>CM042827.1:0-5092500 GCA_009982885.2 Hyles vespertilio | reverse complement strand
TATATGTATATATATATATATACAGTGTCAGTACGATACTAGTACCTGCACAAAGCCGAGAGTGTAAGTGGGCAGTTGTTATGTCGCGCGAGCGCTGTCGCCGCAGGTTCGGAGCTGATGCAGAGCTACCACGCGCTGTCCCGCGGCGGGGAGGGGCTGCGGGGGCGCGGGGTGTATATATATATATGTATATATATATATATACAGTGTCAGTACGATACTAGTACCTGCACAAAGCCGAGAGTGTAAGTGGGCAGTTGTTATGTCGCGCGAGCGCTGTCGCCGCAGGTTCGGAGCTGATGCAGAGCTACCACGCGCTGTCCCGCGGCGGGGAGGGGCTGCGGGGGCGCGGGGTGTATATATATATGTATATATATATATATACAGTGTCAGTACGATACTAGTACCTGCACAAAGCCGAGAGTGTAAGTGGGCAGTTGTTATGTCGCGCGAGCGCTGTCGCCGCAGGTTCGGAGCTGATGCAGAGCTACCACGCGCTGTCCCGCGGCGGGGAGGGGCTGCGGGGGCGCGGGGTGTATATATATATATATGTATATATATATATACAGTGTCAGTACGATACTAGTACCTGCACAATGCCGAGAGTGTAAGTGGGCAGTTGTTATGTCGCGCGAGCGCTGTCGCCGCAGGTTCGGAGCTGATGCAGAGCTACCACGCGCTGTCCCGCGGCGGGGAGGGGCTGCGGGGGCGCGGGGTGTATATATATATATGTATATATATATATATACAGTGTCAGTACGATACTAGTACCTGCACAATGCCGAGAGTGTAAGTGGGCAGTTGTTATGTCGCGCGAGCGCTGTCGCCGCAGGTTCGGAGCTGATGCAGAGCTACCACGCGCTGTCCCGCGGCGGGGAGGGGCTGCGGGGGCGCGGGGTGTATATATATATATGTATATATATATATATACAGTGTCAGTACGATACTAGTACCTGCACAATGCCGAGAGTGTAAGTGGGCAGTTGTTATGTCGCGCGAGCGCTGTCGCCGCAGGTTCGGAGCTGATGCAGAGCTACCACGCGCTGTCCCGCGGCGGGGAGGGGCTGCGGGAGGCGCGCGCCGCGTCCTCGGCGCTGCGACAGTTGGCGGCCAACGCGCACGCCGCGCTGGCTGTCAGGAGGGCGGAATTGTTGCACTCGCTGCGTGATGTTTTTGCTGTTGAACAGGTAAATTGTACAATAATGTTATGGATTAATTCATATTAAATTATAGTTTATAGAATTAAAAGATATGCTTTCATAAAATATCTAAATAAAAAGATAATAATAATTGATATTTAAGATTAGAAAATGGAGTAAAATACATAAATTGTATTGTTCCAAAGCGTGGGATGTTTACAGTTTCTTATCCTCCAACACCCCACGTCAAATATCGAAACAGAAAAAGTATATAGACCAAGAGCCCGTGGCCGCCAGACCTTCGTAATTTTATAAAACCTGAAAGTTTGTGTGCGCATGCCTCTAACATAGGCATCGCACAATCAGCTATTATGAAGTTCCGATCGTGGTTGCTGCGGAAGTTATAAGCTTTAATGTTTCTGGCAAGATGAAAGAACCATCAAAAGTGTCTGAATACTAAAGAAATATTTTTTTATAGTTAAATAAATAAATAATAAATAACACCCAACAGTCACATACATAGTCCTGACCCCACACTAAGATCGAGTCTTGTGTCGTGGGTATCAGGAACTACGAGAGACTTTTCGGTCTCACAAACACCCAGACCCGAAAGAAATATTTGTGGGCCACACAAACATTTCTCTCGGTGCGGGGATCGAACCCGCTTGTTGCTTTAACAACATATATAAAATTCAGCTTTTATACTATAACGCTGACAAAATTACATTATGTTAAAGTTTGAAGTTAGCGTAATATTTAATAACATGTAATTTTGCCGAAGTTATTGTATAAAAACCCGAATTTTATATATGTTATTAAGGCAACTACAAACAAATATTTCCTTGGTATTCAGACACTTTTGATGGTTCTTTCATCTTGCCAGAAACATTAAAGCTCATAACTTCCAAAGCAACCACGATCGGAACTTCATAATAGCTGATCGTGTGATGCTTATGTCAGAGGCATGTGCAGACAAACTTTCAGCTTTTATAAAATTACGAAGGTCTGGCGGCCACGGGCTCTTCATCTAATAGAATAGGTAACTAATAGAATTGTTTGTTTGTTCTGGAATAACTCTAAAAATCGACGCTTCCTACGTTAACTGTCGAAAATGATTTTTTTTTTTACTTTTGCCTGTAGTTATGCCAGGGTGGTAACAAAAGATGTAGTGGACCTCACTGTGACCCTGTATGACACTGTTTATTTGACTGTACAAATGATGCTATATTCAACGTTGATGCGACCGAGGGGCATTAAATTACACTATGTATACTATACATCCTTGGTATTAATTCGACACGGCACAAAAATTAATAATACCAAAAATGAGATTTTGTTTGTTTCAAGCAAACTAAATAGCTTCCAAATAAGAGTAAAACGCAACCACCCTGTGTAAATAAGTTTCACTGACATGTACAAACGAATAGATAACAAATTGGCAACGTCGCGCGTGGCGTGTGTTATTGTCGTGTCGCGCCGCCGCGCAGCGTGGCTGTGCACACCAGCGCACAACTTACTGTACTAAAATTACACTACATTTTAAAATTTTCGATATGGTCTCTATTTACATGAACGCACAAGTTATAGCGACGGACAATATTATTATTGTTTAAATTCTAATTAAATCAGTGTCCGAGGCTAGGCACTTTAGTTTTTCAAATGCTTAAATAACCCTATTTTTAGTTCTTTAATTATGTTTACTTCTGAGGCATACATTTCCCCTGAATGTAGCCCTGCAAAAAGAAATCGAAGGGGGTAAGGTCCGAAGATCGTGGTGGCCGCCGTACAGGTCCGAATCGACCGATTCATTGTTGTCCAACAGTCAGTAACATAAAAAAACTACCACTAAATAATAATTATCCGAAGTTGCGTGTCCTGCCACAAGAACAAAAAGAAATAATGTCTTAAAGTTATTTAGTGTCAGTAAAAAGACAAAATCATGAATGTCGACGCGAGATCGGCAAGATCAAATCGGTGCGTCGGCGCAGGAGCTTCCGTATTACATCCGTTCTGAAAGGATAGCGGCGGCACACTAAAAACTATTTTTTTAGAGGTCAATTACGTACGGGTCACGCACACACTGACCTATTTCTATTTCTTTTACGCGCAGGATGTTTTGCTATGTCTCTCTCATATTGAAAGAGGGTGTATTTATTGCTTTCTTATTAGCATCGGCAACTTTGTAAGTCTAAACTACTGCTCCTATTTAATTGATTTTTAGTACAAAGCTTCAAAATGGTACCTAGTATATGCAGTTTAAAGAAACGCCCATCGGTCGCATCAACGTTGTATAAAGGTGATACGTGCCTAATTGCTAAATCAGATCAAATATTATCTGTTAACGGGCGTGCGTGAAGTTATATGGCACACTCTAATTGCCAGTGAAGTTAAAAATGTGGTGAAAAGTAGCGAGTTTTCGATAGTTTACATAGAGACTGCCGAAATTTAGATGTGATTCTTGTATTCTTTTGAGATATAGGAAAACAAAGTATTAGAGAGTAACATGGGCTATATTTTACTTAAATCAGATGATTAAAACCCGGCTGTGTGCGTCCCACGAATATTCATTTCTTGTCTATATTTAATTCTTTACTGAGATTGAATTTACCCGAATTTATACCCAAGGCTTTCATCATAATTTGAGTCAGATGTTTCTGTAAAAACCGAGACTAACTTAATAACTTCCCACCAGAAAGACCAAACAACCTGGACCATAATTGGAGTCCCACTGCCGATATGCGGCGACGACAGTCCACGAGGTCATAGCCCAGTGAGCGACTCAGTGGCGGCGGGCTTCGTAGCCCAGGCCACTAGCCTGGCCGCGGCCATGTTAAACCAGCCCATGCGGTATAAGATAACATTGTTGGGCTCAGCTAGCAAGATACTGGATATCACACCTGACTTGCCTGATCCTAAGTGAGTATAAACCATTGAGATAATATACTAGAGGGGACACAGCAAACAAAATGTTTGTAACAGAATTAAGGGTACATTCTATTTCTGTCTCTGTTACGCCAACGAAGTAACTTATCTTCCCTCTCGCTTCAATGTGTAAACATTGTCACCATACGCAGAGAATTTGTTCCCGATGTCCGCTCTAGTATAATGCATCAATGGTATAAACAAAATATTTCTTTAATTTTATCATTGATAGCCTACGTGGTGCAGTTGGTTAGACGCCGGCTGTGAACAAGATGTTGCGGGTTCGATTCCTCCAAGACAAATGTTGGTGTGATCTATAAATATTTGTTTCAACTCTGCGTCTTTGAGAAATAGAAAATAAAAGAATCTGGTACTTTCTGATAACTGGTTGCTGTCAGGATAACCACTGCCTATCCTTTACCTTTATGTATGTATGTATGTATGTTTTTTTTTGTTTTTTTTTATACGTTTCTTCAGGACTTGGTGTTCTGCCTGGTATGTCGGGCTCGGATTACCCCTACCGACTAAAACCTCATTCTCTGGCATCATCCCCGGTGTCCTCCGCGGTCCCGCCGTTAGGCATTACTTCACGGAGGGGGGTCCAGCTATTGCTTCTTCAGTTATTGGGAGTCACAGCTTCTTTTCTTTGGCTCTCGATTTCCCTGTTCTGTGCCCGATTTCTCTCTATGCGTCGAAGATCTAGGAGAACCTCCGTTGCAAAACAGTTTGTCGCCTCCCAGGCTTCCTTCGTCGACATCATGAATCCTATTATATTTTCGGGCCTTATCCTTTATTTCACAACGTTTTCTAGCGTGTGTCGTAGTGAGGCGAAACGTGGACATGCGAAGAACACGTGCTCCGCATCTGCGTGAACTCCGGGGCAGGATGGACACTCTGGAGAAGTATCATGTCTATATTTATATAGGTATTCTCGGAAGCACCCATGCCCAGAGATCATCTGTGTTAGGTAGTAGTTCATCTCTCCATGTTTCCGGCTTAGCCAGACGTCTAATTATGGAATAAGACGATATGTCCACCTGCCATTTACTGAGGTATCCCACTTGCTTTGTCAGCGTCGAAAGCTATTTTTCCGTTCTCCAGTTTTCAGGTCCTCAGGGTTTAATGTGGTTACCCCTAATTACTGGTACAATTCTTTTCGTTCTATAGCAAGTATATCAATTGGAAGCATCCCGCTAATAACGCATACCGCGTCTTCAGATACCGTACGAAAAGCACTGACCACTCTTAGGACACACACTCGATATATTGGTTTGATCTTCCTTCGTGATTCCTGGGTTCGGAGTGTGTCAGCCCATATAGCGATACCATATGTAAGTATTGACGTAACCACTGACGCCAGGAGTGTTCTCCTCTTCTGTTTCGGCCCTCCCATATTGGGCATTATTCGTGATAGCGCTACTCTAACAACTGACGCTTTGGCAGCTACATGTTGCGCCTGCTGTTTAAAATTTAGTCGAGCGTCAATCATAACTCCCAGATATCGAATGACCGGCTGTGATGTGATTTCATGCGATCCAACTCGCAGTGTGATTGTTTCTAGCTGTTTCCTGCTAGTAATAAGAACTGCCTCGGTTTTGTGTTCTGCTAGTTTCAGACCAACTGAATCCATCCAATGGCTAATTCTCTCGAAAGTAATATCAAACGCCAAATTGATTTCTTCCAGATGCTTTGCAACGATTACTACAGCCACGTCGTCTACATAGCCCACGAGCTGGACTTCCCTTGGTAATTTTAAATTGAGTAATCCGTCATACATAATGTTCCACAGTAGTGGGCCCAGAACTGAGCCTTGGGGTACTCCTCCAGTGATGCTGTATTCTTTGCGGCCAGTCTCTGTATCGTATTTTAGAATTCTACCACTAAAGTAGCTTGCTACCATTCTTCGTAGATAAGCAGGTACCCTCAGTTTGGTGAGAGCTCTCATGATACAGTCCCACTGGTCTGAGTTAAATGCGTTTTTGAAGTCCAACGTTGCCACTAAGCAATACTTCTTCGTACCTCCCTTCCATCTGTTTCCTGCAATCGCTGCTTTGGCTGTGTTGACTACGAGGCTGATCGCATCTAGGGTGGAACGCCCTTTTCGAAACCACAACTTTCCAAAGTTGTGGTTCGACTATTGCTTCGATCCTCCTGTGAATAATACTTTCGAGTATTTTGCCCTACGTATCTAACATACAGAGGGGTCGGTAGGCTGAGGGATCATCCGGCGGTCGGTTTCCTTTAGGTAGAAGTACTAGTCGCTGTTTCTTCCACATTAGAGGGAAAGTACCCTCTTTAAGACATGCATTGTAAACATCCAAGAACATGAGTGGTGCTGCTTTGATGGCTTCCTTCAGTGATATGTTTGGGATTCCATCCAGGCCAGGTGCTTTTGTATTTTTACTCTGTTGCAAGCTTCCATCAACTGCTTTTCTGTTATTGGCGGGATTCCTTGTGTGTCATACGGTTCCGTCAAGTATTGCAGTTTTGATTGTTGCGGAAATAGCGTGTTTACTATCATCTCTAGAAGTTTAGGGCTTGTAGGTATCTGTTTGGTGTTTTAGGTGGTTCATAACCACTTTATAAGGTCTACCCCATGGGTCGCCCTCCACCTCTCCGATTAGGTCATTCCAGCATTGCCTTTTGGTTTCTTTGATGGCTTTGTTCAATGTTTGACGTGCCTTCTTGTAACTGCATGCAGAACATGCAGTTTTTCAAAATTTGGTCTGTTTTGGCTACGTTGTGACGCTCTCCTTGTGGCAAAACACTCTTTACGGAGCGCAGCAATATGATCATTCCACCAGTGGACCGATGGAAGTTTAGAGATTCCGCGTTTCCGGGGCATACTAGCGTCACAAGCTCTTGAATAATTGAATAATTTACGGATGTTTTTTTTTTATTATTACAGTGAATGGCGAGACGAGCATGCCGTTCGCCTGATGGTAAGCGATACGACGGCTCATAAACAGTAGCAACATTCCACTGCGCTCGCCGTCCTGAGACATAAGATGTTAAGTCTCAATATGTCCAGTAGTTGCTCTGGCTACAATGTCCTTCAATCTGAAACACAACAGCGCATTTAAGCAGTGTTGTTTCACGGGAGAAATACACATTGCGGTGGTACATACCCAGATGGCCTCTCACATATGAGAGACCTACCACCAGTAAACTCTCATATGTGAATCATCTTTATTCAGTAGTATCACATCAAGTGTGGACATGGCTTCCAGCAAGGCTTCTCTTCGTGCGTTGGTCTCCTTACTGCCCCAATCTACTGCCCAAGAGTTGAAGTCACCTCCGATTGACACGTGGGAGTGTTGTTTTGCGTCTTCAGTCAGTCGGTCCAAGAAGTCCACAAATTCGATCGGAATCGAATGTAAGGCTGGGTGGAGCATAACAGCTATAGAAATATATTCCTTCTAGCTTCGCCACAACAAACCCGGCTTCTCTGTCATTGACAATGGTCTGGAACGGACACTTCCCACAGGACCAAATAACGGCTTTAGAAGTCCTATCAGTTACCCGAAGCTTATTGGCGAGGTGTCTATATGGTTCTGAGATCAGTGCAAGGTCTGGCTTCAGTTCACGCACAGTTTGCATTAGTAAATCATGTGCAGCCTCACAGTGGTTAAGGTTTAGCTGGAGTATCTTCATACGTGTTTTTTCCTTATCCTCTGGAGTGCTTCTTTATAAACTGGGCATCTGCTACTCCCGGCAACATGAGCACAGTCATTTGTGTTGCTTTTTTCGACGCAGAGAGTGCAACGAGCTTCCTTCTTACAGGTGTTGATTTTGTGCCCTTCTTCTCCGCACTTCGAACAACGATTGAATCGATCCACGTTACTCTTGCACTTATTTGCGATATGTCCGTAGTGCCAGCATTTAAAGCACTTGGTTAGTTTCTTCACCATTTTTATCCGGCAGTTAACCCATCCAATCCTGATTTTGCCATGTTCTCCAAGTGCTTTCCCCACAATTGGCGTTGCCAGTGTCACTAATGCGGTCTGGGTACCCCCATAAGCCTTACGCAGTGACTTGATGGCGTCCAGTGTTATTTTATCTGCTTCCTCAGTTGCTTTTTGCAGTGCTTCGAGAATTTCCTCCCTTGATGTCGTTTCCTCAAGGTCTCGAATTTCTATGTCTTCCTCCGGACCCTTTCTAATGGTTTGGGCTTCTTCTCCGACAATATCGCTTATTGTTTTTTGCAGGCTATAACCCCCATCTGTGTTCTCTTTTGTGAGGATTATCAGTAGGTCTCCAGTAGCTGTCCTTCGAATCTTGTCGACTGACTTTTGAACCTGTTCATTAGGGAAATCTTTCTTAACCCGTTTAAGTATCTCAGCGTATTTCTCTTTTTCCTTTAGTCGCACGATGAGTGCATTGGGCTTGTTACTTAGTGTCCGAGACTTCTTGTGTTGCAGCTTCTTCTTATTTGATGGAACCATCTGCCAATCATCTGTTATATTTTTGTCGTTGATGGGCTTCGGCGTGTCGGTAACAACTGGAAATGATCTTATTTCCTTCTTCTTCATTTCATTATTCAGTTCTGGTGACGGTCGCTGCTTCCGTCTGGATTTGCGGACTCCACTTTTTTCCCCAAAAAACGATTCGCCATCGGCTTCCACTTCACTGTCCATCGTCGTGGTCGTTTCGGTAACGGTTCTTTTGCGTGGAGTTATTGTATTGATTGTTATTCGCTACCTCAGGAGTTAAGATCCTTTGGTATGCGACTCGTCTGTCCTCTATCGCTTTCAGCTTCTTAAAGGCACTACCAATGCTCGCCACCTTGGTTTTAATCTCCTTGTGTACGTTTATCTTTGGTTGGACAAAGTCATGAAGTTCAGTGATGAGCTTCTCGAGACATTCCCATGCTTGCTTCTTGTGCATATCAGCGCTTTCATCCACAGCTTGCTTGTTGTTACCTCCGTTCTTTCCATGTTTTTGTGTTAATAATATTTTCTCCATTCAGTTCCCACGAGTACCTAGGGAAAAATTGGTCAACTTCAACAGAGCCCCAGTTGTTGAAGCAAGGCCACAAAATACACCTGGGGTGGGGCCTGGTGCCCCAGGGGAACCGTTAGCGACGCCACTACCCCGGCGCCAAATTCTTAGGCACGGTACTCATGACACCTTTCATTTGGGGGTGTTTTGTCCACGGGGGCTATTTTATTTCACCCCTACCCTCTACTCAGATGAATAGCGAGCATCCTCCTTTTTGCACTAGGAGACGTGTTTGGTAGCAGTATCACCTCTGCCCCGTATGTATGTATGTATATATGTATGCTTTAGTAATATAACTTTGATTGCGTTGCAATGTATCGCAATTGAATTTTTATTATCACCAAAATTATCGAAATTAAAAAGCGATTCCTAAACTCTATCTCAACGTCTGGAAATAAGCCAATCAAGTTAAATATTGGCGTGTCTTACAATCTTCAATCCGATTGGTATATTTTTACCATCTATTTTTGCATCAAGATCTTGTAATGAAATCAGAAGTGTTATACCAGCTAATGAAGGAAATATCAGCCCATATACGTCCCACTGCAGGGCACGGGCCTCCTCTACAATCGAGAATATGATTGAGAGTGGTTAGGCCATATAGTCCACCACGCTGGCCTAATGCGGTTTGGCGGACTTACCATACCATAGAAATTACTATTCAGGTTTCCTCACAATGTTTTCCTTTACCGTTTTAGTGCGTGGTAATTGATTATCAATACACACGTGACTCCGAAAAGTCAGAGGTGTGCCCTGGGACTCGAACCACCGTGAACATGTTGGCAGTCACCTCTAGTCCGTTTAACAGGCACCACGTACTTTTTCAATAAATACCGGGTATATCAAGACTGCTACCGAAAACAAAGCCGGCCGGTAGTTTTAGTGACTACAAACACAATGTAACTAAAAATTTCGCAAAGAAATGCGACAATTTTTTTTTATAATTTTTGAAATTTCGTACAATTTGGGTGGCATATCCATAGTTATTGCTTAAATAATAATTTAAAGCCTTGTGTACCATAGCGTCTTTAAAAAAAGAGGGTGTACACTATTATTAAAGAAAAACCTATGTATTTACCACCCTAATTCTAAGATAGAAAAACAATAACAAAAATAAATTATCACAATTTTTTGCACAAAATTTAGTTGCATTGTGTCTGAAGTCACTAAAACTACCACTCAGCTTCGTTTTCGGTAGCAGTCTTTATATACCCTGTATATATAATTAATTATCTTTCCAGTATACCCCTATTCGCCCGCGGTGGAGACACGACGTTATTTAGATACGCCCTTTTTCTACTAAACAAATGTATAGCGCAATTAATGTGGGGACGAGGCTTGCCCGTCACAGACATACGACCTACTTTAGCCAACCTGCAGAGATTGTTGATCACACCGAATAATTTGTAAGTATTTGTAATTTCAATTCAATCAATCGTGGGTTTGATCCCCGCATCAAGACAAAAATTTGTATGTTTTTTTTTATTGCTATGTATGGCGATATGGGCATGCCGTTCGCCTGATGATAATACGGCCGCTCATGGACAGTAGCAAAACCAAACACGTTGAATTACAAATCAATGCTTGGCATTTCACTGTGCTCGCCATCCCGAGACATAAGATGTTAAGTTTCAATATTCTAGCAGTTCCTCTCGCTAAAATGCCCTTCAAACCAGAACACATGCGTTTTCACTGCTGTTTGGCGGAAGAAATAGAAATTTCGGTGGTACCTTCCCAGGCGGCCTCTCTCATATATGAGAGATGTATCACCTGACAAACTCTCTGAATTGACGATTACGCATCAAAATTAATCAAAAGTGTACGCATACTTATAGATTTATAATTAAAATTCCTTTTCAGGTCGGACACGTCGAAATTATTCGGAACTTATCGTTGGGCTACGGATAGCCAATGTCCACGGACGCAGTCGCTTCGGAGCCTTGTAGCCACCGAGAGATGCAAATATAGACAGTTTAATAGATTTAAGGTAATATTATTTTATTACTTGGCAATTTATATTATACTGGTTATACATTTTAACATCTTTATAACATGTGGTGTGCAATAAAGATATTGAGTATTGAGATGTTGAGTATTGAGAAATATGAGAAGAATTCATATGATGGTAGGTAGTTTTCTCCATCGAATATCTAAGACATTTGGGTTTTAGATTTGTTGCCGACCCCAAAAATAGGGATGGAATAGTAAAATGAGAAGGAAAGAGGTATTTTGTCTGGGAAAACCATGTCGTACCATTCTTTAAGTAGTCGATAGTAAAATAAGTGTTATCATTATGTAAAGTAAGGTTTTGGTGATAAGAGACCTTTAACTGCCTCGGTTCGCAGTTGTAAAGCAGTGGTCTCGGGTTCGAATCCCGGGTCGATCAAAGTGATATTGGATTTTTCTACTCACTATTAGCCCAGAGTCAGAAATTTGTGCCCGATAACGCGATAAGATCGCGCCCTATCACATCGTTGGACGGAACATACAAGGCAAATGTGTGTGAGTGACCTGATTGCATCTCTGGCTACCCCTATCGGGAAAAGGTGTGAGTTTATGTATGTTCATATGTAGTACTTTTAGTCGCAAAGGTGTAATTTAATTTTGATTAAAAAAAAATACTAATAATTGTTTTTTTGTTATTTGGCAGGACGCGGTGGATGGTCAATCTCCTCAGTCTGTCATGAATTTAAGAAGGCACAGACATTCTAAAAGCGTCGGAAGCTATCATGATGATCAGGTAAGGAAATTATCTCTTTATCAATGTTTGTTTGTAAAAATATTGTACTTCTAATAGGTTTTTATCGCATTTATAAAAATGTTGCGCACATAACATCATCTACGATCAGAGGGTAAATTGACACCCTTTAAAAATTAAAAGTAACTGCAATTTATGTACCAGAAACTATCGAAAATTATTACGATAAAAAGTCGTTTAAATAGCGATATATTTCTATGTCGTTTAATTTAAAACATTGATGTTATGTATGAAATTATCATATTAACTCAGTAAAATCGATAAACCCATATTCTCCTACAGGAATTGCCAGCACTAGATGCGTCCACAACATCGATAATGGGAAGCGAGTCAAATATCTACAACATGAAACTAACCCAAGAAGACTCAGAAACGTTGAAAACACACAACTCAGACTCCGCTATTTTGACCCTTAGTGACGAGAAAACGAATGAAAATATCGACATAGGCGGCGTCAGTTTCATAATAGGGGAGGATGAAAAGTTAGTAAGAATATCGAGCAACAATGACGATGAATTAAATTGTTCAGCGTGTCTCAACGAAAACGTCAAGAGAATATGCTCGGAAATTAAATATTACTGTTCCGATGCAAATGTCGATATCCATAAAGGATTCGATATCGTGAAACATATGGAGGGCGATATCGATATATCGAAATACATGGAGAGACGCTCTAGCGATGTCGATGATGTGTGTTCCACTTGTGACACGGAAAAAGACGGCGTCTGTCATATAGGGTGTGCCAAAAACGTGACGGAAGTTATCGTTATACCAAGCGCGGAAGCTATCTTGGATACAGGACAGCCTGTATGTGAAGATGCGGAAGCGGAAGCCTCTTAGCTACCGTGTGTTAACCCGGTAATTGACATCCGGTTATACAAAATAATGTATTGCAAAATCGATTTTTATTTATGATACTGGTCCTTCGAGGCGTCTTCGTTGGTGTGTTTGGGTGTTATATTATTTGGTCATTATTACTGTGTTTTAGAAGTGTACAATACAGCTTGATTATGAGGCTTATGATACTACATATCGTATACATCAAGCTAAAGTTGTAATAATCGATTATTTTGATTATTACAACTATTAACCTGGATCATTTGCGCGAGGCGTTATTATGAATATTAGGTCGGGATATTGCCATACCCTATTTGAATAACATTGTACTTAACATCAGATATACAGGTATGTCAAGACTGCTACTGAAAACGATGCTAGGTGGTAGTTTTAATGATTGCACACTAAAGGCAACTAAAAATTTTGCAAAAAAAAAACGCCTCCACTTTTGTTTGTATTCTTTTTCTGTCATCGTATGTTAACTGGTTAATACATAGTCTTTTTTTTAAATAATAATGTACACCCTTTTATTTTTAAAGACGCTATCGTACGCAAGGGCTTAAATTGTTGTTTTAGAAAAATCTATCGATTTACTACCCAAACACGTGATATTCAAAACAGCACAAAATAAATTGTCTCGTTTCTTTTTGCGGAATTTTTAGTTGTATTGTGTTTATAGTCACAAAACTACTACCCGGCTTATTTTTCGGTCCCAGTCTTGATAGATTTTGTATTATGCTCTCTTTGCCACGCGAAAATAGTATAAAACGCAATATTTTTCTCTCTATGCAGACTCGGTAAAAATGTCACAAATAGAGTCAAGAATTGGTCGATAAAAATTAGGCTTGTTTTGTATACTTCTAAAATACAAACTAAAATATACTTAAAGGCAATAATTTATCGATAACTGTGATCGTATCGGGTGGCATTTTACACGTCACTCGTTTGTATATATAATGTGGGTGTTTATAGTCCGGGCTGGTGTATCGCGTGTAGTTATCGATATCGATAAATTTACCATTAGGTATTTAGTTTTTGTAGTTCGATATAATTACAACCGAAGTGTTAGTCGACTGGTGTAGTCAAACTAAAATGGTCCAAATGTGAGATAAAAAGGGATTGTTTCCCTTTTTCAAAATTAATTAATTGGTATATGAATTGTGAATTAATATCAACGATTTTGAAGTCAGGTAATATGTTGATTAATTGGTTCGTGACCTTATTTAGGTACTATGGCCAAATATCAGAGGATATAAGAATGAAATATCATTTAATATATGCCCCGAACAAGATAAATAAAATGTTGTTACTTCTGCTGTGAAATGTTTCAGTCTTACTACTTAATGAACTTATTTATTTTCTGTTGCAATACTTATTTCGTTTTTTAATTTTCGTATCGTTTCGTGTCACTTTGTCAAATTCGATAAAAAGCGATTGTGACTTCACTATTTGTAAAGAGCATTAAAAGCATTTTTTTATCATTAAGATTTTATTTGTCGATTATATGATTTAAAATTCGATACAATGTTTTATGTCCGGTTTTAAAGCAATAATGAGTTAGTATAAAATTAATTGAACTGATTGTACATCTCAATATAAAACTATAACATGTACTGTTTCTCTTCATCATTATCTCCCAAGTACGCCACAAAGCCTGGTCTTCTGCTTTATGCATCCAGTCGCTGCCGTTTCCCTTAGTATCGTCCAGTTTTATCGATATCGACTTTGACAGGGGACATTGAAAGTTTTTAACTTTAATTTTGTATTATTTTATGCCTGTAATGAAAAAGTGATACTTCAATACCATTATTTAGTGTATAATTTATTTAGTCTAATTTGGCTCGTTATAAACGGAATAATTACAAACATGCGTACGGGAAATTCAGACTTATAGGAATGGTGTTAAGGTCGTTTCTCGTTTTGGAGTTGCTGTATTTTTACACAAGATCCATGAGTAGTGAATTTATACTCAAAAGCGCATTATGCGTGTATTATTACTATTGATAATCGCTGTAGTTTTATTGAGATTAAATGCCATAAACTTAATATGTTTTACTGTTTGTGTTCAATGTTCAATGAATTTGAATTAAATAGATTAAAAAAATACTTACACCCATTGAAACATATTTCTTTTATATTTTATGAAGGAATGAGGCCCATACAGGATTAATAATAAAAAAGCTGTTAATGTAGAACCGTTTAAGGGTTTTTTTAATCATATTTTTTTATGATTTTCAGATGACATTATTAAATCAGCCCACAAATCCACATTTTCAATGCGCACCAGTGTTAATTTAATATTATATCTTATAAAAATGAGGTCATGAATTTTATTTGATAACTTGTTTTGGGTGCAATCTATCCAAAATGAAGTGCATTTCCATCTATAACTAATCACTAATAACACACAATACTATAATAAACAAACTATAAAAAAAAATAAAACGTGAACTAAAGGCGTTTAAGATCCTTTCCTAAGGTCTTCAATAAGTTAACTAGAAACCATGGCTAATGAAGAATTTAGATTCACGCCATAATATTTTAGCTGTATTTTATATCTTAAAAACTGTGCACTATAACGGTGAAGGAAACCATCGTTAAGAAATTCACATACCATAGCGATTTGTAAGAATTTCTATGGTATGTAAAGTCCACCAACTCGCACTAGGCCAGTGTGCCTCGCAGTAGGCCATATGGCCTAACCACTCTCAATCGTGCTCTCGATTGTAGAGGAGACCCGTGACCTGCAATGGGACGTATATGGGCTGATACTTGAAAATATTTTGAGGGGCACTCAATAACCCCCCTCCCCCCTCCTTTTCAATACTCCTTACTCTTTCAATATAGTAGATGTTTATAATATACTCAATAAAACTACAGCGATAGGTATGTGACCTCAACGAGGGCGCGTTATGTAAAATTTGTATGTATATTGTAAATATTTATAGAATTTCATGTACTTTGTATTGCATAATATCGGCTATTGTTTAAATATGATTATTTATTTGATTATGTGGAGTTTTATTTATTAATTTTATTTAAATACCATAAATCAGATAATGGATATCCTGTAGCGCAGTTGGTTAAGCCGTCGGCTATGCAAACAGAGATCGCGGGTTCGATTCCCGCGAATGTTTATTTATCATACTTTTCGTCTTGATGGGTTTGTGTGTGTGTGGAGATCGATGTTTCAGCCGAATGAGAAATGAATAAAAAAAATCTTCTCAACCAAATGCATCCATGGGGCTTGTTCTTCCAAAAGTGGCTAACCGATATCATATATGTAATAAGACCATTATTATATCGAAGAGTTATGTTTTCGATTGCGATCTCAGTTTAGTTCAGTTCATATTATTCTGGCCTTTGCGTTATTACCACCCAGCAAATAAAAATTATGGAGTCTATTTTCTAAGTTCTAAAATCTGCAACACGGAGACAAAAACGTTTTAAACTATGAATAAAACATAAATACACCAAGTTTTGCGGTCTCAGTCAAGACGATTTTTTACGATATTATATTTGAGAGCCCCCCACGCGCACTTGGTAAGCCGGCTGTGAAACGATAAGCCTTGGGCTGAATCCCCACACCAAGACAAATATTTGTGTGATCCACAGGTATTTATTTTGAGTCTGGGTGTTTGTGAGACCGTAAAGTCTCGTAGTTCCTGAAACCCACGACATCTCGACCTTAATATGGGGTCAGGACAATGTATGTGACTATTGGATGTATTTATTTATTGTTTTATTTATTTATTCGTATCCGTTTACATAGCAATCATTGTTCACAGTGGTAGAAAAAAAGTGGTAGTAACAAATAAGACATTCGTGTTTCGGGTAGCGACTATCGTACCCCATGGTGAAAAATTCAGTATAATGACAGACGTAAAAGTATCGCGATTGAGGTCCAGTTTTATCGTCTGTGGTGGCTTATTGCTAACTAACCCGCGAGACGCGTCTGCAGAGACGGTATTCGTGAACTTGATTACCAGAACACACCACTGATTTTTCAGACTAATGTTAGTCAATGCAGGATGCAGCAGTTTAATAGTTATTGATAACATCCCTCGGTGACAACATGACTGCCTCGGTGGCGTGGTTGTACCTACGGTAGGTACTGCTACGGTCCGATTACAACGTTGAGGTGTCGGGTTCGAATCTAAGGTGAGGCATAATGACAGGGGTTTTTTTATTCATTATCAGACGGGAGTCAGGAATTCATGCCCGATATAGCGATATTCTCGCCCCCTATCACATCGTGGCACGCGAAATCAAAGGTGTAATGTGGGTGCCCTGATTTCACCTCTGCCAACCCATTCTGCGAAAGAACGTGAGCTTATGTGTGCTAAGTTCTAGACGTCCCTGTGTCAAGAAATAATAGCTGATAGGCGATATTCTTAGTACAAACAACATTAGGAAGAGAGATTCATAGTTGTTGCCAAGTAGCAACCACAAATTACAAAACGGTCTTCATAAAATTGTAATTGATGAAAACTTATTACTCATAACGCATAAAATTTCGAGAATAGTATGAGATATTATTTTCACAAAATAATAAACACCGCTAGATATAAAGTATGAATTTAGCATCCATTAATAACTAGAACCAAGAACACACATTATACGCATTCTGAAAGAATGATTGGTGCCATGATTTGTCTAAAATTCCAAATGATGAAGCCAACTTTTCCAGAAGCCACGTGTATTGGCACGTGCTGGTCAACATTCATTAACTGACGGTATTGTATTTAGAAAATCTGAATCAAAATAAGCGGGTACGTTTATGAAGTTATTCATGATTATGCCAATGTCTGTAAGGAAGTAAGCTAGTGTTTCTCCCGGGTGTATCGCCCAGTCAAAATAATGCTAACCGGCTAAATTAAATTGAGCTGTGGCTAAGTACAGTTGCACCTTGATTCACATAGTTCACGTCTGTGTTCAGAAGGTCAATCTAAATCGGCCGATTCGCTCGCCCAGCAAAATATAAATAGACGCACGCATGCGTGGTCCCGTTCTGTTCTAAATTCAAATAGTCCGGCGCTTGGGCAGCCCGGACGTCAACGAATTGGAATTTTGAATTTGGAAAATTCCGAATTTCGCGTCGACTGGAAAGGCCGCTAACGAAGGACTGGATATCGTTCAGAAACGGACGATTTGTGTTTTTTTTTTTGAGTGAAGTGAAAATGTGTGAACAGTGCGTTCAGCGTTGATTCCAGAATACGGATGTTACTGTCATTCCATTGACCTGGTGAGTTATTTTTTATATTTGTTTAAATTAGGCTAAGGAAGCACGTGAAGGTTTTGTATTTTTCATCATTTTTTAGAAATACGATTCTATCACCTTCAAAGTTTTATTTGTTACTTGCCGGTATTAATTACATAACGAATTAAGAATAGCTGTAGGATGCAAAGCATTCAAAAAATGCATAAAAAATCCACATTCGTATGTATGCCATTTTAGCGCTCTATTCTAAACTTTTAACAGTAATGGATCTGACTGATTATATTCTGAGTGCCAAATATTTCTATCTTCTCGTATTACAGACGTTTTAAAATGATACAAAAATGATTTAAAATATCAAAATGCGGTGTGCGTATCCATCAGGTAAATACCTCAACATGCCATATGATTTCGAAATGTATTGGAATCATATTGCAACTTTCATATTAATATTTTGCTATGTCTTATCAAATGGGAACTAGGAAATGGGTTGTAATAACAATAAATTATAAATAATGATTATTTACTTTCCTCAACAGCATTTGAAATTCGTTCAACTCATAAATAATCCTTAATTATTATAATTACGTCCATATACATATATTGTAAAGACATTCGACGACGAAGACGCAAATTCGAACAAAAATATCACCACGAAACCTAATTTTGTCGACTTAGGTAACATCCCATAAATAACAATAATATGATGAAAATTAGAAAGACCAAGAGCTAAAATGACAATAAGACTTGCTAAATCTCTGCCTATTTTTAAGAGATTAGTCAGAACGCACTATTTGTCTCAACAGTAATATATTATGTATAAATATATTTTCTCTCATATATTAATATATTTTTTTTCGTTACGTTTATAGTATAATATATTTAGTAAAGTCACATTTTACTTTGTGTAGTTTATGTAAGTGTATACTTGTATTATATATATATATATATATATATAAATAAATAATGCCTATTTATAAAGCTTTTAGTTGTACATGATTTTATTCCTTTCCTTTTTCATGACTATCTTCGATTTTCCTTCTCCTATTCATTCCAATCCATTCAAAGGTTGTCTGGAAGAGATCGCCGTTAGCGATAAGGCCGCCGTTTGTACGTACTTATGTTATAAGTTCCTTAGTTGTAAAATTATTTTATTATTTTTTTGTACAATAAAGAATTATAAATAAATAAATAAAATGCTGTTTAGAATTTAGGTAGCCTACTCATTCACAACCACGAATTTTTAAAATCCCATTTATTCCGGCACTTTTACCTATTAATGTTTTTCAAAGCAATTTCCATAACACATTAACCAAGAATTTTTACCAGACAGAAACTCAAAAATTCAACTTTATCAAAACCCAATCTGTTACCGAATTTATTTACTACAATTTTAAAATTTAATTTTAACAAAGCCCAATCTGAAACTGAAAAAATCTTTATACAATTTGCCGTATTGCCTACCCCGATAGTAATTAGTAGGTCGTGTCACGCTTAATCTCTCAGGTATTTATCACAATGGCAATCGAATAACATCATTGGCGTGCGTGACAATCTAATTTAAAGTCTGAACTCTTAGGAAAATAATATGCTGTGATGTGATGATTGTTCCAATAATTATTTAGTCGGCAGGTGTCTCATATGTGAGAGGCCGCCTGGGTAGGTACCACCGCAATGTCTATTTCTCCCACCAAACAGCAGTCTAAATGCATTGTTGTGTTTCGGATTGAAGGACATAGTAGCCAGAGTAACTTTTGGACATATTGATACTTTACATCTTATGTCTCAGGATGGCGAGCGCAGTGGAATGCCAAGCATTGCTTTGTAGTTCAAAGTGTTGTTTGGTTGACGTCGCGGGTTTAAATACCAGGGCACACCGCTGACTTTTCATGTGTGTATCGATAGTCAATATAGTCAATCACCACGCACGAATCGGTGAAGGAGAACATCGTGAGAAAACCTGCATACCATAGCATATTATGAATTTCTATGAAATGTAAAGTCCGCTAACCTGGGGCTTAATCAATAAAAACGATATGAACTTCGAATGTTCGAACGCCGAACGTAAAACTTCACTAATGTTCCAAGATACTCGACAAAGTGTTGGATTCCTCTATTGTACGTCGCAACTATAGACTAAATTCGGAGAAAATGATAAGTATAATAGAAAATAGTATTGATTTTTATAAATGGAAATGTTACTTCGGACGTTGAACATCCCAACGTATCGTTTTTATAGAGTAACCCCTCTGGACTAGGCCAGCGTGTTGGTAAAATATATATATATATACATATATATATTTTACCAACACGCTATATATATACCGTGTTCAGACGCTATATATATATATATGTATATATATATATACATATATATATATAGCGTCTGAACACTTTCAATCGTACTCTCTATTGTAGAGGAGGCCGTTGCCCTGCAGTGGGAGGCACACGGGTAGATACAGACAGTTCAAACATGTACTCAACTTAATAAAAACACACAAGTTACAAATCGTCGACGCATCATATAAGAAGCGCTACCAACTTAAATGTTCCGTAGCTACTATATTGAAATTTCTTCAAAAGTCACACTATCTTACGCTAACCTCTCGCTCTATCGATTTCCCGCATGTTTACGCGCACACTTTTCTTCAAGATCTCAAATATTTTTTTAATGCCACCTATATCAATACACGCCGTACAAATATATTACGGTATTTACCGCACATATCACATCACTATATTTTATATATCTATGTATTTACCGCACAATACTTTTATCCTTTTCTCACTAAAATAGTGAATAGCGTGTATTTACTGTCACATAGCACTGAGCCAAGAAATCTTGCTAACACCTTCCGGTTTAGCAATACAGGTAAGCGCACCGTTCCGTGCCAAGTATAAATATATTGAACTCTGTGTTTCATTCCAGTTTCCTATTAAAATATTCTGTATTAGCCCATTAACGTCTCACTGTAAGGCATGAGCCTCCTCTACAATCGAGAGTACTTTTTAAATTGATTATGTCATGCAACCTTTCTTGCCTAGTTTGAGTTGGCGGTATATACCATTGAAATTCTTACAAATGGCTATGGTGTGCAGACCTCACCATGGTTTTTTTCACCGTTATAGTGAAGTATATTAGTAAAAATATCATATGATACTTTAAAATAATCCACACCAATATACATACATGTACAAAGTTGAAAACTTTGTTGGTTTGAACGCGCTAATCTCAGTAACTACTGGTTCGAATTAAAAAATATTTTAGTGATGGATAGTCCATGTATCGAGGCAAGCTATCGGGTACTTTCATCCCGGAAAATACACATATTTTCCCAGAGTCATTTATATTATCGGGCCGGAATCCAGAATATGTGACCGATATGACGATGGGCTCGCCCACTATCACATCGTGGGACGGAACACATAAGCCGAAACGCGAGCGTCCTGATTGTACCTCTGCCTATCACAATTCCTACCATATCTACCTAATCTCTAAAATGTAAAAACGGATCGATTTATAACCGTCACCGCGGACAATTTCTTTCCTTCAGTGCTTCAGATAAATCGGTCAGATGTCCTTGAGAGACCTTTTCTGTCAACTCGGGAATCGGGATAAGTCCTTGAATTTTTATATAACTAAGGCTCCATTTACATAGGGAGAGCCTCCAAGATAGGAGTATCGTAACGATATAAAAATATTATATATTAATGGACTACCATATTCAACTATACGTGATGCAGTAATTATACACAATTTTAAATGAATATATCTATCATCAATTATTTCTCTATACGGCACAATAGCATTAATCTAATATTGCTGTGGTAATCTAGAGAGAAGAAAGTAAAAGGCGCACATTTTTAATTACTAATGCTTTCTTCCTGTGTAGATTTCATAAATCTACGTAAATTAAATGTTCATTTTCTTGTTTGATACATTTTGTTTTCAAAATCAAATAATCTTAATTCAAATAGTCTTTTGAATCGTTACTTTCTGCTACCACCGCTTCGGAACGTGTTGTAGCTTTAAAGAAGAAACCAAGCAAGAAACTACCTCAGCAGCACGAACTCCCTTTTTTATAGTCATATAAAATAACAATTTTCGATTATAGACATAATAAATCAGTAATTTTAAAAATGCTCTCCTTCGAATTACTACCCCCTCGATTACCACGCCAGAAGAGTAATGCAACTTTACTAAGTATGCACGCCCGCAAAGTTTCCAAACTGCCGTCAACATACAATAGATGGCAAGGATGCAAATAGCGACCAAGTTTGTATCTAGAAATTCTAATGTTGGATTACTTGAGACTATGATAATAATAAGTAATCGCAGTCTCCCTTTTGCCTGATGATAGGTTTCTCATAATATGTGAGAAGCCGCCTGGATAGGTACCACCGCAATGTCTATTTCTCCCGCGTAACAGCTGTGTTAATGCACAGTTTTATTTTAGTTAGAAGGAAATTGTAGATAGCGTAACTATTGGACATATGGAGATAACATCCTTAATGTCTAAGGATGGCGAGCGCAGTGGATTGCCAAGCATTGCTTTGTAATTACAAGGCAAGGTCATGTTCTTAGGTTTTGGTTCATGAGCATCCGCATTGCTTACCATCAAAGTAAAAGTACCGTACACTTTGAAATAGATTTAGATTGGTTAGTATTAAAAACTATAAGAGATCTTGGTCTCAAAAACTCAGGCGATAAATATTTATGAGTCACACAAAAAATTGTCTAGGTGCGGGGATTGAACCCGTAATCTCTCGTTTTACAGACAGTTTGTTAACTAACTATAACCACCACGGAAGCTTTATGCCATGTGGCGTACAAAATATTATTTTTGAGCTACATATCAGTCTTTATCACCAATGTGTCAGCGAACTGAAATTACGGGAATAACATTACTTTTTTTTATTTATTGATGTAATTTATTTATTTTAAATTAATTTAAAAATATATTATTATTTAATACATGAGCACCACATACATAATTAATAAAACAAAATCAAGAACACTAATTTAAACAAAAGTCCATATCTATACGAATCTAATATCTTAATATCTTTACGAATCTAATATCTTAATATCTAAATATCTTTTGGAAGGGGCTACGGGTGCGGATGTGGCTAGACTGAAAAGCGTTGCCGCACCTGAATCTGGAGCATGGTTGCACGCCTTACCGTCACCTCACCTGGGCACACTTCTTGACAACGACTCTCTGTGTGTGGCCGTAGCCCTGCGCTTGGGTTGCAGTGTTTGTGAGCCTCACACTTGCACTTGTGGCTCTATAGTTGCAGCCAACGGTCACCACGCATTGAGTTGTTTCCGTTGTTCGGGTAGATTTGCACGACATCATGCTCTCAACGATATCATCCGTAGGGCTCTCGTGTCCGCAAACGTGCCATGCTTGCTTGAGCCCCCTGGTTTGGTTCGCACAGACGGCAAGAGGCCTGATGGTCTCACATTGTTGCCTTGGCACAGAGGAAAGTGCCTGGTTTGGGACGCCACGTTCGTTAGTACCTTCGCCGTGAGTCACTTGGGCAGAACAGTGAGGGCGGCCGCGGCTGCTGCTGAAATAGCTGCTGAGTCAAAGCGAGCAAAATATGCACCTTTGTTACGGGATTACTTTTTCGTTCCTTTTGCTGTTGAGGTAACTGGATGTTGGGGATCTGAAGCCAAAATTCTCATTAGAGACATTGGCCGCCGTCTTAGAGAGCTAGGTAGGGACTCTCGCTCTGGGTGGTTTCTGACGCAGAGGGTAGCCATCGCCATCCAAAGAGGAAATGCTTCCAGCATTCTAGGCTCTTTTGCTCCAGGAACGATGTCGAACGGTTTTTGTTTTGATTAAGGGGATTTTTTTGTCTATTTTATTTGGTGACAACTATTAAAAATAAATTTTAAAATATAGCTTGTTTAAAATTATAATATTCGTATAACATTATTTAGTTTATTTTTATTATTCAAAAATAAGTAATTGCACATAACATATCGTCGTTCTATCATCATTTATCTTAAACTACCTCTTCATATAACGTTGGTATCCTGAATACCATATGCGGTAGACAACATTATTTTTCAAAAAATCGTAAGCCTCTTTAATGGGCTTATTCATAAGTCAACTTCTTTCGTCGAAAAACCATTTATTTCTACATTTGTAAAAATCTCATTTTTCGTGTCATTACACTGTGTTGTTGCTCAGCTCTTCCTTTTATGTTTCTTTACGAGAAACGCAAAGAGGCAATTAAGCTAGGCATAATGGTAGCGAGCGTTGAGAAACATTTCTAGGTATTTTAAGATATTTCTTTTTGCCGTGCTCTGTTATTTTTTAGTGTAGCTTCTAAATAAAACAATAGCTTTATCTCTGTTCTGCCCCATTGATTATAATTATCCAGTCCATCCAAAGGTTGCCTGGAAGAGATGGCAGCTAGCGATAAGTCCGCCAATTGTTATCATATCTTTAGTTTTAAGTACTTTATCTGTTTATTGTTACTTTTTCATACATTTTGGTATACAATAAAGCATATAAATATACTCGTAATCAGTGATTGACGTACAACGTTCTGAATATTAACAGAGGTGCAAATGCATGTTGCAATCGTTCTAAAATTATCTCATACTGTGTATTATGGCCGCATTTAGATTGCAAGGCAGATGCAATGGTTTGGACGCATAACGGTAACAAGGTTGTCTTAATCTTACTGTTGTTTAATTACAAATTAGTTATATAATAACATATGAACCATTTTATAAAAACCGTTTTGTAATTTGTGGTTATTACTTCGTAACAAATATGAATCTCTCTTCCTGATGTTGAACTAACAATATCGACTATTCTTACTGGACTGTACGCTTAGAAATAGACAATAGAAATAGATTTAGAGACATACATGTATACGTAAACTCATGCCTTTTTAACAGAAGGGATAGGCAGGAATGCAACCAGGACACCCATGTTTTGCCATATATTTTCCCACGATGTAATGGGGGGCGAGCTTAAAGCCATATCGTGTATAAATTCTTGCTACCAGGCGGATAATGAATAGGAGATCCAATATCACTTTCCCCGACGTGGAATCGAACCCGAAACCTCAGAATTGTAATCGTACCATAGAATAAGTACGCCATCAATATAACATAATCACATAATAAATAATTATGCAACGTAGTAAGAAATTGATTTTGTGTAACAATACATCGTCGTATTATCTCCATTCTCAAACCATGTAGGTTATCAAAAATCTCCAAGAAATATAGGAAATTGGTAAAGAATTACACGCATTTTTTCTAACTTGTTAATGTAATAAATTGACCAATAGAATAACATGCAATCTGTAGGCAGTTTATAGAGGACTATTAAAAATTAACAGCAAAATCGAATTGCAATAAGGAACAAACTCAAAAAGTTCTTAAAATATTACTTTTTCACGTGTAAAAATGACTTTTATTTTGTAAAACACAATTTTAATTACGTAAGGGAATATAAAATGTCTTCACATAGAATTCCGAGCGGCCAATGACGTCAGCGTGTGTCCAAAAGTTTGGAATATTTAACAAGCCCGGGAAATGTAATATAAGAATAGGGATACTGTAAGGATTTCAAACTTAGCGCATAATATCCTGCTACCATTCCAAATTCGTACAACGGCGTCTTGAAATGAAATGAAATTGTTTTTCTGATCATGCAGGCAATTAAATAACTTTTATGACAAGGCAATACATAGAACATATTCTATACTTATTTAAAAAGTAATTAATTATATAATTACATAAATTTAATTTATTTAGTTTTAGTTTTTGGTTTTTCGTAGTAGTCTTTTTATTATAATACTATCCAATAAGTACTATCCAAATCCAAGTGGAAAGCAGTTAATCATAGAAACTATAGGTTACAGTAAATCCTGGAATTTGGCACTGGTGCCCTAGGGCCGTCGCCTAAAAGCGCTCTATCCTTACACCGGCTCTGAATATGGTACTAGTGGTAGCTCCGTCATAGGTAAGAGACTCTCATGTCATGTCTGTCATGGGGACGTACCACCGCAATGTCTATTTCTCTCGCCTAACAGCAGCGTAAATGCACAGTTGTGTTTCGGTTTGAAGGACATTGTAGCCAGAGCAACTACTGTACATACCGAGACATATCTTTTTTTTTTTTTATCTTTTAATCATTTTGTCCGTTGTAATTTGTAATAGATTTGTATTTTAGTTTTGTATCAGTGTATGTGTACTTTAATGAACAAATAAAGGTTTTTCTATTCTATTCTATTCTATTCTATCTCCCAGGGTGGCGAATGCATTGGAATGCCAAGCATTGGTGTGTAATTCATGATGTTTGATTTTGCTACTACCCGTGAGTAGTCGCATCGTTTACTATCAGGCGAATGGCACGCAGGCCTGACCATGCATTGCGATAAAAAAAACGTTAGATTCAGGATTTAGATGAATCATGAAGATGAGGAACTTCAGTGCACAGGTATTTTGTAGTACCTAACGGTACATCAAAGGTATACGATTACTATTATGTAGAATTGTAATGTCTAACAAATTTTGAAGTTTGAATGCGACTTAACGTTTTGGTGGACATCTTTGGAATAAAGATTACCTAAACTTCATCACATTACTAAAAGTAAAGAGAGACGAGATGAGGCTAGGAATTTGTAAAGAAGATTCAGATACTGACCATTAAAAACCTAAACCGACCAATATGCATAACTTACAAAGTGCGTGAAGAGAAAGTGAAAACAGGATTGTGAAATTCCCAGTTGCGTCTCCTTTTCATTATAATTTATGTTCAAGCGTAAAATTGTGTGTGAAATGTACTTTACCTTGGTACTATGCGAATAATCAAGAAGTAAAGTTATTAAACATACATTTCATCGCTAATGTAATTTTGAACCCACGCCATTTCATTTTACACAATCTTTCATATCTAGCTACAGATATCCCTGGCACAGAACACATAATATTAATCAAGTACAAACTTCAACATTCTTCATTACATTATACAATTGTAAACACCGATTTGTAACATCTGTTTCCCGCAAATTCGGTTATTTTGGGCGACGCTTGCAACACCATGATCCCTGAATTTCGCTTTTCAGGCGACTAAACTTTCGCGCAGTTTAGTCGCCTGCGGCATTCTGCCGCGTTGCCACGTGTTTGCGGTATGTGCTATAAAAAACAGTTATTATATTTCGCTTTTTTTTTTAATGCGAAAAGTGTAGTTGTGTGTGTCAAATAAGTGTTGGTGTTGTGTAGTTAATAGTTAAAAGCCAATGGATGTGATAAAGGTTTGTTGTCAAATAGTTTGCGTGCAACATTAATTCATTTTCAAATTAAACTGTCCACTTAATTTTCATATTGCGTGCATGTTTTTCAGTTTAAAGTTCCTGTTTTATTGCAGATGTAATTATAAAATTCCTTGTTTTATTTCTTACAAATTACCAAAAAAATATTTTTTTCGATATCGTTTATTTTAGAAAATTGGGTTTTTTCAGGAAGGATCAAGCGGTTAGGCAGAAGATTATTAGTTTTACTTCAGATTTGGTTCAAAGATTTAAAGTATTTGGAAAACAATGGAAAGTATGAATATTCCTACGATGAAATTGTATCTTATTTTCTCTATGATTTTGTATGAACCTTATTTTTTTTAAAGTCAGGGTAAATGTGCTTACAGTTTACATAGGGATATACAGCCAAGTATTTATCGGCATTGTAAAAGATAAATATCGGGACATTGTACGTAATCCTGATCAACAGTCTCAATTTGGGGGAAAGTTTAGTATATTAGGTACTTTCAGTATGATCACCGTAAATTCGTAAGCTTTAGTTTTATTATTCAATCTCTAATATTTTCAATCGATCCAGTATTGTAGTAAAATCTTTATAATAGTTATCTATCTACCTTTAAGCCAAACCCTTTGTGTTGAACATCTGCTACCAAATTCCGTTAGGAACACTTCAACAAGTGTTGTTATGTAATTTTGGAATGTTTCAGACTTACATATGTCTATGTCTATGTTGGAACGTTTGTATATTACCTACTTTTGGCATTTATACTTTTTCTTGCTGTGTTCATGTGTTAGAGATTTCTGGAATCTTCTGGGTGCTCTACTCTTGAGGACGAAATATACGTATTGTTCTCGAGGATTTCATTGTCTACCCTTTTTAAAATGAGAATTACCTACATTGTTAATCAGAATTTTAATGGCTCGTATTTCACAAATCAAATTTTATTATTATTCTAATCGTGCTTCGTTAATTTCAATGAAATAAATAATAATTACAACTATCAGACAACGTAGATAACTTTCGGGAGTTTCAGGAACGATTACAAACTTTTCAGTCACTAAACTCCGAGGTACAGCACAATTATAATAATTGTTGATCACATTAGCCGTACAGTCAAGATTGAATCCCCAAATCCTAAGGGAGACTAGTACAACCAAAGAAACCTGTTCAATTTATTGAGTGATTCCGGGTGTCAAAAACTACTTCTAGTACCTTCGTTTTCACTCATCGACTGATGCAAGATTCTACAGTGTTGATAAGTGTGTCTTAAAGAATGTTCATGGACATTACAAGTAGTGAAAACGAAGTTATTAGGAGTAGATTTCAATATGAAGAGCATTGATTTAAAAACGAAGTGTAAGTTTAGAGTTCCAAAAAGATGACCGTGAAAATCGCGCTAAAATAAACATAAAATTAACTTAATTTAAGTAATTGATTTAGTTTAAACGATGATAAAAAATATGATCTTCATTTTTATTAAACTTTCTGTCGTAATACAAAGAAGCATTTTTAAAATCGTTGCGAGAGACGACTAATTTCAGTAACGCTCCACTAGAGATGTACTGGAGCGCGCGCACCACTTACGTCGGAACACTACGCGCTTTCCGCCCTGTCCATATATTTATGATAATGATGAAAAGTCGCACGATCAAATATCGTGGTACGTTGTTTGTTTTTGAGCTGGTTACCTATTAACTATGCCACGAATTTTCACTTATTCCTCAATTTGTAGTATATTACAGGGGTTAAAGTACCGTCGAATTATTTCACATTGTAGGAAGAATTTAAGGCAAGGTCAAGGATATTCTACATAGTTGAGTATGGAATTCTATGTAAATAGTGGAGAAATACCGAGCTCGGAGAAAGCGGAAATATTCTACCGGTGTGGAAGATATTGTGTGTTAGGTATGTAGGTACTTATACTTTTATACGTTCGTTAAACAGACGTGATTTCGCAGATATGGTTTTGTACATAATCTTATTTATTTAACTTCAAAAGAGTCACCTAATCAATTAAGTTTGTGCCGGCATGCATTGGTAGTGAACCGAAAGGTCTTAGGTTCCAACTCCATATCATTAAAATCTAGTTTGTGTAAGTGTTTCGGTTGGAAAAATCTTTTACAGAGTGGCCAGAGCTGAACGGAAAATGCCCATTTTACCATAAAACTTAGTATCGCTGCGAAGTTTTTTATCCCTCGATGAAACCTACCTATTTGTGTAGGGATAAATATTTATTTTCAATAAAAATAAACAGGATTGTGACCTAGGTTCGGAGTTCTTCGAGATATGTACGTGAAGTCCAATAAAAAATATTTTTTTGTCTTCGTCTCTGTGAACAAAATGTGATCATAATTACGTTATTTTATAAAATCTGTGTGAATAAAACAGGAAACCATATCAAGACAAGAAATAAAAAATGCTATAATGAATTTTAAACAGTACGGTATCGACGATATTTTTACCGATACTATGAATTCTCCTTATGCTAAGCTTATTCTTCATCATATTTGGGTAGCATTACTGCCACTGTTGCGTAACCCTTTGGTGTTATACACCTGAGATTTCACTACATGTATACAGTCCCTATCACTGGGTCTATTTTCCCGGCCAAGGCGCTATGTAAAGAGGTCATGACCACGACAAGCGGAGGACACTAAGATGCTGAGAGTAAATATTTGCCTCAATGCGGCTATCGACTCCGCTGTCCTTGTACAGCGTTGCTCAACTTTTGTCCTTCTCTCTTGTAGTTTAAAAGGCGTTAAATAATAATGTGGTAATACGGTGGTTTAGTGGTTTTTTTATCGCTACTTTTTTCTTACTCTCGAAAGTTTTTAAAGGCGTTTGAGTAAGCATCTATGTATTTATAAAAAATGATATCGTTAAAAGGAACAGTGTTGAAAATTAAATATATTTGTTTATAAAGTCCAACTAGTTGCTTTGGTGTTGCCCGAAATTAATAAACTTGTTTCTTTCTACTTGGCAATATCCCAGACACTCACGGTCAATGCGAGGATCTGCTTTCATGCTCTTTGTCCGCTACCTCAACCGACCTTCGGCATCCTCATATCATGTCATGACCGTTGACTATCAAGTCTTTTTTGACGATATTACGCTAGCACATTTTTTGTTTCAATTAATCACGCCTGGCCAGTGCGGCCAACATTTATACTTGTAATACAATTGATTTAAACAATGAAGATAGGCCCTTCAGTACATTTGGAGTTTCAAAATGATTAGGTGAGCGACGACTAATTTCAGGAACTCTCCACTTACCCATAACACAAGTTAAATCTTTACTTGGGTACCAGAGTTCAATCTAACACTTGCGCTTTATTCTTATTTTTGTATTCTTTTTTTTGCGTGTACTTTAGTTTTAGTGTTCTGTATGTCTTTATTTTTGTTTAATAAAGTTTATTATTATTTATTACTTGAGATTTACTGTAGCGCGCGCGCCAAATACGTCGGTATACTACGCATTTTCCGCCCTGTCCATAAAGTTATGTCGATGCGTAATCTAATAGTATTAATTATTATCATCTCTGCCACGGGAAGTCCACTGCTGAACATAGCCAAGCCCCAAGGATCTCCACATCGACCTGTTGGAAGGAATAGTATTAACATGTCCAATATAATACAATGTGCAGAGAGAAAAACTGTTCCTAAAATGACAACAGCATGACAGCAATGCTTTTGGACGACAAAAGATCGTTGTCGATTTATACCGTAAAGGCTATAGGGTAATAGTTTGACAAACGCTGTCATATTGCGACGTCATTAAGTGTTATTGTTATCGCTTCCGCCACCGTAATATGCCTCCAGATCTATAATACTCATAGATAAGGCTGTAATCAACGTTAATTGAATATCTGTTGGGCAATGTAGAATAGTAAACTATATTTAATTATATAATCACGCACTGAAACGGTGAAGGGAAACATCGAGGAAACGAATACTATAGTATTAATGAGTTTTTTACTGATAATATTGAAGGTTGATGTTAATATTTTAAAGATGTAATATTTATTTTCGTTGATTTTATTTTAATTACTAGATAGTAAGATGTTAATTTGATACATGTTTAATAAAGTGTTAAGTATATAAGTCAGTGAAAAGTTTTTTGTAAATTGCTTTGATATGCGTATAATAATATAGTTTTATTGTTAACTCTTTTGTATTAGTACGCCTCTTTGGCTGGACATGACTGTAACTATTTCGTTATTAATACCTTGCATACTTGTGTGATACTACATACTACGAGATCGAATCAGAAATGAGGAGATCCGTAGGAGAACCAAGGTTACCGGCATAGCCCATAGGATTGGCAAGTTGAAGTGGCAGTGGGCCGGGCACATAGCTCGTAGAACCGATGACCGTTGGGGCCGAAAGGTTCTTGAGTGGACGCCACGTACAGGCAAGCGAAAGGTCGGACGCCCGCCTACAAGGTGGACGGACGATCTGACTAAGGTTGCAGGAAGTCGCTGGATGCAGGCCGCTTCCAACAGGTCATTGTGGAGATCCTTGGGGGAGGCCTATGTTCAGCAGTGGACTTCCTGTGGCTGATATGATGATGATGATGATACTTGTGTGTGTATACTCATGTTCATACTAATAAACCATCTTTATCTTAATTTTTAAACCTTCATACCATAGCAATATGTTAGTATTTGCATTGCAGCATGTTTGTCTCACCATTTATAGCAATAAAAAAGCCATTTAAAAACTCCTGAACATTTTACGATGGCCATTGGCTACAAAATATAATTATGGACTAAACTTCAAAGTGTAAAACCATCTATTGTGTAAAATTCCAATTTCAAGTTGATTACCATATTCCCGGTAGAACGTAATGTGTTGCTTTATAATAGCTATGTAGGTGTTGTGAACATTTGGAATTGTGCAAAAATATATTTTTTGAATTTTGTTGGGTGATTGATTTACGTAATATTAGTTTCTTTGCGAATATATTTAAGAAAATTAAATTTATCAGTTAATTACTGAATCCTTTAAAACCTAATGCGCCAGATGGTTACTTTAACTTAATATATGATTACGAAATATTATGTCTAAATGTCTATATTTTGAATAAAATGATATAAATTACCCAGTGGAGACGAGACGTCAGCTTTGTAACCGTGTCCTAGTACAACTACGCCACCGAGGCAGTCAAATGTATGTATAATCCCCGGCGCGTAAGTTGAACAAAGATGGCTGACGTCTACGCAGGTACAATAGTAGTGAGAAGTGTTACCTTGCTGTTGCACGCAAAAAATAAAAATAAATGCAACTTCTTAATCGATTGGTAATTTTGCGTTTTTTTGGGAAACAAATAATTTATATGTACAAACATTCAAAACGATTAGTTTTGTTTTTATTTTAAAAATATACAAAATAAAAACTAATCTGAGGTTTATTTAGTTTAGTTACAATTAAAACCACCTTAACTAACATAATTTACTTTTTTAAAGACATCGAAGACCATCCTTCTCTCTTGTCTTCTTAAAGTTGGCTGCCGAGCCATGTTATTCTCAGAAAAACAAATTTGTGTGAGAACTTCCGTACGCGACAGTACTCTCGGGCGAAAGGGACGCGTGCGCGGGTGTAGGAGTACGAAAAGAGCCTAATGCGCATGCGCGCCGGTGTTTGAGCCGCATTCCCCGCGTCGCACCTCATACCGCACTTCAGTTGGGACCCGAAAATTAGTCACTGCGCATAGTTCAACTTATGCGCCTGGGACTCTATATGGTGTATAAATGTACATACAATAAAGAGATAAATAGATAGTATGTTTAGTTCATAGTCTTACGAGCATACAATAAGATGTTTATGACCCCTGATTGCGAGCATGTACGTTCCTTCAGCCCGCCAATTACTACGGGATTCGCTAGACAGTCCTCCATCATAACTGAATTGTGTTGTGACAGACTGTGTTACTATTGTTTATTTGTATTCTGTTTTAATATAATAAATAAATAAATACACCCAACAGTCACATACATAGTCCTGACCCCACACTAAGATCGAGTCTTGTGTCGTGGGTATCAGGAACTACGAGAGACTTTTCGGTCTCACAAACACCCAGACCCGGAAGAAATATTTGTGGGCCGCACAAATATTTCTCTCGGTGCGGGGATCGAACCCGCGGCCTCTCGTTTCACAGGCGGCGTCTAACCAACTGCGCTACGGAGGCTGTCAAATATATTTCGATATTATCTCTAAATTATTATAATATTAGCGTTGAATGGTTATATGGTGGAAAAGAAAAGTATATGTATAATCCTGAATTGACCAGTTAGGGGTATTCCATTTAGAGTTAAAATAAAATAAATGAACGCAACTTTATTCTTAATTCGTAATAAAAATAGATGCGGTGAATCGACGAATAACTGAATTCCCACCAGATTGAATTTTGAAAATGGTCACCCAAAGCGTTTGTTATACTTGCTTAGCCATTTGTATTTGACGGCGGGTTTCACTATAATACATTTAAACTTACTAAGTACTTTTTTTATTACAAAAGAAAAAAACAACTCGATATTTTCATAAACTTGAGTAAACAAAACTACCAACGCATCTCCATAATACCTTGTAAAAGATCTCGGGTAATCTCGAACTATCGAGAAACTGTTAAGTCTAGTCGCTAGTAATGGCGAGAGGTTGGGTATCGGATGTGTCCGCTGTTATCACTTGTATGTGAGTTTCTGAGTTTATGTATAGTATTATACATAAATCATATTATACACATAGGATTATACATAAATCAGTAATAATGGTACTATGCGTTTCAAATAAGAATAGGAACGTCAATGACCTTTAGCTGTCAAATATCACACGAAAAGTATGGATAGCAACAAAAAAATATTTACCCATCAATTATATTTTTTTTCACATAGTCAAATTCTTGAACATAAATTAACTAAATAAATTGAAACAATTACAAAATGTTATTTATAGACACATAAACAAGAGTGTTTAGTCATAAATAGCTTTAAAAAGTATAATTTTTTATTTTTTTATTTACTTCACATGCAATTATTCGCCAGAAAGTAACTATAACACGACATTATTCATTCATTAATTTTTTTACGAATTATTAAATATTAAAAATATTTTTTCATTCAAGAAAAATATTATTTTAAGAAATCTTGTTTTGCTCACCCTACCTAAATTGTGCGATTTGACAGCTACTACGAACCAATATGGCGCAGGGTCAGTCCTATTCTTAGTTGAATCGCATAGTAGCTGGGGCTTATTGTACAGGGCTATCCTAGTGTAAGCACCAGCCGTTTCTCATCATAGCCATATCTTAGCCTAAGCACTTCTGAATTAAATAAAAATATTTTGTTACCTGGGTTCAGGAAAGATTCAATAAACAATAAATATTTTACTGGTGGTAGGTCTCTCATATGTGAGAGGCCATCTGGGTAGGTACCACCGCAATGTCTATTTCTCCCGTGAAACAACACTGCTTAAATGCACTGTTGTGTTTCGGATTGAAGGACATTGTAGCCAGAGTAACTACTGGACATATTGAGACTTAACATCTTATGTCTCAGGATGGCGAGCGCAGTGGAATGTTGCTACTGTTTATGAGCGGTCGTATCGCTTACCATTAGGCGAACGGCTTGCTCGTCTCGCCATTCACTGCAATAAAAAAAACTATTTTATTGTTATTTTATTATAAGTTTATAAAACCAGGGTGTTTATTGTACCATGGGTATACAGGGTGTTTACTGGTAATAGGTCTCAAGTGAGGCCGTCTGGGTAGGTAAGACCGCTATGTATTCGTCCCGCCAAAGAGCAGTGAAAATGCACTGTTGTTTTCTGGTTTAATGGACATTGTAGCCAGAGTAACTACAGGACATAATAAGTAATAAACAAAACATGCTTTGTAGAATAATATAAATATAAAACCATAGAACATTAAACACTAACAGGTTATTAGACATATTTAATATTGTAGTCTGGAAAATATAAATTAAAGCAATAGTTTTAAATGTTGTGTCTTTTATAGGTTTATAATTAAAAATTAATTGGTAATAAAGTGGTGTTAAATTGTAGTTAATTTAATATCATTTTTAAAATTGTGTGTCGTTACAAAAAATAAATTTCTTTTTCATCATCATATCAGCCACAGGAAGTCCACTGCTGAACATAGGCCTCCCCCAATGATCTCCACAATGACCTGTTGGAAGCGGCCTGCATCCAGCGACTTCCTGCAACCTTAGTCAGATCGTCCGTCCACCTTGTAGGCGGGCGTCCAACACTTTTTCCAACACAAATTTCTTTTTACGGAGCAAAAATTTGCTATTTTGTTTCATTAAACATCATATTAAGTACATATTATCTAGAATTATTTTGATGCTATATTGATAACACAAATCACATTGACCAAACAAATCGTGACGTCATACCTCTTTTAACCTTGCTTTTCTGTAGCTGTTCAATCAGTACATAACACTATATATAATATTTTCTCCACGTCAAATTACTGTGAAAGAAAACCATTGTTGATATAGAAAACCAACTATTTTTATTTGTAAGTATTCTATATTAAAAATAAATCATTTAACCATATGTTTATAATTCACTATTTTAACCTATTACAATCAATTTTAAAAAATATTTTTGTGATCGAATGTTTTTGTCCCTTTCGATCGTCTTTTGAATTAAGTTTGAGCGAAGAAGAGAAAACATTCGGAAATAAGGCTTTAGCTAATAATAAGCTGTCTATAAATAATGTTAGGAATTATAAAAACATGACAGCAGACATTCAATAGCGTAGACAGGACGTACAGGTCAAACGCCTTCAATTGTATCGATTATTCAAGCACGCATGATAATTTTATGAAATTCAACGTCCCATGAGTCCAATTTGTATATCATATTGTATTAAATTCGATTTATATACCTTCATATCGACGCAGGAAAGCGATTTTTTCGTATCTCAAAAAATGCGTATATGCGTTTTGTATATTATTGAATTCATAAAAAAACACCGCATTGATTTTCTTGTGAAAATGTAAAGTTTTATTTATAAAATGTTACTATTAAAGAAATGGTATTCATAAGTTTTCTAGTTTAGAGGTTATTCATATATTGGTTCGAGATACGATAAAATCGCTTTCCTACGTCGATATGCATATGAAAGCTGATAATATAATGGTTTCTTATTTTTACGCAAATGTTACACATTGAAATTAATCTATTATTGGACTGGACTATGACTGAACTGGACAGTCCGCCCCGTGACCACGAAAGCTGTAAAGTAATCGAAACGTCGGAAAGTCAAGAATGTAAAAATTTAACCAAATCCGCGATAAAATACGTAAATAATAGTTTTATTTCATAATACTTTGCTTGTTGACAGAAAGTTTTATAAAAAATACGATAATATTTATTATACCATTTAGACGAAATCTATTGAATTAAGATTATTAATAATTTATTTAAGCGCGATTTTCACGGTCATCTTTTTGAAACTCCAAAACTAAAAAGCCTAAACTAAATCAATGTATTTTCATCACGTACATTATATTCAATAGTTACTATGTGCTAACGGTATTTAAAGAAAATACCTGGAGTTATAAAATTTCAAACCACTCTCAATCGTTCTGGTGATTGTAGAGGAAGCCTCTGCCCTGCAGTGGGACGTATTTACTTTTCAGTAACATGTGGTAATACTGTTTTGCAATTTTGCTTACGAACCTAGAATGCACGTACTAATTAATATTTTAGGTATAGTTGAATTACGCCACTATATTCTAGCCTGTTGTGCCTGCAAAGTAAAGAAATTAACATATTGTTTTGCATATTGCAAAGTTTTCGCTTCCAATGAAGGCTTTACTTAACGTATAAATTAAGGTTTATTTAAATTAACTTCACCTTGTTTTAAAGGATTTTGTAATAGAAAGAAATCTCGAAGTTCCTAATATCCACGATATATGGGGTCAGTATTAGGTGTCTGTTCGGTGATATATACACGCCTTTTTCCAGAAGCGGTAGGCAGAGGTGCTATCGAGACACCCACATTTCGCCTTTTTTTCGTCTCATGATGTGATAGATAAGCTGTGATGGTTCGGTGACTCTTAAATACACGCCTTTATCCCATTCGGGTTAGGCAGAGGTGCCAGGACACCTACATTTCGACTTGTATGTCCCATCGCCTGACGTGATATGGAGCGAGCCTATCGCCATATCGGTTACAAATTTCTGACTCCGGGCTGATAATGAATAGAAAATTCCAATGTCACTTTGCCCGACCCGCGATTCGAACACGAGACCTCAGCTTTGTTATCGTGCCGTAATACAAATACGTCACTGAGGCAGTTCGGTGACTCAACCATATATTTAAGTCTCAGAACAAGAACTAAAGCTATTCGATGTTCTGAGTATTTAAGTTATACGTGGGTCTCATTACAAACATATGTGATGCTTGATGGAAAGCAAAAACATGTCTTAAATTTATTTAATTATTTACACATTGTATAAATGGACTTAATGCGTAAAGCATTCTCTAAGCCGTCGAATCTAAAGTGATGCAGAGATTAAAAAAGGTAGTTGCGTAAACAATTAATTAAAAATAAATGGACATAATCATCATCATCAGCCTATACTATCCACTGTTGGACATAGGCCTCCTCCAAATTACTCCATTTCACCCTGTGACAATTCACAATGGACATAATATTCTCAAAATATAGATCATTGCAGTAAATTAGTTATAACATTCCATAAAGTAACATTTACGATAATAAAGTAGTACAACAGGCAAACTAATTAATTAAGGAAAATGGTTCATGCATATTCATTTGCCGATTGTTGCGTTCTGTACTGTCGCACACGAAATAACCTTAATAGATAATATATATAAAGCTTATACGTATTTTGAACTTTTGGGCTTTGTTATCTTTTACGGCAATGGATTTCGAATTGTGTATACAGAGTGTCTCTTTTACGGCAATGAATTTCGAATTGTGTATACAGAGTGTCTTTTACGGCAATGAATTTCGAATTGTGTATACAGAGTGTCTCTTTTACGGCAATGAATTTCGAATTGTGTATACAGAGTGTCTCTTTTACGGCAATGAATTTCGAATTGTTTAATACAGGTGACAAAAAACTCTCTCCTATCGATCAAGGTATTACCAGGCATAATTAATATGTTCTTTTTAAATATCAGTTTCATTATCTGGTTGTTTTTGTGACTACAGACGTAAAGCAACGAAAATTTTGCGACAATTGTTTTTAAGTCGTTAGTTTTTGAGTGTGGGTGGTAAATGCACAGTTTTTGCAAAAATAATAATTTAAGCTCTTGCGTACCATTACGTCTTAAAAAAAAGCCTGTCTAATAATATTTTAGGAAAAACGTTGAATTTATTATTTACACCCAAACACAGACGATAAAAAAAAATCAAAAGTTTTTTTGCATTGTGTCTGAAGTACTAAAACTACCACCTGGCTTCATTTTTGCAGTCTGGATATGTATAAAAGCCACATTACAATTTCAGACACTCCGTAAAATAACCGAAAATAAAATTGTATCGGCGAGTAAATATTTTTAGCCTCTTCGAAAGTAGGTCAGCGTCTCAATGGATGTCGGAAGTTATTCTACAAGACTTATCTGTGTTGGGGCAAAATTTTCGGCTTATCGGAGGTATAAGAGGCTGATTCACATAGTGTGAAGTTCTCGGCCGCGAGCTTAATGTCGACAGGGGTGATAGGACCGTTAATGGTTTTACATTTGATAACATTTGTCCAAATATGTGAGGTTAAATAAAAACAGTCGACTCTTATATCGGCTGAAATAAAAGCGAAGTACCGTCTTCTAGTATACGGGAAATTTGCGAATAGCAAACATTTTTTGTTTTATCATATAATCAAAATAATTGTAATAATTTCAAACTTACTACCCCTTTTCTCATGAACGTTTAGGAGTACTAAATTGAAATTTATATTGAATACTCAGGTCTATAATACCTTTGAGGTGTAACAAAATCAAACTTCTAACTCAACGCAATCTAAAGAAATAGGAATTTAAGCCGAAAATATTTTGAAACTCGCAGGTACTTGTAAATGAATCAAAACCTGAAGAATACTTCCAATCGACCTAAAATCTTGAAATTTGGCATAATGCAACGTTTTATAACACAATAAAGGAACAGTTTCAATAACCTTTAATATATTGTATAATCACATAGGTTTGTACGGCGCGGTGTAGCATGCGGCGTGAGTCCGACGACTCCGATTATTTATTTATTTGATTATGGCAACACTATTTAAAATGTTATGGTTTTTTTACGTAAGTATTTCAACACATTTTCGTACGGTTTTTGTTTGTTTTGTGATTTAAAATAATAAGGAGACTATTAACAACAATTAATAAGAACAACAAGTATCTACACCTTTTCCGTTGTAGTATATCGGGTTGCCATATCACTACATAGTATAAAACAAAGTCGCTTTCTCTGTCCCTATGTCCCTTTGTATGCTTAAATCTAAAACTACGCAACGGATTTTGATGCGGTTTTTTAAATAAATATAAGATCAAGAGGAAGGTTTATATGTATAATACGTACATATTATTGTACAGAAATCTATTTGTACCCAGGCAAAGCTGGGCCGGACCGCTAGTTAATACTAAATTCGATCTTAGCAACCTCATTAAAAACTGACTCTTTTTTGCCAATTTAGTTATCACATAATGATTTCAATAAATGATCAAAAACATAACATACAAATAATATTAATAAATACAAAAATAAGTGTAAACCCCTGACATGTATAGTAACAAAAAGATTAAAAACCAAAAAAAAACTGGACATAAAGTATTCCCCGGTACCATCTGGCGCAAATGAAAGCTGATATTTTAATACAGTTTTGATAGCGCGGGTTTCACAAATTCATATTCACGAGGGAGCGAACAAACTCGCCATTTTGCAGTTTTAACTCACTTGAACTACTGCACCGTGATATTTTTAATAAAATAATTTTTAGTTTGATAAGTTGTATCGGCGGCACGGCGTGTAAAGGGTATGAGTGGCTAGGGTATGCTTCGATCAAAATATATACACTAGATTATAAGTGACGTCCTAAAAAACGGCAAGTGAAATAAGAGTACAAATAAGTGATCTTTTTTATTTAAGTATGGTCCAAAAACATAATAAATCTTAATTGAAAGGAATAAGGTTCATTGATACCTGAAGTTGATTATAATTTAAGAATTTTTGCTACATCTCGTAGTTCGAAATTCAATTGTATAAGTACAAGCAACATCGGCCACTTTTGGCGTGTGATTTTTTCCGGACCCTGTATCTAGTATATCGAAGAGTGAAGCTTTTTATTTTTAATCAATGCATTTGGAAGTTGCTTCGGGAACTTTGCATGTGATCCTAATATTTCTAATAAGTTGTTTAATTTAAATGAATGTGCGTCTACAAGGTTCTGCATACGGACACTGGGTTTAATTTCCCATTTGTATTATTTAAAGGATTCACCCTAGGTATGGTACTCTAATTTATATTGCGTGACGTTGTCGAACTGTGGATGACATTTCTGCCTACCTCTTTTGGGGCGCGAGTTTATGTAAAGTTGTCACAGATGGTTGTCGGCACGGAACAAAATGTGACCTTGTTCCCATTACACGCCCAAACTAGGAATTAGCACAGCCTTCGTCGAATTTGTCAGTTGACTGTGAGGTCAGATTTAATTGAAATTATTCTTCTTTAACTATTGTTATCCCGACCGCTGCTATATATATACTGTATACTTTACTAATAAAAATATTTTTTTTAACAAAATCCTTTAACTTATTTATTTTATTTTTTGTTAAATAGAAACATATTGTTGCCAAGGGATTTGTCAAGCTTCAGTGCTTAATTTCAATTGTTTGCGTCCTGTCGAATCTACCTTATAAGAATTTTATTAGAACATAATTATGTGGGTGTAGGCTTAAATATTATCTCCTCATAGACAAATTTCTATACCAAGCAATGGGTTGATATTAACTGGTATAGTAAGTTAGACAGATCCTCCTATTACGTGGCCCCGACGCAACGTAATTTCTGAATGACGTAGGAACATTTGAATTATTTTATGACCGGTAGCCCAGACGTCATTGCTTACGGCGAAGAATCATTCAGTTATTTTTATGCCAAAAATTACAACGCGTAGAATACAATGGTTGTAGATTTTGAAAGTATATTAGATTACTATACAATTTGAATTTTGTTAATTTTACAGAATTTTTCCTTTCCGCTCCTCTGCCGATTTAATGATCTTCGGGCCCCTGCGTCAGTTGGGTTTCCCAAGTGTCAGTTTAATGGACCGGCAACCCATCTATGATCCGAGCGTTGTGGAAGTTCATGGGTGGCAGAGAACACTTACCATTAAATATCCTGTTTGCTAGTTTGTAGTAGTAAGTTTTCATTATAATATCTTAATGGGCAATGGAAATAAAGATGTTTTAAACAAAAATAAATGTAATTTGATAAACTCAGCAAAACAATTACGTACCTAATTATTTTGAAGTTTGCTTTAATATTATTAGTGTTTACATATAAAACTAATGTACTGTTAAATGGTCCTTCAATTAAATTACTCAGAGTCACACAATACTGGAACATAGGTCAGCTTAAGTTTGACTGATAGTCAAATCGCTTTTTTTCTGCTCATTGAATACGGACTTTTTGTCGCCTCGTTAGTAAAGCAGTATTTAAAATATCCTGTACTAAGTAATATAAAAAGTTGAAGAGTTTGTTAGTTTCTTAAAAATTAAAATTGCCATGGTCATCGAGGCATGCTATACGCTATAGTATATCATCACGCTATGATCTATAGGAAGGAAGCAGTAGTGAAAAATCTAGCAAATAAGTGGAATTTTTATCCGTTTTTCGTGATCCCATTGGCCTCAAAATCGATATATTATGATCTTGAGGGATCCTTTGCTCCGATATTCTAAGTCTATAGTCGTAATTGAACATATTGGTCGCCATTTTGGAAAGTGTATCTGCAAATCCCTTAAAGTTACATTACATATCACTCGTATAACGTAACTCGATCATGTACAGGCATACGAAGTGTCGGACGCCCACCTAAATAATGGAAGGACGACCTGGCTAAGGTTGCAGGAAGTCGCTGGATGCAGGCCGCTTCCAACAGGTCAATGTGGAGATCCTTGGGGAGGCCTATGTTCAGCAGTGGCCTTCCAGTAGCTGAAGAGATAAAAAGAGGGAGAAAGATAAGCTCACCCTATTTAATAAACAAATTGACTCATACATAAGCCTTATGTTAATTACGGCAGCAATTAATTAATGTGAAGTATACTTACGTACGTCTAGCCAATCAAATTAATGTATAACTTGTGCCGTATGTACTTCTGAGTTCTGACTACATTGTATTTTTATATTCTGCGAAGTTGGTAAACAACACAATTTCATAACTGAATTTATGATTTGACAAATATTTTGGATCAACAATAAAAGAAAGCCGAGTTGTGATAGTCATATGTGTGCGAAAACAATATTACTTGAATTAATTTGGAAGATTCAAATGCTTGGTAAATTAATAAAGATATTTTTTTTGTTAAAATAGTGATTGTATACGTATCATATATCATACAAAATTATCAGTATAAGTTACTATGTTTACGAAATACAATTGAGAAATCGTAGGTGCGTTGCCAATTTTTTTAGAATTTATCGTGGAAAGAAAATAAAAGATATTCTCTCATTCTCAGTATGAATGGACAGACTTCACCGGATTGGTACCACTTTCTCACGTTTCATTCGATGTGAAGCGACAGCTTTACTGTCACGTTTCGTTCGGTGAGTGAGATTGCCGACCCAATACCCCTTTCCTCTCCCCATCTTTTCTCTTTCCGCTCTCCTCCCAATTTGATGGGCCGACACACATCCAAGATCCAAACTTTGTGTATGTTCATGGGCAGTAGTAATACAACCAGGGATGTTACTCCACGAAACGATTCGAGCTTTGAATGTTCGAATGTTCGACGTCCGCAGTAAGATAAAAGTTTTTCACTTCTAAAAATCAATACTATTCTCCATTAAACTTATCATTTTCTGCGAATTTAGTCAATGGTTAAGTCGTACGATAGAGGATTCAATAGTTTTGTCGAGTAGATACGCACATTAGTAAAGTTTTAAGTACGGCATTGGAAAATTCGAAGTTCGTATCGTTTTATAGAGTAAACCCCTTGGTGAACTGCTTACTCGTTTGCCGGATCTACGCAATAAAAAATCAAATCTCAAATAGTTGTATATTTTTTATTAACTTGTCTGTAAAACATTTTCTTTTCGTACCACTTTAGAGTCACTACATTCAATCCAGCCGTTTCATGGAGTAGATAAAATTACAATGCCATTGTTTTTTGTTTGAATAATTAAACATATTGGTTATCCTGACCTGGATATTAAATGCTTGAATAATTTAAATGATTTGGGGACGTTATTTATTAACGTTAATAAATCGTATTGCTTCTATATAAATAACTGTGGGTGACTGCTGGATTGGTGTGTTTTACCAGATATTGATTGCGGTATATAAATATTTAATTAACTGGTGGCAGGTCTCTGATATATGAATACTGATGTTAGGTCTTTCATATGTGTGAAGCCACCTGGGTAGGTACCACCGCAATGTCTATTTCTCGTGCCAAATAGCAGGTTTGGAGGACATTGTAGCCAGGGTATATGGACATATTGAGACTTAACATCTTTTAGATCTTATGTCATGATCAATGCCATTACTAATGTCCATGAGCGTTCGTATCGCTTACCTACCATTTTCAATATCCCATGGTTAAATTATCCAAATACTATTTCCGTAAATTAAGATACCAACGTCGGAATTCTTTTAAGGGCTAATAATTTTTTTTATTACTGTCTCGGTGGCACATTTATACTACGTACGATTACAAAGCTGAGTTCTCGGGTTCGTATCCCAGGTAGTGTAAAATTATATTGGATTTTACTATTAATTGTTATCAGCATGGAGTCAGAAATGCCCAGTATGGCTATAGGCCCGCCCCCTATCACATTTTGAGACAGAAAACTCAAAAATATAAGTATTTGAAAATTGTCTTCTTTTAAATTGCTTATGCTTTTTTAAATGGTATAATTTATAGTATTTGTTTTATACTTTGTTACTGGTTCATATTTGAAATTGCATGATTAAAATTATGAGTGTTAAGAAGTACTAAGTTAATTTAATGTGTTTGCATTGTAAATTTTATAAATAAATAAATTTGATTGCTGAAAAAATAAATAAAGCAAAATGTGATCCTGGTGGCATGTCTATCTACTCCTTCTGGGAAAAAAGTGTGCATTTATACTTTATGTATCTGTGTAATTATGAATGAGAAAGCAGATATTCCAAAGCCGCTAGACCCTCACATATCATATATAAAATCACATTTGATCGGAATGTTATAAATTGCGGCACATACATATGAACCCGCCACATAAGCGGCTTGGCATTCCAGCGGTGCTCGACTTTTATTCACATTGGTATACGTGAGCCAGTCCCAATATGTTCGGAAGGTATATTTTATTGAGAATGAATGATGTTATGAACGAAAATATATTTCGTATATTTTTGCAAGTATTTCTGTATTGTATCAGCCCATATAGGACCCACTGCAGGGCACGGGCCTCCTCTACAATCGAGAGTATGATTGAGAGTGGTTAGGAAATATAGTCCCCCATGCTGGTCTAGTGCAGGTTGGCGGACTTTACCATAGAAAATCTTGTAAAGTCGCTTATATCTTTAGATATAAAATTTATAAAAAATGTGAGAATCTAAATAATATAGTCTATTTTATTTGTAAAATATATGAGTGTCAAGAGAATAAAGAAAAGCAGCAAATACCCATATGTATTGTTGGGAGTATACATCTAAAGATGCAAAATAAAATGTGGTACGTCATACGAGTACATGCAAAATAATGTGGTAAATGTCGATACGCACTATTTGCGATTTATGAAATAAAAAATACTTAATTAGCTTCTAATTACCATAAATGTTAAAACGTTTGTGAGTGAACGACACAGAGTTATTATTTTTTTCTGTAGTCCGTGTGAACCCGGCAGATGAGCGAGTGGCATTCCTAAGGCCGGATACATACTAGTGAAACGCCATTTTTTTATTGCAATTAATGCCTAGACGAGCGTACCGTTCGCCTGATGGTAAGCGATACGACCACTCATGAACAGTAGCAAAGCCAAACAACACCTTGAATTACAAATCAATGCTTGGCATTCCATTGCGCTCGCCATCTTGATACATCATATTTAAAGTCTTAATATGTCCAGTATTTACTCTGGCTACAATGTCCTTGATCGGAAACACAACAGTGCCTTTTCACTGCAGTTTGGCGGGAGAAACAGACTTTGCGGTGGTACCTAACCAGGCGGCCTCTCACATATGAAAGCCCTACCACCAGTAAATGCGACCAAACCCGACGCAAGACATGTTGAATCAAATCAAATCGTAGTATTTCCTAAGACCAAGGGCCCTACTCTAAAAATCCGAAATGAAGTTCGAATCGTCGGACGATCGAAGTTTATGATGATATGAAAGTCTGATATGAAACTCTGTAAATGTTCGGATTCGTATAACGTACATCGTAACCAAAAGTCTATGGTTACGACCATAAGTCAATAACGACCATAAGTCTATGTAGGTACATTCTTATCGTCATAAACTTCGATCGTCCGAAGATTCGAATTAATAAGTTAATTTTCTATGACCACAAGTACATTACAAATACACCACGCAATACAGCATTGAGTTCGTAGTGTGGTTTCAGTAGTATGTTTCCGGCCTAATGCTCGGCTTTTATTCGCACTCGCCAGTTTCGATATGAATGTTTGGAGGTTCATTTTATTGGAAATATATGGTGGTATGGACGACACTATATATGGTATATTTTTGCAAGCGTTACAGACAAAAAGTGACGCTAGATATTTTATTGGAATAATAGATGGAGGTACCTATATCTAAAGATAGCAAGTATATACCTATGCATAATATGGTTAATTATGGCGATATTATCAGCCCGGAGTCAGGTATTTGTGCCTGATATGGCAATAGGCTCGCCCCCTACCACTTCGTGAGACGGAACACACAAGACGAAACGTGGGTTTACTGGTTGGTGGGTTTTCTGTGTAAAGAGTATCAAAATAAATGTCTACTCCATTTAGACAACTTAATAATTGTCTATGCTATTGTTCAACACCGATAAAATTCTTATTTATTCTAATATTTTATTTCCCTTTTATTCAAGTCTTATTACCTAAATATTACAATACGAATAGTATTGTTAAAAAAGTTAAAACCATCACATATAACGCATACTGCCTCATTCAAAATCAGTTATAAAAATATATTTTAATTATCGGATATTTGTTCCTTTCTGATGACTTTGAATTCAGTTTGACCGAAGAAGACATTCGGTAACTAAATAAAATAAAACGGTTTATGGATGAGGCCGCTAATACTAATCTAAACAAATAAATAATAAATATCATCCAACAATCACATAGATCCCACACTAAAATCGAGTCTTGTGTCGTGGGTATCAGGAACTACGATAGACTTTTTCAGTCTGACAGACACCCAGAACCGAAATAAATATTTGTTGGCCGCACAAACATTTATCTCGGTGCGGGGATCAAACCCGCGGTTTCTCGTTTCACAGGTGGCGTCTAAACGCCTATGCCAGAGGCTGTTAAATATAAATGATAGTTCTATCGTTCTTAGTTTAAGAAGCTTCCGAAACTAGGTCAAACTTATTTACTTTCCCTAGTTGTTATTCAAGATTCGGGCTCATTTTAATTTTGATCTTACCGTGTTTTGAGTAGCTCTCAATGATATTAATTGGATTAGAATTTCTTTGAATAATTTAGTGATAACGTGGAATATGTTTTTTTTTATTTCGTAATCATTTTCTATAAAATTATGCACAGTAAAATGTCGTCGATTGTTTTGCTTCGAACAATAAAGATTAAAGACATTTATTTTTTAATTCAACAACAAATTAATTGGCTCATAAATAGTATTCATTATGGTTTAATACCTTAACAACTAAATTATAGATAATCTACTCGTATAACCGTTTCTTGGCCTTGTCACTAAGCAAGAATTAAGAAGTAGTAATTAGTAATAAACGAATTATAATGTAAGTAAATATATTCAAAATAAAAACATAGAAAATACATATATTGTATTCTATTTTTATTATCGAAAATATAATATATAATCGACTTTTATTCCTTTATATTAAGTATCTGAAGTGATAACCTTATTTCTTTTAAGTAAATAGCTTTTCCTTTTACCAAATAAACAAACTCGGCACAAAATACTACATTTTAGTGCCCAGAATCCTTTTAGATTTTTCCTTCAAACCTTTCCTGCGGTGAGATCAATGTATCCGCTGGGAAAGCGGTTACAAGACATATTACTGTGGAGTTGACGTGACATCTTTAGATTTATGAGGTAGAAAGCTTACTAGTCCATTTTGAATGTAGTTTCTGGTAATTTATCTATCAAATCTTTTCTTTCACACAATTTTTTAGTAATAAAATTGTTGAATAAATACGTCCAACAGCCACATATTTATGACCACCACATTAAGATGAATTAAGTATTGTGTTGTAGGTGTCAAAACTACGAGAAACTTACTGGTACTCTCATAATATGTGAAAGGTCGTCTGGGTAGGTACCACCGAAATGTCTATTTCTCCCGCCAAACAGCAGTGTAAATACACTTTTGTTCTTCAATTAGAAGGACATTGTACCTAAAGTAATTACTTATTATATTACATATTGAAACTTAACATCTTATGTCTCAGGATCGCGAGCGCGGTAGAATGTCAAGCTCTGCTTTGTAACTCATGGTGGTGTTTGGTTTTGCTAATGTCCATGAGCGGTCATATCGCTTACCGTCAGGCTAATGGCACGCCCGTATTGCTGTTCTTTCACATAATTAAAAAAATACTTTTCGGTCTCACAAACACTCAGACCCGAAACAAAAACTTGTGGGCCTCACAAAAAATTGTCTCGGTGCGGGGATCGAACCCACGGTCTCTCATTAAACAGCCACCGTCTAACCAACTTCGTCACAGAGGTTGTCACTCTTCAGTATGAACTCGTACAGCAATAATATAGAAAGTTCCTAGGTTACCCCATAAATCAATATCGCGGGCACTTTATGCACTTTTGACCAGGCTTGGACGTTTTCCAAGTGCATCGACTTTGGGCACGCGATCAGCCGTAAAATAAGCCAAAGTTTTTTGCCACATGCACATAAAATCGTGTCGATTGGAGCAGGCGTTATACAAAGGCACCGCAATTTCGTTTTCAATAACTCGACTACAGATTTTCATATCGAACGTTAGTGGCTTTTGTCGATTTGTAGGTCAGACATTATGTTGAGGGGAATTTCGTTCTGTTTTGTATATTGTGGTTTATAATGCTTGTCTTACCTTGTAGATTTTAAGTATGTAAACGCTAATATTAAGACCTAGGATGAATTTACTGGTGGTAGGTCTCTCATATGTGAGAAGCCATCTGGGTAGGTACCACCGCAATGTCTATTTCTCCCGTGAAACAACACTGCTTAAATGTACTGTTGTGTTTCGGATTGAAGGACATTGTAGCCAGAGCAACTACTGGACATATTGAGACTTAACATCTTATGTCTCAGGATGGCGAGCGCAGTGGAATATTGCTACTGTTTATGAGCGGTCGTATCGCTTACCATCAGGCGAACGGCTTGCTCGTCTCGCCATTCAATGCAATAAAAAAAAAAAAAAAAAAACCTAGGATATATTTTTTTTCTATAAATGAGGTGTTCTAATTTTTCGACATCTCCTAATCATTTATTTTATCCTTTTTTGCACCGTACAGAGAAATCACAGAATAATAATAATAGTACAAGTGGCGGCCTTATCACACTAGGTAATTCAATAATCATCAGACATATTTGCGCCGTAAAAGTAGTTAAAGAGCAATTTATTGCAATAAAATAAAATAAAATCCAAGGGCAAATTATTTATTTGTTTATTTTATATTTATTTATTTAACCAGAATGGACATGTTACAAACTTTGATTACCTTGACAATATAACAAAAAATACCAAAATCAGAATATTTGTCGGTGATCTCCACACTAGGTTCGGGACCTGTTTTGTGATTATGGTATGTAATATGTAACATAGACTTCCTTCAAGTCATATGAGTTTTTCAATCCACAAAACTAACAATAAGTGAATCCCAACCCGAGACATTTCAAATCAATCTTATTTATTAAACCACTCAAACATATTATTTATTATATACACAGATACATATTATTAAACCACTCAATCAGAGTAATATGTCTATAATAAGTAAAGTAATGTTTTATATGTTTAAATGTAAGAGAAGAAACAACATTAAGCTCTGTCACGAGAATTTTACAACCTACGCCAGTATTTTAGAGTCTTTACAACGATGTATATAAAATAAATTGTAAGCTTTTATGAGCTAATATAGTAAACAATGAAAGAGATATTTCGTGAAGACCGTTCCATAATATTAAATTGCTTATAAAATGTTGATAGAGTTACTTCATATTATATATAGATGGTATAATATTTTCTGATTGCCTCGTATTGTATCTTACAAAGCTGTCGTCTCACGATCTAATCCAAGGCAAGGCGATAACGGATTTTTCTATTCATTATCAGTCCGGAGTCAGGAATTTGAAACTGATATGGCAATAGGCTCCCTATAGCATTGTGGCACCTCTGTTTACCCTGGAAATAGGCGTGAGTTGATGTACGTATGGTATAATATTTTAATAGGACATTCGGGACCGCTTTGTCTCACTGGGTTTGTGAAATGTTATCCTGTTTTTTTATTTGTTCGTATTATATTTATTTTCAATTGACATTCGCCATCCTCTGTGGTGCATGTAGACGCCGGCTGTGAAACGTAGTTCCTGATACCCACAATATAAGAGACTCGCTTAGTGTGTGGTCAGTACTATATTTGTGACTGTTGGGTGTATTTATTTATTTATTATTTTTAGCCTCATGAGGTCAATAACACCAAATAACAAGTGATACTACATACATACATACATAAACTCACGCCTATTTCCCATTGGGGTAGGCAGAGACTATTGAGCGCCAAGTGCTACGGTCCATACATATCTCTTTCGCTTCTTCAACTGTCATTAATCTCTTCAACGTTCATTTTATTTGTCAAATAGTATACTGTCAGTATGGTTTTCGCGGCGGTAAGTCAACGAACGATGCTGTGCATGTCGTTACAAATTATATTGTTAAGGCCTTAGACAATAATAAAAAATGTATCAGTATTTTCTTAGACTTGGCTAAGGCGTTCGACACGGTCTCTGTGCCTAAATTAATCTCTAAGTTGAACAATATTGGTATTAGATCCAATGAACTCAAACTTTTTTAGAGTTACCTACACAACCGCAAGCAGTGTGTCAAGGTCGGGGATTTTGTTAGTGACGAACTGCTCTTGGAACATGGGGTTCCTCAGGGTAGTGTCCTTGGCCCTACTCTGTTCATTATTTATGTAAATGACCTATGCAAACTACTTATTGAAAATGGTCTTTTGGTTGCCTTTGCTGATGACACTGCCTTGATATTTACAGGTGATACTTGGAAAGAGGTATTTGAGATGGCCCAAAGGGGATTTGATAAAGTAACAAATTGGCTCACTTGTAACACTCTCTCACTAAATGTTGATGAAACTAAATTCTTAACTTTTACCTTAAACAACCGTACATCAATAGATCTCAATAATTTTCATATAATCATATACGTTATAGTCAAAATTGCGACTGTCCTTGCTTAAATAAAGTCAATAGTATCAAATACTTGGGTATAATCCTTGATGATAAACTCAGCTTTGCACTTCATATTGATTTATTAACAGGTAGGATACGAAAACTTATTTTTATTTTTAAACACCTAAGGCACATCGCTGAGCCTCATGTTCTTAAAGCAGTATACTTTGCACTTTGCCAGTCTCTTTTAGGTTATTGCATCTCGTCGTGGGGTGGCGCATTCAAAACACATATTATGTTAAAACTTGAGCGAGCCCAGAGAGCTGTTTTAAAAGTGAGCACATTTAAACCAATTAAACATCCGACTAAAGAATTGTATCAATATTGTGAGGTGTTAACAGTCCGACAGCTGTTTATACTGCAAATATTTCTGAGACAATTAAATGATATCCATAATAACTCTATACCAATTTCATCACGCACCCATAGGATACCAAGACTTCACTCCTGTAATAAGTCATTTTGTGGTAAATTCTACTATTTTCTGGGAACAGTAATATACAACAAAGTACATAAACACATAAAGAGTGATTCCCTTACAAGATATCAGTATAAGAAGGCTGTAACCAAATGGCTGCTTGGGCTCAATTATGACGACACGGAAAAACTACTTCATACGGTAAAATAAGAAGGACGCACATGGGCTAACACAGACCTCTCTGCACCTTCTCTTATGCCTTGGAACCTCATGTACTTCCATATACTCATTACTATTCTTAGTTGTGTCTCTGCTGTTTTGTACTCTAGATTAATATCCAATTAATTGTCACTACATGTTGTTAAATGTATATATATAGATAGCTCTTAAGATTTTTTATTTATTTATTTATTTAATCCTTTTTTGCACTGTACAGAAATACTAAAAAGATACTACACAATAAAAATAAGAGTACAAGTGGCGGCCTTATCACACTAGGTAATTTCTTACAGGCAACCAAGATGTTACTGAATGTTTGTGTTGTGTAATTATGTAGCATTAAGTTAATATTTTATTTTATAATTCCTTTTAAAATTTGTTTTGTACAACCCATTTGTGAATTTACTCAATATACTGTAACAGAAATTAAGTTTTGTAATTGGTATGCTGCTGGTACTTATAGCACAGGGATTCCCTATTTTAAGTACCAGCTGTACTTCAAAAAATTAATTTTTTAGGATGATAGTCTGTAAGATAAATCACATGTAGAATGACTTTTGATACAAATAAACTACTTATTATTATTATTATACAAGTGATACTATTTGACAAATAAAATGAACCAGAAATACGTGTAAAGATTCGCGATTTGTACCAATTCAAGGTGGCTCCATTCGCAGTCACACCCTTAATCCTTGAACCGCCGACCCAATCACATGGTTAATATAAATTACATTTACAAGGGTGTTACTCAAGCTTTAATAGATAACCTTGTGGAATCAATGACCTGGCTTCTAAGGATCCTTGACATCCGGCCTCCGCGGTGTTGGTGTATTTATGCCTTTAAATATTTTTGCTATGAGATGTTCCATTCCTTTAATGGACTGTTCTTGAAAATCTTAAAAACAGTAGATTCAATGCTGACACTAACTATTTAATTCCCCGTATCAGGGAGACTTGTATGGATTTGTTCTTTAATAATATTAAGCTTGTATTTATGTGGGTTCCTTCTCATATGGGAGTGTTGGGAAATGAGAAGGCTGATTTTCTGGCCAGAACTATTACACATTTTTCAACAACTGTTCCTGACTCCAGTAGAAATCTAAATTTTTTTGTACCACACACAGATGTGGTCCCTATCCTTAAAAGAAGATCAATCGACTTGTGGACGAGGCATTGGAAACAAACAGTTGAGATTCAAAATAAAGGTCTATGGTATGCTACTTACAATGTCGCCATTGGCTCAACACCTTGGTTCTGCAAAAGTCGTTTTTATAAAAGTCGAAAATTTTACACTACCGTTTTGCGGCTTCGTTTTGGACACTGTCGTTTAAACTATCATCTATTTCGTTTGAAATTGGTGCAAAGTCCTTACTGTGACAAATATATAGTTGGGCGGAAAAAGCGTAAAGTTTTCCGACGTATGGCAGAAAGTTGAATAAAAATAAAGATGGTATGTTTTATCACCGTTTAGACGAAGTAAAGTAAATAAATACCACCCAACAGTCACATACATAGTCCTGACTCCCCACTAATATCTAGTCTTGTGCCGTGGATATCAGAAACTAAGAGAGACTTTTCGGTCTCACAAACACCCGGAATCGGAAGAAATATTTGTGGGCCGCACAAACATTGAATCTATTGAAATCTATTAAATTACATAAGTCTGTTTACTATTTATTTTAGCGTGATTTTTACGGTCGCCTTTTTGAAGCTCCAAATTTACTGAAGGGCCTATTCTTAGTTTTTAAATAACTGCTTAAGGGTCTAATTTTTATTGATATTTTAAATTAATAGGATGACTATCAAGAAATCGAATGTAGATAAGTATAAAATATCAATCTATTCCCATACAAAATCAGCACAATAAAATCCCGGGAATAAACTGTATAATTATATACCTCGCCGGGTGATCGAACCCGCACCGGACAGCTGTATCGCCTGTATTTTAAATTAATTCGTCTGTAAAGAATTCTAATTAGCGTATTTTTAACTTTGTTTATGGCTTTGTGGTGTCGTTGCGGATTCAATCTGTTTGGCAGAGCTTGTTGAGTTATAAAAGTACACTTTTTAATAAATAAATTACTTTCAGCTACTAAAACACTTAATTATGCCTTATTTTAGTTTACTCATTTCTGTTTCTACTGTCAATACGTTGGAGGTGTAAGGGAAAAATGGGTAAGGGAATTACTAGTTGGAGCTATTACCAAGAAATATATTTAAAAAACAACTAAGTAAAAGAGACATATTATAATGCAGGTATCATTTACAATCTAAGATCAAGTACCTAATTATCATTTGTTAATATACAACATTTAAAATTTGCCAATTGAAGAATAAAGCTGAAACTATCCAAGTCCGCCATGATCACGACGTCACATTGTAAAGTAATCGAAACTTTACGAAATTAAAAAATATGAAAATTTAACCAAATCTGCTATACTATCCACAAATAATATTTTTAATTCAATGTTCACTTTACTATACCTACTATTAGAATTGAAGGATAAAAAAATATTCTTAAAACCCCAAGGCTTCTTCGAGTTTCTAGGGTAAGAGTCATAGAAAACCTCGTAACTGCGCCGCATTTTAAAATGCACCGTATAATGGAAAACGCAAAAGCCACAAGTATAGGACTAGAAATTCTATGAGACAAAGGCTTTAATTAACTGTAGCTCTTGTAAACTTGTGAGCGTTTATGAGTTACCCCATTCTTGTAGGGAAAGTTTGCCGGAATTTAATTTTTATGTGTTTGTACACAATAATATTTGTATTAGCTGGTAACAATTATTTTACAGATATTAAGTCTGTCACATGTTTTTTTTTTATTTCAATTAATGGCGAGGCGAGCAAGCCGTTCGCCTGATGGTAAGCGATACGACCGCTCATAAACAGTAGCAAAATTCCACTGCGCTCGCCATCCTGAGACATAAGATGTTAAGTCTCAATATGTCCAGTAGTTACTCTGGCTACAATGTCCTTCAATCCGAAACACAACAGTGCATTTACACTGCTGTTTCACGGGAGAAACAGACATTGCGGTGGTACCTACCCAGATGATCTTTCACATATGAGAGACCTACCACCATGTAAGAGGCCGCCTGGGTAGGTACCACCGCAATGTATATTTCTCCCGCCAAACAAAAGCGTAAATGCACTGTTGTGTTTCAGTTCGAAGAACATTGTAGCAAGAGTAACTACTGGATAAATTGAGACCTTCGCGCAGTGGAATGCCAGCATTACTTAATGCTGCTGCTAAATGCTTAATGTAGTTCACGGTGTTGTTTGGTTTTGCTACTATCCATGAGCGGTCATTATATTTACCTTCAGGTAATAGGCCACTTTGCCATAAAAACCCAATTAAATTTTCCGTTACGTCATGTAAACTGGTTCATTATTAAACTTGTCACAACCGTGTGCCGACTCGGACCATGCGTTACGTAACTGCAAGTGCATTACACCGAGCCCCAATAAATGTCAGCTTTTAAATCTGCTGCCGAAGCAAGCGATCGATATTGCATATACAATAGTAAAACTGTCGAACAGTCCTTAATAGTAGTCAATTCTGATATTCGCATACATATAGACACTCCTTTAAATAATAAATAACACCCAACAGTCACATACATAGTCCTGACCCCACACTAAGATCGAGTCTTGTGCCGTGGGTATCAGGAACTACGAGGGTCTTTTCGGTCTCACGAACACCCAGACCTGAAAAAAATACCTGTGGATCACACAAATATTTATTTCAGTTCGCGATCGAACCCGCAGCCTCACGGTCCACAGCCGGCGTCTAACCAACTGCGCCACAGAGGCTGTCTGAAGCTTAACTACACACTTCTTGTTCAATCCAATTCTAAAGTACTATTCACAGGCTTTTTAATTAGCTTCATTCAATAGTATTGCTAGTATGAAAGCAAAAATTGGGGCAGAACTAACCGACACATTACTATCGACATACACACAGAGTATATCAAGACTGCTACCGAAAACGAAACCGGGTGGTAGTTCAAGCGACTTCAGACACAATGCAACAGAAAAAGTTGCAAAAAAAGCGACCATTTTTTTTTTGTTATTTTTTTCCTATGACCATATTTGGGTGGTATATACATTTTTTCCTAAAATAATAGTGTATACCCTTTTATTTATAAATACTCTAAGGTATAAAAGAGTTACAATCATTATTTTAGCAAAAACTATGGATTTACCACTCAAAAATGACGATACTTAAAAAATCATAAAAAATAATTGTCGCGTTTTTAGTTGCATTGTGTTTGTAGCCACTAAAACTACCACCTGGCTTCGTTTACGGTAGCAGTCTTGAGATACCCAGTATGTATGTATGTACGTTCACCTTTCCGGGTCCAATAAAAACAATCGTAAAATTTTACGGTGTGTACAAAGCAGAAACTGTTGGGTAAGGTTAATTTCTTCATTGATCGATTATTTTTCCGCATTGGAAGTTAGGTTGTTAGCAATGTTAAGTTTTGTGACAAATTACTCAAGTTTGCTTGTTATTTGTAAGCCTGGTTCGTTTTTTTATAGTACTGCCTCGGTGGCGTAGTTTTACTGTATGATTACAACTTTGAGGTGTCGGGTTCGAATACCAGGTCCAGCAAAGTGATACTAATTATTCTATTCCTCATCAGCCCAGAGTCAGGAATTTGTGCAAATAATGGTTGTTTCTTTTAAAATAAAATCTCACGTCTAGTTTCATAAATTTATGTTACATTTTCCGCATATAAATACACACAAACAAAAACGCGACACACATGTGTCAATACAATGGCTTCCAAACCGCTGTATTCCAATTTATAACCATCAGCATCGTCTGAACTTCTAAAAATTTAATTCTAGAAGAAAATTTAATCGAGGGTATTTTTTTTTTGTTTTTTCTTGAAAAAATGTGTGTAGCTGTCGTTTTAAAATATTTATTTCAAGATAGTCAGTATTTTTCCTACTGACATAAAATTATACAAGCGTCAAGCGCGTTAGGTTCAAGGGTATAAGCTTAGGGTTAGTATATTCAGATACCTATTTAAAGTGGACGTAATAATTTTAAATCCATCTAGGTATGTTGTTTAATCCAGTATATTTGTATACATTTTATCTATCAATCTAAATATTTTCATTATTTCCTTTTATCATATAAGCTTTTCCTAAAAGTACACTTTAGATTGCCTTGTCTTTATTTTCCTTCTCTCCCGTCCATCCCATGGTAGTCGGTAAGAGATTGCCTTATGCGATACGAATGCTGTTTGTACTCTTTTGTTAAATATTAGTTTAGTTTAAGATTTATTTAGTGTACAAAGAATAATTTCGTTTATTTTGTATGTTATTATGTAGTATAGGAAACACTCAACATTTTGTCTTTTGCGAAATTCAAGCGGGCTTTTAGGCGCCGTGCAAACAGAGCAAATTTACTTGAAGAATCCTGTCAAATTCTATGAAATTTACAATCATGACGACGGAAAATTGTTGTTGCAACTAGTAACTTCGAAATCGAAAACGAATGAAGTGTTGAGTTTCCTTCAAATTAACTTACACTTAAAGGAATTTATTATGAAATATCAGGACAATCTTTCTGTCCTTAAACTGATTAAAAGAATAGCCTGACCTTACAGAAGAAAAACAGTATTACTTATATTTTTATTTCTAAGTGAAATTATAGTACAGGAAGATTCTCCACTCTATTGTTTAGCCTTTACGTCGTGATTCATGTATAATTCCTATACATCATTACAATGATTTTACAAACCTTATACTCTCCATATCTAGACGAGCTAAAAGCTGGATAATCGCATACAATAAGAATGCAAACAATGAATTTCCTAGCGAAGACAATGCCTTTCGATTGTATCTTATTATTAATGCTGCAGAGGCGCCCGAGATGCATGTCGCAGGGAAATTATTTAAACTCGAATTGTATTTTGTTTACATAAATAGTAAATTATAATTTGGTACTGAAAACATTTTTATATGATGTCGTTACCCATCTGTTTGTCTAGACTCTTTTGTATTAAAATATTTTAAATAAAAATGCAAAGGTTTCATTAGATATATCAAAATATTTCAAAGTAAATACGATCCCATTAAAAACATCCTGTAAAAAAATACCAAGTCTCGCAGCTTAGTTTTTCTACCGCAAAAAGTTGTGAGATCCATGTAATACCAAGTCGATTAATTTATTTAGTCCTTGCTTAAGGGACGTTCTGCATAAAATTATTACGTAAGTTATTATCATATCAATATTAAAAATTCTTTACGTTGTAAATAAATAGATCCACTTGGCCATCGCATGAAAACATAATGTATCGTACAATTTATACATAATGCTACTGGCCAAGTCGATCGATAATTCTATACATTTACGTATATATGGGATTACAAAGTTATTAACGCAGATGGTGTATCTAGAAAACTAGACAGAAATTACAAAATGTTTAAATTTTCCCTTAATTTAGACACTAAATACTATTTATATCCTAAAGGAGATGTTTTATCTTGGGCCGTTTTGTGTACGTCTAACACAAATTTGAGAAAAAAACGTGGAATTCAAATAAAATACATTTAGATTTCTTGGACAACAGGGGGCTTTATACAAAAATGTGATTGTTTTAGTACAGAAGCAATATTTTCTTCGATAATCTGTCCTCCATGATGCCTAATTGTCATTTCGTTCAAAAATGCGCGAACCCATTATCTTTAACTTGAATATGTCTTATTTTTAAAAACCCCCTACAAATTATAATTATTGTCTATATTTCTTTTTCTATAATCTTCGCTTTTTAAAAGACGATATATGTTGTTAAAGAAGTCACTTTTATTATTTTATTTATATTACATGATTTCAGTTTAAGAACGAAAATGTTTAACTTGACAGCAATTGCAAAACTCTGTGTTATCTGTCTACGTCTGTGGCCGTAATTCGTATTATTTATTGTTATTCGCATACATTTCGCAAATTTGCTTCTCTGTTGACCTGGCTTTGTTTTATGGATTCTGATTCTCGCAGATGATATATCTTGACGTTTAAACGCAATTACTAGTTCGTGTTTTGGTGAGTAAACATGTATATTATTTAGAATGCCACATGTAATTAATACTTAGTAATTAATGTTTTTCTATGTTCATATTTCTCTTCTAACCCACAATTCTGCTTTTCAGCACATCAAAAGTGGCGCTTTGCTTGAATTGCACGTCTGCAATTAAAAATTGAAATGGATTCTATCATTCAACAGAATCTTAGTAACTACATGGGATGCTAATTCACTGTCGTGTAGAGTATTTCAAAACGTTTTATTGCTGTAATGGCAGAACAAGAAGTAAGTATTCTATTTTCTTCATTAACTTGGGAAATGTATGTTTTATGCCAATTAATCAAGGTCAATACAAAGTATGGAGTATTAATGTTAGAGCTGAATTGCATTGTGTCCACAGGATACTAGTACATAAATATGTAAGAAGTGATATTTTATATATTGTTGTTTAAATTGATAAATGAATTACATTTTCTTTTGTTTCCCTCTGGACACTCAGATGATCTTGTGTTATGTATAATATATTATATTATTATTATTTCCATAATAACAACACTATGTCTGATGGTAAGCACAAATGCCGTCCAGGCGGAATATCTAATGGCATCAGACGACTGTCCCAATACAATTATCCGGCCGGCCTGCTAAGATGCCTCTTTAAACAATAGCGGAAAGACCTGGGATCATAGGAAGGAGGGAACACATGTGACTGCAAAGAGTTATTTATTCATCATAATTCTTCGATATCTTCAATATTAAATCTTTTTTATTTTGTTTTAGTTATCAGATAAGCAATTATCTGTACAAACTGCTGGCTGCAAATAAATCAAGCTGTAGACAATGAGCAAGATTTTATTCCAACTTCGCCGTAAGAAGATTGTATAAATCTCGATTCTTTTGGACATATATAACACCCACAAGTGCTTCATGTTGAAAGGAACATAGCTGGACACTGGACAGTGGGTTGCTGTACTCATACCATGATCATACTGTGGTATTTAGCCTTTAGGTTGGGCTAGGCAATAGTACAATATGGGAGCACCGGCTTTGTTCCTATATGTTTTGACTGGATATTATTTTTAGGCGAATATAAATAAAAAATATAAAGCAAGATCTGGTTGTACTTTATTGTCCTTAAGTTTTGTTTGATTTTAGTTTTCTTTCATCAATTAATCCTACTTATTCCTTATGTGTGCTCAGAAATAACCAGTTAGAATTAATGTCAAATACATTATTTGAAAAATAATATCTTAGACCTTAGGATAATATTATTTTTAAGAATGCAGAAGTCTAATATACCAAAGTATATTAGACTTCTAGGGGTAGACCAAATATAATGTTTAAAATGTTAGCTTGTACAGAAATGATTGCTAGTAAGTTCTTTTACTAGACATTAAGGTATAGAAATAAACATGGCTGCTATCAGATTCGATTCCATTTTTATAGCGTATTCATTTGTATGGACTATAATAACTAAGAGCTTATTAAGTGCATATGGCTAATAATAAAATGATTATTTATTCATATGCACATAGGGCACACCTCTGACTTTTCGGAGTCATGTGTGTATTGATAGTCAATCACCACGCCCTAAAAGGGTGAAGGAAAACATCGTGAGGAAACCTGCATACCATAGCGATTCATAAGAATTTCTATGGTATGTAAGTCCGCCAACCCGCACTAGGCCAGCATGGTGGACTATATGGCCTAATCACTCTCAATCGTATTCTTGATTGTAGAGTAGGCCCGTGCCCTGCAGTGGGACGTATATGGGCTGATACATATGCTAGCAGTCGCGACAAGTGATCAGTCTGTGCCGTGCTGTATCTCATGCCTAGCGGATTTTTATGGTGGATTAATTAAAAAGGTTGTTTAGCAGGTATTATGCACCGCACTTACGGCCAGATATAGGTACACTTTCTTAATATTAAATAACTATAAACATGACGAGATTCTGACAGACATGTTGCAATGTATTGTATAGACATTATGTTATATTATATTAGATGATCAATAAAGTATGATACTAATTCCGTTGACGTAAAAACATTTACGAGTTATATAGAGTACAGTAATTTATAGCACAGACGACTAAAAATAATATTTGATTTATAGGAAAACGAATTACGACTTCATATTTCATAAATGTCAAGTTTTGACATCGGTTGTCAAACATGCCGTTTCAGACGCCATATTGTCCCCTTGTAGTGTTGCTGTTCTTAGCTTGGTATTTATTTTTGTATAAAGCTAATATGCAACGTATAATAGTATTTGATACAGAAATCGAATGCCAATTTCACTAAGTAAATTTGGTGTAATGTACTACAAACGGCCCAAGGTCCATACATGACTGGCCCATCTCCTTTGAAAGTTCTATGTCTGCTAGAAGTGCCTTAGACTTTTGATGATCGGTCAGTCAGTCAGTGAGTGACAAAATTACGAAAGTTTGACAAGTTATAATTCTTAAACTACTGGTTCAAATTGAATGAAATTTTAAATATACCATGTTTACACAATGCCTGCTTAGTATCTGATGAAATTCAGGCTTCTCGCTTTAACCACAACGAAGTTATGGTGGTTGTTGTTGTGGTTCTTACACCTTGTTGTTTTTTAAGCCTTAGCATGCTGTATTTTTGTGCTATTACTAAGTGCCCGCCTCAGCAGTTGTAAACAAATAAACTGACCATAATTATGACCATTATTTATTTATTTATTTATTTATTTACACTTTATTGCACACAAAAGGAAAACAAATACAAACAGAAATCACAAATATAAAAAGTACAATTGGCGGTCTTATCGCCGAAAGGCAATGTCTTACAGACAACCATGGGATGGATTTAAAAATAGGATAAATAAAGGGCAGTCTAAAGTGTAAAGGATAGAACTTGCTTAGAAAGGAAAAGTGTTGCAAATAAGTACAATTAATTTAATAATATTTCAAGTAATACAAATAATAAATACACATATTATGTTATATAAACATATATATATATATATACAAATATGCATACATAAATAATATAATAACAATACATACATTGGAAGATAAATATATATAATATATTGATATATACATATATATTAAAATACCAGTACATACAAATAGGTAAATTATCCACAGAAATGTGTCAGTTCAGTGAGAAAGATAGTAATCTTTGACAAGTTTTTTGAAAGATGATAGTGATCGTGCCCGTCTTACCACAACTGGTAATGCGTTCCACAGTCGAACAGCCTGGACAGTAAACGATTTATCCAAGAATGTGGTGGAGTGCACGGGCATTCTCAGCTTCAAGTTCTCTGACGACCGCAGGGATCTAGTATGTGAGTCGTGGAGAAATACAAATCGATCTTTGAGATAAGAGGGGGTAAGAGGATTAAACAATATGTTGTACAGAAGATAAAGAATATGAGCATTCCGACGAAGTCGTATAGGCAACCACTTGAGCTTAACACGGAACTCTGAAACATGATCATATTTGCGTAAACCAAATATGAATCTAATACAAAAGTTTTGAAGGCGCTCAAGTTTATTAAGTTGGTCTTCGGTGAGATCAGGATAGCTGACATCGGCATAATCAAGGATAGGGAGAAGGAGGGTTTGCGCTAATGAAATCTTCGTAGCAACAGGTAGAAGGTTATGTAATCTTCGCAAGGACCTTGCTGAGGCGAACAATTTTCGACTAAGTTCCTGAAGCTGTGGACCCCAGGTGAAGGATTTGTCCAGAACTACTCCAAGGTTCCTAACTTTGTCACTATAAGGGACGGTAGTACCGTCACAAATTACAAGTGGTAGCTGGTCCCTATCAAGCTTAGAAATCATTCTGGGGCTACCGATAATAATCGCCTGAGTTTTGGATGGGTTAATTCTTAAGCCATGAGTCTTACTCCATACACATATGTGCTGGATGTCTCTGTTAATGTTATCAATCGCCTCAATAACCTTATCAAAAGGTGCCTGAGTATAAATTTGCAAACCATTGTCACATCTAAAATTATTACACACGCAAAATTGACTGTTCAGTAGTTTCTTCTCCAAATGTAATCGTATAAAAACTCACTCCTTCATAGATTACACGAAATCAAATAAAAATATTAGCAGATCGGTTTTGTGAATTACAATCGCAAATCGCAAAACTTAGCTTATTTTTGAAATTTTATTATCAACTTCACTTGCTATTTGTGATTGCAATTGCTATTTATACCAACACTACATTTTACTGTCTAAAGAACATTCCAGCTCAAATTGTAGATTGTAGTATAAGTAGGAGACTCTAGACAATTCTTTAAATATTCACGAATAGTTTCATAATAGATGCAAACTACGATTTAGCACTCACCAGAGCGTACATTCGGAACTCTTCGCATAAGAATCGGGTTAAAAGCTTCGCGACGAATAGGTAGCGCTCTCAATGTCACTACAAATATTTGTATAGATATCATAGGTCAGTGAGAAAACAAAAGTACAATGTGTATTACATCGTGGGACTGAAAATACAATGCGAAACGTAGGTGTCCTGGTTGCTTTGCCTACCCCTTCTGGGAAAACAGGTGTGAGTTTAAGTTAGTTTGTCAAATATTCGCCAATATCCTATTTTCATAATAATAATTAAATAATTTCTCGTTTTTACCCCAAATTAAGTAAATAAACGTCCAATACTTAAATGAAATATGTAATAAAAATTACTCTTTACTATAGTCGGTAAAATACTGGACAGAGTAATAAAAAACTTCAACCCCTGAAGATTCTGCGCAAGGCTATAAAGTTCAGACCGTTTCAGCCAACGATCAGTAAGATAACACTAGATATATTTAATTTATCTTTTAATTTAAATTTTCTTTGTAAATTGTTCGTAGAGTATAAATATATTTTATTTTTAAAGATCGTCCAGACGTTTTAAGTCTTATATTTTTAGAGTGGAAATATTTTAGCATTATTGTAGAATTAATATTTTTTGTGCAAGACTTTTACAAGATGTTTTGACTGGTTCATTAAAACTACCAATGCTCTAACTTGATTTGAAACTCGATGAAACGAAAAAGTGACACTAAGAAGAAACAAATATATATTTAGCATTTGTTCGCCGAGATATATTATAGATATGTCTGTATCTGTATCTGTATCAGCCCATACACGTCCCACTGCAGGGCACGGGCCTCCTCTACAATCGACAGTACGATTGAGAGTGGTTAGGCCATATAGTCCACCACGCTGGCCTAGTGCGGGTTGGCGGACTTACATACCATAGAAATTCTTATGAATCGCTATGGTATGCAGGTTTCCTCACGATGTTTTCCTTCACCGTTTTAGTGCGTGGTGATTGACTATCAATACACACATGACTCCGAAAAGTCAGAGGTGTGCCCTGGGATTCGAACCCGCGACCACCGTGAACATGTTGGCAGCCGCGTCTAGTCCGTTTACCAACAGGCCACCACGAACTTAAATATTAACTCGATAATATTAACACTCGATAATTTAAATAAGTTTATATACTAACTATGATAAGGCATTTAACATTCAGAGTATAGCCGGACTGCAACTTAAACTAAAACTAGGTGGTTGGGTGGTGGTGGTGGTAGTTTTAGTGACTTAAGACATAAGTAATTTAAACTAAACATTTTGAAAAAAAATCTACGAATTTAAAAAAAATATCCTGTCGTCCTCTTTGGGTGGTAAATACATAGTTTTTCCCAAACTTATAATTTACAGACTTTTATTTTTAAATGTGCTATTTAATGTCTCAAATCAATTAAATCAATTAACTTGATCTGAGTCAAATCTTGTCGTCTCAATTTCTAATCCGCGTGTAATTAGTTTCCTCTCCTAGATTGGTAATAGATTTTAATGGAAATCGATCGGATTGATTCTATTTTGTACAGATGTGTTCGAAATTAGTATTTGATGTGACATCTGAAGGCAATTAGAATTGGTTGTCTTTTAGTACATATTATTTAAAATCGTATTATATGCATATAACTTGAAATTAAATATAATAAAATTATTTTTAAAATCTTTTTTTTATTGACGGCCATAGTCCAGTCGGTTAGACGATGGCTGTGAAACGAGAGGCCACAGGTTCGATCCCCGCACCGAGACATACGTTTGTGTAGACCATAAGTATCTGTTTCGGGTCTGGGTGTTTGTGAGACCGAAAAGTCTCTCGTAGTTCCTGATACCCACGACACAAGACTCGATCTTAGTATTTGCGCAAGTGCAAATACTTCTAATTCATTGTTTTTTTTTTTATTGCATTCAATGGCGAGACGAGCATGCCGTTCGCCTGATGGTAATTGATACGACCGCCCATATACAGTAGCAGAACCCAACAACACCATGAATTACAAAGTAATGCTTGGCATTCCACTGCGCTCGCCATCCTGAGACAGGATGTTAAGTCTCAATATGTCCAGTAGTCACTCTGGCTACAATGTCAACGGGAGAAATAGGCATTGCGATAATACCTACCCAGACGGCCTCTCACATGTGCGAGACCAACCACCACCAAATCAGTCTCAGAATTATGAGATTCTCTTCTCGAAGCTCAAACTCTATCAAATACCCGAGTGTTTTTAAACTCATTTGTAAAGGTTAGATCTGTTACCTTACATAACATGGCAGCGTCCCAATACTGACGTGACGATTGTGTCATTGATGAAATGCAATCGATTTGTGTTTAGGTCGTCCGTTCGTCGCCAAACGTTGACGTGTTCCGGCACAGTCTGATTGGCAGTGTGATTCGCCTCGTCGATCTTCAAGACCGGTTTATTGTTACACTATTAATGTAATTGATGGACTAATGACCGTGATTGACATGAGATGGTATTATGATTGATATGAAATTTCAATCCAAGTGTCACATACAGGGTATATCAAGAGTGCTACCGAAAACGACGCTGGGTGGTAGTTTTAGTGACTACAAACGCAATGTACTTAAAAATTTCGCAAAGAAACGCGGCAGTTTTTTTTTATTATGTTTTAAATATCGTCGAGTTTAGGTGGTAAATCCATAGATTTTGCTAAAATAATTTTTTGAAGCCTAGCGTACCATAGCGTCTTTAAAAATAAAAGGGTGTACACTATTATTCAAGCAAAAACGATGTATTTACCACCCTAATAAGGAGATAGAAAAAAAATCGTCACATTTTTTTTGCACAAAATTTAGTTGCATTGTGTCTGAAGTCCCTAAAACTACGACCCGGCTTCGTTTTCGGTAGCACTCTTGATATACCCTGTATATTCCTGATCTCACTCTACGATCGACCGTTGTCGTGGGTATCAAAAGCTACGAGAGACTTTTCGGTCTCACTAACACCCAGACCCCAAAAAAATCTTATGGACTTCACAAACATTTGTCTCGGTGCGGGAATCGAATCCGCGGCCTCTCATTTCTCAGCCGACGAGTAACCAACTGCGCTACGAAGGCTGTCTTACTTTACATAGAATGACGGACAATTTGAATTGAACAATTGCCATAAAAATGCCGTTTTTATTAACTACAGCAAAATTATCACAAACATCTCATATACATTTTACCCAATTTACTCTGAGTGTATCAATACTCTCCCCAAATCAGGCCACAGTTCACCCATAATGTACAAAGTTCCAAGAGGTAAATGTAAATGCCTCGTAATTCTTCATATCGCGATATATGCGGCGAAATTTCGCGCAATTCTAATTTGTTGTGAATAAGTAACGCCTCCCTCTGGCTGGATTTATGTGGATATGCCGATGACTTACGGCTTGACGTGGATTTCTTGTAAATTATATTCGGTTGGAGGTTGTGGATTGTCTTATTTGTTTCTCTGCGGATAAAAAAATGACAATACTAACATACACCTTTTCCCTAAAGATATAGGCAGAAGTGCTACCAGGACATCCACATTTCGTTTTGCTTGTTCCGTCCTGCGATGTGATAGAAATTGATATTTTGAGATTCATAATTAACAAATACTCATTTATCATACAAACATTTGCACAGTTCGGTTTGTGAGTGGCCGTCTGAGTCAGTAACACCGCTATGTCTATTTCTCCCGCCAAACAGCAGTGTAACATCTTACGTCTCGGGATGGCGAGTGCAGTGGAATGCCAAGCATTGTTTTATAATTCATTGTGTCGTTTGGTTTTGCTACTGTCTATGAGCAGTCGTTTCGATTACCATCAGACGAATGGTAGGTTCGCCTCGCCATTCTTTGCAATAAAAAAAGTCTTAGGTCGCGCCGCCACACATTGCATGAAATAAAAATTGTTTGATCTATTATATCCTTCTTCACAGTTTGTCCCTTGTAAAGCTCAGTTGAGACAAACCAATCATCATCGTCATCATCATATCAGCCACAGGAAGTCCACTGCTGAACATAGCCTCCCCCAAGGATCTCCACAATGACCTGTTGGAAGCGGCCTGCATCCAGCGACTTCCTGCAACCTTAGCCAGATCGTCCGTAAACCTTGTAGGCGGGCGTCCGACATTTCGCTTGCCTGTACGTGGCCTCCACTCGAGAACCTTTCGGCCCCAACGGCCATAGGTTCTACGAGCTATGTGCCCGGCCCACTGCCACTTCAACTTGCCAATCCTATGGGCTATGTCGGTAACCTTGGTTCTCCTACGGATTTCCTCGTTTCTGATTCGATATCGTAGGGAAACACCGAGCATAGCCCGCTCCATGGCTCGTTGAGTGACTTTGAGCCTTTTAATGAGGCCCACAAAGCAACACCAAGACACAAGAGAGGCAAACCAATAATGTGGGTTAAAATTCCCACAGGCATTTCTCACGTCGTATCTTTTATACATATATAAAACCAGATACCAGATAACGAATATTCACGTCCCCAGAATTTGATTGCTTTGGGGGCGACAGAAATATAAATGGGAACATACATAATCCAATCACGTGCTGATTTAACCTTCACTCTATCTTGTGTTATGCCGTCCACGCCGGATCAATTTGAAACAGGTTGCTACAATTTTTGTTATTGTGTTTGTTTTTCACACAAACCTACAAAAAATGTATGTCGAGTGTATAGGCTCCAAATGAGCAAACGAAACTTGGTTTACTTACTTTAATCGATTTTTTATTCAGACGCTATGCGCCATTTTTGTCACTTATTCATAATGGTTTGTTAGGTTTACGCGAATGTTACACAATAAAATAAACAAATTTATGCACGCCCTATGACGAACAAAATTGTTAAGTAATCGAAACATCAGAAAATTAAAGATGTGAAAAATAATCCAAATAGGTACGCGATAAAATTCATAAAAAATATTTATATATTTAATTTGTTTTTATTTGTACACCAAAGTCATAACAATAAAGCAATTAAAATTATACGTTACAAAAAGTGGCGGTCATATAGCTCAAGGCAATTTCTTACCTACTACCATAGCATGAAGATCAGAAAACGAAAGCAGTCTATATTTTTCCGGTAGATAAGAAATTAGTTTAATTTCAATATGTTATATTCAATGGTCACTTTATTACCAGATTTTTCAAATCATAGTTAAATTTCAAATCAGTTCGTCGCATAATAGAGAATTACATAACTAAACTTTAATTCGGTTTCACGAAGATAGTTTTGTCCCCAAACCATCGCTGTAACGCTGTAGTAAATAGCAAAAATCGGACTCACTTAGCTTTCATCTATTTGGATTCGTATCTGTGATCTTTTGTCTAGACGTGGGCGTAATTCAAGCTTCTTATTATAGATCTGCTTAATAAGGTAAAGAGGATGGCGTATATAGGTAAGAACCAAGATTTTGTTGCAGATTGCTAAGAGTTTTCCTGGTAGCTCGATCGATATACGAGTAGCTTACTTTGTTCGAGCTAATAAAAGATTTGTGATACACGTGCCGGCATCTTCTGGAATTACTAGTGTTGTGGAGTAACTAGTTGTAGTCGTAGGTATTGTTATAAAATGTAGGTAATGCTAGCTCCCTTTAGAAGATAAATTGGAAGTTAGTGTTTTTATTATAATTTATTTGGGAAAACAAACAATTTTATAATGTGTATTTTATATAGATATACAGTATGATATAGGTAAATGTACAATACACAGCGTTCCCACATATGACTAGCTTATATTAATTACTTACATTAATTTTGGTGAGATTGAATAAACAGATATGTTCATTACAGTTTTTTACTGCAAAGAATGACGAGAAGATGCCATTCGCCTGATGGTAAGCGATACGACCGCTCATGAACAGTAGCAAAACCAAACAACACTATTAATAACAAAGCAGTGTTTAGCATTCCACTGCGCTCGCCATCCTGAAACAACATGTTTAATCTCAATATGTCCAGTAGTTACTCTCGCTAAAGTGTCCTTCAAACCGGAACACAAATGTGCATTTATACTGTTGATTGTTGAGAGAAATAGACATTGCGGTGATACCTCCCCAAAAGGTTTCTCAGATGTGAGAGACTTGCCACCAGTAACTAAGGCTTTAACGGTATGAAAGCATTGTGGTACACTATTTGAAAAAAAAAACATGCACGGCATTTACCATCAATCATCATCATCAATTTTAGTAATTTTATCATTAAAATATAACAAAAGACAAAAAAATAATGTAATTTAATTTTATAAGATGTCACGCAGCAGTGTAACATCTTATGTCTCAGGATAGCGAGTGCAGTGAAATTCCGAATATGTTTGGTGGTTTTGCTACAATAAATAGTCCCAAAACACCACCAATTGATCATTGTGATTTAAAATCCTGTAAATAAAAAGAGTCATGCATTCGAAACGCGGCGCGCTCAGTTTGAACGCGAACTGTTGCGAAGTTGTTTTGGAATACTTTACGTGGATTTTTACTGTGGGCTTTTATGACTTTGTTTTACGTATTCAGATAGTTTTTATTGTTGTATGTATTATGTAATGTATGTAAATTGTAATACATAGTTATTGAAGATTAAAGCTTAGATGGACATAACTTTTATGACTGTATGATGATAAATTACAAAGGACGTAAGTGAAATGTGGAATTTTAATTATATAAATATGCCATCCAGTTATGTGTCAGGATTTGATTTTCACCGCAATATTTGGCATCCACCATTGTACGACTTGGTTATTTTATATCTTGGTTCTCTTTTTATCTTATATGAGGAAACCTGCATACCTTAGCGATTTGGAAGCCAATGTGGTGGACTATATGGCCTAACCACTCTCAAACATTTAAATCTTACTATTTAATTATAAAAACATTTTATATCAGGTTAAAATTAATCACCAAAGACATATTTCCCGGCACAGATAGTCGCTGAAACAGCGTCCCTCCAATAAAAAAACAATTGTTCACAAAGGAAGTGTCCGTTGTTCGACTGTTAACAAGTTACAAAAGTTTTTATGATTTTGCTTTCCTTATTGTTTTTTTTACGAGCAACCGCGCGGGTGCGGTCGAGATTCTTTATCTGTAATTTTTTTCGTAAAATTTTTTTGTGGTTAGCATTCGAAGTGATAATTGGACTGTTTTTGACTAGGGAAGTTAAGGTAAGTTGGGGATTTGAAAGTAAGACGATCGCTAGATGTAAATTAATTTTAATAGGTTACTCTAGATATCTTTGACGTAAGCTTATGTTCAGAATGCCTGCATTTAATGTTTGTTGAATTACATGCCCATTTACGATCATGATGAAACAAATATGTTGGTGTTAAAAGGAATTTTAAATGAATATTTGCGTTAGAAATTAAATATCTTTATGTTGCTTAAAATCATGTCTCTAATGATGGTAATGTATAAGACTTTATAAACCTTTAAATCGTGCTAAGACTTTGATGAATAACATGTTAAAAACATGCAAATTTTTCAAATTACTGTCTAATACTAATGACATAAAAAATAACCCAATAGAGTTCAATTTCAGACGAAGGGGGAAAAGTTCAAGGCCACGTGTTAGACTTCGTTAGAAACTTTCCACAACACGCAAATATACGTATATTACTTTATTTTTAACTAAAATATTTGTTATATAAACCCCAAAATATTGATTTAGGTCTTTAATATAGCCAGAATATATCGTGTTTCGAATTTGAAACCACGTACACGAGAATTATGTCTCCTAAATTACTGAATGATAGATTAATATTATTTGAGATTTATTCAATCCTTGTAGGATTACTTAATTCCACTTATCCACACCAATAAAAACTACGCCGTCAAACGCCGTCGACATAATTACCTTTAGTTGTTCTTATTTTTTAATATTATTATTGCAAGGAATAACAAGACGGCCAAGCCATTCGCTTGATGGTAAACGATACGACCACTCACAGAAAGTACTGTATCAGCCCATATACGTCCCACTGCAGGGCACGGGCCTACTCTACAATCGTAAGTACGATTGAGAGTGGTTAGGCCATATAGTCCACCACGCTGGCCTAGTGCGGGTTACCGGGTACCATAGATTTTTTTATAAATCGCTATGGTATGCAGGTTTCTTCACGATGTTTTCCTTCACCGTTTTAGTGCGTGGTGATTTACGATCAATAAACACATGACTCCGAAAACTCACAGAAAGTAGCAAAACCAAACAATACCATGAATTACAAAGATATATTCCACATTCCACTCTGCTCGCCATCCTGAGACATACTATGTCTCTAAGTCTCAATATTTCCAATAGTTACTCTGGCTACAAAGTACTTTAAACCGGAGTGCAACAGTGCATTTACACTACTGTATGGCGGGAGAAATAAATATTGCGGTGGTAACTACAAAGGCGGCCTCACATATGAGAGATCTACTACCAGTAAAAAAACTACCAGAAGAATCCAATTTAGAATGTATCTCTATTAAATATACGTTACGTATTCGACCTCTAAGGGTTAAGCAAGGTCAAGATTGTACCCTCATGCTATTATTCTCAATTTACTGCCTGTTGTGAAACCCTTGAATAAGTGAACATAGATCCGTTTCAGCAGTATTTTCATGTGCAGAATTTAAGATTTCATCAGTTACTTTGTACGGTTAGGCCCATCAATCTTTACCTCTCCTCTATCGATTTTCCCCTTTCTATTCATTTGTAAAGTTGATCTAAATGTACTTTTTTTGTGTTTATAGGCAATGATTATAGCTTACAAACTGGTGATACGTTTGTTCGTTTAAATTTCCACGACAAATGCTAACAAAGGCTGACAACTCACCCGATGATAAGTATGAGAAAAGGTTACCTTACGCCTGTCGAGATAATTATTGTAGGTATAATTGAATTATGCAGAAACTATATTATTACATTAATTAATATTGTTTTATTATATTTTAATAAACGTAAAAAATAACACCCAAGTATCACATACTAGTTCTGACCCCACACTAAGATCGAGTCTTGTGTTGTGGGTATCAGGAACTACAAGAGACTTTTCGGTCTCACAAGCTCCCATAACCGAATTATAAAGTTAATGTTGGTTAAGGTTAAGTTTATGTAAAGTTCAATTATGCCTGCAATAATTGTCTCAATCGGTGCAAGATAACAAATATTACGTTGATTATGATCAGAGATTTCCACCATAGTGTACGAAGGTACAAAATCGATCAGATATAAACATTTTACAATCAATACTGTTTCAGTATCGACTTTTATGTATACCTCCCACTGCAGAACTTGGGCCTCTCCTACTATTCGGGAGTACGATTGATAGGGGTTAGGCCATATAGTCCACCTTTATTCATATAACTGTATAAAGTTAAGAATTCGTTTATACCCGCTAATCTTGGGAACTACTAACTGGAATTGAAAAAATATTTTGGTGTTTTATAGCCCATGTACGAGTATAGTAGATAGCTATACGCTGTATGATATCAGTATATGATATGCAATAAAAGCAGATATAATAAATCAATGAAAAGTGTTGCAAAAACGGTTTCCCCGTCATAAAGTATTTGCACTCGGGCGTCGTGAATCCGCCAGTAAGTTGTAAGTGTATTCTCAATATTATAAAATCTAATAGAAGTTTAAAACTTTAAATGCGGTTAAAGTATATTGAAACTAAGAATCCTGTTTATGTTACTCGTAACTTTATCGGGATATTTTAAAACTGCGGATAACTGATATTTATACTAGTGCTTCAATTTTGCTGAGTGGTAGTTTCAAACTTATACTTAAGATTTTCTTTAAATATACTTGAATAAATACACGCTCCATTTACTATCGGCCCTATTCATAGACAATTTTAAAAATCTATTTTAGTCACTAAATATTTTGGATCTTTCCATCGGCTTTTGAATTCAGTTAGAGCGAAGGAGACAAAACATTCGATAGTTAAAATAGTTTTAAAACTGTTACAAAACCCGTATTCATATACGGAATTCCTTATAGCTTCAGTGAGGTATGAATTATGGCACTTAGCAAATACACACAACAGTTAGATTATTTATAGTCACCGATACAAAGATAAAAATCGTCTATTCATTGACATTTGGAAGTTGGGTTTACTAATTTTGTCTTTCTGTTCAGCGCAAGATTATTGCTGAACATAGCCTCTTTCAAGGATATCCCATTGAATCTGCCTGTAACTAGTGACTTCCAAACATTTATATGTACATAACATGCATAATATCAGTGCCATTATTGAATTTCCATATTTCGAATCGCTGAAGCAAAATTTTACTATCTGCCTCTGTTCGCGACTGCTTATTTTCTTCATAATTTTACTCGACTGCGAAAGGAGGTTAATGCTTTTCGAGCAGTAAATATTAAAAATCCCTAAACCCTGAATACTAGCAAGTAATCCCGAAACATATCTTTCCATCCATCCATCAGCCAAAGGAAGTCCACTGCTGAACAAAACCTCTTTTAATGATTTCCACAGTGACCTGTTGGAGGCAGCCTGCATCCAGCGACGTCTCACGACCTTTATCCGGTCGTCTGACCACCTTGTGGGTGGTCGTCCTCTCCGCTACGTGGCCTCGATTCGAGAACTTTTTGGCCCCATCGGCCGTCAGTTATTCGTGCTATGTGCCCCGCCCATGACCACTTTATCTTGTTAATCATTTGGGAAACAAAACATATTGGGTATATCAAGATTGCTGCCGAAAACGAAGCCGGGTGGTAGTTTTAGTGACTACAAACACAATGCAACTAAAAATGTCGCAAGAAAATGCGACAATTATTTTTAATGATTTTTTAAATATCATCATTTTTGGATTTACCACAGTTTTTTCTAAAATAAAAATTCAAACTCATTTATACCTTAGAGTATTTATAAATAAAGGGTATTCACTATTATATTAGGAAAAAAATGTAATTACCACCCAAAGATGGGTCGAAGAAAATAACAAGAAAAATGACGCTTTTTTTTTGCAACATTTTCTCTTGCATTGTCTCTGAAGTCGCTTATACTTTTCGGTAGCAGTCTTGATATAACCTATACCGGGTATATCAAGACTGCTACCGAAAATGAAGCCGGGTGATAGTTTAAGCGACTTCAGACACAATGCAACAGAAAAAGTTGCAAAAAAAAGCGACAATTTTTTTTTTGTTATTTTTTTCCTATGGCCATATTTGGGTGGTAAATACATTTTTTCCTAAAATAATAGTGTATATCCTTTTATTTATAAATACTCTAAGGTATAAAAGAGTTTAAATTATTATTTTAGCAAAAACTATGGATTTACCACCCAAAATTGACGATATTTAAAAAATCATAAAAAATAATTGTCGCGTTTCTATGCGAAATTTTTAATTGGATTGTGTTTGTAGCCACTAAAACTACCACCCGGCTTCGTTTTCGGTAGCAGTCTTGAGATACCCTGTATATCCAACATCATTATATTGCGTTCGTGTCTGCTGATTTGTTTCAGCCGTATTCCACGTTTTATAACACTGCCCAACAGTAAGGTGTGACTAAAGTGTTATTGGTATAATTTAATATGCTTTTGGCTGCGGCCTCGGTAGTAATACCGATTCATAACCATTTTATGTTGACCCCTGCAGTGATACTGTTTTGTAGAGAGGTCAAGGTGAAATCTATGTTGCCATAATGAGTATACAGGATATATCAAGACTGCTACCGAAAACGAAGTATATTTAATGACTACAGACACAATGCAGATGAAAATTAAACAAAATAAAGCATTTTTTTAAATGTGATGTTTTAAAATGACAATTTGTTTAGGTGGTAAATCCATAGTTTTTGCTAAAATAATAAGTTAAGCAATTGCGTACTATAGCGTCTTTAAAAATAAAAGGCTATACATGATTATTTTAAAACATTAAAGGACAAACGGTGTATTTATTACCCAATTACAACAGTACGAAAAATATGACAAAAAACACAGCCGCCTTTTTTGCAAAAGTTTTAGTTGTCCTGTGCCTGAATTCACTACAAAATTCATGTTCAACTTATACATATGAATGCGAAAATTAAAGTGATTTACACTTCTATTTACCTCCTCGTCATATTCCTGTCCGCAACTCCTATTATATCAAGGAAATGACGTAGTCGACGTGTGCGTTCTGAAATTTAATTTTAATACCCGCCAGTGCTAAATATTAGCTTCCCTCCTAATTTCAAACACTCCTCCACAAATGTTTCTGGTGTAAAAGGAGCGTAATGCAAATTATCTTCTCACTCAAAACTAAACTTTAACTCAGTGTAGTAGAGTTTAAATCCTCTGAGGTAAAGTAGTTAAATAAATATTTTATTGCTTTCAAAGCATAATTTCCGCGAATTAACAATAGGCTTTAATTCGAGGTCTGGTGGCGTCTTTAAGGCCATTTCTGATGCCAGAAATAAAATACGAAGAAAACGAGCTTCCGCTACCGCGTCTTTTCTTTGTGAATAAATTTTTGACTTTATTATTCTAAATCAATATTTTTTAAGTGAGCGTAAGATGGTGGTATCGCCAGAGCTATAATATATTTTTTTAATTCCTCAAATATTAATTCATATATCTTATTTACTTTTATTTATATCCTTTATTTTACATAAAGTAAACTTAACAATGAAACATATTTAAATATTTATGTATTATTAGACCAAAATTCCTCGGTAGTTATTTGTATCGGCGAAACCGAACTAGTCTCACTATTCGGGATCAGGACTGAGGACTCAGATTTGTTTATTTGTGTTTTGATGGTGGACTAAACATATATTTTACTTTATAATGCAGTGAACATTCCAGTCCAAAATACAGTCTGTACATTAAGTAAACAAATTCGAGTTCAGTGTGTTAGTCGGTTGGATATTATACTAGTCGTGCAACTAGTATACTTGGTACTGATCGTATAAATAGAAAAATATTGTAGTGTACAAATAATATTTTTATCTGATATTGCTTTATTTTAATAGGACACATACGTCCCATGGGTGTAATTTCATAAAGTCTTTGTCACAGTAAACAGCAGAAGTGTTGCGTTATCATAAAATATGTACTATGTTCTGCACACGTACACTATTCAGACTAATCTCAAAATTTAATATATTTTACAGTTTATTACAAAAGCATGGATTGAAATTTTCGCAGTAAAATGTAGCGACGCCGTAGCGTCTACGAGAGCGCTACGACCTCTACGTTTCGTAGCCCGTAGCTTTTTTGACGGGTGTGAATGAAAGTTTTTTTTGTAAACCCAACGAACGGTTTGAAAAGTATTTCTTAAAAATTGTGTAACATTCGAATAAAAAAATTCATTTTCACTGAACCTGGTGTAACTGGATGTATTTTTACACTTTAATTATTCACATAAAACTGCTTTTATTTTACGAGTATAATTATTCAAGCATATTTTTCATCGAGAACGTAATTTAAATTACATATAGTGCATATACAGGGTATATCAAGACTGCTACCGAAAATGAAGCCAGGTGGTAGTTAAAGCGACTTCAGACAGAATGCAACAGAAAAAATTGCAAAAAAAAAGCGACAAATTTTTTTTTGTTATTTTTTCCTATGACCATATTTGGGTGGTAAATACATTTTTTCCTAAAATAACAGTTTATATCCTTTTATTTATAAATAATCTAAGATATAAAAGTGTTGAAATTATTATTTTAGCAGAAACTATGGATTTACCACCCAAAATTGACGATATTTAAAAAATCATAAAAAATCATTGTCGCGTTTCTTTGCGAAATTTTTAGTTGCATTGTGTTTGTAGTCACTAAAACTACCACCCGGCTTCGTTTTCGGTAGCAGTCTTGAGATACCCGGTATATTTACACTTTAATTATTCACTTAAAACTATAATTTATAATGATTCAAGCAAATTTTACATCGAGAACATAATTTAAATTACATACAAATATAAACTCACGCCTTTTTCCAGAAGGGGTAGGCAAAGGTGGCAGACCACCCACATTTCGTCTTGTATGTTCCGTCCCACGATGTGATAGGGGGCGAGCCTATCGCCATATTAGGCACAAATTTCTGACTCGCGTTGCTTATTTAAATTATCATTAAATTAGAATTTTTATATCCTTCAATGAGGGTCTCTCCACATCTCAAAAAAATCATAAAGCGTAGACGTTTTTAAATATTTTTTTAATTGTAATTGTACACCCTTTTAACTAATTGATTAACTTAATCATTGCGCTAATGTTGGTAGGACGGGGTGAGGGCGTGTTATAGGGTTGTCATTAACCGACACGACATTGTCAGAGGTCGTCCTTTGTCTGTTAAGTGTTCTGACGATTCGACTTAACGGAACTGTGTCAAGCGAACTTGTTTGAAACTTTATTCTGTTGTTGAATTTTAACATATATTTCTAATATTTATTTTTAATTATTAAAATGTTATACTAAGACGAGAATCGAACTTAATATTCACTTGTTCTAAAAAAAGGTTAGATATTTTGAATGGGTTTTCTTCATAGAGTCTAGATGTTTATCGAATGATTGGTAAGACGAGCATGCCGGTCGCCTGATGATAAGCTATACAACTGCTCATGCAAAGCAATGAATTAATAAATTCCACTGCGCTCTAAATCCAGAGACATAAGAGAGATTTAGTATCATTTACACTGCTCTTTGGTGAGAGAAATAGATATTGCGATGAAACCCTGGCGGTCTCTCAAATATGAGACACCTACCACCTGCTGATTGATAGGGTTTACGCCACAATTCAAGTCGAAGGCTTAAAACTGGTCTGAAATCTTTGACCAAATGTTTCTTTTCGATTAAAAACTCACATAAAAAAGAAACAAAGTCTTATGCCGAATTTATCTGAATAAAATATTTTCAAACAATTTCCATCGAACAGAAAACACGTTTAACTTAACTTCAAACCACTCAGATTCTTTGTAAATTGTTTATCTGTTTGTGCCATATGACAGAAGGAAATGTACATAAATACAACACACGATATTTACTTAAGGTTAGTGCTCACTGCTCTCTGATAAAACTGAGCAACATGTGTCATTTTTTTCTTCTTCTTCTTCTTTTTACTCTTCTCTTCTACTGTAGTGGTAAAGCCACATATTTGTTACCTTCGATTAGAGCAGGAATTAACCGATTCCACCGTTTTACAAAAAATAATAAGCGAAGTTTTTACTCTCGTGTTTAGTTTGTTTAACTCACGCCTGATTTTAAAGAGGCTGGCCATACATATAAAAATCAAATGCCACTCACATCACTTAATAACATGAATCATTTAATAAATATACACTCTCATTCGTACTTTCGATTGTGGAGGAGGCTTGTGCCCTACAGTGGGACATAATATGTGGGCTGATACATTACAGTAAACAGTTACAAAAGTACTGCCAAACATTAAAAAAAATGATATCATGTGAACTTACCGTTATCATTTTCACTGTCATTATACGAGTAGTCATAAAAGACCCTTCAACTTACAGTTGTCAGAGAGACAAAAATTACTTTACACGTCAAGTGAGTCAACCTTGTGAGAACAAAACTGACATTTATTACAAGAGAGAATCTTTGTATAGCTTTTATATTTACCCGGCAAAAAAGAAAACGACCTAATATCAGTTGATTACCGGTGTTTTTGTCGTATACAATATTTGAAAGGGATGCACTGCCTGACTAATCAAAATAAGAGAAATAAGAGAAGGAACGAAAAGGTCTTAAGCCTTCAGCAATTTAATTTTAATTAAAATAACTATGATTACGTAATATAACTATCCTAAACACGAATTTAGAATAAAACACGACAGCAAAAGCGTTGCTAAATTTCAGTTTTCTGTGAATCGTGGTTATTGTAATTGTGCTGGGGTGAATTTGAATCTAGGACGGGGTGTTATCATATTAACCTTTTTTCGCAACGCTCGTGGCAGCATTCAAAACAAAAGAAAATTGTGACGTAACCATGCAGTGTTTGTAATTTGTAGACTAACGCTAGCTGGTGGGAAGTGCCCTTGGCATTAAGCTTGCGTATATTTTTGTATTTGCATGAAAAACTTAATTTAAAAAACTAGGCTTTGTTCAAAGAATTACTGTTGGCATTTATCTTGAACTACTGAAGAACATTACTTGGATATGTAGTAGTCAGTCAGGATCAACAATACACAACGAAATGACACCGAGCTCCGGAGCTCGGCGAGTCTCTCAGGGACACTAGCTTATCCTTCAACCACATTAATCAGAAAAATAAATAAATAGGAGGAGCTGGAAGCAAATAATTGGCCACTTCCATACCTATACACGTCGAATATATTGAATAACAATTAAAATAAGGTGTAATTTACCTGTCATGTTTCGTCCAGTGAGTGACATAGCTAACTAAGATACTATTGTTTCTGCTTTCACTAAAACTACCATCTGGCTTTGTTTTCGGTAGCAGTCTTGATATACCCTGTATAATGAATAAATAAGTAAACATGCACCTAGTAACAATAAATAGCAATATACAAGGAAGTTGAGACATAAAATGAAACGCTCTCAAGTTTTATTCCCTTGACAAAGGGCGACAAGACACTTCGTGGCCCTTATTCAGCTGTTTATTAACGGGACGGATAATGCTGGGTATCAACTAAACTTTCTGTGAAGATTCTAGAAGGGATAATTCGCATTTTTGAGATGAAGAGCATAGTGTAGGATGACCTCCAACCAGGTTGGAGACGATGGGTTCAAATTCGAGCCGAGTGGATTGCTTGGAAAGGTATATTTCCAGTAGTATACGCGGATAAATGCGGAGTAAATGCATATAGGGCTATTTATATTTAAAAAAAATATATTACTGACTTTGGGATATCTTTATAAACGACAGTTTGATAGGGAATACTCCAGGTTTAGTTCATAGAGCTGTCCTTTGCCGATTGGAAGTGTTTACATATCATAAGCGTTTTTGTAAAACGTCTCTATTAAACTGCGTGGTAACTTAATCACACTCGTGACTGAAAAGTCAGAAATCATATTTGATTGAATAGCTTTCTCGGTTCCACCTCATATAATTTTTTTATTTGTTAATTTAATGTATGATGAGAAGATGCCCTTTGCCTGATAGAAAGCGATACGGATGCTCATGGACAGTAACGAAAGAGAAAACCATAATTCATGGTTTTATCTTTTGTTTGCATTTCCTTGTGCTCGCCATCCTGAGACATAAGATGTTAAGTCTGATATAGTATAAAAACCTTTATAGTATTATACGGCCCGAAATACCAACCCAAATGGATCCCCAGCATAATCCTGCGGCCTATTTATTTACAAGGTGTTGAATAAAGCAGAGGAATGCGAAATAGCGCCCTTGTGAACTTGGGAAATAACATTTAAGATGTAACACAATCTTGCATAATTCAGTAACTTAGGTGTGAAATGGACTTTTCTTTGTTTAATTTTCGATCATGACCTGTTGATTATGACCTAGATTTTACTGCACTGCCAAGGCAAAAGTGCAATGCACTTGATTCTAAATTGTTTTTGGGTCTATGCGTTTTCGGGGAACTAAAAGTTCTTCTTAGTTTCTGAGACCAAAAACACGAGACTTTTTACTCAGTACATGTCAACACTAGAAGTGCGTGGTGGCCTGTTGGTATAAGACGCGGCTACCAACATGTTCACGGTGGTCATGAGATCAAATTCTAGAGCACACCTTTGTCTCTTTGGAGTCATTTGTGTATTGATTGTCACCACGCACTATGACGATGAAGGGAATAATCGTGAGAAAACCTGCATACTATAGTGATTTCTTAGCATTTTTCTGGCATATTCGTATATTTATAGGGTGGGTCATAACTGCACAAAACGAACGAATGAAACATCATCTTCACCGATGTACCACAATAAATTATTTTGAATTTGAATTTGAATGCAAAGTCCTCCAAAATGCACTAGGCTTGAATTTATGGCTAACCTTTCGAAATTACACTTCCGATTATACAGGAGTCCCGTGCCCTGCAATAGGAAGCATATAGGCTGATATAGATACAGGCAGGATCAATACTATGTAATGTTTGGCTGTTTTTATCCTGTTTGAAACCTCCTTTGTAGTAATATTTATTTTCTTAAATGCGATTTTGGTTTTATAAGAGTAAAATATATTAATACCTAAAAGCGCCCTTGGCCTTGTAACCTTCCTCATTTCCTTTTAAAGTAGCCCTGAGTGCTTTCTCGCGTGAGTTCAAAGGGCATTACTCTGTCAATAATATTTTAACTGTTTCCTTTGCTTAACACTCATTTCAAACAAATGAGCTGAAAGATATTAGAGCTAATAAGTTTATACTGGTGTTAACAGTTTAAGCGTAGTTATTATTGAAACTAAACAAGATAAATATTTGATTATTTTATTTTACACTTCAACTATCCTCCCATTGGGCATGGGACAATTATAACCGGGAGTTAGAATAAGGGATCGTAAACAGTGTTGCGACGCCACATTGAAAATATCTTCAAGCTCCTTCGATGCATTGCAAGAATATTCGAATTGATTCGCATCGCGTATTCCTGCTGCTCACTTTTTCTTCCTGAATTTATTAAGCAATAAGCGTCATCTGAATCGTGCAAGAGAGACGACTTGCAGCACGAAATTGCCAATCGGCAGTTGTATCTATTAGCCCTAAGATAGCTTAAGATATAGTTCAATACACCACCCTTGTATGGGTGACATCGCATGCTATAGAAATTCCAGTAAATCCCTATTATATGAATCTTTCGTGTCGATATTTTCATGGGCTGTAAAAACACGTGTTAACTGATTATCAATACAATTATGTTTCGAAATTTTTGAAAATTGCGAATTCGAACCCGCGACCACCATCGAGGCAGCCGCGTCTGGTCCGTTACCAAGAAACCACCACGTAATACATTTATTTACTCGCGAAATTATCACAATTTTACCAAGTTACCTACATAAAATTTAAATAATTTTCTTTGCCTTACCTTTTGCGTATATGACCTTAACAAAAGCAACCCCTGCGTTATTTATCGCCCAAGGCCGTCGAAGGGTTGCTATAATTCTTGCGGACCTGTTGGACATTACACCTCGCTCCCTTGCTAAACTATCGTAATGTTAAAGGGCTGTAGGTTTTATATTAACTTGTTACGGTGATGTCGTGTTTTCAGTTTTTGTGAATAGTATATTTTTACATGATAAGCTCACTCAATTACTCAATTTGCTGGATTAATCATTCTGAATTGGTTAAAGAAGAACAAGAAATATTTTCATTGTTGCTGTGAATCGCGAGACGAGCATGCTGTTCGCCTGATGGTAAGCGCAACGCTCAGGAATAGTAGCAAAACCAAACAACACTATGAATTAAAAAGCAATACTTGGCATTTCACTGCGCTCGCCATCCTGAGACATAAGATGTTGAGTCTCAATATGTGCAGTAGTTATTCTGGCTGCAATGTATTTCAAATCGGAACACAACATTTACACTACCTACCCAGGCAACCTCCCACCTTCAGTAATTTAAATTTTTCGAAAATAATTTGATCATTTAAGTAGTTACCACTGATATAATTTCTGCTTACTTCTTTGGTATAGGTGCTAAGTAAATGCAGTTAATAAAAGATAAATAATAATATTTAAGGTTATCCCTGCTTCCGTACCCTCAACTACCGGTACTGGAACATTTAGTTTAATTCCCAGTTTATAACTCTATCGGTAGTTATATCCGTTTGGTTATAAGTGCTCCTTAGATCAATTGCCATCATCATCGTCATCATCTTAGCCACAGGAAGTCCACTGCTGAACATAGGCCTCCCCCAATGATCTCCACATCGACCTGTTGGAAGCGGCCTGCTTCCAGCGACTTCTTGCCAACTTAGCCAGGTCGTCCGTCCACCTTGTAGGTGGGCGTCCGACATTTCGCTTGCCTGTACGTGGCCTCCACTCTAGAACCTTTCGGCCCCAACGGCCAGCGGTTCTGCGAGCTATGTGCCCGATAATTGCCATAGAACTCGAGTTTAAATTAAGATTAAGTTACAAAGATACCAGTAGTGCTTCAAACGCAAGGATTCTATTATAACCTGACGCGTAGGGTAATATGGTAAATCGTTACGTATTATTTGTATGAGGTGGTTGAGTTTATGTATTTATATACTTTTCTAGCGGCCCGGCCCAGCTTCGCCCGGGTGCATATAGATTTCTCTACAATAATATGCACGTACTATACACATAAACCTTCCTATTGAATCATTCTATCTATTAAAAAAAACCGCATCAAAATCCGTTGCGTAGTAAGATTTAAGCATACAAATCATAGACACAAATCATAGGGACAGAGAAAGCGACTTTGTTTTATACTATGTAGTGATTGTACACCAACATTTATTTATATTATAAAAGAAAACATTTAAACTGATAAAAAATGTATAACATTAAAGACATGGTTACAATGGCGGTCTTATTGCTATCTGCGATTTCTTCCAGGCAACTTTTGGATACGGTTGATTAATTTAGTATAGAATTAATGGGGTAGTGCACAGAATGGAAAATAAAAATAATAGATGTACGTGTGGAGTTGAAGAACTTTTTAAGCAGAATAACGCATGAGATAATTATGCATGTAACATTATTAAGGGTGATGAAGTGATGATATTTATTATTTATTTTACAGTTTTACAAGCAATAGACAATTACAACTACAATTTTGCAAACAATTTAATTAAAATGTTCACATTAAGACAAAAAATGAAATTAACGGAAGCTCTCGTCACTTATTTTGTGCTGATGATACTGATGTATTTATTTATTTCATTGTTTATTAATAACTATTATATTCATATGATTTAAAAATATTTCATCTTCTTTCTACTCCCAGCCACAGGATGGTTATTGGCTATTGCTAAAGACGCCTACACTAAGGATTTCTTTTAAAACATGTTTGAAGCAGATTGCACCCAACTAAAACCATACTCATATAAATTAACACGCTTTTTTATTGTTGCAGTGGAATATTTCAAGAGGAATGGCAGTATAGAAATATATTTCACACAAGAGTGAAATAAAAATTCAAAATGGCGGAAGCTGAGGGAGGAGCAAGCGAGCAAGATGATGTTTCATTCTTGCGTACGGTGAGTTGATTTTTATTTTTTAATAATATAATATGGACCGTAGACTTAATATTATGGGTACACAGGCTATATACACATTATGTGGCAAATAATACGCAGGAATTAGGAATATTGTAGCATTTGGCAGACTATATATTATAGTCCCTGCCTACCCAAATAGAACTTAGGCGTGAGTTTATCCATGTATGTGCATGTTGATATACGGTAGCGCTGGTTGGCAAGTCACGGGTTGAGAGGTCATGGCAATAATAATGACAACATCCGATCTGTTTAGAATTCCTAACATCGGCTAATGTCAAGAAACTAGAACTTGACTAGGGAATCGTAACCTGGCATCCATCGACATAATGTTATGCAAATGAAATCAAAGAACGTGTTTAGTCGTATTAATATTTCTTAGTACAATTTTATAATTGGCACAAAAAATTGGCACAAATTCTGCGGGTTTAAACACATGCTATTGTTAAATGGTGGCTAGAAACTATTATTTTAATCACATGCTCATAAAATAAAGCAAGCAATAAAAACATAAAATATATGAAGTTTTGCACAGAAATTAACAGCTCTAATTCTGCAGATGCCGCTTTAGCGCGAAAAGTAGCCGCATTAAGCGGATTCAAATGGATGAAATTTTACTCACGGCTTGTAATAATAGCCTTTATTCGCGGTCCTTTGGGAGATTAACAAGTCCAGACAAAGCAGGGAATACTTAAGTTTAATTTTAAATATTGTTCCGCGTTCTTGAATTCTATTTTTTATTATTTTATAAAAATGGTTGGAGGAGTGGAATGTTTAACTGATCGGTTGCTGAACTGAAATGGTGGACTATATGGGCTGATCACTCTCAATCGTACTCTCGATTGTAGAGGAGACAGACAGATCGCAAGGGGACGTATATGGGCTGATACAGATTCATTCAGGTCTTATGTCCCCTAAATGGGGCAAAGAGCATCCCAATGATTCTCCATCTCGCACGATCTTAAGCTGTCTGCTTCATGTCGCTGCAAGAATTTTCGACAATTTGGCTTAATCGATTACAGTGCGTAGCCAGGTTTCTTTGAGACGGTCACTCTTATGTTTTCTTTGGGGAATCCAATCCTTTGCTTGTTTAGGTAAATAGTTTACACCTCTTCGAATCGCAATGCGCTCAAAACCCAGAGACATTAGATGTTAAGTCCTATAACAGCACTGGTTTTGAAAAGAGCAACACTAGAGTTTCTTGCCGGTCCTTCTCAAGTGAAAACCGCTTTCCGAGCCGGGTGGTAGATAAAAAAACGGAATCTAAATGATACAGAACATCTTAATGCATTCAGTAAATTATTTTCATTTCTTTTCAGTAATTACTGGCCACAATATTCTTCTAATGCGAACCCTGTAGATACTGCTGTTTGAAAGAAACACAAAAAACGATGGCTTAGTTATTGTCAAAACTTTAAAAATACTTTAAATATACAAACTCTATCTCATCCACCAAAATTACTCTGTCGCGTGAGAAAAGAATGTAAATATAAAATAAATAACTCAATTTTCTACTTCATCATTTTGACATAAAAATGTAAAACTAATTTGAAAAGCAATTTATTAAATTTATAACTACGGATCTTTGTAGCGACCCAATTATGTTTTGACTTTGAGGACAGTGGCCCCTCGCAATTAAGTTCTATTCAAATTTTACGCAACGAAGTTTGTTATTCGGCTTGATACTGGTTATGTAGGGAAAATTATATTGTGATATTTATAGTAGTGCGTTTGTTTTGGACTCCAATTCTGCTTATAAAGTTACTGATGTCTGCCATCCTGACATTAAACTTCATTCAGGGTTTAACTTTTACTAATTAAGGAGTAATTAAGGAGTATCATCATCGTCTTAGCCACAGGGAGTCCACTGCTGAACATAGGCCTCCCTCAAGGATCTCCACATATCTCGCAAAACGGATAATTGCTAGTGTAAGTGTGTTCTGGAGTGGAGACCGTATCTTGGCAAACGTATCGTGGGACGCCCTCCGGTCAGACGGCGGGCCAACTTACACTAGAGGGCCAACAGAAAATGGTGCATCCATTTGCTTTAAAGCAGCAGACTGGGCTCTGTTGTGTACCCCGGGAGATGCTTATGTCCAGCAGTGGACTGCAACGGGCTGATGATGAATTATCCACGAATCTAATATTTACAAAACAATTGTTGTGTTTAGCAGCAACGTGTATTTGATTTGTGAAGGCTATAAATTCAGAATACCTACTGCTATCTGGGTTACATGATGAATAAATCAAACTGTGTGACAGATTGCACTATTGTTCTATTAAATAAATTTCTGATGTATACGATAAATTGATAATATAGTGACATTTTATATAAATCTGTTTTAATCTGTATTAATTTTGTTTCTCCGTAGATACAAACAGCGTGTACTTTTTTATATTGAACACATAGAATAAAATATAATAATAATTCACTATGATATAAATTAGAAATATAATATGTAACATCACGCTAATATCGCAAAGGGACTAACAGAGAGATACATCTTTTATCTTAAGACCCTAAAATCGATATAGATTTACCGAGAAATTTGATTCCCAATAGGACATCCCGAATACTACAGACCATAAATCCTATAATCAAGCCGTATCTCAGCTCCCATAAAGATATAACCCGTATTCTATTATTACCGAGTGAATCAGACCTGAGATTTGGCACTAGCGCGGAAATGTCTGCTGTATTATACTGGATGTATTTATAGAAACATCGTACGATGTGTGACATTGTTCAATCTTTTACCTGATAGTTTAATAGGAGTTTTTAGTTTGATAAAAATATATTTATGCATATTTGATATATGAAGTTGTTTTTACATCGAATATAATATGTATTATGAGAATAGTTCCGGGCCCCAGGAGTCGCAATTTGCAAGAAAACATATTTTAATATTATTGCTTATTTATCTTCAATATACGATCGTATATATATATGGACTATATGGCCTAACCACTCTCAATCGCACTGTCGATTGTGGAGGAAGCCCGTGCCCTGCAGTGGGACGTATATGGGCTGATACAGATACAGATACGATCGTATTCACAAAAGAATTTTAAACCTATTGTAGATATGTAATGGTTTGGGAATTGCACAAAGTGAATTCAAAATATGTTCGAATGTGACAAAACATACAATAACTAATATAGGTTTTAAATCTACCAATGAATAAGGCTGATCCCGATAGATGTAGGTATAAAATGATGCCATGCCCATGCCCTTTTCTTGTTTGACCTGATAATCTTAGGAAAACATATGAGCTAGGATTATCATTTTCAACCATAGGAATCTCTTTTTTTTTTTTAAAGATTATCACAACCTCTTGCTTAAAGCGGACACTCAATTTTATCTAAAACCTGCATTAGGTCGCCCGTTTGTCTATAACTTTGTACGATCAGTGTTAAAATAAATTTATTTGTTATATATGCCTTTTTATACAAAGAGAGATCTTAAACTATCCCTTCTCTAGGGTCAACCTTTTCGGAAAACTATCCAATTTATTTTTATTTGCAATAAATAGCGAGACCAGCGCGGCGTGCCATTCGCCTGATGGTGAGCGATACGACTGTTCATGGGCAGTAGTAATAGCAGTAAAAGTAACCACACCATGAATTATAAAGCAATTCCATTGCGCTCGCCATCCATAGTATATTAAGTTTCAATATGTCCAATATTAACTATGGCTACAATGTCCTTTATACAGAAACACAACAGTGCATTTAGACCGCTGTTTGGTGGTACAAATAGACATTGTGGTGGTAAAAGCAGCCTCTAAAGTATGAGAGACCTGCCACCAGTAACTCCAATTTCAGGCAAATCTTTGCAAATATAATTATGGTTCTTGCATATAATAAATTGTACTTCTTAGTTACAAAATCCAACTTTACAATACATGTATTCATTTTAAATATAATTAAGAGTTTTGCATAAAATAAATTCTACTTCCTACTTCACAATAAAGATTTTATATGTATGTTTCACTACCAACCCCATAAATCTCAGTTTCTATACCAAAATGTCCGTATAAAGACCGACCTCTTGGTATTTTCTGTAAGCATCGCTCGTGTTTCACGGAAATAGTCGTATGAAACTTTAATCAGTTGTGCCCCGGGCTGGACATGATACAAATCTCTCTCAGGTGTATTTATTGATGAGACGTTTGTATTAGTCGCTTAATTTATTGCCCTTGGGTTTATTTATCATTTAGATTAGATTTATGTAAGTGCCAAAATATATTAGGCTCGCGTGGTGGAATATGGGCTAAGTCCTGACTTGGACTTTCGATTTTAAATGAATCCTTTGTCTAAGAGTTGGCCGCAAGCTGATGGAATAAGTGGCTACAGTATTAAATGTTTAAAAGTATTTGCGTGTCTGACCTCATTTGAATCTAGGATTTATCAGTTTACAGCCTGTAAATATCTATAAAAATAAGTCGATAATACCCTAACCCCAATAAAGATTAATGCACAACACAAATTTATCTCGTTACTCCACGCAAGAAGTAAATTTTCATAAAGGTTGTCTATTGTGAATTTATTCTCCTTTATCCTGCTATAATGAATAATATAATACTTACTCCTCGGGTTCGTTAATCTATAAGTACATAGGACCTCTATTAAAACGTGTAACACCTAAAGCGGCGAGGGAAAGGCCCCTTCAAAAGGTTTTGCGAAATGAAAATCCGATTTCGCAAAAAATAGATTAAATGAAACGAGCTTTCTGCGTGGACGGAACCCGGTAATTGGTCGCCTTCGCTTAGAATTAGGGTTGGCTGTGCAGGTGTAAAAATATAATAACTTCGTATACCCGTATTTTTTTGCCTACCAATAGCTTAGATTTGGCTTATGATTTCAGCACTAACTACTTTCCTAGTTTTTGGTGGTTACCTCTTCAGCTTGCAATTCACTGACTTGACATACCTACAAAATTCATGTAAATCCCCTCAGGTTTCACCTTGATCTCGTTCGGTTTGTCAGAATAATCTCTTTTTGTATAAGCTCATGTAGGTCCCACTGCAAGGGAATAAGCCTTCTCTAAAATCCGGAGTACCAATGATACGGCTTAGATCCGATAGTCCATTACAGTGGCGCGTCTATCACATTTTGGAAAAAAAACTGTGGCTAGCAGTTGGATCTATTTTCACCATTTCATACATCTTTGAGTGTATAGGTTTATAAATTATCAAGCAGTAGTAGTTTATGTAAGGACAAATCATTATTTAGTACTCGCCAACCCTACAAATAGAAGCGAATCATCCCTACAAATGCTGGCGGGCAGTGCGCGCGCCACGTTGTATTCCCATTGTGCAGGAGTGGATTCAGTGAAAGGTACAAGGGGGAATATACAGTCTTCGTAATTCCTTCAGGTATGAGAGATCTTTTCTGTCATCGGATTTTTCTACTGCACAAACTGATATTTAAATATCCCTTACATGAATCTATACTAATATAATGCTGAAGAGTTTCTTTGTTTATTTTTCGAAGAATGCTATAGGCTAAATATATTCACGCTATAACCTATCGGAGGGAAGCAGTAGTGAAAAATCTAGCAAATATGGAGAAATTTTATTCGGTTACGATACTCTAAATTAATAGCCGGAAGTGAACATTTTGGCCGCCATTTTGATAAGTGTATCTATAACCGGGCGGAATCTGGCCGGACAGCTAGTGAAGTATAATCTGGAATCAGGTGTAGACTAACGTATATATATATACTACTACTAATACTAATAATACTTATATATATATATATATATAAGTATTTATATGGGCCATCGACAAACGATAATAATAAACAGTTTGTAAAGCTATTAATTATCGAATACTTTGTCTTTTTCGCTCAAACTGAATGCAAAAGTTGTTCGAAATCGACAAAACATTTGATAACTAGAAAAGATGTTTAACCTATTTATATACAGGGTATATCAAGACTGCTACCGAAAACGAAGCCGGGTGGTAGTTTAAGCGACTTCAGACACAATGCAACAGAAAAAGTGGCAAAAAAAAGCGACAATTTTTTTTTTGTTATTTTTTTCCTTTGACCATATTTGGGTGGTAAATGCATTTTTTCCTAAAATAACAGTGTATACCCTTTTATTTATAAATAATCTAAGGTATAAAAGAGTTTAAATTATTATTTTAGCTAAAACTAGGGATTTACCACCAAAAAATGACGATGTTTAAAAAATCATAAAAAATAACTGTCGCGTTTCTTAGCGAAATTTTTAGTTGCTTTGTGTTTGTAGTCACTAAAACTACCACCCGGCTTCGTTTTCGGTAGCAGTCTTGAGATACCCGGTATAAGAGCGAAAGCATTTTAGATTAACCTATTGAACAATCAGCGGTTTTAATGTATGTTTTACATAGTTGTCGTGAATGCATTCAATATTACCTAGTTGATATTAAACAGATATATTTTGGGACAATAATATAGTTAAAGAATTAATCGAACTGTTAAAAATATTTGTAAATATGATTGTAAAAAAAAAACAAAATCACAAAGTTCTATATCACATTTAATTATTGCTTTAAGTACTTTTATAATCTAAAAAGCTACTGACCCACGCTCCTACTACTGAATCCACCCCTGACGCATAGGTGAATTAAAAAGGAAGTGTCATTTCATCTAATGAAACTACCTTAATAGATTAATCTTAATAGACTTATGAATAGAAAATCAAAGTCGTGAATTAGGATAACCTTTTTCAAATGAGGCTTAAAGAGAGTCCTATCCTTACGGTAGGCAGCAACCTGGCAGCGCTGGTTTCTTGGCATTCTCTGAAAATCCGAACCGAAGTTCAAATCTTCGGACGATACTAATGTTAGGTACATTAGTATCGTCCGAAGATTTGTTTCTGTAAATGTTCAGATTCGTATAACGTACATCGTAACCATAAGTCTATGGTTACGACCATAAGTGTATGTGGGTACATTCGTATCGTCATAAACTTCGATTGTCCGAAGATTCGAACTTCGTTTCGGATTTTCAGAGTAGGGCCCTAGTTGTTTGTGGCATTTATACCGAAGATGTGTAAGTGATAGGTGCCACGTAAATTTGGGATATGTTAAATGAAACGCGAAAGTTTGTACGTGTGGATGTTAGTTACTATTTCACGCAAAATCTACTGACTGGATATTTTATAAATCTCTATTATATCATTACATTTTATAAAAACTCCAAATATTACGCCGGTTGTGAATCAGTCTGGAGGAATCATATCATGTAAGTTCATGGCCTATATTACACAGACAGTGGTTATAAAAAAAGTATATAAAACTAAATTTTCCTATATTAGATATTATCAGCGTTCTTCAATTTTGCGATGCCGGATTCAGGTCATAACATTGTCGACAAATCTGTGTTTTTTTTTTCAATGCTTACTGTACATATTAATTCATTTGAAAAAATATGAAAAAAGAAGAAAAAAATGTATAAGCCTTAAAAGGCTTAACTCTATTCTCAAAATTCGAGTTAAAAAAACAGTTTAACTTGATACAAATTCATGCCAAGCAATAAAGGACGATCGGTATACTAATGAAGAATGGAACGCTATTCTTTTTAATTAACAAGAACAAAGCTAACTAGTGAATGAAAATGAATGATCCATTAAGTAGGTGTACTGGAATAATTAATTTTACTTTAGAAATTGCTAAGAAGTAAGCGACTAAATGGTTAAAATAAAAAAAAAAACTATATTTTTAAACTTGTGAAAAGTAAATTGCGTTATTTAAAAGAAGACGATTTTTTTATCGCAACGAATGGCGAGACTAGCATGCGGTTCGCCGGATGGTAAGCGATACAACCACTCATTGTGTGACAAAACCATAGAACACATTGAATTATAAAGCAATGGCCTTCGTCTGCGCTCGCCATCCAGAGACGTAAGATGTTAAATCTCAATATTTTATTTTTATTTATTTTATTTATTCGGAAAACTTACAGCAAACTTATAGTAAATCAAGATAATACAGGTATACTTATAAAGCCAGTTACAAGTTTTCACAAATATGTTAGTACTTAAATAGCGTAACAGTCGGTTAGGTCTTAACTTAATGAGATACAGAGTAAAATACAAAGAACAATAGAATTAAAATATTTTCTTTAAATATTTTTATTATCTTTACGTAGGAAAAAGACACATAAAACAAGCATCGTAATAGTAATTAAACGTTAAAAAACGTATTAGAAAGAAGATATTTGAGTTGAGATACACTCGTAAAAAATAAATCTAAGTTGAGCTTATCGGCAAGTTGATTAAACGATTTACACGCACGGATTGTGAAGGAGTTCTGCCTATAACTTGTACGTGCTGGTGGTATGCGCAGTAGACTTGGTTTTCGCAACGATATATGTCGCGTTACGAAGCCCAGCTGTCCCAGTAATTCTGGACAATCAATTGTACCATTTGCAATTTTAAAGAGATAAATAAGATCTGCTATGCGTCTGTCTTCCTCTAACGGTAAAATGTGATTTTTTTTACATCGTGTTACATAGTCAGTTGAATAACTTTTGCTTTTAAATTGAAGAAATCGCAGGAATCTTTTTTGGATGCGTTCTATTCTATCAGTATAAATGCTGTAACTCGGATTCCATTCTTGCAATATGTCCAGTAGTTACTCTGCCTAAAATATACTGCACACTGAAACAACAGTGCATTAACACTGCTGTTCGGTAACTCTTGTTTACATGGTAAATAGTACCCGATTACCTTTTCTGTGCCTCTGAAGATGAGGCAAATATCCAATTGCTTATGAAAATATGTAGTGCATATAATACGGTCCTAAGTTTTTTTCATTCATTTAACATAATATAATATTTGTTAGTAGATAACATTGGGAAACCTGAAAATCATAACAAAGAGGCAATTTGCAAAAGTCTGGATTTGAAACGGCATTCTATTGTACTGCGAGAGAAGCTTTACTCATATGCGAATGTCAGCTATAGATAAATGAAATCCTCGGTAGAAATGATTTGCCAGTGAACGAGTATGTTCAAATGGATTGCAAAAGACGTATTCAATGTACGGATGATAAGTTATTCTCGACAGATTTTAGAAGGTTTGATGATAAAATGAGTAATTTAGTAAAGATATAAAATTAAATCTTAATGTTTGCATTACTAAATAAAATCTTATAAAAAAACTCTTCGTGTACAAACCCCTTAACCAAGTGAAAAGTAGATAACGTTTCGTTTGCGCTAATTAAATTCCATCTTGGATAGAATTTGTATGGGAATTACCAAAAGGCGTGGTAAAACTTACAAACGTTATCGTTTACGTCAACGCGTTAACGATTGTAGAAAGATAATAGATTGGAAGCGCTTGTAACTTCTCTAAGAGGCAGGTCCGATGGCAATTAGAAATAAAGTCGATCTAACTAGATCACAGCTAAAGTCACAAGTAGCTCGAGCATACACTTCTCAAAGCCAAGATTAAAGAATGAACCCTGAATGATTAAAACAAAACATAAAGATGAGTAACATACCTCTGGAGATGATACGGCTATTGTACATTTATATCAGAAGCTACTCATAAACGAATGTCAGCGATAGATAAATGAAATACTCAGTAGAAACTATTTGCCAGTGAACAATTTCGTTCAAATAAATTGAAAACGACGTATTCAATGTACGGACTTGTATGGATTTGTAGTTTAGTAGTTTTAGAATTTGTTGGTAAAGTTTGTTCGAAAGTAGTAAAAATAATCTCATTGTTTACATTTGTTTTAAAAACTAACGTTTGGAATATTTTATGATGTTTAGTTTATTTGGTTATACAATTTTTTTTTATTGCAATAAATGGCCTGGTGGTAAGTGATACGAAAGATCATAGACAAAACTAAATCACACCACGAATTACAAAACAATTCTTGTGTTCACTGCGCTCGCCATCCTGAAATAGAAGATATTAAATCTCAATATGCCCAGTAGTCACTCTGGCTGCAATGACCTTCAAACTGGAACAACATTTACACTGCTGTATGGCGGGAGGAACAGACATTGCGGTGGTACCTACCTAGACGGCGATTCACATATGAAATACCTACCAATAATAATGGTACCACATTGTAAGTGACTAAACTAGACAAGACTAAACTTGATGAGAAGCAAATTAGTGGAAAGATTTATTATAACCCGGCAATAGATGACTTGAGACTGTCGCGTCCTCCTCCCACCACTGGATCAAAAGTTGCATGCATTGTTATGACACGAGTATTGAAGCTCGGCGAGTCTTCGGGAATGTCCAACATATCTTTATCCCGCAAAGAAATCAATCACATAGTTAAATTAATAGGAGGGATTGAAGATAAATTATTGTCCACTTCCCTCCGCGACAAATCAGTGACAAAACATTGAACTAAAGAGGTAAATAACCTCGCAAAAAGGCTAGCCCCAGCAACAAATAGTTCGGTAGATATAGAAGCAAACCGTTGTCTAATTGAAAGAGAGATAAATCCAATTAATTCTGATGCCAACATTTTTAATATACACAGAAATGGAATTAATTGTTTACTTTAGCTAAGATTTGCGTCATTACTTCTTTATCATAGGTACTTAAAGATCATTGCAAAAACTCTTAAACTCGTAATTAAAACACTTTTGATGTGTCATTGCTTGGTAAGTTGATCTCTTCAGTCAACATTTTCCAAGAATTATTCGTGACAAAAGATTTTCCAATATTCTTAAAATACCATTCTAATTCTGTCACTAACTTAATGAATTCCGTGCTATATCTAAAGTAGAATACGAGGCAAAGTTCATCGTCATATTGAAAGCGAGGCGTTATTGGTATTTAGTTTCTACAGTTCTGTTTGTTATGAACGATGAAGTTTGTAAAGATTTTTTCTACTTTGGCGTTGTTTGGAACTTATGTTTTGTTGCTTCGTTCACTAAAGTAGAATAAAAGACGTCATATTTTCGGGCCATTTTTACGTAAACTCACGCCTTTTTCTCAGAAGGGGGAAGCAGAGGTTCTACCCCACATTATGCCTGTATGTTTCGGCCCAAGATGTGATAGGTGGCGAGCCTGTCGCCATATCGGGTACAAATTCTTGACTCCAGGCTGATAATGAATAGAATAATGCAATACCATTTTTTCCGATTCATGATTCGAACTACAACAACAAAAAACCATTTTTTTATTATTTAATTTTTTGTTTTATTTATTTTCAACAGTATATTTGCGTATATCGTTGTATGAAGTGGTCGCTATCAAAATGGAGGTGATCAGGAATCTTCCATACCGAAACAAATTGAGCTACATTGAAATTCTACTTTAAGAAGTTAGCTCAATCACGCTATATTCAACTTTCCCTAGAACTTCCTTCGACTATTGACCAATGACCCCAAAAAACTGTACAAGAAAATCGTATACGTGATTATTGGCAGAGGTTCAACAAAGTTTTCATCCTCGTCTAACAAGTAATGTTGTTATTCTAACTAGCACACTTTTTGTTTTGTCAGGGACGATTGTGCTGAAAATATATTTTTTTTTCGGCTTTAGTTGCTCTGAACTGAGAATTTAGGTTCGATTGGATATATACCTATAATTTATATGGATTTTTCAGAATAAATAAACTTTTCTGAGTTTCTCAGATTTTTTATACCTGGCTTATTTATTTATGACGTATGATGGACTCGTAATTTTATCTTGTGACAGAAATAAGCTCGACGTATAGTATAGTATACAACGTTGATGCGACCGATGGGCATTAAATTACACTCATATGCTATACGTCCTTGGTATGAATTCGGCACGGCAGAAAAATTAATAATACCAAAAATGAGATTTTGTTTGTTTCAAACAAACTAAATAGCTTCCAAATAAGAGTAAAACGCAACCATCCTGTGTAAATTAATTTCATTGACCTGTAGATACGAATAGATAACAAATTGGCAACGTCGCGTGCGGCGCGTGTTATTGTCGTGTACTTATTATTGTGTAAGAGCGGCAACAACACGCAGATTTTAGTACGATCTATTATTTTAAGGTGAATGACCATGCGTTAGGCGTAATCAGCTGTTAGAAAAGCTACGTCGTGTTTAAATGGTGCAAAAACTTAAAAATTCATTTATGACTAAACTACTGCTCCTATTTAATTGATTTTTAGTACAGAGCTTCAAAATGGTACCTAGTATATGCAGTTTAAAGAAATGCCCATCGGTCGCATCAACGTTGTACAGTTACAGTGAAAATTCCATAGCATTAAATAATATAATAGGCTGTTGACTAGTTTCTGGAAACTATACCACATTATGAAGTGGGGTCTATAGACCTTACAAATAAAGGTTATTTTTAATTACTATATCTATATGATTTAAAAATAAATTTACAAAATACACTGAATAATTACACTGTCAAAACGCTCTGTCGGACAATGTGGCGTCCAGTTTGTAAACATGCGCTCCACAGATTCGTTCGCATATGTCAAAGAGAATTTAAACACTACGTTAAGAGACGGGACTCCATACATATTTTTTTTATCCATTTACATGGCATTCTGTTACAAACATTAGGCCAGCAACGTCTGCCATTACGTCAAAAGTGCCAAACTAACGGAGCAAATAGTGCTGGTCTAGGGCCCTACTATATAAATCCGAAGTTCGAATCTTCATGACTTTTTTGTGTCGAAACCTACTCTGTAACACAAAATTCGAAACTTTCGGATCGAAGAATGAATGATTCGAATATATCGGCAATACGGCCCCTGCTCGTGCGTGCAATGCGCCTGATTTTATCGATATCGATAAAATTTACGGAATCTAATGAAGCCTATTTTTAATATTTTTTTTATGAATTACTAAAAATAAAAACGACCTTTATGAAATGTTTATTTTTATTTAAGATTTTTTTTATTAGTCTTTGGGAAACAAACATAACAAAAGTAACTATCAACACGTTTAAAATATTAATACTAAATCCAACGAAGTTTCGGGCGGACGGAGTCCGAGGTCCAAAGTCCGAAGCCGCGATATCCGTAAATAATAGTTTTGTTTCAGTAATTGAAACAAAGCGATTTCTTACAGAAGTGGAATGAATAAACAAAAGAAGTGGATCAGCTTTTAAGTTTTGTAATGGTACTGCAGATTTCTTAAGGCGATTTTGTATCCAATTAAAAGATGTCCTCTCAAAGTAGTTTCCACATACATATTTCAAAGTATGAATTATGAAGTAAAGTATTTTCAATAAACACTTCTTCTTCTTGTTCTTTTAACACAAATTTAACCCACTGCTTGCATCTGTAAAACAAAGAACAATAACGACCGAGTTCAATAAAACAGTGATTATACAAGAGTCGCAGCTTGGTTTAATTCAGAGCAGTTCATAAATGATTTATAATTTCGACATATTATGCAAAAACCTGTGCAGAAATGACCATCGCATGAAAACATAATGTATCGTACAATTTATACATAATGCTGCTGGCTAAATCGATCTATTTAATTAAAACGTAAAGAATGTTTAATATTGATATGATAATAACTTATGTAATAACTTTATACAGAAGTTCCCTTAATCTAGGACTAAATAAATTAATCGACTTGGTATTATATGGATCTCACAACTTTGCGAATTTTTTTGGCGGTAGTAAAACTGGGCTGCGAGACTTGGAATTTTTTTACAGCATGTTTTTGATGGGATCTCACATCTTTTTGTAGAGTCCTACTTTTTTCCTTTTCGGAGCTTTTTACTTCTAGAATATATAAAACAATTTTTCTTAAAGCCTCTGTCTTATGGTTTTTTCTTATTTTTGTAAGTATCAATTTATCACAAATATAGCGGATTTGATTATTAGTGTTCTTTCTTTCATGGTAATCGAGCTATTTAGTCTATTTCTTTGCAAGTTTTTCTTCATATTTTTCTAGAGGAATGTTTTAAAGTTTAATGGACTAAATACACTCGTTCCCTCTCTATAGCCCCCTCCTGTTATGTCTAATATATATAGATACCTATCTACAACTATTATTCCATTATATAGGGGTACAATGATTCAATAACTGCAAATGTAACTTTGTAATCCTAAACATTTATATGGGATTACAAAGTTATTCACGCAGTTGGTGTATCTAGAAAACTAGACAGAACTTACGAAATGTTTAAATTTTCCCTTACTTTAAACACTAATTAAATTCTAAATTTGAAGGTTCTATGTCTGCTAGAAGTACCTTAGACTTTTGATGATCGGTCAGTCAGTCAGTGAGTGACAAAATTACGAAAGTTTGACATGTTATAATTCTTAAACTACTGGTTTAAATTGAATGAAATTTTAAATATATCATATTTACACAATGTCTGCTTAGTGACAAAATTTAGACGTCTTGCTTTAACTACAACGGAGTTATGGGGGGTTGAAAATGGTCTGAATTGCTTCGAGAAAAGGATGTTACGACTGTGCCGCTTTTTAGCTCGACTTGGAGGGGGCACTGCCGTGCCTCCAGATTTTGGTTGAATACAGCCTGGTGTCCCTACCTAACAATAAACATTATCATGTAATTTGCTTACCAAGCCTCATTCAAAGGAAATGTAGCCATAAAATTCCTATTTTCTTGTTTTTTTGCTACTAGTACGATCTCCACAAATTTCACATGTTATAAACCGTTTTGTCGGTGACATTTTAAGAAAATCTATCAAAGAACTGTATTAAGCACTTCACACTTCTTTTATAATTATTTTATGGAATAAACACAAACTCGTACAAAAATAAATATTACAAACAAAATTGCTGACAACAAAGAGTGACAACTGACAAGTGTTGACATCTGCAATCAGAAAGAGAAGCGCGCCGAATGAATGCAATAGCAATAACCCATAGATAATACACTTATTTGTGATAATTATCCACCATTATTTGCCATGCCGACTCCATACAAAATGATTTTTCTTCTAAGTTGCGTCAGGCTAAATGTCACTCATTCTCAAATCAACCATAGATCAATCAATCAATCAATCGTCCGAATGAGTTTTTGTCAAAAAAATTAGAATTATTTTTCTTTCTTCACATTTTATTACATTGGACATGATAATATTATTAATTCACCGGAATCACGGGTATAAATGACAAATAATGCGTTTTAAAGGTGTTTTTAATATTTAATTTGCATCTATGTCGTTATCAATCCCATTCATTTCCTGTACGTGAGTAGTTCATACTAATGCATGACGTCATAGCCAATCAAAATCGTTTACGATCACGTGGCGCGAACTCAAAATAAATTAAATTATAATTGTGGTTTTTACATAAATATACAATATTTTTAATGTATGATAATGAAATATGTTTTAAAATTAAATTATCTACACGGATGGAAACAAATAAGTCAATATTTTTTATACAGTTAAATAGCCTATTACGGAGTTTTTATGTTTATGTTAAATAGCATAACTTTAGGTTTAGAGTTAGTGAGATTGGTAAGTCCTATTGTTTTAGAGTTCGTCTGTGTCAAATAACTAAAAAAATATATTTAAAAATGCTGGAAACGCTGGTGGTGATGAATCCTCTGAAATGCAGTTCAAAAGATATAAGGTTATGAGATTCGTTGGGCTTTTAATTCGCTTTCTACTGATCACAGTGATTGTAAAATATTTTTGTAATACGTATGATTAAAATACATATTTTGCGTAGAATTATACGGAAAATAAAATTATTGTATCTGTATAATACAGGGTGGAACGTAAGAATTTCCCCAAGATAATGTTAAATACTTAGACTTAGAGTATTTATATATAGAGGGAGCGCTGTCGTACATTCGCGTCTTGAAAAACGTAGATATTTTCTTGGTCGTAATGTTGGTAGCGCCCCTACATTAGTAAAAATTTAATTAATTATTTAGCAATATATTAAATTCTTTGATGAACGAAATTATATTTAGCTATTATCCTTTTAAAACGAGTTTGAGTGAAATTAAATAGACCTAAACTACTTATTTTTAATATTTTTTTTCAAATAATCTATGTATGTTGCGCAACCTGTTCAAATATTATGAAGTTTTTGAAGTACCAGCGCTCCCTCTATATATATATATATATATATATATATATATATATATATATATATATATATATATATGATATGATATGATATATATATACTCTAAGGTTAAATAGATATTTTTATATTTTCAATAAATATTTTTCTTTCTTTCTTCTTATCAATATTATTTGTTTGCCAACAGGAAGACATGGTCTGCCTGTCGTGCACGGCGACTGGCGAGCGTGTGTGTCTAGCTGCCGAGGGGTTCGGCAACAGACACTGCTTCCTAGAGAACATCGCCGACAAGAACATACCGCCTGACTTGTCGCAGTGCGTGTTTGTCATCGAACAGGTATGACTTATTCTATCATTACTATTTTATATGATGATAATATATGTACACAGGTATATAGGTATATTGACTTGATAGAGAGACCACACAACACACACACACTTGAATTTAGTTTTTCAATGATTCCTTGTACTTCTTCTATGGTGTGTCTCTGGTGTTTTGTGTATTAATCATAAATGTTGGCAAGGAGACTGCTTCACGTAGTCTATAGTCACATTATTTGATACTGTAACGAGTATCCTCAAAGCACCTTTTGAGTCAGCTCTTAATGAATCGTGTTTGCTGGGGTGTTTAATTAGATAAGTCAGTGTATAGGAAAATAACGAAGCAGAACTAGATGAAATGAAAATAATTTCGATCCTAAAATCTACTATGATTTTTTACTTTGTTCAAAGTTTTGTATATTATAGTCAAATGTACAGTCAGCGACAAAAGTCGTTGAACACATTCAAAACGCCAAAAGTCTTGCACACATGAAGCAACAGAAGTGGTTGACCAGGGTCGGCCACAAAAATTCGTGAACACCTTAAGGTTACAAAAGTTTCTGAACAACAAAAGCAACAAAATTCCTAAACACGCAAATCGTACATAAGTCGCTGAACACTTTAGAAAAGTAAAATTGCTGTCGATGTGTTCATCTACCTTTGCTGCTTTGTTATGCATTCATTGTAAAATGTTATTTACAGTTTATATTTTTTGGTTTTCTTTACATTTACATATTGTTTTCTGTTCTATATCAGTGGAGTCCACAACGCGTGTTTTATATCAGTGGAGACAATAAAAAAATATTATTACTAGTCAGAATAAATAAATAATAATAATAAATAGTATAAGTGTAAGTCATAAGTTTCTGAGCACCTATAAAAAGCAAGTTTGCCGCAGATGTGTTCACCTACTTTTGTCGCTTTGTTATGCATTCATTGTAAAATGTTATTTCAAAGATTATATTTTTTGCTTTTCTGTGCATTGATTTATTTTCTGTTTTTGTGAAATAATATTTATTTATGAGAAGTTATAAGCTTGTTTTATATCTGTGGCGTAAATAAATAATAATTATTATTAGATGCAGAATTAAAATATAGACCGCAATTTTGAACTTTTATATACAGGTCAGTTGGTCAATTGATTCAGAATCCATATCTGAGAGACCCTTCGCTCCGATATTCTAAATTGATAGTCAAAACAGAATATTTTGGCCGCATTTTTTTTTATTTTTAGTTATTGGTCCGATTGGTTTAAAAATCACCAGGCCCGGATCTAGGGGGGGGGGGGCAAGACGGAGTCTGTGCCCCGGGCGGCAAGTTCAGGGGGCGGCATATTGAATCTTGGGAGACAACTACAAAACTCATCAATAACGTAACACCACTTAAATATTTTTTTCGCCGTGCGCGAATTAGTGATTATGCGATAGGGGCGCGTGAAAAAGAGATGAAATCTTAATATTTGGAATGTAATTTATCCATGTCAACAATTACGTTTAGTTTCAAATATCCAATTTGTGTTTAGTAGTTAGTTTTAGTTGATGAACGAAGAACGAACGTCTTTTATGTGGTACAGGCAGTGGCGAATTTACTAGTAGGGCGGCAAATCGGGGCCAATTTTTTTTGTATTGATTTACTGAAATATTAAAAAACATGGGGTATGAAAATTAAGAATAGTTAAAATATTTCAGTTATATGTTCCCACGTCTCCACGTCTCCACGTTGACAATTTAATAATAAACACTTTGTTAAATATCTATACTTGGATCTTCTTCTTTTTCTTCTACCTGGCGTTATCTCGGCCGGTGCCAGGGTCCGCCTTCCGGCACATTCTCCTCCATTTCGCCCGATTTTCGGCATCCTCTATAGTAAGGCCATAGACCCTCACATCTTCCTTGACGACATCGAGCCAGCGCTTCTTTGGTCTACCCCGCGGTCGAGGTCCGGGAATATTGAGGCTCAGGCACACATTACCGACGTACTCCTGCGGTTTCCTTAGGACGTAACCATATCATCTCAAGCGGGATTCCTGGTGTTTATCAGCCACATCGCGGACACCAAGACTGCCAGGGATGTGCTCATTACGGATTTTTTCCAAACGCGTAACGTTGCACATCCACCGCAGCATCTTCATCTCCGCGACGTGGACCTCCTGGACGTGCCGCTTGAGGGCAGGCCACGTCTCAGACCAATACAGGAGCATCGGCCGCACGATGCTTTTATAGATGAGACCCTTGAGCCTCATCGACATCCTGCGATCGCAGAGTATGCCCGAGATCTCCCTCCACTTAGCCCAAGCAGCTTATATGGGCTTTGACGTCAAGGTCGATGTCACCGGATTCATGCAGTACGGACCCAAGGTACTTGAACTTGTACGTCTTCACGGCAAGTTCGTTCCCTATCGCGATGCTTTGGGGGTCCGTACTCCCGCAAGCCATGTACTCGGTCTTTGCCACATTTAACTTCAGACCACCGCTCTCAACCGTTTCCTTCCATCGCTTGACCTTGGGCTCCAAAAGTCGCCGGTCCTCCTCCACCAGTGCAATGTCATCGGCATACATCAACAACCAGGGCGCAGGGTCCTGGATGTGAGACGTAATGGCGTCGAGCACAACACTGAAGAGGAATGGACTCAGCGCCGAGCCTTGGTGCACACCGACATCAATCGGGAAAGGATTCGTATCGCCAACGGCGGTCCGAACGAAGGATTCGGATCGGAGGTACATGTCTCTGATAATGTCCACATAGTCTTCCGGTATCCCTTTCACCCTCATCGCCCACCAGATTGCCTGTCGCGGTACACAGTCGAAGGCTTTCTGCAGGTCCAAGAAAGCCATGTGCAGTGGCGTCTTCTTCGCTCTGTATGCCTTGGTAAGTATCCTGAGTGCAAATATCGGGTCGGTAGTGCCACTGCCAGGACGGAAGCCGTATTGACACTCAGAGACAGTACACTCTTGGCGGAGCCTGGACTCGATGACGCGTTCGAAAAGCTTCATGGTATGACTCATGACCTTAATGTAACGATAATTACCGCATTCCTGAACACAGCCTTTACCCTTGTACACGGGAGCTATCACACTCAACCGCCATGAGTCAGGCATGTTTTTGGTGTTCAGGATGCGGTTAAATAACGCAGCAAGAAGCTCTACACCATGAAGCCCCAACGACTTCCACACCTCTATAGGAATATAGTCAGGCCCTATCGCTTTCCGGTTCTTCATGCGACGAAGACTACAGAGAACATCTTCAGGTGCAACAGGTGCAACCAAGACCTTGGTTCGGGGGCAATTCGGGGTAGGACACTCCCAAGTAAATATCTATACTTGGATATTATAAAATATTCCAATAGTGATACATTATAAAGAAATCTTGCTTAAATATGAAAAAACACCTATTAATTATTATTTTTTTAACATTGATTTTAGTCTTTAGGGTTCCTTGCTAAGAATATTGTTTCTTTTTTAATGGTTATTTATTGTTTTCACGCACCCAGTAGTCAAGGGGCGGCAAAATTCCTCCTTCCTCAATAGGGGTCATTGGGATCGCTGGCCAACTCTAAGACGTGCGGCAGAACTCGTGGCTTCATATGGTTCATGGTCGTGAGAAGTGACCGAATATTCGAAGTATACGGGGCCGTACTATCTCGGAAAGACGCTACTTGATGCCGAGTAAACGTAACTTGAAACGTTGTATGGAATTCGAACCCGATATTCCAAGCATTCCAACACCTCATCTCTAGGGAAGCTACATCTTTCTTCTCCCGTAACGCCCATGTTTCAGCGGCGCGGCGTACAGAAATACGAGAAAGTGCTCGGACAAGCCTGATCTTTAGTAGCCTTTGTAGTACGATTCCTCCATATTTTCCTGAGCTTTTCCATTGCCCCTCTAGCCATCGCCATACGTCGTTTTATCTCGATGATACAACCACAATTGTTTTTTTTAAACAGCCCAGGATAAATGTACGACTGAACCAGTCTTGGAGGAGCCCAGCGACAGTTTGTGATGTGCATTGAAATCCCCCAAGACCATTTCAGCCGACGGAAACTGCGTCCGCTCGTCATCAGCCACATGGCTGAGATACCTGAACAGCCGAGTCGTCTCATCTTCCCCGTTGTGAGACCTGTAAAGGCACACGTCGATGCGGCTCAGGCAACCAAGATTCAGGTGCAAACACAAAGCGGAGAAGGAGGGGCCCTCCATGCAGCTTAAACGGTGACAGTAGATGTCCAACCGAATATACATACAAGCATACCCCGGCTTTAGGCTTGAAGCTTTTTTCAAGCGAATAACCGGGGTACAGCAGGTAGGAATATTCGGCCGGACGACGAATCCGCGTCTCCATCAAGAAGAGCAAAACAGACTAGGCCATCTCGAGATGGTGGTGGACGACATTAAGTTCGTTTGGAGTTCGCGGATGTTGGTGAACTCCATAGTGAACGCGATGGTGGGGTTATGCACCGCTGAAAGACCTACTTTGTTTAATTGCACTGTCATGAGGTTGAAGGGATGGGTTTGATGAAAAGGCATCGAGAAGCCAAAGTCCGGGCATTAAGTAGGCCGAATGGGCACCGGCATGAAAGAGTCGGCATGTCGCTAAATGTCAGCCACATCTGGTCACCAACTGGCACGACGTACCCACCCAAGATTATGTGCGACATGGTGAGGCAGCCCCTCGTGGTGGTTATCCACGATTGGACGCTAGTACTGTACTGTCTCTTTCGCCGGCGGGTCAACACTCCTCCCTTCTAGAGCGATCAAAAATATGTACAAAATCACTATCAGATCACTATGACGGTCTTTACGCCCCGTGGACGGTGATCGCTACCCAGACGGACACTTAAGTCCTACCACCACGAACTGTGTCACTCATTTGGCACTACCCAGGGGTTACGTGTAGGAAAACTAGAGTCAAAGCCTACAGACGTGTTTGACGTTAACCCTCAAAAGTGACGCAAATATAAAGCGTGTAAAAATTCTTAACATGGTGGTAAAATGACGTTCTTTCCCGAAGTCCTGTGTTGAGTGGGCGTCTGGTTGTTAAAAATGATGATGATGATTAAGATAAAAATATAGGCAAGGGGGGGCGGCATTTTTCAGTTTTTGCCCCGCCTCGAAAAAAACCTAGATCCGGCGCTGAAAATCACTATCCGCTGGAATTTTTGCTCCGATATTCAAAATTATAAGACCAATGGAAAACAATACGTACGATTAGGAGATAATAAAGAAAACTACCAAGACAATAATAAGTCCACATAAAAACAAGAGTACATAAGAACACAAGAAGTTTAATAATTTATCGTATATGTAATATTAAATATTGATTATTTACATAACTTCAACACTTGTCTTTTAATACGAAAAATAATAGTAAATAATTTATTTTTTATTTTTTTTATTGCATTAAATGGCGAGACGAGCATGCCGTTCGCCCGGTGGTAAGCGATGCGACCGCTCATGAACAGTAGCAAAACCAAACAACACCTTGAATTACAAAGCAATGCTTGGCATTCCACTGCGCTCGCCATCCTGAGACATAAGATGTTAAGTCTCAATATGTCCAGTAGTTACGCTGGCTACAATGTCCTTCAATCCGAAACACAACAGTGCATTTAAACTGCTGTTTGACGGGAGAAATAGACATTGCGGTGGTACCCACCCAGGCAGCCTCTCACATATGAGAGACCTACCACCAGTAAAATTAATTTAAATTTAACTTTTCAAAATAAAAAAATACTCTGACTTAGAGTAGGTACATAGAAATTGAAGTAAAATTTTCATGCCGACATCACGCACAAACTACATTGAAAAAAAGTATCAGATATGAAGGAGCACAAATGTATAACGACTTGCCAACAATCATAAAAGAAACCGATATCTTCCGTATTTTCAAGACAAAAATTAAATTATTTGAACAAAAATCGAAGCTTTGAATGCGGCCCTGGCAGCAAGTCTTGGTTTGTAAATTGACATGTGGGTATTTTATTTGTTATTGTTCCAGTATAATCACATTATAACTGTCTTACCCACGTTATTAAATTATACAACGTGTAACAAGATTAATTCACAACCTCAGACACCCCAACTTTAAAATATTATTGCAATCATAGTTTATGCTTTGAAATCGTACTATCATAATTACAAAATATTTTATTTATGAAATTAGTTATACCAAATGTAGGCACTTAACATGGTCACCTTACGAGTTACAAATAAGAGTGTACTACTACACACGCTCGCCGGACACGTACACATGTACACAAGACACATTCACACGAGTACCTAACGCCGGTCGCCGACCGCTGCGCCGCACCGCGCCGGCAGAAACAGCTGACAATAAACGAAATACAAATTACAAATTACGTACGTAACTGATTACTGGGTGGTTTGGTAAACAAATTATTATTTATTTAATCTGTAAGCATAACATTTGTGTTTTAACTATAAAATCTAAATATTTTACTTACTAGATATAATGCGTACGAACCCAACATAAGACAATATTTTGCATGAATCGGCTATAAAATATTATTAATTTCACTTCCCCTAAACTTATTTCTTACAGGCGGGCAGGATACGGGCGTCATTTATTTTGCATTATTATTGAATAAGATAATAAGATAACGCAATATCTAACAACGAATACTAGATTGGGAATCACAACCTAATCACAACACAAAAAAATACAACAAAATTAACTTACGTGTTACATGGCACTCATGAGGCGATTTCTTTTTAAAATATGTTCGACATGTCCACCACCTTGATACATTTTGATGCACATTTGCGTAATTGTTCACGTAATTTATGTAAAACTTCAGTGTCACTCTTCACTTTTAGGAATTTGCTCCACATTACCCTCCTCATCCTGGATCCTCCACATTAGTACTTTCACTGAAGTATACCAGAGATTTATTACGTCCCCACAAAAAAAGTCAAGAGACGTCAAGTCAGGTCAGGTGACCTAGGAGGCCATTGCACAGGTTCGCCGCGACCTATCCAGCGCTCTCCGAACTCAGCATCGAGATACCGTCAGACATGCCAATGATACATTATCACCACACAGTGCCAAAGTTCTCACCATTTCAGTGTATTTGAATATTCGAATACCGAAGACATCGCGCGCGAAAGTTATCGAAATATCTACTTAACACTTAAACACAAGTAGACACAGATAACTGCGGTGCACGACTAGATTTTTTTCACATATTCGGTGCCCATTTAGGGATTGCAATAACGGGATATCTGACACACCGGGATTCCGCATACATTGTAGCAAAATTACAAACCGAATTTAATCACCATTTTAACGTTCCCCGAAATTATTTTTCATAGAAATACCTATTTGTTGTTTCTTTTCATATTGATTTTGTTACATTTAATTTGTTTCATTTAAGTGCATGTATTGCGCGGGATTTGGATCGCCCGGCCTTGCAAATACCGGGAGTAATTTTTTTCGCGGCGCATCCCTATACCGCCGCGCGCGCCATCGTTTGTCGGATGGATCAAATTGCCTTAAACAATAGCTGCATCCTGCTCTATCTAGTTGTAGTTAAATGTGCGGAAAAGAGAATATGATAGTTATTTATTTTGGTAGCTTATTACGTTTATTGAGGCCTATCGTTGTGTGCGTTTGATTAATGATAGATTGCTTAAATAAACTTTATGACTATCGAAATAAAGTTCATTTTTTTTCATTATTTAGTTTATTAGAGTATTCGTTTAGTGATTCATTTAAAAATGATCTTATGTGCTGGAGTTACGTTTCAATTTCGTTTGTTCGGAGTATTAAACGAAGGAGTGTCTGTAATTTACTTGGTCTTAACTAATTATTTTGAAAAAAAATACCTACCGAAAAAAATGTTGATATCGGTTCAGTAGCTGATTCTGAACGTACTACTTTCCGCTTTTACATTTAAATCTGTTACATGTTGTAGATTAGTACTGTCTGATACTAGCATAATTTTACCTATAGAATTATTGTATCTCATGAAGGGAAATTTAAAAAAAAAATCTTTTGAGATAAATGTTTTTTAACCTTAACAATTTATTGATTAATATCACGTGCCAATAACAGCCGAACAAGACATTTGAACTTCTTATAATAAAATAAATATTTCACAAAAACAGAACAAAGGAAAGCAAAAAATATAAAACGTGAAATAAAATTTGAGACCAATATCTAAAAAGTTTAAAATTGCGGCCACTATTTTCATTCTGACTAATAAATAATTATTATTACTGATTATCTCCACTGGTATAACACATGCTAAAAATTTCTCATAAATAAATCTTATTTCACAAAAACAGAAAACAATAAGTCAGTGCAGAACACAAGCAAAAAAAAATAAACTATGAAATAACATTTTACAATGAATGCATAACAAAGCGACAAAAGTAGGTGAACACATCTGCGGCAAACTTGCTTTTTCTAGGTGTTCAGCAACTTATGTACCATTGGTTTGTTCAGGTATTTTGCTGCTCAGAAACTTTTGAAAAACTATTTTCCATTCTGACTAATAATAATAATTTTTTATTGTATCCACTGATATAAAACACGCGTTGTGGCTTTATAAATTTTTGAGAAACTACTTTGAATATAGTTGTGTTGTCACGGAAATTCGCCAGACAGTTAACAGCTAACTTGTTCATATCAAAGCCGGTGGGCGTGCGCAATACAAAGATATCAAATAAATTACCCAAATAAATTTCCAAACGTCCCAAAAGAAGTATAACTTCAAAAATAATGATTATTTCACAAAACAGAAAACAATGATGTAAATGTAGAGAAAACCAAAAAAATATAAACTGTGAAATAACATTTTACAATGAATGCATAACAAAGCAGCAAAGGTAGATGAACACATCGACAGCAATTTTACTTTTCTAAAGTGTTCAGCGACTTATGTACGATTTGCGTGTTTAGGAATTGTGTTGCTTTTGTTGTTCAGAAACTTTTGTAACCTTAAGGTGTTCACGAATTTTTGTGGCCGACCCTGGTCAACCACTTCTGTTGCTTCATGTGTGCAAGACTTTTGGCGTTTTGAATGTGTTCAACGACTTTTGTCGCCGACTGTACATTGAACTAAATGTAATCGTGTCTTAACAGTGGCATTTTTGTGTAAGTGAAAATAAACTGACCGATTGCCTCTGGAGTACGGGAAAACTCAAACGAATAATCGTAACGGCTTTCATTCCTGAGTCGATGATGTTTATATTTTTTGTGTCCAGGCTCTATCAGTAAGGGCGCTGCAAGAATTGGTCACAGCAGCAGGTTCGGAAACTGTAAGTATAAACACAATATTCCACATAAATGTAATTGTATACCTTGTACAATTAACATGCAAACACTCCTAGAACTTGTCACATTTTATAAATAATTTTCAAATGTATTTTTTTACTAAATCCACCACTATACTTGTCCTAATCGATGATGTAAAGATTTTAAAAAGCAAATCTGTTTCTGTACACCATTATTTATATTGTGTTTAACATACGTGAGTTTGCCATATGCAAAAAAATGTTTTTTATTTACGAAATATATTGTAATTATTTTTTTTTATTTGCAAAACACAATTTGAATATTATGTTGGTTATTTAATGTTTTTAAACGTAGTACGCTAAAGAACATTATTTACCATATTTCATTAAAAGAATATAATATTTTATTAATAAAGAACTTGATATTTATGCTTTAGTCACATTTAATTTAAACATTCATATTATTTTTTTCATATAAAGTAACTGCTAAGTTGTTTTGTTTAGTCATAATTAATAACAATTTGTTTTTTTTTTAATATGGCAAGCTCGCTCCCATCCTTATGTGAATAATGAACTTTTCCAATATTTGGTATGTGTTACGTTTTTTCCAGGGCAAAGAAAACTTAGTGAGTATCTGAAATTCGGTAAAATGCATGCAACGAGATCAAAAACATTTTTTCAAATTGTTTTTTTCAGTATTCAAAATTTTATATCTAACATCGTAATATCATTTTGTTCTTTAACTTATCACTTTCTAGTGATTGTTTAGTTTGAAAAGGTCAAAGAACCTTCAGATGCATTGAATTTTCTAAATTTACAAGCTTGTAGCGTTTGTGCAATCCATTTTGAGGTAATTAACGCTTGCCAAGTGATTTTCAGGTTTTCTCACACGCACATAGAGTCTTCTTTTGCTTAAGGAGCGTATCAATATACGCCCTTGTGCAATTGAAGGCCGCGTAGGTTTTCTGCAAACGCCTGTTTTAGCAATAGGAATAACAGAAAAAAGTTTTTATTAACATGTAAATAAGCTTAAAATAAACAAAAAAATGAAATTTTATGAACCCTTATTTTTTCTAAATTCATAGTCTGTATTCAACAATTCAACAATATTTAACCATAATATCAAATATTATTTTTAAATTCATTGGTCTGGTTAAAATGCTTGCTACCCCCTATATTTAAAACGGCGTATGTTACTAAGAATTTTAGTTAAATATGCTGTTTTTCTAATGGGGCAGGCTTGGTTTACATTTTTTTAAAAGCATAAAACACTAAAATGGCTTATTTACTGTAAAGATAAAGCTGAAAAGTTTTGAGCATGAAATTAAGTAGAATAGTTCAAATATTGTTTCACAAAAATAATATTTTTAAAGAGTTATAACAAATAGAAATTTATTTAACCAGAATAATAAAGTTAAATATGTGATTACATATCTTTTCCTCTAAAAAATAAATTAAAATAAATACTTATACATATTATCTGTTCAGTATTTTTTACGCCTTTTCATTCTAAGAAAACATGTAATCGGTATTTTCGTTTGATAAAATATTTTCTGTTTTCATTTAGTTTTCAAGTAATTATTAGTCGCAAGAAAATTGTAAAAAAATACAATTTCATATATATATTTTTTTAATGTCAAAACGTATCTTGTATTATTTATTTATTTGACCTTTTTATGGAAACATTTCATCGTGATGTTTTCTCCTATTTAATAGCCATTCAATATTTATGATTACTAAATATATTTATATTATTTTCAGGGTAAAGGCACTGGTTCTGGTCACAGAACCTTGTTGTACGGCAATGCCATCCTACTGCGCCATCTTAACAGCGATATGGTGAGAATTATTTACTTTGAACTGCGTGAAACTACTAGGTTTTAACCATGTAGAGCTAACACTATCAATGGAAATGTAATATATTTAATATTACATTATGTTTTATATGAACTGAATATTCAATAACTTCACGGTTTTTTTATTGTGGTGCAAGGTATCTTCAAATACATGATTACGTGATTATTTTTAGGGTTCAGAATTGACTCGATTAAATTGAAAAGCTAGGTATTCATTCATGTTTATTGATAAACACGCATATACTACGGCCTAGCATGACCCACTGATTTAAAAGTAAAATGAATTAACAAATAATCAATAAATTAAATAATCAACTAAATTTGAAAGCCGGGGACTAAAGTAAATCTCTAGCCCATCCAAGTTTATTAATAAGGCTAATTGTGTTTTATTATTTGGTAATTTTTCAAGCATCAAGATTATTTTCCTTCCATTCTTACTCAATGAACATTTTGTTCATTAGTACCTGGCGTGCCTGTCGACGTCATCATCGCAGGACAAGCTGGCCTTCGACGTTGGTTTGCAGGAACATTCGCAGGGTGAGGCTTGTTGGTGGACCCTGCATCCTGCCAGCAAACAGAGGTATGGTAATCCGGCGAGAAAATATCTCTTCAGCAATTATGTATAATTATTTATGTCTATTGGAGCTTTTCTTATCTTTGTTTTTACACTACTTTTTCTTTCTCCTTGTTTTATATCTTTAAGACCGCTTTTGTACTTTTAATATATGTTATATCTTTATATTATTTTTGTTTGTGTACAATGTTTTGGAACAAAAATGTTTTTTGAACATTAATGTTTTGGACTCACCGTCAAATGCAATCGATAGCTTACGTTGCCCCATTTTTTAAGAAGGCGGTTGTGCCATAAATGGCGTATAGTCGATCCTCACTGATACAAATATTTGTGTTGAGGCCTACAAGTTTCTTGTAATGTCTGCTATCCCCGACACTAGACTTGTAGATGTTATTATTGTAGTTTACTAGAGTCTGGACTGTGTGAATGACTGTTAGGTGTATTCATTAATTAGTATATTCGTTATTATCGGCATTTTTCACTGCATAGGTCCGGCAAACGGACATACAGTACAGCTGGTAAGTGATCACTACCGCCCATTAATACTCACGACGCTTGGGTCATGGATGTGTTTGCTGGCCCATCCATATTGGGTATCCGGCAATCTCAATCGCCGAATGAAACGCGGAAGCAAAGTTGTCGCTTCACTTCGATTTCTTGTAATTTAGTGGTACCGCCCCAGACGATCCTTCCCATTCATGCTGAGTCATGGCTAACAACAGCATGACTTTGGTAATTAAAAAAAAATGAATAAAGCTGGAAATAATAAAACATATCAGTATCGTCAGATTTTTATTACTTATTTATCCATAATGACGTTTCTTGAGTTAATGAACTTCTATTCTACAGATCTGAGGGTGAGAAAGTTCGTGTGGGTGACGACTTGATTCTTGTCTCCGTGGCCACTGAAAGATATTTGGTGAGTAATATTAAACATTATATTTCTATACACATATTAAAGCTACAGTATATCATATGAATCAAGAAATACATTTAAGAGTATACGTGGAGGTTGTCCCACAGTTTGGTTGGCAATGAAAATAAGGCTAGATTTGTATGGAAAGATTAGGTGTTCTTATTCTTTAGTAATGTGCCTGATGGTAATTATGTGTCTTAGTTGGTGCAATGTGAATAAAAGTACTCACTACAGACGTATATCCATTAAGATGTGTAGTCATGTCAAATGTACTGTTTCATAAAAGTATTTAAATAAAATGAACGACTAATTTCATAAGTTATTTGTTCATACATTTAATATGCATACATTAATAAGATTGTTGATATAATATGTTATTAGGTTATAACATATAATATGTTATTAGGGATTTAGGCAGAACTACTTACATAAAATGGAAATTTGTTTCTAAATTGTTGTATATGCGTACTTATTAGTAAGATCACGAAAAGGTTTAAATCGACAGGTGTTTTATTAAAGCCAGGCACTAAGGATCTGTATCAGCTCATATACCTTCCTCTTCAGGGCACAGGCCTCTGCTGCCGAAGAGAGTGATCGATCGAGAGTGCGATTGAGAGTGGTTAGGCCATAATTTACCACGCTGGCTTTTACGTTTACCGTACAATATATTAAATGTAGCAATCCGAGTTATTATATCGTACCCCAGTATGGGTTTAATTATCTCACTTTATTAACCTAGTTGAAACATAGCTATATCGATTGTAAACTTGGTTCGATTCCCAGGTTCGATAAGAAGTTGCAATGTAAGTAGATTTGAAGGAAAATATTCTAGTATATTTATAGACATAAGGCAGTGTACCCTGAATGTTTTTTTTTCGGAACTTTTACTACAAAACGTAAATTATACATATTATTATTTATTTTGTGTTAAGATATTTAGCACGAATATTGTTGAAAAAAGTCTTTAAATAAAACTATGTAATATCAAGTAAAAATTTTTTTCTTCCAACTGAAATCCAAGTATATTACAAAAACGCCCATACTTCTTAATTCAAGCTATAAAAGAGTTTTACATCATTACATCATAATAAAGTCGGCCTACATAGACCGCGGAGCCTTTATGAAGTTTTTTAACACGTTTTTTAATGAAAAACTTTAGGGTAAGGTTAAAATGCAGCCTTCAGCTTACGGCGATCCCGAACGACGGAAAAAAGGACTGTCTTTTATATTGTCGGTGAGAAAAACATGGGAAAAGAAAACATTCGACGGAGGAATCGTTTCGCAAAATATTTTAAAACATAAGTTTTATGCCATAAATCCGAAATTGATCTTCGATTAAAAAGCTTATGTTTCAGATTCGAATCCCGGGTCTGGTAAAGATATTTTTTCTATTAGGTAATTTTTAACTCGGAGTCATTAATTTGTGCCCCATATGGCGATAGGCTCGCCCCCAACCTTATCGTAGGAAGCAACATACAAGGCGAAATGTGTTTGTTCTGTTAGCACCTCTATCTACCTCTTGTGGAAAAAAGGCGTGATATTTGTTTGTTTATAAACTCGAAAATATATTTTTATATGTGGTAGAATATTTTGGAATAGCGACCATCAAACACATAATTGAAAAGGCTGCTATAATTAAATGCTAGTAGAGATTTTTCGTGTCGAGTTTATCCTATGAAATCCAATTTGCAACAGGCTTGTATAATAATGTCAATCTGAGAAAAATAAGTAAATAATGGCCAGTGGGCACTATATTGCAATGCAGTTACGGTCAGGCAGGTCAGACATTAAACCGGTTTATGGTCCCAGTATGAAATAAGCTGAAAAAAATATCTCGTAACATACTCGTACAGATGTTTGTGTTATGCGAGAAACAGTAAAAGATACGGAACTAGCAGTATTTTACTGATGGTAGGTCTCTAATATGTGAGAGGCCGTCTGAGTAGTTACGACCATAATGTCTATTTCTCGCGTCAAACAGCAGTGTAAATGCGCTATTGTGTTTCGGTTTGAAGAACAGTGTAGCCGGAGTAACTAGTGGACATATTATGTACATATGACATATGCACATTTAAAACTTTTGCATACATTGAGACTTAACATCTTATGTCTCAGGGTGGCGAGCGCAGTGGAAAACCAAGCATAGCTTTCTAATTCATGGGGTTGTTGGTTTTGCTACTGCCCATGAGTTGTCTTATTGCTTACAATCAGGTGAAAGGTACGCCCGTCTCGCCATTCATTGAATTAAGAAATAAAAAAGCAGTGAGAGTGAGCAGAGTTAGTGGATTCAATCCATGTGGCTCATTTTCATAAATTCTCATTGGATACGCGACTATCTAGATTCTAGATTGACCGGGCATGTCGGACTACCAAACAGCTTATTTATATAATAATGTTATAATTATCAGCTATTTTATAGACATTTAGAACAAAAACTAAAATAAATTAATTCGGTTCAATACAATTTTAAGTCGGGTTTATGGTATATTTAAAATATTATAAGTAACATAGATTATGTTAAATAAATACTTAAATGATAGTCAGTTTAAAATTGCGATGCGATTCTATCTGTGTATTTAGAATCTATACACAGCATGTAACATCAAATTGTATTGTATGTACATACTATATGTTGGACATTATCTCGCTGTGTTCCATTGTGAAAGTAAAGTAAGGATTATTATGTAGATTGAACAATGATCGCTGCAGTTTTAATGTGAGATAAAATAATGCTTTCTATTATGGAATTTCATAAAATTTACTTACTTACGGCCTTATACATAGACGGTTTGAAAACCTTTAGTTATCGAATGTTTGACAGCCTCCATGGCGCAGATGGACGCCGCCTGTGAAACGTGAGGCTGCGGGTTCGATCCCCGCACGGAGAGAAATGTTTGTGCCAGACACAAATATTTCTTTCGGGTCTGGGTGTTCTCTCCTAGTTCCTGATACTCACGACACAAGACTGGATCTTAGTGTGGGGTCAGGACTATGTATGTGACTGTTGGGTGTATTTATTTCTTTAATGTTTTGTCTCTTTCGGACTAGTTTTTTAATTTAGTTTGAGTGAAGAAGACAAAACATTCAATTCTCTTTCTGCTCCTTTTAAATTAATTCCATGTTTGTCTGTAAGCGATAAGACCGCAATTTGTACTTTTTATTTATTCTTATTGTTTCTGTGTATTGTATTATTTACTAGCGGCCCGGCCCAGCTTCACTCGGGTACAAATAGATTTTTGTACAATAATATGTACGTATTATTATTATACATACAGGGTATATCAAGACTGCTACCGAAAACGAAGCCGGGTGGTAGTTTAAGCGACTTCAGACACAATGCAACAGAAAAAGTTGCAAAAAAAAGCGACAATTTTTTTTTTTGTTTTTTTTTTCCTATGGCCATATTTGGGTGGTAAATACATTTTTTCCTAAAATAATAGTATATACCCTTTTATTTATAAATACTCTAAGGTATAAAAGAGTTTAAATTATTATTTTAGCAAAAACTATGGATTTACCACCCAAAAATGACGATATTTAAAAAATCATAAAAAAAAAATTGTCGCGTTTCTAGGCGAAATTTTTAATTGCATTGTGTTTGTAGCCACTAAAACTACCACCCGGCTTCGTTTTCGGTAGCAGTCTTGAGATACCCGGTATAAACATTCCTATATAGGCACGCTGCCGCCGCCCCGGCCGGCCAGTACCGCCGCAAGCGCTACGTCCCGCAATTTTAAATCTGTAATATCTTCGAAAATATTCATTTAAATCTTATGCTGTAAGGGACCACATAGATCTATATTAAATCAACAATTTAATTAAGCTATTTAATTGGATAAGGATTAATGCTGTATTGGTTAAAATCGCTTCGAAAATTAGCCATTATTTGTCGTAAAAAGTAAATGACAAAAAAATGTTATTGTGGGATAGACATATACCATCGCGGAGTTTTCTGTAGACCTTTTCAATGTGTACAAATGTGTAGTACATTATTTTGATAAATCTCGTAGGGTTCAGCCTGCGTTTGGCATGTAAGCGGAAAAATATTGATAATTAACGACATCACATTAGAAACCTCAAAAATAACAATATTTCTCCACTATTTCATGGATGTTATTATACATGTAAACCTTTCTATTGAATCACTCTATCTATTAAAAAAAAACGCATCAAAATTCGTTGCGTAGTTTTAAAGATTTAAGCGAACAAGAAAAATAGGGACAGAAAAAGCGACTTTGTTTTATACTATGTAGTGATGTATACAAATAAATATTTAAAGAAATAAATAACATTCGATAACTAAAATAAGTTTTAAAACTAATGAATAAGGCCTTTAGTTACGTCATAAATCTTGTAGTAGCATGGTTTGCAACACTTGAAATACGGCATCGAATCTCAAATCGGGCTGTTATTTACACTGTGTATCTTTTGAAATATTTCATAGCCTGGCCTAGGAACTTATGCTTAGCATTTGTCATTGCTCTGTGATATTTCGGGAATGACTAAGGGCGCCTTCAAAGTCGCGTAGAGTCAGTCTGATGCTTTCTATACACGTCAACGATGCATGTGCAAACGTACAGTTTGCGTCATTTAATAGATTTAAATTATTATTAATATACCCATCCGAAGACGACGTCTGCATTTGCATCTGTTGACGTGTAACGAAGATATAAAGCATTGAAACCGGCACTTTGTGGCAAGTTTAAAGGCAGTCTTATCATCCAGTATACATTTAAGCCATTAGTGGCGACTCTGTTTACCCCTGCGGAGATACAGGCGTGAACTTATAGTATTTATTTAAAAATAACTGCAGCTATAGAGCTATCCGTAGTGGCTTAAAGGCTATTAAATATGAAGTTATAAAAATATTTGTACGGGTATGCATTTTTGGTGAAACTGCAACAAAACATTTTGCAGTAAGAAAGGAGAATACCCATTTAAAGTATCGGTAAAAAAATTGTTAATAATGCTTAAAATTAATTGTGGCAAATTTTATGGTTTGTTTTGTTGTTCTTAAACGTTTTTCTGTTTTATCCCGGGCAACAAATTTTTACAAAATGAAGTAATTATCATCATATTTTATATTTTGTTCACGGAACCGAAGATAATTTTTTTATTGAATTTCAAGTTCATTTTCCAAGAACTCCAGGCCTGGGTTGCATAAAGTTTATATTTATTAAAAATATATATTTTTCTCTCTACAAAAAATAGTTCCATTGAGGCATCAAAATGTTCGCAACATAGAAAATGGGCATTTTCCTTTCATAATTAATTTTATTATAGTACGTAAGTAAAGCTACATTAGTATGTGTTTGTAAATCATATGTGATCACAAATGTACGCCATTTTGTTTATTGTTAGTGTTGTCTGTATGTTCAGATAGATATATGTATTTGTAATAGATTCATTGTGTTGTATGTTGTAATTTGGTAAGTTTCATTAAAAATAGAATAAATGTTTTTTGTAATGCCAATGCTAAATTATTATTATTTTTTACCTGTCAAATGTCAGCCAATAGGCGGGCAGAAAAAGTTGGCCCGGCACCACTTATTTAACTAAGTTTTTGAAACACCAGCGGTCCTATATTATACATGCTCTAAGCTCAATTCATAGATAACTCACTTATGTATGATATTAAATTAATTCAAAAGGATACTTTTATTACAGTTTTATTATTTGGCTGATTAAAATAAACACCATGAATCAATGAGCAGGTTCTCATTTGGGTATTCCGGTCTAAAATACAGTTTGTTTTTTATAGTTCCATTTTCAAAATATTGTCCCAATACCATGTAGGAACATCTAAAATGTTCGGCATAATGCCGGATTTACACATTCGACGAATCCTATCATTTTATACAACCTTAATTGTCGATTATTTTTCAATACTAAAATATTAAATTACTTTCAGCACACGACGAAGGAGAACGAAGTATCGATAGTGAACGCGTCCTTCCACGTGACACATTGGTCGGTGCAGCCCTACGGTACTGGTATATCACGCATGAAGTACGTGGGTTATGTGTTCGGTGGGGACGTGTTACGATTCTTCCACGGGGGCGACGAGTGCTTGACTATACCCAGTACTTGGACTAAAGATGGAGGACAGAAGTGAGTATAAGGGGAATTTTTTATATATTTAGTTAATGGTGACTGAGACTGAATAAAAAAGAAAAATAGCATGAGTGTAAACTGCGGAAAGAAAGTTGAAAAATTAATTGTGTAGTGTAAATCTATTATGAGATCTTGCTCTACCTAAATAAAACAGCTTCAGAAACCTTGTTCTAACCAGTATTTTTTAAAATTACTTATTTCACTGAATGAGTCATCATTTTTTTTATCATGATTTTTAAAAGATTTGCCAAATTATATTTTGAGAGTATAATAATTATCTTTTGTCTGTCGATAACTCTAGATCAAAATCTTAAGCAAAAAAAGCCTTAACAAAAAGTAAATTTTCTCCTACACCACCTTTAAACTAAATTTTCTTATGTCCCCAGCATCGTCGTATACGAAGGAGGTTCAGTAATGTCTCAAGCTCGTTCTCTTTGGAGACTGGAACTGGCTCGAACCAAGTGGGCCGGCGGTTTCATCAACTGGTACCATCCTATGAGAATCCGGCACATCACCACTGGAAGATACTTGGGTGTTAATGACCAGAACGAACTTTATTTAGTTAGCAGGTTGGTATATTTGTTAAAAAACTTTGATGGCCTCTATAGCGTAATTGGTATATATGCTGGCCATAAAACGTCAGGCTACGGTTTTGGTTCCTGCGACGAGGCAAATAATTTTGTAAACTAATTTTGTACTTAGATTATTTTGCTCGCGACTCAAAATTTTTATAATCTTAATGCGAGTCTATTTATTTTTGCATGCGCGTTTATTTATTATAATAAGTTAAGACAGAAGTCCAAACAAGTTTAAGCCAAAGTATTTCGAATTTTTAGTATTTACATAATGTCAACAATTATTAATTAATTATTATTGTGGCAAAAATAGTGACTATATAATAAATCTTAATTTAATGTATAAATGTTGTTGATACATATTAATTAATGTTAAAATATGTAAATGACGTGGTTGCATAAAACCTTAATATTAAAACCTTCATGCTCAAACTCCCGCCTTTCCAGGCACTCATTTCGCGCCAAAATAAAGATATAAAAACGCGCTCATTGCTTTTTTATTTGGAATTTATGAAATGAATATAAACAATATATTAGTTTCAAGATTGATTCATTATTTTTAACAATATCATATCATATTTAATCCAGTCCATCCAAAGGTTGCCTGGGAGAGATCGCAGCTAGCGATAAGACCGCCAATTATTACCATGTCTTTAGTTTTAAGTATTTAATCTGTTGTTGTTCCTGTTTTATGGGGCACAATAAAGTATATATAAATAAATAAATAAATAAATAGGTAATTTATATATAGTTAATTATGTCTCGATTTACATAAACGAAAGAATAGAAAAAAACCTACATTTATTTAAAATATCTTTAGGTATTTCCAACTATATCATACAATCCATAATCTTAACCGCCCTTATTAATCCACAGAGAGGAAGCAACAACAGCATCTTGCGCCTTCTGCCTCCGCCAAGAGAAAGATGACCAGAAACAGGTGTTGGAAGATAAAGATCTGGAGGTGATTGGAGCTCCAATCATCAAGTACGGTGACTCCACTGTCATTGTACAACACTCTGAGACCGGACTGTGGTTGTCTTACAAGGTACTTTTTAACGTATTTCTTTAAAATGCCTTGCTATTGCGTAGTAAAATATACTAAAGTGTTATATTTTGAACGTATTTCTTTATAATATCTTGATATATTTTTGGTAAAATGCAGCATAAAAAACGGTGCGATATGTTGTGATTTTTTTTACTGACGGAAAATATTTCGGTAGTTTATTATTTTATAATACGTTGATAACATTATCAAACAACGCTATTATTCTTTGTATAGATACCTAGCAAGGTATTTATTGCAACTGCGTCTATTAATATAGAGATATTTACATTAAAAATATTTATCAACATAAAATAACTTAAGCTTTTACAAAGGCACCTAGAGAGCTGGGTCCTAATTAACGCTTTTTTTATAAAACTTGTATATGATATATCGTATTGAACTTAATAGTTTCCGCCTTTTCCATTGCGAAATAATCTAAGTCATTAGCATGAAATAAATAAAATAGGTTGTACCCTTCGTAATTCCCACGTTGACCGCAAGATAATGATATCCATTTATTTTTACAAATGGGATGGGTCAGTTGAGACAAATAGCTACATTAAATTGATCGAGGTAAAAAGGATTAAATGAGAGACTCGTAATTACTTACATTTTGCTAGAGTTTTGTGATGCTTAAGAATTAAACAAATAAATGTTTACACATACTTCACATTAATAATACATTATTTAAAATATTTACATATCCATTTTAATTTCATTTCTTTATGTAATGTGCATTTGTAATACGCCTAACCACAAAAATCCATCTTATTGGTTATTTTTTGCTATTTCTACCAGTATGATTCTAGAAAAAATAAAATAAAATCTTAAGAGGAGGGTAGACGCCGATGACCTTGCTCGAACGGGCGGCACCAAATCTCATGCACCGGCGCACGCCGGCTCACGACGTGCGAGCGAGCGCGCTGCTTTATACCTATTCATTCATTATTTCGCTGCGGACAAACGATATATTCGTAGTGTTATTTCACTCGATGTTCCCATCAAGTACAGTTAGGAGCGGTTGACCGTAGTGTATGATTAATTCACTTACAAACGTCACAGCTATCGTGGCAGAATTGCTCGAACGCTGACTGTTAAAACAGAAGACGCGGGTTCGGTCCCCGCACTTGTAGTTCTATTTTTGTGTTTACTTATTTCATCTATCTATACCAATATTACATTTTAGATTTTAATATTTTTATTTTTGTTTTTCTTTTGTAATATTATAAAGAGGATAGATACATTTATATTTCTGGATTTTTATTTACAATGAAACTCAAAAATTACTGGACCAATTTAAAAAAATATTTCGATTTTCTAATGGTAATTATCCGGGATTAACAGAAGCTATATATTTACCTGAAGAGGTTGAAATAAGGGTTTAAATGGAAAATCATCCATCATCCATCCATCAGCCAAAGGAAGTCCACTGCTGAACATAGGCCTCCCCCAATGATTTCCACAGAGACCTGTTGGAGGCAGCCTGCATCCAGCGACGTCCCGCGACCTTTACCAGGTCGTCGGACCAAATACCCCAAATACCCCCAAATACAATTGGCAAATACCCCCTTAATGAAATGGAAAATAAAAATATATAATTTTTTTTATCTCGAATGGTTTTTATTTTTCATTTCAACCCTTATTTCAACTCCTTTAGCCAAACATACAGCCAATGTTACTCCAGGATAATGTTGGATTCGAATGGTGAAAGAATTTTAAGATTAAGTCGGTCGGTTAAGTAATTTTTGGGTTTATTCATAATAAACAAAAATCGAAATATTCAAAAATCTATAATACAAATTGTAAAAATACACATGTTAGAAAATGCAAAAAATGAAATGTTTCTTTTATAAAATATTATAGGTTAGACATATGGATGAATTTATAAACAAAAACAATTATATCGATGCGGGGATCGAACCTGCGGCCACATCAATCATCAAGCGATCGGTCAATCCTTCGGGCCGACAATACTTACTTCCCGGTGACCAAATTACCGGTAACTATGTATTATATTAGTGCCTATTTTGGTGTTTAAATGTTACCTACTATTTCAAATATGATCGGAACATAACAATTCATTTATTTATATGTTGGGTAGGTCTCTCATAAGTTGCATGAAATTCAATTGAAATATTAAAACATCGCACGATACTTATATTTTGCTATATAGGTACAATATTATGATCGTTAACTTTAACAAAATAAATCTACTATTATAGTACAGTTACTTTCTACTAAGAGCATAAATAATAATTTTATAAAATATGGTAGAAGATATTTTTCAAAAAAATATCTTCAATGATTTTTATTTTCCATTTTAACTCATGTCAACCCGTTTAGGCAAATACACAGCCTATGTTACTCCAGGATAATGTTGGAATCGGATGGTGAAAGAATTTTAAGATCGGTTGAGTAATTTTTGGTTTATTCATAATAAACAAAAATCGTAATATTCAAAAATCTAAAATACAAAAATGTAAAATATAAATGTTACAAAAATGCAAGAAATAAAATGTTTCCTATATAAAATATTGGGTTAGATAGTAGATAGATGAATTTATAAATAAAAACATTTGTTTCGATGCGGGATCGAACCCGCGGCCACACGTTTTTATTTGGCATCCAAGCAACAGCGCCACAGTTGCAGTGACGTAGTACGAGTATAGTGATTTACTACGGTTAGACCGGCCGTAACCGTTCTCAATGAATGTGTCGAGCGAAATAGCAATATTAAATTTACGTTGATATTGCGAAGACAAGCGACATAGGTCCGTTTAGCACGGCGGTTCGTCCCGCACTGATTTGTTGGGCGACAGCGGGGACGTGCTCGCGATTTAGAGTATCGATAATGTGAAAAAATTCGTTAAAAATAAATGAGACAGAAATTAGAAAAAATAAAAAGAAGGTCCCATCCGCCTTGCATTTCTTAATATCCTGATAATAATAAAATAATCCTAGTGCTCGTAGTTTAAGAGAAAAAACGTTGTAAATGCGAAAATAGAGGTCACTTTGCAATTTTATTTCAAGTACTTTTAATACACTTTTAAGAATTCTGAAAAGAAGAGCCCATGCTCCATATAGTGTAGATCAACATATATTTTTTTTGAAGACCTAATAATAAAGATCACCAAGAAAAAACGTTGTGAAAAAGGCCATTTCACATAGACCCCCCTCTTAAAATATCAGTGAGACTAGATAGTTATATGTATTTTAACTAAAACTAAACAGTTCACTTATCAATTTTATACGATTCCTTGTCTGCATTTCAATCTTTATTTTACCACTGCAGGGAAAGACAATCGCCATTCTTTTCACATATTCCCATATATTGCTGTTACCTTCTGTATTACGTGGCCGAACATATCCACGAATTACATAATTTAAAACCTAACTTAAATCTCCCTTCCAGTCATACGAAACGAAGAAAAAAGGCGTAGGTAAAGTGGAAGAGAAGCAGGCGATACTCCATGAAGAAGGCAAGATGGACGACGGACTGGACTTCTCAAGGTCACAGGAGGAAGAGTCTAGAACCGCCAGGGTCATCACCAAGTGCTCTTCGCTTTTCACCAAGTTTATCAAGTGGGTATATTTAATCATTCTTCCAAATTATTTATAATTAATTTGATCTAGTTGCCCTAATCATTCTTCTACCTTTTTTCCCTTCCTTCCCGGTTTTTATAGTGTTAGTTCTTTGCGCGCAATTATTGGTCCTGATTTTAGGCTTACAAGATTTGTAGTTAGACGTAAGAAGTTAGAAGTTAGAAGTAAGTAACAAGGTCTTTATCGTCTACCATTCCTTTCTCACATTTTTGTAGAGGCAGGCCAAAATGGATACCATGTACCTATGTTGTAGAAATATTTAGTTTTAAAAATTGTGACTGATCGTCAATCCAATGTAAATTAGTTTTGAAAAGTGTTTACTCATGACAAATTTAATTCTGGTGGCAAAATATAATGCCAATTTGGAAACCAAATTCAATAAGTCTTTGAACTGCATTTTAATAGTTATTATGTATTTATTACAAAACTGTGAATTAATTTTTACAGCACTGATTTTTCGAAGTATCAGGCAACTTATCCGACTGGGACAAGCAAACAATTGACTGCGATTTCGTCTGCACGTACAAATAATAAAACAATGCTTAATAAAAAACGACCATCCAAATAATCGGTAGTAAACATAATAATAGATTAAAAAAGTGCGTGGTGGCCTGTTGGTAAACGGACTAGACGCGGCTGCCAATATGTTCACGGTGGTCGCGGGTTCGAATCCCAGGGCACACCGCTGACTTTTCGGAGTCATGTGTGTATTGATAGTCAATCACCACGCACTAAAACGGTGAAGGAAAACATCGTGAGGAAACCTGCATACCATAGCGATTTAAAAGAATTTCTATGGTATGTTAGTCCGCCAACCCGCACTAGGCCAGCGTGGTGGACTATATGGCCTAACCACTCTCAATCGTACTCTCGATTGAAGAGTAGGCCCGTGCCCTGCAGTGGGACGTATATGGGCTGATACAGTACAGTACAGTACAGATTTAAAAAAATGTGAGAGTAGAGAGTAGGTAGTCTTTTTAATATTTTCGAATTATATTGTCATTAATCTTCCTTTTCTTACCAACATATTGTGAATTATATTTAGTTATCACCAATAAATAATTATTAGTATACAGGGTATATCAAGACTGCTACCGAAAACGAAGCCGGGTGGTAGTTTAAGCGACTTCAAACACAATGCAACAGAAAAAGTTGCAAAAAAGAGCGACAATTTTTTTTTGTAATTTTTTTCCTATTGCCATATTTTGGTGGTAAATACATTAACTAAAATAATAGTGTATACCCTTTAATTTATAAATACTCTGAGATATAAGAGAGTTTAAATTATTATTTTAGCAAAATCTATGGATTTACCACCCAAAAATGACGATATTTAAAAAATCTTAAAAAATAATTGTCGCGTTTCTAAGCGAAATTTTTAATTGCATTGTGTTTGTAGCCACTAAAACTACCACCCGGCTTCGTTTTCGGTAGCAGTCTTGAGATACCCGGTATAATATTGCCTTTATAATATGTGTGTAAAGCAAAGTTAAAAAAATCCCCCCACAGTGGCCTTGAAACATTGCAAGAAAACCGTCGCCACTCGATGTTCTTCGCATCAGTCAACCTTGGAGAAATGGTGATGTGCCTCGAGGACCTCATCAACTACTTCGCTCAGCCTGACGAGGATATGGGTATGATTTTATGGCATTTTTTATTTTCTTTTAAATATCGATTTATATGTATAAGAGACTTTCGTTTTTGTTTCCGACTCCTCCTATTTGTTCTTTTCGTTCTGATTAATTTCAATACGGGAAAACAGCCTAGTGTCCCTAAAGGACGTGCCGAGCTCCGTAGTTCGGTATCAATTCTTTGATTGCCATTGATCTAGGCTGATGCAGTGGAGTTGCAGTGGTGATATGTGGGCAGGAAATGTTCTTATGCATGTATATTGTGTAACATTGTGTGAGACAGCTGAAATGTTGGAATAACGTCAGCACTCCCAGTTGTATATGTAGAATAATCTAACGATGCCGATTGACCCAATTGTGCTGGCCTGCTCGGATCGGATTTACAAGCTGAATCCGAAAAGCGAATCACCTAAAACAACAAAAATTTCATGTCTCATTGCTAGTAAGTCGAAATAAACGATAGCCAAGCTATGGGTTAAGCCATCATTAAGGCTCAGTTGCACCAAGTAACTTTGCCAATACCTTTGCCTATGAAAATGTCATCGCCATACATTTGAGATGTATTTGACCTTGCGAATGTATGGAATTGACAGTTTCAAGGGCAAAGGTATTGGCAAAGTTAGTTTGTGCAATGAAGCCTAAAAATCTTAAACAAAAATATTTCGCCCTCTACTAAAAAAATTACTTAGCCAAATTCTTCTGTTCTCATCAACCTATCTAGTATAATCACTATTTCGTCCTTTACGCAGAACACGAAGAAAAACAAAACAAGCTCCGCGCTCTCCGCAACCGTCAGGACCTGTTCCAAGAGGAGGGCATCCTCAACTTGATCCTGGAAGCCATTGACAAGATCAATGTGATCACGTCACAGGGCTTCCTAGCTGGGTTCCTCGCTGGAGACGAGTCGGGACAGAACTGGGAGATGATCTCTGGATATTTGTATCAGTTGTTGGGTGAGTTGGTTTCTTGGCTTTCAAGAAAGAGCAGTAAAATGATTTTGTCTAGAATTTAAAAGAATTTTTTGAGGCTCTAGCTCCGCCGTTTAATAAACAATTAAACGGCCTTGGTTACTGGTGGTAGGTCTCTCCTATATGAAAGGCTGCCTGGGTGGGTACCACCGCAATGTCTATTTCTCCCGTCAAACAGCAGTTTAAATGCACTGTTGTGTTTCGGATTGAAGGACATTGTAGCCAGAGTAACTACTGGACATATTGAGACTTAACATCTTATGTCTCAGGATGGCGAGCGCAGTGGAATGCCAAGCATTGCTTTGTAACTCAAGGTGTTGTTTGGTTGTACTACTGTTCATGAGCGTTCGTATCGCTTACCATCAGGCGAACGGCACGCTCGTCTCGCCATTCACTGCGATAAAAAAAAAAAAAACTTGGCTAAGAGGGGCAGGGTGAATAAGAGACACACCAACTTCCAGATGGTCGGACATTTTAAGAGTAGCAGGAAAACAATGGATTCGTATGGCACAGGACATAAAATTGTGGCGTGGAAATCAGGTCATACCCGAGACACTCATGCTATTCGCCTGATGGTAAGCGACACGACCGCTCATGGACAGTAGCAAAACCAAACAGTACCATGAATTACAAAGCAACGCTTCCCACAAATATTAATTATGAATTATGACTAATGTAGACTGATATAGATTATTATTATATATTTTTTTTTATTCTGGCCCGGCATAGTGGCCGCATTGCGTCTGATGGTGAGCGCAAATGCCGCGCAGGCACAGTATCCATTGGGATCAGACAGCAGTCCCACGCCAATAGTTACAATTATGCCGGCCTGTTAAGATGTTTACGTTTATCTCCATTCCAGCCGCCATAATAAAAGGCAACCACACGAACTGCGCTCAGTTCGCCAACTCGAACCGTTTGAACTGGTTGTTCTCTCGGCTGGGCTCGCAGGCGTCGGGCGAGGGCACCGGCATGCTGGACGTGTTGCATTGCGTGCTCATAGACTCGCCGGAGGCGCTCAACATGATGCGGGTGAGTAATGGATGCTGCATTTTTTTTTTATTGCAATGGTTGGCGAGACGAGCAAGCCGTTCGCCCGATGGTAAGCGATACGACCGCTCATAAACAGTAGCAAAATTCCTGAGACATCAGATGTTAAGTCTCAATGTAATAATATAGTTAAATAATTAAAATATTATATAATTTGACAGCCTCCGTGGCGCAGTTGGTTAGACGCCGCCTGTGAAACGAGAGGCCGCGGGTTCGATCCCCGCACCGAGAGAAATGTTTGTGCGGCCCACAAACATTTCTTCCGGATCTGGGTGTTTGTGAGACCGAAAAGTCTCTCGTAGTTCCTGATACCCACGACACAAGACTCAATCTTAGTGTGGGGTCAGGACTATGTATGTGACTGTTGGGTGTTATTTATTTATTTATTTATTTTAAAATAATGAGGTGTGAATGCTTTGGTGGTGTAGTTGTATTAATGTTCAGTTACAAGGCTAAAGACTCGGGTTAGAATCCTGAATTGGGCAAAGTTTGACATTGTGAGATAATCTGCATATCATAGCGATTCGGAAGAATTTCTATAGTTTGTGAAAGTCCGCCTACCTACACTGGGCCAGCGTCGATTGTACGACCTAAACCCTGACAATCGTTTACTCAATTGTAGAGGGGGCCCGTGTCCCGCAGTGGGATAGGTTTGGGCTGATACAGAAAAAGAAATCACAGTAATTCGTCTTGAAAAAAATACTGTGTTATCTAATAAATATGACTAAGTGTGGAAGTACGTGAATCGATATAAAAGCATTATCCTTGCATTCTAGCAACAATACGTAGTTTTTAGTATTTTTATTCGACTGACTTTAAATTTAACTTTTTTTTTATTTATTTACTCCACCGAAAATATATCTAGCAATTACGACTTTTTAAAAATTATTTATTCCTTTTGTTATGTTATTAAAATATTACAACACCTAAGCTTTGATAGTTCCATAAAATATTTAAAATAAAACATTTTTATTTGATTAAAAAATATTACAACAAACTCCGAAGCTTTGGTAGATCCGTAAAAGGTTTAAAATATCTCGCAAAATATAACCTAAATGAGCATCTTAATTTAATTAAAAAATATTACAACAAGTTTGGAAGCTTTGATAGATCCCTCAAATCTTTAAAATATCGTGTATTTTACTTAATTAAACAACGTTTCTTTTGTATTGAATCTCGTAAGATATGGCTTAAATAAACAACATATTCATTATATTAATTTCTGTTCCCAGGATGAGCACATAAAAGTTATAATATCGCTACTGGAGAAGCACGGTCGGGACCCTAAAGTCCTGGACGTGTTGTGCTCTCTATGCGTGGGTAATGGAGTGGCTGTCAGGTCTTCGCAGAACAACATCTGTGATTATCTGCTGCCTGGGAAGAATCTGTTACTCCAGACGCAGCTTGTTGATCATGTTTCTAGGTAAGATTTAAATGAAACAATTAACCATTTCAAAAAATAAATTGTAAAAAAACCATGTGTCACAACTTAGTTCTTCTTCCGTAAAAAGTTGTGAGATCCATGTAATACCAAGTCAGTTCATGAAGTCACTCATTATTTAAAGGACTGACTTGTGAGGTGTCTTAAGTTATTACGTAATAAGCTAACCTAACAGCAACATATAGTGATAAATATATTACTCGTATAAAACTGAAGAGTGTTTGTTTGTTACCTGTAATCTCAGGAACTACTGGTTCGAATTGAAAAAATATTTTTATATAGGTCATTTATCGAGGAATACTATATATTTTTTGAATTCCACAATTTTTTTCCGAGTTTATTATTGTGTTTAATTTCCCTATCAATATATAAAATATACATAATATATATGGCTTTTATTTTCAGCATTCGTCCAAACATCTTCGTGGGTCGAGTAGAAGGATCGGCAGTATACCGCAAATGGTACTTCGAGGTGACCATGGACCACATAGAGAAGACCACGCACATGATGCCTCATCTGCGCATAGGATGGGCTAATACTTCTGGGTAAGATACTTAATATTTTTGAAAAGGAATTGAAATTAACATTTGGAGAGGATGGGCTGAATATTGAGTCCAGTGGCGTGCAATAGGAACCCTATGTCCAGCCGTAGATGCGGATGGACTGATGATGATGATGAAAGGGATTTCTCAGTAGTTAATGTAGTAGCAATTTTGTTCAAGTATGCTGCACTCAATTTCGTATTTTTTAAATTAATACGTATCTAATTTTATTCGACGCAGTTTATTAATTTTCAATACCAGTTTATTAAAAACAAGCTCTACTCGTTTGTATACTACCTTATTTAACATCAAAAACACAAAGCAAACCTTTCTAGATATAAGATCTACTGATCTTACAGTATAATTTACAGATACTTAACTCGTAAATTACATTTTCTAGTTACGTACCATACCCCGGTGGTGGTGAGAAGTGGGGTGGTAACGGGGTGGGTGACGACCTCTATTCGTTCGGCTTCGACGGCGCATACCTCTGGTCTGGGGGAAGGAAGACTCCTGTCAACAGGACTCATGCTGAAGAACCTTATATTAGGAAAGGTAAGTTTATTCTAATTTGTACAGTAAAAAGCAGCAAATAGCCTGCCCTATAGATAATGATGAGTTGTTTATAGCTAGCGATTTTTAGAGCATCGCTGGGTCTTCGAAGATAAAGAATATGTGATGAAAAGTGTGAAAATGGTGCGATTGCATCTTCAGTAATTACTTTGATGGTTAAATGTGATATTTCCTTTACTTCCCGTCGATTTTGTATTCAAAGAGCTAAAATTAGAAATATATTTTATACATTTATTTATTCTTTCTTGGTCTCAAAATGAGTTTTAACATAGCTTTGTTTACGTAAGCTAAGATTTTTTTTAGTTTTACAACTTCTTATATCCCTGTATGTTTTTTACATATTATATACTTTTGTAGGTGACGTGATCGGCTGCGCGTTGGATCTGAACGTGCCTATAATAAACTTCATGTTCAACGGAGTGAGAGTGACGGGCTCCTTCACTAACTTCAACTTGGAGGGAATGTTCTTCCCCGTCATCAGCTGTTCTAGCAAATTGAGGTAAATATTTGTAAATTATACAGGGTATATCAAGACTGCTACCGAAAACGAAGCCGGGTGGCAGTTTAAGCGACTTCAGACACAATGCAACAGAAAAAGTTGCAATAAAAAGCGACAATTTTTTTTGTTATTTTTTTTCTATGGCCATATTTGGGTGGTAAATACGTTTTTTCCTAAAATAATAGTGTATACCTTTTTATTTATAAATAATCTAAGGTGTAAAAGAGTTTAAATTATTATTTTAGCAAAAACTAAGGATTTACCACCCAAAAATGACGATATTTAAAAAATCATAAAAAATAATTGTCGCGTTTCTATGCGAAATTTTTAATTGCATTGTGTTTGTAGCCACTAAAACTACCACCCGGCTTCGTTTTCGGTAGCAGTCTTGAGATACCCGGTATTTTTAAAGTCTTCGATAGTATACCAGTGATGACATACGGCACCGAGACGTGGCCTCTCACTGTGGGCCTCATTAAAAGGCTCAAAGTCACTCAACGAGCCATGGAGCGGGCTATGCTCGGTGTTTCCCTACGAGATCGAATCAGAAATGAGGAGATCCGTAGGAGATCCAAGGTTACCGACATAGCCCATAGGATTGGCAAGTTGAAGTGGCAGTGGGCCGGGCACATAGCTCGTAGAACCGATGGCCGTTGGGGCCGAAAGGTTCTCGAGTGGAGGCCACGTACAGGCAAGCGAAGTGTTGGACGCCCGCCTACAAGGTCATTGCGGAGATCATTGGGGGAGGCCTATGTTCAGCAGTGGACTTCCTGTGGCTGATATGATGATGATGATGATATTTTTAAAATTTGTTTAAGATAGGACATATCCTAAATAAATAGACATTGCAGTGTTACCTACCCAGGCGCTCTCTCACATGTGAGAGACCTACCAACACTTTCACGTGACTGCAAACAGCGATTGCAGCGCGCTGACGTCACTGAACGGGCGGCAACACGATACTGACTCGCTTCTTATTCATAAAACGCGTATCTCTGATATAATATAATGAATGTTGACGTAGATTACACTCACATTGAGCGGTTTAGCGGGAATTTTGAAAACTTTTTTTGTAGAAGTATTATTGTCGTGGTTATACAGGGTATATCAAGACTGCTACCGAAAACGAAGCCGGGTCGTAGTTTAAGCGACTTCAGACACAATGCAACAGAAAAAGTGGCAAAAAAGCGCGACAATTTTTTTTTTGTTATTTTTTCCTTTGACCATATTTGGGTGGTAAATGCATTTTTTCCTAAACTAATAGTGTATACCCTTTTATTTATAAACAATCTAAGGTATAAAAGTGTTTAAATTATTATTTTAGCAAAAACTATGGATTTACCACCCAAAAATGACGATATTTAAAAAATCATAAAAAATAATTGTGGCGTTTCTTCTCGAAATTTTTGGTTGCATTGTGTTTGTAGTCAGTAAAACTATCACCCGGCTTCGTTTTCGGTAGCAGTCTTGAGATACCCGGTATTTAAGTTGCGTTCCAGTATTTGGGCGTGAGTTATTTTGTTATTCCATTATACTGACAATATAGATTATTATATCGGAAAATATAGATTATTTTCATATTTATTTTCATATATATTTCTAAAGGATCTATCAATAAATTTAAAAAAATCTAAAAATTACAACATCCAGCAAAATAAACCCTGTGTCCCCAGTTGCCGTTTCCTCCTGGGCGGCGAGCACGGGCGCCTGCGGTACGCGGCGCCGGAGGGGTACTCCCCGCTCGTGGAGTCCCTGCTGCCGCAACAGATCCTGGCGCTGGAGCCCTGCTTCTACTTCGGCAACCTGGCCAAGCGAGCCCTGGCCGGACCGCCCCTGGTGCAGGATGATACTGCCTTCGTGCCCACGCCTGTTGATACTATGCTGGTAAGGATGTATCGATAATTTATTAAAGATGTTCTTGAGTGGAGGCCACGTACACGAGGCAGGCAAGTGAAATGTCGGACGCCCGCCTACAAGGTGGACGGACTGGCTAGGGTTGCAGGAAGTCGCTGGATGCAGGCCGCTTCCAACAGGTCATTGTGGAGATCCTTGGGGGAGGCCTATGTTCAGCAGTGGACTTCCTGTGGCTGATATGATGATGATGATGATGATATGTTATTATGAACTTTTACCACGGAATCAACCCTGAATACGAAAAAAAACTTGCCGTTCTATACAAAACCAATCCTTTGAATCTACAAAATGCAACTACATCACTTTTCATATGTTTTCTATTAGTAATTTTTAATTTTTTATGTTTTTTTTTTTTGTGTTTCCAGATCACACTGCCTTCATACGTTGAGCAAATAAGGGATAAACTTGCTGAAAACATTCACGAAATGTGGGCCATGAATAAGGTAACGTAAATACAAAATGTAATAGGAAAGTAATAGTATAGTAATAGAATAGTAATAGCATAATAGTATAGTATAGTGTAATAGTATAATAATCGTTTTAAGTTTACATAGTGTAGATATAGTTATTTGTCGAGGCTCGTGTTGTACTTTTAAGTTATTGTAAGGCCTCGTATGCTCGGGGTTTCCCTACGAGATCGAATCAGAAATGAGGAGATCCGTAGGAGAACTAAAATAACCGACATAGCCCACCGGATTAGCAAGTTGAAGTGGCAATGGGCCGGGCACATAGCGCGGAGATCTGATGACCGATGGGGTCGGAAAGTACTCGAATGGAGGCCGCGTAGCGGAAAGCGCAGCGTAGGACGTCCACCAACAAGATGGTCCGACGACCTGGTAAAGGTCGCGGGACGTCGCTGGACACAGGCTGCCAACAGGTCTCTGTGGAAATCATTGGGGGAGGCCTATGTTCAACAGTGGACTTCCTTTGGCTGATGGATGGATGATGGATGAAGGCCTCGTATTGCGTCTTTTTGGGAACGAATTAGAAAAATTAAAATTGTAATTCTGGCCATTATTGCTGACCATATTTTAATTATTTGATGAAAATGCATCGCGCTTAAAATAGAAAATAGGCGAAATGTATGTCATTTTATAATCTGGATCTGGATCAGCCCATATACGTCCCACTGCAGGGCACGGGCCTCCTCTACAATCGAGAGTACGATTGAGAGTGGTTAGGCCATATAGTCCACCACGCTGGCCTAGTGCGGGTTGGCGGACTTACACGACGACGACGATATATTATGTTATTACGACATTTTATAATGCTTTTTAAAAAATATATATTGTAAGCCCAGTATAATGATCACACAGACTCATCCGGGTACTTGAAATAAATAATTTTTATTTATGTCTAAAGTTCGTGGTGGCCTGTTGGTAGTTATTTAGCTATTTTTTGACTAGTCACGGCTGCCAACATGTTCACGGTGGTCGCGGGTTTGAATCCCAGGGCACACCTCTGACTTTTCGGGGTCATGTATGTATTGATAGTCAATCACCACGCACAAAACGATGAAGGAAAACATCGTGAAGAAACCTGCATACCATAGCGATTTATAAAAAATCTATGGTATGTAAAGTCCGCTAACCCGCACTAGGCCAGCGTGGTGGACTATATGGCCTAACCACTCTCAATCGTACTGTCGAGAGGAGGCCCTGCTGTGGGGCGTATATGGACTGATACAGAATGTGTTTGACATGTAGTGTTGTGGCAATCATAGAAGGGATTAGAATTTACATATTTCAAGACAACTTTGCAGATGCTAGTTGTACTGATCCTGCAGTATCATTATATTTTTTTTAATTTAATGTAATCTCCACAAATAATATACAGGGTATATCAAGACTGCTACCGAAAACGAAGCCGGGTGGTAGTTTAAGCGACTTCAGACACAATGCAACAGAAAAAGTTGCAAAAAAAAAAAGCGACAATTTTTTATTGTAATTTTTTTCCTATGGCCATATTTGGGTGGTAAATACATTTTTTCCTAAAAAATAGTGTATGCCCTTTTATTTATAAATACTCTAAGGTATAAAAGAGTTTAAATTATTATTTTACAAAAACTATGGATTTACTACCCAAAAACGACGATATTTAAAAAATCATAAAAAACAATTGTCGCGTTTCTATGCGAAATTTTTAATTGCATTGTGTTTTGCCACTAAAACTACCACCCGGCTTCGTTTTCGGTAGCAGTCTTGATGTCTACCCGGTATGAGTTTTATTTTAATTTTTATCTATTTTCTCGTTTTATTTTTCTTGCAATACAATATTATATCCCGGTATCCGTATATAATTCCCGTGGTACAGATCGAGGCGGGCTGGGTGTACGGCGCGGATCGCGACGACCTGCACAAGGTGCACCCGTGCCTCGTGCCCTTCGAGCGCCTGCCGCCCGCAGAGAAGCGATACGACATACAGCTCGCCGTGCAGACGCTCAAGTACGTGCATACGTGCATACATACATATATATGTACATATATACATACATGTACCTATACCGGGTATCTCAAGACTGCTACCGAAAACGAAGCCGGGTGGTAGTTTTAGTGACTACAAACACAATGCAACCAAAAATTTTGAAAAGAAACGCGACAATTATTTTTTATGATTTTTTAAATATCGTCATTATTGGATGGTAAATCCATAGTTTTTGCAAAAATAATAATTTAAACACTTTAATACCTTAGATTATTTATAAATAAAAGGGTATACACTATTATTTTAGGAAAAAATGTATTTACCACCCAAACATGGTCGTAGGAAAAAAATAACAAAAAAAATTGTCGCTTTTTTTTTGCAACTTTTTCTGTTACATTGTCTTTGAAGTCGCTTAAACTACCACCCGGCTTCGTTTTCGGTAGCAGTCTTGATATACCCTGTATATGCAGCTTTACATGCAGGTGTTCAAACACGTGCTTATATACATATACCGGGTATCTCAAGACTGCTACCGAAAACGAAGCCGGGTGGTAGTTTTAGTGGCTACAAACACAATGCAATTAAAAATTTCGCATAGAAATGCGACAATTATTTTTTATGATTTTTTAAATATCGTCTTTTTTGGGTGGTAAATCCATAGTTTTTGCTAAAATAATAATTTAAACTCTTTTATACCTTAGAGTATTTATAAATAAAAGGGTATACACTATTATTTTAGGAAAAAATGTATTTACCACCCAAATATGGCCATAGGAAAAAAATAACAAAAAAAAATTATCACTTTTTTTTGCAACTTTTTCTGTTGCATTGTGTCTGAAGTCGCTTAGACTACCACCCGGCTTCGTTTTCGGTAGCAGTCTTGATATACCCTGTATACGTACATACAGTTTTTTTTTTTTTTTTAATTTTGTGTTATGGCGAATGCCGTAATACATCATTTCAATAACGATCTAGCCTTATGACTAATAAGTTATTTAAATTTAACCTAAACTTCTAACGAGACTACTACTAAGAATATGTCCAATAACACGTTTCTTATTGTCTCTATTAAGGGGAAGACACAATATTCGCGTGTTCTTTTTCACTAGCACTCACTGCACTATGTTTCGCTAACTGTTCATCACTAACTCGAAAGGTTTTGTCCTTTTCAGTCTTCTCACTAAGTCCGTGTTATCAAGGAGCTGGATAGCCTTGACGTTCACGTGATGGTGAAGCCTATGTTCATGAGCTTCAGCATACTTTTTTACAATATTTCTAACGAAGTCTACCTTGAGGTCCCGATGAAGATCTTCATTTCTTACGTACCATGGGGCGTTTGCTATGTTCCGCAGTAATTTGTTTTGAAAACGCTGTATTATTTGCATATTGCTTGGTTTGGTACATCCCCACAACTGTATACCATAAGTCCATACAGGCATAAGGACTTGTTTGTATAAAAGTATTTTGTTGTGTACTGACAACGAAGAGTGTTTACCAAGTAGCCAATACATATTCCTGTAGCGAATTTCTGGCTCGTCGCGTTTCTTTTTGACGTGTGCCTTCCAGCATAGCTTTGCGTCCAGAGTCATGCCAAGGTATTTAGCCGTATTTTCATATGGTATAGTTTTACCGTTAATAAACACAGGCTCATACTTTGGCTTTTTGTTGGTGAAGTCAATATGAACTGATTTTGATTCATTTATTTTTAAACGCCATTTTTCAGTCCAATTGGAGATGGCATTGACAGCTGTTTGCACTTTATCCACTGCTTCTTCGTGAGTCGATCCTGTGGCTAAAATTGCCGTATCGTCTGCGAAAGTTGCAATGGCATTGTTTTCTATTTTAGGAATATCACAGGTGTATAATAAGTACAGGACCGGACCTAGTACACTTCCCTGTGGTACTCCAGCTTCTAAATGCTTAATTTCTGAATAAGAATCTTCATGTTTGATACGAAAGATTCTATCAAAAATGTAAGATTCCAGTATGTCTGAGAATTGCTTGGGAAGCATTTTCCTAAGTTTGTAAATGAGGCCGTGGTGCCAAACCTTGTCAAATGCTTGTGCCACGTCTAGGAATATTGTTGAGCAAACTTTTTTCTCTTCTAAAGCCTTTTCTATTAAATTAGTTATCCGGTGGACTTGGTCTATTGTTGAATGTTTTTCTCTAAATCCGAATTGGTAGTCTGGGATTAATTTCCGCTCTTCTATAATAGGCTTAAGCCTTTTCAAGAGTATTTTTTCATATAGCTTAGCCATTACTGGCAACAAGGAAATCGGCCTATAGGATTTCACGTCATGAGGAGGCTTACCAGGCTTGGGTATCATAATTACTTCAGCAAATTTCCAAATGTCAGGTACATATTTCAGTCTGAACGAGGCATTTATCAAAGTAGTCAGTTTGACAACTGCTTTGCGCGGTAGGTTTATCAGTACTTCTCCTGTAATCGTATCCCGGAGATTTCTTGTGATTAATTTTTTTAATTTCATTTGTTACCTCCCTAGGTGTAACGAATTTTATTGGATGGTTGTCTTGTGAAACGTAGTCAAGGGTGAAGTCCAGTACAGTACCTTCATTTGGTTTAAATATGTGCTTTAGATGTTCAGCAAATATATTTGCTTTTTGTTCATTGTTTATGGCCCAGTTTCCATTTATTGTATTGATAGGAGGGACTTGCATAATTGGTTTTTTAATATTTCTGGTAGCTTTCCACAGAGAATAATCTGACATACGGTCGCTAGATAACCCACGAAGATAGAATTCATCGATTCGTCTTTGAAGCGTTTTATTTATTTAAAATTAACATTAATTTGAAATTAATATTGTCATACGATTTATTTTAAGTGTTTATTGTACGCCTGTTATATGATGCAAATAAATTTATTATTTATTATTTATTTTATTTATTTCTCTTGTGAGCTTTTTTGCCAGTGTGTTATAAATTTGTTTGTCCTTAGGAAATCTGTTTGTTTGCCATTGTTTTCTTTGTTTCCTTTTTTCAGCTATAAGGTCCCTGATTTCTTCTGGGTAAGAGTTGCCTCTAGCTCTTAACCTAGCCACAGGTGTGTTACGCCAGGCACATTGTTGTATGTTCACTATAAACTGTCTCAAGTCTTGTTCGAGTTGCTCAACATTTTTAAGCGGAACTTTTAGATCAATTATAGATTCTAGATCTAATTTGAAGCTTTTCCAGTCAGTGTATCTATTTGATAACGAGGGATGGCTTTCCTTTTGAATTTTTCCAGCGGATAGAGTTAAGATGATCGGCGAATGATCTGAACTCATGTCGTAGCCCTCCTCAATATGTAGAGTATCGAGGGGGAGATTTTTTTAAGACAAAAAAGTCTATTAGGTCTGGGATCTTTGAGGTATCCGTAGGCCAGTAAGTAGGCTTTCCTGTAGATATCACATCACATTTGAGTTCTCTAGCGGCTGATAATAATTAATAATAACCTTTGGTTGTCGTGAGTCTAGATCCCCAGAAGGTATTTTTTGCATTGAAGTCACCACCGAGTATAAACCTGGAGCCAAGTTGTTTAAACATATGTATATACCGCTCAGCCTTTAGTGAATACCTAGGTGGGGAGTATATAGCAGATATAGTAACAGGATAGCGTTTTGTCTGTATACAGACCGCCACAGCTTGTATGTCTTCATCCTCTATCTTGGATTGTTCGTAGTGACAAATGTTGTCTTTTATTATGAGAGAACTGCCTCCCCTTGGTGTGTTGTAAGGATGCAAGGCATGGTAAACTTTGTATCCTTTTATTTTTATTATTGTTTCTTTCGTACAGTGCGACTCTGATATGAGGCAGACATCGAAGTTTTCAGTGGTTAGGACGAATTCTATTTCATTTAGGTGTTGAAGTAGTCCATTGGCATTCCAAGCTATGATTTTAAGCGTCATTGTTTGGTATTTGGTAAGATAGCAGTTTTGGTGCTATGCTCCAGCTTTTTCAGGCGATTATCGAATGAAGTCATAAAGTTAAGAATTTTGTTGATTTTGTCTTCAATGTTATATTCTTGTGATTGTGGTTTCTGTTGTGACTGTGACAGGACCTGTGGCTGTATTTGCATCTGTCCAGTTTTTGCCATTTGTGAATAAGTCACATCTTTTTTAATACTTTGAGTGTTTATTATTTTTTAGGTATATTTGTGTCTGGAGTTTTAATTATATTTTTACTACTCTTCATCACCTTATTGTTCATATTTTGAAGTTCTTTGGCTACTATGCACCCTCTGTAATTAGCAGGATGTGGTTCACCAAAGTGTATGCATTTTGGTTTAGCATCCGCTGGTTTTGGGCAGTCACGAGTAAGATGCTTACCCGTACATTTAACGCATCTAGGCTCCTTACTACAGTATTTTTGGGTATGGCCGTATGCTTGACATTTCTTGCTTTGTGGAATCAGTTTAGATGTTTTGATTGGCTGTATTTCCACTTTGCAGCCAAGAATTGAGCTGATATTATAGATATTGTTTATGTCTTCTTCTTTTTGGAATGACAACATAAACATATTGAGAGGTTCTTTAGTCCTCCAGCTTAATTTATTCACCGCTTCTATTATTTTAAAGCCTTTAGCTTTAAGGTCTTCAATAATTCTTCCCGGTACATACGTGTGGTGAAGATTTTTTGCCATTACTTTGATCGGTCTGTTTTGTTTATTCACATAGGAGTGCCAGTGATTTTTATTGTCAACTAGTAGTTTAGTGGTGGCCTTGTATGAGTTCTCGCTTTTGGTATTAATTTTGGCCATATCGCCCTTCATCATTTTAATAGTGAATGAATGAATTCACTAGGAATACTGTCACTGAGAAAATCATAAAATTTCTGGAAGTTCTTGATTCCTTCCACAACGATAGGAGGCGGTAGAAGTGCCTTCTTTTCCTTTGGCTTCTCCGGGACTTTTTTGTTGGGCTCGACTTGTTGTGACGGGAAAGGTGTTAAGTTCCGCTTTCTTTTCTTCCTACTCTCTTGTCGTATCCACTCAGTTTCTCTCGCGAGTTCCTCATCGTCTGTTTCGTATTGAACTTCAGAGGGGACTTCTTTACTGACTCCTGGTTTGACGCAGGCTTCTTTTTTATTGCCTTCCTCAGCTTTACGCAGTTGTTGCTGGAGATTTTCTACTTTTATTTGAAGCTCATTAACTAAGCATTCCAATTTTTCACGGATATGTTTTTCTTCGTTGTACAGCTGGTACAACACTTGTTCCGTTTCAGTCTTAATGGTGATAGTGTTTTTCGGTTTGGCCATATTAATTGATTTAATGAATATAGCTTGGCCTTAACAGTTGTTAGTTGTTTTTGTCGATGTTTCGCATGCGTTGCAGAAATGATTTTTGGGTCATCGCGGCGATCGCGGTCCGCAGCCCGTCGCGACGGCGTGATTGCTGCGTCAGCACTTTACCCGAGTAAGAGCTAGAGCAACAGTACGACGCAACCGTTCTCTATAGCTGTCTAAAAAGAACATACATACACGCAGCTCTTCGTGCATACGCTTGTGTACCTATATACTATCTATATTCTATGATCATAATCACGACCCACAAGATGTACGCAGAAAATCCTTGCAGACATAAAGCGACTTGAACTTGAAGGAATGATGCATAGGAACTTGCAATTTTTAAATTTGTGTACATACCTACGTTAAATATCTATATTTTTTTTATTACCTAACATTCTGTATCTATTTAGCGCTAATTACGCACTGGGCAAGATTTCTATGACGTCCCCTATCTACTTTCGAAATAAATAAAAAAACGATAAAATCGGCAATTCAACAAGAATACACAAAAAGGTCCCTCTTTTCACTGGTGTCATAGGCAAACGCCCAACTACACCCATCCTAATTTTATCACTGAACATAATAAACTCACAGAATCACAATGTTATTTACAGAACCATCTTAGCTCTGGGCTACTACATCAGCTTGGACAAACCACCGGCCCGTATCCGTAACGTGCGTCTTCCAAACGAACCATTCATGCAGGTATGTATCTACTTATAATTTAATAATTAAATTAGTCTTATAAAAAAATCATAGTCTATTTTATTTTTATATGGAGTGTAAGTTAGACTATTATTACTATTCTTTGAAAACCAACATTATTGATCAAACTCAATATAAATTTCTAGCTTTGAAATTGTTATAAGAATAAGAAATTTTGACATTTGTATTGTACCTATTATGTTACCTACAAACTAGTATAATATCGAACGATGAAAGCGCTTTTGTTGTAAACCAGGGTACTACTTGCGTAACTAGTACTCTTAGATTACATCAGCCAAAGGAAGTCCACTGCTGAACATAGGCCTCCCTCAATGATTTCCACAATGAGGTGTTGGAGGCAGCCTTTTTTTTTTTTATTACTGTGAATGACGAGACGAGCATGCCGTTCGCCTGATGGTAAGCGATGCGACCGCTCATGAACAGTAGCAAAACCAAACAACACCTTGAATTACAAAGCAATGCTTGGCATTCCACTGCGCTCGCCATCCTGAGACATAAGATGTTTAGTCTCAATATGTCCAGTAGTTACTCTGGCTACAATGTCCTTCAATCCGAAACACAACAGTGCATTTAAACTGCTGTTTGACGGGAGAAATAGACATTGCGGTGGTACCCACCCAGGCAGCCTCTCACATATGATAGACCTACCACCAGTAATCTGCCACCAGCCTGCATCCAGCGACGTCCTCCGACCGACACCAGGTCGTCTGACCACCTTAGCGTCCTTTCTGCTACGTGGCCTCCATTCGAGAACTTTTTGGCCCCATCGGCCATCACTTTTAGATACTTTTATGTAATTTCATAAATAAACGTGTTCTTGAGAGGAGACCGCGTCTTGGCACGCCTAATGGAGGACGCCCTCAAACAATGTGGAGTAACAATTTGCAAAAGGTCACTGGCTGATGCTGGATGCGACAAGCCGAAGACAGGGTAAAATGGCGCAATTTGGAGACCTGTGTCCAGCAGTGGACAACAGTATAGGCTGATGATGAGGAATTACATAAATACATTCTTGGAGTACCTTTAAAAAAATGTGTATGTTCCTAGTGCAACGGCTACAAACCAGCGCCCCTGGATTTGAGCGCGGTGACCCTGACTCCGAAGATGGACGAGCTGGTAGACCAGCTGGCCGAGAACACTCACAACCTATGGGCCAGGGAGAGAATACAGCAGGGGTGGACTTATGGACTTAATGAGGTACCTCAATGTCTTAGACTACTTCTTGTTGGTTTTGTAATTGGGTTAATGGCTAATTCTGAACATATTTTAGTAATAGTAGGGGAGAATATTGTGCCATATACTTTTGCATATTTGTAACTCTATAATCCATAAACTCTAATCCTTCTACCCAGGATCCCGAAATGCACCGTTCTCCCCACTTAGTCCCGTATGCCAAAGTGGACGACGCCATAAAGAAAGCCAACAGAGACACAGCTTCCGAGACAGTCAGGACTCTACTAGTATACGGATATAACTTAGATCCACCCACTGGAGAACAGCATGAAGGTAAAATACTTTGAAATATCTTTTCATAGTGTAATTTTAGGAGGTAAACAAACCGGTTACCCTATGGTAAAGGATTCCAGCTACCAATCTGCTATAGAATGGTTGAAAGGAAAAAAAAACAAGAGTAGTCAGAACAGTGCAAACCAAAAGCAGAGCTTAAAACAACGGCTTCCTGCGAAAAATTACAATTACCCTAGCCTGATCTAACCAATAAAAACGTCAACAAGTGAACCTGAATTTCCAGTCATAATTTCTAACTCTGAACAGAGTACATTTCTGTTATTGAATTGTTTTATTTTTGTACAGCACTACTGGCCGAAGCATCGAAACAGAAGCAAGCGGACTTCAGAACGTACAGAGCTGAGAAGAACTACGCAGTCAGCTCCGGGAAATGGTACTTTGAGTTCGAGATTCTTACTGCTGGACCAATGAGGGTAAGTAAGACAAGACTGGTAAATAATAAAATCGAATTTGTTTTATTTAGTAACCTTTTAACCTTGTCATCATCATCAGCCCGTTATAGTCTACTGCCGGATATAGGCCTCTCCCAAGGTACACCACAGAGCCCGGTCTGCTGCTTCATGCGTCTAGTCACTGCCAGCCTTTTGGTGCAAGTCGTCCTGCATTCTAGCCAGAGGACGTTCCACGCTAAGTTTACTAAGACGTGGTCTCAAGGATATTAGCCTGATCGACGACTTCTTAAATAGGATATTGAAGCAATTAATTTAAAAATTCTTAAGACTTTCAATCCAAAGTATATCTCATACCCTCCATAAAAAGACACCAATCGTTCTTCTCATAGACAACATTCTAAAAAGCATTAATACAAACATGATATGAAGGAATAGAATATTATTTCTGTTATTTCTGTTTCTATAAAGACCTCATTATTGCTATATTGCCTATGAGATTGTGATTGATCAATATAATACTAATGTAGCTCCTCATTACAGGTTGGTTGGGCTCACGCTGACATGCCCCCAGGTATGATGTTGGGCCAAGATGAAAACTCCTGGGCTTTTGATGGCTACAACGTAAGTTAAAAACAAAAATAACCGTTACCATAACCGTTACCGTAATTATTAGAACATGATTTAGAATGAAGATTATATGATAGCGTAGTCAAATATACCCAAAAGTTAGTTATCAGTACCAAAATATATGTATTATATTTAGTGATGTTAGTTAGCCTTATGAAAGTATCAAGTTTAAACTGATCGAATTGAAATAGGTGTCTAATTGAGTGCTGCTAAACAAAACAGATCTAGTAACATGAAGCAATGAAGCAAATTGTTGCCTCTTGCGTTTTATCTTACCTACCTATATAAATCATTAAGACAAAAAGTATATTAAATGGACAAAAATGTTGGCTAACATCAAGAGATTATCATGTTTCACTATTCGATACTTAGCATTTATCATCAGTTGCGGTATAGTAATATAGTAAGTATAATAAAAGATTCGATATTATCGCCTCCACATCGATCCTATTTAAGCACTTACCATCAGGTATATTGTTAATTGCTAGTATAAAATATTGTGTATATGAATAATTTTGTGTGGCGACTCCAGTCTCTAAAAGTCCACGGCGGGGCGACTGACACATTCGGGCAGCAGTTGAAAGTGGGCGACATTGTGGGCTGCTTCCTCGATGTGCCTGACCAGACCATTAGTGAGTGCCGCGGTGTATGGCAGCGGTGCTTCTCGGATCATTCTATTGTTTGATCTTTACTCTTACTGTGTTAGAAGACAAAATGATTCAAAAATCTATAAGAAAATAGATTATCCTTCTTTGCAATGCGCATTTGGGTTATAAGGCTTTCTGATTCGTTTTAATTGGGGGTAAAAATAATGTCTTTGATAAACTTGCCGAGCTTTCGTGCTTTGTGTCAATTCTTTGGATTCTCCCAGGAATAGTGATAGTGGATTAATAGACTGTATCATTTCCAATTTATCTACCTTATACTCCATAAATATGTAAACACATAAGCACAATATAGAAAATTATAATCAGTCTTCAGCTCATAAGTGAGAAAATTGTAAGGTATATATTAAATTTTATTCAATTACATTTTTTTAATTTATTAGTAACAACGATAATTACAGTAACTCCAAATTAATTTTTATATCAATATATCTATTCTTGATGTTATTTTTAATGCACTGTATTAGATTAGTTTTTATTTATTTTATTTTTTTCTATCCGAGAAGCACCTTAGGCATGTTGCGTTACCCCGTGTAAATGTGTATGAGCCATCTATCCGGACTATTCTTATCTCTTACATGTTGTACCCGCTCCTCTTATTATTTACCCACAACACATCCAACAAATTAACTCACTAGGTACTCTTTTTATCGAAGTCGATAAGTTCCATCGTTGTTTGTTGTAAATCGAATATATGTTTAGATTTATATTTAAAAATAATCGGAATTTAACGGTGACATTTTGATAAAAATGTACTGAAAACAGTACTACAATTTCTGTTTAGTATATTATTCTTCATTTAATCCGTCTTAGTTTTATTTTAGAAAAGGTTTGTAATTCTTCAAATTGCAAGATGTAAGTCATCATGATCATACCCAAGTAGTAATAACTCGTATTCAGATTTTTTGTATTTAATACAAGACTAAGGTTATGAGAATATTCAATAGGTCAACCTTATGCGTATCAAAGATTATTCCATTAAAGACACTAGGATAAAGGTGTCGTTACTACTTTTATTCATACAAAATCTGGCAATATAATATTTTTAGCACTTTCCATATGGTGCAATACAACTATCTAGTCATATAGTCCATTGAAATGTTACAATTTAAGGACCGAATATTGCATTTCTTAGAGGACGCAATTTTATTTTTGGTGCATGTTTGGGGGTCAATAGAAGCTTAACCTCAAGTTTGTGGGGTCGCCACCCTTGTCCCCCGGCCGCTATCTTGGAAAAAGGGGTGAAAACACTTTTATCGCGATAACTCGGAAACTATGCGTCTTACAAAAAAATTGTAAGGACACAATTTGTAGCAAATTGCTTTGCCTACAAATATGCTTATTTCACTTTTTGCCCTAAATTAAAAATTAAAGAAGTTATAAGCAAAAAAGTGAAGAAGAAATTTCTTAAGGAAAATCTTCGTTTCTCTTAAAAGTAGACTCTTCGACTTGTATCTTCCCAATTCTCTTATACAGTGCTCAATCCTGGTCTTTGACCTAACTTTAGAGGTCCAGGCCCGCGTTTGTCCAAAAGCTATGGAGCACAGGATGCTAGGCTTAACACGCATGGACAGACCACTAACACCTTGCGCTCCATAACCAGAGTCAAGAATGTTGCACAGAAAACAGCTAAACTAAACTGGGATTGGGCGGGCCACGTCACCCGGGTGCACCCGAAGAGGTGGGCAAAGATTGCCAATCAATGGATGCCTAAGGATGACGAGAGGCCACGCGGCAGGCTTCGGAAAAGGTGGCGCGACGATCTCGACCAATTTAGCAGCACTTGGATGGCATCAGCAACTGATAGGGATAAGTGGCAGGAGTTGAGGGAGACCTTTGCATGGGCAAAGGTCTCCCTCAATGATGGCATTGGCACAGAATAGGTTAATAAAAATAAAAAAAAGCAAAAAAGTGAGTTTTTTTTTATAAAAAGTTATAGAGCAGAAAAGAATTTTTTTATGAAATGAAATGAAAATATTTATTGAATCCATAAAATGTCATACACTATTTAGAATCAGTCATTTTTTTTTTCCACTACCACCCAGTTCACAAGGCTGTTTTCGCCAGAGAAGAACGGGCATGAAACTCTAGCGTTGCTCTTTTCAAAATAAGTTTACAATACAGTGATCATACAGGAGTTGAAATTCAGAGCAGTTCATAAATTATTCATAATAATAATTATATTGTACGGCTGAGTTAAGTGTGGTCGCCCTGACCGCGGAATCGGTATACACTGTTCAGCAAAAGCAATGAAAAGCAATAAAAATTGAAAAAAAAAAAAAAACAAAGTAATTAATATTATCATTATAAGCAAATTGAGCAGACCAGTCTACACAAGCAGCACCCGTTCACGAGTATGACCCATGTGCCAGCCATCGGTCTCCTCAACCGTGTTATAGGGAAGTGACCCGGCACACGATGCCGCCGCAAGCACAGACCTTTAAGCGAGCATGACGTACTCAAATTGCCTACAACTATGATGACACAAGTGGGATAATTATTTTAATTATATTTAACAAAGTACACACACATCCGATTCGGGGACTTATATTATGTTTTATTCCCACGTCTTACTAACTTCTAAGTATTCTGAAATTTTATAATATGCTTTATTACACAACTGTCGTTTAATATTAGATTTAAATTTATTTATTAAAATTTACTCACTTTTTTGCTTATAACTTCTTTAATTTTTACACGCTTTATATTAGCTTCACTTGTATGTTTGTTTGTAACCGACTTCTTTGGGCGCGATTTTGACCCACTTTAAACGGCCAGATTTCGTTCAAATTTTGCACACCTGTCAAAGACCGATGACAATACAATAATTCGACTAAAATATATAATTATCCTGATTAGATTCGCCAGGATTAATTATTCTTATAATTGATGACCATTGCTACTGACCACTAGGTGGCGTATAGATGAACATAATTTGCTACTGACTAATAGATGGCGCTAGATGGCGTTAACATTGTATTCTTCAAGTGTCAAATGTTACTACTGACCAACAGATGGCGTTATTGATTGGAAATACAGCCGTAGATGGATGTTTTTAGTCAAAACAATTATATAATAGTTAAAAAAAACTAAAATACACGCTTTAATAAGATATACAACTAAAAAAGTAAAAATAATTGATACTGAATTTAAGATAAGAAAATGGAGTAAAATACATATATTTTATTGTTACAAAGCGTGGGGTGCAGGAGGATAAGTAATTGTTGTAAACACCCCACGCTTTGTAACAATAAAATATATGTATTTTACTCCATTTTCTTATCTTAAATTCAGTATCAATTATTTTTACTTTTTTAGTTGTATATCTTATTAAAGCGTATATTTTAGTTTTTTTTAACTATTATATAATTAATTTATGGCAAAAAGTTATAGAAACATATCTGTAGGCAATACAATTAGCTACAAATTAGGTTTTTTACAAATTTTTCGTAAGACTTAGAGTTTCCAAGATAAGGCGAAAAAGTGTTTTCCCCTCTTTTTCCAAGATGGCGGCCGGGGGACAAGGGTGGCGACCCCACAAACTTGAGGTTAAACTTTTATTGACCGCCCACACATATACCAAAAATAAAATTGCGTCCTCTAAAAAATGCAAAGCTCATGTAACATTTCAATGGACTAATATTATAAGAAATAAACTACGGCTGTGTTCTAAATTTGAAAATCAGCACTTACCATCAGCTTTCCAGTACAGCTGATGTTACTTTAGCATTATAAGCGTTTACTAGTGTTGTGTTTGATACAATTTAAATGTTTAAAGGAGGAAAAAGTGTACAGCGGTAGCACAGAGTCTTTCGGCAAGCAATGGGCTGTCGGTGACGTAGTGGGAGTGTTCCTTGATCTGATCGATAAGACGATAAGTAAATGTCGTGACCAAATTATATTTTGGCAGAATCATTACGCTTCATGCACTGTGGCTGAAACATTTTTATTGTATTTTGTTTTGTTTGTTGGGTCTTTGAATAATAATTGGATCTCCATATTTTCGATTTAAAATGGTCGTATTTGCTAATTCACGGTTTTATAATATCGAATGTGTATATTCTCTTAATTATAGGAATTAGGATGGGGTAAAGTGAATAATAAAATGTTTATCATAACTATTCACGGCTATAATTGATACTTTAGATATTGAGGAATTAATATGTCTGTAAATTTCGAATTTTATTATCAAGAGTTTCTCTATATAAAGACTAAACCTTATTATTGAAAGACCTGATTATATTTTCTATGAAAATTACACTCATTGAATAGTAGTTGTATAAAATCTTCTCACTTTATTTCTTCAAGCACTTTTGTGACTTTTTATTTTTGCTTTTATCAATAGTTTCTTTCCTCGATCTTTTTATCTTTTTCAAAGATGTTCCTGCCACGTATTGCTAAAAATTTACATTCAGGCTTTAAAGAGGTGCTTTTAGTACATTTAACGTGATTAAACACCGCATCGCTTTGCTTGCTACTGTCGATATTAGAAGACTAAAAGTATGTTCATATAGAGGAGTTATACCATGCATTAACCATGTTTTATTTGTGTGATTTGGTTTTTAATTAGTGGTCACCTAAGTAGCATTGACAAGGTTTATAATATCGAAAAACTATTATTTGCCTTTTTGAAAGTCAAAGAAACGGCTTAGAAATTCTATCTCCGCATAGAGATAAGATTTTGATCAATAAATATTTGTTTAAATAACTTAAGATCTTGTTCAGAAATAGGGAAGTAATGGGCCTCTTTGTACGCGCTTTTTTACACGCGTGGTAATGACGTACACGGCGACATAAAGCGTGTTCAGATTGAAGCATCGAGTTTAAATAACATAAATGGGACACAGGATTTTGTCCAGACTGAAAAAAATATACTCAAAGGGGTTACGACTAGGATATTGTTGGAAGGGGCTGATAACAATTTACAAGTAAATGGCTCGCGTGAATGAGGGCTATGGGTTTCCCTACGAGATCGAATCAGAAATGAGGAGATCCGTAGGAGAACTAAAATAACCGACATAGCCCAGCGGATTAGTAAGTTGAAGTGGCAATGGGCGAGGCACATAGCGCGGAGAGCTGATGGCCCGTGAGGCCAAAAAGTTCTCGAATGGAGGCCACGTAGCGGAAAGTACGTCCACCCACAAGGTAAGGAAGACGAAGACCTGGTAAAGGTCGCGGGACGTCGCTGGATGCAGGTTGCCTCCAACAGGTCACTGTGGAAATCATTGGGGGAGGCCTATCATTAGCAGTGGACTTCCTTTGGCTGATGGATGGATTGGCATGTTACATTGCGAAAAGCATGACTTTTAAGTTTCTCCTTCGTATTTCACTCTTTTTGAATAAGATCTTAGTTGAATATACATAATATGGTTATATATATATATATATATTACCACCTAATCTAATCTTGGGAATTAAATTATATTGTGGAAATAAATAAAACATGGTTTTGCTACGTAGGACACTGAATAGAAAAGCTTCAATAGTATTAGGATCAGATTTTTGCAGTAGATACACGGCCAAATAGACGCTGAATAGTATAGAAATAGCAGAATAAATACCAATTTATAACACTTTCATATACAATAAAACAGGTATTTTATCGAGTTCGATAAATTGCATCCATCTCGATAAAATCTGTCGATGAGTTGTGACGTCACTAAAACTACAAGGTTTTTTACTAATCGTTTTGCTTTTGTTTTGACTAACTTCTCTGATATAAAACTCGTCAGTAATTTTATGATTGTCTGTAAAAAAGCGATAAGACTGCCATATATGTGTTCTCTTCTATTAATAAATAAATGTTTTTTTATGTGTATTATTTAATGTATGTCCTTTGGGTAATAATAAAAAATAAACAAAGCCGAGTAATATCTGAAATGTAAATATTTTTTGATTCCTTTTGATAAATATAACTATTAATTATTTCCTATCCAAGACATTTTGTATTATTATTTTAAAAAATATTATACATATAATTCATTCACCCAAACGAAATAAAATATATAGGTAACCCCATTTTATAATGTCCATGATAATTTTTTAAACATTTGCAGTCGATGTCTTTTTTATGAAAATCAAAATATTATTTCAAAAATAAGGACTTGGCTCCAACGTATTTTCTTGTTATCATTGAAATAGTTTTTTTTTACATGAATTATTTGAATACAGGTTTCTCTCTGAATGGAGAGTTGTTGATGGACGCTTTGGGTGGTGAGACGACGTTTGCCGATGTTCAGGGCGATAACTTTGTACCAGCCTGTACACTTGGAGTGGGACAGAAGGCCAGGTACGTTATATTTCTATATATATTCATTGATTGCAATATAGGGATCCATATTTACTCAGAATTATTCGTTGGGGCACATTTAAAAGGCTGGTTACAATTTTTTTATTTCACAAAACTGGACATTCACAAAAAGCAATATGATGTAAAATATTGTTTCTAAAAATAACAACATCTTGTAGAAGACATTGCTAAAAATAGGAGCTAAGGAAGCAGAGGAAGAAAGTCTGAAACTATTTCAATTCATGATATTTCTAGACATTTTCTAAATATAAAAAAAGAAATCTCATCAAATTTTTTTCTATATATTTTTATGTTTTCAGGTTGACTTATGGCCAAGATGTGAATAGCTTAAAATACTTCACTACGTGCGGTCTTCAAGAAGGCTACGAGCCTTTCTGTGTGTAAGTATTTAGGAATAATTTAGCATGTTTTTACTATAATTACATACTTAACAATAGCATTGATTGGCAAGACTTGATTCGAAAAGATAATCATTCAATTAAATTAACTACTAGTTAGTAGTTCATAACTTGCAAGCGTTAAGTGTTCTCATAAAATACAATAAGTGAAGTCGATTGCAGCCATAAGAATTTTTGCATTTTAATTTGCTTTACTGTCTTTCAATACAGGTATAAAATTTCGCACACTTAAGAGAATCGTATCTACCTATTCAGTTTGTACAATTTTATGTATTTTTTCAGGAATATGAAAAGAGATGTGACACATTGGTATACGAAGGACCAGCCCATATATGAGAACACGGATGAAATGCCTGATACTAAAATTGACGTCACTAGAATACCCGCTGGATCAGGTATTTTTTTTAAATAATATCCAGATATTTTTGAGGTATATAGGTATATATTTTTGAGGTATATATTGTGCTTATATTATAAATAAATAGAGGTTTATTTATAGAAGGGTAATTTCTGATATTACAAACAATAAAAAAATAAAAAAAAAATTAAAAAAAAGTACTATAAAAACATTGTGGTAGGTACTGAAGTACTTATTTTTTTGTGTTTTAAGTGTCATTTAACAACTTCATAGGATGATTCATAATGTTGAAATACTTCCTACAAATATATTTTCACCAGTAGATCACAAAAAAGTGTTCAGTCGGTTATACTTATTACTTCATTTAAAAAAATGAATCATTTTGAAAAATGTCTATATGACCCCGTTTTTCAAGTATATAGCATACAACATATACTCAGTTCCTAGTATAATTATATATTTTTCCTTCCAGAAACACCTCCATGTCTGAAGATCTCTCACAACACATTCGAGACGATGGAAAAGGCGAACTGGGAGTTCTTGAGATTGTCTCTCCCTGTTATTTGTCACGCGGAATTCATTGAGTAAGTGAAGATTGTTATACATTTTTAGTAATTATAATGATTTCTTGGTGGTTATAAGTGTAGGTATTAGAATAAGCACTCACTTCCAGGAACTAACTATTGTATATTTTGTAAATTAGCACTCAATACATTCACAGACAGAGTAAAATTATAATTATGCGACTCGGAGCGAGATGTGCTCGTGACGAGAGATGGCAGACTGTCATCTTCATCCAAATAAACCGACCCTTTTATAGCACTACCCGAATGAGGATCGGTGGGGATAAATCTTACAGAAAATATATTTAAGCCATAAAATAGGGTCTATCCTTTCAACTAAAAATTAAGGTCTGCCCAAACATCTGGGCTATTGTCCAAACCGAAAGGTTTACCCAAAAATGTGTACTATTGTCTAAAAAACATAAATTTGTTGCTAAAGATTTCCGCCACTAAAGAACTTAACTATAATAATACAGTTTTATTGCCCCGGCATGAACGGGTCATTACAATTAGGAAACAATAATTTAGAACAGCATCTTTTTAACTAATATTACACAATACGGTACACAAAAATTCTTACTTTAATAAAACGACTCGCAGATGTTTTATGGTCTAACATCTGCAGTCATATCTTAAAATGAAATGCGTGTTTAAATAATGTTCAAATTACAAATAATAAGCGTGTTATTTTATAAGCTAAATCTAAGTTGGCGTATTGCTACCGCCACAATTTCTTAGATTTACTCGAATGTTACACATTGAAATAAAACTACTATTTACGGATTTTATCGCGGATTTGATTTGATTTTTATATTATTCTCAGTCCACCTCGTGACCACGAAAGCTGTTAAGTAAACTTTTAGTGATTTATTATAAAGTCCACAACTTTTGTTTAAAAGTATTGTATGTAGAGTATTTTATAACATAGAGATCGACCTATTGAAAAACTTGATGACTTGAACTTGAATTGTCATAGCAGATTTTTTTATTTCTAAAAATGGCGGGCGAGTATGCCATTCACCTGATGGTAAGCGAAACGAACGCTCAAGTACAGTAGCAAAACCAAAATAAACACCATGAATTATAAAACAATGTTTGGTATTCCACTGCGAGACATAAGATGTTGAGTCTCAATAGTCCAGTAGTTACTCTGGCTACAATTTCCTTCAATCCGAAACACAACAGTGCATTTAAACTGCTGTTGGGCGGGAGAAATAAACATTGCGGTAGTACCCAACCAGGCGGCCTTTCACATATGAGAGACCTACCACCAGGTGCACGAGGCTTGACTCAAGAAAATTCGATTCATTTTTTTTTTCATCTCTCAGGCAGTACTCCATTCGCCATCAGGTTTAGCCCTATTTCGTTTCGAATAATCGTTAGGGGGACAACTCTATGATCCGACACGAAGTTTAAATATTCGAGCGTTCGCCGTCCATGTATAGGATAAAAGTTTTTAACTGCCTCAAGCATTAAATGCCTCAAGCATTAATTCCACCTATACAATAATTGATTCATGAAACTGTCTGTATCTGTATCAGCCTATATACGTCCCACTGCAGGGCACGGGCCTCCTCTACAATCGAAGGTACGATTGAGAGTGGTTAGGCCATATAGTCCACCACGCTGGTCTAGTGCGGGTTGGCGGACTTACATACCATAGAAATTCATATAAATTGCTATGGTATGCAGGTTTTCTCACGATGTTTTCCTTCACCGTTTTAGTGCGTGGTGATTGACTATCAATACACACATGACTCCGAAAAGTCAGAGGTGTGCCCTGGGATTCGAACCCGCGACCACCGTGAACATGTTGGCAGCCGCGTCTAGTCCGTTTACCAACACACTTCTTTACAAAACGTAAATAAATAAATAATTTCACCCACAGTGAAGCAGAAAAAGCCCGCAGATGGGTGGAGATCAAAGAACGACAACAGATCTTGATGAAGGAAGCCACTGAAGCCCAAATGCCGGCACACATTGATCAGATCATGAGGAGTGGGTTCACCATGAATGATATCAAAGGTAAGACTATATATTGGATAGGTAGTTTTTACTTGTAGAGTAAGGGTTTTTCGCATTGTTTTTCGCAGGACATTGGAAGTTGTAGGGTCAAAATAGACAATTTAAACATATTTTGATTAGGTATGTTTTATTATTACAGTTAAGATGTACAGTTAAGAGTAAAAATAAATAAATACATTTAAAAAACTCAGAAACAAAACAATAAGGATTTTATTTTATCTTGTCTATACCAAAAAATAATACCCAAATGTGTTTGTAAAATGTAAAGCACTGCTGGTAAATATAATACACGTTTTTTAAATCTTTTCTCTTTAAAATATTAGTTTAGATTATAATGTTGCACAAAACAATGAAAATGTTTCCGAAAACTCTTACTTTATCACAAGAGTAATGTATATATGTTACGGTAAATCTGATTAATTGAAAATTATTAATATTTTTACAAAATTATTAATAATAACCACATGTTTTGGTAAATGTGAATAAACGATCGAAATTTATTACTTTTAGTAGTAATTCTTAATAATTCACGACACATATTGGTGAAAATTATTAAATAAATAAAAACTCAATGTTTTTTGACCAGCAGGTATTTATTTATAATATTAAACACAGTCAAACAATTATATTAATTAGAGATCACACAAACAAGGTTACTTGTGGCAGTGTAAGGCAGAGTGATGTAAAGCGAATCAAAATCAAAACAATAATGAGCCGAAGTGGTAGAATATAGAATAGGGCAGCACGAGGGGGTGGGTTGAGAGGAGTGCAAGGAGAGAGGGAGTGGCGCACCTCTCTTGCTACCACTTCCATGAAAAGGTAACGCACCATTCCTGAGAAATATCTGTTATAACAACCTAACCCTTAAAACACTTGTTGTCAATACAAATTAGCTTCTGCATCGTCTCCGGCGCTACGGGAAGTTCAGCCCCTTCGCCCTTGCGTAACAAAAGATAGGCACCCATGCTCACCTCCGCAGCTTCGGCTTGCTGGTCACCTCCGGCGACCAGTCTCAGCCGCTGCGGCTCGCACGGTTGCCTATCCTTCGTTACAGCGGGCGGGGGCTGCTCTCCCTCCGCGCCTCCGGCTTTTATATACACTCTAGGGTCGGTAGCCAAAAGTCTACGTGAAGTCGGGGTGTTCCGAGTCGGTTTTGGGGCACAGTCGACCTAACTGATCCATAAAGCCCCGCAACCCTTGGCCACTTATTACATTTATCACTACTAGGGTCAAATTATTAATAAAAACCGACAAATGTGATTAATTTATCACTTTAACCTCGACTTTCGGTAATTATTAATAATAATAGATAATTATTAATAATCCTCAATTATTCACTCTTACCGTAACATATAATTATACCATTTTTAATATACCCACCTATTTTAGTTTTTCCGTCTGATTTATAATACCCCTTATTTTTTACGTAAATAATTAAATTATTATCTATTACTTTTGCCAAGTTACTAACATCTGTTAAAATAAATTTACCAGTTTTTTTTTATTTTTATTGACACTCTTTTTTTTATAATTGTTATTAACTTGGCATAAGTAATTGGAAGTAGTGGTTTAAATGTCCCCTTTTTTATATTTTGAATCAATTAACTTTGATACCTTGCAATGTTTACTGATATTTTAATACTATATCCCAATGTATATATAAATATGCACTATTGAAGTCAGAATTTTCATGAAAATTAAATTTAAAACATTTCGTATACATTTTTTTCTTATATTAAGACTCTGTATGTACGTATGTATCTTTTAATTATAGCCAATTCTAAATGTAAAGTTAAGTATATTATTGTTTTTTTTTTTATTGCATTGAATGGCGAGACGAGCAAGCCGTTCGCCTGATGGTAAGCGATACGACCGCTCATAAACAGTAGCAATATTCCACTGCGCTCGCCATCCTGAGACATAAGATGTTAAGTCTCAATATGTCCAGTAGTTGCTTTGGCTACAATGTCCTTCAATCCGAAACACAACATTTGCATTTAAGCAGTGTTGTTTCACTGGAGAAATAGACATTGCGGTGGTACCTACCCAGATGGCTTCTCACATATGAGAGACCTACCACCAGTAAAATTGATATTTTCAAAATATGCAAAATCGCTGAATTGATATTTTTAATAAAGTATTTTTACAGCAATACATTTAATCACTAATAATTCTTTACATAAAAACACCATTCAAATTAAATCAGCAGTTTTGCAAATATACATACATACGTCTCAAATACCTCCTTTATCAAACTTTTAAAGTTTTTTAAACATGAAAATTCTGACCACCACCCTTATGACCCTGCTGCACCTTTCCCTCCAAGGTCTGCACTACGAGGAGGCCCAGGAGGAGCTCCCCTCCAAAGTGAAGAGGCAACCGTCGCGGCCGCCGCGCAAGGGATCTATACCACGAGGTGTTACCATACAGTACAATTTGCAACCAGGTTATATACTGATGTCGGTGTATAGCTTTTGTTTAGGTGTCGTGTGCATGGCATATTGTGGGCCCTTTTATCCGTGTATATCTGTATTAGCTCATATACGACCCACTGCAGGGCACGGGCGTCCTCCACAATCGAGAATACGATTGAGAGGGGTTAGGCCATATTGTTCGTATGTATAGGTATTAATATTGTAGGTAAATAAAGTGGACTGTAATAATTTCTGGTACTTATAATCATGCAAATAATACAAAATATTTATAATGAATTGACGAGCGTCGCGAGTGGGGTCGTTGCGCGGAGTGCCGCGGTGTCCGTCCGCTCGCGAACACTCGGGGTTCTTCGGCCGACGTCGCGTCGGTCGATGCGCATGCACCGACACATATTTTCCACCACGCTGGCCTAGTCCGGTTTGGCTGACTTTACATACCATAGAAATCATTATCATATGTAGGTTTCCTCACGATGCTTTCCTTCACCGTTATAGTGCGTGGTGATTGACTGTCAATACACACATGACTCCGAAAAGTCAGAGATGTTCCCTGGGATTCGAACCAGGGACCAATAGGTCATGCCATTATTTTAAGCAAAAGCCGATGTTCTACAGTGCTTAAATACGATGATGATAATAAAATTGTTCAAAGAAATTAAATGGAGATAAATAATAGACTGCGTAGATTTAAAATATAGCTAGGGTCTATGGACTGATAAAGAGTAGGTCGTTATTAGATTTTTATGAAAAAATTACCAATCCAACATAATTTTCCGCAAGTTAAGTCAAGGATTTTGTAAGTTAGTTTATTTATTTCGTTTAAAACCCGTAAGTAGTATCTTATCAACCATTAAAGGTTGCAAAATCATAATATAATCTGTGGAGTATTATATTTAGATTAAAATATTTAGTCAAATGATTGTCACTACCCAAAGACACCGTGAATGCACACACACAAACATGTTTATGTATTAAAATAGTCAGGGGATAGGAATCATTAGTCGTTGGCAGTCATTGAGATAGTATAGTATAATACCTCAATGTTGGCAGTATTATATTTAAATCTAATACAATTATTACTCCATTCGTAAACTCACCTTTAACTTGACTTTACCAACATTGCCTATAGAATATTATCTAACTAATTTCATTATTACAGGCCAACAAGTGAACGGCATGCATCGTTCTACCAGCGAAGCTGAGATGGCTAAATACGAGTTAGGAGCTCAGACCTTGGCTCCTGATGAGAAGAAGGACAAGCGTGGACGATCGCCTTTCAAGTGAGTTATCATATAGTTATAGTATAGTGGTAGAGTTTCAATGAAAAATGAAAATGAATATAAATAAATACACCCAACAGTCACATGCATAGTTCTGAGCCCACACTAAGATCGAGTCTTTTGTCGTGTGAGTTTTACCAACTCCGCTTCAGAGGCTGTCGATATAATTAATTGAATCCATTAAAATTATCAGCATCATGTAGATTCAGACATTTTTTTATCTACCACCTGGATATGAAAGCGTTTTTCACTAGTGAAGTACAGGTAAAACAACTCTAGTGTAGCTCTTTTCAAAACCAGTTTATAATGTACTGATTATAACAAAAGTTACAAGTTTGTTTAAATATTTTTTATTTAATTTAGTAACGCCTATAGTGCTCAAAGGGTTTTTTCTTGATTGGTTGACGTTATAACTACAGTATATTATATTAGTCGTCATGGTGATTTTTTTACTTTGGCTAAGAGAAATTTTGAAAATGATGACCAATGCTATTATTTTGAATATGTCTAAACCTAGACTTGTAAGTATGTCATACAGATCTGGCCAACAATGAATAAATGTTGTTTCATATCTTCAGACTTAAGAGTACTTTGCCATCAATTTTTTTCGCGTTGTCATTGAGATTGCCACCATAGCTTTATCTACTTCCATTCCCACCTTAATAAATCCTTGAATTAATATTGTAATTCCCCTAAATACAGGTTCTTCAAAAGCAAACGAGGCGAAAGCGGAGAAAGGGGTAAATCGCGTAAATCCAAAACACCAGACCCATTCAGCGACACAGAAGTATCTCCTGAGAGGAGTATGCGAAGACCAAACCCGCAGATCAAAGTGTCTCAGGTAGATAAATTTTAAATAAAATTGTCATTTTCAAATCATAGGTTTTTACGTTCCATTGCTTTATATTTTTTGTAATATATTGAAACTTATATGAAAATAAGTTACTCCCCCTTTTCGCTAAGTCACTAACCTTTCAAATGAATTTCAAAAGTGTTTTAAACAAACCAGGTACTGACTGACGTACGACATAACGTTTTGTAAAAATGACTCTCATTTACTTTAAAAGTACCCAACAAAAACAAAAAAGCACATTTTTTTATCAGCATTTCCAAATATCATTTCTCGTAATCATTTTGTCCCTAATATCGCATTTATTTCTCCAATATTTTTTTCATTTATTTTTGTTTTTTCATCACCATTTTTATGTTTTGCGACGAAGGCGAATCAAAGGTATAACGGCATGGCCCCGCGCGCCAGTAGACCCAATCTGTACGGCAGCCAGGCGGGTCTGAACGTAAGTCCTACTCCACAACGTACATACTAATACTGGTGCTTTTATGAACCGAACACAATGTTTTATTTAATTGAAAAAATAAATAAATAATAAACGCAAGGGTTTTTTTTAATAAGGATTGAAAACAATATTTTAGGAACCGAAGACAGACGAATATTTATTTTAGAGAAAAAAAAGGAAAAAAGGCAAGGGATTTCCTAATTCAGCCATGAAAAGTTTAAAGGTGTATTTTCACGCTTCAATCGATAATTAATTAAAATTTTTCAATATGAAGTGCTAGTGTACAATTATTTTCTTTTTGCGCGGTATTATTTTACCGAAAATATATTAAGGTAGGAACGAAAAGTTTTGTAACAAGGTTCATAATAGCATTAGTAAAATCTAATTTTCATTATAAACATCGCTTCTTACTGTGTTACTGCTTATTAATAGAAGAGTTGATTATATTAATAAACATAAAATGTAGATTCTAATTAAGATTAAGCTAAAATTATTTATAATAATATGTAGGTTTTTTAAATCTAAAAAAGCTAAAAGCATTAACCTGTACTATAGTTTAGTGTAACAAAATACATTAATATAAAATTAGTGTATAAATATATTTATATCGATAAAATACAAAAATGATTTGCTAATCTAATTTTTACCGTAAATGTAACACCTAATCAATATTCGATCGTTATTAACAGCAATTTCATGTAAATACGAATCGATTCTATAACTTTATCGATTGTGAAAATCGATTCTTACAATAAAAAGTCCACAAAATATATCGATATGTAATATTTTCAGACAACCGCACACATGACTCCTACTCAAGATCGTAAACAGATGACCACCACTACTCTTGCTGCCGCTACCACTGAAACTGTTGGTAATGAGATATTCGACGCTGAGTGCTTGAAACTCATCAATGAATACTTCTATGGTGTCAGGTGGGTTAATTGCCATAATTATTTTTCCTTTTGTATTACACACCTTAATATTAAAAGTCAATCAATCAATCAATCAAAATATTCTTTATTCAAATAGTCTTTCACAAGATCTTTTGAATCGTCCTTTTCTGCTACCAAGTGATCCCTGAAGAATTGAGAGAAACATTGAAAGGTAGCAAATCATTATATTCCTGTAAAAATTAACAACCCACGGCTGAATACAACTGCTAAAATTCTGTAGAGACGAAAGGCTAGTTGATTTCGAATTATTACCAAATATGTTATGGTTTAGTAAGTCAAAAGTCTGCGTCAGTTGTAATTCTTTTTTCCGTAAATCATAGTCAATCCCCAAGCACTATAACCATGAAGGAAATCATCGACAGGAAACCCGCATACCATAGCGATTTGTATAAATTTCTATGGTATGTAAATTCCACCAACCCGCACTAGGCCAGCGTGGTGAACTATACCTATGGCCGAACCACTTCCAATCTTATTCACGATTATAGAGGAGGCTCAGGCCTTATAATGGGATGCATTTTGGCTGATAAAGAACAGTTGATTATTACTGCAGGCCATGAATACTCGTGAATTAATATCTTGGATACATATTCCTAAACATTCTCAATGTATTGCCGTTTGGAAATATCATTTAGGAGAGATAATACATGACGATTCAACGATATTAAATTTTCTTGTATATTCCAGAATATTCCCCGGACAAGATCCGACGCACGTGTACATAGGCTGGGTGACCACGCAGTACCACCTCCACTCCAAAGACTTCAACCAGAGCAAGGTCATGAAGTCTTCAGTCATAATCACGGATGACTATGATAGAGTTGTTGAGAGGTGAGTTGTGAGCACCTTGTTTGTGTGTAAAAAAATAAAAAATAAAAAAATGGTTGCCTGTAAAGTCGGTTTTACGGGCGAAGATTTTACGTGACAACGTCTTTTTCTCGGTAGAATATTTATTGATATGAATATAATTAAATTGCACAATAGGAACAAGGAATTGAATGAAAATAAGAATTGCACAAATTTTAACTATAGAAATATATTTTGTTTACTAAAACATTGTACATGTAATGACGAATCTAAGCACTCCATATTTTCACTACAGACACAGCTGACGATACTTTAACCACACGTGTGAACTTGTATTGTGACGCTTTCTTGTTTTTCCAACGCCAAGAACGTTCGAGAAAGACAAAGACAGAGACACAAGCATGCGCCGATTCAATGCGCCTAATTCTCTAGTGCTGCGCGCGCACCGTTACGTTACCGGGCGTTACACTTTTTCATAAGTGACTCCCAGCCGCAACCTAATTTAAGACGTTGTCACGTCAAAATCAATTTATTGCATAATACTTATTACAAAACAAATAATCATTATACAAAAAAAACAAACCATTAAGACAAAAGGAAGTTGCTCAGCCTGTGCTAGCCGGTGCAGTAGTAATAGGCAATAATATATAAGGTAATCTTTCTAGATGGTTATGAAAGTAGCATTGATTTTAGAGTTGAAATTATTATTTTCTTAGCCAAACCGCTTAACCATTACAACAATGATTTTTTTTCGGATCACATGTTTCTTCCTTACACAACACTTGGTGAAAATAGATGTACAGATGCATTAAGCAGACCGACAAAATTTTATCAACTAACATTTGTTTATCTTCGATATTAGATAATCGTTCCAAATACTTACCGAATCCTGAATAGTTTGTCGGTTAAACTCACCCACATGAACACTCACCACATTTTACAGCGACACAATACCCACTACTCGATAAAACACAAGCAGAACAAAACCGTCGAAATCCGAACTTCTTTTACGAAAATTTTGCTATTCCAGTCTTCTGATACTAGATACAGGGTCCGGAAAAAAATCACACGCCAAATGTGGTCGAGCTTACTTATACATTTGAATTTCGAACTACGAGATGTAAAAAGTCTTAAATTATATCAACTTCAGGCAACAATAAACCTTATTCCTTTGAATTAAGATTCATTATTGTTAGGACCATACTAAAATCAAATAAGGCCACACGCCCAATTGTGTATTTCTCTCGCCATTTTTAGGCCGTTACATAAAATCTAATGTTTATTTGATCGAATGTTCAAATATTAAAATACCACCGATTTTTATCTACATTTATCTCAGTATCGTTTACTTCTACCCTATATTATGTTGCAGTGTGAACCGCCAGTCCTGCTACATGGTTCGCGCGGACGAGCTGTACAATGAGGTGATGGCCGAAGCGACGGGCAAAGGCGCGTCGCAAGGCATGTTCATTGGATGCGCCGTCGATACTTCAACTGGGACTGTCACCTTCACATGCGAGGGGAAGGAGACTAGTATTAAGTTTAAGGTATGGTTTCGTAGTCCTATGTAGTCATTTAAGTAGTAGTAATTATTTTATAGTTATTGAGAGCGGTTTCGACTGCCTTTCAAAGCCATTTTAAAATGTATCAATAATAATATAGTTTTTGAGAATAATTTGTACTCTTTTATATGAATCATTTTTTTTTTTCTTCCTTTAAATAGTTTCTTGAAACTATAGTTGCAAATTTTGTTATTAATAAAATAAAAAAAGAGCACCGATAGTGCTAATTCATTTAAAGCCTACTTTTTTTTTATAAGTATCTGCCTATATACGTTGACAATCGAGAATACGATTGAGAGTGGTATCGTTATATAGTCCACCACGCTGGCCTAATGCGGATTGGCGGACTTCACATACATAAATTCTTATAAATCGCTATGGTTTTACGATAAAAAATTACGGTTGGTTAAAGTCTTTTTCCGATGTTTTTTACCTGTTTAGTTCATTGTTTTGTCGCCCGCTTTGCACGGAGGGAAGTGGACAATAATTTTATTTCCAACTCCTCCTATTCATTTAACTTTCTGATTAATTTCATTGCGGGTTAAAGACAAGTTAGACATTCCCGGAGACTCGCCGAGCTTCAATGCTTGGTGTCATTACTTTGCGTGCCACTGTTGATCCTGGCTCACAGGAGTTACAGTGGTGGGTAGGAGTTATAGTGGTTACAGTCTCCAAAAAAAATCGCTATGGTTTCCCCACGAATTCCTTCACCGTTTTATTGTTTGGTGATACACTAACAATACACCCTTGTCTTATAAACAGACTTTAAATTGAATACTAACCAACGTTTATTTACCACAGATGGAGCCAGAAACTAAGCTATTCCCTGCGATCTTCGTGGAGGCGACATCCAGGGAGATCCTGCAGATAGAACTAGGAAGGTCTCCCACTAGTCTTCCTCTCAGTGCCGCTGTACTGCCCACTAGCGACAAACACGTCATACCGCAGTTCCCGCCGAGGCTAAAAGTACAGTGCTTGAAACCCCATCAGTGGGCTAGGGTGAGTATCAGACATTTATTGAAGATCTACGGTTTTCCTGAGACGATTCCATTTTTAATAGGCTTTTATTAACTTTGCCTGTATGTGTGTATGTATGTATACAGGGTATATCAAGACTGCTACCGAAAACGAAGCCGGGAGGTAGTTTAAGCGACTTCAGACACAATGCAACAGAAAAAGTTGCAAAAATAAGCGACAATTTTTTTTTTAATTTTTTTCCTATTGCCATATTTTGGTGGTAAATAATTTTTTTGCTAAAATAATAGTGTATACCCTTTAATTTATAAATACTCTAAGATATAAGAGAGTTTAAATTATTATTTTAGCAAAAACTATGGATTTACCACCCAAAAATGACGATATTTAAAAAATCATAAAAAATAATTGTCACGTTTCTATGCGAAAATTTTAGTTGCATTGTGTTTGTAGCCACTTAAACTACCACCCGGCTTCGTTTTCGGTAGCAGTCTTGAGATACCCGGTATATGTAACTGAATCTTTGAGGTCGATTTTCGAGCACTTCAAAACGTCGAATTCACTCAAAATGTTGCATACTTATCCAGGACCGATGACAAAACAATAACATAAAAAATATATAACATTATCTTATCAAGAATCAACAGAAATTAAACTTTTTTGGAAAAAATTAAAAATTGGTAATTTGCGCGCAGCTGTCTTTCTTTGATAAGACAGCTCCATTTTCTAATCTTAAACTTATTATCAATTATTTTTTACTTTTTAGTTGGATCTTTTATGAAAGTTTTTTTTTTTTAGATTTTTTAATCTAATTTTAATTCAGGGATTTAGAACATGCTTGATTAAGATCTGAATCCCATACAATCGTAAAAGTACCTAAATTTCAACAGTGGGACGCGTCTTTCTTAATATACGTCAATAATAGATAGTACAAAATCCGTGTAGTAACAGTCGCAAAATATTACGGATTAAAATCATTTACGGCCGGTTTCTATAATCTATCTATCTTTAACAAGAGATTTCTCTCGAAATTTCGATACATTTTTTGCTTCAGTAAAGAAAGATAGAGATATTTAGATAAGGTGCATATATTTATACATATCTAGGCAAGATAATATTGTATGTCTATCTTTGTTTATTGAAGCATACAGTGGTATCGACATAGTAACAATATCCATTTTAACCTCTTGTTAAAGATAGATAGGATATAGAGAACGGCCGTTAGTCTCTACGGGAATCAGTCATCAAATAAAAATATTTTATTGTATATTAAATTTCAGGTACCGAATTTATCGTTGCAAGTACATGCTCTGAAGCTATCGGACATTCGTGGTTGGTCGATGTTGTGTGAAGACGCTGTGTCTATGTTGGCGTTACACATACCAGGTAAGGAATAAATAATATTATCCCAACATTTCACTCGGTGCGGGAATGGAACCCACGGCCTCTCGTTTCACAGGCGGCGTGAAACCGACTGCGCCACGGAGAATGTCATGTTATGTTGTTATGGTTCTGTGTTATGTTGCTTGAGGTTGCTTGAAATTGCTCTCCCTACGGTATAGCCTCAGGGTTAATAAGCGACCGTAAGTTTCTCGAAAGAAATGAAAATATGAGAGGATTTATGCAGGCTGTCAATCATCGAATTAAGAGATAAGACTCTGCGTATAGCCTAAAAATATTTTTTGTCTCCGTCTAATAATGACGAAGGGAATCCGTGACAGAAGAACTTGTTATCATCATCACCTCCACAATTTTCCTCATTAAGAGTCGTTGCAAATAATTAATTTATTTCACAGAGGAAGACCGCTGCATAGACATACTGGAGTTAATAGAGATGGACAAACTCCTCAGTTTCCATTCACACACACTTACACTATACGCCGCGCTGTGCTACCAGAGTAATTACAGGTTAGTATTCATATTAAATCTCCTTTAATATCTCTCAAATTGCTTACAAACCGTTTCTTGATAGGAGAATATATTACTTATCTATTCAGGTGGAGAACACAGTGTACGAAGCGTATATAAATAAAAATCCACGGTGGTTTCTTAACATCGTATGTATACTAAGTAGCTTTATTTACAAACCCAAGTATGTCGTATTTCGGTTTCAGCATATTTAAAGGACGTCAACATTATTTCAGAGTGGGGAGTTTGGTTCAACGAATAAAAAGATCAGCTTAACGCATTGCTTTCCTAATTTAAGAAGCACGTGAGAACATAAAAATATTAAAAACTAGCGGCCCGACCCAGCTTCGCCTGGGTGCATATATTTTTTGATTCCACTCCACACCAAATACATGTTATTTTTCGTATTTATCTCTTGTATACCTAAACTTGACATAGCTATCCTACTGTCTGGCTCAATCCCGTCTCATCCGTCTGTTCAGTCTCTTCCCGATCCGTCCCGTCCTTTCTCTTTTATTATCCATCCCGTCTTATAACGTGCATTTACATTTCGTCCTATCAAATCTGTCAGCTATCCCAGCCCTCTCCCGTACCTTCCATTCTATTATATCCCGTCTCTCCATATACATGTACATATAAAGATTGCCTTATGAAATTTTGACATTAAAAACTTTAGCGTTTTTTATTGTCCATCCAATATTCCGTCTCTTATTTCAGCACCAAAATGCTGTTTTTCCTAATAATATTGCACGCCATTACTTTTTGTTAGTAATAAAGTAATAATAACCATTTAAAAAAAGAATTGGCCAAATTGGTCCAGGCGTTGTTGAGTTATGCGCTTAACAACACATTTTGCGATTCATTTTTATATTATAGAAGAAGATATTATAGTCCACCCTGCTGGCTTAGTGCGGGTTGGCGGATTTTATTTCACGTAGAATTTAATCCGAAAAGTCAGAGGTGTGCCCTGGGATTTGAACCCGTGACCATCGTTAACTTGTTGGCAGTCGCGTCTAGTACGTTACCATATACAAATTAATAAAACCTTCATACTGCCTTACCAGGTGACGTAAGTAATAGAACAAATATTTAAAAATATAAAACTGCATATCGTTTCATTATAATGTCTAGATACGGCATCAACGTACCAATATTTTTTTTATTCTTGACTCTGAAAAGAATACTAATGCGAAATTTAAATATGTCCCCCAGCGCATCTAAAAGTATAAATTCAAAAAACAATGTCGTTTATGAAAACGAAAAATTATAATTAGATATATTTTGGTATACTCCGGCAAAACGCTTCGATAGAGTATACTTTGTTTAAAACTGTTGCAATAATCTCAAAAAACAATGGGCGATTTTGGTAGATGTGGAAATCGTTTTAATTTACATTTAACAAAATTATGCGCAAGACGCCGTATCTAGATAATATTATATACACGATGTACACATTTTTTGAATTTTGTTCTATTTCGTCAGCCGTCAATGAAAGACAATGGAAAGATAGATCATTTTACGTTGGGTGGTAGTTGAAGCTGGACCGTCTTTTACGTCTCCCGTCAAATAAACAAAGATCATCCTATACTGGCTGGACGCATCACGCTTGAACGATACCCAAAAAAAAGGTTTTTAGTATCTTCCTCAGAAATTTTCCTATTTTTCTCACCCCTAAAACCTTCCCAGGACTTCCACGAATATTTCAAGACCAAAATCAGCCAAATTGGTCCAGGCGTTGTTGAATTATGCGGTTACCAACACATTTTGCGATTCATTTTTATATATAAGATTACAAAAAATGCTCTTATCGCTGTGCGAAGTGATATGAGCGTAAAGTCAGACAACTTCCAAAAAGTCATGATTAATGTGCTCCACAAGGAGATCATGATATGTATCTAACAATAAAACAAGTTTAATACTCCCTCTATTTCCAGAGCGGCCCACGCTTTATGCCAGCACGTGGATCAAAAACAACTGCTTTACGCGATCCAGTCGCAATACATGTCCGGACCGCTGCGACAAGGCTTCTATGATCTACTCATCGCCTTGCATTTGGAGTCACATGCTACCACTATGTGAGTGAATTGTATATTTATACTTTGTCTAAGTTGAAAAAATATAAAGCTGAGTCACACGGCGCGTTGCATTAGGGTTAAAACGATGCAGATGCATTTTGTTGTATCCATGCAATTTTCAGCGTACAACGGTGACGTAATCATAGATTACAATTATATACAGAGATAGATGCGCAACTACACTTCTTTTTTATTTTGCGACGACTTTCGAAGAAAGTTCATAATATCAACATACAAAACATATTTCTTGGTTTACTAGCACACTTTCGCCATTTAACAATTAGATTTAAACTAATTACAAGATAATTTCGCGTCCTCGCCAGAGCATGGCGCTAGAATCGAAATAATCGTTTTCAATATTTTTCATGTACGAAGTCGCATCCCTATGGACGTAATGAGTACACTCCGTCCTCCTCTCGAGCGCTATAGTCCATGGGCCATAGTGCCTTGCATAGTGTGGACCCAGCCTTAAATCTTTTTCACTGCTGCTCTTTTCCAAACCCATAAAAACCAACCCTTTATCTAATATCCAGGGAGACGTGTAAGAACGAGTTCGTGATCCCGCTGGGCAGCGAGCTGAAGTCCCTGTACGAAGAGCCCGACATGGGACACTCGCTCAGGTCCCTGCAGACCGAGAGCGTGCGACCGCAGATGAAGATGACTGATATCGCGTGAGTATGGTGGAAAATGGTAGATTTTTTAGGTACCTGACCTGACTGTCTCGTTTGTGTAGTTGTACTAGGGTACGGTTACAAAGCTGAGGTCTCGGGTTCGAATCCCGGGTTGAGCAGTGATATTGAATTTTTCTATCCATTATCAGCCCAGAGCCAGGAATTTGTGCCCGATATATAAGGTTCGCCACCTATCACATTGTGGGACGGAACATACAAGGCGAAATGTAGGTGTCCTGGCACCTCTGCCTACCCCTCTGGGATATAGGCGTGAGTTTATGAATGTATGTTGTAGGTACCTACAAGAGTGAAGGTAGTGCAAGGAAATAAAAAATGTGACCTATTAAAAAAATAATTTACCAATAACCATTTTATTAGTATAAGAACTGTATTTATTTATCAGGCGTTGTAAAACCGATTGCTTCCATATTTTACTGCTTTTTCAGTAATGAATGTAAGATGAAGTAATGGAATTTTTATTGGCTGAACAGTATATCTTATTGGTTTTCTGTAATCTACAGTTGCATGTCCGTGATTGCTTACATTCTCGCCCTTAATCATTGACAGTTTTAAAACCTTTTTTAGCTATCGAGTCTTTTGTCTTCCTCGCTCAAACTGAGTTCAAAAGTCGTTCAACAAAACATTCGATAACTAAAATAGTTTCATAAACTGTCTATAAATAAGGCCTTCAATCACAAACATTTCTGTCATACTGTTTTAAATAATTTCAAAACAAAATGCGAAATATTTTTTACCTTATTTTTTTTTTTACTTTTATGATTTTTTCTCCTGATGTAACCAACATTAGCTACCTGTTTAAACATTATTTTATATTGTTTGTCCAGTGAGAGTATAACAGAGATCAGCAACCTATACTCTCCATACTTCCCGCTGGAGGTGGTACGAGAGTTCGTGATGCAGGCTCTGGCCGAGGCGGTGGACACCAACCAGGTTCACAACCGAGATCCCGTGGGAGGGAGCAATGAGAACTTGTTCCTGTAAGTAATATACCACTTTATAGTAATTTTATTAGGACCGGCAAACGTGCAAACAGGTCACCTGAGGTTATTCTACAGGTTCATCAACATTTCATTCATCAGGTTACTCTATACTTCGACACGAAGTTCGAATGTTAAGACGATGAACGTTATAATAGATAAAATATTTCCAATTCTATAAATCAATAATATTCTCTATGAATCTTATTTTTCACTTTTTTACTGCAATAAATGGTGGGACGAGAATGCCATTTACTTGATGGTAAGAGATACGACCGCTCATGAATAGTACCAAAACCAAACACCTTAAATTACAAAGCAATGCTTGGCATTCTACCGCGCTCGCCATCCCGAGACCTGTGATGTTAGGTCTCAATATGTCCAGTAGGTACTCTGGCTACAATGTCCTTCAATCCGAAACACAACAGTGCATTTACACTGCTGTTTGACGGGAGAATTATATTGCGGTGTTACCTACCCAGGCGGCCTCTCACATATGAGAGACCTACCACCACCCAAAAGATTCATTGCATAAAAGACGTACAATCTAACAAAAACGTCTTTTTACTAGGCCTCTTATAAAGCTAGTGGATCGTCTTCTACTGGTGGGCATGATGCGAGATGAAGACGTGGAGAAACTACTCATCATGATCAACCCTGAGACATGGGATCCTACCTTCGACAAAGGTTTCACAATTTTTATTTGTATTTACCTTCATAGATAACGTTTACTTTTATTCCTACATACCTTCAGATCCAATGTTCTTTGCTTCACCAGATACTTAACGTATCTTATTAGCGATGTCAAGAACAAATTAATATCAGAACTTTGGATTCTGACTGTCTTGAGTCTTAAAGTCTTGCATTGAGATAATATACTAGAGGGGACACTGCAAACAAAATGTTTGTAACAAAATGAAGGGTACATTCTATTTCTGTCTCTGTCACGCCAACGAAGTAACATATCTTCCCTCTCGCTTCACTGTGTACCCTTGCGCACGCACCATACGCACAGATTTTGTTCCCGATGTCCGCTCTAGTATAATACCTCAATGAAGTCTTGTATCTTTTTACATTAAAGGCCAATATGTCAAAAAGAACTTCATTGGATCTAGATTTTGACTGCACGGATAAATATAAATAAAAATATTGCATTTATATTTCAAACCGCTTTCAACAAGTTCCAGTAGAAATATTTACAGGAAAACTATACTAGTTAATGGACTTTTCATCTCTGAAATCATTATAATGAACAAATCCAAACACCTATCTTCAAAAATGTAAATATATTCTTCAGAGGGTAAAGATGAGCACCGCAAAGGTCTTCTCCACATGAAGATGGCGGAAGGCGCCAAGCTGCAGATGTGTTATCTCCTGCAGCATCTCAATGATATACAATTGAGGCACAGAGTCGAGTCTATTATAGCCTTCGCCCATGACTTTGTGGGAGATTTGCAGGCTGATCAGTTGAGGTGAGGAAGTATTTTATTTTGAATTTGATAGACATCAGAAAATCGAAAAAAAAATCTTAAATAAGTGTTATAAGCAATATATCGATCCCATAACAGACTGCGATCGAAAACGCAGCCGGGTGGTAGTTTTAGTGATTACAAACACAATGCAACTAAAGTTTTTACTTCTTTACTATCTTAAAGATCTCACTTCTCTAGTGAAAACTGCTTTCCGAATCGGATGGTAGATCAAAAAATGACAATCTAAATGATGTAGAACATTTTAATAAATTCAATAATTTATTTTCATTTCATTACTTTATGGGTGTCGGGTGCTAAAAATGTGGGCTTTAAAATACGTAATATAAAATCCAGATTTTGTTCATACAGTACTGATTTGATTTGTTAATTGCAGACGTTACACCGAAATCAAGCAGTCAGATTTGCCGAGCGCGGTGGCCGCCAAGAAGACCAGGGAGTTCCGATGCCCGCCCCGGGAACAGATGAACGCTATTCTCAGTAAGATTTCATCCATTCCCAAATTGTTTACAGCCTTATACAGCTGTCCCAGATCTTAACGATAAAGCGACAGAGGAATAGCAACGAAGAATATATGGTCCTCTCTCCAATAGTATTTAAGCAAGTCATTTTATATACCTTGAATCGGATTAATTGGAAGACAGCCTGCGTATTAAGTGGATTAAGATGCTGATAGTGAAACTAGAGGCATGGGTTCGATTATTGCAGATCTTGATCCTTCGATCCTTGAAATCGATTCTAATGCGACACAGAATCATTTGTTTCGGGTGTTGACTCTGTGAGATGAAAAAATATTTCTAGCTTCTACCAGACGTGTACTTAATATATTACACACACTTAATATATTAACGTGATAAATTATGATATTTTGCATGCATTTATGATATTAATATGAAATTCGACAATATGGTCAATGGTGTGAGCTGTATTGTAATTTTTTATTGTTTAGCATAATTTATCTCTCTTTTATTTTTTTAGCATACAACCGTTTTTTTCCCAAATATATTTATATATAAATAATATAATATTGAAATAAAATTTGCATATCGGATCGCAAATAGAAAGAAAGAAAGAAAGAAGAATTTATTGTTGGACAGTGACATAGAAATACAAACAAAATAGATAACACAAGTGAGACACAAACACTAAAAATAATTATCACTGCGCCAACAATCGACCTCGCATTCAGCTAAATGCTTCGGTAATGCATAAGCAGTACCGCAGCGCTGATTTTCAATGCGAGGACCAAGTGACGTTCGGATGCTCAGTCATTAATCTGACTTGAATTAAACGTTAAAAAAATAATAATAATAATGTAATAATAATAATAACAATTGGGAAAAGCGACAAAATAACCAAATTAAAGAACACTAAAAACTTAAACAAAACACAAATATAAAATTAAATAGTACTCAATTTCAGGTATGTATGTGTGTATTATAAATGTACCCATGTAAATGTATTTGCGTAGTTAGATATTATTTTCTATGCATGTAAGTAGCGCGAAGTTATCTGATATTCAATAAAATAAATAAATAAATAATTCCAACACTTTGTGGATATGTAGTGAGCCTCGCTCGCACAGGCGCAACAAACATTGATAAACATCGTACTCGTGGCAATGTAACAAATAAAGCAGTAACAAATAAATAGGTTTTGTTGGTTACACGACAATAATGTGTAAATGAAGTGAGGTTTAAAATGCCACGAGACACAGGGAATCGTTAAATACAGACTAACTATTTAAATTAACTTTTTTAATTTAATAATTGTAAAATAAGGGTAGTTGAATTGTAACAGTCACAGAGCGGATGACTAATACCTCAGTCCGCCCCGTGACCACGAAAGCTGTAAAATAATCGAAACGTCGGGAAGTCAAAAATGTAAAAATTAAACCAAATCCGCGATAAAATCCGTAAATAATAGTTTTATTTCAATGAGTAACATTCGCGTAAACCTAAGAAATCATTAAACATAATATCATAAATGAAATCCCATTGCCCAGGCTTCAAGCACATGGAAGACGAGGACAAGGAGAACTGTCCGTGCGGTGAGGAGCTCATCGCCAGGATGAACGAGTTCCACGAGAACCTCATGGCGAGGGTATCACTCAGTGCACTGCAGGAACCAGACCCGGAGGTAAGAATAAGAATTATTTAAGAATAAGAATTTAAGAATAGGTAGGTACATTGATGATCTTAAATAAATATTATGAGCTCTATGATTTGCCATAAAGACGTACAAATTCAGGGTATATCAAGACTGCTACCGAAAACGAAGCCGGGTGGTAGTTTTAGTGACTTCAGACACAATGCAACAGAAAATGTTGCAAAAAAAAAGCGATGTTTTTTTTTGTAATTTTTTTCCTATTGTCGTATTTGGGTGGTAGGTACATTTATATCCTAAAATAATAGTGTATACCATTTTATTTATAAAAACTCTAAGGGATAAAAAAGTTTAAATCATTATTTCAGCAAAAACTATGGATTTACCACCCAAAAATGATCTGAGTGGACACATTTTAACTGGAGGTTCAGAATTATAAACATAGTCCTCAAGTAAAATTAAATAAAATAATTATATTGTTTTCAAAATATTCCATATTTTTTATCCTCACAAAACAATATGCATTCATAAACTACCCGCACATACGAACGCGATGGTCTGCGTTCAAAAATGAACGATGACCTTGCTTGTATCAAATGTTGAGTATAATTTGAACATTTATGAATTAATTTGTGAAGTATGAATTTTTAATAGTGTTATTCTCTTGTATTATTTTTTTTAGTGTGCATGCTTTGAAAATTATCCCTGTATAACCTTTAAAATTTACAGGAATCTACAGAGCCAGAAACGAAGCCTGGTGCATTCGGAAAACTGTATAACATTATCAACACCGTGAAAGAATTGGAAGAAGAAGCTAAAGTAAGTATATGAACACATTAATACCCATGTTTCTTAGTACTGTTTTTGTGACTTAGTATTTTGTAAATCCGAAATTTATAGCGAACCTTACGGTCCCATAATGTAGCTATTTAAAATAGTGATTTTTTTATTGCTTCAAATGGTCCTATGAGCGTGTCATTTACCTGATGGTAAGAGTTACGACCACTCATGGACAGAAGCAAAACCAAACATGACCATGAAGTACAAGGAATACTTAGCATCCTGAGACATAATATTATGTTAAGTCTTAATATGTCCAGTAGTTACTCTGTTCCTTCAAACCGAAACACAACAGTGCTTTAACACTGCTGTTTGGCGGGAGAAATAAGTATTGTGGTGGTTACCTACCCAGACGGCCTGTTGCAGTATTTATGCGATTTTTGTTAAAATCTTTATATTACCAATTGCTTTCCTATAAATAAAGATATCCCTCTACTCTGTATAAAAACCACAAATCCTAATATTTACTTTATTACAGGAGATAGAAGAACCTCCAAAGAAAACTCCTGAAGAAAGGTTCCGCAAGGTTCTCATCCAGACCATCGTCTCCTGGGCTGAGGAGTCGCAGATAGAGACTCCTAAACTCGTCAGAGAAATGTTCAGGTATACATAGTTTATTATTCCCTCTCTCCCGCTTTCTGTCTCTCTCTCTTTCTCTCTCTCTCTCTCGTTCTGTATGTCTCTTCAGCCACAGGAAGTTGACTACTGAACATAGGGTTCCTCCTAGGATCTCCACATCGATCTGCTGGTGCAAAGATTTTTGTGCCTCGATGAAACCTACTTTTTTGTGTAGGTAATATGAGCTCCATATCCGCGTTTCTTGGAGAAATGAACTTGTAGACAAAAAAAAAAAATTGGCTTGGACTCTGTGAACAAAATGTAAAATTTGATTAATAATTAATTTATTTTATACAAATCTATCCCTCGGGACAAAATAGGAAAACGTTTAAAGACCAACCTTAAAAAATGCTAAAATTAGTTTTAAGCGACTAGCGATTTGTATGAATTTCTATGGAATGTAAAACCCGCCAACCTGCACTAGGCCAGCGTGGTGGACTATCTGGCCTAGCCACTCTCAATCTTACTCTGGATTGTAGAGGTAGCCCAGGCCCGGCAGTGGAGCGTATATAGGCTGATACAGAATAGTACATTACCACTGCAGCTCAACCGTGATTAGTAAGTCCACAAATCCGCACTAGGCCAGCGTAGCGGACTATATGGCCTAACCACTCTCAATCGTATTCTCGATTGTAGAGGAGGCCGGTGCCCTGCAGTAGGTTGTATATGGGTTGATACAGTATAGATACTATGAATCGGCATTGTTCTTTAGTCCTTTTGTCTTTTCCTAGTGTACAATAAAGAATATGAATAAATAAATATCCAAAATCTATCCCACAGCCTCCTAGTCCGTCAATACGACGCGGTAGGCGAGCTGATCCGAGCTTTAGAGAAGACATACGTCATCAACGCGAAGACCAAGCTGGACGTGGCGGAGATGTGGGTGGGACTGAGTCAGATACGAGCCTTACTGCCGGTGCAGATGAGCCAGGAGGAAGAGGAACTCATGAGGAAACGGCTGTGGTGAGGAATAGAACGAATTGTCATAGTATTTTTTTTTATTGTCACCTAATTCTGCTTCATTGAGAATATTACTGCCAGTGTCAAGTGACATTACATTTATTATTTAAATTAAATAAATATCTAATTTAATTTAAATAAGTAAATAGATTCTACTTCGCATATAAGCACTGCCCAAAAAATTGCAAAAGTTTACTCTACTACAAGTACTGTAAAACTGAAACTGATTACCGAAAGAAACACTCTTTCGAAAACCTTACTGTTCCGGTATTTTTAAAAGCTCACTGAGGCCTTTAAAAAGTCCGCTCGTTGGCTATGGTTGGCTCATACCAAAATAACACTCTTTGTTTCCTTATTTCTCTTGCCATTTTTAGGCCGTAGCTAATAATCTAGTGTATATTTGATCGAAGTACCAGCCACATAACTTTAATGGAAAAGTTTTTGGTCTGCATTATTGTTTGCCTTATTTTGCTCTGGAATATACCGGGTATATCAAGACTGCTACCGAAAACAAAGCCGGGTGGTAGTTTTAGTGCCTACAAACACAATGCAACTAAAAAATTCGCTAAGAAACGCGACAATTTTTTTTTATTATTTTTTAAATATCGTCGAATTTATGTGGCAAATCCATAGCTTTTGCTAAAATAATAATTTATAGCCTTGCATACCATAGCGTCTCTAAAAATAAAAAGGTGTACACTATTATTTAAGAAAAAACTAAGTATTTACCATCCTAATACGACGATAGAAAAAAAATAACAGAAAAATTTCGTCACAATTTTTTGCACAAAATTTAGTTGCATTGTGTCTGAAGTAACTAAAACTACCACCCAGCTTCATTTTCGGTAGCAGTCTTGATATACCCTGTATAGAAAACATATTGCTGTAATTTTATTAAGACGTGCTTAAATCACATCAACATTCTCGGAACCTAATATTATAGATACCAAAACTAGGATATATTTGTACATTTTCTCAACCGGTTTATTACTTTAATTTCTGTGCTGCGGATATTTTGGACATGTGACCAAAGAATTCTTTGCAATCAACTGTTTTATATTTACAGGAAACTTGTCAACAACCACACGTTCTTCCAGCATCCTGATTTGATAAGGTTCGTATCCGTTAACGTTTATTATTTATAAATTAAAATTTTGTTGAGTTTTTTGAATGGTAGTCTCTCAATATTCGTTAAAGATTTTTTATCTCCTTCTACATAAATCATTTTGTAGAGTCTGTTAGTTGCTAAAGACTTGGTAGTGCATCTGAGCTATTCGATGAAATTCAATACTTCAATGCTTCTTACTAGCTTACAGAATAAATAACGGGCAAGTGAATGTGATAGTCAATATTGCATTGATTACCACACTTAAAGTGAGTGCCATCAGCTCATGAACACTCACTGTTGAGGCAAGAGCAGAGTAAGTGCGATTAAGAGGGCTATAATGGTATAGTAGTGAATATTAACATGGAACTCAGAGTTTTAGTTTCCCAAGATATAATAGGCTTCGCTTAGTTTGGGAACCCCTGGTAATGTCGATGTATGTAACAACTTCTTTTAATATTATTTCAATCTGTGTATGTTTAATTATATGTAAGTCTGTTTTTTTAAATCAACAATGTATTGTTATTATTTTAACATATTTTTTTTAATTCCATTTAATGGTAATAAAACCTGTAGTACAAGCCTTGGCCAAGCACAACCGGCTAAATAGTAATTAGATAGATGACATAGATGACGAGGACAAAACTTTCTGGTGATACGGCATGTATTTAAAATTGTAGCTTTTTGTAGAAGATAAATAAGATGTGGGGTATTTTTAATATTTCCAGGTGCTGTTTGCGCTCTCCATTGAGTTTTATTATTATTAATATGTATGGTATAGGGTGCTCCGCGTTCACGAGAACGTGATGGCAGTGATGATGAACACGCTGGGGCGGCGCGCGCAGGCGCAGAGCGACCAGCAGCCCGCGCAGCAGCCCACACCCGCGCACGACGACAAGGAGAAGGTACGCGTGCACACGGATACATATACACACGCACACGCACGTACACACGGACAGATATACGCGTGCACGGACATATGAACGTATACACACACACAACACACTCAAACTCACGGACAGATATACGCACGCACACACGCACATACACACAGACAGATATACGCGTGCACGGACATATGAACGTATACACACACACAACACACTCAAACTCACGGACAGATATACGCACGCACACACGCACATACACACAGACAGATATACGCGTGCACGGACATATGAACGTATACACACACACAACACACTCAAACTCACGGACAGATATACGCACGCACACACGCACATACACACAGACAGATATACGCGTGCACGGACATATGAACGTATACACACACACAACACACTCAAACTCACGGACAGATATACGCACGCACACACGCACATACACACAGACAGATATACGCGTGCACGGACATATGAACGTATACACACACACAACACACTCAAACTCACGGACAGATATACGCACGCACACACGCACATACACACAGACAGATATACGCGTGCACGGACATATGAACGTATACACACACACAACACACTCAAACTCACGGACAGATATACGCACGCACACACGCACATACACACAGACAGATATACGCGTGCACGGACATATGAACGTATACACACACACAACACACTCAAACTCACGGACAGATATACGCACGCACACACGCACATACACACAGACAGATATACGCGTGCACGGACATATGAACGTATACACACACACAACACACTCAAACTCACGGACAGATATACGCACGCACACACGCACATACACACAGACAGATATACGCGTGCACGGACATATGAACGTATACACACACACAACACACTCAAATTCACGGACAGATATACGCACGCACGAATGTATGAATGTACGTTTTTTTTGAGTGAGGCTAGCATGCCGTTCACCTGATGGTAGGCGATACGACCGCTTGTGAACAGTAGCAACACTAAACAACACTGAATTACAAGGAATGCTTAGTATTCCGCTACGCTTGTCATCCTGAAACATAAAATGTTAAGTCTCAATATGTCCAGTAGTTACTCTGGCTACAATTTCCTTCAAATCGAAACACAACAGTGCATTTACACTGCTTTTTGGTGGGAGAAACACACATTGCAGTGGTGCCTGCCCAGACGACTTCTCATGTATGAGAGATCTACCACCAGTACATCAACGTACGTACAACTTTAACGCAATGAACAGCGGCGCAACACCTGGCTATAATATATGGTCCCGCAATCGAATATGTCCTCGTTGAAGAAAGGAATCCTTAAGTAATTCAATTATTTTATCACTCCCGAAATACGTCCCGCCTTCGGTGGCTCGATGAATCCGATTTATGTAGGGTTAAGGTGCTACACCAAGTAATTTACAACTTACTGGTAATTTACTGGTGGTAGGTCTCTCATATGTGAGATGCCATCTGGGTAGGTACCACCGCAATGTCTATTTCTCCCGTGAAACAACACTGCTTAAATGCACTGTTGTGTTTCGGATTGAAGGACATTGTAGCCAGAGCAACTACTGGACATATCTGGGGGCGCGGCCGAGCCCCCTCCAAGTCGAGCTATAGGCCGTAACATCCTTTTCTCGAAGCAATTCAGACCATTTTCAACCCCCTATAACTTCGTTGTGGCTAAAGCATGAAGCCTGAATTTTCAGTTACTAAGCAGGCACTGTGTAAACACGGTATATTTAAAATTTCATTCAATTTGAACCAGTAGTTTAAGAATTGTAGCATGTCAAACTTTCTTAATTTTGTCACTCACTGACTGACTGACCGATCATCAAAAGTCTAAGGCACTTCCAGCAGACATAGAACCTTTAAATTTATAATATAATTCGTGTTTAGTGTCTAAAGTAAGGGAAAATTCAAACATTTCATAATTTGTGTCTAGTTTTCTAGATAGACCACCTGCGTGAATAACTTTGTAATCCTATATAAATGTATAGGATTACAAAGTTATATTTGCAGTTAATGAATCATTGTACCCGTATATAATGGAATAATAGTTGTAGATAGATATCTATATACATGAGGCATAACAGGAGGGGATATAGAGAGGGAAATGGTGTATTCAGCCCATGAAACTGTACAACATTCCTCTAGAAAAACATGACGAAGAAAAACTTGCAAATAAATAGATTAAATAACTCGAAAATATCAATTAAAACGAAAGGAAGAACATTAATAATCAAATCCGCTATATTTGTGATAAATTGATACCTACAAAAATAAGAAAAATCCATAAGACAGAGGCTTTAAGAAAAATCGTTAGTGATATTCTAGAAGTAAGAAGTACCGAAAAGGAAAAAAGTAGGACTCTACAAAAAGACGTGAGATCCCATCAAAAACATGCTGTAAAAAAAAATCCAAGTCTCGCAGCTCAGGTTTTCTACCGCAAAAAGTTGTGAGATGCATGTTTTACCAAGTCGATTATTTATTTAGTCCTTAAGGGAACTTCTATATAAAGTTATTACGTTAGTTATTACCATATCAATATTAAAAATTCTTTACGTTTTAAATAAATAGATCGACTTGGCCAGAAGCATTATGTATAAATTGTACGATACATTATGTTTTCATGCGATGGCGAGCGCAGTGGAATGTTGCTACTGTTCATGAGCGGTCGTATCGCTTACTATCAGGCGAACGGCTTGCTCGCCTCGCCATTCAATAAAAAAAAAACTACGAAATCATTTTGGTTATATCGGCGGTTTATTTCCCGGATTTAAGGTATATGTGTTGATGAGCCGCGTTAATGATCACGGAATTAATGCGTAAGCATAAACAAAAATAGCGGTGCAGTGCACCGTACATCATGACAAATGTTAAATTTCAACCATTACTCTGGCTACAATGTCCTTCTAACCAGAACATAGCAGAACGAAAATGTAACTTCTATTTGTACCCTATTTCTATTGCATATTCACACCCCATATCTATAGCATTTCTATAGCATATCTATACTCCCATTTATCCCCAGGACACATCTCACGAGATGGTGGTAGCTTGCTGCCGTTTCCTCTGCTACTTCTGCCGCACCGGCCGCCAGAACCAGAAGGCCATGTTCGATCACTTCGACTTCCTGCTGGAGAACTCTAACATCCTGCTGTCCAGACCCTCGCTGCGGGGATCCACGCCCCTGGACGTGGCGTACTCCAGTCTCATGGAGAATACTGAGCTCGCGTTAGCTTTGAGGTTTGATATCTTCTATTGTTAGGTTAAATTATGCTGAGTTATTGAAAGGATGTCACTTTAACTAAAAAATAAGTTTTGATGTAAGAAAAGGTTTTTTTTGTAAAATTCTAATTAAACTTCAAACGGAAACGAAGTCAGGCCGTAGTTTTAGTGACTTCAGACACAATGCAACTATAAATATCGTAAAAAAGACAATGCTTTTATTTATTTTTAGGGTCTTCGTTGAAATAAAACTATTATATTACGGATTTTATGTACGGGTCTGGGTGTTTGTGAGACCGAAAAGTCTCTCGTAGTTCCTGATACCCACGACACAAGACTCGATCTTAATGTGGGGTCAGGACTATGTATGTGACTGTTGGGTGTATTTATTATTTATTATTATTTATTTTTCGCGGGTTTGATTTATTATTTTCATTTAATTTAAGTATCATCATAGCTTTTTGCTAAAATAATAAAACTTTTATTATATGCATGCTGTTGAAATATTTTCGTGAGAGCTTTACTAATGGATCTTTATCAATGGATTTGTTGTTAAAGATTATATGATAATTGACATCACATATCGTTTGTACATTTCATATAAGAATGAAACTACAACCTTTCCCTTAAATTTGATTTCAGAGAGCACTATCTGGAGAAGATAGCTGTGTACCTCTCTCGCTGTGGATTACAAAGCAACTCGGAGCTGGTGGAGAAAGGATATCCGGACCTGGGTTGGGATCCCGTGGAGGGAGAGCGGTATTTGGACTTCTTGAGGTTCTGTGTTTGGGTGAGTTTATATATTATAATTCTCTTTTTTTGTTTCAAAACTGCAGAGGAAAACGTTTCAAATAAAATATAAAAGTGTACAAATTATACATTCTTAGGGACAAGTATTTTCTTATTGTCAGTACGCTACTTTATTCAAAAATAGAAAATCGTTAATACTTTTGCAAGTAAGAATATTGTGAGTGAATTTAAAAACATTTATATTTATGGACTGTTATATGAAATACAAAGCATTATTGCTTACGTGTTTTTTAATGAAGCCGTTCATTTCCTCAAGATCCTGTTCGCATATTTATGAGTTTTTCCTTGATTTCTCTACAGGTTTTAAGCTTCATTTCTCATATTTTATTGGTTTATTGATACTATTCAAGTTGTGATTTATGTATAATTTTCTTTTGTATCCAATCAAGGGCGGATCCAGGGGGGACATCATGGGGGTCAGGACCCTCTCTGGGCTGGCTCCAGATTGACAGAATTTATTTATTATCTTGTTTATAAAATGTATAAGCACAATTAATTCTTGTACGTCGATATATAAAATAAAAAGTGTGTGTTTACGGCAGCAACTGATTTAAAAAAAAACTGTATGACCCCAGGTGTAAAAGCTAGATCCGCCCTTGTATCCAATAAACGAAAAACTCGCTAATAATCTTAAACTCTTCTAGGTAAACGGAGAAAGCGTAGAGGAGAACGCTAACCTAGTGATCCGACTGCTGATCCGTCGGCCGGAGTGCCTCGGGCCCGCCTTGAGGGGAGAGGGCGAGGGCCTACTGAAGGCCATAGTGGACGCCAACAAGATGAGCGAACGCATCGCAGATAGGAGGAAACTGAGGGATCTAGAGCAGGAGGGAGATATTAATGTGAGTTTGCACGGTTGGAGGAGTGGTTGTGGGAAAATTTAAAAGAAAGATTTTTTTGGGATCTTCTAACATTTGTCTAAAAAATTGAAAACTATACCAATCTTCTTAGATCTTAAATTTGTTTTTAATTTGAATCAAATGCGTCAGAACATATAGGAAGCAAAGAAGATGGATTGACTCAAAACTTCTTTGTGCTATTTGAGATTGCGAGATAATTTCCATATCAATGCTCTTTTTATTAGAAAATCATGATGCCTCGTAGTTTCAAAATTATCTTGTGAGTTACTTAATAATAAATGAATCACTGGAAACTTCATTAATAAAAAATATAAAATTTTGATTTTGTTAATACTATCCAAACGAAATAACTCAACTTTATTAAAAAGCTAAATTTCAACCATTGCGCGCAATCATCATGACGCAAACATTGGCCCAAAAAATGAATTGCAATATCAAAGTTTAAATCAAACTTTGCAACTTAATTGGCCTAACGAACTAGAATTAGTACTTACCCTATCCAAATTGTCGCGTCTAACGCAATAGACGATCGGCAAGCGTACAAATATGTTGCAGTTCAGCCATCCCCTACCCGAGTCGGATGAAGATGAAGACTACATCGACACCGGCGCCGCCATTTTGAACTTTTACTGTACGTTGGTGGATTTGCTGGGACGATGCGCGCCGGATGCTGCTGTTATTGCTTTGGTGAGTATTCTTATTTCAAAGGTTATTTGATGAGTGTAGGCTTCCTCCAATTTTTTCTAGACTACATCGACACCGACGCCGCCATTTTGAACTTTTACTATACGTCGGTTGATTTGTTGGGACGGTTACGATTTATGAAACAGAATTACGCTATTATTAACCTTGAAGATTCGGATATAAGGTTGGAAAAACAAACTTAAAATTAAAGTTAATAATGATGAAATCTACCTATGTTCTCAGCGTATACGAGCTAATGAAAATTTATGTTATCATTTTGTACTATTGTAGTGTTGTAATTATTTCCCTATTTCCTAGAACATTTGACGCATTAGTAAAGTCTGCACGCAATTTATAATTTAAACAATTTTATTTATTCCTAAAGATAAGGTTCAGGTCTTCGTAACTAAGTCTGTTATCTTATGTCCTCAAAGATCTAATATTAGAACTTACATTCCAAGAAAATATTGCTTTAACGCCCGAATACTGGAACGCAGCTTAAATATAAGTTGCGCTTAACTACGTTAATCCCGCTTAAATGTACTGGCTAAGTGGGCCGTGCGCTGTTAAAAGCAACTTATTATTTGAATGGCGTTCCAGTATTCGGGCGTTAAAATGGTATCTTAAATTATAATATTTCCTATCTATCTTAAAAAAATATATACATCAAAAAGAAATCAAATCTCAGTTAAAATCCAACCTTATATCTCAGGGCAAGAATGAGTCTCTCCGAGCTCGTGCCATTCTTCGTTCCCTGGTGCCGCTGGAAGACTTACAGGGAGTACTGAGTCTTCGGTTCACACTTAACAACCCTGCCGCGGGTGAAGAAAGACCTAAATCTGGTAAGAGTTTATACAATACCAGCCTTGTATTATTATTTTTGATAGAGTCTATTATTACGTAGGCATAAGATAAAAAATGAATGGAACAAACGCGGGCCAATCTCTAGATGTCGGCAAAGTTTGTCCTCCGTCATATTTATTAATCATCAAGCAAAGAAGATTGGACGTACGCGCTTCTTTTGTTTTTCAAGAATCTTCTGTCCTTGTGTACTCTTCCTCAATGGTATGCTAGTAAATATTGTTCAGTGCAAATATATTTGTTTTCGATCTATTAATTCAAATATACAATGTATCGTTGCTTTCATTATCAGCCTCCGAGGTGCAAGCGGTAAGACACCGCCTGTGAAACGAGAGGCCGCAGGTTCAATCCCCGCATCGAGAAAAATGTCTGTGCGGCCTACACATATTTCTTTCGAGTCTGGTTGTTTGTGAGACCGAAAAGTCTCTCGTAGTTCCTGATACATGACACAAGACTCGATCTTAGTGTGGGGTCAAGGCTATGTATGTGACCGTTGGGTGTATTTATTTATTCACAGACATGCCATCGGGTCTAATCCCCGGCCACAAGCAGAGCGTGGGTTTGTTCTTGGAGCGCGTGTACGGAATCGAAACTCAGGAGCTCTTCTACAAGTTGCTAGAAGAAGCTTTCTTGCCTGACTTGAGGGCCGCCACTATGCTGGATAGAGTGAGTTTTAATTTATATTAATTTATGGCTTGATTAAATTAAAATAACACACAAATTTATTTAAAATTACACAGCCAAAAATGTAAAATGTATGCTTGTGGAATTTAATAACTGTAAACTGTGAGTTTCGTCTACACGTAAAAAACATACCAGGGAATGACAGTATTTTGATTCTAATATTTTTTATAATCAAACCATTTTTTATGTATGGATATCGACTATGTCTTCTTTTAACTAACTTTTATTTTGTATATAACCTTAAAACTTTACACTACAAACATCAGTATTAATACCACTTCTAAACACAGGCTCTTTACATCAAATACAACATTGTAAGTGAATTTCTTTAATTCTAATTATGATACACTGAATTTCCTTGTAGAACGACGGTTGTGAATCAGACATGGCGTTATCAATGAACCGGTATATCGGCAATTCAATCCTGCCTCTATTGATCAAACACGCTAACTTCTACAACGAAGCTGAGAACTATGGCAGCTTGTTGGATGCCACATTACATACTGTGTACAGGTAAAATAGCATCTATGACCTAGAGAATAAGAACCACACGCCCGAAGACTCAAACGCCACTTAATATGTTGCACTTAATTACGCAAGTCCCGCTTAAATGTACTGACTAGTGGGTCGTATTGTCAAGTATTTGGAATTGATCTTAGAAACCCATTCCATAATATTATAATTGAGAAAACAGAAGAAAATTAATTATTGGTTGGTGTCGTGATATTTTCAAGTTAGTGGGAGTATTTAAAATAAAACTATCATCATAGCCCTATGTTCATTGTTTTATTTCCTTTTTATTGTATTAAAAGGCGAGACAAGCATGCTTTTCGTCTGATGGTAAGCAGAACGACCGCTTATAGACATAAGCGAACCCAAGCACTTTGAACTACAAAGCAATGCTTTGCATTCCACTACCCTCTTCATACTGAGACATAAGATGCTAAGTCTCAATATGTCCAGTCTGACTACAATGTCCTTCAAATTGGAATACAAAAGTGCATTTACGCTATTATTTGGCGGGAGAAATAGACATTGCTGCCTTCTAACCGGTCTTTCACATATATGAGAGAACCTTCCACCTCGTAGGCGGGCGTCCGACATTTTGCATGTCTGTTATTGCTATAAAATATTTACAAAGTTTTTATTTACATTAACAGACTATCGAAGAACCGCATGCTGACCAAGGGTCAGAGGGAGGCGGTATCTGACTTCCTGGTGGCCCTCACTTCCGCCATGCAGCCCTCCATGCTACTGAAGCTGTTGCGGAAACTCACAGTCGACGTGTCCAGGCTCTCGGAATACACCACTGTCGCGCTTAGGGTATGGATTATGAATATTATTAGCGTTAAAAAGTAGTTTTTCTAGTAGTCCGGAGATTATGAACTTAAAAAAAAACTATAAAGGTAATTTAATTTAATGCACATGTTCCTCTTTACCCCAGGTAACATTATACAAAATTTTAAAAAATAGACCTATTTTTTTATCAATATCGTGATTTTAGTTTTCATGATTTTCGCCCAACCTGTATAGACGAGTATTTTTACCGCTTAGCTGAACTTTAGTTCGGTCCAGGAATATTCCTGAGTCGTATAAAGACTTGTACTTATACGGCTTGGTCAAAAGCCTTGTAAACTAAAACCGCGATTGGTGAAAAAGCTACCAGGCCGAGATTATTATTATTTTTTCAAATTCGGTACATGTTACATGGGCTGCCATATGTAAGACCATATGTATTAAGACTAAAATGTTAGAGTACATTAATTATGACACCGTATAAAATTTACACACAAAATAAATCTTATTTATTTCATAATTAGCGTTTTATATAATTGACAATTAAATCCAAAAAAATCACCATAAATAAACAAAAATTTTTTAAAACACGAATCTCTTATCACTCCATTACCCATTTTCTTTTTCAAAAAATAAAAACTTTTTTTTTTCCTTTTCCCTCAGCTCCTAACCCTGCACTACGAGCGCTGCGCCAAGTACTACGGCAGCACGGGCGGCCAGGGCGTGTACGGAGCCTCCTCGGACGAGGAGAAGCGTCTCACCATGATGCTGTTCTCCAACATCTTCGACTCCTTGTCCAAGATGGACTACGAGCCTGAACTATTCGGGAAGGCGCTGCCGTGTCTCATCGCTATTGGTGAGTTTCAACCGACTTTAAAAATGCAGGAGATTCGCAGTTTGACTGTAAAACGGGGTGATTATTTTTGGTTGGTTTATTTCGTATGTCTAAGGTAAAAGTTAGTTGGTAAGTTATTATTTAAATCTGCAACATAACAAATATGTCATGCCGACCTTATAAAAGTGTAGGAAAAGAAAGAAGAAAAAAATATTGCTATGGTAAAGAATAGATTTCAGGTAAGTATTTAACGAAAAAGTTCGCTAATATAATGAAAAAATCATAGTTTTTTTAAATTAATTCAAATTGAGAAATAGTTTAAAGAATATAATTTTGTATGACTTATGACCGTGATAGTGTGGATTTAAATATTATTTTTAAAATTTATTACTGTAGGTAAGATTTATTACATTACATCTCGTATTTCCAAAAATCTAATACAAGAAATATATATTTCCTAAATTATTAACTACAACATTTAATCAATATCTCACTATCATTCGTGTTACGTATCCATGAAATCTAAACAATACCAAGGTAACACATATCTAACGGCACGGTCGCTCGCAAGGTTGAATCCAAGTTTAAGGTCGTTCACAAGGCCTAGGTCGACTACGAGGCCTAGGTCGCCTGTAAGGCCGCAGCCTTCAGCCAAGGTTGGGACCTAGGCCATTGATAGGTGGCCTTTAAGCCTCACCCTTGGTGCAAGGGTAAGGTTAGCAGTCGAGGTCCTAGCCTTGTTGCAAGGTTGTGCTATTAGTGAAAAATCGATGCCCTTCAATTTCAAGGTCGATAATATTTGGTATTGAAAAGTATTGATTTTGGCAATCTCAAGGCTTTGATGGTGTAATAAGCTATTTTTAGTTAATCATGTAGTTGATAGGATAAGAATTGTTTTATATTTTGCTACGATAGTGGACTCAATTAAGTTTGGTTATTTTATCGTTTTTTACATCAGTCTGAGCGATAGATTTTTTATATTTAATTGTATAAAGGGCGTGTGGCGAGCTGGAACTTTGGCGTTATTGTTATGGAAAGGATTATAATTATGATAGCTTGATGATGAACATTACTTTCTTTGCGAAATTATTATAGGTTGGATCTTCATATACCAAGAGCCCGTGACCGCCAAACTTTCGTCATTTTATAAAAGCTGAAAGTTTGTCTGCGCATATCTTTAACATAGACATTAAGACGAGCTATTATGGAGTTTGTGGTTGCTTTAGTCGTTATCAGCTTCAATATTTCTGGCAAAATGAAAGAACCATTAAAAGTATCTGAATACTAAGGAAATATTTTTTGGGTCTTGCCTTAATAACATATCGTCTGCTTACTGGTAAAACAAGATAAATGCATTTTTTTACAAAATCGAGTTAAAAATGCAGTTATATGGATTTTTTTATTCTCTATCTACTGGTAAAACCCAATAAAAGCAAAGTTCAATATCTTCTGAGATAATAAGTTTGTAAAAGTGATAACTTCTTACATTTTGGAAAAAATATACAAGTAAAACATAATAAATATTCTGATAGCTTAAATGCATTTCAATTTTAACAGGTAAAAAATAATAAATACGGTTAAAGTTTTTTACTTTGTGTTGTGACAAGGTCTTAAACGCATTTATTATTATAAATCTTACAATTTAAACACCATCACTATATTAAAGTTATTAATTCCATTTATTAAAGTTAAGTATTTATTGATTTTTGTTTATTAAGGATCGATGTTTGATTGCCATAATTACGTGATAAGAAATACAAAACTGCTGCTCGAGAGCCGAGTTGATCCGACACTACAGCGAAGACATCCCGGACATCAGTCGGTATGAGATTCGGATGGCCCTTGATCGACTTAAAAATAACAAAGCGCCGGGCGAGGACGGAATTACAGCAGAGCTTCCGAAAGCGGGTGGAGCGCTGATACTGCAAGGCCTTCGGAGGCTCTTTGATTCCGTCCTGCTTGAGGGCACAACGTCAGAGGCATGGAGCAGAGGTGAGGTGGTACTGTGCTTCAAAAAGGGTGATAACAGCTTCTTGAAGAATTGCAGGCCCATCTCACTCCTGAGCCATGTCTATAAGGTGTTTTCAAGGGTCATCACAATTCGTTTGGAATACAGATTTGATAACTTCCAGCCTTCCGAACAAGCTGGTTTCTGAAAAGGCTACAGTACCATAAACCACATTCATTCGCTCCGGCAAGTTACATAAAAATCCGAGGAGTATAATTTGCCACTTTGCTTAGCGTTTGTGGACTATGAGAAAGCCTTCGATTTGATAGAGATTTGGAATGTGCTGCAGTCTCTTCAACGGTGCCACATTGATTATAGGTATATCGAAGTGTTGAAGTGTTTGTACAAAAACGCCACCATGTCAGTCCGAGTACAAAATCAGAGTACGAATGCTATTCCCTACTACAGAGGGTCATGAGACATGGAAATATATCTCCGAAAATGTTCACTGCTGCGCTATTCGACATTCGGATTCGGCATCAACATCAATGGCGAGTATATCAGTCACCTTCGATTTGTCGACGACATCGTAGTGTTGGCGAAATCGCTGGAATCCTGCGCCATATGCTCAAGGACCTCAATGGAGTTGCTCGACAGGTGGGTCTTAAAATGAACATGGACAAGACGAAGATTATGTCGCGTCCACCTGGATTGCGGTTGGAAACTCTACGCTCGGAGTTGTGGACGAATACGTCTATTTGGGACAAGTTGTCTGGTTGTAAGTTGTAGTCGCAGTGGGCCGGACACATTGCGCATAAAACCGATGGCCGTTGGGACCGAAAGGTTCCATTGTGGAGGCCACGTACAGGCAAGCGAAATGTCAGACGCCCGCCTACAAGGTCGACGGACGAGCTAGCTAAAGTTGCAGGAAGTCGCTGGATGCAAGCCACTTCCAACAGGTCGATGTGGAGACCCTTGGGGGAGGCCTATGTTCCGCAATAGACTTCCTGTAGCTGAGATGATGATGATGATGAAATACAAATGACTGATTATTAAAAATCTTTTCTTTTATTATCGTTTAATAGATTACCTATGTAAAGTTAATTTCTTTTTATTACATTAATCACCTTTGTATGTTGCAATACTTAATAATTGACACGCTTACACTAAAAGTATACAAGTAAAACAGGTTAAATGTATCAAAAATATCATTATTTCAGCGAATTTGGTCAATAAAATCTTTCTACTTAAAGAATTAGTGTAAAGTACTATAAGTCTTCACACAAAAGTAAAATAAGCTTTTGAAATCATTGAATTTAGAAGATATAACACCTTTGATAAGTTCTTGTAAAACATGTTAAATGCAGCCCTCCTTTGACCTAAATTTGACTTTATTCAATTTTTATTAATACCAAATATTCAATAAAAGTAAATCTCAAAAGAGGGGTAGCTAGCTAGCCCTACTTGTTGCTTTAACAGTTTTTTAATTAATGAATTTGAAATAGATCAAATTATAACTCAAACTTTAAAAACTCATTTACTCGAATTGGCACTGACTGCATTTATTACTTTTTACCAGTAAGCAGACGATATATCAAATTCAGCTTTTATACTATTATGCTAGCAAAAATATATATTGGTAAAATTTTAAGATATAGTCACATTTAAATTTTTAATTGACAATTCAGTAGGGATTTTTATCGTCTAAATACATACATATATTCAGCAGCATGGTATGTTAATATAATATAATGAAATAAAATACGTTGCATAAATTTAAAACTTGTTTGTTTGTTTCAGGTTGTGCGTTGCCGCCTGATTATTCGTTATCGAAGAACTACGACGATGAATTTTATGGAAAGGAACAGAATGCAGGTAAAATATATTTTACTCACTTTAAGAAAAATATAACATCCCTTGCTGGTTTTCAGTTATCTTTATTATCATCAGCTACGTGAAGTCATCGATCCGATATGGGTGTCTATAAAAAAACCCAATGACCTGTCGAAATTTACCATTATCTAGCAAATTCTTGTTGTGTCAGGGGTCCTACTCTGTAATTCGAAACGAAGTTCGAATACCTACTTGGACGATCGAAGTTTATGAAGATACGAATGTATCTACTCTATAAATTTTCGAATTCGTATAACGTACATCGTAACCATAAGTCTATAATTACGACCATAAGTCTATGTAGGTACATTTGTATCGTATACAGGGTATATCAAGACTACTACCGAAAACGAAGCCGGGTGGTAGTTTAAGCGACTTCAGACACAATGCAACAGAAAATGTTTATAAAGACTCTATGATATAAAAGAGTTTAAATTATTATTTTAGCAAAAACTATGGATTTACCACCCAAAAATGGCGATAATTTAAAAACGATAAAAGAACAATTGTCGCGTTTCTCGCAAAATTTTTAGTTGTATTGTGTTTGTAGTCACTAAAACTACCACCCGGCTTCGTTTTCGGTAGCAGTCTTGAGATACCCGGTATAAACTTCGATCGTCCAAAGATTCGATCTTCGTTTCGGATTTACAGAGTAAGGCCCCGGTTCGTGTAAAGGTTTTCTCACAAATATTCTGTTTATTTTTAACACTTGATAAAAATGTTGTGTGTGGTCAGGACTATGTATGTGACTGTTTGCATTTATTTATTTATTTTATGTTCAGCAATATACAATAACCACTCTCAATTGTTCACTCGAGGCCCGTGTCCTGCAGTGGGACGTATATGGTACTGAATATACAATAATCATTGTATAACAGTGTTGGAAGTCGCTGGATGCAGGCCGCTTCCAACAGGTCATTGTGGAGATCATTGGGGGAGGCCTATGTTCAGCAGTGGACTTCCTGTGGCTGATATGATGATGATGATGATGATTGTATAACACTTCCAGAAGGTTCAGACAACCCACAATACGACCCTCAGCCGATCAACACGTCGTCCGTGGCTCTCAACAACGACCTTAACACTATCGTGCAGAAATTCTCAGAGCACTACCACGACGCGTGGGCTTCCAGGTAGACATACCTTGTATACACTACTACTATCAAAACCTGCATCGTTGGCGTAGTTGTACTAGGGTACGGTTACAAAGCTGAGGTCTCAGGTTCCAATCCCGGGTTGGGCGTTTGGATTTTTCTATTTATCAGCCCGGAGTCAGGAATTTATGCCCGATAGGGCGATAGGTTCACCACCTATCACATCGTGAGACGGAACGCACAAGGCGAAATGTGGGTGTCCTAGCACCTCTGCCTCCCCCTTCTGGGAAAAAGGCGTGAGTTTATGTATGTATGTATCAAAACCTTAAATCACAACAAACAATCAAAACATTACTTTTCATATAAGGCTGTGGAAACAAAATGTATAATAGCGCCATCTTATACCAAAAGAGAGAAGTAACGGCATGTGACCTCAAAAAAATTGAAATATGATTTACTGTTGCATATAGTTGGTATAATACGAGTATATCATGGATTATCGATAAATAATTTATAGAATATGCCAATGCAATCTATCTCATTTATGGATCTATCTTAAGAGCGTATACACCTTGCGCGCAAAGTCAACTATAGGTATTTCTTCGTTAATTTCACGCACACATAAGCGACCAAAGCTGTGTGCGTAGAACTGCCGCGTCGGCTCGCTATACAATCGGCTCAAACAACTTTGATCCGTGCGCTTCAAATATTCATTTGAAATGTAACTGTAACATAATATCATAAAAATATTTTATTTGCATTATAAGTAGACAAATATTACCGTGCAAGCAAAGAATAATACAAATTTAGATACTAATCATATTTTCGTTATTATTACATTGTTAAGTTGCATTCAAATCAGTGTTCAATCAGTAGATACTACGGACGTTTTATTAATAATTTCGTGTTCGAACACATAAATAGTGTTAGGGGCCTTACAACCCCTTACAATTACGAAATATATTGAATTTTATATTACAATACATAACATAATTTAGCCTCGGAATTAAATCCCATTATATTACCTGAAACATAATTTATACTCACTACAAAACCATTGTAGGTAATGAAAATAATTAAATATTTCACTACCAAAGTACTAAGATGTGGTAATCGCATTCCGCGCGTGGCTATTTTTACTACGCGCGGCATAATCGACTGCAGCCAGGCCGGAGCGACGAGCGATACGTCCTCCCTCTAGAAGGCCTTGCGGCGGTCTGATTTGATCCACGTCGGACAGCGTGTTTTATAGTGGTTTTTAAAATAATTGTAGAAAACCTGAAAGCTAATTTTGTAGAAATATAAAAATTTTAATTTATTGATAAGATGTTCTTTTATTATAATATGTAATTGCTATAAAAAATTATGTACGATAAGTTGGTGAAAAAAATATGTTCTTGACGAGAGTTTCTGAATAATTTCGCATTGTTTAATTTTTTATTTTTCAGGAACTAAACACAAAAAGATTATTTTTCTCAGCAAAATCCCTCCATAAGGGTCTTATTAGTCTGATAATATTTTATTTTCATCTTATATTTAGTGGTTTCGGATATCTTAAGCTTCTAAATTGCCATTTAAAGCCTAAATAACGAAACTTGTGTTCAGTAATCCTTATAGTACTCACAAATTATCCATCAATCTATAATGTTTTCCACCAAAATCCCTAGATGACAACCTTTTCTAAAATTAGTAATAATTATTTTTCCTTTAAATTGTTTATTGGTGGCTATTAACTCATTTGAAAAGTCCTGTTTTTAAGCCAAAAAGCGCGTGCAGGGTATAAACGCTCTTAAATGAGAAAATGTTTTAGTAATTAAAAATAGGTAATGAAAATATGTTGTTTTAACAGGAAAATCGAAAACGGCTGGGTTTACGGTGAATCTTGGTCGGAGAGTCAGAAAACGCATCCGCGTCTGAAGCCTTACAACATGCTCAATGACTACGTAAGTATATTTCCACCACAAACGTCTAATACTATTGATTATATTTACCTACAACAATAATACACTACAATGTTAAGTATATAAGAAATCAAATTCAAGGGCACACCTCTGACTTTTAGGAGTCGTATGTGTATTGATAGTCAATCACCACGCACTAAAACGGTGTAGAAAAACATCGTAAGCAAACCTGCATAACATAGCGATTTTTATGAATTTCCATGGTATGTAAAGTCCGTCAACCAGCTAGCTAGGCCCGCGTGGTGGACTCTATAGCCCTGATTGGGCTATACAGTCCACTCCAAATCGTACTCTCAATTGTAGAGTAGGCTCATGTAATTTAGTGGCATGTATATGGGCTGATACTATACAATACACAAAAATAATACTAAATTTAAAAATTAATAAGCCAATCATTATATCATTATTTTCAGTATTTTTTGTCATATACTACCATATTACTTAAGTTGCTTACTAACAAATTAGATAAAGTTATCTGAAAATAAATTATATTTAAAAAATCAAACACCATATTGTATAATATATACTCTACTCCTATCGAAAACAACACGATGTATAATAAAATGTCTACTCTCAGGAGAAGGAGCGGTACAAAGAGCCGGTCCGCGAGTCCCTGAAGGCGCTGCTGGCTATCGGCTGGTCGGTGGAGCACTCGGAGGTGGACATCCCCACAAACAACCGCAGCTCCATGCGCAGGCAGTCCAAGTCGGGCGGCGTGAGTATACTCGCATTATATACTGTAACTTCAATAATATGTATATACAGGGTGACATTGACATATGGTATTTAATTTAAAACACATGTTCCTAATCCCCCTAGGTACTGTTGTACCAAGTTTGAACAAAAACTGCCAGATAATTTTGTAAAAAGTCGCAATTTTAGGTTTCAAGGCTTTTGATCGACCGCTATAGATACTGAGTTTTTTTCAGGTCAGATAAGTTCCTTAACCGAACTGAAGTTCGTCTAAGCGGTAAAAATACTCTTGTCTTTATGGGACGCCCAAAAATCGTGAAAACGAAAATCAGCATTTATGACAAAAAATCTTCTCATATTGTTTTCAAATTATGAATAATGTCACCTGGGGTCATGTGAAACATGTGGGTTTAATTAAGTACCATGTGTCAATATCACCTTGTATACTAGATACAGGTTCCGGAACAAAATCACACGACAGAAGTGGCCGAGGTTGCTTACACATTTGAATTTCGAACTACGAGATGTAACAAAAAGTCTTAAATTATAATCAACTTCAAGTAACCATAAACCTTATTCGTTTAAATTAAGATTCATTATGTTTTGGACCATACTAAAAGCAAATAAGACTACACGCTTATTTGTGTTCCTTATTTATCTTGCCGTTTTTTAGCCCGTTCCTTATAATTTAGTGTATATTAGTTAAAAAATGTGTGACGATGGTCCCTATCTAAATTATCCAAACTCCGAATATACTACTTTACACCAATAATATTGAATATGGCTAATGTGATATTTTATTAAGTTCATTTTATGCATTTTCTATTTTAATTGAAAAGAAAATTAATGCACATTTATCTAAAGTTGCAATTAGACCAAAAAACATTTTATTTCATTTTCGATCATTTATATGAGGACTGTCGGTTTTCATCGACTTATGAAGAAAGTGGCGCCATCTATAAATGACGATAGGATTTGGTACAATTTGTTGATTTGTGTTTTTAACAACTGTTCTATGGTGCTAATTATCGGATCTTTGCGTGATAATGTTATATTTTGTGTCAGTCTTTAGTGAACAAAACGGCATTCAAGCCGAGAAGGCTTACTGAATGAAATTGTGAATGCATTCCACAGTGTTTGTACAAACTTTTTACCTAGGAACTAGTATCCAATCCAATCTAATACCTTAATAATTATTTTTACCTATCACGATTCCAGCCGATATTAAAATACGTCTAGCGATTTAGTATAAATTACTTTTTAATAATATCATAACTTTGAAAAGAAAGTAATTAATAAACTACTATTGCATGCAATCAGGACGAGGAAACAGAGAAAATAACGGTACATTTTTTTAAATCTCTCATATTTTTCTCGATTTTTTTCCACGTTACTTTTTTCATTATAACAAATTGTTCAATAATTCCTGTGTAAAGAGTATTTAACGTAGTGTTGTATATATTTGTCCTGTCTCTTCCACCCCGATGTTTGTACACACTACACAGCACGTTAATGCGTTTGTTTTCATATCCACGCACTGCAGCGACCGCCCGATGTCATGGTATGTCCAACGGATACGATCCTTTGGCTTTGTAGTGGTAGAATCGTTTCATTAATAGCGTATCATATGTAGAAAATATCCTTTGCGTATGTTTTATCGTAATACTATTGATGTATCAGATTATACTTCATTTATATTTTGAAATAAAAAAATCCATTTAACCTTTATTTCAATGTGGTGCAACTCGGTGATACACTATTACTGAATTGTCTTATTTATCTTCGTATGATGTTTTACATAGCAGTACTTCTTCTACTCATTTTATAATTTTTACACTAGTTGCTCTATCTCTTTTTCTATTCTCTTTCTTTTTTATTTTTTATGCTATTTTTATTTAATATAACTACTGATTATTCTAATACAAAACTATAATATTGTATATACTTTTATAGTGAGGCGCAGTGCAAATTTATTTATAAATGACTAGTTTTAATTTTTACGGATTTCACTATACTAACTGAATTTTAGACAATTTTGAAGTATACTAGCTGCTTATAGACAATAATATTGCACAGAGCAATTAATGCCACGCCGATGTTTTATTTGTGTGGTCTATTGCTGTTACAATTAGATTGCTTCGACATGTTTACTTCATAAAGTACTCCATAAGTAAGTAAGTAACTCCATAGAGTTTAAAATGAAAAAAAAATGCATTACAAGTTTTGTAAATTAACATTAATATGAATGGCAACAAAATTAGGCATAGTGAAATTTACGAAATTTGGAAATGTTAACTGAGAAACCTCTATCAATCTTATATAAAGAAACAATAAATTATTTTTTTGACATTTCGCACCTTTAGAATTAAAGTGACCTAATCTGAAAAAAAAAAATATTTTGCTTTTAATCATCATCATCAATAATTTGGCCCAAAATGACCTATCGACCCGACGCGACGCATGAAAGGCAGAAAGATGTATAAATCGGTCTTCTAGATTTATCTTCGTACAAAATGTCTTTATAAGTACAAAATTTCATAGGTTACAAATCTTTAATGAACGTTTCCCAAAAAAAAAGTTTTTTTTAGTTAGGTCACTCTAATTCTGAAGGTGCGATATTATTAACAGAGCAAGCCCTATCATTAGAAAAAATATACAAATTAATAGGAAAAAAAAATTATTAAATAGCCTTCACCCTTTTAAACTCCACAGCTAAACAAAGGTTCTCTTCAAAAATTCCCATTATTAATTCCTGTAGCCATAGTATGTGGTGACCATATAAATCCCCTTCCAGACTGACTCAGCTACTCCGTTCAACTACAACCCTCACCCAGTGGACATGACCAACTTGACGCTGTCTCGAGAGATGCAGAACATGGCTGAGCGGTTGGCTGAAAATGCCCACGACATCTGGGCCAAGAAGAAGAAGGAAGAACTTGTTACTAATGGAGGTGAGACAAAACACTTACAAGTTATACTTTAGTAACTAGTTTTACTTGCGGCTTGACCCGCCTGAAAATGTATTCCCTTATAAAACTCCCGTTAAAAAATCGTAGGACTAAATGTAGTCTATGTTTTCAATTCCAACCACTAGCTCCTGAGATTATCGCGACTTAAAAAATAAATTTTCAGCTTGATTAGATACTAAAAAATATAATAATTACTTACAAAAAAACACAAAAAAATATGTAATAATTACTTTAAAAATACACATAGGTCCTTATGCAGGCCTCGGGCCTACTTTACACACGAAATATTGGTAGACGAGGGTTAGGACAAAGTCCACAACGACTGATAAATACTTGACTTCTTTATCTATTACATATTGAATTAGTTATAGAAATAGGGCTTATGGACGTTGTAAACATTTAGGAATTTGGACATTCTTCATGTAAAACGGTTTTTTTTCTGATGTGAATTCATTCCGATGTGGAATTCAGAACGCTCGTCAATATCATTCTTACAGATCAATCTGAGAAATTCATAATCTGAAAATATCACAATAGTATGTGGTTTATTGACATTGTATGATGTTCCGGGCTTTCTGAATTAATAATATGAATTCAGATTACGAATTAAGATAGCTATTCCGTATCTGTGAGGTCGGACTAAAGGTCGATTCATGAAGATATCTATAAAATTACTTTCATTCCAGGTGGAATCCATCCACAACTAGTCCCCTACGACCTCCTAACCGACAAGGAGAAGAAGAAAGATCGAGAACGTTCTCAAGAATTCCTCAAATACCTTCAATATCAGGGCTACAAACTGCACAGGCCTAGCAAAATGCCTCAAAGCGACACGGAACAGACCACCACAGGAGTAGCAATCGAACTGAGATTCGCCTACTCTCTGTTAGAAAAACTGATCCAGTACATCGACAGAGCAACTATCAATATGAAGCTTTTGAAACCATCCACTACTTTTAGTCGAAGGAGTAGTTTTAAAACTAGCACGAGGGATATTAAGTTCTTCTCCAAGGTAAGATTTAAATTATGTATCTATAGAAATGTCATCTTTCTATTTAACCAAGTCATTATTCATACTGTCTTAAATAAAAACAGTCACTCTCTTAATTATTAAGCTCATTGGCATAAAAAGATCTAAACTTTAAGTTTTGTGATGTTTTAAAATCTCGAACTTCGTGGTGTGGCTTATGAAAAAATAAATGTCTATTTCACCAACTTTAAGTAAGTGTACAATTAAATCAGTCTAATAATCAAAATAAAGGTACATTGCTAGAATATCGACCGAAATTTACAATCTCTTTTGTCCAACTTATGTCATAAAAACACAATTAATTTTCGACGGTCAGTTAAATAGACTGCTTGTATACTAAAGCTCTTCAATTTTGCATATTAAAGTATACTTTTTTAATGCTAATAATTGTTAAAAGAAGGTAATTTTCGTAACATTCACTGAGCGGATGACTAACATCTCAGTCCGCCCCTTGACCACGAAAGCTGAAAAGTAATCGAAACGAGGAGAAGTTAAAAAATATGAAAATTAAACTAGATCCGCGATAAAATCCGTACAAAAATAGTTTTACTGTATATAAAAGTCACTTGAAGTAGGTGAAATAGGCCTCAAAATATCCACCAATCTCGCTTTTAAATTTATGTTGTCTCTAATCCTTCTATTTCAGTTTATCTAACTTTTGTGTACATTTCTGTTTTCATTACAAGCAACACAAATCGGAATTAAAGTATTTCAAAAAGGTACAACACAGGGCCGCTGTATAGATGATTGTTGTCATATTATATGTATGCTTATAGAATACTCTTGAAACGAGCTATGAATTGGAAAATAGAAAGCTGAAAAATACAAAATTATTACTTCTCATTCTCGTGTTCTAGTCCCCTAATGAATTTTTAAAAATATTTGTTAATTACACTGAATAATAAATAAGGCATCCAAATATCATGTACCTACCTACTTAGTAACCTTAAAAAAGTTGATAGAAAGCGAGCAGCTATTCGAAAACTAAAAGCTCATTCAATATACAACGTAGTTTGAAAGTAATAAAAAATCGTAAAATTAAGTAAAATAGAACAGAACACGAGAATAATTTCATTGAAGCTTATAAGTTTGAGGCTATTTAGTGTCATGACTGAAAGTAATTTATGTCATGAAATCGTATAATTGCTATTATAGATATACAGGGTATATCAAGACTGCTACCGAAAACGAAGCCGGGTGGTAGTTTAAGCGACTTTAGACACAATGCAACAGAAAATGCAGGAAAAAAAAGCGACAATTTTTTTTTTGTTATTTTTTTCCTAGGTTCGTATTTGGGCGGTAAATGTATATTTCCCTAATATAATAGTGAATACCCTTTTATTTATAAATACTCTAAGGTATAAAAGGGTTTAAATTATTATTTTAGCAATAACTATGGATTTAGCACCCAAAAATGATGATATTTAAAAAATCATTAAAAATAATTGTCGCGTTACTTTGCGAAATTTTTGGTTGCATTGTATTTGTAATCACTAAAACTACCACCCAGCTTCATTTTCGGTAGCAGTCTTGATATACCCGGTATATATTTTGCTCATCATAGTCGATGTTAGTCGTTTAAAGCATGGATGTTAATAAATTAATGTATTGCGATACTACACACTTCACTACATTTTTATCTGCCGCTACAAAAGTATGAGGTACTCAGTTCGTCGCGTACATTTTGATGTATCCATATTTTACACCAATTTAGCAAATATTAAAAGCTGATTTATATTACAATTCTATAATTCCATCTATGTGTACACTGTACCATAATGTACAAGTTACAACCAACGAAAATGTAAAATTCAAGCTATCGCCTTTCCACTTAAGCTTCCACTAAATAACACACTATACCACATTATCAAACAAAAACAAATGTATAAACGCTAAAAAAATTAAAACGCTTCGCTCTATTCTTTTCACTAATCAAAATGTCAATTTATTTATTCTTAGCCACAAGAATTCAACTGTTAAGCATATAGCTGCTCCAAAGATTTTTAATAGTAGCCATAAAATAACATAGGCTGAAATAATAATAATAATAAAAAAAAATAACCGGGAACGGTGAACAAAGATAAAGATATAAGTTACATTCAATCCATTTTTATAAAGATTATTATGAAAATTCTTTGGAGACGTTAACATTTGTATTATTCGGCTTTAACCGCAATTTCATACTAGGCTCGTCGTAAGGTAATCCTAGAAGATGACCATCAATAAAGTCACCTACAATCACGTATTCTGGTACCAAACAGTCAAATATACTCTGGACAACATTGCATTTACCATCTAATGTCTTCCAGATCCATCTAATGTGTTCCGTTTACAACCAAACAGGGCCTAGTTCGGCTACCTAAAAAGGCAACAAGACAAAAAATAATGTTGACTTGATGTATCAGGTGGTTCTACCCCTAATGGAGAAGTATTTCTCGACGCACCGAAACTACTTCATAGCAGTGGCGACTGCGACCAACAACGTGGGCGCCGCCAGCTTGAAGGAGAAGGAGATGGTAGCGGCTCTGTTCTGCAAGCTGGCTAGCTTGTTGAGATCCAGGTATGTTCACAATTGTATCAGCCCATAAACGTCCCACTGCAGGACACGGGCCTACTCTACAATCGAAATATGATTGAGAGTATTAAGGCCATATAGTCCACCACGCTGGCCTAGTAAGGGTTGGCGAACTTTTAAATTCCCTAGAAATTCATACAAATCGCTATACTCGTAGTATGCAGGTTTCTCACGGTGTTATCCTTCACAGTTTTCGTGCGTGGTGATTGACTATCAGACATGATTTCGAAAGTCAGAGATATGCCATGGGATTTGAACCTGCGACCACCGTGACTTTTTATAGACTTTTTTACACCGTGAATTTGTTTTCTTAGCCGATGATTATGAAAAAGGCTCTTGTAGAGATATCTGTCAATAAGTTAAAAATAAAACTTTCGAAAGTCAGAGTTATGCCATAGGATTTGAACCTGCGACCACCGTGACTTTTTACATGTTTTTATTTAAATGAGGACTTAAGCAAATTATGAATGAGATTTAGGTAACCGGCACCAAATCTGTTATAATTAAGACTGTTCTGTTGAATACCCGTTAATGCCCTTAGTAAAATATGACTGAATTAACAAAACAAAAAATTTAACCACTTCGTAAAACCTGACACTAATTCCAAGCAAGGCAGACATCACTATTATTTGAATCAAGAGCAATTCTATTATCCCTTAAAAGTAAATCATAACTTAAAAAAGACGTTGTTAATTAACTTTGCAATGCAACAAAAATATCACCCATCTATGCTTACCTAAACCTGTTTATCCTACAAAGATTTATACACTGAAACTAGACTAAAACAGCAATAAACCCCACCAGGTTAGCAGCATTCGGCCCAGACGTGCGCATTACAGTTCGTTGTCTCCAAGTGCTGGTGAAGGGCATCGATGCCAAGTCCTTAGTCAAGAACTGCCCCGAATTCATCAGGACCTCCATGCTGACGTTCTTCAACAACGTTGCTGACGATGTTGGACATACCATCATGAATTTACAGGACGTAAGTGAACTAAGAAATTGGTCCTTCGAGCCAGACTCTTTTCATATTTATATGTTTTCTACATTTCTGAGATAATGGGTCCTTCGAGCCAGATTTTTTCCATTTTTGTATCTGTGTTTAACTTTTCTTTCGTATCAGTAGGTTTCTAATTCAGATGTAAGAAACATATTTAATAAGAAAAAATTTAAGTTTTCCAATTCAGATGTATGCTTAGGTTGATTCATCAGTTTTTAAGCATAATGTTTAATTAAATTTTTAAGATGTACGGCCTTATTCATAGACCGTATATAAACCTATTTTAGTAATCGAATGTTCTGTCCCTTTCGAATGACTTTTGAATTCGGTTTGATCATAGAAGACAAAACTTCGATAATAAATTTTAAATCTGTCTATAAATAATGCCGACAATTTTTGCGAAAAACAGAGCTTTATGATCTACCTAATCTTTATACCTAATGGCTCGATGTGATAATCGTTAGTCCTCTCTCGTCCTCTTGTTTATAGACAGGTGTGATACTTATCGTAAGGCTAACCGTATTCTCCATTTCTACTTATAAAAGAAATATAAAGAAATATTCATGACTGCTAATTGATGGTTTTAATGCAGGGTAAATACGCCCACCTTCGAGGCACGCATCTCAAAACATCGACTTCCTTGGGTTACATCAATGGAGTACTGTTGCCGATACTGACGGCGATGTTCGACCATCTAGCCAACTGCGAGTATGGCGCTGATTTACTGCGTAAGTACATGGATATATGTATATTTCTTTATTTTTTATATTGACACGAAATAAATAAAAACAAATAAACATAAAAAATGTATCGAACAGGATGAGATATTTGGTTCTTACTGGTAGATGTTCCATTTGAAATTAACCACCCGATTTCTCCTAGGTAATAAAAAAAATTAATAGCTCTGCTACCCTAGTCTTGTCGACATTTATGTTTGATCTATAACAATGCCGAAAAGGTCATATAACTAGGTTTCTACTCTCTTTCCTTTGTAACTATGTGGATTTAAATATATTGTTATTTATAGTTTTCAAGAAATGGACTGGGCTCTAGAAATTTGTTTTCTTAGCCGATGATTATGAAAAAGGCTCTTGTAGAGATATCTGTCAATAAGTTAAAAATAAAACCACAGTAATCCCGAAATCTATATTCCAATTCAACCAGTTCCAATTCAAATCACGACGTATCATCACTATCGCTGTCACTATCATCAGATGCAGAATCAGAGACGCTCGAATCAGAATCGGAATCAGAATCAGAGTTGCTCGTGACCTTATAGGCGGTTTTACATCGCGCCTTGCAGTACTTCTTGAATCTTTTTTTCTTAGCATTACTGCAGTTGAATGTACTACAAGTATTAGTTGAGGCGGACTTGCAAGCTGATAAGCATTTCTTGGCTGATTCACGTTTGCACGCACGTTCGTATTTGTCTCGTAAAATGTTAACGGCTTTGTCGTATTTTGTTATGGGTTTCACTTTGAATGGTGGTGTGTCGTTTCTGAGGATTATTGGCTGAAAGAGAAGTGAAATTGAATTTGTAATATAAATAAATCAATAAATACACCCAACTGTTTCATACCTAGTCTTGATCCCACATTCAGATCAGTTAAGTCTTGTGTATCAGAAACTACAAGAAACTTTTTAGTTTCACAATACCCACACCCGAGGTAAATTATAAGCCACACAAACATTTATCTCGGAAGGGGATCAAGCCCGCGGCCTCTCGTTTCACTGTTGGTGTCTAATTAACTGCGCCACGGAGGCTATCAGGTAGTATTTAGTAAATGATTAGTATTGGAACCAAAAACTATGCGATCAATTTCCAAGAAATGACATTGATTATTTAGTAGGTACACTAATACCTACAAATTCGGTAATATTTATGCTAATACATTTGTGATAAAATAATAAATAGTAATCGGTTACCTTATAAGTTGAATCAGTTTCAATGTGTTCAAAACAAGCAGCGTCCAAGAAGCCACCTCGCGTCGCATCTATAAATTCATCTGGCGCTAAATTCAAAATAATAGTTTTACAAATATATATTTTGTACTCTCGTTACCAACATCTCGAGAACCATTTCATTCTGATTTAGATATGGTAGTCCGCAATGCCCCGAACCTTCGGTAATCTTAGGAGATATTAGGTATTATAAATATATTTTCTAACGGCCTTGTTCATAGATAATTTTAAAACCTATTTAAGTTACAAATGTTCTGTACCATTACCAAAAACAAAAGGTAAATTTAAATAGTATTTTGCCAATTCTACGATTCGTCCCAACACAAACAAACTAAATGCCGCTGTTTCGTAACCGTTTTTCTTCAACATAATGCGTGATGGTGGCACATGTGTAAATAGGCGAGGATCTTCAAACTCGCGCGCATTGCCACCAACTAGCCAATCCGCCAATGCCGTCGAGGCATTTCGTCGACGCGCCAATCACGCGTCGCGTGACTAGCGCCCCCACACGGAGGACGCGCTACATCTTCTCCGCGGGCCGCGAGTGCAGCAACTAACAACAATCTAATCCGGCGCACACGCGGTTGCCATAGAATTATTCCTGTGGCGTTCAAAGTCGTTCAATAACAGACAAAAGGCGTCGACAGAACAACTCAGGAAGTCTCGTTGAGTGTCTCGTATACTGGAACGGACCATCTTCACCCAGGCGGACCTGCAGGCGGCAAATGTGAGTACGTTTTTACATTTGCCTCCATCACGCATCGTATTGCTTATTTCCCTATGTACCATCACGGTACAGCCGCTGTTAAAATCATAAAATCGTTCTGCAAAATTCCTATCAAAGAAAGTTTAAATAGGTAATGGTACTCTTAGGCAAGTGGAAGATTATCTACAACAATAATTCTAGCAACAAGGACCGGAATAAACACACTTACTATCATGTCCTCTAAATGTCTTAGTCTTATTACTTTTGCTCTTCTTTGGCTGGAACTCCCGTAGGCAGCTCGACTTAGATAGCTCTTTGAACTTCGATCTGAACGCACTTTTACATTTATACGTTTGGCAAAACGACTTGCCAGCTTGTTTGCATGCCTAAAACATTGATATTACTCACAGTAGATAATATTGTCAAACTTCTAATGAATGTATCATAGGTAAATGTCCATTTTCTAGTAGAAGGTGGCATCCATTGAAATAGCAAGCACTTTACATAAAGCTGGACAACCGTTCAAAGTGAACCATGCAACCGGGTTCCACCTATGACTATCGAAACACGATAAATTACTTAAGGGGTTATATCCACTTGTGATTTTCAAAAAATCGTTTTTTATATTATATCATTTTTTGAATGTACATATATTCAAGAATATTCTCTGAAAATATAAGCGTATTAGTAAGGACGTCTCCGAGCGTTCGAAAGTAGGCGGAGCGCGAGCCGGAGTAGCAGATGTTTCTAGTAGCCGCTATATTTTTGTTCTCGACTTATATTGTGTTTGGGACCCTAAAATAATAATACAAAGGTCTAGCTTATACCTGAAACCTATTTTAAGGAATTTTAAGTTAAAAATATGTGAATTCATCAGTTAAAAGTAATCTTCCACGTAGACAAGTTGTGTTTGTGCTCAGTTTGTGTATATCTCAGTGTGTAAAGTGTAATTAAAGTAAAAATGCCTCGTAAAATTAGCAGAGAAACTTGTAGAACTTTCAAAGAACAGTTGTCTTGAAGAAATAAACGGAAGAACGTTTTTAATCCGAAAACCGTGCAATATGATGAGAGCAGTTTCAGCGCCTCAGCAAAAAAATTTAAAGCGCAAAAGGTAATATATGTACTCGCGATACGTCAGTTGAATATATAATTTTAAATTTTATAACTGTGTTTACGGCTATTAGTGAATAGGTATTGTGTAAAACTTGCCGTGAGCCAGTAAAATTTGAAACAGCATCAGAACGTGGACTTGGTTTTAAAATTGTTATAACTCTTGTAACTTTGTCAAACTTTATTATATGAGTGCTATGGGATTATCATTTGGACCCAATGCTCATTCCTACGCGAGTAAAGAGGACGCAGAGTGCATCTCAATTTCGGACGCAAGAGCGCAAGGGTCGACACGCGAGGGGAGAATGGCTCGTAGACAACAACAATTAAACATTTTGGAGACAAACGACGAAGCAGAGGGTTCCTCTTATGGTGCTGGAATAGATGACATGATGTAAGTTGAAAAAAATATATTTTAATTTAGTGTAAATTGTTCCCGAAACTTTAAACGCGTTTATCTCAAAACCGTGTTTTCAGAGTCGGTGAGCAAAATTTCTCCAAAACCGCTAAACCGATCGCTTTGAAATTTTCACACGACTTACTCAGATATATTTTTCAGGTAATGATCGAAGGAATAAGGTTTTGGATTATAATTTCGATTTTTTAAGCCACTTTGAAGTGAAAAATTTTCATGAAAAACTGATTATTTTTTTTGAACAGCCGCCGTTTTGTCAAAAATCAAAATTTTGACTAAACCTTCGATCATTACCTGTATTTATTTTTTAAAAATCTAAATATTTTTGGTTTTTGATTTTAAGATTATTTGGACCAGAGATATCTTGCTCACCGCCAAGCACCTTTTTTTGGAGGTCTCTCCGAAGATCATCTACAGGAGCTAGGGGGTCCAATATTTCTTTAAATAAACCACTGGTTATTAAAGTACATTAAATTCTGTTTAAGTACATTTTTTTCATTAATGTATAAAATAAAATGCATCTTTGGAAAAAAATCACAAAAAACACGTTTTTTCTGGCTCGCAAGTGGATATAACCCCTTAACTCTAAAAACTATAATAAATTAATAATTATCATCGTGGTAGAAAACTATATACATATATTGATTCCCAAAAAAATATGTCTTTACAGTTATGATTGCCATAATCTAGCTTATTTTGATTAAAACAATATACCTTATAACATTTCTTTATGACGACTTTCATGCAAGCGTCGCCATACGCGTGCCTTAGTACATTTGTCTTGAATATCTCCTTGGCTATTGTATCGTCTTCTGCTGTTTCGAATGTGTCGCTCGCTTCTTCGTCATCTTTCTGTAAAATATTATTTAGAAGAAGTGCTCAATGGCCTAGCAGAGTGCCGCTCTCAGTTAATTAAAATCTGACTCCCTTCAAAGTTATGTAAAACTAGGGTTACAACTTTGTTATGGCAGATAATTCTATTGTTTTACTTATTTTTGACTGTGAAACGAGATGCTGCGTAGCGAGACAAATATTTGTGTGATTCACGGGTATTTGTTTCGGGTCGGGGTGCTTGTGAGACCAAAATGTAATGTAGCTTCTGATTCTCACGACACAACACTCGATCTTAATGTGGGGTCAGAATTGTATGTCTATGTTTGTGACTTTCGGGTATATTAATTTATTGATAATAATGTTTCTGAAATTTATGTACTACTACTTACTGGCTTATTATTAGTTACAATGACCAAAGCGGTCTTTCCCTCGTCGCTTCTTAAAACGCGCTTTGATTTGTTATGAGCCTTATTTTGCACCATCCCATAATTGTTCTCACCCCTTTGAGGTTCCAATTGAATTGGTTTATTTTTAATAATTTCGTCCCATATACTTTGAGGCGGGAATTTTTCGGTATAAACCAAGTTTTTGATGTTTTTGCTATCGTTTCCTTTTCTTAAAGTTAGATCGATGTTACCAACTTTAGAGTATCTATCTCTTTCCTTTATTTTTCCATTTTTAACTTTATGGTATCTCGTTTTAGGTTTTGCGTCTTCGGTTTTTTTAGATCTATCTGCAGCTTGCTTTTGGCTTTCGTTCATTGCTTCTATTTGTTTATGTGTGTCTATGAATATTATTTTAGCTCCTTTAGGTTTTGGTGTTGTCATATTATATACCTCCATTGACTCACTTGATGTATTACCATCATCATTATTTTCTTCTTTAGCTTTTTGTAGTCCTTGGGTTTTTGGCGCCTTTTCTCTTTCACTTGGTTTCTCTTGAGATACATAGTCGGCATCTTCATCGTCTTCAGACCATATCATCTGAGTAGCGGGGAATGAGCCAACATTTGTCGTCTTGTCTGTTGAACTAGCTCCTTTACTGTTCTTTTTAAATCCGTGTTTAATATGTTTCATACTTTTGAACACTTCATCGATTTCTGTGTCGGATGAGTAGTCATCTTCCAATTTTTCTTGAGATTTGTATAATTTTTGCAGTTGTTCATAGTTGGTGATTAAATCTTGCAGTACGTTATTAACTCGTGATATGTTTTTGATAATGTCCGCGAACATAGCCTCTTCGGGTCCATTATGATGCCTTTCCTGTAATGAAACGCTGATATAATATTAAAAAACATTACAATTATGTCACCAAGTTATCTGAATCGAACAGAAAAATTCTTGAGTAATTTTTGTTGGAAAAGCTTATTTGATTTTAGCGCACGGATATAAATGATATTATAGTCACCAAAATTGCGTTTGTTACATATAAAAATGCACTGGTGTATAAAACGTAACGCAACATTTACAATACCACATCACCCAACTTTTATGGCATACTCATATCGAATTTACATGCTTTGTTTTATTTATCTTTTATTGCTCAATGAAATAAAAAATAGTTTTTATTTATGTACTTCCTACAACAACAATAAAATGCAGAACTAGACGAATGTTATTTCAATAAAATGTTTAGAAAAGTTAACATTTTGTGGTTGATTAATGCAATTATAAGCTACCGTCGAACCAGAACCTTTACTTTCTAAATCTCACATAAATGTTGGCAAATATGAAGAAGGTGACGTAAAAATTATAAAAATAATAAGTTAACTCACCATGTGAGTATAAATTACCGCCAACTACCCGCACCCGTAGTGGTTTACATAGAACAATGTAATTTAACTATTGATATATACAAACACGACAGTCATTACGAAAAAGGCATATAAAAGAGGTCATCACAAGTCGATGGAAACTAGCCGCTTGTAAATAATTGAGGAAATTCTAGGCATAAACTCAGAAGTGAACTTCTGCGACTGCTGATGTTGATGAATTAATTTTGTTACAGTGGATGAAATCCAGGTGGCCTCATACAAGATGTTGGGTTCCCTGTACAGTTTGGGTACTGACGCGACGCTCACTCACGACAGGAAGTATCTCAAGACTGAGATTGAAAGGAACAAGCCTGCTTTGGTAAGTTATATTATTTAGTAAGGGGCCATCCATAAATTACGTCACTCGAATTTCATGATTTTTGGACCCTCTCCTTCCTTGTCACAGCTGGACACATTTGTAGTCCCCCCTTCTACTAGTGTCACATATTTTGCAATATTAGAGAGAGTTGCAACTATGCTAATGAAATTTAAATTTAGTATTGTAATATTAAGATATAAAACGATAGATTTTCAAAAAGTGTGATTCCAAAATTTTGGACCCCGCCCCTTGTCACACAATGTTCACAATTCGTTGACCTAAGTCTCAATATGTCCAGTAATTACTCTGGCTACAATGTCCTTCAAACCGGAACACGACAGTGCGTTCACACTGATATTTGGGGACAAAAATAGATATCGTGGAGGTACCTACCCAGGTGGCCTCTCACATATGAGGGTCCTCCACCAGGATAATACCAGTGATAAAATTTGTATTTGACAGGGTTCATGCCTCGGCGCGTTCAGTTCGACTTTCCCAGTGGCCTTCTTGGAGCCGCACCTCAACAAACACAACCAGTTCTCACTGCTGAACAGGATTGCTGACCACTCTTTAGAGGCTCAAGGTAAAAACATTTTATTCGCTATCCATTTACGTTCATGTTTGGGGTAATTGCGGGTTGCTTATAATAAAAAGATTGTCAATTTTAAGATCGCCTCTAACAATCACATACTGTGACAAAACTAACACAGCCCTTTATATTATAATAAAAGCTAATAATACAAATAAGTTTTAGTAGAATTAACCTAATTAAATTCTGTCTCATTTTTCGACCTTCTGAATACAGAATATATCAATATATTGATATATTTTTCGATCATTATTTTCGAGATTCTAGGACCTTTGTCACTCTCTCCTATCTTTATACAATTTCCATTCACAGTAATTTGTTCTTTACTTCTCTTAACAGCATAATTTTATTCGTTCATTCAGACATAATCCTTTCTTTTTTTCTTCTTCTAAAACAGGGTTTCCCAACCTTTTTCTAGTGCGGACCCCTAGCGCCACTTTATTATGATTAGCGGACCCCTATAAATAATACGAAAAAAAATATTTTATTTGCAAAAAAAAATCCATGGATATATTACTTACATAAATTATTTTACATTTTTTTATTTTCTTTGACTGCCTCGGTGGCGTTGTTGTACTAGGGTACGGTTACAATGCTGAGGTCTCGGGTTAAAATCCCGGGTTGGGCAAAGTGATATTGGATTTTTCTATTCATTATCAGCCCAGAGTGTTGTGCCCGATATGGTGATAGGGTCGCCACCTATCACATCGTGGGACAGAACATACAAGGTGAAATGTGGGTGTCCTGGCACCTCTGCCTACCCCTTCTAGGAAAAAGGCGTGAGTTTATGTATGTATGTAAATTATTGTAAAAATGCGATGGTTGATGTTGCCGTTTTGCGGCCAAAGTTGTAATATTTGGGTCATTGTTGCTCAGTTGGAGCCTTAAATTTGCTTCTAGTTGTAGTCTATTTCTGTATTTTAAAAACCCTTTTTGCTTAAATTTGTTGTGGGCAAAGGCGACAACTGCTTCTGCTTAATCATATTTTAAATTTTGCCAAAAATTAGTTAAAGCATATTCTTTGAATGTTCTCTTTAGTGTCGAATCGTAACTTATTTCAATTAATTGATTTTCCTGAACCGTTGTAAGGCCTATGACGTCTATAACATTGACACGGAATGGGTCCATAAACCAATTGTCACCGCGGTCTGAATGTGGAAAATAATCTCGAAATGAAGAGTTCAAAGCTCGCAGGTGCGCAACAATTACTTCCTGAGTCTCCTTTTGCAACATAGCCCCGCCAGTTGATAGCAAAAATGACGAGAGAGTAGGAAAATGATCAAAATTACCTTGAGAAGAGCGATTTGTTCATAAATCAATTTTTTTATCAAAGTTTTTTTTTTGTTGTCGTAATTTTTATGTTGTCTGCGGACCCCCAGGGGTCCACGGACCCCAGGTTAGGAAACCCTGTTCTAAAACCATCCAATGGTTATCTGGTAGAGATTGCCTGAGTGCGATAAGATTGCAATTGGTACTTTGTTGTTTCATTATCTCTATATACTGTTAAATTTATCGTGTAAAATAAAGAATAAATATAAAACAAAGTATAGTTATTAAGATTAAGCTAGGCTTTGAACCTTGGGGTGCCAATACAAACTCTAGCTTGCAGAATTTGAAGCTTCCATAAAAAAAGTTAAAAAATGCAACAAAGAGAGAGAAAACTGAACATATTGCTATTGCAATTATGTGTAAATAATGTATATTATATAATTTAGATCGTTTGTGCCCTCATCATGACTTAGGAGAGGCCTATGTTCAGTAGGGGACTTCCTGTAGCTGAGATGATGATGATAATATTTTTTCTATATTATTGTTCGTACTCTCATAAAAATGTATCCCAACAGACATAATGGCGAAAATGGAGCAATCGATGCCCACACTAGAGACGATACTGAGCGAGGTGGATCAGTTCGTGGAGTCGGACAAGACGTACAGCGAGGCGCCGCACATCATCGACGTGGTGCTGCCGCTGCTGTGCTCGTACCTGCCGTTCTGGTGGGCGCAGGGACCTGACAACGTCACGCCTACTGCAGGGTGAGGCTACTTTCCCACGACATCCAGTTCTGCGGGAATGGTTCTTTTTACGGAATCCTGCAAAAACCACAGCTGTGTGAACACTCACACAATAGTTTATATCCTGTTTTTTTGCGGTAGGGCAACGAGCGGTATAGGCGTGCTCTCCACTAAGCCCGTCCAGTAAAAAACAGTATGCAGGAAGCTGGTGGGAATATTCACATTAAACTATACGCATAATTAAACTGGATCCTGCACTTTACTGGACATTGTCATCCAGTTTGTAGTGGCAAAACCGAATGTCAAATTCGGACGGATCAGTTTTTGCTGAATACTGTAAACAGGATAATCGTGTGAATGCTAGTATTGCAGCACGTAAACGAGATCCTGCAAAAACCGGTTCCTGCAAAAAACAGTTTGATGTGTGAAAGTAGCGCAAGTGATAGACAAGGTTCAGTGATAGTGCTGTTCTTCTTTGATTCATGTTTATGTTACCTGTTTTTTTTTTTAAATAATTACTGATATTGCTGCAATGATACTACTACAAATAAGTTAATTTGATTTAGATCTGTAAATATTTAATTTGAATGAATATCTTACGAATTTATTTTTAATTGCAATGAATGGCAAGACGATCATGCCGTTCGCCTGATGGTAAGTGATACGATCGCTCTTGAATTAACATGCTGTTTACTTATATACGAATAAATAAATACACCCAACAATCATATGCATATTCCTGAGTCCTGACCCCACAGTAAGTTCAATTTAATCGTGAGCAGTCGTGGTTATCACAAACTTCGATAGACTTTTCTGTCTCGCAAACATCTAAACCCAGCGCTAATATTTATGCGCCACACAAACATTTGTATCGGTGCGGAAATCGATCCCGTGGCCTCTCGTTTTGAATTGACATCTAATCAACTGCGCCACGGAGTCTGTCATATAATATTACTCGTAAATCGATGTACACAACAATGTACTTAAAATGAAAATAACCTAACCGTCGATTTAATATGTCAGCTTCGTTTTAAACATTATCTGTCTGTATCAGCCCATATGCGTCCCACTGCAGGGCATGGGCCTCCTCTACAATCGAAAGTACGATTGAGAGTGGTTAGGCCATATAGTCCACCACGCTGGCCTAGTGCGGGTTGGCGGACTTACATACCATAGAAATTTTATAAATTGCTATGGTATGCAGGTTTCCTCACGATGTTTTCCTTCACCGTTTTAGTGCGTGGTGATGGACTATCAATACACACATGAATCCAAAAAAACACAAACATAATTATAATTTCCTTGTTCATCACCCCACAGAAACCACGTGACAATGGTAACAGCGGAGCACATGAACCAATTGCTAAAGAACGTGTTGAAACTAATCAAGAAGAATATAGGCAACGAGAGCGCCCCCTGGATGACCAGGATAGCGACGTACACGCAGCAGATCATCATCAACAGCTCAGAGGAACTCCTGAGGGACTCCTTCCTGCCTCTCGCTGAAAGGGTCAGGAAACGAACTGACACCATGTTCCATAAAGAGGAGAGCTTGAGAGGATTTATTAAGGTTGGTTTTTCTATCGATCGATAATAGTGCTCATACCTTCTCGATTCTAATGCTCATGTCTATTGCCTTCGTCTGTGTGAAAAGTATTTGTCGATATAAAGTACCCTATAACGTTCCCCGATAATTCGACTTTCTAACACTTAAAGATTTTAAAGATTAGTAATTGTGTTCGCAGCTTCGTCCGTATGAAATAGTCTTTGTCGATGTAAAGTACCCTATAACGTTCCCCGATAATTCGACTTTCTAACACTTAAAGATTTTAAAGATCAGTAATAGTGTTCGGAGCTTCGTCCGTTTGATATTTTTTTTGTCGATATAAAGTACCCTATATCGATCCCGGATAATTCGACTTTCTAACACTTAAAGATTTTAAAGATCAATAATAGTGGTCGCAGCTTCATCCGTACGAAATTTTCTGTCGATATAAAGTATCCTACTCGTATAATGTCCCTCGATTTCTATGGTATGTAAGTCCGCCAACCCGCACTAGGCCAGCGTGGTGGACTATATGGCCTAACCACTCTCAATAGTTCTCTCGATTGTAGAGGAGGCCCGTGCCCTGCAGTGGGACGTATATGGGCTGATACAGATAATGTCCCTCGATAAATCTACTTTCTAACACTTAAAGAAATTTAAAATTCAAGGCAGTGATTCTTGAGATTAGTGCGTTCAAACAAATTCTTCAGCATTATATATTAGCTTAGATCATAAATTCATAGTTTTAGTTAGCCAAATTTACCTCTTTAGGTCTTCGGTATATATTACAATATTTACAATAGATATCTATTCCACAACTAAATATATTTTGCAATTATTTTTCACCTTTCACTGACTGCCGTGTGACAAAAAATACATAATTTTTTTTTACCTCCCGGTACATTAGGGTTCTGGTTGAAAATAAAAGTAAATCTCTTTCTTTGTTGTATACAACTATTCCCGATACTGTCCCATGGCCGTCTGCTCGAGATCCCTTTAATTGTAACCGTCCTGTGTGACGCTATTTTTATTATTTACATATCTGTATATATAAAAGAGGAACCTGACTGACTGACCGACTGACTGATTGACTGACTGACGTATCAACGCACAGCCGAAACTACTGGAGCTATAAATGTGAAATTTTACACAGGAGTTCCTATTATGACGTAGGGTAGCACTAAGAAGGAATTTTTGAAAATTCAACCCCTAAGGGGGTGAAAAGGGTAAAAAACGGTTGTATGGAAAATCTAAACCGATAAAGCTAGAATTATCAAACTTTGCAATTTAGTTAGCCTATCAAAAAGAAATATAACTGCATACTTATTTTTTCTAAAATTATCCCAAAAGGGGTAAAAATAAGGGTTGAAATTTTGCAGAACCCAACTATCGGATCAACGCACAGCCGAAACTACTGGAGCTAGGACCGTGAAATTTTGCTCAGGGGTTGCCACCGTAACGTAGGTTAGCACTAAGGAGGGATTTTTCGAAATTCAACCACTAACGGGGTGAAAAGGGTAAAAAACGGTTGTATGGAAAATCCAAACCATTAAAGCTGTAATTGTCAAACTTTGCACTTTAGTTATATAATCAAAAGTAAAAATAACCACATTGTTTATTTTTCTAAAATTAAAATTGCAGGGGTTAAAATGAGGGTTGAAATTTTGTAGAACCGAACTTTCAGATCAACGCAAAGCCGAAAATACTGGAGCTAGGAACGTGAAACTTTGCACTGGGATTCCCATTGTTACATACGGTAGCACTAAGAAGGGATTTTTCGAAATTCAACCCCTAAGGGAGTGAAAAGGGTAAAAATCGGTTGTATGGAAAATCAAAACCGTTAACGTTACAATTTTTGAACGTGGCGCTTCAGTTAGTCAATTAAGACAAAAAATAACTGCTTTCTTTATTTTTCTGAACTTAACCCTAATGGGGTTAAAATATGGGTTGAACTGTTGTGAGAATAGGGTCATTTATTGACTGCCCAATCACCGCACGGAAACTAATAAGAACGAAAAAAAATAGCGTGAATTATTTTTAGAAAAATAGCTCTAAGGGGGTGAAATAAGGGATGAAATTTTATGTGACAATCAGAACCACTGAAGCTGATTTTTGTAATCACATAATTTATTTTTGTACAAAGTTTTCGTAGTTTTAACGATACAATGTATTGCTTTTACGTCGGTATTAATATAATATGTACACGCAGACGAAGTCGCGGGGAAAAGCTAGTTCGATTATATTATATTGAGTTGTAAATCGTCCACATAATTTAAATTGCAAATATCTGCCCGCAGTCATCAACAGACGACACGTCGCAAGTGGAGTCTCAGATCCAAGAGGACTGGCAGCTACTGGTGCGCGACATCTACTCGTTCTACCCGCTCCTCATCAAGTACGTCGACCTGCAGAGGAACCACTGGCTGCGTAACAACATACCAGGTGACGTCACATTCATAATCTATATCACCTCCATCACCTCCATCACCTCTATCACCTTAATTATATCCATGACCTTTGTCATCTACATCATCTGTGTCACCTTAATCATCTCCGTCATCTTCATAATTTATTTATTTATTTATTTATATATGCTTTATTGTACACCAAAATGTAAGACACATACAAGTACTTAAAAACTAAAGGCATGTTTATATCACCCTAATCATCTTAATCATCTGTATCACCTTAATCATCTCCATCATCTTCATCATCCCTATCACCTTAGTTATCTCCATCATCTTCATCATTTCTACCACCTATATCACCCGCATCACCTTCATCACCTACAACATCTACATCACATACAACACCTTCATCATATCCATCACCTTCGTCACTATCATGAATATTAAATACACCCAATACAATCACGTACGTAGGCTCGACACCTATCCCAAAATGGGACGGAATATGGAAGGCGAAATTTGGGTATCCTGACAGCACCCATGCTCCCCCTTCTGGGAAAAGGGCGTTTATGTATGTGTGTATGTCACTCATATAGCCCTGACCCCAGAGCAACGACTTTTGTCGTGTATAGAAACTACGAGAGAACGTTCACAATACACACATACCATACACACACACATACTCGAGACAAATAAATGTGTGTCACACAAATATTTATCGCGATGTGGGTGTCGAAACCGTCGCCTCAAGTTTCACAGCTAGCATCTAACTAATTGCGCCATGGTGGCTGTCAAATGTGACTGCACAGCTTAGATATAAATTACAGATTTTATATTACCTTTTTGTTTTTTATCAAATATTTTTTTAAATAAAATGATAATTTATATTAAAACAATTTATCAACGATCAACAGAAGCGGAAGAGCTATACAACCACGTGGCAGAGATCTTCAACATCTGGTCAAAGAGTCAGTACTTCTTGAAGGAAGAACAGAACTTCATCTCAGCCAACGAGATCGACAACATGGTACGTTAAACTGGGATAATAGATATTAAAAAAAATCTATAGAAGTAATAAATTGTAATTTGAGTAGGTGTTAAATTGTTAGAAACGTTGATCAAAATATATACACTAGATTATAGGTAAGGGCCTAAAAAACGGCCGGAGAAATAAGAGCACAAATAAGCGTGTGATCTTATGTGATTTTAGTATGGTACATACAAAAAAACTTTATTTAAAGGAATAAGGTGTGTTGTTACCTGAAGTTGATTATAATTTAAGACTTTTTGCTATTCTCGCAGATAGAAATTCTAATGCATTTAAAGTATAAGCAACCTCGGCCACTTTTGGCATTTGATTTTTTTTCGTACTCTGTATCTAGTATATGTATATTTGATCGAAGTTCGTAGGTATTAAATTGTTAGAACCCATTAGGAATCATTGCTTTAGGCTCGTCAATGGAACAATAGAAATTAGAGGCAGCGTCAGACAAAAAATACAGAGATATCGTGAAGCTAGTTAGAAAACATCATCAATGACCAGATCGTAGACTCATAAAAATGAATAGATTTGTATGTCGTGTATCGTTCGGTTAGTAAAATGCCTTAGGCAGTAATTCCTACCTATATCCTCCCGTTTTCCTCACTTCACCCATACATGTATGGCCTTATACCTTAATGCCTAAGGATCACGGTGATTCTTACTTACCACCAGGCTGCTTGATCGAATATATTGAGGTATTCCAGGTAAACTTAAGGGGTTTCATCGTTGTTGTTTTAGTAACCAACGCATAATACATTTGTAAAACTCAAGAGCATTTATGTTAACTTTTTTATTTTGTTGGCTGTTGTTCATTTCATTGGCATCATACATGGACCAAACCACGGCGATAAAAATAATGATCGTATCACTTATAGAATTTCAAACGAGTTCACCAAAAATGAAAATCGTCTGTTTACATTGTACTGTATCAGCCCATAAATGTGCATTTACGAGTACACCTGAATATTTTCGGGATTCGAGGGTTCGACAATGAGGGCTTCATATGCCACAGAAATTCTTGTAACCATCTCTATGTCAAGTCGCCTCACTTTTATAGGGTATTTCACTTCAATTTTTTTATTGTATTTATCAAAAGGTATCCATAATTTGCAAATCTAACAAATAAATAATTTTATAAATCCATTAAGAATTAAACTAGTTATGAACATTTTAAATCTTTTCATGGGAGTACCTAAATGAAAAGGGATGCTAAAACGAAAACTAGTGACGGCACTAGGTTTAACATGCATTACAGTGTGCGTGTGTGAAAGAGACAATAAGATGTTCCAACTACACTCCCACGCTTTAATTTATATTAATAATATTTGCCTTATGTACCAGTTAAATACTATCTATTTTGATAGACACAGTTTATTTTAATGGTATTTGTGTTCGTACGCAAAATAGCGCAAAAAATCGATCATGGTCAAATACCCTATTGTGTCTTTTTAATTGGTGAAATAATCTGTCAACTCTCATCATCTTCATCACCGTGTATCTAATTAGCCGCTTGTGTAGCAACCATCACGATCATTTCACATTCCAGGTGTTAATAATGCCAACAGCGACCCGCAGGGTAACAGCAGTAGTAGACGGAACACCGCAAAGCGGTGGCAAGGTGCGAGTATGTATTATTTGTTATTATATAGTGTGGCCGCTAATGCAGAGTGGATGCTGCTTTCGTAATGTTGGCGCTTCTGCTGTTTAAATTAATGGTTTTTAAAGCTATTGGTAATTTACCAGAGCGGACATTTTGAATAAAATTTGTATGCAAGCATTTATCTATTTAAATTGAGGGTAGGTAAAATTAACAGTAGAAAGAGAGGAAAGATAGTGTAACAACGTGTATAAGGACAAATAGTACCGATATTTTTACTGTTATTTATTGCTACAATTTTCGTTCAAAGTCCGTTCTAGTGTAATATATCAATAAAGGGAGGTAAGTTTTCAGGATTTAAAATAGGTCATCTTTTTCTATGGTATTATTGTTAATGAACTTTCTATGCGTTTACAGTATGAAGCATATTTTTGACAATTACAATTACTAAAGCGATAATATTGGTAGGATTTTTGGCGTTTACACTAATCTTTAGCCTTTATTTTAGAACACCTATCCTTTTTACAATTGTACATAAAATATACTTTTTCTCTTTAATAGTGCTGATTATATTTACACTTTAACTAATTGCTTTAAAATGTTACCTATTTTTAACTATTTAACAATATATGCATATTAATCTTTTATTTTTCTTCCCTTTGGAGTGGTTTTATTAGATGGCTTGACAACGTTCCTATTAATAATAATAAATTAATAATAACAAAATAAAAGTTTTTATATTGGAGTATTTTTTAATAAAATAGCTGAGATTTCCTTTTAACTATAAATTAATCTTTAACAACTAAAATATTTTAACTTTATTAAAACCGAACACTTTAATTAAAACAATTGCTTATATACCATTTCTTTAATTTTCAATTTAAATAAATAATTACCCCCAACAGTCACTTACATAGTCCTGACCCCACACTAAAAAACAAGTCTTGTGTCGTAAGTAAGAAACGACGAAAGACTTTTCGGTCTCACAAACACCCAGTCCCGAAACAATTTGTGCATCACACATTTGGTACGGGGTCATTGCGGCCTCGTTATTGTTACAGCCAATAACTCATAAATATTCTGATATCTATACAAATTCTCCACTACATCCAAATACTTTCGGATCGCACCAACATTTATCTCGGTGCTCAGATCATAAAGAATTCACAGCAGATTAATTACCTGCATCACAAAGTCTGTTAACTCCTAAACATCAGAATATAGAACTTCTCCAAGCCCCAATTTCTGCTTCTCAGAAAAAGAAGAAGCATCGCGACAAGAAGCGCGATAAGGACAAGGAAGTGCAGGCGTCGCTGATGGTGGCGTGTCTCAAGAGGTTGCTGCCAGTCGGCCTGAACCTCTTCGCTGGAAGGGAGCAAGAGTTGGTCCAGCATTGCAAGGACCGGTTCCTTAAGGTGAGATGGATTTTCTAGATTATAAATATTTTTTTGGAGTTTTTGATAGTCGTTTGGATAAATAATCGTATTCTGTTATTCCAAAAGCCATTCATGGACTTCATCATCTATTATTGCTTAAATATTTTGAAAACTGGGATACCATAAATATACTAAATGTTCAGCCGGTCATTTTACCTTCTTAAACATATACTTAAAAAAGATTAATGTAAATTAATGGAACTGAAAGTAAACGAATGCATATAGACAATCGTTAACTAGCTATATTAGACATCCACCCAAAAGGTGGAATAACCAACCTAATACAAGAACAAGAAAACGCTGAATTTGAGCCACTTAGCCACAGATCGCTGCGTCAATTTGGAGAGGCCTATTCTGCAATAGATTTCATATACTTGCAAGATGTAAATTATGAAAGGTATATCAATTCCATAACAAATTCACAGAAAATGTCCGACCAAGACGTGGCAGACTTCGCGAAGACCCAACTAACCCTACCAGACAAGATCGACCCGGCAGACGAGATGTCCTGGCAACACTATCTGTACAGCAAGCTGGGATCCAAGAGCAAGGCGGCCATCACCATGGATACAGCTGAGAACAAGGCCAAGATCATTGACGATACTGTTGAAAGGATCGTGGCTATGAGCAAAGTGCTGTATGGATTGCATATGGTAAGTTTTATAAGACGTTATATATATATATATATTCTGTAGCAGCCCATATACGTCCCACTGCAGGGCACGGGCCTACTCTACAATCGTAATCGATTGAGAGTGGTTATATATATTAATTGTAGTAAATAGAGGGAAGAGTATGCCATTCGTCTGATGGTAAGCGAAACGATGTGGTCAAATAAAAAAATCGCTCTAAGCCCCTCATAACCTCAACAGATTTAGATAAGTTAGTAAATTTCACTTGGGATACAGATGTGCTCGAATTAGAAAATAGGTAGGCATATATTACATTTTTACTGTACTTAAAGGTAATCCCAGATTACGTCTTTCATTTAACTGCAAACAAAACGTCTGAGGTAGGGCAACAACTTGTCATGCCAATCCTAAACAATTCTAGTACGATACTATATAATATATCATACGGAACTATATAATTAATATATCAACACCATGTATTAGATCGACCACCCCCAACAAATGAGCAAGAACGTGTACCGTTCAGTGGTGTCCATCCAGAGGAAGCGAGCCGTCATCGCCTGCTTCAGGCAAACATCGCTACACTCGCTGCCGAGGTCTTTGGATATTACATAATGAGTTTTGTGTGTGATACTAAAATGCCAGTGTTTATTGACCTGTATTTATATCTGTATTATTAATTATTGACATTGGTGTGAACACAATGCTAGTGTATAATTATATTTATTTGAATTGTTAACTATTGACATTGGTGTGAACGTGATTCGATGTGTGTGATTTCAATGGTTTTATTCATATTAACAATTTACAACGTTTTCTCAGATTTGAGTTAAAGAGGTCGAAAGGGTATGACACTGCCCTTTCGGCCACCCGCGGGATTCTGAAGAAAAACAAGGTTTAATTGTCAATCGAAAGATTGCCCAACCTTAGTATGAGACTAGAATATGTGAAAAGAGTTGGTATTAATAAGACTATAACACTAATAATAATGAATTAAAAATGTCGTGGTTTTTAATCATATTTATTCTTGAAAATCTTTACGCTCCATGCTAAAAAACCAACCATGTCCTTTCAGATTGTTAATTGAAAAAAAATCTAACATACAAGCTAAACCATTGAAACAAATTGCAAGTAGATTCCCATTACTAGACATTAGGAACTAATAAGTCAGAATATCGATTTAAAAATTCTGCCCACTGACAAAATAACTCATAATCAGAGGCGGCTCATCCGAAAGAGCGCTGGTGCAGTGCACTCCTACGAAAATTACATACTTAGCTAATTTAATAATTTATATATATTTATAAAACATAAATCCTTACATTACATTCTTTATATTTTACTACGCCTATATTAAGTCTATGATATTACCTATATAGGTACATGTAGCGTCAATTTGTAACGAGTGGAGCGCCAGCGATTGTGCTCCTATGAAACGAAGTTTAGTGCGACTCTTAGTACTGTATTCAATGAGTGCGAAAGAGAGCTACGACTCGGGCTGACGCGTGAAACAAAAGATATCGTATGAGAAATTAGCGTAATGTGGAGCGCCGCTCACGCGTCACTCAGTTAATTCGCAGTCTTTTTTTGAATAAGTATTAAAAAATAGTTTGTACGCTTAATCAATTCCATTTCTGATTTTCACAAGAAAGAAATAGATATCTTCGCACGCCAAAAAGACCAGCGAATGGATTTTGTATACAAATATAATAAATAGTAAGCTCTAGTTTTTTAATTAGTTTTTTTGTGAACCCCCATCAAAAAATATTACGAGCCGCCTCTGCTCATAATCCTTACCTCACACTAAGATCGAGTCTTGTGACGTGTGTATCAGAAACTACGAGATTCTTTCCGGTCTCACAATCCATACCCGAAACAAATACCCGTGCATCATCCAAATATTTGTCTCGGTGCGGGGATCGAACCCACGGCCTCTCGTTTCACAGCCGGCGCGGCGTCTAACCAACACAATGCTGTCATAGTTTATGGAGTTAATTAATTAGTTCAGTGTGTTTGTATTTTTTTACTAACAGAGTAAATGATTGTGCATGCCGCCATGGATAACGTAGGCAACTAAACCCAAGCAAACGTCGAACAATTGGAAGCGAGTATTGTGCGCGGCGAGGAAGCGAGCTGCTATGGCTTGCTTGAGATCCCTACATTTGTATAAACTGAGCCGGTAAGTACGCAGTGTTGTGAGTTGAGATGCATAGATTAAATAATGTCTAGACGAGCGCTTGAAGTAATAAAATAGAGATAAATAGTGGTAACTAAAAGTATATTATTCACGCAAAATGAGTTTAAGTAAATCAATATCGCTTCAAAACATTTTTTTTATTTTCCTTTTTATAAAGGTGTGTATTCCAAGCTGTCACAATTAGCGGGAAGAAAAAGTGGCATCGGCACCTCAACTTTATATTTCTATTTTTATCTAGACATTATTTTAAAATCTGACTTATGATGTTTGTACAGTCAACGCAAAATGAACAAAGTCACTACGTGACAACTTCAGAGCGGACTGGTTGTTTTGCGATTACTCTGCTAATCTGTGTATAGTTTATGTTTGATTGGGTGGAAATCTAGTTCATGCATGTGCCCTGAGATGTCGCTATAATAATATGTGCAATGAAAGAAGTCTTCTAAATATTAATTCTAACCAATAGCAAGAGTTGCTATTCCTTAATTTTCTGGTCCATCGTCGGTGAACCGTACAACAGCATAACTTTTATTAAGGAATCGTTTTAGAATTATAGTTTACTCTATATGTCATAAATCTACAAAACATTTTATAATGCTTTATGTAATGTTAATACTTGCAGACATCGTGCTTGCAACATATTCGCTCGTACGTACTACGAACTATGGTTGGAGGAAGAGAACATAGGCCAGGAAGTTATGATTGAAGATTTGACGGTAAGAACGAAGCTTATCAGAAATCATATTACCTACAGCTTATAAAAAACAATTGCCATGCTGAAGAGTATTACTACTTACCTTACCAGGCATCATTTTAAGGATTATTTCTAAAATAATTGTTCCCATAGATAATTTTGTTATCGCGTGATTTAATCCTCCCTAATACGAGTCCAACAACGTAAAGACAATATGATCGTATATTGAGGAGATGGAGAGGATTCTCTACCAAATCCAATTGGATGCGACCTGAAGATAAATGAGTAAAGTATAATATTATATAGGATAGTAAATAATAACGAGTTATATTTATTGGATTCTACCATAAAAAATAAACTTTTCGGTTTCTAAAGATTTTAATAATTGATTATTTTTAAATTAAATACAATATAATTCTTCTGTTCCCCAGCAATCGTTCGAAGATGCAGAATTAAAGAAGAGTGACGTGGTAGAAGAGGAGGGTAAGCCTGACCCACTCACACAACTCGTCACTACATTCTGCAGAGGAGCGATGACTGAAAGATCAGGGGCTTTGCAGGTACGAGATATTTGTTGGGTTTCGACATTATTGTCTGGTTCACCGCTAAATAGAACTACCAGTCGATATATTGTTTTTAGTATTTTGCTACAACATATATAACATAGCATGCTTTAACATTCATAGACTTGAATTGAAACGTACGTTGTTAAAAATCTCTTAATACATATTTAAAAAATCTAGTTATATTGCATTTAGATAGAAATCTCAATAAAGTACAATAGCACTTTGAATTTATTTTTATTAATTTAAGTTAATTATAGGTAAACTAAAACGAAATAGTCAAATGTAAGATACAGGAGAATAGAGTTTATATTCTTAAGATAAAGTTCATATTTGTATATTGCAGGAAGATCCTCTGTACATGTCCTACGCGCACATAATCGCGAAGTCGTGCGGAGAAGAAGAAGAGGAAGGGGGCGGAGAAGAAGAAGAAGGGGGAGGAGAAGCGGAAGGTGAAGAAGAAGGCGGGCCTAGTATACACGTGAGTAGACTGTAGAATATTTAGCTGTACAATGCTGTTTAAGTATGATAAATATCGAATTTTGTGCGATGTGACTGAGAAATGTAACGCTAATAGTTAATGTTGGTGTACTGTTACACGCAGAAAACAATGGAAATGTTCATGGTATGTATGAAATAAAACATTTAATAACTCACTCGAAATTTTATTAGCAAATATAATCAGTTTAAAAAACTAGTAAAACAAAGGTCTCGCAACTCAGTTCTGGTGTAAAAAGTTGTGAGATTATGTAATACCAAGTCGATTAATTAATTCAATCCCAACATATGAGACTATGTCTTATGAGATATGTCATTAAATAATCAGCAAATCTTATAATATGCAGCGACCATATTTAAAATCTTTTATGAAATAAAATAGACTGGCATGGCCATTTATTCACAATGATATAGGGGGCGGAAAATGGCCTGAATTTCTTTTAAACTTTAATTTTAATAATAATGAAATCTTCATTTAAATAACATGACATGAAGCAACTACTATTACCAGAGGTATCCAAACTAGGCAAAGCCTGTAACTTGGAATACCCAAAAAAATTACAAAATGAGAATTATCAAAAAATGTAATCCTTGACTTTATTTATGAATTGACTTTCCAGGAACAAGAAATGGAGAAACAAAAGCTGTTATTCCACCAAGCTCGTCTCGCCAACCGCGGCGTGGCCGAGATGGTGCTCCTACACATCTCGGCCTCTAAAGGCGTGCCCAGCGACATGGTCATGAAGACTCTGCAACTCGGCATATCCATACTGCGCGGAGGCAATATTGATATACAAATGGTTTGTTGTATTGATCATAGATGGCGCTAAATGAAATAGGCTAGTCATAGGTGGTATTTAGAAGTGATATTGTCAATGTACCCTCTTTTGTATAATTATATTTTGTTGTGAGAAACAACATGAGAAAAAAATCATTGTGGATTACAGTGCCCTAGGGCTATTTTTATTCTGTATCTTTATCAGACCATATACCACCCATTACAGGACACGGACATTCTCTACAATCGAGAGTATGAGTAGGCCACTTTTTAATGTATATGTGGGACAATGGCAAGAAATGATTACGAAGTAGTCAAAACAAACTTTTTATTTAATTGATATTTCACACGTATTCCCGCACACACGCCATCTTCCTCACTATTTCTGACATCTGTCCTATTTTGACATTTCCTTTCATTCCTTCTCGCTCGCACATATATCTCTCCTGTTCATCCTATGTTCCATTCCCACATTCGGCCTTCCTGACACCATGTCTGTCCCAGACATTCGTCATACAATCATTATATTTCCTCTCTCCACGTCTTTAGTTATCACAAGCAGCTTTCTATCACTTTTATAAAGTAGCCGGTAATCCACACAAATCCTAGTTGTTCCATCTTTTTTTCTAACTAACACAAGTGGACTAGAGTATTCGGAATAACTCACCCTCACAATTCCAAGGTCAAGCCACTCTTTTACTTGCTCTTCAACTAACTTCTGTTCAGCTAAAGATAAACGTCTTGGGCGCTGAGCAATAGGCACATCATCTTTAAGAACAATCTTTAATTAAATCGGCGCTTCTCTCACCTGCACTGGGTTATAGTTTTGGATAGCTTGTGTTACCTTTTCCCTGATGGCTGGATTCCGCACATGTTCAGTCTGGACCACTGCTTCTGAAAAACAAGTCAATTTCCACCCATCCCATTCAGGTAATACTCTAATTTTATCCCCGTTCATTATCATGGTGACATTTTTTAAAAACTCTTGACCTAAAATTAACTTAAATGGCATAACTTGTTTATCTACTAAAAAATTATACTGGGGAACTTTATGGCATCAACTGTAACATCAACTAACACTTTTCCTAGGGTTTTTACTTGTGAATGTCCAAGTCCTGTTAAACTTAATAAGTCCTCTACTTTATTCGCGCCAACTGCGTCACAACACTCTTGCGAAATTAAATTCACGTCACTTCCAGAATCCACCAGCGCCTTGACTGTTATATTATTGATAATAACATCTTTCATGGGTTTTCCCGGCTTTATTTGTTTATTAACCTCAAACTGATCGGTTCGATCGGATGTCACTGTCATAGCGCTGTCACTGACGTCTTGACATGCCGCCATGTCGCTAAAGTGGGTTTGCTGGTTTACTGATCTGTCACCGACCGCAGCGCCTCTGTTGTCGTGCTTGTCAAAACTCCTATACTGCTTTGCCGACATCGATTCGGCTGTTGCTTTCGATTTTCCAATATTATCGAAACAATGCGCACTTAAATGGCCGAACTTGTTACATCGAAAACACTTAATGCCGTTAGGACACACACTCGCCATATGCCTAGAATCACCACAATTATAACACCTCTGGTTTCTTCTGTAATTCGGGCCGCCTTTCTTATCACCCGTACTTGTCTCCAACACCGTTGATGTTTTATTTGAATGCGTATGCGACTTACTTCTCATCTTTTCGTAAATAGCTATTTTTTCTTTAAGCGTGGGATAAGTTGCAGCTCCATACAGTATCGCTTTGTTCGATTCATGGTCTTGAATACCGTCTATCACGTACTGCACGCCCACGTAATCAGGAAACTTCGCTCGTCTAGCTAGCTCCTTCATAACTAGCATATACTGGTAATATGATTCGTCCTTTCGCTTCTTACGTGCCGCCATAATTTCGTGCATCTCCTTAACGTTTATTGCATCGGGGAACTCTTTCTGAACAGCCGTCTTTAAATCTTCATACGTCTTAAACGCCTTTTCGCCCTTGAGCCATAACGCCGCCGTGCCCACTAAGGACCTACGTGCAAATATCAATTTCTGTTGAGCGGACCACTGAAATATTTCGGCGTTGTCTTCTAAATCCTGCGCCCATTTGGATGATGACACCGTCTTATCATCGCCACTGAACTTGGGAATACCTTCGAGGAAGAGTGCCGCCATAGCCAGATCCGAACCGCCTAAACCCGTCATACCTTTGGCTTCATTTGCCTCGGCCATCGTCTTTTCTAATCGTCGTTTTCTGTCTTAAAGTCGTCGTCGTCGTCGTATGGCGTATGATCATCGATGTATTTTTTAAAAATATCGCCGTTGCTTCGTCTTCGTTCTTTCGTGCACGTGGTGCCGGCCGCCACGCCACGTTTTATCATGCGAAACTCGTCGGAATCGAGATCATTTCTTGCCTATCCCGGACGAGCCCCCAAAAATGTGGGACAATGGCAAGAAATGATTACGAAGTAGTCAAAACAAACTTTTTATTTAATTGATATTTCACACGTATTCCCGCACACACGCCATCTTCCTCACTATTTCTGACATCTGTCCTATTTTGACATTTCCTTTCATTCCTTCTCGCTCGCACATATATCTCTCCTGTTCATCCTATGTTCCATTCCCACATATATATATATATATATATATATATATATATATATATATATATATATATATATACATACATATATACATATATACAGGGTATATCAAGACTGCTACCGAAAACGAAGCCGGGTGGTAGTTTAAGCGACTTCAGACACAATGCAACAGAAAAAGTTGCAAAAATAAGCGACAATTTATTTTTTTTATTTTTTTTCCTATTGCCATATTTTGGTGGTAAATAATTTTTTTCCTAAAATAATAGTGTATACCCTTTAATTTATAAATACTCTAAGATATAAGAGAGTTTTTGCTTAAATAATAATTTAAACTCTTTTATACCTTAGAGTATTTATAAATAAAAGGGTATATACTATTATTTTAGGAAAAAATGTATTTACCACCCAAATATGGCCATAGGAAAAAAATAACAAAAAAAAATTGTCGCTTTTTTTTTGCAACTTTTTCTGTTGCATTGTGTCTGAAGTCGCTTAAACTACCACCCGGCTTCGTTTTCGGTAGCAGTCTTGATATACCCTGTATGTTTTAAATTAATATCATATTCTAAATTTTCTGACATAACCTACAAATTAATATCCGCAATTCATGTAGTATCCTTATAAATTATACAGTATAGATCTTATGTATGTTCTTTTTAAAACATATTTACCGTCTAGATCTTGTAAATATAAATGTTTATGTTCTCCAGGGAATGCTGAACCACTTGAAAGACAAGAAAGACGTGGGCTTCTTCACGTCGATCGCTGGTCTCATGAACTCCTGCTCTGTACTCGACTTGGATGCGTTCGAAAGGAATACTAAAGCTGAAGGTTTGTTATCCTCTGCTCCTCCTACTTGCGTCGTATTCCTCAGCATTGAGGGTAGTTAACTCTCTTCTGTATCACTTTCTCCCGAATGATTCTCAATTTCTCTCCGTGGCGCAGTTGGTTAGATGCTGCGTGTGAAACAAGAGATCGTGGGTTCGACCCCCGCACCGACACAAATGGTTGTGTGGCCCACAAATATTTATGTGACCTGGGTTTTTGTGACTCTGATACCCACGACACAAGACTTTATTGTGGGGTTAAGACTATGTATGTGACTGTTGGGTGTTTTTTATTTATTTAGTTTCGTCTCCGACAGTGTGAAGGGATCATATTTGTAATTTTCTGCAATTACACATTGTTTCTAATAAAATATTTCAATAAATTATCCCTTCTTGAGCAAAATATATTTTTAAATGAAAATTTTATCAGTACAAGTTTACCTAGTGTGATAAGGCCGCCACTTATACTATTATCACTATGTGATTTCTGTGTTGTTTCTCTGTGCAAAAATTGATTAAATAAATAAATAGAATACATAACAAAATATATAATAAAACCACTTATTGGATATCTCCAGGTCTGGGCGTGGGCTTGGAAGGTGCGGCTGGAGAGAAGAACATGCACGACGCTGACTTCACGTGCGCGCTGTTCCGATTCATACAACTTACCTGCGAAGGACACAACTTGGGTATGATGAGTCAATTTATCATGTTAAAAAATATGAACAGTATTATAGTATAGTGTCTATTGTGGTGCACAGGCTCGCAGCAAATTAGTGTGCCTCTGGATGACAACTCATCGCCTGGCGTTTAGATATGTGCAATAGTTTGTCCCATTATAGTACCAAATTATTAAAATAAAATTGATCTCATATCTTATAAGTTTTGTTATAGATTAATGTTTTGTTGTAAATGTTTGTTTGTTTCAAATTTTATTTTATTGTATTGATGTTCTATCTAAAATAAATAAATATTATTATTATAATATTACATGAAAAAACGAAAAGGGTATGGGATATGTTTCAATGAATGGCGAGAAGAACAGGCTATTTGAATACGACCGATTATGGAGAGTGGCAAAACCAAACAACTATATACTACAAGGCGATGCTTGGCAACCTACTGTGCTCGTCATCCTCAGACATAAGTTATTAAGTCTCAATATGTCCAGTAGTTACTCTCGATATTCCACTGGACTCGCCCACTTAAGACATAAGGTGTTAAATCTCAATATGTCCAGTAGTTACTCTGGCTACAATGTCCTTCAATCCGAAACACAACAGTGCATGTACACTGCTTTTTGATGGGAGAAATAGACATTGCGGTGGTACCTACCCAGATAGCTTCTCACATATGAAAGGCGCCAGTAAAATGTATATTATCCATGAGCTGTCGTATCGCTTACCATCAGACGAACGGCACGGCGTGCTCGTCTCGCCATTCACTGCAATAAAAAAATAAACATTATTATATGAGATTAAAATTCAATTTGACAGAATGGCAGAACTACCTGCGTACACAAGCTGGTAACACGACCACTGTGAATGTGGTGATCTGCACCGTCGACTATCTGCTCAGGCTCCAGGAGTCCATCATGGACTTCTACTGGCATTACTCCAGCAAGGTACCACGATCAAATATCGCACCTTTAGAATTAAAGTGACATAATCCAAAAAAAAAATATAGATTTTGGCTTTTAATCATACATTGGCTCAAAATGACAACCTCCATCGACGTAATCCAAAAAAAAAATAATAGATTTTGGCTTTTAATCATATATGGGCATTGGGCTCATCTCCATTTCATACTTGTCTGGCAGAAATTGCTATAAGCAATAAGACCGCCACCTGTGCATTTATTTTCATTCAATGCTGTCTACTTTATGTATCAGGTGTACAATAAAGTGTTCAATAATAATACTAAAAATAGTAAGGAATAATTTAAAAAAAAATAGTCGATAGTTTTTTTTTCTTATATTCTTCTCCTATCATCTTGCTAATGTACATATAACTAATTAAAAAGTATAATGTGCACTGATGTTAAATTTATATTTGTTGTAGGAACTAATCGACCCGGCCGGCAAGGCGAACTTCTTCAAGGCCATCGGCGTGGCTTCACAAGTGTTCAACACTCTCACTGAAGTCATCCAGGGACCTTGTACGCAGAATCAACAGGCGTTAGCTCATTCTAGGTAATTTACTATTCACATACGTACATAAACTCGCGCCTTTTTCTCAGACGGGGTAGGCAGAGGTGCCAGGACACCCACATTTCGTTGTATGTTCCGTCCCACGATGTGATAGGTCTAAAAAATTCAATATCACTGCCCAACCCTGGGTTCGAACCCGAGGCCTCAGCTTTGTAACCGTACCCTAGTACAACTACGCCACTGAGGCAACCTTTACTATTTATTATTTGGATACAGTTAACGCAAAACTGTTATAATATTTAGGAATATAATCTGTACTTCCTGTGGCTTAGATGATAATAATAATAATGATGATGATAAATCAGTGATGAGATTGTACATCCCGCGGAGATGTGGGGGCCGAGGTATTCTTAATGCTAAGGACTTGCATAATCGCGAGGTGTGCAATCTCAGGGATTATTTCCTTCACAGTGATGTGGATATGCATAGGGTTGTAGTTATGGTAGATAAAGGATTTACCCCGCTCTCTTTGGCGATTGAGAACTGGCGGAAACCTTTGGTGGTAGGCACCAAGGATCGCGAGGACATATGGAAGAGCAAAGAGCTGCACGGTCGGTTCTATCGAGCCCTTCATGGGCCTGATGTGGACCGACTAGCGTCTGTGTCTTGGCTGCGCTTCGGTAACCTCTTTGGGGAAACCGAGGGTTTTGTCTTTGCAATTATGGACGAAGTTATTAAGACGAACAACTATAGGAAATACATCCTGAAGGACGGTACGGTCGACATCTGTCGGGCATGCCACCGTCCTGGTGAGTCTATCAGGCATGTTATTTCCGGTTGTTCGTATCTTGCTAACGGCGAGTATTTGCATAGACATAACCTAGTAGCCAAGATCATACACCAGCAAATTGCCCTTCGATATGGACTTGTGACTCCTGAAGTGCCATATTACCAGTATGTGCCCCAACCAGTTCTCGAAAATGGTCATGCAACGCTGTATTGGGATCGATCTATTATCACAGACAGGACTATTCTAGCCAATAAGCCTGACATTGTGATAATAGATCGATTGGCGCGCCGGGCTATACTTGTTGACGTCACCATCCCGCATGACGATAACCTTGTCAAAGCTGAAAAAGACAAAATGTCTAAATATTTAGATTTGGCACACGAGGTTACCGACATGTGGGATGTCGACTCAACAATTATTGTCCCGATTGTCGTTTCTGCCCATGGGTTGATACCAAAGAGCCTCGACCAACATCTACAGAGGCTCTCAATCGGCTGTTGGGTCAGAAGTCAGATTCAGAAGGCAGTATTGCTTGACACGGCACGTATTGTGAGGCGGTTCCTCACTTTGGGCTCCTAACCACCGGTGGCTTGGGTTTCGAGCCTCGCCATCGTTGGATAACTTTTTATATTTTTATATGTATTTTGTTTTTTACTATATATATAAAAATGTAAAAAAAAATATTTAAAATAAAGAGAAATGATGATAATAATAATTATGATGTAAATAATGATGATGATGATAATGATGATGTTAATAATGATGATGATGATGATGATAATAATTATGATGTTAATAATGATGATGATGATAATGATGATGTTAATAATGATGATGATGATAATAATTATGATGTTAATAATGATGATGATGATAATGATGATGTTAATAATGATGATGATGATGATGATAATAATTATGATGTTAATAATGATGATGATGATAATGATGATGTTAATAATGATGATGATGATGATAATAATTATGATGTTAATAATGATGGTGATGATAATGATGATGTTAATAATGATGATGATAATGAGTAACGGCATACGTATTGCAGGTTATGGGACGCGGTGGGCGGTTTCCTGTTCCTATTCTCGCACATGCAGGACAAATTGTCGAAGCACTCGTCGCAAGTGGACCTGCTCAAGGAACTCCTCAACCTGCAGAAGGACATGATCACCATGATGCTGTCCATGCTGGAGGGGAACGTCGTTAATGGTCACACTGTTTACTACTTTTTTTTTACACTATTCAAAATGGCGGCCAATAATTGTTGGTAGATAACATTGGAAATCACTAAGGTTTATATTTATCCTATCAGAGTTGACAATGGGGTTATATGTTGTGGGTATCAGGAACTACGAGAAACTCTTCGGTCTCACAAACACCCAGACCCGAACGAAATATTTTTGCACCGCACAAACATTTCTCTCTGTGCGGGGATCAAACCCGCGGCCTCTCGTTTTGCAGGCGGCGTCTTACTTACTACGCCATGAAGACTGTCAAAACCTACCCATATTTTATATTTATACATTGCCAAAACCATTTAAAAAAAGAAATGAAATGAAATGACGCAAAGACCAAAGTTATAAAAAAAATTCTTACTACACATTGAGGTATTATACTAGAGCGGACATCGGGAACAAAATCTCTGCGTATGGTGCGTGCACAACGGTACACATTGAAGCGAGAGGGAAGATATTTTACTTCATAGGCGTGACAGAGACAGAAATAGAATGTATCCTTCATTTTGTTACAAATATTTTGTTTGCAGTGTCCCCTCTAGTATAATATCGCAATGTTACTACAATACCTAATTTCTTACCTCAGGTACCATCGGCAAACAAATGGTGGACACGTTAGTAGAGTCAGCATCCAACGTGGAGTTGATACTCAAGTACTTCGACATGTTTCTGAAGCTGAAGGACTTGACGTCCAGCGCCAGCTTCCAGGAGATCGACGCCAATAACGACGGCTGGGTTCTGCCCAAAGACTTCAAGGAGAAAATGGAACAGCAGAAAAGTTATACTCCGTGAGTTGATTTAGATAAGGTTTTATTAAAAACATTCTTTTTTCTTTTTTCCTAGTGGTTATACCGGGTATCTCAAGACTGCTACCGAAAACGAAGCCGGGTGGTAGTTTAAGCGACTTCAAACACAATGCAACAGAAAATGTTGGAAAAAAAACGACAATAATTGTTTTTTTTTTTATATGGTCATATTTGGGTGGTAAATACATTTTTTCGTAAAATAATAGTTTATGATGGGTTATGGACAAAAAACACCAGATGCAATAGAAAAATTATGATTTAATTAACATGACAAACGAAACTGTTACAATGGGTTACAATGGCATAGACAAAGGAAGAAAAAAAAAAAATTGTCTTTGACAGACCACAGATATATAAACTTAATATAGATAAAAATAAACTTCAAATGCTTGTAACTTTATTGTTAGTTTACATTTCCTTCACTGGCCCTTAAACTTAACAATAAAACAAAAAGTTATTCACTGGCCTTCAATACTAACATCCATTCATAAGATATACTATGTTAAACAAAAATACAACATTTCATAAATTGAGTGCATACAATATGACAATCTAATGACAATACTTTACATCAACAAAAAATTCTGTTATATATTGAAAAGGAACTTTACAATCTCATGTTCAAACATGAAACACATTTATGTATTTAAACCAAAAAGTTACATAATGCTTAGACTCAAAACTTTAACAAAATTATTATGTTTCTCTATAGTTAGAGGTTTAGTCAGTATATCTGCAACCATCAAGTTTGTCGACAAATATTTCACTTCTATTATTTTTTTACTTATAATATCTCTAATAAAATGATGTCTTACATCTATGTGCTTTGTTCTGTTATGATACATAGAATTAACAGTCAGTTTTTGTGCTGACTGATTATCATTATACAAACAAACTTTCACATCTTTGTCTAACAATTCTTTCAAGAAATTACGAACAAACAATGTTTCTTTGCATGCATCGGATAAGGCCATATACTCAGCCTCCGTGCTTGAAAGTGCAACCGTTTTTTGTTTCCTACTCTCCCATGTAATAGGAGATTTACCTAACATGAAGACAAAACCAGTGTACGACCTACGATCTACTTCATCCCCAGCCCAGTCAGCATCAACATAGGCTGTGACATTTAATCCTCCTTTCTTAAATACTAAACAATAATTCAAAGTACCTTTGAGATAGCGTACCACACGTTTTGCAGCTTTCCAGTGACTTTCCGAATAAGATTCATTGAATTGACTAAGTACACTTACTGCATGAGCAATGTCAGGCCTACTGCACACCGCTATATACATAAGACAACCAATGAGATTCCTATAACAATACTTATCATCCTTTTTATCACCTTTTTGAAGTTTCAACCCTGTTTCCATGGGAGTTTTCGAAGGTTTACAATCAATCATCTGAAATTTTTCTAAAACTTTCATTATGTAACTAGATTGATCAAGAGTAATTTTATCTTTACTTTTACAAACTCGCATGCCTAAAATGTGATGAACAGGACCAAGATCTCTCATTTCAAACTCACTCATCAATTCTGCTTTTACTTTATCCTTTAAAATTGAATTACTGGTAGAGAATAACAAGATATCATCAACATACAAAGCAATAATTAACATTTCACTCTGTGTTTTCTTAAAATAAACACAGGGCTCTGATGATGTTTTTCTGAAAAACAATTTCTTTAACAATACCTCATTAATCCTCTCATACCACATTTTAGATGCCTGTTTCAGCCCATAGATGGCTTTGTTTAATTTATAAACCATATGTTCTTTTCCTTTTATTTTAAAACCATCTGGTTGTTCCATATAAACAGTTTCCTCAAGATTACCATTTAAAAATGCGGTTTTTACGTCTAGATGATCAATACTCATATCATATTCTGCAGCAATCGCAAGTAGAGTTCTAATGGTGGAATGTCTAACTACTGGAGAGAATGTTTCCTCATAATCTATTCCATATTTCTGAGTGTAACCTTTTGCTACAAGGCGAGCCTTGTATCTCAACAATTCTCCATTTGCACCAGTCTTTCTTTTAAAAACCCACCGACACTTTATAGGTTTTTGACTGTTAGGTCTTTCCATAAGTGTCCAACACTTATTTTTATTAAAAGACTTATACTCATCTGACATGGCTTTTCTCCAGTCAGCTGCCTCAGGACTGGATAGTGCTTCATCCACAGTCTCTGGTTCATCATTACTGCATAATTTTTTCACTAACAGTACTGAATGCTGCATTGTTTCAGTATCTTCATAGGAAGTGTCTGTAGACAACTCCTCTAAGGTCGATTCACCTGGAATGTATGAGGGATCATCGCGACTATTTGACTCATATGAAACATCTTCACTGTCCGAGTCATTAACTGTAATTGTGCTAATTCTGTTTCTTAATTGGTCATCAGATGTCTCTGCAATCACAGTAGATGGCTCTGACAGTTCACTGGACAGCATTTGTTGCTCATTTTCATCCACTGAATGAGGAAAATGAACCACATCTACATCAACCGCAATATCACTATTGGGGCTATTAAATGAGACTAAATTATCATCATGTGACCTATCCTTATAAAAACGATTTTCCAAGAAAATCACATCTCTGGCTTTATTATACTTAAAAGAATTTGAAGGATCCAGGAGCCTGTAACCCTTCGTATTTTCACAGTAGCCGACAAAAATATATGGTTTAGATTTTGACTCTAACTTATTTTTGCGATTGTGTGAAACAGCATAACATAAACATCCAAAAATTCTTAAATGGCTTATGTTCACCTTTTTATTGCTCCATTTCTCCTCAGGCACGAGTCCTGCTACAGCCTTGGTTGGTGTTCTATTTTTGAGGTACACAGCAGTGTTGACTGCTTCTGCCCAAAATTTGTTATCCAGCCCAGCATCACGTAACATGCATCTTGTCTTTTCTACAATAGTCCTGTTAGCTCTTTCGGCCACACCGTTCTGCTGTGGAGAATACGGGACTGTTGTGTGATGCTTAATACCATTCTCTTTCAGGTACGTCTCTAATCTGGAATTAACAAATTCACCACCATTATCACTCCTAAGAATTTTTATTTTATGGTCAGTTTCATTCTCAACTAACGCTTTAAAATTCCTGAAATGATCAAAAACTTCATCTTTTGTTTTTAGAAAATACACAAATGTTTTCCTTGTGTAATCATCTATAAAAGTGAGAAAATATTTTGATCCTGTAGTAACTTGGCCTTGACATCATCGCTGCTCAACTTGGTACATGAGTTCTCGAGGGCCATTATTAATGGATCATAGTCATCTGGCAGTCCACTTAGCATAACAATGGCTAAGAACTCATCTTCGAGTGGCTCTCCAATGTCTGTCAATTGTTGCGATAGGTCTGTTAGTTTCAGCAGGTAAGTGTCCATACTTTCACTACCACTGTATTTAGTACTAAACAGTGATCGCATCAGGCTCAACCTTCGAGACAAACCTTTGCTCTCATAGGTTTTACTCAAGTTTGTCCATGCCTCTTTTGCATCTTTTGCGTTTCTTACATGAGAAAAAGCAGTTGAATTTACTGACAAACTTATTTTGGCCAGGGCTTTGAGTGATTTTTTCGCGTAGTCCGAAGCTTTTGTGTCTACTTCTCCTTCCACGTACTCCCATAAGTCTTCTTGGATGAGAATCATCTTCATGAGGAATTTCCACGTAGAGTAATTTTCTGCTCCGCGCAATTTCTCAATAGGTGTAGAAGTATAAGTTACGTTGGCCGACATTGTGGAGGACGTCACCAACAAACCATATAACGGCAAAGGACTTTAACGGAAATCGTCACTTTCGCAATACGTTTTATTGCGCCAAAATAAAATTATTAACTGTAATTACTACGTGCTCTGGGCCCATAACCTGATGGGTTATGGACAAAAAACACCAGATGCAATAGAAAAATTATGATTTAATTAACATGACAAACGAAACTGTTACAATGGGTTACAATGGCATAGACAAAGGAAGAAAAAAAAAATTGTCTTTGACAGACCACAGATATATAAACTTAATATAGATAAAAATAAACTTCAAATGCTTGTAACTTTATTGTTAGTTTACCCTTATATACCCTTTTATTTATAAAGACTCTAAGGTATGTTAGAGTTTAAATTATTATTTTACCAAAAACTATGGATTTACCATCCAAAAATGACGATATTTAAAAAATTATAAAAAAAAATTGTCGCATTTCTTAGCAAAATTTTTAGTTGCATTGTGTTTGTAGTCACTAAAACTACCACCCGGCTTCGTTTTCGGTAGCAGTCTTGAGATACCCGGTATTCATTGTTATTTTTATTACTTACAAATTTTACATCTCCAAATTTTATGAATAGGTATTAAAAGGGAAGAGAGACTGGTGATTTGCATCACAGGGTAAAACCTTTAGCAGACACTCGCTTAACAAAGATATTATAGAAAAAAAAATGTTCCTTTGATTTCTGTGAGAAGAAATAAAGTTTCAATATTTTTTTTATTGCAATAAATGGTGAGACGAGCATTCCTTTCACCAGATGGTAATCGATACGAATGCTCATGAACAGTAGCAAAACTAAACCTCTTGAATTACAAAGCAATGCTTGACATTCTCCTGCGCTCGCCAACCTGAGACATCAGATGTTAAGTCTCAATATGTCCAATAGTTACTCTGGCTTCAATGTCCTTCAAACCGAAACACAACAGTGCATTTACACTGCTATTTGGCGGGAGAAATAGACATTGCGGTGGTACCCACCCAGACGGCCTCTCACATATGAGAGACCTACCACCAGTACAAGCTGTTGAAAATGTATGAACCTAGCTATTTGTTGGGTGAAGAATGTGGATTTTAATTAGTTGGCGCATTTTTTTAATCAATAAGGTTACGCTTGCCCGATATGCCTGAAAAGTATCGTAAAACTTCTAAAATAAAGAGTTTCGACACAATTTCTCGAATCTGTTTAATGCCAATACACTTATAAATGACGAAGTCGACAATTGGGAGTAGGATAATTTTAAATATCTTCGTATATAAAATATTCATTCATTATAATAACCGGTTTTTCGTCAAATCTAGTAGTCATCGTACAGCAGGGTTTCTTAAAGTGGGGTCAACGGACCCCTTAGGGGTCCGTGACAAGTGTGCCAGGGGTCCACAACAGCTCAGTAAACTTTTAATATATTTATCGTAAAATTATTATCCCTCAGGCCATAATCTCCTTTCCTATAACATCCTCTACCCACAAATCCTATTTCCTTTCCCCGGTTAATGGCGGGCAGCAGCGTCATTAACGCCAGTCCCCTACTGCGCTCGCCAACCCGCCTGCCAAGCGTGGTGAGTAACGGCAAATACCCCCACAATGGCGACACAAATAGAGACCAGGCCCCCAGTCCCCGGCAGCCCCACTATTCCTGGCTATGGTAGCAGTCATGGTTACGGTGGGGCAGGGGGTGCTAAGAATCCCCGGGTTGGCCTCGGCTACCACCCCCGACGACGACTGGCCCTGGTAACACACAACGTACGCACATTGAGGACAGACGAGAAGATTGTCGAACTGGAAGAAGAATTGAGCAGGTTACACTGGGACATTTTGGGGTTATCGGAAGTCCGAAGAATCGGGGAGGATACGATAACCCTGAAGTCTGGTAACCTGCTCTTCTACCGGGGGGACGACCAACAGTCCCGAGGAGGTGTCGGATTTCTCGTCCACAAGTCTCTCATCAACAACATCGTATCCATCGAAAGTGTATCGAGCAGGGTAGTATACCTTATACTCAGAATATCTAAAAGATATTCGTTGAAGGTCATACAGGTATACGCGCCGACCTCGACACACCTAGATGAAGAAGTAGAGGAAATGTATGAGGACATAAGTCGGGCCATACATACTTCCAAAACCTACTTCAATGTTGTTATGGGAGACTTCAACGCAAAGTTGGGCAAGGGAAGCGATGCAGAGTTGAAAGTGGGGCAATTTGGACATGGGCAACGGAACCCCAGGGGTCAGAGGCTGGCCGACTTTCTGGAGAAAGAGGGACTCTTTGCGATGAACTCTTTTTTCCAGAAGCCGCCTCACACGAAATGGACCTGGCTGAGTCCTGACGGTTCCACGAGAAACGAGATAGATTTCATCTTGACGACGAATAGACGGATATTCAGAGATGTCTCTGTGATCAACAGGGTGAAAACTGGCAGTGATCACCGAATGGTTAGGGGCACACTGAATATCAATGTCCAATCGGAAAGGCGTCGCTTGATGAAATCTACGCTCCGACCTACTCGCGCCCATATCCAAAACCCCGAGAGCTTCCATCTCGAGCTGACAAATCGCTTTGATTGTCTAGGAGAAAACCTTGCAGTGGACGAGCTAAACAGCGGTTTGGTAGAAGCTGTCCATACGGTGGGATCTAAGTATTTTAGACCTCGCCGTAGAGATAGACCACAAAAACTCTCGATCCACACTCTTGACCTCATGGCCGAACGTCGATCTTTAGCGCTGCAGTCTTCCGTTGACGCCGAAGCATATCGGCGGCTCAATAGACAGATCTGGAAGTCCTTGCGACACGATGTCCGTGCTCACAATACTGTGAGCATTAAGGAGACAATCGAGCGGAACGGAGGCTCCAAAGTGTTTGCAAGAGACTTGTCTATTGGGCAAAGCCAGTTGTCTAGGCTGAAGACGGAAGACGGCCGCGTAGTATAGACGAGGGCAGAGGTATTAAGGGAGATCGAGAGGTTCTACGGACAGCTTTACACCTCGGTTGCCAAACCTGCTGTTAGCTCGGCCAAAGACCCGAGAGCCGAGTTGATCCGACACTTTAGCGATGATATCCCGGACATCAGTCTGTGTGAGATTGAGATGGCCCTGAAGCAACTTAAAAACAACAAGGCGCCGGGCGAGGACGGAATAACTTCAGAGCTTCTGAAAGCGGGCGGAACGCCGATACTGAAAGTCCTTCAGAGTCTCTTCAATTCCGTTCTCCTCGAGGGCTCAACGCCAGAGGCATGGAGCAGGAGCGTGGTGGTACTGTTCTTCAAAAAAGGTGATAACACTTTGCTGAAGAATTACAGGCCCATCTCGCTCCTGAGCCATGTCTATAAGTTGTTTTCGAGGGTCATCACAAATCGTCTCGAACGCAGGTTTGATGACTTCCAGCCTCCCGAACAAGCCGGTTTCCGAAAAGGCTTTAGTACCATAGACCACATCCATACGCTTCGGCAAGTTATACAAAAAACCGAGGAATATAACTTGCCGCTTTGTTTGGCGTTTGTGGACTATGAGAAAGCCTTTGATTCGATCGAGACTTGGGCTGTGCTACAGTCTCTCCAGCGGTGCCATATAGACTATCGGTACATCGAAGTGTTGAAGTGTATATACAACAACGCCACCATGTCGGTCCGAGTACAAGATCAGAGTACGAAGGCTATTCCACTACAGAGAGGCGTGAGACAGGGAGATGTCATATCTCCGAAACTGTTCACTGCCGCGCTGGAAAACGCCTTCAAGCTCTTGCGATGGAAAGGATTCGGCATCAACATCAACGGCGAGTATATCACTCACCTTCGGTTTGCCGACGATATTGTAGTCTTGGCAGAATCGCTGGAAGACCTTAGCACTATGCTCGAAGACCTCAATCGAGTCTCCCAACAGGTGGGTCTTAAAATGAACATGGACAAAACGAAGATCATGTCGAATGTCCATGTTGTGCCCACCCCCATCGGTGTTGGGGGCTCGACTCTTGAAGTTGTTGACGAATATGTCTATTTAGGACAAGTGTTCCGGTTAGGCAGGTCCAACTTCGAGAGAGAGGTCAATCGTCGAATCCAACTCGGTTGGGCAGCGTTCGGGAAACTACGCGACATCTTCTCGTCAAAAATACCTCAGTGCCTTAAATCGAAAGTCTTCGATAGTTGTGTGTTGCCAGTGATGACTTACGGCACCGAGACGTGGCCTCTCACTATGGGCCTTATTAGGAAGCTCAAAGTCACTCAACGAGCTATGGAGAGGGCTATGCTCGGGATTTCCCTACGAGATCGAATCAGAAATGAGGAGATCCGTAGGAGAACTAAAATAACCGACATAGCCCACCGGATTAGCAAGTTGAAGTGGCAATGGGCAGGGCACATAGCGCGGAGATCTGATGACCGATGGGGTCGGAAAGTGCTCGAATGGAGGCCGCGTATCGGAAAGCGCAGCGTAGGACGTCCACCCACACGATGGTCCGACGACCTGGTAAAGGTCGCGGGACGTCGCTGGATGCAGGCTGCCTCCAACAGGTCTCTGTGGAAATCATTGGGGGAGGCCTATGTTCAGCAGTGGACTTCCTTTGGCTGATGGATGGATGGATGGAAAATTATTATTTACTTAAATACCTCAATAAATGGTAAAAAAATTTAGTTATTACTTTTTAATATTGATCTTAAAAAGAAATAACTAAACTTTTTAGAAAAAATAATAACTTCAAAACTAAAAAACACTATAAAGTAATAAAATATAATAATAACATTCTATTTAAAAAAAAATTTACATCATTGTACTTGTACATGTTGATTAATTTGTTTATTGACTTACTAGCCAAGAAATAAAAATATATGCGTAACATATTGAAGTCGGTTCGCAAAGTACCAAAGATGTAGAAATACCATTATAAACTACCAATAAAAGTCCATGTTCAATAAAAATGAGTATTCAATGCAAGGTTTGTTTTCCGTGAGTGGTCCGTGACTGCAAAAAGTTTAAGAAACCCTGTTGTACAGGAATAAGACGCAAGAGGATGAGTTGCCAAAAAATGTTACTTTGTTAGTATATATACAGATAACCCTGTGTATGCTATCCAGACTGCTACCGAAAACGAAGCCGATAGTAGTTTTAGTGACTACAAATATAATGCAACTAAAATTTCGCAAAGAAACGCAACAATTTTTTTGTGTTTTTTATGTATCATCCGTCATGTTTGTGTTTGGGTGGTAAATTCATAATTATTGCTAAAATAATAATTTAAATCCTAACGCACCATAGTGTCTTTAAAAAATTGTACACAATTATTTTGGAAAACCTATGTATTTACAACTCAAATACGACGAAAAGAAAACATAAATAAAAATTCATTGCCATTTTTGCATATTTTTAGTTGCATTGTGTCTAAAGTCCCTAAAACTACTACCCGGCTTCCTTTTCGGCAACAGCCTTATTATACTCTGTATAAGAAATTCCTGTACTCTGAATAAGAAATTGTATATCCTCCGACTTAAACTTTGTTTGTTTATCAATTAGTTACATGTAAATGTATGTACATATATTTTCCATCACAATCCACTAAGTATAAAAAAAGACTGATAAAGAAGCAAAGTTTAACTCATTTACATGTATATGTATATCATGTTATTACATTCCATTAGTATTTTGTACTATATATGTATTTACTCTAGTGAGGAGATAGAGTTCCTGCTGGCGTGTTGCGAGACCAACCACGACGGCAAGCTGGACTACGTGGGCTTCTGCGACCGCTTCCACGAGCCCGCCAAGGAGATCGGGTTCAACCTGGCCGTGCTGCTCACCAACCTGTCCGAACACATGCCTAATGAACCCAGGTATACTTCTTAACTATGGCCAGGGATGCTCCTATCTAGTGGTCATGGCCTGCCCTAGTATAGGTGCTACGAGTACGCGACCTCGGCCCCCGAGCTACTGCAGTCACCTTAACTTCCCGTCCGTGACTGCAGTATCCACTCCCTCATGCCATACTCTCCTTTCCTATTACATCCTCTGCCCACAAATCCTATTTCCTTTCCCCGGTTAATGGCGGGCAGCAGCGTCATTAACGCCAGTCCCCTACTGCGCTCGCCAACCCGCCTGCCAAGCGTGGTGAGTATTGGCAAATACCCCCTTAATGGCGACACATATAAATACCAGGCCCCCAGTCCCCGGCAGCCCCACTATTCCTGGCTATTGTAGCAGTCATGGTTACGGTGGGGCAGGGGGTGCTAAGAATCCCCGGGTTGGCCCCGGCTACCACCCCCGACGACGACCGGCCCTGGTAACACACAACATTCGCACATTGAGGACAGACGAGAAGATTGTCGAACTGGAAGAAGAATTGAGCAGGTTACACTGGGATATTCTGGGGTTATCGGAAGTCCGAAGAATCGGGGAGGATACGATAACCCTGAAGTCTGGTAACCTGCTCTTCTACCGGGGGGACGACCAACAGTCCCGAGGAGGTGTCGGATTTCTCGTCCACAGGTCTCTCATCAACAACATCCTATCCATCGAAAGTGTGTCGAGCAGGGTAGTATACCTTATACTCAGAATATCCAAAAGATATTCGTTGAAGGTCATACAGGTATACGCGCCGACCTCGACACACCCAGATGAAGAAGTAGAGGAGATGTATGAGGACATAAGTCGGGCCATACAGACTTCCAAAACCTACTTCAATGTTGTTATGGGGGACTTCAACGCAAAGTTGGGCAACAGAAGCGATGCAGAGTTGAAAGTGGGGCAATTTGGACATGGGCAACGGAACCCCAGGGGTCAGAGGCTGGCCGACTTTCTGGAGAAAGAGGGACTCTTTGCGATGAACTCTTTCTTCCAGAAGCCGCCTCACAGGAAATGGACCTGGCTGAGTCCTGACGGTGCTACGAGAAACGAGATAGATTTCATTTTAACGACGAATAGACGGATATTCAGAGATGTCTCTGTGATCAACAGGGTGAAAACCGGCAGTGATCACCGAATGGTTAGGGGCACACTGAATATCAATGTCCAATCGGAAAGGCGTCGCTTGATGAAATCTACGCTCCGACCTACTCGCGCCCATATCCAAAACCTCGAGAGCTTTCAACTCGTTTTTTTATATATTTATTATATTTTATGTCTATTTTGTATATGTATATATGTATGTATGTATGTTGTACATATTTATATGAATGTATTACTTTTATTTTGTGTTTTTAATTTGTTAGTATAGTTTGTTTTTTTTTTTTTCATTTCATTATACACCCTAGACTGCCCTTTCTCTCTCCTGTGTCTTATCTCCATCCAAAGGTTGCCTGGAAGAGATTGCCTAGTGCAATAAGGCCGCCGATTGTACTTATTTTTAATATTATTTTTAATTTCTGTTATTGTATTTGTTTTTTTCTGGTGTACAATAAAGTTTATAAATAAATAAATAAATAAATAAACTCTCGATCCACACTCTTGACCTCATAGCCGAACGTCGATCTTTAGCGCTGCAGTCTTCCGTTGACGCCGAAACATATCGGCGGCTCAATAGACAAATCTGGAAGTCCTTGCGATACGATGTACGTGCTCACAATACTGTGAGCATTAAGGAGACAATTGAGCGAAACGGAGGCTCCAAAGTGTTTGCAAGAGACTTGTCTATTGGGCAAAGCCAGTTGTCTAGGCTGAAGACGGAAGACGGCCGCGTGGTATCGACGAGGGCAGAGGTATTAAGGGAGATCGAGAGGTTCTACGGACAGCTTTACACCTCGGTTGCCAAACCTGCTGTTAGCTCGGCCGAAGACCCGAGAGCCGAGTTGATCCGACACTTTAGCGATGATATCCCGGACATCAGCCTGTGTGAGATTGAGATGGCCCTAAACCAACTTAAAAACAACAAGGCGCCGGGCGAGGACGGAATAACTTCAGAGCTTCTGAAAGCGGGCGGAACGCCGATACTGAAAGTCCTTCAGAGGCTCTTCAATTCCGTTCTCCTCGAGGGCTCAACGCCAGAGGCATGGAGCAGGAGCGTGGTGGTACTGTTCTTCAAAAAAGGTGATAACACTTTGCTGAAGAATTACAGGCCCATCTCGCTCCTGAGCCATGTCTATAAGTTGTTTTCGAGGGTCATCACAAATCGTCTTGAACGCAGGTTTGATGACTTCCAGCCTCCCGAACAAGCCGGTTTCCGAAAAGGCTTTAGTACCATAGACCACATCCATACGCTTCGGCAAGTTATACAAAAAACCGAGGAATATAACTTGCCGCTTTGTTTAGCGTTTGTGGACTATGAGAAAGCCTTTGATTCGATCGAGACTTGGGCTGTGCTACAGTCTCTCCAGCGGTGCCATATCGACTATCGGTACATCGAAGTGTTGAAGTGTATATACAACAACGCCACCATGTCGGTCCGAGTACAAGATCAGAGTACGAAGGCTATTCCACTACAGAGAGGCGTGAGACAGGGAGATGTCATATCTCCGAAACTGTTCACTGCCGCGCTGGAAAATGCCTTCAAGCTCTTGCAGTGGAAAGGATTCGGCATCAACATCAACGGCGAGTATATCACTCACCTTCGGTTTGCCGACGATATTGTAGTCTTGGCAGAATCGCTGGAAGACCTTAGCACTATGCTCGAAGACCTCAATCGAGTCTCCCAACAGGTGGGTCTTAAAATGAACATGGACAAAACGAAGATCATGTCGAATGTCCATGTTGTGCCCACCCCCATCGGTGTTGGGGGCTCGACTCTTGAAGTTGTTGACGAATATGTCTACTTAGGACAAGTGGTCCGGTTAGGCAGGTCCAACTTCGAGAGAGAGGTCAATCGTCGAATCCAACTCGGTTGGGCAGCATTCGGGAAACTACGCGACGTCTTCTCGTCCAAAATACCTCAGTGCCTTAAATCGAAAGTCTTCGATAGTTGTGTGTTGCCAGTGATGACTTACGGCACCGAGACGTGGCCTCTCACTATGGGCCTTATTAGGAAGCTCAAAGTCACTCAACGAGCTATGGAGAGGGCTATGCTCGGGGTTTCCCTACGAGATCGAATCAGAAATGAGGAGATCCGTAGGAGAACTAAAATAACCGACATAGCCCACCGGATTAGCAAGTTGAAGTGGCAATGGGCAGGGCACATAGCGCGGAGATCTGATGACCGATGGGGTCGGAAAGTGCTCGAATGGAGGCCACGTAGCGGAAAGCGCAGGGTAGGACGTCGTTATCGATTAATTAATCGTTGTTGTTTGTGAGCATCAGTTAGTATGAGTACATTTATTTATAATTATTTATTATTATTATATTATACAAGAATATTCAGCTTACTATGTACCCAAGGCGCTAACTATTACTTACAAATTATGACCTTAAAATAGTTTAATGTAACTTAGTATTTTTCAAATCAAATCAAATATTTTTTATTATGGACATAGGTTTACATAAGCTGTTACAAATTGTTTATCCGTATAGCTATAGCCCACCAAATTGGCATACAATAATATAAGAATTTTTAGGTGTCTACAATAATAACAACAAAACTGGGTAACATTGAGAAAAAAAACTAATAATTATTTAACAAATAATAAAATTGAACATAATAACAAAAAATAGGTTTTTCATGCAGTTGAAACAAAACTCAAAATTATATATAGGTACTTATATTCTACGTTTAGTTAGGACAAATCTATACCTAATACATTTTTTTTAACAAACCATCCTTTTTACTCGAAAACATAATTTTCCTAAATTATTATAAAATATGTCGACCTGTTGAAACTCATGTTTTTTTTTTATTGCAATGAATGGCGAGACGAGTAAGCCGTTCGTCTGATGGTAAGCAATACAACCGCTCATAAACGGTAGCAAAATTCCACTGCATCCTGAGACATAAGATGTTAAGTCTCAATATGTCCAGTAGTTACTTTGGCTACAATATCCTTCAATCCGAAACACAAAAGGCCATTTACACTGCTGTTTACTGAGAAATAGACATTGCGGTGGTACCTGCCCAGGCGGCCTCTCTTATGTGAGAGAGATCTACCACCAGTATACCTACGTCATAACATCTACCTGCATGCCAAACAGCCCGATCCGTCCAGTGGTTTGGGTTGTGCGTTGATAGATCACTATGTCAGTCAGTCAGGCACGTTTACCTATATTTAGATATGTCGACCTGCTGAAACTCATGTGTAAAGTTGAGCCGTACAATACGCCTGCATGATTGTGTGCAGACTGGCTCGGTTCCTGGAGACGGCGGGCTCGGTGCTGAACTACTTCGAGCCGTTCCTGGGCCGCATCGAGATCATGGGCGGCTCCAAGCGCATCGAGCGAGTCTACTTCGAGATCAAGGAGTCCAACATCGAGCAGTGGGAGAAGCCGCAGATCAAGGTCACCACGCATTTCAGTTGCGATTTTTATGTTACTTTGTTGTTTTTTTTTTTCCCTTTTCGCATTTTTAGTTTAAGGTATATTTATGTTTTTTTTTTGTCATTTAACAAACAATAAATTAGGTGTTTTAATATTCCAATATTTTTCATGGTTTTTTTTATGAGGACTTTGATATGCTATATATTTTTCCTTTCTTTCTGTTATACTGTGTAAACTCATGTACATCCCACTGTAAAGAACGAGCGTCCTATAACAAAAGTACAATTGGAAAAGGTTAGGCAACAGAGTTGGCGTAGTGCGAGGTGTCGATCTCTACATTTCATACCGCTTTGGTTATATGTCTTATATAAAAGATGAGCTAAATTTTTTAAGTTTTGTCACTTTTCTTTAACCGTTAGAGTTCGTGGTGATCGCCGAAATCTATAAATGATCCTAGTCTTTGTCTAAGGATCGATCCAAAAAATCTATCAATCTACCAATACATATAAATTAAATGTGGGCATGTCGATGAATCTTCAACCTGATTAATCTATTTGCGAGGTCGATCCTTACACAACGATAAAGATTTTTCATCAATTTTAACCGACACTGTTGATTCTTATAGCGGCTAAGTCGCAGTAAACAATAAAATAATATTTTATGTTACAGGAATCAAAACGTGCGTTCTTCTACAGCATAGTAACAGAAGGAGGCGATAAGGAGAAGTTGGAAGCGTTCGTCAACTTCTGCGAAGATGCCATATTTGAGATGACGCACGCTTCTGGTCTCATGGCGGCTTCGGAAGAAGCGGCCGGCGGCCCGAAGAACAGAGAAGCTAGTTACATGTACATGGGTGATGATGACGATGAGAGGTAAATACAGGGTATATCAAGACTGCTACCGAAAACGAAGCCGGGTGGTAGTTTAAGCGACTTCAGACACAATGCAACAGAAAAAGTTGCAAAAAATAGCGACAATTTTTTTTTTGTAATTTTTTTCTTATGACCATATTTGGGTGATAAATACATTTTTTCCTAAAATAATGGTGTATACCCTTTTATTTATAAATAATCTAAGGTATAAAAGTGTTTAAATTATTATTTTAGGCAAAACTATGGATTTACCACCCAGAAATGAGGATATTTAAAAAATCATAAAAAATCATTGTCGCGTTTCTTTTCGAAATTTTTGGTTGCATTGTGTTTGTAGTCACTAAAACTACCACCCGGCTTCGTTTTCGGTAGCAGTCTTGAGATACCCGGTATAAGAAATAATAACTATTTTTTTATCTGTCTTTGTTTGCGTTTGGTAAAGGCCTTTTTAACCAAAAGAAAGTTATGGGACATGTTAATAAATTGAAAGGATAAAATAGTCAAGTTTTCTCATCAGTCACAGCCTAAAATCAATTTCTATACAAAATTAATATAAATAAATTGTCCTAGTGTTGACTTAAATATTGTTTTCAAGTAAATTCGATTCCAAATTCAATTTAAATTAAAAAAAAAAACGTATGCACGGTATGTATTACAAATATTTATAATTTTTATTTAAATACCAAATGTCATTTCCCAGGGCCGGCAAAGATCCATTCCGTCGCGGCCTGCAGTCAGTCAAGGACGGCATCTCCGCGGCATTCTCGTCCTTGTCTCCATCCAACATAAAGGCGAAAATCGCAGACCTTCAGCAGATGCCCCCAGCTGAGCTTGCAGTCGGATTCTTTAAGATGTTCTTCTATTTGTTCTATTACTTGGGATACGGTGTTTTGGTTGTTGTTAGGTAAGAAATTGGATTTTTAGTTTTAATGTTGAATTTTGAGGGTGTGAATATACGCGGTGTAATAAATAACTTCATCATGTCGCTTTTTTGAGTGTCGTTATGTGAGCGCATCATAAAAAAATACTTTGATATTTTTTTCTTATAGCGCCAAAAAAAAGTACTTAAAATTCCATACTTTATACATATTATAAAGCTTGCATAATATGGGTTTGATTTTGTTGTACCGGGATTTCTAGTTTAGGAGTCATGCTATGTTGAATTGTCTATGGAGACGTACAAATGAAGGACTTATATTGAGTTGGATGGAATGATTGACATGGATTTTGATTAACGATATTATAGAAAATAAGATGTAGGTTTAAATATTCATATAAGCCCAGTTGAAGGGCATTTTGTCTAGTCATTATTTATTAGCCAATACGAGACGTGACTAAATTCTGGATCAATAGCGCAGTAAAATTCTTTGGAGTTAATAATAAAGTTCTGAGACATATTGCTCTTCTGTATGGTCAAGTGAGACATTGTACATTAAATTTAAAAAATAATTAGAGAAATCGCTGCGTATATTTACACCCTATCTGTATGAAGGAATGTGTGGATAACATTGTTGTGTTGTGTTACACGCGATCCCATCTCGATGCACAGCCATTGGTAAATCTTTCACTTACTCATCTATCCGTGTATAAGTAGATAGTAAAAAAAAACTATTTTCTTTACACTAGCTTCCGACTATCACTCTGTTTTAATGTTCTGTAGTTGACTTTCGTGAAATTAGACTAACTGGAAGGATAAAAATGATTTGAAAAACGTATATGTGTTTTCTCTTTTGTTTTAAAGTGTTCGGGTGGGGATACGATTAGATAGTATATTTTAGAAACTTATCTCGATGGCTCCAATGAACACTCCTCTAACTTAAAATTTAAAATTTTCGTTTTTCGCGTGAAATGCTTTACTATTTAGCAATGCATAGTGGGAGGATTTTCAGATTTGCATAACGCTAACTATAAGTTATTACTAACTATAGCGTTATGTAAATCTGAAAACTTTTTTGTTATGTATTGCTGAATAGTAAAGCATTTTACACAAAGAACGAAAATTTAAAAAAATTAAGTTAGAGGAGTGTTCATTGGAGCCATCGATATGTAGTATATTTTGAGTAAAAAATGGATTTGTAATTTTAAAATATATTTTGGAAATTTAAATGAGATAATTATTCTGAAAAGTTATATCGTAGAAATAACTTGTACCTATTTAGCATTATTTTATTTAGTGTGTTTTATATATCTTAAAAATATGTACTTACTACTACTTTTTATCAAAATGCACATTTTACAATAATTTCACCTTCCCACATATTTTTATCATTTGGCCATATTCACAGACAGGTTTTAAAACCCATTTTAGTTGTAGGATGTTTTAATTCTTCGCTCAAACTGTATTCAAAAGTCGAAAATCGATAGACAAAACATACACAATCTATTTAAAAAAGATCTGTTGATTGTCTATAAATAAAGCCGCAACTGTATAACTTCCTATGGTCACGATATTAATATTATCAGTCTCATATCAAATTCACTAACACTTCACAAGAATTCATTCACTCGCTAAGTATTTAATTAAAGATACATGTAGTATCTAATAGAATTGATTATAAAACATTACTACTGTTTTTGTCCTAATCAGCACAATATACTCCATGATATAACTAATCACTATTTTTGGACTCGTTAGCTATTTCTTCTCTATTGTAATTTAAAAAAATATTATGGTAAAATTAACTATTACTCAATGTTTCCTAGTATTTTTATAATTATTAATTGTTATCTGTGCCATACCACGCTATTTATTTCTTATCTACTTTAATTTAAAAAATATATTCTGGCGAAATTAATGTGTATGCTATTTTTCCAAGTCATACCTATATTATTACTATTTTATAACTATACAACTAACTAACTATAACTAAAGACATATTTAGCTCATAGAATTTAATTACTACATATTGTTTTCCGTATTTTTTTTGTTTCGATATATAGCGTACACTGTTAACCTAACTCCTCTACCTGCAGGTACATATTCGGCGTACTCCTGGGCCTGATGCGAGGTCCACAGATGGAGGAAGAGCGTCCCCCCGAGCCCTCTGAGGAGGAGAAAATCGGTCAGTTGAGACTCAGGTTACTGCAGCCAAGTAAGCACACACAGGTACCGCGTGACTCGCTTGTCTAACGCGCTTGCTCACACAAATGACAACGACTATTGGGAGTTTTTGTTAGGTTGGTAAGGACTTGTAATGGTAGGTTTTGGGGTTTATTAGGTTGGTAATTAGGCAATAGGATGTTGGTATAGTTAGGTTTATAATAGGATTTTAAAAGTGTCGGAGTAGGTTTACTTTGAGTCTTGTTAAGTTGGTAATCAAGGTACGGGATATTGGTATCGTTATGTTGGTAATTGGATTAGTTAAGCATGGGAGTTTTGTTAATGATATTGGTAGGTTGGAAATGAAGTAAGGGGTTTGGTCATGTTTGTATGGTTAGGTTGGCAATGGGGATAGTTGAGTGTGGAAGTAGGTATATTTTGGGTCTTGTTGTTAGGTTGGTAATTAATGTATAGTATGTTGGTATTGTTAGGTTGGTAATAGGATTAGTTGTTGGGTGTTTTTATTTATTCTTAGGTTGGTAATGAAGTTAAAGTATTTGGACGTTAGTATTATTAGGTTGGTACTGTGGTAATTGAATAAAATAATAAATAATAAATAACACCCAACAGTCACATACATAGTCCTGACCCCACACTAAAATCGAGTCTTGTGTCGTGGGTATCAGGAACTACGAGAGACTTTTCGGTCTCACAAACACCAAAAAAAAAATGAAGTATGAAAACTGAGATGTACGACAAAATAGGGATGGTTTAGAAAACTTAGGCTAAGATATATTATGGGACGCGCTTAAATAGATATCAAAATATACATAACTAAAGTATGGGAGCTAAAATGAACTTCTGGGGCTTGTTTCGGAATGGTACAATTAGGAATATTTTGAGACATTATTTCCTATTATTCACATCATAAATGGTAATTCATTATGGGATTTCGCAATATTGGTATTTGGGACGTTTTGGTACTTAGTTATTGTTATATTGGAAACGAGACTATTGAAATGCTGAGTTACCATGGTACACACTACACAAGTACACAAACAGACAAAGGCGTCAAACGCCTAACACACGTATTTTGGAACTACATAAAAAATACATAATGTGCCAGTAAACATATGTACTGGGCAGGTAATTACAGTTCTGTATCATTATATTAGTCCACATTGTGATTTTTGAATCCTTTAGTTAGATTTTCATAATCGTAGACGAATGATAAACTTAGTATACCCTGTAGATAAACCCTTCCTTTGACAATCCCTTAGGATATGATCATAGCTTCCTCCCTAAAAGTTTTTGTTAATACTTCAACTGTTAGACGTATCTAAATATTTTTTAATTAGGTTATTGAATATCGATAAAAGGGTAAATAAAAATGACCAAACGCAAAGTTAACATAATTACAAAACAATCTTAATCGCTAAACGCAATTTAACAATATGAATAACTTTATGTTCGTGTATATATTTATTTTATTTAACACGACATTCAAATTCCATCTCAAAACTTAAGAAAACTCTTTTTAAGATTTTTGTATTTTTTTATTTAATTTCTGCCCGTAAAGAATATCCTTCAGAACTCATTCCCTTTCTTCTACTTCCCAAGGGGTTCTTAGCCAATTCTTAAGAAAATATTGTACAGTAATTGATATAATTTGGTAACAGTTTGATCTAAAACCCAGTGCCCAATTTGGGTAATTTTCCCACAAATGTATAATGTAATAAATATATTTTGATATAACAATATATGAAGCCCAATCCCCGGCCATCTTGATCATTATGTGGTTCTTTTGTATTACAATACGAAGTCCACTACCATCAAATAATTAATCATGCCCCTTGTTCTTATTAAGCTTCACGGTTCTCCAGATGGGTTAATGGCGCCCAACGTGGTATCAAAAGCCAGAACAATTTCACCACTTCCAATATATTATCTACCCTTCCCTCTACAAACAAAAAGAGGCCATCGTAAAGTTGGCCAAATTTCAGTCACAGTCACGTAGCGAATCGGGCATATTATATTATGAAATTTTCTATTTCCACAAAACTCCAGATTTGCCATAAAATATTATGGGTCAATAGAAAATCTATATCGCGATAATTTAAACATATAAAATTTATTGATTACCTCAAGCTTATAAGTTATAAATTTCCTAGTAAAAATTCCCTATAAAATAAATATTAGGTCAAAATTATGTAACATTTATATATTTTTTGTATTTAAATTAATATTATATAATTAATTATGTATATTGTAATAATTTGTCCATGTGGTGTGCGACTAACCACTAAATATTTTTTCGGTATTATAATTGGAGCCCCATTTGTAATTGTATTTCTAATTCCCCTATAAGTAGGTAGGTAGAAATTTAAAGACAATTGAAAGATTTATGTAGAATATCTAAACAATTTCCTAGAAGTAAGCGAGACTTTAAACTTCTTTAAACTTCAATTGTTATCTTGATTCCAAGTTAAAACGGGATCACTCACATACGTCTAATGCTATTTTCGTTCACTTCATCAAATATTGAAGGAAGTATACGCCTATATTTTACATCATTTAGAGTATATAGTTTAATCACCTCGTGTGATCCTGAATGATTTATCCATGCATTGTAGCAATACTAGCTTCCTATTGATACCAGTATTGCATGTGAGCATGAACATCAAAGCATTTAAAAACATAATAGGCACTTACGCCCTTTCCCCTTTACGTACCAATCCACGCTAATTTGATCCTTGTAGTGACATACACCCTTTTAGAACTGTAGACATCATTTTTCTTACCGTAGAATGTTCTAGAAACTCCGAGAAAGTTCTCTACACGTTCTGAGTAATGTGTTTGTGTGTTTTCAGGTACAAGACACCTACCAGCATTGCCGCCGGCTGATGATTCAGGGCAGATGCAAGTCTCTGCTTTCGGTCTCGATATAACTAAAGAAGACAATGGACAGTACGTATATTTTATATTCAGAAATCAATAGGCATTATATAACAAAGGCCAGTACCAGCATTTTCAAATGATTTTTAAGACTTTCTGCACCTTTTATTGAGGTTTTCGTTTTGGATCGACATTGAACTCAGAATAGATAAGCTTAGCTAAAAGCTTAATTAACGGATCACACGATCTTGAAATTTCTGTGCCCAGCATTAGAGTGAGCACTAGTGATATACGTAAAGACAAAGAAGATCAAATACATACCCAACAAAAATCGGTAAAAGATTTTCAAGGGGCAGACTAAAGATGTGTATCTCAGGCTCTCATGGTATTAGGAGGAAAATCGTCTATGTATATTATACATAAAATATATTAAATGCAGTACTCCCTTTACAATTAACAGCCTCCGTTAAACGCCGCCTGTGAATCCAGAGGCCGCAGATTCGATCCCCGCAGTGAGAGAAATGTTTGTGCGGCCCACAAATATTTCATTCGGGTCTGGTTTTACGGGACTGACAAGTCTCTCATAGTTCCTAATACCCACGACACAAGACTCCACCTTAATGTGGAATCAGGACTTTACTACCACCCGGCTTTGTTTTCGGTAGCAGTCTTGATATACCTACCCTGTTTATGTGACTGTTGGGTGCTAAATCATTAATCAGGTGACACTTGAATGGGGGGGGGGTTGGACGAAATATCAAGATCACGTGGAAATTTAATGGACGGCCCCTAATGATAAATGATATTTCAGGATCCAGGTAAAACCGCACGAGTCTCCGAGCACATCTACTCCATCATCAGGCGAGGAGGCCGACGTGTCTCCTGACGACTCTGCGGAACATCCAGAGGAACAACGACCTCCCTCACTCATCGATCTGCTGGGGTATGTAGTCATGTTCACTTCACTTTATACAGTGCCAATCGTGTCAACTCTACCAGTGTAACTGTTCATATCCTATCAGATCTACCAGTTCTATCTATCTGTTAGTTTTGATTTAAATAAAAGAAGAAAAAATGTATTTATTGATGGTACAAATAGCACGCATAGCAAACAAAATAAGAATAATATTTAACAAAAGAACAGATTTTTAAATTAAATTTATAAAATACTTATAGTGCGATACAATGACAAATTACAATCTTAGTAATAATTATTTATTAGAGGCATATTTTTCGATGATTTTCTGATTGTAAGCGATATGACCGCTCATGAACAGTAGTAAAACCAAACAACTTGAATTACATAGCAATGCTCATAATTCTACTGCGCTCGCCATCCTGAGACATAATGTTAAGTCTTAATATGTCCTGTAGTTACTCTGGCTACAATTTCCTTCAAACCGAAACACAACAGTGCATTTGCAATGCTGTTTGGCGGGAGAAATAGACATTGCGGTGGTACCTACCCAGGCAGCCTCTCACATATGAGAGACCTACCACCAGTAAATATTGTACTAATTGTACAACAACAGCTACCCCTATACAACTTCTTACCGCAGTTAGCCTAATTCAATTATTGATTCTTTCGATTCATTTTTATCCTACCGGCTATTCATGTTATACAGATTTAACATAAGATTCAATAACTACAATAGGTTTTAAATCTGTCTGTGAATAAGGCCGTATATAACAATGACGTCACACTAAAAGTAGCTTATGATATTGCGCCGGCATTTTACCTAATGTCAACCCTTTCACACATACATGTATATTTTAATAAAACAATTCGCCAATCCATTAAAACACTGTAATTAAATCACTTAAAGTATGTCTATGTGGGCGACTAAAGTCTTTCTAAGATAGTGACACTATAGTTGAGGCGACCCATATAAGCAGTACTCATATTGACTGAATTAATTAATATTTCATAAACTATATTTAATCTTTTCAGTGGCGAACAAGCAAAGAAACAGGCACAAGAAAGATTAGAAGCGCAAGCTGTACAACAAGCCGCCATGTCTGCCATCGAAGCTGAGAGCAAAAAGGTAAAATAATCAATCAATGGAATCTATTTCTATCAGTTGTGTTTAATAACGATGGTGACGTTTTCATAATTGTAAAAAAACCTTTTATATAAAGAGAGAGAAAAGGTATTCTACGGCTCTGAGACATGTTACATACTTTATTACAGGCAGGTTTAAAACCTATTTTAGCTATTGAAGGTTTTATCTTCTATGAATAAAGCAGTAACACTTGATTAATTTCATGCTCATAGTATTGCGAGTTTCTCAACAAGTAATATTTAATATAAGCAGTGTCCAGCGGCGTGCACAGGATTATGACACTGGGTATGCGGCGGAGTACTCGGTCACAAAAACTTTTTCTTTTATAGTTTTTTAGCATAGCCACAGCCACGCGACGGATCTCTAAGTCGGAAACCATGCCAACATAACAAGTCTTAGATGTACTACTATTCATGTCCATCTTCTACGGCAACGCAGACAAAACAGCGATCGATCGTCGCGGCGGAAGAAATTCTAATAAGTAAAATAAAAAAAACTCACCTAGTCAACTTTCAATTTTCACATATTCAAGGTTCCGGTTAGTTGAGATTACTATACCTATCCCGATGTAAATAAACGCAAGATTTCGGCCACCTCATTCATTCATTTGATAAACATACATTTTTAACACAAACCTCGCAATCAAATAACATTTAATAAAATAAACAAACACACTAGTAAAAGCAAATGACTACAATTAATATCGAAACTTAGTAATAAACTGTTAAATGTACACACTTTCAAATGTTATAATGAAAAATCCGTTAAGAAATCTATTTTTTTTTTACAAAAATACTAGTATAAAATAGTAAACAATGCAAAAACTCATAAAAAAAGCAAAATGGCCCCCGCGAAACACAAAACATTTCTATTTAAACAAATAAAACCTTACTAACCAAAAATGCATAATGTGCATAGGTGATTTATTAGATTCCAGCCTATTAATTTTACTCGGATTATAGGCAACGAACATTTACGATTACTCCCGACAACTGCCGAACTCCCGAGGCCTGCCGCAGGAGTCGCGGCTTTCAATATTCATGGGTGTGTGCGTTTGCGACTGTGCACGGACACCAAAATTACTACACACATGCAAACAAATGTAATGCGGGACGCGGCGGCATGACTTGGTTGATTAGGTACATTAATTTGCTTTGCAGCGCCTCTTGCTTTTCGCGTGGCAACCATAATGTTTGCGTGATTGCAAATAGGTGCTATTTATAAAATATTAGGCGTTTTTAAGTTATTATATTTTGTTTATTCATTTATTTACTATAAATTAAAGTCATCTAAAACGTACGAACGAAACGTAAAACGAACCTACAAGGAGTGCACGCCCCTGGCAGTGTCTAATTCCAAAAGTCAATGCATTCCGATAAACTTTGAAGGAATCTGAGTGAATTGGCATAGTGGTTAGATTTATGTTCTAGGAGAAAAATATACTGTCGTATTTAAGAGAATTCCCCCATATTCGGATTAATCCAAATAGACTATATTTACCGACAATTATAGAGATAGATAAATAAATATGAATTGTAATCACAGTTTCATCTTCTACAATAAGATTTGTACAAAGTAAGAATATAACAGGTAAATAAATGGATTTCATTAAAATAGTAGCTCGTACAAAGATTCTAAGCTTCCACAAAGTTGCAAAGCTTATTTCCCGAGATGCACTGAACCACAGTTTTTTACGACCAAAGATTCAATATTCATAAAATAAAGAGTACTTGGCTTCTTTATAACTCTCTCTCTTCAGTCAGTCCCTCATTATTGAGGATCGTGACTCTCAACTGTCTTGATGACCTCTCTCCACCAGCTTCGGTCTTCTGCTTGATGTAATGCTGTGTTAATAGGGACCTTCAGTGTATTGGCAACCTGATCTACCCATCGTTTGGGAGTTCGTCCTCGTCGTCTTTTCCCTCAATTTTCCAACAATGAGCAGTTTTTCTAGGTTGTCTGGTTCGCGTCTGGCGATATGTCCGAAGTATTTTATGGTTCTGTGTAGGCAGGTTGCAGAAAGTTTTGGTCTTCTTTCGAGATGCAGTTGTTTCAGGATGGATATGTTGGTTCGATGTGCCGTCCACGGTATTCTCAACATCCTGCGCCAGCACCACATCTCAAACGCATCTATCCTCCTTTTATCTGCTGCTTTGACGGTCCAGGATTCACAACCGTATAGAAAGATCGGTATCACCAAAGTGTCAATTATTCTTATTTTTGTTCTATTAGAGATGTTGCTATCCCTCCAGACTTTTTGGAGTTGAGTCATTGCAGCTTTGGCATTCCGATGCGTCGTCGTATCTCAAGTTCACAGTTACCCCTGTTGTTTAATACAGAGCCGAGATATAAGAACTGGTCTACGGTGTCGTATTCCCCAAGTATCCCTGTGTTCCCAAAAGTCTCTGAACGGTCTACTAGCATTAGTTTGGTTTTTTCTTTATTTATTGTGAGGCCAAAATCTTTGCTGCATTGTTCCAAACGTGTTAATAAATCCGCCATTTCTTTTTCTTTATAACTAAAGACCGGATTATATGCAACATAAAAAGCTTGTTATATGCATGCAAATATGCATGAAAAATGCTTGAAATATGCACGAAAATTGGCAGAATATGCGAAATTCAATGATAAATTTTAGGAATCTCAAAAAAAAAGAGAAAAGTATTCATTTTTTTTTATTTCAAAATCAGCATACAATTAGTAAATTATTTTTTGATAGGGAATAATAGGTACAGGAACATTATATGACATTAGAATTATTTAAAAAATTTGTAAACGTAAGAAATCAAATATTTTTCTAAATTTTCAATGGTAAGATTGTGTCTACGATAATTTAGAATATTTTTGTAAGTGGAAAATGTTCGCTCCACATCCACTGAGGTAACTGGGCAGAATTTGAACTTGGGTCCTCAATAGCTAAGCCCACGGTGGTTTAACTTAGAACAAACAACGACGAATTATAATCATCGTTTTGACTAACTTAACACCAGAGGGCGGAAAAATCGTTGGTTTGTACGGGTTTCTCCATTTTACGTAGATTGTATTTTACGCGGATATTATTGGCCCTAAATTACTATTAACAGCATTGATTAGCTTATTTGCTGATGAGTTAATTTTAAAACAATTATTAAATTTATTAAAATGCATACACATGCGGAAATGAGAATTGTTATGTTCACATTTCTATACAGAATAATTTGTTTCAAATAGACAAAATTCAAATCGATTCTGTTAGATCTTATTCAGGTCCAAACCTCCCTAAATCTTTTCTTTTCGTATATAAAAGTAATGAAAGTAAGTATAGATATATTACTGGATTGTTTTTCTTACTTAACGCCAGAGGGCGCCTTGAATTGATTGAGTGACGTCTCTATCTTAGTATGTAAAATGTACTCTGTGGCTAAGCCCTTATATTTTGTGACTGTTATTAAATTTGGTCGCATTTCGAAACGCAGGGTGAGTGAAAAATATTGTAATATGCATCATAACTTGATCTTAGGTAAAATATGCTTTTACCGCAGAGAATGGCTAAAATGTGCAAATGCCTATGGGAATATGCAATTGCATATAATCCGGTCTCTATTTATAACTAAGGCGCTGTGAATTAGTAAGAATGTATTAATAAAGAAAATCAATTCAATAAATTAACATTCTTGTCTGCACTTCAATTTACCTTTGGTATTTGTTTAACGCAGCGAGGATATCCAACCAAATACTTTCGTTCGAGAAAGGTAACTCTGAATTAGTTTTGTTTCTATCTAAATTGTTATATTTTCAACATATCATTCTTGTGGAAAAATTAGCTTCAGATTTTACGAATGGCCTTCTAATAAATTTAACCCTAGGCGAATATAAGTGCGTATATAAAATATTCCCTAAAAACTATACCTCACTACAATATATTAAAATGTGAGTTATCGATAAAATCCTAAATTGCAAGTTTCCTTGGTAGTAAATGTACAGTGAGTACAGTGAAGTGCGTGGTGACCTGTTGGTAAATGGATTAGACGCTACTGCCAACACGTTCACGGTCGTCGCGGTTTCGAATCTCATGACACATCTTTGACTTTTCGGAGTCATGTGTGTATCAATAGTCAATCACCACGCACTAAAACGGTGAAGGAAAATATCGTGATGAAACCTGCATACCATAGCGATTTATAAGAATTTGTATGGTATGTAATTCCGCCAACCCGCACTAGGCCAGCGTGGTGGACTATATGGCCTAACCACTCTCAATCGTACTCTCGATTGTGGAGAAGGCCCGTGCCCTGAAATGGGACGTGTATGGGCTGATGCAGATATTATTTGATCTAGCAAATCAAACGTCTAGAATCTAGATTCCATATATCCTAGACACCATGAAGTCTATATACGTGTTGTCAGGCGGTGCAGGGTCCCGCGTCGTCGTCCGCGCTGTCGCAGATGGACCTCTCGCAGTACACGCGCCGCGCCGTCTCCTTCCTCGCGCGCAACTTCTACAACCTCAAGTACGTCGCGCTGGTGCTCGCCTTCTGCATCAACTTCGTGCTGCTGTTTTATAAGGTGGGTGTATGCTATATGTAGTGCATAGTGATTTGTTATTAACGTTTATTGTATAGGGTGTGTCAGGACAACTGCCGAAAATGAAGCCGGTGGTAGTTTTATTGATTGACTATGAAAAGAGGCAATATTTTTTGCAGATTTTTAAATAACGTCGTTTTTGGATGGTAATGGCTGAAATAATAATTTAAACCCTTACGTACCATAGCGTCTTTAAAAATAAAAGGGTGTGCATTATAGTTATAGAAAGTACTGTGTATACAACCAAATACGCAAAAACAATTGTCGCTTTTTTGCAAAAAAATTTGGATACATTGTTGCCAACGAAGCCGGGTGATAGTTGTCACGAAAACTATCACCCGGCTTCGTTTTCGGTAGCAGTCTTGATATACCCTTTATTTATTTTTATTTTGATGTAATACTTGATACATATTTGTGTTCAAGTTTCTGAATATTGATGACACAAGATAGTCAAATATAAAAATGTTAAACTTTTGTAACCAGGTGTCAACCCTGGATGGCGAGAAAGGCGAAGGTTCTGGTTTAGGAGACATGATTGGAGGATCTGGTTCAGGAGAGGGTTCTGGCAGTGGTGATGGTACGTATATTTCTTTTTCCTTAATAATGGATTGGCAAAGGAAAAAGTATTTACTTGTTTACTTTTTAAAAATATTTTTTAATTTACAAAACCAGTTTCGTGATTCTCTACGATGCATGTTTTATAGTTCCTTGTTATCTGTATAAGACCGGAATGTCTCTCGCCCATGTAGCGTCCGTGTGCAATTATTAACCTAGCGCCCTCTAGTAAGTGCGACATGAAAATGGAATAGACATAAAATGTTAACATGTCTTTATGAATGTTGTCAGAAAAAATAAAAATATATGTAATAAACAACTACTTATACACTAACTCTATCAGCTGATGCGACATTTTTTATCGAATTTTTTTTTTCTGATGACCGATGGTGTCGGAATGTGCTCGAATGGAGGCCACGTAGCGGAAAGCGCAGCGTGGGACGTCCACCCACAAGATGGTCCGACGACCTGGTGTCGGTCGCGGGACGTCGCTGGACACAGGCTGCCTCCAACAGGTCTCTATGGAAATCATTGGGAGAGGCCTATGTTCAGCAGTGGACTTCCTTTGGCTGATGGATGGATGGATGGATTTTTTTCTCCGACTCAATTTAATAAGACTAATAATACAAATAATTGTTTCCGTGCGGGGATCGAACCAGCGGCCTCTTCTTTCACAAATTGAGTCTGTGTCTTACTAACTGAGCAGAAGGCTGTCAAATCTCACACCTAACATCACTCGAATTTTCTTTATTATTTATCCCTCAGGTGGTAGTGGAGAAGATGATGAAGATGCTTTAGAAGTGGTACATATAGACGAGGACTTCTTCTACATGGAACACGTCATCAAAGTGGCCGCTGTATTGCATTCTATAGTGTCGCTCGCTATACTCATTGGATACTACCATCTTAAGGTATGAGCGTGTAGTTAATTTGATAATTTTGAGTATTATTAAAGCATAGGGTCTTAGATATTACTATCTTAAGGTATGAACATGTAGTTAATTTGATAATTTTGAATATTATTAAAGCATAGGGTCGTCAAATAACTAGTTGAATGGTAAGAGACAGTTCTAAAAAACAATTGCTTAGAAGAAATATACTGTAATCTGCCGGCTTATGAAAGTGGTACTAAAAGACTAAGAAAGAAGAGAAAAGGAACATATTGGCGATCTCACTGAGCATACGAAATATAATTACTCCATGACAATTATATACAATTATTTAATTTACTTGTGTGCTTACTGCTGTGGATATGATTAATAGGGACCTGAATTATATCAAACATTGGTCATATAGTTTCGGCCTATCGGTTAACCCAACGAAGTTCCCGGCTATAATTATGCCGAGTATATCAAGAGTGCTACCGAAAACGAATCCGGGTGGTAGTTTTAGTGACTACAAACACAATGTAACTAAAAATTTTGCAAGGAACGCGACAATTTTTTTTTTAATATTTTATGAATATCGTCGAGTTTGGGTGGTAAATCCATAGTTTTTGCTAAAATAATAATTTAAAGCCTTGCGTACCATAGCATCTTTAAAAATAAAAGGGTGTACACTATTATTTAAGTAAAAACTATGTATTTACCACCCTAATACGAAGACAGAAAAAAAAAATCGTCACAATTTTTTGCACAAAATTTAGTTGCATTGTGTCTGAAGTCACTAAAACTACCACCCAGCTTCGTTTTCGGTAGCAGTCTTGATAGGCTGAATTTTGTAAACATCCCTCCCGTTGTTTTTGATGTTGCAACACTAAGCTTTATTTGTAAATCTTCCGAAGAATTTATTAAACGAAGAACTCTATTTTGTTACTTTCCTTCATCATTTATTATTATTAATAATAAGGAATCTAAAACACATGGTTATTTTGACAGCCACCGTGGCGCAGTCGGTTAGACGCCACCTGTGAAACGAGAGGGCACGGGTTCGATCCCCGCACCGAGAGAAATATTTGTGCGGCCCACAAATATTTCTCTCGGGTCTGGGTGTTTGTGAGACCAAAAAGTCTCTCGTAGTTCCTGATACCCACGACATAAGACTCGATGTTAGTGTGGGGTCAGGGCTATGCATGTGACTGTTGGGTGTTATTTATTTATTTATTTATTGTAGGTGCCGCTCGCCATCTTCAAACGAGAAAAGGAGATCGCTCGCAAGTTAGAATTCGACGGACTGTACATCGCAGAACAACCGGAAGACGACGACCTCAAGAGCCACTGGGACAAACTAGTCATATCAGCCAAGTTAGTCAACTATACTAGTCACTGCCTGTGCTATTTTTTTGTTGTTATTTATTTTAGACTTACTGGTGATGGGTCTCTCATATAGAGGCCGCCTGGGTGGTGACAAACACAAAAACAAACAGCAGTGTAAATTTATTTTTGTTAATAATAATAATAAAAAATATATTAAATTCCGTCCTTAGCCTACATAAACAAACAATAGATAAATTGACTTAGTCATATGTGTTGTGTTTTGGATTGAAGGAAATTGTAGCCAGATTAATTACTGTACATACTGAGACTTACGCCCGAATACTGGAACGCAACTTAAATATAAGTTGCGCTTAACTACGTTAATCCCGCTTAAATGTACTGGCTAAGTGGGATTTGCGATGTTAAGAGCAACTTATTATTTGAATGGCGTTCTAGTATTCGGGCGCATATGTCTAAATTAATTTTAAGGCGTGCATGCCGTTCGCCTGATGGTAAGTGATACCACCGCTAATGAACAGTAGCAAAACCAAACGACACCTTGAATTATAATGCAATGCTTGGTATTCCACTGCGCTCGCCATCCTGAGACGTAAAATGTTACGTCATGTTAAAATGTTATGTGTAGAGACGTCTAATTATCATTTTATCAAATCCATCCCATGGTTGTCTGTAAGACATTGCCTTTGAGCGATAAGACCGCCAATTGTACTTTTATGATTGTGATTTTCATTTTAATTGTATTTATTTTGTGCAATAAAGTGTATAAATAATAATAAATAAATAAATGTTAAGTCTCAATATATCCAGTAGTTACTCTTGCTACAATGTCCTTCAATACGAAACACAATAGTGCATTTACACTGCAGTTTGGCGGGACAAAATAGACGTTGCGGTGGTACCTACTGAGGCTATATTTCACATATGAGACACCTACCACCAGTAAAAAGTCCTTATCTCATTTTTAAGGATGACCGAGAAGTCGCCTAGTAAATATTTTCAACAACATTAAGTATAAGTATCAATAGTATAAAAAGTATTTGTGTAGTATTATTGAAGACCGGTTGCCTGCTTGAAAAGTCTTTATTACATAAAAATATGGATAAGCCGATTTAACAATTTTTTTATTGTCCTTTTAACGTCTTGTAGGAAACGCAGATATCCAAGGTTTCTGTAATGTTTTGATAATTATAAAATATTAAATCTCCAGAATAACTGTTATTTGTTTTCGAAAGGCGATACCCTTACCCATATCAAGGCTACCTGTTTACAGACTAGTCTTAAAAAAACATTTTTAAAGCCTTAAACAGATTTCTCATTACATCAATTATTCCAGATCATTCCCGGTGAACTACTGGGACAAGTTCGTGAAGAAGAAGGTCCGTGCGAAATACTCCGAGACGTATGACTTCGATTCCATATCAAACATGCTGGGCATGGAGAAGACTTCGTTCTCAGCTCAAGAAGACGAAGGAAGCAAGGGACTGATCCACTAGTGTGTATAAATTAAAAATATTTAGATTCCTCAGTGAAATAAAACTTATTTTTGAATTTTATTGTTGAACTTAGAAAAGTAAAAAATGTTAAAACTGACGACGACGCCCACAAAAGCTGCAATATAACGTCGCGTCGGGAAGATGAATAAAATAATTTTCTGAACTCATTCATTTTTTATTAGCTCAATTTGCAACGGGCATTACACAAACAATACATGTAGAACATAGTAATTTTTGTACGGGATCCAACGACTTTTTCAGCTCGAGTCTTGATGTAACTTTAAAAATATGGATAATTTTGTATTTATAAATACATTAATTCATTTCATTTTCATTCATTAAGCTTATTATTATTTAGTCCACAAAAGAAACAAGAAGTTTTCTTCATTGGAAACAAATACCCCCCCCCCCCCCCCCCAAATGAGCTGTTAGCTCGAACTAGGTCACGGCCAATTGTATGTCAGTATTCATAAAATTAAAATTTTGTGGGTATTTGTATGAAATATCGCCGATTGTAGAATTTTGGTCACTTGCTCAATCGTTGTTGAAACTTCGTCGAGTATAGACGTTTTTAGTATATGTTTTCTTGATATTGTTTTATTGCCGATATTTCTTTTCGGAATGAAGAACTTGTTTATCTTGAGAGTACGAAGTGTTTTTTTTTTCTTTTCTATATGCTTTCGGAGATATACGAGAGTGTTACACACATCCACATGTCACATTAAAATAAAACTAATTTTAACGACTTTTATCGCAGTTTCGGTTATATTTTAAAATTGATAACTTCCGTACGCGCCGCGCCGTTTCAATTACTTTACTTTAAAAAAAGGAGGAGGTTCATGATTCGACTGTATGTTTTTTTTTCTTATTGAAATTATCTTGGTGTATTCTTTTAACATTAGAAGAAACAATTAAACAATAAATCAACATCGGTACATTAAACTACAATTTAACCCGGCGAATTCGAAACTGCCTCCATAAATTAACCAATTTTTTCTTCAACAGTATAATCAACATAGACTGGCGCTACCAAGTATGGAAAGCGGGAGTGACGATCACAGACAACTCGTTCCTCTACTCTCTATGGTACTTCGCGTTCTCCGTGATGGGCAATTTCAATAACTTCTTCTTCGCGGCGCATCTTCTCGATGTCGCTGTTGGGTTCAAGACTCTGCGAACTATTTTGCAGTCTGTCACGCATAACGGGAAGCAGGTCAGTATCTGTAGTTTTTTTTCTTTCAATTACGAGGCGATCATGCCGTTCGCCTGGTGGTAAGCGATACGACAGCTTTTGAAAAGTAGCTTAACCAAACAACTTGAAATACAAATTGCAATGCTTGGCATTCCACTGCGCTTGCCATCCTGAGACATAAAATGTTAAGTCTCAATATGTCCAGATACCTAACTTTGATTATTGAATATTTTGAAGGATACATTTGTACGCCAAAAGGTTTTTTAAAATATCACTTGATAAATGCGGTTTTTTGAACGGTTTGGAATTTGTGGACTAGTGGATTATTTGCCCATTTGGGATTGCGTATTATTAATTACTGGGCACGAACTTTTTGTACTCTTGGGTGAATTTAGAGACCGACCAATTAGTCCAAGAACTCATTTTGTGATTTACATCGACTACGCTTGAAATTCTAAAATAAGTAGTACTTTATTTCATTAACATTATTCACTAGAACAGTTATTATACCTGATCTAAGTATATTGTAAAAGTGGTGCAGTTGTACGATTGTGCGATTACAAAGCTAAGGTCTCTGGTTCGAATTCCGGGTCGGGCAAAGTGATATTGATATTTTCTTTTTACAATCAGCCATGAGTCTGATATTTGTGCCGTATCTATATGGCGAAAGGCTCTCCCCCTATCACGTCGGGGGATGGAAAATACAAAGCGGGTGTCCCGGCAGGACTACCCCTTCTGGAAAAGGCGCGAGTTTATGTATGTATATCAAGACGGCTACCGGAAAGGAAGTCGAATGGTGGTTTCGTAAAAAATGCAACGGTTTCTTTTGCGAAAAATGTAGTCACATTGTGTTTGTAGTCACTAAAACTATCCATTCGGCTTCGTTTTCGTTAGTAGTCTTGATATACCCTGTATATGTGAATTGCTTTCCAAATAGAACAGATATCGTTAAGTAGTAGACAAATCTTATAATTCACTACAATTTTACCATTCAACAGGCAAATTATACATTTTTTAATCCTAATTTCTGTTGTCCAGTTGGTGCTGACGGTAATGTTGCTAACCATAGTGGTGTACATCTACACTGTGATCGCGTTCAATTTCTTCCGCAAGTTCTACGTTCAAGAGGAAGACGATGAGGTCAATAGAAACTGCCACGATATGCTCACGGTGAGTTCAATACTATTATTTACATGGCGTTCTTTATAGTTGTGATCTATGTGGTTTTCTGAAAGTCTTCGTGTATGCATGGAGACGTTTTATTGCCATAAATAGAACGACGACCGTTGAAAAGTAAATGTGTTATTAAGTGGAGACCGCATGTTGGCCTTTGCGCTGGCAAATGTTGGATGTGACAAGCGGAAGACAGGGTGAAATGGCGCAATTTGGAGGAGGCCTATGTCGGTCTGTAATCGGTTAAACAGTGGGAAAAATCTTATTTTTGTAATGTATTCAATATTCAATACAGTCTCACTATTCAAACATTGCGATTTCATGTTAGAATTCCTGACTCGTCTCACGGGAACATCACATTTTTTTCGGCAAAAAAGTAATGTGTTAATTCAGGCTGTCTATATAACTATCCTATAAACCCAAATTTCAAAATTGGTCGAGCCTATTTTGCGTGAAAAAGGACCAAACATCCATACATACATATATGTACATACATGTATACAAACATTGACATTTGTCATATTGGTAATGATATTCGAATTCCGATCCCACTTTCCATTACCCTGTAGAACAGTCTATATTAAATATTTTTCGCCTACTAATTGATAAAGTGCGTGGTGGCCTGTTGGTAAACGGACTAGACGCGACTGCCAACATGTTCACGGTGGTCGTGGGTTCGAATCCCAGGGCACACCTCTGACTTTTCGGAGTCATGTGTGTATTGATAGTCAATCGCCACGCACTAAAACGGTGAAGGAAAACATCGTGAGGAAACCTGCATTCCATAGCGATTTCTAAAATTTCTATGGTATGTAAGTCCGCCAACCCGCACTAGGCCAGCGTGGTGGACTATATGGCCTAACCACTCTCAATCGTACTCTCGATTGTAGAGGAGGCCCGTGCCCTGCAGTGGGACGTATATGGGCTGATACAGAATTGATACACTGCTACATTCTCAATTCCAGTGCTTCGTATTCAACCTGTACAAGGGCGTGCGAGCGGGCGGCGGGATCGGCGACGAGCTGGAGCCACCAGACGGCGACGACTCCGAGGTGTACCGCATCATATTCGACATCTCATTCTTCTTCTTTATTATTGTCATACTGCTCGCTATCCTGCAGGGTAAGTAGGGGACAGGGGAATATAGGGTGCATGGAAACGATTTTTGTTGAATAAAAGATTGCAAAATTGAAAATGATATTTGATATCGTTGTATTTATTATTGTCATTAGTTGTGTGTTGTTGTGATTGATTAAGCCACCTTTGTGTTTATGTCTATTGTCATAGATTTAAACTATATGGTGGTAGATTAAAAAATTAATAAATCTAAATGATTGAACATTTTAATGGATCCAATAAATTACTTTCACATCATTTCATTTTCATATATTTCTCTAAAAAATAGCACAATCTACTTTGCTTTTGAAATCACTTTAGAATATTTTTCCTATTAGATTTTTTAAAACTATTGAACTTTTATTTGAAAGGAATAATATTAAGCCATACTTACCTTAATCCTGGACCAAAACTTTACCAACATAAATCCGGCTATAGACCACCACTAAAGACTAACAAATCCAGGTTATAACCCAACAGAATAGAACCTAAAATATACTTGTAATGTGTCAGGTCTGATCATCGACGCGTTCGGTGAGCTTCGTGACCAGCTGGAGTCAGTGAAGGACGACATGGAGTCCAACTGCTTCATATGCGGCATCAACAAGGACTACTTCGATAAGGTAATAATTACATATCAAATCATCATCATCATCATCTCAGCCACAGGAAATCCACTGCTGAACATAGGCCTCACCCAAGGATCTCCACAATTACCTGTTGGAAACACATATCAAATAATATAGTTAATTTCAAAATTCTAATGATTTCATTATGTATGTGGAAGGTTTTAATTGGCATCTAGATGTTTAAGATATTCATCATCATCATCATCATCAGCCCGTTGCAGTCCACTGCTGGACATAGGCCTCTCCCAAGGTACACCACAGAGCCCGGTCTGTAGCTTTACGCATCCAGTTCTTGCCGGCCCTCTTCTGCATCACTTCGTTTCGAATTTTGTCCTTTAGAGAGACTCCGAGCATAGCTCTTTCCATCGCACGTTGAGCGACCTTTAACTTGTGGATTAGCCCCACAGTCAGTGTCCACGTCTCGGCTCCGTACGTCATTACAGGGAGGACGCACTGGTTGAACACTTTACTCTTTAGGCTCTGTGGTATATCCGACGAAAATATATGGTACAACTTCCGAAATGCTGCCCAGCCCAACTGAATCCTCCTATCGGCTTCCTTTTCAAAGTTATTTCTACCCAATTGCATAAGTTGCCCGAGGTAGACATACTCCTTGACAACTTCGAGAGGTGTGCCATCTATGATAACTGGTCCCGGAGCGACAAAGTCATTAGACATGACTTTCGTCTTGTCAAGGTTCATCCGGAGACCAATTCGTTTAGAGGCTTCATTTAGGCTGTGCAGCATTTCTTGAGCTTCCTGCAGCGATTCTGCCATGACTACGATATCATCGGCAAACCTTAAGTGGGAGATGTATTCACCATTTACATTGATGCCTCGCTCGTTCCAGTTTAAAGTCTTGAAAACATCTTCCAAGGCATTTGTAAACAGTTTCGGGGATATCACATCCCCCTGTCTTACTCCTCGATGCAATGGAATCGGTCTTGTTTGACTATTCTGTACTTGGACGGACATAGTTGCGGCGTCATACAGGCTTCTCAGTACTTCGATGTATCGAAAATCAACTTGGCAGCGCTGCAGGGAGTCCAGAACAGACCAGGTCTCAACGGAGTCAAAGGCCTTCTCATAGTCCACAAAAATCAGGCACAGAGGCTGATTGTATTCCTGGGTCTTCTGAATAATCTGCCTCACGGTGTGTATGTGGTCTATGGTGATGAATCCTCCGCGAAATCCGGCCTGCTCCGGTGGTTGGAAGTCATCCAGCCTTCGTGCCAGCCTATTTGTAATGACCCTCGAAAACAACTTATATATGTGGCTCAGAAGCGATATAGGGCGGTAGTTTTTGAGTTGGGTCTTGTCCCCCTTCTTGAAAAATAAAACTACCATGCTCCTGCTCCACGCTCTTGGAGGAGAACGGATTTAAATATACGCTGTAGCTGCCTAAGGATAGGAGTTCCCCCAGCTCTTAAGAGCTCAGTTGTAACTCCGTCCTCGCCCGGGGCTTTTCCACTTTTTAGTTGTTTGAGGGCCAACTCAATTTCCGCAATGCTGACATCGGGAAGTTCGTCGGAATAGTGTCGGACTAAAGTAGCACGGGGATCGCAGGGGATTGGTTCAGGTAGCGGAGATTGCGAGGCATACAACTGGCCATAGAAGTCTTCCACTTCCGAGAGGATCTCTGGCTTAGAGTAGACGACACGACCATCAGCGGTAGTTAACTTAGACATGTGGCTCCTCCCGAGACGCTTCACGAATACTTTGGAACCTCGGTTTTGTTCTATTGCCTCCTTAATCAGGCGTGTATTGGAACTCCGAAGATCCCGCCGTACCGCTTTTCGAATATGTCTCGTGAGTACTCGCTGGTCTGCCACCGCAGCCTCTGTATTTGCGCGTCTCTTTCTCATGAGGTCCAGGGTCTCATCTGAAAGTTTGGACTTTCTGCCTCCATGCCTATTCCGACAAAACCTGTAGCCCACATCCCTCACAACTTCCACTACTCTATTTAAGTCCTCGTCAACGTCGCACTCGGTTTCCAGCAAATCGAATCGGTTTTGAAGTTCCATTTGGAATCTTTTGGAGCCGGCAATGGTTTGGAACATTGAAAGTCGGAGCGTGGAATTTATCAGACGGGTGCGTTCTAGCTTAAAGTTTATATTCAAAGTGCCTCGTACAAGTCGGTGATCACTTCCGGTGTTGAACCTGTTGATCACTGAGACATCTTTGAATATACGCCTCTTATCCGTCATGATAAAGTCGATCTCATTTTTAGTCACGTTATCGGGGCTCTGCCAGGTCCACTTCCTATGGGGCTTCTTCTTGAAGAAGGAATTCATCAAGAATAGCCCTTCTCGTTCCAAAAAATTGACCAGCATCTGCCCCCTGTGATTCCTGGTCCCAATACCATGTGGGCCCATAACCGATTCGGTGTCCGTGCGTACTCCCACTTTGGCGTTGAAATCCCCCATGACAACATTGAAGTGGGCCCTTGAGGGTGCAGGGCTTTATCTATGTCATCGTACATAGCTTCTACTTCGTCATCCGAGTGTGTGGTGGTCGGTGCATAAACCTGTATGACCTTAAGAGAATACCTATCGGTCAGTTTGAGTACAAGATACGCTACCCTAGACGACACACTGGATATTTCCACAACGTTGTCAGTGAGGGACTTGTTGACGAGAAATCCGACACCGCCCTGGGAGAGGCTGTCGCCTTCTCGGAAGTAGAGTAGATGGCCTGATTCCAAGGTCACTGTGTCCTCCCCCTCTCTACGGACTTCAGACAACCCCAGAACATGCCATCGTATATTGTCTAACTCTACCTCCAATTCGGCTAGATGTTCGTTGAGCCTCAGAGTTCGTCCGTTATACGTAGCCAAGGTCAATGTGTGGTAGCCTTCCGTAACCCGGGGATTCTTAGCACCCCGTGCCCCAGCGACGCTATGACCGCTACCGTGGCCAAGCCTGGTGAGGCGGCCGGGAACTCGGGGCCTTTTATTTGGTGCGTTTATCATTGGGAGGTAATGCCCTAATCGCCACGCTGGGCAGGCGGGTTGGCGATCGCAGTGGATGGAGAATACCAGAAAACGCTGCTGCCCATTCTCTGGTCTATGGAAGCTGCAGATGTTCTGCCTCGACCATTAGTCGCCTTGTACGACACCCGAAAGTATAATGGGTTGGTGCTATTCTACTCCGCCGGACACCACGCGGCCAAGTTTAAGGTTTAAGATATTGTTAAAATATAAAATTAGCTGTTAGCTTCCCAAATAATAACTCTACTTCTGATGGTTCAAGGCTTTATTTAAACCCGGTATAGCGAGGGATTAACTTTACTCCCAGGGTTTAGAATTGAATCGATTCTAAACCCATTCATTCTTTTTACTTTTAAAATTATTGGGTTGCCATAACGAGATTGTCATTTTAAGCCAAGGTAAATGCCTGTTTATTAATAGTCATGAATAACAATTGAAAAGAATAGTCATGATTCAAGATTTCGATTTTTTTATTTTGAATTCTAAAGCCTTGGTCTAAAATTATTCTCTCGCTCAACCGAGTTTATTGATAGGGTTCAAGGTTTTCATAACTACGATTATAAATGTTTATATCAAAGAAAAAAGCCAGTAACACCGATATACTCTTAAGTGCTTGGGGTAAACACTGCTCACTACTCAAGAAAAAAGGTATTACTTAGTGTGCTCTAAAACATTTTTAAATAAGGAGGCATATCAACTTAAGGCTGAAGGGTTTCAGAACCAGTCTTCAGGAATTTTAGGGCCTAGAATATAAGTAAACTCAACTGCCTCGGTGGCATAGTTGTACTACGATACGGTTACAAAGCTGAGGTCTCGGGTTCGAATCCCGGGTTGAGAAAAGTGATATTGAATTGTTCTATTCATTACCAGTCGGGAGTCAGGAATTTGTACCCGATATGGGGATAGCCTCGCGCCCTATCACATCGTGGGACGGAATATACAAGGCGAAATGTGTTTCGCACCTCTGCCTACCCCTTTTGAGGAATAGGCGTGAGTTTATGTATGTATGTTATTGTAATGTTTGTTTGTAGGTCCCGCACGGGTTCGATACGCACGTTCAGAGAGAACATAATTTGGCCAACTACATGTTCTTCCTCATGCATCTCATCAACAAACCAGATACAGAGTACACGGGTAAGTCATTTACTATTTCATACATAAGCGCCCTTTCACACGGCAACCTTCCGTTTTTTACAGGTACAGTCACCAACATAAGTCGCTGAATACTTCACATTTTTTGATAATCTTTTTATGAATTAAAATTTGTACGTACTGCTCTGTAGTCGTAAAATATAACCAAGTAAAGTCATCTACGCCGAGAAGTGCCATACGATATTGAAAATAATTATTATTTTGGATGATAAGACAATTCCAAATCTTGTGAATGTGAATCCCTATGACTTAATGTTGCTGACTGTACTGTTTTTTGCAGGATCCTGTTTAGTTTCATGTGCTGCAATAATAGCAGTCACACGATTATCATGTTACCTGAATACTGTAAACAGGATAATCGTGTGACTACTAGTATTGCACGTACACTACTAAACAGGATCCTGCAAAAAACGGAAGGTTGCCGTGTGAAAGGGGTGTTACACAGAGATAATGACGCAGTTGGTTAGACGCCGGCTGTGAAACGTGAGGCCGCGGGTTCAATCCCCGCACCGAAATAAATGTGTGTGTTCCACAGGTATCTGTTTCGGGTCTGGGTGTTTTTGAGACCGAAGGGTCTCGTAGTTCTTGATACCCATGATACAAAGCTCGATCTTAATGTGGGGTCAGGACTATGTATGTGACTGGGTGTTTTATTTTATATTTAATTAGTTTAGCGAGACCTAATAGACTTTGCCAATAGGACGCGTAATTTAATGCAGACTAAATAATTTTCTACAGACAAATTTGTTGCGCTATAAAGCTCTCATGCGACGATGTAAGTGTTCTGTGTAGCATAGGCCTTATAGGTCGAATCTATAAATACACCCAACAGTCACATACATATTCCTGACCCCACACTGAAGATCGTGTCTTGTGCTGTGAGTATCAGAAACTACTAGACACTTTTCGATATCGCAAACACCTGGACCCGAAATAAACCGGTGGTTCCCAAAAATGTGTGTCGGAGCGGGGATCGAACCAACGGCCTCATATACACAACCGGCCTGCTTCCAACCAACTACGCCACGAAGGCTGTCAGAGGAATCTAGTGTTTTTATATTTTTTTTATTAATGAATTTCTTTCCTCCAGGTCAAGAAACGTTCGTATGGAACATGTACACGCAACGATGCTGGGACTTCTTCCCCGTAGGAGACTGCTTCAGGAAGCAGTACGAAGACCTCATGGGAGAATAGAAATACCATCTTAAATATCATCTTACCAGTAAACCACCACTTCAAATATCAATTACATTATTGTAAGGAGAAATGAAGGATTTAAATAAAAGCTTTCGAATTGCAATTTCATAATTTATTGCTCAAATTAAATAACATCAATTTTACATCCATTTGATCTGCGGATATTTATAACCATGACAGCTTTGGTGTGGTCCCTCTTAGAGAGGGGAAAAAGGGGGAGAGGGGTTTCCAGTCTTAGACAACGGCTACCCTACTACTACCCGTACGAGGTAAGTCCGTGCCACCTATGCGGTGCTTTACCCCCCCCCCCTCCCCTCTTTCCCCCTCAAACAGCGGGCGGGACGTGATAACTCCGTATGCAACGTTGACGAATCGTTTATAGTTGTAATGTATTACATCGGTTAGTCATCGAAAGGTCGGTACTGACCAATAGTTTAAGGACGTACAACATTGTGTAATGTTATCGATTTAGCACATATTAGGCAACACTAGCTAAACAATTTATAAGTTGCTCAACAAAAACCTACGGTGTGGGAGCACCATTACAAAGCGAACATTCGTGCATTCAGAATGTATTCATGCTCGTTATGTAGACTACAATGAATGCTCGCTTTATAACATGTTATAATACGCGCTACGAAAGATGAGACTTGACACACCACGTGGTTTGACTTGCGCAGAAGACGATTTATGTGTCTCTTTAGCGGTATGAAGTGCGATGCGGGAAGGGATAGGGCGTCAGGGGGCGGCGCAGCGAGCGCGGGAGGCGCGGTACGGCGTTGCGCATGCGCGTTAGTCGCATCCCGATCTCCTCACCCCGCGTACGCGCTTAACTCCAGAGTACAGACAAGTGCAGCCGTTTTTTATAACTTTCGTTGTTGCGTTTTATACGAGTGCAATTTTGTAGAACTGCATTATGGCAGTGCTTGACTCTCAATATATCCAGTAATTCCTCTGGCTACAATGTCTTTCAAACCGGATCATAACAGTGCATATACACTGCTGTCTGGTGGGAGAAATAGGCATTGCGGTGGTACCTACCTAGGATTGCATACTTACATCTTCGACTTACTTACACTTCCGTGTACACTTACACTTACATGTTGTCGAAAAATCAGGTATAGGTACAAATACATTCTGGGTAACTGTTTGGTACACGACTGTACCTGCGCAGGTCCCCCACTACTCATATGCTTCAAGTGTCATCTTTCGTGGCGCGTATTGTACATTACGCCTCTTAATAGTCAGTACCTACCTCAATGTGACGACTGACTAGTTCCATACTAGTCGATACATTACAACACTAAACAATCCATCAACGTCGCAGCAACGTGTCGTCTCCGTGCCGTCTCGCCCACTGTCTGAATATACCTTAAACCAAGCTGTTACATAATTAAACAATTACAACATTAAACTATTCACAATCGATGCTGTAAGACCATTTGCTTCGAATATCGATGTCCAGAAAATTTCAAATGAACAAACTATTTTTCTCGCATTCGTAAATTAATTGTAATTAAGGTGGCCTTTCCATGTACTATTTTACTACTTTAACTATTTCTATATAGTTTATTGTAAGATATTAATAAAAACATGTTAAAAATAAACGCGGTGTTTTTCATTTAACATTTTTCACTTAACATAATATCAGTCTTAAAATTAGTTTATAGCCTAATGGACCAGATTGTGCTTAAACGATTTGTACAAAAACGCATCATATAAACAAATGCAAAAAAGAATATCCACAATGTTGGAAGTTTCTTGGGCGTCAAGATGGCAGAAGCATTATTTCTTGGTGAATATCTCTCCAAAAGTACGCAATTCTACGACCAGACGCATAAAATACTAGAAATTAAATGTTAACAATATAGGCTTTGCCTTGTGATCCTGCCATATTGACACTCAAGAAAACTGCTGACCTCATTCGGTAGCGATAAAAGGATATTTACTTTTATGAATAGAGTTGCTACTGGGATTTTGAAAATATCACTCAGACTTTTGAAGTCAATTTAGAAGAGTATGAATAAATACATTAGAAAAAAAGTACATAATATTTACAAAGTCTATGCACCAAACAAATGAATAATTTTGCAATCTTATAGTCAATTCATACTAGCAGACAGTCGATGTGCAGTAGATTCAATATAAAAATTTAACCAAAACACTACGAACTTAAAGTACATTTTCGTATAAAGTTAATCCGCAGTTATTGTTCAAATGCGATTTACGACAATTTCTTGTATGTTAAGTTTATTTTTTAATCATAATATTCTTTCTGATGTCGACTCTGCTAGTATAAATCGACCCTACATCTCCCCTTTATAATTCCCTTCCTTTGAAAACCAAAACATTTCTCACGAAATCTGAATCACACATTTCAAATATATTATTTCAAATTAATTACACTTAAACTAACTAACAGAAGGTTGTTTATGAGCCAAATACAGCGTAAATATACTGGTCAAAGCACTCACGAGAAATATTACATCAAACCACCTGTGATAGAAGTTGAACTGCAATTCTCCCAGTACTTGCGTGATGATGATCCTATACTCAGGAGGCATGTTCATTCGCATCAGTAACACTGACGAACAGAAATACATGCCCATTATCTGAGCTAGGATTAGCACTATGATGTTCGATGATTTCGATGATGATATTTTGTAGAAGAACTGTGGAAGAACGCAATATGGTTAATACGGCGTTAATATAACTTGGAAAAAAATAGTGCGATGTGGTGACAATTGGTAATATTTAAAAAAAAATACGTCAAATATAATGTTTTTTTTTTCGGATCTTTGGGTGTTTTAATTTCAAGGTTAGCTCTAATGTAGAGGCGAGACGAACGAAGTAGTTACATTTAAAAAATCTTATCAATAAGAACTAATAAAGTAATATCATTTTTTTGTCCAAAAACTATTAAATTCCCCGGGCGAGGCCGAAAGAGGTATGTCAGTTTCTCTGGCCTTACAGCCCTTCTATTATAGCCCTGCAATGCACTAGTCATCCATCAAGATCTGGCGACAATGTTAGATTTCATATTAATTAAAAACCTTTATTTCCAAAAAAGTTTCCATAATTGATCAAATTCCAAGTCGAAATACTAAATCAAATCAAGAATTTTAATTAACCGCCTACACTTAAAAATACACTTTTGTAGAAAATATGATATAGCCTTAAAGCGCCTTAATGCCCAGTTGCATAAATTAGTTTTGCCTTTAGCTTTAAAAAAATAATACCCCACATTTGGCATCATGGATATGGCATTGATATCAAAAATGTATCCATCTAGTCCTTAGAGCTCTAAAAACATTTATAATTTACCTCAAATCAATATAAAAAATATTTTACCTTAGTAAGTGTAAGCAGTAACCCTCGAATACTCGTCAACACGATGCACCCGACCAATATGAAAGACACATGCTGGGACCAAAACGCCACGTCGATGTTGAGACCCAGCCAGTGGACCACGATCTCCAAGCCGCGAGTCACCGGGTCTTTCTTACCCACACGGTCGAATACTATGTTTATTGTAGACTGAAATATTAACACTTTTTTAACACGAGTTTTTTTTATACAGTATATTAAGCTACCGGAAACGAAGCCGGGTGGTAGTTTTAATGACTACAAAAACAAAATTAAATAATTCGCAAAGTAATGCGACAATTTTTCTGATGTTTAAATATCATCGTGTTTGGTTGTTAAATCGATAGTTATTGATAAAATAATAATTTTAATCCTTGCGTACCATAGTGTCTTTAAAAATAAAAGGATGTACACTATTATTTTAGAATAAACTATGTATTTACCACCCAAATACGACAGGAAAAAAATTCTCTGATTCGGATCGGCACAAATACATTGGACATGCTTCTAAAGTTTTCAACATAAACGAACCATTTATTAAGATTTAACAAACGCCAATACCTATATCAATGAACAGTTTCATCAAAATCATTAAAATAAAATAACTCAATACTCACAATAAATATCTTCCAAACGCAATACAACGAGAAGAAATACCCGAGGAAGTTAAAGTATTTCCCCTGGAAGGTATTGGACCACTCTATCTTCTCTCGCATTGATCTCGCATCATGAGCTTCTAGGAACAACTGTCTGCTCAGCTCTTCTAGTGCTCCTATCTCTTGACGAAGTTGGACTATGTCTATAAACAAGATATAAATAAGATGGTTATACCATTATCGCACGACATAACCGCCATAAGACTTGACAATAGTTAAGTTGACTGGCCATAAGTGCTTGACAAATGTTTACTCGATGCAACTTTTAAACTGTAGTTTAAAAATGTCGTGACAATTACACGAAAACTCATTTTATGAAATATCCATTATCAGTTTCAAGTTATTACATTACATTTAAACGTGACCAATTTAAATCCCACCATACAGCTAGTAGATCTACGTTGAATTAGTTGTAAGGACAAGTATAGAAATTGTACAAAGACTATATTGAATAGAAAACATGCTAAAAAACAAAATATAAGAATAACTTACTTTCCGTTCCATGTCCAAGAGGATTCGCGATACTCCCAACACTGGACCAAATATTTGTCCAAAATCCCCTGTTCTTGATGCCAGATTGGTCCATCATGTTGTATTGCTGTCTCCCTCCCATACTGTTAGCTTCAGCTAGCGCTATCCTTTTCTTTTTCACCAATATCATATCCATTGTTTGCAGTAGTTTCTTCTCTATCGATAAGACATCAGCTTGCGTTACTGGTCTAGGACAAAATAGAAATATTTCATGTGAATGATCACACTTTATTAGCATTGATATAATAGAGATACGAGATGTCCTGATGACCCTCACATCACAGATAAAAATTCCAGCTCATATAAATCCCACTAAAATCTACAGGGCACGGGCCTCCTCCATAATCGAGAGTACGATTGATAGTAGTTAGACCACAGTCCATTACGCTGGGCTAGTACGGGTTGGCGGACTTAACATACTATAGAAATTCGTATAAATCGCTATGGTATGCAAGTCGTCTCCCTATGCTTTTCTATAATAGAAAACACACGAAAAAAATGGGTTTAAGAAAAAAAAGCAGTACATGTATAAGTATTACCATCTGACACTGTCGCCCATTTTTTTATGCAATGAATGGCGAGACGAGCTTGCCCTTCGCGGTCGCGATATACATATGTACATACACATCACGCTGTTTTCCCAGAAGAGCTACCCACACACCCATGTTTCGCCTGTGTGTTCCGTTCCACGTTGCGATAAGAGGAGAGCCCATCCCTATATCGTGCAGGAATTATCGACTCCGGGCTCATAATGAATAGAAAAATCCAATATCCTGTCGCCCGACACGGGTTTCGAACCAGGGACTTCAGAGTTGTATCCGTATCGTAGCAGACCATCGCAATGCACTCCTGTATCCTCAATAATTATTTGAATATAGGGTAAAATGCAACTCCAACACTAACTGGTATATTAATGAAATAATACAATATTCCCGAGTTCTTTTTTTTTTCTCTTTATTTTTATGAATAGGGGTTTTGTCACAAAGTGATTATGCCACCCCCGTGGGATAATCAGCATATACCTACATACATTTTAACAGATCTTATTAGCTACAACTAAAGAAATAAACTAAATTTGTACTATTTTTAAATATAATTTAATTAGCATTTTGGCTTCTTCCGAATATGGGGAGGCCAGAATACTATTACAGCTACCAACATTACAATTAAATCGAACTCTAAAATCCTGTCTTTCGGCTTCGTTCCGGACACACTCCAACAACACATGATAAATATCTTCGATTTTATCACACTCCGTACAGTTGGGAGAATCGGAAATTCCAATCAAATATCTAAATTTGTTAGTATTTGGGATATGTCCGGAACGCAGTCTAAGCAGTGTTACAACATCCTTTCTGTTAATTGGTTGTTGATCGAACCAAGGGTATGGCTGAAGTCGACTTGCAATAGTTTTATACCATATGCCCCTCGTAAGTGAACACTCGTCAAAATATTCGCACCACAAACGCCTACAGTCGTCTTTAACGTTAGGCAGTAATTCATGATGTGTTGGTAAACACTCGAAAGCGATACCTTCGCTTATTGCTTGTCTCGCCATTCGGTCAGCCTCCTCATTGCCAGGGATGCCTACGTGAGCGGGTATCCATTGGAGTACTATTTCTTTGTTCAATGCGCGGAGTTTATGGATGGAATCTAAAATATTATAGGCTATCGGTAGTCCTCGAATGCTCGAGGACAATCAAGCCAAATGTAAAAGGGCACTTTTGGAGTCAGTTAAGATAATAAATTTGTTATAATCCGATAAAGTGACATAGCCTAACGCTTCGGATATGGCAATTAGTTCACAGTGCATTATACACACATTTGCGTTTATCTTAAACCTAACAAAGATATCCCTCTGCGTGTCGACAAAAGCAGCCCCATTTCCTAATTCACTTTTAGATCCATCCGTAAAGATTTTGTAATGTGTATTATAAGTCTTGTTTAGAAATGATAAACAAATTTTACGTAGCCAATTTGAATTCACGGTATTTTTAGATTCAGTTAGCCCGTCAATTGTGGTCCTAATGTTGAGATAAATGTCATAATTTGTAATCCACTCGTCTAAAGAATACATTAATAACTTAGCTTCAGAATGAATCGGACTGCTATTGTACTTTCTATAAGTTTCTATTAATAATGGTAACTTCTTTCTTCTCCAATATATACCCTGGCATAAGTAGTTTAATTCCTGTACAGCATTGATCGTAGGATTATTATTGATTGATAAAGATTTTAATAAGAATTTAGCTGATAAATATTTTCTACAGATGAACAATGGTTGGAGACCCAACTCACTTTGCATTACGTGTATGGGAGTACTCCTTATAAAACCACCAATCACTCTCATAGCCTGGTTTTGCAATTTATCTAATTTATATAAATGGCTTTTAACACTACTGTCATATAAGATGCATCCATAATCTAGTCGGGATCTGATTATTGAGATATAGAGACGTCTCAAGTGTTTTGGATGTACGCCCCATTTTAAACCCGCTAGTACTTTAAAAATATTGAGAAAGCTAAGTATTTTCTTTTGCACTTCATTAATATGCCTGCCCCATTTTAAATTTTTGTCCAACCACATGCCTAAATATTTAACGCTGTCAACCTGTTCAATACGGGCGTTATTTATGTTTAAGTTAACATTATATTTGCTTAAATTTCTTATATGACCCCTTGTAAATACACAAACCTTAGTTTTTCTATGAGAGATTTTTAATCCAATTTTTGAAATCATAATATTCAGAGCTTCCCGAGTTCTGAAAGCCACAATATGAGTCATGACGTGAGAAACCAGGTTGTATCAATTTTAACAAAACTATGTAGGGTAGTTTCTTTTTACGAATTAAAACATCTTTGAGTAAAAACGTTACCATTTTCAAGGAAAAGAATAATAAATAGATTTTCATTAACTTTACATTATTTAGATGCAAAGAAAATCGGATTTCTTTTATTAAATATGGATATAACACAGAGCTTTACACGTGTCGCTAGTCCTGGTACTATGCATGGGACGTTCTGAAACGACGCGTGAGATCAGTACAACCGGCTCCGCAGACCATCAGAGAGCTGAAGAATGTGATTACCGCGGAGTGGGAACGTATGCCGCAAGCAAGTATCCGGGATATCCTCGCTAGCATACCCAGACGAATGCAAGCTGTGATTTCAGCTAGAGGGGGTCACACTCGATACTAAACATTTATCTGCTTTTACTTTATTAAAGAAAAAACAAACAAAAATCTTTGTTAACTTTTACTTCACGAGCATATGCATTACTAACGAGCATACACTACTAGTGAACTTTAGCATTAAAACCCATAAATTTTATCAAAATTTTATGATAATACTGACGAAAACGATTATTTGCTTATTAATTTACAAAATTGTGAAAGTAAAACTACCAATAATTATCAAACAAACCAATAGTAACATTTGAAATGGTTCATTGCTTAGGTGCCCGTTTTTTTTGCAAATGAGTTTATTTTGATAATAGCAAGTTATTCACGACTAGAATAACAACCACGAATAGACTTGGGGCTAACATGACAATCCTGTTTTGTCAAGCTATTTTGATTTTAAAAATAAAAAGAATTAACAAAAAAATCAAGTTTTGTCTAAATCCTTGGTCTAAAGTTAGTCCCTCTCTGATCCGAGTTTATTAATAAACCCCTAGATGTAATCAACAAGAAGTTAATACTTTACCTTATAAAAATAGCCATGGATGTGTAAGGATAGTTGACTGCACCAAAACCAGACAACAGCGCCATTACTGTTACTCCTATTACTCCTATTCGAGACACTCCTTGCTCTATTGAAAATATACCCTAAAATCAATATTATAATTATATTCATGCAACGTTTTTAAATCCCCCATAGTAAACTATATTTTTATAGTTTTTTTATTACCATTTGATGCAAAATTGCAGACACTGGTGTGTTTCAATATTAATTAAAATAAAATTTCGATATTACTTCATCATTGTTATTAAATTATTCATGTAAGTTGAGATGATATGAAGATCGAGCCGAGTGGCATGGCATATGAGAGGACAATATCCAGCAATGGATGCCGAAGAGCTGATTATGATGATGATGATAGTCAAACAAAGTTATTATTTATTTATTTATTAATATTCACATTAAAAATAAGTCACAAAATATTTGAACTTCTATATTCCCATAAGTAGTGAAACATACCTGCTTTGGACTTAATATTGGAAATGGATCACCAATCTTCCAGAAGAAATATAAATATATGAACCACACCAGCATGGTCAGTGGTCTTATTGCATTCCGGGATACTAAAACAAATTATTTAAATAAATATACATCCCACTGCAGAGAGAGTATGATTGAGAGCGATTAGGTTATATAATATAGATTATAGTCCACCATGTTGGCTTAGTACAGGTTGGCGGACTTTACATACAATAGAAATTCTTACAAATCGCTATGGTATGCAGTATAGTATGGTATTTCGCTCATTTCGTCACCTTTATAGTGTGTGGTGATGACTACAAAAAGTAAAAGATGTGCCCTGGGATGTGAACCAGTGCATGCTGTCAGCATGTTGGCAGTCGCATCTGATCGATTTACTAACAGGCCACCATGCACTTCATATTTCATATTCCACCAAATGTATATGTTTCAGTTCTATGCAGAGAACCGAACCAACTCTAAAGAGTAAGTTCAGTTTTTAGACTATCCTGACCTTGTGCAAGGTGTTTTATTTTTTGAAGGAATATAGTGTAATACACTTACCAAATCTTATATTGCTTATGCAGAAGTATGCAATGTAGAATGGTATGAGAGCTATCACCATAAACAACAATGAGTAGAGACCCAAGTTCCAATGAAAATATCTTGAACTGAAACAAAATATTGCTGTTAAATAATGTTGAATATTTTTGCTGACACTCTTTGGTGAGACTTCAATCATTTTTTGGTAGAATTCTGTGGTAATATTATTTTTATTTTAGAACTATGTTTACATAATTTACACAGGTGTTAAAACATTAATAAAAATGTCTTTAGTATATATGGTATGAACTACACACATTTTATTTAAGTACATAATAATATGTAAAAATATATCACTATGACATACCTTGAATCCAAATATCCTATGATCTCAAATATGATCAGCTCAAACATAGTACAGCTGAGAGCGAAGGTTACAGAGAAAATCAGCTGAACAAGCAGGTGATGCACTTCATAGTCCCTGAATAGCTGCTTCACGAAAAATATCCATCCACCGACAAAAAATATTGTCTGAAAATAACAATTTCATACATTTTCTCTACTACAGGAACCATACTGCACATTTTAAAAATTACTTAAATACTTGTACAGACTACAGTAATATGTTTAAGGTGAGCGCAGTGGAAACTGAGCATTACTTTGTACTTTTTTTGTATTTCATGGTGTTTAGTTTTGTTTCTATCAACGAGCAGTTGGATCACCTAGAATCAGCTGAAGGACATGCTTGTGTTACTATTCACAGCAATAAAAAAAAGTTAGTAAACCATTTCCTTTTAAATTGCACATCTCAGGAAAATGAGTAAATGATACTGATAAATGGCAAGTAATTAATATTACCCATGAATATCTACATGATATGGTCACAGTAATGTTGTTAGCCATACACAATGGAATGTACGACAGAGTAAATTAGACAGGAAGAGGAAGGATATGGTAGGAAAGGGCCTTTAGTTATCATAAGTGTGAAACAAATATAAGCCCAGAAGTTCTTTGTAAGGTAATTCATATGTATAACCAAGTAGTTTTTACTATGATTCATGTGATGAATTAGTATCCAACATTGATTTGTTAGATAGGTATACCAAATAATTTCCTCTTTTTATGGTTTATTGCCAGTCGAATGATCACTGAAGTGCAAGCACCTAAACTATACAAAATTATCATTCGTGGTAGGAAATCCAAGGAGTAGAAAAGTTGTTTATTGCAATAATAGCGAAAACAGTACCTGCTTCTTAAAAATTTTCACACATAGCATAGATATATTTCTACTAAAACTGATAAGAATTTTGAAACAAATCATTGTATCATTACGAATTATTATTTTTCGGTATAATTCATTACAGACATAATGTAGACATCATTTAAGAGAATAAAACACGGCAGTTATCGCCCATTGTGAAATTATACACGTAATAAGGCTTTATCTAATAAACAATTCATAAAATCGGCATATATTGCTGACCAAAATATAACCTCCACGTCGGTTGTTATTTTCATTGCTCAGTTTACCTGGGATATCAGGATTATCAGCGTATCTTCTAGGAAAGTCATTGTGAATGTGATCTCAGACCACAAATTCTTTATAATGTTTTAATTTTCTATTCTGCATTTTTCAACAAAACATATTTTTTTTAATTTGTTGTCATCTGCAAAATTTGAAACATGTTAAAAACACCGTTTCGTAATTACTTTTGTTAACATTTTTAGCATAAGAAAATATTGAAAATTGGAAAAAATTGGCTCTCGGACCTCGATGTCAGTTTTTTATTAAAATCCCCCGCTGAATCAATCCCACAGAACCAATCGCTAATCTTTAATTATTATTTATCAATAAGTAAGCAGAGGTGCCAGAAAGCCCACATTTTACCTTCTATGCTTAGAGTATATACCGGGTATCTCAAGACTGCTACCGAAAACGAAGCCGGGTGGTAGTTTTAGTCACTACAAACACAATGCAAATAAAAATCGTGCTGAGAAACGCGACCATGATTTTTAATGATTTTTTTAATTTCATCATTTTTGGGTGGTAAATCCATAGTTTTTGCTAAATTAATAATTTTAACTCTTTTATCCCTTAGAATATTTATAAATAAAAGGGTACACACTATTATTTTAGGACAAAATGGATTTACCACCCAAATAGGACCAAAGAAAAAAAAATTCAAAAAAAAAATTGACACTTTTTTTTGCAACATTTTCTATTGCATTGTGTCTGAAGTCGCTTAAACTACCACCCGGCTTCGTTTTCGGTAGCAGTCTTGATATACCCTGTATACAGGGAGCGCAAATAAATGGCGCACTTGCTCAGTTGGGTACATGGGTATAATATAAATATCGTAATAAAAAAATAATATTTGGAAAATACCTATCCGTTTTGAAGTTATGACCGTTTAAAGTTTTAAGTTTAATCACCACTTTTTCGCATAAAATCAGTTGGAATGGATGAAGAACAAGATTTAAACACATACGTATTTTTTCGTTTCGTCGTTAATTGAACGGTTAACGAAATATACCACGAAAACCATTTTTAACAGCATCAAAACTTTCTTAAACTTCGCTTTAACAGCTGTTTACACATGAGTAAGGTCATGAACTCTTAGCTGTATAATTTATCCTTCTCTAACTTCAAAAAAGGATATTTTTTGTTTCATTTCAAATAAATCAATCAGTTAAACAGGGACGTACTTAGATTTAAGCGTCAATAAATTAACAACATAATAACTTTAGGTGCAGTTGCATCGTGAATGGATTGACTATTTTGTTTGTCATTATTTTCCTTAGTGTCACAAATCCAAACTGAAAGATACCAAGAAATCACACTGGTCATCGCTTAAATCATGTAAGATTGCGAATTTAATTATAATTAGAAAAGTTTTGGTAATACCTACATAACATTTAAATTTTCTAAATAATTTATATTCATTGAAAAAATAATCTGATGACACTGATTAGTAAAAAATAATATTTTTAAAATGATGGCCCAATTCGGCCCTATTAGTCAAAGGAAGCCGCCGGTCATAGTGTACTTTGTCGGATCCAACGCGGCTCGATTATTCTTCCTTTGAGGTCGCCGCCGCCGTTTGTGAGTGCGTGCCGAAAGGCGGCAATTTCTTTGTCGGTAACTTTTAGCATTTTGCAAAAGAAGACCGACATCTTGAGGTGTGTTCACACTACACACTTGATATAACTTAATTGGATTAAGTACTCCGATATAAAAGTTACGTTAAAAAAAGATCTTATTGGACTGATACTGATACTTGCTCAAGAGCTTAAATATGTCATCAGCCGATCCAGTCAATTACAAATTGCCTATTTACTTTGCTTATTATTGTATTTAACATTATTTTAATGTATTTTGAAAATAATTTTACTTTAAAGTGATAAAATTTCCTCTAAATTCTTATACCTAGAGAAATGTCGTCTACCATTATAGCATAGAATTTGCATATGAGACTTATTTGAGATAAAATTAGTGAAATCAATAAACACTAACTACTAATTTACTGCACTGGAGACCCCGTGCCCTGCAGTGGCACGTATATGGTCTGATACAGTAGTAATACTAATTGTTCAGATGAATTATTATGAACTCAAATAGGAAAGCTTTGTATCTAATGTGAACAGGCCTTTATCTTTCAAGAATCAAAATAATAATTTATTTTTTATAAGTTGAATTCGGATTGCGATCGCGTGTGCATGTATTAGTCGTGTGCATATTATTGTAAATTCGTTTTCAGTTATTTTAAGTAAATTTTATTAATTTCACTATGCTTTGAACATTACCCAATTTGATAGCTTTTGATGTAACTTGTGTTATGTGAAATGTAAAAGAAAAAGTGATTTGTGCTACCAAACTGTGACAGTGTTTTCGTGCGGGTTTTGGCGGATCCTGCGCTTCCAGCTTTGCCTATCAAGGTCATTACGGTTTACATTACAAGGTCAGTTAACTATTTTGGTGGTCATTAATGACAACTAACCAGCCCATATGAGTCACCGACGGCCTCCGTGGCGCAGTTGGTAAGAACCGCCTGTGAAATGAGAGACCGCAGGTTCGGTTCCCGCCCCGAGACAAATAATTTCCGTGAACCATAATTATTTTTCTAATACCCGCGACACAAGATTTGTATCTTAGTGTGGGGTTAGTACCCATGTATGTGACTGTTGGCAGTATTAATTTAATATCTTTTTTATGTACCCTGAGCGTGATGTACACAATCGACTTATAAGTAAATAATGAGCTCTGCTTATTTATTGTTGAATGTCTACCGTTCAGTTGTAAGGTTCAATCACTTTAGCTTAACATGTTAAGGGGTAGCATGTGTAACGTTAGTTTTTTTTTTCCCGGCATCTTTCTTTATATTCGCTAGCGCCATACAAATCCGTCTTAATTAAGATTCCTTCACCATATACTATAATGTATATTGGCAGGTGCGCCGTTTTCTTGTCCACCCTGTATATTAGGAGTGAGGCCTATTTATCGTAACAGTTCAAAAGAACAGGTAGAAGGCAAATAACAGATAACCGTTGTTCTCACGGTTAACATATATCTGTTCCACAGACCTAATCTGTTCTTTAAAATATAACAGTTGTTATTAACATAACTGTTCTCATCACCCGTCTCTTTTTAATGTACACACGAATGTCACTTGTTAAAACGAGACACACCTAGTATTTATGCGAAAAAAGCAGTTGGCAGTCATGTACGTAGAAATCGTCTTTGAACAATGCTTCTTAAATTAGGTCGTGTTACCTGTTATAACGTTGACGTACATATTACGTACTACGTAGTTGGTCTCCCTCATACCATCTGAATAGGCCTTTGCTAGAACGAGAAGCACCTCGTATTTTAACCATAAATAATAACAACGCGTATCCAATCATACTGGCAAACCGAACTTGAAAAATAACAGGCTGTTATTTAAGAACAGTTATTAGGAACTGTTATTTGGAAGGAACAGTAACAGGAAGAACAGGTATTGGGTTTGACCTGTTATCACACAACTCTAATATATATAGAGGGAGCGCTGGTACTTAAAAAACGTAGATAAAAATGGTGGTGCCGGGCCACCTTTTTCTGCCCTCCTATTGGCTAATATTTGTACAGGTTGTGCAACATACATAAATTAATTGAAAAAATAAATAAAAATAAACAGTTTAGGGCTATTTAATTTCAGTCAAACTCGTTTTAAAAGGATAATAGCTAAATATAATTTCGGTTTTGAAAGGAATTTATAACAATTTATTGCTAAATAATTTATTCAATTTTCACTAATGTAGGAGCGCTACCAACATTACGAACAAGAAAATATCTACGTTTTTCAAAACGCAAATGTATGACAGCGCTCCCTCTATATATAAATAAAGCTTCTATGTTCCGTCCCACGATGTGATAGGGGCGAGCTTATCGCCATATCGGGCACAAAGTTCAGACTCCGGGCTGATAATAAATAAAATAATCCAATATCAGGTTACCCAATTCCAAAATCACTAGTCCATCGACTGATTATAAATACATATTAAATTATTTAAAAAAAAAAACTAAGCTCGGATTCGAACCAGAGACCTCAGCTTTGTAATCTAAATTAAAATAAAATATAAAAACTGCTAATAAATAAGGCCATTTAATTTTATCTTTAAGAAATTCATAGTATTTTGTTAGGTACTTTCTGAGTTGTTAAATGGCTTAGATTGTACCACCCAGTCAGCCAATTATGTCCTATAACTACAGCCAAAAACCCTCGCAATATCATTAAATAAGGTGACAGTTTCAGGTTTCACTAAATTCGTATACTACTCAACTCTACTCTTCAATTTAAATAAAATTGTGTTTAAAAATAAAATAAACTTTATTGGTCTGCCAAATACACAAAAATCCATTCACTTTAGTTTTAACATTGATTTTCATTTAAGTACCTAACTACAATCAGAGCAACTGAAAATAATTAACATATGGATGCATACATTACAACTTAAATATTTAAATAATTGATTTGATTCATATGTAAACATTGAAGCTAATTGAAAAAGATACAATTTACATAATATTAGCTATTTCTAATATCTCTTTGAAACATATTTTTATATATCCTCACAGAGGACTCATTTCCTAATATTCCAGTAATAATGAGAGAACATACATTGGAATACATAAATATTATGTCTATGCTATATTCAGTATGTAAAAAAATGTTACACATTTACCATTACTTTCAAATTGCAAACTATTCATAAATGCATTACTACATCAATCTATTAATTAGAACCTTTTAGTTTTTTCCAAGATTATTGGTATTTGAATAACAATAATCACAAATTTACTGGTGGTAGGTTTCTCATATGTGAGAGGTCATCTCGGTAGGTACCACCGCAATGTCTATTTTTCCCGTGAAACAGCAGTGTAAATGCACTGTTGTGTTTCGGATTGAAGGACATTGTAGCTAGAGTAAAAAAAAAAGTTTTCTCCAATACCAACTTTTCTTCCTTTCCAATTGGTTAATTGTTCTCCATCACGCCCAATCATTGGCATCCCCTATAGTAAGGCCATTTATTCCAAGATAATCACTCAATAATTCAGATCATACATTCCTATACCTCAACATGGGCCAATTTTATAATATATTCACTACCATCATCACACACTTCCAAATACACCTTCTCATCGCTATCTGACTGCAAACTATCATCACAACTTTCCTCCTTCAACCCATGTACAATTTCATTACTTGTTACTTTCACTACTTGCCCTATAGTACTATTTAACTCCTTATTACTACTATTGGCATTATTTTTGTTGCCATCAACATCTTTCTTATCATGCCCTTTCTCATGTGTTCTTTTATGCTTCTGCAAGTATGTTCTTGAGTTGAATTTACTATGGCATATGTTACACTCTAGAGTCGCACCGGTGTGGTGACGTTTAATATGTTCAGACCTTCTGGAGGCAGAGAGGAACTTGCTGTTACAATGTGAACATTCATAGGGTCGTTCACCAGTGTGTGTCCTTGTATGATACAATAGAGACTCCTTAGTAACAAATTTCCCCCCACAAATCGTACAACTGAAGTTTCTCTCCCTTGTATGTTTGACAATATGAGCCTTCAACCGACTCTGTGCCCAAAACTTTTTACCGCACCATTCACAAATATGTGCTTTGTAATTCCCATGCTCATATTGTATGTGGACTCGTAAAGATACTTTCTGTGTGTATTTTTTATTACAGTAATCACAAGTAAACTTGGCATCAGAGGGGCTTGCTCTCGTTTTTCTTCCACAAACATTCAAATCCTTGTGTTTTTTGTATGTATTTTTATTCTTGTATACCCTTCCACAGTCAGGGCATATTATTGTCATGTGATGACCCAGTTCATGCATTTTAAGGGTGTGCCTATTGTAGAATGTCTTGCCACATTCACTGCAAACTGCGGTACAGTGACTCTCTTTCTTATGTGCCTCTAAGTATGCCTTTGCACCGTAACTACAGGAGCATTCAGTACATTTATATTTCTTTGGGGCATGTACCCTTATGTAATGATTCTTCAAGCTCCACATCGTAGGATATGTATTGAAACATTCCTTACACTTAATAGTATCCAGATTATTAGGATCCAACAACATGCTTGTGACTGAAATGGTTACACTTCCATCTCTACGACGTTTCCTAGCTTTGGTCTTTGTAGTTTTATCAACTTCAAGTTTTAATTTGCTTGCATTTTCAACAGCCCTGAATCTTCGTAATACAGCTTGAGTGTTGTTCGGTAGCTCTTTACAATCATACAGCTGTTTGCTAGTGAAATCTTCTAAGTTTAATGATACATACAGTGATTTACTGTTGTAAAGATCGTCTGTAGTGTTCTCCAAGCTGTTTGTAAGTGCTTCTAGGATATTAGCCATATACTCAGCATTCTTTTTACTTGTTTCTATGAAAGTGTAGTTGCTTATTGCTGTTCTGGTGCATTTATCACATATTGCTTCAAAAGCTGTTATATATTTGTGTGTCTGAAATGGAGATATTATTAAATTATTTAATTACATTACATTAGATATTATCAATATCAGAATAATACATTTAGAAACTTAACAAAATGTGCATACCATGGGCATTTCTAAAGTGCATTAAATCCCAATTTACAATAGGCTATAATGGAGTATGGACTTTAGTCCATACTCCATCGTAGAGGGTCTTATGCTCAATAGCGGACATGTGGCATTATGAGCAGTTACAGAAGAGTCTATAATTATCAAATAAATTGCCATAATGAGTATCAATCTTTTCACTTTACATTGATAAGCCTTTTATAATTCTTAGCTAAAAAAGTGAGTCCCGTGTACCTGATGGTAAATGCGTTACCGTCCCGGAAAAGCATGTTCAATACATATAGGAATATTATCTTTGGACTGAAACAACTATGCCGGCCTACATAACTTATTCTTTAAAGTGAAAATACTTACCCCCTGCCCCAAAACTACTTGTAGCACTTCAGATATCTGTAACGTACTCTCCACCCCATTTATATTCACAATAACTTCGTCTTTTAAATGGATTGCTTCTTCTTCGTAAATTATGTCGAGACATAGGCAACAGAAGTTCTTTTGTTTGTTCATTATGCTTCCTAGTATTTTGTTTATTGAAGACATTTTTTTAAACTAAATTATTTTTAATATGAGAAAACAATTAATATTCTATTGATAAACTAAATTTTACTGAAAAATGAAAGACGAAAGTGCTTAGACTAGAAATGTCAATTGTGATTTGTCAAACAAATGTCAATTCTTTTTTGACCGTGTCACTCTTTTTTTAAAGCAAAGCAATAACCCTCATTCTTGTTTAATAGTCTGTGCTCATGCGGCTGTAGAGCCCTATTATCGAGCAAATGTGTTTGACAAAGTTTGACAAACTTCATGCTTTCGACAAACATAACCCGAGACGTTCAAACGAGAGATCAAACATTTTGTTCGTAAATTCGACTTGTATTTATTTTTTATTTCTGCACTTCTCTTGTTTTGATCCATTTACTCTTCATACATACATAGATATGAAATACAGAGTAAATTCATTTTCCGGAATTATACCACTCAATGTATTATTGTTCATGGTGCTATACGTGTACTAGAATCTCATCACAGTTGGACAAATTGAAATTGTGCATAGCAACACCAGGTTAATTGGATTGAAATATTTTGATACTTTCTATACAACTTAGCATTCATTGATATTAACGAAATACTTTTATTAGTTAAATGTCTTAATTGCAATGTTATGTTATTAGAATGATAAGTAAGAGTGAAACAAAAAACAAAGTATTTATTTGTAGTCTCTTTAATATTTATATTGAACGAATTAGTCAGGACTTATTTCTAAAGATCCTGGCAGTACATCATCAGATGATATCAAGGCTGCTACCGAAAACGTAGCTGGGTGGCAGTTTTAGTGACTTTAGACACAATGCAACTAAATTTTGCGCAAAAATTGTGACAATTATTTTTTTCTTATTTTTTTTTCTATCGTCTTATTAGGATGGTGAATACATCGTTTTTTCTTTAATAATAGTGTACACCCTTTTATTTTTAAATACGCTATGGTACGCAACGCATTAAATTATTATTTTAGCAAAACTATTGATTTACCACCCAAACTCGACGTTTTTAAAAAATAATAAAAAAATATTGTCGCGTTTCGTTGCGAAATTTTTAGTTAGATTGTGTTTGTAGTCACTAAAACTACCACCCGGCTTCGTTTTCAGTAGCAGTCTTGATATACCCGGTATTTTTGTATAATAAAGCGCTCTTCTGGGATTACATCTGTTCACTAGAAGTGCACAATATATAATTGATTGATGGATTGATTCATCCTTATCTAAATCCTCTGGAAACTCCTGTAAATAGATTTTTAATGCATTCATGTTTAGTTTCAAAAAATGATATCAAAGAATATACGATAAAACACATGTAGATATCCAACACTAATAAAAAAAAGTATCAAAAGTATACATTCCAACTTATTTGTTAAAACGACGTCGATTTTAAAATCGATGATTTTGTTTAAATTTTACTAAATTCTTCACAGATCTTGCGATAAACCTCGTAAACAATGTGTCGCACTTGTGATCGTAGAACTAATTTGTATATTGTCGCTAAGGAAGTATAGAAATCTTAAAATATTCACATCGAATGACATAACTCAAGTTTTGAAAAACAGCTGTTGACCGATGGTATTGCCACATAAAAATCATACTGTTTGTTTTTTATTTTATGCCATGAGTTTCTGGCACCTATATCACTGGGTGTACTATCCGCCATGGTGCCAAACAAAGCAATTACGGTGATCATATTTGTCAAACACTAGCGTTCACGTTCAAGCGTATTTGTCAAATACGTCGTCACGAATACCACAAGCAGATTAGGATGTGGGCCGGGGAACTGCCGAACTCTTCGGATTCAAATCTCTCGTCGTTTAATGAATTTAGTGAAATCGTACGATCTTTGCCCCTAAACAAGGCTTCCGGTGACGATAAAATATCGAACAAAATGACTAAAGAGGCGTGTAAATCGGCAGGCGATGCGTTACTTACTGTTTATTACAGATGCATTGCTGAAGGGGTATTTCCGCGAGTATGGCGTACCGGTTTCATTCGGATAATACCCAACAGTGGCGATAAACCTCCACATGATCCTAAGTCGTATAGACCTATTACACTCTTGCCGTCGCTAGGTAAACTTTTATTACGTCTTATCGTCCCTCGATTGCTACCGGGCGGACCAAAATTTCACGAAAATCAGTTCGGTTTTACTACGGGTAAGTCAACTATCGACGCGGCAATTTCGGTTAGAAGATGTACTCGGTATTTTTCTGGACATCTCCGGTGCTTTCGACAACGCTTGTTGGCCAATGCTGCTTCTTAAGTTGAAATTACGAGGTTGCTTTAAAAATATATATTCACTTATTTACTCGTATTTCTCGCATGGAACAACAAAACTTAAACTTGGACACTATGCCGTGTCGAAACCACTGACGATGGGTTGTCCACAAGGCTCGGTCTTAGGTCCTTATTTGTGAAATTTAGGCTTCGACGATTTTCTTAAAATCCCCTTACCGTCAGGGTGTTCTTTGACCGGATATGCAGACGATGGCCTCTTGCTTATAGAGTCAAACAGTAGGTCGGGATTAGAAAATATGGCAGACGCGTGTTTAAAATTAATATGTGATTGGGGACATCGAAATCGCTTACAGTTTGCACCACATAAAACGTTCCAATTACTTCTAAAAGGAACTTTAAAATCACCGCCGCGAATTAATTTAATAGTATCACTCTAAAGAAAAAAGAATCGGTTTGTTATCTTGGTTTAATTTTGGAAAGGAGTTTTTCCTTTCTGGAACATATTAATAACGTCGGGGAAAAGTCAAAAAGGAACTTTTTTGCTTTGACAAGAATATCGAAATCAACGTGGGGGCTATCTTTCAATACACTAAAAATCATCTATGGAGCAACTTAAGCCCACTGCACATGACGCTTGTTTTGCTGCTGGATTGCCTGCTATAATTTGCTGCTGGGTTCAAAGATGGCTGTGGCGCTGGGTGCAATGATGGCTCCCTCGATATGTTGGCTTCACACGATGCTTGCCACTACACGCCGCTAGGCGTGCATGCGAAGCGACGTTACTATCAAAGACACGAGTATTCATAACTTCTGCAGTACCATGAACGCTCGAGTACAAAAACTAATGCTGCTGAGATAATTATACGTAGAAAAACTATTGTTGTTGCAGCTGCTGTTATTGCTTTTAAACAGAAACGAGAGCTTGAACAACGAAAGCGTCGATTGTAGAGTTGCGAGTGGCTGTTACGGCGTGATACAGCACAGAATGTTCTACTAAACATAGTATTTAGTGAGCTCGGGTATGTATCTATAACATTTCAACTTTATTTGCTACTATATTTTTTGAATTTTTAATTTCGTACTTCAGTTTTTAATATATTTTTATTTAAGCCCTGAAGATCGTTCCAATTTCACTAATTATCCGAAAAAACAAAAAATAATTATAAAAACCCCAAACACGCAAGCAATCTATCACGAAAAATAGCACGCGTTCCATCACCGAAATCCAGCACGCGACCACGCTTGAGAGCCAGCAGTGACGTCACTTTCTCGCAGCGCTGCCAGCAGAGCAGCCATCGGCGAACCCAGCAAGTAAAACCACAAAGCAGCAGCAAAACAAGCGTCGTGTGCAGCGGGCATTACTTAGGATGTATTTGTTATGGATCTCCCGAATGGGCTGATAGGGCTGCTATCGGTGCTGTGCGAAGAAAACTGCTCCAGAGCCAACGTTTGGCGTTGATATTCTTGTGCAAGGCACATAGAACTGTTAGTACCGAAGCTTTGCCTGTCCTGGCGGGTGTACTTCCAGACCTGGAGGTGCAACGTCACGCCGCCATGTATTACTCTACTAGGGAGAATATGGATAAAAGATTTTTAACTGCACGTGAACTCTTAAAAGTCGACAGATTATTTAAACCGCTTCCTATGGTATATAGCGAACTATTAGATGAATGGCAAAATAGATGGGAGGTATCTTTGAAGGGACGGCATTTATACCAATATTTTCCTTGCGTGTGTTAGAATTTTTGTGGGAAAAGTAAAATAGTATAAACATGTATATTTCAATACATTTATCTATAATTATATTTTTTAACCATATAATTTTTAATATTTATCACTTAACATAATGGTTAATAATTATTATAATGTTACAAAATTATCAATTATATTAAATGTTATTTATATTTCTATTTATAATAATATGGTTTAATTCAACGACAATCGATAATTACAATGTTACAGAATAATATTCAAATATTCTCAGCAATGAGCAACAAAACATCATATTAATCATATTAATAACTTGACTTGCCAATCCTGGTTGCTACCGGCGAGGATAAGGTGACGATCCAAGTGAGACAACGCTTTATATTACCGATTCCCCACTACTTGTGAATCATACGATGGGTAATTTTAATAAAATTTATTAAAATTGTTGCGGTATTTTGTGACAGTATTCTAACACGTGCGTGATCGTTTGACGAAGACGTGGCTAGATGTCGATTATTGCGTATCACAGTTCCTCACGGGCCATGGTAACTTTAAGTCTAAACTATACTCTTTTAAGCTTGTGGAATCGCCTGCGTGCCCATGTTCAACAGCAAATTGCGAATATGAACAATCCGCGCATCAATTACTTTGGGAGTTTAGTCTTTGGCAGAATAAGCGTAAAACCATGCTGGATAGTATGAAATTTTATCTGGAGTTGTATACTACACGGACCTTGTAGAGACTAGGACGAATTTCCGTGCTTTCCGGCGTTTTTACCATACCTATTACTGGAATCAAGTGTAACAGCTCACATAATAGGTCCCATTTAAATGTAATAAGGATTTGATCCGTGGTGCTTTACAGCTGGCTTCTCCGGCTGTAAAAATCTTTTTGCGTGGTTATTTACCTCTTTATTTCATTGTTTTGTCACCCGCTTTGCACGGAGGGAAGTGGACAATAATTTATTTCCAACTCCTCCTATTAATTTAACTTTCTGATTGATTTCGTTGCGGGTTAAAGACAAGTTAGACATTCCCGGAGACTCGCCGAGCTTCAATGCTCGGTGTCATTACATTGCGTGCCACTGTTGATCCTGGCTTACAGGAGTTGCAGTGGTGGGTGTGAGGGCGGGACAGTCTCCTAAAAAATACGTCGTCAATCCAGATTTTAATCAACTAAGTTCATCTAACACGACAAACACGTAGATCGTTAATTTGACAAACGCGTCAAACAAAGCCGTATACCATCAAATAATTTGACAAACACGTAAAAGACTAACATTTTGATCGATAACAGGGACTTTAAATTAGACTGTTTGGCTTATACCTTTGCCTGTCCGTCAGGAGAAATAGAAAAAACAATATCGCATGTCAAATGTCAATTTAGACAGCTTATTTTATGAAAGTTACGTCAAGGTGTTTTTTCGTATTTTTTCTAATAAGAAAAACCCCAAAAACATTTACAACAAAATAATTATGTACATAGTGTTGTTACACAGAAAATAGATTGTTCATTTGTGCCAGACGGATACAATTTGTTAGGTAAGTAATTAAAGTCATATTATATTTTAAACAAATTCTCAAACACAGTAATTTATTTCACTTTTAGTGATCAATTATGTTTTTTATCAGGTAAACTTGCCTTTAAAATTGCGTTTTTCAATATTTTCAGTCATGTTTTAAATTCTTGATGAAGACTCATTTTGCTTTCTATTGAGGTATCGATTTTGCGAATGTTTATAGTTTTGCGATCGTATTCTTATGGACATGCCATTGAGGTTTTCGTAATAGGTCAGCGTCTAAAGTAACATACCGGCTTTATACACTAGTAATTGGTATCAATTGTTCTAAATTCCTTTGCGTGCAGCTAAATATAAATCTTATTTTATTAGAATTAACGTTCTTAATTGAAATGTACTTGAGGACAGATGCAACGTTTTTGCACGCGATGTTTTGTACTTACGTAATATTGTTTGATATTTTTATGATTGTTTACTTTAAAGTTTTGTTGACAAATATCATTCTATTACGAAAATATTATTTTTAGGCACTCCTATTTTTAAGATTCGTAATTTATTTATGATGTACTAGCTTTGTCCTCAAATTCGCTTACGTGGTCTATGTTTTCTTTTATATAGTAACTGCTATCTGGCCTATCTGTGTCATTATGCTTTACCACCATTGCAACAATTTCTACTTTTCTGACCTTCCTAAAGTTGTTACTTAAATCAGTGGTTATGTAGGGTGATCAAATAAACACCAAAACTCAGCAAAAATATGAATTACATTATTGAAAACATAATAATATAGATCAGACCAAACATACCAAATTAATAAGTGCACAAAAATAAATAGAAAGTTGTTTTATGTTCAATTTACAACAATTAATTCAAGTAGTCATAGAGAGCTTGCCAGTAAACATTAATTACATTGTTGAATTCCACTAACATAATATTTATTTATTACAAGTTTGTTATATAATGCATAGTATATTGTCAAGGCGTTGTCTACAATTTTTATATTGATCTTAAGGACCAACCATCAGGTGACTTGTTTGCTTGTATTACTTATGCTATAAACTATATATATATATATATATTTTTTTTTTAATAACATCCAACAGTCACATACATAGTCCTGATCCCACACTAAGATCGAGTCTTGTGTCGTGGGTATCAGGAACTACGAGAGACTTTTCGGTCTCACAAACACCCAGACCCGGAAGAAATATTTGTGGGCTGCACAAACATTTCTCTCGGTGCGGGGATCGAACCCGCGGCCTCTCGTTTCACAGGCATATTCATATATGAAGGAGACAAAACCTACTTTTTAAAATCCTAATAAAATTGGGTTGGCAAAGTGCAAGTAATAGGCTATGGTAACTGCTTACTGCTTGTTTGTCTCCGTAGACATAAAAAAGAATTGATATTATTTTAAAAAATAATTTAGTACCTAACACAATATATTTCAAAATTATTGTAGTTTTTATTTATTTTAAATCTTACACAATAACACAAAAAAATCGAACATATGGCATTAAATACACACACTAAACAGTCACATAAATAATCCTGAATCCCTATATAGGTTTATTCTTGTACCATGGCTATCAGGAGCTAGGAGAGTGTTTTCGGTCTTAACAATGCCTAAACCTTAAATAAATATCTCTCACTCACACAAACCTTCATTTCACACATGCTGTCTTATTGACTATGGTATAGAGTCTATCATTATATTCTAACTTTATTAAAATATTGCTTAATGATATCATTTTTATTAAAACTTACCAAAGTCGCCTGTTGTATGTAGGTCACACAAAGACAAATTCTTATCTACTGTAGAAAAAATAACACAAGCAATATTATTTGTAAATAACCACTGATAATAATTTTTGTGTCATCCTAGAACCGTCAACCTTTGCCATTCAATCTTCAATCCAATGTTTTCTTGTTATCTCTTTTTGTTGTGTCTGCTTATCAAATTGATTGTTGTTTGTAACAATGGAATAATTCAATTCAACTTTGTATTATGTTATTATAAAATAATTCACTGATCTGAATGCCTAACCCTTTTCAACTATAATTTTGACAGTAGGGAAGACTGATAGAGGTTCACATTTTATAATTAATTTGATAGCTTGGAACTAAGAGAAAGATAATTCAGGCTCTTTGGTTTTTTGACAGCTTCACCATGTCTCATATTTGTTCTCTATGATGGTCCACCATTCTATAATCCAATGTTATTATCTGCCATTCTATTCCTGTAATCCTGGGCCCTTCCTTCATTGCGTGAAGATGCATGTTAGCTGGCAGGCATGATTTCATTGAATGGTTTGTGACAGCTGTCTGATGCCATTCAACCAGGGACCGAAACCCATTCGACATAACGGTACCGGTATCGACGAACTTCGGTTACCTTTAAGATTTCGGTAACCGCTATGACGCAATATAAAGGTTACCCCTTAGATTATATACTCGTCTAGATGACACATCACACCTCACCGCGCGGCTCAAATAAAGTCTACCAAATTTGGTAGACTCGCTTCTCACGTACGTCAGTGTCATTTGAACTACATATGGATAACGTGCTCCCGAAAAATAATTAATTATGCCGGTTTGTGCTGTCGAATTGTATCGCAATTGTGTGGGAAAACTGTATAGTAATACCAATATCACTTTCTATCGGTAACATTATTGTTAAACCACTATTATTTGAAGAAAACATGAACTTTTAATTCATTATTTTGAAGATGAGTTTCATTGGCCAGTGTTGTCAATTTATTACTAGGAAGATTTGTTGAAACTATGGGAGAAACTATAAAACACAAATATCATTACATAATATTTCGATCAGAATAACAACAAGAAGAATGGCATTATTTATTTAATGAGTAAATAATACTTACCTACACGATATTAATGAAACCCACGACGACTTGCACTTCATAGTAATTTTATTAATTCTTTGCCTTGCATGTGTATTACCATTCAAAATTTCACAAACTGGGTACTGCTAAACTGGGAACTTATTCAAGGTCCTAATAATATTTTTAGACTTCCTACGGATTCTGTACTAGCAAATTGCTGGAGAGACATTACACAGCGGAAACGAAAAGAAGACCATTCGTAGCCTCACATGACTTCAGTTGTGTGTTCCGAACATTTTACTTATGATGATTTATATTTTACATAAATAAAGAAATCAGATAACAGCCCAGGCAATAAATCCAAAGAGTTAATTGTATTCGGAAACAAACACTAGGAGATGGGTTTAGATCGGTTTAGATCTTTATTGTTTTTACTAAAATGCGTTATAAATATAATTAATGGTACAATTATTTTAAATAAAGAAAAAATATTTTATTTAACCTATTTTGTATATCAAATAATGGGGAAAAGTTAAGTTAATAATCTGGAGTAGGCATCCCTAAACACACACACCTTGACAGTTGGATTACAATAATTACACGACCGGTACTTACACATATCAACGAAAGTGAGGACACTTTTAGCGCATCGTTTGTTGACGTTGCTCAATCTAGACGAGTATATAATCTAAGGGTTACCCTTATATACGGGAACCGTTTTAATACCGGTAACCTAAAAAGACCTTGAATGCAAAAGAAAATGCGTTGTTGTTGCATAACAAATAAAAATCATACTTGTCGTGTTGTTTACACAATATCGCTGGATACGGTTCATTTCAATTTTGGTGGGTAATTCTGTTGAAAAATTCATGAAATGAGTAAAGATAATTGTGTGGTATAGTGCCATAATGTTTAGTAAAGAAAAACGGCGGTATAACCACACACAGGCACTGCCCCCGCTTTGACTTATAAGGAACTTCGCATGAAACATAAAGGTAGTTACCGGTATGATACCGGTTAAATTCTAGGAATCGAATAAAATTGGCGGATACCGGTTACCATTAAAAATACCGGTATTATTTTTTTCGGTTGATACCAAAAAATACCGGTATTTTCGATACCGGTTTCGGTCCCTGCATTCAACACTATATCAGAGGGCACTTGCACATCCCATCCCAGGTGCGATGCAGTCACTATGCCATGCTAGAATTTTAAAAATCTAGGGTTTAATTAAGGGGCTAGAAACTGTCAATTGTTAAAATGGTAGAGCCTCACCCTATTTGCCTTAGACAACAGTAGGAATGGGCCACTGTCACATAGATAACTGCTATAATATGAGGTGCTATAATATGATATAATATGATATAATATGATATAATATGAGGTATAATAGTGCGTGGTGGCCTGTTGGTAAACGGACTAAACGCGGCTGCCAACATGTTCACGGTGGTCGCGGGTTCGAATCCCAGGGCACACCTCTGACTTTTCGGAGTCATGTGTGTATTGACAGTCAATCACCACGCACTAAACGGTGAAGGAAAACATCGTGAGGAAACCTGCATACCATAGCGATTTATAAGAATTTCTATGGTATGTAAGTCTGCCAACCCGCACTAGGCCAGCGTGGTGGACTATATGGCCTAACCACTCTCAATCGTACTTTCGATTGTAGAGTAGGCCCGTGCCCTGCAGTGGGACGTATATGGGCTGAAACAATACAAAAAAAATAATAATATGAGGGTTTTGCTTACTTATTCCACTGCCAAAAAATGGTTGCCTGTAAAGTCGGTTTTACGGGCGAAGATTTTACGTGACAACGTCTTTTTCTCGGTAGAATATTTATTGATATGAATATAATTAAATTGCACAATAGGAACAAGGAATTGAATGAAAATAAGAATTGCACAAATTTTAACTATAGAAATATATTTTGTTTACTAAAACATTGTACATGTAATGACGAATCTAAGCACTCCATATTTTCACTACAGACACAGCTGACGATACTTTAACCACACGTGTGAACTTGTATTGTGACGCTTTCTTGTTTTTCCAACGCCAAGAACGTTCGAGAAAGACAAAGACAGAGACACAAGCATGCGCCGATTCAATGCGCCTAATTCTCTAGTGCTGCGCGCGCGGCAGACCGATCATAGTTGAGTGGGAGAGAGACGCAAGGCATTCGGCGGGCCTCTCTCTCGTTCTGTGACTCATCGTAACGTTACCGGGCGTTACACTTTTTCATAAGTGACTCCCAGCCGCAACCTAATTTAAGACGTTGTCACGTCAATAAATTTTTTGGAGGTAAAATATTTTTTTTTGGGGGGGTAATTTTTTGCGTAATTTGGGATTTCTGGCGGGGTCAATTTGTAGCCCTCACCAAGACGGTTCCGAGGATACCAAACTCGGTGGGTCTACGACCTATGTTGGCCGAGATAGGATTGGGGGGGGGTGAGGTAAATTTTCGGGGTGGGGGTAGGGGAGGGGGGGGGGTAGGTTTCGTGGGGAGGCTAATAGGCACTATTTCGGAATAAGGGTGGGGGAAGGCAGGGGGGGGGCTATGGGACAATTTTGGAAAAAGTGGGTGAAACTGAAAAATAATTCTCTAGTGCTGCGCGCGCACCGTTACGTTACCGGGCGTTACACTTTTTCATAAGTGACTCCCAGCCGCAACCTAATTTAAGACGTTGTCACGTCAAAATCTTTTACTGAATATGCTTTGCCTTGTCCCATTTTTTTTCTCTTCTGCTCTTCAGGCAGATTTAAAAACTAAGTTAATCTAAGATCTAATGTTTTAAATGCTCATGGACAGCAGAAATAATTTCTCATTTAAGTAATCCGTATTTTCGTTTTGTGGACATATGCAATAAAAATATTACCATCTGCAGAGGAAACGCACAGTAAGGCTCGTTTGAAGAAGGTTTGCTTGTATACGCTTATATTTTGAGAGGCAGGCAAATCTAAGATCTAATTTACAATCTTATGCTCATGGACTGCACAAATAATTTTTCACTTAATCCGTATACTCGTTTCCTATGCAATAAAAAAGCTATATGCAAAGAAAACACACCGTAAGGCATATTGTTTTAAGAAGGTTTGCTTCTGTACGTTCGAATATGCTTATCTAATTCATTCTACATAGTGCATCGCGCGGGAATGCAGGCGCGGATGTAATCAAGGCCTGAGTTAGCGACCCTTTCGAGTCGAGAGACAATTCATTGCACAAAAGGATGTATGTGTTCGAGATTATTTCAGTACTTGTAAATAACAACGATTGTCTGAAGGAAAATTATATTCATCCAATAAATTGTACTAATTGGTGTTTGTGAGGCCGAAAGGTCTCGTAGTTCCTTACCTACGACACAAGACTCGATGTTAGTGTAGGGTCAGGATTGTGTATGTGACTGTTGGGTGTTATTTATTTATTTAGCCGATTTTGATTATCCAAAAAAATACTGGTATACTCGTATCTATAACGAGTCTGATCTGAAATCGAATTCGATTTCGAGATCAAAAATGTAAACAAACCGTCCATGAAACAAACAAATGTCATAGTAAAAGTGACATTTCAGGGTTTTGAAACATTTTCTCAAAAACATATGGGTATAATTTGATTAGTGAATAGATTCAAATGTTGCGAGTACTATGTTTTATTTATTTATATTTATTTTTGAATTTTGAATTTTTTATTATGCCTGTCGACGTGAACCTTGACTTGGGCCCAAACTAATTCTAAGGGTTTATACTACTCATACTCATAGTGATTTCCATAGACCATAGTGCGTTCGTCTACGAACACGAGCGCCAGAAATCTTAGGAACAAAATTGAACAAAAACTTAACAGAAAACGTGAAACCAACACCACGACGACGTATCTTTATCGCATGATGCACATTCATCAAGTTAAGAGCCTACCTCGAAAAATATTCGCAGCATTCTGGGGCGTGGTTAACGAAAGTTGCCGCATCACGCCGCGGCACTGCGCTACTGGCGCACATTCCCCGATTAAATATTATCTACTGGTATTATTAACATTAGTAATAACAAATTAATGTAGACCTATGTATATTTATAATCCGTATGATTCTGACAATGTGCCTATATATTGTTTATCATACTTTTGTATTGATAAAAAAATCTATTATAATCTAAGTGTTAAAACACGAACTTTAAACTATTACTTTACGAAAACCTCAAAAACATTTACAATAATATCTGTATAAATACAAGATAGGTACCAATTGTTTTGCCGGTCACTCACTCTACTAGTGTGAAGCGCTAATCGCCTAGGCGCCCTTTGATAAATGCCGCCAAAGGCATTGCGCCTAGCGATGATTTATTTGTTTCTACTTCATTTGACCTGTGATTTGACCACTGACTTTCGCCTATAAAAGAATGTCATTCTTAGTTCTGCTGTTTTGTGATTTTTGACTTACGATACAACTGTAAATTTAACAAAAATGTGTGAAATAAATTTGAATTTTGTAATAACAACCAAACTAAACTGACTAGGTATTCCTGAAGTATGTACACAGAGCGGAAACGATAAGTAATTACATTAGATTATTGTTTAAATTCCACATAAAATAATTATTATTGATTTTCGAACTGTGCGGTCACACCGGCGCTCACGCTCTTATTATTACTGCTATGCGCTTGGCGCGAGAATGACGGCGATCACACCCGCCCGTTCCAGTTTGAACCTTCTTTACAACCAAATAGGGATAATTTTTGTTTAACAATGTTTCTTTTATTTACGCTAGACAAATTTTTCGGCGAAATTATTTGATATCAATTACAATTATTTTGCTTTTGTTATATGAAAAGCATTGTAAATATTAATTTTATAGTAATACTAGCGATCGGGCCCGGGTCCGCCCGGGTGCATACACATTTAAAAATGGCGGTCAAAATGTTTAATTCTGACTATCAGTTTAGAATATCGACCAATCGGACCAAGAAAAACGAACAAAATATCCTCGTATTTGCTAGAAATATCACTACTGCTTTCCTCCTATAGGTCATAGCGTGATGATATATAGCCTATAGCCTTCCTCGGTAAATGAACTACCCAAAACTGAAAGAATCATTCAAATCGGACCAGTAGTTCCCGAGAGTAGCGCGTTCAAACAAACAAACAAACAAACAAACTCTGCAGCTTTATAATATTAGTATAGATATAGACTTTCAGTGACATATAAAATAGATTTGTATAAAAAATATTCTAAATCTGGGGGCACGGCAATGCCCCCACCAAGTCGAGCTAAAAAGTGGCACAGTCGTACCATCCTTTTCTAGAAGCAATTCAGATCATTTTAAACCCCCCATAACTTCGTTGTGGTTAAACGAAGCAAGAAACCTGAATTTTCAGTTACTAAGCAGGCATTGTGTAAACACGGTATGTTTAAAATTTCATTCAATTTGAACCACTAGTTTAAGAATTGTAACTAGTCAAACTTTCTTAATTTTGTCACTCACTAACTGACTGACCGATCATCAAAAGTCTAAGGCACTTCTAGCAGACATAGAACCTTTAAATTTAGAATATAACTAGCTGTGCCCGCGACTTCGTCCGCGTGGAATTTAACAAAAACTTTATTTTTCTAAAATAAAAGAACTTTTTTATAATAAATGTAGCCTAAGTTACTCCTTATTATATCAGCTACCTGACAAAAAAAGTCCCGTCAAAATCGGTCCAGCCATTTCAGAGATTAGCCGGAACAAACAGACAGAAAATAACTTTTCTAAAATAAATGTAGCCTAAGTTACTCCTTCTTATATCAGCTACCTGAAAAAAAATTCCCGTCAAAATCGGTCCAGCCATTTCAGAGATTAGCCGGAACAAACAGACAGACAGACAGACAGACAAAAAATTTTAAATATCATTTTCGGCACAGGTATCGTGTATATAACGATATGTAGTAGGACATTTTTTTTTATTTTCACTCTTAAAACAGACACTTCAATTTTATTTATATGTATAGATTAGTGTTTAGTGTCTTAAGTAGGGAAAAATTTAAACATTTCGTAATTTCTGCCTAGCGTTCTAGATACACCAACTGCGTGAATAACTTTGTAATCCCTTATAAATGTATAGGATTACAAAGTTACATTTGCAGTTAATGAATAATTGTACCCGTATATAATGGAATAATAGTTCTAGATAGGTATCACTACATAGTATAAAACAAAGTCGCTTTCTCTGTCTCCTTGTGTGCTTAAATCTTTAAAACAACGCCACGGATTTTGATGCGGTTTTTTTAGTAGATAGAGTGATTCAATAGAAAGGTTTACCTGTATAATAACATCCATTAAATAGATGGAGAAATACTGTTATATTTGAGGTTTCTAATGTGATGTCGTTAATTATCAATTTTTTCCGCTTACATTGCAAACGCAGGCTAAACCCTACGAGATTTATCAAAATAATGTAGTAATTATTTGTACACATTGAAAAGGTCTACAGAAAACTCCGCGATGGTATATGTCCATCTCTTATGGATATCCCACAATAACAGTTTTTTGTCATTTACTTTTTACGAAAAATACAGCATTAATCCTTCTCCAATTAAAAAGCTTAAATACATTGTTGGTTTAATATAGATCTATATGGTCCTTTACAGCACGAGATTTAAATGAATATTTTCGAAGATATTACAGATTTAAAATTGCGGGACGTAGCGCTTGCGGCGGTACTGGCCGGCCAGGGCGGCAGTAGCGTGCCTGAGTAGAAAGGTTTATATGTATAATAATAATACGTACATATTTTTGTACAGAAATCTATTTGTACCCGGGCGAAGCTGGGCCGGGTCGCTAGTCTATAAAGGGTATATCAAGACCATTACCGAAAACTAAGCCGGGTGGTAGTTTAAGCGATTTCAGACACAATGCAACAAAAAAAGTTGCAAAAAAAAGCGTCAATTTTTTTTTTAATTTTTTTTCCTATGACCGTATTTGTGGTATATATACTTATATAAATGTATATAAGTATGTATATGTAAAATACTTATGTATGTGTATACAGGGTATATCAAGACTGCTACCGAAAACGAAGCCGGGTGGTAGTTTAAGCGACTTCAGACACAATGCAACAAAAAAAGTTTCAATTTTTTTTGTTTTTTTTTTCCTATGACTATATTTGGGTGGTAAATACATTTTTTCCTAAAATAATAGTGTATACCGTTTTAATTATAAATAATCTAAGGTACAAAAGTGTTTAAATCATTATTTTAGCAAAAACTATGGATTTACCACCCAAAAATGACGATATTTAAAAAATTATAAAAAATATTTGTCGCGTTTCTTTGCGAAATTTTTAGTTGCAATGTGTTTGTATTCACTAAAACTACCACCCGGCTTCGTTTTCGGTAGCAGTCTTGAGATACCCGGTATAATATGTATGTATATGTGGTATGTATATATATAATGTATTTATATGTTTTTTATGATTTTATTTGTCTCCATGCTTTCGTTATCTTTATTTTACACTGCCCTATCTTTTTTCCTGCTCATATATCCATCCCATGGTTGTCTGGTAGAAATTGCCTTAGAGCGATAAGACCGCCATTTGTACTTTGTTGTTTTGTATTATCTCTAAACTGTTATTCCTTTTTATTGTGTACAATAAAGAATTAAATAAATAAATAAATAAATATTTGGGTGGTAAATGCATTTTTTCCTAAAATAATAGTGTATACCCTTTTATTTATGAGTAATCTAAGGTATAAAAGCGTTTAAATTATTATTTTAGCAAAAGCTATGGATTTACCACCCAGAAATGACGATATTTAAAAAATCATAAAACATAATTGTCGCATTTCTTTGCGAAAATTTTAGTTGCATTGTGTTTGTACTCACTAAAACTACCACCCGACTTTGTTTTCGGTAGCAGTCTTGAGATACCTAGTATACAGCGTGATTTTGACACCCCCTACAATAAATTAAACCATGTGCATCGCGTAGTAAGTTATATTATTTGCACGCATAGGAGTTGTCGTCGAAGAAGAAAGAAAAAAGAAGATTTTTCAAACAAATTATAAGTCAAAATAATGGCATTTAATTTGAACGTCCTATAATTACACTTACCTGATTTACAGCGTCCGTACGGAGCGGAGCGGCAACATCGCAATATTCCCGCGTTTATGAAAACAGCCGACCTGCTAGTACATGCAGCGTGGCGCTGCGATCGCGAGAACTATCTTCCCATGTCACAAATTGTTCATAGTAATCACAGAACAAATTAAATTGTTTTTAATATCCCGTGCACAGAAAAATAACTCACACGGAATTGCCGTGCAGCCTGCCTTATGCTCATGTTTGGGTTGTCCCGGAAGCAATTCAAAATCCGCTCCTCTAAATTAATTCGAATACGACGGGGAGGAACATCTTCGTGCGTCTAGGGCAACAACTGAGTACTGACCACTGTACCTTAATCTTTGTATAGCTACACCAAATCTCTCACAATATGTTCTGAGGGCCAGGGCGGCGCGGCGTTTTGATTACACTCGCCATACAATAACACCATATCTGTGTATTCCACAGTACTAGAAGTATTCGTCATTGTATTAAGAATACGCGTAAAGTAAATTAATAATAAAAAAAAAACAAAATAATACTAACTAAAATGTACTTATAAACACAAATACTAAAACTTTAATAATAAAAAGAACACTTAAAACACTAAAACTAACACCTAATGATAACGTACTTAATTCCAATATGTGTCTCTATCACTTAAACACTCATAACTATTCACTTACTTAACACTAAATACTAATAACAACAGAATTTAAAAACTATCAAAATGGCGAGTTCTGCGCGCGCGCGTCTTTGTTTACATTACCAATTGTACCGCAGTACACCGAACACACACCGAACCCGACCACGCGCCACCATACATTAGGATTTGCTAAAAAATGTAAGATCCCTATGGATTGATTGAATGGATTGGTTGATGCAGTAATTACGTAACTGGATTGGATAATAGTATTTCAAATGAGATACTCAGATTGGCGTAAAAAAATCTTTATGTGATTGGTAATTTAAAATAAGGGCCGTGATTAAAATATCTCGTAATCGATATCGATTATTTGTAGTTTAGTCGAATGTGTCAACTTTACTTTTCTAAGCAATTTTACCCGTAAGTGGTTAATTAATAAAACAATCTACAGCTGCGAATACATAGGTGTATTTTGTATAAAATTAAGATTTCACAAAGTTTACTTTCGAAACATTAAATATTGTCAAGTTATTGTCATTTTTCGAGATTAGTCAAATAACTTTGTGCACTTTTTTTTTGTTCAAGAGAAAAAGCTTTAAGCTCCCCTTTCGATACCTCGGGGGGGTATCGGGGGGTCGAAAGGGGTATATCAGTGTCTCTGGCCTTCCAGCCCGGTATAAAAGCGGATATTGTGGCCGAGATCGGTCCCTAACAATATCTACTCCAGAATATCCGTATGCTAAAAACCCCTAAATTAACGTCACACGCATTGTGGACGGCACCGGATATCCCAGAGCGAAGGGCACCCCGATACTCAGCATGAATGGACAGGCTCGTCCGGGGAGGTACCGCTGTCTCACAGGCGAATGATTTGAAGCGACAGCTTCGCTGTCGCGTTTCGATCGGTGAGTAAGATTGCCGGCTTTTTCCTTCCCGCTCCCTTCGCAATGTCATGGTCCGGTAACACATTCATGATACATGAGTCGAGGCTGTTCATGGGCGGCAGTGACCATTTACCATAAAATGATCTGCTTGCTCATTTGCTGGAATTACTTAAATTCTTATTTTTAATAATTTCGTCAATGGCAATATTACTTGACGTTAGGTGAACTTCCTACCACCCTTTACGTCAGGGATTCTTAAAAAAGAATTGAATACGGTTTGATTTTTTTCCTTACGTTGGGTTTTAATTATTGAAGATGTTCCAAATTATTAAAATCAACCGTAAGCGACAAAAACGAATTACCATGATATTTCTGACATAATATTAAGTTTCCAGTCAACTCACACTATAGTAAAGCTTGATTTAGATCCATATTTATAATATTAAATAATATTGAGATAAAAAAATATCGATTAAGTGTCCTCGAATAATTTCACAACACTACTTCAACAATGTTTCGTATGCTGTCACTTTCTTACAATATACTCAATCCAAGGGCGAAAAAGGGACAGTTGCATATTATGACATAATAATAACAATATGTATGATCTGGCAACAAGTGATTATAGTAAATGCAAAGTACAGAAGGAACATGGCGCGTTAGGATACGTTTACGTAAAATTGTTTTGGAAATGTTAAATTGAAATATTGCGTGTTGGATTCAAACAATACTTAAAATTGACTGCAAACTGTGTAAAAACAAAGCTGAAAGAAATTTTATTCTTGATGCATAGTTTTATTCATGTATACTTATTTGGACCGATTGTCACGTGACCGATTTTTTTTTTTCGGTGGCCTATGATTATGATTACAATTAAAGTTTATGTATTGTGCAATTAAAATGCCGTGTATGTATTTCCAATATTCAAGAAACCTTTTAATGTGTATATTGGATTTTGAGAGTGCCTAGTAATTAGTGTATGTATTTGAGTAAATGCTTACTAAAAAATACACCAGTTAATCATTATTACTTACTTATAAAATAACGATCATGTTCTAGGCTACATTAATAATAATTATTGTAGTGTAGAACATATTGAGGGATCTCTATTTCGCCAAGTTTTATGTTTGCGGGGTCAAAGTCCTTCGTCAGCTGAGCGGCAAAACTACTCGTGCATGTACAGAGTGATCGAAAATTACGAAATACAAAATCGTGATTTTTGACAAAACTATCAGGTGGATTTTTATCTAACTTGGTACAATGTTTCCTGGGGTGGTTACAAACATGTGGACGAAGTTATTTACAATATGTCAATATCACGCGGTATAAAAGGCATAACAGGAGAGGGTATTGAGAGGGAAAGGGTGTATTCAGCCCATGAAACTGTACAAAATTCCTCTAGAAAGACATAACGAAGAAAAACTTGCAAATAAATAGACTAAATAGCTCCAAAATATCAATTACCATGAAAGAAAGAATACTAATAATCAAATCCGTGATATTTGTGATAAATTGACACCTACAAAAATAAGAAAAAACCATAAGACTTTATGAAAAATTGTTGGTGATATTCTAGAAGTAAAAAGTACCGAAAAGAAAATAAGTAGGACTCTAAAAAAAGACGTGAGATCCCATCAAAAACATCCTGTAAAAAAATTCAGCCATCCAGCAGCATTATGTATGAATTGTACGATACATTATGGTTTCATGCGATGGCCAAGGCGATCCATTTATTTACAACGTAAAGAATTTTTAATATGTATATGATAATAGCTTACGTAATAACTTTATACAGAAGGTCCCTTACGCAAGGACTAAATAAATTAATCGACTTGGTATCGGTATATGCATGTAGCATCTCACAATTTTTTTAGGTAGAAACCCTGAGCTGCGAGACTTGGAATTTTTTTACAGGATGTATTTGATGGGATTGTGTCTTCATCTGTCTATTGATAGAGGTGCTCCCGAAAGGTACTATTTTTCTAATGGTATTATACTGGATGGTTTTGAAAAATATCACAATATTATGATGGCCAGTTCATGACCAGACACAAAACAGTTCAAAATGGCGGCCTCAACTATCAATTCTGACTTACTCATTCAAATGAAGGAACCATTAGATATCGATTTAGATATCAATCGAATCAAAAGTAAAAAAGTTCATAATGGCGACCATAATTTTCAATTCTGACTTTGAATTTAGTGAAACGGAATAATATGGTAAAAAGGTTTTTCTATTTAATTCACTATTAATATATTTATTGGGCAAAACCCGATTAAAAATTATAAGTAAATTCAATTGATAATAAAAGTTGGTGCGACCTTGGTGGGAATATCGCGTAGCCTTCATATTATAGGAGCTAGCAACAAGAAATATTGTGATATCAGATGAAAATATTTTTGATGAAAAATAATGATAATATATACTGAAAGAACAATACAACGAGAAATGAATTTATTTTAACCGAATTAATTCGATGACAATGATCGCAATTTCCATATCAAAGGGATTACGTTGGATCCCTTATTTTCATATTTCTCGTATGTCGTGGATCTACATACATACATACATAAACTCACGCCTTTTTCCCAGAAGGGGTAGGCAGAGGTGCCAAGACCCACATTTCGCCATGTATGTTCCGTCCCACGATGTGATAGGTGGCGAGCCTATCGCCATATCGGGCACAAATTCCTGACTCTGGGCTGATAATGAATAGAAAAATCCAATATCACTTTGCCCTACCCGGGATTCGAACCCGAGGCCTCACCTTTGTAACCGTACCTTAGTACAACTACGCCACTGAGGCAGTCTACAAGTCGTGGATCTACAAGCTCAGGTAATAGTTGAAAGTTGAAATTAATCGGCCAATTGTCAATTCAAGTGCGTGGTGGCCTAACTACTCTCAATTGTACTCTCGATTGTAGACGAGGCCCGTGCCCTGCAGTGGGACATATATGGGCTGACACAGACTTACCAATTCTGACCTTGAATTTAGTTTATGGAAATGAAGAGTCTCTCAGATATCGAATTACAAACCAATCAGAACAATAACAAAAAAATCAATAAAAATGCTGACCACATTTTTTTTCTGAGAATATTTTCATGTTTTCATGAACGAAGGTTCTTTCAAATATCGATTTGGAATCATTCGGATAAATAACAAAAAAACAAAAATTAAAATGAGCCGGACTCGAACCCGAGACTTCAGCGTCGTAATCATATTATGAGGCAAAAATGTATAAAATTTCACGGGAATAATAACAAAAAAATCAATGAAAATGCGGATCACATTCTTTTTTCTGAGAATATTTACATTTTTTCGGAACGATGGTTCTTTCAAATATCGATTAGGAACATTTCGGATAAATAACAAAAACAAAAATTAAAATGACCGGGACTCGAACCCGAGACTTCAGCGTCGTAATCATATTATGAGGCAAAATGAATAAAATTTCACGCGAACAATAACAAAAAAATCAATCAAAATGCGGACCACATGTTTTTTTTCTGAGAATATTTTAATTTTTTCGGAACGATGGTTCTTTCAAATATCGATTTAGAACCATTCGGATAAATAAAAAAAAACAAAAAGTAAAATGACCCGGTTTCGAACCCGAGACTTCGTAATTATATTACGAGGCAAAAATGTATAAAATGTTACGTTCCCTTCGACTAATTTCGTTGAGCGCTTATACGCAAGTCAATGACCTTTCTCTTTTATTTTGGTAACTTAGCTAGTTAAAAATGAACTTAAAAATTAATATATACTGCTATTTATTTTTTAAATATATGTAAAAAAATTAAAATGTACAAACAAAAAAGAGTACCACCTAAAATAATAAGAATTACGTAAATTTGAAATTACGTAAAAAAATAATCGGCGGGCTAGAATTTCGAAACGTCGAGCGCAGATCCGTCGTCCACCAAGGCCCGCGGCCGTCTGACGGGAACGCCCCCAATGAGATAGCTTATATGGCCGTAACGTACAAGAATGGGATAGGATGGCCCATGCGCTTCTCAAAATAAAACAACATAAGCGCCAAACCATATTTTATTTTATTGTCATCGTACTATTTACTTTTTTCTTGATTTTTTCTCGCGAAAAAATAATATTTAAAAATATGTTTATGTCAAATTAATCTTGAGTTTCTACACGGGGTAAGTTAGGAGTTCTGAGTTCTTAAAAAACTTAACAGCTGCTACTTTGGACTGTATTTTTGTTAAGGCAAAGTGGCGTAATCATGTATTTTGATTCATAAAATTGTTAATTATATCATCAATTAAAACATATCTGAAAATGGACTACCTAATCATAGTAATTTATGATATGTAGGCTTTTAAAAAAGCCAAATTTTTCGAGGTATCCCCTTAAGCAACTAAATGAACTAAAAGGAGGTGTCGCGGGCGTCAAAGCAACGTATTTGTACTTAAGGAGAGTACATTTAAAAAAAGTTTTATTTTAGAAATTCGTAACGTTAGGCCACGTTACGAATTTCGGCATAATACCTGTAGCATAAAAAAATTTCGTACCATTTTTTTCACATACTTAAAAAAGATGTTGAAATTGTAGTTTATGTAAATATTATACCAAAGAATTTTTATTTGGCTTTGTTTTATACTTATTTAATGAATGAAAATATTTATTTTTTTAACGGTTGTGAACAAACTACCATTACAAATTATTTTATTGTAGTGGTAACACTTTTGTTTACATTTTTGATCTCGGATTCCATTTCCGAGTATAATGTACTTATCTTTCACAAATAATTGCCTATTACTAACCACGAGACTTCTAGGGGAAGATTAACACATCCGAAAAATCTCCTTTCTCTAACATGTGTAAAAATCCTTTAAGTCCCTGTTTGCCTTAGGATTTATAGACAGTTCATGCTGGATTTATACCAGCTATATATCCCATTGGGATTATATATCCCATGGTACACTGGGATATCCAGAAGAACATCAACAGAAAGCCTCTTGCATAAGCTTGAGTAAAATAGTGGCTAGTAGGTTTTTGATGCCAGCGTGGTGGACTATGTAGCTCTCTCAATCGTACTGTCGATTGTAGAAGAGGTCCGTGCCCTGCAGTGGAACGTATATGGGCTGATGCAGAAGAAGATTTTTAATTATCGCATGATGCGATTATTTCTTATTATGAAATATCTCATCGCTAGCCAATACAGGTAGTCATTTTTTAGTAATTTTAAAACTAAGGATAGGCCTTTCACGACATTTGGAGTATCAAAAAGATGGCCTTGAAAAATAACGTTAAACTAAATATTAAATGAATTTAATATAATAGACTTTGTCTTTAATAAAGTTAGTATATTTTATTTTACTGAACTTTCTGTCATGATAAAACTAGTAAGCATTTTTAGTCATTGTGAGCGACGAATAATTTCAATAACGCTCCACTGTAGATGCAATTGATTTTCGCACCACTTAAGTCGGAAGATATTACTCACTATACGCCTTACCCATATATTTATGTCAATGTTGCTAATTTAATAATTTTCATTCGAACGATTCATCATACAGAAATGTTTTGTCTAAGACGAATATAACAGTTGAATGAAATATTATATTATGTTATGTATTTGGCACTGCCCGTGAAAAGTCAAGGTCAAATCATTCATAAATAAACGTAATTAAAGTTTTGATATTTGTCTGATCATATATAATTTGCTGGGGACGAAATGTTTATTTATTACTTCCCCCTCGCTTTGTCCTAATTGACTGCAATCTTCATACGATTTCTTTATATGGAATTGGTTCAATTAAAACGAAGAAGCGGTTTTCTGGATGATTGATGAGCCGTCATCGTTGCTGAAAACCAGCCACAATTCTTACTAAATAGATACATACGTATCCAGGATTCGAAAACTAAAGTAAACTAAACTAAGTAGTGTTAAATAAATAGCACTAGCAATCACAACAATACACTATATAAATTAGCAAAATTTTGCGATTTGCGATTCACAAAACCGATACGATGTCGTGTAGTGAAAATATGTCTTAAAAATAGTATTTTTTTGCGAACCTATTTAAAAATGAAACTGAGCAGTCAATTTTGTGTTAGTAATGTTATACAGGATATCTCAAGACTGCTACCGAAAACGAAGCCGGGTGGTAGTTTAAGCGACTTCAGACACAATGCAACAGAAAAAGTTGCAAAAAAAAGCGACATTTTTTTTGGTTATTTTTTTCCTATGACCATATTTGGGTGGTAAATAATTTTTTTCCTAAAATAATAGTGTATACCCTTTTATTTATAAATAATCTAAGGTATAAAAAAGTTCAAATTATTATTTTCGCAAAACCTATGGATTTACCACAAAAAATGACGATATTTAAAAAATCATAAACAATAATTGTCGTGTTTCTTTGCGAAATTTTTAGTTGCATTGTGTTTGTAGTCACTAAAACTACCACCCGGCTTCGTTTTCGGTAGCAGTCTTGAGATACCCGGTATGTGAAAAATGGTTATAATATATGATCAGCTTTTTTGTTTACAAATTCTGTGGGGGGCATTTAGCAATAGCAGAAATATAGAAAATGCTTAGGCTAAAAATAAAAAGGTGGTGTTGTTAATTGGAAATAGCAATATTTCCCATTAGTAGAGGAGAGGAAAGATGGAGATGATTAATGTAACGTTTGTAATGTTCCTGATAATTTCATTGTTATAAAGGGCACTATGTTTGAGCGAATGATCAATTAGGACGTGAACCCTTGAATTTTTATGTTGTACCTTAGGATTTAAAATCGGCGATCTCCAGTCAGTATTTTAGTAACAATAAAAGCACGACTACCTGTGAGGTTGTTGATTATTTCTAAAGTTAACTGGTCGCTTATTTCACCTGTCATCTGTAATGGAGTAAGTATTCCCTACAGTGACAGCGTCAAAAATCTTGGCATCTACATTGATCAAAATTTCACCTGGGGTCCACAGATCCGAGAGTTGAGTAGGAAGCTATTCGCCTCGGCTGGGTCCTTGCGGAGATTACGCAATTTTCTACCAATTGCCACGAAAATATCGCTTGCTCAATCCCTTCTTCTCCCCATCCTTGATTATGCGGATGTCAGTTATCTTAATATTACCGAGGAGCAACTTAATAAACTTGAGCGTCTTCAAAACTTTTGTATCAGATTTATATTTGGATTACGCAAATATGATCATGTTTCCGATTTTCGTACAAAGCTCAAGTGGCTACCAATAAGGCTTCGCCGGAATACACACATTCTTTTTCTTCTCTATAATATACTTTTCAATCCCCTCACTCCCTCATATCTTAAAAATCGCTTTGAATTTCTTCATGATTCACATTCGAGGTCTCTTAGGTCATCGGAGAACTTAAGGCTGAAAATCTCCGCGCATTCCACTTCCTTCACAGACAGATCTTTCACCGTACAAGCTGCCAGGTTGTGGAATGCTTTGCCAGTAACGGTGAGACGAGCTAAAACTCTGCCCATCTTCAAAAATATGGTTAAAGAACACTACTTACAGGTTCTATGAGGATATTGGAGTTGTTCACATTTTACTTTGTTGTTATATATATATATATATGGTGTACAATAAAGTGTTTAATAAATAATAATAAATAAATTATTGAAGAAAAATAAGTTTCTTTTTACCAACAAAAAAATTACGCTTACATAAAAATTTAGTGTACGGTCGCAATTACCCATTGCTTGAACGAAATGAGACAGCACATTTTTCACCTGATAGGATTTCCGTAAAACCATGTTATCACATCAAGCCGAGTCACACTTTTAGGTTTAAAGTTCACACGGCCCTTGTTCAAGGCGATTCGGGTCCAAGGTCCGATCGGCTGGTGTCACAATCGTAAGTTGTTGAACTTAGTTATGCATGTTTAAGAGTGAATAAATTAAACTTCAAACTGTACATTGTAAAATAAACCTTATTGACAGGAATATAGAATACTTTACAGGACGTTGATAAATACGGGTGAAATACTGACCTATGAAATGCCTACACATTGTTATTAACACGTTACTGCTGAATCCAATACTGCAATATCAGACATTGATAGCTTATGACATTGGAAATGGGGAAATTGCCTTAAAATGCATGACAAATATTTGTATGATCGACAAATGTTTGCATCGTTTAAGTGTGTTGTGGGTAGTGTTGCCAGGTGTTCCGCTTTACGCTTTTCAGGGGTTTGGTGACGCGTCCCGATTGAACCTTCGGCGGGACTCCAAATGTCCCGCTTTTTGACCACCCCTCTCAGAACGAATAAAAAATTAAATATTACACACTTTTATTTATAATCCGAACTGTATTTCGCGTTTTCCTACCATTATTAACCTAATTAGTATCTAATTCGATTCGAAAGTTGTTTCCATAGGCTGATTTCAAAAAAAATATACGGCTTTGGATAAGTTCTCGCGGTTTGTTCACGAATTCCTAGCTTTCTTATTTTAGGTGGTAATACATGTGTAAGGAAATACTGTTAGTGAACTTATGTCTTAGTGAATTTTGCTAGCTCCAATGACAATTCCTTCGTAACAATTTCAAGTTTCATACCGCTTAGAGAGCATTTCTGTCGAATTTTACTTAACGACATGTACATGTAGATGAAATTCAAAAGAAAAACGTATTTTAACTTCATTTAATTCTCTTCGAGCATTATAGCGAGCATAATTTTTCAGAATTCATGTGCAAAGACGTGTCGGAAAATATAAATTTTCATCTTGGAAATAAATATTGCTCTGAAAAAAAGTTATAATCTAAGAATTTAAGGAATAACTCGATGTACACCCATAGCAAACGCTAGAGGAAAATGCAAAATCGTTGCGAGTAAATTTTTGAAATATTTGGAGTAAGCTAAGAAACCTCTGCCTATCCCTTCTGGAAAAAAGGCGTGAATTTATGTATGTATGCATGCTAAGAAACCATGGCGCTTTATAAATTGAAGCCTCGAAAGATATGGTACTTGGTCTGGTTGAGCTGCGCTTCCATTATTATAATAATAACCAAAAACGGCTACTGTCTTTGAGATCCTCCAGAGACGCCATTTCCATGTGATAAGTATATGCTGCTAGAAAGAGGTTGAGTAATAATTTGTGAAAGCAAAAAATATATAATTCTCTCTTCTTTAATAGGCGTCCCGCTGAAGAACTCAAAATCCCGCTTATTTTAATGTCCTGTCCCGAATTTTCAAAAACTAAACCTGGCAACACTGGTTGTGGGGATAGTTTTGGTTAAACACTTTTCACTGCCCATCTTTCTGAAATATTGTGACAATGTAGCTCCCACTTTATATCTGTTTTCTATGGCCTTAGCGTTCCATTCGAGACAGTTGCCTTACAAAAATCCAGCCCATGTACCTCCTGCTGCAGGACAAGGGCTTAGTCTACAATCAAGAGTAGGATTGAGAGGGCTTAGCAACCATACTGGCCTAATTTAAGTTACTAGTTGTTTAACAAGCGTTGAATTTTTGAATCTAGCACATTCTAATTTAAAATTCTAATACTGGACCCAATTAATCTCAAACAATCGTATAACAAGCCGCATTCATCGTATTGATAATACGTTGGTAACTAAAGGAAGTCAGTCATCGTATATTTTTAAACTTTGGTTTGGTACGTCCTGTCGTGAATATCACTAACTCACGACAGGACGCATGACTGCAAATAAATATTTCAAAATTAATTTACGCATATAGGTAAAAAATGTAAAGGTAGGCGGCTTCCAATAGGTTGATATGTTGAGCAGTGGACTTCTTTGACTGAAGACAGAGAGAGAATTAAACTATTACAAAAAGAGTCAGATTTGGTGTTAACGTAATAATAATACAGCTCAAAGGACTAATGGATCTGAAATCATCTCGAATGGAGACTAGTTACTAGCAAAGTGTCGGACGTCGCTATAAAAATTCTTCGTGGAACGATATGTTTAGCAATGTAAATGAAGAAAAGAGAGGGGGGAGAGAAAGAAAGAGAAAGAGTTTAGTATTTTTATCAACTTTCACACGAACTGCTAAAGTATATACAGGGTATATCAAGACTGCTACCGAAAACGAAGTCGGGTGGTAGTTTAAGCGGCTTCAGACACAATGCAATAGAAAAAGTTGCAAAAAAAAGCGACAATTTTTTTTTCCTGTGAGCATATTTGGGTGGTAAATCCATTTTGTCCTAAAATAATAGTCTTTATCCTTTTATTTATAAATAATCTAAGTTATAAAAGTGTTTAAATTATTATTTTAGCAAAAACTACGGATTTACCACCCAAAAATGCCGATATTTAAAAAATCACAAAAAATAATTGTCGCGTTTCTTTGCGAAATTTTTAGTTGCATTGTGTTTGTACTCACTAAAACTACCACCCGGTTTCGTTTCGGTAGCAGTCTTGAGATACCCGGTATTTTATACGATTCAGAGCGCTGCAGTCTAGTGATCTTCAAGGCTAGACACTTCTTAGGTAAGAACGTAACATAGACTGTGACGTCATTTTCTAACCGATGAGATTTAGTCACACGCTTTCCACGTATTTTAAAAGAAGAATTTAGTTACAAAAAACGTTTTGCTTCATCAAATGTATGCTCACATATTCAAAACAATTTCAAGTTTTCGATGTCTTCAACATTACACAGGAAATATTTAGTTGTTTTCGACTCTGCGACAATTCTTATATGATTCAAAATTGAACAACATATTTTTTGGCCGTCATATTCAACGGGAATTCTCATAGACTGTCTGTTAGGTATGCGGTAAATGATTGCTCCTAAGTTTATATACATTAGAATTGTTTAGTTTTTTGTTGGTGAGTTCTTCACTTACGGCCGATGCCAATAATCAATCGAAAAAATTAGATTGAAGTCAATCTGGATTGTTTTCTACTTTTCGATTTGTCATTTACCATGTTGCCATAGGTTTTTCACTACTGAGATTGATTATTGGCAATATAGTATCAGAAAAAAAGATTGATCTGTCAATCTCAAACGGCAAATTTTGGATTGGGATTGTTTTTTGGCAGCGGCTATTAGTGTGCAATCGTCTTTCTTTAGATATTTCATTTATATTGAATTAAAATAGCTGAATTTATTAAATCTTAATAAATATAAAATACTGATATGACTTGATATGTTTCTAACAATTAGTGTCAAGGTGAAGGCTTGAAGACGTCTCAGAACATCGCTGAATCAAGACTACTTTCAACAGGTTGCTTTTGAGACTTTTCTAGCTAACTTATAGTTGACCGTGATAAAAATACTTGAATTAGCAGACCGGCATAAGTGTGTCGATTGGCATGGGACTGCCGTCTGATGCCAATCGATACTCTGCTGAACGGCATTCGCGCTTACAAGCAAGAATACAAAAAAGTGTCTTAACACATTCACTGTAGATCGACGGGTCTAAGTATGGAAAACACGCCAAGCGTGCTACAGTGAATATGCTTATGTTTAGGAAGAGATTTTAGCCATTTATCAATATGTTTCCGTTTTAACAACAGGTGGCGAGAGCAGACTCAAATCTCACGTGCTCAATGTTTTTCTGTCTAGATATTTATAATTGAAGCGGAGTCGCATGACGTAATGGGTGTAACAACAAGCGTCGTGTGTCGCGGATGTTAAATCGCCTAATTGTTGGCAGAGTCGTTTGGACGACAATACGTCACTAACACATGATTGTTCAGAAATAGCAACGCGGGCGTGGGAGACCGAAGGGCGACTGTGCATAATGAATGCTGTTCCGCAGTCTTCTAGTTAGGTTTCTTTGTTGCAAGCAGATAGTAGATTTATATAATCTTCTCTTGATTTTCGATCGCTTTCTTTAGAAAATTTTGGTATGATTTTAGAGTTACTGGGTTGAAATTTAGAGATTGTTACTCTGGTGATGGAGATTCTATTAGGTTTCTCTATTAATTCTTCGATAATATAATCTTCTTAATCTAATTTGGAAACATTATCAAGAGAAAGCATTGGTTTTACTTCAGAATTGCTTATCTGATATCCAGAGACTTTCTCCCCACCCACCCATTACAGATGTGGAGAGCTGAGAATGAAATTTCATTGACAGAAATAATGACTACCAATGTTTGGCGAGTTCTATGGCGTCACTTACTAAACTTTAACCAGTAGTTAAACTGAAAGAAAATGAAGAAGAGTTCGAAACTAATAATACTTACTTACTATCAAGACGGCCGAAACTTATTATACTAGGAAGTATCCATTCTCAAACACTAAAACATACACTGAACAAGCCAGATGTAAAACTGTGGGTAAATATTTCTATAGTGCAAGCTGTTAATTTTTTGTTCCAGTAATAGTTATGGCAAAATGTTTGTAAACACTGAAATTCTGATTCGTTACAAATGAATAAACGTAGCCATAAACAATATATTCAACACTATGCTCACATAACAGACAATTATAGTCTCACAAACTTATCTGACCCGGTGAGAGATTCGCTGTTGTTGAATTTGGTGTTGCCAGTAAAAATAGATATAGCAATAAAGTGTGTTAAGTAAGATTTTTTAATCCGATCAATATTTTCAGGAAAATGAGTGGACCAGTTTCCTTTGCATATTATTTTTCCTTTCCAAGATTTCTAATAAATCGCATCCCATACCCTTAAACAAGTGTATCTGTATCAGCTCATATACTATATGTCCCACTGCTGGAAACTGCCCTTTTCTACAATCGAGAGTGCTATGGGTGGTTAGGCCATAGCATAGGCCATATAGTCCACCATGCTGGCTTAATGCGGGTTGGTGGACTTACATACCATAGATATTCTTATAAATCGCTATGATATGCAGGTTTCCTCACTATGTATTCCTCCAACGTTTTAGTACGTATTTATTGTCTATCAATACACACATGACTTCGAAAAGTCAGATTTGTGACCTGGGATTCGAGCCCACGACCACCGTGAACATGTTGGCAGCCGAGTCAGGTCCATTTACCAACAGGCCAGCACGCACGTAACGATAAATTTTAGTTTATGATATGTGCTTACACCTATTCTACTAGTACGTACAAAATTCTGTTTACGTGGAATTTATTTTGAAAAGCTGACAACACAAACCTGTGGTGGCAGCTACGCGTTGATACAATTTTTCGAATGGTATTATTGGTGTCTGAAGACGCTTATCTTCCCTCGTAAAATTGAATACCTGGAATCTAACGTTCCTCGCGTCACTTTTTAAAGTTTTTCACTAAATTTTAATAATGCAGGAAAAATAAATACATTGAGTAAACAACCAATGGCGGTTATGTCAGTGAGTGGCAGGTAAATTGTCAATCCAAATGGCATCGTTGTTTCCACTTTTGGCCACCGGGCCAGATAAGTTTGTGGCTCTATATCTTAAGAGCGTTTATACCCTGCACGCGCTTTTTGGCTTAAAAACAGGACTTTTCAAATGAGTTAATAGCCACCAATAAACAATTTAAAGGATAAATAATTATTACTAATTTTAGAAAATGTTGTCATCTAGGGATTTTGGTGGAAAACATTATAGATTGATGGATAATTTGTGAGTACTATACGGATTACTTAACACAAGTTTCGTTATTTAGGCTTTAAATGGCAATTTAGAAGCTTAAGATATCCGAAACCACTAAATATAAGATGAAAATAAAAATATTATCAGACTAATAAGATCCTTATGGAGGGATTTTGCTGAGAAAAATAATCTTTTTGTGTTTAGTTCCTGAAAAATAAAAATTTAAACAATGTTAAATTATTCAGAAACTCTCGTCAAGAACATTTTTTTTTTCACCAACTTATCGTACATAATTTTTTATAGCAATTGCATATTACAATAGAAGAACATCTTATCAATAAATTACCATTTTTATACTTCAACAAAATTAGTTTTCATGTTTTCTACAAATATTTTAAAAACCACTATAAAACACGCTGTCCGACGTGGATCAAATCAGACCGCCGCAAGGCCTTCTAGAGGGAGGACGTATCGCTCGTCGCTCCGGCCTGGCTGCAGTCGATTATGCCGCGCGTAGTAAAAATTAGCGATGTGTCAACCCGGTTTGCCAAACCGAATCAATTCGGGTTGAGGGCAACTCGCATCAAACCGAGCTACAGTCTATCCAACCCGGTTTCAGTTTGAAACCGCAATCGCGTCAACTCGTATCCCAGTTCGAGCGAGTTGGAGCGAGTACGAATGCGATGCAATGCGAATAAGCTGATGCGGGCTGAACGCTCCGCCCGAATGAATAACGAACGGAACCGAGTTATCCCGAATGAAGTTGCTGACGCCGACCGATGACGCGACGCGACGACGACGTTTTAATTCGGGTAGGAGTACCCGAATTAAAATCGTAAACCGTATCGTAACACGGTTTATAACTTATAACGGGGTTCATGAACGAATGAATGATGTCATACAGTACTGGATGATTCGGTTTGGTTGAATCGGTTTGTAATTCGGTTTGAGCAAAATTATGATTCGGTTTAACCGATTTGAAAAAATTACGGTTTGACCCATCTCTAGTAAAAATAGCCACGCGCGGAATGCGATTACCACATCTTAGTACTTTGGTAGTAAAATATTTAATTATTTTTATTACCTACAATGATTTTGTAGTGAGTATAAATTATGTTTCAGGTAATATAATGGGATGTAATTCCGAGGCTAAATTATGTTATGTATTGTAATATAAAATTAAATATATTTCGTAATTGTAAGGGGTTGTAAGGCCCCTAACACTATTTATGTGTTCGAACACGAAATGATTAATAAAACGTCCGTAGTGTATACTGATTGAACACTGATTTGAATGCAACTTAACAATGTAATAATAACGAAAATATGATTAGTATCCAAAATTTGTATTATTCTTTGCTTGCACAGTAATATTTGTCTACTTATAATGCAAATAAAATATTTTTATGATATTATATTACAGTTACATTTCAATTGAATATTTGAAGCGCACGGATCAAAGTTGTTTGAGCCGATTGTATAGCGAGCCGACGCGGCAGCTCTACGCACACAGCTTTGGTCGCTTATGTGTGCGTGAAATTAACGAAGAAATACCTATAGTTGACTTTGCGCGCAAGGTGTATACGCTCTTAAATGACAAACAGCTCCGTTCGACTTTAGTTCGCTCATATAACTTATGACGTTTTCATGTTTCTCTTTCTAAAATTTTCCTCATGTACCTAGGTAATGAAAGATTAGAAGTTATGATACCCAGTTCGAGCTTTTGTTAAAGTTATTTGGGTCCAAAAATGGTCATGGTCTGCCTAAGACTGAAAGTAGCGTTTGTATGGGCTGTAGGCTTCCTTGCTATTATATTTTATGGGAAATATTGGGATGTGTGGTTGGCACTAGCTTTCTCCCAACCTCTTTTCTGATAAGATACGGAGTTATACGTATGTATGTTGATCTACATTAGAAGAAAATTAAAGCACAAATTTCAAATTCTCATATTGCAAATTCTCGGAAACAGATAATTCCAAAACTGGTTTCCTTTGCCAAATAGATTATGGGATAATTATGACTGACGGCATAATTTAACGGTAATTAGACAAGAAAATGAAGTATTTGAATATGCAGGTGAAGATATTCGTGTAGGTGACATTGTTGAAGCAATTGAATAAATATTACCTCGTCAAGGACGTAGCAATATTACAATACCCACGGCTGCGCTATATATAAAACTTGTAAAGAGTTATCGCTGTAATTTACATTCTGCAATTATGTTAAGTGCGTGGTGGCCTGTTGGCAAACGGACTAGACGCGGCTGCCAACATGTTCACGGTGGTCGCGGGTTCGAATCCCAGGGCACACCTCTGACTTTTCGGAGTCATGTGTGTATTGATAGTCAATCACCACGCACTAAAACGGTGAAGGAAAACATCGTGAGGAAACTTGCATACCGTAGCGATTTATAAGAATTTCTATGGTATGTAAGTCCGCCAACCCGCATTAGGCCAGCGTGGTGGACTATACGGTCCCTAACCACTCTCAATCGTACTTTAGATTGTAGAGTAGGCCCGTGCCCTGCAGTGGGACGTATATGGGCTGATACAGAACTATTGTTATATTGGCTGATGGTAGGCGAAATAATAAAGATATATTGCTTGTCGATATGGTAATAAACTGTCCATAAAGGGCTGTTTACTATGCCTGCTTAGCACAGGAGTTATGAAGTTGTTATTTAGAAGAAGCAAAATGTTAGACGATTGTATTTAATTTAAAAAACATGCTTTGGCTAAAAATAAACTAATTACGATTAAATACTGCTACGAAATGGTTTTTGCGTTATTAATTACAAATTTAATTGCGATCTGTTATCGACACATTCAGTGTTCTTCTATATAGCTCTTAAATAAAGAGAGCCATCTCTATTTTGTTACCTATATAAATATCTATATCATCTTGTGATTCACTACATACGCCATTGAAAAATCTATTGATTTAGTTCCAATATAAAATTAAATATTTCACGTGTGCACAAGATTAATTAAGTGTCCGCTCGGTCGTAATTCATGTCTAACACTTGAATAGATCATTTGGAATATCTAAGCTGTTTCAATCGCAATAGTTATGTTGATTGCATAACATATTTAGTAGTAACGTTAGTTAAATATTATGAGATAGGTAATTTAGTATGAGACAAATTGGAATTGGAAAAAAATTATGTTAAAGAGTTCGTTGAAGACAAAGGTAATGTGCAATAGATTAATTAGAAAGATTAAAATTGAGATCGGTAAGGTTTATGCTAGGGGAAAGCAATAGCGAAAAAAATAATCAAGATAATAAAAGACACGCTTTCTTGGAGATGCCCAGTAATAATAATGCAAATGCATAATCTACCTTTAAATTAGTGTGACGATGAGATATCTAACCTAAGGGACACACAAATGAGGTGTGAAGAAGCATTTGCGCAGGTGTGGATGATGTCGAATGATAAGAAACAGTTGGGCCGACTGGCACAGCAATAGCTACACATTTGTATTGAACTATCAATATAATATTAAATGTAGATAGAGATTGAGAGAAGAACTTAAGGTTGACAAAAGCAACACCATTTCAAACTTATTATTACCAGAGAATGCAACGCACGGGACATTATAGGTTAAATCTCTTTATAAACCGTAATTTTTGGCTTACAATGTTATCAAAAAAATATGTAACATTGCTTCACTGCTGTTTGGCGGCAAAAATAGACAAAGACAATGACTCACAGACGATGATTGACAAGAAGTAAATTCTTCGAATATATTTAAGCTCAATCTAATCCTAATCTATTTTTTGTCTCAATTTTGTTTTGATCAATATGTTGTTTTGTTTTCTTGCTATAAATTCATTTGTTAGATACACAAGATCAATCGTGTCAACATGTTGATAAAAGTTAATTAGGTTCCAAATTAAAACGTTTTTGCGCTATTTAAATGATTGTTACAGTTATCTTGAGGAAAATGAATAAATATATATATTTGTTTGTTATTTTAGTATTATCCAAATGCGGAAGGGGAAATAAAGAACGTAGAAAGTTTGGTACATAAGAGTAGAATTTTAATATCCGTAAAGATAGCAACCTGGAGGTTGGAGGAGTCATTTAAATAGATTTAAATGTCTTATGGCTGGGAACAGATAGTATATATTGGGTTTTTGTTAGGTTAATATTAATATTATTTATCACCTATCAATAGTAAATTATATGTCATTACATCTAAGGTATCTTTCGGCAAATTGAATTGCTCTTTCGTAGCAATGTTTCATGTTAAAACTTTTTTTAGGTAACTTAAGATGAAGAAAATAATAATTTAAATTATCTGCCTCGAAGTGTTGAAAATAATTTGAGCCAACCAAAAATACAAAAATTCACTCATAAAAAATTTAAAGCGCTAAAACGAAATGTTGACCAAACAACTAGACATTAATCACTAATAATTCTATTGTGGCACTCAAGGTCTTTACCTTCTAAAATAAACCTAGACTTAGTTGAAATTTGAATATTGTAAATACTAATTTTAAGTAAGAATGTGCTTGAGTGTAATTTTCGGGGGTTATTTTCTATAGCCAATTATCCATTGCTACGGCTGAAGCCTTTTAATTTGATAACAAGAAATATCTTTTAAATCGTTATGATCCAAGTTGAAAGTATTATATTTTGGAAACTAAAATAACATAAGTTATAAAAACAAGGTTAGAAATGTATCATTTATTTTGTTTCTGTACTCAGTAAATATTTTGATCAACTATTGTTCGTATAGTAAGCTCATTAATGAAAGTCAAACACACGAAACAAATAGGTACGGACTTGAATACGTCAAGGAAACTTGGACATCGAACAGTGATACTATTCATTTTCCCAAGTTCCATCAACCCCTAAATCTTTCATATGGTAATTAAAATTCCATGGCAATCATTCGCAGACAATGACTTTTATCAATCACGCAACCATATCGTGTTGTCTATTTTAGTACTGATCTACCACATCCATTTTGTCATTGGTCAATCAAATCACCAGATTTAGTACTTGTTATTTGCTTCTTTGCCAGTGTTTCCGATGCGCGCTTTGTGAGTGATTTCTATTTAATCTTTATTATGAATAATGTGAGGACTTTTTTGAGGAAACACAGTTTGAAGCGGAGGTTCAGCAAGCGCGGAAGTTTATTCAGTAAGATTTGTATCATCAGAGACATTAGTTCCGTCAAATATAAGTTTGCACGTAGTAGATAAATGTTGGAAATCTTTACATTTATTTTTATTAGGATTTTTCCTAAGAGAATTGTCGTTTGTATCACACATATCATTCTTAGTACTGTATTTAGGTCTTTGTGTAACGATTGTCATAGTGGCTTGTCAGAAGTGGAATCGTGTATGTATGGTTTAATAACATTGTACTTTCCAAAAAGTTTGTAGATGGATAAATGTTGCGTGGGACACATATTAAGCCACAACTTACTATTCAATAAATAGATTTTCTGCAGAATTGCGTCATAATCTCGCATCGTATTTATTTCTTATCTAATTTATGTATTAGCATACATTAATGGTATTGTGACATTGATATTTTACGATATTTTGTTCGACTGAGATACATACATCATCATTAACAGCCCGTTGTAGTCCACAGCTGGACATATGTAGGCATCTTCCAAGGTACGCCACAGAACCCGGTCTGCTGCTTTATGCATCCATCTGATGTCGGCCCTCTTATATAAGTCATCCCGCGATCTGACCAGAGTGCGTCCCACGCTACGTTTGCAAACGCGGTCTCCACTCCAGAACACGCTTACTCCAGCGGTTATCCGTTCTGCGACGTATGTGGCCAGCCCTTTCAACTTTCAGACCAACTTTCAGAGCTATGTCGGTTACCTTGGTTCTCTGACGGATCACTTCGTTTCGAATTTTGTCCTTCAGAGAGACTCCGAGTATAGCTCTTTCCATAGCACGTTGAGCGACCTGAAACTTATGGATTATCCCTCGAGTCAGTGTCCACGTTTCGGCTCCGTACGTCATTACAGGGCGGACGCACTGGTTGAACACTTTAGTCTTCAGGCTCTGTGGTATATATAACGAAAATACATACCCGTCAAACTGATTTCAAAGATATCAAATTTATATCGAAACACAGGCGAATAAACAAACAATCGTGTATGTATAACTCTTCGTTTTCAGTTGTATGACAATCGAATAATTTAATACGCGTGTACACTGTACACTAGGGATGTTGCGGATGTCGATTTTTTCACATCCGCGGATGCGGATGCGGATGCGGATTTTCAAAGGCTCACATCCGCGGATGCGGATGCGGATGCGCATGTTTAACATCTTATACCGGGTATCTCAAGACTGCTACCGAAAACGAAGACGGGTGGTAGTTTTAGTGACTACAAACACATTGCAACTAAAAATTTCGCAAAGAAACGCGACAATTATTTTTTATGATTTTTTAAATATCGTCTTTTTTGGGTGGTAAATTCATAGTTTTTGCTAAAATAATAATTTAAACATTTTTATACCTTAGATTGTTTATAAATAAAAGGGTATACACTATTATTTTAGGAAAAAATGTATTTACCACCCAAATATGGTCATAGGAAAAAAATAACAAAAAAAAAATTGTCGCTTTTTTTTGCGTTTTTTTCTGTTGCATTGTGTCTGAAGTTGCTTAAACTACCACCCGGCTTCGTTTTCGGTAGCAGTCTTGATATACCCTGTATAAATACAGTATATGAATGAATATTGAAATTACACTATTTACGGATTTTATTGCTTACTAATATTTATCGATTTATCTATGTTAATTTTTATATTTTTTAACTTCCCGATATTTCGATTACTTTAAAGGATTCATGGTCACAGGGCGGAATTTAATTACCCGTAATTTACAATTATTAAATTAAAAAAGTTAATTTAAAACATTAAGTTGTTTTTGCATTTCAGTCTACGTAGAAGAAGCTAACTGTGTCTGGATGTCGGGCAGTTGGTCTTTTGGGTTCCGATATAATTAAGTGTAGAATTCGATCCCATGCTTGTGGAAGGTTTTAGCCCTCTTCTCTATTGATAATTAAATGCATTACCTTCGTTTTGAGTAGCCCCAAGAGCTCGCAAAAGAACACCGTTTCATTTATTAAGTATAAAGCCGGTCCGCCTTTTCTGATAACAAGGCGTTTAGGAAGAGGTTGGTAAATTAAACCCACGCTGCAAATAATTGTTCGCTAGGATTACTACTTAGTGGAGTGGATAAAAATGTTTGTGCTATCGGCAATAATATCTTTAATTCCTCTCCATAAACACCACTTAGGATTTTCATCAACATAGACTCTTTTTTTATTGGGGTAAGAACTATTACTCTCCCTCTTTCTACCAGCATATACTTATTACATAGAAAAACGTCGCGTCTTTGGAGACTCTCAAAGACAATAGCCGTTTTTGGTTATCTATATATTAATACGTGATGCAAAAACTTTGGATCCCTTTTTACGAAAATTGTGCGGACGCAGGAGCATAAAATTTGGCACACTTATAGTTTATGTGTAGGAGAAGTGGAGAATGCTAATATTTTTCAATAATAATGCTCATAAAGTACATTAAATCAAAAAATAAAACATTACACACACTGCCATGCATTTCACACACACATCCATACACAAGTATACATACTCTGGTGCCAATTGTTTCTTTTCTTTTTCATTTTGTTCTTCTGACATAGACATATAAAAAAAAAGGTTTTATTTGCCTAATGAGGTAATAATATTAATATTAAGCCTAATATGAAATGTAATATAAAACAAGATTTTAATAATAATGCATAAAAAGTACATTAAATCAATAAATAAAGCAGCATGCATTTGACACACGCATACACAAGTATTTGTACACGTATACATACTCTTTGGTCAAATTGTTTCTTTGATTTATTATAGACATATGTAGTTGAATGTCAATCAGAAAAAAATGTTTACTGTGGTTTTGTTGAATATCAAACAGAAAAGATTTATTTGACGAATACTACGTGAAATACTGAGCGCTATCATTCATTATATGCATAAAGAAAGTTTTGTAGCAGCAATCTGCAATAACAACATTCAGGTACAAAAAAAATATATAATTTATCTATTGCTGGTTCAAAGAAATTATTGTAGTTTACGATTTTAGTAATTGCATATACTTCAGGGGAAATAAGTGATTTTGAGGGATACGTTCATTTAAATGTGCACGATTTATCAGAATAACAACATCATCATACAGGTAAAAACTTTTTCTCTTCTTGATTTGGTCGAATTTCGACCGCTAGGCGACCACTAGTTAGTATAATAATGAAATCGCAGCTCAATCAGACCAAGTACTATATCTCTCGAGGCTTCAATTCATAAGGCGCCATGGTTTCTTAGCATGCATACATACATAAACTCACGCCTTTTTTCCAGAAGGGATAGGCAGAGGTTTCTTACCTTACTCCAAATATTTCAAAAATTAAAAAAAAACTATTTTAATTTTTCCTCTAGCGTTTACTATGGGTGTACATCAAGTTATTCCTTAAATTCTCAGACTAAAACTATTAGATTTACCAAAGCGATCTTTATCGCCAAGATGAAAATTTATATTTTCCGACACGTCTTTGCACATGAATCTTGACAAATTATGCTCGCTATAATGCTCGAAGAGAATTATGTGAAGTTAAGATGCGTTGTTTTTTGAATTACATCTACATATACATGTCGTAAAAAAAATCGCCAGTAATGCTCTCTAAGCCGTATGAAACTTGAAATTGTTACTAAGGAATTTTCATTGGAGCTAGCTAATATTCACTAAGACTAAGACATAAGTTCACTAACAGTATTTCCTTGCACATGTTTTACCATCTAAAATAAGAAAGGGATTCGAGAACAAACCGCAAGAACTTATTCAAAGCCCTATATTTTTTTGAAATCAGCCTATCGAAACTACTTTAGAATCGAAATAGATACTAAGTAGGTAAATAATTGTAGGAAAAAGCGAAATACAGTACGGATTATAAATAAAAGTGTGTAAGATTTCGTTTTTTATTCGTTCTGAGAACGGTGGTCAAAAAGCGGGACATTTGGCGTCCCGCCGAAGGTTCAATCGGGACGCTTTACCAAACCCCTGAAAAGCGGGACGTCCCGCGTAAAGCGGGACACCTGGCAACACTACTTCCGAACGGCACGCGCCATTAGCCGGCACCGCCAAATTTCTGTCTTGTCTCATTTTGTATTACATCCGCATCCATAAAACATCCGCATCGATTATTGCGGATGCGGATGCGGATGCAGATGTCCAAATTTATGCGGAAGTTCCGCATTTGCGGATGCGGATGCGAATATTCGCAACATCCCTGGACTACACACCTACTATTTGTGTGACAAGTGGAAAACTCGTTACTGTGACTCGTTTTGCCGAGCCGGGTTTTAGGTTCAGAAGTATCCTGTTACTTCGACCACTGGGACAGTAGCAACTGGTAAAAGATTCATGCTTCTTTTACTGATTTGACATCAACTATACGAAAAATAACATTTATGATAGAGTTTCTTGGCGTTTTCTTTAGGCTAGTAGTTGATAGCCTAGCAAATTTTGAATTGTTGTATTGCTAATAGGTTTTTGATGTAGGTTATACTTAATCTATCAATCTATTTGAGGTTATCTGTGGTCTAATAATTGAAAAACCACATGGTTTGATTGCGGCAAATTTATTAATGAGTGGGTTGCGTCCCATATTAATCACAAGTCATTTATTTGTAGTGGGAGGACATCCTGGATTTCTTCACTTGGTATTTGATTATCACTCATGGACATTTTATTACAATGTATTTCTATTTAATAACTTTTTCTGGTGGATTATGATTGTTGAATACAGTAAAATAGTGTGAATGTACCAGGACGTAAGAAATATGCAGAGCATTCGAATTTGGAACCACCTTATAGATACTTTCGAAATTATGTTCGAAAGTTAAAATATGGTCTCGATTTAAACTTTAAAGGAGATAGCACGATTTGTTGGATAAGATAAATAGAGACAGATATTTTCCTATAGTTGCACTCTTATAAGAACTTCTTTTGAATATCACTGCAAAATTAATACCATAATTGATCCACTTCAAACTCGGTTTTGTTTGAGCAACAATATGTTTTTATGCAAGTTTAATTACAAAATAATGATAGTGTTTCCTGTTTATTTTAACTCGTACTAGCTAAAGATTAACGAGTATTAATTTCAAGTTAAATCGTGTTTTAATTTATTCTGCAAAATCAGGGAGTTTTAGTGAGCCTCATAACTCAAATTCATCAAGTAGCGCTATGCATGAGTATGATTCTGAACCATTTATTTTCCGGCGAATTTTTAATGAAATTAGATTGACTTAATCGTTTCTTAGATTTACGCGAATGTTACACATTGAAATAAAACTATTATTTACGGATTTTATCGCGAATTTAGTTTACGGGCCCGTGACCACGAAAGCTGTAAAGTAATCGAAACGTCGGGAAGTCAAAAATGTAAAAAAATAAACTAAATTCGCGATAAAATCCGTAAATAATAGTTTTATTTCAATTAGATTGACTTTCTAGGGAACATGGTACAAAAACCTATTTTTACGATTTTATGTCCCTCGCTCTTCAGGGTTATTGTATGTCTTTGCTGTTATTTCAGATAATAATTGCTCATTTTCAAAATGGTGCCAACTGCCAGGTCGGAACGGTGAGAGCATTCAGTATATTAACATTTATACACAGCACATATATTCACAACCACATGATAGGTAATTTATTTATTAACAATTTCCTTCCTTAAATGAGTAGACAGCATGTTTACAAATTTAATGGAGCCTATATTTGATAAATAAAAATAAAAACGTAATTTCAGTAATGAACGTAATGTACGTAGTCTCACAATCGAAAACAAAATTAACGTAAAGGACTGCTAAGTCACGGTTTTAAAAATGGAAGGCCGACGCCCTTATTATTCGTGTACGAAATAATTAAAATGGCCGGTTCGCGATGACTCTTTTGTCCCGCAATAAACACGAAATATATTATGCATGTATCGCTTATAAAGATAACACGCGGCGCATGATAAAAAAGTTTCGCTAAATTGTTTTGTGAAATACGTCATAGTGATAAGACGTAACGTGGGTGTGACTCCGCCGCGCCTCCATCCAGTACGCGGGCTCGTTTACGTGAGAACGCACGCGCTTTGCGTTCCATTTTCAAATTTCCCGCTAATTTGTTTTTATTTATTTATTTTTCTATTCGGCCAGTGTTGTGAATTTTGATAGCTGGATTTTATTATTCGAACATGGTTCAAGGTAAATAAATAAACTACTTATTATTTAACTTTTTTTTGCGAATGCTGTGATTTTTATAAGTTGAATATGGTCGAACTTTTGTAAATAATGGTAGTTTATTTTATTGTAAAAATAGGTTTAAGTTATTGTTTATGGTTCCTACTTAAGACGTTAAGTATAAACCACTTATCAAGGCAAGCGGCCTCAAGTTACTCTCAACGTATTACGTTGTCGGTATTGGAGCAAGACTTGGTTAAGACCTGTATCAGTTATTTATTAAACTTGAAAACAATTTATTTGTAAAGGAGATTTCTTTAATAATATCCGACTACTAGAAACAAAAAAAAAACTTTGTTTGGGACCACGTTAGTCCATCACTTGCGGGTTAATGAACTTTACACAGGTTGGAAATTCTTGCACGACGTTTTCCTTGAGCGATGAACCTATCATACAAACATAAAAATCCTTTTAGTTAATTATAAATAATAATCAAAGTACCTATTAAGTCTGTGTTTTCCTTCATATCACATTGGTGGAATATAAAAGAATCATAACAGTAAATTGTAATGAAATTGAAAGTTAAAAAATCAACTGAACTGGTTTTGACTCTTGTTTTCATTAAATAGTAGTTCTTACCTAACACTATGATACAAGTCTAGTGTAGTGGGTTTCAAAACAACGCGAAACTTTAGACCTAAAAAAACTTAGACTCGAAAAAAATCTTTGACACAGCACACAAAAAATTGTCTTGGTTGGGGAATTGAACTCGCAGCCTTTCTTTTCACAGTCAGTTTATCGTTAAAAAGTATCAAAACTTTTCGATCCAAACACTAAGTTAGAAATGAAATTGAATCTCAAAATTAACCAAAATACTTTGTGTAAATCCTAAAACATTCAACTTCTGTCATCAAGTAAATTAAAATATCATACATTATAATATTGCAAATATATCTGCATGTATATTCTACATCACTAATAAATCGCTAAAAAAGATAAAATTATGTCGTTGCTAAACCGAATTATCTCGAAATTGTTCCCTTATCTTAGAGATATGCTTTTGTTAATATAATATTTTTTTTACGCGACAATTTTAAGCGATAGCTCCGTATGAGATTAATCTATCTGCCATTAACTTTCTTGCTGCTATCGTAAATAGTAATGAGATAATAGTAGATAATACCTCTGGCATTAAGTCCGCCTTGTATACAATGTATATGAAGTATAAATATATAAAAATAAAATAAATATAAATCTTACTGATATCGTACGTACATATTACACAGTTATTAGTACCCTACTATTGGGTCATGAACATGTACCAACAAATTTAAAATTTTAATTTTGTAATTTATGGGAATTAATAAATATTGGGGATATTTTTACGATATATTTCCATTTCTTTATTTTATTTAGCACTATATCTCCAGAAGTTCTTTCATGGATATAGTTGTAGGTTAAATTATTGCGGCCTTTTTTAAAAATCTAAATAGATAATTGATTTTTCAATCCGGTATAAATGTAGTTAATAGTGAAATTATCAGTAAATGTTTAATAGGATTTTTTGTATAATGCTTGTTTTGGTATTTCGGTTTGGTTTTCAAATGATGACGATGACCTCTAACGATTTAAATAATTAGAAATTTCATTACGTTTGGATTCTGATTGAAATTTTGTTTGATATTTTTCTACATAGTTTCGTTCAATGAGATTTACATATGTGAACATCTTTTAAATTTACCCAGAATTTTGGCATACCACCGGCTATGTGATCAAGCCAATGTACATAATGTTATGTGGTTAGATAACGTTGTTTGTAAACACTAAACACCCACGGCATCACAGAGTCCATTTTTATTTCGAAAACCTTTCAAAAATATCATTTGACTATAAAAGACAATCAAAATACGTATTCTTGAGATTTTTTACGTAAATGTAAAGGCATGTTTTCTTTAGTCCACCAATGCATGGCCTGCTAGATTATGGGCAACTTATCTCAATTGTACAAACGGGGGCACAGCGGGATACATACTAATATCGATAGAAACTGAGTATAATGAAATGTTGGCAATACATCGAGGCCGCCCCAGCCATCACAAGATAATCTTGAAAGTGTGTCTCGCGTGGTTATCAAACCGCAACTCAATCTTTGCCCCGCTGTTGCACATTGCTCTCCGTTATCTATCTAGACGGTTTGTTTCAATCCGGTTTAATATTTACTAGATTGTAAACGGGGGTTTCTGTGGATATACTTCTAAAGATATTGAAAAATTAACTGTGACTGTATCAGCCCATACGTCCCACTGCAGGGAATAGGCTTCCTCCACAATAGAGAGTACGATTGAGAGAGGTTAGGCCTATACTCCACCACGCTGGCCTAGTGACTGTTGGTAGACTTTATATACCATAGATTTAATTCTACTATGGTATGCAAGTTTCCTTACGATGTTTTCCTTCATCGTTATAGCGCGTGGTGGTTGACTAATCAATACATACATGACATTGAAAAGTCAGAGGTGTGCCCTGGTATTTGAACCGTAAACTATTACTGGCACTGTTATTGTATTAGCCAGTAATCGTCCAGTATTTGGCGAAAGACTCCAATAACAGATAATTAACGACATCACATTAGAAACCTCAAAAATAACAATATTTCTCCACTATTTAATGGATGTTATTATGCATGTAAACCTTTCTATTGAATCACTCTATCTATTAAAAAATAATTTTACACCAATTGCTTTATCAGTATAAAAGTACTATCATTTATGTGGTAGAATACAATATTCATTTATTGCGCTATCGTACACAAACATGACAATTTATATTACATTAAAAATTTAACACTTTAAAACTATTACAATTATTTTACATTAAAAAGTTTATCTCTCCGAAAAATCAACTTTCATCCATAATTTCAACGACTTTTTCACCATCATCATTACCAGAACTATCATCGCCAATCTCTAAAACTGATACGATAGGTTTATGGTAGCTGAAGTAAGAAACGAACAGTTTTGATTCGAACCTATTTAAATGTCTAATAAAGACCGCATCAATAGTAGTTTTGTATTTCGTTGTGCTAAGATTGCGATCATTCGACATAGTTAAACCAAATTCATTATTTAAAAATTCAATTAATAGTTGATTTTTATCGTCTGCGAAGTTTATGTTGAAATCTCCACTCAAAATCATTGGCAATTCATCAAAGCTTTATAAACTGACAGCTAACTGACAGCTGTCTACTCTCCATCCGTCTTACGCTTTTCGTCTTACGATCAGGTCACGTGTCCTGACGCGAGTTTAAGATTTTATACCCATTACAGAAAAAGTGCTCAACGCCGCTAAAGAAGTTTTCACTTCAAAAAAAACCGCATCAAAATCCGTTGCGTAGTTTTAAAGATTTAAGCAAACAAGGGGACATAGGGACAGAGAAAGCGACTTTGTTTTATACGATGCAGTGATATACATACGCAAAGTTTGCTAAATATTATTTATACGATCAACACAGCAAATTGTTGCAACTCAATCAAAATATTGAAATGACCTAAGATAAAATGTCTACAAACATTTATATATATATATATAATACAGATTTCAGAAGCTATGGCCAAGGTATTGTCAGATCTTGATAAATTACATTCGCATAGCCTTGAAGCGACAGCGTGGCGTATATATTTACTTATATAATAGATACTTGAAAAAAAAAACATAATACCCGTAAAATTACGTAATGGTGATACAAGACTGAAATTCAAATTGGACATGGTGCGCATTTTGTGAAAGTTTCCGTTTAGATTTATTATGATGAAAATAAATAAGATATTAATTTATACATAAAGTCACGCCTTTTTCCCAGAAAGGGAGCCAGGTCACCAACATTTCGGTTTGCATATTCCGTTCCACGAATGATAGGGACCAGCGTATCGCCATATCGGGCACAAATTTCTGACTCTGGACTGATAATGAATAGAAAAATCCTATATCACTTTGGCCGACCCGGGATAGTAAGTTATTGATCTAAAAAAAAACATTATGCATCATTTAGATTCAGTATTTTAAGAAAAACTCCAATAATGTCGCTTGAGATGGTATGGTCACGTACTAAGAAAACCACAGGAGAACGTCGGCAATGTGTGCATGAGCCTCGATATTCCCGGATCTCGGGCCCTACTTTATTCATCCGAAACGAAGTACGAGACTTCGGACGAACGAAGTTTGTGACGATACGAATGTACAGTCAGCAACATAAGTCGCTGAACACTTCACATTTTTTGATAAACTTTTTATGAATTGAAATGTGTACGTACTACTCTGTAGTCGTATAATATAACCACGTAAAGTCATCTATGCCGAGAAGTGCCATACGATATTGAAAATAATTATTATTTTGGATGATACGACAATTCCAAATCTCGTGACTGTGTAGCGACTTATGTCGCTGACTGTACCTACTCTGTAAATGTTCAGATTACCGATATATTCGAATCATTCATTCTTCGATCCGAAGATTCGAATTTCGTGTTACAGACTAGCTTTCGAAACGAACAAGGTCACGAAGATTCGAATTTCGGATTTATATAGTAGGGCCCCTCGACCGATGAGTAGACCGAAGAAGCGCTCTATTGTACGATGTAACCATAGACTGAGTTCGTTGTGAATCATAAGTTTTATAGAGAATAATATTGATTTTTGTAAGTGGAAACTTTTATCTCATACGTAGACCTCGAACATTCGAGTATTCGCATTTCGTGTCGAAGAATAGAGCAACCCATCTGTAGCGAAGGGAAGTCATCTATAGAGAACTTTTGTGGCTGACGACGTTGATAAATCTATTATTAAAGATATTATCGCTCAGAACCTCAGTTGTCCAATGAGACTGCCAAGGCGAGAAAAATATTACAAATATAAAGTTTCCGTAACGGATCTCAATTATATCCTTGATGGTGTTTACGTATTCTTTATCTCGAATTTGAGGAAATATCCAATGTTATTACGTATCTCTTTATATACGTTTTGCCTTATCTGGTTTCGTTTGTTGTGACGCTAATAACAACTTTTAATAATAAGAGAACAACCAAGTAACTTTTTAAGAAATAAATTTGTATACAGGGCAATAAGTCTGGAAAAAGTTATCGAGCAGAATGAGCAACTGCATATACTTTCGACGAGTTTACAGTGGTCGTAGGTGCAAATCCCAGCATACCTTTGACTTCTCGTAATCATAATATTATGATTAGACTATTGATATTCTATTACTTTAACTATGCAGGAAAACATCGTCAGGAATCCTGAATATCTTAGAGATCTTCCAAGATGTTATATGCTATATGGATTGCTACCCCACAGGGCGTGGTAAATTATGTCCTAGTTTTTTCATTGGATCTCTTTATTGTAAAGGACTTCCTTAACTACTACACCCCACCATAGTAGTCGGGCCGGCGTAAATAAATACACCTAACAGTCACATACATAGAAAATTCGAGGTTTGTGTCGTGGGTATCAGGAACTACGAGAGACTTTTCGGCCTCACAAACACCCAGACCTGAAACAAATACCTGTGGTTCACACAAATATTTGTTTCGGTGCGGGGATCGAACCCGCGGCCTCACGTTTCACGTTTGTGTCACAGAGGCTGTCCTGGTGAAGGCACAATAAGAAAAGAAACAAAGAATGAAATAACTATACAGGTTGACCAATTGTCGATTGCCATAATAGCTATAATGAGGTATTTCCCCTTGCGATAGTTTCAAACGCAACACATGGAAGATTTTCCTCATGTATCCTTCAAGGTTTTCTTGACTGACGTTTTTTCAATACTATGTAGCGAATAGATTTACGAGTAAATTATTGCATCATTATACGGGGTCGACGTTTTGCGTCTTGTCATCGTTGGACTTGTTTACGAAAAAAATTGTTTATATTAATTGACATTTTCGGGAAATAATTAAATTACGTATAAGACAGTCTTAAAATCTATACTTATATATAAAGCTGAATAGCTACTGGTTCGAAATGAAAAATTATTTTTGGTTGGGATAGGTCATTTCTCGAGGAATATAGGAATATATCATCTCGCTATGAATATAGGAGGGAAATAGTAGTAAAAAATCTAGCGAATACAAGGAAATGTTATTCGTTTTCGTGGTTTCAAAATCGATATCTAAGGGATCCTTTGCTCCGATATTCCAATATTCTTAATTGAATTGAATTAAAATGAATAAAGAAAACATATGTAATAAAATAATAGTATGTCGATACTTAGATCTATTAATCCCTCTCTAACACGGTTCTCAAATATCAATTAATTTATGCTACCAACGAGGCGATATCTCAATACACATTTGATACCTTTGTTATTCGATACATACATGACAATTACAGTGACCTGCCAGATCTGGTTAATTTTCTAGATACTAGAATATCGAAATACAATATCTTCATGTAAGATGTCGAAATGTATCAATGTTTATAATATTGATGGTATGAGCTCCGTACAGTGATGTTTTAGCTTTACTGCTTATCTTTTCATCATATTACGAAAGTTTAATCTGGGATTATATTAATTATTGAATGATTTGATATCAGACAGTAAATAATTCTTTTACTTCATACATTTTCAATGCGCTATTATTCCCTTAGATGTTTGTTTGGGATAAGGACGCGTGAAGTATTACAATATTTATTTAGTGTCTATATTACTCCTGTTTCTGCATAAAGTTATTCCGGCTTGACGTTTGTTAATTTTCTAATTAAAATCGTTGCGGCTTAAAGACAAGTTAGATATTCCCGGAAACTCGCCGAGCTTCAATGCTCGGTGTCATTACAATGCGTGCTACTGTTTATCCTTATAGGAGTTACAATAGTGGGTGTGAGGGCGGGACAGTCTCCTAACATTGTTTCGGCTTATGTCAGAGTCCTATTTCCTTTCCTTTTTTACTTAATCTCCTCCATTACGGCTGATCTTTGGCACAAATGAAACACTGTTGGCTTTAATCTTTCTTAACTTGAATCTCATAGTATCCTCCCATCTAGAGTAACATATATTGCGTACGTACAGTCAGCAACATAAGTCGCTACACATTTATGAAATTTCGAATGGTTTTATCATCCAAAATAATAATAATTCCCAATATCTTATAGCACTTATCGACAAAGAAGACATTACTTGATTATACTCTCTGACTACAGACTAGTAATAAGAAATTTTAATTCATAAAAGGGTTATCAAAAAATGTGAAGTGTGTAGCGACTTATGTTGCTGACTGTACCTTGTGATTTGCGTGACACATCGCCAATGTATCGCAAAGAAACTATATATTATTAACAGAAATATTATTTACCTTTCAATTTCACCGAACATTGATGTTTGCTGCTGATCAAATAACAGAGATAAGAAAAAATCACCAGACCTCGCTCTATGTAACTTAATGAATCACAACCCATATCAATAGGGTTTTAATCAATTCGACTTTACTAGGGCTTCGCGTACTTGTTTATGAGTGTTCTAGAATTGTAGAACATTTTCTTGGTAAAGAAATCTATTTTTGGACGAGGGGAAAGTTGTTAAGTCTTGCTTCCCCCCTCCGTTCTAACGAGAGGAGGTCGAGAGTATGATCGTATGACTGGTCTTCCATCCCGGTACGCTTGTGGATGTTGCAGCTGGCCTAGACCAATGAGCGGGACTAATCATTTGGGCTGGCACTTCTTAGCCAAGGATATTAAGCCACCCATAATGTGCGTAGCACCAGGAAATTTTGCCGGGATATCGGCGTAAGACTTTTGGCACCCGGGCTGTATAAATGTATGTACAATCAAGACTTAAATAAATGGAATAAAATTGTAATACTCAGTCGTGGGTCGGCTTGAAAGGTGACACTAAAATACTCGTTTATTTAATAGAACAGAACTGGGAGGGTAACAATTACCTCTCATTCAAACACAAGATGCAATACAAAAGAGGGATCATATTTTATGTCAATATTCATTGAAGTATTGGAAAATTTTCGTTAAAGTTGGTAAACGATATAGACAAGTCGATAAGATAATTATTGGGTAACCAGATAAAAGGGATTATTTAAATTTTTGTAAATTATATCGATAGATCTGGTGCTTGGGGGCCATTTTTAGCCTGGTTTTGGATTTTTTGAGATATTGTCTGGCTGAGTAAAGTTTCAAAGTTGATCCTGGCATTAATAGTATTTGCATATGGCCACACTTTGGTGTTTCCAAATATAATAATTTTGATACGTGAGCGTCACAACTATATAAATTGTTACAAGTAGAGGTTTTGGATTCATATTAATCCATAATATTTGTTTTAATTGTCCATGTTTGCTGGATCAAAATCCGATAACCAGACAATAAACTATGGGCGTCTCCATAGAGGTTTAAATTGTAATCAAATAGCATAATATCCAATTAAACTTGACCCACAATATCTATGATAGCATGTATTATGAAGAGGTCAAGTTGTGTCTCCAAACCACCGAACAACATCTTTGCATAAACATTTAATTAGCTTTATATTTTCTGTTTATTTTTTTTATCTTTGTTTGTCAAAAATATTTGTAACCGCCTGAAGAGCGACCATCGCACACCAGAGGAAAAGCCGTCATAATGATCCACTCGTGCTCCATTTAGGATCTTGCTTTGATATTGTATGAGGTTTTCAAGCTGGTATAATTGTGTGTATGTATCAATGTTTTCGTTTCGTTTTTAAAAGAAAGGTTCGGCCATTGCTGCTCAAAGAAGTTGCGAAATAATCATACCAGTTTGTCTTGTATTTATTGGTACATATATATTTATTTGCCCATATATATTATAGGAAATGTTTATGTATTAATATGGAATTTTATGTAGTATAATGGTAATATTTTTTTCGTATGTAATAAGGAGCTTAAATAAAAAAAAAACAAAAAGTATGTTAATATATTTTGATGACGTCATGGTTTCGATTTCAAGGCCTATGAATAATGCAGGACTAACAAACCTCAAGCTTTTATCCCAGTAGGGTTAGGACAGGGGTGCAATCAGGACATCCACGTTTTAGCTTTTTGTGTTCAATCCCACCATGGGGACAAATCTATCGCTGTATCAGGTACAAATTCATGACACCGGGTTGATAGAAAATAAATCTAGAGTATCTACTCGGGCCGGGATTCTAACCCGAGACTTCATAATTGTACCGTAGTACAACTACGCCACATAGTCATAGTCACTAGGTAGAATTTATCATCTAGGTATAGACGTAAGCATACATACACATCACGCGACTAGACATAAGATATTTACAATTTCGTAATTCAATTGTCTTTGTGAGATTAATTTAATTTCACACTTCAGAGAGTAAGCAAAACTAATAAATACTCGTAGCTTAGATAATTTTATTACACGTGTCGTTCCCATTGTTAAGTGATAAAGTCAGCAAAGGCAAACACACATCATATTCAGAGTGTAAATATTATCCGTTTAATTAGTTTATTAATGTGCTATAAAGCGGATCTGAGATAAGCTTTATAATATCGGCAATTATTTATTATCTACACTTTATGGAAATTTTCATTAGATATATTAGTATAGAAGCAAACGTAAGCGACTCACCTGAAATTTATTGTAGTGGAATACATAAACTCCCCCCTTTTTCCAGAAGGGGTAGGTAGAGGCGCTATAAGGATACAAATATTTCACTTTGTATGTTCCTTGTTTTCGTCTACTGCTATTTTAATAAATAATGACGAATGAAGTCAAGAGACCAATTTGAAAAGAGTTCTCGGAATCATTGCCCGCTTCATAATCGAAGTTCAAAATTCTCGCGTTCTACAATATAATTGTATTTTGTCCCTCGTTTGTTACTTTAACAAGTCTGTAATTTAGCACAAAATATTTCAGTATCAAGATTGCCCTGACTGGCAATTGACCGAAAATGAATTTACACGTCTGAGACATGCTAAATGACTAGCAAAACTATACATTTAGCACTTAATATTTATACCTTCTGCAATTATGTTTTCATTCTTATATCTCGTGAGTTGTACTAAAGAGTTGTTATATATGAATCCGACGATCGTGTTGTTGCCAAATGTTACCTAAAGAAAATCAAAACAAAGAAATAAATTGATCAAAACATGTTTTGGAGACATGCATGACGCGGGGTGACGTCACTACGTGCAAGATTTTAGTGAAAACAAAATTTAAATAAATGTACTTCATTTTAACAAAGGGCCTTGAATAAGTAATCAACGTAATCGTGGCGATTTTGTACAATTTAAGTATATCTTTTTAAATACCTATGACAAAACTAGTTGAGCGTCATGGAATTGTGTGTATGTTGACATAAGTCAGTAAAATAAACCGTAAAATATTAATTATATCTGTCAGCATCAGTTTCCGATTGTTTACAATGCATAATGAAATTATTGATTAATTTTTAATATTTACTTTTAATTTATTTTCAGACGCAATGCCGGTGAAGGAGGGAGGCAAAAAATCGCTCGTCGGCGTCATAGACGATGGCACCAAGACTGTCAGATTTGTGGTATGTAATAAGATGACTAGTAATACACTATTTACACGTTTCTTCATACCGGGTATCTCAAGACTGCTACCGAAAACGGAGCCAGGTGGTAGTTTTAATGACTACAAACACAATGCACATAAAAATTTCGCAAAGAAACGCGACAATTATTTTTTATGATTTTTTAAATATCGTCAGTTTTGGGTGGTAAATCCATAGTTTTTGCTAAAATAATAATTTTAACACTTTTATATCTTATATTATTTTTAAATAAAAGGGTATACACTATTATTTTAGGAAAAAATGTATTTACCACCCAAATATGGTCATAGGAAAAAAATAACAAAAAAAAAATTGTCGCTTCTTTTTGCAATTTTTTCAATTGCATTGTGTCTGAAGTCGCTTAAACTACCACCCGGCTTCGTTTTCGGTAGCAGTCTTGAGATACCCGGTATAAAGTGTTGAACTCTATGTTGAATAGTAATGAGTAATGACGTTCTTTGACCGAGTATGACGATGATATTTTATATTCAAATGAAACTAAAGTCTTAAGATTTACATTAGTCCGGTATGTTAAATCAGGTCAATAATTTCCCGAAAGATTTGACCTAGGATAGTACCGGCACCATATTAATTAATCCGCTACAAATAATAGAGGAAAGCAAAAGATGATAAACGACAAAAAACTTAATACATGCATGAAATTTTTGATTTTTATCATTTAATTACATTTGTCCTTACCGGAATTATTTGATATGGACAACTGTAATAATCTAGAAATCAATCCAATTGGATCTAAATGCGCAGATATTAAGCTTGGAATTGCAGTTAGGCTTATAACGTTGTACTTTTGATGCATATTTCGTCTCTGTTCCTAAATTAGGATTCTCTGTGACATCGCGAGTCATTTGTTTGCATTTTTGTTCCTTCAAGTTTCTCAAAAATAACGAAATGAAAATATTACAATTTCTGCACGTTTTTCCTTAAAGCTAAATTTAAACTTTTTGCTTGGTGATGTGTTTTTAAATCAAGGTCTTTAGTTATTCCTTTTTTATTTGCAATTTTAATTGTGAATCGAGTATATTATTGTGGTTTAATACCTTCGATTACATCATCAACTTGTGAAATTTTAATGATCATTGCACTACCCATAAGTTATACAATTGCCTCTCTTTATTTCTTCCATTTTTGGTTACTGTAAACTGAGCAAATCGGTTTCTAATTTACAAGATTCCCACAGGATAGATGTAGCCTTGGCGATTATTTTTAATTTCTAAGTATGTTACAACATATCTCATATTACAATAAACTCTGCGACTAATCTTTCCTGGATTTACCCAACACTGGTTTCAGGTTATAGTCTCAAATATCCGAGTTATGATTCACTTTCGCTTTTGTATTGTGCGATTTTTAGTATAATAACTGATAGAATTAACTCCGTTTTCTGCGACGTAGTATATCATGACTAACTAGATGCTGCCAAGGTTACATAGTATTTTTCTTCTTTATTTTCGATCAAATTTGAACTGCAAATTGAAAGTCACATATAATTTAAACCAGTTTTATCTCTTACACCTATTATTTTGTTTTATTTTGATATCGTGGGCTTATTTAAATTCTGCATTTTAATGATAAGTATTTGGGGAACGCTGGGTTTTCAGTGAAAAATGTATGTTTGTTGATAATAGAATAATTGAGTTTAGTGTCTGCCCGGGCTTTGATTTATGTGGTAATTTTCCCGTTCCGGGTCAAAAGACAAACATTGTTTGATATGCTCCAGTGTCAAATTACCGTCTTTATTTCGTTTTCATGCGTAATCCTTAACGTCTTCCACCGTCTTTCATACAGTTCTCACCTATTCCGACCTTCCGTACTTACAATCTCAATCATTCATCCTCTCTTTTACTCTTTAGTGCTTTCATTTGTCATCTAATTTACACAACACGTTGCATATCAGTCATTTATTTCACGTTTCATTCTACTGAACTTTCATCATAATTTTCAAATCCTACATACATTATGTTGATTTATATCAATGACGATCCGGCAATTATTAAAGTGTATAGTATGTGAAGTTTGCCAATCCGCACTAGATCAGCATGGTGGACTAAGTCCTCTAAATCGAACTCTCGCTTGTGGAGAAGCCGTGATCTCAGCAGTGGATGATTATCGGCAAATATAGCATAATATAGTTGATCAGAGGCATTGCATCTGGCGTAGAACCGTCTAGTCTGGCAATCAGCTGTCCAAGACTCGACCAAGTGATAGGGATCGCGATACTTAGCATTGAGTGAACAATTAGAGAGAGAGAGAGAGAGTTGTACTTATGGTTGGTATATACAACCTCCGTGGCGCTGACGGTTAGACACCGCCTGTGAAACGAGAGGCCGCGGGTTCGATCCCCGCACCGAGAGAAATGTTTGTGTGGCCCACAAATATTTCTTTCGGGTCTGGGTGTTTGTGAGACCGAAAAGTCTCTCGTAGTTCCTGATACCCACGACACAAGACTCGATCTTAGTGTGGGGTCAGGACTATGTATGTGACTGTTGGGTGTTATTTATTTGTTATTTATTTATGGGGTATTCGAAACCATGACCACGAAATCAGTCGTTAGGTCCGTCAGGCCCCCGCGTTCTTTGTTACACGAAAATGATGAAATCTTACTCATACATTAATATTAGTAATTGATAAGACAATACCTGTGGGTGACACTTTATTGGCGATCAGTGAACGCTGTTATCAGTGCTTATCATTTAACAATAGCCCTGGCTTAGTGATTATACATTGTGTCCTGTTATAGGCCCTGAACCTATCAGAGTTCAGAGATAAATTGATTTTGATTACAAATATTTACAGAACTTAAACATCCAAAAGTCCTATACACAGTTGATTCTATAGCTAGATACCATGCCCTACCTAACAGCTCTCATATCACAACGTCCATATCAGAAATAAATATTTGTTTTTAATTGCTTCTTAGATGGTTCTTGATTAGATGTCAGCTGTGTAACGTGAGGCCGCAGGTTCGATGCCCGCATCGAGACAAATATCTGTGTGATCCACAGGTGTCTAGGATCTATTGTTTGTGAGACTGAAAAGTCTTTGTAATTTCTGATACTCACGCCACAATACTCGATTTTGCTGTGGAGTTAGGACTATGTGTGTGACTGTTGGGTGTATTTATTTATTCTTTATTTGCTTTCCACGCAAAGATTTGTCTTGGAGTGGGGTTCAAGCCCGCAGCCACTCAAGTCACGGTTGGTTTTCCACCGACTACGTCACAAGGGCCGTCGATTTTAAAAGTTATTTTATGAATATTAACTGCTTTGAAATGAATATTTTCGTACAATATCTATGAATTATGAATTGTCACAAGTCCACAGCCTAGATTGATAGCATTTCTAAATATAAATGATAATAAAACCACCAAACATCCTGTCTGTAGTACGGGTTATTAATATACGTCTCACTGCAGGGCACGGGCCTCTTCTACTATCGAGAGTACCATTCAGAGGGATTACCTTATAGTCTTACTTTATAGTCCACCATGCTAGCCTAGTGCGGGTTGGCGGACTTTACATACCATAAAAATTCTTATAATTCGCTATGGTATAGGTTCCCTCACGATGTTCCTTCACCGTTATAGCGTTCATGGCTTAATATAGTCGTTTCGATGTTTTATTGCTTTCTGGCCTATTTCATGTACGTTGAAGGTTGCCTTATTTATGACGCATCGTCTGTATCATAATATAAACCTAGACAAACATTTATCGAAGTAAATAACTCACCTATTGCTTGATTGGCTAATCTGAGCACCGAATTATCTTTGAATTTGATTAGGAGAATTTATAACACGGTCATTTAAGTTGGGTATTTTAATAGTAGGTGATGCCTTAAGAGATTTTTTTCGTCCGCTAAACACAAAGCACATTCAACTATACTGGTAAATATTCGAACTTGCACAGTTACGCTACTTTCACACGGCAACATTCCGTTTTACAGGAACAGTTTTTTGCAGGATCCCGTTTAGTAGTGTACTTGCTGCAAAACTAGCAGTCACACGATTATCCTGTTTACAGTATCCAGCAAAAAACCGATCCGTCCAAATTTGACATTCGGTTTTGCCACTACAAACTGGATGACAATGTCCAGTAAAATGCAGGATCCAGTTTAATTACACGTATAGTTTAATGGGAATATTCCCACCAGCTTCCTGCATACTGTTTTTCACTGGACGGGCTGAGTGGAGAGTACATCTATACCGCTCGTTGCCCTACCGCAAAAAACAAGATGCAAAGTACTGTGTATGAACACAGCAGTGGTTTTTGCAGGATTTCATAAAAAAAAACCGTTCCCGCAGAACTGGATGACGTGGGAAAGTAGCCTTATATCTTTACGTGTCTGGCGGCCATTAGAAATTATTGATCTTATTTAGTAGCCAATTGCCTAATTCATCTTGCAGATATACGAAGCCGAATGCTCAGATGAGCTGGTATCCTATCAGTTGGACAAAACAGAGATGCAGCCACAAGAGGGATGGTCTGAACAGGATCCATTGGAGATCATACACAACATTAGGATATGCGCGGAGAACGCTATAGACCAGCTTACTGAGTTAGGTAAGAGGCATTAGCAAATTGTTTATACAGGGTGTGTCAAGACTGCTACCGAAAACGAAGCTGAGTTTTAGTGACTACAAACACAACGCAACTACAAATTGAGTTGAGGTCTCCGGTTTGAATCCAGGGTTGGGCAAAATGATATTGGATTTTTTTAATAACTATCAGCCTGTAGCCCGTAGTCAGGAATTTGTGCCTGATAAGGCTATAGGGCCCACCCTTAGCACATTGTGAAACGAAGCATACAAAGCGAAATGTGGGTTTTCTGGTAGCACTTCTGCCTGTATACTTCAGGTAAAATATATAATACATGATGGTAATTGAAGTCTAATAAGACACATTTTAGGATGCGACTTTTAAGTATAGTTACATACAAAAAGGCTTAAGTTTACTAATAAAGTTATTTTTTTAATTTGGAGGGTGTATAATATAGAATTTTATTTTCCAGGCTATTCCAAGGAGGATATCGTGACTCTTGGTATTACTAACCAGAGGGAGACAACTGTAGCCTGGGACAAATTCACTGGACAGCCTTTACATCCCGCTATATGTAAGTAATTATTAATTAGGATTTAATTATTTTGTTATTGCAATGATTGGCGAGACGAGCATGCCGTTCGCCTGATGGTAAGCCATATGACAGCTCATAGCAGTAGTAAAACTAAACAACACCTTATTTATTATTATCATTATTGAGCTACAAAGCAATGCTTGAAGACATAAGATGTTAATTTCCAACATGTCCAGTAGTTACTTTAGCTGTAATGTCCTAACCGCAATACAACAGTGCATAATTAATGTAGGATTCGAATGTTATGATGAAAGATGAGTAGAATGGAACGTTGACGTATGACATGGAACGTAGTTTGTGTGAAAGAGATGACTAATGAAAGTATTTAAGATGGAAAGAGTAAGAGGATGAATGATATAGATGTTGAAGTATGCAAGGACGGAATATGAAGAGAACAGTCTGGAAGACGACGGAAGACGGAAAAGACGGAAGACGTATGAAGTGAAGATGAGTTTTATTTAATATGAAATATATTGAAGATTACCAAGACGATCTTTTTTAATTTATCGTCCGGGATAGTTCCGTATTTGGGGTCAATGGTCAAAAGAAGAAAACAATACGAAGAAGATTTTAATTTATCGTCCTGGATAGTTCCGTATTTCGGGTCAAAAAAAAAGAAGAAGACGTAACTGGAAAACTGGCACGAACGACGTGAGCTGGCCGGGATCTGGTATGTGACGACCATTGTGATGACGCAAAGTAGAAAAGATGAAGAGGTAAGATGTAAGATGGATAGACGAAAACGACAGTTTAGTTGGGATGCATGTCCTAAATTTGATGGGAGGGACATATCATACTCGTCGGTCAAATGAGCGCAGGACATTGAAGACGTTTGTGAAAAGTTCAATTTCACACCGAGACAAACGCTGATTGTTGCGAAAAAGTGTCTAACGGATACCGCAGATTTGTGGTTGAGGTCTGAGGATCCGTTCGAGACGTACGAAGACTTCAAAGCAGCAATCTTAAAGGAGTTTCCAAGCGAAATTTGTATCAAAGAGGTTTTGCGAACTAAGAGTGTCACCGAGAGCAAACCTAGCGCTCACGGTGTGAATCCCGACAACTGCGATCTCCATGACAACGTATTTGTCAGTTGTACACAGTGCAACAACGATGTTGAAAAAAATTTAATTAAGACGAGTAATGACGAAAATATTGAAGATGTTTACGAGGAAACATCAGCAAAAATACTGTTTGAGGTTAAGATCGAAGAACTGCAGAACCAGCAAAAGGAAGTTTTCTGCATGGAAGCTGACAATTCTATGGACACAGAAGATGTGTCTAGTAAGTTGCAGCTATTTCCAATAAGAAGTAAGAGAAGAACCAGGTACTCGAAAGCAAAAAAGATGGGAAAAGAGGTTGTATCACGAGCAAAGCCTTTGGACGACTTTCTAAGATGGCTATTATTTATGAACCAATACGATGATCTTACTGATCACCGACCCGGAAGATTTAAAGATAGTTGGACAATTTACAAGAGGAAAAGAAAGAAAAATCAAAATTGTTTTGTATGTGGATGTTCTGTATTTATTGTAAGAGGTGTAATTTATTTGTTTTATTTTTTAGGATAAGATGTTTTGTAAGATTTGTTGTAAATTTGTTTGATGATGTTGAATTTAGTTGTTGTGATTTTAATGAAAGGTGTTGTAAATAGGACCTGACTGAGGGCAGTCAGATATCAGTATGGCCGAGATGTAGGATTTGAATGTTATGATGAAAGATGAGTAGAATGGAACGTTGACGTATGACTGATATGGAACGTAGTTTGTGTGAAAGAGATGACTAATGAAAGTATTTAAGATGGAAAGAGTAAGAGGATGAATGATATAGATGTTGAAGTATGCAAGGACGGAATATGAAGAGAACAGTCTGGAAGACGACGGAAGACGGAAAAGACGGAAGACGTATGAAGTGAAGATTATTTTTATTTAATATGAAATATATTGAAGATTACCAAGACGATCTTTATTTCATTTGACCCGATACAGAACTATTCCCACATTAATAATTAGTTAGGATGTGTGATTTGGTTTAAATACTGTTAACTTGCATTTTACTTGAAATTGGTAAATTAAAAATGCATATTGAATATATTTATATGATTAGTATCAATTTTTTTGTTATATTAACAATACAATACGAAAAAGATTGCCTAGAGCGATAACACCATGCTTATTATTATATTATTAACTAGCTGTCGGGCCCGGCTTCGCCCGGGTGCAGATAGTTTTTGAGTCCAATCCACATCAAGAACATATTATTTCGCGTGTCTACTAACTATATTTCCCGCGTGCCGTCGACTATATTTCCCTTCCGTAGGAGAGGACATCCCGTGCCAACAATTTGAATTTGAAAGAGTAGAAAATATGTATATTTGGTTTCCTGACTCATCCCACGGGAACACTACATTTTTCGGGATAAAAAGTAGCCTATGTGTTAATCCAGGGTGTCAGCTATCACTATACCAAATTTCATCAAAATCTGTTGAGCCGTTTTTTCATGAAAGAGTAACAAACATCCATACATACATACAAACTTTCACCTTTATAATATTAGTAAGGATTTGAAAGAGTAGAAAATATGTATATTTGGTTTCCTGACTCATCCCACGGGAACACTACATTTTTCGGGATAAAAAGTAGCCTATGTGTTAATCCAGGGTGTCAGCTATCACTATACCAAATTTCATCAAAATCTGTTGAGCCGTTTTTTCATGAAAGAGTAACAAACATCCATACATACATACAAACTTTCACCTTTATAATATTAGTAAGGGGATAAATATGTATACAGGGTGGACAAGAAAACGGCGCACCTGCCAATATACATTATAGTATATGGTGAAGGAATCTTAATTAAGACGGATTTGTATGGCGCTAGCGAATATTAAGAAAGATGCCGAGAAAAAAAAACTAACGTTACACATGCTACCCCTTAACATGTTAAGCTAAAGTGATTGAACCTTACAACTGAACGGTAGACATTCAACAATAAATAAGCAGAGCTCATTATTTACTTATAAGTCGATTGTGTACATCACGCTCAGGGTACATAAAAAAGATATTAAATTAATACTGCCAACAGTCACATACATGGGTACTAACCCCACACTAAGATACAAATCTTGTGTCGCGGGTATTAGAAAAATAATTAGGGTTCACGGAAATTATTTGTCTCGGGGCGGGAACCGAACCCGCGGTCTCTCATTTCACAGGCGGTTCTTACCAACTGCGCCACGGAGGCCGTCGGTGACTCATATGGGCTGGTTAGTTGTCATTAATGACCACCAAAATAGTTAACTGACCTTGTAATGTAAACCGTAATGACCTTGATAGGCAAAGCTGGAAGCGCAGGATCCGCCAAAACCCGCACGAAAACACTGTCACAGTTTGGTAGCACAAATCACTTTTTCTTTTACATTTCACATAACACAAGTTACATCAAAAGCTATCAAATTGGGTAATGTTCAAAGCATAGTGAAATTAATAAAATTTACTCAAAATAACTGAAAACGAATTTACAATAATATGCACACGACTAATACATGCACACGCGATCGCAATCCGAATTGAACTAATAAAAAATAAATTATTATTTTGATTCTTGAAAGATAAAGGCCTGTTCACATTAGATACAAAGCTTTCCTATTTGAGTTCATAATAATTCATCTGAACAATTAGTATTACTACTGTATCAGACCATATACGTGCCACTGCAGGGCACGGGGTCTCCAGTGCAGTAAATTAGTAGTTAGTGTTTATTGATTTCACTAATTTTATCTCAAATAAGTCTCATATGCAAATTCTATGCTATAATGGTAGACGACATTTCTCTAGGTATAAGAATTTAGAGGAAATTTTATCACTTTAAAGTAACATTATTTTCAAAATACATTAAAATAATGTTAAATACAATAATAAGCAAAGTAAATAGGCAATTTGTAATTGACTGGATCGGCTGATGACATATTTAAGCTCTTGAGCAAGTATCAGTATCAGTCCAATAAGATCTTTTTTTAACGTAACTTTTATATCGGAGTACTTAATCCAATTAAGTTATATCAAGTGTGTAGTGTGAACACACCTCAAGATGTCGGTCTTCTTTTGCAAAATGCTAAAAGTTACCGACAAAAAAATTGCCGCCTTTCGGCACGCACTCACAAACGGCGGCGGCGACCTCAAAGGAAGAATAATCGAGCCGCGTTGGATCCGACAAAGTACACTATGACCGGCGGCTTCCTTTGACTAATAGGGCCGAATTGGGCCATCATTTTAAAAATATTATTTTTTACTAATCAGTGTCATCAGATTATTTTTTCAATGAATCTAAATTATTTAGAAAATTTAAATGTTATGTAGGTATTACCAAAACTTTTCTAATTATAATTAAATTCGCAATATTACATGATTTAAGCGATGACCAGTGTGATTTCTTGGTATCTTTCAGTTTGGATTTGTGACACTAAGGAAAATAATGACAAACAAAATAGTCAATCCATTCACGATGCAACTGCACCTAAAGTTATTATGTTGTTAATTTATTGACGCTTAAATCTAAGTACGTCCCTGTTTAACTGATTGATTTATTTGAAATGAAACAAAAAATATCCTTTTTTGAAGTTAGAGAAGGATAAATTATACAGCTAAGAGTTCATGACCTTACTCATGTGTAAACAGCTGTTAAAGCGAAGTTTAAGAAAGTTTTGATGCTGTTAAAAATGATTTTCGTGGTATATTTCGTTAACCGTTCAATTAACGACGAAACGAAAAAATACGTATGTGTTTAAATCTTGTTCTTCATCCATTCCAACTGATTTTATGCGAAAAAGTGGTGATTAAACTTAAAACTTTAAACGGTCATAACTTCAAAACGGATAGGTATTTTCCAAATATTATTTTTTTATTACGATATTAATATTATACCCTTGTACCCAACTGAGCAAGTGCGCCATTTATTTGCGCTCCCTGTATATGGTTTATATTTGATTTTTTTTTAAAGTAAACCTGCTTCGGTTTTTTAAATGCTATGATATTATGTAATTTAAAAAGTACCTAAGAATAAGACTATTAGCTCCGTATATTTTGCAATAAAGAATTAAAAAACATATACTAAATAAATAATATATTTTTTAACAGCATGGAACGACATACGTACAGACAGCACTGTGGACGCTATTCTAGCGAAAGTTCCAGATCGGAACAAAAACTACCTCAAGAATATATGCGGTTTGCCAATTTCTCCATACTTTAGCGCTCTCAAAATGAGGTGGCTGAAAGATAATATCAAGGCAGTGAGACGGGCCAGCAGAGAAAAACGACTTTTGTACGGAACTGTGGATTCATGGATTGTGTGGGTGAGTGAGCACTAATAGTAACATAATATTTAAGGTTGTCTAATGTTTTTAATATAATGGACTAAAAAAATACATAGTATAGATAAGAATGTAAAAATGTGTTTCTCTTAGATACTAGGTTTGTGCCAAACAATTCCGAAATTTAAATAATTGTTTGTCAATTAAATTTGAAAAAAAAAAATGCTTCTAATCTTTTACCTCAATACATACTTTTTGTTTTAAGACTAGTTTTCTACACGAAACGATTCATATTTCTGAGCATATACATTTGTTTTGGTATTTAAAATATACATTTTTACATGAAATATTATATTGCAGAATTTGACTGGTGGACCTCACGGAGGCATCCACATCACAGACGTGACCAACGCGTCCAGAACACTGCTCATGAACCTCGAGACTCTCAACTGGGACCCCATGCTTTGCAGGTAAACTATCAGATTATTTTTACAAAAAAAAAGATTACCAAAATGTAAAAAAAAATACATAAACAGGGTATATCAAGACTGCTACCGAAAACGAAGCTTGGTGGTAGTTTTAGTGACTTTAGACACAATGCAACTAAATTTTGTGCAAAAATTTGTGACGATTTTCTTTTTGTTATTTATTTTCTTTATTTTTTTTTAGGATGGTAATACATAGTTTTTTCTTAAATAATAGTGTATACCCTTTTATTTTAAAAGACGCTATGGTATGCAAGGCTTTAAATTATTATTTTAGCAAAAACAATGGATTTACCACCCAAAATCGACGGTATTAAAAAAATAATTAAAAAAATTGTCGCGTTTCTGTGCGAAATTTTTAGTTGCATTGTGTTTGTAGGCACTAAAACTACCACCCGGCTTCGTTTTCGGTAGCAGTCTTGATATAGCCTGTATAAGAAAAAATCAAAAAAATATGTTAGAAAATGCAATAATACTACTTACATTGTTTTTCTAGATTAGTTTCAATTTTTGTTCATTTTTTGTATCATGTATAATTTTTTTATTTCTGAATACGCATTTACGCATGTTTTATAAAGCACTTAAGATACAGGAAACTCTTATTTAAATATAAAAAACTAGCCCATACATGTCCCACTGTAGGGCCTCCTCCACAATCAAGCGAACCATTGAGAGAAGAAAATAACAAAAATATTCATCCTTTAGGGACTAAAAAATATTAAAAGTCATCCATTTACAGGTTATTCGGCATCCATCGGAACACGTTGCCTCAAATTCACTCAAGCTCAGAAGTCTATGGAGTGGTGGAAGACTGTTCAGTTCTGGATGGCATCAGGATATCCGGAGTGAGTTATACATACATATAGTTATATACGTGTACTTTTTTTTAACGGACCCGGCATAGTAACGTGATGGTAAGCGCAAATACCGTCCAAGCAGAGTATCGAATGGCATTAGACGGCAGTCCCAAGACACTCGATAAAATGATGCTGGCCTGCTGAGATGCCTCATCACACTACGGCGGAAGGAAGGAGGATTTCTTAACTTCTCGACGTTTCGATTACTTTACAGCTTTCGTGGTCACGGAGCGGATTGTATTAACGTTCAGCTCAGAACGCAAATAAAGATTAACTTTTAAAACTAACTTTATCATTTAATTATTCTAAATTAAGGGTAGTTAAATTGTAACAGTCATTGAGCGGCTAACTAATACCTCAGTACGCCCCGTGACCACGAAAGCTGTAAAGCAATCGAAATGTCGGCAAGTTAAAAAATGTAAAAAATAAACCAAATCCGTAAATAATAGTGTTATTTCAATGTGTAACATTCGCGTAAATCTAAGAGACCATTATATCATAGGATATACGTGCAGACCATACTAATATCCCACCTCAATTCTAGATTCTAGGCAACCAGCAATCGGCCCTTGTAGGCCAGAACTGCATGAGTGCGGGCCAGGCCAAGAACACTTATCGTAGCGGTTGTTTCTTACTCTACAACACTGGGACCAGAAAGGTGCAGTCCACGCATGGCCTCATCACCACGCTGGCCTACAAACTTGGCCCGGATGCACCTCCTGTTTATGCGCTTGAGGGTAGGTGAATATGTTGCGATGAGTGTGTAGGGCGTTGACAATTTTATATAGCGCCATCTAGTGGTAGCGAAATGTATTCACATAGAATTGGATTAATAAATAATTAAAAAAAAATTTAATGATATGCAACGATTGTGAAGTTTCGTTATTAGTTTAATCTCGGGTCTTTGTAACAGAACGCGACAAATTCGTAAGGTAGGCAAGAACTATTGATTCAAATTATATCATGAAATAATTTTCCTCCGGTTGATAAAAAAAACAGTAAATGCCCTCACAATCTGCATCACTTATAACTCAAAGAGTAAACATTTCCGGCAGTCACTTTATCTCAATAAAAACAGGGTAAACGTCCTCCAAATCGTCACCCTATTGAAACTAATTTTATACATCTCTGCCCACCCAGGTTCAATAGCGGTGGCTGGTGGCGCGATGAAATTCCTTCGGGATAACCTGCACCTCATCAAGGACGTTGTCCAGGATACAGAGCATATCGCGGGCCAAGTGTTCTCTACCGGGGACGTGTACTTTGTACCAGCGTTTAGTGGACTCTACGCGCCGTATTGGAGGAAGGATGCTAGGGGGTGAGAATTATCATTGACATATTTTTTTTTATTCTTTCCTCACCAGATCTATATGTGGCAAAAGAACTTTAATTCCAATTAGAAATTACATTCACTAACATGAGAAATTTTTTATAAGAATTTCTATAGTATGTAAGTCCACTAACCCGCATTAGGCTAGCGTTGTGGACTATATGGCCTAATCACTCTCAAACGTACTCCCGATTGTAGAGCAGGCTCGTGTCCTGCAGTGGGACGTATATGGGCTGACATAGATATTTGTTTTATTCTATCATTCATTATCATTTGTTTTATTTTATTCACCACATCTATATGAAGTTTAAGTACTTTATTTTCCATTAGAATTTACATTCACTTCATGAGAAAATAGGCTAGTTAACATTTTTATTTTTGTTTATAATGGAAGGTTACGTTACGCATAATCAAAATCAGAAAGAATTTTTAAAATCCGCTAAGTAATAAGCAAGTTACAAATATATGAAAGTTGGTGGTAGGAGTGATAGAAAAGGATGCAACATGCACGGCGTGACGTCATCTTACATAAGGTGCACGCGTGCGAAAGAGACAACTAGTGTCCCCACCGTACGATTAAATGTATTAATATCTCAGTCATTTTACATTCAATTTTGATGCTGTTTTCAAATTCGTTTGTTTTTATAAACAATGCTTTTAAGGAATGATTACTTACTGCTCAAATAAAATCTTGGACACAAACCTATTATATTAACTGATTGTTCATGACTATAATATTTGATTGGGTTTATTCGTACATTCACTGGTGGTAGGTCTCTCATATGTGAGAGGCTGCCTGGGTGGGTACCACCGCAATGTCTATTTCTCCCGTCAAACAGCAGTTTAAATGCACTGTTGTGTTTCGGATTGAAGGACATTGTAGCCAGAGTAATTACTGGACATATTGAGACTTAACATCTTATGTCTCAGGAGGGCGAGCGCAGTTGAATGCCACGCATTGCTTTGTAATTCAAGGTGTTGTTTGGTTTTGCTACTGTTCATGAGCGGTCGCATCGCTTACCATCAGGCGAACGGCATGCTAGTCTCGCCATTCACTGCAATAATAAAAAAAACATACAATCAAAAGTTTAATGATTATTTTTATATATATAATAAAAAAAAACCTTCCTAGCCGCTTTGATAGCAATGAAACAAGTGGCTCTCCTATATCACAATAATATATCGATAATCGATATTTCTGTAATTTGATAACCTATATTCGATATTTTATTTCCAGAATAATCTGCGGTCTCACGGCTTTTACTACAAAGAACCACATCATAAGAGCCGCTTTGGAGGCCGTTTGCTTCCAGACAAGGTAACTGCAGTATTTTCTAAATAGTTAATCAGTTCTTAACGACCTGTCACGCACACACACACTTCTAAATTTTTCAGAAAAGCTTAATTTTATTTCTTTTTTTAATAGTACCTTTTGGCTAGAGCACTTTTTTAAATTTCGTATCAGGTATGCTACCCATCATCATTTATGAATTTAACCTTTTGGCCTGTATCAAAAATAATCATCTTAACTATAAAATGAACAAATACCTTGTCATTGGCAAAATCTTCGATTCCACGGGGGATCCATTTATCATTTAAAGAAGAAGAAATAGTACCTTTTTTAAAAAGGCTGACGTCCGAATCGTAAAGCAGTGTGTAAATTTTATAAACATAATTAATTGTATGCTTTATGAAATCCCAAGGAATATGAGTAGTTCGAATAAATATTTTTATATCTAGAGGTCGAAGATAGTGGCGTTTAACTTTGAAGTTTTTGAATAGAGTGACTATAAAGTACAGACTGACTATTTATTCCGGCTAATTATAAATAAAATAAATATTAATTCAAAAGGGACATATTGGAAGCGATGAACAAAGACTGCGGCATGCCTTTATCTAAACTGCATGTGGACGGCAGAATGACTTCAAATGATCTGCTCATGCAACTGCAAGCGGACCTCACCGGAATACCAGTCTGTGAGTATATTTTAACCGACTTCAAAAAAAGGAGGAAGTTCTCAATTCGACTGTATGTTGTTTTTTTTATTTATTGCAATGAATTATATCTATGAATTAGGCCGACAATTTTCAAAATTGGAAAACCTACAACTGTTTTCCAATGATTACATGATGCTTAAAAACTGATAAATTCTCTGTAAACGTACATTAGTACAAGTGAATTAGATACGGAAGAAAAGTAGAAAACAGATAATAAATGAAAAATTTGGCTCGAAGGATCAATTTCTTTAATTTATTTTTATTGCATTGAATGACGAGACGAGCAAGCCGTTCGCCTTATGGTAAGCGATACGACTGCTCATAAACAGCAGCAAAACCAAACAACGCCTTGAAATCACAAACCAATGTTTGACATTCCACTGTGCTCGCCACCCTGACGCATAACATGTAAAGTCAATATGTCTAGTCACTCTGGCTACAATTTCCTTCAATCCGAAAAACAATAGATTATTAGATACATTATACTGCTGTTTTGGCGTCCTGTTTTATGTTGGTATTCGTTTTTATTCTGAAATTAAGGACCAGGACATAATAAAAAAATACGAAAAATATATTATGAACCATTTAAATCAAAATTATGTATCAAAAACAATATACGTGATATCTCATTAGATTCCTCCCCTTGTGATAATTCGTGATTTTTTATCCAACCCCTTCCTCCTCTTCAAGCCTCACGTGATTAATAGACGGCCCCTTATCCATTGTACTAGTCTGTATCAGCCCATATATGTTCAACAGCAGGGCACGGGCCTACTCTACAATCGAGAATACGATTGACAGTGGCCCAGTGCGGGTTGGCGGACTTACATACTATAGAAATTCTTATAAATCGCTATGGTATGCAGGTTTCCTCACGATGTTTTCCTTCACCGTTTTCCTTCATTGTACTAGTATTTATACATTATTGTTTGTATCCCAGTGCGTGCCCAGTCGTGGGACATGTCTGCGTTGGGCGTGGGCATCGTGGCGGGACACTCGGTGGGCGTGTGGAGTTGCGACAAGTGGAAACATCACGCCACATGCACTGACACATTCCTGCCCACCACTACTGATGACGGTGAGATCATACTCGATATCGATTTATAGCTTTGTCCTATATTCTCATGGAGTTTAAGCGTGATATTTTTTTACGTTAAAGTATTATTTGGTTTTTAAATTGACAGCCTATGGCGTAGTTTGTTGAAAGCCGACTGTGAAACTAGAGGCTGCGGGTTCGAACCCCGCATCGAAACAAATATACTCTTATGTGTGAACCACAGGCATTTATTATATTTTGCTTTCTTTTGATTTGATAATTTAAAATTGTGTTGATATCCACTGATTTAAGATTAATCATAATTTATTTTCTTTACAGACCGCGACGCGCGATACACAAAATGGAAAATGGCGGTGCAACGTTCACTCGGATGGGCGACGACCAAAAAGTCGATCACTATGACAGGTCAGGCAAAAAGAAAATGTAGCATGGTGCCACAAAAGAGTTACGAATCGATATCACCCCCGGACAGTCGGAAAAATTCACACGATTTCAACGGAAAGATAGATTTAGACGTCGATCCCGTGTTACTAGAGGACAATTACTATGTCGAGGACTTACTTCAGTATCAGGCTAGGAAGTTTTCCATTTACGTTCCGTTTAAGCCCAAAAAAGTCGAACGCACGATATTAGACGACGCGGAGTATTTTATGAGCAAAAAAGAGTGTGATTATGGCATGTGCGAGTGTTGTCCCGATGAGAAAAAAATATCGACAAATTGGGAGACTATCGAGGAGATTATCGAAAACGATCCGGAGATTATTTTCGATAGTGATGACAACCCTATTCTGGTAGAACCTGTTAAAAGCCCAGAGCCTTTGTTCCTAGATTCTAGTCCAGTAGTGATGGGAAATGGTATAAATCTAAGCAAACGCATGCATTTAGAGAAATTGCCTGCGTTGTTCCGAACTATTTGCAATAAATTCTCGAATGTTTCTTTGACGTGATTTTACGTCGTACAAAGACGTGTTTTGTTCTACATCTGCTTTTTGCGGATTTAATGTGTTTTGCTCGAGGCTGCAGTAAATTATACGCGAATATTTTAATGTGATAAATCCAGTTATTGGTTTTAGTTTTAATGTATTTAATATACAACAGTATATAAGGTCACACTCATCAAATGGCTTGAAAACAATTTTAGAATACTATAGTTGTTGAAAGCTTAAAGTATTCCACCCTAATAGTACTTAAAATTTATTTTATTTGTAAGTTTTTGCAAATAGCATCCTCTGCTCCAAATATAAAGTTATATCGAAATATACAAAAAAAAAATGGTCGATTTATTTCCATTTATCCAGTGAGTTACTGAAGATAAGTCCTTCGACAAAATAACTATTTTTGAATTTATTGCTCAAAAATGCACTTATTTTATAAATAGTGTCCGACTGAGTTAGGCCGAAAAGTTCATTCTGTATTTTGACCGAATCTTACATGTTGAGTATCGAGTAAATTATCGACGTAAATTTGAATGAGGCTCAATACATTGACTTTCAATAAATATTAGAGAATGATTCTAATGTATTTTCTATGCATAAAATCGTATGGATTTTTGTTAAAATAAACGCGAATGCTACAGTATTATTAATGGAAGATATGTTTATTCCGAGATAGATGACTTTTGCCGGTGACAACGAACTGGCCGAAGATTCGGCCAACTCGCAAAGTCATCTGACTAACCTTGTAAAACGGCCGAATGTAGCCGAAACTTCGGTCGGGCACTAGCGGCGAGCATCGAATTACAGTTTTTAGTTATATTGCTGTATTATTTTGCCCATTAAGTGTTTTATGGAGTAGTAGCTGTTTTAATTTTTTTATTTTTATTTTTAAACCTTTGTAGTCTTTCTTTAAATATATATTATTCTCTCTACAGTTTCTAGCCAGGTTTTAAGGGATCGGCCACAAACAACGTGTTCCTAAATAATGAAATATATTGGCGATAAAATGTTAGAGGCTTTATTGAATTTTGATATTAATCTCTCTACGAGATTGCAATTCAAATCTGTGATATTTTAGCATATATTATTTGGCTATTAAAAACTATGGACTCAATGCTAGGAATATTTTTTGTTATATAAAAAGTTAGTTTATATTTTGAAATTGTAGACCAAAATTTATTGTTTATTAATTGACGTAATATGTGTCCGATCCCCGCACAATGTCGTTACTTTTCTAGATAGGACTTATTATGTAATTAACTAACATAAATATAAGACTGGTATTAATTTCGTTGAATAAATTATTATATTATCCTTTATGGGTCTATAGTTTTATTTTTCTCCTTGCATGGATACTTTTGCATGTTGAATGCTCATTGCATGCATAAGTCATTGTTTTCATTTTTTATGGCCATCTTGGTGTTTTATGCCTAAGAACTAAGAAAAAAATAACAGATTACAAAAAATATAGAATATGTAAAAAATAAAAATAAAATACAGGCCAAGATTTTTTTATACTTCATCTGCGAAATACCGCATTTTAAATTTATTAATTTTCTATATTAAAAAAGTTATAAATATCAACTATACCTATTAATTTAAAAATAATAAGATTAGATTGAATCAAACACACAGTTTAAAATACCCTTAGTTTCTTTAGATTCAATGTAAATCTATTCACCTAAAGACAACATTTTCAAAAGGCAATATTTTCTGATACATGTGTTAGCATGAATCATTCGAAACATAAAAGATTAGTAAGCCGTGTATCCGTTACAGTAAAAAAAAACTATATATCAATGATAATGCCAAAGGAAAATAACCGAAAACCTAAGAAACTATTGAAACTTACAAAAAATATTAATTTGAATACGCAACGAAATATACAGGGTATCACAAGACTGCTACCGAAAGCGAAGCCGGGTGGTTGTTTTAGTGACTACAAACACAACGCAATTAAAAATTTCGTAAAGAAACGCGACAATTATTTTTTATGTTTTTTTTTAATATCGTCATTTTTAGGTGGTAAATCTATAGATTTTGCTAAAAAAATAATTTTAACTCTTTTATACCTTAGAGTATCTAGAAATAAAAGGGTGTACACTATTATTTTAGGAAAAAAATGTATTTACCATCCAAATATGGTCATAGGAAAAAAGTAACAAAAAAATGTCGCTTTTTTTTTTTGCAAATTTTTCTGTTGCATTGTGCCTGAAGTCGCTTAAACTACCACCCGGCTTCGTTTTCGGTAGCAATCTCGAAATACCCTGTATATTTTGACAGATGTCATTTTGACATCTAGAACCCTGCTAATAATTAGACTAGAAGTGCAGGTTTATTTGTAAACATGGAAAAAAGACATTGATGACTACAGAGAGAAACCACGATATATGTAGACCACGCTTTTACCTATCCAAAGAATAGTTCCAATCATTTGATCCTGTCTTAAGACACACAAAAACACTTTGATAGCTGTCATTATTAGTAGACGACTGATCTGTCAATAAATTTAGCAGACACTAGCGGTTCGGCCCGCCTTTGCTTTGGTCCCGATACTTTTTGTCAGGGAAACCGTTTATGCACCATTTTTTACTAATGCTCCACTGCTATTGGTCATAGCGTGATGTTATACACCCGATAGCCTTAGATTATATATTTGAAAAGATCTAGAGAAGGTTGTCAGTAAAAGATATAAACATCCAAGTAAACTTCACTAAAAACTTAAAACTAAAACTCCACGCAATTGTAACAGTTAGATTTTAAAAATGTTGATTATGGATTCCTATCCGCATGTGCATTGAAGGTTTTTAATACACTTTTTTTTAAAAACATGACAGTATTTGGACATTTAATTTTGATGCCAAATTCTTCATTCAGTTCAAAATATCATTGCATAATTTTTTACGCATGAGAGTGTATTGAATTGTATGTAAATTAAATTCAAATGATAAATTTCTCTAATATCTTGCAAGCTTTTTGGTTAAACAAAACACAATAAAAACTTGTTTTTAAACTTTTCTTAGCATTCACATAGTATAATATACTTTGTGCTTTAAATAAATAAGTGCCTATATGCGAATGTATTTCACACAAATATTAAAGATATATAGGGTGATAGTAAGATATGGTATTTCATTTGAGACACATGTTTCTCATCACCCCAGGGGACATTGTACGAGATTTGAAAAATAAAAACGATTTGATATTTTGTCAGAAATCATTACGCTTTAGGAATTTACCTGTACAGTATAAAGACTCGTACCTATACGGGTTAATCAAAAGCTTTGAAAACTAAAATAGCGATTTTTGACCAAACTACAAGGCTTTTTTTTCAAATTGTACAATGTTACCTAGGGTGGTTAGCAGCATGTGGTTTCAATTAAATACCATATGTAATAATCACCCTGTAAAGAATCGTGAACTTAGAAATAATAAGTAAATTAAGTGGGCAACGAAAGCGTTGACATCTGCCTACAAGGTGTACAGACAACCAAGATAAGGTTGCAAGAAGTCGCTAGATACAAGTATCTTCTAAAAGGTTTCTTTTTTTTTATTGCATTGAATGGCGAGACGAGCCAGCCGTTCGCCTGATGGTAAGCGATACGACCGCTCATGAACAGTAGCAACATTCCACTGCGCTCGCCATCCTGAGACATAAGATGTTAAGTCTCAAAATGTCCAGTAGTTGTTCTGGCTACAATGTCCTTCAATCCGAAACACAACAGTGCATTTAAGCAGTATTGTTTCACGGGAGAAATAGACATTGCGGTGGTACCTACCCAGATGGCTTCTTCTCACTATCAAGGACTTTATATGTTATTATTATTATAAATACCTTGTTTACTATAAAAATCTTTAAATGAAGCCTACGTTTAGCATCGACATTTCTGTGGTGCAAGAGAAAGAAAGAGTATGATAATAAATCAGAGAGAATAAAATAATGAAAGAATTAATCAAGAGAACAGCTTGGGTTTATTAATATATGAAAATATTTGTTTTACTAATAATGAAAATTCAATGATTTCTGCAAAACAATTAAAACAATATTGCAAAATAAACAATCTCATTTTATAACAATGAAACTAGTGGAATTTAACAACAGCTATCCAAGATAAGTTGCTTATTTATATTGATTTATCACATTTTCCGCCATTAGTTTTATAGAACATATCATATAAGGGAGCAATAAAAGGATCTAATATACCCATATTTCATCCGTAGTATTTCTGCCCATATCTTTTATCAGTCAAGTCTCTAGTTAAAAAGGTATTCTATACCGGAAACTAAAAGGGGTTAAAAACATGACTACATGAAAACACTAATATAATATGCATTTAACTTACAGATTCAACTTAGGATTCAACCCTCAATGTATCATACCTTAAATACATAGTTAGTTAAATTTTATTAATATAATTTTTCCTTTTTTCAGAAGAAAGATACAAGCTTCTGGCATCAATTCCTGCGGCTATATACCTCATTGGCAGCTTCGCAATGTTAGTAGTATCATCCGCACTCAAGAACAACGCTCAATTAGTTAAATAAATCATTTTTATAATTATTTAATACAATCTTTTTACAATCTCGACAATGGCTAGGTTATTTTTTATTTTTTTGCTGATATAGATTAAGTTTTAAATCAGTGTAAAATAAATTCTCTTGCCATTTTTAAAAATAGTCTAACTAAATATTTTGAATCATCGAGTTATAGTAATTTATGTGATTTATGTTTTTTAGAATTTTCTTTGTTAATAGCATTTTTTTTGTGTCACAGGAAAATTAGTCTTATTGTATTTGTATCAAGATTCACATATTTAAGCGGCATACTATACAAAATTAACACGAATCTCATTGCTATAAGGTTCCTTTTTCTATGACACATACAAACAATCCTATGCTATGGATTTTAGTAAAATATTTATTGTTCAAGTACCAAAGACTCATATTGAAATAGTCTCGACTTTATAATGTGCCATACCTGTTGTCTGTTTAAAATCCCATAAAACCTATACGCACAAATCCTTATAAAACAATACTTAGCTATACGAAAAAGTGGTTTATTCCAAAGAAAATCATTCATTTATTTTTCCCATTGGCTTGACTGTTTCCGTATTGACAGAAAAAAAAACTTTTTTTTAATTTTATAAAAAAATGTTGGCAATTAGGTTTTAACACATAAAAAAAATAAGATCCTAGTTTTGTTCTTGGATAATCACTTTTTTGTTTAGCTGTCTACAAAAAAACAACTGTAAATACTGTTAAAATCAACTTGAATCATTAAATGTAAGTTTGTATGGGAAGCTAAAGTTATTTATATGTTAGTATGTAAGTAATTCGGTGTGATATAGTATAATGGAATATGGGCACATGAAGTAACTGTGTTCCCTTGATATTAAAAATAAAAATAAAATGCGTACAAAGTAGAGCATTTTTCATTGTGTAACATTTTTTTAGTTTACATTGCGTGTTTTTAGAATTAGTTAAAATAGTGACTATAATTGTCAACGAGAAATATAAATGGAATTAATTTTAATTATGTGCAAATTCACTCATAATACAGATAATTTCTTATGCTATTCTAATTAAACCCTTTGTATATGTGTTCTATTAAAAATTTTGACAATGCTCTATTTCCTACACTCATTTTTAAATTCCTTTAATGATCAATGTGTAATTAAATTTAAAATGTGTAATGGGTCTATTGCATTATTGAATTCTCAAACAGCAGTTTCTATGTATGGTTGTTATTAACATAAGGTACATTCATTATTATGTAAGTCAAACTTCTTACTTATTTAATAATAAAACTATTAAATGGGAACACCGGATCCTTTGAAGTGTAAAAGAGACAATACGAATGTGCGGCCTGTTTTCATCTGATGGCAGCATAGTCGTTTCATCCTTTTCTACATAATCATCAATATTTAAAAGTAAATAGAAATAGTCAATTCTGTATTTACCCTACATTGTCTTGCCCTAAAAACTGCCTATAACTTTAGTGTTACGTTTTCAATAATTTTCAGAATTGTTTATTTTCTATTTTGGTTGCAAATACCGGGTATCTCAAGACTGCTACCGGAAACGAAGCCGGATGGTAGTTTTAGTGACTACAAACACAATGCAATTAACATTTTCGCAAAGAAACGCGACAGTTATTTTTTAAGATTTTTTAAATATCGTCATTTTTAGGTAGTAAATCCATAGTTTTTGCTAGAATAATAATTTAAACTCTTTTATACCTTAGATTATTTATAAATAAAAGAATATACACTATTATTTTAGGAAAAAATATATCTACCACCCAAATATGGTCATAGGAAAAAAATATCAAAAAAAAAATTTCGCTTTTTTTTTGCAACTTTTTCTGTTGCATTGTGTCTGAAGTCGCTTAAACTACCACCCGGCTTCGTTTTCGGTAGCAGTCTTGATATACCCTGTATTTGTCGGGCGTCTATCAACCGATGTTATACATTTTTAATCATGTTTGTTATCTATATTTTAATTGAGCATTTATTTGGGCAATGTATCCAGAAGGTGTATTGTGAAACCTTTAATCCTAAAGTTGATTTTCTGCATCTGACCATGATGTTTGATTACATTTTGGACATATTTATTGCTATATAATATATATTTAAATATAAGTAGTATTAGTTACGACAATGACAGATTATCTGGCTTGAAGGACCAAATTCACAACTATTAAATGTGCGTGGATTTACAGTCTGTACCTACTATTTGCGTCTGTATTAACCCTTATACGTCCTACTGCAGGGCACAGGCCTCCTGTACAATCGAGAGTACACTTTAGAGGGGATAGGCCGTATAGTCACGGTAGGACTTGAAATATATTTGTATTTATAACATTTGCAAATATTATTAAGGGTAAAATTAATAATGCAATTTACAATTATAAAAATCTTTTACAGTGCGGTATCTGTCATTATTTCTTTAGGTAACGAATGAATATATCTTAAAAAGGATTAAATTTCGCATTTGCTGTATACTACCTCTGTTAAGACAGATAGACAAAGAAGATAAAGAAATATTGTCTTCAAATCCACGTTTTTATGTTTTTTTAAATTATATTTTAGTAATTTTTATTGTTGATGGTAATACATTTGCGCTTAAATTGGATTGGTTGGGGATGTGTATTTCAGACATATTGATATTATGTTTGTTTTGTATAGTGTTTACCTGTTTATTTGTTTTTGTAGTGAGTTGTTTAGAGACCGGATCAAAATAAAAAATATTAAGTCTCAAGAGTAGTTCTTAAAGAAAAAGTTTTATTCGACATGTAACGACCTTGTACAGTGGCAACACCATCTTCAAACTCACTTTAATAATATAAAAACTTAGTGTTTATAATATAGAGGGAGCGATTTCATTCATTTGCGTCTTCAAAAACGTAGATATGTTCTTGCTCGTAATGTTTATTAATGAAAAATGAAAAATTAACTAATTATGTAACAACAGTTTTCTATATATTCCTTTGATAACCGAAAGTATATTTAGCTATTATCCTTTTAAAACGAGTTTTAGCGACTATTTATTATTATTTATTTATTTTTATTTATCAATTCTAAATAATTCGCGCATGTTGGACAGCCTGTCAACTATTAGCCAATAGGAGGGCAGAAAAAGGTGTCCCGACACCAACATTTTCACCTAGGTTCTTAAAGTACCAGCGATCCCTTTATATTATAAATACCCTAACATGAATAGTTTCGACTGCCAGAAATAAGGAATACCTATTTACTTAGGTTTTTAATTAACAAATGCCATCCAATTAATATTCTATGTAAAATCTATTAATCTTCTTAAAACATGGCTGGCATCCAGTCTCTAAAATTATTATTATTATTACTCAAAACACATTATAGGTTTTCGTCATACGCATAGAGTAAAGAGCTGTAAGTACGGGGCCAACTGACCAATCAGGACAATGGAACGTACAAGGCTCTTTCTATGTAGTCTGTGGTCACGTCTTAAGCGTATGACCTATAATGTGCACACAACAAAAGAATCCATTGTTCAGATCGCTGTAAGACGCGTTGCTCTAGTATTTATGGCCGCTTCTTATGCTTTACTATATGCGTAAGACGAAAACCTATAATGTGTTTTGAGCTTTAATGTTAGCATTCCTAATGTTGCTATTGTGGAATATTTGTGTATATTTAATGCATTTACAATTTGCATTGATATATATATATCGGTATAATTTGACTTTGGTATAGTAATTTATTTAAAATTAATTTATATTGTTATTCCTTAAGGTGTTGTGGGTAATTTTATGATTTTACAAAAAAAATAAGATATGAATCCAGATTTAATTTCATTTCCATCATGTGTTCAAAAGTTTTAAAACATTCCCCTTATTTGTTTAATTTTATGACGAAGGATCGCAAGACCCCATCTTTATGGATTCATATCTGCAATAAAAAAGGAATCGAAACAAAAACAAAAAAATATTTATAAATTCTATTAGGATGTTTTTACCTTTTTACGATGTTTTTTAAATATTTTCTTGTGTTTTTCACATCATTCGTATTTTCCCTAATATTTAAAAATATATCGTATTATATTTATATCACACATATACACATGATTAATAAAGTTAACGAAGCTATTTTTTAATAATTATTTTGACTTCGTTGTAAATGTTTAGATTCTGATCATTATTGTTCTCATATCTTAAAGAAAAAATATAATTCGTAAAAAGCTCTTGCAACATCAAATCTACTTTTTACAAAATGTTTTATTATTTAAAAGCTTTTGTTGACATTTAGTTTTTGTACCAACCAAAGCAACATGGTGCTCTATCTAAACACTTATATCTATAATTTTTGTATAAAACTTTTAATAATGTATCATGATTATATAATTTCAAACACATTTGTATCAAAGTTGTAAATATTTCTTCCAATACAATAATGTAATTGCAGTAAATATAATGCATTTGTTGGTCAGTGTTATTTGTGTGTTTATTTAAAAGTTTCCTTTTCCTTCATTTTTCCCTTCCATTTTTTTAAAATATAAAATAACTTTCTTACCCTTTATTGACGGTTTATTGACCCTCAATTATAAAACTAAAACAATGCATAAAATGAGGATACATACAATGAGCGTATATGTAGGTATAATATTGGTTTTAATTTTTATAACATAATTGCTGATATGATGCATAAAAAGATGTAGTTATATAAAACATCTACATCTGTAGTACTTGGAGTATCATAAGTACATCACACAAGGCGACCCGCGGATGTCCTGTTAGCACCTCTGCCTACCTCTTCTGGGACGAAGGCGTTATTTTATGTGTGTATAATTTATGTAAATCTAAAAACACATTTCATTTACAAATACATGGTGGCTTGTTGGTAAACGGACCAGATGCTTGCCAACATGCTCACGGTGGTCGTGTATTCGAATCCCAGGACACACCCTCGACTTTTCAGAGTTATGTGTGTATTGATAGTCAATCACCCCGCACTTTAACATTGAAGGAAAACACCGTGAGGAAATCTTACACAGTATAGCGAATTTCTTAGAATTCCTATGGTGTGTAAAGTCTACCAACGCTCAGTATGTCAGCGCGGCTCAGTATGTCAGTGGACTATATGGCGGATGACCTAACCACTCTTAATTGTAGAGGAAGCCCGTGCCCTGCAGTGGGACGGATATGGGCAGATACAGTTTCATTTATATCCATAAATAGTAATATATTTTGAATTATGGTATTGCTCCCAAAAAAATAGTATAATATTTTTTTCCATAGCTAGTCCGAAATAAATATTTTGAACGCGTTCCAAGTCCATGCTACCAAGTACCAACATAATAATAACAAATGTCACAATCACGAGTTCTCAGACTTGTGATAAACGAAAAAATTGTAAACATTCGAGTTATTAATAATTTTCTTTACAGAAATAATCTGTAAATAATGGAAAAACAAAACTATAAGATCAAAAAGTGCTTCACATGGTAAACAAAGGTATAATTTATATTAACGAAAGTGTATTGCAAAATGCGATAACTTAATTAAAAACGAAGATTATTGAATTTCCTAAAATGACCGATATAGACAATTTACCTTTGGAAATATTTATTGAAATTTTAACCAAAACAGATGGTACAAGTCTTGGTAAGTGTCGCAGAGTTTGCAAAAATTGGAAAGAAATTATTGACGAGAATGATTACGTATGGGAAAAAATATGTGAAAAAGAATATAAATATGCGTCAAAAATCGCGAGAAGAAAAGCCAGCCAAGACTTGAAATGGTACCATATATACAAAAATCTTATGAAGTGGTCAAATATTGAAGGATATGAGAAAGAACTGAAGCAATTCTATGTTTTCTTGCATCATGATGTAAACCATGCTTTGGATATTGATTATGGAGTGCTGCCTTTAAAAGAGACAAGGGGAGTTATACTTTATGATTCAACAAACTTGAAACTCATACCAGTTGCTGTACCAGAACATAATGTACTAAAAATAGCAAATAACAATATAGCAACGGTAATACTTCTAAGTTCAGGATTGCTTATCCAAAAAACAGTTGAAGATGTTTCATATATGTCCGAAGCGTTTTTCAAAGCTGAACACTTTGTTTTGAATGGAGAAGAAATCTACTTTTGTGACGAACAAGATATTTACATGTGTGATTTGAGATTAAAAAATTTAAGCAGAAAGTTAATAGTACATATTGAATACACTATTAAAGAAATGCAGTATAATGATGATACTGTATACATATTTACTAAGTGTGGTAGAATATTAAGTATTACAAGAGACCACAAAATGCATGTGAAATTAATTAACTGTCCACCAGAATGGGTAGTTCATATCAAACATATCTCAACAATTAATTCTACAAATTACATATGCTACTCAAGTAATTTATTCAAAATAGAAACAGATAAATATAGACATTTATATCTTGATTTTCCTTCAGTAACAGCTTTATTTTTCTATGTTGATTTTGTATTGATTGGAACAAAGCAAGGTGAAATCCTACTATACAATTTATCAAGCCAGAAAAAGGGGTTAAAGCCAATATTTGTGCATGTAGCTCAGTTGCCAGATAGGAAATATGCAACACGTCTGGATGTCTGTGAAAGAGAATCAGGCCCTGTTATAGTCATTGCAACATTTTTTGAGATAATGACCTTGGAAATGACATTTTTCCCTCATGTAAGTATTTTTTGACCAAAAATATAATATTAATAATATCTTGAATTAAACCCATCAATCAATTATTAAGAAGTTACACTATACTTTATTACATTAATAAACTGAACTGAGCCATGCTAAAGAAAAGTATTTTTAATATTTAGTATAGCAAAATACTATACAGGGTAGATTGTATTAAAAATATTGAAATGGTACAGTATTACTTATATAATATGAAGTTATGTTTTTTATATTTTTTGGTGAAATAGGATTCTAGAGGCATAACTAACTCTGACTCTATTTTATTAAACTAAATTACAAAATTTAAGTAATATAGAAAAATATTTCCTTTTTTTTTTCAGGAAATAAAGACCAAAAAATCATACCCGCCGCACAGGCTTGCAATGTTCAAAAGACTGACAACTTTGAGGGATCGACTGAGAATGGGTGTGCCCAGCATCAAAGCAATTGCTTAGCTAATTATATATATAGAATAAAACCATTGCGGTATTAAACTAGAGCAGACATTGGGAACAAAATCTCTGCACATGGTGCATGCACACAAGTACACAGTGAAGCGAGAGGGAAGATAATGTTACTTTGTAGGTGTGACAGAGACAGAAATATAATGTACCCTTCATTTGGTTAAAAACATTTTGTTTGCAGTGTCCCCTCTAGTATATTATCTCAATGAATAAAAATGTTTATAAACTCAGTTATATTTGGGATAATTAGTTCAGATTTGTTAGTTAAATTTAACAATTATTTTAGTTAATTATCACCGATATTGTGGTTTGAAAGATCTCTGACAATAGATGAATGTGAATAGAAAAAACAAGTGATTGTGTGGCCTAAAGCTGTCACTTTCTATAAATTTAAATAGCCCATATTAAGAGCGTATACACCTTGCGCGCAAAGTCAACTATAGGTATTTCTTCGTTAATTTCACGCACACATAAGCGACCAAAGCTGTGTGCCGCGTCGGCTCGCTATACAATCGGCTCAAACAACTTTGATCCGTGCGCTTCAAATATTCAATTGAAATGTAACTGTAATATAATATCATAAAAATATTTTATTTGCATTATAAGTAGACAAATATTACTGTGCAAGCAAAGAATAATACATATTTTGGATACTAATCATATTTTCGTTATTATTACATTGTTAAGTTGCATTCAAATCAGTGTTCAATCAGTATACACTACGGACGTTTTAATAATCATTTCGTGTTCGAACACATAAATAGTGTTGGGGCCTTACAACCCCTTACAATTACGAAATATATTTAATTTTATAGTACAATACATAACATAATTTAGCCTCGGAATTACATCCCATTATATTACCTGAAACATATTTTATACTCACTACAAAATCATTGTAGGTAATAAAAATAATTAAATATTTTACTACCAAGTACTAAGATGTGGTAATCGCATTCCGCGCGTGGCTATTTTTATTACGCGCGGCATAATCGACTGCAGCCAGGCCGGAGCGACGAGCGATACGTCCTCCCTCTAGAAGGCCTTGCGGCGGTCTGATTTGATCCACGTCGGACAGCGTGTTTTATAGTGGTTTTTAAAATATTTGTAGAAAACATGAAAACTAATTTTGTTGAAATATAAAAATGGTAATTTATTGATAAGACGTTCTTCTATTGTAATATGCAATTGCTATAAAAAAATATGTACGATAAGTTGGTGAAAAAAAATATGTTCTTGACGAGAGTTTCTGAATAATTTCGCATTGTTTAAATTTTTATTTTTCAGGAACTAAACACAAAAAGATTATTTTTCTCAGCAAAATCCCTCCATAAGGGTCTTATTAGTCTGATAATATTTTTATTTTCATCTTATATTTAGTGGTTTCGGATATCTTAAGCTTCTAAATTGCCATTTAAAGCCTAAATAACGAAACTTGTGTTCAGTAATCCTTATAGTACTCACAAATTATCCATCAATCTATAATGTTTTCCACCAAAATCCCTAGATGACAACCTTTTCTAAAATTAGTACTAATTATTTTACCTTGAAATTGTTTATTGGTGGCTATTAACTCATTTGAAAAGTCCTGTTTTTAAGCCAAAAAGCGCGTGCAGGGTATAAACGCTCTTAAGAGCTAATTAATTGAGCAAATCAGACCTACTCTAAAGGGCATTACAATTGTGTAAGTATAGCGTCATTTTGTTAATTTTATATGTCATTAAATTATATGTTCCTGCTTTAAATTGTATTGTAATAACACCTTTTAAAATACTGGCGTTGTAAAAAATAATTTGAATATTGGCGCCAAAATGAATATTTTTTTTCTGATCTTCGCCATTAATGTGTAAGAGTTATGTATAATTATTGTGATAGATGTTTATAGTTGGTTCCGTTGCGTTAATTTATTTGTAAATCATAGAAAATACTTTTTGTTATATTTATTTGACTATATTAATTGTATGTAATATATTAATATTATTTATTGAGAATAAATTGTACTGAAACTGTTTTACTCCACTTTTACTATGAAAAATTCTAGTTATTTGCTACCGGATCTTGAATCTCATTTCTACATGGGGTTCTAGGAATATGGTTGCGTTCAATACCAAGAAATAAATAAATAAATACACCCAACAGTCACATACATAGTCCTGACTCCACACTGAAATCGATTTTTGTTTTGTGGGGTCATCATGTTTGTGATGGGGTATCAGGAACTACGAGAGACTTCGGTCTCACGAACACCCAGACTCGAAACAAATATCCGTGGTTCACATAAATATATGTTTCGGTGCGGGGATCGAACCCGCGGCTTCTCGTTTCACAGGCGGCGTCTAACCAACTGCGCCACGGAGGCTGTCAAAAAGCAAGATGTGTGCCAACCAAGATGCGTATATTTGCAAAAAAATCTTCGTTCTCCCCTCCCCAATCTTCAGGGTGTTCCACTCTCACTGCGGAATGACCTGAGTATCCTTGGTGTGGATATCCGCTGTGATCTCAATCCAAGGAATCACATCGAGGGCGTAATATCTGCCACATCACGCAGGGTTGGAGTTCTGAACAGGGTGCGTCGGGTTTTCACGCCCGGTCAACTTTATCGCTTATACAGGGTATATCAACACTGCTACCGAAAACGAAGCTGGGTGGTAGTTTTAGTGACATCAGACACAATGCAATTAAATTTCATGCAAGAAATTGTGACGATTTTTTTTTGTTATTTTTTTCCATCGTCTTATTAGGGTGGTAAATACATATTTTTTTCTGAAATAATAGTGTACACCCTTTTATTTTTAAAGAAGCTATGGTACGCAAGGCTTTAAATAATTATATTAACAAAAACTATAGATTTACCATCCAAACTCGACGATATTTAAAAAATTATAAAAAAAATGTCGTGTTTCTTTGCAAAATTTTTAGTAACATTGTGTTTGTATTCACTAAAACTACCACCCGGCTTCGTTTTCAGTAGCAGGCTTGATATACCCGGTATAAAGCGCAGGTCCGACCGGGTATGGAATATTGCTCGCATCTCTGGTATGGATCCGCCCAGTACCTGCTCGATGTCTTGGTTGGATTGCATTGGCGGGCCATCCGCATTATGAATGATGCTCAAAACGTCTATGAGCATCTTATAGTCGCTACAAATGCGGAGGGATGTCGCCTCTCTAAGCGTGTTCTACCGTCTGTATCACGGTGAATCTTCTAAGGAATTGTACAATTTAATCCCTGCCTCTCCATTCCTAAACAGAACCACGCGTGTAGCGTGTCACGACGCTGTAGCTTGATGGTCCGAACCAAAATATTTGCAAGTTCTTTTTTGTTTTTCTTTCGCCTGATAGTAGATAGCGATACGACCGCTGATGAACAGTAACAAAACTGGTGGTAGGTCTCTTATATGTGAGAGGCTGCCTGGGTGGGTACCACCGCAATGTCTATTTCTCCCGTCAAACAGCAGTTTCAATGCACTGTTGTGTTTCGGATTGAAGGACATTGTAGCCAGAGTAACTACTGGACATATTGAGACTTAACATCTTGTGTCTCAGGATGGCGAGCGCAGTGGAATGCCAAGCATTGCTTTGTAACTCAAGGTGTTGTTTGGTTTTGCTACTGTTCATGAGCGGTCGCATCGCTTACCATCAGGCGAACGGCATGCTCGTCTCGCCATTCAATGCAATAAAAAAAAAAAAAAAAAAAAAACTGCTGTTTGGCAGGGGAAACAGACCTTGCGGTTGTACCTCCACAGGCAGCCTCTCACATATAAGAGACCTACTACCACTACAATACCGCCACATGTGTTCTCTCCTTTCTATGATCCTGGATCCTTTCGCCGTAGTGTGAAGAAGCATCTTAAAGGGCCAGTATAATTGTATCGAATGGCATAGGACTGCGTTCTGATGTGGATACCTGCGTATAGTTAATGAGCATATTGTAAAACGACTTTTATCGTTGTCTATCTAAAAAAAACTTAGTTAAAAAATGTAAAAATCAAACCAAATCCACGATAAACAATCACGATCACATACACGAACGATCGATAAAAAAAATGTAACATTCGCGTTAATCCAAGAAACCATTTTGCCTATCTTTTTGGCGAGACACTCTTAAGCTTATTTTATAGATACGAATATAGAATACTCTTAACTCAGTGCTTAAAAAAATACCACGAAACAAAAAAGCAACATTGATACTACCAATTCTTACTCCTGAATATTTCAAAAGCAAAAACATTTATGCCGGCATGTTTTTACGGTATTACTGTCGCGTACGACTGATACATGATACATAATATGACAATACGCACGCAGCCTAGACTCTAGACTTATTCCAGACAAAACATCTCGCGTCTACGTGTCAAACACGACTGTAATATTATCAATTTTATATTTACACGCAGCCTTGAAATACAATGTCTAAGAACTGTATTTTGTATCAGTCTTTTTAGTGTTTACATAAATATTTTTGTGTCGCAGATACATTAAAACATACTTTTTTTTAAATGTATCTCTTGTAAATTCTCGTCGTTACCTGTACCTATAATTTTGTTTTGAATAAATACAGCCTAAATACTTTGCATAATTTTCTTATGGAGAAGACTCAAACTAAGAACTAGTGTAACAGATAACTTATTAACATTTGAAACTGCAACATTAGTTTTACAATCCTTTCAACCCGCAAATAGGCTATCACCTAGAAAAATAATGGAATATAAATTCAATAAACAAATGAATTATAAATCATCTATTCAGCTGGATTGATATGCCAGTGCATACAAGCCTCAAAAATATTTGAAATATTGCTGTACAAACTGAAATGACGTTTGGATATGATTTACGCCATGTTATTTTTAAGTTTCGTCATGCATACCCAATACCAGAGTTATTATTTATTATACGTTGATATATTTTGATGACTGGTTGGCATAGACGTAAAGTATCTGCTACGGATGTTGCGGGTTCGATTTTCACAGGAGTAAATGTTTTCTCTGTATCAGCCCATATACGTCCCACTGCAGGGCACGGGCCTACTCTACAATCGAGATTACGATTGAGAGTGGTTAGGCTATATAGTCCACCACGCTGGCCTAATGCGGGTTGGTGGACTAAATGTTTTAAGGCCTACAGATAATTTGATTATAAGAAACATTACATTTAAGTATAAGTATTATGTATTATTTATATTATTTTACCTCATTAATGTTAGGAAAACTTACAACTAGCATAAAACAATAAAATAATATACATAAAGAAAGGTTAATTAAAATTTTCCACGAACGAAAAATGTATTCTAGAAAGATAATAATTTATTAAATATCATGTAAGAATACAGCCACATTCATATTCCTGACCACACACGAAAATACATATGTGTTGTGTCCTTGGTATTAGAAACTACGAAAGACTCTTCGTTCTCACAAACATCTAGACTCGAAACAGTATACTAATATTTATTTTGGTTCGAGAAATGGGGTAGAACCTTCGGCCTCACTTTTCACAGACGCCAGCCTAATTACTATTAGTGCACAAAGGCTTTCTAAAACAAATACTTTTAAATCACGCTAATATTTTTCTGTCTGCGGGGAAAAACCTGCGGTCTAAATTTTCACTAACGCTGTACAACCGCCTCTCGGAGGCTGTCCATTATCAACAATGTTTCTATTATTTTAAATAAAACTTCTACATAAAAAGACGTAACAAAATATTCCAAACAGAAATCAGATTTTCTAGAATAAAACCACAGGAATGGCTCTATTGTGCTCGCACAAGATATTTGCATCATTTATTTACCAATCCAATTTTGTTTGATTTCGAGTCAGTTCCGCGTTTGCAAACAACGGACCGTAAATGTTATACCTGAATTGTTTTTTTAGCATTTTAATATTTTGAAAGTTTATTTTTCTGCTTGAAATGGCCAAATATGCTTAGTGATGCTGACAATTCCGCTGGTTTTTGTGCGAATTTATTTCACATTATTTACTTTGATTTTTATTGCGATTTTTACTGCAAAGTGTGTATAGTCATATAGCGCAACTGATTTTAAATAAATTTGTTTTTTATTTGTACGAAAACGTTTCGATATTGCCTTTAATAGGATATGTATCTAGTGGTATGCATGTTCGGCGTGGCGCATTTAATTGCAAAGATTCGTAAATCGAATGCCAATTTCGCCAATTTGTCGACTAGTTTAGTTGTATGTAAATGCAGTACAGAATGTAAATTAATAAAGGTTTTTTTCCATAAACAAAGAAGCATAAAATTATTTTGAGGATGGTCTTAGCATGACTATGCGGACAGCTTAGTGCTTGGGATACTTCCAGGGACTGCCAGAAGTCGGTGAACCACTGGTTAAGAATCACAGTACCAGGTAAACATTGAAAAACAAATTCCGAATATCATTCCATACTAACAAATATAACAAAATGTTACTACACAATATTGCGTAACACATCCAAACGCCAAAAACACGCGGTTGTGTCCGCATTAACCCGTGTTCAGAGCATTGTTAATACCCGTTGCGGTGTTGTCGTTTTGCCAAAACTCTGGCAATTTATGCGCCGCGGTCGACTCGGCCGTAGATACAGGCTTACCGGATATTGGTAGATTATTCCTGTATCGGTAAGCAGTTTAGGCTCACTAATTTCCGTTGCCGTTTGAAATTGGAACTATATTTTGATGGTGACGGGGCAGATTCAGTTTGTTTTTGGGAGTTAGAAAGCTGAGTTTTGAATTTGTAGGATAAGGTGTAATTTTTTATATTTAAAATTCGAACCTTTTATAGTCTGTGGTTTCTTACGTGTGAATCCCTGTGTTCTTTTTTCTCATTACAAGTTGATTTACAGTTTTATCATTGAAATAAAGTTTAACAAATTACGGCCTCATTAGCACTTATTTATATAAAAATATCAACAAGTTATCAATATGACACCTGTTAGTGGTTACATTGTAGTGAAATTAATACAATTTGATCCATCCATTAGTAATCCGTATGTACATTTTGTAAGTAGTTTTCCGCATTCAGAGAGACAGACGCGGTGGAGACTTTATTTGATAATATGTAGTGATTTTTTAAGCGCTCGACTCGTTAGATATCGTCAATTACGATACGAGTTCAATGGTCTCACAGTCGAGGTTTCTACAAACCAGGAAATATGGCGAAGGTTGAGTAGGAAAAACGAAGACTGGCACCGGCCCGGACAACATTAGATGGAAAGAAAGTGGTGTATTTATCACATAAAACTTATTTAGACTTCCTCGTTTACACGGGCAGATATTCTCGCCTCGAACAAACGAATATCGTACGGAAACAAAAAAGTTACATTGTGTAAACATTTGTCCTTAATATTAGAATACTTACATCACATAGATTATCGTATTGATTGATTGATTGATTTATTTAAATGCTTCATCGACCGTTACATATGTACTTACCTACGATTAGGTATAATTGACTAACTACACAGGACGTTGCGTAGGTACTATTTTACATTACGGATGATTGGTGAATACAAAATTCTAGAAATTGTTGTTGAAATATATTATTACTACTAATTACTATAGATTAGCATGCAGTATTAATTTATTAACTACTAGCGGTCCAGCCCGGCTTAATACACTTTTCAAAATGGCGGCTAAAATGTTCATTTCCGACTACCAATTTAGAATATCGACCAATTGGACCACGAAAAAATTTATAACATTTTCCTTATATTTGCTACATTTTTATTACTACGTCCCTCCTATAGGTCATAGCGTGATATTATATAGCCTATATTGCTCAATAAATGACCTGTTCAAGACAAAAATATTTTTAATTCGAACCAGTAGTTCTTGAGATTAGACGTAACAAACAAACTCTTCAGCTATATATTAGTAATAGATAATGACCATTTAGAACTTTATACGATTCTTGAAAGTAGGCGAAATAGTCTTAAGCTTTTTTGCCTCTCGTGTCTTTAACCAACTTCATAAAAGGAGTTTGTTTATTCAACTCATATTTTTATTATTGTAATCGATGGCGAGATGAGCATTGGCACATTAGCAGTGGCAAAACCAAACAAAACCTTGAATTACCAAGCAATGCTTGATATTTCACTGCGCTCGCCATCCTGAGATATAAGATGTTAAGTCTCAATAGGTATCTAGGTGCTCTGGCTACAATATCCTTCAAACCGAAACATAACAGTACATTTACACTGCTATTTGGCGAGAGGAATAGACATTGCGGTGGTACCGATCCAGACGGCCTCCCACATATGGGACCTACCACCAGTATGTTTGTACTATAGGTACATATTATGTATTTATGTCCACACTTTTGATAATTTCACACGGTTCTCTCAAACTCACAGTCTAACAAATATTATAAATCATGGAGTTATTAATTAACAATTTGTATTAAAATGTGGCATTCACGCAGTTTGAACAATTTGTTTACGTTTTGCCGCTAGTATTGTTCCGTAATTAAAACGTTACAGGTTGGAAGTGAAGGGAAGATAAGGGACGGCTTGGGGGTACGGAATTAGGGAATGATTGTGGGGTTTAGACCTCCCATAATATTCATTCAATTCATTATCTGTCGTTAGTTAATTAGATTACCTATCGTTGCTTATAAGTTATATATGAATGTACATTTATGTTTGTATGTATTTATTTATATACATATATCTCCCCATAACAAAATAAAGTAATAAAAAAACTTGATTATTAACGTTGAGCATGTTTGATATTTTGGAATGGTTAGGGAATAATTTTGCACCAATTGCTTTATCAGTATAAAAGTACTATCATTTATGTGGTAGAATACAATATTCATTTATTGCGCTATCGTACACAAACATGACAATTTATATTACATTAAAAATTTAACACTTTAAAACTATTACAATTATTTTACATTAAAAAGTTTATCTCTCCGAAAAATCAACTTTCATCCATAATTTCAACGACTTTTTCACCATCATCATTACCAGAACTATCATCGCCAATCTCTAAAACTGATACGATAGGTTTATGGTAGCTGAAGTAAGAAACGAACAGTTTTGATTCGAACCTATTTAAATGTCTAATAAAGACCGCATCAATAGTAGTTTTGTATTTCGTTGTGCTAAGATTGCGATCATTCGACATAGTTAAACCAAATTCATTATTTAAAAATTCAATTAATAGTTGATTTTTATCGTCTGCGAAGTTTATGTTGAAATCTCCACTCAAAATCATTGGCAATTCATCAAAGCTTTATAAACTGACAGCTGTCTACTCTCCATCCGTCCTACGCTTTTTCGATCAGGTCACGTGTCCTGACGCGAGTTTAAGATTTTATACCCATTACAGAAAAAGTGCTCAACGCCGCTAAAGAAGTTTTCACTTCAAAAACTTTAACCCACATATTACGAAACAGATAAGATTCTTAGCTATTCCATACAGTAATAATGTTTAGTTTTGCGCAAACTCTTGGTTAAACTGGCTGTAGTATTCTTTTCTAAATGCTCCATAACAACTATATCTCTGCTTGTGGTTACAGAATTAGTTCCAGGATCATATATTCTGTATCCCTTTATGTTGTCAGCATAACCCACAAGAATAAGCTGCTTCGCCTGTTTGCCTTCGCAACAAATCAGACATTCTGATTTTACAATCTTTGCCACTTCAGGAAAAGTAGTTCCCTCAACTTCCTGTTTCATTTTTTTAACACTGACACTATTCAAGTGTTCTAACTGCCTGTGCCAAATCCTGCTGGATGTCACAGCTGGCATTGCTATTACTGACTCTTCTTTAGTTTTCAAAGTATGTAATCTATATAATCCATCGATCAACTCTGCCCGGCCAACGAGTTCATTCTGCTGATTATGGATATAAAAAGCATTATCTTTAAATTTCACTTTATTTCCATTTTCTATCAGCTGACTCACCGATAGCAAATTCGTTGTCAATTTTTTTACACACAATACGTTTGAAATTGTAATGTCATACTCCACACCGTTCACGACTGTCACGATGTTGACATCTCCTGAGCATAATACTGGAACACGAGTCTGATCTGCTATAATAATTTCCTTCGTGTCGCACTGATTGAATGGGTTACCAATCAAGTTTCGTCTCGCTGTCATGTGTCTACTGGCACCACTATCAATGTACCAACTATTATTGTTCAACTTTCCGGTCAAAAATATAGCACTGAAAACATTTTTTGACTGTTTTCTTTTGTTGCTTTTGTGTAAATTCGGACATTGATTTTTGTAGTGACCTGTTTCTTTACAATTATAACATTTCACATCTTTGACAGCTTTCATACTACACTTTTGTTTTATTCCATAATGTTCCATTTCTCCATGCGATCTTTTTGCTATTAACGCATTTTCAGAAATAGAAGCGGAACTCATGTCTGAACCCATGTCCATCAATTTAGTTTTGATAATGTCAGCCGTGATTTCGATTCCAGAATGTTCGATTGCCATGAGCATCGGAGCATACCTTTCTGGTAGTCCAGCTAGCATCAAAGCACCAATCCATTCATCCGTAATCTTAAAACCTGTTCCGCGCAACCGCCATCCAGTTTTATTAATAGGTTATTGACCCAGACACTCTGAGGGGTCCACCCAGATCCAGAACCTCAAAAGATATTTTCCGTTCGTGTCAGTAAGAAGCTATTCAGTAAAGATAATGTCGACGAGTTATTTAGTAAACATTCCGAAGCTAAGAGGTCGCGAGAATTATGACGACTGGTCTTTTGCGGCGTCAAATGTGCTGGTGTTGGAAGGTATGGTGGACTCCATTACAACACAGTTATCGGCATCTGCGACTGCAGCCCAGAGGACTGAAGACTCGAAAGCTAAGGCAAAGTTGATCCTGACAATAGATCCAGCGCTTTATGTTCATATAAAGCAGGCAGTTACAACATACGATCTTTGGACTACGTTGAAAAATATGTTTGATGATTCGGGCCACATGAGAAAAATCAGTTTACTCCGAAATCTCATCAACATTCGCCTAGAAAGCTGCGAATCTATGACGGACTACGTGACTCAAATCGTAGAGACTGGACAAAGTAACAAAATAAGTGATAGCGCCATCTCTTGATATAAAGTGTTAAATTGTATTGTTTATTGGTAACTAAGCTACTGTGTATATAAAAGTGTAAAATGTTCTAGAATAAATCAGTCTGATTGCAACCGCCATCCAGTTTTATTAATAGGTTATGGGTGGCGGTTGCAATCAGACTGATTTATTCTAGAACATTTTACACTTTTATATACACGTGGTGGCCTGTTGGTAAACGGACTAGACGCGACTGCCAACATACTCTCGGTGGTCGCGGGTTCGAATCCCAGGGCACACCTCTGACTTTTCGGAGTCATGTGTGTATTGATAGTCAATCACCACGCACTAAAACGGTGAAGGAAAACATCGTGAGGAAACCTGCATACCATAGCGATTCATAAGAATTTCTATGATATGTAAGTTCGCCAACCTGCACTAGGCCAGCGTGGTGGACTATATGGCCTAACCACTCTCAATCGTATTCTCGATTGTAGAGTAGGCCCGTGCCCTGCAGTGGGACGTATATGGGCTGATACAGATATACACAGTAGCTTAGTTACCAATAAACAATACAGTTTAACACTTTATATCAAGAGATGGCGCTATCACTTATTTTGTTACTAATTTTAACAATATATAATGCCATTATTGTATATTGTGCGTACTGTGTGTACATTCATATCATATTTGTGATATGTTCATACACTTGTTATATTATTTTATTTTTTTACTGCACACCGAAAATTATTCTTATTATTTCTGTCCATCCAGAGGTTGCCTGGTAGAAGTCACTATTAGTGATAAGGCCGCCCATTGTACATAATTATGTGTGATTATCCTGTAAATTGTGTTGTGTTTTTTGTTTTTGTGTTATTGGTGTATTATTATCTTGGTGTATTATTATTTATTATTATTATCTTAGTGTACATTAAAGCATATTTTAATTTTTAATATTCGTAAATATATGAAAAATACTTACGGCCTTAAGCAATCAATCAAGTCAATTTGAAAACCAATTTTAACTTGTGTTTTGTCCCTTTCAAACGATATTTGAATTCAGTTTGAGCAAAGAAGATAAAATATTTGAACTCAAAAACAGGTTTTAAATCTGTCTATCAATAAGGCGGTAACTTTACAACCATTGACATAAATATATGGACAGGGCGGAAAGCGCGTAACGTATTCTGACGTAAGTGGTGCGCGCGCTCCAGTACATCTCTAGCGGAACGTCACTGAAATTAATCGTCATTCGCAATGATTTTGAAAACGCTTGCTGTTGTCATAACAGAAAGTTTAATAAAAAATGATTATTTTAAGTTAGTTTAATATTTATTTGAGGGCGATGTTAACGGTCATTTTTTGAAACTCTAAATTTGCTGAAGCCCATCCTTACATTTAAATTAATGTTTACAACTAATTAATTGTCATCAACAGTTTTGGAATGCTAAAATATTCCGGGCAATTCATATTTTTCAAATTCTCTATCAGAGGAGCAATGCAGGATCATCATTCATCACAGACCATATTCTTTATTAACCAATAGATATTATGTCCATTGGCATTTGAAAAATCTACAAAAAAATAACATAACTTAAACACAGACAAAAACAACTCCTAATTATATTGACTTTCTACGAACTTGACTGTTTTGTCTGTTTGACTATTCAAGGTTCTAGATTACAGGGCGTAGGACATCCTAGGTCATCGAGTTACGTCAAGGGCTGTCAGTAATTGGATATAACGATCGGCCAGCTAAGTAACCTTGTTTCTAGATATTACGCTGTCCATTATTTTGTGGTGTTTTAGTTTAATAATATTTTGTATGATTGTGAAGCGTAGCAGGGTTTTTTATATTGTTGCTTGTTGGTTAGAAATGGGTGATTATCTATCAATGGTTAGTTTAAAACTTTTAAATAAAATCATTATTTATATACAAGGTGATTTTTTCAAGTGGGAGGGGATTGCCATATCCGAAACTATAAGCAATATCGAAAATTCTAAATATATTTCTCGATTTTGATATAAACTAAAACTTCATACTTACTTATTTTGAAAAAAAAAATGATAAATTAAAAAAAATGACACTATATTTACTTTCTAGCAAGTAATGATATATATGAAAATAAAGGAAATAAGTCTATACGGCCTAACTCCTCTCAAACGTTCTCTCCCGTGCCCATGAAGTAGGACGTATTGGTGAAAATCGCCTAAATTTCGAATTACTGCAAATATCTTTATGGTACTTTATAGGACTTTCCAAGATTTCCTTCATGCTTAAATTAAAATAATTAACTGAGAATACACGCAATCTCTTATAGCTAGTCTTATGTGTCTTAAATTTGAACCCCCAATCCACGGTTTTGCAGTCTTGCCTGCACCTCACTAAGCTACTAGTATGATGAATTTATATGACATACAAAATACGAGTTATAGTAGCGAATATCTATGTCAAGAGGTACCGAGCCAAATTCCATACCCGAAAGGCATTTTGTCGATCAAATATGGCTGTGCGGTACGCCAACTAACTACAAAGTTACGAGCGACAGTGTAACCAAATTCCGGTAACAATTTTTGCCTTGATTTGCCTGTAGGTAACTATTGTTTGGTTAACATAACTTCTCGAATTTATGATTTCATCTGTTATCAATTTGTTATATTACAATGATATAAACACTTTAAACCATATTCATATATTCTGTGCTTTAAACTCTATATACTATATTCATTAATTTAATTCCTCAGTTGCGCTGATGTACTACAGAACAATTGAAACGTTGAGGTTTTGAGTTTGAACCCCGGGTCGGGCAAAGTGAATTTGGAAAAAGTGATATTGGACTTTTTTATATATTACCAGCGCGGAGTCAACCGGAGGAAAACTGCAACTGTGTAAATGCACTGTTTTGTTTAGGTTTGATGACATTGAGGCTACACCTGAGTAACTACTGTAATATTTAGACTTAACATCTTATGTTTCAGGATGGCAATGGCAGTGGAATGCCAAGCATTGCTTTGTAATTCAAGGTGTTGTTTGGTTTAGCTACTGTTCAAGAGCGGTCGTATCGCTTACTTCTCGCCATTCATTGCAAAAAAGAGATATCTACATCGCTCAATCTAAACAAAGTTTGTAAATAAATAACACCCAAGAGTCACATACATAGTCCTGACCCCACACAAAGATCGAGTCTTGTGTCGTGGGTATCAGGAACTACGAGAGACTTTTCGGTCTCACAAACACCCAGACCCGAAACGCATACCTGTGGTTCACACAAATATTTGTTTCGGTTCGGAGATCGAACCCGCGGCATCTCGTTTCACAGAGTTTAACTAACTACACCACGGAGGCTGTTAAATACGCAAACTATAATGTTTGCAATACGTCCCTGCGTAGTCGGGCAGTTATTTCATGTTGTTCCCGGATTACAAAGCTCCGGACAGACTTACAACTACCACATTGTTTAATGTCGTTGTAAATTCAACACTTAACTCTTACCCATTGCCTCCATATGCTTTTTATATGAAGGGTTTTACATTTAACTCTGTTAGAATTACGTGTACAGGAAACTAGCAATTTCCGGAGCACATTGTTCTGTGTTTATTCGCCCCATAAATGGATTTTGTAACAATTTTGTCGAGTTAAAATATATTTTATAATATATTTTGATTTTTTTCCTACTTCACAAATTCGATCTTACTGTGGGGTTAGGGTCGTGGTTCCTAACCTTTTTAGGTCTGTTACCCCTATGATCTAAGGGTGACTGATTTTACCCGTCTCTCACCTCTAGGGTGACTGATTTTACCCCTCCTCCCAAGGCTGATCTCAAACAACACGTGTATACCTTATACGTAGACTTCCCCCAGGTTAGGAACCACGGGGTTAGGGCTATGTATGTGAAACTTCGGTGTATTTATTCGTATTATTTAACATGGGTCGAAGTATCAAGTGAATCCTACCTGTGATTTGATGTTACCGCATTAATTTGTCAATAATTCCAGCTAATGGAATATAATTTTTAATGAGTAATTCGGTGGTATAGCCGCTAACTGATATATCAAACATATTTAAAAAAAAACCACAAACTGAAAAATATATACAAAAAAGCCATTGTATCATGTAGAATGACAGCCTTTTTATTGTAAAACCTTTGGCAACGGAAAAACTCAGTCAAAAGTTACACGCGACGCGACGGTGAAAATTCCCTCCACGCCGGTCAAAACTAAAAGTCACCGAGCGACCAATTTGCAGTGATGAACTATCGCGTCAGTCCATTTAGTTCCATTACGCTTTTCACCTGTTATAACTTCATTGCTTGGATATCTTTTATTTGACTACGTGATTGGTGGGTTAAATGTTTGTTGTTTTAAGCAAAAAGGGTTTTTAATTAATAAATACACCCAGCTGTCACATTGTCTCATATTAAGAACTACATAAGAAGAACAAAAATTATACCTGTATCTGATGGGCTACTCTTTAAAAACGATACGAACTTCGAATGTTCGGACGCCGTACGTAAAACTTCGCTAATGTGCTTAGCACGCAATACTAATAAAACTTTACAAAAAGTTGGATTCCTCTCTCGTACGTGGCAACCATAGACTAAGTTCGGAGAAAATGATAACTATAATAGAGAATAGTATTGATTTTTAGAAGTGGAAATCTTATATCATACTCCGGACGTCAAACATCCGAAAATTCGTATTTTTTATCGTTTTTATAGATTAACCCCCCTGTATCATCTCATTTACGTCCCACTGCAAGGCACGGGCCTACTCTACAATCGAGAGTAAGAGAGTTGGTAGGCCATATACTTATATCCCATATGAGTTTCTGTATGTATGTAAATAACACTGCTTTTTAAATATAAAGTGAAATATATAAGCTCAATGTACCTCCAGAGACATGGAGATAACGTACGGCTATAAACGTTAGAGTTTAGTCTAGTCTAGACTAAACAACGAACTGTGACCAAACACTAGATAACGAAGCGAAACCGCGTCCAGTAAAATACTTTATGTGTTAAAGTTTAAGAGAAAATGAGAGTTTCATTTAAAATAAATACATACATACATAAATTCAGGCCTTTTTCCCAGAAGGGCTAGGCAGAGGTGCCAGAACACCCACATTTCGCCTTGTATATGCCGTCCCACGATGTGACAGGTGGCGAGTCTATCTGACTCTGTTAATGAATAGAAAAATCCCATATTACTTTACCCAACCCGCGATTCGAAACCAAGACCTCAGCTTTGTAACCGTACCCTAGTACAACTACGCCACCAAGGCAGTTTTAAAATAGAAAAAGACTAATGAGTTATGACGACAATACGATAAAATATACTATAAAGGTGGCCATGCTCTTGTCAGTCATGATTCAGTATGAATGGGCAGGCTCGTCCGGGGCAATAATTCTACCTCGCAAGACTTTGATGTGAAGGGACAGCTTTGTGTTCTATTTGGTTAGTGAGATTGATGGATGCCTAATACCTCTTTCTATCTCTCTTCCTTCCCGCTCCCCTCTAGATTAGACAGGCTGGCAACAGATCCATGATCCAAGCGTCACGGGCTAAAAGGACTTGTATCCATAGCCGTAATTATTTTTAAATAAAAAACCCAGCGTCATGGATGTTCAATGTTCATGGCCGGCAGTGAGCACTTAACATCAGGTGACCTGTTCGATCGTTTGCCTTGCTTATGCAATAAAAATGTATCTTGACGATACCAGCTTATTTGAAATCGAAATTTGTAGCACAAATAATTAGTAGGAATTCTAAACAAATAATAATTGCCCATTCCATTCCATTGGAAAGCTAAACAAAACAAAACAAAATACTAAACTACATTTGTGACGTTACTTATTCGATATAAAGCTTCTGCCACATAAAAATAGCTTTCCAAGCTATCAATTCGGCTTATGGCTTCCACTGAAGCAAACGCTTTATATTTTATTAAAATTCCTACCCTGACACGATCGGTGATAGCAATGGCATATTTTAATATATTCCTCAAATTTACTTACACTTACGAGATTCAGCGTACCCACAAAGGATGGACCAGAAATATTTTGCAGCGAATATATTATATCTACTCAATATAGACGCCTGCTCAACGAGTAAAGGAATGTAGCCCTTGGTTTAATTAATTTAAAAACTAAGGATAGGCCCTTCATTACATTTGGAGTTTCAAAAAATGCTAAAATAAATATCAAATTAATTTAATAGACTTAGTCAAAACGATAATAAAAATATTTACATTTTTATTTCACTTTTTGTCATAATACAAGCAAGCATTTTCAAAATTTTCTTTTAATTTTCAAAATTTTCTTTAATTTTCAAATGTTCTCTGCCTGATATCCAATCTTTTGAGAGCAGTTAGCCTACCACGGTGACCTAGACTTGGACTCCAGCTATTTTTAAATTTTCTTGGCCGTTTTTATGCCTATTCACGATATTTCCTCCAACCGTTAAAATATGTGATATCACAACCAAAATGCGTTAATGTTTTCGAAAAGTCTGAGGTATGAACTTGGGATTCGAACCCGCATTCAACGAATTGATCTATTACCAAGAGGCCATCACTCAGCCTACATAATTCATATTAATTGTATTTACTTACAAATATTAATTATGATGAAAATACCGTCATCAAATAATGATACAGGAAAAATGAAACAAGGCAATTCTTTTGCACATAATACGTCGTCGTTGATACATTACTGTCCACGACAATTGATTTATAGCGCAATAAACCGGGAAATACTGCCAAAACTGAAGCTGCCTTATGTTCCATGCTTTTATTTTTTGTTGCTAGGCATCTTTCGGGATCCCTTTTGTAGGAATGCGCAAAAAATCTTATAAAATATACGAAAAAAAGGGACCTAAAATCTAGCAAAGTTTTAAATTCTGACAACAACAACACACATTCTGACAAGCTTAACAGCTCACATAATAGGTCTCATTTAAATGTAATAATAATTTGAAAAGCACCACGGCTTTACAGCTGGCTTCTCCGGCTGTAAAAGTTCAATGTTTTGTCACCCGCTTTGCACGTAGGGAAGTGGACAATAATTTATTTCCAACTCCTCCTATTATATTAAATTTCTGATTTATTTCATTGCGGGTTAAAGACAACTTAGACATTCCCGGAGAATCGAGCTTCAATACTTGGTGTCATTACAATGCGTGCTACTGTTGATCCTGGCTCACAGGAGTTACAGTGGTGGGTGTGAGGGCGGGACAGTCTCCATTACATTTTGACAATTCTTAAACCTCACGCCACACGTTGCGTGTTAAGTTGTTACGAATGCGGTTGTTACTCGTAGTAGTGTGAGTATCACTATTTTTTAAATTTATTGTATCAAGGATTTATCGATCAGATTCCTTTTGGTTCCCGGTATAATCATGATGTTGGTACTATGTATATGACTGTCGGGTGTATTTTTTTCAACACTAACAGCCTCTGCCAATAAACAATCCCAATCCAAAATTTACCGTTTGAGATTGACAGCTCAATCTTTTTTCTGATACTATATTGCCAATAATCAATCTCAGTAGTGAAAAGAATATGGCAACATGGTAAATGACAAATCAAAAAGTAGAAAACAATCCAGATTGTTTTCAATCTAATTTTTTCGATTGATTATTGGCATCGGCCGTATGCTGCTAATCTGTCCGTTTCCTATGACAATAGAGTAATCAAATACATTACACGGCATAACATTTTATTTATAATTTAATAACATTAAGATAATAAATGCGTAAACTGCAGAACTATGATAGAGTAAGTTGTACATACAGAGAGGAATTTTAAGCCTAAAGCCGTGTCTACTGTGAAGACGCGTAGTATAGTCATCTTGATGGGTCGTAACTTCAAGTACATAAGCGCATCGTCAATTATCTCCAAGTAATTTTCATCTGTAGAAATAAATATATTTTACAAAGATATTACCAGTTACAGTTACCGCTTATTATGGTGTAGACGTATTTCTATTTAATTCTGTCCACGGGCACGTATTTTGCTTAAAAATCTTTGACTGGATTATATGATTTCGTAGAAAATATACTCATCGATGCTAAGACGTCTCAAACATAGCATAATCTATAATTTCTCAGATATCCTGACAAACAAACGAACTAGCGAATATTATTAGTTGTAATAATGTGGTACTTTTGGAGAAACTTAATTGAATAAATAAAGAAAAGTACCTTTACTTAGCAAAATCTCTCTAGTAAAAATCAGTTTGATTTTGTTCACTTCATTAGCAGCTCCACTTGCGAGGAAAGCGACCACGAATGATATGAGTAAAGAGAAACTTATTATGACGGCCTTTAGGAACAATACCTGCAATATATAAAAAAATTACATATTTAACATAATTGTCACTTGTGTCAAGGCTATATAAAAAAATTAAGGGGGTCAAAATCATGGTCAAAGACTCCGTTACATACTAACATACGTGTGAAGCTAATAAGAGCGTAATAAGAAAAGAAGTATGTATGCATAGTCAGTCACCACGCACTTTAACGGTGAAGGAAAACATCGTGAGGAAACCTGCATACCATAGCGATTTATAAAAAAAATCTATGGTATGTAAGTCCGCCAACCCGCACTTGACCAGCGTGGTGGACTATATGGCCTAACCACTCTTAATCGTACTCTCGATTGTAGAGGAGGCCCGTGCCCTGCAGTGGGAAGTATATGGGTTAATATAGAAAAAAAGAAGACAGTTCGTGTTGCTGAGGCAGTTTTATGTTTCTTCTTCACAATAGGCAAGACGAATTATTTTAAAATCATGTTTTATAAAATAGATACACATTTATTATATACGAAATAATCTATATTCCAAGAATTAACAAAGGTTTAACATAGTTTTAAGCCATTTTTCTAATAATCTTTCAATAGTGCACAGAAAAAGCTAGTAGGTGTCATGGCGTCCGTTATAACGTCACCACTAGGTAAACATGTCATTGTGTCTATGCGCAGCGAAGAAAGTTAACGAAACAAATCATATTTCGTTTGATAAAAATGAATTCTGAAGTCTATAAGTGGTTCCGGTAAAGTTCACATTCCACATTTTTAAAGAAATTGGTAATGTTTACGGCAGGTTTACATAGGCGTGACGTCATGCGTCGTGGCTAGCGTTTCTGTCAATTGCTATATTTTATACTTTTATTTTATTGAAAATCTTGTTAATCTCCAATTCTGGATTAAAACTAAAACAACGTTTTAAATTCCTCTAATATGTTTTTCCCCCTAACATCATAAAATATTTGATATTTTGATACTGTCGTCACGCCTATTACAACACGTTATGAAGCAAAAGATGGTAGCAAAAATTGACGATTTAAAAGATCTTAGGACAATTTGAATAAATAATATTTTGATGTGATTTAACGTCTTTTACCTTTCGACTCGGTAGTTAATATCACGGCGTCTCTCAACCAAAACTGCATCATATTTGATATATTCGTTTTGGAGGTATGATATGACTCACACGCCATTTGTAACACCCCTTTTTGCGTGCGGGAATTAATATTTTTAAATATTTATTTATTTATTTATTTATACTTCACATATTCCAAATTGTACAGGTGGACTTAATACCTGAGGCAGTATCTAACAGTCGAACCTAGGATGATACAGAGATGAGAAGAGATAGATGCATAAAAAATAATTAACAATAATTGAAAATACATACACTACCATAAATATAATTTAAACAGAAGTTACATAATAAACATATAATAAAACAAAGTTACACTAAGTGAAAATATACGTATATATGCTAATAAAATAATATAATATGAAATAAATCTTCTTCTATTCTAGTGAAAAAATATTTGTCATGAGAAAGATCTGAGAAAATATTACTATAGTCGATGTAAGTATTTATGCTTTGTTGCAATAGGACTTACCGCACCGTCGTATTTATCTAATAAAATGACTTCATATACACATATTAATACTCTTACAAAACGTGCACAGTATGTTACGAAACTCTGAAAAAAAGAAAAACAATGAATTACCTATACCCATTACACCTAATACACCCAAGAGAAACATACATATAAGAAATACCTAGAAATCGATTCGAATAGTAGAAATAAAATGTTCATATTTTATGATACATACATGACTTTTTATTATTATTGCAATGAATGGCGAGATGAACATGCCGTCCCCCTGATGGTAAGCGATACAACCGCTCATGAACAGTAGCAATACCAAACATCACCTTGAATTACAAAGCAATGCTTGGCATTACACTGCACTCGCCATCCTTATACATAAGATGTAAAGTCTCAATATGTCCAGTCGCTACTCTGGCTACAATGTCCTTCAATCCGAAATACAACAGTGCATTTCAACTGCTGTTTGACGGGAGAAATAGACATTGCGGTGGTACCCACCCAGGCAGCCTCTCACATATGAGAGACCTACCACCAGTAAAAGTATTTTATTTTAGAGTATTTTAAACCCAAGATATCATGGATATAATTGAGTATGTCATGCAATTTGGATTGTACGGTTCTAAAATTCCAGGTTTCTCAGTTTTAACCCCAATATCAATCTCATTTGGGGTCAGGAATACTGATTCCACATCAAGATTGATTCTTGCGTCAGGTATCAAAAAATGCGTCTTTTTGGTCCCACAAACAACAAGACCAGAAACAAATACTTGTGGTTCACACAAACTTTTGTCTCCAGTTCTACAGCCGGTGTCTAACCAACTACGCCACGGAGGCTGTATCAAATATCAATCATACGATATTGTTCTACATACCACAGCTTTAACAGAACTGTGAATTCGATGTATATCATCAGTGAATTTCTTATATATCCGCAAATACTTTTGCATGACACGGGCTTTCATTTCTTCCTGCCTCGTATTCATTAGCCCAGCATCCTTCAGTTCCTTGTTAAAAGTAATTCGAATTGCTTTCAAGACTTCGTACGTCAATTCAAAAATTATAATATTAGTGAACAAGCACATATTAGTAGCAAAGCCGATAACTTGTGCCGCTCTGGACGCAACAAACAGATCGTTGTTTACAAAAACAAAGGCCCAAACACATAACAACGTGAAAAACGTGAGTTTAGTGGCGATATTCTTATATTTCCTGCCAGTGAAATTGGGGAATAAACGCACGGCTTCATAATATTCAAAGAAATATTTCTGTCCAGTGATAACGGAGTCTACGACATATGCTAGATGTTCAACGTTACTCGATAAAACCCTGATAGTCGAGCTTAACTGGAGATGCGTGGTGACTAAAAAAAGGTACGCTGAAAATAAACAGAATGATATCGCGTATATTTTCCCCACTATAGAAATAAACTTGTTATTTGTCAAGTTATAATAAATGCCGCAGAGCCATCGTGTTATCAATATGATATTAGTTGTACCGAAAAATCTTCGGTATTCGGTAATATTTTGCACAATTTTTCTAATCATTTTTATACGCCTTATTATAAAAAAACCAGGGATACGTTTAGTCCGTTTCACTTTTCTATATCTAAAGCAAATGTTATAGTGGTGCGCTTACACAATTAAACAGATATCGATTGTTGATTTATTTTTTACCAACTACTATAGTACTATCGATTGATTAAAATTGATTGCGCTGTGCCCGAATTAGGTAAAAAATAACCTAAGTATAATTTTCCTTGCCACGTATACGAGTATACTTGTGTCAGATATAAATTATTTACCACAGTGAATAAAAATTACACAACCTCCGTGGCGCAGTTGGTTAGACGCCGGCTGTGAAACGAGAAATCGCGGGTTCGATCGCCGCACCGAAATATATATTGGTGTGAACCACATCTTTTTGTTTCGGGTCTGGGTGTTTGTGAGACCGAAAAGTCTCTTATAGTTCCTGATACCCACGACACAAGACTGTGCATTTGACTGTTGGGTGTATAAATATTTTATTTATTTATTATTTATTAAAAGTAATGCCCATAGGATTGGCAAGTTGAAGTGGCAGGAGACTGTCCCACCCTCACACCCACCACTGTAACTCCTGTGAGCCAGGATCAACAGTGGCACGCAATGTAATGACACCGAGCATTGAAGCTCGGAGAGTCTCCGGGAATGTCTAACTTGTCTTTAACCCGCAACGAAATTAATCAGAAAGTGAAATTAATAGGAGGAGTTGGAAATAAATTATTGTCCACTTCCCTCCGTGCAAAGCGGGCGACAAAACAATGAACTAAACAGGTAAACAACCTCGTAAAAAGACTTTTACAGCCGGAGAAGCCAGCTGTAAAGCACCACAGATCACATCATCACTACATTTAAATGGGACCTATTATGTGAGCTTTTAGACTTGATTCCAATAATAAGTATGGCAAAAACGCCGGAAAGCACGGAAGTTCTTCCTAGTCTCTACAAGGTCCATGTAGTATACGACTCCAGATGATATCTGCATACTATCCAGCATAATTTTACGCTCATTCTGCCAAAGACTACACTCCCAAAGTATATGATGCGCGGACTGCTCATACTCGTAATTAGGTGTTGAACATGGGCACGCAGGCGATTCAACAAGCTTAAAAGAGTAAAGTTTAGACCTAAAGTTACCATGGCCCGTGAGAAACTGTGATACGCAATAATCGACATCCAACCAAGTCTTTGTCAAACGGTCACGAACGCAAGGAAAATATTGATATAGATGTCGTCCCTTCAAAGTTGAAGTGGCAGTGGGCCGGACACATAGCTCGTAGAACCGATGACCGTTGGGGCCGAAAGGTTCTTGAGTGGAGGCCACGTATAGGCAAGCGAAATGTCGGACGCCCGCCTACAAGGTGGACGGACGATCTGACTAAGGTTGCAGGAAGTCGCTGGATGCAGGCCACTTCCAACAGGTCATTGTGGAGATCCTTGAGGGAGGCCTATATTCAGCAGTGGACTTCCTGTGGCTGATATGATGATGATGATGATGAAAAGTAATGTAGTCTTGTAGCGTGGGATGCACTCGAGCGTTGGCGGGACGACTTACACAAGAGGGTCGGCAGCGACTGGATGCATAAAGCAGCAGACCGGGCTCTGTGGTGTACCTTGGGAGAGGCCTATGTCCAGCAGTGGACTGCAACGAGCTGATGATGATGATGAATCCAGTAATTAATATTTACCCTGGTTAAAATTTAAACAATTGTGAATAAATATTATACTAGCGGCTTTGCCTTGCTTCGCCCAGAACTAATACAGATAGTAAAAAAGATACAATCTATCGAAGTAAAATATAATAAATAATACTAATAAATAAATATTTGTGGGCCTCACAAACATTTGCCTTGGTTTGGGGGTCGAACCCGCGGCCTCTCGTTTAAAAAAGCTTTACTTGCCCCAGAATACTGGCAATATCTAAACTGTTTTATATTTAATTATAGACTTCTGGGAACGAAAATATAAATATCCAGACGACGTATCACGTGGATATCGGCGTCTGTGATTCACGATCAGTTTACCGTCAAATAAATCCTTTGGGTTTCGTCTTGGAACTTAGAGAAAAGAGGCACTGCTTTTTTAGTTTCCTCGACGAATATTGGACGACAGCCGGGGTCCTTCTTTAATTGTTAATCAGGAAATAAAATAACTGATTGTGAATAATTACGTTTAATATTATTATCATCAATTTATTTTATACTATTGAGGTATTATACTAGAGCGGACATCGGGAACAAAATCTCTGCATATTGTGCGTGCACACGAGTACACATTGAAGCGAGAGGGAAGATATGTTACTTCGTAGGTGTGACAGAGACAGAAGTAGAATGTACCCTTCATTTTGTTACAATCATTTTGTTTGCAGTGTCCCCTCTAGTATAGTATCTCAATGTTTTATACCAATGAAAATTACGATCATGTCATTCGCCTGATGGTAAGCGATACGACCGCTCATGAACAGTAGCAAAACCAAACATCCACATGAATTACTTAAGTAATGTTTGGCATTCTACTGCGCTCGCCATCCTTAAACATAATTATTATGTTACTACATTCTACTTATCACATTTGATGTGATTATTAGATATTTTTAACCGACTTGAAGAAATAAGGAGGTTCTCAAGGACTGTATGTTTTATTATGTTTGTTACCTCATAACTATGTGCTGGATGACCCGATTTTGATTATTCTTTTGTTAATTGAAAGCTGGTGCTTGTCGTTTAGTCCCATACAAAGTTCTTAAAATGCATTAAGCCATAGGTCTTATATTAATTTACATTTCTACATATTTCACTGGTGGTAGGTCTCTCATATGTGAGAGGCCATCTGGGTAGGTACCACCGCAATGTCTATTTCTCCCGTGAAACAACACTGCGTAAGTGCACTGTTGTGTTTCGGATTGAATGACATTGTAGCCAGAGTAACTACTGGACATATTGAGACTTAACAACAGTCTCAGGATGGCGAGCGCAGTGGAATTTTGCTATCTTGTCGTATCGCTTACCATCAGGCGAACGGCTTGCTCGTCTCGTTATTCATTGCAATAAAAAAAAATGGAACTTGGCTTCCTGCCTTCAATATGTTACGCATATATTTTGATTTGTTGGCTAGTCAAGTCAATAAGCAAATTAATCAACATTTACAAGTACAATGGAATACTTGACTTTTTTTTCAGTTCAAGCTCCTATACTAGTCCTTGCGTCTGTCTCCTCGCTCGAATATCAAAGGGTGGATTGTCTTTGATAAAGCCACCCGATCTGAATACTAAAGCCTTTTTTCTACGTCCAATATAATATGGAAATTTGAGTTTTATTTGCAAGCCCGGGGCGAGTGAACTGTTTGAATGTGATGAGAGAAAGTGGTGTGACGAATGCTGACATACTGCCGTGTTTACGGAAGTTGATTGGTATTTTCATAGTTATATAGTACTTTGATGTATCCTTTTTAAAGGTAGGAAAGTCTTTAAGAATGTCCTATGTTTGGTAAAGAACTTTCTGTGGTTGAATATGTTTATCATAGATCTTTTTTTATTATTGTAATGAATGGTGAGACGAGCATATAATTTGTCTGATTGCAATCAATACGACCGCTCATGAACAGTAGCAAAACTAAACAACATCATAAATTACAATGCTTGGCATTCCACTGCACTCGCCATTCTGAGATTTGACATGTTAAGTCTCAACATGTCCAGTAGTTACTTTGGCTACAATATCTTTCAAACCGAAATACAGCAGTGAATTTAACACTTTCGAGGACGGTCTAAGTTCAAGTTGTGTTCTGGAATGACACAATAAATTGCCATACAAATATATTTGGCGTGTAAATACGTTGTGTTCTATAATATTGATAAAAAGACAATATGACAAAAACGTTTTATCACGTTATCGTTTACAAACGTCATGTCGTGTGATATGTATTATAATGGACACAACGTATAATGACGTATGGATACGTTGGACGTCATTATACGTTATGTCGTATCAAAATCTCAAATCATGACGTACAATCACGTTCTGTCCGCGAAAGTGTTAAACTACTGTTTGGCGCGAGAAATAGACTGGTACTTGCGATGGTACCTACTCAGGCGGAGTCACACCCATTAGGGACCGACCACCAGTATCTTGTAACGCTACAATACCTATAGTTGATAAGTACTAAGATCATATTATTTGACAGCCTCCGTAGCGCAGTTGTTTAGGCGCCGGCTATGAAACGAGAGGCCGTGGGTTCGATTCCCGCACGATTCCGCAAGACAAAGGTTTTTGTGAATCACAAGCATTTGTTTAGGGTCTGGATGTTTGTCCCAAGTCATTTGTAGATAATGATACACACTACATAAGATTTGATCTCAGTCAGGATTATGTATTCGACTCTTTGCTGTGTTTAATTGTTAAGCTATTGCATAGCTTCTATCGCGGGCCTTGAGCGTGGAGACCGAATCCAGAAATTCCGTAACGAAAATAACCTAAGTCTGACAAAATTTAAATTTAATATTTTTATTTTGATTCAAATATGTGCCAGTACTTTTAAATGCGAATTGCAAAGCTATTGCGTGATTAATTGTAATGTAACCTCTTTCGATATTTAGTTTTGCCATCTATCGATGAATAGCAGAACTTTTAATGACTTTTTGAAACATCACGCTTGTCTCTTTAATTCAGCAACTCGCCTCTAGGTGGCATTGGTTGTATCGGCGTTACTGCGTATACGTAATCCCACTCTTCGCCCCGCAATCTGGTGACTCATGCCTGCTTAGAGTTTCGGCGTTAGGGCACCTCCTCTTTGTATTTACTTCATGGGACGACTTTACGAAGCTCGCACGTACAACAGTAAATATCTGTACAATTAATATCAAAGAAAAACAAAGTAAAAATACTGCATAAATAAAAAAAAATAAAAAATTATAATTACATCAGTTGATAAAAAATGCTATGCAATAGCTTTACCGCGGCAGTCTCCGAGTGCCACACGTCTTTTTTTTATTTATTATTACCGCATATAATTTCTAAGACATAACTAGTATAATACCTCAAGCATCTCCACCGCAAAAGTAAAATAAACAGACTATTACACTCGTACATTCTCTGAAAGACTGTCTAATGACGTGTTTGAAACATCACGCGTGAAACCGCATGGCGACGAAATTCTAGAGACCCTTCGTCGCGAGAGCTCTTCGAAAGTACAACCACGGATGTTTAGACTATAAAAACAACTAGCTTTTGCTTGCGGTTTTATAGGTCTACCAGAATCTCATGGCGTTTTGGGAAATTTGAATTTACGCATTGCAACACTGGGGTAATTGGATTAACATATTTTGATACTTTCAATATTTGTAATTAATTATTATTTCAAATTGACATGTTTTTAGTAAAACTTTGTAAATAAAGTACATAATATTTTAAGTAAAATATATAGGTTATTTAAACATTAAAATTACTTCAAAATTGTACTTTTAGATTAATAGCCTATTAAAATAGGAAATAAGATTTTTCAGTTTTAAATTATAATATACATACGTGCCTTACGAGTATTTATAATATAGAGAGAGCGCTGGTACTTTCAAAACGTAGATGTAGATAAAAATGGTGGTACGGAGCCACCAGTTTCGTTTTAATTATCTGTTCTTATTAGTTCTCACTTAATCAAACAACTTTCAATTTCCAAATTATAAGTAGTTTGATTATGAGTCGGTTTTATTTAAATAATTATTAGATTCGATAAATGTTATACGAAAGATGCAAGATGTAAAATAAAAACGTATAATTTTATTTTCAGTCTTCTTTATTTCATTAACACTTTAGTCAGAGATGACTTCTAAATACTCTTCCTGTACATCTTCTGATGAAGACGATGAAGATAAAGGAATAATACTAAACCGTTACTCATCTAAAATCTCTGGAAATTCCTGTAAATAGGTATTTAATGCATTACTGTTTAGTTTCAAAAAATGATATCAAAGTATATACGATAAAACACATGCACATATCTATAAAAAAACACTAACAAAAAAAATAATTAAGTATCAAAACTATTCACTCCGACTTACTTGTTAAAACGACGTCGATTTTAAAATCGACGATTTTGTTTAAATTTTGACCAAATTATTCACGGATCTGGCGATAAACTTTGTAAACAATGTGTCGCACTTGTAATTGTAGAACTAACATTGTACATTTTCGCTAAGAAAGGATAGAAATCTTAAAATATTCACATCGAATGACATAAATCAAGTTTTAAATCAGTTGTCCGATGGTATTACCACATAAAAATCATTATGTTTTTTTTAAATTTTATGCCATGAGATTCTGGTAGACCTATACTTACAGTACTTGCCACCTCTACACGTCAACAGTTTCACCTGCAGACGTCGTCTTCGGATGGGTGTTGCGATCGTTAAGTGGAACGCACGGTTTGTGTCATTTAATAGATTTTAATTATCATTATTACACTCAATTGCAAAAAAAAACGGGCTGTTTTGATTTTAATTCTTCTTTAAAAAATACGGTACCAAAATGATTTCAATCATGTACATGTTACTGGCCGGTTTTAAAAATGCCGTGGTGTTTAAAACAGTACGTTCTAAATTCAAATTTTCGTTTGATGCTCGGTTTTACAGAAAACCACTTTTTATCCTACATTTTTGGTGCGAATTTCCAAAAGATAATATCGGTTTTCATAACTTTTAGTCAATTTTTATGAATTTATTTCATATTCTTAATTGTCAAAGCTTCATTTATTGCTGTTTAGCTGTCTCAACAATGTTAGAGAAAGTGGTAAAAGCTACCAAAATTATTGCGCTGCTCGAAGAGGGTTGCAGCCAATGCTTCGTGGCTCAGAGGCTAAGTGTGAGTCGCTCGACGGTTCAAAGGACCTGGCAGCGGTATCAAGACACCGGTTCCGTCGAGAGAAGGCCTGGTTCTGGAAGAAAACCATGTACCCAACCACGGGATGATCGTTTTCTTGTGAGTCGCGCATTGAGAAATCGCAAGTCTTCGTATGTGGACCTTAAGAACAACCTCGAAGAAGTAAGAAATGTGCATATTAGTCTATGGACGGTCAGGAGGAGGCTTCTCGCGGCCAATATACGCAGTCATCGCCCGGCCCGCGGCCCTAAGTTACTCCGTGAGCACAGAGTTGCCAGGCTTAGGTTTGCTCGAAATTGTGAGTCATGGACTCAAGAAGACTGGAATAGGGTATTGTTCTCCGATGAAGCCACGATATCTCTGTTCGGTGAAGATCGACGTCGGCGAGTGTTACGAAGACGAGGAGAACGCTTTGCAGAGGCTTGTTTTGAAGAAATCACACCTTATGGTGGGGGCTCTGTTATGTTTTGGGCAGGAATAAATTCAATGGATCGTACAGAGTTAGTCTATATTGAAAATGGTCGGTATTCGTCGTTTGGATTGGCCAGCTCGAAGTCCCGACCTCAATCCTATAGAGCATGTCTGGGACGTTCTGAAACGACGCGTGAGATCAGTACAACCGGCTCCGCAGACCATCAGAGAGCTGAAGAATGTGATTACCGCTGAGTGGGAACGTATTCCGCAAGCAAGTATCCGGGATATCCTCGCTAGCATACCCAGACGAATTCAAACTGTGATTTCAGCTAGAGGGGGTCACACTCGATACTAAACATTTATCTGCTTTTACTTTAGTAAAGAAAAAACAAACAAAAATCTTTGTTAACTTTTACTTCACGAGCATATGCACTACTAGGGAGCATACACTACTAGTGAACTTTAGCATTAAAACCCATAAATTCTATAAAAATTTTATGATAATACTGACGAAAACGATTATTTGCTTATTAATTTACAAAATTGTGAAAGTAAAACTACCTATAATTATCAAACAAACCTATAGTAGCATTTGAAATGGTTCATTGCTTAGGTGCCCGTTTTTTTTGCAAATGAGTTTATTTTATTACTCTCTTAAAACCTCATTTAAAGAAGGGCAAGTCATAGCGCTCAGGGAATGCTGTAATGAATTTGTTCCACAGATAAACTGACTTTTGCTTTTCCTTATTATTCAATGGTATGAGAGCTGGTGTTTGCTATGGTGTAGTCAAATCATAAGCAGATGATGGTAAATCCAATGCCATCAAAAAAATCACTTCCCTCGGTGGCGCAATTGTACTATAGTATGATTGCAACTGACGTCTCATATTCAAATCCCAGGCTAGGCCAAGTGATATTGTATTTTTCTATCGAATCGAAACATGGGTGTCCTGTTCTAGAAAAGGTGAGTTTTTTATTGCAATGAATAGCGAGACGAGCAATCCGTTCGCCTGATGGTAAGCGATACGAGAGCTTTTGGACAGTAGTAAAGCTACGCTGCAGCTAGAATTGCGGCATGTAACCCAACAAGAGGGGTCAAGAAAAATCTGACGTAAAACAATGTTTTATTAACATTGTTTTACGTCATTAAACGATCTTAGTGTGGGATCAAGACTATGTATGTGACTGTTGGGTGTTATTATTATTATTATTATTTAACACATTTCATAAAATCTATTTAAACATATTGCGTCATACAGTTTTATTTTTCTATTTGCTTCTTTAAATTTCATTTAAAAACTGTCGACGTATCTATATTTTTTAATTCCCCTACACCGCCAAACAACACAAACAAACCAACCAATTAGTTCAACAGCCTACGTTGTAATTAGAAAAACGTTAGTTAAAAGACTCTCGCAGACGTACAGATAAATATGTGCATAAATAAAGGAAGAGATACATTAGCCGTGCATCAAGAGCCCTGCAGCGTACGTGTACACCACTCGCGAAGTCTGACGATGGAGCTCGTATGCCCTTATTTACAAGCGGTAGAGATTCCTTCGAGAGTTTCTTTCGAGCTATAGAGGAGGCTATCCCGAGCATAGGCTCCTCCCTCCTATAGTTTCCCTACAAGATCGAATCATCCAGAACATTTTCTTATTTCTCACGTACCTCACCTACACACCTCGAAATCTATTCAAAAATGTGTCTCACTGCAGCCGTTTGTGCTCTGGGCGTATGCCAGTTTGTTAAGCAGTCAATTTAGGGGTTTTTATCTGCCTATTTATAGTACTTACCTAGATAATTTATTTCTTTATGTTTGGTTAAATACCAGTTTGGTTAAGTCAGAGCCAGGGTAGCCAAGCGCTCCACTCCGCCCCACTGTGTCTACGCCGATAGTCACGCCACAGAAGAATGTAGCGTCAATATTATGGTTCGCATAACTTAATCGCTGTGCGCATATTCCCTGCGCTGTTGAGCTGTATGTAGTGTCTCCATTGCTCGGCGTTACAGCCACCTGAACGCAGACACTAGCCGCAAACACTCCGACGCGTTTCGAGTGTTTTTACCTTCCTACTCTCGTGCGCGTTCTCCAATTGTTTGCTAAGATTTCAGGCGCTTATCCAATGGTAATGATGGGCGTTGTAAAGGAAAATAACCATTTTACTATGTAAGAAAGAAAGAAAAGTTTATTGTTGGTACAAATACAAAAGCAATACAAAGAAAATAATAATAATAAAATAACATTTCAACTCGAGAAAATAGAAAATATAAGGTATTTTCTTCTTTACAAATAAAACAAAAACAAAAAATATGAAACTTAGTATCGGTACAAAGATTTTTGCGCCATGATGAAACCTACTTTTTTGTGTAGGGTAAAATTTATATTTTTACTTATAAACATAATTGAGAGACCCAAGTCGCCTTGAAACGCCAATAAAAAAAGATATTTTTTTGTATTGGGATCTGTGTACGAAATGTAAAATTTGATGATACATTACTTTATTTTATTAAAATCTATCGCCCTAGGAATACGTTTATTGGCAAACCATAAAAAATGGTAGAATTAATTTTAAGCAGTACCAGAATCGGGATCATTGATATTTTATACCGAAACTATGAATGGACATAGTCCTTTGAAACAAATATGTAACAACACAAATACGTGGTCCGAGTAAATACTCAACGATTTCATCGTTTGTTTGCTATACGATGAATAAAATAATATGATAATGTAGAATATAAATTGACTATAATATGCTTAAAATAAAAAATACGTGGTGGCCGGTTGGTAAACGGACCAGACGCGACTGCCAACTTCCTGAATCTTCCTTATGATATTATTCTGAATTTACAATCTGACTTTTAGCGATTCATCTGTGTATTGATAAATTATGAACCAAATAAATACATCCAACAGTCACATACATAGTCGTGACCCCACACTAAGGTCGAGTCTTGTGTCGTGGGTATGAGAAACTACGAGAGACTTTTCGGTGTACAAATACCTGTGTTACACACCCAAACCCGCGGCCTCTCGTTTCATAGCCAGCGTCTAACTGCGCCACGAAAGCTGTTAATATTCTCACAATACCATAAGTCGTGTGTGATGGGAACGCTCCACTGCAATTAAGACTGTCTGTACGTTATTCAAGCAACACGCATCATTGTAAGTAAACAGCGATTACAAGTATACAATTACTGTCATATTACACAGTCTTCTTGCTACTTACAGTCGTTCTCTATAATCTATCTATCTTTGGCAAGAGATTTGATTAGATTTCGATGCAATTTATGTTGCAGTTAACAAAAATAGAAGTATGGATATGGTGCATATATTTATAAATAGCTAAATTATATAAATATAAATAGAAGTTTTGTTTTTACTTTTATAGGTACCTCATGTATCGACAGTCTTTGCTGATTCTCACTCAGCCAGTTGTGAAACGAGAGGTTATAGGTTCGAGACAAGTCGGTGACCCATAATTATATTTCGGGTTTGGATACTGTATTGTATCAGCCCATATACGTCCCACTACAGGGCAGGAGCATTCTCTACAATAGCGAGTACGATTGGGAGAGGTTAGAGCATGTAGTCCACCACGCTGGCCCAGTGCTGGTTTGCAGACTTTACATACCGTAATCCTTACAAATCCTTATGGTATGCAGGTTTCCTCAGGATGTTTTCCTTCACCGTTACAGTGCGTGGTGATTGACTATAAATACACACATGAAAAAAGTCAGAAGTCCGAAAAGTCAGAGGTGTGTCTTGGGATTTGAACCCCTACTATTGCAAACATGTTGTCAGCCGTGTCTAGTCCGTTTACCAATAAGCCACCACACACTTATTTCGGGTCAGGGTGTTTTGTCATTAAATTATGTTGATACCCATGATACTAGACCTGTTTCTATTTGTCCATCCTATGTATGAACTGTTTTAAACCGACTTCAAAAAACAGGTTTTCAATCAACTGTAATTCAATATCTATCATACACTTGAGATCGAATAAACATCAATGACACTGATAGATGTGTGCCTAAAAACCGTTTCATATCAAACCCATGCATAAGGATAAGATATGGTTTGTGTCAAACGTCCCTCCAATGATGAGGGTAGCGACGAAGGATGCGGCCCCTTGTTCGATTTAATAGGTTTTTCAACGCGTCATATTCATACATACATAAACTCACGCCTATATCTCAGAAGGGGTAGGCGGAGGTGCCTGGACACCCACATTTCGCCTTGTATGTTCCGTCCCACAATGTGATAGATGGCGAGCCTACATATATCGGGCACAAATTTTTAACTCTGGGCTGATAATGAATGGAAAAATCCAATATCACTTTGCCCAACCCGGGATTCGAACCCAAAACCTCAGCTTGGTAACCGTACCTTAGTACAACTACGCCACCCAGGCAGTCAACGCCTCATATTCGTCTGTTTAATGTATCTAGTTATACATCAACAAAACACGAAGGGGTGACAATTGGCATTAAAGAAAATTATGGCAACACTATTAGGCATATCTAATTATAGTACGATATTTGTTTGTAAAACAAATGATCTATACATATAAATAAAATTGAAGTGTCTGTTTGTAAAGTGAAAATAAAAAAAAATGACCTAATACGTAGATCGTTATGTACAAGATAGCTATAACGAAAATGACCTTAGATTTTTTTGTCTGCCTGTCTGTTCGTCTGTCTGTCTATCTGTCTATTTGTTCCGGCTAATCTCTAAAATGGCTGGACCGATTTAGACGGGACTTTTATTGTCAGGTAGCTGATATAATAAGGAGTAATTTAGGCTACATTTATATTAGAAAATATGTTTTATTTAAAACAAAATCCTAAAAAAAACGAATTAACTTTTCTTATTAAATTCCACGCGGAGGATGTCGCGGGTACAGCTATTTAAAATAAGCAAGGAGAATATTAACAACAATCAATAAGGATAACAGTTAGTATCTAAATATAGATATTTTCCGTCGTAATATATCGGATTGCCATATTAATATTAAACTCGATGTTAGCGCCCTCAATAAAAACAAAATAAAATAATATTATAATAGTAATATTCATTTTGTACGTAAGATACAGTTAGGTCAAGGATAAAGATCTTAGAGAATATTTGATCCTAGAATGTTATTACAAGCTGGCTATGCCTGTCCTTTGATACTGTATCAAATAATGTGCGAATTTGGGCCTGACGTTACACTTATGAAATGTTTATTAAAATAATTATCCTATTTTTTCTGAATCTTATCGACTAACAATAGGGTGATTGGCAATGGGAAATAAAATAAGTAGTTTAATGTAATTGATCGACATTTTGACAGCAACATTATACCATCATTTTCATCGAAGCTACATATTAGTATAAATTATATTAATATAGTTATTACCATAAATTAAACGTATAGATTTTGTGTTTTCTCGCACCGGTGCAGCGTTGCATATTATTTATGTTATTATTAGTTAAGTAATAAAACTTTCGTCTAGGTCTTTGTTTAAAAATGATATTGTCAAACATAACTTTATATTTAATAAAAATAAAGTACAAATTTCACCTTTTTCTGATTTTCCTTCTCGCGTAATCTTTAGCATGCTGTACGCCATGTAACTTGAGATATGCAAAAATTATGTCACTATAATGCATAGTGATTATTTCTTTTCTCCCATTGAACAGACATATGTTTTTATCTATTTTTGGTATAATTTTCTTATCCCTATAAAATAATTCATAAACTAACTCTGTAAGACTAGGCCTATGGTTATGAAGTTTAGCTCGTCTTCTTTGGTTGATGTGTATTCAATAATAGTTTAAAACGAGTGTGCAATGTGGAATTGAGTTTTGTCTAACACCCCTTTCACACGGCAACCTTCCGTTTTTTGCAGGATCCTGTTCAGTAGTGTACGGTGCTGCAATAGTAGCAATCACACGATTATCCTGTTAGCTGGATACTGTAAATAGGATAATCGTGTGACTGCTAGTATTTCAGCACGTACACTACTAAACAAGATCCTGCAGAAAACTGTACCTGTAAAAAACGGAAGGTTGCCATGTGAATGGGCTCTAAAAAGTTAGCCTATTGCTGATTGCTGGAATTTATACACTATATTTTTTTGTTAACATTTCTTAATGTGTTTTCTCACAATTCATAGTTAGGCTATCGTATTTTTAAATATAAAGTAGCTTGGCTCGTTTTATAAACTATCTCTGCGCAAACAGTTATAATGCATTTTGTGTACTCACATTATCGGCGCAGCTGAAACAAAGAAAATAGGTTTATTATCATAACGTAATTGACAGTAACATGAATTAATCAATACAATAAATGAATACGAGTAGTGCATCAATCAAGAAATTGAAAATAATATATCTAATCTGTAAAATGTTACACATTATTTAGATTTCGTAACATTTTTCACGACCATTCGGTTCACGAGGTAATTCGTCAGAGAAGAACGAAAAAGAAACTTTGGCGTTGCTTTTATCAAAACCAGTTAACATAACAGTGATTTACAGAAACGCAATTTATAATTCAGAGCATTTAGAAGTCATTTATAATTGCCAACTGAATAATATATTGGTTATTTCATTTGGACAGCACGTCCAAATTGCGACACAAAATTTGAAAAGAGTGTTACGATTCGAAGGACATTGAGGCCAGAGTAACCACTGGACATATTGACACTTGACATCCTATGTCTCAGGATGGCAAGCGCATTGAAACGCCAAGCATTGCTTTGTAATTCAAAATTTTGTTTCATTTTTCTACTGTTCATAAGCAGTCTTATCGCGATCTTTAAAGGTACCCTTTAGTATATATTCATTTCCAAATAGATTATGCATAGCACAGCTCTGATCTTCAAAGTTACCCTTTCCTAGCATACAGTTATACAAGATGTAGCAGGACAAAACGCATTATTCCCATGCATATACACATCCAATGCTATATGTTCGTCAGACGCCCTTCAGGCCGACGAAGTTGCGAAGCTTACAGTTCCTCCATTGTTCCTACTCGTATACTAGTCCTTTCCTCTGTTCGCGGCTTAGTTTTCTTCAAAACAACTAGCTTTGTTCCGACATACAAAGGTATTTGTCGTGCAACCGTCTGGATGTCGTGTTTTGTTAAATGTATTAGCAATTCGGTTGGGTTGTGAATGCGTGAATTGTCTGTGGGGATTTGATTTATACTGTCGTTTTCATGTTTGCAAGATTAATTATACCTACACAAATATAGGTTTCTGTTTGCTCAAGGATAGACATTGGTGCTATTTGTGTCTCTGAGTACGCCGAAATAATTTCTTTGTCAATTTGGTATATGAGGAAGGAGCATGCCTTTCGGCCAATGGTAAGATACGACTACTCATGAACAGAAGCAGAACTAAACTACACCTTGAGTTACAAAGCAATGTTTAGCATTTCACTGCGTGACACTTGTGACGTCACTAGTTTCGTTTTGCATCTGTTTTTCCTTTTTCGCCCACTACAAGATTTAAATAATTTACAGCTTGTTTAATTAGTGATGCCTGAATTTATTAGTTTTAAAAACCTTTTGGAGAATTATTTAGAAGTGGACTTCTTACGGATTAGCACGGTTATGGATAATTTAAGCGATAAATTTGTTTGGCTAATATTGGCACTCAATTTTGTATCGAAATTGGGACAATAACAAAAAATTTCGTAGAACTATAAATTGCAACTAATTCCAAATATCCAAAATCTATCTGAAAATCTAAATTGAAGTAATCCCAGACACTTCAAAAATAGCATGAAATAAAATCCCAATTGTCGCTTCCAATAAAAAATGAACCTGTACCTCATAAAATCTGGATTAGTAACAAAATTTCCAAATAAAAATCTATTTGCAAACAAATCTCAAATAATCTCTGCACTCTGCAGCTTTATCACGAAACACTCCCAATTATCGAAAATACAGTACGAAATTAACAAGAAATTACTCGTTCCCAACTTAAAAGTGTGCTCCTCAAATCGTCGGCAGGAATACTTGAAAACACTCGTATGGCGAGAACACTCCTTCTTACATTCCCAGCCTTCCTGAAGGATTGTTAAAAACAAAGGTATGATGAACTTTTTCAAGTCAACGAGGGAATTCTGGAAGCACGGATTTTGTATGAAAAACGAGCGTGTTATTTTGTGTATGCTGGCTTGGTAGTTATGAACCTTTTGGTAAATACTGTCTGCCTTGACTGACTGCATCGGGATATTTATACGGTACGGCTACAAAGCTCAGGTCTCGGGTTCTAATCCCGGGTTAAGCAAAGTGATAATGGATTTTTCTATTCATTATCAGTCCGGGTCAGGAATTTGTGCCTGATATGACGGTAAGCTCGCCCCCTATTACGTCGTGAGACGGAATATATGTATAAGGCGAAATATGAGTGTCTTGTATGAGTGTCGACCTTTGCGTACTCTTCTGGGAAAAGTCGTGAGTTTATATGTATGTATGTATGTTTTGGTAAGAGCAGTCCAGATATATATCAGTACGTATGTTTAAATTTTACTTTCGGAGCAGCGATCTGACAGTGTTAGACCCCTGGCACTACGAAGGTCCATGAGCAGCAGTGATAGCTAAACATCATGCGGTTAGTATGCTCGTCTGCCTACGAAGACCATTAAATTCTAGACGAGAGTACACGACGTAAGATGCTTATGTTTCATGGATACCATCACGCCATGCTATTTGGAACCCGATATAAATATATACTGAATTCGAAATGCGATACACGGTTCACTATGTACTTTCACCTATCGTTATGAATATGAAGTTTTAGAATATCCTTCCACCAGATTTCGGATCTTCGGTAATTTAACTCACAAAACGAAACATAAGAGCAAAGCATTTTGTTCAACATAATCCATTTGTTTATTAAATACTATTTTTACTACATAAAAAAATACACCGAAGAAATTATACACGAGTAATAATAATTATACAAGAGGCGGCCAAATCGCACTAGGCAATTTCTTCCAGGCAACCTTTAGATGGATATATAAATTTAATTTTTTTTTAAGTGCGTTGTGGCCTGTTGGTAAAGGGACTAGACGCGACTGCCAACATGTTCACGGTGGTCGCGGGTTCGAATCCCAGTGAGGAAACCTGCATACCATAGCTATTTATAAAAATTTCAATGGTATGTAAGTCCGCCAACCCGCACTAGGCCAGCGTGGTGGACTATATGGCCTAACCACTCTCAATCGTACTCTCGATTGTAGAGGAGGCCCGTGCCCTGCAGTGGGACGTATATGGGCTGATACAGACAGATAAATTTAAAAAAAAAGAGGGTAGTTAGTCTAAGGTTTATATGAAATGATAATAATATAAAATGAATTATGTACATATAAATACATGTATAAATAGATAAGATTTATAAATACAAACACATACATAATATATTAATATATGCCATACATACATACCTATACTTATAAACTGGTTTTGTTCTGTAGTTTCAACAACCTGTCGCCAAGTGTTAGTAATATTGTGGTTTATCGACTAAGTGCGGATTTACCGATATTAAACAAACATTGTCTATACTAGTTCTATTGTATTGTCTATTAGTTGTTACTTCCGTTCCTCTCTTGACACTGTCTGTGAACTGTATATTATTTGCATACGAGTATTAAATCTATGTTAATCCTGTTTACCTTTGCATATTATTTAGTCAAAACCTAATAGGTTATGGGCCCAGCACGCTTCCACTGCGCAATTAATTTTACCACTATAAGCAAATTTGCCATGAACGTATTTTATTAAGTCTACCCTTGTCACACATTCACAGATTCTTTCTCTCTCACACATAAGCACTCTTCTTCTCTCTTCAGCTACAAGAAAACTACTAACAAACATAGGCCTCAATTACCCATAGCAACTAACAAAAACATATAAAACAGGCTCATTAAAAACCAACCAGCAAAACAATTACAGCTAGTCCGACAAACAAGCTATTACAGATACACACAGACAACACGCTAAGCAAGCATCAAGTTGGTCGCGAACAATAAATTTTAATGGTGCTCTCGTCTCGCCTACATACGGAGGGAATTGCAGTTAGCAGTGTGAAAGTGCATTGTCGGGTTGGTGGACACACATTTACAGAGATTGGCGAGCTTGTTGTCGAACAGTTATTTTGACTTTGTTTTTTTTTTTGAGTATCGTAGAATTTTTAGGCCTTAAAATAGTGGACTGTAGTTTCTTAAATGCAATGTAATAAAAATCGGCCTACTCGTTCCAAGTAGTATCTAAGTTTTTGTAGTGTTTAGTATTGTTTCATTTGTCGAGTGAGACAACCTAAGATATCTTTGTTCTCAACTTTATTATTCGTCACCCGTTCCGTTTTCAAATGTAAATGATACACGTATCACATATCATGCCGATCATCACCATCAACCTATGTGGACATTCCACATAGACTTCTTCCTAAATGCGCCATTTTGCCCTGTCTTCAGCTTGTCATTTTTGTTTTCAATATGTCCAGTACTCTGACTACAATGTCTTTCAATCCAAAACCCAACAGTGCATTTACACTGCTGTTTGGCGGGAGAAATAGACATTACGGTGGTACCTACCCAGACGGCCTCTCACATACAAGATACCTATCACTAGATTTTTTTTCTCCTAACTCAATTTTGAGTTAACACTTTATGGGTAAATAATGATACGGTGCAAGTGTAGGCTACAAATCATTTTTATCGACACAAATATTGCCCATCCTTCCAAACCGTATAGCATCACGTAATGTCGTGTTATCTTTACGCCTCAGTGCCAGTAGAACTGTACAACTCAACGGATTACTGTTTCAAGATGTCCCCCCTGTTCCGTGGGGGGTCCGCTCCCTATCAGTGTAGAGACAATCCCTCTCTGCGCTGTCCACGAGAAAATTAGCATCAACTTTATAGTCTAATTTAAAGTTGGTCTGTAACTTGTTTTAAGGGTTCAGTCTCTTTATATTACGAGTATATACATAAGCTTTCATGCATACATATGTGCCTATACACCATGGTAAATTGTAAGACACAGATTTTCAAACTGAATTTTTAAAGTAAATTGCTCTAATTGGGATTGAAATCTTGGATCACATTAAGTCTCACGAAAAATATGTTTTTTCGATTTATTTTTCATAATTAATTTCAGACAAGAATACTCATGATATTTGGTTTCTGGGTAAAAAATAAAGGTTAATTTAACAAGGACTGTATGTATGACCGGTGGGTGTAATAAATAGATATAATTTTTCTCAAATCACCTGGAACTTTCAGGTCAAAAAGCAGCTGCTCCTATTAATTAAAAATCTTTAAAACTAAGCCTAAGGCAAAACAAGCCCATTAAACCCAACAGTTAAGTTGAACCGAGATCCAAAATCACGCAGTTAACGTTTGATAGTGCGACGTCTAACAAAAACTTGTTAACTTAAACCCGAAGTTGGTTAACTGGCGAAGTTTGCCGGCCGTCCTTACTTGAGGACGTGTAAACAAGACATTCATTGTCATTTGAGTAATTTGGGGGTTTTAGTTAGACTGACGGCTTATTCATAGACAATTAATAAACCTATGTTACCGAATGTTCGGCCCTTTAAAACGATTTTTAAAATCAGTTTGAGCAAAGAAGATAATATAAATAAATAAATAAAGATCGAGTCTTGTGTAGTGGGTATCAGGAACTACGAGAGACTTTTCGGTCTCACAAACTCCCAGACCAGAAAGAAAGATTTGTGAGCCGCACAAACATTTCTCTCAGTGTGGGGATCGAACCCGCGGCCTCTCGTTTCACAGGCGGCGTCTAAGCGGTCTGGGTGTTTGTGAGACCGAAAAGTCTCTCGTAGTTCCTGATACCCACGACACAAGACTCGATCTTAATCTGGGGTCAGGACTATGTATGTGACTGTTGGGTGTTATTTATTTATTTATAAAACTTTCGCATTAATAATATACATATAAGTAGGAAGTAGGACAAGCATTGTTAATTAAAATAACAATAAAAATTAATAAAGACCAAGAGTTTACCAATCTATGTTAATTAACAGCATTTAACGTTTGAATAATGCATTTTATATCATTTCTGTATAGTATTGAATGAATGCCATCAACAAATTAATTTAAATTTACAAAAAAATTACGTGTAATTTAATATTACTGTTATTAATGTTTCCGTAAATCTTTCGATGAGGAACATTAATTAATTATTAATACGTACTTTATTTAAATAATTTAATGAGAGTATTTAGGGTAATTTGTTTATTGACTTTATATATTTTTAATATGGTGAAGCAAAGTAACTGCACTGCTTTTGCATCAGCCCAATACGTCCCACTCCAGGGGGGTTACTGTATAAAAACGATACGAACTTCGAATGTTCGACGTCCGGAGTAAGATATAAGATTTAATTTATAATTTATTTATTTATAAATTCTTTATTGAACACCACATACAGTAATAACATAAAAAAATATGACGACACGTTTAAATAAAGGTGACAATTGGCGGTTTTATCGCTTAACGCGATTTCTTATACAACCATTAGATGGATTAGGTTGAAAAACAGCTACAAAGAATAGGGTGGTCATAAAAAAGGTAAAAAAAAAAGATTTTCACTTCTAAAAATCAATACTCTCTGTATCTTTAAACTTATCATTTTCGCAAAAATTAGTCTATGAATGCGACGTATGATAGAAGATTTCAACTTTTAACAACATCATATAAATATCTTATAAACATTGAAGACAATGCAACTGTTTATTAGTCAATAATAATTAAAAGTCTTTTATATCCCTCACAATAAGGAGATATATTTTATAACGACACTTCATAAGCAATAATTAAAATTGTATTGTCATAAAAGCAAATGCACAGCAAACTAAGTCGAATGATACTAAAAAAACTGTTTAATATTTGAAATATGATAAGTTTCTTATATAAGTTTATTATATATTGGTGGTAGGTCTCTCATATGTGAGAGGCCGCCTGGGTGGGTACCACCGCATTGTCTATTTCACCCGTCAAACAGCAGTTTAAATGCACTGTTGTGTTTCGGATTGAAGGACATTATAGCCAGAGTAACTAATGGGCATATTGAGACTTAACATCTTATGTCTCAGGATGGCGAGCGCAGTGGATTACCAAGCATTGTTTTGTGATTCGAGGTGTTGTTTGGTTCTGCTACTGTTTATGAGCTGTCGTATCGCTTGCCATCAGGCGAATGGCATGCTTGTCTCGCCATTCATTGGAGTTTAAAAAAATGTGGAGTATTGAGACACATTAGTGAAGTTTTACGTACGACGTCCGAACAATCGAATTTCACATCGGATCATCGAGTGACCCCCCAAGGCACGGGATGGGTTAGGCCATATGGTCCACCACTAGCTTACACCACCGCTAGCCTTGTGCGGGTTGCTTATACATGCCATAGAAATTCATACAAATAAAGTAAGAAACTTACCGAAATCGCGCTCTCGACGCTGAATCCTCGCTGGGAATGATGGTTCATCGTACCACTACACAAAAATTTCACCAGATTGTATACTAACAATTGAATTTACTCGAAAATACCACACAAACAGACACACATGTATCAAAACACGTTTAAGGCAGATATAATTTCATCAAGCATCATCACTTACAATAAACAATGGAAAAAAAAAATTATTCATTTTGTATTAAAATTGTGTAAAAACAAACGAAAATAATAAAATTATTACGTGCTTCACGGTAGCTTCACCCACTACTACCCCACAGTATTATTAAGATTTTACTCATAAAAAAATTATAAAATTTTACTAAGTAATTGTCGGTTTGATGTTTGAAAAACCGTAAAATTTTAAAACCTGTTTAAATCTACTTATAAAATGGATAGACAAGTTCGTAAAATCTATGTTTATTATGTTGTTATATCCATCCCATGGTTGTCTGGAAGACATTGCCTTTGAGTGATACAACCGCCAATTGTATTTTTATATTTTATTGATTTTTGATTGTATTTACTTCAGTGGCGTAAGGTGACTTTTCTCAAATGGGAAACCTAATACTATTCACGCAACGCAAAAAGTCTCAATTTTCAATAAAAGTTTTGCTAAATAGATGTCTGTCTCTTTTCCGAAACTGGTAAAATGTCATAAATTACCCACTAATTATAGGTATATGAAATTAAAGAAAACACCAGTATTATACAGAAGCTTTAAAACTATACATTATTAAACATTTTCTAATTACAAATACGAAAAGATATTAGGAGCGTACTTGGAAATTATTATAAAAGCCGCAGTCAAGTCAGTATATTCAATCTTTATGACCGAATAAATGCTGGACCTTACTGAACGGCGCGCTGGTTGGTTCTGAAAGGTTGATCTGATGTCCTTGCAGAAGGTATTGTATCAGCACAATTTAGCTAAAGAAAATAAAGACAGCCTCCATGGCGCAGTCGGTTAGACATCGCCCGTGAAACGAGAGGCCGCGGGTTCGATCCACGCACCGAGATAAATATTTCTTTCAGGTCTGGGTGTTTATGAGATCGAAAAGTCTCTCGTAGTTCCTGATACCCACGACACAAGACTCGATCTTAGTGTGGGGTCAGGACTTTGTAAATGACTGTTGGGTGTTATTTATTTATTTAATAATGAATGGAGATCTTTATTTTTTATATCAAATATCTGTAAAATAAACCAAAGTAAAAAGTATAAAAATATATTCAATTGTTTTTGTGTGAAGCGCAAAACGGATCCACCTATCAATTTATTTAGACAATAAAAATATTGTCAGAAATACAGTGCTAGGGTACACTCCAGATATTTTTTTCTCTAGGTAAATATCCGCGGTTTGTTTAGGGTTGCCGAATTCGGCAAAAAATCTACAAAACGTATACAGGGTGGCGAAAAACTCTGTACGATCGATGAAGAATTTTAGGTATAATACATAGATACATACATAAACACACGCCTTTTCTGAGAAGAGGTAGACAGAGGTGTCAGGCACTCACATTTAGCCTTGTATGTTCCGTCCCATGTGGTAGGTGGCGAGCCTATCGTCATATCGGACACAAATTTATGACTTTGGCTGATAATTAAGAGAAAAATCCAATATCACTTTGCCCAACCCGGGATTCGAAACCGAGACCTGAGCTTTGTAACCGTACCCTAGTAGGTACAACTACGCCACCAAGGTAGTCATTAGGTATAATGTCAAAATATAATGTCAAAAATTTTGTCATCTAACGCTATGGGGAGTGATAATCTTAGTCGTAATATGGTTCTCTATGTCTTAGACGAAACCCTTCCTATCATTTCCCACATCTTAAACCACTCCATCTCCACCGGGATCTTTCCAACTGCGTGGAAGGAAGCCCACATTATCCCTCTTCCAAAAAAATCCAATGCATCTCTACTTTCCGAATTTCGTCCCATTTCTATACTTCCTTTCCTTTCCAAAGTCCTAGAACGTTTAATCCATACCCAACTTAATGATTTCCTCTCCAAGAATAACCTCTTAAATCCTCTCCAATCTGGGTTTCGTTCAGGGCATAGCACGACCACCACTTTGACCCATATCACAGATGGCATAAGATCCGGCATGGAGGACGGTAAGCTGACAGTCTTAGCTTTGCTAGACTTCAGCAATGCCTTTAATACCGTGGACTATGACGTTTTACTTTCCATGCTACGTTCTCTTAACATATCTCCAATGGCTGTTGATTGGTTTCATAGTTACCTGTATGGACGCCGGCAACGCATCCGTGTGGAGGATAGATTTTCCTCTTGGTGCCCCGTAGCTGCTGGCGTTCCTCAGGGCGGCGTGCTATCTCCTCTTCTCTTCGCTGTATTTATTAACTCAATTACTAACTTTTTATGCTCCTCCTACCACCTCTACGCTGATGATCTCCAAATATATACTCAGGCACCCTTGGACAAGTTGATTGATGCAATTGCTTGTATTAATACAGACATTCAACACATCTGTGATTGGAGTAGAGCTCATGGTTTGAAGATCAATCCCTTGAAAACCCAAGTCATTGTTGTCGGTAGCTCCAGGATGATCTCGAAGCTAGATTGGACTCAACTCCCCAGTGTTTATTGTGATGGGATAACCATCCCTTATAGTAACACCGTCCGCAATCTGGGATTACTTATTGATAATTCCTTTACTTGGGGTCCTCAGCTTCGTGAAATAAGCCGTAAGCTGTTCATTTCAGCTAAGTCCCTGCGAAGGTTACGCAACTTTCTACCCGTTACCACGAAGATTTCACTTGCTCAATCCCTTCTTCTCCCCATTCTTGATTATGCCGATGTCAGCTATCTTGATCTCACCGAAGACCAACTTAATAAACTTGAGCGACTTCAAAATTTCTGCATAAGATTCATATTTGGTCTACGCAAATATGATCATTTCTCCGAGTTTCGTGCTAAGCTTAAGTGGTTACCTATACGGCTTCGTCGGAATGCTCATATTCTTTCTCTTCTTTATAATATTTTATTTAATCCTGTGACCCCTTCTTATCTTAAAGAAAGATTTATTTTTCTTCATGAGTCACATTCGAGGTCCTTGAGGTCGTCAGAGAATCTTAAGCTAAGAATGCCTGTGCACACCACAACATTTATGGACAATTCTTTTACCGTCAAAGCAGTTCGATTGTGGAACGCGCTTCCTGTTGCGGTGAGACAGGCGAAATCGCTGTCTTCATTCAAGAGGCAAATTAAAGAACATTACCTTTCTCTTTAATTAAACTGATTTTAGTAGTTAACATTATATACATCTAAATTATTTTACAATTTGTGTGCATTATATTTATATATATATTTATTTTTTATTATATATGTATGTATTTATGCTATTTATTATGTATGTATGTATGTTATGATGATGTAATTTGTTTTTTTTTTTTTTTTTTAGTTAGTATGAATATTATTTAGTGTCCTCTCTTTTAATTATTTATTTTACACTGCCCTCTCTTTTTCCTTCTCTTTAAATCCATCCCATGGTTGTCTGTAAGACATTGCTTTAAGCGATAAGACCGCCATTTGTACTTTTTTTTTTGTTTTTTTTTTTGTTTCTGAATATTGTATTTGTTTTTATGTGTACAATAAAGATTTAAATAATAAATAAATAAAATAAATATAATTGATGTGTTATATTTAAAAGATCTGTTTCAATAAAATAGATTATTTATTTTTTATTATTAAAGGATTTCCAATGAAGAATACACACAAAAAATATAATTCCTTCAACTATAGAAAATTACATCATGCGTTAACATTATTCGATAGTTATTTTAGCGCTTAATATAAATTAACACAAATACGAAAAGTTCATAAATTTTAATCACAAAATATAGAAGGACTTAAATATATTTTTATAAATCGCTATGGCATGCAAGTTTCCTCACGACGTTTTCCATCACAGTTATAGTGCGTGGTGATTGACGCAATATGCATGACATGACATGATAGATGACTCCGAAGTCAGAGGTGTGTCCTGGGATTGGAACCCGCGACCACCAAGAACTTGTTGGCAGCCGCGTCTGGTCCGTTTACCAACAAGCTACCACGCACTACGCACTTGTGTTATTATATTATGTTTAAAGCTTACGTACAATGAATATAAAAAATATATATTAAAAACATATTACTTAATTAATTGGCGAAACTATTATATTCCATTGGTATGGATTAATTATGTTTGCAATATCAAAAATAAAATATCAGCCCTTGCTTTGTAAAAATGCAGTATTTTTATAAAAGTGTATTTTTGTAAACAAAAAATACTAGTACATATTAATTTCACACGAACTATTATTTTGGAGATAAAATAATAAAATGAAATTTTTACTTTTAGCTGCGGTATGCAGGTTTCGCGCTTGCACGATGAATTTTTCATCAATTATAAAAAAAAAAACTACCCATAAATGCTGGTAGCCCTAGTTATTGTGGGTATTGTTTTGCAAAATCAATGTTTACAATAATACAAACTAGAAGCCAACTGCGCGTGAATATTTCTGAGTTTACAGCTTTTGTGTGTGTCGTGTTATGTAAAATCTAAATGGCCACCCTCTCTTTTCTTTATTGCACTAAATGGTGAGACGAGCATGCCGTTCACCTGATGGTAAGCGATACGACTGCTTGTGAACAGTAGCAAAACCAAACAACATCTTGAATTACAAAGCAATGCTTGGCATTCCACTGCGCTCGCCATCCTGAGACATATTATGTTAAGTCTCAAAGTTCAGTAGTTGCTCTGGCTACAATATCCTTCAAACCGAAACACAACAGTGCATATACACTACTGTTTGGTGGAAGAAATCGATATCGCCGTGGTACCGAGGCGGCCTTATAAATATGAGAGACGAGCAAGACCTATCATCATCATCATCATATCAGCCACAGGAAGTCCACTGCTGAACATAGGCCTCCCCCAAGGATCTCCACAATGACCTGTTGGAAGCGGCCTGCATCCAGCGATTTCCTGCAACCTTAGTCAGATCGTCCGTCCACCTTGTAGGCGGGCGTCCGACATTTCGCTTGCCTGTACGTGGCCTCCACTTAAGAACCTTTCGGCCCCAACGGCCATCGGTTCTACGAGCTATGTGCTATTATCACTAGTAAAATTTAATTTCATTTTAAATTGAATACCTCCATACATAAACTATCGCTTTTTCCATAGGGGGTATGCAGAGGTGCAGCAACAGTGCAGCAATAGCAGTGCCACCTGCACTAGTAGTACTAGTAGTCCTAGTAGCAACTAGGACACCCATACTTCGCCTTGTATATTCCGTCCCACCACGATACAAGACTCGATCTTAGTGTGGGATCAGGACTATGTATATTGGTGTCAATGATATATTATACAAATACGACGTAGATATCGCACTAGCACTTCAAAAGTGAGGCGTTCAAATTCGGGCAATTGGTGTAATTTCATCTAGTCGCATAGCAACGGCGACAGAGGGAAGACCTCAGTGCTGTCAACATAATTTATTTCGAAAATATTATCTAAAGTGTCGAATTGTGTGTTTTAAGAGTGTTAAAACAATGGTGCAAAAATATGAAACTAAATGGGACCTACACACCATACGTAAGTATATAAAAACCACACAAAATTTAATTTTTATTTTAAATTAGCAAACACCGCCTTCAATTGTGTAAGAAGGATCGCCTAATACAAAGATTGTTAAGTGCGATAGGGACAAAAAGCGTACGTCATAGATTAACAAGTCAGAAGCGAAACCGATCATACAGAAATTTGACGATGACAGTTTGAATGTATTTGGATAATTGTATATTTGTTTCTAATTCAATCATATTTAAAACGATTAAGTTATTTGTTATGAAATATTTTCATAATAAATAACTTAATCCAACCACGAACATTACAAAATACATTAGCTTCCCCATATATTTTGAATGACTATATTATATTATTTACATATATCATTGAATATTTCCAGATTTCCACGTGATGAGCTTTTGAGACGTAAATGGATATGCACTAAGCACAACTCGGACAAAAAGAGGGTATCGTAACTGGATACTTTAAAACTGGTTAATATTGGTTTAGCACATTTAATTATGAATAAAAATATACACCTACGAAAAAATATATATCCACCTAAAAAACCTGCACCATCGGTTGTTTACCAGTGGCAGGGCGCTCATACGTTACCGCCATGTGTAGGTACCATCGCAATGTCTATTTCCCCCGCCACACGGCAGTTTAAATGCCATGTTATGTTCCGGTTCAAAGGATATTCTCGCCCGAGTAATCGCTGTACTTATACTTAAGATCTTATGTCTCGGGATGGCGAGCATAGTGAAAGCCAAGCATTGCTTTGTAATTAAAGGTGTCTTGGTTTCGCTTATGTCCACGAGCGGTCATATCACTTGTCATCAATACAACAAATAATAATATTATTAAGAAATCGATTTTTCAGTGCCTGCTTACCATAAACTAATATAAAAAACGGTAATCAATTTATTTTTTATTTTTTCAAGTTTGTAAGCAAATAAAAATATATTTGTTACAGGATGGCGTACCACATGTAGACTCATGTAGCAACCTCAAAGTTAATATATTATATACTTATAAAACCAAATAGGTAGTTTTATTTATCGTCACCCTTCTGTCTTTACCGCTTCGATTCTATGTTTGGATAGCGCAATGCTATCTCTTTTCGTCTCGTACTTTCTGTATAATCTGTTTCATTCACTAAAATTGTCATAAAGTATTAACAAATGAGTATGTATATGCATAGCAGTACAGTTTTTGAACGTCACGACATATGGATATGCGTCATCTTTATTAAAACATCATTGATTGGTGTATTTATTTATGTTTCACAAAACAACGTATTTCCATGTTGCAATATAAATATTTGTGTTTATTGGGCTAAATTATACTTGGTAACTCGAAAAAGCAAACGAAATATTCGTTGAATGAATGAGTAATTAGGGTGCTTGTAAGTTTTAGGGTTCCGTGGGCATAATGCTGTTACTAGTTACGTTTTGTACTCTTATATCTTTCACTTCGTTTATCTTTCTGATTCATGTGGCGGGAAGAAGCTGGATTAAGACTGACCTGGATAGTACAACCTGCCGTATATAATAAGAGGCCCACATTGAAATTTTTAAAAACCATAATTTACGGATTTTACTAAAAAAAAACAACACCCACACTTCGAATTTGTAGAATATGTAAATACTGAACGAAGACGAAGAAACTTTTTTTTTTTATTGCAGTGAATGGCGAGACGAGCGTGCCGTTCGCCTGATGGTAAGCGATACGACCGCTCATGAACAGTAGTACAACCAAACAACACCTTGAGTTACAAAGCAATGCTTGGCATTCCACTGCGCTCGCCATCCTGAGACATAAGATGTTAAGTCTCAATATGTCCAGTAGTTACTCTGGCTACAATGTCCTTCAATCCGAAACACAACAGTGCATTTAAACTGCTGTTTGACGGGAGAAATAGACATTGCGGTGGTACCCACCCAGGCAGCCTTTCACATATGAGAGACCTACCACCAAATTATGTTAAAATTTTTCAAGAAAGACATTTCCCCAGAAAGTGCTCAATCATAGACATGAAACATTAAAAAGACCACTTTAATTAACAATTAAAGCTTTAAAGAGAAGCTTATAATGCCATCTCTGATTAGAAATGTTAATGAATAAATTGTTCAATTTTAAGATATAATTAGATAGGAGAACCAAAGAGCAAAGTAAAGAGAGATTAAAGAACGGTTTGAATTGCTAAAATAGTTTTTAAAAATAATCTACCTATTTGGATTCTATCTCTTTCTCTCTATTAGGCCGCAAGCAATCCACTGCTAAAAAATCCTATTTTATATTACTACTATTCCGTTAAATAAAAACGGAAATACATACTGAACCTTCTTATGATTAGTATATCTTGCGCCCCCTCATCTTTACAAAGGTATGTGGGTTAGCGTTTATGCGCTGTAATGAAGCAGTTATTTAGTTTCATTTCGTTCATAATGAGGGAACTCTAGTTTCCTGCATTATGGAGGCTTCCGGGTATTTGGTCATGAAGTTCTGAAGGTTTTTTAGGTGATGTCTGGTTTTCACAAGCCGCCAAGCGCTTCTATCAAATATACATATACTAGATACAGGGCCCGGAACAAAATCACACGCCAAAAGTGGCCGAGGTTGCTTATACAGGGTATATCAAGACTGCTACCGAAAACGAAGCTGGGTGGTAGTTTAAGCGACTTCAGACACAATGCAACAGAAAAAGTTGCAAAAAAAAGCGACAATTTTTTTTTTGTTATTTTTTTCCTATGGCTATATTTGGGTGGTAAATACATTTTTTCCTAAAATAATAGTATATACCCTTTTATTTATAAATGCTCTAAGGTATAAAAGAGTTTAAATTATTATTTTAGCAAAAACTATGGATTTACCACCCAAAAATGACGATATTTAAAAAATCATAAAAAAAAATTGTCGCGTTTCTAAGCAAAATTTTTAATTGCATTGTGTTTGTAGCCACTAAAACTACCACCCGGCTTCGTTTTCGGTAGCAGTCTTGAGATACCCGGTATAATACTTATTACATTTCATTTCGAAATACGAGATGTAGTAAAAAGTCTTAAATTAAGATCAGCTTCAGGTAAAAATAAACGTTATTCCTTAATATTAGGATTAATTATGTTTTTGGGCCATACTAATATAAAATAACACCACACGCGTATATGTGCTCTTATTTCTTTTGCCGTTTTAAGGGCGTTACTTATAATTTAGTCTTTAACTGGTCAAAAGTCATTAAGTCGCCGATCCTTCTTTGAATATAAAACTTCCAGCCTTCAGGCCTATGTTAATGGCAATCTCACTTACCCTATGAGATACCAGAAGGAATACGGCAGTAAAACTGTTGATAATTACAAATTGATTTTCTCTGAAGACGTGGTACTGTGCTTTTTAAGGTGACCCGTTTATGTTGTTTGGTGGCTGTATCCCATTCAGTAGTCCGCACAATTACATAATTAACTATAGGAGCCCTCCCCGATAAATAGACGATCCAACTATAAAATATTTTTTCAATTCAATCCAGTAGTTCTCGCGACTAGCGCTTCAAACAAATAAACTCTTCTGTTCATATTATTACAGATAGGTAAAAATATCCAAGAAAACCCACGGAATTTCGCCTGTACAAACAAAATAATTACTCAAATATTCCAAATGAACAATAAGTTGGATCGACGCGACTGTAAAGTTCCAGTTTCAAGTCACATCTGCCGTCTCTTGCCAACTTTAACTTTGTTTGTTTATTAATTACGCTTCAGACACAATTTGTTAACAGCTGTATTTTTGGTGCGTCTCAATTTGTGTTATTTTGGTTGTCTTTATTGTGTGCTCTTTACAGTTTTGTAATCTTCGTTCTTAAGACATTGTAAAGATATTTATAGTTAGTTTCGCACGTTTGTTGCGACACCGTTTTCAGAGGATTTTTAATCAGTATATTTGAGACCTACTAGATCTCGTAACTGTTCAAATCCGTGTTATACATTGAGATAATATACTAGAGGGGACACTAAAAAACAAAATTTTTGTAACAAAATGAAGGGTACATTATATTTCTGTCTCTGTCACGCCTACGAAGTAACATATATTCCCTCTCGCTTCAATGTGTACCCGTGTGCACGCACCATACGCACAGATTTTGTTCCCGACGTCCGCTCTAGTATAATACCTTAATGGTGTTATACTATTTTTATACGCCGCACTGGGTCTCATTAGACTTTAGAGACTCTTTAGATCACTTAACACACTGAACGTGTTTAAGTTATTATTTTGTCTATTTGCAGATTATTTCGACCAAAGTTAGCTTGTACTTTTAAAATTAAAAAAATATATGAAATGCTATGAAGAATTATACGGGTGTGACGGCGGATGGAACCGGCTTCTTCTCTTTTCTCAGCCGCCTTTTAACAAAATACGCCCCAGGAGCTGTAAAAATAAAAAGCATCTAATTATAATTACCTATATCATCTTGTCGGCTTCTGAATTAAAAATGTTTGTTTTGTTATTTTATGAAATAAGTAAAAATAACAGTAAAAAGATTAAGATAATAAGAATAAGATATTGATTTTTTTCTACACATCAAAGTCAGTCAGGATTAAGGAATTAGTACCCGATATGGCGATAGGCTCACATCACATCGTGATAATGAAAACAAAAATCGAATATCAATTTGCCCGACCCGGGATTCGAACCCGAGACCTCAGTTTTGTAACCGTATTCTAGCACAAAACGCCACCGACGCGGTCGGCTGCCGAGGCATTGTAATCTTCATTAAAATCTAATATAAAAAGTACATGTCTACAGCAGTGTTTTGTACATACATATGTCCGAACTTGTCTGAACATTCTTTTCTAATCACGACGAGAGGCCACTCAGTGCGTAAAATGTGGAAAGACGCCCCTTATCTAGTAATAGAGCTGCTTATGTCATAGAGTAAATATAAAAAAGACAACACCAAAAAAATAAAACTGAAGATTGGAGTTTTGGGTACTTCGTATTCTGAAATGGAATGGAAGAGTGCACAAAAAAAACATAATATAAATATTAATTTAGCGTTAGAAAAAAATATTGTAATTTTGTCTAGTATCAGTGAGCTCTGAATGACTTGGATTAGAATAGTTAGAAATAAAAAGAGAAAAATAAATAACATCAAAATGAAGATTATGGAAATGTAATATATTGGAATCGTAAGGTACCGACAGTTATTTTCATGCCATTCGACACAATTATGCCAGCCCACTCAGCCGCTACTTTATGCTATGGCGGAAGGAGACTGTCCCGCCCTCACACCCACCACTGTAATTCCTGTGTCGCAGGATCAACAGTGGCACACAATGTAATGACACCGAACATTGAAGCTCGGTGAGTCTCCGGGAATTCTAACTTGTCTTTAACCCGCCACGAAATTAATCAGAAAGTGAAATTAATAGGAGTTGGAAATAAATTATTGTCCACTTCCCTCCGTGCAAAGCGGGTGACAAAACAATGAACTAAATAGGTAAATAACCTCGTAAAAAAACTTTTACACCCGGAGAAGCTGTAAAGCACCACGGATCAAATCATTATTACATTAATTAAATGGGACCAAAATCAAATAAATTAAATCATTATTACATTAATTATGGCGAAAGGATCTAGAATTATAGATAGGAACCCGAACGGCAAACCGGCAAGCTTAACAGTGCGGCAAAAAACAATTGGCTAACCTTTTGTTTCGCATTGATATAGTTTTGACCATCAAGATGTGGCTTTGCATGTCAGCACCCGCATTTTCCTGCTGGAAGTCCTCTTCTGAGCAAAGATATCCCCAAGGATTTTCATATAGACCTGTTAACATCTTTTCATTAACAAAAAATATTTTTGAGTAGCTATCAAAAACAAACGTAACATTAATTTACATACAAGGCATCTGTGGAAGTTATTTGCGTTAACAAAATTGAACGTTCCCAAAAGTTGGGTAAAAGCATTACTCAATTACTCGGTAAAATGGCGTACCTACTTTGTTTTAAAACGGGCGATACCAAGTATATAATGTAAAAGAATGAGTAAATGTTTTATTTTTATTAAATAACTAACACACAAGAATTTTCTTTTGGGTTTTATGAAATGAATGAGTAGATATTGCTGGTAGGTATCTTATAGATGAGAGGCCTGGGTAGGTACCACCGTAATGTTTATTTCTCCCGCCAAACAGCAGTGTAAATTCACTGTTGGCTTCCTGTTTGTGGGACATTGTAACTAGATTACTGGACATTTTGAGACTTAAAATCTTATGTCTCTGGTGGGCAGTTGGATAAACACCGGCTGTAAACGGTAAAGGAAAACATAGTGAGTAAACCCGCATACCATAGCGATTTATTAAAAAATCTATGGTATGTAAGTCCGCCAACATACACTAGGCCAGCGTGGTGGACTATATGGCATAATCACTCTCAATTGTACTGTCGATTGTAGAGGAGTCCCGTGCCCTGCAATGGACCGTATATGGGCTGATACAGATTCAAAATTAAACAGTTGGTTTAAAATCATGAATATAGACCATTAGTAAAATATAAGAAAAATGTTTTTTTTTGCAAAACTTAATACTACACAATATGCAATGACCATGGCGGATGAAGAACGATCTTCTACTTGTATAATTTGAAATCTAATTTTAAATCTCTAGAGTATTTCCTAGCTCGACGTAGAACTATTGAGGTACGCGCAAAGAAGGTTTTATTTGACACGATCCTTTGTTCTAAGAAAAGGATGGCATTGTGCGGAACCATTCCATTTCCTTGTTACATATCGCAGTCCCGATAAAGCGAGCTAATTTTTATAGGTCGACCTTTATTGGATATTGCTTTGGGATTATTTGAGTATTAAATAAAAGCATTTTCTTTGCTTCTTCATCTTGATATTGTTCTTAGTAGTTTTTGTTATATTTTTCGTGATATAATTGTGGGGCCTAAAAGTATTGATGATCAAAAGCTGATCGTACAAATTTGTTATTGATGTAGACGAAATTGTTGAGTAATTTGGCATAAAATTTACAATGGTTTATTTAAGAAATTCCCCTTGTCAGCCTGGAGTTAAGAATTTGTGCAATGTGATATTGGATATGTCTATTAGTTGTTAGCCTTGAGTCAGGATTTTGTTGCGATATAGCGATAGGCTCGCTCCGTAGCACACCGTGGGACGAACTACGCTAGGCAAAACCTGGGTGTCCTGTTGCACATCTGCCTACTCTTTTTAGGCCAAGACTTGAATTTACGTATGTATGTACTTAGCTTCCATAAACCCAGTGGCGTAACTACCCCATCAGGGGCCCGTGGCAAAGTTTATCAACTGGGGGCCCTTCGTATGTATATGTAAAAAAATGTTTACATTGTAATTTCGTTTTTATGAATCTTTTTATAAAATGGCCGTCCATTAACCACATGATCTTTTATTTGGCATTTCTAACACCACCCCATGCCTCTTTGGTGATATGTGGTGAGATTTAAGACTACCCCCCCCCCCCCATACAACATCACGTGTATTTTTAATACATATAAAAAATCTTAAATTTTTTTCTATTTAAATAGCACCCTGAAGTATAGGGAGGAGAGAGAATGGGGAATATTTGCACTTGAAAGCACACACCGGGGTTTTCTTGGTGTTGAACTCAAATATATTCCTGGAACTCCATGTAGAAATGAGATCCAAGGTCCGTTTGAGCTCACGACAAGATCTTCGCGTCCCCTCACCGTTTCGATCCGGTAACCCGGAGGCCCATAATGGTATGGCCCATGAACCATGCTGTCATCTGCATAGCAATGAATGTCGTCTAGGGACCACGTATCATTAATATGCAGAATAAGCTGGGTGGGCGACAGCACCGAGCACTGAGGAACTCCGGCATTTACCGATATGAGCGCCGAAGCGCATCCGTCGACGACGACACGTACGTGAACACAGATTATCGGGCAGACCGTATGCCAGAAGCTTGGAAAGAAAACCACGGTGCCAGATCCTATCAAACTCCTTGGCTACAGAAAGAGCCTCGCCACGCCGGTCAATCGCCTCATCCCAGCGATGCAGGACAAATGCTAGAAGGCCATCCGTTGATCGGTTTTGACGGAATTCGTATTGTCTGTCACTGATTATTGATCAACGAGTGATCCTCCCGGTAGCGGATTAATTGAGCGTTGATGATCCGCTCTATAACCTTACAAATCACTGAGGTGATAACGATAGGGCGATAATTGGAACTGTCTGACCGATCACGCTTTGTGAGGATCGGTTGCACATTGCTCTTCGTCCAAGATCCAGGACGCTCGAAAGAAATGAGTCAGTGCAGGAGACAATTCCGCTGTACAAGCTCTTAGAACCACAACCGATATTCCATCCGGACCATTGGATTTCCGCACATTCTGTATGAGCCCGTATACATAACGTGACCATTTATTTTTTGTGCCAGAGCGGGACATCAGTGAAATTAAATAATAATAATAAAGTTGTTATTGTTTTACAAGTTTTTGTCATAGAAGACTGAATAACATAAAATCGTATTTTTGTATTAGTCGGCTGAACAAATAGTTTCAAACCATCGAATTTAGTTTTTAGAGGTGTGAAAATCGGTACATGATTTATTTATATTTACCATTCGTAATCAAAATAAATTTCATTACTGCGACACTCACCTGTGTTTTATAATTTTTCCATATTATTTTGATAATGTGAGAAAAAAACTCTTTCGATGGGTGCGTTACTTTCAGGCAGATACGTAACGTACTCAATAATAATTGTGGAAAAGTTTATTAAGCCAAGATGTTTTTACGAAAGTGTTGGTATAATACGACCCCACAGTTTTCAGTAGTAGTTTGGTAAAGCATTTCGAGCGAGAAATATATTTAAATTATTATTTGGTCTGTTTGCAAAAGCGGGACAATGCCGGCCTTGGTGGGGACACCGGGACAGACTTACTGAAAGCGGGACTGTCCCGCCCAAAGCGGGACGTATGGTCACGTTACGTATACATCCCACTGCAGGGCACGGGCCTCCTCTACAATCGACAGTACGATTGAGAGTGGTTAGGCCATATAGTCCACCACGCTGGCCTAGTGCGGGTTGGTTTCCGCACATTGAGAGACAGAATATTATTCATTTTAATCCTTTTTTTTCCACTGCTGGACATAGATTTTCCTGCAAATTGCGTCATTTCACCGTGTCGTTAGCTTGTCAGCAGCATCGGGCAGCGACCTTTTGCAAATCGTTAGTCCACCTAGCTGGAGGGCGTCCTACACTACATTAGTAGTCTGAATATTGATTATCGCCGCCATGTGCTATTATGGAATTTTTAGTTTCATCCATTCGTTCATTTCTGGGATCTGGGGTCTGTTTACTCGCCCTTTCATCAATAAAGTATCTAGGTAACCTTTTATTCATTGCTTCAGATTTCTTTTTCTTTCTGTCTTCGCTACCACTTAGTTTCTTTAATAAGACATGTTTATATTTATTTGGAAACCATTACGTTAATATTCATTAAATTGTAATTTATTGGTTACTAACTGAGATTATACTATGATCAAACAAAACAAGACATTTAAATCAAATATTATGGTGAAATGATTGTCTAATTAAAATGCCAATTATTTATTTGTGTTAATTAATTTCGTTTTTGATGTAACATTATTCTCTGCTTACACGCCGTCGGGCTTGAGCCCGGGGCCCTTTTGAGCCGGGGCCCTATCGGGCCTGAGACCCTGTCAGACCAGGGTCCTGTCGGGCCGGGGGCCCCTATGGCCGGGGGCCCGTGGCATTTTGCGCACTCTGCCACCCTATTGTTACGCCACTGCATAAACCTTTTTGGTAATAATCTAAAACTACCCAATCATGACAACAAATATAAAAATCAACAACACTATTTTTCTGCCCTCAAAAGAGTAGAAACTTACTATTCAAACTATAACGATACTATACACAAATATATAAATCCCAATACAAGAAGACCACTAAGTTGGACGCGTATGGCTATCAGGTGCATTTGTAATATAAGTCCATTGGCACATAAAACGGAACAGCCCTTTCAATACCGATCTAGAAATTTCTGTAATAACACCGTAGAAACTGAATTTTCCCCGAGTATCCAACCGTGGACGGTTATGGCCAAAGTTGTATTAACTCGCCGGTGCTGCCATCTGTAAATCGTGAAATATTCTTGTTTGTATCTTTTTGAGAAGTTTGTGGTGTAAGGAGGTATGTTGGTGCGAAAAATATAATTAGTAATACTTGGTTTGCATTCAACAGTTTTAACTGGTTTAAGTTTTGGTATTTTTAGAGTTTTTAAGAAATATTAGCATTAATACAATGATAGTTGGTTTGGCGTAAATATCTCAGCAAAATTGAGGGCCTCTTTTCCTTTCTCAACGTCATTTACTCATAATTCTAGCACCCTGTTAAAGAACATTTCTTTTTATATTGGTGCTCATTTCTTGTTCATTGAAATTTCATGTTAGTTCCGACTTTTAAGACTGGGATCTATGCCTGGTGTGGTGTTTGGCTCGTCAATTATATAATTTTGCGATGAGACCAAGCTTATGACCAGCTGTCATTGAGACTAAAGTACCTCTGCTTACCCGTTCATCGATAGATGTGAGTTTTTACTTTTTTAGACCATACATACATACATAAACTCACGCCTTTATCCCAGAAGGGGTAGGCAGAGGTGCCAGGGCACCCACATTTCGCCTTGTATGTTCCGTGCCACGATGTGATAGGTGGCGAGCCTATCGCCATATCGGGCACAAATTCCTGACTCTGGGCTGATAATGAATAGAAAAATCCAACATCACTTTGCCCAGCCTGGGATTCGAACCCGAGACCTCAGCTTTGTAACCGTACCGAAGTACAACTACGCCACCGAGGCAGTCACTTTTTTAGACCTTCATCGAATAATAGCACAAATCCCAAACTAAAGACCGGAGAACAATATTCTATCTGTTATACCTCGATAAAATATCTGCTCAAAGTTTCGCGAAGTGCAGTTGAAAACAATAATAGTATTCTGACGTGAAACCGCGTGGCGGAATGTTCAGTGTTTTTACTACGGAAATACTTCCGCTGCTTTACTTTGATTAAATGTGTTTATGTAGTTTTAATGGGATATTCAAGGCTGTTAGTGCATGAATGGGACAAAATTAGCATTTTCCGATGGATTATTTAATTATTAAATGATTACAATTGAGAAGTTTTTTTTATTGCATAGGTTCGGCAACGAGCAAACAGGTCGCCTGATGGTGTTTGGTAAGTGATCGCTATCGCCCATGAAGGTATAACCTTTGGATCAAGAAACGTTTTTACAGGTGGAAGGTCTCTCATATGTGAGAGATCATCTGGATAGGTACCGCAATGTCTATTTCTCCCGTGAAACAGAAGTGTAAATGATTTGTTGGGTTTCGTATTGAAGGACATTGTAGCCAGAGTAACTACTGGAATTATTGAGACTTAACATCTTATGTCTGAGGATGGCAAGCGCAGTGGAATTTTGCTACTGTTTATGAGCGGTCGTATCGCTTACCATCAGGCAAACGGCTTGCTCGTCTTGCCATTCATTGAAATAAAAAAGTCATATATATAGCTGGAATATCAAAGTAGGAGGGGATCTGGAAGGGTAAATCATGGGAGGAGGGAAAAGCTACAGCAAAGCTGTTGCTTGATATCATTATCCTGTGAGACAGTGCCACTTCCCGGACTCGACCGCCCATTCATGCTGAGTCATGACTGATAACAGCGTGGTTCTACCAGTTTTTGCTGTCAAAATACTAAGTATATGTTTTCTCTTTTCACGTTTTATTACACTGGACTTTTTTATATTACGATCAAAACAATAAGAATAGTTTTTCTTCATTCACATTTTATTACATTAGATTGTGTGTGTGTGTGTGTGTGTGTGTTATATTATGAAAACGTGTCTCAAACAGTGCATTAAATGGATTTTTTTTAATTTTATCTGTAGATCCAACTTTTTTTTCTAAATTACACACTGATATGGCTTATTATGAGGCATCCATATGCGGTGGTATGATGAAGCGGTAATAAGAGCTTATGTTATTACTTTAATTACAAAATTGTTCAATCAATTAATATATCACTTAAAATATCAATTAAAATAATAAAGGTAGATCATTGGCATAACTAGGCTCGTATATTAGTATCATCCATCACTTTAAGATCATTCTGATTAAATCCGATCTCAGGGACCCAACGCCGCGACCAAGACAGTAATGCAATAAGACTAGCAAGTGCTAAAATAATTAATAACATGCCTTTTTATATCTTTTTTTATGTAGGAAATGCTTATTTTTGTTATTATTTTATTTTATTTTATTTTTTTATTTTATTAATCTTTGGGAAACAAACAGAACAATAGTAACTATAAACACGTTTAAAATATTAATACTTAATCCAGCGAAGTTTCCACTAATTACTTAAACATAAACAAAGTAAGTGTACGTATAAGAATTAAAGAAAGACAATTAAATTATGCTAGTGCTGTGCTTCAGTAACAAAAAATCCTTAATACTAATTCAAAAAACTAATTAAGTACAAAAACATATCATACAAACAAAAAAGATTTAAGTAATGTACTACATTATCACAGTAGATAAGAATATTTTTAAGCTCATAGACAAAAATTAAAAAAAAAAAGCAATAACAAAAAATACTTCTAATAATTCTGGAGACTCACTTATATAAGTAACATTCAAAATTCAATGTGCTTAAAAGTAAACGTTTAGATTTATGGCATGATAAATAGAATATGTCGAGTGCGGAAAAAACTGAGATTATAAGCATTACAGACTCTGCGAATGAATGTTTTGTAACCGTACTTAGTGCGAGCTGTGGAAGTTTGGAAAACAAATCTACTTCGTGAACTTGTGCGAGGACACTTAAATATTACGCTACTTAATAAATAGGGAGAGTCAATAAGATTATTGATAATTTTAAATAGAAAAACTTGGTCACGCATATTTCTTCGGGTCTCTAATGTCAATCTAGAAGATTCTGGGAGAGTAGGGCTATTAAAACGGTAATTCAAATGGTTTAAAAATTTCTTTTGTATATACTCAATTTCATCTATATAAACCTTATAGTATGGGCTCCAGATAACAGAGGCATATTCCAAAATTGGCTATGTATGTATGTATATTACAAAGTTATATACATACATACATAGCCTCACGCCTTTTATCCCAGAAGGGGTAGGCAGAGGTGCTAGGACACCCACGTTTTGCCTTGTGTGTTCCGCCTCTCGGTGTGATAGTGTGAAATTCCTGACTCCTGTCTGTTAAGGAATATAAAAATCCAATATAATTTTATCCGAACCGGTATTCAAACTCAAGACCTTAGCTTTGTAACCGTACCATGAGCTGATCCCGGAACGCGATCCCCTTACGGAGATCACTATGGCGGTCTTTACGCCTCGTGGACGGTGGTCGCTAAAAGGGGGGACACTTAAGTCCTACCACCACGAACTGTGTCACTCATTTAGCACTACCCAGGGTTCACTTGTAGGGAAACTAGAGTCAAAGCTTCCGGACGCGAATGACGTTAACCCCCAAAATGTTAAGTAAGACAATTCAGCGTAATAATAAACATTAAAAAGAAATTAGACCTAGGATATTATAATTGCATGTTCGTAACGGACAAGACAACAGCATTCACGGTGGCTGTGGGTTCAAATCCTAGGGCACATCTCTGACATTTCTAAATCAGGTATGCATTGATAGCCGATCACCACGCACTATAACGGTGAAGGAAAACATCGTGAGGACATCTTGCATACTATAGCGATTTTAAGAATTTCTAAGTTATTTAAAGTCCGCTAACCCGCACTAGGCCAGCGTGATGGACTATATGCCCTAACTAATCTCTCTCAATCGTACTCACGATTGTAGAGGAGATCCGTGCCCTGCAGTGGGACGTATATGGGCTGATACAGATAAAAAACAATCATGTCCTTAAGTGTGTTATGTAAAAATACCGCTGCATTTCCATTTATGTTGAAAGCTCTGAGCTTTCAAATAAATCCGTCTATTATTTATGTTAGCAAAATGGCGGTCGAATTTGTTTACACAAAATTCCATACTAATTATAAAATATTTAGGGCTAGTTAATAAATCCGTTTAGTATTTACGTTGGTAAAATGTCGGTAGAAAATTCCATACTAATTATAAAATATTTAGGTACACTTTCATCACTCCTTCATAGAGTTTCAGATAGTTATGTGACAATATCTGTCAGATAAATGTCGCTTATCATATCTCTTATACATTTTTTTTTGTTTTACTATCAGACGCCGTCATAACATACCTGGACATATAAGTACATACATTATGCCGTCACTTTTTATGTCACGAAACAGTAACTCGGCCTTCTTGCGTTTCTTTACGACAGTAACAACAATGCATATTTACGCTACATTGTTGATATCATATCATATCTTAACATACATTGTAGCTAGAGTAACTACTGTACATATTGAGACTTAACATCTTAAGTCTCAGGATGGCGAGCGCAGTGGAATGTTGCTACTGTTTATGAGCGGTTGTATCAGGCGAACGGCTTGCTCGACTCGTCATTCATTGCAACAAAAAAAATATGTCCATGAAAAGTCCAACTCACCCTTCATCAACATCATCATTATCATCAGCCTACTCGCGTCCACTGCTGGACATGGGTCTCTCCTATGGCACGCCACTGGGCTTGATCTTCAGTCCATCGTCTCCAATCGCCACCACTCATCTTTCAGATATCGTCACTCCACCTCGTTGGAGGGCGTCCTACACTACGCTTACCTTATTGTAATTTCAATCGAGCCATATTCAATATTTATTATTGTTTTTACCTTAACATATTTCGGTGCATTCTAAAATTTCGAAATTTCAATTGCATGCAACATTGCATTTTTCTCGACAAAATATATTTGATTTGTCAAATAAAGACTTCAATAGCCACTTGTATTTTCTGATAAATTAGTAGCATCTTCTAGGATCATATCATCTAGGATTAGCAAGTTGAAGTGGCAGTGGGCCGGGCACATAGCTCGTAGAACCGATGGCCGTTGGGGCCGAAAGATTCTTGAGTAGAGGCCACGTACAGGCAAGCGAAATGTCGGATGCCCGCCTACAAGGTGGACGGACGATCTGGCTAAGGTTGCAGGAAGTCGCTGGATGCAGGCCATTGGGGGAGGCCTATGTTCAGCAGTGGACTTCCTGCGGCTGATATGATGATGATAATGACTAGCATCTACCTATTCAGAACTTCTGGAAGCGAATTTTCAATTTTATCTGACAGATAAATTCTAAATAGGCTATAAGGCACTTTATAACTGGTATAACAGGCCCCTAAAAATTTCATACTTTTACTGAAATAACACCACAACGTATATTAATGAAACTTAATTACATTACCGACAAACAAAAACAAAGTGTGTTCACAAAATGTGGTCCAAAATTTTACTACGTTTTATTAAGTTTTCTATGTGAGTTTAATTATCCAAAATAAAATTTGCTATTTTCATTATTATGAAATGTGAAACATGTATGAATATTAACAACCTCTGTGGTATAACTTAATCAATTAAGTGCCAGTATGTATGTATCAGCCCATATACGTCCCACTGCATGGCACGGGCCTACTCTACAATCGAGAGAACGATTGAGAGTGGTTAGGCCATATAGTCCACCACGCTGGTCTAGTGCGGGTTGGCGGACTTACATACCATAGAAATTCTTATAAATCGCTATGGTATGCAGGTTTCCTCACGATGTTTTCCTTCACCGTTTTAGTGCGTGGTGATTGACTATCAATACACACATGACTCCGAAAAGTCAGAGGTGTGCCCTGGGATTCGAACCCGCGACCACCGTGAACATGTAAGTGTATGTTAAGTGCCAGTGATTAAGTGAAATAAAAGTGTGGCACAGAAATATTTGTTACGGATCTATTTTTTTTAATTGCTATTAATGGCGAGACGAGCTTGCCGTTCACCTGATGGGAAGTGATTCGACCGCTCATGAACAGTAGTAAAACCAAACAACATCTTGAATTACACAGCAATGCTTGGCATTCCACTGCGCTCGCCGTCTGAGACATAAGATATTAAGTCAAAATATGTCCAGTAGATACTCTGGCTACAATGTCCTTCAGTCCGAAACACAACATTGCTGCTTGTTTCGGAGCTAGGTGTAGGGAGACCTAAAAATCTAAAAATTCATTTTTTCTCATATCCACGATATCTCAAAATAGTAGCTTATTGAGGTCGGAACAATGTAATTACGGCTGACTTAATATACATATTTAATATTCATGCATACATAAATACAAGGGTAGGCAGAGGTTCTTCTGGTTGCAAACAGGACGTCCACTTTAAGCCTTGTGTGTTTTGTCCGAAGATATGATTATTGCCATATCGAGTATCAATTCCTGACTCCGGGCTGATAATGAATAGAAGAATCTAATGCCACTTTGCCCGATCCGGCATTCGAATTCGCGACAGCATTTCAATTATACTACTGAGTACAACTGCGCAACTGATTTATTTAATATTCTAGTTGAAAATGTAAAATTAAAGTGATAAAGATGTAGAACTATTTAACCATATAATGAATGGGTCGACTTGACCGTAATACTGTTTCATTGAAATCTCACCACAGCAATTAGTAATATTTATGTATTTAATAATTTTATTTAAGTAGGTTATTTAATTATTTTATTAGCTTTATGAAGTACACGACTCAATATAAGTCTTCCCCTAGTATTTTTACAGTAACTTATTTAAAACTGCCTGTATTTAGCGACTTTCTACATTTATTAGGTTTACTGTCTATATATTTTTGTTTTTATTACAATTAGTGACGAGAGAAGCATGCCGTTCGCCTGATGGTAAGCGATACGACCGCTCATGGACGTTAGCAAAACCAAACAACATCTTGAATTACATAGCAATGCTGGGCATGCCACTGGGCTCGCCATTCTGAGATATAAGATGTTAAGTCTCAATATGTCGATTTGTTGGTCTGGCTACAATATCCTTCACACCGAAACGGGAATTAGACTTTGCGGTGATATCTACCCAGGAGGCAACTCACATATGAGAGACCTAGTATCAGTCAACAATGTAGGTGAATACGGCCTCCAATATTTATTTATGGCCAAATTAGGGATTGACCGCATGTAACCCCAACGAAATCGATAACACACTAAACAAGATTTCGATCAGAAGTACCCTAAACCGACGAGAATGCATAAAGAGATTGATCAGTGGTTGAAACGAAAGTTTTGTTTCGGAATCGAGCCGAAATGATATTCATAGTCTCTGATTAACTTTATAAGAAGATTCAGATAACTAATTGTAATGTGAACAAACGAGAGTTGATGAAGATATTGATAGAAGCAGATAAACCGACAGAGATATGTCAGAATCGATCCAAGAAGAGATCCAAAGTCTTTACTTAGGTCTTTTTGTGGAGACTGTCCCGCCCTCACACCCACCACTGTAACTCCTATAAGCCAGGATCAAAAGTGGCAGCAAAGTAATGACACCGAGCATTGTAGCTCGGCAAGTCTCTGGAAATGTCTAACTTGTTCTTAACCTGTAACGAAATCAATCAGAAAGTTAAATTAATAGGAGGAGTTGGAAATACAATTATTGTCCACTTCCCTCCGTGTAAAGCGTGTCTGCTTAGGTCTATAAGGATGTTGTCGTGATGGTGAAGTATGTATTTTTATTTTATTTTTATGTTCTATTGTTCTGTCACTTTCAATTACTATCTATTTCAATATCTTATATTAACGTTCGTTGCGAAATGTCGTGTATGCTATTCCGAACAATTATACCTGTTCGGTTAAGTGCATCAGTGCCCGTCTTCTTGCTAAGTGGATGGATGGGGTTTAAGTTATAGATATCAGGCGGTTAATTTCTTTTGAAGGTCTCTTTAAGGTCACCAAAAATTTATTCTATTCTTCCAGATTATTCCAGGTTCTACTATTGGCAGCCTCCGTAGCGCAGACGGTTAGACGCCGTCTGTGAAACGAGAGAAATGTTTGTGCGGCCCACAAATATTTCTTTCGGGTCTGGATATTTGTGAGACCGCAAATTCCTACGAGAGACTTTTTCCTAATATCCGCGACACAAGACCCGATCTGAGTGTGGGGTCAGGACTATGTATGTGACTGTTGGGTGTTATTTATTTATTTATTTACTATAGGATACTTCTATATACAGGGTATATCAAGACTGCTACCGAAAACGAAGCCGGGTGGTAGTTTAAGCGACTTCAGACACAACGCAACAGAAAAAGTTGCAAAAAAAAGCGACAATTTTTTTTTGTAATTTTTTCCTATTGCCCTATTTTGGTGGTAAATACATTTTTTCCTAAAATCATAGTGTATACCCTTTAATTTATAAATACTCTAAGATATAAGAGAGTTAAAATTATTATTTTAGCAAAAACTATGGATTTACCACCCAAAAATGACGATATTTAAAAAATCATAAAAAATAATTGTCGCGTTTCTATGCGAAATTTTTAATTGCATTGTGTTTGTAGCCACTAAAACTACCACCCGGCTTCGTTTTCGGTAGCAGTCTTGAGATACCCGGTATAGTTGAATACCCAAAGCAACAAAAATATTTTGAACGACGAGTAAGGGGCTAACTTATATAAAATTGTTAATGAGAAGATTGGCGACGGGCGTATGAAAAAAAAATCCCTGTCTAAACGAAACTTACACTATTTTAATAGGAAGGAAATCGACAGAAGTTTATATTATAGACAAACCATATATTTTCTTATATCCATCCTATGTTTGTCTGTAAAACCTTGCCTTTGAGCGATAAGACTGCCAATTGTACTTTATTTTTTTATTGATTTCTGATTGTATTTATGTATTACACTTTTTTGCGTGCAATAAAGTATAGTTATATAAATAAATATTTAAATAAGTATTATTATCGTCCATAGTGGTAAAGTGCGTCAAGTGCGTGGTGGCCTGTTGGTAAACGGACTAGTCGCGGCTGCCAACATGTTCACGGTGATCGCGGGTTCGAATACTAGGGCACACCTCTGACTTTTCGGAGTCATGTGTGTATTGATAGTCAATCACCACGCACTAAAACGGCGATGGAAAACATTGTGAGGCAACCTGCATACCATAGCGATTTATAAAAATTCTATGGTATGTAAGTCCGATAACCCGCACTAAGACAGCGTGGTGGACTATATGGCCTAACCACTCTCAATCATACTCTCGATTGTAGAAGGGGCCCATGCCTTGCAGTGGGACGTACATGGGGTGATACAGATCGACCATAGATAATACAAAAGGGTGAATCCATCCCTAAGCCGGGTTAATGTGATATTTTTAAATATTAATGCTTTCTAACAACGCTTTAAGTCTCCATCTTACACCAACACGACCTCAATTAAAATGCCCTCTTATATTGATATAATATCTATCTGGCCGGCCGACAAGTGGTTGGCTAACAATTATAGCAACAGGTCTTCACGGCTATTACTTTTATTGATGTAATGCACTTGTAGGTTCTTTTAAAGAGGTTTAATGAGAAAAGGTTTATGATGAGTTTAGTATTCCGGTGTTTGACGGCTACTGGAAATAGGGGTATGGCAGCATGTAACTTCACGCAAGCAGGATAACAGATCTGTTTAGCAAAATATCAATGTCCAATGATTTAGAATAATGTCACGTACGTACTATGTATCATCTTAATATATAAGCATCGTTTTTACAGTTAGATAAACAGTCTCATACAGGGTCACAGTGAGACACACTACATCTTGTGTGTTCACTTTCCACCCTCGCCTAACCACTGGCTAAGGGAAAAGAAGACGGAAGAAACTTCACATAACCTTGCGCTCAGTCTTACAGAACTGGTTTATACAATATTTTATAGGGATAAGACATTTATACTAACAAAAGAGAAAACCTATGTCTGCTCAATGGGAGTAAAGAAATAATGACTATGCATTATTTAGCCAGAAATAATATTTTTTGCATAACACGTCAATGTTACATGGCGTACAGCGTAGGAAAAATTAGTAAAAGGCATTGAGGTATTACAACTGGAGCGGACACGTAGAAGAAAAATTGTGCTCATTTCAATATGACAGCGAAGTATAGATAAAGTCGGCATTGTAGCAGATGCGACACTTCAGAAATTTCTACCTACATCTATATACGCTTGATAGAGCCTATAAATTCTTATATTGAATTTAAAGTTTTATTTTATTTTCTTTATTTAGAATAAAAAACATTATAAGAATAAATATACAATTAACCAATTAATTAAATATATAAAGTTAACGGAAACTATAATTAAAATGTCCAAATATGCCATATTATTGTATTGGAAATGAATTAGAATTTTTAAAAATATATATCATATCATCACATACAATATCCACTATCCCTATACGAAAACTTCAATTTTTACCTATCTGTCACTACATTATTATTAATCTATAATTTTATTCAAAAATGGCGGTTATCAAAACGACTCCGGTAAATAATTTATTAAATTTAATTTCGTGCTTCTTTATTTAAATTATGGTTGATTTACCTATGGAATTAAACTCCATCTTTTCAACCTATTATTCTGGAATGGTTTTTGCACGTTTTTAGCACGTAATACGGCATTTATGGACCAATTATATTTACACCTAATTAGGTCCGTCTTCGCTGAAACGTCAGGGACGACTGACAGCCTAACGGTACATGTACTCTTGCGAATGTTCCAAACTATTTGGTCTTGATGTCCCCTCCAGTTGTGTAACTCAATGGTAAAAGGTGAAGTTTGTAGTTCATTTTGACATATAAAGTTACGTTGGCAATATTGTTTTGATACAAATACGTACACGACATAGTTTAATAATATTTACTGATGATATAATAAATATTATGCAACACCGCATCCGACGCGAAACACAGAAAATCGACACTATTAATTTAGGGTAATAATTATGTAGCTTCGTTGAAAAAGATGGTGTAATTTGGCTATCAAACTAATGATTTTATTTCCCAACGTCAATCAACCTATAATTATTTGTTAAGAATTATTTTTTTATACGTTATTCTTGTTTTTCATTTCATTTATTTTCGACATAAATAATAAGTACTTTAAAGTTGGCTGGTAGAAAATGGGGGAGGCCTATTTCCGGTAGTAAACTTCCTGTGGCTGGGATGATGAAGTGATTAAAACAAAAAAAAACATACATACATATATAAACTCACGCCTTGTTCCCAGAAGGGGTAGGCAGAGGTGCCAGGGCACCCACTTTTCGCCTCGTATGTTCCGTCCCACAATGTGAATGTGATAATGACTCTGGGCTGATACTGAATAGAAAAATCCAATATCACTTTGCCCAGCCCGAGATTCGAACCCGAGACCTCAGCTTTGTAACCGTACCGTAGTACAAATACCAAAAATATACAGTGCACTGCAAACAAAAACCAGGAAATTTAAGGGTAAACACGATTGGCGAAACTGATTTGATGTAAAACATGCATAATACATTTTTATAGAAAAACCATTGAGATATCGGTTATTCAAATTATTCGCCCGAAACCTTTCGTCCTGTCATCCCACATCACAGCAATCTCAATGTACATGTGTGTGCACAAGTGATTTCCTATTTTGTAAAAAAAGTCCACAGTGGCCCATGGGCCATATGGAAGTGGATCGGCCGTAACGCGACTTTACTGGTGGTAGGTCTCTCATATATGAGAGGCCGTCTGGGTAGGTACCATCACACTGTCTATTTCTTTTTTTTACACTGGGCCAGCATAGTGACATCACTGCGCCTGATAGTAAGCGCAAATGCCGTCCAGGCAGAGTATCGAATGGCATCAGACGACTGCCCCAAGACATTTGATACAATTTTGCCGGCCTGCTGAGATGCCTCTTCACACTACGGCAGAAGGACCCGGTATCATAGGAAGGAGGGAACACGCGAAACGGCAAACAATTCCACAGCCCATTTCCCCTCCCAATTCCCCAATTCAATTTCTCCCGCTAAACAGCAGTGTAAATGCGCTGTTATATTGCGTTTTGAAGGATATTGTAGCCAGAGTAACTACTGGACATATTGACACTTAACATCTTATGCCCAGGCTGGCGAGCACAGTGGAATGCCAAACATTGCTTTGTAATTCCAGATGTTGTTTGGTTTTGCTACTATTCGCCACGGTCGTCTCGCTTTACATTGCAATAATAAGAAACTTATTTAGATTAAATTTGTATAATTCCCTAAAATATAGAATCGAAATAATTGCTGTTTGTTATTATTTTATATTATAAGTAGGCTTTAGTAAATGCTGTATTTATTCTATCTAATATAATCTGTTTCCGATGTAACTGTATTGACTTGTCATAAGCGCTTTTTATAGTATAAAATAAAGTTGCTTCGTGCAGTCTATAAGATCTTTTAAACTTCCCAATGAATTTCTATGCAGTTTTATTACTAGACACAGTAGTCTAAAATAAAATTAAATGTTTTGCTTCATTTAAACCATATATTTCTGTTTTGGAGGTGATAAATTATATCCTCTCCAGGGTTACGCTGAGTCAGGCCATTACCGACTAATAAAGGAATTTAATTAAAAAGTCATCTATATAGATTTTCTACTGACCTGTACGAAATCAGACGCGTTAGTATTGCATGGTGTAGATACAGGTATCGCGGGTCTGAGGATTTATCCGCTGTCCCTTGAAGACACTTCAGCGTGTCGGATTTAAGCAGAATAATCCTTGTTCAAATTGATTGAACTGTTCAAACAATCAAATTGAGTGATGTGATGGTTTGCTTCCCGATATGCTGTGCAAGAAAAAAGAGAGTTATTGGTATTCTACTAGTATTAGCTACTTTCAATTTTACACAATATTTAGTCCATGAACTACCATAGTGCCGTTTATTATTTTAATTGGGGGCCAATTTTGCAATATACGTTTTTTTTTGTTGCAATGAATATCGAGATGAGTATGTTATTCGCCTGACGGTAAGCGATACAACCGCTCACGGACCGTAGCAAAACCAAACAGCACCATGAATTACAGAGCAATGCTTGGTGTTCCATTGCGCCCGCCATCCTGAGACATAAGATGCCAAGTCTCAATATGTCCAGTAGATACTCAGGCTACAATATCCTTGTAGCCGTAATACAACGGTTCATTCACAGTGCTGTTTGGCGGAAGAAATAGATATTACCGTGGTACCTATCCAGGCAGCCTCTCATATATCAAACACATGGTGTTCTTTGGTTTTTCTAGTATCCATGAGCGATCGTATCGCTTCCTATCAGGCAAATGGAAATCTCATCTTGCCATTGCAATAAAAAAACACCAGTTAACACTCACTTACAAACAAGACCAAGATAGGCCCTTATAGTATAATTGCCACACCGGCAAAATCCCTTTTCTTAAAAAGCTCGTTCAGAATGGTGAATTCATGTAGCCAGTTCATAGTTACTGTACTTCTGAGGGCTAATTAGGGTTCCGGAGGGTTCGAGCGGTCGTTTCGAGTACTTTTATTTGTTTTAAATGACATCGTGGGTTTGTCTTCAGCTTGTTAGTTGTTTGGAGATCAGGTGAATTTTCGAGTGCTAATTTAAGTGTTTGAAGCTGTTTTGTTGTTTGTTTTTGATTGAGAGGGCTTGATATATTGAATTTAATTTGAAAGCCTCCGTAGCGCGGTTGGTTAGACGCCGGCTGTAAAACGAGAGGCCGCGGGTTCAAATCCTGCACCGGGACAAATTTTTGGGAGATCCAATAGTATTTATGTCGAGTCTGGGTTTTTGAGAGACCTAAAAGTTACTCGTAGTTTCTGATACACAAGACTTCATCGATCTTTATGTGATGTCAGGACTATGTATATGACTGTTGGCTGTATTTATTTATGTATAATAGCGGTCGGGCCCGGCTCCGCCCGGGTGCATACACGTTTTAAAACGGCGGTCAAAATGTTTAATTCTGACTATCAGTTTAGAATATCGACCAATCGGACCACGAAAAACGAACAAAATTCCCTCGTATTTGCTAGAAATATCACTACTGCTTTCCTCCTATAGATCATAGCGTGATGATATATAGCCTATAGTCTTCCTCGATAAATGGACTACCCAAAACTGAAAGAATCATTCAAATCGGACCAGTAGTTCCAGAGATTAGAGCGTTCAAACAAACACACTCTGCAGCTTTATAATATTAGTATAGATATAATACAAGGTCGTTTCTGTATGTAAGGTGTATAGAGGGGTATGTATAGAAGAGCAATTATTGCTAATTACAAATTATTTCCTTTATTTCAGGCCTATGATGTGATATAATCATCGTCATCATCATCCGTTTGGAGTCTTCCGCTGGACATAGGCCTATGTGGGATATGGGGCAAGCTTATTGTCATGTCGACCACAAATACAAACCCTAGCAACAATGAGAATGGTCTAACAAAAATACTCAAAAAATTCGATTGTATAGTCTAATAATGGAACCAAACACTCAAAGGTAGAATCCCTCTGCAATTAATTATGTGTTGCCTATCAATATTCTCTTTGGTTAAGAGATAATTCGATTCGATTGATTCGACTGGCAGATAATGCCTCTGGCATTCAGTGCGTCTGTATACTTTTGTATCTGAAGCTAATTAAAAAAATTAAGAGATAACTGAAAGTTGGAATCCGTTTTTATCATTGAGCGTCGCTAAAATATTCAAAAAAGTGAAATCTATACATATAAATTAAATTGAAGTGTCTGTTTTAAGAGTGAAAATAAAAAATATGTCCTACTACATATAGTTATATACACGATACCTGTGCCGAAAATGATATTTAAAAAAATTTTGTCTGTGTGTCTGTCTGTTTGTTCCGGCTAATCTCTGAAATGGCTGGACCGATTTTGACGGGACTTTTTTTGTCAGGTAGCTGATATAACAAGGAGTAACTTAGGGTACATTTATTTTAGAAAAATAAAGTAACGTTGCAATGCTCAGTGCCGGGCGCAGCTCACGCGCATGCCACCAATGGGCCGTCACGTCGGGCGCCTCCCACCACTTCTCCCACCAACGAATCAATATCACATTTACAAAATATTGTATGTAAAGAAATGTTTCAATAAAGCCAATACAAAAAATTGAAAATAAATGTGTAACGGGAGTTTACCGCCGCTCGCTAAGAGATGGCGCCACCGTAGAATTAGATCGCGGTATGGTTTCGTTACAAAGGTTGATAATTAAAATAATAGTACAAAAACAAAAAAAAACTAAATAAAATAATTTACTTTTTTGTTAAATTCCACGCAGACGAAGTTGCGGGCACAGCTAGTTGATAATAAACTTAAACGGGTAGTTGAAATATTTTAATAAGTATGTTAAGACTGTTTTCTCCGATCTCTCTTCATTTTTCTTTGCTTCCCTTCAGTACAGGCAATCCATGAAAATAGGCCCATGGGACTTCCAAATATTCCCTTTTTCATATACGTAGGGAAATTGTTGCATAAACAGATGAAAGTTTATTCCGAACGAGTTAACTAAGAACGTTACTGTAAGCGCCTTTACAAGAATCTTTTGTCGAGCGCGAAATAAATCGCTTATATTCTTACCCTTTACGGGAAACTTTTAATAACTTAATATACTTTGGGAATTAACCTTTCCTACTTGTTTTAGGAAGTTAATTTGTAATAGAATAAATACTGGGTATCTCAAGACTGCTACCGAAAACGAAGCCGGGTTCTTGATATACCCTGTATAATGGAAGGAGTATCGTTGACTGCGCATCATCCCAAAATAGTTGTGTTTTAATGTGATTTTTCAGTTAGTTGGTTAAGCAAAATTGAATATAATTACAGACTATTGCAAGTATTTTTAAATGTAGGCATCCATTTTATATAATTAATGTATTTTGGGAAATGTAGCTATAAGAAACAAGGTTTTTTATTATTTTATTTGGTCAGAAATTAAACCAGCCAGCCAGCAGCCAGCCGGCCAGCGTGGTGGACTATATGGCCTAACCACTCTCAATCGTACTCTCGATTGTAGAGGAGGCCCGTGCCCTGCAGTGGGACGTATATGGGCTGATACAGAAATTAAACTAATTTTTTTTAAAGAAAATATGCATATTTTGACAATCAACTAATTTTTACCGATTTATCGCGGATTTGGTTTGATTTTTACGTTTTTAACTTCCCAACGTATCGATTACTAAATAAATAGCAAATATAACACTATGAAAACATACATGTATGTTATTAGAATTAAATTACCCAAATAGTTTTTTTCACAATTCACACCATTTTACCTAACTGACAACCAAACCTAGCACCGATAATCCAGAATCCAGCTCATCGTCGTCGTCATTGATACCAAGTGGGTTGTCAAAATGCTAGTAAACATGGCGGACTCTGTCAATATTTGTGTTGTCTCTCCACAATGGAGATGTTTGTCTTAGATAACACTTGTGGGATTTGGGGAGGCGATCGTGTAATATGTATCGTAGGATAGATACCCGTGGCTTTGTACTATACATACAATATAGTAGGGAAATAATAATTAAATAAATACACCCAACAGTCATATACATCCTGACCACACAGTAAGATCGAGTCCTGTGTCGTCATGAGAGTCTTTGGTGTCACAAATACAAGATTCGAAACAAAAACTTTTAGTTCACACAAATATTTGTTTCGGTGCGGAGATCGAACCTACGGCTTTTAGTTTCAGAGTCTACGTCTAACCTACTGCGCCAAGGAGTCTGTAATAATATTACCGGGTCCGAGCAATTCAGTATCGTCTTCTTATCTTGTTTTTTTTTATATGTTACATTTTTATGCTTCTACTTTGTTTATTAATTTAATTTATAATAGGCATTAATTTACTGAAATAGGTAGATATGTATGTAGTTAGTTTTATTGAATGCTGTGTCTGCTTTAGTATAATCATGTACTTAGACTAACTTTTTTGTTTCTGTTTTCTTGTTCAAATGTATTGGTATGTGATTGATAGTAGACCTAATAAATAAAAATAAAATAAAAAATTAAATAAATGAAATTTAAACTTACATCTTAATATGGAGTGCCAATTGTGTACAAATAATTCGTGTATCATAGCATATAATAAATATTTAAAATAGAAAGAAATAGAGAGATTTTTTTGGGACATCCTTCAATAAAAATCATTACAATCATTGGACAGACAAAAATCACATGAATTAAGAACCTAATGACCAAAAAACGAAATATATACATAAATATAATAGTTACATACATATCCTCAACATTTCGTCAAAAGACAACTTCTGTTTCGTAGGTAACAGAAGCTCGGAAAGACATTTTCTCTCAAAATACACAAAAACAAGTATTTGTAGAAGACGGAAACAGTTGGCTTAGAGCGAGGATCCAATGAACCATATCAATTTTTTTATACATTAAATCTCAATCAAATGAGCAAACAAGTCACCTGATGGTAAGAAAACATTGCCACCCATGAGCATCCACATCGCTTGGATTATAAAAGTGCTGCCGTAACATTAAATCAGAAGGGGAGCGACAAGGAAGAAAGGATGAAAAGAAGAAAAATTGGGCATACAGCAATCTTATTCACCGAACGAAATACAAAGCCATCACTTCACTTCGATCTCATGTGAGACAGTGGGACGGCCTCGGACGAGCCTGCCCATTCATGCTGAATCATGACTGACAACAGCATAACTATGACCCTTTTAGTGACTTGATTTTTTAAATAACAATTTCGGGATAAGCTGGCCATTCCCCTGATCGTAAGCTTTACGACTGCTGAGCAGCAGCAAAACCAAACACCTTGAATTACAAAGCAATGCTTGGCATTACATTTTAAATGTGTTATGTTGCCTTTAGAATGGCCTATAAAAAAGGAGGGAGTTCACATTTTTTTTACATACACATTGGGTCAGTGAATAATAATTCCACATTACTACCCAATGATTCGAATTCGGATTTTAAACGCTTCTCTATCGGAAAAATGTCTGCCTATAAACCTACCTCAGCGAATCAAAAGCACACGGAAAATATCGAACAAAAGCCGAAATTAACCCAAAAATGAAGCGGCCGGGAATTCTCATCGGCAGTCGGTAATTAGGCTAAAAGGTTTAGCCCGGACATAAATATGCCGTATTTACGAGCAGACTTTCGCGCCTCTGATAATTATAAATATCAATGACTTGGTTTGGCCCACGAGTTTGGTTGTGTTAATATAGATTTTTAAAATAGTTGCAGATATTTACATGCTGGGCTAAATTTGGATTTTTTTAACAATTCCTTATGGATTACATATCCATGAGGCGAGCTATGTTTCTACACTCAAGGTACCTTATATACTTTTTTCTCCCTCTGACAACCTGTATATGAAAAATCAGTTCTGCAATTGAAGCGGTAAACCATAACAAACAAACTCACATTATCATTTAGAATACTACGATTGTATTTTAAGTATCGGGTCGCGTGATGCGATTATTTTCAGTATTATTCGAACCTCGATCTAAAAATTTCACTAGACAAGATATATAGATAAGTGCTGGATTTGAAACTTACCTTGGATTGTTGTAGAAATGGCCCGGCTTGTCCAGTAGTACATAAAAATATGTGTTACGACTACCAACTGAAAAAATAACAAGATTCTTTTAGATTTTTATTTTGCAATGAATGGCTAAACAAGCCTGCCCTTCGCCTGATGGTAAGCGAACATCACCTTTTGAAAATAAGGAATGCATTGGAATGACTAAGATTAAAGAGTTCAGTCCTACTACAACTTTCGTATAAAAATATTTATTTAATGGCTTCGAATCAACTTTCCTCAGCAGTGTCAACAACTAAACTATAGTACCAACAAACTTGTTAATAAGAAGTGTTTAGGAAACTCTGTCGTCATTTCCTTATGCCTTTTCTTGGTTTGGTTACAGTTCATCGTAACACAGTTACATAAGTCCGCACAAATACTTATAATTTGTAGCTTCATTGTTCAGGTATTAAGTGCCTATACCTGAACAATGAAGCTTTTTAGTTAAAGATATTATGGATATTTATAATCTAAAACGACTCGTATCAGTTTTTAGAAATATTTACTAGATTTTTAACGCAGATTTTTCTTTAAAAGGTCACAAAACTTTTGTATAATTACTGCAAAAAAGATGGAAAAATCTCAACATTGTTTCTTCCAAATACGTGAATCCTGAAATGGCACGCAACGTCCGCAGCTACAGCTGTAAATAACTACAACTTACATAATCGACTTAACAGTTTACACAATAATAAGCTTACATGCATAGGATTTATACTAAAACAAAATAGACACGGTTCTAAATGAATTTCATAAAACACAACTATTAAAAAATGTATAATCCAACGGTGGGTAGTTTCATGATTTTTGTTTTGACAGTTCAGCCTCGTAAACGCTTCGGAACGCGCGGCGCGTGATTTGCCTCTGTGCTGAATTTTGATAGTGTTGTGGTAAATGTGGTAGCAATTGTATCACTAGACATCAGTTCAGTTCATTTGTGTTAAAATCCAGTTACTGTTTAGTTTTATCTCCTATTTTTAATTGTGTAGTGACTAATTTAGACGCAAGTGATTAGCTGTATTAGAATCTCGTGAGTGCATTCGGTTTCTCGCCTAATTTTAATCTTGTGTGTAGTGCTATTTCAATCTAGTTTCTGCCTTGTGTTTATTGCCTAATTTTAAGTGTATAGCGTTTAGTGCTAAAGCGGTCTTGTTTGTGTCGTCGATGCCACCTTTGGGAGTTGTCTTAGGTGAGTAAGTAGATTATTAATTAAATTTTCTTTCTCCCATCGATATCAATATTACACTAGATAAAATGTTCTTTGTGAAAAATGTGTCCCATTGGTGCATGCACCGCACATGAATGAGTCAAAACCGCGTATGCGCCATGAAATTCACGGCGCATTCTACCTTTTGGTCGCGAGAAAATTAAATCCTAAAAGCAGTCTAGGGCGGCTGCAGTATAACTAACTGTATGTTACGTCTAATTATTCGTGCCACGCTGCAGCGATTTAGTTTCAACTTTTCAATCGCACAAGAAATTCGTATGGGAATTGGAATAGCTTCTCTATACGTAGAAATACATCTCAATGCTTTTTCCCTTTTTCCGTAATATTGTTTCCATGTATTTTGAAAAAATTGCTTTTACTTTTTATTGTTTGAATGAAATCTTAAGAAACTGTTGAGGTCGGCACAATTACAACCTTAGGATGTAATAGTGTGTCGCCAGTTGTACATTTTTGGAATTTTCTTCGTTTGATAACTTTTGTAGTATATTTATTTAAACGGGAAGCCAAGCCAAGCTCGATCCTTGAACCCAGAAATTTATTTATTGCGTCCACGGATATATATTTCGGCACCGCGAGTTGTGCGACCGAAAACTCTCGTAGTTTATGATATCCACGACACAACACGCGATAGTAGTATAGAGTCAGGACTATATATGTGAATTTTGAGGGTATTTATTTAGTTATAATCGAACTAGAATTAAATCAAAGTAGTATAATATGCCCTAATTCCTTTATTATTTACACTATAATTTACTATCAAATTAATTAAACTTGCGCTGCGGCAACCTCAACTGGGGTTATTACTTTTGTCTTTATAACATGGCATTAATCACGGCTCTCGCTATTTATATCGCCAAGCTTTGCAATTCCTTAATAGATTATGTCGCTAAATACGAGTGATAAATTATTGGGGCATTTGTCCACAGAAATTATGCTTTTATAAGTATAAACCTTTATTGATGTTTCATGGAGGAGTTTATTATAAAAATTAGAAGAGTGTAGAGGCCTGATGGTAAGCGGACTAGACGCGGTTGCCAATATGTTCACCGTGGTCACTGGTTCAAATTGCAGAGCACTTTTGACTTTTCGTAGTCATGTGTGTATTGATGTATTGAAAGCCAATGAACAACGGTGACGGAAAACATTGTGAGGAAACCTGCATACCATAGAGATTTGTGTAAATTTCTGTTGTATGTACAGTCTGCCAATACGCACTGGGTCAGCGTGGTGGACTATATGGCCTGACCCCTCAGAATTGTACTTTTATTTGTAAAGGAGACCCACAATTGCACGATTGTAGAGGAGACCCGTTTCCTATATTTTATTTATTTTATTTTATATTTATGGAACTGAATAATACAAACATTATTAAATACATCAAGATAACCTAGACTACATGGGCTCCAAAATTAGATAGGATATAATTTAGTCAATGAAATATTAGAACTAAAAAATATCGATCCTCAAATCCTTTATTCTATGCAACTTCAACTGAAACTTTGTACGTTACAGTTCGATAAGGGGCGAAAAAAAATCTCAATATCGCGAGAAATTGAAACAGAAGTTTGTACAATTTACATTTTATTACGGTCGTGTTCCGCAAGTTTGTCTATGCGGAATTTAATTCTTCAGTCGGAATGCGTTAAGTATGCGTGGATGTTTCGGTTTGTGGAATAGTTCTTGGTTAAGCATTTGTATTCTTATTAGAGCGAATAAATTTAGGTAGGCAGCGACTTTGTTGCACTGGTCCCGTGGCACTGCAGCGGTTCATGATCAGCGGTAACCGCTTACCATCAGGCTGCCCGCTAGCTCGTCTGCCTACAATGGCAATAAAAAATAGTTCACCTGATGGTGAGTGATTGTGAACATCCACGATGTTTGGTTCACAGATGTATTGCTGGCCCATCAAATCGATAAAAGGTGTATCCAGAAATCTGACTCACCGATGTGATGATGTGATGATATGATGATATACGCCGATGATAGTCAAGCCTGACAACGGCGTGGTACTACCAATCTAAGACTGCAAAAATTCGTTGGATGCAAGCCACTTCTAACTGGAATCGAGGACAATACTCGAGGAATGGTTATTTTCAGCGGTAAATTTTGGGCGGTTTAAGAGAAATAGAGAGAGAAATAGAGAGATGGACTATAAAGTGAATACTAATGCACTTGATGCTAAGTATTCTTTTGCCGATTCACTTAATTATACGAGCCTGATTGTATAAATAATAATAAATAATGAATAACTTCCAACAGTTAAATACATAGTCCTAACCCCACATTAAGAGCGAGTCTTGTGTCGTCGACTTTGGTCTCACAAACACCAGACTAGAAAGAAACATTTCTCTTGGTGCTTGGATCGAACCCGTGGCCTCTTGTTTCACAGGCGGCGTCTAACCGACTGCGCCACGGAGGCTGTCCGTATAGTCTCAGGATATATATCGAAACGCGACATTTACATGGCACACTATGTCGAGTCCTTAACCAGTGTACAGTGGTATTTTACTGGAAATAAATACCACCTTATCTTTCCCTAATGGCAGGAAAAGGAAATTGAAGGAAATTGTCAAGGCCACACCGAGTTCTAGGAATAAAACCTCAAATTGTTTCCCCGTCAAAACTCCCACAAGTACGAATAATTGCGAAGTTTATTTAGGTGAGTGAATTAAACATTTATTTAGAGGCACAATTTAATTTGGAAAAGTGACAGGGCGACAGAGGTACGGCACTCCAGTCAGGTAACATAAACAAAGTATTATCAATCCTTAAGGTTTGGGCTCGGGCCAAGTGGTAGGAGGAAGCGGAAAAGTCACAGCCTAGGTGAAGTATTTAGTTGACGCGAATTTGAAACGATGGAGAGTTCGGTTTCTATGTTGTTATAAAAGTCTGCTACATATATAATTATATGTTTTGAATCGAGGTGTTATGTCAGAAATAACTTTATTTGATGTCCATGACCTAAGACTTGAAACTTACTTTTTAATTCTACGACATGAGAATTGTATCTTAATTGATCTTCGGGATTATTTGTACATATGTCTGTTGGGTGGGTTTATTCCTTATTTATCATAATACTCACAAAGTATGTCACTAAGTGTATGCAGCATCGGTTTGTTATTGACTAGCTTAAAAATATTTTATTGATATATTTTTATTACTAACATAATAAATCCGAAAGTGATTTGATTATATAATTCGCTTAGACGCCTCGACTATTTAATCTAATAATAGAATATTGTATAATATGGTAATTGTTCAATAGTACACGTATAATTTTTCACTGGTAATATTAAAGTCCTACAGTAAATTAGGTCACCTCCATAAGTCTATGACACGCACCAAACACCAAGAGAAAAATTTGCTAATTAAAAGATTTCGGAGTCGTTTCTTAAGTAAAACGCGGTGAAAGGATCGCAGCCCACCAGGATTCATTTGCTCAACATTTTTATTGATTTAAAACGTTTTCTCTTCTTTAATTTATTTACTAATAACCTGGCTACTTAAAAAAATACACGAAATTGCGACAAAATCTGTTCAATGTTGTACGAAAATATTTAACTGGATATGGTTTAGATAAGTAAGGGTTATGCGTTTTACTGGTGGTAGGTCTCTCATAAGTGAGAGACTGCCTGGATGGGTACCATCGCAATCTCTATTTCTCCCGCCAAACAGCAGTTTAAATGCACTGTTGAGTTTCGGATTGAAGCACATTGTAGCCAGAGTAACTACTGGAGATATTGAGACTTTATATCTTATGTCTGAGGATTGCGAGTGCAGTGGAATGCCAAACATTGCTTTGTAAGTCAAGTTGTTTAGTTCTGCTATTGATCATGAGCGGCCGTATCGCTTACCATCAGGCGAACGGCAAGCTCGACTCGCCATTCATTAAATAAAAAAAAAGTTTAATCTTCATTATTCTGCTGTTTTTTTTTATTTATTCTGGTACTGATGGTAAGCGCTAATGCCGTCCAGGCAAAGTATCGAATCTCATCCAGGCAGTCCTATGCCATTCGAAACAATTATGCCAGCCTGCTAAGACAAGGCTGCTGGTGGTAGTCAATTGTTATCCACTATAGCACTGTGGTGGAAAACTTGTCTTTTAATACAGGAAAATATTACGCATTTCGGGCCCCAATGATTTGTGGTTTTGATTTTTTTATTGCGATTAATTGCGAGACGAGCATGCCAATCGCTGATGGTAAACGATACAACCGCATTGATAGGCAAGATTTATCGATTTAAAAATACCTTATAACTTCGGTTTTCCTGGTATAATATATCAATGCACAGTTCAAACAATCTAGAAAATGAAAAGGGAATATCTGGCACCAAAAAGTTATAAATAGCATTTAAAAATAAAACAGAAACAAAAAGCCATGTAAAATTTCGTTGAAACTGATTGTTTTATTCACGTTTCGAGGCAAAATAAAGGCCAAACAAGGCGGAAACTTGCTTCTCCAAAAATAATTAATTACATAAAAGTTTAATTTTATTTCGCTGTGTTCAGGATACTGTGAGTTAGTTCGCGGATCGTGTTTTGTTTTATTTGAATCACTTGCCTCGATGCTGTAGTTTACGATATGGTTACAAAGCTGAGGTCTCAGGTTCAATCCCAGGCCGGGTAGAGTAATATTGGATTTTTCTATATATTATGTAGTAGATATTGAGTATAATTTGAAAATTGATTGAGATATTTTGAAATAGAAATAAATTACCTGTTATGTGTTTTAAATATTTTACCCCATGATTTAACCAGTACTAATCTCTCGAACTAATAAAAAATGTGCATGCTTTTAAAAATATCCGTGTATATGAAACCTTTATGTCAAGCCATGATAGGCTGAATGAAAGAGAAATGCTATTATTAACTTTTATTATCTTTATCTGCTCATATTATTATTTTTATTTCATGTTTTTTTTATTGCATTGGATGGCGAGACGAGCAAGCCGTTCGCCTGATGGTAAGCGATACGACCGCTCATAACAGTAGCAACATTCCACTGCGCTCGCCATCCTGGGACATAAGATGTTAGGTCTCAATATGTCCAGTAGTTGCTCTGGCTACAATGTCCTTCAATCCGAAACACAACAGTGCATTTAAGCAGTGTTGTTTCACGGGAGAAATAGACATTGCGGTGGTACCTACCCAGATGGCCTCCCACATATGAGAGACCTACCACCAGTGAAGATGCTTCAATGACTATAGGTTCTACCACGATATTTTCCTCTTAAATTAAACTATAGCTGTATTTACCTTTACATATACCGGGTATCTCAAGACTGCTACCGAAAACGAAGCCGGGTGGTAGTTTTAGTGGCTACAAACACAATGCAATTAAAATTTTCGCATAGAAACGCGACAATTATTTTTTATGATTTTTTAAATATCGTCATTTTTGGGTGGTAAATCCATAGTTTTTGCTAAAATAATAATTTAAACTCTCTTATATCTTAGAGTATTTATAAATTAAAGGGTATACACTATTATTTTAGGAAAAAATGTATTTACCACCAAAATATGGCAATAGGAAAAAATTACAAAAAAAAAAATTGTCGCTTTTTTTTGCAACTTTTTCTGTTGCATTGTGTCTGAAGTCGCTTAAACTACCACCCGGCTTCGTTTTCGGTAGCAGTCTTGATATACCCTGTATACACTGTGGTCAATAAAGACATATAAAATGTTACAATATATTTCAATATATCAAATATCAAACAGGAATGTATTTCCGTTACGCGGATATCGGTTGGGTAATTTTGTTCCAGTGTCCCAATTAATCGATAGAACCGAGGAAGATATTCTGGCTCAATTATTGTACTTTGGTAATACTGTTAGATTGAGTTAGTTAAAACCATTGATACGGAGAGTGAACTATATTGAACCCGTGGGATACGGTGATAAACTGCAATGGATCTGTGTTGCAATATATACAGGATATATCAATACTGCGATTATGAAGTTGGGTGGTATTAGTGACTGTCGTGTTTTTGTTGCGGATTTTTTATTAGAATTGTTTCTGTGGTCACTAAAAATCCTCTACAATCGAGAGTATAATTGAGAGAGACTAGGCCATATAGTCCACCACGCTGGCCTAATGCGGGTTAGCGAACTTTTACACACCATAGAAATTTATACAAATTGCTATTGCTATTGTATGCAGGTTTCCTTACGATTTTTCCCTTCATCGTTTTAGTGCGTGGTGATTGACTATCAATACACACATGACTCTTAGAAGTCAGGGGCGTGCACTCCTTGTAGGCAGAAATGCAGTGCTTTACTTGCCATTCACAGATATTTTATTATAACGTTCGTACGTTTTAGATGACTTTAATTTATAGTAAGTAAATTAATAAACAAAATATAATAACTTCAAAACGCCTAATATTTTATAAATAGCACCTATTTGCAATCACGAAAACATTATGTTTGCCACGCGAAAAGCAAGAGGCGCTGCAAAGCAAATTAATGTACCTAATCAACCAAGTCATGCCGCCGCGTCCCGCATTACATTTGTTTGCATGTGTGTAGTAATTTTGGTGTCCGTGCACAGTCGCAAACGCACACACCCATGAATATTGAAAGCCGCGACTCCTGCGGCAGGCCTCGGGAGTTCGGCAGTTGTCGGGAGTAATCGTAAATGTTCGTTGCCTATAATCCGAGTAAAATTAATAGGCTGGAATCTAATAAATCATCTATGCACATTATACATTTTTGGTTAGTAAGGTTTTATTTGTTTAAATAGAAATGTTTTGTGTTTCGCGGGGGCCATTTTGCTTTTTTTATGAGTTTTTGCATTGTTTACTATTTTATACTAGTATGTTTGTAAAAAAAATAGATTTCTTAACGGATTTTTCATTTTAACATTTGAAAGTGTGTACATTTAACAGTTTATTACTAAGTTTCGATATTAATTGTAGTCATTTGCTTTTACTAGTGTGTTTGTTTATTTTTTTAAATGTTATTTTATTGCGAGGTTTGTGTTAAAAATGTATGTTTATCAAATGAATGAATGAGGTGGCCGAAATCTTGCGTTTATTTACATCGGGATAGGTATAGCAATCTCAACTAACCGGAACCTTGAATATGTGAAAATTGAAAGCTGACTAGGTGAGTTTTTATTTTATTTTACTTATTAGAATTTCTTCCGCCGCGACGATCGATCGCTGTTTTGTCTGCGTTGCCGTAGAAGATGGACGTGAATAGTAGTCACAGACGTGATTAGTACATCTAAGACTTGTTATGTTGGCATGGTTTCCGACTTAGAGATCCGTCGCGTGGCTGTGGCTATGCTAAAAAAGTATAAAAGAAAAAGTTTTTGTGACCGAGTACTCCGCCGCATACCCAGTGTCATAATCCTGTGCACGCCGCTGTTAGAAGTCAGAGGTGTGCGTTGGAATTGGAACCCGCGACCACCGTGAATATGTTGGTAGTCGTGTCTCGTCCGTTAGTAAGAGGCCACCAAGCACTTTTGTAAGTAGTTGGATTTTTTAAATAAATCAATTCGATACTTCAGGTTAGGTTTTTATTTGCGATTTAGCCATCTATATATATAAAAGAAAGTCGTGTTAGTTACTCCACTTATAACTCAAGAACGGCTGAACTGACTTGGCTGAAAATTGGTGGGGAGGTAGCTTAGAACCAGGAGAAGGACATAGGATACTTTTTATCACGTTCCCGGTTTCCCGAGTTTCTATTAGCTTATTAACATTTTCTCATACAAAATGTTCATGGGTTCGTAACTGTCAAACATTTAATGTTCATCCCGTTGATACGGTAAACTCTTCCCTCAAATGAAATAACGTATTTAAATAAAGGTTTCGAATCGACAACATATAGCCATAATATTCGATTAATGGCGTATTTTAGGTTTTAAAGATGTAAATTAATGACGTTAATAAAAAGTGATTGACATTTAAATTGGTTGTCAAATATTTATGCATGCGTTTAGAAATTAATAGATAATTAAATAAATAATATTCACACGTAATATTATTTAATTCTTTTCAAGATATAATGTCACTTGAAAATGAAAAATCTTTATTAAAATAACACTTTTACATATGGCGAATATTGCAGGGGCTCTCAAATTAGGTGTTGCCTGTGTCTTGAGAAACCAGTTAAATATAATTGTTATTACATTAATTGTGGGTGTCAGTGTGGGAAAGTGCTAATAGTGTATGTTTGTGTGTGTGTGTTATGTGTTATTATGTTTACTTTTATCACGAATTTTTACAGTGGCTTTTCCTTCGCTATAATTCACTGATAGAAATATTATACATTTGAAATGTTATGTCGAAGAAAATCGAAACCACTGAAGTTATTTTTTTTTTATTGCAATGAATGGCGAGACGAGCAAGCCGTTCGCCTGATGGTAAGCGATACGACCGCTCATAAACAGTAGCAACATTCCACTGCGCTCGCCATTCTGAGACATAAGATGTAGTCTCAATAAAGTCTCAATATGTCCAGTAGTTACTCTGGCTACAATGTCCTTCAATCCGAAACACAACAGTGTATTTAAGCAGTGTTGTTTCACGGGAGAAATAGACATTGCGGTGGTACCTACCCAGATGGCCTCTCACATATGAGAGACCTACCACCAGTATGAACCATGTACCATGACCAGTATTTCTATGAAAATTAATATTTCATCTCTTTATTACTAACAAAAAGTAATGGGATGGGATGGATAATGAAGAGAAAGGACGGGACGTATCGGGAAGTGACTGAATAGACGGGATGGGATGGAATTGAGCAGGACAGTAGGATAGCTACGTCGTGTTAAGGTATACAAGAGCTTATACGAAAAATAACATGTATTTGGTGTGAAGTAAAATAAAAAAATATCTGCATCCAGGCAAAGGTGGGTGGGCTTTTTTGCTATGCTAAATTATTGAATATAATATTAATCATACAGGGTATATCAAGACTGCTACCGAAAACGAAGCTGGGTGGTAGTTTAAGCGATTTCAGACACAATGCAACAGAAAATTTTGCAAAAAAAAAGCGTTAATTTTTTTATTATTATTTTTTTCCTATGGCCATATTTGGGTGGTAAATACATTTTTTTCCTAAAGTAATAGTGTATAGCCTTTTATTTATAAATACTCTAAGGTATAAAACAGTTAAAATTATTATTTTAGCAAAAACTATGGATTTACCACCCAAAAATTATGATATTTAAGAAATCATTAAAAATTCATGTCGCGTTTATTTGCGAAATTTTTAGTTGCATTGTGTTTGTAGTCACTAAAATTACCACCCGGCTTCGTTTTCGGTAGCAGTCTTGATATACCCGGTATAATAACTAAACCATAGCGAAGCGTGGTCGGGTCAGCTATGGTATCTTTAAATTGATTTCAATGAATGTCGTCGGAGTAGTTACAGTGATGTTATATCTCCGTAGCAAAACAATGATTTAAATCTGGAGAGATGGGATAGAATAGAATATAAGGTGGATAAAATGGGACAGAAGAATAGGCACAGGATGCGATTGGATAAGCAGTTTAGACAACGGCTGTCATGTTGATTTTAAATAATATATGGACTGGAATCTGTATTTGCACCCAGGCGAAGCCGGGCTGGGCCGCTAGTATGTGTATATATCGACGCAGGAAAGCAATTTTGTCGTATCTCGAAACAAGCAATTTTACACCAGAATAAAAAAAAAAAAGAGTGTGTGTACTCATGTACACGCGTTAGAAGTTATACTTCTTTGGCGTATAGAAAAAAAAATAATTAAAATGCTGTAGTGATTAACGACAAATATAAAAATTAATGAAAAGATTTTATTTAAATAAAAAAGGTTTTATTAACGTAAAAATATGACAACACAGTAAAAATATACAACCAATAATTATTAAGGCAAATCTAATGCCACTTAGAACTAACTTTATGTTGTCGCTATTGGTGTGCGCGCGCAACGTAAAAATTCACTCTCATCATTTTTCTCCATCGCGCCAAAAGAAGTATAACATCAAAAATATAAAAAAAATGAACAACCACTAAACTAGAAAACTTAGGAATACCATTTCTTTAATAATAACATTTTATAATAAAACCTTTCATTTTCACGAGGAAATTCAATGCGGTATTTTTTTATGAATTAAATAATACACAAAACGCATATACGCATTTTTGAGATACGACGAAATCGCTTTTCTGCGTCGATATGTTAGTTCTTTTTTATGGCACTTATAAAAATAATCTTTTGAAAGCCTGGCGCAGTTGTTTAGACACCGCCTGTGAAACGAGAGACCGCGGGTTCGATCCCCGTACCGAGACAATATGTTTGTGACGCCCACAACTATTTGTCTAGGGTCTGGGTGTTTGTGAGACCGAAAAGTCTTGTGGTACCTGATACCCACTACACAAGACTAGATCTTAGTGTGGGGATCTCAAGACTATGTATGTGACTGTTGGGTGTATTAATTTATTATAAATATTACAAAAATTACTGAAAATAACATTTCCGTCTGCAATCAGAAATCCTAATAAAACCAAAATCGAAACCCGAATTTCGAATTTAAAATACAGTTTTTATTTTCGGTATCATCGAGCAAATTGCTCTGTAAATAGTTATCTGGTGTTTAAATCGAAATCATTGCCGTTAATGTTAAATTCATAAGCTCTAAATGTACCGGTGTAATGGATTTCATCTATAATCCTATTATAGTTGAGTGGGCCAAGTTTTGAAATCCGTAACAATGGGGATTGGTTAATATTTAGTTGGATCTGTTTTGTTTGATAAGGTTATTCCTCAGTCTATTGGCGCTGTAGTTGCTAATATGTATATATGTATATTTATCAGACCATACACTATTTTTTAAATTGTAATGACTGGCGAGACGAGCGTGCCGTTCGCCTGATGGTTAGCGATACGCCCATTTTCAGTAGCAAAACCAAACAAAACGATGAATTAAAAACGCATGTTTGGCAGTACTGCGCTCGCCATACTGAGACATAAGATGTTAAGTCTCAATATGTGCTTGTCCGCAAAGTATAACAAAAAAACTACATACATACATACATACATAAACTCACGCCTTGTTCCCAGAAGGGGTAGGCAGAGGTGCGAGGGCACCCACATTTCGCCTTGTATGTTCCGTCCCACAATGTGATAGGTGGCGAGCCTATCGCCATATCGGGCACAAATTCCTGACTCTGGGCTGATACTGAATAGAAAAATCCAATATCACTTTGCCCAACCCGGGATTCGAACCCGAGACCTCAGCTTTATAACCGTACCGTAGTACAACTACGCCACCGAGGCAGTCACACACCGAGCAAGTCACACAACAAAAAAAACTATCACAGTCGAATACACTATGAAGTGTTTGTTTCTAGTAAAATCCCTATTCAAAATGGAGATATATTTCATGTTCTAAAATTTGTTAGTTATAAGTCTGATAATAGTGCCAGATGGTTAATATAACATATTTTAGAGAAATATGAAGTATAAACGTCGTCGTCGTTTAAACGTCGACCTACACCTCAGAATTGGGACAAATACGTTGCTCTCCGAAATCACTGCAACAAGATGTGTAGGAATGCACAACGCCGACATGTTCACCAATCTGTAGAAAACAATGATCCAGCTAAGGTCTGGAAATTTCTTCGTTCTATGGGGGTTGGAAAATCTCGTTCAGATTCTATTCCTAATAGTTTAAATTTAGATTCGCTGAATACACATTTCACTGCTGTGCCCAAATTTGATAGGGCTATTAAAAATAAAACAATTCAAGATCTTTCTTCTATTCCAACTCCTAACTATCCTCAATTTGTCTTTAGTCAATTCTCTGATTGTGATGTTAAAAAGAGCATTTTATCCATCTCCTCCAATGCATCTGGGAATGATTGCATTGGTCGCAGTATGATTTTGCCTATCCTTGACGAAATTCTCCATATCCTTTGTCATATCCTTAATTTTTCCTTATCCAACTCCGTTTTCCCCTCCTTGTGGAAAGAGGCCGAAGTAATTCCCCTACCCAAAAAACCTAATCCTGTATCTTTCTCTGAATACCGCCCTATATCCATTCTCCCCTTCCTTTCTAAAGTCCTTGAGAACCTTGTTCATCAACAATTATGCTCCTTTCTAACTCATTACAATCTCCTTAATCCTTTCCAGTCTGGATTTCGCCATGGATATGGTACCACTACTGCACTAGTTCATATTACGGATGACATCAGAGCTGCGATGGAGAATGGCGGGCTAACGGTACTAGCTCTGCTAGACTTTAGCAATGCTTTCAACACCGTTGACTTTGATGTCTTACTGACTACACTGTGCTCTATTAACATATCTCCAACGGTAATTGACTGGTTTCGTAGTTACCTGACGGGCCGTCGCCAGCGCATACGTGTTGAAGACTCAGTGTCTTCTTGGTGTGACACACTTACTGGCGTCCCTCAGGGCGGCGTTTTATCTCCTTTACTCTTCGCTGTTTTTATTAATTCTATATCAAAAAATCTGATTTCTTCCTACCATCTGTATGCAGATGATTTACAAATATATTATCATGCTCCTGTGGACAGGGTGACGGAGGCTATTAACTCTGTCAACAGGGATCTTGAGAGTATTAGCAGATGGAGTAAGTCTCACGGGCTATTAGTCAACCCTGCTAAGTCCCAGGTCATTGTTATTGGCAGCTCCAGGTTGATTTCTAAATTAGATATGGATAACTTACCTCAAATTCTGTTTGATGGTTGCACTATTCCATTCAGTGATACTGTTAAGAATTTGGGTGTAATCATCGACAAAAACCTATCCTGGGGTCCCCAATTGCAACAAGTAAGTCGCAAATTGTTTGCTGCAGCGGGGTCCTTGCGGAGATTGCGGAATTTTCTACCGATTTCCACGAAAATCGCACTGGTTCAATCTCTTCTTTTTCCCCTCCTTGATTATGCTGATGCTAGCTACCTCGACCTCACCGAAGCCCAAATGGAAAAACTTGAGAGACTTCAGAATTTCTGCATTAGATTCATATTTGGTCTTCGCAAATATGACCATGTTTCCGAATATCGTATCAAACTCAAGTGGCTATCAATACGTTTTCGCCGTAATACTCGAATTCTTTCCCTTTTATACGGTATTTTGTACAATCCCTCTAGCCCCCACTATCTTAAAAACCGTTTTAAATTCCTCGGTCAAACTCATGCACGAACTCTTAGATCAACAGAGAATTTGATCCTAGAGATTCCCAAGCACAGCACATCATTTCTAAGCAAATCCTTTACAGTTCATGCTGCTCGCTTGTGGAACGAATTACCATTGTCTGTCAGACAAGCTAAGTCATTACCAAGTTTTAAGAGACTTGTTAAGATACACTATCTCTCACTGCAGTAACGTATTATCCTGTTATATATATATTTCTGATCCTCTTTACTTATATCATCATTATAGTTAGCTCAATATATATTAGTATGTATGTATGTATATATGTATGTATGTTGGTATGTATGTATGTTTGTGTGTATTTATATTATGTAAATTTAATATAATATAACATGTACATCAATTATTATTATTATTGTTTATTCTCTCACTACTTGCACTACCCTATATTTCAATTTCTCAAAAATCCAGTCCATCCAAAGGTTGCCTGGAAGAGATCGCAGCTAGCGATAAGGCCGCCTATTGTAACCATGCCTTTAGTTTTTAAGTATTTTGTATGCGTCTTTCATTTTGGTGTACAATAAAGCATATATAAATAAATAAATAAATAAATATATGGTGTGTTTTAAATGAAAAACCTCGAGATCTCTTCGTCAACTGCAAATCATTGGTCAAATGAAAAAGCGCACGCTTCCCTAATTTCCTGGATGCCTGTAACGCATTTCCGTCCCTTTTCAGGCAATCACTCCCCCAAAAAATATCCAGCAGCCGACAGGAAAGATGTTATACATAACGTGACCATTTAATTTTGCGCCAGAGCCGGACATCTGTGGAATTAAAGTTTTACAAGTTTTATCATAGAAGATAGATAACTTAAAATTATAATTATAGTCGTATTTGTTGGCTGAACAAATTGTTTCAAAACATCAGGTCTAGTTTTTAGATAAGTGTGAAACTCAGTATGGTTGATTTATATTTATTTTCGTAATCAAAATAGCTTTAATTACTGCGACACTCGACTGTATTTTATCATTTGTCCATATTTTGTTTATGTGAGAAATACTCTTTCGATGGGTGCGTTACTTCCAGGCATAACGTATCTACTCAATAATTGTGGAAATGTTTGTGATATCAAGACTGTTCTTACGAAAGTGCTGGAATAATACGACTACACGGTTTTCACTAATAGTTCAGTTAAGAATTTGGAGCGGAAATACATTTTAAATTATTGGTCTGTTTGCAAGAGCGGGACTATGTCGGTCTTGCTGGGGACACCGGGACAGACTTCCTGAAAGCGGGACTGTCCCGCCTAAAGCGGGACATATGGTCACGTTAGTTATACATCAATAAGTGTCAAACATTCTTTTTATTTTGCTTCAGTACTACATAGATACGTAAACTCTCGCCTTTTCCCCAGAAGGGGTAGGCAGAGTCGCTGCCACGACACTGACGTATCGCCTTATATCTTCCGTCTAAACTAAAATATTGATTACCGTAAATAATGTATTTCCTTGAATAGCATTTTAGTTACTATAAATAGTTATAAATAATAAATAAGACGACTGCTAAAAACTAAAACTAAATTTTAATTTACATAATAATATAATCAATTATTTTGTAGATAGAGATTAATTACTAGGTATTCACTTGTTATAAGAGCTTTTTAATTCATTTTATTTCAAAGATTTGATAGGTGGCAAGCCTATCGCCATATTGGGTATAAATTCCTGACTCTGATTATGGATAGAAAAATCCAATATCACTTTACCCGACCCGAGATTCGATCCCGAAAATTCAGCCAATCATCATCCATCCATCCATCCATCAGCCAAAGGAAGTCCACTGCTGAACATAGGCCTCCCCCAATGATTTCCACAGAGACCTGTTGGAGGCAGCCTGCACCCAGCGACGTTCCGCGACCTTTACCAGGTCGTCTGACCACCTTGTGGGTGGATATCCCACGCTGCGCTTCCCGCTACGTGGCCTCCATTCGAGCACTTTCCGACCCCTTCGGTCATCAGATCTCCGCGCTATGTGCCCTGCCCATTGCCACTTCAACCACAGCTTAAACTTGCTAATCCGGTGGGCTATGTCGGTTATTTTAGTTCTCCTACGGATCTCGTCAATTATGATTCGATCTCGTAGGGAAACCCCGAGCATAGCCCTCTCTATAGCTCGTTGAGTGACTGAGCTTCCTAATAAGGCCCATAGTGAGAGGCCACTTCTCGGTGCCGTAAGTCATCACTGGCAACACACAACTATCGAAGACTTTCGATTTAAGGCACTGAGGTTTTGGACGAGAAGACGTCGCGTAGTTTCCCGAACGCTCAGCCAATCATACCATAGTAAAACTGCGCCACAGAGGCAGTCAGTACTAAGAAATATATTTCACACCCACAAAATACTCGTACCGCAATATATTACGTGTTAAAAATTCCTTTACACAAAAGCTGACCGAATTATTCCTTAAAAGGGGTTAAGGCGCAATAAAAGCCCTTTAAAAGGAAAAGATTAAAGTCAGCATTGTCGGATAAAACGGAATATTCTGAACAATATCCGAATATCCGCACGATTTCGGTAGTAAATAAGTATTGTTATCATTACTTCCGACATTAGGGTCGTTTGGCTTATCTCAACGCGGGGAAATCTTATACCGACTATTATCATTAAGGGTTATCAGTTAAGGAATTGTGCGGATGCGGCATTTCAGAATATTTATATCTTTTTGCTTTGTAGTGCGTGTAGGTTTAAACATATATAGTCTCTTTCTATTGTTCTTCTAAGTAAATTAAGTATTGTTAGAGGAATTGTGAAAAAATGTCACACACAACGTAGAGGGAATGAGAAACGGTCGAGGCAAGTCGATTTATACCACAATTTATACTTATGCGCGCCTCATTTTCTAGACGATTTTTGCTACACTGTCGAACTTGTCTATGGATGGTGTCTGGCCGTTAAAAAGGAAAGTCAACTTGCTTAAAGTAATTTGGTTGATTGTTCTAGTATTGTTTTTTCTTCTGAAGCGATAAGAATGATATTATTTTTTGTGTTCGCGAATTTTTACTTGATGTATCTAACATATATGTAAATTGTTGGTAGTTGTTCTTATTAAAAATGTAATTTAAATATTGGTTTTGTAAAAGTGTATGTTTATACATTTATAGTACATACGCTAGTTCCAATAACTCCAAGGAGGTAGGCAGAGGTGAGAGCTATAGTGATTTTTATAGCCCGCTGTGTGAATTTGGGTTGTAAGATTTAATATGGTACGAGCATGGCACAATGTAGAATTAGTCCACATATTTTTAAATAATATGAACAGTACCAATCCACTTCGAGATTCTCTTCCCAACATATACAGGGTATATCAAGACTGCTACCGAAAACGAAGCCGGGTGGTAGTTTAAGCGACTTCAGACACAATGCAACAGAAAAAGTTGCAAAAAGAAACGCCAATTTTTTTTTGTTATTTTTTTTTCCTATGGCCATATTTGGGTGGTAAATACATTTTTTCCTAAAATAATAGTGTATGCCCTTTCATTTATAAATACTCTAAGGTATAAAAGAGTTTAAATTATTATTTTAGCAAAAACTATGGATTTACCACCCAAAAACGACGACATTTAAAAAATCATAAAAAATAATTGTCGCGTTTCTATGCGAAATTTTTAATTGCATTGTGTTTGTAGCCACTAAAACTACCACCCGGCTTCGTTTTCGGTAGCAGTCTTGATATACCCGGTATATAAACTAAGTTTTCTTTTCAAGAACTTCTGAACACATTTGTCAAATCTGGTTTAATATATAAAGCTGAAGTACAGCTTCGAATTGAAATAAAAAATGTTTTTGTGTTGAATAAGTCATTTGTCGAGGAATGCTATATATCTATATATATAAAAGAGGAAACCTTACTGACTGACTGACTGACGTATCAACGCACAGCCGAAACTACTGGAGCTAGGAACGTGAAATTTTGCACAGAGATTTCTATTGTGATGTAGGTGCTACCCTAAGAAGGGATTTTTGGAAATTCAACCCCTAAGGGGTTCACTTCAGGGTAATTAAATATGATTACACTGTGGCCTATAGGAGTGTGCCTATTCGTTTTTCGTGGTTCGATTGGTCGATATTCTAAATTGATACTCTCAATTGAACATATTAGCCGCCATTTTGAAAAGTGTATCAGCACCCGGTTGGAGCTGGATCAGACTGCTAATCATATAGGTATACCTCCGCGTTGCATTATTGCGGGATAGCACTGCAAAGGAAATTGACATCATCATCATTTTTAGCCCCAGGAAGTCGGATGCTAAACGTAGACTAGGAACCCTGAAAGCGTTAGAAGGCTAGGGACTTCCACAGTTACCTGTTCGTAGTGGCCTGCATACAGTGGCTTCTAATAAGCTTTATTTGACAGCCTCCGTGGCGCAACTGGTTAGACACCGGCTGTGAAAAGAGACGCCACGGGTTCGATCCCTGCACTGAAGCAAATATTGGGTGAACCACAAGTTTTTGTGAGACCAAAAAGCATCTCATAGTTTCTGATACCAAATGACTTGATCTTAGTATGGGGTCAGGACTTTATGTGTGTCTGTTAGGTGTATTTATTTATTTATTATTTAATCTATCCATCGTAATTATTTCTACGTAATATTAATTATCATCTCCATACATTCGTAGTTCGATGTACATAGTTAGTCTAATGTGACGTTAGTTAAATCTCAAGTTAACTAAACTGATACTTAGGGGGAGAAAATATAGAGGGTGTTACAAGCGGTTCATATACATGGCGATTACGCGTTATGAGTTCATTGGCCTTGATATTTGAGCTGTATAAGGTCTGGTTTTACACAGGCTTTTCTTAAATATCTTTTATAATATAGGGTTGTATTGGTTTTTGCTTGTAGATAGACTATGTGTCGCTCGAGGCCCAGTAGAGTAATTAATGAATTACACATAGTCATGTCTTCTAGATTTAAATTTGTGAGTGATATGGTTTCTTAGAATGTAACCGAATATGAATCCGTATTTATTTATTGCAAGGAATAGCGAGACGAGAATGCCGTTCCCCTGAAGGTAAGTGATACGACCAATCAACACCATTGTGTTTTTTCATTGATGTTTACGTCAAAGGCTTTATATATCCGTGTTTTATTAATATCAGCACATGTTAAATAATATTTTTTTAGTCAATCTGCTTACAAATTTCCATAAGTAATAACCAAAGATTCATAATTATCTATTAACATTCAATTTGGAAATCAAACTCTATAATAATAAGATTATAGGTAAAATTTCAAAAATCTTATCTAGCCCTCTCAAATTTTTCACCAAACCCCTTTTTTATTGCAATGAATTACGAGACGTGCATCCCGTTCGCCTGATGGTAATCGATACGACCGCTCATAAACAGTGGCAAAACCAGACAACGCCTTGAATTACAAAGCAATGCTAACATTCCACAGCGCGCCATCCTGATACATAAGATTTTAAGTCTCAATATGTATATTACTCTAGCTACAATGTTGTTCAATCCGAAACATGCGTGCATTTACCCTGCTGTTGGGCGGGAGAAACAGACATTGCGGTCGTACCCACCCAAGCAACCCCTAACATATGAGAGAATTACCACCAGCACTTCGTCCCATTGTCTCAGTCAAACTACGTCATAAAACTGAACAATCTAAATCCCGGGAAGGGCCAGAACGGCCCATAGCGACAACGACACAAAAAACATCTTTACCTCGAGGAGAACCTTTCCCTAAATCCTGCCTTCAGCGTCCGAAGAGGGTCAGTTATGTGACAATTCAAGATGGACGGTGACGTATTCAGTGGAGGGTTATGGGAGCTGTTTCCCCCTCATACCGTTTGCCTTGTATTAAACTTTGGCGAAGTGGAATATTAGAAGCTGGCAGCTAGTTTATAAAATTAAAAAGAAATAAGTGGTTGCCAAGATCCATAATCAATAAAAACAAGAATCTTAACGGGCGCATTGGGAACACCGAACACAATCGTTGACGATTTGTCATAATAATTTCTGTAAAAATATCTCGTATCGGTTAAAACTTTGTACTTACTTTCGGGTATTATAAAATTGTTGTCCTTAAACCGGTGGAAAAATTGTTTTACATTTTCTTTCTCTCTCTCTCTCTCTCTCTCTCTGTTCAATTCGTCATGTCTAAGGATCGTGATCAGCATCAAGGTAGCAATTTAGGCATATTGTAATCTTTGTCAGATGTATCAGCCCATATACGTCCCACTGCAGGGCACGGGCCTACTCTACAATCGAGAGTACGATTGAGAGTGGTTAGGCCATATAGTCCACCACGCTGGCCTAGTGCGGGTTGGCTAATAATCTTTGTCGTACTAGTATAAAAATGCAGACAGTTTTTTCATCAGCCACATGTATTCTACTGCTGAATATAGGTCTCTTCTAAGGATCTCTACATCGACCTGTTGGAAGTGGCCTGCATCCATCAATTTATTTTGTTTCATTCTTTGACTCTAGTGATCAGTGATACAAGTCGAAAATCATTTTACAGGAGAGCAATAACAAGATTTAATAGGCTAGATTTAACTCGCATACCTTAGTTTTTGGATAAAAAGGTTATTTACTATTGTGTGTATTAGTTTTTTGATTCATATATATTGTATTAATTTATGTTATTCCTCAAAAAATCTTATTATGACCCCATGAAAATGCCTAAATACGCACCAGCTCCTAAACGTTTACCAGTTTTGTTCTTTCTTCACTGCCGTAAGCGTTTTCTTAATTGCTTTGCGACTCTGCGAAGCATATGACACGTTACAAAGGATAGTTGTCTTTTTTATGTCGTCTTTGTTTAAGTCATGGACATACAATTGTTGGAAGGTTGCTAAATGAACATAATTATAATTAAGCTGTAGCACTGTTTACTCTAAATTTCTATAATGGACTATGTAAGTGACAGTTGGGTGTATTACTACATCTATGGGTGTATTTAAACTGTCATCTTGTTAAGCGAGATTAAAATCACCATCCTTAGTAGGTCCTTTTCACATATTTTTATATTATTTATTTTTATAAATGAACCCACGCTAAACTTTGTCAATTATTTAAATATATTTTTTATAAAAAACATTACATAACTTGATTTCATGTTAGTTAAAATCAAATTCACAACTCGATCAACGAAGCTTGTCCAAAGTTATAAGCTCATCCAAATGACATGAAAGTAACACATTATGTCCCTAAATCAGAATATCTAAGACCTAAAAAGCATTATTATGTTGGAGCCTACTCTCTTTGTTAGTCTCATTACGTTTGTTTCGATAGACAGACATTATTTGTTTTTCCAAAGAACATTATGGAAGTACATTAATTTACAAAAAAGGCAAGTTTGCAAAAGGTTTTTGTTACTTTTATCTTGTTTTACTGTAAACATGCTTCTGAGGATTTAAGCCATTGCATTTGTCCTAAGGCAGCCCATGCCGCATTTGGCATTGTCTAAAATCATCCATGTATAAAGTGAAGATTAACAATTATAACTTTTTTTTTTCTTAAAATCTACCAATTTCTTTCTTTTCCCCTCTCATATCCATCTCATCTCATATCCATTCCATGGAAGAAATTGCTTTAAAGCGATAAGAGCGCCAGTTGTACTTTGTTGTATTAGATTTTCTATACCGCGTCTATCAAGACTGCTACCGAAAACGAAGCCGGGTGGTAGTTTTAGTGACTACAAACACAATGCAACTAAAAATTTCACAAAGAAACGCGACAATTATTTTTTATGATTTTTTAAATATCGTCATTTTTGGGTGGTAAATCCATAGTTTTTGCTAAAATAATAATTTAGACTCTTTAATACCTTAGATTATTTATAAATAAAAGGGTATACACTATTATTTTAGGAAAAAATGTATTTACCACCCAAATAGGGCCATAGGAAAAAAATAACGAAAAATAAAAAAAAATCGCTTTATTTGCAACTTTTTCTGTTGCATTGTGTCTGAAGTCGTTTGAACTACCACCCGGCTTCGTTTTCGGTAGCAGTCTTGATATACCCTGTATAAACTGTATTTACTGATGGTAGGTATCTCATTGAGAGTCTCTATTAACATTTTATGTCTAAGGATGGCGAGCGCAGTGGAATGCCAAGCATTACTTTATAATTCAAGGTGTTGTTTGGTTCTGCTACTGTTCATGAGCGGTCGTATCGCTTACCGTCAGGCGAACGGCATGCTCGTCTCACCATTGGGTGCAATAAAATAACTACTATAAATAACCCCCAAGAGGTAATTTAAACATAAACGTCAGAATATAATTTGTGAGGAGTGACGAGTTTGTGAAGAGATATCCGTACAATACTAGAAAATACTTCAAGAAACCGTAATGTTCTTATCAGTCTATCTCATCATGCTGATTTAAAAATACTTACAAAATGTTATTTCAAATTAGAGCAACCAAACAACGCCGCCATAAAAATGACAAAGCAACCGCCAAGAATTATGAATCCCTTCATGTAAATACGCTCGGCCGCTTATTGACGTCGCAATGCGTTTTGTTTTGGCGGGACGCGCCGCCATGTTTCTTTTGGTCCTTCCAAACCGGACTCGGTAATTGACAGATGTGATCTTCGATTTTCGATCTCTTTTTGTTTTCAAATCGTGTAATTTATGCGGTGGTTAATATAAAGCAGCCGGAAAGGCTTTATTTATGATGTTTCGGGTGCTTTTTAATGTCACGTTTAAATATAAGATTATGGCGTTGGATTCGTACAGCCTTCTGGTATTTTCAATATCGAGACATCGTTCTGGTGGATTAACGGTGGATTTTAATGATTTGTAAATCTTTATCTTTGTATTTTTTTAAATTAATTTCGTTTTTGTTTTCATATAAGACAGTTTTGCGATGGATGATTCAGATAATATTTCAATATCCCTTCTTTTGGTCACAGGAATATGAAAAAGTATGATAAATGCGCCAAATCTTATAATAAAGGTTATAATATAATAAGTAGCCGGCTTTAAACAAATCTTGGATTGTTTATGAAATGAATTGTTTATGAAAGTCGTTACCAATTTAATAAGACCTGTCAGTAGGCTTTAAATAAGAGTTTCAAATTTAATATCAGATGCATAAGAATAAAAATTTATTGCAAATAATTCTGGCCCGTTTTAAAAAGAAAATAATACAGCTATATTAATAAATTGACATTGTTTGAACCACATAGACGTTAATACATGAAAATCCAATAATTTTATGAATATTAATATGGAGTTTCCTCATAATATGGTCGTATTATTGCAAATATTCATTAGTTGTTACCCCCAGGCGGTGTGGCGGCGTGTTGCGGTCGAACTCTCAAATTGGGACAGTAGCAAATGTCCTGGCTGAGCAAAATTGAAAATATCTTGTTTATGAAGTTAGTTAGGTTTAGCCGATGCGGTCTAGACTTTGTTTCCTATTCTAGCACTCTGGATTAAGCTAATTTTAAACAGGTTTTCATAGTTAGTCAATGTGGAAAAACGTAAAAAACTGATACAAATGTGCAATGTAATACATGGAGTGTTATGGTGTATTGTTTTGTATTAAAAACATGTTGAGGAACATTATTACTTAGTGAACTACCGTATTAAAAATATTCTCTAGCAGGATTTTTTGCGAAATAGTATTCGGGAATCCCTATGACTTAATGTCTAGTTACAACTAATTGAATGAAAGAACCTAATGTTGACAATATAATTTTCGAATTTAAATTGTTCTTGATACACTAAAGTCATTTAATAAGCACCACTGTGAAAATACATTTGCAAATAACTTTAGGCATATAATAAAATTACTAATTTCGCGCCTTCCAGCAACACGAGATAAGTGCTTGCATGATATAATAAGATGTCGTTTATCTCATAAGCGATCTTAATATTAAAATTGGTCTGTTTGAGAACGCTAAGCATGTAGTTTGTATCAACCGCATGCTTCACTTAATTACTTTAAGTGTGAGATTAAATCTATTGTTTTGATGCCATAATTAGCGAGACCAGCGTGTCATTCGCCTTATGATAATTGATACAGCTCATGAACAGTAGCAAAACCAAACAACACCATGTATTACAAAGCAATGCTTAGCATTCCACTGCGCTCGCCATCTTGGAACGTAAGATGTTCAGCCCCATTTGGTCCAGTAATTACTCTGGCTACAATGTCCTCCAAACCATAATACAACAGTGCATATGCATATGCATACTGCTTTGGCAATGTTCAGCCCCATTTGGTCCAGTAGGTACTCCAGCTACAATGTCCTCCAAACCAGAATACAACAGTGCATTTATACTGCTTTGGCGGATGATTTTTTTGTTTACCGAGGCGGTCTCTCCATATGAGAGACCGATCACCAGTCGGACCAATTTTGATGAAATTTTGCATGGAGGTAGCTGATACCCTAGATAACTACAATACTTATTGTTACTTTTGGTCCCGACAAATGTAGTGTTTCTATTAGAAGTATAAGGAATTTAAATATATTCGATACTCTTTCAAACTTGGAAAGTATAGAGTAAAGAGCAGTAAAATCGAGTTTAAAATTGTAAACAGTTGTCACGAGAAAAAGTTTCTATGTATAAGTATTGCACCCCGGTGAAGCCGGGTCGGATCGTTAGTAGAAAATAACTAAGAGTTGATATACACAATTATATATTCTACACCACGGTTTAATGCATCTAGTCTCGTGAAATCTAGTTTTAGCTCGAAAATCAGTCTAGCATTTTGGTAATCTAAATTAACCCGAAATAAACTAGGCGGAAGTGGCCATCAAGCTAAAAATACGAAAATAAACATTTTATGCAGATTTTAAATGGATTTATTTCAGTTTCGACTGAATACATAAAGTGTTTTTAAATTTTAAGGAGTTATATATTACTATATCAGCCCATATACGTCCCACAATCGATAGTATGGTTGAGGGTGATTAGGCTATATTATAGTATTTGTTGCTAGACTGCTTTGGTGACGCAGATACGGTATAATTGCAAAGCTTTCTGGGTCTTCTGTCTTGGGTTCGAATCCCGGGTTGGGCCATGTCATATTGAATTTTCCTATTAATTATCAGCCTAGAGTCAGGTATATGTGCCCAATATGGCGATAGACTCACTCCCTATTACTCCGTAGGATGGAATGCACAAGACGAAACGTGGGTCATCAACCCTGCCTACCCCTTCTGGGAAAAGGCATGAGTTAATTTTATATATGTAAATTTTTGCTTTTCAATTCAATTCCTTTGGTAGTCAGACTTATTTATACTAAATACAAATGTACAGCATATAATAACACAAAGGTACAGCATACATTCAGCTACAAAAGGATGCATTGATTTCAGCTTTAAAAAATATGCTAATAAACAAACCAGCCCGTTTCAATAAAGCATTGAGAGTAATGGAAATTTCCACTTTACCGAATACACACATTCTTCGGTAAAATAGCAGGAATGTAAACAATTACTTGATATTCGACGGTTTTAATTAATTAAATACGGTTCCATGCACTTTTTCGAGCTTTGTTTTAACTAGTGAGGTGATCCATAATTTAATTAATGTAAGTATTGTATTGTATAAGTAAATAAATACTAACGCCCAACAGTCACATACATAGTCCTGACCCCACACTCGATCGTAGGGTCATGTATCGTGGGTATCAGCAAACAAAAATACAGGCGAAGTTAATAAAAGCGTATTTAAAAAAGGCGGTGATCACCCACCAAGAAGCATTCTCCAATATACTTTTTATAAACATTTTATTCTCCAGGTTCATTCCCCTCGTTCCATTAGCTCCAAACGCGTAAACTTTACATTCTACATATATGGGCAATTACTAAAACGTTCAGGGTTGTATGTGGGATAAAATTAATATTGGAGAGACTTAAGTAGGAATTATTGCCACTTCATTAAAATGGAACTGTGGCGTACATACAAACATTTGTTTATTTATTGCTGCGAAGGAACTCTGGCACACTCTTTCTATTTCAGTAATTAAAAACGAAATAAGAAATGAATTCTACATTTCCATCTTTGTCAGTTTTAAACTCATAAAGCCGTGTCGCTTGCATTTTATGTTATTTCCATTTTTTTCAATGTAAATCTATATTATATAAAAATGAAACCCGTTTCGCGTTGTCACGGCATCACGTGTGAACGGCTGAACCGATTTAGCTTATTTTGGTCTTGAAATATTCATAAAAGTTCTGGGAAGGTTTTAGGAGTGAGAAAAATTGGAAAATTTCTAAGGAAGATACTAAAAACCTTTTTTTTTTGGGTATCGTTCAAGCGTGATGCGTCCAGCCAATATAGGATGATCTTTGTTTATTTGACGGGAGACGTAAAAGACGGTCCAGCTTCAACTACCATCCAACGTAAAATGATCTATCTTTCCACTGTCTTTCATTGACGGCTGACGAAATAGAACAAAATTCAAAAAATGTGTACAAGGTGTATATAATATTATCTAGATACGGCGTCTTGCGCGTAATTTTGTTAAATGTAAAATAAAACGATGTCCATATCTACCAAAATAGCCCATTGTTTTTTTAGATTATTGCAACAGTTTTAAACAAGGTATACTCTATCGAAGCGTTTTGCCGGAGTACACCAAAATATATCTAATTATAATTTTTCGTTTTCATAAACGACATTGTCTTTTGAATTGATACTTTTAGATGCGCTGGGGGACAAATTTAAATTCCGCATTAATATTGTTTTCAGACTCAAGTATAAAAAAAATGGTACGTTGATGCCGTATCTAGACATTATAATGAAACGATATGCAGTTTTATATTTTTAAATATTTGTTTTATTACTTACGTCACCTGGTAAGGCAGTATGAAGGTTTTATTAATTTGTATATGGTAACGTACTAGACGCGACTGCCAACAAGTTTACGATGGTGACGGGTTCAAATCTCAGGGCACACCTCTGACTTATCGGATTAATTTCTACGTCAAATAAAATCCGCCAACCCGCACTAAGGCAGCGGGGTGGACTATATCTTCTTCTTCTATAATATAAAAATGAATCGCAAAATGTGTTGGTAAGCGCATAACTCAACAACGCCTGGACCAATTTGGCCAATTCTTTTTCTTAAATGTTTATTATTACTTTATTACTAACAAAAAGTAATGGCGTGCAATATTATTTGGAAAAACAGCATTTTGGTGCTGAATTAAGGGAAGGAATACTGGATGAACAATAAAAAACGCTTAAGTTTTTAATGTCAAAATTTCATAAGGCAATCTTTATATGTACATGTATATGGAGAGACGGGATATAATAGAGTGGAAGGTACGGGAGAGGACTGGGATATCTGACAGATTTGATAGGACCAAATGTAAATGCACGTTATAAGACGGGATGGATAATAAAGAGAAAGGACGGGACGGATCAGGAAGAGATTGAACAGACGGATGAGACGGGATTGAGCCGGACAGTAGGACAGCTACGTCAAGTTTAGGTATACAAAAGTTTATAGGAAAAATAACATGTATTTGGTGCGGAGTGGAATCAAAAAATATATGCACCCAGGCGAAGCTGGGCCGGGCCGCTAGTAGAAATATATATTTTGAAGTTGGGTTCATAACTGCGCCTAAATAATTTCTGGTTTATTTACCCTATAGAACGAATGAAATACGGTAAAAATTTTACTCTACAACTCTTTATGCTTACAAGATAATTTTAGTCAAATCATGTTACAATGTTACCACTTATCGAGCTATAAATTTTATCCCACCTATAATAATGGTATTATTGCCAAGGCTGTATAATTCCTTATCCTTTGCCTGTAAAAAAAAAAATATGCAAATTGTTACACGGTGTATACTTTTTAACGCCTGACGCAAAATACAGTGGAGCGTCGCTGTTGATAAAGATTATTCGACAGGTGATCATTTAGTTATTAGGATGGTAATGTGATGGGCTTGTATCGTAGATAGCCAAGATTTATTAACACTTTAAGCAGCTGTATAAAGGATTATTTTAATTTAAGACTGTTTTTTATGAATGCTATAAAATGTATACGGTTTAAGGTATGGTGAAAAAACTTTATTACATAAAATAAGTAATTTATTATAATTTCAAAGTATCCTAATCAGAAGTTAAATTATACTCAACATCTACTAAACGGTCGCCGGCCATTTTTATGCATATTATGTGCTTGTTTTTATAGTTTATTAATGTGCTATTATGGTCGAGCGAATTGTACTAATTCGATTTGTGAGGATAAAAATAATGGAATATTTTAAAAGAGTTAAAACCTCCTGTGAGCATCTGAATACTATAAGTAAAAAAACACTGTACACAAACATAAAAATAAGCCATTAACAACATTTGCACGCAAACAATTGAGATTGGACACGAAAGCGTCTTTTTCTAGAGAGCTTACCTTTATTACGGATTTACAAACATAGAACAATTGTCCAAATCCGACCATTACAAAATTGGAACATTTTTTTCGCTTTGAGATATTATCCTCCGGTACGAAGCCATAATATCTTTGTTTATAACATATTACACACAGATATCATATTAGTGTGTGAGTTGCTATGTTGGATTTTAAGGAAAATAAATTCTATACAATCCAATTTATACGAATATACGATTTTTAACTTATCAAGGCAGCAGTTAAAACTATTCTTGCTTTGTTGCTTAACTCCATTCACATACCTCCAAACCGCCAACAAAAAGGTCCAATCACAAACTACCGAACATAAATCTACACTTGTTAGTCCCGAACGTTATGTTTCAAACTTTTTTTACAACCATACAACTCTTGGAGGCATAATTTTTAACAACTCAATTTTAGTATTTATTTGCATATTTAATGCTTAATTCTTATTTATTGCGATCGTTAAAAATTATCATTAGCATATTTATCGGAGATTTTCGGTTATTTGTTATTCCAAATTGGACACGACCTTTTTTTTGGCAAAGGTAATGTGGAGTATTCAGTCTTGTTTAAGCCTTTTTATTTTCAGCCCGATCGATTTTTGAGGTTAACTTTTTTATTTTGTTCAATCAACCTTATATCAAGATAATATGTTAAGGGTAAACAAATAATAGGATGGATCCTTTCAAAACGAACATTGGAACGATAAAATTGCAAATTAAAACGCAAAACGTAATAAAGCAATAACGGCGCCATTTTACATTCGGAACGTCAACTTTGCCGCCACAACGTTAATTTATTTTTAATTGTCTATGGAGGCATGAAGCCGTTTCGTGGAATTAGGTCGTAATTCTGTCATTATTTTTATTACTTCGACTTATGGACGGACTAATTTAGATTAAATTAGATTTAATCGCGCTTTCCTTGTACGTTTTGATATATTTTATGTATTCAAGAAATATGTCTCAATTCATTTGATGCCGTGACTGTAAAAATGTGAAATATGGATATGCTATTAAAGGCGACGATTAATTTCTTTTTAAATGTTGAATTTGTCACGCTTTAGTATTAAAAGTTATAAATTACGTTTGAATACTGAATATATCACAAGGTTCCGTAGTATGAATTATTTTCTGAAAAATTGGTGTGGGTTAGTGAATTCCGCAATAAGCTAGAGTCGTTTAGGAACATGTGTGGCAGCATGTGGCATATCACTTGACCTTTTTTTTAGCAATTATGATATAAGAAAAGCAAGAAATCGGTGTAACCAGATGATACGTAGTGCCAAACGCCGACATATCCTGGATAACATTTCCTCGTCTACCCCTGCCAATATTGGAAGTTTCTAGGAACTTTAGGTATTGGCAAGGGGAAAGATTTTGAGTTTCCTGGTACGATTAGTTTGGATGACATTAATCTCCACTTCAGTAATGTTACATCCCTTGACCGTCAAACCAAAATCCGTACCCTGCATTTCCTCAACAGCCGTCCCCGTCATAATATAGACCCTTTTTACTTTTCTCCAGTAGCGTCGGACGAGGTCAAAAAGATTATCCTTTCCATTAAATCCAATGCCATTGGTTGCGATGGTGTCAGCCGTCGCATGATTATCCCTATTCTTGACATGCTTCTCCCACTTATTACGCATATTATCAATGCTTCCCTTGATACTGTCATATTTCCGTCTTCATGGCGGAAAGCTTACGTTTTACCCCTTCTCAAAATCCCTAATCCAACCCTTGTGAACCATTTCCGTCCTGTATCTATCCTACCCTTCCTATCCAAGGTGCTTGAAGCTTGTGCGCTCAAGCAACTATCCAGGTTTGTATAAAGTAACAAACTGTTAGATCCATTACAGACTGGATTCAGACCTGGACACAGCACTATATCCGCGCTCCTCTAAGTGACTGGCGATATTAGGCAGGGCATGGAGAACTGCGAGGTTACCGTGTTGGCTTTGGTGGACTTCTCTAATGCCTTCAATACCGTCAGTCATGAAATCCTTCTCTCCATCCTTTCCCACTTTATGATCTCGTCTGAGGCCCTGGAATGGTTCTCTTCCTATCTTCAGGGGCGTCAGCAGTCAGTCCGCCTTGATGACTCATCATCTAATTGGTGTGACCTTATTTCTGGCGTTCCTCAAGGCGGTATACTTTCTCCTTTGTTATTCTCTATCTTTATTAACCTAATTACCCAAGATCTTCAATGTGCGTATCATCTGTATGCCGATGACTTGCAGATTTATTCCAAGTGAGAATAGATTGCGTAGCTACAGTGATTGACAAAGTTAACAGGGATTTGGCTCACATTAAACACTGGTCAGATCGTTTTGGTCTGACTGTCAACCCCACTAAATGTCAGGCCATTATTATCGGCAGCCCAAGCATGATCTGTAGATTAGATACTGCACATCTACCGCATGTTACTTATAACGGGACTGTCATCGCTTGGAGCCCGGTGGTCAAAGATCTTGGCATTTATATTGATTCCTCCTTGAACTGGCGAACTCAGGTTGCCTCAGTTTGTCAAAAGGTGACAGGTATACTTCGAACCCTCTATCGCCTGAAGTTAATTGAATTTCCTCCCCATTAAGACTAAAACAATGCTTGTGCAGACCTTAATATTCCCTTTAATTGACTATGGTGACGTGTGTTATTTTGATCTGGATGCAGAACACCTCAACAAACTCGACCGACTTCTCAATAACTGCATTCGATTCATTTTCAATCTTCGTAAATATGATCACGTTTCTTCTTTCCGTTCCCAACTAAAATGGTTACCAATTCGCCAGCGTCGTTCTTTGCATGTACTTACTAAACTTTTTTCTATTCTTACATCCCCTACTTCTCCCCCTTATTTAACGTCTCAATTTCAATACTTAGGCAGTAACCATAATAAGAATCTTCGTTCAAACAACAATCTCCTACTTCATTGTCCTATTCATGGCACAGACTTTATCCACTCTTCCTTCTCTATACAATCTATTCTTCTTTGGAACGCACTCCCCCTAGATATTAGGGCGTCCGGTACACGTTTGGCATTCAAGATGAAGGTTCGCCAACACTTATTCAATAAATTGGCAGAGCCACTTTAAATATACTTTTCCTGTTTAGACTTTATATAATATGTATTAAATATGTATTTTTATTATATTTCTATGTATTTTGTATATATATATATATATATATATACAGTCAGGTCATAAGTATTGTCACAAAGTAAAAACTTTTGTTTTAGAATGCTGGCCACAAAAAAGTTTATTGATTTCGAATTTATAATTGTTCATGAAAATAAAAATGTATACATTTAAAAATTTTACTCATTTTTAAATATGGAGTGGACGTTTAAAGAAGACCGTGTTGCAGTTATTGCGTTGCATCGTTGCGGTTACGCGCCAATTCAAATTTTTGACATACTGAAAAATTTGAATATAACCAAAAGATTCGTTTATCGTACTACTATCGTAGAGAGCTACAACAAACAAAATGATAAGGTGTACGCACACAGTAGGGAAGAAGCGAGCAAACGTATTCCGCGTGTCCAACGAGGTCATTTTCCATCCTCGCTCATGGTATGGTTGGGAGTTTCTTATTGGGGCTTAACAGAGGTAATTTTTTGTGAGAATGGTGTAAAAGCGAATGCAGTTGTGTATCAAAATACAGCCCTGACGAACCTTGTGGAACCTGTTTCTCATACCATGTTCAATAACAGGCACTGGGTATTCCAACAAGATTCGGCGCCAGCTCATAGAGCGAAGAGCCCACAAGACTAGCTGGCGTTTCTTGCACGTTTTCAATTGTCCTTTCTTGCATTCTTTTCTAATATCTTTTTTACACCCCGGATTATTTACACCTATTACTTAGTTTTTTTTACTCAAGTTACATATACAAAATCAGTTATAGAACGGCCTGTCAATTGCTTTATAAAGAGCTACTTTATTTCCTACATTTAAAAATATTTTTGTATTGCCTGATCATCACTTAATTACTACTAAAACTAGACTCTTCTACAATCAAAAGTACATGGTAAAGAGACAGTTTATATTATCTTGAAACTATATAAAAATATTTTGCAATTATATATTCATTATCACTGCAATAAATTCTGTGTAGTTTTAAATCGGAATACACAAATACAGGGCTTTTAATCCGTGTGTGGGCTAGGTTGTTTAAAACGTTCCAATTTACACAGCGATATTGGACGAAGGAAACAAAGCGAACAGCCAGGGCTGCGCCGGTTTCATATTAACATTTCTTTGTGGATGAAAAATTAAAAACTCCAAATAGAAAGTAGGTGGAATTGCGAGCCTTTTTACAATTAGCCGTACGAAAAGCAAAGTGCGGTGTAAAGTGTGTCATCTGAATTAAATGGGTGGTTTTGTAATTTTGGTCAGGTGATTTTATTTATCATCCCATATTCATCCTACTGCAAGGTACAGGCTTCCTCTAAAATCGAGAGCACGATTGAGAGTGGACTATACAGTCCACGACGTTGACCTAATACGGGTTGGCGTAATTTACATACCATAGAAATTCGTTTTAATATCGCTATGATATGCAGGTTTCCTCGCGATGTTTTCCTTCATCGTTTTAGTGTGTGGTGATTGACTATGAATACACATAAGACTCGGAAAAGTCAGAGGTGTGCCATGGGATTCGCACTCGCGAACACTGTGAACATGTTGGCAGCCGCGTCTGGTCCGTTTACCAACAGTCCACTACGCAGATGATTTTACCTAACTATTATTCTATACATTACATTTCTATGGTATGTAAGTCCGCCAACCCGCACTAGGCCAGCGTGGTGGACTATATGGCCTAACCACTCTCAATCGTACTCTCGATTGTAGAGGAGGCCCGTGCCCTGCAGTGGGACGTATATGGGCTGATACAGAAATTATTTGTCTATAGGAATTTAAACAAGATCTTTGCTTCGTGCGTATTAGTGGATCAAACATTAAATTATATTATTTAGATGCATTTAATGTACCTATTAAGCTTTAATTGCTAAAATTTGAGAGTAACTACGAAATTAATCTTAGTCAACCGAAGAGAGTGAGCGAATTGGCGTAGCGGTTAGATGAATGTTGTTGGAGTTAAATATACCGCCATATTTAGAATTTTGTGAATATAGACACATTCCCGGATATTCAGATTTAGGCGAATAGACTACAGTTATACAGTTTTAAGAGGGATTACCGGTGTTATTATTAAAATATAGATTAGATACCTCTTTATTGTTCACCACATATTACATACACATAAACAGTTTACATTATTTTTAACTCACTTAAAAATAAGGTGGTTTTCAATTCGTGGGATATTTTTTAAAGGACCAATGTCTGATACTAATTTAAATTTCTACATGTTTGCAAGTAGGCTACCCTTAAATATGTTACGCATATATTTTAAATCGTAATATGTCTTAAAAATTGCAATTTTATTTATATTTCGCGACAACCCTGTTATATCTGGCATCGCGCCAAACAACTCATGCCCATTCACGAGTGCAAACTGAAGATTATGAAATTAGGCTGAACTATTTTTCAGGTATTACGGAATACATGGTTTCATTTGGAATTCCAACGGAGTTCCCGTACGCCAATCACCGAATATTTTTGGAATGAGAGAATACCCACTTTGCTTTATTGCAATGAATGGTAAGACGATCATGCCGTTCGCTTGATGGTAAGCGATACGACCGCTAATGAACAGGAGCAAAACCAAACACCTTGAATTACAAAGCAATGTTTGGCATTCCACTGCGCTCGCCATCCTGAGACATAAGATGTTAAGTCTCAATATGTCCAGTAGTTACTATGGCTACAATGTTAATTTTATATTGATTGGGCAAAACGATTGCAATGGAGATGTTAAGTGGAGGGAAGTTTAGCTGAGTATTTACGGCAAAAAAGTAGTTCAAATATATATTTTTAATAAGTCCGGCAAACTAGTAAACAGGTCACCTAATGACCAGTGATCACTGCCACCCATGAATATCCACAGTACTTAGAGCTTGGATGTGTTCTCAGACCATCAAATACGGAGAGGAGCATCAAGTAAGAAATATGGGATAGGAAAGCGGTTTTGCGCATCCGGCAATCTCCAAATACATAATCTTCGGAAATATCTCAAGTAGAAAGTTACAATAAAAGAACGTTCTTATTTAGGTACCGAATTAAACGCGACAACAAAGAATTAAATTCAAATTATTTCACTGTTGGGATTTTAAATCTAAAACTTTAACATAAAACTATTATTTACGGATTTTATCGCGGATTTGGTATAATTTTTACATTTTTGACTTCCGACGTTTCGATTACTTTACAGCTTACGTGGTCACGGGGCAGACATCATATTAGTCATCCGCTCATTGACTGTTACGATTTAACTACCGTTAATTTACAATCTCTATTAATACAATCCGCGATAAAATCCGTAAATAATAGTTTTATTTCAATGTGTAACATTCGCGTAAACCTAAGAAACCTTTATAAAACTTTCACTTTTTTAATATCATTGTTCAGGTTACATTAAGCTCATATTTAGGTCTGCACCCATATCAAAGGTTTGCCGTCGGTCTGTGATAAGATTTTGGAGTGTAAAAGATTTTGCAGCTTTCATCGTCATGTTAGAGAACTCTTCCATACATAAGCCCCATTCTCAGGGAATGTACATATGTACATATATTTTTATGTACACGTTTGAAATTCAATATTCGGTTGTGGTTGAATGACAAGCCGCATTTCCAACTCCTATTGTTTGAGTGTTTTGTTCCCAAACAACAGAATAATCCGTATCGACGTGAAAGTCGATTATGAGACAATGTTGTGCGAGATATTCTAAATTCTACTATATATAAGATTTAGTAAAAATGCGTTATTTTTATAGATGTTTATATATTTGTATCCGTCTGGATAATAACCAGGTAAATGATATTGGAAAAGTTGTAGTAACAAACGCAACTTGGGTTGTGCCGCGTTTTAGTTTCAATGTATCTAAATACTCTTGTTCGAGTTTTTTTATTACAATGAATGACGATACGAGGATGCCATTCACCTCATGGTAAGCGATACGATCGCTCATGGACAGTAGCAAAACCAAACAACACCATGCATTACAAAGTCATGTTTAGCATTCAACTGCGCTCGCCATCCTGACATTATCCTATAGTCCCATAAGTCTCAATATATCCAGTAATTACTCTGGCTACTATGCCCTTTAAGCCGGAACACAACAGTGCATTCACACTGTTGTTTAACGGGAGAAAGACTGCTATAAGTATAGTTAACGTATCGTGATAGTACAACAATATAAAATAATAATATAGTGGTCATATTCAACTGTTCTGTGTGTCATCCATCTGTATCAGCCCATATACGTCCCACTGCAGGGCACGGGCCTTCTCTACAATCGAGAGTACGATTGAGAGTGGTTGAGCCATATAATCCACCACGCTGGGCTAATACGGGTTGGCGGACTTTACATACCATAGAAATTCTTACAAATTTGGTACAGTACCTACCATGAGCCATCCATACCTGTGAATTATTGTTAGTTCATCGAAGCTTGATAGGTTGAGTTTTCAGCTAGGCATCAATTTATTACATCTGTTCCAATCACTCACGAAAATAACAAAAGAACAAAAATAAAATATCCCACATTAATTTGATAAAGAAATAATTTAACAACCAACAAAAGTTAATATAAAAACAAATAAACCCCATAACACGATTCTTTTTAATACAAGTTTATAGTTTCTTTATTACACTCTAAAGTCGAATAAAGTTGTGAGTATTAATTATATTTTTATTGAGTGGCTGGGGACAAATGGTGTCGTTAAATTTTTAACTTTCGTGATGACCGCGATGAAAATAAACACGAAGTCATTGCATTTAGCAATTTATTAATAAGTAAAGCGATATATCAGAACCTTTCTTAATTTCTTAGTAGTCACAGATCGGCCTTAATTCTATTGTGATACCACTTATTTAATATTTGAGGGCATTTTAAATAGTCACTGAAAGTTCAAAATGGCGGCTAATTCAGAGTAATTGAAAATTATAAAACTCAATTTTCAAAAATTATACATAAAAAACAGAAGATGAAATAATAAGTATACATATATAGTCTATGATCTATATATACTTATTAATAATATGTTATAATTTTGAGGTTAACATTAAATGAAGATACAGCGTACAGAGCTGTGTGAAATTATATATATTTTTATATGTCAGAACTAGTTTTTAAAGTACCCATCATCAGCTATAACAATCGGGAACATAAATACAAGACTGAAGACATTTGAGTGAAGACAGGATTCCAGTTTCAACCATTGAAGAAGCAACACCGAATCGCTTGCCATTTTGTTATTTATTTTAAATGATTTTCATCTTATTTCTGAGAAGAAGGAAATGTGTAGAAAACTAAAATTTATATAATAAAAACAATATTAATTATGAGTTGAAACTGCCACTCAGCTAGTAATAGTCCGTCGTTTATTATCAGGTGACGTTAGTCAGTTTAAAAAAATATTTTCATTCTATGCAACGATTATAGAGCAGCACTCTTTGACACACAACTCTCATTACTGTAAATTTAACGAGCTACATCGAGGATCTAATATTTCCTATTTTTTTATTTAATGTTGTGGGGGTATTTGCCATTACTCGCCACGCTTGGCAGGCGGGTTGGCGAGCGCAGTAGGGGACTGGCGTTAATGATGCTGCTGCCCGTCATTAACCAGGGAAAGGAAATAGGATTTGTGGGTAGAGGATGTTATAGAAAAGGAGAGTATGGCCTGAGGGAGTGGATACTACAGTCACGGAAAGGAAGTTAAGGTGACTGCAGTAGCTCGGGGGCCGAGGTCGCGTATTCGTAGCACCTATACTAGGATAGGCCATGACCACTAGATAGGAGCATCCCTGACCAAAGCGTAGCGGACCGTATATAACCGTAGCGGAAAGCACAGCGTAGGACGTCCACCCACAAGATGGTTAGAAGACCTGGTAAAGGTCGCAGGACGTCGCTGAATGCAGACTGTCTCCAACAGGTCTCTGTGGAAATCATTGGGGGAGGCCTATGTTCAGCAGTGGACTTCATTTGGCTGATGGGTGTATGGATGATATTTAATATTTAGTTTTTTTATTCTGATAAATAGACACCAAAAGTTCCGCGAATAGCTTCTTAGTCATTGAAAATCAGCGCTGCAGTACAGCTGCGTTGTATTGCAGCATATAGCTGAATGGAGGGTCATTGTTGCTTGGCCATGCGCATATAATGGCATATTGTTACTTACCTTATGTGTTACATTCTCCTTGTTGTATGTGTTGGCCATGCAATAATAAATGGTTTTTCTTTCTTCTTTCTTTTAGTCTATCATCTCGGGTCGGGCGATGATATTAGATTTGTACGTATATATTCATTATCTAGGAATTTCTGCTCGATGTGGTGATAGACTCGCCCCCTTACACATCATTGGACGGAATTAAAGGCGAAATGTAAGTGTCCTGGTTACACCTATCCCTTCTGGGAAAAATGGGTTTACTATGTATATATTTAACGTTTTGTATGGGACAAGTTTTCGTAATATATTCAACAAGAATTTATAGTCTTAATCTATATTTTTATTATAATCATTAATTTTAAATATTATTAGTATTTATAGTCTTCGTCTTAATGGTCTTAAATGATCAATAGATTAAAATTTGAAAAAAGAAAAACCATTCTTATTATTTTACAACAGCTCTTTCTTAAACATAATAACATAGACGACCTATATGCAGGTTTCTTTACCTTGTTTTTCTGATTGACAAAACGCAATTCAGACTCATACATAAATCAGATGTACATATTCAGAAAGTAAAAATAAAATTTACAGCGTAGAGAAAAACAGATAGTGTCTGCAAAGATATATTGCGGCGCCATATTTCTTTTGAAATGTTTTATCGAATTTATTTTTATCGATGCCAATGTCTGCTTTTAATAAAAAAAATCCACATTTTGATAGTTTGGGAAATTCGAATTGAATTTGGTTTATTGTTCCTGTTTTTATTTTAAGATAATTTTAATACTTTGTCAACAAAATTATGCCGCCCTGGTGGTACTAGGGTATATACAGGGTGAACCCGAAACAATAAGCTTGCCTTAGTCACTATAGCGAAGTCTTAGCTTCAAGTAAATTTCCATTTATTTCGACGCAAAATTAAATTACTCGGCCAATTATGACTTCGTAATCAAAACAGAATAAACAATAAACCCGAAATCTGAGACAATTTGTTATGACGGGATTTTTCCATCTTTTTTTAATAATGATAATACTGCGCTTGATGGTAAGCGCAAATTCCGTCCAGGCATCGAATCTAATCAAAGACGGCAGACCCAGGCCGTTCGATACAATTACACCGGCCAGCTAAGATGCCTCTTCACACTACGGCGGAAGGATATCGCATAAGATTGTATTTTTCTTCACTCCCAGACTAATTCAGACTTATGGAGTTAAAACTTTAGACTTTAGAGGAATTATAACAGTCGTAAAATATATCCGAATTCCGAATACGGAAGTTAGGTTCCGTAACAGATCACTGAACTTTCTGCGTTTGAATACTACAATTCAAGATTAACTGCACCATTCTCATTGTGTCTCTGAATTTAATATTTGAACTCATTTAGAATCATGTGTACATTTTGGAAATTGGAATGTACGTCGTGTTGAGTAAAATAAGTTATTGGAAATATCTGGAAGAATATTTTGTATATGAATATCCTAAAGTCTTTAATGTAGAAAGATTCTAGCAGGACTCTGGAAATCTGTGGAGAGGGCCAATTTTCGGCAGTGAACTTCCTGTGGCTTAAAACCAACAAATATTCATGCTCTCAGTCTTGAATCAGAATCTTGCTTAGAGTTTTACATCAAGGTGATACATCAAAAACGTAGCCACCTTTTTCTGCCATCCTATTGGCTAATATTTGTCAGGTTGTCCAACATGCACGATTTACATTAAATAAAAGAAACAATAAGTAGTTTAGCATTTGACATCACGAACAAGAAGACATCTACGTTTTTGAAGAAGCAAATGTACGACAATGCTCCTTCTATATTATAAATAATCTAAGAATATTTTTTATAAACATAACTACACCAGCTATGAACCTCACACAAGATTGACGATAATATTATCAACATAAAAAAGAAAACAAAATTATACACACTCAAAGGTTTTGCATAGGTTTTACACTATATGGGAAATATAAATTACCAAAATTGTCACCCTCCTTTATGTACATTTTCCAATACCTTATACCATAATTTTTTGTAGCTATCCGAGTCATAGAAAATCAAATAAAAAGCCAAGAATTATTGAACTCAAGGAATGTAGCCAATAAATGCGATTTAGTGGCGTCTGCTGCGAAATTTCATTTGAGACTTCGGAATATGATTTTCTACTTTAATTTTATTATGTCTGTTGGGTGTAAAAACTGTCGGTAAATATTTTAAAAATTCATTTTATTTTATTTAATTAATTATTTTATAATCCGTAGTAGGTATTTGATTTTGTTTTATTCCTTAGAAAAGGAGTTTTGTGGTATGGTTAAGTTTATTTTTGATCCAATAATATCCATCCATCCATCCATCAGCCAAAGGAAGTCCACTGCTGAACATAGGCCTCCCCCAATGATTTCCACAGAGACCTGTTGGAGGCAGCCTGCATGTCTCGCGACCTTTACCAGGTCGTCGGACCATCTTGTGGGTGGACGTCCTACGCTGCGCTTTCCGCTACGTGGCCTCCATTCGAGCACTTTCCGACCCCATCGGTCATCAGATCTCCGCGCTATGTGCCCTGCCCATTGCCACTTCAACTTGCTAATCCGGTGGGCTATGTCGGTTATTTTAGTTCTCCTACGGATCTCCTCATTTCTGATTCGATCTCGTAGGGAAACCCCGAACATAGCCCTCTCCATAGCTCGTTGAGTGACTTTGAGCTTCCTAATAAGGCCCATAGTGAGTGGCCACGTCTCGGTGCCGTAAGTCATCACTGGCAACACACAACTATCAAAGACTTTCGATTTAAGGCACTGAGGTATTTTGGACGAGAAGACGTCGCGTAGTTTCCCGAACGCTGCCCAACCGAGTTGGATTCGACGATTGACCTCTCTCTCGAAGTATAATAAGAAGTTATATATATCGATCCAATAATAATAAGCAAGAAATAATCTGGCAACACCAAATACTAATCTTGTGAAAAATCGTGTAAAATTGTTTTAAATTGTATATATACCATATAATAGATATTTTTCGCTTTTCAAAAGAATATTTCAACAACTGCAATAGTAAACTATGTTTTTTGTAAGAATATTTCAGTATTTGCCACCAAATAATTCAACAAATAAGAAAGAAATTCACTTTGACAAGTGACACAGTGTCAATTAATAACAAGAACAATAAAATCTCTAAGAATAAAGTGCAATAAGATGATCACAAGATGATAACACGAGCCAGAAGACGAACCGCACGTTCGAGATCTCCCAGCTCGTCGAGCTCCGCGTCGTGGGCGTCGGCTTCGGACGTTTTCGAGTTGACGCCGAACTTCGACGTGTCGAGCCAACACGGCGAGCTGCAGTCGTCCCCGCCGCCACCAAGACCTGCACGGCGAAGAGGACGACCCCTTCCAGCGGTGGGCTTGGGACCTGTGGGGCCGAGTGTCCCGCCTACGGTCCCCGCTACCGGTGGAGTAATGTGCCGCATGAGATGGACCCAAGAATAGCAAGAAATAATTTAGATCTGTCAAGCTCCAATCAGATACTAAATTACAAAAGGAAGATTTCAATTCCACAGCTAGCTTATGATAAATACGCTAAAAAATAATGAAACATAATGGTTGCATACCCATTTGTTACATCTGATATTTTTCAAGCAAACTATTATGATTTATTCTCAACGGTAAAATAAATGGCGCAAGCTTAATGGAAAGGAAAAAGGTCAAAGATTTTTAGATATACGATAAAGTAGTGACGCGATCGTAAAGCGGAATGTATGCCGAATGTGTTGTTTTTATTAGTCATTGTGTGCCACCATTTTGAAATTTCGTATATTTTTTTCTGATTCTGATCTGATTGTGACCTAATTTTAGTGAGATTAGAAGTAAAAATAAAGTGTTAAACAAAAACTGAGTGCAGACTGAATAACATTTTATACTAGACGTGATACTAAGATATAAATTAAAAAATACAAAATATTTATTCTTTCTTATCTATACACCAGTCTGGACAAATTATGCGATTAAGCTTTCCTTGGGTTTGTTACTTTATACCACTTCTTTTTTATACATACCAAGGCATCAAATAAATCGCATTACCAGTTGTGATACGACGGGCTCGATCACTATCATCATACAAACTTGTCAGAAATTACTACCTTTATCACTGAATGGCAAGACAAGCATGCCGTTCGCCTGATAGTAAGCGATATGAACACTCATGGAAAGTAGCAAAACCAATCAACACCTTGAATTATAAAGCAATGCATAGTATTCCACTTCACTCGCCATACTGCGACATAAAATGTTAAGTCTCAATATGTCCAGAAGTTACTCTGGCTACAATGTCCTTCAAACCGAAACATAATAGGGCATTTACACTGCTGTTTGGCGGGAGAAATACACATTGCGGTGGTACCTAGCCAAATGGCCTCTCGCATATGATACATCCAGTAATAGAATATATTTTGTGTTTTTTTTCGCATCGGGTTCTATGAAGTTTCGCCAGTCTACTTTCATGTCGATGGATTGAGTACTTAGAGCGTTAAAGCGTAACAAACAAACAATTTAAATCCTTAGCAGGGATATAATATATAAATATTTTTTCCTGATCAAGCGTTATGACTTTGATGTCTATTTTTCTTATAAAACCCCGTTTCTTTACAGATTAAAGGAAATCTCTTTAGCTCTAACACCTTCAGATTGCGGGATCAACAAACATAACCAAGTTTCATTGTTTTTACACGTTTAAAAGAAATTACGGCAAAACAAACCACAAGGGTCCGAATATAATTCGTGTTGCAGACAGACTTTCTGATATGGGAGATTTTGAAAACGTCTAGATGATAAAAATCACATTGATTTTATTTTAGTACTTTTTCATACTAAGGAATTAGTAATGATTTGAAGAAATTGAGGCTTTGAAAAATCTGTACATTATTCTAACAGTTTATTTTGGCACGTGCGACCAGTCGCCTAGCCCAAAATCAGGTAGGTTGTAGGGTATGAGGTTTTTTAACAGATACAAAGTAAAAATAGTTCAGCATATTATCGTTTTATGTCAAAGAGGTAACGTAGGAAGTAAGCCACAATCTAGAGGAAGTCAGGTAGGAGGTAACTCAAGATCTGAACTGTCAATGCCTGGGTAAAAACCGTCGCTTTGTCTATTTCTCTCGACAAGATAGACAACATTTTATATTACAAAAACAATAAACATGAATGCAGTCTACATCTGCAAATAGATAGTGCAACAAATGGCGGTCTTATTGCTATTACCGATTTACTTCAGACAACCATACGACAAGCAGTGTAAGATCTGTTGTTTTCTGGTTTAAAAGACGTTGCAGCAAGTAATTACTGAGCTTTTACACTGGAGACCTGTTTAGGTTGATAAGTGCATTTAAGCATAAGTTCTTTTTAGTATTTAGTATACAGGGTATATCAAGACTGCTACCGAAAACGTAGCCGGGTGGTATTTTAAGCGACTTCAGACACAATGCAACTGAAAAAGTTGCAAAAAAAATGGTTGCCTGTAAAGTCGGTTTTACGGGCGAAGATTTTACGTGACAACGTCTTTTTCTCGGTAGAATATTTATTGATATGAATATAATTAAATTGCACAATAGGAACAAGGAATTGAATGAAAATAAGAATTGCACAAATTTTAACTATAGAAATATATTTTGTTTACTAAAACATTGTACATGTAATGACGAATCTAAGCACTCCATATTTTCACTACAGACACAGCTGACGATACTTTAACCACACGTGTGAACTTGTATTGTGACGCTTTCTTGTTTTTCCAACGCCAAGAACGTTCGAGAAAGACAAAGACAGAGACACAAGCATGCGCCGATTCAATGCGCCTAATTCTCTAGTGCTGCGCGCGCACCGTTACGTTACCGGGCGTTACACTTTTTCATAAGTGACTCCCAGCCGCAACCTAATTTAAGACGTTGTCACGTCAATAAGAAAAATCGTATTTTGCCTGCTCTCGATTGTCGAGCTCGTCAAGACGATTCCTCTGACTCCAAACACGGGGGGTTTACTTTAAGAAATGACGGAGTTATGCCTGGACAAATATTTTAGGGGAGAGAGGGAGGAATTTGGGGATTTGGTTGGGGCCAATCTGTAGAGCTCACCGAGCCGGTTCCAAAGATACCAAACTCGGTGGGTCTACGATCTATATTGGCCGAGATAGGATTGGGGGGGGGTGAGGTAAATTTTCGGGGTGGGGGTAAGGGAGGGGGGGGGAGGAAGGTTTCGTGGGGAGGCTAACTTAAATTAATTTTTTGGAGGTAAAATATTTTTTTTTGGGGGGGTAATTATTTGAGTAATTTGGGATTTCTGGCGGGGTCAATTTGTAGCCCTCACCAAGACGGTTCCGAGGATACCAAACTCGGTGGGTCTACGACCTATGTTGGCCGAGATAGGATTGGGGGGTGAGGTAAATTTTCGGGGTGGGGGTAGGGGAGGGGGGGGGGGGGTAGGTTTCGTGGGGAGGCGAGACAATTTTGGAAAAAGTGGGTGAAACTGAAAAATAATTCTCTAGTGCTGCGCGCGCACCGTTACGTTACCGGGCGTTACACTTTTTCATAAGTGACTCCCAGCCGCAACCTAATTTAAGACGTTGTCACGTCAAAAAAAGCGACAATTTTTTTTTGTTATTTTTTTCTTATGACCATATTTGGGTGGTAAATGCATTTTTTCCTAAAATAATGATGTATACTATTTTATTTATAAATAATCTAAGGTATAAAAGAGTTTAAATTAGTATTTTACTAAAAACTATGAATTTACCACCCAAAAATGACGATATTTAAAAATTCATAAAAAATAATTGTCGCGTTTCTTTGCGAAATTTTTAGTTGCATTGTGTTTGTAGTCACTAAAACTACCAGCCAGCTTCGTTTTCGGTAGCAGTCTTGAGATACCCAGTATAGACGGGTTACCTTAGAAACTTGTTTGTCATACTCATCAAATTTATCTAGGATAGCTGATATATTTATCACGCACGGTAATTAAGAAAACCCCTCAAATAATAGAGAGTGAGTATAACCCTCTTATTTGGTACTAGAGGCAGTTTTCAAATGCCGTTAATATGAGCTGAATCAAAAACGTTATTCACAGACGTCAAAAATCACTAATCAGATAATTAACAGCTCATTAACTTTAAAATGGCCAAAATGAGACCCTTGTTTGGAAAATTATAATATGTCTATCAGCTAGACGTTTAATATTGATTATAAATTGTTGCATACACAGATTTATGTATCCATTTTGAATGTTTTTAACGTATACTGCAAGCAAATTGTAACACCATGTCGTGAAGATCCTGGTGATCTGAAACACAGTCTGACATCCTATATGTACTTTTTAACATGTCTGTACCTTTTTCTGTATGAGAAAATTAAATAATTAAATATATTATTATATTATTGATTTTTAGAAGCAGAAATCTTATATCTTACTCTAGACGTCGAACATCCGAACATTTGAAATTCGTATCGTTTTTTTAGAGTTACCCCCCCCCCCCCCCCAGGCCTCGTATATATTAGAGACCTACCACCAGTAACAGTACTACAGTACAAAGTATTCTATTATTACATATCTTAGTCCCAAGATTTTCGCCATAAAACCGAATTTAAAAGTCAACAAGCGACGTCCCATGGCAGCCCACGTGACTGGTGGCTTTGAAACGCCCATACATCTCAGCTAATTGACGTTATCTGCCCCGCTTGGTAGTGGGCGTTTTTCTTTATTTTCCTCCACACATGCTTCTAATATCGGATATTTTATTCCTTTCAAATGTTTTACCTGGTCTTATTTTTCTTGTGTTATGTCGCGGTTTCGGGAAGTGAAATTTATGGTACTATGTTTTTTTTGTGGATAGGTAAGTGGTATTTAGGCTTAGCTGTGATTTAAGTTGTATCTATGTAGTGTAGATCAATGTCATATATATCGTTTGTTTAGATTGAATTATAAGCATTTATTTTAGAAATAATACTTATAAGTGGCAATGGATATTCAATAAACTACTGAAAAATACAAAATGAATTCATTATTTGCATTTTTCGTACGACTGCCAAATAATTTACTAAACAGACGTAGCATTCTATTAAGGTAAGTTTAATTGACTCATAAAATATATATTTATGACGTCAAACATAATACCAGTGGACTTTGAACTATGAAATTAAATAAAGATTACAGTCTACGAAGCTTAATTCGGCTTAGAAACTGTTTACATCCAATTATACTAATACCTGAATACAATTTATATATCTAATCCTTACAAATTAATTTGATTCATTATGTCATTCCTTTGAAACCTTTTACAGAAATGCTAATTGTGGTACAATCGTATTCACCAAATAAGTGTACTTTGGTTAAATTGTTATTATTATTAGTTTTCTTTCTCCATATATAGAATGTACTCTGTGGTTTTCTTGTTGACACTTCATATTAATGATTATATTTAAACCAGAGTAGTTAATTTGGCCTGTAGTTTTAATAGCTTATATACGTCTCACTGCAGGGCACGGGCTTTCTCTATAATCAAGAGTACTATTGAGTGGGGCACAGTCCACAGATCACTCCCAATAGATACCTAATGCAAGGCAGCGGTTGCGCCCAACACGTATAAGCTATCAGATAGATATAAACCGATGCCAAATGTCGCGTCATCAGTGTCGTCCAAGTAGTGGAGCCGCACATGTCGTCGCACGTTAGCGAAAATTACATTTTGGGAACATAATATTACAGTTAATAATGAATTGTTCAATAAAATGGTGTGCAAAAAACTCAAAAAAATGAAGTATCTAAAAAAAACGCAATAAGTTTTCATCGATAACTAATATTCTTTAGATTAATTTGGTCCCGAGCGAGCTCAATTTATACTGGTTAATGTATCAATGTCAAACAGTCGAGTTCGGATGGAAAATCAGCCGTCTCTTTTTCGCATAGCAATAACCGTAATAAGCCATCTTTTTTGGCGAAATCACGCGTTCTTCTAGTGTTTGACGCATGTTTATTATATAATTTCCAGAAATATCGATATTGTAAAACAATAATGTAAATTAATTTTATTAAATGACAATGTCACAAAATATATATTGATTTAAATAAAAATTGCAAATTACCATAATTACGTTATTTTATGTAATTTGAAATAGTTAAATTTGTTAACAAGGTACTTCTACAATATTTTTTTATTTATCTTTGGCGTAATTAAATTTCCTTTTTTCCCTCTAGTTGTATACGTTTTCAAATATAACGGGAGGGTATTTATCATAAGTTTTAGTATAATAAGTTTATTGAGAATCAGTAGCACAAGCTATTGCACTAATTTTAACATACGATGTATATATCGTCTCAAAAATATTCATAGTTCGTCAAGTGGGTTTCATCGTCACTTGTCGATATTACATTTACTACAGCCGCCGTCAGAATTCAAGAAACGGAATAAGTTATTGTAGCTCTTTAGGGCGTGAGGTTTAGTTATTTACTATTTCATATTTTTATCTGATCTTTTATATTAACACTTAATTTGGGTATTTCGCCATTATGGTATACAAAAATACACGGTGAATAATAGAAATAAAACCGTTACATACCAAAGTATTAATCTTAATCCTATTTTATTCGTAGTTAGCGGTTGCCGGTTGGTATAATTTATCAGATCAGGCCGGTGAAAAATTATTATCAAACATTTAACAAGTTGGTAATTAAGTTATAGAAGCGATCATAACACATGAACTTACTGGCAAATCGAACTATCGATACATTTTTTTATTTATCGACTTATGCCTCATCTCTCCAGTGAAGTCCACGTGACCGCGCTGCAACCCGCCCACCCCCCGCAGTTCCCTTCCTTGGCGTTTTCGGTTCAAAACAAAACTATCGTAATGCGGTATCTATTGGAAGTGATCTGTGGAGTGGGGTTAGGCCATGAAGCTGGCCAGTTTCGGTTAGAATACTTAAATACCATAGAAATTCTTATAAATAGCTATGATTTTCCTCACGATGTTTTCCTTTACAGTTATAGTGGGTAGAAGTTGACTATCAGTTTATACTTGACTCCGAAGTCAGAACTCAGCCCTGGGATTTGAATCAAGATCACCGTGAATGTGTTTGTAGCCGCATTTGATACGTTACAAATAGGCCAACATGCACTTGATAAAAAATATCGAATATTTTCGGTTAATTTTTCAGACTTAATCCAACTTCCCGCGATAGTGGAAACTTTTGATAAACAACAATTTGTCAAAGTGACGGCAACGTATTGTATATATTCGAAGGTTTCCGATAGATATGAACTCGTAAGTCTTATTGTCTTCAGTTACTTAGGAAGTGCTTTTTTGTTTCTTTTCATGTTGTTGAAAATAATGAATTGCTTGTTTGTCTTTGTATTGGAAAGTACTTGTACTGGCAAAATTATTAGTGTTTGTAAGTTTTTATTATATGGAAAGAGTATCAGCTCAATAAGTGAGCAACAGTTAAATAAATAAATACAGCCAACAGTCACATACATAGTCAGGACCCCACATTAAAATTGAGTCTTGTGTCGTGGGTATCAGAAACTACGAGACACTTTTCGGTCTCACTAACACTCAGATCCGAAACAAATGCTTATGGTTTACACAGCCAGCTCAAATCTGGGTGTTTGTGACAGCGAAAATATTCTCGTAGTTTCTGAAACTCACGACACAAGACTCGATGTTAGTGTGGTATCATGACTATGGATGTGACTGTTGGCTTTATTTATTTATTAGAAAGCTTGTTGAATCTCCCCTGTCTTTCCGAACTACAATGTCAAACAACGTATCAAATGTCTAAACCCCTCGTTTTTCGTGAAGAAAAAACCAACCAACAAGCGTAACAACTGTGTAGTAATAAGTTTCAACACATTTGAGTAACACGCGATCGATCTTGTTCGAGTGTCTCCGACATAAGTTAGAGACTTACCACTCAGCGCCCCTACTAGCGATATTGTCGAGATCTCGAGTTTTTAGTGACTTCACAAATATCACAAATGGTTATGAAAGCCGATTATTTTGAAATAAGCTATATCTTTAACGGTGCATGCCATAGCGATTTGTATGAATTTCTATGGTATGTATGTCCGCCAGCCCGCATTAGGCCAGCATGGTGGACTATATGGCCTAACCAATCTCAATCGTACTCCCGATCGTAGAGGAGCCCCGTCCCCTGTAGTGGGATGTATATGGGCTGATACAGATACAAAAAGTGTCTAACAAGTGAAAACAAAACGACATAAATAAAAATATTTACATACCCGTATAAGATATTGGGCCGGCAATTAAAACACTAAAAATTTCTTAATGGTTTTGGTCGGTATAGATTCAAAAGATTTATTTTACCAAATAGGTTATCATAGGATAAATTCTTTCCTCATTCAGTTTTTTTTTATTTCAATGTATTGTTTCTACACTCAATATTTTAAGCCTAGGCTAATGCATAAATGTTTGGTAAAGGACTCTCCAAAATCATGATCTCACCAACACCAATGGTTCCAAGTCTATACTACAACTGACCGTTTCTTGGTACATCTAATCAATAGATAGCACACACTATCCATTGATGGAACACCCGTTATGCACTGTCCACCCAACTGTATGACGTTTCAATATGAGCCTACTATCTGATAAAGATTACTATCTGTCACTACTATAATTTAAACACCTAAGTCAGGATATTTTTGTATACTTTTACAAGTTAAATAACGAGAACTTATTCTTATTTGTACCATTTTATAAAAACACCTACTATTACAAATAAACTATTTTGATTTGATGCCAGCTATTGATATCCTCCGTGGCGCAGTTGGTTCTACGCCAGCTTTGAACTTGGGGCGGCGGGTTCACGGTACCGAGACAAATATTTGTGTGATTCACAGGATTTTTTTTCAGTTCTGGGTATTTGTGAGACAGAAAAGTCTCTTAAAGTTCCTCGACACATGACTCGATCTAAGTTTTTTTTTTTATTGCATGAATGGCGAGACGAGCAAGCCGTTCGCCTGATGGTAAGCGATACGATCGCTCATGAACAGTAGCAATATTCCACTGCGCTCGCCATCCTGAGACATAAGATGTTAAGTCTCAATATGTCCAGTAGTTGCTCTGGCTACAATGTCCTTCAATCCGAAACACAACAGTGCATTTAAGCAGTGTTGTTTCACGGGAGAAATAGACATTGCGGTGGTACCTACCCAGATGGCTTCTCACATATGAGAGACCTACCACCAGTTGTGTGTTGGGTCAAGACTGTTGGGTGTATTTATTTTAAAAGTGATTATGGTTGAATTACTTGCTAATTTATGTAAAAGTAAAGCAAAATATTATAGAAGATTGACACAGAAAATTAACGTAATCTGGGTTTATAGTCCATTGATATGTTACAATTTAAGGACCGAATATTGCATATTTTTGGGACATGTTTGGGGTGTCAATAGAAGCTTAACCTCAAATTTGTGGAGTCGCCACCCTTGTCCCCCGGTCGCCATCTTGGAAAAAGGGGTGAAAACATTTTTTTCGCGATAACTCGGAAACTATGCGTCTTACAAAAAAAAAAAATGTAAATACATAATTTGTAGCAAATTGTTTTTGCTACAAATATGTTTAAATAAGTTTTTGCCCTAAATTAAAAATTAAAGAAGTTATCAGCAAAAAAGTGAAGAAGAAATTTCTTAAGGGAAATCTTCCTATTTCTCTTAAAAGTAGACTCTTCGACTTGTATCTTACCAAATCTAACATACAGTGCTCAATCCTAGTCTTTGACCGAATTTCAGAGGTCCAGGTCCAGGTTTGTCAAAAAGCTATGGAGCATGGATGCTAGACGTAACACGCATGGACAGAGTACCCACTAACACCTTGCGCTCCATAACCAGAGTCAAGAATGTTGCACAGAAATCAGCTAAATTAAACTGAGATTGGGCGGGCCACGTCACCCGGATGCACCCGAAGAGGTGGGCAAAGATTGTTAATCAATGGATGCCTAAGGATGACGAGAGGCCACGCGGCAGGCTTCGGAAAAGGTGGCGCGACGATCTCGACCAATTCAGCAGCACTTGGATGGCATCAGCAACTGATAGAGATAAGTGGAAGGGGTTGAAGGAGACCTTTACCCATTAGTGGCACAGAATAGGTTAATAAAAATTAAAAAATAGCAAAAAAGTGAGTTTTTTTTTTATACAAAGTTATAGAGCAAAAAATATTTTGTTTTTATACATTTTTACTCACTTTTTTGCTTATAACTTCTTTAATTTTTAATTTAGGTCAAAAGGTTATATATACATATTTGTAGGCAATACAATTAGCTACAAATAATGTTCTTAAAAATTTTCGTGAGACGCATACTTAACTTAACTTGAGGTTAAGCTTCTCTTGACCGCCCACACATATCCCAAAAATAAAATTGCGTCCTCTAAAAAATGCAAAGCTCATGTAACATTTCAATGGACTATTATTACTTACTGGTTATTGGCGATGGTTTGCTGTCCTTTTTCCAATGACAGGAGATCGAAGGAAACTCAATTTCCAATACAACTTGTTTTAAACCGTCGTTTCTTTTTTCTTGAAATTTAAAAAAGTCAGCATTGTAAATTTTCACGGGCGGTGGTCATCACACACTAGTACCATAAATTAACCCTTTTTCAATGCCAAACTTAAAGGATAAAGTTCTATCTACTAAAAAATAACTTTCACAAATAAATTATTTATTTATTTTCTATATTGTACACCAGGAAAAACACAAAAATAAATATAACTAAATATAAAATAAGTACAATTAAGGCCGACGCCTTATTCCACACGACAATCCTTTCCAGGTAACGCAAAAGGCAAAAGGATGGAGATAAGAGAAAGGAGAGAGAAAAGGCTCAAGAGGCAAATCATTTTTCTTGAAAGAAAAATAAAAAATAAATAAAACAGAAATGAAACAAATAGTAGCATCACGAGGCTTCCAGCAGTCGATTGAAGTCTGTCTACGGACGCCGGATCAGAACTTTGTATTTACACATACGAGATAAAGGGCGATATTAATTGTACATCAGGATATTTGGCGCCGAGGGTGCATGGGGGTGGAAATAAGTGTGGGGGTGCTGTCAGAAGCGATCTGAATATTAATATTTGCACTGCTAAGTCGCTTATGTATTGTTTGATTATTAATTGATATGAGGATTTTCCGTTATATCCCATAGTTCGGTATTTGTGCTATGTTTTATTTTTAGACTTGGTTTACTGCGATTGATTTACAGCCGTTGTCTATAATCTATCTATATTTAACAAGATATTTCGTTGCAATTTTTGTTTTAGTTAACAAAGATAGAGAGGTATAGATATGGTGTATATATTAATGAATACCTAGATTAGATAAACATATATGTCTATTTTTGTTTAATAAAGCGTAGAATTGTACCGAAATAGTCATGGTAGCTATTTTAACCCCTTGTTAAAAATAGATAGGATATAGAGAAAGGCCTTTAGATGAGTACTTTTGATTTAAGTTATTATTTATATTAGGATAGCTGATTAATGTCAACCTTTCTTGAAAATAAGGCAATCTAGAATTCAATTTGTTTGGAAAAAAATATATTATAAACCAGGGGCCTGTAATTATTATATGACTACATTACCGTCACGACCCGACACGACGCCAAGTCTTTATCAAAGTCTTTATAAAATCACATCAGTTTTTACCTCAGAAATTTCTGGACTGATAAAACTTCAAAAAACATTATAAAATGTTCGCATTTCTTAAAAGTTTTTTAAGTTCCCACAATTCCACTAACTTTATGGGTATCGATGAGTTCATTATGGTAAAAAAAGTCTTAAGTATTAATAGCTTACTTACTCCTTCATAAAAACGTAAAAAATGCTCATTTTTAAAATAACATATCGAATATTAATTAAAATAAATCGTCTGCAAACCAGGGGTCAAGATAAACTGGCCGCTCAGACCAATAACTTATACCTACTTGACTCGACAATATTTATCTTTACAACCGTATGGTTGATCCCCTCATTTCCTCCATGTGGATGTCAACTTCCGATAGCGCGCCACCGGAAGTGGCGTGAAAACCAACCCTGCGTACTTCCGGCGTGTTTTGCCATATTTTAGTAATTCCGAGTAAGTAGCAATGTAATAGATTGTATTGATACGATCTCGTATTGGGCCGTTTTGAGGAAAATTGGACGGTTTTTTTTTATTTAAGAACAGAGTTGCAGAGTGTAGTAACCCTGAATTTGTTATTATTAATTTAAAAAAAATAGTTTGATTTAAAATTATTTTTGATTCCTTTTGTAAAATAAATTATTTAGAATATGTTTTTCTATATATAAAACGATAAAAAAAGCAAATGACGAGTGTAAGGACTCAATTATCCACCGCACCGCATTTAGTAATTTCACATTTATTACCCTTTACAATTGTGGTATGAAAGAAGTCGGTTAATTATTTTTTAGTAGCCCTAGCATGCAAGTGTGGCTTACCGGCTTAAGTGTTGTAAATTCTAAATTACAACCATTAAGGCTTAACAAAAAGACGAATACGAAATTTACTGCGCAAAAAGGTAATTTCGTAAATTATCCAAGGCTTTGAACGAAATTATCTACGGCTAGATCTATTTTTAATAAAACGTTTGGTTGACTTTTTTGTTGCATTTGTTCAGGATGTATCAAGACCGCTACCGAAAACGAAGCCAGGTTTTAGTGACTACAAATACCACGCAACCGAAATGTTTGCAGAAAAACGAGACAATTTTTTTAGAAAAATATCTTTATAACTTATTTTTTATTGCCTTTGTTGTACATTCATATAAGGCGCTGATTGTAAACCGTGAGTTTACCAGTTATGAACCCGCGCCAAGAAAATTGATGTGTTTTAGATCCTTATGTATTTGTTCGGATATTGATGTTGTCAGCGAAGCTCATTGTAATTTATAATGCCCATGTTACGTCAATTGTATGTTAGTGTGGAGTCAGGAATACACGTGATCATTTATTTATTATTTACTGCACATTGAAATGTGATACGGCTGAACATTGTATGTATTTTCAATTATGACTTTTTCAATTGTCCTTACTAATATCATATTTGTGAAAGTTTGTATACGGGGATGTATTGTAACTGTTAAACTTAATAATGACTCTACCAATTATGATGAAATTAGGTATAAGGATAGCTAGATTATTTTTATCCCGAAAATTATAATGTTCTCGTGGGATGAGTCAGAATACAAATATAAATATTTGTTACTCTTTCAAATTCGAATGGATGGCATGGGTCAAGAGACGGAGTTTCCACCATGCAACAGAATGAAAAGGGGCGGGACAAGCAATATAGTCAACGGCCGTCACATTGCGTTTCAATATGAAACAGTTAGTACGCGAAATAATAGTCTATTGATGTGGACTAGATTTGACACTATCTGAGACCGTTTGAAGCCTGACTTGACCGCTTGTAAGAGACGGTGTTAGAGTAGGGCTCAGTTGGACGATGGTTCAAGGGTTCCAGTACAAAAGGGCGCCGAATGCCGAGATTTACTGTAACCTATAGTGTAGTTATCTATTATTGACTGTCTTTCGTTTCGATTTTGATGGTACTTTTACCTTTACCAAAGTGGTGTGAATCCCACCTCCGCTACTGCTACTAGTATATCCATGTTTACTTCTAGACCGATGTAGTGTATTGATATATTTGTCGCAGCATGGTCATGAGTACGGATTATTTTAATATTGTCATGAGTACGGATGTGAAATAGAAAGCGCCCCACCCGCTAGATCGACGACTTCACTTCGATGTGGTACGGGTGAACTTCAGTGCGCTTCGACAGAATCAGGATGTCATCGCTGGAGGGATTATTCAGTTGGTGATAACCGAAGAGTGAAGACGTCTTGGGACTGTCCTACTACCTTAGTGCCTAGTGTTTGTGCTATTATACTGAGAAAGGGTCTATTAAAAATAAAAGTGAGTGATTATAATATTTTCCGTGTGTTGTGTTTTACATAGTAGTTAAATCCTCCTCCGATATATTCATACTTTTTGCATCCGTCGTCTAATCTAATTATCGTTATTTCAATATATTGTTTGTCTATTATTATCATCGAGGAGTGTACAGGCGTTTGGTATATAACTGTATAATATTTCAAAAACTGTAATTCACGTGCACCAATATGTAATAAATACCCTCTCTTCTGAAAATTAGTGTCGATACCAGCCGACTCTGAATATACAATACTCGTATATATGTTTGTGTATAATTCGAGACAACAGATGCAAAGAGTATGAATATATCAATACACTACATCCCTAAAATTAAATTTTGAACATTAATGTTAAATCGAACCCTCCTACCCCCTAACGCAAACCTTTCCCCACCAAGCTCATGTTGACAAATACGCATTTCAAATGCGTTGCATACGCCGTGACATCGATCAAGTTGTGAATGCGGGGTATTTGCGCCATGTGCCATTGTACGTGATATGCTGAATGTACGGATTAGAACTATGGTTTAGGGTTTAATAACGCTTGTATCTTTGAAAAGACTATACGCACAAATATAAGCCCTAAGTATTAGTATTGTTTGCGTACAGTTACATAAGTTCTTTTTTCTCTTTTTTTTTTACCCTGGCCGGGCATAGTGGCGGTATTGCACCTGATGGTAAGCGCAAATGTCACCCAGGCAGAGTATCCATTGGCATCGGACGGCAGTCACATGCCAATGGAAACATTTATGCCGGCCTGCTAAGGTGCCTCTTTACACTACACTACTTCTCTGATTTAAAGCAACTTATAAATTTTGTAATAATCAGTACATTGTAAACTAGTTTTGCAAAGAGCAACACCAGAGTTTCTTGCCCGTTCTTCTCTAGTGAAACCTGCTTTCCGAACCGGGTGGTAGATAAAAAAAATTACTGAATCTAAACAATGTTGAACATTTTAATGGATTCAATAAATTATTTTCATTTTTAAATCTTACAAACTGTCCTTAATACAATACAGTATATATCAAGCCTGCTACCGAAAACAAAGCTGAGTGTTATTTTTAGTGACTACAACACAATGCAACTAAAAATGAAGAAATGTTACAATATTATTTTGTGGTATTTTAAATGTCATCGTGGTTCGGTGGTAAATCAATCGTTTTTGCTAAAAGAATAATTGAAACCCTTGTGTACCAAAGCGTTTTTAAGAATAAATGGGTATACTATTATACACATATTTTTTTATATTTTTGAAAAAAAAAAGGATTATGTATTTACCCTCTAAATACGACGATAGAAAAAAATAACGAAAAAATTAATTCATCGCTTGCAAAAATTTGGTTTCTATTCACATACTAAGTACCTGTATTATAAGAGAGAAAGAAAACAAAAATGAATATGAGATATGTATTTACAAATTAATCAATATTCTTAAAAATATCTTACAAATGTCACATCACACATTAAACCTAATAAGTCATACACTGCGTTAATATTCAGTATGTTTACCTAATAACAGCAAATAAGATGTTTCGTAATTCTACCTCCACCCTTGTCAGTGCCGAACGTAATATTCTTCGTACTTTACAACCCTTATAAATGAAACCTCTGATAATCTATGACAATTTATATCGACCAGTGTAAGAAGACCTCTGCGTATGGAGTATAAGATTAACAGACGCTTTATGATTTCAGGTTATTTGGGACATTTTGTTTTTTTTTTTGTTATTATGTTTTACATTACTGATTTTATATGCTTCTTGTTGTATTTAAAAAAGTGGAGTGAATTGGTGAATAAATTAAAAAAGGACACATAAGGAGTATTATTAAGCAAGTACAAGCCTAATATTAACCTTTTTTTGTTTCAAACTTGTAGAAAGTCCGTCTGTCTCTCTCTCTCTCTCTCTCTCTCTCTCTCTCTCTCTCTCTCTCTCTCTCTCTCTCTCTCTCTCTCTCTCTCTGTCTCTCTGTCTGTCTGTCTTCCCGCCCCCTTCATAGGAAGTCCACTACTGAAAATGATTTTGGCAGAAACACTCGTGAATATAATTATTAAAAATTGCAGCAGAACTTTGATTACGTTAAAATTTTCATCATTCAATTCATCAACCAAGTTTAGTAATTTTGTCAAACAATTAAATCTCTGAAAAACCACTAACTATTATTACTTCAAATTCTAGCAATACAATGGTTTTTTTTTGTTTAATTAATTATGTCATCTTGGTAAAGGGCCAGAGATTTTATAAGAATTTATAAGTTAATGAAATCCGCCAGTCAGCATTACCCTAGCTTGGGCTATAGCCTAATCCATCTCAATTGAATTCTCAATATTAGTAGAGACAATGAGACATTATAAATGAGCCAGGTTATTATGATTAATTCACTATTTTTAACCAATAAAAACACGAAAAACGTACTTTAATAACAAAAAGCGACGTTAAAAAATTTTCTGTTTTGTATTCTTGTTTTTTATTTCCCTCACAGCGAGGTCCTTGCCTCCCTTGAGGGCTCTCAGCCGGTTCCTTCCGCGTTTCCCTAAAGTGTCTACCACTCGCCATTCTCACGGCAATGTTGTATTACTATTGTAATAACCACAGACCTTTTGTATGCAAAAAGTTTAAAATATTCATGGAAAATGTTGAAGTGCAAAGGCGAATAAACATAGTACGTTTTTTGTAGTGTGACAGTATGTCTCGTGGTAGCGTAAAATAGGAGGACTTAGGTTGAAGTAACAGGTTGGTTTTTTTTATTGCGAATTTTTTTAAGTAATGACAAGGCAACGACTCACTCTCAGGTATCAGTTATCACCCAAAATTATTAACTAAGATTTGTCAAAATGTCTCTTGTTTGTCGTAAAGTTATTTACTTAATGAATATTCAACGTACACGTTTCTTACATTCGAAATACATTCTTTACACCTACTCTTGCCAATTTTGTAATCTGTCTCTTTCAAGTTATGTTCTCAAGTTCTTTAACTATGACGTAATCTTCAGATGAGTTATATTTACGTTGATATATCTTACTCTACAAAAATGATTTAAAATTGGAAAAATGTTCTTAAAATAATTCTCACATGTTCTCACGATCTTTACCAAAAAGACAAACCGATATCCACCACAGGTCTTCTTACACTGGTCATCATAATGACTTAGTATGATGGCCCGTGCGTTCTATACGGTACTTATACATCGATTTATAGTTCATTTTAATGTTGTTCCGGAAAATGACTTTTAAGTAGGTTAATGGCCATACATCCGGATTTCGGCCCCATTGGAAATTGTTTAACGTTTTATTAGGGAGATAAAATGTATATTGTTTATTTATAAACAGTGGTGGGTGCTATTGTGACACAACTATTGCGATTGTTTTTTGTTTAGTGCGATTTGGCCTGTTGGTAAACTGACCAGACGCCAACCGGTTCAGGGTGGTCGCAGGTTCGAATCCCAGGCCACAAATGTAACTTTTCGGAGTCACGTGTTTATTGAGTATCAATTACCCCGATACTCGAACCCGCGACCTCCGTAATGGTAGATCACATCAGGTCATTTACCAATAGGTAACCCACACTCTATAGAAAATATATTCCCTAAATTCGAAAATGTTTGCAAGTAAAATGTAATCCAATGTTAAACTCATTACATTGCTTATCTTACATTATCGCATCGCAAACACCGTACATTTCCAAATGAAATTCCTTAAAAAATTAAGTGTCAACGTTTCGTGTTATTTTCTTTATAGAAAGCTTCTTCGTGAATTATTCATTGGCGGAATTTATTCGCGAATACATAGAAAAACGTTCATTGACTATATTGTCTAGGAGCTGGATTGTAAAGCGTGCACGTCATCTTTTATTTATTTAGTAATGGTACATCAAACAGAATACACCCAATTAAAAATAGCTTAATAAAATGATCTAGGATGCACTTCTAACTTTGTATACAATAGGTTATTATTGCTAGCACTAAACATAACAAAAATTTACAAGACATAAAAAAGACTAGTATATAATTTAAGAGAAAAAAAGATATAATAACAATAAAAATATACATAAAGTGTTAAACTTTGTGAAATTATAAGCTAAACAATTTTAATGATAAATTCTAAAACAGACCTTTAGTAGAAAAGTAAATTAGGTACACAATTCTTAACATTATTTTACCTTTTATCGCGTATCTACTATATTGCGATGAAAAGTGAGACTCCCATGTCATACCTCTGATGTCGATCCGATCGTTCATGGATCTAAAATCGCCATAAAATAATATAATCTAAAATCGCCATAAAATATTATAAAGCAGTGCTTGACGTTCCACTATGCTCGCCATCCTGAGACACAAGAAGCTACAAGTTTCATTATGTCCAGTACTCTAACTACAATGTCCTTTAAACCAAAACAAAAACGTGCATTTACATTACTGTTTGACGGGAGAAATAGACATTACGGTGGTACCTACCGAGGCTGCCTCCCATTTATGAGAGATCTGCTAACAATAAACTTCATAAAAAAACAAAAGAAAATCAGTGTGTGTTAGTTATTTCACAAAAATAAAACATTCACCCATTCTTATACGTTGTTTACCTGTTATCGGCCTTTTTAAAACAATGTAGGTACGCCATTTTACCGAGTAATTGAGTTTTGCTTTTATCCAACTTTTAGGAACGTTCAATTTTGTTAACACAAGTAAATTCTACAGATGCCTTGTATGTAAATTAATGTTTTAGTTGGTACCAACCACGGTGACCTCTTACATGTAAAAAACCTATGGAGTTAGATTACTATGATTTTGATTTATCATCATTATTCACAGTTATAAGTTATGCTTTGCTTTATTTATTTATTTATACAACATGGGTTTATACAACAGATATAAACCCATGTTGTATAAATAAATAAATAAAGCGAAGGATTTATACAACGATCTGTGGGAAGATACCTGCATCCACTCATGTTATTTTTATTGTCTACGTCCGGGAAATGAATAAACAGGTCACCTGAAGATATATTTATGATCACTGCCGCCTATCAACATCCACAACGCTTGGATCCTGGAAGTGTTACCAACCTATCAAATCGGTATGAGAGCGGTAAGGAAAACGATATCAAGAGGAAAAATGTATTATTACATCCAGCAATCTCACTCACTGACAGTCAAATTGTCGTTTTACAGAAAATGTGTGATAACAGTACTGATTTCTTAGGTTTACGCGAATGTTACTCATTGATATATAACTATTATTACGTCGAGACGTCGCGTCGGGAAGTCAAAAATGTAAAATTTAAACCAAATCCGCGATAAAATCCGTAAATAATAGTTTTATTTCAATAACGGTACCGCACCAGACGAGCCTACCCATCCCTACGGAGTTATGACTAACGACAGCGTGGCTCCACCAACTCCAAAAACTTATGAGATTTTGAAATTAAAAATATCGAAAGATTTACACAAAGTAGATAATTTGACTAGGGATTCGAATCCCCACCATCAGCACCAAAAACTTGCCATTTGTCCTACGTTCATTTTGCTACTAGAACAGTAAAGTAGACTTATGCCTCTGCGATTAATAAATATTAATGGGTGACGAATGAACTGCAAAATTTTAAGTCGGGATTCCAAATGTGTAATTCTACCTTGTTCGAAAGACGACACACAAGTTGGTTGGGATTGGATTTTGGATATAAAAGATTATTAATTCCCTATAATTTTTGTATGGTGCCGTCTGTGTCTATACCCTAAAGGAAACTTGAGGCTATATGCAAATATAACATCCTATAGCTATGTATTTAGTGTCTGTAAATGTCTTTGCTGTTAAACTTTTTTTGCCTGATTTATTCAACCTTTCCCTGCCTGATGAATAACAAACAGACACAATGAGACGGAATTTTGATGAAATAAGTTCACAATGGCGGAGCAAATAGAGATGGTAATTTAATTTTTTGGCAGCAAAATGCACGGTCGGATCTATGAATATCTTATTTGCACGCAAATAGGTATTTTAAATGTACTCTCTTCTTCAGTGTTTTAATTAAAACTTTCGCCTTGTTTATTTTTAGTTCGCTGAATAAATTTTGTTGTAAAGTATACTTTATACATTGTACTATAAATGTTTTTAAAATATTATATAAGAAAATTAAATAAATTAAAACGTATGTAAATGAAGGATTGAAACAATGAAACTCTTTTTGGTTCTAAAATTATACATTTGTTAAGCACATAAACTATCCAGTTCATACGCCCCAGTTTAGACCATAACTAAACAAATATTTGTGGATTTCAGTGACATTGTCTAAGTATGGAGATCGAACTTGCTGCCTCTCATTTTACATACTATTTTTTAAACTCACAAATACCCAGACCCGAGACAAAAGTTGTAGCCTTACAAATATTTGTTTCGATGGTGGGGTCGAACACGCGGCCTCTCGTTTCACAGTCGGCGTCTTACCAACTGCGCCACGGAGTCTGTCAGAAAAATGCATTATCAATGACAATCTGGGATTTGAACCCAGATTCTCAGCATTGTAATCGTACAGTACAACTGCGCCACCGAGGCAGTCTGTGATAATAAATAAAATCAATAAAAATGTTTTATTTAAAACTCCCGTACAAAATAAAATATTTATGCTAAGTATAAAGAACTAGGTGTTTAAAATCGGCGGTCTTATTGCTAAGAGCGATCTCTTCCAGACAAAACGTGCAAGAGGAAACAATTTTTTAGACGGACTTACGGTGCTTTTTTGACCGACTTCAAAAGAGGAGGTAATCAATTCGAATGATTTTTTTTTGTATCTTTGTTACGCGATTTCGCCGGCAATTGGGAACCGATTTTGAAAATTTCTTTTTTAATATTATACTTCATATTACTGTACAATATAGTTTAATAACAATAACATTCAATAATTCTCGTCATCAATACAAAAACATGCCAGTCTCTTGGACTACAAACCGGGAAATGGTATGGGGTTTCATAATTCATTAGCTCTGCGGAACTCTAAGTGCGACCTGTTTTAATACAATGTAAACTTAATGTAACTATCACTGAAATTACATTTGAAGTTGAGACTAAGTCAGTTTATATATTATTAAAATACAACGACACACTTTTATAGGTGCATTAACTTAATAAGATTTGTATTATGTTTCTTAGAATTACCCGAATGTTACACTGAAATAAAATAATAAATCAGAATATCAAATAAATCTGTTAAATTGTAACAGTCAATGAGCGGATAACTAATACAGTCAGTCCCGTGACCACCAAAGCTGTATAGCAATCGAAACATCGGGAAGTTAAAAAAATACGTAAAAATTAAAACAATTCCGCGATAAAATCCGTAAATAATTGTCTTACCTCAAGATTGGTATTTTAAAAATTAAACATAATCATGTATCGACATTGATGTTTGGTGGGGGAAATACACATTGCGGTGGTACCCAGCCAGGCGGCCACTCATATACGAGAGACCTACCACCAGTACATGACTCCTCTAGATCGCATACTTCAATAATTTTCAGAAATGTAAAATAACCTTACTGAACTACGCGACGCCTTAGCGATCGCACGAAGCGAAGGCACAATTACATAACGCTGAATAAAAACAACAGTGTGGAAAATGGAAGCAAATTGAAAGAAAATAAAATTTTCAAAACGTATTCGGTTCGGTAACATAATATTTTGTTTTGGTGACTATGTATGTGATGTATACGTACACCATATTGGTTGCAAGTGTTAAAAATACTTCTGGAAGTTATGAGTAAGAGTATTTTTAACCGAGTTCAAAAAAGGAGGAAGTTGGAAGGATTTGTCGATATCTGTATAACACGCTTTTATTAGCTTCGCCTGTGCGTATCTTTGTATGTGGGTATGTATGTATAAACATGCAGCTTGAGGATAAGTAGTTATTATAAGCACCTCACGCTTTGTACAGACAGCGTTGTAACCATAAAATGAATATATTTTACTCCATGTTCTAATCTTAAATTCATTATTTTGACAGCCACCGTGGCGCAGTCGGTTAGACGCCGCCTGTGAAACGAGAGGCCGCGGGTTCGATCCCCGCACCGAGAGAAATGTTTGTGCGGCCCACAAATATTTCTTCCGGGTCTGGGTGTTTGTGAGACCGAAAAGTCTCTCGTAGTTCCTGATACCCACGACACAAGACTCGATCTTAATGTGGGGTCAGGACTATGTATGTGACTGTTGGGTGTTATTTATTTATTATGTATTATGTTTACTTTTTAGTTAGGCCTTTTATTAATGCGTGTTTTTTAGTTTTTAAACTATTTTTTAATTTCACCTATTACTTTAGTGTTGCAGATGACATTCGCTTATGATATTGCATTTCATATGACAATTTAATTAGGTCAGTAGGTTGAGTAAAAGCCAGCTGTTACATTAGACATGGCATATTGCATTCAGAGACAGGAATATTGCGATCAATATATTTAACCACGCAACAGTAAAATATTTTTAAAACATTAATAACGTTATCAAGGAAATAAAAATAGATTTTGTAAATCAACCTGACATGGACTTTGCAGTCAACTACCATATTTAAATCTATATTTTGTATGAAATTGCAATAAACCCGAATTTTTAACTACTCGATATTGCTGTTACCTCTTATTTAATCTATAGTTTAATTGAAGAGTTTTAATAAACCCAAATTTTAAAATCCTATGATATGGTCCCTATGAGACTCGCCGAGCTCCGGAGCTCCGTGTCAATTAATTGCGTGTCACTGTTGTTCCTTGTTGACAGGAGTTGCAGTGGCAAGTATGCGTGCCAGGAAAGTTTCGTATGGTCTGTAGAAGTGGTTAAGACTAAGAATCTGTTAAACGGCTTAATCACCCTTCCTACTTTAAGCAAAACCCTTCTACATCATCTGTATCAACACATATACGTCCCACAGCAGGATACGGGTCTCCTCTATAATTGAAAGTTCGATTGAGAGTGGTTAGGTCATATAGTCCATGCTGGTCTGATGCGGGTTGGTGAACTTACATACCATAGATACAGGTGATTGACTATCAATACATTATATTTAACTGAAATATGACTGTATTCTCTTTTTCAGCTTTTAAGACCTACAGCTCAACACAGCTTCTGTCTACATTATGGTACAGCTAAGACCTTGGGCCGCCACGTGAGTGCAATCCAGGTAAGTAAACAACAACCTAACAATTAACAATTATCCCAACTCTCCCATGGAAATCAATTAACAATACGAATCAATTAACCTTCACCAAATTGATATAGCTTATAGCAAAACAATGTATGAAACAACAAGAAGCGTAAACACGAAGTTATCGCTCGGAATAATAAAGTTGGCGAGTAAAACAATATTATTTGAAAGTTTGTTATATCCTTAAGGGAAATGCGAAAAGTTGAAATTGTAAACGCGATAGACTCGAGATGCGTGGATTGGAACGGAGAATTCAGTAATGTGTATGCCGGTGACAGAGATTTTAACGTTCCTAAACATGAACTTGGAAAAGATTATGTTTGTTATGGAAGTTTCGCAAGTAACTTGTGACAAAACGCGCAGAATTATTTATAATTTTGACACTTTAAACTTAATGAGATCTGATAATTGTTCAAATTCTATCACAGGAATTTGAAGTAATATTCAAGTTATAATACCATTGCGCGTGTAAAGTATTACCTGTAGATTCAAAGTCTCAGAAAAAAAATTACCTGTGTTAAATGCCAAACTATCAAGCTTTGAAGTACAGGCAGTTAAAATTACCACTAGACATCGTAGAAATGTTTAAATTTGGTTTAAATGAACGTAAAATATAAAATATATCCGAACTCCTTACTCTAAATCATATTATATTATCTTAAACATTATCGATTCTGTAACAAGGTCAGACCAGTATCTACACTTATTTATATATTAATGAATTTTACAGGGACATAAATTACTAAGTTAATCCAGCCGCGTCTGAGTTTCTCAAGCCTAGTATTTATTTAACAAGGTCAGTACAGTACAGTACAGTTTTTGTTTATATTTAACAAGGTCACGCTTTCATTTTATTCGAATAATAAAAAAATGGTTGCCTGTAAAGTCGGTTTTAAGGGCGAAGATTTTACGTGACAACGTCTTTTTCTCGGTAGAATATTTATTGATATGAATATAATTAAATTGCACAATAGGAACAAGGAATTGAATGAAAATAAGAATTGCACAAATTTTAACTATAGAAATATATTTTGTTTACTAAAACATTGTACATGTAATGACGAATCTAAGCACTCCATATTTTCACTACAGACACAGCTGACGATACTTTAACCACACGTGTGAACTTGTATTGTGACGCTTTCTTGTTTTTCCAACGCCAAGAACGTTCGAGAAAGACAAAGACAGAGACACAAGCATGCGCCGATTCAATGCGCCTAATTCTCTAGTGCTGCGCGCGCACCGTTACGTTACCGGGCGTTACACTTTTTCATAAGTGACTCCCAGCCGCAACCTAATTTAAGACGTTGTCACGTCAATAAGAAAAATCGTATTTTGCCTGCTCTCGATTGTCGAGCTCGTCAAGACGATTCCTCTGACTCCAAACACGGGGGGTTTACTTTAAGAAATGACGGAGTTATGCCTGGACAAATATTTTAGGGGAGAGAGGGAGGAATTTGGGGATTTGGTTGGGGCCAATCTGTAGAGCTCACCGAGCCGGTTCCAAAGATACCAAACTCGGTGGGTCTACGATCTATATTGGCCGAGATAGGATTGGGGGGGGGTGAGGTAATTTTTCGGGGTGGGGGTAAGGGAGGGGGGGGGGAGGAAGGTTTCGTGGGGAGGCTAACTTAAATTAATTTTTTGGAGGTAAAATATTTTTTTTTGGGGGGGTAATTTTTTGCGTAATTTGGGATTTCTGGCGGGGTCAATTTGTAGCCCTCACCAAGACGGTTCCGAGGATACCAAACTCGGTGGGTCTACGACCTATGTTGGCCGAGATAGGATTGGGGGGTGAGGTAAATTTTCGGGGTGGGGGTAGGGGAGGGTGGGGGGGGGGTAGGTTTCGTGGGGAGGCTAATAGGCACTATTTCGGAATAAGGGTGGGGGAAGGCAGGGGGGGGCTATGGGACAATTTTGGAAAAAGTGGGTGAAACTGAAAAATAATTCTCTAGTGCTGCGCGCGCACCGTTACGTTACCGGGCGTTACACTTTTTCATAAGTGACTCCCAGCCGCAACCTAATTTAAGACGTTGTCACGTCAAAAACCATCCAAAATGAAGTATTGTACCAGTAAAAATAGCATTGAGATAATCTTAATGTAAAAGAGAAAAGTTTGAAATTTGAGACCTTCTGGAAACTTCATTTTAGATGCGTAAATAGAAAGCAGGAATTCGGTAATATGTATGCTGCTGACGACGTCTATAACGAGCCTGAAGCTGAAGTTGTTAAAGATTATGCTGAGCCAAATAGAGTTACCAAAATAGCTCCTGGATTTGTAATGAACTCATATCCGTGTGCCGTTAAACTTGATGAAGCTAAGTTGCAATTAGGTGACTCTGTTATGTTTAATGGAACTCGTTTCTATAATCGTGTATAGATGCTACAATCGCTATGGGTATTGTAGATTTGAAATGTTGCTGGGGTGCCAATTTATTACAAATTGCTTAGTTATTTTGAATAAAAGCCGTATCAAATCGCAATAGACAGTTTTGTAACATCGCTATTCATAAAAATTTTAGGTGACTGTATAACTATTTCTACTATGTATCCTGCTGTCAAAGGTTAAGTTTTTCAATTTGTCTGATCTTATTTTAATCAAACCTAGACTTTTATTTCATGAACTTGAATCGGTGATTGGCCAACATAACTACTCTGAATGTTTTTCACTACATACATAACATATGGAATAATTTTAGGAGCATCTATCCATCACCACTGTGGAAACAGAAGTATTTCATGTACAAAATAAGAAAGGATGAAACAATTGTAAATAAAGACGCGCCTTACCCAATTCTTCAAACCTCACGTATATTTTACTATCTCCAAATGCAACACATAAAAGAATATTTTCCCTTTGAATGGATCTTTCATGAGAGGCATCGAGAGAGGTAGAATTGCTTTTTTTTTAATGGAGCGATTTCAAGGGAATTAATTTTGTAAGCGAACTTTTTTTATTATTTAATTTATTGAAGATTATTTTTGAGTAATATTAATAATACACATGTGAGATGTTTCTATTCATATATGCTTTGATTGTGGTCAACGTCACAATGCTCTTCAACGACCAAGCCAGCATAATTCTTTCGAATAGAAATTCAACATATTTTACAGCCGAATGAAATATTTTTATTCCACTGCACTTACTAATATAGTGTATGCTGTCAGGTATCGTGTGATGACCTTAGTAATCAGTATTACGTTTACCTAATAAGTAATATGGCGTCGTATTTAGAACTATAGATTACCATATGGAAGTATAAGGTCATAAAGCCCCATTCACACGGATAGAGCTTCGAGAGTCGTATGCCAATATTGCATGACATAATGTTATTCATTATCGTTTTGACAAATATTTACAGGATACAACCTTTTTATATTTTTACGATAATTGTATCTTCAAGGGGAGTAACTCTTTGTGTAAATGGGACTTTAGTGAAGGACGACACTTTTGAGAGAGTTTTTCGAATCATAAACCATGGAAAACCTAGAATTGAAATATACGTATCTAATAATGACGAATATCGAGTTGTCATTTGATTGTAAAATTGTTCGATAGCAATGAGTATATCAATATAACTCCAAATACGTGTAGAATGCGTACAAATATACAAAAAATTAAATAGATTAACGAGAAATATTAACAGAAAAATGTTCATGGGTTATAATAATTTTCCTTAGACACTTACACCTTACTCTCGCTACATTTAAAACAATGTTCCCACAGCCCTACGAAAAACCGCATAAAACCACCGAAAGCGCTATAAGAGCCAAACATTAATGTGTAATGTCTATAAGGGCTAAATTACTTTGTTCCTTCCCTTGGGCTTTATGTAAATTTTTATTGACACTCAACATTTTACTGTATGCTTCTGACGTTTGTTTTTACGGTTTATCGATGTATATCTTTGATGGGAACTTTTGATTTTTCACATGTTTATGAATAAAAATTACGAGGGTGTGTCTGGACGGATTTGGAAGAAATAAGAGGCACTTTGGACTATAATATAATATTTTTACAGTAGTAGTGTTACAAAGTTGAAATTGTGAATGCTTGCCAATTGATAAAATTATGACAGCTTGCTTATTTACAACCTAATTAAATGTACTTGTTTAATAGAAACGACAAGTCAGTCTGTTGCAGGTTTTTTAATATGAATATTAAGGATATGTGAAAGAATTATTATTATAATGGGTTATATTTAATTGTATTTTTAACGGCATCACTGCACTTTTTTATTTCCAATTTTATACAACTAGATATTCTATTAGAGTTTTTTTATGCTGTGGAGTAAATAAATAAAAAAAAAACTCATACATATTACGCCCACGATTGCCAATAAAATTTGAGAGGTGATATGAGATATTGACCTTGTAAAATGCTTGACCAATCACCGCATTATAATAAAAGAAAAACAATGTGCACCCTAAACAAATCCTTCGATCCATCCCAGTTCTGAAGCGTGAGTAGGTGTTTATATTAAGATTTTTAAAAGCCTTTTATATTATCCTTGTGTTTTCGCGATTATCTTCTGAAGGCTGAATAGGGATGGACCTTAGCTTTTCTCTCTCGCATTTAGATGATAAAAAGATAATGTGTTTGACGTTGATTTATACCGTTGGAGAAGTATTTTTCTACAGTCTTTGTTACATAAAACCTGATGCTAAAAATTACTATTTTTATTTCGTTGCGCGTACTTGAATGTAAAAATTACTATTTTTATTTTGTTGAGTGATTAAAATACATTTGATTGTAGTTATCTATATTTTTCGCTGTTCGACATAATTTTACCGACCTGATTGTATTATTTTTTAAATCATGTGTGTATTGATAGTCAATCAACACGAATTATAACGGTGAAGGAAAAAATCGTAAGGAAACCTGCATACCATAGCAATCTGTAAGATTTTTTGTGGTACGTAAAGTTCGTCAAGCCGCACTAGGCCAACGTGATGGATTATATGATCTAACCTCTCAATCGTACTCTCTATTGTAGAGGAGGCTCATGCTCTGCAGTGGGACGTATATGAGCTGAGACATACGTACCATTTTATACAGACTTATGGGTCACAGATTAACAGGCTCTTATTCAGTAAAATCAATAAAAATCAATTGTCTAGCATTCAAATTATTGTCCAATTTCCGAGGTTAATCCTACAGAAATTGACCAATGAGGTGAAATATAATTGATTCGTGTCTAACCAAAGGAAAATCGATTTAATTATTATTCCAAGAGTGATTTCAAAGTCGTCTGTGTTGTAATTTTATAAATTCGACCAGACGTCTGGTTCTAGACCAGACGTCTGGTCTTGAATAACTTTCTCTTTTAAGTATAGTCTAACAATGAAATATTATAGGGTGACGTTCTAGGAATAAATTTTATATATGTATTGATAATATTTTGTTTTACATTAACATTATTTTCATATGTACATGGTATATCTCTCTTTCTCCTTCTCTTTAAATCCATCCCATGGTTGTCTGTAAGACATTGCTTGAAGCGATAAGACCGCCATTTGTACTCTTTTTTTTAGTTTCTGAATATTGTATTTGTTTTTTATGTGTACAATAAAGATTTAAATAATAATAATAAATAAATATATCCAGACAGTATTTTGGTGACTTTAGACACAATACATACAAAACACTTTTTTTTTCTATCGTCGTATATGAGTGGTAGATACATAGATTTTACTATGTAAGAAAGGGAAGAAAATGTATTTAATTACGAACTTATTCATCAGCTTATAAACATATTTTAATTATCAAATGTTTTGTCCTTCTTGAACGACTTTTTAATTAATTTTGAGTTAAGAAGACAAAACATTCCTTGACTAAAATAGAATTAAAAACTGTCTGGCCGTTAGTTTGTAACCCTAATTTAAAAAAGTGTATAGAAAGTAATTTCTAGGTAATTTTATAAATGAGCCAAGATGTCGCCTCATAAGGAAATCTGTATATCTGAGACATAAGTTCGAGAATCTCAATAGTATGTTAAGTCGGCCAATTTGCAATACGCCAGTTTGGTTTAGGAAACCATTTCTCATTAGACAATTATATACTTGGATATACACAGACATAAACCAAAATGAATGTTATTTAAGTCATTATACGTGCGTTAATATCATTATATTATTATGGTGCGTGGTGGCCTGTTGGTAAACGGACCAGACGCGGCTGCCAACATGTTCACGGTGGTCGCGGGTTCAAATCCCAGGGCACACCTCTGACTTTTCGGAGTCATGTGTGTTTTGAATAGTCAATCACCACGCACTAAAACGGTGAAGGAAAACATCGTGAGGAAACCTGCATACCATAGCGATTCATAAGAATTTATATGGTATGTAAGTCCGCCAACCCGCACTAGGCTAGCGTGGTGGAATATATGGCCTAACCACTCTCAATCGTACTCTCGATTGTAGAGTAGGCCCGTGCCCTGCAGTGGGACGTATATGGGCTGATCCAGATAAGTCATTATACACGTTTTTCATCATCATTTTTATTATCCAATTTATCCAAAGTTTGATCAACTTTCAGTTTCACAGAACACCTCACAATATTTCTTATTACTCTCTAAAAATGTCCCGATATCTCTCCGATAAAAAACCACAGCTTCTAGAACCTTCGATATTTTAATCAAAACTTATCGGTGTGAGTCGATTGGAAAGTTTGCGCGGCAATGCCAGCTAGTTAAATAGCTAGATTACTTCAAATCGCATCAAAAAGACCGCTCTGTACCAATAGGACCGTATCTCATCAATTTGCATATTAGATTTTCTTGTTTTGTGAAATAGTTTCACACTGTACGATTTTTTATTAATCGTAGTGTTTCGTAGTCTATATCAAGACTGCTACTGAAAACAAAAGCCGGGTGATAGTTCTTTTACATGTGGGAGACCTACCACCAGTGATGATTATGTAGATTGTACAGAAATTTCCATTCAGTGATTAATTGTTTATTCATGCCAATATACCGGGTATCTCAAGACTGCTACCGAAAACGAAGCCGGGTGGTAGTTTTAGTGACTACAAACACAATGCAACCAAAAATTTCGAAAAGAAACGGGACAATTATTTTTTATGATTTTTTAAATATCTTCATTTTTGGGTGGTAAATCCATAGTTTTTGCTAAAATAATAATTTAAACACTTTTATACCTTAGATTATTTATAAATAAAAGGGTATACACTATTATTTTAGGAAAAAATGTATTTACCACCCAAATATGGTAATAAGAAAAAAATTACAAAAAAAAAATTGTCGCTATTTTTTGCAACTTTTTCTGTTGCATTGTGTTTGAAGTCGCTTAAACTACCACCCGGCTTCGTTTTCGGTAGCAGTCTTGATATACCCTGTATAACTAACAAAGAAAACTATCAAACTACAACTATTTTAAAGGTAGTCCCACACCTTTAAATTTAACATTATATTTGGCCTACTAAAATAATTTATATTGTTTTTGTATCGGCCCACATAAGGTCCCACGGCAGGGCACGGGACTTCTCAATAATCGAAATTACTATTGAAAGTTGTATAGTCGTCGAAAGTTGTATGGCCGTATAGTCCATCACGATGGCCTAGTGCGGGTTGACTGTAATTAGATTTAAACATACCAATTCACACTAGACGACGTAACGATATATCGTATCTGAAACGTAGGATGTAAATCCTCATACATCTTAATTAGATCAAAACAAGTTCTGACCACACATGATGTTAAGATTAAAAGTAATCGATTAATGAATAGCATCGATTAGAATCGTTATCTCTCGATACGAGATAAGTCGATGTTTATGAATAAGGCATGATTTACACTGCGTGGAGTTTGATTTTAAATAAGGATTAATTAGTTGCTTCGTCGGTCTTTGGGAATATTATATTACATGCCGTGTAATATGAGCTCCTTAATTAGACACTTAGGTTAGTAGCTAGCGAATGTCACCCGAGGTGACCACTGAAAATCAGCGTTGGGTTGTGGTTTCACGCTACAGATGAATATTATGATAAGTGGTCACCTACGTGTCACAGCCACTAGTAGTATAAAATATTTTTTTCTTTTTGGTATCCGATAGTTTGTACCTACGTGACAACCTCCGTGGCGCAGGTGGTTAGACGCTGCCTGTGAAACGAGAGGCCGCGGGTTCGATCCCCGCACCGAGAGAAATGTTTGTACGGCCCACAAATATTTCTTTCGGGTCTGGGTGTTTGTGAGACCGAAAAGTCTCTCGTAGTTCCTGATACCCACGACACAAGACTCGATCTTAGTGTGGGGTCAGGACTATGTATGTGGCTATTGGATGTTATTTATTTATTTTACGTCTTAATTTTAAGATTTTTGGAAAATCAGTTTATTTTTCTTTCTTTCTTTTCTTTCTTAGTAAATACTAAATAGTACATAGTTTAACGTAGATTACAGGTAAATATTGCTGGGCATTTTATATGAGATTTTTGGAACTGAAATACTCAATAGATCTAACTAGATTGCCTGTCTTGGAGATCAAATCCAAGTCCTCACTGTCAATACCTAACAAATGCCGTCACAAAAAAATGATGTGATACATTGAGCTATGTTTAAAAAAAATACACCCAACAGTCACAATCATAGTCCTGACCCCACACTAAGATCGAGTCTCATATCGTAGGTATCAGAAACTATGAAAGACTTTTTGAGAAAAAGAAGAGAATTGAGAAAGGAAATGCAGAAATTAGAAATTATTTCAGCATAATTGAAGTAATGTAACTTTTTTAAATTCAATGAATGGCGAGACGAGCATGCCGTTCGCCTGATAGCAAGCGATACGAACGCTCATGACCAGTAGCAAAACCAAACAACACCTTGAATTACAAAGCAATGCTTGGCATTCCACTGCGCTCGCCATCCTGAGACATAAGATGTTAAGTCTCAATATGTACAGTAGTTACTTTGGCTACAAAGTCCTTAAAACGAAAACACAACATTGCATTTACCCTACTGTTTGGCGGTAGAAATAGACATTCCGGTGGTACCTGCCTAGGTGGTCACATATTAGAGACCTGCCACCAGTAAATAATTATACCGGGTATCTCAAGACTGCTACCGAAAACGAAGCCGGGTGGTAGTTTTAGTGGCTACTAACACAATGCAATTAAAAATTTCGCATAGAAACGCGACAATTATTTTTTATGATTTTTTAAATATTGTCATTTTGGGGTGGTAAATCCATAGCTTTTGCTAAAATAATAATTTAAACTCTTTTATACCTTAGATTATTTATAAATAAAAGGGTATACACTATTATTTTAGGAAAAAATGTATTTACCACCCAAATATAGCCATAGGAAAAAAATAACAAAAAAAAAATTGTCGCTTTTTTTTGAAACTTTTTCTGTTGCATTGTGTCTGAAGTCGCTTAAACTACCACCCGGCTTCGTTTTCGGTAGCAGTCTTGATATACCCTGTATAATATTTAATTTCGTCGACAGAAAATGTAATTTGAAACTCAATAACTTATAATACGTCTGAAGTAAAGAGCCCTTACCCAATGTAAACGTATCTTTGTATAAAAATCCTCGTTAACGATTCCACGCTTGACTTTATAAACATTAATTCATATCAAGGACGTCGAATCGCTGTGATTATTCACGGTGATATCATGATTAAATAATTAATTACTTGATGATTACATTTTTGTTAAGTCTGCCCCTTTTGGTTTATTAGTGTGCGGGCTGTGAACGTGAAGTCCAGGCTTTGAATTCCATGTAGAGTAACAAGCATTTGGATTGTCTAAGAATTAAAATCTTGGCAAAATTAGTTTTTCTCGAAGAATTATGGCAGTGTATTATAAGACAAGCTAAAAAATCTCCCGCATTGATAGTAATTTTGCACCGACCTTTCGTAAGCTTGAAATATATATTTTTGCATTATATTTGACATACATAAACTCACGCCGTTCCGTTCTATGCCAGCATGTCGCCATATCGACCACAAATTTCTAACTGCAGCCTGATACTGAATAGAAAAATCCAATATCACTTTGCCCGACTCGGGATTTAAACCTGAGAACTTAACTTTATAACCGTATCCTAGTACAACAACGCCACCGAGGCAGCGTGAGGGAAGGCTTTAATCATACATCAATAATACGAGTACATTACATGGCAACGCTTTCAATCCAACTTTGATTGTTGGGGAGGCCCGCGCCCTTCAGTTTGGTCTATATGGCTGACACAGAATATTAATTCTCCACACGGAATCGAACCTAATATGCTTTCACATCAATACAACACAAAGCAGTGCATAGGAAGTCTTATACTTTCACAGACCGGTAAAATACACCCGTCCCAATTGTTTCGTATTGAATCAACCGCATTTCACAATCGATAGTCAATTATAACGCACTTATATGGCGCACTGTACGCTGCCTAATATGCAGTATTAAATTAGATGCTTGGACTAGTCATTTGTACCCAGAATGCCCATATTGTGAACGATTTAGTTTAATTAGTTTAGGTATTTCGTAATTAAATAGCCGTTGAATGACTATTGCCACCCGCTGTGATTTGAACGCCATTTTGAAATTCTGTGACAGTTTTAAAGTAGGTTTTAAAGGCGAATTCGTTTCAGTTAGTCATATTGCTAAATGTCTAAATCAATTCGCTCTTTTGTTACACTTTCCTTACATAATTTTAAGTGTAAAAATAATATTCTTTGTCTCTCCGCCCACGAAAGCTGCGAAGTCTTCAAAATTTAAGAGAATTTAAAAATGTATATATTATATTAAAAAACTGCGATGATATCCGTAATAATTTATTTTATTTCAATACGTAATATTAGGGTTTATAAGATCTCCAACGAGTTTCTACAAGTCTTTCGCATTGTAAACTTTAATCATAGTAAACACTATTTTTCATGGTGATTGAATTGAACTCAGATTTGCATTATGGATTTTTTTAATCCAAATATAAATATAGCAAAAACCATTTTAAATTTAATAAGATGTTAATTACAACAATTTAAATCAAATTGCCGGGATAATTCAAATTAAATCATACGATTATAATGGTTTCTAAGATTTACGCGAATGTTACACATTGAAATAAGACTATTATTTACGGATTTTGTCCGGTCCGCCCCGTGACCACGAAAGCTGTAAAGTAATCGAAACGTCGGGAACTCAAAAAATGTAAAAATTAAACCAAATCCGCGATAAAATCCGTAAATAATAGTTTTATTTCATACGATTATGTTAATTAAAATGCTATTGAAAACAAAATTATTTATAACTTGAAATATACCTAATCAGAAATTTTATCATACTATATTTACTTACCTACTTAATTTCCTTACTTACATTTATTTCATTTTACATCATGATTTTAGCTAAAATTCCGTGAAACAGGGTACCCAACTTCCGCATTCCCTTATCAAGTTACCAATCAACATCACTGGATTCAATCACACCAATAATAACTATACTAAGCTTTAAATGATTTCATTAAACCTTTATTTACAACGTAAGGATACGTACAATTCAACGCATGAGATCACAAAGGCTTGTTATATTCGGACAAACCTTTACGGTTTGTGTAGCGGAAGGATATTCGGGAAGTCTTTGAGTAAATTCTATTTAATTGAACTTTAAGCCTAATTAATTGTGATCGGATCACGGAATGACGGAAGTTTGAGCCAAAAATAGTCCTGACTTTTCGAAGTTGCGTATTTATAGTTAAAATATCATGTACTTTAATCGTGGAGCAGAACATTGTGAATTGTGATGGTACTTAACCAGAGATTTCTTAATTAGAATTTCAAATATTAAGAGTTAGTCTTGATAGGTTATCGTAAGTGGCTACCGCTACTCATGGACCTTTGCTGTGGCAGGGGACCAGCACAAAAAAGTCGCTGCCTACCTTATGGAATTATGGCCTTCCATTTTTAGAGGAAAATTTGCCTATACTTTAATTTTAGAGCTCGTATTATGACTATTTACAATAAAAATGCTGGAAAAATACGAACATTCTGCATTTTATATCTAAAAAAGAAAGAAAGTCTTTGGTATTTTAAATTATAGCCTTTGTAGGCGCAGGTGGTTAGACGCCGGTTGTGAAACGAGAGGCTGCGGGTTCGGTTCCCGCATACAGATAAATGTTTGGGTGATGCACAGGTATTTGGGTCGTGTCTGGGTGTTTGTGAGACCGAAAAGTCTCACGTAGTTTGTGATATCTACGACAAAAAACCAAAGAAAAAATGGAAATAAAATATTTGGTAATTTTACCTTTACTAATATATAATAAAATTATAACAAAGAGGGCAGTCGGTAACTGTTAGCCAAATTTTACAACATACGAGCACATTCAACTACAAGCTGAAATTACTTATTCTACTCGCAAACTTTTGCATTAAAATAAGTGGAGTTTTTAATCTGCTAGTTCACACAGTAAGTTACCTTTCCGACAATTTAAATTTCAAACTTCATACTTTGAAATTTTAGGAAAAAATATTAATTTCAAAGTTAAATTTGACGAAAGCAAATGTTGCAGTTGTGTTACTCATTTTAGCAAAGTTGATAAATGAGTTTTGAGTAATCGATTTTTGGGAATTAGCAAAACAAGAATTTAATCGAGGTAGAATAAACTGCTGGGGGTAGGATGTTAATTTACAACCATGTTTTTTAATATGATGAATGTCATTTGCCTGACAGTAGCAAAACTAAAAGCATAAATTACAAATCAATGCTTGGCATCCCTGAGACATAAGATATATATTATTACATGTCCATTAGATATTTTGGCTACAATTTCCTTCAAACCGGAACTCATCTTCAATCAACTTATTCACCAAAAATACTTACTCAGTGCTAGAGGAATGCTACAGCATTTCTCATAGCGATCTTACGGTCCAGCCTTTTTTGAGCTATTTTACATGAATATCGTTTCAAGTGAACGCACAATGACTCAAGTATTCTTTAGTGGCACAGATCTACAATAAAAGGCGCTTATTAACACTTTCACCGATTTAATTTAAATATAAGACACTTGTTATTATTATCACGATAATGTGTTCGCGAATGAATGTCTAACAACTTTTATTGTTTTTATAGGTATATAAATTTTTCTGCATAATAGTAGACTTTCCCACCATTAAAAAGACGGGTTGCACTCCGGGAGTGCCGGCAGAAGTGAAAACTTGATTATTAACGTTGAGCATGTTTGATATTTTGGAATGGTTAGGGAATAATTTTGCACCAATTGCTTTATCGGTATAAAAGTACTATCATTTATGTGGTAGAATACAATATTCATTTATTGCGCTATCGTACACAAACATGACAATTTATATTAGATTAAAAATTTAACACTTTAAAACTATTACAATTATTTTACATTAAAAAGTTTATCTCTCCGAAAAATCAACTTTCATCCATAATTTCAACGACTTTTTCACCATCATCATTACCAGAACTATCATCGCCAATCTCTAAAACTGATACGATAGGTTTATGGTAGCTGAAGTAAGAAACGAGCAGTTTTGATTCGAACCTATTTAAATGTCTAATAAAGACCGCATCAATAGTAGTTTTGTATTTCGTTGTGCTAAGATTGCGATCATTCGACATAGTTAAACCAAATTCATTATTTAAAAATTCAATTAATAGTTGATTTTTATCGTCTGCGAAGTTTATGTTGAAATCTCCATTCAAAATCATTGGCAATTCATCAAAGCTTTATAAACTGACAGCTAACTGACAGCTGTCTACTCTCCATCCGTCTTACGCTTTTCGTCTTACGATCAGGTCACGTGTCCTGACGCGAGTTTAAGATTTTATACCCATTACAGAAAAAGTGCTCAACGCCGCTAAAGAAGTTTTCACTTCAAAAAAATTGTCATTTGACGGTACAAAATAAATTGACAAAATTATCGATGGATCTGATAAAATAATACGAATGAAGTAACGTGAAATACTGAATAATTAATAGTTAACATGTTTATGGATTTGCGATTCTGGTGATTTCTGATGCGTTAGGCCGCACTATGCGCCTTCATACTATTGTTTATGAATACGGGGGGGTTAGTCACTTTGTTAGTATGACGAGGAAAGTTTATAAAAAAAATTGGTTCATGAATATTGTATTAATAAGAGATTACTCATCGTGTTTAATGTAAATCAGGATATTAAAAGTGCAAACTCCCTGCAACAATGTAAGAGAGCACGTGCGCCAGCCAATTAATTCCTACTGCATGTGTCCATTGTTCGAATACATTAGAAATTAATACTGGGTTTTTCATCTCTCTCTCTCTCTGTCTTTCTCCCTCATGAGATAGGAAATATTTCACAGCAATAAGATTTAAATGGGTTTTCCATGTCAGCCACAGAAAGTCCATTACTAAAAGTAGGATCGTGCCGTATCAAATATGTCTATATTCAACGACACGTTGCGAGTTCTATGAAGCCGTTTTTTCCTATGTTCGAGATTGTATACTGAATTTGTTACTATTAAATGATAGCTTGGCATGATGTTCAATCTTTGATGTCAATGTTTAAAACTTGGTTATTTAGCGCTTACTATCAGGTGAGTTAGCAAGGATATGATATCCAAAGTAGACATAGATGAAACGAAAATGTCTTCATTAACTGTAGTAGACTTTTTATACCTGTAAGAAGCAGAAAATTGACTAAATATACTATATGGCTAACCACTCCCAATAATACTCTTGATTGTAGGATCGTGCTCTACAGTGGGACGTAAATGGGTTGATACAGTAAAGAAGGATAAAAGTTCAAATGTCCAACACAACGATTTGTTTCGCCATAGGTTACAGCCATTGACTTAAATATATGGATAGGGCAAAAAGTGTTCCGACATAAGTGGTGCGCGCTCCAATCCGTCTCTAGTGGAGCGTTGCTGAAATTAGTCATCACTAACAACGATTGTGAAAATGCTTGCTTGTATTATGACAGAAAGTTAAATAAATATGAAATGTTATAAAAATGAATGAATAATTGTTATCACTGTTTAAACGGAATCTATGAAATGGGGTAATTTAATATTTACCATATTGTCATATTTTTGCAACTTCAAATATACTATAGGGCCTATCCTTAGCTTTTAAATCAATGGCTAGAGTACCAAAAATAGCTACTTAAAACTAAAATACAATGGAAACAGTCCCACCAGTGTCTCTGTACAATAATGAATGGCCGGCAGTTGTCTGGGTAAGACGTGGGCAAACACTCATTGTTTTTGCAATTAACCCGCTCCTTACTGGCGGTGCACGGGTTCGAACCCCGGTTCAATTTTAAACTTAATTAATCTATTGTGTTAGATTTTCAATTCTGTTTAGTCATGTTTGCTGAAAGTTTGCCAGTTAGGTCGTCGGTATCAGAGTGCAGGCAAGTTTGTTAGGAGAATGTCTAATAAATACATAAACTCACTAAGGGATAGACAGTGGTGCTAGTCTAATAAATACGCATAATAATCTTCTGAATGTCCTTATCCTATATTTATATGGAGTTGATGCAACAATATGTATTTTAATCACGTGAAAGAATGTTTTGGCTTATGTTCATGCCATCCTTATCAAAAGCATGCATTTTAGTTCATCGCATATCGTAATTCAGTTGGTAAAGTTATATCCCCAGGAAATGCCTATCGTCGTGACTGGCACAATTTACATCCAATACGAGACTGTTTTTTTTATTGCAATTGCGAAACGAGCAAGCCGTTCGTCTGATGGTAAGCCATACGACCGCTCATGAACAGTAGCAAAATGTTGAGTCTCAATACGTCCAGTAGTTACTCTGGCTACAATGTCCTTCAACCCGAAACACAATAGTGCATTTACACTGCTGTTTGACGGGAGAAATAGATATTGCGGTGGTACCTACCCAGATGGCCTCTCACATATGAGAGACCTTCCACCAACCAGAGTTGGGCATTATTCGAATGAATCGTTATCTAGATAATTATTCGAATGAAAATTTATTCGCACCAAAATTATTCACGAATGATTTATTCGCGAATAATTTATTCGTGAATAATACCCTCACGAATTATTTATTTATGATTTATTCGTTATTCTGAATAATATTTTTAGCTCGGTACTTCATATAGGTTGTGGGTCAGTTAGGCCCTTGATTCGAACCCAGGGCCAGTACTTACTCCAAATTGTGGTTTCTATATTGGGTAATAGTTACCTGGGACTGAACTTTATCTTAGTATGTTGTGGAAACCACAAATTGCCAATTACAGTAGTAACCGAGAAATGATTAGAGGCTGTGAGGTAAGGTATGTAGGGAATTTGGGTGTACTGGTTGGTTCTAGAGATACTAAACTTGGTGAGGTGGGTGAGAAAAGAACCATGGCACAGTTATCCTATTTACTTATCTATCAAGGGGAATGCCCATTTTTCATAGTTCCTTGGTCTAAAGACGAACACTTACACTGGGGTTCTTTGGGACTTATTTCAGAATAAGGGTATCTATTATCAGAAAATACATTAAAAATTATGCCATTGTCTTTTTAAGGGAAGAAAAAATAAGAAATCCATAACATTTTGACCTTATCTTTTTAACAAATTGACAATGAAACATTTTTTTTATTACTTTGTATTGCAAAACGAACATGCCGTTCGCCTGGTGGTAAGCGATAAGACCGCTCATGAACAGTGCCAAAACCAAACAATACCTTGAATTACAAAGCAATGCTTGTCATTTCACTGCGCTTACCATCCAGAGACATAAGATGTTAAATCGCAATTTGTCCAGTAGTTACTCCGCAAATGTATTTGGCTGCTTTATACTTATTTTATTTCAGGATTTTATTATTCCCATATTTCTCCGCCACAGTGTGGAATCAGCTGAGTCCATTTATTAACGTTACCAGAAATAAATAAATTCAATCCAATAAAACAAATCATTCTCGAAGGTAACAAAAATGTTCAATGAAACGTCAACTGTGTCATTTTGTCATGTACCTAGCCTATATGTATAAAAATATTGTAAACTTACCATTGATTAGTCGATTTAATGACATTTAAATGAAAGATATTATGAAAATATAATGTTATTGTTTATCTGTTTTTATTTAAAAAGCCTTTTTACGAATGATTAGTCAAAAACTATGTCATATTATTAACGAAATATACAGGGTGAGTTTTTCAAGTAGGCGTGGATGTTGATTTGATTGATTTGTTTTTCTGTTTGTCATTGTCCGTTTAGCCCACGATGGGCATTACCCATTGTATAGTTGCATCACACACTTTCAATGGCAAATAAAAATTAGTGACGAAAACATTTTAATATTTCACGATAAACAATTCCCCACCAACAATAACAGAAAAAAACTAGTGTATGCAGTCTGTGTATACATGTCCAGTTGCGATTATTCGTTTTTTCAAGTCGTTTTCAAATAAAATATGTAACGAATTTAATACCAATTATTCGCTCGTTTATTTTATTCTTATTCGAATAACGAATAAAAAAAGTTATTCGTTATTCGAATAACTTTGGTTCGAATAACCTATGTTATTCTTTATTCGAATAACGAATGAAAAAATTTATTTATTCGTTATTCGTCATTCGAATAAATTTTTCCCAACTCTGCCACCAACATTAATAATAGTTTAATACAATATTATTTACTTTTTTCACTAACAAACTTCTATCTACGGCTATCGTTTCAAATGAACGAAGCTCCGAGCAAATAACTAAGTTTTATTTATTTAAAAAAACGGAAGATACTGGTTTAGATAATGTCAGAAAAAAATTAAATTATCGTATTGTCATAGTTCCTTGTCAAGTATGCCAAAATTTCAAATCCTACGACCTTTTGAAGTGCTAGATAATCGACTTCAATGATTCCGATACATACATTACATATTATATACATACATGCATACATACATACATATAGGCGAAACTAATAAAAACGTGGTTACAACTCGCTCAATATAGACTAATCGAACGGGAAATCAAACCCAAAATACCCCAATACACTCCCCACAAACGCTACCTTTACACAAATAATGCGACAAACACAGTCTATCAATGTTTTACCCCTTATCAACAATGATCCCATTTCCCTACAAAGAATCGTTTGATCATCCCAATTGCTCGCGATTTGAGGACGCAGAAACAGGAATACCTGTTTGAAAGGGAATGTTCCCGTAGGACTCCGTAACAGGTATTTGACGAGCGATCCCTCGGCGGTAACCGGGACTCTTTAAAACCGCTGTTAATTGATCCGGGATTTTGATGAGACGGACAGTTTTACTTCCGAGTTTTTTCTGCTGGTAAAAGCAATGCATTTGTAACCGCATTTGACAAAATGGATTACTCACTTTCCAAAAATGCCAGTGTTTCGACACTAGATATACAGACTGTATCAAGACTGCTACCGAAAACGAAGCTGTTAGTAATTTTAGTGACAACAAACATAACCCAACTCCATTTTACAATTTTTTTGGTGATTCATCAACATCATCATGTTTGGGTAGTTAATCCATAGCAGTAGACCCACTACAAGTTTTAAAACGTTTGTAAGTTATTTAATTCTGGACGGTTTCACAAAATTATTTCTTTCTTCGATTTCTTTACTATACTTTTTTACAGATAAAATGAAAAATTGATTCAAATAACCTATTTTAAAGCCCTTCAGAGACTAGATAGACACAGGAAGATTTCAAAAAGCAACACAACTGCGTGGGTCACTACGGCTACTTTTAAAAACATTTTTACAAAATTCATAATTATATTGTACCCAAAAGAACCTAATCTAACCTCACCCGATATTATATTCCTGAACATAAAGTGTAGGCACAAAAAAGGAGCCCGCAAAGGGATTTCCTTTCGTATTTCATGCTTAAACATTGATTATGATAAACGATTGTCCTGCTCATTGTACCGTAGATAAAAAGGGTCTTTTTAACTTACTGCGCGTCACTTGGACGACTTTGCCTCTGTTTTATTTTACCGTGTAATGCTGGCCGGGAATATTGGATAATATTGGATAAAATATCAATAAAATTCATTACATAAAGTAGTTTTTTAGCAGTCTTCTTCTTTAATATTATTGAGGTGGTAATTTTTGAACAATTTTATTCAAGAGGCTTGTACAAGATTAGTGAAAAGAATATAATGATTAGACAATGCAATTAAGGACATTTCGTTTTCGTAGCCCACATTCTCTCTCTGTGTTTCTCTCTCTCTCTTCAGCTAAAGAAAGTCCACTACTGATCATAGGCCTTCACCATGGATTGCCAAATAGACCTGTTGGAAGCGGCCTGCATCCACCGACTTCTTGCACCCACCATGATTTTTGTTTATTGCTATGAATAGTGAGACGAGCATGCCGTTCGCTTGATGGTAAGTGATTCAACCGCACATGTAGCCAATCCAAACAACACCTTGAATAAAAAATCAATGCTTGGCATTCCACTGCTCTCGCTGTCCTCAGACATAAGATGTTAAGTATCAATACCGGGTATATCAAGACTGCTACCGAAAACGAAGCTGGGTGGTAGTTTTAGTGAGTACAAACACAATGCAACAAACATTTTCGCAAAAAAAACGCGACAATTTTTTTATTATTTTTTAAATACCGTAATTTTTGGGTGGTAAATCCATAGATTTTACTAAAATAATAATTTAAAATCTTTTATACCTTAGAGTCCTTGTAAATAAAAGGGTATACAACATTATTTTAGGAAAAAATGAATTTGCCATCCAAGTACGACCATAGGAAAAAAATAACAAAAAAATATCGTCGCTTTTTTTTTAAACATTTTCTGTTGCAATGTGTCTGAAGTCACTAAAACTACTACCCGGCTTCGTTTTCGGTAGCAGTCTTGAGATCAGCGGGCCCTCACATATGAGGGACCTACTACCAGTAACATGCATACTGACTTAACGTTGCGGGTTACTTGATTTCACATACCATAGAAATTCTAAAGATTTTTAAGGTATGTAGGTTTTGTGACCAACTTTTTCTTCTCAATTAAAGTACGTAGTCTATATTTAAAATACAGATTCGAATCCCAGACTGTCATCTCCGCAGTCCAACTGTAAATATTATCAATAAAATAACCACACCATTATTTGACAGTGCATTGTAATAAAGACCACACACATAGTTTTGGCACCAAAAATTGAACATCCGTTTAAGCAATTTACACTGAAAACGTGTTAATACAAAGAAATATTATTTTAGCATTTCTGCGAATTCATATTTAGTTTGTATTAAAAAGCATATAGATGTGTTTATTTATTGAATTCAATCTTCTGCCTACCTCTATGTGATGTAGACGTTATGTTTTATATGTATGAATGATATACTTAATATTATGTGCATATCCCTCATAAAATATATGAACCTTAATAGCTTACATTCTAGACCATTCGATCGAGAAAAATTGAGAGTTGACTTATTTCAATTTCAACACTTCGGGTAGTCGTGAAGAATGAAATTTCAAATCATTGCCTGTAGGAATATTTGTCGTGAAATATGTTACCTGAAATATGATCTTCAGACTTCAATATGACTCCGTTTTGTGCGAATCTCGCCTTTATGAAAGTTATATGTGTGATCATATTGTTTGTACATCGACACTTTTCCTTTAAAAATCATTCATTGAAAATTCTATTCATTTTTGGAAGTGGCAGAGCTACGCTGTTGTCAACCATGTCTCAACACATACAGGCAGGCTCGTCCGGGGCGGTACCGCTGTCTCACAGGAAATCGACGTGTAGCAACTGCATTTCTGTCGCGTTTCGTTCGGTGAGTGAGATTGCTGGTTTAATAAAATAATATTTCAATAACATCTTTAAAAAATAATAATATTTAATGTATTGTACTTGTATACGTTGATTAATTTGCTGATTGACTTGATTAGCCAACAACCAAGGTCGCCAAGTACCACGTATAAATTTAAATTAATATAAGGCATAGGTGCTAACGTGGACAACATTACAGGTCATAAATTCTGTCACATGTTTAATATAAAATAATTGAAACAAGTTTATTCATTATGTAACCATTTATATACCAAAATGAACTTAACAAAACATAGATTCTTATGACACTAAAGTTTATTCAAAATGACCTCCGTGATTTTGAATACAGGCCTTCAATCTGCGCGGCCAGTTGTCTATCGCAGCACGAGCGAGGTCCATGTCAATATCGGCGGCTGCCTTAATCAAGGATGTCTTGAGTGACTCCAAATTGGGATGAGGCTTTGAGCACGCCTTTTCCTCCAAGTGTTGCCATATCTTGTAATCTAACGGATTCAAATCTGGACTGGAGGCGGCCAGTCTTCTGCCGGATGAAGTCGATTTCACGCGCCGCCAGCCAGTCTTGTGTGCTCTTCGCTCTATGAGCTGGCGCCGTATCTTGTTGGAATACCCAGTGTCTGTTATTGAACATGGTATGAGAAACAGATTCGACAAGATTCGTCAGGACTGTATTTTGATACACAACTGCATTCGTTTTTACACCTTTCTCTCAAAAATGTACCTCTGTTAGCCCAAATAAGAAACTCCCAACCATACCATGAGCGAGGATGTAAAATGACCTCGTTGGACACGCGGAATACGGTTGCTCGCTTCTTCACTACTGTGTGCGTACATCTTATCATTTTGTTTGTTGTAGCTCTCTTCTACGGTAAAAAATTTTTCATCTGAAAAAAGAATTTACCGATATTTTTTTCCCGCGTACCGCTTCAACAAAGCGCGGCATCTCTTCAGTCTCAGGTCCATTAGACGAGCATTCAAACGATGTCCTATTTTTATTCGATATGCCCGAAGCCCTAAGTCTTCATTTAACACCCTTTTCACCGTGGAACTTTAACGCTTAACCCCATCTGAAGGGCCAACAGTTTCTGCTTACGTTTGGGATTTCTTTGAATTCGCGCCTTCACAGCTTTTATCACTGCTGGAGTCCTAACAGACCAAGGGCGACCACTTCTTGACCTGTCATCTACACTAGAGTCTTCATTGTATCGTTTGATGGTATGATAGACGAATCTTTTGGTTATATTCAAATTTTTCAGTATGTCAAAAATTTGAATTGGTGCGTTACCGCAACGATGCAACGCAATAACTGCAACACGGTCTTCTTTAAGCGTCCACTCCATATTTAAAAGTGAGTAAAATTCTAAAAAGTATACATTTTTATTTTCATGAACAATTTGAAATTCGAATTCAATAATCTTTTTTGTGGCCAGCATTTTAAAAGAAAAGTATTTACTGTGTGACAATACTCATGACCTGACTGTGTATATGCAACGACTTTCAATCAAAGAAAGAATGATCAAGATAAGGCGGCCAATACAGAATTATGAGGTAAGAAACATTAAAAAAAACTCATACAGTGGAATTGACAACCTCCTCTTGTTTTTGAAGTCGGTTTTAATACAAATATTTCTTATAAAATTTTTGATACACTTATAAAACATTATAAAATCCACGTAATACTTATAAATATGAAACAGAAGCAAGAAACCCTGGTTTGAAGTCGGTCTGAGCACTAAGGACCATGCATTCAGAATGCAAGATTGCAAATGGGTTAACATATTTACATTCTTTTTAAGTGTTCATTTTATGTTCATAATTATATGAATAATTCTTCGCAATTAAAAAGCGGGCGGCGAGCTGAAATAGTGTAAAGAATGTGTAAATATTAATACTTCAGTTGCAGGTTTTTTTGTGTTCTGGATTGAAAGACGAGTTCAACACGCTTGGTGGTATGTGCGGTGCACACGTCATCCATAATGACAGCCTCCGTGGCGCAGTTGGTTAGACACCGACTGTGAAACGCGAGGCCGCGGGTTCGATCCCCGCACCAAGACACGAGACGAGGTATGTCTGTTTGTGCGACCGAAAAGCCTCTCGTAGTTTTAGGCACCCACGACACTAGACTACATTGATCTTAATGTGGAGTTAGGACAATGTATGTGACTGTTTGGGGTATTTATTTATTATGAATAGGTCGCTCTCTTGGTGGTAAGCGTCACCTGTCCATTAATAAGAGCAACGTGAATCAAAATTTTATAACCATTGCATGATAGAGCACTATGCTTGTTATTCAGATACTTTTGTGTAGTTCCTTATTGCTAAATGTCACTGGCTAAAATATCCCTTGAGCCGAAATACAGCAGTGTCTCCATACTGCTGCTTGAGGGTAGAACTGAATCTGTTTTAATAACTAAGTAAGCGGAGCGTCGGATATCCGCGTACAAGGAGGACATAGGACTTAAATAATGTTGCAGGAAGTCGCTGTATACAGGCATTTTATAAATCTTTATTGTACATATAAAAAATACAATATACAGAAACAAAAAGAATAAACAAAAAGCAAAGATGGCGGTCTAATCGCTATAGACATTCCTACGGACAACTTTGAACACCTATGTTCAATAGTAGATTTTCTTTGGCTAAGGTGAAAGAGACAGAAGATAGGTATGCTACAATGAAAGTTATGAAGTATTTTACGTATTGTACTTTTTATTACCAAAATTTTATTTCAAAAAAAGAGAAAGAGATAGAAAAGACGAACCAAGACACATTAAATCATCACTTAAAACAGCATTATGTATAATCTAAACGCCACAGCACACGTTCGGATGAATAAATGTACAAGCGACCACTAATCAGCGCAGAAGCATCGCATTGTGTTTCGTGTTTACAAAAGAAACATTCAATCCGGAATGAGGCTAACTTCGCGAATACTGGAGAGCAGTCAATTCGGGGTTGGCGGTTGTAGTCCACGATACACTGGGATGATTTAATGAGGGAATTTTTAAGACTTAAAAAGGAAGGTACTGTATAAGACACGTAGGTAATGTATGTACCATATAATAATAAATATTTTTAAGAGACATGTAAATCTTATGTTAAATTATACAGAATCATAACAAAATTGGGCATTAATCAATTCATGTTAAACCTAGTGACATCACAATTTTTTGCAACCCCTTTTGTTTTCTTTTTCTAGCTTATTTAATCTTGAATAGATTTAAAACAATATTTATTTATTAGTTTTCGGTACATTTTGATAAATACATTAATTAAACAGGAGTCAAATATAAAACAAAAGTGTCAATTGGTGGAAGATAAACATGTGTTGTTCAGTACTCTATCTAAATTCACTTATAGATAATAATTAAACACCATACATTTAAGCAGACCTCCATGGCATCGTTGGTTAAACGCCGCCCGTGAAACTAGACGAGATTGCACAGAGATAAATATTTGTGAGACCTGAAAGTATTTGTCTCTGGGTTGAGACCGAAATGTCTCTCGTAGTTCCTGAAACACACGACACAATACTCTATCTTATATATAATAACTAAATACACCCAACAGTCACATACATAGTCCTGACCCCACACTAAGATCGAGCCTTGTGTCGTGGGTATCAGGAACTACGAGAGACTTTTCGGTCTCACAAACACCCAGACCCGGAAGAAATATTTGTGGGCCGCACAAACATTTCTCTCGGTGCGGGGATCGAACCCGCGGCCTCTCGTTTCACAGGCGGCGTCTAACCAACTGCGCTACGGAGGCTGTCAATTTTTAATGTCTGTAAGATCCTATTTTCTCTTGCAATTGTGTAAGTTAAAATTACGTTGTTGGCGTTTTATTATTTGCTAGATACAAATTAAGCTGGGTTTATATTTTAAAATGTAAATGTACGGCATAATAGCAAAATGTTTTGCTATTTTTTTGTAATAAAAACCTTATACATGTATTTGTATCTGTATCAGCCCATATACGTCCCACTGCAGGGCACGGGCCTACTCTACAATCGAGAGTACGATTGAGAGTGGTTAGGCCATACATGTGCCCGACTCATATTTTATATAACAATATCTGTATTTGGATTGATGAGTCCGTATAGGGCAGCATCATCGAATTACAAAATAAATCGAATCAATTCGATTGAAGCCCCGATCAGACATACATTGAACCGACGAAATTGGTAGAATTGATTAAATTGGAGATCTCTTCATACAACAATCTTGTCACATGTTTGTATATGTAGATTTGTGCTTCTCTTTAGCTTTAGTTATTAAAATTGAAATTGTAAGTATTTTGTATGAAGTCCGTAAACGTGCTTTTTTAATAAAAATAAATTTAAGTAAATAGAAGTAAACAAATTTAAAAATTGAATCCTAAAAATGTTCCAAAAATAGCAGCGCTCCAAAACCTCCTCATAGCTGCAAGACTTATCCAATTCTCGATTCGCCGCAGCGAGTCGGACGCGTGGCATCTCAAACTTTTTGCTTGTTAAAATACTTGCGCGATGAATGGCGCGGACCGAATGAACGAAAGACCTGCTGAATGAGTGAATGGGACCGGCGGGGGACCGCAATTACCTTTTTGCAGTACGTGTCCGGAAACCCGCTGGCTCTTAATTGATTGGCGTTTTTTAATCTATTATTTTAGGGTATTGTGCGGCACGTGGCAGTTGAGTGAATGGTTTTTGTCCGTTGACAGGGCTACGTGCTTATGCATTTAATTTAGGTCAAATATTAATTGACAAAAATATGATTTAAAGTCATTGTACTTATATTTAACAGCACGTACAAAACTGCTTTTTATTTATGATTATACAAAAGAAAGGGAAATTATTTCTTTAAATATATTTCTTTAAATGTAAAATAAAAACGTGAAAATTCCATTTATCTTTTGAATCGTTTCAATAGCTATAATGTTTTTTTCATTAAAAACTCATGTTCAATCCGTTTCACTGAAAAAACATTGGTTTTAGTTTCAATTTTTAGTAAGTAATAACGTAAATACTTTAAATGAAAACTTTTATTACAATTTACAACTCACTGATCGTTCACTAATTCATACATTCACTCAACCATATTATTAGTTATAAACTAAAATTGTAGTCAAACATATTTGGACTTTTTGTTCAACTTAATTTATATCAACCAAAATGTTAAATAAAGTCTTTTTATATTTAAATACACGAATATCACTTTGCTTTTGACGTTTTCATTTTCAAGCTTTAATATACAATTGATCATTATGAATGTTTATATACACAATGTCAGTAAAATAGAAATATAAAATACATAAACTCACGCCTTTTTTCTAGAAAGTGTAGGCAGAGGTACAACATTACGCTTTCTGTATTGCATCACACAATGTGATAGGGATATGAACAACGTTTTTACATGAAAGCTTTCTGTGCCAACTCACACCCAAAAATACTTGACAAAACCTTAAAATCAAAAGCACTCCATTTTAAAACGCAAATAACATTTCCATTCTCGATTAAATAATAAGATCTGAACGGAGATAAACAGATCGTAGCTAGCCAGTTAAGAACACTTTAGTTTAATCTCGGTTAACCAAGATCGCTTCGATTCGAGCACACTGTCTTGGCTTGTCTCTTGGAAGGGAACTTGACAATGGCGAGGGGATACTTAAACTGAATACCTATGTATATTTTTTGTGAATATGCGTAACTTTGTTTTGTTGTTGTAATGGTACTTTGTTTTCTCGCTACACCATCCAAAGGTCGACTGGTAGAGAATGCCTTACGCCCAAATACTGGAACGCAACTTAAATATATGTTGCACTTAACTACATTAATCCCGATTTAATGTAATTAGGCCATGCGCTGTTAAGAGCAACTTATTATTTAAATGGCGCTCCAGTATTCAGGTATTAGCCATTTAGTCCACCTTTATATAATGTTATATATAAGTTTAAATATAAAACAGGATGCACCCGAAAAGATGGGCGAAAGTTGCCACGCAATAGACGCCCATGGATGGCAAGAGGCGACGAGGCAGACCTCGGAAGAGATGGCGTGACGACTTTGATCATTTCAACAGCAACGGCAGAAAATAGAGACATATGGAAGGAGCTGAGAGAGACCTTTGCCCAGCTGTGGGACATTATAAGCGTGGCCCTAATACCCATTGCGGGTTAGCGGTCATCACATAGCATAGAAATTCTCGTCAACATTTCTAAAATATCCAATTGATTGATGTTTTCCTTTACTGTTATATTGCGTAGTAATAATAAATATACATGACAGGAAAATGCGTAGTGGCCTGTTGGTTAACGGACCGTACACAGCTGTCAACATGTTCACAGTGGTCGCAGGTTCAAATCCCAGGGTAAACTTCTAATTTTTCGGAGTCATGTGTGTATTGATATTCAATGACCATGCACTGTAACGGTGAAGGAAAACATCGCGAGGAAACCTGCATTCCATACGATTTGAAGGAAATTTTATTGTATGTAAAGGCCAACCAGCCCTACGCCAGTTTGGTGGACTTTACGGCCTAACCACTCTCAATCGTACTCTCAATTGTAGAGGTGGCCCGTGACCTGCAGTGGGACGTATATGGGCTGATACAGATACAGATACTTGACAGGAAAGTCGGAACATTACGTCTCCAAGTATTCAAACCCACAACGGTTTGGCATTTCGCATCCATTTCATTACTAACAGACCACCACGCGCTTATCTTGATACCGAAATAAAATATTTTAACAGAACACTTTTTATCTGTCACCTTAACAATGTGCGTTTCATTCGTTTGGGATAAAAAATAACTTCCTTCCACCTGCCTCAAATGAATGTATATGCAAACGAGGCCACTCGCGAAATACAAGGTTCATTAGTTTGTGAAGGTTCGAATCCTGTTCTCAAATTATAATTGCAGATTAACTGCCGATGTTAAACAAATTTCGTGTAAGTACCACCGCAATGTCTATTTCTCCCGTGAAATACTGATGGTAGGTCTCTCATATTTGAGAGGCCATCTAGGTAGGTACCACCGCAATGTCTATTTCTCCCGTGAAACAACACTGCGCAAATGCACTGTTGTGTTTCGGACTGAAGGACATTGTAGCCAGAGTAACTACTGGACATATTGAGACTTGACATCTTATGTCTCAGGACGGCGAGCGCAGTGGAATTTTGCTACTGTTTATGAGCGGTCGGCTTACCATCAGGCGAACGGCTTGCTCGTCTCGTCATTCATTGCAATAAAAATAAAAAAAAATGCACACGGTGATTTTTTATCGCATACATAAGTATGACAAATATACATACAGGGCGATATTCAACTACGGTATTTAATTTAACAAAGATGTTTATCATCCCCCAAATAATTTAGAACAAAATTTAAAAAAAAAAAGAAATTATATATTTTTTTAAATCGTGATTTTAGTTTTCATTAATTTTGGCCTCCCGTATAGGTAGCGGCCTATGTTCAGCATTGCACTACAACGGGCTCATGATGATGATGAAACGAAACACGATAGCAAAGCCTTCGATTTAAGTCAGTTTTCTGAAAGATTTATATATCACTCCAGTTGAGCCGGCCTGTTCGTGTTATCATCAACATAATTATCAATTCAGTCACAGGAAGTCCACTGCTGAACATAGGCCTCCCCCAAGGATCTCCACATCGATCTGTTGGAAGCGGCCTGCATCCAGCCATCTATAAGTGTAGATTTACCATTCTTATCACAAAATTAATAATCTCAATACAAATTCAACAGTGGCACACAAAGATATGACACCGAGCTCCGGAGCTCGGCGAGTCTCTCAGGGACACTACTATTTATCAATTATATATCGAATCACAAATAGAGCAGCCAAAACTTGCCTTTGTAAACTTTAAAACTATTAAAAAAACTAAGGAACCGATATCAAAGAGAAAACTAATAATGGCTCGTTACAGAACTGGTTAAGTAAACCACCAATTAACGTCTTTTCTCAAACAAAACTTGGTTAAAAAGCTCTGGGTTAAAAAGAATAATCCAAATATGTCCGGTTATTTTCTTTGACAGCAAAAGGAGTGCTAATATTATTCCGTCTTGAATATAGCATAATGTATTTTTATTAGTAGGATTTTGCTTAAGAACGCTATTTGAAACAAAACAAATTTTTACGAAATTTATCGGGAATTTGGTTTAATTTTTAATTTTTTTTCGTGGTCCGCCCCGTGATCTTGAAATTTTTGTTTCAATACTTTATTTTTAATTATCTAAAATTACGGGATAAGCAGGTTTCTGAAATGATAGTAAGCGTTACGTCTATTCGAAAAAGGTGTGTCCGACTGGCTAAAATATCCTTCAAATCGAAACACAACAGCGATTACACAATTATTGGCGGTAGAAATAGACAAAGCAGTGGTACCTATCCAGAAAGCCTCTCGCATATGAGGACTTTATCAACTAGACCTAAATTTAGGTATACCTGAAAGAAGAATGCTCATTATACTATGTATGAAACTTACTATCGGTGCAAAGTTTTTTGTGTCTCGATGAAACATACTATTTGTGTAGGGAAAATGATATAAAATTATAGTAATCATCAATTATTTTTATTGTTTTAGTTGGGTCTGAAGCGTGTTTTTTTTATTATTTATTTCCTTCCATTTCCTCTCAAATTTTAGAGACCATTTACGCATCTATTATCTAAGCTGACTATTCTTTATCTTCTCTTGTCCTTTTTCCTTCTCTCCCCCTCTCATTTTAATAGACCGATGTGTCTACGATACAGCTGTCGCAGACGTTCACAGGCGGTAATAACTAAAAATGAGTTTGCTCGTCTGTACAAAATACAATAAAGAAATTAAAGAATTAATTTGTAAAAAATAGATCGATGATTTCAAACAATCATATTGGTGTGCAAAAGCTAATTAGTGAATTAAATTAAATTAAAAATTTATACAAGAGGAACATAATTAAACCGCGTCAGTTTTAAAAACGGTTTCCGCTTGAAGTCTCGTTAAGACGAAATTAATACGTTCATTATAGGCGGGATGGACTTCGATTAACCGGATAACGTGAGTTGACATGAAACGCGCCGACGGACAAAACATCGGTCAATATATGGCAGAATAGGTGAAATTGTGATTGGGTTCCGGATAAAATCATTTTTTTTATCAATGAATGGCGAGACGAAAATGCTGTTCGCCTGATGGTAAGCGATACGACCGCTCATGAACAGTAGCAAAACCAAACAACACATTGAATAACAAAGCAATGTTTGGCATTCCATTGCGCTCGCCATCCTGAGACATAAGATGTAAAGTCTCAATATGTCCAATATCAACTATTGACAGCCGTGGTTAGCTAGACGCGGGCTGTGAAAATAGAGGCCGCGGGTTCGACCCCCCGCACTGAAACAAATCTTTGATCCAACGGTGTTTCGGGTGTGAGGGTTGGTGAGACCAAAGAAATCTCTCTTAGTTTCTCATACGCTCGACACAAGACCCGATCTTAGTGTGGGTTCAGAACTATGTATTACTAGCGATCCAGCCCGGCTCCGCCCGAGTACAGATATACTTTTCAAAATGGCGGCCAAAATGTTCAATCCGGACTAAATATTTTTTTTATCTTTTGTAAAAAAAGGTTTTTTTTTAATAAGAAGTACCCTATGTTACTTCTGATACCTCCAAAAATATGCGTACCAAGCTTCATGATGATAGGTTAATTAGTTTTCGCGTGAAAGCGTAACAAACAAACTTAGATACACATTTATAATATTAGTAGAGATGTGAATGTTATTTATGATTATCTATATATATATATAAATTAAACCCGTTTCGCGTTGTCACGGCATCACGTGTGAACTGCTGAACCGATTTCGATAATTATTTTTTTAAAATGTTTGTGGAAGTCCAAGGATGGTTCTTACGGCGAGAAAAAATCGAATAATTGCCGGAAGAAACCCAATATTCGATTAATGGCGTATTTTAGATTTTAAAGATGTAAAATATTGACAGTAGTGAAAATGGATTGACATTTTATTAGATTGTAATTGTTTATGCATGCGTTCAGAAATTTATTTTGTATAAACTAAGGAGAATATATCAAGCTACATTAATATAGGACAATGAAATAAATAATGTTCACACGTAATGGTAGATTTACATGTTGGCTGAGGCTGGGCCAACGTCTACCAATTCCAAGCTATTAACTATGAAAAACATAATGCCAGCCGAGCCAAACACTCCGTTTACACGCTGCCGTTGGTCGAGGCTGGCTGAGGTTGGCCAAGCGTGTAAATGCAGCAGTAAGAAGTTACTTACTCCTTTTCAAGATCGAATGCCATTTTTATCACGAATTTTTACAGTGGCCTTTCCTTCGCTATAATTCACTGATAGAAATGTACATCGTATCGGAGTGAGATAGGTTATATTATACCTAAAGGGGTAAAAAAGGGTTGAAATGTTATGTCTAAGAAAATCGAAACCACTGAAGTTATGTCTATGAAATTTTATATTTCAACTCTTTATTACTAACAGAGAGTAATGGTGTGCAATATTTTTTGGAAAAACAGCATTTTGGTGCTGAAGTAAGGGAAGGAATATTGGATGGACAATAAAAAACGCAAAAGTTGTTAATGTCAAAAATTCATAAGGCAATCTTTATATGTATATGTATATGGATGTATATGGAGAGAAGGGACATAAAGTAAAATAGAATGGAAGGTACGGGAGAGGGCTGGGATACAGTGGCGTAACTACACCATCGGGGGCCCGTGGCAAAATCATCAGATGGGGCCCTTCGTAAATGTAAAAAAAAACTTGACGTTGTAATTTCGTTTTTATGAATAGCTAAATACTCGTAAGTAAAGTATGGTCTACTTAGGTATACGTAGAAACACTATTATAATTACTGTATGATTTTTTTTGTCTTATTATTATCTTAAGGAAAAGACAATATATATGGAAGTGTTAAATATCCTTTTTTTCGGACGTTTTGTTCAGCAAAAGTGTCAATGACGTCATCAAAGTTCAATTATGAGTTAAAGAATTTTAAATATAATTACCAAGGTGCGTAGATTTCCTTATTCCAAAGAATTTTTAAAATTAGTTCTGATTAATTTTAATTTCGACAATGTCGCAGCGTACTGCTGTACGCCTCTGGAAAACTAGAGGGTAAAAAATCGACCTAATAACTTTCAGAACTATGTCCCTGAAAGATATCACCTCTTTCCGAATTTTGGCCATCACAAAGACAGTCTGTGCATAGCTCTTTCCATAGCAATTTAAACGACTTTAAGCTTATGGATTAGCTCCACAGTCAGTGTCTACGTCTCAGCTCCGTACATAGTTACAGGGAGGCCGTACTAGTTGAAAACAATTGATTTCAGGCTCCGTGGTATATCCGACGAAAATTTGTGGTACAACTTCCTAAGCAACTTCTTTTTCGAATTTGTATGTACACAATTGCATTAATTTCTCGAGTTAGACATATGTCTACCTCGAGCAATATTGTTTGACAGCTTGAGAGACGTCATCGATGATAACTGGACCTGGAGCGACGAGTTCATTACACATGACCTTCTTGTCTAGGTTCATAAAGAAACCCATTCGTTTTGGCGGTTTCATTAAAGCTTCACAGCTTTCAAGAAAATTTCTGTAACGCTAGCTCTTCGCTCTGATAGTTGTAGGTTGAAGTTACAATGGGGGCCACACATATCGCAGAACAGATAACCGCTGCAGAAAGCTTGTCCTGGAGTGGACACTGCACCTTGGAAAACTTAACGTGGGACGCTCCCTGGCCAGATGGCGAGACAACTTTCACAAGCGGGGCAGCAGCGATTGGATGCACAAAGCAGTAGACCGGGCTCAGTGGTGTACCTTGGGAAAGGTCTATTTCGATCAGTGGACTGCAACGGATTGATGATGAAAAATCGGCATGTTCTCTTATAGATGTTGACTTTTGTAATTCGCGTTTAAAAGTGAATCGAAAACTAGGAATATCCTTGGAAAGTGAGTAAGATACACTGGACCATAAAGGAAAAGGTTTGGTCAAAAAATCTTGAATTTCTTTAAAAGTACCTAACCTAGCTTTGTACAATAAAGACTGCATTCAAGAATACTTTAATGTGCATAAATGAAACATTAAAAATGAATTTTAACCCAGTGATTCTATCAAGCTTTTGATTTTAACAAATATAAAATAAAATGCGCTATTATTCCGGTATTTTCTTAAATTTAGATTGCTTAAATATGTATCGGTTTCACGCATTTTAGTACTTTGTGTTCCCTCTTAGAGCTCGCAATACTGCTGTGCGATCCGATTTAACATACTTTCTACTAGGTTCTTGAGGAATACTCTGCCATTCCTCTATTAGAAATTATTTCATATCTCGTAGCGTGATTGGCGGCGGATCCACTGACTTACACATTTTCCCAGTTCATCCCATGCGTGCTTGTCGTGATGACGACGCAAGCACTCATAGGGTGAACTGGGCTGGTGATAATCAGCCCGTTGCAGGCAATGCTGGACATAGGCCTCAACCACGATACGCCACGAAACTTGGTCTTTTGCTTTATGCATCCAGTCACTGCCGGCCTCTTGTGCAAGTCGTCTGCCATATAACCAAAAAGCGTCCCACGCTACGTTTGCCAAGACGCGGTGTCTACTCCAGCACACGCTTATTCTAGTGGTATTCCGTTTTGCGATATATTTCACCGTGGTTCTCTTTCCATAACACGTTGAGTGACTTTAAACTTGAGGATAAGCCCCACAGTCAGTGTCACGTCTCGACTCCGTAATCATTGCAGGGAGGACGCACTGGTTGATCACTTGAGTCTTCAGGGTCTGTGGTATATCCAACGAAAATAGTTGGTAAAACTTCCTAAACGCTGCTCAACCAGAATTCTGTAACTGAATCCTACTATCGGCTTCCTTTTCGAAGTTGTATCTACCCACTTGCATTAGTTGTCCGAGGTAGATATTGCCATGGCATGCAGGCGGGCATTATCTTGCATAAAAATGGCGTTCTCGCCCATGTCCACAAAAATAGACCAACGTATTTATTCAGAATTTCTCTTTTGTCGTGCTTGCATAAACAGAATATAGACTCATCTGAAAAAATAGTCTTGACCAATAATTTAGAGTCCAATTCTCACGTTCTCTACCATACTCAACTTAAAGTTTCTCTTTCTAGTTTTGGGCCATTATTTCGTAATAAATCTTAGATTTCTCTGCTTACGCCCTGTCGTACTTAAGCCCGAGGCTCTGTCGAGCTAGGGGATTAATGAAATATTATAGGTCTGAAATTATACCATTTTTAAATAATAATTGCCATGAATTGTTGCCACCAAAACTGGTTTTAATACTTAACGGTACATCTAAATATTTTCCCACAAAAAGTATTTTTGACACATAGGTATAGCGCACTGCTGTCCAAGTATTTGAAAAATATATTTATTATTTCAGTAAAATCATGCGGAACCCCAACGAAAACGTAAAGGATACATGCACGAACGGTCAAACCGGTCGCTGGCGCCTGTTCATTGACGAGAAAATGGGTGGCATTGGTTTAAAAAATACTCAATGGTATAAATATCGACCTGCCAAACAATAATCAACTCTATTAACACCACATAGACTTTTTAATAGTTTGTTAACAGAATCGAGTAAAGAAGCGACACATGGTATTTCAAAAAACAAAATGCAAGCAATTTTCACCTTTATTTCACATAGACGTCGTTTTTAAGTAGTTTTTGTTGATTTACGATTGTTTCTGTTTAAGCTTTATTTTTCTTGTGCGAGCTTGGTAGTTATTACATTGGTTTTGTGATCGGAATGAGCTTGCAACCTATTGTAGCGGTTTTTATTTGATTATTAAGCGTTTAAGACAATGGTGTGAAATTTTCTTAGAAAAATGCTGATGGGTAAAGTGATTTATTGAGTGTATTTTACGACACAAAGATAAAAGGTATTACTAGAACTGACGTTTTGGTGAAGTTGTCAGCAGAAAAATATTTATAGAATAATATCAATTACTTTACTTTGGTTAAATTATAATACCGGGTATATCAATAGTGCTACCGAAAACGAAGCTGGTTGGTAGGTTTAGTGACTACAAACACAATGTAACTAAAAATTTCGCAAAGAAACGCGACAATCGTTTTTTATTATTTTTAAATATCGTAGAGTTTAGGTAGCAAATGCATAGCTTTTGCTAAAATAATAATTTAATGTCTGATGTACCATGGGGACTTTAAAAATAAAAGGGTGCACACTATTATTAAAGAAAAAATCTACGTATCTACCGCCCTAATTGGACAATATAAAATAAAAAACAAAACAAATCGATATACTACAATATATTTTTTGTTTATTAGTATCAGGCACATACAAATGTTACCTTTGCATTTATAATGTAAATATTCTTATCTCTTAAGTCTTCAAACTCCCCCACATTTCATATTATCTTCTATAACGGATGATCCATCATACGTTTGGTTGTCTGGAAGAGATTGCTATAGCGATATGACCGCCAGTTGTTACACTATTTCAAATGAATGTAAACTGTTTACTTGTATGTAATATGTGGTGATCAATTAAGTATTATCTATCTTACAATTTAACTCCGCATCAAATCAAAACATTCGTACGATTCAAGAATTTAGATTATACTGATCTAAGTGTTCAGGAGACAGAAACGTCTTGAGCCATTGTAATATATTTTCAAGACTAAATGTAGCTTTAAGGCTGTAAAACATATAATTGAAGTTAAGCGGTCTACTGCTTCCTCCAAATATTACGACAAAAATGACATGATAAAAATGATCAGTATGATGCCTTTTTTAAAATGGCTTACTTTAAAAAAAACCCTTTAAGCATGTTGGTACACCGGTAATCAAACCGAGAATCACAAGGTGCACTGATTACTCATAGCCACTGGCCCAATGAGGAAACTAACACAATGTCATGAAATTCAAAAACCTATCATTTACACAAAATAACTTTAATGTTATCAGCATACTATCTTATCGAGTGTGAATAAATATTTTAAGCCAACACACCAAAAAAAATGAAATTCAACAGCACACCTTAAGAATTCCTGCACCTGCTCAACGTCAAGGTCGCTTAAATTTATACGAATCCCTAAATAATAAATTCACTCTTCGAACATCATAAGGTTCATTATCGCGTGCACCATCCACAACTTACGACGTTTTTAAATCAAAAAGGGCTTCTTAACAAGGATCCAATTGGACTGCTGTTTTCATGATGGCCGACTCGAGAAATGCAGTTATTACAAGTTTTTATTTATTTTTACACTTTTATATTATCTTTTTGAGATACGGATAAAGAGTCATAATTAAAGTGATTTTATGAAGATTGATTCTGTTGGACATCGCATGGTCTTGTAATGAAACAAAAAAGTACATAGACTTACTGTGAAGATGGCTGAGAACGACTTTGTAAGTACTGGATATGTTATCTATTTATATCTGATCATGTACATCTTGTTGGGCACTGAACTCCTATAATATTTAGTAGAATACTATGTAAAGCAAGTTTATAGATGTTACTTTAGAAATGTACCAGACAATTATCCATTATGTATGAATATGATCCCTCTACTGATGATATTAGCAAGAATTGATTATGAATATAATAAAGTAAGCCCGCTTAGTTTGTTTCGCTGGGTTTTCTCAGATCAGCGCTTAGATCAAGCAGTTGTTCAAAAACACATACATTAAAAAAATGATATTGCTTGAATAATTACACTGTAAATAAACCGCACATGTTTGATAAATCCTACCACAAAAAAATACCAAATTTTTGAGCCGTAACTTTGATTCTTTTGTTTTCTATAATCTGTATAACACTGCCTATCCTATTACTGGCTACCCTTTCTTTCTCCTTTCTCTTGTCTTCATTCAAAAGTTTCCTGTAAGAGATAGCCTAGAGCAAAAAGGCCGCCCGTTATACTTACTTTAAATAGAGCTATAATTCTTTTTCTTTTGGTGTATTTATTATATGTACAACAAAGAGAAGTAAATACAATAAACACCCAACTAGATTATATAACACTATGTATCAAAAACAATAATTAGAGCTAAAACGAGATCTTTACACCCAGTTGAAGCTGTAAAACATATTTAGGCTAAGCGAACAGCCGTAGTCATAAGAGCTGTTAAAATTGCAATTAAAACGGAAATTTAATTAACTGCCCCGCGTAACATACCGTTTACAACTTGCCCGAGTTGTTAATAATTAGTTTTTGCTTTAACTGAAATGGGTCAGTTCGGAATCGCTGGTTGACCCCGGTCACAAATGGACAGTTTTAACCTTAATAAATGCGGATATTCGCTGAAGTGTGGTACAAGAATATGTAAAAAGTAAATATATGGTGTATTTTTTGATAATATTTCATTATTTACCTACTAGCGGTCGGGCCCGGCTCCGCCCGGGTGCATACACGTTTTAAAATGGCGGTCAAAATGTTTAATTCTGACTATCAGTTTAGAATATCGATTAATCGGACCACGAAAAACGAACAAAATTTCCTCGTATTTGCTAGAAATATCACTACTGCTTTCCTCCTATAGGTCATAGCGTGATGATATATAGCCTATAGCCTTTCTCGATAAATGGACTACCTAACACTGAAAGAATCATTCAAATCGGACCAGTAGTTCTAGAGATTAGCGCGTTCAAACAAACAAACTCTGCAGCTTTATAATATTAATAATGATAATATTGTTATGTACTTTTGTATTTTTGTCACTATACACCAATGACTACCTTTTGCCTAGTGCAATGAGGCCGCCTATTTTACTTACTTTAATGAATATAGCTAAAATTGTTTTTATTCTTGTATATAAATGTATGTAGACTAAAAATATAACGCACGTAGTCTTCTATATTGGCTCGACCGAATGATACCAATTCTTGATTCATGACTTTCAGAAACTGGGTATTTGATACTACTTTCCTCTCACAACACCTGGAACAAATATTTGTAGGACACAGTACATTTATCTCTGGGCAGGCATCGAACAGTTGGTTCCTTATTTTACAGCTGAATTCATATAACTATGCTACGGAGTTTGTCAACCTAATTTAATCATAAAAGGTAGCAGTTTTAATAAAGGTTAAAGTTATTTACAGTTTGACCTACAAACCGTAACCCTGCCTGCACCACTTAAGTCTTGACTCAAAAGACCAAAATCTCAAAGCCTCTTACAGAATATCAAATGAAACATTTTAAATCTATTTTAACAAACATGGACACTATTGACGCATTTTCAAGAGGCTGGCTTTGCTAATTAATCCATTGCAGGTTTCTTAACACTAATTAAATTTAATGAGCGATTACGTGGCCTCTGTGACCCAGTAGGGGGAGAGGGGATGGGTTAGGAGCATCATATTCGCCGAATTAACGCAATTCACAGTTCGTGTAATTTAACCCGTTACGGTTTACATTGGGGCTTAATCGATGTAACAAATGTGGTGTTATGTTTCGTGAATTATTTGGCAGATAATTTAAGTGACAAATATGGCATAGCTTTGTATTTGGAGTGGTAAGAGGAAACCATCGTAAGGAACCATAACTGAAAGTGTAAAAATAATGTTAAGCTCAAGTGAAGTTCTTTTTTTTATGGCATTGTTCCAAAAGACGAGAAAACTAACGAAAAAAATTACCTGATGGTAAGTGATCACTAAGTGCGTGGTGGTCTGTTGGTAAACGGACTAGACGTGTCTGCCAACATGTTCACGGTGGTCGCGGTTTCGAATCCCAGGGCACACCTCTGACTTTTCGAAGTCATATATGTATTGATAGTCAATCACCACGTACTAAAACGGTGAAGGAAAACATCGTGAGGAAACCTGCATACCATAGCGATTTATAAGAATTTCTATGGTATGTAAGTCCGCCAACCCGCACTAGGCCAGCGTGGTGGACTATATAGCCTAACCACTCTCAATCGATCTCTCGATTGTGGAGTAGGCCCGTGCCCTGCAGTGGGACGTATATGGGCTGATAGAGTACAGTAAGTGATCACTGCCGCCCACGAACATCCATAAAGCTTGGATCTTGCACGAGTCCATCCAATAGGGAAAGCAAAAAGGAAAACTAGGAGTCAGGCAGATTCAATTGAAAGGCCTGTATTTAGACGAGGCGCGTCATAGAAAGTATTTGTACCGTATTTGTCAAAAGCTCAGTAGCGACATCTAGTACGTTTACTTGAATATTACAAATTATGATCAAAGATTATTAGACAGATAAGACAGTTCCTGTCAAAAGTAGCTTTTCCTAAGATACTCCCTAAGTATCAATACCGTCATAGCAATAATATTTTTGTAATGTTTTTATTTATTTTATTTATTTATATGCTTTATTGTACACCAAAATGAAAGACACATACAAGTACTTACAAACTTACAAACTGATGATTACAATAGGCGGCCTTATCGCTAGCTGCGATCTCTTCCAGGCAACCTTTGGATGGACTGGATTATTGTGAAATTGAAATATAGGGTAGTGCAAATAGTGATATAATAATAATAATAAACAATAATAATTGATGTACATGCTATATTATATTAATTTACATAATATAAATACATACTGTTGCACGCAGTTCAGAATATATGTAGGGATTAGTAAATCAAACTAGACATTACACTTTGAACGCAAATATATTTTATTCCTTTAAGCGACACCGGACACAAAAAAATAGAAATATGTTACTGTATGCACTTACATAGCCATATAAATATTTCTATGCAAATTATCACCTCGCCTTCGTAATAAATAATTTCTATATCATAAGCCTCGACGACGTCTCGAACAAGAAACCGCTGTCACTGTCTCACGAATCGAATGTTTCTTTTTATGAACGCATGGAGGATCAATATGAATATCGATATTGTAATATAAATAATAGTGGATTTAATTATAATGATTTATTAAAATATAAGCTAACAATACAAACATACATACTAATATATATTGAGCTAACTATAATGATGATTTAAGTAAAGAGGAGCAAAAAAAATATAACAGGATAATACGTTACTGCAGTGAGAGATAATGTATCTTAACAGTCTCTTAAAACTTGGTAATGTCTTAGCTTGTCTGACAGACAATGGTAATTCGTTCCACAAGCGAGCAGCATGAACTGTAAAGGACTTGCTTAGAAATGATGTGCTGTGCTTGGGAATCTCTAGGATCAAATTCTCTGTTGATCTAAGAGTTCTCGCATTAGTTTGACCGAGGAATTTAAAACGGTTTTTAAGATAGTGGGGGCTGGAGGGATTGTACAAGATACCGTATAAAAGGGAAAGAATTCGAGTATTACGGCGAAAACGTATTGATAGCACGTATTGATGGTTTTTTTTTTATTTACGTGAATAATTCATGGAAATGATGTAAATGAAATTAAATACTCTTACAAGTGTACAAGTCTGTCAAGCAGTCAATCAGCGTACAATCAGTCAGAACAGACGCGTAAGAATATAAAACAATTTTAAATGATATTAGTCTTCAATAACAATCAATAGGTTCGAATTGTCCATTAAATAATTCATATTAAGAAATGGGGTCTAAATATCCACTGTTTCAAAACATACATACAACACACATATTTGTGTTATTAATTAACAACATATAATTAAAATAAAATACTGGAATCAATTTGCAACTACATTCTTCCTACATATTTATATTTGTAATGTATTCGAATAGTTTTATGCCTCTTTGGTCGACTGATATGAATGTCCCTTGAATAATCTATATCTTATATAGTTCATCTCTCTCACTCGACGGCCAATTTTTATGCGCGGAAATGAGACATACGATTAAGGAGCTCACCTTGTATTTTACGAGCTCTAAAATATATTAAATCCAATAATAAATCGGCATTATATCACTTACGTTGTATTCTTTAATTAGGTATATTGTAACTTCAAAAAATTTTGCTGTCGGTTTGACGGGGAACATCAAAATAAATTACATAAAAGTTTAAACAAAGAAGCGTACTGCTGCGTAGTTGTCACGCGGCAGACTGATTCGTGTGTGGTGCATGCACCGTACTTGGGTGGGACACGTTTGTTACAAAGAACGTCTTATCTAGTGTAACATTGATATCGATGCCTGTATTTGAAAGATTAGGTACAGTACAAGCCAATTATTCTGCAGCATGCAGCAATGTGATATTGCACTGACGGATTTAGAATGCTTATGAAGAGAATTGCTGTAAGCAGCAAGCATTATTACGAGTATTAATTATTAAATTTATTTTATTGACATGACATGGTGACTACCGGTATCAACCGGTGGTCACCATGGAGATGGGGAAGATGTTCAGCAGTGGACTTGCTGTGGCTGAAAAGAAGGAGAAAAAGAGAGAGAGAGAGAAAGAAAGAAAGACTACAATGCATTTGCAAAGTAACAGTACATACCTACACAGTACAGCCCTAATTGAAATGGGTTACAGCCACGTTAAGCCTTAAACATAAAAAACTATCATGACTCACTATGATGGTTTTCCACATATGATAGTATTCAGGCGAAAACAAATGTGCTACTCGTATTCTAAATGATTAATAGTAGACAGTATCGGACAGAAATATCTGACTCCGGGCTGATGTTGTGTAGAAAAATCCAATATGACTTTGCCCGACCTGGATTTCGAAGCCTGAGAATACAGCTTTACAATCACAATCATACCGTAATAAAATTGCGCCGCAGTCGCATTTTCTTAAGTATTTAGATATTTATTGCCGGTGGTAACATAATATTATTAGAAAAAAAATAATCAGATACAAACATTTCTTTTAAAAAGTTTTGAATTAAATTATTTGACTAGATATGAATTATACTGTTCCAGTGTGTAATTTTTATAAAATGGCTTTTTAAACCTTCAAATTAAAATATCTAACAGCTAATTGATAGCCCCCCGGGCGTATTCCATAACTCGTGATATGTTTCATATCATATACATGGCGCTTATTACGGGCCATTCGTTATGTTATTGCACGACTTTTAATTTATAACGCACCCGGACCGCGCTCCGAAGTAATTGTTCTTTGTAAAGTATGGTTTACATGAGAAATGAGAAAACATATTTTTATGGAATAGAGTAATTGTTACATGACAATAAACAATTCTATCCAATAGACTAAATGTTGTAAGATTAAGTTATTAAGACAAGTTGGCTTTGGATTAAAATCATGGAGCTCAGATTGAATTGCCTGTATATTCACATTCTTCAAATAAATAAATGAGGCTAGTTGACTTCAGAAAACTGACATGAATCGATGGCTTTGCTATCGTATTTCATTTCATCATCATCATCAGCCCGTTGCAGTCCACTGCTGGACATAGGCCTCTCCCAAGGTACACCACAGAACCCGCTGTTTTAATTGTTTGTGTACTATATCAGCCCATATACGTCGCACTGCAGAGCACGGACCTCCTCTACAATCGATAGTACGATTGAGAGTGTTTAGGCTGTATAGTCCACAGTGGCCTAGTGCAGGTTGGCGGACTTTACATACCATAGATTCCTACGAACCGCTATGGTATGCAGGTTATTTATTCACCGTATTCAATGGAAATTAAGAACTAATATAGTGCAGTCTTATATGCTGGAGAGAAGACGACTTATATCCCGGAAATTCCCACAGTCCCAGGTACGACAGTTTCAGATAACATTAATGATAACATTCTTGAGATTTCTTTGCACTTTGTCGATGTCGTTGCAATTGATTGTATCACTAAGTAATTTTATAAAGTGCAGTGTTCATGAGACCTTCTTGCGCTATTTTTTCTCTTTTTATAGCACCCTTTAAGCCCCGTGTATTGACGGATTATACACTCTTTTTAAATTGAAAAACATTAAATTTATATTTATTTTATACTTTCATTTTTTTTCTGTGATAACTTGGAATTCACTTATTCTAAGTTACTTGTGTATTTATAATTAAGTTCAGACACTTTGTCATGCAAGATTAATTTAATAGAATGTGGATTAAGGTCTTAACCTGTTTTAATCGTAGAAAAAACTAGTAGGCCTTTAACGCATAAGAACTGTTATATCTTGTATTAGACATTTCAATTCGATCGAAATACACGAACAAAAAATATAGTGCAGTGTGAATCGTCCTCAACTTCGTCATTAAGACATTCAATTAGTTCGACCGCAAGCTTATAAATTATCATCAGTAAAGAACCAGTCTTTGCTTTTTGTACCGCGGTTTTCAATCTATAGCCCTTTGTGAACAATATTTAACGTCAAATAAAATAGATTAATAGATAAAACTTCTCACGGTTTTAATTGAGTTGTACTTGTATAATTGTATGAATTTATATTTCCGGACGGACGGTGTAGAAGATTTGTATAGATACATAAATGAGAGGTTGTTAGTTCGATGTCTGGGTTAGGAGAAAAAATTATGACTATCGAAGAAGTTGTAAATTGTGATAGTAATTTCCTTTATACTCATAGTCAAAGACTTTTGAACAATATTGTAATGTATTTTAAGTACAAATACCTTTATCTTTATTAATGGCACAAACAATTTGGTATGTCTTATAAACTTGGCATTCACATGAAATTGGACGCAATTTTAACACATAAGTATCCTATATCCTCCTACGATCACAGGCTTGCTAAATGTCAATTTACAGTTCTCTCGATTTTTTGATTCAATCATAATGATAAACAAACAGTTACTAGAGCACACATGGGTATTAAAAATAAAAAATATCGGAAGTCGGCAAACTCCCTACCAGTCGTTTCATCACACGAATAAAATATTTCGCTCCATTGCGATGCGTGTATGCATACTGCAGCATGGAACGCAAATTCCAGGACCTCTTTAAATCGAAGCGCTCCCAAATATATTTTTGCGACGAATCTTTCAGTAAAACGTGTTAGACTGCAATTACACTGGATTTTTTAATTTAAGATTTTCAGACGCTGGTAATGCAGTTTTTTTATTCATAGTTCTGGCAAACGAGCAAACAGGTAACGTATTTGTAAGGGATCACTGCTTCCCGTTAACATTTTAACCGCTTGGATCATATATGTGTTACTGGCTCATTAAATTAGGAGGAGACTGGGAAGGAAAAAGGATGGAAAGAGGGAAGGATTATTGGGCATCCGGCAATCTTACTCACCGAACGAAACGCAAGAGCAAAGCTGTCGCTTTACGTCGATTTCCCGTGAGACAGCGGTACCGCCCCGGACGAGCCTGCCCATTGATGCTTAGTCATGGCTAGCAACAGCGTGGCTCTACCACTTTTAAAACTACTATTCTAAAACTTTTCTTACTCTTATGGCAATTACTTTGGATTTTAAACATTTAGACATTCGGACGGCTCAAAATGTGTTTTATTTGTTCTCATGGCGTGCAGAGGAATTATTAATCACCTGATTTTAAGTGCAATGCTGTCTAGAGTAAACAATGTATATCAAGACTTCTACCGAAAACGAAGCTGGAAGACACAATGCAACTAAAATCTTTGCAAAAATAGTGACGATTTATTGTTCTTTTTTTCCTATCATCGTGTTTGAGTGGTACATACATATTTTTTTAAATCATATTGTAAATATATTTTTATTTTTAAAGATGATTTGGTACGCAAGGCTTTAAATTATAATTTTAGCAAAAACTATAGACTAACCACCCAAATATGTTATTTAAAAAGTCACAAAAAATCTTGTCACGTTTCTTGGGAAATAGAAGATGCATTATGTTTGCAGTCACTTAAACTATCACTCGGCTTCGTTTTCAGTAGCAGTCTTGATATACCTTGTATACCAGTGAGAATAATAACCTCTTGCTGGTTAATACAATTATGCCCGGCCTTCTTGGAACCAGATAAAACACAGACTGAACTTTTGCAGGCCTAGGTGGCACGGTTGTAGGCTTCTTTGAGGGAACTGATATTCGGATCTTTCATGGCGCGACCCCTGATCCAAGCGCGATACGCCGCCTGTTTGTCACCGACAGCATCGGAGCATGCACGATTGAACCAGGAGCGTCCACGGCCCATACTGGCGATCTCAGAGGAAGGAATGTAATATTCCATTCCAAGTCTGATCTCGTCAGCAATAGCGTTGGCACTCGCTGAGGGATCTTTACCCTCAAAGCAGCGCTGCCTCCAAGAGATGGATGCGAAATATTCCCGCATACCATCCCAATCTGCCGACGAGTAATGCCAGACCCTTCGCCTAACCTGCACGGGACGTGGAGGTGATGCGATCGGTACTGACGACCCAACCAGGCAGTGATCGGAAGTGCCCAGAGGTGCACTAACGATCACACGTTACCCGGCTGGGTGACTCGCCAGCAGAAGGTCCAGCAGAGAAGGCGCATGACTCGCCACATCCGGGATCCTGGTGGGCTGGTTCACCAGTTGTGTCAAGTCATGAGTCAGAGCGAATGCATGGGCAGCTCTGCCAGCATGATCAGTCTTGGAGGAGCCCAGCCACAGTTCGTGATGAGCATTGAAATCCCCCAAGACCACCATTTCGGCCGACGGGAACTGCGCCTGCGCGTCATCAGCCGCCTGGCTAAGATACCTGAACAGCCGAGTCGTCTCATCGTCCCCGTTGTGAGACCTGTAAAGGCACACGTAGATGCGGCTCAGGGAACCTAGATCCACGTGCACCCACAGAGCGGAGAAGGAGGGGTCCTCCAAGTAGTGCAAACGGCGACAGCTGATGTCCGACCGAACATACAAGCATACCCCGGCTTAGGCTTGAAGTTTACTTCAAGCGAATAACCGGGATACAACAGGTAAGAATTATCGGAAGGACAACGAATTTGCGTCTCCGTTAGGAAGAGCAAAGCAGAAAAATAGTTTAATGTAACTAAAAAAACTGAATGGTAATTTTTTTATTGCTATAAATGGCGAGACTAGCTTGCCGTTCACCTGATGGTAAACGATACGACAGCTAATAGACATTAGCAAAACCAAACCAAACCTTGAATTACAAAGCAATTCTTAGCTTGCCACTGCGCTCGCCATCCTGAGACGTAAGATGTTAAGTCTCAATAAGTCCAGTAGTTACTCTGGCTACAATGTCCTTCAATCCGAAACACAATAGTGCATTTACACTGCTATTTGTCGGGAGAAATAGACATTGCGGTGGTTCACCACCAGTTAAAAAGTAGTTCTGAACCTGAAAAAAACCAAAAAATAATAAAATAATAACTAACCACTTAAAGCAAAAAATAATAATATTTATTTCATGGAACTCGTGCATGTTGATTCATTTGCTTAATGACTTGACTAGCCAACAAATCAAAATATATGCGTAACATATTGAAGGCGGGCCGCCAAGTACCAAACATGTAGGACCTATGCCTTATATTAATTTAAATATCTATATGTTTGGTACTGGGCGACCCGCCTTCAATATGTTAAGCATATATTTTGATTTGTTGGCTAGTCAAGTCATTAAGCAAATGAATCAACATGCACGAGTTCCATGAAATAAATATTATTATTTTTTTGCTTTAAGTGGTTAGTTATTATTTTATTATTTTTTGGTTTTTAGTGGATTTTTGTTTTGAAGTCGGTTTTTATTGTTTTTATTAAAATTTTAGTTATTTTTATCTTTTTAGTGTTGATGGGTATTTAAATGAAGAAGATTTGGTCCCCACGCCACAAGGAATATGTTCTTTCCGATGACAATGAAATCGCTAAATCGGCTAAAACCTGCCAAAGATATTGGAATATTCACATGTTTATTATTTTTCTCCCCCCCCCCCCCCATCCCTTCGCGCCTACCTCTTTTTCCCTCAACCACTGTAGCTTAGCTTTTATACTGAACTCAATGCAAAAAGAACCGTTGAAATCCTATTAAATTTTGAGGAGTTCTACGCTCCAGGTCCGAACATGATAATCAGATCTTAATGTTGTGTTCCTGTGATCAACCTGTTAATACGTTCTTTCCAATGAAAAAGAAATCACTAAAATCGGTTAAAAGCTGCCGAAGATATTAGAATTTACGTGTATTTTAATTTTATCACCCACCCCCCCTTACCCCCCACCCCTTTTTCCCTCTCTCACTGTATCTTAACTTTTCTTATGAACGTAATGCAAAAAGAACTATTGCAATTCTCCTTAATTTTAAGGAGTTCCCTTCTCCAGGTCCGAAGATATTCATCAGATCTTCACCATATTTTTATGGGACCAAACGACAAGCACCAGCTTTCAATCAAAGAAAGAATGGTCGAAATCGGTTCACACAGTACAGAGAAACGAGGTAACAAACATAAAAAAAAAAGCAACATACAGTCGAATTGAGAACCTCCTCCTTTTTTTGAAGTCGGTTAAAAAGTAACAAACTGGAAATAAATTAAAATTCATTTTAAAATTAATATTACTGTTAATATTTCATAAGACCACATTTAAAACTAACATTAAATATAAAAGAAATATTAAATTATTATTTTCATAGTAGAATATTTACCGCATATTGTTTGAGATCTCTTTGTGCATATATACGCTTGCATTTTAGTTAGTATGCAATATTAATTAGATAAAAGCTAATATTTACTTTATGCCGTTTGATAGTTCATTATTTAATGGTGGTTAGAAATGTGAAATTCATACAACTACAAACACTAGATAAAAAAGCTACGTTTAAAAAAACTGACTTCAAAAAACACTGATAAGTGAAAAATAAACATACCACTGCAAAGTAAAAAATAATCTATCTCGTAATGTACTTGTACATGTTGATTAATTATTGACTAGACGAGGCAACAAGTCAAAACATATGCGTAACATATTGAAGGTGGGTTGCCAAAAGCCAAACATGTAGGACCTATGTCTTATATTAATTTAAATGTCTATCTTTCTTCTTTTATTTAAAAGATCATTACTGTTATTTATAACAACAATTCCGTATCAAAATAATGAAGAATCAAGTAAATCGTATCACAAGTCTCAGCGTAATCTACGTATAAAAAAAACACCAATCGAATTGCCACCTCCTTTTTGAAACACTAATAATCTCTAATACTTTACAAACGAAATAAACTATTCCATATAACATTGTCATAAAGAGAACACTATCCCAGCATTACATGTAAGCCAACAATACCCGTCTCTACGTCACACTAAAACCGCATTGAATTATTTCATCCTCCATTGCCTCGCTTTTATAGGTCATAGAGATTATGAGCGCAGACGTCCTATAAGCCATTAGGATTCATATCTAGACCAATAAAATCTAAATCCTAACAGGAAATAGGATTTGAGCCAAATGCGCTAAAGTGATGTCGGGTCAACCGCACACTCAAACGCGGTTATATTTTTGTTGGTTTTTCTTCTAAGCATTTTCAGCGAAGTTTTAATGAAAATATGATACTTTTAGAACTAAGAATAGACTTTTTCTCGCTTATGTAAACTAAGTTTGGGTCAAAAATGTAAACAGAATGTAGAAGGAATTGTTTCAAAAATGAATGAATGAATGAATGTTTTTTCGTTGGCATGTGTAATAAAATATTGAAAAAAGTGAAGTGAAAAAACTGCCTCGGTAGCAAAGTTGTACCTACGGCAAGATTTCAATGGTGAGGTATTTTTTGAAAAAATAAATTGATTGCATTTGTAAGCAGACGAGATGGTGGCCTGCCTGATGGTAAGCGGCTACCGCTACTCACGGACCTCCGCAGTGCCAGGTGACCAGCACAACAAAATCGCTGCCTACCTTAAGAAGAGGACTCTCTTTAAGCCTCGCTTGACGTGTCAGGTTCGAATCCGGGTCGGGCAAAGTGATATTGGATTTTCCTGTTCATTGTCGGCCCGGAGTCAAGAATTTGTGGTGGATATGATGATAGGTTCGCCTCTTATTATATCGTGCAACAGAACACAAAACGGCAAAACGTGGCCGGTGACTTGGTGGCACGTGGAAAAAGGCGTGAGTTTATGTATGTATATTAAAAGTGATATTAACCAACTGTATTGATACCAGAAACTAACACGCTTAGTTTTCATACACGTGAAGAAATTTGCGTTATTTCTTTAGATTCACATCTATATTTTAAAATCTACGAACTTGCTATAATATTTAGTATGTCTTGATCGAGAACAGTACCCCACAAATTACTGGTCTCTCATATGTGCGAGGCTTCTGGATAGGTACCACTGAAATGTCTATTTCTTTCGCCAAAGAGCAGTGTAAATGCTCTGTTGTTTTTGGGTTTGAAACACATTTACTTAACTACTAGACATATTGAAACTTGAAGTCTTATGTCACAGGATGGCGAGCGCAGTGGAATGCCAATTATTGTTTTGTAATTCATTGTTTGGTTTTGCCACTTTTCATGAGCGGTCGTATCTCTTACCATCAGGCGAACGGCATGCTCGTCTCGCCATTCATTGGTAATTGTAAATTATTGTGAAAAATATAGTAATAATTACATGTAGTACTTTAATCATTCTATGTATTTTATTAAGCGATGCTTTATTTATGTTTTATTGTAAATAATCAATCGATTGTATAGGAGGCCCATGCCTTGCAGTGGGACGCATATTGGCTGATATATAAAACATTTCAATATCTGACCCAAACACTCGTAAAAATACATTTATATACAGAAACCTATACCAGGAACTAAGTACATAGCTACTATGTATTATGACGTCATAATTAATGCAATACGAGCAACTGTGTGTGACGTGGAAATTCGTATTAATTACGCGTATTCGGGTAGGTATTAATTTACATTACACATGTTGCTTACAGACAAAATACCGAGAATCTCGCGCTATTGATATGGAAATTAATTTGTAATGTAATACATTTATGGACTTATTAAGCTTTCCTATTTACCTGATGCTCTAGAATCTGGAGCATCTAGGGTCTAGATCATGCATGAACTACTATATCAAATGACTGATCAGTTTTCTTCGCTTTGATTTTGAGGAGCATTGCCTCTATGATGCTTATTCCAATAGATTATTAATTGCAAATTGCAGGACTTACGCCCGAATACTGGAACGCAACTTAAAAATAAGTTGCGCTTAACTACGTTAATCCCGATTAAATGTACTGGGTAAGTGGACCGTGCGCTGTTATGAGCAACTTATTATTTAAATGGCGTTCCAGTATTCGGGCGTTAAGCAATAAATAATGTGTATAACAATTAATTTTTCGTTGATACAGAGATTCATAGAGTATGTGTAGAAATATAATAATTTTACTGGTTGTAGGTCTCTCGTATGTGAGAGGCCACTTGGGTAGGTATCATCGCAATGTATATTTCTCCCACGAAACAACAGTGTAAATGCACTGTTCTGTTTTGAAGGACATTGTAGCAAGAGTAACTGGACGTATTGAGACTTAACTTCTTATGTCTCAGGATGAAGACCGAATTGGAATGCCAAGCATTGCTTTGTAATTCAAGGCGTTGTTTTGCTACTGTCCAAGAACGGTCGTATAACTTACCATCGGGCTATTGGAATGCTCGTTTCGCTATTCAAAGTAATAAAAAATATACAAAAAACATACCCTACAGATTATGCTAAAAAGGATTATACGGCTATGCAAATGAAAACATCTTAAAAAATTCAAAATGGTACTCTGTAATTCTGGTTAAAGATTATAGCAATGTAATCTGCTCTAGCTCAATAAATGTTTTATATCGTAGCCTAGCTCTATACAATATCACAGCAATCAGCATAGCACGACGGATTCGAACCCATTCTAAGCAGATATGCTTAAACCTTAATCTGGCTTCAACACAATATGAATGCCGAGCGAACCACCCGCGCTATCCATAGTTTTTGAACGAGCGAAAACTTGTCCATAAAATTATTGTTTACATAAAGTTACGATGCCTTTATTGCCGTTTTCAATATATAGAAATAAAAATATCTTGACAGGCTCCGTGGCGCAGCTGCAGCAGTTCTGAAACGAGAGTTCGTAGGTTCGATCCCCGCATCGAGAGTAATATTTGTGTGGACCACAAGCATTTGTTTCGAGTCTGGGTGCTTGTGAGACAGAAAAGTCTCTCGTAGTTCCTGATACAACATAATACTCGATCTTAATGTAGGTTAGGACTGGATATATATTAAAATAAAAGGATCTATATTCATAAAAACATCATTTACATTCTGTACACTTTTTAACCGACATCAAAAAAGGAGGAGGTTCTCAATTTCACTGGAAGTATATTGCTTTATAGTCTACCGGGTGGTACGGAAAGCGGTTTTCACTGAAAAAGAACGGACAAGAAAATCTAGTGTTGCTCTTTTTCAACTTGCAATCTCTTCAATGTTGGCACAAATAAAGATTCCAATAGTGATTGTAAGTGAAATGCAAGCTAAATAAATACACCTAACAGTCACATACATAACCCTGACTCAACGCTAAGATCGAGTCTTGTGTCGTGACTATCATAAACTTTTCAACTAGACACAAACTTGTTTAGAGACTTGTCTTTCTCACAAACATGAAACGCCTAGATTAAAAACGGATGGTTATTGTATATTATTTACATTGGCAGAACTGTTTGTCCTGTATTATATGTATCTTTTTTTTCAGTGAATGGCAAGACGACCTTTCCATTTGCCTGATAGAAAGCGATACGACAGCTCATGAACAGTAGCAAAACCAATAAACACCTTGAATTACAAAGCAATGCTTCGCATTCCACTGCGCTCGCCATCCCAAGGCATAAGATGTTAAGTCTCAATATGTCCAGTAGTTACTTTGGCTATAATGCCCTTCAATCCAAAGCACAACAGTACACTTACACTGCTGTTTGGCGGGAGGAATAGACACACCACCTACCCAGGCGGCCTCCACACATGAGATACCTACCTAAAATATTATACAAACTTCCCTTCACTAAATTAAAGAATAAAATAATATATCGCTGCAACAGGGACCGCAAACCGTATCGTTTATTTCGCCTATCCAGCTGGAATACGGCAATCGTTGCATTGATCCCAGTTTGGTCATAATTAGTATAGGAGTAATGTTTCATTACACCAACACCAGACAATATCACTGACTGGGAAGTTATAATTGAATGTTAGTCGACTACACGAGTAAGCTTGCGGGTGTTTCAACTGATTTTATAACAATTATTTTATTTAAAATCGTACACTAACAGCATAATACATTAAATCGCTTATTTTTCGCTTGTATTCGCTTAATACGTAACTATAATTATATATGTAGGTTCTAGGCGTACAAATTCTACAATGGACATTATATTTTTCAACAAGTCTTTCTAATTAAAGTTAAGCTTATAATAAAATTATAATTATATTTTTAATGATAAAGTTTCGTTTTAAGCTTCCCTTTTTTTCCTGTACGAGAGTTTTCAATCCGACCCTTTTTTTTTCTTGGAAAAGAGAGAGCTCACATCACTGTCACCAGTACTTAAATAACTGGATTATTCTTTATTTCGTTTTAAGTGTACTATTATATTAACTTTGATTGTTACTGTAGTAATCATTTGTTATTATAATTTAATTTATAACAAAATTACAATATAAATCCTAATATCCATGACTTGGTAATCTATCGATATTAACTTGGGGAGGAAATGACAATAAGTAAATCGACTAATGAGTTCTGACAAGACAATAGTCAGCCATACAAGCACAGTTTTATCGGTCGGACGTGCTTCGGATCTGGTCTAAGATTACACACGCGATCTCAGAAATCAGTAAGGACCTTGACTTTATAGTCCATTGGTTCTGGAGTCAGGAATCAGACTGGCATAGCTGTGACTATTTTCGGCATGCGTTCATAATTAGAGCTACTATCGTTCGTTCGGTTCAGCCACAGAAAGTCCACTGATGGCATATGACATAAGCCTCCTCCAATGATCTCCACATCCACCAATTGGAAGCACTCTGCATCCAGCGTCTTCCCGCAACCTTAGCCAGGTCGTCCGTCCACCTTATAGGCAGGTGTCTGACTCTGCGCTTGCCTACTATGTTTTGGGCTGCTATGACTGTTAGGCAAATCTGTTGGGTAAATCAGGTATAGCTAAGAAGAAGAAGTTAGAGAAGAAGCGAAGACGTCAATCTATTCACTTTATGAGACATTGCTACCACCTCGTTTAAGCTGACGTTTTCATGTATTGAACAGTTATAAAATATTTTTATTTTTCTGTAAAATATGCAATAATTAGGGTTTGTGAATCCATTACACTATAACAAACTATGATAATGCTCTCAAATTGAAGTTAAAAGTCTTTTTAGGCCGTTGTTTCCCGGCCTATTAAATAATGCACAATCATTATACAAAAAGTGCATGATACGTTTATAGCACGGTCATGATATAATCCACAATCATTGTACAAAAAAATTATAGCACGGTCATAATATGCTAAGTTATAGTCAGCAGAGACCTAACTCAAAAACCTAATTCAAAACTGTTGAACTAGATTCTATTCCACGAACGTATGCATATTCGCTACATGCGGTACTCTGGTCCGACTAAATTAGGTCATTCTTTCAAGAGTGGACATCGTGCGGAATTATGGAATATTGCCAAAATTTCCTGACTTCGATGAAATATTACATATTTATACCTGAGGAAACTTCTATGCGAAGTAGTGAATGGCTGTTGTAAGCCTGTAAAGGCCCACTGTTAGATTAACATTTTGTTGAAATAAACTGTTATTTACGGATTTTATCACGAATTTGGTTTGATTTTTTTTAACTTTCCAACGTTTCGATTACTTTGCAGCTTGGGGTGGACTTAACATTTATTTCTCAAATATTTTGAGCTCCAGTGCTTAAATGCCATAATGGCTACGCAAGGTTTGTGCATATCCATAGTATAGCATAGTCTTCAAGTAATAATTTTTGTAATTTTTTTAGAAAAGCTTTCACACACAATCCATGATCCGTCATTGTTCGATAGTCGGTCCGTAGGAATCGTAGAATCCCCCATATAATGCTTTAGTAAGGCGAAAGCAACTATACCAAAACTTTTGATAGAAACACTCCTTAACCTTCAGTTAATTTCACACTTGACCTTGTCACTTGACTTTTTCAGAACTAAATGAAATAAAATGCCTTTTACTTTGAAACTCTAAAATGCACCAAATTAATGAAAATAATACGAGAGCTATTTCCTAATTCCTACAATTTTCCCGCCAAACTCTAAGTAAGATAAGTACTTTTACAATTCTCGAGTATCATTACAAATTTACAATGTAACCGGCAGCCAAGCAAACCTGATGGAAGGTTACATTGTATATGATGAACATTTTACCAGAATTATGACGCGTTGATTTTAAAGCCATGACTATTGGCTTCTATAGGATCACTTACTGTTGGTAGGTTTCTCATATGTGAGAGGCCGCCTCGGTAGGTACCACCGTAGTTTCCTCCCACTAAAAGTGTAAATGCACTGTTATGTGTCGGTTTGAAGGACATTGTAGCCAGAGTACCTACTGGACATATTGAGACTTAACATCTTATGTACCAGGTTGGTGAGCGCAGTGGAATGCCAAGCATTGCTTTGTAATTCAAGGTTCTGTTTGATTTTGCTATTGTTCATGAGCGGTCGTATCGCTTTCCATTAGGCGAGTGGCATTCTCGTAACGCCATTCATAGCAATTAAAAACGGTTCCTAGGTCTTTCCAGTTGCTATACTGAAACCCATAAAAATAAAACCCAGTATCTTTGATTCTAGAGAAAAAAAATCATTTTTTTTAAATTAACCCAATAATAAACATTACTGGCAATAAGGGTAGTAGTGATAACAGAAAAGAACAAAGACGCCATAGTGACGTCAGTATCATTAAAATACGGTTTTGTGAAAGACATAGTAATATGTTCGTTCACAAATCCTATTAGGTATAGCTCCACATGAATTTCTAAATATCAATATCATTGTAACAACCAATATTAAAGCAGTTTTCAGAAATGCTTCATTTTAGAGGGAATATTGTAGAATGAAATAGGTACAGGGAGGTAATGCTTCAACAAAGAGATGAAATACCAGGTATTGCACAATGCAAGGCAAATTATAAAGTATAACCAACAATGCTCCGATATTGAGGGGTTCGTCAATGCTCTAAACAATACAACAATAGAAAGAATATGTTTCTGTATTTGCTTTTGTTTTGTAATAACCCCTGTTTGAACTATCTAAGTGAACATGGGTAAGTTTTAAGTGAATATTACTGGCAATCTACTGTATGAGACAGGTTGTCATGGCAATTTTCTAGTGATGTAGTATCACTTTTCAAGTAGTTTATATCGATATTTTTTTTCCAATGCAATGACATAAGACTTAAAATAATGAAGTCAAAATGATGGATAAGCAAAACCAAACAACACCAATAATTATGTCCAGTTGTTACTCTGCCTACAAATCTTTCAAATCGGAATACTACAGTGCATTACACTGCTGTTTGCCGGATTGATAGATATTACAGTGATACCTATCCAGGCGGCTTCTCTCATATGAGATACCTACCACGAGCTAACAAGCACCATAAAAATAGCGTTGGGTGCAGGATGATAAATAATTGGGGTTTTGCCAGACTCATTAAAAATAAAATGAATGTAATTGACTCCATTTTCTAATCGTACACCTATTCACAATTCGTCATTTATAACTTTTTCCTTAGATCTTTTATCAAAACAAAGGCTTTATTGTTTTGGTTTGTAAACGATTATTTATTTTATAGTAAATACAGTAAATCTTATTCAAGGAAATCAGCAAGCTAATTATCCACTTTTATGGATTTTCTTTTTTTTCTTTAATTGTCTTAACTTTAGCATTGTCTTCAGTCCTTGATAACTATGAAAATGTTCAAATCGATCCTAAGCGACTTGTTGAAGTGCTCAGATATTGAATTCCAATACGTCATAACATATTTATATACATTCAAACATACAGGCGAAGCTAATAATAGCCAATTTCAAAATCTCAGACATTCAATCAATCATTGTCCGAGATCCAATGTGTCTTATATACAATAAGAAAGCCACGTGTAAATAAATCTTTGATGCCGTTAAATAAACAATATCAGGCCATTATTTGTCTGCAGTCATCGGTCTTGCAACGTATCAGAATCAATTAAGCCGCGAAGACAGATCACTAGATGAATCCCTTGATACAGCATCAAATATTTTCGGTGATTTATCAAGTGAGTTAATGAAAGATGAAATGTATCACAATATTGTTTCAGACACATTACACATTGTATATTTTAATGGATTTGGTCTTTTAAGTTCTTGGAGTAATTTGTAAATGGTAGCAAGGATAAATACGAAAATTGAGTGAAGTATTGGACAACGTAGAGCTAGCTGTTTCCAATGCAGATTACACAATATTTGGGTCGGCCAGACAAAGCTAAACCACTGGTACAGACTGGACATTTTACTCCTGTGTACGTTCGCTTAGTATATTGTTGAAATCGTGACAAAGCTATATATTTCACTATAGGAACGGTAGAAAAAATCATCTTTTTGAGCCACAAATGTTGTGTGGCGAATAGTCACATCATGATATTTTTCATAAAGAAACATCAGTAGCTTTGTGCCAACTTCATCTATTAATTTATTAAGCACATAAACATAATGTTTATTAACAACTTCTTTTGAAATAACATAAATACAGGATATCAATATAATATACGCCACACTAATAGAGCGAATAAAATTTGCTGAATAAGTAGTATAATTTTAGCATCAAAATAAATTTATTCTAATTGATCGATGTCGTTCATGTTACCATATATAGTAATACCTTCTAATCTCTTCCTAAATAATTCAAGACTATAAAATAACCATTTCAAATTGACATTGATAATTCCACTACCCTTTCAAAATCCTAGGGTCTCGTTTATAATCCACCTCTGACCGATGCAGGGAGACAAACCGAATCCTTATTTATTCGCAGATTAACTATCCAACGGTTCCCATTAATAAAATATGGACGTGACCCTAAAATCACTTGGGCTGCGGACTTGATGTTAAATTATTCAACTCTGCCCTCCTGCACTGATTAATAACAGGGTTCAGGTTGTTTGAAGGAGGTATGATTTATATTGATGGGTATTTTATTTAGACTCGGCTTTGAAATTGAACTGGTACTAATTATGAGTGCTAACCAGCCAAATAACGGGATGTATAGTAGTTAGGCCATATAGTCCACCACGCTGGCCTAGTGCGGGTTGGCGGACGAAATAGCGAAAGATCTTTACATGGATGGATTACATACTGGTGGCCATTAACAGTAGCAAAACCAAACAACACCTTGAATTACAAAGCAATGCTTGGAATTCCACTGCGCTCGCCATCAAGAGACATAAGATGTTAAGTCTCAATATGTCCAGTATTTACTCTGGCTTCAACCCGAAACACATCAGCGCATTTAAACTGCTGTTTGGCGGGAGAAATAGTCATTGCGGTGGTATCCACCCAGATGGTCTCTCTTATATGAGAGACCTACCACAAGTAGTTAATACGTTACAGTTATAACGCTAAGGTGCAGGCTTTGAATCCTCGAATCTCGAATGGATTTTTCTATGCATTATCAGTCTGGTCTGGTTAAGTTAGGAATTTTTGCCCGATATAGGGAAAGGCTTTACCCCTGTTACGTCATGGGACGGAACACATAAGTCGAAACGTGGGTACCCTGGTAGCACCTCTGCCTACCCCTTCTGGAAATAAGGCGTGAGTTTATGTATGTAATTCCAGACTATTATTATTTTAATGTAACATTGTATGCAAACATAAAGGTAAAGCTGGTGATAAAATCTTATTCATGTATAAAATAAATACCTAACCAAATTAATCTTAAAAAATGTGAACATATTAATATTAAATCCTATTTCTATGGACTGTATGCCTACTGTCTAACTGCCAACATCTATGCATCATTAACTCCTCCAAACAAATAGCAAGCATTACACATTCAAATGTGTCAACAGCCATTAATATGAGCACATGTATATGGAAACATGCGGAACAGTCCACAAACAATAGACATGGACACTTTAATATAACACAGCGAATTATAATGGTAAGCAATTTGTAGCCGTGTTTGCGCTTTCAGAAGTCCACTTAAATTACCAGGGTAAACTCTGTGTAATAGAGATAGGATTATGCGCGCTGTTAAAGAGTTATGATTGCGGAAACGGGTAGTCCTGTTGTGCATACGATGTTTTGAATGTTGGAAGGGCGTAAGTGAATTACGGCCTTATTATTGGACAGTTATAAAACCTCTTTGGTTATCGAGTGTTATGTCTCTTTCGAACGATGTTGGAATTCAGTTTGAGCGAAAAGGACAACAAATTCTATAACAGAAATAGGTTTTAAAATTTTCTATGAATCAGGCCTTCACAATTTTTAAGTGGATAGGACCTTTTTATTGTTTATGTGTGTACTCTTTGCGGTAAAATAATGAAAAAAATAAAGTACTTTGATTAGTTCATAGTACTCGTATATATTTATTGCTATATAGGTGCAGAAAAATATCGATGACACGATCATCTGAATATACACATATATACATTTGAACTTATTGCTTGAATAGAGTAAATAAGATGAAATGAAAAGGACCATAAAATAAAATACTTTTTGAAAACGCAGACTGTCTTGCATCTATACCGTACATGTAAATAAATATATAGAAAAAAAAGCCGAAGATATCTTAAGCAGATGCGCGAAATCACGAGCCAAACCTTGTAATTTTTATAATTATTTGTAGGTAATATTAAAAGTTTAAATATGAAAGTTTTTTCTAAATTAACAGTCAGCAGTTTCTAGACTATTCACAAAGCAGTTATTCATTTCCTCAGTCATGCTAGTGTTTGAGAACATAAGCCCTAGGTTTTAGAGCGGGGAATGTACGTCTAGGCCTTTATAATTGAATTCGCCACTGCACTAGGGCTGCCAGTGGAAAAAATACTCCAACGCCGAGTTTATACAACGCTGTATTTTTTTTATTTCTGTGAGTGGCAAGACGAGCACGCCGTTTGCCTGATTGTTAGCGATACGACCGCTCATGAACAGAAGCAAAAGAAAACAACACCTTGAATTACAAAGCAATGCTTGGTACTCAACTGCGCTCACCACCCTGAGCCATAAGATGTAGTCTCAACATGTCCAGAAGTTACACTTGCTACACTTTATTTCAAGCTATTTCTTCTTGAATAATAGACATAATCAATATTAAGTTAATAGTAAGTAAGCTGTCTGTCTTTTTTTATTAATAGAGGCTCATTAATAATTAATATCTTTATACACATTTAGTGGACCGTCTACACACAAAGAGAGCAGTTGATGTCGGGATTCGTCTAAAATAGAAAGTTCGATGGAACCCTCCCAATATTATCGGAAATTATTTTAAAAACGGTATGCAGGTTTCCTCTCAATATTTTAGTTCACCATTCACTAAGCTGTTAGTTAGTAATCAAATGTGAAACGGAGTCCATGAAAAATCCTTTCGAAGTATTTAAAAACTTTTCCTCCTGCCTATTTTTTAATTTCTGCTCTTTAGTTTTAAATATTAATATTTGCCTTATGTTACAAGCTACTTTAATACTTTTCGACAGCAAAGTTTTATTTTTAACGTATTTGTGTTTGTAAGCGAAATAATACCACAAATGGATAACAGTCAAATATCCTATTGTAAATAGTCAGAGCTGGCATCCCTGAAGGAAAAAACAAATTCCTAACGCGGTCACTGACAAAGTCCATTTTAACTTGAGCCTGAATATGCTTTTAGGTCATCAAGAGATCTAGGCGAGGGTAATAAGATAAATGCGGCTCGTTCTAGTGGAATAGGGACGGAACATTATGGAGTGTTGTATTAAGAACGTTTTTTTGTCATTTGTATGGTCATTTGGAGAGGATGAGATGATGAGGGGAAGTGGAAGTGATATAAAGCTACTTCGCCACGTTTTTATACTTGCAGGTTATTGCCTACAAGGCATTTGTTGAATAATTTGGAGGTAGGTCTCTCATATGTGAGAGGCCGCCTGGGTAGGTTCCACCGCTTATTTCTTCTTCTTTTTATTTCTCCCGCCTAACAACAGTGTAAATTGACTGTTGTGTTTCGGATTGAAGGACGTTGTAGCCAGAGTAATTACTGGACATATTGACACTTATAATCTATAATCTTATGATCAATATGGCGCCCGTAGTGGTATGTCAAGCATTACTTTGTAATTCATGGTGTTGTTTATTTTGCTACTCTCCATGAGCGGTAATAGGAATACTCTGTTCAGACTGCAATGTACTATCCATTGTTGTTGATATTCCAGTATAAAAATGAAGTAAATGTATACAGCTTAGTTTCAGTCAACAATTACGAAAGCTCAAAGTTTAGACGAAGGTTCTGTATATAGAAATAATGCATGAGAGTCAGAGTATAAACTTTAATGAGGTGTGGTTTTAAGTAATCGAATGGAATGAACCATTATTCATTAATATTACCTTCTATTTTGCTCGTGATGCTCTTTTGTATTTGTTTAATTTTATATCTTTAAACCACTCAAACGTCCCGACCTCCAGCGTTGACATAATTACTTGTCAAATGGCAATTTTTGAAATATATTATATACCCTATTTCTGTTATCATAAAGGTTGTCAAAATATACCTAATTAAAACCGACATTAAGTTGACATTATTTTAAAAAGGCCGGGACGTAAGAATACGTAAGTATATTCAGACTGCGACTGAAAACGGAGTCAGGTGTGGTTGCTTCACATCAGAAATAATGCAAAAAAAGTCTTTTTGTTCTATCGTCGTGTTTGGGTGGTAAATATATTGTTTTTCCTAAAATAATAATGTACACCCTTTTAATTTTTAAAACGTTATGGATCGCAAGCGTTTAAATTAATATATTAGCAAATACTATGAATTTAAAACGGAAAGATGATGATATTTCAAACAATATGAAAACATTTTTTTTTTTCAAATTTTTTAGTCTCGTTGTGTCTGTAGTCACTAAAATTGCCACAAGGCTTCGTTTGCGGTCCCAGTCTGGGTATACCAAGCATTTATCAAGGTGAATTAAAGACACATTCAAACATCTCCTCATGTATTTTATCATGTAACATTTTACGACCGATACATAACTATATTATCATCATAAATCGAACCATTTTAACCATTTGAATCTCAGACGAATCAATTTTTTTTAACACATCATCATTCCTTCTCATCTAACACATCATTAAACACATAAGTAAGAAAGAGAGAGCGATAAGTAATTCCATGTAGTTTATTCATTATTTTTTGCACGATTTCCTTCAGCGCTACCCAAAGAATTGTTTATGGCCGGCATATTCGTTACTTATAAATATTTCCTTCAGTATCAACACATACGAATCTGGTACAATGCCAGAGTATTGCGAATTGGCTTGTGGTCTAAGTTAATATGTTTAATAAACATTAGTGCACACATTAACACGAATATACTATGTAGGTATTAAGTAAATGCAAAAAGAAAAAGGAGAGTCATAGATAAAGTGTTTTTAGGATTTAGGAAAAGTATTAAACAAATAAATTAATGTCTGAACAAGCTAAATATAAACACTCATTCAAAACAAACACATGTGAAGCATCCACAACTACTCCAAATTGTTGCGCCCGACGCAAATCGCTTCAAGCAACTTTGCCCGCAGTTTTCGCTTGCACCACAGAAACGATGGAAGTCGGCAAATCCAGATAAATTTCTCATGATACAAGACGAATATATACGGATTTATGGGTACTTCGTCAGTGTACAATATTTGGCTTGTATATCTTGATTAAATTGGGGTGATTGTAGTATGTTGATAAACAAATACTCCGAAAGTTAATAAATATAAATAGGAGCAGATTAAGATATATGGTCGTGTCAGCTTTATGTATTATTTTAGCAAAAACGATTAACGATACGGTTATAAAGCCGAGGTCGTGGGTTCGAATCTCGAATATTGAGTTTTCTATTCATTATCAGCCCGGATTCAGTTACGGTCGATAGGCTCGTCTGCTATCATCGAGGGATGGAACATACGCGGCAAAATGTGGGTGTCCTAGCACGTCTGCCTACTCCTTCTGGGAAAAAGGCGTGAATGTGTATGTAGTATGGATTATCTTCGTAAAATCTACACTTTATAATGATTTAATTGACATTAAATGTCTCTGATATCATCTGATATTTTTCTCATATATGTGGAAATAGTTCCGTCTCGGGTTAAATCAAACCAAGATCGTTTGGATAATCTTAAATATCATTTCGTCTTTTAAATTTGTCTTTATTTCGTCGTCACTTCAGTCATCCTTTATGTCTTCCATCATCTTACAGATCTTTCTCCCTTTTCGGCCCTTTGGTACTTCAACATCTTAATCATTCATCCTCTGTTTTTCCATCGTAAGTAATTTTCCTTTGTCATCTCTTCCACACAAACTACGTTCCATCTCAGTCATTCGACTAAAGTTTCATTCTACTTATCTTTCCTCATAAGTTTCAAATCCCACTGTTTTTTTCTAATTTATTTAAGTAATAATATCATTAAAAAATTAATTGAGTAATAATATCATCTAGGCAGGGACGAAGCGATGAAGGATTATGAATGCCAGAAAATAATTCCCTGAGCGAAGTTGGGCCGTGGTCTAGTTCAATAATAAAGTTTTCAGCCTATTGGAAAATTAAAGATGGAATGAGTTTGCATTTCAATACGTTTATTCTGTAGAAGCTGAAATTACAGTTTTGAGTCGAATGAAATTCCTGATGCAGTTATGACATGAATATGAATACTTAGAAAATTTGGGTAATGATTTAAATAATTATGATAGTAGAAGAGCGATTAACAATTGATAAATTTTATACCGCATTTACTTTAAATATTTAAACAGTCTGCTATTTTATCTACAAAGCATGTAATAGGGTTAATTACTTGTCAAATCAAAATATTATTCACTTTTTCAAATCCTAATGTCTCCTCATTTCCCCCTAATTCTATTCTCCTTTTAATAATGCCTCCTTTATAAAGATACATGTGCCCACACAATTATTTAGGTAGAGGCATAATTAAGGTTTAAAAAATTAAATATTTTTGTGAATCCACTAACCCAAACCCAATTGCGGGTTTTTGTTAATTGAATGGACCCTTAGAGTATATACTGGGTATCTCAAGACTGCTACCGAAAACGAAGCCGGGTGGTAGTTTTAGTGGCTACAAACACAATGCAATTAAAACTCTCGCATAGAAACGCGACAATTATTTTTTATTATTTTTTAAATATCGTCATTTTTGGGTGGTAAATCCATAGTTTTTGCTAAAATAATAATTTAAACTCTTTTATACCTTAGATTATTTATAAATAAAAGGGTATACACTATTATTTTAGGAAAAAATGTATTTACCACCCAAATATGGCCATAGGAAAAAAATAACAAAAAAAAATTGTCGCTTTTTTTTGCAACTTATTCTGTTGCATTGTGTCTGAAGTCGCTTAAACTACCACCCGGCTTCGTTTTCGGTAGCAGTCTTGATATACCCTGTATATATAGAGGGAGCGCTGGTACTTCAAAAACGTAGATAAAAATCACAGCACAGTTGAATATGGTTAGAAAGGCAATAGCCGTCAAATTGTATGAAAACCAGCGTCGTTGTTTTCGGAACACAAAACCTCAACAAATCCAATACATAAAGCTTGCAATAGTCGATTTAAAGTATCGATAAAATTATGGAAATATGTCTTTGTTATAAGACCGGAATTTATTTTATCAATATGCTTAATGGTTTTTTTCTGATACAGTTATTTCATTAGTATTATGTCAATAGGCGGAAAATAAATGAGACTAGTATTGAAAATTCATTTTAATTTGTATCTGTATCAGCCCATATACGTCCCACTGCAGGGCACGGGCCTCCTCTACAATCGAGAGTACGATTGACAGTGGTTAGGCCATATAGTCCACCACGCTGGCCTAGTGCGGGTTGGTTAATTTGTATACTATTTTACAAATCTATATGGTCCAGGATTTTTAAGATTAACATTTTTATTATTGGAAAGGCACATATAAACAATTAATATAATCAAATTACGATATTTTTACGTCAATAGATTCAGTGGTTTTGATTTTTCATACAATATTTAATTATTTCACCGCCATGATACAGTTTTTCCATAAGCGTTGCACGTAATTATTTTTGGTTTGTATATTACTTATGATCCAGATTTTTTTATTGTCTTCCGTTTCACGAAAATGAATACTTAGAACAAATCGTACTGGATTTTGTAGGAATCCAGTTGTCTCTACCTATTGCCTTTATCGACTCATTCTTGGAAACTTTTAAATGAATAAGTTACTATATTATAATGTATTTTCAGATACAAAAATATGTTGTTCTCATGTTGGCAGAGGTATGAAATTAGAACATAGGATGGGTCGTCAATGTTATCAATCGTTACTACAATTTAAAATGACTAAAAACTGATTACGAGTATACGAAATCATTATCTACATCCATATAGTTACTATGTACAAGACTACAACACTACGTGACATGTGCCAATTTTCGCTGTTGACATAACAAAAATGAGTCGTATGCTTTGCGTAGGAACTTGGCATTCGCGAGCATTGTATGTACGCGTAATCAGCAATGTATATTTTTCATTTGTCGTCTATAATACACACGCCGGCAGAATTAGAGGAACACGCGTTAAATATTGAATTTCTTAGAAAATATTATAATAACTGAATGTTTTTATTTTTGAATATTTAAAATGAGGCAAAATTTATAACAAATTACTATAATTGAGTAAAAAATACCTTAATTAATGACGCAAATGCAATTAAACGGAAATACAGTAAAATGAAATTTCTGTATTGTCAAATGTAATCGTGTATTTTAAAAACTTACAGAAATAATTTAAGAAAATTAATAATGCGTATTGCTACCACGGGCTCTGATAAGAGTCTGGATATGATCCTTCATGCTTTTAATGACGTCCTCAATCACTTTTTGCGACAAATTCTCCCACTCTTGCACTAACATGAATTTTAATCCTTGGACGATCATCACGATAGGTCAGGGGTGCTCCTATCTAGTGGTCATGGCTTGTCCTAGAATAGGTGCTACGAGTACGCGACCTCGGCCCCCCGAGCTACTGCAGTCACTACAAACATTCCCTTCCATGACTGCAGTATCCACTCCTACAGGCCATACTCTCCTTTCCCATTATATCCTCTACTCACAAACCCTATTTCCTTTCCCCCCGCTGATGATGGGCAGCGACGTCAGCGCGAGTCCCCTCCTGCGCTCGCCAACCCGCCTGCCAAGCGTGGCGAGTATTGGCAAATACCCCTCAATGGCGACACAAAAATTGACCAGGCACCCAGTCCCCGGCAGCCCCACTATTCCTGGCGATGGTAGCAGCCATGGTGACGGTGGGGCAGGAGGTGCTAAGAATCCCCGGGTTGGCCCCGGCTACCACCCCCGACGACGACTGGCCCTGGTAACACACAACATACGCACTTTGAGGACAGACGAGAAGATTGTCGAACTGGAAGAAGAATTGAGCGGGTTACACTGGGATATTCTGGGGTTATCGGAAGTCCGAAGAATCGGGGAGGATACGATAACCCTGAAGTCTGGTAACCTGCTCTTCTACCGGGGGGACGACCAACAGTCTCGAGGAGGTGTCGGATTTCTCGTCCACAGGTCTCTCATCAACAACATCGTATCCATCGAAAGTGTGTCGAGCAGGGTAGTATACCTTATACTCAGAATATCCAAAAGATATTCGTTGAAGGTCATACAGGTATACGCGCCGACCTCGACACACCCAGATGAAGAAGTAGAGGAGATGTATGAGGACATTAGTCGGGCCATACATACTTCCAAAACCTACTTCAATGTTGTTATGGGGGACTTCAACGCAAAGTTGGGCAAGAGAAGCGATGCAGAGTTGAAAGTGGGGCAATTTGGACATGGGCAACGGAACCTCAGGGGTCAGAGGCTGGCCGACTTTCTGGAAAAAGAGGGACTCTTCGCGATTAACTCTTTTTTCCAGAAGCCGCCTCACAGGAAATGGACCTGGTTGAGTCCTGACGGTTCTACGAGAAATGAGATAGATTTCATCTTGACGACGAATAGATGGATGTTCAGTGATGTCTCTGTGATCAACAGGGTGAAATCCGGTAGTGATCACCGAATGGTTAGGGGCACATTGAATATCAACGTCCAATTAGAAAGGCGCCGCTTGATGAAGTCTACGCTCCGACCTACTCGCGCCCATATCCAAAACCCCGAGAGCTTTCAACTCGAGTTGACAAATCGCTTTGATTGTCTAAAAGAAAACCTTGCAGTGGACGAGTTAAACAGCGGTTTGGTAGAAGCTGTCCATACGGTGGGATCTAAGTATTTTAGACCTCGCCGTAGAGATAGACCACAAAAACTCTCGATCCACACTCTTGACCTCATGGCCGAACGTCGATCTTTGACGCTGCAGTCTTCCGTTGACACCGAAGCATATCGGCGGCTCAATAGACGGATCTGGAAGTCCTTGCGACACGATGTCCGTGCTCACAATACTGTGAGCATTAAGGAGACAATTGAACGGAACGGAGGCTCCAAAGTGTTTGCAAGAGACTTGTCTATTGGGCAAAGCCAGTTGTCTAGGCTGAAGACGGAAGACGGCCGCGTGGTATCGACGAGGGCAGAGGTATTAAGGGAGATCGAGAGGTTCTACGGACAGCTTTACACCTCGGTTGCCGAACCTACTGTTAGCTCGGCCGAAGACCCGAGAGCCGAGTTAATCCGACACTTTAGCGATGATATTCCGGACATCAGCCTGTTTGAGATTGAGATGGCCCTCAAACAACTTAAAAACAACAAGGCGCCGGGTGAGGACGGAATCACTTCAGAGCTTCTGAAAGCGGGCGGAACGCCGGTACTGAAAGTCCTTCAGAGGCTCTTCAATTCCGTTCTCCTCGAGGGCTCAACGCCGGAGGCATGGAGCAGGAGCGTGGTGGTACTGTTCTTCAAAAAGGTGATAACACTTTGCTGAAGAACTACAGGCCCATCTCGCTCCTGAGCCATGTCTATAAGTTGTTTTCAAGGGTCATCACAAATCGTCTCGAAGGCAGGTTTGATGACTTCCAGCCTCCCGAACAAGCCGGTTTCCGAAAAGGCTTTAGTACCATAGACCATATTCATACGCTACGGCAGATTATACAATAACTAAAATTTTTAATAAAAAAAATAAAAACCGACTTCAAAACAAAAATCCACTAAAAACCAAAAAATAATAAATACCACTCCAAAGCAAAAAAAATAATATTTATTTCATGGAACTCGTGCATGTTGATTAATTTGCTTAATGACTTGACTAGCCAACAAATCAAAATATATGCGTAACATATTGAAGACGGGCCGCCAAGTACCAAACATGTAGGACGTATGCCTTATATTAATTTAAATATCTATATGTTTGGTACTGGGCGACCCGCCTTCAATATGTTACGCATATATTTTGATTTGTTGGCTAGTCAAGTCATTAAGCAAATTAATCAACATGCACGAGTTCCATGAAATAAATATTATTTTTTTGCTTTGGAGTGGTATTTATTATTTTTTGGTTTTTAGTGGATTTTTGTTTTGAAGTCGGTTTTTATTTTTTTTATTAAAAATTTTAGTTATTTTTATCTTTTTAGTGTTGATAGGTATTTAAATTAAGAAGATTTGGTCCCCACAAGGAATGTGTTCTTTCCGATGACAATGAAATCGCTAAATATCGGCTAAAAGCTGCCAAAGATATTGGAATATTCACATGTTTATTATTTTTCTCCCCCCCCCCCCCCCCCATCCCTTCGCGCCTACCTCTTTTTCCCTCACCACTGTAGCCTAGCTTTTATACTGAAGCCAATGCAAAAAGAACCGTTGAAATCCTCTTAAATTTTGAGGGGTTCTACTCTCCAGGTCCGAACATGATAATCAGATCTTAATGTTATGTTCCTGGGATCAACCTGTTAATACGTTCTTTCTAATGAAAAAGAAATCACTAAAATCGGTTATAAGCTGCTCAAGATATTAGTATTTACGTGTATTTTAATTTTATCACCCCCCCCCCTCACCCCTACCCCTTTTTCCCTCCCTCACTGTAACTTAACTTTTATAATAAACCTAATGCAAAAGAACCATTGGAATCCTACTAAATTTGAAGAGTTATATTCTCCAGGTCCGAACATAATCATCACATCTTCATGTTGTATTCCTGGGATCAACCTGTCAATACGTTTTTTCTAATGAAAACGAAATCACTAAATCGGTTGAAAGCTGCCGAAGATATTAGAATTTACGTGTATTTTAATTTTATCACCCACCCCCTCTCACCCCCACCCCTTTTTCCCTCTCTCACTGTAACTTAACTTTTCTAATGAACGTAACGCAAAAAGAACCATTGCAATTCTCCTTAATATTAAGGAGTTCCCCTCTCCAGGTCCGAAGATATTCATCAGATCTTCACCATATTTTTATGGGACCAAACGACAAGCACCAGCTTTCAATCAAAGAAAGAATGATCGAAATCGGTTCACACAGTACAGAGAAACGAGGTAACAAACATAAAAAAAAAGCAACATACAGTCGAATTGAGAACCTCCTCCTTTTTTGAAGTCGGTTAAAAAACCGAGGAGTATAGCTTGCCGCTTTGTTTAGCGTTTGTGGACTATGAGAAAGCCTTTGATTCGATCGAGACCTGGGCTGTGCTACAGTCTCTTCAGCGGTGCCACATAGACTATCGGTACATCGAAGTGTTGAGGTGTATATACAACAACGCCACCATGTCGGTCCGAGTACAGGATCAGAGCACGAAGGCTAATCCACTACAGAGAGGCGTGAGACAGGGAGATGTCATATCTCCGAAACTGTTCACTGCCGCGCTGGAAAATGCCTTCAAGCTCTTGCAGTGGAAAGGATTCGGCATCAACATCAACGGCGAGTATATTACTCACCTTCGATCTGCCGACGATATTGTAGTCTTGGCAGAATCGCTGGATGACCTTAGCACTATGCTCGAAGACCTTAATCGAGTTTCCCAACAGGTGGGTCTTAAAATGAACATGGATAAAACGAAGATCATGTCGAATAACCATGTTGTGCCCACCCCCATTGGAGTTGGGGGCTCGACTCTCGAAGTTGTAGACGAATATGTCTATTTAGGACAAGTGGTCCGGTTAGGCAGGTCCAACTTCGAGAGAGAGGTCAATCGTCGAATCCAACTCGGTTGGACAGCATTCGGGAAACTTCGCGACGTCTTCTCGTCCAAAATACCTCAGTGCCTAAAATCGAAAGTCTTCGATAGTTGTGTGCTACCAGTGATGACATACGGCACCGAGACGTGGCCTCTCACTGTGGGCCTCATTAAAAGGCTCAAAGTCACTCAACGAGCCATGGAGCGGGCTATGCTCGGTGTTTCCCTACGAGATCGAATCAGAAATGAGGAGATCCGTAGGAGAACCAAGGTTACCGACATAGCCCATAGGATTGGCAAGTTGAAGTGGCAGTGGGCCGGGCACATAGCTCGTAGAACCGATGGCCGTTGGGGCCGAAAGGTTCTCGAGTGGACGCCACGTACAGGCAAGCGAAGTGTTGGACGCCCGCCTACAAGGTGGACGGACGATCTGACTAAGGTCGCAGGAAGTCGCTGGATGCAGGCCGCTTCCAACAGGTCATTGTGGAGATCATTGGGGGAGGCCTATGTTCAGCAGTGGACTTCCTGTGGCTGATATGATGATGATGATGATATGATGATCTTGCTGGGCAATCCATTTGCGCGATGGCCTGGCATTGGGCTGGGCTGGTATTGGGCCTGATTTAAGTAGTCGCGAACCATTTGCGCTGTGTGGGCCGCGCATTATCATGCATAAATAAAAAATATTCGCCTATGGATGGTGCAAAAGACAATACATGGGACCCTAAGATCTCTGCGACGTATCTTTGTGCAGCTAAAGACCCATTTCTTATAAGTATTAACTCCGCGCGTGCTTCCAAACATATACCACCCCATACCAAAATTGACCCTCCGCCATAACACACCTCTTTCAGTAAAGTTTCCTCGATTAGCGTTCTCCTCGATACCTCCAGATCCTCTCCCTTCCTTCTATACAATTCATAACAAAACTGCTTTCATCACTAAACAAAACTCGGCTCCACTCATTTGTCCAGTCGCGGTGCTGATGAGCAAAAGCTTATCTGGCTACCTTATGTACCACCTCGAGTTTTGGAGCTTTTGACGGAACGTAAGTCTTCAGTCCAACTTCATTTAAACGTGTTCTTACTGTGCGCTTACTGATATTAACATCACGGACTTCTTGTGACATGTTTCGGGTCTGAATAGCCGTTTGACGACGATTTCTCAAAGTTTTCAGCCGTATAAAATGACCATCCTGGGTACTGGTCCACTGTTTTCTGCCTTATCCTGGCATCCGCACATAAGAGCCTATGTGCCTCTAACGTTTAACGTTGAGAAAGACGACAGATACCGACACACCCAATGCGCGACTTACTGAATCCTACCCTTGACGATTTTCAATCATTGTTACCGCTCTGGCAACTTCAGTGGAAGGTAAGCCACTCATTTTATATCCTACAAGACAGGTACTCTAAAAACAATAACAATAAAAATATCTTAAGTCACATCAAATGAAATTAAACAAAATTTTGTAAAACCACTTGAAAGTGAAAAAATCTTAAAAACACTTGAGAGCGTATAATTAACGATAAAACTCTAAATATCCAAAAATCTTTTTGCAACATTTAATTTTTTAAAGGTGCTGAAATATAAAAACAAAGACCATTTAAACAAACAGCAAACAAAATTAAAAAAAAAAACTAATTTTTGTGCGTGTTCCTCTAATTGTGCCGGCGTGTGTATTATCGAATTCTTTAAAATGTCGTAATTAATAACCGCAATTTTTGAAAATACAGGTGAAAATCAATAAAATCGGGTTGAATATTGGTATGAAATTCCTCCTCTATTGATATTTGATGCTTTAGTATTGGAAAGATAGCACAAATCTGCATTTTTAGTCTATTTCGCCGGAGCACCTCTCTCCAAGGCATTTCGACAGCGACTAATTTGACAAATCATCCGTTCCGCGGCAGTGATGCTTTTTATGCACAACCTTGCGACGCGTCAAACACTTTTATTTCCCTTCTAACTATATTCATCTGTTCTGTGATAAAAATGGTGGTGCCGCGGCCACCTTTTTCTTCCCCATATCCAGTATGAATTGTGACAGCTTGGAATACGCATGAATTACATGAAAATGAAAAATCAAAAAAATTTAGTTTAGCGCTATCGAATACCATCCAAATTTATTTTAGGGGTTAATACTTAATTATTAACTGAGTATTCGTTTATCACCGACAATAAGTCCAATTTCTTATTAATTATTAAGAAATGATATACATCAATTTAAAGAAAAATATTAATATTTTTAAATTTTCGAACTCCTTTTTATTCAATGTTGCAAGTAATTAAATTGTTGAAATTCCGAAAAACTTCCGGAATAATTTTTAGGTGGAAAATATAAAATATTTGAATTTGGACCGAAATTAATTATAATAACGCAAGGGTGAGTTTGCTTTACCTTTATTGTTAATAAATGATGTATGATGATAACTAAAAACAATGAATACATACAGTGAATATGTTTCCATTTATTTATTTATATATTTTCGAGGAAAAGTTATTTATTGGTAACATTAATATCGGAGTGCTACCAACATTACGAACAAGAAAATATCTACGTTTTGAAGTTGCAAATGTATGACAGCGCTCCCTCTAGCGTGATTTTGACACCCCCTACAATAAATTAAACCATGTGCATCGCGTAGTAAGTTATATTATTTGCACGCATAGGAGTTGTCGTTGAAGAAGAAACAAAAAAGTTGATTTTTCAAACAAATTATAAGTCAAAATAATGGCATTTAATTTGAACGTCCTATAACTATACACTTACCTGATTTACAGCGTCCGCACGGAGCGGAGCGGCAACTAGAGATGTTAAAAAATAATCGATTTTTAATTTAATCGATTATTATTGTCTTATAATCGATTTTTATAATCGATTTTTAAAATCCTGTTAATCGATTTTTTATAAATCGATTATATAAATTATCCATAAAAATCGATTTTTATCAACAGCTCCATCTATGCGACGTATGAAAAAACTCGAAGTAAGTTTATACTGTTCAATATTATTATCATGTTATGAGCATGGATGTAGTATATAAACAGGATTGCGCACGAAGAAAATGGTGTCATCCTGAAATAAGACATGTGCACGTAGCATAAGGTTTAATTTACTATGGTAAATGAAATGGAGGAAGGCCGAAACCGAGTGAGACAGTATGAGGGGGTTTTATCCCTTTTCATTTGCAAGCCAAACCAAAAAAAATATTTTATCTAGTAGATTATTTTACATTCGCGAAAAGGTAATTAGTTCGATAAAAAAATAAACACAGAATATCTATAGTAACATATAGAAAAATATTATTATTTAACTTTACTTATGGGTCCATAAACGAATTCATGGCATTACAATGGAAGGTTAAATGCATGATAGGAGAATTTGTAATTATAACTCTCACCACTTGATAATAAAATAAAATATGTCATGGCTTATACGAAATGTCACAGGTGTATAATTTCAAATTATTTTCGATATTTATTAACGGAAATTGGTTAAAAAGTGTTGCAAAATGATTTGTATAAGTGAATAATATAGTGGTTGTTGTATATCGATTCAAAAGTGAGTGGTTTCATGAGATTTACCATTTTTGTTTACAAACATTCGCTACGGTGACCATAATAAAACCCGCCTTAGAACTTTTCTGATCGACAATTCAAAGTTCGGATGAATTATTGAATAACTTTTAATCTGCTTGAATATTAAAAGTAGTTCTTTTTTCTTTACAATTTTATTATTATAGTAATGTTTAATTTATACACGTTAATTTGCATCCTACTATGTTTTAAGTGAAAATAAACACGATAAAAGTTTTTCTAATAGAATTGATCATGAATTAAGTATGATTAAAAAATATTTATTTCTTGCGATAGTTTTTATTTACTGATTGATGTAAGATTTCGGCACGAACGTATTACACTAACTGGTCCACTGTCTGCTACATTTTCACGCCTAAGCCACTGAACCGATTTTGATAGAATTTGATACAGAGATAGATTAGACCTTGGGTAAGGGCAAAAGGTTACCTTTTATTATATAGACAACGCTTGAAGGGGTTGAACAACGAGATGGCAGAATGTATGGAAAAATCTAAACTGTTGAAGTTACAGATGTCAAACTTTACTCATTTATGAACAAAAATAACTGCACACTTTATGTTCTTAAAGTTAACCATAAAGGGGTTGAAATGTTACATAAAAATTTAAGCCGTTACAGTTATGGAAACCTTATTCCAAATGAAAAATAATGGCGTGAGTAATATTAGAAAAATAGTATTATGGGGTCGAAATAAGGGATGAAATATTATACATAAAATCATTTTTTTTTTGGAAATATCACTAATTATATGGCAGAAAGGAAGAAACTCTTTTGTTATTGATCCGATTGGTCTGAAATTCGAAATTTAAACCTCCCCTTTAAATTGAGATTCAGAATTATAGTTATCGCCGCCATTTTGAACTTTGTAAATGATTCGATTAAGATATTTGTTAGGTATGAGATGGTAGGACAACTACGTTGCCGTTAGGTTTTACAAGATTAGGTATGAATAATAATGTGTATCTGGTATTAAGTAGGTCAGCGATGCTCCTAGCTAGTGGTCCTGGCCTGTCCTAAAATAGGTGCTACGAGTATACGACCTCGGCCCCCGAACTACTGCAATCACTACCAACTTTCCCCTCCGTGACTGTAGTATCCATCTCTATATTCCATACTTTCCTTTCCAACAACATCTTCTAGCCGCAAACTCTATTTCCTTTCCCCAGTTGAAGACGGACAGCAGCGTCATCAACGCGAATCCTCCTGCGCTCGCGAACCCACCTGCCAAGCGTGGTTAGTATTGGCATAAACAATAAAAAAGCCTAATAGTTGTTAAAACCAGGACCAGGACTCCAGTCCCCGGCAGCCCCGCTATTCCTGGTTATGGTAGCGGCCACGGTAACGGCGGGGCAGAGGGTGGTAAGAATCTCTGGGTTGACCCCAGCTACCACCCCCGACGACGACTGGCACTGATAACACACAACATACGCACTTTGTGAACAGACGAGAAGATTGTTAACTGAATTTTGCTGTCAATAAATATTTATTATTATTATTTTCATTTTTCATTTCACCTATTAAAAGTATACGTAATAAACTATGATTTTGAACTTTTTTGCTAGGTCCTAATGGTCCAATATTTTGGTTTGGTCAAATATTTTTTTACACGGTTAGACAATATCACGTTTGTTACCTCAAAAACAAAATGCTTTATTCGACTTTATATTAGCCAATTTTACTAAAATTCCTGTATATCCCAAAAAATATGGTCACCCTATAGGAACGGGACACTCCCCCTTCCTACACCTCTTGCTCGGCTCGTTTTTCCGATGACAGTGCGCAGTCCTGTTTATATACTACTTCCATGGTTATGAGTGAGTTATGACGTAGCCGGTAGCATCTCTATTTAATCTGTCATCTCTGGAGCTTCTCACATATGAGAGACCTACCACCAATATTCGTTTTAGTATTCGTTTTATATTTTAGTTTTTGAGACCATAACGGAGTCGTTAAGTTTGTTATAAGTATTTTATTTCATTACTAGTCAAATGTAAAATAGGAGTGGACATTGGTGACAGTAATTACTTCTAATATTTTCATTGTTTAAACTTAAAGATAATAATATGTTTTATATTTTTGTTTTTGAGATTACAGACAGCGCAGACGTTTATTTCTTAAAGAATTTTATTTTAAAACTAGTCACATGTAAAATTATTATCATCATATCAGCCTGAACGTAGGCCTAAATATGAAATAGTACTGGACATTTATGGCATTTTTTTAAAATTTGTTTAATATTTTAGTTTTTGAGACAATAAAGTTTTTATTTTATTGCAATGCTCATCATTTCATTTTTATTAAATAAATGATTAATTGTACTGGAAATTAGTATCAATAAATAAACTTGGTTTCCTCATTCCTTACCTTGAAAGTTTAATGAACAATAACAATATCTACTCCAGAATATCCGTATGCTAAAAACCCCTCAATTAACGTCACACGCATTGGTGACGACACCGGATATCCTAGAGCGAAGGGCACCCCGATACTCAGCATGAATGGACAGGCTCGTCCGGGGAGGTACCGCTGTCTCACAGGCGAATGATTTGAAGCGACAGCTTCGCTGTCGCGTTTCGATCGGTGAGTAAGATTGCCGGCTTTTTCCTTCCCGCTCCCTTCGCAATGTCATGGTCCGGTAACACATTCATGATACATGAGTCGAGGCTGTTCATGGGCGGCAGTGACCATTTACCATAAAATGATCTGCTTGCTCATTTGCTGGAATTACTTAAATTCTTATTTTTAATAATTTCGTCAATGGAAATATTACTTGACGTTAGGTGAACTTTCTACCACCCTTTACGTCAGGGATTCTTAAAAAAGAATTGAATACGGTTTGATTTTTTTTTCCTTACGTTGGGTTTTAATTATTGAAGATGTTCCAAATTATTAAAATCAACCGTAAGCGACAAAAACGAATTAACATGATATTTCTGACATAATATTAAGTTTCCAGTCAACTCACACTATAGTAAAGCTTGATTTAGATCCATATTTATAATATTAAATAATATTGAGACAAAAAAATATCGATTAAGTGTCCTCGAATAATTTCACAACACTACTTCAACAATGTTTCGTATGCTGTCACTTTCTTATAATTATACTCAATCCAAGGGCGAAAAAGGGACAGTTGCATATTATGACATAATAATAACAAGATGTATGATCTGGCAACATGTGATTATAGTAAATGCAAAGTACAGAAGGAACATGGCGCGTTAGGATACGTTTACGTAAAATTGTTTTGGAAATGTTAAATTGAAATATTGCGTGTTGGATTCAAACAATACTTAAAATTGACTGCAAGCTGTGTAAAAATAAAGCTGAAAGAAATTTTATTCTTGATGCATAGTTTTATTCATGTATACTTATTTGGACCGATTGTCACGTGATCGATTTTTTTTTCGGTGGCCTATGATTATGATTACAATTAAAGTTTATGTATTGTGCAATTAAAAAGCCGTGTATGTATTTCCAATATTCAAGAAACCTTTTAATGTGTATATTGGATTTTGAGAGTGCCTAGTAATTAGTGTATGTATTTGAGTAAATGCTTACTAAAAAATACACCAGTTAATCATTATTACTTACTTCTAAAATAACGATCATGTTCTAGGCTACATTCATAATAATTATTGTAGTGTAGAACATATTGAGGGATCTCTATTTCGCCAAGTTTTATGTTTGCGGGGTCAAAGTCCTTTGTCAGCTGAGCGGCAAAACTACTCGTGCATGTACAGAGTGATCGAAAATTACGAAATACAAATCGTCATTTTTGACAAAACTATCAGGTGGATTTTTATCTAACTTGGTACAATGTTTCCTGGGGTGGTTACGAACATGTGGACGAAGTTATTTACAATATGTCAATATCACGCGGTATAAATACTCTAAGAATGGACCATAGTCTAAACTTTTCTTTATAGTAGATGAGGTATATTCTCTACAACGGAAGTGTATATCCTGATGTTACAAATATTTTCATAGTCCCCGGAGATTCGGAATATCTGATGATTTACATAAGAGTAAAAGCGGTTATTATCTCCCGCCGATGATATTTCTCCCTCGGGAGCCTTTCGTTGAGCGAAGCTATCTCCATTCATAAATGGAACACAACAGCAGTTGATCGGTTCAAATTGCCGGGATAAAATATTGGTAACGTAAATACAGGTAATATTAGGTAATTGATTATTTTTATTATATTGACAGCCGCAGGAACGAGAGGCAGTAGGTTCGATTCCCGCGCCGAGATAAATGTTTGTGCGGCCCACAAATATTTCTCTAGGGTCAGGGTGTTTGTGAGACCGCAAAGTCTGTGGTAGTTCCCGATACCCACGACACAAGACTCGATCTTAGTGTTGAGTCAGGGCTATGTGTGTGACTGTTGGATGTTGTTTATTTATTAGCCTAAAAGATCCCACCGCTGGACAAAAGCCAAAGCTAAGGTTGGTTGGTTGAGGTCTTTCACATCTCGCAATTTGCATCCAGGTAATTGATAGTACGTCTAAATTGGGTAAAGTAGCTGGTCTTAATTCCAGACTATACATCTTTTACTTTTATTTCCTTGACAAGTATTTCCAATTGTCGTGAGTTTAAACTTAAAAACGGTATGTATTGAAAACCGAACCAAAGACTTTAAGGTACAAATCCTATATCATATCACAACACATATTTATATCAATATTAGGAATAATCAATACATAATATTTAAAAAATATTATGATCAACGATTTGATTGTTTGTCTGCATCGAATAAGCTCTAAAACTACTAGACTGATTTGAAACTTCTTTCACGATTAGATTTCTACAGGGTTTATCAAGGCTGCTACCGAAAACGAAGCCAGGTGGTAGTTTAAGCGACTTCAGATAAAATGCAACAGATAAAGTTGCAAAAAAAAAGCATCAATTTTTTTTTTATTATATTTTTCCTGTGGCCATATTTGGGTGGTAAACACATTTTTTCCCTAAAATAATAGTGTATACCCTATAATTATTTTTTTAGCTACAACTATGGATTTACCACCCAAAAATGACGATATTTAAAAAATCATAAAAATTAATTGTCGCGTTTCTTTGGGAAATTTTTAGTTGCATTGTGTTTGTAGTCACTAAAACTACCACCCGGCTTCGTTTTCGGTAACAGTCTTGAGATACCCAGTATATTATCCCTGATGATCATAGGCGATAGAATAATTTCAAAATTTATCTTTACATCAGAGGCGATAGAATAATTTTAAAATGTATCTTTACCCGGGACAGACCGCTAGTACACAAATATTTTATTAGTAACTTGACAATTTATACAGGGTATATCAAGACTGCAAATAATAATTGTGTACATAGTGTTTGTAGCCACTAAAACTACCACCTGGCTTCGTTTTCGGTAGACCTCTTGATATACCCGGTATACCATATTGTGGGTGGTAAAATATATAATTTAAGACAGAACAAAAACAGCATGAATAAACAATATGCTAATATTTACCCCGGAAGTTTGATTCGGAAGCTGTCACTCAGCTGAGGGTACTGTTGACTTTACCTTCTAGTTAAGTTGAAGTTAGTCATATTCACCCTTTTCTACCCTTGATTGACAGTCTGCATGGTGCTGTTAGTTAGACGGCTTTGGAACGAGAGGCAGTGGGTTTGAAGCACCGAGACAAATGTCTGTGTCATCTTCAGATATTCGTTTTGGGTCTGGGTGTTTGCGAGACCGAAAAGTCTCTTGTAATACACATGGTACAAGACTTGATTTTAGTGTCAAGTCAAGCTTCAAGATTTTGTATATAATTTATGTAATCGTAACAAGCAAAAAATAATTCACCGTGAAGGAAAACATCGTGAGGTAGGCATACCATAGCGATTTGTATTAGTTTATATGTTATGCACATACCGCCAACCCGCATTAGGCCAGTGTCATGGACTTAATGGCCCAATCCCTCCCAATCGTATTATTGATGGTAGAGGAGTCCCGTGCCCCGCATTGGGAAGTTTAAGGGCTGACACAAAAATACATAAATAATAAACAGAGCAACTATTCTGATGAATAGATCGCTAATAGCGATAAGACCGCCAGTTGTTACACTATTTCAAAAAATGTAAACTGTTTACTTGTATGTAAAATATGGTGAACAATAAAGTGTTATCTATCTATTTATCTATCTATTCTCCAGGTATTAAAAGTATTTGTGGCTATGATCCCGTTGTATTCAAATTTTTGAATAATCTCAGTTGTTAAGTTGGCTAAGACGTTGTAAAATATTTTTTTTTTGTAGTATCAAGTATGAATTTCTATCAGGATGGTGGGTTACTAACCTCGATCGAATATAATATACTAGATACAGAATCCGGTACAAAATCATACGCCTAAAGTGGCCGAGGTTATTTATACGTCTGCATTTTAATTTCGAACTACGAGATGTAGCAAGTTCAGTCTTACTTTGGGTACCAGTGTTCAATAACACTATCATAAGAGTTTTTGCATTTTATCAATATATGTTATTTGAAAGTGTATGTGAGATATTTTCGGCAAATCTATAGATATAAATAAAATTGAAGTGTCTGTTTTAAGAGTGAAAATAAAAAAAAAATGTCCTACTACATATCGTTATATACACGATACCAGTGCCGAAAATGAAATTTAAATTTTTTTTGTCTGTCTGTCTGTTTGTTCCGGCTAATCTCTGAAATGGCTGGACCATTTTAACGGGACTTTTTTTGTCAGGTAGCTGATATAACAAGGAGTAACTTAGGGTACATTTATTTTAGAAAAATAAGTAATGATGCAATGCCCGCGCGCAGCTCACGCGCATGCCACCACTGGCCGTCACGTCGGGCGCCTCCCATCACTTCTCCCACCAACGAATCAATATCACATTTACAAAATATTGTATATAAAGATATTTTTCAATAAAGCTAATACAAAAAAACTGAAAATAAATGTGTAACGGGAGTTTACCGCCGCTCGCTAAGAGATGGCGCCACCGTAGAATTAGATCGCGGTAAGATTGATAATTAAAATAAAAATGCAAAAATAAAAAAAAACTAAATAACTTTTTTGCTAAATTCCACGCAGACGAAGTCGCGGGCACAGCTAGTCTATACATATAAATAAAATTGAAGTGTCTGTTTTAAAAGTGAAAATAAAAAAAATGTCCAACTACATATCGTTATATACACGATACCTGTGCCGAAAATGATATTTAAGAAATTTTTGTCTGTCTGTCTGTCTGTCTGTTTGTTCCGGCTAATCTCTGAAATGGCTGGACCGATTTTGACGGGACTTTTTTCTCAGGAAGCTGATATAACAAGGAGTAACTTAGGGTACATTTATTTTAGAACAATTCTTTTATTTTAGAAAAATAAAGTAATGTTGCAATGCCCGCGCGCAGCTCACGCGCATGCCACCACTGGGCCGTCACGTCAGGCGCCTCCCACCAGTTCTCCCACCAACGAATCAATATCACATTTACAAAATATTGTATATAAAGAAAATTTTCAATAAAGTTAATACAAAAAACTGAAAATAAATGTGTAACGGGAGTTTACCGCCGCTCGCTAAGAGTTGGCGCCGCCGCGCCGTAGAATTAGATCGTGGTATGGTTTCGTTACGAAGGTTGATAAAATAAAAATGCAAAAACAAAAAAAAAAACTAGATAAACTAATTAACTTTTTGTTAAATTCCACGCAGACGAAGTCGCGGGCACAGCTAGTAAATAAATAAAAAAAAATCTACTTTAGATAACAATAAACGTAATAAATTGACGTGGATAACTTTCCTATGTGTATATATGTACTGATGCTCTTATATATTATATATATATATATATATATATTTATGTATGTATATTTGTTATATAGATGTATTGATGTATGTATATTTTTATTATTAATTAGTAATTATTTGTATTTCTTATATTTTTCCTTCTTAACTCCTATTCTTTACACTTTAAGACTGCCCTCTATTTATCCGTTTATAAAATCCATCCCATGGTTGTCTGGAAGACATTGCCTTTGAGCGATAAGACCGCCAATTGTACTTTTATGATTGTGATTTTCGTTTTATTTGTATTTTTTTTGTGTGCAATAAAGTGTATAAATAAAAAATAAATAAAATAAATAAACCTTATTTCCTTTAAATTAAGATTCATTATGTTTTTGGACCATACATACTAAAGTCAAATAAAACCACAACTTTATTTGTGCTCTTATGTCTATATTTTAGGCCGTTACTTATAATCTAATAGATGGCGCGATTTTCAAGAACTTCTTATTGATACTCCAATTTAATGAAAAGTCAATTCTTTCAATGATTATATTACTAAAATCTATTTGGCTTACAATTTCACGGCCGGAGTGTTCTTAAAATATAAATTCGAAATACGATATGACGTGTACCTTTAGTAGACGCGAATATTTCATGAGCCCAAATCCATTGTTAGTGAAAATTAAATTTACTCGGGGCACGAGGTACGGGTGTGAAAATTTTAGCAGGTTGATCCGGATTAGCTTTGTACCGGGTTCGCTTCCCGACAGATTAACTTGCCTTTCAGTAATAACTTTTTTAAGGTCTGAAGGCGTAGATAAAGTTGGCTAGTAATGTTTTCATTTATTGTGAATGTCTTTTGGTATTAATTGTTAAAGAAGTTTTTAACATAATATATTTAGATGTGTAAGCAATAACTCGCATTACGCGTACCACCTACCTTATCATATAGTATTAGTATATGTTGTATCATAGTATTAGCACCTAAAGTATTAGTATCTACCTATTGTTTGTAATTGTCACGATTCCGTAACCTGACTTTATTCTAAATTCCAACTATGAGTTGCATGCATACTGTATGTTTACAAAGGTAAGTCAGTCTAGTAAGTGAATGTTTCTGTAATCCAAAGTTTTTTGAATGCTGCAGTGACTTGATATTAATGTAGAATTTGGTTGTTGTAAAAAAATATGATACACTAATTCACTGTTGAAATCATCACTGATGAAGATTCACTGTGGAAATCATTGTGGGAGGCCTATGTTCAGCAGTGGATTTCCTTTGGCTGATGGATGGATGGACAAAAGATGAGTAGAATGAAACGTTATACGAATGAGTGGCATGGAACGTACTTTGTATGAAAGTGAAATAAATAATAGTTTAAAAAAACTAAAAAACACGCTTTATATAGAAAACCCAACTAAAAAAAGATTTTTTTTTTTTAAATTTGAATTAAGAATATTGTATATAAGAAAAAAATATTTTTATTGTAAAAAAAGCGTGGGGTGCATGTTTTCAATAGATATAATTATTTTATCGACAGATATAAGTAGAAGGATTATCATTTTGATAATATCTTAAAAAGCACCCCACGCTTTTTTTACAATAAAAAATATTTTTTTCTTATATACAATATTCTTACTTCAAATTTTTAAAAAAATATATTCTATTTTTTAGTTGGGTTTTGCTATATAAAGCGTGTTTTTTAGTTTTTTTTAAACTATTATTTATTTTCTACTTTTTAGTTTGGTTTATTTATAAGAGCGTTTTTTCTTATTTTCAAATGTCTGTCTTATCAACTATCGATGGTAGGTTTTAAGCCGACATCTATGTATGTATACGAAACAAGACGCAATTACCATAAGAGTCCCTACGCGCATGCGTAGTTCGCGCACAAGCCCTCTCTCTTACTCTCATGCAAAGGATCCGGAACGAAATTAATGAATCCTGGCGAATCTAATCAGGATAATCATATATGTTAATCGAATTATTGTATTGTCATCGGTCTTTGACAGGTGTGCAAAATTTGAATGAAATCTGTCCGTTTATAGTGGGTCAAAATCGCGTCTTAAGGAGTCGGTTACAAACAAACAAACATACAAGTTAAGCTAATATAAAGCGTGTAAAAAGATGACAAATGAAAGTGCTTAGAATATATCTATACAATTAAATAAATACAAATAAAAGAAAGCATTACCAAGCAATTGAATATATATCGGTCGGTCTCTATATCCTAGCTGTCTTTAACCAGATATTAAATATCTACCATGATTATGTTCATACAATTCTATGGTTCAATAAACTCAGATAGACGTATACATTACTGTTGCCTAGGTATATATAAATATGCACCATATCTATATGGGGTATATCACCTTCTGAATTTATCTCTGCACCACCTGAAGATTGGCTGTTAGAAAATGCCTTTGGCATTAAGCCCCGCCTGTATACTATTTGTATATGAAGTATCAAATAAAATAAATAAATATATCAAGACTGCTACCGAAAACGAAGCCGGGTGGTAGTTTTAGTGACTTCAGACACAATGCAACTAAATTTTGTGAAAAAAAAATTGCGACGAATTTTTTTTGTTATTTTTTCCTATGGTCGTATTTGGGTGGTAAACACATTTTTTCCTAAAATAATAGTGTATACCCTTTTATTTATAAATACAATATGATATAATAGAGTTTAAATTATTATTTTAGCGAAAACTGTGGATTTACCACCCAAATTAGACGATATTTAACAAATAATTAATTTTGTCGCGTTTCTTTGCAAAATTTTTAGTTACATTGTGTTTGTAGCCACTAAAATTACCACCCGGCTTTGTTTTCGGTAGCAATCTTGATATACCCGGTATATCACTATCTTTGTTAACTAAAACATAAAATACATCGAAATATCCAACGAATTCTCTAGTTAAAGATAGATAAAGTTTAGAAAACGGCATAGGTCGGCATAGTTTTATTGATGAGGGACAGATAGGTAATCGTTTTAAAACCGCTCTAGCTATTATGTTGCTTCAAAAATAATTTTCGCCCTAGGTTTAGTTTATTTTGTATTCCTTTTCACAAGCTTCTATTTAATAAATAAAGTACAGCGATTAACATCAAAGTAACATTTCAATGAATGGATGTAGATACCATCAGAACAAACTAAAAGATTTAATCAGTACAAAAACATTCACAATAAAATGAATTAATACTTTTTGCTTTGTAAATGCGCCATTAATTCATAAAGACCGCTTTTCAAAGGGATGACGATGCCAGTTCTAAGAACAAAAATCGATTAATTGTACTTATTAATGTTGAATTAAGTTCCTTTCATATAAATCTCATAGGTTTGTAGAGCGATAATCATTATACATACATACATAAACTCACGCGTTTTTTCCAGAAAGGGGTAGGCAGGGGTGCAACCAGTGCTCTCACATTTCGCCCACGATGTTGGGGGCGAGCCTATCGCCATATCGGGCACAAATTCCTGACTCCGGGCTGATAATGAATAGAAAATTTCAATATCAGTGCCCGACCTGGGATTCAAACACGAGATCGCAGATTTGTAACCGTACCATAGTACAATTACGCCACCGAGGCAGTCGAGTCGAGAACAATAACCTATTCTATTATTTTCTTTGCGGGATAGACATTGACGATCAAGGAAAATATCGCGAGGAAACTGGTGGTAGGTCTCTCATATGTGAGGGGCCGCCTGGATAGGTTCACCGCAATGCCTATTTCTCCCGTCAAACAGTAGTGTAAATGCACTGTTGTGTTTCGGTTTGAAGGATTTTGTAGCCAGAGTAACTACTGGACATATTGAGACTTAACATCTTATGTCTCAGGATGGCGAGCGCAGTGGAATATTGCTACTGTGTATGAGCGGTCGTATCGCTTACGATCAGGCGAACGGCTTGCACGTCTCACCATTCATTGAAATAAAAAAAATATTGTTTAATTATAATGGTATCTTAGATTTACGCGAATGTTACACATTGAAATAAACCTATTATTTAGGGATTTTATTGCGGATTTGGTTTAGTTTTTATATTTTTTAACTTCCCGTCGCGACGTCTCTATTACTGTAACAATCACTGAGCGGATGACTAATACCTCAGTCCGCCCCGTCACCACGAAAACTGTAAAGTACAGAGCCACAAACTTATCTGGCCCAGTGGCCAAAAGTGGAAACAAAGACGTCATTTGAAATTGTCATTCTACCTGCCAGTTGCTGACATATCTGCCATTGGTTGTTTACTCAATGTATTTATTTTTCCTGCATTATTTAAAACTAGTGAAAAATGCCGAAAACTTATAAAAGTGACGCTAGGAACGTTAGACTTCAGGTACAAAATTTTAAGAAGGAAGAAAAGCGTCTTCAGACACCAATAATACCCTTCTAAAATTGTATAATCGCGTAGCTCCCGCCAAAGGTTTGTGTTGTCAGCTTTACAAAATAAATTCGAAGAAAATATAATTTTATATGTACTAGTACAATAGATGTAAGTACATATAATAAACTAAAATTTATCGTCGCGCGTGGTGGCCTGTTGGTAAACGGACTAGACGCGGCTGCCCACACGTTCACGGTGGTCGTGGGTTCGAATCCCAGGGCACACCTCTGACTTTTCGGAGTCATGTGTGTATTGATAATAATCAATCACCACGCACTAAAACGGTGAAGGAAAACATCGTGAGGAAACCTGCATACCATAGCGATTTATAAAAAAAAAAACTATGGTATGTAAGTCCGCCAACCCGCACTAGGCCAGCGTGGTGGACTATATGGCCTAACCACTCTCAATCGTACTGTCGATTGTAGAGGAGGCCCGTGCCCTGCAGTGGGACGTATATGGGCTGCTACAATAATATAACGCTTAATTAAATAGACCACCGCATTTGTACTTATGACAGATTCAATTGATACCAGTGTAATTAATTAGGCCCGCATTTACCGATTATTTTAATATATCTAATTATTATTTCTCTTTGAGTATGACGCACAAATTGTATTTCAATTTTACGATATTAGTTACATTGGTTAAAATTGTTTGATGAACTGGGTAAAATATCTAACGCTATAGTTAAAGATAAATATACCCATACGATATAAATAAATAAAGAATACATACTTACATACATACATAAACTCACGTCTTTTTCCCAGAAGGGGTAGGCAGAGTTGCCATGATATCCATATTTCGCCTCGTATGTTCCATCCCACGATATGATAGGGGGCGAGCCAATCGATATATCGAGCATTCATTCCTGACTCCGGGCTGCTATACCGGGTATCTCAAGACTGCTACCGAAAACGAAGCCGGGTGGTAGTTTTAGTGGCTACAAACACAATGCAATTAAAAATTTCGCCTAGAAACGCGACAATTTTTTTTTATGATTTTTTCAATATCGTCATTTTTGGGTGGTAAATCCATAGTTTTTGTTAAAATAATAATTTAATCTCTTTACACCTTAGAGTATTTATAAATAAAAGGGTATATACTATTATTTTAGGAAAAAATGTATTTACCACCCAAATATGGCCATAGGAAAAAAAATAACAAAAAAAAATTGTCGCTTTTTTTGCATTTTTTTCTGTTGCATTGTGTCTGAAGTCGCTTAAACTACCACCCGGCTTCGTTTTCGGTAGCAGTCTTGATATACCCTGTATAACACATAGAAAAATCCAATAACACTTACCCGACACAGGATTAGAAACTGAGATCCAGCTATGTGTTCTTACTATAGTACGCCACAGAGGCAGTTATAAATAATGAATATACCCAATAAACGTGCATGCAAAGTTTCATAATGATTGGTTAAGTAGTTAAGCCCCTAAAGCGTAATAAACAAACTCCCATTCGGATTTAAAATATTAAGATATTTTATCTGTCAGTATCAGCCTATATATGTTTCACTGCTGACCAGGAGCCTCCTCTAACTTCGAGATAACGATTGAAAGGAATCAGGCCATATTATAAGACATCCACCAAACAGATCTAGATCTTAGCGAATTTTACATAGGTACCATAGAAATTCTTACAAATCGCTATGGTATGCATATTTTCCCACGATGTTAAAATGTATCATTGATAAGTATGTTTTTATATTATGATTTGAATATATTCTACCATAAGCGGGTTCGGGTGTGAGGAATAGCCTATTCCCCTGTGTATAGAAGCCAATGGACTAGTGAACCATCACACAGATCAAACAAACCCGAGCACGCAGTTTCATCAAACAGCATTGCCTATAAATTATTGAGTTGTTGCGGAATAGCTCAAAATTCCAGTTAATTGAAAATACGTATGCATGGAAAATTGAGGCGTTACTTAGAAATATTTATGCTGGGTAAAAAACAAACAGTGTAAATCAGAAAATGGAATGATATATTCATCATAATACACCACTTTTATCGCGGATTTGGTTTAGTTATTAATTTCCCGACGCGATGTTTTGATTACTTTACAACATTCGTGGTCACGGGGTGGACGAAATTAAATCCCTAAATTTTAGTATTACTTCAATGTGTAACTTTCGCGTGAATCTAAGCAACAATTATAATAAACCATTTTTAATATCAGTTGGAGTCAGGAATTGGTATCTCATATGGCGATAGGCCACTCTATCACATCATGGGACGGGAAATATATGGCAAAATTTGGGTATCCTAACACCTCAGCCTACCCAGTACCCCTTTTGGGAAAAGGACGTGAATTTATGTATGTATGTACTATGTATATGAATTTGCAATCTCAAAAGATAATTTTAGTTATAGATAAAATAAATGAATAGGCTAAAATATAAATAGTGCAGACCCCAGACTGAAACCCAAGTCTTGTTTCGTGGAATCAGAAACTACGAGAGAACCTAAAACATATTTATTTCAGCACAATTAGTTCAACTGACTGCATTGGTGGTATAGTTGTACTACTGTATGATTGGAAAGCTGAGGTCTTGGGTTTGAATCCCGGGTTAGGCAGAGAGGTAATATTACATTTATTTAACAAAAACTAAAAACCGACAATAAATTAAATGCATTACCAATGCATGAATTGACATTTAGGGCAAAAAAGTAAAAAATGTTAACATATTAAAATCTTTTTTTTTTAGTTTTCCGTTGTCTTATAAGCCCGGAGTCAGGAATTTGTGTCCGATATGGCGATGACTACGCTATCACATCGTAGGATGGAACAAGCAAGGTCCAGGTAAACAGTGTCCTAACACACTACATTTCTGTGAAAAAGGCGTGAGATTATGAATGCATGTATCATTAGTTAAAACAATAAGGAAAATACATTCCAGTAACAACACACTACATCCTCATCTCGGAAGCGAGTGCAATATTATAAAACGTGACGTCACTGTGAGGTTTGCGACTGACCTGACGCGGGTAATTAATTCTCCCTTAACTTTATGACGCTGCTAACTGTTGAGAGCTTGGGATCCATATAGAGATGATAAAACAGATTTTCTTAATAAAAAATAATTATAAATAAATTAAAATAAGAAATTAATATAAATAATATAGTATAAAAAGTGCGTGCGTAAAAATAGAAAGTGCGTGGTGGCCTGTTGGTAAACGGACTAGACGCGGCTGCCCACATGTTCACGGTGGTCGTGGGTTCGAATCCCAGGGCACACCTCTGACTTTTCGGAGTCATGTGTGTATTGATAATAATCAATCACCACGCACTAAAACGGTGAAGGAAAACATCGTGAGGAAACCTGCATACCATAGCGATTTATAAGAATTCCTATAGTATGTAAGTCCGCCAACACGCACTAGGCCAGCGTGGTGGACTATATGGCCTAACCACTCTCAATCGTATTCTCGATTATAGAGTAGGCCCGTGCCCTGCAGTGGGACGTATATGGGCTGATACAGATACAGATATAGTGTATAGTAATAAGTATAGAGAATATTTCGGATATAGAGATTAAGTGCTATGTGATTTGACTTGTCATAAGAGCTTTTTAATTGCCTACATGACCAATAAATACATTTCATTTCATTTCATTGTCAACCTGGTATATAAAAGAATCTACGAAGAAATGATAGGAGAGGAAATATGAAAGATAAAGTTTGACAGACATGAATTTTTTGACTGACCTTTTGAGCAGAAATATAGCGCCTCCATAAAATGAATAACATCGCTGTTTTATAATAATAATAATAATTAATCATTTAGTTTCCGATAACACAATCCAATTTCTTGGTAAGAAACTTAAGTAATATGATAGTATCTAGCAAAATTTAACGGTGATTTTAATAATTTTATAAAACTATCTATAACTGGACAATTTCCACTTTGAGCCACCGTTCGCACAATGCTGTTGAAGCTTTCTCGTATCCGATGTAACATATATGCTTTTTTCTGATTATGACGTCATACTACCAACATGTGCTGAACCTCCATGTTTTGTGGGATTGGTGAATTTGTCTGACACAAAATCGGTGATATTGTCGACGCATAGTATTCTTGAAATTGTGTGGATAACAATAACATCTATCATTTACTTGCAAGCTTTTCCACGATGCTCCTAAATCAGCAAAACAACTACGACATGGTAATTTAAGGTACTTTTTAGAGAGATCTAAACAGTTCTAATAATTTGCAGTGGATATTCTGTGGCTGAAGAGAGAGGGAGAAATCCTGCACCATGGTGATTTTTGTTCATCACTTAAGGCAGCCCTAAACTCTTGATAGTAAATTGCATCAACTCTATATAATTCCCCACACAGAGCATCCATCATGAGCCCGTGACGTCACACACATCATGCACTACACATTTAATGCTGGTATAAAACGGTGTATTCATTTAAACCATGCACATATTATGACAAAATACGTTTCATGTTGTAACTTATTTTGGTGGCAGAATTATTCGGAATTGTGTAAAAATTCACTCTTTCAGTTTTCCAGAATTGATATTCATGAAGCATTTTATATTACCAAATATTTTTTTTTAAATGAAGTAGTCATTTTTAAAGTATAATTTTAATATATCCGTCCCAAATATGACATGACACAATTTCATCGCCGCATCGAGTGTAAATCCTTATTCCAAACTTCAACTGAAAATCTCACATAAATTGGCTTGTCACATAAAGGTTCTACCCCAATATGCACATTGTTACTAAACCGTTGGGGCAGACCACTGATTAATTATTATGATTAAAATACAATACTCACTGGTGGTAGGTCTCTAATATGTTAGGCGTCAAACAGCTGTGTAAATGCACTGTTATGTTCCGTTTTGATGGACATTGTAGTCAGAGTAACTACTGGACATATTGAGAGTTAATATCTTATGTCTCATCTTGACGAACCGAAACCCAATCATTGCTTTGTAGTTTATAGTGATGTTTGATTTTGCCACTCCCCATTATCGGTCGTATCACTTACCATAATTCAAATCTTGCTCGTCTCACCATTAATTAAAATAAAAAAACAGGTAGCTATCTATGCTAAGATCGAACCTACGATCTCCAAAAAAATCAATATTCAGAAACAAAAAACCACGTTCTCGAACAGTTGAAACAATTTTACGAGTTCATACAAAGTGGCAGCGGTATCTTACAACCTAGGTCCAGTCTGCTAATAAATAGCCTAGGACACTAGTGTTTATTACTGCACTCGATAACGTCGCGGTGCCTAGCAAAACCATAATAAATAGTAAAACACCATGGAGTATTGAATTGGAGATCTTGCTTTACAAAATAAATAATACACCCAACAGTCACATACATAGTCCTGACCTCACATTAAGATGAAGTCTTGTGTCGTGGGTATCAGGAAATATGAGAGACTGTTCGGTTTCAAAAATAAACAGACCCAAAACAAATGTCTGTATTAATAATAATAACACCCAACAGTCACATACAAAGACCTGACCCCACACTAAGATCGAGTCTTGTGTCGTGAGTATCAGGAACTACGAGAGACTTTTCGGTCTCACAAACACCCAGACCCGGAAGAAATATTTGTGGGCCACACAAACATTTCTCTCGGTGCGGGGATCGAACCCGCGGCCTCTCGTTTCACAGGTGGCGTCTAACCGCCTGCGCCACGGAGGCTGTCAAAAGTATTACACCTTTTTTTTCTCATGTTGGGCTAGAACTTGCGACCTCGCGTTTCAAACCCGGCGCCTAACAAACTGCGCCTGCGCTATTAATATTCTATATTCCGCTGATTCCAATACATTGTAGGCGTAAAAACTATGTTTCTTGATTTCAAAAGCCGGAAACTCGTTAACAAGCGGAAATATGTCCCCTAGGTATTTAAATACATCAGATAAGCTTGTAACTGTAGATTTAAGATAGTTTGTTAAACTTTTTAACTTAGTTTACGATATGAGCTTCGATCAAATATACACTAGATTATAAGTAACGACCTAAAAACCTCTGACTTTTAGTCGTGTGTATTGACAGTCAATCACACATGCTATAATGGTAAAGGAAAACATCGTAAGGAAACCTGCATACCATAGCAATTTGTGAAAAGTTCATTCATCTCATATTTCTACATACATACATGCATAAACTCAAGCTTTTTTCCCAGAAGGGTTAGGCAGAGGTGCTGGTAACAACCAGTACACCCACCTTTCTTCGTCTTGTGCGTTCCATTCCACGATGTGATCGGGAGCGAGCCTATAACCATATCAAGTACAAATTCCTGACTCCGGGCTGATAATGAATAGAAACATCCAATATGACTGAGTCCTGATTCCTGATCTGGGATTCGAACCCGAAACCTCAGTTTTGTAATCATACCGTACCACAACTACGCCACCATGGCAGACACCATCTCATATACAGCCTTTTTTATTGCTATGAATGGCGAGACGAGCATGCCGTTCGCCTGATGGTAAGCGATGCGACCGCTCATGAACAGTAGCAAAACCAAACAACACCTTGATTACAAAGCAATGTTTGGCATTCCACTGCACTTGCCATCCTGAGACATAAGATGTTAAGTCTCAATCCAGTAGTTTCTGGCCACAATATCCTTCAAACCTAATCACAACAGTGCATTTACACTGCTGTTTGATGGGAGAAATAGACATTGTGGTGTTACCTACCCTGGCGGCCTTTCACATATGAGAGACCTACCACCAGTAAATATAGCTTCAATAAATCCAAGCCCAACCAAAACTTCTTGCCCAAGAACCACAAATTCCCTTACCAAGATTGTTAACCCACCTGTTATAACAGACGCCTCCACAATTTCCTAACTCAAAGCCCACGTGCTCAGGTCGGGTAATACAAATAGACACATCAATTCGCCGGTTTATCTGTGCGGTTTATCTAAATAGTCGCCGGATCTTGTTTCCTACTGACATTCTTTGTACAGTTCAATAAAATATTCCGATAGCCGCGCAGATAGGTAACGATTGAAGTTTTATGCGATCGTGTGTACAGCTTTTTTTTTCATTAATTTAAATTCATACAGGTTCGTCTAACAAATAGTGTTTGGTATTTATTAGTTTACTTTGTGTCAATAGTTTACTGGTGTCTCTCATACCAGGTATCTCAAGACTGCTACCGAAAACGAAGCCGGATGGTAGTTTTAGTGACTACAAACACATTGCAACTAAAAATTTCGCAAAGAAACGCGACAATTATTTTTTATGATTTATTAAATATCGACATTTTTGGGTGGTAAATCCATAGTTTTTGCTAAAATAATAATTTAAACACTTTTATACCTTAGATTATTTATAAATAAAAGGGTATACACTATTATTTAAGGAAAAAATTAATTTACCACCCAAATATGGTCATAGGAAAAAATTAACAAAAAAAAAAATTGTCGTTTTTTTGCAACTTTTTCTATTGCATTGTGTCTGAAGTCGCTTAAACTACCACCCGACTTCGTTTTCGGTAGCAGTCTTGATATACCCTGTATGTGAGAGGCCACTTGAATAGGTACCACCGCAATTTCTGTTTCTCCCGACAAAAAGCAGTATAAAAGTACTGTTGTGTTTCGAATTAAAGGATATTTTAGCCATAGTGACTACTGGACATATTGAAACTTAACATCTTATGTCTCAGGTTTGTAATTGAAGGTATTGTTTGGGTTTGCTACTGGTCATGAGCGGTTGTATCGCTTACCATCAGGTGAACGGTGTGTTCGTCTTCACACACTCACATTCACAGGAATAAAAGAAATATATTTAATTGAAACCAAATGTTTTTCATCACCCCAGGTGACCTTTAAAAAAAATGTGATTTTTGCCAAATATCGTGATTTTAGTTTTCACTTTTTTATTTCCAGGAATACAAACGTACAATTGTCGGTTTTATTGTTATGAGCTCTAGCAGACAATCATAGGATGGATATAAGTTGTGGATAAGACAAGGTGGTCTATAGTATATTTCTAGAATAAAGCTTGATAATTTAGATTAGTAAAGCCTCAGTATAGTTAGTTTAGACGTAAAGCATCTTTCATCTTTGTTTGGTGAATGAGATTTCTGTAGACCTAGTACAGTGTATAATACGGTTCATTTTCTTTTCTTTACCCTTTCATTTAGAGAAGCCCGTAAGGTACTTATGATGCTTGTTTTTACCAGTGGCGGTGTCAGTTACCATCACTTGAGCTGTTGAATGGTCCTATACAATAAGATATTGCAATATAAAAGAGCCTAGTTTGAAGGTTAATTAATAAACGTCGCGATTTGAAAGGTAACAAAGAACTTAGGATTAAAATAAGCGATTTATGCTAATCATTTGATCTGCCTATTTTTAGAGAGTCTATTTCGTTTGCCTTATTAGTTTTGTTTGTTCAATTTGATAACATCTTATAGGCTAGTCTTTTTTCTAATTTTAAGCACTAATTAATTTTATACAAGTCTTTTTCTCTTCAATACTTACTTATGATACTTTAGTATTAAATTCAGTTTTCTTTCGAAACAGCATACATTTTGTAGTTTAATTTATCATGTAAACCTACCCACAAATCATCTATAAACTACCCTAAAACCATTATATTTGTTTCTAAAAGGCCGCAAGGACGATATAGGCATAAAGTAAATGATTTTACTGCGCTCCATTAGTCCATTATTATACTAGCACACCCCATGGGGCTCGGCCATATATTACGCCAAAACAAAAGAGGTTTTATGGCTTCGTAAAAAATATATTTTAAATGACCACCGGTAGCAATGTATCACGAAATACATGTTATTTTAAAATTATAATATTAGTATGAACCTGTGTTTTGGCGTGGTTAAAATGATATTTTCAATTTCATCGACGTAGTTTTTTTACAAATTACAACATATTATGTACTCTCTTGTGTAAGTGGCTCCCAGGATAGGTACCTAAATGTCTATTTCTGCAGCCAAACAGCAGTGTAAATGCAATGTTGTGTTTCGGATTGAAGGACATTGTAGCCAGACAACTGGACATATTATTGAGATTTAACATCTTATGTCTCACGATGGCGAGCGCAGTGGAATTCCGAGCACTGCTTTGTAATTCAAGGTGTTGTTTGGTTCTGCTACTGTTTATGAGCGGTCATATCGCTTACCATCAGGCGAACGGCATTCTCGTGTCGCCATTCACTGCAAGAAAAAAAAATGTCTCATGATGGCGAGCGCAGTGGAATGCCGAGCCATAGATAACATTGCTTTTTGATAGTGTTGTATAGATTTTTGCGAATATTACATTGAAAATAACAGTGAAAATTAAACTAAATTTACGATATAATCCGTAAACAATAGTTTTATATTAGTGTTATATCGTTTTGCTAATGAAAGTCATGCTCGTAACGTCATTCAAGGAACCAGCATGTATGCATAAAAATTGCTAAAGGAAAATGCCCGTTTTACTGTGAAAGTATCGGTGCGAAGATTGTTGTCCCTCGATGAAACCTACTTTTTTGTGTAGGGAAAAATACATATCACTACATAGTATAAAACAAAGTCGCTTTCTCTGTCCCTATGACCCTTTGTATGCTTAAATCTTTAAAACTACGCAACGGATTTTGACGCGGTTTTTTTTAATAGATAGAGCAATTCAAGATGAAGGTTTATATATATATATAATACGTACATATTATTGCACAGAAATCTATTTGCACCAGGGCGAAGCTGGGCCGGGCCGCTAGTTATCAATAAATATAAACATAATTGAGATCCAGGCCCGGAGTTCGTGGAGTAATAAACTTGAAGTCCATTAAAATATTTTTTTGTGTGGGGGTTCTGTGAACAACATGTAAAGTTGTATGATAATTACTTTAATTTTATAAAAATCTGTTGCCCGGGATAAAATAGGATAACATTTATGGACAAACCATAAAAAATGGGATAGTTAATTATAAGCAGTATCGGTATTGTTCACGTCACTATTTTAGTTTGAAAAGTATGGTAGTGGAGCATCACTATGTAAAGTTTTTTCTAGTTGCATTAAAATCTCTTATCGTACACTCGTGTTTCTTTGCTAATTTGAACAAACCGCCTCAAACTAAAAGAAGTCTTATTGCATCAACAGGTATCAATGATATTTTTATCGATACTATGAATGGGCATTCTACTTTCCCAGTTTAAGAATCGAACCTACACTTCGAACTTGAAACATCAATAGCAGATAACCGCTGCGCCATCCAAAAATAAATGTTCTAAACAATGCAAGTCGAACATAGTTACAGGATGATTTATAACCTCCTACAAAGCGGGATACGGTTAATTTTAAACTCTGTTTGCTTTTGTAGGCAAGAACTGTTTTACTGCTTGTAGCTGGTAACTAAACTTATTTTGGAATTATATGTGGAGGAGAAAGGGTTCAAACATGTATAATAAAGTCTATTTGGAATTCAAAGGGAGAAGACATTTTGAACTTTGTGGAATCTTGTTTTTTTTGTAGGTATGGAATATAAAAATAATAAATGAATTTGATCGGTCAAAGGATATAATAGATTAAAAGCAGCATCTATATAACAGTAAATGATTTAATATAATGCCTTCTCTACACGTCAACATGTGGGTGTTGCAATCGTCAAATGGAACGTACGGTTTGTGTCGTATAATAGATTTTAATTATTATTATTATTTTATTTAATAAATATTGTTTAAGCCATTTCTTACTCTAACCAATGCTTGGACATGAAATTGTATTTGCAGAATTTCTAGTCACGTGTTCATCGCACGTTTAACATTTTGTAATAACACCGTAGATAACTAAAGTAGGTTTCAAAACTGTTTATGAATGACGTCGTATACAGCGTAATATTGACATCTGGTATTTAATTTAAACCTCATGCTCCTAACCATCCCAGGTAACATTGTGCCAAGTTTGAACAAAAACTGCCTGATAGTTTTGTCAAAAATCGCGATTTTAGGTTTCAAGGCTATTGATTGAGTTTCTTACAGCTCAGATAAGTTTCCGAACTGAACTGAAGTTCAGCTAAGCGATAAAAAAACTCGTATCTATATGGAATGCCCAAAAATAGTATGAACTAAAAATCACAATTTTTGACAAAAAATGTTTTCATATATTTTTCTAATTATGTTAAATGTCACCTGGGGTGATGAGAAACATGTGGGTTAAAATAAGTACAATGTGTCAATATCACCCTGTATATATAATTCTATATCAGCCCATATACGTCCCACTGCAAGGCACGGGCCTCCTCTACAGTCGAAAGTACGATTTAGAGTGGTTAAACCATATAGTCCTCCACGCTGGTCTAGTGCGGGTTGGCGGTAAGTCATACCATAGAAATTCTTATAAATCGCTATGGTATGCAGGTTTCTTCACAATGTTTTCCTCCGCCGTTTTACTTCGTGGTGATTGCCTTTCAATACACACATGACTCCGAAATATATATACAATTAAACAAAGACAATAACGAAAAAAACAGAAAGCAATAATAATAAATAGTTCAACTCATTCATTCTATTCAATTAAGCACTTAAAACCACACTGCATTAAAGTTTATATTCTCGTGCATTCCTGCACGTGGAACCTTTGTCTAAACTTTGTGCGTTCGTAATTGTTGGCTGAAACCAACTCATTATGCATTTATTTACTTTGTTTTTGAACTGCGTCAATGGCGCAGTTTTACTACTGTCTCGGGGTTGAATCCCGGGTTTGGCAAAACGATGTTGATTTTTATTCATTATCAGCTAGAAGTCAGGAATTAATGCCCGAAATATAAGTATGCCTCCTATTACATCTTGGGTGGAACATACAAGGCGAAATATCGGAGTCCTGGAAGCACATCTGCCTACCTCTCCTTGGAAAAGGCGTGAGTTTATGCATGTATGAATGTACAGGTCCGCCAACACGCACTAGGCCAGCTCGGTGGACTAAAGACTCTAAATTGTAATTTTAACGGTGTAGGAAGCCCGTGCCAGCAGAAGGACGTATATGGGCTTATACAGAGCTAATAAACTGAACAAAGTGAGAATAATACACATAAATAAATACACCAAACAGTCACATTAGTCCTGACCCCATACTAAGATCGAGTCTTGAGTCGTGGGAATCAGAAACTACGAGAGAATTTTCGGTCTCACAAACACCCAGACCCGAAACAAATACCTTTGGATCACACAAATATTTGTCTATGTACGAGGATCGAACCTGCGGCTTCCCAGAAGGGGTAGGCAGAAGTGCCAGGGCACCCACATTTCGCCTTGTATGTTCCGTCCCCCAATGTGATAGGTGGCGAGCCTATCGCCATATCGGACACAAATTCCTGACGCTGGGCTGATAATGAATAGAAAAATCCAATATCACTTTGCCCAACCCGGGATTCTAACCCGAGACCTTTGTAACCGTACCGTAGTACAACTACCCCACCGAGGCAGTCTTAGTACTTATTAATAATATGTTATAATTTTGAGGTTAACATTAAATGAAGATCCAGGGTACAGAGCTGTGTGAAATTATATATATTTTTATATGTCAGAACTAGTTTTTAAAGTACCCATCATCAGCTATAACAATCGGGAATATAAATAAAAGACTGAAGACATTTGAGTGAAGACAGGATTCCAGTTTCAACCATTGAAGAAGCAACACCGAATCGCTTGCCATTTTGTTATTTATTTTAAATTATTTTCATCTTATTTCTGAGAAGAAGGAAATGTGTAGAAAACTAAAATTTATGTAATAAAAACAATATTTATTATGAGTTGAAACTGCCACTCAGCTAGTACAGCTACGTCACCGACGCAGTCATTTTGTATTACTCGAATCGTAAATGTATGAAGACGTTATTTAATTATCATATAGCGATGGTATGCCGGTATAAATAATTCAAACATACAGATACTATCGAAACCGTAATTATAGTACGACACGCTATCAGTATCATAAAATAATTAATATGTATTCCAATTTCATTATCATATTATATTGATATTGTTTGTTTTAATCAAAATGTAATCCTGAAAGTATGGTAATTGTGACATTTGGTTTGACATTGGTTAAGTTTTTTAATATAGCGTATGCATAATGTATATGCTCTCACTTAAAAATATTGAGATAAACTAGAGGGGACACTGCAAACAAAATGTTTGGAAAAAATTAACGGTACCACTTGTGTTCTGTCTCTGTCACACCTACGCAGTAACATCATTTTCGCTCTCGTTTCACTGGGTTTCCAATAGAATCCTGTGTGCACAATGAGCAGAGATTTTGTTCCCGATGTCCACTCTAGTATATCTCAAATAAAGCCTAATTAAAAGAATAAGCAGAAATCATACCAGGCTTTATCAAGCTAAATACTTCCACTACAGGGAACGGGTTACCTCTACAATTGTGAGTACAATTGAAAGGGGTTGGGCCATATAGTTCACCACGTTGAAACACCAGTGCCAACCAAAAGTTAGGTTAACTTCAGCTTTTCTGGACCCAAAAATTCATTAATGGAAGATTACATACTTTTATGAATTGAATTAAACGATTAGGCTGATCGTGCCTCTCTATCGGTGGTCCCGCCCTCTCGCTTGCACGCTCGGCTCTGGCGGTACGTGACAAAGACTTATGCTTTTTCGTGCGTGCAGTTCGTCGATCAATTTATAAGGCGTTATCACGTAAAATTCTCGAACAAAATATATTTCCTGGCCTGATCATCAAACCCTCAAATTTTCTAATTAATACCACATAAATAATACCTTACAAACAAAACATTTTGACAGTTTGTTCTCAATTACAAAGCGAGTTGAAAATGCTACCACAAGACTACCATGCGACCAGGCGTCCTGACTTACTCTGGTCCATTTAGGGACAATAAAGGGACCACAATTTATAACCCGGCGGTCTAGGAAGAGCTGCGGTCAGTGTGCCCTACCGCCGGGTAAGGATGGGATAGATTGTCGATAAAATATGAAAAATATAAGTGATTTATAAAAATTATAAGTAGATGAAAGTTGCGAATTGAGTCTAAAAAGTATTGTAGACTGTTAAATAGTGGCTGTTGCCACTAGTGGCAGGTTAGTCATGTTATTGCTATGATAAAATTCCATTTTTGAAGAAAAAATGCAATTTTATCAAGTGTTTTAAACAGAACCTTTAACTTTTCGCAGTGATTCTTATAGTTGATTTATAATATTACTGATTATTTATTAGATCTCGCAAATTCAGTGGAATACTTGTGGCCGCGTTCAACGACAACCAAAAACAAAGTGTAGTGATGATGAATTATACTAAATTATGGAATTCAGCAGATGATACTTTTCGACAGCCTCGGTGGCGCAGGTGGTTAAACGCCACCGATGAAACGAGAGGCCGCGGGTTCGATCCCCGCACCGAGAGAAATGTTTGTGCGACCCACAAATATTTCTTTCGGGTCTGGGTGTTTGTGAGACCGAAAAGTCTCTCGTAGTTCCTGATACCCACGACACAAGACTCGATCTTAGTGTGGGGTCAAGACTATGTATGTGACTGTTGGGTGTTATTATTATATTATTTTTATTGCGATGAAATGCGAGATGAATATGATATTCACCTGATGGTGGACGATACGACCTCTCATGGACATTAGTAAAACCAAACAACACCATGAATTACAAAGCAATACTTGGGGCATTACATGGCGCTCACCATACTGAGGCATAAGATGTTAAGTTTCATTATGTCGAGTAGTTACTCTGGATATAATATCCCTCAAACCGAAATACAACAACAAATTTACACTGCTGTTTGGTGTGAGAAAAAGATATTGTGGTGGTACCTAACCAGGCGGCATCTCACATACGAGAAACCTATGTAAAATATTTTGCCTAAGGATAATAAGAAGTAATTCCAACTGACTATAACTCATATATAGCCTACTTTTAGATTTATAACTTTTCCCCACATCGTGTAAATGCTAGCTTACCTTTTTACCACATGCTAGTTCGAGTACTCTTCTTTATTGATGACCCCATTACAACTTACATTAAAATAAGTAAAAAAAAACAACATAAAAATACTCTCAAATCATCGATACTCATTTATCGACTTCTCAAACCGACAAAACACGCATGACTTGCAACCAACGCAACTTTACGCGTGACGGGCCAAAATCAAAGGGCAGTGATTACATGTATCGTGCCGACATAGCGCAACACTATTATAATTGAAGATATTAGGCGGGCTCGTGCTTTAGAAGTTTTTGATGTGTTTATTTAGGATATAAAGTTGTAATGACTTAATTTTGTTTAGCTGATATTGTAGATAGTTTTTGTAATATTTTTACTGGTGGTAGGTCTCTCACATGTGAGAGGGCGCCTGTGTAGGTACCACCGCAATGTATAATCCGCCAAACAGCAGTGTAAATGCACTGTTATCTTTCGGTTTGAAGGATATTGTAGTCAAAGTAGCTACTGGACATATTCAGACTTAAGAGCCTACCTCGAAAAATATTCGCAGCATTTTGGGGCGTGGTTAACGAAAGTTGCCGCATCACGCCGCGGCACTGCGCTACTGGCGCACATTCCCCGATTAAATATTATCTACTGGTATTATTAACATTAGTAATAACAAATTAATGTAGACCTATGTATATTTATAATCCGTATGATTCTGACAATGTGCCTATATATTGTTTATCATACTTTTGTATTGATAAAAAAATCTATTACAATCTAAGTGTTCAAACACGAACTTTAAACTATTACTTTATGAACACCTCAAAAACATTTACAATAATATCTGTATAAATACAAGATAGGTACCAATTGTTTTGCCGGTCACTCACTCTACTAGTGTGAAGCGCTAATCGCCTAGGCGCCCTTTGATAAATGCCGCCAAAGGCATTGCGCCTAGCGATGGTTTATTTGTTTCTACTTCATTTGACCTGTGATTTGATCACTGACTTTCGCCTATAAAAGAATGTCATTCTTAGTTCTGCTGTTTTGTGATTTTTGACTTACGATACAACTGTAAATTTAACAAAAATGTGTGAAATAAATTTGAATTTTGTAATAACAACCAAACTAAACTGACTAGGTATTCCTGAAGTATGTACACAGAGCGGAAACGATAAGTAATTACATTAGATTATTGTTTAAATTCCACATAAAATAATTATTATTGATTTTCGAACTGTGCGGTCACACCGGCGCTCACGCTCTTATTATTACTGCTATGCGCTTGGCGCGAGAATGACGGCGATCACACCCGCCCGTTCCAGTTTGAACCTTCTTTACAACCAAATAGGGATAATTTTTGTTTAACAATGTTTCTTTTATTTACGCTAGACAAATTTTTCGGCGAAATTATTTGATATCAATTACAATTATTTTGCTTTCGTTATATGAAAAGCATTGTAAATATTAATTTTATAGTAATACTAGCGATCGGGCCCGGGTCCGCCCGGGTGCATACACGTTTTAAAATGGCGGTCAAAATGTTTAATTCTGACTATCAGTTTAGAATATCGACCAATCGGACCAAGAAAAACGAACAAAATATCCTCGTATTTGCTAGAAATATCACTACTGCTTTCCTCCTATAGGTCATAGCGTGATGATATATAGCCTATAGCCTTCCTCGATAAATGAACTACCCAAAACTGAAAGAATTATTCAAATCGGACCAGTAGTTCCCGAGAGTAGCGCGTTCAAACAAACAAACAAACAAACTGTGCAGCTTTATAATATTAGTATTCAGGGTATATCAAGACTGCTACCGAAAACGAAGCCGGGTGGTAGGTTAAGCGACTTCAGACACAATGCAACAGAAAAAGTTGGAAAAAAAAGTGACAATTTGTTTTAATATTTTTTTTTCCTATGACCATATTTGGGTGGTAAATACATTTTTCCCTAAAATAATAGTGTATACCCTTTTATTTATAAGTAATCTAAGATATAAAAGAGTTTAAATTATTATTTTAGTAAAAACTATGGATTTAACACCCAAAAATGACGATATTTAAAAAATTATAAAAAATAATTGTCGCGTTTCTTTGCGAAATTTTTAGTTGCATTGTGTTTGTAGTCACTAAAACTACCACCCGGCTTCGTTTTTGGTAGCAGTCTTGAGATACCCGGTAGATATAGACTTTCAGTGACATATAAAATAGATTCGTATAAAAAATATTCTAAATCTGGGGGCACGGCAATGCCCCCACCAAGTCGAGCTAAAAAGTGGCACAGTCGTACCATCCTTTTCTAGAAGCAATTCAGATCATTTTAAACCCCCCATAACTTCGTTGTGGTTAAACGAAGCAAGAAACCTGAATTTTCAGTTACTAAGCAGGCATTGTGTAAACACGGTATGTTTAAAATTTCATTCAATTTGAACCACTAGTTTAAGAATTGTAACTAGTCAAACTTTCTTAATTTTGTCACTCACTAACTGACTGACCGATCATCAAAAGTCTAAGGCACTTCTAGCAGACATAGAACCTTTAAATTTAGGATATAACTAGCTGTGCCCGCGACTTCGTCCGCGTGGAATTTAACAAAAAACTTTATTTTTCTAAAATAAAAGAACTTTTCTTTAATAAATGTAGCCTAAGTTACTCCTTATTATATCAGCTACCTGACAAAAAAAGTCCCGTCAAAATCGGTTCAGCCATTTCAGAGATTAGCCGGAACAAACAGACAGAAAATAACTTTTCTAAAATAAATGTAGCCTAAGTTACTCCTTATATCAGCTACCTGACAAAAAAAGTCCCGTCAAAATCGGTCCAGCCATTTCAGAGATTAGCCGGAACAAACAGACAGACAGACAGACAAATTTTTTTTAAATATCATTTTCGGCACATGTATCGTGTATATAACGATATGTAGTAGGACATTTTTTTTTATTTTCACTCTTAAAACAGACACTTCAATTTTATTTATATGTATAGAAATTTGAACCACTAGTTTAAGAATTGTAACTAGTCAAACTTTCTTAATTTTGTCACTCACTAACTGACTGACCGATCATCAAAAGTCTAAGGCACTTCTAGCAGACATAGAACCTTTAAATTTAGAATATAACTAGCTGTGCCTGCGACTTCGTCCGCGAGGAATTTAACAAAAAACTTTATTTTTCTAAAATAAAAGAACTTTTCTATAATAAATGTAGCCTAAGTTACTCCTTATTATATCAGCTACCTGACAAAAAAAGTCCCGTCAAAATCGGTCCAGCCATTTCAGAGATTAGCCGGAACAAACAGACAGACAGACAGACAAAAGTTTTTTAAATATCATTTTCGGCACAGGTATCGTGTATATAACGATATGTAGTAGGACATTTTTTTTTTTTTCACTCTTAAAACAGACACTTCAATTTTATTTATATGTATAGATTAGTGTTTAGTGTCTTAAATAGGGAAAAAATTAAACATTTCGTAATTTCTGCCCAGTGTTCTAGATACACCAACTGCGTGAATAACTTTGTAATCCCATATAAATGTATAGGATTACAAAGTTACATTTGCAGTTAATGAATAATTGTACCCGTATATAATGGAATAATAGTTCTAGATAGGTATCACTACATAGTATAAAACAAAGTCGCTTTCTCTGTCCCCTTGTGTGCTTAAATCTTTAAAACAACGCAACTGATTTTGATGCGGTTTTTTTAGTAGATAGAGTGTTTGTTTGTTTCAGCCCATATACGTCCCACTGCAGGGCACGGGCCTACTCTACAATCGAAAGTACGATTGAGAGTGGTTAGGCCATATAGTCCACCACGCTGGCCTAGTGCGGGTTGGCAGACTTACATACCATAGAAATTTTATAAATCGCTATGGTATGCAGGTTTCCTCACGATGTTTTTCTTCACCGTTTTAGTGCGTGGTGATTGACTGTCAATACACACATGACTCCGAAAAGTCAGAGGTGTGCCCTGGGATTTGAACCCGCGACCACCGTGAACATGTTGGCAGCCGCATCTAGTCCGTTTACCAACAGGCCACCACGCACTTAGATACGCACGCACGCAGATAGAGTGATTCAATAGAAATTACGTATATAATAACATCCATTAAATAGTAGAGAAATACTGTTATATTTGAGGTTTCTAATGTGATGTCATTAATTATCAATTTTTTCCGCTTACATTGCAAACGCAGGCTGAACCCTACGAGATTTATCAAAATAATGTAGTAATTATTTGTACACATTGAAAAGGTCTACAGAAAACTCCGCGATGGTATATGTCCATCTCTTATGGATATCCCACAATAACAGTTTTTTGTCATTTACTTTTTACGACAAATACAGCATTAATCCTTATTAAATTAAAAAGCTTAAATACATTGTTGGTTTAATATAGATCTATATGGTCCTTTACAGCACAAGATATAAATGAATATTTTCGAAGATATTACAGATTTAAAATTGCGGGACGTAGCGCTTGCGGCGGTACTGGCCGGCCAGGGCGGCAGTAGCGTGCATGAGTAGAAAGGTTTATATGTATAATAATAATACGTACATATTTTTGTACAGAAATCTATTTGTACACGGGCGAAGCTGGGCCGGGTCGCTAGTCTAGAAAGGGTATATCAAGACTGCTACCGAAAACTAAGCCGGGTGGTAGTTTAAGCGATTTCAGACACAATGCAACAAAAAGTTGCAAAAAAAAGCGTCAATTTTTTTTTTGGTATTTTTTCCTATGGCTATATTTGGGTGGTAAATACATTTTTTCCTAAAATAATAGTGTATACCCTTTTATTTATAAGTAATCTAAGGTATAAAAGCGTTTAAATTATTATTTTAGCAAAAGCTATGGATTTACCACCCAAAAATGACGATATTTAAAAAAATCATAAAACATAATTGTCGCATTTCTTTGCGAAATTTTTAGTTGCATTGTGTTTGTACTCACTAAAACTACCACCCGACTTTGTCTTCGGTAGCAGTCTTGAGATACCCAGTATATAAAAGGCATAACAGGAGAGGGTATTGAGAGGGAAAGGGTGTATTCAGCCCATGAAACGGTACAAAATTCCTCTAGAAAGACATAACGAAGAAAAACTTGCAAATAAATAGACTAAATAGCTCCAAAATATCAATTACCATGAAAGAAAGAATATTAATAATCAAATCCGTGATATTTGTGATAAATTGACACCTACAAAAATATGAAAAAACAAGACAGAGGCTTTATGAAAAATTGTTGGTGATATTCTAGAAGTAAAAAGTACCGAAAAGAAAAATGTAGGACTCTAAAAAAAGACGTGAGATCCCATCAAAAACATCCTGTAAAAAAATTCAGCCATCCAGCAGCATTATGTATGAATTGTACGATACATTATGGTTTCATGCGATGGCCAAGGCGATCCATTTATTTATAACGTAAAGAATTTTTAATATTTATATGATAATAGCTTACGTAATAACTTTATACAGAAGGTCCCTTACGCAAGGACTAAATAAATTAATCGACTTGGTATCGGTATATGCATGTAGCATCTCACAATTTTTTTAGGTAGAAACCCTGAGCTGCGAGACTTGGAATTTTTTTACAGGATGTTTTTGATGGGATTGTGTCTTCATCTGTCTATTGATAGAGGTGCTCCCGAAAGGTACTATTTTTCTAATGGTATTATACTGGATGGTTTTGAAAAATATCACAATATTATGATGACCAGTTCATGACCAGACACAAAACAGTTCAAAATGGCAGCCTCAACTATCAATTCTGACTTACTCATTCAAATGAAGGAACCATTAGATATCGATTTAGATATCAATCGAATCAAAAGCAAAAATGTTCAAAATGGCGACCATAATTTTCAATTCTGACTTTGAATTTAGTGAAACGGAATAATATGGTAAAAAGATTTTTCTATTTAATTCACTATTAATATATTTATTGGGCAAAACCCGATTAAAAGTTATAAGTAAATTCAATTGATTATAAAAGTTGGTGCGACCTTGGTGGGAATATCGCGTAGCCTTCGTATTATAGGAGCTAGCAACAAGAAATATTGTGATATCAGATGAAAATATTTTTGATGAAAAATAATGATAATATATACTGAAAGAACAACACAACGAGAAACGAATTTATTTTAACCGAATTAATTCGATGACAATGATCGCAATGTCCATATCATAGGGATTACGTTGGATCCCTTATTTTCATATTTCTTGTACGTCGTGGATCTACATACATACATACATAAACTCACGCCTTTTTTCCAGAAGGGGTAGGCAGAGGTGCCAAGACCCACATTTCGCCATGTATGTTCCGTCCTACGATGTGATAGGTGGCGAGCCTATCGCCATATCGGGCACAAATTCCTGACTCTGGGCTGATAATGAATAGAAAAATCCAATATCACTTTGCCCTACCCGGGATTCGAACCCGAGACCTCACCTTTGTAACCGTACCTTAGTACAACTACGCCACTGAGGCAGTCTACAAGTCGTGGATCTACAAGCTCAGGTAATAATTGAAAGTTGAAATTAATCGGCCAATTGCCAATTCAAGTGCGTGGTGGCCTAACTACTCTCAATTGTACTCTCGATTGTAGAGGAGGCCCGTGCCCTGCAGTGGGACATATATGGGCTGACACAGAATTACCAATTCTGACCTTGAATTTAGTTTATGGAAATGAAGAGTCTCTCAGATATCGAATTAGAAACCAATCAGAACAATAACAAAAAAATCAATAAAAATGCTGACCACATTTTTTTTTCTGAGAATATTTTCATGTTTTCGGAACGAAAGTTCTATCAAATATCGATTTGGAATCATTCGGATAAATAAAAAAAAAACAAAAATTAAAATGACCCGGACTCGAACCCGAGACTTCAGCGTCGTAATCATATTATGAGGCAAAAATGTATAAAATTTCACGCGAATATTAACAAAAAAATCAATGAAAATGCGGATCACATATTCTTTTTTCTGAGAATATTTTCATTTTTTCGGAACGATGGTTCTTTCAAATATCGATTAGGAACAATTCGGATAAATAACAAAAAACAAAAATTAAAATGACCGGGACTCGAACCCGAGACTTCAGCGTCGTAATCATATTATGAGGCAAAATGAATAAAATTTCACGCGAACAATAACAAAAAAAACAATCAAAATGCGGACCACATGTTTTTTTTCTGAGAATATTTTAATTTTTTCGGAACGATGGTTCTTTCAAATATCGATTTAGAACCATTCGGATAAATAACAAAAAAACAAAATCTAAAATGACCCGGTTTCGAGCCCGAGACTTCAGCGTCGTAATTATATTACGAGGCAAAAATGTATAAAATGTTACGCTCCCTTCGACTAATTTCGTTGAGCGCTTATACGTAAGTCAATGACCTTTCTCTTTTATTTTGGTAACTTAGCTAGTTAAAAATCAAACTTAAAAATTAATATATACTGCTATTTATTTTTTAAATATATGTAAAAAAATTAAAATGTACAAACAATAAAGAGTACCACCTAAAATAATAAGAATTACGTAAAAAAATAAAATATCGGCGGGCTAGAATTTCGAAACGTCGAGCGCAGATCCGTCGTCCACCAAGACCCGCGGCCGTCTGACGGGAACGCCCCCAATGAGATAGCTTATATGGCCGTAACGTACAAGAATGGGATAGGATGGCCCATGCGCTTCTCAAAATAAAACAACATAAGCGCCAAACCATATTTTATTTTATTGTCATCGTACTATTTACTTTTTTCTTGTTTTTTTCTCGCGAAAAAATAATATTTAAAAATATGTTTATGTCAAAATAATCTTGAGTTTCTACACGGGGTAAGTTAGGAGTTCTGAGTTCTTAAAAAACTTAACAGCTGCTACTTTGGACTGTATTTTTGTTAAGGCAAAGTGGCGTAATCATGTATTTTGATTCATAAAATTGGTAATTATATCATCAATTAAAACATATCTGAAAATGGACTACCTAATCTTAGTAATTTATGATATGTAGGCTTTTAAAAAAGCCAAATTTTTCGAGGTATCCCCTTAAGATCTTATGTATCAGAATGGCGAGCGCAGTGGCACGCAGCACGCTAAGCTTTGTAATTCAAGGTATTTGATTTTGCTACTGTTCATGATACGACTGCGTATCGCTTACCATCAGGCGAACGGCAAGCTTGTCTAGCCATTGTTGATGTTTAAGTAGTTAAGTGATTTTTCAGATTGTGATGATTAAACAGTATTATTTAATATGAGTGAGTAAATCATATTAAATAATACTAATACGAGTAGAGAGTGATAATCAGTAATTATTTTTATTGCAAGAAATTGCGAGACGGCCATGCCATTTGTCTGATGATAAGCCAAGTAACCGCTCATTTATTATAAAAAAAATCAAATAATACTATGCATTACAAAGCAATGCTTGGTATTCGACTACGCTTGTCATCCTGAGACATAACATATTATGAAGTCTTATTATGTCCAATTTCTACTCGTAGACTATTAGAGTTACATGCGGGAAAGGTTCATGTAGATCCTCTATATTATCTTAAAAACTTAGCAAGGCGTCGAAGTTATTTCGGAAATCTACTTACAATTAATGCAATAATCATTTTTTTCCATTGTTACATTTAACATTATGACAATGCCAAAACATGATGATTTGCTGATTATTGCTCTTTTTTTCATGCATTTTTATAAAACCTTCAGTTTTTTTCTGTCCCTATGTTTATTTTATTTCTTTTGAAAATATACTCGTATTGTAATACTATGATAGTTCATGACCTCGAATAAATGATTATTATTTATATATTATTCAATAATTCCTTTCAGCGAGATTTATGGTCCATTAAAGTCCCCTTCCTATTTTAAAACGAACTGCTGAGCTATCGAAAATCTTATGGCTGGTTTGTGCAATCTATCTGTCTTTAACAACAGATTTCATTAGATATGTATTTCGATGCATTTTATGTTTCAACAAAGATAAAGAGATACAGATTTGGTACATATATTTATAGATAACTAGGCAACATAAATGTATATGTCTATCTTTGTTTATTGAACATAGAATTGTATCAACATATTAATGGTAGCTATTCTATCCACTAGTTTAAGATAGATAGGATATAAATAATTTACTGGTGGTAGGTCTCTCATATGTGAGAGGCCATCTGGGTAGGTACCACCGCAATGTCTATTTCTCCCGTCAAACAACACTGCTTAAATGCACTGTTGTGTTTCGGATTGAAGGACATTGTAGCCAGAGTAACTACTGGACATATTGAGACTTAACATCTTATGTCTCAGGATGGCGAGCGCAGTGGAATGTTGCTACTGTTTATGAGCGGTCGTATCGCTTACCATCAGGCGAACGGCTTGCTCGTCTCGCCATTCACTGCAATAAAAAAAAAAAAAAAAAAAAAAACACTGGCCGTAAATCTATTTCTTTATCATTTGTATAGGTGACTTAAACCCAAAACGTAATGATATCATCGTATAACCACCGTATTTAGTTTAGTTAAAATAACAATATCAGTTACCAATCCGAGCGTAATACCTCTCATATTTAACACCTAAATACGGCAAAGTGACTAATATTAGTAAGGGGTCTTGTCCATTAAAGTGAAACGTGCCAGAATATGCTGCTTTGATTGAAGATTAATTGAGATATTTTCAAAGCGAGTTACAATAGTTACTATTGTGGAATATTCTGGTTTAAAATCGTTTAAAGAATGTAAGTTTTGCAGTATGAAATACCGCAAGAATAAATAAATCCAACGAACACACACATAGCCTAAAACAAATAATTAGTTAGGTGTCTTGTGTTGTGAATATCAGAAACTGCAAAGCATAATTAGGCCAATTTTTACCAAACTCCAATAAACTATGTTACTCACATGAATATTTCGAAATTGGTCTTTTAATAGGGGTTTTTCATTTGACGCTTGATTGATACTCGTTCGCTTGCCTTATCGTTTCGCTCTTTGTACTTGTATGTTTGTAACAGTTGCATATATTTGTAAAAAAGGATATAAAAATATCACTTTACTCAGCAATATTTACCGTTTCATATAGCAACAGATCTTTACTCCACCCAATATCTAATGGTATTCCATGTCAAATATGTGTGCCGGATTGAAGGACGTCGTACCCAGAGTAACTACTGAACATATCGAGACTTAACATCTTATACTACGAGACTATAAAATGAATTCGTTGGAAAAAAGAAGATCTTTACTTGATGCAACTTTTCTCCATAAACTTATTAGTGGTGCTATCTCAGAGTTTTCTCTGATGAAAGAGCTGAGTTTCAATATTCCTAATCTGAAGCATAGACTTGGTCGCATTGATAGGAATACGTTCCGTACGCGCCGGTATCAATCCAATGTGGGGAAGTTTTCACCACTCAATAGACTACAATGTAATTTTAATGACCTTCAGAATTCTGTGTCTGTAGTTTTCGAGGTCCCTTGTTTCAAAAAACAATTGCTCCAATCAAGTCTGTCAAATTTTATTCATGACTTTAATTTTTATAATTGTATAATTATTTTTATTCTTATTATTTTCTATATTGCGCAGTTATTTTAGGTGTATTTAAAAAAAATTGTTATCTACGATTATTCCGTTATTATATAATTCAATTGTTATGAGCTACTGTTTATGAGCGGTCGTATCGCTTACCATCAGGCGAACGGCTTGCTCGTCTCGCCATTCAATGAAATAAAAAAAACTGATTTTCAGTGGACACCTTAAGTGACGTCCGCGCATCAAGCCAGCCAATAACAATAATACACTAAAAATAAAAATTAAAAATAAAAGAAAATACAAAAGTGAGTAGACAGATCATAAAAAGTGCAATATTTAAATAAGTGTAAAAAAGTGCAAAGCAATTATGCAATCGATGTAAACGCACACAGTTCTGCGTTGGTAATAAAAAATATTGTATTATGGTGATTGTTTGGTTTATAATACCCATATAAATGCAGTCATATCGCTTACCATCAAGCAAATAGAATTATCGGCTCGCCATTCGTAGCAAAAAAAAACAATCTAAATATTATCTCGTCTATTCTCCATATCATTTTAATCAACCTTACGTACAGACTAAACAAACTCCGTTATGTAACACTAAAATACAGCCCCAATAACTCAGCATCAAAAACCAAACATAAATTTGAATGTGGCGGGAAACCGCTAGCGTTTCGGACGTCATTTTATCGTGTGGACGGCGGGCCTATAAAACTGAAACCTTGGTGGTCTGCGGCGACAATGCACTCAGTGGAAACGGGTACGCTCTATTTAGCCAATGCACCCACGTAATACCATGTAATGCCAGTGGACCAAGGGCATTGTTATGGAAATATTCCATGGTTTGGTTTGTGATTTTTAAATGGATGCGTCGATTTGCTTGTTTGAGTGTAAGTGTAAGTGACAGGTGATTGGCCTTCTGTACTTTAAATAGAGTATTTAAAAAATAAAATATTTTGCTCCATTTTTCAATCTACAATTTAAAAGACATTTTTATCTACAATTTAAAAGACTAAGAATGTTGTAAATCTATTCAGTATTAAACAAGTTAGAAACGTTTTAAATCTTGTTGTGGGAGTATATAAGGATGTAAAACAAATACTAGTGACGTCATTAGACTTAACATGCATTACAGTGTGCGCGTGTGAAAGAGACGGTAAGATGCCCCTACACTCGCATTCTTTAATTTAAAATACTAATATGTAGTTTCCTTATTTTAACCTTCAACCTTAGGCACCTTTAATGAACTGGTCTACAACAAATTTCTAATAATCCCTATATTATAAAAAGTTTTTTAAAAGAGCAACAATAGAGTTTTTTGCCCGTTCTTCTTTAGTTAAAGCCGCTTTCCGAACCGTGTAGTAGAAAAAAGTTATCTAAATTATTGTTTATAAATTCGATAAATTATTTCATTTCAATTTTCAATGGCAGAGATGATTCATACCAGTAGTGCATCAAATAGCAAAAAAAAAAATAACACAAAAAAGAATTTTTAAAAAACAGCAATATGTCAGCGAACAAATCAGTCACCGCAAGCCAGAGTCCCTTGCCACATGACCAGAGATCATCCGGATTACAATTGTTTACCCGGCTGTCGGAAATATGTCCGGGCGAATACATCGGCTTTTTAATTACCGGATTATTTATTGGTGAAGGAGAATGTCCATTTTACTATAAAACTTAGTATTGGTGCGAAGATTTTTGTGCCTCGATGAAATCTACTTTTTTTTGGAGAGAAAAATGTATATTTTCAATAAATATAAACATAATTGCGTCCCAGGCCCGGTGTTCTTGGAGAAATGTACTCGAAGTCCAAAAAATATGTTTGTTGCCTTCGGTTCCGTGCACATATAAATTGTGATGATAATCTTATATATAAAAATGAATCGCAAAATGTGTTGGTAACCGCATAATTCAACAACGCCTGGACCAATTTGGCTGATTTTGGTCTTGAAATATTCGTGGAAGTCCTGGGAAGGTTTTAGGGGGGAAAAAAATAGGAAAATATCTGAGGAAGATACTAAAAACCTTTTTTTTGGGTATCGTTCAAGCGTGATGCGTCCAGCCAGTATAGGATGATCTTTGTTTATTTGACGGGAGACGTAAAAGACGGTCCAGCTTCAACTACCACCCAACGTAAAATGATCTATCTTTCCATTGTCTTTCATTGACGGCTGACGAAATAGAACAAAATTCAAAAAATGTGTACATCGTGTATATAATATTATCTAGATACGGCGTCTTGCGCATAATTTTGTTAAATGTAAATTAAAACGATGTCCACATCTACCAAAATCGCCCATTGTTTTTTGAGATTATTGCAACAGTTTTAAACAAAGTATACTCTATCGAAGCGTTTTGCCGGAGTATACCAAAATATATCTAATTATAATTTTTCGTTTTCATAAACGACATTGTTTTTTGAATTTATACTTTTAGATGCGCTGGGGGACATATTTAAATTTCGCATTAGTATTGTTTTCAGACTCAAGAATAAAAAAAATATTGGTACGTTGATGCCGTATCTAGACATTATAATGAAACGATATGCAGTTTTATATTTTTAAATATTTGTTCTATTACTTACGTCACCTGGTAAGGCAGTATGAAGGTTTTATTAATTTGTATATGGTAACGTACTAGACGCGACTGTCAACAAGTTAACGATGGTCACGGGTTCAAATCCCAGGGCACACCTCTGACTTTTCGGATTAAATTCTACGTGAAATAAAATCCGCCAACCCGCACTAAGCCAGCAGGGTGGACTATAATATCTTCTTCTATAATATAAAAATGAATCGCAAAATGTGTTGGTAAGCGCATAACTCAACAACGCCTGGACCAATTTGGCCAATTCTTTTTTTAAATTGTTATTATTACTTTATTACTAACAAAAAGTAATGGCGTGCAATATTATTAGGAAAAACAGCATTTTGGTGCTGAAATAAGGGACGGAATATTGGATGGACAATAAAAAACGCTAAAGTTTTTAATGTCAAAATTTCATAAGGCAATCTTTATATGTACATGTATATGGAGAGACGGGATATAATAGAGTGGAAGGTACGGGAGAGGGCTGGGATAGCTGACAGATTTGATAGGACGAAATGTAAATGCACGTTATAAGACGGGATGGATAATAAAAGAAAAAGGACGGGACGGATCGGGAAGAGACTGAACAGACGGATGAGACGGGATTGAGCCAGACAGTAGGATAGCTATGTCAAGTTTAGGTATACAAGAGATTAATACGAAAAATAACATGTATTTGGTGTGGAGTGGAATCAAAAAATATATGCACCCAGGCGAAGCTGGGTCGGGCCGCTAGTTGTTTTATAAAAATTTGACGTCAGGGGTAAAAGAAGTATTATTGTAAGGACAAACCTTAAAAAATGCTATAATTAATTTAAAGCTGTATCGGTATCGGGATTAACGATATTTTTACCCATACTATAAATGGACATTCTCTTTATGTTCTTTATGTGCAGACAACTTTGCGGACAAGTTGAAGAATAGTGTGAAGTTAAAAAAACTATTTGAACGTCCAAATTTAATTCAAAAGTGGTTAAAAAGGGACAAAACATCCGATAGCCAAAATAGGTTTATGAACTGATTATGAATAAGTCAGCTAGACAGAAAGTCCACGTATAGGTACATCATTTTTATAAAGTGTAAAAAATTAAAAATATAACTACACGCCACGCCTGATGGCTATTTCTCGCCAATCAACAAAATAATGCAGTTAAACACGAAACATTTGGCTTGGTCCCTGTAACGAGTCGCTCCACTTTCAACCGAGGTGGGGCGTTAGCGGTAACTCGGTTACACCGAGAAAACAAAAAAATAGTTCCATTTACAGCCTCCGTGGCGCAGTTGGTTCGACGCCGGCTGTGAAACAAGAGGCCGCTCATTCGAACTCCGCAGCAAAACAAATATTTGTGTGAACCACAGGTATTTGTTTCGGGTCTGGGTGTTTGTGAGACCGAAAAGTCTCTCGTAGTTCCTTATACACAAGACTCGATCTTAGTGTGGGGTCAGGACTATCTATATGACTTTTGGGTTTATTTATTTACTTAATTATTTATTTATTTTATTACGGGTGGTTAATTGCTATATAAAACTCTAATAACATATTGTAAGAGAAGACGTTAAAAGAATATCCGGAATCAATAACATAGAATTAACTATTCCATTAGTTGCACCGGTAATGCATAAAATGTATTCCAGGATTCCCGGAAATTTCTTACCCGGTCACTACGGTCAGGACCACAGAGTACATTTTACATACTAAGATAGAGACGTCACTCAATCAATTCAAGGCGCCCTCTGGCGTTAAGTAAGAAAAACAATCCAGTAATATATCTATACTTACTTTCATTACGTTTATATACGAAAAGAAAAGATTTAAGGAGGTTTGGACCTGAATAAGATCTAACAGCATCGATTTGAATTTTGTCTATTTGAAATAAATTATTCTGTATAGAAATGTGAACACAACAATTCTCATTTCCGCATGTGTATGCATTTTAATAAATTTAATAATTGTTTTAAAATTAACTCATCAGCAAATAAGCTAATCAATGCTGTTAATAGTAATTTAGGGCCAATAATAACCGCGTATAATACAATCTACGTAAAATGGAGAAACCCGTACAAACCAACGATTTTTTCGCCCTCTGGTGTTAAGTTAGTCAAAACGATGATTATAATTCGTCGTTGTTTGTTCTAAGTTAAACCACCGTGGTCAGGACACTTAAGATAAAAGGGCAGAGTGAAAAATGTCGTCGAGTGCTAGTGTTGGGCGCATTTATTTTACAGGAGTTTGTTGGAGTCTAGTGTATTAGCCGCATCAGTAACAATAAAAGACTTTAAGACTGGATTTTAGACTAAAGTAGCCCTAGATGAATAGTAATGTGCAATATTAATTTCCGCCAAATAGCAGTGTAACAGTGCATACTGTTTATTGGATTGAAGGACATTGTAGTTGTACTGGACGTATTGAGACATAACATACCGCCATCTGTACTTTTTTTTTCATTTGTAACATATTTAAGTGTTTATCCTTTTTTGTGCAGTTAAGAATAAAATAAATAAATAAATAAACATATTATGTCTAAGGATGGCGAGCGCAGTGGAATGCCAAGCATTCCATTGTGATCAAAGGTGTTGTTTTGCTACTGTTCGTGAGCTGTCGTATCGCTTACTACCAGGCGAACGGCATGCTTGTCTTGTCATTCATTGAAATAAAAAAAAATACGAATTTGCAATATTAGTTGATGTGAGGATTGACCAATTATTAATGTGGTCTCCGGTCTTTGGGAAGCGACTGTAACACAACAGCTTGGCTTATACTAAAGAACATGTCGGTCTCTCTTGTCAGCCTTAGGAAGAAGACTGCAGAACATAGGCCTCCAAGAATTTCCACATCGGGCTTTTGCAAGCAACTTACTGCTGTAACACTATAGCTTGATTACAGGCTAAAGAACATCAGTATTATTCCTTGTTACCAAGCGAGGTTCATAACAAATATGACCCCATAAACGAGATTGCTTGTTTAATTTATAGGTGATAAAACACAGCTTTACCCGCTCCGCTTTACAAACGTTACAGTATAATAATGATCGTAAACGTAACGCTTCCCCAACAGATGTTACTGTCGCTAAACTAACCGTAGTATTAAAATTAATTGCAATAGGTCTTCTTTATTTCTCCCCTTTTTATATTCATATGAAGTCTTTATTACTTCTCCCGTTTTGTTTGAAGGGATGGACTCATTGGTGGCAGGATTTAATGATTTTTATGTATCTGTATAAAGATATTTAAGTCCTACTGCGGGGCATGTGCCTCCTCTACAATTGAGAATAGGATTAAGATTGGTTAGACACTAGGCCAGCGTGGTGGACTATATGGCCTAACCACTCTCAATCGTTCTCTCGATTGTAGAGGAGGCCCGTGCCCTGCAGTGGGACGTATATGGGCTGATACAGAAGATCATCTAGTGCGGGTTGGAAAGATTTTATGTGCCCTATAATATCTTCAAAGTTGTTAAGAATACTTCTCATTAGGACAGACGCAATATACTACTGACTACAGTATATTCTTTCTAAGATTATTCTGCAACATTGATCAAACATGTAGTATCTTCTAGGCATATCGATTCATTTAAAAAAATATCGATCTCCGATTCGATTCAAATCGGACATACTAGAATCGATTCTTGTTTAGATCGAGCATTAAAAGATCGATTTTCGATTAATCGAGCCAATTTCAAACATGATTAATTGCCTAATAAAGATACAGGACATTATTGATGACCATTTACTGCAAATACAAGTAATTGGACAGAAGTATTATTAAATTAATAAACATAATATCACGCCTATATTCCTTCGAAAGAATAGTCAGAGGTGTGAATCGAACCCAGGATCTTTTGCTCAGCAGTAGAGTTTGCGACCACTAAACTAATGTGGCAATTTAAATTTCTAGTCGGTTAATAAATTAATCAAATTTTAAGTTTATAAAATTTTATTAAAGTTAAATACAAATTTAACAAGAAATTATATTTCCCAGTATTTTAAGTCGAGTGACTTTAAAAAAATTAACTTATCTAATCGCTCAGGATCTAAACGACTCCTTTCGTCAGTAGCAATATTTCCCGCAACAGAAAAAAGCCTTTCACATGGAACAGATGTTCCAACTATGCAAAAGTATTTGTTGGCAATCGGCGTTATTGAGTTGTACAACGTATTTCTTTGGTGATACCAATATGTAATAGGAGCCGTCGTTTTAAAGTCGACGACAGGCTGTGTTAAATAATGTTTCAATTCGTCTTGTAAACCTTGTCCTTCAGTTTCTGCTTGAAATAATTGTAGCTGATTTTTTACTAATATGTTATGGAATTCCCAAATGTTAGATTCTTCAGGTTCCTTCAGCTGGCATTCCAAATTATTCTCTGAATCTTCATTACTTAATTTATTCTCCAATTGTTTTTTTGAAGCTACAATCATACTATTAATTTTATCAATAACTCTGGAGCATGCTATTCTGTCAGAAAAATTAATTTTCTTGAATCTTGGATCCAGTAGTGTGGTGATAGCTAACACATGTACTTGTTCCACTGTACCAAATCTCTTTTTTAATTCTTCCAATATTAAATTTTTGGTTGCAGCACCGACATCTGTTTCCGTCTTCATTGTACTGTATGTTTTCAAAAGACAGGAAACTATTGGTATAATTTTGCTTGACGTTACAAATTTCTCTACGGATACTTCTTTCGTCACAGCTTCCATAGGTTTTAAAATATTTATTAGATCTTTAATACCATCCAGTTGACTGGCTGTTAACATAGGTGGTGCTTTCGGGTAATTGAGTAATATCGGGGCAAGTAGCTCAGATAACTTTACAAACCGAACTAGCTGATAGTAAATTGAATTCCATCGTGTGCAAACTGACTGAATCAATTTGAGTGGTACTGCTATATCATTTTGCGCTTTACGAAGAGCATCAGCTACATTTACATTTTGTTTACAGTATCTAGTTATATCATTTACAGTATTTAGTAACTGTTTGGCACTTTCAATACCAGCTTTTTCTTCAAAAGGTTTTTGAGCTACTAAATTCAAAGTGTGGGCGAAACACCATAAGTGTTTTTGTTTGCCAAATGCAATTGTTACGGCCTTGACGATATTCGCACCATTATCAGTAACAACTGCTGCAACTTTTTCTGGGGATATACCCCATTTTTCAGTCATTGTTATTAATATTTGACATAAATAATCAGAATTATGGGGCTCAGTTAAATGGGACACACCAAATGTATACTAATCAGTTCACTTTCGTGTATAAAATGTCCAGTTAAACCCATGTAGCTTATAGTATTATGTATATCTGTCCATATATCCGTAGTTAAACATATTGACTCTACTTCTAAGAGCTTTTCTCTAAATTGCAAAGAAAGAACATCATATTCGTCATCTATCATTTGTGTAATTGTCTGCCGTGAAGGAAGCTTATATAAAGGCACTGCTGTTTTCATTAAGTATGTGAAACCTTCTTTTTCAACTGTATTTAATGGCAACGTATCCTTGCAAATCATTAACATGATAGCATTATTTAGTTGTCCATACTTCTTTCCGTTTACTGGAAAAAAAAAATCAAAGGTATACATTATCACCGCTCATAAATATACCATGACCATAATCAACAAAGTAAGTAATTCATTACGTAGATAACAAAAATTCTCACCACTAAATGTTTTAATATTATCAACACATGAATCCATAGTTAGCTGATTAAGTTTTGATTTTTTCAGTGATACTGACGATGAAGCTATACTTTCTAAGTCAGAATCATAGTACTCTTTTGAACTGGTCAAACTCAAAGCATCATTTATGTCAAATTTTTCCTTTGATGTCGACGTAGTAGCAATATCTTCATTTGTCTGAAAAGGATTATGTTTTTGTATTCTATTATTATTTCAAATTACAAAATAAATACAATAAAAGGATAAAAAATGCAAGAATATACAATTTTCAAACAAGCATGCATTAATAAAAAAGGCATATGTTGTATTGTAAGGAAAAGGTACGGGTACACACCCCAGTTTTTTTTTGTCGTCACCAACACCAATACCATCATTTACCACCACCAGTTTTCGTTGACTTACGGACTTAATAGATGGATGTCTTCGTATTAAATGGTTGGGGAAAACTTTAGAATCGTTTGGCACGAAATGGGGGGTAGTAGGGGTTGAGGGGGAGGAGGGGGGGTGCCCACTGTCCCCCGATACCACTCTCGTGAAAAGGCAATACACCATTCCTGAGAAATAGCAATTTAAGTAACCTAACCTCAAAACACTTGTTTTCAAAACAAAGTTGCTTCTGCAACGTCTCCGGCGCTGCGGGAAGTGCAGCCCCTTCGCCCTTGCGTAACAAAGGATAGGCATCCACGCTCGCCTGCGCAGCTTCGGCTTGCTGGTCGCCAGAGGCGACCAGCCTCAGCCGCTACGGCTCGCACGGATGCCTATCTTTTGTTACAGCGGGCGGGGTCTGCTCTCCCTCCGCGCCTCCGGCTTTTCAAATCAAATCAAATCAAATCAAATATGTTTATTGTGGAACATAGGTACATTATGATGTTATAATATGGTTATTCGTCCGACTATGACCCGCCACATTGGCAAACAATAGGTTAGTAGATAATTTATGTCCAGATGATTTTTCATTCAAATTATTACATAGGTATCTTTTCAATTTAAGTTTTCTGATAGAAACTCTGTAATACTGTAATATGCTTTTTTGATAAGAAATTCTTTAAGCTTGTTCTTAAATTGATTTATTTTAAGCTCCTTAATTGAACACGGTATATGATTGTATATGATAGGCGCCATGCACAATATACTTTTATGCATTAGGCTTGTATTACATTTTCTCACACACAGTCTATGGTTGTCACGTCGGCTACGCGTATTTATGGCAGAAAGCTTGAGGAATAGGTTTGGATTAGCTTTGACAAATGAGGAGACTTCGAAAATGTACAATGATGGTGTTGTCAATATTTTATGTTGTATAAAATAAGGTTTGCAAGAGTCAATACATTGTAGTCCAAACATAGCTCTGATACACCTTTTTTGTTGTTTAAAAATTAGGCACTTGTTGGTCGTGTTCCCCCAAAAGATAATTCCATACCTTAGTGTGGCGCTCACTATTCCATGATATGCTATAATTAAAGTCTCCTTGCTTACTATTGGGGCTAATTTGTAGAGTACATACGCTGATCGACTAACTCTTTTTGCCAAGTGCTCTGTGTGACTTTTCCAGTTCAGTCTTTGATCTATCGTTAAACCTAAAAATTTTGATGTACTACTTTGATCCAAAATTGTATTACTATAATTAATGTTAATAATCGCATTGGAACGTTGACTGAACATCATTAGTTTTGTTTTGTCGATATTTATTTGAAGATTATTATTATTAAGCCATTTGATAATTAATTCAATAGTATTAGAAATTTCATTTTCAAAATTTTGTAAATTCTGATTGTCCGCAGCGATAGTAACTGTGCTATCATCAGCAAATAGTGACATGTGATGATTTGTCACTTTCGGCAAATCATTGATGTATATTAAAAAAAGAAGCGGACCTAAAACACTTCCCTGTGGGACACCGTATTCTATTTTGCGTAAATGTGATTTATAGATAACCTCATATTTTGTGTTTGGTTCGATTTTTGTTATTTCCACATACTGATTCCTGTTTTTTAAATATGATTCTATCAAGTTCGCAATATTACCTCTTATTCCGTATGCATCTAGTTTGCCGAGTAAGATATTATGATCAACACAATCAAACGCTTGTGTCATATCACAGTATATTGAACAGACCGGGGTCCGTTTATCAACATTTGTGATGACTTTATTCAAAAAATCGTAGACAGCCATATTAATAGTTTTATTTTTACGAAAACCTTTTTGTTCATCAGTAAGGATGTTTTGCCAATCTAAGTATTTATATATTTGTTCATAGATATATTTTTCAAAGACCTTTGAGAATATAGGCACTAATGCAATGGGTCTATAAGATTCTAGATTTTCTTTATTTGATTTTTTTAGTAATGGTTTAATAACAGTTGTTTTTAAAGTTGAGGGATATATACCAGATGAAATACATAAATTAATTATATAACTTAAATGTCCACTAATTATATTTGAAACGTATTTAATTATTTTGGTTGCGATTCCATCACGTCCTACACTATTAGTATTTTTAGCGATCTTATAATAATATTAATCTCATTTTGAGAACTTGGTGCTAAAAACATCGAGTTTTTTCTTTTGAAAATATTTGCAGTTATTTGTTTACCCGCACCGATGATCGGTTTTATTTTGTCTATAAAAAAGTTGTTTAGCGCCTTTGCTATATCATGCGGATTTGTTAAATTTCTCTCTCCTAATCTTATATTCGCTATTGATGGTCTAGGTTGATTTGTCTTAGTACTATTAATGATATCCCATGATGCTTTTGATTTATTAGACGATACTTTAACTTTGTAGATGTTTTGGGCTCGTTGTGTCAATTTAATAATTTTTTTGTATCTCGCAGTATAGCTACGTAAAATCTTTTTATCTGCTTCATTTCGCGAAAATCGGTAGCGCCATAAAAGTTCCCGTTTTTTTTGCTACATATTTTTATTCCTCGAGAGACCCACTGTGGTGTTTTGTGACTTCTAATAGCGATCATTTTAATTGGGAAGCATAATTCGTAGAATAGCATGAAGGTCTCCATAAACTTATCATAAGCTATGTTCGGATCTTCGGACTCATATATTTCAGAAAAATTGATGTTCTGAAGACATTCCTTAAACTTTTTCATATTGTCAAAACCATAGTCGCGTCTTTTAATATACCATTTATCTAACATACATATTTTTTTAATGGGACATTTTAGAATTTGACAAGTATGATCAGATAGCCCAAATTCTACTACCTCACTTGTACATTTACAACCCAGATCATGTGCGAAATTATCGATACAAGTCTTGCTTTTTAGTCTAGTTGGTTGATTGATTGCTAATTTGAGATTAAAATTTTGCAAAAGACATTCCATTTCTAGAGTTAAATTATTACGCTTCAACGTATCTATGTTAAAATCACCACATATTACAATATTACGCTTGTGTTTCTTTGTCAAAAGTTGCAACAATTTATCCAAACAGAGAAAAAACTTACTTAAGTTATTCGAATTTGGTACTCTATAAATACACGCAATAATGGTATTAATATCTATCATTTCAATTGCACAATATTCAAAAATATTACATATTGCCAAACTATTTTCATCAGGAATTTCTTTGTATTTGTGTCCTTTTTTTACTAAGATACATGTTCCTCCCCTTCCATTCATTCTACTAAAGCATGCTGCTAATTCATAATTGGGAATCAAAAGAAATTGTTCAAATCCTGATATCATGAAATGTTCGGAGATACATAAAACGTCTATGTCAGTTTTCTTCATTGTAAGTTCATGAAGGCAAACTGTCAGTGCATCGGATTTATTAAGAAGTCCTGCAATGTTTTGATGTAGAATGTGTATAGTTTTTTTACAGAAAAAACTTTTCATTAGCAGTTTTAGGGGTCAATGTCTTCTTTTCTTCAGTATCTAACGAGATATTTCTTTCTGTTTCATGTATGTAGTTTTTTAAATCTTTGAAGATGGTTTGCATACCGTAATTATTTATTCTTCCGGTGTATTTATTAAACATGGAGAAATCATTTTTCAGGTTCTTATTACTGTCAATAAGATATGCATATCCGTGGGTCAAAATGTCAAGATATAGTATATTATTAAAATTTTCGATTCTTGAGTTATACATATTCATATAGTAACCATATTTGTAGGTCGGAGAACAAATGATTATATTTGTATGTATTATTTGTTGTAATATTGTCCGTATGTTAATAACGCATTGGACGTAGTTATTGGTTGTGATAAAATCATTTTCCCCTATTAAAATAATACAAAAGTCCTTCTTTGTGAAATTTTCTATTTTGGTTTTTATACCAGATAACATTTGATCTGTTGTAGCATTGGTCATTAAATAGTGGCATATATTATTATTTGAGCTGCCTTTTAAGCTGAAGGCAGCGATATCGGTTACTTTATTTTTATCATTACTGCTGATGACACAAATGTTTGGTGCTTTTGATTTCGGCTTCGTTTGGTTTTGACAAGTCGCATTATATATTAAATCGTCATTGTTTTGATTTAGAATCAAGTCGTGAGATGACTGCATTAGTGAATCCACATTGTCGTTTAATGTTATTGCTGATTTATTTGCACGTTTATTCAAGTTTTGGGATTTCTTAATCGGAGTTAGTTTTTTTGTTTTTGCTTTGACTGGACTGGAAGTAATTGTTTTGAGCAAATTATTTTGTTTAAGCAAATCTTCGTTTATTTGTCTGAGACTACTATTCTCTAGAGATAGAGATTCAATTTCTAGATGCGCACTTTCTAATTCTTTCGTGAGTTTATCGTTTTTTTCTTCTAATCTTATTAATTTTTCTTGTATAATATTAAGATCATCACTTGATATATCTGGTAAGCTAGTAGTTGAGTCATCGAATGTTACGTTGCTTTCGTCATAGTTATCCGAGTTCGACACAGTACGCTTACGACGATACGTAATATTATCTAGAGAGTTCATTTTTATTTTGTTAAATAATTTGTTTTGAGTATTTTTGTTGCTAACGTAGATGGATTCTTTCTTTTTTTAAGATTCAAAAAGTGTGTTTCGTATTGTGTAGGTTTCGATCACAGGGCTTCCGATTCGACGACGTAGTGTGTTGCAGTTTTTTACCTCTAGGCCAAATGCCTTATCTGATTGTTGTCGAAATTATTGATGTAGTGTGTTTATAGTGGTAAGTTACCTTTAATTGTTAAGTATGACGGGTAGAACATTCCAATTGTAGGGTAATTGTCACCCAAATATTCACTTTGTTTCTTCAACGCATTCCTTATTGTTTTATATATTATAATTTATGATATTGTTAGCACAAGAAATCACTTTCACTGTTCGTGCGAATGTTTTTAAATAGTCTTGAAAAAATGTTTTTTTACACAATACACATAGGATTTTTAAAGTGTTTTTTCGGTACTTTTGGGGAAAAATATTCCGGAGATAACACTTTCACTTGATATTCGAACTAACTTCTAAAGAATTACCCGGTTCACTGTGGTTTATATGTAATTTAGCATTTAAACAATAAGAAATTGCACGGAGCTGATGTTACTCGTGGCACTAGCGCCATCTCAGGTTTGGTATACACTCTAGGGTTTTATATACACTCTAGGGTTGGTACCCAAAAGTCTAGGTGAAGTCGGGGTGCCCTATGTCGGTTTTGTGACAGAGTCGACCTAATTTACCCAAAGTCGGTTTAACAACTACCATCAGACATAATGGGTTGTGTTGTTGAAAACAAATAAAAAAAAAAGTGTAAAAGGTGTCCAGTGTAAAAGCGTAGGTTGGTCGTGAAGGCAAACAATCGAAGTCCAGAAGATATGCCAAAGTCGTTGAAGAAATCCACACAATAATCACCACGGAGCTCAAAGAACACATTCACGCAACTCGGGGGAAACGGAATGAAGTTTATGAATGAATGACATTGACACTTAACGCAATTATAATACTTTTATTTTACGTTCCATTTCATATAATTTCTAAACCACAGATAATATAACTTATTTAGTAATAGCGATATAGTTGTCAATCGCCTATAATAACGTTCCGTTTTGCGTAATATGTGATTTGAGGTTAAGAACTATTTTTATTAATTTCTCGGAAACTACGCATTGCCTTTTAATAAGAGTGGTATCGTTATAATCAGGGACCCAATCCCTACCACCTCTGACCATAGGGGTAAAAACCCCTCAACTCGTGCCAAACGACTATAAAGTCCAGCCAATGGTTGCGTAAGTTTGTTGTATTCCCGCATGTTTTAACTTAGACATGAAAATACTTGCATACGCCACTTGATCCCTTTTTTACAAAGTGATACCATGTATCACTTTTAGTTGACATTTTAGGCTAAAAAGAATAACAATACTTTAAAAAAAATGCAAACTGCAACGCAAACGCACATTTCTCGATAAATCGATTACAATCAATCTAATCACTTACTATTTTTCAAATTAAAATAAATACTATATGAACACGATATTATTTATTTCATTACTATAAATTTTTACAGTAAAAATAATATTTATCCACAGTATATTTTTTATAAATAAACTCACTCACAAGAATATATAGGTTAGGTTTGACAGCCGGATAGAAAAATAACGCAAGTAACGCCACCTTCGGAAGCGTTCATAAATATTTACTCTATGATGCGTTCAAATTATTGAACAAGTACTACCAGTTGCTTTTGCGTCCGACAACAGCAAAAAATTAAAAAAACTAAATACCGCAGCCAATTGAGGAATATTATCGCTAGTTCTTTGAATGGATCGGTCCGATTCGGGAGGTTTATGAATCGATTCATTAAATCGATGTAGGGTTCAAAATCGGTCTAAAAAATCGATTATATTACTCTAAATAATCGATTTTTCGATTAATCGATTTTAAATCGACATGCTTAGTATCTTCATACATCTTTATAGATGGGATCCCTAATATTGCTTCAAGGTGAGATCACAAACCAATTATAAAAATCCAAATAATACGCAGGTTGTGCAATCGCACTTCCTCTATTGTTTTCCAACATCATGTACAAGGCTACATCTAATACATCAAGGCTCTCTAGTTTCTGCAAACATGCAACTAGCATATTTAAATGCGTACATTGTCTACTATTGAACAATCACAGCGGAATAATCGCCCGACAAGGCCATCCTTCACACCCCTTATATTATTCTTTTAATATTACTGCCAGCACCATCGTCATACTAAAATAGGTTGCTTTACTCATCGGTCATAGAAATAAATTGTTTTAATTTTTTAATCGTTACAATTCTCATTAATAAATAAATAACACCCAACAGTGACATACATAGTCCTGAACCCACACTAAAATCGAGCTTTTTATCGTGGGTATCAGGAACTGCGAGAGACTTTCTCACAAACACTCAGACCCGAAAGAAATATTTGTGGGGCGCACAAACATTTCTCTCGGTGCGAGGATCGAACCCGGGGCCTCTCGTTTCGCAGGCGGCGCCTAACCACCTGCGCTACAGAGGCTGTCAAATTATCTACAATGTACCACATGCGCCTATTTTATGAAGGGTTTTAATTACTGCATACGACGTTGCCATGCGAATACAAAAATACTGCCACAAGCTGTTAATGAAAAATATACAATCTGAACAAAAATACACATCATTAAACTCTAAACTCCAGCCAAAATGTTTCGTGCAGCATTTTACGAATCTAAAACGAACCAACACGGACTTAGCCTAATGAAGCTAACTTAGTGGAGCGACGCAATGGGTTTCCGATAGCTATATATATATAGCTCAGTTTTATCCGCTTGTATGTTGAAAAATGTTGTCGTTTTAAGTTCCCTAATGGATAGCTTGTGGACTAATTAGGATTCTATCCAGTGGATTTTACAGGATCAGTGAAGTTGGACGGTCAATACATTAGTTGTTGGATATGCCACACATCAGAAAGTAAAATGTTTGATTGAAAACGATTGCTGCAAGATTTGATTGTCCTATTCGAAAGCACTGGGTGAAATTTGTAATAAGCCATGAATAATTTTTATATTGTTATTGAATAAGTATTAATATTCAAAATCTAAAAAATATGGATCGATGGTCTGAAATAAAGTTATATTATTATTATTATATCTACTTCGATAGAATTTAGGATGCTCCCGTGCTAAAATACGACTCCTTTATTATAATTTTCTTCTCTAAGAACAATAAATCGAGAGAGTAAGATGTATATTAATATAGAAGAAATGAAACCTTAGTTCATTGCCTATCAGAGATAATAGAAAAGATATCAAATATATTTATTTTCGAGTTAATAAAAAGTTAATTGCTGTTAGGCTGAGCTTCTTGCTTGCAAGTAAATTAATTGATCATACAGAAATAATAGATGTAACAGTCGAACTTCAGACTTTATAAGTCATATTACATAGTCCATAATACCTATACCTTGTCACAAATCAATAAAACTGTAGTAGGAATACCAACTGCTATCAATGACCTCACATGCGTCTATATTCGTGTGTATATACAAGGTTTGTCATGAATGGTATATAAAGCCGAATGGAAGATGCTACACTCATCATATTGAACAACTGCTACAATGGGGTCAACCCAGAAATCTTTGAAAATTTATGATGATTATTTTTCCGACCCAAATATCGACCAATAGAATTGCACCATTCGACGTCACGTGGTACAACCTACATGGTATTATACTGATAATTTTTTGAAAATTTTCTCTGGTAGTTGCTATATATAAAAAACAAAACATGATCCAGTCAAATTAACCACACGTCAAACTGACAGGTTGAATTCAATTGTGAAAATTGGAGATTTTGCATGAAAATGAGTTTGAAATTAAAATTTGGGACGGAAAAATAATCCCCCGAATACCACACGAGCTTCAAAATTATCTGGCATTTCCCTCAAGGTTCCCTGCAAACAAATAAAGTCGTCAAGTTTTGACTCCTTCATTTGTTTGCAACGAACCTATCGGGAAATACCCGATAATTTTGAAGCTCTTGTGGTATTATAAGTGATTATTTTTGTATCGAACAGCTGTTTTTTTTTTCGCGATTTTAGTGTTGGCCCCATAGTAGAAGTTGTTTGATATAATGAGTGTAGTATCCTCCCTTCGGCTTTATATACCCTTTATGACTAACTATATATAAACTTGAAAAAAACATTGTCTTAATTACGACACTGAGCAATAAATTCTTGTAAAATGAGCTTACGTTTGAACCGTCAGAACGAACTTGCATTAAAGAATGTTTTTAATTAATACAATCTGAGCACGCTGCTTGCTCATAAGTTATAAAATGAGTGTTAGTTTGTATGTTTGTTGCTTTTTTAAATTACTAATTCTAAGTTAGAGTTTTTGATGTTTTTAGTAATGATAGCTGAGAAAGTTCATCTATTGTAAAACTATCACTATCGTCCATGGACACATGCAAATCGCAATACCGTTTTTTAAGTGCTAGGAGTGTCGAGACGTACAAGCCGTTCGCCTGATGGTAAGCGATACGACTGCTCATGAACAGTGGCAAAACTAAACACCATGAATTACAAAGCTATTCTTGGCATTCCATTGCGCCGTCCTGAGAAATAAGCTAAGAAATAAGTTAAGTCTCAATATGTCCAGTTACTCTGACCACAGTGTCCTTCAAATCGGAACAAAACAATGTATTATTATACTGCTGTTTGGCGGGAGAAGTAGACATTGCAGTGGTATCTACCAAGGCGGCCTCCTCACATAAGACTTAGTTTTTCTTATTATGTCGATGAATATCCTCTATGCGATACTTGTCAACATTGTAAAATCATTGACCAGTCGATATGAGTGAAAACGAAAGCGCTAGAAGTAGGTTAAAGATCCATCTACCAATCAGCCAAAGGAAGTTCACTGCGGAACATAGGCCTCCCCCAATGATTTCCACAGTGAGCGCATGGAGGCAGCCTGCATCCAGCGACCGCCCGCGAACTTTGTCAGGTTGTCTGACTACCTTGTGGGTGGACGTCCTACGCTGCGTTTTAGGCTACGTGTGAGGTTAAGGGGGGGTTATTAAATAAAAATGATGCGAACTTCGAATGTTCGGTAATTCGACATCCGGAGAATGATATAAAATTTCCACTTCTAAAAATCAATACTATTTTCTACTATACTTAGCATTTTCTCCGAACTTAGTGTATGGTTGCGACGTACGAAAGGTTCATCCAACATTTTGTGGGTTTTATTTAGGCACATTAGTGTAGTTCGTATCGTTTTGTAGAGTAACCCCCAATGATAAGACATAGTATATCGAATATCATCTCTTGTAGTGGCCACCAGAATATCCTTTGTTAATAGGAGTCGGTAGTTCAAGATATCTTATGAAAGCCACATATGACTTGAATATACGTTCAGACGCAAAACCGTCTCCGAAGCGACGTCTATGAGATAGATCAGGAAATGAAGACTGCGGTGGCTGTACATTATGCGCTTAGATCGAAATACTAACTAGAATATCCGAGGTCTTGTAGCAAATATCTTGGAAGTTATATTGCTTGTTTGTATAGTTGGTAAAGACTTTGGTATCAAAGTTAAATGCTATTCTATGCTATGATTGAAGGATGAAATATTCTTTCATAAAGATTAGCTGGCTAAATTGTTTTCAAAAAATCAGTTGTGTCGTTCAACGTTGAATTTCGTCAATACATTTAGCCTTAACCATTTCATATACCCTAATATCACAAATGTAGTGTAAGACAAAGATAACAAAAAAATATCTGTGATACACTAAAAACTAAAACGTTCATTCGGAAATTTGGAGTACTGTTGATAATGTAAATATAACTTTATGACCATAAGCACCAGAAAGAACATTGTTAAAGATAGGTCTCGACCATGTATCGGTATAAGGAGTTTGCCAATACTCACCACTCTTCGCAGGCGGGCTGGTGAAGGCAGCACGTAGATTGTCTGGCAGATGGCGTTGCTGTCCATCATCAGCCTGGACTTTGACTACGCCATCTATACGATGGTTCCGCCATCTGTCGATTACCAGAGTGTCAAATTAATTTTATTTATTCATTTATTTAGTTTTTATTAGTATGGAATAGTCAGTGGAATGTCAAGCATTTCTTTCTTACTCAAGGTGTTGTTTGGTTTTGCTACTGTTCATTAGCGGTCGTATCGCTTACCATCAGACGAACGGCATGCGAGGTTCGCCGCCCATTGAAATAAAAAAAATAATTTAAAAAAACTTGCCTATTATACCGACTTGTAAGATTGTGTGTGGTATGTTAAGTCCGCCAAACCACCTCAAGCTAGCGGACTATATGGCCTAACCTCTCTCAATCGCACTCTCTATTGTAGATGCACGTGCCATGCCGCGGAACGTATATGAAATATATATACACGAAAAGTACGTCTAAGATGTAATACCAACGCAAAATTCCACACCAAGTTTCAAACATTGTCACAACCGCAACGTGCAAGTTATGCAATTTTGGCTACAAAACGTCTGTTACATCCACAATGGCGAACAAAACCGGGGCATACACTAGTTGTAAAATATAATGTTCAGCTTTATGTTCCAATTATACCGGCGTCCACACTTAACATAACTGCGACCATAAAATTCATATTAACAGCTATGGTGCGTTTAAACTTCACTTTCCATTAAGGCGCCTTGTTTACGATAGTGTTGGAGATTTTTTGGAAAATATTTGTTTATGTAATAATATAGTCAATATGTAAATTGATGCTATCATCCCTTAAAGAGTAGGCAGAGATGGAGACTTGTGCCAATCACTTTTTTCAAGGTAATTTTTGTATTAAATGTTATAGGGGATTAATCAACGCCATGCCGGACATTCCAATCCTTGACAACTTATATGTGAGTTCCATGGTAAAAAACTGACAAAATAGATTGCCCGAACTGGGATTTGAATTAATGACCTCATTAATTCAAATCTCAATTTATGACCTCACGGGTCATAACTTATATATATTCCCACTCGACTTATCATGCGAATTTGTTTTATAAATATCAAAATTACAAAACACACCTCAATTTGGTATATAATTTGTAAAAAAAAAACTTTGAAACAGTCAAACAATTAAAAAAAAATTATCACATGAAAATACTCACCTTTAAGTTTTAACTATAAACGTAAAAACTAAACGGCACCACTGCGCCTATTAGCAACTCCATTGCATTTGTATATTTTTAATTATTTTTTACAGCGTGGATATTCGACCTTTTATCCAGATTATTGTTTCGCCATACAGCCCGCAAATAGCTTGCAGACTCATATATATGGTATAACCGAGCGCATTTAAACCCTTCTATTGTATACGAATAACATATTTTTTAAATTCTGTTCTGTATCAGCCCATATACGTCCCACTGCAGGGCACGGGCCTCCTCTACAATCGACAGTACGATTGAGAGTGGTTAGGCCATAAAGTCCACCACGCTGGCCTAGTGCGGGTTGGCGGACTTACATACCATAGAATTTTTTTAAAAATCGCTATGGTATGCAGGTTTCCTCACGATGTTTTCCTTCACCGTTTTAGTGCGTGGTGATTGACTATCAATACACACATGACTCCGAAAAGTCAGAGGTGTGCCCTGGGATTCGAACCCGCGACCACCATGAACATGTTGGCAGTCGCGTCTAGTCCGTTTACCAACAGGCCACCACGCACTTACATTTTTTAAATACTTCGTTATTTTTAATTGAACTTAAAAATAACGTGTTCTCGAGTGGAGACCGCGCCTCGGCAAGCGTAGTGTAGGACGCCCTCCGACGAGGTGGAGTGATGATATCCGAAAAATGGCTGGTAGCGGTTGGAGACGTTGGGCTGAAGATCGAGCCCAGTGGCGTGCCATAGGAGAGGCCTATGTCCAGCAGTGGACGCGAATAGGCTAATGATGATGTTCCAACATGATAATTATTCGTATGGGATTATACTTATGGTTGGGAATAAAATTGTTCTACTACTCGACAGCCACGGTTTCGCAGTTGCACGGTATGATTGTAAAGCTGAGGTCTCGGGTTCGAATCTCGGGTTGGGCAAAATGATATTGGATTTTTCTATTCACTATCGGCCTGGATTCAGAAATTTGTACCTGATATGGCGATAGCCTCGCTTTTCAACACATCGTGGAAAGTAATAAACACCGCGAAACGTGGGTGTCTTATTAGTACCCTTACCTACTCCTTCTGGGAAAAAGGCTTGATATAAAACGTATTTATGTAAAATTTGTCTATAAAAACAAAAATAATACGTTGGCCATTTTTTTTTAAACAACCAACTAGGCATACAAGCACAAGGCCCGTCTGATGGTAAACAGTTTATAATTATTAGTTAAAAATAAATATAATTACAAATTTATACATATTAAGTGTTATTATGTAAATTAAGTTACCGTAGTCTACAGACGTCTGCAACACCAGAGCTGTCACTCACGCGTTCATGACCCGAATACTGCAAAACACGGCATTCCTACAAAATCAGATCGGTTGGCCAGTAGTCCAGCATCGCTACATAGTATAAAACAAAGTCGTTTTCTCTGCCCCTATGTATGTATGCTTAAATCTTTAAAACTACGCAACGGATTTGATGCGGTTTTTTTAATAGATAGAGTGATTCAAGAGGAAGGTTTATATGTATAATACGTACATATTATTGTACAGAAATCTATTTGTACCCGGGCGAAGCTGGGCCGGGCCACTAGTTACACTATAAGGTTATTTTATATAGGCGCGATATACTGACCTTAAGGCACCTGGTGTATACAAGGCAGTCAAGAAGAATAGAAAAAGAAACATGATGTATGTTTCTTATTAATAAGTATGAGTGCGTACAAATATAGGGACAATGTACTTATGTATACGACATATAATAATATGTAAACTTACCTATATGTCATAAACTTCACAAAAACCGTGAAACGGCACTCTTGATTCATTGGATGCATTCTGTTTATACCACACATTCGGGAGGTAAATTCGACATATCTTTCAGACAAGAACAGGGAAGAAATTCCGCGGTCGCTCATTTTATAACTACAACACAAAACACCAGCATAATAACACCACTAAATATATTATTTAAGTCTAAACTCTAAATACGTGTTTTTAAAAATGTATTTGAATATTAGATTATGGATTAAGAGCTTATTATAATTTACACGACCAATCACGACTTAGCGATTCTGCCGCGCTTTTATCACATTTATGAATTTACATATAAAAACTATTATTACTGAATATAATATTTTAAATATAAGAACTACTTAATAATAGTTTAATTTACACTTACTAATCACATTGTCTTGGCATAATTTTAGCATTCCAAAATAAATATCACAACGGAACTTCGTCTATAATAGAACAACCAATTTCAGTTCTAAAATGACAAACCATATATTTAAAATTAAATAAAAGTTAAATTAAAATTAAATTAAATAAACATTTCGTAATGCGTTTTTTACATCTGTTTCATAAATTACAGCAATTTCAATATTTCATGTTATGTAGATATCATTCTAATTATCAATAGATGGCGCTACGTGTGCGCGTTCATAGTATTCGCATATCAAAAATTACCTAATAACTGCAGAACGTTAACATAATCACCTGAGTTTAAATAATCTATGTGAAGTAGTACTCTTAAATTATCGTTTTAAATAGATAAAGCCAGTAAAAATAGACAGCTACCAATTTCGATTAACATAAATTCTGTACAACGAGTACCAAGTTACCAAACGACCTTTAAGATTCTTTTAGCAATATTGAAAAACAGTTAAACTTGTTTGGACGGAAACATAAATCTTTATCCGCCATCCCGAATAATTACTGAGTACTTTTATTTTACTAGTCACCTTGAAAAACCCCGCCTTGTACGCCCATATTTAATTATCTTAAAAGGCGGGTTTTCGATATTGAATAAAATCTCCGAAACCGGTTGGAAGGCGTACGCGTGTTAGGTAGTCTCGCTAATTTAATATTTGCGTGTTTTTAAGCTTTATAAATACTAACTTAGTATAAAATCAATTAATGTGTGGGGTCTCATGGTTATATATTTTTTTTATATCAAGATATGGCGAGACGATCATGCCATTCCCTGATTGTAAGCTATATGACCGCTCATGGACAGTAGCAAAACCAAACAACATCATGAATTACAAAACAATGCTACTTCTAACCGAAACACAACAGTGTATTTACACTGCTGTTTATCTGGAGCAATAGACACTGCGGTGGTACCTACCCAGGTGGCCTCTCACTAACTACCGCCAGTGGTTATAAGGCAAAGACGGCGCACCATTAAGGTGAAAACACATTGTAGGTTTTCGTCTTACGCATAGAGTAAAGCGCGGTAAGTAAGGGGCCAACTGACCAATCAGGACAATGGAACGTACGAGGTTCTTTCTATGTAGTCTATGGTCACGTCTTAAGCGTATGACCTTTAATGTCCACACAACAAAAGAAGCCATTGTTCAGATCGCTCTAAGACGCGTTGCTCTAGTATTTATGGCCGCTTCTTTACTCTATGCGTAAGACGAAAACCTACTATGTGTTTTCACCTTTACACCAATCATATTTTGTTAAAAAAATTGGCTTGTAATGCAATAATTATATGACACCCCACCATTATAATTTCAACTACCTTCCATCAACATATTGACCAACAAAATATTATTTTAATACATAAATGCATGCATTGTAAATATAATTGCAATATTTTTAAAAGCAAAGGCAACGTTACTCTGCCAACGGTAATCGCATTCTTTTTTAAACGCGAAGGAAACATTATTCAGCCAACAGCCAAGTCACAGTTGGCTGATTTTTCACTATTCCTGCGCGTTTAATCCAAGTTAATTACAATTAAATCAAAAGATTAGATAAAGCTTGTAGGTGTCGGCAAGTCGACAACTATTTGGATTGTTGCCGTGTTAATTTCCTGCCTGTCTGCAGTCGCTTCGCCGAAGTCAATTCAATGCGGATTTATATATTTTTGTAATTAAAAGCGGGAACTGTTGGCGTTTCGGAATGGCTCTATAATTAATGCAATTTGGTCTTTGTTTTTTTCAGTAAAGCTGTTTTTTTTTTGCATTGTGTTTGTGTGCGAATTAAATTGCGTGGTATTTGAGTAACAATAAACGCATGACTTTTAAAAGTTAAGGTGTGTAATTTTTAGGAATTTGAACCCGTGACAGCTGTCTTCAGAATTAACGTCTCGCTTTTTGCTAAAATGTCAAAATGTACTTCCTCGTTTAATTAGATTAAATTATCCAAATTAAAATGTAGCCATTTTATAACTTTCGTGAACCGATCGTAAAATAATCATTAAAATCTATTTTATAATTCTTAGAAACTGCTTTGATATTACAATTCTATCGAACCCTGAATAATTTAATTTAAAGCACAATATAGCATCGTAAAATCCAGTTTATTAGCTGTGAATATTTTCAAAGTCGTCTTGATTAGTCATTTTAATATTTAGATTTCGATACATTTCAACTTTGTCCTACATTACATCTTCATAGAAAATTTTATAATTTATCTTCCATAATGGATTGCTAACAAATGCAGAACATTAAAATATATAAATAAAACCTAACACTCATAATTGTCTGGGAGGAGAGGAAAGGATCCTGCTGATTCATAGTCGGCACCAAACCAATTACACTAAGAAGGCTATTAAATTAATTTTGATAATCACTTAAGTAGATCAGGACAGATTTCACCTACCTTCATAAAAAGTTATCCATGCGCGAATCGAATACCTATATTACTCATAATAAATATAGCCAAACTTCCAAGGAATATGCAGAATCCGCGGCATAGTTAGGACGACGCAGCGGCAGTGAAACGAGATCGTCGATTCTAGCACCGATATTATGTCTGTGTGATTCAAAGCGTGATGTCTGGATCTGGATCAGCCCATATACGTCCCACTGCAGGGCACGGGCCTACTCTACAATCGAGAGTACGATTGAGAGTGGTTAGGCCATATAGTCCACCACGCTAGCCTAGTGCGGGTTGGCGGACTTACATACCATATAAATTCTTATGAATCGCTATGGTATGCAGGTTTCCTCACGATGTTTTCCTTCACCGTTTTAGTGCGTGGTGATTGACTATCAATACACACATGACTCCGAAAAGTCAGAGGTGTGCCCTGGGATTTGAACCCGCGACCACCGTGAACATGTTGGCAGCCGCGTCTGGTCCGTTTACCAACAGGCCACCACGCACTTAAAGCGTGATGTACTATTTAATTTTGTGTTTTGCTGTCTATAGATCGAAAAATCTTTGTATAATAGTATAGGGTCATAAAGTCATAAGTAAAGAAAGAATTACTACAACTGAAATTACAATCGTTATTATTTTCATTTCAAAATGTCCTAGCTAAACCACACACAAAAAAAGTTCGTTTCGAGAACGATCTCCTTGTAGCTGTCAATTTTGAATTAGGAACGTCATTATAAACGCCCTATTTTTTTGCCTTGATTTTTGATCCGAAGCTCCCGATATCGGGAACTCGGGGTTGCCGCGTCCGTCGCATCGCGCGTCAGTCGGGCTTTGCCGCTCGTTGCGTGCGGTTGTTATTTGATGTGCGGTCGCGTTCTAATCGATGACCAACATTACGTACGTTGTGATACTAAGCAGAAGCAGAAATCGTTTTTACGGAGTTCAGTGTGTTTAAATATGTACAGTGTGTAAATGGTTGTTTTATGAGGTGATTACAATGTTCTAGTGTGACGGGATACTGTGATTTAAGATTTATAGTTTTGTGGTTGGTTTGTGTATTGTATTTTAACATTGGATTCCCGGAATAAGCCTTTGGGATCATTTCAAACAGGTCGGTTGAAAATTCTGTATTTGTTTATTGTTTGGGTAAGAAGTTGCAGTTGCGCTTTATTTGTAGGCCTAAATTGACGTTATATTTATTGAAGTACCGTGGAGAGCGATATAAACGCGTGAAATGAAATTTGGTACTTATTTATAATCTTTTATTCCTTAGATAATAGTAATAATGGTTTTCATTCAAATTATTTTTTTGTTAAATTAAAGCTTTACAATATGCAATAAAAAGGTTTTTTTTTTTTTTTTCTCTTTATTGGTTAGGGGTTTTTATCCACACGGATACGCCAACCCCATTGTACCTTATCAACTGTACACTACATAGTTGTCTTAAGAGCTAAATAATAAAGGGTGTCCCAAAATTAACGCAAGATTTGAATTAAATAGAAAACACAGTTTTTAGTCTTTTGATTGTAATTTTTTTATTGATTCATAAAGTACATAGGATAGGGTTATTTATGGAATAACACATCGGGCAAATGGCCTCCGCGGCTTTGCATACACATACGCACTCGTTTGTCGAAATTTTCCATGACCGTTCTGCATAAATGTGGCTGAATTTCGTTGATGCAACGTTGAATCTCCTCCTTTAATGCACGCGTAGTTGTGGGCTTGTTGACGTAGACCTGTGATTTTAGATATCCCCATAAAAAGAAATCTAATGGTGTTAAATCACACGATCTAGGGGGCCAATTCTGATCACCGAAACGAGAGAGTACACGACCTGGAAATGTCTCATGCAATAATTGAAGTGTTTCACGGGCTGTATGGCATGTGGCACCGTCTTGTTGAAACCACATATTAGCCACATCAATATCATCCAATTTCGGCAAAAAGAACCGTGTTATCATATCGCGATATCGAGCAGAAGTAACAGTCACTGCTTGACCAGCCTCATTTTCAAAAAAGTATGGTCCAATTATGCCTCCAGCCCAAAATGCACACCAAACTGTGACACGTTGTGGATGCATTTGTTTTTCGACAATCACATGTGGATTTTCAGAACCCCAAAAGCGGCAATTTTGGCGATTAACAAAGCCATCAAGGTGAAAATGTGCTTCGTCGCTTAGGATGAGTTTGCTCGAAAAATCAGCATTCATTTGTTGTTGCTCAATAATCCATTCAACAAACTCTCTTCGCTGTGCATGGTCATTGGGCTTCAGTAGTTGTGTTAATTGAATTTTGTAAGCATGGAGACACAGATCTTTAGTGAGTATACGCTGTAGAGAGCTTCTTGAAATTTGCAATTCTTGTCCACGACGCCGAATTGAGGTTCCTGGATTGTCACCGACACTCGCACGCACTGCCTCTATATTGACATTTGAACGGCTTGTTTTTGGACGACCAGTGTGTTTGGCGTCTCCCACGGATCCTGTCTCTCGGAATTTTTCAATTAATCGCTTCACAGTTGACGAAGTTAAAACACTATTCCGACCATATTTTGTATGAAATTTTCGAACTACGGCCGCCAAGCATTCATTATTTTTGAAATATTGCTCAACAATGAAGACACGTTGTTCTATTGCGTAACGCTCCATTTTTACTAACCCTAAACTGTCAACTGTCGATTTATTTTGTTTTTAGGGTTGGCAAGACTGTACTGCATAAATGGCGGCAAATTCAAATCTTGCGTTAATTTTGGGACACCCTTTATTAAGGTATACATTAAAAGTAAAAATAAATATAAGTAGAGATGGATAATAGGTCGGATAAAAATATAAGTAGACAAAGTATTTAATTACACAGGTTAACTAGGTTACAAAATTGTTTGGCAATGTCGGATTTAGGGGATGCTAAAATATTTTGAATAAATCCAACGTTTAGAATGTTCATGTCAAATTTTTTAAACAAGGCGTCCCTTTCTTTTTTGTTCTTAACACACTCCAGCAAAAGATGTTGCACATCTTCAGTTTTATTGCATGTCTCACAATTGGGTGATGCAGTCTTTTTCATTAAGAAAGCGAACTTTGCTGTTGGGTAGTGCCCAGAGCGAAGTCTTAGTGCTAATTTAACATACCCTCTACTTAAACCGCAATAAAAAGGTGTTTTGATTTAATTCCGTTTCCAAATTAGGATATGAGTACCTATAATATTATAATTTTGTAAAATTCAAATTGTTCGTAAAAATTGATGGATCTCATGTGTTCGTCAGTCAAGGTCGTAAAATTTATAAGCCTAATATTTCAAGAACATGCTTGAAAATGCTGCTTTGCGATTTACCCTCAAAATTGTTGTGGAATTGGGTGTTATTTTCAATATTTTCAGTTCGTGTTGAAGTCATTATTATTCCTTCAGTTCTCGTGAAGTCACATTTATATAAAATTCATATTACAAAAACTGCATTAAAATGTTAAAACTGATATCAAATATAAAAATAAAATTAAATGATATATTATTTTACTTCTATATAGCCTTTCTCAGAAAAGACTGAGTGCTTGAAAATGAAATAACTATTTTTTATTGGATTTCGAATGACTTTTTTAATATTACAAAATGGGATATTTGATATTCAGTGATATGAGAGTTGTTCACATTGGGTCTAGCGAAAGTATTGCATAGAAATCATGACGACCTGGGTTCAAATATGTGCTTCAAAAAAATCTAAAAGATACTTTAGTAAATGTTGTCTGTTTCTCCCGCCAAACAGCAGTGTAAATGCACTATTGAGTACTGGTTTGGAGGATATTGTAGCCAGAGCAACTACTGGACGAAGTGAAACTTAACTCCTTATGTCTCAGGATAGTGAGCGCAGTAGAATGCCAAGCATTGCTTTGTATATTGTGTTGTTTGATTTTGCTACTGTCTATGAGCGGTCGTATCGCTTACGACTAGGGGAATGGTATGTTTGTCAAGCCAATAATTGACATTTAAAAAAATGGATTAAGTCTAGTGTATCCTATTACTATTTCATAAGTGTAATTCGATCTTAGAAAACAAAATACCAATTTCCAAAACGATTGATGTCTGGCATGTAAATGTTGGATAAGAACAGGCGGTAGAATTGTCAAATGCTAACGTACTAGAATTTGACGTCAGAAAAGCGTAAAAATACCTTAGATAATATATAAGGCCGTATTCACAAACAGATTTTAAATCGATTTTAATTTTCAAATGTACCTTTTTACGCAATAAATTCGGTATAATCGAAAAAGATAAAACACACGATAACTAAAATATGTTTATAATTTATAAAGCCTTTATTCTTTAAAATGGCAAGCTTCGTGGTATACCTAGTAGGTACCTATGTTTCGTCTATTTGTTACTGCTAAATTGACCAATAGCTAACCTTCTTACTGTCTCCCAAATCTATCTAGCTAAGTTAAAGCAAAACAAAATTCACAAACTATTCTTCTTTATATTAAGTCCTTATATAGCGAATTTAAAGGCAAAATTGTTGAATAACTAAATGCACACAGCTTTACTGTAATTAAACGCAAGTCGAGATTCCCAAAAGAACATCAGGCGATACTAACTTGCAGGTTTCTAAAGAAAAAACGTGATTTGAGCGAATAAATCGACGTACTTATAATATGTATGTGCATATTGTATACAATATAAACTCACTTGCGTGGGTAGGGGTGTTATCAGGACACCCACGTTTTGTTTTATGTATTCCGTCCCACGATGTAAAAGGGAGTAAACATCTTGAATTCGGCTGATTATAATGATAAGAAAATTCAGATTTTGAGCGACCTGGGACTTGAACCCAAGACCTCAGTGTTGTAATTGTACAGTAGTAGGACTACTGCGCAATCGGAAATAAATACAAAAGATTTTTTAACATGTTGTTTAAGGCTGTATGTCTTGGTTGCTTTTGCTTTAGACTTATACTTAATTAAAAAGTAAATATTTAAGTAAGTAAGTATATAGTGCATATTAAAAAAAAAAGTTACATTCATAGTTACAAACATCTTACACTCAGTTGCATGGATTGTTTAATTAATTAGAATATTTAATTGTTTTCTTTTTACTTTGCTTTTTTTTTTACCTTAATATTTCGTAAGCTAAAAATGTTTGGTTTAAACAACACAAACGCATTGATTACACTGTAAGTTTGTGTTAAAAATATAAATAAATAAATAAACAAATGCATGTATGTGTTATCTTCGTGAATGGCATACTTCGTTATTGTTAAAGTTATAAGTGAAATACGAATGTGTGCTCTATGGGTCCCAAATTCTTCTATAAAGAATTGTTTTAGTTCGCACAACGCATTATTAGTTATTGTAATTTTAAAATAATAATTGTTATTACAATAAGTTGCAAGTGACGATATCCGAAATTCCAAGAATTTTTAAGCTGGTAGCGGTTGGAGGCGATGGGGTGAAGATTGAACCCAGTTGCGTGCCATATGAGGCCTATGTCTAGCAGTGGACGCGAATAGGCTAATGATGAGAATAATTACAATCACGACTAACATATTGTGAACTAGATATGATTTAAAACGTCTTAGGGAAACCTGAAATCCTTTCAATATTTTTAGGAGGGATCTAAAGTCCGTCAACCCGCATTAGTCCTGCCTGGTCGACAATTTAACTTCTCTCATCGAACCTTCAATTGTACTACCTATATCGGAATTGATAACAAATTCCAAGAATTTTTAATATTACCGCATAAAGAATATTTTTTGTATAAAACCTTCATTTGCTTGTCTGCAGCACTGGCACATTATCTAGAAACATTAAAAGACGATTTTGACTAAAACATTATTTGTTTGACAATGGAATATAAAGTTGGAAATTGTTATCTACCGTCCAGTAACAGCTGTGGATTCGTAGAAATGGCAATTAAAATGAATTCTTGTTTTAATCCGACCTCTTTTGCTGTTGGGTGAAGGTGAAATACAATTTAGGTCGCTTAGTTACAGCTTAAAGGTTATATCCACTGTTGTGTTTCGGATAGGACATTGTAGCCTGAGTAACTACTGGACATATTGAGACTTAACATCTTATATCTCAGTATGGCGAGCGCAGTGGAATGCCAAGCAATGCTTTGTAATTAATTCATGGTGTTGTTTGGTTTTGCTACTGTCCATGAGCTGTCGTCCATCAGCCAAAAGGCATGCTCGTCTCGCCATTCATGGAAATAACAAATAATATATACGCAGTATTTTAAGCACCTGATAAAACTCCAATAAACATGAATCCTAATAGATGTCGCTAGTTTACACGCGTTTCGTTTCTAAAGCTTGTTTTACATTAATGATGTTTGGTTTGTACTCAGACGTTTTTGACATATTTTTATTCGTTATCGGGTTCATAAAAACATTAAAGGCCTTTTCATAGACAGTTTGAGTATAAACCTATTTACTTAACATAACGAATGTTCTGCCCTCTTCACTTCAACCGAATTCAAAAGTTCACAAAGGGATAAAACATTGAATGCCCAACTCAAAATGGGTTAGTAAATAGTAGTAAATAGGTTTTTAAACAGTCTAATATATGAATAAGCCTGTATGAATTCAATATTTTTGCACTTTCAAATATTCTTTGAAATAAGTATATAAGTTTTAATATATTAAGCCATTATTTTGATGTACCAGCAATGAGCTTTCCGATATAATACCGATACATTTTTGACGCGATATTGTTTCTATGGTTGTTCCAAGATGATAAAAGATCTGCTTTAGTAAACAGAAAATAAATTTCTTCGCCTCTCCGATGATAGTTTCCCCATTGAAATTTTGTAGGTCCTATAATAAGGAGGTAGTTTGTAGATTTCATAGAATTTAGAGTTTTTCGTATGGAATTTACGGTTTACAGACTGTATCGTTATGTTATTTTAAATTTAAATTCTTAACTTCTTTGATTAACAATCAAAGCTGCTGTCTCATTTCCAGCACATTTCATTACGAAGGCTAGCCTACATCTCATAACAATATATATTAAAAATACAGCTAATTAATAATACATAACAAATTCCTTAAACCCTTAAGTATTTTGAAGTTATTATTACGGCAGGTTAATTTTGATAAGTGGGAACTTAGCAACGCTCCCTGCCCTTAACTTAGTTACCTACGTTATAAGATTAACTAACTTAGCCTAAAGGTTATGTAAAGGTTACACTTGAGCGGCCTGAAAGGTAAATTGTTAGGCTTTAGGGTAAAAGGTATGAAGAATAGGTATTTCTTTGTTGATGTCAGTAGTTTTGACGTGAACTAGTAAATTTCTCTATCAAAGCTAGGTGTGTTTTGCATTATAATGCGAGTGTAAATTACTCTCCCAAAGATGAAAGGCGTGTTTTATGTCATGCAGTAAGGCCAACATAATAGGGTATCGTATCGTATCGTATCAGCCCATATACGTCCCACTGCAGGGCACGGGCCTACTCTACAATCGAGAATACGATTGAGAGTGGTTAGGCCATATAGTCCACCACGCTGGCCTAGTGCGGGTTGGTAATAGGGTATACGACTATGATATTTTTTTTTATTTTGCGTACAAAGACAAATACTACATATTTAAATAAAATATTATTAAACAGTATGAAATTAGCTTGTATTCAGAGGCAAATATTAGTATTTTAAATGATAGAGCGGGAGGTTAGTGGAGAAATCCTACCGTCGCGTCTGTCTGTTCAAGCGATCGTATTACATTCGAGTAGGCGTAGACTAAATCTAGCCTTCGATTATGTTGTGACTTAATAACACCCTTTTAACCTGTGACGTCAGAATAAGGTCGAGTTAAGGACTTCCGAATATTTCTATAACATGGGTTGCTTATGTGAATTTTATTCCCTGGGAACATTGAATGTTTTTGTTTCTAAGTTTTCTAGAGATACTTAATGTTGCTTTGTTTTTTGTAACTTTTCGTTGGTGAAATAAGTATTTGACTAGTTTATTTTGTTCTTATAAATAGTTATTGAGTTATTTTATACGTTATAGAAACAAGCTTGCCTAGTCAACAAAATTATTAATAGTCAAGTTTCATCGTATTGTTTGCTGTCTCGTTTGTTTTGATTATGACGTTTTTTTATTGTAATGAATGGCGAGACGAACCATGGGCAATAGCAGAACCATACAACATCATGAATTAGAAAGCATTGCTTGGCATCCTACTGATTACGTGATGTTTACCTGTCCATAATCATTTGGGAAGGGGGGAATATTTTTTTTCGTTTACTAAATAATGTTAAAACCTTGTAATGTAAGTAATGCATTTAAACTAAGTACACACGCCGGCAGAATTAGAGGAACACGCGTTAAATATTGAATTTCTTAGAAAATATTATAATAACTGAATGTTTTTATTTTTAAATATTTAAAGTGAGGTAAAATTTATAACAAATTACTATAATTGAGTTAAAAATACTTTAATTAATGACGCAAATGCAATTAAACAGAAATACAGTAAAATGAAATTTCTGTATTGTCAAATGTAATCGTGTATTTTAAAAACTCACAGAAATAATTTAAGAAAACTAATCATGCGTATTGCTACCACGGGCTCTGATAAGAGTCTGGATACGATCCTTCATGCTTTTAATGAAGTCATCAATCATTTTTTGCGACAAATTCTGCCACTCTTGCACTAACATGAATGTTAATCCTTGGACGACCTTAGGGGCTTGGTTTCTTCCATTTATCTTTCTTCCGATAATGTCCCATACGTTCTCTATCGGATTCATGTCTGGTGATCTTGCTGGGTAATCCATTTGCGCGATTTGGGCCTGATTTAAGTAGTCACGAACCATTTGCGCTGTGTGCATAAATAAAAAGATTTGCCTATGCATGGTGCAAAAGGCAATACATGGGACCCTAAGATTTCTGAGACGTATCTTTGTGCAGTTAAAGACCCATTTTCTATAAGTATTAACTCCGCGCATGCTTCCAAACATATACCACCCCATACCAAAATTGACCCTCCGCCATAAGACACGTCTTTCAGTAAAGTTTGCTCGATTATTATCGTTCTCCTCGATACCTCCAGATCTTCTCCCTTCCTTCTATGCAATTCACACCAAAACTGCTTTCATCACTAAACAAAACTCGGCTACACTCATTTGTCCAGACGCGGTGTCGATGAGCAAAAGCTTATCTGGCTACTTTATGTACCACCTCAAATTTTGGAGCTTTGGACGGAACGTAAGACTTCAGTCCAACTTCATTTAAGCGTGTTCTCACTGTGCGCTCCCTTTTTTTTTGTGCGTGTTCCTCTAATTGTGCCGGCGTGTGTATTTCATACTTAGTTAGAAACATATAATAGAATAAACTATTATGTGTACATACATGTATGAAACCTTGGTTTTCAATACTATTTAATTAAGGAAATAACAGCAATTTCGTTATGTGTAGCCAATGTGTGGATTCATGAACCTCATGTAAATAATTAATGTGTCAATAATACATTGTCAGTCGAATATTGGAATACATGTTTATTCCTAGTTTCGAGTGAATATATGACGAATCCATCGAATTTTAACTAGTAGCTACAAAAAAGAAACCTAAGTTCCGCAATGGCAACTAAAGGTAATGAATGCATTTACTAAGGTAATTTATTATTGGTATTTTTGTTTTTGTTAAATTCATGTAATTACCACTGATTGTCCTTAAACAATACAAATAAAATAAAATAAAAATAAAATCCTACATGTTACCAGAAATTCGTACCGTAACCAGCCTTTTAAACGCCTGGTGCGATTTTCTTTATCCACGCACTTTACTAACCACATCTTGGTCTGTGATCTTTGTCTTGTGCCTCACCTAAGTCTGCATCCTGTGCCTAGGCACCGTATACACCCCCGAGTTTTGACATTTTTTTGACGTATTTTTATTCGTTATCAGGTTAAGGACATTAACGGCCTCAGATTTTTGTGTTACATCGAGTCTGCCAATCTTGTCACGTAGATTTGACAGTCTACTTTTCAAGGTGGGCAGTGGTTTGGCTATGGCCCTATTGTAAAAGTCCACGAGCGGCAGTGACTGCTTATTATCAGGCAGGCCGCTAGTTCGTCTGCCTATCATCATCTCAGCCCCAGGAAGTCCACATCTAAACATAGGTCTTTCCCAAGGATCTTCACATCGACCTGTTGGAAGCGGCCTGCATCCAGCGACTTCCTGCAATTTTAGCCAGGTCGTCCGTCCACATATGATTGCAAATCTGAGGTCTTGAGTTCGAATCCTGGCCTGGGTTTGAATGGTGGATTTTTCTATTCGTTATCAGCCCCGATCACATCGTGGGATGGAAAATACAAAGCGCAACGTGGGTGTCCTGTTTGCACCTCTGCCTACCCTTCCTTGGATGAAATACACTTAAAATTGGATTTTTAGGGAGATACTGCAGAAGTTGCGAACGCCCTGGTTTTGTTTTCAACTTCAGCGTTTAAAATGACACTATTTTGAAATATTCTCTAGAAATTAAATGTTGCCAGAATAAAAAGCAAATTACTACGTACCAATGTCTTACCAAATCGGGATTTTCGGCAACATTGCCGACTTCGCTACAAAAAATGTTTGAACTAATTAAATTTTAAATTAATGTTATATTAAGTTAAATTAAGAATTAAGAAGGGACTAAGATTAAGAATTTTAAAATACTTATGTGTCTATCCCGTTTGTTCGTAAATTTAATTAAGGTCGGTTGTGTCACAAAGTCATAAACTTTAACCTACAAAATTCAAACTAGCCAGGCCACTGTAAAAATAAATAATTCAAACGTTATTAATGCAAAAATTACCATTTTATGTATATGTAAATTCAGAAAGGTTTAAAAAGGCTGTTCTTAAAAACCTAGTCAGCTTAAAGTGCTCTGAATTTTAGTAAGAAAGTCGTGACACAAATTAAGTAAATCCTTTGAGATTTATATATTTTTGTAGGCTTTAAGACATAATACGGTTCTTGACTTAAAAATAGCTATTTTTTTAATGTTTTCTTTTGTAATGTTCGTCTTAGACACGTAAAAATAAATAAACCCAACAGTCACATATAGAGTCTTGTGTCGTGGGTATCAGGAACTACGAGAGACTTTTCAGCATTGAGATAATATACTAGAGGGGACACTGCAAATAAAATGTTTGTAACAAAATGAAGGGTACGTTATATTTCTGTCTCTGTCACGCCTACGAAGTAACAGTATCTTCCCTCTCGCTTCAATGTGTACCCGTGTGCACGCACCATACGCAGAGATTTTGTTCCCGATGTCCTCTCTAGTATAATACCTCAATGCTTTTCAGCCTCACAAACACCCAGACCTATAACAAATATAGCTTGAAATCGAACTCGTGACAAAAGTTTTGGAATTTCCAATCCCGGACTTTCGCGTCCTTTTATACTAAATGGACTTTGCGAATAAAATTTAGCTTCTTGTAAAGTAAAAAGTAAAAAAGTATAATATCATACATCCCGTCTTTTATGTATCCTATTCCTATGATATAATATGATATAATTCCTATGATATAGGTACCTAGAAAACTTAGTAATGTATTTACAGATAAGCTTTAAAATATTTACGATTCAATTCTTTCTTTGTAATTTCATGAAAATAAAAATATTATTGTTATTGCTTTCGTGATTAGGTTTTTTATCTGTTCTGATTTTATGTCTAGGCGTTAAGCAATATTAGGTAACAAGCAATGAAATAGAATAACTGACATTCGAAACTATGAAACGAAAATACTGTTAAGTAAGTAATAAAATAAAAATATATAAACAAAAACAAAATCCCGACTGGGTCAATATCTGCCTACCACCTTTGTTAAATTCATTGAAGAATTGGAAAGATGGAAACAGGTTTTTAACTTAGATATTTTATTTTGGTTTGAATGATAGCTAGTCGACATAAATTAATTAATAAATAAATAGTTGACAGTTTTCACAAACGCAGTCGGAGGCATAACTTCTCATAATTTTGTTGGTCATATAGATAAGACAATAAAATCTAGGAGTGAGCAGATAATGCCTCCGACTGCGCTTGTACATCAAAGGTCACATATCTTTTAACCCTTAAACCCCGTCCAAAGCTTTCCAAACGACAACACCACACAGACAATTCCATACGAATCTTCTGAGTTAACCCTATAAAACACTGGGGTGTCAACACGGCCCGTGCCCGCCAAAAACATCGGTTCCACCCGATTTCGCCTATATTTCACTGGAAAAGCGTTGTCTGTTCGAGAGTGATAAAAAATACCCTCGCGTGTCTTTCCACGTCGTATTTTATGCACGGATGCCGTGTTTTTGGCAGGTTACAGTGGTTTTGGAAGCGTTTGCAGGGTTAAGGTTTCAGCGCAAGATTTGGGTATGTAAAATTTTATGAATAACATGCCATTTCTTTTTACATTTATTAGATGAGCTTTATTTATAGTATTGAATTACTGTACTAAATGGCCTAAGTCCTGTCAATTGTAGTCCATCCCTGCATTGGGAGGTATATGGGCAGATAAAGATAGGAAAAAAAAACAATAACGGTATGTAGATATAAACGTAATTTAAAAATTCTTCTGAAATATACAAGATTCCCAAATAAATTTTGGATGGAACCTTGGCATTATGACTTGAAATCTTCGATCAAATATACACTAGATACACAGTTCCCTGTAAAAGTTCTGTTAAAAAGTGGCACCGATGCATGACATGAAAAAAAGTAAACAAAAAGATCACATATTCCAAATATATTAACACAAATTCCACCTTATTCCTGGCGCTTAAAGTAGCTTTTCACATAATATTGTCTAAAGTTCTGCGACGTTTTAGAAGCAACGGTCGGTGCGTGACTGAAGGCAAAAGAGTGCTTAAGCACTCTTTTTTGGTGCCATTTTCTAAGCGCTCATGTTGTATCTAGTGTATATTTGATCGAAGCTTGAAATAATTACCATTTAAAATTGCAATCAATCGCGTAAATAACCGATTTTATAAAATCTAGCACTGCAAAGTAAATGCATTCCGTCCGATGATTATATCGATTGGCAATAGACAATTAAAGCCAAAATTATGAACAACCTTGAACTTTATTGGAACATAATTTTGAAAGTTGACCAATCGGAATTAAATTTTACAGACACGCCCTTATTCGAATGATCCTGATTGGTTAATTTTCGAAATTAGTCCTTACATATTGATAAATATCGTTTCATAATTTTAGTTGTAAATACTTATTACTGTTCAATATACCTAATTTTGCCAGCTTCTTATACAACTTCTTCCCAATATAACAATCGAAACTGGATGTACTTACAGCACCTCTGCCTACGCCTGGGAAAGAGGCGTGATGTTTTCATGTATCAAAAATATATATTTCAAATCTGTATGTTGTGACATCGAAAAATCAGTTTCTAACATACACGCACACACAAGACACGAATCTTATTATATACTAGTTTATTTATTTACCATCGCGTGTCCTACTCAATTAAAATGTTAGCGAATCGTAAAATAAACGTCATATTAACCCTTTAATAAAGGCGCGAACACCAATTAAATGGGTACAAACGACCCAGTGAGAACGCGCGGGAAGATACGACGATTTATGTGCCGATAGGGCCGGGATGGTATAACGAGCGCTAATATTTCAGCTGCCACTTCCGAGGTGTTTTAATATTATGGTTTTATTTGTAATATTTGTGAAGTTGAATTATTTGTAAGATTTTGACAGCTTCCATGGCTAAAGCCTCGGGTTCGATCGTCGAACCGAAACAAATATTTTTTAATAAAAGGTAGCCAAGGTACAACTGCACTACCGATGCAGTAAAATATACCGGATATATCAAAACTGCTACCGAAAACGGAGCCGGGTGGTATTTTTGTGACTACAAACACAATGCAACTAAAAATTTCGCATTAATTTTTAATGATTTGTTTTAAAATCGTCATTTTAAGGTTAAGTCCATAGTTTTTGCTAAAATAATAATTTAAACTGTTTTATACCTTAGAGTATTTATAAATAAAAGGGTAAACACTATTATTTTAGGAAACAATATATTTACCACACTAATAGGAAAAAAAAATAAAAAAAATTGACGTTTTTTTTTGTAACATTTTCTGTTGCGTTGTGTCTAAAGTCGCTTAAACAACCACCCGGCTTCGTTTTCGGTAGCAGTCTTGATATACCGTGTATAAATACCTAAAAATAAATAAATACTAAACCTTTGTGATAAGAGTATATAAAAATAACATAAGTATAGATAAATGTCCCTATAAGCCTTTTTGTTGCGTGGCCTAGCCAAATTGAAGAAAAATACGCAGTGGAGACTCCTGGAGTCTAGACTTTAGACTTTCTAAGGAATATTTTAAAGTTTACACCGCAAATAAAAATACACGTTTTAGCTACGATATTTTAAAGGAAAGTCAGTTTTTTCTATTTCACTTTTACGTGGATTATTTTTTGCATATTGCAGAAAGCTTGGTTTTTTCTTTTTTAAGTTTTTGCTGTACATAATAGAGGTCGACATGGTACATTGTTATGAAAATATTGTAACACTACGCTCGGTGTTCGCGAAAAGATTGAAACTCGCTCTCGCAGTGGTCTCGACTGGTTTCGAATATCGTGTCGGTGAACGCTGTCTATGTGTGCGTTGATTTAGCGCGCTTTGTATGACTTCTGTTAGTTTAGTATTCTGTGATTGAGAGTTGTTTTATGATTAAAATGAGCAGTTTTTATAATACACTTAAAACTAGCAGTCTTACTGAAATTATCTTTGGCAAAATAATTCGGTTTTTAAGTAATATATCATCTTTGTTATCATCAAGCGCCAACACTCATAATAAAAGTGAAAAAAATACACTTGTAAAATAAAATTCATCTCTTTATGAAAGTAAACAAATATAAGTTTCAATTGTAAATGAAAATATTTTATTTTCTTGTACAATGGTAAGTAATATTTAACTTTTAAGTGTACATTTTGAAATGACTGCCATGAAAAGTGAACATGCAACGTGTCACAAAGTTCACGCTATTTCGACCTATATTTCTAAGTGGTTCAAATAATTATTTTAATATTAGCCTGGTGTTGCTACATGAATAATAATAAATATATTTAGAGTGTTAAGGTTACAACTTTATCCTTTCCTTAGATATTTATGTTTTATTAACAGCGTGACTTTTAATTTATGGCTGACGTCACTTCTTCCTTTTGTTTTCTATCATACTATTTAAGAAATCATAATAGTAATACACTTAACAGTTACATACACAGTCCTGACCCCACATTGAGATCGAGTCTTGTATAGGTATCAAAAACTTCTAGAAAAATTTCGCTACACACCTAAAACAAATACCTGTGGATCACACAAATATTGTATTTATCTCGGTGCGGGATCGAACCCGAGGCCTCACGTTTCATAGAAGGCGTCTAACTCCGCCACGGAGGCTGTCAATGTAGTGAGTACACTGTAGTCATTAGGTCCAAGTCAGTCATGTCAGTACTTATATTAGAAATAAATCTAAATCTAACTGTATTATCCTTAGCCTCTATACTCAATTCGCTGAAAAAATATCCCAGTCTTTTCTGGTCTCCACTTATAATCCTTAGCCTCTATAGTCTACACTCAATTTACTGAAAAAAGAGCCCAGTCTTTTCTGGTCTCCCCATATTATCCTTAGCCTCTATAGTCTATACTCAATTCACTGAAAAAAGAGCTCAGTCCTTTCTGCTCTACACAATCTGGCGGCCATTTTGTTTTCAAAAAGGCTGTCTCAAGGGTCTTGCACGTGTCGTCACATTAATGAGGTCTGCATAGTGTTTGTTAATGAGAACAGACGTCGCAATTAACACGTCACATCCTAGTTGTGTGCGGAAATGTCAATTATAATTTATAATGTCATGTGTGACGTTTTAATGCGGATAATTGTTGGGTGTTATGACGTCCTGGTACTTGCTTGCATAATGGTTTCTTAGATTTACGCGAATATTACACATTGAAATAAAACTATTATTTACGGATTTTATTGCGGATTTGGTTTACTTTTTACATTTTTTGCGGCGACGGCGGACTGGTCCGCCCCGTGACCACGAAAGCTGTAAAGTAATCGAAACGTCGGGAACTCAAAAAATGTAAAAATTAAACCAAATCCGCGATAAAATCCGTAAATAATAGTTTTATTTCAATGTACTGGTTCTTCTGAGATGTATATGGCATGGTAGCAGACAAATTGATGAAATAGCTTGGAATCCTATTCTATCTGGTACTGCTAGGATGTCGCTTAAGTAGAATTGTGTAAATGAAACTGTGCGGTATCCCTATTCTATATCGTTATGATAATATGTCTCCTTTGTATCTATGTACATAGGGAGAGAAATTTCGGGTACCCAGACCCGAGACAAATATTTGTGTCCTCATTTGTCTCGGTGCGGGATCGAACCCGCTACTTTTCTTTTCACAACCGGCGTCTTACCAACTGCGCCACGGAGGCTGTCAAATCATAACTTACAAGCCATTAGACAATGCAAGTGATTTCTCTGCTTGTTAAGTATAATAAAGATCTAATGCGACGCATCTAGGACCACCAAAGTAGTGCCATCACGCACACATTACTGTAATGACAGCAATTTCTTATACCACTGTTCTTTTGCATCCCTTCCGCAGATTATGTCAATTTCAAGTAACAAGCCAATTTCACACATGCACATTGTGATAATTTGCTAAAGAAGTTTTTTATGAGTACCTATGTGATTCTTTATTGAGTGTAGTCAGTCCGGGTTGACTGAGTTTTGGCCATACAATGAAAATGGCCTAAGCCTTGTCAATCGATCTCTAGATTGTAGAGGAGCTCCATGTTTAGCAATGGTTGGTTATATGAATTGATACACTAGTTGTAAGAGGCGATTAATATGTTTTTTTTTTTTTCGACAAATAACGTGACGTGCTACCTTTAGCATTAGGGAAGGCCTTACCTGTGGTCATTAATTACAACTATGCTAGAGGTTTGTTGACGTGTCCCAAATGCACTGGAACTTTTACCAACAAACTTGGGTACGTAAGCCACACTAAAGCGCACCAGAAGACAGAAGACCAACGTCCGATTTAAAGATTCTTATGTCCAATATCACAGTCGCCGAGGCTGAAAACGGCTAGGAATTCATCATCATCATGTTTTTTAGTTTGCATAATCCATAACGTTAAAAAAGTAGTTATCGCTTCAAATAGCAAGATATTATAATTAACCGTAGCCGATGCATCTATCGGGTCGGCATCACACTTAACATCAGGTGCGATGCAATAACATTGAGCCAGTAAAAAAGTTTTATACAAACGAGTTGTCTCGTTTGCATAAAGAGGGAGATATGCATTGTAAATGCATGTACTAGTTGTGGGTCGATGAGATCCTTGATTGAGGTTTTTGAGGTCTTATAACGGTGAAAGAAAACATCGTGTGGAAACATGCATGACATAGCGTGTATGAATTTCTATAGTATGTAAAGTCTGCCAATCCGCTGCATGCCAGCGCGGTGTAGGTAGACAATATGACCCCTCTCAATCATACCCTCGATTGTAGAGGAGGCGTACATGGACTGATACGGATTTCCGTATTTATTCATAGACTTATAGAGATGTAGGATTTGAATGTTATGAAGAAAAATGAGTAGAATGAAACGTTACACGAAAGACTAATATTTCACTTTCTTCGTGTGATAGAGATGACTAATGAAAGTACTTAAGATAGAAAGAGTTAGAGAATTAATTAAAATTAAATTGATTAAGATACTAATATACGGAAGGACTAAATAAGAGAGAAGGGCCTGGAAGACGATGGAAGACGTTAAAGTTGACTGAAATGACGAAGAAGTAAATACGAATACAAAATATGATAATATATTGAAGATTATCCAATCAATCTTTGTTTGACCGAGACGGAACTATTCCCACATTTTAAAAGTCGTGCTCTAACAAGCCGTCTTATAATCCAAAAACTGTCAACAGCTCCGCAAAATCAAGAATACAAGTTATCACGGGTTTACACGCCATCTGCGCTCAAACAAACACAGGTTATCATAGCAAGTTCCTGCAGCTTATCTTATAGATAAGGGCTCTAAGAAACCTCCTTAATCTATAAAATTTAACGCGAAGCCGGTTCACACCTGCAGAGAAAAAAGTTTGTAAATACGTTTAGAGACGCTTTGTCGGTAATGGGTTTGTTTAGTTTAATTAGTTACAAAGACAAGGTTTCGTTGTGTTAATGATTTCTTTCTTTTTATACTTTTGATAGCAAAAAGGATAGAATATATTTTGCGATATTGTCATCTTGAATATTCATTGGATAGTGATTACTTTTCATATACGAGTATATGGATAACTATTTCAATGTTTATGGTAAGTCATGAGCTCAATATAATTAACAAAAGAAAAAAAACATACATACATAGATCCGCTTATCTCTTTAGTGATACGCGGGACTTTCAATAATGTGATAATATCTAAAATGTGCCTACACATACAATAAAAATACTTATTTGAAAGTTTGGTTACTCGGACAACAAAACAGCGTGGCGTGGTGTTACGATTAAAATTTCGTATACTTGCAAGCCCTTTCACGTAAAAGAACAGGCAATAAGCACGATTTTTCCCTCAGGGAGAGTTGTATTTGCATCTCAGTCACCTCATTACTATACCGGTGTGATGATACAAAGTCCATTAAACAGATTCTCCCATACAATATTTAAATAGGCAATCCCGGCTGCGAAGCTATTCCGTCACCAGTCCAGCCATCAATCATTGCTACGTCAACTTTCATCTAGATCGGTTAAACTAGATCATCTAATCTGATTGTGTATTATAAATCACAGCCTTCTATCCCTTATTGGATGGTTATTAACTATATCAGCCCATATACGTCCCACTGCAGGGCACGGGCCTACTCCACAATCGATAATACGATTGAGAGTGGTTAGGCGATATAGTCCACCACGCTGGCCTAGTGCGGGTTGGCGGATGGTTATTAACTGGACAGAAATTGAAAGCATTGTTGCTGGGCATACCCATATATTTTTTTTAATATATATATTTAAATTAAACTTGTTTTTACGGATTTTATCGCGGATTTGTTTCAAATTTACGTTTTTTTTAAACCATCGGCGCGACGTTTCAATTGAGCGGATCACTAATACTTCAGTCCGCGCCGTGACCACCAAAGCTGCAATGTAATCGTATCGTAAAAAATAGTTTTAATTCAATGTGTAATATTCGCGTAAAACTAAGAAAACATTATATCGGATGGATTTTTGTTTATTACCTATTATCGACCAATTTCACTCTGAAAGAAATCATCATAAGATTGGAAATTTGAGAACACTGTTAAAGAATTTCTTATATACGTCAAATCATATAATTTCAATATTAGCTGCCATGATACTATATTGAATTTCTTATGAGCATAAGAGGGGTTAAGTTCTTAATCCACTAAATATTAGGCATCTTTGACATATTGGAATTCACTTAATTTTTAGGTTGTATTTCGATGATTTGCCTTCCGTTTTTTAACAAGATTTAAGACACACTGCCTACAATTCTTCGAGGGTATTTTTAGTTATTGCAGATTGCGATATTTTGCTCCATCTTTTAATGTAGGTAATAAATTTACCTAAATACATATACAATTTTGAAAAGTTGAGATATGCTCTATCAAGAAATAATTCAAAATTGAAGACAAAAGAAAACAAACAGCCGTGTAAAAGCCTTATAAATTGAACACAAGACTCCGACATTCCATCACAATCAATTTAACTACCATTCTGCAGATTCTTTGAAAACACTATCCATCACTAAAGGAAACTGTGATGTATCATAATGGCGAGGCGTTAACGGATTGACGTCGGTATTTTGGGAATGATTTGTTTATGCTAGATGAGTATTTATGAGATTTTTTTGAGATATGCTTTACAATGTTGATTCTTGGGACATCTTTTTTTTATTGCAGTGAATGGCGAGACGAGCATGCCGTTCGCCTGATGGTAAGCGATGCGACCGCTCATGAACAGTAGCAAAACCAAACAACACCTTGAATTACAAAGCAATGCTTGGCACTCCACTGCGCTCGCCATCCTGAGACATAAGATATTAAGTCTCAATATGTCCAGTAGTTACTCTGGCTACAATGTCCTTCAATCCGAAACACACCAGTGCATTTAAACTGTTGTTTGACGGGAGAAATAGACATTGCGGTGGTACCCACCCAGGCAGTCTCTCACATATGAGAGACCAGCTTCTGGTATAATTGGTTAACAAACCCTTGATATGAGGAATCCTGGGTTCAAACCTCGGGAAAAATGTTTATTCATCCCTATCCCGCATCGATATAAATGTTTGCACACAAAAATGTTACAAGTTTGTGTTGTGAAACCGAAAAATCTCGTAGTAACTGATACCCACTACGCAAGTCATATCTTAGTGACTGTTGCGTGTAATACTTATTTAGTATCATCCAATAAAGGAAACGAAATGTATCATTCAAGGCGTTAATAGAATGACGTCGGTATTTCGGGAATGATTTGTTTGTGTTAGAGGTGAGTATTTATGGGATATTTTTAAAGATTTTCTCTAGTATATTTATGGTTATGACAGCCTTTTGGCGCAGTCCCTGCAAGAGACGAATGTTTGTGACTTTGTGACATTGACATGACAGACATTGACAGGTCCCAGACCTGTGTGTGATTGAAAAGTCTCGGAATTTCTGATACACGACACAAAACTTATCTTAAGTTTGGGTCCGGAATATGTATATGACTGTTGGGTGTATTTTTTAGTATGCTTATTATAATGATAATCTTTTTGGTGCAATTGGTTAAGAGCGTGGGGTGAGATACCACCCACGGGTTCATACCACGGATCAAGACTAATATTTCTACAGCCCACAACAAATTCGAGCCTGGATGTTTTGTGTCCGAGATATCAAGTATTTTCTTAATCCCACGACATAAGACTTGTGTTAGTGCGGGGTCAAGATGATGTGTGACCGTCGGGTATATTTATTGACTATCCATCACTAAATATGAATTATAATTATTTTGTATTTTGTTACAATTATGTACGTAAAACTTGAATGCAAGGTCGTGTTCACATCGAATAAGATTTACATACATTTGTTATTTTTAGAAACAATATTTACTTAAGTAATTTAATATTGCTTATTGTGTTTGCTTAATTTTGTGGACCAAATAAAAAAAAATGTAATGGCGAGGCGTTAACTGAATAACATCGGTATTTTGGGATTGCTTTGTAGTTAGTTGACAAGGAGTTAAATATTTATGGGGGATTTTTTCGTAATATGTCGTTTTAAGCTTATACTTTGGTGTGTTTAGTTAGTCAACTGCGAAGAGCTATGCTTTTCGCATTATCTCGCTATTAAGATCAACATTTCTTTTTTTTTATAAATTGTATTTTTTTAATAAACTGGAATTCAAATGGAGTATCCTTTATTGAATTACGGCTATCTGAATCGAAAAAAAATTGGCCATCCTTGCTGAAAGCGGTCGAACTTCTCAATTAATTTCATGGTATTCGCATGATTTTATTGAAAGCAATAATTTTATTAAAATATCCAAAATAAGTTATGAATACGACAAATACATAATTCGTACTTCCATCTGTTGCTCCCAAGATGAGCAAATAAAACATCCTTTCCCACAAGAATTGGAAGTTCAAAAAATATGACAGGCTTATAATCCTGAATCCACTCTAAAGTCTTCATGTTACGTAAACATAACAAAATAAACATCGTCACGTTTACGTGTCGTTACATATGTCGGTGGCGGAATCCTTGAACCTGCTTGAACTTATAACAACCATAGCCAATCCAATACCGACTTTATTACCTTTGCAATAAATATCATACTGCTCCATTACTATGTTGCAGTCAATCTGGGAAGACCGTTTACACTTTACGATGCTATAAATAGAGTTTATTTTGCAGTGTACCGATGTATCGATAAATAAATCGATAATCAGGTGCACAGGTTCTGTTCGTGTTGTTGTATTGCGTGTTGGGATGTTTTTAATTTCATATTCGAATGTAATACAAGACGTGAATTCATTGAAGAATTTTAGTTTACATTATTCTTGAGTATTGTAGGCTCATTGACTAATAAAGTGAAAGTTTTGGTTTATGATTAATCGACTGGTAACAGAGTAGTATATGTATCACCTCCTTTATGGGTGGTGCGGGTGGGCTATGTCGGTCACCTTGGTTCTCTGTCGTATAGATATTCCTGGTTCTATCCTTCAGGGAAACACCGAGCATAGCCCGCTCCATTGCTCGTTGAGCGACTTTAAATTGGTGAACCAGTGCCACCGTCAGTGTCTACGTCTCGGCACCGTATGTCATTACGGGTAGGACGCACTTATTGAAGACTTTCGTCTTCAGGCTTTGCGGTATTGGCGACGAGAAGACCCGACGAAGTTTCCCAAATGCTGTACAGCCCAGCTGGATTCTTCTTCGAGCTTTACTCTCAAAGTTGTTTCTACCTAATTGCAGTTTCTGCCGAAGTAGATATATTCTGAAACAACTTCAAGAGAACCTCGGTTGGTTGCACAACGATCGGTTCCGGATCAATATGTTTATTAAACATTGTTTTGGTTTTATCCAAATTCATCCGGAGACCGATGCCGACATAGCCCAGCGGATCAACAAGTTGAAGTGGCAGTGGGCTGGTCACTTTTGTCGGAGAACCGACAACCGTTGGGGTAGACGTGTTCTTGAGTGGAGACCGCGCCTCGGCAAGCGTAGTGTAGGACGCCCTCCCACGAGGTGGAGTGATGACATCCGAAAGATGGCTGGTAGCGGTTGGAGACGTTGGGCTGAAGATCGGGGCCAGTGGCGTGCCATATGGGAGGCCTATATCCAGCAGTGGACGCGAATAGGCTTATGATGATGATGACGGGTGGGCAGTCTCTCTATAGCTAAAATGGGTTTTAAAACTGTATGAAAAAATAAATAAATAACACCCAACCCTAAACAGTCACATACATAGTCCTGACCCACACTAGGATCGAGTCTTGTGTCGTGGGTATATCAGGAACTACGAGAGACTTTTCGGTCTCACAAACATCCAGACCCGAAAGAAATATTTGCGTGCCACAAAAACATTTTTCTCGGTGCGGGTTTGAACCCGGGGCCTCTCGTTTCACAGGCGGCATAAAAGGCAGCGAATAAGGTTGTAAGTAGCAGATACGCTATTTTGTATGTGTAAGAAATAAGTACTGCCGGAAATGTGTTTACCAACTTTAACTGATTCCCGACACTCACACGTTGCGAAACGTTGTAAATATTGTAGGGAGTTTATTTATGTGTTCTAAATACGCGGAAATAGATCTCCGCTCGGGAGAAATTTGTACAATATTGTAACTCAAACTTTTACATTTTACTTATATTTTCTGTACATACATAGTACATACATACATAAACTCACGCCTATGTCCCATTGGGGTAGGCAGAGACTATTGAGCGCCAAGTGCTACGGTCCATACATATCTCTTTCGCTTCTTCATCTGTCATTAATCTCTTCATATACGCTCGTCGGTTTCGAGGACTCCGTATTTTTCTTTTTCTTTTAATATTTAATTTTTTTATATTTTCTGTGATTTTTTATTGCGTAATGATGGGTGAGAAAAGCATGCCATTTGCGTTATGGTTGATACGACCGCTCATGAACAGTAGCAAATATCAAGAATTACAAAGCAATGCTTGGTATTTCAAACGCTTGCAGTATCAGTACGGTATAAATAATCTCTGATTAGGTAGGCCGAGGGGCTCCTAGCAAACGTGGTTATTTTTCAATGTTAATTTTTATTATTTCATGCTGTTCCGGCATGATTGCACAACGCCTGATGGAAAGCGCAAATGCCCTCCTCCCTCAGAGTATCGAATGGTAGCAAACGGCAGTCCCAGTGGAATCTCGAACTTTACACTTGAGCATCTTTTAGAAAAATATTGTGTCATTTATTATTTGGTTTATTAAACAACTTAACCTTGCTACCGGCCTTGTATTTATTAATATTTCATATTTTAATTTACTCAAAGACTGATAGATATACCTTCTCAGATATACATTTTAATTATTATTCTTGAGTAGTGTTTTAGGAATTATTATAACCTACTTAGTTATCTTGAGTAAAACAGATTGGCCTATAATTTTCACCAGGTCTCAGGTCAAATTATATTTCGATCAGTTTAGATTAAGTTGTGAAAAGGTATAGTTCGTGTTACGTAAAAAGACCGCTGGCGGTAAAGCTGCGCAATAGGCGATTTATGTTTTTAATTGTATTACACGATATTATATCTATTTTTCAATGTATCATCCAGTAAAGAATATACGAAGCCAAGACTAGTTAAAAAAAAGGGGCCTAGTACATTCGCGCGCGAGTTATCCTGCGCAAACAGACCCCTCCACATTTTTACAGCGTTCTTTTTACGTGACGCGAACTATAACAGTTTTTGGTCTTATAATACGGTGGCTTATTTTTTGTTTCTTTGATAAGATCAGTCTTATTAGTCTTATAAGCTTATTGTGTCAATTATAATTTCAATACAATATTTTTTTGGATAGAAGAAGTTTAAAACATCCGAAAGAAGAATGTTGTATTTTTTATTGTATTTAATGGCGATTCGAGCATGCCATTCATGCCATTCGCTTGAGGGTAACCGATACGACCGCTCATGAACAGTAGCAAAACCAAACAATACCTTGCAGTTTGAATTAAAAAGCAATGCTAGGCATTCCACTGCGCTCGCCAACCTGAGGCATAAGATGTTAAGTCTCAATATGTCCAGTAGTTACTTTGGCTACAATGTCATACAATCCGAAACATAACAGGGCATTTAAACTGTTGTTTGGCGGGAGAAATAGACATTGCAGTAGTACCTAGCCAGGCTGAGAGGCCGTTTCACATATGGGAGACCTACCACCAATAAACTGCCTGACTACCTTATATTATTTTTTCACTGAGTGTATTTACGTTGTTCTTGTCTTCAGTGAAAAGTTTGTCTTGTGTTCGCTCTGACTCATGACTTGACACAACTGGTGAACCAGCCCACCAGGATCCCGGATGTGGCGAGTCATGCGCCTTCTTTGCTGGACCTTCTGCTGGCGAGTCACCCAGCCGGGTATCATGTGACCGTTAGTGCGCCTCTGGGCACTTCCGATCACTGCCTGGTTGGGTCGTCAGTACCGATCGCATCACCTCCACGTCTCGTGCAGGTTAGGCGAAGGGTCTGGCATTACTCGTCGGCAGATTGGGATGGTATGCGGGAATATTTTGCATCCATCTCTTGGAGGCAGCGCTGCTTTGAGGATAAAGATCCCTCAGCGAGTGCCAACGCTATTGCTGACGAGATCAGACTTGGAATGGAATATTACATTCCTTCCTCTGAGATCGCCAGTAAGGGCCGTGGACGCTCCTGGTTCAATCGTGCATGCGCCGATGCTGTCGGTGACAAACAGGCGGCGTATCGCGCTTGGATCAGGGGTCGCGCCATGAAGGATCCCAATATCAGTTCCCTCAAAGAAGCCTATAACCGTGCCTTCAAGGCCTGCAAGAAGGCCTACGTTAGGGCGGATGCCCAGCGCGTTAGCAGGATTGGGCGTGCGTTGGCCGATCACCCAGTTGGGTGATCGGCTGCTAGTTAGCAGTCGTGCTTATTGGAGGTTAGCCAGGGCCGTCCAATCTAACTTCTGCCGTCCAGCGTTGCCACCGCTGAGGTACCCAGAAGGGTCGCTGGCCCACAAGCCGCAAGAGAAGGCTGCCTTGCTGGCAAATCTCTTTGCGGCTAATTCCCGCCTCGAAGACCGTGGTTCCCAGTCGCTGCCTACACTGCCTGATTGCGGTTTCTCAATGGCAGATATTCGCATCAGGCAGTGTGATGTGCGGTGTGAGTTACGGTCTCTCGATGTGCGGAAAGCCAGTGGTCCGGATGGGATACCAGCGGTGGTTTTAGGGGCTTGTGCAGCCGAGTTGTCTCCAGCACTGACTCGCCTCTACCGAGCGTCCTACCGCACAGGTGTTGTGCCGGAATCTTGGAGGGAGGCCAATGTGCAACCGATCCCCAAAAAGGGTGATCGGTCGGACCCTACCAATTACCATCCATCCATCCATCCATCAGCCAAAGGAAGTCCACTGCTGAACATAGGCCTCCCCCAATGATTTCCACAGAGACCTGTTGGAGGCAGCCTGTGTCCAGCGACGTCCCGCGACCTTTACCAGGTCGTCGGACCATCTTGTGGGTGGACGTCCTACGCTGCGCTTTCCGCTACGCGGCCTCCATTCGGGCACTTTCCGACCCCATCGGTCATCAGATCTCCGCGCTATGTGCCCTGCCCATTGCCACTTCAACTTGCTAATCCGGTGGGCTATGTCGGTTACTTTAGTTCTCCTACGGATCTCCTCATTTCTGATTCGATCTCGTAGGGAAACCCCGAGCATAGCCCTCTCCATAGCTCGTTGAGTGACTTTGAGCTTCCTAATAAGGCCCATAGTGAGAGGCCACGTCTCGGTGCCGTAAGTCATCACTGGCAACACACAACTATCGAAGACTTTCGATTTAAGGCACTGAGGTATTTTGGACGAGAAGACGTCGCGTAGTTCCCGAACGCTGCCCAACCGAGTTGGATTCGACGATTGACCTCTCTCTCGAAGTTGGACCTGCCTAACCGGACCACTTGTCCTAAATAGACATATTCGTCAACAACTTCGAGAGTCGAGCCCCCAACACCGATGGGAGTGGGCACAACATGGACATTCGACATGATCTTCGTTTTGTCCATGTTCATTTTAAGACCCACCTGTTGGGAGACTCGATTGAGGTCTTCGAGCATAGTGCTAAGGTCTTCCAGCGATTCTGCCAAGACTACAATATCGTCGGCAAACCGAAGGTGAGTGATATACTCGCCGTTGATGTTGATGCCGAATCCTTTCCATTGCAAGAGCTTGAAGGCGTTTTCCAGCGCGGCAGTGAACAGTTTCGGAGATATGACATCTCCCTGTCTCACGCCTCTCTGTAGTGGAATAGCCTTCGTACTCTGATCCTGTACTCGGACCGACATGGTGGCGTTGTTGTATATACACTTCAACGCTTCGATGTACCGATAGTCGATATGGCACCGCTGGAGAGACTGTAGCACAGCCCAAGTCTCGATCGAATCAAATACCAATTACCGCCCTATCGCTATCACCTCAGTGATGTGTAAGGTCATGGAGCGGATCATAAACGCTCAATTGGTCCGCTACCTGGAGGATCACTCGTTGATCAGTGACCGACAATACGGATTCCGCCATAATCGATCGACGGGTGATCTTCTAGCGTTTGTCCTGCATCGCTAGGGTGAGGCGATAGACCGGCGTGGCGAGGCTCTTGCTGTGAGCCTCGACATTGCCAAGGCGTTTGATAGGGTCTGGCACCGTGGTCTTCTGTCCAAGCTTCCGGCATACGGTCTACCCGGCAACCTGTGTTCGTGGATTTCCGGCTTTCTGCATGGGCGTAGAATACGTGTAGTCGTAGACGGACACGCTTCGGCGCTCATGTCGGTAAATGCCGGAGTTCCTCAGGGCTCGGTGCTGTCGCCCACCTTGTTTATTCTGCATATCAATGACATGTTGTCGCATGGCAACATTCATTGCTATGCAGATGACAGCACGGTTCATGGGCGATACCACTGCGGGCCTCCAGGTTGCCGTGTCGAAACTGTGAAGGGACGCGAAGATCTTGTCATTGAGCTCAACCGGACCTTGGATCTCATTTCTACGTGGGGTTCCAGGAATATGGTTGTGTTCAATGCCAAGAAAACCCAGGTGTGTGCGTTCACGTGCAAAAAATCCCCGTTCTCTCCCCTCCCCATTCTTCAGGGTACTCCCCTCTCAGTGCGGAATGACCTGTGTATCCTTGGTGTGGATATCCGCTGTGATCTCAATCCAAGGAATCACATCGAGGGCGAAATATCTGCCACATCACGCAGGGTTGGAGTCCTGAACAGGGTGCGTCGGTTTTTCACGCCCGGTCAGCTTTGCCGCTTATATAAGCGCAGGTCCGGCCGGGTATGGAGTACTGCTCGCACCTTTGGGATGGATCCGCCCAGTACCTGCTCGATGCCTTGGATGGATTGCAGCGGCGGGCCATCCGCATTGTGAATGATGCAGACGTTACGAGCAACTTGGAGTCGCTACAACTCCGGAGAGATGTCGCCTCTCTAAGCGTGTTCTACCGCCTGTATCACGGTGAGTGCTCTGAGGAATTGTTCAGCTTGCTCCCCTCCTCTCCATTCCTAACCAGAACCACGCGTGCTGGCTTGCGAAGCCATAGCTTGACGGTCCACACCATCCCGGCGCGAACCAAACGGTTCTCAAATTCGTTTCTGTGCCGCACCGTCAGGCTGTGGAATTGTTTGCCGGCGCACGTGTTCCCTCCTTCCTACAATGCTGGGTCCTTCCGCCGTGGTGTGAAGAGGCACCTAAGCAGGCCGGCATAATTGTTTCCATTGGCATGGGACTGCCGTCCGATGCCAATGGATACTCTGCCTGGGCGGCACTGGCACTTTCCATCAGGTGCAATGCCGTCACTATGCCAGGCCATTATAAAAAAAAAAATGCTCATGTTTTTCCTTAATAATCAATTGCTCGGTTGTTCGAAGACACGAATTGAAAATGCTTAAGGAAATGGAAATGTTTTACGATCATTCATTCAAGGGTGGGGGAGTAGGCATTTTGTCTTATAAATAAGTTAAACGACCTTGTCGCTCACCGTGAATAATAAATGTACTGGGGAAAAACTTACATTCGCCATGCTAAAGTCGCAGTACAAATAAATTTAATATAATTTGTCGGCACATCGTAGCCTAGTGATTGAGGATTTTGCCTTACCATGTCAGTGTCGGATTTGTCATATGCTAGAATATTTTCAACACGAACTTATTTTACTTAGAAATGTGTTTTACATTAAGTCTGTTTAAAAAATAAGCTGACAGGACTTAAATCATTTTTGCGTGCCCTTCTTAGGTCGTCATTCTTTAGTTAAGATGCCAACGATATAGTTTTACTAGTATAGTTATTATAGTGGTAACTAGTATAATATACAGCCAGTATTATGAAAAGAATACACAATATGAATCGTATGACATATGTTTGAATAATTCCGTCACGGGTCAAATCGAACAAAGATCGTTTGGGTAATCTTAAATTTCATCTTTTATTCACGTCTTCATCTTCCGTTCACAATCGTTTCCAATCCAATCCATTCAGTCTTTCATCGTCTTCCAGACTGTTCTCCCTTATTCCGTCCTTGCGAACTTCAACATCTTAACATTATCTTTGTGAGAGCCTCCGTGGCGCAGCTGGTTAGGCGCCGCCTGTGAAATAAGAGGCCGCGGGTTCGATCCCCACACTGAGAGAAATGTATGTGTAGCCCACAAATATTTCTTTCGGGTCTGGGTGTTCGCGAGACCGTAAAGTCTCGTAGTTCCTGATACCCACGACACAAGACTCGATCTTAGTGTGGGGTCAGGACTATGTGTGGGACTGTTGGGTGTTATTTATTTATTTATGCATTTATTTTTAATCATTCATCCTCTAAATCTTTCCATATAAAGAACTTTTATTAGTCATCTCTTTTACACAAACCTTGTTCCATAAAAGTCATTCGTCTATTTCATTCTACTCATCTTTCATAACATTTAAATCCTACACATATCTGCTACTGTTATTTTTTATCGCTAACAGGACAACATACTAACAAGTACGGCCTATGCGAAGCTAGTTTATCCTAAGAACGGGTTTTGCCGGTAACATATGTATGTATATAGCAGATTCACAGTTGAATAGAGGAAAGTAGTAAGTTTGATACTAATATTCCCCAAATCGCGCGAGATAACGGTGTGTAAAGTATCATGACTTTCCTTGTACTCAAAAGGCTCATAATAATAACTAGCGGCCCGGCCCAGCTTTGCCCAGGTACAAATAGATTCCTGTACAATAATATGTACGTATTATACATATAAACCTTCCTCTTGAATCACTCTATCTATTAAAAAAACCGCATCAAAATCCGTTGCGTAGTTTTAAAGATTTACGCATACAAAGGGACATAGGGACTGAGAAAGCGACTTTGTTTTAAACTATGTAGTGATAGTGATATTGGTTGTAGACTGTGGATACAATCAGTGTAGATCGGTACTCGGAATAAACTAGATCGACCGAAGTGACAATGTTAAAATAAATAAACAGAGCAACTAGTCATATTGATACTTAAAAACTTATGTCTAAGGATGACGGGCGCAATGGGACGCCAAGCGTTACTTTGTAATCTATTTATTCATTTACATATGCTTTATTGTACACCAAGAAGAAATACGAAATACTTTAAAAAACTGGACATGGTTACAATAGGTGGCCTTATCGCTAGCTGCGATCTCTTCCAGACAACCTTTGGATGGACTGGATTATTGCGATATTCTAATATAGGATAGTGCAAATAGTGAGCGAAAATTAATACATAAATAATAATTGATGTACATGCTTTAGTATATTAATTTACATACATAATATAAATTATACATACATACTAATATACATATTGATGTATATATATATACAGGGTATATCAAGACTGCTACCGAAAACGAAGCCGGGTGGTAGTTTAAGCGACTTCAGACACAATGCAACAGAAAAAGTTGCAAAAAAAACGTCAATTTTTTTTTGTTATTTTTTTCCTATTGCCATATTTTGGTGGTAAATACATTTTTTCTTAAAATAATAGTGTATACCCTTTAATTTATAAATACTCAAAGATATAAGAGAGTTTAAATTATTATTTTAGCAAAAACTATGGATTTACCACCCAAAAATGACGATATTTAAAAATCATAAAAAATAATTGTCGCGTTTCTATGCGAAATTTTTAATTGCATTGTGTTTGTAGCCACTAAAACTACCACCCGGCTTCGTTTTCGGTAGCAGTCTTGAGATACCCGGTATATATTGATGTAACTGTAATGAAGATATAAGTAAATTTAAGGTCTTTTTCAGTTTTGTTACTGTCCATGAGCGGTCGTATCGCTTACCATCATGCGAATAGGATGCTCGTCTCTACCATTTAAAGCAATAAACAAAATTAACGTAAAAAGTTGACACGCAACGGTCAAGTTCTTGCCTTTCTTCTTCTTAATATTTATCCGCATCTCAATTATCAGTTTTTTAAGAGCGTATTAATCTACATTGCTCATAATTATGCACAAAATGATCAATACATTAAAAGCTACTACTAAATAGTCATAGTTTTTTAGATCTTTAAATGCAATATTATACCAAAAAAAACTTTGGTATAAAAAAAAACACGTATAAAATACTAGACAACATACTTGAAGCTTCAGCGTTCTTTTTCTAACGGTACCTTCGAAAAACTACCAGAATTTTGAAGCATTTTCACTTCGCATTACATTTTCAGACTTTTTCAAAACATGGCTAATGGATGTTTCTGTGATACAAAGCTTAGGGGTGTCAAAGGGGTTGGAAGTGGCAGGGGAAAGGAGGGGAAAGGAGGGAAGGGGGAGGGGGGTAACACGAAACACGGCACTTACTCGTGAACTTCAGATTTACAACAGTGTTAAAGGAAAATGGAAAATCGTTGGGGGTTTTTGATCGCTGCAGTTTATTTGTAGGTGATTTTTGAAGTAACATGAAGTGTTTTGCTCGCACGTAAATATTAACATTCGTTGTTTTCAGATAGAATACAATGAAAATGTGTTTCGGTTTGAAGGATATTGTAGCAAGAGTAACTACTGGACATATTGAGACTTAACATCTTATGTCTCAGGATGGCGAGCGCAGTGGAATACCATTGCTTAGTAATTCAAGGTATTGTTTTATTTTGCTCCTGTTGCATACGTATCGCTTTCTATCAGGTGATTGGTATGCTCGTCTCGCCACACATACATTTGACTGTAAAATACAAGAGTTTGAACCCAAAGCTAGTTTGCAGTTTCCGCAGAGAATGGTGTGAAATTCCATATCCATTAAAACGTAAGCTTCATTACGTCGGCATTGTCTGAGGAATTGTGTTGAGATGGTGGTCTTGTAAACTTAGAATATGTGGCACTAACGCGTTCATTTAACGTTGCTTTGTCTAGAGTGGATATATGAGGACATTCAATACTGTTATGATAGATTTGAAAATGAAAATAAAAATAATTTATTGAATCCATTAAGATGTTCTACATAATTTAGATTCAGTCATTTTTTTATCTACCACCCGGTTCGGCAAGCGTTTCTCACTAGAGAAGAACGGGCAAAAAACTCTCTAACTCTCTCTCTTTGGGTCAGGAGAGTAAGGTGTGATATGCCAATTCAACAGTAAGTGTTTTGATACGATCTTACTGTAGTTTTTTTTTACTGCAATGAATGTCGACTCAAGCATACCGTTCGCCTGATGGTAAGCGATACAACCGCTAATGAACAGTAGCGAAGTCCAACAACTCAATAAATTATAAAGCAGTGCTTACAGGTACATACCTGACAGTTGAATATATTCTTATTCATAATTTCAAAATCTATGTTATCTATCGAATGTTTTGTCTCCTTCGCTCTAACTGAATTCAAATACCGTTCGAAAAAGGCAAAACATACGCTAACAAAAATAGGTTTTAAAACTGTTTATGAATTCGGCCGTTAATCTATACATTTTAAGTAATAAAATTAATGATTAAACGAACTTACCTGTAAGTGAAGTTCTATCATAATTATACTCGCGCTTCTTCCTCGAGATTAGTACCTAAATAATAATTAATATATTATTAACACTTGTAGTACCGTATATAAGTGACTCCACTCTGCACTAAAGTTGAGCTTAAGGTAGTTAATTCATGTTTTTTTTTTTTTTTTTGTTATTTCTTGCTTACCTCGTCTTGACAGATCCCATTTCTCTTCAGTTAGTTTAGAGATCTTCAATCATAATAATCGTTGACAATTTTCAGGTCATAAGAGGGGACTGCCAAAAAGAAAAAGGCATGGGTTGGGAGGGAGTATAGTACTAATCTCTTCGGAAGAAGCGCTTCGTATAATTATGATAGAACTTCACTTACAGGTAAGTTCGTTTAATCATTAATTATACTCGCGCTTCTTCCTCGAGATTAGTACCTAAATAATAATTAATATATTATTAACACTTGTAGACGTTGATAGTTATCAGGAGAAACAATGTCAACGATTTAATTATGTATTTATTACATAATACAATACATTTCTTACTTAAACATAATGTTTATGATAATTATAATATAATCACTATTGTAAGGACACTAATTATTTTGATTTAGAATAGCTCTAGCCAAAGAATCATTGTCATTATGAAGAATAGGTCTATTGTAAAACCTTGCAAAGGTGTTCGAGTTGCTACTCCATCCAGCTGTATTACGAATGGTGTCTATTGAGATACCGAGCGAGAGTGCGCGCGACGTGGCTGCGTGCCGCGTGCTGTGCGCGGTGAACACTGCCACGTCGATTCCACACTCGCTCAGAGTTCGCTTAATCCAGCGACTGAGGCTCTGTGTGGACACAGATTTATGGGGCTTTCTTAAACCTATCCAAAGTGTATCAGTCTTGCGTAGTATCTTGGTTTTATTTAAATATGAAGTCAAAGTCCTTGCAGGACACATAGCATGATTTTGATTGAAAAATGGTATAGATAGGATTGGTTGCTTATAACCTAACCGCGAAGTCTTAATTTCATCAGGAATTTTAATCAAAATATGTTCATTTGAAAATTCTTTATTTTTAATGTCAATTTTAGCAAGTGTTTGAATCCTATGAGCAGTTATAAGGGCAAGAAGTGTTACTGTTTTTCTAGATAACCGTTCTAATGATAAATTTTCATTAGGGTACCAACCACCTAGATGGTCTAAAACAAGATTCGTATCCCAAGTACTGTTATATTTAGGCAAGGGTGGACGAAGGCGAAACACGCCCTTAAAAAACCTTTGTATCCTATCATCTTTAGTGATGGCTTGGCCGAGAATTAATGATAATGCTGCTCTACACGAGTTTAACGTCCCATATTGGGCATTAGCATTAAACTGCTGTGTTAGAAAATACAAGACAGTTGGAACTGATGCCGTATAAACATCAGTCGAGTTTGTTTGGCAGAATATCCACCACTTTTTTATACCGACAGTATACTGTTTCAATGAATTTTTGATAGCGACTCCATCATAATGTCTAAGGAGGAGGGTGGTATACATCGTCTGGACATTGCTTCCCTGATAATACACCGGCCACCAGGGTAAGTGACCGCTGAATCCGCTGTGAGCTAGAATGAGAAATTATAGGATTATCAATATGTGAGAATGACACAGTTTTCGTTACGAGTAAGGATGTAAAGTGGTACCCTCACCACGGTTGTGTTGGCCAAAGCGGCACCACCATGATACCTTGTGCCTTATCGCATATAATTTTTCTAAGTGCTTTAAGGATTATAGAAAATGGAGGAAAAGCATAAAAATACATTGAAGACCAGCAAACAGTGAAGGCATTAATAGTACACGCGTCTGGGTCTCTGTTCCAGGAGATATATGTAGAACACTTTTTATTTATTCGACTTGCAAACAAATCAATTTGAGGTTTACCAAAGTGGTACGTTATGGTGTTAAAAGCTTCTTTCGATAGTTCCAATTCAATGTCAGGGTGTATCTTTCGCGACTCTGCGTCGGCTACTGTATTATCCCGTGACATTATATAAGAGGCAAAAACGTACAATTTTCGAGTCTCGCACCACTGCCAAATCTCACGAGAGATCTGTGTAAGGTGAGGGAACTGGACACCACCCATGCGGTTTATATATGAAATCGCTGTTGAATTATCAATACGCATTAGAACCTGGCAACTATAGGCATTTTTAGCAAAAGTTTTAAGTGCTAGAAAGGCTGCTAATAATTCGAGATAATTTATACGTTGCATCTTTTCGTTACTCGACCATTGGCCGCTTGCTGTTTCTCTATTGCATGCCGCCCCCCATCCCGTAGTTGAGGCGTCAGAGTATATGACTAAATTGTAATTATCATTTCTAATACGGTGTGCCGCATGATCAATATTGTCAAGCCACCAATAAATATCATCACGTAATGTCGTTGGTATATTCATATATTTATCATAATCGTTGTGATCTTTTAAATTAAGGTATTTGCAACGTTCTAGGCGTTTTGTGTATACCCAACCATATTCAACGGCTGGGCATGCCGACACTAATAATCCTACCACTGTCCAATCTACTTGTGCCATTATTCTTATTTTGCATCGATTAAGCTTCAAAAATTTTTGTAGTTCTGTCTTAATCCGTAATCTTTTCTCTTTAGGTAAAGATACTTCCAATCTGCGCGAATTATTACGCCCAAAAATTTACATGAAGTTGAAGGACTAAGTATGCTTTTCTCTGTATTTACTATGAAACCTAATGCAATAAGCAGTTTTTTTGGTTGTCATTATATTATTTTGGCATTCTTTATATGATTTGCCCAACAGTAACCAATCATCCAAATAAAGTGTAGACATGAAACCAGCAGACCTCAAAAGCTTAGTGTTTGGTTTCATTATTTTTGTAAAATTAATGGCGCCGTGTTTAAACCGAAAGGTAAAACGTTAAATTCATATAATTTTTCATCAAATCTGAATCGTAAATATTTCCTAGACTCTTTATGAATATTAATTAAAAATTATGCGTCTTTTAGATCTAGAGTTGACATAAAGCAATTATGAGTAATTAATTTTAATGCTGTACGCAGGTCTTCAAGCTTAAAATGTTGGGTCGATATAATTCATTTAAATTTTTTAAGTTTAAGATAAGCCTCATTTTACCATTCGATTTGGGTACTAAAAATATACTAGATATGAATTGGCCTTCACAAGGTTGGCATTGTGATATAGCACCAATATCTAAAAGATGGTTAATGGATTCAGTAAATTTTAACTTATCTGAGTCAGAGGAAGTTATTGACAAAGGCACTACTTTCTGGACAACTTTAGCACAAAATCCAATTTTGTATCCCTTTATCCATGAAAGGACTGTCTGGTCATTTGTGATAAGTAACCACTGTTCGTAGTAATTTGATAAACGGCCTGCGTACTTAACTGTATTTATTGACGTCTTCTCTGATTGTGTCGAGGAGCCGGCCCCGGGTGACGATACGACGGTCTCGATGATTGCATGGGCGGCTGTGGTGGAGGCGCCGGCCGTGTCCATTGTGCAGGCTCGTAATTCCTCGATGTGCTCGCTATTGGTCCCGGCGGCCTGCGTGTCGGGGGAGCTTTGCGGTTTAAAGGCCTCGATGTTCCGGGTTTAGCAGGTCTGCCTTGAATACTTCTGTTGCCGGTATCCAACTTGAGCTCTGCGCCTGACTTTGTGACTGCTTTAGCAGACTTAAGTGTTTCAGATAACTGCTCACCAAATAAAAACTATCTATTTTAGTCTTGCTTAAATGCGCTTTTACTTCCTTTTTTATTGCGAATAAGATGAAGTTTCTTCTAGTATTAGAATCACCATGTTGCAGATCACAGAGTAAACGGGTGGCGTCCATTAACTTTTCAAGGTTTTTCTTGTCCCTTTCTGTAGAATTTATTTGGTCTGTTATAATTTCTGCTAGGCACGAAATGGCGCAGGCGAGTTGTTTTTGTTTAATCTCGATCCCTTTATCCCGAGTTATAACAGGTGAAGAGATAGCAGCTTTTATCTCTGGGTTCAAAGACGGTGCTCCGATTAAAGTGCAGTTTGCGGGTAGTAGATATTTATTAATTAAATTTTGCGCATGTCTTTGTCCAGGCCTTCTATTGAAATATGTTGGAGTCGTGCGGCTAGTTCGGCTCGCAACTCTGGGCCATATTGAGTAGTATCAGAAGGATCTGCACCCAATATCTCTAAAATATCATCGTCAAGCTTGGTGACTAATGGCAGAGTTGTTTCCTCGCCCTGAGTTTCAATGATTTCCTCTAGTTGATCATCAGTTGCAACCGGGTTTGATGTTGGTGGTGCCTGAGCATCACTACTTAAGCTTGGCTCCGAGGTGGAATTAAAATTTTCCGGTAGCCAATCGTCTACCTCTAGTGTGGGCAATTGTATTTCTAAAAGAAGGAGAGCATCCACTCAGTTGTAAGTATTACATATAACACGATTGTAATAAGATGTGTCGAGCTGGCCCCAATGACCACTCTGATTACATACTTATTTTGTTTACATGTAAGAACATGTAATTGTTGTAATACTTAAACACTATGCGTCTTGGAAGAGCCCCAATGACTTTCCGGTTAACGCAATAGTGGGTAGGCATTTTTATGCCGTTAATAGCATGCATCATCATCATCATCATCATCATCATCATCATCATCAGCCTATTCGCGTCCACTGCTGGACATAGGCCTCTCCTATGGCACGCCACTGGGCTCGATCTTCAGCCCAACGTCTCCAACCGCTGCCAGCCATTTTTCGGATATCATCGCTCCACCTCGTTGGAGGGCGTCCTACACTACGCTTACCGAGGCGCGGTCTCCACTCGAGAACACGTCTACCCCAACGGTTGTCGGTTCTCCGACAAATGTGACCAGCCCACTGCCACTTCAACTTGCTGATACGCTGGGCTATGTCGGTCACCGTGGTTCTTTGTCGGATAACATCATTCCTGATTCTATCCTTCAGGGAAACACCGAGCATAGCCCGCTCCATTGCTTGTTGAGCGACTTTGAATTGGTGAACCAGTCCCACCGTCAGTGTCCAAGTCTCGGCACCGTATGTCATTACTGGTAGGACGCACTCATTGAAGACTTTCGTCTTCAGGCTTTGCGGTATTGGCGACGAGAAGACCCGACGAAGTTTCCCAAATGCTGCCCAGCCCAGCTGGATTCTTCTTCGAGCCTCACTCTCAAAGTTGTTTCTACCTAATTGCAGTTTCTGCCCGAGGTAGATATATTCCGAAACAACCTCAAGAGGAGCTCCGTGCACAACGATCGGTTCCGGATCAATATGTTTATTAAACATTATTTTGGTTTATCCAAATTCATCCGGAGACCGCTGCGAGCTGAAGAATCAGCTAAGCTGGTCAACATATGGTGCAAATCCTGCAAGGATTCAGCCATTATGACGATATCGTCCGCAAATCTCAAGTGTGAAATATACTCGCCATTGATGTTGATGCCGCGACCTTTCCAGTTTAGGGTCTTGAACATATCTTGCAATGCGTTTGAGAACAATTTGGGGGAGATCACGTCCCCTTGTCTCACGCCTCGATGCAGAGGGATATGTTCAGACTGCTTATTCTGTACTTGGACGGACATAGTGGCAGCTTCGTACAATGATTTCAACACTTGGATGTATCGCCAATCAACTTGGCAACGTTGCAAGGATTCCAGAACAGACCAGATCTCAATGGAGTCAAAGGCCTTCTCATAGTCCACAAACGCCAGACATAGGGGCAGATTATAATCCTCTGTTTTCTGTACAATCTGCCGTACTGTATGTATGTGGTCTATGGTGCCATATCCTCTTCGAAACCCAGCCTGCTCCGGAGGCTGAAACTCGTCGAGTCTACGCGCGAGACGGTTTGTGATGACCCTCGAAAACAACTTATAGACATGGCTCAAGAGGGAGATCGGTCGGTAAAAAAAAAAAAAAAAAAAAAAAAAAAAAAAAAAAAAAAAAAAAAAAAAAAAAAATTGCATGCATATTCTTCCGAATTTTACATAGCTAAAGCGCCAATCAAACACAGTATATTACATATCCTCTTGTCGTCTGAAACATATAAGGTTTACCAAGTATTGAAAGTTACTTACCTGGTGACTTCTCGGTGCTGGATTGTTTGTGCAATTTTCGTTTAAATTTCTTTATTTTCCTGGTTAAGCTGGCCAGGTCCTCTTCTAAGCTCCGTTTAGGCATTATTCCTGATTAATGCTAGTGAACGTGTTGAGTGGTTGAACACTAAAATACGATTTAATTGCACTCCGGGAGTGCCGGCAGAAGTGAAAACTTGATTATTAACGTTGAGCATGTTTGATATTTTGGAATGGTTATAATTTTGCACCAATTGCTTTATCAGTATAAAAGTACTATCATTTATGTGGTAGAATACAATATTCATTTATTGCGCTATCGTACACAAACATGACAATTTATATTACATTAAAAATTTAACACTTTAAAACTATTACAATTATTTACATTAAAAAGTTTATCTCTCCGAAAAATCAACTTTCATCCATAATTTCAACGACTTTTTCACCATCATCATTACCAGAACTATCATCGCCAATCTCTAAAACTGATACGATAGGTTTATGGTAGCTGAAGTAAGAACGAACAGTTTTGATTCGAACCTATTTAAATGTCTAATAAAGACCGCATCAATAGTAGTTTTGTATTTCGTTGTGCTAAGATTGCGATCATTCGACATAGTTAAATCAAATTCATTATTTAAAAATTCAATTAATAGTTGATTTTTATCGTCTGCGAAGTTTATGTTGAAATCTCCACTCAAAATCATTGGCAATTCATCAAAGCTTTATAAACTGACAGCTAACTGACAGCTGTCTACTCTCCATCCGTCTTACGCTTTTTCGATCAGGTCACGTGTCCTGACGCGAGTTTAAGATTTTATACCCATTACAGAAAAAGTGCTCAACGCCGCTAAAGAAGTTTTCACTTCAAAAATACCGGGGGAAGACCGTGGGTACAGATTGCAAATTACATATAATTTTAGACTGCTGCCCCAGCCTGATCCCACGGCTGGCTACGATCATGCATATGAGAGACCTACCACCGGTATATAGTAAAAATAAGAAAAATCGTATTTTGCCTGCTCTCGATTGTCGAGCTCGTCAAGACGATTCCTCTGACTCCAAACACGGGGGGTTTACTTTAAGAAATGACGGAGTTATGCCTGGACAAATATTTTAGGGAAGTGAGGGAGGAATTTGGAGATTTCGTTCGCCAATCTGTAGAGCTCACCGAGCCGGTTCCAACGATACCAAACTCGGTGGGTCTACGATCTATATTGGCCGAGATAGGATTGGGGGGGTGAGGTAAATTTTCGGGGTGGGGGTAAGGGAGGGGGGGGAGGAAGGTTTCGTGGGGAGGCTAACTTAAATTAATTTTTTGGAGGTAAAATTTTTTTTTTTGGGGGGGTAATTTTTTGCGTAATTTGGGATTTCTGGCGGGGTCAATTTGTAGCCCTCACCAAGACGGTTCCGAGGATACCAAACTCGGTGGGTCTACGACCTATGTTGGCCGAGATAGGATTGGGGGGGGTGAGGTAAATTTTCGGGGTGGGGGTAGGGGAGGGGGGGGTAGGTTTCGTGGGGAGGCTAATAGGCACTATTTCGGAATAAGGGGGGGGGCTATGGGACAATTTTGGAAAAAGTGGGTGAAACTGAAAAAAAAAACGAAACAGTAGGCCCAGGCATACATTTTCGCCGCGCTGTAGAGACCATAGCTGTCTACTCTCCATCCGTCCTACTAAGATGTTTATAAAGCAAACGTCATTGCCGTCCTACGCTTTTTCGATCAGGTCACGTGTCCTGACGCGAGTTTAAGATTTTATACCCATTACAGAAAAGTGCTCAACGCCGCTAAAGAAGTTTTCACTTCAAAAATAAAAAAAAAAACATGAATTAACTACCTTAAGCTCAACTTTAGTGCAGAGTGGAGTCACTTATATACGGTACTACAAGTGTTAATAATATATTAATTATTATTTAGGTACTAATCTCGAGGAAGAAGCGCGAGTATAATAAATAAAAATAATCAGTGCACCCAACAGTCACATACAGTACTGACCCAGACTAAGATCGAGTCTTGTGTCGAGGGTATCGCAAATTACGAGAGACTTTTCGGTCTCACAAACACCCAGCCCCAAAACGAGTACCCGTGGACCACACAAACATTTTTCTCGGTGCGGCGATCGAACCCGCGGCCTCACATTTCATAGCCGGCGTCTAACCAACTGCGCCACAGAGGTTGACCTTAATCATCACTTCATAGTATAAAACAAAGTCGCTTTTTCTGTCTCTATCTCCCTATGTCCCTTTGTATGCTTAAATCTTTGAAACTACGCAACGAATTTTGATGCGGTTTTTTTTTATAGGTAGAGTGTTTCAAGAGGAAGATTTATGTGTATAATACGTGCATGTAGAGAAATCTATATGCACCCGGGTGAAGCCGGGCCGGGCCGCTAGTGTTTAATAATGTAATGTCTTAACCTTGTGTGATTATATTGGAAACCTCAACAGCAATATTTTCCAGCAAAGATTTTGGCCTTTGTCACGTAACGTAACATGTGTTGCCTAATTTGTAGGAAAACTGTATGGATCGGTATTCTGTATCAACTTTGTTAGGTCTCTGAAAGAAATGAAAGGCTTAGTAACTAGGGTATTGTTGTAACTTGATAAGGTGAATAGATGGCGCAGTTATACTACGGCATGATTGAAAAGCTGAGGTCTCGGTTTCGAATCCTGGGTCGGGCAAAGTGATGTTGGATTTTTCTATTTATTATCATCCCGGGGTCAGGAATTTGTGCTAGACATGGCGATACACATAGTGGCACGGAGAATGCAACGTGAAACGTGGGTGTCCCGGTTGCAACCGGGGGTTACTCTATAAAAACGAAACGAACTTCGAATGTTCGAATGTTCGACGTCCGGAGTAAGATATAAGATTTCCACGTCTAAAAATCAACTATTCGCTATTTTACTTATCATTTTCTCAGCACTTATTCTATGATTGCAACGTACGATAAAGGAATCCAACATTTTGTGGAGTATCTTGGCACATTAGTGAAGTTTTACGTACGGCATCCGGACATTAGAAGTTCGTATCGATTTTATAGAGTAACCCCTCGGTGTAAGAGGTTCACCTCTACCTACCTTCTAGGAAACAAGGGACTATAGGCTGACGGGGTATAACTTATCACGGGTCGAGATAATTATACAGGTTCAAACACATCTTCACGGCTCGTTTGAGGGCTCCAATGTTAGAGGAAACAACACGTGGGCCGGATAAATGCTTGGGGAGCAGTTTGCCTAATGGCGCGGTGAAATTACAAATTCGCCAACTTTTTGTTTCGAGAACTGAGGGTAACGGCAATAATACGAATAAGATCTAATGTTTAAGCTACATTGTCTTTTCGGATCTGTTGTGACCTGTGTCATGAGTCATGTGCATATTGATAGTCAATCACCACGCACAAAAACAATGAACGAAAAACATCGTGAGGAAACTTGCATACCATAGGCGATTTATAAGAATTTCTATGGTAAGTAAGTCCGCCAACCCGCACTAAGCCAGCGTGGTGGATTATATGGTCTAACCACTCTCAATCGTAGTCTCGATTGTAGAGGAGGCCTGTGCCCAGCAGTGGGACATATATGGGCTGATACAGAATGTGTGGTTTGGTGTTGACATGTTGCAGATATTTATGCCGAATTCATAAAAGTTTTAAAATCTATTTTAGTTACCGTATGTTTTGACCCTTTCGAAGGACATTTGAATTCAGTTAGAGCGAAGAAGTCAAAACATTTGTTAGCTAGCTTCAGCTTTAGCTTTGAGGCACGGGACCCCAGAAACAGGAAGGCTGGACTAAATGAAACATTGAAATAAACCAAGCGTTTATACATATGAAGCATTGCATTTAGATTCATGTGATGTCAACTATTCAGCCGTGTGAGGTGTAATCAATTTTCTTTGCTCAAAGCACGTGGTGAATGGCGATGCTTGGGACGTGAATTGAAGCTTTGGTTAACATTCAATTCAAGTATGGAGCTATTTGAGATTTGAGTTCTACATTGGTTTCCAGGAACTGTTAACGTAGCAGCTTACATAATTAAATAAATAATAATAATAATAAATAAATCCCGGTGGCAATTGGTTCCACAGATTTATCGTACGAAAAACTTTTACACGCAAGCGAAGGCACAAGCAATAGTTATTTTTACCTCATATTCAGAGGTACCTGTTCAATAAAATATAACTTTGTGTGCCCTATTGTTCTATAAATGGTGCTTAGCGATCAACTTTTTATCATTGCGCAATCCCCACTTTATGAGTTCGTAGAAACTCTTGCTTCCAATACAGAGCGTTTGTAGTGGCCGTTGTACATTGGAATCACCTGCTATAGTAGGTTTTGTACAATCTATACTGATATGTAAAGTTGAAGAGTTTGTTTGTTATCTTTAATCTCAGGAATTACTGATCCGAATTGAAAAATTATTGTTGTGTTGGATAGGTCATTTATCATGGAATGCTATAGGCTATATCATCACGCTATATATAAATATATAGAAGGTAAGCACTACTCAACGAGCCATGGAGCGGGCTATGCTCGGTGTTTCCCTACGAGATCGAATCAGAAATGAGGAGATCCGTAGGAGAACCAAGGTTACCGACATAGCCCATAGGATTGGCAAGTTGAAGTGGCAGTGGGCCGGGCACATAGCTCGTAGAACCGATGGCCGTTGGGGCCGAAAGGTTCTCGAGTGGAGGCCACGTACAGGCAAGCGAAGTGTCGGACGCCCGCCTACAAGGTGGACGGACGATCTGACTAAGGTCGCAGGAAGTCGCTGGATGCAGGCCGCTTCCAACAGGTCATTGTGGAGATCATTGGGGGAGGCCTATGTTCAGCAGTGGGCTTCCTGTGGCTGATATGATGATGATGATGAAGCACTAGTGATAAATCTAGCAAACACGTGAAAATTTTATGCGTTTTTCGTGGTCCGATTGGTATCAAAATCGATATCTGAGGGATTGCTCTGATATTCTAAATTGATAGTCGGAATTGAACATTTTGGCCGCCGTTTTCAAATGTGTATCAGCACACATACACAGTTAGGTAACTCAGATTACTTGCTTGGTATGTTTATTTTGTCTACCTACGTTATTTATTTAATATAGTTTTGTGCTGTCAATACTTAGGTACTGTAGATAATTTTGATTATTTTCAAACTTGTAGGTAGCTACTTTTTTTGTATTCTGTCATTGATATCATTTTGTTGCGTTCCATAGCATTATTGTTCATTAGTAAATATTAATTTGTTTAGCATTCTAGTACTACAGACGTATTATTGTATTGACGGCGTTTTTTTTTTTGTTTTTTTTTTTTTTTGCTGTTTTTTTTTTTCTTGCTTTAGTTTAATTTTATATAGTCTATGCTTATTTTTGGTAATTAATAAATTGTTACTCTTTTATTGCCCGACAGTTAGTTTTATATAACGTTATAGTGTTTTGTTTTTTTTTTGTTGCATAAAATCTTTCTGTTTTCTTTCTTTTGTATTGTTATAGAATCAATTCGTAACACAACCGGCAGGTGGAATCTTTGGTCGGTGAATTAATAGTTAGTCTTTTTTATATATATTTACTTGTTATTATTGTATTTTTATTTATTTATATTATAGTATATTATATATATTATGTGTGATAGTAATAGTGATTCTGATGAGTTCTTTTCTGCTTGTAGTGACGATAGCAGTTCTTGTGATTTGACATCGCTTGCTGACACCCTTTCGTCTAAATTTTCTCGTGTTACTAAGAATTTTAATGTCGTGCATATTAATGCGCAGAGTATTCCGGCTCATTTCCCAGATATGCTAGCCAGCTTTGACTGTACGAATCTTCACGCCATTCTTATTTCTGAGTCATGGCTTAAGCCTTGTCTCCCTTCTAGTTCGTATTCTTTACCCGGGTTTCAACTAATCAGGAATGATCGTACTGTTGGAGGTGGAGGTGGAGTTTCTATTTACTTAAAAATTGGTATTCCTTTCTCGATCGTAGACCTTTCGCCCCAGCCTCCGCCCCCAAATGCAGGCGAGCTTTTGTTCCTGGAAGTTGAACTCCACCACTCTAAGCTCCTACTTGGAGTTTATTATTGTCCTTCTCTTCGCATAGACTATTTTAAATCACTAGAAATTATCCTCGGTAACCTTGTCCCCTCGTACAGTCACACCATAATCATGGGAGACTTTAACACTTGCCTTCTTAAGAAGGATCACCGCTCTTCTTCCTTACTTTCTGTTATAAATTCTTCCAATCTATCCGTCCTCCCACTTAGCGCTACTCATCACTTCCCTAACTCCGTTCCTTCTCTGCTCTACCTCATCTTCGTCTCCTCTCCATTTTGGTTGATTTTCATGGACAGTGCTCTGCGGACGCATTCTCATATCACGACCTCCTTTTTCTATCATATAAGGTTCGTCCTATTAGAATGAGGCGTAAGGTCGTGATGAAGCGTTCCTTTCGTGGAATAGATTCTGTGAAGCTTCGTGAGGATGCCAGCAACATTGACTGGGTTCCTTTGATTGATTCTGGCTCGATTGATTTTAAAGTGGATTATTTCACTTCCAATATAATCCGGCTCTATGATAGTCATGCCCCCATGCACCCAGTTAAAATAAAACACCTTCCGTCTCCATGGCTCACTGATGACATCAAAGAAGTCATGTCCAAGAAAGCGGTGGCCAAGGCTAAATTTAAACGTAGACCTGTTCCGTCTAACCGGGATAAATACATTGCCATCCGTAATCTCTGCAACAAGATGTGTAGGAATGCACAACGCCGACATATCCATAATTCTGTAGAGAATGGTGATCCAGCAAAAGTTTGGAAATTTCTGCGTTCGATGGGAGTTGGAAAATCTCGCACAGAGTGTAATCCTAATATCCTTAATAATGATTTACTAAATTCTTATTTTACTACTGTGCCCCAGTTTGATAGGGCTATCAAAAACAATACCATCCAAGGTCTTTCGTCTATTCCAGCTCCTAATTATTCTGAATTCGTCTTTAGTCAATTATCTGATTGTGATGTGAAAAAGAGCGTACTATAAATTTCTTCCAATGCTGTCGGAAATGATTGTATCAGTCGCAACTTGCTACTACCCATCCTTGACGAAATCCTCCCCATTCTTTGCCACATTTTTAACTTTTCCTTAACTAATTCCATTTTCCCCTCTCAGTGGAAATCCGCTGAAGTTATACCTCTCCCGAAACGACCGAATCCTGTTTCTTTCTCCGAATATCGTCCCATTTCCATCCTACCGTTCCTTTCAAAGATCCTTGAAAATCTCATCCATCGTCAACTCAGCTCCTTTCTTAACAATCATGGTCTTTTGAATCCTCTCCAATCTGGTTTCCGCCCTGGTCACAGCACAACTACTGCACTGGTACACATCACGGATGACTTAAGAGCAGCAATGGAAAACGGCAAGTTAACGATTCTTGCATTGTTAGATTTCAGCAATGCATTCAACACTGTTGATTACGATGTCTTGCTAAGTACGTTACGCTCTATTAACATATCTCCAACTGTTATTGACTGGTTTCGTAGTTACCTGACGGGTCGCCGGCAACGTATACGTATTGAAGATGCAGTGTCATCTTGGTGTGATACATTTGCTGGAGTCCCTCAGGGCGGCGTTTTATCTCCCTTACTCTTCGCATTATTTATTAATTCTATTTCCGATCAACTTATTTCTTCTTACCACTTGTATGCAGATGACTTACAAATATACTACCAAGCACCTGCAGAAAGAATGACAGAAGCAATATCTTCAATCAATAAAGATCTTGCCCGAATCAGTGATTGGGGTAAGATGCATGGTCTAAAAGTCAATCCTTCTAAAACTCAAGTCATTGTTGTTGGCAGCTCCAGGATGGTTGCCAGGCTAGATCTCGACCAATTACCTCAGGTTATGTTTGATGGTTGTGTCATTCCATACAGTGACAAAGTAAAAAACCTAGGTATCTTTATTGACAAGAACTTATCCTGGGGTCCCCAACTGCAAGAACTCAGCCGTAAATTGTTCGCTGCAGCGGGGTCCTTACGAAGATTACGGAACTTTCTCCCCATTCACACGAAAATTGCACTTGTCCAGTCCTTCTTTTTCCTCTCCTTGATTATGGTGACACTAGCTATCTTGATCTCACCGAAGCCCAATCCGATAAACTTGAGCGTCTTCAGAATTTTTGTATACGGTTCATTTTTGGACTTCGCAAATATGACCATGTCTCTGAATTTCGCACTAAACTCAAGTGGCTATCAATGCGTCTTCGCCGGAATACTCGTACCCTCTATCTTCTTTACTCTATTTTGTTTCTTCCCAACACACCTTCTTACCTAAAAAATCGCTTTAATTTTCTTAGCAATACACACACACGTTCACTAAGATCGTCAGAGAATCTGACATTGGAAATTCCCAAGCACAATACTGCATTTCTTGCGAACTCGTTCACTGTGAACGCTGCTCGCTTGTGGAACCAATTGCCGCTGTCTATTCGTCAAGCTAAATCCCTGCCTATTTTTAAAAGACTCGTGAAGGAACATTACTTGTCAATTTGATTTTTTTTTTCTTTCTTGTTCCTCCTCTTTATTTTTTTTTCTATTGTTTTTACATTGCACATCCTTATTTTGTTTATATGTATATATTTAGTATATATATGTATAATAAATATGTATGTAGGTATTATATATTTATAGTATGTTAGGTAGTAGTCTTTGAATGTTTATTTTTGTTTGTACATGGTAGACCATTCGATTTTTACTCATAATTTACTTTATGACATGTCTACCCCCGTTTTTCTACTTCTGTATAGTCCATTCCATCCAAAGGTTGTCTGGAAGACATCGCCGAAGGCGATAAGACCGCCGATTGTACTTTACACATAGGTTAAGTGTTTTTCATTGTGTATTTTTTCATTTGTTTTATGTGTACAATAAAGTGTAATAATAATAATAATAATAATACACACTGCACGCTAGTTCATTAAAATTATTTGAATTTTATGTAAATATATTCACCTTATACACATTCTTCAATTTTGATAGCTGAGAAGTGTTTTGTTTGCAAGTCATGCTTGAACAAAGCGGAATTATTTTCAAGTAGTAAATACTTTTCTCCATATACCTATGTAGTTTTCTAGTTTTTTAACTGTCTTTCAAAATATCTCGCTAAGATTTATTTAGTTCTATACAATGAACATAATATACCGAAGCTATGGTTGTAATTATCCCTTTAGTATTTTATTATCATGTTTATCACTACTAGACTTTTAAAACGCATTTATTTAAATATTTTGTGATACAAAATTCTACACACTCACCCTTTTTTCCACAAGGGATAGGCAGAGGTGCTTCCAGGATTACCACGTTTCCCCTTGTATTTTCCATCCCAGGCCACGCCTATCGCCATATCGGCCACAAATATACCTGCCTGCTAAAAAACGATTATCACTTTATCCGACCCGGGATTCGAACCCGAAACTTCAGCTTTGCAATCATACCGTTTTAGAAATGCACCAACCAGGCAATCAAAATTTAGATACAATTATTTCTTCCCAAACAACAAACAGATTGTTTTCAGTCCATTCCAAACCACCAACACAAGTCAAACCACAAAAAGGCGAAATTAGCCTAATGGAGTCTGCAGCTCCTTTGTTCATTTCATACACGCCAATTACAGCCCCCTATCTTTTGACCTAAATTCCGCTGCACGTTATGATTAATTCCCACCCCCTGTAACATTTGGAATGAATGGGGGGTTGCGTCCAGTAAGCAGGATACACCCCTTGTTCCCGGATTATTAGAACGTGAATGTTCTATCTATTCAATACTGAGTGTAACTATGTATGTACCTAGTTTGATTCTAGGGTTTTCTTATTATTCATGTATACCAGCTCAACACAAAAAAAAAATGATTTAAATTTACACTGGCCTCTGGCTGTAAGTCTTTTAACAAAAGTATTTACTTATGTAGGTTCCAAATGCTGTTTATAAAATCTGACTTAAAAATGTTATTCATAAACGTCAAACATCAGTAATCAGTTATTTAACAGCTCATAAACTTTAAAATGGCCGGGACTCTTGTTTATGCAAATTTTAAACAAAAAAATCGTGGATGTCTGTCAGCTGGACGTTTGATATTAGTGTCTAGAGAATGAAATCAGTTTTTCTGTGTAGTGGCAATATTACTTAAGATATGCAGAATGACATTATGAATAACAAAAATTCAATGAACGTTATATCTCCTCTTAACATGTTTTTTTTATTGAAAAGGAAAACTTACAGCTAACAGAACATGTTTGAGTACTTAAAATAACTTACTTGATGGCTAATGACAAGTTTTCACAATATAGTAACTGAATACAGATAGTATAGGTGAACAACTTTGGTATAAATCTTTGGTTAGCTCACTCATATCACATTTCATTATGGCTTAAGAGAAAAAAAGGTGTTGCTCATTTTCTTTTTTAGTTCGAGAGTACTAGTTTGAAAAAGATCTAAGTTCAATTGTTGTGCTAGTAAGTTAAAAGATCGGCTGGCGCGTATAAGAAAGGAGTTCTGGTGATATTTAGAGACAACAACAGGGACATGTAATAACTGTGGTTTTCTTAGGTTAACAGAATATGTGCGTAGTCCCAACCTACTTAGTAACTCCGGGCAGTTAACCGAACCATTCGCGATGCTCATTAGGTAAACTATCTTTCGTATAATGGAAGCATATGAAATTTTTTACAGGATTTCAAACCTGTGATGAATATTCGAGGTGACTGCGGACATAAGCACAAAATAAAATTTTGAACGTTTTGATATTTCTAAACTCCTTATTTAACTAATTTATGTGGTTAATTAGCGTTTTTTATGAATAAGGGGTTCTAGAAATTTGTCAGAATCGCCATGGTATGCAGGTTTCCTCACGATATTTTCCTTCACCATTATAGTAAATAAATTATTAATAGATAATAAAATACTTCTATCCAATGTAATGTTAACAAGCTTCTATAGTTCAAAACAAATTAAAGTCTTCTCTACTTTTAAAAATATGAATAGTTTGAAGTTAATCACTACTATATTACTATTCAGTAATACAGCTTCCCAATCAGCGACAAGAAGCAATATTCAATTTTACATGACCTCTGAGTTGGATATAAAAAAAAATATACCAATAATTTCATAGGGAAGCACAATAAAATAACCAATACATTGGCTGTTATCGAAATTAATGTTAAATGACTTTTTGTGGCCACAATTGCTTGTAATTTACTGTCACACGGATCGCGTTCGTTTCAAAGTTTATTAATAAACATGGCACCGTCATTTTATTTTAACTTCAATTTAACTTCGACATGGCGGAATTTAAAAAGTCAATGTGTTAACTGCAGCTGTCAAGTTGAAAGGGATTTTCGCATTTTCGGTAGTTAAGGGATTTTTAATAAAAAACTGATATTTATTTAAATAATTTTCGTATGTAAAAAGTAAGGAGGATACTTTTTATATTCTTTGATACAAAAGATCCTACTATGACAATGTTATGTTATCTCTCTGACCTTACAAAAATGTTTTAATATTTTGTTATCGCGTCATGTTTGGACAAATATAGATTATCTATTTACTTTGTTTTTTTTTTTGTGTAAAAAAAAGAATAAAACAAATTCTAAGTAAGAATATAATTTTTTGCTTTATTTATCGATATCATAATTGGGTGAAAAAACTAACTAGGTATCTAAGTAAAAACATTTTTCTCTACATTTTTAGACAGCGTAATGTAATGTTAATATTAAAAGCAGCTGACGCTTCGTTCGAAGACACGTGTGCTGCCGTGCAGTTTTGTACGTGTTACATTGCTTGCTTACGAAATATAAAATAATATAACAGAAATGGGTATTTTACATGCATTCTTGTAATACGTATGTACTTATTATGAACTTTCTAAACTATTTAGATATTTTAGATTTAACTATAAGAAACTCCCATGTCTACTGACATTGTCCTATAAAATATGTAACAAAAAATATCTGTATCTGCATCAGTCCATATAGATCCTACTGCAGGGCACTGGTCTCATCTACAATCGAGAGCACGATTGAGAGTGATTAGACCATATAGTCCACCACTCTGGCCTAAACAAATTTTATCGAATTTGCTACCTTCACATCAAATTTTATCGAATTTGGTTCTGCTGTTTGAGCATGGAGCCTTTATTATATTCGTAGGATATTTTTCAGTTCAATGGCTAAAACCTCTTCATTAAAATAGAAATGAAATGCTATTTAACAGGTCAGATGGAAATAGCTAGATGATTACTATGGGCCGCTAATGTTTGGTGACCTGTAGTACGGCGGCCTATTTGGCGTAAAGGGGTGCTTCTGTTAGAGGCAATATCGCGGCGATTATTTTTGCTTATGTGGAAATGTTGGTATTACATGAACAAATAAATTAATCCCTCATTAAGGTCAATTAAGTGTCGTGGTATCAGAAACTACGAGAGACTTGGCTGTCTGGAAGAAGATCGCTCAAAGCGATAAGACCGCCAATTGTTCACTTACTGATAAAGTCTCTCTGTTACGTTTGTTTTACTTTATTACGTGGTGTTCAACAAATTGTTGTGTATTGTATTGTATTTTTAGACTATTCGGACACTCAAGACTCAGACCAAATAAAAATACTACAGGGCTTCACAAAAATTTGTCTCGGTACGGAGATTGAATCCGCAGCCTCTAGTTAGTCTAGTTTCATAACCAGCTTCTAACTTACTGCGCCACTGAGGCTGTCAATATTCATAATTTTCTTCAATTATCGGTGATGGTGAAAATACTGTTTAGTTTGCTGTTATAAACACTTAACACCATAGCAGTATGCACCGTCATTATTTTCTACAAATCATAATATTCTCTCCATCGATAAACTTAGGTCTACAAACATAAACCGATGCTTAAAACCAGAACGTATTGATTTTAATGACACTCCGCTACCGCAGGAATCTCGCGAGTGGAGATAGGCCCTTGTGTGCTACGTGAAAAATCGCAGTCGATATCAGAACCGTTGCACCTCGTTACGCGTTTGTGCTGAACATATTTTATAGATCGGAAATTTCTCTGCAAATAATCGTATTTTGAGTAAAAATTGTGTATATTATCCCGCCAAACAGCAGTGTATATGCACTTTTGTGTTCCATTTTGAAGGATATTGTAGCTAGAGTAACTACTGGACATAATGAGACTAACAAACTAGTTAACAGAGCCCTGACACTGGTTGAGGAATTTCAAATTTTGAAATTATCCTCAAAGACTTACTATGATTTTATTCAAGTCTGTTAAAATGAACTATCATTTCCCAACTAACTAAAGCCAACCCTTTTAGCTTTGCCCAAAGGCTATAATGCGTTCAATTCAAGAGGCACGAATTGAAATTAAATTTGGTTTCTGCTGTGGTGTAATTAATTTTGTCGGATGTACTACAGCCGCTATTCCACTTCTAATTTCGAATATTTTACATTCAACAGTAATTATGTACTCGTTTGATGGATTTGTAATTACTGTGGCTTTACCAGGAATTTATTTGTTTTTCGAAGCATTAACTCGGTTAGAAATGTTTATGGAAATAGTAACGTAATTGTTGTTTTGATGGCTGGTAATTAAGTACAAGTGAGGATATGTACCATATATTTCGAAAAAAAAAAAAACTAAAGACACGTTTATTGCCACAATTCTAAATACATACGTTACATAGAAAAATATTACGTAGGAGTTTGCGCGTCGCATTGTTGTGACACTTAGGTGACCACTCAGCGTAATGTGGCACTGCGGCGCGAGCCACAGCGCAACGCTGGTTTTCAGTGGTCACCTAGAGTGATATGGGAACGAAGTCAAAAATGTATGTAAAGTCCGCTAACTCACTAGGTCATATGGCCTAAACACTTAATCGTACTCTCGATTGTATCGGAATGTCGTGCCCTACATTAGGATGTACATATTTGGGCTACGTTTACTATAGCATTTTTAAAGACAAGCCATAAAAATGCTATCATCATCATATCAGCCACAGGAAGTCCACTGCTGAACATAGGCCTCCCCCAAGGATCTCCACAATGACCTGTTGGAAGCGGCCTGCATCCAGCGACTTTGTGCAACCTTAGTCAGATCGTCCGTCCACCTTGTAGGCGGGCGTCCGACACTTCGCTTGCCTGTACGTGGCCTCCACTCGAGAACCTTTCGGCCCCAACGGCCATCGGTTCTACGAGCTATGTGCCCGGCCCACTGCCACTTCAACTTGCCAATCCTAAAAATACTATAGTAAATTTATAAAGCATCGGTATCGAGGTCTATGATATTTTTTACCAATACTATGAATGAACATTGTCCTTTGATTAATCTTTTTTAATCTTTTTGCAATTGCCTCTCATATAAAATCATCATAGATATCATATCATCAATATATACCGGGTACATCAAGACTGCTACCGTAAACGAAGCTGGGTGGTAGTTTTAGTGACTTCAGTCACAATGCAACTAAATTTTGAGCAAAAATTTGTCACGATTTTTTTTGTTATTTACTATCGTCGTCGAAGATAAATACATAGTTTTTTCTTAATTAATAGTGTACACCATTTTATTTTTAAAAACGCTATGGTTTGCAAGGCTTTAAATTATTATTTTAGCAAAAACTACGGATTTAGCACCCAAACTCGACTATATTTAAAAATAATAAAAAATAATTGTCGCGTGTCTATGCGAAATTTTTAGTTGCATTGTGTCTGTCGTCACTAAAACTACCACCCGGCCTCGTTTTCGGTAGCAGTCTTGATATACCCGGTATATCTATTACTGACGAATAGAAAACTTTAGATCCAATCTTTGGAAAACAATGGAGACTAACCCAAAAATCCTTGTCAATAAATCAACCAGGAACAGTGTACCAAAAACTTGCGTTGCTAAAAATTCGTTCGTCGTTCATGTACAATGACAATAAAATGTTTTAAGACATACCTGGTACATTGACAGTAACATTCGGCATTCGTCATAGGACATCGATGTCGTGACAAACGCTCATTGCAGCATTGCGTGGCATTGTAAAATAGTATTTTTTTTATTAATTTTGTTGATGGCTACATAAGCGTTTTGTGAAACGTTGGCATGTATTTATTATATTTAGGTATTGGAAAAGCATTGTGGGAATGAATTATTAAAACATTTCTGTTGTAATGCGGTATTTATAATATAGAGGGAGCGCTGGTACTTCATAAACGTAGATAAAAATGGTGGTGCCGGGCCACTTTTGTCTGCCCCTTGCTCTGCCCCTTCTTTTTTCTATTGGCTGATATTTAATAAGTTGTCTAACATACACGACTTACTTGGAAAAGAAAGAAATAGTTTAGGGCTATTTAACTACACTCAAATTTTTTTGAAAGGATAATAAATAACTATACTTTCGGTCATCACAGAAATTTGTAGCAATTTTTCTTCAAATAATAATTAGTTCAATTTTCACTGATATAGGAACGCTACCAACATTACGAACAAGAAAATATTTACGTTTTTGTATATACAAATGTATGACAGCGGCCCCTCTATATTATAAATACTCTTAAGTTCTACATATAAGGTCTTTGTACCTAACAAAGGTTTTTCAATTTCAAATAGGTACATGCTTTCCGGCTGGGTATTCCCCAAAAGGATTGAGGTCAAAATGAGAGTCGTGTTATCGTGAGACAAATCTTTTAGTCCACATTTGGTCCACATTCAATAGGAAACAGAATAAAATAATTAGTAAAAGGGTTTTGAAGGAAATTAAATAATTATGGAATAAATAATGTAAAAACAGCATATATATTTTTCAAAACAACTGATTCAGCGTTATAAAAATAGTTTTTAGCCCAATATTTATTTGATAATTACCTATCTGGGATAAAAAGGTTCCGTTCTAATTAAATTAATATGACTAAGTTCATGTCTTGAATCTTAAGATTAATAAAATGGTGCTCTATATTGGACTGCTTCAGTGGCGTATTTGTACTGCAGTATAGATACGAAGATGCGGTTTCGAGTTCGAATCTGGGATCATAGTGATATTGGATTTATCCATTCATTATCAACTCCAGAGTCAGGAATTTGTGCCCGATATGGCGAAAGGCTCGCCCCCCTATCGTGGGACGAAACACGAAAGGCGATACATGGGTGTCCTGGCAACACCTCTGACTACCCCTTCTGGAAAAAAGACACGAGTTAGGCGTGTGGTAATGCGCAGGTTAAAAAACTTTACAGTTAGACTGTCTATAGAAATTTCATTTCGATTTTAATTAGGTAAAACGTGATATATTAACGTGCGGATCATTTTGTTTGTTTGGATGCGCGGTTTGCGTGCGATCTGACCGTTCGTTGGCAGTGGCGTGTTAAAATTCAACAATAATTTGTATATGCTGAATTTAATTTTGTTTATTTGTTTATTATTATCATAAAATAGGGACTTTCATAAAATATTGGGGGTTAGTAGAAACGACACTAGACTAGTTAAAAGATTTTTGATGTTACCAACAAACAGTGTTCATGTAATTTGGGATTTATTTACCCGCATTAACCTGGTATTCTTGCGGGTGATTAGGAACCAAACTTGACCAGTTATAAGATTATTTATTTGTGATACTTTTAATAGTCTTTCCATAATTTAATAATTTACTTAATTTAATTTACTTAATATTATTTTATGTTCCTGATACTCACGACACTAGTCTCGATCTTAGTGTGTAGTCAGGACTATGTATGTGACTGTTGGGTGTTATTTATTTATTTATATTATTATTATTAATGTAGAATTTAGAAACCCCATTCTCTCTCTCTTTCTCACTCTCTTTCTTCAGGGCCTTCCCCAAGGATCTCCACATCGACCTGTTGGAAGTGGCCTGCATCTAGCGACTTCCTGAAACCGTCGTTCGTCCGTCTACCTTGGAGGATCACCTTGTCATCAACTGAATTAACCAATCATAAAAATACTGCGCTTTATGGGAGGACAAATGTCAGCATACGAAGTTAGATTGTAAATCGTTTGTTCTTTTATTCAAATCCCAAGTGGGGAATTCCACGTTTCTGCTTTTCGGTTTGAGAAATGTCTTAGGTTGTCCTGATTTGGAATTTGTGCCTGGAATAGTGATAAACTTAGACCTATGACATTTAGGATGGAAAGTTCAGAAATGGAGGCAGTTGACACTAGTATTACCTTCCTACGTTTTTTGGGGATACAGGTGTGACATTATTACTGTTTATGACAGCTTATGTGGCGTAGTTGGTTGAGAGATAGACTAGAAACTAGAGGCCGCGGGTTCAATCTTTGTTCAAACTAATGTTTGTGTGATTATAAATAATAGTTTCTAGTTTAGGTATAAAAGTCTTGCAATTATTGTAACATTAATTTGTTACCTTACTATAAGGTCTTCTATAATTATGACTGTTGTTGTTGTGTTGATAGTCAATCACCACGCACTAAAACGGTGAAGGAAAACATCGTGAGGAAACCTGCATACCATAGCGATTTCTAAAATTTCTATGGTATGCAAGTCCGCCAACCCGCACTAGGCCAGCGTGGTGGACTATATGGCCTAACCACTCTCAATCGTACTCTCGATTGTAGAGGAGGCCCTTGCCCTGCAGTGGGACGTATATGGGCTGATACAGAATTTACCACTTACTGCTTACTTCCATTTTTCATTCAACAGCCAACTGTCGACTCCATAACTGCCTCAAAGTTTCAAGAATACGGCATTTTTATAAGATGAATGCTCGTTTCCATCTCTTAATATTAAAAGAAAACCCAGCTCCGATCTAAAACAACAAACCGCCGTACATCTCAAAGGTAATAAGAAAAAGTCGGTGGGCGTAGGAAAACAGTTCGCTTTACCGACAAAGGTCGGCAGCAATTTGATTAGCTTGTTTTGTTACAAGGACATTACGCCTCCTGTTTGTGTGTCACTCTCGCGATGTACATAATAGTTTTTGCCAATGTTAGGATATTTTTGTATGGTATGTGTAGAATAGGGTTGTTTGCAATTGTGATACGAAATGAAATATCCTTGATATTTTTGAATCAAATGAATAAATAAAAATAAATATTACTTAAATATTATTGTACTTCCAGTGTTGTACCCCTATTATATCAATAAATCTTTTCTTTCTTTCTATACCCATTCAAGTACTTACTACAATATTAACGGGATTTTTTCATCATCACCATTTCACCTCATAGAAGTTTACTGCACGCAGGTGTGATGTTCCGGTGTTTAGGTTGGTAGTTTAAATAAAACACAGTGCTTGATTTCCATTGTCTGAGGCCCGTCCAGTCGGTCTGACTTCTGTCAGTGTACTAACTGGTGGCGGGCGCTCGCTCACTTTTATATATTTCTCATACTTGATTTACATCTACCTACAACACTATTTAGTCAGTACATCACAACAGGCCTATTTGCTGTTTAGTGCTTATCTCATGTAAATGAATGTATGTATGTGACTGTTGAGTGTCATTTTTTTTAATTGTCCCTTTAAATTGACTATATCCATCCAACACTAATTTAATTTCTCTTGTCTTCTGGAAGTCTTTCGTCCCTAATTTTGTTCACAATGTAGTAAAATTCAAATAAACCAAACAGTTATGTTTGATTTGCAATTTTTATAAGCACAATTTCCCTAGGGGGCATTGGTAAGCCGTTGCCAAAAGCGCAGTGCGGTTGATTTGGAGTGTATAAAGGCCAACATTAATATATGCCGCACCCAGCACCGGAACGCATTTCAATAAACCACCGTGTGAACTGGTAGGTGAATTTTGCATGGATTTAGTGTATAAATTATTCTGTTAGAGGATATTTTCAAACGAAATGGATGTAACAGGGACGGGGGATTGATCTTGAAAAAACAGTCATTGTTCTTGAAATAAAACATTTTAGGAATTTTATCGCGGGCTAGGTTTAGTTTCACATTTTTTAACTATCCAACGTTTGAATTACTTTACTGAATTCGTGATCACGGGGCGGACACTTAAGCTGTAATTATATTTTATTTCAATTTGTAACATTTCCGTTTAACTAATGAATCAGTCATTCTTCTGTTATAATAATTATGTCGGTATAAAAATCTTTAGGGTGTTCTGTGTTTAGCAGTGGACTTATTGTGGCTAACCTGATGTTGACTGTAAGTATTTTAAATTGCCTTGATTAATTGATTAATATACTAGTAAAAAGTAAACATTTAAACATATCTTGACATAGTTGCGATGTTTAATATTATAAGTTACAACAAAAAAATTATGTAGGTATTTACCGTTATGAATAGTGTCATGAATCAGTGATGTATTTTTGTCATTCCATATTTAAATACTATTTAATAAAAAAGTTAATTTTATTATTGCGCAATAATTTAAGACAGCGTTAGAGTTTTAAACAAATATTTCAATTAATTTGAATATATAAAACTTATGTCAGCTAGTAGAAAGGTTAATGGGAGGAAACACGATATTTGGAGACAGTTCACATCCTGTTACATTCATAAAATATATGAATATTGCAAGATATATCAAGTTTGTTTTTGAATTAATTGATATCAGTAATCAATGGCATTGGGACAATTCCGGCTGCTTAATTAATGTTTTTGTCAATGATTTAGGTAACAATAATTTATAGCGTTAAAATTCTAAAATGTTTTCTATACTAAATATCTGAGATATGATTGGTAATAGATTTCCTGTTCATGGTGGCCTGTTGGCAATGGACCAGACGCGGCTGACAACATGTTCACGTTCGTCGCGGGTTCGAATCCCAGCGCACACCTCTGACTTTTCAGATTCATGTGTGTATTGATAGTCAATCACCACGCAATACAACAGTGAATTTTAATATTAATAAGAACCACAACTATCTTGTTAAAGCGTTATTAACAAGAAAGTTTCACGTAAACAATTATCGAGAACACAGTAAGCAATTAATAAAATATCCCAAAAATTCCTTTGAAATTATCCGCTAACCGTGTACAAGGTAATTTTGATAAAATAATTAATTAAACTTCTTAACAGCGTATGACTGTAGACTAAATTAAATTCACAAAGGAACAAAGCGCTGTCTTGGCGACCTCACAGCTTAAAATATTTACAAGAACATCAGATAAATATTGTTGGAAACAGCTTTAGGGCTCGTTTTTAACGATAGTCACAATTGCCAAGTTTCAAGCGCTTCTAATCTATTCTTTTTCTACAATCGTTAATGCCTTGAATAGCATTTGTATGGGAGTAAGCCAATAGATGGAGACCAAGAACCGGTTATAGAAACAGGGGCAGACCTTTGACGAGGTGGACCAACCTGGTTCACGTGGCGGGAAGAAACTGGGTGTGGATTGCCCTTTACAGACCAACCTGGTGTGCATTACAAGAGTCCTACACTCAGCATTGGGTGGATATATAGGCTGAAGAAGAGAAGAAGAAGAAGAGAAGCCAGTGGCGTTGTACAACGTACAACTGCGCTGTTGCATGGCCTTGTTGACGACTGCTTCGTTTGTTTTTGTTTTTTGTTACATTTAATGTTTTAATTAATTTATAGTTTTTTTTTGTTATTGTTTTGGTAAAGCTTTTGTAATATATTTATTGTACATTTATATTAGGATATTTATTTAAGGTTTAGGTTAATGTTTAGTTTTTTTATAATAGGCTTAAGTTTGCGTTGGCTTGCGTCTGCACGTCATCCAAGGTGATCACCGAAAATCAGCGTTGCGCTACGGCCTGCTTCGCAGCGCAACATAATTGCTGAGTGATCGCCTACTTGTCACAGCCACGACGTGCGAACTTTTTCTTTATTTCCTTTTTTTTTATATATAGACCTCTGTATATCTGTTTTTGTACGTCGTTTTTAATGCTTGTGGCAAATAAAACTATTTTTCTTTCTTTCTTTCATCGTTTACGTCAAAGCGTTAACGATTGTAGAAAGATAATAATAATAATAATAATAATAATAATAAATTTATTTGCATCATATAACAGGCGTACAATAAACACTTAAAATAAATCGTATGACAATATTAATTTCAAATTAATGTTAATTTTCAGCAAGTGTTTGATTGAACTTTGATGCCCAAATAAAGATTTAACTTGAGGTATGGGTATAATAGATTGAAAGCGCTTGACTTGGCTAATGAGATTGGGAATATAAATGATTATAGCACAAGTCTATTTTCACTATAACGGTGAAGGAAAAATCGTGAGGAAATTCATAGCATTTGTAAAATTATTTATAAGGTATCTAAGGTTCTAGAGTGGTAGCCACGTACAGGCAAGGGAAGTGTCTGATGCCTGCCTACAAAGAGGACGGACGACCTCGATAAGTTTGCTGAAAGCTGGATGCAGGCCGCTTCCAACATGTCGATGTGGAGGTCCATGAAGGAGGCACATGTTCAGTAGTGGCTGACATAAAAAAAAAACGTATAAAACGAATTGGCATTGTGTAAAGCTTCATGATTTTATTTATTTAATTTATTCACGTCAATTTTCACAATGGCTTGGGTTCAGGTATCCTTGATCTCTAACGGTAATGCTCAATTAGGTAGACGTTTCAACAAAAAATTAAAATCTCAGTATGAAGTATCTTCGCCTTATATACACTACGAAAATAGACTAAAATACGCAAAAAGTCATAATACATTTATGACTTTTTGCGTATTTTCGTAAGCTTTGAACTAAATACTTATCATTTAATTTCTTTGTTCACAGGTAAGCAATCATTGTGAAAAAAAGAGAAATTGCTTAAGAATGCAGCTACGAGCGTACATGAAGAGATCGATGACAGTAACGCTAAAGAGGTAAGTATGGACTTTAGCACAATATGCGAGCTATAATTTCTATCGTCTCCTATGGGGTACTTGCGTTAATTTTTGTATGTATTGACAATTAAGTCTATAATGAAGTAATAAATTTAACAGCCCCACACTTTTTTCATGCAATGAATGGCGAGACGAAAATACCATTTCCTTGATGGCAAGCGAAACGACCGCTCATGGATAAACAAAACCAAATAACACCATGAATTAATCAATGCTTGTCATTCAACTGCTCTCACCATCCTGAGACATAAGATGTCACGTCTCAATATGTCCAATAGTCACTCTAGCTACAATGTCTTTTAAACCGGAGCAGTGTATTTACACTGCAGTTTCGCGGTAGAAATAGATATTGCCCTGCCACCTATAGAGGCGGCCTCTCACATATGAGACACCGACCAGTAAACATCCATTTGAAACTCAACAATTTACAAAATTAGATTCAAAATAGCGAGGATGTCGGGCAAGGCTAGCTAAATAATTTATGCGAATGCAAGAAAACGGTATAATTTGAAATCCGTGATCCAGTATCGAAGATCCGAAGCCTGGTGAATATGCAAATAGGATCTGTTCGTTTGTTTCTTTAATGTAGCTCCATGAGAAATTCATAGTGTCCCGCAGATGCTAGGATCCAATCTTAATAAGAGTAAATATGGGATTGGAAAGTTTGGATAAAACTTGGTGTGCGCCCGATACGCTTTTTACGAAATTAGAACATCTTGTTAACTCTAAAACTGAAATTATCTGTTAAACTTTTTCCTATTTAAATTTTTGAAAAATATTATTAATTTTTACGCAATATGAGATTTGTCCTGAGATTTGTGTTTATTAGTTTCTTTGACAAATTTATTTTCTTGCTTTTACTTATGATAGGTCTCTCATGTGTAACATCTTATGTCTCAGGATGGCGAGCGCGGTGGATTGCCAAGCGTTGCTTTTTAATTGATGGTGCTGTTTGGTTTTGCTACAGTCCATGAGCGGTCGTATCGTTCCCATAAAGGTGTATCCAAACATTGAGCGGCAAGAGCGTGGCAGCAACACGCGGCGTTTGCAGAACACATTTCTGCCGCGCTCAAGTTAGAACGAAGCTGACTAATGTTTGCGCGGCAGTATTGCGCGGCACACGCAAGACACGCCGGGCACTTTAGTTGGTATCAGAACTAAAATGAAACCGGTTGCGTGTGTTGTAGCTCTGCTTATGATTAAAAAATTGCGAAGAAGGACTTAGAAAAAACATATTATATTTTAATGAGGAAATGCTGGGCAAAACTACTTCTTCAGCGGAGGTTACAAAATATTGAATCAAATTCATTACCGAACACCACAATTTTTAGGATTAACTTTAGAAGAGTTTGAACATTTACAAAGCCTGGTTAAGCCGCATATTAAAAAAGAAGATACGTATAGGCATAAGGCAATCACAACAAAAGACAGATTGGCTATAACTTTGCGGTATTTGGCGACAGGAGACTCATATTCTAGCCTACAATACGTGTTTTGTCTTTATTATGGTATTCTTTTTTTCGAGGATCTCATAACTCAAATAAAAAGATCCATAATCATAATAAAAAGATCCATACTTTTCAATTAAACGAATAGATGTTTCGTTGTCCATGTTTGTGCGCAGAAATACGTCCAAACACTAATACTGACGAATGTTTACTAAGAATGTTCGTGCGCGGCAGGCAGCCAGACGCGTTCGCATGCGGCTGTCTTCCAATCATAGCGCGGCGGGCCGCGCGCAGCAGCCGCGCTCGATTGCCGCTCAATGTTTGGACACACCTTTAGGCGAATGACAGGTTCGTCTCGCCATTCATAGCAAGAAAAACTATCTTGTTTTCCTCGCCTCTTGATGTTCATGGGTAAATTCTACAATTATTTTTTCAATTCTCGCTTAATGTTCTCAATGTTGCCTGCTTTCATTTTCTCCTAATTTTATTCCTTGTATCATATATTATTTAATTGAAAGGTATAACACAGAACCTACATTGTATAAAATGTTTTTGTAATAACCACAGTAATAACTAATAATGTAAAAAAATCAGGAAAGAGGAAAAAATCGAATAAACAAAAGGTACTACCAAAATAAAGACTGATTATAATCTAATAAGAAAACCTTATTTAAAAAGTAAGTAAATAGCTTAGCTTAATACCTCGGTCTAAAACGCGTCGCTTTAAAATCGAAATGTCTTCCAATTCATGCAACAGAAACATGCCTTGTAATATCAATTTCTTTTGCCAATAAGACGCTTTTTATATTTGATAACTTATTAACCCATTTATACGAGGGATATCCTTGCACATGTTACAATACTGCCAACATTTTCCTGGCATGACGTGGTTCGAGCCAACCACAATCTTTAGTCGACAACGGTTGATGTCAGGAATTCAAATATGCTAATTCAGTAGGACGTTTTAATTGACGTATCGATTGACGAATTGCTCGTCAAGATGAGTAAGTTCCTTCAAGTGATGGAGAGGTCTGTGTTTTTTACTATCGCTTATGTTGTTAATTATGGTGCAGGTCACCACGTGACCTATTGATAAACAGACCAGACGAGGCTGCCCACATGCTCATGGTGGTTGCGGGTTCAAATACCAAGGCACACCTCTGATTTTTCGGACTCATGTGTTGATAGTCAATCACCACGCACTTTAACGTTAAAGGAAAACAGCATGAGGAAACCTTGCTCACTATAACGAATTTGTAAGAATTTCTGCACTAGTCCTGCGTGGTGGACAGTTTAGCCTAACCACTCTCAGTCGTATTGTCGTATTCTCGATTCTAGAGGAGGTTCGTGCCCTACTGTGGGCCGTGTATGGACTGATACAGTATACATCATGCATGTGATGTTTTGGTCCGGCCGATGAACGAACGACTAACCTAATTGCATGTGATAACCATCGCCTGTAGACATCTAAGCTGTTGAATCTTAAGCGTTTTATTAGCCTATGTAAATAGACAAAAAAACAGGAGGAGGAAAGAAGTATTTTGCCTCGGACAATCTCAATCTTTATGTAAATATGACAGAAAAGACGTCACTTACATTGGTTTTGTATGAGACAGGGGTATCACTTCAAGCCGGCTAATTTTCATGGTAGGCTTTAAAAGCAATGTGGCTGTGATGGGCTGTGGTAACAGAAAATATTATAAATGTTATACAAAAGTATGAAAAAGTCGATCCACCTACAGTTGTATCAGTTTCTTCGAAATCGGACCGAACTTTACAATTACTTTTCTGGCTATATAGACCGGTAAACCGAATCAGAAGTGGTCAGTGGATCGGAAAAACTTCTGCGACCGAAAAAGCTTCTGAGCGTGACCGAAAAAACTTCTGACTGAAAAAACTGTTATAACATCGAGTTGTTTAGGCGATATCCATTAAAATGATTCATATCGCAACCAATCGTCGGTTATCGACAACGGAATAATTTATGTGTTCTGATGTTCTATCGATTGAAATTTATTCGATACAAATATCACTACTTTATGATATCGTTTTAGATAGTTTGGTAGTAGTAATATGATTTGAAAATGTTGTAGCATGTGCATGGTGTGTTGGTAATGGATTGGACGTTGTCTACCCAGAGTTCCAAATATTATTTTTAATGTGATAAGTCTTGATAGTTCATTACACTTCAATGGAACACTCCCGTAGTTTCCGATACCCGTGATTCAATGAAAATCCATATTAATTAATAATTTTGTTTCTTAAAGTCTTCCGTTTTCTATGACCCATTCTATCCTAATCAGTGATGTCGATAAAACGAGTTGCTACTCCCAGAATAACTAGAACTTTCAGAGTACAATTCTCATTACTTTGCTATTATACAATATCCAAATATACATATTCTGAAACAAGGACAACTTCCGAAAAAGCCCGATCGCAATTATTCCCCACAAAAAAATGCATTAACTACAATCCGTATTAACATATAGAACAGTTTACCCCGGAATGTGTAACGTATGTTATCTGTTCGTACATAAACATGTGAATTTTAAACAGCCATTCATTAATGAACGAATGAACGTACGAATGAATGGACCGAACGGATCACCGAATGTATTAAACATTTAACGGCTAGTAATTACTTAAATCACTACACAAGGGAGCTATTGTCAGTGGTGTGAAAATCTTAGCGTGGTTTGTTCAATGGAACATTAACTCTATTATTAATGGGTTAAAGTGTATATTTAAATGGTTCGCAAAGTTTTAATAGTGGGTTGTTTAGATTAGCCTCTTAGTCGGCAGTGAGCAGAAAGTTTGTGCTCTTAATTTGTGTATGTGAAAGGCTTGTTAGTTTTGAATGTTTATTAATATTTTGAATTTTTTGTGTTGTTGTAGACTCACTGGGTTCAAAACTACTTTTAGATTGAGAGGGGTTAACGTTAGTCTCTTTCTAATTCTTATGTGGTCTAGTCATCAATCACATATGCCTTAATACATTTTAAAATATCGTTTTCAGTCACGTTGCTTCTTCAGGATACCCACTGACATCCAAGTTAGTCTAATTGTGTTTTACCTTTTCAAAACGTAAATTGCTGAAAATACACCATGTTTTACATACTTTAAGAATTTCCAGAAATATATTTTCAACAATCATGACAACCTCGTTGAATAGGTTAAACACCGATAAATTGGAAAAGGCCTATATCCAACATCCTTCAATATTTTTTTATAAATTCTATTTCCCATCAGCGAGCTACCAAGGCCCAAAGACCCGTCGAAGCAATACACGAGATTTCATCTCGCGAAAATGAAGTCCCTTGGAAATAAATAATATGCCGTGAAACTGGCTGAAAATAAATCGCTGCCAAATAAAATGAACATATCTTCACCGAAAAATCTGACACTCGTTTTATCGCGAAGATTTATAGTGTAATTTTGGTCTTTATTATTGTTGGGGGTCTAAAGAAAGTGTTTATATCGGCCATCGTGTTGGAAAACCGTAACTCAGTGTCCATTTGGCGAGGTACAACATGTTACGTTATTTTCTTTATTTTATGCAAGTTTTGAAAAATAGTTATATTGCACATTAGTTTTGTCATCACTCTACCTTCTAGTTCTAGATTTATTGGGAGTAGTGGAATATTAAGGCAAAAGTGAAAGAAAATGCCACTCAATATGCTGAGCTCAGTTCTGTTACAAGATGTTATAAAAATATATAGTCCCGAGTAATTCGTTTGTGATTTGGTACCCATAACCCACAAAGTAGATTGTTTTATGATTGTAATGTTCAAAATCCAACATGCTGCTATTAGATCAACTAGGAAATTTCTTAAATAGTGGGCATGTAGCCGAAGTATTAGAAGTAATTGTATTATATAGCCTAACCACTCTCAATCTTACTCTCGATCGTAGAGGAGGCCCGTATCTTGCAGTATATGGGCTGATATAGCTATCTAAAGTTTAAGACCTGTCATTTCAAATTCTCTACCACTAAACTGGCGCCCAAACGTGGTTTAATAAATCACGTAATAATTTCTAGTTGTTTATCGTCTCAATATTATCAAATAAATAAATAAATACACCCAACAGTCACATACATAGTCCTGACCCCACAGTAAGATCGAGTCTTGTGTCGTGGGTATCAGGAACTACGAGAGACTTTTTGGTCTCACAAACACCCAGACCCGGAAGAAATATTTGTGAAATATGTCGTAATCTTCTTTATTTTATCTTACTTAAAGGCAACTGAACTGAACTGAACTGAACTTTCAATGTAGCGTGTATATAAAACGTGCCAAGTTTATGTATGTTAAAACAGCTACAATCATAGAACAAACACTCGACTAAACTGGGTAATCCAAACGAGAAATAATAAACGAATTATACAACAAAAGCCCACAGTCTTGTAATCAGCAGTCTTTTACAGTTTATCCGAAATAAAAGAAGGCAAGAGATTCGTATTCACCGAGATAGCATTATTTATTGACCCAAGTTAAAAAAAAAAACATTTTTAACTAATCTAATTTTTATCTAACTAATAACTTAACTATTAACCGACTGCCTCGGTGGCGTAGTTGTACTAAGGTACGGTTACAAAGCTGAGGTGTCGGGTTCGAATCCCGGGCTGGGCAAAGTGATATTTGATTTTTCTATCCATTATCAGTCCAGAGTCAGGAATTTGTGCCCGATGTGGCGATAGGCTCGCCACCTATCACATTGTGGGACGGAACATACAAGGCGAAATGTGGGTGTCCTGGCATCTCTGCTTACCCCTTCATGGGATATAGGCGTGAGTTTATGTATGTATGTAACTTAACTATAATTTTTAATATAATTTTTCACCCAAGTTAAAAAATATCTTATTTTACTGGGGTTGGCACTATGTGTAACTATTATATTTAAAATTTGCCTTTCGCTAATGAAATCTTTTACTAAAATTCTTGCAGAAGCGCAACATGTTCGCCTGTGTAAAGGAATTTTAAAACATTTCCCAAGACTCAATATTGTTGTTACGTGGGAAATTTTCGCTAAAAGCTTCTCCGGATTTTTTTAATTTTATAAGACATTCCACGGATGACTTCGTAGCTATTGTAAAAGCGATAATTTTAAAGTGCTTTGGATACAAAATAAATGTTCTAAGTATTACTAACAACTTTAATAGTAAAAAACGTTGACGTAAAATTTTATAGCGATAGTTTTTGTAGCTATTCTTAGTTTGAGCGTGTTCATTGATCGTAGCTACAAAGGAATACTTTGAAAGAAAGGTAAGGAGAGGTTGATGTAAAATACTGAGACAGGTCAAGTTGAGACATTTATACTGTAGTCAACTAGGCTAGTCCAAGGCTTAGTAAAAAGTATAAAAATCTAAAAATAACAGTTTGATCTCTTTTCGTAGTACCTCCAACATCCTAAAAGACCCAGGCTATTCATACAAAGCCCATAACCGAACTCGAATCTCCTTCTAAATCACTAAGTTAATCGCGAATTATTCTCGTGCAGATAAACCGCCATTTACTACGTTTTTATAGATCAAGTCTTCATTGAAACTGGACTAATAAATCGCACGCGAGAACATTAACTCCGCGATCGGCATGAATCGCTCAATCGAGTGCCCCTCTTACTTTTTCCTATTCTTTGGTTATTTATGCGGTTTTGGCTCGGTGCCTTTGGAGGACACGATCCGGGGTTTTTGACGGATTATATTTTTGCCGAATTCAATTTATGACATATGTATATTCAACTTCACAAATGAATTATACATATGTATGTATAATTCATTTGTGAAGTCTGCCAACAAGGGCTAGGGCAGCATGGAGGACATGGGCGTAGCCACGGTGGGGCAGAGTGCGACGCTTGCCCCACCCTGGCTTTGACCTGTAAGGTACCTACCTTATTTAGGTAAAGTACTAGGCAGGTGAGCAATAAGAAAGCATTTATGATAATTCGTATTATAAAAACAGATATAGGGTGTTATAAGGTATAACCTTTATACCGGGTATATCAAGACTGCTACCGAAAACGAAGCCGGGTGGTAGTTTCAGTGACTTCAGACACAATGCAATTATAATTTTTGAAAAAAAGCAATTGTTTTTTTTTAATTGTTTTTTCCTGCTCTGTATTTGGGTGGTAAATACATAGTTTTTTCTGAAATAATAATGTACACCTTTTTATTTATGGAGAGGCAATTTTACGCAATGGTTTAAATTATTATTTTAGCAAAAACTATGGACTTGCCACACAAAAACGAGGATTTAAAAAAAAAAACACAAAAAATGTTAACGTTTCTATGCGATATTTTCAATTGCATTATATTAGTAGTCACTAAAACTATCACCCGGCTTCGTTTTCGGTAGCAGTCTTGATATACACCCTATATAGGAAAAAAAAATACCGGGTGAAGACCGTGGGTACAGTTTGATAATTCCATATGATTTTAGACTGCTGCCCCACCCTGATCCCACGGTTGGCTACGATAGTGATGGTGGACTAACCGAAATCCTCTCAATCAAATTTTCGGTCGTAGAGAAGCCGTGTTCAGCCGCCAACGATTATGGACTGAAACATTACAATACTGTGAATCCAGGTCAAGTGCCTACACATTTATCATGGATAAGCTTGAATGACATAGTTCTGGTATAAACTAAACTAAAGTAAAAAGGTTTTTGTTTACCGCGAAACGTAAACAAAGGCACGCAAAATTTAAAAGCTGCAACACACAATGATGACATAATGTGTTCTTTTGCGTTTTAGTCCTTTGTGTATTTTAGGCCGCAATGAAAATAAAGACTCTATTTCTAAAATACAAAAAATAATTATCATTAACCCCTGTCAATTTGAAAAATATTATATAACTTACGAGCTCCGCAAATGGTGTCTTTCATCATTCAGAACTCTGCCTATGCCTTCAAGAATACATGCTTGACCTAAAGCAACAGAGCTTATCAAACCATGTTGTTCAAATTATTTTCTTCAAAACGATTCAACCCAAAATTCACATCACAAAATCAGACGCTTTCAAACCGTGATACAACGGAAACCGTCTACCGCGGGCGGAATCAATAAGTCCCCACCGAGGGGGTATTCTACAAAATATTCGGCATACTTAACTAAATGAACTGGCGTCGAACGCGACTCGCCTGCATTATTACCGCTCTTGTTTCTTACAATAACTCCGCTTGTTGTGGGTGGAAATACTATTCAGCTCAAGAAAATTTACGGGCTTTACGTAGTGAAATGTGATTGGGTATTTTCTTGGGTTCTGTGTCTTAAGAAAAGGAATTTTGTTAAGCGTGTTTTGTGTACTAAAGTATATATTGCGATATATGCGAAGACTGTTAATAAATGCTGTTCAAATAAAACATGAATTGTCTTCCTCCTTCTACTGTTACATTCTTAACCCAAAGAAAGGTCCATAGGAATTTGCTTAAAGCGGTCGGCATACAGCGCCTTCCGTAGTTTTTAGTTAGCGTACCAATCTTACAAACATTTATACGCATTACAATTACGAATCAATTATCCAGGCGCTTATTGTAGCTTTTTTTGCCTATGCCTCTACTACTGGAAGTCATCTCAACAAAACTATCAAAAATAAGAAACATACTGTGCCTAAAGCCAACGTTTGAAATAAACTTATTGTTACAATATTTGATCATTCATTTATTTTCGTACGCGTCAATAAATTGGGTGAAATATTTACTTGTAAATACTCCGGCGAAGAAGACATTAATATCTTCGATGTAATCTTCGTACGGTGAGTTTAGTGTCTCGTTTCTTTCAATCTGATATTTTACTGGTATGATAATTTACTTTTAATAAATCTTACGACAATACAGTGTAAGATAGAGTAACTACTATCAACTAATGTCTATTTTTCCCGCCAAACAGCAGTGTAAATGCACTGATGTGTTCCGGTTTGAGGACATTGTTGCCAGAGTAACTAACGGACATATTGAGACTTAAGATCTTATGTCTCAGGATGGCGAGTGCTGTGGAATGCCAAGGATTGGTTTGTTATTCATGGTCTTGTTACCGATCATGTCCATAAGCGGTCGTAACGCTTACCATTGGACGAATGGCATGCTCGTATCGCTATTCATAGCAATAACAAATTTATATAATAATAAATACAACAAAAGCTTTCAAAGTTAAATCTTTCCGATCTTGAAACTAACACTAAAGCCAGTGGTCTTATACTAGGATTTAAATACAAATAATTTAAAATATGTCTTCATCAGAATAATACAGAGCAGTTCTGCTAAATCCTCCATTATTCCAAATTCGGGAAAACAAAGCGATTAACTAATCAACGTTTGTTAATCAACGTGTCTCAAAGTTTTGCCCACCACTTCAGAGTTCCAAACTTTTTCAATTTCACGTAGACTTTAATTGCTATGTGTGAGGAGGTCCTATTGGTCCAAAAATACGCTGACTCAACGTCCCTCACTTCCGCCACTCGAAAAAAGATTGTCATCTTTAATTAATACGATTCTGTAGGGCGACTTAATTATATTGGATTAATTTAGGGAAATTGGTATGTGGGTACTTGGGAATTTAAAAAAACGGCCTCTTAATGAGGGTTTAAATTAATGATGCTTAAATTAGATTGGGTGAGCTAAAATTTTTAAGTGATGGGACGGGATGGCGGAATGAATCAGATGTGAATCAGATCGTCTTTCACGCTGTTGGCTAAACGAGTTTTTTAAGAATTTTAGCAATATGGTTTACTTGGGGGAATTTTGAAATTAAGTGGATAGGATGTCTTGATCCATAGGTAATCTATGGCTTAAACGGTAACGCATCTATGATTCCAGTGCTATAAAAATTCATAGAAGGCAAAAATCGTTTGTTTGTTCGTTTGCTGGTACTTATATGAAAACTTCTAATGGAGCTGACAAAATTTAAGTCTGACATAAACTAGCTATAATTTCCAATATGAAGTACAGGCAACGGTTCTTGATTAAACACCAAACATTAATCACAAAGAGAGTCGAATAGATACGTTAAAACCCAGTATTCCTTTGAGGCACAAAACACCAGAATTCCCCTATATTTATACACTAAAATGTAGAGCCAATGGTTTATCACTCCGAACATTAGCCGACCACAAGTTGTTAACACGTATTCATCATAGGATGGCGTTTGCGAACCGTTTCAAACAGTACCATGTTGGATGTAAATAATTTAACATTTGGGTCGCGTGATTTGGATGTTGTGTAATGTGCTGTTTCGTAATTGTGATGTGCGAACATTTCCAATTGAATGTGGTTAGGTAAAGACCCAATTGACAATGTGGTCTAAATCAAAAAGGTCTTAATTTTATCATAAATATCAGTTATACCTCAGCTCATATAGCTCTCTTGGTTAATATTCCCATGACATTTTGTCTTTGAATCTACTGTAATTGTGTTATGTACTCAGATTGTAAACAAATGTATATGCAATTGAGTATTTTTTAATTAAATGAACTGAAAATATGCAATTGAGCGTATTTTAAAATTAAATGAAGTCGAAATAAATATATTTCATAACCTTATTCCGATATTTTTGTACATGCAAGCGTACCAGAAATGATTTAATAAATATTATCTTCAGTTTTGCAACGTTATAAACGTTCAACATCAATTTAAATGTAATATTTCATTTCAATTTACTTACATAAATAAAATTAATTGGTCCATCACGCTTCAATCAGACACGCTTTAGCAAAAGCTGCTAGACTGTGTGCGTTTATTTCTGTTAATTTGGTACAGTATCCTTATGACGCTAAATATCTAATATCTTTAGACCTATGTCCAGCAGTGGACGCAAATAGGCTGATGATGATGATGATGATAAAACATCAAACAGAAATTTTTCGTAAAGTATTAGAGCAACGGTTTTGTCACTCTTGACTCAGCGTGAATGGAAGACTTATATGGGGCAGTACCACTGACTCGAAGGAGATCGACTTCAACAGAAAGCTTTGGCTGTCGCGTTTAGTTCAGTAAGTGCTATTGTCAGATGCCTAATACCAATTGCCTCTTACCATACTATTTTCCCCTCTCTACTCCCGATTTGATGGGCCGGCCGCACATCTATGATCCAAGCTTTGGGGATGTTCATGGGCGGTAGTGATCACTTACCATCAGGTGGTTATATGGTTATTTGCTTGTTTTCCAAATCCATTGTATAAAACTAATAATAAAGTACATTTATTAACTAACGCTGGTCGTCAATCTGATACTGAAATTCCTTCACGCGAGTGGATACATTCGTTTTGTTTCTGAAGCCTCAGTTACATTCACTAACTTGGACCTTAACTAATTGCTTTGTTAATCAATATAGAAAATAACATAGATGAATATTGTTAGGTGTTATTCATATTTTTTCCAATTCTGTAATATCTCTGTAATATACGTTTTGAGTTCCTAAGTGTATCGCATTCGGTGTCACTGAGGTCCTCGGAGAATTTAAAGCTTCGAAGCATACCACTAATTTCTTGGACAAATCTTTTACAGTGCAGGCTGTTAGATTATGGAATGCCCTTCCCTTTCAAATACGATGTGCACAGGCCATAGGTTCTTTTAAAAAACTGATTAAATGTCATTATCTGTCGTTAGTTGATTAGATTACCTGTCGTTGTTTATATGTTATGTATTTATGTATGTTTGTATGTATATATGAATATGTATGTATTTATTTATATATAATGCCATTATATGTGTATAATATGCGTACTGCGTGTACATTATATCATATTTGTGGTATGTTCATACAATATAGTATTATATTATATTTATTTGTTGTACAATTTTATTCTATATTATCGTTTTTATGCTTTTACTGCACACCGAAAGTTATTCTTATAATTCCTGTCCATCCAAATGTTGCCTGGTAGAAATCACTATTAGTGATAAGGCCGCCCATTGTACATATTTTTTGTGTGATTATTCTGTAAATTGTATGTTATCTTGGTGTACAATAAAGCATATTTTAATTTAATTTAATCTCTGGGATATTTATCTTTTATATGTGTCTTTTGTTTTTATTGTCTCATGACAATGAGCTGTGTCTCGCTATTCATATAGCGAGACATGATGGTAAGCGATACGGCCGCACATGACCAGTAGCAAAACCAAATAACATCTTGAATTACAAAGCACTGAAAATCTTAATCCAAACCGTCGTAGTTTTCAACACAAAGATTTAGCTCAAGATTTCACCACTGACCTCCTAAGATAAATCGTACTTCATCAAAAGTCCTCATTTCAACTTTAATTAATTACGAGGCGCAATCCACATCTAGGATCCCTGAATTCCCGTCCGTCCCTTAGACAAATGCCGGGAGAACCATAATCTGTGTAGTAGCTAATGGGGCGTATTTCTCCGTCCGTTACCGCGGTCGCCTCTTTGTCGATTCCAACATGTTTAATTGCCGATCATTTGTTTCAGCGCTTTGTGTTCGCATCAAATTGAATTTTCCTTTATTTATTGCTTCAAGATTGCTTCATTGTATCGTTTGATTGTTCTGGATGTGGATGAAATGGAAAATTTTTCATGACTTTATCTATATGTATTTGTAAATATTAACGGCCTTTTTATAGATAAATTTAAAATCTATTTTAGGTATCCAATGTTTTGTAAAGTAATTTGAAAATTTTATTTTTATATATCTCATAACAGAAAATCCCATTAAATCACATAAAATAAATCTTATTGAGATTGTGCACCTAAAAACCATTTCATATTATGAAAGAAAGTCCAAAATCAGCAGTAGCCTGCATAAAGACGCATATAGATTTATAGCCAGATAACCCGCTGCTCCCAAACCTTTGACCTTTAGTATCACCTGAATCCCAATTTCCAAAAAAGCAGTACCAGGCGCAATAAAATTAATCACGATCTACGAGAGGAAAATTAAAATAACAATAAAAACGACAGACTATCAACAAAAGTGTCGTTTGATACAAACCGACAGTTAATATGCACATTATAACGTTCATTTGGGTTAATTTAATGCGTCGTAAATTAATAATTGTGGATGTTATGAGCCAGTGTCGGGTTTTATGTTCCATTCTTAATTTTTCATTGTGATGTTGAGAAATTGGTTAGTCTCTGGGTACGATTTTTAGTTGGTCGGTTATATTGTAAACTTAATTTGAAAAGAGAAACGCTACAGTTTCTTGCCCGTTCTTCTCTGACGAAAACAGCCTTGTGAACCGGGTGGTAGTGAAAAAAAAACTGTCTGAATCTAAACAGTGTATGACATTTTATGGATTCAATAAATATTTTCATTTAATTTCATTTCCTTTCACAAGTTTGTCCAACCGCGTTTTAGGTTTGTTTTATAAGAGATTGAAGTGCAGATGTATAATTTTTATAAATTACATCGCGTATGTAGTAATAACAGCTTCCGTGGCGTAGTTGGTTGGATACCGGCTGTGAAACGTGAGACCGTGGGTTCGATTTCCGCACCGACACGTGATCCACAGTTATTTCTTTCGGGTCTGGGTGGTTGTGAGACCAAAAAGTCTCCCGTAGTTTATGATTCCCACGGCACAAGACTCGATCTAACTGTGGAGTCAGAACTATGTATGTGACTGGTGGGGTGTATTTGGGTGTATTTAGTCTTTAGTCTAAATTAAATCTTCCGTACGATGAGGCTTTTTAGATTTTGTATATAGGCACTAAAAATTGATCGCAAATTATCAGATATAAAGATGTCGATGGAGTATATATGACATAGTTTGGTAGACTCAAGTTTAATTATTAAAGTACCACCACGTTCAACCTAAATTATTCTCTTTTTCATAATCCAGGTGAAATAATGAAACTGTTCGAATATCTGGATCGCATCGAAATTCCTATAAAATAAATTGACAGTTTGATTGATACTGTGTGCGGAAGCCGAAAATAATTACTATTCAAAATATTTGTTTTCATAATTTACTGTTATTAGTAGTAATATTTTATTTTTTTGTGGTATAGCTACAGCTACAGCTAATGATAATTTATATTTTAAATGAGAGCTAATAATTTATGGTTGAACAGATCAAATTATGTGAAGTGTCATTTAAAGACACGAATAGGGTATCTTATTTCCTATGTTTTATAATATATGTTTTGTTGAATAGGAAGCTATGGTAATAATGTATAATGGAGACAAATTAAGAGACCCAACTTTTTTAGTAAGAGGCTTTCTTAGTAAGAGGAAACTTTTATTGAATGGTTTATTTGGTGGCAAGTGATAACCATTCCCATGAATGTCCACTTACTGCCGCTGCCAATAAACAATCCCAATCCAACATTTGCCGTTTGAGATTGACAGGTCAATCTTTTTTCTGATACTATATTGCATGGCAACATGGTAAATGAGAAATCGAAAAGTAGAAAACAATCCAGATTGACTTCAATCTAATTTTTTCGATTGATTATTGGCATTAGAATAATACACAGTCAGGTCATAAATATTGTCACACAGTAAAAAAAAATCTTTAAGAATGCTGGCCACAAAAAAGTTTATTGAATTCGAATTTCGAATTGTTCATGAAAATAAAAATGTATACTTTTTAGAATTTTACTCATTTTTAAATATGGAGTGGACGCTTAAAGAAGACCGTGTTGCAGTTATTGCGTTGCATCGTTGCGGTTACGCGCCAATTCAAATTTATGACATACTGAAAAATTTTAATATAACCAAAAGATGCGTTTATCGTACCATCAAACAATACAATGAAGACTCTAGTGTAGATGACAGGTCAAGAAGTGGTCGCCCTCGGTCTGTTAGGACTCCAGCAGTGATAAAAGCTGTGAAGGCGCGAATTCAAAGAAATCCCAAACGTAAGCAGAAACTGTTGGCCCTTCAGATGGGGTTAAGCAGAACCACGGTGAAAAGGGTGTTAAATGAAGACTTAGGGCTTCGTGCATATCGAAGAAAAACAGGACATTGTTTGAATGCTCGTCTAATGGACCTGAGACTGAAGAGATGCCGCGCTTTGTTGAAGCGGTACGCGGGAAAAAAAATATCGGGAAATTCTTTTTTCAGATGAAATTTTTTTTACTGTAGAGGAAAGCTACTACAAACAAAATGATAAGGTGTACGCACACAGTAGTTAAGAAGCGAGCAACCGTATTCCGCGTGTCCAAAGAGGTCATTTTCCATCCTCGCTCATGGTATGGTTGAGAGTTTCTTATTGGGGCTTAACAGAGGTACATTTTTGTGAAAAAGGTGTAAAAACTAATGCAGTTGTGTATCAAAATACAGTCTTGACGAACCTTGTGGAACCTGTTATTCATACCATGTTCAATAACAGGCACTGGGTATTCCAACAAGATTCGGCGCCCGCTCATAGAGCGAAGAACACACAAGACTGGCTGGCGACGCGTGAAATCGACTTCATCCGACACGAAGACTGGCCCTCCTCCAGTCCAGATTTGAATCCGTTAGATTACAAGATATGGCAAGACTTGGAGGAAAAGGCGTGCTCAAAGCCTCATCCCAATTTAGAGTCACTCAAGACATCCTTGATTAAGGCAGCCGCCGATATTGACATGGACCTCGTTCGTGCTGCGATAGACAACTGGCCGCACAGATTGAAGGCCTGTATTCCAAATCACGGAGGTCATTTTGAATAAACTTTAGTGTCATAAGAATCTATGTTTTGTTAAGTTCATTTTGGTATATAAATGTTTACATAATGAATTAACTTGTTTCAATTATTTTATATTAAGCATGTGACAGAATTTATGACCTGACTAGGTAGTTAGAAGAGAAGGAAATATGATGAAGTAGAGAATAATATAGGGTCGTATAAAATCTGCAAATATTTGACCGTGAAACGAAAATCTGCGGGTTCGTTTCCAGCACTCCGAGACAAATGTTTGTGAATATGGGTGTTTCAGCAAGCTAAGTAAGTCTGGATGTTTGTGAGATCGAAAAGTCTCTCCTAGTTTCTGATGCTCACGAAACAATAATTATTTTAAATGTCGAGTCAGGACTCTGTACATATGTGATTCATTTATTGATTTAATACAAATTCGGTCGAATCGAACCATTCTTGCTAGATGACATAATTTCAGTTATGTATGCTATTTTTTATATCTTTGGATATAAAAAATAGCATACATAACTGATTTTTTATATCTTTGGATATAAAAAATAGCATACATAACTGAAATTATGTCATCTAGCAAGAATGGTTCGATTCGACCGAATTTGATTTAGATTGAAGACAAATCTTCAATCTATATATTAATACGTGATGCAAAAACTTTGGACCCCTTTTTACGAAAATTGCACGGACGCAGGAGCATAAAATTTGGCACACTTATAGTTTATGTGTAGGAGAAGTGCAGAACGCTAATATTTTTCGATAATAATGCTTATAAAGTCAAAAAATAAAACGTTACACACACCACCATGCATTTGACACACACACACATACATACACAAGTATTTGTATACGCATACATATAGAGCCACAAAGTTATCTGGCCCGGTGGCCAAAAGTGGAAACAACGACGTCATTTGAAATTGACAATTTACCTGCCACTCACTGACATAACCGCCATTGGTTATTTACTCAATGTATTTATTTTTCCTGCATTATTAAAAATGAGTGAAAAATGCCGAAAACTTTAAAAAAGTGACGCTAAGAACGTTATACTCCAGGTATTCAATTTTACAAAGGAAGATAAGCGTCTTCAGACATCAATAATACCCGTCGAAATTTTATCAATGCCACCACAGGCTTGTGTTGTCAGCTTTTTAAAATAAATTCCACGTAAACAGAATTTTGTACGTACTAGTAGAATAGGTGTAAGCACATATCATAAACTAAAATGTATCATTACGTGCGTGGTGGCCTGTTGGTAAATGGACTTGACGCGGTTGCCAAGATATTCACGGTGGTCGTGGGCTCGAATCCCAGGTCACAAATCTGACTTTTCGGAGTCATTTGTGTATTGATAGTCAATAAACACGCACTAAAACGGTGGAGGAATACATAGTGAGGAAATCTGCATACCATAGCGATTTATAAGAATATCTATGGTATGTACATAAGTCCAACAACTCGCATTAGGCCAGCATGGTGGACTATATGGCCTATGATATAGCCTAACTACCCTTAATAGCACTTTCGATTGTAGAATAGGTCCGTTCCTAGCAGTAGGACATATAGTATATGGGCTGATACAGATACACTTGTTTAAGGGTATGGGGAGTGATTTTTAGAAATCTTGGGAAGAAAAAATAACATGCAAATGAAACTGGTTCACTCATTTTAAATCTTACTTCACCTACTTTATTTCTATAACTATTTTTAATGGCAACACCAAATTCGACAACAGCGACTCTCTCACCGGGTCAGATAAGTTTGTGGGACTATACTCTGGTGTCAAATTGTTTCTTTTCTTTTTCATTTTGTTCTTCTGACATAGACATATAAAAAAAAAGGTTTTATTTGCCTCATTTAATATAAAAAAAGATTTTAATAAAAATGCATAAAAAGTACATTAAATCAATAAATAAAACATTACACAAACCAGCATGCATTTGACACACGCATTTGTACATACTCTTTGGTTAAATTGTTTCTTTTTTTAAAGTATAGACATAGTTGAATTTCAAACAGAAAAGTTTGTTTACTGTGGTTTTATTCAATGTCAAACAGAAAAGTTTTATTTGACGATACTACGTGAAATACTGAGCGCTTATACAAATTGTGTAGCAGTAAGATACATTGAAATGGATACGGGCTATCATTATATGCATAAAGAAAGTTCTGTAGTAGCAATCTGCAATAACAACATTCAGGTACAAAAAAAATATAATTTGCTATTGCTGGTTAAAAGCAATTATTGTAGTTTACGATTTCAGTAATTGCATATACCTCAGGATAAATAAGTGATTTTGAGAGATACGTAAGTACATTTAAATGTGCACGAATTATCAGAATAACAACATCATTATACAGGTAAAAACTTTTTCTCTTCTTGATTTGGTCGAATTTTGACCACTAGGCGACCACTAGTTAGTATTATTTCATACAATAGCTCCGGAAAACTAGATTCAAAGATCAAATCGAGTGAGCAGCAGGAAGTTATAAGGATGGGAAGACGAAAGTGGTATTGAGCATCCAGCAATCTCACTCACCGAACGTAATGCAACAGCAAACCTGTCACTTCACGTCGATCTTATGTGAGACAGTGGTACCACCCCGGACGAGTCCGCTATTTTTTACTTTTTTATTTACTTCTCCATAAACTTACAGACTAATAACAAAAATATATTATCTTTATATTTAATCCTGTTGCTGCCATACTTCTTAGCTTCACCTATGAAATCGTGTTGAATCATAACTGACAACAGAGTGTCTCTACCACTTTGCAGATTTAAAGTTGCTTATTTTGCTCGAAAAACGTAACCTAATATTTCAAAGGACATGCAAAATTTTATTCTACTCGCTTCACTCTGGGGGGGTTACTCTGTATTCTGACAGGACGGCGAATGTTCGAAAATCGCACGTATAATTGTACGATTATAAATAAATACACCCAACAGTCTCACACATAGTCCTGACCTCAGACTGAGATAGAGTCTTGTGTCGTAGGTGGCAGGAACTACAAGAGACTTCGGTCCCACAAACACCCAGACCCGGAAGAAATATTAGTGGGCCGCACAGACATTTCTCTCGATGCGGGGATCGAACCCGTGACCTTTCGCTTCACAGCCGGCGTCTAACCAACTGCGCCACAGAGGCTGTGGAATATACCTTAATTCTTTGTATAACAAATATATCGTGCGTCGTAATATTAAAGTTCGAAGTGAATGATAAATTTCATAGAGAATAGTATTTATTTTTAGTGGAACACTTTTGTCTTAAATGTTAACATTCAATGTCGAAAATTCGAACTTCGGTTCGGTGTATACAGTAATCCCCTGTGATAAGCCCGCGTCTATGCAATACTATACACCAGATATCATTTTTCTGCTTTTTTGGTCCTCTCCCACGGTATTGTGATACAGGCTTGTCAAAATGAATGTTGTCGTGTAGCTTTTGTGTATTTTAATTAAAAATATTTCTGCATGAGATAAAACATGAATGTCATTTCAATAGGTGAAATATGTCTTGTGTCGTCTGTTATCTAACGTAGCATTGCAATGCATTTTACAAATGTTTGACGGTTGCAAAAGGATTTATATTTCGTGCAAGTTGTTAGTCTTGCAGTTGGAAATCAAAGCTGTAATATAATGTATACTATTCTCAATAACGACATGAACGCAGCTTTTCTGTTGCGTTGAATATGGTGACTATGGTTTTACGTTTTTGGTTACGCGGACGATATGGTGCTCACCATGCGGGCTAAGAAAGTTGATGGTAGTTTGTGAGAATTATGCTGCCTCTCATGGATTGTTATATATACGCATAAAAGCGAACTCATGGTGGATCAGAAAGTAGGGATCCCGGTAATGTGCCAAGTATTAAACTTAATGGCGTAACATTACAACAGGTCAAGGAATTTAAATACTTAGGGCACATCCTTGCTGCTGATCTCAGAGACAATGATGATATTGACAGCGTGCGAAGGGCGTTGTAAATGAGGGCTAATATGTTGGCCCGCAGGTTTGCGAGGTGCTCAACACAAGCTAAAATTACACTTTTCCGAGCATATTGCACCTCATTCTATACTTGCAGCTTGTGGGCTGATTATACGCAAAAAGCTTGTAGCGCCCTTTGCGTACAATATAATAACTGCTGTTGGGTCTGTCTCGACATTGTAGTTTTTTTTTATAGCATTGAATGGCTTTACGAGCTATCCGTTTGCCTGATGGTAAGCGATACGACCGCTCATATACAGTAGCAAAATTCCACTGCGCTCGCCATCCTGAGACATAAGATGTTAAGTCTCAATATGTCCAGTAGTTGCTCTGGCTACAATGTCCTTCAATCCGAAACACAACAGTGCATTTAAGCAGAAAAATTGTAGTGCGTCAGGAATATTTGCAGAGACGCATGTAGACTGTTTTTTTCGCAACGATGCGCTAACGTTATGCGTCCCTGATGCGCCGGATTAAGGCCAGCATACAGGCTAGACTGTATGTATGTAAACCACTGCTGTAGGATGCATGCTCCGCCATGAGTGTGCAACAGTGGTCGTGTTATTTGTGATGTATCTTTACTAACTTTATATTATGATGTTACTAATAATAACACCTCTAACTTCTAACCAAAAAATAACTAGATCCAAATTCACAGTTAAACAAACAAGTCAACTTGTCAATAAAGACGAAATAGAGAGTTATAAGAAAACATTAAGTTCATGCCTACCTGATCAACAAGCTACTGAAACAAACATCTCTATACAGTCTTACTACGAGAAAATAAAAAACGCCATTACCCATAGCTTAAGGAAAAGCACAGTTAAGAAAAAAGAACATAAATGCCATAAAATACTATCCGAAAATACAGTGAAGCTTCTACACAGAAGAAAAGAATTGCAAAAAACTAATAATAAATCGCGATCTATGAAAAACGAACTCTCAGCACTATACAAGCTGGTCAATAAGTATATACGAAGAGACTACGCAAAATACAGAAAAGATATCATAGAAAAACATTTACATAATACAGGAAGTGCAAAAAAAGCCTACAAAGAACTTAGAACAAACAAGAATTGGATAGAAGGCTTGAAAAAGTTAGACAAAGACCTATGTAAACGGAAAGACATTATTAAAACGGCAACTGAATTTTATAAAAATCTATACAGTAACAAGTCTCAAAATAAATCAATTAATACTAATACAAGAATTGACACTCAAAAATACTATAAACCAATAAACGAAACAGAAATAATAGCTGAAATAAACAGACTTAAACTAGAAAAAAGTCCAGGATCGGATTATATAACAAATGAAGCATTAAAAATAGGAAACACAATTTTAGCTGCTCCGCTGGCTACACTTTTTAATATGATATTGCAAGAATCTGTAACTCCCTCAGAATGGTCTGAATCTAATATCATATTGATCTACAAAAAAGGAGATCCAAGAGATATTGGTAATTATAGACCAATAAGCCTGTTACCAAGCCTCTATAAGCTATTCTATGGTATTATAAACAGAAGGATTAGTATAACATTGGAAGAAAAACAACCAGTAGAGCAAGCAGGTTTCAGGAAAGGCTTCTCAACTGTTGACCATATCCACACTCTTGAATTAATAATTGAAAAATACCAAGAACAACAAAGACCCTTATATCTCGCTTTTATTGATTATCGAAAAGCTTTTGATACGGTAACACATAACATTATCTGGGAGAGCCTAAGAGAGCAAGGAGTAAACAGTGTCTATATAAATGTCATCAAAAGTATTTATAAAAACAACACAGGCAGAATAAAATTAGAAACTCTCGGTGATAATTTCCCCATAGAAAGGGGAGTAAGACAGGGAGACCCAATATCGCCAAAAATATTTATAGCTATCCTCGAGACTATCTTTGGCCAACTTGACTGGAATGACAAAGGACTCCACATAAATGGCAGTTTCCTAAATCACCTCAGATTCGCGGACGACCTGGTACTGCTAGCAGAGACGAGCTCACAGCTACAATTTATGACCGAGTCCTTACAACAAGCAAGTGCAAAGGTCGGACTAGAAATAAATTTAACAAAGACAATGACCATGACAAATAGCGTGAAGATACCAATAACAGTTAATGGCAATCCACTAGAGTACACAGAAACATATGTCTATCTCGGAAAAAATATCAGCTTTAACAGGAAAAACAATGACCTGGAAATAGAACGAAGAGTACAACAAACATGGAATAAATACTGGAGTCTAAAAGAAATCTTCAAAGGTGATATACCAATAAATGTCAAAACAAAAGTCATGAACTCATGCCTTTTACCAACTTTAACCTATGCATGCCAGACATGGAAATTTACGATTAAGACAATGAATAAGATAAATACATGCCAACGAGGGATAGAGCGAAGCATGCTCAAGATAAAGCGATCCGATAAAATACGCTACACAAAAATAAGGGCGATCACGAAATCAACCAATGCATTGAACTATGCAAAAAAACTGAAATGGAAATGGGCCGCCAACGTTGCTAGACTTTCAGATAAGCGCTGGACAAAAACAGTGACAATGTGGAAAGGCCCACAAGGTAAAAGGAGTAGAGGGAGACCTCTGACACGCTGGGAAGACGACATTAAAAAAATAGCCGGTCCAGACTGGACACAACTAGCACAAGATAGAGCAAAATGGGCATCTTTGGAGGAGGCCTTTACCCTTTCGGGGGTTCTTACATAACAGTTTAAAAAGAGAAAAAACTACAACAAACTAGCATAAAAAATAAATATATATTTATAACCTAGTTTGTAACATGTAATGAAAATGGAAAAAGAAATAAAAAGGCTTTTTATTTATTTATTTATTAATAATAACACCCCTTTCCTCTTCCCATGCACTCATGATTTGATGGTCTGGCAGAACGTCTATAAACGTTTTGGACGGGGAGCAGTGATCACTTACCATCACGTGACTTGTTTGGTCATTTGTCGGAGCTGTATCAGCCCATTTACTTCCCACTAAAGGTCCCGGTTCTCCTCTACAATCGAGAGACCGATTGAAAATGCCGTATAATCCACCATGCTGGCCTAGTGCGAGTTGGCGGACTTTACATACTATATAAATTCTTACAAATTCGCTATAGTATGCTAGGTTTCCTCATGATGTTTTCCTTCATCGTCAACGACCAGTTTGTTGGACCTATTGTACAAATAAAAGACTAGATCCAACTCACGCCTTGTGTCAAATCCTATCGATCCACAAAAGCTGCCAGAAATGTCACAAAAGAATATTCATAACCAATAACTGATATAAGCGGGGTAATGTTCTCATAAGATACGTTATTGAGGATCAAGGGAGAGTTAATCACAAGATTCCGCGGGAATTCACTAAGCTTCCCGCCCTTTAGGGACCGTAATCTTGATTAGACATCTTTCCTGATCCGTTTTTAAATATTGCCTCACCGATTCTTCGCTTTTTTGCCAACGTCACCGTCTTGCGATGGCTTTTATTTGCGGGGTTTATCTTTATGGAATTTTCAATTACGAAATCATTCGTCAGAAGACAACATGAAAGAATTAAAATGACATTTTAATAAATTAGTCTAATGGAATGGTTGTTTTAGTGACCAGGGATTCTGTCCGTAAATTTTCGCGTTTATTTTTGTGATATTTTATATATCGTCGTTTTTGGGTGGTAAATCCACGGATTTTGCTTAAATAACTTAAAACTTTGCGGTGCATAGCGTCTTGATAAATGAAATGGTGGACATTATGATTTTAGGAAAAACTATGTACCAACCAAATACACCGACAGGAAAATAAAAATAGTCGCTTTTTTTTCAAAGTTTTTAGTTGCGTTGTTTCTGAAGTCACTAAAACTAACATCTGACTTCTTTTTCGGTCGCAGTCTGGATAAACCCTGTATAAAAGTATTTATAAATAAATAAATAATAAATAACATCCAACAGTCACATGCATAGTCCGGACACACTGAGATTGAGTCTTGTGTCGCGGGTATCGGCAACTACGAGAGACTTTTGGGTCTCACAAACACCAGGACAACGAAGAAATATTTGTGGGCCGCACAAACATTTCTCAATGCGGGGATTGAACTAGCGCCCTCCCCTTTCATAGACGGCGTCTAACCGCTTTTGCCACGGAGGCTGTCGAATTATTTATCTATATTTTATTGTTAAATCCCATCCAATACATCCTTACTAATATTATAAAGGTGAAAGTTTGTAAGTATGGATGTATGGATGTATGGATGTATGGATGTTTGTTACTCTTTCATGAAAAAACGGCTCATCAGATTTTGATGAAATTTGGTATAGTGATAGCTGACACCCTGGATTAACACATAGGCTACTTTTTATCCCGAAAAATGTAGTGTTCCCGTGGGATGAGTCAGGAAACCAAATATACATATTTTCTACTCTTTCAAATTCAAATTGTTGGCACGGGATGTCCTCTCCTACGGAAGGGAAATATAGTCGACGGCACGCGGGAAATATAGTTAGTAGACACGCGAAATAATATGTTCTTGATGTGGATTGGACTCAAAAACTATCTGCACCCGGGCGAAGCCGGGCCCGACAGCTAGTCAGAAATAATTAAACAAAGCTTTTATAACCACGAGTGCAAATACCTCACTAACTTAAACATTCCGACGACATATTTTATGCAGTGTTCAAAAGTTTTCTCATTGAACCCAGCCCGCCGTGTTGTGGGATGTTTTCAACTACATTTTTCAGTGTAATTTCCTGGAATATCCATTTAATTTCTCCTTTGTGAAATTATAAATATTTGGTGCACATTGTTAGGGATTTTTTGTGGTATGAGCCATTTGTCGGTTATGTTAGCCAATTAAACATGACATTTCTCCCTCAAAACAGCAGTGTAAGTGCACTGTTGTTTCGGTTTGAAGGACATTGTAGCCAGAGTAACTACTGGATATACCGGGTATCTCAAGACTGCTACCGAAAACGAAGCCGGGTGGTAGTTTTAGTGGCTACAAACACAATGCAATTAAAAATTTCGCATAGAAACGCGACAATTATTTTTTATGATTTTTTAAATATTGTCATTTTTGGGTGGTAAATCCATAGTTTTTGCTAAAATAATAATTTAAACTCTTTTATACCTTAGAGTATTTATAAATAAAAGGGTATACACTATTATTTTAGGAAAAAATGTATTTACCACCCAAATATGGCCATAGGAAAAAAATAACAAAAAAAAAATTGTCGCTGTTTTTTGCAACTTTTTCTGTTGCATTGTGTCTGAAGTCGCTTAGACTACCACCCGGCTTCGTTTTCGGTAGCAGTCTTGATATACCCTGTATAGAGACTTAACAACTTATGTCTCAGGATGGCGAGCGCAGTAAAATGCTTTGTAATTCATGATGTTTAGTTTGCTACTGTTCATGAGTGGTCACGATCACTTAACACCAAATGACATGTTTGCTTTTGTCTACCAGAACGATTCAATTAAAAAGTTAAGTTATATCAGATGCATTGCAATTTCGGTTTATACAGGGTATATCAAGACTGCTATCGAAATCGAAGCCAAGATAGCATTTTTTGACTTCAGACATAATGCAAATAAAAAAATTCACATTTTTCGTGTTGCTTTACTTATCTTCATATTTGCGTGGCAAGCAGATATTTTTTGATAAAGTAATGCATATCGTCTTTATAAATAAAAGGGTGTACATTATTATTTTAATGAAAAACTATGTATTTACCACCCAAACACGATATGAAAAAAAAAGTTACGTTGCTTTTTTCCAAATGTTTTTTGTTGCTTTGTGTCTGAAGTCACTAAAACTTTCACCCAGCTTCGTTATCGGTAGCAGTTTTGATATACCTAGTACAAAACCACTTATTTACGCTACGGTCGAAGGATTCCAGATTATAAGAAAAAGGGAAACTATTCCACAACTTAATAGTGCGGCAAATACATATGAGAGAACCTTTTGGTTCATGAATGCCTTTAATTACTTTCGTCCGATGTAGGCACCCATATTCTTATGTCGATTACTGTTATTACATTTTGTATACATATATGTACATATACATACATGTATAGTGAGTGGTAGTCTGTTGGTAACAGACTACATCCGGCTGCCAACATGTTCACGCTGGTCGGGGTTTCAAATCCCAGGGCACACCTCTGAATATTCGGAGTCATGTGTGTATTGATAGTCACCATGTACTATGATGCGCAATAATCCAGTCCATCCAAAGGTTGCCTGGAAGATATCGCAGCTAGCGATAAGGCCGCCTATTGTAACCAAGTCTAGTTTTTTAAAGTATTTTGTATTTCTTCTGGGTGTACAATAAAGCTTAAGTTGGGTGTAATAAATAAATAAATAAATATAATGGTAAAACATCGTGAGTAAATCTGCATACCGTGACAATTTGCAAGATTTGTATGGTATATAAAGTCCACTAAATCGCTCTAGGCCAGTGTGGTTTATCAATAGTGTTCTCGATTGTAGAGGAGGCCCGTACCATGCAGTGGGACGTTTATGGACTGATACAGATACATATATATGTAAACGGGTTTTTTGCCATAGTTCATCTCACTGGCTTTGCAAGTCGGCGGAATTTATGTACCATAAAAAAACCATTAGAATCATCACGATGTGCAGGTTTCTTCGTGATAGTTTCTTTTGTTAAAGTAAGAATTTTATGGTTGGTTATTGACTTTTTACACATATGACTCTGAAAAGTCAAAGATTTGAACCTGCGACCACCGTCTCGAAACACTCGTGTGGTTCATTATTACGAAAGAAAATTGATTATTTTTGCTTATTTCAATTTATTTCAATATTTCATGAATATGGTTTCATAGTCATTCTGGACATCAAACAAAATGAAACTAATTACAATTTCCCGAAAATGTTTTCAAACACTCTGTTTAATATTGTTATGAGTATTTTATCAAATGTAATTGAAGCTACGAAGAATTACACGAATAATTGAAATTCATTTCAATGAATATATTGCATTGTAATGAAATGCCTATTCAGTTCCTGCTGTTTACATCATCAGTGCATTGTTCAATGGTTTTGTTTAATTTGGCCCTTATTTCTCTATTGTGGGTATATTTTTAAAATGAAAATGATTTAGATTCAGTATTTTTTGATCTTACCACTTGGTACGGAAAAAGGTTTCACTAGAGAAGAACGGGCAAGAAACTCTAGTGTTGCTCTTTTCAAAACTAATTTATCCATCTCGTATGGTTTAACCAGCGTTTACGATTAAAGTGCACAACATATTGTTTAATTTTTCTGTTCTATAATACGAGTATAATATAGACGACGAAGTGCCAATAACGCCGAACTCACAAAGTCATTTTATAATACATAAAATAAAAATAAGTTTATTTTTGTTAAGTGAAAAAGTAGTTGATATTTTTATTAATGGGGAATACTAATAGTGTAAGCTTTATATGTTATATTGTATTTGTGTATTTAATGATAGTGTGGTAGGTATTCGGTTAGATATGAGGTATTGCCATAAATAGATAGGTTTGAAAATGACAGTTCAGTGGTATTGGTTCTTCAGCGTCGATATATATTATACATATAAACCTTCCTCTTGAATCAGTCTATCTATAAAAAAAACACATCATAATCCGTCAAGTAGTTTTAAAGATCTAAGGATATATAGACAGACAGCGGAAAGCTACTTTGTTTTATAATAAGTAGTGATGGCTGAGTTTTGAATCAATAGGCTTTGTAGTCTTCTACTGATATATGCTTCATAATCGCAACACCATGGTATTGGGACTAAATGAAATGAACTGTCCAGATTATACCACCATCATCATCTCAGCCACAGGAAGTCCACTGCTGAACATTGACCTGTTGGAAGCGGCCTGCATCCAGCGACTTCCTGCAACCTTAGCCAGATCGTCCGTCCACCTTGTAGGGGGGCGTCCGACATTTCGCTTGCCTGTACCCGTAGGTGGCCTCCACTCTAGAAGCGGCCCGACGGGCATCGGTTCTATGCGCTATGTATCCGGCCCACTGTCACTATACTATACATCGATTATACCAGCAGGTACTTTAATACTCATTTTTAATGAAATGCGGTAGCTTACCAATCTCGGTATATGGTACTAATGACACAAAAATACATTTCTTATAGACAATATGGGTGAAATTGCCGGTTGCGTGTACCGGCGTGCAATTTACATCAGAACCGCTGACAATCAAGACAGGATAATTTTACAATCAATCGGGTACAGACGAATGGAAAAATGGTGCTGAAATTTCGATTTCGGTTTGGTTAGCAGTTTCTGATTGTCTTATGATTTGTTTTCGTTTTAACTTTGATCTTAATGTGAAATCAGGACTATGTATGTATGTGACTGTTGGGTATATTTATTTACTATTTATCACTACACAGTATAAAACAATGTCGCTTTCTCTGTCCGTATGTCTCTTTGTATGCTTAAATCTTTAAAACTACGCAACGGATTATGATGCGTTTTTTTTAATAGATAGAGTGATTCAAGAGGAAGGTTTATATGTATAATACGTACATATTATTGTACAGGAATCTATTGTACCCGGGCGAAGCTGGGCCGGGCCGCTAGTTTCATATAAATTAAAATAGAATCAAAGAAACCACTGAGGTTTATATAAGCGCTGACACAAGTTTACGACAGCACATAAATACTAAACAATTAAATTATTATCATAAATACGATACAATAATATAAAAAAAGTAAAATGATTAGTTGTTTAGATGTAAAGTTTTTCAACTTAAACTTCATAATAGACGGTGTGATATTTTTAACACACGAAATTATATTTATTTATAAAAATAAAAAAAAAGCATTTCCACCCCGACTGTACCGTTTTAATGCATTCAAAAAGAAGTGATAATTCCGTGAACCCCAAACAATGTGTTGAAATGTGCCTCTAGCGTTCTCCGCGACTAATAACCGTAATCAAATGAAACAAGCTTTCCGTACCATATGTCGGTTTAACCACGCTAACTGTAGAGTTAACACTAATTTTGATTAATAGTTTCGAGTTTTGAAGGTGTAGAATAGATTGTTAGATGAATGATGAAACTTTTGTAGTTGTTTTGTTGGTGGTAGGTTTTTTTTTTTTTTTTTTATTGCATTGAATGGCGAGACGAGCAAGCCGTTCGCCTGATGGTAAGCGATACGACCGCTCATGAACAGTAGCAATATTCCACTGCGCTCGCCATCCTGAGACATAAGATGTTAAGTCTCAATATGTCCAGTAGTTGCTCTGGCTACAATGTCCTTCAATCCGAAACACAACAGTGCATTTAAGCAGTGTTGTTTCACGGGAGAAATAGACATTGCGGTGGTACCTACCCAGATGGCCTCTCACATATGAGAGACCTACCACCAGTAAAGGTCTCTCATATGTGGGTGGGTACTACCGCAATTTCTATTTCTCCCGCCAAACAGCAGTTTAAATACACTATTTTGCTTCGAATTGAAGGACTTCGTAGCCAGAGTAACTACTGGACATATTGAGACTGTCTTAGGATGGCGAGCGCAGTAGAATGCCAAGCATTGCTCTGTAATTCAAGGTGTTTGGTTTTGCTACTGTTCATGAGCGGTCGTATCACTGACCATCAGGCAAACGACATGCTCGTCTCTCCATGCACTGCTATATAAAAAAAAACTAGCTTGGTTTTTTCATGCGATTGTATTTGAAATAAGATCTTTTTGACGTCATCTGAATATAATGGTTTCTTAGATTTACGCGAATGTTACACATTGAAATAAAACTATTATTTACGGATTTTATCGCGAATTTAGGTTAATTTTTTACATTTTTTACTTCCCGACGTTTCGATTACTTTACAGCTTTCGTGGTCACGGGGCGGACTGAGGTATTAGACGTCCGCTCTGTGACTGTTACAATTCAACTACCCCTATTTTATAATTATTAAATTAAAATGGTAATTTAAATAGTTAATCTGTATTTGCGATCCGCAAAAGGAGCTCACAGTGTCCTGAGGTCTGGCAGTTGGTCTTTTGGGTTCCGATGTAATTAAATGTAGTATTGGATCCCATGCTTGTGCAAGCTTCAAGCCATCTTCTCTATTGAAATTTGGATGTTTTTTAATTTCAATAGCCTCGCGAAACATACTGGGCAGGAAACGGTGTTCTTTCTTAAATTAACTTTTTAATTTAATAATTGTAAAATAAGGGTAGTTGAATTGTAACAGTCACAGAGCAGACGACCAATACTTCAGTCCGCCCCGTGACCACGAAAGCTGTAAAGTAATCGAAACGTCGGGAAGTCAAAAAAGTAAAAAAATATTTTTATTTATATTTATTCATTCTTTACTGCACACAAAAAATGACAAAGTATACAATATTTTACATATAAAATTAAAGAGTACAGTTGGCGGTCTTATCGCCCTAGGCGATTTCTTACAGACAACCTTTGGATGGATATAAGAAAAGGATAAGAAGAGAGGGCAGTATAGAATTTAAATAAAACTAAAAACATGCTCTTATAAGGAATAGGTAAACAAATTATTTATAGTGAATATATACATGATATATAATACATAATTATATAATACACTTAATATACATACATATATAAATATTTCTATAGATAAACATAGACATAAATATACATACTAAATATAAATTACAAATTACCTATTGAGACAAAATTAAACTAAATTCGCGATAAAATCCGTAAATAATAGTTTTATTTCAACATCTGAATATAGTTAATAGTTTGCACATGATATGTATATTATCAAAATCTTATTTACCTCGTGGTTGAAGCGACGTGATTTTTAAACATGTACGCAACCTCTTACTGACTCATTGAAGATGTCATTTTCGGAAAAAAATATACGAACCTTTGGAATCAAAAAGCAAATAGGACGAACATAAAACCCAAATACTTACAGTTCTTGAAGTTTTTACTTAATAATGTTGACCATGACATGATTATTATAATAACATGCTTCTTTCCAATAACTCCACATAAGTGCAAATAAACATGGACAAATGGCCACACTTTGGCAAAGTACACGAAAACATCAAACCACTTAGTGAAACCCATAAAAACTGCGACATTTACATAAACTCCACAATTTGGCCTCTTAATATCAGTCTAGGGTCTATAAAAATGAATGTTATATTTCGGAACGGAGAAAAAAAAAACTAATCAGCCTAAGAGCAGAGTTTATGTGGGCGCAATTACTTAGACGTCAAGAAGCGGGTCCAATAATAGTTCGCGTGAATTCTTGTTGAAGATTTGTTCTTAGAAATTATAATGGTTGTTTGGAAGTAAAAAAACAAGGGCGCCGATACTTGGTTATGTGAGTGACATTGTAGATGATAGAAGCGAGTGTTTTTCGCTATAAAGTCTTAAAGTAAGGATTTGGAGGGGTTTTTGAATTACTTAGTTATATTCTTAATCAGAATAGAGTGTTCTGCCAAAATGTAGTTTGTTTTTTGAGATTAAGGCTCAGTTTTATGAAATATTATAATAAAAACCTCCTATTTTTTTACAATAAATTGCGAGACGAGCATTTCAATCACCTCGACATCTATGCTGCAGCAAAACCAAACAACGCCATGAATGACAAAGCAGAGCTTGGCATTCCACTTCAATCCGAAACACAACAGTGCATTGAAATAAAACTATTATTTACGGATTTTATCGCGAATTTAGTTTAATTTTTTACATTTTGAACTTCCCAAAAATGTGGAACGCTTCACGATTTTGCGTGTCATCCTTGCGCAGGGGCCATGCAACAACAGTGCATTTACACTGCTGTTTGGCGAGAAAAATGGACATTGCAGGCGGCCTCTCACATGTAAGATACTCCAATAAAAATTAAAATATATTTAGATTTACGTATGTATTTATTTGTATTAAACAAAAGCCTTATTACTGTAGCCGAAAACTCTAGGGTATGTATATACAGGGTATATCAAGACTGCTACTGAAAACGAAGCCGGGTGGTAGTTTAAGCGACTTCAGACACAATGCAACAGAAAAAGTTGCGAAAAAAAGCGATTATTTTTCCTATGACCATATTAGGGTGGTAAATATTTTTTTCCCCAAAATAATAGGGTTTACCCTTTTATTTATACATTCTCTAAGGTATAAAAGAGTTTTAATTATTATTTTAGCAAAAACTATGGATTTTCCACCCAAGAATGACGATATTTAAAAAATCATAAAAAAACATTGTCGCGTTTCTTAGCAATTTTTTTAGTTCCATTGTGTTTGTAGTCACTAAAACTACCACCCGACTTCGTTTTCGGTAGCAGTCTCTTGGATACCCGGTATATATAAAAAACAAAAGAGTTTGTTTAAGTCCATCCACGACTTTTGTAAACAAGAGTGACTACAGTCCTGTATATTTCCTCATAATAATCATCAAACTATGCAATGATTAACTACAAGTGTTTCATAACATATCAATAAGGCAATTACAAACTTCCTAATCAAATCAAGACGGTATATTGTAATTAGACACGCCATTGCCAATCACGAGTAATGAGGAACGGGAAGTGAAGGAATGTCTTCATTAAAGCTTAACTAACTAGTATTTTTGGATCGTGATTCGTACCTAAGAATTTGTGGACATTTTAATGGTAGTTTTTTATGTATTTAAGGTGTCCTCTACAATCGAGTACGATTGAGATTGGTTAGGCCATATAGTTCACCATGCTATGTGCAGGTTAACGGACTTTACATACCATAGAAATTTTTACAAATCGCTATGATATGCAAGTGTCCTCACGACTTTTTCACTGTTAGGCCGTTTGTCCACCGCCGCCGTCACCAGACCGTCACCGAGAACGAGAAGACGGCGAGGATTTAGCGATACATACATTTACTATGGCCATATGTCCACCGTTCGCCCGGTTTTTGTTATGTATATCATGAAATTTGTAAACAAAAGGGTTAATGAAATTTAAATACGATATTTATACATTAATTGGAGTAGCAGAGTCCAAAATTATTTTAATCGCCTACGCCTTCAATCGTACAAAAGCAGAAGAAGCAATTGTCGGCGGTTAAAACTAGTTGGTTTTATTTCTATCAAAAAGGAAAACGCGACTACCACGTATGATAAAGCTCTAGAACTAAATGGAACTGAGCCACCGATTTATCGGCGCGGTGGACACACGATCGATCGCCTTCTTGAACTCGACAAGAAATAATCTCGTTCTCGGTGACGGTCCGGTGACGGCGGCGGTGGACAAACGGCCTTATTGGGCGTAGTATTGACTATCACTGCTCATGACTCCGAAAAGTCGGAGGTGTGCCGAATGATTTGAACCTGCGACCACCGTTAGCATGTTGGCAGCCGCATCTGGGAAGTTTACCAACAAGTCATCAGGCACTGATAGCTTTGACATAAGCTAAATTTTATGAATATAAGTTGTTTGAATATATGAATATAAATATAAGTGTTGTCAGTTACCATATTTTCTGTATACTGTATCAGCCCATATATGTCCCACTGCTGGGTTCGGGCCTCCTCTATAATCGACAGTACGATTGTGAGTGGTTAGGCTATGGCCTAACCATTAGTAGTTAGTAGTACTATCATCTTTTACTATCTTCTATTACTTCAAATTCAAAAACGGTTCTTAACAAATAAATATTGATTTAATCAAAAACCATATTTTTTATAAAGTATTTATAAATGATGCTTACTGATTGAATACAGATAATTCTGAACCCTTAATGGCTCGTGACGTTGAACTTAAAATTAATGACGAAAATACCGAACTAATAACTCTTTCGATCAATCATTTAAAAATGATGAATACGCCCATTAAATTAATTCTGTTCTGTTTGGTTGAAGTAATGTTTTTAAATATAAATGGAGCTTTTAATGGAAACTCGTCCTTGTTACCTTAATGACAAGGTTGGTAATGATTGAGTTTAATACGAAAGTGCTTTAGGTGTTAAAATCGTTTTAAGAGAATTATTTTTGGGTCTTAGTGGGGTGTTAAAATTAATGTTTCATTGGTTAATAGTTAGTATAATCTAGAACCGACTCTAGAGATTCTTTAAAGTATAATTCTGCTGCATTGTGGAATAGTAGAATACAGTAAAACCCGGCCACAGTAGACCAGAGTGTTGAACTATATAAATCAAATAAAAATGAATAAATACACCCAATAGTCACATACATGGTCCTGACCCTACACTTAGATTGAGGCTTCCGTCGTGGGTATCAGAAACTATGAGAGACTATTCGGTATCACTCAAGGGTACAAGAGGGGTTAGGCCAAAAGTTTGACAGAATCCGTGGCGCAGTTGTTTAGACGCCAGCTGTGAAACGTTTGGCAAATATTTTTCTGATCCTCAAGCATTTGTTTTGGGTCTGGGTGTTGCTGACACCGAATAGGCTCTCGGAGTTTCCAATACTCACGACACAAGATTCGATCTTATTGTCGGATCAGGACTATGTATGTGACTGTTGGCTGTACATAGTTACACGAACGTACCCAGGGGAGGGCAGAGGCATGAACAAATGGTGATAGAGTAGAAAAATGTTACATTGCACTTGTCATAATTGTAGTCTTTATGTTTCCTGGATAACCAAATATCCCCAATCGATACTTCATACAACATTCATTAGGTGCCCTGCAGTCTACAGTCACAAAAATATTCATTCCGTTACAACCACGGAAGAGATAAAACAAGTGGAAGTGACACGATTGCACGCGTCTTGTGGCAATATTATGCGCAGTCGATTGATCGCTGAAGATTCAAATTTCAACTTCATTGTATAGTATACAGGGCAGGTATATCAAGATTGCAACCGAAAACGAAACCGGGTAGTTATTTATATTCGGGTTACTCTACGTTCCGAAACTAAGCTCGAATGCTCGAAGGTTCTAGGTAAAACTGCGAATATGCCTTGGTACGTCGTAACCATACATTAAGTTTGGGATAAATGATAAATTCCATAGAGAATTAGGATACTCAAATTTCGTTTCGGATCACAAAGTAAATCCCCTTTTATTTTAGGCACAATAAACCAAAATTTTCTCTGACGGATAGGAAATATTCCACCATTATATAATTTATATTCGCATTGCCTGGCTATGGGAAATAGGACGAAAGTAGTAGTACTAGAGTACGCTTACAAAGCTGAGGTCTCGGGTTTGAATCCCGGGTTGGGCAAAGTGATATTGGATTTCTCTACTCATTGTCAGCCCAGAGTCAGGAATTTGTACCCGACCTGGCGATAGGCTCACCACCTATCCCATCGTGGGATGGAATATAAGGTGAAATGTGGGTGTCCTGGCACCTCTGCCTACTCGATCTGGGAAAAAGACGTGAGTTTATGTATGTATGTATGACAATATTTAAGCAGGGTGCGACCAATCGTGTCACTTCCATTTGTTTTCTATCTGTGGTTATACCTACAGGCGCATTCGCCTTCCGTGTGCATTTGTCAAGGCGCATTAAAATTACGTAATTTACTACAAGCCGACTATAATTTCATACTTTCATACTTGACGGCATGATGAGGTTTCCCGTTGTTTTTTACAGCTTAATTGCTTGTGGTTTGGGTGCTTTTGCATAAAGGTGTTAATTAATTATGCTTTCATATGGCTTTTAATTTGAATTGCGGCAGGAATGGCGAAAGGATTTATATGAGATATGCATGTAAAAGTGGTAGAGAAACGCTGTTGTCAGTCGTGATGATTATTATTATTTTTTTTATATTGGCCTGGCATAGTGGCGGCATTGCACCTGATGGTAAGTGCCAATGCCGCCCAGGCAGAGTATCCATTGGCATCAGACGGCAGTCCCATAGCCTGCCCATTTAGCATGAATGGGCAGGCTCGTCCGTGGTACCTTTGTCTCACAGGAGATCGACCTAACTCGCTATTATTATTATATTGCTATCTGGGGGCGCGGCCGAGCCCCCTCCAAGTCGAGCTATAGGCCGTAACATCCTTTTCTCGAAGCAATTCAGACCATTTTCAACCCCCTATAACTTCGTTGTGGCTAAAGCATGAAGTCTGAATTTTCAGTTACTAAGCAGGCATTGTGTAAACACGGTATATTTAAAATTTCATTCAATTTGAACCAGTGGTTTAAGAATTGTAACTTGTCAAACTTTCGTAATTTTGTCACTCACTGACTGACTGACGGATCATCAAAAGTCGAAGGCACTTCTAGCAGACATAGAACCTTCAAATTTAGAATATAATTAGTGTTTAGTGTCTAAAGTAAGGAAAAATTCAAACATTTCATAATTTGTGTCTAGTTTTCTAGATAGACCAACTTCGTGAATAACTTTGTAATCCCATATAAATGTATAGGATTACAAAGTTACATTTGCAGTTAATGAATCATTGTACCCGTATATAATGGAATAATAGTCAGCGGCGTGCACAGGATTATGACACTGGGTATGCGGCGGAGTACTCGGTCACAAAAACTTTTTCTTTTATAGTTTTTTAGCATAGCCACAGCCACGCGACGGATCTCTAAGTCGGAAACCATGCCAACATAACAAGTCTTAGATGTACTACTATTCATGTCCATCTTCTACGGCAACGCAGACAAAACAGCGATCGATCGTCGCGGCGGAAGAAATTCTAATAAGCAAAATAAAAAAAACTCAGTCAGCTTTCAATTTTCACATATTCAAGGTTCCGGTTAGTTGAGATTACTATACCTATCCCAATGTAAATAAACGCAAGATTTCGGCCACCTCATTCATTCATTTGATAAACATACATTTTTAACACAAACCTCGCAATCAAATAACATTTAAAAAAATAAACAAACACACTAGTAAAAGCAAATGACTACAATTAATATCGAAACTTCGTAATAAACTGTTAAATGTACACACTTTCAAATGTTAAAATGAAAAATCCGTTAAGAAATCTATTATTTTTACAAACATACTAGTATAAAATAGTAAACAATGCAAAAACTCATAAAAAAAGCAAAATGGCCTCCGCGAAACACAAAACATTTCTATTTAAACAAATAAAACCTTACTAACCAAAAATGCATAATGTGCATAGGTGATTTATTAGATTCCAACCTATTAATTTTACTCGGATTATAGGCAACGAACATTTACGATTACTCCCGACAACTGCCGAACTCCCGAGGCCTGCCGCAGGAGTCGCGGCTTTCAATATTAATGGGTGTGTGCGTTTGCGACTGTGCACGGACACCAAAATTACTACACACATGCAAACAAATGTAATGCGGCACGCGGCGGCATAAGGCGGCATAAAGGTGCAAATAGGTGCTATTTATAAATATTAGGCGTTTTTAAGTTATTATATTTTGTTTATTCATTTATTTACTATAAATTAAAGTCATCTAAAACGTACGAACGTTATAATAAAATATCTGTGAATGGCAAGTAAAGCACTGCATTTCTGCCTACAAGGAGTGCACGCCCCTGATAATAGTTGTAGATAGATATCTATATATATGAGGCATAACAGGAGGGGATATAGAGAGGGAAATGGTGTATTCAGCCCATGAAACTGTACAACATTCCTCTAGAAAAACATGACGAAGAAAAACTTGCAAATAAATAGACTAAATAGCTCGAAAATATCAATTGCAATGAAAGAAAGAACATTAATAATCAAATCCGCTATATTTGTGATAAATTGATACCTACAAAAATAAGAAAAATCCATAAGACAGAGGCTTTAAAAAAAATCGTTAGTGATATTCTAGAAGTAAGAAGTACCGAAAAGGAAAAAAGTAGGACTCTACAAAAAGTGAGATCCCATCAAAAACATCCTGTAAAAAAATTCCAAGTCTCGCAGCTCCGGTTTTCTAGCGCAAAAAGTTGTGAGATGCATGTAATACCAAGTCGATTAATTTATTTAGTCCTTGAGGGACCTTCTATATAAAGTTATTACGTTAGTTATTACCATATCAATATAAAAAATCTTTACGTTTTAAATAAATAGATCGACTTGGCCAGCAGCATTATGTATAAATTGTACGATACATTATGTTTTCATGCGATGGCGATGATCTCGTTTTGTTCGGTGAGGGAGATTGCCGGATGACCAATATGTCTTGCATTTCCCTATCAATTTTCCTATTCACTCCCTTCCCCATCTGAAGGGCCGACAACACAATTTTTTTTCCAACTTGATTAGTTGGGTTTCGTCTGAAGTCACTAAAGCTACCACCCGGCTTCGTTTTCCTGTATTAATCATATTTTAAATTCAATTGTCCGAAGTAACTTTCATTTCATACCAAGCGGAACTTCACCTACGTCAACGTCACACAAAATCCCCGTAATATATTGTGTATGTTTGTTTTTTCAAGATCAATCGTGACGGCCCGCTGGGTGTTTCGACGTGACTGGGCTTTGTAATATCCACTTTGTCTTACAGTTGAACAAAAAACATTGCTATTTATATAAGGAGTTTTAAATGTTATTATTGTTACCGATATACAATACCACCTGACAGCTTCCGTGGCGCAGTTGGTTAGACGCGGGCTATGAAACGAGGAGGCTGCGGAATCGATCTCGCACCAAGACAAATATTTGTAAGGCTCAAAATGTTTGTGTCGCGTCTGGGTGTTTGTGTGATCGAAAAGTCTCGTAGTTCCTGATACTCACGACACAAGACTAGATCTTAATGTGGGGTCAGGATTATGTACATTTGTGACTGTTGGGTGTATTTATTTATAATTATAAAACTGAGTTGCGCATCAAGTACAGCCGAAAATAATGGAGCTAAGAATGTGAAATTTTACACACGGATTCCTTTCTGTATATAGGGTAGCACTAAGAAAGGATTTTGTCACCCCGCACTACGCCAGCATGGTAAATATATGGCCTAACACCTCTTAATCGTACTCTCGACTGTAGAGTAGGAACTGCTGAACACGTTCACTGTTGTCGAACGTATATGGGCTGATACAAAAGAAAGGATTTTTGGAATTCAACCCCTAAAAGGGTAATACTACGTCAACGTACAATAAATCCCCGTAATATGTATACGTTACGAGTTTTCTAGATTAATCGTGACGGCCCTCTGGGTGTTTCGACGTGACTAGGCTGTATAATATACTTTGCTTTACTGTTGAACCAAACAATTGTTTTTTGGCTACTGAAGTTTTATAAGATATATATTTATGTGTGATGGACTATGGCCCATCTTCCTTCTTCATCGAATTCACAGTGTATAGGAGTACCGTGATCAATAGTATGCATTCTTGGACTGAGCCCAGCTGCCAATTGTGGCAACATTGGTATAGACCAATGTTTATTTCTCCCGCCAAACAATAGTATAAATGTACTGTTGTGTTCCGGTTTGTAGAACATTGTAGCCAGAGTGACTACTGAATATATACTTAAAATCTTATCTTATAAATCTTATCTTATTAATCAAACATTGCTTTGTAATTCATGGTGTTGTTTGACTTTGCTTCTATCCTAGAGCGGTCGTCTCACTTACCATCAAGCGAATGACCTGATCGTCTCGCCATTCATTAATATAAAAAATATTTATATTATAGATATAGATTGATATTTGGACGATTAGTTGGTGATCCACAATCCCTGCCCTATGGGCTGAAACTGTGACGTTGATATATTATGTTGAAAATGTAGGAAATTTTTAATTTGATTCCCTATGCATTGTGGTGTATTCGACATTGAGAGGGTACTTCCTATCGCAACGCTGGAGGGTACCTTTTGGCTCACTTGACCTGAATACATTATGTATTATTATATGTTTATTATATAGAGTAACCAGGCTGTAATAGTCAGGGAAATTTGAGGTCCACTGGAATCTCATTAAATGTATAAGGTAAGTAAGTAAAGATCGTCCCCGGTCTTTTGGCTTTCAAAACCGTTGTTAGGCTGTTGTCAAATCTGAGAAACATATTTTCTCCCTTTCTTAATATTGAAAATGTTAATACTATTACTTACATAATAAGTACAATTGTTTGTTGTTTATATGATAAAAATATCACAAAAAATGCGTTAAATATTTATTTTTTTAAATGTTATTTGTAGGTCCAAATTTTATCACGCGCCAATAAAGGATAGATGACAAAAGGTCTGCAAAATGTTATGATGCTAATCTAAACACATCAGAAGCCATATTAGACCAGCTTGACTATGACTAGTTTCTGAATAGTTTCCTGCAGGCCTTTGAATCCAATTAGTCACGACACTGGGTGGTAGTTTGAATGACTATAAACATAAGAGACCAAAAAATTAGAAATAAAAAAATAAAAAAAATATATATTCATTTTCCTATCGTCGTATTTGGGTGGTAAATACATAGTTTTTTGATACATAATGTACACCCATGTATTTTTAAAGACGCTGTGGCGCGCAAAGGTTTCAATTGTAATTTTAGTAAAAGATATACTACCAAAACAAGATGAAAAAAAAAGTGGCGTCTTTTGTGAATTTTCTGGTTGCTTTGTGTTATAGTCACTAAAACTACCACCCGGCTTCGTTTTCGGTCGCAGTCTTGAACTCTTGATACACCCTATAAAAGAAATACTTGTAGTAAACACAAACTATCTATCCAATCTTTCCTATCTATTGACTCTGAGGCTTCTCATTTCATAGCTGGCATCTAACCAAGTGTGCCACGGAGACTTTTTGTTATACTTCAAAGTATAGTTTGTTTTCTCATATGACTGCCTCGGTGGGTAGATACTATGGTATGTACAATTAAAATAATTTACTGGAGGTAGCTCTCTCATAAGCAATAGTGCGTGGTGGCCTGTTGGTAAATGGACTAGACGCGATTGCCAACATGTTTCACGGTGGTCGCGGGTTCGAATCCCAGGGCACACCTCTGACTTTTCGGAGTCATGTGTGTATTGATAGTCAATCACCACGTACTAAACGGTGAAGGAAAACATCGTGAGGAAACCTGCATACCATAGCGATTTATAAATTTCTATGGTATGTAAGTCCGCCAACCCGCACTACGGCAGCGTGGTGGACTATATGGCCTAACCACTCTCAATCGTACTCTCCATTGTAGAGGAGGCCCGTGCCCTGCAGTGGGACGTATAGGGATGATACAGGTCTCTCATATGTGAGAGGCCGCCTGGGTAGGTACCACCGCATTGTATATTTCTCCCGCCAAACAGCAGTGAATGCACTGTTGTGTTAAGGTTACAAGGACCATTGTAGCCAGAATAACTACTGGACATATAGAGACTTCACATCTTATGTCTCATGATGTCTTCAAATGCCGAGTCGTTGACATTCAGTATCAACCCATATACGTCCCACTGCAGGGGTCCTCCTCTACAATCGAGAGTACGATAGACAGTGGTTAGGCCATATAGTCCACCACGCTGGCTTCATGCGGTTTCGCGGACTTTACATACCATAGAAAATAATAATGTTTTTTTTCTATTCATCATCACGATTTGCTCGCCTAACAATCACATCGTAGGACGGAACGCGCAAGGTCAATCTTGGGAGTCCTGGTAGGCAGATGTGGGATCTGCCTACCTTTTGTAGAATAAGTCGTGATGTGAGTGTTGTTTACTCATATAGTTTACTAAATATTAGTTATTTCATTTATATGTAAAACCAATATTTAGTTATAAACTATAATTCTCATCATAAAAATTGAAACACCTTGCAAGTTTATGTTCAGAAAGGATTATCAGAAAAAAATGTATAAATTTAATTTTAATTTCGAACATCAGCATTAGGGTTTGAATCCTCATATTATTTATTATAAAACGATATTTGACACATATTCCTAAATATACACATTTTTCTGATAATACTCTGTATCAGCCCAAATACGTCCCACAGGGCACAGGCCTCCTCTACAATTGAGAGTACGATTGAGAGTGGTTAGGCCATATAGTCCACCACGCTGTCCTAGTGCGGTTTGACTGATAATACTCACGAAACATAAACTTTAGATTATTCTCATGGGAAGTATATTTTATTTTCCTCATAGCAATGTAAATTACACCCAACAGAACTTTTCCCTGTAAACAATTTTCTCATATTCCTTTTTCTTTTCAGGTACTTACAAACGGAAGGATTGGGCCTTACTTCCCCGCCGGGTTCCCGTTAACCCTTTCAATTCAACCCCGAAACATATCCGGTGTATGGGGAGGGTTTGGTTTGCACGCTTGACTTTTTGTCGCGAGGGTTGTGGGTCAAATCTGTAGGTGCAGCGATTTAAAAGAAAAATTTTTTTTGTTTTCTTGTTTGGTGCCTCAAAAATGGACTAAAGTGGTGAGTACTCCTATATGGATATATTTATTTTGATATTTGTGAAGTATAATTTTTGGATAAAGATTTTAGTGTGGTTGTGGCACAAATGATAAGTTTTTGCAAATATCTATAGAGCAATAATTTCTCAAATAAGTTGCGTAGCTAATGCATAAGTAATGTGTATATATATCAAATACAAAAAAAAACAAGTTTATTCAGTGATAATATGACTGCATTCAAGAATAATAAAAGACAAATAAATATTCGTCACATATTCTATTAACTTTATTATCTTATACTAGCGGCCCGGCCCCGGCTTCGCCCGGGTACAACTAGATTTCTGTACAATAATATAAACATATTATACATATAAACCTTCCTCTTGAATCACTCTATCTATTAAAAAAACCGCATCAAAATCCGTTGCGTAGTTTTAAAGATTTAAGCATACAAAGGGACATAGGGACAGAGAAAGCAACTTTGTTTTATACTATGTAGTGATTTCACTAAAATATACAAGTGTTTAGCGCCTTCAGTTTATATTTAAGCAAAATATTTTCAGTACTAACACGTAATGCTATCACTTTCTAAAATAGAATTATTCCTTTCAATTATTCATTTGCCTCATTTGATAATATAATTTCCAACGCAATAGAATCTAGATTATTCACGAAATTTCCTAGAATATCATAATATCTACGGAATAATATTAATAATATTACGACGCAAGGCTAACTAATAACGTATTCCAAGAAACTACATCTCGATCACAGGATTTTCTTTAATTACTTTACTTCATAATATTTTATTCGCTTATTGCTTTTGAAACACGATTAATAAATAAATATTTTCGTGTTAAAATAAACCAATGAATATGTAACCCTTTTGCATTCTAATATTCTCAAAGCATTCAATTTGGGCCAACTAGCCGAACCAATTTTGTTATGCTAATGTATCCTTATGACCCAGCTACTATTTTAGTGTTACGAAAGCGGTGAATGTTTCATATTAAAACTTTCGTTCTATATGGAGAATTTTCTTTTAAATTTTAGTTTCTAAATATAGTCATAGTGGTTTTATATATTCTTTGGCTGGATCAATAAGCTTCCTTCCCCCTTTTTCCATTTAAATAAATAATAAAACACCCAACAGTCACATACGTAGTCCAGACCATAGGGGTGCAACTTCGTATATGAAAAATATTGAAAACGATTATTTCGATTCTAGCGCCACGCTCTGGCGAGAACGGGAAATTATCTTGTAACTAGTTTAAACCTAATTGTTAAATGGCGGAAGTGTACCACTAAACCACGAAATATGTTTTGTATGTTGATATTATGAACTTTCTTTATATTAAAAATAATTTCAACTTGATAATGGTTAAAATTACAAGAGGTAACGAAAGATACCCTACACATTTTGAAATATTGAAATAACAAATATGAAATTTCGCGCGTTTGCCTAGCGCGCCCTCTGATGGCGAAATCACGTCGGAAAATAAAAAAAGTGGAGTAAGGCCATCTGCGCATCTATCTCTGTATTATAATTCTAATCTATGGTCCAGACCCCACACTCAGATATAATCTTGTGTTTGTGTATCTTGTGTATCATGACTACGAGACTTTTTGGTCTCACAAACACCCAGACCCGAAACATATACACACAAATATTTGCCTCTGTGCGGGCATAGAACTCACGACCTCATATTTCACAGCCGACGTCTAACCAACTGCGCCACGGAGGCTGTCTATGATCTAGGATTTACGTGAAAGTACTAAGCCTTGTTTAAAATAGATTCCAAGCGGCTGCCACGCATCTATGACTCAGGTTTTCCATACTCATGGATAGCCAACATTACTTACCATCACATGTACCCTTTGCTCGTTCCCCAACCCAATAACTACATCCGTAGTTTGATATAGAAAGGTCACTCTAAAGATTAATATATTTAATTCCAAGTATACAGGAAAATTGGCTAAAAAAAGACCTTTAGAATACTTGTTACATAAAGGAAACCCTACAGGTCTAATTTCCGAATCCCGACGTACGCCGAAAACATATATATAATTCCCAGTTTGTCCGTCACCGTACATTAAATCGCTGCTTATATAAATTCTTTATGAATAACCTCCTGTTTTCGGTGGCTCAAGTTTTGAAGACAAGCGATGTATTAATTTTAAAGAATCATCAACTACTCTTAACATTCCATTGCGTTGTTTTTTTTATTCTATTGAACGGTACAGCATGAAAAATATATCCAAATTGACTCGATTGCCTTAGCCAATTGTATTTTCAAGAGTTTGGATAGAATCTTGCTACTTTTTATTTATATTCTTTATTGTACACCAGAAAAAAAAAAACAGATTATACACCTTTTAAAAATACGCGCGACGGCCTTATTGCACAAGGCAATCTCTTCCAGGCAAATTTTAGATGGATATGAAAGAAAGGAGAGAGCAAGGGCAGTCTAGGATGTAAAACTTGGAAGCTATTAAACATATCTTTGTAAAAAAATACATTCATCTGTATTTCTCGGGGGAGGTCTCGGGTTTGAATTCTTGATCGGGCAAAATAATATTGGATATTTCTATTCTTTAGGAGACAAGAATTTTGGGCGATAGACTCGCCCCCAATCATACTTTGGGACGGAATACACAAGGCGAAACGCGGGTGTCGGTAGAACCTGTACCTACCCCATCTAGGGAAAAGGCTTGAGTCTAAGTATGCGTTATTCCGGTAATATTTACCAATTACCATCATCAATTACCAACTTTGTTAAGTCTATACCTACAGACAATGAAAACCAGAGCATATTCTTTATAAATAATTCTCATCAAAATGTAGCTGACAGACTGGCCTTCTAATCTTTTCAACCGTAACATCGGGTGAAAACATTATTATCTGTACGTTTGCGTTCGTTATCAGGCAATTTAGAGTTCATTTCGATCGGCAAAGTGCCGAACAGAACATTTTCTCGCCCCTTTTACTATATTTCCACTGAGCATTTTTCTAAAACCGTGAACATTTCCAAGGAGTTTATGGCTGGCGGTTGCGGTATTTTGTGTAAAGGATTTTGCTCCTTAAATTCTGCTCTGTTTTCTTTTAATCCTAGAATGGAGGTATAAACCTTGTGTGTTATGCATCTGACCTCAGAGATGTGTGTACTATTCTTATTAAGAAAGGCGAGACGGTCGCTATTTATTCGTCTAATGGTAAGCCTTACGCCCTACAAGAGCAACTCCACTCAACACTTGATATTAATTACATTGCAGGTCATTGAAATCATGTATGTTTTAATTTCTTTATTGACTAATGGCGAGACGAACATTCCGTTCGCCTGATGATAAGCGACACGACTGTTCATGAATAGAGAGGTATTGTAATATAACCTCTTAATATGAGTGATCTCCATAAAATAATAAAATTGATTGGATTGAAGGACATTGTAGCCAGAGTAACTACTGGACATATTGAGACTTAACATCTTATGTCTCAGGATGAGGGGCGCAGTGGAACGTTGCTACTGTTTATGAGCGGTCGTATCGCTTACCATCAGGCGAACGGCTTGCTCGTCTCGTCATTCACTGCAATAAAAAAATATATATCAAAGACAGCAATAAATTATAACATGTACTACTTTTGCATAAAGTAGCTGTCTGCCTCAAGCAGCAAATGCTCTGTATTGGAACCAACAGTTTCTACGAACTCTCAAAGTGGGAGCATTGCGCAATGATAAAAAGTTGATCGCTAAGCACTCTTTACGGAACAATAGGGCATATAAGTTGTATTTTATTGAACAGGTACTTCTGAAGATGAGGTAAAAATAAATAATTATAGCTTGCGTCTTCGCCCGCGTGTAAAAGTTTTTCTTACTACAAATCTGTGGAACCAATTGCTAGCAGCATCATTTCTGGGTAAATACGATCTAGCGACCTTCAAAAATAACGTATTCACACCTTAAGGGCTGGCAACGCATCTCCATGTCCTATGGTGTTGCAGATGTTCAAAAGCGGCAATGATAACTTATCTTAGTCAACCGTATGCTTGTTTATCTCCCATAATACAAAAAAAGTTATATGTTATCTTGAGATGAAAAGTATCCTATAGCCTTCCTCGATGAGTGGACTATCAAAGACTTAAATATTTTACAATTCAAACCATTAGTTTCTAAATTTAGCGCATTCAAATGCACTGAAGAGTTTGCTGTGTAACTTCAGTTGTATATATTTTATATTGTGTTGAATGGCGAGATTTGCCATCCTGAGACATAAGATCATCATCATAAATGAAACAAAAAAAATCATCATCATCATCATCATCATCATATCAGCCACAGGAAGTCCACTGCTGAACATAGGCCTCCCCCAAGGATCTCCACAATGACCTGTTGGAAGCGGCCTGCATCCAGCGACTTCCTGCGAACTTAGTCAGATCGTCCGTCCTTGTAGGCGGGCGTCCGACAATTCGCTTGCCTGTACGTGGCCTCCACTCGAGAACCTTTCGGCCCCAACGGCCATCGGTTCTACGAGCTATGTGCCCGGCCCACTGCCACTTCAACTTGCCAATCCTATGGGCTATGTCGGTAACCTTGGTTCTCCTACGGATCTCCTCATTTCTGATTCGATCTCGTAGGGAAACTCCGAGCATAGCCCGCTCCATGGCTCGTTGAGTGACTTTGAGCCATAAGATGTTAAGTCTCAATATGTCCAGTAGTTACTGTGGATACAATATACTTCAATCTTGAACACAACAGTGCATTTACACTGCTGTTTTAAGGGAAAATAGACATTGCGGTGGTACCTACCCTGGTGGCCTCTCACATATGAGAGACCTTCCACCAGTAAAAACCATCAGCAGTATATTGGTATACACATACATGGCGTTTTTACATCCCACTGTAGGTCACGAGTTTTGTCTAAGATTAAATGGAGTTGAGCCATAGACCAACGCTGGCCCATTGCCTGTTAACGGATTCTATATACCATAGAATTTCTTGTAAATTTAAATAAGATAATAATAGAAAAACAAATTACATACGAAACACAATATCCCTGAAAAGTCTGATAATTCCACGTGTTTAGCTAATTAAGAATTCAGTATTTACGTAAACCATCCTAATTTATATCTAATTAGTTTCGTGGTACTAATTAGTATTAATTGTTTTCTACTAATACAAAATGCATTAGTATATTTTAGGAATTAGGTTATCTGGTATCGTGGTGGTATAAAATAGCTGCTTTTCCTTCCAATTTATTCATTCACAAAATGAAACCTGCTGTAGTATCTGTGTTTTTGGTATGTATTACTTTTGGATATTTTTAAACAGTTGAATATTGACAACTTATTGTAACCTTCTATTTTGTGTCAAACCGTCAGCCCGCACATGGATAATAGGGTGGACCACAGTCTCAGCCTTCTCAATCGTTTTCAGTTTTATAGTCTAGTGCTTAGCAGTGGATGATTACGGCCTAAACATTTTAATACAGTAAAATATTAGCATTTTTTAAATTATTATTAACATCATTCCTCTGCTAAATACAGGTACAATATAGCAGAAATTTCGTGTTCTCATATGTTTTTGCAACACCTGTTATTGTAATTTAATCCAGACTTATTCAAGTTTAATTTTTCCTCGGTGATTATAGCTGATTTTTCCAAGTATAAAATATTTATATCAGGGATTATAACTTCTTTAGTTCACTATTTTGCAAAAGAGGTAATTGGATTATATTTTATTCCCGACTCCTTTTGTTTTTACTATTTGATCAATTTCGGCAATCCTGACTACTAAGACAATCCTAGATATTCTCGTTTACTCACTGCTCAGCAGTAATAAAATGCAAACAGTCGGTGGAAAGTAAATCTATGGCTCAGCTGGTGTAAGAATATTCGTATCTTCCTGTATAGGGACCACTGTAGGTATCAGCGGAATACTCATATCCCCTCTCAAGTATGTCAGGTTCCAGGCTAAGTCAGTATTCCTGAATTTGATCTGACAATTGTTTTTTGATGTTATTGTACTTGCCATCATATCAATCGTTTTGACGTGGTAACGTCTTCTCTATCTATGGTCACCGGCTGCACGCACGAAAAAGCATGACGTTTCACCGGAACTGAGTGTACGAGAGCGCAAAGCAAGCGATAGAGAGCCACGATCGGCCTAAGCGTTCCATTCAATTCATAAAACTATGCAATTTTTCTTCAATGTTTTCTTAAGACGTTATAAATTCTTAATTTAAGTAACGTTATTATTTATTCGTTACACTTTCTTCATATGGCACTATAAATGTTTTTAGTGCCATGTAAAGAAAAACTTGTACTTTAAATTTACACAGTTCTATTTTACATTTCGTTTGTATTTTACCAATCCAGGTCCTTTCAATCCTGGCTTTCGTATCAGGCCAGGAGCTTCTCAATGGTTGGCAAAACAAGCCCGCAGCTGTAATCCAGTCGGCTGCCAATGGACAGAACCCGTTCGCTTCTTCTTCTCTCAAGGCTACGAATGATGTCGTCAATGCTGATGGCGGCGCTGGTTCTTCCCAGGGAGAAGCAGGCTCCATCGGTGGTACTATTGGCTGAGGAGTTTAAATAAAATTTGTTCAAGTTATTATTTGTTTTAATACAAACTGGGAAAGTAACTCTGTTGTGTGTGCATTACTTTACTGTTGAACTAATTTAGATAAACTTTGGTGTAGATAAAGATGGGAGTGTTGGAGAAGGACACGACCTTATATTTTCAAGCTAAAGTTATATGACTAACTGATATTTTTTCAAGTAGTCTATACTGAATAAAACATCTACAAGAACACTGCCTAAATTTTTTTCGCGACTCATCTACTGAATCGATCGTTATTAAATTTCGCACAAGGAAACTAGGGACTATTGAGATATCGAAGTCACTTTATTATATTACTAAATTTTATTCGAAAAGTAGAAGTGGTGAGTTGCAAATGAATATAACAAAAATATTTTATTAGTAGAACGATGGAATAATTGCACTAGGGCGAAGCCGAATCAGGCTGCTGGTTCTACATATTCTGATGTCTCCTTCTTTCAATATTGAAACAACCTAATAAGCCGGCAGAATACTTTGGATTGATGAGATATAAATATATACATTAATATAAATACACCCAACAGTCACATACATAGTCCTGACCCCACACCAAGATCGAGTCTTGTATCGTGGGTATCAGGAACTACAAGAGACTTTTCAGTCTCACAAACACTCAGAATAGTTTTCTTTTTTTAATCAACACTATACAGCATTACTTTACCATTAACTAGAGTGAAGTAATTACATCAAAAGAGTGTAAAATATTTAAAAAGATCCATAATACCCGATATAATTTCTCTTTGAAGAGCGTAGTCATGATGGAGAATAAATGTGTAGCCATCAATCATTCGCGATCGAAATGAATTATCGATATCGCCATTGTTCAATGTGCCTTACACAGCGTATTCACGGGATCAGATTACTGGACAATGAGGGTTTGGATGTCAAATGACAGGCTTTAGGTTCTAATTTCAGGGTAAATTTGATCATCCATATAATTTTGGGTTTAGATGTTCTTCTGTACTGCCTTCGTTCGTTTTGCAGTTTTACTGGCAGGTCTCTCATATTATGTGACCTTAAACCTCAAGCCTTATTCATAAAGAGTTTTCAAATCTTATTTTAGTTATCGTTTTTTATCTCCTGATAAAAGACTTGAATAAGACATAATATTCGATACCTAAGGTACGAACAGGTTTTAAAGCTGATATAAACAGGGTATTAATGTATTCCTGACCTTCAAATTCTTTTTTGTTCTTTGTAGGTTTTCCCTATACTGTGACCACCCATTTCTTCCGTGCTTCCGTTCATTCCAGTCGATCTTAAAATTGTCAGGAAGACATCGCCGACAGCGATTAGACCGTCGTTTGTCACACACACAAGTATATAATAAGCGTTTGTGTTATTATTTTTGTTAATTTGGGTGGTGTTCCAAAAGTATTTATAAATTAATAAGGTTCAAATTCAAATTCAAAAATATTTTATTGAGGACATAGGTATAAAAGGTGTGGTCGTAGAGAAATGTTTACTTCCAATAAATTTATACATCAATTTTAATTATCTAAATAAAGCTGAGATCAAAATTAACTAAAATATTAATTAAATTAATTCTGAACAAAATAAATTGATACAAAGTCCTTATAAACTATCAAAAGTACTATAATATACCTAATTATAAAGGCCGTAAATGTTAGATATTTATAATTACGAATTTGTATTTAATTTTATCGTAAATTATTTAGTTTTATTAATTTACACATCCAATGATATAAACAATATAATTGGAATTGAAATCAAAGCAATGTAGACTACTTAAAAAAACAAAACGCTCCGCAAAGAAAACTTAATAATGCAAACCAAGCGAAAAGTATACAAAAGCCTCATTATTTACATTGAAACAACATATTTGTATTCTTATGAAAATATTCCATTTGACTGTACGAGTGATTCTACTAAACTGATTTTTGTGGGACAATTGTTTATTTGTCTCGGATTTTTAATAAATGGCTTCTGTTATAAATAGAGTGTTATTTTTATTAGATTGGTTTACAGCCTGAGATTAATTTTGGCCTCAAGGATATAAAATAAATATAAATTTTAAACAATAAAATATATAGAATGAATATTGATCAAACTGTACATCTCATTTAAAACTAGTGTTTCTAGAATCAGAACAAATACTATTGCACTTATCGATGAACGTACAGATATGTCCATATTAAATTTTAAACATGAATTAGCTTCGTCCCTATTCACCCTTTTTTCCATACCCTTTCCACGCTTGCTTCAAAGACAAGAAGCACGTTGATTATTACGTTGAATTGTTTCAATTTAATGATTATTACCATGTTCCTTTGAACTATATACTAAACATTACAGAATACATAGACGGCCTCGTTATCAATGAAGGTACATTTCATATTAGCCTCGTCTCTCTTTACTGTATCAGCCCATATACGTCCCACTGCAGGGCACGGGCCTCCTCTACAATCGACAGTACGATTGAGAGTGGTTAGGCCATATAGTCCACCACGCTGGCCTAGTGCGGGTTGGCGGACTTACATACCATAGGAATTCTTATAAATCGCTATGGTATGCAGGTTTCCTCACGATGTTTTCCTTCACCGTTTTAGTGCGTGGTGATTGACTATCAATACACACGTGACTCCGAAAAGTCAGAGGTGTGCCCTGGGATTCGAACCCGCGACCATCATGAACATGGCAGTCGCGTCTAGTCCGTTTACCAACAGGCCACCACGAACTCTCTCTACCTCTCTCTCTCTCTCTCTACGTCTCTCTTTACCCCAAAAATAAAATACTGTTTTTACGCTTTTGTTGCAAATAAACAAGCACGTTAGTCATTACATTTATTTAGTCGAATAATATGTATTGAAACATAAAAAAATAGTTACTCAATTCCTTTGAACCATGTACTAAAAGTTACATAACTCATAGACACCCTCGTTAATAAAACATGAGTCGGGTTTCATAGTTGCCGTAATTTGGGGTCACCATTATGAAAAGTTCTTGGTCTGAACAATTGTAATAGGTTCTGTACAAGTTGGGGTCCAATTTATTTCACGGTTTAGCTCTCCTGTCATTACGCTTTGTTGAGTATGGCTACCTGCTTTTATGTAACGTTGTGTTGGTATATGCCTACTATATATATTTCTATATTAAAACATACATAAACGTTTTACTAAAAGGGATAGGCAGAGATGCAACCAGTACACCCATTTATTCCTCTCATATTACATTCCGTCTTACGATGATAGGGGTGAGCCTATCGCCATATCGGGCACAAATTCTTAACTCCGGGCTGATAAAGAATAGAACAATCCAATATAAATTTGCCCAAACCGGGATTTGAACCCGAGACCTCAGCTTTATAAGCATATCGTTGTACAAGTACGTCACCGAGACAGTATATTTTATTAAATATTTAAATAGTAAGCGCCAATACTAACCCGCACTAAGCCAGCGACTATACGTCTTAACCCCTCTTATTACTCTTGATTTTAAAGGGGGGCCGTGCCCTGCAGTGGGATGTATATAGTTTGATACAGATACAGATTGAGTGTTGACTTTGCTGATAATATAATACATATCCACAGAAGCAGTCGCCAACGAAAAAGCAATTTATAGATTTTATAATGAGTCACACAGTATTCAGGTGCATAAAAATAAAATATAAGATTTTTTATCATCGTGTACGATGGTCGCTATCTGAATACAAATTCACTAAAATCCATTTCAGACTTTGTTATTATTTATTTTTGCAGAAAGTAATGAATGTTTAATTTACAAAAACAAATAAAAAAATACAATTCTGGAGTGTCTATTTTAGCTATCGTATATTTTGTCTTCTCTGTTTAAACTATTTTAGAAAAAGTCCTTCGAAACGGCCAAACCATGGACACACGATTCGATAAAATAGCTTTATAAACTGGCTATGAATAAGGCCATATTATACAATGCAATTTCCTAAAACTCTGTGAATTTATGAGTACCTGTTTTCATAGTATAACGGTGTCAGCCAATCAAGCCCATTGATCTCAAAGCTCGCAGCGTTTCCTATTCCATGAATACCAAACTAGTGCCTTTAAAAAATGAAATTAAAAACCTATTTTTTTACATAGCAACACGGCCCTGCTTCCGCCAAATGCAGGTAATTTTTGGCAGGGAATCTGTTTTTTTGCAATATTCTTCGTGAATACTCCGCTCATATGGGACGTAGCGTGATGTTATATATTATACTCTTTAACGTTCCACGATAAATGGGCTATCCGACGATAAAAGTTTTTTTAAATAGATTCAGTAGTTATTATTATCCTCTGTTATTTATTGTGCCAGTAATAAATATTGTTTCTTTCTTTCTTTCTGTCTTTCTTTCTTTCTTTTTAGTTTCTGAGACAAGCGCGTGCAAACAAATATACTCTTCAGTTTCATAATATACTAGCGACACGGCCAGGCTCCGCATAGGTGGTGCAAATATACGTTTTTGAAAATATTTTAGTTTGTGTTTAGCAGAGATAATGTAGAATTCAAATAGTAAAATATTTTTTCAAATCAGTTCAGTATTTTTAGAGCCTGTTCAGTGCAAACAAACAATCAAAGTTTTCCTCTTTATACTATTAGTTTCTAAGTACATATATAGATTAGGCGGTATATACATAGGAAAGGCTATATATATATAAACTCATTTGCAAAAAAAACGGGCACCTAAGCAATGAACCATTTCAAATGTTACTATTGGTTTGTTTGATAATTATAGGTAGTTTTACTTTCACAATTTTGTAAATTAATAAGCAAATAATCGTTTTCGTCAGTATTATCATAAAATGTTGATAAAATTTATGGGTTTTAATGCTCGCTAGTAGTGCATATGCTCGTGAAGTAAAAGTTAACAAAGATTTTGTTTGTTTTTTCTTTAATAAAGTAAAAGCAGATAAATGTTTAGTATTATGTGTGACACCCTCTAGCTGAAATCACAGCTTGAATTCGTCTGGGTATGCTAGCGAGGATATCCCGGATACTTGCTTGCGGAATACGTTCCCACTCCGCGGTAATCACATTCTTCAGCTCTCTGATGGTCTGCGGAGCCGGTTGTACTGATCTCACGCGTCGTTTCAGAACGTCCCAGACATGCTCTCCCAGATATGCAAATGAGTTTATATATATATATATATATATATTGTGAAGCGGTACCATAGCAGCGATATATGTAATAAAAATAACTGAATTTAATATCGAAAAATATTTTTATATTTTTGCCCCATTCACAGAATTGCTCCAAAAATTCGTTGAATTAATTACTATTAGTTGTATTATTAAGAGCGTTTACACCTTGCGCGCAAAGTCATATATAGGTATTTCTTCGTTAATTTCACGCACACATAAGCGACCAAAGCTGTGTGCGTAGAGCTGCCGCGTCGGCTCGCTATACAGTCAGCGCAACCAACTTTGATCCGTGCACTTCAAAATTCTAATATTGAATTGAAATGTAACTTATGATTTATATATTGGTAATATTATATCATAAAAATATTTTATTTGCATTATAAGTAGACAAATATTAATGTGCAAGCAATAAACAATACAAATTTAGATACTAATCATATTTTCGTTATTATTACATTGTTAAGTTGCATTCAAATCAGTGTTCAATCAGTAGACACTACGAACGTTTATTGATCATTTCGTGTTCGAACACATGAAAAGAGTTAGGGGCCTTACAACCCCTTACAATTACGAAATATATTTAATTTTATATTACAATACATAACATAATTTAGCCTCGGAATTACATCCCATTATATTATCTGAAACATCATTTATACTCACTACAAAATCATTGTAGGTAATCAAAACAGAACTAAAGGTGACAATACAAGAACCGTCTTTTAATGATGCTAACTGCCTTATAATTAATATTGGCACAGATTTCACTATTTTTGCTTTGTATCGCACCCCATCGATATACAACATTAAACATTTCTGCGACTCCTTGGAAAAGCTTATAAGTAACTGTAACACTCCTAACTGTGTCATAACTGGGGACATAAATATAGATATCAAATTGGAGTCGGTTGACAGACGAGCATTGGAATATCTAGATATTACAGGTCACTATGGTTACTATCCTGGACACCAATACACCACACATAATAGAACGTGCCTTGATCATGTCTTAATTAAAACCAAAAGACACAGCAAGGTAGTAGTATGCCAGACAGGGCTAACAGATCATGACACGTTTCTAATTGGCATTGATAAAGATGCGACGTACCAACTATCTCCCCGCGATGACTCTAAATATAACTTACGAATAGATAATCTGAACATAGTCAAAGATTTAGAGAATACAGACTGGAGGTCATTATTAGAAATAAATGATGTTACACAAGCACTTCAAGTATTTTCCGACAAATTATCTTTTATAATACAAAATCATACAAAAAGGGAAATAAAGAGAAACTAAAAAATATCAGGAAACCTTGGATGTCAGACAATCTATTGAAATGTATCCGTAAAAGAGACATATTACATAAGGAAGTTAAAAAAGAAGAAAATAAAAAAATTTTACTGGTGGTAGGTCTCTCATATGTGAGAGGCCATCTGGGTAGGTACCACCGCAATGTCTATTTCTCCCGTGAAACAACGCTGCGTAAATGCGCTGTTGTGTTTCGGATTGAAGGACATTGTAGCCAGAGTAACTACTGGACATATTGAGACTTAACATCTTATGTCTCAGGATGGCGAGCGCAGTGGAATGTTGCTACTGTTCATGAGCGGTCGTATCGCTTACCATCAGGCAAACGGCTTGCCCGTCTCGTCATTCATTGTAATAAAAAATAATAATAATAATAATCTATTTCTATTACAACGCTATAAATCTTATAGGAATTACTGCAACAACATTTTACAGAATCTAAAGAATGCCCACGAGAAGAAAATTATAGAAAGCTCCAAAGGGAATACCAAGAAACTGTGGTCAACAATTAAAAACATCTGTAATTTGAAAAAGAAGCAATTAAGCAACAACGACCTACTTAACGCAGACTCTGATCCCGTTGTGGCAATAAATATGGCAAACAACTTTTTTGCGAATGTAGGCGAAGAACTAGCTGAAAAGTGTATGAGACGCATAGCCAAAACAGAGACTGAGTTGCTCAATATGACAACGAATACTCTAGAGATGAAAGCAAATTTCTCGGAGTCTTTTATATGTATCCTACTGATGAGAATGAAATCGGTTCAATTATTAAAAATCTTAAAACAGATTCTGCTCCTGGATGGGATGGAATACCTAATAGTACCTTAAAGAAAGCAAGAAACCAGCTCTTAAAACCAATTACTCATATATGTAACTTAAGTTTGGCATCTGGAAAGGTTCCTTCTCAAATGAAAATTGCAAATGTATGTCCGATATATAAATCAAATGAGACAACTTTGGCGTCTAATTATCGGCCCATTTCTCTTCTTACTTCTGTCTCAAAAATCTTGGAGAAATTGGTAAACAATAGACTTTTAAAATTTCTGGAGAAAGGCGAATTATTATCATCCAATCAATACGGCTTTCGCAATAACAAATCGACTACAGATGCTGTTACTAGCTTAGTTGATTTTGTAGTAACTAAACTTGACCAAGGCGAGAAATGTTGCGGTATTTTCTTAGATCTCGCGAAAGCTTTCGATACCGTATCAAGACCAATTTTATTAAAGAAGATGGAACATTTTGGAATAAGAGGGATTGCATTGGACTGGTTCAGATCGTACCTCTCAGATCGCTTACAAAGGGTATGTTTAAAAGATATCAAGAGCAACTTTAAAAAAGTAGATTATGGAGTGCCCCAAGGTAGCGTCCTTGGCCCAACCTTATTCCTCATATATATAAATGGCTTGTGCTCACTGGAACTACATAAAGCACAAATATTTGCCTATGCCGACGATACTGCCATCATCTTTCATGCAAGCACCTGGAACGAAGCACATAATATCTCTGAATCTGGAATGAAGAAGGTTGGTCAATGGCTAGATCACAATCTACTTACCTTAAATGTAGAAAAATCTAAAATTGTTAATTTCAAAATCACGAAACGAACAGCAGCTCCAAATGAATTGAAATTATTACACCACACCTGTAAAAGAAACCAAACTGGAACCTGTACTTGCAACGCTTTTGAACGAGTAAATACTATAAAATACCTTGGTGTCCATATCGATGATCAGCTGACTTGGCATAAGCATATCGAATCCATACACAGCCGGTTAAAAAAAATACTTTACGTATTTAAAAGGCTAAGACCAGTAACAGACGAGGAAAATAACAAAAATGATATATATAACTCTATGTCAATCGGTACTGACCTACTGCATTATCTCATGGGGGTCGGCTCGGAAAAGCTATCTCATTTAAGCTGAACGAACGCAACGAGCCGTTCTAAAAGTAGCTTATAGAAAAGAATTACGCTACTCTACAGCTGATTTGTATAGAGAAACTGAGGTGTTAACAGTACGCAAGTTATACATCATAGCAACTATCTTAAAATTTCACAAATGCTCGCTTGATAATAGAATCGTGACTAAACGTTCGCAGAGAATATATAAATGGAGCAAACCTCCTTGTAGAAGAAGTTTTGGCAAACAGTGTTACCTCCAGATGGGCCCGCATCTATATACTAAATTAAATTACCAATTGAATGTATTATATCAGACTACCCATAACTGCAAAAAACTGTAACCAAATGGCTAGCAGATCTGAGCTATTTGGATACTGAAAATCTAATTCAAATTTTCTGACAACCACGCACGCACTCACACATACACACATACACACACACACACACGCACACACGCACGCACGCACGCACGCACAATTTTGTAAATGTTGCTTATTTTTATTCTTTTTAGCTATGTAAACTTACATGTACCCAAACTGTATTGGACGAATGACTAGATCCCACAACACAGGGAATCCTAGTATGGGGTCTAGTGCTTTTTATCTATATCTTTGTACCTTTTGTTGAAATCAAACAATAAACTTATTATCTAATAAAAGAAAAAATATGTTTTACTACCAAAGTACTAAGATGTGGCAATCGCAGTCCACGCGTGGCTATTTTTACGACGCACGGCAAAAATCGACTTCGGCCAGACCGGAGCGACGAGCGATACGTCCTCCCTCTAGAAGGCCTTGCGGCGGTCTGATTTAATGCACGGCGGACAGCGTGTTTTATAGTGGTTTTTAAAATATATGTAGAAAACATGAAAACTAATTTTATTGAAATATAAAAATGGTAATTTATTGATAAGATGTTCTTCTATTATAATATGCAATTCTGTATCTGTATCAGCCCATATACGTCCCACTGCAGGGCACGGGCCTACTCTACAACCGAGAATACGATTGAGAGTGGTTAGGCCATATAGTCCCACCACGCTGGCCTAGTGCGGGTTGGCGGACTTACATACCATAGAAATTCTTATGAATCCCTATGGTATGCAGGTTTCCTCACGATGTTTTCCTTCACCGTTTTAGTGCGTGGTGATTGACTATCGATACACACCGTTCGCTGTTGTTGCGAACGCCTATCCAAAATATATTTCAGTTGTTTTGTTTTCAACGGTGTCTAAACTAAATTACGACTGTTTCAGAAGCATCCAGCTCGCTTCAAATTCACGTCACTCATAAAAATAAGCTAAAACCATCGGCATCAGTTTTTACGCAGAATTTTTAAAATCCAGGTACTATATTTACTTTTAAAAAGCCAGAATGTCTCCTTTTGCATATGCATGGAGAGACGAGCATGCCATACGTTTGACGATATGCGATACGACAACTTATTGACATTAGCAAAACCAAACAACACTATGAATTACAAAGTAATACGCGGCATTCCACTGTGATCGCCATCCTGAGACATAAGATGTTAAGTTTCAATACATCCATAAGATGCTCTGGCTACAGTGTCCTTCAATCGGGAATACAACAGAGCGTTTACACTGCTGTTTGGCGATAGAAATAGACATTTCGTTGGTACCTATCCATGCGGCCTTTCTCATCATGTGAGAAACCTACCACCTGTTTATATGGTTATGAAAAATGTTTATATGGTCTTGCCCCTTCTTCTGTAGTGAAAACTGCTTTCCGAATTTGGTGGTGATAAAAATGATAGAATCTAAATGATGTAGAACATACAATACAATATTCTTTATTGTAAACCAATGTAATACAAGAACACACAAAGCAGACAAAGGACAATGGCAGATTTCCATACATGATTTTAGTTGATGTAAATTTAGAGCGTTATTGGTCAAAAAATATAAATGAATTCCGCTTGCCGTTCCTAAACAATAATGTGTTGAGAAATACTGATGAAAAAGTCTACATTACTTACTAAACGTTTTTAATTTATAGATTTTGAGGTTATGTTCTATTTGTCATTTTCAATTGAAATATTATTGTTTTCTGAAAAATGTTATTTGGTGAACTAGGGCTATGATATAAATATTTACCGCACTTGTTTTACCAAATAAAGCTATTTTTTATAACAGATTTTGCGAGATTCAATGAAAAATATTTTTTGTTGGCTTAAAAGACCTTACGCCATTGCTGAAAAAAAACTGACTCCCATACAAAATAGTCAATAAAGCTTTTATTTATTGTGAATCTTAAACATCGTTACACAACTATAATTAGTATGCTGAAAAGTCACGAAAAATAATAATATTATTATTAGCAAGTATGACATTTCTAAACGCGTTGTTCATGCAAATACGATTTCGCCATTGTCCTTTGATATAACACTCATGGTATTACAATGGGCGGCCTTATCGATTATAGTGATCTCTTCCAGGCCACGTTTGTAATAGTATCAGAAGGTGGTGGTACACATCTTAATTGCCTCATTTTATTTTTCATTTTCATTTATAAACGGTTGCAACACTACTCAGAACATATTAAGTACTACATAGCGCATATCATAACGCTCATATACCATTGACTTGTTGTATGTTGTGTTAAGTCTTAATGCCCTGTTATTACTGGCAACGGTTGGCAACGGACCAGATGTAGCTACCCACACTTCCGCAGGAGTCGCTGGTTCAAATCCTAGGACACAACCACAACTCTTACTTTCGGAGTCATGTGTGTATTAATAGTCAATCACCAGATCTATAACGGTGAAGGAAAAAATTTGAGGATAACATACTATAGCCATTTGTAAGAATTTCTATGGCATGTGAAATCTACCAATCCACACTGGGCTAACGTGGTGGTCTGTGGCCTAAACCCTTTCTACCGAATCTTCGGTTGTAGGGGAGGTCGGGACCCTGCAACAAATCAGATTTGAGCTGAGGCCGTACAGTATATTAAATGTTCTTGCTGTTTTGTTTCTGACTCCTAAATAATAGAATACTTCGGTAATGTAAATTCAAGTAATAAAATATTTTAACATAAATAATCATATGAGCTCTCTCGTATAAAACGTTTTTGCATAAATATTTTACTTTTCCCTGTAATTTTGGTGGCAGCTTACCCACGAGCGAAATGGCAGTTATTAAATTCTCTTTTAAATGTAGTTTCCTGAAATTTAAATAATATAGCGAAATTTTATATTATGAAAATGATTTACATTCTCAGTAATAACGTTAAAAACAGTTCTATGCAAATTGTCGATTTATTTGCTAGATCTCATTCATGCCTGGTTATTAAAAGATTTTTAATTTCATCTGTTAAAAAAAAAAACAATTATTCTGTATTCTTCTGTTGTTTTCGGTGAAACTAATTAGAAGCACTTCCCAGATATACTCGTATTAATCATATAAATAAAGACTTCATATACATATACACGACACATTTTATTAAAGTTAAAAGAAAAAATTAATAATAAAACAAAATTTACTTCTTACTGTAAACCTACTATTGTACATATGTAGGGGAGAGCGAGGCTGGTACTAACAAATTTTGTATTGTAGTTTATATCTTTAAAAATAATTAACATTTTTGTTTTATTTTTTATTGAAAACATGCTTTGGTTATTCGGCTATGATATTAGTAACAAAAACCATCAGCTAGATAAGCCGTTTCAGAAATAGACTAATCAAAACCAAAAAAGACATTTGTTAAAACCTACCCCGAATCTGGGGCAAATATTAACAGAGCTGGGGTAAGTATTAACGTAAGGGGCAATTATTAACAGAGACTTTCGCTGTATAAAATAAATAAATAAAATGTTATTTATACTAATGAAAATGTTTTATTGTACTTAAGATTAATCAAATCTGTACGTTTTATGATAGGAACTGAAAGAATATTATATTATATTATAATTATATTTATTAACTTAATGCCTAAACATTATATAAACTTTTTAGTATCAAACAGTCTTTAGTTATCTTAATGAGGTAATAACAGTCTAGTTTAATTAAGCTCAGCCTGTATAAAATGACTGTGTAAGGTATTCTTAAAACATAAAAACTAACAATGATTTATTCTGTGTGTTAGGCGGAAATCGGTACGTTCTCCATACCATCCAATTATTCAGAAAATGATTCTTCACCCTCTGAAAAACAATTGAGGTATATTTATGTTCTGGTGTCACCTGTAACACAGGTGATGTGGGCCCATTTTTTGCATAAAATACATTGTATCCAGTCAAGTCCAGATGTGTCTTGATTATAAGACTCGGCACAAACTAAACACAAACAGGCATTTTCTTCACTATCATCCTGGAGAATACGCTTTTTAACCTTTTCTGTCCGGGTTTCTTTACCTTTTCCTTTCCCTTTTCCTTTGCTTTTCCCCTTACCTTTTGTATCAGTCTGGCTACTTTTCATCTTTTTTGATAATTTTAATTGTGCTTCCTCCTCTAAGGCCAATTTTCCGGGAGTATCAGTGAGAATCGTTGATTTCCTTAAACGTTTTCGTTTGGATTCGACGCGTGGTGGAGCTTTTGGAAGCAGTCTTATTGAGCATATGTTAAAATTATCATTTCTTGATGGTCCTGGCACATTTGAAGGTACTGGCTCATTTAGTGGGCTAAGCATAATAGACGATCCTTGCTCATTTGACGGTCCCGGCTCATTTGATGGTACCCGAGATATTTGATCAATCACCTCAGAAACACTTATATCAATATCAGGCATGTTACTTATAATTTCTGGATTGATAGAACTATCTCCGGGCTGAGGTGATCCTTGGTTTTCCATCGAAACAGTATTGGGACAACCAGTTACAAATGATGGTGCAAAGTTGCAGTCTTCAAATAGCAGTTTTAACATGTTAATACTTACCCTACTCAATTTGTTAATTTTAGCCCCAAGGCTACTTTTTTTACTTAATCAATTGTAGAAAATAATCTAGTCAAAATAATTATAAACAAATAATATAGTTTTAATGCCAATAAAATGCAGTTTGATTTGGAATAAAATTTAAATCAATTTAGCGAACAAATAAGTCTTAAATCAATTTATTTCAACATAAGAAAGTTCGTTTACCCGTCAATCCGAAGTCACTACGCACAACTATTACAAGCGAGTGCCGCCGGCAACTGACAAGTGAGTAGGAGTGAGGCGTATTTATCGTAACAGTTCAAAAGAACAGATAGAAGGCAAATAACAGATAACAGTTGTTCTCACGGTTAACATATATCTGTTCCACAGACCTAATCTGTTCTTTAAAATATAACAGTTGTTATTACAAAACTGTTCTCATCACCCGTCTCTTTTTAATGTACACACGAATGTCACTTGTTAAAACGAGACACACCTAGTATTTATGCGAAAAAAGCAGGTGGCAGTCATGTACGTAGAAATCGTCTTTGAAAAATGCTTCTTGAATTAGGTCGTGTTACCTGTTATAACGTTGACGTACATATTACGTAGTTGGTCTCCCTCATACTCATAGGCCTTTGCTAGAACGAGAAGCACCTAGTATTTTAACCATAAATAATAACAACGCGTATCCAATCATACTGGCAAACCGAACTTGAAAAATAACAGGCTGTTATTTAAGAACAGTTATTAGGAACTGTTATTTGGAAGGAACAGTAACAGGAAGAACAGGTATTGAGTTTGACCTGTTATAACACAACTCTACAAGTGAGTACACGTTCGGCTGCGTATATAGAATTTCTAAACCGAGTCTCACATTATTAACTCTTCACGTTTGGCTGGAATAAGCTTGTTAATTCTTACCCCCGTTTACACCAGCCCCGCTCTCCCCTACCTTATTAGATAACCCTTAAGTTACTTTACTGTTTCATGAAATAGTAATTTTTTCGGAGCAATTTTAAGTCTTCATTTTCCTGATGATAAAACGGTCCTACAACTATTCTAATTCTACGAAACTTATACCGGGTATCTCAAGACTGCTACCGAAAACGAGGCCCGGTGGTAGTTTTAGTGACTACAAACACAATGCAACTAAAAATTTCGCAAAGAAACGCGACAATTATTTTTTATGAATTTTTAAATATCGTCATTTTTGGGTGGTAAATCCATAGTTTTTGCTAAAATAATAATTTAAACTCATTTATTATACCTTAGATTATTTATAAATAAATGGGTATACACTATTATTTTAGGAAAAAATGTATTTACCACCCAAATATGGTCATAGGAAAAAAAAAACAAAAAAAAAATTGTCCCTTTTTTTTGCAAGTTTTTCTGTTCCATTGTGTCTGAAGTCGCTTAAACTACCACCCGGCTATGAAACTTATACTATCTAAGAACTAAAATTCCAATAATTCCACAAGCAAAATGACTCAAGGATAATAAAATTTCGTACTCATTTCATATTCGCAGAAGACGTCCGTTCGGTTTGAGCCGCGGAATAGAAATAAGGTATAATATAATAAAGAGTGAGGGAGATGGCCTATCAGAATTTGAATTTAGAACGGTTTAAGTAAATAAATTATTTTAATCAGCCGGTTTTTTTTTTGTTGAAATTGGAAAATAGTTCACTTTGATAAGGAATAATTGTAATGGAATTTTAATTAAAATTAGGTGATTACCGAGACTTTGTCTACTTAAGCTAGTAAGACTATAACATTTGACAGTAATTTCATATTTCGATTTTTTTTTTCAAAATTAGTTTAATTTTTATTTAATTATTTACTTTCCGAACAACATAAATCGATTTCTTTCCATTTTTCTTTACAGTGACCACGGAAGTGTAACATTCGCATTAATCTGGGAAAGTATTACGTCTTCATATTTATAATTTACAAAATAAATACGGCGTATCCTTCACACTATTCGTATATCAAGGCAATAATTTTGGTCAAAGTATAATATTCAAAAAAGTAAATCGAACAAAGGTGTGACTGAAGTGAATTTACTAGATTTTGCATGATCGAAGAATTATGGAAATCTCATCGTTTTATTATACGTAATAAGACCGCCACTTCTGCATTTATTTGTAATTCTACCTACTTTAATATTGTCGTTTAATAAGGTGTAAAATAAATGTAATTTTCAAGGTAGTTTATACCTGCAAGAAAATTCTAAAAATGTAATACTAAAATAATCATTTTGTTACAATTCACAACGCTCTCACTATCAGAACATTAGACAAAATAATTAACCAAAATAACTTTAACCGTTCTAATTAGCTGAAATAAGATAGACTTATTTACATTGTAAGACAGAATATTCAGAAGTTAATTAGCATTATCGGGTTTCGGTGAAATAGTATAAAGGCGTAGTTTCGCCACATTTGAGCACACACTGTTACTTACAACAGACCAACATGAAAGCTGTACTGGTAAGTGACAAATAGTTTTACTATAATTTGTACCTTTTTTAATTATTTATTTCATTTATACTCTTTAACGTACACATCCCAAGTTACAAGTAATTAAATATAACTAATAAATAGTACAAGGGGTGATCATATTGCATTGAGCGTTTTCTTCCTCGAAACCTTTGAATTACCAGTTGTTCTTTTTTCGTAAATTAATACTATTAAATTTTCTTTGTATATGAATCTAAGTATAATAGTAGAAAAAAATGTTTTGTTTGTTGTATTCGCCGGGTCTGGTTGTAATTTGTTATAAATCAATTACCTTCTTTTGGACCCACTATTTACATCTAGACGGGCCATCATAATTTATAAGGGTGTCAAGTAGTATAGAAAATTGCTTTAAAAACTACATTTTGGGCTTGTTTCTCTATTTGACAAACATGACTTATATTTCAGCGTGGATGCTTTGCTTTTACGTTGAAATTTTTGGTTGTAATAGCTGTAAGCATCTAAGCCGTTTCGAATATGAATTTGAACTGGTGGTAGGTCTCTCATATGTGAGAGGCTGCCTGGGTGGGTACCACCGCAATGTCTATTTCTCCCGTCAAACAGCAGTTTAAATGCACTGTTGTGTTTCGGATTGAAGGACATTGTAGCCAGAGTAACTACTGGACATATTGAGACTAAACATCTTATGTGTCAGGATGGCGAGCGCAGTGGAATGCCAAGCATTGCTTTGTAATTCAAGGTGTTGTTTGGTTTTGCTATTGTTACATGAGCGGTCGTATCACTTACCATCAGGCGAACGGCATGCTCGTCTCGTCATTCACAGCAATAAATAAATAAATAATAAATAAATGAAATGAAAATGTATTTCTAATATTAGTTTGCGATATCAATTTTGATAACCAAATTGTCTGAAATGTAAAACAATTATTTGTGTCCTTGAGTTACCATTCCTTCAAAATATATCCACGTTCAGTCAGCAATTATACACTCTGAAACAGTACAGGAACTGCTTTTGAATTACTACTCTGTCAGAATTATTATTCTTTCTTAGAACTCCACTACGTACCAAAATATTTCCATATTCCATCGAATTCCATTTCAAGCATGTATTATTACTAATTATATTTGTAATTATCTTTTCATTATTATTGATTACATTTGTTGATTACACAAACCTAAGCAGTTACCATAACAAAAATAAAAATACTATGATAATTCTTTTTGGTATCTGCGATACAGGCCATGAGCCTAGTGCAGAACCGCAGTGAAATGTTTATGTTAAAGTTACTAGCTATATAGCTGTATTGTGAAACTGTTTTATTGTTACACTTTGGCAAATAAAGTTATTACTATTAATTACTACCCAACAGATCCTCGCCATGCTCGTAGCTTTCGCAGCGGCCCAGCCGAGCGAGCCAACATCACTGGCGGCAGCAGGAGGTGCTGGTGAGAACGTGGGGGTCGTAGCTGAGTCGGTGATCACGAACCAAGGAGCATCAGCTGGCGCCATATCCAAGGCTACCAAGGGAGTGGTCAGCGCGCAATCTGTTAGTCGCGGATGAGTTACGGAAACCAACACAAATGTAACGAGAATTAAGTGATCTTACATTATGTTTGAGAATAAATTATGACTGTTATTCCGATATTTTTATTTATTATTAATTTATTAATCTCATCATAGTGCGAACATTGATACACCAAAAGAAATAGAAAATGAATTGTAGTTATATTGAAACAAGTACAACGGGCGGCCTTATTGCACTAGACAACCTCTTACAGGTAACCTTTGGATGAAGAGAAGAGAAATATAAAATATATATTAATAATTTAGATGTTCATTAATTTCCGATATAAGTGTGAAGCTGTGAATTATTTTGTGTGTTGTTAGTTTCGTGGTATATCGATTTTGAAAGAAGGCATTAATGTTGGAATAGTTCCGTCTCGGGTCAAATAAAATAGGAGAAGAGTCTGGTAGACGATCGAAGACGTGGTGACGAAAGATGATGACGTGAATAAAAATACTGAAATGGAAGGCGATGTTATATTAAAGATTATACAAACAATCTTTGTTTGATTTGACCGCTTACGGAACTATTCCCACATTTATACTTATAAAAAATTATCGATATTATTTTCCCATTTCCTTATTTCTTTAAAATCAATAAAGTAAAATGATTTGCAGTTAGGATCTTTAATTAGTATGGGAATATAAAATTAATCATTCAATGAATTAGTTCGTTTATTTCCATTGACCATCATCGGGCAGATTTTTCAGTTCTTAATATTGACCTAAATTAATAATATAATACACACATACCAGACTAAAACATAACCCTTTCTTTTTCTTCGCCCTACACTATTTTTTAACCTTTTACATACATAAACTCACACCTTTCTCCAAGAAGGGGTAGGCAGAGGTGCCAGGACATCCACATTTTGCCTTGTATGTTCCGTCCCACGATGTGGTAGGATAGATGTGATTAACCTTTTCTTGAATTCACTAAGTAATATTGTTTTTCATCGTAGCACCGTTTATACCGTCTTATAGAGAATGTTTTGAAGTTTACAGCATCAATACCTATAAAAAGGTACTTTTAATATCAACTTATAATTCAGCAATAAAAGGCAAGTAATTAGCACTGGGTGGGTACCACCGCAATGTCTACTTCTCCTGCCAAACACCAGTGTAAATGTGAAAAAATGTGTTAACGCAAGAATTAACAAATTGCGTTTCTCTGCATGAATAACCATTGATTTATGAAAATATTTTACGTAAATTATATTTTTAGTAATCTTAGATTAAGTTTATTTTTATTTTCATAAAATTATATGACAGCGAGGTTAATAGTAATGTAAAATTTCAAAGTTGAATGTCGTAATGCATTGTCTTTAAGAGGACGCTTTTCAGGTAGGGAATATCCCAAATGTATCTTCTGAGATTTTTAGTCTTATCATATTTAATTTTATATGGGTTTATTTACCTGAAATAAATTACTTATTATCATATTTGTAATGTTATGAAATATTAGTAAGAATTTCTATGGGAGATTAAGTCCGCCAGCCCGCACAATACCAGCGTGACATGCTATATGGCCTAACCCCTCTCAATCGTATCGTACAGTGGCCTGTGGCTCGTGCCCTGAAATTATATGTATGTGGGCTGATACAGATACAAATACAGAAGTGATTAAGGGGGAAATTGATTATAATAATTTACGTCAATATTTAGAAATTGAAAAATATGGTAACATTGAAATATGAGTTCCAATTGGAGAAGCGCAATTATGCCTTTGTGGCTTTTGAGAGCTGCCAAAGCTGACGCTACAAACGGTTAAAGTGACACAACAATCATGAATATCTGCATCCAAGCGATCTGGGAAATCTGGTCGGGCCACTAGTGTACTAATCTAACATCTGCATTAGCCCTATATGTCCCACTGCAGGGCATGAGGCTCCTCTACAATCGACATTACGATTGACATTGGAAAGACCATATAAATGTACATGTACATAACACATGTGTAAATGAGACTCACCAACTCCACGGTCAAACCGAAGCCCGATTTCGTGGAAATAATATTTATTTTTTGTTTCTCACTCTGTATTTTAATAAATAAATAAAAATAATAAATATCTTCCACCACGCTGGCCTAGCAATCCACATGCGGACTTACATACCATAGAAATTTTTATTACTGGCTATGCAGGTTTCCTCAAAGTGTTTTCCTTCACCGTTTTAGTAATAAACACAACTTGGATTGTAAGATTTCAGCATTAATAATTTGACCATTTTCTATCAGATATCCATGCCTTCTTTGAAAATCGCACGGTCAGGAAATTCTTGTTTCCGCACAAAATTATCCACTAATTCACGTTTATACCAGAAACCATTAGAAATCTGAATCTAAATTCCAAAATAATTAATAAAAATATATTTCTCTTATCTTCATCCAAAAGTTGCCTGTAAGAGATTGCCTAGTGCAATTAGGCCGCCCATTGTACGAATTTTATTTTTAGCGTCAATTGGTTTTTGTTTTTCTTATAGGGCCCTACTATATAAATCCGAAGTTCGAATCTTCGTGACGTTTTTCGTTTCGAAACCTACTCTGTAACACGAAATTCGAAACATCGGATCGAAGAATGAATGATTCGAATATATCGGCAATCCGAACATTTACATTTTTATTTACTATATTCATCCGAAACGAAGTTCGAAACTTCGGACGAACGAAGTTTGTGACGATACGAATGTACCTACTCTGTAAATGTTCGTATTGCAGATATATTGGAATAATTCATTCTTCGATCCGAAGATTCGAATTTCGTGTTACAGAGTAGGTTTCGAAACGAAAAACGTCACGAAGTTTCGAACTTCGTTTCGGATTTATATCTACACTAATATTATGAAGAGGAAAACTTTGTTTGTTTGTTTGGTTGTAATGAATAGGCTCAAAAACTACTGGACCGATTTTAAAAATTCTTTCACCATTCGAAAGCTACATTATCCACGAGTAACATAGACTATATTTTATTTTGAAAAAAAAAAATAGGGTTCCGTAAGATATTTGGATTTTTCGGACACAAACTGAAAAAAATCAACCAAAGAAGTTACTTATTTTGCGTACGCTGCCTAAACTACAAAAGATAGAACCATAAAATGTTATAATTAATTGTAGATCTTATAAATATCTACAAAAAAGTCCGCAACACACTATACCTATCTATGTCGAGTGAGGCACAACAACCACATTTTTATTTAAAAATCTTGAATTTTTTTTTGGACTACATTTAAACGCGTTTATTTTACTCATGCTATTAATCCTTATCAAAATAAATTATTTCATCAATAAGTACAGTTTATGTTGATAATATTTGGTCTTTGAATGATGAAAATTGGACGTTTGGTTTTGAAGTTGTGGTCAAATTAAAATATTACGATTTCTGCTGCATAAAAATTTCATAAGGCAATCTTTATATGTACATGTATATGGAGAGACGGGATATAATAGAGTGGAAGGTACGGGAGAAGGCTGGGATAGCTGACAGATTTGATAGGACGAAATATAAATGCACGTTATAAGACGGGATGGATACTAAAGAGAAAGGACGGGATGGATTGGGAAGAGACTGAACAGACGGATGAGACGGGATTGAGCCGGACAGTAGGACAGCTACGTCAAGTTTATGTATACAAGAGTTTATACGAAAAATAACATGTATTTGGTGTGGAGTGGAATCAAAAAATATATGCACCCAGACGAAGCTGGGCGGGGCCGCTAGATAAAATAGCCCCTTGTGTATAAATGTTCGCACAATGATGAGATAAATAAATTAATAATTAATAAAGTATCGGAATAACATTCATAATTTATTCTCAAACATAATTTAAGATGTTCACATAATTTTCATTACATTTGTGTTGGTTTCCGTACTCATCCGCGACTAACAGATTGAGCGCTGACCGCTCCCCTGGTAGCCGTGGATATGGCGCTAGCTGATGCTCCTCGGTTCGTGATCACCGACTCAGCTACGGCGCCCACGTTCTCACCAGCACCTCCTGCTGCCGCTAATGCTGTTGGCTCGCTCGGCTGGGCCGCTGCGAAGGCTACAAGCATGGCGAGGATCTGTTGGGTAGTAATAAGCAATACATGCTTGAAATATATCGAAATCCTTTGGTAGCTAATGAGGATTTAGAAATAATGATAATTGTGAAAGAGCTGTTATTTAGACAAGTTTGACCAGTATAAATACTTGGAGATACACCTTACGGTCACTCATCATCCTTATCTCATATTATGATACTAAGTTCCATCTAATGAGTATCTAGAATCAAGAGTAACATTTTGTTATAATATCTAACTGACCAGAAATATTTGCTTTCCTGCTTTAGAGAATATCATTGCTAACATTGCAGACACGAAAGAATATAAGGGTTCTATTTTCATTTCATGGCTAAAACCACTTGGCCGAGGAATAAAGCTATTAGAACCCAAAATTTTAATGCCAAAGCAAAGGTTAATCCACGCTGAAATATAAGGCATTTAGGCCCCGAAATAAACACCTCAAGCACTCATTAAATGTCCCAAAACGTAGTTTTTAAAGCGATTTTCTACATAACATAACACCCTTATACATTATGATGGCCCATCTAGATATAAATGGAGGATCCGAATAAAGATCTAATAGACCTATGATAAATTACAACCATTTATATACATCATTCACAACACCTTCAACAAACGAGCACTTTGAATCTGACTGGCAAATAAATTACAAAGAATCATACATTAATACGTCAGATTCAGAAACATTTTAGATTATGCAAATACAGCTGGGGCGGTTCAAGATGTAAATGGAGTAACTCAAAACATTGGCAGTATTTCTTTCGACGTTTTGGAAGTGGAAAAAACGCTGGACGTTGAAATTGGCTCACAAAGAGTCGTGCAAACGTAAAGCAAGATCGCAAGTAAAAATACAAAAGTGAAATAAATTCAGTGCTATTCAGTGAGCTTTAAAGACTTCAATAAAAATTTTAATAAAAAAAAATTAAAACCGACTTCAAAACAAAAATCCACTAAAAACCAAAAAATTATAAATACCACTCCAAAGCAAAAAAAATAATATTTATTTCATGGAACTCGTGCATGTTGATTAATTTGCTTAATGACTTGACTAGCCAACAAATCAAAATATATGCGTAACATATTGAAGACGGGCCGCCAAGTACCAAACATGTAGGACGTATGCCTTATATTAATTTAAATATCTATATGTTTGGTACTGGGCGACCCGCCTTCAATATGTTACGCATATATTAGTCAAGTCATTAAGCAAATTAATCAACATGCACGAGTTCCATGAAATAAATATGTGGCGATCCTCCACATTACACGCATACACCAACACATCTATATATTGGCAAAGTAACGGCACACCAGCTGACCGCCGGCGCTCAGGTAGCTGTGTCGTCACCGGACCCGCGCCGGCGCAGCCATTTGCTGTGCCGCAGCGCCAGTCGGCTTTTGCTCGATGCGCGCTTCACACGGTCCCTACCGCTTTCGCTACCGCCTTGCTTACCGTGCGCCTTTGCATATTATCTTATTTTATTTGCTGTGTATAAACTGTCGCTTTCCTCTCCTTCTTAGTTTTTAGTGGACTGTATTAGTGTGTAGTGTAAAGACCTATTTTAGTATTAGTGTAGTGTTTAAGACTTTAAGATAGTGACTTTTGTACTGTTCATTTCGTGTGACTTTTGTGTACCACATTAAACCTTGTGTACGCATTGTGTGGGACGTTTTATTTCGCCGCGTTCCTACATAGGCTCTGCCTACCACACACACGCCAGCATCGACACGTAGTGGTGTCGATCACACACTACCCGCGTATCCGACCCACCGCGATACGCGCTCCTACACCCGCATCTACATCTCTCCCACAAATATTATTTTTTTTGCTTTGAAGTGGTATTTATTATTTTTTGGTTTTTAGTGGATTTTTGTTTTGAAGTCGGTTTTTATTTTTTTTTTATTAAAAATTTTAGTTATTTTTATCTTTTTAGTGTTGATAGGCATTTAAATTAAGAAGATTTGGTCCCCACAAGGAATGTGTTCTTTCCGATGACAATGAAATCGCTAAAATCGGCTAAAAGCTGCCAAAGATATTGGAATATTCACATGTTTAATATTTTTCTCCCCCCCCCCCCTATCCCTTCGCGCCTACCTCTTTTTCCCTCAACCACTGTAGCCTAGCTTTTATACTGAAGCCAATGCAAAAAGAACCGTTGAAATCCTCTTAAATTTTGAGGGGTTCTACTCTCCAGGTCCGAACATGATAATCAGATCTTAATGTTATGTTCCTGGGATCAACCTGTTAATACGTTCTTTCTAATGAAAAAAAATCACTAAAATCGGTTATAAGCTGCTCAAGATATTAGTATTTACGTGTATTTTAATTTTATCACCCCCCCCCTTCACCCCTACCCCTTTTTCCCTCCCTCACTGTAACTTAACTTTTATAATAAACCTAATGCAAAAAGAACCATTGGAATCCTACTAAATTTTGAAGAGTTATATTCTCCAGGTCCGAACATAATCATCACATCTTCATGTTGTATTCCTGGGATCAACCTGTCAATACGTTTTTTCTAATGAAAACGAAATCACTAAAATCGGTTGAAAGCTGCCGAAGATATTAGAATTTACGTGTATTTTAATTTTATCACCCACCCCCTCTCACCCCCACCCCTTTTTCCCTTCTCTCACTGTAACTTAACTTTTCTAATGAACGTAACGCAAAAAGAACCATTGCAAATTCTCCTTAATATTAAGGAGTTCCCCTCTCCAGGTCCGAAGATATTCATCAGATCTTCACCATATTTTTATGGGACCAAACGACAAGCACCAGCTTTCAATCAAAGAAAGAATGATCGAAATCGGTTCACACAGTACAGAGAAACGAGGTAACAAACTTAAAAAAAAAAAGCAACATACAGTCGAATTGAGAACCTCCTCCATTTTTGAAGTCGGTTAAAAAAAAGCAACATACAGTCGAATTGAGAACCTCCTCCTTTTTTTGAAGTCGGTTAAAAAAGGACGAAATATCACAACGCAATTTGAATAAGCGACTGTGGCGATTTGCAATAAATTTATTTTTACTGACTTGGAATAAGAAAAATATATGAAAAAATTCTAAATATAAAATTGTGAAATATGATAATTTTACCAAATAAATTGATCGAATGGGGTTATATGAGTTCGTATATACAGTTTTATAACAATACAAAGTTCAGACTAATGGGAAAGTATATCTTTTGATCATAAATGATGACGTTCTTAAACACCCACAAGCTTTTGGAATTGTGGAAATGTTTCACGCCTTAAAAATGTACGAGTAAAGGGAGGGGTATACAGAACACATGAGAAGTTATATATGTGGTTACGTACTTGTATGATTTTTTTAGAGTATTTCTAGGAGCGGCAGCAGCACGAATTTTAATGACACCGAGCACTGAAACTCTAAGAGTCTCTGGGAAATGTCGAACTACTTCTACACACCGATTCAAATTCAACGAAAAAGCAAGCAGTATTAATTTACGAGATAACTGTTCCAGTCAGAAAGCAATTGTCAGGAATCAGGCTAGAAAGAAATTGCTCAATAGGATTTGGTCACCCGTTGTACTATGTAATTTTTAATTTGTTTATTTAATGTACAATAAAGGGTCAAAATAAAATTAATAAAAAATAAATTAACTATTTATCACTTACCAGTACAGCTTTCATGTTGTTCTGTTGTAAGTAACAGTGTATGCTCAAATGTGGCGAAGCTACGCTTTTATACAATTTCACCGATCTCAATTAACTTATGAATATTCAATCTTAAATTAGTATATCTAATTTTTGCTAACTAGAACGGTTTATATTAATTTTAGTTAATTACTTTGTCTTTAGGCCATATAGTCCACCACGCTGGCCTAGTGCAGGTTGGCGGACTTACATACCATAGATTTTTTTATAAATCGCTATGGTATGCAGGTTTCCTCACGATGTTTTCCTTCACCGTTTTAGTGCGTGGTGATTGACTATCAATACACACATGACTCCGAAAAGTCAGAGGTGTGCCCTGGGATTCGAACCCGCGACCACCGTGAACATGTTGGCAGTCGCGTCTAGTCCGTTTACCAACAGGCCACCACGCACTTGGCCACCACGCACTTGCCTAACCACTCTCAATCGTACTGTCGATTGTAGAGGAGGCCCGTGCCCTGCAGTGGGACGTATATGGGCTGATACAGACTTTGTCTTTGTTCAGTCTTTCTACCTGAAAAAATGTATTGTTATGACCATATTTTTTTGTAAATAGCATTTTAAGATTTTTCGTAGTGATAATATTATCTTCTTCTTCTTCTACCTGGCGTTATCCCGGCCGGTGCCAGGGTCCGCCTTCCGGCAAATTCTACTCCATTTCGGCCGATCTTCGGCATCCTCAATGGTAAGGCCATTGACCTTCATATCTTCGTTGACGACATCTAGCCAGCGCTTCTTTGGTATACCCCTCGGTCGAGTTCCGGGAATTTTGAGTCTTAGGCACACATTACCGACGTACTCCTGTGGTATCCTTAGGACGTGACCATACCATCTCAAGCGGGATTTATGGAGTTTATCAGTTTATGATAATAGTATTATCATTTGAAATTTAAAAAATATATGTTATGCGGCCGTTTTAAATGATATTCCTTGTAATCAAATGAAAAAGCTCACTCTATTCAATGCACTTTCAGGATAAAATTTAAATGGAATTTGGCACATAGCACACTCGACCTTGAGCAAAGACATAGGTTATCTTTTATATTATATATATATTACGAAAATTACTTTTATATTATTTATATATTACGAAAAAAATTTGAAGGTCTTGAAATAGTGGAAGAAGTTTGCATAGAAGTTGGTCATTGTCTAAGTTTTTTTAAGAAACCTTGTTATTAGGTAACTGGTAAGAAATAAATAAATAATATTTGTTTTGGCGTTTTTCTAAATTTCAATCTGTGTGGGCATGATATAGGGGATTCTTGCTCAAAGTTGAGTCAAATTTGTACCAAATAGCCAAATAATTAAATCGGTTATGTGGTTCAGGTCTGAAGTGCATTAATTAGAGTGAAAGGTTTGGTTTTGTATTTGTTTGTAGGAATATCATTAACAAAGACAGACAGACACAAATACTGCATTAACAATAAGGTCAAATATTTAACTAAATTAATATAAACCGTCGTAGTTTGCTAAAATTAGATAAACTAATTTGAGATAGAATATTCAGAAGTTAATTGGCATCGGTGAAATTGTATAAAAGCGTCGCTTCGCCACATTTGAGCACACACTGTTACTTACAACAGAGCAACATGAAAGCTGTACTGGTAAGTGACAAAATAATTAACTCGAATTTGTATCTTTATTTGAAAATTAATTTAATGAATTTTCGTTGAATTTAAATCTAAGTAGAAGTAGTTCGACATTTCCCACAGTCTGTTAGAGTTTCAGTGCTCGGTTTCATCAAAATAGGTGCTGCTGTCGATCCTGTCTTACAGGAGCTGCAGTGGTGGGTGTGACAGGAAAATATACTCTAAAAAAATCGTACAAGTACATAACTTTTCATGTTTTCTGTATTTGTTATTTTTCTCGTACATTTTTAAGACTTGAAATATTCACACAATTCCCAAAACTTGTGGGTGTTAAAGAACATCATCATTTACGAACAAAAAAAATATCTTTAGTCTGAATTGTCTATTGTTATAAAACTGTATATTCGAACTCATGTAACCTCGTTCTACCAATTTATTTCCTAAAACTATCATATTTCAGAATTCTATATTTAGATTTTTTCCATGTATTTTTCTTATTAAGTCAGTTACAATAAATTTATTGTTAATCGCCACAGTAACTTCTTCAAATTGTGTTGTGACATCTCGTCCTTTTTGAAGTCCTCAATGCTCACTGAATAGCACTGAATTCATTTCACTTTTGTATTTTTACTTGCGATCTTGCTTTACGTCTGCGCTGCTCTTTGTGAGCCAATTTCAACGTCGAGCGTTTCTTCCACTTCCAAAACGTCGAAAGAAATACTGCCAATGTTTTGAGTTACTCCATTTACATCTTGAACCGCCCCAGCTGTATTTGCATAATCTAAAATGTTTCTGAATCTGACGTATTAATGTATGATTCTTTGCAATTTATTTGCCAGTCAGATTCAAAGTGCTCGTTTGTTGAAGGTGTTGTGAATGATGTATTTAAATGGTTGTAATTTATCATAGGTCTATTAGATCTTTATTCGGACCCTCCATTTATATCTAGATGGGCCATCATAATGTATAAGGGTGTTATGTAATGTAGAAAATAGCTTCAAAAACTACGTTTTGGGACATTTTATGAGTGCTTGAGGTCTTTATTTCGGGGCCTAAATGCCTTATATTTCAGCGTGGATTAACCTTTGCTTTGGCGTTGAAATTTTTGGTTGTAATAGTTGTATTACTCGGCCAAGTGGTGTTATACTTGACATAAAAATAGAACCCTTATATTCTTTCGTATCAGCAATGTTCTCTGAAACAGTAAAGTGACTGTTTTGAGTCTGATGAATATTAACAGAAAATTTTAATCATAGTTCTAGATACTCATTAGATGAGATATTGTATTATATTGTGGGATGGAGACTATGTGTCAGGTGTATTTATTCTTGAAATGTAATGAAATGAAAATATTTTGTTAAGTCTTTAAATGGTTATACAATTTTTAGATTGTTACGATTTTTTCTCTTCCACACGGTTCACAAGGCTGTTTTGCCAGAAAAGAACGCACAAGAAACTAACGTTGCTCTTTTCAAAACAAATTTATAATACAGTTATTATAAGCATTCTTATGTTTGGACTTTGTTGAGTTACCGATTTATCAACAGCATGACGATTATCATCTTCATTAACAAGAATTTTTTATAAATCACACGCCTCAATTCGATTTCAATATATTTCAAGCATTACTTATTACCACCAATTACTTATTAACAGATCCTCGCCATGCTCGTAGTCTTCGCAGCGACCCAGCCGAGCGAGCCAACATCATCGGCAGTAGCAGGAGGTGCTGGTGAGGACGTGAACGCCCTGGCTGGGTCGGAGATCATGAATCAAAGGGCAGCAGGTGGCGCCATATCAACGGCTAGGAGGGGAGTGGTGGTCGCGCAGTCTGCTAGTCGTGGATGATTTGTCAAAATGTACTGATTACCTTCTGTACTTGCATTGTCTGATAAATAAATTGTGATTATGATTTTGAGGTTTTAATAGATAATTAAATTATTGAATTTTGGGAATAGACCTGTAGAACGCTTTCATCGGAATTTCGGTATTTTTAATTAATCCAAAATAACGAAGTCTAGCATGTCCTTTAAAACCCTGTAACCACCCTCAATTAAATAATGACTATATTAGCCTACAAATGCCCCACCGCACGGGCCTCCTGTACAATCGAGATCCTGTACGATTGAGATTGGCTAGGCCATATGTTACACCACGCTGGCCTAGTACGGATTAGCGGCCTGTACATACCGTAGAAAGTCATACAAATTCGCTGTAGTATACAAGATTTCCTCATGATGTTTTCCTTCACCGTTAAATGCGTGGCGATTGATATCAACAAAAATGATTCTGGTAATTTAACCCGCGACCACCGCAAGCAAGGTGGCAGCCACGTCTTGTCCCTTTAGAAAGAGAGAAATATTTATTCACAAATAACCCACCACGCAAGTCGCTTTTACTTCAATTATAGAATACATGAGTTGTCAAAAAGCCTTTTTTCTAGAATAAACTGTTTATTGGTTTAGATTCCAAATAAAACAAATTAAATTTAGATATTATAATGTCTACTATTTACATATAATTCCATTTAAATGTTAATGATTATTTTCAGTTCAATTTTCTTAAAATAGACATAGCAGTACTAAGAAATTTGCAAGCCCGGTTCATTGCTCTCTCAACGCGAATTTAGAATAATTGAATTCAGATTGCTATTACCATTAATTTACACAACTTTAACTGATAATTAATCAAATTTCGTTCACTAACTCATACACATCTAATATACATATAATACATACATACATACATAAACTCACGCCTTGTTCCCAGAAGGGGTAGGCAGAGGTGCCAGGGCACCCACATTTCGCCTTGTATGTTCCGTCCCACAATGTGATAGGTGGCGAGCCTATCGCCATATCAGGCACAAATTCCTGACTCTGGGCTGATACTGAACAGAAAAATCCAATATCACTTTGCCCAACCCGGGATTCGAACCCGAGACTTCAGCATTGTAACCGTACCGTAGTACAACTACGCCACCGAGGCAGTCAATTTTATTTTATTTATGTATACATATAATATACATAAATAAACTCGTCTTTTCCCAAATGGGGTTGACAAGAACATTTCGCCTTGCATGTTATGTCCCACGATGTGTAAACGAGTCTATATCGGCCACAAATTCCTGATTCTGGGCTGATAGTGAATAAAAAAATCCTACATCACATTGCCCGACGCGGAATTGAAATGAAATGAAATGAAATGAAAATATTTATTGAATCCATAAAATGTCATACACTATTTAGACTCAGTCATTTTTTTTTCCACTACCACCCAGTTCACAACGCTGTTTTCGCCAGAGAAGAACGGGCAAGAAACTCTAGCGTTGCTCTTTTCAAAAATAAGTTTACAATACAGTGATCATACAGGAGTTGAAATTCAGAGCAGTTCATAAATTATTCATAATAATGATTATATTGTACGGCTGAGTTAAGTGTGGTCGCCCTGACCGCGGAACCGGTATACACTGTTCAGCAATAGCAATGAAAGGCAATAAAAAAAAAATATTAAAAAAAAATTTGAACCCGAGACCCCAGCTTTGTAATCCATTGTACAGCTTTTCCATGATTTTTTCCTTTTCTTTGTTCCACGGTACAGCTACTCCACCGAGATAGTCATTGACTTACATTATTTAAAAACTAAACAATCGAACTTATGCATATTCAATCATTTTGATAAGCCCCGTGGTTCAGTTCGTTGAGAACCGATTATGAACCAAGAGGCCACGGGTACGATCCTCACACCAAGGTGTACCCACCCCACATTAAGATCAACTAAGTCTTGTGTCGTGGGTATCAAAAAGTACCAAAGACTTTTTGGTCTTACAAACACCCTGATTCGACATAAATTATTGTGGGCCACACAAACATTTATATCCGTACGGGGATCGAACTCGTGATCTCGAGTTTCACTGTCAGCGTCTAACCAACTGCGCCACGGAGGCTGTCATGTCAATATTGGTTTATTTATTAAAAATTTGAATCAACCCTGAAAATAACCTTCACATCGACACGCTTTTATAACAAAAGACAATCGTAGCAACTTATTTAATGTCATTTTAACTTTGGAGTTCGGTCACTAATATCCTTAAAAAGTTTGTTAAAGTATAATTTGACCCACAAAAAAAATGGTAATTTTGTTGAAACGAGTGGCTTGTAGAAGCAAATTTGATATCACTTTATTTTTTACTGGTACGAGAGAGTAAATGCATCTAAATGTAGGTTAAATGGTTTCTAAATTCAGTCTTACGTAGCTATATAATATAATAAATAGACCCCACAGTCACATACTTAGTCCAACACTCAAAATTAGTGTTGTGTAAGGACTATGGGTGTTATCTACAAATTACTTTAAATTCCTTTGATAACCCAATTTTATTAAACTATTATGCTTTCAAACGAGTTTGAGTGAAATGAAATAGCCCTAAACTATTCTTTTTTGATTTCTAAGTTATTCGTGCATGTTGCACAACCAAATATATGTCAAATATCAGTCAATAGGACGGCAGAAAAAGGTGACATCACAATTTTTAACATCGTTTCAAAGTACCAGCGCTCCTTCTAAATTAAAAATAGTCTAAGCCTGAAGCATATCCTTATGAGAAAAGAGTTTATCTGCCTATATTTACTAAAGATTTGAAAGTTGTACCCCTAACAAGGTCTCTCATATTTAAGGTATCACTTGCGTAAGTCTTTGTCTATTTCTGCAGCCAAGGAGCTGTCTATAAGCTCTTGTATTCCGGTTTCAAAGACATTATAGCTAGTAATCACAGAGGATTAAGGTCTATTGTCGCAATTGAGGAATGTAGAGCACTACTTATCTATACATATGTATTTATTTCTTTACATATGTGTCAAAACATTATACAGCTTATCACATTAAATAATGCAACCATAAACTCATGTAATTATTTAATCCTTTTGCACTATATAGAGATAATAACTAGCAATTACACATTAAAAATAATAGTAGATAAATGTAGTGTTCTCGTGGGATGAGGCAGTAATTCAAATATATTTGTTACTTTTCAAAGTCAAAGTGGTGAGTTGGGACAGAAGAGGACAGTATTACATCCACTAAGTCATGAGACTAAAAATGATCGGATAGGACGGAATGTAATGGAGTGGGACAGGAATATTATAAGTTCTGAAAGGCGATATGCCACTTAGTATTAGTGTGTGAAATTTATACCTAACATTAAACAGTTTATTCGTTCGTCGCCTAAAAAAATCTATAGTCTGCAAACCCAAAACTAGAACATCAAAAGAAGAATTCATTACACCTACATTTATTTCAATGGCATATATCGGAGCCTTTTATAATTCTCGTTATCTCGACAACCACTCGTTTTCAGAGGCAGCCCAATTTTCTGGGCGATCCGTAGTGAGTAATCCTGGACATAAGACGCGGTCTAACTGAGGGTAGATAGCGTTTAATGTTATTGCCAACGTTTGTTTTTATTCAGCAATTTGATGAGCCGTTTTGGAGTTTGGTTTTGTGATGTAACATTTAATGGAAGTGGATTTTTATATTATTGTTACAGAGGTCGGTGTGATATTAGGATTATCTTGTTCAAGGATTGCGATTTTAGTTTTAACATTTTTTTTTAATTCCCTATATTTGTTATTGTTAATGTTTCGGTTACATTGCAGCATTCGTGGTCACGTGGACCGCTCTGTGGCTGCACGTGGTAAAATTGGTTTTAAATCTCTTTTCACACTGACCCAATTAATACAATACCAGTGTCCAACAAAATCTGATTCCTTGGATATCTCAATCATTAGAGGGGCCGTGGTTTTGCAATACTAAATACTTGTTTTTATAAGTCATTTTAACCCCTCGTTTATGCATAGACGGACCTTTGCCATGCAATACTAGTTACAAGTTTCCATACGCCTCCCACACATACGCTAGTCATTTTAACCCGCTGTCGTTTCCAATTCACACCACACGCGAAGACTAAGCACGTAGCTTCATAAATCCGCGAATTTTCGCCGCACGCGCTCAGAATAATTCGTTATTTAACACATAGAGTGCGTTTCAGTATGTGCTAAAGGATGTAATGCAACCAAATAAATAGCCGGCTTTACCCGCCTTATTTCAGTTAAGTAAGGCCTTTCGGGACGATATTGCGAGGGTTCTTTTGTGTACTTACATTCTTTGTGTTTTAGGCTATTTTTTGTCTAATAAATTGTGGATCACTGCCTTGATGGCGCTGTTATGTTGTGGTTTGATTGCGATGATGACGTTTCGGGTTCGAATCGCGGGTCATTAGATTTTTAGGTATTAGATTTTTCTATTCATTATCAACCTGGTGTTAGGAATTTGTGCCTTATATGGCTCGCCCATATCGTAGGGCACGGATCATGGAACATACAAAGGGATATGTGCATGTAACGTGTTGGTACACGTTCGTTCGTTGGTACACCACTTCTGCCTACCCGTTCTGCGAAAACGGCGTGATATATCCGTATGTATGTACGTTATGGTATATTTACGGTTTTGATGTAAGGTCTTTTGTCGTACCTAGGCCTAAAGCCCACAGCCAAAAGCCACAGTGACATGCAAGTGTCGCGATCATCAACGCTTGCATCCGTATACCTTCATGCCTATCTCACTTCGGATCACTAACACACTTTATCAGGTCTGTCACTTACAATTTGGTGAGATTTATACTCGACTTGTTAATTTGAAAAAGTGCGTGGTGACCTGTTGGTAACGGAGCAGACACGACTGGCAATATTGTCCCGGTAGTTGCGGTTTCAAATCCCAGGGCACACTGACTTTTCCGAATCATATGTGTATTGATAGTCAATCACCAGGCACTAAGTGAAGGAAAACATTGTGAGGAAACCTGCATACTATAGAATAGTGTTAATTTATATGGGACTAGCTGTGCCCGCGACTTCGTCCGCGTGGAATTTAACAAAAAAGTGAATTAGTTTATTTAGTTTTTTTTTTTGGTTTTTGCATTTTTATTTTAATTATCAACCTTTGTAACGAAACCATACCGCGATCTAATTCTATGGTGGCGCCATCTCTTAGCGAGCGGTGGTAAACTCCCGTTACACATTTATTTTTAGTTTTTTGTATTAGCTTTATTGAAACATTTCTTTATATACAATATTTTGTAAATGTGATATTGATTCGTTGGTGGGAGGCGCCTGAGGTGACGGCCCAGTGGTGGCATGCGCGTGAGCTGCGCGCGGGCATTGCAACATTACTTTATTTTTCTAAAATAAAAGATTTTTTTCTAAAATAAATTTAGCCTAAGTTACTCCTTGTTATATCAGCTACCTGACAAAAAAGTCCCGTCAAAATCGGTCCAGCCATTTCAGAGATTAGCCGGAACAAACAGACAGACAGACAGCCAAAAAATTTTAAAATATCATTTTCGGCACAGGTATCGTGTATATAACGATATGTAGTTGGACATTTTTTTTTATTTTCACTTTTAAAACAGACACTTCAATTTTATTTATATGTATAGATGTAAAAGTCCGCCAACTCGCATTAGACCAGCGTGGTGGACTATATAGACCACCAGTCCAGCTAGGCCATATGGCCTAGCTTATCATGGGCATACATTTAAATAATAATATATATGTTATTGGCCACGTGATTAATGCGGGCAGTATTCATAATGCCCAGGCAATGTGATAAATTGATTGGTTATAATCACATTGCCCGCTCTTATTGGGCATTATTCATATTGCCCGGCCATTATGAATAATGCCCGATTAATCACTTGGCCCATAACGTATACACTACTTTATCTAAAAATAAATTATTTGATTTATTATGCTGTTGGTGTATAATTTTAAAAGAAATACATAAACCCCACGCAACACTCTCGATTGTAGAGGAGGCCCGTGACTTGCAGTGACGTATGTAGACGGACACAGATAAAAACAGAAAAATATGCTCTTCCAAAGACGGGAGATACAACTATTAGTATAGATATGGCTACAGAGTTTATTAGTTTGTTATTTCAATTTAAGGAACTACTGTTAGTAATTGAAAAAAAAATTGTCTTAGATAAGACATTTATCGAGTATTGCTATAGGCATATCATCATGCTATGACCTAAAGAAATGAAGCAGTAGTGAAAAACTAGCAAATACAAGGAAGTTTTATTAGTTTTTCGTGGTCCGCTTGGTTGATATTCTAAAATGTTAATCAGAATTGAAAAATTGGTCGCCATTTTGAAAACCCGGGTGGAGCAAGACCGAACCGCTAGTCTATAATAAAAGCATCATTTAAGCATTCATTCAAAGCACAATAATATCAGCATATACATATTATCAGCAATTAGAACCTTAATACCCCTCTTGCTTTAAAATTCACAAAGCTATGAAAGCTCAGTGCATTAGCTTTACAACAGTTCAGCTTAAGTCATGAAGCCTCTTATACTTAGATCTGATTTAATCGTAACTTAGTTGTGTACTGCATTAGACAGTATTGTTCTAGCTAAAGCTTGTTTACATAGTAAGATATGCTGCTTTTGTTTTTATTTTAGCTATTCTCTCTATGTAAATCTTCAGCTAGAAGCCCATAGCGATCTTTTGAAACTGACAGAACTTTACTACCTTAGGGTAAAATGACTTTGATAATTTATTATATATCTGAGGATCTCAGGAATTTTCACTGAGAATTTTCTCTCATATGTCAGAGGTTGCCTGGGTTGGTACCACCGCAATGTCTATTTCTCATTCAGGAGGACATTGTAGCCTGAGTAACTACTGGACATATTGAGACTTAACGTCTTATATCTCAGGGTGGCGAGCGCAGTGGAATGCCAAGCATTTATTTGTAATTGAATGTGTTGTTTGGTTTTGCTACTGTTCATGAGCGGTCGTATCGCTTACCATCAGGCAAACGGCAAGCTCGTCGTGTCATTTATTGCAATTAAAAAAAGCTGAAAAATGAATGTAATGGCTTAATCGCTGGTATCCTATTCTCTCGTAACTCATTTAAATACTAAGATATCTATTTTACGACTTTTAGTGGCATATTTTTGGACGTTCAATTATCTAGATATATTTTCGTGCATTCTCCTTTAATTTTTAATGACATCCGTTGACTCTCTAAAAAATGTTATTAAAACTTAGTAACCTATTTTTGAAATATATTTTACTGGAATATCTTGTTTTAATAATGAGAAGCGCTCGCTGGATAGAACAAATTAAGTTCTGTTTAATTATTACCATAATATGTATGAGAAATGTGAATGAGATTCACAATGTACGTTTTATTATTTGAATGATGAGAATTTGTGAAATGAAAAAATTTCATAATTCATTTTCATAGTTTACTTATCATGTTATTTTTGTATGCCTAACGATCAAGTTTCATTTATGAATACTAAAATTATTTTCATTATATAATCGTAACTTTGTCAACTTGGTTGCTGAATTGACAAAAAAGGAAAAAAAAAACCTATTATAATAATAACGAAAACTCCATCAAAATCGGATCAGTAGTTTTAAAAAAACATGAACATACAAACACACACACATACAGGTCAATTAAAAAAATCCTTTTCAAAAGTAAATGAAAAAGAAAAATATTTTATTGCTGCGATTAAAATATAAAGCATAATCCATTATTTTATAAAACACAATTTAAAGTACACAAAGAAATTATCATGCACTTTTAGAAAAGACAAAGAGTTAGGTTCTCGGATTATTTGCGCTATTATAATCGTGTTTCCCAGCTAATTTCTTGCTTGGTTTCTTTATCACGAATATAATTTGACAGACGCCGCCTGTGAAACGAGAGGCCCGATCCCCGCACCGAGAGAAATGTTTGTGCGGCCCACAAATATTTCTTCCGGGTCTGGGTGTTTGTGAGACCGAAAAGTCTCTCGTAGTTCCTGATACCCACGACACAAGACTCGATCTTAGTGTGGGGTCAGGACTATGTATGTGACTGTTGGGTGTTATTTATTTATTTATTTATAATTATTTCTATTATAAACTGTTTATCCTTATCTTAAATTCATCCCATGGGTGTTTGTAGGACAATGCCTTGGAGCGATAAGACCGCTAATCTTACTTTGTATGTCGTGATATTTGTATTTTTGTTTGTATAAATAAATAATACATTCCAAAGTCAATTCAAATCTTATTATAATAAAAACATTACAATAAACGATAGTGTTGGGATATTATAAGATTTGCGACTGCCTCGGTGACGTAGTTGTACTAAGGCACGGTTACAAAGCTGAGGTCTCGGGTTCGAAACCCGGGTTGGGCAAACCGATATTGGATTTTTTAGCCCAGAGTCAGGAATTTGAGCTCGATATGGCGATAGGCTCGCCACCTATCACATCATGGGACGGAACATACAAGGCGAAATGTAGGTGTCCTGGCACCTCTGCCTACCCCTTAAGGCGTGAGTTTATATATGTATGTATGTAAATAATAAATGCTAATAGTAAAAGCACAGCAATGTGTAAGTTCAGACGGAGAACGTGCTCCTTGACAAATAATTTAAATTATGATGGTGGTCGAGCCCATCTCAAAACAACTGGAAGTGAGTTCCACAATCGAATAACTTGTACGGAGCTTGTGTTTATACTTTACTGTTAAAGGATATCACAGACATAGAAAGCTGTTTAAAAAATGCAACTTTTATTGATCCAAAACAAACATGTACTCCAAACGTAATGTAATTATGTTTAACCCTAAAACAGCTGAAAAAGTGACCACAACCCTACAACTCTCCACAATCTGGTTTTGTCACGTCAACACTTCTGATCGGTCGAATATACCCGTCTCTTTATGAGGCCTCAGCAACCGCACGGGGTTATAAAGGGTTAGCGTTTTTAAAACCCGTAACAATGCCAACACGTTGTTCTGTGAAATATTTTATAGGGTTAATTTGCATGTGTCACGTTTTATGATCATGTGATTATAATGATATATCAAATTATTTTATTTCCGCTTTTAAAACTTGTATTTCAAAATGCAATATCGACACATTCGTAAATGAAATACGTTTCATCTAAAGAATAAATATATCGACGGCAGAAAGCAATCTTGTGAATGCAGTTTTACACTAGATCAAAAATATTAAAAAAATAATAACCTCTAAACTAGAAGACTTAGGCATACCATTTTTTAATTGTAACATTTTAAAATAAAACCTTACATTTTCACGAGAAAATTCAAATATTTTTTTCTGAATTAAATAATGTATAAAACGCATATACGCATTTTTGGAGATACGACAAAATCGCTTTGCTGCGTCTATATGTTCTGCCTGTCGCCGTCCACTGTTGGACGTAGGCTTCTGTTATCATCAAACGAACGGCATGCTTAGTCTCGCAATTCCGCGCAATTAAAAACTCTCTTCTTTCTTCCTCCCGTCCTTTTAATTCTCTTCTTATTTTTTATCTTTATTTATTTAAGGGCTTTTAGACAAGAGTCTATGACAGCCCCATCATAGCCTAATATAACATTGCGAGGAATTTAAACTAGACCTTAACTGCTAACTTATATAATTGGATAGCTGGGTCAGAGAGAGGCTTCGACAAAATACTTTGTACAATACAAATCTTCTTTTTTATAACATACTATTTTCGTACAAATATCAAATATTGTAGTTTTTCATTTGTAGCAATAATCACTTATATGACCCGTATATTCCGCCGATCTATACAACAAAGCCTCGAAAAAATTACAACACATTTCAATTTTAACATTCCCACCGAAATGGCATCAAAAAGTTGGTGGTATTAAACTTCTTTGCGTTGTACAGCGTTGTTATTCGCTCTCATCTCGCCGAGTTACGATGCTGGTTATGAATGCAAATAAAATTGAAAAATATTCGCTGCCTGTGACACCGGCTCGGATAATATCCGCTGGAGTAAAATATACGAGGCTGTATCCGCTGGCCACTTGAATTCCACGGGTTATAATTAAGAATTGTGAGAAAATTGAATCGGTATTAAAATGGGCGATGATATGCAATAGAGCTGCATGATTTAAAATTTTATACACGTAGATTGGTAAAGTGAGATCGATCACAGGGCTCATAAATCAATGCTTAAAAAAACACTTATTATTTTTATATGTATAGTTGTGCGAATAGTTTCGTCTCGGGTCAAATCAAACAAAGATCGGTTGAATAATGTTCAATATAATATTATCGTCTTTTGTTCTTCACAAAAACCACGTTCCATAGCAGTCATTCGTCTAACGTTCCATTCTACTCATCTTTCATCATAACATTCGAATCCAACATCTATGTACGGGTGTTTTCGTTATATAACATCATATTAATGTAAAATGAATAAAAATAATGAGATAAAACCTCCGTATTATTTTAAATTGTGTATGTAAAATACACGTTTATCAATGAATGGCTTCTGCTCCGCCAAACATCGACACACGTGGAGACGCAGCGCGAAAATATGACTCAGCAATCGGCCTAAACATGACTATTATCTTAAGAGTGCACGATAACGAAGCAGAAGAATGTACGAAAACCCATATTCGGCCGGCACGATGTAGGGCTTTATAATTCTCAATCACCATGCATTATAACGATGTAGGAAAACATCGTGAGGTAACCTGCATACCATAGCGATTTGTAAGAATTTCCAAAGAAATACCAAAGTATAGATGTAGGATTTGAATGTTATGAAGAAAGATGAGTAGAATGGAACGTTGACATATGACTGATATGGAACGTGGTTTGTGTGAAAGAGATGACTAATGAAAGTATTTAAGATGGAAAGAGTACGAGGATGAATGATTAAGATGTTGAAGTATGCAAGGACGGAATATAGAAGAGAACAGTCTGGAAGACGACGGAAGACGTGAAAGACGGAAGACGTATGAAGTGAAGACGAATTTATTTAAGACGACAATATATTGAAGATTATCCAAAAGATCTTTGTTTGATTTGACCCCTTACGGAACTATTCCCACATATATGTGGACTATATGATCTTACCACTCACAACATTACTCTCGATTGTCCTCTACAATCGTGCCATGTACCTGTGCCCTGCAGTGGGATGTATATGAGTTGATGCAGATGTAGAGCATAAACTTTTTTCAATCGTAAAAGTGGGACGTACTCAACAGCACTACATAAAAGCTAATTTTTTGATTTACTTTTTTAAGCCAGAAATTTTTAAAAGCGCCAGGTATCCTTTCTCATATAGATTGCGGCACATTTTTGTGTCATTAATCCTTCCAGGAATAAATTCAATGCGACGCCAAGCTTTTGAAACAAAATGGAATTGACAGATCTGTATATCATTGGGCTTTGTGGATTTAAGACAATGCCTGCTGTTATTAAATAATATGAATTGTATTATCAACGAAAATTCCTAAAAAAAATAAAATATAACGTTTATGTTTTATTAACAGCCGATACCAATAAACAATCCCAATCCAAAATTTGCCGTTTGAGATTGACAGCTCAATCTTTTTTCTGATACAATATTGCCAATAATCAATATCAGTAGTGAAAAAACTATGGCAACATGGTAAATGACAAATCGAAAAGTAGAAAAAAATCCAGATCTTCAATTAATTTTTTCGATTGATTATTGGCATCGGCCGTTAATAATTTTCAATGTTTTAGGGCTTTTGCGAAAATTTGTTAATTGGAGGTGCTCGTTATATTGAGGTTGCAATAAATATATATGATTAACTCATCGAGGTAATACACATCTGTTTTAAAGCTTTCTCTGTTCTTTATTCATTGAAGAATACTTTTTACAGACGAGCGTGTTTGAAGGGATTAATTACAGTTGATGAAGCGAAAGAGGTAGGTATGAACCGTAACAATTGGCGCTCTTTTTGTTTTAATGATTGGAAAACGATTAAGCTTTTATTATTTACTTTGAGACATATTTTTTTTACCAAAAATACAAGTTAAATTATTCCTTGACGATCCAAAATCTCACCAGATTTAATTTAAGATTTACTTGATGTACAAAAAAGAATAAATAAATAAATATATACAGAGCTCAACTCTACAGTTTCTTTTATTTTTCGACGTGATTTCGCCATCATAAGGCGCGCTAGGCAAACGCGCGAAATTTCAAATTAGTTTGGCCTTTTTTCGAGTATCTTTCATAACCTCCTCTAGTTTTAACCAATATCAAGTTGACATTGGTTAAATATACAGAACTTTATAATACCAACATACAAAACATATTTCTTGGGTTAGTGGCATACTATAATTAAAAATACACTAGTGCCATTTAACAACTCCATATAAACTACTTACATGATAACTTCTCGTTCTCACCAAAGCGTGGCGCTACAATCGAAATAATCGTTTTAAATATTTTTCATGTACGAAGTCGCATCCCTATGTACCACTTCCCAAAAGGAGTCGAACGACAAAGGACAACTCTAATACTCAAAAATTCTAGTAGCCACTAGGAACACGAAACGTGTAAATCTCGTCACATCCAATTATTACAAACCAATTTTCTCAGGTCGTCACACCGAAAAACGTTCATTCCCGCTGCCTTTGCTAATCACAAAATGCCCTTCCGATTTAAAGGATCAAAGACGATCTGAATAATTTTTCAGGTCAACACTCCTCTAAATAAGGTTAATACACATTTATTCAAAACACTGCTCAGGATAAAATACTCGAGCATTTTTAATATTATGAACATCCACTGCCTTCTGTCGTAACTTAACTTCTACATTGGGCTCATTTAACGCTATTCCATCATCTGTCCCTTTCTTAACATCGTTAAACATCTTCCCTCTCTTTCCAAACTCATCACGATTCAGCCAGTATCATGGCTTTCAGTTTTTCCTTATTTTATAAAAGGAGGGAAGACTTTTTGTCTCCAAGAATTAGGTGAGTATGTACTAAGATGTCCTCCGTTTTTTCCTCACAAAACGTCTTTATAATAACTCAGCGTCTTTATATGGCAGTATGTGAATATATTTACGAGTTAAATATACAAAATTCTGTGTGGTAACAGTGTCTTTGTACGCGTGATGGGAATCGGGTGTTGAGTTAATTTAGGCGAAATAGAATGTATCGTGCTGGGAGTGCGTGATTATTATTTTAGGTCTTACGTGCTTCGGTTTCTCAATGGATTTATTTACGTTTTGATTTGGCAAGTTTGTTACCATTTCTGTTTGATTAACTATTGCATTTTGGTAGGCAGCGACTTGACTCTTCTATAACCCTGGCATTGCGTAGGTCATTGAGCGGTGGTGATCGCTTACCATCAGGCAGACCGCATGCTCAACTGCCTGATAACTTCTGATAATATACATATATACATACAGGGTATATCAAGACTGCTACCGAAAACGAAGCCGGGTGGTAGTTTAAGCGACTTCAGATACAATGCAACAGAAAAAGTTGCAAAAAAAGGCGACATTTTTTTTGTTATTTTTTTCCTATGGCCATATATGGGTGGTAAATACACTTTTTTACTAAAATAATAGTGTATAACCTTTTATTTATAAATACTCTAAGGTATAAAAGAGTTTAAATTATTATTTTAGCAAAAACTATGGATTTACCACCCAAAAATGACGATATTTAAAAAATTATAAAAAATAATTGTCGCGTTTCTGTGCGAAATTTTTAGTTGCATTGTGTTCGTAGTCACTAAAACTACCACCCGGCTTCGTTTTCAGTAGCAGTTTTGAGATACCCGGTATATGGAGGTTATATCAAGACTGCGACCGAAAACGAAGTCAGGTGGTAGTTTTACTGACTACAGACACAATACACCTATATAAATAGCAAAAAAACGCGATGGTATTTTATGTATTGCAGTATATTTGATATATCCATTTTTGTTGCTGTTTCTAAGGCAAGCTGTGGTATTCCACAGCGTGCCACACGTTTGATTTTTCCACCTGGACAAATATTTGCGTGATCTTGATATATTTGTGTTGAGCGTCGTGAAACCAAAAATTCCCGTAGTTTCCAATACACACAATACAAGTCACGTATTTTACCCATCGGGATTCTTTATATCAGTGTTCAATCTTTTGTGAAATGCTACTAAAATGCTTAAGAATATTCGGAAAACCATTGAACAATGACTAATGCCGCTTCCAATAATTGATAAATTACAATTTAACCTCATTTTGAAATTAAGCTCCTGATTTGTTTTTGTTATGGAAAAAAATATTCTCATTTAAATCTATTTGGAAGATGGAAACATTTTTTTATCCAGTCTTTCAATTTCGCTTCATTTCATTTTGTTTCCTTCTGAAAATTCAATTTCGAAGCTTTTCGTTCGCTCGAAAAGGGTTGACCTTTTTAAAATTACGGTAAGTCGGGTTGCTTCTACAGTTCTAAAATGGGCTGTAGATCTGAGTACGAGTGACCTTTGTTCAAAGTTCTTGTCGGATTAAAGTAGTTTAGACAGGCCACGCTTACCTATTCGAGGTCAATAAACTCTGAAATTCACTGCTGGCTGTCACAATCCGGGTAATGAGACTTGAAGTTTTTCTAGGCTTATTTTAGGCTATTTTATACATGCAACACGCCGAATGAATGTCGAAAAGACTGGCCTGATACTGTTGAGTATCATTACAATTGATCACATTAACAAATATGTGAAAAGATAAGTTGCATGCGCATGCCTAAAAGATTTTAAAAACAATTTATAAAGTCGGTACTCTGTCTGGATGGCATTTGCGCTTACCATGGAGTGCAATGCAGTAATTATGCCGTGCCAGTGTAAAAATTAATAATTAAAAAATATGTTAAAAGTAAGTTAAGTCAAATCAGTCGGCTTTGTTGTAGTAGAGTCCTGCACTTCAATATGTAATGCCAAGATAATTTTATTTTCCGGAGCATATTTTTTTAATTTATATTGTTTCTATTGTCAGGTAAGATGCGGCCCGCCTGATGGTAAGCTGTTGCCGCTCAAGGACTTTCGCAGTGCCAGGGATCCAGCACAACTAAGTTGACGCATCCCTAAGTAGAGTTCTCTCTTTAACCCTCACTCAAAGCAGAACAAATCATAGCGTTTAGGGAAAGCCAAAGCAGGGATTTTGATCCAGAGCAAACAATATCTTAATTGAGAGCGTTTTCAGATAAATTTTAATCTAAATGCGACTTTAATGAGACAAATAAGGGGTAATTAGATACAAATTCACAAGACGGAGTAAATTCATCCCATTACAACTCTTTACTGGATCACACCGTAGGGAACGGCCCGGGGGCATTATTACTTCATTTTATAGCCGATATCCAAATCTGGATAAAAGTTTCGCACTTTCCACAATTGGTTTTAGATTTTTCAATATAATTTTAAAAGCTTTGTGTTTTGTGGTTTTACTTTTCAATATGTGTCTAAGGCTCGATTTTCTGTATCTGTATCAGCCCATATACGTCCCACTGCAGGGAACGGGCCTCCTCAAGAATCGACAGTACGATTGAGTGTGGTTAGGCCATATAGTCCACCACGCTGGCCTAGTGCGGGTTGGCGGACTTACATACCATAGATTTTTTTATAAATCGCTATGGTATGCAGGTTTCCTCACGATGTTTTCTTTCACCGTTTTAGTGCGTGGTGATTGACTATCAATACACACATGACTCCGAAAAGTCAGAGGCGTGCCCTGGGATTCGAACCCGCGACCACCGTGAACATGTTGGCAGTCGCGACTAGTCCGTTTACCAACAGGCCACCACGCACTTGAAGGCTCGATTTTGATCAATATATTACTTCTTAAATATATCATTAGTAAAAAAAAACATAAAATCGATAACAGCATCAAAAATGGGCTGTTAAATGACCAAAATATTCATATTTTTATTTTTATAATGCGGTGGGGATATTTTCTCTTTCTCACGCATGCAACTTATGGATGATGATGTAACGTCGTGCATGTTGCATACTTTTCTATTACTCCTAACAAAGATGTTACCATATTTGTAACTTGCTTATTACTAAACAGGTCTTGAAAACTCTTCCTGATTATAATGATGCATAACATAGCCTTTCGACACTAACAATAATAACAATTGAGGACACGAGGCTATTGTATTTTTTGTTATTATAGCACCGACATCGCAAATTTAAAAGCAGATTTTATTTTAAAATATTCGAATCTGGTCCTCTATAGATTCAATTTTGAAAATAGATATTGTACATCGATAATCAATCTAGTGCTGTGATTAAATTGTGTGCGAATAATAACACTGATTTATACGATCTACAATAAAAAAAATAGGAATTGGTGCCCGATATGTTTATTAATGCATCTAGATTTTCTTGACGTTTAATCAACGACAATATACAATGACAAAGTACAACGACATCAACCTTTTAAATTAACAGTCCAAACATACATATCTCTCAATAATATATTTGTGTAAATTTAGCTTATCCCTTCTGATCGGATAATGATTTGGAAGAACCCCGAAAAATAGCCACATTAAAGTCTTAAACGCCTCAACCCAAACGGGATTAACTTGACGAAATGTCACAAACAATCAACGTTTACAGAAAGAAAAACGATTCCCCCAAGAGTATAAAAGAATCCTTTTTATCCGACAGAGAAATACCTACAAATACCTCTTTTAATCCTTAAGGGCTCTTTAAAATCGCGACCGTCTGGCTAAAGATCAGTTAACCTTGCCTTTTTTCCCTAAGTGCTTTGTACGAATTCTTGGATTTTTCTTAATGTTGAATATGGAGTTTCGAGTGTCCTACATAGCGCTTTTGTGGTTCACGCGTGTGTAAACGTATGAATGGGACTTGAAATGGGGTAGCTTTGGTTTTGTAGGAAAGATATTTTCTGTCTTCTGCGGTTTTTTTCAATGCATCAGTCAACTAGGTAATATACCGGGTATCTCAAGACTGCTACCAAAAACGAAGCCGGGTGGTAGTTTTAGTGACTACAAACACAACGCAACTAAAATTTTCGCAAAGAAAGGCGACAATAATTTTTTATGATTTTTTAAATATCGTCATTTTTGGGTGGTAAATCCATAGTTTTTGCTAAAATAATAATTTAAACTCTTTTATACCTTAGATTATTTATAAATAAAAGGGTATACACTATTATTTTAGGCAAAAATGTATTTACCACCCAAATATGGTCATAGGAAAAAAATAACCAGAAAAAATATGGTCGCTTTTTTTACAAGTTTTTCTGTTGCATTGTGTCTGAAGTCGCTCAAACTACCACCCGGCTTCGTTTTCGGTAGCAGTCTTGATATACCCTGTATGATATACTTCAAAATTGATTTTGTAAGAGTTGTTTATTTATTTATTTATTTATAAACTTTATTGTACACCAGAAAAAAAAATACAATAACAGAAATTAAAACAATATTAAAAATAAGTACAATCGGCGGCCTTATTGCACTAGGCAATCTCTTCCAGGCAACCTATGGATGGAGATAAGACACAGGAGAGAGAAAGGGCAGTCTAGGGTGTATAATGAGAAAAAGTTCTTTTGTTTGGTTTTGCGGCTTTATTAGTATCTTATAGTAATCAAAAGTGTTGTCCCTTGTGAATAACTTTTGAATTTAATTAGAGCGGTGAAGACAAAACAAGCGATTGCTAAAATAGGTTTTTACAACTGTCTATGAATAATAACAAGTTTTGATGATGGTTTAATTGATAATTTATGGATCTTTCTAGAAGGTAATTTAGGTATCTGGCTAAAGTTATTATTGTGATTTTACATAACTTTAATATAATAATCTCTAAAGATTATTCTTTCAGGAAGGCTGTATATAGAAATTAATTTAGTGTAGTTAGAAAATGACTCAAGACTATTACAGAACCAATTGGTATATGAATTATATATTTCATTTTTACTGAATTAACACCTATAAAGCACCAAATATAATTTTAATACGCCTAAAACATTTTCTGCCAGACCTGTAAATCGGACACAAAACTGTTTCCCATTTAATGTTCCAATACATCAAAAAGGCGATCAAATATGGCTCTATTTTATAAATCCTTTGTAAATGGACCTTCCATTAATTTGAAGGAAAAGTTTATTTAATATTTATTCCTAAAACGTAATAGATTCTGTTTATTATTAACAGTGGATTGGTATTGTCGATTCCCACCGCAAACCCGTTGGACCTTCAGCGCTATACTTATATTGGTTATGGTTGTCTGGAAGAGATCGCTATTAGCGATAAGACCGCCAGTTGTTCACTATTTGTAAGTTTTTCTGTTATTTTTGTTTTTTGTTATTTTATGTTATGTGGTGTTCAATAAAGTGTTGTGTATTGTATTGTATTATATTCCTATGATTGTTTTATAGTGGTTAGTATATTTTAATTTAATTTCGTTTCTATGTATTTTTTCTGTGAGTCTGTGACAAACATATCTGTTATCTTTCTTTTTATATCTTTATATTGGTACTAAGGTTGGACTGAAATTGGGCTGTTAAAGTAATACATATATCACTCACGCTTTTTTCCCAGAAGGGGTAAGGAGAGGTGTAGCCAAGACACCCACGTTTCGCTTTGTATTTTCTGTCCCAAGATGTCAGGCACGAGGGCGCGCAGAGGACGAGACAATCGTTGTATCGGTCGCCAATTCCTGAACCCAGGCTGAAAATAATAATAATAAATAACACCCAACAGTCACATACATAGTCCTGACCCCACATTAAGATCGAGTCTTGTGTCGTGGGTATCAGGAACTACGAGAGACTTTTCGGTCTCACAAACACCCAGACCCGAGAGAAATATTTGTGGGCCGCACAAACATTTCTCTCGGTGCGGGGATCGAACCCGCAGCCTCTCGTTTCACAGGCGGCGTCTTACCGCCGGCGCCACGGAGGCTGCGAAAATGAATAGAAAAATCCAATATGGTGGGATGAGAACATAAGAGTCGCAGGACAACAGTGGATTCGCTTGGCACAGGATAAAAAATGTGGCGTGCAAATGTGGAAGCATATACCCAGCAGTATGTTTATATATAGATAGAAACCGAATCTGCATCAGCCAATATACATCCCACTGCAGAGAACGGGCCTTCTCTACGATTGAGGGAACGATAGTGAGGGTTAAAGCTGTATAGTCCACCATGCGGGCTTTTTGGTGGTAGACTTTAACACACCAGAGAAATTCTTCCGAATCGCTATGCAGGTTTCCTCACGATGTTTTCCTTCGCCGTTATAGCAGTTAAATTGAGTCTAGATAATCCGATATATTGAAGCAGCTGTTTAACTGTATTTCATGCTGGAGCATCGAGTGTTTACCGGATACTCTCAAACGATAAATAAACCTGAAATATTGCTTATTCAGTTTCAAAATGCATTATGATTGTGACGAGTGTTTGTTCCTTCAGGATTTTTGAGTTAATATTTAATATGTAATATACAAAGAGCATTATGTTTTATGAGCATTATTGTGTGCATTGTAATTGGCGCACACATCGGAACTAAATTCTAATTCAAGATGATTTAAATAACGTGTACTATGTGAGTACTGTTGATGTTCTTTATTTAAAATAAAATGAAGATAAAATGTTTTTGGGTAAATAAATAGGACATAATAACTTCCATAGGACATAATCCACTCTCAATTGTAGAGGAGGTAAGTCCCCTACAGTTGGATGTATATGAGCTGATACAGAAATAGGAAATAAGATTGCTATTAATCGCATATATACGAAAAAATGATCTGTGAATCACGGGTTCGATCCCCGAACCGAATTTTTTTGTGACCGAAAACTGATACCCACGACACAAAACTTAATTTTAGTTTGGTGTCGGTACCATGTGTATAACGGTTGGGTGTGTTCTTTTAAAATAAATCAATACTAATATTATAAAGCTGAAGAGTTTGTTTGTTTGTTTGACCGCGCTAATCTCAGGAACCGCTGGTCCGATTTGAAAAATTCTTTCAGTGTTGGATAGTACATTTATCGAGGAACGCTATAGGCGCTATATATATTATCACGCTATGACCTATAGCAGGGAAGCAATATTGACATTTCTAGCAAATACGAGGAACTTTGTTTCGTTTTTCGTGGTCCGTTTATCCATATTCTAAATTGATAGTCGGAATTAAACATTTCGATCGCCATTTTGAAAGTGTATCTGCACCCGGGCGGAGCCGGGACCGACCGCTAGTTAGTAATATTTTCTTGAAACCCAAACAGTATATTTATGCTTTAATTCCCTTGTATAAAAAAATACTTCTTAATTATTTGCGTCAAGCCAAAAACGGCAGAAAATCGAAAATAATTCATTCTTATAATACGAGTATATTTTTGAGATTAAGAGTGCGTGGTGGCCTGTTGGTAAACGGACTAGACGCGACTGCCAACATGTTCACGGTGGTCGCGGGTTCGAGTCCCAGGGCACACCTCTGACTTTTCGGAGTCATGTGTGTATTGATAGTCAATCACCACGCACTAAAACGGTGAAGGAAAACATCGTGAGGAAACCTGCATACCATAGCGATTTAATAAATAAAAATTTCTATGGTATGTAAGTCCGCCAACCCGCACTAGGCCAGCGTAGTGGACTATATGGCCTAACCACTCTCAATCGTACTCTCGATTGTAGAGGAGGCCCGTGCCCTGCAGTGGGACGTATATGGGCTGATACAGATATTTTTGATACTTTCATAGCACGGTTATAGTCGTGACACATGTCCAGACAGCTTTATTATTAGACACTAGACAATGTTAGGAAAACGTCTGCTAAACTTCTGTTCCAAAGAAATACTTTGATTCGCCTCACCAAACTTTGTTTTGTCACGCAGACAATAAAATATGTGAACATTAATTTAATAAAGTAAATAAAGGAATTGAGATAATATACTAGATGGGACACTGCAAACAAAATGAATGTAAAAAGGTATCTTCTATTTCTGTCTCTGTCACGCCTACGAAGTAACATTATCTTCCCTCTCACTTCACTGTGTACCCGTGTGCACAATACGCAGAGATTTTGATCCCGATGTCCGCTCTAGTATAATACCTCAATGAGTAAAGCATAGATAACTTAATATAACTTGGAGATAGCCACGTGGAAAATAAAGAAAACCCGTTCACTTAAGTGGAAAGATATGTGGATTGCGGACGAAATTTGGTCGGAATGACCACTACATTCTGACACGGGTTGCTTGCGTTCAGTCTTGCGGGGTTAAGATTATCGGATTCCAGTTTAGGGTTATGTAGTGTTGGTTTTAAGGATATTGTATGGAATTTTGTGATTGTAAAACTGGTTTTTGTTTTGACCAGAGAACCAGTACCTATCGATGCTATTGTGGAGAATGCAACCTTTTTGTTACGTTTATGTTTTAATTTAAGTTATTTTTTATTTGATCTTTTCTAGAAGACTATTGTCAAAATTTCCTGTTAATATATTCATTGTATTTCCTTGGTCTTGGCTATATCTGTTTCAATTTGTTAATATTTTCTAACTTCTATTATATGATTTTTATTTTTATTTCGTTTATTTTAAATATTCAAAACAACACGTGGTGTGTAAGCCTCTTCAGAAGGCGCACCACCACACTATCTATAATATTATCTTGTCAGCTTGTATGGAATACTGTGAGAAGGGTTTTGAATAGCCTTTCAAGTTAGACAATAGAATATAAATTAGATGTTTGTTAAATAATTAGTAAGATTTTAATTTTATTCTATGTTTTTCGAAACGCATGCTCTTTTGGCCCTTTATTTATTTAACTTTTTTGCACCGTACAGACTACAGAGAAACAACAAGAAATCGCATAATAATAATAGTACAAGCAGAGTTGGGCATTATTCGAATGAATCGTTATCTAGATAATTATTCACGAATGATTCATTCGCGAATAATTTATTCGTGAATAATATCCTCACGAATTATTTATTTATGATTTATTCGTTATTCTGAATAATATTTTTACTCGGTACTTCATATAGGTTGTGGGTCAGTAAGGGCCTTGATTCGAACCCAGGGCGAGTACTTACTCTAAATTGTGGTTTCTGTATTAGGTAATAGTTAACTGGGACTGAATTTGTTCTTAGTATGTTGTGGAAACCGTAAATCGCCAATTACGGTAGTGACCGAGAAATGATTAGAGGCAGTGAGGTAAGGTATGGAGGGAATTTGGGTTTACTGGTTTGTTCTAGAGATACTAAACTTAGTGAGGTGGGTGAGGAAAGAACCATGGCGCAGCTATTCTATTTACTGCTCTATCAAGGGGAATGCCCATTTTTCATAGTGTCTTGGTCTAAGAACGAGCACTTATAATGGGGTTCTTTGGGACTTATTTCAGAATAAGGGTATCTATTATCAGAAAATACATTAAAAATTATGCCATTGTCTTTTTAAGGGAAGAAAAAATAAGAAATCCATAACATTTTTGAACTTATCTTTTTAACAATTTGACAATGAAACATTTTTTTTATTGCTTGTTTTGCAAAACGAACATGCCGTTCGCCTGGTGGTAAGCGATAAGACCGCTCATGAACAGTGCCAAAACCAAACAATACCTTGAATTACAAAGCTATGGTTGGCATTTCACTGCGCTCGCCATCCTAAGACATAAGATGTTAAATCGCAATATGTCCAGTAGTTATTCCGCTAATGTATTTGGCTGCTTTATACTTATTTTAGTTCAGGATTTTACTATTCCCATATTCCTCCGCCACAGTGTGAAATCAGCCAGAGCCCATTTATTAACGTTACCAGAAATAAATAAATTCAATCCAATAAAACATATCATTCTCGAAGGTACTAAAAATGTTCAATCAAACGTCAACTGTGTCATTTTGTCATGTACTAGCCTATATGTATAAAAATATTGTAAACTACGATTGATTAGTCGATTAATGACATTCAAATGATATCTTATGAAAATATAATGTTATTGTTTATCTGTTTTTATTTAAAACCCTTTTACGAATGATTAGTCAAAAACGATGTTATATTATTAACGAAATATAACAAAATAAACAATATACATGAGTTTTTTCAAGTGGGCGTGGATGATGATTGACTTGATTCGTTTTTCTCTTTGTCATTGTCCGCTTACCCCACGATGGGCATTACCCATTGTATAGTTGCATCACACACTGTCAATGGCAAATATAAATTAGTGGACGAAAACAATTTAATATTTCACGATAAACAATTCCCAACCGACAATAACAGAAAAAAATTGTGTATGCAGTCTGTGTATATACATGTCAGTGCTATTATTCGTTTTTTAAAGTCGTTTTTACACTAAAATATGTACCGAGTTTAATACCAATTATTCGCTCGTTTATTTATTCTTATTCGAATAACGAATAAAAGAAGTTATTCGTTATTCGAATAATTTTGGGGCGAATAACCTATGTTATTCTTTATTCGAATAACGAATAAAAAAAATATTTATTCGTTATTCGAATAATAATTTTGCCCAACTCTGAGTACAAGTGACGGCCTAATCACACTAGGTAATTTCCAACCGGCAGCCATGGGATAGATATTTAAATAGGAGAAAGAAAGCCCCTTTAATTAAATATATTATCAAAACAAAACTTTGTTACTATACTTACTCTTCATATTTTTATAACTGCATTATTATTCCTTATAAATATTGTTTATATTTTGTTGACTTGTGCAGATTTAGTATTAATGCGGGTCGGCGGACTTCTACATACCATAGTAATTCGTCGGAATTGCTATGGTATGCAGGTTTCCTCACGATGTTTTCTTCACCGTTAAAGTGCGTTAAATACGACTGAGAGAAGTTAGGCCATATAGTCGCACCACACTGGCCTAATGCGGATTGGCGGACTTTGCATGCCATATTCATTCTTGTAAATCGGTATGGTATGCAGATTTTCTCACGATGTGTTCCTTCACCGTTATGGTGCTTGTTGATTGATCAATAATAATAATAATAATACCACAAATGACTCCCGAAAAGTCAGAGCCTGCCCTGGGATTGGAACCCGTGACCACTTTTAACATGTTAGTACTTGACAGCCGTGACAGCTTCGATACCAACAGACCATCACGCACTTGTAAAAAGTAAATACCATTTTATAAATGTATCACGCTGAAAACCAGTTCTCATAAATGTACACCAGCGTTTGGCTCGCTTATTTTTTTTATTTTTTTTTTTCAATCCGACCCTTGTGTCGAGCTATTGTGCCCTCTGAATTAATTGTGTACGAATTTGCGTTTCGACATCAAGGTCGGTTAATTGTGAGAAATGGCGGATTATGATGTATTAAGGGTTGTTTCGGGGAATTTTAAAGGTTTTCCGGTTTGTACCTTTGATTCCGTGTTTGAAATTTTATTGCGATAAATACATTTTTCCTGAAAGTTAATGCGTCATAAGCTTCATGGCGTCAAGGTACAACCGTCTGAAGAAAAATATTTTTGTATATTTACAACATATTATAATGAACTACTCTGATTTCTGTCATATTCTGGTCTTTCTTTGTAACTTTAACATACTTATCTAATGCAGTGCTTACAGAAGTTCTGAGTATTTTTGCTCCTGTATATGGGCATTCGTGACTTTACACCTAGCAAACGATATGTCTCGTCATTTAGCAAATAAATAAAATATTCCGACCCTGTGTTAGATAGGGGTAAGAACAAAAATGTTGCATTATGCAAGCTCGCACGAAAAAACCAATAAACATTTTCGAAGAAACAACATGAATTTCAAACAGAGTTTGGGTTTCACGCGTGTCCGCGTTATTTTATTTCCTTTTGTTCTATCACAAACTGTCAGGTGGGAAACTGCGCAATATATCCTATGTGAAAAACGGTTGATACTGGTTCACGAGCACAGTAATACGCGCAAAAGATACTTGTCAGTTTGTTCAGCTAAGTATATTACTCAAACCCGGCAAATATGCTTTGGATTCTTTTATGTAATAGAGTATTCTACTCCACTTACATTGTATTTATTGAAAGCCATCAATATCCCAAACGTAACAACAAAAATTGGTAAATCCAATCAGAACTATATTTAGTAATTTACGCCGACTACTGGAACGCAACTTAAAATAAGCTGCGCTTAACTACGTTAATGCCGATTAAATGTACTGGCTAGTGGGTCGTGCGCTGTTAAGAGTGACTTATTATTTGAATGGCGTTCCAGTATTCGGGCGTAGTGTTATATTTAACATACATTTTAAGGCTTGTATTGGGAGTTAAAGAAAAGGGATGCAAAACAAAACTAATGACGTCACTATTCTTACATGAGTTACAGTGTGCGCGTGTGAAAGAGACGCTTATATGTCCCCAGTACATTCGCACTCTACAATTTGAAATAATAATATTTGCCACATGTTACAAGCTACTGTAATAATGTTTTGACACAAATGTTTTATTTTAAAGTTACTTGTTTTAATAGTTAAATAATTGTTTCTGTTTACTTAAGTGCGCAATAGAATTGAGTTTAAGACGATTACATTTATGATGTGAGAAGCCTTGCTGGGTGTTTCAAGCTTCAGTAGGAATTGTTCGGCTTGAAGAAGTGGTACCATTTAAACCATTTATTTCTTCCACTAAAATAATACAACTAAATTACAATATAAGTATAAGGTTAACATTTCCATATTAATATTGCTGAAAGATGCGTGTAGAATGGGTACCAGCTCACCACTTTCTCATAGAAATCTTATGTGAAGTTACAGAGTTGTCGTGCGACTTCTTCCACTGTTTTTATAAAATTCGTCATACACGATCACCCTGTATATATCCGGTTATTTTGTCTACAGGCAAGCATATACCGTCTTCCACCGCTGAAAAGTCTATTTAAATCAACTAACCATTACTTTCTAATTGTTTCATGGACGTGTTAGGTTCAAAAATAAGGTTTTATTTCTTTCAATTATAGTTATTTATAACGTTAGCCTTAGCAGTAAAATTAAGTAAAATCGGAATAATTATAAAAAACATACGTTAACACACATTAACTGCCTTTAGATTATAACTACTAGTTTCAGTACAAAAATTAAATTTAAAACCAGTGAACATGACATGTATCGCGTGCTACCCCGCCTTAACTAACCCGATTTTTATCTACCAGTATTAGCGCTTTAATGGCATAGTTTGAATTAATTCCAGGCTTATCTGAATCTATCTTCACATCTTTCCAGGCCTTTAGCACTGGAAAATTGGAAAAATGTATGGGAATATTAGGAGTATTTAAGTGTACTATATATAAGCTCATGTACGTCCCACTGCAGGGCACGGGACAACTCTAGAATCGAAAGTTAGGTTGAGAGTAATTAGGCCATATCGACGCAGGAAAGCGATTTCGCGTATCTCGAAACAAGCAATTTTTCACCAGAATTCAAAAATATTTAAGAAATGAATAACCTCTAAACTAGAAAATTTGGGATACCATTTCTTTAATAGTAACATTTTAAAATAAAATCTTAAATTTTCACGAGGAAATTCAATGCGGTATTTTTTTATGAATTGAATAATATACAAAATCGCTTTCCTGCGTCGATATAGTACTCCACGCTGGCCTATTGCAGGTTGGCGGACATACATACCATAGACATTCTTATAAATTGCTATGGTAGGTTGCCTTACCATGTTTTCCTTCACTATTTTAGTGCGTGGTGATTGACTATCAATAACAGGCCACCACGCACTTCAATGCACTATGGCCTATCTTTTTTTTGATTGCAAAGTTTACATTCGGGAAAAGTAGCAAATAATTGATATTGACATATTATTAAAGGAAAAATTATAGTTAATTATCAGATCCTGTGGAGATATTTAGGTATTATTTTAAGATGATATAAAAATAGTGAAAATGTTTTGTTGTGTTCCGGTTTGAAGAACATTGTAGCCAGAGTAACTACTGGACACAATGAACTTTAAATCTCAGGAGGGGGAGGCGCCGTGGAATACCAAGCCTTGCTTTGTAATTTACGTTGTTTAGTCTTGCCACCTATTCATGAGCGGTAGTATCGCTTACTACCAGGCGAATAGCACGGTTACTCGTCATTTATCGCAATAAAAAAATGGAGCACAAAAGCTTTATTCAGGGTATATCAAGACTGCGACCAAAAATGACTACAAACACAATGCAAGTAAAAATTTCGCAAAGAAACGCGACAATTTTTTCATGATTTTTTTCAATATCATCATCAGTATTTGGATGGCCAAATCCATAGTTTTCGATAAAATGATAATTTAAACCCCTTGCCTTTGACCTTGTTATGGTATGCAGGTTTCAGCACGATGTTTGTGATGTCCTCGCCGTTAAAGTGCGTTGTGATTTGACCATCAATACGCACATGACTTCGAAAAGTCAGATGTGTGCCCTGGGTTTTGAACCCACGACCACCGTGAACGTCTTAGCAGCAGCGTATGATCCATTACCAACAGGCCACCACGCACTTCCCTTTCCTTCCTTTTAGCCATGATATGATTAAACAACGGAGAATGAGAAGTGATAGTGGCACGTGAAATATTTTCGGGATTAAATGCATGTTCGAGTACTATCTCCAGAGATACAGGCTCAGGAGATAGAATCAACTAATGTCCAATCCAATTTTACAGCCACCACGGGCCATACGGAATAATTGTCTAGTGTAATGTATAATCAAACTACTTTTTATGTGCTCTCTTACATTAGTATTATTCTATATTTGCAACTTGTGGTGAGAAATAAAATATTTTTATATATTTATTTTTTATATAAATAAATACACCCAACAGTCACTACATAGTCCTGACCCCACATTAAGATCAATTAAGTCTTGTGTCGTGGGTATCGGGAACTACGAGAGACTTTTCCGGTCTCACAAACACCCAGACCCCGAGACAAATACTTGTGGGCCTCACAAACATTTGTCTCGGTGCGGGATCGAACCCCGCGGTCTGTCGTTCACAGGGCGGCGTCTAACCAACTGCGCCACGGAGGCTGTCAAGCTGTATATATCCTGTATAATATCAATATTGTACTATGCCATCTAATATCCTTGGCCCACAAACCCTCGTTGCCTATTGGTGCGTGTATTAATGTCTTTCATTAAAGTCCATACTGGCCACTAAGACGGCTATCATATTTTTAGCAATATGCTGTAAACTTTACGATACCGTTGGGAATATTGTTTTGTGGAAGATAAAAAGGCTAAGCGTAACCTTTTTCCCATATTATACTTTATTAAGTGGGTGTAGAAAAAATATATTCCCAAGTTCAAGAAGTCCTATAGATTACCACAGTAATTTGTAGAAAGCAGCTTGAATTCAGCTTCTTCGTGTAAACTCCTTAGGTCTCCAGCCACCCAGAATATCTGATGAAGCATTTACCAGTGCGTGGTATCCATTCCAGAACATTAGAGCTCCATCAGCGATGAAATATTCATTATATGCCTACTGTCCCTCCAACTTGAAATAAAATAAATATCCAACAGTCACATACATGGTCCTAACCCCACACTAGGATTGAGTCTTGTGTTATAGTTATCAGGAACTTAAAGAACTTTTAGGTCTCACAAACACACAGATCAAACCAAATATCTGTGGATCACAGAATTTTTTATTTCGGTGCGGGGTTCGAACCCGCGACCTCACGTGTCACAGCCAGCATCTAACCAACTACCCCAAGGAGGCTGAAAACTCTTCAAATGAAGCCACCAAAGCCTTTACCCAGTGTATATTCTAAGAATAAAACTAAAATCTTGGAAAAGGCGCTCTCAAACGATGTACAGAGGACCCTATTTACCAACTACTGTTTACATCTAAACAAAATTCAAACACTCCAGAAACGGGCAGCGTTTTAATTCCGTCAAAGGAGTAATTTCACATGTACTAAGTCAATTTAACTAAAGCTTACGTTTGCATAACTTTCGTATGGAGGGATTAGCGTCACCACGACACATGGATATGAGAACAGTGAATTAAAATTTCGTATTTATGGATGTTTTGCATAAATTCTCGTTAACGTATTATGAAGTGATGAATTTCTTTTGAAAGGAATGTTTATTAATGTTCTAATTAAGTACAGTTTATGCCAGTGCTTTATAGAATTAATTATATGGAATTTTATTCGCAGCTTCCCTCAAGTGCGTTAAGACACCCTTGTCCAAATATATATGTATATATGTGTCAGAATTTTGTTCCGGATACTACAAAATCCTTTTTTTGTCTATTTCAGCGTATTATATTCAGCCCATCACCATCCACTGACGTAGTAGGCCTCCCCAAGTTAACGTCAACCATCACAATATTGAGCAGCCGTCATACATCTACTACACCTTCTCGCTTTTCAGTATTTAGTTGAAAGAGAATGCTGCCATTTTACTGTGAAACTTAGTATTGAAGCGAAGATTTTGTCTCTACCTACTTTTTGTGTTTGTTTTTCAAAAAATATAAACATAATTTAGACCCCAGGCCCCGGAGTTGGAGAAATAAACTTAAAGTCTCCTTTAATAATGTAAGTAAGTAGTTAACAAAAATTTTTTAACTTGTTTTTTTTTTTTTCATTCAAGTTTATACTAAGTTTTTATATCTTTCAGGAATCTTTTTTTTCTAGATAAATAGTATCTAATGCCCTTCTCCATACCCATTGAAAAACGTGTATACAAAATTTCATTATAATCGGTTTGTTTAGTTAAGGCGTAAAGCCGTTACAAACAAACTCGTTTCGGGTAACATTGACCGTTGTAAACAACAGTGTGTCCCTGCTTTGTCTGCAAGTTCATTTCACATTTGAGACTAGCGCATATATCATTTCCACTTGTGCAAACTATATTGTTATTTACATGCGTTCTGAGAGCCGGTAATATCTGCCTGTTGCAAATGCATTCTACTCTTGATTACTTTGGCGAAATGAGAGTAGTTCATTACTTGGTTTGTTTAGGTTTAGTTTGTTGAAATGTATTCTGCCTGCCGTTTCTTGGTCGGAGTAAGATGTTTTATTACGTATATTATGATTTTAGTTTAAAATATTATTTTAATGGATTAGTAAGTTGAAGTGGCAATGGGAGGAGAGGGGGGGAGGCATATAGGGCAGAGAATCGATGACGGATGAGGCCAAGAAGTTTTCGAATGGAGGCAAAGTAGCGCAAAGGGAATCCTTCCTTCCTTTCCTTGTCAATCTTCATACTCTACTTAAAAGTAACTTCGCTTAACCAAAACGCCTTGTATTTGAAAACGAAACGCCTCGTATACATATCACAAACGTTACCATAAACAAATCACTCAATACTTAAAGAAAAAGGAAGTAAATTTTCAATGGGAATTTGATTCCAAAAATCTTCTGCATTCGGGACTAAGATACTTAACTTTGATTAATTGTATCCTGCATCACAAAGGACGGTATGCGGGATCATAAAGAATAAAAGATAAGATTCCAATGACTTGATATTTCCCTAACCATAAATATCCAAATACGTGACTGATGTGGTAAATGTTACAGGCCTAAGCGTTAGTGGTAGCGATTTTGTCCTCATGTGACGTAACTATACAAGAATATGCTTATTATCATTTTATTTGGATAACCCAACAGTTGATCTACTTTCTGATAAAAATACTGAAGAAAACGATTCGACAAAGTTGACAATAAATAATAATAAAACAGACAGATGCAGGCCCTTTTCAACAAGACACTTTAAAACCTGGGTCAAAAATATGAAATATGCAATACTGTCGGATTGTTTCGCTGATTGTTAATTAAATAAAATTGCACTCAAACCCGCGTTTACTATTAAATTAATTCTGAATAGTGACTGCTATCGTTTAATCTGAACCATAGGGTTCAGTAATCAGGTTAGGTCAGTTCAGGTAATTATTTGTTTCAACTCCTCCTCTTGTTTTTTTTTTGTCTCTAAGTATTTCGATGCGGTTTAAAGACAGGCTAGTGTCCTAAGAGATTCGCCGAGCTCTGGAGCTCGGTGTCAACTCTTTGCGTGCCTCTTGATCCTGTCTGACCGGAGATGCAGTGGTGAGTGTTTAGGCGAAAAAAAAAAAGACAGCTATCGTCAGAATATTTAAAGGAAAAGAAAACCGATTTATTTATCACAGACACGCAAAAAATAACATGCAAGTGAAGTTAGATTAAAATTAACTACCTACTATAAAAACTAACAATAATTATACTATAAAAAGAAAACTAAAGTCAAACAAAGCAAAATAAAAATCAACAGAAAAAAACAATCCTAGTAAATATCGATCAGTAGTTCATATCGGTCCATAACATCCGCTGCTCTCCCATAACATACTCCATCTACTTCACATCTAAGGGTCGCCAGACAAATGTCGTCATCAATAATGACAGATCGAGCGGAGGCGCAACTCGGACGTGTGATGTGGGACCGTGTTTGTGGACGCGGACTTATCACCCCTGTCAGAAGCAGTATTTGATGGAAATTGCGGAATATGGCGATGAGTGGAGTTTTTGTGGGCAATGGTAGGTATTCATCTTGGAATGGTTTCTTTGGTTGGGTAGCAATTGCTGTTAATATGGCAGAAAACATCGACTAAAAGGTAGTTTAAAGAAATTTTATCAAAATGGCAATTTTTAATATTCCAATAGCAAGATGATTGCTTTTCGTGGATCACATTCATGGAGCATGTTCTGCTGATAGTATAGTAGAAATCACTACTAAAAACCTAGCTATAGGTTGAAGATCTATCACAACAGCAATAGTAGTAATTTTATCGAGATGATTATTTAATTTACCAATAGCAAAAATGATTGCTATTGCTATTGCTTGATCTTGGATATTTAGGCTCAATTGCACCAAGTAACTTTGCCAATACCTTTGCCTATGAAAATGTCATCGCCATACATTTGAGATGTATTTGACCTTGCGAATGTATGAAATTGACAGTTTCAAGGCGAAGGTATTGGCAAAGTTAGTTTGTGCAATTGAGCCTTAGGGTTTTGTTGGCTTAGTTAGCCTGAGCGATGATATTGAAATATAGACTAAATAGTTTGAAGGTTTATCACTACAACAAAGCCATATTTTCGAGATCGCAATTTCTAATATTCCAATAGCAAAGGTGATTGCTATTGCTAGAAAGGAGCAATAAGTTAATAAATATTTGACAGCCTCCGTGGCGCAGGCGGTTAGACGCCGCCTGTGAAACAAGAGGCCGCGGGTCGATCCCCGCACCGAGAGAAATGTTTTGCGGCCCACAAATATTTCTTTCGGGTCTGGGTGTTTCGTGAGACCGAAAAGTCTCTCGTAGTTCCTGTTACCCACGACAAAAGACTCGATCTTAGTGTGGGGTTAGGACTATGTATGTGACTGTTGGGTGTAACTAACTAACTTAACTTATTAGAAATAAAACGGGGTATTTTACTAATATTCGTTGGTTCTTTAAGGCATACTATAAAATGAATTCACTCGTGTTACAAACATTCTGGTAATTCAATATTACTTAGTAGAAAAAAGTAACTTAAGTAAAGTGTGATTCTCGATTATTCGATTCTAGCTTCATCATGATAAAAGAGATGGATAGAACATTTTATTGTACACTACTATATAATTATTATTTATTCTTTTTTGCACTTGCAGAGATACTACTTAGAAATCACACTCCAAAATAATAGGACTAATGCGGTCTTCTCACACTTAACTAACACAAAAAATATGACATATAGTTTAAAAACTATAATTATAGATTGCAGAAATTGCTCGTATAGCTTACACTCAGACAAATGGCATACTTGTCCCAACATTCATTTAATAAACAAAAAATCATTCACTGATTAAGAACATCATATAGACAACTCGAAACACATCACACTGTTTATCTAAATATTCACAAGATTTTTCAGAATACCCTAAATACTAGGTCAAACGTCCAGTTGTTTTAACCGCGTCCACGTGAGTTTACGTAACACCTGTATAAAAGTCTCCCGAGCCGCGATCTTTGTTCTTAAAGACCGCTATGACCTCCTTACCTATTTAACAGGCTTGAAGTCTATTGGATCAAATATTTTTGCCAATGTTGGTCATCACGTACTCTTCAATATAGCCTCAATTCACTTTTTTTTGTGATGGCAGTATAGGTTTTTTTATCTGCACGGGCCTCCTCTATTATTTTTTTATTTTATGTTTTAAGGCTTATAGACTTATCACATTATATTTGATTTACTTAATAAATTGTCTAACTACTAATGAGAAACCGCAACATAAAGATAATAAAAGAAACGTCCACATAATTGAGCAAAGGAGGAAAAAAAATAATTGAGGAGTAAAAAAAATAGAACAAGTACACAATCATAATTTAAAAATAATACATTTACACAAAAATATTTAAACTGAACTTTTATTTAATATGAATATGAGCGAGTAAAGCCGTTAATTATAATCATTTACAGAAAAGGTTTTAGCTAGCAGTAGTCTTGCTGTGCTTGCTTTGGTAAAAATAGGGTAACTTGGTGATAGGTATTTTATGTGTGAGAGGCCGCCTGGCTAGGTACCATCGTAATGTCTATTTCTCACCGTTAAACGGCAGTGTAAATGCACCATTGCGTTTCGGTTTGAAGGATATTGAAGCCGGAGTAGAACTAGACTGTTGAGACTTATGTTCTGTTGGTTGTTTGGTTTTGCTACTGTCTTGCTACATGAGCAGTCGTATCGCTTACCATCAAGCGAACGTGCATGCTCGAACCACCATTCAAACAAAATCAAATATGAACACATTATTGCATCAAAAATACAATTTTCAAGCTGTATAGACAAACACATGAACAACTCAACAAGTACTGCCAATATACGTCGTTAATTGGAACGGTAGTGCTCAAAGAGCTGAATTTTGCCCGCACGGTCGACCGCGCTCGCTTCGTCACTAACTTCTTTACTATGTACGGTTATATCGAATATTGGAAGGTATTCATATAGTTGTAATCGCTCTGTCTTTCATCTTTAAAAATATGATGTCGGTAATGGCTATCGTCCATTTACCTATACCTTTTATGGCATGAGCCAGCAGTGATCATTTTCTATCAGGTGACTGTTTGTTCGTTTGCTGGACGTATTGTGTGAAAAATATCCAACTATCACTTCACCCGATCTGAGATTCAAAACCGAGACTTCAGCTTTGTAATTATATCGTATAGTCTTTAAGTGTGTATTAAGAAATACCTGCCCACACATTCTAATGCAGTATAGTTCAGTCGAATTCAAACCAATTTTAGCACATTTTATGGTGGCCTGAATCTCTGCAGCTCTGTATCTTCCCTAAACCCTCTCGCTTTAATGAAGAAGGACAGAATATGTATATCGTGAGAAATAAACCAAACCAGCGTAGACTAAAATTCCTGCTCCCCATATGGTGGCCAGTTCTCGTATTGAAAATATTCTACAATATATTTAATGTTGTATTCCATCGATCGCATTCCATGTAAATATAGATTAAGGGGGGTTACTCTATACTATGACACGACGAAGTATGTTCGAAAATCGTACGTAAATCTGTACCCATATGCTAAAATTCTTCATAAAATATCCGAATCCTCTATTGTTACCTTGGACTAACTTAGGAGTGAATGATAATTTTCATAGAGAATATTTTAAAGTATTTATTTTTAGAGGTGAAAAGCTTATACGTGGACGTCGAACGTTCGAAATTCGTGTCGAAGTATAAAGTAACAAAAAGGTTGGCAGAAGAAATGTTCGTCAGGTGTATTCCAAATTAAAGTATAAGAAGATTTTCCTCGAAAATCCAAACAAAATTATCTCACAAGTAACAATAAACTTCTCAGAGCTACAGAGTAGTAAATAAAGGAAACGTTGAAAAGTGTCACATTTTCTGTGTTATACAGGGTGTGCAAAGACGCCGGTTGAGTGAAGTTAAGCATTTTGTTGTCTCGTGCACTGGTTTAGTGCGGCTTTAGCTGTCGCGCGTCGCGCCGACCAGTCCGGGGATTGCTTGCTGATATTCGTGATATATTTGTTTTTTATTTGAAATTACCGTCTGAGCTTACAAGAGAACGTAAGAGTTTAATTTTATTGTGCCTGCCTGAAATAACGGATTTTTTTCTGTACTAATTTTTTGATTCACTCTAGAACCATCACCATTCGACGGCTATCAATTCTACGCGCTATGTTCCCGTACCACTATTACTTTAATTGCTAAGTGCCCGCCTACAAGGTGGACGGACGACTGGCTAAGGTTGCAGGAAGTCGCTGGATGCGGGCCACTTCCAACAGGTCGGTGTGGAGATCCTTGGGGGAGGCCTTTGTTCAGCAGTGGACTTCCCGTGGCTGAAATGATGATAATCGGTGATCAGAATTATTTTTGGGAAATTTTATTTCAATATTCGCTTAGTTGGATTCCTAGTACGTACCTTGCCCGAAAACAAAAATGAAATAGTCTATCGCTGTAGTTTTTAGTGTATTTTTTGTCTGCACTATACAGGTGTGCAAAGTCAGTTGAGTGAAGTTAAGCGTTTTGTTGTCTCATGTTCACTGGTTTATACCGACTTTAACTCTCGTCCGTCGCACCGGCCAACCCGAGGGTTTAAAATTTCTGATATTTTCGTATAGATTTGTTTGTTTTTTAATCGAGTTCCAAAAGGGGTATGTATGTATGTATTTTATCCGTATGTAAGTTCGAGATTTGTGACCATAAAGTACCTTATAGAAATCGTATCTTTATCAGAGATTATAATTTCTGACTTAACACGCTTAAATCGACCTACACGTACTGGCAACACCTGATATTTTTGATCGGTTTTTGCTTATAACAATAGTGGCCATATTAATTCGTGCAGTCCTATTTGTACAACCCACTCAACTGAGTTACAGAGCTCCTGTTCTTATTTAAATGAGGCTTGAAGAACGTACTCACCTCGTGGTAGGCCGTGACGATCGCTCGCAAACGTTTTGAAAATGTTTTTTTTTATAGCAATGACAGCATGCTCTTCGCCTGATAGTAAGCGATATGACTGCTCACTCATGAACAGTAGCAAAACCAACATCTTGAATTACAAAGCCATGCTTGGCAATCCACTGCGCTCGCCATCCTAAGACATAAGATGTAAAGTCTCAATATGCCCAGTAGTTGGAATGCTTGTTTGTATCATGACAGAAAATTTAACAATAATGAAGATAATGTTTTTATCAACGTTTAGGTAAATCTATTACATTAAGTTTATTTAATACTTAAGCTCGATTTCATGCTAATATTTTTGAAAGTCCAAATATACTGAAGGGCCTATCCTTAGTTTTTAAATCAATGCCTCTACTATTATAAACCACAAAATCCATCAGTCACCATCCTTTCAACATAGTCAACTACACAAAATACTATCCTTTCATAAATATCTTGCTGGAATTATCAAAAAGCCCTCCCAAAAATACCTACACATTTCTGAACAGTTTACATAATCGCGGGGTTTAAATGAAGTTTTTCACGGAGGACGTTCCATTTCACTCTATTTACTGAACAAAAAGCCGCAAGAGGTCGCCTGACCTCACGGCTATAAGCGGTGTTGCCACGTAATTAAATGCTAGGTTTTATTTTTAATAGCTTACGATAATATGAGGAAAACAGCTGTTAAAAAGGAGATGAAAGCACTTCTGAGTTTTTTAAGTTTTGAGAGCATTATTGAGTTATGTCACGGTAAATTTGTTGAGAGGAATAATAGAAATACCAGCTCGATACACCTAACTCCTCACAAGCTTGAGAGCACAAGAGCTTGTCGAATAGTCGATGATCCAAATCCCACGGACATATTGATACCATTAGGACCGCGGGAGACTTCGGATCCTTTTGTGTGTTCTATCGTCTGTTTCATGGGGAGCGCTCCGGTGAATTGTTGAACATGGTACCACAGTCGCCTTTTTACTATCTCTCCACCCGTCACCGCAGTATAGTTTATTCCTTCCACCTGGAAGGGCACCGTTCCCGAACGGCGCGTTTCCACCCTTCTATTTCATCTGGTATTTATTTTATTTATTTGTTTAATTTTTTTTTTTTTTATTGCAGTGTATGGCGAGACGAGCATGCCGTTCGCCTGATGGTAAGCGTTGCGACCGCTCATGAACAGAAGCATAACCAAACAACACCTTGATTTACAAAGCAATGCTTGGCATTCCACTGCGCTCGCCATCCTGAGACATAAGATGTTAAGTCTCAATATGTCCAGTAGTTACTCTGGCTACAATGTCCTTCAATCCGAAACACAACAGTGCATTTAAACTACTGTTTCTATTCATTGTACACAAACAAAAGAACATGGCAATACATAGCAATAACATAGGTACCTATATTAAAAGTACAATAGGCGGTCTTATCGCTAATAAGCAATCTCTTCCAGACAACTTTTGGATGGATATAAAAGAAGGAGAAAAAAAGGGTAGTGTAAAACAAAGATAAGAAAAGAATATAAGATAAGTATTTTGTACAATGATTGGAATATGGGTGAAGACAAACGCTAAAGTCAAGAGGTATCCTTAATAACCTAGTCTCAAAAGGCTATATATGTATGTCATGTAGCCGCTCCTGAAATAGTAAGGTCAATGATTCTGGATATAGCATTGGCAGCAGACAGTTATCTCCTGCCATCTGAGACATGTATGTCCATAACAGGTTCTTATCGGTACATCAAAAATTGTATTATAGCACATTAAAATTCGCCGACAGGTTAATGGTGCGAAGAAAAATATTAGTTTCAAAAAATCTAAAAATATTTCATAATTATGGGAAGTCTCGTTCCTTAGCCACACTGCGCCACATTTCATTTTTCAATAGCGCGTTTGAAAGGTCCTTTTTAATCTAAAAGGGAAAGTTCATGGTGTGTTTGACTTTCTGTTTCGCGCTAATTTTTAATTAATGTTCTTTACAGTTCACGCGAAACGGTTTTTTTTATGTCTGATGGAAAACAGGTTATTGTATTTCTTGATAAATTATTCATGATCGTGCCTCGGCGTGATCATATTCTAATTGTTCTGTTTTTGTTCTCTCAAATTTTTCTAATTCAAAAATGTATCAGCAATGGTTGTTTTTTTAAATTTTATTGCAATAAATGGCGAGACGAACATTTCGGTTGCCTGAACAAACAACACCTTGAATTACAAAGCAATGCTTAGCATTCTACTTCGTTCACCATCCTGAGACATAAGATATGTATCTGTATCTGTATTAGCCATATGCGTCGTCCCACTGCAGGGCACGGGCCTCCTCAACAATCGACAGTACGATTGAGAGTGGTTAGGCCATATAGTCCACCACGCTGGCCTAGTGCGGGTTGGCGGACTTACATACCATAGATTTTTTTATAAATCGCTATGGTATGCAGGTTTTCCTTCACCGTTTTAGTGCTGGTGATTGACTATCAATACACACATGACTCCGAAAATTCAGAGGTGTGCCCTCGGATTCGAACCTGCAACCACCGTGAACATGTTGGCAGTTACGTCTAGTCCGTTTACCAACAGGCCACCGCCGCACTTAACACAAGACATAAGATGTTAAGTCTCAATATGTTCAGTAGTTATTCTGGCTACAATGTCTTTCAATCCTTTATCTTAATCTTACAGTGCCTTTAAACTGCTGTTTGACGGGAGAAATAGACATTGCGGTGGGACCCACCCAGGCCTCTTACTTATGCGAGATCTACCACCAGCAAAAGGTGACTACAATATACCTTTAAGCGATGCAATTTTGTTTATCACTACATAGTATTAAAAAAAATCGCTTTCTCTGTCCCTTTGTCCATATGTCCCTATGTCCCTTTGTATGCTTAAATCTTTAAAACTACGCAACGGATTTTAATGCGGTATTTTTATATAGGTAGAGTGATTCAAGAGGAAAGTTTATATGTATAATACGTACATATTATTGTACAGAACCCGCACTAGGCCAGCGTGGTGGACTATATGGCCTAACCACTCTCAATCGTACTCTCGATTGTAGAGGAGGCCCGTGCCCTGCAGTGGGACATATATGGGCTGATACAGAATTGTACAGAAATCTATTTGTACCCGGGCGAAGCTGGGCCGGGCCGCTAGTCTAGAATAAAGAATACAGAGAGTACTTTATGGTAGGCAGCGACTTTGTTGTGCTGGTCCCTGTAACTGCAGAGGTCATGAGTACCGGTAGCCGCTTACCATCAGTAGGGCCGCTAGCTCGTCTGCCTACAAAGGCAATAAAAATATAGTACGTACATTTTTTATCCGAATCCTTTTTGTTCATTTTCATTTATTAGATTTATTATACTTCGTTGGTATATACGACAGACTGAATGTTAGAGACACTAACAATATTTGTCTACCTTTAAGTGATACATAAATAAGACGAAATAGTTTCTCCGAATAAGTCTTGACTTATTTTGTTAGACATTTTTTTGTTTATCGACTTTTGTGATTCTAGGAACCAGCTTTCAAGATACTTATTAAATGATCTTACGCTAAGTATTTTTCTTTTAGCTAAAAAGATGTGTAAGTAATTTATTAAGAAAATTGGCTTCTTGTGTTTCAGCAGTTCTAAATGACACTTCTAAATAAATAAAACAAAAATAAATTAGGCTATTTATTGATATTAATATGATATAAATGAATAGCAAGACGAGTGGCATATTTCTTCTTAATTCTTTCGCCTGATGGTAAGCGATACGATCGCTCATGGACAGAAGCAATACTTCAACAACACCATAAATTACGGAGCAATGCTTGACATTCCACTGCACTCTCCATCCTGAGACATAAGATGTTATGTCTCAATATGTCCAGTAGTAGACTACGATTTCATTCAAACCAGAACAACACTAGATTTATACTGATGTTTGGCAGGAGAAAATTAAATAGATATTGCGATCGTGCCTATCCAGACAGCCTCTCACAATATATAAGAGACCTAACACTAGTAAATGCGAAAGTGACTTAGTTTGTTATCCATCAAAAACAATAGTTCTAGAACATACGGTATTTTTCGATAAAGAACAAGTATTTTTATTTTTACATCAATCCTATTTCTACCGACAACTTAAATCTGTATTTGTATCAGCCCATGTACGTCCCACTGCAAGACACCGGCCTCCACTACACTCCAAAGTATATTTGAAAAGGGTTAGGTCGCATAACACACTGGCATAGGGCGTGTTGGCGGACTTTACATTATACATATCCATAGAAATTCATACAAATCGCAATGGTATGCAGGTTCCTCACGATGTTTTCCTTCACCGTTTTAGTGCGTGATAATAGTTTGAACACATTTATAAAACCTACAATTATTCGAGTGAAGTCGTCAGTAAATATAGTAAATAATAAAATAATATTAAACGGTCAAAGTCACGGAACCTTTTCAATAATGATTCCCATACGTTATTTATTCGTCAGTTGTTTACTTAAAGTCGTTTCGATCAAATTGTATCAATATAATTCTCGAACGTCGAAATCTCTTTCGCGATGTATGAAATTGCTTTCTCAATACCCAAGGTTCAAAAGAAAGTCAAACATGTATTGCCTTTGTGCGTCGCAGTAGTTTACTAGGTTAACTATTTTTGTAAAGTGTCTAAGTTATAAAAGAAATAGTTTAATAATAATTTAGAAATCGAAAAGTGTGAAATAACTACATTATGTAGACGATATATTTATATTATTGATTAGAATATGACATAAGGTTTAATATTTTTGAGATATAATTTTGGAAATTTATAAAACGATGACGACAGAAAGGCTTTTGATGTTTCGCCAAATGTGTATTTTCTGAATGATGGTAAAAGTATTGATTTTTTTTAATGGGGAACCTTAATTACAACCATACTTCAGTTGTTTCCAGTAAAACTTTTTTCACTATTTTAAATTGCGAAGTAGGTACCTAACTTTCCTTAACAATTTAATGCAAATTCTAAAAGTAGCGACAATAGAACTGTAGACAAGCAAGTCCTTTAAACATCTTAAACAACTCTAGTTTCCTAAGGAAACCAACTCGGGCAACTCTTAATAAAGATCACTGTACGTCAGCCTTATTCAATAAAACTGTGAAGTCGGGATCAAGTTTTGTTTAACTTCAACTTGTTAGTAAACACAACATTACTTTAGACGGGCTTCTAGTCGCGTTGTTTTTGTTTCTATAAATATCTACTATTCTATCGAGAGGCCAGAAATGTCAGGATAATATTTCTTGTTACATAACAATACATATTTCTAATAATTAGGTTTTAATATAATTTTAGTCAGATATGATTGTAAACAACTTTACCCTTAGCAATAGTAGGCTTATTGTCTACGTGTTGTGACGTCCTACGCATGCTTTCGTCATTTGTCGTTTGCTATACGCTTAGTTGCCACTATGAAAATACGACAATATAGTCTTGTAAAATGAGCTGCGTTTGGTATTGCCAAGCTTTATGTAAGCGTACAGTAAGCTTCGTGAGTATTAAGCCATTGCACTAATACATTGTATTTTTCAAATCTCACCGTTAATACTCAGAAAATATCTAATCACCCAGACATTTTGCAGAATACCCTAACTCCGCAACTTCGAACAACACAGTCGGCATTGTAAGCACACAAAGCGCGGGTTCAAATACGGGTGTGTTCGTTTATTGACACACAAGACCATTGTGGAGTTGACAAGGGCCGGGCCGGCAAAATGACGCGTCCCTAGTTACGCTTTACCTAAAGGTTACTTTGGGTCGCTGTAGTCTCTATGAAAGGAGAAAGTCTAGTGGCTATATAGATAATGAGTTTGAAGTTAGCTATACAAAAATATTTGAACTTCAAATGAAGTCCGTAAGTCGGGTAGGCAATTAAATAGTACGTTTTACAAGTCAGTACATAGATATAGTATTAATAATATATTTTCAATATTGTATCTGTATGACCAATTGAAATAAAAATGTGGACAATTTGAAGAGCGCGTAAAATGCTCCGATGTAAGTGGTGCGATGTTCCATTGTATCTACAATGGAGCTTTACTGAAATTAGTCGTCGTTAAGAATTTCCAAAATACTTGCTTTTATGACAGAAAGTTTAGTAAAAGAGGATACTAATTTTTATCTCCTTTAAGACAATAATATTACATTAAGTTAATCTCAGTCCCCCTATTCCTAGATAATAAATGATAATCATATTTATTGGAAAATTAATACATTCCTGACTTACGTTACCAAAGTTTTCTAAATAACTTTATTAACTTCGTGTGAGTATTTCATATAGATAATGAAATTCATAGAATACGGTGAGGTATCGAGCAAAAACTGAAGCTTTGTCTTATCTTACAACTGGGTTACTGGGGCAGAAATCTATTGTGATAGGCAAATTGTGTATTTATTGTTGCGTCATCTTTGTATTGTAGTGAATCGGTGAGGTGTGAATTCTAAGGTTTGATTCTTAAGTCGATCATTATTTTTTGGTACGATAATGTGACAGCCTCTGTGACGCAGTTGGTTGGACCCCGGCTAAAACCTGAGGTAAAACCTGAGGCCTGTGGCCGTGGATTTGATTACCGAGACAAATATTGTGAGATCCACAGCTATATATGTATGTGTTTTGTTCAAGTTGAATGTGAGACGGAAATCTGTCGTAGTTTCGAATACCCTTAATACTAGATTCCATCTTAGTATATCAGGACTTGTATGTGTCTGTTTGTGTATTTATTTACAATGAATCTAAAATGAGAAAATATTGTATTTACCTCTCGTGATCCCGGGAGGCTATAATCTCGGGGATACTATTACTATACTATTACACGGTTAATTTACAGTTTCATATTAGATATTGATATTTTCTTTGACCCAAATGTAACATTCAAGAGAAAAATTAGAGATACGATACAAAATTAAATATATTTTTTGTTATTTTTCAGATATTTTACATATTTTACATAAACCTAAAAAATGCTATTGCATAAATTTAATGCTCATTGTGCATTTTTAATATTTTTTTAATAAGTTTATTTTCAATTACTTACGTTGTTTTTTTTGTTCACATTTCTGTTCATTTCTCTTCTAATTTAATTTGATGTTGTACTATTTATTACAAATAATGTGTACACCTATAATTTATATGTAGGTATATCAGTAGTTTGTCCAAGATTGTATTATTAGATAATGTTTAATATAAATGTCGTTGGTGTGCCCATTTCGATAAAATAAAATAAAGACAGTATCATTGGTACTGGAAATGAACGGTCAATACAAAGATTGTTTAACTTATGAACACGCTCATAACTTTTTTTTTGTAGGTGGTAAGGTAGGTTTGTTTTATAAGTGCACCATAACAAACTAGTCCTTATTGTATGTGTGATTCCGCCAATGAGTTGTAAAGCATTCGTTTCCTTAACTATACTTGCACATGGTAAAGACAGCATGGTAAAGACAACAGGTACAATTGTGCTCCAGTTACTCTCTACAAACCTGACTCGTACAAAACCGAACCCATTTTAAAAATTCCCATAAACCCGAATTAACCTGAAGCCATAACATAAATTTCCAGGAGTGCAACCGTTAAAACTAGCTGTAAATAAAGTGTACGTGCCCGCGATATATCAGTTCCTTGTTCAACGCTTGTTCAACTACTTCTTGGATTTTAACTTTCGCGCTACTATGATTGAGTGGGGCTTTAAAAATTCAACATAGTGTGTAGACGACTTTATCGCACTCAGTTTAAAAATAACCAATGTAATACTTAAGATAAAATATATTATTCTTTCATGTTTAATTTAAAGGCATAAGTAGTTTTTAATAAAAGTGTATCAGTTGAAGGAATTGAAATGGAAATGAAGCAGCGTTAATTTTGCTAAAACAAACATGACAATGGTTTTGTTTCATTAGTTTTTGTGTGATATGGTTTTATTTTAACATTCTTGATTTTGGTACATTCTTCTCCATTTTTTATTGCAGTGAATGGCGAGACGAGCATGCCGTTCGCCTGATGGTAAGCGATGCGATCGCTCATGAACAGTAGCAAAGCCAAACAACACCTTGAATTACAAAGCAATGCATGGCATTCCACTGCGCTCGCCATCCTGAGACATAAGATGGTAAGTCTTAATATGTTCAGTAGTAACTCTGGCTACAATGTCCTTCAATCCGAAACACAACAGTGCATTTAAACTGCTGTTTGACGGGAGAAATAGACATTGCGGTGGTACCTACCCAGGCAGCCTCTCACATTTTTCTTCTTCCTTTTATTATTATTAAAAACATTTGACATTAAACGTATCGATGTAAACCTAACTATAACAAAAAATAATAATATAATGATAATTCTTTTATGTACAGGCCAAGAGCCTAATGCAATACCGCAGTGAAATGTTTATGTTAAAATTACTAACTATATAAATGTATTCCAATCGAATCAATGGGTTCGAATCCCAGGGCACACCTCTGACTTTTCGTAGTCATATGTGTATTGATAGTCAATCACCACGCACTAAAACGGTGAAGGAAAACATCGTGAGGAAACCTGCATACCATAGCCAATTTATAAAAATTTCTATGGTATGTAAGTCCGCCAACCCGCACTAGGCCAGCGTGGTGGACTATATGGCCTAACCACTCTCAATCGTACTGTCGATTGTAGAGGAGGCCCGTGCCCTGCAGTGGGACGTATATGGGCTGATACAGATACAGATAAATGTATTGTGATACTATTATATTGTAATAATTTTGTAAATAAAAGTTTACTAGCGGTCCGGCCCGGCTTCGCCCGGGTGTAAATACTTTTTGATCCAGTCCACTTTCGAAACATAGACTATTTCCTGTGACAACTGTTATAAATATTTAAACTCAACATTACTGCCGTACTTTAAACTTTCCGTCCCATTCCTTTGAGTTTGAAAGAGTATCGAATATATTTCAATTTCGTGCACATCCCACGCGAACACTACATTTTGTTGGGATAAAAAGTAGCCTATGTACAGTCAACGACAAAAGTCGTTGAGCATATTCAAAACGCCAAAAGTCTTGCACACATGAAGCAACAAAAGTGGTTGACCAGGTTCGGCCACAAAAATTCGTGAACACCTTAAGGTTACAAAAGTTTCTGAGCAACAAGAGCAACAAAATTCCTAAACACGCCAATATTACATAATTCAATGAACACTTGTAAAAAGCAAGTTTGCAGTAGATGTGTTCATCTACTTTTGTTGCTTTGTAATACAATTTATATTTTTTGCTTTTCTCTGCATTGACTATTTTGTGTTTTTGTGAAATAATATATATTTACGCGAAGTTTAAATGTTATTCTTGTTCGTCTGTTATAATACGTGCCTAATGTTATTCATACCGTGCTGTTGATGTTGCAAATATTATAATAAAAACTTACATAAAATAAGAAAATTTAAATTACTCTCTGTACTACTTGTACTTGTGTGTACGATTTCGGAAATAATTTAAAAAAAGTAAATACAAAGATAATAATAACATTTATTGATCGAAAAAATGAATTCAAAATATATCTAAAAAGGGTAGAAATATTTAAAATCTTGTGTGGCCTCCATTTGCTTCGATGACGGCCTGTAGTCGGCATTGAATAGAATTTACCATATTTGCACACACATCTCCTCCTCTGAATGTATCCCATATGCGTTCCACGTGCCTTATAATGCCTTCCTTCGTACGTGGCGTGTCGGGCTCCCAGGCTTGGACAATGAGACCCCATAGATTTTCTATGGGGTTCAAGTCTGGACTCTTCGGCGGGAACGGCATCTCTATAACAGCATTTTCATTATTGCAGAACCATGCTTGACATCTTCTAGCTTTGTGCACGGGGCTGTTGTCGTGGACGAGGTGTATTGGCTCCGATACGTGCATTCTAGCCGTAGGAAGTAGCAGGTTCTCCAACAGATCTATATAGCCTTCGCTATTCAAGCGGCCGGTCATTTCTGTCAGCTCACCGGGACCCGATTGCACTCATCCAGCCCCAAAAACCAACGCTAATACGGACGCTCGATCGATTAGCTCTGATATTTCTGGGGTTATATCTCTCACCAGCTAATCGCCAAAGAGTGCATCTTCCATCTTCCTATGATTGGAACGTTTTTTTCGTCCGCGAAAACGACTTGTGAGAAAAAAAAAAGCAAAACACCCAACAGTCACATACATACCTACACTACACTACAGACTTTTCGGTCCCACAAACACCCAGACTAGGAACTAATACCTGTGGTTCACAAAAATATTTGATTCGGTGCAGGGATCGAAAACGTAGCTCAGTTTGTTAGATGCCGGCTGTGAAACTGAGGCCGCAGGCTTATTTTCAATTTTATTTATTTTTGTCCCATATACCACAGGTTTTTTTTTAATCCAGGCATTTAGTTGCAGTTTATTAATGACTATAGACTGCAGTCAATCATATTTTAATGATATATTTTTTTCAAAGAAATACCGTATACCTGTGGACAAGACGGTGGGATTCTGAAGGTTTGATTGAAACATCTAAACGTACTGGTAGACCGAGGAAAACTAGAAGAGTTCAAGATGTTGATATTGTTCGGCGTTTCCAAAGCAGCGGCTTCACTCGTGTATCGACGGTCGCAGCAGACATGGGTCTATCGACACAAACAGTTTGTCGGCGGCTGAAAGAACACGGCTTTCATAATCGAGTTCCAGCGAGAAAACTTATTTTAACAACACAGCACAAACTGGAACGCTTGCAATTTGCCGAAAGATTTCTGAATTTCGATTTCTCACAAGTCGTTTTCGCGGACGAAAAAACGTTCCAATCATAGGAAGATGGAAGATGCACTCTTTGGCGATTAGCTGGTGAGAGATATAACCCCAGAAATATCAGAGCTAATCGATCGAGCGTCCGTATTAGCGTTGGTTTTTGGGGCTGGATGAGTGCATCGGGTCCCGGTGAGCTGACAGAAATGACCGGCCGCTTGAATAGCGAAGGCTATATAGATCTGTTGGAGAACCTGCTACTTCCTACGGCTAGAATGCACGTATCGGAGCCAATACACCTCGTCCACGACAACAGCCCCGTGCACAAAGCTAGAAGATGTCAAGCATGGTTCTGCAATAATGAAATACTGTTATAGAGATGCCGTTCCCGCCGAAGAGTCCAGACTTGAACCCCATAGAAAATCTATGGGGTCTCATTGTCCAAGCCTGGGAGCCCGACACGCCACGTACGAAGGAAGGCATTATAAGGCACGTGGAACGCATATGGGATACATTCAGAGGAGGAGATGTGTGTGCAAATATGGTAAATTCTATTCAATGCCGACTACAGGCCGTCATCGAAGCAAATGGAGGCCACACAAGATTTTAAATATTTCTACCCTTTTTAGATATATTTTGAATTCATTTTTTCGATCAATAAATGTTATTATTATCTTTGTATTTACTTTTTTAAATTATTTCCGAAATCGTACACACAAGTACAAGTAGTACAGAGAGTAATTTAAATTTTCTTATTTTATGTAAGTTTTTATTATAATATTTGCAACATCAACAACACGGTATGAATAACATTAGGCACGTATTATAACAGACGAACAAGAATAACATTTAAACTTCGCGTAAATATATATTATTTCACAAAAACACAAAATAAGTCAATGCAGAGAAAAGCAAAAAATATAAATTGTATTACAAAGCAACAAAAGTAGATGAACACATCTACTGCAAACTTGCTTTTTACAAGTGTTCATTGAATTATGTAATATTGGCGTGTTTAGGAATTTTGTTGCTTTTGTTGCTCAGAAACTTTTGTAACCTTAAGGTGTTCACGAATTTTTGTGGCCGAACCTGGTCAACCACTTTTGTTGCTTCATGTGTGCAAGACTTTTGGCGTTTTGAATATGCTCAACGACTTTTGTCGTTGACTGTACCTATTAATCTAGAGTATCAGCTATCTCCATACCAAATTTCATTCAAATTGCTGCAGTGGTATGAGCGTGAAGACGTGACAAACACACGAACATTCGCGTTTATAATATTAGTAGGATCATTATTATTACACAATAATATAATAAATAAATATTAAACTTGTCACTAGCATTATACAGACAATTTCATGGAACATATCTCAAACCAGTTCTTAGAATACTTTCAATCGTGAAGACATGTTTCGGAGAAATAGAAATGATGAGACCAACCTAGGTTTATTATGAATCACATTGTCCTTTAATCCGAAACACAACAGTGCATTTACACTGCTGTTTGACGAGATAAACAGACAAAGCGGTGGTACCTACCCAGCGGCCGCTCTTATACGAGAGACCTACCACCAGTAAAATTTATTTATTAAACAAATAAAAACTTCGTTCTAATTTTACATCTGTATCAGCCCATATATGTCCCACCGCAGGGCACAGGCCTCCTCTATATACACGGATACAGAGCAGCACATAAATATTTGTTTCAGTGCGGAGATCGAACCCGCGGCCTCTCTTTTCACAGCCGGCGTCTAACCAACTGCGCCACGGTAGCTTCGATAATTAGCACAGTTGTCACTACAACAATTATTAATCTGTTTTATAAATGAATTTTAGGATTTCTAACAAACCGTCATTTTAAAAATATATTTTTTCTGTTTCAGGTACGTTTTCAATCAAAATACAGTACCGTAAGTATTCCAATATAGACGAAACACTCAAAATCAGATACTCAATTATTCATTCACCGTGAAAAATTCTCAAAAATATTCATTCAAAAAACGAACGGTGATTGACGAAACTTAAATCCTAGCGGATTTTCTCAAAACATTTTCCTTTTCAATTTCCTCCCGACGTAAAAAAATATTTAATCTCCGATACTCGACAGCACCGCACAACATTAATTACAAAAGATACTTTCGGCAAGACAGAGAAAACAAATCTTTGAGAAGCTGAAAATGATAAATTCCAACCGACTCGTGCGCTCGAGGGCGGACTGACTGACAACATACAAAGCAAGGATCTTTTGGTAGAAGTAATATTGTTTGGCGTAATCAAAATTACTTCTAACACATTTCATTGTAATTAAAATAAATACTAAATATTTTTATTTCTTGAAGATGAGTATAATTAAAATATTCTGCAAGGGGATTGCACCCTTGTTTATAATGATGTATTTTTGTTAGTTATGAAAATTACGTACATCGTTTGTAAATTTTATCATTCTAAATCAAATGAGAACAAAATTACATTTTTTTAGGACTCGATGTTTTATTCTTTTTTTTTCTTTTAATGCTGTTGACTATTCACTATAAATGATAAGCTAACACATTAACACTGCATATTTAGCTTACTTTTTAGTCAATGAGACTATATTTTTCCCGCCAAACGGTCGTTAAAATGCTCTGGTGTGTTCCGATTTGAAAGACATTGTAACCAAAGTAACTACTGAATATATTGAGACTTAAAATCGTATGTCTCAGGATGGCAAGCGTAGTGAAATGTCAAGAATTGCTTTGTAATTCAAGATGTTGTTTTGTTTTCCACTGTTCATGTGCGGTCGCATCGCTTACCATCAGGCGAACGGCATGCTCGTGTCGCCATTCGTTGCAATAAAGAAAAGTTGTTTCCAAAATCCCTCCAGCATCGTATTCCTTTGTTCTGTATAAGTCAATCGACCTTGTCTAGTGTTATTGGGCGCGGAATCCTTTCGCATACGAATACACCTTCCTCGGTTTGGATTGCTGAGATATCTCGCATGCTTTGTTTGAAGAATGCGCTCGTTTCGCGTTCAACTGCTGTTTTCCTTCCTATTTGCTGTGCGATTGCAGTTTTTGTTTGTTCCTTTTCACTTTAGACTAGAAATGAAATGGAAATGGATTGCGCGTGATTAAATCTGTATCTGTATCAGCTCATATACGTCCCACTGCAGGACACGGGCCTCCTCTACAATCGAGAGTATTGAGTGTGGTTAGGCCATATAGTGTATAAAGTATACCTATAGCCATATAGTGATCAAATAATTGCTATTTTTAATACTCGATAATAAGATATTGGGGAAACTATTCTCATTTAATATTTCAATAATCATTAATTGCATGAGTAACTGTTTAATCTGTTTCTAGTTTTGTGAGGGACAGTTCTACTTCAGAAAACCTACAACAATGACCTCTCATCACTCTAAAATGGATTATTATGATCATTACGTCAGAAATTAGGTCGTGGAATGTATTTTTTTGTCGTTCAGTAGTTGTATTTCAATTTTGATTGGATCAATATTTTCATTCCCAGGTGAATTAGCACTTCAGGAAGCTAAAATAATGATCTGTCACTAACATAAAATCGTTTACCTCAATCACACGCCTTGCCTCATGGACTCGACAAATAGCACCATACTCCCCGACTTTTCAGCATGATCAAAAGCGATACCCACCTCACCTGTTCGCCCAACAAAAATCCAATTTAAATCCCGACCATTTTAGAATTGCAATACACATCGCGAGAAATAGTCAGCACCTACTGAATTCGGAATATGGAGTCACACATGCTCCTAAGAAATCCTCAAGGATCTTGAACGCCCTATCACAAAGGTGTAAGATTGCTTTTCCTTTGTCAAACTTTTATTGTAATTCGAGTGGCCGCTCTTCAATTGTGATCGGATTTTTCACGCTGTAGAAGTTTCTGGAAGGGTCTGGTATTTGATGTTAGCGTGAAATCCACGTGCTGCAGAATTTTCGAGAAATTTGTGCTCTCGTTCGTATTTAGTTTAAAATAGTTACTTAATATTATATTATTCAATGTTTCGATCTCAAGTGGTGTGAAGAAATATATTTTTAATATTTAGTATGACAATGGTTTAGACTATATTCTAAAAATAATTAAGCTTCTATAATAGTTGCTTTGTTACCTAAACCTGATAAGAAAATGAAATTAGCATTCATAAAAAATAAGTTGGGCTCTCAGTTCAGTTTTACACTTTTTATGTAATTGATGGTTAGCAGGCAAATTTATTTTTGTTACTGGCATCCCGATTTATTAGTAATTTCAAAAAGGCGGTCAAAATTCTCAATTCCTATTTTCAATTTAGAGTATCGACCAATCGGACCATGAAAAGCGAATAAAATTTCCTCGTATTTGCTAGAATTGACACTACTGCATCCCTCCTATAGGCCATAGCGTGATGATAAATAGCCTATAGCCTTCCTCGATAAATGGATTACCCAACACTGAGAGAATCATTCAAATCGGACCAGTAGTTCCAGAGATTAGCGCGTTCAAACAAACAAACAAACAAACTCTGCAGCCTTATAATATTAGTATAGATTATTAATACAACATACATGAATATAATAAAGCAAATAATTCGATTCGTCAATTCGGTTAAATGACTAAAAATGTAAACACAGCAAATCATTAATTTCGGTTAATTAATCAAGCCACAACAAATACCGTATATTTTATGAATCAGCAAATTCATGAGTACATTATTAACCAATGAATTCGTTAGTAAATTTTGCTTCAAATAAAACCCAATCCTCTTAGCCATATAAAACGTATACATTACATTTCTCTGCTAAATATTAATTTAATATTAAATTACTCAATATATATTTTTAAAGTGTGAGGATTTAAAAAAAAATCTGCTAAAATCTTATATATATACCTTAAGCAATATAAAATACTAGCAGTTGGGCCCGGCTTCGCCCAGGTGCAGATAGAGATTGGATCTAGTCCACAAAGATACTGTTCCGTACTAACTATTTTATATTTAAACTCAATGTCACTGATTTCGACTGCATTGCTTTTCCCCTCCCGTCCCGTTATATCCCGTTCTGTCCCATATCGAAAAGCATGCAATGTTATCCTCTCCTGCCCCGTGCCGTCCATTCGGGTTTGAAACAGTAGGAAATTTGTATATTTGAATTCCTTACTCATTCTACTGGAACACTACTGGTGGAAGGTCTCTCATATGTGAGAGGCCATCTGGGTAGGTACCACCGCAATTTATATTTCTCCCGTCAAACAACAGTGTAAATGCACTGTTATGTTTCGGATTAAAGGACATTGTAGCCAGAGTAACTACTGGACATATTGAGACTTAACATGTTATGTCTCAGGATGGCGAGCGCAGTGGAATTTTGCTACTGTTTATGAGCAGTCGTATCAGGCGAACGGGTTGCTCGTCTCGCCATTCATTGCAACGAAAAAAAAATACATTTTATCGGGATAAAAAGAATCATATGTGTTAATCCAGGTTGTCAGCTATGCCAAATTTTATCAAATTCGTTCGAGCCGTTTTCGCGTGAGAGAGTAACAAACATTGATGTCCATATTTAGAAACTCACAATTATAAGTAAGGATATTCCAAACATAAACTATTCCAATACAATATTGTCAAATATGAAATGCCATCCTATTGTCCATCCAGCAATCATTTTACACTCAGGAAGTGCTTTATGCCACCTGGTTCTATAATATTTGATCGAAACGGTCGCGCCAGATGCTCAAGTTTCGTAATTTTTACTACCATTGACCAAGGAATTTTGAGGTAAATTGAATCTATGGGATTTGAATGTTGGGGAGTTTAAATTTTGCCCAGAAAACGTTAGGAATAATCAATCAGGATTCTAAGATATTTAAATTATTTTGCATGATATGAATATAAGTAAGATTGTCTTTATTATGATATTTTAAGTTTACTCTCTCATATGTGAAAGACCGCCCGGATTGGTACCACTGCGATGTCTTTTCTCGTCATTTATTGCAATATACATTTTAGATTTTAATATGTAGGCATTTAAGTGGTTGGTTGACATATGATTAGTAATAAATAAATTAGATACTTTTCTACTAGACAAGTACATGTTTTCGGGATGAAAAGTGGCATAATTATGTTCTTACTATCTCTTTGACAACGACACATTTTAAGACGATTAGCTAAACATCTTCGGTGTTATTACAAAAAACAAACACATGACTAGAAATTATTCTATTACAAATTCATATGTAAGCATTGCTTATAGTTAGATATGGTTTAAACATTGCTTATATTACACACAAGCCGATGGTGCTTTGACGCATATTTAATCTTTAAGGCACCCGTAATATTCTTGCCTCCCCATTCGGGGATAAAGAGCTTGTATATAATATTTCAATTTCTACTGTAGAGTTGAAATCCATACAGAATATAATTATTTTCAAAGTGAAAATGGAATTTCATAAACGCTGAATGTTTAAATCTCCTCGGCGTCTTCAATACAAGTAGCACGGTTCGTCGTTCATATTAAATCCTGTACAGAGATATTCTGCTCTCGAGATTTAGATATATTGCTGTGATTGTGATAGTTATATTGGAATGTTTACAAGGCATATTAACGTTTATACTGGGAATCTCAAGACTGCTACCGAAAACGAAGCCGGGTTTTAGTGACTACAAACACAATACAACTAAAAATTTCGCAAAGAAATGCAACAATTATTTTTATGATTTTTTAAATATCGTCATTTTTGGGTGGTAAATTCATAGTTTTTGCTAAAATAATAGTTTAAACTTTTTTATACCTTAGATTATTTATAAATAAAAGGGTATACACTATTATTTTAGGGAAAAATGTATTTACCACCCAAATATGGTCATAGGAAAAAAATAACCAAAATAAAATTGACGCTTATTTTTGCAACTTTTTCTGTTGCATTGTGCCTGAAGTCGCTTAAACTATCACCCGGCTTCGTTTTCGGTAGCAGTCTTGAGATACCCTGTATATTAATGTTATTAATTTTTATGAGACCTAAATAAAGGAAGTGCGTGGTGGCCTATTGGTAAACGGACTAGACGCGACTGCCAACATGTTCACGGGTTTACGAGTACTCAGTTGTGGGCTAAAGACTATGTATATGACCTAATATGTGACTGTTGGTTGTATGAATTTATGTTAGCTTAAGATAAGGCGTAGTAAAACAATATTTGCATACTATAGCGATTTATAAAAAAATCTATGCTATGAGTCAGCCAATCCGCACTAGGCCAGCGTGGTGGACTATACGGTCTAACCACTCTCAATCGTACTCTCGATTGTAGAGGAGGCCCGTGCCCAACAGTTGGACGTATATGGGCTGATACAGAAAACAATATATATATATATATATTTACACTGGCGCGACTGGTTGCTTTACATCTATTGCTGGATGCAGTACTATCAAAATAAATTATTATATCTACAGCTTACTAATAAACGATATTTATCTTCCGTGGGTCAGAATTACTAATTAGTGCCATCTTGGAACTTGATTTGACGCGTCCGACTTGAGGCCAATAATGGCTACTATAACAGTTCTCCAAAGTGCGCGGTATTAAATTGGAAATGTACGTCCTCCCACCGTATATTCCTGCTTTTTCCATCACCATTACACAATAATCTAGAAAAATCCTCACTTTACAAAAGGACGCAATAAAAGCATTTCGCATGCATAGGTTCCATTTTCCAAATGGCTACAGAGAAAAGTATCAAATACAACGCACACCAGATGTTCCAGTAAGGCGAGCGTTCCAAAAAAATATAATTAAGAACACTCGGTTAGAGGGAACGAAGCGACTACTATACAAATAGATTTTCCACTAACGAACCAAAAACAGAAAGTAAAACACTGTTTAACTACAGTCTACACCAGTGGTGGATTTGGGGAGATGGGGGTATAAGGTGTAGGAAAACTTCTAAAAAATGCTTGTCAAGTTGACGTATACATCGACTACGATCTTTAAGTGGCTGAATGCGTTGTTATCATGATGTTGTCAAAATAATAGGAATAACTGTTCTCTCTCCACATTTATTTATTTGGGTGTTATGTATTTATTTATGTAAATAATAAATAAATACATAACACCCAACACATATCATACATAGTCTTGACCACACACTAAGTTCGAGTCTTGTGTCGAGGGTATCGGGAACAACTCGAGACTTTTCGGTGTCATAAACATCCAGACCCGAAACAATCTTATGGATCACACAAATATTTGTCTCGGTGGGGGGTTGGAACCCGTGGCCTCACCTTTCATAGCCGGCGTCTAATCAACTGCACCACGGAGGCTGTCTATCTGGAATGTTTTGTCTTCGTTCAAACTGAACTAACAAAATAGGTTTCAAAACTGTATGAATGTTAATTGAGTATGCATGTATTAAAGGAATGTGTTCGAAACGAAGCCGAAAGATTATTTTTTTACACAAGATGCATATGTATAAAGTCAACAGGAATATTTAATTCCATACTGTCTAATACCTTGTTGCATGAAGCTAAATCCTTGTATAAATGTTATGATTATAAGAGACGCAGCGATGTCTTGTTTTATGTGACGTGCCCCAATGAGAGTTACATAAATATTAAATTTGAAACCCTCTTAAAAAATAAAGAGAAAAAAACCGGTATGAATGAAGCCGTTAGGCATTAGCTATACGGTTCATAGACTAAAATATAACCATCGCTCCACTATACTATCAAGTTAAATATACAACCTATCAAAGGCGAAATTAAAAAGAAATCCACGGATTTGCTCCCTACTACGGCTCTGGTGTATATCTAAAACTGAGACGACGCCGTAGAAAATAAAAAAGTCTCTGCAGTGTAGGGACAGTGAGAAACATTGCCTGTATGTTAGCCTCTGCCTTTGAAAAGGCCCTTTTAGTTGCTAAGCTGGGAATTTTATTTAAACAGTAAAATTAAAAATGCTTTTTAACTTCGCCATATGTTTGATATAAAATGTTACCGTACTTAATGTTTCATTTTTATTAATAAATAAGTATATTATTATAAATGCGTGGTGGCCTGTTGGTAAATGGACTAGACGCGGCTACCATGTTCACGGTGGTCGCGGGTTCGAATCCTAGGGCACACCTCTGACTTTAACTCATTTGTGTATTGATAGTCAATTACCATGCACTATAACGATGATGGAAAACATCGTGAGGAAACCTGTATACCATAGTGATTTGTAAGAATTTTTATGGTATGTAAAACTAACCCAATGTTAGCGACCAACCCAACTTTTTAATGAATATCTAATTGCATTTTCAAATATTTTTCGTTTCATTTGTCTTCATGCTCTAGAGGCAGTATCGAAAAACAAAAAAATAATCTGGGTTGCCAAATGTGATAAAGAATGAAAATAATGATGGGAACAGGATTACTGGAATCACAGTCCACAAATGAAACGCGACAGAAAACCTGTTAGTTCACGAGATTTTTCTATGAAAATGCGCCTCTGCTGAAATTTACCAGGTCATGTCATTCACAGTCAATATTTTGTTACGGCTTATTTGCATTTCGTAGAGACGAAAAGACTATTTAAAAGTCTTTTATACCTATATTATATTTCGTGAAGTATGTGTATTATTAATTAAGGGAATATGAACATTATATATGAACCGTATAGCTGAATAGAGATAACAATTTCAAATAGGAAATTGATGATTTTTATAAGATTTATCGCAAATAAGGAGGTAGCAATAAATTAGAAAAAAAATGCGTACTAGTGACATATATATATATATATATATATATATAGCTACTTCTTCGGGATATACACGTTTAGTCATAAAGGGAACATAAAGCCACAAGAGGTCTACGCTCATCATAATGAACAACTTTTAGCTATCAGCGGTTCCATAAAATATATATATTTTCATGCCTGCATGTTCCATAAAAATATGTATTTTTATTTTCATTTAATTATTTCAATGAATGGCGAGATGAGCATGCTGTTCGCCTAATGGTGACCATGAGTGGTCGTATCACTTAATACGACCACTCATGAATAGTAGCAAAACCAAACAACGCATTGAATTACAAAGCAATGCTTGGTATTCCGCTGCGCAGCCCATCCTGAGACATAAGATGTTAAGTCTCAATATGTCCAATAGTTACTCTGCTACAATGTCCTCCAATCCGAAATACAACAGTGCATTTAAACAGCTGTATGGTGGGAGAAATAGACATAGTGGTAATACCTACCCAGACGACCTCTCACATATGAGACCGCAGATTAAATAAACTCTTCATTAAAATCATGTTAATTTTTGCCAAATTTCTGAAAACACAACATAACCAACACCCAACCTCACCCATGTTTGTATTATAATTTGTTAAAGTTAGCGTGTGGTACTGACTTGCCAAAGTTTGCTAAACTCCGAAGTTTGTAATGTTTCGCGACGCTCAACGTAATCTGCTCTTAAAATGTACGCGGCGTGTTTCTGTATTAGACAATTTTAATGAGCTAATAGTACGTGCTTTGTGTTGTAAATGGTTTTACCGGCGGCAGTCTGGCAGGAGGGAGGGAGAGTGATTGAAGATGGGCGATAATGTCTTAAAATAGATAAGTTTTAATTCTTATTCTGAAACTAGCGGCCCAGCCCAGCTTCGCCCGGGTGCATACAGATTTCTCTACAATAATATGCACGTATTATACACATAAACCTTCCTCTTGAATCACTCTATCTATTAAAAAACACGCATCAAAGATTAAGATAGTTTTAAAGATTTAAGCATACAAAGGGACATAGGGACAGAGAAAGCGACTTTGTTTTATACTATGTAGTGATGAATGTTTATGTAAAAAAATTGTGTGATCCACAGGTATTTGCTTGAATTAAATATTGGGGGGCCGCACAAACATACCTTCGGTGCGGGGATCGAACCCACGGCCTGTTGTTTCACAGGTGGCGTCTAACCAACTGCTCCACGGAGGCTGTCACATATATCCGCTGACTATTAGCGCCCTCATTAACACTAAACATACCATAACGGGTCAAATGACCCATTTCGAACTTTTGAATTGAAAATGCACGTATTATCTTATTGCTTTTGCTCATGCCTTTTTCTTACTAATTAATATACAGTTATTTTCCTATTATTTCTTTTGTTTATTTTGAGTAATACTTGTCGTATACCGTTATCTACCACAACGGGTCATATGACCCGTAGAGCATTGTTTTATAAGCTTATATCAAGTCATTTAGCTTATCGTATTGCAGTCGGTAAGTTGCACATTCTGCAAAGACGTAAGCGTAAAGAAGAACAATCAAAATAGCTGAAAATAATATCAAGAATATATCACAATTTTAGATTGAAAGTAGCTTTATGCGAGAGTGTTAGGGTCTGGTTTTGGGTTATTTCAAGAAAATTTGATGCATTTATTGCAATTTTATTTGGAGCAAATAAATTGAATATTTCCTTTTGTGGAATATGGGGTCTCATTTTGTTTCTGAAACTAATAGTTTTACCGAAATTTTAGATTTATTAGTTTTGATAAAAAAATCAGAGAAGCCAACGTATGAAAACAGACAAATCCGTTATGGTATCTACGATTTGGAATATTTTCATTTTTTTTTTTTGCGTTTGTAAAAGTCAATATACTATTTTGTTTAATTATAATAAATTAATTCTTTATTTTTTTTAACAACCTTATTTCATACATTTAAGCAGGAAACATCAAGTCGGTTCATTTGAACCGTTTTGGTAGTAATAGGTACCTAGAAAGTGATAAGTGTTAAAACATACTCTTACTAAGCTATACGTAACTTTAACAGACAACCGCCACAGGAGCACTGTTAAAATTCTTCCCAGCGAATTTCCATACAATAATAGAGTCCAGTTTTAATTAATGAGAGGCCCGGGCCAGTGGCTTTGTGAGAAGCTGAATCTTTTATCAGCGGTCCAGGATTTGAATTTCAAATTCAACCGGTAAATAGCGCTTCGGTCAGCGTTTGATTTTGAATAGGTGACTTTGTTTAGGAGTAGTTATTGTGTAGCCGTAAAAGGTTAGGTAGAGGTGAGACTAGGCAATAAAGCTATCCATAGTTTATAGAAGTAATTTTTTTGATATTATAAAAGCGTAGTCTTTCACCATGGCTTCAGACAGAAGTAAAAAAAAAGAATGTAATAAATATAGTGCTATAAGAATACCGAAAAACAAGTAAATTTAATATAAGTTTTATTATAACAAATGGTTTGTAAATAGAGATTAACGGCCGATGCCAATAATCAATCGAAAAAAATAGATTGAAGTCAATCTGGATTGTTTTCTACGTTTCGATTTGTCATTTACCATGTTGCCATAGTTTTTTCACAACTGAGATTGATTATTGGCAATATAGTATCAGAAAAAAGATTGAGCTGTCAATCTCAAACGGCAAATTTTGGATTGGGATTATTTATTGGCAGCGGCTGGTAGTACGATGTGTGTGATGTGATTGACTTGTCATAAGAGTTAATTAATTTATCTGTATCTGTATCTGTATCAGCCCATATACGACCCACTGCAGGGCACGGGCCTCCTCTACAATCGAGAGTGCGATTGAGAGTGGTTAGGCCATATAGTCCACCACGCTGGCCTAGTGCGGGTTGGCGGACTTACATACCATATAAATTTTTATAAATCGCTATGGTATGCAGGTTTCCTCACGATGTTTTCCTTCACCGTTTTAGTGCGTGGTGATTGACTATCAATACACACATGACTCCGAAAAGTCAGAGGTGTGCCCTGGGATTCGAACCCGCGACCACCGTGAACATGTTGGCAGTCGCGTCTGATCCGTTTACCAACAGGCCACCACGCACTTAATTTAATAATTAATTTATCTACATAACTAATAAAACAATTTCATTTTTCAAAAAACGTGAGATTTTGAGCATGTATCACATATTGTATGGCCGGGGAATCGAACCCAGACCCTTTCGATTAACAGGCAATTAACTTCTTTATTCTTTCTGGAACACTGACTATACTGCATTTAATAGTAAAAAAATACTGACTAAATAAAGTATCAACTGATAACAAAAACTTACGTCATAATTTAATAAAATTATACAAGAGTGTTTTTCTTTTTTTTTTTTTTTTATAATGGCCTGGCATAGTGGCGGCATTGCACCTGATGGAAAGTGCCAATGCCGCCCAGGCAGAGTGTCCATTAGCATCGGACGGCAGTCCCATGCCAATAGAAACAATTATGCCGGCCTGCTTAGGTGCCTCTTCACACCACGACGGAAGGACCCAGGATTGTAGGAAGGAGGGAACACGTGCGCCGGCAAACAATTCCACAGCCTGACGGTGCGGCACAGAAACGAATTTGAGAACCGTTTGGTTCGCGCCGGGATGGTGTGGACCGTCAAGCTATGGCTTCGCAAGCCAGCACGCGTGGTTTTGGTTAGGAATGGAGAGGAGGGGAGCAAGTTGAACAATTCCTCAGAGCACTCACCGTGATACAGGCGGTAGGACACGCTTAGAGAGGCGACATCTCTCCGGAGTTGTAGCGACTCCAAGTTGCTCGTAACGTCTGCATCATTCACAATGCGGATGGCCCGCCGCTGCAATCCATCCAAGGCATCGAGCAGGTACTGGGCGGATCCATCCCAAAGGTGGGAGCAGTACTCCATACCCGGCCGGACCTGCGCTTTATATAAGCGGCAAATCTGACCGGGCGTGAAAAACCGACGCACCCTGTTCAGGACTCCAACCCTGCGTGATAAGATGCGTTTAAGATAGGATCACACATATCCATAAGAAATAATGAAGAAATATTAGAAAATATTTATACCATATTTTAGTGGTGATAGGTCGGTCTAATATGAGAGGCCGCCTGGGTAGAACGGCAATATATATTTCTCCCGTCCAACAGCATTGTAAATTCACTGTTGTGTTTCGGTTTAAAGGATATGGTACCCCGAGTAACTAGTGGACATATTGAGACTTATAGTGCGTGGTGGCCTGTTGGTAAACGGACTAGACCGATTGCCAACATGTTTCACGGTGGTCGCGGGTTCGAAACCCAGGGCACACCTCTGACTTTTCGGAGTCATGTGTGTATTGATAGTCAATCACCACGCACTAAAACGGTGAAGGAAAACATCGTGAGGAAACCTGCATACCATAGCGATTTATAAAATTTCTATGGTATGTAAGTCCGCCAACCCGCACTAGGCCAGCGTGGTGGACTATATGGCCTAACCACTCTCAATCGTACTCTCGATTGTAGAGGAGGCCCGTGCCCTGCAGTGGGACGTATATGGGCTGATACAGAATATTGAGACTTAACGTCTTATGTCTCAGGATGGCGAGCGCAGTTGAATACCAAGCGTTATTTTGTAATTCAAGATGTTGATTTTTCTACTGTTCATCAGCGGTCGTATCGCTTACAGGCGAATGGCATATTCGTCTCGCTATTCATAACGATAAAGGAATACTATATTAAACCCAGCATTTAACCTAATGAAGTCTGGTCTAATGAACCACAACAGCTAGTTAATAGTACACAAACCAGTTAACCGAACCATATAGATTCCAGTTAATTTGACCGACATTTTGACCTGCCGTAGCAATAATGTCCTATTAGGTCCATTGATTGGGAATCCTGCCTTTGATATTGTATATCGGTTTTATGATCAAAGATGATAAAGGAAGTTTCCTGTTTGATGCTGTATATGTACTATCCCATCAAAAACATCCTGTAAAAAAATTCCAAGTCTCGCAGCTCAGTTTTTCTACCGCAAAAAGTTGTGAGATCCATGTAATACCAAGTCGATTAATTTATTTAGTCCTTGATTAAGGGACGTTCTGTATAAAGTTATTACGTAAGTTATTATCATATCAATATTAAAAATTCTTTACGTTGTAAATAAATAGATCGACTTGGCCATCGCATGAAAACATAATGTATCGTACAATTTATGCATAATGCTACTGGCCAAGTCGATCTATTTATTTCAAACGTAAAGAATTTTTAATATTGATATGATAATAACTTACGTAATACTTTTTTTACAGGATGTTTTTGATGGGATCTCACATCTTTTTGTAGAGTCCTACTTTATGGCTATTCGGTACTTTTTATTTCTAGAATACAGGGTATATCAAGACTGCTACCGAAAACGAAGCCGGGTGGTAGTTTAAGCGACTTCGGACACAATGCAACAGAAAAAGTTGCAAAAAAAAGCGACAAATTTTTTTGTGTTATTTTTTTCCTATGACCATATTTGGGTGGTAAATACATTTTTTCCTAAAATAATAGTGTATACCCTTTTATTTATAAATAATCTAAAGTATAAAAGTGTTTAAATTATTATTTTAGCAAAAACTATGGATTGACCACCCAAAAAGACGATATTTAAAAAATCATTAAAAATAATTGTCGCGTTTCTTTCCGAAATTTTTGGTTGCATTGTGTTTGTAGTCACTAAAACTACCACCCGGCTTCGTTTTCGGTAGCAGTCTTGAGATACCCGGTGTATATAATGATTTTTCTTAAAGCCTCTGTCTTATGGTTTTTTCTTATTTTTGTAGGTATCGATTTATCACAAATATAGCGGATTTGATTATTAGTGTTCTATCTTTCATAGTGATTGTTTTCGAGCTATTTAGTCTATTTATTTGCAAGGTTATCTTTGTCATGGTTTTCTAGAGGAATGTTGTACAGTTTAATGGGCTGAATACACCCTTTCCCTCTTTATACCCCCCTCTTGTTATGCCTCATATATAATATAAATAGATACCAATCTACAACTATTATTCCATTATATACGGGTACAACGAATCATTAACTGCAAATGTATCTTTGTAATCCTATACATTTATATGAGATTACAAAGTTATTCACGCAGTTGGTGTATCAAGAAAACTAGACAGAAATTATGAAATGTTTGAATTTTTCCTTACTTTAGACACTAAACACTACTTATATTCTAAATTTGAAGGTTCTATGTCTGCTAGAAGTGCCTTAGACTTTTGATGATCGGTCAGTCAGTCAGTGAGTGACAAAATTGCGAAAGTTTGACGAGTTATAATTCTTAAACTACTGGTTCAAATTGAATGAAATTTTAAATATACCGTGTTTACACAATGCCTAATTAGTAACTGAAAATTCAGGCTTTTTGCTTTAACCACAACGAAGTTATGAGGGGTTAAAAATGGTCTGAATTGCTTCGAGAAAAGGATAGTACGGCTGTGCCGCTTTTTAGCTCGACTTGGAGGGGGCACTGCCGTGCCCCCAGATAAAATATTGCTGGTGGAATGCATGTAAATTGTTTGTAAAACTATGGAGAAATTATTGATTGGTATATGCTTTATTGTAAACAAAAATGAAAGACGCTTACAAAACACTTAAAAACTATAGTCTTGTTTTTTGTATCAGAAACTAAATTTTTTGGTCCCACATCGCCTGTGCATGAAACAAATAATTATGAAACGGACACTTTCGGTGTTGAGATCGAACCTGCGACCCCTCGTTTCACGAGCTTCGCTCAGCCAACTGCGTGGCATTTTTTTCTTGGTACGCAAATCGAATCTGTACCCTTCGTTTCACTAACTTCACCCAACTGCGCTACAGAGGCTGTCTTAATATATTTGGACAAAGGTTAAGTTTAATTGGTCTTAATGTGGGTCAGGACTACGTATGTCACTATTGTATATTTATTTTATTTATATATTTAGTTTCGGGTGGAAACAGGTCTTTATGTCGTTTCTACTTCGGCTTAAGGAAAAGCTTGGGAAGGATCGAGAAAATTCCTTTCAGTTTCTGTTACGTGAATGAAAATCCTTTTATTTGCTTAGAAATATTTTGTTCTTTGTTAAATAAATTGGTGTTTATCGCTTGATTTGCTATGAAAGTGAATATACTAAGAAATTAACTCGATTTTACGACTGGTAGGTCTCTCTTATGTGAGAAGTACCGAGGTATTTTTCTGAAATAAAACAAAAATACTAAACATACCTGGAATTGAAATTAAACTGTCTTTATGGATTTTATCGTGAATTTGATTAATTAATACATTTGTCCGTCCCGTGACCAAGAAAGCTGTGATGTAATAGAACCTTCCGAAAGTTAAAAAAACAAATTTGTGACGTAATCCATAAAAAAATGTTTTACATCAGTGTATAACATTCGCATGTTTTATGGTACTTAGGCGTACTTTGGGACATGTATTTTAATGGCAAACGAGTTGCGTTGATATTTTAAACATAAAATATTCGACTATTGCAAGTTCGCAGGAATTTACATAATATATTGGAAATTGTAATGAAACAAAACAAGAAAACTTTGTAATAGGTTTTAAATTTTATAAATTTTATTTAAGAAGTTGAAATGAAATAAAACAAGAAAACTTTGTACTTATAAGTTTTGAATTTTAGAAATTAGAATGAAATAAAACATGAATGCCATCCTGTTGGTAAACGGACTAGACGCGACTGCCAACATGTTCACGGTGGTCGCGGGTTCGAATCCCAGGGCACACCTCTGACTTTTCGGAGTCATGTGTGTATTGATAGTCAATCACCACGCACTAAAACGGTGAAGGAAAACATCGTGAGGAAACCTGCATACCATAGGGATTCATAAGAATTTCTATGGTATGTAAGTCCGCCAACCCACACTAGGCCAGCATGGTGGACTATATGGCCTAACCACTCTCAATCGTACTCTCGATTGTAGCGGAGGCCCGTGCCCTGCAGTGGGACGTATAGGGGCTGATACAATACAAAAAAAAACAAGAAAACTTTTTATAGGTCATATTAAACTGTTATTGAATATAATATGTGTGCCAAGATTCTCTAAACGACACATTCTTTGATTCGCCACACGGACATCGCAGTTGATGTATCTTTTATTTTTTATTTATTTATATATGCTTTATTGTACACCACAAAATACTTTAAAACTAAAGGCATGATTATAATAGGCAGCCTCATCGCTAGCTGCGATCTCTTCCAGGCAACCTTTGGATGGACTGGATTATTGTGAAATTGAAATATAGGGTATTGCAAATAGTGAGAGACTAACAATAATAATAATTGATGTACATGCTATATTATATTAATTTATCATTCTATTCGAAAAAACCAAATGTAAACACTGAGCCAAAACGCTTGTCCAAATTCCACAGATTCCGGTGCGCAGTTGGTTACAAGCCGCTTATGAAACGAGAAACCGCGGGTTCGATTCCCGTACCGAGAGAAATTGTGTGAACCACAAACATTTGTGTCGAGTCTGGGTGTATGTGAGACCGAACAATTTTCGTAGTCTCTGATACCCACTCTCGATATAAGTATGGGATCAGAACTATTCACATGGTTTAAAAGAGAATGCCCGTTCATAGTACCGGTAAAAAATATCGTAGACCCCGATACCCATACGGCTTAAACTTTATTATAGCATATTTATGGTTTGTCCTTAAACGTTTTCCTGTTTTATCCCGGGCGACAAATTATTATAAAATAACGTAATTATCATCACATTTGACATTTTATTACACAGCCGAAGGGAAAAAAAACATTTTTATTGTACTTCAAGTTAATTACTCCAAGAACTCCGGGCCTAGGTGGCAATTATGTTTATTTTTAATGAAAATATATAATATTTCCCTACACGAAAGTAGGTACCATCGGGGTACAAAAATTTTCGTACCGATACTGAGTTTAATAGTAAAATAGGCGTTCTCCTTTGGCCTGAAATGAGAGATTCCCTTTAAACTGTCTGTAATACTACACCAATGATTAATAAATTACAAGAGGAATTATTTATATTCTACTATGGGCTTAGAGCGTTTGATGCTCGGATTAGACGCAACACTGCCAAACAACGAGCTCACCTTTGAATTTTGATGGATTAGTGAGCCAACGCCCGCGTATTCATTTGCATAACTTCATTGTGAAATTGTTTGTTCATTTAGTGTTGAATTATGGAGTTCACATTATGAAGAAAAGGTTTTTTTGTATACTTGTTTACTGGTGGTAGGTTTCTCATATGTGAGAGATGTCAATGTCTATTTCTCCCGTCAAACAGCAGTGTAAATCCACTGTTGTGTTTCGGATTGAAGGACATTGTGGCCAGAGTAACTACTGGACATATTGAGGCTTAACATCTTATGTCTCTGGATGGCGAGCGCAATGGAATGTTGCTACTGTTTATGAGCGGTCGTATCGCTTACCATCAGGCAAACAGCTTGCTCGTCTCGCCATTCATTGAAATTAAAAAAAAAAACTTATTGTCACGATGAAGCGATTTTAGTATGCAATTACAAGTTTTTTTAATTTGGTAACGGGTCCCCATTCCCATCCTATTTTCTTCTCGCTCTCCTCCAAACTTAACTGGTAGCAGCACATCCGTGATCTTAGCTTTTTGGATGTTCATGGGCAGTTATCACGTACCATGAAATAACCTGCGTACTCGTTTGCTGGACACAAGCAATTAAAAAAAAGATGGGTATTAAGATGGGTATGACCTCAGAACCTATAGATACCTATGTACAGGAAGAACCCGAAAGAATTTGCAGAAATAAAAATTAAAATAAGATGGATTGTAATTTGGCTAATGTTGCAGGAAGTCGCTGGATGCAGGCCGCTTCCAACAGGTCGATGTGGAGATCCTTGGGGGAGGCCTGTGTCCAGCAGTGGACTTCCAGTGGCTGAGATGATGATTATGAAGAATTTGTAAGTATGTGATTGTATGGATGGTGTAATTTATGTAGATGTTCAATTTGAATGCATATATTTATATTAAAACCAATGTACTCATCAACAATATAGGCAGCCAAATATTGCTAGATAAATTTCTTTAAACTTAAAATGCAAAATAAACAATTTCCGTGCACAAAACAATTTTGCATTTAAATTCCACGTCGGAGCGCGGGTAACCGACCGCCATTTCGTATTGTGTTCGCAAAAACCGAATGATATGTGCTGTGTTTTGCTGGGGAATTTTTAGGAATTTCTTGTTTTTGAAAATACGTTAATATTACGTATAAGGTACGGAGACTAAGAGATTAAATATTCAGTCGAGCTGGAAAATGTGTCGGTAAAAATCATTTGAATTAGTAGAATTATAGTCAATTTTTTTATATTTGAAGATACAAGACGCAAGTTTGTTAAATTTTAGGCTGTCTATATGTGTATATCGGTGTAAATAAGTATCGAGCCATTATTAGGTAATCAATCAAAGGGAAACTCATATTTTGCTTGTCCAAATTTAAGTTATATATCGTCACATCGAACTTGAAAGTTCTCTCCCAGCTGTTTCACCTTAAAGTCAAATTTGTTTTTTTTTTTCCGCAGTCAGTTAAAAATTCAACGCAGAATTGTACGCAGCTGACTTAAAAATTTAATAAACGCAGAATTGTGTAAACGTTGGAATGAATACTCAAACGGACACGAATTTTAAAATTCAGAAGATAAAGTGGGTGGAATTATTGTGAAAGCCGACATTAATGCTTGTTTCAACCGATGTATTAAAATAGGTCAGGGTAATTGCGAACGTCTCTTTATGCGAGATGAGGTTATCGATGTCTTGGTTCGAAAATTATATTCTGTATGAGTTTGATTTTGTTTAAATGGTGTAAAAGAAATTCTTATAAACTATGGTATGTAAGTCCGCCAACCCGCGCTAGGCCTGTGTGGTTGAATATATGTCCTATTCACTCTCAATCGTACTCTCGATTGTAGAGGAGGCCCGTGCCCTGCAGTGGGACGTATATGGGCATGGATACAGTACAGTGCGGTGTTTACGGGGTATACCAATACAGATGCGGAAAACTCTTGTAATGAACTTGAGTTTTCGTAATTAACCCTGAGAAAATCAATTGGAGAGTGTAGAAGAAAAATGTCGGAAGGACTTATTTCTGACGCTTTTTTAATCTTTCCCGAGCCAATTAGTGTCGATATCGTCTTATTATTATATTTTATTCTTATACTTATAGCTTATATATTATTATATTATTCTTCTTCTTTACCAGCCCATATACGTACCACTGCACCATTGTGCCTCCTCTACAATGGAGAGTGGTTAGGCCATACAGTCCACCACGCTTGCCAAATCCCGGTTGGTGGACTTGCATACCATAGAAAAGTGTCGATATCATCATCATCATCATCATATCAGCCACAGGAAGTCCACTGCTGAACATAGGCCTCCCCCAAGGATCTCCACAGTGACCTGTTGGAAGCGGCCTGCATCCAGCGACTTCCTGCGACCTTAGTCAGATCATCCGTCCACCTTGTAGGCGGGCGTCCGACATTTCGCGTGCCTGTAAGTGTCGATATAAAGTCATTACATTTCTTTCTTTCTTTGTTAGATCACATGCCTCCACAAACATGGCAATGACCTAGCCGATTGGTAAACTTAACATATCTTTAAATTTGCTTTCAGCATTTCGCAGATATGTAGTATTCCTTATTTTTTGTCTCACCTAAGGCAGCGATACAATTAACTCCAAACCGACTCTGAATTTGATAACTTTTCATTCATTTGAGGTTCCTCTTCTCGAAATTAAAAAATACCGCAATTATTAATACAATGAACCCTCATTACAAAATTAATTATTTTAATAACTCAAAGCTAACATTACCGAACCGCAACAGTTCTACAATTGTATTATTATTTTCAATCAAATTTGTTGAACCATCCATTTGTAATTCAAAAAGTACTAAGTTATTAGACTTCATAGATATTATAGATAAATATTGTTAAAAGTTATAATGAGCTTGGTTACTGGTGGTTCCCTCATATGTAAGAGTTCGCCTGCGTAGGTACCACCGCAATGTCTATTTCTCCCGTCAAACAGAAGTATAAATGCATTGTTGTGTTTCGGATTGAAGAACATTGTAGGCAGAGTAACTACTGGACATATTGAGACTTAAATAAAATGAAAATATTTATTGAATCCATAAATGTCATACATTATTTAGATTCAGTCACTTTTTTTTCTACTACCACACAGTTCACAAGGCTGTTTTCGCCAGAGAAAAACGGGCAAGAAACTCTAGCGTCTAACTCTAACTCTAGCGACTTCACATCTTATGTCTCAGGATGGCGAGCGCAGTGGAATGCCAAGCATTGCTTTGTAATTTAAGGCGTTATTTGGTTTTGCTGCTGTTCATGAGCGGTCGCTTACCATAAGGCGAACTACAAGCTCACCTCGCCATTTATTGCAATAACAAAATGTCCACATGGACAAAAACCTCCAAAATATACTGATTAAAAGAAGTTACTAGACTGTATAAATACTCGGGACTCGGGTTACATCTTGCGAAGGCTTTCAATGTAAATTCTCAAGTATTATAGATAAAACAACCAGTCTGGAATATCTTGATGAGCGTCCTTCAATTACGTTATTTGTTGTGAAGGAAAATTCGTAGGTAACTTGAAGAGAATTGTTTTTGGGGAAAGTATTGTGTATAGCAAGTATCGTACATAATAATAATCTATACATATAAATAAAATTGAAGTGTCTGTTTGTAAAATGAAATTTAATAAAAACCAACTATATATCGTTATATACACGATACCTATAACGAAAATGACTTAGACTTTTTTTTGTCTGTCTGTCTGTCTGTTTGTTCCGGCTAATCACTGAAATGGCTGGACCGATTTTGACGGGACTTTTATTGTCAGGTAGGTGATATAGTAAGGAGTGACTTAGGCTACATTTATTTTAGAAAAAATCTTTTATTTTAGAAGAATAATGTTTTTGTTAAATTCCACGCGGACGAAGTCGCGGGTACAGCTAATTATAAAATAATACTAATAATCAAATAGTTTATTGAATCTTTCCTTAACCTAGGTAACAAACAAAAGATTTTTCCTTAAATCAGAACTGTTCGAATATGAGATACCCACTTCTAAAAATAAATACTATTCTCTGTTATACTTATCATTTTCCTCGAAAATAGTCTACGGTTGCGACGTACGATAGAAGAATCCAACAAGAACTGGTGGTAGGTACCACCGCAATGTCTATTTCTCCCGTGAAACAACACTGCTTAAATGCACTGTTGTGTTTCGGATTGAAGGACATTGTAGCCAGAGCAACTACTGGACATATTGAGACTTAACATCTTATGTCTCAGGATGGCGAGCGCAGTGGAATGTTTCTACTGTTTATGAGCGGTCGTATCGCTTACCATCAGGCGAACGGCTTGCTCGTCTCGCCATTCATTGCAATAAAAAAAATCCAAAATGTTGTGGAGTATCTAGGCACATTAGTGAAATTTTATGTACGGCGTCCGAATATTTGAAGTGCGTATCGTTTTTATAGAGTATTTTATTAACCCCCTGTATTTTAAAATCTATCTTTATCCTTAAAATTTCATCAGACTTCACATTTATTCTTTAAATAGCGGTTGACCACAACATTTCGTCAAATGTTTGTAAAAAATTCCAACCACTTTTTTGTATTAACATTTTTATAGAGCCTATGATTTTTTTTTTTTTTATTGCATTGATTGGCGAGACGAGCATGCCGTTCGCCTGATGGTAAGCGATACGACCGCTCATGAACAGTAGCAATATTCCACTGCGCTCGCCATCCTGAGACATAAGATGTTAAGTCTCAATATGTCCAGTAGTTGCTCTGGCTACAATGTCCTTCAATCCGAAACACAACAGTGCATTTAAGCAGTGTTGTTTCACGGGAGAAATAGACATTGCGGTGGTACCTACCCAGATGGCCTCTCACATATGAGAGACCTACCACCAGTATTATATTAGTATTTGAGTGGATTAGTTCAAGAAGTACAACGTATAAGATCTATTTGTGTTTTTTATTATGTATTTAGTAAGTTATTGATACAAAGACATTATATTCGTTTTGTCTTTAATATTAACGACCAGCATTGACTTGACTTACTTGTAAACACCTTTACTGATTTATAAAATATGGAAAAATGAAATACATTTTCATACCTTCAAAGTCTTTATGAAATGTAAAAATAAGAGTTTTATTTATTAAGTTCCACATATTATTTTGCAAACAATAACAATCCCAGCATTTAAAATGAGTGATCATGAATTTCCACCGCATTTCCCACAGTTCAATAACGTGAAAAAAAACACATTCCCTTATGTTTTAGAATGTATGTCGGGAATTCTCTAGTGTAGCGGGGCGTTAAGTTCGTAGCGCCGTAGCGCCGCAGCACCGTAGCTCGTAGCCGTAGACGTGAGTTCGTAGCACTTCGATATTGCAATTTATGTGTCGCTGAAGAAGTTTATTTTATTTTCTTCTGTAATGATATTTTTAACCATTAAGTTTTTTATAAGAGAAATTGGGTTTGCTTGTTGCGAGATGGCGGGTGTGGGTTTAAATGGAGGATGTTTTAAAATATGAAGAAATGGTTTTGTATATGTATATGTACACTCAAGTTGAGTTGATAAATCTGCCAGATATATATTCTTGACGCTTAAAATCTGTTGAAAATCTCAATAGACTCTAAACCAACAGATTATGTTAAAACAGCATCACACAAACATACAGGGTATATCAAGACTGCTACCAAAACGAAGCTGGGTGATAGTTTTAGTGACTTCAGACATAATGCAACTAAATTTTGTGCAAAAATTTGTGACGATTTTTTTTTTGTATTTTTTTGTATTGTCGTAATAGGATAGTAAATACATAGTTTTTTTCTTGAATAATAGTGTACACCCTTTTATTTTTAAAGACGCTATGGTATGCAAGGCTTTAAATAATTATTTCACCAAAAACTATGGATTTACCACCCAAACTCGACGTCTATCGTCATTTTTGGGTGGTAAATCCATAGTTTTTGCTAAAATAATAATTTAAACACTTTTATACCTTAGAGTCTTTATAAATAAAAGGGTATACACTATAATTTTACGAAAAAATGTATTTACCACCCAAATACGACCATATAAAAAAAATAACAAAAAAAAATTGTCGCTTTTTTTTCCAACATTTTCTGTTGCATTGTGTCTGAAGTCGCTTTAACTACCACCCGGCTTCGTTTTCGGTAGCAGTCTTGATATACCCTGTATATATCAAGTCTTATGCCATGGTATTAAAAACTACGACAGACATTTCCATATTTCAGTTCGTAACATTCAGTTAAATCTAAGAAACCATTATAACTAACAGAGACTTTTCGGTCTCAAAATATCTAGAACCAAAAGCAATATCAGTGGTACTAAACATTTCTTATGGAGTGTGAATCGAACCCGCGACCTCGTTTCATAACCAGCTCTCAACCAACTGCTCTACAAAGCTATCTAATATTTTACACCTAATAGATTTCCAATTCTCTAAATATCTCTATTTATATTCAATCGTACATACAACCAAATTACGACCAAGAAAACAATACCAATACACTCTGATCAAACGACGTATGTGCACAACTTTTCCATAGCACTTACGCCATTCTTCCATAAACAGCATAAAGACCGATTCTTACACCACTCATGGCTACCGCGATCACCTAATTTATTTTCATTGGCAGCCCTAACATTACATTATACGACACACACTTACACAAAATCAAACCTTAACCCGACCACTAATGGTTGATATTCCAATGTCGGTTTTTATAGAGATAATGTCACCTCCTTGGTACAATGAGCCCTAACGATACGCATTGCTCGTTGACCTTTGAAAGGAAGTGTACATTGCCGGCAATGTATCGATATTCCTTTCATACTGTCAGATAGCGATACACTCGCGGCCAGAATAAGGTTAATATTTATTTGATTTCGCGGTCCTGTAAGGAGGGTTAAGTCGTTCACTCTGATGTGAACGGGTTAAGTTGTGTAATTTGGGGTATGTTGGACCATAGAGCAGTACTTGAGGGTTGATGTTATTTTATAATGCCGTGGAGGTTTTTATATGGCAAATATTAAATGGTACACGAAAATGTATTTAATAATGTCCATACTATTTCGTCAACCAGTCATTTTTGCTTTAAATGTAGGGTTACGGAGTTTCTTACAAGCATAATATTACACAAAAAATTAAATTAAAGTTAAAACCGTTTATTAAAAATATAGAGTTATTGAGACTTAAAACTATTTAAAAAAATGAAATACAAAAATATGAGATTCATACAACTAGTATTTTCAAGGGTACTTAAACTAGGCGTAGCCTGTGCCTTAAATTATAAAATCTAAACTTACCACTTTAAAATATGTAAATAAGTAGAAAAAATTAAAAATATTAATTTCCAAGACAAACTCTTAATCAAATGACCCTAAGAAAAATATTAACGTAAAATAAATTGTACATTTTGAGTACTAAAATAGATCGGAGGGGTTTCAGGGTCCAATTAAGGTCCTTTGTTAACTTTTGACCTTGTCTTATATAATTCAGAACCTTTCACGACGCGACACCGGCTTGGTACAATCGTCAATTTCATATTTTATTTCATTTAACATCTCTCAATCCATAATTTAGCTATAGTTTCGTAAAAATGGATTAAATATGAATCTAGATATAATATCTATTTATTTAATTCTTTATATACAAATAGTATACAGGCGGGGCTTAATGCCAAAGGCATTTTCTAACAGCCAACCTTCAGGTGGTGCAGAGATAAATTCAGAAGGTGCATAAAAATGGGTTGAGATGTGAATTGAGGATATATACTCAATACAATATCCTTCAATTCGAAACACAACAGTGCATTTACACCGGTGTTTGGCGGGTGAAAGAGACATTACGGTGACAACCAAGCGGCCTCTCACATGTGAGACTTACCTACCGACCTAAAAACACATTAATAAAATAAGGGTGCAATAAACCAAGACATATAAGGCGTGCGTAAAAATTCCTATCACAGTATAAAAATAAACAGCATGGCATTCACCCGCGCTGTGGGTGATTGATGACGTCACGGGTGCCGTCGTATCCGCTTCCTACCTGTTATCGTATAAATTATGTGGGTGGTGTAACAAATGTTGTTTTTTTTTTATTGCAATGAATGTCGAGACGAACATACCGTTCGCCTGATGGTAAGCGATACGACCGCTCATAAACAGTAGCAAAACCAAACAACACATTGAATTACAAAACAATGCTTGGCATTCTACTGCACTCACCATCCTGAGACATAAGATGTAAAGTCTCAATATGTCCAGTAGTTACTCTGGCTACAATGTCCTTCAATCCGAAACACTACAGTGTATTTATACTGATGTTTGAGGGGAGAAATAGACAATGCGGTGGTTGGAAGCATGTGTTATTTTTCTATTTGTAGGTGATTGGTTTAATCAGGAAAAATAACTAGATTGTAGCTGTATAACAAAGTCACCCACTATTAAGCACGGGACTCCTTTACAACGAGTGTTTCAAAGGACATTGTAACCAGAGTAACTGGGCATATTGAGACCCTAAATCTAATGTCTCAGGATAGCGAGCGCAGTGGAATGCCAATAATTGCTTTGTAATTCAATGTGTTGTTTGATTTTGCAAGTGTTGCCTAACTCCGAAAAGTTAGAGGTGTGCCCTGGGAATAGAATTCGCGACCACCGTGAACGTGTTGGCAGCTGCGTCTGGTCCGGTTATCACGTGCCACCACGCACTTTTTACACATTTTTGTAATGTAGATACTTTTTAAATAATCAAGTAATAAGAAATATTCATATTATATTATTCGAGAAACTCCCACGATTCCAGAAGCAGAAAGCATAAAGTATTGAAAACTACGAAATGGAAGATCTAACATCAACTCGTATTATTTACCCAATTTCACTCCAATAAAACGTTCTCAAACTTTAAGTACACCTTGAGCACTTCGAGACGAGAAATCGAATCCATTAAGCCATTATATGTGACATAAAGACAGAGGTTCTCAAAGAGCGAGGCCCCTGCCCCCTCGCCCTTTTCACGCCCCTCGCGCAATTGAACGAAATGGTATGCTTTATGCAATTTTACGATTGAATAAGTTATATCTGAATGTTTGGTTTGGATATTACGATCTGTGTAAGTTATTTCCAAGGCGCGTTATTGATGTTCATGGTCCATTGCACCAAGGATATACAACATATTCTGGCCGACACAATAGACTCGATTTGTGAGTGAACTGTCTCATTTCGTTTATACTCATTGCGTTGGTAGTAAATAAATACACCCAACAGTCACATTCGTAGTTCTAATCCCACGTTGAGATCAATTCAGTCTTGTATTGCGGGTATCAGAAACTACGAAAGACTTCGGTCTCACAAACACACCGAACCAATACAAATACTTGTAGGCCTCACCTTTTACGAAATGGAGATCGAACCCACAATACCCTCGTGATAGGCTTGCCCCAATAGCATCGTGGATTGTATACTCAAGGCCAAACGTAGGTTTCGGATTGGTATCCAAGGGGTGTAAGTTTATGTATGTATGTAGAAAATCAAGACTTGCCTCAAAAGCAAACAGACGTCCTATTTTTATCCTTAATATAAAATTAGCCTTCATTATTCAATTTCTCTAGAAGATTTTTTTGTAATGAATAAATAATACACATTTATTCAACTATGTCTCGACAATCCAAGTACTTAGTTTGTCTCCGAATGTACTGATTTTATTTTTTGTTAATTTTTATTTTTTAAGAATCAGCTGGTTTGTTCCACAGTTTAGATAATGAATGCTTATTGCATACATTTTTATTTCGGTAGAAGTTTTATATTTAGTAAAGCTAAGATAAGCTGTATAGATTGAACATTTGGGCTAGTTCGTTTTTTAGAGAATAACAGCCTTTAGTATAGTGTCTATTGTGAGGCACAGGCTCGTCGGCAAATTAGTGTGCCTCTAAATGACAACTTACCGCTCATTGCTCGGCATTTAAATATGTGCAATAGCTTGTCGCTATTATATTTAAAATAAGTATTAATCTATATATATAAAAATGAAACCCGTTTCGCGTTGTCACGGCATCACGTGTGAACGGCTGAACCGATTTCGATAATTATTTTTTAAAAATGTTTGGGGAAGTCCAAGGATGGTTCTTACGGCGAGAAAAAATCGAATAATTGCCGGAAAAACCCTATAAACAGCCCTTTTCTTTTTCCCATATAAACGTTTTCTAACTAAAACGTAAAGTCAATTTGAGCTTTATTGCTATTGTATAAAGTTCATATTAAATTACAAGCACTCACTGTTGTTTCAACAATGTATGTTCCTAACGTCAAAGAGTCAATTTGCACTTTATTACCGCTGAACAAAGTTCAAATTCAATCATATCTATCAAAACAGTGTGCGTGATTTTCCCATACAAAATGTTCATGGGTTTGTAACTGTCAAACATTTAATTTTCACCCTGTCGATATGGTAAACTCTTCCCTCAAATTAAAGAACGTATTTTTAAATAAAGGTTTCGAATCGACAACACAATATTCGATTAATGGCGTATTTTAGATTTTACAGATGTAAAATATTGACAGTAGTGAAAATGGATTGACATTTTATTTGATTGAAATTGTTTATGCCTGCGTTCAGAAATTTATTTTGTATAAACTAAGGAGAATATATCAAGCTACATTAATATAGGACAATGAAATAAATAATGTTCACACGTAATGGTAGATTTACATGTTGGCTGAGGCTGGGCCAACGTCTTCCAATTCCAACCTATTAACTATGAAAAACATAATGCCAACCGAGCCAAACACTCCGTTTACACGCTGCCGTTGGTCGAGGCTGGCTGAGGTTGGCCAAGCGTGTAAATGCAGCATAAAAAACTATCATCATATCATCATCATCATATCAGCCACAGGAAGTCCACTGCGAACATAGGCCTCCCCCAAGGATCTCCACTATGACCTGTTGGAAGCGGCCTGCATCCAGCGACTTCCTGCGACCTTAGTCAGATCGTCCGTCCACCTTGTAGGCGGGCGTCCGACATTTCGCTTGCCTGTACGTGGCCTCCACTCGAGAACCTTTCGGCCTCAACGGCCATCGGTTCTACGAGCTATGTGCCCGGCCCACTGCCACTTCAACTTGCCAATCCTATGGGCTATGCCGGTAACCTTGGTTCTCCTACGGATCTCTTCATTTCTGATTCGATCTCGTAGGGAAACTCCGAGCATAGCCCGCTCCATGGCTCGTTGAGTGACTTTGAGCCTTTTAATGAGGCCCACAGTGAGAGGCTACGTCTCGGTGCCGTATGTCATCACTGGTAACACACAACTATCGAAGACTTTCGATTTTAGGCACTGAGGTATTTTGGACGAGAAGACGTCGCGAAGTTTCCCGAACGCTGCCCAACCGAGTTGGATTCGCCGATTGACCTCTCTCTCGGAGTTGGACCTGCCTAACCGGACCACTTGTCCTAAATAGACATAATCGTCTACAACTTCGAGAGTCGAGCCCCCAACTCCAATGGGGGTGGGCACAACATGGATATTCGACATGAACTTCGTTTTATCCATGTTCATTTTAAGACCCACCTGTTGGGAGACTCGATTAAGGTCTTCGAGCATAGTGCTAAGATCTTCCAGCGATTCTGCCAAGACTACAATATCGTCGGCAAATCGAAGGTGAGTAATATACTCGCCGTTGATGTTGATGCCGAATCCTTTCCACTGCAAGAGCCTGAAGGCGTTTTCCAGCGTGGCAGTGAACAGTTTCGGAGATATGACATCTCCCTCTCTCACGCCTCTCTGTAGTGGAATAGCCTTCGTGCTCTGATCTTGTACTCGGACCGACATGGTGGCGTTGTTGTACACTTCAACACTTCGATGTACCGATAGTCTATGTGGCACCGCTAAAGAGACTGTAGCACAGCCCAGGTCTCGATCGAATCAAAGGCTTTCTCATAGTCCACAAACGCTAAACAAAGCGGCAAGTTATATTCCTCGGTTTTTTGTATAACCTGCCGTAGCGTATGAATATGGTCTATGGTACTAAAGCCTTTTCGGAAACCGGCTTGTTCGGGAGGCTGGAAGTCATCAAACCTGCGTTCGAGACGATTTGTGATGACCCTCGAAAACAACTTATAGACATGGCTCAGGAGCGAGATGGGCCTGTAGTTCTTCAGCAAGGTGTTATCACCTTTTTTGAAGAACAGTACCACCACGCTCCTGCTCCATGCTTCTGGCGTTGAGCCCTCGAGGAAAACGGAATTGAATAAGAAGTTATACTTACTCCTTTTCAAGATCGAATGCCATTTTTATCACGAATTTTTACAGTGGCCTTTCCTTCTCTATAATTCACTGATAGAAATGTACATCGTATCGGAGTGAGATAGGTTATATTATACCTAAAGGGGGTAAAAAAGGGTTGAAATGTTATGTCTAAGAAAATCGAAACCACTGAAGTTATGTCTATGAAATTTTATATTTCAACTCTTTATTACTAACAAAAAGTAATGGCGTGCAATATTTTTTGGAAAAAACAGCATTTTGGTGCTGAAGTAAGGGAAGGAATATTGGATGCACAATAAAAAACGCAAAAGTTTTTAATGTCAAAATTCATAAGGCAATCTTTATATGTATATGTATATGGATGTTTATGGAGAGAAGGGACATAAAGTAAAATAGAATGGAAGGTACGGGAGAGGGCTGGGATAGATGACAGATTTGTTAGGACGAAATGTAAATGCACGTTATAAAACGGGATGGATAATAAAAAGAAGGGATGGGACGGATTGGGAAGAGACTGAACAGGTGGATGAGACGGGATTGTGCCGGACAGTAGGATAGCTACGTCATGTTTAGGTATACAAGAGTTTATACGAAAAACAACATGTATTTGGTGTGGAGTGGAATCAAGAAATATATGCACCCAGGCGAAGCTGGGTCGGGCCGCTAGTTGATTATAAATTTTATCTACTTCAAGTAAAATTGCTCTCATATCTTATAAGTTTTGCTATAGATTAATCTTTTGTTCTAAATATTTGTTTGTTTAAAATTTTATTTTATAGTATAGATACTCTATCTGAAATAAATAAATATTATTATTATTATTTATTTAGTCATTCGTAAATACACTGTGACTTGGAAAGGTCTAAGTATATCCAAATTTCACCCAAGCTATTTTCAATACGAGATGTTATTAAATGGGGAGGGGGGGGGGTATTGTATTACCTAGCACAAATCTTTGCACCAGCAAAACAATAACCACACGGAGCAGATGCGCAATTGGAATTTGAACTCAGGTGCTCACAGCTCACTACTTGTTAATGTTGTCACTAAAATGCTGGGCTGGAGAAATATTAAAATTATCATTGTATATTGTAGCATTTTAAATAAACGGAAAATGTTATTAATATCCATATATCACTAATCCGTTGCTGATATATTTTAAATGACTAATAATTATGATGTATCATATTGAATACAGCTCAAATACTACTCAATCGATAGGTTAGGCTAGTTAGCTCAGCGGAGACAGCGGCGTTTAACTTCCAATTAGAAGTGGTCAGAGTCCATTTTTTATTTAGTTTTTATATCGGTTACCAATTAATCTCTCATAAGCACACACACAGTAATACTTACCACTAAAAAACTTGTATTATAAAAATAAAAACATTTTTTATATAAATATTTATGGAATAATATTTTAAGTATAAAGTTACGTGGTAAGGACCGCCGCTTTCAAATGTGGGGAGATTTTCGCCTTCACACAAATAATTGACAGCTAGCTGACAACGCTTCAAAAATGTTTTCTTCAGATGTTTTTTGTAGGCAATAAGTGACTTGGATGGAAAATATTTGATAAATATGTGGCTTTTATGGGTCCGCACGTAGAAAAAAACGAATCGTCTATATATTTACTTTGTTTTCTTTCTTTAATCGTACCTGTAAAATGTTATAAGGTTTTTAGAACTATAGAAATACCGCCACGTTACCAAAAACTTACTTAACTTATCCTTTCTCTGATATCCATGCAAAGGATTCTTGTTAGAAATTGCCTGGTTCAATAGGGTACTTTAAATATAGCTATAATAGTTTAGTTTATGTTTTGGTGTATGTAGGTATGTATATTATGAAAGTACAATAAGAAATTAAATGAAAATAATTATTGAACCCATAGAATGTCATACATTATTCAGATTCAGTCACTTATTTCTTTTTTCGCTACCACCCGGTTCACTAAACTGTTTTCGCATTTCGTAAGAAACTCTAGCGAATAAAGTAGAAATAAATTGATAAATAAGTATTATTCATCTCCTATATTTCAATAATAAATAACACTAAAAGTCTAACTTCAGCAAGATATTTCAGTATTCAATTCATAAAATTAATCAATTAGTTTATAAGTTATAACAAAAGCGATCGCATTCCTCGCATGAATGGCAGCTAAACGCAATACGTAGAGTGCAAGTTGGAACTTAGATCAAAGCGAAACGTTGGGAACCACTGAACTGAATTATAGATCCAAATCTCCACCGACAAGTTACAAGAGTGAAATTTCTTTGAATACACTCCAAATTAGTTTAAGTAAGTTCAAACAACTAAAATTATTCCACGAGATTGCCAAACTTCTTAATGTTTCGCGCAAATTTTATCGAATATTTTTAAGCTTTCTTTTTTGTGACTGGTTTGTAAAGTTTCGGGATTTTTTGCGTCAAAATATAATGACAATATAAATATATGACGATGAGATATAAAAATAAATGCTAATTTGATGATGATTACATCAAATGAACACTGATGACACTGATGATGGAAAATTTGGAATGGCAGTGGTGAAGTAGTAGAAATTATTTAGTCTTCAAAAAAGAAACTCTCATCAGTCAAATCATAACCACTACTGGAGGTAGGTCTCTCATATGTGAGAGGCCATCTGGGTAGGTACCACCGCAATGTCTATTTCTCCCGTGAAACAACACTGCTTAAATGCACTGTTGTGTTTTCGATTGATGGACATTATAGCCAGAGCAAGTACTGGACATATTGAGACTTAACATCTTATGTCTCAGGATGGCGAGCGCAGTGGAATGTTGCTACTGTTTATGAGCGGTCGTATCGCTTACCATCAGGCGAACGGCTTGCTCGTCTCGCCATTCACTACAACAACAAAAAAAAACACAAAGGTTTTTACCAGTTTTATGTGAGACGGTGATACACTCGATTCATTTAGATTCTGATTCACTTCGTCGTTAAAATCTAGAACTACAGCGACTGGTAAATAGTCCATATTAGTTCTCTTGGACATACATCTGACACAATTTAATTATGGAACAATTTGCCGGTTCATCCATTTGCTTCAAGCCACTTCCTGCAACTTTTATTAGTAACAACTGTCTACTGTTTAATGAACATTTTAAACTCATTTGTTTTAATTAGAAAAAGAAATTGCTTCACTAAATAATGAGATAGTGAAGGAATATTAACCGTGTTTATATTAACTTTCCTTGATGTTTTTAATAAACGTTGCATGCAGTGCACGTACCGTCTTTATGATATCTTGGTGCAATATGGAAAATCCAAGGCAATAAAGTCTTTATAAAATGTCCCGAGAATTGAAATACTAGATACTATTATAAGATTAAGTATTTTTAATATTAAACTAAATATTATTATCAACAATAAGATAACGTATTTTTAGTTTTCAACTGTTATATATGAAGGCAAAGATACAAAATATTATTATTCAAAAATAGGAGACAGTATTTTCAGTTTTAAAACTCTTAAATGTAAAGATAAAAATACTAAATATTATTCAAATATAGTCCATATACCGGGTATCTCAAGACTGCTACCGAAAACGAAGCCGGTTGGTAGTTTTAGTGGCTACAACCACAATGCAATTAAAAATTTCGCATAGAAACGCGACAATTATTTTTTATGATTTTTTAAATATCGTCATTTTTGGGTGGTAAATCCTTAGTTTTTGCTAAAATAATAATTTAAACTCTTTTATACCTTAGAGTATTTATAAATAAAAGGGTATACACTATTATTTTAGGAAAAAACGTATATACCACCCAAATATGGCCATAGAAAAAAAATAACAAAAAAAATAGACGCTTTTTATTGCCACTTTTTCTGTTGCATTGTATCTGAAGTCGCTTAAACTACCACCCGGCTTCGTTTTCGGTAGCAGTCTTGATATACCCTGTATGTTGTAGTTATAACTAGGCCCTGGAATAGTAACTTCGAACAAATTAATTAAGTTAAATTAATCATATTAACTAAACCAAACAAAAATCACCAACCCATTGTCCCAACAAAATATTCAAATATACATCCAACTAATGATTTTGTCCCGAAATAGCAAATACAATTCCTTCAGATGTTTCGATATTACATGTATTTACTGAAGTGTTATGATCAGAAATTCTCTCGAAAATGTGTACGAAATTGTGAATTCTAGCAAATGTCTGAAATTTAACGGTGGGCGTACTCGCTGAAGTGTCACCGTCGTGTAATGTTAGAATGAAAAAAAAAATCGCCGACGTACTTGGAAATTATTTTGTAAAGCGAAAATAGTATCAGCTTTTCTACCGGGAAAATGCATAAAACTTTCGTATATGTTTATGATGTTAATTTAGTCTTATTTTTTATTCGTAGTTTAATTTTTCATTTGTAATTTTGTTCTATGCAGATCTATGTAATTTTAAAAAAAGATAAATAAAAAAAAATCTATTGTATGCGAACAAGAGAACATGACGGCTCATAGCTGAACGAAACAAAAGCCAATGTGATATGTTCATCTATGTAGTACAATAAATATTTTAAAACGTATTCTACATACCTATATTCTACATATCCGATTTCTATCTGACCACCACGCACTAATGTGCATTTAAGTTATCTGGTAATAAAAACCCCGTAAAGTATTTGTAAGAATGAGGCAATGAGATCAGAGTGGTACAAATATCTTTATGAAAAACGACGGGCAATGCTTAACACGAAACTCCTCTACAATTGAGATGGCTTAGGCCGTAGTCCACCATGCTGGCCTATTGTCATTTGGCAGACTCTACTCTAGAAATTCTTAGTAAAATCTCCATAGTTTACCTAGTTTCTTTAAGATGTTTTCCGTTTAAGGAAAATTAGCATTAAACATTGTACAATAGTGTTACAAAACACGCTATTCCCAGTGACGTAAGCTCGTAGCGAATAATTTAATGACGTCACAATTCTACAATTCAGTCGCCATTTTACAATTGCCCTCATCGCCTTTAACACTTAGCTAGACAAGTTTTATTTCATTCGGTTTCTTACTATTGTGAAATGTGTTCTAGTTTTTGAACTGAATTTTAAGAATGGTTTTTATGCTGGTTATTCTAGGCTGTATCTTATGATGAATCTATACATGAATAATAAAAAAAAAAACGTTTTATAGATGGTAACAATTATAATCATAGTGTACAAACACTTATGAAGATATACATAGATAGCCCACATGAAAATCAATTAAGTTTTGCGTCGTGGGTATGAGAAGGTACGAGTTACTTTTCGGTTTCACACCCAGACCCGAGCAGAATGCTTGTGGACCTAATAAATACTTGTATTCGTGCGTGGACCGAACTTACGGCCTCTTGGTTCACAGCCGGCGTCTTACCAACTGCGCTACTAAGAAATGTACTTCATATAGAAATATGCATCTTCCTTGAGTAGGTTAAAAGAATAAAAAAAAATTGAATTCGCTTAAAAAATTTGTTTCAAATCTAATTCAACTCGGACTAAATCAAATCTAGTAGTATAACAAAATGTGCCGAAAAATATTGCATTCTCCCGATACCCTCTCTCTCGGTAGGTCTCTCATATGTGAGAAGCCATCTGGGTAGGTACCACCGCAATGTCTATTTCTCCCGTGAAACAACACTGCTTAAATGCACTGTTGTGTTTCGGATTGAAGGACATTGTAGCCAGAGCAACTACTGGACATATTGAGACTTAACATCTTATGTCTCAGGATGGCGAGCGCAGTGGAATATTGCTACTGTTTATGAGCGGTCGTATCGCTTACCATCAGGCGAACGGCTTGCTCGTCTCGCCATTCAATGCAATAAAAAAAAAAAAAAAAAAAAAAAACCCACAGTAGAGCAAAGACTGCGGTTATTCTCATCAACGAGTGACTACAATACTATATATTTATCTCTATTTCAATTTCTATGGATAAATCAGGATACAGTGCTGAATGTGGTTTTGTGTACCCTTTGCCCGAATTGACGATTAAAACTGAACATCCTCTCATTAGGTGTAAGCATACAAAAATATCTGTTTCTACAAAGGATACATGATTGAGCTAAACAAATGTAGAACAACACAACAAACTATTAGCATTATTTAGCATTCTCTTTTCCACAGCAAAGACACGAATAATGTGGCCTTTTCCCTATATCTACATTAAAAACACGAATAATGTAGCATTCACCCTACATCCACAGTAAAGACGCGCTGCGGTTATTGTGAACAGTAAGGGAGTAACTACTAGTATATTCAGCTCCATTTGCTATTCAGGGCTAGGGAGTTAGTCTATACTCCGACACGTAGTCGAATGCTCTTACATCATATATAAAACTGTATGAATATGCCTAAATAATGTACTAAATGTTCGAATTCACTATCGTATGTAACCTTACACTAAGTGAATGATAAGTTTTATAGAGACTAGTATTGATTTTGAGAAGTGTTATATCCTAAAGGTGGTTGCCGAACGTTCGAACATTCGATCTTCGTGTCGGAGAATAGAGTAACCCCCCTGAATACTGCGGTACAGATTTGATCGTTGTGATACAGTGACTGCTGATTAAATCTGTTAGCATACAGTTGGGTTTTATTTATAACTAGCTGTCGGGCCCGGCTTCGCCCGGGTGCAGATAGTTTTTGAGTCCAATCCACATCAAGAACATATTATTTCGCGTGTCTACTAACTATATTTCCCGCGTGCCGTCGACTATATTTCCCTTCCGTAGGAGAGGACATCCCGTGCCAACAATTTGAATTTGAAAGAGTAGAAAATATGTATATTTGGTTTCCTGACTCATCCCACGGGAACACTACATTTTTCGGGATAAAAAGTAGCCTATGTGTTAATCCAGGGTGTCAGCTATCACTATACCAAATTTCATCAAAATCTGTTGAGCCGTTTTTTCATGAAAGAGTAACAAACATCCATACATACATACAAACTTTCACCTTTATAATATTAGTAAGGATACTATTATTTATAATACTACACACACTACTACTACATTATGAAATTAGAGTTCTTAATGACAAAAACTGTATAAAAAAAGTTAGCAGTATAACCTTAGAGTATTTATAATGCAGAGGTAGGGCGGTTACTTCAAAAACGTAGTTAAAAAAAGTCATGCCCGGGCACCTTCATCTACCCTTCTATTGGCTAATATTTGATAGGACAATACGCAAGAATTATATGAAAATAAAATTTAAAAAAATAATTTTGGACTATTGAATTCCACTCAGTCTTTTTAATAGAATATTAACTAAATATATAGCAATTCGTTTTAAATAATTACTTGAATTTTCATCAAAACAGCAGTGCTACCAACATTGCCAACAAAAAAAAAATATTTTTTTACGCAGATGTATGATAACGCTCCCTCTATATTGTAAATACTCTAAGACTATAACACAGTCTCGAATAATGTGGTGTTCTCGCAACATCCACAGTAGATATGTTGCGGTTATTGTAACAGCAACTTGAGACCATCCTGAACGTTTAACTTGACAGTATTTGTGAACTGTCTAGACGTAGTTGGATAACTGGATTAGTTTTAGCTGTAACGTATGCGTGGGAACGTGTTGGATTTAATTTAGTGTGGTGAGTGACCTAATTTTCGTCACTTGTTATGTTATCATCGATTTTGTTTCTGAGATTAGGTATTTTGAAAATAAATTATTGTAGCTGTATTATAATGCGTGGTGGCCTGTTGGTAATAACGTCGTGGCTGCCTACATAGTTACGGTGGCGGCGGGCTCAAATCTCACCATACATTTCCGACTTATCAAGTCATGTGTGTATTGATAGTCCAGGCATTATGCCGGTTAAGGAAAATATTGTGAGGAAACCTGCATTGTATGGTATGTCAAGTCCTCCAACCCGCACTAGGCCAGTGCGGTGGACTATATGACCTAACCACTCAATAGTATTCTCGATTGTAGATGAGGTACGTGCTCTGCAATTGGAATCACATTTTAGGACCAGGTTTTAAGGGCTAGGATTTAGAATGTCTGTATCAGCCCATATACTGGAGGGCACCCACGATGTGATAGAGGGTGAACCAATCGCCATATCGGTTCCGCCCGGTATCAGCCCGGAGATAATGAATAGAAAAATACTGTAAAAATTTGCCCGACCCGGGACTCGAACCCGAAAACTCAGTATCGTACCGTAGTTCAACTACGGCATCGAGACATTCGATGTTTAGATAAGGGCTTCACAAAATACACTTTCATTGAATTTCTTCTCAGTTGACTTCTCTCAACTTGACTTAAATGTAAAGAAAGCCCTTAAGGATGTAATGGTGCGGTAAATAAACACACAGACCATCAATCAACGACTATCTATAGTTGACGTCTGCTTTATGACGTCATAAACAGATCGCGTCACGATAATTTATGCTCTATTGCATCTATTTATGCGCCATTTTTGTTTGCGTCTAGTATTTTATTGACTGCTGTAAAACCTTGAGTATTTGTTATTTGACGGATATGGGCGGTAAATTAATTTCGGATTGGTTAAATATGGAGTAATTTATTATTATGTCTCTCGAGAGTGATCAACGCTTTGGTCTTTGGGCTATTATAGACATTTGCATCTATATGATACCTCATGTCATAGTCTATGCAATAATTGAGTGAATTTGGAATAGTGGGGTGTATTGCAATGACGGAATTGATAGATTCAAGTCCAAAGACGTATCTGATGTTTTGACGACGTATTGCATTTGATAATTAGTTATTTGCATTAAATATGAAAGCAAACATTGTGGGGAAATATGCAAGCTTGGGAATTATCTAAAAAGATTTTAGAGGTGTGTATAGTGTACCAACTCAACAATAGACCACAACAAATAAACCAAATTGGAAGCTTTTAATTAATACCTATCCCCTGCTCTATAAAGGATATCCATATTTATGAGTGCAAAGGCATAATTATATTTTACATACGTTCAAAATTAAAATAAAAATAATTAGCATTAACATTTAGTTTTATACCATAACCACTCATAAAAAGTCAGACGTTTGTTAAATTAAAAATGACGTTTTAAAAGTAACAAAAAAGTAAACTAAAATGTAACAAGAATAATATTATTAAACTATTTACCCATCCAGCGTAGCCATTACCAGCAGACATTTGACAAACCCCACCCAACGTTTGTACAAATAGCACAAACACGTCAACCGAAATCGGATTACTGACCGCAACACTCAAGATGGAATACGACCTCATCTGCCGACCTCAAGTCAATCACCTAATGGGCTTAAGACTTGTGATTGTTCAAGTAGATTGTAGTTTGTGTTCAATACTCGTGATGGCCATTGAGGGTTTTGTAGTGAGTATGCTGGCTGCCAACCCGCAGTAGACCAGCGTGGTGGACTAGCCTAACCACCCTCAATCGTACTCTCGATTGTAGAGGAGGCTCGTGCCCTGCAGTGGGACGTATATGGGCTGATACAGAATGCTGGCTTAGGTATTGCAGAGACACTGACATGCCATTATTTTATACATTATTACACACATTATTTTAAGAAATAATAATTTAAGACCTATTTTTTTTGTATTGTTTCAGCCCATGTACGTCCCACTGCAGGGCACGGGCCTACTCTACAATCGAAAGTACGATTGAGAGTGCTTAGGCCATATAGTCCACCACGCTGGCCTAGTGCGGGTTGGCAGACTTACATACCATAGAAATTCTTATAAATCGCTATGGTTTGCAGGTTTTCTCACGATGTTTTCCTTCACCGTTTAGTGCGTGATGATTGACTGTCAATACACACATGATTCCGAAAAGTCAGAGGTGTGCCCTGGGATTTGAACCCGCGACCACCGTGAACATGTTGGCAGCCGCGTCTAGTCCGTTTACCAACAGGCCACCACGCACCTATTAAGACCTAATATCTGCAGATAATTATATAAATTATCTGCTAAATTCTGTCATTGTAGATTTATAAATGTTCTAAATAAGAAATGAAGGACCAGATGGCGGGACGACTTGCACAAGAGGGCCGGCAGCGACTGGATACATAAAGCAGCAGACCGGGTTCTGTGGTGTACCTGGGAGAGGCCTATGTCCAGCAGTGGACTGCAACGGGCTGATGATGATGATATATTGTGGCACTATATACAACCTGTCTCTGCCCACTCTCTCAATCTATACTAATATTATAAAGCTGCAGGGTTTGTTTGTTTGTTTGAACGCTAATCTCTAGAACTACTGGTCCGATTTGAATGGTTCTTTCAGTGTTGGGTAGTCCATTAATCGAGGAAGGCTATGACCTATAGAAAGAAAGCAGTACTGATATTTCTAGCAAATACGAGGAAATTTTGTTCGTTTTTCGTGGTCCGATTGGTCGATATTCTAAACTGATAGTCAGAATTAAACATTTTGACCGCCATTTTAAAACGTGTATGCACCCGGGCGGAGCCGGGCCCGACCGCTAGTTACAGTATATACATCATATCACATTGAAATAAAACTATTATTTACGGATTTTATCGCGGATTTGATATGATTTTTACATGTTTTAACTTTCCGACGTTTCGATAAATTTAGAGCTTTCGTGGTCCGTCCAGTAAATAATAATTTTATTTCAATGTGTAACATTCGACTTAACATCTGTAACATCATGTGTAACATCTAAGAAATAAATATACATCAAATCAAATATGTTTATTGAGGAATATAAGTACAATATGATATTATAATATGTTTACTGAAACCGCTACATAGGCAAACAATACTTTAGTAGATAATTTAGGTCCAGATGATTTTTATTTCAATTCATTAGATATGTTTTCAATTTACTTTTATGATAGAAACTCTGTAATATTGTAATATGCTTTTTTGATAAGAACATCTTTAAGTTTATTTTTAATTAGATTTCTTTTAAGCTCCTTAATTGAACACGGTATACGATTATATGTATGTATGATTATATGTATGTACTGGTGGTAGGTCTCTCATATGTGAGAGGCTGCCTGGGTGGGTACCACCGCAATGTCTATTTCTCCCGTCAAACAGCAGTTTAAATGCACTGTTGTGTTTCGGATTGAAGTACATTGTAGCCAGAGTAACTACTGGACATTTGAGACTAAACATCTTATGTCTCAGGATGGCGAGCGCAGTGGAATGCCTAGCATTGCTTTGTAATTCAAGGTGTTGTTTGGTTTTGCTACTGTTCATGAGCGGTCGCATCGCTTACCATCAGGCGAACGGCATGCTCGTCTCGCCATTCAAAGCTATAAAAAAATGTATATGATGGCTCCATGTAAAATTCACATATAAACATCAGGCTTGTGTTAGATTTTCTCATTCACTACGTATATTTACATAGAATATGAACCCACGCATCTACTTACATCCCTAGCAACAATGTATTTCCCGTAATAAATCACGGAGATTAATCAGCAACCATTTCCATGTCGACAGGGATTAAAACGAAAATCATAGTATGGCTCGCAAAACATGCGCTGCGCTGTATCAACTTGACCCAAAAATTATACGGATCATTCACCATTAGGGTGGGACTTAGTGATAGGAGAAGCGTTGAAAAAATCCGCCAATATACTCATTACTGACAGCCTCCGTAGCGCAGTTGGTTAGGCGTCGGTTGTGTAAAGAGACGCCGCGGGTTCGATTCCCGCACCGAAACAAATATTTGTGGGAACCACAGGTATGTGTTTCAGGTCTGGGTGTTTGTGAGACGGAAACGTCTATACCGGGTATATCAAGAGTGCTACCGAAAACGAAGCCGGGTGGTAGTTTTAGTGACTACAAACACAATGCAACTAAAAATTTCGCTACGAAACGCGACAATTTTTTTTTATTATTTTTTAAATATCATCGAGTTTAGGTGGTGAATCCATAGTTTTTGCTAAAATGATAATTTAAAGTCTTGCACACCATAGCGTCTTTAAAAATAAAAGGGTGTACACTATTATTTAAGAAAAAACTATGTATTTACCATCCTAATACAACGATAGAAAAAAAATAACAAAAAAGAGTTGTCACAATTTTTTCCACAAAATTTAGTTGCACTATGTCTGAAGTCACTAATACTATCACCCAGCTTCGTTTTTGGTAGCAGTCTTGATATACCCTGTATAATATAATAATATTTCTTAATACCCACAAAACGAGATTCGATCTTAGGGTGCAGGATTATGCATGTAACTGAGGGTGTATTTTAGAATGTAGGTAGCTTCCGTGGCGCATGAGTTTAGACATCCTATCTTGACGGCATTTGCACTTACCATCAGGTGCAATGCAGTCACGGTGCGAGACAGAATAATAATCGTCGTTGTCCATTAAACTGAAATTCGGTTCGAGCAGCACAGAGACATATTTTTTTTGTATGTCGTACAATTATTTATCTCGGGTCTTGGTGTTTGTGGGACGGAAAGTTTCTCGTATGTGATACCCACACAAGACTCGATCGTACTGTGGAGTCAGGACTACTTATGTGTCTGTGGGGTGGGTGTATTTATTTAAATAAATAAGCTGCTCATTTCAGAATTTAGACAGCTTCCATGGCGCAGGTTACACACTGGTTGTGAAAAGTGATTTCGAGTCGATCAGCATCAAGACTTCTTGAATTGTTAAATCGTGGAAAGGAAGACAAAAAAACAACAAGAGGAAAGTGGTATTAAGCCTCCGGCAATCCCACTTAACGACACACGACAAAGCTCCCAGTTAACGCGGCACGTCGCTATTTTGTTTCCTTTTTATAAACAACTATCTGTATTCAAGATCTTTATTTACATAAATATACAATTAATTTTCCACAATAAGAACAATAACCCTCAACTTTAACCCGTAACCACTCCATTTAAAACATCTAATCCAAGTAAAAGACGATTATTACGAAGCACCTAACCCGTCTCCAATTTCCTAAAAGAACATTTTGCACTTGAATTACTTGGGGTCGATAAGGCCCATCATCCTATTTCCCACACTCGAAACTTTAGTAAGGGTTAAAACGGAGATCTAAACTCCGAATCTGACGCCAGAGGGCAAAAAGTTGCCCAAGTGTCATTTACATGACTTGGATAATGCGTGCCTGAATTGTATTAAAATATCTAAGGGATATTTGTTTGCGTATTTTGCACGTGTAGGGTTAATTGATGGTTTAAATGTTTTGACAATGTGTTGGATAAATCGAAGTAGTAATAATGAATGGAATTTTACAGTCAGACAATGCCGTCGAAATAATCGGAGTTAGGAATTTATATTTTTCTCGATCCTTCACATTAAGGAAATAAAAATATTAAGTTTGTTTTAAAGGTAGGCATATCCTAAAATTATGCTGTATCTATGTTTAAAAATTTCTTAATATTTTCATTAATCAAATTCGCACATAATACCGTACAAGCAACATTTAATTCTTACTATAATGTATTTCTAAGTTATGCAACTCTTTGATATGATATCCGGTCATTTACATATGCAAATAATGCAAATAATCTTAAGAAAGAAAGAAAGAAAGAAAACAGATTTATTTGTCACCACAATACAACACACACACACTGACACTACATACATTAACACAGAAAAAATGAAAACAATAAGTATATAAGTAACACATAGGTAATGTAAGACTGCGCGTCGCATTGTTGTGACACTTAGGTGACCACTCAGCTTAATGTCGCCCTGCGGCGTGAGCCACAGCGCAACGCTGATTTTCAGTGGTCACCTAGAGTGACATGTGAACGCTGGCCAACATACAATAAATCTTAATAAATATTGAGCTGGAACTTAAATAAATTAAATGTATATAAAATGTATGTAAAACAATAAAGACTCAGTGCCTTCGTCTCGCTTCCACACGCCATACCGGCGTTTGCGCATGCGCATAAAATATGTAACCTTAAAATATGTAACCTTATTTCCGCTACCCGCTGCCGTCTATAAAACATACCCTGCCTCTTAATATACGTTTAGCAAGGCCTGCAAATGAACAATATAGAAGCGGTGGTCCCTTCCAAACAATATTTTTATCCCACTTTACCATATTACGGGCCTAACTGACTGCCTACAGAGCGGTATGTAGTCCTGAGTACACAAAATATTCATCAAATGGCCTCGTGGTAAGCATTTTTTTTCTTGGGTTTTATTATTACAGACAGGCTTCTAGTCTTTTAATCCCGCATTACTCTGTTTTATATTTCAGTGACTGGCCACATTCCATGCTCGATTTGAATTTGAATTTCGAATGCGTTTCGGAATGTTATGAATTATGTTTGTGTAGATGAAATTATATCTGTTAAAGCGCGAATGTAAATCATTTTGTTGTAATTATTTTAGTTTATAACAATGTAAATCATTAGTTCAGTTAGCATTTTAATGTCGTTAGTATTAGTAATAAATACGTCAGCAGTAACAAAGTTATTATCTCACAATGCGATGAAGTTTTGTGTACTTGATATCAAAAACACAAGAGATAGGGATCGGCAAAGGATATTACGTTTTATTATTTTGTAAATGAAAGTTGTGTTCCTCATTTTTTAACACTTTTATAGTGAATGCTGTTCACACACTCAACAGGACATAACAGAATATTAAACAATTTCAAGTATGGAATTGCATGACACATTTTGTTGGTACAGTCAGCAACATAAGTCGCTACACAGTAACGAGATTTGGAATTGTCTTATCATCCAGAATAATAATTATTTTCAATATCGTATGGCACTTCTCGGCATAGATGACTTTACTTAGTTATATTTTACGACTACAGAGTAGTACGTACAAATTTTAATTCATAAAAAGGTTATCAAAAATGTGAAGTGTTTCAGCGACTTATGTTGCTGACTGTACCTATGTATTTTCGCACTGGTTGGATTTAAGCAAATTTTACACGTTGAAATAAAACTATTTTATAAACAAGTGAAAATTATTGATGTAATTTGTATTTGTAACCGCGAAAAATCCTTGACAAAAGTTTTATGTAACTGAATTTTTCAAATTAGTAGGTAAATAAATACATGCAATAGCTTTTCATATATTTACCTTAAAACTAAACCTATCATAGTAATTATTTGAGGGAAGAGAACTAACGGGTTCTATCGAATAACATGTTAATTTGACACGTTTAAATTGGATTGAATTTGTACACATTATCACACATTGATTGAACGTGCCATACATACATAAACAGAACGTTGTTCGGAAAAGCAATATAGGTAGACTATTAATAAAATTATATAGAAGTGCGTGGCGCAATGCTTGAACGCTGGCTGTAAACGTGAAGTCACGGGATCGATCCCACCACCAAATATTGGTACTACTGGTGGTATGTCATATTATGTGAGAGGCCGCCTGGTTAGGAACTACCGTAACGCCGTTGTGTTTCGGTTCGAAGGACATTGCAGCCACAGCAACAGTTTAATAATAGCTTTGCTCTGTGCTGCTTTTGGTACGTAACATACTGAAAACTAGAACATGCACAAACTTTCTACCAACAGTATACATAAACTCACGCCTTTTATCCTACAAGGGGTAGGCAGAGGTGCTGGTTGCAACCAGGACACCCACGTTTCGTCTTGTATGTTCCGTCCCACGATGTGATAGGGGACGAGCCTATCGGCATATGAGCACGAATTCCTGACTCATAAATGCTGGCATATCACCAGTTTACCAGCACTTAAATTGTAGGGTTTTGGGGACACATTTTTAATGTAAAAACCTATTATTTTGAATATTGCCACTACATATAACAATCCAATCAAAGTGACATTTAAATTACACTCACACCGCTGCGTTTTTCAAATATACATACAGGCCGCAAATTGTTAAAAAAAACATTAATTCGAGCCAACTAAATTTAGGATTTAACTGGAAAAATAAATTGCACGTATTGTCAAAGTCCGAGTTTTGAAAACAAATTGCTATACGGATATTTGAAATGGAAGCGTAACATTGCGTAAACAATTTCGACAAATGTTTATTTGGAAAAAAATATTTCCAGCTGGTTAAAATGATATTTGCATATATATAATTTTGCTGGCTTTTGAAAAGCTGGTATCTGTGGGCCAGTGATTAGATTTACCAGCATGTCCATTTTAGGCAATTTTATGTGCAATATAATATTTCATTTATACCAGTTTGGTGATTGGAGATTGTACCGCCAATACACCCGCGATTGCAACCTCAGCGAGATTTCAAGATGTCTAACTTATTTTTGACCCCACATAGTAATTCAAGTTAAATTAATAGGAGTAGTTGGAATATTATTCTTTTTTAAATATTCGTCTTATTAACGATCCAATTCTCTTTACGGACATATGAACGTGTGTCACGACAAAGTGTTCTACAGTTTTTAATTTAAGGCTGTGTGGAACATTTCCTTTGCGTAAATTCGATTTTAAAGAAGACATATAAGAAGTAGGAAAAATGAAGCATGGCAAAATATTCTACAATTCTTAATGCTTTTTAGGCTGCATGACAACAATACCTTGCGTAAATAAAACGTAAGTCATAGGCCGTGTCCAAACGCTTTTGCTTCGCCTTGATTAAAAAAGTAAAAGTCAGTCCGGTTAAAAAAATGCCACTCCAAAGAGGATACAAATACAAATCCTTCCACTTACATTTGTATGAAATACAGCAGCTATGAATTTTCGGCCTTAGCTAAGCGTCTCGCGTTCAAACATTCTTCTAGTATGTAAAGATTTTTGGCACGGAAACAGGCAATCCTTTCAAGTATTGTTAAAGTGACAGTTACATAGTCTTTGGATCTAGACTGGGTTGACGGCCTAGTATTTGTCTGCGTTTTGTTTATTCCTAAATTTATGGGCGTGATAAATAAGATTTATTCGTGTTCGCCCGGATAGCGGTCACTGGCTTTAGACTATTACTATTTCTTCATATGTCGACTTTAAAACAAAAGGTTCTCACAACAGCTAATTTGGTGTTGAACATTGAGCATATTATACTAAAGCTGACACTGCAAACTAAATGTTTGTACTAAAAATTAACTATACCGTACCACTCTAGTTTAATAAACCTAAATGGTGTGAATCAGTTTTCGAACATTATTTATCAGAAGGAGTATTATACTATAATAACTGTGTATACATTTGTAAGATCTCATGAACATCTTACTGGATGGGAAATCGAGAAGGCTCAATTTTTTTATGGCACAGTTCCAGCAAAACGAGCAAATAGCTCAACTAATGAGGAAAACAAAGTAAAAGGACTATAGTAAAGCGATATAGGGCCTCGAGCAATCTCACTCAGGAACCGAAACACGACAGCAAAGCCATCGCTTCATGTCTGTTTTGTTTGTTTGTAGTGCCACTCCGATCGAGCAGATCTATTCCTATCGTAATCCAAGGCTTATAGTGTGCTTTTACCATAATTATCTATTGTTATACAATTCAATTGATTTCGCAACCTTAAAGTACGTATATAGTAATAGGGAACGCTGTCTTATATTTGCGTCTTAGAGTATATACATATAGAGGGAGCGCTGTCATACATTTTGTTTTAAAAAACGTAGATATTTTCTTGGTCGTAATGTTGGTAGCATTGTCACATTAGGGTTGCCGGTTAGCATATTTTCCCCAACTGTATCAAAATTTAATTACGTTTTTTAGTCTCAATAACAATATCGATACATAATATTTTTAAAGAATGAAAAAGTGTGGCGACTTATTTTAACACGTTTATCTATAATTCCAAATACGTTTTCCACTGGGAATACGAAGTAATTTTACCTGTGCGTATTTTTGCAATGCTATATTATTCAATTGCATTGCAATATTGAAAATGCTTGTTGGTGAAATGGTAATGTTTTAGTCCATAGGCTTCGATAGCCGAGCTTTGTTCGTATTCGTATGAAAATCTGGCCCGCTATTTTGAAGTTTTTACTTATTGTACCGATTTATCTCAGAATCAGTATTCTGAGGGTATCTGGGCACCAATATGCCAAATTCATAGTAAGGTTTAAAAAAACGGTGGCCGCCATTTTGAACTTTTGATGTTATGAACCAATAGCTTTTAAAATCAATAGCTGAATGTAACTCGGCAGCAATAAGCCTAATTTATAGTTGTATTAAAAATCTGTGGCCGCCATTTTGAACTTTTTATTTATTGAACCAATTGCTCTCAAAATCAATATCTGACGTTATGTCAACACCAATAAGCCAAGTACATAGTCAGATTTAAAAAAAACTGGCCATTTTCAACTTTTTAGTCATTGAATCGATGCTCTCAAAATCAACATCTGAGGGTATCTCGGCAGTCGGCACCATAAACCAAATTTATAAGTAGATTAAAAACTGTGTCTCGCCATTTTGAACTTTTTATTTATTAAACCGATTACTCTCAAATTAATATCCGAGGGTTCTCGGTACCAATAAGCCACATTCATAGGTAAAGTATTGTGGCTGCCATTGCTCTCAGAATCAAAATCTAAAGTTTTCTCTCTGTCTCCCTCTCCCCTTCTCTCTCTCTTTCAACCATAAAAAGCCATAGGAAGTCCACTGCTGAACATAGGCCTTCTCAAGCCTGTGTGCCTTGCATCCAGCGACTTTCTGAAACCTTAACCAGGTCGACCGTCTACATTCCAACAATGTAGAAACTACTAACTACTATTTAAAATTAAAAATGTATTCTCATCATATTAATTATAATAAAATATTTTGTAGGTATCCAACAGTCTTCTAAACGACTCCTTTTTATAATATTAACGCTTTGGCGTCTTATTTTTCGATCCAGGGGTATCCTAAAAAAACATTATATAGATTTGGTTGTTTACATATCTTTAACAGATAGATATTGATTTTGAGAGCAATCGGGTTAAAACAAAAAACTCAACATGGTGGCCAAAATATGCAATTCGGACACGGAGACGGCCGTCAAATATTAAATATATACCTCCTACCAGAAGTCGCGCTTAAGGTTTTAAAATTTAAATGGCGGCCAATATTCACAATCCAGATTAAAGTCAACAGATTTTAAAAATTATATCCAATTATATAAAAAATATTTATATTAAAATCATTATTTAGTCATCAAACTTAGTAAATTTTAACTCAATGTCATATTAAATAATGGCGGCAATAATTTTATTTGGTGGTTTAATATAACGTCAAATTATTTTTTTCATATTAATTATTTATATTAAAAAACAGTTTAAATAATTTACCAGGGATATCGAGTTATTAATTTTTTATAAATTTGCAACAACTGAAAAATATGTCTATAGAAAGCGCGCTAATTCTATTTTTTTTTTAAATAAATAAATAAATTAAAATTCCGTCGATTATATCTCCCGATATATTAATAAACTACTGCAATGTTACCTAGGGTAGCTAATTATATACTTATTAATTATGCGTTTGGCTAGAATTGGGCACACAATTTAATGACGCAAAATGGCATTTAAGATTTTTCTTTCTAGAAGATTCATGTGTACCCCACGCTGTCTGAATCCATACTGATTGGCGGAAAAAAAAAGGTGGCCTCGGCACCACCATTTTTATCTACGTTTTTCAAGTACCAGCGCTCCCTTTATATGTATACTACTCTAAGATTTGCGTCTGTTCTTCATAAAAGAAGATGTTATTTGTCGTAATGTTGGTAGCACTGCTATATTAGTAAACATTTAAATTATTAATCAACACCAAATTGCTGTTACATGTTTTGAGAACCTTAAGTATATTTCTAGTTATTATCCTTTAAAAATGAGTTTGAGTGGTATTCAATAGCCCGACCACTGTTTACTTCTTATTTTTCCTTTTCAAAGTATTCGTGCATGTTGGACAAACTGTCAAATATCCAGCCGATAGAAGGGCAGAAAAAGGTGGCCCGGCGCTACCGGTTTTTATCTAAGTTTTTGAAAATACTAGCGGCTACCTTCTATAATATATATCATTAATACTCTAAGGTCACAATTCAAAAGCGAAATTAGTGCGTCAACCAAATTTACCTGTGTAAATACGTAATTGGGCAAATACTGCTTAATAACGTCTGTGCCTAATCTCACTTACGTCTAGTATTGGACCTGAAATGGACTAGCGACTAAGAACTAATGAAATAAGACTGAATAGTCCAAAAGGTTGAAAATTGTGTTATTAAGAACATTGCTGTATAGCATCAGTTAAGTGGCCTGTGAAACGTAAAATCGTGGATTCAGTTACCAGGTTGGCCACCATTGCGTGATATTAAGCATTATTTTTGAACAATTTCATGTTAGTATTTTAAAATATCATGGCAATCTCTGAATTGCAACAAACTCAATTCAAATTTATTTATTTGCAGGAATACATGTTACAGAAATTGGTACAGATGTTCCGAGGGTCGATAGTTCCACTGTATTCAGCCCTGACTGGCATGCAAAATACGAATATTGTATTCAGTATTCTATAAATAAAAATATTTCTAGTACCTATTCTACATGTTTGTCAACCTGTGTCCTCCCCTTATGGTAAGTGCTATATTGTCTAAACAGTGTCGAACACTTATCATACACGATTCCGCACAATAACGCCCGGCGTGAATAAACTCAAAACAAACAAACAAGTACATAAAGTCGTAGAGCCACGCTGTGTCAGTCATGACTCTGCCTGAATGGGCAGGCACGTCCGTGGTGGTACACTGTCTTACATAAGTCTTGTCTTACAGAAGTGTCTAAACCTATCAGCAAAAGAGCAGTCACGGCATAGCCAATAGTTTTATTTTTAAATTTTATACATATTTGTTACAGTCGGAATATCAACAATTGACGTGAAGCGACATTTTAGCTTTAGTGTTTCGCTCGGTGAGTGAATTTTCCGGGTGCCCAATAGCGGTTTTCTCTTCCCATCCTTTTTCGTTCCCGCTTCTCTCCCGATTAATGTGCCGGCAACACATATACGATCAAAATTCTAAGCGTTGTGAATGGAGACTGTCCCGCCCTCACACCCGCCACTGCAACTCCAGTAAGCCAGGATCAACAGTGGCACGCATTTTAATGAAAACCGAGCATTGAAGCTCGGCGAGTCTCCGGGAATTCTAACTTGTCTTTAACCCGCAACTAAATTAATCATGAAGTAAATAATAGCAGGAGTTGGAAATATTTTGTCCAGTTCCCTCCGTAGCAAAGCATTGTGGGTAAACTTACGATCAGGCGACCTATTTGCCAATCCCATGCAATAAATCTGTATCAGCCCATATAGGTTCCACTGCAGGGCACGGGCCTCCTCTAGAACCGACAGTACGATTGAGAGTGGTACATGCAATAAATAAACTCTGTGGATTATGAATGCGTAGAGATAACCTCTGCCTACCCTTCGAGCATAGAGGCGTAATTATGTATACACAAATGAATATCCTATAATGGTAATTTCCTAATAGATCGTATCAGAGACCTTGTTATATATATTTTCCCCACAATCTTATTAAAGATCACTTCGGTCTTATTCAATTTCCATCTTCTTTGTACTAGCTAATAGCTTCCATTAATATATAAGAGTCAACTAATTATAATATAATCCAGTATTGATGAGCACAAAGCGGCATACATAATATGTTCTAAGTAAATCGTCTATGGTTCCTTGAACAAAAATAATTTATTATCCATTGATAATAAATGGTTTGTTTGCATCTAAATTATTTTTCTAACATGTACTTACCTGAAGTCGGGCACATCTTATGTCTCAGGATGGCGAGCGCCACTGGAATGCCAAAACATTGCTTTGTAATTCCAGGCGTTGTTTGGTTTTGCTACTGTTCATGAGCGGTCGTGTCGTTTACCATCAGGCGAACGGCTTACCCGCATATATACATTACATGAAAAACATAGTTTGAATAAATAACATTAAAGTTTCAAAAACTTCAGCAGTTCACACACATGTTTGTGAGTCCGCATTAAGGTACAATTCTTGTGTCATAGGTAACGTGACCATACGTTCCCGCTTTAGGCGGGACAGTCCCGCTTTCAGGATGTCTGTACCGGTGTCCCCAGCAAAGCCGACATTGTCCCACTCTTGCAAACAGACCTAACAATATTTTAAAATGTATTTCTCGCTCGAAATTCTTTAACCATCTACTACTGAAAATCGTGGTATAATTCGATATACCATCACTTTTGTAAACACATCTTACTTAATACAATTTCCCACAATTATTGAGTATGTTATGTATTGCCTGAAAGGTAAAGCACTAATCAAAAGAGTTTTTTCTCACATTATCAAAATATGGATCACGTGATAAAACACAAGTGAGTGTCGGAGTAATACCATTATTTTGATTACGAAAATAAATATTAAACAATCATGCACTGAGTTCACACATCTAAAACTAAACTCTATGGTTTGAAACAATTTGTTCAGCCGACATCCATCCATCCATCCATCAGCCAAAGGAAGTCCACTGCTGAACATAGGCCTACCCCAATGATTTCCACAGAGACCTGTTGGAGGCAGCCTGCATCCAGCGACGTCCCGCGACCTTTACCAGGTCGTCGGACCATCGTGTGGGTGGACGTCCTACGCTGCGCTTTCCGATACGCGGCCTCCATCGAGCACTTTCCGACCCCATTGGTCATCAGATCTCCGCGCTATGTGCCCTGCCCATTGCCACTTCAACTTGCTAATCCGGGGGCTATGTCGGTTATTTTAGTTCTCCTACGGATCTCCTCATTTCTGATTCGATCTCGTAGGGAACCCCGAGCATAGGCCTCCTCCATAGCTCGTTGAGTGACTTTGAGCTTCCTAATAAGGCCCATAGTGAGGGGCCACGTCTCGGTGCCGTAAGTCATCATGGCAAGGACACAACTATCGAAGACTTTTCGATTTAAGGCACTGAGGTATTTTTGACGAGAAGACGGTCGCGTAGTTTCCCGAACGCTGCCCAACCGACGTTGGATTCGACGATTTGACCTCTGTCTTGAAGTTGGACCTGCCTAACCGGACCACTTGTCCTAAATAGACATATTCGTCAACAACTTCAAGAGTCGAGCCCCCAACACCGATGGGGGTGGGCACAACATGGACATTCGACATGATCTTCGTGTTTGTCCATGTTCATTTTAAGACCCACCTGTTGGGAGACTCGATTGAGGTCTTCGAGCATAGTGCTAAGGTCTTCCAGCGATTCTGCCAAGACTACAATATCGTCGGCAAACCGAAGGTGAGTGATATACTCGCCGTTGATGTTGATGCCGAATCCTTTCCATCGCAAGAGCTTGAAGGCGTTTTCCAGCGCGGCAGTGAACACTTTCGGAGATATGACATCTCCCTGTCTCACGCCTCTCTGTAGTGGAATAGCCTTCGTACTCTGATCTTGTACTCGGACCGACATGGTGGCGTTGTTGTATATACACTTCAACACTTCGATGTACCGATAGTCTATATGGCACCGCTGGAGAGACTGTAGCACAGCCCAAGTCTCGATCGAATCAAAAGGCTTTCTCATAGTCCACAAACGCTAAACAAAGCGGCAAGTTATATTCCTCGGTTTTTTGTATAACTTGCCGAAGCGTATGGATGTGGTCTATGGTACTAAAGCCTTTTCGGAAACCGGCTTGTTCGGGAGGCTGGAAGTCATCAAACCTGCGTTCGAGACGATTTGTGATGACCCTCGAAAACAACTTATAGACCTGGCTCAGGAGCGAGATGGGCCTGTAATTCTTCAGCAAAGTGTTATCACCTTTTTTGAAGAACAGTACCACCACGCTCCTGCTCCATGCCTCTGGCGTTGAGCCCTCGAGGAGAACGGAATTGAAGAGCCTCTGAAGGACTTTCAGTATCGGCGTTCCGCCCGCTTTCAGAAGCTCTGAAGTTATTCCGTCCTCGCCCGGCGCCTTGTTGTTTTTAAGTTGCTTCAAGGCCATCTCAATCTCACACAGGCTGATGTCCGGGATATCATCGCTAAAGTGTCGGATCAACTCAGCTCTCGGGTCTTTGGCCGAGCTAACAGCAGGTTTGGCAACCGAGGTGTAAAGCTGTCCGTAGAACCTCTCGATCTCCCTTAATACCTCTGCCCTCGTCGATACTACGCGGAACGTCTTCCGTCTTCAGCCTAGACAACTGGCTTTGCCCAATAGACAAGTCTCTTGCAACACTCTGGAGCCTCCGTTCCGCTCGATTGTCTCCTTAATGCTCACAGTATTGTGAGCACGGACATCGTGTCGCAAGGACTTCCAGATCTGTCTATTGAGCCGCCGATATGCTTCGGCGTCAACGGAAGACTGCAGCGCTAAAGATCGACGTTCGGCCATGAGGTCAAGAGTGTGGATCGAGAGTTTTTGTGGTCTATCTCTACGGCGAGGTCTAAAATACTTAGATCCCACCGTATGGACAGCTTCTACCAAACCGCTGTTTAGCTCGTCCACTGCAAGGTTTTCTCCTAGACAATCAAAGCGATTTGTCAGCTCGAGTTGAAAGCTCTCGGGGTTTTGGATATGGGCCGCGAGTAGGTCGGAGCGTAGATTTCATCAAGCGACGCCTTTCCGATTGGACATTGATATTCAGTGTGCCCCTAACCATTCGGTGATCACTGCCGGTTTTCACCCTGTTGATCACAGAGACATCACTGAATATCCGTCTATTCGTCGTCAAGATAAAATCTATCTCGTTTCTCGTGGAACCGTCAGGACTCAGCCAGGTCCATTTCCTGTGAGGCGGCTTCTGGAAAAAAGAGTTCATCGCAAAGAGTCCCTCTTTCTCCAGAAAGTCGGCCAGCCTCTGACCCCTGGGGTTCCGTTGCCCATGTCCAAATTGCCCCACTTTCAACTCTGCATCGCTTCCCTTGCCGAACTTTGCGTTGAAGTCTCCCATAACAACATTGAAGTAGGTTTTGGAAGTATGTATGGCCCGACTTATGTCCTCATACATTTCCTCTACTTCTTCATCTAGGTGTGTCGAGGTCGGGCGCGTATACCTGTATGACCTTCAACGAATATCTTTTAGATATTCTGAGTATAAGGTATACTACCCTGCTCGACACACTTTCGATGGATACGATGTTGTTGATGAAAGACTTGTGGACGAGAAATCCGACACCTCCTCGGGACTGTTGGTCGTCCCCCCGGTAGAAGAGCAGGTTACCAGACTTCAGGGTTATCGTATCCTCCCCGATTCTTCGGACTTCCGATAACCCCAAAATGTCCCAGTGTAACCTGACTCAATTCTTCTTCCAGTTCGACAATCTTCTCGTCTGTCCTCAATGTGCGTACGTTGTGTGTTACCAGGGCCAGTCGTCGTCGGGGGTGGTAGCCGGGGCCAACCCGGGATTCTTAGCACCCCCTGCCCCACCGTAACCATGACTACTACCATAGCCAGGAATAGTGGGCTGCCGGGGACTGGGGGCCTGGTCTCTATTTGTGTCGCCATTGTGGGGGTATTTGCCGTTACTCGCCACGCTTGGCAGGCGGGTTGGCGAGCGCAGTAGGGGACTGGCGTTAATGACGCTGCTGCCCGCCATTAACCGGGGAAAGGAAATAGGATTTGTGGGTAGAGGATGTTATAGGAAGGAGATTATGGCCTGAGGGAGTGGATACTGCAGTCACGGACGGGAAGTTAAGGTGACTGCAGTAGCTCGGGGGCCGAGGTCGCGTACTCGTAGCACCTATACTAGGACAGGCCATGACCACTAGATAGGAGCATCCCTGACCTACACCTGACCTGTTCAGCCGACATACAAAAATAATATTTTGATTATTATTTTATGTTATTGAAATTTCTATGATAAAAACTTGTAAAAAAGTAAAACTTTATTATTATTATTATTTAATTCCACTAAGGTTCCGCCTCTGGCACAAAAAAATATGGTCACGTTAGTCATAGGTAAGTTTCACTGATAGGATTCTATTTATTTTTTCAATCCGGAGTCAGAAATTTGTACCCGATATGGCAATAGGCTCGCCCCCTATAACATCATGGGACAGAACACAACGAAGCCAAACGTGGGTATCCTGGTAGCTACCAGGGGATACCTCTGCCTATCCTCTTCTGGGAAAAGGCGTGAATATATGTATGTATGTGTGATAACATTTTAATTTATTTAATTTCTGGTTAAAATTAGTTAGTTTCTTTTTTTTTCTTGCATTGAATGGCCAGACGAGCAAGATCACCTGATGGTAAGCGATACGACCGCTCATGAACAGTTGCAAAACCAAACACCTTGAACTACAAAGCAATTCTTGGCATTCCACTGCGCTCGCAATCCTGAGAAAAAAGATGTAAAGTCTCAATATGTTCAGACAATATGCTTAGACTGCCCTTCCTATCTCCTGTTAGTATATCCATCCCATGGTTGCCTGTAAGAAATTACCTAGTGCCATAAGGCCGCCACTTGTACTATTATTTTTATTGTGTAATATCTTTTTAGTATTTCTGTACAGTGCAAAAAAGGATGAAATAAATAAATAAATATGTTCAGTAGTTACTCCCAAGTAATAAATATTCTCAAACACCAGCTTAAGTTCGATACTAAAATGGGTGCTGTAGATCTCACAGAAGTTGCAGATGTTCTGATTGATACTCAAATAGAAACTCTAAAGGCCTTTATCTAAAACCCTTTATGGCATATCTCAGTACAGATCAATGAAGAGAGTCCTATTTCCAATGCGGTTGCTATTCGGTTTCACACTAATTGTTATCAGCCTGTATATGGCTAAGTTTGGCAGAGTATACAATTTACATCTTGTATGATAGCTTTGGAATAATTTAAATAATATACTTATTGTTGGAAGGTCTCCCATACGTGAGAGGCCGCTAGATAATAACCACCGCAATGTACAGGGTATATCAAGACTGCTACCGAAAACGAAGCCGGGTAGTAGTTTAAGCGACTTCAGACACAATGCAACAGAAAAAGTTGCAAAAAAAAAGCGACAATTTTTTTTGTTATTTTTTTCCTATGGCCATATTTGGGTGGTAAATACATTTTTTCCTAAAATAATAGTATATACCCTTTTATTTATAAATACTCTAAGATATAAAAGTGTTTAAATTATTATTTTAGCAAAAACTGTGGATTTACCACCCAAAAATGACGATATTTAAAAAATCATAAAAAAATTGTCACGTTTCTAGGCGAAATTTTTAATTGCATTGTGTTTGTAGCCACTAAAACTACCACCCGGCTTCGTTTTCGGTAGCAGTCTTGAGATACCCGGTATATTTCTCCCGCCAAACAGCAGTGTAAATGCACTGTTGTGTTCCAACAATCCTTGGTATTCCACTGCGCTCGCCATCCTGAGACATAAGATTTTACGTCTTAATATGTAAAATAAGAAAGATAGAAGAAACATCAGAAAGCAGTAGCATGTTGTGGCTGTGATTGGTTGCTCAGCATTAAAACGTAAATACTCTGTCTATAATATCTAACGTGACCATATTTTTTGTGCCAGAGCGGAACCTTAGTGGAATTAAATTATAATATTATAATAATAAAGTTTTTTACTTTTTACAGGTTTATCTTAATTCAATAACATAAAATAATAATCAAAATATTATTTTTGTATGTCGACTGAACAAATTGTTTCAAACCATAGAGTTTAGTTTTTAGATGTGTGAAACTCAGTGCATGATTGTTTAATATTTATTTTCGTAATCAAAATAAATGGCATTACTCCGACACTCACTTGTGTTTTATCACGTGTCCATATTTTGATAATGTGAGAAAAAACTCTTTTGATTAGTGCTTTACTTTCAGGCAGATACATAACATACTCAATAATTGTGGAAAATTGTATTAAGTAAGATGTGTTTACAAAAGTGTTGGTATATCGTATTATACCACGATTTTCAGTAGTAGATCGTTAAAGAATTTCGAGCGAGAAATACATTTTAAAATATTGTTAGGTCTGTTTGCAAGAGCGGGAGAATGTCGGCTTTGCTGGGGACACCGGGACAGACTTCCTGAAAGCGGGACTGTCCCGCCTAAAGCGGGACGTATGGTCACGTTAATAATATCGTTCAAACCAAAACACAACACAAGTGCGTGGTGGCCTGTTGGTAAACGGACTAGGCGCGGCTACCCACATAATCACGGTGGTCGCGGGTTCGAATCCCAGAGCACACCTCTGACTTTTCGGAGTCATGTGTGTATTGATAGTCAATCACCACGCACTAAAACGGTGATGGAAAACATCGTGCGGAAACCTGCATACCATAGCGATTTATAAGAATTTCTATGGTATGTAAGTCCGCCAACCCGCACTAGGCCAGCATGGTGGACTATATGGCCTAACCACTCTCAATCGCACTGTCGATTGTGGAGGAGGCCCGTGCCCTGCAGTGGGACGTATATGGGCTGATACAGCAGCAGCAGCAGCAAAACACAACAGTGCATTTGCACTGCTGTTTGGTGGGAGGAATAGAAAGACATTATAAAGAAGCAATTGAAATGGTGAAAATAACTGTGTTTAAAGCGAGAGGCTACTAATAGCCTTAGATATCAGATACTAATACTACTGGTGGTAGGTCTCCCATATGTAAGAGGCCATCTGGGTAGGTACCACCGCAATGTCAATTTCTCCCGTGAAACAACACTGCTTAAATGCACTGTTGTGTTTCGGATTGAAGGACATTGTAGCCAGAGCAACTACTGGACATATTGAGACTTAACATCTTATGTCTCAGGATGGCGAGCGCAGTGGAATGTTGCTACTGTTCATGAGCGTTCGTATCGCTTACCATCAGGCGAACGGCTTGCTCGTCTCGTCAATCAATGCATTAAAAAAAAAAAACTAATATCTCAAGATACTTAACGCCAAAAACCCAATATAATAAAACGGCAAAGATTAGTTTCCAATAGAACATCAGCAAGTGTTAGGATTAGCAGAATCGATGTCACCCGGCGTCCGAGATACGAGACTCTCAGCGCAGTTCACACGATAAATTCATTCAAACACCGACCCAAATACAGTTGGTTCTCATATATCATGTGGGAATATCTATTGTAATAAAATCTATTGAATAGCTTTTCTATTGTATGGGACATCATTTGGTGCATTTTGCTAAGATGGTGGAAAATCTTTGAACAAGTGTGTTAAGTTTTAGGTTCTGCCTCAGTAGAATTTGGACGGGCCGGCATAATCAATAATATAAAACAAAATCGCTTTCTCTGTCCCTATGTCCCTTTGTATGCTTAAATCTTTAAAACTACGCAACGGATTTTGATGCGGTTTTTTAAAATAGATATAGTGATTCAAGAGGAAGGTTTATGTGTATAATACGTACATATTATTGTATAGAAATCTATTTGTACCCTGGCGAAGCTGGGCCGGGCCGCTAGTTTTAAATAAATAAATAACACCTAAACCTAACAGTCACATACACTGTCCAGATCCCACATTAAAATCGAGTCTTGTGTCGTGGGTATCAGGAACTACGAGAGACTTTTCGGTCTCACAAACACCCAGCCTCGAAAGAAATATTTGTGGATATAGGATAAAAGCCGATATAGTGACGAAAGTTACTAGCATAATAATATGCAGAATATGAAGGAATGCCTACTAAAAGGGCCTAGGGATAGATACATTTTTTTTCGTGTATGGACATTTTTACGCATTTGGGATTCACCTAACCGGTCAGAAAGAACCTCAAAATAAAACCTTTAACAACGTATCAAAACCATTGTTATAACATAGTTATTAAAATATTAATATTCCTGCGTAATAAATGATTTTTTATACCAATATTTCCACTAAACAACAAAATTTTATTACGATTGCAAATAATTGGAACGCAAGCCATTACTTTGCAATCGTTTCGAATGACAAATGCTTGTTGACGCTATGACGGAGAGTTTGTTTGTCCTCGTGATGAATTGCAGTGAGATCTAGATTATCTGGTTAGATAGGAACTAAAGTGAAGGTATGTGAGTTTCAACGTGTTAATATTAGCTTATACAGGGTGTTTCCAGATTGTGTCTATTAGCTTATACAGGGAGTAACCAGATTGTGACCGAAACGAAGCCAGATGGAAAATTTTGTGAATACAGACACAATGCAAGTAAAAAAATGTAAAAAATATTTTTGCAAATACATAGTTTTTGCTCAAATAATAATTTTAAAAAATCCGTGCCATGGCGTGTATTAAAATAAAATAGGAGACTGTCCCGCCCTCACACCCAACAGTGTAACTCCTATGAGCCAGGATCAACAGTGGCACGCAAAGTAATGACACCGAGCATTGAAGCTCGGCGAGTCTCCGGGAATTTCTAACTTGTCTTTAACCCGCAACGAAATTAATCAGAAAGTTAAATTAATAGGAGGAGTTGGAAATAAATTACTGTCCACTTCCCTCCGTGTAAAGCGGTGACAAAATATTGAACTGAAGAGGTAAATAACCTCGCAAAAAGACTTACAGCCGGAGAAGCCAGCTGTAAAGCACCACGAATCAAATCATTATTACATTTAAATGGGACCTATTATGTGAACTGTTATGCTTGGTTCCAGTAATAGGTATGGCAAAAACGCCGGAAAGCACGGAAGTTCTTTCTAGTCTCTACAAGGTCCATGTAGTATACAACTCCAGATGATATTTGCATACTATCTAGCATGGTTTTTACGCTCATTATGCCAAAGACTATACTCCCAAAGTATATGATGCGCGGACTGCTTATACTCGCAATAAGGTGTTGAACATGGACACGTAGACGACGCAACAAGCTTAAAAGAGTATAGTTTAGACTTAAAGTTACCATGGCCCGTGAGAAATTGTGATACGCAATAATTGACATCTAGCCATGTCTTTGTTAAAATAAAATAGTGTACACGATTATTTTAGGAAAAACTATAAATTTCATTGTATTTGTTGTATAGTTAATAGTAAACTGGACAATAAAATCCAGTACCCAAACGTCCATAAGTTTTTCAAACGAAAAAAAAAATCACATTAAGGATTGCCTGTTCTAAAATTCTGACTCAAAATTTCCAACCTACAGATACAGCTACTAGACAAACGAAAAGGAAAATTATGTTGTTAATAACTAAGCAAAATATTTAATGCAGCAGTAAAAACCCGAATAATACAAAAATATGAAATAAACTTCATAAAACCAAGTAAGTAGGTACAACACAGCTGCGAAGTTTGTCCAACGGGGTCAAGAGACGTGTGGAGGTAGCGAGCCCTCCACGGCCAGCATAATTAAGCCAAAAATAATCAGCTCCACCTTCAAAATTTGAATGTATGCACTAGATTTTTATGCTAGCACTATGAAGTAAAATAAATAACACCCACCAGTCACATACATAGTCCTGTGCCCACACTAAGATCGAGTCTTGTGTCGTAGGTATCAGGAACTACGAGAGACATTTCTGTCTCACAAACACACGGAAAAGATCCTTAAATCTGTGGATGGCATAAACTATTGGTAGAATTAATAGTAATTTCATAAAGCCTTTTTTTATTTCCATGATGAATAAATAGTAATAGCAATCACAAATAGCAAGTGAAGTCGATAATAATATTTCACTAGTTACATAAATAAATAAATTTTACGTGGACACTTAGCAATCGCAGATATATAGAGCATGCTAAGTCTCCAAAAATATCAAGGTGCCAGGTGTGATGTTATTTTGAAATAGCAATGATTCCCATTACTAGCACAAACATTTTGGTGCGGGGGTCGAACCCACAGCCTTTCGTTCCACAGTCGGCGTCTAATCAACTTCGCCACAGAGGTCACCTTTTGTTTTATTTATAGTTATTCCGTTTTACAAACACCGAAAAACTGCTACTGGTGGTAGGTCTCACATACATCTGAGGCCGCCGGGGTAGGTTTTTTTTTTTTTTATTGCAGTGAATGGCGAGACGAGCATGCCGTTCGCCTGATGGTAAGCGATGCGACCGCTCATGAACAGAAACAAAACCAAACAACACCTTGATTTACAAAGCAATGCTTGGCATTCCACTGCGCTCGCCATCCTGAGACATAAGATGTTAAGTCTCAATATGTCCAGTAGTTACTCTGGCTACAATGTCCTTCAATCCGAAACACAACAGTGCATTTAAACTGCTGTTTGACGGGAGAAATAGACATTGCGGTGGTACCCACCCAGGCAGCCACTCACATATGAGAGACCTACCACCAGTATCACCGCAATGTCTATTTCTCCCGCCTGACAGCATTATCAATGCATTGTCATGTTTCGGTTTGAAGGATATTGTAGCCAACGTACCTGCTGGACATATTGAGACTTAACATTTCATGTCTCAGGATGACGAGCGCAGTGGAATGCCCAGCATTGCTTTGTGATTCAAGGTGTTTGGTTTTGCTGCTGTTATGTATGTATCGCTTACCATCAGGCGAACGGCATGCTCGTCTCGCCATTCAGTGTGATAAAAATAACTGCATTCAAAACACAAAATTCCCACCTTTCAATTCATCAAATAGACAAACGCTTACGATAGCAAAGCGTCGCTCACTTGTGAAGCGGTGTTAATGGACCTCGGTCGCGACTAGAGTTTGTGACGACTAAATGCACACACGATTTCAGTTTGGAACATTGGAACTGACTATCAATTTACGTATTTATTTTAATGATGTATAATATTTACAGATGTTAGATTGTATGCAGAGTAACTACTGGATATAATGAGACTTTACATCTTATGTCTCGGGATGGCGAGCGCAGTGGAATACCTATGTCAATAGATCGCTTTGTAATTCTTGTTCTTTGGTTTTGCTACAGTCTATGAGAATGAGAATGAACGGCATTCTTGTCTCGTCATGCAACCAAATAACATCAAAATCGAAATATTTGTTTAAAACGGTCAGTTTTAATTGCTTGGGGTTACATTAAGAAATTCTGAATTATGAACAATTATCTATACATATAAATAAAAAGAAGTGTATGCTTTAAAAGTGAAAATAAAAAAAAATCCAACTACATATCGTTATATACACGATACCTGTGCCGAAAATGATATTTAATTTTTTTTTGTCTGTCTCTGTCTGTTTGTTCCGGCTAATCTCTGATATGTCTGGACCGATTTTGACCGATTTTTCAAGTAGTACAGTCCAGTACCGCGCGCAGCTCACGCGCATGCCACCACTGGGCCGTCACGTCAGGCGCCTCCCACCAACGAATCAATATCACATTTACAAAATATTGTATATAAAGAAATTTTTCAATAAAGTTAATAACGGGAGTTTACCACCGCTCGCTAAGAGATGGCGCCTCCGTAGAATTAGATCGCTGTATGGATTCGTTACAAAGGTTGATAATTAAAATAAAAATGCAAAAACCAAAAAAAAAAACTACATAAACTAATTAACTTTTTTGTTAAATTCCACGCAGACGAAGTCGCGGGCACAGCTAGTTATATCATAAAATTTCTGATGTTAACCTTCAACATTAATTAATAAATATAAAGTATTTGCAAGTGACGAGCGTTAATTGATTTTTAAAAATTTTGTTTTCCTGTCGTCGTATTTGGTTGGAAAAAATATAGATTTTCCTGAAGTTATAATGTACAGCTCTTTTACTTTTAAAGACGATACGGTACGCCAGGATTTAAAAGCAAAAGCAATGGATTTACCACGCAAACATGATTGTATAAAAAAAACATTAAATTAAAACTGTCGCGTTATTTGGCGAATTTTTTAGTTACATTATGTTTGTAGTCACTAAAACTTTCTATCTTCGTTATCTTCGTTATTCGTATCTTCGCTTCGTTTTCGGTAGCAGTCTTGATATACCCGGTATAAATTCTCAGAAAAGCAAAGTGCTGAGTGAGTGAAGCGATGTTAATGGACGTAGATCTCTAGTTCTTGTGACATCTAAATGGCGAACCGCTGTGCCACTGATTCTGACACCTACTGGTCCGCTTACAGTTTAATTTAATTGATTTTACATACATACATACGTAAACTCACGCCTTTTTCCCAGAAGGGATAGGCATAGGTGCCAGGACACTCACATTTCGCCTAGTATGCTCCGTGATCCGTCCCACGATGTGATAGGTGGCGAGCCTAGCGCCATATCGGGCACAAATTCCAGACTCAGTAGTTATAATGAATTGAAAAATCCAATATCACTTTGCCTAGCCCGGGATTCGGCCCCGAGATCTCAGCTTTGTAACCGTACCCTAGTACAACTACGCCACCGAGGCATTCGCTAAACTATGGCTTTAGTTTTGTTCTTATTATAGCCAAAATAACTTTTCATCTATCTATTTATCTAGTAGGCGTAGTCAATTACTTAAAACGTAGGTCTACACCAAAACCCAACCCGTAGAATAAATATTCCCTTATAAAAATTCAATCCTTGTAAGAGCAATAACGGCAACAGGTGTGACTTTTAACCCTTTCACATTAATGGGGGACGTTTTTACATAATTACTGCCCACCGTCTGGTCACTACGGCCTTTTAACATTATAATCACGCTGCCCTAAAAGGGTTAGGCTTAACAAGATTCTTTTAAAAGGCAAAAAGTACCCGCACTCCAGTTAAAAGTATTTTGTCTTTCAACTTCAATTTTATGTTGGACTTTGGGAATATTTGGTATATTTTAGAGTATTTTTAGTTTTAAAAATTGACGAGGAATTAATTAATAAACTAAAGGCCAGAAAATACAAAAGTTTGTGAGATCAATTTGTGTGTTTGAAAGACCTGGAAAAAATAACTACGCAATTTGAGATTACATAACACATGCTTTTTTGTCGAAATTTAGATGGGAGATGTTTGCAGTGATTATTGCTTGGCTGTAGATTATGAGTTTATACAGGAATTATTATTCTTTTGCGTAATTTTTAACAGAATTGTAAAATAACTGTAATTGGTGTCTAAGAAACATCGTCTCGTCGGGATGTTTTAAAATGTAAAAAATTAATCAAATCCGCGATAAAATCCGTAAATAATAATTTAATTTCAACTAATTGTAATTTTAAATTTTCTTCAAATATATATTTCACTCTATATTTAATATTCTAAAGTATTCACAGGTAAATATCAAGAGAATTATACCAAAACTAACCTTCGAATCTAAGTAACATTTAACACCAAATTACCTGTTTACCTTTCACTAATTATGAAACATATAAGCCTATGCCAACATTTTGAAACTAAGAATGACGTATTAAATCCACTTTGAGGAACAACCCCGAGGTATTCAGTGACAAGAGATAAGACAGCGTCGAATCACACTCGCCTTGTAAGGCCGTTTGCAACGGTACGAAAACCTTTGATACCTGACGACTTTAGAATTTCTGCTTAACCCAAAACCTTTTACTGGTGGTAGGTCTCTCATATCTGAGAGGGTAGGTACCATCGCATTGTCTATTTCTCACGTGAAATAGCAGTGTAAATAGACTGTTGTGTTTTGGATTGACATCGTAGCCAGAGTAACTACTGGACATTTGAGACTAAACATCTTATGTCTTAGGATGGCGATCGCAGTGGAATACCAAGCATTGCTTTGTAATTCAAAGCGTTGTTTGGTTTTGTCACTAGTCATGAGCGGTCGTATCGCTTACTATACCATCAGATCGTCTCGTCATTTATAGCAATAAAAATAAACGTACGATTGGAACGCATTAACGCATACCGAGAGAACGTACGAAATCGATTAAAAAAGGTTAAGCCATAGTCCACCCCCTTAGCCTGGTGCACATTGGTGAATGCAATGTACGATAGAAATTCTTTGTTATAGTATCAAGAAATGCCTTTCGATGCCACGGCGTAAGTTTAAAACATTGGTTTTGATGTCGTATATTGACCCGATAAGTTTGTGTATCCTTTGGTAAAAAATAAAATACCTTGCCATGCTGTGCTGGTCTGTGCTGGCCCTTATGTGTTAATGTGCGTAATTCACTCCGCAATTTGCATCTCAACAAAAAATAAAAGATATTTTAACATAAATAAAATTAAATAAATATGTGGTTGTCTTGATGGCGTACTACGGAACGATTACAACGCTCAGGTCTCGGGTTCAAAACTCGGGTCGAGCAAAATAGTCTTCGATTTTTTATTCATTATCAGCGGAGTCGGGAGTTTGTGCCCTATATGGTGATAGGCTCGCCCCTTGTCACATCGTAGGACAGGAACACACAAGTCGAAACGTAAATGTCCTGCAAGCACCTCTGCCCAGCCCTTCTGAGAAAAGGCGTGAGCTTATGTATTTATATACATATAAATATAATACAGAGTTTCAGTAGTCTTGTGTAGGAAGCGCCTAAGATATTGATTAACTAAGAACCAGTATAAGCTGAGCTCTCTTGATCACTGTCTTATGCGGACGCACACAGACAAGATTACATCTCGGAAGGAACAGATGCGCCTTTGTAGATAGCTGGAGGGAGAGAAATTAATGGTTTTGTCTTTCAAGAAAAATGTCTAATTAGTACGGATCGATTGATACGAGAAACAAAAATTATATTTCATGAGCTAATCAAAATTACGTGTATGAGTCATTTTGAAAAGGTAACCTTATAAAATAAGATGTTTAGGAGTTGTGAATAACGTGTATTTAATAAACTTATTTCCTTAAAAAATTAAGGTTAACTATAAAATAAATACACCCAACAGTCACATACATATTCCTGACCCCACACTATGATCGATTCTTGTGTCATGTATCAGAAACTACGAGAGACTTTCCGGTCTCACAAACACCCAAACCTAAAACAAATACCTGTGGTTCTCACAAACATTTGTCTCGGTGCGGGAATCGAACCCGCGACCTTTCGTTTCGCAACCGCCGTGTAACCAACTGCGACACGGACGCTATAAATAAAATACTTTCTCTGATTATTTAAGAAAATAATTTATTAAATCCATCAAAATATTTAACATCATTTAGGTTTAGTCTTTTTTGCTCTACCACCTGGTTCGGAAAGCGGTTTTCACTAAAGAAGAACGGGCAAGAAACTAGTGTTGCTCTTCCTAACCAGTATTCTGTATCGGCCCATATACGTCCACTGCAGGGCACGGGCCTCCTCTACAATCGACAGTACGATTGAGAGTGGTTAGGCCATATAGTCCACCACGGTCTGCTCAATTTGCTTATAATGATAATAGTAATTACTTTGTTTTTCTTTTTTAATTTTTTTATTGCCTTTCATTGCTTTTGCTGAACAGTGTATACCGATTCCGCGGTCGGGGCGACCACACTTAACTCAGCCGTACAATATAATTATTATTATGAATAATTTATGAACTGCTCTGAATTTCAACTCCTGTATGATCACTGTATTGTAAACTTATTTTGGAAAGTGCAACGCTAGAGTTTCTTGCCCGTTCTTCTCTGGCGAAAACAGCCTTGTGAACTGGGTGGTAGTGGAAAAAAAATGACTGAATCTAAATAGTGTATGACATTTTATGGATTCAATAAATATTTTCATTTTCATTTCATTTCATTCATTTCATTTCATTCATTCACGCTGGCCTAGTGCGGGTTGGCGGACTTACATACCATAGAAATTCTTATAAATCGCTATGGTATGCAGGTTTCCTCACGATGTTTTCCTTCACCGTTTTTGGTGCGTGGTGATTGACTATCAATACACACATGACTCCGAAAAGTCAGAGGTGTACCCTGGGATTCGAACCCGCGACCACCGTGAACATGTTGGCAGTCGCGTCTAGTCCGTTTACCAACAGGCCACCACGCACCACCAGTATACAATATAGTAATTATTACAAAAGTTACAAGTTAGTTTAAATCAGAGTAGTTCGTGCATAATTTGTTATGATTTACAAGTAATATACATATATTTTTAATGCGAGTATGATTACATATCATTTAGTATGTTTCAGGAGCTTTTGTTAATAAACAAAACACAACCACTTTCTCGCTCATTATAAATGAGAACTAGCTAGTTGGAGTACCAAAACAGCAAATTTACTAAGCTAAATTATTTAACTGTAACACGTAGAAATTTCGCATAAAGCGTGAAAGGGATTTAGTCCAAAATATCGTATTTCAACTGTAATAGAATGGCTCAGAATACAGCGAAAACAGGGTTAAGTGCTATACACATCTGAGCGACGAAGCGCAGCGATATGCAAGCGATGGCAACTATTTTTTTTACATTCAACGGCGAGACGTGTCCCTGAATGCATTCTTACGAGAATTGATTGCTTGATGTGATGAACACATATTATTTAAAATTTGCGATGGAAACATGTAAATTTCGTCGGTTGACTTGCATGCACTGTTAGTCTCACTACTTCAGGTTTAATTTCCAGGGCACACTTCTTAATTTTCCAAGGCATCTGTTTAATCATCACGCACTTTAACGGTGAAAGAAAAAATCATGAGGAAACCTGCATACCATAATGATTTGTAAGAATTTCTATGGCATGTAAACGCCGCCAACCCGCACTAGGCCAACGTGGTGGACTCTACGGTCTAACCACTCTCGATTGTAGAGGAGGCCCGTGCCCTGCAGTAGGGTGTATGTATATGGGCTGATATAATCTAGTATATTACAGTACAATTGCATTGAAATCTGAAAATCGTGCTGATTTTAATATTAAGCCATTGGTGTATTTTTTTGCGTTTTTTAACTAAATAAAACCATGTTAAATTTATGAAAATGTAATTTAAAGCTTCAAATTCGCTTGAGTTAGGTGTGCATACTACCGAATTCCCTGCACAATGTGTACGTATTGTTATAATCCGATTTATTTTAAGCCGCTGAATGTAGCAACATTTTTGCATTTCAGCATTGTTTTTTTATTAAAATTCTGATCTCATTGACAACCATACTTTGAGCCGATGTCCGGTACGTACTAATGTAAGTTGGCAGGAAAAGCCTTTTGCTTTCAGTTTTTACGTTCGTCTGCATTCTGTTTTTATTGTTTAGTTATATAATTTTTTCATATGTCTACAATTTTGTTATACTTTATTCTAGTTTTAGTTTCCGATAAAGTAATTGAGAACGGAAATGTTGCATATTGACTAGGCTTAAATAGGCTAATTTAACGTAGTTGTACATTATATTATGTTGTAAATTATGAAAAATAATTAATCTTTTGACTAACTTATAACTGTATAGTGTTTATATATTCATCATCATCATCACCATCACATCAGCCACAGGAAGTCCACTGCTGAACATAGGCCTCCCCCACAGATCACTTCCAGTGATCTGTGGCCTCCCCCAAGGATCTCCACAATGACCTGTTGGAAGTGGCCTGCATCCAGTGACTTCCTGCGACCATAGTCAGATCGTCCGTCCACCTTGTAGGCGGGCGTCCGACATTTCGCTTGCCTGTACGTGGCCTCCACTCGAGAACCTTTCGGCCCCAACGGCCATCGGTTCTACGAGCTATGTGCCCGGCCCACTGCCACTTCAACTTGCCAATCCTATGGGCTATGTCGGTAACCTTGGTTCTCCTACGGATCTCCTCATTTCTGATTCAATCTCGCAGGGAAACTCCGAGCATAGCCCGGTTTCAATATATAAACCCATGGAGCGCCATGGGTTTATATATTGCAAATCGTCTAATACGTAAAAGAATATAATAAAGTTTTGCGGTACAAACATGTAGCTTAATTCTATCGGAATGATACCCCTGCCTCATAGGATGAAAGCCTAGGGCTTTGTGGTCGTCTCTTGTTTGGTTAGTAATATTACCAGAGGTTCTATTCGCCTTTCCTAACCCCGTCGTTTTGCCTTCTCTTTCTGATTCTATTTTAAAAATAATTGTATCAACGATCAAAGCTTAGTTAGTACGAGGGTGTACCACAATTCTTCATCTTCTCTTCTCTTCTCTTCAGCGACAGAAAGACACATGGAACTGTTGGAAGTGGCCTGCTTCCATCGACTGCAACTTTAACTAATTATTCCATCAAAAATCACCAATAGTGTGTACCACAATTATTTCATAAATATATGCTAAAATATTAGTGAAACAAAATAACAAATACAAACCAGATTTCGAATAATATCAAATATTATTCACGCTCCACCGAACAAACTTCCGTCTCCGGTTAGTTTTCAGTTAATTGTGTATTCCAACCATGGCTGAAATACCACACCGAAAAGCCATTCCGAAACCGGACCCATATCTCTCTCTTTCCCACACACAGCAGCTTATATACCACCATCTCTTTCATTTTCGGTCCTTACCTAATGTAATTAAGATAATCTTTATAAGGGACATATGCCCTTTTCAGAGGTCCCTTCAACCAAAAGGGATTGATGTGTAATTACCTTATCTCATATGATATACTGACAGCTGAATGAATCTTACATAACATATTTATCTTCCCTTGCCTTTGTTTTATAGCAAAGGGCCACGTGATCGCAAATTGACCTTATTTGCATTGATGGGGTTTGAAAATTGATGGGTGATGGGATTTCCTTCTTGGGATTTATAGGGCTGTGAGAAATTTAACGCTTTAAACCAAATACATCAGCTGAGCTGTTAATTAATGTTGTCTATGCTGTGTTTTTATGTGATACAATATTACCGTCTTGATTAAGTCGTCTCATTGTCTGTACTAATCCTACTAATATTATAAATGAGAAAGTTTGTGTGTTTGTTACCTCTTTACGCTCAAACCACTGAACCAATTTTAATGATATTTGGTATAGAGCTAGCTGACATCTTGGATTAACGCATAGGCTACTTTTTATCCGAACAAAATGTTGTGTTCCCGTGGGATGTGCATGAAATTAAAATATATTCCATACTCTTTCAAACTCAAAATAATGGGATGGGAAGTTTAAAATGCGGCAGTAACGTTGAGTTTAAATCAGTTTTCAGGTGAAATGGTTCCTGTGTTTAAAGTGGACTGGATTTAAAAAGTATTTGCACCCGAGCGAAGCCGGGCAGGACCGCTAGTATATAAATAAATACACCTAGGAGTCGCACACATAGTCCTGACCCCACATTAAGATCAATCAAGTCTTGTATCGTGGGTATCGGGAAATACGATACATTTCAATCTCGCATACACTCAGACCCGAAACAAATATCTGTGGATCGCACAAACATTTGTATCGGTGCAGGGATCGAACCCACGGCGTCTCGTTTCACTGTCTAACTAACTGCGCCACGGAGGCCCTTATATGGAGCTGAAGAGTTTGTTTGAACGCGCTAATCTTGGAAACTACTCGTTCGAATTGAAAATTATTTTTGAGTTGGGCAGTGCATGTATCGAGGAAGGCTTAAATACTTTTTTATCCACGGAAAAATAGAGCGATATATTAAATCCGGAAAATCTTTTTCACTCGGGCGAATTTGCAAGCCCTGCTAGTTATTAATATTGATTGCTTCGAATTTGGAATCATGAGTACGATTATGATTGTCATGTTGTTTTTATTTATTATTTATTTACTCTCTTTAATTCTTGTTACAGCTATTTCATATCACATTTTGAAATTTCATTTTAAACTAAACTTGAGTAGAACTATGCCAACGTTCAGGATTCTCGTCATTTATTTTATCTTTTGTTTGCACGCCACTTCAACTATTTATTGTCGGTACAAAAGCGTGTAATTCAAAAACTAAAATATTTATTACCTACATTGTTACCACAACTTGGTATGATTCAGAAAAGTTTGCTATTTTATCTGGTGTCGTGTAGTATTTATATGTATAGTTATACTTAAAAATGCTGGGACAAAAGTTGCTGGAAAGTAATAGTACCCGAGTAATGAAAGTTAAATATTAATTTTAATAAAACTATTATTTACCACCACGAAAGCTGTAAAGTAATCGAAACGTGGGGAAGTTAAAAAATGTAAAAATTAAACCAAATCCGCAAATGAATAGTTTTATTTCCATGTGTAACATTGCGAAAATTTAAGAAACCATTCAGTTTTTTTTAATAGTAATATAAAGCTTTTATCTACTTTAAAGCTTCATATGCCGGATTTCTACCTCGTGAAAATCTCATATTAAACGACACCAGCATTTAAAACGAGTTTCAGAGTCTTAAAACGACGTCGAAATATCTCCATACCTTAACATAATAAAGTGTAATAAGACACAAAGAATGGTGTTATTGCCATTTCACCCTACATGTACCTTATAGTGTTATATGTTTTCATAGGGACCAATTGCCATGAATAACAGGAATAATAAAACTCTTTATTATTACACCACAAAATATAAAATAAAAATATGAAGCAGATGTACATGAATGGCTCTGTAAGCTCGGTAACCATCTGTTTAAAAAATATTAATTGTCATACGACTACCTCGGTGGCGTACTCGTAGTTGTACTACGGATATAAAGCTGAGGTCTCGGGTTCGAGTCCCGGGTCGGGCAAAGTGATATTGGATTTTTCTATTCATTATCAGCTCTGAGTCAAAAATTTGGTCCCGATATGGCGATAGGTTTGCCCCCTTGTCACATCAAGGTACAGGACATATAAGGAGAATTGCGGGTGTCCTGTCACGTCTACTTACCCCTTGGGAAAAAGGCGTGAGTTTATGTATGTGTATGTACATGACATACGAAATTATCCATATTATTATAATATCAACATTTCCAAAATAATTTAACATGGCAAAAGAGGTCATGTTAAACTGGTTATTATTTTTTCTCCGCAAACTACAGTATGAAGAATTGTTTATTGTAAATATAAACGGACGGGCAAACATAATTCATACGTAATTAACACATCAAAGCTTTGTCGGAAATCTTTTTGATCCAATGTTTATAGTTAATGGCTGCCCTTACATGATCTTACGGGATATTTATATCGTTCTTTGATAAGCGTTTGTTTACATTACATTACGAACTTGCTCTTTATAGAAAAACTAGAAGCTCTGCCTGGCTTTTCCCGGGCGCAGATGGTTTTTAAATCCAGTCCATATCAACAACATATTATAGTTTTCGATGTAAAGAATATTTTAGGTAATTTTTTACACCTTGGGTTACAGTATTGGAGTTTTAATAAGATTCCCAATGTTTTTAATTTCTTTTGATAATATTACACGAAGTGCGTGGTGGCCTGTTGGTAAACGGACTAGACGCGACTGCCAATATGTTCGCGGTGGTCGCAGGTTCGAATCCCAGGGCACACCTCTGACTTTTCGGAGTCATGTGTGTATTGATAGTCAATCACCACGCACTAAAACGGTGAAGGAAAACATCGTTAGGAAACCTACATACCATAGCGATTTATAAAAAATTCTATGGTATGTAAGTCCGCCAACCCGCACTAGGCCAGCGTGGTGGACTATATGGCCTAACCACTCTCAATCGTACTGTCGTTTGTAGAGGAGGCCCGTGCCCTGCAGCGGGACGTATATTGGCTGATACAGATATATATCAGCCTATGTCACCCAGGGATAGTGATGGTTCCCAACATTGAAATAATTTTTCAAATGGGTTCAGTAGTCTCGGAGCAGTTTAAAATATATAATATTGGTTTTGTTACAGCGCATAAAACATAATTTGTTAAAACTTACTTTCTATGCAGTGGGCAATTGACTGACATATATTTTTTTATTTTTCTATAATGTAGGCAAACTATACTTTTATTTTTTATAAAGTCCTTGACTAAGAACTAATTAACCCATAACAGTTAACTGAACAAATGTAAGGTCTTAGTTTCAGTAGCGATGCGATAACAGTAAGTTTGTGTAAACACGGCTTAAGTAAGGGCGAGAGCACACTGCGGCGTTGTTACAAGGATCGTATAGTTTTATGTGATGGCCGCTTTGTAAACATATGCGTGGTGCTGGACAAAAGATGGAGATTTGTGTAAGGATTTGGCGACATTTATTTAAGGAGCGTTGTTGATCGTGCAAATTGAACCATTGTTACAATGACATAGATATACTGGGTATATCAAGACTGCTACCGAAAACGAAGCCGGGTGGTAGTTTTAGTGAGTGCAAACACAATGCAACTAAAATTATCGCAAAAAAACGCGTCAATTTTTTTTATGATTTTTTTAAATATCTTAACTTTTGGTTGGTAAATCTATAGTTTTTGCTAAAATAATAATTTGAACTCTTTTATACCTTAGAGTTCTTATAAATAAAAGGGTATACACTGTTATTTTAGAAAAATAATAATATAGGGTACCATCCAAATACGACCAAAGGAAAAAAAATCGTCGCTTTTTTTCAACATTTTCTGTTGCAATGTGTCTGAAGTCACTAAAACTACCACCCAGCTTCGTTTTCGGTAGCAGTCTTGACATACCCTGTATAAATTCACGCCTTTTTCCTACAAGAGGTAGGTAGAGGTGCAATCAGGACAATCATTTTTTTTTATTGCAGTGAATGGCGAAACGAGCATGCCGTTCGCCTGATGGTAAGCGACGCGATCGCTCATGGACAGTAGCAAAACCAAACAACACCTTGAATTACAAAACAATGCTTGGCATTCCACTGCGCTCGCCATCTTGAGACTTGCGATGTTAAGTCTTAATATGTCCAGTATTTACTATGGCTACAATGTCCTTTAATCCGATACACAACAGAGCATTTAAACTGCTGTTTAACGGGAGAAATAGACATTGCGATGGTACCCAGGCAGCCTCTCACATATGAGCGACCTACCACCAGTAAGTGATATGGCTCGGTGTCATTACATTGCGTGCCACTGTTGATCCTGGCTCACAGGAGTTGCAGTGGTGGGTGTGAGGACGGGACAGTCTCCAATAAATGATATGGTCCGTATGACGATGTGATATGTGGTTAGCTTATCGTTATCTTGGGCACATATTTTTGATTCAGGGTTGATAATAACTAGAATAATCCAAAATTACTGACCGATAATTTGCGACTAATAAATCTTATAGTTATTTCCCTTGCAGAAGTAAATTAAGAAGATCTCGTACATTATTGTTGTATGTATGTATTTGTTATATCATCGAATACAGGAAGGCAGTTGTAAAAAATATATTCCTGTTAGGTAAGTATAGGTACATATAAGTATCTTATTCTTTGACTAATTGCATAAGTAACTAGATAGGTACCACCGCAATGTCTTTTTCTCCCGCCATACAGCAGTGTAAATGCACCGTTATGTTACGGTTAGAAGGACATTGTAGCCAGAGTAACTACTGAACATATTGAGACAACATCTTATGTCTCAGGTTGGCGAGTGCAGTGGAAAGTCAAGCATTGCTTTGCAATTCATGGTGTTCTTTGGTTTTACTTCTTCCGTGAGCGGTCGCATCGCTTACCATCAGGCGAACGGCATGCTCGTCTCGCCATACATTACAATACAAAAATGATTTTTGTTCAATGTTACCACTTTATTAATTAATCAAACATGACTCCTAATTATTGTGTTCTTTTCATTTTGTTCTTAATGTGTTGTATTTAATTACAAATATGTCTTTGTTTCAGGTAACTGAAATATAATATCGAAAATTCTACAAAGACTACATTGGATGAGTAAGTTTACTTTATATCAAATTTAATTATAATTTAGTTTATTTCTTATTGAGAACAAAGAACTCTTTGATGTCCGCCTAATCAAAGGCGGTACAGACATTTTTTGTATGCTGTTTGTTTGTAAAACAAACTTGTTGAGAATAATGAAATGGCGATACTAATTATATTTTTTCTATATTTCGCGCGACCGTAAAAATACCTATAGGTAAGAGGACGCATTTTCCAGTCGTGGGATAGATACTATTAACCATAATTATGTGACATATACATAAGGAATGAATCAGACTGAATTTTCGCGTCAATATTTTGTTTTTGCTTATTTGATCTACCTACCTACATATTAAATTAAAAATGTCTTAAACTCTCATACACTCTGAAAATATAGTGAAATAGAATGTTATTAATGTTCTGTGCTACCAAATGCTTTCTTTTATGTTTCGATTTCTTGATCATGGATTATACAACCACCGAGAGAGATCTGACAGCCACTTGCCCTTTTATTCCACTGGTGGTAGAAGATGTCTATGTTCAACAGTGGACTTCCTGTGTCTGAAGATAGAGAGAGAATAGAAAGGACATGCATATTACTGGCACAATAAGATCTAGAGCAGTATGAAACTATCTAAAAATATGTTACAAGTAATATAAACAAGCTTGGTGGACGATATGGCCTAACCACGCTCAATCGTACTCTCGATTGTAGAGGTGGCCTTGCAGTGGGACGTATATTATACAGTACAGTACAGTAAAATAAGCAAAAAAAGAATAAAAAAAATGAAAATAAATATTACCCCACGTGTATCTCTCGTTCATAAACATACATTTATCTGAATTCCATTTTACTTATATCATACGAGATATTAAAATTTTCGTTTCAATATAAAATACCATATCATTCCGAGAAAATAAATTCACTATCAAAATACCCGGGCCAATTATTCGCATGCTATTGATCCTGGTTGAATAGCGGCGTGAGTTCCTAGAATTCATTGTCAAAAAAGGTCATACAAGTTCCTAACAAGCAACAGAACACGACTCAGGTAGCCACGACACTAGCCGACTGTACAATGCTGTGTTTTTAAGCTATTGCATATCGCGGGCCTTGAGCGTGGAGACCGAATCCAGAAATTCCGTAACGAAAATAACCTAAGTCCGACCGAAATTTAAATTTAATAATTTTATTTTGATTCAAATATGTGCCAGTACTTTTAAATGCGAATTGCAAAGCTATTGCGTGATTAATTGTAATCTAACCTCTTTCTATATTTAGTTTTGCCATCTATCGATGAATAGTAGAACTTTTAATGACTTTTTGAAATATCACGCTTGTCTCTTTAGTTCAGCAACTCGCCTCTAGGTGGCATTGGTTGTATCGGCGTTACTGTTTATTTATTTTTTTGCATAGGTCCGACAAACGAGCAAACAGGTAACCTAGGTAAGTGATCACTGCCGCCCATGAACCCTCACAACGCTTGGGTTGTAAATGTGTTGCCAGCCCATCAAATCGAGTGGAGAGCTAAAAGGAAATAGGATGGGTAGAGGAAAAGGGCATTGGGCTACCAGTCGAACTATTAGGCATTGGAATTTTATTTTATTTTATCTTGCAATGATGCTATACTAGAAATTGTAGATGACATGAATTCGAACCTTTACAATTAGAGTAACCTAATAAAAACTGATTTTGGATTTTATTCATATTTAGGCTGAAAACCTATCGACCCGTTATTAAAGAAGAACCTTTTGACACATGAAAGGCACAAGATGTATAAATTGGTCTTTTAGGTGCATCTTCCATAAGTACAAAATTTCTTATGTTACAAAACTTTAAAGAACGTTTCCCAAAAGAATTGCAGTTTCTTTTAGAGTAGTCTGCATTCTAATAAAAAGGAATGACATTCTAATAACAAATGCTAAGTAAGAAACACAAATTGTTTATCACAATATGATCTCAATCTCGCTTTAAGTCTCAGAGAAACGAAGAGGCCTATATAACATGTGGCAACAAGAAAATCATACAAACTTGCTAACAAGCAACAAAACACGACTCAAGTGTACGTCCATACAATAATGTGTTGCCCATTCAATAAAAGATGGTAAAGATACATGTTGCATCCAGCCGGAGTTTTTTGAACTGAAGTTTGGCATTAGCGTCGCCTGCTTAGTGCTAACCCAATTGCATCGGGTTGGATTTAAAATTGATTTTTCATAGTATATGAGTGGGCGATATGCTCGGATGGCTCGAATGGCGATAGATTCGTCCCTTATCATCTTATGGGAGGGGACATACAAGGCGAAATGTAGGTGTCTTGATAGCTCCTCTGCCTACCCGTTCTGATAAAAAGGCGTGAGCTTATGTGTTTATGTACGTATATGAGTGGGTTTTTTACTCTAGGTATATAAAACTATATTGTCATGCAAAGTTAAAAGCGAGTTTATTTATATATGTATATGCATGGGAATTTAACTTTTTAAAAAATGGTATTGTGCCAAGTTAAATTCACCTATTGATCCGAGAAATGAAATCGTTGTTGACAAGAGTCGCGCGAATATTTCCAGTACCTAGAAAAAGCTTTTTATAAAAATATTCTGTTACTATCCAGCAACAAAACATGACCCGACATTGGCATCAAGTGTACGCCTATGCAATATGTGCCTATACAATACACATGTATCTTTTCGTATTTTTTCTGAAGCGAAGTTTACCACTCCATCGAGTTAGTCTCAGTTAGTACAGATTTCCTAATGGCCCCGAGGCTTAGTTGAATTTACAAAAGGAACGTACTCTCATTTTTTTAAGAACGTGTGCTTTTGTGACATCATTTTACAATTGTTTTACTTCTATTAAATATACACTAGATTGTAAGTAAAGGCCTAAAAAACAGCTAGAAAAATAATAGCGCAATTAATCGTGTACTTTTATTTGATTTTAGCATGATCCAAAACATAATAAATGTTAATTTAAAGAAATAAAGTTTATTGTTACCTAAAGTTGATTATAATTTAAGACTTTTTTGCTACATCAAATGTATAAATAAACATAAGCAACCTCGGCCACTTTTGGTGTGTGGTTTTGTTCCGGACCACGTATCTAGTATATATTTGATCGAAATTGTTAAAATTTTATTTTGTTGTTTTATTTAGGCCAATAGGATAGACAATAAAGTACTCATTTAATAACAAAAATACTTAACGTCAGGTGTACCTACTAAAATATAAAAAATCTTTGTACGATTAGAAACTAGTAGAGTCACGCTATTGACTCAGCATGAATAGGCAGGCTCGTCCGTGCTCCCTTGCCTCACAAGATATCGACGTGAAGCAACAGCTTTGCTGCCACGTTTCGTTCGGTGAGTGAGGTTTCCGATTGCCCAACACACTTTTTCTCTTCTTATCCTTTTTTTCTGCCTGCTCCCCTTCCGATATGGTGAGCCGGCAATACATCCTTGACCCAAGCATTGTGGACGTTCATGGGCAGCAGTGATCACTTAACATGAGGTGACATGTTTGCCCATTTGCGTACTTATGTAATAGAACAAATAAATGGTCAGGATATTCGCAGTTCCAAGAACAAATATGTTTTTCCAAAAATATTCAGGCAGCAACTAAAAAGCCACAAACCACAACATGTCGACATACAATCATACAATACAATTGATCCTTCCGTAGTTGTACATAGTGAAGTTTGGGGCCAGTCCCAGTTTGTAGCGATGTGATAATGGCCTAAGTGCTTAGCGGATTTACAGTGGATAACTCTTTTGTTTCCTTAAGAATGTGCTTTTGAACTTCCTACATATTTTCTTATCATTGTTTAGAACAGCTTAGTAAACTAAAAGGCTACTGAAAGTATTTATGTCAGACAGATAGCTAGTGTATTATATCTTATTCTCCTTCTCTTCAGCCATAGGAAGTATACCGCTGGGCATAGGCCTCCCTTAACGATCTCCATATTGACTTGTTGAAAAAAATACCATAACATAACGTCATTCCAACAAAAAAAACCAACACTAACAAACCAAAACTCCTGTTTTTTTCCGAATTTAACTCCCCTAACCGAACTGCATCACACAAATTCCGTAACGACTCCTGTCATAAACCGGCACGGACCGGCACGCAATCATTCCCGTTTTTACCCGTCATTCCCGTTTTTACCCGTCATTCCCGTAACGCGACATCTCACAACTTGCTCCCTATTTCCTTATGGGCTAATAAAACTGAAGGAAAATCGTGAATGTTTTGTGTTGGAATGACGAAGAATTTCGAAGTAAAAGTAATGCTACTTGACAGTCTTCGTATCGCAGTTGGTTAGATGCCGGCTTTGAAACTAGATAACGTGTTCGATTCCCGGAGGGTAATATTTACTTATTTATTTTTAAATACTTTATTTTACACCACACAACTTAACAAACGTATTAACACAAAGCGCTTATATAGGTGTAACAAACTGCGGTCTTATCATATCGGTAATATGTGTGAACATCATTTTCGTATAATATCTTGGTTTTTAATATCCCTAAGTACTAAGTACGGGGTCAGGACTATGTATATGGTGGCTGGGTGTATTTATTTATCTTAGAGTATTTATAGTATAGAGAGAGCGCTGTCGTACATTCGCGTCTTGAAAAACGTAGATATTTTCTTGATCGTAATGTTGGTAGCGCCCCTGCATTAGTGAAAATTCAACTAATTATTTAGCAATATATTGCTATTAATTTCTTTGATAAACGAAATTATATTTAGCTATTATCCTTTTAAAACAAGTTTGAGTGGAATGAAAGAGACCTAAAATATTTATTATTACTTTTCTTTTCCAAGTAATTCATATATGTAGGACAATCTGTCAAATATCAGCCAATAGGAGGGCAGAAAAAGGTGGCCCGGCACCACCATTTTAATAAGTTTACTGGTGGTAGGTCTCTCATATGTGAAAGGCCACCTGAGTAGGCACCACCGCAATGTCTATTTCATGCGCCAAACAGGAGTGTAAATGCACTGTTGTGTTTCGGTGTGAAGGACATAGTAGTCAGAGTAATTACTGGACATATTGAGACCTAACATCTTATGTCTCAAGATGGCCGTATCGCTTACCATCGGGTGAACGGAATGCTCGTCTCTTCATTCTTCAAGTCTTTCGGTCTTTCAATGAAAAAAAATAATATCCATAAACCACAGTTTCTGTCGTCAAGCAAGCAAACACAATACTTTTTTCCTGAAAAGTTCATATCGTCGTGATACCTTGTAACATACAAAGACACTTGCTGTACCCATATACGTCCCACTGCAGGGCACGGGCCTACTCTACAATCGAGAGAAGCATTGAGAGTGGTTAGGCCATAAGACCCTTGCTATAGAAAGTAATTAAATTCTGGATTCAGAGATATCAGGTACTAAACCGACTTCACATCAAATTAATAGCGAAAGCTGATCCGAGCAATTACCGAGTCTGGTAATTGGACATGATTATGTCAAAATTAAAGCAATTCTGCGGCATTATATAGTGGAATGGTGCAAACTGAGAAATATGATCCTTCGTACGCTGTTGGTTAAGAAGATAACTTTAAAACAAAAGATCCATTTTGTTTAGGCCTTAAGGGTGATGTACGGAGGACTTAAAGGCAACGATACCAATTTTTTTTTCTGTTATTGCTAACAAGCTGATAGATGATACGACCGCTCATGAGCAGTAGCAAAACCTAACAACACCTTGAATTGCAAACCAATCATAGGCATTCCACTGCGCTCGTTAACCTGAGACATAAGGCATTCAGTAGTTACTCTGGCTACAATGTCCTTCAAATCGGTACACAACAGTGCATTTACACTGCTGTTTGGCTGGGGAAAAAGATATTACTATGGTGCCTAAAGAGGCGGCCTCTCACATATGAGGGGTATTTGTCTGTCTGGAGCCAGAGTAACTACTGGAAATATTGAGACTTAACATCTTATGTCTCAGGTTGGCGAGCGCAGTAGAATGCCAAGCATTGCTTTTTAATTTACGTAGTTGCTTGGTTTTGCTACTGTATATTATTGGTATTGTTTATCAATTGGTAACATATATGTGCAGAAGTATCTTCTCGTGGCAGTATAAAAGACAAAATTACCATATCTGGTTTTCCTTCCCGACATAAAATAACTAAAAATATAAGCTCAAATTCAATAATACGTTTTCTACTTTTTATCTACTGAAAACATACGACAGTGTTTTGCGTCCAGACCGCTGCGTTTAAAACGTCAAATTATGCGTATTTTTATACGTGGTTTAATTAAAACAGTTTTTATGTCTGTCGTAAAAAAATCTACCGTTCCCTGAAATAAAATTATGTTGGAATTATAATTTTATTTCCTTTTATTAGGATAGTCTTTTAATTAGGATTTAACCTTGATGCAGTTGGTTAGACGCCGGCTGTGAAACGATAGGCCGCGGGTTCGATCCCCGCATTGAGACAATCACGGGTTATGGTATTTGTGAGACCGAAAAGTCTCTCGTAGTTCTTGATACCCACGACACGAGACTCAATCTTAGAGTATTATATAATAGTTATATCGCGGGGTAATTGGTAATTGGGTAATACCGTTAGGTGAAGGAAAACATCGTGAGAATACGAGCATACTATGGCGATTTATAAGAATTTCTATGGTATATACATATGTAAATCCGCCAACCCGCATTAGATCCGCACTAGCGTGGTGGACTATACGGCTTAACCACTCAATCGTACTGTCGATTGTATATATTGTGTACTCTAGATTGAGGAGGCTTGTGCCCTGCAGTGGGACGTATATGGGCTGATATAGATGCAAATATTGAGTGTAAAATAAAAAGGAAAGAACAAAATAAGTTTGAAGTTATACAGGATTTCAACCCATCTTGAAAATAAATAATTCAAACATCCCATCCTAAATTCTCACACACATAACATAGATAATTCCCAAGCTGCTATATTCATCGTCAGTATATTTGTTTATTTTTTTTTTTACATTAAAAATCACGTCACAAGCCTGCCATAGGGCTGTCAACTCGCAGATTAAAGCTTCAATAAAAATGATTCAACATATTTACGAGGCATTACCATGACGTCATAAAACGGCCGTATTTTTAAACTGGTCTGTTTAATGACGGCAGATAAGGATATTTTTTATTATATTTGCATTACATCTCTGTGTAAATGTACTGTGAAGGTATTTTCTCGGCTTGGTATTCGAGGAAATATGCGTTCGGGAAATTGAATCTGAATTTGGATCACTTTTGATGTGCCTTTAAAGCGTATCAGAGAAATTAAATATGTATATAGCGTATGTGTTTCAGAAAGAATAATTACTACTAATAGCCATATTCATAGTTCTAGGCCCAATGTAAAATAACTAGAAAATATATCGGAAACAAATATTTTTAGGATACACAAACATTTGTCTCTCTCCCAATTATCAAAATGTCTCATATGTAACATTATTTTTACTTCCAATTATCGTCAAATTGCGTCTGTTGATATCAACTCGACTAAACTAGAAATATTATACATAGGAATTTTAATATTTTCAACCGACGTTTCCCGATTGCATTCTTCCCCGTATAACCCCATTGAACCATGAGTCAGCACATCCGTAGCTTGAGTATTTGCCATACCGGCAGATCGGATATATCCATGACGTAGACGTTTTTGTGACGAGCCAATTCGTCAGCTCATCCAAAAAACATAAAATATTGGAACGGCGAATCCGCCTTTCCACAATTCATTTGTCTACCGGGGTTTACGGAATTGTTTTTGTAGGGTTTATTTTGTGACGGTAGTTTCCCTGTTGGTACGCAATTGCTGTGCATATTCTAAATCTGATTTCTTATAATGCATGTTTCCTTACTCGGCAAAATTGAATGGAAGTATGTTAATCAAAAGTCAATATATTAAGACGTTTTTTTAAATAGTTATTACTTGACAAATTATCGTGAAATAACATAACTGCAAAATGAATTTAATCATGTTACACAAATATATTTTTTTATTGCTGTGAATGGTAGGACAAGCATGCCATCAGGCATGCTGGTAAGCGATACGATCGCTCATTAACAGTAGTAAAACCAAACAACACCTTGAATCGCAAAGCAATACCTGACATTCCACTGCGCTCGCCATCCTGAGACATAAGATGTTAAATCTCAAACTGTCCGGTAGTTACTCTGGCTACAATTCCCTTCAATCCGCAACACAACAGTGCATTTACACTGTTGTATTTAAAAGTAATTACCGTGAAACGTTTGATCCCTACCCTAAATTCAAACCTTCACACCACAGTCCCACAACAAAAACCTTTCCCAAAAACTTCAGATTACAAAGGTCGATTCAAATTTCCTACACGTCCCTTACAAGTGCCATTGCATTCCCCGGCGGATTTCTTTTAAGGTTTGGCAGGTGGAAATCTAGTACAAGTGTACCTGGCGTGTCAAGTGAATACTTGAACCCGCAAGCGGTACTTACAACGACCAGCGTAATTTGAGCTTTACGAATACTTACACAATATTGTCGGCTAATGTATTTCGAATTTGAGTGATAAGTACTAATTTCCAATTCGGATGCCCAATTCGCCTTCCCTCTTCCTATGCTTTTTCTTTCCCGTTTCCCTTGATCTGATGGTCCACAATACATCAATGATCAGAGCGTTGTGGATGTTCATGGGCGGCAGATATCACTTACCATCATCTGTTTGTACGTTTGCTGCACCTTTTTAATAATTGCCTGATCATCCTAAAATTTGTTGGGATAGCAGATGATTTTTAAGCCTATTGCACGATAACACGCCGAATTTCTGTACTGTATCAGTGAGATATAAGTCCAGAATCATCTATTCTGAACACGGAGTTCCTTTACAAGTGAGAGTTCGATTTACTGGTGGTAGGTCTCTCATATGTGAGAGGCTGCCGTGGTATGAACCAACCCAATGTCTATTTCTACCGCCAAACAACAATAAAAGTATATTTTGTGTTCCATTTTGTAGTTAGAGTAACTGCTGAACATATTGAGACATAATATCTTATATCTCAGAATGGCGAGCATATTGAAATACCAAACATTGCTTCGTAAGTCATGGTTTCGTTTGGTTTTACTGTCCATGGGAGGTCGTATCGCTTACCATCAGGTGAAAGGCATGTTCGTCTCGCCATTCATTGCAAGAAACAATAACCACTACGCTGGTTTACTGAAGGCTGGCGCATTTCACACATCATAGAAAATATCGTAAGCAGATGAGAAGCATGGGTCACTATAACAAGTTATTAATGGCTGTGTACGGTGGACGCTATCCATTCGCATATTTTTTTAATCTAAATAATGTCAAGACAAAAATACAATCCCCAGCTTTTGGATATTAATATATCACTCACAGAAGGAAACGCATTTTTTTGTTAATTTTTTGTAAGGCACAAAGTTTTTTGTAATCAACTAATTTTTTTAAAGCTCATCCGTGCAACATACTACAAATTCAGTCATGTACTCGTATATGAATATGGAAGGGCCCCACTCTTTATTCACTCTTTTCTAGTATAAGTAATTCAATACTTACCTGATAGAAAGATCCAAACTTGTATTGTTGCTAAACAAATTTCGCTGATGAATATTTTACTACTGGTGGCCCGACCCGGCCTCGCACGGTTGCAATTTTTTTTAGTACAGTCCACATTAAATATATTATTTTGCGTCTATATCAGCCCATATACGTCTCACTGCAGGGGACGGGCCTCCTCTACCTCCTCTATCTACTTATTTTGCGTACTGATTGTTAAATTATTAAATTCCTATTATATTCGTTTCAATTTCAGAAAAAGTTGCGACTATATTTATTATTTTCATTCCGTACCCATCCCTCGGGAGCATTACATTTTCGGGATAAAAAGTAGCCTATATGTTAATCCAGGGTGTCAGATATCTCCAAACCAAATTTCATCAAAATTGGTCCAGTCTTTTGAGCGTGAAGAAGTAACAAACACAAAACTTTCGCCTTTATTATAATAGTAAGATAATCACACATAGCCTGTAATATCTTCCTTTTCTCTTTTTAAAGCCGTCGGCTAAAATAAATAATTCACACACAGTGTGAAAATCTTCCTTTTATCTTTTCGCCGTAGTTGGGTAAATTATTTCACACAAATGGTCGTAAATTAGATTTATATTTTTATTCAAACATTTGCCTTCACTAAGAACAGGCCTAAAACAATAATGTAAGAAATTCTATTTGTGAGTGTTTTCATAATATTTATAGAGGCTGTAGATCTTTCGTATTTCACTAGCTTTATGTTAAGTGTTACTTTGGAGTAATGTGGAGGAAAAATATTCGATGGTATTAAAGGGGGAAAATATTTATAGCTTTATAGAAAGTTTGTATTAAGACGCAAGTCTCAGATTCGAATCTAGGGCACAACTGTTTTGTATTTTCGTAGTGAAAAACGATGTTATTTAAATAATTACAAAAAAATTGTCGCATTTTTTCGCAAAATTTTCATTTGTAATGTGTCTGAAGTTACTAAAAATATAACCTGTCTTTGTTTTCGGTAGCACTCTTGATATACCCTGTATATATACCGGGTATCTCAAGACCGCTACCGAAAACGAAGCCGGGTGATAGTTTTAGTGACTACAAACACTATGCAACTAAAAATTTCGCATAGAAACGCGACAATTATTTTTTATGATTTTTTAAATATCGTCATTTTTGGGTGGTAAATCCATTGTTTTTGCTAAAATAATGATTTAAACACTCTTATACCTTAGATTATTTATAAATAAAAGGGTATACACTATTATTTTAGGAAAAAATGTATTTACCACCCAAATATGGTCATAGGAAAAAAATAACAAAAAAATTGGTCGCTTTTTTTAGCAACTTTTTTTGTTGCATTGTGTCTGAAGTCGCTTATACTACCACCCGGCTTCGTTTTCGGTAGCAGTCTTGATATACCCTGTATATATACCTTCATATTGAGGTGTAGTAACAGCTTTGCTATAGTTTGATTCTTCGTCAAACTGTATGAAATCTGTAATTTTTATATGCAAAAAGCATTTATTTCCTTAATTTAACTAAAATACTAATATGATAAGCTAAAAAATAACCCTTTAATTGATTGGAAATTCTAATATCTTGAACTGCATACGGAGTGTTAAATGCTACATATGTCATAAGGTTGACCTTGATTTGTCTTTCGATACGGTTTCCAATCTGAAATAAATTGTATAATGACCGTTTCTTTGATTGATCGCTGCTTTTTTTTTCTTTAACTCATTATCATTTAAGTATTTTATGTGTGCTTTATTATGTTTACCTTTTGTTCTTTAAATGGTTGATTTAATTTAAAAGTGAAAACTTGTTAGTGGTATTTTTTCATTTAAGTATTTATTTTATGTATTTCTGTAGCTATTAGTTTTCCTTACATAATAAAATAATATGAGTAAGTAGACAAAACTAAGTCGCAAAACTAAAAATTATGCATACTATGCCAGTTACTAAATGACTCAATAGACTTTTCGATAAACAAAAGTCGTAGAAAGAAAACAAGAAAATATGTTTTATCAGCATCAAAATCGGAGCAAAAACACACATACGCAAAAAAAAACAAATTAAAAGCCTTCCATTTTCCCCCTTTTTCCGTCTGTCGTTCCCATACACATTTGTATGTAAATGTCCAATAGTGCTGTGCAATTATCGATAGATTTAACACGACAACGCTTATGTACGCAATAGTGCTGCGCGGTGTTATACCGATTATCGATACATTAAATTCTGTAATCGGGCTTGTGTGGCGTGTTAGTTTGAGTTATGTGTTTGTCGTAACTTGGTTGCGGTGACAAATTATCGGTTACAAGTTTAAGGATTTATGCTGCGCATGGTAATTTTCGTTGGTACATGGGTTGTAAATTGTTACTATCGATTTCATGTAACTTTGAAGTTTTGGTTCTTCTTTTATCCGAGTATCACATTTTGGAAACGTATTATTATTTAAACTGATGGAAGTGGCTACTTTGTATTTAATCGTTGTTTAGTGTAAGGCAACCTGGAAAAACTTATAATTGTTGGATACCGTAAAAATGTAAGTGCGTAGCCTGGTGGCCACGCACTTACTTTTTATGAGATAATATTCTTAGGGATCTTACTCACAGTTATTTTCACAACCAAGCATTGTACCTTAAAATCATGACCTAGTTAAATTTTCCGAGTAGTAAAATATTCTACAAAATTCACAAAGTATACTAAAGTAAATTTTAACCGCCAATTCTACCCTAGTTAGAAATTATTATGTTCAAGCCAACTATTTGGCAGAAGTTTGGCTGTACTCCCAAATTTACGACGTCTAATCCTAAGTTTTTAATGTCAAAGTAGCGTTGAAAGTACATAAGTTGGCACTACGTTTCTGTTTTAACAATTCATTCCAGGGTGGTTATGTTGGAATTCTTTTTAAGTTATTGGTGTTCTTTGAAATATATAATAAAATTGTATTTTATTATTTTAAGGATTCTTTGGTAAAGAATATCTTGGCTGACGCTGAGAGGAATCGATTTAATAAGTGGATGGGTCTTAATTTAAACCTACAAGTGTATCTTGCCTGTAGCGAAAACTGTTTCATGTCGTTTCAAATCGGGCTTACATTTGCTCCAAATTAACATTTAAATCTTATATTGTCTATATCAGAAACTAGAACAAACCTTTCAGTCTCATAAACACGCACATTCGAGAAAATATTATAATTACATTTATCGATAACATAGCACATCACTAGCCTACAACAAAGTACTTACAACACTGCAAAAGGCGTCAGCGCGACCAAACGCAACTCGTAAAAAATACGCCTATAAAACGGCCATGGCCCAAGATTACGGACAGACGGGCAGTAATGGCCTTAAATGGCCGTTAATTTTGTTTGATGGCATTTATTTATTTAGCATTAAGGATGTAGTGACGAAAATAGTATTTAGTATAGAATCTAGACTTTTAATGTAATGGTAGAAGAATCAATTAAACATACATAAATTCATCCATTTTTATTCGGGTAGGCAGATATGCTACCAGGACAACCACGTTTCGCCTTGTATGTTCCGTCTCATGTTATGATAGGGGGTGAGCCTATCGCCCTATCAGACACAAATTAGAGACTCCAGGCATCATCATTAGCCCGTCAGATATTATGAATAGAAAAATTCAATATCACTTGGCCACCCCCACGACCACGACCGCGACCAATTTAGCAGCACTTGGATGGCATCAGCAATTGATAGGGATAAATGGAAGGAGTTGAGGGAGACCTTTGCCCAGCAGTGGGACAAAAAAGGTTAAAAAAAAGACTCAGCACTCATTATATCCGAAACGAATTCGAACAATTTTGTAAAATTGTTATGAGGAAAATCTTCGTTGAGTTACATAATATATTGGATTGTGAGGATAAAAATAAAGTTTGATTAATGTTAACGAAAATTATATTATAAACAATATCTAATTTTAAATGAACTATGTCTATACATTCAGAGCTAAGACAGTTAAAATATTTCTAACATAGTTGTGGAAGTAATTTCCAAGTAACAGAAAAAGTATGCACCTTAAGAATAGTGACGTCATCGCCATTACAATACGGGCGTGTGAAAGAGAAAGTGAGATGTTTCCATTACACTCTTACTTTTCTTTTAAAAGTACTAATAGCTCTCTCATTTTACAATGTAACATTATCATAAAAACAATCATGAAACTACGTTTATTATTGACGATACTTTCAATAAAATTCACATTGACATTGTAATTACAAAATTCTCCAAAACTCCCAGAATTCGTTCTCCCAGGTTTCGCTTCACCCAATTTAAACAATAGCCCGCAATGTAAGATAATTTCAGTCACCCTACCCCTGCAAATACCCCTTATTCCCCCCCCCACCTCCCCTCCCCTCTCCCCCTCCCCCTTCACGGTTCTGTCGGTGACAATCTTTAGAGTTATGATTTAATGCACCGAGCGCTTGCAGCTATATTTCTCAGGTTCTAAACTAGGAAGACAATCGCAAATGTAAGTGGAAACATACGGGAGGTAAGTTGGGGCAAATAATTGTTTGGGAAGTTTGTGAGATTGAAATGGGTTTCGTAGTTTCTTATGGCTACAATACATGGACGCTGGGCAGGTACAAATTCACCAGCAAAATTCTGTTTATTTTTTACCGTTTAAAGTAGAATTTTTGGCATATGCTATATAGTTTTGACAGCCTCCGTAGCGCAGTTGGTTAGACGCCGCCTGTAAAACGAGAGGCCGCGGGTTCGATCCCCGCACCGAGAGAAATGTTTGTGCGGCCCACAAATATTTCTTCCGGGTCTGGGTGTTTGTGAGACCGAAGTCTCTCGTAGTTCCTGATACCCACGACACAAGGCTCGATCTTAGTGTGGGGTCAGGACTATGTATGTGACTGTTGGGTGTATTTATTTATTTATTATTTATTTATAGTTTAAAAAAAACTAAAGGAATTATTTCTAGAATATATGAAAAAAGAAACGCAAACAAACAATACATTCAATAGAATAAATCGTTTGGTTCGAACTGAATAGAGATACAATATTCCTTTTATTATTTTATATTTTGAAACAATACAACGCAAAACTCTTAATTGTAACACAAAAAAAATCAAGTACTTAAAAAACCGATATAGCATAGGACACGGAAACAAATGATTGTGTGATCCACAGGTATCAAACAAACAATTAAATATTTCATCTTTATTATATTAGATTAGGTGAAATAACACTTCCCAACTATTCAATTCCCTAAGACCTTCTTGCTTTGATAACTTCATAAAAACCAAGCTAAGCTAGCCCGCGACCTAAATCCACCATTTGAAGACATAAAAGCGGCAATAAGGAGCATGACAGTGAACTAATTGTCGCCTTTGGACGTCTACACCTTTGACGTGGCTTGTCAAACCTTTTGACCCGTTTCGTAAGATGGCCTGGGATTTTAGTTCGTACGCGTTGAGTGTAAAGACAAGTAGTACTTTGATACTGGTTTGTCATTAGAATCTTGTCAAAGATGACCTGTTTCTCAGTCTAGGATTTCAGGCGTGTCTACATTTAAATGCAAAAGATATACTCGTAGCTGTTGGAGTTAAACTGACTCTTTGTGTGTCCTATTATATTGATACTACTGGTAGGTCTTATATGTGAGAGGCCGCCTGGGTAGGTACCACCGCAATTTCTATTTCTCACGCCAAACAACAGTATAAATACACTTTTGTGTTTCGGTTAGAAGGACATTGTAGCCAGAGTAACTGCTGGACATTTTTGATAACAACTTATGTCTTAGGATGGGGAGCGCAGTGGAATGCCAAGCATTGCATTGTAATGGTGTTGTTTGGTTTTTCTACTGTCCATGAGCGGTCATATCGCTGTTCATTGAAAAAAAAATAACCTGATAACATCGCAATTCTTATTATCGCATTAAGTTCATCCATATTATCTTTTATTTCTTGTATATGTTAAAGGCCTGCTTAAGTCGATCTATTCACTATAGTTTCTTAAGTTTAAACTAATGATATACATTGAAATAAACCTATTATACAGGGTATATCAAGACTGCTACCGAAAACGAAGCGGGGTGGTAGTTTAAGCGACTTCAGACACAATGCAACAGAAAAAGTTGCAAAAAAAAGCGTCAATTTTTTTTTTTTATTTTTTTCCTATGTCCATATTTGGGTGGTGAATACATTTTTTCCTAAAATAATAGTGTATACCCTTTTATTTATAAATAATCTAAGGTATAAAAGTGTTTAAATTATTATTTTAGCAAAAACTATGGATTTACCACCCAAAAATGACGATATTTAAAAAATCATAAAAAATAATTGTCGCGTTTCTTTGCGAAATTTTTAGTTGCATTGTGTTTGTAGTCACTAAAACTACCACCCGGCTTCGTTTTCGGTAGCAGTCTTGAGATACCCGGTATACGTATTTGGTTAAATTTTTAGTTTTTGAATTCCCGAGGTTTCGATTACTTTATAGCTTTCGCGGTCACGGTGCGGACATTCCGCCAAACCAGGCTGCCAATTATTTTTTCTCTCGTATAAAAAGCATCACGTTCTCCAAAAATATTCATGTAATTCACTGGTGTGATCTGAACACTAAATCTGTCACTATATATTCCATTTTTATGATAATATGTCTTATAAATACATAGATTGTCTAAGAAGAATATTTATTTATTTATTTATTATTTATTTTTTTAGTTTATTTTTTTAGTTTTATTTTTTTAGTAATTTATTTAGTTTTTGTAAATAGGCCACTAGGGGCACTTTTACACGTCATCATTTTTAAATTCACTACATACATTATAAATATATTAATCATTACAATTATTATTAAGTTACAATAGTGGGAAAACAATATTATAGGGTACCAGCGTATTTCTGACATGGCGACCAGGCATGTTTATCATTAATGTATTCGGTGACATTGTAATAAGCTTTTTGTATTAACTGTATTTTGATTTCATGTTTGAATTGTTCTATTGGTAAGTCTTGCAAGTGTAGAGGTATCTTATTAAAGCGAATACCCAACCCCACAAAAGAAGAATGCAAACTTTTTGCAAACGATGGAATTGCGTACACAATTTATTTTTAGTTCTAGTATTGAAAGAATGTATCTCACTTTTTTTTAATAAATGATTATTATGCCTGATATGCATTATATTGTCATAAATATATTGACTAGCTACGGTCAAGACATTAATATTCTTGAAAACATCTCTGAGTGAGGCCCTAGTATCCAACTGATATATTGAGCGAATCGCTCGTTTCTGCAAAATACAAATACTCTCGATATCAGCAGCCCTGCCCCACAACAAAATACCGTAAGACATAAGACTATGAAAGTTACTAAAGTAAACTGAACGTGCAGTATCCACATTTGTTAGCAGTCTAACCTTCCTAATAGCATACACGGCTGAACTAAGTTTTTCAGCAAGACAAGCTATGTGTGCACCCCATTGAAGTTTTCTGTCTGACGTAATACCTAAAATTATTGTAGAATCGAGGGTGTTCAAAATTTCATTGTTTATAATGATGTTTGGTCCTAAGTTTGTAACATTCGGGGTGGTAAATTTTATGCATTTTGTTTGTCATTAAGGACAAGATTATTTGCCGTAAACCATTGCGTTACTTTTGAAAGAGTAATATTAATTTCGTCAAAATTGTCTCTATTCCTATCTACCTTAAAAAGGAGTGTCATCAGCAAATAGTACAACATTACACATATCTTTTAAATAAAAAGGTAAATCGTTAATATAAACTAAAAACAAGAATGGACCCAAAATAGATCCTTGGGGTACACCCAGCTTTACAGGAAGATCCTTGGATTTCATTCCACCTACCTCCACGCACTGAACTCGCTCACTGAGATAAGAAGAAACAACATCAAGGGCAGTGTCACGTATACCATAATGACGTAGCTTTCGCAAAAAATATATTTGCAAAGAAATCTTATGTAGATGTTGTCACAATTATATTTAGTAGAAATCCTGTATTTGTATTTGTATCAGCCCATATACCTACGTCCCACTGCAGGGCATAGGACTCCTCTACGACCGCGATTACGACTTCGGGGGTGTAGGCCATTTGTCTCTAACGCTCACCTATAACGGGTTACCCATTTTACATACCACAGAAATTCTTTCAAAATATCACAGGTTTCCTCGTGATGTTTTCCTTCACCGTTATAGTACGTGATGACTATGACACACATAATCTGAAAAGTCCACCCGCAACCACCGTTGCAGCAGTTGGCACTGTTGGCAGCCGCATCTGGTCTGATACCAACACGCCACCACGCACTTAGGTCTTCAGGAACTAGTTTAAAAAAAAGTTTAATATAATTTACCGATTAGAGGCCATCATGTACTTAGGTCTTAGGGGCCGTCCATTAATCACGTGATCTTTTATTTTGCATTTTTTGACCCCACTCCCCTTTGGTGATATGTGGTGAATTTAAGGACCATAATACAATATAGGAATCGTGTTATCATACGAAAAATATATATATATAGTACCATTTTAATAAAAAAATATGTGTCGAAAAAAAATACACGTGATATCTTACTAGACCCCCCTCCCTCCCCCCTTGTGATATTTCGTGATTTTTGTCCAAACCCCCCCCCCCCCCCCCACCTCATTCAAGCCTCACGTGATTAATGGGCGGCCCCTTAATGAATATTCTTGTGTTATTAAAAAAAGGTTATTAAAAATATAAAACGCAGCGTTTCTAAGCGGTACAGAAGCCAGTATGTTTCCAAAGAAATAAGCAAATGCGCCGACACTGTCTCAGAACTCGAGATGAATACGAATTACTGACTTTAACGCAGAATATTAAATTTTCAAAATTATTTTACCCTTTGTCATCGCTGCCAGATTAATCTTTGATGTTTTGTTAAGATATGGTAATATGCTAATTTGTCAACGATGTAATGGTGTTTGAATAGTAGGGTTCAACGTCCAGTTAAGAAAGTGGAAGTTTAATAATCCTTAAATTGAATATCATCTGAGTCAGATTTTTGAACATAGTCTGAAAATTTTTAGGTTTTCAAATTAAAAATGTTACCGACATTCTTATTTATTAGTGTGACAAGATTACTGCTTGATGCAGTGCAAAAGAAGAAAAAAAAATACAGTCAGAAATTTCTAGGTCATATTTTCTCGGATTAGAATCGGAGACTATACGACATGTCACTAGCACTTTTGAAAATGACTATAAGTAAGTGTTTATGACGGGATGTAAGAAAAGAAGGATTATATATCTATCTATCTCTTTCTCTCTCTCATTACCTCTCTATCTATCTATTTCCTTTTTTACAAATTTTGCAATGAATGTCGAGACTAGCATGCCGATCGTCTCGTCGTCGTTCGTAAGCGATATAACCGCTTATAAATAGTAGCAGAACCAAACAACACATTGAATTACAAAGCAATGCTTGACATTCCACTGCGCTCGCCATTCTGAGACATAAGATGCTAAGTCTCAATCTGTAGTTACTCTGGCTACAATATCCTTCAATCCGAAACGCAATAGTGCATTTACTCTGCTGCTTGACGGGAGAAATAGACAATGCGGTGGCACTACCCAGACGGCCCCTCACATATGAGAGACCTACCAGCAGTATCTAAACTCTTTCTCGTTAGTCCACTAATGAAAATATTCTCCAAGGATATCAACAAATCTCTGTTAGGAACAGCAATGCAAAATTGTTAATAAAAGTTAATAGCACATCAGTCCAAATTGCCCAAAATCTCATTTAATGATGATATACGTAATCACGCAATATCCCATGTCGAAACGAGGGTAGACAGAGAGATATATAGGGTTGGCCGACGTCACACGATCCACAAACAAGATGTGTTATAAATTATAATTAGTGTTGTTTAACGCAACTCGGATGGCGTGGAGATTTACTGAGGTGGGTTTTCGGTACTTTTATATAAAAATAAGTCACGTGTTGTTTATAAAATTCATAATATTTAAAGACTTTTTTAAATACTCCGTCGTGTATGTTCATCAGGGATAATTTGGGATTCCAATGGTGAAAGAATTTTTGAAATCGGTCCAGGAGTTTCAGAGCCTATACAATGCAAGCAAACAATCGTTTTTTTTCCTATTTACAATATTAACAGTAGTTAGATAAAGTGTATGTTTGTTGGAACACTTTAATCTCAGAAAGAGAATTTAAAAAGAAGACCAGCAGGGTTTGAATTAAAAATAATTTGGATTTGGATAATCCATTTACTAAGGAAGGCTATACTTTTTATCAGTTGCATGTAAACACACACTTACACCCAAAGTCTCATATACCTAATACAGTACTAGTACCTAGTAGTCCTGACCCCACACTAAGACCGAGTCTTATGTCGTGGGTATCAGGAACTAAGAGAGGCTTGGGCTTACAAACACCCAGACCCGAAACATACTTTTGAATGACGTAAACATTCATGGAATCGAACCCACCTCTTGTTTCACAGCTGACGTCGTAACCAACGCTACGGAGGCTATAAGGGGTTGGAATATACAGGGTTTATCAAGACTGCTACCGAAAACGAAGCCGGGTGGTAGTTTAAGCGACTTCAGACACAATTCAACAGAAAAAGTTGCAAAAAATGTGTCAATTTTTTTTTGTTATTTTTTTTCTATGGCCATATTTGGGTGGTAAATACATTTTTTTCCTAAAATAATAGTTTATACCCTTTGATTTATAAATACCCTAAGGTATAAAAGAGTTTAAATTATTATTTTAGCAAAAACTGGATTTTCCACCCAAAAATGACGATATTTAAAAAATCATAAAAAATAATTGTCGCGTTTCTTTGCGAAAATTTTAGTTGCATTGTGTTTATAATCACTAAACCTACCACTCGGCTTCGTTTTCGGTAGCAGTCTTGAGATACCCAGTAGAAAGAAAATAAATAAAGAAACATTTATTCATTACAAGCAATGTTTTACTGCTTTAATGGCCCTTCTCTATAACCTATCTATCTCTAACAAGAGGTTAAAATAGTATCATTACTATATCAGAGCAATTCTGTGCTTCATTAAACAGAGATAGACACATATATTTACTATATTATATTGCACCATATCCATACCTCTATATCTTTGTTAACTGAAAATGCATATAAATATCTAATGAAACGTATTGTTAAAGATAGATAGATTATAGAGAACGGCTGTAAGTAATTATTACTAATATTACAATGCTTGTCAACAAAACTTATGCTCAGCATGTGCTGGTAATCAAACCAACGCTGGTCTAAATTTCTGCTTGGAATATGGTCTATTTTAAACAATCTAAAACATAGAATAATCCGTAAAACATCCAAGATAAGGCTTTACACCCGTTGTACGTATCATAAGCCGCCTACATGGTCGTAAATTACAGTGAAATGTCTTAATATGTACAGCGCTCGCTTAGGGATCCGTGGGCACGAAACCCATGTTTGCGGTCCTGTTTTTAATTATGAATGTAGGAATTTTGGTTGTAATGAGTTTTTTTATTATTTTTTCTGCTTTTATTAATTTAAACGTCGATGTATATGTTTGGTGATATTTTTTTATTTATTGGATGAATATGATTGTTTTAAAACACAGATAACATAGGTAATATGTCGTTACATGCGTTCAAATTTCACTACATGCCTATAAAAAATGGATAAAGTTTTTTTTAACACGCATTTGGGCGTGGTGTGCTGTATGCTTACAATAATTATTTATCCTCAAGTACTTTAGCTTTTTACCAATAAATGAATGTATTCATTATTCAGTCCATTTTCTAATCGTAAGCTCATTATCAAGTATTTTTCCTTTTTTAGTTGGTTCTTTCATTCAAGCGTGTAGTATATTAAACTATTATTTCACTTTACGGTAATTTTTTCCCAACATTCACACTAAAATAGAAAAAGTACAAAAATATACAGAACCCAAATAACATTAAAAATATACTCTCTACCTGAACATATTTATTAATGTGTCCCAATAATAAATTTAATAAGATATTTGTTGGTTTCCACGTGTGATCTAATAAATTTGGAATTTTTTAGAACTTTGGGTGGTTTGGTTTATAGTTTTTTTTTTCTATAGCATTGTTTAATATCATCAATGGCGCTTTTTTATTTACGTCGATAAAATAAAGTTGTAAATTCAACACGTTTTGATATTTCAATGCGGCGCATATTTTGTTTCTTTATTGGAATTTGAGTGCATAGTCGTTAGAAAACTGGTAAATCATAGGTTATAGGTTTGAATCTAAGGTTTCTCTGACTTTTTTTTAAGTTTGTCAAGCCGTGGTACTGCACACAATTGATGTATTTAATTTTTAAAGGAACAACATTGACGCCTCAATTGCATATATAACTGTTAACATCATACATGCATAAATTCACTCCTTTTTCCCAGCAAGGGTAGGCAGAAGTGTTACCAGGACACCCACGTTTCATCTTGTATATTTCGTCTCAAGATGTGATAGGGAGCGAGCCTATCGCCATATCGGAAACAAATTCCTGACTCCAGGCCGGTAATGAATTTAAAAATCCAATAACACTTTGCCCAACTCGGGATTCGAACCTGAGGTATATTTACAATCATACCATCAACTGCGCCACCAAGGCTGTCACATAGATTTAAACTTATTTATTTATGTACGGTTTTTGCACTATAAAGGGTGCGTGAATAATTCCATGTATCAGTCAATATTCATACATTAAAATCTAATACAATATTGAAAAAATAAATTAAATTATTTATTGAAACCATTAAGATGTTCTACATCATTCAGATTCAGTCATTTTTTATCTACCATCCGGTTCGGAAAGCGGTATTCACTAGAGAAGAACGGGCAAGAAACTCTAGTGTTGCTCTTTTCAAAACCAGTTTACAATTTGGTGATCTTTACAAAAGTTATAAGTGGTTTAAAATAAAGCAGGTCAATAATAATTTGTTATAACATTTAATAATATGAACATGTTTACGTTACAAAAAACGTGTTATACAATGAAATGTGAACCGAGTTTTACTGAACACTTGAAACACCTCACACAGTCGGCGAGATCATTAAAATTTATAAGCAGCGGACCTCAAGCCTCGTAACATACGGAGTAATTTGGGCCTCTCAGTGGCGGCTTTAATTAACTGCGGTTATATAATATATGTATAAAATACAACATTATGGTCTTGAAATGTCTGTCCGTTTGTGTTATTTGTATGATTGATGTACCAGGTAGTTTAATCATTGAATTTTCACCTACGAAAATAAGCAGGCGATTTAGCTAAAATTAGGCAGTAGCTGGATTCAGGTCGTCTCCAGTAGGTCGGTTGGGAATATTTTGAGGAACTGTAGCTGATGACACAGAGAAAAAAAGATATTTTATCATTTTAGGATTGTGGTATCTTGTATAAGCTCTATTGTAAATCATGAGATTCTAAGTTCGATTTGACGGCAGACAATCCTATGTATGAATTTCCAAAACAATATTTATTTATTTGTAAACAGATGAAACTATTTTACATAATAAGTCTTCTGCTGAATGCAGGTCGCTTCAAACAAATGCTTGGGAACATTCTAGAGCCCCATATTCTGCAGTGGACTTCCTCTGTCTGAAGACAGAGAGAGATAATTTTTACTACAAATAAGTTTAATATTGCGGCAGTTTTATGTTATTGACAGCTTCTGTGGCGCCGCGCAGTTGGTTAAACGCCGTCTGTGAAATAATCCTCATACCGAGACAAATATTTATGAGAACCACAAGTATTTTTTAGTTCTGGGTGTTTGTGAGACCGAAAAATCTCTCGTGGTTCCTAATACTCACGATATTGGACTCGATTTTAGTGTGGGGTTAAGACTGTGTATGTGACTGTTGGGTGTATTTATTTATTTTATTAATTATATCATAACTATTACAAGCAAATACAGAATACAAACTAAAGTGTCAGATGCCCCATTTGTCCAAGCTTTCTAAATTAAAACAATATCAAAATCGAGCCCGATACCCCAAAACACGTACAGAAAGACCCAGCGACCGCAATCATATTTCATTCTAAGGGTCCGCGTGAAAAAACAATTAAACAAGACCTACGGTTTTTGAGTTGAATGCTTATGCTAAGGACCCACTTGGTAGGTATTTTTCTGGGTTATGGGTATTATGACATACATACAATGGTGAGAGCGTTCTTGTCTTAATGCATTAACACTTTACATTATGTATACATATGTATATAAACTCACGCCGTTTTCCCAGAAGGGTTAGGGAGCGGTGCTCCCAGGACATTTTATGAATTCAATAAATTATTTTCATTTTGTTTTAATACAAGGTGCGTCGGTATTTGACGCCCGATTAATTTTACCGCTTCATGTATGTATCTTGCGTACAATGCGTCAGTTTTTTTCATATTGACTATTCAACCCAGCTGAAAAAAATTTTAGTGGTTGCTGATGCGATAATTTTTGCAAGCATCGTTTGCAAACTATGAACAATGGGCTCTAATTAACAAAAAAATATATTTCTAATAAAGAGAAAAATACGTTGTCACCTTTTACAAGGGCCAATGCTTCTGTAGGGTATATTTACGACCACATAACACACGGTTCTCAATGGACAACAAGCATTATGAAACATTCAAACATTTACTTAAAATCTACATATTTATACATCATAATTTAAACGGCTCAATGACAAAGGTTCTAATTTGAAAAGGCCTTGTTTTATTAAGTTTTTGTTATTTTTACATTGTAATGTTAATTTATACGTTGACGTCGAAAGTGATAACTTAGTAAAATTGACGGATTGCTGTCACGGTAAAATAGGGTTCGAAATGATGCTATTAATGATAATTAATTGGTCAGGCGGTCTACTTTACATATTTACTTTTGTTCGATGAAAGGCATAATATATTTATAAGACATCTGCATAAGAATATTGAGTTTGTTCGCCGGGTCTTCTCAGTCAGGGCCGCGTTGGATCCGGCAGTAAGCCTAAACATACGGGGAGTTTCGGAACTACTTATGGTCGTTGTCTTAAGTTGGACCCAAAACAAGCCCGCTGAGTCTTATTCGTTGGATATACTCAGGACAGGGTCGCGTCGCGTGGTTCCAGTGGTAGTGTAAGTGTAATTCTAAATAAAAATAAAATTAATTTAAAATAAATAAGTTACATAAATAAATTAATTAATTAAAGCAAGAAATTAAAATAAGTAATACTAGGTAGGTATAGGAAGTATATTGTATATAGAGATTAAGTTCTATGTGTATTGACTTGTCATAAGAGCTTTTAAATTGCCTACGTGACCAATAAATACATTTCATTTCATTTCATATTAAACATAAATTAATATTCGACAGGTCATATTTTATTTTTACAAGTGAAAAAAAAGGGGACACGTATATCTCAAAAATATTTAATCATTATAAAACAAAAATATATCACCAATCTCATATACAGAGTATATCAAGACTGCTACCGAAAACGAAGCAGGGTGGTTGTTTAAGCAACTTCAGACACAATGCAATAGAAAATTTTGCAAGAAAAAAGCGTCAATTTTTTTTGTATTTTTTTTCCTATGGCCATATTTGGGTGGTAAATACATTTTTTTTCCTAAAATAATAGTGTATACCCTTTTATTTATAAATACTCTAAGGTATAAAACAGCTTAAATTATTATTTTAGCAATAACTATGGATTTACCACCCAAAAACGACGATATTTAAAAAAATATTAAAAATTAACGTCGCGTTTCTTTGCGAAATTCTTAGTTGCATTATGTTTGTAGTCACTAAGACTACCACCCGGCTTCGTTTTCGGTAGCAGTCTTGATATACCCGGTATATTGCGTTATAGACGATTGTTTAAAAAAATAATTCAAAAAGTCATCTATATGCATTGCACACAACCTGCGATCTCTAACAGTCCAATTCGATGCAAAAAATATCTCCACCGTGTTCATGATTTCCTGGTACCTAGAATTTAATCATTGCCCTTTATTGGACGTCAAAATGCGCGCGCATCATAAAAAAACTGTCATAATTTCAAACGTCCCAAAAAATATAGATTTAAAAGGCACCTGCGTTCTAAAATCTTTTGTCATTTTCTAACTTTTGTATACCCAATCAAATTGCGTCGTGCGTAACTCATAATCTGCAAGATTTTCGACAGTTATTAGTCTCCGAAACTCTTAAGAATGATCCCTTAAGTCGCAATAATTTCGCACGGTCACGGCCGCTTTCTGTAAAAACATAATTTGTGAAAAGTACTAAAGTTATTTCGTAATAAGATTACGGTGGGTTTAATAATAAAACTCGGCGAGATAAATTCCACACATTAATCATGGAGGCGGATAAATTTTGTTTACCAGTTATGCAATTTTTCCTGTAGTTTTATGATGTAGATGGTTAAGTGAAGAATCTAATCAGGATGTACTAGCCGTAGGATATTATATATTAATGATAAAGAAACAAATAAATAAAAAACGCAACAGTCACATACATAGTCCTGACCTTTACTTAGATAGAGCCTTTGTCGTGAGTATCAGGAACTACGAGAGACGTATCGGTCTCACAAACACCCAGACCCGAAAGAAATATTGATCGGCCGCGCAAAAATTTCTCTCGATGCGGGGATCGAACCTGTGTGTGTCTCAGGATCAACGGAGGCTGTCCTTACAAAGTGACTAAAATTCATTTGATAAATAAATTCAGTTGGGAAGTCGAAATAGAATATTCATACAGAAAATATCTTCAGCGCATAATATAGCTACAGGGCTGATGCAGTAGTGTCACTTCCGCTTGTTCTTCCTTGGTCAACATATGCCATTCTGATCAAGACTGGATGAGCGGCAGTTGACATCATCAGGTCAATCATGATAAATTGACAAATGGCTGAATCCTATACTAAAGCAAAATGGTCGTAGAAAACTGGAGTAACCTAGGAAGAAACGATTAAATTATCTAGATGCTATTGAATCAAATTAGATGATGATCATAGAGACGAATACGCTTGCAATATCATATCAAGTGAAGTATGTGTGTTTTACTGGCACCTCTGCCTACCCTTCTGGGTGAAAGGCGTGAGTTTATGTATGTATCATAGATACATGTATGGAAAGAAATACTTTCTCAGCAGTGGAACATATTGACAGTCTAAAAAAAAAGAAAAAATACACCGAGATTCTTCAAGCCTCATCATTCCCATACTTCGAAGCGAGGCCATCTAAAATTACATCATTAGTTTTGTCACATCATGTCAGCGGGAAAGAGACCCTTAAAACGGCTCTGGCCTTATTAAAAATGGCGGTGTAATCCACGCCCTCGAATACAACACCGGGAAAATTACCCGTAATTTTGGTAATTCGTTCTCTTAGATATAATTTTTCGTCAGTCTTTGAAGTCGTGTATTGTATGGCGTTATTTAGAATCATGATGGTTTGTGGATGGATCTGACGCGGGTGCCGATGTTGTTTTTGTGGATTCGATTCTCGGAGCACACCTTTTACTTCTCGGAGTAATTTGCGTATTGATTAATTGTAGTCAATAACCATACACTTGAAAGTATGTAGAGCAAATCAAGTTATACAAATAAATGTAAGAATTTTTATTAAGTAAAGTCCCACGATGAATGTCAAGCACTGCTTGGTAATTCTTAGGGTTGTTTGGTTTTCCTACTGTCCATGAGCGGTCGTATCGCTTACCATCGGGCGAACGGCATGCTCTTCTCGCCATTCATTGCATTAAAAAAAATGTGTTTTCTTTATATTATGCAAACATATCTCAAACAATGCGGTAAATAGATATTTTAAAAATGTTATTTGTACGCACATACATTTATAGACTCATTCAGAAAAGGGGTAGGCAGAGGTGCACCCAGGAAACCCACATTCCACCGTGTATGTTCCATTCAACGATATGATAAGAGGCGAGCTTATCACCATATCGGTCACAAATTCCTTGGCTGATTATGTACAGAAAAATTCAATATCACTGCCCGACCCAGCATTCGAACCTGAGACCTCAGCTTTGTAACCATGCCGTGTTAAACGCCATCAAGGCAGTTAATTTTATTCGTAGTTCCAAATTTCGCTACACGCTAATAGAAAACCGATGCCGGTAATTTTTTTCGGTTTCAATTTACAGACTTGTTTTGTCAAATAGCAACTGAGTTACTTAACGTTTCCATTGGAGCTACAACTTGAATTTCACATTTATTTTGCGACAGAACAATTTTCATGTAATTTGACCTAAATTATAAATGATTCTGTTTGTATAACCATTTATTTTCTAAGTACATGTTGAAAGAGCGAATGTATGAAATCTAATACATCAAAGGAATTTGATATTTTGTAATATTAATGGGAAGAATTGGGTAGTAACTGCTAAGAATTTTGTTCTTTGTTTGTTTATGTAACGCTGGGGTAGACGTGTTCTCAAATGGAGACCATGCCTCGCCAAGAGTAGTGTTTTTTTTTTTTATTAAAATGAATTGCGAGACGAGCATGTCGTTCGCCATTAGGCGGTACGACAGCTCATGAAAAGAGTCGAGAACAAACCACACCTTGAATTAAAAAGCAATGCTTGGCATTTCACTGCGCTTACCATCGTGACACATAAGATATTAAGTCTCAATATGTCCAGTAGTTATTCTGGCTAAAATGTCCTTCAAGAATAAATTTGGCCGTTCCTCGGCGAAAAGACACACCTAAAATTGTTCGTAAGAATTTAAATTGGTTTTTAATCTCCTGTCATGAAACTGCCAAACTCAGGTGAGCTTGTTGCCTTGCTAATTACTTTACTTGCTTGTTTACCGGTCATAATAAATAATTATATAAAAAAGCCTTTCGCCTGATGGTAAGCGATACGACCGCTCACAAACAGTAGCAGAACCAAATAACACCTTGAATCACAAATAATGCTTGGCATTCCACTGCGCTCGCCATCCTGAGACATGAAATGTATCAATATCAATATCAATATCAATATGTCCAGTAGTTGCTCTGGCTACAATGTCCTTCAATCCGAAACACAACAGTGCATTTAAACTGCTGTTTGATGGGAGAAATAGACATTGCGGTGGTGACCACCCAGACGGCTTCTCACATATGAGAGACCTACCACCAGTAATTTCCCGCAACGAAACAATTGTTTGTCGGTCCACAAATATTTGTTTCGGGTATTTTATAAGACTGCCTCGGTAGCGTAGTTGTACTAAGGTACGGTTACAAAGCTGAGGTCTCGGGTTCGATACCCGGCTTGGGCAAAGTGATATTGGATTTTTCTATTCGTTATCAGCCCAGAGTTAGAAATTTGTGCCCGATAAGGCGATAGGCTCGCCACCTATCACATCGTGGGACGGAACATACAAGGCGAAATGTGGGTGTCCTGGCACCTCTGCCTACCCCTTCTGGGATATAGGCGTGAGTTTATGTATGTATGTATATTATAAGAAAGAAGAAAGAAAGATTTATTTATTGCTGGTGTTACCAATTAGCATGAAAGAAAATAATAGGTATACAGAAAACATTTCAACAAAAAACAAATAGGAAATTAACAAGTCATAAAATTGTAAAGAAAGACAATGAAAAATAATATCTAAAATAATAAAGACAACGATATTTTATCTACTAATTGTGCCAAGAATGTGATTCATCCAGCTATTGATATTATAAGACAAAAGTCTCGTATTTGATATTCACAACACAAATTTTATCTTAGTAATGTATTATTACAATTTACAGATATCCGAAATAACCCAAAAGTTTGCTAAAAATCTTAAGTTATCCATACATACATAAACTCACGCCTTGTTCCCAGAAGGGGTAGGCAGAGGTGCCAGGGCACCCACATTTCGCCTTGTATGTTCCGTCCCACAATGTGATAGGTGGCGAGCCTATCGCCATATCGGGCACAAATTCCTGACTCTGGGCTGATACTGAATAGAAAAATCCATATCACTTTGCCCAACCCGGGATAAAAGTCATCCAGGTTTAACAAAAAGCCATTACATAATTATATTAAAATGCAATTCATAACTATAAGGCAAATTGAACATGGCCGTATTAAAAATGGGAGATTGATATGAAATATATGCGAAAGAAGTATAATTAAAAAATTGCCGATACGCCTTTTATTAAATCTTTTCGAACTCAATGTAGATGTGAATAAAATTAAATAAAAGTATTTCTCAGTGAAATGAACAATGAGATTGATAAAGCTTTTGTCAGATGGAACTTTTTTAACATTTTCATCATATAAAGGTGTATGAAACATGCGTGCATTTAATATATAGGTAATATATAAGTTATATTGATAAAGGCCTATTTTATACCAAGCTTGAAACAAATTATATATACATATTTATCAGCCCATATACGTCCTACAATCTAAATCTACTCTACAATCGAGAGTATGATTGAGAAGGGTCAGGTCGTATAGTCAACCACGCTGACCTAGTGCGGGTTGGCGGACTTACCATAGTTGTTTTTGGTAATTGCCATGGTATGTAGGTTTCCTCACGATGTTTTCCTTCACCGTTAGTGCGTGGTGACTGACTATCAATCCACACATGACTCCGAAAAGTCAGATATGTGAACCCGCGACAACAGCAAGCAACCGCGTCTTGTCCGTTACCAACAGGCCACCACACACTTACTATCTTGTTTTTGGGCAATAAAATATATCGACTTAGTTTCTGATTCCCACTATACAGACGCGCGTGCCATTCGCCTGATGGTAAGCGATACGACCACTCATGAACAGTAGCAGAACCAAACACAATGAATTATATAGCAATACTTGGCATTTTTGCGCTTGCCCTCCTGAGACATAAGATGTTAAGTCTCAATATGACAAGAAGTTACTCTGGCTACAATATCCTTCTTATCGAAACACAAAAGAGCATTTACATTGTTGCTTTGGGAGAAATTGACATTGAAGTGATATAAAACAACGGTGGTACGGGTAAAATCATTTATCGTAAGTTGAGCCTTTTACTCGTTAGCCAAACAATTAAAAAAAGGTAATAACTAATCAATGTAACATGACACAGCTAAATGATAAATTAAACATATAATTTGACATGTAATATACACCTCGGGTTAATTAAAGTGCTTTTTAATGAGGGGAAAAACGTCGAAAAGTTATGGTGTGGGCCGATTATTAATTCATAGTGTTTTGATAATTAGAATCACAAATATAGGAGGTATGTGTAGCGGTATTCTTTTTTGTGTGGTACAAGGCATGGGCGAAAGCGAGAATTGAAAATTAATTGTAATGAAATGAGATGAAAATATTTATTGAATCCATAAAATGTCATACACTATTTAGATTCAGTCACTTTTTTTTTCCACTACCACCCAGTTCACAAGGCTGTTTTCGCTAGAGAAGAACGGGCAAGAAACTCTAGCGTTGCTCTTTTTAAAATAAGTTTACAATACAGTGATCATACAGGAGTTGAAATTCAGAGCAGTTCATAAATTATTCATAATAATAATTATATTGTACGGCTGAGTTAAGTGTGGTCGCCCTGACCGCGGAATCGGTATACACTGTTCAGCAAAAGCAATGAAAGGCAACAAAAAAATTTAAAAAAAAATACAAACTAATTTAGTATTATCATTATAAGCAAATCGAGCAGACCAGTCTACACAAGCAGCACCCGTTCACAAGTATGACGCATGTGCCAGCCATCGGTCTCCTCAACCGTGTATAGGGAAGTGACCGACCCGGCACACGACGCCGCCGCAAGCACAGACCTTTAAGCGAGCATGACGTACTCAAATTGCCTACAACTATGGTGACACAAGTGGTATAATTATTTTAATTATATTTAACAGCGTGGTGGACTATATGGCCTAACCACTCTCAATCGTACTGTCGATTGTAGAGGAGGCCCGTGCCCTGCAGTGGGACGTATATGGGCTGATACAGAATTTAACAGAGTACACACACATCCGGTTCGGGGACTTATATTATGTTTTATTCCCACGCCTTACTATCTTCTAAGTACATCTATACCAATTTTTTCCTTGCGTACGAGATCGTTTAACAAAGACATGGCTAGATGTCGATTATTGCGTATCACAATTTCTCACGGGCCATGGTAACTTTAAGTCTAAACTATACTCTTTTAAGCTTGTTGCGTCGCCTGCGTGTCCATGTTCAACACCTAATTGCGAGTATGAGCAGTCCGCGCATCATATACTTTGGGAGTGTAGTCTTTGGCATAATGAGCGTAAAACCATGCTAGATAGTATGCAAATATCATCTGGAGTTGTATACTACATGGACCTTGTAGAGACTAGAAAGAACTTCCGTGCTTTCCGGCGTTTTTGCCATACCTATTACTGGAATCAAGCATAACAGTTCACATAATAGGTCCCATTTAAATGTAATAATAATTTGATCCGTGGTGCTTTACAGCTGGCTTCTCCGGCTGTGAAAGTCTTTTTGCGAGGTTATTTACCTCTTCAGTTCAATGTTTTGTCACCCGCTTTGCACGGAGGGAAGTGGACAATAATTTATTTCCATCTCCTCCTAATAATTTAACTTTCTGATTAATTTCGTTGCGGGTTAAAGACAAGTTAGACATTCCCGGAGACTCGCCGAGCTTCAATGCTCGGTGTCATTACATTGCGTGCCACTGTTGATCCTGGCTCACAGGAGTTACAGTGGTGGGTGTGAGGGAGGGACAGTATCTTCTAAGTATTCTGAAATTGTATAATATGCTTTATTACACAACTGTCGTTTAATATTAGATTTTAATTTATTTATAGTTAAGGCTTTTATGTGAGTGGGAACTTTATTATAGAAATGTATACAGTAACCCTTAAAAGATTTGCTAATTTTCTGAAGCCTGGTCTTATGACTGACTAGATTATTTCTATTTCTAGTATTTCTGTCATGAATATCGCTAACCTTTTGAAATTGTTCTATGTTCTTATGGACATACATTAAATTAGCGAATATAGATAATATCTGATGCTACTGTCATTATATTTATTTCATTAAATTTTTCTCTCAGAGATTGTCTGGAGCCTAACGAATAAATAGATCTTATGGCTCGTTTTTGAAGAAGACAGATGGTATTAATGTCAGCAGCACCACCCCACAGCAAAATTCCGTAACTCATTAGGCTATGAAAGTAAGCAAAAAAGAAATTTATTTTTTATTTATTTATTTATTTCCAAACTTACATCTACTTTTACAGGATACCCTAATGCAGTAGTGTAGCATAGTAATTTTTATTTTTTTATGTTTCATTTTGTCTTTAAACAAATGATATTCATCGCTATTTTTTTGAATTCACTCAGGGAACAATGGAATAAGTCTGTTTCCTGTGCAATTAAGTTAAGTATTCGAAGAGCGCGAGTTATAGGCGCCTCTTTAAGCATATTTGTACGAGCACGCGGTATCGCCAGTAACTGTGGTCGCCGCCGTCTCCAAACGTATCTGTTTGGAACCAGTAACCCTATTTGCCCTAATAATGTGCTGTTTTCTACCATACTTCTAAGGATTTTAAATATATAAAATAATTCACGTAATTCACTATATCCAACCATTCCCAAAATAAATAATAATGTTATATGCATTGTCTTAAATCCGCTTTGGGGTAAGGATTCTTAAAAACTAAATCGTGGGAAAACAAAACGGTCTAAATGCGAGTTATATGCGATAATCTTGGATTCCTTACCGTACAATACTGTTCTATGTTATTCAGATACAAAGAAAGAAGGGGTTTTAAAATACTCTTCATTATTCTAACTGGCGAAAAACATTTTGATTTATTTTTTATTTCTACAATACTGTACTTCACAAAGAAATACAGGAAAATTGTATATCCCTTAAAATCACAATTTCGTCTGACAATCTTAAATTATTTAATTTTTTTTAGTTATATTGATACAAAAAAGATTTTATTATAATATTTGCCTCCTTACAGAAAAAAAAAAAACTCTCTTTTTATCCCACAATGGGGTCCTCTTTAACTCCACGAAGGCTGTCAAGAACTTAGACACTAGTTTTAGTTGGAAAGCTATCTAAAAATGCAAAGCCTTTTTACTGCACTCTTCAGTTTAATTACACGAAGATCCATAGCTTAACTTTGTAACTTTGACTTACTTTTTCTTAGTCTCTTGTTAGTAAAAATTACCACAATAACTAGTAAAAAAACTGAATCTAACATTCATCGAAATCTGTACGCCTACATTACGCCTACATTATATTTTATCTTTTCAGACGTTTTTTGTATTGTATTGTGACAGCCTCCGTGGTGCAGTTGGCGAGACGGCTGTGAAACGAGAGATCGTCAGTTCGATCCCCGCAGTGAGACAAATGTTTGTGAGGCCCGCATGTATTTGTCTCGGGTCTGGGTGTTTGTGAGATCTGACACAAGACTCAATCTTAATATGGGGTCAGAACAATGTTTGTGACAATTGATTGTACTTATTATTTTAATCACAACTATATTTTTTTTTATTTCGACTACAAACGGCTTATAAATAAATAAATACACCCAACAGTCACATACATAGTCCTGACCCCACACTAATATCGAGTCTTGCATCGTAGGTATCAGGACTTAGGAGAGACTTTTCGGTCTCACCAAACACAACATTTTGTTTCGGTGTCACCCGCGGCCTCTGGCTTTACACTCGATGTCCAACCAACTGCGCCATGATGGTTTATTTGAAAAAATACAATTAATTCATCCAGGAATACTGTAACCACAGATACTGCAATTTAATCACAATAAAAATTCTGATATTTATAGTTAATATTTTAATTCTGATTCACGGAATTCAAGCCCACTTCACCCGCACGCCGTAAATTGTATTTAAAAAAGGCAATTAATTAAGGATCACGTGAAGTAATTATTAACACGCAAACGTGCCAGAGTTTTATGAACAAAATATTTTAATTCAATAATTTTCGAAAATATTTTCATTAATTCCAATTCATTTTCTCTCATCCGTGAATTTATTTATGATTAAACACAAATATTTCGTAAAATCATTTGAAGTTATTATGCTGAGCGTATTTAAGTGCCTTTAGCGGTGTTATGGCAAATGAAAGAGTTTAATGTAGCATTATCTTGGATTATTCATAAAGATCTGTTTAAATTATTTATTTTATTCGAATATATGTGCTACTTACTATACAGGGTATATCAAGACTGCTACCGAAAACGAAGCCGGGTGGTAGTTTAAGCGACTTCAGACACAATGCAACAGAAAAAGTTGCAAAAATAAGCGACAATTTTTTTTTTGAAATTTTTTTCCTATTGCCATATTTTGGTGGTAAATAATTTTTTTCCTAAAATAATAGTGTATACCCTTTAATTTATAAATACTCTAAGATATAAGAGAGTTTAAATTATTATTTTAGCAAAAACTATGGATTTACCACCCAAAAATGACGATATTTAAAAAATCATAAAAAATAATTGTCACGTTTCTATGCGAAAATTTTAGTTGCATTGTGTTTGTAGCCACTAAAACTACCACCCGGCTTCGTTTTCGGTAGCAGTCTTGAGATACCCGGTATAGTATCAGCCCACACACGGCGCGGGGCTCATCTCCAATCGAAAGTACGATAGAGATGGTTTAGGCCATATATTCCACCACGCTGGCCTATTGCGGGTTGGCGGACTTTACAAAACCATGCTTTTAAAGTGTTTTGGAAGCGTCATTCATTCTGATGTACACTAAAGTTTATTTATTTATTTATTTATTCTTAACTGCACATAAAGAGGACAACATTAACATATAACATACAATAAAAAAGTACAGAAGGCGGTCTTATCGCTCTAGGCGATTTCTTACAGACAACCTTATATTAAATAAATAAATAAAATAATTATTTCTAAATTAATTCATTATTAATTAATTAATGACTGCTTTGGTGGCGTAGTTACAAAGCTGAGATCTCGGGTTCGAATCCCGGGTTGTGCATTGTGATATTGGATTTTTCTATTCATTGTCAGCCCAAAGTCAGGAACTTAGGCGATAGGCTCACCACCTATCACATCGTGGGACGTGGGGAGGCGAAATGAGGGTTTCCTGGCACCTCTGCCTACCCTTTCTGGGAAGAAGGCGTGAGTTTATGTATGTATTTAATTAATATTAAAACTTCAACCGTTCGGAACCAAAGGCAATTTATTCTATAATTATTTTTTTATATTAGGTATTGGCTACTAGTGTTTTGTTACACATTACAACAATTAATTGATTATTTCTTATAAGTTGTAACACGCTATAATCCTCCATCTTAGCGCGTGGTTAATAAATTCCATGCTAACATAAAAACCATGCTTGTTAGTTAAACTAACATAAATCAACACGGTTAGTTAAATCTTGGGAGTTAAACCGCGCCGCCCTCAAACACCCACAGTGTGGTGATTGTAACTCCACATCTCAAGGTTTTTATAGACAATGGTGCGAACAATGTGATTGGTTTGGGTTTGAATCCTAAATAGAGTACAGTTGGGTAGATTTTTGGCACGATGTAGTTGTTACGACGGTTACAAAGCTGAGGTTTCGGATTTGAATGCTGGGTCGGTGGTAAGCTATGGTAAGCGATACGACCACTCAGGAACAGTAGCAAAACCAAACAAATCATGAATTACAAAGCAATGCCTGGCATTTCATTGCGCTTGCCATCCTGATACATAAGATGTTAAGTCTCAATATACCCAGTATATTTACTCTGGCTATAATGCCCTTCAAACGCGGCCATAATAATGCATTTACACTCCTATTTGGCGTGGTACCCAGGCGACCACACATATCAGAGACCTACCACCAGTAAAAAAGCAGACACACAGGCTGTATCCAAAATCACACATTTAGATAACCCAATAAGAAGGATTTTTATTAATCGTTTGCACTGGTCTCTATCGAACAAAATCAATATCACATCAAAATCCATATGTCCAATCTTGCATTCACATCAAGTCTATACCAGTTCGATAAAAGAATCTGGGACAGGTCATTGTGAATTTGAGTAAATATGTCAGCTGAGTGGCCAGCTTTACTGAATAGCCGTCAGCTAAAGAACTGACTATGGGCATTTGGTAACCTTGTCAGCTATTTATGAACCTGGGAATTGAGATTTTAAACTGGGCATTGGATGGGCTTAAATTCTTCATTTAAGAAACCTATTGCTACGTATAAGATAAATTAAATAAGTACATAAAATGGCAGATACATAGTCTTGACCCCACACTAAGGTTGAGTCTTGTGTCGTGGGTATCAGAAGCTACCGGAGACTTATTGGACTTTCTGGCAATAATGTCTAATATGGTATTTTACATACATAAACAGCCACGGTGCCGCAGTTTTAATATGGTACGATTATAAAGCTGAGGTCTCGGGTTCGAATCGCGGGTCGGGTAAAGTAATATTAGATTATTCTATTCATTATCAACTCGGAAGCAGCACACCCATATTTCTCCTTATATGTTTTATCCCATGATATAATAGGGGCGACCATATCGCCATATTGTGCACAAATTCCTGACTCCGGGCTGTTAATTAATTGAAAACTCCAATATAACTGCCCGTCCCCAGATCCAAATCCGAGAACTCAGCTTTGCAATCATACTGTAGTACAACTGAGCCACTGAGGCAGTCAGGCAATTATGATATGTTTGATTCTGAAAAACCCAAAGTTGGTCGATTCATCTAAGACTTGAAACTAAAACCTTACACTGAACAATATAACATACATACATACTAGGTATCTCAAGACTGCTACCGAAAACGAAGCCGGGTGGTAGTTTTAGTGAATACAAACACAATGAAACTAAACATTTCGCAAAGAAACACGACAATTGTTTTTTATGTTTTTTTAAATATCGTCATTTTTGGGTGGTAAATCCATAATTTCTGCTAAAATAATAATTTAAACTCTTTTATACCTTAGAGTATTTATAAATAAAAGGGTATACACTATTATTTTAGGAAATAAATGTATTTACCACCCAAGTATGGCCATAGGAAAAAAATAACAAAATAAAATTTGACACTTTTTTTTGCAACTTTTTCTGTTGCATTGTGTCTGAAGTCGCTTAAACTACCACCCGGCTTCGTTTTCGGTAGCAGTCTTGATATACCCTGTATATTTGTGCAGCAATTACAGTATTCAATCGACAGCCTCCATGGCGTAGTCGGCTAGACGCCGCCTGTGTAACGATCCCTGCGCCGAGAGAAATGTTTGTGCGGCCCACAACTATTTCTTTGAGTTGACACCAAAAAGTCTTGTAGTTCCTAATGCCCGCGACACAAGACTCGATCTTAGTGTGGGGTCAGGACTATGTATGTGACTATTTGGTGTTATTTAAAAATAAATTACTTTCATAAATGTTTAACATTCTAGTTCAAAGACTCAAACTAACAATAGATACAGAATAGCATTCAGAGGAAGCGTGCAATCAACCAATGAATGTGATATCTGTGCGGCCCAAATATATTAAGCATACAGTACATGTAGTCTGTAGTTCAAAATAGCAATGTGGAAGAGCCGATATTTTTGATTTGTGTATATTTTACATACATACATAAACTTATACTTTTTCTCAGAAAGGCTAGGCAGAGGTGCTGGTAGTAACTAGTAGACAAACGTCTTATGTGTTTTGTGCCACAAAAAAAGCAATTGAATAACGTGTGAAAATAAAAAAAAAATATTTCAATGAATGGCGAGACGTGCTTGCCGTTCGCTTGATGGTAAGCGATACGACCGCTCATGAACAGTAGCAAAACCAAACACCTTGAATTACAAAGCAATGCTTGGCATTCCACTACACTCGACATCCTGATACATAAGATGTTAAGTCTCAATATATCCAGTGGTTAGTCTTGGTACAATTTCGTTCAAACACAACAGTGAATTTACACTACTTTTTGGCGGGAGAAACAGACATTTAGTGGTACCCAAGCCGCCTCTCACATATGAGTGACCTACCACAGTTATACCAAAATAGTTTAAATCTAAAATGATACAAAATAACCCAATCTATGCTTTATTGTATACACTGCCTATCTATAACTAAATTAGCAATCAGGCTATAACAAGCCTATTTACATTATGATCACGTCCGGGATAATTTTATTAGGGGACACTTTACCCTAATATTTCCCGTAGTTACCCTTATGACCTTCAGGGATTTGTTGTACCGCAAAGCCGCAGTCCTGTAAAATATTTAACATTTAGAATGATATTAAAAAGTTATGTGTTTCAAAAACTAATTTATAGACAAAATACGTGGTTGCTCATTTATGTCAGACTCGGCGCAATCGGACGAGATGCTGGTCGCGGATTCGAATTCTGAGACACATATCTGACTTTCCATGGTCATGTGTTTATTTATTGTAGCCAGAGTGACTACAAGACGTATCGAAATATAAGATTCTGAGTCTAGCGTTGTTAAGGATGGCGAGCGTACAGGAATGCCAAGCATTGCTTTGTAATTCAAGGTGTTGTTTGGTTTTGCTACTGTCCCTGAGCTGTCGTGTTGCTTACCATGAGCGAATGAGATGCTCGTCTAATTAATGATGAACGAAAATATCGTGTGAAAACTAGGTCATAAATATCCTGTACCTACATTTAAAACAATATGCAATATCCTGTATGTAAAACAACAACAAATATTAAAATACAACTAATAATTGAGGATACCCTATTGTTCATCATTGAAATATTATCTACAGGGTATATCAAGACTGCTACCGAAAACGAAGCCGGGTGGTAGTTTAAGCGACTTCAGACACAATGCAACAGAAAAAGTTGCAAAAAAAAGCGTCAATTTTTTTTTGTAATTTTTTTCCTATTGCCATATTTTGGTGGTAAATACATTTTTTCCTAAAATAATAGTGTATACCCTTTAATTTATAAATACTCTAAGATATAAGAGAGTTTAAATTATTATTTTAGCAAAAACTATGGATTTACCACCCAAAAATGACGATATTTAAAAAATCATAAAAAATAATTGTCGTGTTTCTATGCGAAATTTTTAATTGCATTGTGTTTGTAGCCACTAAAACTACCACCCGGCTTCGTTTTCGGTAGCAGTCTTGAGATACCCGGTATAATTAGAACACAATAGACAAATTAATTTATAATTTGTATCAGCCCATATATGAACTATACATGGACTACATATGGACCACTATACAACGTTGATGCGACCGATGGGCATTAAATTACACTATGTATGCTATACGTCCTTGGTATGAATTCGGCACGGCAGAAAAATTAATAATACCAAAAATGAGATTTTGTTTGTTTCAAACAAACTAAATAGCTTCCAAATAAGAGTAAAACGCAACCATCCTGTGTAAATTAATTTCATTGACCTGTAGATACGAATAGATAACAAATTGGCAACGTCGCGCGCGGCGCGTGTTATTGTCGTGTACTTATTATTGTGTAAGAGCGGCAACAACGCGCAGATTTTAGTACGATCTATCGTTTTAAGGTGAATGACCATGCGTTAGGCGTAATCAGCTGTTAGAAAAGCTACATCGTGTTTAAATGGGGCAAAAACTTAAAAATTCATTTATGACTAAACTACTGCTCCTATTTAATTGATTTTTAGTACAAAGCTTCAAAATGGTACCTAGTATATGTAGTTTAAAAAATTCCCATCGGTCGCATCAACGTTGTATATGGACCTAGTATATGGACTAAATTAATTCTAAAATATAATTATCTATAAAACCGGATAATATTCGATGCTTAAAGACGCAATACCAACTCTAGACTAAACAAATCCAGCCCACCGTATTAAAATCGTCGATACTAATGGAGCGATTGAGAGCAAGCCTGTTGCCTGTGAATAAGATGCCGCATATTACACGACAAACTATACTTATATCTGTACAATATCTATTGGGTATACTGACTAACGGCTTTTCTCTATAACCTTATTATTATTTTGTTTTATTTTTAACTGCACATAAAGAGGATAATCCCTTAAATATATTACAAATGAACAAAAAGTACACAAAGGCGGTCTTATCGCTCCAGGAGATTTCTTGAAGACAACCTTTGGATGGATATAAGAAAAGGAAAAGAAGAGAGGGCAGTCAGACAAAACATATGTAGCTTAAGAGGCGATACTGATATTAATGGAGCGATTGAGAGTAACCCGACTTACTCTGAATACGACACCGCATATTACATGACACACTATCCTAAGTTGTACAATATCTAATTAGGTGCACTGACTAAATATTGCTATGAATCTTATTTATTGAGAAAAGGTTACTCGAAATGTTACTTAATTACACGTAATTACGCACACATTTATTAATCATCATTTCGATTTGCAGCTCCAATCTATGTCATTGTTATCATTAAAGACAGCTATAAGAAATCCGAATCCAAAAATAGCTCTCTCTTAAAGATTTCCTAATCAATTTGTTCGATGCTGCTTGCATCCAGGGACTTTATGCATCTTTAATAGGTCGCCTTACTTGTACAAGAACCTAATGTTAGAATTGCATAATAAAATCAACCTACAAATCAACAAAGTATGAAACTCAAAGACACAACATCAAGTGAAGACAAAACAAATCCAACCCAAGCGTCGATACTGATTTTAATGGAGCGATTGAAAACACGACTCCGCACATTACATGACATACTATCCTAAGTTGTGTTACGCATTCGATCAAATTAATTTCAGTACAATATCTAATTGGGTATATGAGAATCACTTCTTTGTGTTGTAAATTTTGTCAAACAAAACGACTCCGCAGTTTTGTCAAACAAGACAATATTACACTCCTAATATACGTTTTCAAGTTTCATAAAAATATTATTAATATTTCTTTGAGTCTAATTATGGAGAATCGTTCACTCAACATTTTATTTAGATTTAGGACCCATAATCCATATCTACCTCATATTCATCATCATTTTTAGCCACAGGATTTCCACTACATTATTTAAGCTTCTATTAAGGGTTTTCACGATGAGCAGTTGCAAACGGCCTGCATCCATTGACTTCTTGTAACTTACAATTAAACTGTCTATTTTGTTGGTAGACGTCCGACGTTTCGCTTTACGGTACGTGGCCTTCAGTCAATAAATTTTCGATCTCATCAATTCTTCGTGCTATATTCCCTGTCCACCGTCACTTCAACTTGCTAATCTTCTTGGCAATATTAGTAACTTCTGCTTTCCTACGATATTCCTCTTTCTGATTTGATTTTGTAAAATATTTCTAATCAAATTTAAGTCTATACTATAAACATCGTCTCTCGCTTTCAATACAAAAATAACACTTAATGTATATGAACAATATAAATGTAATTTTATGCGCTATATCACAAAGCAATAACATAGGAAGCGTTGCCAAGAGCAAGATTGTGCTTCGAAGCGACACAATTTCGCATAACTTTTGTATCGAGAAAAATAAAAGCGAGTAGTACAAAAAATACTTCGTGAAATAATAGGTCGTGTTAAAGCTATTGGCGTTTATATTTAAAGCCTAGCGAAATTACGAAAACAACATCATTGTATATTAAAGTAAATTCAGAGTTATCTTAAAACTGTGTCTTTACTTAATAAAAAAACGACTTCCCAACAAAAACCCCAATATAAAGTAAAAAATAAAATACACCTGCAAATCAAAAAATAATATTGATGTTATTGTACTTTGTGCATGTTGATTAATTTGCTGATTGACTTGAACAGTCAACAAATCAAAAAATATGTGTTACATATAGAATGTGTTACAAATAGAACATATACACTCGTGAAACTAGATGAATAGCATAATTACCTATATTACTTTTAAATTAGTCTTAAGATGTGCGTTGGCTATCGTACGCGTGGCTCATAATGACGGTTATGAATGTTTATGAGGTGATCGTTGCAACAATCTACCCACTCAGATAGTTTATATTTTTCTTATTACTAATTACGGTTGCTGATGGCTGATTATTGTATTATTTTATTTTTTATGCATTGTCTTTTTTATAGAAATAATTATTACTTGTTTGTGCTCCAATTTGTTTTTGTACCGACTGGACGTCTGTGTGTCAAGAGAAGCTCAACTTCTCTTTGAAAACCAGCGCTGCGGTATTATTCAGGTGATATCGCAGCATACAAGCTGAAAGAGTGGCTCATTGTTGGCACAATATTTTAGGCATAAAAAGTGTTAACTCGTAGTTTAGTTTATCTTTATTGTGCCAATAATAAAAACTATTATTATTATTTATTATTATTATATAGAAATGGCGGACCGCCAAGGACCAAAAATGTAGGATTGCCTTTGCCTTGTATTCAATTATATTTTTGCTTTTTAAAGTCGGTTAAAAATAAAGCATCAGATGGTAAATGTAGTAAAATACTAATATACATAGTTGCAAGCGGCGAGAGATTGTCATGATATTTGACTATGACCGATTTTTGGCATTGTTTTGCGTGCAAACACAAATACTCGTACTTTTAGAATTAAACATTATTTATTTGAAATAAATCTATTATTTACGGATTTTATCGCGAATTTAGTTTAATTTTTACATTTTTGACTTCCCGACGTTTCGATTACTTTACAGCTTTCGTGGTCACGGTCTAAGAAACCATTATTTATTTATTTCTGTATCTGTATCAGCCCATATACGTCCCACTGCAGGGCACGGGCCTACTCTACAATCGTAAGTACGATTGAGAGTGGTTAGGCCATATAGTCCACCACGCTGGCCTAGTGCGGGTTGGCAGACTTACATACCATAGAAATTTATATAAATCGGTATGGTATGCAGGTTTCCTCACGATGTTTTCCTTCGCCGTGTTAGTGCGTGTTGATTGACACACATGACTCCGAAAAGTCAGAGGTGTGCCCTGGGATTCGATCCCGTGACCACCGTGAACATGTTGGCAGCCGCGTCTAGGCCGTTTACCAACAGGCCACCACGCACTTATTTATTTATTTAATTTAAATCTTTATTGTACCCAAACTTACGTCTAAATACTGGAACGCAACTTAAATATAAATGGCGCTTAACTACGTTAATCCTGATAAAATGTACTGGCTCAGTGGGCCGTGCGCTGTTAAGAACAACTTATTATTTGAATGGCGTTCCAGTATTCGGGCGTTAAATTACTATACAGAAATAATATAAAAAAGAAGTACAAATGGCGGTCTTGTCGCTCATTAAAACATTTCTGTCTAAACAGTATCAAAGTAGCTTGCAACATGAGGGGAAATATTAGTATTTTAAATTAAAGAATAGAGGGAACTTCTGGTCTCTTTGACATCCGCACACTGTGTTGCATATTAAGACTAGTGACGTCACTAGTTTTGTTTTGTATCCCGGCTTTTCTCTCACTACCAGATTCAAAACATTTCTAATTTGTTACAATGTGAATGGATTAACAAAATTGATTTTATCTCATAGTATAAGACCGTCAAAGAATATAAAAAAAATCTTCCGTTGCGTCAAATAAAATGTATGTACACAGGCTGCATCCAATATGCGACACACTAAGAGGGATACAATGACAGTTATTGACTAATGTATCCGGTAGCTCCTATCCTAGGGGATAATAGTATCCTACCACCAGCTGAATCATTGATCATGAACAAATCTGACTTCAAATGCACTAATGGTTGTAAGGGCATATTAGTCTCTGGGATAAAAGCGTTTTCTAATTTGTTTGATTTGTGATGATTAATCCCACTAAATTTGCCTATGTTAGGCTTTCTAATTATCTACACTGTGTCGAATCTCAACGGAGGGAATTTAGATTTAAGTTCCGAAATACACTGGAACCATTTGGGAATTAAACCTACACCACTTCACAGATGGCTTGCGTTACTAACAGAGCTACCCTGATGTGCAATGTGACCATTTTTTATGTGAAAAATGGGACATTGTTGGAATAAAAGCCTATACTGTGTCCATATGATTTTGTTGTTTTTGGATAATATCCACATCGATTGATTTATTACTTAACAGAAATTATTTTATCAAGGTATATGTAGACTAGGTATACGTAATTTTAAATTTTGTAAACCGTTGATTTTTTTCTGTTTAAAACTGAAAAAAGAAACGAAAAGATTTCTTAAAGAATATTACGATTTGGGATATATTTAGAAGTCACTTATACCTGTTATTGATAATTGCTTAGTTCTGCCATACATTTCGGGACACATCAATATCCCATAGCTCACTTTTGAACAAAGGAACAGTGAAAAACGGGTCGGTCCTGCCCCAAACGGGAATGATTGCCACAACACCCCATTAGCAGCTACATTATTAAGCAACAATTATGTCAGAGCCGACACTGACGTAAATTCAATTACCCCATTTCGGAAATGTAAATTCGCTATGGATTTTTGGGAAATTGGCTGGACTGGCGACGTTAACTGCAGTCGTATTGGACGGACGGTTCAATTTGTCTCCTACAAGGGCTTATTAAAACATCAATCATTATGTTTTAATTGCTTCGGGCGAACAATTTACTTCACTCACGCGGTGTTTTTGAATACTTCTATAAAATCGTTGTGATTTTAAAATGTATGAAGCGATAAATTTAACAAGAAAAGGGCTTACTGAAAAAATATATTTTATTATATCCAAGTGTAAATTCTTCTGTTTAAATATTCATTATGTATATTTAAAAAAGTCCTATTTTTGTCCGATTACCTTTAAATTCGATACCTGAGGGACCCTGTGCCCCGATAATCTAAATTAATGGTCAGAATTTAAAAATGTGGTCGCCATTTTGAACTTTTTAGTTATCGATCTGATTGCTCTCAAATTCGATATCTGAAGGAACCTTTCTTCAGATATTCAGTCATAATTGTATTTTTGATACCTGAAATACTTATAAATATTTATAACCAGCTCAAACCCGTTGTGTCCAGCGGTAGTTCCCGATCGATACGATTTTTTTTTTAACCTGTAATGTCCCACTGTTGGGCAAAGGTCACCCTGAACTCCTTCCATTTGTCTCTATTTTTTGCCGTTGCCGTCCATTCGCAGCTGAATTTGTCAAGGTCGTCACGCCATCTCTTCCTAGGTCTACCTCCTCGCCTCTTGCCATCCAGAATTTCATATCAACAAAAAATATTAATATTGAGTCACACGAAAGAAACAATAAACATAATACGCAGAATCAAATATATATCATAACTGTAATGTTGAAAATATATATGAATACTCATAATACATCAAATCCTTTTCCAAAGTTTATTGAAATATCAATTTAAATTGTATAATTGCATTGGAGTAAACAAAGACCCCTCGTATTACCCGAAACTGGGTATTTACACAAGGGTAATTAAAACGAATTCTCTTGTTTGTCGTCCGGGTATTTCGGATACATTCCATTCGTAAATACTCTATTGTACTGGGAAATTTATCCGTACAAAGTATGATTTTGTTATTAATTTACGTACATACATGTTAATTTACATGTTTTCCAGAAGGAGTAGGAGTGCTACCAGTACAGTCACGTTTTGCCTTGTGTGGCACGGATTTGTGACCCCAGGTTAAATAGAAAAAAACAATATTACTCCCCGACCCGGAATTCAAACCCGAGACCTCGGGGTTGAAGTTGTACAGTTTTATAACTGCGATGACGAGGCATTCATTTATTAATATTAATGTCTACTTTCACATTCCGTTTTATTTCATTTTTACTTATATACATACGAAAGTTCTTGTTTCCGTCTCTCTGCACTACCTTAAGGTCGACTGGTAGAAAATGCCCTATTTATGTGTACAGTGTTGAAAAAAAACAAAAGATTGTTTCTCTGTAACGTCTTACATCCTCAAATAATTATCTTGAAGTTTTGCTACACGTTCGCTATGAGTTCACTTTATAATCGAGAGTACGATTGAGAGGGGTTAGGTTATACAGTCCACCACGCTGGCCTAGTGCGGGTACGCGGACTTTACATACCATAGAAATTTAAACAAATCGTTATGGTATGCAGGGGCCCTACTATATAAATCCGAAGTTCGAATCTTCGTGACGTTTTTCGTTTCGAAACCTACTCTGTATCACGAAATTCGAAACTTCGGATCGAAGAATGAATGATTCGAATATATCGGCAATCCGAACATTTACATTTTTATTTACTATATTCATCCGAAACGAAGTTCGAAACTTCGGACGAACGAAGTTTGTGACGATACGTATGTACCTACTCTGGAAATGTTCGTATTGCCGATATATTGGAATAATTCATTCTTCGATCCGAAGATTCGAATTTCGTGTTACAGAGTAGGTTTCGAAACGAAAAACGTCACGAAGTTTCGAACTTCGTTTCGGATTTATATAGTAGGGCCCCAGGTTTCCTCACGATGTTTTCCTTCACTGTTATAGTGCGTGATGATTGACTATCAATACACACATGACTTTGAAATGTCAGAGGTTTGCCCTGGGATTTGAACCTACGAACACCGTTAACATGCTGGCAGTCACAAAACTCGACCTACTGACATGGACTATTTCAAAATGCCAGAAGTACAGAAATAGGACTTAAATGGATATCTAAATAAACTGTTTCCGAGTTATTTTAAGCGCGCGAGCGGATCGCGTATAAGTTAGTTTTAAATGTGAAAGTTTGGGAAGATGTTTGTATGTTTGTTATAAGTAAACGAGGATATATTTTAATGGATTTTGGTAAACACATAGATCGTGGATAGGTTAAGATATTATAGATAATTTTGTTACTTTACTACTAGAACTATTGTTAAATAATATTATGTTGTTATGTATACGTGAAGACCTGTGATTGGCTCTGTATTGCCTAGATTATAATGTATATAAATATTTGTAGCTGTTTGTTTTCCTTTTTATTAATAAATAAATTATTTTTTTCAAAGCAATAATTGGTTCCGATTTGTATTTGATTGCATTTGAAGGATTTATTCTAGTTTGGTTCCAACTTCCATATCATAAGACGAAACGTGGATGTACTGGTTATTACCGGCACCTCTGCCTACCCCTTCTGGGAAAAACGCGTAAGTTTATGCTATGTTGCTTCCATTCGAGGAATATACTTAAAGGTTTTTGGTAATTGCGAGACGAGCATGCCGTTCGCCTGACGGTAAGCGATACGACCGCTCCTGAACAATGGCAAAACCAAAAAACACCTTGAATTATAAAGCAATGCTTGGATTTCGACTACTCTCGCTAACCAGTGTCATAAGATGTTAAGTCTCAATATGTCCAGTAGTTATTCTGACTACAATATCCTTCAAACCGAACACTGCTGTTTAGCTTGAGAAATAGACATTGCGGTGGTTGGTACCTACCCAGGCGGCCTCTCACATAGGAGAGACCTGCCATTAGTAAGATAGCTTGGTCTTTTACAAAAGCGTGTTTTTTAAACTATTTCTTGTTTCGTATAATGGAGTGTCTTTAAATCACGCAGAATCTTATTAAAATACACCCATATTTGAAATCTGTCTTTTTTGTTTCAGGACGTCAACCATCGTGCTAGTGATGTGCAATCGATTGATAATCGATAAATTGCTACTGAGATAGTCAATATGTCGATGTCTCGGGCGCATGCCGTGGCGAGCGTGCTGCTATGTCTCTTGCTGCAGTACTGCGTCGAGAGCCAGCAGGAGAACTTGATTGAGGAGTCAGGTATGTAGTTCTTTAACTGATTTGAAAAAAGAAGGAGGTTCTCAATTCGACGGATTTTTTATGTATGTACACCGATTACTCGAAGTCGCATGAACCGATTTGCAAAATAAATTGTTACTTTTCATCGAATATGAAAGTAATATGCTTATCCAAAAAAGAATACTTATATGCTTGTAAGTATAATTCTTAAGCAAATTTGGTTCTTTTAAGATTTTCATTATTCTTACGACTGCTCTCAGAGACGTTTAATATTAATTGAATTATACCTTAGTACAGATTTTGTTCGTAAAATCTATCCTAAGTGAAGATTTAATTGCAATTTCATGTCTTTGAAATAAATATCTCCGGCTATTATTACTTAACTTTATCGTCATTTCTACAATTGTTCTCACATAAACTGAGATGCAAACAAAAACATATATTTGAATAAATAGGTTCTTTATAATATATTCCTACGTAATGGATAATAACTCATCTATCATTATAAAAACCGTATTTAAGTAACAAAATAATATTTTCCAACTGTAATAATATGAGTGAAATAAAATAACCGAAATATTTCACAATGCGTTCGACATCTAGGCGCCTTATTACCTAAAATAAGAAAATATTTTCTCGCATTTTCTATATTTTCTTAATGAAATGCATGACAGATTTATTGACGCAATGAATTGACATGCCACCCGCCGTCTGTTACAAATAACTATACTGACAATAAATTATATTTGGGGTGTTAAACCATTTATCCTATTAATGGTTATATATATCACAGAATACTAACAGAAGTCAAGCTTGTGTATGTACTTCACTTTTGTTGCCACACTCACACTACGCTCGGCGTTCGCGCAAAGGTTGAAACTCGCTCTCGCAGTGGTCTCGACTGGTTTGGAATATCGTGTCGGTGAACGCTGTCTATGTGTGCGTTGATTTAGCGCGCTTTGTATGAAGCTTGACTTCTGTTAGTTTAGTATTCTGTGTATATATCAAGATTATTTGTAAGAACGTATTTGTGATTCTAAGTCTTATCTAATGATTCTTTGCGTTTTATTTCTTAAATTTATAAATTATCATAAATCCTTCTATATACTCTAGCGCAGCTCTGGTCGCAGTTTAGATATTATACATTGTGTCAATCAGTATTAATATTCTGTGACCGAACATTTCTGCTATTGACATGTGTCTTTAAAAATTTCTTCATAGGGCGAGTAAATGTGATCTGCATTGAGGATAAAATTGATACAAAAACATTTGAACAGCTCGTGAGGGATTTCAACTCCCGACCACCACTACGAAACATTTCAAATGGGCGCTCTTACCGCTGAGCTAACGAGCTTGTACTATCTAACGCGGAGTAATACAAGTGTATACAACAAATGACGTCATAGTTGATAAGGATTAATTTAAAACGAATACAAATAATAGAGTGATAATATATTTGATAATCACTACATAGTATAAAACAAAGTCGCTTTCTCTGTCCCTATGTCCCTTTATATGCTTAAATCTTTAAAACTACGCAACGGATTTTGATGCGGTTTTTTTTTAAATAGATAGAGTGATTCAAGAGCAAGGTTTATGTGTATAATACGTGCATATTATTCTAGAAGAATCTATATGCACCCGGGCGAAGCTGGGCCGGGCCGCTAGTTTAATATAAAATATGTATTACCGTTAACAATACAAACGCTGAACAACTTCAATAGAGTAATTAATTGTATGTTTATTCTTCTTTTGATGATTTCCTATGGTATCTGAAATTCGCTAACCCCTCTAAGCCGACTTACTAGACTATAGCCTATCCTTTTTCAATCGACGCCTTGGTATCAACCCCGTGCTCAACAACGGGCAATTTTTGGCTGATACAAAACGTTTATTATGGCTAGAGTAACTTCTGGATATATTGAGACTTAACATCTTAGGCTATTGAGCGCAGTGGAATGCCAAACACTGCCTTGCATTGCTATTGTCCATGAGCGGTCGTACCGATTGCCATCAGGCGAACAGCACGATCATCTCATTCAGAGCAAAAGAAAAATGATATTTTATTAAAATCCACGTGTTCCTAAAATTCAATATTTAAATGAATCTACCTTCAAAGCAATTTGTCTTCCGAAATCAACTAGAAGTTCGCAGCTCCAAATAATTCCACCATTTGTACGTTTCAAATTTGAAATCTTTAATTTTTGTGGAATCGTAATTGGATGTTATTTGAATTGAAACGCTTGACGTATGATATTTAATATTCCTTTCTAATATGTAATTTGTTTTGTGAGGAAAAAGGAGTTTGCTATTCGATTAGTAAAATGATTACGTAGGTAGTAGGTAGTTCATTTTATGAATTGGAATGTCTATTTTCCTTAAGATAGCAATTGAAGTTTCAATATGTCCAGTAGTTACTCTGACTACTATTACCTCCAAACCGGAACACAATAGTGCAGTTACACTGCCGTTTGGCAGGAGGAATCTACGTTACAGTGGTTCCTACCCTCTTACAAAATTATGTTCTACTTATGTTGCACACAGTGATAATTGAAAATGATTTAAATTTTGAGGGTTAAAGATTATTCAAGCAAACTACTTTTTTCCAGCTGTTTTAAAATGTCTACCACATCACAAAAAATCGACGTCAAAATAAAAAACTGGGTTGTCTTTAATTTCAAACCGAATGCCCCGAAATTAACGGTCTATGGAAAAATACCTCAAAAACTTGGTTTGAATAATTCCTTTTGAACTCCACAAAGGTATCAAATATAATTAAACTTTGTCGCGGTGTGGGTCTGTTTTCATTAAGCGAATCCATAATTTGTAGGTAGGAGTCGTATTTCAAATTTTATTTTCGATCGACTGAATTTATTTAATTTCGTAACGCGAGTTTATTTCTCTTGATGAAAATGCGATCATTTGCCACGTGGTCTACAGAAGCATTGAGATAGTATACTAGAGGGGAATCTGCAAACAAAATGTTTGTAACAAAATGAACGGTACCGTCATGTTTAACTGGTGGTAGGTCTCTCATATGTGAGAAGCCATCTGGGTAGGTACCACCGCAATGTCTATTTCTCCCGTGAAATAACACTGCTTAAATGCACTGTTGTGTTTCGGATTGAAGGACATTGTAGCCAGAGCAACTACTGGACATATTGAGACTTAACATCTTATGTCTCAGAATGGCGAGCGCAGTGGAATATTGCTACTGTTCATGAGCGGTCGTATCGCTTACCATCAGGCGAACGGCTTGCTCGTCTCGCCATTCAATGCAATAAAAAAAAAAAAAAAAATAAATAAATAAAAAAAAAACCGTACCGCTCCTTCTATTTCTCTCTCTGTCATGCCTACGCAGTAACATTATCTTCTCTCTCGCCTCACTGGGTACCCGTGTGCACGCACAATACGCAGAGATTTTGTTCCCGATGTCCGCTCTAATATAATACCGCAATGTTCAGAAGGAATGTTTTTTTTATATTTAACTTTATATAAAAACACATTGTACATAGGCGGACTTAATGCCAGAGGCATTCTTTTCCAGTCTACCCTGAGATGGTGCTGAGATGACAGAAGCAGGGAATTTTGCTTATTTTTTTATTGATATGAATGGCGAGACGAGCATGCCATATGCCTGATGGTAAGCGATACGACTGCTCATGGACAGTAGCGAAACTAAACAACACCTTAAATTACAAAGAAATAATAATAATAACTTCCGCCCCGTGACCACGAAAGCTGTAAAGTAATCGAAACGTCGGGAAGGCAAAAATGTAAAAAATTAAACTAAATTCGCGATAAAATCCGTAAATAATAGTTTTATTTCAAAGCTATACTTGGCTTCCCACTGTGCTCGCCATCCTGAGACATAATTTTATGTTAAGTGTCAGTATGTTCAGTAATTACTTTTATTACTATATCCTTGAAATCGAAATACAACAGTGCATTTTCACATTTTCTGCTGTTTGGCGGGGAAAATAGACGTTGCGGTGGTATCTACCCAAGCGCCCTCTCACATATGTGTGCCACCAGTATCCAGTTTTGTTAAATTTTCTTCCCTATAATAATAGCATTTTTTGTTATTAAATAGCCGATAGCATCACGTTTTAAAACGGGCTTCTTCTACTAATTCGAACCGTTGCGATAAATTCCTATAAACTATTATACAAATTCCATTCGATTTTTAAGAAGCTTTGGTCATTGAAAAATTACGCCATTCCATACATTTTTCGCTTCATATTTTGATTCGACACGTCTAGATTTTCTTTAAAACAGACTTTTTTATGCCTGGGTAGTAAAACTACTTAAAATAATGTAAAAAAAAAACAAATTTCAAACTCCGATCCATTATCGGGATAAAATTAATCGCCTTAATTATTAGCGGAGTAAAAAAAGTAATTTTGCAAAGAGATTTTTCAGGAATCATATTTCATAACATCTTCCACAGGCTTAATTGGTTAAATAAGTCCTGACTAGGCAATTCCAGTTAAACTACGGTTACAAACTAACATTTGCGGTTAGAAGTACGAATTGCCTACGATATTCTCCGTTTTCGACTGCAAATAGTGCTGTGACGATTTAATTCTCTGGCATTCCGCCAGAGGTCGCTTTTCCAAAATGGCGGCTAAATAATTCATAGATTGTGACAACAAGCAAATGCCCAGGATTCGTGTTAGGTTTAAGATGTAATTACACCGGGTAATATTTGCCGGTAAATTGTATTTGAATTTCGCCGAGATAATATTGTTGGGTTGCGCTGTCTCTGTTTAGTAAATTTAGTTATAAATGTCTATAGTTTGATTACTTGATATTAATTGGATTTCATGTTTCAGATCCTTGTTTCCGACTGTATAAAATTATTATAATATAACAAAGACATATTTCTTTTTTTTTATTTTATTTGTACAAGAAAAATACAATTACATCAGAGTGCCAATGACGGCCGTATCGCTCAAGGTCTCTCTCTCTTACCGCTTACCCTGGTATGCCTTCATTATACTCGACAGTCTCCGTGACGCAGTTGGTTAGACGCCGGCTATGAAAAAAGAGGTCGCGGGTTCGATCTCCGCACTGAAACGATATATTTGTGTGATTCACGGGTATTTGTTTCAGGTCTAGATGTTTATGGGACCGGAAAGAGTCTCGTTGTTCCTGATACTTATGTAATCCAAAAGCCGCTCACTCCCCCCAATTTTTAATATACTTGTTTTGAAATTTATTACACCAACCACATAATATCATTCCATTTAGAGTAAGTAGTATGTATAGAAATATTTAAATGTATATGCCTATTATAGGCGTATACAGCTATAGTAACAATAACTATTTGTAAATGATCCATATATTTTACCATCCCTCACTAGACCACAGCTCAAAAATAAACCTTAACACAAAAATCCTAACCACTAGTTAACAGTTGGAATAAAATCCTCTTCATACCAGTAGGTACACTATGTACTTGACGAACGTTGAATACAATATGACGTGTTTTTGGATATGACACGCGAATAAATATTCTTTTTTATATTGCCGTGACAGTGTTGGTATATTTTTGTCAAAGTGATTTGTATTCATGCTAAAACATGTTCGGTAAAATACATTTTTTACTGGTGATAAACCTGTCATATGTGAGAGACCGCCTGGGTAGGTACCATCGCATGTCTAGTTCCCCCGCCACAGTAGTGTAAATGCACTATTTCGTTTCGAATTAAAGGACATTGTAGCCAGGGGCCCTACTATATTCATCCGAAACGAAGTTCGAAACTTCGGACGATCGAAGTTTTTTATACAATACGAATGTATCTACTCTGTAAAAGTTCGAATTTGTATAACGTACATCGTAACCATAAGTCTATAGTTACGAACATAAGTCAATAACGACCATAAGTATATGTAGGTACATTCGTATCGTATATAAACTTCGAGCATACGAAGTTTCGAACTTCGTTTCGGATGAATATAGTAGGGCCCTAGAGCAACTACTGGACGTATTGAGACTTTGTGAAATATTTCAAATATTCTCTACATGAAACTTTGTAACGATATCCATTTTCCATATTCCAAATTCCTTTCTTAATTCTAACATAACATGTTAAAGAATTCCCGAACTTACAACTTTATATCTAGTCCCAGACTATCTTTGCTCCAAACTTTCATCCACTCAAGGGACGAATTTCAAAAATTCTTGATTATTCCAAAGCACGGACCAACTTGAGACCTAACTTAATTACTAGGGGACCAGCATTCAATTAACATCGAGGCGGCTTCAATATTAGTTCTCAATTTATTAAACGTAAATTATAATTGTTGGTTTTCAATTAACTGGGAGATGGAGTAAATAATTTTAATACCAGTTTACTACCACCTGCTCTCTTTCAAAATAATTAAATTGCAAAATTAACGCAGCGTTAATTAATTGAATTTCAAAAAATAAAAATCATTTTTCTATTTGCAGACACTAATTTATTGCGGGCGTTCCGCGCTCGATAATAGTGTTTGAAAATACGAAAGTCTTTTATAAATTTTATCGCCCCAGTAACTTCTGAAAATCATCTTTTATAATTTAATAATTTAGAATGTAAATTTATTTTCAAAAAAAATATTTGCATGAAGGACTTTCTTAACAATGTAATTTAATGTACAGTCAGGGGATACAGTGTTAATTCAGCTGTTTTGTATTCTTGGTCATACTTTTTAGGTTGACTGTACGTTAAGAGTATGAATTTGTAATAACTTTTTTAGTTACTTCTTATATTTTACAAGTGCTTAAATAAAAATAAGGTAAGGTTTTAAAATGCTCGGCATCCATCCTGAGGCATAAGATGTAAGTCTATATGTTCAGTAGTTACTCTGCCTACAATATCCTTCAATCCTTAGCATAACAGTGCATTTACACTGCTGTTTGGCGGGAGAAATAAATTACGGTGGTGCACAGGCGGCCTCTCCGGCCGTGGAGTGTGAAAATCGACCGTTTTTTAAGTAACATCCAAGTTGGTGCTAAGTTTGATTAAACTTATACTTTGCGTTGTGGTAAAGTTTTTAATTAAGTAAGTATTCTTAGTATTCGCGTAATTTGCCACCTCTACGGTGTAAATACACTCATTTTATATTTAATTTTGAGTTTTTAGCTTGAGGTGTTATTGCTTTTATTGTGAGGCATGAAAATAATCTGGTGATTTTTTAAAATTATGTCGTATCTATAGTTAAAAACACCCAATCATACAGCGACCCTAATTGTTAAAAAGGCTTTCTTGCATCATAGGTCTCATAGACTACGACGAATTTATTGTGAAATTCAGAAAATAATCAGAAAATAAATCCGTAAGAATAATATTAAGATTTCGTTTACTGGAAATGTACTCCTCATTCCAAAAGGTATGGATAGAGGTGTTAACAGGACACCCGCCTTTCGCGTTGTGTGTTATGTCCCACCAGGTGATAGGAGGCGAGTCTATCGCCATATTGGGAAGTTATATTATACAGTACAATGTGATAGAGAACTGTTGTCATTCCGGACAGGAATTGCAGTCCGTAGAAACTCTAATAGCATTTCCAAAAATGAAAGATTCAGTGTATTATCTGACCTGGAATTTGAACCTGTAACCTCTCTCTCGCTTGAAATCGAAATTAGAGTTTTGGTGCAAATAGACTGTTCAGGTCACAATTCGCTACTAACATTTTTTAATAACAATTATTGAAACATAGAAAACATATTTCCTTCTGTTTTATTATTATATGGTATATTTTTTACCAACTTGGAAAGGAGGGTAACGTATTAATTTATAGGTCCGGAACCACCCAGTTACCATTTTTAATGTCACACACGGGGAACCGAACGGCACATATTGCGACCGGAAAGTCGTAATGTTGATTTATGAGCCCTAAATGCGTAAAATGTAATTATAATTTAAGATACGTACGGTTGTAAATCATTCGGAATTATTAAAAACCACGTGTTAGATTAATGGGCGGTATAAATATAAAGCAGGGATTTTTGGATTTATGAAATTGGATTAATCTGGAATATACAGGGTATATCAAGACTGCTACCGAAAACGAAGCCGGGTGGTAGTTTAAGCGACTTCAAACACAATGCAACAGAAAAAGTTGCAAAAAAAAGCGACAATTTTTTTTTTTATTTTTTTTCCTATTGCCATATTTTGGTGGTAAATACATTTTTTCCTAAAATAATAGTGTATACCCTTTAATTTATAAATACTCTAAGATATAAGAGAGTTTAAATTATTATTTTAGCAAAATCTATGGATTTACCACCCAAAAATGACGATATTTAAAAAATCATAAAAAATAATTGTCGCGTTTCTAAGCGAAATTTTTAATTGCATTGTGTTTGTAGCCACTAAAACTACCACCCGGCTTCGTTTTCGGTAGCAGTCTTGAGATACCCGGTATAAATAAATAAATACACCCAAATGTTTGTGACTACAAACATAGTCCTGACCCCACATTAAGATCGATTAAGTCTTGTGTCGTTGGCATCAGGAACTAGGAGAGACCTTTCGGTCTCACCAACACCCAGACCCAAAATAAATACTAGTGGTTCACTCAAATATTTGTCGCGGTGCGGGGATCGAGCCCGCGGCCTCTCGTTTCACAGTCGGCGTCTAACCATCGGTGCCACGGAGGCTGTCGAAAAATAGCTATTTTATTTTGCTTATATCAATATATTAATATGTCTAATAAAACAAACCATATTTGATCTTCGTGCACCCTTATCACATCTCAAAGGGGCATTACGCCTCACTTTGGGTACCACTGATATAATTTCAAAATAGTTTCGGCGAATATTCTATCACCAACAAAGAAATCTATATTATTAGTCAAATTATACGTGCATTACTGACTTTTAAGTATGTACAAAGTTTTTTTTTTAATGCTTTGAATGGCGAAACGAGCATGCTGTTCACCTGATAGTAAGCGATACGACCGCTCATGAACAGTAGCAAACCCAAACAAAACCTTGAATTACAAAGCGATGCCTGGCATTTCACTACGCTCGCCATCCTAAGACATAACATGAGTCCAATATGTCCAGTAGTTACTCTGGCTACAATGTTCTTCAATCCGAAACACAACACTGCATGTACACTCTTGTTTGGTGGGAGAAATAGCTATTGCGATGGTACCCACCCAGGTGGCCTGTCACATATGAGAGACCTGACTAGCAAATAAAGTATAATTAGAAGACAGAAGATACATGTAATTGTGTAAATCCAAACAATTGATTTGTTATACAAACCGACACTATATCGAACGTCAAACAATTTTATATTATAATGGTATGTTATACTGGTTATTAACCACGAGTAATTTGTATTGACAATCCGCTAATGCGTTCGATTGGATCTAATTAACGGATAATTGAAATTTGTATACCTACTGTCTGTAAGACAGTAGCGAAATGGCCTATACCAGTGGTTCTCAATCAGTAGGGCCTTTAGCCCTAATGATAGCAAATTTACACGTAGTAACGTAATGTTATTAAGATCTATATAGTATGCAGGTTCTCTCCGGATGTTTACCTTTGCCCATACTCTTTTCTTCTTGCTATCCTTTTCTCACCCCACTCGCCTCCTGGTTTGAGAGGCTGGCAATACATCTATGATCCAAGCGTCGTGGGTTCATAGGCATCAGTGATAATTTACCATTAGGGGACCTGCTCGTTTGCTGGTACTATGTAAAAATAAATAATAGTTAATAAAAACGAAATCCACGCTTTAGTAAAATACCCAACTAAAAAGGAGATAATACATTCATTTTACATACAGGCGAAGTCAAAAAGCGTGTTAAAAAATACATAAGGACAACTATTACGTTGAAAATAAAGTACGGTTCATAGCTTACAAGATACATTTGATTTACATATATTTTATTATAAGAAGAAATTAATTGAGAACCATTGTCCTATCCAATCTTACAACCTCCCATTCAGTAGTAATTATAGCGTTCAAAGGTTCCTGATACACTGGTTAATCCTTTTGTGATGATTAGAGTAGATAGTACATGCAACTCTGGGCAAAGTGGTAGCATTCCTATATCAATAGTCACATATATAGTCCTGATCCCACGTTAAGATACAAGTCATTTCCAATAAAATATAACGTAAATAACTTGTAAATTAAAGTAAATTTTCTTGAATACTATTTTCCTTACAAAAACTTTTTTTGTGTAATAATATAATCCATTATTTTGTGAATATATATTAAGTTCTTCGTTATTTCAATGAATGGCAAGACGAGTATGCCAGTAGTCTGATGGTAAGCGATACGACCGCTCATGAACAGTAGCAAAATCAAACAGTACCTTGAATTCCAAAGCAATGCTGAGACATAAGGTCAAGTTAATTTTGTTAATTCTCAATATTTCCAGTAGTTACTCTGTTTCGCTGAAAATCTATTATAAATTATTTTCTATTTGCCGTCGTTTCGCAGTTTCGCTTCAACAGCAATTTATATTGTTAATACTTCACAAATCGCAGTCGAGGTGGTGCTTCGTCATCGACAAAGCGAAATATTATTTAATTCTTGCCATGGATCTAAGCACGTAAATTTTACTAGATTGCAAGTGTTATTATAAACGGTGTCACTGAATGATGGGAAAATGATTCTTGTAGATACTGTATCAACCCACAGAAGTCCACAACGCTGGCCTAGTGTGGGTTGGCGGACTTAACATACCATAGGAATTCTTACAAATCACTAGAGTAGCCCCCCTTTACTCTATAAAAACGATATGAACTTCAAATGTTCGGACGCCATACTTAAAACTTCACTAATGTGCCTAGACACTTCACCAAATGTTGGATTCTTCTATCGTACGTCGCAATCATAGACTAAGTTCGGTGAAAATAATAAGTATAATAGAGAATAGTATTAATTTTTGGAAGTGGAAATCCTATATTATCGTACTCCAGACCACGAAAATCCGAACATTCGAGTTTCGTATCCTTTTTTTAAAGTAACCCCCCAGGTTTCCTCACGGTGTTTTCCTTCACAGCTATAATGCGTGGTGATTGACAATAAATACACACATCACTCCGAACTCAGAGTGCCGTGGGATTCGAACCCGCATTTGGAACATGAAAAGTCCAGTCAATCCGATATGTGTAATTACACAAAGCCCTCACGCCCGAAACCCTTTGTGTTGAGTGCGGGTCCGGAGTAATGCTATGTTATACAGAAGACAGTCGACATTCCTTTAATGTTTTTGAATGATATAGGGAGGGTAGGGATAGATAGCATGTTGGCGAACTTGTTGGATACAACAGACACATTATATAGAAAGAAAGAAAGCATTTATTTGTCACGATAGTTTACAGATATGTTCATATTTAAATGAACTTAGTGTGGAGTATTACATATGTTACCGGAAATGTATGAAGTGTAGGAATTGTATACATTTCCTAGGAACTGTATACAATTCCGAAGCTGTTTAGGAAATGTATAAAATATTCTTTCAATAATTATTTTATACATACATATCCTGGGAAATGTATACATTTCCTAGGCATTGTATAAAATTCCAATATCGTATTAGGAAATGTATAATAATAATGGTTTCTGTAATAAAACACGTTGTTCAAATGAGAGTAATATTTTTTATCATAGGTAACAATCATAGCGTTAAATTTTATAATACTTAACTATTATAGAATTTATATTATATAAATAAATAAATGAATACTAATCTAACCTAACCTAACTTACCACTTTACTGGTGGTAGGTCTCTCATATGTGAGAGACTGACTGGGTGGGTACCATCGCAATGTCTATTCCCGTCAGACAGCAGTTTAAATGCACTGTTGTGTTTCGGATTGAAGGACATTGTAGCCAGAGTAACTACTGGATATATTGAGACTAAACATCTATATGTCTCAGGATGGCGAGCGCAGTGGAATGCCAAGCATTGCTTTGCAATTAAAGGTGTTGTTTGGTTTTGCTACTGTTCATGATTGGTCGCATCGCTTACCATCAGGCGAACGGCATGCACGTCTCGTCATAACAGCAATTAAAAAATAATAATATAAAGAAACCTAACCTACACGCATGGACCTTTTACGATCGGATGATGCAATACCTCGCTCCGCTATCCCCGCTTACCCCTTGATATCTTAAATATCTTACATTTCCGATCACTGTTTAGGAAATGTATAGATTCCCTAGGAAATGTGTCTAATGTTATTTATTTAACACATTTCCGGGCGATTTTAGGAATTATATAGATTTCCTAGGAATTGTATACAATGACGGATTTCATACATTTCCGTTAACACATACATACATAAACTCACGCCTATATCCCAAGAAGGGGTAGGCAGAGGTGCCAGGACACCCACATTTCGCCTTGTATGTTCCGTCCCACAATGTGATAGGTGGCGAGCCTATCGCCATATCGGGCACAAATTCCTGACTCTGGTTTGATAATGGATAGAAAAATCCAATATCACTTTGCTCAGTCCGGGATTCGAACCCGAAACCTCAGCTTTGTAACCGTACCTTAGTACCACTACGCCACCGAGGCAATCAGCAGTCGAGCAGTGGGGAGTATTACTTGTCATAAAACAGCTCATAGTCAGCATGTGCTGGTAATAAAACTAACGCAGGTCTATATTCCAGATATAATAATTAGATTTCATAAAAGTGTTGCGTCGTAGAAATCAGAAACTATTAGAAACTTTTTGGTCTTTAGAACACCACGAACGAACCAAAAGCGAATATTTGCTGATGTCATACATTATTCACGGTGAGGATTCGTGGTCATTCTATTTACAGTATTCATGATGGCGATGATTAAGCAGGAAAGGGGAAACAAACACAACAGGAAAAATGTAAGGTAAAAATAACGAAAATAAAATATTCTTCAGATAAGTCTACAAAATTAGCAATTGGCACATGTATAGATGTGGGCAGCGTTCGGGAAACTACGCGACGTCTTCTCGACCAAAATACGTCAGTGTCTTAAATCGAAAGTCTTCGATAGTTGTGTGTTGCCAGTGATGACTTACGGCACCGAGACGTGGCCTCTCACATAAAAGGAAGCTCAAAGTAACTCAACGAGCTATGGAGAGGGCTATGCTCGGGGTTTCCCTACGAGATCGAATCAGAAATGAGGAGATCCGTAGGAGAACTAAAATAACCGACATAGCCCACCGGATTAGCAAGTTGAAGTGGCAATGGGCAGGGCACATAGCGCGGAGATCTGATGACCGATAGGGTCGGAAAGTGCTCGAATGGCGGCCACGTAGCGGAAAGCGCAGCGTGGAACGTCCACAAGGTGGTCAGACGACCTGGTAAAGGTTGCAGGACGTCGCTGGATGCAGGCTGCCTCCAACAGGTCTCTGTGGAAATCATTGGGGGAGGTCTATGTTGAGCAGTGGACTTCCTTTGTTTGATGGATGGATGGATAGATGTCGCTCTTGCTGATATGCCCACTGTACCCTACCACTTGGACATGAAGTGGCATCTTCGAGGCAACAGACGATTGACGTAGCAACTCACTGGTCCAGGGTACTGTAAAAGTTTAAATAACAATGTATTCATTTGCCTGACTGCCTCGGTGGCGTTGTAGTTGTACTAGGCTACGGTTACAAAGCTGAGGTCCCGGGTTCGAATTCCGGGTTGGGTAAAATGATATTGGATTTTTCAATTAATTAACAGCCGAGATTTAACGCAGGAATTTGTGCCTGATATGGAACGGAACATATGGGAAGGAATATACAACGTGAAATGTGGGTGTCCTGGCACTTCTGCCTTCTGGGAAAAAGGTGTGAGTTTATGTATGGATAGATAGATAGATAAATAGATAAAGCGTTTATTTTGGCTACAATAAAACACAAAAACAAACTTAAAGAGTTACATCAACATTAATAATAATTACAGATAAAAACTTATATTACATATTGTAGCCGCAATTTTTTTTTAAATATTTTTTTCCTATGACCATATTTGGGTGGTAAATACATTTTTCCCTAAAATAATAGTGTATACCCTTTTATTTTTAAATAATCTAAGGTATAAAAGAGTTTAAATTATTATTTTAGCAAAAACTGTGGATTTACCACCAAAAAATGACGATATTTAAAAAATCATAAAAAATAATTGTCGCGTTTCTTTGTGAAATTTTTAGTTGCAATGTATTTGTAGTGGACTAAAACTACCACCCGGCTTCGTTTTCGGTAGCAGTCTTGAGATACCCGGTATATTATGCTCCAAGTGGCGTAAAACTAAAGAAAGAGAACAAGCAAAAAAAAAAATAATAATCACAGAATAGGAAACTAAACAACATAATAATATGTCTTATCACACACACACACACACACTTAGTTACGAATAGGTACAAATAATTAAATTGAGTTACAATGGCTTAAATTAACTTATTAAAAATTAAACTTACTTAAAAATCTATGGCAGTCTTCGTTACGGTAAAGTGATACAAATACTACAAATAAAATGCTTTCAGTTTTTGTTTAAAAGATCTGTAAGAGATGATATCACGTATGGGAGGGGGGATTATATTCCAGCATTTAGTAGCACGGTAACGAAAACTGCCCTTAAACGCTGCAGTCTTATGTGCATAAGTGAGTAGTCTGATACCATGTCGGGAATTCACATCTGATCTAGACCAGTTGAGTTTACTGAAAAGATATTTAGGTTGCTTATATCTAATAATATTAAAAAGTAAACAAGAGAAATGTAGATCACGGCGAGAACTCATTTTTAACATTTTTGCATTATCCAAAAAAAGTGTAACATGCGCATGAGGAGGAATATGAAAACAAAAACGTACACATGCATTTTGCAATCTTTGTAAACATCTTGCCGAGGATGACAACATGCAAGGTCCATAGACAACATCACCATAGTTAGCCATTGATAATACTAGGGTTTCACAAAGCAACTTTCGCATAACCACATTAAGATACTCGCGTATTCTATACAGAATTTTTAACCTATAAAAACAATACTTTACTAAGTTCAGTACATGTTGACGAAAATGCAAGTGGCTATCCATTGTAATTCCTAGGTTTTTCGCTTCATTTACCCTCACGATCCTGCAGCCCTTTATGAGGACACATGGATCAAACTGGGCGATATCGTATACTTGTTTCTTTGATCCAAGTAGCATATATTTAGATTTAATAGGATTGAGGACCAAACAATTTCGATTAGACCAATCATATATATTATGTAAGTCATCATTTATAAGACTAACAGCAGACAAGGTATGCTTAGGATGAAAAGATGTAAAGAGTTGGGTATCATCAGCATAGAGAAGGAATCGACAATGTTTAATCTGCTTAGTGATATCAGCGCTATAAATTATAAATAACAAGGGGCCTAATATAGTACCTTGCGGTACACCCCGAACGACTGGTTTAGTTTCAGAGACAAGAAAAGACCCGTCCTCCCTACGTATCCGTACATATTGCATGCGACCAGTCAAGTAATTTTTAAGCCACAGCAAACAATGCATATCAACTCCATAATAATGTAATTTTGCCAATAACAGAGGAATATGGATGCAATCAAAAGTCCGCTAGAAATCAAGCAGGGTTAGTAAGGTCCCCTTGCCGTCATCTTGCGCCGCTAAAACGTTATCAGTAACATCAAGCAAAACAGTAGTAGTTCCCCTACCTCGCCTAAAACCCGATTGAAGTTCCGGTAAGATGCTATTTCTCTCGAAGAAATTGTTTAATTGTAAAAATACAACTTTTTCGATTACCTTTGAGAGAAAAGGCAAAATACTAATAATAGGTCTTAGTTCTGTCACATCTACAGGTGTATCCGTTTTCGGTATAGGATGAACTTGTGCTAATTTCCACATATTTGGAAACACAGAGGTCATAATAAATTAGATTTATTAATGATAGACGTTATAGTTCCAAGTGTGTGTGTAAGCCTTAAAAGAATTAAATCTCTGGATATACCATCTGAACCTTGAGCATTAATTTTAATTGAGAGTATTACTTTGGCGACTTCAGTATCAGAAACAGTTTTAAGGGTGAAAGTTTCATGTATGTATGTATGTATGTCACTTGAGCCATTGACACGATCGAAGAAGGAAAAGAAGCAATGTGTTTCGTGTGACTCAAGGTTGAAATAAACACATAAAATATGCACCAAGTTGTCAATTCGTCGCGTCAGTGTGTCCCTTCATTAGTTGGAAATTAATTTGTACTCGACCCGCTCAATTACAAGCTGGTGTATTAGTGTTTGTAAGACTGTATCTGGACAAACTCGCAAAATGACGTGATCTGCGCTCAAGTGCCCATTATAACTTGACCTTCGTGCAAAACAAATGTGTTTGTGTTTTGAATATGGTTTTGATGCTTCTGTTGTTTATTTTAATTATTTTTTGTACACCAAATAAATCTTAAACTAAACTAATATTAAACATGAGAGTAAAAATGGCAGTCGTATCGCTCGAGGTAATCTCTTACCGACTAATATGGGACGAACATAAGAGAGGCAGGCTAAAGTGTAATTTTGTTGTGCATAACTATGCTCGCTTAGACATTTTGGCAATCAAGTGGCTACTGATATGTGTAATTTAACACTGATATACAATAAATGATCGTTGAAAAAAATAATGAACAGGAAATTAGAAAAGAAAGAGGAAATTCGCCGGCAATAAGTGAGAATATGGCGACGGGAAAACTTATATTTTACATTCTTTTGTTTGTCTTTGTGATACTAGCCCGATAAAGTGTCAAGATATTACGTTATTTTTGTCGTTCATTGATACCTTTTAGAAGACATTTTTATAATTTACAGGGAGCCTATATTCATAAATTCATAAAAATTATAATAGCCTATATTCATAAAAAAATAAAATAAAAAATAAAATAAATCTGCAACACCATAGAACATAAAGATGCATTGCCAGTCTTTAAATTTACCAGTTCATTGACCATCAGTCATTACACTATGATATACAGGGTATATCAAGACAGCCACCGAAAACGAAACCGGGTGGTAGTTTAAGCGACTTCAGACACAATGCAACAGAAAAAGTAGCAAAAAAAAAGCGACAATTTTTTTTGTATTTGTTCCTATGACCATATTTGGGTGGTAAATACATTTTTCCTAAAATAATAGTGTATACCCTTTTATTTATAAATAATCTAAGGTATAACAGAGTTTTAATTATTATTTTAGCAAAAACAATGGATTTACCACCCAAAAATGACGATATTTAAAAAATCATAACAAATAATTGTCGCGTTTCTTTGCGAAATTTTTAGTTGCATTGTGTTTGTAGTCACTAAAACTACCACCCGGCTTCGTTTTCGGTAGCAGTCTTGAGATACCCAGTATGTAGAGGCCGCCTAGCGGGGTACCACCACATGTCTATTTCTCCCACCACTAGTGTAAATGCATTGTTGTGTTCGCTTTTGAAGGAAATTGAAGCCAGGGTAACTTCTGGACATATTGAGACTTAACATCGTATGTCTCAAGATGGAGAGCGCAGGGGAAAGCCAAACATTGCTTTGTAATTAATGGTGTTTGCTTTTGCTACTATTCATGAGTGGTTCCATCATTTAACATCAGACGAAAGGCAAGCTCGTCTCGACATTAAAAATAAAAAAACTAAAAAACACGCTTTATATAGAAAACCCAACTAAAAAATAGAAAATATTTTTTTTTAAATTTGAATTAAGAATATTGTATATAAGAAAAAAATATTTTTTATTGTAAAAAAAGCGTGGGGTGCATGTTTTCAATAGATATAATTATTTTATCGACAAATAAAAGTAGAAATATTATCATTTTGATAATATCTTAAAAAGCACTCCACGCTTTTTTTACAATAAAAAATATTTTTTTGTTATATACAATATTTTTAATTCAAATTTTTTAAAATTTATTTTCTATTTTTTTGTTGGGTTGTATATATAAAGCGTGTTTTTTAGTTTTTTTAAACTATTATTTATTTTCTACTTTTTAGTTTGGTTTATTTATAAGAGCGTTTTTTCTTATTTTCAAATGTCTGTCTTATCAAGTGTCGATGGTAGGTTTTAGGCCGACATCTATGTATGTATACGAAACAAGACGCAATTACCATAAGAGTCCCTACGCGCATGCGTAGTTCGCGCACTAGCCCTCTCTCTTACTCTCATGCAAAGGATCCGGAACGAAATTAATGAATCCTGGCGAATCATATATTTTAATCGAATTATTGTATTGTCATCGGTCTTTGACACGTGTGCAAAATTTGAATGAAATCTGTCCGTTTAAAGTGGGTCAAAATCGCGTCTTAAGGAGTCGGTTACAAACATACAAACAAACATACAAGTGAAGCTAATATAAAGCGTGTAAAAACAGGCACAAAATCGAAATATACTGTCTGTCCTTAAAACATACATTCGAGAAAAATCACTTTACAAAAATGTTAAAACTTCAAACTGCTCGAATAGACATGTCCGCGAAACGTGAAAGTTTATAAAATACGTCGCCTACGTGTTTCTGAAGTTTAAGTGGCGGAATAAAATGTTCCACCTTCCACATTGTACGTACTGTCTCAGAAAATCATTTTGGTCGGAATTTGTATGTGGGAATTGAGTTAGCACCGTTTTAGTTATTGCTTTTGGAGGCTTGTTTATTTATCGACCTTATTCAGAGACTATTTTAAATTGTATTTTGACAGCCTCCGTGGCGCAGTTGGTTAGACACCGACTCTGGAACGAGATAAATGTTTGTGCGGCCCGCAAACATTTCTTTCGCATCTGAGTATTTGTGAGACCGAAGTCTCTCGTAGTTTGATACCCGCGACACAAGAGTAGACCCAGGTGTGGGGTCAAGACTATGTATGTGACTGTTGAGTGTTGGATGTTATTTATTTATTTTATTAATTTTTGTTATCTTAAGAGCAGTCCCTTTCAATCGACTTCTTAATTCTGTTTTAGCCAAGAACACAAAATATTTGATACTGTAAATACCGAATCGTAGGTTACGGTTTCAAATTCAAAGCACACTAAGATTTCCTTCACATATTTATTAACGGCCGATGCCAATTAGATTGAAGTCAATCTGGATTGTTTTCTGCTTTTCGATTTGTCATTTACCATGTTGCCATAGTTTTTTCACTACTGAGATTGATTATTGGCAATATTGTATCAGAAAAAAGATTGAGCTGTCAATCTCAAACGGCAAATTTTGGATTGTGATTGTTTGTTGGCAGCGGCTGTAAGACAACACCCAGACCCATTGACAGCCTAAAATTTCGGGTTATTTAAACATTTGTCTTAGATCGGGTATCGAACCCGCGTTCTCTCATACCACAGCCGCCTTAATACGCCACAGAGGCTGTCAAACACCCTCAATAGCTATTAAGTAATAAAAATGATAACTCATAGTTTGAGCACATGGGAACAATAAAAGCCGTTTGATTTAATCGCCTAACACAATGAATTCACAATTCGCTTCCGAATGGTTTCACGAAATTGAAAGTATAAATATATGGATGATAAATATGGCTTGTACCATTGTTTGTAATGTTTTAATACTTTTTTTATTGAAAGAACAAGGGCTTGAATGATAACTGGGTCAAGTGCCGTTGTTTTTTTTTATTTCTTATTTATTTTATTTATATAACTTTATTGTACACCATAAAAAAGAAACAATAACAGATTACATACGTAAAAGTAAAGACATGTTAACAATTGGCGGTTATATTTTGGTATTTTTTATTGGTCTATAAAATTACATACATACGTAAATGATAAAAGCTATTTGAATCCTTCATTCAATTTAGTATTATCTGTGGTGACTGCAACTTGTTTTAGGATCTGTGATACATACTTTGTAAAATACTGGTGGTAGGTCTCTCATATGTGAGGAGCCTGGATAGGTACCTCCGTAATGTCTATTTCTGCCGTCAAAGTCCAAACAGCAGTTTAAATGCCCTGTTGTGTTTCGGATTAAAGGTCATTGTAGCCAGAGAAACTACTGGACATTTTGAGACTTAACATTTCATGTCTCAGGATGGCGAGCGCAGTGGAATGCTACGCATTGCTTTGTAATTGAAGATGTTGTTTTTTGTGGCTACTGTTCATAATCGGTCCTATGACTTATGATTAGGCGAACGACAAGCTCGGCTTGTTGAAAGAAAAGAAAACTATGAAACGTTAACAGGTTGTTAACTATATATTAACTTATTGTATACCTTTCATCAAAATTGGCCAGTGGTTTGAGCGTCGATGGGTAACAAACATACAAACTTTTATAGGTATTTCTAACATTAGTAGGATTTAAATATATAAATGACGGAATAACTTTCTTTATTCGGAACAAATGGCTAACAACCAAAAATATGACTTATTTCCAGAACTTTCCTGATAAAACACGAAAAAATTACGGAATTTTTATCTATTACAAGGAAGTTTTCCACGCAATATTGTTTTCTTTTTAAATAATCTTTATATCCAAGGTAACAGAATTTGTCGCAGAATATTTGCGTGTTTCGTACTGCCCTAAAAGGGATCATAAATTCTAATAAAATTAATTTGACAGAAAAGGTATTATACAAATAGAATTTTACGGCGTTTACTGACATTGCTGGCATTGTTAATTCCTAACAGATTTTTACGGTTTTTTTGTTATGTATTGAATCATTTACGATGGAAAATTATACATAAATAAATCATTTATACTTTATCAGCCCATATACGTGCAGTATGCACGGGCCTCCTCTACCATCGAGAGTACAAGTCAGTACAGTTGAGAGTGGTTGAAACAATAAATTTATTTGATTTGGCAGTGATGTGATGTGATGTGGCGTGGTGAATGTGGATATCTTTGGGAGAGACCTAGCAGTGGCATTCCTGTACCTGAGATGATGATGGTGATGAAAAGACAGTCAAAAAAATAAGTAAGTACATGAGGTGAATTTTGACAGACGAACCGGTAGGCGTCCATATTGAACCTACGATAACCGATTAGATATCCATTCTAGCACAGAATTATTGGGAAGGCAAGCACCGATGTTTTCTTTCGCATTAAATTGAGCAATTACTAATTGTAATTCGTCGTAACAGTTAAAATATTTTCCATGTTTTGCTTAATTGTAACACTGATGGGACGGGTCGCATGTTTGTAGAATTGCTTAATAATTGTAGCCTTTGTACTTGTATTTGTTAAATTGTTTATGTTAATAGAATAAGACTCCTAGCGTAATTTAATTAATTCATTATTGAATTTCTTACGAGTAAACTTAATGAGTCAGGAATTATTGCCCGACATGGTGATACGCTTGGCCTTATCATATGTTGGAACGGAACTCCCAAGTCTAAATGTTTAATGTCTTGTAGAACCTCTGCCTCCCATTCTGGGAAAAAGGCGTGAGTTTATGTATGTATGATAAAATACGAAATTGAGGCATATAGCGGGTATATACAGACTGCAACACAAAACGAAGCCAGCTTGTAGTTTAATGACTGCAAACACAAGGCAATTAAAAAATAAAATACGATATGTTGCAATTTTTATAAAATTTGTACTTAACATAGTTGTGCTAAAAAAATTCAACCGTTGCGTATCATTGTCGGATTCAAATAAAAGGATGCACAGTCAGCAACATAAGTCGCTGAACACTTCACATTTTTTGATAACGTTTTTATGAATTAAAATTTGTACGTACTACTCTGTAGTCGTAAAATATAACCAAGTAGAGTAATCTATGCCGAGAAGTGCCATACGACATCGAAAATAATTATTATTTTGTACGATAAGACAATTCCAAATCTCGCGACTGTGTAGCGACTTATGTTGCTGACTGTACATTATTATTTTAGGAAAACATTTTCTACTTACATATTATGTATCGACCAAAGAAAACAAATGGTAAAAACAGTTTTTCAAGTTATGTCATTGTATCTGAAGTCACTAAAATTACCACCTGGCTTCGTAGTTGGTCGCAGTTTAAATATTATACATTATGTGAATCAGTATTAATTTTCTGTGACCGAACTTTTCTGCTATTGACATGTGTCTTTAAAAAAATCTTCATAGGGCGAGTAAATGTAATCTGCATTGAGGATAAAATTGATACAAAAACGTTTGAACAGCTCGTGAGGGATTTGAACCCCCGACCACCACTACGAAACATTTCAAATGGGCGCTCTTACCGCTGAGCTAACGAGCTTGTACTATCTAACGCGGAGTAGTACAAATGTATACAACAAATGACGTCATAGTTGATAAGGATTAATTTAAAACGAATACAATATAACGAATATAATAGAGTGATAATATATTTGATAATTCAATTATAATTAGCAGATATCAGTAATCCCGTGTTAAGCCTAATAGCGCTATTAATTATTTAAAAAAAATATATAATATATGAATATTATATTATGTAGGTGCATGTTGGCCTGTTGGTGAACAGACCAGGCGCGGTTGCCAACATGCTCTCGGTGGTAGCGGGTTCAAATACCAGGCCACACCTTTGGCTGTTCATGCGTATATTGATAGTCAATCACCACGCACTATAACGGTTAAGGAAAATATCGTGATGCAACCTGCATACCATAGCGAATTTGTAAGAATTTCTATGGTATGACCGCCAACCCAGACTAGGCCAGCGTGGTGGAGTATATAGCCTAACCACTCTCAATTGTACTCTCGATTGTAGAGGAGGCCCGTGCCCTGCAGTGGGACGTATATGACCTGATACATATACAAATATTATATTATTAATTATGCATGAATATTTCACTATAATTTTTAATATCTCTGCAGCACAATCGAGAATCGGCTACGATTTGAACAAAACATTTGTGAAGGATTCAAACCCCCGACCTCTGATTGAAAGTTAGACGGGTGCTTTCACCGCTGAGCTACCGAAATAACCGAAACGCATCAAGTAACGTCATATTCAAGGAATCACATTATTTATCGTGGAAAGTGATAAATAATAAATATTATCAATAAATTGATAAAACAGGCAATAATCTATTCTGGTCGATATTTACTTTAATCTCTATAAGGAATTTACAACCATTGCGTGATTAAATAATCTTTATCTTTTTCATTATCAGCCCATATACGTCCCTCTGCAGGGCACGGACCTCCTCTACAACCGAGAGTATTTATACAGGGTGGTTAAGCCATATAGTCCACCACGCTGGCCTAATGCAGGTTGATGGACTTACATACCATAGAAATTTATTAAATAATCAATACATTATTATTTTTCCTAATTAAATTAATTAAAAAAACAAGCAGCTTACTGGTTTCTTATATTTACGCGAATGTTACACATTGATTTAAACTTAATTTCTAAGGGTTTTATGGCGGATTTGGTTTAATTTTTACATTTTTTAACTTCCCGTGTTAAGGGGGCATACTGAGGCATTTTTTATATTATTATGATTTTTATTGTCTTCTTTTAAATTGCTCATGCTTTTTTAAATAGTTTAAGTATTTTTAATTCTTATATTTGTTTTATAGTTTGTTACTGCTTCATATTTCAATTTATATATTTAAAATTATGAGTGTAAAGAGTAGTTCTAAGCTCATTTAATGCATATTAAGCTGTGTTGCATTGTAAATATAAATAAATAAATTAGTCATCGAATAACAAAATCCACGGATTGCAACGCGCTACTTATAAATGATCTTTGAAGTATAACCTATATGAAAAGCCGTACAAGTACATTGTTATTTGATTAATCGATTGAGAGGGCTAAGAACACAACCCACCATCTAACGCAGGTTGTCGTCTTCACATAGCTATTCCAGTAGATAAATATATACACACCCAAATTTAAATACACACAACAGTCACATACATAGTTCCGAACCCACGCTAAGATCGAGTTTTGTGTCGTGGGTATCAGGAACTGTATCTGTATCAGCCCATATACGTCCCACTGCAGGGCACGGGCCTACTCTACAATCGAAAGTAGAGAGTGGTTAGGCCATATAGTCCACCACGCTGGCCTAGTGCGGGTTGGCGGACTTACATACCATAGAAATTCTTATAAATCGCTATGGTATGCAGGTTTCCTCACGATGTTTTCCTTCGCCGTTTTAGTGCGTGCTGATTGACTGTCAATACACACATGACTCCGAAAAGTCAGAGGTCAGGAACTAGGAGATTAAATTATATCAGGAACTATTTCATATGTTTAGGATACAGATTTCATCACGATGTTTTGCTTCACTTTAATGTGAGTAATATATTTTCATAATCATTGGTATTAACTAAAACCTCTCCACATAATAAAATATTCAATTACATACATACATACATAATCGTCACGCCTGTATCTCATAGGGGTAGGCGAGACTATAGACCGCCACTTTGCTCGACCCTGACTGACATACTACTTTCGCTTCATCCACTTTCATCAACGTCTAGATGCATTCTCGTCGGTTCAGGGTACTTTTAACCTGACCCTTGTTGAGGGTATCACCGATTTGGATGGTGTTCACCGATTTAGATGGTGTTTTTTAAATACCTTTCAGTATGAAAAACAATTTTCTATTTGATTATTTTTATTTCAAAACAAATTATAATAAAGCTTAAAGTAAAATAATGCGAAAAAAGTACAAAAATTGATATCACAGCTCGTGAGGGATTTGAACCCCCGACCACCACTGCGAAACATTTCAAATGGGCGCTCTTACCGCTGAGCTAACGAGCTTGTTACGATACCGTCAAAATAGTCAAATTGTATAGTAAGTATGACGTCATTAGTTGATAATCTCGATGGCTTTGCTAAACACTTTGGCTGTGGAACATAATAACTCTAGACTCTAGTTAGATTTCCTCAGACCAATTTTTATAAAATCCATAAAAAAAATTCTTTTATGGATGGTGTGAGACCGAAACATACCGGGTATCTCAAGACTGCTACCGAAAACGAAGCCGGGTGGTAGTTTTAGTGACTACAAACACAATGCAACCAAAAATTTCGAAAAGAAACGCGACAATGATTTTTTATGATTTTTTAAATATCTTCATTTTTGGGTGGTAAATCCATAGTTTTGCCTAAAATAATAATTTAAACACTTTTATACCTTAGATTATTTTTAAATAAAAGGGTATATACCATTATTTTAGGAAAAAATGTAGTTATCACCCAAATATGGTCATAAGAAAAAAATTACAAAAAAAAAATTGTCGCTATTTTTTGCAACTTTTTCTGTTGCATTGTGTCTGAAGTCGCTTAAACTACCACCCGGCTTCGTTTTCGGTAGCAGTCTTGATATACCCTGTATATTTATTTTCTGATACCCTTATATCCTGAGTTTATATGTAAAGTGTTATTCGATTATTAGTTAATTTAAATGTATCCCAAAATAAGATCTAAATTAACCGAACTCAAATACTAAATCCCACTGCAAAACTTTATATTCGGGATAAAACATATTTACTGTAAAATAATAATTATATGTAACTTAAATACGAATAATCGGGCATTCTCCCATAATATTGTGACGTAGCAGTTTTCGCGCCAAAACACACTAAACCTGTTCCGTGCGGTACATAAATAAAGATGAGTCATCCATTGACCGCCGCGTTACCTTGAACGCATGAACGAGCTTCTTTGTGTCAGTAATGTACACAGATTTATAAAAATAGACTGATTTAAACATATCTGATTATTTTGATTGCCTTCGTGGCGCAGTTGGTTATAGAGGCTGTGAAACGAGAGGCCGCGGGTTCGATCCCCGCAACGAGCTAATTTTTGTGTGCCCCACACATATTTGTCTGGTCTGGGTGTTTTTGAGACCGAAAAGTCTCTCGTAGTTTCTAATACAATACGAGACTCGATCTTAGTGTGGAGTCAGGACTATGTATGTGACTGTTGGGTGTAATTATTTTAAAAGTTAGAGTGATGTCTTAACTCTTATCTATTGGATTAAGATATGAAAAATTTGGATAGCTTTTCAGGAATATTGCCCGCATTGTGATCCAGTATTACAAGCTGTGATTCGTGAACGTCTGGGTTTGATTTTTACACCAAATTCACAATATATAGAAATTCATATAAATTATACTGATAGCATGATTTGTACATGTTTTTTATATTACTTATGATGTTAGAGTCAACATACCTCAAAATGAGAAAACATAAAATAAAAAAATACAACACAGCTCGTGAGGGATTCGAACCCCCGACCACCAACTATTTAAAATCGCAGATGGGCGCTCTTACCGCTGAGCTAACGAGCCTGTGATGCGAATTACTAAACAATCTAAGTCTAGATTATAAGTGACGTCATTAGTTGAAACATAAGACAGTTACAACTATACATACATGCATACGTTTTGCAGATACATATTTGATATACTTAAGACTGCCTCGGTGGCGTAGATGTACTTCGGTACACAAAGCTGAGGTCTCGGGTTCGAATCCCCGGCTGGGCAAAGTGATATTGGATTTTTCCATTCATTACCAGCCCAGAGTCAGGAATTTATGCCCGATATGGCGATAGGCTCGCCACCTATCACATCGTGGGTCGGAACATACGAGGCGAAATTTGGGTGCGCTGGCACCTCCGCCTACCCCTTCTGGAAAAAGGCGTGAGTTTATGTATGTATGTATGTTATACCTGCGAAACGTTTGGCAGCAGGTTTGAAACCCTTACCAAGACAAATGTGTGTTTGGTTTTGCTACTGTCCATGAGCAGTCGTCTCGCTTACCATCAGGCGAACAGCACGCTCGTCTCGCCATTCATTTCAAAAAGTCCATGAGCTGTCGTGTCACTTACTATTAGACAAATGACATGCCTGTCTCGCCATTCATTACAATAAAAAAAGGCCCTTTTAATTCAGATGTTTCCATTTCTGCCCCAGTTCCAAGGTCTTTACAGAAATCAATATCTTGATGATTGATCTTTGGCTTCTACCTAGAAGTCTGACTATTACTGTTTTGTACATATTTTTGCGTCTGTGTTTAATTAAGCTATCAAATATGAACTATGAGTTCTATGGTATGTAAAGTCCGCCATCAGTTAGGCCAGCGTGGTGGATGTGGCCTAACCATTCTCAATCTTTCTCTCGATTTTAAGGAGGCCCATGCCCTGCCGTGGTACGTATATGGGCTGATACAGAACAGTATATAAACTTACGCCTTTTTTCTAGAAGAGGTAGGCAGAAGTGTTCCGTCACCCACATTTCTCTTTGTGTGTGCCGTCCCATGATGTAATAGGGAGTGAGCCTGAGCTCTTAATAAACAGAAAAATCCAATATCACTTCCTGACCCGGGATTCGAACCCGAGATAATAACGTTATATTTATACCGTCGTATACTACGCCGATGCAGTCAGTAATTTAGCTATCAGTTTCACAATAATAAACACGATTCATATATTTTTGTTTACTGATGCGAGTATAAAGTACTACTAGTGGTAGGTCTCTCATATGTGAGAGGCCATCTGGGTAGGCACCACCGCAATGTCTATTTCTCCCGTGAAACAACACTGCGTAAATGCACTGTTGTGTTTCGGATTGAAGGACATTGTAGCCAGAGTAACTACTGGACATATTGAGACTTAACATCTTATGTTTCAGGATGGCGAGCGCAGTGGAATGTTGCTACTGTTTATGAGCGGTCGTATCGCTCACCATCAGGCGAACGGTTTGCTCGTCTCGCCATTCATTGCAATAAAAATAAAAAATAAAATATGTTCAGTTGATATGTAAATGTAATTAATATGTTTAAAACCCAGAGTCGTATTTCGTGTTATCGAACACTGATAAACTATCAATTTGCGGGGATTAGAATCCGCTCGCATAGTAGACTAATAAATGATGGGAAATCTATAATAGTTACTTAGATTCACGCGAATATTACACATTAAAAGAAAACTATTATTTACGGATTTTATCGCGTAATTCGTTTTTTTTTTACTTCCCTATATGTGGATTAAGTGCTTGTTAAGTGCGTGGTGGCCTGTTGGTAAACGGACCAGACGCGGCTGCCAACATGTTCACGGTGGTCGCGGGTTCAAATCCCAGGGCACACCTCTGACTTTTCGGAGTCATGTGTGTATTTGATAGTCAATCACCACGCACTAAAACGGTGAAGGAAAACATCGTGAGGAAACCTGCATACCATAGCGATTCATATGAATTTATATGGTATGTAAGTCCGCCAACCCGCACTAGGCCAGCGTGGTGGACTATATGGCCTAACCACTCTCAATCGTACTCTCGATCGTAGAGTAGGCCCGTGCCCTGCAGTGGGACGTATATGGGCTGATCCAGATATGTGGATTATGTACTTTACAGCTTTCGTGGTCACGGAGCGGACTGACATATTAGTCATCTGCTCAGTGACTGTTACAATTTGACTAGCTTTATTTTACAATTATTGAATTAAAAAGTTAATTTAAAAGTTAGTTGATTTCCGCGATCCGACTACAGTAGAAGAAGCTGTTTGATTTTGCTATTGTCCATGAGCGGTCGTATCGCTTACCGTCAGGCGAGTAGCTCGTTGCTCCATTTATTGCAATATAAAAGTCTAGGTATCAAGAGCGCTGTAATTTTTAGGCAAAATGAGACGATGACGTCACTTATTGGACTCGTATACACTTGCATTACTCTGCGTTAGATAGTACAAGCTCGTTAGCTCAGCGGTAAGAGCGCCCATTTGAAATGATTCGCAGTGGTGGTCGGGGGTTCAAATCCCTCACGAGCTGTCGACATATTTTTTCAGTAGGATTATTTGATTATTACAACTGTGCATTTACACTGATGCTCAACAATCACAATCTTTGCCTTCAAGTACTTTTACTACCAAAGTCCAGCTGATTCATTTGTAGGTAAGATGCGTTGGGGTAGCACCGCTGTACTAGGGTAGGTACGAACGTAACTTCTATAAAATATACGAGTTTACGTTCCATCCAGGTGGGTTACTCTATAAAAACGACAAGAACTTCGAATTCGAACGTAAAGCTTTACTAATGTGCCTAGACTATATACTCCACAAAATGTTGGATTCCTCTATCGTATTTTTTAATATTTTTTTTAATAAATAAACCACAAACTAAGTTCGGAGATAATGATAAATATAATAGAGAATAGTATTGATTTTTGGAAGTTGAAATCTTATATCTTATTTCGGATGTCGAATATTAAAACATTCGAAGATCGTATCATTTTATAGAGTAACCCCCATTGTGTTACGGTGTTACCACAAGGCAGCTTTATTTCTGTTTTTCTTTTTTTTTCAGCCCATATAAGTCCCACTGCAGGGCACGGGCTTCTTCTACAATCGAGAGCACGATTGAGAGTGGTTAAGCCATATAGTCCACCACGCTGGCCTAGTGCGGGTTGGCGGACTTTACATACCATAGAAATTCTTACAAATTCGCTATGGTATGCTAGTTTCCTCACGATTCTTTCCTTCATCGTTATAATGCGTGGTGATTGACTGCCAATATACACAAGACTCCGAAAAGTCAGAGGTCACGCAGATTACTGTAGTTTTAACTATCTATAAAGGCTCTACCACTTTACTAAATAATTATGAATATTAATAAAAATATACTATCTATTAAGAGAGTATACTTAACAAATGAAAATTTTCTCAAAACACGAAAACGTATTCCATGTTTCTTTGTTATTGTTATTGTTAGTATACGACATTTTTTCCCAATAATAATTAATTCAAAATTATTTTACGGTCTATAGCCACATTCAACATATTTTTATACAAAATGCATTTTAGTAGATGAAGATTCGCCATCCCTGCCTTATACTAATATATTGCAAACTATTCTTCTATAGTATCTGCCTACCCCTATAGGATACATGCGATGATAATACTTCTATTAATCAATGCGAGAAACTAACCCGTAACCTTCACTTAAAATATCTTAGCCGCGTCACAAAGTCGTCAAATATTTTTCGTCAAATGTTTGGCGGAAGAAATGGACATTGTGTTGGTACCTACCCAGGCGGCCGTCCACACATGAGGGACCTACCACTAGTAAATCATTTGATAGATTTTCCTTACTAGGCGCGTTATAAATAATTTGTCGTGTTTGTGAAATAATTAAAATATTAAAATTAATTACCCCTTTATAAATTGCAATCTTTCTTGAAACTAGAAACAAATAATGTAAAAGGGCGATTTCTTGTTACATTAATTAAACGTTTCCTAGAAAGAATGGAGCAAAGATAGATGAAATTAAAATAATTGTGAGTCGTGAGATAATTCTCAGGAAAAACCCCGTGAAACATCTGGAATATTCCAATTAATTAAACACGATAATTATTTTTTGAGAAACGTTTAATATTTTGCCCCATTGATAATGGTGTGTATTTAAGAGTATTTATAATATAGAGGGAGCGTGAGAACTTCAAAAACGTAGATAAAAATGGTGGTGCCGGGCCACATTTTTCTGCCCTCCTATTGATATTTGACAGGTCCAACATGCACGAATCACTTGGAAAAGAAAAATAAAAATAAATGGTTTGGGGCTATTTTATTCCATTCAAATTCATTTAAAATGTGTAATAGACAAATATACAGTCGATTATTTAAAAAAAATGAAATTTTCAGTTAAATAATTAGTTCTATTTACACTAATATAGGAGCGCTACCAACATTACGATCAAGATTTTTTTGAATATTCAAATGTATGGCAGCGTTGCCTCTTTATTATAAACTAGCGGTCCGGCCCGGCTCCGCCCGGGTGCAGATACACGTTTCAAAATGGCGGTCAAAATGTTCTATTCCGACTATCAATATAGAATATCGACCAATCGGACCACGAATAAAATTTTCTCGTATTTGCTAGAAATGTCACTACTGCTTCACTCCTATAGGTCATAGCGTAATGATATATAGCCTATAGCATTCCTCGATAAATGTACTATCCAAAACTGAAAGAATTTTCCAAATCGGATCAGCGGTTCCTGAGATTAGCGCGTTCAAACAAACAAACAAACAAACTCTTCAGCTTATAATATTATTATAAATTATAAATACTCTAAGGTGCGGGTAAATAAATAAATGCTAGAATCGAACCAGTTGTATGATAATTTGATTGATGAATCATTTACAACCAATTTTAGGTTTGTTTACAATCGCTTTGGTATTAGTACAGTCATTATGACGTCACCATACACATACAATTGTATTCATTCGCAATGAGTAGTACAAGCTCGTTAGCTTAGCGGTAAGAACGCCAGTCTGAATTTTCACTAGTGGTGGTCGGGGGTTCAAATCCCTCACGAGCTGTGTCATCCTTTTTGTTTATAGAACTTTTATCCAGTTTTTTTCGAATACAATACCGCTTGTTAAGTATACATACTTAATATGAAGTATATTTTCAACTTAAAGTTTCATAATTATTTCCATCCCATGGTAGTCAGTAAGAGATTGCCTTGAGAGATAATAAGCGTAATTTATGTTGTTTCATTTGTTCATTGGTGTGCAAAAATAATAAAATAAATAAATATTATGAACTAAAGTGTTAGAGCCTTTTCGTAAGTTGTTAAACTACAGTACCAAAGAGGACTTAGTGGTACCTAAACACAAAACCGTAAAAACAACTTTCCTGTTGTAGTTTCAAAAAACCCTTCTTAAACTGATTATATTTTTAATCATAGCTCTTATGTTTTATTTGAATTGCCCTCTTTTCCCCTTCTCTTAAATCCATCCCTTTTTTGACTGTAGTCATTGCCTACGAGTACCTACAGTGATGAGACAACCATTGTATTTTAATATTGTTATTTCTGACTTATGTATATTAATATGCTTTAGTTTTCAAAAACAAACAATAATACACATTTAATTTACTTTTAAATAACTCGTATTCTAACAATTCATGTTATGCAACGTTTTAACGTTAAATTCTCTTTTAAGGGTTCCGAAGCCGATTAAATTCACTGCGAATTTGATATCAGATGCGAAACGCAAACACCAATAAGTTTATTACCCGTTTCGCGTTGATGAATGCTCTTTAAGTATTTCACTTACTATTAAAAGCATTGCAGAGACTTTGTCACTATATCTGTTATTCGATACAAAATATATTCTATACATATACATAAAGTTGAAGAGTTTGTTTGTTTGAACGCTATACACTTATGAACTTTGGTTCGACTTGAAAAACTTTTGGTTTTGGATAGTCCAATAATCGAGAAAGGCTATGGAGTACATAACATCACGCTATGGCCAATAGAACTGAAGAATTTATTTGTTTAAACGCGTTAATCTCAGTAACTACTGGTCCAAATAGGGTGGTGTCCAAGGTTTGATTTTGAACAGTATGTAATGGTTCCTAAAATGTATCGCTCTAAACATGAATTTGAAAACTGCATCAAAATTAGTAGTAAAAATTTATTTTTAAGAGTGAGGTAGGGATGCTCGTTTTCTCTTTCGCACGCGTGCACCTTATGGTAGATGACGTCACGTCGTACATGTTGCATCCTTTTCTATTACTTCTACCACCAACTTTTATATTTTTGTAACTGTAACTGTATCAGCCCATATACCTCCCACTGCAGGGCACGGGCCTACTCTACAATCGAGAATATGATTGAGAGTGGTTAGGCCATATAGTCCACCACGCTGGCCTAGTGCGGGTTGGCGGACTTACATACCATAGGAATTCTTATAAATCGATATGGTATGCAGGTTTCCTCACGATGTTTTCCTTCACCGTTTTAGTGCGTGGTGATTGTATTTATATTTTTGTAAATTGCTTAAAACTATACCGATTTTAAAAATTATATTATATGTTTAAAAATTATGTGTATGTATAGCGTAACATTTCGATATAAACAATAATAAAAATTGATGGCACTAGCCTATGAAAAAATCTTTTTGTTTTCGATAATCCAATAATCATGCTATGTCTTATAAGGGCAGAACAGCAATCGAAAATATCTCATAAATGGTTCCCCCTCAAAAAGTATGTGCACTCTATGGAAAACAGGCTTGGCGTCTAGTATTAAACAAAATATGTATAAATGATAAGTCACTGCAGGGCACGGACCTCCTCTGCATTCGAGAGTACGATTTATCTGAGTTAGGACTTAGTTTTTTTATTTAAATGAATGGCAAGTTTTAGTTCGCCTGGCGGACTTTACACACTAGAAAATCTAGAATAACTAGAATTTCTTAAAAGTCTATGGCATGTGGGTTTCCTCACGATGTTTTCCTTCAGTCCTTTACTATACATTGAAACTAATAAAATACTACACTATTTTATTCTTTTTCACATATGAATTTTAATTTAAGCCTACATAAATACAGTCTTTGAGCCTCAAAGAAAGGCCTCAAAACGCCGGAAGACCCAATTTAATGCCTTAATGCGTTTCGTACCTGGCCTAAACCAACTTTCGAAGTCCCACTTACAAGGTTTTGTTTTGGATTAAATCTAAAAACCACACCTTATTATAAAGTAATTCCTTTTGAAGTCCGATTCCACGGGATTATTTTGAGCAGTGAATAAAAATAAAATGTTGTAATTCTATTTATTGTAGTGAAATGTTGAAATATCTGATCGTATTTTATTATAGTATATTCAGTTCTGAACAGAAATATAGGACGAAAACAAGTCAAAACTGATATATTTAAATAAATAAATAATAGCACCCAACAGTCACATACATAGTCCTGACTCCATACTAAAATCGAGTCTTGTGGCGTGGGTATTAGGAACTACGAGAGAATTTTCGGTCTGGCAAACACTCAGACCAGACAGACACAAATATTTGTGGGCCGCACAAACGTTTCTTTCGGTAGGGGACCCGTGGCCACTCGTTTCACAGACGGCGTCTAACCGACTGCGCCAAGGAGGCTGCCAAAAAAGTACTTAACAATTTATTTTTAATTTTATTTCTGATATCAAAATGATGATCATGCAATATAATTAAGTAGCTTACACTACAACGATGCATTTTAATCGCATCCTATTAACGTGCGTCAATTGAAACCAAACCAATTGGCAGGGCCATTAATTTCCATTATTATTTGCCATTCATTACTCTATTATAACCAGTAGCTTAGTTGGCAGCGAACCAGATTTTGAATCAGAATTCAAACCTCCATTTCAATGGTCAATGCCTGATTAGGTCCACCTAAATGTCTTTTTCTCCCGCCAAATAGTAGTGTAAGCACATTGTTTGTTCCGGTTTGAAGGAATGTAGCCAGAGTAACTACTGGACATATTGGGACTGAACATCTTATCTCATCTCATCTTATGTCTCAGGATGGTTGTCCATTGGTTTTGCTACTGGCCATGAGCGGTCGTATGGCATGCGCTTCTCGCCACTTGCTGCAATAAAAAAAGTGATGTGCTTAAATTATCGCTTTTTGACAGTAAAATAAAACCTCTTAAGTCTATTCTTTAGAGGTTTTATTTTACTGTAATTTTTAGGCATGCAGCTATCTGCGTACTTAACAATGTTACATAATAATGTTGAAGGTGTGCAATCTAGCAATCGTAATAGGTGAGGCTGGCAGACAGAAAGTTTCCTGGAAGTGTTGATGTCAGTTAGATATAAGGTAGATGCTGATCATTCGCTCCAGATGTATCAATGATGCTGACTTTGATATTCAGACATGAGGGACCGACCAGAGAAAGATAGAGATAGAAAGGCAGCCGGTGGTAAAATGATGATGTATATCATTACAATTAAAAAAATATAAGTGCGTGGTGGCCTGTTGGTAAACGGACAAAACGCAGCTGCCAACATGTTCACGGTGGTCGTGGGTTCAAATCCCAGGGCACACCTCTGACTTTTCGGAGTCATGTGTGTATTGACAGTCAATCACCACGAACTAAAACGGTGAAGGAAAACATCGTGAGGAAACCTGCACACCATAGCGATTTATAAGAATTTCTATGGTATGTAAGTCCGCTAACCCGCACTAGGCCAGCGTTGTGGACTATATGGCCTAACCACTCTCAATCGTACTTTCGATTGTAGAGTAGGCCCGTGCCCTGCAGTGGGACGTATATGGGCTGATACAATACAATAAAAAATATAATTACAGCTGTCTCCATGATTGTATGTATAATAGCATGTCATTAATAAAATATATGCTTCTTAAAATAATTTACTTGAATATTTCTAATAAACTAGACTGTACTTAATGTGACAAACACATCTCTAACAATAGGCAAGGAAGTTTATTAAAAGTTTAGAAACCTCAGAGGAAAATAAAATTCCGCAGCATGGCTAAAAAATCGGTCGCCATCGCAATCAAAAAATGAAGCAATGAAAGGAGCTGGCAGGAAAACTAAGAATTTCACCCAGTATAAAGTTGTTAAGAATACAATTAAAACAACATACTAAAGTACATCAAATACTCCCTATATCATAATAAAACTTGACGCAGGAGTCAACAACCCGGCGAACGGTTTAATCACAACTGGTTCAATTGTGACGGTTCGGTTAATTGCCGCTCGCGTATCAATTGGTTGGTCGTTTGTTTTTACATTTAACTGTTGCTTCTCTTTACTGGTCACCGACTGTATGTTTATTACCGGGATGAATGGAAAAGAAAACTAATACTCGTATAGGTTCTACATACAGTATTGTAGTATATCTATACTTGGGGGAAACTTATGTTCAGCAGTGGACTTCCTGGGCTGAGATGATGATGATTTCTATAGGTTTGACTATTCAAATATCTTATTTTTTTTCCCTTTAAATTAATTAAAATATATTTTTAATGTTAATGATTTTTTTAGTTTTTGTTGTGAATATGTTTCAGACATATTTAATTTGGTCATGTTTGAATTTATAACAGAAGTGTGTATGTAAGAGTATGTAATTTATTTTATTTTGTTACGTAAGGATTCGTTTTTATATAAAACAATAAATTTAATTTATTGCTTTACTTATGTCTCAATGATAGAAAAATAGAAAAAACAATAGAAGTCGACTTAAAATGGAATCTCACTTTTTATTAAGAAAAACGATTTCTACACAATTTACCTTTCGAATAAATAAGTCTGTGAATTTTCTAGATAATCTAGAAAAGTGGCTAGACTTGTTAAAAATTTAAGCCTGGATTCCTATCCAGGCGCTACCACCTGGTAGCGGTACGGCTCCCATGGGATCTGTCTTAAGACTTGTGGAAAAGTTAGTAGTTTTTGGTACGTTAAGTTGAAACATGGCTTTTATACTTGAATAGTTTGTAGACTTAAAAGCGTATAATATTTATACTTTAAGGTACAACTTAATGAAATATAGCCGGGACTCGTTTCGCTCCAGTTATTTTTTTTTAAATTTGAGTATTTTATTTAAATGGCTTGGTGGCCTATTGGACTTGACGCGGCTGCCTACACGTTCACGGTGGTCACGGATCACACGGGCACACCTCAGACTTTTCGGATTTTTGTGTGTATTGATTGTCAATCACCACGCACTATAACGGTAAAGGAAAAAATCGCGAGGAAAGCTGCATACCATAGCGATTCGTAAGAATTTCTACGGTATGGACTATATCGCCTAACCACTCTCAATCGTACTCTCGATTGTGGAGGAGCCTCCATGGCGCGATTAGTTAAACGCCGGTTGGTGAAACGAGAGGCCGCAGTTTCTATCCCCGCAGCAAGACAAATATTTGTTTGATCCACATGTATCTGTTTCGAGTCTAGGTGTTTGTGAGACCGGAAAGTCTCTCATAGTTTCTGATACCTAAAACACAAGACTTGATCTTAGTATGGGGTCAGGACTACGTATGTGATTATTGGTTGTATTTATTCATTTACAATTTTCGATATTTTTTGTAACATATGCTGTTCAATAAAGCCTGTAGTAATTACTGAAAAGTAAACTACACTTGAATGTCCTTGTCAGAATAATAACTCGGAAGGGTTGTCCACAGTTCGTCCTCTGTAAATATTAGCATTGCTATGTAAGGAAGGGTCGGGTCCTTGTTTCGTAAGCTGACCTTTGATACCCGAAATTATATTGAGGATATTTGGAGAAATCTTGCCGATGTATCGACTTCCAACCAGGTGACGTAATTTGACTCGGATTTTGCTTTTATTGGCAGCTGACTGTGCTTTTTGATACTTTTTCCTTTGGTACGTCCGGTGGACAATTCGTAGATTTTTATTGGTTTGGGAGGCTATCGGATATAAATAATACCGTGCGAATATGAAAAGTCCTTATGTAGAAACGAATCCGCCATATAATAATTTCACTTGGATTTTTTATCTACTGATGAATCATTAAATCAAATTTTAGGTTTGTTTACAATCGCTTTGGTATTATTGTATTCATGACGTCACTATTCACATATAATTCTATTCATTCGCATTGAGTAGTACAAGCTCGTTAGCTCAGCGGTAAGAGCGCCAGTTTGAATTTTCACTAGTGGTAGTTGGGGGTTCAAATCCCGAGCTGTTTTATTTTTGCATTTTCCCACGGAACTGATTTCAATAAATCTGATGATTTTTAATACAGAGTATCTATCAATGATATATTTCTCAGTCGAAACAATTATGCCGGCGTGGTTAAATACTACACCATAACCTATTCTGAATACGTTAGTTGCTCACACGGATACGAACCTTAACATTGATATAATTCTATCAACTAAAACATACAAAGGAAAATACAATTTCTCAGTATCAACCCACTCACAATGATAAATATTGCCTGCCTCGAATATGAGCCTTTATTGTGGCAATTTATTTCCCTGTCTACCCTCTGATTTATTTACCAATATGAAAGGATGTGTTTCAAATAGTTTTGCCTCTTTATCTTGTTTGTACCTTTTAGTTTGAAAATGGTTAGGATAAATGAAAAACATATAATTTATTTTTTTCCTTCGCTTATGTCCATTCCATGGTAGTCGATAAGAGATTGCCTTGAGCGATACGACTGCTATTTGTACTCTTATGTTAAAAATTAGTTTAGTTTAAGATTTATTTGGTGTACAAAAAAGAATAACAATAAATAAATAAATGTAGGTAAATATAATTTGTCATCCTTGGATGCGTATTTGCGTGAATGTTCAACCATATTAATCAAACCAGATAAAAACGAAGTCGAAATATATCCGAAAATCATAAACTATTTTGTGATGGTGAGTTTGAATCCAGAGCCTAAAGGTTAACACACGCTGCCAATAGAGCAATGAAGTAACTGATGATGAAATAATAATGAATTTGAATTTGAAGCAGCAAAAAATGTTCATAATAAAAATATACGTCCCACTGCAGGACATAAACCTCCTAAAAAGAGCTCGATTGTGGGGGGCTACCCCATAATTTACCACATTAGCCAAGTGCGGTTTGGAAGCGGTTAGACATTCTTACAAATCTCTGTGGTATGCTAGTTTCCTCAGCATATTTTACTTCACCGTTATAGTGTGTGGTGATTGACTATCCATACAAATGACTCCGAAAAGTCAAATGCGAACCCTGAGATTTGATACCGCGACCACCGTGAACTTCAAAAATTACAATATAATAAGAACAACTAAATATTAAGTACTGACAGATGTCCCAAAAAGTCTAAAAAACGGGTGAATGACACTAAAAAGAGAATCTCTTCCCACGGCCATATCAGAACTAAAACGCGTATCACAGAAATCAACGTTGATAAGCGTTTCAATGGCCCGTCTCCCAATAAAATCGTGCGAACTTTTAACTGCCAAACTCGGTTTAGACTTTATTACCATCCCTCCAAAGTTGAATTTATGTTGAAACTTGCGGAATCTTGGAAACACTCGCCATTTTTATGGGAACAATGCGAAGTTACTTCACGGTTGTTGGCAGTTTAATGTACGTTTCTGATCGATACGTGATTTTGTATGGATGCTGGGTTTTTGGGGATTTGGAATGGGTGATTTTTTATGCCGGCATAACAAAGTGACTTTAGCACACTTCACAATAGGTCAGTAGAAGCTGTATAGAATTTTCACAATCAAACATACCCATGTCTTGAAAAACTGTATATCTCTTGAGCCAAAGAAGGTCCACTGCTGGACATAGGCCTCCAAGGATCTCCAGATTGGCTAAGACAGCCTCCGTTATTGGCTAGAAGCCTCGCTGGCTGTGAATCGTGAAGCAGTGGGTTGGATCCCTTCACTAAGAAAGATATTGTGAGGACCACAAGTATTTGTCTAAAGTTTGGGTATTTGTGAGACCGAAATTTCTCTCGTAGTTACTAGTTACTGAAACCTACGACATGAAAGTTAATTGATCTTCATGAGGAATCAGGACTATTTATGTGACTTGGTGTATTTATTTACTGAAAAATGAAAATTCTATGGTATGTAAAGTCCGCAAATCCGTAATACGACCTGCGTGGTGGACTTATGGCTTTTCTCATCTCAATCATACTCTCGATTGCAGAGGAGGCCCGTGCCCTGCAGTGGGACGTATATGGGCTGATACTATTTACATTCATTATTTTTTTTGTCAAATATTGTTTTTCTACTCATCACTGGCTGGTAAATTCCAGACGTATTGTTGGAAAGTGTAGGACAAGTATGTTGTTTTACTGCCCATAATTACTTATTATCTGATAAATTCCAGACATATTGCTGGAAAGTGTTGGACCAGTAATCCTAGTAGATTCAGAGTCGGCACGGGACAAATGTGTGCTTTGTCGAGTGAGACGTTGTGGTGTCGCTCCAATTAACGGGATACAGATAGGATGAAACGGGAGCATAGGGTTTGAGTTTATATCGATGGTATTTTGTTTCCATTTTGCAGTTTTATGAGATCGGTTTGTATGTCTTTTGCTGTGTTGAGTTACGTTAACTAAAATCGAAACGTCGATAATTAAACAATTTGAAAATTAATACATATTCGCGATAAAATCTGTAAAAATAGTTTTATTTCAATAGGATTTTTATACTTAAAATTTAATTTCTTTTCATATTGACTTAAGAGCGTTTATACCCTGCACGCGCTTTTTGGCTTAAAAACAGGACTTTTCAAATGAGTTAAGGGGATACCTCGAAAAATTTGGCTTTTTTAAAAGCCTACATATCATAAATTACTAAGATTAGGTAGTCCATTTTCAGATATGTTTTAATTGATGATATAATTAACAATTTTATGAATCAAAATACATGATTATGCCACTTTGCCTTAACAAAAATACAGTCCAAAGTAGCAGCTGTTAAGTTTTTTAAGAACTCAGAACTCCTAACTTACCCCGTGTAGAAACTCAAGATTAATTTGACATAAACATATTTTTAAATATTATTTTTTCGCGAGAAAAAAACAAGAAAAATGTAAATAGTACGATGACAATAAAATAAAATATGGTTTGGCGCTTATGTTGTTTTATTTTGAGAAGCGCATGGGCCATCCTATCCCATTCTTGTACGTTACGGCCATATAAGCTATCTCATTGGGGGCGTTTCCGTCAGACGGCCGCGGGCCTTGGTGAACGACGGATCTGCGCTCGACGTTTCGAAATTCTAGCCCGCCGATAATTTTTTTACGTAATTTCAAATTTACGTAATTCTTATTATTTTAGGTGGTACTCTTTTTTGTTTGTACATTTTAATTTTTTTACATATATTTAAAAAATAAATAGCAGTATATATTAATTTTTAAGTTCATTTCAACTAGCTAAGTTACCAAAATAAAAGAGAAAGGTCATTGACTTACGTATAAGCGCTCAACGAAATTAGTCGAAGGGAGCGTAACATTTTATACATTTTTGCCTCGTAATATAATTACGACGCTGAAGTCTCGGGTTCGAAACCGGGTCATTTTACTTTTTGTTTTTTTTTTTTATTTATCCGAATGGTTCTAAATCGATATTTGAAAGAACCATCGTTCCGAAAAAATTAAAATATTCTAAGAAAAAAAACATGTGGTCCGCATTTTGATTGATTTTTTTGTTATTGTTCGCGTGAAATTTTATTCATTTTGCCTCATAATATGATTACGACGCTGAAGTCTCGGGTTCGAGTCCCGGTCATTTTAATTTTTGTTTTTTGTTATTCATCCGAAATGTTCCTAATCGATATTTGAAAGAACCATCGTTCCGAAAAAATGAAAATATTCTCAGAGAAAAGAATATGTGATCCGCATTTTCATTGATTTTTTTGTTATTATTCCCGTGAAATTTTATACATTTTTGCCTCATAATATGATTACGACGCTGAAGTCTCGGGTTCGAGTCCGGGTCATTTTAATTTTTGTTTTTTTGTTATTTATCCGAATGATTCCAAATCGATATTTGAAAGAACCTTCGTTCCGAAAACATGAAAATATTCTCAGAAAAAAAATGTGGTCAGCATTTTTATTGATTTTTTTGTTATTGTTCTGATTGGTTTCTAATTCGATATCTGAGAGACTCTTCATTTCCATAAACTAAATTCAAGGTCAGAATTGGTAATTCTGTGTCAGCCCATATATGTCCCACTGCAGGGCACGGGCCTCCTCTACAATCGACAGTACAATTGAGAGTAGTTAGGCCACCACGCACTTGAATTGGCAATTGGCCGATTAATTTCAACTTTCAACTATTACCTGAGCTTGTAGATCCACGACTTGTAGACTGCCTCAGTGGCGTAGTTGTACTAAGGTACGGTTACAAAGGTGAGGCCTCGGGTTCGAATCCCGGGTAGGGCAAAGTGATATTGGATTTTTCTATTCATTATCAGCCCAGAGTCAGGAATTTGTGCCCGATATGGCGATAGGCTATCACATCGTGGGACGGAACATACATGGCGAAATGTGGGTCTTGGCACCTCTGCCTACCCCTTCTGGGAAAAAGGCGTGAGTTTATGTATGTATGTATGTAGATCCACGACATACGAGAAATATGAAAATAAGGGATCCAACGTAATCCCTATGATATGGACATTGCGATCATTGTCATCGAATTAATTCGGTTAAAATAAATTCGTTTCTCGTTGTGTTGTTCTTTCAGTATATATCATCATTATTTTTCATCAAAAATATTTTCATCTGATATCACAATATTTCTTGTTGCTAGCTCCTATAATACGAAGGCTACGCGATATTCCCACCAAGGTCGCACCAACTTTTATAATCAATTGAATTTACTTATAACTTTAAATCGGGTTTTGCCCAATAAATATATTAATAGTGAATTAAATATAAAACCCTTTTTACCATATTATTCCGTTTCACTAAATTCAAAGTCAGAATTGAAAATTTTTGCTTTTGATTCGATTGATATCTAAATCGATATCTAATGGTTCCTTCATTTGAATGAGTAAGTCAGAATTGATAGTTGAGGCCGCCATTTTGAACTGTTTTGTGTCTGGTCATGAACTGGTCATCATAATATTGTGATATTTTTCAAAACCATCCATCAGAAAAATAGTACCTTTCGGGAGCACCTCTATCAATAGACAGATGAAGACACAATCCCATCAAAAACATCCTGTAAAAAAATTCCAAGTCTCGCAGCTCAGGGTTTCTACCTAAAAAAATTGTGAGATGCTACATGCATATACTGATACCAAGTCGATTAATTTATTTAGTCCTTGCGTAAGGGACCTTCTGTATAAAGTTATTACGTAAGCTATTATCAAATAAATATTAAAAATTCTTTACGTTATAAATAAATGGATCGCCTTGGCCATCGCATGAAACCATAATGTATCGTACAATTCATACATAATGCTGCTGGATGGCTGAATTTTTTTACAGGATGTTTTTGATGGGATCTCACGTCTTTTTTTAGAGTCCTACTTTTTTTCTTTTCGGTACTTTTTACTTCTAGAATATCACCAACAATTTTTCATAAAGCCTCTGTCTTATGGTTTTTTCTTATTTTTGTAGGTGTCAATTTATCACAAATATCACGGATTTGATTATTAATATTCTTTCTTTCATGGTAATTGATATTTTGGAGCTATTTAGTCTATTTATTTGCAAGTTTTTCTTCGTTATGTCTTTCTAGAGGAATTTTGTACAGTTTCATGGGCTGAATACACCCTTTCCCTCTCAATACCTTCTCCTGTTATGCCTTTTATATACTAGGTATCTCAAGACTGCTACCGAAAACAAAGTCGGGTGGTAGTTTTAGTGAGTACAAACACAATGCAACTAAAAATTTCGCAAAGAAATGCGACAATTATGTTTTATGATTTTTTAAATATCGTCATTTTTGGGTGGTAAATCCATAGCTTTTGCTAAAATAATAATTTAAACTTGGTGGGGGCATTGCCGTGCCCCCAGATTTAGAATATTTTTTATACGAATCTATTTTATATGTCACTGAAAGTCTATATCTATACTAATATTATAAAGCTGCAGAGTTTGTTTGTTTGTTTGAACGCGCTACTCTCGGGAACTACTGGTCCGATTTGAATGATTTTTTCAGTTTTGGGTAGTTCATTTATCGAGGAAGGCTATAGGCTATATATCATCACGCTATGACCTATAGGAGGAAAGCAGTAGTGATATTTCTAGCAAATACGAGGATATTTTGTTCGTTTTTCTTGGTCCGATTGGTCGATATTCTAAACTGATAGTCAGAATTAAACATTTTGACCGCCATTTTAAAACGTGTATGCACCCGGGCGGACCCGGGCCCGATCGCTAGTATTACTATAAAATTAATATTTACAATGCTTTTCATATAACAAAAGCAAAATAATTGTAATTGATATCAAATAATTTCGCCGAAAAATTTGTCTAGCGTAAATAAAAGAAACATTGTTAAACAAAAATTATCCCTATTTGGTTGTAGAGAAGGTTCAAACTGGAACGGGCGGGTGTGATCGCCGTCATTCTCGCGCTAAGCGCATAGCAGTAATAATAAGAGCGTGAGCGCCGGTGTGACCGCACAGTTCGAAAATCAATAATAATTATTTTATGTGGAATTTAAACAATAATCTAATGTAATTACTTATCGTTTCCGCTCTGTGTACATACTTCAGGAATACCTAGTCAGTTTAGTTTGGTTGTTATTACAAAATTCAAATTTATTTCACACATTTTTGTTAAATTTACAGTTGTATCGTAAGTCAAAAATGACAAAACAGCAGAACTAAGAATAATAATAAATAATAATAATAATAACACCCAACAGTCACATACATAACAAAAGAATGACATTCTTTTATAGGCGAAAGTCAGTGGTCAAATCACAGGTCAAATGAAGTAGAAACAAATAAATCATCGCTAGGCGCAATGCCTTTGGCGGCATTTATCAAAGGGCGCCTAGGCGATTAGCGCTTCACACTAGTAGAGTGAGTGACCGGCAAAACAATTCGTACCTATCTTGTATTTATACAGATATTATTGTAAATGTTTTTGAGGTTTTCGTAAAGTAATAGTTTAAAGTTCGTGTTTTAACACTTAGATTGTAATAGATTTTTTTATCAATACAAAAGTATGATAAACAATATATAGGCACATTGTCAGAATCATACGGATTATAAATATACATAGGTCTACATTAATTTGTTATTACTAATGTTAATAATACCAGTAGATAATATTTAATCGGGGAATGTGCGCCAGTAGCGCAGTGCCGCGGCGTGATGCGGCAACTTTCGTTAACCACGCCCCAAAATGCTGCGAATATTTTTCGAGGTAGGCTCTTAAGAGCCACCAATAAACAATTTCAAGGTAAAATAATTAGTACTAATTTTAGAAAAGGTTGTCATCTAGGGATTTTGGTGGAAAACATTACAGATTGATGGATAATTTGTGAGTACTATAAGGATTACTGAACACAAGTTTCGTTATTTAGGCTTTAAATGGCAATTTAGAAGCTTAAGATATCCGAAATCACTAAATATAAGATGAAAATAGAAATATTATCAGACTAATCCCTTAATTAATTAAATTAATCCCTTATGGAGGGATTTTGCTGAGAAAAATAATCTTTTTGTGTTTAGTTCCTAAAAAATAAAAATTTAAACAATGCGAAATTATTCAGAAACTCTCGTCAAGAACATATTTTTTTTTCACCAACTTATCGTACATAATTTTTTATAGCAATTGCATATTACAATAGAAGAACATCTTATCAATAAATTACCATTTTTATATTTCAACAAAATTAGTTTTCATGTTTTCTACAAATATTTTAAAACCACTATAAAACACGCTGTCCGACGTGGATCAAATCAGACCGCCGCAAGGCCTTCTAGAGGGAGGACGTATCGCTCGTCGCTCCGGCCTGGCTGCAGTCGATTATGCCGCGCGTAGTAAAATAGCCACGCGCGGAATGCGATTACCACATCTTAGTACTTAGGTAGTAAAATATTTAATTATTTTTATTACCTACAATGATTTTGTAGTGAGTATAAATTATGTTTCAGGTAATATAATGGGATGTAATTCCGAGGCTAAATTATGTTATGTATTGTAATATAATATTAAATACCGGGTATCTCAAGACTGCTACCGAAAACGAAGCCGGGTGGTAGTTTTAGTAACTACAAACACAATGCAACTAAAAATTTCGCAAAGAAACGCGACAATTATTTTTTATGATTTTTTAAATATCGTCATTTTTGGGTGGTAAATCCATAGTTTTTGCTAAAATAATAATTTAAACTCTTTTATACCTTAGATTATTTATAAATAAAAGGGTATACACTATAATTTTAGGAAAAAATGTATTTACCACCCAAATATGGTCAAAGGAAAAAAATAACCAAAAAAAATTGTCGCTTTTTTTTGCAACTTTTTCTGTTGCATTGTGTCTGAAGTCGCTTAAACTACCACCCGGCTTCGTTTTCGGTAGCAGTCTTGAGATACCCTGTATATTTCGTAATTGTAAGGGGTTGTAAGGCCCCTAACACTATTTATGTTTTCGAACACGAAATGATTAATAAAACGTCCGTAGTGTATACTGATTGAACACTGATTTGAATGCAACTTAACAATGTAATAATAACGAAAATATGAGTAATACCTAAATTTGTATTGTTCATTGCTTGCACAGTAATATTTGTCTACTTATAATGCAAATAAAATATTTTTATGGTATTATATTACAGTTACATTTCAATTGAATATTTGAAGCGCACGGATCAAAGTTGTTTGAGCCGATTGTATAGCGAGCCGACGCGGCAGCTCTACGCACACAGCTTTGGTCGCTTATGTGTGCGTGAAATTAACGAAGAAATACCTATAGTTGACTTTGCGCGCAAGGTGTATACGCTCCTAATATTATTTAAAAAAAAATTTTTAGGTATTAAAAATTTTTAGCGCATAAATTTATAAAAAGAAAAACAATGACTACAACAATAATAACAAAAAAAAAATTACATAAAATCTTCCTTAACTACACCTAAAGTAACCAACATATACAAACATAAAATAAAAAAGTTTATACAAATTAATAACAATAACAACAAATAATAAGCCTTTGCACAGTTCTCTGTCCCGCTTCGACACGCCAAGCACACCAGGTTAGTTGCGCGCCTCGCCGCCCGCGCCCGCGCGAGCCCTAGCATTGCACAATATACAGAAAATGCACTCTGCAGTCGCCCGACGACAGGGACGTGAGAGGACGTTCTTGATCAACTTTAATAAGCAAGTCTCGAAGCGTGCGGCTAGTGCGATGCGTCGCAAACATGGAATGTTAGTGGCATGGCTAAATCATGTTGGGAAGTAAAAAGTAATGTATACTTCCAAATGATTGTCTCAGGTAAGTACTACTTGCATAATATTGTTTATAGAGCAATATAATATAATAGGTATACTGGTAAATATAATTCTAACACTTATTTTAAAGGCGAATCCAACGTGAAAAGGGAGATATATTTGGAAGCTATGCCAATGATATAAATTTTTGAATTTATATCATTGGCATAGCTTCCAAACATTGTAGCCAGAGCAACTACTGGACATATTGAGACTTAACATCTTATGTCTTTGGATGGCGAGCGCAGTGGAATGTTGCTACTGTTTATGAGCGGTCGTATCGCTTACCATCAGGCGAACGGCTTGCTCGTCTCGCCATTCAATGCAATAAAAAAAAAGTTTTATATTATTTTCTTTTAAAAATCATTTATTTCTGCGTGACTGTAGATGAAAAGAATGTACACTACTACTTTATACTTCCGAAACTATCGATACTACTAATCACTAAAATCGATTATCGATACCTTACCCATCTCTAAATGTGTTAACACACGGCTATCGTGTTACAAAGTGCGAGCCGATTTCACAACGGGATGAGGCACTCTTTCCGTCCTTTTCATGCATGTATATCTAGTATTTAGTTAGAAAGAGACAGGTATAGTAAGGATATCTCGAAAACCGTCAAGTGTGCCCTGATTTAAAGGAAACGGTGTGAACGGAATTTTGTTTTGCCGGCTCGACATTGTTAGTCACATTGGGTGCTTTGTGATAACTAATAGGTGTAGTGGATCGAATTTAGATAGTAGTGGGTTCGGTTAGTGTTTAAGGATTTCTGTAAATATGAGAATATTGAAATTTTGGTTGAGTCTTTGTTTTTGAAAGCTGTTTTTTTTTTTTCATATTTTCTTTCTGCCTTAAGTTAAGTTATTTATAGTTATATTTTCTTTCTGCCTTAAGTTAAGCATATTAAGTTAAGTTATCACCAAGTAGATTCAATATATACAGATTTTTCCAAAGCATTCGACCATGTTTGTCATAATTTATTAATCTTCAAGTTAGAAAACTATGGTATTTATGGTAAACTAGTAAATTGGTTTAAATCATACTTAAAACATCGAGAACAGTATGTAGTTGTTAAAGGTTTTGAGTCTACAAATTACATAGCCAGTTCAGGAGTTCCACAGGGGTCGCACTTGGGACCTTGGTTATTCAATTTACTAATAAATGACGTTGTCTCTAAAATAGAACACAGCAATGTTTACCTTTTTGCAGACGATCTTAAATTATGTAAGGTCATAAAAACGCCAGAAGATAGTTTACACAACATATTCCCTACTGGTTATAGTATAGACGGTACACCCCTACAGGAATACGATAAAGTAAGAGACCTAGGAATTCTATTAGACACCAAACTCACTTTTTTACCTCATATCGACAATATCATAAGCAAAGCGTCTAAAATGCTTGGATTCGTAATCAGTAATGGCAAAGTATTTAAAAATCACAGAACTAAGATAATACTTTACAATTCATACGTTAGGTCAATTTTAGAATACTGCAGTATTATCTGGGCACCACATTATACAGTTCATCAACTACGCATAGAACGGATTCAAAAAAGATTCACTAGACACCTTACCTTCCACAGTAAAGCCCAAAAGACATTAAATTCTTACCCTACACGTTTAAAACGCTTTAAAATGAACAGCCTGAGTGACAGAAGGAAATTCCTAGATATGAACTTTCTCTACAAAATTTTAAGAAATCAAGTAGATTGTCCACCATTGTTAGACTTAATAAAAATACGTGTTTCTAGTAGATTACCAAGAAAACCCATGGGGTTATTGTGTGTGTTTCATTTTAATTTTATGATTGTAGATTTCATAATGTTTTTTATTCTTTTATTTTAATTTGATTTCAGTTTACTTAGCAGTTATTTGTTATTCAATGCATGTTGTGACGCCTGCAGGTAGTGCATTTAACATGTTACCAAATTGTATGTGTATTAGATATAAGAAACAAAGTAATTACCATTGGATGCCCTTAAATAAATAAAATTAAATAAAGTTGAATCGGTACATTAAAATTTAGGTCAATTTTGCAGAATGACTTGACTTATGAATTTATCATTGGTGATCTTATACATCAATATCATCGTCAGCTATCCTTGGGAAATATTTGTGACCTGGTCTGCCAATTCTCCATCTTCCCAATAACTGTATTTTCCTATATGAACGAATAATAGACCAGTATTGAAAATAGGACGCCATAAATTTGATTAAGGTTTTAGTCTTTCACTATAGTAACTCTTCTTCCATTTTCCAACTATTTTAACATTGAACATAGGACACCTTTGTAACCATGAATTCTATTAGGAAGGTGTTTCAATAAAATAAGGACTTCCTCCATTTTCCAAATGTTTTTCACATCTAAATACCTACTTAATGACGCTATAATTACCAAAACAGCCGATCATTACTATTCAAATATTATAAATAATTAACACAACGGTAATGTATTGTAACAGTAATTAATCTGTCAAAACTGACATGTTTAGGTCATTGACACGCGATATGCTACTGGTATTCGTAATTGAATACGAGATGAAACACTTTTAAAGACGTCAAGAGGCTGACAATGTTACACTTGACACATCTGATTGACATGGGAAAGGATTTTTTACATTAATCAGTTAGTGTGTACAAGGATTTTTGGAATAGTCATGTAAAAGACACAACATACATACGTACATAAATATATACATACATACATACATAGACATAAATGCCTTTTTCCCAGAAGAGATGGACAGAGGTGCTAACAGAACGCCCATGTTTCGCCTTGTGTATCCCGTCTCACAATGTGATATAAAGCCTATCGCCATATCGGGCATAAATTCCTGAAACTGGGCTGATAAATTACTAGAATAATCTAATATCAGTTTTTCTAACCTGTAATTCGGACTCGAGACCTCATCTTTAATATATTATGCTAGGTTTAATGACAATACTGTAGTCAAATAATCCTACACTCGGCGAGGTCAAGATAAAAATAAAAAGGAGGTATATCTCTACTTTTCGAGAAATTCCTTGATTAATAATAATAACTCTTTATTATAACACCATGTACAAAGGATAAACAAAAGACAAAAAAAAAAGAATACAATAGTTATAGAAACATAACGTTGGTGATATAACTGGCGGTCTTATCGCTTTAAGCGATCTCTTCCAGACAACCGGTTGGTAAAGGAAAGATCCAGTGGTTATGCACGGTGCTTATTATTAACAATAAACTTACATGCAATATAAATATATAAATACCGATATAAAACGAATAAATGCAAGATATGATACACTTAAATACAATATAATACATATACATACATATATACATAACAATAATAGTGAATAGTGATAAATCTATTGCGAAAGGTAGAAAGCTTTCACCCTTGATTTAAATATTTCCAGCGAGGACGATCGCTTAATTGTAAGAGGCAAAGCGTTCCACAGCCGCACTGCCTCAACAGTAAAGGAACGGTCATAAAATGACGTCCTATGTGCTGGAAACTGCAACATCAGATTCTCTGATGACCTAAGAGAATGTGAATTAGCAGTATGTAGGAAATTAAAACGTTCCTGAAGGTAGCGCGGAGAAGAGGGATTAAACAGAACACTGTAGAGAAGAGGCAGGATATGAGCATTTCGGCGACGACGTATAGGGAGCCACTTGAGCTTGTTACGATATTCAGAAACATGGTTATATTTCCGCAAACCAAATATAAACCTGATACAAAAATTTTGAAGGCGCTTGATACAAAAATTTTAATGTATATGATAAACTTAATATAGCAGCAGTATTTATTTATAAGCGGGTAAATTTTGTGTTTCGGGTGTTTTTTTTTTCCTCCTAGCTTATCATATAGATAGAAATAGATAATTTGATAAATTTGTTGTGATACAAACACAAGTATTGCAGAACGTCCTTATTAGTTTTGATAATTGCAATTTCAACTTGATATCTTTTTATGTATTAATGTAGGTGGTGTTCAATAAAAAATTTATAAATAAATATTTTACACAATAATTTAAAACATGACAATTTAGCGACAATTTGCGCGCTTTTTGGCTAAAAAACAGGACTTTTCAAATGAGTTAATAGCTACCAATAAACAATTTCAAGGAAAAATAATTAGTACTAATTTTAGAAAAGGTTGTCATCTAGGGATTTTGGTGGAAAACATTATAGATTGATGGATAATTTGTGAGTACTATAAGGATTACTGAACACTAGTTTCGTTATTTAGGCTTTAAGTGGCAATTTAGAAGCTTAAGATATCCGAAATCACTAAATATAAGATGAAAATAAAAATATTATCCGACTAATAAGACCCTTATGGAGGGATTTTGCTGAGAAAAATAATCTCTTTATATTAAGATCCTGAAAAATAAAAATTTAAACAATGCGAAATTATTCAGAAACTCTCGTCAAGAATATATGTTTTTTTTTTCACCAGCTTATCGTACATAATTTTTTATAGCAATTGCATATTATAATAGAAGAACCTCTTATCAATAAATTGCCATTTTTATATTTCAATAAAATTAGTTTTCATGTTTTCTACCTATATTTTAAAAACAACTATAAAACACGCTGTCCGCCGTGCGTCATAATCAGACCGCCGCAAGGCCTTCTAAAGAGAGGACGTATCGTTCGGCGCTCCGGCCTGGCTGCAGTCGATCTTTGCCGTGCGTCGTAAAAATAGCCACGCGCGGACTGCGATTGTCACATCTTAGTACTTTGGTAGTCAAACATATTTTTTCTTTTTATTACCTACAATGATTTTGTAGTGATTATAAATTATGTTTCAGATAATATAATGGGATGTAATTCCGAGGCTAAATTATGTTATGTATCTATACGTATAAATAAAATTGAAGTGTCTGTTTTAAGAGTGAAAAAAAAAAAAAATGTCCTACTACATATCGTTATATACACGATACCTGTGCCGAAAGTGATATTTAAATTTTTTTTGTCTGTCTGTCTGTCTGTTTGTTCCGGCTAATCTCTGAAATGGCTGGACTGAGTTTGACGGGACTTTTTTTGTCAGGTAGCTGATATAACAAGGAGTAACTTAGGCTACATTTATTAAGTTATTTTCTGTCTGTTTGTTCCGGCTAATCTCTGAAATGGCTGGACCGATTTTGACGGGACTTTTTTTGTCAGGTAGCTGATATAACAAGGAGTAACTTAGGTTTCATTTATTTTAGAAAAATAAAGTAATGTTGCAATGCCCGCGCGCAGCTCACACGCATGCCACCACTGGGCTGTCACGTCGGGCGCCTCCCACCACTTCTCCCACCAACGAATAAATATCACATTTACAAAATATTGTATATAAAGAAATTTTTCAAAAAGCTAATACTACAAACTGAAAATAAATGATAATTAAAATTTCATCATGTGACTGAATGAGACGGGACATAAACCGGATAGAACGGGACGGGAAATATAGTTATTACGCGAAATAATATGTTGTTGCCAAATCAATACTGGACTCAACAGCTATCTGCACCCGGGCGAAGCCGGGTCCGACAGCTAGTTGTAATATAAAATTAAATATATTTCGTAATTGTAAGGGGTTGTAAGGCCCCTAACTCTTTTCATGTGTTCGAACACGAAATGATTAATAAACATCCGTAGTGTCTACTGATTGAACACTGATTTGAATGCAACTTAACACTGTAATAATAACGCAAATATGATTAGTATCTAAATTTGTATTGTTCATTGCTTGCACAGTAATATTTGTCTACTTATAATGTAAATAAAATATTTTTATGATATAATATTACCAATATATAAATCATAAGTTACATTTCAATTCAATATTAGAATTTTGAAGCGCACGGATTAAAGTTGGTTGCGCTGACTGTATAGCGAGCCGACGCGGCAGCTCTACGCACACAGCTTTGGTCGCTTATGTGTGCGTGAAATTAACGAAGAAATACCTATAGTTGACATTGCGCGCAAGGTGTAAACGCTCTAAATACACAAAACACTAATAACAGCAGTGACACCAAACAATTAAAAAAAGAACAACGCATTCCAATTTCAAAATTGCCGCGCTCAAACCAACATGGCGTCTTCATTATTATAAAAATATGCTCCGCATTTCGCGTTCCAACACTGTTTCAGTAATTAAACCGGCTGATTGAATGTGTACTGGGATGGCGGAAACGGATATTAAATCCCATTTTAATTAGGTTCAGCTGACAGTGTGATTGGCTGGACGGGTTTCCCTATTGGCTATGACAACGCATTGTGGTCCATTTTTCGTGTCCAGTTTCTAGGTTCATTGTTAATTAATTTTGGAATTTAGGTTACTCTCTATGGATTGATTATAGTGGATATTTGATTAAATATTACTTTTTGTTGTTTCTTAAAAAACAATATACATACATTAATTTTTAGATTTTTTTATCCATTAATTAATGGATGTACCATTAATTTTTAGATATTTTTTTTCAGACAATAGGTAATAAGTGTGTATTTTTATGATGTTATTACAACGAACTATGTCTAATTTGAAATAAGTATCAACTCCATTTCGTAATCAATTGAAAATTTAATTCTCGAGGTATTATGGACTTAATAATAAGTTTTGTTATAAAATTAACTAACTAAATTAAGTGGGTAACGCATGGCCCTAAAAGATCTCAATGTCAAATGAATCAATGTATATTTATCCCTCCAAACGGCAGTTTAAATGCAATGTTGTGTTTCGGATTGAAGGGCATTGTAGCCAGAGTAACTACTGGACATATTGGGCCTTATTAATAAATTCGGATGAGCGAAGGATTAACTTTAGGCATTGGGCTAGAGAATTCAATTTATTATTATGAATAGCTATATAGTAATGACTATATTAATAAAAATCTATATTCTACAGCCTAATATGATAATCCTGTTATGGCAATCCACTGATTTTAAAAGTAAAAAGAACGGTCAAAATAAATTAGTAAATTTTTAAGTTTTCGACTATATCTAATCCCTTGCTCATCCGAGTTTATTAATAAGGCCGATTGAGGCTTAACATATTATGTCTCAGGGTGGCTAGCGCAGTGAAATCCCAAGCATTTCTTTGTAATTCAAGGTGTTGTTTGGTTTTACTACTATTCACGAGCAGTCGTAACGCATACCATCAGGCGAACGGCATGCTCAGCTCGCCATTTATTTCAATAAAAAAATAAGAAATGATTGTAACAACTTTTAAAGACTTACAACATTTTTCAAAATTATGATAGAATAACCATAAAAATACACGAAAATACACGCTTCCATAATGTTTATTGAGCTCATTTGAATATGAAGTTATGTGAACACAAGGTTTGCAGTTCGCGCACAGTTCCTCCCAGTTTCAGCAACTTTGTTTGCCGGCCTAACTTGAATCCACATACAGCTTCTCTTCAGAACTTTACTATGGGTGCTTGTGACGTGGTCTTTTCCTACATAATAATTTATTTCACATCCTTGCCGATGTTAAAACGGTTAGCGCTAAAGAGTGGCGTTCGTCCGGAACAAAATCATGCGCCAAAAGTGGCCGAGGTTGCTTATAAATTTGAATTTCGAACTACGAGATGTAGCAAAAACGTTTAGAATTATAATCAACTTTAAATAACAATAAACCTTATTCCTTTAAATTAGTTATGTTTCGGACTATACTAAAATCATACAACACCACACGCTTATTTGTGCTGTTATTTCTCTTGCCGTTTTATAGGCCGTTATTTATAATCTAGTGTATATTTGATAGAAGCGTCATACGTAGGAATCATCTAGAAACATAAATTTTACTTTGGTGTCTAAAATTAACATTCAAAATATCGATACTTTTACTACTTTTAAAATAAAAGTGTATGTTTAAATTACGACAAAAGTATAAAGGACAGCTCGTGAGGGATTTGAACCCCCGACCTCTTACCGCTGAGCTAACGAGCTTGTACTACTCAATGCGAATGAATACAAGCGTATGTGAATAGTGACGTCATAATTACTACTAATACCAACGCGATTGTAAACAAACCTAAAAAATAGACAGCCGATGAAATGATTCATACTATATTCGTTTTTAATCGCCTACTGGCAACCGAGAGATCAGCTACATCGGATTATAAGTCCAGTGCAATTCAGATAGACTAGTATGAATTATCCACACAATTATGTCCGCTTGATGGTGTCCGAATAATTACAGAATGGAGCTAAGACACGACCTATTTTCCTACATCATCTACTGGTTGTAGGTCTCTCATATGTGAGAGGCCGACTGGGGAGGTAGCACCGCAATTTTTCCCCCTCAAAACAGCAATGTAAATGCACTGTTATTTGTAAATGTTCTGATATAAAGGACATTATAGCCAGAATAAATACTGGACATATTGAGACGTAACATCTTAAATCTCAGGATGGCAAACGCAGTGGAATGATAAACATTGCTTTGTAATTAATAGTGTTGATTTTGGTACAGTCTATGAAGGGTCGTATCGCTTACCTCAGTTAAATGGCACGCTCGTCTCGTCATTCGCCGATATAAAAAAATGGTCTCGTGAATCGCATCTCTTGGCCTTTACACTGTCCAGGCTTAAGGCAGAAGATAACCCAATTTTCCTCAATACGGCCAAAACTGCATAATTAAGTGCCGTTGAAGTTTTAATTTATTAACTGGTTGGAGTCGGTGATGCGGCGAGGCCGGAAGAGTGCTGTTTTGGAAAGTTCTGAAGCTGTTCGGGATGTAGAACATTTTGTGTTTCATCTGTTTATTGTTTGCTTTTGTAACAAGGCTATGGTGAGGTTTTGTTAATTAGGTTTTCAGTCGACCTAGATAACAATAGATGAAACCTTAAGAACTATTTAGAACAATTAACAAATGTAGCTTAACACTATAACTTACTTGATAGACTGTGGCCCCAAACCAAGCACAATGGTATTTTGGGTGCCTAAAACGGAAACTGTACCGTAATCTCGCTTTTTTTATGCATAAGCAGACGTGACACCTGGGACTGTACTCTGTAAATCCGAAACGAAGTTCTAATCTTCGGACGATCGAAGTTTATATGTGATACGAATGTACCTACATATACTTACGGTCGTCATTGACTTATGTTCGTAACCATAGACTTGTGGTTACGATGCACGTTATACGAATTCGAACATTTACAGAGTAGGTACATTCGTATCGTCATAAATTTCGATTGTCCGAAGATTCGAAGTCGTTTCGGATTTACAGATATGGTAAGTCATCATTGATGCCTGTGGCTCTGAGAGAATGTCTCCGATTGCCATACGAAGAACATAACCCTCCTTCTTTCGCAGTCGTGGAAAAATTAAATAAATAAATACACCCAACAGTCACATGCCTAGTCCTGTCGAATTTTTTACATAGTAATGTTATAAATGCAAAAGTTTGTTTAGATTTTTGTTTCCGGTTAAAACGGCTGGACGATTTTGATGAAATTTGATATAGGAGTAGCTGACACCCTGGAAAACTGACAACATAGGCTTTTTATCCCGAAAACACGTTGTTTTCCCGTGGGTTAGGGATCTCAACCTGGAGAGGAATGAATAATCTTACAGTAGCTACGGTAGTATGTAGCAGTAAAATAGCAATAAAAAAGGACAGTTCGTGAGGGATTTGAACCCCCGACCACCACTAGTGAAAATTCAGACTGGCGCTCGCAAGTGTATTGAAACTGATAAATAGAATAATTACATATTCAAGTTTTCCTCAATATTTGGTCGATAGTATTTCCCATTTACCCATCCTACTATCTTATCCTACTTTCTACTAATTTTATAAATACACCCAACAGTCACATACATAGTTCTGACCCCAGAATTAGATCATTTAAGTCTTGTGTCGTGGGTATCAGGAACTAAGAGAGACTTTCCGGTCTCATAAACACCCAGACCCAAGACATTTATTTCTGGGCCTGACGAACATTTCTCTCGGTGCGGGGATGGAACCCGCAGCCTCTCGTTTCACAGCCGGCGTCTAACCAACTGCGCCACGGAGGCTGTCATTATAAGAACGAGATTATGTGTGTTTGTAACTGTATCAGCCCATATACGTCCCACTGCAGGGCAAGGGCCTCCTCTACAATCGACAGTACGATTGAGAGTAGTTGTGTGTTGTTGTGGTTGTGTGTAGTTGTTGTGTGTTTGTTACTTATTCACGCTCAAATAGCTGGACCAATTTTGATGAATTTCGTTATCGGGGCAACTGAGACCATGGATTAACGCATAGGTTACTTCATATAACAAAACATGTGATGACCTTTCACAGATGGCGTCTAACTAACTGCGCCACAGAGGCTATCAAATGGAAATATGTATGTGGGAATAGTTCCATCTCGGGTCAAATGTAACTAAGATCGTATGGATAGTCTTCAATGTATTTCGTCTTAAAAAATCTTCTTTACTTCGTCCTCACTTCACGTCTTCCTCAGTTGTCTTCCAGACTGTTTTCTCTATTCTGTCCATCCATATTTTAACATCTTAATCATTCATCTTCTAACTCTTTCCATCTTAAATACTTTCATTAGTCATATCTTTCACACAAACCACGTTCCATATAAGTGATTCGTTTAACGTTCCGTTCTACTCATATTTCTTCAAACATACAAATCCTACATGTAAAATATAAATATAAATATGTAAAATATGCGAATTGTCACCTTAATAACACATAATTACGCAGGTCATAAATTACGTCACCTCAGATGTTTAAGACCTCGGGGCCTCGGAGCATCTCGAGTGTCTTTTCGTGTAAGTAGGAGCGAATTGTTAAAAATGTTTTCGGTTGCAATATATTCTTATAAGGGTTGGGTTTGCGAATGCTTTCAGCGTGACATTAGTTGGGAATTTATTGTGACATGTTTTTTTTTTAAATGGGGTGCAATGTTTATAAAGGAATTGAGTTTATAATGCCAGCCATGATTGAAATCGGTGTAAGGCAAATTAAGAGAAAAATACATTAGATAAACTTTTGCCCATAAAAATACAAAATGCCTTCGTTTCTTTTTTATTGCTATGAGTTGCGAGACGAGCATGCCTGATGGTAAGCGATACGACCGCTCATGGACAGTAGCAAAATCTAACAATATTATGAATTATGCAGCAATGCTTGGAATTCCACTGCGCTCGCCATCATGAAACATTAGATATTAAGTCTCAATATGTCCAGTATGTCCACTTGTATCACTAATGACGTAGCTGGAGTCGCCACTAAAGACATCCCTATCCATCTCAAGCAATTTAAATTACATTATTGAATTTGAAAAACTTATACAGGATCAAGTCGGAATCGAACCTTAAACTCGCAATTCACAACCACTACACGTTGGCAGAAAGAAGCGACTTATAATCTCACCCATCAAGTTGTCCTTACTAAATTATACAGACAAAAAATACAGACTTGTTTTCCGCATGGAATATACCTAGTCAGGTCATAAATTCTGTCACATGTTTAATATAAAATAATTGAAACAAGTTTATTCAGTATGTAATCATTTATATACCAAAATGAACTTAACATAACATACATTCTTATGACACTAAAGTTGATTCAAAATGACCTCCGTAATTTTGAATACAGGCCTTCAATCTGCGCGGCCAGTTGTCTATCGCAGCACGAACGAGGTCCATGTCAATATCGGCGGCTGCCTTAATCAAGGATGTCTTGAGTGACTCCAAATTGGGATGAGGCTTTTGGCACGCCTTTTCCTCCAAGTGTTGCCATATCTTGTAATCTAACGGATTCAAATCTGGACTGGGGGAGGGCCAGTCTTCGTGCCGGATGAAGTCGATTTCACGCGCCGCCAGCCAGTCTTGTGTGCTCTTCGCTCTATGAACTGACGCCGAATCTTGTTGGAATACCCAATGCCTGTTATTGAACATGGTATGAGAAACAGGTTTCACAAGGTTCGTCAGGACTGTATTTTGATACACAACTGCATTCGTTTTTACACCTTTCTCACAAAAATGTACCTCTGTTAAGCCCCAATAAGAAACTCACAACCATACCATGAGCGAGGATGGAAAATGACCTCGTTGGACACGCGGAATACGGTTGCTCGCTTCTTCACTACTGTGTGCGAACACCTTATCATTTTGTTTTTTTGTAGCTCTCTTCTACGGTAAAAATTTTTTCATCTGAAAAAAGAATTTCCCGATATTTTTTTCCCGCGTACCGCTTCAACAAAGCGCGGTATCTCTTCAGTCTCAGGTCCTTTAGACGAGCATTCAAACGATGTCCTGCTTTTCTTCGATATGCCTGAAGCCCTAAGTCTTCATTTAACACCCTTTTCATCGTGGTTCTGCTTAACCTCATTTGAAGGGCCAACAGTTTCTGCTTACGTTTGGGATTTCTTTTAATTCGCGCCTTCACAGCTTTTATCACTGCTGGAGTCCTAACAGACCGAGGGTGACCACTTCTTGACGTGTCATCTACACTAGAGTCTTCATTATATCGTATCTTTGATGGTACGATAAACGAATCTTATGGTTATATTCATATTTCAGTATGTCAAAAATTTGAATTGGCGCGTAACCGCAACGATGCAACGCAATAACTGCAACACGGTCTTCTTTAAGCGTCCACTCCATATTTAAAAATGAGTGAAATTCTAAAAAGTATACATTTTTATTTTCATGAACAATTAGAAATTCGAATTCAATAAACTTTTTTGTGGCCAGCATTCTAAAAGAAAAGTTTTTACTTTGTGACAATATTTATGACCTGACTGTGTATTTTCATAACAGACAATTGAGTTAAAAAAATCGTGGGAGCTAAATAAAATTGCGAAGTTTTTTCAGCTTTAATTTATCTATCATCTGTGACGGCTATTTAGAAACACGTGTTACAATACGATTTAACTAAAAACATTTTGCCATTTTCCCTTTTGTACTCTAAACGATTCGCGCTTTAGTGTCCGATATACATACATAAACTCAAGCCTATTTCCCAGAAGGGGTAGGCAAAGGTGCCAGGACACCCACATTATTTGTATGTTCCGTCCTACGATGATAGGTGGCGAGCCTATCGCCATATCGGGCACAAATTCCTGACTCTGGGCTGATAATGAAAAATCCAATATCACCCGGGATTCGAATCCGAGATCTGGTCAAAGATAATATATATACCTTTCTCTCTGAACAGCCAAAATGAAAAGTATAATTCCTTGCATTTGAACCTAAAAGTAATTTATAGTATATTTATTTATGTATGTATATATATCTGTAGAAATATATATATATTTATATTTATAATAGGTGTATGTATATAATTATGTATCGTATATTGTGTAAATACTAATTATAAATAATTCGTCTATTATTATTTTATTGGAGCTTGTATCCTTTTTTTTCTAGACTGCCCTCTCATCTTTTCCTTTTTTTCCTATCCATCCAAAGGTTGTCTGTAAGAAATCGCCTAGAGCGATAAGACCGCCATCTGTACTTTTTTTTTTCCTTTTGTAATATATTTAAGTGTTTATCCTTTTTTGTGCAGTTAAGAATAAAATAAATAAATAAATAAAATCTCAGCTTTGTAACCGTACCCTAGTACATCTACGCCACCGAGGCAGTCAATATATCCGTCCCGGCTTAGCCCATATGCAGATATTTTTTGAGTTCAGTCCACATCGAAAACATACAAATTGTTTCGTATACTGACTGTTTAATATTGTATTAATTTAATGTGACCACCGTTGACTGTATTGCTTTTCCCGTCCCGTTATTTATTATGTAAGTTTATAGATTGTATCCAAACTACTTACATTCTACGAATATAATGACTAGATGAGTTATATCTCCGTCTGTTCTGTCTCATTCTACCCCATGAGGCAAACTATGCAATTCTGTTCTCTAATATTTCGTGTCATTCACTCAAGTTTGAAAGGACTAGGTTGTATAGTGACTTACTTGCATTTCTTGCTTATCCTACGGGAACACTTCATTTTTCCGGGATTAAAATGTTTTAACCCAGGATGTCAGCCACCCCTTAACCAAAATTCATCAAAATCGGCCCAGCCCATGCGTTAAGAGAGTAACAAATACCCATACAATCTTTCACATTTATAACATCAGTTTAAAACTATTTTGTAAGTAATTTAATTAGTGTATATATATATAAATATGTATAGTATTATTAGTAAATAAAAAATAACTTTGACGACGAAGCAAAACATCCTGGGGATACCATTAAGATCTTATCAAGCTTTTTAACTCTTGGTTGTATAGGAATCCCGAACACAGCAGTAGGCGATTTTAAAGTAACATAGTATGACGGTCTTATTCATAGTCACTAAAACCTGTTTTAGTTATGGAATGTTTTCTCCCTATCGAGAGACTGTTGAATTCAGTTTGAGCGAAGAAGACAAAACAGTTAAATAGGTTCATAAACTGACTATGAATAACGACGTGAGTCATTTACATTTCATCGGATACCCAATTTTTTAGGTTTGTTTACAATCGCTTTGGTATTAGTAGTCATTATGACGTCACTATTAACATACACTTGTATAGAGCCACAAAGTTATCTGACCCGGTGAGAGAGTCGCTGTAATCGAATTTGGTGTTGCCATTAAAAATAGAAATTGCAATAAATGGGGTAAAGTAAGATTTTTCAATCCGATCAATAGTGTCGAGAAAATGACCAGTTTCATCTGCATATTATTTTTCCTTCACACGATTTCTAACAAATCGCTCCCCAAAACCCTTAAAAAAGTGTATCTGTATTCTCCTCCACAATCGAGAGTACGATTGCGGGGGGTTAGGCCATATCACAGGCCATATAGCCCACCACGCTGGCCTCATGCGGGTTGGTGGACTTACATACCATAGAAATTCTAATAAATCGCTATGGTATGCAGGTTTCCTCACGATGTTTTCCTTCACCCTTATAGCGCGTTTTTATCAATACAAGCATGGCTCCGAAAATTGGCTGCCGCGTCTGGTCCATTTACCAACAGGCCACCACGCACGTAACGTAAAATGAGACGAGTAAGATACATTTTAGTTTATGATATGTACTTACATATTATATTCTACTAGTACGTACATAATTCTGTTTTCGTGGAATTTATTTTATAAAGCTGACAACACAAACCTTTGGTGGCAGCTATGCGTTAATACAATTTTTCGAAGGGTATTATTGATGTCGGAAGACGCTTTTTATCCTACGTAAAATTTAATACCTGAAGTATAACGTTCCTAGCATCACTTTTTAAAGCTTTCGGCATTTTTCACTAGTTTTAAATAATGCAGGAAAAATAAATACATTGAGTAAACAACCAATGGCGGATATATCAGCGACTGGCAGCTAGATTGACAATTTCAAATGACGTCTTTGTTTCCAGTTTTGGCCACCGGGCCAGATAACTTTGTGGCTCTATATTCATTCGCAATGAGTAGTCAGCTCGTTAGCTCAGCGGTAAGAGCGCCAGTCTGAATTTTCACTAGTTGGTGGTCGGGGGTTCAAATCCCTCACGAGCTCATAGTCCACAAACGCTAAGCAAAGCAGCAAGTTATATTCCTCGGATTTTTTTTATAACTTGCCGAAGCGTTTGAATGTGGTCTATGGTACTAAAGCCTTTTCGGAAACCGGCTTGTTCGGGAGGCTGGAACTCAGCACACCTGCGTTCGAGACGATTTGTGATGACCCTAGAAAACAACTTATAGACATAGCTCAGGAGCGAGATGGGCCTGTAGTACTTCAGCAAGTGTTATCACCTTTTTTGAATCAACAATCTAGAATACGACTGAGAGTGGTTATGAAAAATGAAAATAATTTATTGAATCCATTAAAATGTTCAACATCATTCAGATTCAGTCATATTTTTATCTACCACCCGGTTCGGAAAGCGGTTTTCACTAGAGAAGAACGGGCAAGAAACTCTAGTGTTGCTCTTTTCAAAACCAGTTTACGATGTATTGATTATTACAAAACTTACCAGTTGGTTTATATCAGAGTAGTTTATTAATAATTCGTAGTTATATTAGTTAGGCCATATAGTCCACTTCGATAATTAACTTGAAATTAACACCAAAAAGTTTAGACTTAATATAGAGGTTATCTGACAGAACTCCAGTGTTGACGGTTATGAAAATTACATTTCTTTTAAAATGGCCGCGAAGCCACTTCCGGCACCTCGAGATGCTTTATGAGATTAACGTCGGAAGATGCGTTTAACAAAAAATGTCGTGGAGGGTGAATTATGTTCTGAATTGTAATTTTGTGTTTGGTAAGAGATTCTTTCAGTTACTTTTTATATGTTTAAAATTTACTGCAGTGTGTATCATGGTAAAAGCAGTGCCACTTAAATAATAGTATCTATGAGAAGTGCAATTTGATTAAAAATTTAGTCTGAAAATGATATCTACTCATCGGTCGCCAGTATAAGGTGTTAGACTGAATTTTTTTATTGAATTAACCAAAATTTTTTTTACGTCCGTTTAGAATGTTGTCAATCATGAAGTTGATGCATTTATTTCATTGTATAGTAACTACTAATGACAACGCATCCTTGGATTACGTAGAGCTATCTTAACAGAAAAGCTATTGGGGAGATACGATAGTATTGCAAGTCGATAAAATAGCGTATTGTACTCAATTTTTTAATTGTTAATTAAATAAAACATTGTGTTAATACATTCAAAATTAAAGAAGTTAAAATCGTTTTTCATCTTGTATTAAGAGTAAAAGAAAAGGGATGCAAAACAAAACTAGTGACGTCACTAGGCTTAACATGCATTACAGTGTGCGTGTGTGAAAGAGACGGTAAGAGGTCCGCACTACACTCCCACATTTAAAATTAAATACTAAAATTTGCCTCGTTTTTCAAGCTACTGTAATACTGTTTATATAGAAATTTTTTATTTTAATGATTTTTTGTCTTTGTACGCAAAATAAAACAAATAAACAAAATACATGGATTGAATCCGAAGAAAACATTGTCATTTATTTTGGTGTAAGTAGAAATAAAACAAAATGGCATCGAATTTCTTGTGTTTCTTTTACAATACTCTCACATTACCAGCCAATATAGCGTCCAATATATAGGGTATATCAAGACTGTTACTGAAAACGAAGCCAGGTGGTAGTTTAAGCGACTTAAGACACAATGCAACAGAAAATATTGCAAAAAAAAGCGTATTTTTTTTACTGTGTCCGTATTTGGGTGGTAAGTACTTTTTTTCTCTAAAATTATAGTTTATACCCTTTTATTTATAAATACTTTAGGGTATAAAAGAGTTTAAATTATTATTTTAGCAAATCTGTGGGTTTACCAACCAAAAATGATGATATTTAAAAAATCATTATAAATAGTTGTTGCGTTTCTTTGCGAAATTTTTAGTTGCATTGTGTTTGTAGTCACTAAAACTACCACCCGGCTTTGTTTTCAGTAGCAGTCGTGATATACCCAGTATTAAACATTTTTCTATTATTTTCAAATTACAAATAAACTAAACGTGTTCTATTTTACATATGGTTTTGTTGTTTTCCAAAACTCCATATTTCCCGTCCAGGCCTTATTAATTTCTGGTAATGCAATATCTTTGGGAGACATTAATTAATTGCCGACAAATGGATTGCACGTCTAGCCTTATGGATCAATCCCGTGGTCGATTTACTGCTAATGAAGGTTTCGTACAAGTTAATACGAAAGTCTACTTCATAATAGGCATGTTGGCTATATTTTCTGTATCAGCCCATATACGTCCCACTGCAGGGCACGGGCCTCCTCTACAATCGAGAGTACGATTGAGAGTGGTTAGGCTATATAGTCCACCACGCTGGCCTAGTGCGGGTTGGCGGACTTACATACCATAGAAATTTTATAAATCGCTATGGTATCCTCACGATGTTTTCCTTCACCGTTTTAGTTGGCTATATTTTAATTAGTATTTATTAATAATATTAGTAAAACGTAGGGTAGGATAGTACTAGGGGCAAATAGGAAATACGATCGTCAAAATATTGAGGAAAATTGAATGCAATGAGTAGTACAGGCTCTTTAGCTCAGCGGAAAGAGCGCCAGTCTGAATGTTCACTAGTGGTGGTCGGGGGTTCAAATCCCTCACGAGCTGTTCTTTTTTTATTGCTACATGGTACTGGCTACTATGGATAACTTAGAATGAACTGTTGGTTGAAGAATATCCATTCCGCTCCAGGTTGAGATCACCATATCCATTATTTTTAAATCGAAAAGTAACAATGCCTCGGTGGCGTATTTATACTAGGGTACGGTTACACAGCTGAGGTCTCTGCTGGATTTTTCTATTCATTATCAGCCCAGAATCAGGAATTTGTGCCTGATATGGCGATAGCCTCGCCACCTTTCATATCGTGGGACGGAACATACATGGCGAAATGTGGGTGTCCTGGCACCTCTGCCTACCCCTTCTGGGAAAAAGGCGTGAGTTTATGTATGTGTGTACGAAAAGTAGCAATCATATGCAAAATCGTAAACAAAAAGATTTTTTTACAGTAATCAAGTTCAAAATTATTTAAATTATTTTACTTGGTAGGTCTCTCAAATATGAGAGGCAGCCTGGGTAGGTACCCCCCCAATGTCTTATTTTCCCGCCAAACATCAGTGTATATGCACTGTTATGTTTCGGTTTGAAGGACAGTGCAGCCAGTTTAACTACTGGACATATTGAGAATTACCATCTTATGTCTCAGGATGGCGAGCGGAATTGAATGCTAAGCATTGCTTTGTTTGGTTTTGCTACTGTTCATGAGCGGTCGTCTCGCCATCCTATGAAATAAAAAAAACTATAATACTATTTACGAAAAAATAATACCTACATGACCTATTATTATTTTAGTTACAAAATTCTGACATTGCAATACTGATTTTCCCTTCATCTATCATTCATTCAATAGGTGTAGTTCGTAATTGCTGTGCGTGTCCCTTTAAATCGCATTATGCGAATCGGGTTAAAGGATTTTACTGAACAATACTTTTTTCAAAGGATTTTGTCACAAAAGGGGGGATAATATATAAAAAACATCAGCTTTGTTTTGTTATTTTAATGGCAAGCCTCATTGGTCAAGTAGTAGGTAGGTTGTTAGCCGTGAGATTTTGGGTTTGATTTTCAGGTTGGTAAGTCTTATTCGTGTAAGTTTTTGGATCATATGAGAAAGAATTTGCCTGGCATTCTGATATACCTATAGTTTTTGAATGGTAATAAGCCTGACAAAATGTGTTTGCCTCTAGTCGCACCTCTGCTTACCCCATTGAGAATACAAGCGTCTATGCCTACATTTAATAGTATGAAATAGTGAACTAAGCATTCTAACTTAATGGTAAGTAATTACAATCGCCCATAAACACCCACGTAGTAGAATATCAAGTTTATAAACGTGAAAGGCTCAGAAAAATGTGTTCAATAGAGTGACATTATTTAGTTTGTTTTACCAACTAAAACTAAGATTTTAGGGATATGTATATTTGATTAATATTTTTTTCTAAATTCAAGAATCTGATAATTCTAGAATGAATTTTCAAAACAAAAGAATCTAAATATATCAGTAATCTTTAAGGTTAGGGGTTTGAACAGAACTCAGGTGAAAAAAAAACTGATCATTCATATAATAGCAGATGTTAAAAAACTTTTCTTAAACAAAATTTAATATAATAATTTAAAATAACTGAATGATACTTGTGAAATAAACAATACATTACACATAAACTAATAATTAATAGCACCAAAACAAATTACTCATTCGAAACTACCCTTTCTTAACCAAATCCTCTGACTTAACAGACACATCAAACTTGACACAAATTTCGCGCCATTTACAAACCAAAAGGTACATAAATCAACACCTACACAGCCGACCCAAAGGGCTCACAGTCTGTCCATTGTTCTTTTTTTTTTAAGATAAACCCAACACATTAAAGCACATTACTGGGGCGACCGCCCGCCGCGTTAGCTCTTTGTATCGTTACACAATTCCGTGTTCAAATTCTTATTCTATTTTTGAATTTTTGAGATTGATTGTTACGCGATTTTATTGTTTTTTTTTTAGTTTAAATCGAAACGGCCTTGGAATTTAAGGTTTGAGTTAATCGATCCTTTAATCGATGGATTTGGTTTTGAATAGTTATGTTCCAATTTTGAACTTTTGATTGATTGTGGAAACATTTTATGAGCTTATTGCTCTAAAATGATTTCTGTTCAGGATAAAGAGTAATATAAAATATTTACCTGAGAAATGTTCAAAGCCGCATTATTCGTTTTTGTATTTGTGTTTTTCTAAATATATTTTAGTCCTAAATTGTAGGTTATACACTTAGAGTATATACATATTTATAGAGGGAGCGCTGGTACTTCAAAAACGTAGATAAAAATGGTGGTGCCGGGCCTAATTTTTCTGCCCTCCTATTGGCTAATATTTGAACAGGTTGTGCAACATACATAAATTATTTGAAAAAAAAAATTAAAATAAATAATTTAGGTCTATTTAATTCCACTCAAACTCGTTTTAAAAGGATAATAGCTAAATATAATTTCGGCTATCAAAGGAATATATAGCAATTTATTGCTAAATAATTAATTAAATTTTAACTAATATAGGAGCGCTACCAACATTATGAACAAGAAAATATCTACGTTTTTCAAAACGCGAATGTATGACAGCGCTCCCTCTATATATAAATACTCTAAGGCTATACAACACTGTTGTTCAGTTTTAAATACATACCAAATATCGTTTTACAGTTGATATAGATACTCTGGAATAGACAACCTTGATTCACTTTAATTTTCTTTATTCTTGTACAAATAATTTAGTATAAATATTTATAATACTAATTGGTTTATTTTGGCTTTCAACATAACGTTCATTGTAATGATTAAGTTAAGTCCTCCCACGTAAATCTGTTAGATAAATATTGCCTCTTTGTAAGAACACTAATTAATTACAATTATTTTTGTTTATAAACGTTTTGTACACTTAATTTAGTATAAATCAGCATTGTTTCTGCGCAAAGGCGCGATGATTTAGTGGATGTGATAGCCTCCGTGGAATAGTTGGTTAAACGCCGGCTATGAAACGGGAGGCCGCGGGTTCGATCCCCGCACCGGAACAAATATTTGAGTGAACCAAAGGTTTTTGTTTGGGGTCTGGGTATTCGTGACACCGTAAATTCTCATAGATCCTGATACCCACGACACAAGACTCGATCTGTGGGGTCTGGACTATGTATGTGACTGTTAGGTGTTTTTATTTATTTTTATTGTTTTATTGCGTACCTACAGTTAAATCGGTCCCAATTTCAGTCACCTTTTAGTGTTAGTAAAAAGCATGATGATGTAATTTAGACTAAACTTATTGCCTTCATCTACGCTGCCTCCGACCATTGACGATCAAAATCATGAATTTTAATTCTATTGTATTTTTTATTTCTCCAAATGTATAATTTATATATTCTATTATGAAAATACCTATTACCTATGTCTAAAATATTTCACCAATCCCACTTCACTGTGAGATAAAACATAACCGACAATACACCCTAAATATAACCATACCACATAAACGAGATACCGTGGTGCCATTACTCACGTCTGCCTTATTTAGCAACCATTGTGGTCGATATAATTAATTTTTTACCATAAACGTGGTAATATTATTTAGCTTCAGAGTGACTTGTTGCAACTGGATTTTGTGGGTTTACTGGCATTACATTTACTGGCATTCTGGCAAGTAACCTGGTTGTAAAATATTTTCAAATCAGGTAATAAAACTAAATAAATACACCCAATAGGCATCTACAAAGTCCTGACCACACTAAGATTGATTCTTGTGTCGTAAGTATTAGGAACTACAAAATAATTTTCGGTATAGATGAACAAAGAAAATCGAAAAAAAAAATTGATTTACACAAACATTAGTCTCGGTGTGGGTTTGAACCCGCGGTCTCTCGTTTCACAGCCGGCGTCTAACCAACTGCGCTAATAGAAGGGATACGCAAAATGGCTTTATTCAGACGTTTTTAAACAGTTCTAAAAATAACTTTGGTGAAAGAATGTTTTTTCTTCTTATTTCAAAAGTTGTTTTTTTTTATGATGGCCTGGCATTGTGGCGGCATTGCACCTGATGGTAAGTGCCAATGCCGCCCAGGCAGAGTATCCATTGGCATCGGACGACAGTCCCATGCCAATGGAAACAATTATGCCGGCCTGCTAAGGTGCCTCTTCACACCACGGCAGAAGGACCCAGGATTGTAGGAAGGAGGGAACACGTCAGACGGCAAACAATTCCACAGCCTGATGGTGCGGCACAAAAACGAGTTCGAGAACCGTTTGGTTCGCGCCGGGATGGTGTGGACCGTCAAGCTATGGTTTCGCAATGGTGTTGGAAAGGAACAAAATATTCGATAGCTGAAACAGGATGCTATACTGAAACAGGATCCTGTTTCAGTTAACACATTGAAGGACATTGTAGCCAGAGTAACTACTGGACATATTGAGACTTAACATCATGTCTCAGGATGGCGAGCGCAGTGGAAAGCCAAGCATTGCTTTGTAATTCAAGGTGTTGTTTGGTTTTGCTACTGTTCGTGAGCGATTGTATCGCTTACCATCAGGCGAACGGCATACTCGTCTCGCCATTTACTGCAATAAAATAATAATAATATATTAGTATGTTAACGTTTATACAGGGTATATCAAGACTGCTACCGAAAACGAAGCCGGGTGGTAGTTTAAGCGACTTCAGACACAATGCAATAGAAAAAATTGCAAAAAAGAGCGACAATTTTTTTTTTGTTATTTTTTTCCTATGAGCATATTTGGGTTGTAAATGTATTTTTTTCCTAAAATAATAGTGTATACCCTTTTATCTATAAACAATCTAAGGTATAAAAGTGTTTAAATAATTATTTTAGCAAAAACTATGGATTTACCACCCAAAAATGACGATATTTAAAAAATCATAAAAAATAATTGTCGCGTTTCTTTGCGAAAATTTTAGTTGCAATGTGTTTGTAGTCACTTGAACTACCACCCGGCTTCGTTTTCGGTAGCAGTCTTGAGATACTCGGTATTTAATTTAATTTATTTATTATATACAAGGTTCTAGAGTGGAGGCCACGTACAGGCATTACTGGTGGTAGGTCTCTCATATGTGAGAGGCCATCTGGGTAGGTACCACCGCAATGTCTATTTCTCCCGTGAAACAACACTGCGTAAATGCACTGTTGTGTTTCGGATTGAAGGACATTGTAGCCAGAGTAACTACTGGATATATTGAGACTTAACATCTTATGTCTCAGGATGGCGAGCGCAGTGGAATATTGCTACTGTTTATGAGCGGTCGTATCGCTTACCATCAGGCGAACGGCTTGCTCGTCTCGTCATAACTTGCAATAAAAAAAAATAAAAAATAAAAACAGGCAAGCGAAATGTCGGACACCCGCCTACAAACTGGACGGATGACCTGGCTAAGTTTGCAGGAAGTCGCTGAATACACGCCGCTTCCAACAGATCGATGTGGAGATCCTTGGGGGAGGCCTATGTCCAGCAGTGGACTTCCTGTGGCTGAGATGATGATGATGATGATTATATATATTTGATAACTTTAATAAATAGATTAAATTATTAAAGCATGAATTTATCCTTGACTAAAAATTGCTCCTATAATTTTTGTAAAGATGTATTACATAATTCTTTGAAAAAATCCATTTTGCGTATCTCTACACGGCGTAGTAACGTACAGATCTTATCTCGTGCGTACAAACCGCAACGCCTCCGCATTTTTTTTATCTGATCCCTGTAAATTTCACCCAAAGTAAATTTCTTACATCAGACAGAATCGTATAACTTTATGTACTGTTTTTTTATCTAGAAAAATACACCTTATTTTTTATGTTAATACGGTTTGTAAAGGCCGATATAAAGCTTGAAATATACGCGCGACTTTATTGGATGTGTATAAAGTTTTATTATGATTAGTCTGTTGCTTTCATTCGGTTCGGTTTAATTTAATAAATATAAGTGTTTTTAGAAATTATCATTTACTAGCGGCCCGGCATAGCTTCGCCCGGGTACAAATAGACTTCTGTACAATAATATGTACGTATTATACATATAAACCTTCCTCTTAAATCACTCTATCTATTGAAAAAAACAGCATCAAAATCCGTTGCGTAGTTTTAAAGATTTAAGCATACAAAGGGACATAGGGACAGAGAAAGCAACTTTGTTTTATACTATGTAGTGATGCGGTGAAGGAAAATATTTCGAGGAAACCTGTATATCAAAGTATTTTTATAGTTATAGACACAGAAAGCATTGCTTCTAGGCACGCATTTGAAGAAGGTTCGTTTCGGACTTTATCGCGAATAAAATCCGTAAATAATAGTTTTATTTCAATGTGTAACATTCGCGTAAATCTAAGAAACCACTAAGGTTCGTTTCTTTATATTTCGAACCAACGGTATTTGGACCTCAGCACTTTGAAGGAATCATGGATTGGTATTTACTGCCACAGTGGCGCAGTTCTACGGTAGTCAGATCAACGCTGAGGTCTTCATTATCTTCAGAGTCAGGAATTGGTGCCCGATATGGCGACAGGTCCCATATCGCGGGACGGAACACACAAGGCGAAACGTGGGCGTTCTGGGGGATTACTCTAATCTCCGACACGAAGTTTGAATATTCGAACGTTCGACATTCGAACTTGGTCTATGTTTACGACGTAAGTTGGAAGATTCGAACATTTTGTAAAGTGTCTAGGAATATTCGTACAGGTATACGTCCGATTTTCGAACATTTGTTGTGTATCGGAGTATAGAGTATCCCCCTAGTAGCATCATGCATGCTAACATGAGTTTATGTATGTATTTGTATATATTACTATTTACATCATCCAACCTTCAATTTGCTATTTATTATCGGCATACCGAAATTCTATATCAGACTATCGTTGTTTTTCAGGCACATAATAGTGATTATGACTACCCCATATCAGCAATATTTTTCTTCATAAAAACTACATTATGTGTTTACTAAAAACACACAGCGTCGGTATGAAGATGCATTTGTGAACTTACCCTCTTTTCCTGCAATATTGATACAATACTTGTTTGTCACCGGCGGTGGGGCGACAATTTACAGGGTATAAATTGTCAGCCACTTGCTCGAGCTTGTCATAGCGTTTTGTGAATTCCTGCAGAGCAGTCGACTTATTTCTACTACAAGTTTTAAATAATTATTTATTTATTTAAAATTAGTTATAATTAAGTTAAAATGGATACTATTTCGCAAGCAACCGAGGACGACAATTCGGGTTCTCACGGAGATAATGAACAAATAGTATCGCCACCGGCTGCTTACACAAAAACATCTGACTCAGAGTCTGAAGAAGAAATTTCGCAACCTCCTCGCAAGAGAGCAAGAACCTCTTCGACCTGCGAAACTTCAGATCCTCGGATTGATGCGCTGATAAATCAGGTCAGTCTTATATCAAATTATTTGCAATATCACTTGCCGCTTAATTCGCATGCAACCTCATCCAGTTTTACCAGTCCGTTGGATACTGGGAGACCGTCGTCTTCCCCAGAGGAATTCCTCGTGAATCCTAAATCTACAAGACTGGACCTGGGTAAACATGAAACTATTGCAGACTCAAATAAGTCGATTCAGACCGCTTCTCCAGATCGCATTAGTGAGTTACTAAAACTCCAACATTTCGGTATGGATAGCTGGAAAGATGTAAAGTATGCGAAAGCGTTGCAAGGTCTTTTGGCAAGGCCAGGCTTTACGGAGCTTAAGATTAATAATGAACTATGTCATTTAAATAAAGGGAAGGATTACTTGCTTAGTACTGAACGAACGCTAGCTGGTCTTACCAATGGTCTTTTGGAACAGAAAGAATTAATAAGGGAGAATTTGCAAGATATTATTAATTGGGCCAATAATGCGCCCTCCGATTTAACACCCGAAAATTTATTTAATAAAATTATTAGTCTCTTTGGCCCTAATTCGCAGCACTTTAAAAAAACCAATGAAATTCTTCAAGTGACTTGTGGTAAAAGAGCGAAGTGTATTGAAGGGCGGAGAGCCCGACTAATATCAGAAATTCCTAATAAGAATTTGCAACTCACGTTAAAAAATGTACCCCCGAGTGTTGAATATCTTTTTGATAAAGAAACCCTGGCCGCCTTAATACAATCTTTGGGGGGCACCGGTGTATGGCTTAATATGCCTACTTACCTTAAAGAAAATAAAACTGTTAAAAGACGTTATCAGGATCGTGAACCAGTACCTTCAACATCAGCAGAATCCACCCTGAACAGTTTGCCATTACGATCCAATAATAAAGCCAAGACCGCTCAGAAGGGTTTTAAAAGAGATCATAAGCCCGGTAATAAGAATGATTCCTTTCGTTTTAAAAACAAAAAATGACTATTTCCATTTTCGTGGGGGGCGGTTAGGAACTTTTTTACCAGCATGGGAAGCCCTAGGCGCCAATACCTTTATCAAAAAGATAGTATCAGGAGCTCGCATTCCATTTGTAAAGAAGCCTCCTCTGGTATATCATTCCACCCAACAATTGAGACGGTACACCACAAGAATTTCATTGGAAATGACGAATGTCATCCAAGATTTAAAGATTCAAAAGGTGCTGGAAAAACCACAACAATCGGGACCGGGTTTTCTATCAAAAATGTTTTTAATTCCCAAGAGCAGTGGCGGTCTCCGCCCAATATTCGACCTACGTGGACTAAACAGTTATGTTCACATAAGGAAATTTCGCCTTGTTTCCCATGCCACAGTACCGGAGTTCTTGCAAGCTCAGGACTGGATGGTAAAGATAGACATTTTCAACGCATATTTCCACATACCTATAGCAAAATCTCACCGTCGTTACCTTCAGATGTATTATCAAGGCGAATTGCTACAAATGACTTCCCTGCCTTTTGGCCTAGCATCAGCTCCGCATACTTTTGCAGCTTTAACAAACTGGATCGCGCAGATCCTTCGTACCGAAGGCTATCGAGTTCTTGTCTATCTAGACGACTTCCTCTTGGCTCATCAAGTTCAATCGGAATTAGTCGCCCAGACTGCGAAAGTCGTAAAGATCTTAGAATCCCTGGGCTGGCAACTCAATTACCCAAAATCTATTTTAACGCCAGTACAAGAACTTGAATATTTGGGAATAACTTGGAATACCAAGGTGAACACAATAGCACTACCCAGAGAAAAGATAACAAAATTAAAAGATGCACTGGTAAAGATTTTGATGAGAAAAACGTGCAGATTGAAAGAGACAGAACGAATACTCGGACAATTAAACTTCGCCAGTTTTGTAGTCCCGAAAGGTCGTCTGCATTGTCGGCACGCTCAAATATTTTTAAAACGTTTCAAAGGAAACCAGACAGTGAGTCGTTTAATACCACAAATTGTAAAGAACGATCTGAATTGGTGGCGGCAGAAAGTAGAGAGCAAGTCAGTGATGCACAAGATTCCATACTCTCACTTCCTGACAACCGACGCGGCCGACATAGGTTGGGGAGCCCAACTGAACGAGATCCTAATGTCCGGGACCTGGACGGCGAGACAAAAGAATTGGCACTCGAACCTAAAAGAGTTATTTGCAGTTCATTTAGCGATTCAGAGACAATCTCGCTGTTTGAGGAATGCCCATATTCTAGTCCAGTCGGACAACAGGACACTAGTCTCGTACTTAAGAAACGAAGGAGGAACACATTCCCTGGGCCTTCTAACCTTAACGTGCAAGTTGTTGAAGCTGACAGTCAGTCTAAACATAACGCTGTCAGCTCATTATCTCCCTGGGAGGTACAACTGCACAGCCGATCACCTGTCCCGTGGACAGCGGCTATCGGAGTGGCATCTCCTGCCCACTGCAACAAACCGACTATTTCGTCGTTGGGGCACTCCAGACGTCGACCTGTTCGCGTCTGCAGAAACAGCCGTAGTCAGCAGATACGTATCGCTAGACTGCACAGATTGCGCCGCTCTGTTCAATAACGCATTCAGTCGAATATGGGACTTTCGCTTGGGCTGGATATTTCCACCACCCAACTTGATCCCACGAGTCTTAGCGCAACTGAACACCGCCAAGGGCAAATACATTGTAATAGCACCACTGTGGGAGAAAACGTTTTGGCTCGCGGATCTGAAGTCACGATCTCTAGAACCACCAGTGTTCATAGAGAGACTCTCGGAGTGCCTAATAGACACGGCCACGGGTCACCCACCTGCACAAGTAGACCAGCTAACTCTACAGGCCTGGTTAATTGGAGGTGGAGCAATGAGACCAAGACATGGTCTGAAAATGAAAAACTGCTACTAAGCAACAGCTGGAGAAAGTCTACGATGGACACATACTATCCAGCGATGAAGAGGTGGTTTAAATGGTGTGATGAGAATAACATAAATTGTCAAGAACCACAGCTGGACCAAATAGCTCGATTTCTCGCCCATCTACATATTGATGAGAAACTGGCCTACAGTACAATATTAGTGCACAAGTCAGCGGTATACACCTTTTGCAAGATTAAACAAGGACACGCTGGTGATCAAGCTCTGGTGAAGCAGGTTCTCAAGGCCATAGCTGTGGCACAGCCAAGTAAATTTGAACCACCGATTTGGGATCCTAAAATAATCTTTGACTGGTTGGCCAGACCGTCGGAGAGTACTACGCTATTTGAAGTGTCTCGGCGTACGGCGGCTATCCTACTTTTAGCATCTGGTAGACGAGTGCATGATCTTGCATTACTAAGAATATCACCCTCGCACATATATATCTCTGATGACAGAATAGTTTTATGGCCGGTATTCGGTTCTAAAACTGATTCCGTTAGTCACAGACAATCAGGGTGGTTATTACTAAAACATGCAAACCCTCAAGTTTGCCCAGTTACGTGGGTGAAAAGATTAATTGCTTATACTGAGGAAAGGAGAAGTCAAGAGGAGGGGCTGAACCATTTATTTATATCAATATTGGGTAAGCCACGTCCCGCTTCTCGAACCATGATTGGTGGTTGGGTAAAATCTATATTAAAAGATGCTGGGATAGCTGCTGCGCCTGGATCCTTCAGATCTGCGGTTGCTTCCGCCGGTTGGATAGAAAATCATCCTATTGATGATATATTAGCAAGAGGAAATTGGAAAACTGAGCACACCTTCAGAAAATACTATTGTAGAGAAATAGAAAGAAATTCCACGGGATCACAATTACTTTTTGATAATTTTCAAGTTGATTAAAATTATTACCATTTCTATTCCATAATTGCTTGAGATCAAGTGATATTTTGTGATTTCAATTTGTATTGTTATATAGAGAATAATTTAATGTATCTAATCAGATATTAATAACTAAGTACATGATATATATCAAATAAACAATATACTTTTAATTTCACATAGCGTTTTGTGTTTGTCACCAGCAGATATCAAACAAATCTTCATACCGACGCTGTGTGTTTTTAGTAAACACATAATATAATATTTTGAATAACAACAAAATTGTTATTATGTGTTGAAAGAAAAACACACAGCGTCGCAGGAATATCTTCCTGGTAAAGCACTATGACAAGCTCGAGCAAGTGGCTGACAATTTATACCCTGTAAATTGTCGCCCCACCGCCGGTGACAAACAAGTATTGTATCAATATTGCAGGAAAAGAGGGTAAGTTCACAAATGCATCTTCATACCGACGCTGTGTGTTTTTCTTTCAACACATAATAACAATTTTGTTGTTATTCAAAATATTATATTATATCCTATTTCATACATGTAGAAATACAAAAGCGATTTTGCATTAAAAGACATATAAATTAATATGAAGCAGTGGCTATGTATGTATATTTCTTCTTTCGCTTTGAGTCTGCATAAAAATGTTATTAATCGAACAGGTTTTTCAAGTAGTGCGTATGCATCAGCGTTAATGATCAGGTATTTTTTATGCATCGAGTATTCATTTTTGGTTTTCACACCTTGAGAGAAGGACGGTGCGTCATTAAAATTCAATTTTACTGTCATTTCAAGGTTGGGAACCGATTTGGCGGTGTCCTTTCGAGGCGGTTTGTTGTTGTTTTTTGTTAAAGATTGAATGGTATATTTCTGTTTTTTGGTATATATTTAAAATATATTATGTTTTTAACTTTTAGATGTGCATTACCGTTTTGTCATGGCATTAGAATTATAATATTAGCTGCATTTTACAAAGGCAGCAATATGCAGATTGGGGTCAATATCTTCGCTCTTTCTTATATATTTTTTCTGCTCTTTAGAATTATATCTTCAAAATGCATAATTTATAAACTAAAGCATTATCTGCCGAATCGCTTTCTCAAAAAGTACATGAAAGTCACCTGTTAATGTCCTTTATATCGCTCGTGAATGCGTAACCTTTTTACATCAAATATTTATTTTGCCGGCACAAGCCAGACGTTCCCCTGGGAGGGTCCGGTTCTTAATCACGAATTAAACTCGGTTTATTTTCAATTATTTGGACACTGTGGTTTTTTAAATATATTTTATAATTTGCTTTATACCTGTAGAGGAATTTGTTATAATTCTACTGGTGATAGGTCTCTCATAAGTGAGAGGCCGTCTGGGTGGGTTCCACCGCGATGTCTATTTCTCTCGCCAAACAGCAATGTGGGTGCACTATTGTGTTTCGGCTTGAAAGATGTTGTAGCCAGATTAACTACTGGACACAACATAGAGACTCAACATCTTGTGTCAGGATGGCGAGCGCAGTGGAATGCTAAGCATTGCTTTATAATTTGTTTGGTACTGCGACTATTCACGAGCGGCCATATCGCTGACAATCGGGCAGATGGCTAGCACGTCTTATCATTCAGTGCAAAAAATAATAATATATACAGGGTATATCAAGACTGCTACCGAAAACGAAGCCGGGTGGTAGTTTAAGCGACTTCAGACACAATGCAACAGAAAAAGTTGCAAAAATAAGCGACAATTTTTTTTTTTGAAATTTTTTTCCTATTGCCATATTTTGGTGGTAAATATTTTTTTTCCTAAAATAATAATAATAATAATTTCCCTTTAATTTATAAATACTCTAAGATATAAGAGAGTTTAAATTATTATTTTAGCAAAAACTATGGATTTACCACCCAAAAATGACGATATTTAAAAAATCATAAAATATAATTGTCACGTTTCTATGCGAAAATTTTAGTTGCATTGTGTTTGTAGCCACTAAAACTACCACCCGGCTTCGTTTTCGGTAGCAGTCTTGAGATACCCGGTATTTATAAATCTATAATATGAATAGCTGAATGTGAGATTATTTTACAATCGAATGGGTCGTTTTAGTTGTTTAGGTCAAAATTCACCACCACCATAAGCCATAGAAAGTTTACAGTTTAGGTCTATGTCTAGTCTAGACATCCTAGGGCTCGTACAGTGAAGTCATAAGTCGCTTACATCCAAACTTCTTACAACCATTTTTAGGTCGTAGAAAGTAACAGCTCACTATAAATCAAACTAACTTTGCGTGTATATAAATTATTTTAACTGTTTTCCACCATTTAGCCTGTACATTAATTATACTAAAGTTAATGAACAAAACCTTAAACTGCGTAAATTGTCTTCGTATTCCCAGATTTTACTATTGTAGTTAACTTTTACTGTCCGCTGTTAATCGCGTCGCGCTAACTTTAATTAGAATAAGCAAACACATAAACCACAAAGCAATAAAAATTATTATAAGGGTAAAAAGTTAACATCAACGTTAAAGTTTTTATTTGTACATACATAAACTCTCGTCTCTTATCGCAAAGGGGTAGGCAGAGGTGCCAGGACACTCACATTTCACCTTGTATGCTCCTTCACACGATGTGATAGTGAGCAAACCGCCATATCGGGCATAGTAACATGACTCGGAGTTAACAATGAAGTATTGTCTTGGGTATCAGAAACTGCGAGAGACTTTTCGGGCTCCAAAACACCCAGACCCGAAACAAATATTTGTTAGCCTCACAACTTCTCCTTGCGGGGATCGAACCCTGTTTGAATCATGTTTCTCATGACTAAGCATGTGTCCTAAAACTACATATTTTCTTGAATCATGATTTTTAAATATCATCTAGATTAAAGCAAAATATAATGTAATTCTAAGTTCTATAACTGAAATAAACAATTCCAGTTAAAATCTGGACCGCGTTACGTTAATTGTTTAAAACTTAATCGCCAAGTTAATTTAGAAAATCTTTGTTTCTTTAACATTGCGTTTTTAACCTCCGCCAGTAAATTTAACACCGAATGCTTATAATGGTTGTGAAATTATTGTACAACGTGAAACACAATCATTTTTACTAGCCATAATGGGTTGAATTTTTATATTTATTAATGTTTTGAATTTTAATCAGAATATTTGTTTTTTAATATTTTTGCCGGAAGTGCGTGGTGGCCTGTTGGTAACGAAACTTGCGGCTACCTAGATGTTCACGGTGGTCGCGGGTTCAAAACCCAGGGCACATACTCTGACTTATCACTGTCATTCGTGTCTGTATCAGCCCATTTACGTCCCACTGCAAGGCACGGTTCTAAGGTCTCCTCTTCAATCGAGGGTATGCTTTAGAGTATTTAGGCCATATAGTCCACCACGCTGGCCTAGAGCGGATTGGCGGACTTTACATAACATAGATATTTTTTAAATCGCTAGGATATGCAGGTTTGCTCACGATGTTTTCCTTCCCCGTTATATCATTATTTACATTAAAGGCTCTCCTTCAGAATATCTACATACATACATTTATGTTTTTGAATCACTTTATTAACTAATAGTTAATGTGATTATTCAAAACAAAAATATATTTCTATTTTTTTCTTTCATACTTTACAAGCAATATAAACAACAAAACAGAATTCATCTTAATTGTGTCTGATAATTGAAGTTTTCTTTCTTAGCATTTATAGAACAAAAACAAGAAACACCGCGGTACTTATTACCTAGGTCGCTCGTTTAGGTCTAAACGGTGTTCTTAGAAAGGCAATAGGCTCATTTCTGTCTACCCTTTTATGGCATGTGGATATATGGTCAGGAAAGTTGTAGTCACTGGCACCGATATGTCTGTATTCAATAATAATATACAATTATGGACACTAGGGCGACAGAGAAATAAAGGAGATTTCTTTAAACGTATGTCAAATACGCATCTTTTGTAAAATATGATTCGTAGGTATAAAAAAAGGAACGTAAGAAAAAAATAATATATATATCTAAAATAAAGTTTTTGGTTTGCTCAAATGCTAATATTGATGAATGAAGACATATGTTTAACGAAACCTCCTTTACTTTTCTGGCGCCCTGGTAATCTTTGTAGTCTAATGCGAATATTGACGATGTGAGTTTAAGCTTTCATTAAACTCATTACTATGTCTTTACTCCTACATTACTATGTCCTTTTTGTATTTTATTGTAATTTCCTTGGTAAATTCTTTTGTTTCTATGTGGCTCTATTACTTATACGTGGATGTTAAGTGTATTTTAATATTCTTATTAAAATTTCATAAAATACTTTCCTCCAAAATCAGAATAAACTATTTTTATACTTTTGCGAGAAAGAGTCAATTCATCTGATAAACAGTACAGACAGATATAACAACAAAATAAAGTTGAATTCATTTTCCATAATATTAAGAATACTAGTTGATCAAACTAGAAATAGAATTATAAAAACTCGTTGATTTTAAGAATTTTATACTAAAAATATAAATATATCTAATGTACATTATTTTGTTTCAGGTAAACAATATTTTACTACCGGAAACGCCTTGCTGTCGTAGAAGCGTAACGTATGTATGTATTATTATTTTAGAGTTTTATTAAATTTAACAATTACAGGGGTATAATTTAACATTAAAAAAACATAAATTTTACACACCGCCTAAATATATTTATATTTATAATATATATTTAAATCTTTAGTGTGCACAAAAAACTAACAATATCCAAAACATACATACATAAACTCACGCCTTTTTCTCAGAAGGGGTAGACAGAGGTGCCAGGGTACCCACATTTCGCCTTGTATGTTCCGTCCCACGATGTGATAGGTGGCGAGCCTATCGCCATATCGGGCACAAATTCCTGACTCTGGGCTGATAATTAATAGAAAAATCCAATATCACTTTGCCCAACCCGGGATTCGATCCCGAGACTTCAGCTTTGTAACCGCACCGTAGTACAACTACGCCACCGCGGCAGTCATATCAGAAACAAGTCATATCAAATATCAAAAACAAAAAAAAAAGGGGCGGTCATATCGCTTAAAGTAATGTCTTACACACAACCATGGAATGGATTTAAGGAAGGAAAAGAGAGGGTAGTACATATTATACTATATTTAACCCCCGAGGTATTTATTTATTTATTTAACCTCTTAAGTCCTGGGTGACAAGAACAAAATGGTGATCAACTGTAAGTCCTGGTAATTACTATTTATTTATTTATTTAAATCTTTATTGTACACAAACTTAACAACAACTTAGCTAAACAGAAATAACAATAACAAAGAGTACAAATGGCGGTCTTATCGCTCAACAGCAATATCTTACAGACAACCATGGGATGGATTTAAATGAAGGAGAGGGAGAGAGGGCAGTGTAACAAATAAATAATTACTTAAAGCTAAATAATACTAATTAAACATAACTACTAACATACATATACATATCCGTATATATACATACATACATAAAAATAAATAATACAAAATCATACATAAATTATAATATACTACAATTTCCAAATGATTTAATGAAAGGAAGTAATAGTGAAGTCTGCTAGGAAGTAATAGTGATTTATGTGACAAAATGATGCCAGAATGTCCTTCTAAAAGTACAAAGTTGATGTGTATTTACGTAAAACGACAATGTTCTATTGATAGAATGTTCGGTCATAGTACTAACTGTAAGTTCAATATGGTCAGGTCTAAACAATGGCTGTAATTTGTCCTACAGGAAGCCATTTCGGTTTTTATATGAAAACATATTTCAAAATCCCAGGAGGTTAAAACTTTATTGTACACCAGTGACAAAAAAATAACATAAACAATTTTTTAAAAGAATAGCGGTTTTATTGTTCGAGGCGATCTTTCCAGACAACAACCATAGGATGGATAATACAGAGACGAAAACTGTGGGGTATTGTGAGGTTTACGAAAAAGTAAAGAAAAAAAAATACATATACGTCATAAAAATAATCGTATATATCCGAAGTATGTATGCTTTAGCTTTATTAAAAGTAAACCACAAAATAAATCCGAACTAAGCCATCCCAAAACTATACGGGTACGTGTACCATTTCCCTCGCATTAAACATTCAGAAAGCACTAATTGAACATGCCGCGTTCTGTGAGGCCCCGTTGTACGAGGCTTCGGATTTTCCGGAATATTAGTCGTATTCAGAGATATTAGTATCAAGAGGTATCGATATTAATCATAGTAACAGTCAAATATAAGTATAACTACAGATTTATAAATAAATAAATAACACCCAACAGTCACATACATAGTCCTGGTCCCACACTAAGAACGAGTCTTGTGTCGTGGGTATCAGGAACTACGAGAGACTTTTCGGTCTCACAAACACCCAGAAAGAAATATTTATGGGCCGCACAAACATTTTTTTCGGTGCGGGGATCGAACCCACGGGCTCTCGTTTCACAGACGGCGTCTAACCGACAGCGCCACGGAGACTGTCATGTATTTAAATATTATGGTGTGGTAAGACTACCTTGGTGGCATAGTTCTATACGATTACAAAGCTGATGTCTCTGGTTCGAATCCCGGGTCCTGCAAAGTGATATTGGAAAAGTAAATATTTCCATGATATGTAAAGTCAGCTTACCCGCACTAGGCCAGTGTGGTGGACTATGTGGCCTAACCCCTCTCAATCGTACTCTTGATTTTAGTGAAGGCCCGTGCCCTACTGTGGGGCGTATATGAGCTGATACATATACTTTCTCGCAAACAAAATCTTATACCACCATAAGTAGGACTTTTAAAAATACAAGCGTATCAAAATATATACCTACATACCTTATTTACCATCTCAAGCGTTTTCCGATAGATTGGACTGATACAATGAAGATACTGTCTATAAAAATGAACAAAAAACCGCTTCTGATAATTTATTTTATGAAGAACTTCTTATCTAGGTAATCTGGGGAATGGAGTATTTCAATAAATATTATTTTATAATAGCTTCTTATGTTTACGCAAATGGTTGAAGGACAATTACTTTTGAAGGAAGCCAGAGTAATTACAAGACCACCAGATAACCAGAGTGACTTCAATTATCGAGAGTACGATTGAGATGGTTTAGGCCATATTGTCCACGCTGGCATAGGGCGGGTTGGCTTGAATTTTATACATTTTTTTAGTAGCTACTAACTACAACTCATCGCTTGGGTAATGTATAGCTATTTATACAGAAGATATAATAGATATATATCGAGAAATGATACTATTGCCGGTCGCTATAATAAGGTTTTGATTCCATGTTTTTTATTACATGTATCAAAAGGCATCTTAACCAAAATCCAGCAAATAAAAGAGTTTGGAAACCATTCAGAATTAAAAAATTAAAAATATTTTAAATCTTGCAGTAGGAGTAAAACAGTAATGAAAACAAAACTAGTGACGTCACTTGTCTTAATGAGAACTACAGTATGCGCTTGTGAAAGAGACGGTAAGATGTCTACAATAACGTGTCACTCTTTCTTTTAAAATACATATGTTACAATGTACTTTAATGCTGTTTTGACACTAATTTTTTTTTAATTTATTTAATAACTAATACAAACATATTACAAGTATTCTGATGACGTAATCATAAACTTATACTTAGTATACTTTAGTGGTATTTCTGTATGTACACAAACAATAGATTCATAGTAGTGAAATATCCTCTATTAATGGGTTGCTCGAAATCGGACTTACACACATTATATCAGAAATTAGACACTTGTGTGAGTGAATATGACGTTCAATAACCGAATGGATAAAAATATCTTAATATCAGCTCAGATCGCTGGCAGTATCACTCACCGAAAGATACGTAATGCAAATAATGGTATTTACTGTCGGTTATATCAAAGACAATAGTTCTAATAAAGTGATTTGTAGTTAGCTCTTCAATGTTTAAAACCATTCTGGAATATCTGAAAACCTTATGTATGTTTCAAAAATGATAAATATATCAAACTGTTATTCTACATTTAATTTTATGTATTTCTTTGTTTACCGTAAAGTAATAATTTATATTTTAAATAAAATACTAATAAGAAACCAATAAAAAATAAAATTTATATTATATAAAATATTATGTATATAGAGATTAAGCACTATGTGCATCGACCAATAAAAATATAAAAAAACCGAAATCTCCATTATCACACTCAAATGTCACGTCATAATTTATCTGTTATACATTATACTAAACGTTTATATAAAACATAACCTACTAAAAACACGCAATTCAACTCCAAACCGTACAATTAATACGTTCAAATTAACGGAGAACAGAGAGTGAATTTTAATAAGCGTCTTGTTATTCCAATCGCGGAACGGCGATAGTGTCTGAAAACGATATTTGCTATTGAGATTGCGGGAAGCAAAGTTCGTATAGGTATTTGCGGTGCTCTCTGAGCATAAAATTAGGGGTCTTCCAGCTGTATATTAAGTGGAACGGTTTGCAGTAATTTCATGCTGTCTTTACGATTATATTGATCTATATTTTTTTATTGCCATCAATGGCAAGACGAACATGCCGTTCGACTGATGGTAAGCGATACGACCGCTCATGAACAGTAACAATACCAAATAACACCCTGAATTACAAATCATTGCTTGGCATGCCACTGCGCTCGCCATCCTGAGACATAAGATGTAAAGTCTCAATATGTCCAGTAGCTTGACAGCCTCCGTAGCGCAGTTGGTTAGACGCCGCCTGTGAAACGAGAGGCGGCGGGTTCGATCCCCGCACCGAGAGAAATGTTTGTGCGGCCCACAAATATTTCTTCCGGGTCTGGGTGTTTGTGAGACCGAAAAGTCTCTCGTAGTTCCTGATACCCACGACACAAGACTCGATCTTAGTGTGGGATCAGGACTATGTATGTGACTGCTGGGTGTATATATTATTTTAAATAAAAAATAAAAAGTTACTCTGGCTACAATGTCCTTCAATCCGGAACACAACAGTGCATTTACACTGCTATTTGGCGAGAAATAGACATTGCGGAGGTACATACCCAGGCGGCCTCTTACATATGAGAGACCTACCACCAGCTGACAGCTGACTTACAATGAGAGACCTACCATGAGCTGTATCTACCCATATACGAGTCACTGCATGGCACGAATCCCAACTACAATCGAGAGTACGATTAAGAGGGGTTAGGCCGTATAATACATATCAATTCTTCCGAATCGCCACCGTATGCACGTTTCCTCAAGATGTTTTCCTTCACCGTTATAGTGCGTCGAGCTTGACTCTCAATACATATGACTGCTAAAAGTCAGAGGTGTGCTCTCGGATTCAAACCTGCGACCACCATGAACATGTTGGCAGTGATATCTCATATCTGATCAATTTATCAACACATACTTTCTAAAAAAGTATAAAAACGGAATAAATTGCAACAATTAAGTGTCGGTTAAAAAACCTTAAATTTTTACTGTCAGTAGTTAAATTGAATGAACCTACTGCTATCTAACTTTTTAAAATATTCTATAGCGGCCAAAAGGTCAATTTATCTAGTAAAACTTTTATGGAAATTTGCCCAGTTTACATAGTGTGTTAGGAACACTACGTTTCATTTTTTTCTGCAATTTAACAATATTTTATGAGTACTGGCAAATTTCACGTTTAGAATAATTTGACCATAAAACAACTTTATACCATAGTTATTTTTTATCGACTCTTTATTTGTCCATTTTATTTACCCGCAATGTCTATTTCTTCTAATAGCAGTGCAAATGCACTGTTGTGTTCTGGTTAGAAGGACTTTGTAGATAGAGTAACTAACAACTGGACATATTGAGGCTTAACATCTTACGTCTCAGGATGGCGAGCGCCGTGGAATACCAAGCATTACTTTGTATTTCAGAAAAAAATATTTGTAGGCCTTATTTTTTTACGTGGGTCGAACCCGCCTCGCCTTTCACAGAAAGCGTCGAAAATCCGCCACAGAGGCTATAAAATTAAAATTGATAAAATGTTTAGAAAAATACCAAAAGAACTTCTTGAAGAAAGTCTTGGAAGTCTTTGAAGAAAGTCTTGGAAGCAGTCTTTAGATAACCTTTACTAGGTCGCTTTGTAAAAGAAAGAAAATGTATACAAAGCAAAAACCTCCACTACCCATTCTAAACTAAACTTTGAGCTCAATAAAAGTTGTGAGTGCGAACAAATACTTAACGAATACGGTCTTGAGAGCTTCGCAACGCGTGAGGCACGACCCATTTTAAAGGACATTCCCATTCTTTCATACATAGTTAATGGAGTGTGAGAACAAATCTAATTTGGCGATATTGAAATAGATATTGTGGATATTGTTATGAATGGTTGTTTGATATTAATGTTACGAATAATCAGAGTAACTATTGGACAAACTTATTCCGCTAAACAGCAGTGTAATTGCACTGTCGTGTTTCGGATTAAAGAACATTGTAGCCAGAGTAACTACTGGACATATTGAGACTTAACATCTTATGTCTCAGGATGGCGAGCGCAGCAGAACGCCAGGCATTGCTTTGCGTTTCATGATGTTGTTTGGTTTTGCTACTGTCTATTACCGGTCGTATCGCTTACCATCGGGCGACCGGCATGCTCGTCTCGCCATTCATTGAATAAATAAATACCCGAAAAGTTTCTCGTAGTTTCTAGTACCCACGTGTCCTACGACACAAGACTTAGTTGATCTTAATGTGCGGTTGATTTAAAACTGTGATAGTCGGGTGTATTATTAAATTGCAATGAAATGAAATAAGTTACAACATCACTAATTATACACTTTGTTAAATCACGAACCATCTCAAGAATAATTTAAAATGCCAACTCATTCATACTTTCAACAGACCCTATAACTTTTCTAGACCTTTCTTTACAAGAATTGCATCAATATTCACCATCAATGCTCAATATTGCGCCAATAATTACCATTTCCTGTAGGCCTTTAGACTAGGAGACAATAAGGAATTTAACTGCTGGCCTAGAGCCAAGAGCAGTTAGTCTCAGGTCACAGACAAGTTTAATTGGACATTTAGTCGACGGCAGAGGTAGGTACGATCTTTGAATTTAATAGATGGTGAATTCTGCATATGTATCACAGGGAATGCTAAGCTAAACGAAATGGATATCTTCATACGTATATACATACCAACAACATACCGCCAAACAGCAGTGTAAATGAACCGTTGTGTTCCGGATTTATTGACATTGTAGTCAAAGTAGAAGTGCGTGGTGGCCTGAGTGCGTAGTGCGAGTTTCTTAAAAACGATCGAGTAACTTAACCATCGCGTTAAGCGAGCAAACGTCAGTCACGGCGAATTGCGAGCAAGCGCGAGTGCGAGTTTCAAACATAGTCGTCGACTCGATTGGCGTTTATTCACCGTGAGCAGTGAACATTTTTTTGCTTATATTGGCTGCACTGGGTTTCAATGTGATAAGCCGACAAAATCTGATACGTATTTTATTTGGCCATGTTATTGGAGTTGCTGATGTACTCTTAAAATGGTTGGATTTTGCGGGCGCGTCGCTTGTCAAAAGCCATAACAAAACACTTTGAATCTTTCAAGTGTTCTCGTGTGGTGTGTACTGTGAAGATATTTGATAAATGGAAATTTATGAACAAAATATGCAAAATGAAGACAAGCCATCATCAATTTGATTTATTAGTATGATACATGAGACAGTAAGTACCTAATCCGAGTTACATATATTCCTAAATTCAATGTCCGTGAGATCATACAACGGGCTCTAATAAGAAGATCAAAAGTTTTATTAGAAGTATCTTGTGCCCTAGCACTCGCAACCATATTCCAAGCAAAAAAATCGTCATGCCATTATTTTTTGTATGTTCCTAAACACAAATCTTCTAATAAAATACCACTTTACAAGCCTCTCTCACTGCAAAATCCTTTGCGAATAACTTTACCATCGCGTTCGTGAGTAACACATGTCAAATGGATCAAATTTACAACTCGCACTGGCAAAATGACCGATTTCGCGCGTTATCGCGTTTGTATTCGATCGTCACTGTGAGAACGTAACATAAACAAATCTCGCACTCACAAATTATAATTCACAATATTAACACTAGGTGGCGCTGATCAAATGCCATACAAAACCGCGTTAACGCTAACGCGATCGAGTTGGTAAAAAAACTCGCACTACGGCCACTGTTGGTAAACGGACTTGACGCGACTGCCCATGTTGGCAGTCGCGTCAAGTCGCGTTCACGGTGGTCGCGGGTTCGAATCCCAGGACACACCTCTGACTTTTCGGAGTCATGTGTGTATTGATAGTCAATCACCACGCACTAAAACGGTGAAGCAAAACATCGTGAGGAAACCTACATAGTACATACCATAGCGATTTATAAAAATTTCTATGGTATGTAAGTCCGCCAACCCGCACTAGGCCAGCGTGGTTGACTATATGGCCTAACCACTCTCAATCGTACTGTCGATTGTAGAGTAGGCCCGTGCCCTGCAGTGGGACCTATATGGACTGATACAGATAGTCAGAGAAACAACTGGACATATTGAGACTTCTTATGTCTCAGGATGGCGAGCGCAGTAAAATGCCAAGTATTGCTACTTTGCATGAGCGGTCGTATCGCTCACCATCAGGGAATGGCTCGTCTCGCTATACGTAGCAATAAAAAATACAAAAGTTCATGCTTATATTTCCGAAGGTAAGTAGGATTTTACTAGTGCCACCACTACAAGTTTTCCCATATCATTTTACGCCAGGGTACACATGTGTAAATGCACTGTTGTATTTCGGTTTGAAGGACCTCGTAGCCAGTGTAATAACTGAACATATTGAGACTTAGCGTATCACATCGTGAACGCAGTCGAATGCCATATATAGTATAGTTAACGGTGTTGTTATATTTTGCTTATGTCCATGACCGGTCGTATCGCTTACCATCAGGCAAATGGCATCGTCCCGCTATTCAAAGCACCCAAATATTTTATAAGGCTGACGTATTTTGCTACAATTTATCTTTTTTTTTAAATATGTTTATAGAATCGTCTTAATTAAGCATAGAACCCTGTACTTTACGGTTCATAATTAGAAAGTAATAAATGTTCAATTCAAAATAATTTGTAAATATTCTCACGATAGACAATAGCCCATAATATTGATTCTGATATCGCATTTAACACGACGATTTTTTTCATTGTATATTCATCCATGAGAATTCAAAGATAACCTTAAAAATGGAACAAATGACCTTTTCTTATCATACATATTCTTATCCACGATGTGATTAATGATTCACAAAGCTATCTCCAGCGGAGATGGCCTAATGTGGACACAACATTACTTTACCGATCTGATATTAACATAACAAAAGAAAAACGCACTGTTTATGTTACATTACAGAGATATATTTTAGAAATGAACAGTCGAACGAAGCCGCCGACCAGACGGTACATGTGTTTAAATAATACACAATAGTTTAAAAAATTAAATGACTTCAAAATTGTAATAAAAAGAGAGATAAAATGATTTTTTTTTAAGGTCGGCGCCAACTGTGAATCGTTTGGCCGTGGGTTCGATACCCGCTTTGAGATTTATATTCGCATAATTGCATAAATATCAAATATTTGTATAATTCAAAAGTATTTGTTTCAGGTCTGTGTGAGAGTCATGTCTCTTTTTGTGGGGTCAGAACTATGTATGTGTCTTTAGGGTGTAGATACACCCTGAAGAAACATACATTTATGCATTAAAGGAATTATCTAATAGTAAAAGTTGGTACATTTTGATTAATTTAAGGGTAACATTTTCAAAGTCAGTTCTGTAGGTCATAAAACAATTCTACGCTTTTAAAACAACCCTTAAACATAAACAATAAAATAAAAATAATTTTAACATCCCCTAATTATATCAAAGGGCCATTGTTATAATACGAGAGACTTGTTAATTAACTGAGGGTGGCGCGCCTTCTAATTTCTTTTTAATTTGATGGAGGGAAGTCTTTTTAATTATATTCCCTGAAATTTTTTGACATTTCGCAATGAGGCTTGAGTATAAATCATCATCAATTTGAGAAGAAATGGATTTGAATTTTAAGACGGCAAAGACAGTATTTATGCTACTTTTGATAGCTTTCGTGAACAAATATGCAAAAAGTACTGGTTAAGTGTTTACTGGTGGTAGGTCTCTTATATGTGAGAGACTGCGTGGGTGGGTACCACCGCAATGTCTATTTTTCCTGTCAAACAGCAGTTTAAATGCACTGTTGTGTTTCGGATTGGAGGACATTGTAGCTAGAGTAACTACTGGACATATTGAGACTTAACGCAGTGGAATGCCGAGCATTGCTATATAATTCAAGGTGTTGTTTGGTTTTTGCTACGGTTCATGAACGGCATGCTCGTCTCGCGATTCACTGCATTAAAAAACAAAGTAATTTAGAAAATAAAAAAAATATATATGACGGAGAGTCAGACTGATTGCCTAAATCTTCCGCCATCAGTTCATGTGAGTCGTCCATACGTATGTATCGCCGGCGGTCTCCAATAGTCTATAGCAGCATAATAAACTCGTTGTTCTATTGCCACGATTAGGTTTAATGTTCCAATATAATTTAGGACTCAAAGTTACAGAGATTTTCAAGTATGAAAACAGATTTAAAGTAAACGGGTTCACACAAGTGCGATTCCGCCTTGCTTTCAAAATGGGATAACGTTTTTCTCTACACTGTAAAAGTCATCCTTTCATTTTGAGACAAGTAAGCAGTGTTGCCGCGTGCGACTCCATTCGGGTGTTGCCCACTTTAAATCTTATTTTCCAAAGACAAATCTATTTCCATCTACAAAGATCAAACAAACAAATCAACACTATTGCCATGTATCCAAATTAAATAAGCCATCTCGCCCCGTCATATATTTTTAAAATGTATTGCATAGGTGCGGCAAACGAGCAAACAGGTCACCTGATGGTAAGTGATCACTCCACCCATGAACATCCAAAACGCTTGGATCGTAGGAATCAGAAACTACGAGAGTCTTTTCGGTTCCACAAACACCCAGACCCGAAACAAATGTGGTTCACACAAATATTTGTCTCGGTGCGGGGATCGAACCCGCGGCCTCACGTTTCACAGTCAGTGATAAAATATGGACTGATTTGTAACAAATATGGTCTGAAATAAAGATTTATTATTATTATTATTATAACCAACTTCGCCATGTGGCTGTAAATTTTTATGGTTCCTTTCTTTTCAAACATACCCTTGATCCTTCTTGCTATTATAAAAACAATCTACCTACAGCCTCCAATTACGCGAGAAAAACATCAAAACACATCCTTAAGATATAAATAAATCCCGAGAGAATTTCGTACCGTTATCCGAGGAAACCTTAGGCATTTCCCGGGCAAAATTAACCCACCAAGGTAATTGGTACAAGTAAATTACGCCTAGGTAATTTTCTTCTGCGCTCTAAGAGACTGTACGGCACTGGGTAAATTCAATAATACGGAGGACGGACTAGGGTTTGAGGGGGTTATATAGCTTTCATAAAAGAAATAGACTGTACATTTCTATTTAACATAGTTTGGACATCTCAAAATTCACTTTAGTGCTTAGTGACAAATGCATTTTGCTTTAATTCTAGTAAATCTTGGATCATACGAATTGTCATGGCGAGTTTAAATATAATCTTGGGTTTTTCCAATTGACAGTCCTTTTCTTATAGATCTACTAGTATCAATTGGGTATGATTTAATTTTAGAAAATACACATACTTTAACATTTTTTTTGCCGTGCTTTTTTGTTTGTAAACATTATAATTGGAAATAACATACTTAAAAAGAAATATTGGCGCTCAAAGCCTACGTCTTACAGACATTCGGTTTGAGGAAAGGAATACACAGTACTTTTATTACTATAATAATTATACAAAAATCTCAAAATTATATTATCGCCAATCAATGCTCTATCTGGACAAACCTGTGCTTACCATGAGACTTTATAACATAAAAATATATTTACATAAACCAGGGGCCCATGTCCCCCATAGCAAATCCCTAAATACGTCCCCATCCGACCTTGAGGACGGCAACTCGACAAAATTTACTTTATTATGCCTTATATTAATGTTCAACTCTCCGGTTAATCGCGCCGTGTGTTGAAGAATGAGTAATTTTACCAAATTATTTCTTTTGGAGAGACTGAGACAAGCTGGAACGAAATTTGTGAATAAGTCTTTTAGGGCGTGTGTGTTTATGTAGCTATAGCGATATTTATGTATGTCGGTGGATATCCTATTTGATATAGACGGCATTTATGATCTACATTACATTACATTTACTGGTGGTAGGCCTCTCATATGGGATAGGTCGACTGGGTAGGTACCACCACAATTTCTATTTCTCCCGATAAATAGCAGTGTAAATGCACTGATGTGTTTTGAATTGAAAAACATTGTAGCCAGAGTAACTGCTGGACATATTGAGACTTAACATTTTATGTCTCAGGATGGCGAGCGCAGTGCTTTGTAATTCAAGGCGTTGTTTGATTTTGCTACTGTTCATGAGCGGTCATATCGCTTACCATCAGGCGAACGGTAAACTCGTCACGCCATACATTGCAAATATATATATTATGATACCCATATACCCCTTCCCTCCTCCCAACCTTTTTCCTTCCCACTCCCCTCCCAGTTTGATAGGTCAGTAAAAGATTCATAATACAACCGTTGTGAATATTAATGGATGGAAGTAATCACTTACCATCAGGTGAACCGAAAGCTCTTTACTCCCTATAATACTGGGTATATCAAGACTGCTACCGAAAACGAAGCCGGGTGGTAGTTCAAGCGACATTAGACACAATGCAACAGAAAAAAGTTGCAAAAATAAGCGACAATTTTTTTTCCTATGACCATATTTTGGTGATAAATACATTTTTTTCCTAAAATAATAGTGTGTACCCTTTTATTTATAATTAATCTAAGGTATAAGAGAGTTTAAATTATTATTTTAGCAAAATCTATGGATTTGCCACCCAAAAATGACGATATTTAAAAAATGATAAAAAATAATTGTCGCGTTTCTTTGCGACATTTTTAGTTTCATTGTGTTTGTAGTCACTAAAACTACCACCCGGCTTCGTTTTCGGTAGCAGTCTTGAGATACTCAGTATAAATATTATTTCTGTGTTAATAAGATAATTATTAGCTTCTGTTTCACCTATGACGGGCCCCGCTCATTGACAAAATGATTGAGAAACGGTTTCCTGTTCTTAATTAATATTAATGTTAGTATCAGTTTCGACAGTTTCGAAATATCTGCGTTGGTCTCGTCCAACCAGATTTTTTTATCGTAATAGTTTCGTGGTAATTAATTATAATCATAACTACTGATTTACTGTTAGGATAAAATCAATTCTATAAGTCAGAACATTGAGTAGTAAATTGAACATCTTTGTATGTGAAATCTGATACACCGATGATAATATTTTGAATTTAATTTTATGCAAATATTTCTCATTAAAATATATGAATATATATGTTGATGTGTTAGATATATTGATACACTTTTCGAAAGTGTAACTGATTTATACTTTTAAAATATTTTGATGTGTATATTAAGTTACATGCTTATTTTAAATTGTTATTTCTAATACTGGCACGCTATTACTATACTGGGAGGTTACTCTATGATAAAACGTTGTACATAATTTTTTACGTATATGCCTAGGTACACTACATTATGTTTAGATCCTTTATCATACATCGTAACCTTTGGCTAAGTTCGGAAGAATGATAAGTATAATTTTATAAAATCCATCCCATGGTTGTCTGTAAGACATTGCCTTTGAGCGCTAAGACCGCCAATTGCACTTTTACGTTTGAGATTTTCGTTTTATTTGTATTATTTTATCTGAAATGATGTGTATAAATAAATAACCAAATATTATAGAGGATAGTATTGAGTTTTAGAAGTGGAAAACTTATTTATTTATTTATTTTATGGAAGACCAACAAATACTACACAAGATTAAGATATAGTTTGTGGTGGCCTGTTGGTAAACGGACTAGACGCGACTACCAACATGTTCACGGTGGTCGCGGGTTCGAATCCCAGGGCACACCTCTGACTTTCCAGAGTCATGTGTGTATTGATAGTCAATCACCACGCACTAAAACGGTGAAGGAAAACATCGTGAGGAAACCTGCATACCATAGCGATTTATAAGAATTTCTATGGTATGTAAATCCGCCAACCCGCACTAGGCCATCGTGGACTATATGGCCTAACAACTCTCAATAGTACTGTCGATTGTAGAGGAGGCCCGTGCCCTGCAGTGGGAGGTATATGGGCTGATACAAGATTAAGAAAATGAGAAAAATATAATTAAAGATCCTCACTATTATACATTATATACAGCCGTATATGACAAAATACAAGTGTGAGTTAAAGTCGTACAAATTGTAGACCTTTACAACAATAGTCAATACAAAACATTGTAACTTATAACTTACTTCGGGTGTTGACGTAGGAATATTCGAGTTTCGTTTCGGATCACAGTATACAGGGTATATCAAGACTGCTACCGAAAACGAAGCTGGGTGGTAGTTTAAGCGACTTCAGACACAATGCAACAGAAAAAGTTGCAAAAAAAAGCGACAATTTTTTTTTTTGTTATTTTTTTCCTATGGCCATATTTGGGTGGTAAATACATTTTTTCCTAAAATAATAGTATATACCCTTTTATTTATAAATACTCTAAGGTATAAAAGAGTTTAAATTATTATTTTAGCAAAAACTATGGATTTACCACCCAAAAATGACGATATTTAAAAAATCATAAAAAATAATTGTCGCGTTTCTAGGCGAAATTTTTAATTGCATTGTGTTTGTAGCCACTAAAACTACCACCCGGTTTCGTTTTCGGTAGCAGTCTTGAGATACCCGGTATTGTAACTGCCATTACAGTCAAAGTAAAATATGTACTGGCGATCATCTTTCAACAATCGCAACAATTATGCTGACCTGTCCAAAACTCAATATAAACTGTCTGCTCCTGGAAAGCCATTTGTTAACGGTCCTTGTTATACGGGGGGAAACGGACTCCCTACCACAAGATTCATACTTATAACTTTATTTCTCCCGCCAAATAGCAGTGTAAATGCACTGTTGTGTTCCGGTTTGATGGATATTGTAGTCAGAGTATCTACTGGACATATTAAGACTTAAAATATTTATTTGTAATTTAAGGTGTTATTTGGTTTTACTATTGTTCATGAGCAGTCGTATCGCTTCCTATCAGGCAAAGGGCACGCTTGTCTCGCCATTGAGGGCAGTAAAAAAATCTAGTTTGTATTTACCAAGAAAATATGTGATCAAAAGATCACATCACAAGATGAAATATCAAGATATCCTAATGAAGGCAAATGTTACGAAACATCAAAGGACAAAGCAAACATGTTATTTTGTTCTATAATTTATTTTATAAAGGAAACATTTCGAGATTTTCATTATTTGCTTTCATTAGGATATGCTCACGCTTACTTAGCCTTAAGAGGGTAGGCAGAAATGTCTTTAGGGCCACATACATTGAACAAATGATTTTCGTCCGATGATTTGATAATAAGACTATAGTCGTGGCTTAAATTCTAATTCAAATATGGCCATAGGAAAAAAATAACAAAAAAATTGCTTTTTTTGCAACTTTTTCTGTTGCATTGTGTCTGAAGTCGCTTAAACTACCACCCGGCTTCATTTTCGGTAGCAGTCTTGATATACCCTGTATAATAGGAAAGTTTTCTCAAACGATGTTCATTTTATTTTTTTATTTTCTATAAAAATACCGATAGCGTTCCAAAAACACTTACATTACGCATCACTATACAAACCCAAATGGATATGTTTTATTCATGGAAAACAAAAGGAGTACTCGTATTCTGTCCCGATACCTCTCGGCTCAATCCTTAAAATTTCAATTCCGTCTAATGAGACAATGCGGAGTGTTTTAGTTGCCCTTAATTTACAATAAAAACGATGTATTTGCATAAGACAAGAGAAGCTTAGGCCGCCCGTACACTTGCTACTGAAAGGGTTATTTATTGGATAGGTATGTTTCATTATTTTATTTGTCATTATACTACATTGCCGTAAGGCCGCGGCCGGGGCAGTATAGATTTAAATATTTTATTGAACTATTTGATTTTGCCTATAAAGAAGGACATCTAATCACAGGCAAGCTGTTTCAATTGATTAATTGATGGGTATAAAGTGTTTGCCTTTTCCGGGAATCGAATCTAGGACGTTACGATTCATAGCCGATTGACGGAGGCCCAACACCCTTTACCTGTTCTAACCTTGTATCTTCTCCCTCCTATATTGATGCCAGCCATCAATAGTTAAACAGTCTTATTCATAAACCTGTATTAGTTATCGAATGTTTTTTTCCCTTTTGTACTCTTGAATATATTTTGAGTGAAAAAGGCAAAATATTCGCAACTTAAAGGCACTCATTTCTATGGTATGGAGACTGTCCCGCCCTCACACCCACCACTGCAACTCCTGAGAGCTAGGATCAACAAGCACACATTGTAATGACACCGAGCATGGAAGCTCGGCGAGTCTCCGGGAATGTCTAACTTGTCTTTAACCCGCAACGAAATTAATCAGAAAGTTAAATTAATAGGTGGAGTTAGATATAATTATTGTCCACTTCCCTCCGTGCCAAGCGTGGTGGACTTTACCAGCTTGGGGCCTAACCCATCTCAATAGTACTCTTAATTGTAGAGGAGGCCCGATCCCTTCAGTGAGACGTTTAAGGGATAATATAGATACAGATTGAATTTCCTTTCAATATTTTACCTGCTAGAAACAATACTTTATTGGTAACAAGATATTCGCAACCATACAATGTCGAAACCGGGCAAAACGTTTCGGATTAATCCGAATTGTAGGTGCGTAGTATATCCGAGCTAAAATAATGTATTTAGTTGTATTTTTGTGCAATACGCGTAGACACACACACATACACGTGGATGGATCATCCGTTGCTGGACTTCACATGTTCTCGAATATTTTGTTGGTATTCTTGTAAATTTCGCATCGACGCTAACGAAAATGTTCTATGATTACACATATACATAGGTTAAGGGTTTTGTTGTGTATTTTCTTATTTTGTATTACATTAAAGTGTAAAAAAATAAATAAATACTATGATCGAATTCGCTAAAAATATTTGAGATATAAACAGGAAGAATATAGAGATAGATCCTACCTATGTTTTACAACCCTGTACCCTATGCTTCACAAGTGAAGTAAGGCTGCGGGCACGAAACTAGCGATGGCGGAGCGGTGGCGGGGCGATGCGGCGGCGGAGCGGCGGCGATGCATTCAAAACACAGATCACTCCCAATAGATACCTAATGCAAGGCAGCGGTTGCGCCCAACACATAAGTTATCAGATAGATATAAACCGATGCCAAATGTCGCGTCATCAGTGTCGTCCAAGTAGTGGACCCGCACATGTCGTCGCACGTTAGCGAAAATCACATTTTGGAAACATAATATTACAGTTAATAATGATTTGTTCAATAAAATGGTGTGCCAAAAACTCAAAAAAATAAAGTATCTAAAAAAACGCAATAAGTTTTCATCGATAACTAATATTCTTTAAATTAATTTGGTCCCGAGCGAGCTCAATTTATACTGGTTAATGTATCAATGTCAAACAGTCAAGTTCGGATGGAGAATCAGCCGTCTCTTTTTCGCATAGCAATAACCGTAATAAGCCATCTCTTTTGGCGAAATCACGCGTTCTTCTAGTGTTTGACGCATGTTTGTAATATAATTCCCAGAAATATCGATATTGTAAAACAATAATGTAAATTAATTTTATTAAATGACAATGTCACAAAATATATATTGATTTAAATAAATATTGCAAATTACCATAATTACGTTATTTTATGTAATTTGAAATAGTTAAATTTGTTAACAAGGTACTTTTACAATATTTTTTTATTTATTTTTATCCTTGGCGTAATTAAATTTCCTTTTTTCCCTCTAGTTGTATACGTTTTCAAATATAATGGGAGGGTATTTATCATAAGTTTTAGTATACTAAGTTTATTGAGAATCAGTAGCACAAGCTATTGCACTAATTTTAACATACGTTGTATATATCGTCTCAAAAACATTCATAGTTCGTCAAGTGGGTTTCATCGTCACTTGTCGATATTACATATACTACAGCCGCCGTCAGAACTCAAGAAACGGAATAAGTTATTGAAGCCCTTTAGGGCGTGAGGTTTAGTTATTTACTATTTCATATTTTTATCTGATCTTTTATATCAACACTTAATTTGGGTATTTCGCCATTATGGTATACAAAAATACACGGTGAATAATAGAAATAAAACCGTTACATACTAAAGTATAAATCTTAATCCTATTTTATTCGTAGTTAGCGGTTGCAGGTTGGTATAATTTATCAGATCAGGCCGGTGAAAAAATAATATCAAACATTTAACAAGTTGGTAATTAAGTTATAGAAGCGATCATAATACATGAACTTACTGGTAAATCGAACTATCGATACATTTTTTTATTTATCGACTTATGCCTCATCTCTCCATCTCCAGTGCAGTCCACGTGACCGCGCTGCAACCCGCCCACCCCCCGCGCAGTTCCCTTCGTTGACGTTTTCGGTTCAAAACAAAACTATCGTAATGCGGTATCTATTGGAAGTGATCTGTGATTCAAAAGCATGGACAGTATAGGTGACGCGCACGAAACTCGCGACAGCGGGGCGGGGCGATCGAGCGTTGCACAGGCGGCAGGAGGGCGACAGCGGCGCGGGTGTGACGAATAAGATTAATGTTACGGACAAATAGGTAAAAATCGAAGTTTTCGTTTATTTACATACATTGGGAATTGTAAATATATGTTTAAATTAACCATATTTTTTAAACAAAAGTATAATCTAATAGCGTGCTGGATTATACTTATAGCCTAACCACTCTCAATCGTACTGTCCAACAGCCCGTACCCTGCAGTGGGACGTATATGGATTGATGCAGATATTCTAGTAGAATACATCAATTATAGATACTGTTGTTTTTAAAATCTATCTAATATTGTAGCCTTAGAAATAATAAAAAATTTATAAGTTGTTAAACATACATTATCATATTTTGTTTTTATATTTTATTTTACATTATTCTGAAACAGTAGGTAGAAATGTAACAAATATATGATGTGTAGTATCTGCAGCAATGCCGACTTGATCTATATTTCCCTGTCATAACTAATAGACCAAGAGCCCGTGGCCGCCAGACCTTCGTTATTTTATACAAGCTGAAAGTTTGTGGGCGCATGCCTCGGACATAAGCATCACACGATCAGCTATTATGAAGTGCCGATCGTGGTTGCTTTGGAAGTTATGAGCTTTAATATTTCTAGCAAGATGAAAGAACCATCAAAAGTATCTGAATACTAAGGAAATATTTTTTTATAGTTGTTTTAACAACATATATAAAATTCAGCTTTTATACTACAACGCTGACAAAATTGCATTATGTTAAAGTTTGAAAATAGCGTAATATTTAATAACATGTAATTTTGCCGAAGTTATATTATAAAAGCCGAATTTTATATATGTTATATTTCCTTGGTATTCAGACAATTTTGATGGTTCTTTCATCTTGCCAGAAAAATTAAAGCTCATAACTTCCAAAGCAACCACGATCGGAACTTCATAATAGGTGATCGTGTGATGCCTATGTTAGAGGCATGCGCAGACAAACTTTCAGCTTTTATAAAATAACGAAGGTCTGGCGGCCACGGGCTCTTGGTATATAAGCGACTGATCGACCGTCATGTTTCGTGCCCACGCGAAATACTACTCTTCATCGCCCCGCTCCGCCGCCGCATCGCCCCGCCACCGCTCCGCCATCGCTAGTTTCGTGCCCGCAGCCTTAATCATTTATGATTTACTAGCGGCCCGGCCCAGCTTCGCCCGGATACAAATAGATTTCTGTACAATAATATGTACGTATTATACATATAAACCTTCCTCTTGAATCACTCTATCTATTAAAAAAACTGCATCAAAATCAGTTGCGTAGTTTTAAAGATTTAAGCATACAAAGAGACATAGGGACAGAGAAAGCGACTTTGTTTTATACTATCTAGTGATGAGCAGACCATTTACCGAGTTCTGCTATCATGAAGATTAGTTCAATATTATATTCTCCAAACTATTTTTTATGTTCAATTTTCAGAGCAAAAATATACCTATTTGGTTGCAAGCATTTCCTAGCCTATTCCTATTACTATATTTTAAATTGTGTATATTTAAAACCTATTATCAAAATGCCTTACAGTTTACCTACCTCCAAATTTAACCTAATAGATTTAAATGCGATTAACTAAATTTATTCGCCTATAAAAATCAATTGATTAAAACTATCTCAACAATAACAATTTACATGTATTAGTTGGGTTTTAGTGAAAATATTTAAAGCGTTTTCAATCGGAGGTATACAAGCGCCTTTTTCTACGGGGGGTAGGCCCTTAACTGACTTTACGACTTGTTGGCGCTGTAAAATGAGTATAAAACGCGGGTTTTGTGAATAAAATCATTATTTAAACAGTAAAAGTGATATCTGCTCGTAATTTCGGGCTAAATACGTCTTTGGTGCGGTTGGAGTGATAGCGGATAGCGGGGAGCGTGAGCGATTAATTATTGAATGAATGATATAATTATAGTTGAATTAAATGGATATTTACAGATTTTACCGCGGATTTGGTTTGATTTTTACATTTTTTTGGTTCAATGTGAAACCAGTCGCGTAAATCTAAGAAAGCATTATGATGCATTTTTCCGTTTCCTTTGCTAAGTTTCTTTGTTCATTTTCAAAATTGACAACTTTTATTTGATACACAAATATTATATAATAAATATAAATAAATAAATAACACCCAACAGTCACATACATAGTCCTGACCCCACACTAAGATCGAGTCTTGTGACGTGGGTATCAGGAACTACGAGAAACTTTTCGGTCGCACATACACCCAGACCCGGAAGAAATATATGTGGGCCGCACAAATATTTGTGCGGCCCACATATATTTCTTCCGGCCGAACCCGCGGCCTCTCGTTTCACGGCGTCTAACCAACTGCGCCACGGAGGCTGTCAAATAATATAATATTAATACAAGTATAATATACTTGTATTCATATCCGTTTGAACAAATCCTGTTTAGCTCATAAATTAGACAATGTTTATACCATTAGACTTTGGTAACAAAAATCTATGTGTGTTAAGCAATAAATGACTATTTTTAATGAAAATTGGCGGTATTCTTCATTCTAATACCAAAGAAGATTTTATTATATTGGAAAAAATAAGCTACTAAATAGAAATCTTACTTTAAAACGTTCTTTTTGTTCCATTCGCCTGTCATATTTTACATTGTAATTAATTTCAACTCCGCTATCAATACAACCGCATCCCAAAAGCCTTCGTTTGACACCCTGCAGCGCAAAAACGACATTCTCCATATCAAATTCAATTGAAAATTATATTATTGTGTGTATCTGACATCCACGGATTATAATAGGTATTGTTCACTTGACATTGTATGGAGTGTGTTCGCAGAATAATATTTATTTGGAATTTTCGGTTTACCTGCTTGAGGAAAGAATTTTGTTAGGTAGATGTGTAAGAATGAGTTGTTGTGGTGCGGTGGCATTGATTTATTTGAATTTAATATCAAGAGTTTCGTTTTTTGGACCTTATTTGAAAAGTTTGTTGATCTGTTTTTGTAAATTCCGTATCAGCCCATATACGTCCCACTGCAGGGCACGGGCCTACTCTACAATAGAGAATACAATTGAGAGTGGTTAGGCCATATAGTCCACCACGCTGGCCTAGTGCGGGTTGTGTTGGGTTGTAAATTAGTGCAAGGCAATTGAATTATAATTGTTACTTACGGATTTTATCGTGGAATTTGTCGCGGAGTCGACCTCGTGACCACGAAACCTGTAAAGGAATCCAACGCGTCGGTAAATTCAAAAATGTATCTCTCTCTTCAGTTGGTCCCCCATTAATGAGGATCGTGACTCTCAGATGTCTTGATAACCTCTCACCACCGACTTCGGTCTTCTGCTTGATTAATGCTGCATTAATGGGGACCTTCAGTGTATTGACAACCTGATCCACCCATCGTTTGGGAGTTCGTCCTCGTTGTCTTTTTCCCTAAAATTTTCCAACAATTGAGCTTTTCCAGGTGTTCTGGTTCGCGTCTTGCGATATGTCCGAATTATTTTAAGGTTCAGTGTAAGCAGGTAGATCTTGTTAAAAATGTATAAAAATAATAATAGTTTTATTTCAATATGTAACGTTCGTAGCCTTTCTTCTGATGGTAGCTATACAGTCGGACGCTATCCAATTAGTTGATATAAACCTTCCGTCAATCTCATTCACCGTACGAAACTCAATAGCAATACTCTATGTGATAGTGGTTTCACCGGGTCAAACGAACCAATTTGTTAACTACACTGCCTCCGCAGTGCAATTGGTTAAACGCCGACTGTGATGCATGATGCCGCGGGTTCGATCTCCGTACCGAAACAAATATTTATGTGATGCATTGGTATTTTCGGGTCTGGGTGTTTGTGAGACCGAAAAGTCTCTCGTAGCTACTGATACCCACAACACAAGACTTGATCTTAGTGTGGGTTCTGGACTGTGTATGAAACTGTTGGGTGTATGTATTTAAGTAACTACAAAGACTGACAGCAACAAAGTAACAATTTATTTTTTTGTAAAAGACCTACTATGCTTGTATCATCATAGTAGGATTATATGTATAAATTTTATTTAAAGCTTCATAATATACTGAAAGTATACAGGCGGACTTAATGCCTGAGGCATTCTCTGACAGTATACCTTAGATTGGGATAGAGATGAAGCACAGCAGGTGTAAAAATAGATATATTACTTGCATTTAAATAACAATAAGAAATATTAACATAGATGATACATAACATGGAATACATAAATAAACATAAAACAATATAAACACATAATATACGTAGTTATCTATAACATAAAATATTGTTAATATTCATATGATCACTAAATGATGTTAGGTTATGTAATTACGTAATATCTTAAGACCCCTCACAAGACAGTCCTTTACGTAAGGCTGAATTGATTAACCGACTTAGTTGTAGATGGATCTCACAACTTTTTACGTTAGAAGAAATGAGTTGCGAGACTTTCGTTTACTAGTTTTTATATTAGTTAACTAGCATTAATAAAATTATTATTTAGTTACTAAACCTTTGTATTTTCTGTGTTTCATTTTTCATTGTGACTACCCATTTGTTTCATATTTATAATTGTTCTAGTCCATCTTAAGGTAGTCTCGAAGACATCGCCGATTTGCAATACTACCGTCGATTGTTACGCTTATTTTTTTGCATTTTGGTTGTTTAACTACTTTATTGTTTTTATGTGTTGTACAATGAAGTATATTGATATCTGATTGATAATATTAAAAATTATTTTCGTTTTAAATAAATATGTACATGATGCTGCTGGCCAAGTCGATCTATTTATTTAAAACGTAAATAATTTTTAATATTGATATGATACTAACTTACGTAATAACTTTATACAGAAGGTCCTTTAAGCAAGGACTAAATAAATTAAACGACTTGGTGTTTCATGCATCTCACAACTTTTTGCGGTAGAAAACCTGAGCTGCGAGACTTGGATTTTTTTACAGGATGTTTTTGATGGGATTGGATTTTTCGACGAAAATTACAAGGTGAAACTTGGGTGTCCTGGTTGCACTTGTGACTACCCCTTCTGGGAAAAAGGCGTCAGTTTATGTATTATACATACATAAACTGACGCCTATATATAGGTTACAACTGATCTCCATCACCACCTGTACCATTAAAGATTATGTTTACCTTTATAAAGAAATCTGATAATTCTCCGACAATTCCAAAATATGACGCAGCAGAAATTCCTAACACTATCCAGGTCGACAACCAAACATTGTAACATATATCCCCGATGCACGTTCCCATTAGAGCGAGGTTGGCATAAAATTTCGCATTACAATATCGAGATCAGTCACTCGGGGGATTACGTGCAATATGCAAATGCGATGCGGATGAATTTGAGTGTGCCAAATTTGGATGAAGTTATTTGTTAGGGCTTGAGAATTTGTGGTGCTTTGGTGGTGTGTGTTTTTCTGTTAATAGAAGAGAGAAAGAAATTGTTATTGGAAGCTAGCAAAAAGGCAATTTATGTAAAACAAAAGAAAACAAAGAAAGAATAAGAAAGGATTATGATGTACTTCTTGAGTTAGATAATAAATTGATACAATTTCGACTGTGTTATGACTGGAACCACAACAAAGCGTAGGTTTCAGAGGTAACTTGCCTTTATATTAATAAACACATCATTGACATTAAAAGCGTCAATTTTAATATAGCCGAATTTCGGCCTTAGGATCGACCGAACCCTGGCTTGATTTCATCAAGGAATATACTATAACATTCAACAATTTCACCATTGAGAATACTGAAGATCTGTCACAATAAACTGATGACCAACGATCAGATATTAAATGCAATGCAATCTAGACTAAATATCTCCAAAGAAGAAGAAATATTTATAATTTATCTGATACAGTAATGTTTCCTTCTAAGACCTGAAAAGTAAAGTGATGCCTATCAGGATTCATATCTACTACCACTATTTATGAGCTCTCCTGAAATCTTACTCACAAAAAAAACAAAATAGCCAAGTTACTATTCACACCAATTTTCCACGAAACTGGTGGTATACCGCCAAATAGCAGTGTAAATGCACTATTATGTTTCAGATTGAAGGAAATTGTAGCCAGACTAACTACTGGATATATTGAGACTTAACATCTTATATCTTAGGATGGCGAGCGCAGTGGAATACCAAGCTTTGAAATTCAAGGTGTTGTTTCGCCTCACCATCAGGCGAACGGCATGCTCGTCTCGCAATTCAAAGCAAAAAAATGCTTATACAATCTGGGTAGATATTAACCATTGGTACTATAACTTGAACGACCAACACCGAAGATTTATTTCCAACTGGTTTACAGTTATCTTCAATTATAATTGAAATAGCGTTCAAGTGAAATGTTATTTCAATTATAATGCAATGTTGGCTAGCATCTCCGAGCTAATCTAGATTCACAATATTCTGAATCCTTCCCTAGACGCGTTTTAGTATAAAGCTCTTTCCGATTAAGGTTGTCGCTTACGAGAATATCTTCAATGCTCGAAGTAAAATTATCTAGTGGAAATATCACTTCATTGTCCGGTAATGGTTATGTTGGAGCGAATTACTTATTTTGAAAGGATTTAAGACTTCAGACGGCGAGCATAGTGAAATGAGAAGCATTGCTTTGTATTTCATGGTGTTGTTTTGTTTTGCTACTGTTCATAGGTTGTAGAACTCTTACCATCAGGCGAACGGCATGCTCGTCTCGCCAGTTATTGAAATTTAAAAAAAACTAGATGTCTCCGATACGCAAAGATCATTACCTCACTATGGCCGGACCTTACCTACTATGTACCGTATATATATCTGGTAGAATATAAATATTCTACCACCAACAAAGTCATGGTAAAACCTGCATGCCGGGAAGTTTTAATCAGGACAAAACCTGCATGCCTAGAATTTCTAAAGAAAACATGATTTTAGCAAAGGTTTCTTCAGCACTTGGTATTATTAAATAAATTCCACCTGCCAACCCTAATTCGTTCGACGCGGCGTGTTTACTCGTCGGATAATTCTCACATTCTATTGTCTAGTGCGCGTTTCGCGACCTATTTCTTTTGATTGGGTTTGTTTAGGTTTGTATCTAGTTTCTGGTTACTTTTGTGTTAGTAAAATAACAAGCTTAGAATCTGAGCATGGAAAATTCTAGAAGAACCCTCTTTTATAGACTGCTGTTGAAAGTCTGACGATGATCGATATAATAAATATACCCATAGTCTTGACGGCACAAACTAAGACTGAGTCTTGCGTAGTGGGTATAAGGAGCTAAAAGAAACTTTTCGGTCACACAAACTTTTGCTCAGTGCGGGTATCGAACCCACGGCCTCTTGTGTCAAACCACATAAATTCCCAATTTATATGTATCTTTTTGTATAAAGTTTTAAGCAAGCTAAGTGTTGTCAGCATAGTCATCTCACATCAGCTTACTACTATTACAGAAACCTTTTTTTACATTACAGTGGTGTAATATGTTCCATGAAGACGCTAAATGCAGCCAATAAACTGTGAAAATTCTTGCAGTAGGTCTAGTTTCACCCACTAGTGAAGGTAAACCATGAAAATTAAGGAAGTTCACTGACCCTAGATGGCCCACTGGCTCAAGATAATGAGAATTTACAAAGTGACTGGCATGTTTCCCTTGCACCAATATTTACTCCAATCGAGGCATTTAAAATATTTGTTCAAATCCAGATCGAATTGGCGGATATGAAATGGATGTCGCCAATGACAAACAAACGTGTAACAAAACAAAAACTGGTGAGAGCTATTGATGGCAATACTGTCTTAGTTTCTCATGACCACGAATGATTTGTATTATCACATTGACAGGTAGAATCTTTGTGTGTGCGATAAGTGGATAATTTATTTGCCAAAATCATTAAATCCCTATAATAAATAACATACCGTCCTATCCGTTCTATGTCAGAGTAAAGCTTGATATTCCACTTCCCATACTCCCGACTTTTTGTCTTAATATTTATATCTTCGCAAAATATGCAGTTTTTTTTTATTGCAGTGAATGGTGAGGTGGGCATGCTGTTCGCCTGATGTTAAGCAATACGACCGCTCATGAACAGTAGTAAAACGTAACACCTTGAATTACAAAGCAATGCTTGGCATTCCACTGCGTTCATCATCCTGAGACATAAGATGTTAGGCCTCAATATGTCCAGTGTTTACTTTGACTACAATATCCTTCGATCCGAAGCACAACAGCGCTTTTACCCTGCTATTTGGCGGGAGAAATAGTCATTGCGGTGGTACCTACCCAGGCGTCCTCTCACATATGAGGGACCTACCACCAGTTAGCAATTTTCCACAAAATCACACAAAGTAATTCACTTTACCTGAGAGTTACCTAGGGCATATTCCATATTCCATTAGCAGACAACACTTTAACAAATAGACAAGAGCCCTCTTCACGCAATCACGCTCCAACGGGGTCAAGTTAAAATTGCTCTCAACTTCCAATGCAAAACTTTCGCATAGCAGATTCACCTGCTCAATAAAACTACGGCTTAGCTTCGTCGCGGTTAGATTGCAAAAGTTAACACTTTGCGCCTGCTACTAGTTGCTTCCCCTGTTTACTTTGCATTGAATATTTATCAACGATGTTTTACCTCGAGGTTAGCTGTTACTGTATGCTACTCTGAAAATTCTTCTACTGTTTCAGTGATCGCTGCTGGGTTTTCAACAACGTCGTTTTTATACCTCGATTAGAAGTAAAATAATTGGTATTTCAATTCACTCACTGGTATTTTTATTTTTAAATTATTTATTGGTCAGTAGCTCACTTATTAGAGATATTTTGATAGTCTATCGTCTTCAAGAAGTCGCTGGGTGCAGGCCGCTTCCAACAGGTCGTTGTGGAGATCCTTAGGGGAGGCCTATGTTCGGCTTCCTGTGGCTGAAGTGATGATGATGATGATCGTCTTCCGGTCGTGTTACCTGGTGTCATCCCAGCCTGTTCCAGAGTCCGCCTTTCCATTTCATCTCCGGTACCTCGCCAGATCTTTGGCGTCCTCAACTATAAGATCATTGGCTTTCATATCTTCCCTGGGGACATAAACTCGGTTGGTCTCCATTTAAATTGCGGAAAATAACAAATTAAACTCACTAAAGCCATAAACGGGTACATGTTAATACAACGAGTAATACAATGCCAGTAAATTATATTACAAAATAAAATTAAACATTCCGCCGTTTAATACCTATTAGGTTTAACATAGTAATTCCTAGTGCCGTAATTTTCTACTAAACCGCTGTAGGGTCACCATGTATATGATTTAATAAGGATAAGTCCCAACGAGTAACAAGAGGAATATATCATTTATTTAATTACTTTTTATTGTTCACACGTGAAAAGGACATAACAATAAGATCATTCATCTTCTATGAAAATAAAAAACTGATTAGTGCTCTTTAAATATTTGAGGTATGAACATAAACGATATACCAATTACCATCAGAAACATTTTATTCAATCTCAAACAAAACGAATGTAAAGTAAAATTTTTATTTTCGGCGTCTACTAGATACGAATTTGGAAAACCTGTTACCTACACAAATTTTGAGTCCGGTCTTTATATTATAGGGTTGCAACCCAAGGGCATGGAGATGCGTTGCTATTCTTTAAGATGGCAATACCACGTGTTGTAAAGATCGCTAGGTCGTAATTATTCGGAAATGCCGCTATAATCCTTGGATATTCCGTTTTATTTTTACTGCACAATTCTTGAGAGGCATTGAAGTAAGCTTTTCACTATAAAAAATATTTAATATCTACCATTTTTCTCTTTTCCTTCATCTTCAATCGATATGAATTATTAAAAACTAGCGGCCGGCCCAGCTTCGCCCGGGTACAAATAGATTGCTGTACAATAATATGTACTTATTATACATATAAACCTTTCTCTTGAATCACTCTATCTATTAAAAAAACCGCATCCAAATCCGTTGCGTAGTTTTATAGATTTAAGCATACAACGGGACATAGGGACAGAGAAAGCGACTTTGTTTTATACTATGTAGTGATAGATTACAATATAAAGTCTCGATTAAAAATGAAACCATGGCCACCCCACAGACCGCCTGTAGTTTAATAAGCCGAGTCAGTAATTTGTTACCTGTTTTAAGGCGGTCAGTATGTTGTATAAATAGGGGTGCGTAGTTATTCATCCCTTATGAACTCGATGTTAGTTTATTAGTGTTTTCCGGTTCACTGTTTATTTTGGGGTTGGGAATTCGGGGTAGTTTTAGTAGTTTTTTATATGAGTGTTTGAGAAACGCCTCCGTTTGTTTAGTCGTGAGAATTAGCTAATAAATAACTTAGCTTATATTACATTGGTAGGAATCTTACTTTTTTCTTTAAATAATGATTTCAATAATAATTATATTATATTTTGTTTCAGGTAATAAATTGTAGTGCATTAACAAGAATCGCCACATTGCAATATAATGGGAACAAGGCGTATGTATGTATATTCTTTAGCTTTGAATTTATATATTTTGGTATTTTGGAAATATTTATATGTAATGTGTAGAGATTTAGTTGATATTGTTGAATGAAAGGCAAAATATATGTACGTATATATACTAAATTAGAAAATTAATTACATTGCAACTAGTAATCATTGCAATTGCACGAAAGTAAAAAAGTTAAAATAAAACATAATTAATTACTTAAATGCTGTCGACACAGAGTATCGAGTGGCAATAGACAAGTACCTCTTGTTAGTTGATAAAATTATGCCGACCTATCAACTAAGGCTTTTAGTACTTGTTTACGCTACAAAACGATTTAGGAACATAAAAAATTGGCGACACGTGAGCATCTTAAAATTAAGACAAAATGACCCGTTTCGAGAAACAAACCCACGACATCCTAGTTTAAGCTTTTGTTTGTTTAAATACGAAAAACGAAACAATGTTCATAATTTATCGCATGATTGAAATTAAAATTTAACAACTAATGAAGTGGATTATGAATTATGATTTAGTAGTCTGGATAAAATTATTACAAGCTCTTCTGTTTTATTAATTAGTAAATTTGTTATTAAATTCATATTGTATTTTAATATTATAGTAAATATCGTGAATTTTGAGCAGAAAATTTAATAAATAAATATTTATTAATCATGTTGATTTTTTAATATACTTCTCTATAATTGAGAAGAGTTAATCCGTTAGTCTACCACATTGGCATCTTGTGCGTTAATAAACCACATATTCATTTCACAGTCTCTGACAGCTCCCGTGACGCAGTTGGTTACACGGCGGGTGTGAAACGAGATGCCGCGGGTTCAAAATATTTGTGAAGCCTGCAAATATTTTATATAGGTTTTTAAACCGACTCGTCTCGTCATTAGTGAAAATTAAAAAAAAAACTTCAACAAATAAACACAACTATGGACTATATGGCCTAACCACTCTCAATCGTATTCTCGATTGTAGAGTAGGCCCGTGCCCTGCAGTGGGACGTATATGGGCTGATACATATACAAATAAACACAATGGCAAATTTCGAAAAACTCATCACAATGTCAAAAACGTTTAATTGCAAAGTTGACACAATCGACGGGTACGAAGTATGAAAATTTAATCAACACTTACAAAGGGAAAATTATTAATTTTCTCATAGAGTTTCGTTTCAATTACGTCTGACCTCGCCGGATAGTTATTACATGAGCAAAGTTTCCCTATTCGGTGGCATTTGTTTGTTTCCATCTACTTGTTATTTCGTAGTGTTGAGTCGTCCAGTTTTTATTTATTATTTTTTTATTGCACTGAATGACGAGACGAGCAAGCCGTTCGTCTAATGATAAGGATTTGGAACACAAGTTTTTGGGTTATAATTATCGTCCAGAAAAATAATGTTACAACATACTTGATGTTACTGCATTTATGATTGTAACCTGTTTTGTGTTAAATAAAAATAAATAAATAAATAAGCGATACGACCGCTCATAAACAGTAGCAACATTCCACTGTTGCCTAGTTGTAACTAGACTCGTGGTTTATATTATGTGTATAGTTTAATTTTTTTTTTAACGCTAACTGTAATATAAATGGCATGTGTTACCAAGGTCATAGGATGAAAAAATACGTAGTGGTAAGTTTTAATCTATAAAGGCATATTTATATTTTACTGGTAGGTCTTTCATGAGTGAGAAGCCACCTGGGTGGGTACCACCGCAATAATAATAATAAGCCCCTCAAAGTCCAACCCTGCGTCCGTGCTGACCATCTAAGCCACGTGAGGGGCGGACACTCGCAACGCAATTACCAAGCGAGTGACAAAAAGGGCACTGGCAAACCCATCAATATGGAGCTAAATAAGAAAATTGAAAGATTATGGTCGCTTCCCGGGGGTGATCGCCGGGGCACGTCTGGAGCCGATGCTGGACGTCTCAGCATGCAAGCCATCGGTGGCGAGGGTACTGGGCGGCCCTCTGCCGGGGAACCCGAACAATGCGAGCCCATCAGAAGGTACAACCTACGGTCGCTATCTAGAAGCCAGAGCACAAATGCTGGCACTGCACGGCGTATGACGAGCATTCAGGACGGAGGCGTTACACGGCTTGCTCCAATTGAGGAATGGAGCCAGAGTAGCCGTACAAATATGGCTGAAATGAATTCTTCAGAAGTCATACTATCATCATCTCTTTCCTCACCCTCATCTCTTTTTCCATCAGTCCCATCTTCTCCGCCCTCATACTTAAATTTAAACACTAATAGTTCCTCCCTTTCTCCTTCTTCTCCGGAATCGTCAGTTTCTTCAACCGCACTCACAAGGCAGCCTGAACAGCTGACGCATACCCGCATTACAAGAAGTAATAGTAGAGCAGCAACCCCAGCTGAGGATGTTTCGCAGGAGGCACTTGCCACTCAACCTGCGACCATCAAAGCTGGCAAACCGAGGGTACGCATGAAATGGGATGATAAAATAAATACTTTCATCATGCGTACCTACCTATATGTAACTAAATTAGAAACAGACAAAACGATGTATTGCAAAAAATTATATGATAAATTTAAAATTCAATACCCACATATAAACGTTTCATCGCAAAGAATAGCAGATCAACGAAGAGTAATTATTAGGAACAAACTTTTATCAGATACACTAATCGCGAGCTTAAAACAAGAAGTCACTGAACTTTTGAGACTTGAAGAAATGAATGACATTTCAGAACCCATATCATCACCACCATTAGTAGAAGATAATACTGTAACTCACACATCTGACCCTTCCATTGTAGCACCTTTATCACAAACAGCAGCTAACCGACATATGGACACAACGGCAGACAGTGCTCATGTTCAGGACCTTATTGATGAGTTTGAATCTGCACTAACATTATATTCAGAAATGGATCCGTCAACTCGTCCCAAGCTTCCCCGTTTACGAGAAAATAAAAGTTATATCAGTTAGTAAATGTTTTTAATTGCCAAATTCTAAGTAATTTTTTTCTCTGAAGTCGAATCTAGCTCATTTACATACGATTATTTATTGCAGTGCAGTAGTAATATCAACAAGATTAGGCTATAAAATATCTCCCGATACTAATTATAAAGGTAAACGGCAAACAAATAAACCTCAATGGCAAATAAGGCTAGAAAAAGACATAACCAATCTACGTGCTAATATTGGTAGGTTGACACAGTACATTAATAATAATAGACACGCTACTTTAGTTAAAAAAGTTAATTTAATATTTGAGAAATACAAAGTTCATTCAAATCATGAAACTAATAATGTAAGGCCTGTAGAATTTTTAGATACACTTAAGCAGAAATTAAAATTGAAGTCACAGAGACTAGCACGATACAAAAAGGCACTAGAAAGAAAAAACGATAACAAAATATTTAAACTTAATGAAAAATGTTTTTACAGAAATCTTAAGAACAATCCTAACAATGTGTATAGTAATTTAAGTACTCCAAATAAAAAGATTTAGAAGAATATTGGTCAAGAATCTGGAAAAAAAATAAAAACCATAACGAACTAGCGGAATGGATTGAAACAAAAGAAATTAAATCAGATGGTATAATAGATGAAATGCAATTTGCAGATATAGATAAAGTAGATATAGAGTTGACCACGCGAAGGTTTAAAAATTGGAAAGCTGCAGGTATCGATGGAGTTCATAACTTTTGGTACAAAAAGTTCTCTGTGCTCCATGATATGCTAGCTAAAACTATTACAAGCATAATAAGAGGTACGGAAGAGCCTCCGAATTTTATTACGAAAGGTATAACGTACATGCTCCCTAAGAGCGAAAACACATCTGATCCTTCACAGTACCGTCCCATAACTTGTTTGCCAACCATTTACAAATTAATCACATCTTGCCTAACACTTAAAATCAATGACCATTTAAACAGATACAACATAATAGCTGAGGAACAGAAAGGATGTAGACAGAACCACAAAGGATGCAAAGAACAGTTAATTATTGATTCCACTATATTGAAACATGCCACCTCCCACAGTCGTAACTTGTATTTAGCATACATTGATTATAAAAAGCGTTTGACAGCGTACCTCACTCCTGGCTGATTCGAGTCTTACAGATCTATAAAATCAATCCAATTATAATAGCCTTCCTAAAATCTGTCATGGGTAATTGGAGAACCACACTATTCCTTTCAAATAACAACACAACTATAACCACCGACGAAATCCCTATTGAAAATGGTATCTTTCAGGGAGACTCATTAAGCCCTTTATGGTTCTGTCTGGCACTCAATCCGTTATCAAGTCTGCTTAACAATTCAAATTTTGGCTACAAATTAACACCCAACGCTGCTGTAAGTCACCTGATGTATATGGACGATATAAAATTATTTGCCAAGTCTGAAAAAGAAATTATAACACTCATAGAAACTACTGCAAAATTTAGTGGAGATATAAACATGTCATTCGGGTTAGACCAATGTAAAAGGTTGAATATACGGAAAGGAAAACTAGTAGGAAACAGCAGTGAATATACTCAAGAAAACTATTTTGATCTGATGGAGGAGAATGATACATACAAATATCTAGGATTACGTGAAGGAAAAAATATAAATCATATTCAAATAAAGAAATAACTCCGTAAAGAATATTTTAGTAGGATCAATAAGATATGCAAAAGACCACTTTATTCTAAAAACTTATTTAAAGCGCTAAACACTTATGCAATACCAGTATTAATATATTCGTTTGGGATAGTGAAATGGTCAAAAACGGACATCAAGAAATTGGAAATGAGGACTCGATCAACGCTTACCAAACACAACCTTTTACATCCTAAATCCGCAATTGAAAGAATATCTATAGAGAGATCAAAAGGGGGTAGGGGATTAATAGATTTAAATAACTTATGGGAAGGACAAATAATAAAATTAAGAAATTTCTTTTACGAAAAAGGAAACTCAAGTAAAATTCATTTAGCAACAATAGAAACGGATAAAAATTATACACCTTTAAATTTAATTAATAAAACATCTCAATTTGCCACCCCAAGTGAAAATTTAAATAATAAGCTCGTAAAGTGGAGGAGTAAAGAATTGCACGGAAGACATATACAAGATCTGGAGCAACCCCATATAGATATACAGGCCTCCAATAAATGGTTAAAATTTGGTTCTCTTTTCCCGGAAACTGAAGGTTTTATGGTGGCAATCCAAGATCAGGTTATTAATACTAGAAATTATAGAAAGTTTATTTTAAAAGACCCAACAATGCAAAATGATAAATGCAGAAAATGTCACCGTCTGCCTGAAACGATACAACATATTATCAGTGCCTGTTCCACCCTAACCCAAACCGATTACACTCACCGCCATAACCAGGTAGCGCATATTATACATCAAAAACTTGCCCTTAAACATAAACTGATTCGCGAAAAACCCGTACCTTACTATCAATATACCCCGATGCCTGTGTTGGAGAGCGTGAGCCACAGAATGTACTTTGACAGAGCTATATTAACAGATAAGACAATCCACAATAATAGACCGGATGTTACATTAATAGACAAAATTGGTAATATTGCATATTTAATAGACATTGCTGTACCGAATACGCATAATTTGCAAAAAACGATTACAGAAAAAATAAATAAATATACTGAACTTAAAGAAGAAATAATACGAATCTGGAAACTCAGCAAAGTATATATTGTGCCGCTCGTGCTCTCCAGCACAGGTGTCATACCGAAATGTCTTCATCATTACCTCAAAATAATAGATATGCCGTAAAACATTTATATAACCATGCAGAAAGCTGCTATTGTGCTGAATACGTGTCGGATTGTAAGAAAATTTCTACAAGAAGAGACAAATACTCCATCTCAACATGATTCGCACTTGGCCTAGGCCCGTGAGATTCATTATACCGAAATATGTGTATATCTCGAGAAAAAAATATATACCAAAATAATAATAATATAACTCTTTATTATAACACCATGTACAAAGGATAACAAAAAAGAAAAAAAGAAGAAAAACACAAAAAAGAAAACAATAGTTACAATGACACATAACTTTGGTGATATAACTGGCGGTCTTATCGCTTTAAGCGATCTCTTCCAGACAACCGGTTGGTAAAGGAAAGACCCAATGGTTATGGACGGTGCTTATTATTAACAATAAACTTACATGCAATATAAATATATCAATACCGATATAAAACGAATAAATGCAAGGTATGACACACTTAAATACAATAAATAAATAAATAATATGTATGCAATGTCTATTTATACCGCCAAACAGCAGTGTAAATGCACTGTTGTGTTTCGGTTTGAAGGAGATTGTAGCCAAAGTAACTACTGGACATATTGAGACCTAACATCTTATATCTCATGATGGCGAGCGCGGTGGAATGCCAAGCATAACTTTGTAATTCAGGGTGTTTGGTTTTGGCACTGTTCATGAGTGGTCGTATCGCTTACCATCAGGACGGCAATCAACAAAATAGAAAATCAACTAATAAGCATAGACTGCATCCAATATTTTCCAAAGGTATACCGGGTATCTCAAGACTGCTACCGAAAACGAAGCCGGGTGGTAGTTTAAGCGACTACAAACACATTGCAACTAAAATTTTCGCAAAGAAACGCGACAATTATTTTTTATGATTTTTTAAATATCGTCATTTTTGGGTGGTAAATCCATAGTTTTTGCTAAAATAATTATTTAAACACTTTTATACCTTAGATTGTTTATAAATAAAAGGGTATACACTATTATTTTAGGAAAAAAATACATTTACCACCCAAATATGGTCATAGGAAAAAAATAACAAAAATAAAATTGTCGCTCTTTTTTGCAATTTTTTCTATTGCATTGTGTCTGAAGTCGCTTAAACTACCACCCGGCTTCGTTTTCGGTAGCAGTCTTGATATACCCTGTATGTTAGAAGCGGCCTGCAAAAGACTTCCTGCATTCTTCATTAGGTTGTCTACTAATTTTGAAAGTGAAGTTACGGCGGTTCAATTTTATGAAGTATGAAAAAAGTATGTATCTACCTTTATTGCTATGGAAATTAGACTTTATTAAAAACATATTCACTTATCAATTTTTTTGAAACAAAGCAAGAAACCAATTCATAAATTCTAGGTATTAATGAATAGTCTACTCAAAACGGTGCAAGGCCCGTTTAATCTTAATTATATTATTACCAATAACCGAATTTTTACAGATCCGAAACCCAATTTTATCGTCCCGATTACAAAATTAGGATATTTACGATAACTCCATCAAAAGCAAGCCCATAAGCCGTTTAACGTTTCCCTTAGGAATTATTTATAATCCCTAGGAAATTGGCAATGGAACAAAATCAAAGAAAAATTGTTTGATCAAAGTAATCCTCTTTATTTGGATCAAACGTTAACCAATATCCGCGATCTTGGCTTATTGGGGTGAATTTTAATTTATTATGTAAATCTCTAAATTTAGTTTTTTTTGTTTGATAGATATGTGTCTAATATCGCGGGTTTGATACTCGTATGTATATTTATTTAAGAGTTACACTGACATATTTTATTACCATTAGGTGTACGTAACGATATAAAATTGAAAACAATACTTATAATATTCTTTAACACTTATAGTCATGATAAAATACGTAATTAATAGATTTATTTGCATTCGCGTAAATATAAGAAACCATTATTTTTAAAATTATCATTATGCGTTGATAAGTTTATATACTTTGGATCATTTTGGTATGGGTTAAGAGCTGTTGTTGTTTAAAAGTCGCCTTTAGCTCAATTATATCCATATTTGTATTTTTGAGATATGGACTGCACGCATTCGCTTTACTGGTGGTAGGTCTTTCATATGTGAGAGGTCGTCTGGGTTGGTACCACCGCAATGTCTATTTCTCCCGTCAAATAGCAGTGTAAATGCACTGTTGTATTTCAGATTGAATGAAATTGTGGCCAGACTAGTGGACATATTGAGGCTGAACATCTTATGTCTCAGGATGGCGAGCGCCGTGGAATGACAAGCATTGCTTTGTAATTCAGGGTGTTTGGTATTCTACTGTTCATGAGCGGTCGTATCGCTTACCATCAGGTGAACGGCATCCTCGTCTCGCCATACATGACAATAAAAAGAAAATATCATGAAAAAAAACTGTGGATGATCTAATCAAAATAAATTAAATAAGACTAATAAAACTATCAAATATAAGACAACACTCCGACTACAATAACTGAACAAATAGTTCTAAAAAAACGAGCAACTATTTCTGAAATAAATCACATCGCAGGAAACGCCCGGGGTATGGCAACAAATCATAAACGTATAAAAATAATTACGTTCGCTCAAACAATGGCGACGGGCGTAACATCACCGACTTTATCAGGGCATCATCTAGAAATGACCAATAAAACTTGTAACTATGTGGCCCTGTGCAAGAAAGAACGGTAGGGCGACTTTGCTTGGTTATGTTTTAAGATGTCACTTGGGTAAAATATTTTTTTTTGAGATTCAGGTAACTTTGATTGCATTTAGAATGTTTTAATGTGTTTTAGTTCTGTTTTAAGGAATTTTATCGAGATATTTCAATACTTTCTGCGGTATTAGAAACTCGCCAAACTACAATTAACTTTGCTAGCTTATTAAAAGTCCTCTTACAATATGAAATTAGCACGTCGAATAAATTACAATTTAAGCGTCAATTTTCCTAGTAAAACAGTAGGTAATATTAAATACATTAAAATCTTACTATAAAATTAACACAAACGCATTTTTTTTCTGTATACTGTATCAGCCCATATTCGTCCCACTGTAGGGCACGGGCCTCCTCTACAATCGACAGTAATATTGAGAGTGGTTAGGCCATATAGTCCACCACGCTGGCCTAGTGCGGGTTGGCGGTTTTTTTTTCTAATACTGTATTTATGTTTGTTCGTGTTGTATTTCCACCTTGGTTTTTTCATCAGATCATACTGATTTTAAAGCCTTATCTACACAAAATTATATTCCATCCACACTCAATATTTACTAAACGATACCTTCAAAGCCTACCCGGAATATTCTGTACAAAATTGCCATACTGTATCTTTCGTTTCCTGTGTCCCATGAACCAGTAAGCTCTCTTTACCTTGATAGTCCTGTCGGCGCTAGTTTATGGTGAAATTATAACATAAAATCAAACGACCGCTACCCGTGGTCCATCTCGGATTTATCTCGATAGATGGTCTGGGCGATAGCGTGAGGTAAATATGCTGTTTGATTGATCTTAAGACTGTCCTATTATGGGGCGGCCACATGCGGCAAAATTATTTATTTTAAAAATAAACATTTAAAAAACATTCTGCCTCGGTAGCTTAGTTGTACTACGGTACATTTATATAGCTGAGGTCTCGGGTTCGAATACCGAGTCGGGCAGGATATTGGATTTTTATATTATCAGCGCGGAGTCTCACCCCCTATCATATCGTGTGACGGAATATACGAGGCTGAATGTGGTTGTCCTGGCACCTCTGCCTACCCTTCTGAGAAAAGCGTGCATTTATACCGGGTATCTCAAGACTGCTACCGAAAACGAAGCCGGGTGGTAGTTTTAGTGACTACAAACACAATGCAACCAAAAATTTCGCAAAGAAACGCGACAATTATTTTTTATGATTTTTTAAATCTCGTCATTTTGGGGTGGTAAATCCGTAGTTTTTGTTAAAATAATAATTTAAACTTTTTTAGAACTTAGATTATTTATTAATAAAAGGGTATACACTATTATTTTAGGAAAAATGTATTTACCACCCAAATATGGTCATAGGAAAAAAATAACAAAAAAAAATTGTCGCTTTTTTTTTGCAACTTTTTCTGTTGCATTGTGTCTGAAGTCGCTAAAACTATCACCCGGCTTCGTTTTCCGTAGCAGTCTTGATATACCCTGTATATGTTAAAATAATTCTGAATCGATTAACGAAGATTCAGCACTATTTCTACATCTCAGCCACTTGTATTAACTATTTACCGCTCCTCCACCGTGAACTGCGTTGGCAGTCGTCTTTGTATTGAATAAGCTTTGAAACTACTTTACCGATTTCAAAAATTCTTTCAGCATTAGAATCCTACATTATTCCTGATGAACATATGCGATATAATATTTTCAAAAAAGTGTATTTGCAACCGAGTGGAGCCAGGCCGCGCCGCTAGATAAATTTAACACTCTAATAACCAGTTTCCTCAATCACTCTAGCAAAATTATAAAAAAAAAATTAAACCTCCTTGTCGTTGACAACATTGTCTCGCCTCATGTCAATCAATTATTAATTACTTTGAAAATAATATTTTTAATTAAAACAGAGTCTGAAAATTAATCACTAACAAACTTTGTAAGCAAAGTTTATCAATAATTAATAATCAAGAAACCGTTTTGATATATTTATTACTCTTTCAAGCTAATTAATTGATTTACGATGGTAGTTTGTTATAAAATATGATTTATCTAATACTAGCGGCTCATCCCGGCGTCGCCCGGGTGCACACACTTAATGAGTCCAGTTTACATCAGAAATAAGACCATTTTTTTTATCAGAATTTACAAAAAACCCAAAACGTATAGGAATGTAATGACTAGCTGGTCTTTTAACAATATGTTGCTATCCGGTCACGTAAGAATCTACCATAAACCTATATAAAAAAATGGTAAAATAAATAAATAAATAAAAACACCCTAAAGTTACATACATAGTCCTGACCCCACATTAAAATCAAGTCTTGCGTCTTTCAAATGCGTTTGCGCAAACAAGAGTTTGTACTCGTCTCGAATCGAAAACTGGCACGCAATATGCACAGGGATTTACCAACACACATTCCTCTATATTTGTGCAAACGGTCACAAGATTTCTCTAACACAATGTCTTCGATAGTTAGCCCCTTCAAACATCACTCTACAGTCGCTATCATCGGCATAAAAGCAATAAAAATGGCCATATCTAGATTATATGTTCATATTTCCATTGTGCATAAGACTCACACTAAACTTAGAAACTCGATATCGAATCGCCCAATTTTCAAAATCGAGTTCCCAAAGTAACAATGTTAGTAGTAACGATGGTCCATTAAATCCAGCATGAATTTATGACCGATCCCAATTCACCCCTCACTTATTTAAATTACAACATTTTATTCAACCTCCAAGTTATCGAGCTTTGAACGAAATCGATTTTGTAAATTAAATGATTTGGGGTTTACATTTTTTGGAGGTTTTATGGGTCTAAACGAGCAAGCAGGTAGGATGGTAAGTGGCCAATGCCGTAAATGTAGTATAGAAAATAAAATTGGGACTATTTTGGTGACTAAATTCGAATATATCACTGGCCCTGTAGATACCGTTTATAATGAGTATGTAGGGTTCATATCGACGCAGGAAAGCGATTTTGTCGTATCTCGAAACAAGCAATTTTACACCAGAATCAAAAAAAATATAAAAAAATGAATAACCTCTAAACTAGAAAACTTAGGAATACCATAGGTATCTTTAATCATAACATTTTAAAATAAAACCTTACATTTTCATTGTATATTTTGCACCACCGCCACTATTATTAATTATTGCATTTCTGTCCATCACAAGGTTGTCTGGAAGAGATCGCTTAAAGCGATAAGACCGCCCTTTGTACCTACAATATTTTGTCTTTAACTGTAAGTGTAACATGTACTATCCCATAAAATATGTGTGTGTGCAATAAAGGATATTATTATTATTATCTATTTATTTATTTGTTAATCTTGGCTTTAGAGCCGGTGTCGCGGGCACAGACGGGCCTAAGCCAAGTCTGGGCCAACATTAGAGACGTGAGTATAACTAACAAAGGGTATATCTTGATCTGCTTGAAGGAATTTTCTTACAATTCGGCACGTGTTTAAGATCACCGCTTTTTGGAGGGCTATAAAGGTACATTTTGGGAGACTGAGGTTCTGTAAAGAGTTGTGGAGCTGTACAGGAATGACGCCGGTCGTTGATAACACTATTAGTACTATTATTATTATTTTCACGAGGAAATTCAATGCGGTATTTTTTTGTATGTATTAAAATAATATACAACACGCATATACGCATTTTTTGAGATACGACAAAATCGCTTTCCTGCGTCAATATGTGACATATTCAAAAGACAAATGCTTGAGTGAACCACAAGTATGTCGCAGGATGGCGAGTGTAGTGGAATGACAATTGCTTTGTAATTCATTGTGTTGTTTGGCTTTGCTGTTCGTAAGTGGTCCTATCGCTTACCATCATGCGAATGATATGCTCGTCTTACCATTCACTGCAATACAACCCTGAATGAATTGAAAAGCCTAATATTCCGTACATATAACACAATCAATAATTAATTCAATCCATTACTCAATCCAATCACATAGAAACAATTAATTGGGTTCCGGTAAAACGTTTGTGAAATAAAAATTCGAGTTACAACGCTTTATACCGGTGTGCCGGTTTTAATTCGTTTTTATTTCAAATTCCATACGGTGATATATCGAGCCCCACTCTCCCCCACTCCCCTGCGGTTAATCCCCGACCATTTCCAACTGACCCCATCCCAAATATATTGATGTTTGTTTTGTTGTGCTTTGTAATGTCGGGCACACAAGTGCTCTACTTAATTGTTATAGTGAATGTACATATTCAAGAGTCACTGTCGTATCAGAATCTATAAGAATTTTAAATCCCTATACCAAAATTACCGGCCATAGAGTTTTAAAAACTATTTTAGCAATTGAATATTTCGTCCCTTTCCAAAATTTTTGGATGCAGTTTGGGCGAAGAGGACAACATATTTGATAACTAAAATAGGTATTTAAACTGTATGAATAAGGCCGTCAGCGTATATGTCAAATTCCATACGGCGTGATATATCGAACCCCACTCTCCCCTTATTGTGGATAATCCTCGAAAATTTTGTTTGAAATGACCGCCTCCTGCATAAATTGATGTTTGTTTTGTCGTGCTTTGTAATATCGGTCACACAAGTACTTTTTTTCTTTTTTTGGCGATGAATGGCGATACGTGTATGCCATTCGTCTGTTGTTAACCGATACGACCTCTCATGGTCAGCAAAACTAAACAATTCCGTGAATTACAAATCAATGCTTGGCAGGCCAATGCGCTCGTCATCCTGGGACGTAAGATATTAAGACTCAATATGTCCAGTATGATTCCTGATTACCGGAAAACAACAGTGAATTTACACTGTTGTTAGGCGGAAGAAATAGACGTTGCGATGGTACCTTACCTACCTAGCCGGCATCTCACTTTAAGAGAGACCCACCAGTAATAAATATCAATGTGACAATAAAATATGTAGACATAATGTTACTAATATGCAAAATTCTTTAAGTTATGATTACCAGCAATTCCAAAAATTGTTAGTCTAGCCATAAATTGATCAAACAAAAGCAATTTAAAGTCAAATATATTCAGAAGAAAATTGCGCAAAATTATTCCCTTTGTAAATCACAAGCCAAAATGTTTCTGTATAAGCTAATAACATAATACGTATTCAAGTTATTTCTTTTGACAATATTTTCGTTGTTCTGTATGTTATATTACATCTATGATAACGGAGTTATTTGTGTATTTTTATGAATGTTTTATAGTCAGGATCCGATTTTTGTTTTATTAGGATCTTCAACAAAAGAAAAGACTTCGCTGTTGCTTTTGCCTTTGTGATTTTTTAAAATAAAATGTAGTATAAATATTCTGAAAGTATAATTATTTAGAGATACTTTTTTAGCAGTGCTATGTGAAATTAATTTGCATACATACATAAAACCCACGTTTTTTCCCAGAAGAGGTAGGCAGAGGAGCTACGAGGAAACCTATGTTTCGCGTTGTGCCACGATGAAATAGGGGGCAAGTCTATTACCATCATCATCATCATCATCATATCAGCCACAGGAAGTCCACTGCTGAACATAGGCCTCTCCCAAGGATCTCCACAATGACCTGTTGGAAGCGGCCTGCATCCAGCGACTTCCTGCAACCTTAGCCAGATCGTCCATCCACCTTGTACACCTTGACATTTCCCTTGCCTGTACGTGGCCTCCACTCAAGAACATTTCGGCCCCAACGGCCATCGGTTCTACGAGCGATGTGCCCGGCCCACTGCCACTTCAACTTGCCAATCCTATGGGCTATGTCGGTAACCTTCGTTCTCCTACGGATCTCCTCATTTCTGATTCGATCTCGTAGGGAAACACCGAGCATAGCCCTTTCCATGGCTCGTTGAGTTACTTTGAGCCTTTTAATGAGGCCCACAGTCAGAGGCCACGTCTCGGTGCCGTATGTCATCACTGGTAACACACAACTATCGAAGACCTTCGACTTAAATATTAAATTATCATATCAGACACAAATTGCTGACTATAATTCGAAAAATCGAATATCACTTTGCCCGACTCGGTATGCGAACCCGAAAACACAGCTTTACAATTATACCGTAATATGAATGATGCCACCTTAAAGTCAGGATGTTAAGAAATGAAAAATTTATACCAAATCCGTAATTAACTACCTAAAAAATAATTTTATTTCAATGTGTCGTATTCGCGTAAATCTAAAACACCATTATGGAGATTGTTTATTTGTTTCTATGGAATTCAACTAGCGACATTTACTTACCTTCTGTGTATATCAGGTCCTTACCTAGACGTCCCATTTAAAATTAAATTAGCGCTAAAATATTTACACTCAACACAATCTAATTAAACAAACAAATATATTAACTGAATTAACTGTATTGGAGTAATTTAATTCTAGAACTGCAAATGAAGTCTCTTCTGTGTAGTAATAGCCACTCGAGAAAGTCTAGAAATACAGGGCTTATTTGTAACAATGAGATTTGTCGTAGATTTTCTAGGTTTTTAGACTTAAATTAGACTAACTGGGTTAGCCGGAGGAATAGACAAACGTAATAAATTATGCCTAATAGTGCTCATAGTACTTAATGAACGTGTTTTTTTTATTTAAACAAGTGATGCTATTCAAATATTATTTTAAAGCAGAGTAGAGATAATATATTTTGAGTTATTGCTTTTTGTTTCTGACGCTGGATTTTTGGACATGTCACTCTACAAATCTTTGAGCGAAGTCAATATTATCCAACTATGATTTTTTTTACACATATCATTTATATATTTTGAAAATATTATATCATTTAGAAAAAAAACATTTAGATTTTTCTACACGAGTGTACTAAACGCGTGGCCATAAAAAGAGCTATAGAATGAATCTACCCAAATCGCTATAAAAACTCGTTTTGTAACCGAATGTAGTTTGTTAATTATTAACGGTTGTTTAAATATTCTGTGTATCAGTTTATACCATTTTGGCAAGCGAAGCGTCAGACTTTCGCATACATGGTGGGGGTAGGTCACTGGTGGTAGGTCTGTCATATGAGAAAGGCCGGTTAAGAAGGTATCACCGAGATGTCTATTTCTCCCGCCAAACACAAGTGTAAATGCACTGTGTTTCAGTTTGAAGGAGATTGTTGCCAAAGTAACTATTGGACATATTGAGACTTGACATTTTATGTCGCAGGATGACGAGCGCAGTGGAATGCCAAGCATTACTTTGAAGTTCAAGGTGTTGTTTGGTTTTGCTACTGGTCATGAGCAGTCGTATCGCTTACGGTCAGGCGAACGGCATGCTAGTCTCGTCATTGAATGCAAAAAAAAAGGTGGACGGACGGGCGACCTGCTTAACGTTGTAGGACGTCGCTGGATGCAGACCGATTCCATCAATGCTGTGGATATCCTATATACGCTTATGTTCAGCATTGAAATTTCTGTGACTGAAGAAAGAGAGAGAGAGAATATCTGTCCCACTGGTGGGCATGGATCTGAGAGGGGTTTAGGTCGTACTCCAGCTGGGCTAGTGCGGTTTTATGAATTTCACATACCATAGACATTCTATCTATAATCTCGATCTTTTACACAATATTGTAAAGTACATGCTAAGACAACATCGACCCAGGACATTACAACTTATAAAATATATTCACATACAAGCCAATGAAGTGATTGTTTGCTGTATATATTATTGCTTAAATTAATTATTAATTAATTCGTTCAGTTCATTGTTCATGTATTGACCGCTAATTAACAAATGTGGTCCTTTTAGTATAAGCGTTTCAAAATTTCATGCAATTAATAAAAATAACGGGCGGGGAAAGTTATATTGAATTTTTCTCTTCATTATCAGCCCAGAGTCAGGAATTTGTGCCCGATATGGCGATAGGCTCGCCACATCGTGGGACGGAACATACAAGGCGAAATGTGGGTGTCCTGGCACCTCTGCCTGACATTTCTGGGAAAAGGGCGTTGTATGTTTGTACTAAAAAACATGCCTGTGGCTGAAACAAATGAGCGTTAAAAATACATATTTTAACAGTGATTTTGTGGTTCGTTGTGTTGCTTCGCAGACGCAGTTTTATATTTTAGTAATCTTTTATACATAAAATATTAAGGTGGACATAATGCCTGAGGCATTCTCTCCTCTTCTACTTTTGGGTGGTTCAGAGAAATCATATATTCCCACGAGTCGCTATGGTATGCAGGTTTCCCCACGATGTGATCCTTCACCATTATAGTGCTTGATAATTGACTAACAATACACAAATAACTCTGAAAATTCAGTGGCACACTCTGTGATTTGAACCCGAGACTAAGCCGTGTATGCTCCGTTTCCCACTGGCCATCATGCACGAACCTGAACTTATCATCATGCACAAGATAATGATCTTGTGCATAGTATAACGATACTTACTGCCATTTTTCCTGAACTTACCCCAAGCTAAAGACACGAAACCCCAAAATTAGAAATCAAATTACACGTCAAAAACACTTGATTTTTAACAAAACAAATACGAAAAACAAACGAAACCTTAAGACAATCGGTAACCGATACAGCCCAAGCCGAAGGGTAAACGGGTTGCCATGGCAACCGTTGAATATTCTATCTGGGGTGCCTAAACTGAGCCAATCAGTATTGAATTTACTATCTCTGTAATTCGATAACGGATAGTTAACTTTTTAATACTCACTGTGTTGTGGGGCCCTACTCTGCATTCATTTACAGAGTAGGTACATTCGTATCGTCATGAACGTCGATCGTCCGAAGATTCGAACTTCATACAGGGACCTTGTTTCGGGCAAGTTGGTAATTGAGTTTTTTTGTTTTGTTTTGGACAATTGCGTGCGCTTAGGAATTATACGAGAGAGGACGCCGCAAACAAAAGTGTAACAAAGAAGAAAATATATCGGTATATTTGACAGCCTCCGTAGAATAGTTGGTTAAATGTCGGCTGTGAAATGAGAGGCCGCGGGTTCGATCTCCGCACCGTTCGATATCCGTCTCTGTCACTCTTACAAAGTCACGCTATCTCCCATCTCCATCTCTCTCATTGAATTCCGTGGTGCTTTACAGCTGGCTTCTCCGGCTGTAAAAGTCTTTTTGGGAGGTTATTTACCTCTTTAGTTCAATGTTTTGTCACCCGCTTTGTACGGATGGAAGTGGACGTTATTTATTTCCAACTCCTCCTATTAATTTAATTTTCTGATTAATTTCGTTGCGGGTTAAAGACAAGTTAGACATTCCCGGAGACTCGCCGAGCTTCATTGTAGGTGTCATTACATTGCGTGCCACTTTTGATCCTGGCTTACAGGAGTTGCAGTGGCGGGTGTGAGGGCGGGACAGTCTCCTATCTCCCATCTCACTCCACTCGCCTGCACCAAGTAATTTCAGTATACCTAATAGTAATATTTTAAATTGTATTTCAAATTGACTATCTGCTATGGTTTCTTTCGTCTTGTGTGTTCCGTCCCATGATATAACAGGGGGCGAGCTTATCGCTATATCGGGTACAAATTAATAAACCGGGCTAATAATGAATACACAAATCTAATATCACAGCGCGACTAGGGATTTGAACCCGAGACTTCAGCGTTGAAATCGTAACCGTACTGCGCCATTGAGACAGTCAATTTGCAACAATTGTAAGCGTAGATATGGATTGAACTCGTTATTCTCTAACCCTCTTTGTATCAAAGAGCGAGACGAGCAAGCCGTTCGCCTGATGGTAAGCGATACGACCGCCCATAAACAGTAGCAACATTCCACTGCGCTCGCCATCTTGAGACATCAGATGTTAAGTCTCAATATGTCCACTGTCCAGTAGTTACTCTGGCTACAATGTCCTTTAATCCGAAATATAACAGTGCATGCACTGCTGTATCGCGGGAGAAATAGACATTGCAGTGGTACCTACCCAGATGGCCTCTCACATATGAGAGACCTATCACCAGCTTATACTCTTTTGAAAATTTCTATGAATGATGAAACGATTATGCCAGCCGTCTGATGGTAAGCGATACGACCGCTCAATGACTGTAGAATAACCAAGCAACACCATTAATTACAAAGCAATGCTTATTAAGTAATTGCTTATTACAATACTTTCAAGCTGAAACAATATTAAAGTTTTGATGGACAATGGGGGTAAACATTGATTATTGTGCTTCGCAGATTAATTTCGATATGAGAGTGAAGTGATAACGGATTTGGAATTAATTAGCGTTGATTTTGGTATCGTGTTGTTGAGAATGGAGAGGGTGCTAATTAAAAGGCTTGGATTCGAACCCAGGGCACGCCTGGACACGCCTGACTTTACTTAAGAGACGAGAAAGATTTTTTAAAATTAAAGTTCCTTTATTAAAACGTGTATGTTTCTGTATACAGTCATACAGACATTTATAAATGAACGAGAAATTAAATTAATTAAAGTAAGAAATTAATATAAATAATACTAAGTATAGAAAATATTTTGTATATAGAGATTAACTGCTATGTGTATTGACTTGTCATAAGAGCTTTTTAATTGGCTACAAGTACAAAAAAATATATTTTTCAATATTAATCACACAATAAATCTATGAACCTTAGCCACGTGGCATGCCTTTTGCTCACCTCTGAAATATATCCTCCTCCTCCTCCTCTGAATAATATGATAGTATGAGTATTATCTAGTTTCCTCACTTTTAATTATTTATTTTACACTGCCCTCTCTTTTTCCTTCTTTTAAATCCATCCCATGGTTGTCTGTAAGACATTGCTTAAAGCGGTAAGACCGCCATTTGTACTTTTTATATTTTTTTGGTTCTGTATGTTGTATTATTTTTTTATGTGTACAATAAAGATTTAAATATCCTGACTTTATCACTTCGTAGTAAAAATACGGAAAATCCATTACTGGTAGTTACATTTTGAACACACCTTCCAAGTACGGACCTGTGTAAAAAAGTTAGCCCAAGTCAACTTCTCAAGTAAATTAGTTTGCGTGTAAAAATAACTTTTTCCAATACCATCACTGGAATGAGAAAACTCTGGCGCGTATAGGTTCCGCGCCTTAAATTTATTTGGGCTCAATTACAAGGATTAATTAGTGAGGAGGGAATGGAGTAGGGAGATTTGGAGGGGGGTTAATATTCACCAAATGACGTTACAAAAATCATATTAAAATTCAAGTATTTCGCATTTGGAAGTTCAGCAATTTTTTATCAGGCTTCAAGGCCGAAAAAAATTGAATTATTTAAATGCACTAACCATTAGGTTAGTGCATTTTACTCAATAGGTATAGAATATCTTTCGACGCAAGATTATCCTTACTAATATTATAAAGGTGAAAGTTTGTATGTATGTATGGATGTTTGTTACTCTTTCATGAAAAAACGGCTCAACAGATTTTGATGAAATTTGGTATAGTGATAGCTGACACCCTGGATTAACACATAGGCTACTTTTTATCCCGAAAAATGTAGTGTTCCCGTGGGATGAGTCAGGAAACCAAATATACATATTTTCTACTCTTTCAAATTCAAATTGTTGGCACGGGATGTCCTCTCCTACGGAAGGGAAATATAGTCGACGGCACGCGGGAAATATAGTTAGTAGACACGCGAAATAATATGTTCTTGATGTGGATTGGACTCAAAAACTATCTGCACCCGGGCGAAGCCGGGCCCGACAGCTAGTTGTCTATATATTCACTTAGGTTCTTACATTTTTGTCGGAAACCAGATATATACAGGTTGGATCCGTTTGTCATGGACGATCTTTACAACATAGACTTTGTGCTCTCATGAAAAAAAGGAAAATAAATTAAGTACTGGTTTAAGGAGCTTTATAAAAAAAAACGGAAAAATAGTTTACTGGTTGAGGAATCATCATTATATCATTGCTGTTAACTATAACTGCCTACATTAACACGTCAGAACCGTCATTGGGACCTTAGGCCCCCAATCGGTTAACCTAACTCCACCCCTGAATTAATAAGTCATACGTAAATCTTTGCGAAGTTTTTAACTTTGATTAAGGTTAGGGTCCACTGCCTGAAACAGATTTGCTACAATGTATTTTTAGAACTTGAACTTTAGATGGCCTTGTTGACGATGTTATACTATAGTACGGTTCCAAAGCTGAGGTCACGGGTTTGAATCTCAAGTCTGGCAAAATGATGTTGGATTTTTATATTCATTATCAGACCGGAGTTAAGAATTGTGCCCGATATGGCGATAAGCTCGCCCCCTATCACATCGTAGGACGGAACATACAAGGCGAAATGTGGGTGTCTTGGCACCTCTGCCTTCCTCTTCTGGAAAAAAGACGTATCTTTATGTATGTATGTATATTTAGAATTTATATTAATAATATGTGATGTTAAATTAAATTGTAAGACCGAATGTTTGTGAGACTGAAAAGCCTAAGATTCGATCTTAGTGTGACATCAGGCTTATGTATGTGACTGTTGGGTGTATTTATTTATTTGTGCCTAAAATTTTCTCTGAAACATGGACATTAATTACCATCGTTGATTATTATGGGACCAGGCCTCTTACGCATCAAAATAAGAAAAAATCTATCGTAGAATCTGAAATTACCTACCGAGTGCAAAAGAAATATTGGACATAGGACAGGCCACTTGGTGTGTCCGAAGTGCCAGTTACCTGACAATAAGCCTCCATTATCTGGTGCCAATAACGTGAACCCAATAAACGCTCCCGTCCGCCATTTTGTGTCGACAATTGCGCGTAATGGTCGCAAAAACAGCTTTGGTTATATTTAGCTGTTAACGTGTCAATACTTTGAATTTTATTATTCATTTATTTAATAGTGTATAGCATAAAATAATATGAAAATACAGTGAAGAAACAAAACAATAATAATAGTACAAAAGGCGGCCTTATCACTCTAGGTAATTTCTTCCAGGCAACCTTTGGATGGATATTGAAATAAGAAAATGAGCGGGCAGTCTAAGGTTTATGAAATAATATATATATATACACATACATATATACAAATACATACAAACATAAAATATTAAAATACACATACATACAATTGACCATGTACATAAATATATGTATCCTAACATTTACCAAAGAGGCGAATGAACAAGATATAATTTTAATTATAGCTATGGAATCTATGCATGTTAAGATAGCATAAATTAAAGTTTGAAATGATAACTTTAGACGAAAAAGTTTAGATTTTCAAGAAGATTTCCAAATAGTTCTGTCTGATCGTATAGGAAGTCAGGAAGATGCTGGATGCAGGCCGCTTCCAACAGGTCGATGTAGAGATCCTTGGGAGAGGTAAATGTTCAGCAGTGGACTTCCTTTGGTCGATGAGAAAGAGAGAGTATAGGAGCTTTGAAACATGATTTCTTGAGAACCGGTGGTCATTCTAGCCATCATTTGGCCGTATGCTTGTTTGCCTCTTTAACAGTATAAAAAAATACATTAAATAAAAAGTTACTTTTGTCTCGGTGAGAGCCATTCCTGGATGTTCCTTAATCTTCCTCCCGTCCCCTCCATTATTTCACTCTCTTAGCCATCCCTCTTTGACTCTCTATTTTCCATTTTGAAGAACTGCAATCTCTAATATTTTGATAATGGACAACAAAGATCAATTACCAATTCTTTCACATTTGTATGCATAAATCCAAAATTATTAACAGCACGAACATAATCCAACTATTCATTGGCACACATTAATATATATCAAAATGCTAATCCACAATACAAGGATTAGCCTGATTTACATTCAAAGCCGGAATTTGTAGGAAGCAGCAAGCAAACATGAACTAATATTATCATAATATTGAACGAGGTTCTGCTGTGTACTTTTGACGACGAAGCTTGCATGAGATAAATCTTAGAAGGGATTTGAGTCTTTAATTAAAACTGAATTCGTAGTATTACTGCTTAGTTTGACGGTGAAGCAAAATATATTTTACCTGACATTAAATAAGTTTGTTTTATATGTTGAGCAGCGTAGAGTACACATCCTGGATTAAAGCCTTTACAATTTTTCTAATCAGTATAATCATAATCATCATGTCAGCCACAGGAAGTCCACTGCTGAACATAGACCTCCTCCAAGGATCTCCACAATGACCTGTTGGAAGCGGCCTGCATCCAGCGACTTCCTGCAACCTTAGTCAGATCGTCCGTCCACATTGTAGGCGGGCATCCGACATTTCGCTTGCCTGTACGTGGCCTCCACTCAAGAACCTTTCGGTCCCAACGACCATCGGTTCTACGAGCTATGCCCGGCCCACTGCCACTTCAACTTGCCAATCCTATGGGCTATGTTGGTAACCTTGGTTCTCCTACGGATCTCCTCATTTCTGATTCGATCTCGTAGGGAAACACCGAGCATAGCCCGCTCCATGGGTCGTTGAGTGACTTTGAGCCTTTTAATAAAGCCCACAGTGTGTAACAAACAGTATAATGTAAGCTAACAAATAATAATAGACCAAATATTGTTATATGAACCGTAAAATCAAATTGTGCCATCCCCAACAAAAGTAATTAAACATTCATTGCAAACTGTACTCTCCTGCTATTGAGGATGCCCGTAGGGCGTAGAATAATACATACTATGTACTTTAATATAAATGTAATGTGTTATCATCGTTGGATATTCCGATAAAATAAATAAACAAAAATATTGGTCAATAACAAAATTATCACAATAATAAGAAATATAAGTATAACTAACGGCCCGGCCCAGCTTCGCCCGGGTACTAATAGATTTCTGAACAATAATATGTACGTATTATACGTATAAACCTTCCTCTTGAATCACTCTATCTATCAAAAAACCGTATCAAAATCCTTTGCGTAGTTTTAAAGATTTAAGCATACAAAGGGACATAGGGACAGAGAAAGCGACTTTGTTTTATACTATGTAGTGATTGTCAGGTTACATGCTATTTTTACACAATCTTTAGTATTATTCCATACCATCACTTTTCGGTTATAAATATTTTTCGGACTTTCTAACCTGACGGTACCGGAACACGTCATCTCACGATGCTACCAATTCGCGCTTATTGGCTGCACCATATCAATAATTAATACGAGTGTTTCTTGTTAAGACAATTACCACATGGGGCTGAACAAAGCATATTTTTTAGCAAGACTGTTCCGCCAATATAACTCCTGAAAGAGTACAAACAAAAAACTGGTGACATAATTATGACAGCTTTGGGTTGGGTGGTAAATACATACGTAGTTTTTCCTGAAGAATGTACATATTTTTTATTTTTAAAGACGCTATGGTACGCAAGGCTTATAATTAATATTTTTTCAAAAAGTATCAATTTACACGCCAAATACGACTAAAGGAAAAAAAATTGTTGCATTGTGTCTGAAGTCACTAAAACTACCACCCAGCCTCGTTTTCGGTAGCAGTCTTGATATACCCTGTATATAATTGGGAAGCCCTTGAAAATATTATCAATTTGACCATACAATCAAATAATAATTATTATATCAGTCCTTCATTTCCATGGCTTCGTATTAATACGGTGTTTTTCCTACACTTCGCCTTAATTAATTCCCGTTGCTTTGGTTTCCATGGTCCTTTGAGGAATCAAATTAGAAGACATTATCCGGGGACGAAAAAAATTAAGTTCTTAAGAACCTCATTAAGTTCATGGGGATTTGGGTTGTGTCGCGAGCATCCCTACTAATATTATAAATGCGAGTGTCAAAGTATATATGTATCATTCTCACGTAAAAACGGCTGCACCGATTTTGATGATATTTAATATAGAAATATATTGGACTATAATGTTAGACATAGGCTACATTTTATCTAGAAGAAATGTATTGTTCCCATAGGATGAGTCAATTCAAATATACATATTTGTTACTCTTTTCATTTCGAATGGACGGCACTGGACAGGAGAGGACAGGATTACATGCTTTTCGTCACGGGACGCAACAGGATATGACAGGATGGGATCGTAAAAGGATTATAGTCAACGGCGGGACGGGATAACATATTCTATGTCTATTGCCTTAGATATTTCCATCAGTAGCAAAAAGTGGAACTTAATATTATTTAATTGCAAAGATGGCCCTTCTAATATTCCAATAAATTCTGTTTCTATAGATCCAATATTTCAATGGCTTTCTTATACTATTATTAGACAAAGTTCTATTTCATATTAAACAAGTCTAGACTTTACAGGCATTGTTAATACTAGAGCTGTACTAAAGGCGTTTTTATTATGAATGCAGATCGATATCAAATGATAGTTTGTGTGAAACGTTAATAACTCTACAAAGTTATACACTTCGTATACGATACGAGTCCTTTAATTTAATAATATTATAAGGTTCTATGTACTGACAGATAAAGGAAATGTAATAAACTGACACATATTAGGTAAACCCAGACTGCAATCGAAAACCAAACTTAGTTGTACTTTTAGTGACATCAAACGCAGTACAACCTGAAGATATCTTTTCGTTTTTTTTTTCTATCGTCGTGTTTGGGTAGTAAATATATAAATAAATAAATAAATAACACCCAACAGTCACATACATAGTCCTAACCCCACACTAAGATCGAGTCTTGTGTCGTGGATATCAGGAACTACGAGAGACTTTTCGGTCTCACAAACACCCAGACCCGGAAGAAATATTTGTGGGCCGCACAAACATTTCTCTCGGTGCGGGGATCGAACCCGCGGCCTCTCGTTTCACAGGCGGCGTCTAACCGACTGCGCCACGGAGGCTGTCAATAGTCATATAGTCATATAGTTTATGCTAAAATAATTTTGCGATACATTGAGATATTTGATGGCAAAAAAATGGTATGGTATATGATCGTGTTAATTTTAAACCTATGAGAAAACATCCAATACCTATCGAATTATTTTTTATTTAAAAAAAAACAATAAATTTCCGTTGTCTATATCTGTATCAGCCCATATCCGTCCCACTGCAGGGCACGGGCCTCCTCTACAATTGAGAGTACGATTGTGAGTGTTAAGGCCATATAGCCCACCTCGCTGGCCTAGTGCGGATTGGAGGTCCCATTTTCTATAAATTTATCAAAAGTATGTTACTCGACCTGTATCGAACTCGGGACTTCACGGTCTACAACAAATATAATACACTTGTCAGATCCCATGATAATTACTAGTCTTCCTAAATACTTATTAAAAAAAATTCTTTCAATATCCCAGGTAAGAGAATTGCAATAAAAATGATTTATCATCAAACAACTTTCGGGAAAACATCTTGTAACTTTAGCGAAAACAAATGACCACTAAGCTGTTCTCTATGGATATCCATAGATATAAATCGCAAACTTTAAAAGCAATTAAGGCATAATTACAAAAAGTTGCGTACCATAAATAAAGACGGGCCACCACGTCCGCGACCCGCTTGTAAATTTGAAAAGTAATTAAAGTGTTGAAAACCGCAACAAAACTGTTTTTATTTATATTCTTAATTTTGCCTTTTGGTTGCTAGTCATTATTTTAAGGCATTGCAACTTTTGTAGGATGGAACAAATAATTAGGTTTAACATGTTTAAATTTCGAATGTACGAATTCTAAATATTTGTCTTTTTTTGTTGTAGGACACAACGAAAATATAAGTGCTAGAAAGTTTTATTTTTTTTAAATTTCGAACTGTTAGGGAATTAATGCTATCAGTCTTACATATTGATGAAGTACAGAATTAAATATAAAAAATGACATTATTAAATATTTTGCACATAATAAATAATTCATAAATGAATAACCAATTAAATAAATGCCTTTAATATATATAGTATTCAGTTAATTAAACGTAACAGCACTGTTTAAATAAATAAAAGTTTAAATAACCAAATAGTAATATGGTATTTAAATAAATATTTTTTGGTGTATAAATAATCGTAAATCTAAACCGCTCATTTTGGATCCAACTCATTAATGAGAAAATTAAATATCAATGAAATAATATTTATAATTATAAATTTGACAGGAAAATCATTGTTTGTATGAATTATGTACCATGGTCCCTGGATGTTGACTTACATATAAATATTTTTATTACTTGTTATGTGTTTAGAGCATGGATGTCAATAGGCTGAGAAATGTATGCCATAATATTAAATCTAAATATTATCTTCATAATTACGTACGGCCTGCCCTTTGCAAAACTCTGATTATTGTATAACTTAGAGTATATACATATAGAGGGAGCGCTGTCATACATTTGTGTTTTAAAAAACGTAGATATAGTCTTGGTCGTAATGTTGGTAGCATTGCTGCATTAGGGTTGCCGGTTAACATATTTTCCCCAACTGTATCATTACTTAATTACTTTTTTGGTCCCAATAACAATATCGATACATAAAATTTTTAGAGAATTGAAAATTGTGGCGACTATTTTAACACGTTTATCTATAATTCCGAATACGTTTTCACTGCGAATACGAAGTAATTTTACCTGTGCGTTATTATACAATAGCATTGCAATATTGGAAATGCTTGGTGGTGAAATGGTAAATGTTTTAGTCCCTATGCTTCGATAGCCGAGCTTCGTTCGTATTCGGTATTGAAAATCGTGGCCGCCATTTTGAAGTTTTTACTTATTGTACCGATTTATATCATCAATCAGTATCTAAGAGTATCTCGGCACCAATATGCCAAATTTATAGTAAGGTTTAAAAAATAACTGTGGCCGCCATTTTGAACATTTTATTTATTGAACCAATTGCTCTCAAAATCAACATCTGACGTTATGTCAACACTATTGGTGTTGACATAACGTCAGATGTTGATTTTGCCGAGCCAAGTACATAGACGGATTTAAAAAAACTGGCCGCAATTTTCAACTTTTTAGTCATTGAATCGATTGCTCTCAAAATCAACATCTGAGGATATCTCGGCAGTCGGCACCAATAAACCAAATTTATAAGTAGATTAAAAAACTGTGGTCGCCATTTGGAACTTTTTATTGATTAAACCGATTGCTCTCAAAATTAATATCTGAGGGTTTCTCGGTACCAATAAGCCACATTTATAGGTAAAGTATTGTGGCTGCCATTGCTCTTAGAATTAAAATCTAAGGTTCTCTCTCTGTCTCCCTCTCCCCCTCTCTCTCTTTCCCTCTCTCTCTTCAGCCATAAAAAGCCATAGGAAGTTCACTGCTGAACATAGGCCTCCCCAAGGATCTCCACATTGACCTGTTCGAAGTGGCCTGCATCCAGCGACTTCCTGAAACCTTAACCAGGTCGACCGTCTAAATTGTTGGTTCACTACGATTTAAAAATTAAAAATCTATTCTCATCATATTAATTATAATAAAAATATTTTGTAGCTATCCAACAGTCTTCTAAACGACTCCTTCTTATAATATTAACGCTTTGGCGTATTATTATTTCGATCCAGGGGTATCCTAAAAACATTATATAGATTTGGCTGTTTACATATCTGTAACAGATAGATATTGATTTTGAGAACAATCGGGTTAAAAACAAAAAAGTTCAAAATGGTGGCCAAAATATGCAATTCCGTCTATGAATTTAAGTTACCTGTACACGGGGACGGCTGTTAAATATCAAATATATACCTCCTACCAGAAGACGCGATAAGGCTCTAAAATTTAAATGGCGGCCAATATTCTATAACCCGGATTAAATTCAGACAGATTTAAAAATTATATCCAATTATATAAGATCAGAGAATTACAAAATATTTATATTACAAGTCATATTTAGTCACAAACTTAGTAAATTTTAACTCATTGTCATATTAAATAAATGGTGGCAATAATTTTATTTTGTCGGCTTAATATAACTTCAAATTGTTTTTTTCATATAAATTTATTTATATTAAAAAACAGTGTAAACAATTTACCAGGATAACGAGTTAATATTTTTTTTATAAATTTGCAACACTGAAAAATATGTTTATAGAAAGCGCGCTAATTCTAATTTTTTTTTTAGTAAAATTCCGTCGATTATTTCTCCCGATATATTAATAAATATGCAATGTTACCTATGGTAGCTAATTATATACTTATTAATTATGCGTTTAGTAGAATTTGGGCACAATTTAATGACGCTAAATGGCATTTTAAGATTTTTCTTTCTAGAAGATTTCATGTGTACCCCACGCTGTCTGAATCCATACTGATTGGCGGGAAAAAAAAGGTGGCCCCGGCACCACCATTTTTATCTACGTTTTTCAAGTACCAGCGCTCCCTCTATATGTATATACTCTAAGTTGTATAAGAAGAAAACATTACGAGCTATTTTACGGCAAAAAAATCTCGTATTGTAACAGTCGTGCTTTATGGTTCTCAAAAATAAAAAATGCACCTTTTGATCCAACAAAGCATTGAAATATTGGTGGAAAAATACACTCGGGCCGCCTTTGTTCCTCAGTTCGACCGGTAGGTAGGTACTCCAACGCAATATGTCCTATAACATTTGTACGACAAAAACTCGAAACTGTTGAAACATTTAAATGTGTCCGGAAGCCTCTTCCGCTGAATTCACAATTCACTACGCAAACTGCATTTTGTAAATCACCCCAATAATTCATACGAAAAAAATAAACTGGACGTTTTAAAAAGCGCTGTAGCGTTTCGCTGTACGCGCTGAAAGTGTCAGACAGAAATGATTAATCCGCGTACAATGGTTTGGATTATTTCAGTGGTGCATAACGCTCGCCCGAGAATGCACTGTTTAATTTGTTCGGTTGGTGTGCGTTTCACAGGCTAATGTGCGATGTTATTTTTAATTACTCCATTGCAAATATATTTTTGAATGCGCGCGGAATTTTTAAAATTATTCCAAACGGATTATTTAAATTGGCGTTCTAAATTTAAAATTATCTTTTGTAGTTGACGTACAGTTCATTAAATCTATTTTTTAAATAATTAATTATGAATTATCTAGAAAGATAATTTATTTAAACTGTGTCTTTTTAACCGTAATTTAGATTGGATTTTGATTTTCGTTGAATATATACATAAGTTTTCGTGAAAGGTTTTGCAGTGTAAAGTAATTTAACAAGTATCATTGAATATTCATTTTATTTAAATAACTATTTATTAATTCCAATGAATTCTAAAGATATAATCTGATGTGTCTATTATTCGCATCCATTGAAGTTGAATTGAGGTAAATAGACAACTTTACTGAATCTGTATAAAATAAATTATCTTCGATCACATTTTGTTGGCAAGGTATTAAAATTATTATTATTTTTATTATTATTTATTGGCTATTTAATTTAATTTTGACATTTTCCAGACACCGTCGAGTTTAAGCATTATAAGTAAGCCGGCATAATAATTCTTTCTCTGGACTGTGCTGCACTAACGACAAATTATTTTAGACACTTTAGGTTATTAAAAATAAATGTAAGGAATAGAGTATGACTCCATCGTAAAATAAAAGTACTAGGCGGTCATACGTTACAAGGAGTCGAAGGTAACTTAAAAACAGGTGCAGGCATTGTAGTCACAGTTATAGTATAAAATAAAAACAATAACTGTTGGTAACGGACCAGACGCGGCTGCCCACATCTTCACGGTGGGCGCAGGCTCAAATGTCAAAGCACATTGCTGGCTTTTTAGGCTAATGTTTGTGCTGAAAATCTATCACCACGCACTATAATGGTGAATCGTGAGGAAATCTCTATACTATAGCGATTTGTGGCATTTTCTATGGTATATAAAGTCTGCTAATCTAGACCAGCATTGTGAACTATGGCCTAAACCAGCTCAATCGAACTCTTATTTGTAAATTAATCCTGTGCCCAGCAGTGGGCAAATACAGATGACTACATAGAATATGAATAATAACTTGATCCTTTGATTTATTTTTAATAGCTCAAAACGCCTACAATACCTTAGTGAAGTACCTAAGTAAGTGCAGCACAGTCCAGAGAAAGAATCATTATGCCCGCTTGATGGTATCTGGAAGATGTCAAACTAAGATAAAATAGCTATAAGCAACAAAATGTGATTGAAGATAATTTATTTTTATAAAGATTTACTAAAGTTATTGAAAAGTACCAGGCGATCATACACGACAAAGAGGTTGCACATCCATCGAGCGTATACTCCATATTCGGTTTTCATTCGCAATATCGCTCGGCAAGTTGGTAAACCAATTATGTACGTACAAATTTGAAACGACCGGCTTTTTGTTTGTATATAGTTTTTGTACGATGCATTTCATTAATATTCGCTGTGTAAAAACTCTGGCTTTCGCCCACGACTTACATTGTTTTAAAATTAAAATAGACTGAGGTCTCGGTTTCGAATACCGGGTGGGGCAAAGTGATATAAGATTTTTCTTATCAGCTTAAAGCCAGGAATTTGTGCCCAATATGGCGATAGGCTCGCCCCCTATAACATCGTGGGACAGAACACACAAAGCTAAACGTTGGGTGTCTTGATTGCTATCAAGCCACCCACGTTTCTCCTCTGCCTACCCTTTCTGGGAAAAAGACGTCAATTTATGCAATATAGCAATGTTTATGTAACATTGGTAAATAATAGAGTTTTAAATTAAAATGTGGAAGTGTTGTGTGGACATCTTACTGTCTCTTTCACACGCGCTCATTATAATGCATGTTAAGCCTAGTGACGTCACTAGTTTTGTTTTGCATCCCTTTTCTTTTACTCCCAATACAAGATTTAAAATGTTCCTAACTTCTCCAATTCGGATTTGGAATGGGCTTAAAAACACCACCCGAGAGAATCCGGGCCCGGCCGCTAGTTTACGATATTTTTATATTATATTTATCCATTATATTAATCCACTTAAAGAAATTTATCAACCCGTGCTAATTGCTGAAATAAATAAAATGCAATGCTTATATATTTTTGCTTTCTTCGCTAAGTAATAAAAGCCATCTGTTGATCAATTTAATGCAACCATTAAGCGGGTGTAACAACCTCTTATGAAGGTGACTTATACGAAAAATCTTCTGATAGTTTTTGCGAATAAACTTCGATCAAATATACGCTAGATTATTAGTAACGGCTTAAAAAATGGCAAGAGAAATAGGAGCACAAATAAGCGCGAGCTCTTATTTGATTTTAGTATGGTCTAAAACATAATGAATCTTAATTTAAAGGAATAAGGTTTATTGTTACCTGAAGATGATTATAATTTTAGACTTTTTGCTACATCTCGTAGTTCGAAATTCAAATATGTAAGTATTAGCAACCTCGACCACTTTTGGCGTGTGATTTTACCGATAGTATACCGGATGTCCCGTAAGAAGGAATTAATATCTGATAAAATAACTTAAAATTATTGTCCTAGGTCTTGTAGTTTTGAAGTTATTATTTTTTTTTTAACCTTATAATTTTATTTTAATAAATCATGTGGCTGAAGTAATTAAAAAATATTAACGGACTCGAAGAAGTTTGCAAAAGAAACTTTATACGAAGATGTTGGTTGTATACCGGGTATATCAAGACTGCTACCGAAAACGAAGCCGGGTGGTAGTTTTGGTGGCTACAAACGTATTGCAACTAAAAATTTCGCAAAGAAACGCGACAATTATTTTTAATGATTTTTTAAACATCATTATTTTTGGGTGGTAAATCCATAGCTTTTGCTAAAATAATAATTTGAACTCTTTTATACCTTAGAGTCTTTCTAAATAAAAGGGTATACACTATTATTTTAGGAAAAAATGTATTTACCACCCAAATACGACCATATGAAAAAAAAAAAAAGTTGTCGCTTTTTTTCGCAAATTTTTTTGTTGCATTTGTCTGAAGTCGCTTAAACTTCCACCCAGCTTCGTTTTCGGTAGCAGTCTTGATATACCCTGTATAAGAGCTAGAGGAAAGCATTTTGATCATCTGCTGTAATAAAAAGAAAATAAAACATTGAAATAAAATACTTCTTCATGAATATCTATGTTTTTAATTTTCTTAGCATACCTACATGAGTAGGTACTTTGTTCTTTTGCTACAATTTTGTTCGAACTGCCCTCTCTGGTATAATACATGTTTCAGGTAGATAATGAAGGGAGATGGAATATATCATAACTACGTGAGAGCTATAGACATATATATCGTCCTATATGGATGATAAAGCACTTTTTTTTATATTTTGCCCTTAGTGTCCCGTCTTAGAAGCAAACGCCTCGAAAAGTCAGAGGTTAAAATAATAGCAAAACCTAGAAACAAAATCAATAGCGCCTTTCAATAGATTCTTTACATACAGAAACTCCACGGTAAGATCAGAACCGTTCGAAACAGGAAATGGTTGAAGAGATTTATGACTGTTCCGAAAGCGATGGAAATAAAAAAGTCCGTCGCATACGTTCGAGTTTAGTGTTACCAATTGTGGGTGTTTTGAGAGGACTGGGATAGTCATAATATATTTAAATAGTGGGGTGATTTAGAGACAACAATTTTGAGCCCACAAGGTGGTCAGACAACCTGTTAAAGGTCTCGGGACATCGCTGGATGCAGGCTGCCTACAACAGGTTACTGTGGAAATCATTGGGGGAGGCCTATGTCCAGCAGTGGACTTCCTTTGGCTGATGGTGGATGGTGATTTAAAGAAGCACCTATTCTAATAGTATAATTGTATTAATATTTTTATAATATATATGTTATGGGCCAAGTGATTATGTGTGAATGTAAGTCCGCTAACCTGCACTAGGCCAGCGTGGTGGACTATATGGCCTAACCACTCTCAATCGTACTTTCGATTGTAGAGGAGGCCCGTGCCCTGCAGTGGGACGCATATGGGCTGATACAGACAGACAGACAGACAGACAAGTGATTAATGCGAGCAGTATTCATAATGCCCGGGCAGTATGAATATTGCCGAGCCATATCGGGCCAAGTGATTAATTACAATCTAAACTCACCTATTTATCACATTGCCCGGGCATTATGAATATGGCTACATGATGATCGGGCAATGTGATTAATAGATGATTTTTTACGTGGTGGGTTGCCGCATTGTCGCATCTGCGATAGACCCATAAATTAAAAAGGTTGAATTGATCTGCTTATGTTTAGTTGTTTTTTAAGGTCCGAAACATTATCTTCAGAAGAAAATTAGTGTACCCACTTTATGGATCAGTTAGGTCGACTGTGCCCCAAAACCGACTCGGAACACCCCGACTTCACGTAGTCTTTTGGCTACCGACCCTTGAGTGTATATAAACAGCCGGAGGCGCGGAGGGAGAGCAGCCCCCGCCCGCTGGGGCAAAGGGGCTGAACTTCCCGTAGCGCCGGAGACGATGCAGAAGCTAATTTGTATTGACAACAAGTGGTACCAGGGGACGTGCGACACTCCCCTCCCCCTCCACTCCTCTCAACCCACCCCCTCGTGCTGCCCTATTCTAAACTCTACCACTTCGGCTTATTGTTTTGATTTTGATTCGCTTTACATCACTCTGCCCAATAGGCACTTGGTATTATTCATAACGCCCGGGCAATGTCATAAATTGATTGGTTATAATCACATTGTCCGCTCTTATTGGGCATTATTCATATTGCCGGGCATTGTGAATAATGCCCGATTAATCACTTGGCCCATAACATATACATATATTCGTTTTGTTCTGGCACTGCAGACGTTCTGCATTTCACCTGCTGATTATTGCGAATGCCGTCTAGATTAAGTATAGAATTGCAACAGAAGGCTGTGTCATGCCATTCCATACAATAATACCGGCCCGTTAAGATGTCTCTTACATTTTTACACTATAAATAAAGTTACAGCTTGAGTCCGATAAGGTTTCCCTTATCTCAAATCCCCTGCCCATCTAAATCGATGGTCACAGCTAAGAGCAATGTATGTCATCCCTGCCATATTTATTGCGTCGCCTGAATGCCAATGTATTGAGCCGACCGTATGACACTTCTGAACGTCCGCTTCGAGATATTAATTTTGGTGAGAGGAAAACGTTGTTTGTGGATGTGGCTTTATTATTTTAAGGAAAATATACTATAAAGAAAATAATAAATTACTGGTAGGTCTCTCAAATGTGAGAGGCCACCTGGGTATGTACCACCAGAAGGTATATTTTTCCCACCAAACAGCAGTTTAAATGCACTGTTGAGTTCCGGTTTGAAGGACGTTGTAATTTAAGGCGTTCTTAGGTTTTGCTACTGTTCATGAGCGGTCGTATGGTTTACCATCAGGCAAAAGGAATGCTCGTCTCGCCATTAAATTGGAATAAAAACGTTTTGATCTACCTTTCACAAAATATTCCTGTATAAAACCTTTGCCATCCTGTAAAATATTTTATTTTGTCGGTCATTCATCCACCGGCCAGTAATTTAGTTTGTCCATTGTTAACCATTACAATGTAATTTGTATAGAATTATGGATGCATTGTTGTCACTTTTTCATTCAACATAAATTAATGGCCATTAGGTATCAACTCGTAAAAATTGTGTGACTTTTTAATATCATTTTGATGGGTAAATACACATTGTGGTGGTACCTACCTATGAGAGGCTTGCCAGTAGTTGTAATCTTTCATAGTAGTTCTGTAATTTAAAAAAAAAACTTATAAAATTCTGTATCTGTATCAGCCCATATACTTACGTCCTACGTCAATGCACGGAATTCCTCTACAATCGAGAGTACGATTCACTGCAACATAAAAATATATAAATGTATTTAATATTAAAAGAAGCACTAAAAGCACAGTCCAGATCACTTTATTTGACGATATTACTTATATACAATATCTAATTTTTGTTTGTCCCCTTCGATTACTATTCTCGTCTGGGATTTATTGCTCCTACGTGACATGCGTAAATAAATGCTCATATTGAAGGATCACTTTTAACCGATGTCGACGTCGAGAAAGAGGGTGTTATGTTCGACCTATGTATATCAAGACTGCTACCGAAAATGAAGCCGGGTGGTAGTTACAGTGACTCCAGACACATAGAAATTAAAAATTAAAAAAAACCGACATGATTTTCTGTTGTCTTATTAGGGAAGTAAAATACATAGATTTTTATAAAAGAGTAGTGTACATATTATTATTTAAGGATGCTATGGTAAATAAGGGTTTAAATTATTATTTTGAATGTCCTCAGCATGAATGGGCAGGTTCGCCCTGGTTGGTACCGCTCTCTCAGGAAATCGACGTGAAGCGACAGATTGGCTGTCGTGTTTCGTTCTATGAGTGAGATTACCGGATGTCCAATACCCCTTTCCTCGTCTCATCGTTTTTCCTTCCCACTCCCCTCCCAATTTCATAGGCCGGGAACACATACATGATCCACGTGTGATTTTTATGAACCGTTTCTTGAACGTTTTTAAATAAAATTGTATTATTTACTTCATGAAAACAAAAGTAAATACAAACCCTTCCAAATCGTTAAAATTTCTCTTAGCTTAGTGCCTAAATTACTTCAAGTCAAATAGACAGTCTATTTTAAATATAGTTAGGTTAAAACAGACATTTCTAACAAAACCTGTCGTCAAACAAATATATTACCCCGAATAAAACTCTTACAACATTTTATGAAAACAAGAATGTTCACATCGGTGTATTCCGAAACATTCGACATTGAAAATCGCGCCGCCGCGCCGGTGACAAACTGCCTCATTTCACCGGCGCACATAAATCCGCCATCTAGTCTTCACGAAGTACGTTCACAATGAGACGCGGAATTTACGGACAAATCTATTGATAGATGGGTTTGTGTAAACATATGGATTTAGTATTTATTTTGTTTTGTATGTGGTATTGTTTCGCATATTGTCTTGTGTTCGTTTTGAATTTAAAGTAGACTCTTACTAATAAATAAATAAATACACCCAACAGTCCTATACATAGTCCTGACCCCAGATTAAGATCAATTAAGTCTTGTGTCGTGGGTATCGGGAACTATGAGAGACTATTCGGTCTCACGGCACGTTCTAATGGCACGTTTTTCATATGCGAGAGCCGACCTGGATAGGTACCCCTACAATGTCTTTTTAGACATTGGAATTTTATTTAATTGAGAATATTATTAGCAGATTCCTATAAGTGGCCTAAATCAATCCTCCATCCGAAGATGATATATATATATATTATTACGTATAAACACTAATTTAATATGTTACCTGTACGTCTTTGAGCCTATCGATGTATTGAAATTGAATATTTCTTTTTGCCAAACTAATTTATACAGTCACACCCTCCTAACCGCACTAAGTTAGGTATCTTGTATGCAACTTACAGTCAACTTCTCGCCCATTGCGCCGTCTATATATAAGTGATTCTGCCATTCCGCAAGTTCAAGTTAGCAAAGTTTCGTTTTGAATACCCGGTAATAGACGGTATAATTTCAACAGGAATGTATGAGATCATTGGCAAGTCAGGTACTGTAGTTTGTTAAGTAAATTTGATACTACAAATGTATTTTGTCCTCCAAGTTTTTTTTAAACTGATGTGGATGATACCGTATCTAACAGTGCAGTTGAGAGTCAACAGGAAAGCCGAAACAAAAATGCGAAATACTTGCGTTAAAAAAAAAGGTTTTCTTTTCTGAGACTTCAGATCTGTAAATTGTTAAACCTACCGAAAAAATCTTAGATATAGTGCTAAAATTAAGGCCTAAATTTTTGTAATTGTAGAGAAACCTAACAGTAGGATGTTCAAAGATTCAAATAGATAGTTCTCAAGATTTACAATTTACAAACTCCCTATCCGTAACATCCAGCGTGAACCAATAATCGAAAAAAACAAATATTTATACCGCAAGACACCAAGCATTGAAACCATCGGTGACATACGATCTCATTTCGACGCGGCTCATAAATTCCGCCATATTGTCTTGCGCAAAGTACGGTCGCCATGCGCACGCAAGAATGCGGACAAACTCATAAATATGGGGATTGTTTAATTAATTTACATTGCTTTGTGGTTTGCTTAGGTAATTTTCTAACTAAAGACTAATAAAAGTGTTGCATTCTTGGTATACTTACAAAATCTAGTAAATGGGTCCTGGATATTCCATAAATCCCTCTCAATCGTACTCTTGATTGTTTAAGAGGTCCTGGCCCTGCAGTGAGACGTATATGGGCTGATACAGATTTGATAAACTAGTGATTATGCCCACAGGATTAAATCTCGAGACACCGTTGCATTAATAATAATTAGTCAGCTAAAGTGAATTTTTGGGCTTGGGTCTGAATGGACAAGTTTCCAAACTATTTTTCTTACAATAATCACTAGTTTTTTATCCACATTTGGACTTTGAAGTTAGGACTGTGTGTTTTTTTGAGTGTATTCAGTTATGTTTTAATTCAATTATCGAAACTTTGTTTTATTGAAATAACGTATGTAATTACAAATTACCAATTAATATGTTAAATCACCGGTCATTGCCTGTAATATAAATGAAATTCGAACCACAATCTGATATTCAGTGGTCTGATCATAAGCTCTCATCCGCGTGATAATTCTGGTAGTTTGATGTTAATTAAAATAATTACGATACGGCTGGTACATACAAAATTTATATTAACGGTTTTTAAACCTATTCTGACTTTTGGATTCAATTTGAACAAAGAAGACAAAACATGTTATTTATTTACATAATTATGTATGTACATAAACTCACGCCTTTTTCCCAGTAGGGGTAGGCAGGGGTGCCTGGACACTCACATTTTGCTTTGTATGTTCCGTCCCACGATGTGATAGGGGGCAATCCTATTGCCATATCGGGCACAAATTCCTGACTTTGGGCTGATAATGAATAGAAAAATCCAATATCACTTTGCCCGACTCGGGATTCGAACCCGAGACCCCAGCTTTGCAAGCGTACCGTAGTACAACTACGCCACCGAGGCAGGCAAGACAAAACATTTGATAGCTAAAAGAGGTTTTAAAAGTGTCTATGAATAGACACTAGAGTGTAACTTTGATTTTAAAGGGAATAATATTTATAATAGGAATATAATCGAATGGGATAATTATGTTTCATTTTTAATATAGAGAACGATCATTAACGAAAGCCTGTTATTTTGTACTGTATGTAAATGCAGCGACGAATAATAATTATTATTATTATTTTATAACAATGGCCTTTGAGACTTCGTCCCATAAAATGACAGGTCATAGGATTTATCCCCCATCGAAGCATGAGTGCTCCACTAATTAATTGATTCGAATCTGGGTATTTGTAAGACCGAAAAGATTCTAATAGTTTCTGATTCCCACGACACAAGTTGGCAGCCACCGCAGTTGGCGCAGTTGGTTGGACGCCGATTGTGAAACGAGAGGCCGCGGGTTCGATCCCCACACCAAGATAAATATTTGTGTGTTGACAGTGAAATGTATTTGTTTCGGATTTGGGTCTTTGTGACACCGAAAAGTTTAACGCAAATTTTGACACCACCACACAAGACTCGATCTTAGTATGGATTCTGGACTATGTATATGACTGTTGGGTGTGTTTATTTATTTATTTTAGTTTAAGGTCATGACTTTGTATCTATATGACTGTTAAAAAGAATTGATGCTCCCCATTGCCAAATACCCTAAAATATACCCCCGGCCTAATAGTAAATACCCGTTATCATAAATGTAGCTTAAATACCAAGTGTAGTGGATTATTGGGTATTATGGTAACCGTTGATAATTTATTATCCGGCTGCGCAGTATTGAAGCGTGGCTTAATTTAGTTCGGGGATTTATGGAGATAAATTGAAATGCTTATCGTACTTTGTCGGGTTATGATCGATTGTATCGCTTTGATGAAGGTGAGAAAAGTTTTGGATCTATTTTCATTTGTCTCTATGATGTAGAGGTTTTGTTTATTTATCTATTTATTTTCTCTCTTTATTGCAATGAATGGCGAGACGAGCATGCCGTTCACCTGATGGTAAGCGATACGACCGGTCATGAACAGTAGCAGAATCAAACAACACTTTGAATAACGAAGCAATGCTTGGCACTCCTTTGTGCTCGCCATCCTGAGACAGAAGATGTTAAGTCTCAATATGTCCAGTAGTTACTCTGGCTACAATGTCCTTGTCTGCCTACCCTTTCTGCGAAAAAGGCTTGAGTTTATGTATGTATTGTAAACATTTTGTGATGTTTAGATATAATATCTCCACTTTATACTTCCAATTGTACTTGTCATAATCAAAAGCTGATATCAATATTCATATACCCATAAATTGTGATTAAATGGTTGCTGGCAATGACCTCTTTCCGATTAATGGAATGAAAACTAAACCCCTCCGCTTGTTATACAATCTTCCATCAAATATTGATAATATTTTTCACAAATAAACGATACAAAAAAGTTATTTACTGGAGTTGAAAGACCCCCGTCAATGGGAGTCAACTCAAAAACTGACGCTATGGAATTATTATCTTCAGCCATGAAACTCATTGGGCTGAGAACTTTGGGATTATGTTCTACCAATGTAGGGTTGTGTAATCATAACTTCAGATGTAATTAATATTTAATATCAAGGATCGGCAATATGACTTTATATGATGGTAAGTAGTGGTTGTCTCTTAAGCCTCATATGTGACAGGGCGACTGGGTACCACCGCAATGTCTTTTTCTCCAACCAACCAGCAGTATAAATGCACTGTTGTGTTTCTGTGTGAAGGACATAGTTGCCAATGTAATTACGAGGCATTTTGAGACTTAACATCTAGTGTCTCAGGATGGCAAGCGCAGTGGAATGCAAAGCTTTTCTTTGTAATTCAAGGTGTTGTTTGTTTTGATACTGTTCATGAGCCGTTGTATCGTTTACTATCAGTTGATTGGCATGCTTGTCTCGTCATTTACTGCAATAAAAGTGCAAAGCTATCGAGAAGGAGTATCGATTGGAGATAAAATTCTTACTATTTGGTAAAATACTGCCAGCCTGCGTAGTTATTTCCTCGCGCCACTGCCCAAATACTGGGGAATATAGAGGGAATTGCATTTGTTGCGTTTAATGACTAATCAATCGCCTAAGCAGCTAAGTAAGTTTCGGGATTTGTAATAAGAAAATTACAAACTCCAAAAATCTCAAACAGTGCGCTATCGAAACAGAATATTTATTTTCGTACATGTGTTTAATTTAAAATGCTGGTACAAAGCGGTTTTTTTAACTTAGGATTTGAATCACGGATTTTTCGGAGCACATCTCAAACTCATCATAACCAAACCAATTTCCTCTTCCTTTACAAACTCGAAATGGTCGTTTGGATCCGGTGGTAACTTTAAATCGTTGCGCCTAGTTTTAGCATTACTCATGGTTGATTTAAATAGAGAATTATTACTGTGTATTGACTTGTCATAAGAGCTATATAATTGCCTACTTGTCCAATAAAATAACTTTCATTTATAATCATTTATCTAAGCAAAAAATATGCTAAAAGATTAACAATTAGATATCAACCCTGAACGTTGGGTGAGTTCGACAGGAATCGGATAAGTTGTACAACTAGTAATTTGTTCTGCGGTCCACGAACCATCTACATTACGCTTACGCACAACTATAATTAAAATACAAAATAATATATTTACTACCTTTTGCACACAACTTCGTATGCGTAACTGTTCTTTACAATATGTGTGATATACTTAAAAATCAATAGACATAACTTGACATATTATGTCTCAGGTTAGCGAGTGCAGTTGAATGCCAAATGTTACTTTGTAATTCATGTTGTTGTTTGGTTTTGCTACTGTTTATGAGCGACTGTATCACTTACCATCAGACGAATGGCATACTCGTTTCGACATTCATTGCAATAAAACAAACTGATTTATATTAGCGATGAATATGAAAATACTTTACAGAATATATAAAAAAATATGTACATTATTTAGAATGTGACATTTTTTTTCACTACCTCCCTGTTCATTAGACTTTTTTCCCCTATGAAGAACGATCAAGAAACTCTAGCGTTGCTCTTTTTAAAACAAGTTTATAATACAGCGATTATACTGGAGTAGGCAGTTCATAAATTGCTTTTTATAATAATAATAACTTAATCGATTATTTTTGATAATCAATGTTAAAGTTGTGCGTGATTGTTCATAGACATATGTATTTGTACCGGTAAACGCCCATACCGGTACTTGTTTGTTTTACGTGAATACATTGTTTTTTTCTTTAAGTTGCCAGTCCTGGAGAGGTGGTTGTTCTTTGAATACGCACAATTGGTAAGTGCTTAAATTGGACAGTACATTGAACCTTTCGTCTCAATTGTGTCTTCATCAAAGTATGTCCAAAAATAGATCTGTAAAATTCAATGATTTTATAAATAGAATTTCGTTGACTTGAAACGGGCAAACACGATTGACATTATTAAAAAAAACTAAGACAAATAATAATTACCTAAAAATATTTCTTTAAACTTATATAAATTTTTCTTATCATAATGTTAATAATTTCGCCTCCAAATTCCTCTTTCCTCACACATTACTCCGAAAATTAAGATGGGATTCGAACCAGAAATGTCTCATCAAATAGTGTCCGAAGGGTAGACATTTAATTAAACTTACCCCATGATAAAACCACCCTCGAAAGCATAAAATGTATAAATAAACCTAATTGTCCTTTTTATTGTCTGTTTCGCTAAAATGAAACGTAAGACAATATTAATCGATTCCGATCGCAATATTTTTATTGGCTATAAGTAATACGTTTTAGATTGATAACAATTAGTAACTGAACTTGAACTGTCGTTTATAAATAACAATATCTACTGGGTGTCTTAATCAAGAAAACATTAGTTATCATATTTTGAATAGATATCATTGTGTCATGTATTGAAAACCATCTCTACGCACTATAACGGTGAAGGAAAACATCGTGAAGAAGCCTGCATACCATAACCAATTGTAAAAATTTCTATAGTATGTAAAGTCCGCCAACCGGCACTAGGCCAACGTGGTGGACTATATGGCCTAACCATACTCAATTGTACTATTGTAGAGGAAGCCCGTGCCCTGCAGTGAGACGTATATGGACTGATACAGAGTAAGATATAAAAAGACATATATCTACTATCTTCAAATTCCTTCTCCAAGAATAAATGCCAGTAATGTAATGTAACTAGGTTAAGTTACAAATTTTCGCCATCTTAAACCACCATAATTAAAATATGATTTAATAAAGTACACGAAACTTGAGAACCCGAAACTTGAGAACCACGTCGCACAATACTCGGTAATTACATTTTGATGTGAAGGGATGGGGTTTCAACCCCAAACACAACCCTTACAAGGAGAGGCATAATTTTGACAAATTAGAGCGAAAATCCAAGGACTTGAATCAAGTTACAGGTACGGATAATACTGAATGAGATTCGGAGAAATGAAATATTTATTAGATTAAAGTAACCGCCTCATAAAAAAATGTTTATTTTGATTTTCATATTTCAAATTAATGATTTGATATGTGATATGGTCCATCCATTGCTTATATATTTCAAATGAATGCTTAGTTATGCCATCGCTTACCATCAGGCAAATGGCACGCTCGTCTCGACTTACAAAGCAAAAAAAAACTATCTAGTTGCAAATATATTTTTTTCTAATAAAATGTGTCAATTTTAATTTTTAAATATTGTTGAGTGGTAAATACATAGTTTTTGCTAAAGCAATAATTTAAATTCTGCCACATCATTGAGTCTCTACGAAAAGAAAATATATACTTTATTATTTTAGTTCAAACACGACGATCGTTGTAAAATTACAAAAAAAAATTAATCGATTACTTTTGAATTTTTTTTAGCTGCATATACTTACTAAAACTACCACTTAGCTTCGTTTTCGGTAGCAGTCTTGATATACCCTGCTTAAGGTGTATACACAAGCTTGTGTCGCTGTAAAGGGTTTCGCAGCATTACGCAAAATGGCCTCTATCCGGCCGGATAACTATCCTATAACCAGAAAAACGATAACGCCTTCCTATCACAATCGGATACGATGTCATAACACAACAGATAGTAACTGACCATTCTTTTTTAAGAAAGCAGGAAACTCATAAATATTTATGGTACAGGGGGTACTCCGTAATAGAACAAGAGCCGATTTTATTAATATGAAAGTTTTCAGATATCATAATATTTAGTAACATGATATTTTGCCAACGTTATATTATAAACTAGCGGCCCGGCCCAGCTACGCCCGGGTATAAATAGTTTTCTGTATATGTACGTATTTATTATACATATAAACCTTCCTCTAGAATCAGTCTATCTATTAAAAAAAACGCATCAAAATCCGTTGCGTAGTTTTAAAGATTTAAGCAAACAAAGGGACACAGGGACAGAGAAAGCGACTTTGTTTTGTACTATGTGTGAAGCTGAATTTCATCTATGTTAGTCAAGCAACTATCGAAGGTCGTTTCCTTGGTATTCAGATACTTTTGATGGCTCTCTCATCAACGACACATTGAAGCTCATAACTTCCAAAGCAACCACGATCGGAACTTCATAATAGGTGGTTGTGTGATGCCTATGTCAAAGGCATGCGTACACTTTCAGCTTTTATAAAATAACGAAAATGACGATGGCTGGCACTTGTGTCATACTCGTGAACGGGTGCTGCTTGCGTGGATTGGTCTGTCCGAATTACTTATATTGTAACTGATCAATAGTTTATTTAAGGCTTTCGCAATAATTCACTGTATTGGCGAAACAGAGTATACTGATTTTTCAATCTGGGCGACTTGGCTTCACTCAGCCATATTGAATATAACGTAAACATATTAGTATCAAAAATATTTATTGCAAAACAACAAATTAATTAACAATGGACTGCTCTGATTGAAACTAAAATGTATTTTTTTAAGAATTACTATTTTTTCAACTGGTTTTGAAAAGAGCAACACTAGAGTTTTTTGCCCATTCTTCTCTAGTGGAAACCGCTTTCCGAACCGGGTGGTAGATAAAATGACTGAATCTAAATGATATTGAACATGTTAATGGATTCAATAAATTATTTTCATTTTCATTTTTTTAAAGTCTGGCGGCCACGAGCTCTTGGTCTACAAGTTCAGTTGTCTTTTATGCCGGCCCATTACGCGTGATAAATGTAACTACTTTATTATTTTAATGTACTTGGCAAGGAAGTTGGCCTTGACCCGAAGATTGGCAGGGCGCCGACCTACAGCATATCTTAGATAGGATGTTTTCAACTTGCCAAAGTGGTGTTGGAGCCAAGTTTTGTTTTAGAGATATTATGTACGATATATGTACCCTAAAGGTTGGATATATGAGAAAAATGGAATGTTACAAAATTAATAAATCTCATCATCATCATATCAGTCACAGGAAGTCCACTGCTGAACATAGGCCTTCCCCAAGGATCTCCACATCGACATGTTGGAAGCGGTCTGCAGCCAGCGACTTCCTGCAACCTTAGCCAGATCGTCCGTCCACCTTGTAGGCGGGCGTCCGACATTTTGCTTGCCTGTACGTGGCCTCCACTCAAGAACCTTTCGGCCCCAATGGCCATCGATTCTACGAGCTATGCGCCCGGCCCACTGCCACTTCAACTTGCCAATCCTATGGGCTATGTCGGTAACCTTGGTTCTCCTACGGATCTCCTCATTTCTGATTCGATCTCGTAGGGAAACACCGAGCATAGCCCGCTCCATGGCTCGTTGAGTGACTTTGAGCCTTTTAGTGAGGCCCACAGTGAGAGGCCACGTCTCGGTGCCGTATGTCATCACTGGTAACACACAACTATCGAAGACTTTCGATTTTAGGCACTGAGGTATTTTGGAAGAGAAGACGTCGCGAAGTTTCCCGAACGCTAATTTAATAAATAATGATAACAATTTAATAAATCTGATTGTAATTAATGCAAAGGGCAGTGCAAAGCAAAAAGAGTTACTAAGAGATGATTGATGAGATGATTTTTTTTATTGCAATGAGAGTCGCACGGAGCATAGAGCACTTAATTTGATGTTATTCAAACTATCTATTACCTATTGTTGTTTTGTTTCAGCCCATATACGTCCCACTGCAGGGCACGGGCCTACTCTACAATCGAAAGTACGATTGAGAGTGGTTAGGCCATATAGTCCACCACGCTGGCCTAGTGCGGGTTGGCAGACTTACATACCATAGAAATTCTTATAAATCGCTATGGTATGCAGGTTTCCTCACGATGTTTTCCTTCACCGTTTAGTGCGTGGTGATTGACTGTCAATACACACATGACTCCGAAAAGTCAGAGGTGTGCCCTGGGATTTGAACCCGCGACCACCGTGAACATGTTGGCAGCCGCGTCTAGTCCGTTTACCAACAGGCCACCACGCACTTATCTATTACCTATGTATAATAAATTATAATTGATTGAAGCGGGGATCGATCTCGCGACCGCTTATTTCATACCCGGCGTCTCCATGGCTCAGTTGGATAATCACGAATAAAAATAAAAGGATCTTTATACTAGTTTCCAAGCCATGTTTATTTTCATTGCGGTTATTTAGATATGTTGAGTGACGTGCTATGACTTGGAGCCGTCAAGATTTATATTGCAAAACAGGTTGATGTGATATGTAATAATGAATACAGACCTTTATTGACACCTAGGATAGCTAGGTGATACACGCGTCTTTGCTTGTGAAAATCATTAATACAATAATATCAAGACTGCGATGAAAAACGAAGGGGGGTGGTTTTAGTGATTTCAGACACAATGCAATAAAAAATGTTGCAAAAAAGAGCTAAAATTTTTTCCTTTCGTCATATTTGGGTTTTTATTTATTTATTTATTTATTTATTTATATAAGACATAAAACAGAATACAATCAGACACAAATACAAGCATTTTATCATAATTGTTAAAAACTAGATTGCATTCCCAAGCTTATGTCCTAATCTAATAACGTATGCTTAAATAGTTCAAATTATTTTGCTTTAAAAAATGTTATACAAAGAAAAATCTCTCTCTCTCGCTCTTAGTAAATATTAAGTACAAAATAAAATAAAATTAATAATATATATAAAAGAAAAATTGAGTAAAAATAAATATTAAACTTAAAACTATAATGTACACAATCTGGATATATCTCGCTTGAATCTACTAGATCTATTATCCATAATATCGAGGATTTTATGTTTTTCCGACAAATCGTTGTACAACCTACACATCCTAATAATGGGATTAAAATACGACGTGTTATTCTTAAATATTTGAAGTACGAACATTTTAGGCTGACGTATTCTATACATCGTATTGAGATTAATTAGGGAAAGCAGTTCAGGAGAATCAATCCAGCCGTGAATAATTTTGAAAAGAAAATATAGATCCGAAATTTTACGTCTAGTATCTAGTCTTTGCACATTAAATTTAGATAACCTATCACTATACGACGAAATGTTCCGACCAAGCCCAATACGATAACACATAACCTTTAAGCATTTGTTTTGAACACTTTCGATCCGATTTGCATGAATTGAGTAAAAGGGAGCCCAAATTATTGCTCCGTATTCAAGCACCGTTCTAACTAAACTGTAGTACAGTAACAATAAGCTATTTGGTTTTTTAAATGGTTTGGTGGTTCGAAAAATAAATCCGAGTAATTTATTTGCTTTATTAACAATATAATTATAATGTTCGCGGAAGTTCAATTTATGATCAAATAACACACCTAAGTCTTTAACGCAGTCTTTTCGTTCGAGGGTTTGGTGATTAATACTATATGAGAAGTTTATTTTGTTGTGTTTGGTCGTGAAGGATATTATGCAGCACTTATTTATATTTAGCGACATATCATTGGCCGAACACCATTCATAAATCTTTGTCAAATCTTGCTGGAGAAGTGCTGCATCATTACTACTGGTAATTGTGTTAAATATCTTGAGGTCATCTGCATATAGTAGACACGGACATGCTAACTCGTTAATAAGGTCGTTAATGAATAAAACAAAGAATAAAGGGCCCAAGTGTGAGCCCTGAGGAACACCGGATGTTATTATTACCTCTGATGATAGAAAACCCGTTACTGCTACCAATTGGCTTCTCCGTGATAGGTAGGACTTAACCCAGCGTAGTAAACTCCCACTTATTCCAGACGCACTGAGTTTATTACAAAGAAGTGAGTGGTTAACCTTATCAAAGGCCTTACTAAAGTCAGTGTATATGGAATCAACTTGATGTCGAGAGGCAAAGGCTGAACAAAGGTAGTTTTTATATATTAATAGGTTAGTCATGGTAGATTTACGACGCACAAAACCATGTTGTTTCGAAGAAATTAGGGGGGATAAATGGTTGTACATATACTCATATACGAGTGACTCAAAAAGTTTGGGAATAGTCGACAAAATACTTATTGGGCGATAGTTCTCGCAATGTGATCTATCGCCTGACTTATAAACGGGAACAATGAATGCCTTTTTCCAAATATTAGGAAATATTCTTAAGTTCAGTGATTTGTTAAATAATATATACAAAGGTGTACATAGTTCAGCGGCACAATTAATAAGAAAATATGGGGAAAGCCCATCCGGGCCAGCACCCTTACTGCCATCAAGTTGTTTTAATTTAGTTAAAATATCCTCTTTGTTCAAATAAACCTTAGAAAGTGTATAACTATGATTAAGATTTTCTGAACTGTGGCCATGTGCACTATAATTTTCAAACACAGAGCCGAAAAATGTTGAAAATAATTGACATATTTCCTTCGGATCGGATGTTACAGTATCTCCCAATTTCATGGACTGCGGAATCGTATTATTATTACTACGTTTGGTATTCACAAAACTCCAGAATAGTTTAATATTGTTGGATAGATTATCCTCCACGGTGGAAATATAAGAGCAATAGCAAGATTTTACCAGGTTCTTGCAACGAGATCTAAGCAAGCTGTATGTGTCATAGTCCCTTGGGTTATGATATTTCTTAAATCGTTTGTGAAATTTGTGTTTCTCTTTTAAACATTTTTTCAAAGACTCGCTATACCAAATGGGATAGTTTTGGGGATCTTTTTTAGTAAGCGGGGTATGATTTTTAATCACCTTATTTATCATCGTATAGAAACATTCAACAGCTGAATCTATGTCTGGTTCAGGTTGCAGTGTATCGTGCCAGTTTATTTTGTTTAAATCCGACTTAAGGCAAGGGTAATTACATTTGTGGAACCTATATCTACGCTCAATGGATGGCTTTAGATGTTTAGGTAATTGGTTCACATCCATTTCGACCAATAGCGGAGGATGATGTCTATCTTCTTTACATAATGAGTCAGAAGGCTGAATATGTAGACTTTTCAATGTAGATAAGACCAAATCCAAGGAACGGTCGTTGAAATTTCGAACACTATTAAACTGGTGCAAATTTGAAACTGCCATGAATTCTAATAACAGCTCCGAATCGCGACCACGTACATCTTGAGCTAATAAATGCTTAGACTTCACTACGCGTTTCCACTCAATGTGAGGTGTATTGAAATCACCTATAAGTAAAAACTCATTACCGTCTTTCGAGTTAAGTATTATGTTTTGAATGTGATTATATATTTTTTCCCTTTCAACCACCCTTGTATCCGGGGGAATGTAACAAACACATATATTCATGTAAGATAAATTATAAGTTGTACTTCTAAAATCAACACTAATCCAAACATCCTCAGCTTTACTCTCCCAAGCCGAATTTCTAGTAGTATTAAATATTTTCTTGATGGCTATAAGAACCCCACCTCCGTCATTTTTCGCACTACAGGTACTGGAGCGATCGCGTCGGAAGACATTATACCTATCATCAAAAAGCTCATTGTCGGAAATACCATCAATTAAGTTAGATTCGGATAAGCAGATTACATCGTAGTCACAAGCGAGAACATTTAGGTAGAAATCATTAATTTTAGTTCTAAGGCCATTAACATTCTGATAGTAAACAAACATAATGATAAAATGGTACCAAACACTTTTACAAAATTAAAAAGAAATTAAATGAAAATATATTAATTAGATATGCCCTACTTATAACTTATCGAGATCTTGTATGTTCCTTATGTTTATTGCACTACTTTTATCATCTTTCCGAACATATAACCTGCCAAATTTAATCCACACATACTTGTAAGCTTTTTCTTTACATATGGTTCTTGTGGTAGCATGCAGAAGCTTCATGTCAGGCGAGATGTGCTCACTTAAATAAATCTTTCCTCCACTAAGACCAAGATGAGTGGCATTAAGATGCTCATCGGGATGACTCTTGTTGTAGCGGTGAGTGGCTGAGAGTATTGTGTCGCGCAAGATAGTTGAAGATAGCGTTGCAAGTATGTTGCGAGGACGGTTGGATTTTTTGTCCTGTTTTGCTACACGGCGACAAGCTCTAAGATCATTATCATTAATTGGTACCTGGAGATGTTCACAAAGTTTTTTAAATAGGACACTTGTATTCTCATTACGACTCTCCGGGACTAAATGAATTTCCAAGTTCAAACTTCTAGAGTTCTTCTCCATAACAGTCAAACGTTTACCAATGTTACTTATCTCTTCCCGTAGCTTTGAATTTTCAATTTCTAGCTTATGTATTAATTTTCTCATCGCTTTTGTTTCCTCCTGTACACTATCCTGCACGGCAGCGATGTGATCCGTCGTATCAGTGAATTCCTGTTTCAATTTATCCGTCAGATCACTCATTTCATCTCTAACAATAGCCTTAATTTCCTTTCTCAAATCCGATTTAAAGTTGTTAGAAAATTCAGTAAATGAAGCTCTGAGTTTCAAATCCAGCATATTACTGATTTTTTCCATCGTGACATCACTGAGTGGCTGAATATAAGAAGTATTACCATCAGTCGAAAGAGAAGACTGATCCATACCGGCGCAAGATATATCCATAAAATCATAATCAGTGACAGGCAATAGGTTAGTACGGACAGGAGTACTAAGGTTAGACTGTTTACGGCGCGTAACATTGGTACACGACGGGCATTTCCAGGAATCAAAGAATTCCGGATTCAGTTTTAAAAATTGATCTCTTTTTATATTTAAGCATTCACTATGGAATAATCCCAAACATGTGGTACATTTTAAGTGTTCTTTGTTCTTTATAATTGAGTTGCAAGCGCTACATTTCATCTTCGAATGATGCACGCAGATACAAGTCCCAAATTCGACGACTAACGCTCACTCGTGTTTGGCGTCAAGGCACAACACACACACGCCAATCGCAAAAACGGCGATGGTTCGAATCCAACCGAGTCGGCCAAGCGATCTTTTTCAAAATTTATTAAATTCAATAATATTCCAAAAAATTGTTTAAAATGCTCAGAGCTCCCACAATACTGGTTCCGGTTGTTCAAATGGGGGCACCGATGCGACAGAACGAGAAGTCTCTGTTCCCAGAGTCCAACAAGATGGCCGCCGGCTCTTATGACAAAATCCCCACGCCAGAGCAGGAGGGTCCGATTTCACGCACAAGCAACAACAAACACTTGGAGCAGAATATAGCAAGCAATATTTAAGAGCAGCACTGAACTAAGCACACGTCTTTACTCCACGAGCGAATAATTATTTGTTGGTTGTAAATACATCGTTTTTTTTTCCATAATAATAATGTATACCAGGTTTTTTTTTAAAGTCGCTATGGTACGCAATCGATTATAATTTAACTATTAAGATGAATTATGGAGAATTTAATTACGTAATTTTATAAGGATATTATTTGTAAATATAGATAATATCTATGTAGGTTTCTCACGATATTTTCCTTGAATCCAAAAATCCGTGGTCAACAATCGACACAATAATGATTCGAACCCCCATATCATTGGCAGCCCTAATCCCTTTCCAACAGACCGTATATTTCAAAATTAAAATCCCTGTGTATGTAAACAGTTTCTGCTTGAAACAAAGTTGATTAATTTAATTAGCAAACCACATGTTCAGTGGTGGCCGACTGGTATCCCAACAAGTCGGCCGATCGGTTGATAACAGATATCCAATTACAGTTTTGAGATGTGCATCTTTGTTAGTCAGGCTATAGTTGTAGGAGTATCGTCTTGCCTAGACTTGGTAAAGACTTCGATAAAAGCGGATAATGCAAAAGAATTTTATCCTTACATACGATAAAAAATGAATAAAAGGAGGTAAGTAAAGGGAAGGGAGCCCAATAGCTTTACTTTCGACAAAAAAAGGCACACTGTAACTTTAGTATTTTTCAATTTGATCAATGCGGAAATTCATCATCTGCCTACCCCTCTCATATACACACGTGTTCCCTCCATTTTTATTTTTTTTATTGCAATAAATGACGAGACGAGCAAGCCGTTCGCCTGATGGTAAGCGATACGACCGCTCATAAACAGTAGCAACATTCCACTGCGCTCGTCATCCTGAGACATAAGATGTTAAGTCTCAATATGTCCAGTAGTTACTCTGGCTACAATGTCCTTCAATCCGAAACACAACAATGCATTTACGCAGTGTTGTTTCACGGGAGAAATAGACATTGCGGTGGTACCTACCCAGATGGCCTCTCACATATTAGAGACCTACCACCAGTAAACCTCCTTCCTACAATCCTGGGTCCTTCCGCCGTATCGTGAATAGGCACCTTAGCAGGCCGGCATAAATAAAAAAATAAAAAATATACACCCGTGAGGTTACGGGTTTAGATTATCAAGTAAGACAAAGAAATATACTTTTACTTGTCGGCTATTTTTTTCTGTAACTCTCTCACTTTTAGATTCGTTTTCATATAGGAGGATCTAAGTGTTGAAATTCCTCATTTTCATTATACATACATTATACATTTTCTATAATTTATACATACATACATAAACTCACGCCTATATCCCAGAAGGGTAGGCAGAGGTGCCAGGACACCCACATTTCGCCTTGTATGTTCCGTCCCACAATGTGATAGGTGGCGAGCCTATCGGGCACAAATTCCTGAATTCTATAATTTATTACCTGTATAAACTACAAAAATGTTTTATTTTCATGATTAATATAACTTTATATCCAATATACTATATCAGAACATCCTTAGAGCTGTATGCTATTAATAGAATTTATTAATATTTATGATGAGCAAGATTAATATCTAAACTTTGAAGTCTAGCGAGTTGATTAATGTTTAATCTTTATCTAGTAAATAATGGGTTATATTAGTATTCTATTTCTTGTAGTTTTAATGTTGTTAGGCGGTTTAGAATTTAGTTCAATATAATGAGGTTATGATAGAGATAACATATTGATTTGTTTGGGGTATGGAACGCTGTCTTTAAGGTCCATGAGGTAAGGTTGCAGAAAAGGAATTTGTTTTTTTTTATCAGGAACATTGTACATAAGGTCTACGAATAGTAGTAATCCACGCCAATTCTTTACATTAAAGGCTATATATTAGCTAACAAGTTTCCTGTTGTGAGCAAGCCGATATGGCAAATTATTCCAATTGCCATACTACAAAGTCTAAGGACTAAGTGGCGACTGAAATGATATCGCCTAGTGATGATTTTTTGTCCTATTAATGAAAAATTATTTTAATAAATTGCATAAAACTGGTGTGGGTTTTTTCAGAATATTCTAACAAGCTCAAACAGTGATGAAGCAAAGATGTTGTTTGAATTCATGGGAACATCGTATTAATAATTATAATCAAGGGTACGAAGGCACAATACACATACGAATAAACAAAATAAAAAAATACGAACCGACGTATGTACACCAAAGAATAATACAATCGCTATGGTACTTTAAAATTATCAAAATATGATACAAAAAAATCATACGTAATAAGAATTTTGCTTGTAAATATCGTTTAATGTGCGAACTGAAAACGCGATAGTTTAGTGGTTTCAACAAAGTCATCCACAGTCCTTTTACCGCTGTCAATATAATATATAACAACATATATATTTTATACGTGTATTTCCAGTTTATGTATTCTTATGTAATATATCTATTTTTTTAATCATTTTTCTTATCTTCGAAACTCTTTATTGATCTCATCTCTCCATCTACCGAAGGTTGTCTGTATCAGCCCATATACGTCCCACTGCAGGGCACGGGCCTCCTCTACAATCGAGAGTAAGATTGAGAGTAGTTAGGCCATATAGTCCACCACGCTGGCCTAGTGCGGGTTGGCGGACTTACATACCATAGAAATTTTGTAAATCGCTATGGTATGCAGGTTTCCTCACGATGTTTTCCTTCACCGTTTTAGTGCGTGGTGAATGACTATCAATACACACATGACTCCGAAAAGTTAGAGGTGTGCCCTGGGATTCGAACCCGCGACCACCGCGAACATGTTGGCAGTCGCGTCTAGTCCGTTTACCGGTGGTACTATTTACTGGTGGTAGGTCTCTCATATGTGAGAGGCCATCTGGGTAGGTACCACCGCAATGTCTATTTCTCCCGTGAAACAACACTGCTTAAATGCACTGTTGTGTTTCGGATTGAAGGACATTGTAGCCAGAGCAACTACTGGACATATTGAGACTTAACATCTTATGTCTCAGGATGGCGAGCGCAGTGGAATATTGCTACTGTTCATGAGCGGTCGTATCGCTTACCATCAGGCGAACGGCTTGCTCGTCTCGCCATTCAATGCAACAAAAAAAAAAAAAAAAAAAAATACCAACAGGCCACCACGCACTTTACGCACGCACCGAAGGTTGAATGGTAAAAAATGCCGACGGCATTCAGCCTGTACAATTTACTGTATACAGTTTAAATTAATATCAAATCGCATAATAAGAATACTCGGATCATTATCGAGTATCGACCAGCAACTAAATAGGATTAGAACAAGTTTAATTAAACCAAACATTAATCCGTAGGATCAACTAACGTCTCAGTTTAATAGAATCTGATGGATATTAATATTCAAGATTATGAGTTTAACGCCTCTTAGAGTGTGTTTGGATACATGTATCACTTTATCATGATAAGTGAGGTTCGGATTTTGATTAGTCCGTAATTTGGTGCCCAGGTTAAGAAATTCAGAACGTGTATGTATGTATGCATTTGTAGATATGAAAAGCAAATTTTCATGGAGATTTTTGGAGGTTTATCATAAAGCAGCTGGTTAAGATATTGGCTCTGAAATGAAATTGGTCGCGGGTTCGATTATAGCGCTGATATCAATATTGGTAAATGTGCAAAAAATTATTTCGGGTCACAGGGTTGAGACCAACATTTTAAAAGTTTTTTTTAATATTTTAAATGAGTCAATGTAACTAATTTAATTGGAACATATGTTTTTATGTAAGCAACGTTTAAAATACTGAATCTATTTCAGTGAAGTTTGGCACAGAGATAACTTCCATTCTGTAGTAGGACTTGTAATAGCTTTCATCACGATTAATTGGCTAGATCCCGAAGGAATTGCTTAATACGTGGCAGAAGTTGCGATGAATAGTCTGAGTTATACGGTATTATACAGGGTATATCAAGACTGCTACCGAAAACGAAACTGGATGGTAGTCTTAGTGACTACAAACATAATGCAACTAAAAATTTCGCAAAGAAACGGGACGATTTTTTTAATGTTTTTTTAAATATCATTTTTGGGTGGCAAATCCATAGTTTTTGCTGAAATAATAATTTAAATTCTTTTATACCTTAGAGTCTTTATAAATAAAATGGTATACACTATTATTTTAGGATAAAAATGTATTTACCACCCAAATACGTCCATAGGAAAAAAAATGTCGCTTTTTCTTGCAACATTTTCTATTGCATTGTGTCTGAAGTCGCTTAAACTACCATCCAGCTTCGTTTTCGGTAGCACTCTTGATATACCCTGTATATACATACATTGTGGGTAATTCTTTGTTAATAAACGACAGCCTCCGTGGCGCAGTTGGTTAGACGCCGCCTGTGAAACGAGAGGCCGCGGGTTCGATCCCCGCACTGAGAGAAATGTTTGTGCGGCCCACAAATATTTCTTTCGGGTCTGGGTGTTTGTGACACCGAAAAGTCTCTCGTAGTTCCTGATACCCACGACACAAGACTCGATCTTAGTGTGGGGTCAGCACTATGTATGTGACTGTTGGGTGTTTATTTTTTTTACTTTTAATAAATCCTCCAAATTGAACGTTTAATTAATTTCATTGCGAGTAGACTAGTTAGACATTTCCCAAGAGTAAAAGTATACTAATAATGTTATCAACTTAATTTGCTGGTTTTTTATGTTGCATAGGTCCGGCAAACGAGCAAACAGGCACCTAATGGTAAGTGATCACTGCCGCCCATGAACATTCATCACGCTTGGATTATGAGTGTGTTGCCGGCCTATCAAGTTGGGGGGAGAGCGGGAATGAAACAGGGTGGGAAGAGAAAAGGGGTATTGGGCATCTGGTTATTTCACTCACCGAACGAAACTGTATCTGTATCTGTATCAGCCCATACACGTCCCACTGCAAGGCACGGACCTCCTCTACAATCGGGAGTGGATAAGCCATATAGTCCACCACGCTGACCTAGTGCAGGTTGACGGACTTACATACCATAGAAATTCTTATAAATCGCTATGGTATGCAGGTTTCCTCACAATGTTTACCTTTGCCGTTTTAGTGCGTGGTGATTGACTATCAATACACAATATGTGCTCTAGGATTCGAACCCGCGACCACCGTAAACGAACGAAACGCGACAGCAAAACTATCGATTCACGTCGATTTCCAATGCGGCCGTCAACCAACCGAGTGGTAAATGGTTAGAAAGAAATTTTATCCAATGGTCCCTCATGACTAAAACCACTGGACTAGAAAATTTAAATTTTTTACATTTTCAAATATGTTAGAGGACACGCGATTCTGCTATTTCTTCCCCGTGTAAAAATACTAAGTGGTGAATTTATCATCAAACACGTTTTGCATTTTTATTTTTATGAATGACAAGACGACCATGACATTTGCCTGATGGTAAGCGATACAACCGCTCATAAACAGTAGCAAAACCAAACAGCACCTTGAATTACAAAGCAACATAACTTTGCTTTTTATTAATTCGAATAGTTTCCTTACCAAACACGCCATCTGGCGTAATTTTGTTGTGTTTCTTTTACCATGCAATAACAGATATGTTTGTGTAAGATTTGTGTTTCCGAGCCATAATTATGTTTACTGTCTCGCGCTAAACGGGAACGTAAAAAACAACCGTACGGTTTTACTGCTACTAAAATTCTTATTGGATAACTTGGAGCGGAAAATGTGGTGAATGAAGTCTAATTATACTTTTAATTCTAAATAAGGATTGAATGGTGGCTACAACAATATTAACTTAGTGAGAATGGAATCCTTTTAATATTATAAATGCGAAATTTTGTGTGTTTGTTACTTCTTCCCGCTCAAATAACTTGACCAATTTTAATTAAATTTGGTATGGGGATAGCTGACACCCTGGATTATCACATGGGCTGCTATATTACGAAATAACTCTTCAACTTTTTTTACATCTTATTCACAAAGCCGATGACAAATAAAAAGTCTAAGGCCGCCACAAATAAGATTGGAAAAGGTTATCTACATATTATGTATACTATGTAAATATAATTCGTCCCAACCCTGTATAGTGGTTTAAATAAATATATTGAATGTATATGTGTTTTTTTTTTTATTACGGAAAGGTCAACCGGATGAAATCAAATCAACGGGTCACTGGTTTGGCCCGAGAAATAAACAGTAGCGATTTTTTAACCGACTTCAAAAAGGAGGACGTTTTTTGAAGTTTGAAGTTTATTAGAAAAAAATATGTTTGTTTTTCTTTCATTCAACAAGTACGTGTTTGGTTTATAGTATGGATGTTTGTGAAACTGAAAATTTTCGCTTTTCTGATATTCATGCACTTATCATTAAGTGAAGTTAGTATTACGTGTGCCGCTGTTGGGTATTTGTGTATTTATACTAAGATTGAAAAAACACCCACAACTTGGGTAAAATGTAAGAAAAACTTTTACCAAATATACTTTTTATTACAGTCCAAATAGCCCCGCTTCACCCCACATCTTACACTGTTAGAGGAGATCGGGCATCTCCGCTATAATGCCCTAATCCCCAATTTCCTCGACGGAATCTTTATTAAATAAAGCCTGTATGCCGTACGCTTAATGTGGCGTCATCACATTTAGATAATGCCGCCATAACGAGGTTATGACGTCATTTGATAATCCGGAAGATTTAATTAAGTAGTAACATCTGCTCGTGAGTTAGTTTTGGTAGAATTACGGTTTAGTCTCCGGTACAACGTGATATAACCATACTATGAACGTATCCAGCAAAAAACTTTACTTGTCTCATATGTAAGAGGCCGGCTGGGTAAGCACCACCGCAATGTCTATTTCTCCCGCCAAGCAATGGGGTAAATGTAATGTTTTGTTTTTGTGTGAAGGACATCGTAGCCAGAATTACTATTGAAAACAATCATGAGCATAAAAAAACATTATCGAACATGTAAAACTAAAATTACAAGCACGAACAATAATAAGAGCAAAAAATTAAAAGAAAACAAATTGATATATCAGGCATCAAATTTCCATCGGTTATTTTAATTTGCTAAGTCATTATAATTATATTTCGCCATTGCTTTACCCCTCTACATGATTGGTATAAACTATTCTTACATCCTGAAAAAAACTCTGCTGCCGCTGGAATTGAACCCACAGCCTACCATCATTCACAGTGTCTCCACTGCATCAAATCATCAACATTTAAAACACAACAGACAAGGAAATTGTTCCAACCCAAACATTTCTACAGTTTATTAATTAACTTCTTAGCGCAGTTTTAAAATAACAAAAGTTGAAGTTTACGTTAGTTTATTCTAGAATAACGGAAATTGCTGAAGAAAGCGCAAAAACGTACATTAATAACTGACTGGAAGTTTGTCTTATCCCCGGGGAAGTTGGTCGTGTTTTGTTATTTTAAACAATATTCTGAGACTGACTTTATGCTAAAATATATAATAAATAAATTCACCTAACAGTGACATACATAGTCCTGACCCCACACTAAGATCGAGTCTTGTGTCGTGGGTATCAGGAACTACGAGAGACTTTTCGGTCTCACAAACACCCAGACCCGAAACAAATACCTGTGGTTCACACAAATATTTGGTTAGGTGCGGGGATTGAACCCGTAGTCTCTCTTTTCACAGGCGGCGTCTAACGAAATGTGCCACGAAGGCTGTAAAAAGATTGTTGTTTTTTTCAAATATTTCAAGTTTAAGTCAGAAAGAGAAAGAGAGTAAGCAAGTATTCCAGCTAATAAACATCAGAATATCAATATAAATATCGGACTGGGAATTGAAACCAGGGCCTCTTGTTTCACAGCATCTATCCAATTTTTTTAATTACAATTTACCCTTAATCCTCAGCCATAAGGCACAATTTACAATAACCATCTATCATCGTATGAGTTGTCTCAACACATTAACGGTTGTAAGAAGATAATGAAATTCCGCGCATGTGCCTTTACGACCCCGTGTGGCGTAATGGGATACGCGGATTGTGTATAGAGAGGGAAAAATAGCAGATTAAATATATACCGACGCTTCTGGAATGTTCCATGACTTATGGGTTGTGTAATTGAATTTAGAATGTTGGGTACGCTTGGTTAGTGATCAACGCATTTTTATATTATTTTTTATTGCAATGATTGGCGAGACTAGCATGCCGTTCGCCTGATGGTAAACGATACCGCTCATAAGCAGTAGCGGAACCAAACAACACCTTGAATTACAAAGCTTGGCACTGTTCTCGCCATCCTAAGACATAAGATGTTAAGTCTCAATATGTCCAGTAGTTACTCTGGATACAATGTCCTTCAATCCGAAATACAATAGTGCATTCACACTGCTGTTCGACGGGAGAAATAGACAAAGCGGTGGTACGCACCCAGGCGGCCTCATATATGAGAGACCTACCACCAGTAATAGATATGTTTCTATAATGCAGCATACAGTTGAAAACTTTTGCCTATCCCAAGCGGAAGTTTGCTTAACATCTTCACAAATACAGTGGAATATTCCATACAATATTATGTTTAATATTAGTTACTGTTTGTTCAGTCCGCTTACTGTAAATTCCGCTGTTTGAATTTAAATGAGTGGTTCAATGAGGATCAATATTTGCCATACAGTTAAATACGAATAGGACCCGATGGGGAAATTGTCTTTTAGTTATGCTATCGTTTTGAGACAAGCATTAAAAGAATTTGTCCTCTTGTAGCAGCAATGTTTTTGCATCTAATGTCTCTTTTTTATGCATGACATTGCCTGATGCCCGATACCTGATAGGAGGATATTCCTTCGCAACCCATGGATAGCCCAACCCTGGAATCGAACCGAACACCATGCGATTTAAATCGTACTTCCATTTGACCAATGACAAACACTTTTATATCTTTATTTTTATTACTATGTATCTATTTCATCTGATTGTTGGGCAATCAGGAATAAGTGAAGGGGCTCATAAAACTGTACAACATTGGAATATTAAGCACCATCGTGTGATGTCAGTAGATTTTAGTCTATTAACTATTGACCTTATAACATGTTTATTGACTTTTCCCATAGTTACTGGTGGTAGGTCTATCATATTTGAGAGGCCACCTGGGTAGGTACCACCGCAATGTCTATTTCTCCCGCCAAACAGTAGTGTAAACGCACTGTTATGTTAAGATTTAAAGGACATTGTAGCCAGAGTAACTACAGGACATATTGAGACTTAACATCTTATGTCTCAGGATGGTGAGTGCAGTGAATTGCCAAGCATTGGTACTATCCATGAGCGTTCAAGTGCCAAGCATTACAAAAAAAAATTACTATAGTGTACACTGCTGTTTGGCGTGAGAAATATGAGAGAGCTGCTACTATTATCTTGACAATTTAAGCTTACCTATTCTGTTATTGCATGTTATCTTTAACTATTATTCTTCTAATTTATTTTACTTGTAATGTGACTTATTTTGAATACGGTCGGTTACAGTACTCTACTAAAAAATAGCACAACGTTTAAAATACCTCAAATGCCCGAATATAGTATACCTGAAGGTATTAATCAAAATACCCATTCCGGGTATCGCACCGTTGCGTACTCGCGTGCGTTAAAAAAGCTAAAACCGAGTTTTACTTCCAAACCTCGGGTTCCGTACAATACAAGTCCATAAGCTACTTTCCATGAACGGTCGTATCGCTTACCATCAGGCGGTTGGCGAGCTCGTCTCGCCATTCATTGCAATAAAAAAATACGATTCAAATGTATGGAACATTTGAGAACATTTGAGATCGAAGAAATAGTTCTGCAACTGCATTTTTTGTATATTTTTTTGAGTTTTCGGATTTATTTTTTTACTAACACCTTGACCTTGATGTTCTCAGATATGATTCAAGGCCAACTAGATATTCTTTACGTTTCATTGCCAGATAGACAACAAAGTGGTAATTCCAGGATTTTTTTATCAATTCTAGTACTGACCCCTAAAACTACTTTTTTTCGCGTAAATAACCACTGTCCCGGTTCTTCCCGTTATTTATTACAATGGCCAGCTATCCCGGCTCCCATGAGGGTATAAGGACTATAAAAAGGATCTTTTTTACCATTCTAAAGGGATGATCTTGCTCCAAGGGACTATTATGTGGAACACTTCATTATGACGGCATCGTGGTAGTTTTTTGGTTGACATAATAGGGAGATGTCGCCTTAAATAGAGCTGTTAAGACATCTGTTGATTGTTTAATTAGATATAAGATTTCTTTAAACTAAGATTCATTTAGATACGTGTAAATTGTTTCATTAGGTAGGTTTCTTAAAACAAAATTGGTATTTTTTTATTAGCATTAAGATGAGATGAGTAATTCACCTCTTATGATAAATGTGTCAACTTAAGTCATAGATTATTATTATCTAATAATCACTAGTGATCCCGAGATATTTATTTATTTATTTTATAGACCCATTTACATTGTAAATAAATAGCGTAAGCCAAAATGTTTACATGAAATTTAAATAAACAATTTTACATTTATAATCATCACTACACAAAACGAAGGGTAAAATATAAAAATATATATAAACAATTATAAAATAAACATGTTTAAAATTTCAGTGAAAACCGCAGATGTAAATTGTTAGCAGATATAAATAATAAATACAAAACATAACAATAAAACCTGAACCCGAAATGCTCACGTGGCATATTTAAAAATTGGATGAATTGTCATAAAAACATCGACATCTGGGATTTGGCTTCTGAATGTATTTTAAAGGCTAATTGCTCTGCTTGTCGGAGTTCTAGACACCAGGAGCTGGTAATTTAATGTGTTAGGTGTGTAACTCTTAATGCTCGGTAATTACTAACTTAGCCTTCAAATCGGACCTTAATAGCGATTTCCTACTGCCGCTTGACGGCAGGCATAGTACCTATACGGATGACACTTTACACTTCTATTAGTTTTGAGCTGCATCTAAATAAAATTCAATAAATACACCCAAGAGTCACATACATAGTCTGGACTCCACACTATTACACATCAGGCACTACGAGAGACTTCTTCGTCACAAACACCCAGAATCGAAACAACTTGTGGCGTAGGTATCAGGAACTACGAGAGACTTTTTGGTCTCACAAACACCCAAAATCGAAACAAATGCTTGTGGTTCACACAAACATTTATCTCGATGCGGGGATCGATCCCGCGACCTTACGTTTCACTTCCGACGGCTATAGTATCCTATAGCTTCAGCTTAGAATTGATACGTAATGCCCGTCAGGCCCAACCAAAATACAAAAGAAAAAATACACCAGTAGTTTAACAACGGCAAAAAATTATTAAAATTCAACTCTATACCTCTAACCCTAACTTGCGAACCAACACTGAATTGAAAGGATTTGTGGAGCAGTGATTTTTAACGTTACCAAACCACACTTTTATTTTAATCCCGTCCGTATAAAATAGGAATAAAATCTAAAAAATGTTGCCGCACAAAAGAATTCGGGCAACACGACGCCCGCCATTTTGTAACTCCCGCCATAATAAACAAGCTAGAAATGTCAAAACACTGTGAAATAAGGTTTTATTGCATGCCGATATCCAAAAATGTCCTTATTAACCCATTTAAATAATGATACGGAATGTTTTGTTTGAATTCTTGTAACTGTGAACGTCGTTTCTGTTTTGGCGCCTTTGTACGGCCGCCATTTTGAATTTTAGAGATGCGTGATAATTTTGAGGTTTTGTGAAAGCATAATTGGACGTAGTTATATATCTTATTAACCTATATTTCGGGATTAGTAACACCTGAACCGGTAGATTATTTTCAATGGTGATGTGTTTTAAATTGAAAAGTATCGATAAATTGAAAAATAAATTTGACAATTTTTTAAACTACTAACAAATTACTAAATACTTCGTTTTTTTTTCGACGTTAAATTCGAAAATGCTGTTTAACTGTCCTCTTGGACATCCGACAAATTCAGCCTATAATTCTAAGCTTGTTAAAACAGACCAATCAGTTTGATTGTGCGATTATCTGGTGTTGGACCGACGCATTACCCGCGGGATAAACGCTTTGTCACGCCGGAATTGTAACACCTGGTACGGTTGTTTATTTTTATTGGGGATGGGGTTTTATCGATAGATTATATCATTTGTATTATAATTCGAAAAGTTGGATTATTTGCGTACATAGTTGTGTTTGAGGCTTTTGGTGTTAGAATGGAAACTGCTTTCGAGACTAACCCTTTCATATCGACCAGTGCAACACCTGTCAGCCAAATTCAGTAGTACACAAAGAATTCACATCGAGTTTCGAAGCGCGATTAATCGCCTAGAGAATATTCTATCTTTTTTTAGTATTGCTTAATGCTGAATATAACATGTCCAAAATACTCTTCACTTCATAAAAAAACACATCACTAAAAACTTTTAATTCTATAATTATTGATACCAAAAAAAATACTATCGATAAGTTGAACTTTGCCCATCACTATCTAATAGACCCGCCGCTCGTAAAACCGTACAAAGGAATTCCACAACGAAAGCTTAATTCTTGAATAGCTTCACATATGAACAAAATAATTATTTTACAGCCTTTGTGACGATGAATAAGAATTTATGGAAGTGAATACGTATTAATATATTTAAAAATGAATGTTGTACACTGTACAGAATGGGGCAAATATGACATTACTATTTTTCTCTTGCAATTTCTAGGCCACAATTTTGCATTGTTATTGGTCCACTTATAATTATTTCGGTTGGCTGAGAATTCTGCCCACTTCTACTTAGTGTAGTTAGTTACTTTTTGTCCAACATTAAATGTAGGTATCTGTCTATTGTTAATTATTTTCAATGATATTTTTCATTATTCGATTCAAGTCAGTAAATATTAACAGTTTTTGACCACATCTAGAAAAAACATTTTTTAAGTTCATTTTTTTTATTTTACTGAATGGCGAGACGAGGATTCCTTTTCCTTGGTAGCAAGCGATACGACCGCTCATAGACAGTATGAAAACCAAACAACACAATCAATTACAAAGCAATGCTTGACAGTCCACCGCGATCGACATCCAGAGACATAAGATCACAAAATAAACACACAACATTCACACTGATTTTCACACTTTCCTATTTACCCCAAACAACGAAGAATCAAATGCTGGTCATTCAACATCACAAAAGGAAAATTCAAAGAATTCCCGAATCAGATTCCATTAAATACGTAATCATTGAAATCTTAAATGCTTGGAAAAAACCCGATGTCCAGACGAGCGGAGATTGATAATGGAATATTGTTTCGAAGGCTTTTGAATAGTTGAAAAAAATCGTTACATTCGTAGACGAGATTTTCAATTTCAAGTTAAAGAAATTCGAATCATTTGAATTCTTTTGTTTACTTCGGTAACAAAGTAGTCGTTTTGTATAGATTTCTTACAATATTTAAATATAGGACTTATAGAATTGAAAGTTGGAAAGGTTCTCCTGTCCATTGGTATATCATAAAGGTTGTCATTCCAGGTGGGAGTAATTGTATATTTTAAAAGAGTTATTGATTTGAAAAATCAAGTCTCTTTGTGACATTTAACTGAAGTATAAAGAAATGAATTCATAGAGTATCTAACTCATATTGACCTCATTGCGAAATTATATACAAATAATAAAATATATACGCCTATACTCGACAGAGGCAGACAGAAATTTGTAATCTCAAATTGTCTAAAAGCACTTTCGCTGAATGAAAAATAAATTACTATTTTCATCAATCAAAATCAAATGTTCTCACCTGTCCTATAAAATAGTTACTTCTACTACGCTCATAAATAATTGTAAACTGCGCCCAAACCCTTCCATAATTCCATATCAAAGGAACATTAACATTCGACAAAACCTATTTGGGTGTCGGTGAAAAAAAGTCTAAAAGGCAGGCGTTTTTGCGAACTCTTTAACCATAGGGGTCTATTATGTAATGCGTTGAAAATCATTTCGAACGCGTCCATTGTCAAATCAAAAATTTACCGACACAATAATTGGGGTTCCGTGAAATTAATATTTTGTTGTAGGTAAGTTTATTTTATTGTGTGCATAATATTTGCAATATCTCGACATTTGGAGTGCAATAGTACTTTCTTATTCAACTGAAGAATAGTCAGTAATTTTTGTTTATATGTAAATAGCTCGTTTACCATTAGCTGAAATTAAACGTAGGGCCAATATGTAAAATAAAAGGAAAACTGAGAGCGAATTGGGCGAAACTATGAAGAATTAAAATATATATACTGCGGGAACTAGACTTGCCAACTGTCTTATAACATATTGTCAATAACAACAGTAACAGTGTCACGAAAATGACAATCAAATTTTCAGTCGTATTTTCAGTAAAAATATCAAAAAAAATATGCCTTTTTCTGTCAACTCTAATAAATATTGACTAACTTCTTACTTTTAATAGCGTGGTGATAAAAATAATTGATAAATGTTGGCCCAAAAATGATATAACTTTTAAGCGTCTGGTTTTTATGAATGCGGGACTCTAAGCAAGGCTTCTGTATCGTTTTTTGCATACGGTCACGGTTTCTTAGCTATTGTTTGTAACCTCGGGCAAATGGATGCTGTTATGCTTATGTTTTAGACCTCCCTGCGTGAAGGACTTTTATGAATGATGAAATTGTGGGAATATTTTAGCATCTATATCCGCCTGCTTTGGTGGCAGAGTACTACGTTATGAATACAACGCCGAGGTCTCGAGTTCGAATCTCGGGTCGGGTAAAGTGATATTGGATTTTTCAGTTCATTCTTAGCTCCTCTATTCTTTCATTCCCGGGGTCAGGATTTTGTGCCCGATATGGCGATAGGCTCGCCTTTTTGACATAGTGGAACATGGCATACAAGGCGAATGGTATCCTGGTGGTACCTCTGCCTACCCTTTCTGCGAAAAAGACCCGATATTATTTTATTTTATATTTATTGGAAAACCAAATACCAAATACTAAATATTGGTATTGTGTGTATATGTAATATTTATGTATGTAAAATACGGATATAGAGTTGGGATCGCCTACTATAATATCGCGGGATATAACACACGAGGCGAAATGTGGGTGTATAGCACATTTGCCTTCCTCTTCAGCGACAAAGCCGTGAGTTTATGTACATTAAAACAAAGTAACATTGCGTTTACAACCTGCGTGTTTTTTACACAAATTAATTTTAACCGTAAGTCACTTGGCGACCCACCCTCAAAATATTACTTAAGATTTGTCGGTTAGTCAAGTCAGTAAGAAATTAATCAATGTTTTCTAGCACAATGCAATATATATTATTTGTTACTTTATAGTGTTAATTTAAAGTCGGTCTTTCTAATGTTTTAATTAAAATTATTTTATTTGTTACTTTTCCTCTGGTGGTGTCATGTTAGCACATCTGCCTACCCCTGCTGCGAAAAAGGCGTGATTAATATGTGTTTATGTTGACGAATAAAATCCCTTTTCAATAACGTCGGTCAAAACAGTCGCAATGATAGATGTGTACAAATGTCGGCCGGCAATTAAATATTTTTCCACTTATTCCAATACGCTGGGTAAATTGAATTTCGTGATTGGAATGCGTTTGCAACAGATGGATTTATGTGTTTCATGTGTAGTTCATATTATGTACACTTAGCTATATTGCTGATATGTGGGAGTAACATAAGTCGCTGAACACTTCATGTTTTTTGATAACCTTTTTATGAATTAAAATTTGTACCTACGTACTACTCTGTAGTCGTAAAATATAACCAAGTAAAGTCATCTATGCCGAGAAGTGCCGATATACGATATTGAAAATAATTATTATTTTGTACGATAAAGCATTTCCAAATCTCGTGAATGTGTAGCGACTTATGTTGCTGACTGTACATAGAAGGAAAGTATCGTATACATTTACGGCAATATTAATAGTCAGTTCTTATATTTACCGCCTTACTTTTACTGGTGGTATAACATTAGAAAAATATAAACAAAAAATAAATATAACAATTAACAACAATTTCACAAGAAAAAGAAAAATTTATAAATGAATAAATAATAAGCATAAGATAAAGTTAAACAATAATAGTACAAGATATACTGGTGGGAGGTCTCTCATATGTCTCTCATAGGCGGCCCCGGTTAGTACTCTGTATTGTCTATTTCGCCCGTGAAACAGCCGTGTAAATGCACCGTTGTGTGATTGAAAGACATTGTAACCAGAGTAACTACTGGACATATTGAGACTTAGCATCTTATGTCTTAGGATAAGATGTAATTGCTTTGTAATTCAATGTGTTGTTTGGTTTTGCTACCGTTCATGAGCGGTCGTATCGTATACCATCAGACGAATGACAAACTCGTCTCGCCATTCAATAATATTATCGTGTGTCTAAATCTTACTAAATTATGTACATCTATACTGGTTTCTTAGATTTACGCGAATGTTACACATTGAAATAAAACTTAAAAATAAAACTTAAAAAATAAACCAAATCCACGGTAAAATCCGTAAATAATAGTTTTATTTCAATACATCTATACTATAATATAATAAAGCTGAAGAGTTTGTTTGTTTGTTTAAACGCGCTAATCTCAGGAACCGTTGCTCTGATTTGAAAAATTATTTCAGTGTTGTATAGTACATTTATCGAAGAATGCTATAGGCTATATATCATCACGTTATGACCTATAGGAGGGAAGCAGTAGTGATATTTCTGGCAAATATGAGGAAATTTTATTCACTTTTGATGGTCCGATTGGTCGGTACTCTAAATAGAAAGTAGGAATTGAGCATTTTGACCGCCATTTTGAAACATGTATCTGCACCCGGGCGGAGCCGGGATGGACCGCTAGTTTTATATAAGCTTAAAGTTCTTGATGCCATTAAGCTCATACAATCTATGTTCAGATTCAAATTAAATACAATTATCCGATATACTATAAGATAATATATAAACTTAGCACCGAATGTCCATTAAAATAATGGATTTTTAATGTGTTGCTGTAATTTATGGGGGATGTAATAAATTGTTTGTAAGAGATGGTAGCCGTTTGAATCGGGTTTCACTTGTAATTATGTAAATGTCGGTTAGAATAAAGCATGCCTTTGTGGCGCAGTTGGTTATTATAGTATATTGATACGAGAGGTCGTGAGTTCGATCTCCGCAAGGAGACATATATTTCTGAAATAAATAATTATTATTTTGGTTATATTTGTGGGATTAAAAATCTTGTAGTTTCGTATACTCATATTTATGGGATTAAAAAATCTTGTAGTTTCGTATACTCACGACAAAATACATCATAGTATAGGATTTGAACTATGTATGTAATTGTTGGGTGTAGTATGTAGGGTATTTCAGGTATAATCTATTTGTTTATTCATCATCAAAGGTACGCCAAATTCAAATTACCAAAACAAATCACTTCCACCATCAAAAAAAGTAACACACAAACAATTCAATTACAAAAACATCGCAAAAAATATATTGTGGCTTTAAAAAATCATTTCAGCGCGGAGCCCATGAGTATAAGCGAAGCACGTAGCCGTAACTGCCATTCATAAAGGCACCCACAGGGACTTATGTGGACGATTGAAAAAAAGGTGATTTTGTAGTTGTTTGTAAGTGAGAAGCCAGTTATTATTGAGATGAGATAATGCTTATATGGTTCATATAATAAGGTTCGAAATGGCTGTAAGGTCTTGAAATCTATACAATTAGGTAGGACACTAGGATTATTATATTGTGTTGTTATCATTGTATTATATATATCACCGTTAAATTGTGAATACCGATAGATTATAATCTATCTCGCGAGATTGTGAACTGTCGAAAGATTGTGAACCGTAGGTTAGGTCAGGTTAGGTTTAACAGTTTCACTTCGATAGATTATAATCTACCGAAAAAATAATACGTTAAATTGCAAGCAGTATGTTACGGTTCACAATCTTTGGATAGTTCACAATCTCGCGAGATATATTATAATATAACGATATTTACAATTTTACGGTGACATTTTTTTTTTTTATTTAAATGTATTAGAGACATAAACGGACACGCTGTTGTCATGACTCAGCTTGATTGGGCAGGCTCGTATGGGGTACCACTGTCTCACAGGCAATCGACGTGAAGCGACAGAATTGCTGTCGCGTATGATCCGGTAAATGGTATTGCCGCGGGCCATATATCCCTTTACCTTTTTCTATCCTTTATTTTCAGTTGTTTAGGAACAACTGACAACGCGATGTTTTATTACTTTGAAAACATTAACCATAAATAGATATATTGTTAAGTTACCTATTACATTTTATAAACACGCCACTGAAATTCAAAAACAATTTGATTTTTTTCCCTCTTTATTTAATTTGGAGGGGTGATCACAAAAGTACGTGACCCCATAATATACATACAAACCATCAAACTTATTATCCATTAACAATTCCAATTAAACAATTTCATACAAATTTCTAGCTCCCTGAGAAGTAGAAGAAGCCAAAGTAACATTACATTTGAATCTTATTTTCGGTGTTGAAAATGTCAAAGGTCTTCCATCTAAAGTTATGTCGGGTAAATTGGTTTACATAAAGATGTTTTCCATTACTAATATTTCTATATTTGGAGTGACATTTGAAGTTATCCCTTGAGGCACATTATACTAAGCATTATCCCCCGGCTTGTGACTTTAATCTAGAGATTTTCAATCCACCCACGGTTAGATTAGTGGGTGTTAATACAAGGATTAATTATTATTGAAATAGTCAACTCATTTATTGAATTTAAGGTTGATGTAATGTCGTCCAATAACCGTTATGTATAGGTGAGGGTTCGAGAAATGCTCTCCAAACAAGTCATATATTTAATAGTATGTGTTATTTAATATGTAATCTATATTTCATCATATCTATGTTTATCATATGTTTTTGTACATTATTATTATAATTTTAGGTGTTATTACAATTATTATTACCATTTCATCAGGTGGATTATAAGCTCGTTTGGCTTCTATAATATAAAGAAAACCCCTTAGGAAGCCCATAGCTGATCCTCCATAGAGGCCTCCATGAAAATCACCACAGCGACTTGTTGGAAGCGGTTTGAAACCAGCGACTTCCTACAACTAAATAAGAAGTGTTTTCTCTTTCTAGGGCGTCTGAGATACCGCTTATAAAATTAAATACTTATAAGAAATGGTTTGATTTATCAAATTGCACCTTTCATTTTTCAAAGTTAAGTAAATAAGGATACATTTTCACTGTAATTTTGTCGGCTATTTGATCCAACATTCGGCCATCACACCCAGCTCAATGGATCCAAATTCGCCCACTACATAGCCTCGCTTTATTCTCAACACTGAATCATTTTGCGAAATCAGTGTGTCCAGGGGCCGATGATTCCGCACGATTGCCGCAAATTGCTCCTCTCTACCGCTCTACCGAACCGCTCTAGGCGTCTGTGTATAAAATTACGGACTCGCTATAAAAATAGGATATAATAGGTTTTATGGTGTAGTGGGGGATTTTGTTTGTGTTAAAAAATGTGACTACCTCGGTAGCGAAGTTGTGCTACGGTATGATTGCAAAATTGTGGTCTCGGGTTCTAATCCCGAGTCGGATAAAGTGATATTAGATTTTTCTGATCAGAACAGAATCAGGAATTTGTGTCCAATATGGCGATATCATATTCTATCACATCGTAGGATGGAAAATACACGTCGAAATTTGGGTGTCCTGGTTACACCTCTGCCTACCCCTTCTGGGACAAAGGCGTTAGTTTTTGTAGGTAATATGTAATAGTAAATGGCGCATTGGCTGAATAAGTTTTGATATAGATATAAAAATGGTCGATTAAAAATTGTATTAATGTAAGAGGAAGCCATTAATGTAACTGTATCACTGGAAAACAGATAAGACATAGCTAATCAATAAAAATATTGATAATACTTATATACCTACGGTAAGCACTTTTAGTGCAAGTATAAAACTATCTCTTATTTTTAATCGCGGCAATACTTATTAAAGAAAAAAACTCAACGTTTTATTACATTTATACACCAATTTAAGAGCGTATACACCTTGCGCGCAAAGTCAACTATAGGTATTTCTTCGTTAATTTCACGCACACATAAGCGACCAAAGCTGTGTGCGTAGAGCTGCCGCGTCGGCTCGCTATACAATCGGCTCAAACAACTTTGATCCGTGCGCTTCAAATATTCAATTGAAATGTAATGTAACTGTAATATAATATCATAAAAATATTTTATTTGCATTATAAGTAGACAAATATTACTGTGCAAGCAAAGAATAATACAAATTTAGATACTAATCATATTTTCGTTATTATTACATTGTTAAGTTGCATTCAAATCAGTGTTCAATCAGTATACACTACGGACGTTTTATTAATCATTTCGTGTTCGAACACATAAATAGTGTTAGGGGCCTTACAACCCCTTACAATTACGAAATATATTTAATTTTATATTACAATACATAACATAATTTAGCCTCGGAATTACATCCCATTATATTACCTGAAACATAATTTATACTCACTACAAAATCATGGTAGGTAATAAAAATAATTAAATATTGTACTACCAAAGTACTAAGATGTGGTAATCGCATTCCGCGCGTGGCTATTTTTACTACGCGCGGCATAATCGATTGCAGCCAGGCCGGAGCGACGAGCGATACGTCCTCCCTCTAGAAGGCCTTGCGGCGGTCTGATTTGATCCACGTCGGCAGTGTTGCCAACTGCTACCGAAGGCCTGTTGCTAGGAATTTTAGAGCAAGTTGCTAGATTGAGTAATTTGTTCGTCCTGAAAAGTAGCTAGAAATAGCTAAATTTCTCAGTAAAATTAAATGCCGTTTTACATGATTATTAGAAATCACACAACTATCTTTTATTAAAGGCTTTAATATTTATTGCATTTAAAATTTTATTAACAAAACAAACTATAATAGTAATATTAGACTTTACATTATATAAGACAATTTAAAAAAGAAACACATAACTCAATTAACTACTAGAGGAAGATGTAAAAGGTTGTGAACACTGGGAAAATAATGATAAATCTTATGTAACTGAATCAGCTCGTCCACTTGATTTTGAATATTTTTCTACAGTACCCATTTTGTCAAGTACGGACTTAGGAAAGACGTAGTTGTGATAGCATTGGCCGCTTTTCCTAATTGAATCTCTTATACAGAGGATAGAATTAAGAGTTACTAAACTCATTCTATTCTTTTATTTATTTTTTATTTTAATTCATTTGGGAGAATAATCTTTCTACCTCAGCATTTGAATGTGGAAGTGAAAGACATGCTATAGCAAGTTCGCTTATATCTTCAAGTATGTTATCTCCAGAAGCATTTTTATACTTTTTAACTTCCACTCATTTGAACGAATGAAGAATATGCCACTGTTGCATTATCTTATCTATTTTTTCTGGTGTGAATCCCAAAATTTCAGTAAGGTTCATAATATCGTTTATTTTCACGGGTTTTACTGTTTCTTCAGGACTTAACTTGACTTAGTAACTGCATAGATTCTAATTGTTTATAGTTATCTGGAAGTCTTTGTTGTAATTCGGTAACCAGGCGCATTAAAAGTGTGACGCAGCGTAGTCTTATGGCATTTGAAGTCTCGGAATCAAATGAATTATAATTATATTTTTCGGGGGTTCCCAGCCGGCGCGTTTTATTTTCAGCGCTCTGACCAACAACCAAAAGTTGCCAGACAAAGTAGCTAAAAAGTTTAGCTACAAGTTTCAAAAAATTGTAGCTGCCTGACATCAAAAAGTTGCTAAATCTAGCTATAAAGTAGCTAAGTTGGCAACACTGCACGTCGGACAGTGTGTTTTATAGTGGTTTTTAAAATATTTGTAGAAAACATGAAAACTAATTTTGTTGAAATATAAAAATGGTAATTTATTGATAAGATGTTCTTCTATTGTAATATGCAATTGCTGTAAAAAAATATGTACGATAAGTTGGTGAAAAAAAATATGTTCTTGACGAGAGTTTCTGAATAATTTCGCATTGTTTAAATTTTTATTTTTCAGGAACTTAACACAAAAATATTATTTTTCTCAGCAAAATCCCTCCATAAGGGTCTTATTAGTCTGATAATATTTTTATTTTCATCTTATGTTTAGTGGTTTCGGATATCTTAAGCTTCTAAATTGCCATTTAAAGCCTAAATAACGAAACTTGTGTTCAGTAATCCATATAGTACTCACAAATTATCCATCAATCTATAATGTTTTCCACCAAAATCCCTAGATGACAACCTTTTCTAAAATTAGTAATAATTATTTTTCCTTTCAATTGTTTATTGGTGGCTATTAACTCATTTGAAAAGTTCTGTTTTTAAGCCAAAAAGCGCATGCAGGGTATAAACGCTCTTAATTGCGTAGGAATCGAACCTACAACATCTCAGCTTACATTTATGCACTACATAAATCGCTCGTCAAATAATCTAAAAATATGAAAGTCGTATAACAAAGCCTCATTCCTTATTGAACGAAAAAAGAGACAAAACATACACAAGCCTGAAGCGAGACAAGGATAGCTACAGTTATCGAGTTACTCAGTGGGCAACCGAGAATATTATTTTAATGATATATTATTGAAACGATACCCTTCCATGGTACGATGCGCTGTTGATAGAAAGCTTTCACAATTGTCAGGATAATAGTTTGTTTGTTGAAATGTTATTTAAAATATGTACTGTTAAAAATAATATAAAAATATCATGTATTTGTTCCAATACTTGACTTTGGCGAAATTGTCGTATCTGCGACAGAGCCATAAAAAATAAAAACTGAACTGAATTATTTATTTGGCTTTATTAACTTATAATGGGAAATATTTTATTGGCAATATGTTATGTATTTTGTTTATATACTGAATTTTTTATTGTTGGATCAAGTATGATATTTTAATTGTGAAATCTGTTTTAAATTTTTGATTCACTTTATTCACTCTTTATATTTCATACATTAAAAAACGATGACTTAAAGTAAACCACTAAAATTAAGGACTTAGGGTAGTAAGGTCCTGGGATCGATTCCTGGATTCGGGAGTTTATTGTTTGGAATGAGTAATTAACTTCTAATAGAAAAGATTTTATTGATAATATCGCATATATTATATTATTTTGTCAAAAGATTAATAATTCTTTTTTTTAATCAAAGCTATATTAAAGGCTGCACGGTTAATATGCCTTTGCACTTATTATATTAATAAGAAATATTTTCAACACACTAATTAGTACGCGAATTTCTTCACTCATTTGCAGTAATGCGAAAAATCCAATTACGAGTACATTTGGAGTTTGAAAGAGAATTACCAAAATATTTCATTTTGAGAGTTAATTTTCTCGGATACTAATGACTCAACTGGGTGGTAAATTAAGTAATTTGGGTTCATATCTTATTTATATCATGTTTTGGCTTAAGAATTCATCCATCCATCAATTATCCCAAAGAAGTTCTCTGCTCAGCCACCTCTCCCAATGATTTCCTCAGTGAAGCTTAAAAATTACATTGAGTTTAATGTTGTTGTGGTGTTTATTCGATTTATCAACTCATACTCATATTCCTAGGGTAGATAGAAATATATATTTTTCCGACCCAATATTTATCGCTGCGCCGCACTTGTTCTATCTCAGCCTACTCTTAAGGGATATTTCACACCGACAACACAAAAAGGTAATTACTCACTGAAGTTTTGAACCCAATAACTCAAAAGAAGATTTATAAATTGATAGAATATGTATAAAAAATAATACATCTGTTATATTCATGTTATTCATGCCTTACTATTAATAACGTCCATTGCCAATCGATACAATTTCCTAGACCGGTGCAATCACTTTGCCAGACTAGAAAATAGATAAGGATTTCATTTTTACATTATGAATATTCATCATATTATTATTATCACACGTGCGTTGTGGCCTGTTGGTAAACGGACTAGACGCGACTGCCAACATGTTCACGGTGGTCGCGGGTTCGAATCCCAGGGCACACCTCTGACTTTTCGGAGTCATGTGTGTATTGATAGTCAATCACCACGCACTAAAACGGTGAAGGAAAACATCGTGAGGAAACCTGCATACCATAGCGATTTATAAAAATTCTATGGTATGTAAGTCCACCAACCCGCACTAGGCCAGCGTGGTGGACTATATGGCCTAACCACTCTCAATCGGTAATCGATTGTAGAGGAGGCCCGTGCCCTGCAGTGGGACGTATATGGGCTGATACAGATACAGATTATTATCATTTTAGCATATGTTTTATAATCTATTTTTATACCTGATGTGATTCATTTCTTCACAACCCTAAGTTAGACTGTCAGAGATTGCTCCAGGCATAAAGTTCGCCTATATACATTCTGTATATGAAGCTTTAAATATATAAATAAATAAATATTCAGATATTTATCGGATGTAAAAAAAACTACAATTAATTTATAAACATCTTATTATTGACCTTATTTAACTAACAAACTCATTATCCAATTTTTAAACCTAGATATTGCGAATACTTATATAAAACTAAACTTGAATATTTTATCATTAGTTCAACAATATCCATAATTATCGACCTTGCTCGAGAAATTAAAGGTCTTTTAATAACTAAATATTCAAAAGCACTAATGTAATGCCTAACTTCTACAATATTTTCTCATTTAATCCTTATTCTGCTTCGTTAGCCGGCCTATGATTAATCCGCCTCGGGCTTTCTGTAAATTACACATCATTATAATATGAGAAATAGTACAAAAAGGGATTTAGATCGGCGTATCGTTTGTGGTCCTTAGGCTTTGAAATATAAAGCGTTGAATTTCTAATTTTAGATTGGGTGTTTTAGATTTCCGTACATTAAAGGTAAAAACAGGGCCTTATTACTAAGCCTTCGCTGTCCATCTGTCTGTCATCAAGCTGTATCTCAAAAACCGTGATAGCTAGAACGCTGAAATATTCACAAATTGTGTATTTCCGTTGCCTCTATAACAACAAATACTAAAAATAAAAAAGTGAAAATATTAAGGGGATACCCATACAATAATCGTATTTTTTGTCATATTATTTGGCTCAATATAATAAGTGTAACAGGTAGACACTTAAAATTTTTACAAAACATTTAGCCGTATATTACCTTTGAAAATAAATAATGAAATAAAAATAAAGTAAATATTAAAGGGGGGCTCCCATCCAACAAACTTAATATTACAGCAATTTTTAACTCTATCTCAACATACATGAACAAACGTGATTTTTAGGGTTTCTTTTATAGATTATGGTCCGTAGCCCTCCGTGTGCGAGTCCGACTCGGACTTGGCCGGTTTTTTAAATCTATATCGAATCTATATTGTTTTCTTTGGCAGGTCTCTCATGAGGTACTCCACAATGTCTATTTCAATTTCTCTGGTGTCGTAGCTTAGTTTAATTCAGAGCAGTTCATAACTGACAGAAGCAGTTAGAATTCTGTGAAACAAGAGGCCGCGGGTGTGTGGCTCAAATATATTTGTGTCGGGTCTAGGTTTTTGTTAGACCGCAAAATCTCTCGTAGTTTCTGATTCCACGACACATGACTTGATTGATCTTAATACTAGGTCAGAACTTTTATGTCTCTTTTGAAAGAAAGAAAGTTGGAATTTTTTTTTATTGACGCGATTATAGTATGACACATTCAGCACAATTACAAAATAGAAATTAAAAGAAATATTAAGTAATACAAACAAAAGGAAACAATATCAAACAGTATAAAAAAGATATAGGCGTATTTAAACATATACAATAATTCGCAAACGTGCCAAAAGGATGCTATTTCAGCATTACTAAATTTTCATTGGAATTTTGGTCTTTTTTTATTTTCACTCATAACAATTATATTTATATATATGTCTGTTTGTTTCAGCGGCTGTGGAAACGTTCCATGCGCCCACTGGTGGGGGAGTGGAGCTACCATGCGACATGACTCCAGCACTTCCAGACGACAAGATGGGCTTGGTGATATGGTACAAACAGGGCCACAGCACGCCTATATACTCGTGAGTAATTTATCTTTTATTTATTCGGACAAAATTATAATGAACTATTACATCATTATATATCAGCCCATATACGTCCCACTAAAGGTACGGGCCTCATCTACAATCGAGAGTTGTCCACCACGCTGGCCTTATGGGTTTGGCGGACCGTACACACCACAGAAGTTCTAAAAAATATTATCGTTGGATATTTAAATTTGAACCCAAACCATTGTCACATAGGTATTAAGGATAAAAGATTTATCTTAAGTAATCACACTAAATAATAAAATAATGTACCACGTTATTTAAAAATACATGTAATACAAAACAAAAAATTACACATTGATGAATCTATTGGCGGCCTTATTGATAAGAGCGTTATCTTCCGGATAAACATTAGAGCAAGAAAAACAAAAACAGGAGACATAGACAATGATTTTAATTCAAATAAACTTACATGCACAATTAATAGATAAATATGTCAAAATGTTTAATATATTAAATAAATACAACATACAAACGAAAACTTGGAACTGCAGAGTTAACGTTTTTATTTTCTTCCTGCTTTGCAAATAGTTTTTGGATCTGTATGGTTCATAACCGCCCACTGCTGATCAAGTGACTCAACCGAGCCTCCATTTAAGGCTTAGTCCTCCAAGCTAGCTTATTGTGAGTTGGCTGCCTCCTATGGATAGAAATTATATTTTTTTATTATATATTCTTCTTCTTCTACCTGGCGTTATGCCGGCCGGTGCCCCTGGCACCGGCATCCGCCATTTCGGAAAATTCTCCTCCATTTCGCCCGATCTTCGGCATCCTCAATAGTAAGGCCATTGACCCTCATATCTTCCTTGACAACATCTAGCCAGCGCTTCTTTGGACTACCCTGCGGTCGAGGTCCGGGAATATTGAGGCTCAGGCACACATTACCGATGTACCTGTGGTTTCCTTATATTTTTATTGTGCATTATTCATTTTAAATACCGCTATGGTATTCATGTCTCTTCAAGATGTTTCCCTGTAGTGTTAATTAATTAAATATTTACCAAAAAATTCTTTACATACATACTGGATGCTATATCCAACAGAACAAATCTACACGCAATTTCTCAAGGTTTCAACACGACGGCTTGTAACCGCTTGGCGACGCTATCGACAGCTCTAATTGCTTCACACCGCATTGGAGACGTGAGGACGGACTCAGAATAGTTTGCGGGGTCAAATTATATTGCACTTCACTATATCAGCCCATATACGTACTACTGCACGGCACGGGCCTTCTCTACAATCTAGAGTAGAGTGAGAGGCGAAATTGAAGTTTATATTTGGATTGATTGCAGTCTAAGGCAATTTAATACTAAATATAGCAACCATTGTAAGTAGATGTGAATGATGAAAGTCACGCGTGTTCCCTCCTTCCTATAATCCTGGATCCTTGCGTCGTAGTGTAAAGAGGCATCTTAGCAGGCCAGCATAACTGTATCGAATGGCATGGGACTACCGTATGATGCCAGTCATGATCATACGGATGCAATGATCAGATGCAGTGCAATCATTATGCCGTGCTAGTATTTATAAAATAAAAAATGTGGTCTCTGCCCCCCATATATGCTGAGTCCTGCCCTACAGCTGCAGTTAATTCCGGTGTAGGACGTCTGTATGATGTATGTTGGTTGGAGCCTGTGACTTTGTGATTACGCGTTAGCAGTACTAACACTTGGCAATACACCAAGCTGCCATAATTGTGCCGACTGGCTAGAGCAGCAAATTTCATGACATGGATACCTGGTGCCTAAAGACGAAAGTCTAACTGTTGTGTGTTAGTGATGACCTAAGGCACCGAAACGTAACCTCTCGTCTACTGATGGTAGGTCTCTCATATGTGAGAGGCCATCTGGGTAGGTACCACCTCAATGGGTATTTCTCCCGTGATGCAGTCTAAATGAACTGTTGTGTTTCGGATTGAAGGACATTGTACCCAGAGTAACTACGGGACATATTGAGACTTGGCATCTTATGTCTCAGGATGGCGACCGCAGTGGAATTTTGCTACTGCTTATGAGCGGTGGTATCGCTTACCGCCAGGCGAACGGCTTGCTCGTTACGCCATTAATTGCAATAAAATAAAAAAAAACTTCTCCCCATGGGGCTCATGAGGCGGCTCAAGCTTAATCAGCGCGCTATGGAGTGGACTACGTTCGGTATTTCCCAACAAGATCGAATCAGGAATGAGGAGATCCGTAGGAAAACAAAGCTCCAAACATAGCCCATAAGATTATCAAGTTGAAGTGGCAGTGGGCCTGGCACATAGCAAGTAGAACGGATGGCCGTTGGGGCCAAAAAGTTCTGTAGTGAAAGTCACGTACAGGTAACCGAAATGTCGAACGTCCGCCTACAACAAAAAAAAAAACAAAAAAATGTTGTCCACTATAATCAAAACTTTACTTTCTAGTTATGTTAAAATAAGATAAAATTAATAAGATAAAAAAAATAGCTGCGTTAAAATGCGTATTTAAATAATGGGTTGCACGTTCGATATCCACACATCCTCAAAATACCTCAGTCAGTAATCGAACTGACGATATTAAGTCACACAAACATGATTAAAAAAGAGATGCAATGAGATAAATATTTTCAAAATCAAGAAGTCCTCAATCATTCCACGTCCGATTATGATAAATCCGCGACGGCGCTTTAATAAATTATCTCCCTTCTCACTCGCACCCGCGGAAATATCAATTATGCATGAGCGGGAAGCTGAAACAAATGCAGATGTTTTTAAAAATGTGCATGTAAATGCTGTGTCAACAGTCGCAGCGTACAATTAAAAACTAGCTTTATCCCAACGGAATAAAGTTTTGTATTCAATGGACGTCGGCTCATTCAATTCTAGTTTAGAATTTCATAATAGAATGTTCTAGAATTTGTTTAAAACAAGTATCTTGGGAAAATATTGTTCTGTTTGCGGTATTTTTCCGCTTTTTCGCCTACCCTTTGTTAGGATTTATACTACATAGGATTCTATTGTTTAAACCTAAGTACTAAACGTATTTTTAACCTAAACTGGTAATAAGGGGCCATCTGTTTTCGTTGTTTACTAATTTGTTTGTTCGTAAATATCTTGAGAATTACTATCCCTATTCCTATACTCATTTTACTGATCTGTAGAGCTATTTCTAAGGCATGTTACAATTATAATACAATTTAATTTTCTATAATAATGTCTAAACTAATATTATAAAAAGGAAAAAAACACTGTTTGCATTGAATAGGCTCTGAAACTACTGGACCAATTTGAAAAATTATTTCACCATTAGAATCTTACGTTACCCCTGATGAACATAGGTGAACGAATATTTTCAAAAAAGTATAGGTACTAATAATAAATGGCCTAATCACTCTCAATCGTACTCTCGATTGTAGAGTAGGCCCGTGCCCTGCAGTGGGACGTATATGGGCTGATACAGATACAGATACAGATAGGTACAATTAAATATCTACACTAATATTATAAAGAGGAAAGATTTGTATTTTTGTATGTAACGAATAAACTCAAAAAGTATTGGACCGATTTTAATAATTCTTTTTTCATTAGAAAGCTACATTATCATTGAGTAACATAGGCTATATTTAGTACTAGATTACTATAGAAATCTTTAGAAATTCCTATTTAAACCAACCGAAGGTGTAAAAAAATTTGCCATACACTTCATCGCATACGCTGCGAAGAGTATAAATGATAATATTATAAATATGAATGATTCAAGAGGAAGGTTTATGTGTATAATACGTGCATATTATTGTAGAGAAATCTACATGCACCCGGGAGAAGCTGGGCCGGGCCGCTAGTATTAAATAAAACTGTAGACTTCACATTGATGGATATTGACTATAGTCAAGCAAAGTAAGTATCCATCAATGTGAAGTCTACAGTTAATCTCAAATAACGTCACAAAATATAATATCACATCTCAATACTCTTAAGACCAATCAATACGAATACAAACGTAACAAGCAATCAGATGCCTCTCAGCATCTTCACAGATCAATGGCACTCGGACGAACAAGCGGTAGCTTCCTTTGTGTACATTAACTAGCTTTTGCTCGCGGATTCACTCGTGTTTTGTTTTGATAGAAGAATCTTCTGTAAAAACGAAGAGTTATTTTTCGAACCCTCGGGATATTTAGTTTTTTTTTATTGGATTTCGTCTCGGTTTCGGATTGAAGGACATTATTCGCTTTGTATATTTTATTAATTTTAGATTGTTGGTTGTAAGAAAAAGCTTATGTAAAAACGGAAAGTTTTTTTTCTAGCCCTCATAATGTTTTGTTTTTTTATTGGATTTCGTTTCAGTTTCAGATTGAAGGACGCTATAGCCAGAGTAACTACTGGACTGAACATATTATCTCTCAGGATTGCGAGCGCAGTGGAATGCTGCATTGCTTTGTAATTGAAGGTGTTGTTTGGTTTTGCTACTGTTCATGAGCGGTCGTATCGCTTACCATCAGGCGAACGGCATGCTCGTCTCACCATACATAGCCATACATCATAAAATATTTTAAAAATATGTCTATGATATTTCGTCCTATTACCCTTCACAGTTAACTCAAATTAACTCACAAAAACGGTCTCAAGAGCCTCAATATTACATCAGATCTCAACACGTACAGCTCAATAACAAGCAATGAGACGACTGCGTCTTCACAGATCAATGGCACTTGGACGTGGTATCTATAGCTTGCTTTATACACTGTATACTAAGGACAATGTTGCCAAAGGCAGGTAATCGCAACTGAAAACAATGTACATTTGCTTATCACTTAGAATGTTTGTGATTTGGATGCTAAGTAAACGAGTAATGTAGAGCTAAATTCATAAAAGCTCTTTTATTGATAAAGAGAAATAGTAAGACAAGCAGGACCTTTAACTTTTTAATATCTATGGATCTTTAAAACTAATCAGTTGCGTGAGATATAACATTATAATATTGTTTGATCATGTTTGATACACATCCAAACATCATGATGAAGTTAGGCTCATGATTAGGTAAAATAAAAAAGAAGTATTACGCATTCTCTTTAAAAATTATTTATCAAAATTAAACCGACTTCATAATTGTAATAAAGAGAAATAAAATTAATCTTATAATAAATCTAAAATATTTAAATATTCTAACAATTATTGGAGGAATTGATAATCTTCTTTTTTGAAGTCCATTATAAACATATTAGATCAAGAGCCCGTGGCCGCCAGACCTTCGTAATTTTATAAAAGCTGAAAGTTTGTGTACGCATGCCTCTGACATAGGCATACGATAACGGCAAAATTACATGTTATTAAATATCACGCAATCTTCAAACTTTAACATAATGTAATTTGGCAGCGTTATAGTATAAAATCTGAATTTTATATATGTTATTAATGCAACTATAAACAAATATTTCCTTAGTATTCAGACACTTTGGATGGTTCTTTCATATTGCCAGAAACATTGTAGCTCATAACTTCCAAAGCAACCACGATCGGAACTTCATTATAGCTGATTGTGTGATGCCTATGTCAGAGGCATGCGCACACAAACATTCAGCTCTTATAAAATTACGAAGGTCTGGCCGCCACGGGCTCTTGGTCTATATGCATTTAGCTTAGCCCACAAAATTGGATAAAATTGGATAAAACCTGCAGAATAAAAGGCTGTTAAACACTCACATTACTTTCATCTTTAACCTGTATAAATCAATAACTAGTTAAAACCAGATCAAACAAGTTTCGAATACATCCCTCATATTAAATCTTGCTTTTAAAAGTCGTGGACCTTAACACATGAGTGACTTGAGGTCGGCATCTTTAAGATCAATCGAATAAGTCGATCTCAGTAACACCTGCTCTTAAAGTATACGCATGTTTGCGACTTATAGTCGTGCGACTGTTGCGCTGCTGATTTTTAGTTGAAATAAATATTTATTTGATTTTTAGTTGCTTAATTTAAGCTGTTTAAATGCAAGATATTTATGGAGTTTGAAATGAATAAAGATTATAAATAAAGATTATTATATTAGATAAATAAATAATACATTTACATATAATATAAAATATACATTGTGTAACAGTAAACATTATATTTTTTGTGTAAAATAGGTTTTTTGATTTAGTTTATATGTTTTGAAATTAATAAACAATTTTATTACACTTGGTCTCATTCATAATAACCGCTATCTACAAAGTGTGATGATAAATAAACAGAGTAACTACTGGACATAATTTGAGACTTTCTCCCACCAAACAGCAGTGTGGATGCACTGTTGTGTTTTGTTTGAAGGATATTGGAGCCAGATTAACTACTGGACATAACAAGATTTAATATCTTATGTCTCAGGATGGCGAGCGCAGTGGAATGCCAAGCATTGCTTTGTAATTCAAGGTGTTGTTGGGTTTTGCTTCTGTTCATGAGTGGTCGCATCGCTTACCATCAAGTGAACGGCATGTTGGTCTCGCCATTCACTGCAATAAAAAAATAATTGTCATATACCTTCCTAAAGTAACTATTCAAAATGTTTTATATTCTAGAAACACAATAGAGTTTTTAAGTTGCGATTCTTCCACGTACAATGACTTTATGTGCAGATATAACTCAAACTTTAGGATTTACCGCTGTGATGCCATTGTTCGGTGATATAAAGCAATCGATGAGACCCGCAGATAAAACTTAGTTCAACTTTAAGATATATTGATATGGCTTGAGTTGAAGTCATTGTTCTTAGCGTTTGATATGCTTAAAGTCTGATGAAGCAGTAAATATATTGTATTAAATACATCGTTTAAGGTAAATGTGTTTATCTATATAATATATAAAAGAAAGTCGTATTAGTTACTCCACTTATAACTCAAGAACGGCTGAACTGACTTGGCTGAAAATTGGTGGGGAGGTAGCTTAGAACCAGGAGAAGGACATAGGATACTTTTTTATCACGTTCCCGGTTACCCGAGTTTCTCTTAGATTAAATACTCGTCTAGATGACACATCACACCTCACCGCGCGGCTCAAAAAAAGTCTACCAAATTTGGTAGACTCGCTTCTCACGTACGTCAGTGTCATTTGAACTACTTATGGATAACGTGCTCCCGAAAAATAATTAATTATGCCGGTTTGTGCTGTCGAATTGTATCGCAATTGTGTAGGAAAACTGTATAATAATACCAATATCACTTTCTATCGGTAACATTATTGTTAAACCACTATTATTTGAAGAAAACATGAACTTTTAATTCATTATTTTGAAGATGAGTTTCATTGGCCAGTGTTGTCAATTTATTACTAGGAAAATTTGTTGAAACTATGGGAGAAACTATAAAACACAAATATCATTACATAATATTTCGATCAGAATAACAACAAGAAGAATGGCATTATTTATTGAATGAGTAAATAAAACTTACCTACACGATATTAATTAAACCCACGACGACATGCACTTCATAGTAATTTTATTAATTCTTTGCCTTGCATGTACCATTCAAAATTTCATAAACGGGGTACTGCTATTGTCATCTTTGAAGAAACAGCGAGAACTTATTCAAGGTCCTAATAATATTTTTAGACTTCCTACGGATTCCGTACTAGCAAATTGCTGGAGAGACATTACACAGCGGAAACGAAAAGAAGACCATTCGTAGCCTCACATGACTTCAGTTGTGTGTTCCGAACATTTTACTTATGATGATTTATATTTTACATAAATACAGAAATCAGATAACAGCCCAGGCAATAAATCCAAAGAGTTAATTCTATTCGGAAACAAACACTAGGAGATGGGTTTAGATCTTTATTGTTTTTACTAAAATGCGTTATAAATATAATTAATAGTATTACTTTAAATAAAGAAAAAACATTTTATTTAACCTTTTTTTTATATCAAATAATGGGGAAAAGTTAAGTTAATAATCTGGAGTAGGCATCCCTAAACACACACACCTTGACAGTTGGATTACAATAATTACACGACCCGTACTCACACATATCAACGAAAGTGAGGACACTTTTAGCGCATCGTTTGTTGACATTGCTCAATCTAGATGAGTATATAATCTAAGCGAGTTTCTATTAGCTTATTAACATTTTCTCATACAAAATGTTCATGGGTTCGTAACAGTCAAATATTTAATGTTCATCCCGTCGATACGGTAAACTCTTCCCTCAAATTAAAGAACGTATTTATATAAAGGTTTCGAATCGACAACATTTATCCACAATATTTGATTAATGGCGTATTTTAGATTATAAAGATGTAAATTAATGACATTAATGAAAAGGGATTGACAGTTAAATTTGGTTGTCAAATAATGTTCAGAAATTTATTTTGTTTAAACTAAGGAGAATTTATCAAGCTACATGAATATCATTATCATCATCGTCATCATATCAGCCACAGGAAGTCCACTACTGAACATAGGCCTCCCCCAAGGATCTCCACAATGACCTGTTATAGACATGAATATAGGACAATTAAATTAACTAATTTTCACAGGTAAGAAGTTATACTTACTTCTTTTCAAGATCGAATGTCACTTTTGTCACGAATTTTTACAGTAGCTTTTCTTTCGCTATAATTCACTGATAGAAATTAATGTAATCATCTCCGAGTGAGATAGGTTATATATTACCTAAATATTGCTTGCAATATTTTTGGAAAAACAGCATTGTGGGTGTGAAATAAGGGATGGAATATTGCATGGATAATCAGAATCACTAAAGTTTTTAATCTCAAAAATTCATAAGGTACATTATTTGGATATGGAGAGACGAGATATCTCCCATACGGGAGAGAACTGGGATAGCTGGCAGATTTGATAGACATATTTGACGAAGTGTAAACGCACGGTATAAGACGGAATGGATAATGAAGAGAAAGGACGGGACGGATCGAGAACTGACTGAACAGACGGGTTAAGACAGGATTTAGCAGGACAGTAGGATAGCTACGTCAAGTGTAGGCATACAAGTTTTTAAGTTATTGTGCTAAATAATTGAATATAGTATGAATGCTATGATAACCAAGGCAAAGCGAAACGTGGCCGGTTCAGCTAGTTTTTAATATATTAAAAATTATCTGCACATAACTATTAATTTTCAATACTCAAGAGCATCTTTAAATATAAAAATTCTATGAAGGGTATATCAAGACTGCCACCGAAATTGAAGACAGGTGGTAGTTTTAGTGTCTGCAACCACAATACAACTAGGACTTCGCAAAAATAAGAAACAGTGTATGGGTTTTAAAGACTTAGACTTTGCTAAAAAATAATATCAGCCGTTGCATATCACTATGTGTTTAAAACTTAAAGGGTGTACATTATTATTTTCCGAAAAAATATTTATTTACCACCCAAAAACGACGATAACTAAAAAAATAAAAAAATATAGTCGTATTTCGGTCGTAGTCTGGATACTGGATACAAATAGTCACGAATAGTTATAAGCCATACTAATGAGATTTGTTCTTCACAAAGTTGTTATCACTTTTTAGCATATATAAAGTGTCTGGTAAAGACACCTGTATCGGTTAATTCAAATCTTGAATCTAATGTTGGAACCGTTGCAAATGGAAAATCAAAGATACTGTCAAATACTGATAAGTAAATGAGTGTATTCAGAGATTTACGGGTTTCAAATACATTCATTAGAATTATCTTGATTACACATTAGCCACACTTACACATTAAAATACATTCAACAAGTATTTTAAGTGACATCAAGAATATGTGATTAACAGGAAACCTATTTTATTTATGTATTTAAGGACATCAAATGGCAATTACTTTATTTGTTATATCGTATACACTAATAATTTCGTAAAATGCTAAGCAAATAATAATAATAACTTATTACATGGATATTATTTTGTACTCGTCGTTTTGTGCGATAACTTATGGGCCTGTATCTCGAGGTACAACAGTAAAAAGTTGAGTTGATGAGAGACGATATTAGATAACATAGTATTAAACCTAGACATAGAAGTTTGATCTACGCAGGATAAATGCCATACGCAATGAATAGTATTAAAACCAAATACAATGAAGATAGCGCCAAGTGAGAACACTTTGTAGGAGGGCGGACCCTGATACTGAATAAGAATATACCAGATAAACCGAACAATATATTCATAAAAAATCAGTCACAAATCATAAGCGTCAATATAAAATATCGCTCTAGGAATCAAAAGTGTGCGACACACGTAATTCTTTAACATGTTCACTGGTTTAAAATATACATTGTATTGTACGTTTTGGAGTAATAATATTACTGTCTCTACACTTCGAAGATCAACTTAATCTGTCGTTTCCGGTGAATATACATAGCAGGTAATTAGTGGCCATTATATATTTATTCCTTCATATACCGAGCAGTACAGTAGCAACAGCTGGCAACATGTTTACGATGGTCGCGGCTTCGAATCCCAGGGCACACCTCTGACTTTCGAGATTCATATTTGTATTGATAGGCGATCACTACTCATTATAATGTTCAAGGATAACATCATTAGGAAACCTGCATACCAAAGCGATTTTAAAAGAATATCTTTGGTGTGTAAAGTCCGCCAACTAGACCAGCGTGGTGGTGGCCTAATCACTCTCAATCGTACTCTCGATTGTAGCAGAGGCCTGTGCTCTGCAGTTGGAAGTATATGGACTGATACAACACTGCGTAAATGCACTGTTGTGTTTCGGATTGAAGGACATTGTAGCCAGAGTAACTACTGGACATATTGAGACTTAACATCTTATGTCTCAGGATGGCGAGCGCAGTGGAATGTTGCTACTGTTTATGAGCGGTCGTATCGCTTACCATCAGGCGAACGGCTTGCTCGTCTCGTCATTCATTGCAATAAAAAAAAATACAGATACCAATTTACAGATAGGCGGACTGAAACATATCTCACGTCTCATTATGTCCAGTAGTTACTCTTGCTACAATGTCCTTCAAACCACTGATTGGCGGAAGAAACTGACATAGGAGTCACTCACATATGAGAGACCTACCAATAAATCACACTTTAGTTTCATCACTACATAGTATAAAACAAAGTCGCTTTCTCTGTCCCTATGTCCCTTTGTATGCTTATATCTTTAAAACTGCGCAACGGATTTTGATGCGGTTTTTTTTAATAGATAGAGTGATTCAAGAGGAAGGTTTATGTGTATAATACGTGCATATTATTGTAGAGAAATCTATATGCACCCGGGCGAAGCTGGGCCGGGCCGCTAGTATGTATATAAAATAATACCAATAACCTCGCCCGCTTTACAATTATGAAAATAAAAAGAGCATTAAAATATCTCCTACATCACGGAATCGATACAAAAAGTATATCGATGCAGCAGGTGCGAGTAAAGATCGTTAGAGCGTTTGATTCCCGCCGTCCTTCAGTGGGTTAATGATGCGATCTTGTCTGTAAGTGCTCTCTGATATCTCGCTAGCTTGATAAAACATATCAGATTTAGACATAGACAATGTAAACTCTATTTTAGTTATTGAATTATGTTAAAAAATATATCCTTTCCAAATCATCATTATTCTAATTTTTAGTCTGTATTGATAACACATTTAGTTATATTATTTTTGTTGTAAATCTTCGATCAAATATACACTAGATACAACATGAGCGCTTAGAAAATGGCACCAAAAAAGAGTGCTTTGAGCACTCTTTCGCCTTCAGTCACGCACCGACCGTTGCTTCTAAAACATCGCAGAACTTTAGACAATATTATGTGAAAAGCTACTTTAAGCTCCAGGAATAAGGTGGAATTTGTGTTAATATATTTGGAATATGTGATCTTTTTGTTTACTTTTTTCATGTCATGCATCGGTGCCACTTTTTAACAGAACTTTTACAGGGAATTGTGTATGTAGTGTATATTTGATCGAAGTTGTAAATAGTTTATGTTTTGCACACGCTTTTATTATTTCTCTTAAGAGCGTTTATACCCTGCACGCGCTTTTTGGCTTAAAAACAGGACTTTTTAAATGAGTTAATAGCCACCAATAAACAATTTCAAGGTAAAATAATTAGTGCTAATTTTAGAAAAGGTTGTCATCTAGGGATTTTGGTGGAAAACATTATAGATCGATGGATAATTTGTGAGTACTATACGGATTACTGAACACAAGTTTCGTTATTTAGGCTTTAAATGGCAATTTAGAAGTTTAAGATATCCGAAACCACTAAATATAAGATGAAAATAAAAATATTATCAGACTAATAAGACCCTTATGGAGGGATTTTGCTGAGAAAAATAATCTTTTTGTGTTTAGTTCCTGAAAAATAAAAATTTAAACAATGCGAAATTATTCAGAAACTCTCGTCAAGAACATTTTTTTTTTTCACCAACTTATCGTACATAATTTTTTATACCAATTGCATGTTACAATAGAAGAACATCTTATCAATAAATTACCATTTTTATATTTCAACAAAATTAGTTTTCATGTTTTCTACAAATATTTTAAAAACCACTATAAAACACGCTGTCCGACGTGGATCAAATCAGACCGCCGCAAGGCCTTCTAGAGGGAGGACGTATCGCTCGTCGCTCCGGCCTGGCTGCAGTCGATTATGCCGCGCGTAGTAAAAATAGTCACGCGCGGACTGCGATTACCACATCTTAGTACTTTGGTAGTAAAATATTTTATTATTTTTATTATCTACAATGATTTTGTAGTGAGTATAAATTATGTTATGTATTGTAATATAAAATTAAATATATTTCGTAATTGTAAGGGGTTGTAAGGCCCCTAACACTACTTATGTGTTCGAACACGAAATGATTAATAAAACGTCCGTAGTGTATACTGATTGAACACTGATTTGAATGCAACTTAACAATGTAATAATAACGAAAATATGATTAGTATCCAAAATTTGTATTATTCTTTGCTCTACTACTACGCTCTTATGAGCGTATACACCTTTCGCGCAAAGTCAACTATAGGTATTTCTTCGTTAATTTCACGCACACATAAGCGACCAAAGCTGTGTGCATAGAGCTGCCGCGTCGGCTCGCTATACAATCGGCTCAAACAACTTTGATCCGTGCGCTTCAAATATTCAATTGAAATGTAACTGTAATATAATATCATAAAAATATTTTATTTGCATTATAAGTAGACAAATATTACTGTGCAAGCAAAGAATAATACAAATTTTGGATACTAATCATATTTTCGTCATTATTACATTGTTAAGTTGCATTCAAATCAGTGTTCAATCAGTATACACTACGGACGTTTTATTAATCATTTCGTGTTCGAACACATAAATAGTGTTAGGGGCCTTACAACCCCTTACAATTACGAAATATATTTAATTTTATATTACAATATATAACATAATTTAGCCTCGGAATTACATCCCATTATATTACCTGAAACATAATTTATACTCACTACAAAATCATTGTAGGTAATAAAAATAATTAAATATTTTACTACCAAAGTACTAAGATGTGGTAATCGCATTCCGCGCGTGGCTATTTTTACTACGCGCGGCATAATCGACTGCAGCCAGGCCGGAGCGACGAGCGATACGTCCTCCCTCTAGAAGGCCTTGCGGCGGTCTGATTTGATCCACGTCGGACAGCGTGTTTTATAGTGGTTTTTAAAATATTTGTAGAAAACATGAAAACTAATTTTGTTGAAATATAAAAATGGTAATTTTTTGATAAGATGTTCTTCTAATGTAATATGCAATTGCTATAAAAAAATATGTACGATAAGTTGGTGAAAAAAAAATGTTCTTGACGAGAGTGTCTGAATAATTTCGCATTGTTTAAATTTTTATTTTTCAGGAACTAAACACAAAAAGATTATTTTTCTCAGCAAAATCCCTCCATAAGGTTCTTGTTAGTCTGATGATATTTTTATTTTCATCTTATATTTAGTGGTTTCGGATATCTTAAGCTTCTAAATTGCCATTTAAAGCCTAAATAACGAAACTTGTGTTCAGTAATCCGTATAGTACTCACAAATTATCCACCAATCTATAATGTTTTCCACCAAAATCCCTAGATGACAACCTTTTCTAAAATGAGTAATAATTATTTTTCCTTTAAATTGTTTATTGGTGGCTAATTGTTAACTCATTTGAAAAGTCCTGTTTTTAAGCCAAAAAGCGCGTGCAGGGTATAAACGCTCTTAAAACTAATTCTAAAGTTGATATGGTTGTCTGGAAGAGATCGCTCTAAGCGTCAAGACCACCAATTGTTCTCTTAATTATAAGGTGTTTCTAATACATTTGTTTTAATTTATTACGTGGTGTTCAATATGGTGTTGTGTATTGTACCTTTCCGCTTCTGAATTGAGTTTGAACGAAGATGACAAAATATTCATTAACTAAAATGAGTTTTGAACTCTATGAATAAGTCCGGAAATCTTAGTTTGTATTAAGCATGGATAAACAAAGGAATACACCTCCTTGGCACAGTTGGTTAAACGCCAGCTGTGAATTGAGAAGCCGCGGGTTTGAGTACCGCTAGGATGAACTTTTTCTGTGAACCGCAAGTATTTGTTTCAGGTGCGGCGTTTGAAACCGAAAAATCTCGTAGTTTCTAATTCTCACATCACAAGACTTCATTGATCTTGATGTGAGATCAAGACTATGTATGTGATTTTTGTCAAAGTTAATTCGGTTTGGAATTAGTCGGCTTATTTGTCTCACTAGTAATGATAAACTCCACAATAATAACATACCATTAAAATCAATTGATTATCTATTGAAGTAAGATTTTACCTTTTATTTTATCTTTTTTATTGATTGATTTTTAATTGATTGATTTTATCAATACCCAGTGGGGTATTGATGACGTTCTTAAGATCTTACTGAAGCAGTGGCTTCATAACGAGAAATACCTGTCAAGAAAACAAATAAAGTAACTCCTTTGGCAACACCAATTTCCTTCTTTTTATTGTTTTTTTTAATCAGATGCAACGAAGGCTATACCAATCTATTAACTTATGTAATTACAATATTATTATCAAATCATGCCAGTTTAAGAAATTTACTACAGAAAAAACTATTGCTTCTTCCAGGAATAGAACACAATATTTATTAAACTTATAATCCTAAGCAGATTTCTGGTTTACAGTTTGCGCTGTAAACTTAAAACCTCTATTTACATATGATTAAGGGAGATTACCAAGAAATATGCGCTTCTAAATTAAGTTGCAAATTTTGTATTCAGCTTGCGTAGGAAACGTAACGCCCGTCTAATTTTGTCGGGATATACTTTTAAAGATGGCGACTGACACCTTACGTCAGTTATTAATTATTAAAAGTGATAAATTCGAAATTCAAATTTAGTTTGTAAATTAAGAAAACGTCCAGTTTGGGCTTGGAACCTCTTTTCGGATTCATAATATTGTTTACAGTTTTGTACTGTACTGTTTCAATCTATATACGTCCCATTGCAGGGCACGAGTCTCCTCTACAATCGAGATAATGATTTAGCGGGGCTCGGCCATCTAGTCTAAATTATGAAAAGCATAACTGTTAACAATTTTAAAATAGTAAAAGTGTTGTAATATTTCATTGCTAAGAATATTCTTAATTATTTGAAAGGGTTAGTCATTATTATATTAACATTGGCATAGTGGCAAAGACATATCTTCGAATTTATGTATGTTACAAACTATGGTCTATCTTCACTATTATATCAAGTGAGAATAATTTGTATTAACATAATATTGAAAATCCAGTACGTAATTAAGAGTCAAACGCGACCTAATCCGGCAATATACAATACAATAACAACTAAGTAACTAAATAAATAAAAATCTGAATATTTTTCAACCAATCGGATATAAAATAATATTTGCTATTTTACACTAGCCCTGCAAAGTTATGCACTTTATTTTAGCTCTCAAAGTAATTTTCATAGCTTGATAACCACCGCAAACATTCGCCACGAAACTTCCCACCAAATGCTCGCCACAAATCAATCCGCTAAACGGCTTAAAGCTAGCGCAGCGGAATTTTCATTTTCTAATCATGTCTTGAATTTTTAGCAGGAGAAATATTTTTAACTTGTTTCCTTCAGTCCTGTAATTACTTGTCTAGGAAAAATGAGACCTTATTTTATAGATTAATGAGACAATATTTTGTTATGGTAGGATGTTGTCATCCGGCCGGATAATTATGTCATAGTGAGCTATAACATTTCCGGACCTCCACCTTGCTATTAGAGTTAATGGCCTTATAATTCAGGATGCCAAAGCCTGGTGATATGGAGGAAACTCAGCTGGATGGCAGACCCTGGCAACGGCCGGGATAATTCTAAGTCTATTGTCTTTACATTGCGCATCTTCATATTGTTTATATATGTTAACCTTTTACTGTTGGTAGGTCTATCATATGTGAGAGGTTGCCCGGGTAGGTAACACCGTAATGTCTATTTCTCCCGCCAAACAGCAGTAAATGCACTGTTGTGTTTCGGTTTGAAGGACATTGTAGCCAGAGTAACTACTGGACATATTGAGACTTAACATCTTATGTCTCAGGATGGCGAGCGCAGTGGAATGCCAAGAATTGCATTGTAATTCAAGGTGTTTGGACCTGCTACTTTTCATGAGTGGTCGTATCGTTAACCATCAGGCGAACGGCATGCTCGTCTCGACATATAGTGCAATAAAAAAAATTAAGGTAGCCTGGTATATTCCCTAACCACTCTCAATCGTATTCTCGATTGTAGAGGAGAGCCGTGATTGCAGTGGGACGTATATGGGTTGATACATACATTACAAGTATTACATATTTATAATAGGTCGAGTAGTACATCTGGTAAGTTATGTTATTTGTTTGCATAGTGACAGTTAGATCCTATGGTTAGATATTATTTTTTTCGTCTTATTTTACTTTCTTGGCATATCTGTCCCCGATTTTCTTATTACATATAAAAATAGATAACTTTAAAACAAATTTATAAGCCTAGTTTGGCTTATAAATTTGTTTACTAATAAAAACATTAAATTATAGTGTCGTGTTTTAATGATATTGAATAAAAACATAAAGTAACGAGTATTATCTTCTGATTATCCTTATAACATATTGTATTAGGCAATACACGCCCTACTGCAGGGCACGGACCTCCTCTACAATCGAGAGTACGATTGCAAATGGTTAGGTCATAAAGTCCACCACGCTGGCCAAATGCGGATTAGCGGATTTAATATACCATACAATTTCTTATAAAAACATCGTGAGGAAACCTGTATACCATATAAGTATCCCATGTGTGGCATATTTATCAGCCATCTATACATATAAATAAAATTGAAGTGTCTGTTTGTAAAGTGAAAAAAAATATTTCTAAATACATATCGTTATACCTATAGACAATACCTATAACGAAAATTACCTTAGTTTTTTTTGTCAGTCTGTCTAGCTGTCTGTTTGTTCCGGCTAATCTCTGGAATGGCTGGACCGGTTTAGACGGGACTTTTACTGTCAGGTAGCGGATATAATAAGGAGTAACATAGGCTACATTTATTTAAAAAAAAAATATTTTATTTAAAAAAAAACTAATTAACTTTTTTGTTTAATTCCACGCGGATGAAATCGCGGGTACAGCTAGTATTACATAATTATTTGCTTAACATTTCACAAATGATCTGACAGCAATATTGGAGTATCATGTCACAATGATAATAATATAATAACAAGCGTATCAATATAACAACGCTATCTAGTTTCAATAGTATACTGCCCGAAGCATTATTGATGGATGGGCGCGGCAGTCGATATGGAATAAACCATTGCAGGTTCGAATCCAATGGTATATGACTTTTGAAGTCATCACTACATAGTATAAAACAAAGGCGCTTTCTCTGTCCCTGTGTCCCTTTGTATGCTTAAATTTTTAAAACTACGCAACGGATTTTGATGCGGTTTTTTTTATTAGATAGAGTGATTCAAGAGGAAGGTTTAGGTGTATAATACATGCATATTATTGTAGAGAAATCTATATGCACCCGGGCGAGGCTGGGCCGGGCCGCTAGTGTAGAATAAATTTATAGTGAATTATCACATACCTACCTAGGCGATATACATCTTACATAATATTAAAGTCCTACCACCTTTGTATTGAAGTTAATGACGTTATGGTCACACAATTTTATTATTAATATTTTTTAAAAAGTTTATTTATACATACATTGATTGTAATGTCGACTCTACCCTGGAGGTTGCAGGTTCGTTTCCAAATGCATCTGAATATTGTTTTTGTAAATGAATCTAGTATACCGACCCGCAATAAGTCATCGTGGTGGACTATATGGCCTAACCAGTCTCAATAGTACTCTCGACTTTAGAGGGGCCCATGCCCTGCAGTGGGTCATATATGGGCTGATAAAGACGGATACTGAATCGGTATTTATAGACCAACGCTTTTAAATAATACTCCGAAAATACTATCAAAATTAATGAAAGCCTAAAGATGTTAATTAACCCCGGCTTCCACTGGTAATCGATGCTTCAACCCGCGTGGCTTTAGTTGGTAATCACCGGCTTACCGTGACGTGACGTGACGTCTAATTGACTGTTTATTTGTGTATACTGCTCTCATAGTTATACATAGGTATGTTTGTGTAGTGGATACCGCACCTTTAGAATTACAGTGATCTAATCCAAAAAAAAAATGTGGGCTTTTAATCATATTTTGGCTCAAAATGACCTACCGACCTGTTATTAAAGAAGAAAATATTGACTCATGAAAGGCAGAAAGATATACAGGGTATATCAAGACTGTTACCGAAAACGAAGCCGGGTGGTAGTTTAAGCGACTTCCGACACAATACGATAGAAAAAGTTGCAAAAAAAGCGACAATTTTTTTTGTTATTTTTTTGCCATGACCATATTTGGGTGGTAAATGCATTTTTTCCTAAAATAATAGTGTATACCGTTTTATTTATAAATAATCTAAGGTATAAAAGAGTTTACATTTTAGCAAAAACTATGGATTTACCTCCCAAAAATGACGACATTTAAAAATTCATAAAAATTTTTAGTTGCATTATGTTTGTAGTCACTAAAACTACCACCCGGCTTCGTTTTCGGTAGCAGTCTTGAGATACCCGGTATAAATCGGTCTTCTAGACGTATCTTCCACGAATGCAACATTTCTCATGCTACAAATATTTAGTGAACGTTTACATGAAAATTAGATCTAGTGAATTCTTAGGTTTACGCGAATGTCACTCATTGAAATAAAACTATTGTTTACGGATTTTATCGCGATTCAACGCTAATATTTAAGTAATGTAGGTCGGATCGTGTTACATGTATGGTAGCTAAAAAATCTTCTCAACATTTTTTTTTCACCACCTGTAAAGAGTCATGAGTTTACACAGTACACCCAGGTAATCTTAAATGTCTTATTTACGGACAACATTCAACGTCACATCGCACGAACCAACCGTTTGTCGGAACCTGCATATAAATTTGTCTGAAAGCACTCAAGTTTTTTTTACTCAAGGAAACGTATGTAAATCTTACGCAAATGCTTAACTATGTTTGTGTAGGCGAGTATGAGTGGACAGCACTGCGTTTAGACAGTGCAATGTTTTATCTTTTTTAAATAAAATTTTTAAATCCTCCAAATCTCTGGAACCAATTGCCAATCGCAAAATTTCTGGATAAATATGACCTGACAACCAAAAAATGAGTATATTCCCACCCCTAGTATTTGTCATACAATTCTCCCATGGTACCTGGTGGTAAATTGGTAGAAGGTCTTTCATATGTGAGAAGCTGCCTGGGTAAGTATCACTGTAATGTCTATTTCCCCCGTCAAACAGTAGTGTAAATGCACTGCTGTGTTTCGGTTTGAAAATATTGAATCCGGAGCTATTGGATATACTTGACATCTTATGAAATGCAGATGGTGTAAAGGGTAGTGTTTATTTATCAACTACATACTTAAATTTTCAAAGGTATTATACCAATACCAGAATTAACGAAATAAATGTACTCCGTCATGTCTCGGTGGTGTAGTTGTACTAGTGTACGATTACAAAGCCGAGGTCTCGGGTTCGAGTCCCGGGTTGGGCAAAATGGTATTGGATTTTTATATTCATTATCAGCCCAGAGTCAGGAATTTGTGCCCGATATGGCGATAGGTTCGTCTATCTCACCGTGGGACAGAACATAAACGCAAAATGTGAGTGTCCTGGCAACTCGGCCTACCCTTTTTTGGAAAAAATTGTGAGTTTATGTATGTCCTTCGTCTTTTCAAACTCTACTTGCTCAAATTCAGTAAATCTCCAATCACCACACAAGGGCAAACCATAAGATAGAATCAGGCATCAGCCATCAACTGCGATTCCCGAAACCGCTCACGGTATCGCTTCCACAAAATTGAGTCGGTAGGCTTCGACCTATCGGATGATTGGACCGAACCGGGAGTGCTGTTATACAGGGTATATCAAGACTGCTACCGAAAACGAAGCCGGGTGGTAGTTTAAGCGACTCCAGACAAAATGCAACAGAAAAAGTTGCAAAAAAAAGCGACAATTTTTTTTTGTTATTTTTTTTTCTTGGGCCTTATTTGGGTGGTAAATACATTTTTTCCTGAAATAATAGTGTATACCCTTCTATTTATAAATACTCTAAGGTATAAAAGAGTTTAAATTATTATTCTAGCAAAAACTATGGATTTACCACCCAAAAATGACGATATTTAAAAAATCATAAAAAATAATTGTCGCGTTTCTATGCAAAATTTTTAATTGCATTGTGTTTGTAGCTACTAAAACTACCACCCGGCTTCGTTTTCGGTAGCAGCTTGAGATACCCGGTATAAGCATTGTTTTTGTTTAAAAGATAAGTAACACAGGCCCAGATAAAGTATAGGTTGTGTGTCTTGGCGTTTGAATTGTGATGTATGAATGTTTAACTTCCAGTAGAATAATTTTAAACTTCTGTATCAGCCCATATACGTCCCACTGCAGGGCACGGGCCTCCTCTACAATCGACAGTACGATTGAGAGTGGTTAGGCCATATAGTCCACCACGCTGGCCTAGTGCGGATTTTTAAACTTATATGTGATTTATCCTGCACTATGTTGTATTGTTTGCTGTCATGAATAAAATAGTTTCTTTTTTTTCTTTCTGTCTCATTATGGTCGCTGGCCTATTCTGGATGCGACAAGCCGAAGACAGGGTGAAATGGCGCAATTTGGAGGAGGCCTATGTCCAGCAGACGAAACAATATAAGCTGATGATGAATAAATGGGTCTAAAAAAATAAAAAGAACAATCACAGTCCCACATGAAAAGAAAAATCCTTACGTAAACATCATCATAAAAGATATTATGTATTTAATATGTAGTTATTCCCAAGTAGAAATCACATTCTCGTTTTATTGTACTATAAGACAGTAAAACTTTGTCAACTAGCATCGTTGACTAGGCATAAAACAAAATTATACTCATACATTTATATTTAGATACAATTGAAGAATTTATCGTAAGGGCTTTGAGGGAATTTTAGCTTAGTTGGTGATTGAGTGTGGGTTCAAATCCGGGATGGGAAAGGATGGTTCGTAGAAAAATCTATATTGATTTCAAGTGTATCCTATGCTGTAATCTTGGGTAATTTAGAAGTAACATCAGTCTTTATTAGACGGAAGAAATCTCAGAAGGATTGCAGTTTTAAAAATCCGACTTGAGAAAGCAATGTGTACTTTGTTTTGGTGAATTATTTCCTTGATATATTGCCCTGAGTATAGTTGTAAGAGAATAATATGTTACTGTGAAGAAGGGTGATTAATATTATTCCGAATTTTTCCGAAAGTACGACTGAGAGTGGTTAGGCCATATAGTCCACTACCCTGGCCTAGTGCGGATTGGCGGACTTACATACCGTTGATTATTTATGGAAATCACTATAGTGTGTGGGTTTCCTCAAGATGCTTTCCTTCACCTTTATAGGACATGGTGATTGACTATAAATACACACATGATTCCGAAAAGTGAGAGGTGTGCCACGGGATTTGAACCCGCAACCATCGTGAACATATAGGCAGAGGCGTCAAGTCCATACTGTGTACGACTATATACACATACCTTCAATATTCAAACACATTTTTTGATTAATCCCAGTGAATATAATTAATAAATAAATTCGTGCATAAATATTAAGAGTAAGGCTTAGTAGCATTCTCACCAGTATTACCGTCTACCATCAGTCGGTTCGTCGGCTGTCAATTAAAATAACTTTAATCACAGATTATACGCATCGTGACTTGATGATTTGGCTGTTATTTTATTTGATATCGATCTTTATATGTGGCAGCCTCCGTGGCGCAGTTGGTTAAACGCCGCGCCGAAAGTACACGGTACGTTTCCGAAATTTTAATTTTTAATATAAACTGCAGTTCAATTCACTGTTGTGTTGGTTGAAGGACATTGCCAAAGTATACCGGACATATTGAGACTTAACATCTTATATCTCAGGACGGCGAGCGCAGTGGAATGCCCAGCATTGCTTTTTAATTCAAAGCGTTGTTTGGTTTTGCTACTGTCCATGAGCGGTCCTATCGCTTACCATCAAGCGAATAGCAGCCTCTCGCTATTGATGGCAATAAAAAACAGCACAACAGCCTGTATAGTTATATTATACAGCCTGTATAATTATACGATAATTATTTAAGCACTACATTATATTCTAATGTCACTGATATTGACATAATAAACATATTAATTAAATACAATCCTAAAATGAATAGACTAAGATCCTGCCATAACCTAACATTTATCGACATTTCCATATATTAATTTAATCGTCATAATTAGCTCAAGTGCCTATTCTATTGAATAAAATACGTGGACCAATACATAAACATCCAATTAGTACTAACATTTAAATAAATTAATTCCGATGGGCAATACGATTTAACTAACCACAATTTGTAATTTAACTGCACACTAAACGGTATTATTATGACTGCATAATTTTTTACTGCATATAAACGCATAGTTAAAACTAATGTACGTATTTTGTAATCCTGTTTAGATTCTGTACTAATTAAAATTCAATTGAGATTGTAGCTAAGTTCGTAACACTGAAATATCGACAGGGATAGGAAGGTATTAAATGTTATAATATGCATCCAAGTTTTGTAAATTGATAATAATAAATAAATAAATAACACCCAACAGTCACATACATAGTCCTGACCCCACACTAAGATTGAGTCTTGTGTCGTGGGTATCAGGAACTACGAGATACTTTTCGGTCTCACAAACACCCAGACCCGGAAGAAATATTTGTGGGCGGCACAAACATTTCTGTCGGTGTGGGGATCGAACCCGCGGCCTCTCGTTTCACAGGCGGCGTCTAACCAACTGCGCCACGGAGGCTGTCTAGATAAATATCTTTAAAACGTTGGTGCAAAAATTTATAATAGACTTTGATTGAAAGAAAGGTTCTTACTGTCCTTTACAAACAAAAATAATTGTAATTAATAGTGTTGTTTGATTTTTCTACTGTCCATGAGCGGTCGTATGATCTGTCGAATGGCATACTTGTCTCGTGATTCATTGTAATAAAAAAAAACATCAGCTACTTAGGTATGACTAGTCACTACATAGTATAAAACAAAGTCGCTTTCTCTGTCCCTATGTCCCTATGTATGCTTAAATCTTTAAAACTACGCATCGGATTTTGAAGCGGTTTTTTTAATAGAGTGATTCAAGAGGAAGGTTTATATGTATAATACGTACATATTATTGTACAGAAATCGATTTGTACCCGGGTTAAGCTGGCCCGGGCCGCTATAAATTATAACACGAAAATGTTTAATTTTTTGTTCTTATTTATTAACAATTTATTCAAAAAAAAAACCCATTGGAAGCAGTCATATTTAATATTTTATATTATCAATAATGAAAACAAGCAAATAAAATTAGTGGAACATGTTGTTTCGGATTCGCTGACATCGAAAATTGTTGGAAATACTTAGTACATTTATATTATTATACTTAGAAAAAGTTTCAATTGCGGCTATTAACATGATCACGTTAGTCGGAGATTCAAAACCCAGGACACTCGTCTGACTTTTCGGAGTCATGTGTGCTTTGATACTCAATTACCACGCGCTATAACGGTGAAAGAAAACATCGTGAGGAAACCTACATACCATAGCGATTTATAAGAATTTCTATGGTATGTAAAGTCCATCAACCCGCACTAGGCTAACGTGATGGAACATATGGCCTAACTTTTCTTAATCGTACTTTCGATTGTAAAGGAAGCTTGTGTCCTGCAGTGGGGCGTATATGAGCTGATACAGTATACCGGGTATCTCAAGACTGCTACCGAAAACGAAGCCGGGTGGTAGTTTTAGTGACTACAAACATAATGCAACTAAAAATTTCGCAAAGAAATGCGACAATTATTTTTTAAATATCGTCATTTTTGGGTGGTAAATCCATAGTGTTTGCTAAAATAATAATTTAAACTCTTTTATACCTTAGATTATTTATAAATAAAAGGGTATACACTATTATTTTAGGAAAAAATGTATTTACCACCGAAATATGGTCATAAAAAAAATTACCAAAAAAAAATTTGTCGCTTTTTTTGCAACTTTTTCTGTTGCATTGTGTTTGAAGTCGCTTAAACTACCACTCGGCTTCGTTTTCGGTAGCAGTCTTGAGATACCTATACTGTATAACAATACTTAGAGAAATGATTCAAGTTGTCAATTTTACCGAGCTTGACTAACACACTGCCGTATCTGTGTAAGTTAATTTAAGAATTTATATGGAGATTGGCTTCTGTAACACGCATTTCCGTGTCTCTCTTCTGTGTCGTAAACGTAAATTCGTATAATATCACTGTAACACTTTTATTACGACCTATTTCACTGAATACATTTTCATAATAAATAGTAGATGATTTTGGAAGTAATGTAATATAATTTAAGTATTTTTGAACATTATAAATAACAAATATATGATTTGAGAGCTTTTGAGTACGTATAGATAATAAATAGCCTTTGAAATAATAATGAATATATTCATTTTAGATAAAACGTTCTCATAAAATAATACTTATAAAATTGGTTTTTAAAAGTATTATTTTATAAAATTGGTTTTTAAAAGTATTATTTTACGATAACGTTTTATCTAAAATGAATATATTATTATTTTAAAGGCTATTTTCTCGAAATATGCAAAATTGAAATTATAAAGTTAAAAATACTTAAATAATTTTATATGGGTTAATAAATTAAAACGTGTTTCCAAAAATCGATGTAAACCGAACGAAATGAATAAAATATTTTTCATCTTGAAAAATGCAATCATTTATAACTACATCAAGCTGCTCTTAAAAATATTTAACATTCAACAAACAACATGTACAGTATATTTCTTTAAACTTTTAAAAATCAGAAGAACAGTTTGAAAGATTTTAAACCTCGAAGTTTCCAACTTTAGATATTAAAACTAGTATTTTAAATCGTTGTTTGTTCAGAAACTATTAGTTATTGACAATTTTCGTAAAATTTAGTTTAAGTCATAAGAAAAACTTTTTTAGTTATTTATTTATACTTCATTGTCACCTCACAAATAAAAAAAGGTTGTCTGTAAGAAATGCCCTAGGGCGATAAGGCCACTAACTGTACTCTTTAATATTATTTTTAATTCATATTGTATGTATGCTATTTGTCCTTTTTTGTGTACAGAAAAGAATAAAAAAAATTGAAAAAACAGAACGAAAACATAAAAATAAGTGTAACAATCTGCGGTCTTATCGCAAAACGGCGATGTCTTCCAGACAACCTTTAGATGGATTCAAGTAACTATACATATGGATGGAATAGGTCAATATGAAAAAAATATACGAAGAAAGTGCGATTATTAAATAACTTAATATCATAGAAATCTTTACAAGAATTTATGTGTGATCTCCGCCTATCAGCCCTAGACCAATATGGTGGACTATTTCAGTAACAATCCTTGAAATCTCGATTGTAGAGACGTCCCGTGCGCCGGCCAAAACATAGTTTCTGATACCCACGACACAAGACTCAACTGATTTAATCCTATTATCAGTATCATGTTTGCGAATGTAGGGAGTTATTTGTATAAAAAAATACCTAAATGACTCGGTGGCAGAATTATGCTACGGTACAATTGGAACGCTTTAGTCTTGGTTTCAAATACCTGGGCGGGCAAAGTGATATTGGATTTATCCGTAAATTATCAGCCCGCAGATAGGACTTTTCGGTCGATATGGCGCTAGGGGCTGGGCGCTAGGCTCATCCTCTTGCACACCGTGGTGAGATGAAACACAAAGATGGAATCGTGGGTGTCCTGATAGCACCACTGGCTACTCCTTCCGGGAAAAAGGCGTAAGCTTATGTTTGTAGGTATATAAACGACCTACTTTAATAAAGTTGAGTTTGGGTCAACTGTCTCTCTGAGTGTATGCTGTATGGATGAGGTTTCCAGCAATTCGTATCAGCCTATATACGTCCCACTGCAGGGCGCGGGCCTCCTCTACAAAGAGTACGATTGAGAGGGGTATAGCCAGGGTTCCAGCAAAGAGGCTGTAAATATTAATTTACTGTGTGTTTTGTCTACAGAGTGGATACGAGAGAAGGGGTTACCACGCACTGGTCTGATCCAGCTATCCTCGGAGTGAGAGCCTCGTTTCGCATCGATACAAGACCGGCTATATTGGTACTTACGAAATTAAGGTAAGCTTAACTAATTTTAAATTATCTATCATCAATTAAACACAGAATTTGTGGCGCGGTTGGTTAGACGCCGCCTGTAAAACGAGAGGCCGCGGGTTCGATCCCCGCACCGAGAGAAATGTTTGTGCGGCCCACAAATATTTCTTACGGTTCTGGGTGTTTGTGAGACCGAAAAGTCTCTCGTAGTTTCTGATACCCACGACACAAGACTCGATCTTAGTGTGGGGTCAGGACTATGTATGTGACTGTTGGGTGTTATTTATTTACTTTAGTGCGATTTTCATGACTATCTTTTTGATGCTCCAAATGAGCAAATGCATTGAGAGATTTATCCTTAGTATTTAAATCAAAGCGGATAATATATTTTTCTTCACCCCGTGATGGTATCAATCAGAAAGCACAGAAGTCGAAAACAAATAATGGTCGATTTCATATAGGGGTTAGGGTAGTGAACGAAAATAACATTCATACAAAATTCAATCATATTTTTTTTACTTATTTGTCTATGATTAAACAAATGGCCTCCATTATACTGAAACATCGGTTCCAAAAAGGCATAACTCACATTTTGTATTATCTGCATTTTGGATCTTATACGAAGTTTATAAAGTTCAAATTTCAAGTAATATTAGAAGTATTATAAGTTCTTTTGGTACCTAAATTATTTACATCCGAAATACAGATACACACAAAATGGCCGAAACACATGTAAATCTTTGCCCTAGTTTGTTCTATTAAAAGCCGTTTTTATCAATCGTATTAAGTTTCTTATATCGTCAAGCGATTGGTAATACGATATTTTTGTTAGTAAAGGGGGGACGTCGCGTCGGTTCGAATCCTGTGTCGGATTTGTTTGTGTGATTTACAAATATTGGTAATTTAAATGGGATAAAAGTGGTTTTATTTGCAGTATTAATGTAACTTTGTGTTTATGATGATTAGTGTACAGGCATTTTATGCTGTTATTAGTAGGATCAGTAATACGAAAACATTATGTATTTGCATTGAGTTTGTATTATGTAGCAGTTTAAAGGTTTTAAGACAAATATGCTCAACATGATGGTTTTGAATATCTAAAACACTTAATTAGTTTTTTCGTTTTAAAGGGTAGTTTGATTGTTTAAGATGCCAGCGACATATGTACGTTTCTTTTTTATTTTTATACAACTAAGGACGCAAACAAGCATAGAGTGCGCCTAATGGTAAGCAGTTACCGTAGTCTATAGAGGTCTGTAACACCAGAGGTGTAAATCACGCATTGCCGACCATGTAACAACCTTTTAAATTAATAAAAACAGGTATGTGTTTTTATTGTCCATGAAATTAAAATAACATCTGAACATCTCTATGTTATGTCTCTACAGAATAGAATATATGGCTCTTCAATCAAATATACACTAGATTAAAAGTAACGGCCTAAAAATGGCAAGAGAAATAAGAGCACATATAAGCGTGTGCTATTATTAAACGGTTTTATTTAGCTCTCCCCGTTTGTTTGGGTCAAATTTAGTAATTGAAATTTAACCCTCTTCCCGTTAACCGATTGATCTAAAATTTGGTATACGCCTTTGATTCTGGTGACAATACAATAATCCATATTCAATATTATTGTGAATCCAAGATGGCAGCCGCTACAAGATGGCGGACAACTTATTTTTTTTTCAATCCCATCAATATGGGTATCAAATGAAAGGGCTTGTCAAGTAGAATTCAGTGCACTATACAAAATCAAAATCAAAGATGGCCACTGCTACATAATGGCGGATAATGTATTTTTCAATCCCATCAATATGGGTATCAAAATAAAGGGCTTGGTAAGTATAATACAGTATACTATACAAAATTACAATATGAATCTCCCACCCAAGTCAAGAACTCAACGAATTGAATAGAATGAGAAATAAAAACTAAAAACTTAAAAATAAAAAAGTATTTTTTTTTTTAATTTAAACGGTTTTATATTGCAGATAAATGTATTAAAAGTTAAAAAATAATTTTTCACATATGATTTTTTTTTATTAAACTAAAATAAAAATGTAGGGCACGTCCACTTTAAATGAATTTTAACCACTTTAAATATTGGACGTGCCCCACGATTTTATTTTAGTTTAATCAATGCATATGTTTAAAATTATTTTTTAGCTTTTAATACATTTATCTGCAATATAAAACCGTTTAACTTAAAAATTTTTTTTTACTTTTTTATTTTGATTTTAGAATGGCCCAAAATAACAAATAGTAATTTAAAGGAATAAGGTTTATTGTTACCTGAAGTTGATTATAATATAGGACTTTTTGCTACATCTCGTAGTTAAAAAGAAAGAAAGAAAGAAGAAACAAACTAAAGAGCCACAAAGTTATCTGGCCCGGTGGCCAAAAGTGGAAACAATAACGTCATTTGGAATGTCAGTCTATCTGCCAGTCGCTGACATATCTGCCATTGGTTGTTGACGCAATGTATTTATTTTTCCTGCATTATTTAAAACTAGTGAAATATGCCGAGAACTTGATAAAGTGACGCTAGGAACGTTAGACTTCAGGTATTACATTTTATGAAGGAAGAAAATCATCTCAAGCACCAATAATACCCTTAGAATTTTTTTATCAAAGCGTAGTTGCCGCCACAGGTCTGTGTTGTCAGCTTTTCAAAATAAATACCACATAAACAAAATTTTGTACGTACTAGTACAATACATGTAAGTACATATAATAAACTAGAATTTATCGTTACGTTCGTGGGGGCCTGTTGATGAATGGACCAGACGCGACTGCCAACATGTTCACGGTGGTCGTAGGCTCGAATCCCAGGTCACAAATCTGACTTTTCGATGTCACGTGGGTATTTATAGTCAATAAACACGCACTAAAACGGTGGAGGAACACATAGTGAGGAAATCTACATAAGATAGCGATTTATAAGAATATCTATGGTATGTAAGTCCACCAACCCGCATTAGGCCAGCATGGTGGACTATGATATGGCCTAACCACCCTCAATGGCACTCTCGATTGTAGAATTGGGCAGTTCCCAACAGTGGGACATATAGTATATGGGCTGATACAGATACACTTGTTTAAGGGTATGGGGAGCGATTTGTTAGAAATCTTGGGAAGGAAAAATAACATGCAAAGGAAACTGGTCCACTAATTTTCCTGACACTATTGATCGAATTGAAAAATCTTACTTCACCCACTTTATTGCTATATCTATTTTTAATGGCAACACCAAATTGGACAACAGCGACTCTCTCACCGGGTCAGATAAGTTTGTGGGACTAGTATTTTATTAATGACAGCACAGTATACACCACAGTGCAGGACAGAACACATATTAGATTAAAATTATTCTATTGGAAGTTAAACAACAAATAACACTTAGCTAGAAATTCAAATGTACAATTAGTTTATGCAATATCGGCCAGTTTTAGTGTGTGATTTTGTTCCAGACCCTGTTTCTAGTATATATTTTATCGAAAATATAACTATTCTATTATTCATTATGTTTTTTCTTCACAGGCCTGAAGACAGTGGTCAGTACCGATGCCGCGTGGATTTCGTGAAATCACCGACCAAGAACACTCGTCTCAATCTTACGGTTCTTAGTAAGTAATTTATTTATTATATTATGTCGAAAATAATTGGTAGTCAATACCATTCCGAAACAGCTTTCATAGACAGTTTTAAAAGTAATATATTTACTATATTTTTTTAAATGCAATATAAATGGCGAGACGAGCATGCCGTTCGCCTGATGGTAAGCGATACCACCGCTCATGAATAGAAGAAGAAGCAAAAAACATTTTGAATTACAAAGCAATGCTTAGCATTCCACTGCGCTCGCCATGCTGAGACATAAGTTGTTAAGTCTCAATATGTCCAGTAGTTACTCTGGCTACAATGTACTTCAATCCGAAACACTACAGTGCATGTACACTGCTGTTTGACGGGAGAAATAGATAATGCGGCGGTATCTACCCAGGCGGCCTCTCACATATAAGAAACCTACCACCAGGACAATACACAACTACAACGTGGAAAAAAAACTATTCTATGCCATTCTTTATTAGACTTGTCAATAGGCAGTTTTGAAAACTGGTAGGAGTAATAGAAAAGGATGCAACATGCACGACGTGACGTCATCTGCCATAAGATTCATTAGTGCGAAAGAAAAAACGAACGTTCCCGCTGCACTATTCAAAATATTAATATCTCAGTCATTATGAAACCGATTTTGATGCTGTTTTAAAATTCTTGTTTTTTTTTTTAAAAGCGTTACTTTTTAGGAACCATTTCTACTCAAATTCAAACCTTGGATCGTATTGTAAGAAAATGCACAAATATAGCATTGAGATAGAATACTAGAGTGGACACTATAAACAAAATGTTTGTAACAAAATGAACGGTACCGTACCGCTCCTTCTAGTTCTGTCTCTGTCACGCCTACGTAGTAACATTATCTTCGCTCTCGCTTCACTGGGTTCCCGAGTGCACGCACAATACGCAGAGATTTTGTTCCCGATGTCCGCTCTAGTATAATACCTCGATGAAATATAGTTACATACTTAGAACATTCCTTACTATTTCTACTCGTTATTGCGCCATACAAGCTTAATTCCCCAATAGAATGTTCCAGAATATTCTCAATTCAGTAAGCAAATAATATTATTCACAGTACCTCCAGAACGACTAATCGTCCTCAATCAAGAGGGGAACGAGATACGTGGCGGCGTGCTTGGACCTTATGACGAGGGGACAGAGGTGAATTTGACCTGCATCGCTGTTGGAGGTAAGACCTTTTGGATTTTTAACCGGTCGGATGCAATTGAAAAACGATTATGTAACAAAGGTGTGGGTTTGTTGGACTATTTGTGTTCTACAATGAGGTTGGCTGAGATGTTCTAGAACTTTCTTGAATGTTACATCGTAAGTGGTCTTATTTTTCCCTTCGTGTTTAGTTACGGCTGTGATACGTGAGGTCGGGTCTGGTTGTTTGTGGGACTGAAAAGTCTCCCGTAGTTTCTGATACCCACAACACAAAACTAGATCTTGGTGTGGGGTCAGGACTATGTTGTGACTGTTGGGTGTGTTATTTTGTATTATAATAATTATCAGCCCATATACGGGCCCTGCTGAGCCCAAGACTCTTTTGTAATCAAGATTCGTATGAGTGCTTAAGCAGTTGTCCACCACCCGTACTTATTGTGATTTACACATAAAAAATATTGTGAACCTCTATCGTATGCCGGTTTGACGATGTTTTCCTACACCGTTATTCATATTGACAGGACTATGTATGTGACTGTTGCGTGTTGTTATTTATTTATTGGCCATCAATCAATACACACATGATTCTCAAAAGTCTGAGGTGTACCATGGAATAGCATTCCGACACGCCGCGCCGTCTCGGCAACCGCTGACCCGCTTGTTACCAAGAGGCCACCACGCCCTCAAACTTATTTAATTGTTAGTAGTATTAACTAAGACAATACACTTAAGGGAATAAATAAATACACAGACTTTACCGTATTACAGTCAGATTTGCACTTAAACGTGTAAATATTATTAAAAGCCCCAACTGGCGGGAAAGGATAAACCTAAAACACGGAAGCCGATGGGAACAAAACACAAAAAAAAACTGTAAAACAAAGGGACCGGCGACCCTTGTCAAGTAGTGATTGTGTGGTACAATAGTATGGAAAGAGCGATTTGTATATGAATAAGACGCATTACTCATTATATACCGGGTATCTCACTGCTACCGACAACGAAGCCGGGTGGTAGTTTTAATGACTACAAACACAATGCAACTAAAAATTTCGCAAAGAAACGCGACAATTATTTTTTATGATTTTTTAAATATCGTCATTTTTGGGTGGTAAATCCATAGTTTTTGCTGAAATAATAATTTAAACACTTTTATACCTTAGATTATTTATAAATAAAAGGTTATACACTATTATTTTAGGAAAAATGTATTTACCACCCAAATATGGCAATAGGAAAAAAAAAGTACAAAAAAATATGACGCTTTTTTTGTGCAACTTTTTTTGTTGCATTGTGTCTGAAGTCGCTTAAACTACCATCCGGCTTCGTTTTCGGTAGCAGTCTTGATATACCCTGTATAAGCGCTTTGTTTTAAGAGCGTATACACCTTGCGCGCAAAGTCAACTATAGGTATTTCTTCGTTAATTTCACGCACACATAAGCGACCAAAGCTGTGTGCGTAGAGCTGCCGCGTCGGCTCGCTATACAATCGGCTCAAACAACTTTGATCCGTGCGCTTCAAATATTCAATTGAAATGTAACTGTAATATAATATCATAAAAATATTTTATTTGCATTATAAGTAGACAAATATTACTGTGCAAGCAAAGAATAATACAAATTTTGGATACTAATCATATTTTCGTTATTATTACATTGTTAAGTTGCATTCAAATCAGTGTTCAATCAGTATACACTACGGACGTTTTATTAATCATTTCGTGTTCGAACACATAAATAGTGTTAGGGGCCTTACAACCCCTTACAATTACGAAATATATTTAATTTTATATTACAATACATAACATAATTTAGCCTCGGAATTACATCCCATTATATTACCTGAAACATAATTTATACTCACTACAAAATCATTGTAGATAATAAAAATAATTAAATATTTTACTACCAAAGTACTAAGATGTGGTAATCGCATTCCGCGCGTGGCTATTTTTACTAGGCGCGGCATAATCGACTGCAGCCAGGCCGGAGCGACGAGCGATACGTCCTCCCTCTAGAAGGCCTTGCGGCGGTCTGATTTGATCCACGTCGGACAGCGTGTTTTATAGTGGTTTTTAAAATATTTGTAGAAAACATGAAAACTTATTTTGTTGAAGTATAAAAATGGTAATTTATTGATAAGATGTTCTTCTATTGTAATATGCAATTGCTATAAAAAATTATGTACGATAAGTTGGTGAAAAAAAAAATGTTCTTGACGAGAGTTTCTGAATAATTTCGCATTGTTTAAATTTTTATTTTTCAGGAACTAAACACAAAAAGATTATTTTTCTCAGCAAAATCCCTCCATAAGGGTCTTATTAGTCTGATAATATTTTTATTTTCATCTTATATTTAGTGGTTTCGGATATCTTAAGCTTCTAAATTGCCATTTAAAGCCTAAATAACGAAACTTGTGTTAAGTAATCCGTATAGTACTCACAAATTATCCATCAATCTATAATGTTTTCCACCAAAATCCCTAGATGACAACCTTTTCTAAAATTTTTAAAATTTTTCTAAAATTAGTAATAATTATTTTTCTTTTAAATTGTTTATTGGTGGCTATTAACTCATTTGAAAAGTCCTGTTTTTAAGCCAAAAAGCGCGTGCAGGGTATAAACGCTCTTAAGCTTCCGCTACATCTTCCATATTGTGTGACAGCGCGTAAATTTGACATTTTGGCTAACACACCCGGCGCGAAAACTCTATGACATGTGATGGGGGTTAAACGTTAGATCTTGCGATTAAAACAAAATCCGTGTTGACATGTAAATGCACATGCAGAGGTTTAAATTATAAGCGGAGGCTTTTTTCTAGTACCGACTGGTAGAGCAATAAAAATTTTTATTTGAAAATTTCAAAAGTATTTTCTGTACATTTAGTATTTCATATGAATTGGACAATAATTTATTTCCAACTCCTATTAATTTAACTTTCTGATTGATTTAGTTGCGGGTTAAAGACAAGTTAGACATTCCCGGAGACTCGCCGAGCTTCAATGCTCGGTGTCATTACTTTGCGTGCCACTGTTGATCCTGCGACACAGGAGTTACAGTGGTGGGTGTGAGGGCGGGCCAGTCTCCATGTTGGTAGCCTTGTGGTATTGGAACGCATGCCCCAACCGGTGGTTGCGGGTTCGAATACCGGACAACTTTGAATATTCAAGGTGAAATGTAAATTGAATGTCAGTTATTTTGATGGTGAAAGAAAACACCGTGAAAGATCTGCATATCATGAGGATATAGTTCATATTGACATGATAATTCATAAACGCAATGTTAAGACAAACATGTAGCTAGGTAGTTTAATTTGAATAAACCTTAAACAATATTTGCAAGTATACCGGGTATCTCAAGACTGCTACCGAAAACGAAGCCGGGTGGTAGTTTTAGTGACTACAAACACAATGCAACAAAAAATTTCGCAAAGAAACGCGACAATCATGTTTTATAATTTTTTAAAAATCGTCATTTTTGGGTGGTAAATCCATAGTTTTTGCTAAAATAATAATTTAAACTCTTTTATACATTAGATTATTTATAAATAAAAGGGTATACACTATTATTTTAGGAAAAAAATTATTTACTACCCAAATATGATCATAGGAAAAAAAATACAAAAAAAAATTGTCGCTTTTTTTTGCAACTTTTTCTGTTGCATTGTGTCTGAAGTCGCTTAAACCACCACCCGGCTTCGTTTTCGGTAGCAGTCTTGATATACCCTGTATAACAGCCTCCGTGGCGCAGGCGGTTAGACGCCGCCTGTGAAACGAGAGGCCGCGGGTTCGATCCCCGCACCGAGAGAAATGTTTATGCGGCCCACAAATATTTCTTCCGGGTCTGGGTGTTTGTGAGACCGAAAAATCTCTCGTAGTTCCTGATACCCACGACACAAGACTCGATCTTAGTGTGGGGTCAGGACTATGTATGTGACTGTTGGGTGTTATTTATTTATTTATTTATTTTATATAATGATTGTATCAAGTGGAATGGGCCTACCGTCTGATAGCATTTGATACTCTGCCTGAACGCTATTTGCGCTTACCATCATGTGCAGTGAGATCATGATGACGGAACAGAATAAAAAAATATATCCAACAGTAATATACATAGTCCTGACCCCACACTAAGATCGAGTCTTGTGTCGTGGGTCAGGAAATACGAGAAACTATTCAGTCTCACAAACACCCAGACCGGAAATAAATATTTATGGGCCGCATTAACATTTTCTCGGTGCGTGGATCGAACCCGTGGCCACTTTTTTCACAGGCGGCGTCTAACTGACTGCGCCACGGAGGCTGTCAAAATAAACGTAACTGAAAATTTAACGACCAGGAAACTTTCTTCTAATGTACCTGCCTTAAATTGAATATCGACTAATTTTGTTTTCCTTCTCAGGTCGACCAACTGCGCGGGTGTCTTGGTGGAAATCCCACGCACTTCTGGCCAATTCCGAAGCGAGAGCTACCGTCTCGTTTCGACTTCAGAGGTCCGATTTTGGAACTGATATCACTTGTCAGGTTAGTTAGCGTCTATCTACTTGAATGTCCACCTACCAATGGAACCAATGTATTTTTTTTAAATATACCCTATTATACTGGTTATTTAGATATACGCGAATGTTACATTTAAATAAAACTATTATTCACGGATTTCATCGCAGATTTGGTTTCATTTTTACATTTATCAACTTCTCGACGTTTCGATTCCTTTACAGCTTTTGTGGTTACGGGGCGGACTGTCCTTAAAATAATAGTTTTATTTCAATATACCCTGTTTCAATATATCCAACATTAAGTACATTAAGTTGTAATAATCACTATAAAATGTTAAAATGTTTTAACGATCAAAATTGAAAAATGACAATGATTCATTCCGTTTAAAAAAGTGAAGCACAGTGTTTTATACGGAAAGCAATCTCCATTTGGGTATAAGCTTCTTGACTGGAGCTAAGGCTAGAAAACAAAAAAAAATATAACAATATTAGAACTCAAACATTTTTCTACTCTCTAGTGTTATTTAAAAACAACCACAACGGAGGTTACATTTCTCCAACACATTACATTGACGAGCCTCTAAAGAGGCCGGGACGTTAGAGTGCCTATTAAGATAAATAAAATAAATGAATGTTTTCTATTCGCAGGCCGTCACGGATCCACTGATTCCTCCGGTATCTGAAAACGTATCAATCGACGTCAATCGTAAGTAATCTTCTTTTTTTATTATGATTATTTTTTGTTTATTTAATGTTTGGGAAATAGACAGAAAGTAACAAATATGAACAATACACAAGGAAAACAACTAAATCCAGTGAAGTTTTTAATTATAACTAATACATACATACATGAAAATAGCTACCAAAAGTATGTAGAATGCCCATTCAAAGTATCGGTAAAAAATATCATTCCAATAACTCCAATCGGTGCCTTTACCAATATTCTAATATTTGAGATAGATCGCAATAACCAAGCCAATACACAACAAGCTCAATAAGAAATTAAATATCTTGCCGCGTCGCCTCGTTTGTACAGTATCATAGTTTCCACGTCCTAAGATTGCTATCTAGTTTATTTTAACATATTTTTTTTCATTAACTTATTCTGTCCCATTTCTGGACAAAGGTCTCCCTCAACTCCTTCCACTTATCCCTATCAGTTGCGGATGCCATCCAAGTGCTACTAAATTGGTCGTCAGGCCATCTTTCCCGAGGCCTGCCTTATGGCCTGTTGCTATCCTGAGGCACCCATTGAGAGGGAACATATTTTTTTAAAAGAATAAAAAATCAGTTCGGTCGAGAGGAATAACGTGGAATTTATTTATTTGGAATACATAAGAATCATCTAATAAACTCATTTGCAAAAAAAACGGGCACCTAAGCAATGAACCATTTCAAATGTTACTATTGGTTTGTTTGATAATTATAGGTAGTTTTACTTTCACAATTTTGTAAATTAATAAGCAAATAATCGTTTTCGTCAGTATTATCATAAAATTTTGATAAAATTTATGGGTTTTAATGCTCGCTAGTAGTGCATATGCTCGTGAAGTAAAAGTTAACAAAGATTTTTGTTTGTTTTTTCTTTAATAAAGTAAAAGCAGATAAATGTTTAGTATCGAGTGTGACCCCTTCTAGCTGAAATCACAGCTTGAATTCGTCTGGGTATGCTAGCGAGGATATCCCGGATACTTGCTTGCGGAATACGTTCCCACTCCGCGGTAATCACATTCTTCAGCTCTCTGATGGTCTGTGGAGCCGGTTGTACTGATCTCACGCGTCGTTTCAGAACGTCCCCATAAATTTTATTAAAATTTTATGATAATACTGACGAAAACGATTATTTGCTTATTAATTTACAAAATTGTGAAAGTAAAACTACCTATAATTATCAAACAAACCAATAGTAACATTTGAAATGGTTCATTGCTTAGGTGCCCGTTTTTTTTGCAAATGAGTTTATTTAAAGTTAATGAAAATATTTATTGGGTCCTTATAATGTCCATACATTATTTAAATTCAGTAACTTTATTTCCACTACCATCTGGTTCACAAAGCTGTTTTCGTCAGAAAAGAACGGGCAAGAAACTCTAGCGTTGCTCTTTTCAAAACAAGTTTTCAATACAGTGATCATACAGGAGTTGTATTTTAGCAAAATTTAGAGCAGTTCATAAATTATTTTTGGTCGACACTACTAATTTATTTTTGTTAACAATATGTTACCTATCCTTGTTGCAATATATTGAGACAAACACACCGTCCATAAATACTATGTCTTCTGTCCTACCCTCTAACCTATGCATGACAATACATAATTACAAGTATAATCTTACAATATCTTTATCTCATCGCTATGATTGACGCATCATTACCGATCTGGAATATATTTGAGTATGACTTGCATATTCTTACCTTTGTCTCTTTCACTCCTATAATCTAAAGTATCTTCTATCCCGTTTTGTGTGAGCCATAGATTATCGTGTCGTTACTGAAGTTTCAAATAGAATCGATTCGTAACGGCTACAGATAATGAGGGTATAATGTTTATAAGTAAATATTTTGGTTTTATTATGATTGGGTCGTGGTTTATCTTTCTGATATTCCTAAGGGTATATGCTATCAGAGCATTCATTTAAAAGTCTACATGTTTGCTTTAAGTGTCAGTTCAAAATTGATAAATGACTGGTACTTATGTTCTTCAAAACTATACAAATGTTCTTATTGTATAATATCTTCATAGTATTTCTGTACAGTGCAAAAAAGAATTAAATAAATAAATAAATGTTTCCAAGATCCACAAATATGGTTCTGGTCTGCTCATTGTGAGACTGAAAAAAAGATTTTGTAATTTTTTTTATTAAATTGATACATCATGCGCCACCGATAAAATTACATGTTGTTATATACATAAATATTGTGCAATACGACGAGCCTTTATAGGTGTATACAGCTTTAGTAATAGACTAACCTATATTCTAATTTACTCATCACTTTATTAAAAACCATTCGAGTCATGTAAAATTCAATATTTACCTCAACATGAAACTCCCACAAACTTCATCATCAAACTTATAACCTGTATTTTCAAACTTGACACAAATTCTACACCGGAGTTCATAATTCCAACATTTTTATAAACCAAACCACTATCTAACATAATCTTCACGCGTACAACAAAAAAGAGACACAAAAGAATACAAACGGTTTCAAAGAAAAAACACCAAAGGGACGCCGCGAAATTGTCAAACATAAATCCACAGCATCCGAGATGATAATCTAAAGCTCTAATTGACAGCTTGATGCTTCAACGGGAGTAAAATGATCCGGTATTTATACAGCGTAGTACTTTTTAATGATCCGACAGACTGTATTTATAGGTATAGGATGGATGTGGACTATATGGCCTAATAAATCCCAATATTACTCTTGAATGTAGGAGGCCATGCCCTGAAGTGGGAAAGCCCAACAAACCCCATGATTTACAAAGCAATATTTTTCATTGTACTAAACTCGCTATCATAAGATATGACATGTTAAGTCTCAATATGTCCAGTAGTTACTACCTGGTGGTAGGTTTTTCATATGTGAGACGCCCCCTGGATAGGTACTACCGAAATATCTATATCTCCCGCCAAACAACAGTGTAAATGTACTGTTATGTTCCAGTTTGCAGAAGATTGTAGCCGGCTTAATTACTGTACCTACATATTAGACTTCACAACTACGATTTCTAATTTATGGTATAGTTTGGTTTTGCTATTGTCTAGAGGCAGTCGTTACACTTACCATCAGGCGAACGGCATGATCGTCTCGGCATACATTACACTACTATAAAAAAATCACCATGTCGTTTAAAGCGGAACACATTATTACATTAAACCTGCTAATAAATAGATATTGCAATGTTATCTACTCAGACTGCCCGAGATCTACTACCATTAAACTGTACATAATGTAGTGTCTATACACCAGTAAATATTTATACTCATCTCAATAAATCCATCTGTATCCCAACACAAACTTGAGAACGAAACTCGGCGCAAGTACAGCTTTTTTTACGAAGAAAAAACACAAATACTGCGGCTCGGATGACGATATGAAATATGGTTGAAGTTTGTGAGTTTGCGAGGCGAACTGGGGCGCTCACAACTAACAAGTTCCGAATATTTTGATCCAGTTGTAAAATGGGCCGGTTCGTTCGGCTGTTGTTAACGTCGATTTTTTTTTTATTGAAAGGCGAGACAAGCTTGCCGTTCGCCTGATGTTAAGCGATACGACTACTCATAAATAGCAAAACCAAACAACACCTTGAATTACAAATCAATGCTTGGCATTCTACTGCGCTCGCCATCCTGAGACATAAGTTGTTAAGTCTCAATATGTCCAGTAGTTACTCTGGCTACAATATCCTTCAAACCGAAACTCTGCAGTGCATTTACATTGCTGTTTGACGGGAGAAATGGACATTGCGATGGTGGCTACCCAGGCGGCCTCTCACATGTGAGAGACCTACCACCAGTGAGTTTTGTGTCTGTGATAGAAGTTTTATTGATATTTCTATTTTTTACAACTGCCTTAGTGGTTGTACTACGGTACAGTTACAAAGCTGAGGTCTCGAGTTCGAATCCCGGGTCATAATGATATTGGATTTTTCTAATCATTATCAGGGATATGGCGATAAGCTCGCCCCCTATCACATCGTGGGACGGAACATACAAGGCCGAAAATATTTGTAGCAATTATTTAAATTTTAAATTAAAAAAATATTCTTTTAAAACAACTATTATCATTTATTGCGAGGATTTAAATATCCCTGTTCTATTTATTTGTATTCTTATTTTTAAAGTAATCTGTGCATATTGGACAACCGTTCAAATATCAGCCAATAGGAGGGCAGAAAAAGGTGTTTGGAACCACCATTTTTATCTATATTTTTAAAGTACCAGCGCTCCCTCTATATTATAACTACTCTAAGCTGGCCTTATACAGATTTGTGGACATTAACCTACCAATCTATCTTCACGATATTTACCTAACATTAAAAGAAGTAATACACAACAAACATGAAATACCGTGCAAAAATAAACGGGGAAAAATTACCAAAAAAAATACCCAAACATGTTTTGGCGAAACTTTGGCAATACGAAGGCTTAACTTCACCGCGAGGAAAACAAACAGAAATAAGTTATGGCTTAAGCTAGGTACTGAGTGTACACGATACCGTAATGAGCCGGATTTAAACACGTCTTTTTTATGTTGTGTACACGGCTTAATACTGCAGTCAGTATTTTACGAGGATTATCTTTTTTATCTTTTATGTGTCAAAAAAATTATCTTTTTTTTACATACGTGCATAAACTCACGCCTTTTTCCCAGAAGAGATATGCTAAGGTGCTACCAGGACACACATATTTCGCCATGATGTGATAGGTGGCGAGTCTATCGCCGTATCGGACACAAATTTCTGACTGAAAGTTAATAATGAATAAAAAAATCTTATTTAACTTTGCCTAACCTGGAATTAGACCCCAAATGCTTTGCAATACCGTAGTGCAAATGCGCTACCAAGCAAGGCAGTGCGACAATTTGTCGCATTTTGGGTTCATGTTTGGTTTCAATCGGGACTCAAAGTTGGCCCGTAAGAGATAACAATCTATTGTTAGTTGATGCTTTATTTGAATTTCATTGGACTTATCACCAGGTGCACTTCAGTCTATATGTCGTACCAAATTTAAAAAAAAAATATCAAGAAAGTTTTCTTTTTCATCCTACACAGCCGTCAAAACTACAAAAAAAAAATACCCAAGGTGGTCAATTCGCACCCTCCAAAGCCTAGTTTTTGTTCATTTTAAAAACACCTTTAGAACAATTGCCCTTATCGCCTCAATCTCGATAGCTCTCAGCAAAAGCGAACGCGGAAACATTCGCACTTCAACTGCGCAAAAAAAAACGCGAAAAAGTTCTCACCACTTCCCTACACAATTAAAGAGTGATTTTTATCAGGCGATAATGGTTTTAAACGAATTTCAACCTTACGCCTCATTGACAGAGTTGATTTTTGTATGAATTTGAGTTATATTTTTGAAATTAAAAAACCATTGATTCGTTCCTAAAGTTGTGAAAAGTTGAAGTGCGGTTGATGTTTGTTGGTTCCGCGAGTTTGTTTTTAAGCTGACAGGTAATTTTGGATGAAAATTTTTCGCCAATATTTTGAAGGAATCGTGAAATTCCAAAAAAGTATAAAATTCATATTTTTACTATTTTAAATCAGTATTTTTTTATATTATGCATGTTAGCATCTCATGTATTTAAATCTACTTTTAAAAGGAGGTTGGCAGATTCTATCTGTGTGTTATATTGTGTATGTTTGTTCGGGTATGTCTCGAAACTAACGATTGATATTTTTAATATGCTGCTACGTACTTGGGGTATTCTTGTGGAAAATACAAAATATGCAGATTAAAAGATAAAAAGTTATGGAGAAAATATTCATACATTAAGTAATAAAAATTAATATTAAAAGGTTACAACAAAACTCTTATAAATGTTGTATGGATAAAGTAAGTAATACAAATTTATTTTACAAAGAAACTGTAAAGATATAAATCTTTTTGCCAAAATATGATGTACTTATTACGCAAACTACATTTTTTTCCTTGCATACATTTTATAATATTTTAAACATATTGAAATTCAAATAATGTGAGAAATATAGTAGACTATTTAAAACAATAAACGAGTGCGTGGTGGCCTGTTGGTAAACGGACTAGACGCGACCGCCAACATGTTCACGGTGGTCGCGGGTTCGAATCCCAGGGCACACCTCTGACTTTTCGGAGTCATGTGTGTATTGATAGTCAATCACCACGCACTAAAACGGTGAAGGAAAACATCGTGAGGAAACCTGCATACCATAGCGATTTATAAAAATTTCCATGGTATGTAAGTCCGCCAACCCGCAATAGGCCAGCGTGGTGGACTATATGGCCTAACCACTCTCAATCGTACTCTCGATTGTAGAGGAGGCCCGTGCCCTGCAGTGGGACGTATATGGGCTGATACAGATTTAAAACAAAGTAAAAGTTAGTGATGTGGTTAAAAAAAGTTTTTCTTTTCTTTCTTTTTTTCTTTAATTAATTGTTTCAGCCTAGACAAGCTTCTACTAACCTTTTTAATAAAAATCAGCTAATTATCCCATTCCATTCCATATGTTAAATAAAAAAACCGTTACCTCTTACAGAACTCTAAAAAGGGTGCCTAACAAAAAAACACCGCCTAATTGTCTTAAGTGGTCCAAACAAAACAAGATCGAAATGAATGCTTAGGTTAAATCTTTTGTTAATATCAAGTGGACTTTTGTAAGGCACAAAGAGTAATTTAAAAAAACTGAACCCTTTTCAAAAACCTATACAAACATGCCAAGGTAATTGCAACTTTAAAACAATGTATTAGAGTTGGTAATTGCTTGAGGCATGTTGCGTAATTTGTAAAACAAAATATGATTGTGTTTTCTTTTCATTCAAATTTAAGCTCTAATGTTATTGTGTTTGAATAAAAATTACAATATTTTTTGATAGTCGAGTTGCTGTGTTCGGAATTTAAATTTTATAAAAATGATTTTATGGTTGAAATTAGATTAGTGGTTATTTTTTGGAATAGAGTGGTTTAATAGAATTAATTGATTAAAAAACGATATCGATAAAATTGAATATCGGGGTACGTTTTTTATCGATTGAACCATTAACTTCGCCATATGCTACATTTATTTTCGAATAATAGAACAATTTAATTTTATCGCCACATGACCACATGATCATGTGGTATCAAATAGTCATGCGTGAAGTGGCCGGTTCGATTCCCGGTTGAAACAACACAGGTGTTAATGTCACGCCGTGTCTGTTCTATACTATTTGTGTGGCCAAGAGTCGCATAAATATTATTTTTCCCAGAAGTGGTAGGTAGAGATGTTATTAGGATCCCCACATTTCGCCTTGTGTGTTGCCACAATGTCATAGGTGGCCTATACTATATAATATAGATAGGGCTTATTGCCATATCGAGCACAAATTCTTTACTCTGAACTTATAAAAAACATCCAATATCACTTTGCTCAACCCGGGATTCGAACTCGAGACCTCAGCGTGATCATACCGTAGAACAACTGCGTCACTGAGGCAGTCCAAATATATGATGGACAAAAGAATTAAAAAACCATTATAACAGCTATATTACCAATGAATACACACAATAACACAGCCATTTTATAGAAAATTGAAAAGGTCTATTAAATTCAATTACATTGCGCTATACAAACACAAATAGTATTGACATTTTACGACCAAAAGTGCAATGTATTCATCCGAACATCCTTATGTAAAACCATTAATGGAATTTCACACACCATAAATTTTCGATGTCGTTTGTCATGTGGAAAATGTTTTTATATCGGAATAATGACAAGTTTTAATGATTTTGTGGTATGGAATGTGAAACGAAGTGTTGGTTCTGTTCCCAAGTAAGCAATTATTTTTATTCTCAAGTAAAAAAAATAAAAATGCCAATACAATCCCATCCCATATAGCACCTACTACGTTATAAAGCTGCCTAAAATGCCTTGAATCAATGTCAGTGGTAGTAGGTCTCTATGTGAGAGCACACATGGGTGGATACCACCGCAATGTCTATTTCTCCCGCCAAACAGCAGTTTAAATGCATTGTTGTGTTTCGTTTCGAAGGACATTGTAGCAATAGTAACTACTGGACCTATTGACACTTAACAACTTATGTCTCAGGACGGCGAGCGACGTGGATTACCAAGAATTGCTTTGTAATTCAAGATGTTTGGTTTTTCTACTGTCCATGAGCGGTCGTACCGCTTACCATCATGCGAACGGCAAGCTCGTCTTTCCATAGCAATAAAAAAAAAAGTTCATGTATAATTTCTAATATCTATACTTTTGTCCACAGTACGCCCCCTCTGGGTTCGTCTGCAGGGGGGCAAGCGCCCCCTCGTGGCCGGACAGAGTACGGAGCTGGTCTGCCAGACCGTTGGAGCCAGGCCCAAGCCGAATATATCCTGGTGGAAGGGCGGGACCAGACTCAAAACTGTTCGGGAGACAGTAAGTATTTTTGATGAAGTGCGTGGTGGCCTGTTGGTAAACGGACTAGACGCGGCTGCCAACATGTTCACGGTGGTCGCGGGTTCAAATCCCAGGGCACACCTCTGACTTTTCGGAGTCATGTGTGTATTGACAGTCAATCACCACGCACTAAAACGGTGAAGGAAAACATCGTGAGGAAACCTGCATACCATAGCGATTTATAAGAATTTCTATGGTATGTAAGTCCGCCAACCCGCACTAGGCCAGCGTGGTGGACTATATGGCCTAACCACTCTCAATCGTACTTTCGATTGTAGAGTAGACCCGTGCCCTGCAGTGGGACGTATATGGGCTGATACAATACAATACAAAAAAGTATTTTTACAAGATAAAAGCATATTAATTTACTACATGCAAAGTAACAGCTACAATAAATCATTATTGATATAAGTGGATGAAGGAAACCATTTAAACTGATGTAAATAAATTTTGAAAAATAATAATATTAACTACGAATGTAAACGCATGGGGATCGTCGAATACTTCTATATTATATACAAGTTTCGTCATAGGGGTATATAAAGGCCAAGTCCCACGTTGTGATAGGTTGCGAGCCTACCGCCATATCCGCCACAAAAATCAAATCAAAATCAAAATATTCTTTATTCAAATAGTCTTTCACAAGATCTTTTGAATCGTCCATTTCTGATACCACCGCTTCGGAACGTGTTGTAGCTGTGAAGAAGTGGCGCAAGAAACTCCCTCAGCAACACGAACTGTCTTCTTTTTTCGTTTACTTCTTTTTCTCCACAAATTCCTGACTCCAAGCTTATAAGTACAAAATAATTATTCATTAAAGTTTACACTGGCTAACGATATGCACCAGACGCCGGCAGATTGTGGGCAGAGACTATAAATAACACAATGGAAGCTATTTATAACGTTATAAACGATACACCGTTATTACATTGAAGTTTTCAGTCGGTAACAATTTGGTTAATCGCATATTTAATGGACATTACTCAGCCTTTACTTAATTTTATCATTTTTTGGTGAGTGATCATTCATAAGTGATCTTTTAAATAGAGTTTTGCAAACCAATTTAGAAATTGTAATCTAATTCCATGAAGATAAAACTATTCATATTTCAAGTAAATAAAAAAAAACACCTAACAGCCTTGTGTCGTGGACTACGAGAGACTTCGGTCTTAGGAATACATACGTAGCTTTAAAGTAAATTGGCTGCACCCAGGGTGTGAACCCGCGACCCGTCGTCCATTCCAGTCCTGACATAACTAGGCCACTACTATCGTTCTTTGTTCTATACTAGCATAAAACAACTCCCATAGACAAGAACAATAGCTATTTTCCAATTAAAATGAAACCACTTGTCTACCTCTAAATGCCCGTATACAAATATTCATACAATAGGCAAAAATCACTCAAAACCATTCAATTAGTACCAACTACCGACTCGATGAAGCATATCCCACTTCCGGTCGCCACAATGCACTTCCGCCGCGCCATTTTGTCGCGTAACGTGTGTCATTTCCTTTTCAATGTTTAATTGTTGTTACAAATGCTAATTGTGTGAAGAACAGACGTATTACAAAAATAATCGTATTATTATTTATTTTTGCATCTGTATTAGCCCACATACGTCCCACTGCAGGGGACTGGCCTCTTCTACAATCGAGAGTACGATTGAGAGTGGTTAGGCCACGTGGTAGACCACGCTGACCTAGTGCGGGTTAGCGGATTTTACATACCATAGAAATTCTTACAAATCGCTACGGTAGGCATGTTTCCTCGCGATGTTTTTTTCATCGTTTTAGTGCTTGGTGATAAACTATCAATACACATATGACTCCGAAAAGTCAGTGGTATTCCATGGAATTACCAGTTATACTTTTATTAATTTTAGATATATTCAATGTAAATATAGTAATTTGTTTGCTATCTTAATGCCTACTATAAATTAATTTTATTTATCCTAGTTGTACAGATGATTTCTCCGTAAAATCGTTGTTTAAGATAGTCATTGTAAAAACACCTCACGACAGCCTAGTGTGAGATGTTTATGGAATTATTAATATGTAAACACGGAATAAGTTAATAAACGTTTTTTTTTTTTTTTTTTTTATTTGAACTCGTAAGCATCGCCTCGAAAGCCGCGCACTGTCTGCTACAAACAGGCTAACAACAGTATATTATTTTGAAGATAATTGCTTTATCGTCAATAATGGCACATTTCACAACACTTGGGGCCCAATTGTTTTTCTAAACCGTCAAACAACATACATATTATGTCGCCCACTGTAATTATGTAGTTTCATGTAGGAGCTAGCGCCAGGGCCAGAGTAGGGGACCACTGATTTTAAACATTATGCTTTTATATTTTGGAATATAAAAGTGATAAATGGATCAGCTTATACAGGGTATATCAAGACTGCTACCGAAAACGAAGCCGGGTGGTAGTTGAAGCGACTTCAGACACAATGCAACAGCAAAAGTTGCAAAAAAAAGCGACAATTTTTTTTTTTGTTATTTTTTTCCTATGGCCATATTTGGGTGGTAAATACATTTTTTCCTAAAATAATAGTATATACCCTTTTATTTATAAATACTCTAAGGTATAAAAGAGTTTAAATTATTATTTTAGCAAAAACTATGGATTTACCACCCAAAAATGACGATATTTAAAAAATCATAAAAAAAAAATTTCGCGTTTCTAGGCGAAATTTTTAATTGCATTGTGTTTGTAGCCACTAAAACTACCACCCGGCTTCGTTTTCGGTAGCAGTCTTGAGATACCCGGTATAAATATAAAATCGCCATAAACAAGTGTTTTGTGGGTATTTAAATATGCGTATTTTAAGTGATAGTGGATTTATCAATTTATTATCAGCCCAGTCAGGAATTTGTTCCCGATATGGCGATAGGGTCACCCCCTATCACATCGTGAGGCGAAACACACAAAGCGAAACGTGGGTGTACTGGTTACCTACTCCTTCTGGGAAAAAGGCGTGAGTTTATGTATGTAGATATTTTAAATAATCAAAGTTCAATGGAAAGAGGACTATTTAGGTAGTAACTAGTAAGAATCAGTGCATCTTGCGTCAATGTTAGTATGTAACTCGAACAACTAAACACATCAACTATTTGATACTTTTTGATGTTGGCTAAATAAAGATCAACATAATTGCTAACCTTATTTTAACTGTGAATAACGAGAATCTTAAACTATCTGTGATAAAAGGGGGATTCTGCCCCCCAAACCACTCCCTAAATCCATCCCTTATCTCGTATGTTTAGAAGCAGTGACAGCACAATACGCTTTCATTATATCGAAACCTTACTTGACAATCGATAACGAATAATAAGTGGTCTTCCAGACCATTTGTGTGGTGGCAATTATAATAACGCGCTTGTGTGGTTTCGCCTTTATGTTTCGATGTATACATTTGATATTTTTAAAACCATTTTTTAATATTTGTGACATTGTTTTTAAAAACGTTCTCGAATATGTTTTGTAGGTAAAAATAGTGAAAGAAAAATAACAATATAAAATGTAAAGTAATTTTTACCTATTGTTTTATTTATGTAGTAAATATTGTACATTAGATGGAGTAATATTTTGTTGTTTATTTTTAAACTTTATTTGTTCGCCCTCGTAGCGCAGTTAGCTATGAGAGCCGACAATGACGTGAGTCCGCGGGTTCGACCCCTGCACCGAGACAAATGTTTGTGTGAACCACAAGTATTTGTTTCGACTCTGGATGTTTGTGAGACCGAAAAGTTTTTCGTAGTTCCTTATGCTCACGATACAAGACTCGATCTTAGTGTGGGTCAGCACTATGTATGTAACTGTTGGGTATATTTATTTATTATTATTAATTATTATATAGCAGGAAAAGACAAAAAATATTACTATATAAAATTAGTAGATACAATTAGTCTTTATTATACTAGGCAATCTTACAGGAAACAGTAATTGGTGTACAGCGGCAAAAATATATTTTACTCTTTACTTACAGACATCATAACCCGTATGGTTGGGTTAGGTTAGGTTACACATATCTCCACCACCCTAAATGTAAAATACTCTTTTCCCACCAGACGTCAACAGATGGCAACGTGACGAGCAGCATCTTGACCTTCATCCCCTCGATAGAGGACGCTGGCAGAGTCCTGTCCTGCAGGGCTGTGCAGCCTGCATTACCCCACTCCACGCATGAAGATGGATGGAAGATGGAGATACAGCGTAAGTATATGAAACAAAATGTTAAGGAAATTACTTTTTGTAAACTGGATCAATAAATTGAATAATAAGCGAATGGTATGATCCAAGTTAATGATTTTCGTTGGTAGATATACATAATTATGCTGGGCTGTGCGTTAATAGATATGGACCGGCTAATCCTAAACTAAATGCACTTGCTTGAGCCATAGGTTTTTCATGTTAAAGTATGGATTTATCATATTCATGGTAGAACATTTCGGATTTAAATAATAAAATAAATGATGAGATGAACTGTTCTTCAATAGAAGTATCATAATGTATATTCAATTAGCTTATACTATTAGATCTACTTCAGGCCAAGGCAAATTCAACCTAAAGTCACTTTCTTAAAGTCAAATATAGTTTGAAAATTACAGAATATTAACCACCAGAAACTTCTTCCTTAACAGATCTTCCAGTGGTGAAATTAGAACTTGGAGCAAACCTAGACGCGAGTAAAGTAGTGGAGGGCTCCGACGTGTATTTAGACTGTAGAGTGCGAGCGAACCCGTGGCACAACCATGTATATTTCACTCATAACGTAAGTATCTCTAAGTCTCTTATATATTTTATTAATTCTTTAAGAAGCAGTATTGACGATTCTGGTCAATAGCAGAATTAGATACGTATATAAGCTTGCTTGATCACCTTGTACTAACAGTTATGAATTTAATCAATGTTTACGATTATTACCTTCATAATGACTTAGAAGAATATTTTACCAAAGACAGATCATATAAATAAATAACTTTTGACAATATTCTTGTACTAGTTATTTTTGTACTAAGTTTTATATAAATAGTTTTGTTTAAACTAAGGTTATAAAATTGACAGCATATGACTAAATTAGATTCCAAGGAATCTGTACGATAGTCATGAACAAAAGGCGACAAGATTTGGATCTAGGATTTTGGAAATTAATTTTACAGTTTCTTTTTGCGTAACTCTAATGTTATTTCAGTAGAATTATTATTAGAGGCAGAAATCAAGATAAAAGCATATAAAATAGAAAACCTTCAATTTGACAAATTCATCGAAATAGATGCAGATGGCATGCAGAGGCAGATGCTGGATGGGACAAGCCCAATACAGGGTGAAATAAAGGCTAATGAGTATGCATATAGATCCTGCTTTAGTATTTTTATCATCATCATCACTTTAATTATTCAGATAGTTGACCCAGCTTGCAATGTAGCAAGAGGCTTGCTACATTGCGATCTGATATAAAAAAATCGTCAAATAAATTGGTGAAACTGTATCAATTATTACAACCAGTTGTTCAAATTAGATTTAATTATTCAAATTATTAATCTTCTGTCGACAGGGCGTGGTGGTAAAGCCAGGGCCTGGAGTTCTGCTCGCCAACCAGAGCCTGGTGTTGCAGAAGGTGTCTCGGAAGGCAGCTGGTGCCTACGTGTGTTCAGCTCGGAACAGTCTGGGTGAAGGGTCCAGTGAAGCTGTTATACTGGATGTTAAATGTAAGTGGTGGTTTATTACAAGAACACCAGTGCTTTGTAGTTGTATTCTTCTTCTATACTTCTCCGGCTGTGAAAGTCTTTTTATTCAGGGTTATTATTTCTGGTTCATAATTTTCTTTCCCGCGTTGCTATGATGGAAACACGATTAATAATTTCCAAATCCTACTTGTTTTATTATTTGCAATAATGGCGGGTTAAAGAAAAGTTAGGCGTAGTTAGTTAGGTGTCTTAAATTTACGCGAATGTTACGCATGATCATATTGAAGGCGGGACGCCCAGTACCAAACATATAGATATTTAAATTAATATAAGGCATAGGTCCTACATGTTTGGTACTTGGCGGCCCGCTTTCAATATGTTATGCATATATTTTGATTTGTTGGCTAGTCAAGTCATTAAGCAAATTAATCAACATGCACGAGTTCCATGAAATAAATATTATTTTTTTGCTTTGGAGTGGTAGTTATTATTTTTTGGTTTTTAGTGGATTTTTGTTTTGAAGTCGGTTGTTATTTTTTTTTTATTATTTAAATATTTTAAACGGACTATTCCAAGGCATTCTCGAAAGAATTGATGTAGCTTTATCAAATCTGAAAGATAACATTAAAAAGATTTTAAAACTGTAAAATCTTAATAAAAATCAAACTACCCTGAAAATTCTCTACATATTTTCAACTAATAAGTAACTTCCTTACTAACTCCAACTTCATTAAAACATCGAAGTTCTAACATCTAATTTCAGTGCAAATTATCTGGTCTGTGGAACAGCATAGTTTCCTAACAGCTCGATATTTATCGCCGCCGGAACAAATTGAATGCGACCGCTGTGTACCACTTGTGGTCTGGCGTTTAACATGACCGAAAATATCGTTTCAATTCCATAAAACAGTGTTTTTGAACCTATTGGATAAAAACATGTTGATTTTTTTACGGTGCTGAAAGAAGATTTCTAAAGAAAACTTAATAAAACTTAACAATAGTTAAGAAATATTGGTTGAAAAACTTATTTTGATAACTACTAATAATATTAAAATTAATAAAATGGAAAGAGTTCATACTACTTCCTCAAATTCCCTTTATTCCTTCCTCAGAAACGTTCTGTTCTCTTCCAGTGAATTGTATAATTTCCTATTTCATTATCGAATGCAAAAATTGCATGTCTATTTCTTTCACATAAAGTTCAATCCATGAACATATTTCCAGATTTACAATATAAGCTCAGTCATCATCATCTTTACTATTCATCACTATTATAGTCATGATCGTGACTATCACCATCTTGACTCAAAATGATTTCATGAACAAAGGTTAAAATTAATAGAAGTCAACAGTGAATTCACAGAGCCTCTAGAATTGTAGATGTCCATTGGCGGCGATCGACCATCCGGCGGGGCCTTAGCATGTCCTGGATAAAAATACTAGAATATATTAATTATAGAGATGATATGTGTAAATATACTTAATACTATATCTTCGACAGTCGTCCCTACGTGCAAATCCAGCCAGCCACTTGTGATGAGAGCTGCGCGCGGCGAGCTTGTTGAAATTGAGTGTGATCTCGACGCCAATCCAAAGGTGAGTTGTTTAACTTTTGATATGGATCTCCATTTATGTTCTAATAGACCAGAATTTCCATTCTATGAAAATACCAAAGACTTCATTTCGAACAAATGGAATGAAGTTATGTTATCAATGACGATATGAACATGTCGCTGGCTTGAAGATATATGCCACTCCTACCCATACACAGGAGCAAAAGTACTCACAACATAGTATTAAAAAGTATGGTAAAGCACATAACTGATGAACACCGATGCGTGGTCTCCACTAATAAACTTTTTGGACCAATCGGTAATCCTTCCAACAGATCGCTGTGGAAATTTTTGTTACTCAAAAAGATGATGCATTCATCCACAAGTGCAGGTCATGATTTCGGATCCCCACTTTGCGAGATCATGACACACCTTTCACTATATCAAAATAAAGATAAACAACATTAAATCTGCCAGAAATCCTGTTTATTTATCGATGCATCCTAATTCCTTACAAACTCCATGAAAAGGCCGTTGATTGCCCCTTTAATGCTAATTCTGGGGACTTAAACAATGAAGTGTAAAGCCAAACAATCCTTTGGAGCAAGCCTTGGAACTTTAATTTTGTCCCGTTGTTCGTACGAAGCGCTGTCAAACGTCTGGTAATGAATCTTCCAAATAAAATTAAGCCGCGTTAAGACGAAACAACTATGTTTGTAGCAGTCGCTTTAACGGAAGTACTGTAGGTAGGTACTATATTAACCCATAACCACCCTGTAATCGATATGAGACTTCTTTAAAACCGAAGGATTTTTGTTATTGGTAGGAATAGCGAACCGAGTATGCCATTCGTCTGTTGTTAAGCGATACAAACGGTCACACCATAAATGACATAGCAGTGCTTGGAATTCGACTGCGCTCGTTATCCTGAGACATAAGGTGTTAAGTCTCAATATGTCCAGTAGTTACTCTTACTGTAATGTACATCAATCTGTTTATTGGGAGAAATAGACATTGCGATGGTACCTACACATGCGGCCTCTCATATATGAGAGACCTACCAGGAAGTTCCCGTTAGAATTAGCACGGGTTCTATTCTAGAGTTTAACAGCCTCCGTGGCAGTTGGCTAGACGCTACCTGTAAAACTAGAGGCCGCGGGTTCGATCCCCGTACCGGGTCAAATGTTTGTGTGAATGGACTTGTTTCGGGTCTGGGCATGAGACTGAAAAGTATCTCGTAGTTTCTCATACGCCCGACTTTTGTTGTTGTTGATGACTGTTGGGTGTATATAAAATAATATTTTTAAAATATTTTTTTTATGTAGTCGTCCACGCTGGCCTAGTGCGGGTTGCTAAACTTCACGTGAAAAAGCAAAATCTTAGTAAAGTCTGTATGGTACATAGATTTTCCCACTACGTTAGGGTTCATTGTTAAAGTCTTCTCTGCTTCTTCACACGAAGAAGAAGAATAAAAACTGTTCACGTACTTTGTGACTACACTTTAACACTTTAACTTTCAATTAACTATCAATGCATATATCAATAGATATATATGTGGTACATATACATATATTTGTTTTATGTGTGAATGTTGAGAGACCTGAGATTCCATCATAGTTTCTGATAGCCAAAATATAAAGTTCGCCATGTGGCTTGATATTTATATCCTATTCTACACTTCGGTATAAAAGAAATTTCGTAATATCAAGATCCATTTTAAAACCGTAACACCGAACACAAAAGATTCGCTTAGTCGGCTGCATTAAACATCTACAACGAAACTTAATCCCTAACACAATTTTGCAAGAGTTAATTTCGCTTGCACAATTTCCCGGCTATTTAACACTTTGAATAGTTTTAAATAGCGCTTTTGCAGAGCGTGTAGTTGAGTTGCGGTTTTAGTATTAAATTGGCAAATTTATGGCAATAGGTTCATGCTTTTGACATAGATATATAAAATAATTGTGACTGCCTCGGTGTCGTAGTTGGACTAAGGTACAATTACAAAGCTGAGGTCTTGGGTCTATCCAATCCAAATACACATATAGTGTACAGTATCAGCCCATATACGTCCTACTGCAGGGCACGGGCCACCCTACAATCGAGAGTACGATTGAGAGTAGTTAGGCCATATAGTCCACCACGCTGGCCTAGTGCGGTTTGGCGGACTTACATACCATAGAAATTCATATAAATCGTTATGGTATGCAGGTTTCGTCACGATGTTTTCCTTCACCGTATTAGTGTTAATCCCAATATAGTGTCCAGCGGCGAAATATGTTTTTCTCTCATCGGAAGATCTTATACTCTCTCATTCTTTCTCTCCTGTTATGCTCGCCGAATTGAAATTATATAGACCTATAAACTACGCTTACTCCAATATTCTGTTCTTTCCACCATCATGTAGGATGATCAGGCAATTACAAATCTCCCATCTCCAACTTTTTGATCTCCGGTATTGTCCAAGCTATTACTTCGCCTTGATTATCTATACATATAAATAAAATTGAAGTGTCTGTTTTAAGAGTGAAAATAAAAAAAAGTTGTCCTACTACATTTTATTTTATTTTATTTTATTTTTACATTAGGAGGATCCACAGCTACACAATACAATAAAATATATAGTTATAAAAAGCAGCTTAAGCCATTTAAGGATCTACACGACTAATACATATAATATACAACATTACACGCAAGCAAACAAAGGTAGCAAAATATTAAGTAATATTAAAACTAGATACTGAATACAATATTAGAAACTTGATAGTTCAAATGAAGAATGATAAATACTAAAGATATCAACGAACATTAAAAAAAAAAAAATACAAAGAGATACTGCAACTAGTTGAAAAAATTATTAGCCAACCGCCCTCTTGCCTCACTTATACTAGTATGAAATAAATCTATATTAAATTGATCACTTAATTTATTAAAGTTTTTACTTGCTCTCACAACAAAAGAATTTTGCCTATATTTCGTACATACATTGAACGTAGAAAATGTTTGATGATGCCTAGTGGTTTTGAAGGGAACATGTAACCGGAATTTATTTAATAGATCTGGACAATCAATGGATGCAAATATTTTTAAAATTAAAGTAAGGTCAGCAATTTCGCGTCGTTTTATCAATGGTAAGAGATGGAATTTCCTACATAGATCAAAATACTTGGAGTTACTATAAGGGATCATAGTGCGAAAACAAAGATACTTGATGAATTTCTTTTGAATACACTCAATACGGTCAATAGGCTTGTTGTAGCATGGTTTCCATATATGCGATGCATATTCTAACTGGCTTCGTACAAAAGTACAATATAAAATTTTTAGTGTTTTAATGTCATTAAAAGACTTTGAAAGGCGGGTAATGAATCCAAGTAGTTTTAAAGCTTTTGTTGTTATTTGGTCAATATGTTCATTAAATGTAAGCTTGGAATCATGGATTACACCAAGATCTCGAATTGAAGTTACTTTAGGAAGCATTTCACCGTTCAGTGTGTAAGATTTATTATTGCGTTTTTTCTCGCGAAAGTCACCAAAGAACACTTCGACGGATTGAGATCAAGTTTATTTCGGTAGCAGTAATCTTCAAGGCGGTTTAAATCACTCTGAAGAGCAACTATATCTTCAAAAGATGTGACTGAAGTGTAGATTTTCATGTCATCTGCAAAACATAGTAATGAAGATGATTTCAAGCAAAAGTGGATATCATTAATATAAATTATGAACAATAATGGACCTAGTAGAGAACCTTGCGGAACACCACTTGGTACATGAACCCAGGAAGAAATATAATTTTTAACAGCTACTGCTTGACTCCTATTGAGTATATAAGAAGTAAACCACCTTAGAAGATCACCCTGGATCCCCACATTACTGAGCTTTTTTAGTAGAATTTCATGATCAACATGATCAAAAGCCTTACTATAATCTGTATAGATTACATCAACTTGTTTGCCTTTTTCCATAGCATCAGTAATATAGTCATTTAAGAGAATAAGATTAGTAACAGTTGAGCGTCCCTTAAGAAAGCCATGTTGAGTAGGGCTAAAAATACAATTTAAAGAAGCATATACTTTATTATAAACTATACGTTCAAATACTTTTGCAATTAGACATAGTTTAGATATCGGCCGATAATTAGTTATAATCGACTTGGAACCTTTTTTGTGAATTGGGGTAATAAACGCAGATTTCCAAATAGTGGGTACCGTGTTTGTAGCAAGAGATTTGCGAAAGAGTAAAGTAATAGGAATTGATATATATTTGGCTGTTCTAACTAAAAACTTAGGAGATATATTATCTGGACCCGCGGTTTTCGAGCAATCTAATTTTTTAAGTAGTATTTCAATGACTTGAGAATCTACTTCAAGCTGATTTAGTCCAGACGCGTGAACGTCTGAAAGAGAATAAGAATTGGGGGGACATGCATTTATTTTTGGTGATGTGTTATAATTGGCGTGAGATTGCAAATAAGTTGATTGAAAATATGCGGAGAAAGCTTCACAGATAGTTTCACCACTACAAAACGTCATTTCATTATATTTTAGAGTGTTAGGAATAACATTTGATTTACATCTTTGTTTCACATATGACCAGAAATACTTAGGGTTTTTAATTATGGACTTTTCTGTTGAAGATAAATATTGTTTATTACAAATGGATTCTAATTTTTTTATTCTTTCACGAAGCAGTTTAAATGATATCAAATCGGAATGATTACCATAAGTCTTATACTTGCGAAAAAACTTGATTTTTTCCCTAATAGCTTTCTTAAGGGGCGTGGAATACCATATTGGATACGATGATTTTTTAGATATAACAGTTGGAATATGTTCCTTTTGTAGATTAGATAGCACATTATAGAAGAAAGACACAGATTCCTCCATAGACCTCAAAGAAAGCTCTGAATTCCAGTCCAAACTTGCTAATTTATTATTAATACTATCATAGTCACCTCTCTCGTAAACATAGCGGGTACGGGGCGCCGGTTGCAATGCTGAAATTTCAACAAAGTTGGTAACAATGAGTAACGCTGGATGGTAAACGTCAATTGGCGTTAAAGGGTCTAGGCATTCAGACACTAACAATGTTTGGTTACAAAGTACTAAGTCTAAGATTTTGTTATATTTATTCGTTATACAATTAAATTGATGGAGATCTAAAGCAATAAGTTCGTCAGCTAACAAGTATTCATCGTTAGAGTTTATATTACTAGGGATTAGTCGAGGTGCATAATTACCTGGCAACCAAGATATTCCGCTCAGGTTAAAGTCACCGATAATAAGGAAACAATCTGAACCACTATCATTTATGGTCTTATTTAATTTACAAAGAAAATTATTTAGTTGCGATGAGAAAGTGAGACCTTGATTTTGGTTACACAAATAAACTGCACAAATATGTAAGTTTATATAGTTACGCGAGTTGCGCAGCGGTAACCGGCCGGTTATCCATAAATCTTCAGCAGACGATTCAAATATTGCCTTAGATGAGAATGGTAAATCATTACGCACTGCAATCAGCACCCCGCCGCCCCTCGTTTGGCCAGTCATGTTATATTCCCGGTCACGGCGCCATACAATATAGCGGTCATCGAAGTACTCAGAACTTATGAAACTATCTGTTAGCCACGTCTCTGTAAGTATAATAATGTCAAAAGAATTAGCTCGTACATTACGTCGAAAATGTTCGAATTTGGTACGGAGTCCCCGTACATTTTGGTAATAAATGTTTAAATTATAACAATTATAATTAGCCATTATTTATGTTTTGATCAATAGTACGATATTGACTAACCGAATAATGCGGTAGATGAATAGCAGTAAAATTATTAAAATACGATGATAAAAAAGTTAATTCAAAAACTACAACAAAAATTAATATCCAATACATATGTGGGTAAAATATAATCGTGTAGCACACAACAAGTATGCGAATATGCGAACAAATTAATAAGCAAAAACAGTTACCAATGTAAAGATAAAGGCAGGTAGTTGTTGGAGCAAGCAAGAAACAGCATGCAAAGGCTATAAGATAAAAAGAGACAAATATAGTAGTTAAAAATATGTCTTCAAAACAAACTGATAAAAGTAGTGTATAAAAAATATTGTGGTTCAACGATGAACAATAGACCGTCATTAGTGAGGCAAGGCTAACAAACATTTTACTTAGCAGTGATTTATGAATATTGTAAATACTTACTAAGATTGATTTTACATAATAGCATGTGGATAAACTTAAATTATATATGCTCAAATTAATAGACAAATAACAGATTAAGTAATTTTGTTTAAATCATGCTCACATGATAGAATATACACTCGCGAGGTATCATTCTTACGTAAATGATTTTTTCCATGTTTTACCCAAGTATAGTTGAATTGCTTATCTTTAGCAAATATTTTAACTTTATTCAATAACTTCTTCATATCAGCGTTCAAATGGTCGTTTACATAAATGCGACGCGATTCTCCTCCATATCCCAAGTCATGTGATGAAAGATTCTTCATTGTTCGTACAGATGCAATAAAGTTTTCTTTGACGTATCTGTTAATAAAGCTCACGATGATGGATTTTTCCTTGGAATTATATACTGGTATTCTAGTGATGTAATTTATTTGAGATCTTTGAAATGAAAAGTTCACCTTGTGTGCAATAGTGTCTATCACTGTAAATAAGTTTTCGTCTTTTTTTAGAGGGACTCCCTTGATCTCTAAATTATTCAATCTCAAGCGTTGATCGGAGACGGATAGTTCCCTTCTCATTTTTAATGTTTCATCCTCAAGTTGAATAACGGCATCTTCAAGTTTCTTAAAATTTAAAACTTTGATCTCAAGGTCACTAATTTTTTTAGCATATTCTTCCAATTTGGCACCGTTAAACTCACAGGCGGTACGAAGATCCGTGACTTCGTTTTTAACACAGCGTATCTCCTCAATCAATGATACCAATGGGGTCAGCTGCACTTTGACCTCACGAATCTCGATCATGATGGCTTCCAGTGAAATTGGTTCAGATGTTAAAATATTTGGAGATAACAGACGACAAGATGGACATTTCCAATGAGCTCTTCTGTCCGATCCCAATTTACGCCAACCAGATTCCGAGATGTTAGCACAGCTGAAGTCAAGGTGATTCTTGCAGCTACCACACTGAACACCATCGTTGAAGTCAGAATTGCATACTGCACACTTCATCATGACGTCGATATACTCAGTAGTCGTAAACAAGTCACACAGAATACAATAAAAATGTTGACGGTATATTACTTTATGAAATAATCCGATAAACACTGGTCAACGTGCTAACCTTGCGCGTGCTGTACGCAAACTGATACATATCGTTATATACACGATACCTGTGCCGAAACTGATCTTTAAAAAATTTTTGTCTGTCTGTCTGTCTGTCTGTCTGATTGTTCCGACTAATCTCTGAAATGGCTGGACCGATTTTGACGGGACTTTTTTTGTCAGGTAGCTGATATAACAAGGAGTAACTTAGGCTACATTTATTTTAGAAAAAATCTTTTATTTTAGAAAAATAAAGTAGTACTGTCCACTACCGCGCGCAGCTCACGTGCATGCCACCACTGGGCCGTCACGTCAGGTGCCTCCCACCACTTCTCCCACCAACGAATCAGTATCACATTTACAAAGATATTTTTCAATAAAGCTAATACAAAAAACTGAAAATAAATGTGTAACGGGAGTTTACCGCCGCTCGCTAAGAGATGGCGCCACCGTAGAATTAGATCGCGGTATGGTTTCGTTACAAAGTTAATAATTAAAATAAAAATGCAAAAACCAAAAAAAATATATGTGAACTACCTAATTAACTTTGTTGTTAAATTCCACGCAGTCGAAGTCGCGGGCACAGCTAGTTTAAACTAATATTCTAAAAAGAGGTTTAATATCTTTTGCATTGAATATGCTCTGAAACTAATAAACTGGTTTGAAAAATTCTTTCACCGTTATAATCCTACATTATCCCTAATGAACATAGGTGACAGAATATTTTCAAAAAAATGTATCTGTACCCAAACAAAACGCAAATAAAAATTTCGCAAACAATGGAGACATTTTTTGAAATAACTTCGAGTTCGATGGTAAATCCATCGTTTTTGATAAAATAATAATTTAAACTCTTATTAAATAAAAATAAAAGGGTGTTGTACACTATTATTTTAGTAGAAAAGTATTTATATTCCACTAAAATATGAAGACAGAAAATTATGTTACCTTATGTTAGTTTGTAGCCGTATTGATACACCTTGTATATGGGTTATTGTAAAATAAAGCCATTGTTCCACAAAAAGTCGAGTGTGGGAACTAAACTCTAAAGAAACACATATAAAATAAGTCATTCCAATAGCTCCCTAGAGACTCGGTTCATGCATAACATAATACCTAATCAAATCTGCCGCGCCGGTAGCATATTTTTCTTAATAAACGTTCTGTGACGTTCCCTCAGGACTCTTTGTGGGAAAATAATGGCGGGAAATAAATCGAATGCCATTTAGATACGGCTTGGTGGTTCAAGTGTGTTTGCAGTTTGAGTATGTTGTATGATTTATACGTTTTTCTGACGTATTGGTTATCAATTTGAATATTTGCCTGAAGAGTAGGTTGAATACTGAAAAAACATGACATTACTGGAAGATTTAGTAAATAAAGACACTATATAATAAGTAATAATAATAGTGCAATAAGGCCGCTTTTTGTACTTTTTTATTATGATATTTTTTGATGTAATTAGTTCAATGTATGATCCAAAAAAGGATAAATAAAAAAATAAGCAACTAAAATTTTGTCATAAAAAAGGCGATATTTTTGCAAGTTTTTAAGTACGCGTATTTGACTTCTCAGTTTGCACCTAACCAACTCGCCACGGCGGTTTTAAAAAAAATTAGTTATGATACAACGAATTTAAATGCTAAAACAGATTCAACTTACAATTTAACTTGTATAATTGTATATATAATATTAATAATTCAATGAATAATACATACTTATTAATGTTACTTTTTATTTATTTAATATTTCAAAATAACATAATACATGGCATAAACACATGTTTAAATGTGTTTATCAAGAGTGTACTTAATGTAACTTTACATACCATTCTTCGGTCAAACAATTATTCTAACTATTGCTAATATCTTCATGTTAATTTATATATACTTTATTGTACACCATAAAAAGAAACAATAACAGATTACATACTTAAAACTAAAGACATGGTAACAATTGGCCGCCTTATCGCTAGCTGCGATCTCTTCCAGGCAACCTTTGGAAGGACTGGATTATTATAATAAAGAACTGCATAGGGCGAGATAAAAGAAAATAATACTAGATGTACAGGTTATATATTATGGTTAAAATATAACATACTAAATAAATACTAATATACGTCCTTATTGTATGTACATACATACATGCTTATGTGTTTATTTCTTTTGCACTACTTATTGGAAATAAAATTATTATATTATATATATTATCATCATGACATACCCTCATCTGTTTTTTTTTTACTCATATTTGCAAAATGCATCTTTATTCTCCCAAACTTGGCCACACACCGCCATTACCCGAATGCATCAGGAATCGTTCGGCCGTCGGAAATGCATTTGGCCCTGACGGCCGGAAAGATGTCTGTACTCAGTTATTGTTTCTGATAATTTCAATTTGTACTTGGTATTCCGATTCCGTTTGTTTGTTTTAACTGGTTATTTGGAGTTTAAGTGGAATTGAGTATTGTGGGTATTGTTAAGTAATACGAGGAAATAATGGAAATAAATCTATTTATAATTAAGTTTAAACATAAATACAGGGTATATCAAGACTGCTACCGAAAACGAAGCCGGGTGGTTGTTTAAGCGACTTCAGACAAAATGCAACAGAAAATTTTGCAAAAAAAAAAGTGACAATTTTATTGTATTTTTTTTCCTATGGCCATATTTGGGTGGTAAATCACATTTTTTCCTAAAATAATAGTGTATACCCTTTTATTTATAAATACTCTAAGGTATAAAACAGTTTAAATTATTATTTTAGCAAAAACTATGGATTTACTACCCAAAAATGACGATATTTAAAAAATCATTAAAAATTAATGACGCGTTTCTTTGCGAAATTTTTAGTTGCATTGTGTTTGTAGTCACTAAAACTACCACTCGGCTTCGTTTTCGGTAGCAGTCTTGATAAACCCGGTTTGTAGTTTTCACATTAAAATATATGTGTGCGGGTGTCAGAAACTATGAGAGCTTTCGGCCTCACATCACATAAATTTGTTTTGTGAACCACACAACTTGTCTCATGTTGTTTTTTAAAATATAATTTAGGGCAAAAAACAAGGTCACAAAATCGTTCAACTTAGTCTCAATAAAAATAACTATTACTAATTGTACACCCAGCGTTACAACCGAAGTATGTTTAAATAATTAAGTAATGTTCATTAATATGGACTGTGCGTAATGCCCTATTAATAAAGGGACTCGACGCGTCTACCAACATGATCACGGTGGTCGCGGGTTCAAATCCCGCATACTTCTGACTTTTCGAAGTCATGAAGGAAAACACCGTGAAGAAACCTTCCATACTGTAACGAATTTGTTTGTATTTCTATGGTATGTAAAGTCCGCCAACCCATACTAGGCCAGCGTGGTGGACTATATGGCCCAACCACTCTCAATGCAATGCATTGCAAAATTCCCGCGTGCTGCAGTGGGACGTATGTATATGGGCTAATACAGTATAGTTGGCTATGACATACTGTATATGGCTAATACAGTATGTCAAATAATGAAGCTATTATAAATGCATATTAAATACAAATATGTACACTTATTATAAATATCAATATTCGAAATATATTAATACATAAAATTAATACTATGGTTTCCTCCTCTCTTCTAAATTGTTGCTGTGCCCAACAGGGTCCACATTGTACCTGTTTATAAAATTTTAACATCTTTATAACATGTGGTGTGCAATAAACATATTTAGTATGGGTTTTAATACTAATATTTTTACAGGATTCCATGGCTTTCCATTGGTGGTTCAACAGTTCAGCCCACAGCAAACATGAGCTTGCCACTTCATCCATCAGCATGGCCCAGAATATGCCAGGTATGTACCAACGAAACTTTTTCTTTCTTAAATATTATTGAAATTCCTATGTCAAAAATACTCTTCTATAATCCCAGAATAAATGTGTTACTAGCCAGCTTAGATTTCAGGGTAAAAGTGTTTGTATAAGGCAAAATTGGTTTATTTTAAGCTTTTACATATTCATATGTGACAAGGCGAAGACAGAATTAATATCATCATCATCTAAGCCACAGGAAGTCCACTGCTGAACATACGCCTCCCCCAAAAAAGGATAAAAGGAAAATAATGTAGATACACTGTTTTAAAAACATTCCATCAACTATGTTTCTGAAGGATGTAGGATTCTAATGATGAAATAATTTTTCAAATCGGTCCAGTAGTTTCTAAGCCTATGCAAATAAACAATTAAATATTTTCTAATTCTCGTAGTTCGCGATACCCACGACACAAGACTTAATTAATCTTAATGTGGGGTCAGAACTATGTATGTGACTGTTGAGTGTATTTATTTATTATAGTTTAAACTTTAGGCACTTGTCTATTTCAGATCACTCGATCTGAAATGTTTTCTCCTTTTATAGATAATAGCGGCCCGGCCCAGCTTCGCCCGGGTGCATATAGATTTCTCTACAGTAATATGCGTGTATTATACACATAAACATTCCTCTTGAATCACTCTATCTATTAAAAAAATCCGCATCAAAATCCGTTGCGTAATTTAAAAGATTTAGGCATACAAAGGGACATAGGGACAGAGAAAGCGACTTTGTTTTATACTATGTAGTGATAAAAAAAATGTTTCACATAGGTACCTACTTATATATGGTGAATACATCAGCTGATTATGGCTGGGTGCAGTGTTCGGGATCCAACACAGTCGGACGTCAGACAAAGCCGTGTCTATTCCATATACTACCCGCAGGTGAGACAGAAATGCAATGTATATTTATAAATTTTGCCTGAACTATACAAATTCTACTAAGTGTAAAGAAATAAATAAATATAATGCGGATCCAAAGTAGAATATTAATATATATTTTTATGCATTTTTTAATTTTACTACGTGTATTAAATTGTGTAGAATTTTGTATAATAAAAAAGAATCTACCTGCAAAATAGAATTGCCATAAGCAAACACCGCGTTGAAGTATCTATGTTAAGTAGTTCTCCAGATATTTGCAAAGAAACTTACATATCGAGTTGGAAAAACTTTTACAGTTTGTTAAATAAAAATCAAACGCTTTTTTATAATTATATTTTATTATATTATTATTAAAATACATGTTTCTCATTACCCCAGGCGACATTGTAAATAATTTAAAAAAAAATAGTAGATTTTTTGTCAAAAATCGTTATTTTGGATTTCACAGTTCAGAGACAGTCCCAGACCTACCACACGATCTATATAAGATTAGGATAAAAACCAATAAAATAATAACTATCTTTATCACCGTTATGAAAAATCTATTACAACAAGTTGTTTCGAAAAAATCTAATAGATGGCGCGATTTCCACGGCCATCTATTTAATATTGCCAAAATACTGAAGGGCCCATCATTAGTTTTAAATAGATGAATAAAACAAATGTGTAAGTTAAATTACTTTTGGGCATGCATACGTAACTTTATATTGTAATTATTTTGTAAATTAATAAACAGCACTACAATAGCACAAGTACGGCGTCGTGTTTAATTTCGCGGCCACAAATTATTGTTAATATATTCATGTTATGTTTTTGTGTATGCATGTGATTTTTTGATTCATCATGAGCTCTGAAAGAAAGCTAAGGAATATCTGAAAAAAACTACGATTACTGTCTACGCGAGCATGTTTTGAAATCTCATCACATATTATGTATATGACGCATAAAGAGGTTTCTATACGCTGTTTACCGGAATTATAAAAATATATTAATGCATTCACATGTTTTTGTCAATTACTATAAAAGTACCAGTTAAATTATTTAAATCACTATAGCCGGAACAATTCCAAAAATTTAAGTACATCGTTGGAAAAAAATATACAACACCGACAGTATAACTTATTAGTATGAGAACATCCAGCAATCTATGTAGTTATGTGCACTGATCTATAAAATTGTATTCTACCGGGTATCTCAAGACTGCTACCGAAAATGAAGCCGGGTGGTAGTTTTAGTGGCTACAAACACAATGCAATTAAAAATTTCGCCTAGAAACGCGACAATTTTTTTTTATGATTTTTTAAATATCGTCATTTTTGGGTGGTAAATCCATAGTTTTTGTTAAAATAATAATTTAAACTCTTTTATACCTTAGAGTATTTATAAATAAAAGAGCATACACTATTATTTTAGGAAAAAATGTATTTACCACCCAAATATGACCATAGGAAAAAAAAACAAAAAAAAATTGTCGCTTTTTTTTTGCAACTTTTTCTGTTGCATTGTGTCTGAAGTCGCTTAAACTACCACCCGGCTTCGTTTTCGGTAGCAGTCTTGATATACCCTGTATAGTTTTCACTACTTTCGAGAAATACAAAACAAATCAGGCGTAGGTTTTCGACCAGATACGAGTAGTTGTTTGTCTACGAAATGTAATGAATTTACCTTTTCCTCGCCGATCAACACTTGCACACACTTCAAACCATCACAAGGCACATTTTCACCCATTATTATACATAATAAACGTAAAATACTATAATGAAACAAAAACTAAACGTATATGTTCAGTTGTTACTGGTTAATCGTCCGCTCGAAAGACATAATAATAAGCGTGAAGCTACAGGTCCTAAATTATGGACAATTCCAAATTAAGTATTCTAATTCTAATATATTCATAAAAATATTTAAAACATCATAATACGGTCTCAAAAAATATCTATTTATTTTATATATTATCCAATATAACTTGTAGCAAAACATAAATATTTTTCGATAAATTTGGATCTTAATATGACATGTCAAGTGCACAACTTCACTCCGCGAAGCCGGGCATTTTGCTTGGTACAAATTGCATAAAAAAATAGCTATATGTATAGGTACGTAGTGTCATGGTAATAGCATTTCACCCAGAGGTGCGACTGAGAGGGCAATATACGCCAGAAGCCAGGTAAAAGCACACGAGAGAGAAAAAGATAGATAATACTTTGGTGTGTTCCATCTTTTTAAGATATTGCGTCACGCGTTGATTTTGAATGAAATAATTTTATATTAGTTTTAGACCGCGGCGCGGCGCTCGCTTAGGCGAGTTGCCGGGCGCGGCGCGGGTGCTCCGTCGCAGGCGCGGGGTCCATTATGGCGCGGTAAATTTAAAAATGATAGACGTTTTGCATTAAACGAATATATTTTATTTAAAGTACTGATTTGTCTTTAGGATTGAGTATATGCGTATTAAGTAAGGCAAGCCGGGCTTTTGGGCTTGTATGGAAGTACCGCCACTGGATACGAGTATTTTACCGCTTAGCTAAACATCAGTGCGGTTCGGGTACTTACCTGAGTCGTAAAAAGACTCGGTATCTACAGGAATTAATCAAAATTCAAAAGCCTTGAAAACTAAAATTGCGATTTTTAATAAAACTATCAGGCAGATTTTGATCAAACTTGTTACAATGTTACCTATGGGAGTTAGGATCATATGGTTTAAATTAAATACAATATGTCAATATCACGCTGTATATTATGTTATAAATAAAATTTTTGATTCAACAGATAAACCATCAACGCCAAAATCGTGTGAAATCACGAATGTCACTTACGACTCTTTGACATTGAACTGCACGCCGGGACACGACGGAGGAATCCGCCAGTCTTTTCTGCTTCAGGTAAATATTGTTATGATTAATAAATATTACTGCCAACCATGATTAGGCCAGCGTGGTGGACTATATGTCCTAACCACTCTCAATCGTACCCTCGATTCTAGAGGAGACTCGAGACCTGCAGTGGGACGTATATGGGCTGATACAGAAATATTACTCACTTAAAATAAATCTAGAAAATTATACCGAGGATCCTGAAATTAAAGTTCAAATTAATTTTGTTGACGTCACGTAATATTAGTAATTAAAGTAGAGGTTTTCAATCAGATATTTTTTACTGGTGGTAGGTCTCTCATATTATTTGAAAGGCCGCCTGGGTGGGTACCACCGCAATGTCTATTGCTCCCGCAAAACAGCAGTTTAAATGCACTATTGAGTTTCGGATTGAAGAACATTGTAGCCAGAGTAACTACTGGACATATTAAGACTTAACATCTTATGTCTCAGGATTGCGAGCGCAATGGAATGCCCAACTTTGATTGTAATTCAAGATGTTGGGTTTTGCTACTGTCCATGAGCTGTTGTATTGCTTACCATCAGGCGACTGGCATGCTTGTCTCGCCCTTCATAGCATTAAAACAAAAGGTTGTCATTCTGCATGATTTTATTTTTTATTTTTGGATACATGGTATAAAATATTCTTAAAAATATAGCACATAAACATTGTTTATAAAAAAATATGTCATATAAACCCCCATTTAGTATGTCATTATATTTTCTCATTTCTAACATTATTTTTAAAACATGAAAGCTGAAATTCAGTTATTTAAAGAATTCATATTATGTGAAAATCGCGTGTCCGTTCCAAATTGCGATACTTCAAACCGCATTATACCAATGCGCTGTGTTTTGTAAAGAAATCTTATGATTTGTGATGCCATATCGATGTTCAAAATAAAATAATTTGTTAGAACTGATATTCACTGCAGTATTAGGTAGATAGCCTTCATAGTTTTTATTTTATTTATATACTTTGTTGCACATTAAAATTTATAAATAAGGAAACAATAAGATTAAATGCTTATAACTAAAGGTATGGTAACAATTGGCGGCCTTATCGCTAGCTCCAATATACCGGGTATCTCAAGACTGCTACCGAAAACGAAGCCGGGTGATAGTTTTAGTGACTTCAGACATGTGTCTGAAAATGTTGAAAAAAAAAGCGACGAATTTTTTTTTGTTATTTTTTCCTATGGTCGTATTTGGATAGTAAATATATTTTTTCCTAAAATAATAGTGTATACCCTCTTATTTATAAGGACTCTAAGGTATAAAAGAGTTAAAATTATTATTTTAGCAAAAACTATGGATTTACCACCCAAAAATTACGATATTTAAAAAATCATAAAAAAAAATTGTCGCGTTTTTTTGCGATAATTTTAGTTGCATTGTGTTTGTAGTCACTAAAACTACCACCCGGCTTCGTTTTCGGTAGCTGTCTTGATATACCCGGTATGCTATCTCTTCCAGGCAACCTTTGGATTAACTGGGTTATTATAATATAGAATTCTAGGGGCAGTACAGATGATGAGATAAAAGAAAAGAATACTAAATGTACGTGCTACAGTTTTATGCTGTTTTTATAAATCAATTTTCATTTCATGATATTTCAAACGTTTTATATTAAAAAATGCGTCTCGTCAGACGAGCGTGTCATTCGCTTGATGGCCGCTCATGGACAGTAGCAAAACCAAACAACACCATTAATTAAAGCAATGCTTGGCATTCAACGGCAAGTTTCAATTTAAATTCAATTCAAGTTCCTGATACCCACGACACTAGACTCAATCTTAGTGTGGGGTAACGATTATGTATGTGACTGTTGGGTGTGTTTTTTTATTGCATTGAATGGCGAGACGAGGAAGCCGTTCGCCTGATGGTAAACGATACGACCGCTCATAAACAGTAGCAACATTCCACTGCGCTCGCCATCCTGAGACATACGATGTTAAGTCTCAATATGTCCAGTAGTTTTAGTAGTATTAATTTATAATTACCCCCATAGGTGTTCGACATGACGACAGGGCTGCTACTCCGCAACATTAGCAACGACGAGCCGGAATTCGAAGTGTCAGGGTTGTCAGCCAGCACGCTCAGTGTGTCAGTCCGCGCGTTCAACAGGAAAGGGTCGAGTGAGCCCCTGTCGCTGACTTCGCATTTGCTCAAGTATCCGCAACGGCATACGGGTTAGTTAACACTTACTTTTTTATTTTGTTTTTTAATTGATGGATAGGGTTGTGCTTTTGATCATTAATTTTTTGTTGAAGAAAAATGTAGGAATGATTTCTTTTTGTGGACGATATATAAAGGTATGGTTTTGGGCATCCGTCCGACTTTGTCCGATTGTCCGATGTATTTGCTTTGTTCGTATGTCATTTGTATTTAGAAAAGTAATACAAAAGTATATATAATAAAACCAAATTAAACATTACAATATTTTTAATCACCTAAAGATTTTCAAGAAAATACCTACATGTTAATTAATAAAAATAAAAATACACAAAAAGTAATTTATTTGCTTTTCCTTCCACAATATAATTATACAGCATTGTAATAGTCAATTTCTTAGCACCACCAAGATTTCTTTTTGTAGTAATAAAAAGACTACCCAATTTTATTACTTTTTTTGTGTTAAGCAAAAGACTACAGCGCCTTTTCTCTTCCAGCCCAAATCCCAGTGAAAGTGGAGTTGACTACAGTACTGATGATAGTGCTTATTGCTGTCGGAGTGATTGCTACTATGACAGCGGTGTCGGCAATGGTGTTCTGCTGTCGATACTGCCATAAGAGAGAGGGTAAGTCACTGTCCATTAAGGGAAATTTTGGGAAGTTAGATAGCCAGTATAAATATAAAGTGCGTGGTGGCCTGTTGGTAATGGACCTGACGAGGCTGCCAACATGTTCACGGTGGTCGCGGGTTCGAAACTCAGGGCACATCTCTGACTCCGGAGTCATGTGTGTATTGATAAGTAATCACCACACACTATAGCGGTGAAGGAAAACATCGTGAGGAAACCTGCATACCATAGCGATTTGTAAGAATTTATATGGCATGTAAGTCAGCCAACCTGCACTAGACCAGTGTGGTGGACTATATGACCTAATCACTCTCAACCGTATACTATCGGTTGTAGAAAGGCCCGTGCCCTGCAGTGGGACGTATATGGGCTGACACGGATAGATACAGATAGATAACTAGTGTAGGACATATTGAATTTTTTTTTAGTGGGATTGTATTAGTATATTATTAGTGAGTATTTAAAATAGGAAGTAATTCGTTGTTTGAGAAATATTAATTGAATAATACGGGACAAGGAAATATTCTTAGGTATGTTCATGCGAATCTAATTATACGGACTCTAAACACAAAGTATCTCAAGACTGCTACCGAAAACAAAGCCGGGTGGTGGTTTTAGTGACTTCAGACACATTGCAACAGAAAATGTTGAAAAAATGCGACAATTTTTTTTGTTATTTTTTTCCTATGGTCGTATTTGGATGGTAAATTCATTTTTTCCTAAAATAATAGTGTATACCCTTTTATTTATAAGATCTCTAAGGTACAAAAGAGTTTAAATTATTATTTTAGCAAAGACTATGGAATTAACACCCAAAAATTACGATATTTAAAAAATCATAAAAAAACTGTCGCGTTTTTTTGCGATAATTTTAGTTGCATTGTGTTTGTAGTCACTAAAACTACCACACAGCTTCGTTTTCGATAGCAGTCTTGATATACCCGGTATTGTTGGTAACATATCACGACTTTGTTATTTTTATAAAGGTCAAGATTTAAATAGCAACCAATCAAATTATATGCAGGATGGTAGGTTTTTTCACAGACACAAAGCAACGAAAACTTTCGAAAAGAACATAACAAATTTTTTTTTATCTAAAAATTATCGTGTGTAGGTCATCATCCATAGTTTTAGCTAAAAAAATTATTTAAACCTTTGTGTGCCATAGCTTCTTTAAAAATAAAATGGTGTACATTTTTTCTGGGACTACTATGTATTTACGATTCAAATACGACAATATTGAAAAATACTACAGCCCCTTAAAGAAATCATTTCTTGCTTTATTTTTATCTGTCTGAAGTCGCTAAAACTACTGTATTTTCAGTTGCAGTCTGGACACACCCTGTATAAGAGTTTATTTAAGTTGACAAATATTATATTCGGAATTAGTCACCACAATTACATTATTTATTACCACAATTATGTCGGACACTGCTGGAAACTCAATAATTTTCTTCATCTATTACATTTATAAAAAAATACTTCCATCACTAAAGATATTTTCCTTGGACACAATGAAAAAAATCTAAATTGAGTATATTTTGCAGGTAAAAACGAAAAAGATAAAAGGCAGCAAGACGAGACCTCAAACATACCACTGACTGGAACCAAGGAATCAGAAAGTGTCGACAGCTTAGGTATTTATCTTTTTAATTAGATGATAAATTAAGTTTCTCGTATTTATATTTTTTATACTGCTATGAATAGCGAGACGAGCATACAATTGGCTTGATGGTAAGCGATATGTACTCATGGGCAGTAGCAATGCTTGATATTCCACTGCGCTCGCTATCCTGAGACGTAAGATGTTACGTCACAATATGTCCAGTAGTTACTCTAGCTACGATATCCTTCAAACCGAAACACAACAGTGCATTTACACTGCTGTTTGGCGGGAGAAAAAGATATTGCGGTGATACCTATCCAGGCTGCCTCTCACATTATGAGAGACCTACTACCACCAGTTAAGACAGTGCTATGTATGTGACTGTTGGATGGTATTTATTATATCTTTTAAATTGTATCTTACTTTGAGTTTCGCTTACATTTATGTACCTTTGCCCTTTTGCTAGCTACTAGCTATGTCCTTTTCTTAACCCTGATTATTATGCTTATGCCAAATTTTATCATATTGGGTTGAGTAATTACGATGTGATAGGGAAATAAATTTGATACATAATTCATTTAATTTTATGGTAGGTAAACTTTACTAACCCGCACTAGACCAGCATGGTGGAGTATATGGCCTAACCTCTCTCAATTGAACTATCGATTTTAAACGAGGCCCGTGCACTGTGACCTTTATGGGCTTATACAGATACAGATTATATGACAAGAATAATTTCATTATCTACGAGATATTTTCTCCGAAAACCGCCGAAGTTTTTCCGTAATCCGAGTACAAGAATATCATTTTACTGTTTTAACGAAACAAATCGGATACAACCGATAATGTAGCGAATTGCATTAGCCACCAGGAAGCCGGAAAATATTAAATTACGTCTTATATTGTAACTGATGTTTTGTTCCGAAAATATTTTTCAATATAATCTTGTTTTGTTTTTGTTATAAATCAGATAGAATTTGCTAAACTGATTTTGATGTTGTTTGAGGAAATTTCCAGATAAAAACAGCAAAAAAATACAGAATCATTTAATACGTGCCCAGTTTCTATACTTAATTAAATATTTAAAGGTTAGATACAACATTGACATCACACAATTGATTTTAAGTAGGATGGAATAACCTAGTCAATATTTAGTTCTGCTGAATTAAAACTATTTTTGATCATTTCCTAGGCGCATCCATTAAGTCATTTTGACAGCCTCCGTGGCTCGGTTAAACGATAATCGACTCTCGTAGTTCCTGACACTCACGACACAAGACTCGATGTTAGTGTGGGTCAGGACTATGTATGTGACTGTTGGGTGTATTTATTTAACTCAGTAAATCAAAACACATACGACAAACCTCTTATTTAGCCCTTTAAAAATCCTTTGTACTACCCCAACTGGATGAAACTTAACCTCGTTCCTCTTTACAGACAAAAACCCTGACATAATCCCCCTAGACGGCAAAATAAGCGACAGCTGCTCCAACAAATCATCAACAACAGAATATAGTTCCATTCGTCCATTGATCTCAAAGACGCCATCGGAGAAATACGACGTGCCACCAAACTGCGACCGATACTACGATCACAATATAGACCCTTGCAACCAATACATCCAAGTTAGACCTGTCGAATACCGACGACCAACATTCACACCAACCTTGGCCCCAATGCCGAACCTTGGACCCAGCATACAGAGCCTCGGACCGATAAGCAGCCTCCATATGAATGTTGGCGCAAATGATTGTCACAGATATGACAAGGTTTACGAAGATTGGTTGAAGTATAAGAATGCTTTGCCGTTGAATACTAGTGGATTGGTGAGTGCATTAGTTATTATTAAAAGGTTTTAAGGACTTTCTTAGTTTTCATCATATTCATTAGATCTATCTATCGATAGGATTTAAAAGTGAGCTATATATATTCTAGTAAACATAGCTTTGTTCTTGTGAGTAAACTATCTGACGAGAAGTATTTACATGTAAATGAATAAATGTCACTATGACGAAGGCGTTGTAAAGCAGCTGATCTCAACCTATCTTAGTGATCACCACCAGAATAAAAGAGATTAAAATATAGTATTGAAGTTCACCAACCCACTCCAAACAAAATAGTGGACTAAGGCCTTACCCGTGTTAAGATAAATAGGGAATAATCATAAAATTGCTTTCTTAATTGTCGCCTTTATAACCTATATAATAAAGACCATAATTACCAAAGTAAAAACCACATTTCTTCCAGCTCCCAGCTGAACAGCTAATGCCACCAGAACTTTACGCGACGCCACCTACCATATACAGCAACCCAAACCGAAACCCGCTGAACCTAGCCCAGATGCCAGAGCTAGAACCTAGGTACCACTTGGAACCTAGGCTGGGTTTGGACCCTAGGAGCTCAAACTCCCCCCCAGTGAGGTTCAACGCTGATAACAGTGTTTATTACAACAAGGGGATTGATAGGACTAACACGTTGCCGCATTTGAAACCTAGGATTAATAGTAAGTGTCTATAGTGCTAAGTAAAATATTTCATACCATAGCGATTCATAAGAATTTCTATGGTATGTAAGTCCGCCAACCCGCACTAGGCCAGCGTGACGGACTATATGGCCTAACCACTCTCAATCGTACTGTCGATTGTAGAGGAGGCCCGTGCCCTGCAGTGGGACGTATATGGGCTGATACAGAGAAAATATTTCATTATCATTCATAGACAGTTTTTAAATTTTAGGTTTAATGTTTTGTCCCTTTGGAACAACGTTTGAATCCAGTTTGAGCGTATTCAAATTATAATTTAAAATGTTTTATGGTAGCACACAGTAATTTAGGAATAAATTTATTTTGGTTTTCCTCATGTCATTGCCTGTATCGATTGTGAATCAGGAAGACCTACGTTCGAATAGCAAGTTATAGCAATAGACAGGATTTTAATCATTTGCAGTTGAATATCAAATGTTTTTCTTGAGAATTATGACTGATTTGCCTCCATTCAAATCATTTTTAGTTGAATTTCAAATGTTTTTCTCGAGATTGTTAACTGGCATTGTGAAGTTCTGCTCGTCTAGGAAGTAGGCGGGAATGTGTGTGTTTGCGTGCTTGTTTGTATGTATAGCATTTTTTTTTTGTTTCAGTGAATTCGCCTAACCACCTGTCAAATGAGCAGAAATCTAGTGTTACGAAAACTGACATCAATGTCGATATTAATAAGATACCTACCAAGGAGTGTGATTAGATTTATTATTATAATATAGTGGATATAATGTGTATAGTGTGGACATTTGGCCCGTCCGAGTGGTTATATTTTAGTTTTAATTTCATTATTTACATTTGTGTTTTTAAATTGTTCAGGCTCTTTTGCATCATATTTATATTAATTTAAATATTGTATTGCAAAGAAATTTGCATCATATCATTTGATAATTGTCAAGATTAAACTTTTTAAATCATATTGAGTTAGATTGAATATATAAAAATATATGTTTCATTAAACGCAAACTCATTTAGTTTTATATCTATCTTTTTCTATTTTTAATGATTTTTTCTTTATTAATTTGAGACACGAATATTTTCATCAATAATGAAAATTTAGAAAAAAAAATCAAATAATATGGTGCAAATGAGCCTTAAATAAATAATAAAGTTAATATGTGTTACCATTTCAATTCATTTATGTTCGCACTTAAGGAAGCCCGCACGCGAGCGTCAAAACGCGGTTAAACGCGACGAAAAATCGCCGCGGTTTCCTTACGCAAAAACACTGCCAAAATTTGTACTTATATTTTGTTATCAAATGTGAAGGATAGAAAAATTGTAAGATACGTCAATTTAATAGAAGGAGATTTAAAAAAATAGTATAAAGTTAATTCTGCATCTTCCATAAAGATGTATAAGACTGACATTATGTAGTTACACGAACGTAGGTAATGAAAATTTACTGTGTTGTGCGGTTACTGCTGATTTTTTTATCCCCAATGTGGGTTTGGCATACCTCGCTTTTATAGAGTTATCTGGAACACAAATTTTGTTTTCATTCCCATCTTAAAAAGAATATATTGGAATTGCAACATTTAACCTTACCAATCTTTAACAGATTGGGTATATAACAATATAATAATGGGTTTTATAACAATGTCAATTATTAATTTTATGCTTTTATGTAATATAGATCCATTTACATCTCACTACTGAGCACGGATCTCTCATTATAAAAGAAGGTCTTAAAAATCATTGACAACCTCTGTAGTGCAGTTGGTTAGACGCCAGCTGTGACACAATGGGTCGTAAGTTCAATTCCTGCACCGATACAAATGTTTGTAAGACTCACAAGTGTTTGTGAGACCAAAAAGCCTCTCGTAGTTCCTGATACCCGTGACACAAGACTTAATTAATCTTAATGTTGGGTCAGGACTATGTATGTGACTGTTGGGTGTATTATTATCATTACTGTCATCTATTGTCCTAGTCCAACATGTGTGTCTGAATTATTTTGGAATTATAATCTCTATTGATTATTATAATATTGTTTTTAGCAAATCCACTTAACAACGAAGAAAACATATTCAGAAACATTAGTCAAATTATTTTCATTTAAAACGCAGCAACGAAACGCTTTGCCTAAGTCAAGACTAATTTTAAACTGACAAAGCAGTGACCGCCAGCTATATTTAAGCCCGTGGATCCGATCACAAGGGGAGGCAGAACGATCGGATCCCATCGATAATGTAAATAATGTAAATAATAAAACTAAGCATGTTATACGAAAAGTTGCCATAATTAATTAGTAGTTAAGAGATTACGAAATATCGAGCTTTTGTTTTGTGAATGTTCATTTCACAAAAGATAGTTTTCAAACAGATCTAACATTGTTTCGCCACTTTAAAAGTGTTTTTAAATATAATTAGATGTACGTTATTTATTGATGATGCTGTTTTAGATGGAGAAGTCGTGAATATCAATTTTGTGATTATGTTGAGTAAGGTTTAAAAATCGAAATAGTGACGAACGCAAGTGTTGTAGATCAGGATCAGCCAATATAAATAATTCTAAGGAGGATTTTATAATTTATGGCCAGTTGATTGATAAAGAATTCCCAAAAAAAGGAAAAGCTTCAAAATCCCTAAAACTTAATTTTATAATAATTTCAATTTAACTGAGACTTGTGCTGTATAAATTAAATCTATACTTGATATTTATGGTCTAAAGCTGACTTTTTTTATTTTAATACCAAAACATGTATCTTTTTATATATCTTGATTGTATCAGGTGTTATTATTGAAAATCTCTGCCTTACTTTATCAAGCGGCTTCTTCGTCTGAACAAAGTATCGTGTGGATTGTTAATGGAGGAATAAAGCTTGAAGTTCGAAGCGGTGTTGTTTAAATGTATATTATATTTAAATTAATACGTATTAATGTGATATAATAGATGTCTCCCGCTCTTAGTACTCGAGATGTGAAATCCTTCGGTACTTTAGTTATAATATCACTAACATCTACATCTCTATTGAAATTTACTATTTCAACTATAGTAATAGCCATTATTATAACTACTGTAATAGTATCTATTACATTAATTACTATAGTTGAAAGTTAACACTTAACTTGTTTATCAGCATGTGTCGTTGGGTCACTAACTTCTACAACTTTATTAACTTCTACTGTTTCAACTATAGTCACTATTACGGTAACTATTATAGTTGAAAGTTGATTCGTTGTTATATCATTTCTTCGTGTTATATAGTCGCTATTTCTTCGCAGTTCCTTAATAGGGAATTTCATACTATCATTGAATAATGTTGAATTATCTTTCTTAGTTTCTTATTGTAAAGTCTCTACTATTTTACAATAGATCCTCTGTTAAAATATTTGTTCTGTTCTAATTAAGTTTTCTTTGTGTGAATTGATTTATAACTATGTAATTTCATAGTTTTGATCATGATCTTTAACTGATATTATCATCATTTATGACAAATCAAGATATGCAATTTCAAAAGTAAATCTAATTCAACCCATATCTGTAATAACGTGAAGTAAATTATCACTTATAATACCACAAGAGCTTCAAAATTATCGGGTATTTCCCGATAGGTTCGTTGCAAACAAATGAAGGAGTCAAAACTTGACGACTTTATTTGTTTGCAGGGAACCTTGAGGGAAATGCCAGATAATTTTGAAGCTCGTGTGGTATTCGGGGGATTATTTTTCCGTCCCAAATTTTAATTTCAAACTCATTTTCATGCAAAATCTCCAATTTTCACAATTGAATTCAACCTGTCAGTTTGACGTGTGGTTAATTTGACTGGATCATGTTTTGTTTTTTATATATAGCAACTACCAGAGAAAATTTTCAAAAAATTATCAGTATAATACCATGTAGGTTGTACCACGTGACGTCGAATGGTGCAATTCTATTGGTCGATATTTGGGTTGGAAAAATAATCTACAAAATTAAACATATTTTCTTAAATAATAAAATAACCCGCAAAACTCATTATGAGAATTGCATTTGAATTTCGAACACTACCAAAGTGATTAAAAATATGATTTTATTTCGATAACCTGTTCCACGAATACACAATAACGTTAAAAAAGGTATAGTAATACAAACGCTGCCAGTTTGAAAGTTCAATAATATGGAACTGGAAAATTAAATTTCAAAGTTTCTAGTTTAGCTCTCGATATGGCCGTTGGGAATAAAAATGAGCTTGCGTCTCGATTCTCAATTCTAATTGCTCCTGTATCTTCGTTTATACATGAAAAGGTATGCATTCGGTTGTAAAATTCTTATATTGTGACTTGAGTGCAGGTTTTAGTTTCCTGATTTTGTTGGAACAATAAGTAAATAATTACATTTTAGGGATGTCTTGAAAATTTGTAAAATATTAAATTCTAAACATTTTTTCCTTGAGACAAATTTGTATCATTTTATTTTGGTTATATTTTTACTGTGCATTTCTTTTTACTCTTAAAAAATCAACTAGTTACATACTTCATTAGATTTTCTACATCTTGAAATTATTATTTCCAACAGCCTTCTACTGGCAAGAACTGATAAATAATACATGTCAGTTATGGCTGCGAAGAAAAAGCGACGTAAGTAATCCTCTCAACGACACAAAATGTCGTGTTTACTCACAAATACAATTCATACAAACATCTCTTATATCACAAAGGATCAATCATAATAGTGATGAATCGTTGGTAGTGGCTTGAAGGATCAAAATGTCGCGGGTACTTGGAGATTTCCTTAATGTTTTTATTTAAAGCGTTACTAACAGGCTAACTGATCGTTTTGAACACATAGCATTGCAGGATTAGTTTTAGTTGCTATATTGTAAGATAGAAGTTTTTACATTTTTGTGTGTTTTATTTCAAATGGACAGTTGCTGATAAATGTATTAAAATTGTATATATTGGAAAGTAAAAGAAGAATTTTAGAAGGCATTAGTGTCGTGGGAGGCTACACATTTTAACATAAAATCCACTAATGGAAATATACTATATATCCCATAGGGGTATGCAGACACTATAGACCGCCAGTTTACTCTCTTGCTTTGATCCTTACAAGAAAGATGAATGCTGAAAATATCTCTTATACGTAAAATGGCATAATTCATTAAATGTAAAAATACTCCAACCGGTAGACAACATTATCAAAAGTCTATTTTCAGATATGTATGAAGAATTGCTGAAGCCCAGAAATGTTATTCTCCTTTTTAAAAGCCGGAAAGACAATTCCCCACAAGGTACAATCACGCGAACTCTACAATAAATAAAAAAATATGTAAACACACTGTTGTTTTCCGTTTTGAAGGACTTAGTAGCCAGAGTAACTATTGGATATATTAAGACTTAACATATTACGTCTCAGGAATGCCAAGCATAACTTTACAATTCATGGTGTTATTTGGTTTTGCTTCTGTCCAGTCGAGTCTGTCTTCAGGCGAATGGGAGGCTCGTCTCATCATTTCTTGTAAAAAAAAAACATTTTTATCAGCAACTGTACATTATCATTTCGCCCGAAGCGATTTAATTTTGTCTCATGTTTTGTAATAACAATGGAGGTTTTATTGTTTAAATGAACATTACGTTGTGATGTAAAATTCATTTAAAATTAATAAATGTGAATTTATAACTTAGTTTTGTTTTATTTCTCACACCTTTGAAGTCATTTAAGTTGTAAAAATTGTTAGAACACCATTAATTTGAAACTTAGACGCAAGTGTTGCGTATTGCATATTTGTAATAACTATGAATATTTGTTACTAGTGATAGCATGCACTATGCACAGTCAGCAACAAAAGTCGCACACACATTACACATTTACGAGATTTCGAATAGTCTTACTATACTAAATAATAATTATTTCCAAAATCTTAGTGTTTTTCGACAAAGATAAATTACTTAATAATATTTTACGAATGTAGAGTAGAAATTAGAAATCCAAAAATCATAAAAGGGTTATCAAAAACTGTGAAGTGCGTAACATGTTATGTTGCTGACTGTCCCGCGAGATCTTGGGTTCGAATCCCATGTTCCATGTATATATACAGGGTATATCAAGACCGCTACCGAAAACGAAGCCGGGTGGTAGTTTAAGCGACTTCAGACACAATGCAACAGAAAAAGTTGCAAAAAAAAGCGACAATTTTTTTTCTGTTATTTTTTTCCTATGGCCATATTTGGGTGGTAAATACATTTTTTTCTAAAATAATAGTGTATACCCTTTTATTTATAAATACTCCAAGGTATAAAAGAGTTTAAATTATTATTTTAGCAAAAACTATGGATTTACCACCCAAAAATGACGATATTTAAAAAATCATAAAAAATAATTTTCGCGTTTCTATGCGAAATTTTTAGTTGCTTTGTGTTTGTAGCCACTAAAACTACCACCCGGCTTCGTTTTCGGTAGCAGTCTTGAGATACCCTGTATATATATATATATATATATAATGGCATGTATCGCCTGAAATGAGAATAAACCAGGAATATATTGGTTTACGAAGCCAGCTTGTAGTTTAAATGTCTAGGCCTACAGACAATAAAAATATAACATAAAGGGTTTTTGTATATGGTTTTGATAGTGTAAATACATTGTTTTTTAATAACCATAATAATGAATAAGCACCGTTTTGTTTTTTGATATGCAATGGAACGGAATAGTTTAAATTATTATTTTAGCTAAAACTATACACTTATTTTATTCAAAACTAAAAAAAAACTCGACTCGGTAATATAACTCGATTCGGTATAATTTTGTTGCTATTTTACTATAGTCACTAAAACAACCATCTGGCTTCGTTTTTGGTCGTTGTCTGGATACACTTGTATACAAATATATGAAAATAAACTTTTGTACTTTAAATCATACTTCTGGCATCTATTAACCGATTCGGAACTACAGACGTGTGCATTATGTAATAGTCTATCTTAACAACACTCCTGGAAGGTCAGGTAACACCGCTTTTGAACAAATATTCTCCCTGGCTACTGATAAAGAGGAATACAAGACGCTGACGGCCAACCTTCAATACTGTAGGCATCTAAAGAAGAAAAACACCGCTCTTACCACGGTACGCTACATACACTAAACATTACTATTTATACATTACCAAGACTCGCAAAGTATACGAACCAACCTGAATGTCCAGCTAAATGTTTGAAAGACATTGTAGCCAGAGTAACTACAGGACAATAAGATTTATCATCTTATACCTCAGGAGGGAGAGCGCAGTGGAATGCCAAGTATTGCTTCGTAATTCAAGGTGTTGTTTGGTATGGCTAATTTTCATAAGCGGTTGTATTACTGACAAAGTCATATTTTTGTATTAATAAAACAAATGCTGGTTGGCGGCAGAAAGAGACAAAGCGGTGGTAAATACCCATACAACCTCTCAGAGTAAAACATTTGTAAATGCTGAATATTATTTCTGTATACGTCCCACTGTACATTTAACATCAATCGAGAATAAGATTTGGAGGGCCTAAACCATCAACCAACCACTCTCAGTCGTACTCTCGTTTGTAGAGCAGACCCGTGCCCAGCAGTGGAACGCTTATGGGCTGATTCAAACCAAATAGTCCACCACGCTGGCCTAGTGCCCTGAATTTTACTTACCACATATTTTTACAACCAACAAGTGGCAATGTGTTAACATAGTGAATATTTTAGATATTATTATTTTTATTTTCGAGCGATTCAGTCTAATCTAAAAATTTGATCACGCAAACCGTTCCTTTGTTTCAAATTGTTTTTTTTACATCGTCAAAATCACTTTGCGAAAGTTTCGAAGTTTCACGAATTCTTATACGTGCTTGCAATTTCGAAATAGAGAGATTAAACGATGGATAATGGCTGACATGTTCTTTCTTAAATTGTTTATAAGTAGAGATGTCGCACACCGCAGCCCACACATTATTGCACCTTTCGTACAGCTCATCTAAAATTTATTGGCATGTGGTGAAATTTAGAACTAAAAATCAAATTTAAAGAAATATCTTTAACGCATTATTTGAGATATGTTTTCGTAATAATTATAAATAACAAGAATGTATACTTGTAATCTAATAGTTTTACCATATCCATTGCCCAATGTAATGAAATGTGAAGAGATAAGACACTATTATTAATATTTTGACAAAAGCGCTTTCGACGACAGAAAGTTATATACCTATATGCCATAACCTATATTACCTATTTCTAAGATATACCTACGATTTTAAGCTAGGACCGACACTAAAAATCACATAAAAATTTAACATTGGACTAGACTCAACATGTTATACCGGGTATCTCAAGACTGCTACCGAAAACGAAGCCGGGTGGTAGTTTTAGTGACTATAAACAAAACGCAACTAAAATTTTCGCAAAGAAAGGCGACAATAATTTTTTATGATTTTTTAAATATCGTCATTTTTGGGTGGTAAATCCATAGTTTTTGCTAAAATAATAATTTAAACTCTTTTATACCTTAGATTATTTATAAATAAAAGGGTATACACTATTATTTTAGGCAAAAATGTATTTACCACCCAAATATGGTCACAGGAAAAAAATTACCAAAAAAAATATGGTCGCTTTTTTTGCAAGTTTTTCTGTTGCATTGTGTCTGAAGTCGCTCAAACTACCACCCGGCTTCGTTTTCGGTAGCAGTCTTGATATACCCTGTATATGTATGTATGCTATATTCATATGAATGAAGCAAACAGAGGATATAAACTGAGTATAATTGGTCAAGATGTATTCATTTATGATACCTTCACACTTGAATAGTTTGTAGTATTTATTCATCCATTTTGTATATAAATCCATTATACGCTGTAAGAATAAGCCTTGAATACTAATATCACACCAGTTGTATATTAGTATTCAAGGCTGTGTAGGTACTTTCAATAAAAAAATATATATCAAAATTTATTTTTAATATTGTAGGTAGGCAGTAATCTAATTTTTATTTGAAAGTCACTGTACCATTGTTTCATGTCCAGTGAGAATAAGTAGACGATTTTATCAAAAGTATCAAAAGTACGCATCAATGAATTGAGGTGGACTTAATAGTGTTGAAGAGTTGCTTGTTTTATCATAATTGCGTACATTGTGATAATAAACTTTGTGACTATTATTGAGGTATTATACTAGAGCGGACATCTGGGACAAGATCTCTGCGCACTATGCACAGTACCCAGAGAAGCGAGAGCGAAGATGATGTTACTGCGTAAGTGTGACAGAGACAGAAACAGAAGGAGTGGTACGGTACCGTTCATTAGATACACACATTTAGTTTTGAGTGTCCCATCTAGTATATTCTCCCACTAAGGACTATGCAAGTGCTTTGTTTGCTGTCTGTATGAATGTCAACGACAATGGTGGCGATCGCAGATAAATAGGTAAGTAATATGCTTTACTGAATTAATAATACGTCCCACTGTAGGGCACGGGCCTCCTTTACAAAAGAGGGTACCACTGATAGGGCCATAGTCCACCACGCTGGATTAGTACGGGTTGGCAGAAATAATTTCTATGTCTGTGATATCCTTTAACAGTAAAGTATAAACACAAGCTCCGTACAAGTTATTCGATTGTGGAACTCACTTCCAGTTGTTTTGAGATGGGCTCGACCACCATCATAATTTAAATTATTTGTCAAGGAGCACGTTCTCCGTCTGAACTTACACATTGCTGTGCTTTTACTATTAGCATTTATTATTTACATACATACATACATAAACTCACGCCTTTTTCCCAGAAGGGGTAGGCAGAGGTGCCAGGACACACATATTTCGCCTTGTATGTTCTGTCCCACGATGTCATCGGTGGCGAGCTTATCGCCATATCGGGCACAAATTCCTGACTCTGTGCTGATAATGAATAGAAAAATCCAATATCACTTTGTCCAACCCGGGATTCGAACCCGAGACCTCAGCTTTGTAACCTTACCCTAGTACAACTACGCCACCGAGGCATTTATTATTTATGTATTTATAATCTAGCGGTCCGGCCCGGCTCCACCCGGGTGGAGATACACTTTTCAAAATGTCGCCCAAAACGTTCAATTTCGACTGTCAATTCAGAATATCAACTAATCGGGTCATGAAAAACGATTGAATATATTTTTCGTAGTTACTATATTTTTCACTACTGACTTGATATAGCCTGTGACCTATCTAACTCAAAAAGAATTGTTCAGTTCGAACAAGTGTAGTTCCTGAGATGAGAGGTAACAAATAAACAAACTCTTCAGCCTTATACAGGGTATATCAAGACTGCTACCAAAAACGAAGCCGGGTGGTAGTTTAAGCGACTTCAGACACAATGCAAAAAAAAAGCGACAATTTTTTTTTTTGTTATTCTTTTCCTATGGCCATATTTGGGTGGTAAATACATTTTTTTCCTAAAATAATAGTGTATAACCTTTTATTTATAAATACTCTAAGGTATAAAAGAGTTTTAATTATTATTTTAGCAAAAACTATGAATTTACCACCCAAAATTGACGATATTATCAGTATCAGCATCAGCCCATATAAGTCCCACTGCAGGGCACGGGCCTACTCTACAATCGAGAATACGATTGAGAGTGGTTAGGCCATATAGTCCACCACGCTGGCCTAGTGCGGGTTGGCGGACTTACATACCATAAAAAATTTTATAAATCGCTATGGTATGCAGGTTTCCTCACGATGTTTTCCTTCACCGTTTTAGTGCGTGGTGATTGATTTATCAATACACACATGACTCCGAAAAGTCAGAGGTGTGCCCTAGGATTCGAACCCGCGACCACCGTGAACATGTAGGCAGCCGCGTCTAGTCCGTTAACCAACAGGCCACCACGCACTTATAAACATGTTAATCATTGAGTTATAAACATGTTTTCTTTAAGTATTTTTTAATTATTCAGTTCAAAACTTTTTTTTTTTGGAATTGTTAGAATATTCCGTCAAAAAACTGATCTAAGTAGTTTTGGCATGCTTCTATTAACTTGAGTTCTTAAGAAGTTGGGAAATATTAAAAAAACTAAACTAAAATTGTATGGAAGATAAATACATTGAAACCTATCTGCCTAGCAAACGATTTGTGGTGGTGGCATATTAGTTATAGTACCTATCGATTTTCTTAAATAATAATAAAAAGAAATTGTCGCGTTTCTTAGCAATATTTTTAGTTGCATTGTGTTTGTAGTCACTAAAACTACCTCCCGACTTCGTTTTCAGTAGCAGTCTTGATATACCCTGTACTTATGTGCAATGTTCTATCAATATGTAATATTGTTATTTATCAATGTATATTTCGCCACTATACCCCTAGGGCCTAGATTGCCATTTGACTATTCTTTATTTTATACAAAATATAAAAGTTGCCTGGAAGAGATTGCCTTGTGCAGTAAGTCCGCCGATTGTACCTATTTATAAAAGTTATATACGCTGTTTTTTCCTGGTTTACAATAATAATATAAATAAATAAATAGAAAGGGCAGTAAACATAGATACTCGTAACTCAAATAATTCTAACGCGAGGTTCTTGTATCTAAACTCTGAACGATTTACATTCAAGATCGGAAACTCGCGAACATATAATTTCCGGGTTGCAACTTACTTAGGACTTAGATAGATGTATTTTAGAATCAAAGTATCAAATTAGTTATAAAGAATCCCTAGAATCCCTTAAACAGACAGAAAAATTACAATGAGCATTCGTTCAGTGGAAGCAGTATGATTGTCAAACCTAAAGTCTCGATCGAAACACAGAGAATATTTCTAACTCAAGGTTGGCTGATAGAAAATGCCCTTAAACATTAAGTCCGCCTGTATTATTTATTTGTCCTAAGTGTTTAAATATTGTGTGTTTTTGTTGCTTGTATAAATGAAGGAAAATATTAAGAGGTTACCTTGCATACTTGAGAGATTTCCCAAGCTTACATTCAGAATTTGCTAAATTAAGCACAGTGGAATGACAAGCATTGATATGTCATTCATGGTGTTGATTGGTTTTGCTACTGTCCATGAGCAGTTGTATCCAAGATCGTATCGCTTGCCATCAGGCAGATGGCATGCTTGTATTACCATTCATTGAATAAATTGAATGTTCCTATTAAACTTATATGAAGAGTTTTTAAATACTGCTTAATTCAATATCTTACCATCCAATATTTATCTTTATACCGGGTATATCAAGACTGCTACCGAAAAGGAAGCCGGGTGGAAGTTTTAGTGACTATAAACACAATGCAACTAAACATTTCGCTAAGAAACGCGACATTTTTTTTTTATTTCTTTTTTAAATATTGTGGAGTTTGGGTGCTAAATCCGTAGTTTTTGCTAAAATAATAATTTAAAGTCTTTCAAATAGCGTCTTTAAAAATAAAATGGTGTACACTATTATTTAAGAAAAATCTATGTATTTATCATCTTAATACGAGGATAGAAAAAAAATAACAAAAAAAAGGTGTCACAAATTTTTGCTCAAAATTTAGTTGCATTGTGTCTGAAGTCACTAAAACTACCACCCAGCTTCGTTTTCGGTAGCAGTCTTGATATACCCTGTATAATAAAATCACTTCGAACAAAAAAATAAACCTACGCAGGATCTTATGTTGTTTGAATATAACTTGGTTATGGTAAGTGTTATCGGGTGTAGAAATGGAATCGTTACGGAGCGTTTGCCGCTTGTCTATGCCCCAGGCTGTATGGTTCAATCATCCTTATCACGAAATTGTCTATGGCTCGTGGAAACATAACCTTACCAAAGCACTACACCATTTGCACTACACTATTGCTACTAGCCAATAAACAATACGATTTATTTTTAAGATAGTGTTACCCTATAGAAATGTATGATGTGAGATATATCCAATTGCTATATTGTAAACTATGGTTTTGATGTATTGGTCTATCAACTGCGACCGCAAAGCAAATATGTTTTCAAATTATATTATTATATCGAACCATCATCCGGTCTCAGGGTCCGCTTTCCAGCAAATTCTACTCAATTTTGCTCGATCTTCGATAACCTCAATAGTAATGCCATTGACCCGCACATCTTCCTTCACAACATTTCAGCGTCCGTAGCACAGGCCGCGGGTTCGATACCCGCACCGAGAGAAATTTTTGTGCAGCCCACAAATATTCCTTTCGGGTCTGGGTGTTTGTAAAACCGAAAAGTCTCTCGTAGTTCCTGATACCCACAACACAAGACTCGCTCTTTGTGTGGGGTCAGGACTATGTATGTATTTTATTTTATTTATTTATCTAGCCAACGCTTCTTTGGTCTACCCTTATATAATATTTTTATTGAACTGTCAAAATTGAAATACTCCAGCTCAAATCTTAAAATAAATTACCATAAAAAATACTACCATTTATTGATTTTGAATTACTAAGATATTTCCTATGGGAATTCCCAATTGAAACTCCAGTAAATAATTAACCTATAAACAATACACATACATTTGTCGAACACAAAAACTAAATCAGTTCCCAAGCCTATTGACATAAGGCGATAATATTGACTTTCCCAAAGGCGACGTACGTGACGGGATTTGTATTGGAGAATCAGCGTTAGTGATGCTGCGTACAAACCTTAGTACAAACAGATGAATCTGAGATCTGTTGTCATGTGGATTTGAATCCATTCTATAAATACGGTCTTATTCATAGAAATATAGACCTGAACCTGAATTTGGTAGGTATCTCATATGTGACAGGTCGCCTGGGTAGGTACCGCCGCAATGTCTATTTCTCCCGCTAAATAGCGGTGTAAATGCACTGTTGTATTTATGATTGAAGTTCATTGTAGCCAGAGTAGCTACTGGACATATTGAGACTTATTGTGTGAACCATAGGTATTTGTAATATTTGTGAGACGAACGACGAAAAGTCTCTCGTAGTTCCTGATACACGACACAAGACTCGATCTTAGTGTGCGGTCAGGACTATGTATGTGACTTTTGGGTGTATTTATTTATTTGTATTTAAAATGTGTTTTGTTTCTATTTTGGTTAATTCTAGGTATTATATTCTTACATTACAGTATCAGTTCTTAAAGGATTAAAAACTTTACAGCACTAAAATGTCAAAGTATAATAATTTCACTAGGAAACTGTCTCTGTAATAATATTTCGTACTTAAACTTAAACAACTCGCTAGCGTCCAAACTGTGCTTACAAAATGTATTTAATATTCCTATTTTTATAGGAATTAAGTATTTTACGAACATACAATATAACATTAATAAATAGTTTCGACTGCCTTGATGGTGTAGTTGTACTGTACGGTTACAAAGCTGAAGTCTTGGGTTCGAATCCAGGTTTGGGTGAAGTAAATTGGATTTTTCTATTCATAATCAGCACGGAGTCAGGAATTTCTGCCCGATATGCCGATATGCCACCACTTACCATGCGCAGTCCATTCGTCTGGCCAAGTGTCCTGCCCACCTCCACTTGAGCCCAGCAATGCGTTGTCTCAAATCAAACACAACCGTTTGTTGCCGGATCATCTCATTCCGGACTCGATCCCTGAGAGATATGCCTAGCATGGAACGCTCCATAGCACGTTTTTATATTACATTGTCGTTTTTATATTAGATTTTATATATCTTTCAATATTACGCCTGCTATTCGTGAATTGAGGACTATGCCCGAAAGAAGATTTATATAAAACCCCCTTATTCATAAGAAACCGATAATCAACGACATAAACGTAAATTAGTTAAATTATGTTAATAAGAAATAAACATTCATTAAATTTTCTATTCATAATGGTTTTCTTCTACATATTTTAATCAATATTGCCACTTCATAGAGAAGAAGCGATTTCATTTCATTTGACATCAATATCATCCAGCCGACGGACAACCGCTATTTTTCTACTTCATTTTTCCTTAATGAAGGGTTACGGCCATTTTAAGTAGCTTTTAAATAGCTGATTAGTGATTTTTGACGACTATGAATAACACAATGGTTTCTTAGATTTACGCGAATGTTACACATTGAAATAAAACTATTATTTACGGATTAAAAATTAAACCACATTCGCGATAAAATTCGTGTATAATAGTTATTTTTCAATGCCTATGAATAACGTCTGTGAGTCGGTTCATATTAACGGCATTTGAAAACTATGTTAAATCCTTCTTATGAATAAGGGGGAAAGTATAAAAGCGAAGTTGGTATGTATTTTACGTTTCCTTTGCTTTGCAAAAAAAGGCGGGAAACCGATGCGCGCGCTTTTCACTTTTTCTGAGCTGTCAAGTCAGTAATAAACTAGCATCTATTGGACCTGTTGTTTTATTGTGCTTCCACATTTACATCAGTAGTACATTGTTTTTGTTCGCGAAATATCTCCATTTATCTCCGAGAATAACTTTAATGAGTTTCTTGCAAGTGATCCCATTACGATCTGCTCAGATTTTATGGTTGTTTGGACATAAAACTTATGGTACAGACGGGTGAAATTGAATAAATACCGATTTAAATTAATTTAATAATCATTATGTATATCTGTATTTCTTTATCAATTTTGGGCGATTTTACTCCAGCAATGTATTATGATGACTGAAAAATAATTTGCTTTGTTCCGGCAACATTAATAACAACTTCTATAAAAATATGAATGCTAAATCATATTTCAAATATTTTTTATTATACACTTGCGAAAATTCTATTAACATTTTGCGAAAGTTATTTTAAATTTTGTCTGATGATAGGACATCGCTTGTAACTGTAGCTGTAATTACTAAATGAAGGCAAATAATTTATTATTCTATACCCTTTTCATTACGTGTTTACAGCTGTAACATAAAATCGATCAAAAACATGTTTTTATGGCAAATTGCAAACAATTGTTTTCATGATGTTGGCAAGCGCCTCGAGCGAACAACAATTTCCAAGAATTACGACGCAATTAAATTAAATCACGTAATCATTTACATTTATAACAGAATTTATAAAGGATAATAAATTGATAATAAAACCTAATACACTTTGAGTTTATGTTTAAATCAGCTCTAGTCTTGAGCAATTATGATACATCGAAAAAAAGAGGCTCCTAAATAAATGGTACCCTGTAAACGTAATCAAAAGATCGGGAAGTTAAAAAAATGTAAAAATTAAAATAAAACTATTATTTACGGATTTTATCGCGAACTTAGTTAAATTTTTTACATTTTTGACTTCCCGACGTTTCGATTACTTTACAGCTTTCGTGGTCACGGGGCGGACTGAGGAGAGACGTCCGCTCTGTGACTGTTACAATTCAACTACCCTTATTTTACAATTATTAATTAAAAAATTAATAATCAGTTCCGTAATCAATCAGTAATAAATCAGTTCGCGATAAAATCCGTAAATAATAGTTTTATTTCAATGTGTAACATTCGCGTAAATCTAAGAAACCATTATGTAAAAATTAAAACAAACAAAATCAAAAAATACGCAAATAATACTTTTATTTCATATAATTTATTCTTTTTTTTATTATTAAACCACTTATTACAGTGTACAACATGTAATTTGAATATTTATAATCCGAACATATTCCACCAGTATCGACGGAATATTCTTCAATATACGAATATCCTATGCAATATATTCATCAATATCATTCCCAAATACTCCTCTCTGCGACATACATCCCGCTATCCTACAAGGTAGGTAAATTTACAAAATTATCCAAATAACTCCAGTTACCTCCACCACAGATTATCTATTATATAAATTATATTATAGTACAACGGTCCCAGCAGACCGGCTACAGATAAGATAGAGCATTATTTATAAAACCACTGGGATGAACCATTAATGTCACAATTGTTTAGTCCGTATTTTAATGATAATTTTCGGTGCATATTTATGTAAGTTCTGTAACGTAGTGGGTAAATAGGAAACGAGAGGTTTCAGGTTCAATTCAAATGATGGTCGTGGGTTCGAATCCCAGGACTCACATCTAACTTTTTGGAGTCTTGTGTGTATTGACAGTCAATCACCACGCACTAAAACGGTGAAAGAAAACATCGTGAGATGATATGCAGTTTTCATCATAGCGATTTACAAGAATTTCTATCGCGTAAAGCCAGCGCGGCGTGATGGACTAAAATATGGACTTATCACTCTCAATCATACTCTCGATTGTAAAAGAGGCCCGTGCCCTGCAGTGGGACGTATATCGGCTTATACAGACAGTTAATATTATGAAAACATATCTTAAACAATGCGTGAAATGTATATTTATGTATGTATTTATATTTATCTATATAATATACAGACTATAATCATATACATATATGTATATATAATATATTCTTCTGATATTTATTAGTTTACACCTAAATTTTTATTTTATTATTATTTAGAGATGCGCCTACTTTGATTTCTCTGCACCACCCAAAGGTTGACTGGGAGAGAATGCCTCAGGCATTAAGTCCGCCTTTATACTTTGTATATAAAGCATTTAAATAAATTAATAAATGGATAATTATTTTAATTATTATTTTTAGTTCTAAAATTTACCATTCGCCATCACAAAATAGACGTAGTTAATAGAAGTGAGAAAAAATATGCCAGGATTTTACACTTGCCAACCTAGTCCCTTTAGTTTCGAAACCGATAAAAAAAATTGTCTATGCCTTTGCGTGTCAAATAAATAAAAAAACATTCCCTTGTCAACGTCAAAACAGTTTTTAAAATATTTTTTCCTTTGACTATCACGGAGTTGAGCCGGAGGGCGCAAAACTTTTTTTGCAAACAACATATATTTATATACTGGTCGAAAAACTTCTGTGACTTTCTGAATTTCAAATACATAAGCTTTTACTTTAAATATTGGTATTTCTTACTGCATCAGCCCATATACGTCCCATGCAGGGCACGGGCCATATAGTCCATCACGCTGGCTTAATGCGGGTTGGTGGACTTACATACCACATAAGTTCTTAAAAATCTCTATGATTTGCATGCTAGCTCACGATGTTTTCCTTTAGTTTTAGTGGGTGGTGATTGCTTATATTATCAATACACACATGACTACGAAAAGTCAGAGGTGTGCTCTGGGATTCGAACTTGCGACCACCGTGTGTATGTGTGTGAAATCATATGTATCTTATAGTTAGGTAGAGACTATGCATATCCACTTTTTTATATTGACACAGCCTTAGCCAAGTTACAAGCGCCTCCAATCTATTCTCTTTTTGCAATCGTTAACTACTTGACGTAATCGATAAAAATAAGAAATCCGGAAAAATAAGTTTTATTCAATATCTAACATTTGCGCTAATCTAAGAAACTATTCATACGTATTTTATTAGTATTATTGGCACGATCTAGAAATCAAATTCAAATTCTTCTGTTTACAAACCAATCCTTCCACTATAGTAACAAAATAGAATATTCACTGTTACCCTATAATTAAAATTATACAGTTATTTATTTATGAAATGAAATGAAAATGAAATGAAAATAATTTATTGAATCCATTAAAATGTTCAACATCATTTAGATTCAGTCATTTTTTTTTATCTACTACCCGGTTCGGAAAGCGGTTTTCACTAGAGAAGAACGGGCAAGAAACTCTAGTGTTGCTCTTTTCAAAACCAGTTTACAATGTAGTGAATTATTACAAAATTTACAAGTTGGTTTAAACCAGAGCAGTTTAATAATAATATGTTGTAAATTTACAATAAATATTTTTGATATGAATATTATTACATCTATTCCCAAGCCTTGTTATCGTCTAAATATTCCGAAATTTTATAATATGCCTTATTGCATAATTTTTGCTTGATAGTAGCTTTGAATTTTGTAATAGATAAGGCTTTAATATGACTGGGAACTTTGTTATAAAAGTGTATACAGTAACCCTTAAAAGATTTGCTGATCTTGTGGAGTCTAGTCTTAAGAGTAGCTAGATTATTCTTATTCCTAGTATTTTTGTTGTGAATATCGCTAATCTTAAGAAAACTTTCTTTATTTCTATGGACATAAATTAAATTTTCAAAAATGTACTGTGATGCTACTGTCATTATATTTATCTCTTTAAACTTTTCTCTAAGAGAATATCTGGACCCAAGCGAATAAATTGACCTTATAGCTCGCTTTTGGAGAACAAAGATGGTATTAATGTCAGCAGCACCACCCCACAGTAAAATTCCTAAAAACTTTGTTGTATCCACAAGGCTCAACTCATCCCCATTCAAATTAATGTTAGCATTAACTTTTTTGACATTAGGTGTCACAAACCTTATACATTTCGTTTTTGGCTATTTAATAACAAATTGTTAATGCTAAACCAATGTACTATTTTTGAGAGGGTGTTGTTTACGTCGTCAATATCAGGATTACGTCGATTTACTTTAAATATTAATGAAGTATCGTCAGCAAACAACACTACCTCACAGTTGTCCCTTATAAAAAAAGGTAAGTCATTAATATAAATTAAAAAGAGAAAGGGTCCAAGAATCGAGCCCTGCGGAACTCCCATAGTAACGGCAGACCCAGGAGATCTTATTCCGTTGACATCTACACTTTGGACCCTATTACTCAAATATGATTTGCATAATTCAAGAGCAGTACCATTAATTCCGTAGTGGCTCAATTTCCTGATAAGTATATCATGGTGAACACAATCAAACGCTTTGGATAGATCACAGAATACACCTAAGGCATCCTGTGAGTTCTCCCAAGCATCAAATATGTTACTTATGAGCTCCACACCAGCGTCTGTTGTGGAGCGACCCCGCGTGAAACCAAATTGTTTACCATGAAGTATTTTATTTTTTGAAAAATAAGTTTGAAGTTGTGAAAGCATAAGTTTTTCAAAAATTTTGCTAAATGAAGGTAGTACTGAAATAGGTCTATAATTAGAGGGGTCCTCTGAACTACCAGATTTTAAAAGAGGTATAACTTTACTCAACTTCATATTATCAGGAAATAGACCACTGTTTATACAAGCATTAAAAATTACAGCTAACTGGGGAGCCAAGACTGGTATTACAGAGTTTAGTATTATTGTTGAAATTCCCCAGAGGTCACAATTTCTTGTAGTAACTTTTCTGCTATGGCAGGGGATGAGTTTAAACTTTTTGTTATAGAAACTGGTACATCTGAGAAGAAATTCTCAAAAATCCTAGCTACTTCTACATTAGATGTAATATTTTGATTATTAATATTTAAGCTAAACTCTGTGTTCCGAGGTTTAGCCCTACCAGTTTCTTTATTAATCACACTCCAAGTCACGTTTATTTTATTTTTGGAGCTTTTTATTTTGTTACTTACATACATTGATTTCGCTTTAAGACAAACTTGTTTAAATATTTTTGAATAATTTTTTACATATGTTTTAAAATCCTGACTATGGTTATATGTTCTTTCATGGTAAAGATTTTACTACATAAAGTCACTACACAGACGTATGTGAATCGCGTGATCGCCAGATAAGATGGTGGCTCGACAGAACGACAAACTACATCGTAACTCTAGTTCACAAAGCCCGGAGCTAGATAAGGCTAACATTTAACTCTGGGATGTATTTGGGACGAGTTTGGGGGTCAAATTCATGAATTTCTAGGTGAGGCAGCATTATGTATAAATTGTACGATACATTATGTTTTCATGCGATGGCCAAGTCGATCCATTTATTTAAAACGTAAAGAATTTTTAATATTGATATGGTAATAACTAACGTAATAACTTTATATAGAAGGTCCCTTAAGGACTAAATAAATTAATCGACTTGGTATTACATGCATCTCACAACTTATTGCGGTAGAAAACCTGAGCTGCGAGACTTGGAATTTTTTTACAGGATGTTTTTTATGGGATCATTATTACTTCAATTTTAAAAATATTTTTAATCTCTCCTTACGGTACCTAACCAAAACCAACATTGGGCAGGTAAACAAATATCACTCTAAAATAAAAATATATTCCCTAGTTAAATAGAAATATCTCCCGTGGGGGGCCCCATACTTATCCCTAAATCCGTCCCTGTCCCCACGAAGCTTCCGTCGACCTTCTCGCCTCCGGGATAACGTTCCTCAGTTTTACACTTTTCTTTTTTTTTACAGCTCGTTTCCTGTTCCCGACAAAGTCCATTCTTTACTGTTTGATTTCTGGACTTGTGCATTTTGTAATGTTTACCGTAGATGCAGGTATTTTAAATTAAATTATGTAAATAAATATGTACATTTAACAGTCGTACATAAAGCCCGGATTGCTCAGTTAGATGGAACATTCGAACTTCGTGTTGGAGTGTATAGTATCCCCCCAGTCTTGTGTTTTGGGTATCAGAAAGTACGACAAACTTGATTTTAGATAGACCAGAAACAATTCAGTCTAGCTGAAATAAAACTATTACTTTTATCGCAGACGATCTAAGAAAGGATATAGGAAACCATTAAATTATTGTGTACCATTAAATTAAGTGCGTGGTGGCCTGTTGGCAAACGGACTAGACGCGGCTGCCAACATGTTCACGGTGGTCGCGAGTTCGAATCCCAGGGCACACATCTGACTTTTCGGATTCATGTGTGTATTGATAGTCAATCACCACGCACTATAACGGTGAAGGAAAATCGAGAGGAAACCTGCATACCGTAGCGATTTATAAGAATTTCTATGATATGTAAGTCCGCCAACCCGTATTAGGCCAGCGTGGTGAACTATATGGCCCAATCACTCTCAATTGTACTCTCGATTGTAGAGTAGCCCGTGCCTTGCAGTGGGACGTATATGGGCTGATACAGAAATTATTGGGGCTCGAAAATTATTTGTCTCAATGTGGGGATTATAATCGCGGCCTGTCGTTGCCTTTAATCAACTACGCTTCCAAGGCTGTCAAATACCACCATTATAATCTCCCAAAAAAGCAATATTTTTCAATTGCCAGTCACACCCAACAGTCACATACAAAGTCCATCCCACACCAAGATAGAATCTTGTGTCGTAGGTATCAGGAACTAAAAGAGACTTTTTGGTCATAAAAACACCCAGACCTGAAACAAATACTTGGGGCTTACACAAACATTTCTCTCGGTGCGGGGATCGAACCCGCGTTCTCTCGTTTCACAACTGGTAACGTGGCGCCACGAAAGCTGTCAATTTAGATTGTAGACTTTTGAAAAAGTTCTCATTCTTATCTTCGATTACGAGGCACGAGCAAAAATTTTCGAGCCTAAACCGAATTTGGCGAATACATTTTCATTAAAACTTCTTTGAAAATAACCGTGGTGAACTTTCAAATAATAAATAGCTTAGGTAAGTGCTCGGTTGAGAGTCGCACAACTGACATATTTCAAGGAGAGAGTATAAAAATTGCTGTAATATTATACAGGAGTTACAGCGACGCGACTTATCAAACTTAAGGACGAATTGATTATTTTTTCCATATTGTATATATCTTCTACGTATTCCATATTGCATGGAGCTTCTACGTATCTATCTATAGATATTTTACGGTTTTATGCAAGTTTTTTGGCCTGCAAATGCGTGGTTGTTATGCTATCAAAATGTTGGAAGTGTTCAGTTTCTATTCAAAGCATTGCTTGAGATATGTTTTCATAATTTAAAAATATATAAACTCGTAATCTAATGTAATAAAATGCAAAAAGAAAAACTGTTACTCTGCTATTGAAATATTTTAATTTAATTTTATAACCGCTTGAGGAAACGGATGGGGGGAGGGGCCCAAAAATCTACAAAAATGAATTGTAATTGTGCCCAGGGCAATAAATCAAATAAGCGATGAGTACTCGGTGTGACCGCCGATTGACCACGGATGATCCCGGCCGGGTATTTGTAGCTTGTATATTAGCGGGTATCCGGGTAGACACTTTATGATACGTAAGGCGCAACACGCCACTTCGCTGTTAGGGCTGGCACAAATATTAGGAGCAAACGGGTTTGCATATGTTAGTTTTTCTTAAAACAGTAAAAAATTGCTTACCTCCATATTATGTGTTATATACTATTATTATAATTAAATAAATATCAAATTCATCCAAAAGTCATAAAGATAGTGGTGTGGGTGGGCACGGTTTGACGCAATATTAATTAAATTGTATTGCTTTGCATATTACAACTACTACTGAAAATAAAATAAAAAAACTGGTTGTTGAAGAAAGACAGGTAGCGCTTGGGAAGCACCGGAGCTAGAAGTTCATTCCAGAGCTTACCTGTGCGTGGTAAAAAGGACTTGGATAGCCGGATAAATATGACTTGGCGACCTTCAAAAAGCATACTCCCTCGTTAAAGGCCGGCAACGCGTCTCCATGCCCTATGGTGTTGCAGATGTTCATAGCAAGCGGTGATTACTTCCCATCAGATAAACCGTATACTCGTATTTTATAATATAATTTGTTTTTCTGGTGGTGAGTCTCTCGTATGTCAGAGGCCGCCTGGATGGGTACCACCGCAATGTCTATTTCTCCCGCCAAAAAGCAGTGTAAATGCACTGTTTCGGTTTGAAGGATATTGTTACCAGAGTAACTACTGGATATATTGAGACTTAACATATTGTATCTCAACATAGCGAGTGCAGTGTGCTGCCAAGCATTGCTTTGTAATTCAAGGTGTTGTTTAGTTTTGCTGCTATTCATAAGCTTCGTCGTATCGCTTAAAATCACGCGAATGGCATGCGCGTCTCGCCATTCATTACAAAACAAAGTATAAAATAAATCGTGGCAACCCTACATCACGTGTTAAGAGTACCAATTGGAGTGCACTCTAAAATGGCTGACACGTGTAGCGGTACTGAATATAATTTTGTGATGTCACATTATTTCACTTTAGCAAACACTAAATATTTTTAGTATATTTTAAAATCCACAGTTAATTTTAAGATTTATTTTAATACAATCTATTTTTGGTAGTGTGGTTGGTCTACTGGAAATACTAGATCCTACATATCATTTGAATTTCTTGCTCATCCCACGAGAACCCTAATTTTTTCGGGATTAAAGGTAGCCTATGTGTTAATCAATGGTAACAACTACATTCATACCTAATTTAATTGAAACTGATCCAGCCGTTTGAGTGTGAAAAAGTAACAAACACACAAAGTTTCGCCTTTCCTACTAATATTATTAACAGTAGCAATTTTAAACTGCTAAAAAAAATTAACTGCTTAAAAAATTTTTTTTACTAAATTATTCTATATCCTAACATTATACTCGTCTAGAGATTTAACCCAAAGACATTTTAAAATAATATGATTTTTCATTTAAGTATAGGCACAAAATATTTTTCATGGAATGACCAAAAACCAAAAAAAAAGTTTTTGGTAGTTGTAAATCACGTTGCATCAGTCATGACTCAATATGAATGGGCAGGCTCGTCTGGCGGTACCATAATCTCACAAGATATCGACGTGAAGAAGGGTCTCTCTCTCGTGTTTCGTTCAGTGAGTAAGATTGCCGGATTCCCTATACAAGGGGTATTGGGAATTCCTCTTCCTATCATATTTCCTTCCCGCTATCCTCCCAATTTGATTGGCCGGCAACCAAGCGTTTTGGATGTCCATTAGCGGCAGTGAGCCCTTACCATCATATAACCTGTTTGCTCATTTGCCGGAACAATGCAATAAAAAGCAATGCTAGCACTTTACTGATGGTAGATCTATCATATGTGAGACGCCATCTGGGTAGGTACCACCGCAATGTCTATTTCTCCCGTGAAACAGCAGTTTAAATGCACTGTTGTGTTTCGAAAAAAATTGTAGCCAGAGTAACTGGGCTTATTGAGACTTAACACCTTATGTCTCAGGATGGCGAGTGCAGTGGAATTTTGCTACTGTTTATCAGTGGTCGTATCGCTTACCATCAAGCGAACGGCATACTCGTCTTGCCATTCATTGCAATAACAAAAAGCTGCCGCCCAACGTGGGGCTCGAACCCACGACCCTGAGATTAAGAGTCTCATGCTCTACCGACTGAGCTAGCCGGGCTTATAGCAACTACAGGGAATTAATGCATCAGGAAATTGCTCAGGCCATAGGATATTTTACTACCAAATTTGCAGGCCATTACATTGGCTTATAAGTTTTTCGTATTATTAGGTAGAAATATTATTCTTTAATTGTACAACGAGCATGCCGTTCGCCTGACGGTAAGCGATACGTCACTCATAAACAGAAGCAAAACCAAACAATACCTTGAATCACAAAGCAATGCTTCGTACTCCACTGCGCTCGCCATCCTGAGACATAAGATGTTGTCTCAATATGTCTAGTAGTAACTCTAGCTACAATGTATTTTAATCAGAAAGGCTGGACTTTAGTCTATTAGCCCACGAAGAGAGCGGTGAAAGTGCTCACAGGTGGTAGGGATTGAGTCCCTGATTACAACAATACCACTCTTAATAAAAGGCGATGCGTAGTTTTCGAGAAATTAATAAAAATAGTTCCTAACCTCAAATCACATATTAGGTGAAACGGAACGTTTTTATGGGCGATTGACAAAGAAATCGTTCTTAATATATGAAATATATAGTCTATGGTGTAAAATATCGGGACAAATCGGTGAAACGGAACGTAAAAACTACGCGAGTTGCGTCATGTGTCAGTGTCAATAACCAAAACTTGGAAATCATGTTCTGATGGTAGTTAGTGTACCCACTTTGTGGGAAAAATAGGTTGACTTTGTCCCAAAACCGACTTAGGGCACCCCGACTTCACGTAGACTTTTGGTTACCACCCCTAGAGTGTTTATAAAAAGCCGGAGGCGCGGAGAAAGAGCATGGGTGCCTATCCTTTGTTACGCAAGGGCAAAGGGGCTGCACTTCCCGCAGCGCCAGAGACGTTGCAGAAGTAAATTTGTTTTGACAACAAGTGTTTTGAGGTTAGGTTACATTAATTGGTTTTTCTCGGGAATGGTGCGTCACCTTTTCATGGGAGTGGTACCAGGGGACAGGGGACACCCTCCCCCCCCACTCCCTCCCAACCCCCATATCGTGGGCTAATGAAAATGAAAATAATTTATTGAATCCATTAAAATGTTCAACATCGTTTAGATTCAGTCATTTTTTTATCTACCACCCGGTTCGGAAAGCGGTTTTCACTAGAGAAGAACGGGCAAGAAACTCTAGTGTTGCTCTTTTCAAAACCAGTTTACAATTTAGTGATTATTACATAATTTACAAGTTGGTTTAAATCAGAGCAGTTTATTAAAAATATTTTTAAACGGAATATTATTATATTATAATTACTATGGCTGAGTGAAGCGAAGTCGCCCAGAACGAAGAATCAGTGTACTCTTTTTCGCCAAAACAGTGAATAATATATATATACTAAAGTTTTACCAAATATTCATACAAGTGACACGCAAATTGAACGTGCAAAGGTAAGTTGCATGAACTTGTATTTAAGTTAAAACTGCCATGGAATTTGCACTTTGTCGAAAACTTGTTTCCAATGTAAGCAACTTGTCCGCAAATGTGACGTAAGACTTGCATCGTGACTTGCATAATGGAATCGCACCCTTAGTTGCATTGTACTTGTTTTCGTACCTATATCATATATTCTGTATCAGCCCGTATACTTCCCACTGCTGGGCACGGGCCTACTCTACAATCGAGAGTACGATTGAGAGTGGTTAGGCCATATAGTCCACCACGCCGGCCTAGTGCGGGTTAGCGAACTTTAAATACCATAGAATTTCTTACAAATCGCTTTGCCATGCAAGTTCCTCACAATGTTTTCCTTCGCCCTTAAAGTGCGTGGTGATAAATAATCAATACACACATAACTCCGAAATATCAGAGGTATTAAAAAATATACGTTAGATGGGTTGTTTATTAGACAGACTCCGTGGTGCACTTGGTTAGACATCGACTGTGAAACGTGAGGCCGCGGATTCGATCCTCGCACCGAGACAAATATTTGTGTGAACCATTGGTATTTGTTTCGGGTCTGGGTGTTAGAGAGACCGAAAAGTCTCTCGTAGTTCCTGATACCCACGACACAAGACTCAATATTAGTGTGGGGTCAGGACTATGTATGTGACTGTTGGGTGTATTTATATATTTATTTTATTTATTCGTATTTTGTCTCTTGTGTATATTTACAAAGTTATAATTTTGAAGAATCACATATCGACATCACTTAAATCAATTTCGGCCGGAGTTTTCAATGTTTAAAATATGTACATATTTCATGACGGCACTCGCATCATTCAACTTGGGAATATGTGTGTTGTAGACAGTATGTCAATAAGTTGTTTAGAATATTGCCTAGATTTATTTTATTACTTTATAATCTAAATTCTAACAAAGATGTATAACCGACATTGTCTAGTTAATTTTTATAACGTTAACCAATATAATAATTAATTTCGTGATTATTATCTTTTTACATTACTATCTGTTTCATATTTAAGTTGGACATCAAGAGTAATAAAATTCATGGTTTTAGAAAAATAAATACAATTGTATTTTTATTATTTTCAACAACGGATTGCTTTTGGAATAAGAAGAATGATTATTTCACAATTCTACAAATTGTCCGTCTGAAATCAGTTCTAATTAATTTTATGACTGTACTGTACAGTTCTTTCCTATTCTGTATCAGGTCATATAATTCCCACTGCCAGGGAACGAGCCTCCTCTATAATCGAGAGTTCGATTGAGAGTGGTAAGGCTATACTCGTATAGTCCACCACGCTGGCCTCATGCGGGTTTGCGGAATTTACATACCATTAATTTAGTTTCAAATCGCCACGTATGTGTATATGTGTACGCACATTTCTCGTGATTTTTTCCTTCGCCGTTATAGTGCGTGGTGATTGACATTATCAATGGCGAGACGAGCAAGCCGTTCGCCTGATGGTAAGCGATACGACCGCTCATAAACAGTAGCAACATTCCACTGCGCTCGCCATCCTGAGACATAAGATGTTAAGTCTCAATATGTCCAGTAGTTACTCTGGCTACAATGTCCTTCAATCCGAAACACAACAGTGCATTTAAGCAGTGTTGTTTGACGGGAGAAATAGACATTGCGGTGGTACCTACCCAGATGGCCTCTCACATATGAGAGACCTACCACCAGTATCTGTCTGAGGTGTGCGCTAGAATAAAAACTAAATTAATTAAATGAAACTAGACCATTTACAATACTCCTGATTCTGCATTATACAAGCAACACGTACATGAGTAATAAGGTGAACTTTTTAAACAAGTAACATAGAAGGTCAAAACTTGGGCCTAATTTTGTTAAAAACTTCAGAACAAGAGTTTTAGATATGTTGTACATGTTATGATCATTATTTCTGAACTTGTCTGGAACAAAATATGTTTGATTTATCTGCATTACATACTATCGGTTCGGCCCGGCTCCGCCCGATGTGTAGATTCTTGGGGGAGGCCTATATCTAGCAATGGACTTCCTGTGGCTGAAAAGAGAAAAAGAGAGAGAAGGGGAGTGGGAGAGAGAGAGAATATTTATATATATATATATTGTGTGCTATAGAGAGAAAGACAAAGATCTTTACATAATAAGTGTTGGCTTTTTAAATTTTATACCTTAGACTAGCCTTATCATAATATTCTGTGGAATATATATAGACTGTGGTATTTCACACTTTTTTTCCTTCTTGCTCTGTGGTGTCTTGTAATGTAATGTCACGCGCTGTACTTGTGTAACATAGAATTAATTAAATAGTTATTTTCTTTACTATCAGTTATTTAATTCTACCAATAAGTATAAATAAATAACACCCAACAGTCACATACATATTCCTGACCCCACACTAAGATCGAGTCTTGTGTCGTGGGTATCAGGAACTATTAGAGACTTTTCGGTCTCACTAACACCCAGACCTGGAGTATTTCTACTTTAAAAATAAATGGGTATACACTATTATTTTAGAAAAAAAATAGTATTTACCACCCTAATACGACGATAGAAAAAAATAACAAAAAAAATCGTCACAATTTTTGCACAAAATTTAGTTGCATTCTGTCAGCAAAATTCAGTCACTAAAACTACCACCCAGCGTCATTTTCGGTAGCACTCTTGATATACCCTGTATAGTATTATATAGGAGTGTAAAATAATCGATAAGATCAGAGACAGAAACATCCTTATTAAGTGCGAGTATTCCAAAATATAGGTCACGTCGAAATGAAAAGTTTAAATTGCTGGGCAGCGTAGCATGAGCAACGCGGATTGATCGACAGGTCCTGCGGATACGACGTCGATAATATCCGCTAACTTTATCCGACGGTTTTGGATTGGGATATTTAATTTTATTACGGAAAATTTGTTGAACTGTGTATTAATGGTAGTCTGTTTTATTAGTACCTACGTTTCCCAAAACAATAATGCTGTGTTCCAAAATTTAACAATTGGAATTCACTGTTGAAAGATTTATCAGATAAGTTGAAGTAAGACATTTTAATGTGGCAATACAAAGGAAGTGTGACTTTTCATTAAGCATGCATAAATAAATGCGGAAGACCGAAGATGCGATGGAAAGACAAGTTGAATGCTTCGAGCCAAAATAGCAAGAACTTGTCAAGGAAAAGTGGAAAAATAAAAGAGAAGCCGTTGCCCAGCAGTGGGACACAACTTCGGCTACAAAAAACATAGTTTTGAGTAGCTAAGAATAATAAAAATCTAATGATGACATTTTTTCCTTTCATCGTATTTGGGTGGTAAATATACATACATACTACTTTCTATTTTTAAGTACGTTATGATACGCAAGGGTGTAAATTACATTTTTTTTTTTAAATACGCATTTACCACCCAAACACAATATTTAAAACATCACAAAAATGTTCTCGCGTTATTTTGCAAATTTTTAGTCACTAAAACCTACCTTCTTCTTCTTCGTTTTCGGCAGCAGTCTTGATATACCCAGTAGATGATTTTGAATCTCCACTATCACTTTTTAGACGAGTAAAAATATAAACGATAACCGAGAAATAAATAAATAATCTACCAAACCGACGAAACTTCCCAACTTTATTACATAAAACTGTATTATCGAAGGTCGATAGGGATGAATAATGACCCCTCGTGACCCCGTTGTCAGCCTAGGAAATCTGTATTAGGGTTTTTGCGATAAGGGAAGTCTTCAATTAAGCCGAGTTTTTATCGTTCCTAGGCTTAGTGTATAAGGAAATTGACGGGTATATAAGATATTGATGCCAATGGAGGAAGTAGGGAATTGGTTTTATCTAGAATCTTCGCTGAAGTTATTCAATTTCGAGATCACAAGATCTTTGTCAGATTTCCGATGTAGAGAGTTCTATGATTTGACCATCTTTTGAATCGTTAATTTCTGCTATTACCGCTTCGGTACGTGTTGTAGCTGTGAACAAGAAACCAAATAAAAAACTCCCACAGCAACGCGAAATGTTTTCTTATTTTTTTAATAGCCCTTTAAAATTACAATGGTATTACAATTAAAAAAAAATACATCCATCTTAATACAAACATAAAAAAACATATAAATGTATGTAGGATTAACATTGCTCTTTTCTTACACGTCAAACATAATAAAAACAAACCATGCAAGGTGTTCATATGTAATGTAACATAAAACAATCAATTTTAGCCTTAACGACGTACAAATATTTGACGTAAAACTAAAAATAATCTTATTCAGAACTTATAACAAATTGTTAAAATTTTATATTATTCACTAATTTTACTTAACCTATTCACTCCTTGAGGCTTGATCTAAGCATTCTGTCGCTACCGGCCATCTGGTATAGTTCGTCCAACAATATACTGGGTATCTCAAGACTGCTACCGAAAACGAAGCCGGGTGGTAGTTTTAGTGACTACAAACACATTGCAACTAAAAATTTCGCAAAGAAACGCGACAATTATTTTTTATGATTTTTTAAATATCGTCATTTTTGGGTGGTAAATCCATAGTTTTTGCTAAAATAATAATTAAAACTCTTTTATACCTTAGATTATTTATAAATAAAAGGGTATACACTATTATTTTAGGAAAAAACGTATTTACCACCCAAATTTGGTCATAGGAAAAAAAAAGCAAAAAAAATTGTCGCTATTTTTTGCAACGTTTTCTGTTGCATTGTGTCTAAAGTCGCTTAAAATACCACCCGGCTTCGTTTTCGGTAGCAGTCTTGAGATACCCGGTATTATATCTGTTCTTACTGTGAGGTCAGGACAATTATTTATTTTTATTATAACCTAAATCCCATACAATAGTTTCAAAGAAAGATAACAATGGCCGTATATTTTAAAGTGAGCCAACATTTTTCAACGTAAGTAATTGTTCGCAAACTCTTTAACCTGTGGAAGTTCGCAGTTTTATATTTGTTAAGCGCTGCAAAGGCTTGCGTTTAATGGCTGCCCTGGCAAAAAGCGACGAAAGCGTCACACGTACAATCGAGCACGATATTGTGTATAACTGATATTTGAGAATAATGGAGTGGATTTTTTTGAGAAAATACTCTTTACAGACACTTACACCAAATTTTTTATTGAACCTTGAATTTACCTCAATCCTTAAATAAGTATCGTAGTAATTACATAAACAAATATCATTTCTTCCAAGACGTATCCTTAGATAAGATCGGATATGGCTGGAAAATCAATTTTTTTACGGAAAAGGCCACATTTGAGTTGCACATGGCGCAATATATGTGTTAACAATACCTTGAGGCAATTGATAAATTTTCGCGATCATCTATAAAAACACCGACGCAAAGAAGTTTATTAATCTTTACACCAGAATAGTCTTGTGCCATGGGTATCAGGAAGTAAAAGAGACTTACAATCTCGTAATATCATTGATTAAAAACAGCTCGTGTCGTAACCAATCATGCCACGGATACCATTATGGAAGACGTTTAGTAGTGGACAATGGACAAGTGGTTCTGAGGTGGTATAACGTTGCCATAGATCTTTAAAGCTGCAGAACCAATGGGTCGTATCGATCTGACTTCTGAGTATTACCATTACTTCATAAAAACTGACATCACAAGTGAAATAATGAAGTAATAAACAGCATGTGTTTTATTGAGTTAATCCATAAATATTGGTTTTTAACTGACTTCAAGAAAAAGAGTAGGTTCTTAATTCGTCTGTATGTTTTTCATAAATCATATATGCCGCCTTGGCCACAAATATTTGTAAGATGTCGGGTAGTTGTTTGAGACGATGGGTTGAAAATTGAAGATTGAGTCTAGTCGTGTGCCATAAGAGTGGCCTATGTCCAGCACTGGACGCGGATGGGCTAATGATGATGATGATATATGCAGTTTAAGTTTGCGCCAAAATGTATGTGGTAGCTTTTAATTGGCATCTAGATATTTAGGATATTGTTAACATGTAAAATTAGCTGTAAGCTTCCCAAATATAATAAAATAAAAAAATAATAAAATAAAATAAAAATCGGACTCATGACTCCTATTGTCATGTCTCGCTATTCGTCATAGTTTCGCAATTGGCCATTCACGCAAACATGAAAAATTCACTCTGTATACCTGCCACACTTTATTATAATTGCACCGTGCACTGTAGGGTTTTATAATCATTTTGTTGTGCCTGTATAGTAAATTTGTATGGAATATCGTTTTTATTTCTTCTTCTTTTTGGCGATGATCTGTTTATGCTTCTGGAATATGGATTATAAAGAAACAGGATACTGTAAAAAATTCTGTACGCGACCGTACAAAAATTTTCAAATCCGATTACGCGGTGAGCCCGCGATCATTGTTTGTAATTCTCAACATTCCTGGAAACGCTATAACCCATACTCGTCGCAATAAATTAAAATTATTCGCCAGCTTGCATTCCTTCAGTTGCATGAGTCTTCAACTTTATGGCGCGGACAAATTGTTTATTATACCCGACTGCGCGAATAAAGAGGTTATGTGTTTAGCTTTGTTATATTCTTTTGATTAAATAGTAGATGGTTATTCGAAAAATACTGGAAAGATTTAATGAATGTGGCCAAAAACTGCCTATATTTACTAAATTGTGACGTCATACTTTATTAAATGTCAGGTTTGGTTTGTTTGCTAATTGTTGACGTTGCTGAACTTTTCTTCAACACTAGATTGCTCCAGATATTTTGGCGTTTTATTTTGAACACGACTATATTATATGTGGAAATGCATACATTCATATACTCACGGTTTTTTTTCCATAAGGGGTTGGCATCAGTGCTTCTAAGACACCCAGATTTCGCCACCAACCCGCACTAGACCAGCGTGGCGGACTATATGGCCTAACCACTCTCAGTCTGACTTTCGATTTTCTCATAGTATTTCTTATCTATTACTAAAAAAACTCATAGGATTAAGATCAAACCTTTATCCTCCAATATATTTTTTTTCAATATATGGCGAGACGAGCATCCCGTCCGCCTGATGGTATACGATACGACCGCTCATGAACAGTAGCAATACTAAACAACACCTTGAATTACAAAGCAATCCTTGACATTCCACTGCGCTCACCATCCTGAGACATAAGATGTTAAGTCTCAATATGTCGAGTAGTTACTCTGGCTACAATGTCCTTCAATCTGAATTAACAATTTCTCTCCTCTCCCACATAAATATGATCTAATATACTCGGAATACTAACTATATTCAAAAAGGTATCTAGTTTCATATAGCCTAGTACAAGCACGGAATATGTCTTGTAAGAGCCAACTTTGGTTATACTCGTATAGCTGTCGGCAGTTCCGTGATGAAGCCTTTATTTAACTTCTAAGCTCTCAAAGTAATACTAGCACTTCTAGACATTATAACTACAGTCTTACAACATATAACTATGCTATGGATATACGAAAATGTTTGTTGGTTAGGTTTTCATGAGTAATGCATGAATAGCAAAGAAATTTGGTAAATTAATTCTTTGGTACTTGAAGAAGGATATGAGCTACTTTTTTACTACTAAATAAAAATCCTACTCTCTTTATTCATAGTTTCTAAACCTATTAAAGCTATCAAATATTTTGTCCCTTTCCAGCGACTTTCGAATTAAGTATGAGCGAATAGGACAACGCATTCTATAATTAAAAAAAGAGGAGACTAACTTACAAATGGAAATGGTATGAATCTTGTAAGTAACTAAGTTCCCAAAGATGCTAAAAATTACATACTTCTTGGCAAATCCTCTTAATTCTCTTCCTTGTACGTATTCTTTAGATAGAGCTTTAAATAATTTAATATAATTAAATAATTTAAATCCATCCCATGGTTGTCTGTAAGATATTGCTATTGAGCGATAAGACCGCCATTTGTACTCTTTGTTATTGTTATTTCTGTTTAGCTATGTTGTTGTTAAGTTTGTGTACAATAAAGATTTAAATAAATAATAAATAATATTACTCTAAATTATGTATTATTATAAATAATACATAATATTATTCATTCGTGGTAGGTCTCTCATATGTGTGAGGCCGTCTGTGTAGGTACCACCGCAATGTCTATTTCTCCCGCCAAACAGCAGTGTAAGTGCACTGTTGTATTTCAGTTAGAAGGACATTGTAGCCAGAGTAACTACTGGACATAATAATAATAACTCTTTATTTAAAACACCACAAAGTATTTACAAAAATAAAAAGAGAAAAACAAATAAGTGTTAAAAAACGGCGGTCTTATCGCTAATAGCGATCTCTTCCAGACAACCGTGCAAGAAGAGGAGATAAGTGGTAAACATTGACGGTGCTTTTATGACACTAAAAGATAAACTTACATAAACAATACATAAATACATATTCAAAATAATAATAATAATAATAATATATATAACGATGCAATGAAAAAACATACACCAAAACAACATACATACAATATAATAATAATAAAAATATATTAATAGTAAAGTATGGACATAGTTTTAGCTTCCCAGAAAGTGTGCTTTCACTCTCGATTTAAAAGTTTCCAAGGAGGGTGATCGTTTTATACCGAGAGGCAATGCATTCCACAATCGCACTGCTTCTACAGTAAAGGAGCGATCGTAGAATGATGTCTTGTGTACCGGGAACTTCAACATCAGATTCTCTGACGACCTAAGGGAATGAGAATTTGCAGTATAGAGGAAACTAAAACGGTCCTGAAGATAGCGCGGAGCTGAGGGATTAAACAGGATACTGTAGAGAAGAGACAGAATATGAACATTCCGGCGATGTCGTATAGGAAGCCACTTGAGCTTAGTACGGAATTCGGAAACATGGTCATATTTACGAAGTCCAAATATAAACCTAATACAAAAATTTTGAAGGCGCTCAAGTTTATCTAGCTGGGCCTCGGTAAGATCGAGATAGCTGATGTCGGCATAGTCGAGGATAGGAAGCAAAAGAGACTGTGCAAGCGCAATTTTAGTGGCAGTCGGAAGGAAGTTCCGCAACCTACGCAAAGATCCCGCAGTCGCAAATATTTTGCGACTGACAGCCATCATCTGAGGCCCCCAAGACAAAGTGCGGTCGATGATTACGCCAAGGTTTTTCACGGTGTCACTGAATGGGATGGTAACCCCATCAAGCAACACGCGAGGCAAAAGTGTCCAGTCGACCTTACAGATGGTTATTGGGCTCCCCACAATAATGGCTTGGGTTTTATTAGGATTTAATTTAAGGCCGTAAGCTTTACTCCATTTGTTAATTTTCTCGAGATCACTATTCATAAGGTGAATAGCATCATCCAGATGAGTGAGAGGAAATTGACAATAGAGTTGAAGATCGTCTGCATAAAGGTGGTAGGATGATGAAAGATTACAAGATATGGAGTTAATAAAAACTGAAAATAAGAGAGGAGATAAGACGCCACCCTGAGGTACACCGGCAGAAGTGCTACACCACGAGGAAGTCATTTCCCCTAGGCGGACACATTGACGGCGGCCATACAGGTAACTTTGAAACCAGTCAATGACGCTTGGAGATATGTTGAAGGAGCGCAGTACAGCAAGGAGAATATCAAAGTCAACTGTGTTAAAAGCGTTACTGAAATCTAGGAGCGTAAGCACTGTCAACTGCCCGTTTTCCATCCCGAGGAGAAAGTTGTCGGTGATTTTGACAAGTGCAGTGACTGTGCTATGTCTTGGACGAAAGCCAGATTGGAAGGGATTAAGAAGGTCATTTCGGGTAAGGAATGAGTGTAATTGATTATAAACTAGACGCTCGAGGACTTTGGATAAGAAAGGAAGAATGGATATGGGACGGTACTCGGAAAAGGCTTTAGGGTTCGGTTTTTTAGGTAAAGGAATAATCTGTGCTTCCTTCCATAGAGAAGGAAACACAGCATTGGAAATAGAGAAGTTTAAAATATGACACAGGATAGGGAGAACAATATCAATGATAGGAAGAAGCATTTTGCGGCCTATACTGTCCATCCCAACAGCATTAGACGCTATTGAGAGGATGCTCCTCCGAACATCACAAGCAGTGAATTGACGAAACACAAAAGAAGGAAGGTCAGGAGCGGAAGCATTCGAGAGAGAATTGATAGTAGAAGCTTTAACAACGCCGTCTATATTAGGCGTAGAAGAAAAGTGCAGATTCATTTGATTAATGTCTAACTTGTTAGAGGAACACTCTTGGCGAGGCTTTCCAACTCCTAATGACCTGAGGAACTTCCAGACTTTAGCTGGATCCTCAACTTGAACTGAATCATGAATATGGCGTCTTTGAGCGTCCCTACACACCAAATTGCAGCGATTTCTCAACTTAACATAGTGAGCTCTACTAGCCTCAGTTGGATTTAACTTATATTTAGTTTTGGCTGCAGACTTTTTCTTTTGGAGCTCTTTTATTTCCTTATTAATCCAAGGTGCAGGCAGGTGTTTAATTTTAACAGTTCTCAAAGGGGCATGAATATCATACAACTGGGTGACAATGCTGTTGAATAATGTGACTTTATCGTCATATCGTCACATCGGACATATTGGGACTTAGCAATGGAGTACCAAGTATTGCTTTGTAATTCAAGGTGTTGTTTGGTTTTCCTACTGTCCATAAGCTATCGTATCGCTAACCATCAGACGAACTACATTTTCGGTTTGCCATACATTGCAATAAAAAATAAAAAAAACTCGTCTAAACTAGACGCTTTGTGAACTTTCCGAGTTCTCTTATTTCATTCCAAATTAATTTAATTAAGAATAGTTCAATAAACAATGAGTCAGTAGCATAGTTATATTACGGCACGAATACAACACTGAAGTCTCGAGTTCAAATACCGAGTCGGACAAAGAGATATTGTATTTTCCTTTTCATTATCAGCTCGAAGTCAGGAAATTGTGCCGGATATAGCGATAGGCTCGCCCGCTATCACACCGTGGGACGCAAAACATAAGGCAAAATTTAGGTGTACTGTAGGGCGATTCACGTAATTTCTTGACGCGCCGATCAAGTTGCGGCAAAATGGTATTCATGTAAATGCTTAGCTGCGCGTGAGCTGCGCGTCAACTGTACGTTAGACGTATGAAATTTGTTTGACATTGACATATATACGCAGCAGTAGAATACACTAAAGCGCTCGCGTGACGCGAACATGACGCGAGCGTATTACGAGAATACGAAAAGGGCTGTTTTGATCGAAACGTAACTGCAACTGCGCCGCAACTGAACTTATTTAATTACGTGAATCGCCCTACTGGTTGCACCTCTGCCTAACCCTTCGGGAAAAATTGAGTTTTATGTTCTGTTTAAAAATCTCTAATCTCTTGCTGGCCGACACAATTATGCCGTCCTGGTCAAAACTAAACTTACACAGACTCTTTTCTAAACGCGATACCCATCTTAATAATGATTTTATTTATAATATAATGGTTTTTAACGATAATTTACGGTATTAGTTAAAAGTTAAGACACTGGTGGTAGGTCTCTCGTATGTGAGAGGCCGCCGGGGTAGGTACCACCGCAATATTTATTTCTCTCGCCAAACAGCAGTGTAAATACACAGTGCTTTTGTGTGTTTTGGATTGAAGGACATTGTAGCCACAGTAACTACTGTACACATTGAGACTTAACATCTTATGTCTCAGCATGGCGAGCGCAGTGGAAAGCCATGCATTGCTATGTAAGTTATGGTGTAGTTTGGTTTTGCTATTGTCCATGAGCGGTCGTATCGCTTACCATCAGGGGAATGTCATGCTCTACTCGCCATTGCAATAAAAAATCCTAAAGGTACAATAATCAAACCCGCATCCACAAGTCAGTGTTAACCGGTCTTCTATACAACACATCTCAGCGCAAGTTTCTCACAATTTCTCGCCAAGGTTGCGTAATAGTGCGCTTACACGCCGCTAACCCTGCTAATGCTTGCGAGAAACGAACAGCCTGCAATCACTGCTGCAGGATAGGGTTGATAGTTAAAGATCTAAAAATATTTTTTTACTGATGGCAGGTCTCTCATGAGGGGCCTCCCGGTATGTCAATGTCTATTTGTCCCGCCAAACAGCATACTGGGCATATAGACTCAACATCTTATGTCTCAGGATGGCGAGCGCAGTGGAATCCTAACATTGCTTTGTCATTCATGGTGGTTGGTTTTGCTACTGTACTTCAACTGTCGTACCGCATACCAGCAACCGAATGGGATGCTCGTCATACCATTCATTAATCATTACATACATTACGTAAAAATGTGGCGGCCCACAAATATTTCTTCCGGGTCTGTGTGTTTGTGAGACCGAAAAGTCTCTCGTAGTTCCTGATACCCACGACACAAGACTCGATCTTAGTGTGGGGTCAGGATTATGTATGTGACTGTTGGGTGTTATTATTATTTATTATTATTATATACTTTTCAAATTCAAATTAAAATTCAAAATACTTTATTGTGGTACATAGGTGAAAATTGTGTTACATTAAATTGTTTTGTGCAGCTATGACCCGCCATATTGGCATACAATAATTTAAGATACAAAAAATATGACAATTATTATTTTTTAAACTATTACCAAACAAATATATTTACTTTTCCCTCACAAATGAGCTATTCAACACCAAAAAATAATTATTTCAAAGCAGTAGTTCCTGTATAAGCGCGTTGGAACAAACTCGCAACAAACAATCTTTAAATACTACCGATCCGGCCCGGATCCACCAGGCAGGTACAGTTTTCACAATGGCTGCCAAAACATTTAGTTCCGACTATTCTTTATAATATAGGAACAAAGGAAACCTCAGATATCAATTTTAAAGCCAATAGGACCACGTAAAACGAATAAAATGTCGTATTTGCTAGTTTTTACTACTGCTTCCATCCTATAGGTCGTAGCGTGATGATATATAGCCTATAGCATTCGTCGATAAATTGTATAGCCAAATCAAAAATAAATTTTCAATTCGAACCTGTATTTCTTGAGATTAAAGGTAACAAACAAACAAACTCCTCAGCTGTTTTATTGGTAAATATGCTTGGCTCATATTTGTCCTTATATGTTGTTATATACCTAACGTGACAATACGTTCCGCTTTTGGCGGGACAGTCCCGCTTTCAGGAACTCTGTCCCGGCGTCCCCAGCAAGTCCGACATAGTCCCGCTTTTGCAATCAGACTAAAAGATAGTTAAAAATGTATTTCCCGCTCGCAATGCTTTACCGAACTTCTACTGGAACCGTTGGCTCGAATTATTCCAACACTATTTCTACAATAGAAACTTGTAAAATACTAAAAACTTTTTATTAGTTTTTAATTCCACATATGTCCCGCTCTGGCATAAAAAATAAATGGTCACGTTATATATACCACGTATGAATAAAGATTCAATAAATGAGCTATCTAACACCAAAACCAAATTCGTTTCGCAACAATAGTTCCTAAGGATGAGCGGCAAACAAACTCTTCAACTTTAAATATCAGTATTGATCAGTTAAGATGTCAAAATTAATAAGAATTAGTGAAATCAAACTGAGTGTTACGTATTAAATATATGTATTGTAGTAGTGTCAACCCTATTCAGTATTGTATGTAGGAACGCGCAGTTCGACTTGGCTTAAGGCCTGGTCTGTCGAAGGATACGCGCGGCACTGCGGTAAGCAGCAACGTCATGACGTCATGCAACGTAGTTCAAATAACAACAAAAAAGGTGGTTCACATATAGGTTTTACTCTGTGCGTAAAACCGTTGACCAATGGGAGAACCGTTCATTGACAACAAACGTTACTATGGCAATTTCGCATTGAAGTTTACTTGAATTTCCATGACAACAAATAACAATCATTTATGTTCGAAAATATATATAATTTCTTAAAAAAAAAGTTTGTGCGTCATTTTAAATAAACTGGGTATATATGTTTACGAGACAATTTTCGCAATATTTATACGTGATAAAAGTGGTTCGTATCATTCTAATGAAATACGCATCTGCTGAATACATCTTTTTTCGCTTAATCAATTTATTGTCAGATCAAATTAAATTTCACTGGATTTATGTAGATATCCTTTCTTAAATTATCGTTATCGATCGTACCGTAATTGGGTAAAAGCTAAATTCCATAACGATTAAATTATTTTCCTATAAAATTATCACGAGCAAAACCTGGAACAATACTGATGGGCACTTTTTACAATAATAATTTTATTTTAGTATTTAACAGAATTTATAACACAGAGCTAAAAATATATATGCGTAGGTGCAAGTAGCACAAATTACAATATATATAGAGGGGGTTTTAATGGAATGGGAATGGAAAAAAGGGGAAAGCACAGAACTTGATACTACGTTGAGGAACTACATATTTAAGATTGCTCCATGTTATCACATGCTGATGCACTCCAGGTGCTAGGAGAGTGGTGCTAATTGTGTCGAACGGCGATAGTTTATTATATCTTGCAGGTGGATTTTGTAAATAACTACGACGATAATATACAACCATTATACAACGAATGTATGTATATGGGCTGATACAAAACTCATCATAAGATTCTTTGTAGCTACTTTTTCGGGCTCATATAAAAAGTGCATGCACTTAAACCATTGATGTTCTTATTAGGTTTATTGTTTGTATTTCATTCTATGCATATATACTATATAAAGGGATAAGGTCAGCTAGCGTGGTGGACTGTAATATGGCCTAACCACTCTCAATCGTATTCTCGATTGTAAAGGAGACCAGTGCTCTGCAATGATAGCTGATAAAGTGCCCTGTGAATAGGAATAAAGACTGAATGTATATAGATACCCACTAATAAATCGTCTCCAATTGTACCCTGATCAGTTGCGAACTAATTCAGTTGCTATATTTTGTTAAAAAGCATGGGGCGCTAGGTACTTAGAACAATGAACATACAATTCCGTTCTCCATTTTTATAACAATAAAATAAATGTAATTGACTCCAGTTTATAATCTTGTACTTATTAAATATCAATTATTTTTACTTTTTAATTGTATCTTTTACCAAAGCAAGGCTTTAAAATGTTATTCCTACGTGGTGTAATATTATACCATTGTCATTGGGAACGTACGTGAACAGTATTGAACGTAATGTGCGGCAGCACATAGTCGATATACGCGCCACAGCCTAAACAAAAGTTTAAATCAAACGAAAATTGATAAAAATATAGTCCTCAAATAAATACATTGCGCAAATACGCTTACCGCGACGAAATGACGAGAATGACGGCACGTTGTGCGGTGTATCCGCCCCGCGCTTCACCGCACTTTCCGCTCTACACTGACGCATACTGTGACAGCACAAAAGACCAGTCTACCCGTCACTCGGTTGACCCCTCACCGCAGACGCTGGCTGACGCATACTGCGGCGAAACGTCATGTCAATGTCAATGTTTTTCATACAAAACCGAGTTTGACACCGCATTCCGCGCAACGCAACGTTGTGCGTAGCTTCGACAGACCAGGGCTTTACACAGCAAGTCTTGGCTGCTATTTTAAATAAAACTGAAGGAAAACAGGCCAAGTTGCAAACAATCCGAGTCTTCCAGACACTACTTAAAACTGACCTCAAACTTTACTCTTAGGAACTGTTATTCAACGCCCCGAAACGAAAAAGGTGTAAGAAAAATATATTTTACATATTTTTCTGTTAAAATTATCCAACACTCTTATTTATTTATGTTTTTATACTAATAAATTCTCTCCCAGTCAACCTTTGGTTGCGGAAGAGAAATGATAGTAGGCGCTAGACGCAGTAACTAAATAAACAAAGTAAAATAAAAAAGTAATTCATGTCTTAAAGCAAACTTTTTTTCATTATAACGGCCTGACTTAACTTGGCATGGGTGCATATATATTTTAAAAAAAAGAAAAAAAAAGACAGACTTAGTATCCAAAGTTCTCGTCACAGAATAACAAAACTACGTCACGTCTCAATTTATCCGATTCTATCTCTTATTATCATTTATAGGACTTGACGCTTGCTTGTATTAGACAGAAAGTTTAGTATAAGTTTCTTATATTTACGAGAATGCATGGACGTAATATACAGGGTATATCAAGACTGCTACCGAAAACGAAGCCGGGTGGTAGTTTAAGCGACTTCAGACACAATGCAACAGAAAAAGTTGCAAAAATAAGCGACAATTTTTTTTGTAATTTTTTTCATATTGCCATATTTTGGTGGTAAATAATTTTTTTCCTAAAATAATAGTGTATACCCTTTAATTTATAAATACTCTAAGATATAAGAGAGTTTAAATAATTATTTTAGCAAAAACTATGGATTTACCACCCAAAAATGACGATATTTAAAAAATCATAAAAAATAATTGTCGTGTTTCTATGCGAAAATTTTAGTTGCATTGTGTTTGTAGCCACTAAAACTACCACCCGGCTTCGTTTTCGGTAGCAGTCTTGAGATACCCGGTATATTACACGTCCATGCGAGAATGTTACACACTGAAATATGTCAATTTTCGTTTCTTTTTTTGAATGTTTAATTAAAAAAGTAGGTATTCTCATGATCGTTCGGACAACATTCATATTTATTTTGTCTTTATTATTCGACGTAGTTATAAATGATGGCGCGATTTTAACAACCATATTAGTAATACTCTAAATACTCGTATACATTCTATCATTAATTTTTAAACCGATGCTCAATATCTAAATTGTGGTTGTTTAATCTATTTCCACTTAGTATGTAACCAAACCCGTTCTGAATGTAACTATGCTTAGCAAAATAATATTTTTTCCAATATCACAATAAATAATAATAAATAAATAAATAACACCCAACAGTCACATACATAGTCCTGACTCCACACTAAGATCGAGTTTTGTGTCGTGGGTATCAGGAACTACGAGAGACTTTTCAGTCTCACAAACACCCAGACCCGAAAGAAATATTAGTGGGCCGCCACATTTTTATGTAATGTAATGATTAATGAATGGTATGACGAGCATCCCATTCGGTTGCTGGTATGCGGTACGACAGTTGAAGTACAGTAGCAAAACCAACCACCATGAATGACAAAGCAATGTTAGGATTCCACTGCGCTCGCCATCCTGAGACATAAGATGTTAAGTCTATATGCCCAGTAGTAGCTGTTTGGCGGGACAAATAGACATTGACATACTAGGAGGCCTCTCATGAGAGACCTACCATCAGTAAAAAAATATTTTTAGATCTTTAACTATCAACCCTATCCTGCAGCAGTGATTGCAGGCTGTTCGTTTCTCGCAAGCATTAGCAGGGTTAGGGGCGTGTAAGCGCACTATTACGCAACCTTACAATAACAAATACCAATGGTTCACACAAATATTTCTCTCGGTGCGGGGATCGAACCCGCGGCCTCTCGTTTCACAGGCGGCGTCTAACCAACTGCGCCACGGAGGCTGTCATAATCAGATAATCAGTCATCAAATAATTAGTTATGATTTCTACGTATAGTTATATAATAAACAGGTGTTTACGTTTCAACCACCGTATTTACATTGTACTTTTAATAAAAAATATTATTTTAGGGAGGGTAGGTATTCGATACGGTAGTTTCCTTTTGACATCTTGCTGGACGAACTTCAGTTTCTCGTGAACACTTGCGAAGGCAACACGCGCGCTCCATTGCTGCGCTTGAGTTCTTTTGTTGATTTCCTTTCTGATGTTTTGTTTACTGTTCTGGTTTATTTATTGTATTGTGTGTGTTGAAGAAATATATGGTTTAAATTATTTTGTGGACAATAATGAGTGCTACTACGATCATTGTTTTTGTCGCCATCATCCAGCTAGCTTCAGGGTCGAGATTCCGGTGAGTGATAGAGATGCAATATATTATTATTACCATTTATCTTTTATTACTGTGTGTGTTGTGTACATCTTTTTAAATAGTAGACTATACAGAGCTGCGAATCCAATATTTTAACAAAAAATATTTAATTTAATTCATCGACTTATTTAATCAAAACATTTATCGACATCAAACGTGATAAATGTTTATAAAATTAGGAATAAGGCAAAAGGAAGGTCAGAATTTATGTTCGCGTAGGTGCATATAGGTAGGTTTTGACGCCTTTTCTCGTCAGAAACATCAAATTGTATCCCTGAACTCAATCTAAATAGTAATTACTTACTTCTTTTCTTGCTTCCCCGTCCCGTCCCGGTCTATTCTATCCATCTCTAACTGGCCTACTGAGAGTTGACGGGCTTAACATATAGTCCATTGAAATGTTACAATTTAAGGACCGAATATTGCATTTTTTAGAGGACGCAATTTTTTTTTGGGACGTGTTTGGGGGGTCAATAGAAGCTTAACCTCAAGGGGTCGCCACCCTTGTCCCTCGGCCGCTATCTTGGAAAAAGAATTTTATATAACTTTTTGCTCTAAATTAAAAATTAAAGAAGTTATACAAACACCCTCCCCCAAAATGTCCCAAAAAAAAATGCGCCCTCTAAAAAATGCAAAGCTCATGCAACATTTCAATGGACTAATAATAGTTCAAATTGGGTATATGTACATGTAATGACTGTATGTATTGAATAAATAAATAAAATTACAATTCGCTCCGGTATGCAGCTCTCTCACTATATTATAGTGTGTGGTAATACACTATAAAAATAGACACGTAACTCGAGAAAAGTCAAAGTTTTGCCCTAGAATTTGAACACACGACCGCTGTGAACATGTTGGCTGCGTCTGATACATTACCAACAGGCCACCACGCACATTTAATATAAAGAAAATAAATTGAGTTTGATATTTCTAGATTATGAATACAAATCTTAACATAGATGTTACAGATGCATACAACATCCACATGAAATATTTTAATTTATGATTATTATTTAAATATTATTTAAATTCTATGTTTAATTTTTTTTCTTATTTTAAACACTACTAATTTTAATTCTCCCCGTTTTATGGACAGGTCCTAAATGGGAAGTGAGCCTTTTGATATTCACCACAGGTTAAAACCTACAACAGACATCGGCTTCTTACAAAATATGTACTTAAGATTTTTTTTTTATTGCAGTGAGTGGCGAGGCGGGCATGCCGTTCGCCTGATGGTAAGCGATACGACCGCTCATGAACAGTAGCAAAACCAAACAACACCTTGAATTACAAAGCAATGCTTGGCATTCCACTGCGCTCGCCATCCTGAGACATAAGATGTTAAGTCTCAATATGTCCAGTAGTTACTCTGGCTACAATGTCCTTCAATCCAAAACACAACAGTGCATTTAAACTGCTGTTTGACGGGAGAAATAGACATTGCGGTGGTACCCACCCAGGCAGCCTCTCACATATGAGAGACCTACCACCAGTAAAAATAAGGCAACCTATGTCCCTATGATTTTTGTGTGGAGAAATAAAGGATATTTTATTGTCAATCGTACATCCCATGACGATCTACTTTACTAGCATAGCTTTTAGTGGAACGACAGGGTGTTAGCAATGATTCAGAACGTCTATTGCGGCTTTTAGAGCGTGTACTGGACGGTTTACATTTCAGCTGCATCGCATTCACAATATTTTTATCACGTTTTTAAGTTACCTAACAAGGTGGGGTATATAATAAGATCTATATGTTATTATTAACTGATAATGTTACCAATGTTGTACATAATAAATGAATTACAACATAAAACGTCTATAACAAAATGAACTTTATCTAAAAATCAATGTTGAAATTTCAGTAAACTACGGTTTATACAAAATCCATTTTACAAAAAGTGGTTTAAAGATAAACCACGGACTATTTCATGGTCTATTGCCAAACCTGTCCGCCGCGCCGCGCCGCCGCCTAGTTTAGCGGTGATCTAAATCATTGTTTCTATATAGTGGTTTTGTTTAAATTTGTATACAATACTTTATCAGCCTATATACAGGCCTACTTTATAATCGAAGATACGATTGAGAGTGGTTAGGCCATATAGTCCAACACGCTGGCCTGGTGCGGGTTGGCGAACTTTTACCTTGTATACAATAAAGATTTAAATAAATAAATATATTGTAAACTAGCAGCCCGGCCCAGCTTCGCCCGGGTACAAATGGATTTCTGTACAATAATATGTACGTATTATACATATGAACCTTCCTCTTGAATCACTCTATCTATTAAAAAAAACCGCATCAAAATCCGTTGCGTGGTTTTAAAGATTTAAGCATACAAAGGGACATAGGGACATAGTTACAGAGAAAGCGACTTTGTTTTATAGTATGTAGTGATACTGTATGAATTTTTCATTTACCAACAAACAAATAAAACATTTCAAATTAGGTGGTGGGAGAACCGAATTGATGCAATTATAGTACTTTGAAGTCATCTTCTATATCTAATAAAATATTGGTTAGTCGCTGGCTGAGAAAATGTTTATATGTATAGAGGCAAATATTTGTGATCCCCATTTATTTCGAGTCTGTGAGTTGTAGGCCCGAAAAGTCTCTCGTAATTTCTAACAACTGCCAAAAGACTTGTATATTTTAGTCTTATTGATAAGAAACTCTTGTACAAAATGTTCTCCTGAAATCCGTATCCGATCCGAATAAGGTATCAAGCACCATTGAGTTCTATTTAAAAGGTCCGTTTCACATAAGAGGATAAAAAAGGTTTAATAAAATAAATTCAAAAATAGGTGTCCCTATTTCCACATTTGCGTACACAGTCACGCACCCAGTATATACTGGGTATATCAAGACTGCTACCGAAAACGAAGCTGGGTAGTTTTAAGGACTTCAGACACAATGCAACTAAATTTAGTGCAAAAAATTGTGACGATTTTTTTTATCATTTTTTTTCTAGTGTCTCATTAGGGTGGTAAATCCATAGTTTTTCCTTTAATAATAGTGTACACCCTTTTATTTTTAGAGACGCTATGGTACGCAAGGATTTAAATTATTATTTTAACCTAAACTATGGATTTACCACCGAAACTCGACAAAATTTAAAAAATAATTAAAAGTAATTGTCACGTTTCACGTTTCGTCACAATTTCTTTACGAAATTTTTAATTACATTGTGTTTGTATTCACTAAAATTACTACCCGGCTTCGTTTTCGGTAGCAGTCTTGATATACCCAGTATAAGTTGGAATAATTGGTAACTTAATAGGATTTACATACGAAAAGATATCTATCGCTTCATATATATCGCGTGCAGTGCAACACAAACTCTATCTAAGCTGCCAAGATTTGCTGTGAATTTTAAGCTGGTATATTCGGTCCTGAATTTCAGCTTCAGTTGGAACCACTGAATAAATCCTTTTCATCTAGATAATACGCATACACGAGACACTGGATTAGAACGTTTCATTAGTTCGTAATAGAAATATTAATAAATAATGTGAAGAATTGTGCGAATCACTTAATGTACGACTTTTTTTTCATTTATATAAATATATTTCCTACCTTTTTTCATATCTTTATTTTATTGCGCTGAATGGCGAGACGAGCATGCCGTTCGCTTGATAGTAAACAATATGACCGCTCATGAACTCTAGTATGCTAGAGTAAATCAGGGTGTTTAGTTATGACTAAACACCCTGATTTACTGTGTTTAGTTATGACTAAGCACCCTGATTTACAAAACAATGATTGGCATTCCACTGTGCTCGCCATTCTGAGACATAACATGTTAAGTCTCAATATGTTCGGTATTTACTCTGGCTACAATGTCCTTCAATCCGACACAATAAAGTGCATTAACACTGTTGTTCAACGGGAGAAATATACATTACCGTGGTGCCTACCCAGGCAGCCTCTCACATATGAGAGACCTACCACCTGTAAAATAATAACAGTAAATAAATAAAACATCCAATAATGTTTACAGCTATGAACACTCTTATACTCAATATTTAACTCTTCTTCATTTAATACATGTTTCACCCTTACAGTTTCAAAAAGAATTCCTTAACACCTAACAAGTTGAAAGCGTTGAATTCGAAAGTGTTGGCTCCGGTATAAATGCGACATTTCTGAATCGCTGGTACCAGGTGCAAGAAATTATTGCCGTTTTGTGAGCGCGATAAATTTTCTAATGGTTTTTACTGTATTTTAAGCTTAAAATGGGAAAAAATCGAAGTTGTGTGCGACTGTGCAATATCAAGTATTGAATTTCCAATTCGAGACTTGAAGTTTTATTTAATTATAAGAAATGAAAATACTTTATTGAATTTTGAAATGTTATACCTATATTATTTAAATACAGTATTTTTTCTCTGGCACTCAGCTTTCACGCATGTTTTCGCCAGAGAAGCACGGGCAAGTAACTCTAGCGTAGCTTTTTTAAAACAACTATGGTTAAGTTATACTATCACGATGTTTGGTTGCGAGTAAAACCGTTTGGGTGAGTTTCTTTTAATACATTTATGATAAAGTGACTGGTATAAAATGGATTTATTCATTTTTATGCGTAGTTAAAGGAAGGTAGTTTACACTTAACAAATATGTATTAAGAAATTAGTCATCCCAAAAAAAAATAGGTATGATTAATAAGTATGGTTCGTTTTATTATGTCAAATGGACAAAATAATATTTGAACCTGGGCGATGAACCTAGTATGAACTGAATCTGTATCAGCCCCTATACGTCCCACGGCAGGGCACGGGCCTCCTCTACAATCGACAGTACGATTGAGAGTGGTTAGGCCATATAGTGCACCACGCTGATCTAGTGCGGGTTGGCGAACTTGCATAACATAGATTTTTTTATAAATCGCTATGGTATGAAGGTTTCCTCACGATGTTTTCCTTCACCGTTTTAGTGCGTTATGAACTGAATATGAAATAACTATCAATGAATGAAATATTTGGCATGTGATTATATGAAAAGTATCCCGTGGGACGCACCTGGAATACCATGTGCCGGTAATTGCCGCCCGGGAGATAATTGAAGAATTATTACGCCGGAATAAATTAACTTAACTGTCATAGTGCAAATAATGGAGCCAACATTACGGTTAGTGCGTCATACATATTAACCTTTATAGAGCGTGAAATTACTTTTTTATTGATATGACAAAATAAACCTGATTATTAGTGGAGTGTCTATACAGGGTATATCAAGACTGCTACCGAAAACGAAGCCGGATGGTAGTTTTAGTGACTTCAGACACAATGCAACAAAAAATTTGCAAAAAATGCGAGAATTTTGTTCCTATCGTCATATTTGGTTTGTAACATAGTTTTTTCTAAAATAATAGTGCACACCCTTTTATTTTTAAATACGCTGTGGTACTTAAATTATTATTTTAGCATCAACTATGGGTTTACAATCCAAACACGATGATAGTTACAAAAATATAATGTAGCCTTTCATTGCATTATGTCTGAAATCACTGAAATTACCACTATATACTCTGTACATTTTAATAATTATGCCGGCCAACCGGTATTTTCGGATTGACGGACGTTGTAGCCAGAGTAACTACTGGACATACTGAAACTTTACATCTTATGTCTTAGGACAGCGAGCGCGGTGGAATACCAAGCATTAATTTGTAATTCAAGGTGTTTGGTTTTGCCACTGTTCATGAGTGCTCGTGTCACTTACCATCTGGCGCACGGCTTGCTCGTCTCGCCATTCATAGCAGTAGAAAAACGTGCGTTAACTAAAAAAGGTTTATAACTATTTACGAATAATAGTACCGTTAGTTTTATTCAGCGTCAAAGAATATTCTCTAAAATTACAATATGGCAGTTAACCCCGTTGTATCGTAATCATCCCCTTACAATTACTCCCCCGAGTTAATCCACGGGGCGCGATAACTTATGAGTAATGCTTTCAACGTGCCTTGCCTACAGGATTTAGGATAGTAACATATTATACTAGCGGCCCGGCCCAGCTTCGCCCGGGTACAAATAGATTTCTGTACAATAATATGTACGCATTATACATATAAACCTTCCCCTTGAATCACACTATCTATTAAAAAAACCGCATCAAAATCCGTTGTGTAGTTTTAAAGATTTAAGCATACAAAGGGACATAGGGACATAGAGACGGAGAAAGCGAGAGCTTTGTTTTATACTACGTAGTGATGTTTCAAAAGTCCTTAGGGATTCTTAGGCTGGTAGTACAAAGGAGAAGTTGATAATAAACTAATTGTTTTAAACCAAGCATCTTATAGTAAGTGCCTTGTAGAACAACGGCTTATTATTTGAACAATACAGTTACATTCTAATTAATAATGGAACATAAACAATATTTATATTATTTCGAAATTTTCAACAATATATGATATTTATATATTTTTCAGTACAAATAAAATAAACTAGGTAATAAATTAATAACGAAGCAAAAGTAAACATAGTAGTTATAGTTAATAATAGACATAGACAATTTACATACATACTAGCAGCCCGCCCCGGTTTCGCCCGGGTCCAGTCCACATCAGACAAAGAAAGAAAATTAATAAGACCTTAAATTAATAGCACCTAACAGTCACATACATAGTCCTGACCCCACACTAAGGTTGAGTCTTGTGTCGTGGGAATCAGGAACTACGATAGACATTTCGGTCTCACAAACACCCAGACCCGACTTAAATACCAGTGAATGACACAAACATTTGCTGCGGTCTGGGGATCGAACCTGTGGCCTCCTGTTTCCCAGTTCGCGACTAGACAACTACGCTTCGGAGGCTGTCAAATATTCATACTCTAGTTAGATTGGAATGCACATACAGCCGCTGGCAATAAACAATCCCAATCCAAATTTGCCATTTGAGATTGACAGCTCAATCTTTTTTCTGATACTATATTGCCAATAATCAATCTCAGTAGTGAAAAAACTATGGCAACATGGTAAATGACAAATCGAAAAGTAGAAAACAATCCAGATTGACTTCAATATAATTTTTTCGATTGATTATTGGCATCGGCCGTTTGTTACTTTATCTTACAAAAATATACCAAAATAATAATAACATTTCGATATCCAAAAATACTTCCACATAAATCTATCAATGTTTAGTACCATCCAAGCTGTGACTTTGACAAATGGATTGTCACGTTACCAGCATAAGATGAGCCTTAATACTTCCCTTTACGAAAATAAATGTATCAGAATTGAAGGGGATCAAGGGGTCTATTAAAACTGGACGTGTTTTTACCCAAAATTGTTACTTATAGATCAAGTATTTGCAGAGTTGCGAAGAAAAAATGCTATGGGAATATAAGTAGGGCAATCGTATCATTGCTTCCGCGTTGATAATGGATCGATATAAGATGTTTTGTAATCTATTGAGACAAAACTGTGTTTTTTGTATGTCTTGTGTTTATTTTATTACATTTTCCCGCTAAACAGTAGTTTAAATACACTGTTGTTTCGATTTGAAGGATATTGTAGCTAGAGTGACTACTGGACATATTGAAACTTAACATCTTATCTCTCAGGATGGCGAGCACAGTGGAATGTCAAGCATTCCTTTGTATTTGATGTTTGGTTTGACTACTGTTCAACGGCCGTATCGCTTACCATGAGGTGACGGTCATGCTAGTCTAGCTATACAATGTAATAAAAATCCTCACAATAAATTACATATTTAGCCGAAGGAAGTCCACTACTGAACATAGGCCTCCCCCAATGATTTCCACAGTGACCTGTTGGAGGCAGCCTGCATCCAGCGACATTCCGCGACCTTTACCAGGTCATCTGGCCACCTTGTGGGTGGACGTCCTACGCTGCGCTTTCCGCTACGTGGCCTCCATTCGAGAACTTTTTGGCCCCATCGGCCATCAGTTCTCCGTGCTATGTGCCTCGCCAATTGCCATTTCAACATACTAAATCGCTGAGCTATATCAGTTATTTTAGTTCTCCTACGGATCTCCTCATTTCTGACTCGATACATTTGAGTCATTTTTGATTTCACAAAAAACTACATATATTTTACAAATAATTTACACCAAAGTATTATTCTGAATTGACACAAAGTTCGTAGTGTCATGCACGTCAATAAAATACCGCACTATCGGTAAATACGTATATGCAGAGTTATACAGTCATATCGCTGAACGGTGAACCGCATGCTCGGCTAACTATTCAGAGCAATATCAGAAAATCCCCACAAAAATCACGTATCATTTACAAATAATTTACACCAGTTTCATTCTCAATTGACACAAAGTACGTAAAGTCATGCATGTTAATAAAATACCGGACTATCGGTAAATACGTTTATACAGTCGTATTGCTGAACGGTAAACGGATGCTCGTCTAGCCAATCACTGCATTTAAAAAACCGCACAAAAAATTACATATATTATACAAATAATTTACACCAGTTTTATTCTGAATTGACACAAAGTACGTGAAGTTATCCACGTCAATAAAATTCCGGACTATGGGTAAATACGTTTATATTGTCCGGCGGTTCCGGGTTCGACCGGATGTGTCGCGGTCCGCGCCGGATGAAACCTTTGTAACTCTCAGGGTTACACATTATTGAGGTCGGCTTGTATCCGCTTTAATAGACTTTGATGGGATTTGATGGGAGGTGAATTGGTTTTTAATTATTTGAATGGAAAATTTATTAGTTAGGTCTATCTTTAATAAACCTACATAATATTTTAAGCCGTTGAGAATTAATTTATTTATGTATTCATGTCACCACTTAAACCTCAATTAATCAACAATGGAGCATAAGCAATATTAATATTAATTTAAAAAAATAAACTTCAAAGGCCATTACATTGTTTCTAGAAAAAATAAATACACAATTCTAATTTTTTTCCATTGATTAGGCTCTGAAACCACTGGATCGATTTGATATATTCTTTCAACATAACTTACATTATCCCTGATGTATGTAGATCTACTTCCGGGCAGAACTTGGCTAGGCCACTAGGTCAATGTATCCGAAAATCTTCCTATAACATTAATATAATAATTGATCAAACCCAAAAAATTGTAGGTATGTTGAAGTCTAATAAAAAGGAGCATTATACTAAACTCATTTTTGAGTCAAAATTCCCAAAAAAAACACGAAATAGGTATTCTGAAATCTAATAAAAAAATAAAACAGCATAAACCAAAAGCATTTTTGACTCAAATTACTCTTAAATATCCCGTCCTATATAATAATCAAACTAGTCGCCGTACACCTTCTAACTGTAACTAACAAGTACATTATCCCAAAAATAGTGTAGCGAGCTAGACCGGCGCTCACAATTTAATGACTGTAGCCTTTGTTGGTAATTGTATTTTAACTATTCACAGGATCAGACACAGTTTAGTTGAAGTTAGTAGTGCAAGTCTGCGCAGAGATGTATAGAAAAATGTATTGTATATTTACTTGCTTAATTGGTCTCGTGGCTTAGCTTGTAATAGCTCCTTAGGTCTTGAATTTGCTTGGCATTGGAATATTTATTTATTAAACTTCATATACACATAGTGTAAGAGCGAACTTAATGCCAGGGACATTCTCTACCAACCCTGAGATGGTGCAGAGACGAACTGAAATAGGTGTACATAATAACTTAATTCAATTATAAAATTATAATAAAATATTTTTCTGATATGGAATTCGGTTTGATTCTGACTGCATGCTAATCATTATAAAAGACTAAAGACACATAAAAAGTCAGTCTCAATATCACTCTCGATTATAGAAGAGGTGCAGTGCTCTGCAGTGGGACGTATATGGCCTGACACAGATACAGATAAATAAATAAATAAATATACCTAACACTCACATAGGTGTGGGGTCACCACACTAAGATCGAATATTGTAGGTATCTGGAACTACACTAGACTTTTCGATCTCACAAACACCTGAAATAAATACCTGTAGTTCACTCAAATATTTATTCGGTGCGGGAACCGAACCCACAGCCTCTCGTTTCACAGCCGGCGTCTAACCAAATACACCATGGAAGCTGATAAAAAATTATTCAAAATTGCTAACATACGCTACTACCGCCTCAACTGTGGCGTATAAACCGGAACAGGGGAGTTTTTGCGCCATTCGGCATCCTCTTTCAAAAGTTATTGTTGCACGGGAGTAAAAGCTTGCAAAATACAATTACGTTATTTTTTCGAGCTTTTGAAAGAGCTTCCATGGAGTTTGTGCGTTTAGGAGTCCGTCATTCAGTGTGGGAAACGGGGAAATGTTTTTCACTTTTTGTTGTATATGTCAGGCATTTTTTTACAATTTTATGTATGACTAGATTTAACTAACAGCGTCCCTCGCGTGCGCATATTAAATAACTCGGGAATATACAGGGTGTATCCAGAATACGTCCGAAAACAAAGCCGGTGGTAGTTGTAGTGACAAAAAATATTTTTAAAAAGTGAATATTTTTTTTTGTATTACGTATTAGGGTGGAGAATACATAACTTTTTCCTAAATGATAATGCACACTTTGATAAAATATACACTACATTGTAAGTAACGGCCTAAAAAACGGCAAGGGGAATAAGAGCACAAATTAGCGTGTGGTCTTATTTGATTTTCGTATGACCTAAAAACTTAATAAAATTTAACTTAAAGAAATAAGGTTTATTATTACCTGAAGTTGATTATAATTTAAGACTGTTTGCTACATCTCGTAGTTCAAAATTCAGGTGTATAAGTATATGCAACCTCGGCCAAAGACTATGGTACGCGATTGGCAGTTATTTTACTAAAAAATATGCGAAAATTTTAGTTGCAGTGTGTCTTCTCCTCATTTTTCAATTTTATCTGATCTATGTATAAATCTATCTGAAATAATATCAGCGATATCACAGGCAGATACATAGCTAAATTTAGTGTAGTAACCTAACAATACATATTAAACTAGGCGCAAACAGGGAAAGTACATTAACCCGAGCTAATTGACCCAAAAAGTGCTTTGAAAATTATCCAAAACTTTCAAGTTTCGTTGTTTAGGGGTTGAATTTAGGGGTGAAATGGGGCGATTTATAACAAACGATTTATTAAAGGCCCGACGCGAAGAAATGTTCGCGACACCTGGCTTTGGTTAATCAATAATTTTGCTGCGCGAAATTATTTTGTCGGCATTGCGCAAGTCAATTTAGTAGTATTTATTGTGGATATTTGATTCGGCGTAAAAATATTAGCCTTTTGTTTAATAGTAAATTTTCTGTGGCTTAATATGTCTTTTAGTCTCAGAACGAGATTCGAACTGAAGGCCTCGAGTTTGAATTGTAAAAATAGGACGTAATAGGAAAAACCTCCCTTTTAAAGTCGGTTAAAAAAAACGTGTAGGCAGGTAAAATAAGTAATGTTCTCTTTTACATAACATTACATTACATTCTAACTTTCCTAAATGGCACGTAACGCATGTAAGATTCTATTCCGTGGTACCACGTGTAGCAAGTTGATAGCTATTTGCGTGCCTGATCCTGTTTATTTCCCGGAAATATTCCGTATCCCGTATATCCGGGATAAAACGTTCACTCTCCAGAACAAACATTGATAGTTTCAACGGAAAAGTGTATTATTATTTCAATAATGTTATCGATATCCTGGATAAATTTTAGATGTCCCACAGGCAAAAACATATTTTACTTTCACAATAAGTTGTAATCTTGAGGAGGCCCATGCCCTGCAGTGGGACGTATATGGGTTGATACAGAATAAGTTGTAGTTGTATCAGCCCATATACATCCAACTGCAGAGCACAGGCCTCCTCTACAATCGAGAATACGATAGAGAGTGGTTAGGACATATAGTTCACAACGCTGGCCTAGTGCGAGTTGGCGGACTTACATACCATAGATGTTCTTATAAATCACTCCACAATAAGTTTATGTTAATATATCCTTATATTACATCAAAATACTATACCGGGTATCTCAAGACTGCTACCGAAAACGAAGCCGGGTGGTAGTTTTAGTGGCTACAAACACAATGCAACTAAAAATTTCGCAAAGAAACGCGACTGTTATTTTTTATGATTTTTTAAATATCGTCATTTTTGGGTGGTAAATCCATAGTTTTTGCTAAAATAATAATTTAAACTCTTTTATACCTTAGATTATTTATAAATAAAAGGGTATACACTATTATTTTAGGAAAAAAATGCATTTACCACCCAAATATGGTCACAAAAAAAAAATAACAAAAAAATTGTCGCTTTTTTTTTGCAACTTTTTCTGTTGCATTGTGTCTGAAGTCGCTTAAACTACCACCCGGCTTCGTTTTCGGTAGCAGTCTTGATATACCCTGTATTAGTATAATTACTACAAGGCGTAATTGTACTGTGGTACGATTACAAAACTGAGGTCTCGGGTTCAAATCCCGGGTGGCGTAACGTGATATTGGATTTTTTCTATTCATTATCAGCACAGAGATTATTGTGACAGAAAGTTTAATAAAAATGAAGATGATATATTTTATCACCGTTTAAACGAAATATATTAAAGTTAATTTAATATTTATTTCAGCACGAGTTGCACGGTCATCTTTTTGAATCTTCAAATGTACTGAAGATCCTACCCTTCCTTTTTAAATCAATGTAAGCGACAATTGGATTTATTTATTTTATTTTACTACACTCAAGTTGATAAAAAGAGGCAAACCAAAAGTAGAATTATGTATAATTTCAAATTAAAATGTGTTTCGCAATGAGAGGAAAGGGTGTTGTATCATTTTGTGTGGCGCCAACTCGAAGCTAAAGTAACCCGGTTTTAAATTAGGTGTGACCACGCCTTAACAATGTAGTTCGGGAGTTGTATGACAATTTTTATTTTCTTGATAAATCTAATTATAAGATAACTTACATACATTACATAATAAATAAAAATAAAAAGCCTTTTATTCATGCAGATCACAAGATTGAAAAAAATAAATAAAAAAAAATGACAGTTTGGTTGTAATATTACAAGTAGTACATATTTCAAGTTTTTGTTAATGTATTAGTTCACTGGTTTGTTAGTTTTAATATATTATTACTTATCTATGTTTACTGTTCTGCAAGAACCCCTCTGTAGGTGAAGGCCTCCTCCAAAGACATCCAGTGTTCTCTATCCTGGGCAACTTTAATCCAGTCGGGTCCGGCAATGTTTATAGTATCATCTTCCCATTTTGTTAAAGGTCTGCCTCTTCTTTTTTTCCCCTGTGGGCCTGGCCAAATAGTCACCCTTTTCGTCCATCTCTTGTCTCGCAGGCGCGCCACATGTCCAGCCCATTTCCATTTTAGTGCTTTGGCATGGACCAATACGTCCCTTGCCTTGGTGATGTTTCTGATTTTTGTGTGTCTTATTTTTTCAATTTTTTTAATATATACATTACATAAAAACTCAAAAAATACGCCGGTTTTTAAATCATATGTCCTATATTCATTTCCAACATGTACACGACATTATGAAAAGGCTTTCTACCACATACAACTCGCATATTAAAATGCCTACAATGTTTACTCTTTAACAATCACATCGGAATACCCTCCCGTTTCGAACATCCTTCACATCAGCCGCAGACAACTCCGTTCTGTATTCAGATCCTTATTCTATTCTTTTTAAAATAGCTGTCAGCATTGTCGTCATACTAGAATAGGTTACTTTACTCATCGTTCAAAAAATAACCTGTTACAATAAACTAATGCCTACACTTAAGACTATGGGTCTTAAGTGCTCGATTCTTACACACCTCTTTTATGTTTATCTGGATGTACCTAATACTTTGTTATAAATACCTTTCCTGTACATTAAAAAACATTGCAAACAATGTGGTAAAAAGTGCAATAAGCGATGAAAAATAAAACAACAATTTTTGTTTTTTTTGTGTTTGTTTTTTATTATTATTGGAGCACGTGTCATTTATAAGCTTCTAATAAGTTACAAAGCCAAACTACTGATATAATAGTTATCAGGCTATTTCTACATATATTTGCGGTGTATTTTATCAATAACATAAAATCAAATTCCCTAGAATTAAAAGGTATGTTTTTTTATAATTTAAAAAAAATATTATTTTTTTGGAGACTATCCCGCCCTCACGCCCGCCACTGCAACTCCTGTGTCGCAGAATCAACAGTGGCACGCAATGTAATGAAACCCATTGAAGCTCACATTAATTGTATTTAACAATTCACTGCCAGTTTTTCCTTCTAAAATATTTTTGTCTGAGACTCCCGCGCTATTTCTCGTTTCATGTGCAAGCCGGTTTATCTTATCCTACATCACCGCGCTTACTCCGCAAATTAGAAATGAAAGCATACACTTTTGTCCTCGTAATTTTGTTTCTGAGAAAGAAGGGTTGGAAATATATTATTATGCCGGCAAAGAAGTAAATAGGACGCGTTTATGAGGGGTAACAAGGCATAGACTGTTATTAGTCTTTCTTTTCTTCAATAAATATATATACAGGGTATATCAAGACTGCTACCGAAAACGAAGCCGGGTGGTAATTTAAGTGACTTCAAATACAATGCAACTAGATTTTGTGCAAAAAAATGTTAACGATTTTTTTTTTGTTATTTTTTCCTATGGTCGTATTTGGATGGTAGATTCTTTTTTTTCCCAAAATAATAGTGTATACCCTTTTACTTATAAGAACTCTAAGGTAGGTATAAAAGAGTTTAAATTATAATTTTAGCAAAAACTATGGATTTACCACCCAAAAATGATGATATTTAAAAATCATAGAAAATTATTGTCGCATTTCTTTGCGAAAAAAACGGCTTTGCACAATTTGTTTTGTTCGGTAACATAGAAAATGGTATTCAGTAATAAGAAAATCGCATCTGTACTCCATTATATTTATTTATTTTAGAGCTTAGAGTAATTACTGGATATATTGAGACTTAACATCTTATGTCACATGACGAGCGCGGTGGAATGCCAGGCATTGCTTTGTAATTTAAGGTGTTGTTTGGTTTTACTACTGTTCAGTGGTATCGTAACAGTCGTATCGCTTACTATAAGTCGAACGGTATGGTAGTCTCGCCATTCAATGCAACAAAAAAAAATGAAATAATTTATAAACATATGTATCCATTTGTTTTGATTTTTCTAACCTATGTTTTTGTTCAAGATGAAAAAATACCGATTAGTCAACCGATAAATACCATAGCTCTGCATACCATTAAACACGTGACCTATAAACAAATGTGGTATCCCATAAATTCCCTGAAACATCGTTATTAAATACTTTCGTTTGACCATTCGCCCTCGAAGGGTTGCGGGAATGTATTCAAATGTCGCTAAGAAAGGATTCTTTGCGTTTCGTCGGTATTCCAATACCGGGTATCTCAAGACTGCTACCGAAAACGAAGCCGGGTGGTAGTTTTAGTGGCTACAAACACAATGCAACTAAAATTTTCGCATAGAAACGCGACAATTATTTTTTATGATTTTTTAAATATCGTCATTTTTGGGTGGTAAATCCATAGTTTTTGCTAAAATCATTATTTAAACTCTCTTATATCTTAGAGTATTTATAAATTAAAGGGTATACACTATTATTTTAGGAAAAAAATTATTTACCACCAAATATGGCAATAGGAAAAAAAATCAAAAAAAAAATTGTCGCTTATTTTTGCAACTTTTTCTGTTGCATTGTGTCTGAACTTTTTCTGTCGCTTAAACTACCACCCGGCTTCGTTTTCGGTAGCAGTCTTGATATACCCTGTATAAGTGTTAAACAATCTGCGAGAAAGATTTTATTGTAAATCTTTGTATTCAGGGTTATGTTCATTCGGTATCATCCCACTGCTGGCACGGGCCTCTACAATCGAGAGTACGATTCAGAGTGGTTAGGCCATATAGTCCACCACTTTGGCACTAGAAACAGGCGGGTTGGCGGACTTACATACCATAGAAATTCAAATTAACAGGAAGTTGAAAAACCTACATTCATGTAGGTCATTAGTAAAATTATTATTCCTATTTTCAAAATATTTAAACATTTTTATTTTTAATGCCTACACAGAATGTACCTTACTTAAGCTCTTATTCATAGACAGTTTATAAATGTATTTTAGTTATTAAATGTTTTGTCCGTTTTAAATTACTTAAATTCAGTTTTATCGAAATCAAAACATCCTATAATTCTTATCACTACATAGTATAAAACAAAGTCCCTATGTCCCTATGTCCCTTTGTATGCTTAAATCTTTAAAACTACGCAACAGATTTTAATGCGGGTTTTTTTAATAGATAGAGTAATTCAAGAGGAAGGTTTATATGTATAAAACGTACATATTATTGTACTTAAATCTATTTGTACCCGGGCGAAGCTGGGCCGGGCCGCTAGTGAAGAATAAAAAATGTTCAGTCTTTAAAATATCACAGTATAATATTACCAAAATACGTCCTATAATAGGATTCGGGTCGCTTTATTTAGAGGGGTTAGGTTATATATCCACCACCAAACAGCAGTTTAAACGCACTAATGTGTTTCGGATTGAAGGACATTGTAGCCAGAGTAACTACTCGACATATTGAGACTTTACATCTTATGTCTCTGGATGCCAAGCGATATAAAATGCCAAGCATTGCTTTGTAATTCAAGGTGCTGTTTGGATTTCATACTGTTCATGAGCGTTCGCATCGCTTACGATCAGGCGAACGGCATGCTCGTCTCGCCATTAATTGAAATTAAAAAAAAACCTGGTCTATTGCAGGTTGGCGAAAACCATACTTTGGCTTGACATATAATAATTTAATAGGACAATCTAAATGAAAGGTAATATTTAAAATTATATAATTACATAATAATAAAATAAATAAACAGTTACATGTATAGAGCCCACATTGATCCCAAATTCTTGTCCAAACCAAGTCTTGCGCCGTAGGTATCTGAATCTAAGAGAGACCTTTTGGTCTTCGACGGGGGTGCCCGAATATTTGTGGTCCTCGCGAAAATTTGTTTCGGTACGGGGATCGAACCTGCGGCTTCTTTTCACAGCCGTCTTCAAATTGAGAACAGAAAATGTGAAAAGTTTTTCTCGGCTGTAAGATTTAATATAAAAATGATTTTTTTATTGCTATGAATGGCGAAACGAACATTCCATTCGGCTGATGGTAAGCGATACGACCGATCCTGGGCAATAGCAATACTTGGCATTCCACTGCGCTCACCATCCTGAGACACAAGATGTTAAGTATCAATATCCTTTAAACCCAATCCCGTTTTATATAATATTTCATAACATTAGTTCAATAACGCTGGAGTGGCAGCTCAATAGATCTTTGCGTCAAAAGAAAAGTAGTTTAAAGTATTTAAGTAGCACTTCTAAGTATCCTGGCTTACTTAGCTTTTAAACTTTTGAGGGAAACGTACAGTAACTCACGCCTATATTCCCATAGGACTAAACAGAAGTAATAATATCACCCATAGTTTATCGAACATAATTCCGCCATTCACATTATGTGTTGTGTATTTCCAGTGATATGAGTTTTCTAAACGGAATAAAAAAATAATTGCCCAGCTCGTCGTTCATTGTTTTCCCAACAACGAATTTTACGTAACAGATAATATTCTAAAACCATTATTGTAAACCGATCACAGCCTTTGGTATGATACAAATTTGTTATAATACCTAATATGAAACCTGTTCTTTTTGTATAATTTAAAACATTGGGCAAGTAAGACAGGGAAAAGAAGATAAAATTGACTCTAAATTAAGAACACGAATAACAAATAAACAGCACATCCAGTAATGTATTTTCCTCGAATTTTAGAGCACTAAATCGCATCAATAAAATCATGTCGGATAATAACAGCACTGTTAATGAACGAGAAAGCCAAATTTAAATGCTTTTAACCTCTCGAGGATTTCTCAAACATACTTCACATAACTAATACAATCATTCGACTTTGTACCGAAAATTTAAAAAATATATAGAATATAAAACTTTTTTATATTTTGGCAGAACTACAATAAGAAATATCAGTGATATCCACACTTTGGCAATGCCAGTCTTGTGGCCATAGAGAAGAAGTAGCTACATGCTATACATGTTAGTACTCGTATAATTGGATATTGTGTACAGTCAGCAACATAAGTCGCTGAACACTTCACATTTTTTGATAACCTTTTTATGAATTAAAATTTGTACGTACCACTCTGTAGTCGTAAAATATAACCAAGTGAAGTCATCTATGCTGAGAAGTGCCATACGATATTGAATATAATTATTATTTTGGATGATAGCACAATTCCAAATCTCGAAAATGTGTAGCGACTTATGTTGCTGACTTCACTAAATTTATAGTAGACTGTAAAATCGTCTTAAATTAAGTTAAAACTAATGCAAATTATCACATTCGTTGAGACTAAAAAAACATAATACGTGTACATTGTTCTTTATCATAAGTATTTCAATAAAAACAACATTTAAAATAGAAAACACCATTATTTATTAGTATTTATTACTTGACAGCCTCTTGCGCAGTTAATTCGACGCCGGCTGTGAAACTAGAGGCTGCGGGTTCGATTCCCGCACCGAGACAAATGTTTGTGTGATACACAGGTATTTGTTCTAGGTCTGGGTGTTTGTGAGACCGAAAAGTCTCTCGTAGTTCCTGATATCCACGACACAAGACTCGATCTTAGTGTGCGGTCAAGACTATGTGTGTGACTGTTTGGTGTATTAACTTATTGTGGGATAGAAAAACATCTTGCATGGTTTCATATACCCAACCTATTTGTATCATTATGGTTAGGCTATGTGTGTGAATACTAGATTCACTAACTTATTTAACATATTTGTATTGTCAAAAATATTATAATAACAGACAGACACCCAAACTTTTTTTATATAAAATCAATCTGCCGAACGATAGATATTCAGAAGTATAAAACACGCATTCAAAGTTCATGAACCTCTGAGTATTTCATTATCAATATTATACTGTTAAAGCGAATTCATGTTTATTTATATCACAATTAGATAAATCATATTTATGTTTTGGCAATTGAGGAATCGAGTAACCAATTGGCTATTTTTTTATGACTTGTTTTCTTTATCAGTCCATATACGTCCCACTGCAAGGCACGGGCCTCCTCTACAATCGAGAGCACGATTGAGAGTACTTATGACTTGTTCTACCTGACTATATTTTTACTGACGTTTACTAAGGTCTCAGGTTCAAACACCGGGTCAGGCAAAGTGATATTGATCTTGGTTATAAATCCAGATAATTATTATCATCTACGTTAGCCACAGTAGCGTACTTGGGCTACGGTATGACTGCAAGGGCTCGGGTTCGATCCCGGGTCGGTTGAAGTGATATTGAATTTTTCTGTTCATATCAGCCTGGAGTCAGGAATTTGTGCTCGATATGGCAAATACCCATATTACATCATGGGCGTGAGTTTATATTCTTGTGTACCTATATTTATATTGTCCTATTAAAACCCCACATTGCAAAATAAAATCATCATAAACAATATCTAGTTGTAGACCAGATACATACCATACCACTTTTTATTATATCGCACAATATTAATAAAACATGTACTAAATATAACCATCAGGCAGCCACATACACAAAAATATCAGCTTCAAAGTTATTTAACTACTCACTGATACCCATATTAAACATGCTGGTTTTTTTGCCTTCTGCCTACACCACAATGCCGCGTGATGATAGCCGTGCAAGAGTAACAAGCAGATCGGTAATTTTTCACTGTTTAAAGCGCCATCAATCGTTTTAACGGCCGAGTGCGTTATCATAAATGCATGGTGGCCATATGTGTGCATTTTGTAGGATATTTTTATATTAACTTAATTAATTAATTAATAAAGCATACTACATTGTATCCGGATAGTTCATTCACCGCTCAGGCAGCTAGGTTGTAGAATGCCATGTCGTTAAATATTAGACATGCTAAGGCACTTAATATTTTTTTAAACATCACGACTTGTCTCATATTATATATTTTTGTATATTTACCATGTATTAGTTAGGTATATATATTTAAATAATTTTCTATATTTGTGTTATGTATTATTATATATTTATGTCTATAAATATTTTTTCTTCATTTATTTTTGTCCGCTAAAATAAATTACATTGCTCTTGTTGCACGTAAAATGCACAATTCTAGATTCCTGTCCATCAAAAGATTTAATTATATTAGTTATATTTTATTATTAAATGTAGGATGTACATTAAAGAGTATAAATCAATATTTATGGAAATCGAGCAGGTGAACCTTATCGAATTTAAAACTCACCATTATCGAATTTTCGAATGCATCTGATTTTTTAAAAGTAGTTTTTAGATTCGTTCTCTTACCCTATTGAAAGAAATATGATTTCTTTACTTTGTACTTTTATTAGGTAAAATCTGGACCTTTGCTGAAACAGAAATTACTTTTGACACCCTCATCAACTAGATAAATAAAACATCCTCTAACGAAAATCTGTGCACTAATAAAAAAATATTGGTTGTTATACAGGGTGGACAAGAAAACGGCGCACCTGCCAATATACATTATAGTATATGGTGAAGGCATCTTAATTAAGACGGATTTGCATGGCGCTAGCGAATATTAAGAAAGATGCCGAGAAAAAAAAACTAACGTTACATATGCTAACCCTTAACACATTACGCTAAAGTGATTGAACCTTACAACTGAACGGTAGACACAACAATAAATAAGCAGAGCTCATTATTTACTTATAAGTCGTGCGATTGTGTACATAACGCTCAGGGTACATAAAAAAGATATTAAATTAATACTGTCAACAGTCACATACATGGGTACTAACCCCACACTAAGATACAAATCTTGTGTCGCGGGTATTAGAAAAATAATTATGGTTCATGGAAATTGTCTCGGGGCAGAAACCGAACCCGCGGTCTCTCATTTCACAGGCAGTTCTTACCAACTGCGCCACGGAGGCCGTCGGTGACTCATATGGGCTGGTTAGTTGTCATTAATGACCACTAAAATAGTTAACTGACCTTGTAATGTAAACCGTAATGACCTTGATAGGCAAGGATGGAAGCGCAGGATCCGCCAAAACCCGCACGAAAACACTGTCACAGTTTGGTAGCACAAATCACTTTTTCTTTTACATTTCACATAACACAAGTTACATCAAAAGCTATCAAATTGGGTAATGTTCAAAGCATAGTGAAATTAATAAAATTTACTCAAAATAACTGAAAACGAATTTACAATAATATGCACACGACTAATACATGCACACGCGATCGCAATCCGAATTCAACTAATAAAAAATAAATTATTATTTTGATTCTTGAAAGATAAAGGCCTGTTCACATTAGATACAAAGCTTTCCTATTTGAGTTCATAATAATTCATGTGAACAATTAGTATTACTACTGTATCAGACCATATACGTGCCACTGCAGGGCACGGGGTCTCCAGTGCAGTAAATTAGTGCTTAGTGTTTATTGATTTCACTAATTTTATCTCACAGAAGTCTCATATGCAAATTCTATGCTATAGTGGTAGACGACATTTCTCTAGGTATAAGAATTTAGAAGAAATTTTATCACTTTAAAGTAACATTATTTTCAAAACACATTAAAGTAATGTTAAATACAATAATAAGGAAAAGTAAATAGGCAATTTGTAACTGACTGGATCGGTTGATGACATATTTAAATAATATTATAAGCTCTTGAGCAAGTAAGGACCATTCTATCAGTCCAATAAGATCTTTTTTTTAACGTAACTTTTATATCGGAGTAGGTACTTAATCAAATTAAGTTATATCAAGTGTGTAGTGTGAACACACCTCAAGATGTCGGTCTTCTTTTGCAAAATGCTAAAAGTTACCGACAAAGAAATTGCCGCCTTTCGGCTCGGGCTCACAAAGGGCGGCGGCAACCTCAAAGGAAGAATAATCGAGCTGCGATGGATCCGACGAAGTACACTATGACCGGCGGCTTCCTTTGACTAATAGGGCCGAATTGGGCCATCATTTTAAAACTCTTATTTTTTATTAATCAGTGTCATCAGATTATTTTTTCAATGAATATTAATTATTTAGAAAATTTAAATGTTATGTAGGTATTACCAAAACTTTTCTAATTATAATTAAATTCGCAATCTTACATGATTTAAGCGATGACCAGTGTGATTTCTTGGTGTCTTTCAGTTTGGATTTGTGACACTAAGGAAAATAATGACAAACAAAATAGTCAATCCATACACGATGCAACTGCACCTAAAGTTATTATGTTGTTCATTTATTGACGCTTAAATCTAAGTACGTCCCTGTTTAACTGATTGATTTATTTGAAATGAAACAAAAAATATCCTTTTTTGAAGTTAGAGAAGGATAAATTATACAGCTAAGAGTTCATGACCTTACTCATGTGTAAACAGCTGTTAAAGCGAAGTTTAAGAAAGTTTTGATGCTGTTAAAAATGGTTATCGTGGTATATTTCGTTAACCGTTCAATTAACGACGAAACGAAAAAATACGTATGTGTTTAAATCTTGTTCTTCATCCATTCCAACTGGTTTTATGCGAAAAAGTGGTGATTAAACTCATAACTTTAAACGGTCATAACTTCAAAACGGATAGGTATTTTCCAAATATTATTTTTTTATTACGATATTAATATTATGCCCTTGTACCCAACTGAGCAAGTGCGCCATTTTTTTGCGCTCCCTGTATAGACTATTATTTTAGACTGGTATATTAAGAAATATAGTAAACTATATTCCTTAATTATAATCTTCCGTGTTCGATGCCCCAAAGATCTTCATATATCCCAATATAAAAAATTAAAATTAAAATCCTAAATATTCCAAAAGTGTAGTCCCATCACAACGAGTGGAAACGTGATTAAAGATTAATACTCGAGTACCCTAAGCAGCCAGCAGCGTTCATTGATTTAAATTATACACCAGTCTCTCGCAGGCGTAAATCATGGACACATTGCGTTTTGCGAAATTGCACGGAGATTTTCATACGTGATTGTCGTTTATTAGGGAGATATTGTTAATATGCTGCTATCTTGATCACAAATAGCCCTGTTGGGAATTTAATCACATCTTAAGCAGACTTGTGCTATAAAATATTTATCTATAAAATCCAATATCAAGCATCTTATTAAGTAGCGAGAAGCGGTATGCTTTAAACGCTAGTTATTAACTAAAAAGTATTATGTGTATTTTATATCGTTTTTTTTTCATAAATGTCAGAGACTGAATTGTATTGTATTGTATCAGCCCATATACGTCCCACTGCAGGGCACGGGCCTACTCTACAATCGAAAGTACGCTTGAGAGTGGTTAGGCCATATAGTCCACCACGCTGGCCTAGTGCGGGTTGGCGGACTTACATACCATAGAAATTTTTATAAATCGCTATGGTATGCAGGTTTCCTCACGATGTTTTCCTTCACCGTTTTAGTGCGTGGTGATTGACTGTCAATACACACATGGCTTCGAAAAGTCAGAGGTGTGCCCTGGGATAAATAATTTAATATAATATATTAGTATTTGTATTTGATAATTTAATATATTAGTAATCATTTAATTCATCTTATGACTCAAAACTTCGGGAGTTACTCCGACACGAAGTTCGAATGTTCGAACATTCAACTTCCACATAAAAATCAATACTATTCTCTATGAAAGTTATAATTTATCTCTTAAAGGATTTGGACATTGTGTACAGTATTTAGACATATTCGTAGTCTTAAGTCCCGCAACCTTTACCAGGTCGTCTGACCACCTTGTGGGTGGACGTCCCACGCTGCGCTTTCCGCTACGTGGCCTCTGATGCAGGCTGCCTCCAACAGGTCTCTGTGGAAATCATTGGGGGAGGCCTATGTTCAGCAGTGGACTTCCTTTGTCTGATAGATGGATGGATGTAGTCTTAAGTAAGATGTTCGAACGTTCGTCGTCGTGTCAGTGTATAGAGTAACCCCAGGTTTTGAGTCATTAGAATTTAGATCAATTAAGTGATTACTAAAATACGAATTATGTGTTGAAAAAAAAAAGTTCCCCAGTTCGGTTCCATTGGCGTTGATGCGTAACCCCGATAAAATAATTGCCATATTTAACTTTTTGCAAAATTCCGTGGTTTCGATACTCCATTTTAAACGGTTGAAATTATTGAAGATAATATCGTTATTATAAAGGAATTTTCACTTTAATGAGATGTTTAAGATATAAAATTAATTTCGGGTATTTTTGGGCGTTATTAATTTTTAAGCGGAACATTAACGGTTAAGTTTTAATAAAACCCTTTTTTACTTGAAGTGGACGAATTTTGAAATGAGAGAAGCTGGGTTTAATAATAGAGCCAGGAAATACGATTTATATAGATTTGGGTAAAAAATCTCTAATCCCCAGAATGGGATATTCACGGAATGGGTGGTAATGGGATATTTAGACGCTATGCAAAAAAAGAAGAGTTAATTGTTTCTTTTTTATTATATTTTCGTGTGTATTTAGTGAACATGCAGTTTTTGCTTATATAATAATTTAAACCATTGCGTACCATTCCATCCAATGATCCATTCATCAGCCAAAGGTAGTCCACTGCTGAACATAGGCCTCCCCCTATGATTTCCACAGTGAGCTTTTGGAGGAGGCCTATGTTCGGCGTACCATTGCATCTTTATAAATAAATGGGTGTTCATTATTGTTTAGGAAAACGAAGTACTTACCTACACACGACAACAGTAAAAAATAAATAAAAAATTAACTCTTTTTCTTTGCAAAATATTAGTAGTATTGTGACTGACGTCACTAAAACTACCACCTGGCTTCGTTTTCCGTGGCAGTCTGGATATATCCTGTATTAGTATTTAAATAAATAAATACACTCGATAGTCACATACATGGTCCTGACCAGAGGCGGCTCGTGAAATTTTTTGATGGGGGTTCACAAAAAAATTAATTGAAAAACTAGAGCTTACTATTTATTATATTTGTATACAAAATCCATTCGCTGGTCTTTTTGGCATGCGAAGATATCTATTACTTTCTTGTGAAAATCAGAAATGGAATTGATTAAGCGTACAAACTATTTTTTAATATTTATTTTAAAAAAACTGCGAATTAACTGACGAAGTCGACGAGCTTGCTTGACGTTGTTACTTGTTTGTATTGTATAAGGACGACAACTGCGCATAAGTAGGATTTCCCGCCGGCGCGCGCACGGCACGACTGGCTGTACGACAACTGAGTGACGCGTGAGCGACGCTCCACATTACGCTAATTTCTCATACGATATCTTTTGTTTCACGCGTCAGCGCGAGTCGTAGCTCTCTTTCGCACTCATTGAATACAGGGGCCCTACTATATAAATCCGAAGTTCGAATCTTCGTGACGTTTTTCGATTCGAAACCTACTCTGTAACATGAAATTCGAAACTTCGGATCGAAGAATGAATGATTCGAATATATCGGCAATCCGAACATTTACATTTTTATTTACTATATTCATCCGAAACGAAGTTCGAAACTTCGGACGAATGAAGTTTGTGACGATACGTATGTACCTACTCTGCAAATGTTCGTATTGCCGATATATTGGAATAATTCATTCTTCGATCCGAAGATTCGAACTTCGTGTTACAGAGTAGGTTTCGAAACGAAAAACGTCACGAAGTTTCGAACTTCGTTTCGGATTTATATAGTAGGACCCCAGTACTAAGAGTCGTACTAAACTTCGTTTCATAGGAGCACAATCGCTGGCGCTCCACTCGTTACAAATTGACGCTACATGTACCTACCTATATAGGTAATATAATAAGACTAATTATAGGCGTAGTAAAATATAAAGAATGTACCTAATGTAAGGATTTATGTATTATAAATATATATAAATTATTAAATTAGCTAAGTATGTAATTTTCGTGGGAGTGCACTGCACCAGCGCTCTTTCGGATGAGCCGCCTCTGGTCCTGACCCACCCTAAGATCTTGTGTTGTGGGTATCAGAAACTACGAGAGACTTTTCCGTCTCACTAACAACAAGACCCGAAACAAATACCCAATAAACTAAACAACACCGAGGTTGGGATTGAACCCACGGCCTCTCAATTAACAGCCGGCGTCTAACCAACTGCACCACGGAGGCTGTCAAATTTCCCTTCATATATATTATTTATTTATGTGTATATTCAAAGTAAAATACAAGTTAATATTACATAGACCCAAACAATTACAATATAAGATATAGACATTTAAATATAGTAAACTAGCGGCCCGGCCCAGCTTCACCCGGGTACAAATAGATTTCTGTACAATAATATGTACTTATTATACATATAAACCATCCTCTTGGATCACTCTATCTATTTAAAAAAACCGCATCAAAATCCGTTGCGTAGTTTTAAAGATTTAAGCATACAAAGGGACATAGGGACATAGGGGCAAAAAAGCGACTTTGTTTTATACTATGTAGCGATATATAATAATTAAATAAATACACCCAACAATCACATACATAGTCCTGACCCCACCCTAAAATCTTGTGTGGTGGGTATCAGAAACTGCGAGAGACTTTTCGGTCTCACAAACACCCAGACCCGAAACAAATACCTGTGAGAATAAAGAATAAAGTTAATTGAATAACTATTTTAATTACTTAATTGTACTGGGGAATTAAGTTTAATTGTGGTTATCTTGCGAGTGAAAAAAGTTAAAGTGATAATAAGAATACCTATTAAATTGACTAATCCATCTCCTACTAAATTGCAGCCATCCGTAACCAAATAGACTTCATTTGTAAAATCTCCAAGCTAACGGAGTGGTAACAAACGAAAAAAAATGGTTTTCATAATGACTTTTCCACTGAACTATCTTAGTAAATGGAATAAGTTTCAAATTGATTTATATGTTATATTTCAAATTTAATCTTGATACAAATTGCTTTTGCAAATAGTTGTTTTGTTAAGATATAAGATTTGGTCATTAGTCTAGTCTAGGCGTACCTAGTACGTAGACCTTGGATCATGAGGTCAGGGATCCAATGCCAAAAGATAGCCATTTAAGGTATTTTCCATTAGTAAAATATTGTTCATAGGATGTATGTAGCTGTTTGTTTTCATAAAAACAGATAATTATTATCATCTATGTCAGCCACAGTGGCGCAGTTGGACTCGGTCTTTTCATGATGAACCCGGAGTTAGGAATTTGTGGCCGCTATTGCGATAGGCACGCCCTCTATTGTATCGTGGGACGGAACACTCAAGGCAAAACGTAGATGTCCCTTTGCACCTCTGTAGACGAAGGGGTAGGCCCCTTCTGGGAAAAAGACATGAGTTTAGGTATGAATGTACTTCAGCCATAAAAAATCCGCTGTTAAACCAAGACTTGCGCCTAGAATTATTTATTTAATGTATTGTATACATAAATTGTAAATAGAACGGAGTGGAAAGAGATGTAAGAGGCCTTTGCCAAAATAGGGCAAACAGACAAATTCGTCGGTGTCACTGACTTGCTAGAGTCATTAGGTTAATAATTGTAAAAGTGTAATTCGTCTGAAATAAAAGGTTTATATTATTATACGTGAATTGTATAAAGGCGGACTTAATGCCTTAACGAATTTGCACAGCGAGCTTTTTGAAGCAGTAGTCTGACCACTTTTTGGGCACCAAATCTTTTTGCCATCTAAAAATACTTACGCCAGACAGTACCACTTAAAATAAATAAAGCTAGCTTCATATTTGTTTCTATATCAGCCCAATTACCTCACCACTGCAGGGCACCGGCCTCCTCTACAATCGAGAGTACGATTGATGGGATTAATCTATACAGCCATATCAATCACCATCAACAGCCTCAGTGGTGCAGTTGTTCAGACGCCGGCTGTGAAACGCTAGGCTACGGGTTCAATCCCCGCCCTAAAATTTAACTAAGTGTGATTCACAGGATGTTTCTTCAGTCTGGTTGTTAGTGAGACTAACAAAGTGTTTTTCTTTTTTATTACATTTAATGGCGAGACGAGTATGCCATTCGCCTGATGGTAAGTGATACAGCTGCTCATGAACAGTAGCAAAACCAAACAACACAATGAATTACAACGCAATGCTTGGCATTCCATTGCGCTCGCCATCCTGAGACACAAGATGTTAAGTCTCAATATGTCCAGTAGTTACTCTGGCTACAATTTCCTTCAATCTGAAACACAACAGTGCACTTACACTGCTGTGTGAAATAGAAATAACGGTGGTACCTACCCAGGCAGCCTCTCTCATATAAGAGACCTACCACCAAGTTAAGTGACTGTTGTTTGTATTTGTTTATTTAATAAATTAAAAAATAACCATATTTCAATACTTCTCATTCATCACACTCATACCATTAGTATAATAATACATACATACATAAACTCACGCCTTTTTCCCAGAAGGGGTAGGCAGAGGTGCCAGGACACCCACATTTCGCCTTGTATGTTCCGTCCCATATGTGATAGGTGGCGAGCCTATCGCCATATCGGGCACAAATTTCTGTCTGGGCTGATAATAGATAGATAGATGATAGAGAATAGAAAAATCCAATATCACATTGCAAACCCGGGATTCGAACCCAAGACCTCAGCTTTGTAACCGTACCCTAGTACAACTACGCCACCGAGGCAGTCATATTATGATAATATAAACTACCTTACCCCAATCAGCCCTGTGCAAACATCATCAGGTTAATTAATGACTGCTCGGTTATTAGATAGCCGTGGGAATTTATTCACGACCCACCTGGCGGGTTACTCTATAAAACGATACGAACTTCGAATGTTCGGACGCCGTACGTAAAACTTAGTATTCTGTGCGTAAAACTTCACTAATGTGCCCAGATACTGCACAAAATGTTGGATTCTATCGTACACCCTTCATAAACTAAGTTCGGAATTTTTTTTAAGTAAAATAGAGAATAGTATTGATTTTTAGAAGTGGAAATCTTATATCTTACTCCGGATGTCGAACATCCGAATATTCGAAGTTCGTATCGTTTTTATAAAGTAACCCACCCTGGGTGGATATTACATAACTATCGTGAAGTAATTATGCAGTGTTGTTTAGTGTATGAGGTTCGATGCCTATTACGGGAAATAATTTCTGTGGTGATTTTTTTTAGGCTATGGGCCAATTAGTCTGTGCCATTGTGAATCGCGAACGGTTAATGGTACAAAAAAAATTATTGAACAAAAAATATGGGAAATTTAATTATTTACAAGAAAGGTCCTTAGCATGATGGGCCTAAAGTGGACGGTTCCGGAGATATGGCTTCAAACGCGTTTTCCAAAATGGCGGCTCTAGCGGACGTCATTTTTGTAAGTATTTTGGGTTTTTAACTTAGTGGGGTCATATGCCACCTCTTCATGAAAAAAAAAACTCCTGGCAAATTATGCATTGCGGACAAGAGTAACCCGTTGCTTCGTTGCCTGTACTAAATTTGATTTTATTTCATTTGTTTAATGCATATGAAAACTGTTTTACGAGTATACGAAATATATAACTACATCGATTTACATAGTTACTGTCAAGGTTACTATGTACACGACTACAACACTGCGTGACAGTGACATGTGACAAATTTCGAAGTTGACATAACAAAAATGAGTGGTATGCATTGCGTAGGAACTTGGCATTCGCATGCATTGCAGGTACGCGTAATCAGCAATGTATGTGGAAATAAATGTGAAAATCAATAAAACCGGTTTTAATAGTGGTATGAAATTCCTCCTCTATTGATAAAATAGCACAAATCCGCATTTTTACTCTATTTCACCGGAGCACCACGCTCCAAGGCATTTCGACAACGACTGATTTGACAAATCATCCGTTCCGCGGCAGTGATGCTTTTTATGCACCACCTTGCGACGTGTCAAACCCTTGTATTGCCCTTCTAACCATGTTCATCTGTTCTGTGGGTATCATCTTAATATATAAGCAACATTTGTACAGTCAAATAAACAGTCTTATACAGTCACAGTGAGACTCACTAGAAAGAAAGAAATAAATAAATAAATACATTTATTGAAGGCGCAAACATACATAGGTAGGTAGGTAATAAAATAACAAAATATACAATGGGCCTCCCATTCAGCTTTATGCTGCACTACATCTTTTGTTTCCATTTTCCACCCTGGCCTAACTACTGGCAAAAGTCATTGTTAACAGTGGACGTACATGGTTAATTCGACAATCTCCGTGGGGCTTCGTGTGGCCCGCAATCATTTTTCTCGGTGTGGGAATCGAACCCGCGGTGTGCCCGCGGCCTCTCGTTCCACAGCCGGTATCTAACCAACTGCGCCACGGAGGCTGTCAAATGAATAAATGCAGGGTATATCAAGAATGTTACCGAAAACGAAGCCGGGGATAGTTTAAGCGACTTCAGACACAATGCAACAGAAAATGATGCAAAAAAAGTGACGATTATTTTGTTATTTTTTTAATATGATCGTATTTGGGTGTTTTTTTTTCATAATATAATAGTGTATACCCCTTTATTTATAAAGACTCTAAGGTATAAAAGAGATTAAATTATTATTTTAGCAAAAACTATGGATTTGGCACCCAAAAATGATGGTATTTAAATTTTAAGTTTCATTGTCTTTGTAGTCACTAAAACTACCACCCAGCTTCGTTTTCGGTAGCAGTCTTGATATACCGGGTATTCTGGCAAACCTGAATCATTACACCGTGTATTTGTAACATAGCCAATTCAATGTTCCGGTGGGGTATAATTATGCGGCCGTGGCGGACGGAAGCAATAAATCGATCATACCTGACTCACAAAGGACGGGAGGGCTGAGGACAAGTGATTACGACCATTACTTGATTGTGGTTTCACACTGTTTGTGGCAAATTGCTTTATCAATCTTCTGTATGTTTGCTTCATCACTTTAATTAAGACTTACTTTTCATTATTGTTACGAGCCTGTAGTAGGGTGGTTCTCAAAAAGTGGCATATAAGTGGAATATTTTATTTATTTGTTCTATAGTAGTGAATGAAATATTGCTTAGTATATTATCTAAAGATACTTTTTTCACAGAGGCTAGGTATAGTTATACACTTTTAAACGATATTATTATAAACACATTTTACAATATTTGTTTCTCTATAATCTGACATATCTAAGTAATTTTCTCTAATTTTCTCTTTAATCTGCGCTTACAAACTATCGACTATTATTACATACAATTCTTAAACGAGAGCGTGCGCGAACATAAGCTTGAATTTAAAACAACATATATTCTTTACTTTATTTTCATTGGGGAGCCGTTATGTCGTTTCAATGTTACCATTTTTTAAAATAAAAGCTTCACTGGCTTCCAATAATCACTGATTAAATAAATGAATCTTCGATCAAATATACACAAATGAATAACCATTTTCTTCTGTCGCCCGAAAGCGCTATTGTGCAAAGTAATAAATAATAGTTGTACCTACTTAAACTACTACTAGTATTTGATACCAAGACTAAGTTAATCTATTTCTTAGTCCGGGACTATGTACGAGACGCTTGGCTGTATTTATTATTATTACAGCTGCTGCAAAATGATATTTTTAATCAAATTTTGGTTCTAAAGGGCACTAATACCAAAATCCCGACGCAGTTAGCTTTACCATTAAACTAAACCCGGTTCGAATTAGATCAGACATTAGCTAATACAGGCAATTACCACGAGCTTACTAATCTGAATAATACACAGAGGATTATACGTCTTTGTAATTAACTGCGGTTTAGCCTTTGTCGCGGTTAAAGTTGACTAAAAAAAATAAAAAAGCTAAATACATACATAAACTCACGCCTTTTCTCAAAAAGCTAGGCATAGGTGCCAGAACACCCACATTTCATCTTGTGTTCCATCCCACGATGTGATAAGTGGCGTGCCTATCGCCATATCGGGCACAAACTCCTGACTCTGGGCTGATAATGAATAGAAAAATTAAATATCACTTCGACCAACCCGGGATTCGAACCCGAGAACTCAGCTTTATCACCGTACAACTACGCCACCTAGGTAGTAAAAAATACTGTTATGTAAAAAACACGAAAACATCACTCTACGAGCTTTGGAGATGGCTATGCTCAGGGTTTCCCTACGAAATCTAATCAAAAATGAGGAGATCCGTAGGAGAATTAAAATAACCGACATAGCCCAGCAGATTAGTAAGTTGAAGTGGCAATGGATGGGTCACATAGCGCGGAGAACTGATGGCCGATGAGCCCAAAAAGTTCTCGAATGGAGGCCACGTAGCGGAAAGCGCAGCGTAGGTCGTCCACCAACAAGGTGGTCAGACGACCTGGTGTTGGTCGCGGGATGCAGGCTGCCTCCAACACCTCACTGTGGAAATCATTTGTGGCCTATGTTCAGCAGTGGACTTCGTTTGGCTGATGGATGGAAAAAAAAACATGCGAATATGTGACTGCAAATATAAAAAAATAAATACACCCAACAAAGACATACATACATAGTCTTGAGCCAACATTAAGATCGATTGTTGTGTCGTGGGTATCCGAAAGTACAGGACTTTTTCGTCTCATAAACACCCAGACAGAAAAATAAATATTGTTATCTTAGATTTACGCGAACACACTGAAATAAAATTATTTTACGGGTTTCGAGTCCTCCCCGTCACCACGAAAGGTTTAAATTAATTGAAACATCGGGAAGTCAAAAAATTAAACCTAATCCGCCATAAAATCCGTAAAAAATAGTTTTTACATCCATTGAAACAAATACGTGTTGTTCACACAAACATTTGCATCGGTACGGGGATCGAATCCGCGCTTCACGTTTCACAGCTGGAGTCTAACCAACTGCGCCACGGAGGCTGTCATAATACTAAAATATACCCCTTTTTACGTTACAGTTGGTTAAAAACACCACGTCCCCTTATCAATTAAACCACGTCAATTTAAGCGCACTGCAGAAAGCATACGTCACTGAATATTAAAACGGTGAAATTTGGGCATACGCTGCCGACACTTCGCTAACATTTGCATTACTAAAACTTGTGCAATTAACAGGCATGTGTTTTTAAATATTTGATGTGGCACAGTAGGTTAATGGATGTGAAAAAAGAAGTCTCAGGTTCGATCTCCGCGACGAGACAAATGTTTTTTTGATCCACTAAGGTGTATGTTTTGTGAGACCAAAAAGTCTCTCGTCTCTAATATCCCCGACACAAGAATAACAGTAGACTCTCGATATTTCGAAGTTTCAGGAATCTTTCTAATGCTTCGAATTACTTGCCCCCTTTTTCATAACTGGCAATAAATTAAAATATCTATAAAAAACATTATGAATAGTAAAACTTGAATCAGGTTTCTATTCCTCTAAAAGTTTACTATACATCTCAGAGGGACAGGACTATGCATGTGACTGTTGGGTGTATTTATATTTTAATTCTTAATACTTAACGTTAGGAAATAAATCGCAAAGTGCTCAACCCACAAGCATTCAAATGTGGCTATACCCTTACATTAACACCGAAATTTTATTCCGCAATTTATATTATGGCGACATAATTTATTATAATATATTTTAGGATGGAAGGAGCAAATGTTTCCAGTAATGGTGCCGTTGGGAGTAATTTATTGCGATATGATAAGTTTGGTCACAGGCCATGCGAGAATCAGATCGTATGTAAATGCATATTTACATATGAGTTTGTTTTGTTCGCTCTGCTGCAGCGAAAGTTTTTAGTGTTGCACATTATAGTTTTGATATTTTTGTGGCGTAATATAAAATTCGTCCTAATACTCGTAGTAAGTGTATTACATATTTATACCCGCCGAAACATGTATAAATACAAAACAAATTAAAGAAATTGGTTTGAAGTATCTTATTGCCAGCGTAACTACTGGACAAATTGACTTACCTTATGTCTCAGGGTGGCGAGCGCAGTGTTACGCCAATCATGCGTAAATGCACTGTTGTATTTCGGATTGAAGGACATTGTAGCTAGAGTAACTACTGGACATATTGAGACTATCATCTTATGTCTCAGGATGGCGAGCATAGTAGAATGTTGCTACTGTTTATGAGCGATCGTATCGCTTACCATCAGGCAAACAGCTTGCTCGTCTCGCCATTCGATGCAATAAAAAAAAACATTTATTTGTCAACTCAAGGTGTTGTCTGGTTTTACTACTGTTCTTGAACAGTCACAACACTTACCATCAAGCATACGGCATGGTAGTCTCGCCAAACATTGCACTAAAAATGCAAACAGAACTCCTAAATGACAAATGCCGCATTGCAATAATTCACGTAGAAAACTCACAAAGAACACGTCTTTATGGCACATAAGTATCTGCAGTCTCGCTAATGTATATAAACTTCATTTTGGGACAAAGCACAATTTTTGAGGAACATTTTGCGTACTTAAATGGCTAGGTAGTTGACTACTTTTTGAATTTACTATGCGGTACAAGGTAAGAGCGATTTTTTTTATGAGAGATGCATGCCCTATTGTATTGCAAATGTTCATGGACGGCGGTGATCCCTTACCGTCAATTGAACCGCATGCTCGTTTGCCCATAATAACGTATAAAATATATGATGAAGGATGATTGACATTCCACTGCGCTCGCCATCTTGAGACATAAGATGTTAAGTCTCATTATGTCCAGTAGTTACTCTGGCTACAATGTCCTTCAACACGGAACACAACAATGCATTTAAATTATTTGGCGCTAGAAATAGACATCGCGTGGTTATTCAGGTGGCCTTACCCGTATAACAAACTTTTTTTGAAGAGGGGTATCGGGAAAGGCAACAGTAATGTTCTCGCCAACGCCTGCTGAAATTTAAATAGCAATCACTACATACAACATTTCAAGGAGTCGCTACACGAATTCGAACAGTAAAAAGCCTTCGACAACATCCGGGGCATAGTTGGTTAGACGCCACCTATGAAACGTAAGGCCGTGGGTACGCCCCCAAACGAAGTAAAATATTTTAGTGAATGACAGGTATTTGTTTATGGTCTGAGTGTTTGTGAGACCTAAATCTCTTGTAGAGTCTGATACCCACGACACAAGACTAAAGTTAGTGTGGAGCAGGACTTTGTATGTGGCTGTTGGGTGTATTTATTTATCCAAATCAATATAATTTAATAATTAGCCTCACATCTATGTTAGGGTAACAGCTAGGTAGAATCAATCTAGAGATATAGAGATGAGATATTTTAATTGTGTAATAGAATGCTGCAAACAATAAAACTCTTTTCTCTCACCACTTAAACTGTACACAAGTAGCATAAGTCAAACAACTTACTTTTGATTTTAAGCTACGTTTGTAAGTTTAAAAAAGCGAACAATCTCTCTACTTTCAGCTAAACGCCCTCTTTATATTCTATCTTTTAACATTCGTCTTCTTCGCAAGAAGCATACATATATTTTTTTAAATCTTATTTATAGTGCATGGTAGCCTATTTGTAACGACCAGACGCGGCCGCCAACATGTTCACGGTGGTTGCGGGTTCAAATCCCAGGGCACACCTCTGACTTTTTGGAGCCATGTGTATTTATAGAGAATCACCAAGCAGTATAACCGAGAAGGAAAACATCTTGAGGAAACATGCATATCATAGCGATTTGTAAGAATTTATATGGTATTTAAAGTCCGCCAACCCGCACTATGCTAGCGTGGTCGACAATGGCCTAACCATTCTCAATCAATCTCTCGGTTGTAGAGATGACCCTTGAAGCCGCAGGTTTATGGGCTGGTAATGTCCTTTACACCACAACACAACAATGCATTTACACTTCTTATTGGCGAAAGTAATTTTATTTTTATTTTATTTTATTTGGGTGGCTCACAGCTATCAATAGCAAACAAACATATTATTATACAAATTGTGTACAAAAGATTGCTATTTTGCCTAGTGACCTAATAGTAAAAAATAAGAAATGAATGAAAGCTGATGGATGGATTCACCTTTAAGATTAACCTATGGGATTCATATCATACCTGAAGATAAATAATATATCAGCCCATATACGCTCCACTACAGGGCACGGGCCTCTTTTACGATGAAAAGTGCAATTGAAAGTGGTTAAGCCATATGTGTATATTCCACCACGCTGTTCTAGTGCGCGTTGGCGGACTTACATACCATATAATTTCTTTTAAATCTCTATGGTTTGCAAGTTTCCTCACGATGTTTTCCTTTACAGTAATAATGCCGTTAAAAGATAAATAATCCAGTTGAATTATGCTAAAAACAAGTTCTCAAACCCTATTACAAGTTTTGTAATTAAACTTTATAATTTTCTTATTTTCTAAAATGGTTATTTAGAGCAAAAAAATGCTGAAGTAACGCTTTAAGTTTCTTAATAAAGCTTTAGAAAGATAAATTAAGATTAATATTAAGAAAAATGTGTTACGAATAAAATTAATAATACTACATCATTACTGGCAACTAAATATAGTATATAACATGCTTAATACTTTTAGCTATAAGAATTCAATTCAATACAACCTAGTGCTATCATTAAAAACCCATTATTATAAGACAAATACGAATAACGCGTTTGAAAAATTTACCTGTGTAAAGTTTTTTTTTAAGTTGTATTGCGAGACGAGCTGATTTCATTCGCCTGATGGGAAGTGATACAACAGCTTATGGACAATAACAAAATCAAACAACACCATGAAGTACAAAGATATACTTGGCAATCCCCTACGCTCGACATCCTAAAATATAAGATATTAAGTCTCAATATGTCTAGTAGTTACTCTGGCTACAATTTCCTTCGAACCAGAAAACAATACAGAATTGCAGAAAAACGTGTTAAAAACTGCTCCAACCACAAAAAAGTATTCTACTGAATACTTTAAAATAAACATAATGTTTAAAGAAAACTTATTTACAAGTGCATTTTCTCGAAAGACGCAATTCACATCGCTGTGAAACCGGAAATCAGACCGACAGTGACGTCATACCGGAAGTAGATTCAGTGAAATGTTAAACACGATACCGCTGAATAAAATTGAAATATATTTCACATTTTTATCTCGTTCCGAATGTACTATTACTGTATCAATGTGAGAATTCATAATGTGAATTTAAAATTCTATGAATGCAAAACGGACTGTTTAATGTGACCGAATGTAAATATTGTAATGTAAAATTACTTACATACATACAATATAATCTCACGCCTTTTTCCTGAAAGGGTAGGCAGAGGTGTCAGGTCACCCACATTTTGCCTTGTATGTTCTGTACCACGATGTGATAGAGGGCGAGTTTTTTGCCATTTCGGGCACAATTTCCTGACTGAAAGCTGACAATTAATAGAATAATCCAATGTCACTTTGCCCGACCTGGGTTTCGAACCCGAGACCTAATCTATCTACCGTAGTACATTAACGTCCCAATACAGGACACAGGCCTCCCCTACAATCGAAAGTAAGATTGAGAGTGGCCATATAGTCCACCACGGTGGCCTAGTGCGGGTTGGTGGACTTTACAAGCCATAGAAAATCTTCCAAATCGCTATGATATGCACATTTCCTCAAGATGCCTTAACCGTAATATATTTATTTATGTTGGAATAGTTCCGTCCCGGGTCAAATCAAACGAAGATGGTCTTAGTAATCTTCAGTATATTATCTTCTTGTTTAAAATACGTCTTTACTGCATACTATGCATCTTCCGTTATTCCTCGTCTGACTGTTCTCCCTTATTCCGTCCTTCCGTATTTTAACATCTCAGTCATTCATCCTCTAAAGCTCAAAACACATTATAAGTCTTACGCATAGAGTAAAGAGCGGTAAGTACGGGGCCAACTGACCAATCAGGACAATGGAACGTACAAGGTTCTTTCTATGTAGTCTATGGTCACTTCTTAAGCGACAGCTATGACCATTAGTGTGCACACAACAAAAGAATCCATTGTTCAGATCGCTCTAAGACGCGTTGCTCTAGTATTTACGGCCGCTTCTTTACTCTATGCATATGACGAAAGCCTATAATGTGTTTTGAGCTTTACTCTTTACATCTTAAGTACTTTCATAAGTCATCTTTTTTACACAAAGCACGTTCCATATCAGTCATTCGCAAGAGGCTTATACCCAAATGGAGATTGCATTCCGTATATAAAAGTGAAGCACAAAAATTTGACCTTGAATGACATTGCTACTGCTTGCTATCCTTTTCTTTCGAGTGACAATGAATGAACAAAAAGTAATTTTCATTCATTGTCACTCGAAAGAAAAGGATAGCAAGCAGTAGAACGTCATTCAAGGTCAAATTTTTGTGCTTCACTTTTATATACGGAATGCAATCTCCATTTGGGTATAAGCTTCTTGGACATTCGTCTAACTAACGTTTCGTTCTACACATCTTTCTTCATAACATTCAAATCTTACATATATGTATTATTTCATGCTCATCTTTGTCTAAGAAACTCCTTTCAGTCTATCTAAAATAAGCTTAACTTAAGCACCAAGCGATAACAAGTGAATAACTTAATGCCCCGTGCACCACACGCTGCAACTTTAAACTTATCGGATTTAAGTTAGTAACTTAAACAGCATCTAAACAACATATTAAAATTCAAAAGTTGCATTCAAGTTGCAAGTTACATCCTGTTTGAAGATGGTAAGGTTAATCAAGGATTTAGTAATTTATTGATGTAGTTTCTAAGAGCCTTATCCATAGATAGATTTAAAAGCATTTTTTATGTGACTGAAGACTTTTTTTATTGCAATGAATGGCGAGACGAGCATGCCGTTTGCGTGATGGTAAGCGACACGACCACTCATTAACAGTAGCAAAACCAAACAATACCTTAAATTACAAAGCAGCATGGTTGACATTCCACTGCGCTCGCCGTCTTGAGACATAAGTCTCATTATGTGTAGTAGTTACTGTGGCTACAATGTCATTTAATTCGAAACACAACAGTTCATTTACACTGCTATTTGGCAGGAGAAATAGACATTGCGGTGGTACCTAAGACCTCACATAAGAGAGACTTACCCACAATACTTTCGTAGTTCCTGATACCCACGACACAAGACTCGATCTTAGCCCACACTAAGTCAGAACTAAGTATGTGACTGTTGTATCTATTAATTTCATTTATTTATTTTAGTTACAGAATATTTGTCCTTTGGAACGATTTTTTAATTCAGTTTAAGCGAAGACGAATTTTTTTTCGATATTGCGAAATATTTATCCCTTTAGTCACCAAATCTATCCGGCTTCGTTTTCAGTCGAAGTCTAGATATATTTAGTATACTAATTATAACACCTAATTCAATCAATCCAAGTAGGTGTGTAAAAAATTTATCAGCCCCCGCGTAACACAACAGGGTAAGTGCAAAAGGTAGTAAAAAGTATCGGCCATACGACGGTTATATACGGCCAACGTCACATGTCGAAACGGCGAGAGCCGCTCGTAAAACAACAGTAAATATGTAGCCCGGCACCCGAAGGACAAGCGGGGTAAGTAAGTAAAGTCAATTTTCGGTTTTAGTGAATTATTTCATTGGCTATAAGAGATCCGCTAGTGAATAATCGATTTATTTCAAAGATTTATTAAGAGTTACCGGGCTGTGTTATTACAATGTTATTAGGTATTTCATTTCAAACTAAATATTCTTTGGTTTTATCAACATTCAGATCTCCACGAAATTTACAATCACCATTATTGTTTAGTGAAAAACAACATTATGTTGTTAATTAACAGTCTTATTCCGTAGTGCTGGTCTGGTTAGATTAAAAGGTGTAAGTAGTTCTGTTATTTCTATCTGAGCTCTAAATTACAACACCTAGGGATCTCCGATAGTATTTCACAATCACATCTTTAGCAAATTTTTAGTATCCAAAAATATAACCATCATAAGACCGCTTTGGGGGTGCAGTTGATCTCGCGTTTAAATCCTGCCAAGTGATATTGGATTTTTCTATACATTGGCATCCCGGAGTCTAGAATTTTTCGATATGGCGATAGGCTCGCCTACTATCACATCGTGGGACAGAAGACACAAGGCGAAACGAGGGTAGTCCTGGTAGCAATTATGCCTACCCCTTCTGGGGAAAAGGCGAGAATTCACGTATGTTTATACTTTAGAACAAAATAAGATGAAAAGTTACGCTACCTGATTCAAAAAGGTCGCATTATGACTATCCTTTGGGTGCAAAGGTCAACTTACACTGGTCATTACAATTATTACAGTATGTGTATTTATTTATATATGACAGGTCGTGCGCAATCACAAATCATATAAGCTATGTACATAAATTCGCGCCAGTTTATGTATAACCTTAAAAGAGAAAATAAAAGATATTACTCCAACTAAGGCTAACATTTAACTACACTAAGATACGCCAAATAAAGCCACTATTGGTTACTTTGTGAATGTAGTAAAATAAATACTTCAGTACTTATTACAATGCAAATACGCGGACGGGGGTTTTAAAATTCTACTTTGTAAACAGAATGTTTTCATGGAATGGAGACAAACATATTTAGCATATCCGGGTTACACTTGGAAAATTTTGAGGTGTTCTTATAGGTTGTAGTTAAGTATGCAGAAAAGTCTTACGGCTTTATTCATAGACAATTTTAAACTTATTTTAGTTATCAAATGGTTTGTCATTTTCGGACGACTTTTGAATACAGTTTGAGCGAAGAAGATAAAAAAATCTATATATAAAATAATTTTTAAACTGTCTATGTATAAGGCTAGTCTTTAGTCTTAGTTTCAACTATTTATCGCTGAGTGAAACAAATGCAAAGTTAATGACGTAATATCTCTTTTAACAGATTGAGCTGATATTTACGATTTTTGTTGTTTTTGATTCTATAGGTCGGAGTTAAATAATTGTGAAAAATAGTATTATCAACTTTTTTCATAAAATGTGGAAAATAAGGACACAATAGTTGATGAACATTTTAAGTTACATCAGTCGATGCTAGTCAGAGTTCCTATTCAATATATCATATCAAGTAATTTTTCCGGATGTTTAACATCCTCGACGGTAATTCTTGGCTCTCATATTTTTCTTGACACCAACACATCACTTTTTGATCAACGTAAAAGCATTGTTTCAATTATAACAAGAGGGGAGCGCCAAAATTTCAAATCTGTTTTTTTTTTAATCGTCGTTTATTACATCGCACTACTCGACTCATCATCATCATCATCATATCAGCCACAGGAAGTCCACTGCTGAACATAGGCCTCCCCCAAGGATCTCCACAATGACCTGTTGGAAGCGGCCTGCATCTAGCGACTTCCTGCAACCTTAGTCAGATCGTCCGTCCACCTTGTAGGCGGGCGTCCGACATTTCGACATTTCGCTTGCCTGTACGTGGCCTCCACTCAAGAACCTTTCGGCCCCAACGGCCATCGGTTCTACGAGCTATGTGCCCGGCCCACTGCCACTTCAACTTGCCAATCCTATGGGCTATGTCGGTAACCTTGGTTCTCCTACGGATCTCCTCATTTCTGATTCGATCTCGTAGGGAAACCGAGAATAGCCCGCTCCATGGCTCGTTGAGTGACTTTGAGCCTTTTAATGAAGCCAACAGTGAGAGGTCACGTCTCGGTGCCGTATGTCATCACTGGTAACTCACAACTATCGAAGACTTTCGATTTTAGGCACTGATGTATTTTGGACGAGAAGACGTCGCGAAGTTTCCCGAACGCTGCCCAACCGAGTTGGATTCGACGATTGACCTCTCTCTCGAAGTTGGACCTGCCTAACCGGACCACTTGTCCTAAATAGACATATTCGTCTACAACTTCGAGAGTCGAGCCCCCAACTCTAATAGGGGTGGGCACAACATGGATATTCGACATGATCTTCGATTTATCCATGTTCATTTTAAGACCCACCTGTTGGGAGACTCGATTAAGGTCTTCGAACATGGTGCTAAGGTCTTCCAGCGACTCTGCCAAGACTACAATATCGTCGGCAAGTCGAAGGTGAGTAATATAGTATTAAAAAAAAAATATTATATTATTATTATTATATACTCGCCGTTGATGTTGATGCCGAATCCTTTCCACTGCAAGAGCTTGAAGGCATTTTCCAGCGCGGCAGTGAACAGTTTCGGAGATATGACATCTCCCTGTCTCACGCCTCTCTGTAGTGGAATAGCCTTCGTGCTCTGATCCTGTACTCGGACCGACATGGTGGCGTTGTTGTATATACACCTCAACACTTCGATGTACCGATAGTCTATGTGGCACCGCTGAAGAGACTGTAGCACAGCCCAGGTCTCGATCGAATCAAAGGCTTTCTCATAGTCCACAAACGCTAAACAAAGCGGCAAGTTATATTCCTCGGTTTTTTGTATAACTTGCCGAAGCGTATGAATATGGTCTATGGTACTAAAGCCTTTTCGGAAACCAGCTTGTTCGGGAGGCTAGAAGTCATCAAACCTGCCTTCGAGACGATTTGTGGTGACCCTCGAAAACAACTTATAGACATGGCTCAGGAGCGAGATGGGCCTGTAGTTCTTCAGCAAAGTGTTATCACCTTTTTTGAAGAACAGTACCACCACGCTCCTGCTCCATGCCTCCGGCGTTGAGCCCTCGAGGAGATCGGAATTGAAGAGCCTCTGAAGGACTTTCAGTATCGGCGTTCCGCCCGCTTTCAGAAGCTCTGACGTGATTCCATCCTCACCCAGCGCCTTGTTGTTTTTAAGTTGTTTAAGGGCCATCTCAATCTCAAACAGGCTGATGTCCGGGATATCATCGCTAAAGTGTCGGATTAACTCGGCTCTCGGGTCTTCGGCCGAGCTAACAGTAGGTTCGGCAACCGAGGTGTAAAGCTGTCCGTAGAACCTCTCGATCTCCCTTAATACCTCTGCCCTCGTCGATACCATGCGGCCATCGTCCGTTTTCAGCCTAGACAACTGGCTTTGCCCAATAGACAAGTCTCTTGCAAACACTTTGGAGCCTCCGTTCCGCTCAATCGTCTCCTTAATGCTCACAGTATTATGAGCACGGACATCGTGTCGCAAGGACTTCCAGATCCGTCTATTGAGCCGCCGATATGCTTCGGCGTCAACGGAAGACTGCAGCGTCAAAGATCGACGTTCGGCCATGAGGTCAAGAGTGTGGATCGAGAGTTTTTGTGGTCTATCTCTACGTCGAGGTCTAAAATACTTAGATCCCACCGTATGGACAGCTTCTACCAAACCGCTGTTTAACTCGTCCACTGCAAGGTTTTCTTTTAGATATGGGCGCGAGTAGGTCGGAGCGTAGACTTCATCAAGCGACGCCTTTCTAATTGGACTTTGATATTCAATGTGCCCCTAACCATTCGGTGATCACTGCCGGTTTTCACCCTGTTGATCACAGAAACATCACTGAACATCCGTCTATTCGTCGTCAAGATGAAATCTATATCATTTCTCGTAGAACCGTCAGGACTCAGCCAGGTCCATTTCCTGTGAGGCGGCTTCTGGAAAAAAGAGTTCATCGCGAAGAGTCCCTCTTTTTCCAGAAAGTCGGCCAGCCTCTGACTCCTGAGGTTCCGTTGCCCATGTCCAAATTGCCCCACTTTCAACTCTGCATCGCTTCTCTTGCCCAACTTTGCGTTGAAGTCCTCCATAACAACATTGAATTAACACACCACTTAACTAGCTGAACATTATTTCTTCTTCTTTCTTCTTTATCAGCCCATATACGTCCCACTGCAGGGCACGGGCCTCCTCTACAATCGAGAGTACGATTGAGAGTGGTTAGGCCATATAGTCCACCACGCTGGCCTAGTGCGGGTTGGCGAACATTATTTATGCTTGTATTATTAATTGTTTGGTTTCGGTTTCAGCTCATATCCATCCCACTGCAAGGCACCAACCTCCTCAATCGAGTGTTTTTATTTTTTAAATTATGTTTATCATAATTTAAAACATCTTACTTTTATCTCAGTCTGTACAATGTGAACCTTTTTCTTTCTTTCCTTCTTTCATATAGACCGCTAAACTACGCTAGACTTTACATACCATAGAAATCTTTACAAATCGCGATGGTATACAGTTTTCACTATACCGTTATAGTAGCCTTTAAAATACCTATTTATTATCAATTCCAAAAAATACAAATAGTAAAAAAATATAATAACAAACTTCTTGACTTAAACACTTCAGCACTCAGTAGTCGGTAAAAGTCGGTGCCTCTGAGACGTTTTCACTGCGAAATATTTGCAGAGCGTATTTACTGACACAAATACGTTTATATGTCACTGCCATATATATTTATGTGGCAGTTATATACGTAATCAGCGGAGTGCGGTGAGACGAGTAACCGCTGTATTTCATATACAATAGATGGTTTTATACTGGTATGAGATGCAAAGTGAAATTGACATATGGTATTTAATTTAAACCACATGTTCCTAACCCCCCTAAGTAATATTGTATCAAGTTTGAACAAAAACTGCCTGATAAATTTGTAAAAAAATCGATATTGAGTTTCAAGGCTTTTTATCAACCCCTGAAGATACAGAGTCTTTTCACGGCCCACGTAAGTTCGCGAACCGAACTGAAGTTCAGCTAAGCGGTAAAAATACTCTTATCAATATGAGATGCCCAAAAATCCATCATCCATCCATCAGCCAAAGGAAGGCCACTGCTAAACATAGGCTTCCCCCAATGATTTCACCAGTGACCTGTTGGAGGCAGCCTGCATCCAGCGACGTCCTTTGACCTTTACCTTCGTCTGACCACCTTGTGGACGTCCCACGCTGCGTTTTCCTCGTGCGGCCTTCATTCGAGAACTTTTTGGCCCCATCGGTTATCAGTTCTCCGCGCTAGTGTGATAGTAATTATAGTGCACGTGATGGTTTGCAGTATAATTTAAATTGACTATTACACACCTACTATATACCTACCTTTTCACAATATCCAACCTTGATCTCACACTTCAATCGTTCCGAGATTCCCTCAGCCTATAGAGGTACAGTTTCAATGATATTTACACAAAGTCCGGAGCCAAATACTACACAATACCAATATTCGGAAGTAGGTCAAAAGCCACATATAAAAAAATATGCTTGTGTATTTAGGTTAAGTGTACGGTATAGATTTGGAAATAACCCTATGGAAGAATAAAGAAATTATTAGATAAAATGAAAATGAAGTATGAAAATATTTATTGAACCCATAATTTTGTCTTCTAAATCATACAATAAATAGCAAGACAAGTATGCCTTTCGCCATTTGGTAAGCATTACGACTGTTCTTGAACAGTAGCAAAACCAAACAACATTCCATAAGAATGTCCTACCCCCAGAAAGTTAGACAATACAATTAATCTATTGAACATAGGCACAGGATCTCCACATCAACCTGTTGGCTGTAGAGAGAGAGAGTTTTCTGTTACACCGTTTGAATCCTGTTCGTCGCATGGCTGGAACGCGCACAAATTTAGCTAGATTTGGTTCAAAATATCGCAATGGTTTAGACTAGTGATACTCAAAGTTTTTATTGCCCCGGGGATATATAACAACCTGCAAGAGGTCTGTGGTCAAGGTCGTGGGACATGGCTTCCTTTATTTATATAATTTTAATTAACTGCAATTTCAATTCATGCAGGCTGCCTCCAACAGATCACTGTGGAAATCATTGGGAGAGGCCTATGTTCAGCTTTGGCTGATGGATAAATGGATGGAAAACTACATAATGAACGATAAATGTTCCGAAGTAAATACCATTGTACTTGATCTCAAGACTACATTCCGAATCATCCATCATCCATCCATCAGCCATAGGAAGTCCACTGCTGAACATAGGCCTCCCCCAATGATTTCCACAGAGACCTGTTGGAGGCAGCCTGCATCCAGCGACGTCCCGCGACCTTTACCAGGTCGTCGGACCATCTTGTGGGTGGACGTCCTACGCTGCGCTTTCCGCTACGTGGCCTCCATTCGAGCACTTTCCGACCCCATCGGTCATCAGATCTCCACGCTATGTGCCCTGCCCATTGCCACTTCAACTTGCTAATCCGGTGGGCTATGTCGGTTATTTTAGTTCTCCTACGGATCTCCTCATTTCTGATTCGATCTCGTAGGGAAACCCCGAGCATAGCCCTCTCCATAGCTCGTTGAGTGACTTTGAGATTCCTAATAAGGCCCATAGTGAGAGGCCACGTCTCGGTGCCGTAAGTCATCACTGGCAACACACAACTATCGAAGACTTTCGATTTAAGGCACTGAGGTATTTTGGACGAGAAGACGTCGCGTAGTTTCCCGATCGCTGCCCAACCGAGTTGGATTCGACGATTGACCTCTCTCACGAAGTTGGACCTGCCTAACCGGACCACTTGTCCTAAATAGACATATTCGTCAACAACTTCAAGAGTCGAGCCCCCAACACCGATGGGGGTGGGCACAACATGGGCATTCGACATGATCTTCGTTTTGTCCATGTTCATTTTAAGACCCACCTGTTGGGAGACTCGATTGAGGTCTTCGAGCATAGTGCTAAGGTCTTCCAGCGATTCTGCCAAGACTACAATATCATCGGCAAACCGAAGGTGAGTGATATACTCGCCGTTGATGTTGATGCCGAATCCTTTCCATTGCTCTTGCAATGGAAGAATTCGGATGCTTGAAGGCATTTTCAGCGCGGTAGTGAACAGTTTCGGAGATATGACATCTCCCTGTCTCACGCCTCTCTGTAGTGGAATAGCCTTCGTACTCTGATCTTCTACTCGGACCGACATGGTGGCTTTGTTGTATATACACTTCAACACTTCGATGTACCGATAGTCGATATGGCACCGCTGGAGAGACTGTAGCACAGCCCAAGTCTCGATCGAATCAAAGGCTTTCTCATAGTCCACAATCGCTAAACAAAGCGGCAAGTTATATTCCTCGGTTTTTTGTATAACTTGCCGAAGCGTATGGATGTGGTCTATGGTACTAAAGCCTTTTCGGAAACCGGCTTGTTCGGGAGGCTGGAAGTCATCAAACCTGCGTTCGAGACGATTTGTGATGACCCTCGAAAACAACTTATAGACATGGCTCAGGAGCGAGATGGGCCTGTAATTCTTCAGCAAAGTGTTATCACCTTTTTTGAAGAACAGTACCACTACGCTCCTGCTCCATGATTCCGAATAGAACCAAACAAATTTAATTCAACGTTAAAAATAAAAGGCTGTATATTCAAAAGCAAATATACAGTAAGGGAGCTATGCGACAAAGTTTGGGCACCTCTGTGCCTCTGATTTAGGCCATGTCACAAAAACGTGGTTCGTAAATAAGTGCAAACGCAACCATTGTTTCCAAATTGTTTCAGTTAGTTCAGCCTAAACAAATCCGGTAGAACTAACCCAAGCCTATAAATCGCCCTGTCGATGTTTTAAGTTCACATACACCTTTTTAAAAAAAAGTTTTACACTGGACATGGTTGATTTTTTTTTATTTACACCGGACGTTGTATGGATTTTTTCGTGTATTTATACGTCTAAATATTTGAGGGTTAAGCATAGGAGTAATAATGACATCTAAAGTTCGTAATCAGAAATGATAAAGGGGGGCAGGTATATAAATACAGAAGTCCTGAAAAATCCTTCTTATGAAAATAGCCCATTGTAGATTTATTACAATGAATGAATCACAGAAAATGGTCTGATCAAACTAGTTACAACCACCCGACAATCTTGTCTTATCTAGTCAATAACAGAAGTGTCAGTATCACATATCTTCTCAATAAATCATCTCTTTTATAAAACTCTTCGATATGATGGTTTTTAAATAATCTCCTAAAAGCAAAGTTAAAGCTAAGTAGTTTGTGTTTTGCAATATAGTACTAACTAACCTAATAAGGATTCCTTAGAGATTAGATTACGACGTACTGCTGGGAATTTTGTTACAAATATGAATATTGTATAACATATTATAATGTCATACTATATGATATGATGCAATACCCTATGTTCCATGTAATATACCGGGTATCTCAAGACTGCTACCGAAAACGAAGCCGGGTGGTAGTTTTAGTGGCTACAAACACAATGCAATTAAAAAATTCGCATAGAAACGCGACAATTTTTTTTTATGATTTTTTAAATATCGTCATTTTTGGGTGGTAAATCCATAGTTTTTGCTAAAATAATAATTTAAACTCTTTTATACCTTAGAGTATTTATAAATAAAAGGGTATATACTATTATTTTAGGAAAAAATGTATTTACCACCCAAATATGGCCATAGGAAAAAAATAACAAAAAAAAATTGACGCTTTTTTTTTGCTACTTTTTCTGTTGCATTGTGTCTGAAGTCGCTTAAACTACCACCCGGCTTCGTTTTCGGTAGCAGTCTTGATATACTCTGTATGTATTATACATAATACATATACATATTATACATAATACATATACATATTATACATAATACAATATATATAATATATATCATAATATGTACTAGCGAGCTGATCTATTGGTGCTTGAATGATGAAAAATCCTGAGTACATTTTAGGAATCATGAGGGTCGCGCAAAACGTGGAATCTATGTATTTACTTCCGCAACTTTTAAAATTGAAAACACTGATCTGCAAAAAAATCTTCCTTTGAATATAAATTGACTTGACAGCCTCCGTGGCGCAGTTGGTTAGACGCCGCCTGTGAAACGAGAGGCCGCGGGTTCGATCCCCGCACCGAGAGAAATGGTTGTGCGGCCCACAAATATTTCTTCCGGGTCTGGGTGTTTGTGAGACCGAAAAGTCTCTCGTAGTTCTTCAAGACTCGATCTTAGTGTGGGGTCAGGACTATGTATGTGACTGTTGGGTGTTATTTATTTTATATTATTTATTTATAAATACTATTAGTACATATAATTTGACCTGCTGAAGCTAAATATATTTTCAAGTTTATGGTATCATGATATTTTTGTTTTGTAAACACTTTTTCTCCCTTCCTGCAATATGTAAACAGTAGGGTTTTAGAATTCAGATTACATAAAAAGTATACATGTTACATAATTATGTATGTTTTAAAAACACATATCAATTTAAAGCATTAAACCTACCCTTTCATAGTGGCAAAATAATTCAAAGGGTTTTCTTTTTTTGCATACCACAGTCATTAATTAAAAGAGAAAGATATATATTTTTAATCAACTGCGCCATTCATAATTGGTATAATTAAATCTACATAATGCATTACATGATTAAGTCGTGTTGACGATTTTAATTTATAATTATATTAAAATTGTAAGTTCCTTCTTGGGTGAAAGTTTTCTTTATTGTTGAAACATTAGTTTATTCTTTTTGATTGTTGTCTATGTTATTCTTTGTTCAAATTCTGTCTTTCATCTGCTCTGTATATTGTGTGGTCTATTAAAAGTTAATTATTTGAAATACGTTTTAATTTCATCAGGTCGATACACAGATTATCGCGAATTTAAAGCGTAAAATCATAAAATATTAATAAAATCAAAGTTGTTGCGAGAGCACGGACATGTCCGTGCTCACAACACTGTGAGCATTAAGGAGACAATTGAGCGGAACGGAGGCTCCAAAGTGTTTGCAAGAGACTTGTCTATTGGGCAAAGCCAGTTGTCTAGGCTGAAGACGGAAGACGGCCGCGTGGTATCGACCAGGGCAGAGGTATTAAGGGAGATCGAGAGGTTCTACGGACAGCTTTACACCTCGGTTGCCAAACCTGCTGTTACATCGGCCGAAGACCCGAGAGCCGAGTTGATCCGACACTTTAGCGATGATATCCCGGACATCAGCCTGTGTGAGATTGAGATGGCCCTGAAGCAACTTAAAAACAACAAGGCGCCGGGCGAGGACGGAATAACTTCAGAGCTTCTGAAAGCGGGCGGAACGCCGATACTGAAAGTCCTTCAGAGGCTCTTCAATTCCGTTCTCCTCGAGGGCCCAACGCCAGAGGCATGGAGCAGGAGCGCCGTGGTACTGTTCTTCAAAAAAGGTGATAACACTTTGCTGAAGAATTACAGGCCCATCTCGCTCCTGAGCCATGTCTATAAGTTGTTTTCAAGGGTCATCACAAATCGTCTCAAACGCAGGTTTGATGACTTCCAGCCTCCCGAACAAGCCGGTTTCCGAAAAGGCTTTAGTACCATAGACCACATCCATACGCTTCGGCAAGTTATACAAAAAACCGAGGAATATAACTTGCCGCTTTGTTTAGCGTTTGTGGACTATAAGAAAGCCTTTGATTCGATCGAGACTTGGGCTGTGCTACAGTCTCTCCAGCGGTGCCATATCGACTATCGGTACATCGAAGTGTTGAAGTGTATATACAACAACGCCACCATGTCGGTCCGAGTACAAGATCAGAGTACGAAGGCTATTCCACTACAGAGAGGCGTGAGACAGGGAGATGTCATATCTCCGAAACTGTTCACTGCCGCGCTGGAAAATGCCTTCAAGCTCTTGCAATGGAAATAATAACAATATAATAATAATCTTTATTGTTTTAGCTTAAATATACAATTTACAAAACTAAACATGCTATCTTGTTACTTAACAATAATTTATAAAATGCCGGTAGTACTAAATAAATTTGATGACAAAAACATTGCGTTGAGTTATACCACTAAGACTGCGAACTTTTAGGCGTACTTAAAATTATAATGTGTAACATGTATATGGTTTGCTATTTCGATTTAAAATAGAAAAATAAAAGATCTAGTGTACCTATATAATTGTTATCATGTAATCTCTAGTATCTAAACTAGGCCTAGCCTGTATCTTAGATACTAGAAGCTTCCTGTATGTTTTATGGAACACTATAAATACGAGGGAAAAGGAAAAGATAAGTGAAATATACATATACACACACATATATACATTCATTCATATACATATATATCTACATACATACAACATACTCATTAATATACACATTTTACACATATATATACATATACATACATACACACACATATATTAGAATACATATATTGCTATGCGTGATTAGACTCGGTTAATTATGATGAAAGGAGGAGGTATAGGTGTAAATAGTGATTTTGCATGCAATTATTTTATATAAGAAATTTGTATATTCGTATAATTTCATAATGCATTTTATGAGAGTTATATTGTATCTGTATATACAACATGTAACAGATTTAAATGTAAAAGCGGAAAGTAGTACGTTCAGAATCAGCTACTGAATCGATATCAACCATTTTTTTGTAGGTATTTTTTTTCAAAATAATTAGTTAAGACTAACTAAATTACAGACACTCTTTCATTTAGTACTCCGAACAAACGAAATTGAAACGTAACTGGAGGACATAAGATCATTTTTAAATGAATCACTAAACGAATACTCTAATAAACTAAATAATGAACAAAAATGAACTTTATTTCGATGGTCATAAAGTTTATTTAAGCAATCTATCATTAATCAAACGCACACAACGATAGGCCTGAATAAACGTAATAAGCTACCAAAATAAATAACTATCATATTCTCTTTTCCGCACATTTAACTACAAATAGATAGAGCAGGATGCAGCTATTGTTTAATGCAATTTGATCCATTCGACAAACGATGGCGCGCGCGGCGGTACATCACAAGGTTTGGCAAGTCGGTATAGGGATGCGCCGCGAAAAAAAATACTCCCGGTATTTGCATGACCAGGCGATCCAAATCCCGCGCAATACATGCACTTAAATGAAACAAATTAAATCGTAACAAAATCACTATGAATAGAAACAACAAGTAGGTATTTCTATGAAAAATAATTTCGCGGAACGTTAAAATGGTGATTAAATTCGGTTTGTAATTTTGCTACAATGTATGCGGAATCCCGGTGTGTCGGATATCCCGTTATTGCAATCCCTAAATGGGCACCGTCTATGTGAAAAAAATCTAGTCGTGCACCGCAGTTATCTGTGTCTACTTGTGTTTAAGTGTTAAGTAGACATTTCGATAACTTTCGCGCGCGATGTCTTTTCGGTATTCGAATATTGGATACACTGAAATGGTGAGAACTTTGGCACTGTGTGGTGATAATGTATCATTGGCATGCAGGACATTTAGCAACAGGCACGCCACCAGTGTAGTGTCCGACAGTATCTCGATGCTGAGTTCGGAGAACGCTGGATAGGTCGCGGCGAACCTGTGCAATGGCCTCCTAGGTCACCTGACTTGACGCCTCTTGACTTTTTTTGTGGGGTCGCGACGTAATAAATCTCTGGTATACTTCAGTGAAAGTACTAATGTGGAGTAACTAAAAAGTAGAATAGTGGCAGCCTTCCTAAAAGTGAAGAATGACACCGAAGTTTTACATAAATTACGTGAACAATTACGCAAATGTGCATCAAAGTGTATCAAGGTGGTGGACATTTCGAACATATTTTAAAAAGAAATCGCCGCATGAGTGCCATGTAACACGTAAGATAATTTTGTTGTATTTTTTTGTGTTGTGATTCCCAATCCAGTCTTCGTTGATTAGATATTGCGTTATCTTATTCATTAGTTATGCAAAATAAATGACGCCCGTATCCCGCCCGCCTGTAGGAACTAAGTTTAGCGGAAGTGAAATTAATAATATTTTATAGCCGATTCATGCAAAATATTGTCTTATGTTGGGTTCATACGCATTATATCTAGTAGGTAAGTAAAATATTTAGATTTTATAGCTAAAACACAAATGTTATGCTTACAGATTAAATTAATAATAATTTGTTTACCGAACCACTCAGTAATCAGTTACGTACGTAATTTGTATTTCGTTTATTGTCAGCTGTTTCTGCCGGCGCGGCGCAGCGTTCGGCGTTAGGTACTCGTGTGAATGGGTCTTGTGTACATGTGTGCGTGTCCGCGAGCGTGTGTAGTAGTGCACTCTTATTTGTAACTCGTAAGGTAACCATGTTAAGTGCCTACATTTGGTATAACTAATTTCATAAATAAAAGATTTTGTAATTATGGTAGTACTATTTCAAAGCATAAACTATGATTGCAATAATATTTTAAAGTTGGGGTGTCTGAGGTTGTGAATTAATCCTGTTACACGTTGTATGTTAAGCATTATTACAACTTCAGTTCATTTAATAGTTGCGAATAAATTTTCGACGTAGTCATAAGTCTTAGTTTTTAGCCAAACCGTTACTTTGCTTTTACATTCGTGTTTGTTGAGTGAGACTATATTTAAATGTTCGTTCATTTTATTATATATAAATGGACCAAGAAATAATGGGAATTTGCGAATAAAACTAGTTCTATGGGGAATAGTAGGACACACTTTGTAATGTCTTCGTTTCTTGAGTTGTTGGGGAACATAAGTGAGACTTTTGTGCTGATTAAGTATAATATCCACTATGAACAATGATCTTACTGTAAGCACATCACATAGCGAATATAATTGTTCAGTGGGAAATCTGTAGTGTTTAAAGTGCATAACTTTAAGGAGCAGTCGTTGGGCTCTTTCTACTTTGATTAGGTGAGTTTTTTAGCACCGCCCCAAACTCTCACACAATAAGCCAAGATAGATTGTGCCATCGCATAGTATACTGTTTTAAGAAGCTTCGGGTCTGCAACGTGGCGTAATATTTTGAATATGAATATCAGTTTACGAAGCCTTACAGCTATCCTATCAATTTGTGGAATCCACGTAATGGTTTGGTCAAGAACAACACCAAGATATTTAATTTCTATATCTCTTTCCAAGATAGGACAATCACATGACGAGTCCAGTGTAGTAAAGTTATAATTATCGCATGAATGTGCCTTGACACTAAACCCACTTTCCGGAATTGGGTTTCGGTAAATGCCAAAGGTTAAGTATTTCGTTTTTAATGTATTGAGCGTAAGTAAATTACTACGAAGCCATAGCATTGTATGGTGTAATCCACATTCCGCCTTGATTCTAGCCCAGAGGCGGCTCATCCGAAAGAGCGCTGGTGCAGTGCACTCCCACGAAAATTACATACTTAGCCAATTTAATAATTTATATATATTTATAATACATAAATCCTTACATTACATTCTTTATATTTTACTACGCCTATAATAAGTCTATTATATTATCTATACAGGTACATGTAGCGTAAATTTGTAACGAGTGGAGCGCCAGCGATTGCGCTCCTATGAAACGAAGCTTAGTACGACTCTTAGTACTGTATTCAATGAGTGCGAAAGAGAGCTACGACTCGGGCTGACGCGTGAAACAAAAGATATCGTATGAGAAATTAGCGTAATCTGGAGCGCCGCTCACGCGTCACTCAGTTGTCGTTCAGCCAGTCGTGCCGTGCGCGCGCCGAGGTGATATCCTACTCATGCGCAGTTGTGGTCCTTATGTATACAAACAACTTCAAGCAAGCTTGTCGACTTCGTCAGTTAATTCGCAGTTTTTTTTTTTTAAATAAGTATTAAAAAATAGTTTATACGCTTAATCAATTCCATTTCTGATTCCATTTTCACAAGAAAGTAATAGATATCTTCGCACGCCAAAAAGAGCGGCGAATGGATTTTGTATACAAATATAATAAATAGTAAGCTCTAGTTTTTCAATTACTTTTTTTGTGAACCCCCATCGAAACGAGCCGCCTCTGTTCTAGCCTCTTCCCAAGTTTGGCCATAGAAAACTAATGCTGTGTCATCAGCAAAAGAAAATATATTGCAATTAGGAATTTTGAGGTTACACAAATCGTTTATGTATATCAAGAAGAGGCTAGGACCAAGAACACTACCTTGTGGTACACCGTATGAGACTAATTCGTCGTTGCTTATTATATCGCCTATTTTAACCCTTTGAACCCTATGAGTAAGATAGCTTTTGTAAAGTGTAAAAGCGTTTCCGCGTATTCCAATATTATTCATCTTCTTCAGAAGCAGTGGAACAGAGACCGTGTCGAATGCCTTGGCCAAGTCTAAAAATATACCTATACACTTGTTTTTCATATCAAGGTTTTTAGCAATGTGATTTGCTAAGGCAGTAACGGCATCAGAAGTAGATTTACCAGCCCTAAAACCGTATTGATTAGGTGAAATGATGTCATATTTCTCTAAAAATGAAAGGAGTCTCTTATTCATAACCTTTTCAAGGACTTTAGAGAGTGCTGGTAGAACCGAGATAGGGCGGTAGTTATTGACACAGTCTCTTGCTCCACCCTTATGTATTGGATGAATTATGGCTATTTTAAATAATTCAGGAAAAACACCGGTATTAATACAAAGGTTAGTTATGTGAGTTATAATTGGTACGATATAGTTACTACACTTCTTCAACAGAGTGTTAGATATACCGTCCCAACCGATTGCACTATCATGTTTAAGACCTAAGATTATAGCTTGAATTTCTTTGTCGTCGGTTTCTAACATGGCCACGGAATTAAGTGTTACATGTGTTTTGAATTCAGTTTGAGAGTTAATTATATTAATGTTATTATCGTTTAAGATCTTGTTTGCATAGGTAGACCCTAAGTTAGCGAAGTGTTGATTTACAAGTTCAATAGATCTATGTGGTGTGGCATCAATGTTCAGAAGTTCATTAGGTAATATTTTATCCTTTTTAGTATACACAATGGATTTTATTGTATCCCACGACTTTTTAGGGTTTTTAGAGTGCTTTTGTAATTCATTACGGTCATAGTTTCTTTTTAATCTTTTTAACATATCATTACAATAATTTTTATATCTGTTGTACGTAATGGTTATTATTTCATTCTTGGGTTCTATTTTGCATCTCAGGTGCATTCTATCCCTGTTTCTGATTCAACGCAGTAATCCCGGTGTAATCCAAGGTTTAATGCAGCGAGATCGACGCGGTAATAGGATTTTTGTAGTATGCTTTGTTAAGTAATTCGACAGGATGTCTACCAACTGTTTAGTTAAAATTAGTGGCTTCTATATCAGAGAGAATGTTATCATAGTTAACTTTGTGTGTAGTACGAATATTTTTATTTGGACTGTATTGCCTTTTTTGAGTGACCAAGTCTAGGCATAAAATCACTGCAGAATGATCTGTAAGAGGAGCATTTAGTACTAGGGAAATTACCGATTTTTTGGTCTTGACCATAGCATGATCAAGACAGTTAGCACATCTGGTGGGATAATCATGGCTTGCTACGAACCCGTGAGAAGCTAATAGATTAAGGTAGAATTCAGCGTTCTGATCCACCGAATTGGGCTTAATGTCTATGTTGATATCTCCCATAATAACAATACTGTTAGAGTGCTTGTGTTGTAATAGAAGATCATTCAATGATTCAATGAAGAAAGAGATATTCCTTTTGGCTGGAGATCGATAAAGAGCAATTATCAGGCAATTAGAGTTTGTTTTAATTAAAAGACAACTAGCATCAGTAACATTGGGTTCCTCAACGCAGCAGCGAAGATTATTTTTAGTATAAACGACTATGCCGTCGTTTTGGTTTGTATTGTTAGTAGTAACCTTTACATCGTAGTTAGTCATATTTGGTATGGATGAGTTAGTTTTATTCCAAGATTCAGTTAAAATATACACTTCAAAGTCCATATTTAACCTTGCAAGTAGGACTTCAAAAGCATTAAAGTTCTTTTTTATGCTCCTAATATTTTGAGTCAGTATTTTGAATGTATTAAGACCTAGCGTAAAGGTTAGTATTGATCTACACGATTCTGGATCACACTTATGAGACATACCAGCTCTGATATCATCAAGGTCATTTATAATTTGCGAATTGATTTTAGGTCCGAATTTCGTTATCGGCTGTCCATGACTTAAATAACGAGGATATTGTGACGAATTTTAAAATTACGGATGCCTGATGGGGTGCCGAATACAGTGTTAGATAATGTTAGACGAACTGAATACGCATTGATATAATAGTTATTATAAATAAAAATATAAAAATGGTGTAATACAATAATCATATTAGTAATAAACCCTATAATAGAATATGTATATTGCAGCATAATCATTGGTTGCGCCATTTATCATTAACCGCAAAAATAAGTAATTTTATTATATTTAAACTTCCGCTGTCATTTTTCTAAAATCAAATCAAATGCATGTTAAGTTGCACGGCATGCTTTCCTTCCCGCATCCCTTTCCCGCACTACCGCAACAGCAAGGTGTGAGCGAGACCGCATCGCCGCCCGCGCTAACCTGGCCCAACAAGCAAAATATTGTTTCCGCAAACCGCCGCTCGAGGGCGCCATAAAATACTTTTTCTTCTTGCGCGCGCGCCTTCGGAGTGAGAAGTTAATTATTTTACCGCTCCGCATATTAATGTGTTATTAAGTGATTATCGGTGTCTTGTCGTATTATTGGTGCTTGTAACTATTCAGTGTATAGTTAATCAAAGAAACAGTAAATTTCCGCCAAGCAGCAGACGAGCCGCCAACTACAACACCGCCGCTGACGCTACAAGGTATGTGCATATCCATTCCTTGTAGAACTGCCTAGTGAACTATTTTTTCCTGAAGGCAGTTCATCCCGCCCTCCGAGTGTGCCGTGCAACCCGCAAAATACAGTCCACTAAAATTTATTATCATCCGCGCCACCATTATATTTTGGTCCAATTCGAACCGAATTTGAATCGCGATCGAACTACTCTGGTTCATTCGCATTATCCGCATATTCGCATTACGCTTATCGCATATATAAAACCGCTATTTCATAGTTTTAGGACTTAATTTTGTCCAATTCATTCGCATTTCTTCGGACGCCATTTTGGGTCCAACCGCGCTAAAATAATAACAATCTTACCGCATCGTAAATAATTACATTAACATTCCCTTTTAAAGACTATTTTGAGGACTATTACCATATTTTATATAAACTACTTATATTATTTTCGCATTTGTTATTGATTATTCCGCATATATAATTTCCAGAAACAATTTGTTATTGTTACATCGCGCGTAATAAAGGAATCACGCTATTTCATGTTATATTACAAAATATAACATGACTCTGTATAAAGTTTAATTTATGTTTCACATTATTTTGCTTATTTTCAATCTTTACATTTTATAAATTTACGTAAGGGTATTCTATTCTCCATCGTACCGCACCGCTTACATTGTTGTTTGTTTATTTTATTGTACCTATCACATTAACGCATCATGTCAGAAAACAAGTTAATTCGTTTAAATGCTAAGCGGGAATGTATGTTCATGCGCATGCAGTCGATAGCTGACAAAACTAATAATTTAACCAATGATATTGCACAGGAATCTATTTATTGTGAGTTGGAGTTAATTGAGAAATTACGCTCAGATTTTGAAAACGTATTAGACGAAATAAACGATATAGAATTAAAGTTAAAGCCCACGTATACTGTTAATTACCAACCGCTCATTGCATTCGACGACTTATATTGCAAAGTCAAACGCGCCGCGAAAACTTTACATACGGCGACGCAGCCCGATGTAAAGTGTAATAATAATTATAACTCATATCGACCCAAGTTACCGCGCATTGAACTACCCGAGTTTAATGGCGATGTTAAATCATGGCCCTTATTTTATGCCACATTTAAGACAATGGTACACAATAATCCTATGTTAGAAGACTTGGATAAATTACATTACCTTACTTGCAAACTCAAGGGCAAGGCTCAAGCTGTAATCGCTGGCATAAGCCCATGCGCCGAAAACTATTCTCTTATATTAACCGCATTAATCGATAAATACGAGAACAAACGTTTACTTGCAAGTTCGTATTTAGATCAGATCTTTAATTTTAAACCATTTCATTCCGCAAGTGTAAATAACCTTGAACTATTTCTTGATAAGTTTGCTACCTCAGTTTCCGCATTAAATAATTTAAAATTTGATAATCTTTCTGAACTTATATTTCTTTATGTAGCTTTAAAGAAAGTTGATTCAGACACCGCGCATGCCTTTGAACTAGATAATAGAGGTTGTGATATCCCATCATTCGATTCATTAGTTACTTTCATACGCGATCGAATGAAAATATTCCAAAACACATCCAGCACAAACGAATTAAATAAAAAAGTTTCCGATCGTCGCACAGATGTGCCTTTAAAGTATTTAAAATCTACACATAGTTACATAAATACCGCGTCAGTAATTCCGCAAAATAATTGTTCGCTATGTCATACGCAGCATGAACACTTGTTCAACTGTTCGGGCTTTAAAACACTAACACCTAGTGACCGCTTTAAATTCGTTAAGTCTAATTCCTTTTGTGTCAATTGTTTAAGTACTAGACATCGCTCATTTCATTGCAATTCTAAAATGCATTGTCGTAAATGTCAAATGAAACATCATACTATGTTACATTTTGATAATTTCAATACCGCATCTAGAGTGAACCCAGTAGGGTTACCTTTTGTGGGTACCGCCGCCGCGCCGCGCACTAGCGTAGCCCCGCGTGAGTACAATATTGGGCGGCCGCACGCCCCAGCTCCGCAGCCCGCGCCCGCGCCGCCGCGCTCGCCCTACACGGTACCTTCGCCTGCGCCGGTGCCGCGCTCGGACACCGCGCATGGTGCGAAGGACGTTTCTCTGTGCACACTTTCGCACAATATTATTTCATCGCAAGCACCTAGTACTGTTTTACTCGCTACCGCGCGTGTTATTGTTTTTGACGCTTTTGGTAAGGAACATTATGTTCGTGCGTTACTAGACAGCGCATCGCAAAGTAATTTTATTACTAGCTCATGTTGTGACCGTTTAGGATTAATTTGTCGTAAAGGTCAAATATGTTCTGTTAAAGGTATAGGAGGTTCCGCTAAAATTACACAAGGTTCCGTAAATATTAAATTCTTTTCTCGCTTTAATAAAAATATTAATTTCGACATGGAGTCGTTAGTAGTAGACAAGGTGACCGAAGTATTGCCGATAGTTTCGGTTGACATTTCGCAGTTTAATAATTTTAAAAATTTGCCTTTGGCCGACGATACTTACGCCGTCCCAGGTGAGATAGACCTGTTGGTTGGCGCTTCTATTTTCCCGCACCTTTTATTGTCCCACAAGGTTCAAGGACAAACCGCACGCGTCGCGCCACACGCATTAGAAACCGTATTGGGATACGTGATAGTAGGTTCCGCGCCCGCCTTTAGTAATTCCTTCGCAACAGTCTCATACTGCTGTGCAGTTGAGTCTTTAGATTCCGCGATCCGCAAATTCTGGGAATTGGAAGAAGTGGTTGTTCCACCGATTTAAGCCCAGATGATAAGGAGTGTGAAGATATATACTCTCACACTACCACCCGCGAGTATGATGGTCGTTATACCGTCGCTCTACCATTTAAAGGTGATGTTTATAGCCTTGGAAATTCCCGCCGATTAGCTGAGAAGTGTTTTCTTTGTCTAGAAAGGAAAATGCAGGCTCTGCCTAAATTAAAGCAGGCTTATGATGACGTCATAGCTGAATATCTCGAGAATGGTTATATTTCTATCGCACCTCCGGACACGGAGGAAACTATTTCCGCTCCGTCTTATATTATACCGCATCATGGTGTCATTAGGGAGGATAAACTGACTTCCAAGTTACGCGTTGTTCTTAACGGTAGTGCTAAGACGAGTACGTCAGTTTCTCTTAACGATATTCTCCATAGTGGACCTAATTTACAAGGTGACTTGTTTAATATTATTCTTAATTTTCGTTTATTTTCCATTGCATTGTCAGCGGACATAAGGCAGATGTTTCTTTGCATCAATGTTCGTGAATGCGACCGCAGATTTCAACGCATTTTGTATCGTTTCGCACCTGAGCAACCGCTACAGGTTTATCAGTTTAACCGCGTATGTTTCGGCCTTACATCGAGTCCTTTTCACGCTTTAAGGACAATAAGGCAACTCGCATTAGATGAAGGAGATTCTTTTCCCAAGGCCAAGGAGGCTCTTGAGGATGGTTTATATATGGACGATTTTGTTTACTGCGTCGATAGTGAAGACGAAGCTGTGTCCACAGCTGTTCAAGTTATTTCTCTTATGAAGGCTGGACGGTTCGACCTTGTAAAGTGGACGAGTAATTCGCAAGCTGTTTTAAATTCTATTCCGCCCACGCATCGCCTTTCATCAGTAAAGGAGTTCGATCCATCTGACACGCATAAGGTTCTGGGTCTGTGTTGGTCACCCAGCTCCGATTTATTTAGTTTAAAAATTTGTACAACTGATGAAAAATGTACAAAACGCACCATATTATCCTGTGTTGCACGATTGTGGGATCTGATGGGGTTTGTAGCTCCAGTTATTCTATACGCGAAGCTCCTCATCAAGGAACTTTGGTTAATTAATTGTGGTTGGGATGATGTTCCGCCCGAGAAAATTGTTAAGTTATGGCAGCGTTACAGGGAAGAACTTCCTATTCTTGAACAACTTAAGATACCACGTTATGTGGACATTCGACCCACTAGCGTTGTCAACATTCTTGCCTTCGCTGATGCTAGCGAAAAGGCTTATGGCGCCGTTGTATATTTTCACGTCGAAAATGACCATGTTAACACGGTCCATCTTATTAGTGCCAAGTCCAAGGTTGCTCCTCGCAAAGTTGTTTCTCTCGCACGGCTTGAACTTTGTGCCACATTAGTTCTTGCTAAATTAGTTAATAATATCATTGTTGCTTGTAATAAACGTCATAAAATCAATAAAATATACGCATTCTCAGATTCCACTGTTTCTTTATGTTGGATCCACTCGTCGCCACACAGGTGGGATACCTTCGTAGCTAATAGAGTTTCGAAGATTCAATCTTTAATTTCACCGCAAAACTTTTATCATGTGCCCGGTGTTGACAACCCAGCGGATTGCCTATCTCGGGGACTTACTCCCGCACAAATTATAAATCACCCGCTTTGGTTTCATGGTCCGTCCTGGACATCGTCTTGTCCATCGGAATGGCCCATTACCGCCTTTGAACCTAGCTTGGTTTCAGAGCCACCAGAAGAAAAGAAACACGCTTTAGTTGCGTCGATTCCAAATGAAGAATCGCCTATTATTGCGTTGAGTTCTCGTTTTTCTTCTTGGTGCAAGTTTTTGCGTAGTGTTGTTTATGTATACCGCTTTATGAAATTATTACCCCAGGGAGGGAATATATCTGCAGCCGATTTAATTTTCGCCGAGAACATAGTTCTTCGAGAATTGCAAAATTTATATTTCCGCGATGAGTTTAGAAAATTACAAAGTGGAAGGAATTGTAGTCGCATGTTCCAACGACTCAAACCATTCTTGCAGGATGGTCTTATTCGAGTCGGTGGTCGTTTAATCCGCTCCGATTTATGTTTCGATCAAAAACACCCTATAGTTTTACCGCGCAAGCATCATATTTTGAATTTGCTTGTTGATTATCACCATAAAGTTAATTGTCACGCTGGTCCTGATCTTCTTATGTCTCTCTTAAGGCAGAAGTACTGGATACTCTCTGCCCGCAGTTTAATTAGAAACAGGGTACATAACTGTCTCCCTTGTTTTCGCCTTCGCCCGAAACAAATATTTCCGGAGATGGCGGAACACAGATCTTGCCGAGTGGTTGAATCCGCGAAGCCATTCATTCATACGGGTACTGATTACGCAGGTCCATTTAAAGTCACTGTAACCCGCGGTCGTGGTGTCCGTGCCACTAAGGCATATGTGTGCCTATTTGTGTGCCTAACAACTCGCGCTGTGCATATTGAACTTGCCGGCGATTTAAGTACTTCCAGTTTTTTATCCGCTTTTAAACGATTTCTGTCGCGTCGCGGTCCCATTAGCCGAATGTATTCTGACAATGGGACAAATTTTGTCGGTGCCAAGCGTGCAATTTCCGAACATCAACAGTTTTTAAAGACTAAACACTTCCAAACCGAATTCGGTCATACTTTGAGCGAAAACCGCATTGACTGGTTATTAAATGTTCCCGCCGCAAGTCACTTCGGAGGTAATTGGGAAGCCAACATTAAAAGTTTAAAACACATTTATTTCGCGTAATAGGTGATCAAATTCTTTCATTTGAGGAGTTGAGTACTGTACTCGCTCAAGTAGAAGCCGTGATGAATTCACGACCTTTATATAGAACTTTGTCCAGTGATCCTTCTGAGCCGCTGGCATTGACCCCCGCTCATTTTTAAATTATACTCCGCTTAAATACCTTCCCGCTAAAGACGTTGATGAAAGTAGGATTTCCGCACTCACCCGCCACGACTTGTTGGACAAATTAGTCCAGTCGTTTTGGAAGCGATGGAGGTCAGAATATCTGCATACGTTACAGTCGCGTGACAAATGGAACACTCCATCTAATCCTATACAAGTAGGAACCGTTGTGATCTTAAAGACGGACAACGCTCCTCCCCTTCACTGGCCTCTCGGTCTAGTAGAAGAAGTTTTCCCGGCAACAAACGGTGTGACTCGTGTCGTCCGCGTTAAAACGGCAACTGGGTCGTATTTACGCCCTGTTGTACGTGTATGTCCATTACCTAATCAGTAAATTGTAACTCCGCGCCTAAAATATTAGTTAATGTTACCGCGTTTTAAAAATTGTCATAAAATTTATTAACTTTATAGTTTCGTATTATATTATTATATTAAAGTTGTTCGTTTTATTATTCAGCATCCGCGTATTTATGTTTATTATTTTGAAGCCGTCCCTTCAAGCCCGGGGGGAATGGTTGCGCCATTTATCATTAACCGCAAAAATAAGTAATTTTATTATATTCAAATTTCCGCTGTCATTTTTCTAAAATCAAATCAAATGCATGTTAAGTTGCACGGCATGCTTTCCTTCCCGCATCCCTTTCCCGCACTACCGCAACAGCAAGGTGTGAGCGAGACCGCATCGCCGCCCGCGCTAACCTGGCCCAACAAGCAAAATATTGTTTCCGCAAACCGCCGCTCGAGGGCGCCATAAAATACTTTTTCTTCTTGCGCGCGCGCCTTCGGAGTGAGAAGTTAATTATTTTACCGCTCCGCATATTAATGTGTTATTAAGTGATTATCGGTGTCTTGTCGTATTATTGGTGCTTGTAACTATTCAGTGTATAGTTAATCAAAGAAACAGTAAATTTCCGCCAAGCAGCAGACGAGCCGCCAACTACAACACCGCCGCTGACGCTACAAGGTATGTGCATATCCATTCCTTGTAGAACTGCCTAGTGAACCATTTTTTCCTGAAGGCAGTTCATCCCGCCCTCCGAGTGTGCCGTGCAACCCGCAAAATACAGTCCACTAAAATTTATTATCATCCGCGCCACCAATCATTATTAAGATAGGAATGAGTATGTTCATATTATTAAGGCACCATTCCAAAATAATATTAATATACTCATTGAGCTGTGTATGTAACAAGATTACCCCTGCTAGTCACTTTGAGTTCCTAAGGTTCGTTAAATCGGCTTCAGCTTTGATCTCGATGTATTGTGTGTCATCTGCTTTACGTAAGAAGATCTTGCCATTACTGGTCCAGCAATACTTGTATTCAGCGTTTGACGCAAATGCTCGAGTAAGGTATAAGAGTCTTCGACCTTTGCTCGTAAGCCCTTCTGATATATAGATCGGTACAGAAGGACCGTCCAAGCCTATAAGGGCAGAATTAATACGTTCTTTCGGATGTTGCTTATTGTAGGCTTTTGCGTTATTGATTATTGCTTGCTTTGTCATAGTTTTTGAAAATTCCACAACGACAGTAGCTGTCCCGGTTTTGCCCTTGATATGGAATACATCTTTGATATCACACGGCTGGGTTTCGACATTTAGAATCTTACAGGTGGTTTCCACAATTTTTATAAGTTCGGCTTTATTCACAGTTTGGGAAGAGACTGGCACATTTCTCATCTCCACGGTAGTTGACTTTAGAGTCCTTTGCATGTCTTCAATCTTTGCTTCCAGTGATGAAATATATAGCACGTCCTGTTGACGTTCTCGCTCTAATTTTTCTATTTTTGCCAAAATACTATCATATTTTTCGGAGAGAAATTCTAAAGACTTCTCAATAGATTCGTGAGTCTTTTGCATTGTGATATTTTGGGCCTTTATCTCAGCTATGGAGTTACACAGCTTGCTCAAATTCAGTTCCTGTTTATCACTCATTTCCTTCAGCTGAGTGATTATCTCCTTTTTGAGGGCCGTTAGCTGGCCTTCACAACAAGTTTCCCTCTGTCTTTTAGTCCGTTGAGTTACAGGATAATTTTGATCCTGAAGTTTTTCGACCAGGTTAGGCACATCTGACTCAGATACTGTTTAGGATATCTTACCACCCGATGGCGGGGATCTTGCTAATCTGCTCATTATTTTTCCTTTTTTCCCCAAGTTCGAAGTTTAAGTAGTTGGCGCCAACCAATAGAAGCTTGTTTCGATTGAAGCGGCTCGCGTAATCGTCTATCTTGCTTGCTTCAACACGTAGTCGTATCACCGATCTCGCTTCCACTTACGAACGATACTTTTGTGTTTATGCGCGCCTAGTACTCACAATTATTCTCGCACTTATAATGTATTTATTGAAATAATAAAAACTAATATTACTATAGTGTTTGCACGTCTACGCAGTTCGAAAGTCGAGGACGGAAGGGGATGGAAAGGATTCGGCATCAACATCAACGGCGAGTATATCACTCACCTTCGGTTTGCCGACGATATTGTAGTCTTGGCAGAATCGCTGGAAGACCTTAGCACTATGCTCGAAGACCTCAATCAAGTCTCCCAACAGGTGGGTCTTATAATGAACATGGACAAAACGAAGATCATGTCGAATGTCCATGTTGTGCCCACCCCCATCGGTGTTGGGGGCTCGACTCTTGAAGTTGTTGACGAATATGTCCGGTATGTAAGTGGTCCGGTTAGGCAGGACCAACTTCGAGAGAGAGGTCAATCGTCGAATCCAACTCGGTTGGGCAGCGTTCGGGAAACTACGCGACGTCTTCTCGTCCAAAATACCTCAGTGCCTTAAATCGAAAGTCTTCGATAGTTGTGTGTTGCCAGTGATGACTTACGGCACCGAGACGTGGCCTCTCACTATGGGCCTTATTAGGAAGCTCAAAGACACTCAACGAGCTATGGAGAGGGCTATGCTCGGGGTTTCCCTACGAGATCGAATCAGAAATGAGGAGATCCGTAGGAGAACTAAAATAACCGACATAGCCCACCGGATTAGCAAGTTGAAGTGGCAATGGGCAGGGCACATAGCGCGGAGATCTGATGACCGATGGGGTCGGAAAGTGCTGAAATGGAGGCCACGTAGCGGAAAGCGCAGCGTAGGACGTCCACCCACAAGATGGTCCGACGACCTGGTAAAGGTCGCGGGACGTCGCTGGATGCAGGCTGCCTCCAACAGGTCTCTGTGGAAATCATTGGGGGAGGCCTATGTTCAGCAGTGGACTTCCTTTGGCTGATGTATGGATGGATGTTGCGAGAGCGCTCCCAACGCGTCGCGTCGCATAATTGGATGCAATTAAAATGAATCAACAATCCGGAAAAGTTCTAATTATAAACTATGTCAACGGCTATACCAAACGTTTATCTAGAGTTATAAACTTCCAAACATTCATTTACCGTTTAAATATACAAATATTTGTTTCTGGTCTGAGTGTTTGTGAGACCGAAAAGTCTCTCGTAGTTCCTGATACCCACGACACAAGACGAAATTGATCTTAATGTGGCATCAAGACGATGTGACTGTTGGGTGTTATTTATTTATTAAGTTCTGATAGATGTCGTGGGGTCACTCTATACCCCGACATGACCACAAATGTTCGAACGACGTACGATAAATTACTGTACGAATAAGACTAAATACTTTACAAAATGTCCGAATCCTCTATCCTTGTCATAACCTTAGAGTAAATTCGAAGTGAATGATAAGTTTAATAGAGAATAATATTGATTTTTAGAAGTGGTTTTTTTTATCTTTTACGTCCAACGTACGAATATTCAAACTTCGTGTCGTAGTATAGAGTAACTACCCAAATATGATACTTTGTCAGCGAAAGCGCTGTAATCAAAATAATAAATAAAAAAACTATAATAGATTTTCTCTCTCCATATTTTATTCCATCCATCAGCCAAAGGAAGTCCACTGCTGAACATAGGCCTCCCCCAATGATTTCCACAGAGACCTGTTGGAGGCAGCCTGCATCCAGCGACGTCCCGCGACCTTTACCAGGTCGTCGGACCATCTTGTGGGTGGACGTCCTACGCTGCGCTTTCCGCTACGTGGCCTCCATTCGAGCACTTTCCGACCCCATCGGTCATCAGATCTCCACGCTATGTGCCCTGCCCATTGCCACTTCAACTTGCTAATCCGGTGGGCTATGTCGGTTATTTTAGTTCTCCTACGGATCTCCTCATTTCTGATTCGATCTCGTAGGGAAACCCCGAGCATAGCCCTCTCCATAGCTCGTTGAGTGACTTTGAGCTTCCTAATAAGGCCCATAGTGAGAGGCAACGTCTCGGTGCCGTAAGTCATCACTGGCAACACACAACTATCGAAGACTTTCGATTTAAGGCACTGAGGTATTTTGGACGAGAAGACGTCGCGTATGTCAGGTTGGTCAGGGATGCTCCTATCTAGTGGTCATGGCCTGCCCTAGTATAGGTGCTACGAGTACGCGACCTCGGCCCCCGAGCTACTGCAGTCACCTTAACTTCCCGTCCGTGACTGCAGTATCCACTCCCTCAGGCCATACTCTCCTTTCCTATAACATCCTCTACCCACAAATCCTATTTCCTTTCCCCGGTTAATGGCGGGCAGCAGCGTCATTAACGCCAGTCCCCTACTGCGCTCGCCAACCCGCCTGCCAAGCGTGGCGAGTATTGGCAAATACCCCCCTTAATGGTGACACATATTGAGACCAGGCCCCCAGTCCCCGGCAGCCCCACTATTCCTGGCTATGGTAGCAGTCATGGTTACGGTGGGGCAGGGGGTGCTAAGAATCCCCGGGTTGGCCCCGGCTACCACCCCCGACGACGACTGGCCCTGGTAACACACAACATTCGCACATTGAGGACAGACGAGAAGATTGTCGAACTGGAAGAAGAATTGAGCGGGTTACACTGGGATATTCTGGGGTTATCGGAAGTCCGAAGAATCGGGGAGGATACGATAACCCTGAAGTCTGGTAACCTCCTCTTCTACCGGGGGGACGACCAACAGTCCCGAGGAGGTGTCGGATTTCTCGTCCACAGGTCTCTCATCAACAACATCGTATCCATCGAAAGTGTGTCGAGCAGGGTAGTATACCTTATACTCAGAATATCCAAAAGATATTCGTTGAAGGTCATACAGGTATACGCGCCGACCTCGACACACCCAGATGAAGAAGTAGAGGAGATGTATGAGGACATAAGTCGGGCCATACATACTTCCAAAACCTACTTCAATGTTGTTATGGGGGACTTCAACGCAAAGTTGGGCAAGAGAAGCGATGCAGAGTTGAAAGTGGGGCAATTTGGACATGGGCAACGGAACCCCAGGGGTCAGAGGCTGGCCGACTTTCTGGAGAAAGAGGGACTCTTTGCGATGAACTCTTTCTTCCAGAAGCCGCCTCACAGGAAATGGACCTGGCTGAGTCCTGACGGTTCTACGAGAAACGAGATAGATTTCATCTTGACGACGAATAGACGGATATTCAGAGATGTCTCTGTGATCAACAGGGTGAAAACCGGCAGTGATCACCGAATGGTTAGGGGCACACTGAATATCAATGTCCAATCGGAAAGGCGTCGCTTGATGAAATCTACGCTCCGACCTACTCGCGCCCATATCCAAAACCCCGAGAGCTTTCAACTCGAGCTAACAAATCGCTTTGATTGTCTAGGAGAAAACCTTGCAGTGGACGAGCTAAACAGCGGTTTGGTAGAAGCTGTCCATACGGTGGGATCTAAGTATTTTAGACCTCGCCGTAGAGATAGACCACAAAAACTCTCGATCCACACTCTTGACCTCATGGCCGAACGTCGATCTTTAGCGCTGCAGTCTTCCGTTGACGCCGAAGCATATCGGCGGCTCAATAGACAAATCTGGAAGTCCTTGCGACACGATGTCCGTGCTCACAATACTGTGAGCATTAAGGAGACAATTGAGCGAAACGGAGGCTCCAAAGTGTTTGCAAGAGACTTGTCTATTGGGCAAAGCCAGTTGTCTACGCTGAAGACGGAAGACGGTCGCGTGGTATCGACGAGGGCAGAGGTATTAAGGGAGATCGAGAGGTTCTACGGACAGCTTTACACCTCGGTTGCCAAACCTGCTGTTAGCTCGGCCGAAGACCCGAGAGCCGAGTTGATCCGACACTTTAGCGATGATATCCCGGACATCAGCCTGTGTGAGATTGAGATGGCCCTGAAGAAACTTAAAAACAACAAGGCGCCGGGCGAGGACGGAATAACTTCAGAGCTTCTGAAAGCGGGCGGAACGCCGATACTGAAAGTCCTTCAGAGGCTCTTCAATTCCGTTCTCCTCGAGGGCCCAACGCCAGAGGCATGGAGCAGGAGCGCCGTGGTACTGTTCTTCAAAAAAGGTGATAACACTTTGCTGAAGAATTACAGGCCCATCTCGCTCCTGAGCCATGTCTATAAGTTGTTTTCGAGGGTCATCACAAATCGTCTCAAACGCAGGTTTGATGACTTCCAGCCTCCCGAACAAGCCGGTTTCCGAAAAGGCTTTAGTACCATAGACCACATCCATACGCTTCGGCAAGTTATACAAAAAACCGAGGAATATAACTTGCCGCTTTGTTTCGCGTTTGTGGACTATGAGAAAGCCTTTGATTCGATCGAGACTTGGGCTGTGCTACAGTCTCTCCAGCGGTGCCATATCGACTGTCGGTACATCGAAGTGTTGAAGTGTATATACAACAACGCCACCATGTCGGTCCGAGTACAAGATCAGAGTACGAAGGCTATTCCACTACAGAGAGGCGTGAGACAGGGAGATGTCATATCTCCGAAACTGTTCACTGCCGCGCTGGAAAATGCCTTCAAGCTCTTGCAATGGAAAGGATTCGGCATCAACATCAACGGCGAGTATATCACTCACCTTCGGTTTGCCGACGATATTGTAGTCTTGGCAGAATCGCTGGAAGACCTTAGCACTATGCTCGAAGACCTCAATCGAGTCTCCCAACAGGTGGGTCTTAAAATGAACATGGACAAAACGAAGATCATGTCGAATGTCCATGTTGTGCCCACCCCCATCGGTGTTGGGGGCTCGACTCTTGAAGTTGTTGACGAATATAATAATAATAATAATAAATAATAAATAATATGGTCCGGTTAGGCAGGTCCAACTTCGAGAGAGAGGTCAATCGTCGAATCCAACTCGGTTGGGCAGCATTCGGGAAATTACGCGACGTCATATTTTATTACATTGGACATATTAACACTTAGATTACGAGTATAAATGCTTGTTTTTTATAATTGTTTTGTTAGTTACAAATTTCGCCACACGCCAATAGATATTAGACGGTTTGATAAATGATTCAAACAAAAAATAATGGCGAAACACCGCTAAATAATTTATGGAAGACAGAATGTAGGTAGAATAACATTTCTTTTACACCCGCCATTTGTCTTTATTCGCATTTATTGTGAGCGGTGGCTGTAACAATGTTTTTTCTCGAACAAGACAATATTATTGACACTTATTTATTGGCATCTTATATTTAATGCATGTTTTATTTATAGATAGATATAAACACCTTTTATTTGTATATTTATTTCTCAGTACATTATAAAACAAGTCAACCAACTGGGACCCAATGCATAAATTATGTCAAATGGACCCTCTTGACCGAAAGGTTAAAACAACTGGTCGAGACAGAGGTTTAACCACTCGTCTAGAGACATATATTTGTACGGAGAAAAAAACATATTTTGCCGATAGAAATAGTTGTGACTTCTTCGTCAAATCTAACATACACAGCTTAAACTAAAAACTCAACACTCCTAAGTATTCCTTTAATATTTTTTTCACTATTGCGTACATGCCAATTAATAGTAATAACACCCAACAGTCACATACATAGTCCTGACCCCACACTAAGATCGAGTATTGTGTCGTGTATCAGAAACTACGAGAGACTTTACGGTCTTAAAATCAGCCAGACCCAAAATAAAAAATATTTTTGGGCTTGTCAGCAAATATACCAACGATATAATTCGTTCAAATAAAATTAAACCTTTAGTTAAAAATAAATGTATCAATTAATCTGACACTACTGACTATTAACTTACGTATTGCCTCGAGGACATGTTTTGTTTTTTCTTTCAACTTTAAAAGCTTTGAAAAATTGAATTTTCCCTCGCTTCCTCATGTCGTGTTCTTGGCAGCGATGTCTAGTTTGGACAAAGAGAAAACGGAGGTGGCACTTTGAAAATAAAAAGGTATATATTTTTACCCAGAAGAAGTGTTCTACTTAAAATAGACTTGTTTTAAAGATTAGCAAAGGCACATGTTTATGAGAAAATATATTCTAGTTACAATCTAGAAGGCTGATTACATCTCTCCATGAAATAATACAATTATTAACTATTTACATACATAGACTTATTAAACATCTCATAATTTGTTTACGTGTTTTCCTTATTCAACTTTCAATACGCAAATCTCAAAACTGCTGAATCAAATCCACTTATTATTCTTCTTTTATCTACTTAATATCGAAAGATGTCTGTGAGTGGGCTTGAGATATGGTCCAATTTAATTCTAGTATAATTTACACAAGCCATCATAGCCCCAGAGACAAAGTTTCGATCTCACCATGAACTTAACATAGGGATTATGTCCTTCTTTAAATAAACAAAGCAACTTGTAATAATATATAATTATTATTTTTCGTGCGTTCCAATTTAAATTTCAACTACGCTCACCTCTGAATCCAACTACGCACATCTCAAAACTGCCAGATCTTTTCCACTTATTATTTTTCTTGTATCCATGCCTTACTATCGGAAGCTACCCGTCACTCGGGCTGAGATATGGTCCTATTTGACACTAGCATGATTTATAAAGCCCGTGGTCTCTGTATGGTGCTCGTGTGATTTTCATGTTGGTTTTGCTTATACATTGTTACAGTGTTTCGTTATTCGTTTAATGAACAAATAATGGTTATTCTATTCTATTCTATTGTATGCGCTAAAAACAAATGCAGAAATAGAGCTCTTGGAGAAATGTACTTGAAATCCAAAATATATTTTTTTGTTTGTGAACAAAATGTAAAATTTGATGATAATTACTCTATTTTATAAAAATCTGATGTGATAAAACAGGAAAACGTAAGGAAAAAACCATAAAAAATGTTAAATTTAAGCGGTATCGGGATCATTGATAGTCTTTACCAATGCAATGAATGGGCATTCTCTTTTTACCATATCTTGTATAATGTATCGCTAAAATTATTAAATTTATATACTTTTGCATGTATCTGTATGTATATTTTGTGTATTTTTTATAAAAGTGTATCCATCTTAACATATTTGGTTAATTTATGCGCTTACTTTGTTTTCGCACCATCCAAAGGTTGACTGGCAGAGAATGCCTCAGGCTTTAAGTCCGCCTTTATACAATATTGTACATATAAAGCATAAATACAATAAATAAAATGTTCTATTACAAATTGTTCATACAATATTGTCCGGTTCCATTAAAAGTTCGGCATTAGCTTACAACTGCTTGTCTCAAGACGCGGCGTTTTCGGAAACCGTTACAGATCCTTTTAATCAGCAGAACATTTCAGCGATTCAAAATTTATTAACGTTTAAAACGTGGCATGTAGCTTGGAGATTTTTGTTCTCAATGAATGGCGAGACGAGCACCCCAAACGTCTGATGGTAAGCGATACGACCGCTCATGTACAGCAAAACCAAACAATGCCTGGTGACATGGGATTTTTCTATTCATCATAAGCCCGGATTGAAGGATTTATTCCCGATGTAGCGATAAGCTCGCCCCATATCAAATCGTGGGATGGAACACACAAAGCGAAACGTGGACATTCTGGCTGCATCTGAGCCTCCTTTCTGGAAAAAAAGGTGTGAAATATGTACATACATATAAGATATTATATCCCGCTCTTTGAGTATAAAAAAGGAACAAATAAATCGGAATTGCTACATTTTTCGGGATAAAAAGTACCCAAAGTGTTAATGCATGGTGTCAGCTACCTCCATACCAAATTTCATACAAATCCGTTAAGAGCGTTTATACCCTGCACGCGCTTTTTGGCTTAAAAACAGGACTTTTCAAATGAGTTAATAGCCACCAATAAACAATTTAAAGGAAAAATAATTATCACTAATTTTAGAAAAGGTATCTAGGGATTTTGATGGTGAAAACATTATAGATTGATAGATAATTTGTGAGTACTATACGGATTACTGAACACAAGTTTCGTTATTTAGGCTTTAAATGGCAATTTAGAAGCTTAAGATATCCTTAACCACTAAATATAAGATGAAAATAAAAATATTATCCGACTAATAAGACCCTTATGGAGGGATTTTGCTGAGAAAAATAATCTTTTTGTGTTTAGTTCCTGAAAAATAAAAATTTAAACAATGCGAAATTATTCAGGAACTCTCGTCAAGAACATATTTTTTTTCACCAACTTATCGTACATAATTTTTTATAACAATTGCATATTATAATAGAAGAACATCTTATCAATAAATTACCATTTTAATATTTCAACAAAATTAGTTTTCATGTTTTCTACAAATATTTTAAAAACCACTATAAAACACGCTGTCCGACGTGGATCAAATCAGACCGCCGCAAGGCCTTCTAGATGGAGGACGTATCGCTCGTCGCTCCGGCCTGGCTGCAGTCGATTATGCCGCGCGTAGTAAAAATAGCCACGCGCGGAATGCGATTACCACATCTTAGTACTTTGGTAGTAAAATATTTAATTATTTTTATTACCTACAATGATTTTGTAGTGAGTATAAATCATGTTTCAGGCAATATAATGGGACGTAATTCCGAGGCTAATGCTATGTTATGTATTGTAATATAAAATTAAATATATTTCGTAATTGTAAGGGGTTGTAAGGCCCCTAACACTATTTATGTGTTCGAACACGAAATGATTAATAAAACGTCCGTAGTGTCTACTGATTGAACACTGATTTGAATGCAACTTAACAATGTAATAATAACGAAAATATGATTAGTATCCAAATTTGTATTATTCTTTGCTTGCACAGTAATATTTGTCTACTTATAATGCAAATAAAATATTTTTATGATATTATATTACAGTTAAATTTCAATTGAATATTTGAAGCGCACGGATCAAAGTTGTTTGAGCCAATTGTATAGCGAGCCGACGCGGCAGCTCTACGCACACAGCTTTGGTCGCTTATGTGTGCGTGAAATTAACGAAGAAATACCTATAGTTGACTTTGCGCGCAAGGTGTATACGCTCTTAAGCCGTTTCCGACTTCATCGCGCTCAACCAAACAAACAAACACAAACAGACAAAAAGTATAAAAATCATTGGTTAGGATTTTATTACGTTAATAAAGTCTCCCTACATCCGTTTTTCTCATTTATCTTCGAGCTACAAATATCTATCTGTTACAAACATATTATATGTATGGATATAGATATTTTATAGACTATGATATATGAATTAATTTAATTTAGGACAGGTTGTGCGCAATCACAAATCATATAAACTATGTGCACTGTGCCAAGCATTGACCGATTCGGCTGCCGAAAGTCGTTATTGGCAAAGGCACACGGAATAAGAATATGTACTGTGTGCAGACAGCCAAAGCCACTGCGGAGGGATAAATCATCCCCTATTACGTACCGGGGTGAATTCTAGAGGTGAGCAAGCTAGTTCTAATAAATTACACGAATTTGGCTATAAAATCCTGGAATATTTATCATCTAAACTTCTAGATTGTAGTGTTTTATTCATACAAAGGTACCTATAATCTAGACGTCTACATGAGACTTCAAATTATGTGTTTTAGAGTGCCGTACCTAAAAGGTAAAAACGAGACCCTATTACTAAGCTTCCGCAGTCTATCCGTATGTCTGTATGTCAGCAGGCTACTATTTACAACAAATATTAAAAATTAAAAAAAAACTCCATATAAGAAACGTGTTTTTTTTTCGTATGTTTTTGCTCGAAATTAATAACGGTAACATGTAGACGCTTAAAATGTTCACAGAAAATTAATTTAAAATAGTTTGTTACCATAGTTTCCCTTTAAAAGTTAAAAGGCAACATACCATTTTTCACTCCAAACCTATACCAGCCACAAATCTCATATTTCGGAGGGCCGTTCAAAGGGATCTCAAACCCTGAGTTACAAGTTTTAATCGAATCATGATAAACTTGTTAATATTCCAAGTCTAGAGTGTTAGATTTATACAGATATTGGGGATTTAAGTGGGGTCGCGCACGGTCAAACGGGGTCTTACGTGAGAGAACGATAAAGGAGATACTGTAATTTTCTATCGATTTTCGATCTCAATACAACTAGAACAACAATTTCATCAGAAGTATTTTTTAAATCTTTAGGATTAATAAAGTCCGCCCTGTGATCACAAAAGCTGTAATATAATCGAAACTTCGAGAAGTTTAATGGCGAGACGAGCATGCCGTTCGCCTGATGATAAGCGATAAAACCGCTCATAATAATAATAATAATAATAATAAAAATTATAGACCCATCACATGCCTTCCCACTATTTATAAAGTTTTGACCTCTATAATTAGATCTAAAATTACAGACCATATAAATTCTAACCAAATTCTTTTTTCCGGCCAAACAGGTTGCATGAATGGGTCCCGTGGTACTAAGGAGCTCCTTCTCATTAACATGACCATTTGCCAACAGGTTCGTCACAACCGAAGGAATTTATCAGCTGCCTGGATAGATTATAAAAAGGCCTATGATTCAGTGCCCCATACATGGCTCATGAGGGTGTTATATATGTATAAAATTAATACAAATTTATGCAACTTCCTTGGGTCTTGTATGGGGCAGTGGACCACTGTCCTGAGATATCCAGGTGGTACAGTTCCTCCTGATTGTGACGAGCCGATTAGAATCAAGCGGGGTATATTCCAGGGCGACAGTCTGAGTCCACTGTGGTTTTGCATGGCCCTGAATCCCCTCAGCACTCTGTTGTTGGATTCAGGGTTAGGCTACCGTCTACGGAGAGGCTCTGAGCCTATATCTCACTTGCTCTATATGGATGACCTCAAGTTATTTGCATCGAAACAAACCGAATTGATTGAGTTGTTAAAAATAACGGAAAGATTTAGCAATTCAATCAATATGGATTTTGGTGTAGATAATAAATGTGCGGTTATCCATGTGAAGCGAGGGGAGGTTGCGGTCTCTGATGACATACTAGTCTCAGAGACTGTAAGGATCAGATCCCTCTCTTTGACGGAAACCTACAAATATTTGGGTATGCCTGAGGCTCTAGGTATCATGGGTGCAGATGTAAAACGATCGTTGAAAGAACGTTTTTTTAGCCACCTGACAAAGTACTTAACAGTTTTTTGTCAGGTGGAAACAAGATTCGCGCTTTTAACGGTTGGGTTATGCCTGTACTCATATACTCTTTTGGCATACTCAAATGGACTCAGACCGAATTGGACGCCCTGGATCGTAAAATCCGAACTCTCCTGACTGCACATCGTATGCATAATCCACGATCATCAGTGATGAGATTGTACATCCCTCGGAGATGTGGGGGCCGAGGCATTCTTAATGCTAAGGACTTGCATAATCGCGAGGTGTGCAATCTCAGGGATTATTTCATAGGGTTGTAGTTATGGTAGATAAAGGATTTACCCCGCTCTCTTTGGCGATTTAGAACTGGCGGAAACCTCTGGTGGTAGGCATTAAGGATCGCGAGGACATATGGAAGAGCAAAGAGCTGCACGGTCGGTTCTATCGAGCCCTTCATGGGCCTGATGTGGACCGACTAGCGTCTGTGTCTTGGCTACGCTTCGGTAACCTCTTTGGGGAAACCGAGGGTTTTGTCTTTGCAATTATGGACGAAGTTATTAAGACGAACAACTATAGGAAATACATCCTGAAGGACGGTACGGTCGACATCTGTCGGGCATGCCACCGTCCTGGCGAGTCTATCAGGCATGTTATTTCCGGTTGTTTGTTGCTAACGGCGAGTATTTGCATAGACATAACCTAGTAGCCAAGATCATACACCAGCAAATTGCCCTTCGATATGGACTTGTGACTCCTGAAGTGCCATATTACCAGTATGTGCCCCAACCAGTTCTCGAAAATGGTCATGCAACGCTGTATTGGGATCGATCTGTTATCACAGACAGGACTATTCTAGCCAATAAGTCTGACATTGTGATAATAGATCGATTGGCGCGCCGGGTTATACTTGTTGACGTCACCATCCCGCATGACGATAACCTTGTCAAAGCTGAAAAAGACAAAGTGTCTAAATATTTAGATTTGGCACACGAAGTTACCGACATGTGGGATGTCGACTCAACAATTATTGTCCCGATTGTCGTTTCTGCCCATGGTTGATACCAAAGAGCCTCGACCAACATCTACAGAGGCTCTCAATCGGCTGTTGGGTCAGGAGTCAGATTCAGAAGGCAGTATTGCTTGACACGGCACGTATTGTGAGGCGGTTCCTCACTTTGGGCTCCTAACCACCGGTGGCTTGGGTCTCGAGCGTCGCCATCGTTGGATAACTTTTTATATTTTTATATGTATTTTGTTTTTAATATAATATATATATATATATATATATATATATATATATATATATATATATATATATATATATATATATATAAATGTAAAAAAAAGATCTAAAATAAAGAGGTATAAATATAATAATAATAATAACTCTTTATTCAATAGCAAAGGTTTACAAATATTTGAGGGATAGGGGACAACTTTTAAGCATACAATGCTTGTGCCAGATGACCCCGCTCATCAATAATTTGACATACATGTGTTGTTGGTTTTGCTCATTAACAGTAGGAAACCAACAATACCTTTAATTACAAATTTGGCATTCTACTGGGCTCGCCATCTTTAGACATAAGATGTAAGACACAAGACTCGATCTTAGTGTTGATTCAGGACTATTTGTGTGACTGTTGGATGTATTTATAATAATAATAATAAACTTTTTTTGCCCCAAATTACAAAGGTTACATTTTTAACGCATAGGGTGACAATCATGTTAGTGCTTACATAAATTATGACAGCTGCAGTTTAACAGGGGGCCCCAAACTAGGCTGAGCCTGTATCTTGGAGACCAAATTTATTTATTTATTTATTTCTAATAACGTCCATACCTCTACACACTTTGTGTCCATAGACTTTGTTGCGAGCACATTATTCTTCCTAGCTTCTTTTCAACCCAGTCCATCAAACGGTTGTCTGGAACAATCCACGTTAAGCGATAAGACCGCCAATTGTCAGCTTTATTTAAATGTGTTGTCATAATTTTTTATCTTATTACTGTATGTGGTGTTCAATGAAGAATTTTTAAATAAATACCTCCAATAACAGAGAATAACAAAATTAAACAAAGAGCTACATTCTCCAACTTCTCTAACAATGTCACCAATTGTATGCCATTGTAGGCCAGACTGTTTTTTAAAAGTTAAGCAACATTACATAACATTTTATAACACGGTAACATGATCTAACATTAAATAAGATATTGTTATCATATGTTTCTGAGTAACATTTGGATACGTTGCGTAACAAAAAACAACTGCGGTGTGGTTTCACCATTACATTCAATAATACACACAGGACTTATGTAAATAGTCTGCGTCAAAAAAGGTTACTACTTAAAGAAGCGGAATGCTGGCGTCAATTTCTGATAAAAGAACAATACACATCAAAGTCAATTAATATGACAGTGAAGTGACTAAATTTTCTCATGTACTAAATTATTTATCAACAAACTCGAAGCTAAAATCTTGTGTAATTATAAAATGCCTGGATAATACTATTTGGTTAGTACTTTTTTATTAATAATACATAAAACATATTTTATTATTTATTTATTTTTTCCTCGCTCACTATTTTCACTACCCTATATAAGAATATCGCAATAATCCAGTCCATCCAAAGGTTGCCTGGAAGAGATCGCAGCTAGCGATAAGGCCGCCTATTGTAACCATGTCTAGTATTTTAAGTATTTTGTATTTCTTGTTGGTGTACAATAAAGCATATAAATAAATAAATAAATAAATAAAACTATTTTTGTGCATTTTATAGAATCATCTCCAATTGATATTGCGCCTACCGTTCATATTTATTAGACTTTTAACGTTATATGCATGCAAATGCATATCAGTAAAATAGTTTTTGTATTAACTCATTTACGTCCCACTGCAGGGCACCAGCTTCCTTAACAAACGAGAATAAGATTTACAGAGATAAAACAGTTTAATTGTACCTAATTATATTAATTTTTGAACACATGTTTCTATCTTTGAAAAACACAATTATTTTTTTAACTTATATTCATTATCCTATTTTACTATATTAACACAATAAAAACAAAGGGATGCCTAAATCTTCGCTTCAGTTTTCTTTAAGAAGATAACAAAACCGCAAGTGAACACAATATAGATGAATAGAATACATATATTTTTGATTCCAGAAGAAATTGCAAGATCACAACTCAAACTACTATGGGCAGGAGTAGCTGGAGACTATATAATAGAGATGCCAGAATATTATACAAGAAGTCCAATACAATATGCACTCATTCAAGAACTTGCTCAGGCGCGACGCAAATTTCCAACAAACGCGGAATTCTACAGCTGACGAGGAACCTATCTCAACATAACGATTACTACATCGAAGGCAGCAAAATCAAAAGAGATCTCAGCATAGAAACAGATGTTTGTATACTCAGAAGGTATTATAGGAGAAAGAGAAACAAAATGTCTACTAAAGACGGCTCAACCAAGTCAACATTTTCCACAGTCTTTACAGAAATGGATAATATCAACGAATACAGACTAGGAGCTTGTGGTGATAGCAGAACTATGACAAAAGAAAATCCACAAATAGATATAGCGGCTTTGATGGTAGAAAACCTAAAGGGATTGGTCGCGAATTGGATACAAAAACATTTATTAGAGGACAAAAATACGAAAGATAAAGTAGAAACTGTACTCCATTCTATACTGCATAGTAAAAACGAAAACGCATGTGGAATTTCGTCACGGTCGACTTACGTCCTCAACAAAGACGGGCACGATCAAAAAGTTAAGAATAAGAAAGTCGAAACCATGCCGCTTACTTGCAATCGGTGTAACTATAAGTCACGACCAGTCATAATAAATTCTTCAAACAGCACACAAAAAGGATTGTCATCCCGATCAGTTCCATCTCCAGTGACAAACTTCAGAGTTGTGTCGACTTTAAGCATTCCGAGGCATATCAACCTTCTTAAGATCAAATCTCTGTACAGGATTAATAAATTGTATAACAATAAGAAGCGTTCTGTTCACAAATCGAAGAAACTATTGAACTCATCAAGTTTTGATTTACTCGCGATATCAACAAGATCTTTTACCAAAAGGTGCGCGAATTACGGTATAAAGAGAAACAAGAAACACCGTAAAGTATTCCAACCAAAGGTTCATTATAAAAAAATATCCAATTCTACAGAAACAGAGGAAAGAGTTGAACGAATGAGTACAATGTTTAAGAAAGAACTGGATTTTATGCCAAGTCTAATGAAGAGCATATACGCTGAGCATCCAGAAAATCTCCCGTATACTACCGTGAAACAAACTAGCGATACTTTTACATTGACTGATATGCATAATTTAAATCATCCAAAAAATATAGGTCAGGATATGAGCAAATTTGATAAATACACTGGAGTTAGATTTGATAATAAGATAAATGAGAAAGACCAAAGTGAACCTATGATTACTATTGACTTCTTAAACCAAAGCGTTGAATTCCCTGAAGAAAGGAACAAAGAGAATACTTCAATCAGAAGACATGACAACGATATGAATATAAATAACCTCAGAAGGAATAACTTGTATTACAACAAGAGAAGAAGGCACTTGAAATTTTCACAGCGGCGCATCATCAAAGACAGAAAGTACACTCTATCCCACTATAGAAATGGAAACCAAACAAATAATAAAGAACTCTTGAAACATGTCCAAAATATATTAGACTACATTACTCATGATGGTTGTAAAAGAAAATTGAAACTAGATATTCGTATTAGTGTGTTACCTGGAAAAGAAAAACATCTAGATGCATCAACATGTCAATCTAGACTTACTATCGAAGAAAAGGGAAAAGACAAGAACACTTCTGCTGCATTGATACAAACTGAGGTTAAGCGGGATCAATTCAATACTATTGAAAGAAATGTATCATCAGAAATAATTGCAAAAGATCCTGAATATAGCCCGGGCATTGTAGCTTTACTCGACGGCGCTTCAAGTCAGGTAAAATATATGTTTAACATAGACGATGCAGTAAAATCAGAACCAATAAAAATGCATGTAACAGAGAATGGGGGTGCAACAACAGCAACATCAGAAATAGTAAAAGAAATACATGATCTCAAATCAGTAGTTAAAGATTTATTACATAAGGCAGAGATCCTTGTGCGCGAGGAAATCAAGAACGAGAACAGAATGAAAAAATTAAGTCAACACAAAGCTGATATGCTAAAGGTTAAAACTACTGGTAATTTACAACATCCAATTAAACCTTCACCACAAGGGATACAAATATCTAATGATTTCGCTAAAAATCTACTTTTTGCCGGAATTAAACTTTCCAAAGAGCCTAAGAGAGATACATTCGAATTCTGCAATAGGCTTATGAGAAAAAGTACTTCGTACAAAATTATTGATAGTGAATCGGTACTTAGAGTAACTGACATGACTGTAGCAGAAACCACGGAGCCAAACACTCAAGAAAACACCCTTACAAATTCACTGCCGAAATCCAAGTCCCTAATCGAAATCACTTCAGACAAGAAGAAAATACTTGCTTATTACTACGATGATGATCATCACGAAACAGCACCTTGCGGGAAAAAGAAACATTTACGCATGCCTAAGTTTATGAAACAGAAGAAAGATATAGAAAATAGTGCAATTTCTTGCATGTGCAGTAACTATCACTCACACCAACCCATAATGAATGATTGTGACGATTGTTCTCAAAATCCTACCTCCACGTATGGTGATGTTGAAGATGTTGAAGAATGCTGTTATAAGAAACGAACTATACCAACACGGAGAGGTATGGGTTTTGGTGAAGGGTTTATATACTGTTTGCTACTCTGGATACCTGTCACTATAATAGGCTGTTTGTTCTACAGTTATATTATCAAAGATATGCTTCAAACCCCTGTTAATAACAAATTAAGGGAAGTGAGGTCATCTGGACGATCGACTAATAAATCTGTTTTGTATTTGAAACTTTCTGATTTAGGATTTTGATTTTGTGTATGTTTTTTGTTATTAAAGAATGTGTTTGCATGTTTGATTTTATTATTTATCCTTTATAATAACCCGTGATATTTGTCATTATCAGTCTGTACAGGTTCCGTTGCAACCGGTTTTCAAAACAATTTAAAGTTTGTTGGTAGCACACCAGCTAATATATCTTATTGCAAATTTTATTTGTTTCATTTGTTTCAGGATCTGCACATGATAAGAACGCATGAAAATGCAAGCCAACAAATTAAATTTTGACTCTCAAAAAGAAACCTTAAAAGTAACGAAATCTATAACACGCTATCCAAAAAATGGACCAACCTATATAGTTGCTTTTTCTATGCACGAAACCTACGATGATCTAATGACTGCCCAGCAAATGATCTGCAAAAAAAGCCCTCAAGGTAGCACCAATTCTGTAACGCCAACAAATTCATTGAAAGTTTTAGATTTGAACGCAACAGATAAATGTTCTCATAGAATAGATATACCCGAAAATATGACTAATCAGCCCGAGGATCAAGACCGAGACTCTAAGAAATGTTTAGATGTTGAAAAAGTATCGGACAATGAGACGGTTGAAAACGGAAGCAGATCAAAGATAGATATCATCCAACCAGAAGTCATATTTAACGCATCACATAATAAACCAAGAGATGATAAATTAAAAAAGAAATCTCGTAAAAACAAACGTGTTGCTAGTTTTAGAAACGAGAATTTTAAATGTAAGTATTCACAGAAAAGTATAACCAAAAAACTAGAGCTTTACTGCACTAAATCAAAAAGACACACGATGGCTAGTGATGTGCTAGAGACAGGACTGTGCAATCTATCGAACGTAGTAACTCAATCCCGAGTCCTAAAAAAAGTCCTTGCAGTAGAAAATTTACTTGGATCAAATCCACTGAAAATGGACGATGTTAATAGTGACGACGGCTTGTCTTCGTTAAGCTCATCAACAACTAAAAAGGGTATATTGAGCCATTCAAGCGACAACACTATAACACGTAAATGGAGCTCGACATCATCAAAAACTGATGAGTGCTCTTTAGACGCACATAGCTCTGTTATTGAAGTATGTTCAGAAAATGTAATTCCATACAAAAACGACGTCTTTAATGTGGCAGTGGCGGTAGCTTTCAATAAAAATAAAGTTAATGAACGCAAAATGACGACTATGCCTCTTAGCATACGTAACGAAGAAAACTATATAGCTAAAGATAATTTTATGGGTACCGAAACGGTTATAATACCTCAAGCTCCTTTGACATCTCAAGTGCCCGTGTATACAAATGCTAATTTAAATAATACAAGAGCCCCTCGTCCAAACGTTATCAAAGACGCGTCGAGTGACGACACGCTCATTGGTAACAGACAAAAATCAAGTCTCGTGTTGTCTATTGACGAGGATACTTTCCTTATTGCAAAAACGAGTTCCGATTTCAATAAATCTACTACAAGTTCTAATATTATGTCTACTAATTTTGAAAGTCTATCAGAGAATACATTACACGATCAGAAAGAATTAGGAACAAGCAGTGAATATAACAATAAGAAGCTTTTGGATACAGTTATAAATTTAGGATTCTTTCCCGAAGCAACACCATCCACTAGTAAATTTAATGAAAATGCCGTAATAATAACAAAAGAACACAAAACATATACAAAAAAAGATGATGAATCATTTTATACCGAAGAAAACGATTTATCTAAAAACATACTAAAGAAAACATTTGATTTCGTGAAAAATGTTGGTGGGCAAAAAATCATTAATCTACCAGACGAAGCTGATATACGGTCAAAACTAAAGGAAAACCGAGAATCTCAACATAAAATAAATATAGATAATCCAAAAGAAATTGAAAATCCTTATCCATCGACATTGGCAGAGATGTGGGACAGACTTATCTTATTAATCGAAGCAGGCTTGAAAAGAATAGAAGACACGCTACCCGAAAAAATCATAAATGAATTGAAAAGGGTCTTTGATTTCGACGATTACAAGAATTTCCTTTTGAAAGCTGTGTCAGAGAAAAAAATTAATGCTGAAAAGGAAAAAGTCGTATTGACAAAAGGAGTACACGTGGATATGAGCAAGACCGAAATGGACAGAAGTCTGCAATGCGATCTGATTCAAAACCAAGTTATAGATCAACTTATGGTGAAACTGTACCCTGAAGGCACGAATGATCTCAATGCAAAACTAAGTCAAAAAGTGATCACGAAGATTTTCAAAGAGTATTTTGAAGTTATCACTCCAACAGTAGCGAGTAATTTTGACATTAACGAAGATGTTACGACGACGGGAACCGAACCGCAATTAGCGGAAAATACGGAGAGATTTCAGCGTTTGAAAATATTGTTGGCTGTTCCTTTAAAGTTTATCAAGGAGAACGCTTTTGTAATAACCAGTGTGCCGACGTTTTTTATACTTTTACTGTCTGTTTATGGTCTTGTTATTTTCATTATGAAACCTTTGTGATGTTATATGATATTTTATTTATTTTTATTATTTTACGCGTAATAAAGCGCATATACATGCCCTTAAAAATATTGTGATTGAAGGCAAGTCTATAAACTTGGCACATATTCTAATCCTAGGTTTATAGGCCGCAAGACAGCCTCCGTGGCGCAGTTGGGTAGACGCTATTATTAGGCAGTATGTAAGCGGTTCATTTTTTACAAAAATATAAAAACAATACAAAATGAATTTGGGTCCAAAAGAAAATTCAATACCAAGTTATAAAAAAATACATTTCATATGATTTATGTTTGGCCTGAAATTTTTATGAAGTCTGCATGTTTTTTATTGGGCCACATTATATTTCATAATCAGTTTTGAACATAAATGGTCTATTTAACAACCTCCGTGGCGCAAATGGTTAGACACTGACTGTGAAACGTGAGACCGTGGGTTCGATCCCCGCACTGAGACAAATATTTTTGTGATCCACAGGTATTAGTGTCTGGGTGTTTGAGACCTAAACAGTTCGTAGTTCCTGATACCCACGACATAAGACTTGATCTTAGTGTGGGGAAGGCCTATGATGTGACTGTTAGGTTTATCTCCCGAAATGGGGATTGCGTGATTAAAATAGCGATCCCAAGACCTTATTATTTACAGCTGTGTGTGTGTGTGTGTGTTTCCACTATCAATGAAACAGTTTTTTACTTTGTATCTGTTATGGCGATGTACTAATCCCTTTTCATATTTTGGAACGGGGAAAATTTAAGTGAACCATGAGGGAGGATAGTATAATATCTGCCTACCGCCTCAAAGATACTACTAATTATTGGATGGAAATAAATAAAAGATATAATCACATAGAAGTCTTTATTCACAGCTTGTAGACATATACAGGGTATATCAAGACTGCTACCGAAAACGAAGCTGGGTGGTTTAGGCGACTTCAGACACAATGCAACAGAAAAAGTTGCAAAAAAAAGCGTAATTTTTTTTCCTATGGCCATATTTGGGTGGTAAATACATTTTTTCCCTAAAATAATAGTGTATACCCTTTTATTAATAAATACTCTAAGGTATAAAAGAGTTTAAATTATTATTTTAGCAAAAACTATGGATTTACCACTCAAAAATGACGATATTTAAAAAATCGTAAAAAATAATTGTCGTTTTTCTTTGCGAAATTTTTAGTCGCATTGTGTTTGTAGTCACTAAAACTACCACCCAGCTTCGTTTTCGGTAGCAGTCTTGAGGTACCCAGTATATCTACTTGAAAACAAGTTGAAAGAAAATAAATAAATTACAATTTCATAGTAATAGGCTTCTCTGATATTTTGATATTAAGAACTAATCTCATTTTGAAATTGATATAAATTAATGATATTGCATATTATTAGTATAAAGATTTAATAACATTTATTAAGAGTCAAAAGGTAACTTGATTTTTCTGAAGCAATGAAAAGCTTTATAAAAGGAATAAGTAACAAATAAGATTGCAATTTATTTATCGTGCTAATTAAAGAATCGACTTTTATTGAGATAATGGTCGCACTGTATTATTGTTATTACTTTATTCGACTTTTAAATAATTGTATATACTTTTGACTGTAAAATATGATTGAGACTAGTCTATACATTGCATTGGTTGTTCAATAACTTATTGTCCAGAAGCCAAAACCAAGTGACCAGATCTATCCACTGTGAAAACTGGACGGATGCGATTCCTCCTGAAAGTAAAACAAGTTATTATTTACATTGCTCCTTTTGTTAAGTTTATTGACCGTGACTGTTAACTTTACCTTCAATGGATGATATAAAAATCTATAAATTGAAAATATCACAGATAGATACAATACGTCAAGCGATTGCTTTGCTAGGTGTTCGTGAGATCAAAAGTCTCTTGTACTTCCTGGGGGGTTGCTCTATAAAACGATACAAACTTCGAATGTTCGAATGTTCGACGCCGGAGTAAGATTTAAGTTGTCCACTTCCAAAAATTAATACTATTCTCTTTTAAACTTATAATTTTTCTCCGAACTTACGTACGGCGTCCAAACATTTGAAGTTCGTATCGTTTCATAAAGTGATACCCAAGACACAAGAGACCATCTTTTTTTCTATATTATAGGTGGCAAACGAGCATCTTAGTGTGGGGTCAGGAGTATGTATGTGACATTTTTTTTTTTATTTATACTGGCCCGGCATAGTGGCGGCATTGCACCTGATGGTAAGTGCTAATGCCGCCCAGGCAGAGTATCCATTGGCATCGGACGGCGGTCCCATGCCAATGGAAACAGTTATGCCGGCCTGCTATGGTGCCTCTTCACGCTACGGCGGAAACTACGTGACTGTTGAGTTTATTTATTTATTTTGTATTAAATTACCTGAGTTTGGCGCTTTTCGGCCTGGTTGCTACGGCGACTGCCTGTGCGATGGCGGGGCCGTCTTCAGTCACCTCCTATAGACATTATGTTTTAATCATATTTCATTGCTATACACGCATACTTACATTCATTTCTTTTTTTTTACAGCATGATAAAATTTATACCGAAACAAACCACCAAATTTCTTTCGATTTTCTCTTAGTAATGTAACTCGAAAGAATATTACAAGTATAAAAATTAACTAGCATCATTTTCGGCTTATTTAAGACATTTTTAAAACCTATTTCAGCTATCGAATATTTTGTCTTCTCTGATCAAATTGAATTCGAAATTCGTCCTAAAGGGACAAATCACAAAATATTCAATAATTAGACTAAAATACAATAATTATTTCAAAACAATATTTACCTTCTCTTTTTTCATTTATCTTTTTAACAATATTTATTTTATTTTATTTTATCTTAAATGCTTGAAGAAGAAGTGATACGTCAGGATCGAGCAAAATGGCGGTCTATAGTCTCTGCTTACCTGATACATGCGATTATACATACTAATATTTATCTTGAATTTCTAATTATAAAATACATTATTTATTCACAAAAGCTTACCTCAACTGGTGATTCAGTGGTGGTCGTAGGCTTGGCTTGAACTCTTGGCACTGGGAACGGCGCGCCATATTGGGTGAACACCCGGGGTTGCGTTCTAAAAAGCAACATAATATTCAACACACAATATAATTATAATACAATAAGTATAAAAATGCTACAGAAATATTTCTTGATTTATTGGTTTTTACGACAAATAACTGTCGCAGAAATTATGCCAGTTTCTGAAGTATGAAGACTACCCTATCTATAACTTTAAGATATCGAGCATTGGAGAATTAATTTCATTGAGCAATATGGCAACTACAAATTAAATTATCGATCTAAAGACTTCTTGATTCACAAATTCATACATGTTCTAACCTAACTTTATTTACACTTCAAAGGAAAGTTGCCAACAAAACGTATATGAGTATTTTAAAAGCGATTTATTCAGCTAAGTGACCTAATTTTTCCTGCTAGGATTTAACCCATTAGGAAGGGCATATGGTAATAACTTAACCATCGCAAGCCGGCATAACAAGACTAAAATAACATCACAACTAAGGTTATCCTACGTCACAAGGTTACCACACACAAAGAATACAAATCGAGAGCATAATATGCAAATTGTAATGTAACAATGACCGACATTGCCCCAAATTGGCGCGGAATGCTGATGGATACGGTGTTGAACTGTAAATGATTGGACATTACAATCGTACACGAGCCTTAAAACCTTAAAAACGACACGCAACACCTAAGGACTGTAGGGAATTTTAAGCGTGAAATGCTGTGTCAAATTGTGTTGCCAAATAAGGACAATAATGTGAACCAACCATGTGACTTCTACAATCAAGAAATGGGTTAAGAGGTCTAAAGCAATAGTCATAACATAGAAGTATTGATGGTTTGACAGATTTCATATCCCGTAAAAAATTTTGCAAGAATTAAATAATTACATTAAACAGAAATATGCACTATCCAGACGGCTTCTTATGCTACGTTAAGTTTTGCCAAATTATTACCTATCCTACTTGGTACCAGGTGTATCTGTGCTTACCCCTTCTGGGAAATAGGCGTTAGTTTATGTATGTATGTATATATATACCTATGTATAATTATTACATACTGACTAAACCAAAAGCGTGGGTCTTTCACTATCATATAGAGTAAACACTAACCTAAATACGAAGATTCTATCAACATTAAAATCACGATTTCCGCAAAAAAAGTTAACATTAGAGGCACGTCATTATACAGACACGAACACATCCTTCGTCATCTTACTTTCAATACAATTCTCTACAGTATATTTTCGTTTGAACCTATTTAAATTAATATCATGTCAATTACATACCTCGCACCAAACGCGGTCGCAATAGCCGTGCTCTTAGTTCCTTCTTCTTCTTCCTCGGAATCCTGTTCTTCAGTCTGGTCTATGTCATTCCCTTCCTGGTTTACATCCAACCCGCTTTGCAAAGAGTCTTGGCCTTGGAAATCTTGAGGCTGAGCGCCCTGGATTACTTGGGGGTCGAACTGATCAGGGTACTCTTGTTCTTGGTTCGATGGGGCTGGGAACAGCTGCTGGGGACCCTGGTATTGATTGACAGGCTGCACGAGGATTGGTTGTTGGTTGAATTGCGGCTGCCCGTACGCTTGTTCGGGTTGCTGAAATACTTGTTGAGGTTGTTGATAAACCTGCTGAGGTTGTTGATAAATCTGTTGTGGCTGCTGATATACTTGCTGAGGTTGTTGATAAACTTGCTGAGGTTGTTGATAAACCTGCTGTGGCTGCTGGTATACTTGCTGAGGTTGTTGATAAACTTGTTGTGGCTGCTGGAATACTTGCTGAGTTTGTTGGTTAAGCTGTTGTGCTTGGAATTCTGAGTTGTCACCTTCGTTTTCAAGTTCTTCACGATCTTTACCTTGAGGTTGCTGAGGTGCAGGTTGGGATTGCAAAAGAACAGGCTGTGCTTGTATCTGAGGCAAAGGCTCTACTTGTGGTTGGTAGGCAACAGGTTGGTATTGCTGTACTGGTTGTTGAATAGCAACCGCGTCAGGGTTTGGCTGGATGAAGTTCGGCTGAGGTTGAGCGGGCACGTATTGAGCCTGTGGCACTGGCTGGTAGACAGTTGGTTGATATTGAGGCAAAGGTTGTTGAGCAATAAATCCAGCAGGTGGCGCTTGCTCACCAATCAATAAAGTTGGTTCTTGAGGCAAAGGTTGAGGGGCCGCTTGTTGTTGAGCTAATATCGAAGGTAAGGCAGCGAAATGAGCTGGGCCGTCGTAACCAACCTGCTTCTCGGCTTGGATTGGCTGGAGATAGGAGTTTCTGATCTGCTGAAGCGGGGCAAACTGCGGCTGCAGTTGCAACTGAGCTAAAGAACTCAGATAAAACTCTCCAGGGTATTGCTGAATATTCTGTTTCGACACTTCTACAGAAGTTCTTTCTCTCAACTTGGCTGAAGTTCCTTCGTCTTCCAATATTTCGCGTTCGTTCAAATTGACTTCAGTGACCTGGGTTTGTTTGGCTTCTGTGGTTGTTTCGGGCTTAGCGGTCGTGGTTGGGGCAGAAGTGGTGCGGGCAAAAGGCCTAGGGGCTTTTGGTGATGGAAGGTTGTTGGCTTTGCTCTTGGCTTGAGCGGCTTCTAATTGCTTCTGTCTTTGGAACTGAAGATACGTCTCTTGTTGTTTCTGGTACTGGAAATATAATTTTTATTGTTTTAATCAGGTATTATGATGTAGTTATTGGATTATTGAGAAATATATTGCCCTGGAATTTACATTGTTTGTCTGCGTTAAAAGTTGGTGGATAATGTACAACTACAACAAAACAAGCTAGCTTTTAATATTATTATAGACTATAAAATATTCAGGGTCTGATAAGTTTTGATAGTTATTTTGGTATAAATAACGATGTTATTATTCATTGTTAAACTAAATAATCTATATTTCTAACAGTATTCATAGTCAGAGTTAAAACAAAGGTTGTCTGGAAGAGATATCGGTTAGATAACACTGCCGTACGTAGGTACTGTTATTTAAATTTAAATCCCATGCTTATATTCTTTTATACAATAATAAAGAATGATCAATAATAAAATAACATTCAATTCAGTTTGCGCGAAGAAGACAAGACAATCTGACCTAAAAAAGTTTTAAAACTGTCTTGGAATTTTAAAATTTAAAAGCTGTAAATCTATTCGACCTTTATTTACATTTTTCAACGCTCATACATTATGTCTACCTCTGACTTTTCGGCGACATGTGTGTATTGGTAGTCAATCACCACGCACTAAAACGATGAAGGAAAACATCGTGAGGAAACCTGCATCAAAGCGATTTGTACGAATCTCTATGACATATAAAAGTTCGCCAACCCGCACTAGGCCAGCGTGGTGGACTATATGGCCTAACCACTTTCAATCGTATCTTCGATTCTAGAGTAGGCCCATGCCCTGTGGTGGGACGTATATTGGCTGATACAGTACAGTACAATACATGAGTTGTAAAAACCAAAATTGCATAAAATCACTAAAGATTAATGTAACAAATGTTCGTTTATTAATTAATGACGTCCGAATAATGCAAACTATCTATTATCCGTGCGTTCGAATTAATTTAATAATTGAAGTTAATTTATGACCGTGTTTAGTAGCCCATTACGTGCCGGGATAAGTACAGAGTAATGTATGATTTATTTATTTATTTAGTACTGGATTAAGGTTTAAAATAAGCTTGGTATTGTAAATAAACTTTTGCATATGGACTGAGATTTGGTAACTATGCTACATATTTCCACTTTTCTGTTACTGAATAAACATTGCATTTTTTTATAATTTACTTAATGTAATTATTAATAATTATTTTGCCTAATCTAGCTTTCTCCTTGTTAAAAGACCTTCAACCCTAAACTTACTTAAAATCTTTAAAATTTTCGTGCTGGCCTAATTAATACCAAATATTTAGCCCATAAAATCACACCTGATTCTACTAAATATCTTTAAATTAAAGAACTCATGTTAGATAATTCCAATATTGGTCCAATCATGAGGGACTTATTTTTATATCATAGTATGGCGAGACGAGCATACTGTGCGCCTGATGGTAAGCGATGTGACCGATCATGAACAGTGGAATAACCAAACAATACCTTGAATTAAAAGGCAATGCGTGGCATTCCACTGTGCTCGCCATCCTGAGACATAACATGTAAAGTCTCAATATGTCCAGTAGTTACTATGGCTAAAATGTCCTTCAATCCGAAACATAACAGTGCATTTATACTGCTGTTTGGCGTGAAAATTGACATTGCGGTGGTGCCTCTCTCTCCTCTCACATATGAGAGACCTACGACCAGTTCTATATTACCTGATTCTGCTGCAAAGTTTGGTCCAAGTTCCTGATATCGGTATCGAAGCCAGGCCCCTGTGTGGGCTGGCCGTGGATGGGCGAGGCTTGGAAGGCTGGCTGCTGCTCCTGGGTGGGCAGACCCTGGACTGAGACGTCAGGGGCTCCGTATTCGGTAGGGATGGATGGGTTCCGAGGGTCCACAGGTGGCAGGTATTGTGGTTGAAGCTGAGGACAAATAATTAAATTAAAAAATTTATGAGACATGATAACGTATCTGAATGTTATTCCATTAGTAGTTTCGGATTTGCTGGATTTTTTTGGATTTGAAAGATGAACTTTGATGTAGATATGACGAAAATTAAACATGACAAATTCGGATACTTGAATCTTTTTCCACTAGTAGTTTCCTATTTTCTGATGTTTTTGGATTGCTATAAAAGATGAACAGTAATAATGTAGATACTTTAAATATTTAATTAAGTTCATGATACTTCCTTCAGTAATAATAATAATTGTTCGTTTTAATAATTGTAAAATAAGGGTAGTTGAATTGTAACAGTCACAGAGCGGACGTCTAATACCTCAGTCCGCCCCGTGACCACGAAAGCTGTAAAGCAATCGAAACGTCGGGAACTCAAAAAATGTAAAATTAAACCAAATCCGCGATAAAATCCGTAAATAATAGTTTTATTTCAATTTCTAAGATTTTTCTTCAAAAACTCGAAAGAAAGAACATTATCCAATTAACATTTTTCAATTATTTTGTGCAATAAAGTGTTTATAAATAAATACATTTTTAAAAAAGAATCAAAACAGTTCCTTACCTGTGGCGCCCTCTGCGGCAGTTCGAACGCCGGACCGCTTGGTCGCCAGCCGCTCGGCGCGTACGGAGCCGCAGGGGGCTCGGCCACCACCAAGCTCGTCAGGCACACCACTGCTATAAGTCCCTGTAGTAAAAAATATCAGTAAACAAATATAATAAGTCCAAGAAAAAATAAAAAAAAACAACAAAATGTTACATCATTTTCAGTATAAAAAATATGAAAAGTTACAACTACCAAGTGAGAAATTATTAATTTACTAAAACTGACACTAATTGAAAAGGTATCGCAATTTTTATTTTAATATGTTCGTAAACTGCAAAATAATAATATTTTTCCAACTATTCTATTTTGTTGTGACCTATATTAAGTAAGTGACTTAGATAGCGTATAACTTATTTATCTACCTTTAATTTTGGTTCAAGGTATTATAATTATTCAACAATATAAATAAGTGGTGAAAATTGTCTCGCTAGGCATATCGTACTAATCTTCTGAAGTATATAATAGAATTATGATTATTTATGTTCTTTATCTCCACATAATTCACTCTGGGCCTGCTAAACTGCGTATGTACACAGAGTTCCTACAACTATTTTTAGTTTAAAAGTACATATCAACAAGTTGTTTAAACCAGTTAGTAATTGTAAACAAAATATTTTGTAAATAAATTCTAAAAACTGTTAACATAATATAAATATTCCAGTACGTAGCTTTGTCTTTTTAATATAATTCATTTAGCTTCTTTTTGGTGAATTAAAGGAATGTATTTTAATTGAAATAAATATAAGTAAATAGCTTATCGATCCAATATTACAATAAAAATAATAATCTACTAATTAAAATTAAAATTTGTATTTGAATAATATCTAAACACACTTATGTAACACCACTATCTAAAATTCCTGCTAAATCTATCGAACACAATCAAAAATAATTTAACAAATTAATAAACAATAATTCGTAAATTTAATTAATTCAAATCCCGAAATTATCATTCACAATAAAATTCGAAATTCAAATTTCGTAAACATTCCGAATATCGATCACAACACAAACACAATAAAAAAACGTGCAATCACCTTCATTTTCGTGGACTTTCGCTTTATGAGGTGCGCGCGGGCATCGCTTTTATAGACAATACACTTGCCTATTGTCATTCGGAACGCGATCGGAGGCGACCTTAACTGATTTTAGGGCTGTCCGCAGAAGTTTTTTTTTTAATTATCTAAAACCGACTAAGGTTAATACCATGGACGCCGGAAATAAAATGTTTTGTAAAAAACATGTGGTGCCGCACCGTTTTTTCTATATATATTTTTAATTTAATATTATTCTTAATCTTTAGTATCATTATCAAAAGAAAACTCTACACAAAAATAAGATTCCTAAAAGTATATTTTGAAAAGATCTGCAACAATAATGTATATCTATTTATAAACACACCCGAAACAAGAGAAATCCTATAACATATTTTGATATTTATTCCTATAATAGATTTTTGTGCTTCGATGGAACCTACTTTTTTGCGTAGCCAAAATATATGTACATTTTCAATATAATATGTACCTATACATAATTGCGACCCAGGCCTGGACAAAATATAAAAAGTAATAATATTTCTTTATTTTATAAAAATCTTTAGCCCCGGATAAAATAGGAAATAGTATAAGGACAAACTATAAAAAATGTCATAATGAATTTTAAGCAGTATCGGTACCGGGATCAACGATATTTTTCACCTGTTATTTTTAATAATTATTTTTATATATAATAATAAATAATTCGTCTATAATTCTTATTTTACTAGAGCTTGTTTCCTTTATTTCCTAGACTGCCCCTCTCTTCTCCTTATCTCGTATCCGTCGAAAGGTTGTCTGTAAGAAATCGCCTAGAGCGATAAGACCGCCTTCTGTACTTTTTATTGTATGTTATATGTTAATGTTGTCCTCTTTATGTGCAGTTAAGAATGAATAAATAAAATAAATAAATAAAATGTTTAAAATCCAAGTTGCTACACACGAGACCGTAGTTAACTTAATATTAACACCTAGTGGGAACCTAATATTGTTAATTAATGGATTCGAGAAAAAAATCCATTGTTTGTCAATATTTTAAATAGGAACGGAGGTATTGAAAGGAGACAACGTGTACACACGTATTCCGATTCATTGAATACAAAGGTTTTTTTTGCGTAGATCCGGCAAACAAAGAGCTCGCATTTTGGTAGGTAATTACCTACTGTCGATCATTTCGATCAAATATACACTAGATTATAAGTAACGGTCTAAAAATCGGCAAGAGAAATAAGAGCACAAATAAGCATGTGGTCTTATTTGACTTTAATATGGTCCAAAAACATAATAATAATAATAATAATAATAATAATAATAATTATTATTATTATCACACGATGACAACACGCGCCAGCAGACGAAACGCACAAATGAGATCTCCCAGCTCGTCAAGCTCCGCGTCGTGGGCGTCGGCCTCGGACGTGTTCGAGGTGACGCCGGACATCGACGTGTCGAGCCAACGCGACGAGCTGCAGTCGTCCCCGCCGCCACCAAGACCTGCGCGGCGAAGAGGACGACCCCCTCCAGCGGTGGGCTTGGGACCCACGGGGCCGAGTGTCCCGCCTACGGTCCTCGCTACCGGTGGAGTAGTGCGCCGCATGAGATGGACTCATCAAATGAATGAAAATGTCATGCGGGCCTACTTTAGGGCGACAAAGGGAGGAACTAACCTCACTGCATACCGTGCTCAGATGCTGTCTATGTTTCAGGTTCTGGAACCAACGGTCAATGTGTCATCCCAGCGACTATCGGATCAAGTGCGGTTTATCCAACGACGTAAGTTGTTGGATGATGAAGCACTTGAGCGGCTGCGTACTGAAGCATGTGTTGCTCTGGATGTTATCACGCCTATCACCCAGCGAGCTGCAGAAACACCATCCATTCCTGCTGCTGACATTGAGCTGGTGGACAATCTAGACAACACTGTAAGTCCCCAGGATCAACAGCGTTTGAGAAGGACTTTGGAGAGTGCGATTTTGGAATATAAATCCATACCAGCGTCCTGTAGACCGCGCGTGCCGCGTTTGCCTACGCATAGACGAAACTTAGCGCTGATGGGAGCATTGGACTCCATTGTTTCCACCTATATGGAGTCCAGTCGGGACCTTGTTGATACGCATTCGATCCTTTACTGCGCGGCCGTCGCAGCATGTCGGGTGGCTAATGTAAAATTTCCAATTAATAATGTTACTACCACTCGAGATGTTGCGACTGTGCCTGCATGGCAGCGTAGGATCGAGGACCGTATTAACAGGGCCCGAACTCTCATCGGCAAGCTTATTGCTTTCCGAAACGGAAACAATAGGCAAAGGGTCATGCGTTTTGTGGCCCAGGCCTTCTCTGGGACTAATATAAGTCCCCGGGATTATGGGCTTTGGGTCACAGAACGCATAGACTATTACAAACAAAAAGTGTATGCGTGGGCGAACCGCATTCGTCGCTATAGGAAACGGTGGGATCGATTCCAGCAGAATCGTACTTTCCAAAGTGACCAAAAGAGGGTGTATAGATGTTGGGAGCGTTCTCCACAATGTGTGGTAGATGGGCGGCTGCCTAGTGTTCATGACATGCGTACTTATTGGACAAATATCTGGTCGTCATCTATCTCCCACACTGAAGCCGACTGGTTTGGTGTTGTTGAGCGAGCTTGTGAGTCTATACCAATTATGGAAGCTATTTCAATTAGTCCAGAGGATGTCCTGGTTGCAATCCGTCCGACACAAAACTGGAAGTCTCCTGGTCCGGATGGTTTGCACAATTTCTGGTTGAAATGGCTTCCATGTTCGCATGCTCGGTTGGCAGCACAATTCCAGGATGCGCTTGATGGAGGATCGCTTCCAACATTTATGACTACCGGTGTTACTCACCTCCTCTATAAATCTGGTAGTGCCACGGACCCAAAAAATTATAGACCTATTACATGCCTCCCTACCACATATAAACTTTTTACATCCATATTAAGGGCTAAAATAGCAAACCACTTCACCTCAAATAATATTCTTTTTCCAGGCCAAACTGGATGTAAGAGTGGGTCGCGTGGTACTAAAGAACTCCTTCTCATAGACATGACCATTTGCCAACAGGCTCGTCAAAATCGTAGAAATTTATCAGCTGCCTGGATTGATTATAAAAAGGCATTTGATTCGGTGCCCCATACTTGGCTCATGAGGGTGTTAAGTTTGTACAAAATTGATACAAACTTATGCACCTTTCTTGGGTCTTGTATGGGACAGTGGACCACTGTCCTTAGATATCCAGGTGGTATGGTTTCTCCTGATTGTGACGAGCCAATAAGAATCAAGCGGGGTATATTCCAGGGTGACAGTCTGAGTCCACTGTGGTTTTGCATTGCCCTGAATCCTCTTAGTACTCTGTTGGTGGATTCGGGGTTAGGCTACCGTCTTCGGAGAGGGACTGAGCCTATTTCTCACTTGCTTTACATGGATGATCTCAAGTTATTTGCATCAAAACAAACAGAATTGATTGAGTTGTTAAAAATAACTGAAAAATTTAGCAACTCAATTAATATGGAGTTTTGTGTAGATAAATGTGCGATTATCCATGTAAAGCGGGGGGAAGTTGCAGTCTCTGATGGTGTACAAATCTCTGATGCTGTAAGACTCAGAGCCCTTTCCGAGACAGAAACTTACAAATATCTGGGTATGCCAGAGGCACTGGGTATTTTGAGTGCAGACGTAAAACAATCAGTGAAGGAGCGTTTCTTTGGCCGCCTGGCAAAAGTTCTGAACAGTCTTTTGTCAGGTGGGAACAAGATTCGCGCCTTCAACGGTTGGGTTATGCCTGTGCTTATGTACTCTTTTGGCATACTCAGATGGACTCAGACCGAATTGGACGCCCTAGATCGTAAAGTCCGGACTCTACTGACTGCACATCGTATGCATCATCCACGATCGTCAGTGATGAGATTGTACATCCCGCGGAGATGTGGGGGCCGAGGCATCCTTAATGCTAAGGACTTGCATAATCGCGAGGTGTGCAATCTCAGGGATTATTTCCTTCACAGTGACGTGGATATGCATAGGGTTGTAGTTAAGATAGATAAAGGACTCACCCCGCTCTCTTTGGCGAATGAGAACTGGCGGAAACCACTGGTGATGAGCACGAAAGATCGCGAGGAAGTATGGAAGAGCAAAGAGCTGCATGGTCGGTTCTATCGGGCCCTCCATGGACCTGATGTGGACCGACCTGCGTCTGTATCTTGGCTACGTTTCGGTAACCTCTTTGGGGAAACTGAGGGTTTTGTCTTTGCAATTATGGACGAAGTTATTAAGACGAACAACTATAGGAAATACATCCTGAAGGACGGTACGGTCGACATTTGTCGGGCATGCCACCGTCCGGGCGAGTCAATCAGGCATGTTATCTCCGGTTGTTCGTATCTTGCTAACGGCGAGTATTTGCATAGGCATAACCTAGTAGCCAAGATCATACATCAGCAAATTGCTCTTCGATATGGGCTTGTGACTCTTGAAATGCCATATTACCAGTACGTTCCACAACCAGTTCTTGAAAATGGTCATGCAACGCTATACTGGGATCGGTCTATTATCACAGACAGGACTATTGTCGCCAATAAGCCTGATATTGTGATAATAGATCGATTGGCGCGCCGGGCTATACTTGTTGACGTCACCATTCCGCATGACGTTAACCTCGTTAAAGCTGAAAAAGACAAATTGTCTAAGTATTTAGATTTGGCACACGAGGTTACCGATATGTGGGATGTGGACTCAACAGTTATTGTCCCGATTGTTGTTTCTGCACATGGACTGATGCCAAAGAGCTTCGACCAACATCTTCAGAGGCTCTCAATTGGTCGTTGGGTCAAGAGCCAGATCCAAAAGGCGGTATTGTTGGACACGGCACGCATAGTGAGGAGGTTCCTTACTTTGGATCCCTAACCGCCGGTGGCTTGGGTCTTGAGCCCCGCCACCGAAGGGTCATTACTTTTTTATATTTTTATACGACATAATGTTTTATATATATATATATATATATATATATATATGGTGTGTAAAAATGTAAAAAAGAATATTATGGAAATAAAGAGCAATAATAATAATAATAATCTTTATTGCTTTACAATAACAAATTTACAATTGATTGACACCCTGACTCCTGAACTAGGATACCCTGTATGACAGGAGTCAGTCTCTTTCGTGTATTACAGTTTTGGTAAATGTTGTTATACATCACAGCAATGTATATGTAAACCTATCAAGTATGCTTAACAAAATTTACACAATAGTTTAATATAAAAAAAAAAGTAGGAAAAAAAAACACGATAAAAATAAAAACTAACATTAAATAAAGTAATACTAAATAAAATGATATTGGGTGCATCGTAAACTGTGTGTGTGTGTGTGTGTGTGTGTGTGTGTGTGTGTGTGCGTGCGTGCGTGCGTGCGTGCGTGCGTGCGTGCGTGCGTGCGTGCGTGCGTGCGTGCGTGCGTGCGTGCGTGCGTGCGTGCGTGCGTGCGTGCGTGCGTGCGTGCGTGCGTGTGTGTGTGTGTGTGTGCGTGCGTGTGTGTGTGAGTTTGTGTTTGTTTGTGTAGCTAAGTGGGGTTTGGTAATTATGGTAATAAGTATATTTAGCAAATATTTTTTGTTATAAGATTCTCACATTCATCATAGTTAAGAGTTTGTAACCACCAATCAATTAGTCTCCTAAGTTTATGCATGTTAACTTCACTCAAATTGGTCACTCGTTTTGAAAGGACATTATACAATCGAGGAGCTTGGTAAGAATAATGTTTCATCGCAAAAGTTGTTCTGCATATTGGCAATGGATATTTAGTGATCCTTCTGGTGTGTTCAACACTAGGGAAAGGTAATATCGATTTGTGATAGCGTTTAATACAATGGTAGATGTAACACTTTCTAACGCTCAGAATTATAGCTTGTTCATAAACAGAAACTGTAGGATGACGGTATGAAAGAGATAAGGCCGTTTTAAGTATAGCTCTCTGTGCACGCTCAAGCTCTATAAGAATTGTTTTCGAAGCTCCACCCCAGGAGCAAATACAATAATTAATAAGGCAGTGACAGAGAGCGTTGTAGGTCTGTATTAGCAGATATTTGTTGCCTAGGCTCCTTAAGTTTTTGAATATAACAATAAGCCTTCTTAAGCGTTTTGTAACGGTAGAAATGTGGGATTTCCAATTAAGTTTTTCGTCTAGCGTTAGTCCTAGGTATTTAAGTTCTCTTGCCCTTTCCAACTCAGAACAGGTGCAGTCATTGGCGATATTATCTTTGTTGCATGGATAGGTATGTATAAACAAGTTATATGACTGTGGAGGTTTTGTGGATGCAGTTTTGTGGAAGCAAATGTATTTGGTTTTGGATACATTGAGTGTCAAGAGATTATCCTCCAACCATTTAGTGATTAAGGACAATCCCTCTTCAGCCAGTTGTTTTACAGTATCCCAAGATGTGCTGTGAACAAGAACCACAGTATCGTCGGCAAACATTAATAGGTCCGCTTGGGAAATATTTATTTTACATAACTCATTAATATAAATGAGAAAAAGAGTGGGACCTAAGGTACTACCCTGCGGGACACCATATTGACATTCTGCCGAATCACTTAGAAATTTACCCAATTTTGTCTTCTGTGTCCTACCTGTTAAATAATCACTAAACCACGAAAGTGTTGTACCTCTGATACCTATACATTGTAGCCTTGCTATTAACACCGGGATAGAAACTGTGTCAAATGCTTTCTGCAGATCCAGAAAAATGCCTGCACATTTCAAGCCTTTATCCAGGTAGGACACAATCTTGGAGGTCAAAAGTGTTACAGCATCATCAGTTGAACGTTGTGCTCTAAAGCCGAACTGGTTGTTGGCCAATATTTTATTGGTCTCAAGATAATGTTTCAATCTTTTATTAACTAGTTTTTCAATGATTTTAGACATTATTGTCAAAAGAGATATAGGTCTATAATTTGAGGGTAATGCTTTGTCGCCCGCCTTATATATTGGTATGACCACCGCTTTTTTACAATGAGCAGGGAATTTTCCGGAACCAAAACTTAGGTTGCACCAATATGAAATGGGTTTACAGAGGAATGTTGCATTTGTCTTGAAGATTGTTGAAGTTAAGTTATCCCATCCAGGAGCACTTGAAGATTTAAGCGAACTCAAAGTGGTCTTTACTTCCTGAGAATCTGTCAAAAATAAAGACATAGAGCAAGTAGGGCCAATTTTACTTCCGATCTGTTTACTAATGAGTGCTTCAGATGTGCTAAGTTTGGCAAGGGTATAATCAGCCAAAGATTTACCAACGGTCGTAAAGTAGCCATTAACACTATTAAGGGATGCTACGGGAGTATCGCATATGGTCATTAAATCTGTTATATTGTCTCGGGTGGTGTTTAAATTGCAATATTCTTTTATTATTTTCCATGTTCCCGCTAAATTCCCTTTGTTTTTAATTAGTTGTTTTTGATAATATTCTGTCTTTAATAGTTTAATTAAGTTATTGCAACAATTTCTATATTTTTTATACATAAACCTTTGCTCTTTATCCTCAGGTGCCCCACGTAGTTTTGTATGCATTTTATCTCTTTTTCTTATACTATTCATGACTCCTTTGGTTATCCACGGTTTTAATTTCCTGTTTCTGTTTGTAATTTTTATAGTTTTACTGTTGGACCTAACTATATCCTGTAGCGCGTTAACTATAAAGTCAGTCGCAGTGTCTACATCCTTAATAGTATATAATTGATCCCATTTCATATTACTTATTGCCTCAGAGACTTTAACATAATCCACAATTGTTTTACCGAAGCAGGTTTTAGCCTTTTTTATCATAGTGTTGTCAATATGTATCAATACTGGCGAATGGTCGGTTAACTCGTCAAATACAATTGCTGTAACGAATTGCGCTGATTTCACCATGAAATGGTCGAGACAAGTTTTATCTCTCGTTGGCAAATTGACGCATTGGCGCAGACCATGTGTAGCTAACATTGTAATATATTCAGCTGAATGGCCATTAATATTTGCGGGCATAATGTCAAGATTGAGATCACCGGTAAGGATAATAGTGCTGTGTTTTATACTAGTTAACATGTCATTTAACGATAGTAAGTAATTAGTTGGATTATTAAAACTTGGTGGTCTGTACGTGCAGATAATTGAAATTTGAGGCGCCAGATTAAGCAATAAACAATTACCGTCCTTACAGGGCGGTTCTGATGCAGATATATTTATATTGTTTCTCACAAATGCTACCACTCCGTCATTTTGATTTAGCAATTTATTAGTTCTATACTGCGTATAGCCATCTAATGTAGGTATAATACTATGATCGCTCAACCAACATTCAGTCAGAACTATAACATCAACAGGTAAATTAAGCTGAGTAATAAATATGAGAAAAGAGTCGAAATTTTTATTTATGCTACGGATATTAACATTTAGAACAAAAATAGATTTATTATTAAGGGCTTCATAGGTTATCACTTCGCAGGTTATTGAAGGATCAGTAATTTTAACGCACATTGAATTTATTGTTTCATTCTCAATTTCATTTATAAGTTCTGAATTTGTCAGATTAACGATGTAAAATGGTTAAAATAAGACTAAGCCTCCGGTTTCCAAATGAATTATATGATAGTAAAAAAAAATATATAAAAACAATAATATAAAGAACTCAAATAAGGAAACCATGCGATACAAACACTTATAATTATATCGAGGTTTACCGAGCCTTTATGTTTAAGAGAAAAATATAAATATTTATTATAAAGGAGCATAAACCCATAATTACTTATAGTATAACTGGTGAATATATTGTGTGTCCGTCTTGAATGTGTAAATGTAATAAATAAATGCATTTGTGTATTGAAAATTAAATTGTAAACTGTGTGAGCTTTGTTTACTTTGCAAACCCATAAAAAAATTCTACGTAATAGGACAAAAAATAACGTACGGATAATTATGTGAACATAAGTAATAAGAACATAAATAATACATCTTAATTTAAAGGAATAAGGTTTATTGTTACCAGACGTTGATTATAATTTGAGACTTTTTGCTACATTGTTCAAAATTCAAATGTATAAGCAACCTAGACCACATTTGGCGTGTGATGTTGTTCCGGACCCTGTATCTAGTATATATTTGATCGAAGGTTGATCAGGAACATTTATAGCGCTTAGGGCTGTTCAGCAGTAGACTTCCTACGGTCAATAAACAGATATCTCGAGAGAGCTTGGTATTTACATCATAGTTGTGTTGCAACTCCCTCGATGTGAGAAAAGGTAAGAGCAAAATAAAATAAAGACGAGAGGAGGAAAGGGGTATTATTTGTCCGACAATCTCATTTCAGGAGTGAATACCGAACCGAACGAGTTAATCAATGTCAAATATAAAAAAAAACATAACAGCATTGGCAAAAAAACAAAACTTTACATAAATATTTTTTTTTGCATTTCCTGTTGTTTCATACCTACCTATGCTTAAATATCAACTTCAACTTCAATCAACTATTCACAAAAATAAAAAATAAATAGAACAAAAATGTCTGACAATGTCTGAATACAATTGTTTATTTTTTTCTGTTAGGTGCCAACCCTATTCCGTGTTTGTCGTCTGCCAAGGAAGAAGCTCGATGTACGGACACCTTGACGTAAGCATCCTTTGCTGGTCGCCTCTCAGGATCGTGAGCTAATTTTGAGGCCTTAATAATGTGACGTCATCATCCTTTATTTAACTGCTCTAATTTATAAGTATTCATAATTAATTTGTATCTATAATATTTATTTATTAATTATTGGTAATAGATTCGGCTGCCAAAATGGTCCCGGCTTCTAATCCCAGGGCACCCCTCTGACTTTTCAGAGTCATGTGTCTATTGATAGTCAATCACCACGCACTAAAACGGTGAAGGAGAACATCGTGAGAAAACCTGCATACCATAGCGATTTATAAGAATTTCTATGGTATGTAAATCCGCCAACCCGCACTAGGCCACATGGTGAACTATATGGCCTAACCACTCTCAATCGTACTCTCGATACAATCGAGAGGCCCGTGCCCTGCAGTGGGACGTATATGGACTGGTACAGTTACAGATACGGTAATAGATTGGGCCGTGCATGATGCATTGTGGCTTCTTGGTTGCAATCTGCCGGAACTGAATCTCAAAGTATACCACTGATATAAGCTACATTTCCACTAACGTAAACTTGAGCGCAGCGGCAATATGAGGAAATTGACCAATCGTCTTGTTCATCTATGTCATCATAGATGTATTTCATTTATGTGATTTGACGATTTCCATACATTTCCGTTTTGGCTTTAGTGGAAACATACCCTAACTTCATTACAATCGGTTTGGCTTCAATGGAAACATACCCCTACTTCTGACACTGAAACATGTGTGTATTGTTAGTCAATAAGTACATTGTACTTTGATGTGTAGGAAAATATCGTGAGGAAATCGGAGAGACATAGAGGCCTTTACAAGAGTTTCCTTGGTTTGTGAAATTCGCACAATTACCATAGGCAGTAGGTCTCTCATATGTGAGAGGCCGCCTGAGTAGGTACCACCGCAATGTCTATTTCTCCCGCCAAACAGCAATGTTAATGCACTGTTGTGTTTCGGATTGAAGGATATTGTAGCCAGAGTAACTACTGGACTTATTGAGACTTAACTGTCTCAGGATGGCGAACGCAGTGGAATGCAAGCACTGGTTTGTAATGCAAGGTGTTTGGTTTTGCTACTATTTTCCTGATTCCATTCATTTTCCTTCCCGCTCCTCTTCAAATCTGATGGTCCGGCAACACATCCATGATCGAAGCGTTGTGAATGTTCATGGGCGGCAGTGATCACTTACCATCAGGTGTCCTGTTTACTCGCTTGCTGAACATATTGTATAAAATATCACATACCGGGTATCTCAAGACTGCTACCGAAAACGAAGCCGGGTGGTAGTTTTAGTGACTACAAACACAATGCAACTAAAAATTTCGCAAAGAAACGCGCCAATAATTTTTTATGGTTTTTTAAATGTCTTCATTTTTGGGTGGTAAATCCATAGATTTTGCTAAAATAATAATTTAAACTCTTTTATATCCTAAGAGTATTTGTAAATAAAAGGGTAAACACTATTATTTTAGGAAAAAAATGTATTTACCACCCAAATATGGCCATAGGAAAAAAATAACAAAAAAAAATTGTCGCTCTTTTTGCATCTTTTTCTGTTGTATTGTGCCTGAAGTCGCTCAAAATACCACCCGGCTTCGTTTTCGGTAGCAGTCTTGATATACCCTGTATATCAGCTTGGTGGATGAAAGTCCACATACATAAGAAACATATTTTACTTAGGTAGACGCAAATATTTCACATCGAAATACAACTATTGTTTACGGATTTTATCGCATATTAGGCTTTATTTCAATGGACAAATGATCATCTGTTTTGTATTTCGCGGCTGTTAATTGTTTTTTTTTTTCATTACATAGCAATATATTTATTACTTATATGCAAGAATTAACTCCAGCGTATTTAAACAGTCTATCGTGTACACCTTATAAATTCCACGATCACCAATGGTGTTGCCAGTTTCACAACAATGGCAATTGGCAACGTCAAATGAATCAAACAGACTAACGACAGACAGTTAGTGCGTGTTTGAACTTTAAAAAGGGTTTTAAATTGTTCAGTTTGTACGTACAAACTTACTCGGGCCTGCGTAATGGGTAAGCAGAGGTGTGAGAAATAGCAAAATCAGTTCGCCGAACTCTTAGCCGCTTCGGGATGTAGACAATGCTAACTGAAATAATAGTTTTATTATTTAGTGAGTCTCTTTCGGGCCTAACTATTTGTCAGGCGACGAGTTCGTTTCGCCAGACGGCAAAATAAAATAAACAATAAATATTAGAAATATGTAAATAAAATTATTTACAAATAATTTTGCACCAATTGCTTTATCAGTATAAAAGTACTATCATTTATGTGGTAGAATACAATATTCATTTATTGCGCTATCGTACACAAACATGACAATTTATATTACATTAAAAATTTAACACTTTAAAACTATTACAATTATTTTACATTAAAAAGTTTATCTCTCCGAAAAATCAACTTTCATCCATAATTTCAACGACTTTTTCACCATCATCATTACCAGAACTATCATCGCCAATCTCTAAAACTGATACGATAGGTTTATGGTAGCTGAAGTAAGAAACGAACAGTTTTGATTCGAACCTATTTAAATGTCTAATAAAGACCGCATCAATAGTAGTTTTGTATTTCGTTGTGCTAAGATTGCGATCATTCGACATAGTTAAACCAAATTCATTATTTAAAAATTCAATAAATAGTTGACTTTTATCGTCTGCGAAGTTTATGTTGAAATCTCCACTCAAAATCATTGGCAATTCATCAAAGCTTTATAAACTGACAGCTAACTGACAGCTGTCTACTCTCCATCCGTCTTACGCTTTTCGTCTTACGATCAGGTCACGTGTCCTGACGCGAGTTTAAGATTTTATACCCATTACAGAAAAAGTGCTCAACGCCGCTAAAGAAGTTTTCATTTCAAAAACTCAATAAATTTCCCAGGGCACACCTCATGAAGGACATTTATATATGTATCAAAAAATTCCAGCGGGTTCGAACCCGCTGGAATTTCGATTTATGTGTTCTGATAAATATATAAATGTCCTTCGTTGCCGAAATTTTAGAAGTAATATTAATATTGTTTATGCTTCATTTCTTTTTAATTAGAATGTGTTTTTGTTCAAATACTGTAAACTTGCATTTGACTTGAAATAAATAAATGAAATCCAAATACGACGTAATGTCCCCTCTACCCGATGGGCCATCTCAATGGTCCACTACGATGGTCCATCGTGGGGAGGGAGCGATGGTCTTGGAACGGCGTCGGTGTCGGCCTTTCCGGCGCAATTCAAAGGGAGTGAGCGATCACTACTGAATGTCACCATCGTGTAGTTGCGTTTCCATCATTCACCTGGCCATTAATAGCCAACTTGCTGGTCCGGCGCTGGCCTTGGAGGGGCTATTAAAAGCCAGCAACACAACATAATGCCCTATGGTGTTTCAGATGTTCATGGGCGGCGGTGATCACTTACCATTGGGTGAACCGTTTGCTCGTTCGCCCCATAAGAATTTTTAAGGCGCTTCATACTTTTTAGGTCACTGATGGGTCCTCCACTCGGCAACAGGCGTACCGTGAAAGTTCGAAACTTGGACCGCCAAATATTGTAAAAAATTGTATACCAAGTATAAGTTAATACATATGGTTATAGGTACGGTATACAGTACGAACTCGTTATTCACGAATTCCATATTCGCGTTTTCAGTAGTCGCTGATCACAAAAACTGTTTTCCACTATTACGGGATATTCTTTATTCGCGGATGTAATTGGTTTTTTTATAACCTAAAACTACTTGGCGACCACTGATCTAAACCATCAATAAAACTGCAGCAGTAAACAAAACCTGATTTATTCCTTCATTAGTAAATTATATAAATCAAGCATTCAACAGAATAAGAAGTATAAAACGCTGGCGTTCGTCCAAGTGAATCCATTGTACCATTTGGCTTGAGTCTTGCATCGTAAATAAAAGGTTAAGTCGGTAACATGTTACTTGGACTCCAACGTTGGACCAATGTTTGGAAAATAACTTTTTTTTAAGGAAATTGGAAGGAATTACGAACAGATAGATGTATGAGTGTACTTATGATACACACATATATAAACCCACGCACGTTTCGCCTTGTATGTCCACTTTGCGATGTGATAGGGAAAAGCCTATCACTATATCGGGCACAAATATATGAGTTATGATAAAAATACTGAAATCATTTTGTCTATTTATTTTTAGCTTCATTTTAAACTGATGTAGATATACAAAATATAAATTTCCATTTCATTTTGATTTACAGTTTTTCTATCGCGTTCTTCTGTTAACAACAAAATAACGCACATTACATTTTAATATTTGACAAATCTTTTCTTAGTTATAATGACATAACAAAAAAAACAATTAGTAATACACACAATAAATTGAACAGAATACCCAATATGGAATTGAAACATCACATTTTTGCAAATCTATATACATTACTAGACCTACGATGCTAAAATCACCAACAATAACATGGAAGACAAATGAATTCCTAATTTTTCGTGAACCTATTTCCTACACCACAGTTTTTGCTGAGGTTATTCAGCAATCTTGCATCTAGGCTAATCTAGATATACCTGCTTCGTAGGTAATCAATCAAACCCAGGTTTCCACTTAATTAAGCAACAAAAAAGAAAATTCGGCTGATTTATTACCTTTATAAGGGCTTGTACTTAATTCTTTTTTTGCGTAATAGAATGAAGAAAGACGAAGCTAATTCTAGAATTAGGTATGAAAAAATCCAGTTTGTGTAGGGAATGTCGAGACTGCGGCCGAAAACGAAGCTATGCAACTAAATTTTTGCGCAAAATTTCGGCATTTATTGCCTTCTTTTTCGTCGTATTTGGGCAGTAAATACAAAGTTCATAAAGTAATAATGTACAAACTTTTATTTTTTTTAAAGACGTTATGATACGAAAGCGGCTCGCCGCCTATCACATCGTAAGATGGAACACACAATGCTCCACTCCACTCCTGGTATCGCCTCTTTTTATTCCCTCTGGAAAAAGGCGGGAGTTTATATGTAAATGTTTTTTTTTTCTTGTCCGATACCGATTTGAGAGGCCGACAACACATCCAGGAAAGTCTATGGAAGTGTCTCTCGCGCAAACTATTCAGTTTAGAAGAAATTATATTAATAACCTCAATATCATTTTTGAAGACTTAGATAGATACCCAAAGGTATTGGGATTGATGAAAAAATAAATTATATTTCAGTTCTAAGTATGGAGAAACCCTGTGTATTGTTTTTTTTCTATTTTTGTGTGATATTCTTAATGCGTTCACAGAATACATCTACTTACCAAGTTCTTATAGTTTCGGAAAAAAGTGGTTGTGAGTTGTGACATACGGACGGACAAACAGACATGATGAATCCATAACGATTCTGTTTTTTGCCATTTGGCTACGGAACACTAAACATATCTGTAGGTATATCTCTTTTAATTATGTTAATTATATCAATATACAATTATTTGTTTTAACGGTCAAAAACATGCTGATAAATTCACATCACTTGTACATAAAACCGCAAATTAATTTCAAGTAATATAAAATTTGCGGTTGTTTAAAGTCCGCCATTTTCAACAGTATTTCGGTATCTTTCGTCGAAAATGTTATATTTCATATTTAATTTATTTGACTATTTCTCTTTATTTTAAGTCTTTTTTTTACATTTTTATATATATATTAAAAAACAAAATACATATAAAAATATAAAAAGTTATCCAACGATGGCGAGGCTCGAGACCCAAGCCACCGGTGGTTAGGAGCCCAAAGTGAGGAACCGCCTCACAATACGTGCCGTGTCAAGCAATACTGCCTTCTGAATCTGACTCCTGACCCAACAGCATTATTATTGTAGAGCAAACATGACTTAAGTAAACAACACGAGTACACATGTTTGCGCGTGTGGTCTGTTAGTGGTTACGGGTTCGAATCCCAGGATACACTTCTGACTTTACGTACATACATACATACATAAACTCACGCCTTTTTCTCAGAAAGGATAGACATAGGTAGTACATTTTTAATTTATTCAGTTAATCCTTTTTTGCACTGTACAGACAAACATCAAAGAAATCACATAATAATAATGACTTTACTAGTGGTGGTCTTATCACACCAGGTAATTTCTTACAGGCAACCATGGGATGGATATTTAAATACCTAGGAGAAAAAAATACAGTCTAGGGCATAATGGACATGCAGGTTGCCAGGTATGCAGGTTTCCTTAAGATGTTTTCCTGCATCGTTATAGTGCATTTACGTGACTCCGAAAAGTCGGATATTTTCCATGGGCTTAGAAACCGCAACCACTGTGAACATTACTGGTGGTAGGTCTCTCATATGTGAGAGGCTGCCTGGGTGGGTACCACCGCAATGTCTATTTCTCCCGTCAAACAGCAGTTTAAATGCACTGTTGTGTTTCGGATTGAAGGACATTGTAGCCAGAGTAACTACTCGACATATTGAGACTTAACAGCTTATGTCTCAGGATGGCGAGCGCAGTGGAATGCCAAGCATTGCTTTGTAAATCAAGGTGTTGTTTGGTTTTGCTTCTGTTCATGAGCGGTCGCAACGCTTACCATCAGGCGAACGGCATGCTCGTCTCGCCATTCACTGCAATAAAAAAAAAACATTTTGGCAACTGCATCCTAACATTCCAGTGTTCGACGTCCAAAGGAAGTTATAAAAATCAAGACTATTCTATGATACTTATGATTCATTCTGAACTTAGTTTACGACGTACGAAAAAGGAATCAAATATTTTGTGGAATACCTACAATGGGCACATTAGTAGTTTTACGTACGTCGTTCGAACATTCGAAGTTAGTTTTGGATCAGAGTAAGCCCCTGTTCCGTTTACCAACAGGCCACCACACATTTTTTTTTACATCCTCTGTGGCGCAGTTGGTTAGACGTCGACTGTGAAACGTGAGACCGCGAGGTCGATCCCCGCATCGAGAGAAACGTTTGCGCGGCCCACAAATATTTCTTTCGCGTCTGGGTGTTTGTGAGACCGAAAAGTCTCTCATAGTTCCCGATACCTAAGACACAAGACTCGATCTTAGTGTTGGGCCATAGCATGTGACTGTTGGATGAATTTATTTTTATCCATTTAAGGGGTATTTTATACTTTTAAAATATGATTTATTAATGAATATAGTTAACAAAAGACCAATGTCCTGTGTTAGTCCACCTTAACATAGTTGTTTAACATAGTTGTTCGAGGCCCACAATTCGGACGTCGGGGTCACTCATTTACATTCTGCGCCCGTTGGGGTCAATAGCGCATCGTGATTTGACTTCTCTAGCTAATGACTAAGATTTTACGCACTATACAGCCTATTACATAAAAAAACGATTTGTAAATGTATTAAGTACGAAATTAATTGCAATTGTTCGGTCAAGGGCTAGATTTTGCAATGATCGTGAAGGAATCTAACCTCAAAAACTTATTAACGAAGTTTTTTGTTATATAAGGCTATAAATAGATGCGTGTTGGTATCGCACCTACATCTTTACGGAGGTCGTGGGTTCACATCCCAGGGAATACTTAAAACTTTTCAGAGTCAGAGTTGTGTGTATTGATAGTCATTCTGCAATCACCACGCACAATAACGGTGAAGGAAAACATCGTAAGAACACCTGCATTACAAAGCAATTTGTAAGACTTTATATGGTATGCAAAGTCCACCAACCCGCACTAGGCCAGCGTAGTGGACTATATCGCCTATCCACTCTTAATCGTAATCTTGAATGTGGAGGAGGCCCGTGCCCTGCAGTGGGACGTATATGGGCTGATCCATTACAAAGTATGGTTTGTTTGAAAGATGGTTAACTCTCATCCGTTGACAAAATTATGCGGGTCTCCTTGAAATATACAATTGATTTATTCCGTATCGTAAGGGGGTTTTCCCGACACCTGACCCTCTTACGTACGTCACTGTGACAATTTTTCTCGGTATGGGGATCATCCAGTTAGTACAAAAGATTGGTTATGGGGCTAAATAAGTGGTTTGTCGTATATATTTTGATTTATTGAGTTAAATAATTTACTGGTGGTAGGTCTCTCATGTGTGAGAGGCCATCAGGGTAGGTACCACCGCAATGTCTATTTCTCCCGTGAAACAACACTGCGTAAATGCACTGTTGTGTTTCTGATTGAAAGATTTTGTAGCCAGAGTAACTACTGGACATATTGAGACTTAATATCTCATGTCTCAGGATAGCGAGCGCATGAGCGCGAATGTTGCTAGTTGCTACTGTTTATGAGCGGTCGTATCGCTTATCATCAGGCGAACGGCTTACTCGTCTAGCCATAAATTGCAATAAAAAGAAATAAAAAAGTTTTACAAACATCCGGGACAAATATTTGTAGGCCTCACAAACATTTATCTCGGGGCGGGGATCGAACACGAGGCCTCTCGTTTTTCACAGCCGGCGTTTAACCAACTGCGCTACGGAGGCTGACAATGAAATAAAACAGAGAAACAAAGATTCATTTTTAATAAGTTATTAAAACTGGTATTAAAACAATTTGTAACAATATAAAATTTTATTTACAAAATAAGTTTAAATAAAATTACCTGTTTTACAAAATATTAAATCAGACTCTTTGAACTTAAAGTTAGAAAGTGTAAGTTTTTAAACTTATAAAAGTGTTCAGTTAACGCCTCAACACCCTCTTCAGGAAAAATATCATGTTTTTTTTCCTTTTCGTGCATAGAATGCTATAAGTTAGTTTAGAGCGGTACGGCCCATTATAACCTGAGTCTTAGGTTCAAAATCAGTGCCAATAGTTTAAACTAGTTTAAAATGACTTATTTTAAGGAGTCGCTGGATGCAGGCCGCTTCCAACAAGCCGTTTATAGATCTTTCTGGAAGTTTATATTGAGTACTAGGTTTTCTGAGGCTGAATATTTTGATAATGGTATTAAAAGTAAGTAGTATTATCCTTCGTAATTTATTTTTAGGGACCCGTTCTCGGGACACATACATACATAAACTCAAGCCATATTACAAAAAGGTGTAGGCAAAGGTGGCACCAGGACATTCACATTTCGCTTTGTATGTTCCTGTTGTATGTTTGTTTGTATGTTAGCTTTATTTTAAATAGTAATTTTAATAATTTAATCAATACTTTGCACACTTAACTTATCAATTTTCCTCTTAGCAACACTGGGCGCTTTTTTTAATTTCCTCTCAATAACCCTGGCAACTTTACACTTCCCGAAACTAGGTAATAAATAGTATAACCTCTCATCTTCTTTGTCGTAATAAACAACGTTATTATTTGCATCGAAAAGGAATTTAATAGGAGTGCCATTTGCAAACGCACCAACTTCTTTCAATCGATTAGTCCTGTAATTCAATTTGTACAAACCACGGCTAGCTGACTGAAGGAAGTACACATTATCAAAATTATCGACAGATAACACAAAAGCCTCACTAGTCACAACACTAGTACTGTTATCCCCCTGTTTATATCGATAAATCTTCGCTTTACTCAGGAAGTATACGTCATCAAGTTTATCGATTACAAAATCATCGATACTGTAACTCGACAACGCTTTAATACTTTTAGATTTATGATCATCGTATGTATACAACCCTGTCCTTTTAAAAACTGTGTAATATATTTTATTTTTATATTGCAAATGCCAGATAGTTTTATCACTCATTCCAAATTCGATAGTTTTGTTTTCACTAGGGTTGTACTTGTAGATTCCTTGTGCTCCACCGATGTAAACATCTCGATTGGTCTGATCGACAGCCCGCGCGAAGGAGAAATCGATTCCGTTGATAATCTTGAATCGTATGTCATCTAAATCGAATGCGGCGGTGTAATCGATCGATTGTGCATCCTCGTAGTGGAAATATACGATATTTTCGATTCTATCGATGGCTATCTGTCCGGATAGTTTTCGGCCGCGAACTATTGGTTTTTTGGAGTAACATTCACCTTCAAAGCACGCGTGGCAATTGTTTCTCGCCGTGACGACGGATAATATTGCCGATAATACGATGAACCGCAGCATTATCTGTAAAAACACGGGGTTTGTTTATAATTAGTGTCAAAACAATGATAAATGGATATTATGTTGTTAATATGTGCGATAAAGAATGCGGCGCATTCAATTATACAAGAGATAAAAGGTTATAAAAATATGGGAAAATACATAAAAAGTTTTAGTAAAGATACAATAAGAGACTTTTTGACAGCCCCCATAGCGAAAACACTTACTGAGAACTAGGAGTAGTCAATTCGATTCCCGCACATTCTCAGAAAAATATGTTTATGAGGATAGGATCCACAGATATTTTTGGTGTCTGTTATGAGACCAAAAAAAATTGTATAGTTAATGATACAACAAAATACTTGTATCTCAACGAGGGGTCGGGGTTCTCGGGGTTGGTGTAATTTACTCATTAATATTTACAATATGTTATGTTAAGTGTAAAAATTAAGAATAATACACTCCGCTCCGCCAATGTGTTTCCAATCAAATTATAAATATTTTCACCGAACCTAACACCACATAGCATACTTACAAGACTAATAGGTATCTTGCAGCTAAGAGTCTATTTAGTAATACATTATAAAGGGTATATTCAGATTTCGACAGAAAAACAAGCCGGATGGTAGTTTTAGTGACTACAAACAATGAAACTAAAAATTACGCAAAAGAAAACGCGATAATTTTTTTAATTATATTTTTAATATCGTGTTTGGATGGTAAATATATAGGTTTTGCTTAAATTTAACTCTTGCGTAGCATGGCGTCTTAAAAACAAACTGGTGTACATTATTATTAAAGGAAAACCTATGTTCTTATCACCCAAATACGATGATAGGAAATAATACAAAAAATTCTGAAGTCACTAAAACTATCACCCAGCTTTGTTTTCAGCCGCAGTGTTGATATAAAGTATCCTAATAAGGACGTTTACATTTACAGACTGTATAGTGTATTAAACCAAAGTAGAATTTGACAAAATCTAAATAAACCTTCGAACGAATCGAAAACTATTAAATTTTCCTTATATTTAAACTAGCGGCTTGGCCTGGATTTACCTCAATATCACCATTCTTATTTCATTATTTGACACAATTATGCCGATCCACTTCAAACCGAATATACTTATCCGTATCTGTATCAGCCCATATACGTCCCACTGCTGGATACGGGCCTCCTCTATAATCGAGGGTATGATTGAGAGTGGTTAGGGCATATAGTCCACCACGCTGGCCTAGTGCGGTTTGGCGGACCTTACATAGAATAGAAATTCTTACAAATCGTTGTGGTGTGCAGGTTTCCTCGCGATGTTTTCCTTCATCTTTACAAATAAATAACACCCAACAGCCACGTACATAGTCCTGACCCCACATTAAGATCAATTGGGAAGGGGATATCAGAAGCTACGAGAGACTTTTCGATCTCATAAACCCCCAGACCCGAAAAAAATATTTGTGGGCCGCACAAACATTTATCTCAGTGCGAACGCAGAAAATAACAAACATACACACGAATTTAATTAATTTTAAACACAAACGTATTTAGAATTGTCTCCGAGGCCTTCGTAAAGCACGTCGATACAGCCATGATAGAAATAATAAGTAGGCTCAAAATGACTCCTTGCTGTCTCTCAACGCGCATTTCGTGCCTTCATTGTCTATTACTGTGTTTAACCAACTTTAAAAATGAGGATTCTCTGTTTTCCTCCTATTTTTCATGTGTAAAATATTTTTAAAACTTCACGACAATCTTTTATAATACTTTATTGGAAAGTTTTAGCTAAAAATTGCGTATAAAATGAAACATATTGCAGTCAAAGGAAACACTGATAAAAAATAGGAGGAAGTTCCAACAGGTTGGCTAATAAAACCGTGTTATGCAAGACACAAATTGTCCCTATATTGAGAGAATAAAATTGAAAATTAATTGCTTCCACTTATATTTTTATTACATACTAGCGGCCCGGCCCGGCTCCGGCTGATTACAAATACTTTTTAAATACACTCGACATCATATTTCGCGTACTAAATGTTATATTAAACCTAATGAATAAACTCAATATGACAACTGTCTTCTATACTGCTTTTCCAAAAATAATCATTGTTTTAGGTTTCATTACGTTAATACTGTCCCTCCATAGCAGTTTTCTCAAATATCTTCCATGGACAAACATCGAATAGTAACAAATCTATTATATTTAAAGATAAAGAACAAAACTTGAATGTAGTTGCAAGTCGATTTTATACAGGGTATATCAAGACTGCTACCGAAAACGAAGCCGGATGGTAGTTTAAGCGACTTCAGACACAATGCAACAGAAAATGTTGGAAAAAAAAGCGACATATTTTTTTGGTATTTTTTATATGGTCGTATTTGGGTGATAAATACATTTCTTCGTAAAATAATAGTGTATATCCTTTTATTTATAAAGACTCTAAGGTATAAAAGAGCTTAAATTATTATTTTAGCAAAAACTATGGATTTACCACCCAAAAATGGCGATATTTAAAAAATTATAAAAAAAACATTGACGCGTTTCTTAGCAAAATTTTTAGTTGCATTGTGTTTGCAGTCACTAAAACTACCACCCGGCTTCGTTTTCGGTAGCAGTCTTGAGATACCCGGTATAATAAAAGTTTTACAACAGCATAGACAATGGCGCGTTGTTTCTTTATTACACGTCAAACAAGAGAACATTAAATAAGTTTTTACAAGATGTGAAGTATCGACAAAACAGTAAATTGAGCTCAAAGGTATAGTTAAAGCGCCTTCACTAGTTAAAAGTTACTGAAAGTGGAAACTTCGATCGGAATAATGCTATTGTCCATAGACTAGGAACAAAAAGAGTAAAGCTTCAATGGTGGGTCTTTTATATAAATAAATTTATTGACATAATAGGTGTAATAGCCTCTATAGCGCAGTTGGTTTATAACGTGGTATGAAAGCTAATAACGAGACTGTGGGTTCGATTCTCGGACCAATACAAATGTTTGTTAAACTCACAAACTTTTTCTATAGACTACGGTAAAAGTATGACTTTACCACATTTTGGGCTGAATAAACGGATGTCCTGAACACTAAATGAAGCTAATACGCGACTAAAAAGTCATAATAATAGTAAATATGACCTGGTGACCTTCCAAAAATAGCGTATTCCCACATTAAAGGTCGGCAACGCATCTCCAAGCCCTACGGTATTACAGATGTTCAAAGGCGGTAGTGATTATTTACCATCATATGACCCGAATGCTCATTTGGCCTCCAATCATAAAAAAATACCTTTATTCTTTATATCATTTGTTGTTTTTACAATATGACAGAACTGGAAAAAGCCTAAACAAACATTGGAAACGTTATTTACAGAAGTCAAAACAAAATTATTATTTTCCATTTACGCGTTAATTTATACAAGTAGATATCGAATGTATTGTGTTGATTGCTCCCCGATTTTTTATCCGTTACTACACAGTACACTGTATTAAGTCAAATGAAAGATTTTCGTTGCTTTTACATTTGGCATTTTTTTATCTCTTTTGCGGGGAGGGGGGGGGGGGCAGCTGCCCCTACCTGCCCCCCTTGGCGACGCCCTTGCATGGGTATATCCCTACCAAAATTATCCTGCATTAAGTCGACCGTATCCACATAATCTCTTCTCGTAACGCACTACAAAAAATACCTACGCACTAAAAAAACTATAGAACACGGCAGTCTATTTTACAACATTGCTCCCGGTAGATGAAGAAACTACTTATTTCCTCTAAGTTTTTACTTCTATTCCTTTCTTATTTAACATCCCTGAGGAATCAACTTCCTTGTGCGGTATTTTCAGACAAACACTTTCAAGAAAACGTACACTTTCTTTAAGGGCGACAACTTGTTGTTTGAGCTCAACACCATAATGATAAGGTGGCTTCTCTGCCTAATAAACCTTCAGTTTATTAAAACAGTTAAGTGTGCTAGTGTCCCTTTTGCGGTAGCATCAAAACACGATTCAATATCCCTAGAATTATTTGCAAAGATTTACGACTGCATCAATTTTACGTACCACGTACTATATCTAATTTGATCGACAAAACGTGTTTTCCAAAGCATGGGACTATTTCGCACCATCACACATAATCAATTTGCTTCCTGGTCTCAAAAGCATTACCCTAATGTGTCCAATAATATCACTAACTAATATTTGAACCACTCAACTATCCTAAATTCAATACTAAAAACAAAACTTAAAACACATCTTAAAATTAAATAAACAAAATTAAGCAATTACCAATTTATCTCACAGAAACAGCACTAAAATAAATAATTACAATCCTGTTATTTCGATTCACTAATAAACTTTCCACCAATACACAGCTCGCTTCCTATTTCTAAACGTGCAATGATTAGGGCCGACAAAAACAATGTGATATTTAAACTTGCTTAAGAGCGATTCAAGATCATAGGTCGTTGTTTGATAACATATTATGTACGAAGCAAAATAAATCTTAATGGGAGACCATTCCAGAATCGTGTCTGGTTGATACTGGTGCCCTAATTATTTTAAAGGGGATATCTATTTATATATATATATATACACACTCACACACATCACACCCCTCCCCAGAATGGGTAGGCAGAGGTGCTAACAAGACACCCACGTTTCGCCTTTTGTGTTCCGGGATGATATACGATATGATAAGGGGACTGATTATATCGGGCACAAATTCTTGACTCCGGGTTGATAATGAATACAAACATTCAACATCACTTTGCTCAATTTGTGATTCGAACCTGTAACCTCAGCATTGTAGTCGTGCCATACAAAGGTGTCACCGAGGCAGTCAGTCTGTTAAAATTTTGTTTATTCCATATTTTCATAGTAGCCTTTGTTAACTGCAAAACTATTCTTCACAAAAATAATTCAAATAACTTAAAGGGAATATCAACTTCTGATTTATTTAAGCATATAAATAATCATAAAAACACACAGTTAAAAAAGTAACTACTTACTACAAACCAAATAAAGAATGAATAATAAATAAAAAAATCGACGTAAAGTAGCATTTAAGCTTTACCATCGGAAGCTTCAGGATGGCGAGCGCAGTGGAATGCCAAGCATTGCATTGTATAGTACTTCAAGGTGCTGTTTGGTTTGGCTGCTGTTCACGAGCTGTCGTATCGCATACAATCAGATGACTACCATGATGGCCCCATCAGGCAGAGCCAAAAATTGCATGATAATCGGTCCTAAATAAGGAACTAGTAAATATTTGTTATTTATGTGTGTTTATTATTGTTGTTGTTGTTTGATAAGCCTCTGATCAATATTTCCTGTAATAGATTATAAAGGTTAAGATCATTCGTTTATTTGTGTTAATACAGGCTACAAACTAAATACAGTGCGCCTGATAGAAAGGGCAGTGCAAACTAAATAGAGTAGCTATCCATTATCCAGCGTGAAACGAAGGCTATCGAGGTTCGACATTATTATGACGGACTGTTTCAAACGTTACGTACACAGGCAACCATACAGGCAATACACTTGCATAAATCTCTCTCTGTCTCCATTCCTCTTCAGGCACAGGAAGTCCACTACTTCTTCGGCTCCATCGGCCATCAGATCGGCCCACTCCCACTTCAACATGCTTATCCTTTGGGATATGTATGTATTTTTTTATTATTTATTCGACATCATCATCATCAACTCAGTCACAGGCAAGGGCGTCGCCAAGGGGGAGCAGGTAGGGTCAGCTGCCGCCCCCCCCCCCCCCCTAGAGATAAAAAAAATGCAGAATGTAATCAACCAAAATCTTTAACTTGGCTTGCCTACTATACGGTATTTTTTTTGCATATACCATACTATCGCACAATAATATTGACCGTCTGGGGGCCGTCGTCAAAATTGTGTAAGTTGCATTTACATTCCATAATATTTGCCACTCCCTAGGCCATCGGCTGGCGACACCCCTGGTCACAGGAAGTCCATGGTGAACTTAGGCATTCCCCAAGCATCACATCGACATCTTCACTGTTGGATGCGGCTTGCATCCATCGACTTCCTGCAAATTTATCCAGTTCGTACGTCCACCTTGTAGGCGGACGACAGAAATTTCGCTTGCCTGTACGTGGCCTCCACTCTAGAACATTTTGGCCATCATTCGCGCTATATGTGCAGCCCACTGCCACTACGACTTGCTAATGCTTTGGGATTAGTTTAGGTAATCGCTGTTCTACGGAACTCTTTATTCCCGATTCGATCATAAAGGGAAAATCACTTTAGCAGATTCTCCATCTTCGGACAAATACGAATATCCTACCATCAGTTAACGTACGTTTACTGGAGGCTCTTTAAATTTCTTTCTCTCAATAGGCCTGCCTCAATGATTTCCATGGCAACCAGTCAAATGTAAACGTTATAACGACTTCTTGCAACCCACATTGCAACCATATTATGTATTCTTCGCTTTCAATACATACAGTTACCGAATTCTGCAATGACTTCGGTCAAAATTGTGATGTTGGACTCGCTGTTCTCACTGTGCAACCAAGAAGCCACAATGCATCATGCACGGCCCAATCTATTACCGTATCTGTAACTGTACCAGTCCATATACGTCCCACTGCAGGGCAGGCACGGGCCTACTCTATAATCGAGAATACGATTGAGAGTGGTTAGGCCATATAGTCCACCACGCTGGCCTAATGCGGGTTGGTAGACTTACATACCATAGAAATTTTTATGAATCGCTACGGTATTCAGGTTTCCTCACGATGTTTTCCTTCACCGTTTTAGTGCGTGGTGATTGACTATCAATACACACATGACTCCGAAAAGTCAGAGGTGTGCCCTGGGATTCGAACCCGCGACCACCGTCAACATGTTGGCAGCCGCGTCTGGTCCGTTTACCAACAGGCCACCACGCACTTTAAATACATTTTAGTGTACATTAAAGTATAAATAAATAAATAACACATTAAAACCAATGAAGTCTTATGTCCTCGGTATCAGGAACTACGAGAGGCTTCGGTTTCATAAACGCCCAGATCCGAAACAAATATCTGTGAATCGCACAACCATTTGTCTCGGTAAGGGGATTAGACCCTCGGTCTCCCGTTGCCAGCGTGCAACAAACTGCGCCATGGACGCTGTCAAACATGGGAGGTGGGGTATCGGATACGGCTTTGTGTGAAATAATCTCTTGAATATTTTGTTCGATTACAGTATGTATTGATGTTATGATGCATTTGACATTGCGTTCCGATTAGTACCAGAGAGAGATTTCAGAGATATTAGAAATGTACATAGATTTTATAATTTTATGACCAATAAGTTGGTTTTCTGACATTTTGCGCGTATATAGCTGAAGCGACTTAGCCGACCTGTATTATAGCAATCCGAATGAATTTTTTTCTACCGTTCGTTAATTTGGCAGGATTGCAAAAAACATATTTTCAGACATTTTAGATGTCGCATGTACTCCCAAAAGAGAAAAGAACGTTTTTGAGTCGCTTGGCAGATGCCTGAGCGCTTCTTACGCTCCGGCTGCGGTGGGAATGATTTTTTGCATGTTACGCTCCTGCCACTCTCTTACTATACAGAGTCACTCACCAGCTGTCCTAACCATTGAAATGACGCTCACTTTCAGTGACAACAAACATCGCGTAGCGTTTGACCGAACTGAATTTTCAAAAAAGCGAACAAATTTTACCGGACTGCAGGGGCGTGCACTCCTTGTAGGCAGAAATGCAGTGCTTTACTTGCCATTCACAGATATTTTATTATAACGTTCGTACGTTTTAGATGACTTTAATTTATAGTAAATAAATGAATAAACAAAATATAGTAACTTAAAAACGCCTAATATTTTATAAATAGCACCTATTTGCAATCACGCAAACATTATGGTTGCCACGCGAAAAGCAAGAGGCGCTGCAAAGCAAATTAATGTACCTAATCAACCAAGTCATGCCGCCGCTTCCCGCATTACATTTGTTTGCATGTGTGTAGTAATTTTGGTGTCCGTGCACAGTCGCAAACGCACACACCCATGAATATTGAAAGCCGCGACTCCTGCGGCAGGCCTCGGGAGTTCGGCAGTTGTCGGGAGTAATCGTAAATGTTCGTTGCCTATAATCCGAGTAAAATTAATACGCTGGAATCTAATAAATCACCTATGCACATTATGCATTTTTGGTTAGTAAGGTTTTATTTGTTTAAATAGAAATGTTTTGTGTTTCGCGGGGGCCATTTTGCTTTTTTATGAGTTTTTGCATTATTTACTATTTCATACTAGTATGTTTGTAAAAAAAATAGTTTTTTTAACGGATTTTTCATTTTAACATTTGAAAGTGTGTACATTTAACAGTTTATTACTAAGTTCCGATATTCATTGTAGTCATTTGCTTTTACTAGTGTGTTTGTTTATTTTTTTAAATGTTATTTGATTGCGAGATTTGTGTTAAAAATGTATGTTTATCAAATGAATGAATGAGGTGGCCGGAATCTTGCGTTTATTTACATCGGGATAGGTATCATAATCTCAACTAACCGGAACCTTGAATATGTGAAAATTGAAAGCTGACTAGGTGAGTTTTTTTTATTTTACTTATTAGAATTTCTTCCGCCGCGACGATTAGGGCATCGAAACTCGGTTCAATTTTGAAAAACCGGGTTTTCGGGTCTAAGAGTAATCAAAACCCGGGTAGACCGGTTTTTTCAAGCATTTCGATCATTTTATTGTAATTTTTTAAAATACACTAATCTGCGTTTACATATCGATTTCCTATAATGAGTACAAAATATAAAGGATAAGGAAGAATTTAAATAAATAAAACAGTACTTTATAAATTACAAAAACAGTTAAATTTATATATATTACTAACCCACTGCTCCACACTTTACCCCATTCATGTCTTGAGGTGGACGCGCACGTTCCATTTAACTTGCATGGCTTGTTTTATTGGTAGGAAAGTAGCACCGAAGGTACTTTTTACGTAATAAATAATAATTTATCAAAGAGTGTTTTTTATTCCATTTACTTATTATTGCATTCGAAATGGCTTAAACTTAATAAATAACAAAAACAAAAATATTAAAAAAAAACCGAAAAACCCGAGTTTTAACCGTTTAAAGTTTTAAGTTTAATCACCACTTTTTCGCTTAAAATCAGTTGGAATGGATGAAGAACAAGATTTAAACACATACGTATTTTTTCGTTTCGTCGTTAATTGAACGGTTAACGAAATATACCACGAAAACCATTTTTAACAGCATCAAAACTTTCTTAAACTTCGCTTTAACAGCTGTTTACACATGAGTAAGGTCATGAACTCTTAGCTGTATAATTTATCCTTCTCTAACTTCAAAAAAGGATATTTTTTGTTTCATTTCAAATAAATCAATCAGTTAAACAGGGACGTACTTAGATTTAAGCGTCAATAAATTAACAACATAATAACTTTAGGTGCAGTTGCATCGTGAATGGATTGACTATTTTGTTTGTCATTATTTTCCTTAGTGTCACAAATCCAAACTGAAAGATACCAAGAAATCACACTGGTCATCGCTTAAATCATGTAAGATTGCGAATTTAATTATAATTAGAAAAGTTTTGGTAATACCTACATAACATTTAAATTTTCTAAATAATTTAGATTCATTGAAAAAATAATCTGATGACACTGATTATTAAAAAATATTATTTTTAAAATGATGGCCCAATTCGGCCCTATTAGTCAAAGGAAGCCGCCGGTCATAGTGTACTTTGTCGGATCCAACGCGGCTCGATTATTCTTCCTTTGAGGTCGCCGCCGCCGTTTGTGAGTGCGTGCCGAAAGGCGGCAATTTCTTTGTCGGTAACTTTTAACATTTTGCAAAAGAAGACCGACATCTTGAGGTGTGTTCACACTACACACTTGATATAACTTAATTGGATTAAGTACTCCGATATAAAAGTTACGTTAAAAAAAAGATCTTATTGGACTGATACTGATACTTGCTCAAGAGCTTATAATGTTATTTAAATATGTCATCAGCCGATCCAGTCAATTACAAATTGCCTATTTACTTTGTTTATTATTGTATTTAACATTATTTTAATGTATTTTGAAAATAATGTTACTTTAAAGTGATAAAATTTCTTCTAAATTCTTATACCTAGAGAAATGTCGTCTACCATTATAGCATAGAATTTGCATATGAGACTTATTTGAGATAAAATTAGTGAAATCAATAAACACTAACTACTAATTTACTGCACTGGAGACCCCGTGCTCTGCAGTGGCACGTATATGGTCTGATACAGTAGTAATACTAATTGTTCAGATGAATTATTATGAACTCAAATAGGAAAGCTTTGTATCTAATGTGAACAGGCCTTTATCTTTCAAGAATCAAAATAATAATATATTTTTTATTAGTTGAATTCGGATTGCGATCGCGTGTGCATGTATTAGTCGTGTGCATATTATTGTAAATTCGTTTTCAGTTATTTTGAGTAAATTTTATTAATTTCACTATGCTTTGAACATTACCCAATTTGATAGCTTTTGATGTAACTTGTGTTATGTGAAATGTAAAAGAAAAAGTGATTTGTGCTACCAAACTGTGACAGTGTTTTCGTGCGGGTTTTGGCGGATCCTGCGCTTCCAGCTTTGCCTATCAAGGTCATTACGGTTTACATTACAAGGTCAGTTAACTATTTTGGTGGTCTTTAATGACAACTAACCAGCCCATATGAGTCACCGACGGCCTCCGTGGCGCAGTTGGTAAGAACCGCCTGTGAAATGAGAGACCGCGGGTTCGGTTCCCGCCCCGAGACAAATAATTTCCGTGAACCATAATTATTTTTCTAATGCCCGCGACACAAGATTTGTATCTTAGTGTGGGGTTAGTACCCATGTATGTGACTGTTGGCAGTATTAATTTAATATCTTTTTTATGTACCCTGAGCGTGATGTACACAATCGACTTATAAGTAAATAATGAGCTCTGCTTATTTATTGTTGAATGTCTACCGTTCAGTTGTAAGGTTCAATCACTTTAGCTTAACATGTTAAGGGGTAGCATGTGTAACGTTAGTTTTTTTTTTCTCGGCATCTTTCTTAATATTCGCTAGCGCCATACAAATCCGTCTTAATTAAGATTCCTTCACCATATACTATAATGTATATTGGCAGGTGCGCCGTTTTCTTGTCCACCCTGTATAATAGCTCTAAGATACCGAAAACATAGTTTAATAGTGTAGCGCGAACCCAAAAAATAATTTAGAAAAATTAAAAATGAGACAAAAAAATATGATGATAGCAATCCGTCTGAAAATTATTTAGATTAGTTAATAGGAAAAAAATATATTCAGAAGGAAATTTGGATGCATCAAATTTTGACACCATTCTAAATATGTTAAGGAATTTTACCGATCGGTATCATAGCAATCTGTCTGAAAATTGTTTAACTTGATGAAATGAATTAACCAGATGTAAAAAAATATATATTAGAAGAATTCAGTGTAGCACCTCCTTTATCAGACAACTTTTCGATATCGCCCGTGTTGAAGCGTGACTGATTGCAAGTCGGGCAATCGCTTTGCTTTTGTCTTGCCAAAATGGAGCGCGGACAACGTATCTATGCTATAAAAACGTCTATTATAATTGATAATTTTGAATTCTTAAAAACCTACTCTTCCATCCCTGAAAACTTCGTCAATGGCAGATGAGCAAACCATGCCTTATCGTTGGGAATAGAAGAAAAAAAAACGTCCGCGAACCCTTGGACAACCAGCGACACACCCACGTTCGCCTGAGCAACTTATAGTTTGTTGTCACTTTAAGTGAGCGTCATTAATGGCGTCATTTCAACGGTTAGCAAAGCTGGTGAGTGACGATGGGGTGCGATGTCGGGAACCTCCACGTGGTGCACCCTGGGCAACGTGGGTCATCGTAGTTGCAGTTCTGCAACTACTATGGCCGACGACGAATATCCGACGGGGAGGGCAGGGGGTTTGGCGGTCGCTGTCTTTTGTGGCGGCCGCCTCCATCTGTCGTTGCAGGCGAGACCCTCCATTTGGGTCGCCCTCCGGTTCTGTCTCGGAGGCATCGGCGGGCCCGGTGTGCGCTTACCCCGCCGCCGGGCGGGCTGTGGGAGTGTCCCTCCCACGGTCGCCGTCGCATATCGTAATCCGGTTGTGAGGTTTGTGGTCATGTCTCGCACTCCTGCCGGACCGAGGGTCTTGGCTTAACCGCCCGGACCGCGAGGGAGGATGCCTCTATAAAAAGTACCCCGAATCCCAAGCAGCGGCGCACCGCGAGGGGATGCATGGCTGATGGGCAGTTCAGTCTCTAGTGCGACCCCCGCCAGAGTACCGGCCGACCCTCTGGCGGGTTACGCTAGGCTTACCCAGGTACAGGGGGCACTGCCTGGGCGGACCTTCCTTTCCCCCATACTCGTGGGAACATCATGAATTCATTTAAAAATATCAAAATAATAGATTGTTCTGTAGTGGTGGAGAAGTTACCTGACTCGGACACTTCACAAGCGTCCAGTCGGGCACCTTCCTCAATGGGACCGCCTGCGTTGAGGAACGCGCCATCCCGCGACTTCGATTCGGAGTCCGGGATGAGCAGCGACTCATCGCGGGCAAAGAAAAGCCGCACAAGGCAGCGAGGGACACGTCCTGCTGAAAAGCGGCAAAGAGGAAGTGATAGTGGCAGTACGGCGGAGACGGACTCCCGTGCTGCCACAAAAAAGCTTAAACGTAAGCCCCCAGCTCCAGCGGGGAGCTCGTGTGCGGACGATGAAGCCGTAGAAAAGGCGAAGGCGGAGTATGAGGCGGCGCTTGAAAGAGAGTGCATCGCAGAGGCCAAGGCGATGGAGGTGGATGAGGCCGATCTGCGGAAGGCCAAAGAGGCGCACCCCTGGACAAAGCCGGCGCCAAAAGATGCGCCGCCGGCCACTCGCAGCGAGGCTCTCACGCGAATGGCGGAGCGGCTCCAACACGTGTCCCGGACGTCCCGACACTTAAAGGGAACATACGTTCGGGACATCAACGAGAGCGTGTCGGAGCTGTTGGCATTGGCGCAGGAGCCGGGCCCTGTGGAGCTTGCCAGGGTCGAGGCGGAGAACCGGGAACTCCGCCAGAAAGTGACGGCGCTGGAGGCGGCCCTCACGACCCAGGGCAAAATGATTGCGGACCTGATGGCGACGGTCGGGTCACAGCAACGGCCAGCGGCTGAGCTGGCATCCGACGTTCCGGAGGCGGACGCCTTGAAGCAGTTGCTAGAGGTGCACATGGCGAAAGTCGACGCCAAACTAGAGGCGATCGCCATGCGTCTGCCTCCGGAGATTCTCCGGCCTCCGCTGGCTGCCGACAGGGCCAGAGCTAAGGCAGCCCCGCAGTCACAGCGAGTGGTTGCGGGGACACCGGCCGCTTCATGGCCGGCCCTTGGAGCGGGAAAGCGAAAAGACGCCCCTGCGACCGCTGGCCGCCCCGCAGCAGCTACCCAGCCGATCGCGGCTAAAACGGTCCCGCCGCCAGCTCCTGCACGGGAACCGCGACGACGTGCCCGAGGCAATCGTAAACGCGCCCCGCCTCGGTCGCAGACACCACACCCGCCCCCACAACCCACCACATCCACGGAGACTCCGTGGACTGTGGTGGCAAAGAGGGGCAAGAAGAAGTCCCGGGCGGCCCAACAGCCGGCTCAGGCCCCACGCAGGGCTGCTCCCCAGCTCCGCCTCCCGCGTAAAGCCGCCGTGACTCTCACGGTGACGCCGGAGGCGTTGAAGCGGGGTATTACATACGCGCAGGTCCTGCGTGAGGTCCAGCAGAAGGTGGACCTGGCCAGCCTCGGCATCACAGCCGGGCTGAAGTCGCGGCGAATAGCCACCGGGGCATACCTCTTCGAGGTGCCCGGGCCCGAGTCGGAGGCGAAGGCCGACTCCCTCATCAACAAAATGAGGGAGATCCTTCGCGGGTCGGAGGAGAACGTTCGCGTCTCCCGGCCCGTGAAGACTGCGGAGCTGCGTGTCTCGGGGTTGGACGCGTCAGCAACCTCCGAGGCAGTCGCAGCGGCCATCGCCCGTCTCGGCGAGTGCTCCCCCGACGACGTCAAGGTCGGGGAGATCCGCGACGAGCGCTCGGGCCTGGGCGCGGTGTGGCTCCGCTGCCCAGCAAAGGCAGCGGAGAAAGTGGTGAAGGCGGGGCGCGTCCTCGTCGGATGGGTGGCAGCGGGAGTACGCCTTCTGGAGGCTCGCCCAATGCGCTGCTTCCGTTGCCTCTATAAGGGGCACGTGCGCGTACAATGCACCGGCGAGTGCGACCGCAGCGGGCTCTGCTACCGCTGCGGTCAACCGGGACATAAGTCCCGGGAGTGCTCCGCGGACCCGCACTGCGCAATTTGCGCAGATGCCGGGAAACCCGCGGACCACCGGGTGGGCGGCAAGGCCTGCGCTGCCTCCTCGGTCCCGCACCGTACACAACGCGGTGTGGGAGCCGAGGTTGCGACGCGGCCGCAACCGTCCCGCCCTGAGGCGATGGAGATCGCCCATACATAAATGGACTTAAGTTTCCTCCAGGCGAACATCAACCACTGCCAAGGAGCACAGTACATGCTCGAACAGTCCCTGGCGCAGTGGTTGATTCACGTGGCTGTGGTCGCCGAGCCATACTCTGTCCCTGCCCGCGACGACTGGGCAGGGGACCTTGATGGCTCGGTGGCCGTCTTCACCCAGGGCGCCGCCGGCTCTCCGCCCTTCGAAAAAGTAGCGAAGGGTGCGGGATGCGTGGCGGTCCTGGTGGGAGGGGTGTGGATAGTGGGAGTCTATTTCTCTCCCAACAGGTCCCAGGCGGAATTCGAGAATTTCCTCGCGCGCCTGGGGGCCCTGGTGCAGCATGACAGCCAGCCTCGCCCCGTGCTTGTAGCCGGCGACTTCAACGCCAAATCCTCGGCTTGGGGTTCGTCGGTGACCGACGCGCGGGGCGAGGCCCTGGAGTAATGGGCGATCTCCATCGGGTTGGTCGTCCTGAATCGGGGGTCGGAGAACACGTGCGTGCGGCACAACGGCGGTTCGGTGGTGGACGTCACGTTCGCCACCCCGGCCCTTGCCCGCCGTGTTCGGGACTGGAGGGTTTTGGTTGAGGAGGAGACGCTGTCCGATCATCTCTACATTCGGTTCAGCGTCTCATCCTCCCAGGTCTCCACCCGCCAGTCCGGTGGTGGTCCGACTGCCCGATTCACGGGTGGCCGACGTTGGGCCGCGAAGCGCCTCGATGTGGAGGCCGCGAAGGAGGCTGCCATTGTTCAGGCGTGGCTCCCCGTACCGGACGGACCGGTGCGGGTCGAGGAAGAGGCGGAATGGTTCGGGGTGGCGATGTCGCGAGTCTGCGACGCGGCCATGCCCCGGGTCACCCGCCTCCCAGCGAAGCGCCAGGTGTACTGGTGGTCGGCCGAGCTCACAGAGCTGCGCGCGGCTTGCCAGGTCGCGCGCCGCCGACTCGCCAGGCACCGTCGTCGTCGGACCCGTAGACCCGGCGACGATGAGCAGGAGCGGCTTCTTCTCGACCTCCACAGAGAGGCGAAGACCGCGCTGCGGGTGGCCATCGCGCAAGCGAAGGCCGCGGCGAACGAGGAGTTCCGGAGGTCTCTGGACAGAGATCCATGGGGGCGTCCGTACCGTGTGGCGATGCGGAAATTCCGCCCATGGGCGCCCCCTCTGACACAGAGTCTCCGGACCGATCTAGTCGAGGATGTCGTCGCGGCCTTGTTTCCGGCCACCGAGGAGTTCACTCCTCCACCGATGGCGCCACGTCCACCGGCGCCATCGTCGTTGGTTTCGGTAAGGGATATCCCGGAGGTTTCGCCGCAAGAGCTAGAGGCGGCAGTGCTTCGGCTGCGGGGCAAGAACTCGGCCCCGGGTCTCGACGGGGTGCCCGGTCGTGTCTGGGTGCTGGCCGTCGAGTCACTGGGTACGAGGTTCCGCGGCCTTTTCTCCGCGTGCCTTGAGCAGGGCATCTTCCCGTCGCGGTGGAAGACGGGCAAGCTTGTCCTGCTCCGCAAGGAGGGGCGACCCGCAGATTCGCCCTCGGCCTACCGGCCGATCGTATTGCTCGACGAGGTGTGCAAGCTCTTCGAGCGCGTAGTCCACGCGCGCCTCGTCGAGCATTTGGAGGGTACGGGCCCGGATTTGGCAGACTGCCAGTTCGGGTTCCGGCGGGGCCGGTCGACGGTCCACGCGATTCTGCGGGTGAAGGCACAAGCGGAGCGTGCGGTGTCCCGGGGTAGGGTCGTGGTGGCGGTGTCTCTCGACATCGCCAACGCGTTCAACACCATGCCCTGGGCCTGCATCGAAGAAGCACTGCGGTACCACGAAGTGCCGCCCTATCTTCGGCGTCTGGTGCACTCGTACCTTTCTGACAGGTACGTTGTGTATCCGGGCGCCGACGGGTGGCACCGTAGGGAAGTGTCATGCGGTGTTCCACAGGGCTCGGTTCTTGGGCCGCTCCTGTGGAACATCGGCTACGACTGGGTGTTGCGTGGTACCAACCTTCGGGGCGTCGCTGTCGTCTGCTACGCGGACGACACACTAGTGACAGCGACGGCCAGGACATTCCAGAGGTCCGCCCTGCTCGCCTCGTTCGGTACTGGACTGGTGGTGAGCAGGATTCGGCGACTGGGCCTCACGGTGGCCCTCGACAAGACCGAGGCCGTGTGTTTCCACGGTCCTCGGTGTGGGCCTCCGCCTGGGGCCCACATCACAGTGGAGAGCGTGCGGATTCCCGTCGGCTCGAGGATGAAATACCTCGGTCTCGTCCTCGACAGTCGATGGGATTTCCGCGCGCATTTTGCGGAGTTGTCGCCGAAGCTGGTGAGGGCGGCGGGCGCACTGGGGCGCCTGCTGCCCAACACTGATGGTCCTGGCATCCCTTGCCGAAACCTGTATGCTGGAGTCGTGCGGTCCATGGCCCTCTACGGGTGTCCCGTTTGGGCCGGGTCCCTGGGCGATCGTTGCGTCCGCCTGCTGCATCGTCCGCAGCGCATGGTGGCGCAGCGAATAATCAGGGGCTACCGCACGGTCTCGCACGAGGCGGCCTGCGTATTGGCGGGAACTCTGCCCTGGGTGCTGGACGCTAAGACCCTCTCGTCAGCTTTCTTCCGGCGAGAGGAGGCGTCCGGGCGTGGGCAGAGGTTGGTCCCCCGAGAGGTCGAGGCCATGTTGGCCTCCCTCCGCAGGTCCGCTGTGGAGGAGTGGCGTTCCAGGCTGGAGAACCCTAGTGCTGGTACGAGGACCGTCGCGGCAGTGCGACCTGTCCTCGAACAGTGGCTGGACAGGCGCCACGGTGCGCCGACATACCGGCTGACGCAGGTGCTCACCGGGCACGGCTGCTTCGGTGCGTACCTGTGTCGCATAGCCGGAGCGGAGGAGTCCGCCGTGTGCCACCATTGTGGCAACTGCCGTGAGGACACGGCCCAGCACACGCTAGAGGAGTGCCCAGCCTGGGACGAGGAGCGCAGCGCTCTCGTCGCGGTCATCGGAAGTGACCTTTCGCTGCCGGCCGTGGTCGCCGCCATGGTCGGCAGCCGGAGGTCGTGGCGAGCAATGCTCTCCTTCTGCGAACGTGTCATGTCGCAGAAGGAGAGCGCTGAGCGGGATCGGGAGCAGACCGATCCCGCTCGTCGCCACAGGAGACGTAGGAGGCGCCGGGACAACAACTAACCCGGCGCCGCAGAGGCCACGCGGGGCCGCCGTCCCTACCTTGGCGGCCCCCGAGACGTGACGCTACAAGCGTCTCATGCCGCGTCGCTAAGCGGCGGTGCACAAGAGACGGTCCTGGCGCGTCCGCTCAACGGTAACCCGGGGCCGTCTCTGTAGTGCACCGATGGTGGCCGACGCGGGGTTTTTAGTCGGTATTTCGGCGCATATTGTGGTAGGGACCCGACCCAGCGGCCGCCCGTCCACATCCACGGGCGGCACAACATCTCGCTGGGCTCGGAAGGCGCCGGTGAGTCCGACACACCCTCGCCCCTTCGGGGGTGGGATGGTCCGTAAAGGGAATTTCCCCGCGAGAAAAAAAAAAAAAAAAAAAAGCTGGTGAGTGACGATGTATAGTATGAGATTGGCAAGAGCATAACATGCAAAAAAACCATTCCCACCGCAGCAGGAACGTAAGAAGCGCTCAGGGATCGGCCAAGCGACTCCAAAACGTTCTTTTCTCTTTTGGGAGTACATGCGACATCTAAAATGTCTGAAAACATTTTTTTTTGCAACCCTGCCAAATTTACGAACGGTAGAAAAAAAATTCATTCGGATTGCTATAATACAGGTCGGCTAAATTTGTTGACATGTTCAAAAATTCGCTTCAGCTATACCGGGTATCTCAAGACTGCTACCGAAAACGAAGCCGGGTGGTAGTTTTAGTGACTACAAACACAATGCAATTAAAATTTTCGAAAAGAAACGCGACAATTATTTTTTATGATTTTTTAAATATCGTCATTTTTGGGTGGTAAAACCATAGTTTTTGCTAAAATACTAATTTAAACTCTTTTATAGCTTAGAGTATTAATAATTAAAAGGGTATACACTATTATTTTAGGAAAAAAATGTATTTACCACCCAAATATGCCCAAATAGGAAAAAAATAACAAAAAAAATTTGTCGCTTTATTTTTCAACTTTTTCTGTTGCATTGTGTCTGAAGTCGCTTAAACTGCCAACCGGCTTCGTTTTCGGTAGCAGTCTTGAGATACCCTGTATACTACGCGCAAAATGTCTGAAAACCAACTTATTTGTCATAAAATTATAAAATCTATGTACATTTCCAATATCAGACGTATTGCTATGATACCGACTGCCTTTTTTTTGAACACAGCAGAAATAGCCTCGCACGCAACCTAGTCGGGTTCAGAATCACATAATCTAACGATTTTATACTGTTTCGACCGTATTGCTATGATACATGGTTTTGGTCGTCATCTCTGGGACTAATGCCTCCCCTAATGATCTCCGCATCGACTTGTTGGTAGCAATTGCTTATCACAGTTCTACAACTTTATTGTGGAAGTAATCACTTTAAACTAGATATTATTCACTTTATTTAGTTTTTTCATTCTCACTTCATGCAGATAATAATCAAAGATAGTTGAAATAAAAAAACAAATTTCTTAAGTTACTTTATTAGTTACAATATAAATGCCGTATCAAATATACATATTTTAATACTGGCAAGAAATAAACATGTTTTACATACAAATACATATTTTTAATCAATTTTTATTTTGTGAATATAATAAAATTATAATCAACTTTAAACTATTCTTTTGTAACAGTTCTTTTTCATATATTTTTCATTATTATTTTCTAAATCCCTGTATTATCAGTACCAATAAATAGTTCATCACAAATAATAGATTAAGCTATGTTTACTAATTTTACATTTTTTTTGCGATTAATAAAGGGTGCTGCAGAAAGAGAACATAATAAAATTACGTAACTAAAAACACAAAAAGTTTATTCGCAAAAAGTTTTTTTTTGCAGCATCCTATATAAGAAAATAATGAATTACAGGTTTCAAATGCTGATCTAAAGCTTAATTATGATAAATTAATGTCTTTTTTGCTTTTTTTTTGTTACAAGTTTTTTTTATCCATTATACTTTCAGTCAAAATCACTGGTCAAACAAACCAGCACAACAATCCTATAAAAATACAATTAACAATATGAATATAAAAACTATTTTAAAAAATAATAATTAAACCTTTTCCCTTTTTTTAATTGTCACATTTTACGTATTAAACATAAACTATACATAATAAATCCATTGACGGTTTTTATACTTTTTAAAAGGGAAACTTAGTCTTTATTCTCTAGGTAATAAGCACTTTATTGCTTTATAATTTTACAACAGCCAGCCCATCAGCCCTAGAACTTTTATAAGCTAACAACTTGCCTAGTAGTGGGTCATTTGCCGTCTGATTTTGATACATGTAATACAATTTTAATTTATTTCGCAGTTAAGAGGGGCTTACCTTTTCCTGTAAAAGTATCCTAAACTTTTAACATCACCTTTCAGATTTTGAACAATTCATTCATTTTGTTGGGGTTATTATTAAAATATATTTTGGTCATAAATTAGTCTTTATAATAATGGTATTTAATACTGAAGTAATTCTTCAAATCTTTAATGTTTTGAGCCCTCAAATATCCTTAATGTATTTTAACAAATTCAAATACCAAAAAGATCTAACACCATACTAAAAAAAATGTCTAAATGAACGCTAAATTTAAATCTTCAATTTCAACCCACCATAAACATTTACCAAACATCTCAACCGATAAAATTTCAAAACAACGCATCCATTGCCGCCTTACTATGGAGTCTACAAATAAATTGTTAACAAAACCGTCAATGTATAACCTAAACCCAAGTGCGTTTACACCGTCTCTCAGTCCATATAGTGTGTATGGGCGCCAACGCGCGGTCGGCGAGAAGACTACGCCACGTATTAATTCTTAGCTTCTGTCTGAAAATTGGAAAGTTTGTGACAACTGTATTATTATATTCTAACTACAATATTAGAAAATCTACATTTAATAAACACACACATTTACTGGTCTCTCATTATATGTGAGAGGCTGTCTGGGTTGGTACCACCGCAATGTCTATTTCTCCCGCCAAACAGCAGTGTGTATATTATAGCCAGAGTAACTAATGGACATATCGAGACTTAACGACATCTTATGTCTCAGGATGGCGAGCGCAGTGGAATGCCAAGGATTGCTTTGTAATGCATTGGGTTGTTTGGTTTTGCTATTATTTATGAGCGGTCGTATCGCTTACCATCAGCTGAACGGCATGCTCGAATCTGAATAATAATAAAAATTAGAACTTGATATTTAAAGAATACGTACAGTGCACTCCGCTGGGTTGGGTTTCTTATTCGCCATAGTTTCTGGGTTGTATTCATTCTCCAAGCCGAAGTGCTGGAAAATACATCAAAAAATTTTAGAGTCTCATTATTGGGTTTTTTTTTATATTATATACCGGGTATATCAAGACTGCTACCGAAAACGAAGCCGGGTGATAGTTTTAGTGGCCACAAACACAATGCAATTAAAAATTTCGTATAGAAACGCGACAATTATTTTTATGATTTTTTAAATATCGTCGTTTTTGGGTGGTAAATCCATAGTTTTTGTTAAAATAATAATTTAAACTCTTTTATACCTTAGAGTATTTATAAATAAAAGGGCATACACTATTATTTTAAGAAAAAATGTATTTACCACCCAAATATGGCCATAGGAAAAAAATAACAAAAAAAAATTGTCGCTTTTTTTTGCAACTTTTTCTGTTGCATTGTGTCTGAAGTCGCTTAAACTACCACCCGGCTTCGTTTTCGGTAGCAGTCTTGATATACCCTGTATAATATAAAGAGATTTTGCATCTTTCAAACTCGCCATTAAAATTAAAACCATTATCATAGATGAATATTTTTTTTTACAATTATTAAGCTTTCAATTTTTAAAATAAATTATTAGCTCTCAATTTATAAAATCAATAATTTTAATTATTTCTCATCACGGTTCATTGAAAACTATTCTATAAAAAAAATACATAACAAACCTTCAAATATCCAAATTGGACAAATGATCACTGGGACCGGTCTGTTGAAAATGGCGGAGCAATTTCCCGCCCTTTTCAACCAACACAGCACCACCGGTCTGCACCCAATCGCCCTTCAAATCTCCGCCCAGGCCTACCGTACAAAAAAACAAGAAAAAAATAACCTCCAAAAACTCCATTCCTGATAAATAATCAGCCGGTCCGTTTTGTACAAATTGGTACAATGTTTTCCCGCCTTTTCTCATTAAAAATGCGCCGCCATGTTGTAATCCGTCGCCGACGAGATCGTTTTCGAGACCTGTTACAGGTGTACTTTTGAATGTCAGTGTGGAGCTAACTACGAAAAACTGAATACCAACTTATGATATCTTACTTTTTAAACGAATAGAACTAAGGAAATGCAAATGATAATTTCAGGTGTCGGTGCCATCTAACTATCGAAAGAAGCTAAGCTTTGGAGATAGACCGCTGGCAAAATAAACTAATTATGAATAACCTAGGCTGATATCGGACGGAATCATACAAGAAACTACAAATAATCCATCATCATAGCAAAACTACCACAACCACCATACCATCATAAGCTTTCATTCTTGCAAATAAAATAAGAGAATTTAAAAAAATCTCATATAATCGGTTCGATCGGCGTAATCATTCAGCCCTACTATATAAATCCGAAATTCGAATCTTCGTGACGTTTTTCGTTTCGAAACCTACTCTGTAACACGAAATTCGAATCTTCGGATCGAAGAATGAATGATTCGAATATATCGGCAATCCGAACATTACAGTGTAGGTACATTCGTATCGTCACAAACTTCGTTCGTCCGAAGTTTCGAACTTCGTTTCGGATGAATATAGTAGGGCCCCAGCCTTACAGAAAACGGTTTTCGTTAGAACGAGATAGTCTAAGGCCTAATAGCCCCCTTTTCCCTCCCATTCAATTTTCTTCCCCATTCCCTCCTATTTTAGGAGACCAGCATTGAATCATCCAATCTTAGATATCTATAGGCGAATATAAACTAACTAAAGACCTACTAGACAGTTTTAAAACCTATTTTAACCATGGGATGTTCTGTCCTCTTCGCTCGAACTGAATTTAAAGTCGTTTGAAAAGGATTTAACATTTGATAAATAAAATAGGTTTTAAAATTATGAATATTCCGTTACTATCTAAGCTCAGATTATTTATAACTAGCTGTGCCCGCGACTTCGTCTGCGTGGAATTTAACAAAAAAGTGAATTAGTTTAGATTTTTTATGGTTTTTTGCATTTTATTTTAACTAGTGGTCGCCTAGTGGTCGAAATTCGACCAAATCAAGAAGAGAAAAAGTTTTTACCTGTATAATGATGTTGTTATTCTGATAATTCGTGCACATTTAAATGTACGTATCTCTCAAAATCACTTATTTATCCTGAAGTATATGCAATTACTGAAATCATAAACTACAATAATTGTTTTGAACCAGCAATAGCAAATTATATTTTTTTTGTACCTGTATGTTGTTATTGCAGATTGCTGCTACAGAACTTTCTTTATGCATATAATGATAGCCCGTATCCATTACAATGTATCTTACTGCTACACAATTTGTATAAGCGCTTAGTATTTCACGTAGTATTCGTCAAATAAAACTTTTCTGTTTGACATTCAACTATGTCTATAATAAACAAAAGAAAAAAATTGACCTAAGAGTATGTATACGTGTACAAATGCGTGTGTCAAATGCATGCTGGTTTGTGTAATGTTTTATTGATTTAATGTACTTTTTATGCATTATTATTAAAATCTTCTTTTATATTATATGAAGCAAATAAAACCTTTTTTTTGATATGTCTATGTCAGAAGAACAAAATGAAAAAGAAAAGAAAAAATTTGACACCAGAGTATGTATGCGTATATAAATTCTTGTGTATGTATGTGTGTGTGAAATGCATGGTAGTGTGTGTAATGTTTTATTTTTTGATTTAATGTACTTTATAAGCATTATTATCGAAAAATATTAGCGTTCTGCACTTCTCCTACACATAAACTATAAGTGTGCCAAATTTTATGCTCCTGCGTCCGCACAATTTTCGTAAAAAAGGGGCCAAAGTTTTTGCATCACGTATTAATATATACATTATCAACCTTTGTAACGAGACCATACCGCGATCTAATTCTACGGTGGCGCCATCTCTTAGCGAGTGGCGGTAAACTCCCGTTACACATTTATTTTCAGTTTTTTGTATTAACTTTATTGAAAAATTTCGTTATATACAATATTTTGTAAATGTGATATTGATTCGTTGGTGGGAGAAGTGGTGGGAGGCGCCCGACGTGACGGCCCAGTGGTGGCATGCGCGTGAGCTGCGCGCGGGCATTGCAACATTAGTTTATATTTCTAAAATAAAAGATTTTTTCTAAAACAAATGTAGCCTAAGTTACTCCTTATTATACAGGGTATATCAAGACTGCTACCGAAAACGAAGCCGGGTGGTAGTTTTAGCGACTTCAGACACAATGCAACAGAAAAAGTTGCAAAAAAAAGCGACAAATTTTTTTTTGTTATTTTTTTCCTATGGCCATATTTGGGTGGTAAATACATTTTTTCCTAAAATAATAGTATATACCCTTTTATTTATAAATATTCTAAGGTATAAAAGAGTTTAAATTATTATTTTAGCAAAAACTATGGATTTACCACCCAAAAATGACGATATTTAAAAAATCATAAAAAAAAATTGTCGCGTTTCTAGGCGAAATTTTTAATTGCATTGTGTTTTTAGCCACTAAAACTACCACCCAGCTTCGTTTTCGGTAGCAGTCTTGAGATACCCGGTATAGCTACCTGACAAAAAAAGTCCCGTTGAAATCGATCCAGCCATTTCAGAGATTAGCCGGAACAAACAGACAGACAGACAGACAAAAAAAATTAAAATATCACTTTCGGCACAGGTATCGTGTATATAATAACGATATGTAGATGGTCATTTTTTTTTATTTTCACTTTTAAAACAGACACTTCAATTTTATTTATACCGGGTATCTCAAGACTGCTACCGAAAACGAAGCCGGGTGGTAGTTTTAGTGGCTACAAACACAATGCAATTAAAAATTTCGCCTAGAAACGCGACAATTTTTTTTTATGATTTTTTGAATATCGTCATTTTTGGGTGGTAAATCCATAGTTTTTGCTAAAATAATAATTTAAACTCTTTTATACCTTAGAGTATTTATAAATAAAAGGGTATATACTATTATTTTAGGAAAAAATGTATTTACCACCCAAATATGGCCATAGGAAAAAAAAACAAAAAAAAAATTGTCGCTTTTTTTTGCAACTTTTTCTGTTGCATTGTGTCTGAAGTCGCTTAAACTACCAACCGGCTTCATTTTCGGTAGCAGTCTTGATATACCCTGTATGTATAGATATGGAGGGAGCGCTGTCATACATTTGCGTCTTCAAAAACGTAGATATTTTCTTGTTCGTAATGTTGGTAGCGTTTCTATATTAGTGAAAATTGAAATAATTATTTAACAACAAATTCCTATGATTTCCTATGATAACCTGTATCAGCCCATATACGTCCCACTGCAGGGCACGGGCCTCCTCTACAATCGACAGTACGATTGAGAGTGGTTAGGCCATATAGTCCACCACGCTGGCCTAGTGCGGGTTGGCGGACTTACATACCATAGAATTTTTTTAAAAATCGCTATGGTATGCAGGTTTCCTCACGATGTTTTCCTTCACCGTTTTAGTGCGTGGTGATGATAAACGAAAATATATTTAGCTATAATTGTCCTTTTAAAACGAGTTTGAGCGGAATTAAATAGTCCTAAACTATTTATTTTTATTTTCCATGTAATTCGTGCATGTTGGACAACCGGTAAAATTTCAGCCAATAGAAGAGCAGGAAAAGGTGGCCCGGCACCACAATTTTATCTACGTTATTGAAGTATCATCGTCCCCTTTATATTATAAATACTCTAAGCATCTAAGCTATTGCAGATCTGCCGGAATTCACTATAAAATTAATGTTGGTTGGGTTAGGTTGGTTGTCTGTAAGAGATCGCCTCGAGCGATAAGACCGCCTTTTGTACATTTTTTTTTCTTGTCGTTTATTTGTGTATTGTTAGTTTTAGGTGAACAATGAAGTTTAAAATAAATAAATAAATAATAAAATTAACTACACTAAAACGGTGAAGGAAAACATCGTGAGGAAACCTGCATACCATAGCGATTTTTAAAAAATTTCTATGGTATGTAAGTCCGCCAACCCGCACTAGGCCAGCGTGGTCGTGGTTATGGCCTAACCACTCTCAATCGTACTGTCGATTGTAGAGGAGGCCTGTGCCCTGCAGTGGGACGTATATGGGCTGATACAGATACAGAAAATTAACTAAATCTCACCCATAGCCCTTCCTTTCGACATGGCTTCTCTAGACTGCTTCCAGAAGAGAGAAGTCAGTATTGTGACCAAGTTGAACCGCTTGAAACCCAACAATTGGTACGTCGATATGTTCTCCACGTAGTATAGATCTGAAAATATTAATATTAATTAGAAGACTGAAGATAAATTAGAGTATTAAATCCCGCACAGAGACAAAATTTTGGTGTAAATGACAAATATTTGTTAGTAAATGTTGCGAAACCTGAAACATACGTGAAAACAACAAGTATTTTTTTATTTTTATTAATACATAATAATATACAGGGTATATCAAGACTGCTACCGAAAAAGAAGCCGGGTGGTAGTTTAAGCGACTTCAGACCAGGAACCGAAACCCATTCCACATTACGGTACCGGTATCGACGAATTTCAGTTACCTTTAAGATTTCGGTAACCGCTATGACACATTATAAATGTTACCCTTATATAAGGTAACCGTTTTAATACCGGTAACCTAAAAAGACCTTGAATGCAAAAGAAAACGCGTTGTTGTTGCATAACAAATAAATATCATACTTGTCGTGTTTTTTACACAATATCGCTGGATTCGGTTCATTTTTTAGTGTGTAATTATGTTGAAAAAATAATGAAATGAGTAAAGATAAGTGTGTGGTATAGTGCTATAATATTTAGTGAAGATACACGGCGGTATAACCACACGCAGGCACTGTCCGCGCTTTGACTTATGAGGAACGGCGCATGAAACATAGAGGTAACCCTTATTTCGGTTACCGGTATGATACCGGTTAAAGTTTAGGAATCTAATAAAATCGGCGTATATTATTACCTTTAAAAATACCGGTTTTTTTTTCGGTTGATACCAAAAAATACCGGTATTTTCGTTACCGGTTTCGGTCCCTGCTTCAGACAAAATGCAACAGAAAATATAAAAAAAGCAATGATTTTTTTTGTTATTTTTCCATATGGTCATATTTGGGAGGTAAATACATTTTTTTCCTAAAATTATAGTGTATACCCTTTTATTTATAAAGACTCTAATGTATAAAACAGTTTAAATCATTATTTTAGCAAAAACTATGGATTTACCACCCACTATATTTAAAAAACGTAAAAGAAAAATTGTCGCGTTTCTTTGCAAAATTTTTAGTTGCATTGTGTTCGTAGTCACTAAAACTACGGCCTCGCTTCGTTTTCGGTGGCAGTCTTGATATACCCGGTATATTACATTAAATAAGATTGTTTAGTGTCAAGTCGATCTATTGTTTTATTTAAAACTTATATTTTTTTAAAGGACCTACTTAGCAAGAAGGAACCAATCCACACAAGTGCCAAAAAGGAGTCAAGGAAAAAAAACAAGCTTCAAAAAATTTACGCTGTGTCTACCCTGTAAAGATCAAAATGATCTGACAATTTTGATAGAACAAATCATTTCTATGACAAAGTTATTGACCAACATAACAGCAATTGTTTAATAAACTCAAAAGATCCACGCCCCATGGTCACCCAACAATCCAAAAAAATAATTGAAATTGTTTACATTTACATTGGTACAATTGTAAATAAACTTTATTATAATAACAAACTTTGTTGATTCTGTTTTGCGTAGGTAGATCCTTATTCATGTGGTCATTGTATGATGTTTTTAGGTAAGCTAATTACGTTATAGTTTAGGAATAAGACACCTCACAAGACCCAAATACTGGAACGCAACTTAAATGTAAGTTGCGCTTAACTACGTTAATCCCGCTTAAATGTACTGGCTAAGTGGGTCGTGCGCTGTTAAGAACAACTTATTATTTGAATGACGTTCCAGTATTCGGGCGACAGTCCCTTAAATACTGACTAATATAATTAACCGACTTGGTATTACATGGATCTCACAACTTTTTACGGTAGAAGAACTAAGCTGCGAGACTTGTTTTTTTTTTACATACATATTTGTCGGTTACACAAAAGCTTTGTCTCTGTGTGGGATTGAATGGTCACTCGTTTTAAAAAGCATAGGTAAATAAAACTAAAGAAGTAAATAGTGGTAATAACACGTACCTCCATCAAAATACTTTCCATCGACGAAGTCTTTGGAGCCAGCCTCCTCCACGCCAATACCTACCATCCTTATGTTGTGTTTGTCCAGCACCGGATTTATGTCGGCCAACTGAAATGTGTTTACATACATTGTAATATATTTTCAAGTTATCTCACAGTTACATAACATTTTGTTGAAATATTTATTGGGATGTTTATTTGTTTATTACGTCCTACAAGGTGGACGGACGGCCTGGCTAAGGTTGCAGGAAGTCGCTGGATGCAGGCCGCTTCCAACAGGTCGATGTGGATATCATTTAGAGAGGCCTATGGTCAGCAGTGGACTTCCTGTGGCTGCAGGGAGAGAGACCTGTTTAGACTTCTTTACAATTTTCTAGATTATTTTCTAGTCTAAGGGTATTTCTCTGGTATATTTCGGAGTCTTAACCGTAAAGCCCTACTAGACAATGAAAACATACATAGGTCTAATCGTCACGCCTGTAGGAGCCAGGGTAGGCATAGACTAAAGACCGCCACTTTGCTCGATCCTGACATTACTTTCGCTTCATCCACTTTCATCAACCTTTTCATGCATTCTCGTCGGTTCGGGGTACTTTTGACCTGACCCTTGTTGAGGGTATCACGTACTAGACAATGACTCGAATTATACCGGGTATCTCAAGACTGCTACCGAAAACGAAGCCGGGTGGTAGTTTTAGTGGCTACAAACACAATGCAATTAAAAATTTCGCCTAGAAACGCGACATTTTTTTTTTATGATTTTTTAAATATCGTCATTTTTGGGTGGTAAATCCATAGTTTTTGCTAAAATAATAATTTAAACTCTTTATACCTTAGAGTATTTATAAATAAAAGGGTATATACTATTATTTTAGGAAAAAATGTATTTACCACACAAATATGGCCATAGGAAAAAAAAAATTGTCGCTTTTTTTTGCAACTTTTTCTGTTGCATTGTGTCTGAAGTCGCTTAAACTACCACCCGGCTTCGTTTTCGGTAGCAGTCTTGATATACCCTGTATAATTATTTATAACAACAAAACTAAGAAAGTTTAATTAGTCCTGTGGGCATCCACGACATTCAAAGGCTGTATTCGGCCTTCTTGTGGTCACTTTCAACAAGGGCGCACCGCCCTCGCCTTGAACCTTACAACCCCGACCTTGTAAATTTTTAATATGAAGTTAATTACATTTCGATCGATTGAAAGAATTACGATAAGGTTTGGTCTCTATATCGAAACGCAAAACACTGCCGTATCAAACAAAAAATATTACTTAAGTCTATATTCACTTTGAAATAAAACTATTTTTGATTTGATTTTATTTTATGGCGGTTTGGTTTCACTTTTACATTTTAAGTTCCCGGCGTTTTGATTACTGTTCAGCTTTCGTAGTCACGGGTTGGAAATCTAAGAAATCATTATTTATATTCATTCTTGTCGTGTATACGTGTGTATTGATAGTCAATCACCACGCACTAAAACGGTGAAGGAAAACATTTTTTTTTATACAGGGTATATCAAGACTGCTACCGAAAACGAAGCCGGGTGGTAGTTTAAGCGACTTCAGACACAATGCAACAGAAAAAGTTGCAAAAAAAAGCGACAAATTTTTTTTTGTTATTTTTTTCCTATGGCCATATTTGGGTGGTAAATACATTTTTTCCTAAAATAATAGTATATACCCTATTATTTATAAATACTCTAAGGTATAAAAGAGTTTAAATTATTATTTAAGCAAAAACTATTGATTTACCACCCAAAAATAACGATATTTAAAAAATCATAAAAAAAAATTGTCGCGTTTCTAGGCGAAATTTTTAATTGCATTGTGTTTGTAGCCACTAAAACTACCACCCGGCTTCGTTTTCGGTAGCAGTCTTGAGATACCCGGTATATTATAGGGGGCAAACGAGCATGCGGTTCACCTGATGGTAAGTGAACACCGCCGCCCATGGACATCTGCAACACCATAGGGCATGGAGATGCGTTGCTGGCCTTTGAGGTGCGAATACGCTCGTTTTTTGAAGGTCACCAGGAAACATCGTAAGGAAACCTGCATACCATAGCAATTTATAAAAAAAAACTATGGCATGTAAGTCCGCCACTAGGCTAGCGTGGTGGACTATATGACCTAACCACTCTCAATCGTACTCTGGAATGTAGAGGAGGCCCGAGCCCTGCAGTGGGACGTATATGGGCTGATAAAGAAAAGTGTATACGGTACATAAGGAATGTTTCGTGGCAGAACATTCCTACTTGCGTGAAGAACAAGTACCGTACGTTGAAGTGAAAAACTAGTCATACGATATTGTTTCTCGATTTAAAATTCACCCGCCAAACAACAATGTAAATGTATTATTGTGTTCCGATTTGAAGGACATTGTAGCCAGAGGAACTACTGTACATATTGAGACTTAACATCTTATGTCTCAGGATGGCGAGTGCAGTGCAAAACCAAGCATAGCGTTGTAATTCATGGTGTTGTTTTATTTTGCTACTGTACATGAGCGGTCGGCTTACCATCAGGCGAAAGGCGTGCTGGTCTCGCCATTCATTGCAATAAAAAAGTTACTACGCAGTTGTATGCGATATACGTCTTTGTACAGGAAGTATTAAGAATGTCGTTTTATTTGGTTGCAGTATGCGTAACGTGACCATACGTCCCGCTTTAGGCGGGAGAGTCCCGCTTTCAGTAAGTCTGTCCCGCTGTCCCCAGCAAGGCCGACATTGTCCCGCTTTTGCAAACAGACCAAACAATAATTTAAAATGTATTTCTCGTTCGAAATGCTTTACTGAACTACGACTGAAAACCGTGGGCTCGTATTAAACCAATAGTTTCGTAAAACATGTTGACTTAATAAACTTTTCCAGAATTATTGAGTACATTACGTATCTGCCTAAAAGTAACGCACCTATCGAAAAAGTTTTTTCTCACATTATCAAAATATGGACAACTGATTAAACACAGATGAGTATCGCAGTAATGACATTTATTTTGATTTCGAAAATAAATAAAAATAAATCCCACACATCCAAAAACTAACCCCGATAATTTGAAACAATCTTCTTTGATAAAAACTTGTACAACACTAAAAACTTTATTATTATTATTTAATTCCACGGATGTCCCGCTCTGGCACAAAAAATAAATGGTCACGTTAAGTATGCGTCACCTTTGAGAGGCCTTTATGAAGTTGCGTAGTATATAAAATGCGTAGTGCGCTGGTAACGGACCAGGGGGCTTACTCTAATAATTCGACACGGAATTCGACTGTTCGGATATTCGACGTCCGATGTAAGATATAAATTTTTCACTTCTAAAAGTCTAGTATTCTCTATGATACCTAATTATCATTTGCTCCGAACTCAGGCCATGGTTACGACGTAAGATAGAGGATTTTTTGGAGTATTTAGGCACATTAGGGAAGTTTTATGTATGACGAGCGAACATTCGAACCTCGTATCTGATCATAGAGTAACGCCAAGACGCGGCTGCCTGTATAATGTTCACGGTGGTCGCTGTTTCAAATCCCAGAAATCACCTCTGACTTTTCTACTAAGGACTAAGAATAATTTGTAAAAGAGAATTAGACAATGTTGAACTGTATTGAAATAATAAATTGTGAAATGTATGATTGTATGAATTAATAAATTTTCAAAGATCTTGGCATTTATATTGATTCCTCCTTGAACTGGCAAACTCAGGTTGCCTCAGTTTGTCAAAAGGTGACAGGTATACTTCGAACCCTCTATCGCCTGTAGAATTTCCTCCCCATAAGACTAAAACAATGCTTGTTCAGACCTTAATACTTCCTATAATTGACTATGGTGACGTGTGCTATTTTGACCTGGATGCAGAACACCTCAACAAACTCGACCGACTTCTCAATAGCTGCATTCGATTAATTTTCAATCTTCGTAAATATGACCACGTTTCTTCTTTCCGTTCCCAACTAAAATGGTTACCAATTCGCCAGCGTCGTTCTATGCATGTACTCACAAAACTTTTTTCTATTCTTACATCCCCTACTTCTCCCTCTTATTTAACGTCTCAATTTCAATACTTAGGCAGTAACCATAATAAGAATCTTCGTTCAAACAACAATCTCCTACTTCATTGTCCTATTCATAGCACAGACTTTATCCACTCTTCCTTCTCTATACAATCTATTCTTCTGTGGAACGCACTCCCCCTCGATATTAGGGCGTCCGGTACCCGCTTAGCATTCAAAATGAAGGTTCGTCAACACTTACTCAATAAATTGGCAGAGTCAATTTAAACATACTTTTCCTGTTTAGACTTTATATATGTATTATATAAGTATATATGTATTTGTATATCTATGTATTTTGCATGTATATTTATATCTATATATTTATTTATTATATATATATTATTCTATCGTTCATTTTCATAATGCTAAATACTTGAATTTATGCGCCTACTATTTCACTCTCTGCACCATCCAAAGGTCGACTGGTAGAGAATGCCTCGGGCATTAAGTCCGCCTGTATACAACTATGTATATAAAGCATAAATAAATAAATAAAAATGTACAAGAAGACTTTTAGTGGAGTAATTCTTTCAAGTGAACCCCTTTAGTACAAAAAAATACTGATGTATTAAGCATGAACTATGGAATATTAGTTATTACCTCCTTAGCCCATAGTCTGCAGAACATACATCCCCAACGGCGGAAGAATATGATAGCCACGTTCTGATTCTCCCAGAACGACTTCAGTTCTACAACCTGTAACAAAAGAAAAAACATTTTATTCATTTTTTTAATATTTGTACTTGACACAATGAACGAAAACCGACGTTAAGCAATGGCTTTGCTGTCGTGTTTCTTTCGATAGATGACATTGCCAGAGACCCTATACTCCTTCCCTTTTTAATTCTTTTTTTCTTCCGTTCCCTGCTTGTTAGGTACTATACAAACAATATAAAAATATCATGTTATTGCAATATTACTTAGGCTATAGGACATTACTGGATACAAGCAATTTCCAATAGGTCTATTAAGAGTTCCTTTAGTGAGGCCCATATTCAACAGGAACTGGTGGTGGACTCTTATGGCTAAAGACAGTTCTATACATGTGACTCTGTATTTATTTAGTTTATGTATCTGGAATACAGCTCACAAATGAAAACAAATTGAATAATTTTCAGAATAATCTTACAGCCCATTCTAGCAAAACATGTCTGTCCGTGAAACCTATAAATAAACAATTGCTCATACAATGCCATTGTGAACCGCTAAGGGCTGTACAAATTAAGATAAAAGTGCTTGGAGAAAAACAACATTCAGTCGAAGTATAAACACATTGACACATGACACCTGATAATGCTTAAGATAAATGTGTGTAGGTAAAAATACCAGATACAAATATGCACATTTCTTTGTAAACTAGCAGCTTTGCCTGATGCAGATAGTTTTTGAGTCCAGTCACATCAATAGAGTATTATAATTTTCGCAGCATATGCAATGTAAAGAATATTTTAGGTAACTTTTTTAGACCTGGGGTTTCATTATTGGACCTTTTGTAAGGATTCCAAATTGTTTTGAAAATATAATATACCCAATGTCACTTGGGGATAGTGTGGCTTCCCAACAGTGAAATATTTTTTTCAAACAAATACATAGCTTTAGAGCCTATTCAATACAAACAATGAAATCTTTCTCTTTATAATATTAGTATAGATAATATGGTTGCTAAAATCAAAATGACCAATAAAATAAAAAGAATTGTAGGAGTCTCTAAGAAACTGCCTTAATAGATTGGGATCCCTAATAAATCCTATAACAACATACAAAGTAAAACCCTCAAAAATATATGTTACAGTCGACTCTCGTTAATTCGAAACTCGAGGGACTCTTAAAATACTACGAATTATCGAGTGTTCGAAATATCAAAAGGTTCAAAATTTGTGAGAGAAAGTAAATACAACTGAATTATTAAGTGTTGATCAATTATTATTTATTAACTGCTATTCAATAACAATGACAAAACTTTAGAGGTACATTCGTGTACATACAAGTATTCATAATTTGAATTAATTAATATTTCTAAAGAACTATGTTATACTGGTTTTCCTCTTTCTCTCTAAAACTTTGAATTCCCGAGTGTTGGAAGCCGTTGAGTTCGAATTAACGCGTCGTTTTGTTATATAGCAAATGTTTTTTTTCGTTCGAATTACCAAGTGCATAAAAATGTATTGATTTAGTTCGAAATATAAAGAGATTTTGTAGGGAACTCGTGATAACTTTGAATTATAGAGGTTTGAATTATCGCAGGTTTGAATTAACGAGAGTCGACTGTATTGATATAACTTAAGGTTCAATTTTAATTTGGTAAATCACACAACAGTCAATATTAACCATAAGTTCCGATCATTTAACACATATTTAGGCATAGAACTTTGGCATAGAAACTATTATGAATTTTATCGCGGATTAAGTTGATTTTTTACTTCCCGACATTACAATTACTTTACAGTTTTCGTGTTCACAGAGCGGACAGTTCATGAATAGAAGTAATTTAAAAAAAAATATCAGAAATTTTAGGTTTAGCCATACATAAATCATAAATTATGATAAATTAATTGTTTATTACTATTGTAAAGTCAGATCTCCGCGCCATGTGCCCTGCCCATTGCCACTTCAACTTGCTAATCCGGTGGGCTATGTCGGTTATTTTAGTTCTCCTACGGATCTCCTCATTTCTGATTCGATCTCGTAGGGAAACCCCGAGCATAGCCCTCTCCATAGCTCGTTGAGTGACTTTGAGCTTCCTTATAAGGCCCATAGTGAGAGGCCACGTCTCGGTGCCGTAAGTCATCACTGGCAACATACAACTATCGAAGACTTTCGATTTAAGGCACTGAGATATTTAAAAAGGTTATATTATTTTTTATTTAAAAGGTATTTGATTTATGTTTTCTTTGTATTTGGTTTTACTATTACAACATTATATGCAATGTAAAGTGCTCGAATGAAGGCCACGTAGCAGAAAGCGCAGCGTGGGACGGCCACCCACAAGGTGGTCAGACGACCTGGTAAAGGTCGCGGGACGTCGCTGGATGCAGGCTGCCTCCAACAGGTCTCTGTGGAAATCATTGGGGGGGCCTATGTTGAGCAGTGGACTTCCTTTGGCTGATGGATGGATGGATGGATTGTAAAGTCTATACACTATATCAATGAAGTAATAAAGATAAGAGTATGGAAATTGATGATACAGATCATGTCTGTGGAATCACATTGCAGCTAGAGTAACTAATGAACATATTGAGACTTAACATCTTATGTCTTACGGTGGTGAGCGCAGTGGCATGCATAGCATTGCTTTGCAATTCAAGGTGTTGTCTGGTTTTGCTACTGCTCATGAGCGGTTGTATTGCTTACCATCAGACAAACTGCATGCTTGTTTCGCTATATGTATATTGCAATAAAAAACATAATACACAACATATTTGTTTCAAATATCTTGTGTATATGTAAAGTTATACTAAAACAGTGACCAATGGACTTTTCTTGCGTTTTCTTTGTATTTGGTTTTTATATGCAAATCTAAAGAAACTAACTATCAACTAAAGCTGTTTAGGATGGTTTTTAACATAATTTACACATGGCTTTTTATTTCATAGGTCCGCATTTGGTACCCCAATATATTAACTGGTACTAAAAGGGGTTTACTAATGTCAATAGCAATGCTTGAAAACATTATAAACAGAATTTGTCCCAAATAAGCAGGGTAAAATATGTCTACTTTAAAATAACCACATGCATTGCTTCTAAAAATATACTGCATGTTTGCGATATTAACTTGTAATTTGAATTTATTTATTGTATTGCATTGCAATTGCATTATCAGGTCAAGTGTCAACGCAATGCTTGGTCTACTTTTATTACAGTTGTACTGTGAACCATGGAGTCCTAAGTTTTATGATTTGAAATCTTATAAGAATTGGCCAAGATCTCAATTAATACCCAGCATAGGAATATATATATATGGCCTAACCACTCTCAATCGTATTCTCGATTGTAGAGTAGGCCCGTGCCCTGCAGTGGGACGTATATGGGCTGATACAGATACAGATACAGATAGGAATAAATCCTTATTGTGAGATGAATTAAATTTTATTGTATAACCTGTAAATACAGTCAGGAATATTGAATGTGTTTTCCTTAATAGCCAAAGTTTTAAATATATTTTTTATCATGATATACATACAGTGCCCTCCAAAAGTTAGTTGAAATTAATTCACCTTTACAATGATGTCACGTAATTTCTACAATACGAAGTTTCAATAAAAGAACTGTTTACTATTTATGTTCGGATACTCTATTCTAATACATACAGTATCGAATTTCTCGAAATTCCATTTGCTTTCTTTCTTAATCAATGTTTATATACTCAGTACTTGAATTGTGTGCGTCAAAAGTCAGTTGAAATGGAAAACTTTTAACGATTTCCGATAATCTCGTGGTTTTAAACTCATTTACCAATATTGTTAGGGCAGTTTGGGTAGTTTATATTTATTAATAAGATATTGTGATTGTGATATGACTGTTTTAGAAAAAATAATGGCTCCAAAGTGAAAATAACACATAGAAGATAGAACAAAGATGATTGGTAAATAGAAAATAAATAAAAAAATTTAGTGCTGAGGGAAAATTATTCAAAGTTAGTGAAGAAGATAAGCGAATAATAATGCCGAAGAGTTTGGAATGTCCTAGTCTTGCAGATAGGCCACGGTAGAGGCGTCCTAGGTCTACTAATTCTGTTGATGATCGACAAATTGTGCGGCAGTGTAAAATTAATCCCAAGATTATGATACGAGTGATCAAAAAATAGTAATAGAAAGCAGGAACCATGGTTTCTATAACTACTAGCAGGCGATGTATGCATGATGCTAATTTACGAGGTCACGTTGCCAGATAAAAACCTCATAGCATCGATCCGATGAATTTACATAAACTAATAGACTTTTGGAATAAAGTATTTTTTCGCGATGAATCAAACTTCTAACCGTTTGGAAAAAGAGGTTGGCAAACTGTATGTCGTAGGAGCAATGATAACTCTTACGGTGACAAGCACTTGCAGCCGACTGTAAAACACGGCGTTGACAGTATGATGGTTTGGGGGTCTTTTTCTTGGAATGGTGTGGAACTGACTGCAAATAATTGAAGGCAGATGACATCACAGATCTATTGTAATATTTTCCATGACAATTTATAATAATCTGTTGAACATATGTGGTAAAGTAAATTTTTTAAGTTCCAACAAGACAACAATCTGTAGCATACAGCAAGGATAACTGAATAATATTTTGAAGATAACGAAGTAGACTTACTGGGATGGCCTTCAATATTACTCAACCTTAACTCTATTTAACATTTGTGGGATTAATTGACCCGAGAATCCCTGTTTCCAAAAAAGGCAACAGGAATTTGTTGAAAAATAGAATTCATGAAACATGGTCGACTATACCGGTCAAAACTTTACAAAATCTTGTAGAATCAACACCTGGACAATTTAAAGCAATTCTACAGAATAATGGCAGCCATACAAAATATTAAAAGTTAAGACAGTGGCAAATATAACAATCCCTAAAATATTTTTTCATCAATTTCAACTAACTTTTGCCACCGCAATTTTACTGTTTCTGTACATAAATTATTATTAATAACGTTATTATGCACCTTTTATTGATAGACATATTCAAAATTGATTAAATTTTAATAAACAGTTTAAAAAACAATGATTTGAATTGGTTTTATCATAATTTCCTCACATTTATTACATTTTTGATCATTTCAACTAACTTTTGGAGGGCACTGTATGTATGAAGCAATAAAATGTTGAACTAATTTTTATTCCGTTATTTGTAAGCTAACACAATCTTATGTCGCAATAAACAGTTACGATGCACGACGTACATCGGAAACTGCAAAAAAGTTACCTATTCATCACACTTCACTGATTATTAAAAAATTGCATTGAATTACGAAAGAAATATACAGAAATTAACTCTTGGTTTAACTTACCAGGACTTCCAACCACTGATTAAATCCTCTTACTACTCATATCAAAGATAAATTTGATGATTTGCCTCGAGAAATCGTCGATTAAACGAGATAACAAATTTTCTAATTTCGTATGTATCCGGTCGACATTGTTGCAATATTACAGTTTATATTGACTTACCTCTCCATTAGCGACGCTTTTTACTTTCTGAGCTCCAATTTCTGTTATATCAGACGACATTTTCAGTATTTGGTAGAGAAATAAAAGTTGAGTTTTGAAAAAATGCCGAAATACCGCTATCCAGACACAATTTTAACGAAGTAAAAATGACAACTGCGACGTGATAACTGTCAGTTGTCACCCAATGGGTTCAGCATAAGGTCACGTGACGCGTACCACTTTGATTCGCAAACATGGCGGCGGCTCCGCCCCTAAAAATAGTGATACGCTAGTACCAATTTTTTTATCGATATCGATCATCAACAGTGGCATACGACTAACATTAATATCACATTTTTAATTTTTGCTTTACATCTCAATTGAGTATAAACAGGGGATTTTAGGAATTGACAGTCAAGTCTTAAAAAATTAAATCCGATAATAATAGGTCAATGTTTTAATATTTTTTTCATGCCATGATTTATTTGATGGGTAAGTTTTACCTGATGATTGGATTGGATTTGTCAAATAATACACACGTGAGATAAAATACAACTTTATTAATAACTAGAATTTGGTTGCGACTTCGAATATACCACACTTTTTTCCATAAGCACCAGTTTTCACCATGACAATATTTCTTTTGCCAAATTATAACTAAAATCTAAAAAAAACAGACATTTAGCAAACAACAATGAAAATATGTACACTAAACTAACAACTTAAATATATAAATAGAAATAAAATATCTACACAAAATTAACAATTAAAATGTAAAAATAGAAATTAAACAATTAACTAAATAAACACAATTAACTAAATAAACTGACATTATTGTGTTCTGTGACATGAACCATTGTAATTTTAAACAGCGATATAAAAAAAAGAAAAAAGAAGACAGTTCGTGTTGCTGACGAAGTTTCTTGCACCACTTCTTCTTCACAGCTACAACACGTTCCGAAGCGGTGGTAGCAGAAATGAACACTCCAAAAGATCTTTTGAAAGACTATTTGAATAAATAATAATAATAATAATTAATCTTTATTTCATTACAACATGTTTACAACATAATAACACCCTGACTCCTGAACTAGGAAGCCCTGTATAACAGAAGTCAGTCTCTTTCGACAATTATTTACTTAACAGCTGCTTTATATAAAAAAATAAGAAACTCGAAAAAAATAATAATTAAAAGACTTAATAAACTATGTAACAACACTAGATCGCCAAATGAAATGAACTTAAATTATAAAGAATATTTTGATTTTGATTTTGAATAAAGGAATTGTAGCGGACATCGCGAACGAAGGCAGGAAATCAGCACTAGAATAAAAATATTTTTCGAATAATTCAATTAAACAAAAAAAACATAAGGTACATACATACATAAACATACAAGCGGTGAATAATGTGGACTATAGATTTTAATTTATGTATAAATATTGACTGCCTCAGTGGCGTAGTTGTATTATGGTACGGTTACAAAGCTGAGGTCTCAAGTTCGAATCCCGGGTCGCGCAAAGTGATATCGGATTTTTCTATTCATTATCAGCACAGTCAGGAATTTGTGCCCGATATTGCGATAGGCTCGCCACCCACAACATCGTAGGACGGAACATACAAGGCGAAATAAATAAATAACACCCAACAGTCACATACATAGTCCTGACCCCACATTAAGATCGAGTCTTGTGTCGTGGGTATCAGGAACTACGAGAGACTTTTCGGTCTCACAAACACACCGACCCGAGAGAAATATTTGTGGGCCGCACAAACATTTATCTCGGTGCGGGGATCGAACCCGCGGCCTCTCGATTCACAAACGGCGTCTTACCGCCTGCGCCACGGAGGCTGAAATGTGGGTGTCCTGGTTGCACCTCTGCCTACCCATTCTGGGAAAAAGGCGTGAGTTTATGTATGTATAAATATTAATATTATGATAAATTTATTTGTAACAAAACTAATAAAAATGCAACTGCTACATAAACAATAGTAATATGATGTATTAAACATTTTGATCTTAGTGTGGGGTCAGACTATGTATGTGACGGTTGGAGGTAATTATTTCTTGATATTCCTAAAAATATACTTATACTTTACAATTATCGTTACTTTTTTAGTCGCCATAATGTAAACATATGACCAACTAATACTAATTTACATGTTACAACCGTTACAAGGTTATACCTGTCGAGACAAACACCCAGTTGCATCTAATACATTTCGTTCATTATTACGTTGCACCATTCTTTGCTAAAATCAAAAATACCTATCAGGATATTTAATACATACCAAATAAAATAAAATAACATAGGTAGATTTTTATTGCTATTATTTGACTGAGGAAAATCATTATGTCTCACTTAGAATTCAATCAATGAATATGAAAGTGTTGGTTAAGATAAACAATTATAATAATTAATAATAAAATATAAAACTATTTCTGTTCATTAAAAGGTTCTCCAGAACAGTAGACAATAGACTACCAATTGTCCAAATTATCTTGCATGTCATCTTTGTTATTGATTAACAGTTGTATTATTAATAGGATTATTAGGTAAAATATCATAATTACTCCAATTTCACTTACCGGGAATATTGTTGGAAAGCTGTTTTCTTTTATTGCAGGGTTCCAATAGCTTCCAATTTTTTGTATCCATTTTGTCCTGGTTTGTATGTTAATAGGGAATCTAAAAAATATTTTTAATTTCACTTTGTTTGTCGGTCTGAATATATATTTAAATATAAACTATTTTTTTCTTTTTTTGAAAAATAAAGATCAAAATATTTAAAAATTATAATATCGATATGAATAATTTCGTATCGAATCCACTCATCTCTAAACTTGTGTGTAAACAAACAATGAGGTTGTTATTTACACTACTTGTATAAATAACGCCTAGAAGAGTCTAAAACTTAATCAACAAGATCCAAATACATTTATAAATGATAAAAATAAACCCAAAATGTAAATTTAGCACATATTTGTTAGTATTTCGTAAAAACAATTACTAACCTATGAAAAGAAATGTTAGGGTCCTTTTTGCTTGAACTCGACTCGAATCCTTTAACACAACACTGAGGCATTTTAAAAACTTAACAACTAAACTAATAAGCAAACTAAACAAACTCAACAAACGAGATTAACCGAAGATTATTTTTTTTTTGTTCTTTTCGTTCCGTAAGGAACCGGCTAAGAAACCAATGAATAATCCGAAATTCTTTGATTGTGCAGATTTGTTTACTCCGATTGACATTATAACGCCACAGTTTGACATTTCATGCAGTTTTTGGTTTAATAGTCTGTGGTTTCGAAAGCATAACTAAAATGGCGTCATTTTGGTCTATGGGCGGTCCCAGTGTGGTTAGTGAACAAAATATTGCCATATTCGAAACAAAGGAATTATTATTTGTCTCTTTCATTAAGGGACAAGTCAGCTTTGTGTAAATGAGACAGATACATAAATGTACATTCCGCGTCGATATTCTTAACATAACTATAACTTGACATATATAGCTACTTTTGTGCGTGATCTTTTATAATTCTTTCATCATTGGTTGGGTGCAAACATGGGTGCAAAGTAGATAAGGGTCGTTCACGATTGAACGGGTCAAATAAACCGGCTCACGAGAACCACGCGATCGATTCGATCTTTACGTACAATAAAATTCGTTCATTCGATCGATCGCGATAGAAGAATCGCGTCGGTTCAAGCGAATCGAGAACCGAGATCTGAGAGCCGAGAGCCGAGATCCGAGAACCATAAGGGCTCATATACACGAGCGGCAAACAGCCAACGGCAGAGGCAACTGTAGCCGTCGACATCTGTCGGCGGCAGCCGTCAACGCTCCAACGGCAGCCGTCAACGCTCCAACGGCAGCCGTCGACATGCCTACGTCAAAGCTCTGCGGCAGCCATCTTGTATTCTCTTTGTATAGGAGCCAGTTTTAAAATGGTCTCGGAAGAAGAAACACTGTTGTTACTTTTACTCCGTCGACGACGAAAAAAACGAAAAAATAAAACACGTGCTTCGTGGGTTCAAGAGATATTAATGAATAGAGAACAAGATGGTCATTTCTTTACACTTTATCCACTCTTACGTAGGAACGAGCAAACATTTTTAATTATTTTCGTATGTCCATTGCTTCTTTTGACGAGCTAACAGCTGTCTTGAAAGATTCAATATCTCGTCAAGATACCATCATGCGGAAAAGCATTTCACCTGAGCAAAGAATCGCCATGACGTTCAGGTAAGTAAGTTTTTATATTATTAATAAAAAAGTATAAGTAATATAAAATTATTCCTTTTAATGAGATCAATATCGTTTTGGCATTATTTTCTATTCATTATACAACAATAGCTTAACATAACGGTAAGTATATAGGAACAAAAATCACTGGCATCTTTTTGCCTTGTATTAGACGATAGTTACAACTAAAGTAAATAATTACAACAATTTTTTTAATCAAGTTGTTGAAAACATTGGTTCTGTGAAGTTTTGTAAACAATAGAGGCTTTACTCATAGATCGTTTTAAAACTTATTTTGGTTATCGAACGTTTTGTCCCTTTTTATCGACTTTTGAATTTAGTTTGAGCGATGAAGACAAAACATTCGATAACAAAAAAACAGTCTTTGTATAAGGTCGTAAGTATCTCCTAAATCTCTTGTTGTTTTTAATTCTTCAACTGAACATAATTAAAATTATATAAACATTTGAAAAAAAAAACAGTTAAAGGTAGGATTAATAACAAGAAAAACAAATTATTCTTTAAAGAGGTCCATTATTATAGAATTTGTTCCAGAATCTTGAGACGACAAGCTTTCATTGGATGCCAGTTGACTTTCCGGTCTTACAGGATTTCTTCCGAACTGGGAATCAGAGGAGGTGGAATATCCCGTGTAATTATATGTAGACTGACTCGTTGAAGGCATTGATATAGCCCTGCAATTTTGAATAGAAGTAGTCCTGTAATTTTTTATAATTTGTATAATGTCTCCTTTGGCGTCTAGTTTCCAATCTTCTGGTATTTTTTTGAAGTCACTCAATAGTGACAACAGAAAGGACTTGTCTTCATCAAGAAGAGGTGAAGGTGGTCTCTCAGCTTTTTGTAGCTTATCATTTAACCGCATGGTTAATGTTTCAATTAAAACATCTTCGTTGTCAATTTGGCGCTTTCGTGGTCTTTTCCTGATACTATGTTCTTCTGTTGATTGTGGCGGACAAAACTGAGATGGAGAGTCAAAGTTTGAAATGTTCTGACCTCTATCTTCGGTCACATCTTTCAAAAATAGTAATTGGTCATAATACGTATACTGCTTTGGTGTGGAAGCTGCAGATCCGCTTTTTTTCTTTAAGTTCCTACAATATCTGGTAAAACCATCTCTCAAAGTTTTCCATTTAGATTGCACATCGATTCCTGAAATGAAATATGAAATGTAATACTTTTATTTATCACATTGGTAATTAAACAAGACCTACGACAAGGAGCTATGACGGTGAAGGAAAACATCGTGAGAAAAAATGCATACCATAGTGATTAGTAAGAATTTATATAGTATATAAAGTCCACCCACTCGCACTAGTAGTTGTAAATGAAATCATTTAATGTAATTAACTTTTTCAGGTACTTAGCAACTGGCTGCTCATTTGAAGATCTACAGTATGCATACAGATGCGGAATTTCAACTATAAGTACAATAATTAAACATGTCTGCCAACAAATCTGGATAAATATGAGGGACGACAATTTGCCACAAAATATAACAGAAGAAACATGGAAAAGTATTGCTGATAAATTTGAAAGACGTGCTCAATTTCCTAACTGCATAGGCGCCGTTGATGGAAAACATATTAGAATATTCAAGCCGAGAGACAGTGGTTCATCTCACTACAATTACAAGAATTATTTTTCGATTATTTTACTTGCTATCTGTGACAGTGACTATAAATTTAGATTTTGCGACATAGGTTGTTATGGACGACATTCAGATTCCACAATTTTTGAAGAATCAGTTTTATACAAAAAACTACAAGAAAAGTCATTGAACATTCCAAATCCCACGCCGATTTCAAGTGATCGATGTGCTTTGCCTTATGTGTTCGTTGGGGACGAAGCGTTCAGTTTGTCACAAAATTTGTTACGTCCATATCCAGGCAAAAAATTGACAGAAAATATGAGAATTTTCAATTATCGCTTAACACGTGCAAGGAGATATGTTGAATGCTCATTCGGTATTCTGACCAATAAGTGGCGAATTTTCCATACTCCAATGAACTTATCTTTGAATTTTTCTAAGGATGTTGTTAAAGCGTGTTGCATTTTGCATAATTTCGTACGAGACAGGGATGGTATTCAATTTCAAGATACACTTACTATCAACGGTTTGGAAAATTTATCCAATATTCCGGGTGAGGAAGTCGAATCGTTATCCGGTCCGGCAATAAGAGAAAAATTTTCTAACTATTTTAGTAGTAGTGAAGGTAGTGTCTCATGGCAGATGAATTGCATATGAAACAATCTACCTTTATTAGTCTGTTAATAATCCCTTAAATATCAAACTCCACCTATTTTATGTGTATATTATATATATATATATATATATATATATATATATATATATATATATATATATATTATTATAGAAAAATAAATATAATTCACTTACCAATGGCGTTTTTTTCATTAATGGATTTATTCTTGAAATCACTTACAACTTCTTCACATACTTCCACCCATGCTCTGTTTTTTATTGTTTTATTACTATAATCTTGTAGTTTATAATTCCAAATACAAGGATTTTTCTTTACTGCCATAATTATCAATTCCACATCAATACTGTCACTGGAGCTCATTTTATAAAACGGCAACGCATGCGCACTCCTAAACTTTATGTACTCTACTGACAAAATGGCGGACGTGGCACGCTACAAACACAAGCAACTGCAAGCGTCGCTATAGGTTGACGGCTGCCGTTGGAGCGTTGACGGCTGCCGCCGACAGATGTCGACGGCTACAGTTGCCTCTGCCGTTGGCTGTTTGCCGCTCGTGTATATGAGCCCTAAGCGCGAACAGCGGTCCGCGAGCCGTTAACGTCCTGTGAGTGCGACCCGACCCGAGTCAAGCCGAAGCAAGCCAAACAAACGTTCGGATATCGTCGGTTTTAGAGACGAATACAGACACTAAATAGGTCGAATGTAAATGACAAAGTTGATATATGCTTTCAGTTGTAGGCTTTAAAGTTTATTTTGCGTTACAATTTTATGGTTTTGACTTTTTGAGTGAGTCGAAGTTAGTAAGGTACGTCTTGATTTATGATTGCTTGCGAATTGCGTTTGAAAAAAAGAAAATATTGTCATCAAGTAATAACTCCTTTTTGTTCGTTTTTCGTAATTAGTATCCCATTGTCCTAAGATTTTGCCTATTACGTTTGTTGTAAAATTATTTTTCGCGTTTTTTCAGTTTTAAAAGTGATATTTTTGTGTAAAATAATAGGTAATATGAACTTTAAAACGTGTTTACCTACCTATACTTTTACTAAGGGCCTATTCATTTATATCAATGACTTAAACGGAACCAATCGTTCGATTGATCGAGTCATTTGAACCGGTTCATTGTATAGTTGGATCAGTATTGATCCGGGTCTTAAAAATTGAACGAATTGCACATTGCTAGTGCAAAGTTCATGAAATAGGCCTGTACTTCATTAGACGACTATTTTCTTAGTCGCAATTCTTATTGGTGGCAATTAAAGCTATTTATTCCATTAAGCGTCTAAGATACTAATTTATTATTTAATATGAGCAATTAAGTGTGATGTTAAATAAAAACATAAAGAAAATTAAAACATTCAAGAACCAAGTGCTAAGCTATACTGGGTATCTCAAGACTGGTACCGAAAACGAAGCCGGGTGGTAGTTTTAGTGGCTACAAACACAATGCAATAAAAAATTTCGCAAAGAAACGCGACAATTATTTTTTATGATTTTTTAAATATCGTTTTTGCTAAAATAATAATTAAAACTCTTTTATACCTTAGAGTATTGATAAATAAAAGGGTATACACTATTATTTTAGGAAAAAATGTATTTACCACCCAAATATGGCCATAGGAAAAAAATAACAAAAAAAATTGTCGCTTTTTTTTGCTACTTTTTCTGTTGCATTGTGTCTGAAGTCGCTTAAACTACCACCCGGCTTCGTTTTCGGTAGCAGTCTTGATATACCCTGTATATATACTTTCTCATTTACATTTATGTCAGTAGGTATCAAATACTGATTAATTATTGTCTTTTTCAATCACATTTAGTATTATTTAATAATTTCATAGTATTTTATAAAATCTTGAATAACTAACTGAGAGAATCTGTATGTATATCATACGTTATCACATGTTTTCAATGATACTTATTTTTAAAAGAGAAAGTATTGAGATATAACTCAATGGGAGAAAAACATATTAAATATTTTATCGTAGTTGCCCTTATCATCAGTCGATTCATCAGTTAATAGGCTCCGTTTTAAAACATTTCAGGGTATTTTTTAGTTTCATTTTATAACTTCCTAGTTACATTTATGCAGGTAACCTACAATGGTTTGATCATTCGTGTGTAAGACAGCCACCGTGGCGCAGTTGGTTGGACGCCAGCTGTGAAACGTGAGACCGCAGATTCAATCCCCGCACCAAGAAAAATATTTGTGTGATCCACAGGTAATTTCGCTTCAAAAAGTACAAAGTTCCTTATCCTTGCAGTAAATATGTTCTGGGCCAAGTGATTAATTCAGGCAGTATTCACAATGCCCGGGCAGTATGAATATTGCCGAGCCATATCGGGCCAAGTGATTAATTACAATTTAAACTCGCCTATTTATCACATTGCCAGGGCATTATGAATATGGCTACATGATGATCGGGCAATGTGATTAATAGGTGATTTTTTACGTGGTGCGCTGCCGCATTGTCGCATCTGCGATGGACCCGTGAATTAGAAAGGTTGAATTGATCTGCTTATGTTTAGTTGTTTTTTAACGTCCGAAACATTATCTTCAGAAGAAAATTAGTGTACCCACTTTATGGATCAGTTAGGTCGACTGTGCCCCAAAACCGACTCGGAACACCCTGACACGTAGTTTCACGTAGTCTTTTGGCGACCGACCCTAGAGTGTATATAAAAAGCCGGAGACGATGCAGAAGCTAATTTGTATTGACAACAAGTGTTTTAAGGGTTAGGTTGCTATAATAGATATTTCTCATGAATGGTGAGTTACCTTTTCATGGAAGACAAACTAGTGTCCCTGACTGACTCGCCGAGCTCCGGAGCTCGGTGTCATATCTTTGTGTGCCACTGTTGATCCTGGCTGACAGGAGTTGCAGTGGCGGGTGTGAGGGCGGGAAAGTCTCTATTATTTACCTTTTCATGGGAGTGGTACCAGGGGAGGTGCGACACTCCCTCCACTCCTCCCAACCCACCCCCTCGTGCTGCCCTATTCTAAATTCTACTACTTCGGCTCATTGTTTTGATTTTGATTCGCTTTACACCACTCTGCCCAATAGGCACTTGGCATTATTCATAATGCTCGGGCAATGTGACAAATTGATTGGTTATAATCACATTGCCCGCTCTTATTGGGCATTATTCATATTGCCCGGGCATGATGAATAATGCCCGATTAATCACTTGGCCCATAACATACAGGGTATATCAAGACTGCTACCGAAAACGAAGCCGGGTGGTAGTTTAAGCGACTTCAGACACAATGCAACAGAAAAAGTTGCAAAAATAAGCGACAATATTTTTTTTGAAATTTTTTTCCTATTGCCATATTTTGGTGGTAAATATTTTTTTTCCTAAAATAATAGTGTATACCCTTTAATTTATAAATACTCTAAGATATAAGAGAGTTTAAATTATTATTTTAGCAAAAACTATGGATTTACCACCCAAAAATGACGATATTTAAAAAATCATAAAAAATAGTTGTCGCGTTTCTATGCGAAAATTTTTGTTGCATTGTGTTTGTAGCCACTAAAACTACCACCCGGCTTCGTTTTCGGTAGCAGTCTTGAGATACCCGGTATACATATATAGGAGTGACGATTATGTATGTAAGTGAACTTGAAATGAGCTTACATTTAATACATTTTTTTTTCCAATAACCTCTTCTGTCCCGGGCGCGATTTCAATACTCCAATTCGTAATAATGACTTTTTAAAGTTTGTTACAGCCGTGATTTGTGAACACACACACACCTTTTTACCAAAGAATTAATTGTGCTAATAATTTTTATCAACATGATAATTAATAAATTTTGTCAATCTGGAGCCAGCCCAGGGGGGGGGGGGTCATGAGCCCCATAACCTCCCCCCTGGATCCGCCCTTGCCCTCAACTCCTTCCACTTATCCCTATCAGTTGCTGATGCCATCCAAGTGCTGCTAAATTGGTCGTCACGCCACCTTTTTCGAGGCTTGCCTCGTGGCCTCTTGCTATGTTTAGGCACCCATTTAGTGGAAATCTTTGCCCACCTTTTTGAGTGCATCCGGGTGACGTCGCCCGCTCAATTCCACTTTAGTACAGCCGATTTCGGTGAAACATCCCTGACTATGAATTTTATGGAGCGCAAAGTGTTATTGGGCACTTTGTCCATGCGCGTAGTCATGCGCAAAATGAAACACTGTAAAGAAAAGAGAGATATATATCTTTTGAGTCAAAAGATATATATCATTCTTTTATAATATATCTTTATATCTCTATCTCACAATGATCAATGAGCTAAAGAATGAGTTGATTAAAATTGAGTTATAAGTCTTTCTTTATATCTATATCTAAGATTGACATTTTGGTGGAGTATATCTTTATATCTCTATCTCTTAATGATTCATGAGCTAAAAGATGAGTTTAAATTAGTTGATTAGAAATTTTGTTGATTAGAAATTTAGTTATGAGTCTTCCACAATATCTATATCTAAAATTAACATTTGGGTGGACGTTCAAGAGGCTATATTGGAGTAAAAATTGCTTTGTGGTTTAGATATAGTATTGTTACAGTGAGATAAAGAGATTAATTATTTTCTGCTGATATTTATCAACAGAAATAACTTGTGTTTAGAAATATAAATAAGGAGTAGTGAAATATGTAAAAATTCATGGACATTTAAACATTGCATAAACTGGTTAGTTTTGTAATTAAAACTTTTGTGCTATGGTCACCACTGGTACAAGATATTTCACAGAAACTACAAATCCGATAAAAAAAATGAATACAATATATCTTTGCTAATTTGAAAACATGCTAGCGAAATTAGGCCTTAATTCATTGTAAATAGCTTTGTTTTCGCTTACACTCCATTTACTACTGTGATCGTATTCCACGATCGTACGCATGGCGCATGTATTACATTGTGAACATAAATATTCTCTTTTCCGCTCACACAAATATAAAAGTCTATATCTGTTTCTTTCTAATCTTTGCAGTGAAATTGAACCAATAATGATCTTTACACGTATGGATATAATGAGTTAGTTTGAGTGCAAGGGATAAAAAGATATAATCGCTCCGTACGTCGGATATATATCTTTTTAGTAAATCACTCCTGAGTTACACATGTCTACATGCGCGTTACGCGGTACGCCTATCATGCTACGACCTGCGACCATAGCTCATAATACAATAATATGTATTTTAAAGCTTAAATTAATGTTATAAGGTTAATTTGTAATATCTGAATTAAAAAAAATATACGATAATAAATTAGTTGTAATCGACTAGCAAGGTGACTGTATTTTTCAGTTACACCGCGCGGCACCTCTAGTATTGCGTTTTTCCGTGCCTTGCTTGTCACAGACTAATAAACAAGACAGACAGCCGAGTCCATACAAAATTTTTAACACCATAAGGGAACTCACACAGTGAAAGCCCAAACATGTACTTTATGTCTATATTATGTTATACAATTCATTCATAATTAATCGTCCATCTCTTTCTACCCAGTACATATTTTGACAGAGTGTTCTTCTTTACTTTTCGTTCGGTGGTTATATACATGTGTAGCAGTGCTGTGACAATCGGTACTTTATCGAGATACCGATCTTTAATTTAATTAGGGATGGCATTATTTTCCGGTTGACATCTGTGCCTCAAACTTACCGGTTTTTTTTACCGATTTAGGTAGTTGTATATTCATATATTGGTTGTAAAGAAATAAATAAAATAAAATTCAAAAATAAATAACTTTATTTATAAACAATGAAAACTAAATTAATTTGTTATTCTGAAAATACCATAAACAATCCTTATTTAGATTGTCACTTTTTTTCTCTACCACCCGGTTCGCAAGGCTATCTTCGCTAGAGAAGAACGGGCAAGAAACTCTAGCGTTGCTCTTTTATAATATATTTACAATACAGTGATTATCCATTAGTTAAATTCAGAAAAGTTCACAATTCATGTATAAAAATCAATTGATCACAATATTACAGGTCATTTTATACAGCTGAGATACGTGAAGTCAAACGCACAATTGGTCTACACTGTTCCGGTAAAGCAATGATTGGCAATGGCAATAGTAGTTTCAAAGTAATTAAAAGTTATGATATTATAAATACATTAGGTTTCGTTCATTTTACCTTCTGATTGACCCTAACATACATATTTTAAAATTCGTTATGAGGTTTTTGTTTGTTAAATCGGGATAATCTTAGGAAACTACCACTAAGATAAGAAAAAATCTGCGTTTGATAGCGATTCATGACAATTTAGAATATTTCTCTTCTCAATCAAGAGATGTAAGGTTGTATGGAAGTAAATAATGTGAAAGTAAGAAGCACAACAAATTATTTATCACATTTACCTGTTTCTGAAAAGAAAAAATGTTACATATGTTACTTATAAATCTTATTATCACATATTTTACTTCTAAGACCCCTCGTAACTAGAAATTTTACAATTAACGCCCAACGCTCTATAAGATATAAGCATAATATTAATATCTTTTTTTTTAATATCTTAAGCTTTATGAATGTTAAGTTATGTTAGCAACTACAGTTACAGTTTCTTTATGTTAGTAACTACAGGGTTGGCATTCATAGAAAATGCAATGAAACTACCGTAGAAATATTAAGGTGTTGGATCATAGTAGTTGGCGATATAAATTTACCCAAATTAGTACAGGCTTCTAGTAAATTAATGAAATGTTTTCATTATGGTTAACTTTAGATACATTAAAGGAATAGCGTGCTAAAAACTTAATCCCATCAAAAACATCCTGTAAAAAAATTCCAAGTCTCGCAGCTCAGGTTTTCTACCGCAAAAAGTTGTGAGATGCATGTAATACCAAGTCGATTAATTTATTTAGTCCTTAAGGGACCTTCTATAGAAAGTTATTAAGTTAGTTATTTCCATATCAATATTAAAAATTCTTTACGTTTTAAATAAATGGATCGACTTGGCCATCGCATGAAAACATAATGTATCGTACAATTTATACATAATGCTACTGGCCAAGTCGATCTATTTATTTAAAACGTAAAGAATGTTTAATATTGATATGGAAATAACTAACGTAATAACTTTCTATAGAAGGTCCCTTAAGGACTAAATAAATTTATCGACTTGGTATTACATGCATCTCACAACTTTTTGCGGTAGAAAACCTGAGCTGCGAGACTTGGAATTTTTTTATAGGATGTTTTTGATGGGATCTCACGTCTTTTTGTAGAATCCTACTTTTTTCCTTTTCGGTACTTCTTACTTCTAGAATATCACTAACGATTTTTCTTAAAGCCTCTGTCTTATGGATTTTTCTTATTTTTGTAGGTATCAATTTATCACAAATATAGCGGATTTGATTATTAATGTTCTTTCCTTCATTGTAATTGATATTTTCGAGTTATTTAATCTATTTATTTGCAAGTTTTCCTTCGTCATGTTTTTCTAGAGAAATGTTGTACAGTTTCATGGGCTGAATACACATTTCCCTCTCTATATCCCCTCCTATTATGCCTCATGTATATAGATATGTATCTACAACTATTATTCCACTATATACGGGTACAATGATTCATTAACTGCAAATGTAACTTTGTAATCCTATACATTTATATGGGATTACAAAGTTATTCACGCAGTTGGTCTATCTAGAAAACTAGACACAAATTATGAAATGTTTGAATTTTCCCTTACTTTAGACACTAAACACTAATTATATTCTAAATTTGAAGGTTCTATGTCTGCTAGAAGTGCCTTAGACTTTTGATGATCGGTCAGTCAGTCAGTGAGTGACAAAATTACGAAAGTTTGACACATTATAATTCTTAAACTACTAGTTCAAATTGAATGAAATTTTAAATATACCGTGTTTACGCAATGCCTACTTAGTAACTGAAAATTCAGGCTTCTTGCTTTAACCACAACGAAGTTATAGGGGGTTGAAAATGGTCTGAATTGCTTCGAGAAAAGGATGTTACGGCCTATAGCTCGACTTGGAGGGGGCTCGGCCGCGCCCCCAGATAGTGTAAATTTACAAATTATTATACCATGGAAGCCATTCCATGTGTAACATTATATTACAAATGTATTATTAAATCGAATACAAAATAAGTTAAATACAAGTCTGAATACAATATAATGTTAGTATCTTGAAACCATATATATATATAGATTAAACATAATATTTTTTTAATCACGAAGATAGTTTCTTAAAAATTCTGCATAAAAAAACGAAAATGTTGGATTCAATAATTTGAGGAAATTCAATAATTTATATTTATCCATACACTCCTATACGTGGGCCTCCTCAATAAACGATTGAGATTGAGATAGGTCATGGTCCACTAGATCATCATTTAAAGATATGATCGAAATTGCTCTTCCATTACATTGCAAATCAATAAAGGTGCAAAAGCATGATTCATATAAACAGTTTAAAACAACATATTATGCTTTTCAATTAGCAAAATGATAAACATATTGAAGATTACTTTGTTTTTAAGCCATGTAAGGAGAGTAGAGATACAATATTCAAACTATTATACAGGGTATATCAAGACTGCTACCGAAAACGAAGCCGGGTGGTAGTTTAAGCGACTTCAGACACAATGCAACAGAAAAAGTTGCAAAAAAAAGCGACATTTTTTTTTTGTAATTTTTTTACTATTGCTATATTTTGGTGGTAAATACATTTTTTCCTAAAATAATAGTGTATACCCTTTAATTTATAAATACTCTAAGATATAAGAGAGTTTAAATTATTATTTTAGCAAAAACTATGGATTTACCACCCAAAAATGACGATTTTTAAAAAATCATAAAAAATAATTGTCGCATTTCTATGCGAAATTTTTAATTGCATTGTGTTTGTAGCCACTAAAACTACCACCCGGCTTCGTTTTCGGTAGCAGTCTTGAGATACCCGGTATGATTCTACTATGCAATATTTCAAAGCATAAAATTAATTACATTTTCCGGCAAAGTATTGCTATGGACATGATTACAATGAAGAGTATTGCGAAAAATGTCTACTTACAAATATACTATTTGTATTAATTAAAAACAAGTCATTATGAAATTTAATACATCATTGCAGACTTTCATTCTAATGTACTGAAATAATACATTTCAAATTGGTTAATATAAAATACAATTAAACAATACAACCTTTGTATACAATATAAATAAAACTGCAAAATAAGTTTACAAATATTGCAACATGTGAGACATTCCATGCATAATATAATTGGTAATATCATATAAATATTCCTATGAAGGTGTAAGAGAATGTTTGACAACATAGGTCTATTTTCCAGAAAACCTTGTATTGAAACTAAAATGATTTTACACCCTGAAAGGAGACTTGAGCATCAACAATCAAATTTTATCAAATAATTTTAAATTTAATACAATATTTAAATCAATTAACAAAAGTTATTACAAATATTGCAACATGTGAAGCACTCCATGCATAATAATATAATTGGTAATACCATATAAAGGCGCATTTACATATATAATGATTATGAAAATACTGGATGCAATGTGATTAAGAAACAAACAAATTTCTATTTCAGGATTCTACATTTCAATCATATAAAATAATTGACATTCAGTTTAATATATATAAATATTTTGACAACGATCAGGCAGGTTCATATTAAGGTGTAAGAAAATGTTTGGCAACATAGGTCTATTTTAAAGAAAACCTTGAATTGAAACTAAAATGATTTTACACCCTGAAAGTAGACTTGAGCGACAACACTCAAATTTAATCTAAGTATTTTAAATTTAAGAAAATATTTAAATCAATTAACAAATTTATTCTATATAACAAAAAGCTAAGGATTGAGTTTGACAGAATACAGTTGGGACTGCTGTGAGCTGAGGATGATCATGACTATAATTAGATATTATTATGTACTACGCTTCCTTACTGATCTATAACTCAATGCTTTTGTAACTTTTTCATGGATTAGAGTTTCCATTTCTACATCTTTAGGCCTGTGATCGACATTATTAATTCTCTTATTATTAAAATTACAACACCATTGTTTAACCTACATTCTAATTGCGTACAACCAAAAAGACTTCATGAAAGACTCTTTATGATTATTACAATTATACCATGTAGTATCAATATTTTTCTTTAATGAACTTACTATTTCGGAATAAACGTAAAAACTGCAAATGGTTGGTAAAATCTTATCATAATATACCTATATACTCTGCCATACAATTTTACTCCAGTTCTTGGAAGGATAATACAACCTGTCTAAATCAGTGCTATACTCTCTTAAACGAATTAATTGGTGAGATGACTCACTTTTACTTAATCGGGAGTTTATACAGTTACTACAATCATTACATTTTAAATTTGACATTAAAGAGCGACAAATTGCGCCAGCAATATATGGTATAGATTTGTGTTGATTATATATCTTTTCATTAGGGATGGAGTTTTCTATAAGATTACTTTCCTCAGAATTAAGATGTTCAAAGTAGGAACTAAATTTTTGTTCATTAATTAAGTTATTTAATGTACCTAACACTTTATCGTCATTATCCAAACAATTAGTATATAATGATTTTCCAGTTGTAATATTGTATGTATGTGACTGTTGGGTGTTATTTATTTATTTAATATTATTAAGCAATACTGTTTTGCAGGCTGAGACAAAATTAGTACAGTCAGGATTGGTATTAAAAGTACCATGTTCCCTTATCTGTCCAAAAAGTTTTCTATCAGAATTTCATTACAACGTCAGAGCCTTAGAAACTTTACACCTTTAACAGAGCGCAAATCTGACCACAAATGTTTGAGTTGAGATTATGCACATAATGCTTCAGTGATTTTGCTTCCCTTGGATTGGGAGAGTCAAAACGCATAGACACTATTTTTTTTACATCTTCATTCCAGAAATCTATATGTTCAGAGTTACAAGACAATGCATGTGTCAATTTGTTACCATAGCGGCTAAACCCATTTAAACTTTCAAACAAATCATTTATGAAGGTTATTATTTCTGCTGTGAAAAAAATATTATCAAAATTAAGATTAAAAGTAGAATAATCATGTTCTTGGAGATGTTGGATACTCTTCATATAAACTAGTAGTGATGTAGCTACTTGCCGACTAAAAACTTGGGCTGCAAGTTTAACCTGTAATGTATGAGCATTTAATTATTGTTTAGCAATAAACAATATAAAATCTATACTAATATATAGCTTTTGGCATATTGATCACTTTTTGTGATTAGTGACCACTTCAAAACAGAATCTTGATAGAAATTGTATACTTTAATTTACCTTCATTTTGTCATATGAAGTTGGATTTATGTGTTTCTTTGTAAGTTTTATGCTTCTTGCTCGGCCACCAAAGCCATCCCATTTGTATAGACTTTCTATACATTCCCTCTTCGCTCTTCGATAACCAATAAGGAAATGCTTTTTCTGAAAATTATTACAAAAACATTTTAACAAATGAGGTACATCATAGATATAATATAATTGGTTGGGGCCAATTTTGTCGCAGATGTCATTCGTGCAATTATTACTTCGTAAAAGTTCAGCATTGGAATCTGATATTAACAACCAACACAAAGCAAATACTTTTTCATCATTAGTATAGCCCCAACATGTAAATGAAGTACCAGTCAAACGTAACTGTGAATCTACTAATAACTTCCCAAATTTACTTAATATGTTATATTTCTTTAAAAATAACTTCGTTTTAGGAGCATAAAGGGTTACTTTCGTCTTTAGCCTTGTTTTTTGTAACTGTACAAGACGTAACTTATTTCTTAATCTGTTAATCGATGCACGTAAAATCTGCTTACGAGAGGTAGATTTATTTGGATCTAGTCTAATATGCTTAATTAACTGACATTTTACTTGAGTAGTAGTCAAGTAAAATGTTTCGTTTTTTAACATTAGACACAGCAAGGGTAGTTGTTGTGGATGGGGTAACACATATTTCTAGCTGTTTTCTATTAGGTGGTATGTAAGGGTCAACATGAGATACTACTAGGTTCGGTACATTTAGATTGAAATGAATTTGAAACAACAGGTAACTCAGCAAAGTCAGAACTTATATCTACCTGTATACTATTAAAGCATTCATAGTTTATAGTCGGTTGATTTACTATATCAGAAGGGACAACTACTTCAAAAATAAAAGGTTCTATATGATTATTAGTGGGTGTTATTTCTAAATGTTTCTCTAAATTTATATTCATGGTTTAAACACTAATTGCACAAGGTTTTAATTTTAATTTTTCATTAATATGTTCGGCATGAAAATGTTTATGAGAAAAACGAATACGGCTACGTATAATAAAAGGTATGTTTTGTAAATATGGACAAACCTCTAACCACTTACCTAACCTCTTACCCACCTTGCTTGGTTTGTGAAGGGAACACAAAAAAAATATTATTTGGTTCCCGAGTCTTACACCCGAGAACAATGCACTTATTTACCATAGTTCTTACAAAAATAACAAGTATTTTAACACAAATTCAATAATAAACTATAATTACTCGTTTGAGCCGGTAAACACTAAGGTCACTTAACGCTATTTTATCTTTTACGAAAACATAAGTACACACAAATAATAAAAAGGAAAAAAACCGCCTTTGATTGCAATTTCGCACCAGAATCCGTGATTAGAAAGTTATTGCATTCCAATTATAAGATTCGTTGTATAAGCACAATAGAAAATGGCGGCAAACGAGATACGTTCGAGACATTTTAATACTAGTGACATAAGATACTACGTCACACACACACTAATATAAATATGAGTAAGATGAACGCCATCCATATTAAAATAGTGAGATAGCTAGCATAGCTTAACGTGCAACTTTTTTTATTCTGAGTTGGACGGGCCTGTTGCTTGTCGTTTGATTGTCACCGCGTGTTCTGCCGGTACAGAATATTTACTATTTTCCACACGTATATGTGATTATTTTACATTTACATTATTATTTCATAACCCCTGCGTTTTCCCCATGTAAGTACATTTGTATTTATACTATTATTAAAAGAATAACTTGTGACCTTGTTTCTGTCGCCTCTGGTAACTACGATTGATTTTTTTCTCGCTATGTTAGTTTATAATTTCATTTTATCGTATCTGGCGATCTGGTAGCTATTTTTTATTGCAAAAAGTCGTATACAAGTCATTTTTGCGTGTATAATGATTCTACTTTGCTAGTTTGAATGAACCCACTTACCCTACTTTTGAAAGACGCATTTTTTCTTTGTAAATAATTTTGGTTGCGCGTTACAGACAACCTACTGTTACTAAAAGAAAAGCTGTGAAATCTTAGAATGATGTCGATCAAGTTGTATAGAAGTAAAAATGCTGATTTTGTGGAGAAACATTTTATACACCTTCATAATGACTAGTGGTCATTCTATAGGCCCCCAAAGACAGTTTAGAGCATATCGAGCCCCTAGAGGCTATTTTTAATTTATCTAATTAGCATTGTGTAATATGGGTGGGGATATTAACATATTTTTATGGAACAAATTTTCCTAATTACTAGTTTATATTCATCTATGGGTAGGGTATATTGTATGGGGCCAGTATAATGGATTAGGCCTGTTCAATCATAAAGAAAGACCATGCCAAGCCGAGCCGTAAATTGTATGTATTTATAAATCAGAGAAATAAAAAAATATATATACTAATTCACTAAAAAGTGGCATGTTGGCTGAGAGTCCATTTTTATTATTTTGTCTTGACATACAGACAGATTGATGGGCTAATAATTTATCCTAAAATTATGCATTACATAAAGTAATACATTCTAGACAAATACATTGTCTTCTAGTCTTTTTGCCACCAATATTTTTTTAAGGTTTTAAACAATAACCCAATCAGTAACTACATTTTACGGTTTAACCAATTACAACAAACCGTTGCATTACAATTCCATATAAAACTTTGTCATACTATTGTTACTCAAACAGTAGACACTTTATTCCTTTAATTACCTCTTTGAATAGTGTTATTGTGAAATGCACTTTATGTGCACCTACGAGAGTTTAAGTTTTACTGCCAGTTCATATGTTTCTTAGAAAAGTTATTGATAATGGATGAGATCATAGAATTAGATGCACTGTGTATTCCAAGCATTTGCTCTAATGTTAATTCATTCATTCTGGACAAGTGTATATGTACTACTGGCACATTTTCATATATATTCATTGTAATAATAGATACTATATTTTTAAAATTTAAAATTAGAAAACTATTTTTTTCTGATACTGGTCTCCATAAGTAGTTGAATTTATTTCGGCATAGTAATTGTAAACAGATTGGCATACTCTTAAATAATTAACTTAGTAAAAGGTTACAATTTTAAAATATTACACAATATTTTGAACACTGTATTTAGATATGTTTTAATGTAAGAATTTATTTATAGTATCAGTATCTGTGGTATGTTCGTGGTTTTCATCACTGACTCACAGATTGTATTACAGGCAGTTGTAATGTATAGATATAAAAGTTATTTTTAGATATATGATAAAAGTGTATGGAAATGTGGGTAGTATCCTGCAAAGGGAATTACTGAAATACTCTAAAATGCGAGACTATGTAATATTATTTTCAAATTATAAATACTGAAATATTTTAAGTTTTCCTTTATACCCTGCTTGAGATTTGCGACTGAAACAAATCCCATTGGTAATTTTAGCGTCCCAATACACAGTTTTAGTGAGTTCTAACTTCAGACACAATACAATTGAAATTAAAAGATTACAACAATTTTCTTCCCACTTTTCATCATGTTTGGTTGTATAAATACATCTACATTATGCAAAATAATTATTTAAACTCTGGCATACCATTGCGTCTTTAAAAATAAACGACGTACATTTTTATTGTAGAAAAAACTATGTATTAAACCATCGTAATTTACCGTAAAACATTTCGGCGCGAACCAAAACGTTCTCCAATTCATTTCTCTGCCGAATCGTCAAGCAATGAAACGTGAAATTACACTTGTTCCATTCTTACTATACAGGGTATATCAAGACTGCTACCGAAAACGAAGCCGGGTTGTAGTGTGACTTCAGACACAATGCAACAGAAAAAGTTGCAAAAAAACGATTTTTTTTTTTGTTATTTTTTTCCTATGACCATATTTGGGTAGTAAATACATTTTTTCCTAAAATAATAGTGTGTACCCTTTTATTTATAAATAATCTAAGGTATAAAAGAGTTAAAATTACTATTTTAGCAAAAACTATGGATTTACCACCCAAAAATGACGATATTTAATAAATCATAAAAATAATTGTCGCGTTTCTTTGCGAAATTTTTAGTTAAATTTTGTTTATAGTCACTTAAGCTACCACCCGGCTTCGTTATCGGTAGCAGTCTTGATATACCCGGTATAATCCTGGGTCCTTCCGCCGTAGGCCGTAGCGTGAAGAGGCGTCATGGGGGTTACGTATTCCGACACGACGATGAATGTTCGAACATCGCACGTAAAAGTGTACTAATATACCTAAAGACTACAAAATATTCGAATTTTGTATTGTATACGTTGTAATCTTGACTTAGTTTGAACTGAATGATAAATTTCGTAGAAGATAGTATTGATTTCTAGATCCATAAAACTTTTATCTTTATATCTTGACGTTCAATGTACGAAAATTCGAACTTCGTGTCGGACTATAGAGTAAACCCCCTGAGCGGACCGCCTTGATTGTGTCGAATGGCATGAGACCACCGTTTGATTCCATTCTTACTTACCTTCAAGAACAATGCGTTCAACGTACAGTCAGAAAAAGGAGATGCTAGATGATAAAAAAAAAACGGTTAAAAACAGAAATATTACGTAAATAAAGTATTCACAGCCTCAACCCAAACCTTTTTGTCTAAGCTGAAATTAAATAATAAACACCTAGAATTGTCTACAGTAGCCCTTTTCATATGTTTGCATAAGTGATTTTGCTGCATTGTACAAGTATTCGTCTTTTAATGTGCTAATATAAGGCAAGGCCATGGTAAATTCTCATCATCACAAATTCAAGGCTACAAAATTCAATGTCAATGTCTGTTCTGATGATTTAGATTTTTCTGTCTTTCTGTTTCCCAATAATTATATACTGAAAACACTTGAACTACGTAGAAACTTCACTTTTAAAGTACTTCGAATTTCTAACTGATAAACATTCTATTGTTCTCATCAACTCATGTCTAAGCTCATCAACCATAAATTTAATTTTGACTTTACAGTTACGTATATTCATACATACATAAACTCACGCTTTTGCCCAGAAAGAGTAGACAGAGATGCTGGCACTGGCTGGACACAGACATTTCGCCTTGTGTGTTTCGTCTCACGATGTGATAGGAAGCAAGTTTGTGACATATGGGGCACAAATCCCTGACTTTGGGCTAATAAAGAATAAATCTTATACAACATGTAACAGATTTAAATGTAAAAGCGGAAAGTAGTACGTTCAGAATCAGCTACTGAACCGATATCAACATTTTTTTCGGTAGGTATTTTTTTTCAAAATAATTAGTTAAGACCAAGTAAATTACAGACACTCCTTCGTTTAGTACTCCGAACAAACGAAATTGAAACGTAACTCCAGCACATAAGATCATTTTTAAATGAATCACTAAACGAATACTCTAATAAACTAAATAATGAACAAAAATGAACTTTATTTCGATAGTCATAAAGTTTATTTGAGCAATCTATCATTAATCAAACGCACACAACGATAGGCCTCAATAAACGTAATAAGCTACCAAAATAAATAACTATCATATTCTCTTTTCCGCACATTTAACTACAACTAGATAGAGCAGGATGCAGCTATTGTTTAATGCAATTTGATCCATCCGACAAACGATGGCGCGCGCGGCGGTATAGGGATGCGCCGCGAAAAAAATTACTCCCGGTATTTGCAAGGCCGGGCGATCCAAATCCCGCGCAATACATGCACTTAAATGAAACAAATTAAATGTAACAAAATCAATATGAAAAGAAACAACAAATAGGTATTTCTATGAAAAATAATTTCGGGGAACGTTAAAATGGTGATTAAATTCGGTTTGTAATTTTGCTACAATGTATGCGGAATCCCGGTGTGTCAGATATCCCGTTATTGCAATCCCTAAATGGGCACCGAATATGTGAAAAAAATCTAGTCGTGCACCGCAGTTATCTGTGTCTACTTGTGTTTAAGTGTTAAGTAGATATTTCGATAACTTTCGCGCGCGATGTCTTATCGGTATTCGAATATTCAAATACACTGAAATGGTGAGAACTTTGGCACTGTGTGGTGATAATGTATCATTGGCATGTCTGACGGTATCTCGATGCTGAGTTCGGAGAGCGCTGGATAGGTCGCGGCGAACCTGTGCAATGGCCTCCTAGGTCACCTGACCTGACTTGACGTCTCTTGACTTTTTTTGTGGGGACGTAATAAATCTCTGGTATACTTCAGTGAAAGTACTAATGTGGAGGATCCAGGATGAGGAGGGTAATGTGGAGCAAATTCCTAAAAGTGAAGAGTGACACTGAAGTTTTACATAAATTACGTGAACAATTACGCAAATGTGCATCAAAGTGTATCAAGGTGGTGGACATGTCGAACATATTTTAAAAAGAAATCGCCTCATGAGTGCCATGTAACACGTAAGTTAATTTTGTTGTATTTTTTTGTGTTGTGATTAGGTTGTGATTCCCAATCTAGTATTCGTTGTTAGATATTGCGTTATCTTATTATCTTATTCAATAATAATGCAAAATAAATGACGCCCGTATCCTGCCCGCCTGTAGGAACTAAGTTTAGGGGAAGTGAAATTAATAATATTTTATAGCCGATTCATGCAAAATATTGTCTTATGTTGGGTTCGTACGCATTATATCTAGTAAGTAAAATATTTAGATTTTATAGTTAAAACACAAATGTTATGCTTACAGATTAAATAAATAATAATTTGTTTACCAAACCACCCAGTAATCAGTTACGTACGTAATTTGTAATTTGTATTTCGTATATTGTCAGCTGTTTCTGCCGGCGCGGCGCAGCGGTCGGCGACCGGCGTTAGGTACTCGTGTGAATGTGTCTTGTGTACATGTGTGCGTGTCCGGCGAGCGTGTGTAGTAGTACACTCTTATTTGTAACTCGTAAGGTGACCATGTTAAGTGCCTACATTTGGTATAACTAATTTCATAAATAAAAGATTTTGTAATTATGATAGTACGATTTCAAAGCATAAACTATGATTGCAATAATATTTTAAAGTTGGGGTGTCTGAGGTTGTGAATTAATCCTGTTACACGTTGTATATAAAAATTAATCGCAAAATGTGTTGGTAACCGCATAATTCAACAACGCCTGGACCAATTTGGCTGATTTTGGTCTTGAAATATTCGTGGAAGTCCTGGGAAGGTTTTAGGGGTGAGAAAAATAGGAAAATTTCTGAGGAAGATACTAAAAACCTTTTTTTTGGGTATCGTTTAAGCGTGATGCGTCCAGCCAATATAGGATGATCTTTGTTTATTTGACGGGAGACGTAAAAGACGGTCCAGCTTCAACTACCATCCAACGTAAAATGATCTATCTTTCCATTGTCTTTCATTGACGGCTGACGAAATAGAACAAAATTCAAAAAATGTGTACATCGTGTATATCGTGTATATAATATTATCTAGATACGGCGTCTTGCGCATAATTTTGTGAAATGTAAATTGAAATCATGTCCATATCTACCAAAATCGCCCATTGTTTTTTGAGATTATTGCAACAGTTTTAAACAAGGTATACTCTATCGAAGCGTTTTGCCGGAGTACACCAAAATATATCTAATTATAATTTTTCGTTTTCATAAACGACATTGTTTTTGAATTGATACTTTTAGATGCGCTGGGGGACATATTTAAATTTCGCATTAGTATTGTTTTCAGACTCAAGAATAAAAAATATATTGGTACGTTGATGCCGTATCTAGACATTATAATGAAACGATATGCAGTTTTATATTTTTAAATATTTGTTCTATTACTTACGTCACCTGGTAAGGCAGTATGAAGGTTTTATTAATTTGTATACGGTAACGTAATAGACACGACTGCCAACAAGTTAACGATGGTCACGGGTTCAAATCCCAGGGCACACCTCTGACTTTTCGGGATTAATTTCTACGTGAAATAAAATCCGCCAACTCGCACTAAGCAAGCAGGGTGGACTATAATATCTTCTTCTATAATATAAAAATGAATCGCAAAATGTGTTGGTAAGCGCATAACTCAACAACGCCTGGACCAATTTGGCCAATTCTTTTTTTAAATGGTTATTATTACTTTATTACTAACAAAAAGTAATGGCGTGCAATATTATTAGGTAAAACAGCATTTTGGTGCTGAAATAAGGGACGGAATATTGGATGGACAATAAAAAACGCTAAAGTTTTTAATGTCAAAATTTCATAAGGCAATCTTTATATGTACATGTATATGGAGAGACGGGATATAATAGAGTGGAAGGTACGGGAGAGGGCTGGGATAGCTGACAGATTTGATAGGACGAAATGTAAATGCACGTTATAAGACGGGATGGATAATAAAAGAAAAAGGACGGGACGGATCGGGAAGAGACTGAACAGACGGATGAGACGGGATTGAGCCAGACAGTAGGATAGCTACGTCAAGTTTAGGTATACAAGAGATTAATACGAAAAATAACATGTATTTGGTGTGGAGTGGAATCAAAAAATATATGCACCCAGGCGAAGCTGGGTCGGGCCGCTAGTAAATAAATAAATATGTATCTGAGGGCGTGGTGGCCTGTTGGTAAACGGACTAGACGCGACTGCCAACGGGTTCACGGTGGTCGCGGTTTCGAATCCCAGGGCACACCTCTGACTTTTCGGAGTCATGTGTGTATTGATAATCAACCGCCACGCTGTTAAACGGAAAAGGAAAACATCGTGAGGAGTGAGGACACCTGCATATCATAGCGATTTATAAAATTTTCTGTTATGTAAGTCCGCCAACCCGCACTAGGCTAGCGTGGTGGACTATATGACCTAACTACTCTCAATCGTACTCTCGATTATAGAGGAGGCCCATGCCTTCCAGTGGGACGTATATGGGCTGATGCAGCATGTTACTATCTAGATCGCGGGTAACCCGTAATGTCAGAAAAAAAGAATGTGTGAATGCCTCGAAAGTGTTAGAGGTAAACAAAAATAGCGACACGTTTATCGCTCTTTTTCGCACGCACATTTTTATTGAGGTGCTGCGTTAGTATAACTCCATTGTGTTCAGTGGCGTGCCTAAGGTTCTGGACTAGGGCAAGCCCAATACTTTTTTAGTGGAAATATGTATTGGTTCAGGAGCAAAATGGTATTAAGAAAGAAGAACGTGTTCATCATGCGATAGGGCGCGAGCCTATGCGATGTTAATAAATAAAAAAATATATAGAAAAACGACCCGAGATTCGAATCCGAGGCCTCAACTTTGCGCCATCGAGGCTGTTCTAGACCTACCACACGATCTATACAGGGTATATCAAGACTGCTACCGAAAACGAAGCCGGGTGGTAGTTTAAGCGACTTCAGACACAATGCAACAGAAAAAGTTGCAAAAAAAAAACGTCAATTTTTTTTTTGTTATTTTTTTCCTATTGCCATATTTTGGTGGTAAATACATTTTTTCTTAAAATAATAGTGTATACCCTTTAATTTATAAATACTCTAAGATATAAGAGAGTTTAAATTATTATTTTAGCAAAAACTATGGATTTACCACCCAAAAATGACGATATTTAAAAAATCATAAAAAATAATTGTCGCGTTTCTATGCGAAATTTTAATTGCATTGTGTTTGTAGCCACTAAAACTACCACCCGGCTTCGTTTTCGGTAGCAGTCTTGAGATACCCGGTATAAGATTAGGATAAAACCCAATAAAATAATAACTATCTTTATCACCGTTATGAAAAAATCTATCACAATAAGTTGTTTCGAAATAATCTAATAAATGGCGCGATTTTCACAGCCATCTATTTAATATTGTTAACATACTGAAGGGCCTATCATTAGTTTTAAATAGATGAACAAAACAAATGTGTAAGTTAAATGACTTTTGGGCATGCATACGTAACTTTATATTGTAATTATTTTATAAATTAATAAACGGCACAAGTACGGCGCCGTGTTTAACTTCGCGGCCAGAAATTATTATTAATGCATTCATGTTATGTTTTTGTGTATGTATGTGATTTTTTGATTCATCATGAGCCCTGAAAGGAAGCTCTTGATGAGCTCAATGGCAAACAATGTCAACTAATATCTGAAAAACACTACGATTGCTGCCTACGCGAGCATAATGTTTTGAAATCTCATCACATATGTATTTGACGCATAAAGAGGTTTCTATACGCTGTTTACCGGAATTATGAAAAGATATTAATGCATTCACAAGTTTTTGTCAATGAGTATAAAAGTACCAGTTAAATTATTTAAACCACTATAGCCGGAACAATTCCAAAAATATAAGTACATCGTTCGAAAAAAATATGCAACACCAACAGTATGTATAACTTATTAGTATGAGAACATCCAGCAATCCATTTAGTTGTACACTGATCTATGAAATTGTATTCTATAGTTTTCACTACTTTACATAAACAACAAATACACAAACAATCTAGCGTAGGTTTTGGACCAGATACGAGTAATTGTTTGTCTACGAAATGTAATGAATTTACCTTTTCCTCGCCGATCAACAGTTGCACACACTTTAAACCATCACAAGGCACATTTTCACCCATTATTATGCGTAATAAACGTAAAATACTATAATTAAACGAAAACTAAACGTAGATGTTCAGTGATTACTGGTTAATCGTCCGCTCGAAAGACATAATAAACGTGAAGCTTTCCACAGGTCCTAAATAATGGACAATTCCAAATTAAGTATTCAAATTATATATTAATAAAAATATTTAAAGCATCATAATACGGTCTCAAAAAATATCAATTTATTTTATATATTATCCATTATAACTTATAGCAAAACATAAATATTTTTCGATAAATTTGGATCATAATATGACGCGTCAAGTGCACAACTTCACTACGCAAAGCCGGGCATTTTGCTTGGTACAAATTGCATTATAGAATAGCTATATGCATAGGTACGTAGTGTCATGGTAGTAACAATTCACCCATAGGTGCGACTGAGAGGGCAATATATACGCCAAATGCCAGGTAAAAGCACACGAGAGGGAAAAAGATAGATAATACTTTGGTGTGTTCTGTTTTTTTAAGATATTGCGTCACGCGTGGACCAGTGTTGATTTTGAATGAAATAATTTTATATTAGTTTTTGACCGCGGTGCTCGCTTAGGCGAGTTGCCGGGTGCGGTGCTGCGGGCGGGGGTGCTCCGTCGCAGGCGCGGGGCTCCAATGGCACGCCGCGACGCGGTAAATTTAAAAATGATAGACGTTTTGCATTAAACGAATGTATTTTATATTAGGTACTAATTTGCCTTTAGGGTTGAGTATATGCGTATTAAGTAAGGCAAGCCGGGCTTTTGGGCTAGTATGGAAGTACCGCCACTAATTGTGTTAAACTAGCCGATATTATTTTATCATTATCATCTTCAGTTCTTTCGCGTCCACTGCTGAACATATAGGCCTCCCTTAAGACACTAGGTTCGATCATGATCGATAATATATAAGCCTGCAGGCACGTCTATGTATATATGCCTTATATACGATTTCTTGGTTAATTGATACTGGCTTCACCAGTGCCAGAAAGCTTAAAGCTTAGCTGAGAATTCTTAACCAGATGTTTTTATTGCAATAAATAGCAAGACGAGCATTCCATTCGCTTAATTGTAAGTGAAACGATCGCTCATGGACGGTAGCATAACCAAAAATTCACCATGAATTACAAAGCAAGGCTTGGCATTCCACTGCGCTCGCCATCCTGAGGCCTAAGATGTTAAATCTCAATATCTCCAGTTGTTAGTCTGGCTACAGTATCAAACCGGAACACAACTGCATTAACACTGCTGTTTGGCGGGAGAAATAGATATCTCGGTGGTACCTACCCAGGCGGCCTTCTACATAGTTATAAGACATCTACCACCAGTAACATTTCCAAAGAATGTAAATTCAGCCTACAGCATTAGGCCATTTATTTAAAAAACCCATTTTTGAGAGCATTGCGATTTCAGTCAAATAACTCGTCATAGAATGAAAAGCCAGATTATTCAGCAATAATATCAAATTAAGTTGCACTGATGCAAAAAAACAAAACTGGTTGTAAATACCTAAAATTATATTGACTCGGTGGTCCTAGCGTATTTTTTTTTTCACTGTTGACATTAATGAAAATTTGCTACGAAAACCACGTAATTTTGTAAGGTCAAAGATATGTCGTGTCCGTTCGTGTTTCAAACCAAAAAATCTTTATAATTATCAGTATGTTATTTAAGAATATCTATGATGAAAATCTATTTCATTTTCTTCAGTAATATTAAAAATCCATTAACACTGAATTGTTTCTAAGAAACTATAAAAACTAGTCAAATATCTGCTTCCATTTTATCGTATTTTATATGGAATAGGTATCGATTCCCAATATGGCACTCCCCTCGTCATATTGTGGGCCGGAATTATTGATGGCGTAATGAATTTTTCTGTCAGTCCGACCCATAGTGGAATACCACCCAAAATGACACCGCAAAAAAGTTACTTTGCACAATATTTTTGTTAGACTTGCTCATTCATTATTCATTGTCATATTCATATTTTCGCTGTGTTGTGCTGATACTGAAATTCATAACTACATTTAGGATTCACAGAAAATAACATTCATTCAAGTGAATCGTGAATACGGAATAATGACGAGCACAGCTCTAAGCATGGCCGTGATTCATCAAAAAAATGGGTGACGTCACCTCAGCGATCGAACCAGGCAAACGACTTGTATAATCCCTCCTTGTCTTGCACCATTCTCACTACTACGTGCGAAAGAGACAGAAACATGTTTACGATTACACCACACAATTCTCAAAGCATTTAGGTTATAAACTAATCAAGTTGAAGGGCCAGTTAGTGTGTGATTGACCGTTGGAGTGAGCGGACGTGTTGAAGTACAAATATTTAAGTTGGCTCAGTGCGAGTGTTCTGTGATATTACTTTAATTTATAGTTTAATATAGGTGAGTAATGGAGCATAAACCGCAAGGTTATTCGTATCGATTGCAACAACTAAGGCCTTGGCTCGTGTCGTCTAGAGATATTGTGGTTACGGCTAATATTGGTAATCGATTATCGATTGCGGACGATAATCAATTTATAACACTCGATTGCGAAATTTGCACCGATTAATTAATTTATTACTTTTAATTGTTTGCCTGTTTAATTATTGTAAATTACAATGTCGGAAATAAGCTTTAATCTGAATATATGGGTTATAAATTGTTTATATATTGTATTGTAGTCCGCGCCATGACCACGAAAGCTGTAAAGTAATCAAAACGTCGGGATGTCAAAAAGTTAAAAAATTAAACTAAATTCGCGATAAAATCCGTAAATATTAGTTTTATTTCAATTATATATTGTTCTTTAAATAATTGTTACACATTTTATGATTACATGCTTATGTATATTTTTACTAACTAGAATTGTTATCGTGTGTAATAATAGGTTCTTCTTAACCACTTTACGTCATTTCCGCTCTTATCATGACGGCTCGTTTACCTGTTGTGTTATAAACTATTTAAGCTTTTTTCGGGTTTAATCTTGACAGTCTTATAGAGCATTTTCCCGTTCCGTTACTTTTAAAACATAAAAATATTATTTAAAAAAATCTCGGTTATCTAAATCATTACAATTTACGAGGGATCGAATATCGTCAAATAGATTTACAGAAAAATAAAAAATGCATTATCAATAACTACGTTTTAGATGTACCAAACATTGTTCTACATTGATTTAAAAAACTTTTAAAAATATATCTTCCCGTAGCTCTCTTGTACATAAAAATTTACGTAAAACGCTATATAATAATAAAATCTAATCACAATAAAAATAGATCGATAGATAAAAGCAGCCGATATAAAGCACTATTTACACGGGCAGAGTTTCCCTTCGAAGATACGATAATTGTAAGGATTTAAAAGTTACGCCGTCGACATTTGTCAGTACACTTTACTACGGCGATTATGTGACATTTTTTTAAACAAATAACACCCAACAGTCACATACATAGCCCTGACCCCACACTAAGATCGAGTCTTGTGTCGTGGGTATCAAGAACTACGAGAGACTACGGTCTCACAAACACCCAGACCCGAAAGAAATGTTTGAGATATTGGCATACGATTCGCGCCACGAGAAACTCTCCTCATATAAATTCGGCTTACCATTGTTTTAAATTATTATCGTTTTATACCATCTCTATTGTGTTAAACATACTTATAATAATTGCAATTGTGACTTGAATAAAGTTCTCACGTGGCAACTAAAATACATCGTTTATTTGGTACCCAAATAATTGTGTCGCATTGTGTAGTCTCTAGTTTCTTACTGTAACAAAAAAACTTAAACAAACTAAAGCTTTGATCTCATGATGGTAACGAGCTGAAGATTAAGCGATACGTGTAAAAATCTGGATACAATTACGATAAAAAAATTAAGTTATGTATAATTGGGACTAAGGCCCAAATAAAAAAGTATAAGCCTATGTCCCAAATGTGATAAGGATTTGCCTATGTAAAATGTACTCTGTGGATTTGCCTATTGCCAAACGAGAACAAACACAAGACCCGGGAAAGTAGATTTTTCATAACGCAAAACTGATCACAAATTGGCCAATTTCGGGATCAAAATGGACCTCAAGGCTCGTAGTCCGTACGTGATATCATTAGACTAAAAAGACAGATTTAATTTAATGGAAGATAATACAAAAAAATGTAATAATGTATTTCAACAGGTAATATTGTCGGTGATGCCTTAGTGAAATCTATCAAGGTCACCTGATGACACAATGGTTTTTCTTGCGCAATATTTTGTTTTGCCGGCCAAACCTGTTTCCTCCGTCTCGACAACAGTTTGCATATTATACAAAGCAAGGAAATTCAATGAATACGAATGTGTCTTAATTTTGCATAAATGTCTGAGAGTACATCATTGTTCCAATAATATGGATAATGAAGGCGTTTTGTTTTTAGCAAGATGATCAGCATTTTTGTACATACACTTACGGACTACATCAACCTAACGATAAGTCCAGGCATAATATAAAATTGTTCCGACTTGATCAAACCCATCCATAGCATAATAATTGTAAATCGGGACATACGTGAGTCACTCTGATGGATTTTCCAGCAATAAATAGGATGGTTGCTATTCAGACGAATTCGAATTAGCTATACCGGAAAGGGTATTTTTTTTTTCAAACCTACCAATGAATATGTAGCTCCCATTTAGAAGATAAAGCAACGAAAAGACTAAAATCGACATTACTACTCGGTGTCTATTTTGCCGTGATAATCGAGAGGGCAAAAAGTTAAAAGCGGGCATTTTGTAAACTACTGTCTGATTCAGAATCTACATAAATAATCTAAAAACAAAACATACCGAACAAGAAAATGCTTTTTATGAAACCTAGATAAGAAAAAAGCATGTTTCATACATTCAAAATTAGCTATTTTTTTAAATATGCTCGATTTGTCTTCTGCCCTCTTGATTATCACGGCAGAATTCGTAGCGTGCTGATGATCCTCGCTGACCGGAGTTGCAAAGGTGTGTGGGCTGGACAGTCTAATTAACTCGAGAACTGCATGTGAGGTTTAATTAGGCCCCTGCAAATTATAATTGTCGTAGGTTGCAGGTCGCTTCTGACATGTCTCAAATGCTTATAATACTAATACATACTGAAGCCTCTGTATCAGCCGATATACGTCCCACAATGCGGAAATCCTCTACAGTCGAGAGTACGATTGGGAGTGGTTAGGCCATACAGTCCACCACGCTGGCATAATGCGAGTTGGCGGAATTTACATACCATAGGAATTCTGGTTAATCGCTATGGTATGCAGGCTTCCTCACAATGTTTTTCTTCACCCTTTTAGTTTTACTATACTCTACTAATTTTATCAGAGCCTAACGCCACATAAGCGCACTCTTGATTCTAGAGGAGGCGCGTGCCCTGCAGTGGGACGTATACGGGATGATACAGGTACAGAAAAATCTATCGTCAATAGTAGAATTCCTATGATTGAAACTAGTAATAAAATTACGTATGGCATTTAAAAAACTATGATAAACACATAAAACGTAACATCCAGGTCATGTTTTAATGGTGTCCCTTGCGGCCAATTTGGGACATGTTTGTGTTGACCTATCGTCCTTTTAAAAAATATGGGCTATTAAGTCATATAATATCGGGGTAATTTGAGGACAAAATAGCTAATTAAGGTGTACATACCGGGTATCTCAAGACTGCTACCGAAAACGAAGCCGGGTGGTAGTTTTAGTGGCTACAAACACAATGCAATTAAAAATTTCGCATAGAAACGCGACAATTATTTTTTATGATTTTTTAAATATCGTCATTTTTGGGTGGTAAATCCATAGTTTTTGCTAAAATAATAATTTAAACTCTTTTATACCTTAGAGTATTTATAAATAAAAGGGTATACACTATTATTTTAGGAAAAAAAATATTTACCACCCAAATATGGCCATAGGAAAAAAATAACAAAAAAAAAATGTCGCTTTTTTTTGCAACTTTTTCTGTTGCATTGTGTCTGAAGTCGCTTAGACTACCACCCGGCTTCGTTTTCGGTAGCAGTCTTGATATACCCTGTATATGCTTTCAGATAGTATATGTGTACCTTTATATTATTATTCTTATGCCAACTACGTAATGGATAGGCAATTTAAAAATAGCGTTTATAACAAACTTCACAAAAACTCATGGCGTTGATTTTAGTGATCGTATAAATTTTAAACTACTCAACCGATTGAAGTCATAAGCTTACCTTGTGATTGCACTATCATAAGTCATAACTATATTTTTATATTGTTGAAGTACTTACTATTTTCGAAGTATTGGCACGTTATAATAAAATTATGTATCTCTTTAAAAAAGTTTTAATAATTCTCATTTTTATTATAAATATTATACGTTAAACTTATTTATAGTTTATGGAGCCCTACTCTGTAAATCCGAACCGAAGTTCAAATCTTCGGATGATCGAAGTTTTTATAAGATACGAATGTACCTACATATACTTATGGTCGTTATTTACTTACGGTCGTAGCTATAGACGTATGATTACGATGTAGGTTATACGAATCCGAACATTTATAGAGTAGGTACATTCGTATCGTCATAAACTTCGATCGTCCGAAGATTCGAACTTCGTTTCGGATTTACAGAGTAGGGTGTTCTGGCTTCGCATGAAACGTGTTTTATCTATACTTGAGATTAACAAATGACTATGTTTTTTAAAGTAAAAAATGCAGAAATAACCTTACATACAGGTTTTTTTCTTTGTTTGTATACAGACACCTGTTTATTGCAACTCAACGAAGATATTCATTGATAACAAATAACCATCTCTACATTAAACTATTACGATTATTCAAAAATAGATATACACAGGCTGAACCCAAAACGTGACAGAATTTCAGTCGCTAGGCTTTTCCAACTTAATTTTTTATATGGTGTATGAAGTCCGCCAACCTGCACAAGGCCAGCGTTGCAGACTAAAACCCTCTAAATTAAAAAAAAGTATAGAAATCCTGTGGTTACCAATAGGCGTTTATGGGTCTACAGTACAGAAAACTAAAGTTAATTTTCCCCCGCAGCAAAATGTCGATCCACATCAAAGATTCAGACGACCTGAAGAACAGGCTGGCGGAGGCTGGCGACAAGCTGGTGGTGATCGACTTCATGGCGACCTGGTGCGGGCCGTGCAAGATGATCGGACCCAAACTAGACGAGATGGCCGCTGAAATGGCCGATTCTATCGTTGTTGTTAAGGTGAGACAGATTTTTTTTATTAAGCTTTTTATACATTAAGTTGTATATCCATCCATCTTCCATCCATCAGCCAAAGGAAGTCCACTGCTGAACATAGGCCTCCCCCAATGATTTTCACTGTGGAAGTTGTATAAAAGCGGACTTAATGCCTAAGGCATTCTCTACCAGTCGACCTTTGGGTGATGCAGAGATTGTACGCATTATCTTTGTCTCTTTTTTCCTTCCAGTATCTGCCTCTCTACCTGTCCTGTTCCCTCCCATTAACTCGTTACCTCACTCCGTTTCTTTTTCTTCATAAAAATGAGTTACAGGAAATCTATTGAACATAGGCATCCTCTATAGATTTACGTTGAAAGTGAAAAAATCCACGAGTAGAAAAAAATATAAACGTGTTTTTAGCGTTCATAAAAAATTTGCAATTATGAGTATCATCATAATTAAGTAATATCTTCATCATGGATCTTTTATTTAGTGGTGCAAAAAATATTACTGGAATATAATTTAGCATGGCAAGTTAGTTAGCTGTACATAAAATGAAAAAAAAGAGCTAAAAGTCAAGCATGAATAATTAGCAAAAAGTAAATGACATGTTTTTCTTTTCTTTTTTCTTAAACATTTTTCGCCGTCTGGTTTTTGTTGCTGACCTTTGTTTTATTGTATACCTTATTCCGCTTTATTACATAACAAATCACAAAAAAAAACAGTCGATAAAAAAAATATGAATTTCGTATTCAGACAATTAAAGTCATAATTCAATCAAATTTTAGTTAAATAAATGTAAATTATATTATAAAGATGTATATGATAAATATTTAAAATTTAAATATCAAAAGAAATAAAGAATATCAATTTGCTATTTCATTAAACTAGTTTTCGTGCACACATAGAATGACCCAATGTAGGATCTATATGACCCCTCCCCCCACTGGCTTGAAAGCCGGATCCGGCTTTGGAATGACTTATCTCGTTATTATTAATAATTCCTACAAACATACATAAACTGTAAAATCCATAATAATTAAAATTTAATCAAATAAAAAAATCACAAACATGCATATCCGCGATTTGGCGAGAATTCTTAATAACAGGAATTAAAAGGCAATTATGACCTCATTTATAAATAGCGACGTGGTATTGAATAATGACTTTGGGCAGTGACTGAAGCAATTGCCCTACTATACTAATGGTTACGGGTTTGATGTTCGATAGGTAATGTATAAAAAAATGCGCTATGCAGATATATTTTGTAGGTGTTTTGTTTACGATTCAGGGGGGAGTCATTAAAACTTCGTGTCGGATCATAGACTAACCAACCTGAATAAAAAAATACAAATTAAAATAATACATGTTATGCTGATATAATTTTATGGATAATTAATCAATATTGTATCGAAACTGCACTGTTCTTCCAAGTTTTATCAAAATTAAGTCAAGATCAAGATTTTAAAAAATAATAATGTTAAAGTCTGAACATATTTTTTCCTTGAATAACATGTTAACATTTTATTTCTACATACATAGTTAGTTTTTTTTGTTGTTCAGAATGTTTAAACAAGTTTATACCGATTCCAAATAAATCTCATCCAAGCTAAACAAACTAAAATGTTTATTTTTGTTATTTCTGATTCTAAATTATAATTAGTTAGTTCATAGTTCCATATATCCTCTAGGTAACCTAAAATAATGGTGCTATTGCACTCAAAACCCATGCGCTTACATAATAAGGAAAATACCGTTAGTGCATTCATATGGGCTTTTCCATGTGGCTTCCTTATAGTTTAGGTAAAATAGTGCGGTTTAATAAATGTAAATCAAAATAATTTATTAAAACCATATAAATATTTACAAAGGCAAGCGAAATGTCGAACGCCCGCCTACAAGGTGGACGGACGATCTGGCTAAGGTTGCAGGAAGTCGCTGGATGCAGGCCGCTTCCAACAGGTCATTGTGGAGATCCTTGGGGGAGGCCTATGTTCAGCAGTGGACTTCCTGTGGCTGATATGATGATGATGAAGATATATTTATACATCTGTCATCTTTTTTTAACCGACTTCAAAAAAAAAGACTTCTCAATGCCACTGTCTGTTTTTTTTTTACCAACGGTTTTGTTGTTTTTTACCAGAGAAAAAACTAAAGTATGACACTAGAGCATCGGGTCCGTGCTCTATTCTTCTTTTTGAAACAAGTTTATGATACAATAATAATAACAGAAATCGCGACTTGAATTTATCAAAGGTCATTTAAATCCTTTACCAAGATTAATTTAGTATGCAAATGTATACGGAAAAATTTATATTTTCAATAAATATCATATACACACACTTTAAAATTCTAGAAATCCACGTGTATCAAAAACCTCATCAAAATTGGACCTGTAATTTTTGAAATTTCATACTTATACATATACTAGCGGCCCGGCCCAGCTTCGCCCGGGTGCATGTAAATTTCTCTACAATAATATGCACGTATTATACACATAAACCTTCCTCTTGAATCACTCTATCTATTAAAAACCGCATCAAAATCCGTTGCGTAGTTTTAAAGATTTAAGCATACAAAGGGACATAGGGACAGAGAAAGCGACTTTGTTTTATACTATGTAGTGAAGTTGAATACATAACCTTTATTTGGTTAAAAGTATATTCTAAAATCTAACACATGCCAGCCCTATGATGAAACCTTATCAATACAACAAAATTTCTTGTAATTGAACCGAGGGGTGTGTGTAATCAAATTTGATAACAAATTGATAAGTCCCCTGTATTTAGTTGGGAATTTTATTTTGTCTGGCTTTGACATTTGAAAGAGTTGGCAAAAAAATAGGCAGACATTTGACTATATTTAATAATTTGTTAAAAGCCAGTTTTGTTTCTATTACAAATTAGGTATTTGGTTTTTAGCAATAAATAAATGTAACACGGTATTTTTTTGTCTTATTTTAACAAAACATTACATATATGGTCTTGAACATGAAATATAACTTAAAGATAAAAGAAGCTAAACCTTTTACCCCCAAATACTGAATAGCTACTCAGCCACCGGACTCATTTGATATGACGTTATTTTGAGGTTCTGTTAAATTTCGAAATGAAATACTGGATAGCCATTTAGCTCATAAATCAGTCTACTCAGCAAACATCCAGCTAAATTTCCACAGATTAACGAAAAGCTTGTTTTCAGTTACAATTTTTATTGTATAAATATAAACGTTCCATTTGACGCAATATTCTTCATACATGATTTCCCTAAATTGGAAATTTAACCCTTTATATTTAATATGAGGAATCATTGTAACGTTTTTACTTTTGTTACGATTATGTTTAAAGCTATATTATATATTACCATGTTATTATTTTAAAAATCTGTTAATAAAATCATGTGGGTGAAAAAACTTATGTCCCTATATCCGTAACGAGTTTATTAAAAATATTATGATGTTTGTTTATTTTATTTATTGTTTACAATTGCACTCGGTTTTAAAGTTAGTTTTTGGAATATCTTTTCAATAAATAGGTATATAAAATACCAAACAACGGCTGCAGAACCACCTAAGTACCAAATGGAGAAGACTATGTAAATAAATACGATATGAGAAAGAAGCTGTGCTGGATATTATAAACAGGTAAGTATACACGTATTCCTCTAAGTTTTAACGAATTTATATGATAATTAACTATTTAATATATAATATGAATCGATTATTCACACATTTTAAATCATCATCATCATCTACAGCCTGTAGGATCCCACTGCTGGGTACCTATAGGCTTCTCTCATATTATGCCTCCTATATATTATCTCCTCCTCATATAGTAGTATTATGTAATAAATATGGAAAATAAAGTATGGTACAATGTGTATAACTATAAATAATCCTTTGTTTCAGGAGCTGGAGTGGAGTACATAAATATTCAATGTGTACCTATATAATAAGACCGTCCAAGAAATATGGCTCATATATATATAGTGCCATGTATATCAGCTATAGACTAAATAAGTAAGCTCAACAAATATATATAAAAAATAAAAAGAGATATATAAAATTATGACATACTTTAACTTAAACACTTTTGCAGGTAACGCAATAGAAATCATGCATACAACAAATCATTTGGACAATACACACCCTTTTGAAATGAGTATGTAATATAAAAATATACAAAAAAGAATGAGACAAATTGTGTCAAGGAAGAAATATTTGCATCAGAAAACAGTGTTTTAAATCAAAGTTGAAGAATGTTATGAATTTTAATTAATATGTAATACATAAAATAAATTGTTTATTTCACCTATTTTCATTGTTAAAAAATGTCATATTATATTTCTATTGTACATTTTTAATAGTACATTTATTAATTTAGTTTTAAATTAATGTTAAAATAATTGTTATTATTTTGTGTTTATAAAGGAATATAGATATAAATGTAAGACAGATCTAAAGAAATGTAGATAATTAAAAAAATATAATATGTACTAATGCTGTTATTAAAATAAATATACTACAATAAAACATAACTCATTTTTATTTGTATTCATTCCATGGTAATTCAATAAAATGCACTGTACGGTTTAAAATATGTATTTTATTATATTATTCCTTGTTGCAACATTTTCATTGGTTATACTATGTGGAGCTGGTGGAAATGATTCAGAAAGATCAATCTCCAATATATGATCATTCTGGGAACATGCTATATTATGTAACACAGCACATGCCTCTATAATAGTAAGCTAATTTTCAAAAACTTATAGCCCAACTTGCAGACAAGAAGATTTTGTTGTAAAACCAAAGACCCTCTCCACTGGGTTTCTTGTTTTAGTATGGTCTTGATTGTAAGCTTCTTCAGTCTCCCCTTTCCAGAAATGCACATAAAGGAGAATCATTGAAATTTTTACTGTCATGCACCGCGCCTGGCCATCGGCCTATAATGTTTCTTATCCTCAAGTTAGGGTCGCAGACTGCTTGCACATTTATAGAAAAATGGCCTTTTCTGTTTCTAAATGTTTCTGCTTGTGGTCCTCCTAAAAACAAGATAATAAAAAATAGAGCTCTAGCAAATATTCTTATTTCAAACTACAAATAATTTTATGTAAATTGAAAAAATATATTCATAAAATTGAATTCTGTATAGGAAACTACTATTGTAGTTGAACATTGTTCCAGTATATACTGAATAGCTACAATCAGTACAAATCATTGTATGATTAATTATATTATATTATATATTTAGCCCTACAACTATTTAGAGAGCTTAGTTATATGGGGTACAGTGGGCTGGGGAAGAGCCAATTACCTGCTAAATGTTTTGATTCCAACAAGCATATATATATATAAATTATTGTGTAGAAATCATTTAGAGTGTGCCTTTATACTGTGCATAATATATTATTCTATTCTTTGATTAATAATATAATATTATGTACAGTAAAAAGGGTTACTCTAAATGATTACTACACAATATAAAATACACTAGGCATTTTAGAAGCACATTTAGTTAAAATAGGATAAGAAAACATATATTTGTGTACATGTAAAAGCTTAATAGTTATGTATACATTATTATAAGTAGAAATTACCTGGAGATTTGATCCTTATATGTATGAAATTTATAACTTCAATCACTCCTGCGATCGCATAGAAATCATTCGCAATATGGCATTGTTGTTGTTAGTTGGGAATTTTCATGCCACGATTTTGTAGTTTAACTAACTCTGCTGCAACTTTGTGTTGTACAGTCGGCTGTTCCACATGAAATACATCTCCAATAATCTTCTGGTAACTGCCTGTCGTAGAATATCATAAAGCAAGTAACAGTTGGTCGCAAGTTTTTATCAATCGACTTCTATTTGTAGTGGGTTCTATTTTGCCTCCAGCAAGGAACGCAGATGCAGAACAGTTTCTTTCTTCAGGCGGAACCTCACTTTGTTTGAATGTTTTCTTCTTTGTATTTGTCAAAAGCATTGATTTTTTTCTTGATTGACTCGCCTTGATGAAGCTATATCGTCATCAGACAGCGATGAAACCGACGCGAGAGTCATTTTAGTAAATTTTATGTAGAATTGATGAAGTTAAGAGTGGTCGCAGGCGGCCTTAAGACGACGGCTGCTTAAAACTAGAAATTCTTAAAAATTTGACTGTTTGACAGCTGTCAAACTCTTAAGTTGCTTTCGAGAATACGAATCGGATGAATAATGCCCCATTAAATATTTAATTCTTAAGTGGTTTAATCGAAGTTATATTTAACTGGAATCAATTTAACAGGTCATTAGAGCTAGTTAATCGGAGTTAAAAGTTAATTGGCTTTCCAGTATTTGGGCATTAGTCCCATACAGATCTGAAATAATTTTGGGGACAAAAATATTGTTTTGGTGCTGTAATGTCACTCAATATCTTTCTTATTAAAGCATATTTCCCACCCACTAAACCACGGAATAACAACACTATTTATCATTGGTTGCAAAAAAACTAATGTGTGATAACGTCACCGCTAGTTTATCTAATATCATAATTAATTGTAACCGCCTGGCTTGGTAAAACATTCTACTCAAACTATGGTTTTAAAATTGGAATATGACATCAATATTATTTTTAGTTTATTCGTAAATGGACACTATACCGTAGGAATGCAATTAAAGATTCGGTTTTCCTATAATTGTATTTGCACCAGGAAAGTGACTACCGCTTATAGAGGAAAACCTAACGTATCCTAATCGTTGCTTTTTCGGATCACTCTGTGTAATTCTTTTTCAATCATCGACATAATACTGTCGAACAACAAGGAAGAATCATTTCTTGAAGTGAAAGGAAGTTTTTATATAAATCCCGTATATGGTATCCCGTATTTACTGGTGGTAGGTCTCTCATATGTGAGAGGCTGCCTGGGTGGGTACCACCGCAATGTCTATTTCTCCCGTCAAACAGCAGTTTAAATGCACTGTTGTGTTTCGGATTGAAGGACATTGTAGCCAGAGTAACTACTGGACATATAGAGACTAAACATCTATATGTCTCAGGATGGCGAGCGCAGTGGAATGCCAAGCATTGCTTTGTAATTCAAGGTGTTGTTTGGTTTTGCTCACAGATCGCTTCCAATAGATACCGCATTACGATAGTTTTGTTTTGAACCGAAAACGCCAACGAAGGGAACTGCGCGGGGGGTGGGCGGGTTGCAGCGCGGTCACTTCACTGGAGAGATGAGGCATAAGTCGATAAATAAAAAATGTATCGATAGTTCGATTTGCCAGTAAGTTCATGTGTTATGATCGCTTCTATAACTTAATTACCAACTTGTTAAATGTTTGATAATATTTTTTCACCGGCCTGATCTGATAAATTATACCAACCGGCAACCGCTAACTATGAATAAAATAGGATTAAGATTTATACTTTAGTATGTAACAGTTTTATTTCTATTATTCACCGTGTATTTTTGTATACCATAATGGCGAAATACCCAAATTAAGTGTTGATATAAAAGATCAGATAAAAATATGAAATAGTAAATAACTAAACCTCACGCCCTAAAGGGCTACAATAACTTATTCCGTTTCTTGAATTCTGACGGCGGCTGTAGTAAATGTAAATACAAGTGACGATGAAACCCACTTGACGAACTATGAATGTTTTTGAGACGATATATACAACGTATGTTAAAGTTTGTGCAATAGCTTGTGCTATTGATTCTCAATAAACTTAGTATACTAAAACTTATGATAAATACCCTCCCATTATATTTGAGAACGTATACAACTAGAGGGAAAAAAGGAAATTTAATTACGCCAAAGATAAATAAAAAAATATTGTAAAAGTACCTTGTTAACAAATTTAACTATTTCAAATTACATAAAATAACGTAATTATGGTAATTTGCAATTTTTATTTAAATCAATATATATTTTGTGACATTGTCATTTAATAAAATCAATTTACATTATTGTTTTACAATATCGATATTTCTGGGAATTATATTATAAACATGCGTCAAACACTAGAAGAACGCGTGATTTCGCCAAAAAAAGATGGCTTATTACGGTTATTGCTATGCGAAAAAGAGACGGCTGATTCTCCATCCGAACTCGACTGTTTGACATTGATACATTAACCAGTATAAATTGAGCTCGCTCGGGACCAAATTAATTTAAAAAATATTAGTTATCGATGAAAACTTATTGCGTTTTTTAGATACTTTATTTTTTTGAGTTTTTTGCACACCATTTTATTCAACAAATCATTTTTAACTGTAATATTATGTTCCCAAAATGTAATTTTCGCTAACGTGCGACGACATGTGCGGGTCCACTACTTGGACGACACTGATGACGCGACATTTGGCATCGGTTTATATCTATCCGATAGCTTATATGTGTTGGGCGCAACCGCTGCCTTGCATTAGGTATCTATTGGGAGTCATCTGTGGTTTTGCTACTGTTCACGAGCGGTCGCATCGCTTACCATCAGGCGAACGGCATGCTCGTCTCGTCATTAACAGCAATTAAAATTAAATAATAGTTAAAAAAAACTAAAATACACGCTTTAATAAGATATATATAGCGTGGGGTGTTTACAACAATTACTTATCCTCCTGCACCCCACGCTTTGTAACAATAAAATATATGTATTTTACTCCATTCTCTTATCTTAAATTCAGTATCAATTATTTTTACTTTTTTAGTTGTATATCTTATTAAAGCGTGTATTTTAGTTTTTTTTAACTATTATTTAATTGTTTTGACTAAAAACATCCATCTACGGCTGTATTTCCAGAGGAAGTTAGCGGCGTGCAAAATATCCATTTTTTTTTTCAATAAATCTATTTTTTTAAAATTATTGTATTGTCATCGGTCTTTGACAGGTGTGCAAAATTTGAATGAAATCTGTCCGTTTAAAGTGGGTCAAAATCGCGTCTTAAGGAGTCGGTTACAAACAAACATACAAGTGAAGCTAATATAAAGCGTGTAAAAAAAATTGAATAATTCCCGATTAGAATTTCCAACCCACGCTAATTCAATGGGACAATGACTTCCTATCTTCTGACTAGATATCAATATTTTTTATAGTATTTAGTGACATAAAACTCAACTTAAGTGTACTGCGTCCATTATCTAAATTTCTTATCACTACAAACATAAATTCATGGCGCCTGTGTCCGAACCGTGTAGAAATTGATTACATGTTCCTAGGTAGTTCGCTTATCAATAAATAACTACATTTTTTCATATAGTATAACTGCCAAATAAGGTCTTATACTAACGAGCATGCATGATTATCACAGGTCCAATAAAAGGTATGTTTAGTTGAGTGATTCTTAAATTTTTAGTCATGACCATAAGACGAAATTTTTGTTTAGCCGTTGACAATCCAGTTCGTCGATCGGTTTGGTTGTTATTGCAGTAACAAAACGTAAATAAATAAAGGTTATTTTCATGTCTATAAATAAATCATGCTAAAATTATATTATAGATATGAATGAAGCCTTAGGATGGCTCCAAAGACCACCGATTAAGAACTATTGTTTAGATCGAACTAATTGTAAGAAATCCAACAAATCCGCAAGATCTTCCGCAAACACAAATCACCTAGCGCAAATATATCTTAAAATATATTTCAAAAAGCAGTTTTCAAAATAAATACAGCAGATGACTAACACTTCGCTTATGATATAAAAACACCATTTAGTTGCCAGAAATGTTCGCAGAAACGGTGACGTCATCGGATCAATGCATGTCATTGCCAAGAGTAAACTCGATAACTTGACTCATGATTTAATAGTGCTAGTATGTCGAGAGTAAATTGGTAGTGGAATTTCATTCAATTTCTTGGTATCTCAACAAACAAGTCATAACTCTCTGCCTAATGCTTATGCCGGTGGTTTTGAAAGTCCAGATGTAGGGAAGTAGACAAAAAATATTTCGAACTCCTATTATTTACTTCGTGAATAATTTCGTTGCGGCTTAAAGACAAGTTAGACATTCCCGGAGACTCGCCGAGCTTCATTGCTTTTACTGAGAATCAATAGAATTATGGCAGAATGCCCAATACTCCTTGCCTCTTTCCATCCTTTTTCATTCCCGATTTGATGGACCGGCAACACATCAATGACCCAAGTGTTATGAATGTTCATGGGTGGCAATAATCACTTACCATCAGGTGAACTGTTTTTTCGTTTGCCGGACCAATATACAGGGTATACCAAGACTGCTACCGAAAACGAAGCCGGGTAGTTTAAGCGAGTTCAAACACAATGCAACAGAAAATTTTGCAAAAAAAAACGTCCATTTTTTTTTTGTTATTTTTCCCATGGTCGTATTTGGGTGGTAAATATATTTTTTTCCTAAATTAATAGTGTATACCCTTTTATTTATAAATACTCTAAGGTATAAAAGAGTTTAAATTATTATTTTAGCAAAAACTTTGGATTTACCACCCAAAAATTATGATATTTAAAAAATCATTAAAAATTAATGTCGCGTTTTCTTGCGAAATTTTTACTTGCATTGTGTTTGTAGTCACTTAAACTACCACCCGGCTTCGTTTTCGGTAGCAGTCTTGATATACCCGGTATATACATTTTGTTTTTTCACCAATTAAATATATGAAATGATTTAGAATAGTTGGTCATAGAGGTAATTAGAAATAATGAACTTAATTTTGGTAAAATGCATAGTAATATAGTCAATTTATAAAGGAATATGCTTTGAATCTCGATCTTGGCGCTTAGAGTTCGCTGTTTATTTATACCGTATGGAAACATAATTATGTAAATTATGGATGTAATTCGTAACATCTGTATCTATCTCCTAAAGCATACAGTATTTAATATATATCTTAATAATTTAAACTCTCTTATATCTTAGAGTATTTATAAATTAAAGGGTATACACTATTATTTTAGGAAAAAAGTTATTTACCACCTAAATATGGCAATAGGAAAAAAAATCAAAAAAAAAATTGTCGCTTATTTTTGCAACTTTTTCTGTTGCATTGTGTCTGAAGTCGCTTAAACTACCACCCGGCTTCGTTTTCGGTAGCAGTCTTGATATACCCTGTATAGATGTTTAGTCTCAATATGTCCAGTAGTTACTCTGGCTACAATGTCCTTCAATCCGAAACACAACAGTGCATTTAAACTGCTGTTTAACGGGAGATATAGACATTGCGGTGGTACCCACCCAAGCAGCCTCTCACATATGAGAGACCTACCACCAGTAATATCTGTCTCTATTAGTATCTCGAAAAACTGTTCCGTTTACTCATTACATTACAATGCTGCTTTAGAAAAACACAATCGTCACGATCATTCAAGGCCGACTGACCATGTTTGACTTGTCCTTTCCATACCGAATGAAGTGTGTTGTCTCATAATAATACGTTATCTAAACGAAGCACTGGGATAATAATATTCAAAAACGAAATGAAAAGATTTTTTTAAATCGTCAGTAAATAATACTTTTCTTATTGTATGTATGGCGAACCTAGTGCCTTTCACAAGAATCATGTAAAATGTACTATGTAATATAATGTAATGTAAATGTACTACTATGCAAGAATCTAAACTTATTTCCATTTCTACATGTCATGATATGAACAATCTTTCTCCATACTGGGCACAAAATTCCAGTAGCAGGAAACTTATAAGAGATAAGTTTACTTGTAAAAAATATAAAACTAAACGAATAATTATTACAACAAAAAAAACACATTCAAGAATAATAGTTTACGGAATGTTTCCAAGTCATATAAGGACAATCGACGATTTACAACAATTTAATGTCAAAAGCCAGTTTTGTACTGCTGTTGGCGACTAGGTATCTGTATCTGTATCAGCCCATACACGTCCCACTGCAGGGCACGGGCCTCTACAATCGAGAGTACGATTGAGAGTGGTTAGGCCATATAGTCCACCACGCTGGCCTAGTGCGGGTTGGCGGACTTACATACCATAGAAATTCTTATAAATCGCTATGGTATGCAGGTTTCCTCACGATGTTTTCCTTCACCGTTTTAGTGCGTGGTGATTGATTATCAATACACACATGACTTCGAAAGGTCAGAGGTGTGCCCTGGGATTCGAACCCGCGACCACCGTGAACATGTGGGCAACCGCGTTTCGTCCGTTTACCAACAGGCCACCACGCACATGACTAGGTATATTAATCTTCATTCCTCCAGTATTATATTTTTGTTGTATTTGTATCTAATGTTCTTAGAAAAATATCCTTGACAATCCGGCAGACGATAAATTAGTCTTAGATGTTTTAATGAGGCAAGTAGGATGCTAGCAAACTACTGGTTAGATTTCAATCATTTTGTTGGTTTTTTTGTGTCATTTGGTTTCTTGTAAGTTTAGTTTTACCTAAATCAGGATACCATTCTCATGCAATTTTCGTCTTTTGTTAGTTCGTGAGATGGCTGCAACACCAAACGTATTCCCCTCATGGTTTCATGGGCCAGTAATACTCTTACGTACAAATATTGTACACATTCATTTGTAGCGGTATTCATTCACCAACAAAGGAGCTTTTCGATGTGTACACAGGATATATCAAGACTGCGACCGAAAATGAAGCCGGGTTAACAGTTTTAGTGACAACAGAATACAATGAAACTAAAAATGTGGCAAAACGCGTTTTTTTGTGTTTTAAATATAGTCGTATTTGAGTGGTAATTCCATAGATTTGCTAAAATAATAATTTGAGCCCTTGTGTACATATCTTAGCGTCTTTAAAAATAATAGGGTGTACATTCTTATTTTAGATAAAACTATGTATTTATTTTACAGGAAAAACAAATTCGTCGCGTTTGTTTTTCAATGTTTTCAAGTTGCATTGTGTCTGAAGGCCACCTGATTTCGTTTTCTATCTTCTTAATATAACCTTTTGAATATATAAAGAAAAAATAATAGCCACCATGTCACAATATAGGAAAATAAAATAACGAAACGAAATGTGTGTAAGTTGTAGTTTTTATCGCAGAACCTGTGTTATAATGGAACGATTTAGCGTATCTGCAATTGTAACTCAGCTGATTAGATAATTCGAGATAGCAGCTATATCTTTTACCATAATTATTTATAGATATTTATATTGTGTAATTTAAACACGAGTTTTCCTATGGAGAAAGTACATTTAGAAAACTGGGTGGATGGAAACATTTGTTATTTATAAACTTACAAGCGGCCCAACCCAGCTTCGCCCGGGTATAAAATAGATTTCTGTACAATAATATGTACGTATTATACATATAAACCTTCCTCTTGAATCACTCTATCTATTAAAAAACCAGCATCAAAATCCGTTGCGTAGTTTTAAAGATTTAAGCATACAAAGGGACACAGGGACAGATAAAGCGACTTTGTTTTATACTATGTAGTGATTTGCAACTGTTTGCCTGTACAGAATCAGGATTGTTTTGATGAGATCAAAATAATGTAGGATTATTAACAAAATATTGCTATTTTAAAAACGTTTAGAAAATAATATAATGGTTTTTTCAGTAAATTAATTAGTAAAAATATTTTTATCTGCCACGTTTTAAGGTATATTTTTATATTCTCTATTAGTCCACACACATCCCTCTGCAGTGGGGTTACTATACTACGATCTGAACCGAAATTCGAATGTTCGGACGTCGTTCGTAAAACTGTGCCCAGGTACTCCACAAAATGTTCGAATCCTATCATAACCATAGATTAAGTTCGGAGTGTATGATAAGTGTTATAGAAAATTAATTCTTAGAAGTGTAAAGCTTATAACTTTCTTAGGACGTCGAATAGAATTGGAATAAAATTTGCGCAAAATCAATCTTTCGCTTTTATATCACGACAGTGTTTAGTGCAGGCCCGATAGATTATCGACGAGAAATAATTATTACTCATTGTCACAATTATTGTAATAGCAGCTAGAAACCGAATGATAATTAGATCCTGGATCGCGATAATTTGTCGTGTGTCACTCGGACGGGTTTTTTCTACCATGTACGGTAATCTGTATCCGGCCGGATATGAATGTCCTACCACCAGTATCTTTCATCATCCATAATTATAAAAACATTTTAATTTACCATCTTATTTATCAAGTAAAAATCTGCCGATGATCTGATATTTTTAATAAATTATACTCGTTCAATTAGGGTTATATACTTACGGCCAATCTCTATATCCTAACTTTAACGTGCTGGTAGCGACCATTACCATGTCAATTCAATTCAACCCTTCATTAAACTAAGATCGACCTATACATTTATCTTACCTGGTTACATATAAATATATACACCATATCTACAGCTCGTTATTTGTTAACTGAAACATAAAAAGCATCGAAATATCTAATGAAATCTTTTGTTAAAGAAAGATAGATTATTGTTATATTAGATAGATTATTGAGAACGGCTGTTAGTCACAACACTAACACAAGGAATATTTTATTAATTTCCTTTATTTTATATTTCCAGGTGGACGTAGACGAATGCGAAGACATCGCGACAGAGTACAACATCAACTCAATGCCGACATTCGTGTTCGTCAAGAACAGCAAGAAACTCGAAGAGTTCTCCGGAGCCAATGTCGACAAACTCAAGAACACCATTCTCAAGCTGAAGTAAAGAGTATGTGTAGTTGTACGCTCACAAACCTGGCGAAGACAAACCCAGTACAAACATTGGACAAACCAATCCGTCCAATAGTTGGACCCAACACCAACTATTCTCAGCCAGGACGCATTTAATTTCTTTAGCCAGTGATAGGATCACGTTTTTGTTTTGTTTGTATAAATGCATATTTTTGTAACACGAGTTAAGTTTTGCCACCAGCACAAGTGAGGGCGTACAACAGTCACGTATGATTTCTGTGTATTTTTCATTATATATGTATGTTATAAAGTATTGTTACTCCAATAAAGTATCTTAAATAATGTTATTGTTTTATTAATTAGTGTGATGCTGTATGAGGTTGGGTGGTTTCCTAGGGTGCCTAAAATAAAGGGATGTTGGAAGCCTAGGATGCTTATAGCATGAAATATCTTACCACGCTCGCCGATAAACCAGTACTAACTATACAGGTGTCCAAAGAAATGGCACACCTACTCATACCGGGTATCTCAAGACTGCTACCGAAAACGAAGCCGGGTGGTAGTTTTAGTGACTACAAACACAATGCAACTAAAAATGTCGCAAAGAAACGCGACAATTATTTTTTATAATTTTTTAAATATCGTCATTTTTGAGTGGTAAATCCATAGTTTTTGCTAAAATAATAATTTAAACACTTTTATACCTTAGATTATTTATAAATAAAAGGGTATACACTATTATTTTAGGAAAAAATGTATTTACCACCTAAATATGGTCATAGGAAAAAAAATAACAAAAAAAAATTGACGCTTTTTTTTTGCAACTTTTTCTGTTGCATTGTGTCTGAAGTCGCTTAAAGTACCACCCGGCTTCGTTTTCGGTAGCAGTCTTGATATACCCTGTATAATAACAAAGATGGCGAGAAATCAAGAATTAACATCCACCTGCTTCCCCTTAACAAATTACGCCAAAGTTTTGAGAGTTCTTGACATCGACTATTTGTAAAAAGTGTTAAGGCGAAGTCCATGAGTTTTACAGCTGTTAAAAATGGATTTCATGGTATATTCCTAATTCCGATAACCGTGTAACTAACGACGAAACGATAAAATACGTACATGTTTACCCATTACAATTAGTTTTATGCGAAAAAGTAGTAATACTACTTAAATTTTAAATGGTCATAACTCCAAACCGGATAGATTCCAAATATTATTTCTTTATTACCATATTAATATTATGCCCCTGTATCAAACTTAGCAAGTGCACAATTTTCCTGCACTCCCGGTATTATGTTCTAAGAATTAGTATAGATTGTCTACGATTCTGGGGCACTACTCTGAAAACCCGAAACGAAGTTCGAATCTTCGGACAATCGAAGTTTATGACGATACGAATGTACCTACATAGACTTATGGTCATAACCATACTTATGGTTACGATGTTCGTTATACGAATTACATTTACAGAGTAGGTACATTCGTGCAACGAAAACCAACCAAGAGTACAAACCGTGCATTGAGACAATATACAGCCCACAAATGTATATTCCGTAATTCATTTGAGTGTTCTGAGTCTCGTCAGTTTTTGATAGGGGGAAATATCTTAATAAGAAACAGTTAACCGGTTTATTTTTTCGCTCTGAACATACATATCCAGTTAATTGTTAAGCTCCTAAAACTTCTGACCAAGGCTATATTTTTTATGATAAAATAAAACAACGAATAGACCCAACACAATTTAATCTATTTTTTTAAATACAATTAAATTGATAATCAATATTGTAAATGTACAAATCGTATTTCACTTGTAATTAACTTTCAAACTTAAACGTTCATACTACAGTCGAAAGGGCATATTTGTTGACAATGTTGTACATAAATCTTTTCAGTTATCAGCAATATAATATTCCTTCCGATGAATGAAAGGTCGTAAGTAAAGCTAAAAACAAGCTATAGTATTCCGTCTTACGCATAGAGTAAAGAAGCAACCATAAATACTAGAGAAACGCGTCTTAGACCGATCTGAACAATAGATTATTTTGTTAGTCGTAAGCTTAAATCGTGACCTTGTATGTTCCATTGTCCTGATTAGCCAGTTAGTCGCATCTAGTATCTATGGCCGCTTCTTTACTCTATGAGTAAGACGTACGTACGAAAGTTTGATTTCAGCTTAAAGTTGAAACCACACTATGGTATTTCGTCTTACGCATAAAGAGCGGTAAGTACGGGGCCAACTGACCAAACAGGACAATGGGACATACAAGGTTCTTTCTATGTAGTCTGAGGTCACGTCTTAAGCGTATGACCTATAATGTACACACAACAAAAGAATCCATTGTTCAGATTGCTCTAAGACGCGTTGCTCTAGTATTTATGGCCGCTTCTTTACTCTATGCGTAAGACGAAAACCTATAGTGTGATTTCACCTTAATACAACAGTATTTTGCACATACACCCTTTCGACTATGGAGAGCTGTATTGTTATTCTTATGTTACTCCACTCAAATCACAATGTAAGGCACTAAACTGCATCTGAAACAATAAAATTGGCTGTATATTATTTACAAATATGTGAAAAAACATTTAGGTGTTGAAACAAGTAGCTGTAGTTGAAGGAAAGCAAAAAAACTAGAAACTTTAAAGACTGGACTAAACCCAGGATTTATTCCTAAGAAACTATTCAAATACAGGCTTATTCATTTGTCCCTTTCAAACGCCTTTTGAATTCAGTTTGAGCGCGGAAGACAAAACATTTGACATTTACACTAGGTTTTATATTGTCTTTGAAAATGGCCAATACCATTTCTCAATCATATTTAAAGAATAGATCGGTCGGAGTAAATCATATGATAGCATAAAAGTAATCGGAATTTATTTTTTATGGTAAATATTTTGCGTTTAGATTATTTTGGTGATTTTTTAATCTTTCATTTCCAGTAGCTTCGTGGATATAGGCAAAACAGTCTACTTGACTAATCTCTAGAAACTTCTTTATATCCCGTTGAAACAGTGTTATGGAAATGATAATCCAAGATCATTGCGATCATCATTCGCCGAAAGCGCTATAGTGGCAACTAAATAAATAAATACACCCCAACAGTCACATACATAGTCCTGACCCCGCACTAAGATCTACTCTTGTGTCGTAGGAATCAAAAACTACGAGAGACTTTTCGGTCTCACAAACACCCAGGTATTCAAGTATGTTGGACAACCTGTTAAATATCAGCCAATAGGAGGACAAAAAAGGTTGCCCGGCACCACCATTTTTATCTACGTTTTTGAAGTATCAGCGCTCCCTCTATATTATACAGGGTATATCAAAAGTGCTACCGAAATAAAGCTGGGTGGTACTTTTAGTAACTACAGACACAATGCAACTAAATTTGTGCAAAAAATTGTGTCAATTTTTTTTGGTTCTTTTTTTTTATTGGTCGTATTAGGGTGGTAAATACATAGTTATTTCTTAAATAATAGTATACACCTTTTTATTTTTAAAGACACTATGGTACGCAAAGCTTTAAATTATTATTTTAACAAAAACTACCACCCTAATGCGACGATAGAAAAAAAATGCCAAAAAAATCATCGTAATTTTTTGCACATAATTTAGTTGCATTGTGTTTGTACCAAAACTGCCACCCAGTTTCGTTTTCGGTAGCACTCTTAATATACCCGGTATATATGCATTACGCTTCAACATCTAGTCACTTAAACTCAGTAACAGTGTATACACATATCTGATATAACACACAGTGGTCACATACAATAATCTAATCCCGTCGTTTCTTGGCGTGCGTGTCGTGTCTGTCGTGGTGGTCTCGCTTGCGACTCGACTTGTCGGCGCGCTTGGCCTCGCTCAAGAACCGATCCAGACCGAACGGATCGAAGTCTGGCTCAGGCTGTGGACGGGGCTGTGGACAAATGTATAAATATATCAATTATTATTAATATTGGCAAAGGCAAGGCAAGCGAAATGTCAGACGCCCGTCTACAAGGTGGACGGACGACCTGGCTAAGGTTACAGGAAGTCGCTGGATGGAGGCTACTTCCAACAGGTCAATGTTGGACTTCCTGTGGCTGAGATGATGATGATCATTATTATTATTAAAATTAGTAGTTGAGAAAAAAGAGATATATTTTACTTGTTTATGACTCAATAATGAATATACAATTGTGATCAGAGGTTCAATATCTTGAAACTCAAATATATTTTGATATTGATTCTTCCATTATTGATTGTGAATTTAACCCTAAATTTAATGTTTTTAATGTTTTTAGAAGATTTCATTAAGTTCACTCAATTTGAAATGGAGCAGATATTTATGTTTCATAACAGAAATATTTTATTTTTATGATATTTCTTATGCTATTACTATATAAACTAACTGGAGAAAAATAAACTTGCCGTTTGTGAAACCACATCAATACACTAAAATAATCTAAACTAATAAATGTAAAAACTGCCTCGGTGGCGTAGTTGTACTAGGGTACGATTACAAAGCGGAGGTCTCGGGTTCGAATCCCGGGTCCGGCAACATGATATTGGATTTTTCTATTCATTATCAGCCCGGAGTCAGGAATTCGTGCCCGATATGGCGATAGGCTCGCCCCCTATCACACTGTGGGACGAAACATACAAGGCGAAACGTGAGTGACCTGGTTGTATCTCTGCCTACCTGTTCTGGGGAAAAAGCGTGTGTTTATGTTTGTAAGTATAAATGGTTGGATACTAACCGCTTCTTCTTTAGACGGCGCGTCTTTCTCAAACTGCACGGGCCCGGCGCGAGTGTTTGTACTACTGGTGCCTGCAAACTCTTTGTCGGCCACGAATCTGGAATACATATTCACTCTCAACTTAACGTGTAGGATATTGGTTGTGGAATACTCTCAATAGTTTCTTTATTTTTATGGCCATGAATGGCGAGACAAGCTTGCCGTTCGCCTGATGGTAAGCGATACGACCGCTCGTGAGCAGTAGCGAAGCAAAACACCTTGAATTACAAAGCAATGGCTTGGCATTCTACTGTGCTCGCCATCCTGGGGCATAAGATGTTAAATGTCAATATGTCCAGTAGTAACTTTGGCTACAATGTCCTTCAATCCGAAACACAACAGTGCATTTATACTGAGTGATTTACACACGCACCGAGAGAAATATTTGTGCGGCCCACAAATATTTCTTTCGGGTCTGGGTGTTTGTGAGACCCGAAGTCTCTCGTAGTTCCCACCCACGTCTTTTGTCGTGGGTATCCAACCCACGACAAAAGACTCGATCTTAATGTGAGGTCAGGACTATTGGGTGTTTATTTATTTATTTTATTTATTTAAAAATTTATTGTACACCTAAAACTAATACAGAAAAAATATTTTAAAAAAATGGTGTTATTTATTTATTTATTACCAACCTTCTAGTGTTAGCGATACTCTCCAGGTCTCCATAGTTATCCTTATCAGCGTTCCTCGTAGGTCTGTATATGTGAGAGCCCACGTTATCCTGGTTGCGCCACGGTTTGTCGTAGACATTGTATGCCTCGTCATCCCCATAGCCTGCAATAAAATGTGTTAATTTTAAGGCTTGTAAGTTTGTAGGTAAGATTTTAAAATATTTTTTATTTTTGGATTATGTAGATTATTTCACGTACATTGACTTTAATGCGTGGCTGAAGTTCCATATTAGCTAAACAAGCAATAAGATAGTTAAACTAGAATCAAGTGGTAATTATTTGAGCCCTTTGAGGTCTTTACAGTCATTTTATTATTGTTTTGTTCATTTTATTAACTTTCTCCTTAATGTTACCAACAAAGACATTCACAATCCCAAAGATGTCAGCATATTACTAGATAAAAGCAAAATAAATCTTGGAAATATTATACTATTTATACATTGAACTTTGAGCATGATAGGACTGTACCAATGACATTATCAGATGATGGTAAACACCATTAGGGTATAAAGATCTTGTCTTTCTATATATTGATCATAAAATAATACAATATATGTAATAACTGACCGCTGTCCATTCCTTTGCTGTTGTTGAACAGACGCTGGTCAAACATGGCCTCACCGCCAGCGTTGGTCTTGGCCGGCATACCGAGAGCGATCTGTTCAGATATGTCGCGCTCGCGATCCTTGGCCAGTTTCGATCTAAAAATATAAGATAGATTAGAAAATACTTTAAACTTATGAAGTATTACGTTTACTTCTGTTCGGTGAATAGAACCATACAAACATACATAAACTCAGGCATTTTAACCAGTAGAAACCAGTACACCAATGTCTTGTGTTGTATATTCCGTTCCACGATGTGATAGTGGGTGAGCCTATCGCCAAATTGGACCTGGGATTCGAACCCTTGTACCTCAGCTTTGTAAGCATATTGTAGTACAACTATGCCACCAAAGCAGTCAGTAGAATCCAAGTTATGAAAACAAATACTTAATATCCATATTTTTCGTAGTATAGGTGTTGGGAAATTGATATTCGTAAAATTAAAACAATAGCATTATTTCATAACCACACATTCTAAAAGCCCACTTTTAGTAAAATACATATCCTCAACCAGTAGCCAGTGTGGTAGACTATATGGCCTGACCATTCTCAATCGAAACCTCAATGAAATGAAATGAATAAATTTAAATCTTCACTGAAACAGCATCATTATTTTTTTTCCCTTATTTATTTGGTACATTTTACTAAACAGTATCTTAATCCTTACCTCTTATCAGGCGCAGCTCTAGCCAGATTCCTCTCCCGCTGTCTCTCCTTGTGTCTCTCAGCTCTGAGTTGGTCTCTCTCGGCCACTGTGAGTCCGCTCTCATCGATCTCCGGGGCTTCTGGCTCTTCTTCAGGTGCACGGATACCTGGGGATGTTTGATGTTAAATATGGTGCGGTTTGAAGTTGATTTATGTGGTATGTGGGATTATTTTTAAGTAATGTAATTCATTAATTTTAATTGTTTAAAAATACTAGTACACAGTTTTAAATTTAATACTAGTACACAGTGTTGGAATAAAAAACAAAAGCAATAGCAATCACCAATGGGAAGTTATATAAATAAGCTAACTTTTGCTATTTGCGATTGGGATACAGCCGATCGGCTAATATTATATACGATCTCGTATAATCTATAAAGTGAGTTTTTTTTATGAACCCATTAAAGATGAAAATGAACTGTCAATTTTGTGTGCCATTTTAAATGTGAAAAATGGTTATAATATACCGGGTATCTCAAGACTGCTACCGAAAACGAAGCCGGGTGGTAGTTTTAGTGACTACAAACACAATGCAACTAAAAATTTTGCTAAGAAACGTGACATTTTTTTTAATCATTTTTTAAATATCGTCATTTCTGGGTGGTGGTTTTTGCTAAAATAATAAACTCTTTTATACCTTAGAGTCTTTATAAATAAAAGGACTTTATAAATAAAGTCTTTATAAATATAAATAAACTATTATTTTACGAAAAAATGTATTTGCCACCCGAATACGACCATATAAAAAAAATAACAAAAAAAAATTTGCTTTTTTTTCCAACATTTTCTGTTGCATTGTGTCTGAAGTCGCTTAAACTACCACCCGGCTTAGTTTTCGATAGCAGTCTTGATATACCCTGTATAGTCAATTTATTGTTTACAAATTCAGAGAGGGACAATTAGCACTAGCAGAAATATATGGTAATTTGAAATAGCAATAATTCCCATTACTATAGTACAGTCAAGCTATAACAATGTATCTGATGGTTAGAGCAGTGTAAATAAGATGGCGTATGCTCCTGTGAGATAAACTTGTCACTCGATGTGCCTGATAGTAAGGACAATGCAGTTCAGATACAGCATCAATCAGTATGAGATGTACCATACATTGATCTTATCGTTTTGATCTGATCGTTGTATCTTGGATGACTACAACAAATCCTTGACCAATACAGGGTATATCAAGACTGCTACCGAAAACGAAGCCGGGTGGTAGTTTAAGCGACTTCAGACACAATGCAACAGAAAAAATGGCAATAAAAAGCGACAATTTTTTTTTTGTTTTTTTTTTTCTATGGCCATGTTTGGGTGGTAAATACGTTTTTTTCCTAAAATAATAGTGTATACCCTTTTATTTATAAATACTCTAAGGTATAAATGAGTTTAAATTATTATTTTAGCAAAAACTAAGGATTTACCACCCAAAAATGACGATATTTAAAAAATCATAAAAAATAATTGTCGCGTTTCTATGCGAAATTTTTAATTGCATTGTGTTTGTAGCCACTAAAACTACCACCCGGCTTCGTTTTCGGGAGCAGTCTTGAGATACCCGGTATTTACTGGTGGTAGGTCTCTCATATGTAAGAAGCCACCTTGGTAGGTACCACCGCAATGTCTATTTCTCTCGCCAAACATTAATTTAAATGCACTGTTGTGTTTCGGTTTGAAAGATATTGTAGCCGGAGTGGCTACTCAACATGTTGAGACTTAACATCTTATTTCTCATTAAAGCGAGCACAGTGGAATGCCAATCATTGCTTTGTAATTCAAGATGTTGTGTGGTTTTGCTACTGTTCATGAGCGGTCGTATCGCTTACCATCACGCGAATGGGATGTGCGTCTCACCAATCATAAAAAAAAACTATGTAAACTTTGAAGCATTTTGAGGCTGAATGAACCCACCAGCTCTACGTTTCCTCTATCGCCTCCCTCACTTCGTGGTGTATATACAAAGCCACTCACCAGCCCGATGGTCCCTGGCCCTCTGCGCCAGCATCCTCAGATGCTCCTCTTTCTTCTCCTTCTCACGCTGGGCCAGACGCCTCTCCAGCTGGGCTCGAGCCTCCACCGCCTCTCTCGCCTTGCGGTCAGCTATGTACAGTGCCTCGGCCAACTTGGAGAAGTTCTCGTTGATGTGAACTTGCTGGAGACCACGCCCGTCTGCTGCTAGACGCTTGTCCAGCGGGATTGTGTAACCTGGGGATACACAAGATATTATATTGTTGCCAGTGTTGCCCAGTTAAGCTGGCTTCCCACCAGATTCAACATACAAAACCACTAACTCCACTAACCACTAAAAGCCATTGTTTTAGTGGAAAATGCACTAAGTGTTGCACACTGATTGTTGCAACTATATTTTCTATAGTTTGTAAGGTAAGTCAAAACACACTAGGCTTGATGGACTTAACTACCTATGGTTTAAAACCCTCACAATTGAACTCTCAGTTGAAGAGGAGTGCCGTGCTCAGCAAAGGGTGATTATGGGCAGATATTGCTATGTAGTTGGTACTGCATGCAGTATTGAAGCATGGCAAAACCTCAAAGAAATAATAATCAATGTCTTAATTTTTAGAAATAATATTCCAAGTAAAGGTGACAATAAAGATATCAGAAAGATGGCTGGTAGCAGTTGGAGACATTGGGCTGAAGATCGAGCCCAGTTGCGTGCCATAGGAGAGGCCTATGTCTAGCAATGGACGCGATTAGGCTGATGATGATGAAGGGAGACAGAGACCACTGGAGGCAAGTTTTAAATGCACTTTCCTTCCTATAATAGTTAATATAGTCTTGGTCTGGATTAACCAAGGGTGAATTTTTGTTTGTTCATGGCTGCGAGGAATTGCAGCTTCCTCACGCGCCAGGCGGCAAGTCTGGAAACCCCATGAACCCACTTCCAATCTCCCAAAGATCATCAAGCTCAAAACGCTCTGGTTAAAAAAAAATAGTATAGTATAAATTGTAATAACATACCCTTAGCGTTCTTCCAATGCGACACACAAGGCGGCACCTTCCAGTCGCGCTGCTGCTTGACAGACACCCGGCGCGGCGGCGAGTGCAGCACGGGCGCGGGGGGCGAGGGCGCCGCGCGCGGGATCTTGCGGTTGATCTGGAAACGTGGCGGCTCCAACGGGTCCCACTGGGCTTCTACCATCCTGGATGAAACAATATTCTTTTAGAGATAGGTGTATATGCACATAGTTAGCATAATTGCTCTTCATCATACACAGATGTCAGCTACTACTAACTACACTACTGAACAGTGGAGCATAGACTTGGAGGGCTTCAAAAGCTGGAATCGCACATAGCTTAGTGTTGTAAGCGTTCATGATGGACATTGACTAGTACATTCAAATGGCCTGTTTGCATATTTTCCTACAATTCCATAAAAAAAATTATCAAATACAATTCAACACAGCTGTGTTAAAGAATTTCTGCTGAGAAGTATCTTGATCATTAAAAAAAAACATTTTTAAATATATCAAGTGGCCAAATATGTTTTAACTTCTTTACAATGATAACACATTCCAAAGAGGATGTAATGTCACACAGCAATTAACAATATAAATCTGAGATAATAATTCATCTTACAACATTATAAATTCCTCTATTTGTAATCACAGAAAAATTAATAAAAACTAATACATACCTAATAACTCTTTGCTTGGCTCCAGAATTGAAGGCACCTCCTTGTTGTGCTGGGGTGTATCGGATATACTGTGCAGGGGCCTGCAAACATTATGCACTATACAAGCCATTGTCAATCTTATTCCTGGAGTATCAGATTTATTTTAGATAATTTTGCTTTTTGCAAGTATTGCTATATAGTCATGATGATATTTTTCTGCTTTAACAGATATTGTTATACATAAATAATTGTGTGTTCATTGCATTTTACTTTATTTACAAAACTATGGAAAAAACTCAACAAATCCGTAAGTGTAGATTAAAAACAATTAAACAGACATTATTCATAACAGTTTCCACAAATTGCCATACCACATAAACAAGAACAAAGGTGGCAAAAGTTATTGTCGAGTTATTTTTTTTTAACTGACACAGTATAATGCCTTCACTGCACCTGATGGTAAGCGCAAATTCCATCCAGAGTATAGAATGGCATTAGTCCCATTATTTATAACTTTATTTCATTATGCATCATATGTAATACCATAATAATTGTTAAGCCTGTAAATCTGATTGCTTGCAAAATAATTGCATACAATAAATTATAATCTCAGTAACATCCAATCTCAACTTACAGTTTTCTGAGCAGCCTTGACAGGCATAGCAGCAGATATTTTAGCATTGGTCAATTTCTCAAGGGCTAACTTAGTCTTCTCCGTAACATCCTGAATGTCTTCCTCGTTTGGCTTCTGGAGTGTAGGGTCATCTTCTGCCAAAACTTCTGATGGTAGCAAATCTGTCAATTTGGAGTATATTATCTGGAAAGAAATATTGACTATATTAATGATTAATAATTTTGTACAGGCATTTGACTAATTTAAAAATTTTAGAATTTACATATACTCAAGTGGGTTCATTTTGTTTTTCAAAAATGTGCTCTTCGTGTTTATTTACTTGAATGCAAGCTTTGCAAAGGCTCTTTTATTAACTTACTATATTATTACATGTTGCTCCACATTTTTTAAGTATGGAAGTAAATTGTTCATGAGGATTTTCAATTAACCAAATTAAGTTTCTTATACACTAAAGCTGTTCCTAATTTTGATATGTTTGCTGTTCTTGATTATCACTTATTAAGTATTATTCCTGAATTTCCATCTCACCTTGTCAGCACCATGTCCTTGTCTGGCTATGGCAGAGTATTTCACTCTTCCCGACTCATCCAACTGCACTGCTAGTGCATTTGAAGTGCTCTCCTTGCCACGCATGCCCATACCCAGGGGGTACTGGGCCACGTGGATCTCGGGAAATGCTCCTCCATCTGTGAAAAGATATTTACGCTTAACTTTACATACCTATACTCCAAAAACTAATCTCAATGAGGAACACATAAGTGACCTTTTATAATTTACTAGGATTCACATTTCAATGTGAACTCTATCATGACTATTACTTGGCATTTAAGAATAATCCAGTAGTTACTAGAGTGCACATATTTGGAATCGAAAAAATTAAATTACTAATAAATTGAACAATAGCTAACCATAACTTTACTCATAAGTACACAGACATAGCCCTAGATTCGAACCTACTATCTGTTTCTAGATAGTAGGTAAGCCTGGTTTGTTGCCAAGTAGTCTATTCCTTGTTGGATAAAATTGTAGATAAAAACAAAGAATTACCTCCAAAGTCCTCCTCTTTTCGTGGCACCCATCCTTTCCTCTGTCCATACGGTGGAACACTAGTCTGAGACACAACAAGCGCGCTTCCAACGCGCTTAGCTTTTAATTCGTCATCTCTGTCCCATACCTGCTGCGTGGGAGCTGGCAGTAAACTGCAAGTAAATAATCATGTTTACCATGAGAATTCAAAAAGTTTTAGTTGTGGTTTCAGGCATTTAGAACGATGTTTAGGTGTAAATTTTATTTACACGCAAAGAAAACTTTGGGTACATTTTATATTTAGGTCAAGAAGGTTTGTACAAGTTCATAATATTACGTATTTAATAAACTAAATAAAATCAGCACACACTTACCTAGATAGTGACGCCATTTTAATTTTATTAGTTTTTTTTTACACTGCGCAAAGATAAACGGAATATAATTTCTGAACGAAAATAATCTGCATTGTGTTTGTGATTACAAGAAATAGAGAACTTATGTTTCGTGCGAATATATCACAGAATATATTAAGAGCGTTTATACCCTGCACGCGCTTTTTGGCTTAAAAACAGGACTTTTCAAATGAGTTAATAGCCACCAATAAACAATTTAAAGGAAAAATAATTATTACTAATAGACATGTGTAACTCAGGAGTGATTTACTCAAAAGATATATATCCGACGTAGGGAGTGATTATATCTTTATATCCCTTGCACTCAAACTAACTCATTATATCCGTACGCGTATATAATGAGTTAGTTTCAGTAAATCAGTTTTCATGTTTTCTACAAATATTTTAAAAACCACTATAAAACACGCTGTCCGACGTGGATCAAATCAGACCGCCGCAAGGCCTTCTAGAGGGAGGACGTATCGCTCGTCGCTCCGGCCTGGCTGCAGTCGATTATGCCGCGCGTAGTAAAAATAGCCACGCGTGGAATGCGATTACCACATCTTAGTACTATGGTAGTAAAATATTTAATTATTTTTATTACCTACAATGATTTTGTAGTGAGTATAAATTATGTTTCAGGTAATATAATGGGATGTAATTCCGAGGCTAAATTATGTTATGTAATATAAAATTAAATATATTTCGTAATTGTAAGGGGTTGTAAGGCCCCTAACACTATTTATGTGTTCGAACACGAAATGATTAATAAAACGTCCGTAGTGTATACTGATTGAACACTGATTTGAATGCAACTTAACAATGTAATAATAACGAAAATATGATTAGTATCCAAAATTTGTATTATTCTTTGCTTGCACAGTAATATTTGTCTACTTATAATGCAAATAAAATATTTTTATGATATTATATTACAGTTACATTTCAAATGAATATTTGAAGCGCACGGATCAAAGTTGTTTGAGCCGATTATATAGCGAACCGACGCGGCAGCTCTACGCACACAGCTTTGGTCGCTTATGTGTGCGTGAAATTAACGAAGAAATACCTTTTGTTGACTTTGCGCGCAAGGTGTATACGCTCTTAAGATTAATTATAATTATTCTTAAAGCAAAAATTATGTCTTCGCCCTATTTAAATACCTCTACTACCCAAATATTTTGCTGTGGAGCAATGTACTCTATATTATGTATCATCATCATCATCATCATCAGCCTATTCGCGTCCACTGCTGGACATAGGCCTCTCCTATGGCACGCCACTGGGCTCGATCTTCAGCCCAACGTCTCCAACCGCTGCCAGCCATTTTTCGGATATCATCGCTCCACCTCGTTGGAGGGCGTCCTACACTACGCTTACCGAGGCGCGGTCTCCACTCGAGAACACGTCTACCCCAACGGTTGTCGGTTCTCCGACAAATGTGACCAGCCCACTGCCACTTCAACTTGCTGATACGCTGGGCTATGTCGGTCACCTTGGTTCTCTGTCGGATAACCTCATTCCTGATTCTATCCTTCAGGGATAGAATAGATCCTTCTTCAGATTTGCGGACGATATCGTCATAATGGCTGAATCCGTGCAGGATTTGCACCATATGTTGACCAGCTTAGCTGATTCTTCAGCTCGCATCGGTCTCCGGATGAATTTGGATAAAACTAAAATAATGTTTAATAAACATATTGATCCGGAACCGATCGTTGTGCATGGAGCTCCTCTTGAGGTTGTTTCGGAATATATCTACCTCGGGCAGAAACTGCAATTAGGTAGAAACAACTTTGAGAGTGAGGCTCGAAGAAGAATCCAGCTGGGCTGGGCAGCATTTGGGAAACTTCGTCGGGTCTTCTCGTCGCCAATACCGCAAAGCCTGAAGACGAAAGTCTTCAATGAGTGCGTCTTACCCGTAATGACATACGGTGCCGAGACGTGGACACTGACGGTGGGACTGGTTCACCAATTCAAAGTCGCTCAACGAGCAATGGAGCGGGCTATGCTCGGTGTTTCCCTGAAGGATATTATGTATGACGTGTGATAAAAATAGAGTTTTAGATATTTCTGTAATAAACATAAAGTACTTCAAAATCAGATTTTGCAATAGGTGTAAGAAATATTAATGTGTGGAAATTGTATGATTCATCTTATCAAAATAGTATTTTTGAACGAAAATAATTTACTTTTTAATTATTTTGTTTATGTAATAAGGAATTTACGGAACAGCCAAATTTATACATTTCATATGTTTATTGGCTGTAAATGAATATTTTAGTACAAATATTGCATTATCAGGTTGTTATATATTTTTATTGTTATAGACAAGTATATTACTTTCTCTAAAAATAAATAAAGTATTTATAAAAAGGTGGAGAAACGTCAGTTTCGTATATATATGAAGTAGACAGCGAACGTCTCCCTTTTATAACCTCAAAAATGCGCGAGAAGTATAGTGTTCTGATGGCGAAGTGATCTAATTTTATCATTTAATTGGTGTTCAAGTGAACGGATTGCCACAATGCCGTCGAAGAAGAGAAAATACAATGCAAGGTTCCCAGCTGTAAGTTGAAAAGGCCCAAAAAATCGTTCGAAAACGGTCAAAATCTATGTTGTTTTCGTGAATAATTTTGTGAGATTGGTGATACGACATTGTTTGTTTGTAGGGGCGAATCAAAAAGATTATGCAGACAGATGAAGATGTTGGGAAAGTTGCTCAGGCCGTGCCAATCATAATTTATATCCTTTTCAATGTTAAACGTTATTTTAATCTTAGACCTTGTTTAATTGGGATGAAATGTTTTTGATCGTTGACAAACTTCGTCAATGACTGATTTTTTTTAGTTCCATATTTGAGTTTGCACTCCATTAATAAATACGCTGTACAAATCAACTGAGCAAAATAATACATGGTATACAAAAAGATAAAGCCATTGTTTATACTCTTATTGGGATTTGTTTTCATTACATCTCCCTATGTCTCTATTTTTTATAGCCCGTGATTTTGAAATAGGAATAAGTTAGCTATATTACCAACATTGAAAGAGTTGTCCAATGGACTGTTTTTTATTCCCAAAACTCATCAAACATTAGTGTAGGAAAGTATCTTATTAGGAAATACCTACTGTAGCTATGTATGTATGAACCTTTAGGGGAAAGTGCTAAAATATAATCCTAAATTAAATTAGTTAAACATGATCACAAGTTTCAACCATATTTTGTTGTATTTTGGCTGTATGATCAGTTTTACTTCACCATTTTTGAATGTGTTTGTTTAAAATGTTGATCACAGTGTAAACAAAAATGAGGTGACCTTTTGTGGTTTATTGGACTATGTTTCAAAACCACATATACAAATACAGTTTTTAGAGCATGTGATTATCAGTTCAAATATGACTGTACTAAAATATTTTATTTAATTTAAACAACCAATTTATATTGTTAAGTTAAAGGCAATATACTTTCCCAAGTGTCTTTTCATGATAGTAAAGTATGAAGTTTACCATAATACAGGTTGACATTTTTGTTTTGTTTTATAAATAAACAATTGAAAATGCCATTCTACTTCAAAGAATAGGTAAATGTTTATTACTTAATGTAGTTTTTGTTATGTGTATATCATTAAAAGATTGTCATATCTTTAGTATGCAGTATGTACATAATATAGGTAGGCAATTACCCCTTAATGTGTCATATGGTTATGGCATTAAAATAATGATTTAAATTTTAATAATAATATAAACCACTATTTTATAAGATATGTGTGAAAGTCATACATTTTGGCCTATATCACATTTTATTATTGTAGTAGTAAAAACTTTGAATTCAAATTAAAATTATGTTTACACTAAAGGATGAACATACAACTCTAATGTGTTACAATGCAAACACAAGTTACGATTGACTTATTGAATAAATATCATGTTACAAGAACAAATATTATTTTATGTACATAAGAAATAATGTGTAAACCGAGGCATAAGTTGCCAGCACATAACTATGATTCATTGAATATTTGTTTGCATCTATTAAGACATACTTTTTGTTCAAGAGATTTGATACCCTGGGGCCAAAAGGGGTATATTAGTGTCTCTGGCCTGTACAAACGTGGACATTGTGACTGAGCTGGGTCCCTAGCAATACCTACGCCATATAAATACCGTACAGGCAAGCGAAGTGTCGGACGCCCGCCTACAAGGTGGACAGACGATCTGACTAAGGTCGCAGGAAGTCGCTGGATGCAGGCCGCTTCCAACAGGTCATTGTGGAGATCATTGGGGGAGGCCTATGTTCAGCAGTGGACTTCCTGTGGCTGATATGATGATGATGATGATGATAAATACCTATTTGGAAAAAAGAAGTCTATGCTATTATGGCATCAGAATCTGTTGACAAAATATTTAAAACAGTTTTTCTCTCTTCTCATATTATTATAATGGACAAGTTAATACTATCCCATTATGAGTATAAATTCTAACGGTTTATATTAGGAAAATATATCTGAAACAAAGTATTTAAAAGCTATTTTGAAATATTTTTTTGTGGTTCCAAAATCCAATACACACTAATTGAAAATAAATGAGTTATACATATTTTTAAAGTTCAATTATTGTGCTGTTTTCTCGTGTCATTTATTACTAAATTGTACAAATGGATTTATTTTTAAATAATTATTTATAAGCATTTTTACCCATTACACTCATTGTATAAACCAAACATAAGATAAGATTAAAGCCCACACGATGTTTCCAGGCTAAATCTGGGGGCACGGCAGTGCCCCCTCCAAGTCGAGCTAAAAAGCGGCATAGCCGTACTATCCTTTTCTCGAAGCAATTCAGACCATTTTCAACCCCCCATAACTTCGTTGTGGTTAAAGCAAGAAGCCTGAATTTTCAGTTACTAATTAGGCATTGTGTAAACACGGTATATTTAAAATTTCATTCAATTTGAACCAGTAGTTTAAGAATTATAACTTGTCAAACTTTCGCAATTTTGTCACTCACTGACTGACTGACCGATCATCAAAAGTCTAAGGCACTTCTAGCAGACATAGAACCTTCAAATTTAGAATATAATTAGTGTTTAGTGTCTAAAGTAAGGAAAAATTCAAACATTTCATAATTTCTGTCTAGTTTTCTAGATACACCAACTGCGTGAATAACTTTGTAATCTCATATAAATGTATAGGATTACAAAGATAAATTTGCAGTTAATGATTACCTACCTGTATATAATGAAATAATAGTTGTAGATTGGTATCTATATATTTTATATATGAGGCATAACAGGAGGGGATATAAAGAGGGAAAGGGTGTATTCAGCCCATTAAACTGTACAACATTCCTCTAGAAAAACATGACAAAGATAACCTTGCAAATAAATAGACTAAATAGCTCGAAAACAATCACCATGAAAGATAGAACACTAATAATCAAATCCGCTATATTTGTAATAAATTGATACCTATAAAAATAAGAAAAAACCATAAGATAGAGGCTTTAAGAAAAATCATTATATTATATATTCTAGAAATAAAAAGTACCGAAAAGGAATAAAGTAGGACTCTACAAAAAGACGTGAGATCCCATCAAAAACATCCTGTAAAAAAATTCCAAGTCTCGCAGCTCAGTTTATCTACCGCAAAAAGTTGTGAGATCCATGTAATACCAAGTCGATTAATTTATTTAGTCCTTGATTAAGGGACGTTCTGTATAAAGTTATTACGTAAGTTATTATCATATCAATATTAAAAATTCTTTACGTTTTAAATAAATAGATCGACTTGGCCAGTAGCATTATGCATAAATTGTACGATACATTATGTTTTCATGCGATGGCCAAGTTGATCTATTTATTTACAACGTAAAGAATTTTTAATATTGATATGATAATAACTTACGTAATAACTTTATACAGAACGTCCCTTAATCAAGGACTAAATAAATTAATCGACTTGGTATTACATGGATCTCTCAACTTTTTGCGGTAGATAAACTGAGCTGCGAGTCTTGGAATTTTTTTACAGGATGTTTTTGATGGGATTTGAATTTTCTTTGAAACTGTGTTATCGTAATCTCTTTGTATTGAGGTCGCATAAATAAATAATATTAATCTATTATATACTAGGGAAAATCGAAGCCCTTTTAAATAAAATTCACAAGACTATAATTTTATACCATTATTATAATAATATTAATATATTTTATACCATGAAATATGAGATAATCATAAGGTTTGCAAACAAACCATTTGTATTAAGTTTCTTTTTTACTGCATAAGACCGGCCAATACGCAAACTGGTCACCAGATGGTATGTCTCGGATTCGAATCCTGGGTTGGGCAAAGTGATATCGGATTTTTCTATTCATTACCAGCCCAGAGTCAGGTATGTGTGCCAGATATGGCAATAGGCTCGCCACCCATCACATCCTGGGACCATGGGCGTAGCCAGCCATGGGCTCAGGGTGGGGCAGAAGTCTAAAATAATATTTAAGTAGCAAACTATACTCATTGTTTCCCCGGTTATTTTTGAAACGAAGTTCCTTATTTTCATACAAAAAGGTTACACCCTATAGCACCATGTATCCACGGGGTATATCAAGTGTGCTACCAAAAACGAAGCCGGGTGGCGGTTTAAGTAACTTCAGGCACAATGCAACTAAAAATTTTGCGAAATTAAATTATAAAAGTACGCTTTTTTATACGACTCAAATAAAAAGCAAAAAAAAAATGATAATGAGTTTAAGATTAGAAAATGGAGTAAAATACATACATTTTATTGTTACAAAGCGTGGGGTGCTTACAACCTTTACTACATCGTATCAATCGAAAGTGTGTCGAGCAGGGTAGTTTACCTTATACTTAGAATATCAAAAATATATTCGTTGAAGGTCATACAGGTATATGCACCGACCTTGACACGTCCAGATGAAGAAGTAGAGGAGATGTAAGTGGGGCCCTACATACTTCCAAACCCTCCTTTAATGTTGTTATAGGGTATTTCAACTCAGAGTTGAAAGTGGGGCAATTTGGACATAGGCTACAGAAGGGGTAAGAGGCTGGCCGACTTTCTGGAGAAAGAGAGGCTCTTTACGATGAACAATTTTTTCCAGAAACCGCCTCACAGGAAATGGACCTGGCTGAGTCCTGACGGTTCTACAAGAAACGAGATAGATTTCATATTGACGACGAATAGACGGATGTTCAGTCACAGATGTCTCTGTGATCAACAGGATGAAAACTGGCAGTGATCACCGAATGGATAGGGGCACATTGATTATCAATGCCCAATTAGAAAGGTGTCGCTTGATGAAGTCGCGCCCATATCCAAAACCCCGAGACATTTCAACTTGAACTAACAAATCGCTTTGATTGTCAAAAGTGAAGTGGTTTGGTAAAAGCTACGGTGGGATTTAAATATTTTAGACTTTGCCGTAGAGATAGCCCACAAAAACTCTCAATCCACACTCTTGACCTTATGGCCGAACGTCGGCCTATGGCGCTGCAGTCTTCCGTTAACGCCGAAGCATATCGGCTGCTCAATAGACCGATCTGAAAGTCCTTACGGCACGATGTCCGTGCTCACAATACTGTGAGCATTAAAGAGACAATTGAGCGGAACGGAAGCTTCAAAGTGTTTGCAAGAGACTTGTCTATTGGGCAACGCCAGTTGTCTAGGCTGAAGACGGACGGAGGCCGCGTAGTGTCGACGAGGACAGAGGTATTAAGGGTGATCGAGAGGTTCTACGGACATTTTTACACCTCGGTTGCCGAATCTACTGTTAGCTAGGGCGAAGTTAATCCGACACTTTAGCGATGATATCCCGGACATCAGACTATGTGAGATTGAGACGGCCCTGAAGCAACTTAAGAACAACAAGGCGTCGGAAGTGGACGGAATCATTTCAGAGCTTCTGAAAACGGGCGGAACGCCGATATTGAATGTCCTTCAGAGGCTCTTCAATTCCGTTCTCCTCGAGAGCTCAACGCCAGAGGCATGGAGTAGGAGCATGGTGGTATTGTTCTTCAAAAAAGGTGATAACACTTTACTGAAGAACTACAGGCCCATCTCGCTTCTGAGCCATGTCTATAAGTTGTTTTCGAGGGTCATCACAAATCGTCTCAAACGCAGCTTTGATGACTTCTAGCCTCCCGAACAAGCCGGTTTCCGAAAAGGCTTTTGTACCATAAACCACATCCATACGCTTCGGCAAGTTATACAAAAAACCGAAGAATATAACTTGCCGCTTTGTTTAGCGTTTGTGGATTATGAGAAAGCCTTTGATTCGATCGACATCGACTATCGGTACATAGAAGTGTTGAAGTGTATATACAACAACAGCGAAATTTCCTAACACGAGCAAATGTTTGCTTAAAAAGAGATTTCTTACCCTGGACTGTAAAATCACATAGAATTGAAATAAATAAATTTATTTATTATGAATTATAAACAACGGCACCATGTCGGTCCGAGTACAAGATCAGAGCACGAAGGATATTCCACTACAGAGAGGCGTGAAACAGGCAGATGTAATATCTCTGAAACTGTTCACTGCCGCGCTGGAAAACGCCTTCAAGCTCTTGCAGTGGAAAATATTCGGCATCAACATCAACGGCGAGTATATCACTCACCTTCAATTTGCCGACGATATTGTAGTCTTGGCAGAATCGCTGGAATACCTTAGCACTAAGCTCGAAGACCTCAATCGAGTCTCCCACAGGTGGGTCTTAAAATGAACTTGGACAAAACGAAGATCATGTCGAATGTCCATGTTGTGCCCACCCCCAACGGAGTTGGGGGCTCGAATCTTGAAGTTGTAGACGAATATGTCTATTTAGGACAAGTGGTCCGGTTAAGCAGGTCCAACTTCGAGAGAGAGGTCAATCGTCGAATCCAACTCGGTTGGGCAGCGTTCGGAAAACAACGCAACGTCTTCTCGTCCAAAATACCTCAGTACCTTAAATCGAAAGTATTCGATAGTTGTGATACGTCACCGAGACATGGCCTCTCACTATAGTCCTTATTAGGAAGCTCAAAGTCACTCAACGACCTATGGAGGCTATGCTCGGCGTTTCCCTACAAGATCGTATCAGAAATGAGATCCGTAGAAGAACTAAAGTAACCTACATAGCCCACCGGAGTAGTAAGATGAAGTGGCAATGGACGAAGCACATAGTGTGAAGAACTGATGGTCGGTGGGGCCAAAAAGTTCTCGAATGGAGGCCACGTAGCGGAAAACGCAGCGTAGGACGTCCACTCACAAGGTCAGACAACCTGGTAAAGGTCGTGGGACGTCTATGTTCAGCAGTGGACTTCCTTTGGCTGATGGATGTTGGACGATGTGTTTATAGTCACTAAAACTAGCGCTCGGCTTCGTTTGCGGTCGCAACCTTGATATATCCTGTTATGTATAATTCGAATGGACCAAAACATTTTCTTATTGCTCACCTTCCTAAACCTAAAATTCCTAAAAAAATGTCCCTAACTTCAGCCGTTTGAGCTGTGGAAGTAAGCCAATTCGTTAATCAGTTAATTTAAAGGTTTATCTCTACCCATAGATAGTTCTAAACATAAATATATTTTTTTTTTTGTTTGGTTAGGTACCTTAGAGGCCAGAGCCAGGGTGCACCCTGCCCCACCGTGGCTACGCCCATGCCTGGGACGGAACATACAAGGGGAAAAAGAGAGCAATATGCACTGTGTGGTACATGCCCCTATGTCTATTCTGTCTCTGTCACTCTTATTCAGTGGCACTATCTTCCGTCTGGTTCCGCTGGTTTCCCGCGCTAATAGTTGGTACACGCGCAGATTTTGTTCACGATCTCCGCTTTGGTAAAATACCTCTGCTCTGGTAATATCAGGTATATTAAAAGAATACACCCTACAGTCACACGTGTGACTATATAAACATAGTTCCGGTCCCATATTAAGAATAAGATCAATTAACTTTTCGGTCGAAAAGAAACCCAAACACAAACAAATATTTGTGTGTCTCAGACATTTGTCTCGGTGCGGGAATCAAACCTGCGCGTTTCGTTTCATACCCGTTGTCTAACCAACTACGCCACACAGGCTGTCAAATTAAGATCTTACAAATGAATACATATTAACTGTTTTTATGGTGCTCAAAACATGCTCAGACAATAATCTTTTGTTCCTGAATATATTGCGTTACGTCATTTTAAAGCTACATATTAATGATTCATTTTAAATTAATATGCTGCGCTGTGCCTGTTTATCACTTGCGATAATAGAAAAGTATCTTGCTACATGTTTACATTTATTTACATTAGGCAGTATGTAAGCAGTTAATTTTTTTATAAAAATAAAAAAAAACTACAAAATGATTTTGGATTCTTAAGAAACATCTCTTCTTCTTATGAAATCATCAAACAAATAACATTTCATATAATTTCTGTTTGGCCCTTTGTTTTAAAAAGTTAGGATACGAATTAAGAACTTTTTATTTGTATTTTGTTTAAAGATAACCAAGCTGTTGTTACTATTGTATGGATTTATTTTTGAATACATGTTCCATTTTGAAGGACTGTTTATAGAGCCACAAAGTTATCTGGCCCGGTGGCTAAAACTGGAAACAAAGACGTCATTTGAAATTGTCAATCTAGCTGCCAGTCGCTGACATATCCGCCATTGGTTGTTACTCAATGTATTTATTTTTCCTGTATTATTTAAAACTAGAGAAAAATGCCGAAAGCTTTAAAAAGTGATGCTAGGAACGTTATACTTCAGGTATTAAATTTTACGTAGGATGAAAAGCGTCTTCCGACATGAATAATACCCTACGAAAAATTGTATTAAAGCGTAGCTGCCACCAAAGGTTTGTGTTGTCAGCTTTATAAAATAAATTCCACGAAAACAGAATTATGTACGTACTAGTAGAATATAATATGTAATATGTATCTTACTCGTCTCATTTTACGTTACGTGCGTACGTACATGTTGGTAAATGGACCAGACGCGGCAGCCAACTTGTTCACACTGGTTGCGGGTTGGAATCTCAGGTCACACTTCTGACTTTTCGGAGCCATGCTTGTATTGATAAAAACACGCTATAACGGTGAAGAAAAACATCGTGAGGAAACCTGCATACCATAGCGATTTATTAGAATTTCTATGGTATGTAAGTCCACCAACCCGCATAAGGCCAGCTTGGTGGGCTATATGGCCTGTGATATGGCCTAACCCCCCGCAATCGTACTCTCGTTTGTGGAGGAGAATACAGGTACACTTTTTTAAGGGTTTTGGGGAGCGATTTGTTAGAAATCGTGTGAAGGAAAAATAATATGCAGACAAAACTGGTCATTTTCTCGACACTATTGATCGGATTTAAAAATCTTACTTTACCCCATTTATTGCAATATTTATTTTTAATGGCAACACCAAATTCGATTACAGCGACTCCCTCACCGGGTCAGATAACTTTGTGGCTCTATATTCAATTGTTTTTCATATTGTCACGGTCACTTTGTTTATGTGTCCCGATTATTCTTTCCCCAAAACAAAACGAAAACTCATTTTTATTCATTTTATTGGTTTTGGGTTGTTTTCGCACTTATATTCATAAATATTCAATTGTATTAGGAATTGGCATGATAATTGATACATGCATATTTATTTATATTTGCACGAACTCATCTTAATATGTTTAATGTATATTCAACTAGGTAGGGATAAAGAGTTTTAATAGATTACTTTTTGATACTAAAGTAGGGAAATCAATGGATCGGAGTTGTTTTTTTTTGTAGGTGGCAAATAAAAATCGTTCATAGTGACGTATTCAATGGGTATTATATTACGTCCCACGTTTCAAATCAATAACTGAAATTGAGTGAGAGATCGCTTCAAATTATCACGAGAATTTTAGTAAAAATTTCGCGTCTATATAAAAATCTATCAAATATACACGAGATTATCTGGGCTCAAACCTTAACTACCTTCTAACCTATCGCTGATTTACAATATTTCTTTTTAAGAAATACACCAACATTCGCATACGTAGATTTAACCCCACACCAAGCTCCTTCTCTTGCGTTGTGATATCAGAAATTAGGACATACTTTTCTGTCTCATAAACACCCAGGGGCCCTACTCTGAAAATCCGAAACGAAGTTCGAATCTCCGGACGATCGAAGTTAATGACGATACGAATGTACCTTCTCCCTAAATGTTCGGATTCGTATAACGTATGTGCATCGTAACTATAAGTCTATGGTTAAGACCAGAAGTCAATAACGACTATAAGTCTATTTGTACATTCCTATCGTCATAAACTTCGATCGTCCGAAGATTCGAACTTCGTTTCGGATTTTCAGAGTAGAACCCGACCCAGGGGCCCTACTATATTCATCCGAACGAACGAACGAACGAAGTTCGAAACTTCGGACAAACGAAGTTTTTTATACGATACGAATGTACCTAGTACCTACATAAAACTTAAGCTCAAAAAACATTATATGTTTTCGTCATACGCATAGAGTAAAGAGCGGTAAGTACGGGGCCAACTGACCAATCAGGACAATGGAACGTACAAGGTTCTTTCTATGTAGTCTGTGGTCACGTCTTAAGCGTATGACCTATAAAGCTGAAAACAAATTGTAGGTTTTTGTCTTACGCATAGAGTAAAGAGTACAAAACTATGGTAAAGAGCGCGACTGATATGGTTCGTACGGGTCGTCGGAGGGCCGGCGTACGTTTTTATTTCTTTAAATTTCATTGACAAAGGACGGTTTTCTCGTCTGCCAATGACTAAGCTTTTAGGGATGAAAGAGTCGATTTTAATGTACTCTTTATCTCATCTCTATATAAATAAATAAATAATATATTTTTTAAAATGAAATTAATCCTAGTTGGTGCTTATTATAAACAGTCCTAAGTCTGTGATAACCTGTGGTACTAGAACATTCGATTTGCAACTGTTTTATTGTCAAAATCAATGATTCAATTAATATTAAATCACACATCAATCAATTATATAATACTATGATTGATTAAATTCTGTACGCAAACATAGATTACACATTGAGAATAAATTTACCGTGGAAAAATGTTAAGCAACAATGCCGTGTACACATATTAGAAATACTTATGTATAAAATGTGTGAATTCCAAAGTAGGCAAGATCGTGTTTCGAGCACACGTCTTGTTCTTGTTGTCTTTTTTTATATATTTCTACTACCACTGTCATTTTAAAAGAAAACATAAAAGAGACTGCCTGAAGACAAATAACAAAGTAAACTTTTTCCTATTATAATTCCTAAAACAGCGCGTGTATTTTGAAATTTTAACATCAATAACTTAATATTTGATTGTATAAAAAATTACTCCGTTATCTTTAGTATGATACTTTATTATCTTTAGTACAAATAGGTACTGACTATTTGTTCCCATACTTCTTACTTTAAGTAAGCATATTTGTATTCTTTACATTTAACATTATAAATAATTTCTCTATTACGCACATACTCTAATCGTTTTTCTTCCATTTTTTAAATGAACGCACAGACGAACTTTTGGCTAATTACTGATAATTAAATAAATAAATACACTCAATAATCACATACATAGTCCTGACCCCACATTAAGATCAATTAAGTGTTGTGTCGTGGGTATCGGGAACTACGAGAGACTTTTCGGTCTCACAAACATCCAGACCCGAGACAAATACTTGTGGGCCTCACAAACATTTGTCTCGGTGCGGGGATCGAACCCGTGGCCTCTCGTTTCACAGGCGGCGTCTAACCAACTGCGTCACGGAGGCTGTCAATTACGTCCAGTCTAGTATTTACAAACAACTGGTCAAAGAACTGCGGTGTTTATTTCTATTTAGTCAAGTTAGATTCCCAGCCACACCTCATGTAAATAATTAGAAATGTCCAAATTGTATTCAACAATTTTAATTTGTATGCAGATTGAATAAAGAAAATTATACCTTGTACGTATTATAAATTCTAATTTAATTGTAAGTTTTAAGAAATGTTATATTAGTTTGGCTTATAAAGCTGGTAGCCATATTTACAAAACCTATTGTTGTGTAAACTCAAGTTTGTCCACAATCGCAAATCACTCAAAAGCGCTGTGGTGCACGGAGAAACCATTATTTTTTTCTCTCTTCAAATTTAATTACATTGGACATTATTATCATTACTACTATTGGACTACTAGTATAAATGTACATTGTATAAATTATGAAAGAATATTTTAATGAAAGCGCTGAAGATATTTTTTACTTTCATTTCTAGTTCCTAATTTCACCACTTGTCAATTTATGTTAGTTGCGCTGTATGTCTCAGACGTTTTTTGTTTTTGAAGGTCATGCCCTCGAATTTCGCCCGACAGTGTGCACACAACAAAAGAATCTATTGTTCAGATCGCTGTAAGACGCGTTGCTCTAGTATTTATGGCCGCTTCTTTACTCTATGCGTAAGACAAAAACCTACAATATGTTTTCAGCTTAATGTGCACACAACAAAAGAATCCATTGTTCAGATCGCTGTAAGACGCGTTGCTCTAGTATTTATGGCCGCTTCTTTACTCTATGCGTAAGACGAAAACCTACAATGTGTTTTTACCTTTATGGTTGTTATTGATTTATGGCCGTAACCATAGACTTATAGTTACGGTGTACGTTATACAAATTCGAACTTTTAAAGAATAGATACATTCGTATCGTATAAAAAACTTCGTTTGTCCGAAGTTTCGAACTTCGTTCGTTCGTTCGTTCGGATGAATATAGTAGGGCCCCAGACCCGCCACAAATTCTTGTGTAGCTCATTTGTGTCGGAATCGAACCAGCCGCCTCTTTACAACCGACGTCTGACCAACTGCGCCACGGAGGCTGTCAATTGACAACATTATCGTGTTGTCGACTGGAAGTTATCATTGAGTTCGTAACGACCGCCCACGTATACCGACTTTCATGCGTTTAGCATGTTGATGCAAATTGACTGTTTCAAACATGGTAGTGAAGATGATATTGCAGAAATATTTGGTAACTATTGGTTATTGGTCACTCTAACGCCCGAATACTGGAACGCAAATATTATGTTGTACTTAACTACGTAAATTCCGCTTAAATGTACTGGCTAAGTGGGCCGTGCGCTGTTAAGAACAACTTATTATTTGAATGGTGTTCGAGTATTAGGGCATAATAGTTTTATTATTCGTCGTAATGTTAATATATTGTTGGGACTGTAAACCAGGTTTATTGGTGGTAGGTCTCTCATATATGAGAGGCCGATTGGGTAGGTACCACCGCAATGTCTATTTCTTCGCCATATATCAGTGTAAATACTCTGTACTCGTTTGAAGGACATTATAGCCAGAGTAACTACTGGACATAATGAGGTTTAACACCTTATGTCGCAGTATTGTACCATCAGGAGAACGGCATGCTCGTCTCGCCATTCATGGCAATATAAAAAATAAGATATTGCAGAAATATTTGTAGGTAGGTAGGTATCTATCTTGATCGTCCGCCCCGTAACCACGAAAGCTATAAAGTAATCGAAACGTCGGGAAAAATTGTGAAGGACCTGTGCAGCGACACAAAATTAAGAGCGTTTATACCCTGCACGCGCTTTTTGGCTTAAAAACAGGACTTTTCAAATGAGTTAATAGCCACCAATAAACAATTTAAAGGAAAAATAATTATTACTAATTTTAGAAAAGGTTGTCATCTAGGGATTTTGGTGAAAAACATTATAGATTGATGGATAATTTGTGAGTACTATACGGATTACTGAACACAAGTTTCGTTATTTAGGCTTTAAATGGCAATTTAGAAGCTTAAGATATCCGAAACCACTAAATATAAGATGAAAATAAAAATATCATCATACTAATAAGACCCTTATGGAGGGATTTTGCTGAGAAAAATAATCTTTTTTTGTTTAGTTCCTGAAAAATAAAAATTTAAACAATGCGAAATTATTCAGAAACTCTCGTCAAGAACATATTTTTTTTCACCAACTTATCGTACATAATTTTTTATAGCAATTGCATATTACAATAGAAGAACATCTTATCAATAAATTACCATTTTTATATTTCAACAAAATTAGTTTTCATGTTTTCTACAAATATTTTAAAAACCACTATAAATCACGCTGTCCGACGTGGATCAAATCAGACCGCCGCAAGGCCTTCTAGAGGGAGGACGTATCGCTCGTCGCTCCGGCCTGGCTGCAGTCGATTATGCCGCGCGTAGTAAAAATAGCCACGCGCGGAATGCGATTACCACATCTTAGTACTTTGGTAGTAAAATATTTAATTATTTTTATTACCTACAATGATTTTGTTATATGATAAATTATGTTTCAGGTAATATAATGGGATGTAATTCCGAGGCTAAATTATGTTATGTATTGTAATATAAAATTAAATATATTTTGTAATTGTAAGGGGTTGTAAGGCCCCTAACACTATTTATGTGTTCGAACACGAAATGATTAATAAAACGTCCGTAGTGTATACTGATTGAACACTGATTTGAATGCAACTTAACAATGTAATAATAACGAAAATATGATTAGTATCCAAAATTTGTATTATTCTTTGCTTGCATATAGTAATATTTGTCTACTTATAATGCAAATAAAATATTTTTATGATATTATATTACAGTTACATTTCAATTGAATATTTGAAGCGCACGGATCAAAGTTGTTTGAGCCGATTGTATAGCGAGCCGACGCGGCAGCTCTACGCACACAGCTTTGGTCGCTTATGTGTGCGTGAAATTAACGAAGAAATACCTATAGTTGACTTTGCGCGCAAGGTGTATACGCTCTTAAGCAAAATAGTTTCCGAGCTTGGAAGTGATGTTCTATTTTTGAAATTTTAATTTGTTTATAAAATGACGTCTATTCACTCTATTCAGCATTAAAGCAGTGACATTGTCCAGGTACAATCTATTTTTAAAGGCCCTTGATGCTTGACCTAACGAAATGTTATTAAGTGTAGACTACATACTAATGATTTTACCATTATAGTTACTATTATAATAACACTTGTGTTTTACTACCATAATTGTTACAATTATACTAAAACTTGTGTGTGTTACTGGCGTGGGATAATTGATTCTCTGGCCATGTGTAAACATGTAGGCCGAGCACGAAAAATATCGAATTCGTAACGTAAACGTATCGAGTTCTCGATACGTTTACCAGAGTATGTCGATAGTACATAGCACGAAGCACTTTCTGTCGACTATCGAGAGCTCGATACGAATACGTTAGTGACGTCATCCTAATGTAAGCAGTGATGTTGCTTTAAGAGCATAATGAGCGATTTGTTGATCGAATAATGCGTTCGAATACCATATCAAATTTAAAATAATCTTAAAAACTTGACTCCACCGTTTACTTATAGGGCATTTAATTTAGAATATGCTTTTACAGTGAATAAAACATTAAAAGCGAGCTATTGGAAATTAAAAAGTGACGTTATCGTTGAAGAAATAACTAAGATTTTTAGATACCAAAAAAATATTATACGTGTTCCGAACGACTCCACTTGACATCGACGAGACGCCAAACCAAGGTTGAGTTTGTTGATGTTTTTATAAGTTAACAGCGAAAATGTTCTTGTTAGTTATTTTCATTAAATAATTAAAATATTTAATATGCATCCATTACGTATCAAATATTTTGCAATACTAAATGTTGGTGGAATTAATGAGCGTGTGAGTGAAAAGTTCTAATTAGTTTGAACGTTTACTTGCGTGTGCAAGATAATTAATTAATGTGAGTAAAATATAAATAATAAATAATTTTAAATAAAGTAGGTATTTCAATTTAGCAATTTCTATTCCAGAAATGGAGATTTGTCTAACCTCTAAATCTTCTAGCGCCCCGAGAGGTCGCAATTACATTCGAGCAAAATGGAAGGAGTTTACTATAAAAGCATGAAATTATTTTTTTATGTTTCGAAAATTGTTGTCATTTATATCCATAGGGTTTTTGGTATTTCTTTTTCACAGCAATAAAAAAATATAAAGTATATATATTTTTTAATTCATTTTTGAACTTAGTAAATAAATAAATAAAACATGATTTAATTCCTCAAACTCAGTTTCTCTTGATTTATATTCATTTTCAATTGAACTTCCAGCAAGAAATGCATTATAAAGCACTACGTTCATTTAGGGACAATCTTTGCATTATAGGTGATTTTAAGCACTTGATTGTTTTAATAACTTAAGAATAGTATTAGAACAAATTTCTATACAATAATCAACTTAAACAAAACTATAATCACGATTAAAACATTATTATAATAAGTTTCGAAACCTTTCTCACCGAAAAAATTTAAGTGACAAAACATTCGACAATTCTCGATAGCCAGCCTTCGAAACTTACGATACCGTATGTCAAATCAACGTTCGTGCTCGCAAAATTGTTTATTTAACTCGAGTTTTGTTTACATTACGTCTCGATTTCGATACGAAAGTAAGTTACAATGCTTCGTGCTCGCAAAATTAGTTCCTTTTACGCACGATAGAAGCGCTGTACAAATCTCATACAAAATTATTCGATTTCGATACGAATACTTTTTCGATAGTAATTCGTGCTCGGTCCAATGGTCTGTGAAATGTAAGGTACTGGGTTCGATTCCCAGATGAGCTAATTTGGTCACATAAATAAGTACACCCAACGGTCACATGTAGTCCTGATCCCACACTAGAGTCTTTTCGGTCTCAAACACCCAGACCTGAAACAAATATTTGTAGGCTAGACAAACATTTGCTTCGATGAGGGATCATACCCACGGTCTCTCGTTTCACAGCTGTCTAACCAACACGGAGGTTCTCAAATCATCTGAAGCCCCTTCCACGCATTTACGATGGTCATAAAGTAGGCGATGGCAATAAATAACTATCAACTAACGCCTGGAACTGATAATTAATGGTCTTAATTTCTTTCATAGATCCATGAAAAATATATCGGGTCAAAGATTTATCGATACGCCCACATTTAATTTATCTCGATATATTTATTTCGGGAACAATTAGGGTGTTCTATTAATTTCGATGAACTTAAATCAATCCAGACTCCAAGCTGTAAAAAAAAAAACAGACAAATTTTGGTTCGATACTCTAACGACAAAATAAGTACAATGTATTGACATTCAGTTACAATTCAATTTTCAGTGGAGCGAAGAAGATAAAACATTTGATAAAGTAGTATTTTATAATATCTGTGAATAAGGCCGGTATTAGACATACATACATAAACGCCTTATTCCCAGAAAAGGTAGGCAGAGGTGCAACCAGGACCCACATTTCGCGTTGTATTTTCGCCATCCTATGGCGTACCTATCGCCATCGGGCACAAATTACTAACTCCGTGCTGATAATGCCGTTATTTTAAATGCGCAAAAATGATTTTAAATCCCGTGTAGTTGTTGGGTTAAGGCATTGGCCCAGTTTATCAAGCGTTATCACCGAGATGAGACTACCTACTACAAACGAGATAAACGAACAGATTTGGCTCTGTTTATTTACGGATGTGACTCACTGATGCAAGTGCGTGTTATTGATTTAAAGCAACATTGAGGCTTGTGCGCATTAGCATGTGTAGATAGGTGTATGCATGACTATTTCTTTGTTTTGGAGAGCGTTTATCCTCAGAGATTTATTTTGAAGACTGTCCCACTCTCACACCCACCTTTATAACTCCTGTTAGCCAGGATCAACAGTGGCGTGCAATGTAATGACACCGAGCAGTGAAGCTCGGCGAGTCTCCAGTCTAACTTGTCTTAACCCCCAACGAAATCAATCAGAAAGTTAAATTAATAGGAGTTGGAAATAAATGATTGTCCACTTCCCTTCGTGCAAACCGGGTGACAAAACAATGAACTAAAGAGATAAATAGCCTCGCAAAAACATATTTTATTGCCATGTATGACGAGACTAGCAGACCATTCCACTTATGGTAAGCGAGACGACCGCTCATGGACAGTAGCAAAGCCAAAAAACAGCATGATTACCAAGAAATGTTTGACATTCAATTGCACTCGCCATCCTGAGACATGATGTTAAGTCTCAACATGTCCAGTAGTTACCTACTCTGGCTGTAATTTCCTTCAAACCAGAACACAACATATTGCACCACTGTCGATTACCCTGTAATCTTTTGGAAAGCGACCAAAGTATACGATGGTAAAATCGCTTACCATCAGGCAAATGGTATGGTTATTTCGCCATTCATTGCATCATCATCATCATCATATCAGCCACAGGAAGTCCACTGCTGAACATAGGCCTCCCCCAATGATCTCCACAATGACCTGTTGGAAGCGGCCTGCATCCAGCGACTTCCTGCGACCTTAGTCAGATCGTCCGTCCACCTTGTAGGCGGGCGTCCGACACTTCGCTTGCCTACAAATTATAATCATTGCAGGATAAAAAAATTGCTTCGGAGTTCGGTGCCAATTTTATGCGTACCACTGTTGATCCTGGCTGACAGGAGTTTCAGTGGTGGGTGTGGGGGAGGGGGGGAGTCTCTGTCTATTCATATCTTATACGGTAGTAGAAAACTCGTCACAATGTACCACTCAAGTGTGTAGCGGTTCGGTTTGCAATGTACAACCTTTGTACATTCGGTTTCGAGAATGCAGAAATATTTGCGTCATTTGAAATGTTATTTCTGATGGGTACATACATTTGGGTTTCGTTCAGGTGCATGGTAGTTGCACTGTCTTGTGAATATTAAAAGCCTTATTCATAGTCCGTTTAAGATGTCTGCATAGTCTGTCCTACCTCAACACGTTCATTGTTATTTATTAGATACTTATCTAAGCATCAATAAAAAGCATGAAAAAAATCTTTAATTAACGTTATTGTTCCGTATCAGCTAGATATGTAAAATGTAATTTCGTAAAGTATATTTCTACGGTTTGTTCGAAACAATTGTAACTCGTTTACTTATTACTTGACTAACCAAATAAATATAAAATAAATAAATACACCCAACAGTCACATACATAGTCCTGACCTGATTAATATCAATTAAGTCTTGTATCGTGGGGATCAGAAACTAACCATACTTTTCGATCTCATAAAGACCCGAGACTAATATTTGTGGGCTTCACAAACATTTGTATCGGTGCGGGGATCGAATCCGCAGCCTCCCGTTTCACAGCCGGCGTCTAACCAACTGTGCCACGGAGTCTGCCGAACAAACAGACTCACGTAGCCAAAGATCTCAATAGTACCAGGATCCCATCTCTTCGTTTTACAGACAGCATTTTAACCTAAAATTAAAAATGACCAAAACCATTCCAAGTGCAGTTAAACTCAAAACAGCAAAACATTGAATACAGATATACAGGGTATATCAAGACTGCTACCGAAAACGAAGCCGGGTGGTAGTTTAAGCGACTTCAGACACAATGCAACAGAAAAAGTTGCAAAAAAAAGCGACAATTTTTTTTTGGTTATTTTTTTCCTTTGACCATATTTGGGTGGTAAATACATTTTTTCCTAAAATAATAGTGTACACCCTTTTATTTATAAATAATCTAAGGTATAAAAGAGTTTAAATTATTATTTTAGCAAAAACTATGGATTTACCACCCAAAAATGACGATATTTAAAAAATCATAAAAAATAATTGTCGCGTTTCTTTGCGAAATTTTTAGTTGCATTGTGTTTGTAGTTACTAAAACTACCACCCGGCTTCGTTTTCGGTAGCAGTCTTGAGATACCCGGTATTTATAATTGTGTTTACATGCGTCACTAGATCATAACTAAAGTTAACTTTTTATTACGCTTGTGCGCAAATAAATGTAACGTCACCGCTGATTGCCAGCGGAAGTATAAATAAAAGCGGTCAAGTGCGTGTCGGAGCGGGGATGTGAAGTGTTCCGTAGTAGTTAATTAACTAGCAACATGCATACAGTTATGGATCTAGTAGAATAATAGTAGTCAACAAGTATACGACAGTATTATCAGAATTGACATCTGTCTTATAATTAGTGTTTGTCAAATTCTATTCTTTGTGCTTGGTCGCGAAAAGAATGTGCTTTTGTGATGTTGGTTATTTTGAGTTTATTATTTACGACACTCTTGGCTACTCTAAAAAAGGTTATAATTATTATATTCCCAAAAATAGCAGAACATGCTCAGTGCGTCTACGCAATACCTCATTGGATTTTATGAGGGAAAGGCTCTATAATATTAAAAATATTTTTTTAGTTCCAACATGTACAAGACATGTTTACAATTATGAAGAATTCTAAAACATCAATCGATTTTAATGAGATAAATAGTATGTCAGACCACTTAGTGCGTTCTTGGTTAGGACAGAATAAATATATGTTTTGTTTATATTGAGATCGACAGCTCTCAAAATGGCCACAATGCAATACTACAACATTATTGTAATGACATTGCAATCAAAAGGACAGTGGGATGCTGTGCACATGAAATTACTATAATGTGGTACCTTGGTTGGGCTAGGTACCAAAATAATATCACACCTCCTGCAAAGCACCTCGACAATGTATTGTTGCTACCAGGTATATGAGATATTGTTTAGGAACGAGTTTTTACTATAAAAATGTGTTTCTTATTATCAATACTAACATTTTTACCGTCATCATTCCCTTTTTAGAATGACTTACCTTGTTTTGAAACGGAACGGATATTTCTACCCCCAGACATGCTTTCTTTATCAACTTTATATCGAAAAGTATTTAACGTGTTTATAATTATGTAATACATTTTACAATATTAATAAACGAATTTATTTACATAATTACAGAAAATTTAAAATATTGTCCAAATAAGATATATGTGAAGATAGCAGAATATGGTAGTTTTTGTAAAACTTTAAGAAGATATATCTTAAATACCCCATATCGTAGCTCAAAAGACTATATTAAATTTAAAGGATATTGAATCTTTATTATTTCATTCTAGGTCTCATTTGTGTCCGTCAAGTTTTCACTATTAGGCCCAATTTCCTTAGGAAATCGACCGATCTCCTTTAGTTGTATTTATAAAGCTAGGTGAATAGGTATTTGTGGAAATAGGTGTGGTAAATATCCACTATAAAATATTTCGTATTATAGCCCCGAAACTGTGGACTATATGGCTTAATCTCTCTCCATCGTACTCTCGATTGTAGAGTAGGCCCGTGCCTTGTACCAATGTATAATATATTCCACTGTTTTAGACAACAGGATGTTAAAAAGAATCTGGTATTGTGGTCGACATGGAGATTCTTCAAGGAAATAATTATTAAAAGCAATATTGCTGTAAACATACCATAGGTATTTTGAAAGTAATTGATTCTAATCGATCAATTCTTTCAACGAAACGTAATGGAGAGATTGTGCTGGCTGGGATAATTGAATTGGCTACCTTGATCAACAATACCATGTTGATCAAAGGTTGGTTATCAAGAGCTAATTTGCCAGTTGTTTTTTCTTTCTCTTGGTAATGAATCCTTCGACAAATAGCTTGATTAAGTGCACTCTATCGCTTCTTTTCATTGCTAGTTATTTTGTTAACTTTCGGTAATTCGGTAATCATTTCAATATGTGCCACTGTCCATTCTGTCCCAAATGAGTGGCAGTGGTGGGTGTTCGGCACTCTCTACAAACTTAAACATCACCAAAACAAATACAAATCAATTCATCTTTCATAAGAGAATCCTAAAATATAGGCATCACCGATAGATATTTTTTTGCCGTATAATTTTTTAAATTGGAGTCTATGAGTGTATCAGTATTTTTCAAATCATATGCCTCTATAGTCTATACTCTAATCTAATTGACATAATATGTAAATCGTTGAAGATATGTGGAAATATATGAAGGAAGGAGTTCGCCAACCCGAACTAGGCCAGCATGGTGGACTATATGGCCTAACCAATCTCACAATCGTAATTTCGATTGTAGAGGATGCCCGTGCTCTGGATAGGGACGTATATGAGCTAATACGGAATACAGAATGTGAAGGAAAGGATCGAGCCCTAGTATGAAAGACCCTCGGAGTTGCTCCATGATCCGAAACGACGTTCGAAAGTACCAACATAGTACTCACACCTGTATAAATGTGCGCAGGTATAGTTCGCGTCTATACCCCACAAAATATTTGAATCGTCTATTGTACCTCGTAACCATAAATTGGGAGATTTGATAGGTATCATGGAGTATAGTATAGTATATATAGTATTTTTAGAAAATCGCTATCCCTAAAAAAATACAAATTGGTTTGACGAAAGTAATAACTTTACCGTGTATCGCTGTCTATATTTTCACTTATCTCACTTTCAAAGTCAAATAGAATACATCAGTTGTGATGAATCATCATTGCCATTGATATTTTCCATAACCAAACCTCTTGTTCATAATACATTATTTAATAAATCAATTTAAAAAATTAGGAGATTGTACGTTCTAATCTATGGAATATGACTATTCAACGATTTTATAAAACAGCGGACTCGTAATTTTCACGATGTGGAGATCATTGGCGGAGGCTTATGTTTAGTAGTGGACTTCCTTGGGCTGAAACGAACGAACTCCTTGATTCATTATTATTCATTAAGTTAGATATTCTCAAGTACTTTTTAAGTTTAGTTATAAGTCCTCACATCGCAATCTCCTTAACCAAGTGTATTCGGCCAACACCCCGCACTCTAGAGTTGTTCGTGGAATCGCTCCTCAGCAAGGCGATGCAGGTGACGCTCATGAGGAACGCCAAGACCCTCAGTCCGTCGCACGTGAAGCAGTGCATACTGGCTGAGTCCAGGTTTGACTTCTTGAGGGACCTGGTGAGTTGATTTCATCGTAATTATGTTAAAGATGTGTGTTTCGGATTAGGACGAATCGGATCGGAAGGACATTGTAGCCAGAGTAACTGCTCGACATATTGAGACTTAACATCTTATGTCTCAGGATGGCAAGCGCAGTGGAATGCCAAGCAATGCTTTGTGATTGCGAGGTGTTGTTTGTTTCTGCTACTGTTTATGAGCTGTCATATCGCTTACCATCAGGTGAACGGCATGCTCGTACCGCTATTCATTGGGATTTAAAAAAAAAGATGATAGTGAATGTTATGTTGTATGTGTTATTCTATGGTTTTGAGTGAAATTCGAAATGGAGGTGGATGGATAGATCTTATTTCTTGCATGCAAAAAAAAATGCGTTGTCCTACAATAATTGGTTATTTCTACGAGCTGATCAACATTCTATCATTCTGGCCACCAGTTTGGTTACACCTCAAAGTGCAACTAATCTAATGTAATGTAGGTGAAAATTAAGGACATGTCAATATTTTAAACGATGTGCAATCACGGAAATAATTATTTCATCACAATCAGTCATAGGCGAACCAAAAAATAAAATATACACACTACACAGCTATAAGTCGCAAGCGGCACACGTCAAGTCGTCGGTTCACCTTCCGGGTGGACATCCAATGCAACCCTAATCAGTCAGAGAATAATGTACTTATGATCTCTTTTATTTTTCAGGTAAAGAATATACCAGATGTATCGGCGGCCGAGGAGAAGGAACTTATGAGCGCTGAAAGTTCACCCACCTCATCCAGGTGAGTCTATCAATCAATATCATCATTACCATCGTAAACAGCGACAGGATCTCCTCTGTTGAATAAAAACCTCCAAGGACTTCGACAGTGACCTTTTAAAACATCCGGACCCCTCAGTAAGATACCAACACTTTGACATCTCGACACGCAAACCCGGAACAAATACTTGTAGACCTGCATTCATTACTATGGAGGCTATGTCCAGCAGTGGGCAGCTATAAGCTGATGAAGTTGATCCATCAGTGTCTTGCAACGTTTTGTTACGTTATCTTTTCACCTTGGTTATTTGTCCATTTTCGGTGTAGGCTATTGACGCTATGTTAGCCGGATAATCCACATGTTATATTTGAATACACCTGAGTTGGTTTTCAGATAATAAATTGCTTTTACTGGTGGTAAGTCTCATATGTGGCTTGCCTAGATAGGAACCACTGCAATGTCTATTTCTCCCAGAAATAACAATGTGAATGCACTTTTGTGTTCAGGTTTGGAGGACTTTGTAACTACTGGACATATTGAGACTTTACATCTTTTGTCTAAGGATGGGAAACGCAATAGAATAAAAAGCATTGCTTTGTAATTCATGGTGTTTTTTGGTTTTCCAACTGTTCATGAGCGGTCGTATCGCTTACCATCAGGCGAATGGCAGACTCGTCTCGCTATTTCTCTTCTTCTACCTGGCGTTATCCCGGCTGGTGCCAGGATCCGCCTTCCGGCAAATTCTTCTCCATCGTACTCGTCTCGCTATTCATTACAATAAAAAAATACATATTGGCTGATACTAGCTAAGCTTTTGGAATAATCAGTATATTCTATTTCTGGATAATTGGTTTTCAGTTAATTGGTAAAGCGATATCGCGTGAGTTTTCCATGGGTGTGGGTTTGTTGTTGTAGTTATATTTTTTTATTATTACCTGCACATCAAAAAGAAAACTACTGATAGATATTATAAATTCACAAAAAAGTAAAGATGCCGGTCCTGTCGCTCTTGACAATTTCTTACGGACAACCTTTTGACGTTTGATTTTAAAAATTTAATTTTTTCCGACGCTCTGTCTATCATTAGCTGAATCGAATGGGCTGTGAATTGTAGATCTACGGTTAGATTGTCAAAAAACAACCTGTACCCGTAAGTTTAGAATTTCCAATAAATAGGTAGAAGAAGAATATCTGCTTTAGCATTATCAGCCACAGAAGTTTCATTGCTCATCATTAATTGTCCAATTATTTACAACACTAGCTTTTAAAATTTAACCCATAACCATGTTCTTTAGATTCATTTATCACCTCGGTTCATGTAACACTAGTCATCATATTGCTGCTAATGATGACTAGTGTTTCTAGCGTTAAATAAACCCGACGTAATGTAATTGTGTACCAATATCTGATATCAACGTTTTTTTTATAATTAAACATCATGGTGGTTATGCAAAATGAGTATACTGTTACTAACAATATCTTTATTTTATGTTTGCTTAGGGTCTATATTTATTTAAAATAGTTTAAATATGACTATCGTCTATTTATTTTTTTAATTCAGCAATCAATTTTATAACTCTTTTGTTTACCTAATCTGAAATAATCCCCATCTCTTGCAGATGTTCAGATGTCAACGCGCCACCGCGTAGGATAGCTCGCGAAGACTCCAACAGTTCAAGCAGCTGTGACGTCAGAGTACCACACCCCCTCCCCGCGCCCGTCGCCCCTCACCTCAAACGAGTCCTCTCCGCAGACACGGAGGTCCCCAACAAAACCACCAAAACAGAAACAATCACCTCACCAGTCGCCAACGACATAGCTATAGATCTGTCCAAGAAAGCCACCGAAGATAAACCCATAAGAACGGCAAACTTCTACCAAGAAACATTACCGGAGGATGTGGCACATAAAAGCGTTATAACAGTCAATCCAACATATTCAAGCCCACAACCATCCACCAGTTACACGATCCTTGCACATAGGGAACTAATACCGTCAGTTGAAGCACCACCGCCAAAAACTTACGAGGTTAGACCAGTGACGCCAAGGACGCCGGTCACTCCAGTGACACCCGTCATTAATATAGACTTCTCCAAGAATATGGCCAATCCGGAGATCAAAGTTCTGGACACGACGGCAGCGAATATCATAGGTGTGCCGAAGAATGAGAAGATAAAAGTCCAGAGGCAAAACTCCAAAACGTTTAAGGAAATAAAGAAAATTGAGTTGAAGCCAATGGCGCCTCCTGTTCCGGTCGATATTGATCATTTGAATTCTGGTAATCTACAGATAGATGAGGACTATGATACCTGAATATGTAAATTTGTTTGTTTTTCGTGTTTTTAAGGTTTTTTTTGCAGACGTATTTTTTGTCTAAACATTTTTGAGTTTTTTTTTTGTTTTGTAACGCGCATCCTTTGCATATCTTTCTGACTTGACAGCTGCTGTCAGTTTGAAATGTTTAGACGACAAATATGGCTACCGAGTCACGTTGTTTACCAACCTAGGTATAAACGGTAAGTTTAAGTCAGAGATAATTTTGTTTTTTTTTTTTATACGCTGAATAACAATGATATTCATAGGTGTTTCCATGTTAAAAGTGTAAGTTGATAAAAATATTTCGACTGTACGAGTATAAAATGTTTAATTAAATGCGTGTGCGAGGTTTTTTTTTATTGTATTAGAATGAGATTTTGTGTTCCTTTTTTTGAGAGTTGTGGATGAAATGCATGAGTAGATGGGGATGGTGGCAACACCGATATAAATATAAAAACACAAAAGACAGTTTATAGAAGAGGCCAGATGGTATAATATGACATGAACTAAATTAGTCCACATATCTACAATTACTAGGCAAGGACACTTCCATTCTCCTCCATATTGTGTGAGACAACTATATGCAGCCCAGTAAACAAAAAAATCTTGCTATTTCATATTCTAACATCACAATAAATTAATCGTAGCCCAAAATAATATATTGCAACATTTCAAACGACAATAATATAATCTTATGTTTGATTAGTGAACATACTCGTATTTGTAAAGATTACGCTCAATATTATTGCCAGTAAACTAAATTATTCTTGTTTTGGTAATATGGCAACTTTTTATTTTTCTTGTTATAGTATTACCAGTATAAAAATAGCTATTGAAAAATCTTAAAGTACTGCGGTATAGCTAATTAAGAACAATTGAAGTACAAGATTTTGTTTTCAATCTATAGTGCGATTCACGTAACTTTTGTTGCGGTGCGGTTACAATTAAGTTTACGTTTTGGTACAAAATGGTATTCTTGTAAATGTTTAGCTGCGCGTGAGCTGCGCGCGAACTGCGCGTCAACTGTACGTCAGACGTATAAAATTTGTTTGACATTGACATTTAGGCGCAGCAGTAGAATAAACTAAAGCGCTCGCGTGACGAGAACTTGACGCGAGCGTATTACGAGAATACGAAAAGGGCTGTTTTGATCGAAACTTAACCGCAACTGCACTGCAGCTGAACTTATTATATTACGTGAATCGCCCTACAGGTCATAACTTAACATAAAAAAATATTTTGTTTTATCATGAAGTCATTTATCCCTGTCTACTCTTGATTATTATTATAAAAGTAATATTTTTGTATGAATTATCGATCAGAAACTGTGTAAATTGTTTTTTGAGTTTTGTAAATTACAAAATTCAGAGATAATGTATATTTTTTATTCGATTTGTATAATAAGATGCATTTTGGCTCGCTGTAAAAAGCCTGATTATAATAGCCAAATGAGGGTTTTTTAAAGGTGGCATGAAGTAGCTATGCATAGAATATTTTTGATTGTAAAAAACCTTTTGGTTGCTTAACACGTTCGCTGACAGTGACCATATTACCCTGACACCACATTATGACAGTAGAATTTGTCATACTAAATGACACATGTCTCTAGACGTAGTGCCATACTGGACATTAGTTAGCTTGCCCTAATTCGACACTACGTCGACAGAAGGTAAAGCGACAGGACCTCCAAACGTGAGTCGACGAGGTCTGATTGAAAATATATTGCTCACAATATGACAGTGGATACTGCTCTTCATAATTCTTATATGAAAAGTTATCGTCGGATGACGTATTGCCAATAATCTTAAAAATAAGTAGCCTGTCCTTCGACGTGCTGTCATAACGCATTATTGTAATTTCGCGGCTAATGACGTACTGTCAGCGAACGTGTTAAGCCTTATACGAAGACAATGCGATGTTTCGAAATTACTGAAGATCTGACATTATTTACAAAGCATCCACAATAGATTAGTAATGAATTGATTCCCAACTATTGTTTAATAAATATATATGACATATTTAAGGGCCTGACGCGTACCTGTACTTTAAATGCATACTGTTATCTACCTTATTGCAGTTGGGATTGAGTTCATTATTAATTTATCGCTGGGTCTCAGGAAGCTAACCAAACATGTTTTCTGCGACGCTATATGCTGCCACCTTTATGCGTACTGACATAAGGTACAAAATGCCAAACAATACCGCAAGCAAAAAAATATAGTTGTCTCCTTTTCTCATATGTGCTAACTGCCAACATTCAAATTAAGCGTTAGAAAAAATAATTAGACATTTGTTAACGGGTATTTTTCATTTCAAGATGGTTCTTTGTTTTCCGGTACATTTGCGAATACTATGTAAAAATATGAAGATGATTAGTATCTCTTGTGTCATTAGATATAAGTTATATGTATGTGTAAGTAAGATATGTGGGTGGGGAGCGGTGGTGTGTGTATAAAAAATGATCGTTTATCATTGACACCCGAAAATGTTGATTTTAGGGGAGGTTATACAATTATAAGCCAAATTAGTCCGAATGTAGCAAATAAATAATATAAAGTAGAAAATTATCTACAGCCCAGGATAATGTAGACTTATAATATTTTTGGTATTTAAAACAATAGTTGTTTGTCTATTTTTCGGTATATTATAAAGATTTATAAATGTAGCCAATATTCATTGAAACGTGTCTAAACATTTTCAATACTTTGCCAAAAAGGCAATGGGCTTTTCCCGTCAAATTAGGTATTTGTGATATGGGATCAGTACTTAAAAATACTCTTTAGGTGCTTATATTATGAACTAAGTTTTGAGACAATAATGTATGTGTTTTTTCAGTATAATCATGTAAATCAAGTATCGTATTATATGAAATTCTATTTGCTGACTTCATATCATAAAACAGTTTGGAAAATATATAGAAAAGTCACTTTATCTGTAGAACAAAATCTATAGCCATATCTCAGCAGATTTGACAAAAGGCAGAGTACATAGAGTAAAAATATGATTGCCGATGGAGCCTATAACTTTTCGAATGGAGGCTATGTACCGACAAGAGTATTGTATTGTCTTGTATCAGCCTATATACGTCAACTGCAGGGCACGGACCTACTCTACAATCGAGAATTCGGTTGAGATTTGTTAGGCCCTATAGTCCACCACATTGTGGTGTAATATAATGAAAATGAAAGCAGCCGCTGGATGCAACATGAGTCTAATAAGAGACTGAAGAAATTGCAGAGAGACATAAGCTAAATAACAAAGACGCGGTTTGAAAACATTGTTAAGAAAATGTTATAAATGTGTGTGAATTTTTTATCAAGGTATACCTACCACCGTTCCCCAAACTGAATGTTTGTTGCTAACACCTGGTTACCTCCGCGCAGTCAGTTGAAATCATGTAGTTCAACATTACGTCTCGAGATGTCGCCACTGTCGATAACGGTTAGCACAAAAACAACATTAAAAATGTTTATAAACTAAGACTAAATTTGTTGTAAGCTGTTGTATAATAGTTTCTTGTAGATGCCTGTAAGGGGTTAGGATTTGTGGCCGAGAAGTCCCCATGTAGAGAAATAAATATTTTCTTCAATTTATCCCCTAAGGTAATGTTAAACCAACAAGTAGCCTCAATATTTAGGTCGTCGTATTTTACTAGACTGAGACTTATTGATGCTCTATCGTTATTTTTCCATAAGATCTTAATTATAGTAACAAAACAGGTTTTTTTTGTCAACTGTACTCCCTTAGCTTTCAAACATTTGACTCGAAACAACAATAATAATGCGTTTTTAGTTATCTGTAAGGAAGATAATATGTCTTTTCAATAATATTTGCAATAATATAATTCAATATATTTCTATTTATTGAAGACTATTTGTACATTATGTACGTAAATGTCATGTACGATTGGAATCTTGTCTTTCTAACAGTTAAAGCGGCTGTGACAACATCCGCTTCTGGTGTGGATTATTTTAAGTATTCGCCTAAAGTACCAGTAACTACGTGTTTCTAACTCCCATTTAAAAGAAACACTTTGAAATCGATAAATCCGAATACTCGAGTCGATATTAAGTGCAATCGTCAAACAGTAATAGAATTAAATCATTAATATAACTTGTAAGATTGCAATGAAATCCTGATTAAGTAAACAATCATTGGTGGAATACGATATCAAACAATAATTTTAGAAAATTATATTTTGTTCTACCAAAAACTGTACTCTGTGACATCGAGTCAAATGTTTGCAAAGGGCATACAAAACAATGCGCTGTAATTTATAATTAACGCTCGATTTTTACTTTTAAGCAAAGCAAAATTATTAAAAGCAGTTGCTAAAATCATATTAAAATATTTTGAAAGTATAGATTTGGAGTGATAATTTACCATTTGAACACACACATATACAATAGATCATTAAAAATAAATATATTTGAAATAGAATCGAGTGTAAATATATCTACTCAAAGCAATAATGTTAGTATAAATACGAGTACCTAATATCGCATCTTCCATAGTTCGTAAAATACTTTAAGCAGATTCTCGCGTACCGCTTGTCAATTTAGATACTTTTCATGACCAAAAAAGACTAATTTGTTCATTTAAAAACGTCCTGAATACTTCTAAGCAATATTACAAGCAGGTGGTTTTGTATGTATGCTGATTGCGTATGTTTTTATTGTTGTAATTTATGTCATAGAAATACAAATTGGTGATACGTAATAGTCTTTTAATTTGTTTATTTCTCTCTTAGCCTTAGCCACAGTAAGTCCACTGCTGAACATAGGCCTCCCCCAAGGATCTTCACATTTATTTGTTGGAAGTGGCCTGCATCGAGCAACCCTACATCAATTCTTCTTACCTTACCCACGTCCTCCGTCTACCCTGTAGACGGACGTCCGACGCTGTTATATAAATTTTTAGAATATTTATTTTAATTGTAGGTACACTTTGTAAACCCAGCACTACAATTGATGGTAAGTACTTTTCAGAAAAAAAAATCGCCTGGTTTTGTATATTTGTTTATCGTACTAACGTTAAACATTCTAGGAAATAATCAAAACACAGGTTTTTCTTTTTACAAGAAATTCACATAAAGTTCTTGAATTCTAGAATGTCGATTAAAAGCCTTTAGACGTTAAACCCAACTTCTTTGAACCATCAAAACTCGTCCTAATCGTTTCTGATCGCTTAAAAATATGCGGAATGTATGTCGATCCCTATTTAGGGTCGCTTCCTGCCTCGCAAATTCTTGTATGAATTGCAAATTGGAATTGTTGATGAGAAAGAGATTTAAAGACGGGGAAATAAAGAATAATAAACTCATTTGCAAAAAAAAACGGGCACCTAAGCAATGAACCATTTCAAATGTTACTATTGATTTGTTTCATAATTATAGGTAGTTTTACTTTCCCAATTTTGTAAATTAATAAGCAAATAATCGTTTTCGTCAGTATTATCATAAAATTTTGATAAAATTTATGGGTTTTAATGCTAAAGTTCACTAGTAGTGCATATGCTCGTGAAGTAAAAGTTAACAAAGATTTTTGTTTGTTTTTTCTTTAATAAAGTAAAAGCAGATAAATGTTTAGTATCGAGTGTGACCCCCTCTAGCTGAAATCACAGCTTGAATTCGTCTGGGTATGCTAGCGAGGATATCCCGGATACTTGCTTGCGGAATACGTTCCCAATCCGCGGTAATCACATTCTTCAGCTCTCTGATGGTCTGCGGAGCCGATTGTACTGATCTCACGCGTCGTTTCAGAACGTCCCAGACATGCTCTATAGGATTGAGCCTGGTTCTGGAAGAAAACCATGTACCCAGCCACGGGATGATCGTTTTCTTGTGAGTCGCGCATTGAGAAATCGCAAGTCTTCGTATGTGGACCTTAAGAACAACCTCGAAGAAGTAAGAAATGTGCATATTAGTCTATGGACGGTCAGGAGGAGGCTTCTCGCGGCCAATATACGCAGTCATCGCCCGGCCCGCGACCCTAAGTTACTCCGTGAGCACAGTGTTGCCAGGCTTAGGTTTGCTCGAAATTGTGAGTCATGGACTCAAGAAGACTGGAATAGGGTATTGTTCTCCGATGAAGCCAGGATATCTCTGTTCGGTGAAGATCGACGTCGGCGAGTGCTACGAAGACGAGGAGAACGCTTTGCAGAGGCTTGTTTTGAAGAAATCACACCTTATGGTGGGGGCTCTGTTATGTTTTGGGCAAGAATAAATTCAATGGGTCGTACAGAGTTAGTCTTCATTGAAAACGGCTCACTGACTGGACATCGATACATAACGGAAGTTCTAATTCCTCATTCACAACCCGCATTGGCCGCTTTAGGCGAAGACTCAATTTTTATGGACGACAACGCTCGCGCCCCCCGGTCTGGCGATGTGGAAGCGTATGTGCAAGAGGTCGGCATTCGTCGTTTGGATTGGCCAGCTCGTAGTCCCGACCTCAATCCTATAGAGCATGTCTGGGACGTTCTGAAACGACGCGTGAGATCAGTACAACCGGCTCCGCAGACCATCAGAGAGCTGAAGAATGTGATTACCGCGGAGTGGGAACGTATTCCGCAAGGAAGTATCCGGGATATCCTCGCTAGCATACCCAGACGAATTCAAGCTGTGATTTCAGCTAGAGGGGGTCACACTCGATACTAAACATTTATCTGCTTTTGCTTTATTAAAGAAAAAACAAACAAAAATCTTTGTTAACTTTTACTTCACGAGCATATGCACTACTAGCGAGCATACACTACTAGTGAACTTTAGCATTAAAACCCATAAATTTTATCAAAATTTTATGATAATACTGACGATTATTTGCTTATTAATTTACAAAATTGTAAAAGTAAAACTACCTATAATTATCAAACAAACCAATAGTAACATTTGAAATGGTTCATTGCTTAGGTGTCCGTTTTTTTTGCAAATGAGTTTATTTATTTAATTCTTTTTAAACAGGCCAGGACGCGGCTGCCAACATGTTCATAATGGTCGCGGGTTCGAATCTCAGGGAACACCTGTTTTTTCGGAGTATGTGCAATGGCGGATCCAGCCTTCAAACAAGGTTGTGGGCATGACAACCCGAAAATCAACGAAGTGGGAGTCTGTGTATGATCTTGCTCATGATCGTTATACGCAATAAAGATTCAACTCTGCGATTTTATTATATTGATGATATTGTGGAATGTAATATGATATTATCATTTTATCGATCTCAATATTCGACAGCCTCCGTGGCAGTGGCGGTTAGACGCCGACTGTGAAACAAGAGGCCGCGGGTTCAATCCCTGCACCGAGAGAAACGTTTGTGCGGTCCACAAATATTTGTTTCCGGTCTGGGTGTTTATGAGATCGAAAAGTCTCTCGTAGTTCCTGATACCCACGACACAAGACTCGATATTAGTGTGGGGTCAAGACTATGTATGTGACTGTTGGGTGTTATTTATTTCTTTGATATAGAGTGGAAGTGCATGCCCATCGTGCCCACTACGGTGGATCCGCACTTGAGTATGTTGATGATAGTCAATCACCATGCACTATAACAGTGTAGGTATGTAGGAAAATATCGTGAGGAAATCTGCATACCATTGCGTTTATAGTATTTCATTTCTAATATACAGAAAATCTTTAACCTCATGCAGAGTAAAAATCCCAGCCCCGCATAACATATCTACAGGGTATATCAAGACTGCTACCGAAAACGAAGCCGGGTGGTAGTTTAAGTGACTTCAGACATGATGCAACAGAAAAAGTTGCAAAAAAAAGCGACAATTATTTTTGTTATTTTTTTCCTATGACCATATTTGGGTGTTAAATACATTTTTTCCTAAAATAATAGTGTATACCCTTTAATTTATAAATAATCGAAGGTTTAAAAGAGTTTAAATTACAATTTTAGCAAAAACTATGGATTTACCACCCAAAAATGACGATATTTAAAAAATCATAAAAAATAATTGTCGCGTTTCTTTGCGAAATTTTTAGTTGCATTGTGTTTTGTGGTTTGTAGTCACTAAAACTACCACCCGGCTTCGTTTTCGGTAGCAGTCTTGATATACCCGGTATACCAATATTACAAAGCTGCAAAGTTTGTTTGTTTGTTTGAACGCGCTAATCTCTGGAACTACTGGTCCGATTTGAATGATTCTTTCAGTGTTGGGTAGTCCATTTATCGAGGAAGGCTATAGGCTATATATCATCACGCTATGACCTAAAGGAGGAAAGCAGTAGTGATATTTCTAGCAAATACGAGGAAATTTTGTTCGTTTTTCGTGGTCCGATTGGTCGATATTCTAAACTGATAGTCAGAATTAAACATTTTGACCGCCATTTTAAAACGTGTATGCACCCGGGCGGTGCCGGGCCCGACCGCTAGTCATAAGATAAACCGACAAACTTACATTAGTGCATTAGATGATTTGCAAATTGGAATTCAGGATCTCACGATTCACTGTTAATTTCTGCTGCCACTAGACTGTACCATGGATAATATGCAAGAAAATAGAATATATCGCCTTTAAATTTTTATATGATAATTTACAAAAACATAATTCTATACTTCAAATACTTTATTAACTCGACTGCAAAAATGCGCATTCCGTGCACCAATCTCCCGACGACTCATCCGCTCACATTAAAAATTATAATACGCGCTACTTTTCAAAATTCACGAATTATAGCCGACGGCTATCATTATTCTCTCTGGTTTAAAATAACCCTCATTTGAATAATGTGCAGCTGTGCATACCGACGCAATTTGTAATTGTGTGGGTTTTGTGTTAAATTAAACATTGTGTTAAATTGGCCAAGGCTGTATGCATGCTAGATTTCTAGATGGTGAGATAGTAAACTATTCATCATATTTTCCGCCTTAACTCGACTAATGTTAAAGGCTTTTTGTATGTATCCGCAACCTTTTCTATTTTAAATCAATTAGCTAATTGGTAATTCGCCACTATTCATAATTAAGTTTGATATACCTTTTCGGTTAGATCTTTACTTTAGGATAATATGACCTTATTATCACCAAAAGGTTTCAATTAGGATTCTAATCGCCAGTTTTGCAAAACCAATTGAAAGACCTTTCGATTTCAAACTGGCATAATATTTGGGGACATGTGGGTAGATGAGCTTCAATTTTTTTGCTACATAAAAGGAAATAAAACTAAAACTTGTCATCATGTACAAAAATATTTCATTTTAATGTCGTTATTTAAATTAAATTATTGTTACCTAACAATAACAAGTACTTATTATTAGCTTACGTTAAAAATACAAAATTTAGAATTTATAATCCTAACAAAATTCTCATCTAATGGACGCATTCATTTTGTAAACTTACGGGTTGCAATTATTTTTTCAAAGGTCTAAGATACTCAACCTTTTCCATGTTCTTTGATCTATTTGAACAACTTTGATTCAATAATTGACGCCTTCAAAAATAATGATTGTTCTAGTATTTTATAACTTAGCGATCATGTATGCTGAAGATACAATGAAGTTACCATTTCAAAGTACGTTTTAAAATATGAAAGAAGAAACTGCAACCCGTATTTTTACAAAATAAATTTATAATTATTGATGTTTATTCGTTAGGAAGTTTACAATAATCGAAAAATATAGCCAAAAACCATTATTTACCTTTTCTACATTTTGTTATAACTGGCAAGATCCACTTGTCTGCATTTTTCATAGCACAAAAATTTTGTATGTTGAGATTCGTAATGACATAAAACCATACAACATCAAATGAAAAGTAAACAAACGCCCTAACAACTAATATGGAAGTAACAAATTGGACGCATTACACCTACATAACAGTCTGTTGTCGTTCTAATAACTTAAAGCTACCATAAACATGCTAAAATATAAAAGATCATCCCGTAGTCAGTTATATTTTATTTTCTTCTTGATAAACTTATAAAGGTCGCAGGTAATGTTTACTTCAATATTATATTAATTTTCAGAGTGCAAGGTTAACTCAAGTTTGAGAACATAATGGTAATTTATTATGGAAAAACCAATGGTTGAAATATTATTTTTATAGTAAAATAAATGTCATTCTTTATAAGTTCACCAAGAAAATTAGCGATTATTCATATAATAATATATTTATATAAATTAGGATATTGTTTTAATACTGATTACAGTTACTTATAGTATGGTAATTGATGGCATTCTATTTACATCGTGGCGTGGTTCCATAATTAATTTAAAACAAGTATGTATTTAGACCCGCATTATAATATGCAAAAAAAAACTATAATAATATAATACAACCGTTTTTCGATTAAAAACTAAAATAAGTTAATTCTAAAAAAATATTAGTTAAAATATTATGCTAAATACGTGGTTTATAATATGTGCAAAAACACAGTTTATTTGTAGAAAAATAATTTCGTGAGCACCTCATTTCACTTCATGGTAAGGCACGTCACAGTAGGTTAAATTGTTAAAATACTATTTCCATTTGTAATTACTTTGTAAATAAAAATTGTTAATAAACGCATAGTTTTGTATCATAGTCAAAATAATATAAATCCGATTTTTTTGTATTAAAATTTCTGAATTAAAAGGTTACATTGATTGATTGGCATGAACGAAATGAAAAAGATAATTTTATTAAATTATAAGCAGTAAAATTGTAGGTAAAAATATGATGTAATTTAAAAACGACTACAGTTTGACTACGATATTTTATACAAAAATGAACATTCTGTGAAAAAATCATGTAACAGTAATATATAGAATACAATATCATTGATATCTATACTCCCGTTTACGAAAACGATTGTATCCTAAAAGGAAGACAGTTTAAAATACATAATACAATAAAACATTACATAATATTATACATCTAAAACTAATATAAGTTAAAATCAATTTAATAACTAGTGATCATCCTACGCAAAGGAATTTTGGAATGTTGATAATGTGTTTGCAGTCTTTATGTTTTTAATTCTGTTACATTCAAAGTTTGAGAAACACTGTCTTACATTTGATCTCCATTGGCATTCTGGGTGTTTCTTTACAGACAAGAAAGTTATTTTCCTTTGTTAAATAAAGCTTTGTTCAGCTAAATTCATTCCCTTCGTAAAGACTTTCGCAAACTTCTAACAATCGTAATACAGGGCTAATGTTATACGGGAATAAGGATTTGGATACCAATCGACTTATCTGTAACCTTAACCGAATTAGCACTCTCATCGTGTCGTCTAACCCTCTGGTACCTCCAGAATCTGCCTGTTGGCAGGTTTCTAGAAACTTCGCCCAATTCCTTCTCACGTACTTCAAAAACCTCAACAAATATAGAAGAAAACACGTCTCATTGCTTACTAAATAGTCAAGAAGGACATCGCTATCATGTGACACAACTTTGAGAAATTCTATGAATGAAGAAATTGGGTTCAACATTGGTATTAAGTCAGGATATACAGAATTTCTGTAAACTATACCCACAGTGATATCCAGAGTACAAACCATTGATTCAATCAAATAATCGTCCTGTTCGCTAAACAAATGTATTAACATTTTTGTGAATGGTGTTTCAGGGTGGAATTCCAAACTGTTTCTTATAAAACCATCAAGCTTTTTGAGAACATCTCTAATTGATCTTTCCACTATCTGCATATCTTGTATCGCATTGTAATCTGACGAGTCTATTGAGCTGTCTGATGAATCGCACCTCATTTCTTTTACAGTTACGGCCACCGATTTTAATACAAGCAATGACATTCTTTGTAACATTGTCTTGTCAACTTCACTTCTCGACTGAGGTTCATTATCCTCATCTTCGCCATAACTCTGGTCTACCAACTGTATTGACGATGATAGAGGAGCCACCTCAGGCCCTAATGAGTAGTCTCTAATGATCCGACAGTCATGCCCTAAGAAACCAAACCCACTTCTGCTGTTTTGTACTCTGATATCACTCAGTAACCTGAAATCCTTCACAAATCGAACGATAGAATGTGCCAGGCAGCATATTTCTTCTGGCAAAATATCCTGCAATGCCAATGTTGACCCATAACACAGAACTTCGTTGAACAAACTTAACAGATGTGTGTATATTAAACTTGGTAGCACTGTATTCCTTAACAAATCGACAAAGCTTTGCAAATCTGCATAGAACGGTTTCGTGTCTATTATCGAGAGATTCGCCTTCACGCTTATTATGTTCTCCCATAGAGAGAAAAATGTTAGTATACAATTTTCAGCATTAGCTAAATTCAGGTACCTTAGTAGAAGAAGCTTCATATTTTTGACTAAAATTGGCCAGTGGTGCTCCAGGGTTTTTATTGTCAGACACTTAATATGTGACGTGTCAAATGATTCCGAGTCAGTCAGGATCACAGTCACACAACCATGTTCATTTACCCTCTCAATTCTTGATAGTAGAGGTTCTGGAGACTGCTCCATTTCACACCTATCATCGCTAGGAAACTTTAATACTGGCTCGTGTAGTCTGAATGTCACAGGCTTGGTCTCAGCTGGTTCGGAAGATGTTGAAGGGCCACTCTGTGTTTGTGGATTAGATAATGGATTCTGAACATTACTATGGGAACTAGACGGGCCCTCACTACTACTACTAGCATAGCCTACACTACTGCGAAATGGGTTGTCTTCTTGGACATGTGAATTTGCTGAAGAATTCATGTAACTGCTCTCCTCTAACGGATGCTGTTCCACATCCTTCCACTCAACTATCCTCTTAATTATGTCTAAGCTGAAATTAATCTTTTGTACTGTAATCCTATTTATCCTATCAAACAGATAAATATTCTCTGCAATCTGTTGCAACCAATTTTCATCAACTGTGTCTTTTGAGACAATTAAAAAACTAGCTAGCACTCTACTGGCAACAAAAGTAATGAATTTACTTTTATGGTCGGCTAATTCAACAACTTCTGTGATCCAATCGTGTCTGTTTCTAACAAAGATGTCACAAGCATGCATTACTCTAGAACATATTGTGCCTGTACCATTTTGTTTCAAATAAACATCAAACATAAGTTGCATTGTTGAGAGATACGTCAGCGAGCATGTGAGGGGCCATGTAGCGATATTCAGTTGTCTGTCAAAGAGCTGGGTCATCATATTGTCATCAAAACGACACAAGCACTGTCCAACAAGAGCGTCCTGCAGTATCCGTAATTCAGCAAGTAGTTTATCATCTTCCGAGTTCCATTGCATTGTTGAATTTGAGCATGAGGGTATGATTTCAACTCCAGAATCGATTGGCAGTCGCAGTAAGCTAGAACAGTCAACAGCATCCTCACTCACAGTACCACTATCAGGCGACTCACCATTTCTTGAAGGGAACTCCTCAGACGTCTCGGCGGGAGGAGTCTCAGAGTCAAAAATGTCAGTGAGAGGGTCCTCGGCGGACCTGTCACTCCCTTCGTCAATGTCGGGCGCATCGATCCTCTGTTTCTTCTTCACAGGCTGATCTGAAGCCATGCCTTCATCTACGCGAGGTTCACACAGGTGCCCTCGTAAAACCATTAATTCTTTTTCAATCGCAAAACTATAATTTGCGTTCCACACGCAAATCACTCGGTTCTATTTCGTGACGAGCATGATTCTGAAAACAAAAAAGACGATACTGAATGCATGACCTTTCCTTCCAGCTACTCAATTACGCGTCCGACAAAGCCTTTTGGATTTATGCGCCATTATAGCTTTCCTACACTTTGTGACTCAATATTAAGTGAAATTTTAGCTTTATGTTCCGAGATTTCGATAGTAATAAGCTGTAATTGACGATTTATGAACAAAATTCAATGAACTTTCCAAAATATTTTGATGTCACACATACCATCGACGAAACGAGGTTGTCCGAGCCTTTGTTCCTGTTGTTGGTAGCCATAAATTGTTTATAAACATTCACTGCAATCCAATAATGCACAATATCACACAGTTTTCAGTAATATTTCCAGGTCAGATAGATAATTTCGTCAATTACAACTTGTCGAATAGAACATCGACTCCATTACGTACAAATGACGCTCTGATAATAGAAGTACTTTTTATCATCGGAATTTATATATAAACAACAATTTTATCCTTTTTATGCGATGTTAAAACTAATTTCAACATAAAATAGAAGTACTAATGCCTTTTTTCTTAAGTTTACTGTAATATTAAGTTTAAAAAAATTAATAAGTACGATCACTTGTGGTATTTCCGATTTCACATCCGGTAGGGACGTTGCCAGTTTGACGACTTCTGAATTTAGCAAACAGTAGCAGATTACGATATATATTTTTTATCCTTCTTTTAATCCAATTATGACGAAATAATGATACTTTAATGAGATAAATATAAAGCAGAGTCCAACTATTCTATATTTTAAAGTTCAACCTCTTAATTTTGTAATGTATCGGACGCAAATCATATTATGAAAGCGAGAAAAATTAACTCCAATCATGTTTAATTTAAAAAAAAAAATACCATGATTAATCGTTTTATTTTAAAACATTCTTTGGATTTGTAATAAATTCAAATTAATTTGTATTATAATCTATGATAAATAAATTGGCTTAGAATTTATTATTTCGACTAACAACACTTTTAATCTATAGCAACACCATTAGTGTCCCTATTGAAAATGTCTGCTTCGAAGCAATCGAAAAATAGTTCAAACAAAATGATACATTAACCATAGTTTTAAGTTTTAATCGAGTAGAATATCCAGAATTATCAGGTGAATATCAAACAGTTGTGCTGTGGTGTGCAATTAATGTGTTATTTATGACTCATATTGTGTTTTTGCATAACAATCAATAGAACAAATATAGGTTAAGATCTCTGTGATAGTGTTCAGTTAGAAGCTGTATAAAAATATGTTGGATGCAAAAAAGTAAAAAGAACAGCATATATTTGTTGCACGCAAGTATACGTTATTATTTATTTATAGTTACGATGCGGAAATGAGATCTATATGTCACGGGTTCTTTAGTTTTTTTTTTTGGTTTAAAAACGTATATAAATGTTCGGAATAGAAGGGTTGCGAAAGTGCCCCGGTATTGAGTGACACCCGCAACCTTGTGCAAAACTAATAGAAAGCATTTATTGCGCTTGAATTTGATAGACAATGGCGAAATTGTTGATTTTATTTCCTGTTGACCCGACCGATCTAATTTGTCATGTAGTGTCGCTTGATTTCTGTCCGCCCGCTCTGGGTGGGTGCTTGCATTCATTCATACATTAATTCAGGTTAGATTTAGTCATTCATTATCATAATCTTATCTAATTGTGTGCTCTATTTCTAAGGTCAACCACCTCTTATTTCTTAATCCGCATTTGTGTTTTGAAAAACGTACGAAAGAGCATAATTTTACGATGCATGTTTATTTGTATTCTCTTATCATGTATTAATTATGATTAATTGTGGATATAGATAAATGTGTAGAGTAAATATAATTTATTTATTTGTTTTATTGCAAATATGTTTATATTGTAAATTATATTGCTCAAGAGTAAATATGAAGTGATAACATAGTTGTTTCTATAAGAGGAATGGGTCAGACCTGAGGTACCAGGAAACGACTGATGGAGTATATTATGTATGACCATTAATTCTGTCAATATAGTTTAGATTCAGTAGGGTTTATTCTTTAAATCTATTGCCTCTTTAAGTAATTGTAAAATTATATTGATACAAAATACAGCATTTTCCTTATATTCCTGCAGAGTATCTTTGTAATGTGTTGCTGTACACAAATATTGTATTTATATTTTTATATTATGATATACTTATGTGTCCTTTAAAAATCCTCATTGCATTTTTTTGTTCATTAATTAACATTACAATAAATTAATTGTCATATCATTTTATGGTAAAAAATATGAAGCATTATTGTTGATTAATTTACTTACATCAATTACAAATATTTATGAAAGTGCATAAGAATGATATGTCAGAATTGAGAACGGTAGATACCCATAGTCTCTACCTATCCCTATAGGAAACAAGTGTAAACACATTAATAATTTTATATTTCACTTGTGTAGTGACAGAATCAGTTATGTGTTTGTTATCCATTTTGGGAAACAACCCATCCTATTTCACACATTTTAAACATAGTGCATATTTACAAATCTCATCCCTGTACTCATAGATGAATAGGCAGAGAATACTAGTGATATTCATATCATAATATTGTTTTCATCAATTGTAGGGTAGTAGAGAAAGTACTTAAAGTAATTTAAAAATTATAATGAATTTGCCTTTGAATAGAAAATAGTATCTATTTGAAAGATATAATTTACTATATTCCAAAGGTAATAATATACATATTGTATACATACATAAACCCATACCTTTTTCCCAGAACGGGTAGGCAGAGGTGCTAGCAAAACACATATGTTTTACCTTGTGTGTTCCATCCTACTATGGTTGAGGGTGACTCTATTGCCATATCATGCTCAAATTCCTGGCTGCTAGCTAATAATGAATTGAAAAATCCAATATCCTTTTGCCCCTTCTAGGATTTTGAACGTCAACAGTTGTATATTACTCTGCTGAGGCAGTAATATAAAATTCATATTGTCATACTCTGAGATACTTTTTAGCTGTTCATATGAGGATAAAATAATGAGCTTTGTGCTTAGTCGACTGATTGTAAACAAGTGTTACTCAAAAGCACATTATCAGTGAAATATTAAAATGGGTTCGTAGACCCTGACTGTGAACTCTGTTGAATATTTGGGACTGTTTCATTTTTACTATTTACTATTGAGAAAAATCTTATCAATTTTGGGTGGTGAAAATTATGACTAGAAACTATGTATTTTATTTAGTAATTATATTAAAACTGAACTGAAGCCCTTTAGGCGTGATTTTCATGCTAGGGAGTTTAAATGAAGATATTAATTGAAAAATTGGAATCCAGGATTTTATAAATGTGAGTTAATTGTACATGCGTTCATATACTGCCATTTATTTTTTCAGTGAAAGTAAATTGAGGTTTTATGGAATGCCACATATTTATGAAAGTAATTGGATTATAGGAACTAAAATACTTGTGCATTTTAATTGATTTGATATAGTTTTTTGATTTACCAATTAATGTAAATGTTATGAGTGGAGTTATGTGTTTTAGCAAACTGTATAGGAATTTGTTGAGATTTTATGAGGGTTGTTTAAATTAGCATAACATTCATGAACTATATGGCCATCAATATTCTCTTCTAAGATATATAGAATTATTGATTGGTTCTTGATTTCAATAATTGATTTATTACTTGTGAAAGTTATAGAAAAGGACCAAATCCATTAACTGTGTACTTTGTATGTAAAAATATTAGTCTGAGGGCTGGTACAAATTTTTGGGTACATATTTGAAGTAAGCTGAAAACTTGTCCCATACCTCTTCGATTATACCCCAACTTGTAGGTGCAGACCCGGCTGGTGAGTAGTGGGTGGATCTTAAGGGGTAGTTTTAAAAAATATACATTTATACTTTAATATGTTACAGGCAATATGCATTTTTTACATGTTATAGTTTAATGAAAATTATATTTGGGACAAGTTTTCAGCATGCCTCAAACCTCAAATACCTACCACAAAACAGGTGCCAGCTTTTCTAATGGTTGTATTAAACATTGGTCACTGAACTTATAAAGAAATATCTAACAGTGTTATTGAGTGGTGTCCACAGGATATAAAACGGGATAAGGAATGATACTGGAAAATATGAGTGTGTAGTGCATGAAATTCAGTAGATACACTCAATAATGCAAGAATTACTAAAAATAAAAAAATTGTCGCAAAGACAAGCTGATTTATTTTTATATTGGCTCAATTCGATTACAAAGAACCTGATAGGATATAAATGGAAAATGACTTCAAGGTCTTGCAGTGGAAAGGATTCGGCATCAACATCAACGGCGAGTATATCACTCACCTTCGGTTTGCCGACGATATTGTAGTCTTGGCAGAATCGCTGGAAGACCTTAGCACTATGCTCGAAGACCTCAATCGGGTTTCCCAACAGGTGGGTCTTAAAATGAACATGGACAAAACGAAGATCATGTCGAATGTCCATGTTGTGCCCACCCCCATCGGTGTTGGGGGCTCGACTCTTGAAGTTGTTGACGAATATGTCTATTTAGGACAAGTGGTCCGGTTAGGCAGGTCCAACTTCGAGAGAGAGGTCAATCGTCGAATCCAACTCGGTTGGGCAGCGTTCGGGAAACTACGCGACGTCTTCTCGTCCAAAATACCTCAGTGCCTTAAATCGAAAGTCTTCGATAGTTGTGTGTTGCCACTGATGACTTACGGCACCGAGATGTGGCCTCTCACTATGGGCCTTATTAGGAAGCTCAAAGTCACTCAACGAGCTATGGAGAGGGCTATGCTCGGGGTTTCCCTACGAGATCGAATCAGAAATGAGGAGATCCGTAGGAGAACTAAAATAACCGACATAGCCCACCGGATTAGCAAGTTGAAGTGGCAATGGGCAGGGCACATAGCGCGGAGATCTGATGACCGATGGGGTCGGAAAGTGCTCGAATGGAGGCCGCGTATGGGAAAGCGCAGCGTAGGACGTCCACCCACAAGATGGTCCGACGACCTGGTAAAGGACGCGGGACGTCGCTGGATGCAGGCTGCCTCCAACAGGTCTCTGTGGAAATCATTGGGGGAGGCCTATGTTCAGCAGTGGACTTCCTTTGGCTGATGGATGGATGGATGGATGATAGGATATAAATTGACCCAGGCAATAAAAACACCTGAAGGTTAGGCAGTGCAGGAGGGCTACTGTATAATCCGTAACAAAGTTCGAATTTTCGGACAATGTGCCTGGTTACACCACAAAATGTTCCAATCCTCTATTAAATGTTGTAAACATAGACTAAGTTCAGAGTGAATGATAAGTATTATTGAGAATAGTATTGATTTTAAGCAATGGAAACATAAGACATCATGGAGCCTATGCTAGCCTGAATGAAAATAACCCACACACAAAACAATTATATGGAACATTATCATGAATCCTCAACTGCTGTTCTTAGTCAGTAGTAGTAGTTAGTAGTCAGAGTCACTATACCATCAGATTCAAATATGTTACCCTAAGTTATGGCAAATTGTGGTGATTCTTAACACCTTCATTGAGTGAAATTGAAAGTCATCAAATCTAATTATATTTGGCTTGATCATCTTATAACCATTTTGGCATTCGTTGTCGAAATTATAAATAGTACCACACACTCATTATGCATATCTCTCAGTCTGCTATGCCAATGTAATTTGTAGTACATATTTAGTGAATTATTTTCCTCATGTAATCACTGTAGTACATTCCTCATTATTTAAGGATTTAATTTTACTTATGAGTTACAAGTGTACTAAGGAATTATTTAAATGGCAGGAGAAAAGTCCTGCATTTCATAGACTATTTCTCCAGTAACCTAACATGTTTGTTTGATTTATTAAAAGAAAATACAAATTTGTAGTACTCAATCCCTTCTACTCCAAACAGTAGTTTAAGTTGGTTAATTCTTGGCCCAGTTTTTGTAAAGTTAATACTTGATATCACACAATGGTTTAAATTTATTACCTGGAAACAATCCAATTGACTATGGTATATTTTCAACACTCACCTCCATAAACATGGCACCCTTGGAAAAACTTCCTGCATTAATATTTCTATGACCTTCAAGAAATTGAAGAAGTATATTGTACATTTTTTGAGTACCAATGTGTTTTAATTTAAAAAATATTTTAGTTGCATACATCCAATAAAATGTAATTGAAATTTCAGAATATTGTTTTAATTGAAAGGATACCAGCCTCCATACTTTAAATTAATAATTATTATAAAAATAATGTATTTGTATCTCTCACTCTCAGCTTAGTAGGTAACACTTACCACATTGTGCTGACAGGGTTCGTAACCTGAAATAAATGGACTAGGATCTAGGGTCTGTCAAAAGAACATAAACAAAAACCCTGATTTATTTGAATCGATATTTTTTTATAATTTTAAAGAAATGTAAATTCATTGAATTCTTAAAACGATAGAATTGAGCTAACTGCAACATTTATTAAATAAACATATATTTTTTTAAAGAATTTGCCTTTCTCCATTATGCTGAGAACTCGGGAACAGAATTTTTAACTATGAAGTTAAAATTTAAGTTCCTTCCAATATGGAATAGATCCCAATTCTTTTATTTTTTTATTAATTTTTAATGCAATTTACACATGTTTATAGCACAGAATACTAAAATAACAGAAGTCAAGCTCCATACAAAACGCGCTAAATCAACACACACATAGACAGCGTTCACCGACACGATATTTCAAACCAGTCGAAACCACTGCGAGCGCGAGTGTCACCCGCTTCGGGCACGCAAATAGTGAGATGTTTTGTGCAAAGATGGAGCAAATGAATAAAAGTTATTACACTTGTATTTAAAGCACCAGGTTATATAATTAAATATAAATTTGATTTAAAAAAACATATTATATTATCCAAAACGATAAAAAAATAGTTAGAATAATGACATACACATTCTCAGCGAGTTCATAAATAAAATAAAAAAATATTTATTGTATTATTGTGTTTTATATATTTTATTTAAAAATTCAATCAAACGATATGAGTGCTATTAACACGATACGTGTTTTCGCATAAGCCAGAGTTAACAACCCTTACGCGAACGCCGAGCGTAGTGTGAGTGTGGCAACAAAAGTGAAGTACATACACAAGCTTGACTTCTGTTAGTATTCTGTGTTTATAGGTGGAGTTTTTAGGCCTACGAATTAGTTTATTTAACTTCTTTCGGGCACAGTCCTTATTTTCTGGATGAAAATGAAAATTACCTTCTCTATATCCTTTCCTGTACACAAAATCTGTATTTAAAATTTAATAATTATCTTTTGGGTTGTTGTGATGTTAAAGGGTAACAAAAAACACTTTCGAATTTATAATAGTAAGGATAATACTATAATTTTCCAAAAACCATACATACATAAACTTACATCTTTTCTCGGAAGGGGTAGGACACCCAAATTTCTCCTAGTAAGTTCCATCTCACCATGTGATACGAGCCTATCGCCATATCGGGCACACAATTCTTACTCCGGGCTGATAATGAATAGGAAAATCAAATATCAATATGCCAGACCCGGGATTCGAACCCGAAATGTCAGCTTTGTAATCCTACTGTAGCACAGCTACGCCACAGAGGCAGTTTTTTTTTTTAATATAAACCACTTGTAGCTTTTGTAATAATCACTAAATTATAAACTAGTAATGAATGAAAAGAGCAACACTAGAGTTTCTTGCCCATTCTTCTCTAGTGAAAACCGCTTTCAGAACCGGGTGGTAGATAAAAAAAATTACTGAAATAAATAGATTCAATCAATTTTTTTTCTATCCTAAAACAATTAAAATATTGTTTCAGACAGACGATGGATCGTGAGGGGAAGTGCTATGCCTTATTGTAACGTATAAGAATCCGTTAAGTTTAATGAACATGTGTGAAGCAGTGCTATAGTGTTGATGGTGGACATTGTGAACGGCGCCATGTCTGACGAGGAGGACTCGTCTCCCGACAGGGCCCTGGGCCCCACCAGTAATGTGCCAGGTGAGATTTCTTAATGTGTAATTTGACAGCCTGTTTGTGAGAACCAAAAGTTTCTCGTAGTTTATAGATATTCACGACACAAGACTCGATCTTGGCACACCAAATGACCCCACAAGTCAGGATTATGTATGTTGGTGTATTTAATTATTATCTTAACTGGAATCCAAACTGTATTAATCAAGTGGTCGACTAAATGGTCTAATCCCTCTCAATCGTATTCTCGATTGTAGAGAAAGCGCGTGCCCTGCAGTGGGAAGTAGATAGGATTTTACAGAATTACTGTAATTGCCCACTGGTGGGCAATCGAGGCTTCGAACCTGAGAGTTGATGCCATAGTCAATCTCACTGGCCCAGTGCGAGTAGGCGAACTTTTATACCACTAAAAATCTTCTTACGATCTGTATGGTGTATCAAATTTAATAAATTTTAGGTAGAAATAAAACAAATTTTGTTTTACGGATATTATCGTGGATTTGGTTTCATTCGTATAATTTTTAACTTGAATAAAAAACCTAAATATTTAGTCAAATCCGCGATATAATCAGTAAAAAATAATTTTATTTCAATGTGCAACATTCGCGCAAATCTAAGAAACCATAAAATATTAGGTTGCTTATGTGTAAATAGGTCGTCTAGAAAGGCATTCTATCTAGTCTATTTCTGCCGCCAAGTTGAGTGTAAACATTGATGTGTTCCGGTTGAAAGGATATGTATTAATGTAGTCAGTGATTACTGACCATTAACAGATTTAACATATACGGCCTCATTCATAGAGTTTATAAACCTATTTATGTTACCGAATGATGTTCTCCCCTTCTAACGACTTTTGAATTTAGTTTGAGCAAAGAAAACAAAGCTTTCGATATATAAAATCCTACTAATATTAAAAACTAGCGGTCCGGCCCAGCTTCGCCCGGGTACAAATAGATTTCTGTACAATAATATGTATGTATTATACATATAAACCTTCCTCTTGGATCACTCTATCTATTAAAAAAACCGCATCAAAATCCGTTGCGTTGTTTTAAAGATTTAAGCATACAAAGGGACATAGGGACAGAGAAAGCGACTTTGTTTTATACTATGCAGTGATGCGATAGTTTGTGTGTTTGTTTCTTTTTCACTCTCAAACCACTGGACCAGTTTTAATGACATTTGTTATGGAGATAGCTGATACCCTGGACTAACCCAATAAAATGCAGTGTTCCAGTAGGATTTGCACGGAATTGAAATATATTCGAAACTCTTTCAATCTCTCTTCAAAATAGAATGGAAAGTTTAAAGTATGACACTGATTTTAGGTTGAATTATTTATAACAGTCGTAACGCGAAAAAGTTCCTGCGTTTCTAAACTGGACTGGATTCAAAAAGTATCTAAACCCGGACGAATCTGGGCCGGACTGCTAGCAGATTGCTAGTTTATTGTGAGACTATCTAGGAATAGGGCCGATAGTGTTTCAGGGTGATAAGTGTATTGCTTATTAATAAGTTATTATTGGTTTTCCTTTATGTGTAGGCGTTGAGCTAAAAATCTCGGGAGAGACCTACTAATATCATTCTTACTAATAAAATAAACAAAAAAATATCTTAGGATGGCGATCGTAGTGAAATGCAAATGCATTGCTTTGTAATTCGTAGTGTTGCTTGGTTTTGCTCCTGTTCATGAGGTGTCATATCGCCTTCCATCAGGCGAATGGCATAGCCATGGCATATCCTTCCGCCATTTTTTACGATGAAAACACATAAACTGGACCTTAAGTTATTGTATAGATTTGTGTCGTAGATATCACGAAAAGTCTCGGTGCAGGAATTGATCGCTCGGCGTGTCTTCTTGTATTCTGTATCTGTATCAGACCATATACATACATATGTTCCACTGAAAAATACGGATAATTCTACAATCAAGAGCATGATAAAGAGGGATTCGGCCCTTCTTGTACTGTGAAGTAGCATTAACATGAAGCAGGAAACTAAACCCTAATTGCTCGAGATAACGCTCAACAAACAAATACCCAAATATGGTAAATATTACACAAAACACACACAAAACTAGGACACTGATTCCAGCATCAAAATGGCTTAGCACGTCTATTATAATTACACAATTTTACCACATAAATGCCGCCTGGCACACATTTACACAAATTCAACGCACCGTAACAATAAACAGGAAATGGGAGACAATGCAGCCAAATTAAAAAGGACACGCCATTAGCATGGATGAACAATGACGAAACAACACGGGGTTATATGAATCACTGGCAAAATGCTAATTAATATCGCCTTCCTATTTATTAATTGGTTGACTCTTAACATATCTTTGCGGGTAACACATATAGCGTGAGGGATGACTAGGTGCAAAATGCCAAGTCCACTGCGCTAAAATTAAAAGATTGTTGACGTGAAGATCGTTGGTTGGTTTCGTTGCAGCGGGTTCTGGTCAGGTAGGAGATAAGCTCACTTCGCGCTCCTAACTAATTTTCAAATTGAATCTAATTATACAACTTATGGGTTTGCACAAAAGTACACAATATATACCGAGTCTCGGTGAAATACAGGCGGTTACGTATGTTAAATTAAAAACCGGGGTGTAAATTTTGGCTTCCACACCCCTTATTTTCAAAAGCTATGGATATCTTAACAATAGCCTGCATTATCATTAAATATGCTCTTGAATTGTAAATTATTACGTAGTGGTTAAAAATGTGCGTCCATTTAGCTAATTTTCAGTTAATCCTAGTATATAGAGTTTTGATAAACCTAAGGCCTCAGATCTGTATTTTCAAAGTATAGTTTGCATTGCATTTGAATGACAAAAATAAAGTACTGATTCGATATCTAACACATTTGATTAAAATCTATCGACAGTCAATCCATCTTGTATAACGGTTATGCAATTTAACAGACTTCGAACAGTTCCTTATCAGGTGATGTTTTGTCTAATCACGTTTTAGCTGTCTTCTATATTTATGGTAAAGGAAATCCTGGTGTATTAACGGTTTTATGTATTCGATTGCGATTAAAAATGTTGGTCCCACTGCTGGGGACGGGCCTCTTCAAAGGAGAGCACGATTGAGAGTGGTTAAGCCATATATATAGTCCACCACGCTGACCTAGTGCGGGTTAGGCGACTGTATGGTATGCAGGTTTCCTCGCGATGTTTGACTTCATTGTTATATTGCGTGTTGTTTGTCTATCAAATTTTAATTCGTAAATTATAAATTATTTTTCTAAGAACGAATGGAAATAAGCTGCATCTAGTTTTTTCTGCGTGCTGGTTACTAAGGCATTCGTAAACAGAAACCTTTTTAAATCTCGTATTCAGCTCTAATTCATCAATGTCAATAAGAAAGTTAATACAGGAAGAAATAGAACAATCAGGATTTATGGGTATCTGATTCGTCACACAGCGAGCAAGAATGGCTACGGATTTTTTTTTCATTGTTGATGGCAAGTCTCCTGCATCGTCCAGCCGTTACCAAACATGTGGTGATGTTTTTTATTCCAATGATTGGCGGTACGAGCTTGCCATGTATATTATCAATGCTTAGCATTCCACTGTGCTCACCTTCATGCGACATAAGATGTTATGTCCCTAACGTCCAGTAGTTACTCTGGCTACAATGTCCTTAAAACCGGAACACAATAGTGCGTTTACACTAACTTAACTACCCAGGACTTCTCTCATATGAGAGACCTACCACCAGTAGATCACTCATAAAGTTCTCGTATCACTAGGTAGACAGTTAATTCCAGAGCTGCAAGTTCTCGAATGAGATAAAAAACATTGGAAGTATACGAGAACTGATTACACCACTACATACAATTTTGATCAATACCGCTTTAATGGACTAGACGCATCCGAAACTGGGAGCAAATATTTATATTTTTCAATAATATTGGCGGCTAAACATAAATAACCTCTCGTTATCGCCCACCTGAAATGTTACGTAAATATAGGATTTTGCTCACAAAAATAAAACTAGGAAAACATGTTATACATTGAGAACATGTATCACTGATTTTTTCTCGGTTTTTTTTTTTGTGAAGGTTATCGTACTATCGTTCTTCGGAATCTGTTCAATAACTGATGTAGCTAGATGCATAATTACATTTGCGTTAATCTTATTATTTGCTATATTTTTTGTGGTTTCATCAACCTCAGTTCCAAGAAGTCCATCGCTGAACATGGATCTATTCCAAGGTTTTGCACAGCGATCTATTGGATTCATGGTCATTCATTTTTTTGTTTACTTTTGTATCAAGCAGGGTATTTACTATACTATAACAGTGATTAATCAGAAACTGTTTAAATCTAACTTCCTGCAACCTTTATTAGGTCAATGATTTTATATTTTTATTTTTGTATCAAACACGGCTTTGACTGTACTAAACTTAATTGCTATAATTTTGGGTCCTTGCGCCGTAGCGTGAAGAGGCATCTTAGCGGGCCGGCATGATTGTGTCGAATGGCATGAAACCGCTATCTAATGCCATTCAATACTTTATTTGGACGGCACTTGCACTTATCACCAGGTGCAACGGAGTTACGGTGCCGTGACTGAATTTAAAAAAATTGCTAATAAATACATTGTAAACTTTGGCCATATCTCTCGGTTTTGGGGAGTGAATTGATTAGCAATGGCCGATTATGGGCAGATGAAGGATAGTATAGTAGTATACCCTGAGAACTTTATTTCGCTTAACCAATATTGAGCTCGGAAATATGGGAACAATCGTTTTATGACCTCTCCGAGACAAATGTTTGTGTCATCCAATAGTATTTGTTCAGTTTCGTTTTTTATATATGGCAAGCATTGCCGGTGCTGAAAATTCCACTGTTGGTAAATGATGGGTATTCGTGTGTTTTGGAAGACTGTGTGTGTCTGGTCTGGGTGTTTGTGATATCGAAAAGTTTGTCGTAGTTTCTGATACCCTCGACCCAATACATAATTGATCATAATGTGTGATCTAGCTTATATGTGTGATTGTTGGGAGTATTTATTAATTAATTAAATGTTACCTGAAGCCTATAGGAAATTACATCGAGCACATAAATAGTTTTCATATAAACTATGATATTTCAACATTCCTGATTGTAAAACACATGGATATAATTATTGTCCGGATTGAATAGTTTTCCTCAACACGTTTCCTGCAATGTTGTGATATGGGTTAACATGTCGATGTTTCGTTTTATAATAGTGTATATTTGTGTCAAGAGGCTACGGGTGGAGCGCATAACGCGTTGAACTGAGCCATCGAAAAACATGTCTAGTGTGGGCCATATATCAAGCGTAGTTAGGGACTAAACATTTATTTACATCAATTTGGCTTTTATCCATGTATTTGACGGCCTTTGTGACTAAGTTAGTTAGTAAGCTGGATTTGGATCAAGGTTGCGGGTTTAGTGCCCGTACTATACTGTATCAGCCCATAATCACGTACTGTTGAGCATTTGAGTCATCTGCAAGCGATATTTCGATTGAATGGGATTAGGCCACAGTCAATACAGTTTTGAAGGACATTGTAGCCAGAATAACTACTGGACATATTGAGACTTAAGATGCTTATGTCTCAGGATGGCGAACGCAGTGGAATTCCAAGCATTGCTTTGTAATTGAAGCCCTTTGATTTTGCTACTGTTCATGAGTGGTCGTATTATCAGGCGAACGGTATGCTTGTCTCGCAATTTTATTTTACAATAAAAAAAAAACTCAATGTCCAGCACACCGAAAATATAATTCCACATACTGAGAGTGTTGGGTTTTACACATGTATTTATTTTAGGTCTTATTTATTATTAAAAGAACTCGAAGGTTCTAGTACCCTAGACTTTTTTTTTTTTTTTTTTTTTTCATTTATTTTTAAGGAGCAACAAACAATTACACTTTGCTAATAACTATACTTAATATTATGTTTCTAAAAATTTAATTAAAGTGCAACCAACCCCGTTGCCCACGAATTAAACATCACAGACAGATAGGGCCAGTGAAGACACAGAGGAATGCAGCTCCTATGTCCTCCCTCGCTTCAACTGCCTCATGATGCATTACAATAACAAATTTCGGGCAATAGGAAGTATTATCCTACCGACAAGTTAATATACAATAATTAAAATGTACATAAATAAGGTCACAAGAAACAGATAACGTGTCTAATTATATTTATACAGGCACAGTTAGGTAATTCAAACAGGCTTGACATACAGAAAAAGAAAGGTAATTAATTATAAAGTTTGATAAAAACTTGTGACTAATGTAATAGACTTGTGAATTATGTGTGTAACTATTTAATGCAATTTTAAGACACCACATTCAGCTTTTCGTGTGTCTTCAGCTTTCGCGGCAAACAGACATAAAATTAGGACAAGTGTTTTTGTCACTAGTATTCTTTGCGCATGTTAATGACAATGCTTAATGCTTTAAAAAGTAATCAATATCGTCATGTTAAATAGTTGTTTTTGTATTTAATAAATAAATACACCCAACAGTCAGATAGTCCTGACCCCACACTATGGTGGAGTCTTGTGGCGTGGGTATCAGGAACTAAGAGAGACTTTTCGCCCTCACAAACACCTAGACCCGAAACAAATTTATTTAAAAATACAAAATTCCGACCCGGTCCGGCTTCGCTCGGGTAGCAGATAGGGTTTTGAGACCAGTCTGTCTTATATTTTAACTGTTTTATATTTTAACTCAATGCTGTTTCATTGTCCAATGACGAAAAGCATACCATCCTGTCCTCTCCTTTGCCTTACCAACCATTGGAGTTCTTGTTATTCTTACTCATCCCACGGGTACACTTCATATTTCGGGATAAAAGCAACCTATTTGTTAATCCAGAGTGTCAGTTGCACCTACACCAAATTTTATCAAAATCGGTCCAGCCGTTTTTGCTTGAAAGAGTGACAAACATTGATACATCAATACATACAAACCTTTGCTATTATAATATTAATAAGTATGTAATGTTTAAGCTCATTAATGTCCAGTAATAGTTGTTAGGCACTTCACAACGTTCGTCACCCATGTCCATTAATGTCTTATAATCATTGACTACAATTTCCTTCAAACCGGAATACCATAGTACTCATAAACAGCTGTTTTGTGAATACTTACAGGATTAGTCATAATATTATGGTTCTACTTCCTAATAAGGTTACTGGATGCAGGCCGCTTGCAACTTATAGTATTGGAAACATTTGAAGCAGCTTTACTCTGGTCTAGATTAAATAATGGTTAAATATGATGATATTCACGAACATTAATCTATGACAGTAAAATTATTAGTTAATAGATGTTTCGGGTACGAATCCCGGCTCGGGCAAAGTGATATTGGATTTTTAAAAATTTCTATTGGTCTATTACATCGTGGGACGAAACATACAAGGCGAAATGTTGGTGTCTTGGCATCTCCGCCTACCCTGCCTATGTAGAATGCCATTGCAGAAGTCCATGAGCAGTGGTTACCCCTTACCATCAGGTGGGCTGGTAGCTCGTCTCCCTACACAGACAATAAGAAAAATGTAAAAACAAAGTAGTATAGCTCTTAGAACTTCTCGTACCTCAGACAGTAGATCGCGCAAATACTTATACACAAAACATTTTTATTGGCAATTTATCACTAGATAAATTTAATTTAATCCACAAAGAATGTGTTACGAATCTGTTACGTATTCTAATGTCTTCAAATATTGAGTGCGCATATTGTACGTGTAATGTTTGTGTGAATGCATTGTCTCTGAATAAATATATCCTCTGTTGATGTGTATTAAGCAATTAATGTATATTTACGACACAACCACAATATTTGTCTATGATTACTTATATTGTTTGTCAATAAATAGAAGCCAATACACGTTTTATTTCTCGGCACGGGTAATGTGGTTAATTGAATGGTGTTTTGGCATTATTCCTTCACGCTGGGCTGATACAGATTTATTTATTTTATTAGAATAACTTTAATTTAATTCAAAGGGCCCAAATCCTTACTTTAATATGATAAATATTCGATAAATTGAATAAACAGGTAATGTATACATATGTTTTTCTAATCTGTATCTGTATCAGCCCATATCCGTCCCACTGCAGGGCACGGGCCTCCTCTACAATTGGGAGTACAATTGAGAGTGGTTAGGCCATATAGTCCACCACGCTGGCCTAGTGCGGGTTGGCGGACTTACATACCAAAGAAATTCTTATAAATCGCTATGGTATGCAGGTTTCCTCACGATGTTTTCCTTCACCGTTTTAGTGCGTGGTGATTGACTATCAATACACACATGACTCCGAAAAGTCAGAGGTGCGCCCTGGGATTCGAACCCGCGACCACCGTCAACATGCGGGCAGCCGCGTCTAGTTCGTTTACCAACAGGCCACCACGCACTTAAACTCATTCACCCGCCGCCATTGAATGTGTTTATTTATTGGTGATGTTGTCCCCAGTGCTGGGCATCAAGCGTCTGAAGCAGATCGAGACGATGTTCACGTCCCGCCGGCTGCAAGGCCCTCGCACGCACGGCCTCAGCGTGGAGACGCTTCTGGATGTACTGCTCGTTTTGTACGACGAGTGTTGCAACAGCTCGCTCAGGAGGGAGAAGGCGGTCGCTGACTTTATACAGTACGGTATGTTGTGTCGTTTTTGTTAAATTATACTAACTGGTGTGATTATAGTCTTCCTTGTACTATCTTGTTGAGAAAGTCTGTTTTGAATCTTTAAATTTGCTTCATAAATCATATAAATATCAAACGCACATATGCGCAGCGCTCCATCCGCACAGCGTATGCGTAAGTGGTTATGTTTTTTTAAAATTTGGAATTACTAAGCAGCGCTGCAAACATGCTGCCTTCACGCTGCACTTTGCGTATAAGAAGGCGCCGTAAATCAAGAGTTCTGGGTGCATATATTACAGTTTGTGGTGAAGACCAAATGGTTTTCTAATGTATGCAAATCGGATGTCCAAGTTCGAATATCCACCCTGAATCAATGAAAAAGTATATCCATAGAGTTGTCTTTATAATTCAGGGCATATCAAGACTGCTACCCAAAACAAAACCGGGTGTAATGTATAAAGACCGGGGATATAAAGAATGACAACTGGATAAAGGTTATACAAAGCAGATGAATGCTGGTTGTTTCCATAAGCTTGTTCAGATGATATTCTTCAGCTAAATTTCCTATTATAACCTTCAAACCTCGGCTATAAGATGATATATTCACAGTGAAACCGGTGGCGGCGGCGTTGAAGCGACTACGTCTGTCTCGAGATGACTTCGAACTGGTGAAGGTGATCGGGCGCGGCGCCTTCGGAGAGGTTTGCGTCGTCAGGGCTTCCTTTATGCAGGTATGTTTAGCTGCTATGTATTGTATAAGGTATTGTATACAGGGTATATCAAGACTACGGCCGAAAACGAAGCCTGGTGATAGTTTTAGTGACTACAGACATAATGTAGCTTTAAATTTCGTAAAAAACGCGATTTTTTATTGCAATGAATGCGAGGAGTATGCCGTTCGGCTGGTGGTAAGGATATGACCGCTCATGAACAGTGAACACAACTAAACAACATCTTGAATTAATCAAAGCAAGGCTTGGCATTCCACAGTCCACTGCGTTCGCCATCGTGAGACATAAGCTGTTAAGTCTCAATATATCCAGTAGGTACTCTGGCTACTATGTTATTCAATCTGAAACACTGCAGTGCATTTAAACTGTTGGGCGGGAGAAATTGACATTGAGGTGGTATTTACCCAGGCGGCCTCTCACATATAAGAGACCTACCACCAGGAAATATCAAACCTAGTACCATAGCATTTAAAAAAACTTAAATAATACCATAATTATTAAGATGAAGAATAGTTTAAGACAAGGTTACCATAATAAAGATAAACTAATGATAATCTTGAAACAAAACCATTATAAACGGATTTTATCGCGGATTTGGTTTAATTTTACTTTTTTTTTTTTTACTTCCCCACGTTTCGATTACTTTACAGCTTTCGTGGTCACGGGGCGGACTCAGAAATCATAATGATAATGTATTAAAATGTGGTGTTTAATTTAAAACTTGTTTTGTTCTAGGGCACAGATATAGGTGGTAATTTAGCGGCGGCGACGGGTGGCACTACATCGGCCACCACTGGAGAGAGAGTGTATGCCATGAAGATACTTAACAAGTGGGAGATGCTTAAGGTAATATGATGGTTTTAATTATAATATCGACGTAGGAAAGCGTTTTTGTCGTATCTCGAAACAAGCAATTTTACACCAGAACCAAAAAAATAGTTAAAAAATGAATAACCTCTAAATACTTAGGAATACCAATTCTTTAATAATAACATTTTAAAATAAAACCTTACATTTTTACGGGAAAATTCAATGCGGTATTTTTTTATGAATTAAATAATATACAAAACGCATATACGCATTTTTTGCGATATGACAAAGTCGCTTTCCTGCGTCGATATATAAATTATTAGGAACAGGCAAGCGAAATATTGGACGCCCACATACAAGGTGGACGGACGACCTGGCTAAAGTTACAGGAAGTTGCTGGATGCAGACCGCTTCCAACAGGTAGATGTGGAGATCCTTTGGGGAGGCCTATGTTCAGCAGTGGACTTCCTGTGCCTGAGATGATGATAATGAGATAGATAATTTATTTTTTAGATCTACGTCTGTAACTTTTATTTGTAATCTGCATTTCTGCATTTTACTAGAAATATTAGTATAGCGATGCCCAAAGCGTTACTACTATTTTTAATCAAACGGAAATAATCTAGGTCCATATGTGCAAACAAGAAACGTGTTATAATTGTTTTAAAATGTTTTTTTCATATCAATTTTCTTTTTTGCTCCAATAAAGCCCGAATACTCAAACGCCACTTAAATATTATGTTGCACTTAAGTACGCAACTCCCGCTGAAATGTACTGACTAAGCGAGACGTGGGTAGGTAGTTGAGTAAAATTAAATTTTTGAATGTCGTTTGGTTATTCGGGTCTTATTCATTTAGTGGCACCTATCTTTATCTATTTGTAGTTTTCATCAGTAAAAGTGGGGCCTGATCATCTGCTAAAATATTTTTGGACTAATTTAAATAATTATAATATTGTTTTTCTCTAGCGAGCGGAGACGGCGTGTTTCCAAGAGGAGCGTGATGTACTAGTGTTTGGCGACCGGCGCTGGATCACAAACTTGCACTACGCCTTCCAAGACGAACATAATTTGGTAACTGTTCGCAGTTTATTTTGTTATTGTACTGTTTCTAGTGTTTAGTGGGTTTGATTACAAAAAAAAAATGTACAACGAACATCTAAAAACTAACGAACCTAAACAGAAGGTTGTAGTCAGTTTGAAATGTTTTTGTATGTATGCGATACGAATGATTTTTATTCATATATTTTTTAATTCATTTAAATTATTATTTAATTTTTTTATTATTTCATTTTAATATTGTGTGCTATTATTATTTAAAAAATCTATATAAATTTCGAAGAAATATTTCTTGAGTTAAATTTGAGGTTTTTCAAACTGTAGATTAAAACCTAAATAGTGGATTGTCCTACCTAACCTTTCAACCGTTATCTACAGACTATACAGGCTATTATTAAACCAATAAGACCATATAGAATAAGGTATTTGACTATTATCGATTTTTGGTATTATTTCGCTTTCAAACACAAATACGTTACAAATTTTTAATATTGATATGATAATAACTTACGTAATAACTTTATACAGAAAGTCCCTCAATCAAGGACTAAATAAATTAATCGACTTGGTATTACATGGATCTCACAACTTTTTGCGGTAGAAAAACTGAGGTGCGAGACTTGGAATTTTTTACAGGATGTTTTTGATGGGATCTCACGTCTTTTTGTAGAGTCCTACTTTATTCCTTTTCGGTACTTTTTATTTCTAGAATATAATGGTTTTTCTTAAAGCTTCTGTCTTATGGTTTTTTCTAATTTTTGTAGGTGTCAATTTATCACAATTATAGCGGATTTGATTATTAGTGTTCTTTCTTTCATGGTGATTGTTTTCGAGCTATTTAGTCTATTTATTTGCAAGGTTATCTTTGTCATGTTTTTCTAGAGGAATGTTGTACAGTTTAATGGGCTGAATACACCCTCTTTATACCCCCCTAATGTTATGCCTCATATATAATATATATAGATACCAATCTACAACTATTATTCCATTATATACGGGTACAACGAATCATTAACTGCAAATGTATCTTTGTAATCCTATACATTTATATGAGATTACAAAGTTATTCACGCAGGTGGTGTATCTAGAAAACTAGACAGAAATTATGAAATGTTTGAATTTTTCCTTACTTTAGATACTAAACACTAATTATATTCTAAATTTGAAGGTTCTATGTCTGCTAGAAGTGCCTTAGACTTTTGATGATCGGTCAGTCAGTCAGTGAGTGACAAAATTGCGAAAGTTTGACAAGTTATAATTCTTAAACTACTGGTTCAAATTGAATGAAATTTTAAATATACCGTGTTTACATAATGCCTAATTAGTAACTGAAAATTCAGGCTTCTTACTTTAACCACAACGAAGTTATAGGGGGTTGAAAATGGTCTGAAGTGCTTCGAGAAAAGGATAGTACGGCTGTGCCGCTTTTTAGCTCGACTTGGAGGGGGCACTGCCGTGCCCCCAGATATTTCAAATTAAAGAGTAGGGGTGTAGTAGACATCTTGTTGTCTCTTTCACACGCGCACACTTTAATGTATAATAACCCTAGTGACGTCACTATCTTTATTTTGCATTTCTTTTCTGTTACTCCCACTACAAGATTTTAAACTTGTCTAACTTGTTCCATTCTGAATGGATTTAAACATTTCTCTGTTTGTTAGACCATAGCTATGGATACGTTTTGATAGATACAATAAAAAAATTGTCGAAGTCGAATTTAATCGAATCGAATGCCCTATTGTCGTTTATTTATTTATTTTATTTATTTATACAGGGTGGACAAGAAAACGGCGCACCTGCCAATATACATTATAGTATAATATGGTGAAGGAATCTTAATTAACCCCTCAACCGTCGGAACCTGAAGCCGGTTCCTTCCGGTTGCAAGCAATAAGCAACCTAATATCATTGAAATAGGGTCTATATTAATACGGCTCATCGGATTTCAAGCAAAAAAGCAACCTAACGACATTGAAATAGGGGCTATTTTTGAATCAAGGTCAGTAGGCGGCGCTTACGACAGGCTTAAGGGTTAAGACGGATTTGTATGGCGCTAGCGAATATTAAGAAAGATGCCGAGAAAAAAAAATCTAACGTTACACATGCTACCCCTTAACATGTTAAGCTAAAGTGATTGAACCTTACAACTGAACGGTAGACATCCAACAATAAATAAGCAGAGCTCATTATTTACTTATAAGTCGATTGTGTACATCACGCTCAGGGTACATAAAAAAGATATTAAATTAATACTGCCAACAGTCACATACATGGGTACTAACCCCACACTAAGATACAAATCTTGTGTCGCGGGTATTAGAAAAATAATTATGGTTCACGGAAATTATTTGTCTCGGGGCGGGAACCGAACCCACGGTCTCTCATTTCACAGGCGGTTCTTACCAACTGCGCCACGGAGGCCGTCGGTGACTCATATGGGCTGGTTAGTTGTCATTAATGACCACCAAAATAGTTAACTGACCTTGTAATGTAAACCGTAATGACCTTGATAGGCAAAGCTGGAAGCGCAGGATCCGCCAAAACCCGCACGAAAACACTGTCACAGTTTGGTAGCACAAATCACTTTTTCTTTTACATTTCACATAACACAAGTTACATCAAAAGCTATCAAATTGGGTAATGTTCAAAGCATAGTGAAATTAATAAAATTTACTCAAAATAACTGAAAACGAATTTACAATAATATGCACACGACTAATACATGCACACGCAATCGCAATCCGAATTCAACTAATAAAAAATAAATTATCATTTTGATTCTTGAAAGAAAAAGGCCTGTACACATTAGATACAAAGCTTTCCTATTTGAGTTCATAATAATTCATCTGAACAATTAGTATTACTACTGTATCAGACCATATACGTGCCACTGCAGGGCACGGGGTCTCCAGTGCAGTAAATTAGTAGTTAGTGTTTATTGATTTCACTAATTTTATCTCAAATAAGTCTCATATGCAAATTCTATGCTATAAAATGGTAGACGACATTTCTCGAGGTATAAGAATTTAGAGGAAATTTTATCACTTTAAAGTAACATTATTTTCAAGATACATTAAAATAATGTTAAATACAATAATAAGCAAAGTAAATAGGCAATTTGTAATTGACTGGATCGGCTGATGACATATTTAAATAACATTATAAGCTCTTGAGCAAGTATCAGTATCAGTCCAATAAGATCTTTTTTTTAACGTAACTTTTATATCGGAGTACTTAATCCAATTAAGTTATATCAAGTGTGTAGTGTGAACACACCTCAAGATGTCGGTCTTCTTTTGCAAAATGCTAAAAGTTACCGACAAAGAAATTGCCGCCTTTCGGCACGCACTCACAAACGGCGGCGGCGACCTCAAAGGAAGAATAATCGAGCCGCGTTGGATCCGACAAAGTACACTATGACCGGCGGCTTCCTTTGACTAATAGGGCCGAATTGGGCCATCATTTTAAAAATATTATTTTTTATTAATCAGTGTCATCAGATTATTTTTTCAATGAATCTAAATTATTTAGAAAATTTAAATGTTATGTAGGTATTACCAAAACTTTTCTAATTATAATTAAATTCGCAATCTTACATGATTTAAGCGATGACCAGTGTGATTTCTTGGTATCTTTCAGTTTGGATTTGTGACACTAAGGAAAATAATGACAAACAAAATAGTCAATCCATTCACGATTCAACTGCACCTAAAGTTATTATGTTGTTAATTTATTGACGCTTAAATCTAAGTACGTCCCTGTTTAACTGATTGATTTATTTGAAATGAAACAAAAAATATCCTTTTTTGAAGTTAGAGAAGGATAAATTATACAGCTAAGAGTTCATGACCTTACTCATGTGTAAACAGCTGTTAAAGCGAAGTTTAAGAAAGTTTTGATGCTGTTAAAAATGGTTTTCGTGGTATATTTCATTAACCGTTCAATTAACGACGAAACGAAAAAATACGTATGTGTTTAAATCTTGTTCTTCATCCATTCCAACTGATTTTATGCGAAAAAGTAGTGATTAAACTTAAAACTTTAAACGGTCATAACTTCAAAACGGATAGGTATTTTCCAAATATTATTTTTTTATTACGATATTAATATTATGCCTTTGTACCCAACTGAGCAAGTGCGCCATTTATTTGCGCTCCCTGTATATGTTTTATTGTACACCAAAATGTAAGACACATACAAGTACTTAAAAACGAAAGGCATGGTTACAATAGGCGGCCTTATCGCTAGCTGCGATCTCTTCCAGGCAACCTTTAAAACAAATTATTAATATTTTCCATCTAAAAAAACTAATTACTAAACAAATGTTTAATTAATTCCAGTACTTAGTAATGGACTACTACTGCGGCGGTGATCTCCTCACACTTCTGTCGAAATTCGAGGACCGTCTTCCGGAAGACATGGCCAAGTTCTACATCGCTGAGATGGTGCTGGCGATACAGAGCGTGCATGAGTTGAGATATGTGCACAGGTACTATCTATATACTATATACTACTATAGTACTATCTAAATATAGCAACTATACAGGGTTATTTTTCAAAGTAGTCGCGACGTTTGTTTTCTTTACAGCTTTAACAGTCACGGGGTTTTACGTGAATTTTACACATTGAAATAGTCCGCCCCGTTACTACTAAAGCTGTAAAGTAGTCGCGACAAGAACTTAAGAATGTAAAATATAACCAGAAAACGATGAAGCCGTAAAAAATGGTTCCTAGATTAGTATTTATGTATTACATACATACATAATCGTTACGCCTGTATCCCATAGGGGTAGGCAGGGACTATACTCGATGCTGACATATGACTTTCGCCTCATCAACTTTCATCAAACTTTTCATGCATTCCTGTCGGTTCAGGGGGCTTTTGACCTGACCTTTGTTAGGGTATTATTAGGAAGCGCTATTGAAAATATTGTATATATTATTTTACAGGGATATAAAACCAGATAACGTGTTGTTAGACGCGAGTGGTCACATCAGGCTTGCTGACTTCGGTTCTTGTTTGAGGCTCGGTGATGATGGCAAGGTAGGAACAATCGATTGTTACTTCTTCCATACATAGGAGAATAACCATTTTACTATGAAACTTAGTGTCTGTCCGAAGATTTTTGGGCTTCGGTGAAACCTACGTTTTGAGTGAGGAATATATATATATATATATATATATACCGGGTATCTCAAGACTGCTACCGAAAACGAAGCTGGGTGGTAGTATTAGTGACTACAAACACAATGCAACTAAAAATTTCGCAAAGAAACGCGACAATGATTTTTTACGATTTTTTAAATATCCTCATTTTTGGGTGGTAAATCCATAGTTTTTGCTAAAATCATAATTTAAACACTTTTATACCTTAGATTATTTATAAATAATAGGATATACACTATTATTTTAGTAAAAAATGTATTTACCACCCAAATATGGTCATAGGAAAAAAATAACAAAAAAAAAATTCGCTTTTTTTTGCAACTTTTTCTGTTGCATTGTGTCTGAAGTCGCTTAGACTACCACCCGGCTTCGTTTTCGGTAGCAGTCTTGATATACCCGGTATATATATATATATATATATATATGATGATGATGATATATGATTGCGACCCAGGCTCGGAGTTCTTGAAGAAATTAACTTGAAGTCCAATAAAAAATATTGTTATGTCTTCAGCTCCGTGAACAAAATGTAAAACGTGATAAATTACCTTATTTTATAAAAATCTGTCGTCGGGTATCAAACAGGAAAACCAATGAGGACAAACCATTCCATTTTTTTACCGATTCTTTGAATTGGCAATCCCCTTCAGATTATATTATGTCCATATTGATCAATAATATGTTTTCTTCTCATTATGTTTATTTGTGAATTTCGATTTGCAGGTCCAAAGCAATGTTGCAGTGGGCACACCAGATTACATATCGCCGGAAATTCTGAGGGTATGTTGTTTATATATATTTTTATATACTCATAAGATGTTACGGCTAATAGGTTTATTTTCGTATTAGAAAGAAGAAAAAATACATAGGAAGCCATGGAACGGATTAAAACTAATGTTATTTCTTCGTTGTAATTGGTTCTATATACAGGGTATATCAAGACTGCTACCGAAAACGAAGCCGGGTGGTAGTGACTTCAGACACAATGCAACAGAAAAAGTTGCAAAAAAAAGTGACAATTTTTTTTTGATATTTTTTTCTATGGCCATATTTGGGTGGTAAATACATTTCTTTGTAAAATAATAGTGTATATCCTTTTATTTATAAAGACTCTAAGGTATAAAAGAGCATAAATTATTATTTTAGCAAAAACAATGGATTTCCCACCAAAAAATGGCGATATTTAAAAAATGATAAAAAAAACATTGACGCGTTTCTTAGCAAAATTTTTAGTTGCATTGTGTTTGCAGTCACTAAAACTAACACCCGGCTTCGTTTTCGGTAGCAGTCTTGAGATACCCGGTATGATACAAAAAAAGGTTAAATAAACAAATAAATGAAAAACTTATAGTCATTTGAGCTTGTACTGAGAATGTAGTTACACATCACAATAAACATGATTTCCTATTGTATACTTAAATATGATTAAATAAATATTTTGTCATATTATAGGCGATGGAAGATGGACAGGGACGATACGGCCCGGAATGTGATTGGTGGTCTTTGGGTAAGTTATACCACTGTTTAGACGTAATAATTGTTTAAATATAGTTTTTTGGCGAGTTTAAGGATATCTTTTTACCAAATAATGATCAATTTTCGGATAGCTCTGTGGCATTCATCTGTCATATGAAATACAAAATTCGGCTGCATAAGTTTTAAATATTTTATTTTATCTGACAGATGAGTGCTAAATAAATATATAAAAAATAACAAGAAAGTTTTATCAGGAACCGGTGGAACTGGCCCTAAATCTTAGATATAAGCTCAAAGTAATTTTGATTACTTAACTATAAATACAAGTGCGTGGTGGCCTGTTGGTAAACGGACTAGACGCGACTGCCAACATGTTCATGGTGGTCGCGGGTTCGAATCCCAGGGCACACCTCTGACTTTTCGGAGTCATGTGTGTATTGATAGTCAATCACCACGCACTAAAACGGTGAAGGAAAACATCGTGAGGAAACCTGCATACCATAGCGATTTTTAAAAAAATTCTATGGTATGTAAGTCCGCCAACCCGCACTAGGCCAGCGTGGTGGACTATATGGCCTAACCACTCTCAATCGTACTGTCGATTGTAGAGGAGGCCCGTGCCCTGCAGTGGGACGTATATGGGCTGATACAGATACAGAACTATAAATACATTAGATTACACGCATTCATTCTCGCTGTGTCTCCTTCAATTCGCCCTTTCCAGGAGCGTTGAACGTTTAATGCAACATTGCGTTCATACCCCCTCCATGGTAGTGTTAAAAGTTTAACGAAACTTTGTCGTAAGTCGCATTACAAATTAAGGTAAAATCACACTATCGTATTTCGTCTTACACATAGAGCAAAGAAGCGGCCAGAAATACTAGAGAAAAAAAGCGAATTGAACAATGGATTCTTTTGTTGTGTGCACATTATAAGTCATGCGCTTAAGACCACAGACTACATAGAAAGAACCTTGTATGTTCCGTTGTTCTGATTGGTCAGTTGGCCGCTTACCGCTCTTTATTCTGTACGTAAGACGAAATACTATGGTATGATTTCACCTTTCCACTTAAAAAACTAAAAAAAAAATGATAATAATATTGGTGTTATTTCAGGCGTGTGCATGTACGAGATGTTATTCGGCGAGACTCCTTTCTACGCGGAGTCGCTTGTGGAGACTTACGGAAAGATCATGAACCACGCGCGCTCATTCCACTGCCCACCCCCCGACGAACACGCCGCACAGGTAACAACGAACTACCACGCTCTAACATTAAAAAAATATATATAATTAGTGGCCACACGAGCTTGCCCTTCGCCTAATTTTAATTTGCTGTCGAAGACTTTATTGCCGAATGGAACCTCAATGTACATAACACCCCTGAAGCACCACCAACTTATTGCAGCCCCGTTGGCGAATCTTCTATTGACGTCACACTTTCTTGTGGGGACGTCCAGATTGTTAGGTGGCGCGTTATTCCTGATGCGTCATGTAGTGATCATCGCCTGATAGTGTACGAGTTCTTACCCGGATTTATACGGGGTCCGCTTAACAACATCTCTGACTTTAGGTATAAATCTAAAGGGGCTAATTGGGAATTGTTTAGATCTGTTTTCGCGCGTCATACCGGAGATTTCACTCGCAATGATCTCTCAGCTGAAAACTGTGCTGAAATAATGTCTGACACCTTTACATACTGCGCGGATTTAACCATTGGTCGCAGTTCTATAACCAATACCCGCAGATGTGACTGGTGGAATAGTAAATTACTCCACCTTCGACAAAGATTTCGACGAGCGCGTAGGCGGTTTAATAGGCTTAAAAAACGAATCGTTCCTGAAGACATACTCACGAGTGTTTTCATCACACTTAAAGTGGCCAGGTCTCACTATAGGGCCGCGGTAACAAAAGCTAAAGGTAACTTGCTGCGTAAAATAGTAGAACGCCTCGAGAGAGAGGGTCCCTGGTCTCCTCTTTACCACGAATTCAAAGCAAATAGGTCAATTAATTTGGCCTATATAGAAAACATTAAAGTAAATAACACCTATACTACAGGTATCGAGGAGACCACGGAAAGTCTTTTGAATTCTCTTATACCTGACGATTGTGTAGATAATGACTCCGAATACCAAAAACAAATAAGACTCTGGGCCTCGGAGCTACCTTCTTCCCCAAAATCAGATCATCCATCTCTTAACGAATTTCTTAACATAGTAAACTCTTTGCCAATTAACAAAGCATCGGGAGAAGATAAAATATCGAATAAAATGATAAAGGAAGCGTGTAAGTCGTCGGGTGACACTATACTGAAAGTTTTTAATCGGTGTATTGATGAGGGCATTTTTCCCCGGGTTTGGCGTTGCGGTTTCATTCGTGTTATACCTAAAAGTGGAAATAAGCCCCCTGAAGACCCTAAGTCATATCGCCCAATTACATTATTACCATCTTTGGGTAAAGTACTTGAAAGGCTTATTGTCCCTCGTCTGTTACCGGGTGGTCCAAAATTTCATGACCTACAGTTCGGTTTTACCAAAGGTAAATCTACTGTGGACGCGGCTTTATCGGTTAGAAGAATTGTCGTCAACTCGGATCACAAGTACGTATTGGGAATTTTCTTGGACATCTCCGGCGCGTTTGATAATGCCTGGTGGCCAATATTACTATTGAAATTAAAGATCCGAGGTTGCCCTAGGAATATACAGGGTATATCAAGACTGCTACCGAAAACGAAGCCGGGTGGTAGTTTAAACGACTTCAGACACAATGCAATAGAAAAAGTCGCAAAAAAAAGCGACAAATTTTTTTTTGTTATTTTTTTCCTATGGCCATATTTGGGTGGTAAATACATTTTTTCCTAAAATAATAGTGTATACCCTTTAATTTATAAGTAATCTAAGGTATAAAAGAGTTTAAATTATTATTTTAGCAAAAACTATGGATTTACCACCCAAAAATTACGATATTTAAAAAATCATAAAAAATAATTGTCGCGTTTCTATGCGAAATTTTTAATTGCATTGTGTTTGTAGCCACTAAAACTACAACCCGGCTTCGTTTTCGGTAGCAGTCTTGAGATACCCAGTATATTCTATGATATATTCCTATTTTTGTCATGGGTCAACCAAATTACAACTTGGCCACCATGCCGTATCGAAGGCGCTGACTATGGGCTGCCCTCAAGGCTCGGTTATCGGTCCATATCTATGGAATTTGGGGTTCGATGATATTTTCTCAATTCCTTTTCCGCCGGGTTGTTCTTTAACTGGATACGCAGATGACGGACTCCTACTTATACAATCCAATAGTAGAGCCGGGCTCGAGAGTTCGGCTGACACGAGTCTGCGTTTAATTTTGAACTGGGGTGAACGAAATCGACTAACATTCGCACCTCAAAAAACTTTTCAAATGTTGTTAAAAGGGATTTTAAAAACACCCCCGCGTATTAAATTTAACAATGTACCAGTTAAAAGAAAGGAATCAGTTTGTTACCTCGGATTAATTTTAGAGAGAAATTTCTCATTTATTGAACACATTAGAACCGTCGGAGAAAAATCGAAAGATAACTTCTATGCTTTAACGAGAATATCAAGGGCAACGTGGGGATTATCATTTAATACTTTGAAAGTTATCTATGGAGCAACTTATTTGGGTTGTATCTGTTACGGTTCTCCAGTTTGGGCCGATAGATCTACTGTTGGCGCTGTTCGTAGGAAGTTGCTCCAGAGTCAACGCCTGGCCTTGATATTCTTGTGTAAGGCTTACAGAACCGTTAGTACAGAGGCTCTGCCGGTTCTCGCGGGTGTGCTTCCGGTCGATCTGGAGGTGCAAAGACGCGCCGCATTATATTATTCAAATAGAGAGACAATAGACACTAACTTTATTGCATCCCGAGACTTTTTAAAGATTAGCAGATTATTTAAACCGTATTCTGCTGCGTACACTGAATTAATTGACGAATGGCAGAACCGGTGGGATATATCCTCAAAGGGGCGTCACTTATATCAATACTTTCCGTCCGTTCGCGATCGCTTAAGAAAATCGTGGCTAGAAATTGATCACTGTGTATCACAGTTCCTAACTGGACATGGCAACTTTAAGAGCAAACTATTCACTTTTAAGCTGGTTGAATCGCCTGCGTGTCAATGCTCTACACCTGACTGTGAGTACGAACAAACTGCACATCATATACTTTGGGAGTGTGATCGCTGGTCCGATGAACGCGGCATAATGTTGAACAATATGCAAATAACTTCTGGTGTTGCATACTATACGGACCTCGTGGAATCTAGGAGGAACTTCCGTGCTTTCCGGCGCTTTTGCCATACCTATTGTTGGACCCAAATTTAGCAGCTCAAACTATAGGACCCATATAATTTGTTTATCCCGTGGTGCTTAATACATCTGGCTTCTCCAGTTGTATATCTTTATATAAGAGGATACATACCTCTCGACTCAATATTTTTTGTCACCCGCTTTGCTGCGGAGGGAAGTGAACAACTATTTGTTTCCAACTCCTCCTTTTGTTTTTTCTTTCTGATTAATTTCGATGCGGGTTAAAGACAAACTAGTGTCCCTGAGAGACTCGCCGAGCTCCGGAGCTCGGTGTCACATCTTTGTGTGCCACTGTTGATCCTGGCTGACAGGAGTTGCAGTGGCGGGTGTGAGGGCGGGAAAGTCTCTATAAAGTCTCGCCTAATTTTAAGCGAAACGACCGCTCATGAAAAGTAGTAAAACCAAACAACACCACGAATCACAAAGCAATGCTTGGCATTCCACTGCGCTCGCCATCCTGAGACATAATTCCGAAAAGTCATAGGTGTGCCCTGGGATTTGAACCCGCGATTACCGTGAGCTTGTAGACAGCTTGGTCTGGTCTGTTTATCAACAGGCCACCATGCACCTAATAACCGTACTATGGTCATTAAAAAAACCGATGCAAACTGACGACATATTGCTGCGTATAAACTAATTTCATTGTCAATGGAGCCGTATACCCGAATTTTAAATTTCAAGCGAACTAGTTGTTTTGCTATTACTCTACTATTACTAAAATTATTGTTGTGTTTTTATTCAGGTATCAGAGGAAGCGAAGGACTTAATACGCAGATTAATATGTTCATCTGAAAATAGACTCGGCAAGAATGGACTTCAAGACTTTAAGGTATTTTCTACTTTTAGAATTTTTATTAATATATTTTTTGATCAGTAAGAGTAGTCACACAAAACAGTCTTTAACTAAAGCGAAGTGTTTCCATCCATCAGTGAGAGATCTCCCCCACGAAACCGTATCCATATCCATATCGGTTTGACCGTGGTAGTTATTACTATTTTATTACATTATTTATTTGTATATTTCCAGAATCACCCGTGGTTCGCTGGTCTGGACTGGGAGAATCTGCGCGAGATGCAAGCGCCCTTCGTACCGGACGTGTCCAGTCCCACAGACACTTCCAATTTTGACGTCGACGATACTGATATAAGGTACTGTATGTACAAGCTCTGGACATATTGAGACTTAACATCTCATGTCTCAGGATGGCGAGCGCAATGGAATGCCAAGCATTGTTGTTTAGTTTTGCTACTGTTTATGAGCGGTCGAATACCATCAGGCGAACGGCTTGCTCGTCTCGCCAATCAAGATAAAAAAAATCTCCTATTATTTTATATGTGCTGCCTCCGTGGTCCATTTGTGCTAAAATACGGTTACAAAGCTGAGGGTTCGAATCTTAAAAAATAAAAATTTAATTAATTTATTTAATTAATTTAAAAAAATAAATAAATAAAATAAATCCCGTGTTGAGTATGGTGTTATGGGATTTTTTTATTCGTTATCAGCCCGGAAATAGGGATTTGTGCCTGATATGGTGATAGACTCAGCCCGATCACGTCATGGGACCGAATGCACAAGGCGAGATACTGGTGTGTTGGTAACAATTCTGCCTATCTCTTCTGGGGAAAAGACGTGATGGTACGTTTTTTTGTGTGTTTTGAGTTATGATTTCTTAGTACTTTGCCTGGTGTCAATATTTTTTAGGGAAAATTATGTCAAGTCTACTATCATTTTTTTTATTGAGTTTACGTGACTACGAAATTTACATAAAGGGTTTACATCAAAACAGCTTAGCCTAGGATAGTTCACTATGATTTTAATTATTGAAGAAACCTTAGTCTGTCTTAACACATTATTAACTTCTTTTCGCGCCTTAGGAAAAATAAGAGTAAAAAATTTACACTGCGCTTGCCCATCATCTTAAAAGCGACATAATGAAGCCGTTAATGATTTTTTTTAAAATTATTTTTTTACAATCAAACCCCACAACCCCGCAGGTTGTCAGAGGCGGTGCCGCCGCCTTCGGCGTCGTCGGCGTTCTCCGGGCTGCACCTGCCGTTCATCGGGTTCACGTTCACGGCGGGGTCGCGGCTGTCGGACCTGGGCGCTGTCGCCGGACCACTCAGCCCCGCCAAGAACGCGCCCAGTCAGGTGCGTACAACAAATAACTAGTTGATATCACAGTCTGCATATTACCTTACTACTAACCTTGAGAATTTAAGTGACCGAATAAAAAAAATAGATTTTGTCTTTTAATCATATATTGGCTCAAAATGACTGTCTCTATCGACCCGTTATTAAAGAAGGACCTATTAACAAGTAAAATATGGAAAGATTTATACTTCGATCTTCTCGATGTATCTTCCATAAGTACAAGTTCTCATGTCAGAAATCAAAATGTCGTTAATAAAAAAATCGTTATTTTGGGCGCTACTGAAGACACATCTTTCCCTTTAAGGATAGGTTTTTTTTCTCATTTGGTGTTGTACAATACAATGTAACAAAATATATAAATACATAAAGTTATATTCGTATTTTGCAGGCACCGTCGAACGCTGGTGATCGCGCCGCACTCAAGGCGTTGGAGAGAGAAAACGCACTCCTCGCGCAAACCATCGCTGATCTGAGAGCTGAACATCTGCAGGAACAACCAGGTGACATATCACAGTTATTTGAGAAGCTAGTGAATAGGTTAGGCCGAAAAGGCTAAACGGAAATGGGGGGAGGAGAGGTGTTGATGAATGGAAGTTTGTATGGAACAGCTGATTTTCTCGCTTGGTCGCGTAGTAAATGTTGTGGGTAGCAATTACTCACCATGGTGCTTGGCTCTTACTATTAAAGAATGCTCACTTTCTGCAAAACAAAATTTCTGCTCACTAAAGATTTTTTAGTGAAAACTGCCTTCCAAAGCAGATGGTAGGGGAAAATATAATTTGAATCGAAAAGCTCCTAAGCGATTTCATGGATTCCAAAATATAAAAAAAAATATATATCATACATTTTTTAATATAACCACCAAAGATACTACTATTAGATTCCATTTTATGCATTTAGACAATGTTATTATTTCGCAGATGAAATAATCCAACTGAAGGAGGAATTATCAGCACTATCCAAGAGGAACGCCGACTTGGAGGCGCAAGTGAGGTGTTACGAACAACTCAACAGTGGCCCTGTCGATACTACCGTACGTATTTTGTTTTCCTCTCGTGTTTCTTTTTATTATATTGAGTTTTGTCTCTGCTGTGAACCAATATCATGGCGGTATGATAGCAAATTCATTGTAATTTTTAATAAATGTATGTTATTTATATTTTTATATCTGTTACATAAAATTTAATTTTAAATTGCAGTATTAATAATTATGCTGAAGATAATTTAATTTTTAAACTTTAATTGTATGAAGCATTTTGTATCGGTTATCGATTGGTATATATTAGATTAGTTTGATTTCTGTCTGTATCAGCCCAAATACGTACCACAGGGCACGGGCCTCCTCTACAATCGAGAGTACGATTGAGAGAGGTTAGGCCATATAGTCCGCCACTCTGGCCTAGTGCGGTTTGGCGGACTTACATACCATAGAAATTCTTATAAATCCCTATAAATAAATAAATAAATAACACCCAACAGTCACATACATAGTCCTGACCCCACACTAAGATCGAGTCTTGTATCGTGGGTATCAGGAACTACGAGAGACTTTTCGGTCTCACAAACACCCAGACCCGGAAGAAATATTTGTGGGCCGCACAAACATTTCTTTCTCTCGGTGCGGGGATCGAACCCGCGGCCTCTCGTTTCACAGGCGGCATCTAACCAACTGCGCCACGAAGGCTGTCAATCCTATGTCTATGGCATGCAGGTTTCCTCACGACGTTTTCCTTCACCGTTTTAGTGCGTATGTATGTATGTATGTATGTATGTATACTTATAAGTATTGTTTCCAGGACATGCCATCAACACCGCAAGAAATGGCGGCGCGTCTACGTGAATTGGAGGTGCTTATACACACGATCAGTGTCGAGAAGGAAGAACTGCTTAAAGATAAGACGGACTTCAACGAGAAAATGAGGCTGCAGGTATATTTTAGTAACTGCAATATAATCCTTACTAATATTATAAAGGTGAAAGTTTGTATGTATGTATGGATGTTTGTTACTCTTTCATGAAAAAACGGCTCAACAGATTTTGATGAAATTTGGTATAGTGATAGCTGACACCCTGGATTAACACATAGGCTACTTTTTATCCCGAAAAATGTAGTGTTCCCGTGGGATGAGTCAGGAAACCAAATATACATATTTTCTACTCTTTCAAATTCAAATTGTTGGCACGGGATGTCCTCTCCTACGGAAGGGAAATATAGTCGACGGCACGCGGGAAATATAGTTAGTAGACACGCGAAATAATATGTTCTTGATGTGGATTGGACTCAAAAACTATCTGCACCCGGGCGAAGCCGGGCCCGACAGCTAGTAATATAATATATGACAGTCTCCGTGGCGGAGTTGGTTAGACGCCGGCTGTGAATATATTGGCCGCAGGTTGGAACCCCGTACCGAGACAAATGTTTGTGAGGGCCAAAAAAAAGTTTTCTGGTCTAGTCGGGTCTATTTTTCGTATCAACCTAAACTTTCTTTAACGGGTTTGGTTGTTTGTGGGGTCTAAAAATCTCTCATAATTTCTGACATCCACGAAACAAGATTTAATTGATCTTAATGTGGGGTCAGGACTATATATGTGACTGTTTGGGGGTGTATTTATTTATTTACTTACTTTGTCTATGTGATGGACGAAAGGGAAACCTTTTGCTATCTAAGCAGGTATTTTTCGATAAATGAATTGATGTGACGGTATTGCAGGACAAAGAGCTAAAAGACGCGATAACGCAGCGACAGCTTGCCATGGCGGAGTACAACGAGGTGACGGAGAGATTGTCCGAGCTCAGGCAACAGAAACAGAAGCTGTCCAGACAGGTCAGGCTTAATATTAAAAAAAATTAAAAGATGAAATTTTATTCGCTTTTCGTGATCCATTTTTTCTCTAAATCGATATCTGAGGGATCCTTTGCACCGATATTCTAAACTGATAATCGGAATTCAACATTTTGGCCGCCATTTTGAAAAGTGTATCTGAATCCGGGCGGAACTGGGCCGGACGACTAGTACATACATACATAAACTCACGCCTATATCCCAGAAGGGGTAGGCAAAGGTGCCAGGACACCCACATTTCGCCTTGTATGTTCCGTCCCACAATGTGATAGGTGGCGAGCCTATCGCCATATCGGGCACAAATTTCTGACTCTGGGCAGAATTTTATCTATTTGTTTTATATTCTGGTGCGGCATGGTGACCACACTGCATCAGATGGTCAGCGCAAATGCTGTTTAAGCAGAGTATCGATTGGCATCAGACGGTAGTCCCATGCCAATAGATCCAATTATGCCGGCCTGCTAAGATGCCTCTTCACACTACGGCGGATGGACCCAAGATTATAGGAGTTTGTTTGAATGAAAAAGTAGCGATTGATAATGGAAAATTACCTCTTGCCATTGAACAAATTTACAGCTTTTTTTTATTGCAATGAATGGCGAGACGAGCAAGCCGTTCGCCTGATGGTAAGCGATACGACCGCTCATAAACAGTAGCAAGATTCCACTGCGCTCGCCATCCTAAGACATAAGATTTTAAGTCTCAATATGTCCAGTAGTTACTCTGGCTACAGTGTCCTTCTATCCGAAACACAACAGTGCATTTACACTGCTGTTTGACGGGAGATATAGGTTGCGGTGGTACCTACCCAGATGGCCTCTCACATATGAGAGACCTTTCACTGGTAAAAGCTAAGCTTTTTAGGATTCCGTACCTAAAAGGTAAAATCGTTATACAAAATTATACACGGGGATAAACAATACAGCAGAATGTCTCTTAATTATTTAATTTAACTGCAGGTGCGAGACAAAGAGGAAGAGTTGGAAGTGGCGATGCAGAAGATCGATGTACTGCGGCAGGACATACGCCGCGCAGACAAGGGACGCCGGGAGCTAGAGGCTAGGCTAGACACCGCTATAGCAGAGGCTACTAAGGTAAAATAAATAAATAACACCCGACAGACCATACATAGTTCTGATCCCACACCAAGATCGAGTCTTGTGTCGTGGGTATCAGGAATTACGAGAGACTTTTCGGTCTCACCAACACCTAGAACCGAAATAAATATTTATGGGCCGCACAAACATTTGTCTCGGTTCGGGGATCGAACAAGAAATACAATTATTTAATTATTTAATAGTTTATATTACTATTATACCTAAATACATCCAAATAATTTGACTCCAATAATTTATTGTATTATCGCAATCATAGTCTAACAAACTTAGAAATTTGCGAATTTATTCAGAACGAAATATCGATCATAGTCAAATACCCTATTCATAGTATTTTCCTTAAGAGCGTATACACCTTGCGCGCAAAGTCAACTATAGGTATTTCTTCGTTAATTTCACGCACACATAAGCGACCAAAGCTGTGTGTGTAGAGCTGCCGCGTCGGCTCGCTATACAATCGGCTCAAACAACTTTGATCCGTGCGCTTCAAATATTCAATTGAAATGTAACTGTTATATAATATCATAAAAATATTTTATTTGCATTATAAGTAGACAAATATTACTGTGCAAGCAAAGAATAATACAAATTTAGATACTAATCATATTTTCGTTATTATTACATGTTAAGTTGCATTCAAATCAGTGTTCAATCAGCAGATACTACGGACGTTTTATTAATAATTTCGTGTTCGAACATATAAATAGTGTTAGGGGCCTTACAACCCCTTACAATTACGAAATATATTGAATTTTATATTACAATACATAACATAATTTAGCCTCGGAATTACATCCCATTATATTACCTGAAACATAATTTATACTCACTACAAAATCATTGTAGGTAATAAAAATAATTAAATATTTTACTACCAAAGTACTAAGATGTGGCAATCGCAGTCCGCGCGTGGCTATTTTTACTACGCACGGCAAAAATCGACTGCAGCCAGGCCGGAGCGACGAGCGATACGTCCTCCCTCTAGAAGGCCTTGCGGCGGTCTGATTTGATGCACGTCGGACAGCGTGTTTTATAGTGGTTTTTAAAATATTTGTAGAAAACATGAAAACTAATTTTGTTGAAATATAAAAATTGTAATTTATTGACAAGATGTTCTTCTATTATAATATGCAATTGCTATAAAAAATTATGTACGATAAGTTGGTGAAAAAAAATATGTTCTTGACGAGAGTTTCTGAATAATTTCGCATTGTTTAAATTTTTATTATTCAGGAACTACACACAAAAATATTATTTTTCTCAGCAAAATCCCTCCATAAGGGTCTTATTATACTGTTTCCATTCGTTTATTTTATTTTTGACAGTTCACGCCTATAAAGTACGACATTACAGTAGAACAATATTTTGAAATAAAAGTAGATACTTTCTTGACGGGTAACGCCCACTTAGAGTTGTGCCATTCGTAACGAATGACCACAGATAACAAAAACGATTTTGAATAGAATCAATCAATCGGAATCATTTGAAATAAAATTACATTAAAATGCTAATGAAAACAGTTAAACGTAATATAGTACCCAATATTAGGATCGAATGTATTTGCTGCAAATTAATTAATATGAATAAAGGTATACGTATTGAAGTGACTTTTAATAAGAGTTTAATTTAAAATAATTACAATGATTACAACGAAAATAAATGTTTAGTACCTACTTGTAATAAACAGTTAAACCATGTTGGAATTCATAGTACTTTAAGGATTAAATAATTAAAACAACTAAAAGGTAATTTGTTAATATTTTTATTTATAAACAATCGTCTGTTTCGTCGGAATCGGCGTCGTCGTCACTCGTATCCCCAGTAACACTAATTATTAATGAGTGCATGGGTAAGTTGTCAAATGCGACATCGCGATCCCAATCAGACATTATTTCTTTCTTCGTCTTATCTACGACACTCGCCCAGTTATGAGGCGTCACATTTTCACACGCATTTTTAAGCAACTCCAGCATTTTGTTTGCGGTGAAAGGAGGAGTTGTATTTATTCTCGCAGCATATCCTTTCACTTGCGCCCATATTAGCTCTATGGCATTATACTGGCAATGATATGGAGGAATTCTAAGGACGGTGTGCCCATGTTCTGCAGCCATTTCATGTATAACGTATCGTTTAGGCTGCTTCCTCATTTTTAATATTTTAAGTAACTCTACTTTTAATAGGGACTCGTCCACCTCCTCGCCATTGTTACGGAGCCAGTTTATTATTTCATTTTTTTTACTGGCTTGCGTTGGCATTTTGTTAATTTGCCGAGAGTGATAGGACGCATTATCTATAAATATTGTTGATGGCTGTTCGAGTGACAATAACATTTCCCGAAACCATTTTTCATATACTTCGGAATTCATTTCTTCGTGGTAATCCCCTGTTTTCTTTGATTTAAAAGCTAACATAGCATCTTGCACAAATCCTTTTGCGGTTCCTGCATGACAAATTATAATTCTTTCACCTTTTCCCATTGGCACTGCGGTCGAGGAGCTAGCAGTGTTGTCAGTCCAAGTTTTTGATACCGTGTGATTCGCATTGAGCCAAGTTTCATCGGTGAAAACAACATTCGACCAGTCTTCTATTTTTTTAGCTTGTCTTAAAAATTCGCATCGATACAAAGCAACATCATTGCGTTCCATCAATATTTTTCTTTTGTCACATTTTTTGTATTGGAATCCAATCCTATTCAATACCTTCGCCAAAGAAGACTTTTGACCACGGAACAAGCCACTAGTTTTCAGAGATTGTACTAGGTTATGTAAAGTAGGAATCTCTTTTCTTTGGTAATAATCGTATATATGACGACGAATAGCATCACCATCAAAACTGTCAATTGCTGTCACTTTAAAGGGCTGACGTTTTTTCTTAGGTGTAGATGGCTTGTTTTGTTCCATGCCACTACTACCGTAGCCTTCTTTAATTATTTTTGAAACTGTTGGAGCAGTAATACCTAATGCTGCTGAAACACGGTCTCTGATTTGAGTCACTGGTATAAGAGGTCCACCATTACGGCTTTCCCTTTCAAAGTACTCATGAAGTCGCAACACAAACTCCCTTGTTTGTCCTTTAAGCACCTTTCCTTTAGGCATTTTGAAAGTGATGAAGGCAGGTACGATGTTCTCAATTCAACCAAATGTAGGAATTCACGGGTAAAACAATACGGAGGAATATAAATACTCAACTCGACGTATGAAAAATGTGAATTAAAATTTAGCGAACGGAAAACACTAGCACGGGCGCGGGCGTCTCGTTGTGAGTGACCACAAAATGGCGGCGCGCGTCACCTGTCTGCCCAGTGTTGCCGTTTCACAATTTGTTTTTAACAACATTACTATTGCCGACGGAAGTGATAAGAATATTAACTTAACATGAGTAAATGGTTTATTTTAATATAATTATTAAATCAAGTAACTTAAATATCCCTGAAGTTTTATAAAACAATGCATGGAGCAAAAAATAAAATATGTATTAAATCGATTAAAACTTGTTCAAAAATAAAATCGTTTGTTATAAAAAATTGATTCGATAACGCATCAGGCCATCACTATTTGATTCAGTACTCGATGTGTCAAAAATAAAATAAACGAATGGAAACAGTATAGTCTGATAATATTTTTATTTTCATCTTATATTTAGTGGTTTCGGATATCTTAAGCTTCTAAATTGCCATTTAAAGCCTAAATAACAAAACTTGTGTTCAGTAATCCTTATAGTACTCACAAATTATCCATCAATCTATAATGTTTTCCACCAAAATCCCTAGATGACAACCTTTTCTAAAATGAGTACTAATTATTTTTCCTTTAAATTGTTTATTAGTTAGTAAATGTTAATAGCCACCAATTAACTCATTTGAAAAGTCCTGTTTTTAAGCCTAAAAGCGCGTGCAGGGTATAAACGCTCTTAATGGCGGTGAGGATTTAAGCCAGTACTATTACGAATTGGCTTACATATATTATCTTCGTAAATATGTGTGTGTACAGGAGCGTAAGCTTCGTGAAGAGACGCTGAGATCTCAACGCGTGGAGTCTGTGGGTCCGCCGGGAACCGCCGCCGCAGAGGTGGCCAGGCTTCAGGCTGAAGTCGAAACGTTGGAGGTATGCTGTAATAACAACCTAACTTCATTTATATCGAACCTTTAGAATTACAGTGACTAATAAAAAAAATAGAATTTGGCTTTTAATCATAATTTGGCTCAAAATGACCTATCAATCCGGTATATCCGTTATGTGTATCTTCTATTAGTATTTTTTTTTATATTACAAATCTTTAATGAACGTTTTCCAATAAAATACGATTTTTTTAGTTAGGTCACTCTAATTCTAAAGGTAAATAATGTTACATTATTATATACAGGGTATATCAAGACTGCTACCGAAAACGAAGCCGGGTGGTAGTTTAAGCGACTTCAGACACAATGCAACAGAAAAAGTTGCAAAAAAAAGCGACAATTTTTTTTTTGTAATTTTTTCTTATGACCATATTTGGGTGGTAAATAAATTTTTTCCTAAAATAATAGTGTATACCATTTTATTTATAAATAATCTAAGGCATAAAAGTGTTTAAATTATTATTTTAGCAAAAACTATGGATTTACCACCTAAAAATGAAGATATTTAAAAAATCATAAAAAATAATTGTCGCGTTTCTTTTCGAAATTTTTGGTTGCATTGTGTTTGTAGTCACTAAAACTACCACCCGGCTTCGTTTTCGGTAGCAGTCTTGAGATACCCGGTATATATCGCAAGATTGTGAATGGTCTAAAGATTTTTTTTTTATTTATGAGGATCTCCAACAAAGAATACACTTTACAAGCTTTGCTATTGTAGTGTTGCAGTTTAAAAAATTGTGTTTCTTCAATTAGAGGAGATCACAATATGCAATAGTACTGTTGAACAGGAAAGAACTGTGACACAACTTATCCATAAACTATCAATATAAATGATTGTAGAAAGATATATTTTGCTAAAATAACAATTTAAACCTTTGTGTTCAATACAAAAGTTTTACAAAAACAATATATTTACGACCCAAATACGACAAAAGGAAAAAAATAACTAAAAAATCATTTTGATTTTTTTTTCGTTTTTGCATTATTTTAGTTAAATTGTGTCTGAACTCAGTAAAGCTACCACGCGGCTTCGTATTCGGTAGCAGTCTTAATTTACCTTGTATAATTAATATACCTACATTTCCTTTCACAGTTGCAGTACAAAGAGTCTCTAGCACAACAGCAAGCGAGATTCAACGCGGAGTTGGCCGCACTCAACGAGCAACTGCATGAAGGAGACGCCATGAGAAACGTGCTCAATAGAGAGGTATTTTGTTCTAGATATATACATATATGTACATACTTACATAAGGACAAACTTTGCATACGTGCATACATAAACGTTACGCTCGTGTATCAGAGGGGTAGGCAGAGACAATGGATTTCCACTTTTCTTGATCCTGACTTCTTTCGCTTCGTCCACTTTCATTAATTTTTTATTTATTTATTTATTTATATCTTATTTACAACAACTAAAAATTATTTATTTGCTATATACTACATGCTAATATACCTTATACTTAACCATATTACATTATACTACAACAAATTATATTTAGTGATATCTTAGTGAAATGACTCAGAGAACACAATATTTTTTTCAGTAACATCTTTAAGAATGCGCAAGGTTCGAACTTTCATGCATACATGTCATACTTTTAACCTGGCCCTTGTGGTGGACTATATCCTAATCACTTTTAATCGTACTCTCGATTGTAGAGGGGGTCCATGCCCTGCAGTGGAAGATGTGTGGTTTGACATTTTGTATGTGAATATAAATTAATTAATTATTGCGTGTTGCAGCTACAAACGTCCAAAGAGAAGTTGGAAAGTCGTCGCTTGGAGCAGATCAACGACACGGAAGACAAACAGGTGCTCATCAACGAGAACAGAAAACTCGCCAAGGACCTCGATGCTGTGAGTTATTGCTTTTACTGGGGACATATATAGCATTATGGACAAACTTTTGTATTTTATAAGTGCTAAAATACCTACCGAAACTGTATCTTTATTTTTTTGTAATAATGATAAAAATAAGTAAATAATATTATATGTAGAATTGTTGACACGTTTGTACTGACGGCAATGCTGTTAAGATTATTTTAGAAAGTATTATGTATACCACCAAACACCCAAAGTACTCTTAACGTTCCTATCTCTAAAGCGGTTTGTCAATACAATGTCAGTCTAATTGTTATTATAAATAAGGTATATTCGGTAAAGGTGGCCGTTGAAGTAGCTAGTTGATAATAAACTTACATAATATGACATATATGTGGTATATGTAGTGTGATCTATATGCAGTTTTTCTTGATATTTTTATCAGATGCAAATAAAATACGCCTCACTTATTTGGTAGACTAATTCTCACTCTATTTATTATTTTCACGATGTGATAGGAGGTTAAGCTAAAACGTGTGTTGTCAGATGTCGGAGAGCGGTCGCCGCTGGCAGGCGGAGCGGCGGCAGCTGGAGCTGCAGCTGGACGAGCTGCGAGCCAAGCGAGACTCCATGACGCACTGGGAGACGCAGGTCACTACATACATTATGTTATACATCAGTTACATTTCAATGGTGGTAGGTCTCTCATATGTGAGAGTACGTATGGGTAGCTACCACCGCATGTCTATTTCTCCAGCAGTGTAAATGCCCCGTTGTGCTTCAGATTGAAGGATATTGTAGCCAGAGTAACTACTGGGCTTATTAAGACTTACGCCCGAATACTGGAACGCCATTCAAATAATAAGTTACTCTTTACAGCGCACGACCCACATAGCCAGTACATTTAATCGGGATTAACATAGTTAAGCGCAACTTATATTTAAGTTTCGTTCCAGTATTTGGGCGTTAATCTGCGTTTTAAGATGGCGAGCACATGGAATATAACATTGTTTTGTTATTTTAAGTGCTGTTTTGTTTTGCCGTGTCTATGTCTTATCATCAGGCGAACGGCATGTTCGCCTTGCCATTCATCGCAAATAAAAAAAAAGTAAAACGAACTAAAACATACACATAATTTAAAACTATAAACGTGTTTCGAAACTAATGTATTCTCTCTATTATTGAGCATGCTTGAAGAAATAAAATGTCATTTTTGGTTGGTTCACAAGGTGGGAGACGACCCAAGCGGACTTCTTACATGTCGATATGGAAGTCCTCAAATGAAGTTGTTGCCGAGCAGTGGACTTTCTGCAACTAATATTAATATGATAGGATGAGTTTATATAAAACAATTGTTGTTAATTTCAGATAGCGGATATTATTCGATGGGTAGCAGACGAGAAGGAAGCTCGAGGATACTTACAAGCTCTTGCTACTAAGATGACTGAAGAATTGGAGTATCTCAAACACGGTAAAACAGTCTCTTTAAGCTTTATTTATCAATGATAGAAAATCATTAAGAAAACAGTGGAATATAAGTTTTAATTTTAAATTTTGAATTTTGATAAATTATAATGACAGAAACTGAAGATTGGTGTCACATTGATAACGTAAAAATATGTAATCATTTTAAAAAATATATATTTCATTTGATATTGCAGTTTTTATAATGTGTACGCCATGTTCTTTTTAATTTCTGTTCGCGTTATTAGGTATCCGACCGCACGTATTTATGTGTAAATTTGTCATCGATTCAACTGCTATGACGATACTATTTCATTCTACTCTATTGATGCCTGTATCCTCCTAATTTGTTATTAAAAATGACTTAATTATATTCCAGCAAGCGCCTCCCGCAGTTCCCTCGCTCCGTCTTCGCCTCCTGGCGTCAGCCCTCCCGTAGTGGGAGGCGGCACGGGCGGCTGGCGCAACAGACGCTCGCAGAAACTGGACAAGATGGAGATATTGACGTTACAATCGTCTCTACACTCCGAGATACAAGCCAAACAAGCCGTCGGAGAGGAACTCAGTCGCACCAGAGCGGAGCTGTTAGCCAGCCAGAGGTATGTGGGGTTGCCCTTTTTTTCTCCTCCTCTTGTTCAGTGGTTATTTAATAGACATCGCCCTAGTGCGATAAAATGACATTTGTTGTTTTTTATGATGTCTAAAAAATATTCTTTTAATTTTAAAAATCGTTATGTTTATTGTATACAATTAAGAAAAAAAACATTAAATAAATAAATTCGAAAGTGGAAAAGTGTTAAGTATGGTTGTTGTAAGCTTGGCATCTAACTACTTAACTTGACGGGATTATCCAGGTCTGAGTTATGTAATATTTTTATTTGTAAAAAACAACATTTTAGTTAAATAAACAACATGTACAAACCAAAAGACCATAATATAATTAAATTATAAGTTTTAATTTTGTATGTGGTGTGGTACAAAGTTACCATGTTGGCTTAAAGTTACCCGAAATGACTGGATAACAAAAAGTATGTGTTATTCTTAGGGAGTTGGTGGAAACCCGTCAGCGTCTAGACACATTGGCGCACGACATGAAGCGCAAGGAGCAACACATCCGCGACATGCAGGCGCGCCTCGACACGCCGCACCACCAGCCCGCCTCCTGTGAGTACCACACCCTGTATACATACACCCTGTATACACACGTGCATCCTGTATACATACAACCTGTATACACTCGTACACCCCGTATACACTCGTACACCATGTATACATACATATACCCTGTAAACACACCTATACACCCTGTATACATCCTTACATGATACCGCTCATAGTCATTGGAAATTATGACAAGCGAGTGCGCATAGAGACGGTCTCGTTGTTGACAAATATCGTATTTTTAGTAATAAATATGCATGCAGTGGAACCAAAGAATTTAATTATTCATCATTGATTTAAAACTAAGGATAGACTTTTGTACCTTGATTGACCTTTAGTCATTGACTTATATTCTACCGATAGACGTGGCGCGTTATAGAAACTATTTGTCCCGTATTTGTCAAAAGCTCAGTAGCAACATCTAGTATAGTCCCACAAACTTATCTGACCCGGTGAGAGAGTCGCTGTTGTCGAATTGGGTGTTGCCATTAAAAATAGATATAGTAATAAAGTGGGTGAAGTAAAATTTTTCAATCAGTTTTCATTTGCATGTTATTTTTCCTTCCCAAGATTTCTAATAAATCGCTCCCCATACCCTTAAAAAAGTATATTTGTATCAGCCCATATACTATATGTCCAACTGCTGGGAACGGGCCAACTCTACAATTGAGAGTACTATTGAGGGTGGTTACGTCATATCGCAGGCCATATAGTCCACCATGCTGGCCTAATGTGGGTTGGTGGACCTACATACCATAGATATTCATAAAAATCGTTATGGTATGCAGGTTTCGTCATTATGTTTTTCCTCCACCGTTTTAGTGCGTGTTTATTGACTATCAATACACACATGACTCATGACATGATAAGTGCGTGGTGGCCTGTTGGTAAACGGACTAAACGCGGCTGCCAACATGTTCACGGTGGTCGCGGGTTCGAATCCCAGGGCACACCTCTGACTTTTCGGAGTCATGTGTGTATTGACAGTCAATCACCACGCACTAAACGGTGAAGGAAAACATCGTGAGGAAACCTGCATACCATAGCGATTTATAAGAATTTCTATGGTATGTAAGTCTGCCAACCCGCACTAGGCCAGCGTGGTGGACTATATGGCCTAACCACTCTCAATCGTACTTTCGATTGTAGAGTAGGCCCGTGCCCTGCAGTGGGACGTATATGGGTTGAAACAATACACACATGACTCCGAAAAGTCAGATTTGTGCCCTAGGATTCGAGCCCGCGACCACTGTGAACATGTTGACAGCCGCATCAGGTCCATTTACCAACAGGCCACCACGCACGTAACGATAAATTTTAGTTTATGATATGTACTTACACCTATTCTACTAGTACGTACAAAATTCTTTTTACGTGGAATTTATTTTAAAATGCTGACAACACAAGCCTGTGGTGGCAGCTACGCATTGATAACATTTTTTGAAGGGTATTATTGGTGTCAGGAGACGCTTTTTTTCCTTCGTAAAATTTAATACCTGGAGTCTAACGTTCCTAGCGTCACTTTTTAAAGTTTTCGGCATTTTTCACTAATTTTTAATAATGCAGGAAAAATAAATACATTGAGTAAACAACCAATGGCGGTTATGTCAGTGAGTGGCAGGTAAATTGTCAATTCCAAATGACGTAGTTGTTTCCACTTTTGGCCACCGGGCCAGATAAGTTTGTGGCTCTATACGTTTACTTGAATATTACAAATTATGATCAAAGATTATTAGACAGACAAGACAGTTCATATCAATAATATCTTTGCCTAAGTATAAATACCGTATGTTTTTTTTTTATTTACGTGAATAATTCATGGAAATGATGTAAATGAAATTAAATACTCTTACAAGTGTACAAGTCTGTCAAGCAGTCAATCAGTGTACAATCAGTCTGACATTTATTATAATAACATTTATGATTTTTTAACAAGCTGATAAACTTTTTTCGAGACTAATAGACAAAAGGAATGGTACACCAGGAGTTTACAAAAATGACTACCGCATTTGGATTATCTGAAATTTTCGTATCGAAAATGAATTGAACAAATATAGGTATGTTCTCATGGTAGCCACTTATATCCATTCCAATAATTCTAAACAAATATTAAAGAGATATCCTTTTCTCGTAACCGACGCGGAAGAATATAAAACAATTTTAAATGATATTAGTCTTCAATTCACCTCTGACTTTTCGGAGTCATGTGTGTATTGACAGTCAATCACCACGCACTAAAACGGTGAAGGAAAACATCGTGAGGAAACCTGCATACCATAGCGATTTATAAGAATTTCTATGGTATGTAAGTCCGCCAACCCGCACTAGGCCAGCGTGGTGGACTATATCGCCTAACCACTCTCAATCGTGCTTTCGATTGTGGAGTAGGCCCGTGCCCTGCAGTGGGACGTATATGGGCTGATACAGTACAGTACAGTATTAGTCTTCAATAACAATGGGTTCGAATAGTCCATTAAGTAATTCATATTACGAAATGGGGTCTAAATGCTATCCACTGTTTCAAAAGATACATACAACACACATATTTTGAGTTATTAATTAATAACATGATTAAAATAAAATACTGAAATCAATTTTCACCTACATTCTTCCAACATAATTGTATTTGTAATGTATTCAAATAGTTTATGCCTATTTGGTCCTCTGATATGAATGTCCCTTGAATAATCTATATCATATATAGTTCGTCTCTCTCACTCGACGGGCAATTTTTATGCGCGGAAATGAGATATACGATTAAGGAGCTCACCTTGTATTTTAACGAGCTCTAAAATATATTTAATCCATTAATAAATAAAATATCTGTATTATCGGCATTATTCTGCAATATTATATCACTTACGTTGTATTCTTTAATTATATTGTAACTTCAGAAAATTTCGCTGTCGGTTTGACGGGGTAAAGTCAAAATAAATTACTTATAAATATAAACAAAGAGGCGTACTATTGCGCGGCCGTCACGCGGCAGACTGATTCGTGTGCGGTGCATTGCACCGCACTTGGATGGGACACGTTTGTTACAAAGAACGTTTTATCTAGTGTAACATTGATATTGCCTTTAGTATATTTGGAGTTTCAAAAAGATGACTGTGAATATCGCGCTAAAATAAATATTAAATTCACTGGAGCGCGCGCATCACTTGCGTCGGAACACTACGCGCTCTCTGCCCTGGCCATAATATATTAATGTGAGTGTTATTCGCGTTCAGTAGGGTTGTCAGAAAATCAGATGAAGTTATTTTTTTGTCTTTATTAAAAAGGATAACTTACAGCTAACAGTACATTTGTAAGTATTTAAAATAACTTACTAGTACTGATTGATTTGAATTTTTCCACATGGATGTTTCTTTTATATAGTCCATTGTCTATGATATTTATTGAGTTTAATTTCAATGAATTTATATCGACAATTTGTAGATAAGAGTGCACAAAGCACATCACTTTTTATAAGTTACGGTGTAGGGTCTCTGTGAGTATTGACCTAAAATACCTGTTTGTTATTTCAGGATATCTTTTTTATACGGCAAAATTAAATAAAAATTTCAGATATTCAAATTCCTCAAGACGTTCAAATAACAAAATTAAGCGAACCAACGTCGCTATTAGTATGAATATTTATTTGTCGACGACGAGACTATGTCTGTGCGCGCGTGTTAGGCCGAATGGTCAAGTTCTATCGACAGTACATTGGTTGCACATTCATATTCCATATTTTTGCACAATTCTTGCAGGGGTCGAGAGAGCTATTAAATTGGAAACTTATGTATGCATATGTTGGTGTCATTAAATTCCAAAAAAAATGCCGCTATACGTTTTTGGGAAAATTTTGATTCGTTTTTGTTAACCTACGCACTGCTGTCTGTTTTTGTTTATTGAATATTTTGCATTGTTGAGGATGTAAAACTAAGACGGAAAATAGCACTCTCTCCGCTCCATCCCTTTTTATTTCATACACAATTGGTTCATGTAATATATAGCACACGTCTATGTATAAGTAAATAATAATGTTTATTTAGTGCACCATTTCTTTTTGTTTTCGTTACATGTTACCGCACAATCCCATCCAATACACAATACGAAAAACGTTACGTTTACCGCACGTCCGTATGCCTTTATGTCAAAATGGATACTTGGGCTCCCAACACAAAGTCCAACGTCGTCCGCGCCGAAAAAAACGGAAATAAAATAAATCTCTGTGGTGTGGTGTCTATGCTCGGCGGCGATGCTTATGGACTGTTATTTTTTTTTTATTTATATTGTGAAATTTTGAAATCGGAACTGTGATCGGTATTTCCATTGGTTGATAAATTGGTGTCCGTTTCAAAAATGGAATGTATTCGCGACCGCCTGTTTGCTGAAACGTATATGTATTATCTGTGGCATTTATGGAACGTGTCAAACGCGTTTTGTTTTAATTTTTCTTATTGTTATTTTTAATTTGTAACTCTTTGGGGTCCGCCTGCGTTGCGCTTGGATTTTTGTTTTTTTTTATGACAGTTCGAGCGTGGTTGAGGCCGTACATACCGCTATTTATAGGCGTGACGTCATGTATATGGGGTGTTGCAATACTTGTTTACCATCATTATTATGATTGATAGCATCCTGTACATTTCGTGCTTAGTATGAAACGAAACTCTAGATTTCTAGCGACATGAAATTATAAAATTTGGAAATTCTGTATATACCGGGTATCTCAAGACTGCTACCGAAAACGAAGCCGGGTGGTAGTTTTAGTGGCTACAAACACAATGCAATTAAAAATTTGGCTTAGAAACGCGACAATTATTTTTTATGATTTTTTAAATATCGTCATTTTTGGGTGGTAAATCCATAGATTTTGCTATAATAATAATTTAAACTCTCTTATATCTTAGAGTATTTATAAATTAAAGGGTATAATACACTATTATTTTAGGAAAAAATGTATTTACCACCAAAATATGGCAATAGGAAAAAAATAAAAAAAAAAAAATTGTCGCTTTTTTTTGCAACTTTTTCTGTTGCATTGTGTCTGAAGTCGCTTAAACTACCACCCGGCTTCGTTTTCGGTAGCAGTCTTGATATACCCTGTATGTATCATTGAATCTTATTGATTTTTATACGAAATTCGCTTTTACACAAGAGTAATAAAGTTTTTTCAACTATTCATAAGATTTATGTCGCTTGTTTATAACAAGCTTATAGTTATAAAGATTTACTTTTTGGTGCTATTTTTACATTAACCCCTTCCATGTCAAAATATTAGGAAGAAATCTGAACAAACCTCTACCACTTTTAATATTTAATAATAGTATGTATTACAACTGCCGAATACAGTTTTTATATATATAATGTCTGAAAGTGGAGGTAATTTTTTATACTTATTTTTCGCTTTTTCTGGGATGGGTGTCCTTAATGGATACGCTTTTTGCATCCATTCCCGCTTTACACTTCCCGAAACCTCGCCAAAGTGAACAATTTCTAGTCTCAAAAACGTTTATCTAGTCCGAAATGAATGCTTTACCAAAGATTTTTATTTGATTGAATTGAAAAAGTCAATATACATGAAACCTCGACCATTCGAACTAGTCATTATTATCGATTCGATGTATTTTATTATTATGTATTGAGCGATTTGTTTGTTTTTGTGTATGTTTGATATCAACAATAATTGAAGGCAGTATGTTAAGGTTCCATCAAGAATTGTTTTTTAAAAGTTGTGTGATCGTGTCACATTTATCTTTGATTGTCGATAGAAAAACGTTGTACAGGTCGCAGCACTATTAATTGTGTGTGAAAGAGATGACGCGATATGATTGGAGTGCGCAACGAGAAGGAAAGCTATATAAGAGTGGTTGTATATCGAATAAAATCGAGTCGTCTATCTCATTTTCAAAATACTCTATTTGATAATTTTATATTGTATTTATGAATTTTATGTATGATTTTATGTTGTTAATTTTTGTTCGTTTATTACGATGCAATGGTGAGTAATGTTTTAAATAAAATTTAAACATTCTAGTAATGTAATGATATTGGCGTTTAAAAATATTTCTAATATTTATAAAAATAGTGTTACTGTTGTGGTTTTATAATATGTTAAATTGTAACATTACTTGTGCTTAATTTCAAAATCGCTACTGATACGACTTATGATGAATATTTTAAGCATATTTAACAAACGTAAATATCGATAAATAGTTGAGGAGCTGGTTTTTTTAATTACTTCTCTTTATATTTTAATCTTTGCAATTTTTTTAAATATTATGTTTTAATACTTTTAAATGCTTCAAAAATAATTAGAAGTGTCACATCGCATCGACTCAACGAATTTCACATAAAAACATCGAGTGTTGCTCCAAAAGCGCAACGCAGGCGGATTTAATTTATTTATCGCTTAGCATAAGTTTTATTTTAGATCAGTGCAGCGGTAGAATCTCATTGTGTTATTTTCCTTTTTTTTTCATCATGCATGCTTAAGACCACTGGTGGAAAAGTTATATTTTAAAAGTTATATTTATTGGGTTAAAAAAAATTAGGCTGTGGTAGTCGAAAAAAGACAAATATAAAAGAATAAATAATAATTTGGCTCAAATGATTAGGAAAAAAGACTTGATGTGATTATGATTTTTAAATTATATTTGGTGTATGAAGAAAAAAATTCAACATGATAACTTTTATGTTGTCAAAGATCAAAGTTAAGTTTTATCTTAGATCTACTTATCTCTTATCTTTTTTTTATAATTCTCATTTTAGTAAATGTTATCTGCGAATATATTCTTGCCGTAGTCATTATGAGGGCAGCTGAGTTTTTTTTATATTTACTCCTATTTTATATTTTCACAGTATTTTAACCTTGCAAACCTTAACTGGCATTAAGTTTTAGAACTTTGATCTCGTGATGTCTTTGTTACAAAAAATATTTATTTAGAGTATTGAGGAAGAATATAAAGATGAGTACCAGATTTTTAGATGACAGACTGTGTCTTTAACAGTATGTCAATTTTCTTACATTTTATAGGAGCATTTAAAAATGGCTCCATATTTTAAACACAGATATTTATTTGAATATTTCACTGCAACAGACACCAGTGGTCTTAAATATTACCAACTGATCTTATTTTTTGTTCATTTGTTTCGCATTTTATTTATAATTTAAGTCACATTTACTCTGCATTTATCATTTGTATGTATGTTTAAAATTAGTTTGTGCACGCATGTGTGGTGTGAATTGAAAGTTTTCAGACTATTCATTGGAATGAAAGATTTTTTATAATAAGTTCTTCAACATCTTTCTAACCTGGAAAGAATCTTGGTGAAATAATGGACTATCAGCCATATACGAAATTCTGTTTATCATAATCTTACTGAAACAAATCACTCTTCGCCACTGCTGGTCGGTGGATCATATTTAATGAAAAATGAAATTATTTGTTTTATAAAAACTCATATCTAAAATACCCTTATCTATCGCCCTTCTTTCTGACTAGCTTTTCCGGGTCTTTTAAGATCTGCTTTTATACCCAATCTTCTCCATTTCGCCTGTCCTATGGCATTCTCTACTATAAGATGATTATCTTGATATACGAGTATTAATACATATTATGGTATAACAGATGAAGCGTCGTGCATGCGTGCGTACGAAAGTGCGTGCGCGGGAGTTAATTTGCGTGCATGCGTGCGGACTCGTATGCGTGCGCGCGTTCGTGAGTTCTTTCAGTTCACACCGCAAATGTTAAACACAGATATCGATTTTGTGTCACAGTGAACTCTCTGTACAGTGTTTATTGTACATAAGTTATTAAAACAAATTTTGTTGTAAACCGTTTTTTGTTTTGTTTTCACACACTTTACATAAAATTGTTATGTTGCCCTGAATTTGGTTGCGAGGTTTTACAGTTAACTTTCAATAGTACGAATATTCGTGTTATTGTTTGTTTTATTTTTGGAAATTTATATACAGGGTATATCAAGACTGCTACCGAAAACGAAGCCGGGTGGTAGTTTAAGCGACTTCAGACACAATGCAACAGAAAAAGTTGCAAAAAAAAGCGACAATTTTTTTTTTGTTATTTTTTTCCTATGGCCATATTTGGGTGGTAAATACATTTTTGTCCTAAAATAATAGTATATACCCTTTTATTTATGAATACTCTAAGGTATAAAAGAGTTTAAATTATTATTTTAGCAAAAACTATGGATTTACCACCCAAAAATGACGATATTTAAAAAATCATAAAAAAAATTGTCGCGTTTCTAGGCGAAATTTTTAATTACATTGTGTTTGTAGCCACTAAAACTACCACCAGGCTTCGTTTTCGGTAGCAGTCTTGAGATACCCGGTATTTACAATAGTATTATATTAAGAATCTAATCTTTCGAGTGCCAAATACTTATTTTAACTATTTTGGGAAAAAGATATATCCGTTTTAAAATTTACGAAAATTAATGAATAATTTTAAAAGTTTAATGCATTTTGCACCTAAATGCAATAAAATTAAAGTCGTAAGTTGTACGCAAGCAGCGAGGCAGGGATCGGCCAAATCGTCGACGTACTGGAGCGGCAAAGAAGACAATGGTTCGTTAATATTTATATACAATTGAAATGAAATCCTATATAGAAGTAGTAATCATCGTATGTGATTGTGTGTTTATTTTATCCCGGTAATGCCATCTGTTGGATGTATTTTAAATTATTTTTCTATACAATAAATTTTAATCGTGTCCAGATATAATACTTCGGTTTGTCTACTTTAGATGAAAAATGTGGCTTTATTGATCGAATAACTAGTCATTTTTTTCTTTTTGTCCATGTGTTTTTGCATAATACCGGGTATATCAAGACTGCTACCGAAAACGAATCCGGGTGGTAGTTTTAGTGACTACAAACACAATGCAACTAAAAATTTCGCAACGAAACGCGTCAATATTTTTTTATAAATTTTTGAATATCATCATTTTTGTTTGGTAAATCCATAGTTTTTGCTAAAATAATAATGTAAACTCTTTTATACCTTGGAGTCTTTATAAATAAAGGGGTATACACTATTATTTTAGGAAAAAATGTATTTACCACCCAAATATAGTCATAGGAAAAAAAATAACAAAAAAAAATTGTCTCTTTTTTTTGCAACTTTTTCTATTGCATTGTGTCTGAAGTCGTTTTAACTACCACCCGGCTTCGTTTTCGGTAGCAGTCTTGATATACCCTGTATATATTACTATTTATTTAAAGATGACATAAGCATATCTAAAGCAGATATATATCTGTATAGGAGACAGTCCTTAGTATTATTAAACTTAAAAAAAAATAAGTAAATAATAAAATTGAAAAAAATACCAATGAATGGCGTTACATTTATCCTAAGGTGTAAGTTTTTCTTGTCTTTGTGCTGCCATAGTAGTTTTAATCTATTAGTTACTATTGTGTCTTCAACCATTCCATTGTAAATACGAGCAAGTGTCGAGGAAAAATTGTTTTTGTTTTTTTTTTTAAATATGTTTGGCGTTCATCACTGTTTTGCGGTCGCCGTACTAAAATTAAATTATTGCTTACGTGAATAACTCATATTGTTTGTATAAATTACTAATATATTCTTACACTAAAACTATTATTTTGTGATGTGAACGTTTATTTGTGAGGCGTTTTATAAGTAAAGAATTCTGTAGCTAAATTAAAACTGGGGAATTGGATTTTAATACGGAATTTATGGTCATATTTTTATAAAATATTCTAATATTTTTTTAAGTTTATTTAACAAAGATTTTGTGACATTAAATATCAAAATTTAGAAAAAGATTGCGTACTGCAAAACAGTGATGACAGCCAACAATTTTGAAAACAAAATGTACAATTTGGAAAAATGATTCTTCTTTTTATTTTCGAATCGCTTTGCTTTTGCTTGAGCTTGTTGCGGTGGTATGTGTGTGATGGGACCTTTACTCGGCACTACCATAATCGATTATCGATACATCATCGATAATTGATAAAGCCCATTCACAACGCCACATAACGCGCTGAGCGATTGGTTTTTTCCTCTAACACTTGTTTGTATACGCACTTAGGTATTTTGACTAATCAAGATTTTATTGTACAAAAAATTACATATTTTTTTTTGTTATTCCTTAGTATGTTCATACACGAGACAACAACACTGTGACAGATTAGAGTATAAGAAATTATTCTTTAAAGTTTTCACATTTAAACAGAACATTTATATTCTGGCTTACAAGTAAAATTAGAAGGTGACACACACATTCCTTATGGCATGTATTATCGTGAAGAAAAAAAGGGAGATATTTAAATTTCAGTTATAACCTAACCAAATATAATCTAGAACCGTAGCTATTAAATTACAAATGTTTTTTTTTGGAAGTAGTGTTGTCCCTTGTAAAACCGGCTTAACAAAAGATACTTGAGCTTCATTTTTGTGAACTTTTTTTACGGTAGCGCTATCGAGTTGCAATATTTTGTTTATTATTTTGTGGCTATATGTTTTTTATTAAGTTTTTATTTTCTGATTAGTGATGTAATTTTTTCATGAAATAAATAAATATCCTTTTTTCAGGTGTATGGTGTGTGTTGTCTCGTGTTCAGGGGGCTTTAACCTGTACAGTGTCGTGTAAACGTCCAATGTGCATGTCATACTCCCAAATATTAGTTTACTAAACATGTGTTCATGTGTGGTCGTGCACAATCCACTTATCATAATTAATTGACTACAAAAAATGGAGATTATTATCGATTATTTTTAATATTTTAATAGTTACTTTATTGTATTTTTAATTACTTTTTTTTTTTGGAAATCTTACTCACTTTGGTTATTTTTTTGTGTATAGTTGCACGACTACACATATATATTATTAAAAAGTGATTGTAATTTATTTTTATATATAATATACTTTTGTGATCGTTGGTTTCGGTTGGGACTGGTTTTTATGTGGTTTTTTTATTTGTATTTTTACCCTATAAACACATTTACATTTTAATTTTAGTATTTCTTGCTGTTTTGTATTAGTGTTCCATAGAAGATGACTTATTCAACGTTATAACGTTTATATTGTAACGTTTCCAGACTGAAGATTTTTTCTTTTGTATTTTTTTAAATATGTACATCTGTTTTTCCATAGTCCATTGCTCTTTTCCCCATTTTAGATCAGTAAAAATAATATGGAGCACTAATACATCCTTTAATGTCGTTATTGAGATCCCCCTCATTAAGTACGAAACCGTTTCAGTTCTGGACCGGCCTCCGTCGCAGATGAGTTACCTGGATCAGTTCCTGAAGGATACGCCAGCTGAGCGACTCTACGATAATGTGGCTTCTATGAACGAGCAGAAGGTATGTGGGGTGGTGATTTATGTAGCTATTTGTACATATGTGAAAGTAACGTTAGGTATAGATTATTGTCAAAAAATTGATACTGTATGACAATCGCAGTATCGACTAAGCCGTTTTCTGTATAAATAAAAATAGATGCTTGGCATAACCAGTGAAACCAAAGTGATATTCAAAGTATAGGTCTGGTTAAAATAGTACCACATACAAGACTTTCATTTTGATGACCAAGCAAGTAGCTTTCCTACTCTTTTCGATCAAGGTATCGAAAGTAAAAGTCTATGATTCGTTTGAAACAAAGTAAAAAATAATTTTATCTATACTATCAAACTACACAAACTGTCAATTAAAATATTTTTTTAATCAATACAGTATATTTGATATTTTTCAAAAGTAGATGCAATAGCTTTTAGATTAAATTTACATGTACAGTGCACATAAAATTAAAACTAAAAAGATATACATATTGTGTTAATAATGTTTTACTAACTGTTCATCAACATATACATTAATTATCCATTGTCGTATAATAATTCGCTGCTTTAATTTGATAGTGGCACATAACGAAATGTGTATTTTTATGATAATGTTACCATTAAACACAAATTAGTCTAAAATACTATGTGAATAAAACTCATATTTTTGATAGATTATATGTTGATTTAAGCAACTTTCAAAGAGTTGTCATTATTAAAATAAAATATATAAATAATTAATTATTTTGTTTTATTTAAACTGCTCTCCTGAAAAAAGTTCATTTTTGAGATATGTCGTTATCAAATTAAAGCAGCGAATTGTGTAAGTCGCTTTCTACTTTGTTAATTTTGTAGAATTTATATGTATTATTTTATAAATAATTTATACAGTCTCCTTGTAGCGTCCTGAAATAACTTTTTCGTTATGATTCAAAAATATTTCTAATTTATAGCAAAATAATCTAATATTTTGATATTTAATCCCTTTACAATATATTTTGATATTAATATTTAAAAATCTTTATTGCCAATTTGTTTCCACATCTACCTTGTACGATCCTTTTTTTTATTGTATTATTAGAAATACCAATAGAATGCGACTTACCTGCTTAATTTCGTCACTAAACAAGGTGCCATGTGTCCATAACCGGTACTTTGGTGTCGGGCGCAATACAAAGTGTGATGCTTTTTTATTTATTTGCGAATTTTGTTTTTTTTTATTCATTCTCCGCACAGATATCGCCGCACTACCGTTACAGAAATGCGCAGCATTGTTGTAACGCTAAGGTATTGTTTCTCATTTTTTTTTTCATTTTGCTTTTTTCATGTTTTTCTTTCTTTTTGTAATGGATTTTTTGTTAAATTATCATTGGTGTTCGATGTTGTTTTTTGTCACAAAAACTTTTTTTTGTTTTTGCTAAAAACACAAAACATTTGCAGATGATGTATGGATCGCAACAATCGGGAGGTCTGAGTGGGTCTATGGAGTCTCAAGACGACATGGAGGGACAGAGGGCCGCCTCGCCCGCCTCTAGTAAAAGCTCACCCAGTGAAATGTCCACCGTGAGTGATTACATGGTTAGCCCACGTTTTTCCTGTTGTGTTGTTAATTTATGTTATGCGAATGTGTGTTTGTTTGTTCTTCTTTCACGCAGCTGTGGAATAATCGATTGACACTTTTTTTTTGTGTAGACATAGTTGTGAGGTGGAAAGTGTTTATTTTCACCCATAAAAAAAATGTTTGAAATATTTTATTACGTTTTTTTACGACGTCTTCATCAGAAATATTTATTTATGGTTTAGGTGTATGGTTGTGTTTTAATTATTATTTCAAGTGATGTCCCTACCCTACAAAACACCATTGTAATTGTTCATTAAATCATTATTTACGCGTAATTTTCTTCACCCCATTAAGTTTTTATACATGATTTCTCATACACAGAATCGCTTTTGACGTAGTCACCTTTTTCACAGGACCCGTCTCTCGGTCCCGCGGTGCCAGGAAAACAGAAAGTACATCAGTTCCTTGTCAGAACGTTCAGTAGTCCCACCAAATGCAACCACTGCACTTCTCTTATGGTAAGTCTCTGTTTATTGCTTTTCATTTATCGGTGTTTGATTTTGTGAAACTGCGTAAAGATGCGAAGAGATCGAGTTCTGGGTCTGGATGTGTATACCAGCTCTTTCTTTATATGTCGTTGTAATCTGTGGAAACTTGTAAATTGTATGAATCTTGTTTTTTTAATGTTATATAAAATTGTATCTGTTGTTTCCCAAATAACATATACAATGTTCGGTACAGATCGGTCTGACCCGTCAAGGCGTGGTGTGCGAGACGTGCGGGCTGGCGGTGCACACGCGCTGCTGCTCGCGCGTGGCGCCGCGCTGCCCGCTGCCGCCGGACCGATCGCGACGACCGCTGGGGATCGACCCCGCGCGCGGACAGGGCACGGCTTACGAGGGATATGTTAAGGTATACTATACATAATATTATATATACAGGGTATATCAAGACTGCCACCGAAAACAAGCCGGGTGGTAGTTTAAGCGACTTCAGACAGAATGCAACAGAAAATTTTGCAAAAAAAAGCGACAACTTGTTTTGTATTTTTATTTCATATGGTCGTATTTGGGTGGTAAATACATTTTTTTCCTAAAACAATAGTGTATACCCTTTTATTTAGATAGACTCTAAGGTATAAAAGAGTTTAAATTATTATTTTAGCAAAAACTATGGATTTACCACCCTAAAATCATGATATTTAAAAAATCATAAAAAAAAAATTGTCGCGTTTCTTTGCTATATTTTTAGTTGCAATGTGTTTGCAGTCACTAAAACTACCACCCGGCTTCGTTTTCGGTAGCAGTCTTGGTATACCCAGTATATACTAACAAACATCTACATACGAAGGGAATAAAGGCACCGCTTATGAAATTCATATTTATTAAACATACCAATAATCATTATATACGAACACGTACGTGCACGCGTAAGTGTGTGTACGCATTCAATACGTACGTATACGTGAACTTGCTCTTGTTCACATTCTATTGACTACTAATTTAACGATAAATATATATATATATATATATATATATATATGTAGGGATATTAACAGCCAAAAGTATCCAACATCACTTTATTCCGAATTATTATTATTTTAAAAGATAAAATCATACAAAGCAAAAATCTTTCCGTCTTTCATCATCAAACAATCTTGACAATCTACTTTTTAAATCTCATCAAACTAAAAAGGTTGCATAATAACTAAAATGAATACTTTTTCTTAAACATTGATACTGTTTGCTTCTATTTCTTCCGACACGGCCATCCTGTTCAATCATCTGCCTCAGATGATTCGTCTTCTGATGAGATCCATGGCTTCATTAAATCAGCTGATGTTGTCGTATTAATCGGGCCTTCGCTGTTACCAATTTTCCTTACAACATAGCGATCGTTTCTGTTGGCTTTTACAACTTCATAAGGTCCTAGATATTTTGGAAGTAATTTGCTTCCTTGTGCAAATTGCGTCTTCTTGATAGCAACCAAGTCTCCAACGTTATAAATTGTTGCTTTCTTACGCTTCCTATTGTAGTCTCTGATATTCTCTTCCTGTATTTTTTGTATAGATTCCTTAGCTTTCTCTCTTAGTTCTTGTCTTTTATCCATGAATGTTTGAATATTTTCTTCCTCTATCAGCTTCTGGATTTCATCGTCTTTATCTCTCATTTTAGTGCCAAAAAGCAACTCAAATGGTGTCATTTTTATACTTCTTTGGTATGTTCCATTCAAACATCTTTGTACTTTTGACACATGGCGATACCATTTGGTCGGGTCATCAACACTCAGTTTGCTCAACACGGCTATTATGATTTGGTGGACACGTTCGACCTGGCCGTTTCCTCTTGGTTGTCCAGTGGTAATAGTGTAAAGCGTGATATTTTCACTTCTACAATACTCTTGAAACTCGTTCGAAGTAAAAGCGGCGTTTCTATCAGTTATAATTCTTTCTGGTACACCAAATGTTTGTTGTTGTAGTTTTAACTTATCTATCGTTTCTTCTGTAGTTAAAGTCTTGACTGGGTAAATCCATGTAAACTTCGTATACGCATCGACAATAGTTAGAATGTATTTGTAGTTTTTATGAGTCGAAGTCATTGGACCTAAGTGATCAATGTGGTAAGTCAATAGGGGAATATCACCTTTATCAATCGGATATAGCAATCCTTCTTTTTTGCCTCTTTTCTGTGACAACAAAATGCATTCAACGCAATTGTTTATGACTTTTCTTATTTTCTCAGCTAAATTCGCAATGTAGTATTCTCTTTTGATTAATTCCTCTGTTTTTATAACTCCAAAATGTCCTCTATCGTGGTTTCTTCTGATTATCTCATACTGCATCCTCTTTGGCACAACAATCAATTTAGTTCCATCTTTCATCTTATACAATATCTCGTTCTCAACCATGTAGTCTTGAGAATCTTCAGTTTCCAGAATCTTCCTTATTAATCTTATATGTTCGTCTTCAATCTGTGCTTTTCTTATACGAGCGGTAGTCTCTGTGAGCATCACACAAACAGGGTATCTGCTCAGGGCGTCAGCATGTTTCATTCTAGCTCCAGGTCGGTGTTCTATCTTATAATCATACTCTTCTAGAAGCAGAGCCCAACGTGCTACTCTTGGAGGTAAGTCCTTCTTTTGCAGTGTCATAGTCAGAGCTGAGCAATCTGTAACTATCTTAAAATGTATTCCGAGGAGGTAGACTCTGAATTTCTTAATAGCTGCAACGATAGCTAAAATCTCCAAATGGTAGCTATGGTAATTTCTTTCGGCAGGGGTCGTTTTCCTACTCATATAGTGTACAGGATGAAATTGGTCGTCTTTAGGGCTTCTCTGTAAAAGAACAGCACCATATCCATCTGCACTGGCGTCAGTATGTAATTCAGTTTCTAAATCAGGATTGTATATTCGGAGAACTGGTGAATTACACAGTATCTGTTTTAGATCTATAAAGGCTCTCTCACATTTTTCGTCAAAATAAAACACGGCATCTTTCTTTAACAGATCAGTCATTGGTTTTGCGATCAGGGAGTAGTTTCGTATAAACTTTCTGAAATAACCAGTTAGTCCAAGAAATGACTGTACGGCTTTAACATTGTCTGGCGTTTTAAAGTTTGCTACAGCTTTAATCTTATCTGGAGATGGTCGAACTTCATTGTCACAAATTATGTATCCAAGATATTGTATTTCATTTTTAAGAAAATGACATTTCTTCCAATTAAATTCTAATCCATATTCTTCACCTCTTTTAAAAACTTTCTCTAACTTTCTTATTCCTTCTTCTTTTGTTCTGGAGGGTAGGATCAAATCATCAAGATAGGTTAACACTGTACCGTCAGCTAGCAGGTCGTAGAAAACTTCATTGATGTATCTCTGAAAAACAGATGGCGCGGTACACAGTCCAAAAGGCATTTTAAGGAATTCGTACTGTCCTTGAGGAGTTACAAATGAGGTGTACTTTCGACTATCTTTGTGTACATTTACGTGCAAAAATCCATTTTTCAAATCAAGCGCTGTGAACGACTTTGCATCCTTCAATATATCTATTTGATCTTCTATGATCGGAAGTGGAAATCTTTCCTTAATAATTTTCTTATTTAATTTTCTGTAGTCGATACATAATCTTAGTGTATTATCTTTCTTTTTAGCCCGAACTACAGGGCTTGCAAAATCAGATTTACTGGACTTGATAATTTCTTTGCTCAACCATTCTTTAATTTGTGAATTAACAGCAGTCATTTCTAAGGGTGACAATCGGCGTGGATTTTGGTAAACAGGATTTTCATCAGTTAATAGTATTTTCAATTCAACTTTACTCTCTTTCTTCTTTTTATTAAGTCTATACTCTTCACACATCTTATGTATCTGTTCCTTATATTTAGAATCTCCTATAACATAATCTTGACTGTATTTATCCTCTGTTAGAAGTGTAAGATGCATAATCTTTTCCAAGAAGATACCTTCAGGAGTGAAACGTAGTTCAAAGTCCTTCAAAATGGGATTTCCAATTATTGCGGTAACAGGTATATCATTATCTTTAACAACGTAAAACTTAGTTTCTGTGTAGTAATTGTCAATTTGCACATTAGCTATAAACATTCCTTCAGTGAAGACTTCGTTATTCGCTATTCCGGTAATACATGTTAATTTTGTTTTATAGTCTTTAACATCTTCTCTTATCTTCTCGAACTCTGACTTCGTAATAAGGTTGACGTCACTTCCAGTGTCTATTAAGGTTACAACATCTTTGCCATTAATTTTTAACCTTTTGTAAGGAACCTTCGCTTCTTCTTCTTTGTCATGAATATTCAGCGTCTTCGTTGGCTTATTGGGACATTCAGTAGACTTGTGACCAAAAACATTGCACTTGAAACATTTTACCCCTTTAGAGCAGTTCGATGATACATGGTCTAAATCTCCGCAGTTATAACATCTGTGCACACGTAACTTATTTCTAGGAAGTCTGGCCAAATGACGCACCAGCATGTACAGGGTGTGCAGCTTTAGGAGACATCTTCTTTCTAAACTCACTGTAGATGTCCAACTTCTTGCGAAATTCCTTCACATCTGAAGCACCGTATAGTATAGCTTTGTTAGTCTCCAAGTCGCGAATACCATCAATAACGTATTCCATCAAAGCAGCGTCTTCAACCTTACCATGAAGCGCCAATTCTTTCATAGAGAGGAAGTATTGTTGGTAGGTTTCATCATTCTTCATCTTACGAGATGCAAGTTTCCTATGCACTACTGCACTATTTATTTTTGGTCCAAATTCTTCCTTAAGTGCCTCTTTCAAACTTGTATAATCATTAACTTTTCCCAGAGACCGTAGAAACAGCTTCGCAGTTCCGTCGAAAAGCCTTTTCGCATAGATAAGTTTTTCAACCTTAGTCCACTTCATAATCTTAGCAGTATCCTCAAATTCGTCAATAAATGTTTCTATAGGGTAGGTGTCGTCTCCGGTAAAAGTATTCATCGACTTCTCTAAATCCTTGAATGAAATCTGTACGTCATTCTTTTGTTCTTCACCTTCTCTTTCGTCTTTATCATCTTTCTTTGGCGGCATTGTCACTGTAGAACTAGTATTACTCTTTACAATACAATTGCTTCTTAAGTTGCGTCTTATTTCACTCGTCGTACCAAATGATGGTTCATTTAGTCTTTCGTCTTCTAGAACAAATCTTCAATCCAAACAAAACTATGATTTGACTGATTTTTTCAGTATCCCGGACGAGCCCCCAAAAGTTGTAGGGATATTAACAGCCAAAAGCATCCAACATCACTTTATTCCGAATTATTATTATTTTAAAAGATAAAATCATACAAAGCAAAAATCTTTCCGTCTTTCATCATCGAACAATCTTGACAATCTACTTTTTAAATCTCATCAAACTAAAAAGGTTGCATAATAACTAAAATGAATACTTTTTCTTAAACATTGATACTGTTTGCTTCTATTTCTTCCGACATATATATATATATATATATTATATATATATATGTCGGTATTGTATGTTATATATATATTTGTTCATTAAAGTACACATACACTGATACAAAACTAAAATACAAATCTATTACAAATACTAACACTTTTATTTTTATTTATTTTCTTTATTCAACAAAATCCAATCAAAAATTTTGCAGTTTTGTAACTAAAACACTGCATAAGTGTGGGTGTGTAAATCTATTTACATGCAATAATACTTAACTAGATGATTTAATACTCTAGCATAATTTGTTTACCAATTTGATAGGAATCTGACAGAAACCAACAAAATATATATAATGGTAAAATATAAAAAAATAATATACATTTAAAAATTATTTCCTTCTTTTTGTAAATATCTATAGCGATATATGTTATATGCAGTGACTTATTGCATGACTATAAAATGAAATTTTACCAGTCACCTGGTTACGATCTGTTACAATATTTGCAGTTCCCCTATAGATAATTAACATTTACAACAACCATGCTTTCAGGTACCGAAACCAGGCGGTGTCAAGAAAGGCTGGATGAGACAGTTTGTCGTCGTTTGTGACTTTAAACTGTTCCTCTACGACATATCCCAAGACAGGTAAAATAAATCAAGACCTATTTTATTAATACAAAAACTTTGTTGTAACGACAGTTAGCTTGTGGTAATTTTTTCGGTAAGGGTGGATGGATACCCTTGAGTGTCTATGGATATAGACACTCATTTCTTTGCTTTGTAGAAAAAGCAGCGTATAGTGACATTTCTTGCCATAAGGCACGTCATTAAGACATAATTTAGGTCTTATGGCTGAGAAGTATAGTATCAATATTTTTAAAAGATCTTGGATATCCCAACATCAAAAGGTTAATAACTATAATATAATGTTGATGTTTTGTTTCAGGCATGCGTTACCGTCAGTGTGCGTCAGTCAAGTGTTGGACATGCGGGATCCAGAGTTCAGCGTGACGTCAGTCAAAGACTCTGACGTCATACACGCAAGCAAACGAGACATACCTTGTATATTTAGGGTTAGTTATATCATATAGATTTGTAAAATATATACTAGTAGTTTTAACATTGTAACATGGAAAAAACATTGAAGAAATAAAAAAAATCGGATGTATATGAAGTCTACTAACCTGTTTTAGAATATGCTAAAACGAAGTTTAAGACTATTTATTTTTAATAAAATTTGAGATATTCTTTAGGGACATTGTTAAATTACAAAAATGCATGTTTCTATTGCAAAAGTGATTTTATATTTTTTTCTGAAGCACTACAATTTAAATTATCGACAGATCCAAGAACACTTTTCTTAAGTATCGATAGAATAGTGTTGTTGTAATAGCGAAGGGATGTTAGAATTGTATGAAGTCTTCAATACTCTACTGTCCCATTTAATCATCGACAAGTTCAATAGATCTGTGCTATATTATCGATACTAGAGACTTTGGAGACTCTCCCTCCCTCACACCCACCACTGTAACACCTGTGAGCCAGGATCAACAGCACGCAATGTCATGACACCGAGCATCGAATCATGGCATGACTACTATAGACTTATAAAAATATCCCTCCCCCAGATATCGACGTCACAAATCGAGGGCGGCAAGCGGTCTCACACTCTTATGTTGGCTGAATCGGAGTCTGAGAAGACCAAGTGGGTAGTGGCGCTCAGCGAACTGCACCGGATACTCAAGAGGAATAACCTGCCCGATAAATGTGTAAGGTTTTATACCGGGTATCTCAAGACTGCTACCGAAAACGAAGCTGGGTGGTAGTTTTAGTGACTACAAACACAATGCAACTAAAAATTTCGCAAAGGAACGCGACAATGATTTTTTATGATTTTTTAAATATCGTCATTTTTGGGTGGTAAATCCATAGTATTTGCTAGAATAATAATTTAAACACTTTTATACCTTACATTATTTATAAATAAAAGGGTATTCACTATTATTTTAGGAAAAAAATGTATTTACCACCCAAATATGGTCAAAGGAAAAAATAACAAAAAAAAATGTCGCTTTTTTTTGCAACTTTTTCTGTTGCATTGTGTCTGAAGTCGCTTTAACTACCACCCGGCTTCGTTTTCGGTAGCAGTCTTGAGATACCCTGTATACACTACTTTTATATAGGATACTAACATTTAGAAATGAAAACGGAAAATATTTGTGCGGCTCACAAGTATTTCTTTCGGGTTATTGTGAGACCGAAAAGTCTCTCGTAGTTCCTGATAACCATGACATAGCACTCGATATGTGTGTGACTGTTGGGTCTATTATTTATTTAATTTGTAACTTCTATACTTAACAGTTACACAAAATTGCAACCTTACCATGACCGTTGTTTAAGCGATTCAATTCCGATGCAATTCAATTTAGGTTGTCATTTTGTTTCGTACCACGACCATGTTTATACTGAATCGCAAGTGAGTCGCAAGCTAACCAAATGAGTGAACGCAAAAGTCTATGATCCGTAATGCTAGCAAGAGATAGCGCTATACAATAATCGTATTTTTGTTTCTTTCTCACCGGACTTGTTAGCAGCGTTCTGAAACTCAATCGTGAAAAAGTTAAGATAATTTTTACGATTGATAATTTGTGTTATTGTACGATGTATTAAATTTGGCTAAGATTTATTTAAATGTGAATGTTGCAGATTGACATTAAATAGTATTTAGCTGACGTTATATCAATTTACATTATGTTTCATTGATTACAATTTGTTACATGCGCATCAACTTGCAGAAGTGCGTGTCAAACTTATGAACGTTTCTCTAGAATTATTATATGAAATTCAAGATTGTAAACATTCTCAGAACGCGGCTGTTTTGATTATTAAGCTGAAGTGATATTGAATAGTTGTTATTTTATTAATTTACTTAAATATTACTTTGAAAATCTCTTATTACTGGTCTAGTGGTCTCTAATATGTGGCCGCCTGAGTAGGTATCACCGCAATGTCTTTTCTCCCGCCAAACAGAAGTGTAAATGCACTGTTGTGTTTCGATCTAAATGACATTGTAGCCTGAGTAGTATCTTATGTCTCAGGTTGACAAGCGCAATGGAATGCCAAGCATTGCTTTGTAATTGCTGTTCATGAGTTCATTATGCGACGTCTAAAGTATTAAATATAAATTCTGCTAATACAATGCACTTCACTCAGGAATATAATTTCAGAAACTCTATTGAACGTTACCTACGTTCGTCATGAATTAATTTTACTGAAATAACCATGAAATAACTCATATATTCAGAAACTATTCAGTTTCGGTAGTAAATAAAGGAACTTTTATTGAGTCACAAGTTTTGACAGATATGCGATTCAGTTGAGGTCTTGAAGTTCAGTCATGGTATGAATTGATTGAATGACAACGCGACTTGCGAACGATTTGCTATTCAGTTTAGGCGGTAACGTTATTTGATCGGCTAAACAATGTCATGGTACGATAACGCGACGCGGTTCAGAATAGGTCCTAAATTGAGTCGCAATAAGAGCTCATGGTAAGGCTGCTGATTCCACACTAAGATCGAGTCTTGTTATGTATGAGATAATTTTAGGTTTTATAAATAGTTAGATCTAAGACAAATATTTGTGAGATGTATAAATATTTGTGTCGATACGGGGATCGAATCCGCCTCTTGTTGTATAACCTTTATTGAAACTAATTGCGTCACGAAAGCTGTTGGAAAGGGGATTTTTTGGTTTCAGATGATGATGGTGAACATAGTTCAGACAAACTTGGCTTATATTGTTTATGGTGTAAAAATCTTATGCACTAGAATTGCGATTCGTGTGACACGTGTGTGCTATATTTTCCTCTCTTTTTTCGTGGAGTTTCTTCTTTATTATTGTGATTGTTGATGATGTGTGTTTGTTGTCAGGCGTACAGCGCGTGGGTGGTGCTGGAAGGCGGCGGCGGCGCGTGTGGCGCCACAGTGCGCGGCTGCGTGGCGGGCTGCGTGCTGGAGGCCACGCGCGTGGCGCTGGCGGGCGACGCGGGCCTGGCGCTGCTAGACCTGGAGCGACACACGCTGTCGCCGCGCCGGGCGCCTGCGCCAGTGCACGCGCTACACTACGTGGCGCCGGAGCATTTGTTAGTGCTGCTGGCCGGACGGGCGAGACACGTGCGCTTACTCCCAGTTCGAGCGTTAGACGGCGCTGATGTTGAGTGTGTCAAACTACCTGAAACCAAAGGTGCAATAGCACTAGCCGTCGGTCCGTTGAACGAGTCAGCGTACGGGTTCGCAGTAGTATGCAAGCGAGCCAGTTCGTGGGTGGTGAGCGTGTACGAGATAACTCGCACGGCGGCGCGTCGCTGCCTGGTGGCGGAGCTGCGTGCGCCGAGCGCGGTGCTGAGCGTGCAGCTGGCGCGCGCGCTGCTGCTGGGGCACCGCGGGGGCGTGGCCGCGCATGCGCTGCCGGACAGACGCAGGACCAGCCACGACCAGGGGGCTGTGTGTTAGTAACACTCACTATTATTAAATAAAAAAATAAAAATCTATTTATTACTTAATACTAATTACAACTTACAGCCGCTGCCGATAAACAATCCCAATTGACAACTCAATCTTTTTTTCTGATACTATATTGCCAATAATCAATCTCAGTAGTGAAAAAACTATGGCAACATGGTAAATGACAAATCGAAATGTAGAAAACAATCCAGATTGACTTCAATCTAATTTTTTCGATTGATTATTGACATCGGCCGTTAGTCACTTGACTCAACATGTTTACTAGCGCAATTTTAAAACCTATTTTAATTTTCATATAATATATATTTTACGTTCAAACTGAATTCGAAAGTAAAAAAAGACAAAAAATGTTTAATAATAATAACACAAACACAGTACAAAAAAAGAAATATATTTTAATAGTTACTTATTTTAGCTATATAATGATTAGTCTTCTTTGCTCAAACTGAATTGAAAAACGTTGAAAGGCACAAAATATTCGATAACTAAAATAGAATTTAGCAACAAGTAAACTTCCATCCCATCAAAAACATCCTGTAAAAAAAAACCAAGTCTCGCAGCTCAGGTTTTCTACCGCAAAAAGTTGTGAGATGCATGTAATACCAAGTCGATTAATTTATTTAGTCCTTAAGGGACCTTCTATATAAAGTTATTACGTTAGTTATTACCATATCAATATTAAAAATTCTTTACGTTTTAAATAAATAGATCGACTTGGCCAGCAGCATTATGTATAAATTGTACGATACATTATGTTTTCATGCGATGGCCAAGTTGATCTATTTTTTAAAACGTAAAGAATTTTTAATATTGATATGGTAATAACTAACGTAATAACTTTATACAGAAGGTCCCTTAAGCAAGGACTAAATAAATTAATCGACTTGGTATTACATGCATCTCACAACTTTTTGCGGTAGAAAACCTGAGCTGCGAGACTAGGAATTTTTTTACATGATGTTTTGATGGGATCTCACGTCTTTTTGTAGAGTCCTACTTTTTTCCTTTTCGGTACTTCTTACTTCTAGAATATCATTAACGATTTTTCTTAAAGCCTCTGTCTTATGAATTTTTTTTATTTTTGTAGGTATCAATTTATCACAAATATAGCGGATTTGATTATTAATGTTCTTTCTTTCATTGTAATTGATATTTTCGAGCTATTTAGTCTATTTATTTGCAAGTTTTTCTTCGTCATGTTTTTATAGAGTAATTTTGTACAGTTTCATGGGCTGAATACCATTTCCCTCTCTATATCCCCTCCTGTTATGCCTCATATATACAGGGTATATCAAGACTGCTACCGAAAACGAAGCCGGGTGGTAGTGACTTCAGACACAATGCAACAGAAAAAGTTGCAAAAAAAAGCGTCATATTTTTTTTTTGTTATTTCTTTCCTATGGCCATTTTTGGGTGGTAAATACATTTTTTCCTAAAATAATATTGTATACCCTTTTATTTATAAATAATCTAAGGTATAAAAGAGTTAAAATAATTTTTTTAGCAAAATCTATGGATATACCACGCAAAAATGACGATATTTAAAAAATCATATAAATAATCGTCGCATTTCTTTGCGAAATTTTTAGTTGTATTATGTTTGTAGTCACTAAAACTACCACCCGGCTTCGTTTTCGGTAGCAGTCTTGAGATACCCTGTATATGGGTACAATGATTCATTAACTGCAAATGTAACTTTGTAATCCTATATATTTATATGGGATTACAAAGTTATTCACGTAGTTGGTCTATCTAGAAAACTAGACACAAATTATGAAATGTTTGAATTTTCCCTTACTTTAGACACTAAACACTAATTATATTCTAAATTTGAAGGTTCTATGTCTGCTAGAAGTGCCTTCGACTTTTGATAATCGGTCAGTCAGTCAGTGAGTGACAAAATTACGAAAGTTTGATAAGTTATAATTCTTAAACTACTGGTTCAAATCGAATGAAATTTTAAATATACCGTGTTTACACAATGCCTGCTTAGTAACTGAAAATTCAGGCTTCATGCTTTAGCCACAACGAAGTTATAGGGGGTTGAAAATGGTCTGAATTGCTTCGAGAAAAGGATGTTACGGCCATGCCACTTTTTAGCTCGACTTGGAGGGGGCTCGGCCGCGCCCCCAGATAACTGAAAAGAGCAAAAATATGTCAGAACATCAAAATCCACATTTATTATAAATACACACTTGCAATTCATATAATTACTTTAACTCAATAAAACAACCATCTCTTTCCCCCGCAGCACTAGTCCACCCGGACAACCAAGTGAACCTCTTCCTGTCGCACTCTGGTGCGAAGCCGCTGGCCTGCGCACCGGTGCCCAACTCTTCGGATACACTTCTAGTGTTCAACTCACTAGCGCTGTATGTGGACAAGAACGGACACCGAGCGAGAGACACCGAGCTCATGTACACTGCGCAACCGCTGTACCACGGTATATTTTATTTATTTAACTTATTTGATCACCCTGGGCATGAAAACAATTGATTTTTGGGCCTCGCCCCACCATTGGAGAATTGAAAGGTTATTATAAAGTTATACAGGCGGAATTAATACCATCGACATTTTTTTCTACTATATCTTTTTCTACTATACCGGAATGAGACATAAAGAATTTTTTAAATATTATTTAGCAAGGAGGTCGAAAGGTCTATGTCGGTAATTGACGAATATCATTTTTATATGTTTTCTTAAGTAGTGTAACTATGTAATTCATTGTTACAATATAATTTGTTTGGTTGTCACTTGGCAACCTGTAGGGAATACCTATCCACTATAAAATAATTTGAATTGAATTTGATTTTTTTTTTGTATTTAATTAATATTAAATGTCTGTGGATACGGTAGTAAGTTTGCTAAAGTATCAATATTTGTGTTGCAGCCATCAACGACACGCACCTGTTGATATTCACGGCGACACATATCGACATATACGACATCGAAAGCGGCGAGTGGGTGCAAACACTCAATATACGTAAGTAAATTACGCTTATTATAAGTAATATCATTATCAGCCATAGGGAAATTTCTAATGGGAGTTACTCCGTAGTCCGACACGATGACGAATGTTCGAACATTGCACGTGAAACTGTACGAATATGCCTTAAGAGCGTATACACCTTGCGCGCAAAGTCAACTATAGGTATTTCTTCGTTAATTTCACGCACACATAAGCGACCAAAGCTGTGTGTGTAGAGCTGCCGCGTCGGCTCGCTATACAATCGGCTCAAACAACTTTGATCCGTGCGCTTCAAATATTCAATTGAAATGTAACTGTAATATAATATCATAAAAATATTTTATTTGCTTAATAAGTAGATAAATATTACTGTGCAAGCAAAGAATAATACAAATTTTGGATACTAATCATATTTTCGTTATTATTACATTGTTAAGTTGCATTCAAATCAGTGTTCAATCAGTATACACTACGGACGTTTTATTAATCATGTCGTGTTCGATCACATAAATAGTGTTAGGGGCCTTACAACCCCTTACAATTACGAAATATATTTAATTTTATATTACAATACATAACATAATTTAGCCTCGGAATTACATCCCATTATATTACCTGAAACATAATTTATACTCACTACAAAATCATTGTAGGTAATAAAAATAATTAAATATTTTACTACCAAAGTACTAAGATGTGGTAATCGCATTCCGCGCGTGGCTATTTTTACTACGCGCGGCATAATCGACTGCAGCCAGGCCGGAGCGACGAGCGATACGTCCTCCCTCTAGAAGGCCTTGCGGCGCACAGTGATTCGTCTAGAACAAGCTAGGTGGACAAAAACATTTGAGTGCGTATGTTGGTTGTTTTGGCTACGGACAGTAATATTTTAAAGGAGAAATGTGTTTTTTTTTTGTTTTTTTTTTGTTTTTTTTTTTTTTTTTTTCTTTTTTTTTTTATTCTGTCCCGGCGTAGTTGCCGCATTGCACCTGATGGTGAGCGCAAATACCGCCCAGGCAGAGTGTCTACTGGCATCAGACGGCAGTCCCATGTCAATAGACACAATTATGCCGACCTGCTAAGATGCCTCTTCACACTGACCCAGGATTATAGGAAGGAGGGATGATGTGGACCGTTAAGCCATGGCAGCGCAAGCCAGCACGCGTGGTTCTGGTTAGGAATAGAGAGGAGGCTTTTAGGATAATAGTAATTAAAACACAAATACAATCGATGAAAAAATTAAATATAAAAATGGCAGCTTAGAAAATAAATTAATATATACCCTAATAAAAAACAAAATGAAAGCATATGTACATAATACGACTTAGTTATAAAAAATATATAATTATTTAATAACATTTTAAATTATATACTAATAGATAAATTAAGTTCACCTATACACAAATTGTATACAGTGTTAAAAATAAAATAATAAAACAAATAAATGAAATCCTAACCAGATGAATCATCACTCTCACAATCAGACGAGTCAGGTACCAAGTAATCATCAACGTCACATGGCGTTAGACTACTTGATGCCCGAGGTATTGGTATTGAAGGCGGGACTACCAAATTTAGCACTTCTGATGGTAAACAGTCTTTTTTCTTTCTGGGTAGTTCTCTGAGTGAATTAATTACAGGATCTGATGTTATTAAAAGCATATTCAATAAATCTGTATTCGTGGCAATGCGCGACTGTTTCCTAGTATGATGTTCCCGAAATCTACGACAGTCTTTATTTCGAGCCTCTTGAGCTTCTTCGGATAGTTGCCCAATAGGCACAATACAAGATTTAACAACCTCTGTACTATGCACAAGAATTTTATGCACAGTGACAGGCATATAGTACCACGAATACAAACTTAGATAGAGGGCCCTAGTCTCTGAACAAAAATTTTCAAGTTTATTTATATTTATTTCGTAACCCGAAGATAAAGTACGTAACAAAATATCGAATTTTTTAATTAAATCAATATCTAATCCTGTAATAGCTGCACTCAAATCTGGATTGGAAAAGAATCGGCGCGCTGTGTTTCCATCATTTGTATTCCCATAACCCGGTTCCGGTTTATCTACTATAAGCCCCATTTCCTCTTTAAATCTTTTTCTAATATCATCTGAACGTACTTTAACTTCATTGTTATCAATATCACCTCGAACCTGCCACTTTTTTATATTTAAACGGTAACTAATATGCAACAGACATTCAAAACAACGAATCCAGGCATGTAAAGTAGACAAACCAAAACTGTAATGTTCATCTCTGCTGACTAAGCCTTCTAATTCACTGTTCATCATTTTGGGAGTAGCACCACATATGTAACATTTTTGTGTCGATTTTGTTTCAGTTAAAGCGTTGCAGACTTTTCCGTCAGTCATAGTTAGTAAAAGGTTGTGTTGAACAAAAATTTGAGAATCTCCAATGTTACATAAAGTTGGAATAAGATGAGATATTTCTTCCAAAACTTTGTTGGTTTCTGTTGCAGTAAGTTCGTTAGTCTCCTTCATAAACATAAATTTAATTGGTCGACAGTAAAGTGTCGATGAAGGCCTTGGATTTTGCCAAATAATGTTATGACTATCATCCGTTAACTTCAAAGGAACAAACGAAAATACAAACAGAAACTCATCAGTAGCATCTACATCCTGAAATTTTTGTTTATATGTGCTGTGGCCAGAACTCCCGTCACACCCCCATTTGCTAATTAGCTTGAATGATGAATTAGAATGCATATTTTTTATAACGTCACTTTGCGCCGCTGCTAAGCGTTCGGCAGTTTTATTTAAAATCGCTTGAAGCTTCATATCGACGCGAGTTTCCGTCACAGAAATATACTCTCCAGAAGGGTAACAAGACTGTTTTGACTTACATAAACTATGATATGATGGAAACACTTGATGTCCCGCCTTCAATGACCAGTTTCGCGTTTGTTTGTAAGAATAACTCGTACATTTCGAATCTACATAGTAGGCTAATGCTTCGTCACTATTCAATTGTCTACCACCACACGTTTTTTGACTTGCATCAGTTTTATCAGATGAGTGGCTACTTCTTTTGATCCCAGAAGCAACTTTTCTCTGACCCGCCTTACGGCTTGCAACTTCCGCAGCTAAGGTCAATTCGCCGGCACTGCGAGTTTGCACCAATTCTTCAACTCTGCGCTTTTTTGTTTTATAAGACGAGTCGTCGAAATCTTTTCTGGGTCGACCTTGAAGCCTACTCTCTTCTGGTGACCTGGATGAGCAAGGTCGACGCACAGAAATGGTAAAACTTATGTTGTCTCCTTCTAACCAATCTTTATTATTAATTAAAAACCGATCCAATGACTTATATGATGCCGCCCATTTTTCGGTTAATTTTGACGATATACTAGATATTTTTTGTTTAATAGCCCTTAACGAATCACTGGTTATATCACTAACACCAAATTTAAGACTTATATGTTCCAATAAACGAACATTTCGTTCTTCTTTGGCATGTTTTCGCCATTCTTCAAAAATTTCAATTTTCGAAATGGAGAAGACACATTCTGAAAAATGAAATAAAGTCGTTTAGTGCGGTAATGCGGTGGAAAATTATATCTAGTTTGAAAGGTGAGTATCACTACTATATACTGTAAAAAAATTAGACTGGATACATTTGGATACAAAAAGATAAATACGATTAAAATTTCGGAACTTGAAAAAAAATTAGTTTTTTTTAATAATATATTCCAAGTCGTAATGGGCTAAAGTTTCTCATAATAGAATCTTATGGGTGGTAAAATATAAAAGCACTGACCCTCGACAGTAGTATCCATCACAAAAATCACAGTTATATATCACACAAATTGAATGAGATGTTATCTAAAGTACTGCAAAAATGCAACTACTCTAATTATCTTAATGCAAATATTACATTACTTACCTTCATTACTTAATAACTCGTCCCTGTGAAATGTTTTTCACCCTTTCTACTTGTTTTTATGACATTGGGGGTGTTGTTTACGATAAGTGACCACTAATTAGTTGATTCTTGGAAGTGACTTTTGTCCAGCTAGCATGTTCTAGGCGAATCACAGTGCGGCGGTCTGATTTGATCCACGTCGGACAGCGTGTTTTATAGTGGTTTTTAAAATATTTGTAGAAAACATGAAAACTAATTTTGTTGAAATATAAAAATGGTAATTTATTGATAAGCTGTTCTTCTATTGTAATATGCAATTGCTATAAAAAAATATGTACGATAAGTTGGTGAAAAAAAAATGTTCTTGACGAGAGTTTCTGAATAATTTCGCATTGTTTAAATTTTTATTTTTCAGGAACTAAACACAAAAAGATTATTTTTCTCAGCAAAATCCCTCCATAAGGGTCTTATTAGTCTGATAATATTTTTATTTTCATCTTATATTTAGTGGTTCCGGATATCTTAAGCTTCTAAATTGCAATTTAAAGCCTAAATAACGAAACTTGTGTTCAGTAATCCGTATAGTACTCACAAATTATCCATCAATCTATAATGTTTTCCACCAAAATCCCTAGATGACAACCTTTTCTAAAATTAGTAATAATTATTTTTCCTTTAAATTGTTAATTGGTGGCTATTAACTCATTTGAAAAGTCCTGTTTTTAAGCCAAAAAGCGTGTGCAGGGTATAAACGCTCTTAATACTTCACAAAATGTTTGAATTTTGCATCGTACGTCGTTATCTTAGACTAAGTTCGAAGTGAATGATAAGTTTCATAGAGAATAGTATTGATTTTTAGAAGTGGAAAACTTATATTATATTTTGACCTTCATCGTCCAAACATTCATATTCGAACTTCATGACGGATTATAGAGTTACCCCCCTGGATAATTATTACATTTATTAAAAACTAGTAGCTAGGCTCCGACAGGGTGCAAATATATTTTTTGAAAATATTCTATTTTAAATTGACAATCAGTATTGAAAATTTCGACCGTTGTTATTTAAAGTATATTTGCACCCGGTCGAAACCGGGCTGGACCGCTAGCTATACACATTTAATGTACACCTTCAACACAACAACCCTGTTTATTTACTACCCTCATTCGACTGTACATTGCAGCGAACGCGCGTCCGCTAGACGAGCAGGGCTGGTTGGTGACCGCGGGCGGCGCGGCCAACGGGGCGCCCGTGACGGGGGACGCCGCGCCCTGCATACTGTATCTGAGACCGCTGCATGCACGTGAGTTTAATAACTAACACTATATTATTTACTAATTACTGACAACCCTTGGCAGTGCCGGCGGATTTGGAAAACCATACAATATCTCCAATCAAGGTTTTCAACTTCTGTACACTTATATTATAATATTATGTGTTTAGTATATGTTTCAGGACTGGGTTTCTGTGAGACTGAAAGTCTGTAGTAATTTCAGATCCTACAGCCAAACTGTTTGTATAGTTTTGCAACACACTGCAATAGTTCCTGTCCTATATTTTAGTAAAATAAAATAATAATAATACTCCAATATACAAGGTGATATTGACATATATATATTCCCTGCAAAAGCAAGCAATACCAGCAATATTGAACACTTGTAGTACAGTAAGGAAGTTCTTGTAAAGTGATGACCAACCCTGAACCCGATGTAAGTCATCAATAGATGACATCACAACACCAGCTAAATGCTGGGAGTATAAACCTATACATAATATATAATAATGTGTGTTTGTTTGTGCAGCGGGTCCGTTGAACCCGGAGCTGGTGTCGTTATGGGGCAGCGGCAAGCGACGTCTCTCAGTGCGCGACCACTCGCAGCATCCGTTAGACGCGCACAACAGACTGTGAGCTTATATACTTACTTATATACTATACTATGTACTTACTACTTACAGTAGTCATAATGTAGGACTGCTGCCATACATTCATTATCATCATCATCTCAGCCACAGGAAGTCCACTGCTGGACGGACGACCTGGCTATGGATGCAGGCAGTCGCTGGATGCAGGTCGCTTCCAACGGGTCGATATGGAGATCCTCGGGTCAGGCCTATGTTCAGCGGTACACTTACTGTGGCTGAGATGATTTTTTATAATATTTTATTTTGAAGAATACTTACAGACTAATAACAGTAATATATACAATATAACTAACTGTTGCTAATAACAAGCCTCCACATTTAAAATTATAATAACGTAACCTTACGATCTGTATCAACACTGCCATTTAAACACAATAACTCCCATATTCCCAGCTCGGAGCGTCGTTCCCGTTTGATATCGGCCCCTACGAACTTCTCTCACGTGTCGCACATGGGTCCCGGCGACGGCATCCGCTCGCAGCGACTACTCGACCTGCCCACCACCGTCGAGACGGCAGACGAACACCCACAGGTGAATGTCATACACACATACACACATAGAGATATACATACACACATAAACTCACACCTTTTTCCCAGAAAAGGTGGACAGAGCATACTAAACCAAACAACTCAATACGAAATACTTGATAGCCTCCGTGACGTAGTTGGTTAGACGCAGGCTGTCCACAACAATATAATACACAAAGAACAATATGAGCGGGACCGAAATCGATAAACGCGGTCGATGTGGACGCGAACACTAAGACTAGGATGGCGCGGGCGATGTCCAGGGGTGCGGGGTGTGTCATCCTCCACGCTTCACATCATACACCGATTGCTATCTCGACCTGTCGCTTACTATACATTGATAAATAACAACAAATAAATAAGACCAAACAGTCACATACATGCCAACCCGCACTAGGCCAGCGTGGTGGACTATATGGCCTAACTACTCCCAATCGTACTCTCGATTGTAGAGGAGGCCCGTGCCCTGCAGTGGGACGTATATGGGCTGATACAGATACAGTCACATACATAGTCCTGCCTCACAAAGATCTGGTCTTGTGTCGTGTATCAGAACCTACGAGAGATTTTGCGGTCTCACAAACACCCAGACCCGAAAGAAATATTTGTGCGCCGCATAAACATTTCTCTCGGTGCGGGGATCGAACTTGCGACATTCCGTTTCACAGCCGGCGTCTAACCAACGGTGCCACGGAGGATTTCATAGAATATAAAATAATAATAGATAGAAGTTATTGTCTTAGTGCTACTCAATGGAACAACTAAAAAAACATGATCAGATCAGGAAGTCCACGACTGAACGCATATTCTTTTCAAGGACTTACATTTATTATGTATTTATCTATATTATTTTATATTGAACAGATGTACAGCAGTCGAGAGAGCAGTAAACGCACCTCACCTTTGACGATATCGCACGGCACCGGATCATATAACGGTAAGCTCTATTTAATTATATATTAATCTACGTTTTATTAAGGTAATGTATTAAGTGTCGCATCCCTGAGGTGTTCATTCTAATATTTTAAATCGAAATTTTGGACATTTATATTTATTTCAACCGTATTTGGATGTGAAGTGTTAAAAATGACAAATAATAACATTAATTGAAATATATAGAGGATATCGATAATGGTTTTCATCTACATATCCTACTAATAGTTATTTTTCTCATATACATATGATACATGTTGAAATAAAATTATTTTTTAAGGATTTTATCGCGGATTTGATTGAATTTTATATTTTTCTACTTTCTCAAATTTTGATTACTCTACAGTTTACATGGTTACGTAAAACAAGATGTTTCATAAAGTTGTTTATTTATTTATTTATTAAGCTTCATATACAAATTTTTTTTTGCATTTTCTCCCAGTCGACCTTCAGGTGACGCAGAGATGAGCTGAAGTAGGTGTATGAATACATAATTAAAAGATAAAGAGAAAAAATACAAGTAATTAAAAATAAAGTTGTGACATGTTATGTAAGTCCGCCAACCCGCACTAGGCCAGCGTGGTGGACTATATGGCCTAACCACTCTCAATCGTATTCTCGATTGTAGAGTAGGCCCGTGCCCTGCAGTGGGACGTATATGGGCTGATACAGACAGACAGACAGACATGTTATTAAATATTAAAGTATTGTTGAATGTTTCCCCTGTATGTATAACGTGTGTGCAGGCTCGTGGCGCGGGCGGCCGCGTGAGGGCCCGCCGGCCGCGCCGCCCGCGCCGCCCTCTCCCGCCACGCACCGACCCATGGAGAGGTGAGCTACTTATATATATACCTATAGTAAGTTTGACGGCAAATGCTATACAGGCTGACATTAACATATGTATATCTCTACAAGAAACCGCTAATCAAGCATATACACGTACATTACTTAAGAGCGTTTATACCCTTTGCGCGCTTTTTGGCTAAAAAACAGGACTTTTCAAACGTGTTAATAGCCACCAATAAACAGTTAAAAGGAAAAATAATTAGTACTCATTTTAGAAAAGGTTGTCATCTAAGGATTTCGGTGGAAAACATTATAGATTGATGGATAATTTGTGAGTACTATAAGGATTACTGAACACTAGTTTCGTTATTTAGGCTTGAAGTGGCAATTTAGAAGCTTAAGATATCCGAAATCACTAAATATAAGATAAAAATAAAAATATTATCCGACTAATAAGACCCTTATGGAGGGATTTTGCTGAGAAAAATAATCTTTTTATGTTTAGTTCCTGAAAAATAAAAATTTAAACAATGCCAAATTATTCAGAAACTCTCGTCAAGAACATTTTTTTTTTCACCAACTTATCGTACATAATTTTAACTATTCATAAAACACGCTGTTCGACGTGGATCAAATCAGACCGCCGCAAGGCCTTCTAGAGGGGGGACGTATCGCTCGTCGCTCCGGCCTGGCTGCAGTCGATTTTTGCCGTGCGAAGTAAAAATAGCCACGCGCGGACTGCGATTGCCACATCTTAGTACTTTGGTAGTAAAACATATTTTTTCTTTTTATTACCTACAATGATTTTGTAGTGAGTATAGATTATGTTTCAGATAATATAATGGGATGTAATTCCGAGGCTAAATTATGTTATGTATTGTAATATAAAATTAAATATATTTCGTAATTGTAAGGGGTTGTAAGGCGCCTAACACTATTTATGTGTTCGAACACGAAATGATTAATAAACGTCCGTAGTGTCTACTGATTGAACACTGATTTGAATGCAACTTAACAATGTAATAATAACGAAAATATGATTAGTATCTAAATTTGTATTGTTCATTGCTTGCACAGTAATATTTGTCTACTTATAATGCAAATAAAATATTTTTATGATATTACCAATATACAGGGTATCTCAAGACTGCTACCGAAAACGAAGCCGGGTGGTAGTTTTAGTGGCTACTAACACAATGCAATTAAAAATTTCGCATAGAAACGCGACAATTATTTTTTATGATTTTTTAAATATTGTCATTTTGGGGTGGTAAATCCATAGTTTTTGCTAAAATAATAATTTAAACTCTTTTATACCTTAGATTATTTATAAATAAAAGGGTATACACTATTATTTTAGGAAAAAATGTATTTACCACCCAAATATAGCCATAGGAAAAAAATAACAAAAAAAAAATTGTCGCTTTTTTTTGAAACTTTTTCTGTTGCATTGTTTCTGAAGTCGCTTAAACTACCACCCGGCTTCGTTTTCGGTAGCAGTCTTGATATACCCTGTATAAATCATAAGTTCCATTTCAATTCAATATTAGAATTTTGAGGCGCACGGATCAAAGTTGGTTGCGCTGACTGTATAGCGAGCCGACGCGGCAGCTCTACGCACACAGCTTTGGTCGCTTATGTGTGCGTGAAATTAACGAAGCAATACCTATAGTTGACTTTGCGCACAAGGTGTAAACGCTCTTAAGTTTTATTTATTTATAATGGCATTTTCTACATATTTTAATGAATATTGCCACTTCACAGAAAAAAGTGATTTCATTTACTTGACAGTAATATCAAACGTTCTATGCGTTCAGCTGCCAGGCATCCACCATTTTTCAGCTTATTTTTTTTTTGTGTGATGATATTTATCCTATAGCATTCCTCGATAAATTGCCTATCCAACAAACTCTTCAATTTTATATATTAGTATTGATTATTTTAATAAATGAATGAAAATAATAAAAATTTGACAGTCTCCGTGGCGCGGTTTATTACACCCCGTCTGTGAAACGAACCACAGGTATTTGTTTCGGGTCTGGGTGTTTGTGAGACCGAAAAGTCTCTCGTAGTTCCTGATACCCACGACACAAGATTCGATCTTAGTGTGGGGTCAGGACTGTGTATGACTGTTGGGTGTTTTTAATAGAAGCAATAAATATTCATACATGTAGTAGTATTATAGAAGCTTGTACAAGAGGAGTTGACATAATATTGTGTGTGTGTGCAGGTCTATCGGCGGCGGTTCTCAAGGCAGCGGTTCGTTACTGCTGGAGCGCTCCATCACGCCACTCAGTCTCGGCAGCATGAGCTCGCTGCATGATGTACTCAAGGTAACAATATATCATGCACGCAAACAAGTAAAGTGTTTTAGCGAGATTATTTGTCTCTTTAGTTTAAGAGACGAGCAAGCCGTTCGCCTGATGGTAATCGATAGGGCCGCTCATAAACAGTAGCAAAATTTCACTGCGCTCGCCATCCTGAGACATAAGATGTTAAGTCTCAATATGTTATATCCAGTAGTTACTCTGACTATAATGTCTTTCAATACGAAACACAACAGTACATTTACACTGCTGTTTGACGGGAGAAACAGTAATTGCGGTGGTACCTACCCAGTTGTCCTCTCACATATGAGAGCTTCCACCAGTTCATCCCATTTCTCATCAAGAATTGCATACAAAATTCACTTACTGAGGAACAATATTTAAACTAAAATTAATATTACAAGCTCACAAAAGTGCAAGCAAACAAAAAATAATAACAAAAACGTGGGTAACCAAATAATTTATCAATAACAAAGTCAATTTTATTCAAATAGAACATGGATGTATTGATTTTTTTACAAGATGTGGCATTGATGATTTGGTGTCGCGCAACACTTTTTATATATATCTTCATTTTTTATTTATCTCCTTAGTTCAGTGTTTTGTCACCCGCTTGGCACAGAGGGAAGTGGACAATAATTTATTTCCAACTCCCTATTAATTTCACTTCCTGATCAATTTCGTTGCGGATTAAAGACAAGTTAGACATTCCCGGAGACACGCCGAGCTTCAATGCTCGGTGTCATTACATTGCGTGCCACTGTGGATCCTGCGACACAGGAGTTGCAGTGGTGGGTGTGAACTGTGAGGGCGGGACAGTCTCACAGTCTCACGCATGTAAACAAACTTACAACAACAAAGAAAACACATTCACTGGTGGTAGGTCTCTCATATTATGTGAAAAACAACATGGGTGGGTACCACCGCAATGTCTATTTCTCTCGCCATACAACAGTTTAAATGCACTGTTGTGTTCCCGATTGAAATACATTGTAGCCAGAGTAACTACTGGACATATTGAGACTTTACATCTTATGTCTCAGGATGGCGAGTGCAGTGGAATACCAAGCATTGCTTTGTAATTGAAGGTGTTGTTTCGTTTTACTACTGTTCAAGAGCGGTGTTATCGCTTACCATCTGGCGAACGGCATGCTCGTCACGTCATTCATTGGAATAAATAAAAAACCTTTGTTGATTGAATATATTTATAATATATTTTTACTTAATATATTTTTACATTTTTGACTTCCCGACGTTTCGATCACTTTACAGCTTTCGTGGTCACGGGGCGGACGGAATAATAGTTTTATTTCAATGAGTAACATTCGCGTAAACCTAAGAAATCATTATGCAAACCTTTATTGGTCATTTATGACAACGCACACACTCGTCTATCATAAATTTACATACACGAAAAAAAAAGGAGTTTGTACGTCGCAAAGAAGTGACACGTAGGTGACCGCTTAGCTTAATGTTGCACTGCGGCGCAAGCCACGGCGGTTATACAAGCTATTGCTTGCACCCTAGTTTTGCTCATATCCACGATATAAATCTTGTTTCAAGTCTTCGAAAACAAACAACCTTTTTTTATATATTTAATGAGTTCTTTAGCAATTTACCTTTTTAAATCTCAATCTGTATACTGTTTTGTACAGTAGCATAATTTGAATAATAATATTATCTTTGGCTTCAATCCGAATATAGTACATTGCCTTCCGATTGCGAAGGAAAAGGTTAGATTTAAAATAATAATAATAATACCGGGTATATCAAGAGTGCTATCGAAAACGAAGCCGGGTGGTAATTTTAGTGACTACAAACACAATACAACTAAAAATGTCGACAATTTTTTTTATTATTTTAAAATATCGTCGAGTTTGGGTGGTAAATCCATAGTTTTTGCTAAAATAATAATTTAAAGCCTTGCATACCATAGCGTCTTTAAAAATAAAAGGGTATACACTATTATTGAAGAAAAAACTGTGTATTTACCATCCTAAAACGACGATAGAAAAATTAATAACAAAAAAAATTAAATTTTTGGACAAAATTTAGTTGCATTGTGTCTGAAGTCACTAAAACTACCACCAGGCTTCGTTTTCGGTAGCACTCTTGATATACCCTGTATAAACAAAGGAAAATAATAGTATGATATATCTTAAAACATTTTTCAATAAAAATGCTTTTATTTTTATTTTTCCATAGACATGCCTACCAAAAAAAAACTATATGTTGTATTTTTTCTAAGTTAGAGACATGTTCAATATGTTATTTAATTTTAATCACCCAATGAAATTATATTTGACATCATAGGAACTATTTTTGTTTATTAAATAGTTATAAGTTAAATTAATTTAGTGCAAGGCAGTCTGTATGTAAGTGTAGGAGTTCGGTTCTCAGGTGGGCACGGACATGGGCGAAGGCCTGCACTCGGAGGACAGCAGCTGCGGCGCTTCGCCCCCGCACCCTATGGATCCTTGATGGCAAGTGTTCATTTCATCTGTTAATATTTTAATTTCATCTCGTAACTTGTCATTTCCTTTATTTTACACGCAAATGATAGCATTAATTATTTTTGTTGTTTATGATGAGTTTAATACAGACATGGAAAGCACAAAAAAAACATAGTATTTCCTAATTGAATGCTTCGTCACCCTCTGTTGCGCAATTGATTAATAGCCAGCTGTGAAACGACAATCCGTGAATTCAATTTTCACACCAATAAAAATATTTGTGTCGTCCACAAATATTTGTTTCGGGTCTACATGTTTGTGACACAAGACAGTGTGGGGTCAGGACAATGTATGACTATTGGGTGTATTATTAATTTATTGTTTACGTTCACAGAAGGCGAGTGAATACGAACTGGTCGTTCGACATGTCGCGGTTGTACGCGTGCTTCTGTTAACGACCGACACTGTCTGCACTTTCTGTATTTACAGTCAGTATCGTAACATTATATAACACCTCTTATATACACGTGAAAAAGCTTATCATTTATGGGGGATTATATACGATTATTTTTGGAGCTGTATTTAGTCAAATACTGTGCAATGTAGTCGTGCTTACGTTAGTATACTTGTCGATAAATATTGGCTTTATTTTGACTGCTTTGTCTCATTAAGAGACTGGTTATATACTGTTTAAAATGAGAAGTAGTCACAAAATATGGACGACGACGACAAATTATAAAAAAAATATATGTAATAATGTTATAAAAAATATTGTTTGTCCTATTACAAGACGTGCAATATATTGTGCTTTGGAATCTTCAACGTTTTTCGTAGCTAGTGCTGAATATTAATGGTTCTGTTTTCAATCAAATTATGATATTGCAGTAATCTCATGACTCCAATCTACACAGACACATGATGGTATTAAATTTCATTAACTTTGACAAACGACGGGATTAAAATTTATTTTTCATTTTACTTAATCGATAAATAATTTTATGATACTGACTGTAAATGTAATTATATGGTTTGTAATACATATAATTTGTAACTCATTTGGTTCCTATGAGAATAGCGTGGGGTGGTATGAAATGTTTATTTTGCAATATTTTGAAAAATTATTTACAATTGTAATTAAATATATATATATATTTTATTTTGTAACCCACGTCGTACATGACCTTCCATTGTAAGATAATAAAATTTGAATAGTCTTTTTCGCAGTTGTGTGTACATTGCAATATGGGAATTATTATTTTGAATAATAAATATGTATTATTAATTTGTGTTGAAATGATAGGTTTATGTGATATATTCAGGGGTTATATCGATATCATAAAGTTTTATGGCTTTATTTATCGACTGTTTTAAACCGTATTATAACTATGGAATAATAATAATTTGTTTTTGTTCTGCTTTTTCTTCTGCGCTCAAACTGAATTCAAAAGGTCGTGCGAAAGGCACAACACATTCAATAACTAAAATACGTTTTAATTTTGTCGAGGAATATACCGTTGTAATATTCGATTATTTATGTTTGTAATGGATACTTTATCGATCATAATAATAAAACTAATCTTCATAGACGGGACTATTCTAAAGAATAAACCTGATGCTGTGTTGAAGTATGTTAATACTATAATAATATTTAATGCATAATAATTAATTTTTCCAACGACAAAAATACCAATTTTTTTTTAATAAAATACATAAAATGTCCAAATTAAAGCAATGAATATGGCATTAAACCTATAATTTCAAACAATAGCTTCTAATATTATCGATATCGCATAATGTCACCAGTGTACACGCAACTCTAGTTGTATAGACCCGATGTGGCTTGTAGGTCAATTAGATTCCAACATTGAAAGTTATGTAATAATCTATAGTTATATACGGTAATAATAAGCTGGATTCGACGGATTACAGGATTTTTGAAGCGTTTATTTTATCGATACATAGGTTTTCACATCTCTATTGATATTTGTCAGTTCGTATACGTCCCAGCAATTAACAATGGGAGATTAGAATTTAGGTCACTACGCTAGCCTAGTGCGGTTTAGTAGACTTGACATATCTTTGTAAGAGATGTCTTGAATTTATTTAAGATATTTTGGTATATGTTTCTCTGTTAAACACAACCAAGGGAATAAAATACTGTTTTAATTATCGATATGAAATATGAAATACAAGTTTGTAGAACCTATCTACTTTAACAAGTTTTTTTTTAATTTTCATAATATATTTTAGTTTTATATTTTACACCCACAATGTTAGGGTAATATGACGAATTTTTTTTTACTTCATGATACTTGCGTCCAAGACACACTATAACTTTGGGACTGTATATTAACATATCTGTGTATTGATTTACATAAACGCTTCCAAAATAACCATTCCAATTACTGCAAGCGTGTTTATTATTGATAAACGCATATAAATGTAATTTCTGTGTATTTAATATAGTAATGTACCAATACGACCATGAAATGACCCAGTTGCGTAAACCACAAATATCTTGGGTATGTAAAAATATTCATATTATACGAACATGTTTATAATATTATAAATTTTGCATGTAAATTTTACCTTGTATACCCAACGCATATATTGTAAAATTATAACATTAGTATGAAATACTTTCAGTATTTAAAATTAACTTGAACCAAAATTTGTACTTGCCACCGTGATAATCTCATGCTTGACATGGTACTAACAAAATTTCGACTGATAATAATATTAAATGTTTAGTATGGTTGTTGAGAGAATCTTATTTCGCGTTATTTATATATAAATCGGCTTAGAAGTACAAAAACTCGAAAACTTCCATACATCTTCCACAATTCAATTTATACGTAATATATTTCTAATAGTTTATTTTGAAATAATAAAATTGTAGTCAAAATATTAAATAATATTCTCTCAGTAATCCTTTGAATCATTTTTAAATCCACTGCTATTATATTTGTACAATCAGACATTGATATTTCAAATCGATAGAATCAGGAAATCTATATCGGTAGGTCCAGAAATATAAATAAAAAGATTTCGTTCCCTCCCTGCTATTTAGTACCATGGTTGAGGATTAAGTCAAAGCTTTTTGAATAGATTTAAAGATAAAACTCGAGTAGAGGTTATATAGAAAAATTGACATTTCCACCGATTTTTTAAATATATGCGCTAAAATTTGTTTGTGGCGAATGTGGATTATATCGAGTGTAAACAAATTTGGTAATTACAATATCGACTTTAAGCCTATACATTAAGCTATAATTTACATCGCCATAAACTAGCAACTGTAAAATGACCAAAAATTTAAATCACTGCCCACTCAATGTACGTTACGCACTAGCTATTATAAATTTTCAAGTATCCTTCATAATATAGGAAAATAGACACATTTCAATACAAAAACCGTGGAATGTGATAAAGATTCCAATTTAAACAATGATAGGTTCTGTCGGACATGATTTCGCTTTCAAAATACTTGCGGGAGTGTACAAGTATTATCGAGTGTCAAATACGTCTAATGAGACGAACTCGTAACGTATCAATTTAGTTTACAAATAAAACGCTAGATGTCGCTTACACGTATGTAAATATTTTTATCGATACACAATCGATAGAAAAAAATGTATGTTTCATCGAAATTATTGTCACATTTAGTTGTAAGGTTATTATTTATGAAACGCTTTGTTTTTATAGCATGTTTTTTAATCTCAATATAAACGCGATGTGGCGAGAAAAATCTCGTAAAACACCGTGTAATGTAGGAGGTATTTTTTGAAACGTAAATTATAACATTCTAGTCTTTTTGTTTATACAAACCCTAATGTATTATTGAGACTATGATATCGTCATTTGTATTACGCTAAGTATAACAAATATTAGTCTTGTGTAATGAGATTCTCTTTTAGTTTAAGTTGTGGCATTTGTCGATTGTGGTGTTTTTTTGTACTGGCGAAAGAGGAAAGATTGAAAAAATATTTTAGTTAATTATAAACGATTTTCGAAAAAGTAATGTAGCAATCCAGATTGTATTAGAATTTATTTTTGCAAAAGTGCAAAGCCTATTTATTTGTCTAAAAAGGAGTATGTCTTTTTTTTCTTTCCTCTCGTACACAAAGGAATACAACCACATTTCGATAATGATCGTTATAAATGTAGAACGACTTTATTTGTATTTTTTTATCGATAAAATGTGTCGTTATCCAAAGATTTGTCGAATATTAAATCTGTTTGTGTGAAATGTAAACGGTCAAAATTGGTCTGATTTCTAGTTAATTCCATGTCGAAAAGTACGGACTGTTTCGTGTTGTGTTGTGTTCAATTTCTCATTTAAAAATGGACTTTATGAAGACTGATAGAGATCTGATATTCGAAAGACTGTGGTTTGGTTAGAATGCGTAGTGGTTACTATTTGAGTCGATAAATTAAATGATGTCTCGATATTTGTGTATAGGGGAGTTGAGAAATTGGCCACAACACATGATAACAAAATTAGATGTCAGATTAATTTTGTACGATAAAAATATTCATGTCGGTAAACAAAAATGGAGAAATAGTGATTCCGTTTCAACAATACAGCTGCCAATTAATCGACATCGATAAAAATAAATCGACACAAACAGAAAATACAATAGCGTCTAAATAAAAATGAAATTTTATCGCTATAGTGATTATTTTTTAGTTTTTATTAATGTATTAGTTAATTACATGTATCCCGCTGAAAGAACTGATTGAAATTTATATATTTGTGTAACTATTGTCCTCGATGTATCGCTTTTTGTGTCCTACACGTAAAATATTTACCATTACCATGACAATTCGATAAGTTCAATATTTATATATCGATCAAAATAATTAACCAATACCGATATATTCGATTTATATATAAAACAAGTCCAGTGGTACTTTTCATATACTACATTCCGCTTTTAAATCACCGCACCATTGGCCAGTCGAAAGAGTATTATCGACTGTCGATAAAAAGATCTTCATGCTGTCAATTGATATTTTATTTTGATATTGTGACAATTGGCGAGATTTATGTAACCTAATAAAATATGGAATCTCGAAATTTATATTCGAAGTACTCCCTAATGATAAGCGTAAATTTAATGTTAAAAGTCCCGCGTATATGTATCGGTTAGTTGGTAGATTTTGCTAAATTTGTATAAAAACAACATATATATCGTTTGGTGTATCCACATATACGCTACTTTACGTTGACAGTGTTCGAAGTTAACTATCTCTCGCACTACAATTATTCACGTATCAAATGTATTTCATAAGACGCAGGCTTGTGCGTTATCGACTTTATTAAAGTACAAAAATAGGTTTTTACTGTTGCAATATTGATTATTTAATAGTTGATATGGTATATGATATGGAGACAATATTTGTCTTAAATAATTTTACAAATATTGCATTTATTTATCTGTATTTTTTTTTAATGAAATATCCCAAGGCACAATTTTTTGTGTCTATTAAATAAAAATGCATTTAAAGAGCACTACAAACATTTTCATGTATTAACTTTTCGATAACAATATGCATTTGATATTTATAGTCGATAGCGCACATATTTTCCGCATCCATTATATACCGCTTCGACAATAGGTGCCATCAATTGTATAACATTATAGTATGGTTTAAAAGCTTGTATATTATTCACATTACATGCAGATCAAGCAATTCTGAGCTCTAGCACATTGCACACAGGTGTGTTTATCGCATAATAATTCGCTAAGTCCATTTTTCGCATATCGCCTTCCCTTATCAATGTATCGACAAGCCGAAAATCTTCCTTACATATATATAACTACTATACTTAGTATTATAATTTGATTGTAAATCTAAATTATTGACTAATATTAAATTGCAATTATGTGAAATTATCTCAACACTTATTTTATGTAAATATATCTCTAAATAAAGAAACATTTGAATGACTTTGTTGTTTTATTTTAAATTTTGATGAGCGCTGCGTATGTTTAGAATTTGATAATTAGGCTTTCAATTTTCTTTATTAAAATCTTCAATTTAATTTTTTCGATGTTTTCAATCTAAATCGTAAACTCGTCAACTGAAAAAGTACTAAGGCAGCAGAAATGTGTGAGAGATTACATTTTATTTTACCCCCCATATAAATAAAAAATATCCATATACCCATATTTTTTAAAATTTATTAATGCTAAGATTTTGTTGTCAATTGAAAAGTACTATGGCAGCAGAAACGTGGAAGACGTTACATTTCATTCTACCCACAATGTTAATTTATAAATAAAGAATATACGAAATTCACTAGTCTACCCACATATTTTTTTATTCTTAATTCTCAAGGTATCTCGCTGTCAAATGAAAAAGTACTATAATAGGGTACCAGAAATGAGAAGGAGGTTGCTTTTTATTCTACCCACCACGAGAATAATAAAAATACTCGAAATTCATCTATTTTTACAATTTCTACCCACAATTTTTATGTTTTTTTGTGATGCTTAATGCTCAAGATACCTTACTGTCAAATGAAAAAGTACTAGGGCACCAGAAATGAGTGAACATTTCAATGTACCCTCGAAAATAAAATGAACCACTCCACATTAATATCTACTTAGTATTCATTTTTGCTTTAACGTTTACCTTCATAATTGCAATTATTTTAAAAAGTATCTGACATGTTAAATAGGTTGTTAAAATGTCATGGAATACATATCTTTCACTACAAAAGTTGAATTGAAAGGAAATAACAAAATAAAACGCACATTTTCTACAAATACAATTTATTCAGCGTCACTAGGTCAATAGTTAATATAAACGCAACACTTATTTATCTTAGTCTTTGTACAAGGCAATTTTAACACCTTCTGATCCACGCGCTCCGACAAATCGAAATTAGAAACTTCAACATCAAAAACATACATCTTTACACAGATTTAATATTTTTGATGATTTTAAATCTACGAGTCGATATCTCGTAAGTGATCAATATATTAGTCATCAATTTCAATCTGTCGAACAAATCCCAACAGCTCAAATTTAAATACCTAGATATAAAATTATATATTCTATATAAAATGAAATAATACGTAAATATAACGAACGTATTGATAGTAGACGTGGCAATTTCAAGATATTTCGACTTTATCAAGCGTAATTTTGTGGATTTAGATAAACAATATATTTTGAATATAATTTATAAACATTGCCTCTAAGAGAAGCATTATTGGGGTAATATTGACAAAGTCCGCAAAATCAAAGTGCAACATCGATATAAACTATTATATATATTCAACAATATAATACATATTAGTAAATGAGTATTGCGATATTACATATAAAATATACATAGTTAATCTCGTAAGTACGTAGATTGGAAAATAAAAATGCATTACAAAAAATCATTGAGCTTTTAAATCATATAGTCGAGGAATGTGTTTATGAAATACGGTAATAAAAAAACATAAAAGCGTTTTGTTTCGTTAACAATAAGATTTCGCAACCACTTCGCACCATTTCATTTTCTCATAATTTCTGTAAAAATAAACGTTTATATAAAGTTAAATGTAACAAGCATCGCTATTTATCGATAGTTTCTGGACTTAATACTATCGATATTTTATAAATCTACTGTCATATTTGTCGAAAACAATAATGATTTTTTCATAACAGTAGATTTTCATAGTAAAACAGTAATAGATACAACTAGATTCGCTAATCGTCAGACTTAGCACTAACTAGCTTTTACCATAAACGATGAGATTTTTGCTTTCAAGACAATTAGACAGGCAAGTGACCACTTTCTCAATATTATGAGAAAAATAATACTTTAAGAACAACACATACATTTAGCGATTAAGACTAAATTAATATAAATTACTCTAGTTTTGGTGCGTGAATGATACACTCGTGCGCGCAGCGTTTGTGTTGATAAATGCAACTATAATACGAAACAATTAGAAAGTCAGTCAGGGATATTTTCTTAAGCTGGACAACTAACCTATTCTGCAGGGTGGAAATTTAATAAAAACTTTTTAGTACCAAAAACAGCTTAATTTATACTTGAATGTTAATTAGATTCTTTTTACTTGATCATTCCAATCTTTAGTTTATTTTTCGCATTCTGATAGATAATTAACAAAATGTAACCATAACCAAAACTAAAATTTAATGTGTAAGCAACAGGAAAAGCTTTATCTTTAGGATAATGTTAGTCACTACTTAACACACAGATAATAGGTAAATCCTATACAGGCCGACACAATCATAGTAACCGCTAACAGTAAGAAATGCAATTCGTTTGAGCTCACAGATTTACTGCAAATAATCCGTAACGCACCAAGATTCATTGAGGCTTTACTTAGAGTGACGTATGAATGTTTTCGACAAAAAATCTTATTTGATTTATATGACAACTATCACCGAGACAGAATATTCTAGTAGACAGCGTTAATAATTTATTTATCAGCCCATATTCATAAAGAGTCAAGACAAAGAAATGATATAAAAAATTGAGGTTTTATCAAACTATCCCAGGCAGTATGGGCCCGATACAAAATCGAAATATTATCTATGGAATATAATTATTTATGTCGTGTATCTTTAACTATGCTAGTGTATATTTTTAGTTTAACATATGCCTATTTAACAGCACATTTAGTTTTCGAAATATAGTAACCATTTTGCAGCGAAAATATTAAACCGAATAACCCCAGATGTTGCCCAAAAACTATTAGTTTTGTATTAGTAAAAATATAAACGTCATTGCTTTCGACGAATCGCATACTTAGTAGAGTGACCGAAATGAATATTAAATGAGTTGGACATATCGTTATCCTTTTTTTTCTCTACTAGTGATATTATTCTATACTTGTGGTTTTGCAATAGAAATCGAAATAAATTGTGGTATTAATGTCCAAATAAACAGCTGAAGAAACCATAGATTAAAACAATCTATGGTATGTAAAGTTTGTTAACCAATAGGCAGGCATGGACCACGGTCTATTCCATCTAATTCTAGTTAAGACTCATACTAAGCAGCGTAAACAGTCTGAAATTTAATTTTTGAATTTTAAACTATTCCCAAAAACTTTTTTGTTTTCCAAAAACATTTTTTGCACTTTTCCAAAAACTTTTTTTTTATATCCGGTCAGCAAGTAAGCGCGATACGATCGCCTCGGCGGTGTCCTGGCGAGGAGTGGTTATGTTCAGTCGGCCTTGCGCGGCCTGCGCTTGCGCACCTCGGCGGGCTTGTCTGCGTCCGCGGGGCCGCGATCGCCGCCCGCCGGCTTGTCCTTCTCGTCTTCTGATGTCTGTGAACAAAAAAATATTATATTAATTTTGTTTAATTAAAGCTTTGAGGGGGAATAAAATGACTTAGCTTATACTGATCGGTAACCGAGTACCGAACAACGCTTATTTTCAAATGCCCCTGTCTCGCTATGTTGTTATGCGGGAGCTGAGCAACACTGGTTTAATTGACGAACAAACCGGACGTAATCACACCAATATGATTGTTTCTCAATATAAATAAGATAAACCGGAATCGTAACACACTTGCATGATATATTATAAGATCGTTGTTAATATAATATGGCACCAGTAGGCAATATGTGAAAGGGTTAATGGTCTTTGAAGCAATTGCTAAAGGGAACTCTTCCCATTTTCTATTAAGCTTAGACTTGTGGACATGTGTTTATTACCGATCCTCACATATGGTGCTCAAATCAGGTCTTTGACCCAATTTCAGAGGTCAGAGAATGGAGCGAAGCACGCATGGACAGAGTGCCCAATAACATCCTGCGTTCCATAACCAGAGTAAATGATGGACAGAAATCGGAGGAACTAAAGTGGGATTGGGCGGGTCACGGCATTTGGATGCACTCAAAATAGTAATCTATGCCTAAGGATGGCAAGAGGCGACAAAGCAGGCCCCGGAAAGTGGCGTGACGACCTCGACAAATTTAGCAGCACGTGGATGGTATGAGCAACTGATAGCGTTAAATGGAAGGAGTTGAGACAGACAAGAGGTCTCAGATTCGAATCCCGTGTTGGGCAAAATTATATTGGATTTTTATATTGTGCCCGATATGGCGAGTGGCTCGCCGCTTTTCTCATCGTGGGACGAAACAGACAAGGCGAAATGTGGATTTTCCTGGTTATTAACAAAAGAAGCTCTGTCTAGCCCACGTGTGTGAGTTTATGTATGCATGCATACCAGTAAAAATCAGTCTTTTTTTCAAATTTAACTACACCCATGAGTCATAAGCATTTCCAAATTCATTCCACCAACTCTGATGCTTATTTATTTATTTTATTTTTTTCCATCCCAACCACTAAGCGAAATAAATTATTTAGCTATGTTTCTGCTGTGTATTGTATATAATCCAATACTCACATCGCTGGGCGAGTTCTTCTCAGCGTCGCTGGTACCGTTGTCTTCGTCATCAACGATGTCGTCGTTTATCAACTCCTGTACAAATGGGATAAAGTAATTAGAATAACAGTATATTTATACTACTTTTACATTCATTAGAATAACATTATTTCTATACAACTCTTACCATTGTTATCAATTATTTTTCCATTGGAGAAAACACTTGTAAAACAATAAATAATTTGTTCTAGTCTTCTCAAATAAATTGAATAAAAATTTCATAGATTTACGTGAATGTTACACATTTAAATAAGAAAACCGACAATAGTTTAATTATGAGTGCTTCATAGTCCACAATGCTGATTTGTTGGTTGGTGGACCTTATACACCATACAGGATATATCAAGACTGCTTCTTCTGACACAATGCAACTTAAATTTTGCTTTTTTTCCCTATAATCGTGTTTGAGTGGTAAATAAAGTTTTTTTGACGCAAGCATTAACATTATTATTTTAGCAAAAACAATTAATTTGAAATGCAACACGAGATATTTAAAAAATTAAAAAGAAAAAAATGGTCACGTTTTTATCTGAATTTTTTATTTTCATTGTTTTTACTCCCTGTAACTACCACCCCAGCTTCGTTTCCGGTAGCAGTCTTGATGTACCCTGTATGTATATTTCACCTAAATAAAGTTTATCATGTCGTTAGTTTACCTGGTCATCATCAGACTTCTCCTTTGCGTCCTGGTCTCCCTTGGCGCGGCGGTCCAGCTCGGCCTGGGAGATCATGATCTTCTCGCTCCTACGCGGTGGGTACAGCAGGTCGATTATACACACCAGCATCTGGAAATTCAAAACATTTAAGTTATAATTTTTATTTTGACGTTGACAAAGACATACTAGGTGAAAGGACGAGCTGGCTAAAGTTGCAGGAAGTTGTTGGATGTAGACTGAAGACAACAGGTCTATGTGAACATCCTTGGGGAAGGCCTATGTTCAGCAGTAGACTTCATGTTACTGAGATGATGATGATGATGATTTTGTTGTCATCCATAAATGTATCGGCGGATAAGAGAAGTCTATTTTTCTCTATTTTACAGATTTAGCAAAAAGGAGAGACTTCAGAGTAACTACGTCCGCCCAAAAACATTTTGAATATTTGGATCGTATGCGTTGCCCACCTTACCAAATATAAGAAAAAATAAATAAACGGGAGAAAACGATATTGGGCTTTAAACCATCCCAACCACTAAACGAAATAAATTTAGGGGGGTTACTCAATTTGTCCTGTGGTATAGGGGTGCAAGAATTCCGCCACAATATCCTCTGCCCGTCGTAACTGGCTACCTAAAGGGATGATCGGAGATAACGACTCCGAGACGTGCGATAGAGCCTTGTCTCTGTCATGGACGCCCATAACTTAAACGGGCGTCCAAAAGTAGGTCTAAGTGGGGGACATCTGGGTCCCCCATAATAATGGTAAGACCAGCAATGGATTGCGCGGGGCGGTTACGCTCACATAAATCGGGGCGCCCTTCGCAACGGCAATCGAGAGGTTTTAAGGGAGTTACCCTATGTTTCGAAAAAAATAGACTGTGGTATCATCAGTACTCCAAGTTAACAATGCGTTCTATCACTTTAAAACATAAAGAAGAATTTTACAAATGGAGCATAAAATACAAACAACAAAATCTTACCAATCCAAGCAGCGCTCCGATGAATATGGTGGCCACAGCGAATATCAGATATGAACCCCAGGTCGGCAAGCCATATGTCTCCATCAACATGTTGTGCACGCTCTGTGAATTATATAACAACTGTGTTATTTGACTGCGGTATAGTGGTATACCGGGTATATCAAGACTGCTACCGAAAACGAAGCCGGGTGATAGTTTAAGCGACTTCAGACACAATGCAACAGAAAAAGTTGCAAAAAAAAGCAACAATTTTTTTTTGTTATTTTTTTTTCTATGGCCATATTTGGGTGGTAAATACATTTTTTCCTAAAATAATAGTGTATATTCTTTTATTTATAAATACTCTAAGGTATAAAAGAGTTTAAATTATTATTTTAGCAAAAACTATGGATTTACCACCCAAAATTGACGATATTTAAAAAATCATAAAAAATAATTGTCGCGTTTCTATGCGAAATTTTTAATTGCATTGTGTTTGTAGCCACTAAAACTACCACCCGGCTTCGTTTTCGGTAGCAGTCTTGAGATACCCTGTATTATAGGATGATTGGGTTAAGACGGTACAAATTTTCTGAATTTATTAATTGTAAATGAATCTATGATATGAGATTAAAATAGGATAAATGTACAGTTTTTTTTTATGGACATTAATTACAGTCTGTCAATGTAATGAAATAATGTTATTCCTTATTTATGTGAAAATAATTGTCTTTGTTTCCTATGATATTTTGGCTTTGTTTATAAAACTCAGTAGAAAAAATAGCAGTAACCAATTAAAATACAGCAATTTGCATTTTTTTGCGAAGAAATTGTAGCATCTGAATAAACTTTTCCATCGACATATCGCTTGTTGCTATTGGTTGATAGTTTGGGAGTCCATACATGTTTGCCATCTTCTCCTTTATAAATCCATTCGGAATGAAACAAGTTAGAAACGTTATAAATCTTGTAGTGGGAGTAGCAGAAAAGAAATGCAAACAGACATAGTGACATTACTAGGGATATTATACATTACAATGTGCGCGTGTGAAAGAGACAGCAAGATGTCTCCACTACACCCCTACTCTTTCATTTTAAATATTAATATTTGCCTCATGTTACAAGTTACTTTAATACTTTTTTGACACTGAGGCTGTATTTTTAATCTATTTGTGTTTGTAAGGGAAATAATACCAAAAATCGGTAATAGTTAAATTAAAATACATAACATTGTACTTATAATGTTTGTGTTGTCTAAGTTTAGTCTTCATTAGTCAGAAAGCTATGGTCTCCTATAATTTTGGGAGTACGCTACAATAAGTCTGTCAGCATATATTGTATTTAAATCATTAATAGCACATTCCGCGTAGGGATTTATGGAATAAATAAAATAAAACGAAATAGTCCAATACCCTATTCTAAATGTCCAAAATATAAACACTGAAAGCTGAAACAGCCCATGCATCTATCACATCACAACACAACACAATACTAACTAAATATTTGAGTCGACATACCCTGAGCGCCTGGCTCAGTTTGAAGAATTCGGCCACGAGGCTCATCTGCAGCGAGGGCGGTGCCTTCCAACTTGGCACCGGCTCAGTGGACCGCCACTTCTCTTGCTCCACGTATGACAACATCGAGTCCACATCACGAGGACCCTTGTACTGCCTGAACTCGCCCGATTTCACACTGCAACACACGTTTATCTACTTACAAATAGAACAGTAACTTTCACTGGACACCTTCTCTATTATAAATTAAAATTGCAACATATGTATTTCTATCCATCTTGCCTTTAGTAATTTTAGTGCATATGTAGGTGTTTTTTTTTTACTTTTTATTGCATTGAATGGCGAGACGAACATGCCGTTTACCTGATTGGTAAGCGATACGAATGCCTATGAACAACAGGAAAACCAAACAACACCTTCAATTACAAAGCAATACTTGGAATTCTACTAAGCTCGCCATCCTGAGACATAAGATGTAAAATCTCAATATGTCAAGTATTTAATCTGGCTACATTGTCCTTCAATCCAAAACACAACAGTGCGTTTACACCGCTATTGTTCTCTCCTCTTGTGATATTTCGTGATTTTTGTCAAACTCCTCCCGTCCTTTTCAAGCCTCACGTGATTAATAAATTAAATGATACCCCACTTCTGAACAAGGAACTCAAATACATTCTTTCGATTGAGGAGGCTTATGCGAAAGGCTATTACACGGTCTTCACCTACCATCGAAAATCTTGTTAACATAATTTGCAGACTTTCCTACAGCATTTGGAGAAGTGATATGATTCGAACCCTTGACCAGGTTTAATTATAATTAGTTATTTGAACTACTCAACTATCACCATGTGGGATAAATAGCTTGGAAGAGAGAGAAAGAGAGACTACTCACTGGAATATAGTAGGCAGCGCGGTGACAACGAATCTACCGCTGAGTCCAGGCGACTTGGTGACGTCCACAGCGGCAGTCTTCATTGCGAGCGATTTGCGAGCCGCTCGGGAGGATAGCTCCCGCCATGCTGGAGCTAAGGCGTTGCATGCGGGACACCAGGGAGCGTAGCTGTTAACAAACAAATTATATATATACATACCGGGTATCTCAAGACTGCTACCGAAAACGAAGCCGGGTGGTAGTTTTAGTGACTACAAATACAATGCAACTAAAAATTTCGCAAAGAAACGCGACAATTATTTATTATGATTTTTTAAATATCGTCATTTTTGGGTGGTAAGTTCATAGTTTTTGCTTAAATAATAATTTAAACACTTTTATACCTTAGATTATTTATAAATATAATGGTATACACTAGTATTTTAGGAAAAAATGTATTTACCAACCAAAAATGGTCACAGGAAAAAGATAACAAAAAAAAAATTGTCGCTTTTTTTCGCAACTTTTTCTGTTGCATTGTGTCTGAAGTCGCTTAAACTACCACCCGGCTTCGTTTTCGGTAGCAGTCTTGATATACCCTGTATATACGGGGTATATCAAGACTAATACCGAAAATGAAGCTGGTTGGTATGTAGTTTTAGTGACTACATCACTTGTACATAACATAATTCGACTGTATTGTCTTAGCTTGTTTACATATTATCTAAAATTTAATTATTGATTTATAATTAACGATAGTAGAGGAATCCTTTGGATCTTCATTAAAATAAAAACAAAAGTTAAATGCACTGCCATTCAAGTAGTTAATAGCTTATCTACCGGTAAAATATGGCTATTTTTCATCATTCTAAATAACTATGCCAGCAAGGGGTCATTACACTGATTCTTTAGCAATACTTTTAAAAACCAATATTTTACTTCGTGGTACCTTAATTACAGGGCAGATAATATTCTAAACTGACATTTCGATTTAACAACCATAATTATAGATATCCGTAATGACACAGATTCACGGGTCAACGGTTCGCCACGAAATCAATTTTCCTGAACGATTTTTCTGACCCAGTTGGTTCGTAGTTTGCCTTGTGATTGAATCAAATTGTTTTCTTTCCTACAAGGCACTGACAAATGAATATTGCCTATCTTGACAAACATTTTTAACGGCCATATTATTAATTCTTCAATTTAGCTGGCAGCATGTTCGTATTCCGTTTGATAACCAACATGCACGATGGAAAGCTCGTTTATATCCGGTTTTGAACAAGCCAGCATAATGTTGTCGACTAACAAAAGACTGATCTTTCATAAGTGGATATGATACCCATCGTGCTTATACTGAGCTAACCATTAGGTTGCATAGCAGTATACAGGGTATCTCAAGACTGCTACCGAAAACGAAGCCGGGTGGTAGTTTTAGTGGCTACAAACACAATGCAATTAAAAATTTAGCATAGAAACGCGACAATTATTTTTTATGATTTTTTAAATATCGTCAATTTTGGGTGGTAAATCCATAGTTTTTGCTAAAATAATAATTTAAACTCTTTTATACCTTAGAGTATTTATAAATAAAAGGATATACACTATTATTTTAGGAAAATATGTATTTACCACCAAAATATGGCCATAGAAAAAAAAATAACAAAAAAAATTTGTCGCTTTTTTTTTGCAACTTTTTCTGTTGCATTGTGTCTGAAGTCGCTTAAACTACCACCCGGCTTCGTTTTCGGTAGCAGTCTTGATATACCCGGTATTATCAAGCCTTTACAAGACAACATTATTTTTTAAATTTTCCTGGTGATCCATGTATCTGTATTATACTTTCCAGAATCACCAGAGCTTTGCTCCTTGGAGCATTGCATTACTGAGGAGCCAGGGTCTCATTACTGCTACAATATCGCAAATGTTAAGATTTATGATTATAAGTGTTTTGTGCTGTAGCCAAAATAAACGATTTATCTACCTATCTAATTGCCTAGTAATTTCAAATTCAATTCACAATGCGCCCACAACACACAAATGTTGTCCAAATTTAAATATTATGCATTTTGCATAATGTGATCTCATCACACCGTGTGATGTCATTGTAAACAGCATATCGTATGTTTTATTTTTATTATCGATGTTTAATTGGTCTGGCGATAATACAAGGTCGTTGGAGAATAATACTCCAAGAGACAAGTTGTAGGTGTACACTAGGTTTGCCGCACAGGTTAAGTCAAAATAGTTGATAAAACATGGAAAAGTACTATATTCGTAATTTAAAATAGATAGGAGTTATGTAGTTTATTTATTGCAAATCGATGATTATATGGCTTAACCAGTCTCAATCGTACTCTCGATTGTAGATGAGGTCCGGGCCCTGCAGTGGGACGTATATGGGTACCAACGGTTATAATAAGTCACTTTTGACGTACTCTTACGCGTCGGATAAAAATAGACAAAGCCGGGGGGGTGAATATGATTCGACACGAAGTTCGAATGTTCCACGACCGAAATCTGTATATATAAAAGAGGAACCTGACTGACTGACTGACTGACTGATTGACTGACTGACGTATCAACGCACAGCCGAAACTACTGGAGCTAAGAACGTGAAATTTTGCACAGAGGTTCCTATTATGACGTAGGGTAGCACTAAGAAGGGATTTTTGGAAATTCAACCCCTAAGGGGGTGAAAAGGGTTAAAAACTGTTGTATGGAAAATCGAAACCGTTAGAGTTACAATTGTCAAATTTTGCAGTTTCGTTAGCCAATCAAAGACAAATATAACTGCATACTTAGTTTTTCTAAAATTAACCCTAAAGGGGTTAAAATAAGGGTTGAAGTGTTGCGAGAGTAGGGTGATTTTATGACTATCTAATCAACGCACAGCCGAAACTACTGGAGCTACAAATGTGAAATTTTACACAGGAGTTCCTATTATGACGTAGGGTAGCACTAAGAAGGGATTTTTGGAAATTCAACCCCTAAGGGGGTGAAAAGGGTAAAAAACGGTTGTATGGAAAATCTAAACCGATAAAGCTAGAATTATCAAACTTTGCAATTTAGTTAGCCTATCAAAAACAAATATAACTGCATACTTAATTATTCTAAAATTAACCTTAAATGAATATAAATAAGGGTTGAATTTTTGTAGAACCGAACTATCGGATCAACGCACAGCCGGAACTACTGGAGTTAAAAAGATTTCCTATTATGATGTAGAGTAGCACTAAGGGTTCCTATTATGATGTAGAGTAGCACTAAGAAAGATTTTTTGGAAATTCAACCCCTAAGGGAGTGAAAAGGGTAAAAAACTGTTGTATGGAAAATGGAAACTGTTAAAGCTAGAATTATCAAACTTTGCATTTTCGTTACCCATCTAGAAACAAGAATAACTGCGTACTTTATTTTTCTAAAATTAACCCTAAATGGTTTAAGATAAGGGTTACAATTTTGTAGCACTGAACTGTCGGATCAACGCACAGCCAAAAGGATACAATTTAAGATTCACGTTTATATCATTGTGTACACGCAGACGAAGTCGCGGGCAAAAGCTAGTATGATATATTTTTTCCGCTTCTTATATGCCTATATGCGTATATGGGCCGGTACAGTACAGTGCATATTTATCATAAAAAAGGCCATGAATAATAAACAAATATCAACACTATACCTACATATAAATTTAAATTCTTTTAATTTTATTTAATGGTTTCCTAGATTCACGCGAATATTCAACTATCATTTACGAATTTTATCGCGGATATGGTTATATTTTTTAACTAGCTGTGCCCGCGACTTTGTCCGCGTGGAATTTAACAAAAACTTTTTTTTCTATAATACTAAAAGAACTTTCCTAAAATAAATGTAGCCTAAGTTACTCCTTATTATATCAGTTACCTGACAAAAAAAGTCCCGTCAAAATCGATCCAGCCATTTCAGGGATTAGCCGGAACAAACAGACAGACAGACAAAAAAAATTTAAATATCATTTTCGGCACATGTATCGTGTATATAACGATATGTAGTAGGACATTTTTTTTATTTTCACTCTTAAAACAGACACTTCAGTTTTATTTATATGTATAGATTTCCCGACGTTTATGATCCGATCATATTGTTATTTATATTTTGTTTGTTTTAAAAATTGTGTGAATATGAAATCGGGATGCTCGTAATGAAACCAATCAGTATTGTAGCTTGTTCCAATTGGTATGTCGCAATCCGACATTAAACTGACCAGAGGGGAGCCATCGACTTGAATCTAAATAAATACGGCAAGGCCCTTCAAATGTATGAAAACTAAGCGGTGACTAATTTTGCTATTAGGATATATCAAGAGTGCTACCGAAAACGAAGCCGGGTATACTGTGACATCTAATGTGTTCGTGATGCAATTCTGATCTAGCGAAAATGATCTACAGCCTTATTCATAAACATATAAAGCCTATTTTAAATATCGAATGTTTTGTCCTTTTTGTACGATTTTAGAATTATGTTTGAGCGGAGAAGAGAAAACAATTAGATAACTAAAATCACTTTTAAAACTGTCTATGAATAAGCCCCTTTTTAAAAGCGTTTTAGAATTTCAAAACAATTTTTTTTTATTGCTGTGAATGGCGAGACGAGCAAGCCGTTCGCCTGATGGTAAGCGATACGACCGCTCATAAACAGTAGCAACATTCCACTGCGCTCGCCATCCTGAGACATAAGACAAATACATTAAGTCTCAATATGTCCAGTAGTTGCTCTGGCTACAATGTCCTTCTATCCGAAACACCACAGTGCATTTAAGCAGTGTTGTTTCACGGGAGAAATAGACATTGCGGTGGTACCTACCCAGATGGCCTCTCACATATGAGAGACCTACCACCAATATAATAATTAAACGACACCTTTGCCCAGCATTGGGATTGCATCCCTCTATTCAGCCACAGAAAGTCCACTGCTGTCTATCCCAAGGATCTCTTCAACGGCCTGTATCCAGCGAATTACGCCAACCTTAGCAGTCTTCGACGTATTTATCTTAAAATATTATTTGGCAACTCGTGTATTAGTTTCCAAGTAAAGCATACTTATATTTATCAACGAGTAATGCATTCGGTATGCGACACGACATACTAGGAACCACCTCATTACCACGAACTGTTAGTAAGACAGGTTATGATGTAACACTCACAAGCAGACGTCAATGAGTCACTGGACGCAATGTTTTGTGCATATTAACACAACATGAAATCCTTTAATAATGTGAAGAAGTGTGTACGGATTTTAGGGCTGTAGCTTGTACTTAATTCTGCCTACTTCTATGGGATGAAGGCGTAATGGCCTTATTCAAAGACAGTTTTAAAACCTGTTTTAGATATCAAATAGTTTGTCCCTTTCAAACAACTTTTGAATTCAGTTTGAGCGAAGAGACAAAACATTCCAATTTCCAAAGTTTCTGTATCAGCCCATATAACCGTCCCACAGCAGGGCATGGGCCTCCTCTACAATTGAGAGTACTTAGGCCATATAATCCACCGTGCTGGTCTAGTGCAGGTTGGCAGACTTTACATACCATAGAAATTACTGTGGTATGCAGGTTTCCTCACAATGATTTACTTCACTATAACAGTAAAAGAATCCAAAGTTTAGTATTCTTTTAACTTTACAGATAAATACTGTGGTGTAATTCCTGTGAATTCTAAACTGTTTTAAGGTAAGTTATAGCCGTTTATAAAATATATGCAGCAGAATGCATTTTTCGTCTAGCACATTATCACTACTAATTTTGATATGGTCGAGTGGTTCAAAAGGAAGGTTTATAGGTATGAATAATACATAAAATGCAGAGTATTCTAGTTCATAAAATTACATGTATTTGGCTTGGAGAGGAAACAAAATACATCTGCACCCAGGCAAAGCTGGGACAGGCTGCTAACACTACATAAAAAAAAAACAAGTCTGGTTTTTGGATAAAAACATTTTGTTTGTAACTGTGATAAAATTTCATTTAGAATTGTCTTATATGTAACAGTTTAGTATGTGTCAAGCTTAGAGTATATATGTATATAAGGTAAAAGCACCAATAGTAGACAATTTAAGGATAAATCAAACATAATTCTCAAAATTCAAAAATGTTTTTCAATAAATTACAGTTACGTTTTCTTTTACTGTTAGAGCAACTTTTAGAATTTTACTATTTCATAATAAAAAAAATTAAGATTGCTTTATTTTATATTAAAAAAATATATTTTCTTAGGATTGCCGTAGTCACTAATAGATGACAGTATAAAAAATCAGATGCCCCAATAATAGACATCAATTGGCACTAATAATAGACATGACTATAACATCATTTTAATATTATGTGTTATCAAAAAATAATAATTTAAAATCAAACCGAGCACAGATTGTGCTTTAAAATTAGGTAATTAAGTAACTTCTTTCTTTCAAGGACTTAAAAATTACATTATCATCAGGTGTGATCTTATATTCTTCATGGTAATTTTCTTCACCTGTATATAAATTTATTATTATTAGTCCTATATCAATTTCTAATTAATTATCTTTCTTATTGATTTTCTTTTTCCCATCTCATCATTCTTAGTTGATCTTAATTCATCTCATCTTTTTTAATTGCTCAAACCGTAATCTGAAATTAATGTATAATGGTAGTGGACATCTAGTAGACTCTAATAGTTGACACTGTCTTCTTTTAATTAGCCTAGTGTACAACAAACGAAACTCAGATATGAATGTTGTGTTCACAACATAAAGGCTAAATTTGCATTAAAATTGAGCATGTCCAAAATTTTTGCATAAGATTCATATTTGATTTACGCAAATATGACTATCTTTCTGAGTTTCGTCTTAAGCTCAAGTAGCCGTATGGGTAACCATACGGCTTTGTCGGAATGCTCACACTCTTTCACTTTTATATAATACAGGGTATATCAAGACTGCTACCGAAAACGAAGCCGGGTGGTAGTTTAAGTGACTTCAGACACAATGCAACAGAAAAAGTTGCAAAAAAAAGCGTCAATTTTTTTTTTGTTATTTTTTCCTATGGCCATATTTGGGTGGTAAATACATTTTTTTTTCCTAAAATAATAGTGTATACCCTTTTTTTTATTAATACTCTAAGGTATAAAAGAGTTTAAATTATTATTTAAGCAAAAACTATGGATTTACCCCCCAAAAATGACGATATTTAAAAAATCATAAAAAATGATTGTCGCGTTTATTTGCGAAATTTTTAGTTGCATTGTGTTTGTAATCACTAAAACTACCACAGGGATTCGTTTTCGGTAACAGTCTTGAGATACCCGGTATATTATTTAACCCTCTCGGGGCGATCTTATCTCAAAGACCGTTTTATATTTCTTCATGATTCCCATGAAAGATGCCTGAGCTCATCGGAGAACCTGAAACAGAATACCCGTACACACCACGACATTTATGGACAAGTCATTCTCCATACTCGCTGTTCGATTGTGGAACTCACTTCCAGATGTCGTGAGACGGGCTCGCAAATTGTCATTATTTAAATCACTAGTCTAGTGGTGGACTATATGGCCTAACCACTCTCAATCGTATTCTCGATTGTAGAGTAGGCCCGTGCCCTGCAGTGGGACGTATATGGGCTGATACAGAAATCACTAGTCAAGGATATACAAGGGCTATCTTTTTCAGTAAACATACACATTTTTGTGCTTTTACTATTAGCATTTTTTTATATTTTTTACAATGCATATATTTATTATATTTTGTCTATTTTGTATATGTATATACTTATATATGTATGTATGTTGTATGTATTCACATATATGTTTTACTTTTATTTTGTGTTTTAATATGTTTATTTGTTGATATATTATTTTGTCACTATACACCCTAGACTGCCCTTTCTCTCTTCTGTCACTTATCTCCATCCAAAGGTTGCCTGGAAGAGATTGCCTAGTACAATAAGGCCGCCGATTGTACTTGTTTTAAAAATTGTTTTAATTTCTGTATATACAGGGTGTTACGGCTTGTTAGCTTGCTTCACTCCTTTTTTGAACTCGGAGAAGGTTTTTACGATTAAATTGAAAAATGTCAGTTCGATTCGAATCCAAGTTTTTAATTAATTTTCCATAGACGACAAAACATAGATTAAAAAAAAAATACAGAGTGCAGTGAAATTGACGTAAAATAATTAATTTGCCAAGCGGGCAACTAGATGGCGTTAATAATAATAAATGAAAGGAATAAATTAAATTTATAAAGCCCGAACATGGCCCCGGCCTTGGAGCCACTGGCTCCAACGTGAATCTGATGTTGCCTCGCGTAAGACGTCTGCTTCACTCTGACGATATGGGTAGCGGACAAATCTTCGAGAAGGCACGCCGTATGACGCCAGAAGCAGTGCGGATATCAGCCACTCTTGAAACGCCGTCCTTTCCTGGGTAGACTGTTGACACCCGACCTAGCCTCCAAGTCAATGGAGGAACGTTGTCTTCCTTTATGAGCACTAAGGTTCCAACCTTTAGCTCGCTGATGTTAGATTTCCATTTCGATCGGCTTTGGAGTTCTGAAACATATTCCTTGGCCCACCGCTGCCAAAAATGCTGTCGTATTTGTTCGATGCGATTATAACGGCGCAGTGTGTGACATGTGGATCTATTGAGGTCTCCTTGTGTGGGCGCAGTTAGAGGACGGCCGATCAGGAAGTGAGCTGGCGTGAGAGGGAGCAGGTCGTCAGGGTCTGAGGACAGAACAGATATAGGACGGGAATTCAGGACGGCTTCGATTTGTGCTAACACAGTGCTGAGTTCTTCGTAAGTTAAGTTAGAGTTGCCTATAACACGTCTTAGGTGATACTTGCAAGATTTGACGCCTGCCTCCCATAAGCCACCGAAATGAGGAGAGTAAGGGGGGATGAAGTTAAACTTTATCCCATTGTCAGCCGCATAATCGATTATGTTGTCAGAATTCACCTTTAAGAATGTTTGAAATTGCCTTTCGGCACCTACAAAATTCTTACCGTTGTCAGAATAAATCTCTGCTGGCTTACCCCGTCGAGATATAAATCTCTTGAGTGCTAATAAGTAATCATTGGTAGACAAGCCAGTAACAAGCTCCAAATGGATGGCCCGGGTACAGAAACATATAAATAAACAAATGTAACTTTTCGATAGCTTAGCACCTCTGCCTTTTCGGGTTAAAATCATGACAGGGCCGGCGTAGTCCACACCGCAATAGTTAAATGGGAAACTAGCTTCCAGTCGTTTGGCCGGCAAATTACCCATAATAGGCCTCAAAGTTGCACCCTTTAAACGTGAACACCTAACACATTGATGTACTGTTTCTCTGGCTAGATTTCTACCACCCAGTGGCCACCAGTTTTCACGAATGTTTGACAGTAGAAGTTGTGGTCCCGCGTGTAACAGACGTTTATGTTCTGAACTAAATAACAACACTGTGAATCTATGCTTACCGCACAATAACACCGGGTGCTTTTTATTGTAATCGAAATTGGAATTATTTAGTCTGCCACCAACTCTTAAGATGTCATTAGTGTCTACAAAAACGTTGAGTCCTGACCATTTACCGGAACGATTTTTTAATAACGATACGTAGTCATTTCCAAATGACTGCATCTGTGCGATACGTGTTAACAATTGTTCCGATTGGTACAATTCATCTACTGATAACAAATCGGTTTTACGAAGTTGTTTACTTGATGCACGCAAATTATGTAAAAAACGCAATACGTATGCAAATGTTCTCTTCATTCGACTAAAGGAAGAAAATCTACTAAAATCAAATAGTTCGTCACTTGAACTATCATCTTTTGTATGTGTAATGTAAGATTGTGATTTTATTTCTGGTAATAAATTATAATTCAGATTCATATCCGTAGTGTATACTGAGTCATTATTACGCAAAAATAGTGGTCCGTACCACCAAGAATCGCATTTATGTAACTCGTCTAAATATAGACCCCTTGAAAGGTAGTCCGCTGGATTGTCCTTGCTACCAACGTGATACCATAACGCATCACCTGTTAGTTCATTAATTTGTATGACTCTGTTCTGTACAAAAGTCTTCAACATACGAGGCGACATTTTAATCCAACCCAATACTATTGTGGAGTCCGTCCAAAAGTATGTTCTGTCAAATTCCAATCGTAATGAGTTTATAATTTTTTTGTATAACTTAGCGCCTAAAAGTGCCGCGCACAACTCGAGTCGCGGAATAGTTACGGTTTTTACTGGGGCAACTTTACCTTTGGAACACAATAATCTGGTAGTATGACAAGAAGACGCCCCATATGTTTTAACATAAGCACAGGCGCCGTATGCGTCCTGTGAAGCGTCCGAGAAAATATGTAGTTCACAGCGCACTGCATGTTCGGTCATGACGTAGCGAGGGATTCGTAATAGCCTCAATGTTTCTGAAATACCGTCTATAAAACGATTCCATAAGACTAAAATATCTTTCGGTATAGGGTCGTCCCAATCCATTTTTTTAAGCCATAATTTTTGCAGGATAATCTTAGCGACAATTATGCTTGGAGAAAGTAGGCCTAATGGGTCATAAATTTGAGATATAATAGAAAGAATATTTCGTTTAGTGACTGAAGTGATATCTTCCAACTCTGTTATAAAATTAAAATCGTCACTAGCACTTGACCAACCCAATCCAAGTGTTTTATATTGACAATGTTCATCTAGCGCTAACGTTTTTAGAATTCGTGAATCTGTATCCTGATTGAAAGTCCACTTTCGTAATGGGAAACAACCTGATTTCAATATTTGTGACGTCTTGTTACAAATCTCTAACAGTGACTCAAAGTTATCATGTCCCGTAATTAGATCGTCGACATAAAAATCATCTCTAATTACCCTAGCGACAACATCGTCGTCCGCTTCTTCTGCTAATTGACGAATACAACGCATACTTAAATACGGAGCAGACGCGTTCCCATATGTAACAGTATTAAGCTGATAAATGTCAAGTGAATCGGATGAGTTTTCTCTCCATAATATAAGTTGCAGATTTCTCTGATCATCGTGTATTAAAATCTGCCTAAACATTTTTTCTACATCGGCACAGGCAACGTATCTATATCGCCTAAATCGTAATAAGATAGAAAAAATGTCATTTTGCAAGGCTGGACCTACCCGTTGTATATCATTTAATGATTTATTTGACGTCGTGATAGCACCAGCGTCAAACACAACGCGTAATTTTGTAGTTGTGCTACTATCCTTCCATACCCCGTGATGCGGGAGGAAATAGTAAGGTGAATCGTAATTATGTACACGGGTCATATGTCCTAGTTTGGCATATTCTTGCATAAACTCGCAATACATATTTTTGAAATGTGGTGTTCGATTTAATTTACGTTCTAGGGCTAGGAACCGACCTTTAGCCGTTTCGTATGAGTCACCAAGCGTGTCGGGAGGTTCCCTTAATGGGATTCGAACCGAAAACCTACCCTCATCGTCGCGTTTGGTAGTACGTATAAAGTTTTCCTCACACTGACGTTCATCTTCAGTGAGAGTATCATTGTGAAACGTTATTTCCTCAAGCTCCCAAAATTTCCTTAATTGACCGTCTAATGTTTGAGAAATATTACAAACGACTCGATGGGGTTGCAAAGTCCTGGATACAATAGAACCGGACAACAACCAACCCATTTTAGAATTTTGTAAGTATGGCCCGCTCGGTAGCTTAAAACGGCCTTCATCTAATAAATCCCAAAAACTATCGGCTCCGATTAATATATCTATTTTGGAAGGTATGTGGAAAGTAGGGTCTGCAAGAGTAATATTTTTTGGTATATCAAACGAATTGCATTCAATATGATTCAACGGAATAAAACCGGTTATCTCCGGTAAAACAATACAACGAATATTTGTATTAAATGACTCAATTTAGAACGAATATTTATTTCGCATGTTTGACTCGAATGTGTGACCGACTGTCCCACGCCTGAGACTCGAATAGCGGACTGTATAGTTGATACGTTTAAACGGTTTAATAAACCTTCGGAAATAAAGCAATGTTGACTGCCATTATCGAAAAGGGCGCGAACATTATGATACGTATTATTATTATCCGCGACTTGCACCAAGGCAGTAGCCAAAATGACACAATTAAATGATGACGTCACTTCACGCTCACCATTGGTATAAATATTACTCGTATATAAATTTGATGTAGAATGCATAGCCGACGCGCTCGCAAGAACCGGTTTGTTATCTCGCTGTGGCGGTCCACTATGTATTTGCTTGTCTATAGATTGAAATGTGTTTACATCATGTTGCAAGTGAATTAAACTGTTATGTTTTTCCTGACACTGTTTGCATGGACCGTATATACAGTTAACAACAGTATGACCTGCACGTAAACAGTTAGGGCAAAGATTTTTATCTTCAACAATTTTAATCCTATCCTCAATTGATAAATTAAGAAATTTGATACAAGCAAACAATGCATGATTGCCTTTGCATATCACACATGCTCGCCTATTTCTCAACTTGTTACCTTTATTGTGTGTAGAAACAAAGCTATGTATTTGATATGTATGTAATTGTTTTTTGTGCTCTGACACAGGTTTATTGTAATGGGTAGGCTTTATATTACTGTAATAAATTGTTTCAAGAGTGTCTGCCTTATTTCTGAGAAAATCTAGCAAGTCTTCTAGTTTTAGTTTATCACATTGTGGATCTGTGTTTGAAATCAATTTTAAAGACCCCTTATGAACTTCCCATTCCCGTTTAGTAATCTGGTCAAGTTTAGATCTAATTAAGTATATAATTAATGTATCCCACTTATCTGTAGGCTCCCCTAATGTGTTCAAAGATCTTAAATTTCTTAATATAGTGTCTATAAGATTCCTAATTTGTTCAGGACATTCCTTGGTAAGACACGGAGCATTAAACAGAGATTTCACATGGTTGTGTACTAATAAGCGACTATTATGAAATCTCTTGACAAGCAAATCCCATGCATGGGAGTAGTTGTCTGCTGTAAACTCTAGTGAACTAATAACGCGAAGAGCTGAACCTCTAAGAGAAGACTTGAGATACTGAAATTTATCAATAGGATCTAGGTCATTGCGTGTGTGTATCATGGTTAAATATGAATTTTTATATTCCAGCCACTTGTCATAACTACCGTCAAAGTCAGGTAATTTAATGTCTGGCAGCTTTGATCGCTTGCTTATAGATCTTTCAGAATGTGAACACTGAGAGCTGTCACCAATGTTACTAATTAGACACTTTGCAATAGCCATTGTAGTGAAATATTGATTCTCAAATGATTCTCTATACTCAGAATTTAAGATTGCTTCATTTGCGTCGGCTAATCTATCTAATTTATCCTGTATCTCATAATAGCTATCTAAAAGCATTTTACAGGACTCAATTCGTAAGTTTAAATCTGCCTTTTGGATGTTTGATAAAGACATCTTTTCGAATTTGTTTACATGTTTTTCGAATGAAGTTAACCGTCCCTTCAGTGAACCCCTTAATTTTTTAAGATCACCCACATTTGTCAAGCCTATGTCACTTTGAGGTGATTTAGGGACTACTAAATGCTTTCCTAATACATCCCTACGCTCCTCCTCACTCATTTCGGATGTGTTACGGAAATAGCAATGTAGGTACTTACAATTATCACCCGCCACGTGCTGGCCCTAGACCAATCTCGAAACGATGTACGATAGAAAATCTGGAATCGCAAAAATACACACAATATTAGCACAAATATCGAGGATAGGGATTATGATAGGATGGATCTGACCGTTCTCCGAAGCGTGCGTACTGCGTAGTTCCGATTGAACCAGGACGAAGCTGCCACGCCGATATTGCGACGAAATACTGAAGACGACTGCAGATCCGCTGAATCCGGCAACGAAGACCAATGTTACGGCTTGTTAGCTTGCTTCACTCCTTTTTTGAACTCGGAGAAGGTTTTTACGATTAAATTGAAAAATGTCAGTTCGATTCGAATCCAAGTTTTTAATTAATTTTCCATAGACGACAAAACATAGATTAAAAAAAAAATACAGAGTGCAGTGAAATTGACGTAAAATAATTAATTTGCCAAGCGGGCAACTAGATGGCGTTAATAATAATAAATGAAAGGAATAAATTAAATTTATAAAGCCCGAACACAGGGTATATCAAGACTGCTACCGAAAACGAAGCCGGGTGGTAGTCTAAGCGACTTCAGACACAATGCAACAGAAAAGTTGCAAAAAAAAGCGACAATTTTTTTTTGTTATTTTTTTCCTATGGTCATATTTGGGTGGTAAATACATTTTTTCCTAAAATAATAGTGTATACCCTTTTACTTATAAATACTCTAAGGTATAAAAGAGTTTAAATTATTATTTTAGCAAAAACTATGGATTTACCACCCAAAAATGACGATATTTAAAAAATCATAAAAAATAGTTGTCGCGTTTCTATGTGAAATTTTTAATTGCATTGTGTTTGTAGCCACTAAAACTACCACCCGGCTTCGTTTTCGGTAGCAGTCTTGAGATACCCGGTATATTTTTTCTGGGGTACAATAAAGTTAAATAAATAAAATAATTAAATAAAATAAACTACCAAGTTCACACATGTCATCTTTAAGATTTTGAACAATTTCTGGAACTACTAGTAGACACCATTTAAAATTTATACAAAAACAAGCCAAAATAACAAAGAAATGGTCCAAATAAATCAATAATGTAATATCCATATAATATCGAAACCCGATATAGCCAAAAGTCGTATAATATAAGACAAAATCATACCGTTTAGAAATCAGTTCCTTATAAAAAACGCTAAGAATTACGCGCATAATGGCGCGAAATCACACTGTTTGTGGTCAATTAACAAAAAAAAATTAATTTACTTCTGACAGTGCCAACAAGCTTTTGGGCATGTATCATAAATGGTACGAGGTGGCTTTAAAATTAGGAGCAATGTCATTAAAATATTTAGTTTTCTTATTAGAAAATATTTTTTCGAAAGTGTCATCTATTGGTTCAGTGTCGGGCATTGGTGCTTTTACCTTATATATATAGAGGGAGCGCTGGTACTTAAAAAACGTAGATAAAATGTTGGTGCCAGGCCACCTTTTTCTGCCCTCCTATTGGCTAATATTTGAACAGGTTGTGCAACATACATAAATTAGTTGAAAATTTTTTTTAAAATAAACAGTATTAGGCTATTTAATTTCAGTCAAACTCGTTTTAAAAGTATAATAGCTAAATATAATTTCGGTTTTCAAAGGAATTTATAACAATTGACTGCTAAATAATTTATTCAATTTTCACTAATATAGGAGCGCTACCAACATTACGAACTAGAAAATATCTACATTTTTCAAACAGCGAATGTATGACAGTGCTCCCTCTATATATAAATACTCTAAGGCGTCAAGTTATCAGTAAATTATGTTAATGAGTATTTTATCATAGCTCTGAAAAACCAAGTAATTAAACCTTAATTATATTCTTTAGGTTTTAATAGACAATTTATGTGGAGTTAAGCCAGTGTAATGAGTTGTTTGTTCATTACAATTTAAAGGGAAAATGCTTTAAATGTATTCGTTATATGCTAAATATATCATTAAATATATAATTGCATCAGTATTCTTGAATTATAAAAACAATGTGGTTTGAAAATTATGTTGTGATATGATAATGGCTTCATAACAATTAAATATGCAAACAGGTAATTTGGTGGTGAATAGAATTTGCCGATCAACATGTGTTGATTAACTAAATAAGTAGAACTAGCCTGCACAACATGCCACTAAGGATATCCTTGGGGGCGGCCGGAGGCATGTTCAGCATTGGACTTTCTGGGCTAGATTGTTATAAATAATTTGGACATCTAATAAAAGGAGGTCTAGACCAGGTTTGTTAATTTTCTTTGACCATTTTATTTCATTGGGTTTTACATTACTTAAATAGTGTCTTATTAAGACTTTGTATAAATTTCAAGTCTCGAAATTTTCTAATTTAACATCATATTGTATGTATATAGAATATAAATATAGTTAAATGTAGGGATTCGAACCCACACCACGTCAACTAAAAGGTGTATTACCAATTTAGCTACGAGTACTAATTGGACAGCTATTTATACCTAACTTGTTTAATTTTCACATGAAATTTAACAAAAAATAAAATTCGTACTTTTCAACTCGCGAAATAATTTAGTATAGGCTTATTTACATTTTTACAGTAATACGCTAATGAAGTAAAAGGCCTATTGCGATAAACAAATAAAACCGAAATGCAAGATTCCATCATGGTCGGGAGTTTACACAATAGACAATGCGTCACGGTTTTCAAAACGGTATTTAGCGGACCCTAATGTAGCCTTGAAATGGTTATTGAACTTTACCAAGTACTTTTGATACCAACATATTCTCCAAAAGGCAAATAAAATCATCCAATACGCAGAAAAAAGGTTTAATTAGGTGATAAAAGCTATATTTCGAAAAAGAGACACGTAATTTACGTATAAAACTATCCAACACGTTTTACTTTCGGCATGCCGGCCGATATTTATACTCACAATTCAACCATCCATTCTCCTTCGAGGATGTCCCGCCAATTGTCTTCATCTAATTCCCGGTTTGCACTCGCGTAATTTGAAAAACAACACAATATAATCGCAAAATAAAAGGAAAAATGTAAAATTTTAGAAGCTGTGTATACGCGCGCCATGTTTGATAGTGGAGGGTTGCCAAAATCGAAGTGTTTTTGTTACTAAATACGTGGTAGGATATGGATGGAAATATTGGTAGAAAAAAATAATAATAAAGGAATTATTATTATAAATCTTAATATTGTTTATTGTGTATTCAGGATTACCATAAAATAATATATACATCAAATAAAATTTAGGACAGGGAATCATGGTCTTCGCCCGCTACCTAGTAAATAAGACGTGAAACTTTTATCATTTTCTGTAGTATCAAGGTTCACTAATAAAGCAGCTAGATGACGCTACTTAACACATTTTGGAAACATTTAGACTCAATTTAGACTAGATTTATGATAAAATAATATCATGATAACATTCAATAAAATTAACATTATGTTAAATAAAATTAATTGACTTTATGCATCATAATCACACACGTTTGGTCATACATGGCTCCTACTCGAGATCTTATTGGTTCATAGTATCGGCCGTATCCATAAGTTTTGAGAAACGGACGCGGTTTCCCGTAGTTTATAGAGTAGTAAGTTCACAGAATGCGATTGAGAGGGGGTTAGGCTTTATACCCCACTACGCTGGACCAATGCGGGTTGGCAATGGCTCTTGTGGCGCAGTTGGTTAGACGCCGGCTATAAAACGAGAGGCCGCGGGTTCGATCCCTGCACCGAAACAAATATTTGTGTGAACCACAGGTATTTGTTTCGGGTCTGGGTGTGTGAGACCGAAGTCTCTCGTAGTTCCTGATATCCACGACACAAGACTCGATCTTAGTGTCAGCATTATGTTTGTGACTGTTGTGTGTATTTATTTATTTATCTAGTTCTGCAAGCAGCCGAGTGTAAGTACTGCTGTGTTCCTGTTGGAAGGAAATGTCAAGAGATGACGAGCATAGTGCCTTGGATGGTTTGTAGATAGTTACTGATTGCTTATGTTTATAGACAGGCGGTTAGCATGGATTGACAGCGGAGTTGATTAGTCACTGGCTGTGAAACGAGCGGCCGCGGGTTCGATTTTTGCACCGACACAAATGCACAACCAAAAATATTTGTTTCTGGTCTGGATTTTTGGGAGACCGAAATCAATACAAGACGCGATCTTAATGTGGGTTCATGCATGTAACTCACACGGCACACGGGCCTCCTCTACAATCGAGAATATGATTGTGAGTGTTTAGGTCATATAGTCCACTACACTGGCCTAGTACTTGTTGGTTGGTGTAATTTATTGTGCCAGTTATAAATATTCTTTTCTCTCTTTTGAAACTAAGCTATAATAATACCTTTGTAGGTGTTACGTGCGTGGTGTCGATGACGGTGTAGACTTGCAGCGGTGCTGTAGGGCTTCGGTCCTTCGTCACGACGCTCACGGCTTCGTCTCATATCGATCGGACACGTTGCACGCACAGATCGTTAGGGGACATTCTGTTTGGTAGTATAAAAAAAAATATTTCATTTGTTTCTCTCTGTATCTGTATCAGCCCATATACGTCCCACTGCAGGGCATGGGCCTCTTCTACAATCGAGAGTACGATTGAGAGAGGTTGTTTCTCTAAATTTGATATGGGATTTGTTGCTGCATAAAGTGGCTGAATTATTAAAGTAGTGTGTCATCGTATGTATTGTTACATGTTTATTTATGTCTATAATCTATATATTACAGTAATTATTTATATACCGGGTATCTCAAGACTGCTACCGAAAACGAAGCCGGGTGGTAGTTTTAGTTACTACAAACACAATGCAACAAAAATTTTGCTAAGAAACGCGACAATTTTTTTTATCATTTTTTAAATATCGTCATTTTTGGGTGGTAAATCCATAGTTTTTGCTAAATAATCATTTAAACTCTTTTATACCTTAGAGTCTTTTTAAATAAAAGGGTATACACTATAATTTTACGAAAAAAATTATTTACCACCCTAATAGAGAATATAAAAAAAATTAAAAAACAAATTGTCGCTTTTTTTCCAACATTTTCTGTTGCATTGTGTCTGAAGTCGCTTAAACTACCACCCGGCTTCGTTTTCGGTAGCAGTCTTGATCAACAGAAAAAGTTGCAAAAAAAAGCGACAATTTTTTTTTGTTATTTTTTTCCTATGGCCATATTTGGGTGGTAAATACATTTTTTCCTAAAATAATAGTATATACCCTTTTATTTATAAATACTCTAAGGTATAAAAGAGTTTAAATTATTATTTAAGCAAAAACTATGGATTTACCACCCAAAAATAACGATATTTAAAAAATCATAAAAAAAAATTGTCGCGTTTCTAGGCGAAATTTTTAATTGCATTGTGTTTGTAGCCACTAAAACTACCACCCGGCTTCGTTTTCGGTAGCAGTCTTGAGATACCCGGTATATTAACGTATAGTATTACATTTTATGTTTTACATATGCAGGTATATACTTATTTATATATTTGGTACGATTAATGTATACCAATAATATAAACAGAAAAGATTTAATTGTTAACATTGAGGCTCTGAAATTACTGGACCTATTTGAAAAAGTATTTAACTATTAGAATCCTACATTATCCCTCATGAACATAGGCTATATATTTGCCTAAAAGGATTGAAATACATAATAAATAAATAACACCCAAAAGTCACATACAGGGTATATCAAGACTGCTACCGAAAACGAAGCCGGGTGGTAGTTTAAGCGACTTCAGACACAATGCAACAGAAAAAGTTGCAAAAAAAAACGACAATTTTTTTTTGTAATTTTTTTCCTATTGCCATATTTTGGTGGTAAATACATTTTTTCCTAAAATAATAGTGTATACCCTTTAATTTATAAATACTCTGAGATATAAGAGAGTTTAAATTATTATTTTAGCAAAAACTATGGATTTACCACCCAAAAATGACGATATTTAAAAAATCATAAAAAATAATTGTCGCGTTTCTATGCGAAATTTTTAATTGCATTGTGTTTGTAGCCACTAAAACTACCACCCGGCTTCGTTTTCGGTAGCAGTCTTGAGATACCCGGTATATGTATAACCCCACACTTAGATCGATTAAGTCTTGTATGGTGTATCAGATAGAACGAGAGGCTTTTTAGTTTCATAAAACTCAGACCCGAAACAAATACCAGTGGATCACAGAAACATTTGTCTAGGTGCGGGAATCGAACACGCGGCCTCTCATTTCTAAGCCGGCTTCAAACCAACTGAGCCATGTACATATTATGCTGTCGAAGTACAGTACAGTTTTTGATGTAACGCCGACTTTATCGTATATGCCCTAATACTCTCAATCGTATTCTCGAATGTAGAGTAGGCCCGTGCCCTGCAGTGGGACGTATATGGCTGATACATTACAATAACTAATTACGGTTAGACATACTTTTGGCACATTCTAATATGCCGGTAAAATAGACAAAGCCGGGGGGGTTACTGTATGGTCTGACACGAAGTTTGAATGTTCGACGTCCGAAGTAAGATATAAAAGTTTTGCACTTCTAAAAATCAATAGACAATACTGTATGTAACTGTATCAGCCCATATACGTCCCACTGCAGGGCACGGGCCTACTCTACAATCGAGAATACGATTGAGAGTGGTTAGGCCATATAGTCCACCACGCTGGCCTAGTGCGGGTTGGCGGACTTACATACCATAGAAATTCTTATGAATCCCTCTGGTATGCAGGTTTCCTCACGATGTTTTCTTTCACCGTTTTGTGCGTGGTGATTGACTATCAATACACACATGACTCCGAAAAGTCAGAGGTGTGCCCTGGGATTCGAACCCGCGACCACCGTGAACATGTTGGCAGTCGCGTCTAGTCCGTTTACCAACAGGCCACCACGCACTTTTTAATATAGACAATAATAAATTTAAAAATAGAATTAAAATTAAAACAATATAATAATCAATCAATACTACCTCTATAAAGTTTTTCGCATGGAATCCACGTAGGGGGAAGCGCAGCGTAGGACGTCCATCCATAAGGTGGTCAGACAACCTGGTACCTAAAGGTCGCGGGACGTCGCTGGAAGCAGGCTGCCTCCAACAGGTCACTGTAGATATCATTTTGGGAGGCCTATTTATTTATTTATTTATTCTTAACTGCACATAAAGAGGACAACATTAACATATAACATACAATAAAAAATACAGAAGGCGGTCTTATCGCTCTAGGCGATTTCTTACAGACAGCCTTTGGATGGATACGAGATAAGGAGAAGAAGAGAGGGGCAGTCTAGGAAATAAAGGAAACAAGCTCCAGTAAAATAAGAATTATAGACGAATTATTTATAATTAATATTATATACTAGCGGCCCGACCCAGCTTCGCCTGGGTGCATATATTTTTTGATTCCACTCCACACCAAATACTTACATGTTATTTTTCGTATTAATCTCTTGTATACCTAAACTTGACATAGCTATCCTACTGTCTGGCTCAATCCCGTCTCATCCGTCTGTTCAGTCTCTTCCCGATCCGTCCCGTCCTTTCTCTTTTATTATCCATCCCGTCTTATAACGTGCATTTACATTTCGTCCTATCAAATCTGTCAGCTATCCCAGTCCTCTCCCGTACCTTCCACTCTATTATATCCCGTCTCTCCATATACATGTACATATAAAGATTGCCTTATGAAATTTTGACATTAAAAACATTAGCGTTTTTTATTGTCCATCCAATATTCCGTCCCTTATTTCAGCACCAAAATGCTGTTTTTCCTAATAATATTTCACGCCATTACTTTTTGTTAGTAATAAAGTAATAATAACCATTTAGAAAAAGAATTGGCCAAATTGGTCCAGGCGTTGTTGAGTTATGCGCTTACCAACACATTTTGCGATTCATTTTCATATTATAGAAGAAGATATTATAGTCCACCCTGCTGGCTTAGTGCGAGTTGGCGGATTTTATTTCACGTAGAAATTAATCCGAAAAGTCAGAGGTGTGCCCTGGGATTTGAACCCGTGACCATCGTTAACTTGTTGGCAGTCGCGTCTAGTACGTTACCATATACAAATTAATAAAACCTTCATACTGCCTTACCAGGTGACGTAAGTAATAGAACAAATATTTAAAAATATAAAACTGCATATCGTTTCATTATAATGTCTAGATACGGCATCAACGTACCAATATTTTTTTAATTCTTGAGTCTAAAAACAATACTAATGCGAAATTTAAATATGTCCCCCAGCGCATCTTAAATTATCAATTCAAAAAACAATGTCGTTTATGAAAACGAAAAATTATAATTAGATATATTTTGGCATACTCCGGCAAAACGCTTCGATAGAGTATACCTTGTTTAAAACTGTTGCAATAATCTAAAAAAACAATGGGCTATTTTGGTAGATATGGACATCGTTTTATTTTACATTGAACAAAATTACGCGCAAGACGCCGTATCTAGATAATATTATATACACGTTGTACACATTTTTTGAATTTTGTTCTATTTCGTCAGCCGTCAATGAAAGACAATGGAAAGATAGATCATTTTACGTTGGATGGTAGTTGAAGCTGGACCGTCTTTTACGTCTCCCGTCAAATAAACAAAGATCATCCTATATTGGCTGGACACATCACGCTTGAACGATACCAAAAAAAAAAGGTTTTTAGTATCTTCCTCAGAAATTTTCCTATTTTTCTCACCCCTAAAACCTTCCCAGGACTTCCACGAATATTTCAAGACCAAAATCAGCCAAATTGGTCCAGGCGTTGTTGAATTATGCGGTTACCAACACATTTTGCGATTCATTTTTATATATAAGATATAATATATATTTATATATATACAGGGTATATCAAGACTGCTACCGAAAACGAAGCTGGGTGGTAGTTTAAGCGACTTCAGACACAAAGCAACAGAAAAAGTTGCAAAAAAAAAGCGACAATTTTTTTTTTGTTATTTTTTTCCTATGGCCATATTTGGGTGGTAAATACATTTTTTCCTAAAATAATAGTATATACCATTTTATTTATAAATACTCTAAGGTATAAAAGAGTTTAAATTATTATTTTAGCAAAAACTATGGATTTACCACCCAAAAATGACGATATTTAAAAAATCATAAAAAATAATTGTCGCGTTTCTAGGCGAAATTTTTAATTGCATTGTGTTTGTAGCCACTAAAACTACCACCCGGCTTCGTTTTCGGTAGCAGTCTTGAGATACCCGGTATATACAGGGTATATCAAGACTGCTACCGAAAACGAAGCCGGGTGGTAGTTTAAGCGACTTCAGACACAATGCAACAGAAAAAGTTGCAAAAAAAAGCGACAATTTTTTTTTTGTAATTTTTTTCCTATTGCCATATTTTGGTGGTAAATACATTTTTTCCTAAAATAATAGTGTATACCCTTTAATTTATAAATACTCTAAGATATAAGAGAGTTTAAATTATTATTTTAGCAAAATCTATGGATTTACCACCCAAAAATGACGATATTTAAAAAATCATAAAAAATAATTGTCGCGTTTCTAAGCGAAATTTTTAATTGCATTGTGTTTGTAGCCACTAAAACTACCACCCGGCTTCGTTTTCGGTAGCAGTCTTGAGATACCCGGTATATACACACACACATACATACACTTATGCATAAACACTTATAAATACTATAAATTGCCTGTAGGTTTTATTTTCTACATGTAGAAACTATACTTCTCGGTCTGTATGTTTAGTGAGAGAGATAGTAGTCTTTCACCATTTTTTTAAACGATACCAGTGTTTGAGCCTGTCTTACTATAGTTGGTAACTCGTTCCACAGTCGTACAGCTTGGACTGCAAACGACTTATCTGTGAAAGTTGTAGTGTGCAACGGCATTCTCAGTTTCAGATTCTCCGATGACCTCAAGGACTTAGAATGAGATTTATGAAGAAATACAAAACGTTCTTTGAGATATGAAGGGGCGAGAGGATTAAATACGATATTGTACAGAAGAGATAGAATATGAGCATTCCGACGAAGTCGTATGTGCAACCACTTGAGCTTAGCTCGAAACTCAGAAACGTGATCATATTTGCGTAGACCAAATATAAATCTAATACAGAAATTTTGAATACGCTCAAGTTTATAAAGTTGGTCCTCGGTGAGATCGAGATAGCTGACATCGGCATAATCAAGGATGGGGAGTAGGAGAGTTTGTGCAAGGGAAATCTTCGTGGTAATGGGTAGAAAATTTTGTAACCTTCGCAAGGACCCAGCGGAGGCGAAAACCTTACGGCTTAGCTCCCGAATCTGCGGACCCCAAGTGAAAGACTTGTCTATATAATAGTATAATAGGCCAAAGTTTTTTACGGTATCGCTATATGGGACAGTAACACCGTCGCAGTAAACGGATGGAAGTTGGGCCCAATCAAATCTCGATATCATCCTGGGGCTGCCGACAACAATCACTTGAGTTTTCGACGGATTCACCTTCAGTCCATAGGATTTACTCCAAGTACATATATGTTGGATGTCATCGTTAATAGTTCGAATCGCATCGACCATCTTGTCCACCGGTGCCCGTGTATAAATTTGCAGATCGTCAGCGTAGAGGTGGTAGGAGGAGCGAAGATTATTAGTGATGGAATTAATAAAAACAGCGAAGAGTAATGGAGATAACACGCCGCCCTGAGGGACACCAGCAGTTACAGAGCACCAGGAAGAAAAGCATTCCTCAAAACAGATGCGCCTCAGACTATGTTCAGCAGTGGACTTCCTTTGGCTGATGGATGATTTTATTTGATACCTACTTATAATTTTGCCCGAAGTCAATCTATGGATTGAACGTACGATAGAGGTTTAGAACCTTTTGTGGAATATAGAGACATTAGCGAAGTTTTACGCACGACGTCCGAACATTCGAATTTCGTATCATAGAGAAATCCCCCAGCATACATCCTTTTGCTTATGAGGGAACTTCTACCTATTTCTCAAAACTATGGAAAAGATAATTAATCATGAAATCCCGAATTTACAAAACAACGACTCGGTCGCTACAAGTCAACATACTTTGAAATTATTAAGAGTTCCATGAAAAATCTGTATTCAATATATTTATACAAACTAAATGAGAAATTGATTGCCTCTAAGCGTATTTGTACTGGGCTACGATTACAACGCCGAGGTCTTAGGTTTGAATCCCAGGACGGGCAATGCGATATTACATTTTGCCATTATTTATCAGCCATGAGTAAAAAAATTTGTGGCCGAAATGGCGACTAGCTCACATCTTGTGTCGGATTATACAAGGGGAAACGTGAAAGTAGTAGCGCCTCTGCCTACCCCTTCTAGCAAAAAAGGCGTGAGTATATATTTCTACAAAGCAGTGTGGCTTTGCCAGCTTAGATGGTGAAATTTAGTTTCTGTATCTCTTTTCATCGTTCCTTCACTACTGAGGATCGCGACCACACGTGATGTTCGTCCATCGTGTTCGATCCTGGGTGGCATGGACCGCGTGGTATAGACTACCACCAACCGTCTTTACAATGTCTGACCATTTAGTAGGTGCTCTACCTCTGGCGCGCTTGCCCTCGATGGGTCCCAATATTATGAGCTCCTCTAATTCATGTCTGGGAGACCACATGATGTGTCCAAAGAAGCTCAGAACACGTTCTTGACAAAAAGCAGGGAGTCTCTTATGGATATTTAGCTCCAACAAAATGGACTCATTCAGTATACCAATCCAAAAAAGTAAGCCCAATTCAATTTTCAAACTTTTTTAATGTATCAGAAACATTTATTTCTTTGCGGAGATTGAACCCACAGTCTCTCATTTCACAGCCAGCTCGTCACTTACCAAGTCACCAAGACTGCTACTCCATCGCGCAGTGTATAACGATTTAAATAAATAGATATCGATCAAATCCTCTGTGACACTTGTCACACATCAAAATATTTTACGCGCGCTTTTTGTGATACGTCACTCCATTCTCTATGGTCAGGGTTGGCAGGAGAGGTAATTAAAATGAGCTTGATTAGACTATTGTTTACGTAAAAGACAGAGTTGGAGGGATATTTTATCAAAATTACAGTAACTGATAAGAATTCGAGAAGAGTTTTGTTTAATATTTTTATAACCGGCCATCATTTGACAGCCTCCGTGGCGCTGATGGTTAGACGTCGCCTGTGAAACGAGAGGCCGCGGGTTCGATCCCCGCACCGAGAGAAATGTTTGTGTGGCCCACAAATATTTCTTTCGGGCCTGGATGTTTGTGAAACCGAAAAGTCTCTCGTAGTTCCTGATACCCCCGAAACAAGACTCAATCTTAGTGTGAGGTCAGGACTATGTATGTGACTGTTGGGTGTTATTTATTTATTTATTATTTATTTTGAAATCACTTTTTTTTTCTTTATCGGTCCATATTATTATACGTCCCTCTGCTGGGCACGGGCCTCCTCTACAATCGAGAGTACGATTAAGAGTGGTTACACCATATAGTCCACCACGCTGGTCTACGTGAGTTGGTAGACTAACATAGCAAAATCACTATTATTAGGAAAATACTTATGTAAAATATAAGTATTTGAAAATATTCAGTACTCTCTGCCCGATGTAACTTATGAGCGTTGAATGAATGAGACTACAAATTGAAGCCGGCGAAAAGGATTAATAAAATAGTAATTTAAATTTTAGCCTAACTGTATAGTTTAGAGGAAGTGCTAAGTTATTCCAAACATTGCAATCAAACACATTATAGCATCGGTTCATATTCAGACACTTTTGACAAACATTGCCCATAGCAAAGAAAACTGTATAATTATATTTTATTCATTTTAATAACTAAACCTCGGCAACCCTATACAATGCTCCAATTTCATTTCAAAATTCGAACGCCGCGCCGCCGGAGAGTCTATGGTCGAAGTTTTATTTTTTTATATTTTCAAATATCGAACTGCATACTTTTTTTTTCTAAAATAATGTCATTGTGTACGGACATGGTAGGCAGTATCAGATCAAAATGGTGGAATTTAGTGGCGGTTGTAGCGTAACATTGTGTAGTTTTTGTGCGTGACTGGGCGTTTTGGCATTCATCGGCCCACTGGGACCACGATGTGCTGATAAATTGAATATTTTTGGGAATATGTCACTGATGCTATGGGAACTGTTTGGAGCTATTAGACAGAAGGTTATAGTCCGTTTGAACGTTGGTTTAAAATTTATTTAGTGCAGGGAATATGAATTAATTGTTTTACACTCTAGAGGCCGAAAGAGCAAACAAATCATCATAATAGTAAGTGGGCATCAATGCTTTTAATAACATTACCTGTTTTTACCGATGGCTTGTTAAAATGGGAAAAGGAAAGGGTGAGAATATTTAGGGTATAAAAGGAATTTCTTAGACTGATAGCAAGCCAATGTCTAACCCAAACCCTTTCTCTCATTGACCACTGTAATTTTCGTCGACAAAAATCAACATACAGCATGAAAATAGCCCTAAAGAATATAAATAGTAGTTGATAACATATAATTGTTCTATTCTTTCCATAACAAAGTAGGAGATAGTTTATCAGGATCAGAAAAGTTAATTATAATCCTGCGATATACAACTGGAGATACTGCGATATACAAGTGCGTGGTGGGCTGTTGGTAAACGGACCCGACGCGTCTGCCAACATGTTCACGATGGTCGCGGTTCGAATCCCAGGGCAGAACTCTGACTTTTCTGAGTCGGTGCACTGAAACGGTGAAAGAGAACATCGTGAGGAAACCTGCATACCAAAGCGATTTGGTATGTAAGTCCGCCAACACGCACTAGGCAAGCGTGGTGGACTATATGGCTTAAACACTCTTAATCGTATAGGATTGTAGAGGAGGCCTGTGCCCTGCAATGGGACTTATATGGGCTGATGCAGTACTGTACAGATATAACTAGAGAAGCCTTAAGAAAATCACCACTCATAATTGTGGTTAGTACCTCAGCGGAGAATTTTAACTTCAATGGTTATACATAAACCGTTGGGTCTTTTATTTACCAAACCGAAGTATATAAATAATAGACTAATATATTATGTATTGCAGTTTTGGTAACAGAAACTAATCCCCCAACCGGTCGTGGACGGCGCGATTGATTCGGGTAATTTTTGTTGAAAAACACAATCAAACGCTAAGCCAGGCGTCGGGCAGATGACATAATTTCATATCCACACGTCAAGACAGACAGAAATGTGACACGGTCGGTGGGTGTTTTTTTTATGTCCCATATGTGTTGCCAGTTTTGAAATTTTTGAGTAGGAATTCTTTTTAATTTGCTAATGGAGAAGATGATGAGCATAGCTAAGAGTTTTTTCTTATCTAAATACAAATGAAAAATTATGTCTCTCTCCTAACATCAGCCGATCGGCCATAGAAATATATTTTAAGCTAAGCTATTTACTTATTTGTGTCATTTAATCATAAGTGGAAAAACACAGTTGGAAAATGGAGGAATAAGAACCAGTCTAGCAAGAAGAAACTACCATAATATCTAGGAGCTCTAGCCAAGAATTTCACAAGTTTATCAAGTTTTCTAGCAAGGAAGAGGTTAGCTGAATTAAGGGTCAGCAGAAGATATGAAAAGTTCCAAGTTCAAAATGTTGAAAGAAGGTTTTAATATAAGTAAAGCTCTGACGTAAGAGAGGTAGTAATCATTGGTTTCTTTTGGGCACATTACGAGTTTTTTGCAGCCATAACAGATCTCCTAAATTAGTGGAAATTCTATGTACTGGTAACACCACTACAGCAAAACAACTATTCCATCCGGGCTCGCTTGTCAAATTAGAGCGCGTTCGATATTTAACACTTTGACGCTGGCAGCTAATCCATAAACAATCATTTTTTTATTGTCTCTGGGCCGATGCGCTCCGGTGTCATGGCGGCCGGTAATCCTTTTAAACGCGCGCCTTTATTGTACAACCTGTGCTCTCGTTTTACTTTAAATTGTAATCGGAAACTCGGGAGATTATTATAAAAGCTAATATTAAAGTTTCGAGTGACGATATTTCTTATTTTGTCTGACTCTGATTTTATAATTTATTTTTTGTCACGTCCATGGGGAGTTTATGAAGAGCGGTATTTACTGTCGTCAGCAAGCTTTTAAAAACACCTACTCTCTTTACGATTTCAAAGAATTAATAGAAATAATGGAGATTTCCAAGTTCACAGATAATTTTGTTCATACATATAGTTAACCAATTGTACCAACATTGGAGTCAAGCCAAATTCTACTAGGTAGAAGTTTGCTAGTCAGTTTGGAAGTTTGGAAGAGGCCAAGGGCCGAAAGCGGAATAATCATTGCAAAGATGGCGAAGCCAGGCTAATGTAGGGCAGCAATCTCACTCATCAGCTAGAGACAACTGAAAGAAAATGCCTTCCGAACGTATTAAAGAAAGAAAGAAATCATCGTAAATAAATATTTATATTAAATGTAAGCAATCTGATTGAAGAAATATTTGCGTAGCGGTTTATAGTTACCACCACAATGAAAATGCTCTACTAATAATAAAATTGACTATAAATTATCGTATATTCTTACATCTGATATGCTAGCACCTTAGAGTATATATATATAGAGGGAGCGCTGGTACTTCAAAAACGTAGATAAAAATGATGGTGCCGGGCCACCTTTTTCTGCCCTCCTATTGGCTAATATTTGAACAGGTTGTGCAACATACATAAATTATTTGAAATAAAATTTAAAAAGAAGTAGTTTAGGTCTATTTAATTTCACTCAAACTCGTTTTAAAAGGATAATAGCTAAATATAATTTCGTTTATCAAAGAATTTAATAGCAATATATTGCTAAATAATTAATTCTATTTTCATTAATGTAGGGGCGCTACCAACATTACGACCAAGAAAATATCTACGTTTTTCAAGACGCGAATGTACGACAGCGCTCCCTCTATATATAAATACTCTAAGGCTAGCACAAATACAACCGCCAAAAAAATATCATTTGTAGCAATCGTGATGTCAGTTAAGAATGGGAGATAATTTTTCGCCAAATCATGTAGTATGGAGTAATTCACAACAAAACACGGCAGGTGGCACCTGCCACACTGCGTGTCACGCCATATTGACACAATCAGACGAATCGCGCGTGAACTATTTCAAAATCAATTCGAAATTTAAAAAATGAGTAAAGCGTGATACGTGTAAAAATTGCTGGGTTCTTATACAGTGTATCGTTATTTTTGGAAACATGGTTATTATGATTGTTTGGTTTGATAAATTTATCTAGGGAAGGTAGAAGCTTATGAGATAGTTGTACGTGCAATCGATATCAATTCTATCCTAGCAAAACCGGATCGCACTGCTTGTATTAAATATAACATTCTACAACATTTCGTTTACGTCATTGGCATATCAACATTTTATTTTAAAGTGGTATCTTAAACAAGTAAATCGGCCTATCAATGGATAATCGATCTTGTTTTGGAGGACAAACAAATTGATAATTGTTATCATAATTAACAGATAAGGACATAAAAACATCAGCATTGATTGTAAAACTAAACCGATATCAACGGAACCCTAACAATAGATGCTCGATTATTGAATATTTAGATTTTTTTCAATTTTGAATTTGGAACCATCTTCTGTGTGGCCAGTACCGAAATGCGTTTGTCGCGTAATCCTCATGGGATGTGGATTATTAAACTTTTTTATCATACTTTTTCTGTTTATTCCTTGAAGGGCAAGGACAACTTATACAGCCTCATCGTTGATATTTTTTTATTAATTATTTTTTTATACACAGCGGGCTATGGTATATTGTACGTACTGAATAAAGTAGGTACGGTTTATTAATTTTCTATCAGCCATTGTTGCTTTCTGGTGGCTAGGTTGTCAGTTGTCATGCTTGTTAGTTTTGTTATGTTGGTGACACTGAACTTATAAGACTTTGAATGAAGGAATGTTAAGTAGTTTTAGGGTCAACGTGGTGTATGGCTTCAAGATTCGATTTCTTTTTCTTTTACGGAAAATTACAGAGACAGGGATTGGATTGCACACTCATATCAACTGGGGCCTTGTCAGTGAATCAAAATTAATCACCATTATGGTTTTTCTACCACCAGATAGTCTATCAAAGATTTTTTTAAAGCAATGAATGGCGAAACTTGCATTCAATTCGCCTGATAGTAAGCGATACGACCATAATGAGTTTAAAAGAAATGCTTGGCATTCCACTACGCTCGCCATCTTGAGACAAAAGATATTAACGCTCAATATGTCCAGTAGCTACTCTGGCTACAATGACCTTCAAATCGGAACATAACAGCGCATTTACATTGCTGTTTTGCCGGAGATATTGTGGTGCTCAGGCGGAATAACATAAGAGAGACTTACCACCAGTAAAGATCGGCGATTAATAATTATGTTAACCCACATATACATATTTATACATCTAGTAACTAAGTAGTTTATTCATAAATTGATACTAAACGGTTCATTTGAAATTAGGAGATTATCTTGCATTAGATAATTCGTGCTCGCGTAATAGTTGCTCACAAACAGGAATATAATGTGTGGTTGCGTTCATTTGAATTAATTAGGAATTAATAATCTAAAATAGTGTTATATGTAGCATAATACGTAGGCTGTAAGCGTTATAGATTAGAAAGAAGATGGCAGGACGAACTTGAGTCATATGTTCCAAACTGGTGCCAATTAGCACCTGATTGCGACAAATGGAAGAAAAGGAGGGAGGCCTTTGCCCAGCAGTGGGAATTAAAGGGCTCATAATATTTGAAATAAATCTTTTATTTACGGATTGTATCGCGGATTTGGTTTAATTATTAAATACATTTTACACACTTTGCTCGATCCTGACATATTACTTTCGCTTCATCCACTTCCATCAACCTCTTCATTCTCGTCGGTTCAGGGTACTTTTGAGCTGACCCTTGTTGAGGGTGTCACCGAATTGGACGGTTTATGTTCGGTGACGTCGACCCCGACACTGATTTTTTTAATTTAGCATTATAGTTTGTTGCTTTGTATTATTGTGTAACATTCGCGTAAATCTTAAAAACATTGAGCTTCACTTCATAGTATAAAACAAAGTCGCTTTTTCTGTCCCTATGTCCCTTTGTATGCTTAAACCTTTAAAACTACGCAACGGATTTTGATGCAGTTTTTTTTTAATAGATAGAGTGATTCAAGAGGAAGGTTTATATGTATAATACGTGCATATTATTGTAGAGAAGGGCCGCTAGTATAATATATGTATAGGCTTTAGTCCATCATGAAGGCTTTGAGTAACTGCCTCTCACTCCTGTAAGTCAGGATAGACAGCACGCATTGTCATGAAACTCAGCGAGACTTAGACCTTTAACCCGCAATGAAGATACTGGACATATTGAGACTTTACATCTTATGTCTCAGGATGGCCAGCCTAGTAAATACCAGGCATTGGTATGAAATTCAAGGTGTTGTGTGGTTTTGCTACTGTTCATGAGCGGTCGTATCGCTTACCATTGGGCGAATGACATGGTCGTTTCGCCACTCATTGCAATAAAAATTGTTTTTAATAATAATACAATACGTGATAAAATTGTGTTTTTTTTTATTGCAATGAATGACGAGACGAGCAAGCCGTTCGCCTGATGGTAAGCGATACGACCGCTCTTAAACAGTAGCAACATTCCACTGCGCTCGCCATCCTGAGACATAAGATGTTAAGTCTCAATATGTCCAGTAGTTACTCTGGCTACAATGTTCTTCAATCCGAAACTTAACAGTGCATTTACGCAGTGTTGTTTCACGGGAGAAATAGACATTGCGGTGGTACCTACTCAGATGGCCTCTCACATATGAGAGATCTACCACCAGTAATATTTTTTTTAATTGGCAATATTTTGGTCCACTTCCCTTTGTAGCAAAGCGGGAGAAATAAACTATGGCCTGGAAAGGTAATGGACTGATGAAAATACTTTTACATTCAGATGTGCCTGTTGCAAGACAATTGTACTGGGGAGTACGGTATAATTAAAAAGTTGAGGTCTCGTGTTTGAGTCCCGGGTTGTGCAAAGTGATATTGAGATTTTCTATTTATTGTCAGGCCGGAGTGAGGAATTTTGTGCCCGATATAGCGACAAGCTCGCCCTCTATCACATTGTGGGACGGAACACACAAGGCGAAACATGGGTATCCTGGTAGTTTATGTATGTATTTAATTAACTATGGATGCAAACCTTACGTCTTATAAGAATATTGTGTATTTCAGCTTCGAATCGTAGATCTTCACGCACGCACGAGTTCCACGCAGGCATGGAACCGCACGTGGCGGAAACTAAACCAGGGCGTGTGCCCTCTGGTTGTGGTCTTCTGTGCAATCCGTGACGACGGATTGATCCTTGCTCCTTGTCGATATATATATGATATATACGATTTTTGACTTCACTTTCTCGTTGTTCTGTTGGTCGCTCTTGCGGTTCGAGTTCGATGAGAAAAAGAACTCGAGGATGTTTCGATGAGGCCGCGTGTGTCGTCGAAGTGTGGGTATCCCCGGTGCCGTCGTGATTCTTCTTGTCGTCTGGGCGATCTGGTCCCAGCCAGGTGGATCCCGTTGGGGAAGCCCGGCTAGGCGATCAGCGACCGGACGACGTAATCACGAGGCCCGCAGTTCAACCCGCTCCTTCAGACGGTTGTTGGCGGAATTGTCTTCCGCTAGGAGATCGCGTAGAATCGCCGTTGCGGACGGCGAGGGTCTTTCGTCGATCTTCATACAGGTGCAGTTTCACGCAGGCATGGAACCGCACGTGTTGGAGATTCAACCAGGGTGTGTACGTACACTCTGGTTGTGGTGTTCTGTGCTGTGATGTGATGGTAGTGCTGCTGGTGTTGCAGGTCGCTCTCGAGGTTCGCATCTTGCGGATGGTGGATATTCAGTGAGGCCGTGTGTGCGCGCGTTGAAGTGTGGGTATCCCCGGTGCCGTCGTGATTCTTCTTGTCGTCTGGGCGATCTGGTCCCAGCCAGGTGGATCCCGTTGGGGAAGCCCGGCTAGGCGATCAGCGACCGGACGACGTAATCACGAGGCCCGCAGTTCAACCCGCTCCTTCAGACGGCGGCGGTGTCGTCGTTTGGTGTCAGCGGAGTTGTCGTCCGCTGTGGAGATCGCGTTGAGGCGCCGGCGTGGCCGGCGATGGTCGATCTCCACACACGCGCAGTTCCATGCACGCATGGAACCGCTTGTGGTGGAGATTAAACCAGGGCGTGTGCTCTCTGGTTTGTGGTCTTCTCTGTAGTGATGGTCGTCGTACTGGTGTTGCGGGTCGCTCAATGTATTTCAGCTTGCCTCCTTGGGTTTTAATATATAACGTCCGTCTTGCCAGTCTATTTCTTATGATTTCTAACACAATTCCCAAATATCGTTCTCTTACAACCTATGACGTCACGTCAATCCATTGATCGTAATTTTTTTCCAAACGTCATTCATCCATGGACAATAACTTTTTAATTTCACATTCAACCTGCGTAGTATTCGCACCTACGGCAATAAATTTTACCTCGTCTATGAATGGTTTGACCGTGAGAAACTTGTCTATGGTCCCTTTGTGCGTGAAATTCAGTTCCGTTTTGCTTGAATGGAGTTTTGTGATTATTTTTTATTGTATGCACAGGTGTAATGCCTATTTTGTTTGTGATGTAAATGTGTCTTTAAAAACAAATATTGGATCGTTGTATGGGTACATCGACTTTAAGTAGTTTCAAAAAAAAAAAAAAAAATATGTTTTCATACGGTATGTTATGATAACTAAGTAATGAAGTACATAATTGGATTGTACCTGTAAGTTTATCTTATCTATCTTCCATCTAATATTATACACAGGAAAGATTTGATTGTTTGTTTGCATTGAATAGGCTCTGACACTATTGGACTGATTTGAAAAATTATTTTACCGTTAGAATCCTACATTATACTCGATGAACATAGGCGATAGAATATTATCAAAAAAATATGTCTTCACCCGGTAGGAGTCGGGCCGGGCCGCTAGTCTTAAATAAAAACACTGGCTCCTGTTTTTGTTTTCCTACTTGAATGGTTATTAGATATAAGAGCTTGTTTGGAATAGAACGCTTTCAATTTTTTTCTGTATTTCATGTTATGTGGTGGTTAAATAGGTTTCATTATTTTTTAATTATTTATTGCTAATTGCAGACTTCATTATAATTGAGAGATCGATTATGACGTCAGACATATGGTCTCTCATATGTGAGAGGCCGCCTGGGTAGGATCACCGCAATGTCTACTTCTCCCGCAGTGTAAACGCACTGTTGTGCTCCGGATTGAAGGACATTGTAGCCAGAGTAACTACTGGACATATTGAGACTTAACATCATATGTATCAGGACGGTGAGCGCAGTGGAATATTCAGCATTGCTACTGTCCATGAGCGGTCGTATCGCTTACCAATAAAAAAAAACGCTGGTCTAGTGCGTGTTAGCGGACTTATAATTTTTTGTAAATAACTCTTTTATCGCCTATTCAATGCAAACTATTAAATCTTTTCACTTTATAATATTAGTATAATATAGAATTATAGACTTACATACAGAAGCTCACGCCTTACTCCCAGAAGGGGTAGGCAGAGACAGCCACGACAATACCTAATCTAGTTGTTGTGAAACTAGTTATAATGTGGGTGTGACTTATAATAGTGTATTTTCTTAATAATGTTTTTTGTTTGTCTTCAGAGGCTTGCCACGCCTTAGGGAATACGTTTACGCCTCCGCGAAGCCAATGTTTTCTTAATACAATGGTATTACGAAGCGTGGAAAAAATAGGTTCTAATATTTCGTTATAATTTCTTCGCTTTATATTTATAAAAATATTATTTTTATATGTATTATATTTATAATATAATGTGATACTTACATAGGAAAGATAGATTGGCAGTCGTTTAAATTAATGATGTGATTTATTTATATTTAGTTTTGTTATCGTCACTTTATATTGAAAAATCTTTGTAGGCATTAATAAAGTTAGTACTAGTGACGTCAATAGTTTTGTTTTGCATTTTTTTTTTCTTTAACTCCAACTATTTCGATTTCAAATAAGACACTAATTTGTTAAATTGTAAATAAATTTAAAAAATTCTTTGTTTGCTACATTTTATTGGATGCCTTTTGATAAAAACAATAAAAAAATGAGTAAAATTCCCTGTTATGAATTTTAATGACGATACTATCCAAGCCAGGCTTTAACTATAGTAGCAATAAACATTTAAATACCTGATGTGGCACTTCAGGAAGCATTTTTTATTTTTATTAGAGCTTACAAATTATCATTACGTCTCACGTAGAATATTCCAAAGATTATCAACCTAAAAATACAATAATACAGACATTAAAAAAGTTAAAATTCCAAATTTAAACGCGTTGGCGGCAAAGTGACCATAAACAACGCTTTTTTTTCTCTCCCGTCCCGCCTTTTGTGTCAGTATCCTGCTCTTTTCAGCCAGACCTTTTTAAGGTAGAAATTTATGTACACTCCCGGGCATGACCAGTAGCTGGGCTTTTAATTGTGAATTATGGGCGTTATGGTGCGTGTTTTTTTTCTTTTTCTTTATAGACGTTTCCTGGCCGGTCGGAAGGTTAGATTTTTTTCATAATTGAATTAGTAGTTTTTTGGATATTAATCGGGTGTAATACCATTTTAATGTCGAGAATGGATGAATTTCCGGTTTTTGATTTTCGAATTTCGATGGATGGGATGGGTCACTTTTTTTTGATGTATCAAATATTTTACAATAATCTTAATCATTTGATTTAATTATTTCCGCTGCAGTTATCGCTCTTTTTGGATGGAGCTAATATTTTTTTCTATTTTATGTTGAACTGACTTTATTATTTTTCATATACGAAAATATTAAACGTCATTCGTCGTATTTGTCCTGGGAAAGTCTATCGAATGACCCGTTGGGGTACTAAAAATAATTGGTGATGAATAAGCAAACTTTCTGTTACTTAGTTATAATATTACTCATAATTTTATAGACACAAAAAATATTATCATGTTAATATCATTAATTTTCTTTTATTTTAGCTAAAATCGTCTATCTTAGCACGGAAGTGGTCCTAATCAGCGCCGTAGAACAACTAATGAGAAAGGCCAACCTTCAACATTGAAGAGGCACCCAAAGAATGAGAAAAAATATTTTTCTTGTATAATATAATACTTTATGAGGATTTTTATGAACAAATTGTCAAAAAAGTTATAAAAGGTATACCACCCACTGCTATCGCAGTACGTTTAGTTACAGTATCGAGTTTTTTTCACAAATCCGCGGATCGTTTGCTAAAAAGTTCCCAATTAAAATCCGTCTCGCACCTGGCTGTGAAGATATTGGAAAAAAATTGCTTAAAAAGTATCAAAGAGGGCGTGAATCGATGTTAATGTACGGGGTTCTGTAGATATGTGAGCATTCTCAAAATTGTAGGTGTACTATGATTTTTTGAGGCATGTGTATATTACCTAGTCAGTTACAGCACGTAAATAAAAAAAAAACAAGATAAGTAAAATAATACTTAGTATAGAGATTGACAAGATTTCTGTAGTATGCGAAGTGCACCAATCCGTACCGGACTAACGTGATGGACGACAAGTCAACACCCTTAATTTTAGAATCAGTTCATTGTACTACTGTGGGACGTATATAGCTTGGGTCATTGTGCGTTATTTGACCTAAATGTCATTCATTAAAGTCGTGAGAACGAAAGAACGAGATTGATAGAGACTTATTATAACATAGAGTAAGGACTAGCCACTGAGTATCAATTTTAAAATGGCATGCGTAAAAAATAACTATATTGGCTGGCTGTCCATGCTTCAACTTCTTCCCAAATCTTTGAATCCGCGGACCTCCGAATGTATTTCAATACGTGCGAGCGAAAATTACAGCTAGCAATGAAGCGTGCGCCGTAATCCAACCCGCAGATTTTTTATATACTATGCCACGGGTTTTTAGCTAAGGATTTATGTCCGCGGGGATTCGCCCGTTTTAGATACGTTTCTTAAAAATATACACTTTATATTGTAAATAGAGTTTTATGAACGTAAGGATTTTTGTTCGTGATTCCTTTGTCGTTAGTTTCAAATAAAAAAATGTGCAGGTTTGGCGCAAATGAATATTCCATTTTTGAAATTTTAAGTTAAGAAGATTTTAACAAATTAGCTTATTTATCGTCTTAGATATCACCGTAGGGAATCTTTCGATATACCTACAACTAAAAGTAGTAGTCTAGTTCCGGAGAAAATTTAATAATTCACACAAGACGAAAAGTCCATCATAAATATTAACGTTAGGACTTCATGATTTGTGAGTCGCGCTGCACTAAACTAACTAGCCAGCTAAATGAATAAAAAATTAGGAATTCCACTAAAATTCCCAATTAGTTTTAAAACTTCTAAGATCGTAATTAAATCATACATAATTCATTAATTCATGCAAAAACTAAATTTACCTATCAATTCATCACGATTTTATATATGGCCATTGTTGTCTTTGTCCATAGCCAAAACATACGATTATAGAGCAGATAGCATAGACAATTGAATGCGGTGCGTGGCGTGCACGCGTGTGGCGTGTGGCGCTACCTAGTGGCGGGAAATTGAGTGCTCCAATTACTTGGTATTCTATTACTGTTTATGGTAGAGGAGGCCATTGTTGAAATATTGTTAGTGAAATTAATTTTCGTTGCAAGGGTGTGGTAGAATTAAAGCTTGGTTCTTATTTTGTAAGTTTTGACGCTGCCTACATGAATTCTACAGTAGTATTCTTTTACTTTTAGTAACGGAGCATACACTGATTGGTTTCGCATCGATAAGGGTGTGAGACAGGGATGTGTAGTGTCCCCGTGGTTGTTCAACCTTTTCATGGACGGTTACCTAAAAGATCTGAAAGATAGTGAATATGAGATAAGAATGAATGAGTTGTCACTAAAATGTCTTCTCTATGCTGATGATCAGGTTATTCTTGCATCATCAGAGGAGGAGCTACAAAATATGGTGACAATTATGCATGAAGCGTTTGATAGAAAAGGAATGAAAATAAATGTGAGTAAGACGAAAGTTATGGTATTTGAAAGGGAAGAGAATATGACAAAATGCGATATTATGATAGGTAATGAGCAAGGAGAACAAGTGAATGAATTCGTATATTTGGGCTGTGTTTTCACAAGTGATGGAAAGCATGATAGCGATATTGAAAGAAGAGTGAATGCGGGAAATCGAGTGAATGGTGCGCTACACTCCTTTATATAGTCGGAAGGTCTCCAAAAAGGCACGACTGGCTGTCCATGGAGGAGTGTTAATTCCAACGCTTATGTATGGTAGTGAAAGTTGGGTATGGCAAAAAAAGCATGAAAGTAAAATTAGGGCAGTAGAGATGAGATCGTTAAGGGGAATGTGTGGTGTAAGCTTGTGTGACAGAGTGCGAAATAGCGTGGTGATGGAAACTTGTGGAGTGAAAGAGGATGTAGTGACGAGAATTGAGAAAGGAATGTTACGATGGTTTGGTCATGTAGAGAGGATGGATGAAAGGAGAATTACGAAACAAATACATAATGCGAGTGTGGATGGAAGAGTCGGTAGGGGTCGACCTCACCGAACATACACCATCCAAATCGGTGATACCCTCAACAAGGGTCAGGTTAAAAGTACCCTGAACCGACGAGAATGAATGAAGACGTTGATGAAAGTGGATGAAGCGAAAGTAGTATGTCAGGATCGAGCAAAGTGGCGGTCTATTGTCTCTGCCTACCCCTATGGGATACAGGCGTGACGATTATGTATGTATGTATTCTTTTATGAATCCAACCAAAGGAAAAATGAAGATAAGGAAATGAAATGAACAAACTATAAGAAAAGGATATTGAAATTCGTTTTTTTTTACTACACAGAAGAGAATGCAGTCAAAACGTAAATATATTATGTAACATTGTAAACGTGTTGGCACTTTATTCTGTAAGTTAGCATTGCACATTTTATTTTTTTAGTTTTTTAACTTTTACTTACTAATGGAAATATAAAAAATACATGACACAATCAACATATAAAAACACGTAATTAAAGTAAACTTAGCGAATTATTTATTTTTAATCTTGTCATTGATAATCTAATGGTCTTTGGCTCACTACTTTTTATAGGTAATAAATAATATTATCACCCTGTATAGATGGCGGGCACATTTTCCCGCCTTATTTGCGACGCGCACGTGACCTAAAATGGCGTCGTGCCGAAATGGAATAAATCAAGAGGATTGGTGGCTAATCGTCGAGGCCCGCAAAAACATCCCGAACGTACTTCACTACTGTTGTAGGTTCGTTCATATGTATCATCATCATCATATCAGGCACAGGAAGTCCACTGCTGAACATAGGCCTCCCCCAAGGATCTCCACATCGACCTGTTGTCGTCGGCCTGCATCCAGCGATTTCCTGCAACCTTAACCAGATCGTCCGTCCATGATTTAGGCATATGTATGGTTACGTATAAATTCTACTGGTGGTAGGTCTCCCATATGTGAGAGGACACCTGGATGGGTACCACCACAATGTCTATTTCTTCCGCCAAACAACAGTTTCAATGCACTGTTGTGTGAGATTGAAGGACATTGTAGCCAGAGTAACTACTGAACATATTGAGACTTTACATTTATGTTTTAAGATGGCGAATAAATGTCGAGACGAGCGTGCCGTTCGCCTGATGGTAAGCGATACGACCGCTCATGAATAATGGCAAAACCATACAACACCTTGAATTACACAGCAATGCTTGGTATTCCACTACGGTCGTCATCCTACGACATAAGATGTTAAGTCTCAATATGTCCAGTAGTTACTCTGGCTACAATGTCCTTCAAACGAAGCACAATAGGGCATTCTGCTGTTTGGCAGGAGAAATAGATATTGCGGTGGTACCTACCAGGTGGCCTCTCACATATGAAGGACCTACCGCCACAAACTAAATCTTCTTTGGAATTACTGTGCTTAATAGTTGCGATTCTTTATGAATTATTTTTTGTGGATTGTCATAGTAATATTGAAATAATGTCGTGTCGTTTCCAAACAGCTACGGGTGATGTGAACGAACCTACAGTGTGAGATATTGATATGGAACAAATTAAATGGTAAATAAACGAATAGGGGAAACCATTAGATTAGACGTCCGGTCAACAACCACCGAGTAATATTATTTTAAATAACAGCTCTTATGGCTAAAATAGATACGGCTTTGGAAAACTTATTTGGTACGTTAATTTATTTATAATTTTTTTTTTCCAAAATGCTTTTTTTCCAAAATGGGTATATGCTACTAGGACACCCACGTTTCGCATCGTGTGTTCCGTCCCACGATGTGATAAGGGGCGAGTCTATCGCCATCTGGCACAAATTCCTTATTCCGAGCTGATAGTAAATAGAAAAATCAAATATCGGAACAATCCAATGTCACTCACTCCACTGGCTCAGCGACCCGAATCCAACATTTGAACTAATAATTGTTATATTATTAATCACTTTTTTCTAGAGCAATTGTCTTACTTTCCGATTTTTTGTGATATCTAATCCATAGTACGAACTTTAAGTTTGACCATAAGCTCCATGCATATGGTCGTCAGTGCTTTACATCTGGCTTCCCTAGTTATATACGTATCATTATAATGAAGTACAATATCTTTTAATTTTACATCTTGTCTCCTGTGTTTGACGGAGGGAAATTTATAATCATTCGTTTTAATCCCCTATTACTCTATTAATCCAGACCCCAGTTGTATATCTTGATCTTGTAGCATAATATTTTTTAACTTTACACGTTGTCTCCTACGTTTGGTGTAAGGAAAATGTTAAATTATTCGTTTTAAGCCCCCATTTCTCTTTTAATTCAGTTGCGACTTAAAGAAGGCAGCCTCGGTAGCGCGGTATGATTTCAACGCTTCTGTCTGATTCTATTCAATATCAGCCCGGAAACAGGAATTTGAGTCATATATGGCGATAGGCTCTGCCCCTATCACATCGCGAGACGGAACACACAAGGAGAAAAGTGTGTCCCTGTAGTAGTACACCTGCCTACCGCTTCAGGAAAAGGCGTGAGTTTGTGCATGTATGCGTACTAGAAATGACAGTGTCCTGAAAAAAATCGCTGAGTTTCAGTGTTTCGTGTATTTGGTTTGGATGAGTTGCTGTGGTGGATTTGTAGTAAGAAAGACTTTTGTAATTACGCGTTCGTTGGAAGGGTGGACAGAGGTTTGCAAACCTGAAGCACGGATAATAATGACGATTTAAGGTTGCTAAACTGTCCATAATTACGTAAATGATGGTTAGTTTTCAATTGCTTTAACGGTGACACACATTTGGGTAAAGGGCAAGACTTTTTATTAGAAAAAACAGATAACAATCGAAGATTTTTGGAACTAATAAAGAATTCAAGAACCCTGTGGACATAATTTCTTTGCATTTCAATAAGACATAATAAAAATAAACATGCTCATAGGTATCGTATACGCTGAATATTCATAACCTTCCGCAGATAAAGAGATCGCAAATTGAAAAGTCGAGTTTTGTGTAAGTCAATTCACGATTCATTCGATTAATGCCAACATCAAACATTTTTTTTAAAATGTAATTCGTTAAATCGAGTTGAATACTGCGAAATGGCAACTTTGCGATTACCGAAAAAAAGTTTACTGAGTTGACATTTGTTTTAAATCGGCGGGAAAATGTGTGTTCCAGTCTTTAAGGTTCCAGTTATAAATAATCATATTTTTTTTGTTGGTATACCTCCAAGCAGGTAATGGTTATATTCTTAGGTAATGGGTAATTCAGGGGTAGTCAAACATAGTCTAAAGGGTCTGTTAGTTTCGGAAGTAACAGTGTTTATGAATGATCGGCGACCAAATGCCTATTTTTTTTTTTTAATAGGGAACGCATGGACTTCATACGTTTGAATTATTGTGAAAACCTTTCAAGTAAGCCTTATGCGACCCTTACGACGTTTTTTGCCAGCGATGATTGAGTGTAACAGTAGCGACATACATAAACAGGGAGAGCAAGTATAAAATTGTGTTTAATAGTTAAGTGACTATTTGTAATTTGATTTCATAAGAAAATATTAATTATAAGCCCAGCTATCAACATTAAGAGCATCCACACTTTCAATGTTGGCGATTTGGTGTTGAAAAACAACTAAGCCTTTGCTACCGATACATTTATTTTTTAAAACAGAAAACTTACCTAATTGTTAAGAAAAATAATATCTTTATTGAATCTTCTTAAACTGTAATCAAGTAATAAATAAATGGATATATTGGATTATCTTTACTGTATCGAAGGTAGAGTGCAGATAGTATTACTATTAATTTTCTATATTAATAAATCGAAAAACAAAGTGAACATTCTGTGAACACACAGGTGAACTACCAATACCCATTGTGTTTTTTAATTGTCTTTTATTACCATAATATTACATAGGTACTCTGTCATTCCCCGATCATAACCTCAATTTAATTTAGCGGGTAAATTACATCTGTCAATATGGCATAGACAAGAAAGGAATTACGCGACCTTTTTTCCGCAACGGACGACAAAAAGAGGTTTTGATTTATGCCGAAAGTATTAAGAAATTGAATTTTGTAATTCTAAAAGGCGCGGAGGCGGTGTTCGGCAAACCGTTCCGATTCAATTTAGCGCCGCGTTAGACAGACGCCGAAATGTGAGTTCATTGCATTTCCCTCCTTTGATCTGTCCCTTATCTTTGAAATGGTTTGATTGCTTTTTATGTCATCATAATTTTCATTAGAGACGATTTTTTATTGACTTCCCGCGGTCGGCTGGACAATTAGGACGGGTGTATCGCGATTTTTTGATATAAGCAATTTTTCCAGCTTTGTAATGTACGTTGATCTAACCCTTGGTAATGAGTAGAATATTTGGTGTTAATTAAATTACTACACTTTCTAATTTTAATTTTTAGCACAGTTCCATAAAGAGATGCTGTCATTTAGAGTATTTACAGCCAAAAGTTTTCTTTGTCTTTTGATATAAAATTCAGAATAAAAATGACGTACCATGATAAAATAATATTACAGCTTCCGTAACACTGTTGGTTAGACACCGGTTCTGAAGCAAGAGGAGATAGTTTCACCCTCGCACCGACACAAATGTTTGTTGTGGTTAACACAATTGTGGTTCAACCACAATTATTGCGATCTGAATGTTTCTGACATCGAAAAGTTTTATAATTCCTAAAATCTCAAAACAAGACTTGCAATTGAGATATTATGCATCTGAATAATGTCTATTTATTCTGAAAAACCTCATCAAAACAAACCATGACGCAACACTGTTATCATCAATCCCTCTCGCAAAGGGTCCGTCAGAAAGCTGTGTAGAGGCAAATCCCTCTCGAGAAGCAGTCAGGCGTCGCTCCACAAATGTCCAATAGTTTGGGACCCTCCGCTACTTACATGTTAAAGAATCCATAAATAATAGAGTTGACGTGTGCAGCGATTGGGTTACGCGGAGTTGCCAGCGGGAAAATACCTGCTGTATTTTAGGGAGAATGTGAAAGAAAGAAAGAAAAATAGTGTTATTTGCCACAAACACTAAAAACGATGTACAAATACAGATGCACAAAAGACTTAATATAAATAAAAAATAAAGAAGAAGTTTGCATGTTGTGGCTATGACAAGTAGGTGAACACTCAGCAAATAGTTTGGGGCATAAATGTGGAGGTTAAGGACGGGTGGTGCTTAAATACTATCTTTATCAGCCTACGTCAACCCACTATAGGAGGAAGACTATGTGAGAGGCCATCTGGGTAGGTACCACCGCAATGTCTATTTCTCCCGTGAAACAACACTGCTTAAATGCACTGTTGTGTTTCGGATTGAAGGACATTGTAGCCAGAGCAACTACTGGACATATTGAGACTTAACATCTTATGTCTCAGGATGGCGAGCGCAGTGGAATATTGCTACTGTTCATGAGCGGTCGTATCGCTTACCATCAGGCGAACGGCTTGCTCGTCTCGCCATTCAAAGCAATAAAAAAAAAAAAAAAAGATTTCTAGGCCGAATTATTGTATAGTACTATACTTTATCAGCCTATATTAGGCCAAAGTTGAACAAAGATCTTCTATTTACTAAAAAGTTTGAATAAAAGAGTTTAAGTATATAAACCACGCATACTTACAACCCTAATAATTTCCCAAAAAATACTCAATTTTAACAACCATACTTCAAAAATCTTGAAATCTAACAGCTCACAGTGAAATAGGTATGTCTATATATTGCATCATATTTCATGCAATACTTCAAATAGTAGGTATGCCATTAATATATTTAGATTATTCTAAACTAGAGTTCGCGTAGGTATCGGTTTAAATGTTACATTAACATACATAATACCTATTTTTTTTTATTTGTCGGTTCGAATTTAATCTTTGGCTAGATTTAAATATAGGTACCTAATCTAACGTACTCTGTGGTTCAGTGGGGTGGGTAAAAAGTGTATGGTTTATTTAATTAATTTTGACAAATTATTGTGTAAAACGCCCGGTAAAATTTCGTTATTAGTTTTTTTTGCACTCTGGTATGTATTTTAAAAATATTTTAACTGGGATATATTTATACTTTTCTGTTTTCTAAAGGTAACTTCACAATATACTTAATCAAATGTTTTTGAATTTTATTTTGCAGGCACGAATCCATATTTGAGAAGAACGTAACAATTTTGCATTTAATATAGGGAGTTCTAAACTTGTCAGCTAGCAACACCACGGGCCCCTTGCAAATCTCGAGTCTATGGTGCACCTAATGCCCCATTGTCTGTGGCGCGGGATTTATTATTCATTTCGCTAATACATCTGTATGTTATTAGTTTTGTATTTCTTAGGTATCCCCTTTTAAGTAACTGAATAGCGTTTACAACTTCATAATTTGTAGGGAAACTTCAGTACGTCCAAGATGGATGATAATAGGTTTAAAGAGTTTAATCAAATTCTAACTAGCCTAGAAATCAGATATAGGGCACCAGAATGATAAAATCATATAGATTATTGGGTAATTGGGCATTTGTTAGCCAAAAATCGTCTATAAAGATGTATCTGTGTGATCTGATGCGACAATTGATTTTGTATGAGTTTTATGAAATATCGAAACTAATATTACAAATAAATAAATAGTATAAAGAGGAGAGATTCTATTAATTATTTGCATTGAACATGCTCTGAACTAGTAGACCGATTTGAAAAATCTCTCATAATTAGAATCTTACATTATCCTGATGAGCATAGGCGTAAAAATAATTTTAAAAAAGTGAGCCGCTATTTCTTAATATTTTCTCAGGAGTCCGGAATGGAAGTACTGGCCAGATGGGTAAAGGCTTTATAATAATAATAATAAATCTTTATTCACTCAGACAATTACAGTCCATTTGATTAGTAGTACAATATTTAACTTACGAGCTACCTGTTAGTTTATTTTGAAAATATATATTTTATTATTTTTTAACATTCATTTACCTATACATAAATCCACATATATAAGAACATACATACAAATTCATATAGTTCCACATCAAAGTGACTCCAACGTATCTGATTCATTTATATAGTTCCACATCAAAGTGACTCCAACGTATCTGATGGCAAGTTTTGATTAAATGAGAATGACTATTCACAGTTTGGTAAAAATATTATAGATCTTGATACCGATATTGCTTAAAATTAATTAAAGATTTTTTTATGGTTTATCCTTAAACATTTAGCTCTTCTATCCCAGGCGACAGATTCTTAAAAAATACAGTTATTATCATCACATTTACATTTTGTTCACAGAGCCGAAGACAAAAATCACTTTTTTTTTATTGGACATCAAGTTCTTTTCTCCAAGAAATCCGGGCCTAAGCCGCAATTATGTTTATATTTTTTGAAAAAAATGTTATTTCCCTACGCAAGAAAGTAGGTTTCATCGAGGTACAAAAATATTCGCATCGATACTAAGTTTCAAAGCATTCTCCTTTAGTGATGTAAATAATTTCGGCAATTATGAGAGTATAGTAGTAATAAAGTGACCTGCTTTGCTCAATTTTTATTTCAACCCAAGGTATACAGTAGGAGAATACTTTGAGAATGTCTATGACGTTAAATCCGCCTGCATAATGTTTGTACAGAAAGCAAATAAAGCTAATAAATATAGGAACAAACATATTCTTACCTTAATATTTTCAAACTATATGAAGACAATTGTATTATTCTCTTCCGCACTCTTCATTATTTCGACAGCCTCCGTGGCGTAGTTGGTTAAACGCTGATTGTGAAACGACAGGCCGCGGATTCGATCCCTGCACCAAGATAAATATTTAAGTAAGTTATCATAGTTTAGGGTTAGAACAATGTTTGTGACACTTTTATTACCTTTATTTTTTTATCGTGTATAACTTTAGTATACATAATCATCACGCTGTACCCATAGGGGTAGGCAGATACTATGTGTCAATTTTGCTCGATCCTGACATACTACTTTCGCTTCGTCCACTTTCATTAATCTTTTATCATTATTATATTTCAAATCAATGATCACTGTATTGTCTTTTCGTCTTTACTCGCTTCATATCTTCAACAACCTACGCAAGGGTATTTTAAGCACCATGCTCTATTAAAATCTCGCGATCCCTCGAGACATATTAGTCTAACCCTCAACAAGTTAATAACGTGGTCGGCAGCGTGTAAAGTACATCGGGCACTTGAGACCGCGTGTTTTAATAAAATGAACGGCATGTGGCCACTACAGGGTTGAGGGCGCTCGACGCAAATGTTGGACGTATCGGATACTAATACCGCACTAGTGCTGTTAGCTTTTTTGTTTACTTTTTTTTATAACCCTGCAATGATTGCGTGGTTTTTTGGAAATATCGATTTGTCTGTTTATTGTTTTTTGCATGTGAGGTATTTGTAGATTTGATTAAATTTTCTAGCATAATGTTAATTAATCTATATATTTTAATAATATCTTATAGTATAATTTAATACCGACACGTTGTTGAAGATAATTCGGTACTAAAAAGTCGTAAGTGAATGCACGGGAGAGTCCTTTCAGCAGTGGATATTTTGTGGTTAAGAATGATAACTCATAATTAAACTGGAGGTAATGTATTTGCCAAGCCTAAAACTCTTATAAAACCGCGAGTTTATCAGAGATTTAGCTGAAGAGACGCAGATTTCCCTTCTAGATCCTTTCAGGAAGATTTTCCACTAAAGAAATTGATACTAACATTGCAGATGGAAAGAAATTTGTCGAAATTTAAATCAAAACAGAAAGATTATTATATATATGTTATATTATTATATAATTATTTTTAATTAACCGGTAAACTTCATACAAAAACAACCTAAAATATAAATTTCCTACATAAATAATGTTTTAGACACTATAATTCCGTATTTATTGAGTGAAATCACATGCATAGCCTTTTAAAAATAACATTTATTCTTGTCCTTTCTTAAAACACATCTAATGCGCTTAATGAGTGTAAATACAACAATAAAAATCACAGTTTATTGTCATCTTATGTCGGCCATCTTGAAATGTCAAAGTTTAAATGGCGCAATTTGAATTAATCATCATTACGTGATGCAGTTCTTTAAATAGCGTTGAAAAGATGCAACACCTAACTGCATGTGAAAAAACATATATATTTTTTTACCATAAATGGCGAGATGATAATTTCTTTCGCCTGATGATGTGACACGAAGCTCATGGACACCAGCAAAACCAAACAACACTACCAATTACGAAGCAATGGTAGGCATTCCACTACGCTCGTCATCCTGAGACATAAGATATTGAGTCTCAATATGTCCAGTATAGCTCTTTTATACTTGCACAACAAAGTTATAAACATTGCATAAGATGGTCAGCGTAAGTCAGAGTATTGAGTAAGCTCAAAAGCGGATACATACAGCCTAAGCCCAAGACATGAACCACAAGAGTCAGAAATTTGTGCCCGATATAGCCATAGGCTTGCAACCTATCACATCGTAGGACACAAGGCGAAAAATGGGTGTCCTGGTAGCATTTCTGCTAAACCGTTCAGGAAAAAAAAATGAGTTTAGTTTTATGTTTGTCGTACTGAACTTTAACTATATAAATTTCTGATAAGCCAAGAGCAGCATGACAAACGATCTAATGATGGTCGCAGAATGTCGCTGGTTACAGGTCGGTTTTAGTAGTTTGCCGCCAAACCCTTTGGGACGCGTATGTTCAGAAGTCGACTTTCTGTGCCTCAATATGATGGTGAATAAGATAACATTTTATATACGAGAAGACGATAAGTTCTTGCTAATCAAATCATCAGTAAGGCATCTTAAGTTTGGAAAATTATAGGCATTATGACGGTGCAGAGAATTTTCCAACAAAAAATAATATAATGCAAGATGCAGGAAATCACACTAGCCCAAATAGCTATTTTTCTATTGCGGTAAGTAGCGAGACGTGCGTACCGTTCGTCTGAGATAGTAAACGATACGACCGGTGATTGATAGTATCAAAACCAAAAAACACAATGAATTATAAAGCAGTGCTTGGCATTCCACTGCGCTCGCCATCCTGAGACATATGATGTTAAGTCTCAATATGTGCAATAGTTATTCTTGCTATAACATCCTTTAAACCCGAACACAACAGTGCATTTCCACTGCTGCTTGGCGGGAGAAATAGACATTACCGTGGTACCTACCCAGACGACCTCTCACATATGAAAGACCTACCACAAGTAAGTGATACCAAATAGTGATCAGAAAAATTCAATACATTACTGTGTCACCCACCCAGGCCGTCTCTCACCTATACAGACCTATCACTTGTAATTTAACGCTTATTATTTTTTTTTTTTTTTTATTTATTTTAAGAAGGCTTACAGACTAATTACGTTATATAAATTTACTCAACTAAGTTGTCTAATTGCTAATGACAAGCCACCACATATAAATAATAAACTAATGTCGACATAATTGAAAAAAGAAAAAAATAAACAATATAAATAAGGCTAAGAAAATATATATATATATAAAGAACAAGTATAAAAAGTTAAAATAAAAAATACAGTTATCACAAAAAAGATTGTAGCTGAACAAATAACTATATAGTGTAGGTATTGAGTACAGCTGTGAGTAGATGCCGTTAACTATACTCATTTATCAAAAAAGGTTTTAGCTTATTATGCATAGCTATTGTTCATATTATACTATACAGAATGGCATATTGTCTATATTACATTTACTGTTAAATTATTATAGATACAGTGTCCAGATATTTGATGATCCAGATCGTTTAGTATGTTATGCAACGACATAGTAATTCAGGTCGGGATTCTTAATTACACAGCTCCATCGATTGCGTATACATATGTAGAGACAGCTATGTATATATGGCAGTGAGAGTACCGCTCCTTGTAATATATACACTCATTGGTACATTCTGCGACGGAATTGAGAATTGTCGCATAACTTTTCAATTAAATCGAATCGATATATTCTTAATTCGATTAGAGTTTTAGGAATCTTTAATTTAAAAAAAAAATGTTTTACAGATATGACAGCGTATACAGGGTATATCAAGACTGCTACCGAAAACGAAGCCGGGTGGTAGTCTAAGCGACTTCAGACACAATGCAACAGAAAAAGTTGCAAAAAAAAGTGTCAATTTTTTTTTTGTTATTTTTTTCCTATGGCCATATTTGGGTGGTAAATACATTTTTTCCTAAAATAATAGTGTATACCCTTTTATTTATAAATACTCTAAGGTATAAAAGAGTTTAAATTATTATTTTAGCAAAAACTATGGATTTACCACCCAAAAATGACGATATTTAAAAAATCATAAAAAAAAATTGTCGCGTTTCTAGGCGAAATTTTTAATTGCATTGTGTTTGTAGCCACTAAAACTACCACCCGGCTTCGTTTTCGGTAGCAGTCTTGAGATACCCGGTATAATGACTCGGCAATGGCATAAATATCATTGCTTAGTGATTTTCTTAACTGGCTGATGGTATACAAAAGAGTAAAATATATTTAAAAAAATATTCCATATAGTATTTGTATCGAAATAAAATCAAAATGTATTGAGAGTTGTAGAATGTCCTCGCTACGCGCAGCAGCCGTCAGGGAAGTGGGGCGCGGCGTGCGGGCAGAAGATAAGCGGCTTAACTCCGCACTAGAGCGAGACGCAACCATACCGACATCTTACGCGTTAGACAGGGACAGCATCACATCTCTATATACAGCTGCGAATATCACCGCGTACGCTCGCCTCACCACGTTCCAAATTCAAACGTAATATGTCAAGCGCGAGCTACTCAATTTTGAATTTTATATTGGCAGGTTTGAGTTTAAATTTCCCAAGCGACTATTGGTGGGTTACCCATTCAGTGTTGCCGATGTAAAATAAAAATACATTTTCCAGGGAATATCTAAGGTACAAGTAAAGTTTGCCTTCGTTGCGTAGTTATAAGTGTGTAAGGGTAGTAACCACCCCTAAACAGCTAATTTTGAAGAACTCTAACCGAGTTTGTTGAAGACTTGGCTCTCATTTTTACTCTGTTGGCGTTTATTATGTTTGCTGCGTGTTTTTGTACTGTTCTGTTTAACTATTTGGAATTGATTGGAGTAGAAATATTTCTTGTTTTCCTGACGCCCTGGATACAATATAATATTTTTCAAAACATCGTGAGAACACCTGTATACCATATGGATTTATAAAAATTTCTGTGGTATGTAAGTCCGCCAAACCGCATTAGGCCAGCGTGGTGGACTATATGGCCTAACCACTCTCAATCTTACTCTCGATTGTAGAGGAGGCGCGTGCCCTGCAGTGGGACGTATATGGGCTGATACATTAAAAGACAGTTTTCTATAATTCATTTTTACAATATTTACATCCAGGTTTTTCGTATATGAGATGGCGCTTTTGTGAAACATATAATACAAACGAATGACCCATTTGAATTATTTTGTTGTAATGCTTTTTCTTTCATAGTAAAAAATACAAACTCATTGTCGTCTGGTTTTGGGTCAGCATGCTTGACTTGCGTCTTGCTGATTGGGTTGAACTATAGTTGAATAGTTACTTTTTTTATTTAGAAAATATCGATATTTGAACAAGATTTGCCCGTTTTCCCCAATATTTGACCTAACTGGGGCAGACAATTGTAAAAATAATAAAATAAATTAAATTTAAAAGCGTTTAGATATTAAAAGTATAGGCTTACAGAGACTTAATACCTACTACATAAAATAATGCAATACAAAAATATGGGATCTAAATATAATGTACAAAATTATTCTACAAAATTTATTAAAATTAATTTGCACCGTCACGTCAGTGGATATATATAGGAGATACTAATTTTGCAATAATTTGTATATGTGAAGTCTACCAACCCGCATTAGGCCAGCGTGGTGGACTATATAGCCTAGTAGTGGTATATAAACTATATACCACTCTCAATCGTACTCTCGATTGTAGAGAAGAACTGTGCCTTGCAGTGAAACGAATGTGGCCTATTAAAAAACAAACCAGCTTGTGAAATTCATCAGACTTTCTGTTTATCTCTCTTCAAATTGAGTTATATAGGTTTGCAACAAGCCAAAAGGTTCCTTAGCCCGCCCTTAGGATAAGCGAAAGGTAGATATTTTCTCCGAATGGCTCTATGCACATAATTTTCATGTAAATAAATACACCCAACAGTCACATACATAGTCCTGACCCCATACTAAGATCGAGTCTTGTGTAGTGGGTATCAGGAACTACGAGAGACTTTCCGGTCTCACAAACACCCAGACCCGACACAAATACCTGTGGTTCACACAAATATTTTTCTCGGTGCGGGGATCGAACCCGCGGCGTCTCGTTTCACAGCCGGCGTCTAACCAACTGCGGCATGGAGGCTGTCAAATATAGTGTTTGAGACTGTGTGTTTGTGAACCGAAAAGTCTCTCGTAGTTCCTGATACCCATAACACAAGACTCGATCTTAGTGTGGGGTCAGGAATATGTATGTGACTGTTGGGTGTATTTATATTTCTGTTTTTTCACTGTACTGTATCAGCCCATATACGTCCCACTGCAGGGCACGGGCCTACTCTACAATCGAGAGTACGATTGAGAGTGGTTAGGCCATATAGTCCACCACGCTGGCCTAGTGCGGGTTGGCGGACTTACATACCATAGAAATTCTTATAAATCACTATGGTATGCAGGTTTCCTCACGATGTTTTCCTTCACCGTTTTTAGTGCGTGGTGATTGACTATCAATACACACATGACTCCGAAAAGTCAGAGGTGTGCCCTGGGATTCGAACCCGCGACCACCGTGAACATGTGGGCAGCCGCGTCTAGTCCGTTTACCCACAGGCCACCACGCACTTGTCTTCTGTTTTTTATTATATTTTAATTCCTGAAAAAGTTGTTTCTAATTATTGCATATAAGAACTCTTGTGGAACGAATTACCACTGTCTATCAGGCAATCTAAGACACTACCAAGCTTTAAGAGACTTGTTAAGATAAATTATTTGTCACTGCAGTAACCTATTATCCTGTTAAATATAAATTTTTTGCTCCTCTTTACATAAATCATCATTATAGTTAGCTCAATATATATTAGCATGTAGTTATATATTTGTATGTATTTATAATTTACGTTAGGTATGTAAATTAATATAATATAGCATGTACATCAATTAATATTTATTTATTTATTTTCTCTCACTATTTGCACTACCTTATTTTTCAATATCATAACAATCCAGTCCATCTAAAGGTTGCCTGGAAGAGATCACAGATAGCGATAAAGCTGCCTATTGTATCCATGTTTTTAGTTTTTTAAGTATTTTGTATGCGTAAATATAAATAAATTAGATTTGTTAATGCACTAAGCGGGATATACAATTCAACTCTGAATTAGTTGAGGCTATCAGCGCAAAAGTGGTGTAACCCACAGTTTTTTTTAGTACGGTTTTGGTGTAAAATACATTCGTTACAATATAATATAAAATACACAATTTATGTAGATTCTACAGTTTTTAGAGTAAATAAAAAACAAATCATTTAAAATAAGTTCACAAAATAAACTACATCAAAATCAATTTAAGTTAATTTTAATTCCTCAATTATTTCCTAATGATGTAGGTTGGGGTTACGCCACTTTTGCGTTGATAGCCCCAATTATAAGTACTGAATAATTCTTCGAACAGCCATTTACGAGTACTGAGTTGTGTAGACAGGGTTGATTCAACATCTTCAATAAATATTATTTTCTTGCTTTCTTTCTTTCTTTTATCTTGGGGGTTACTCTATAGTCTTTACTCTAGCATGAATGTTCGAATGTTCAGTGCCCCAAGCAGGAACATTTGGCTCTATAGTATAGTAATCGTAATAGTAAAATTTTGTATGGGAATTTGAACAGCGCCATTGTGAGCGTATTTGGAACTAAATTATGGCAGCGGGAAACATGGGCGTAGCCAGGCCATGGGCTCAGGGTGGGGCAAAAATCTAAAATAATATTTAAGTAGCAAACTATACCCGTTGTCTCACCCCGGTGACTTTTTCATACAAAATGGTTACACTCTATAGCACCATGTATTTACAGGGCATATTAAGTGTGCTACCGAAAACGAAGCCTGTAGTTTAGGAGACTTGACCGACAACAAAAAATTTAGCAAAAAAACAGTGACGGACACCCTTTTATTTTTAAAGGCTCTTTTACAATTTACATTGGGCCGGATCTGAATATAATATTTACTTAAGGATTTCAATTATTATTTTAGCAAAAACTATGTATTTACCAGTTACCACCTAAACACGACGATAATTAAAAAATCGTAAAAAAGTTGTTGCGTTTTATACGAAAATTTTAGTTGCAGTGTGTTTATAGTGTGGTCAGGGATGCTCCTATCTAGTAATGGGTATTATTGCTATTTTAAATTAACATCACCATCTTGTTATTTTTGAAGCCTTAGCATGCTCTATATTTCTGCTATTGCTAATTGCCCCCCCCCACAGAATTTGTAAATCTGACCATATAATATTATAGCCATTTTTGACATCTAAAATTACACTTACAAAGTTAACTGTTCCATTACTTCTTTCAATGGGTTTGATTTCAAACGAATAGTTGAGCATGAGAAGCGATGCAGAGTTGAAAGTGGGGCAATTTGGACATGGGCAACGGAACCCCAGGGGTCAGAGGCTGGCCAACTTTCTGGAGACTTTTTTTCATAAGCGGCCTCATAGGATACGTACCTGGTTGAGTCCTAAAGTTCTAAGATAGATTTTATCTTAACGACGAATAGACGGATATTCAGGGATGTCTTTGTGATCAACAGGGTGAAAATTGGCAGTGATCACCGGGCACATTCAATCATCCATCATCCATCCATCAGCCAAAGGAAGTCCACTGCTGAACATAGGCCTCCCCCAATGATTTCCACAGAGACCTGTTGGAGGCAGCCTGCATCCAGCGACGTCCCGCGACCTTTACCAGGTCGTCGGACCATCTTGTGGGTGGACGTCCTACGCTGCGCTTTCCGATGCGCGGCCTCCATTCGAGCACTTTCCGACCCCATCGGTCATCAGATCTCCGCGCTATGTGCCCTGTCCATTGCCACTTCAACTTGCTAATCCAGTGGGCTATGTCGGTTATTTTAGTTCTCCTACGGATCTCCTCATTTTTGATTCGATCTCGTAGGGAAACCCCGAGCATAGCCCTCTCCATAGCTCGTTGAGTGACTTTGAGCTTCCTAATAAGGCCCATAGTGAGAGGCCAAGTCTCGGTGCCGTAAGTCATCACTGGCAACACACAACTATCGAAGACTTTCGATTTAAGGCACTGAGGTATTTTGGACGAGAAGACGTCGCGTAGTTTCCCGAACGCTGCCCAACCGAGTTGGATTCGACGATTGACCTCTCTCTCGAAGTTGGACCTGCCTAACCGGACCACTTGTCCTAAATAGACATATTCGTCAACAACTTCAAGAGTCGAGCCCCCAACACCGATGGGGGTGGGCACAACATGGACATTCGACATGATCTTCGTTTTGTCCATGTTCATTTTAAGACCCACCTGTTGGCAGACTCGATTGAGGTCTTCGAGCATAGTGCTAAGGTTTTCCAGCGATTTTGCCAAGACTACAATATCGTCGGCAAACCGAAGGTGAGTGATATACTCGCCGTTGATGTTGATGCCGAATCCTTTCCACTGCAAGAGTTTGAAGGCATTTTCCAGCGCGATATTTTATATTTTATATTTTCCATATTTTCCTTTAGCGATGATATCCCGGACATCAGCCTGTGTGAGATTGAGATGGCCCTGAAGCAACTTAAAAACAACAAGGCGCCGGGCGAGGACGGAATAACTTCAGAGCTTCTGAAAGCGGGCGGAACGCCGGTACTGAAAGTCCTTCAGAGGCTCTTCAATTCCGTTCTCCTCGAGGGCTCAACGCCAGAGGCATGGAGCAGGAGCGTGGTGGTACTGTTCTTCAAAAAAGGTGATAATACTTTGCTGAAGAACTACAGGCCCATCTCGCTCCTGAGCCATGTCTATAAGTTGTTGTCGAGGGTCATCACAAATCGTCTCGAACGCAGGTTTGATGACTTCCAGCCTCCCGAACAAGCCGGTTTCCGAAAAGGCTTTGGTACCATAGACCACATCCATACGCTTCGGCAAGTTATACAAAAAACCGAGGAATATAACTTGCCGCTTTGTTTAGCGTTTGTGGACTATGAGAAAGCCTTTGATTCGATCGAGACTTGGGCTGTGGTACAGTCTCTCCAGCGGTGCCATATCGACTATCGGTACATCGAAGTGTTGAAGTGTATATACAACAACGCCACATGGTGGCGGTCCGAGTACAAGATCAGAGTACGAAGGCTATTCCACTACAGAGAGGCGTGAGACAGGGAGATGTCATATCTCCGAAACTGTTCACTGCACATTGAATATTAATGTCCAATTAGAAACGCATCGCTAGATAAGTCTACTCTCTGATCTAATATATAAGTATACTAGCGGCCCGGCCCAGCTTGGTCTGGGTGCATATATTTTTTGATTCCACTCCACACCAAATACATGTTATTTTTCGTATAAACACTTGTATACCTAAACTTGACGTAGCTGTCCTACTGTCCGGCTCAATCCCGTCTCATCCGTCTGTTCAGTCTCTTCCCAATCCATCCCGTCCTTTCTCTTTATTATCCATCCCGTCTTATAACGTGCATTTATATTTCGTCCTATCAAATCTGTCAGCTATCCCAGCCTTCTCCCGTACCTTCCACTCTATTATATCCCGTCTCTCCATATACATGTACATATAAAGATTGCCTTATGAAATTTTTGTGCAGCAGAAATCGTAATATTTTAATTTCACCACAATTTCAAAACCAAACGTCCAATTTTAATCATTCAAAGACCAAATATTATCAACATAAACTGTATTTATTGATGAAATAATTTATTTTGATAAGGATTAATAGCATGAGTAAAATAAACGCGTTTAAATGTAGTCCAAAAAAAAATTCAAGATTTTTAAATAAAAATGTGGTTGTTGTGCCTCACTCGACATAGATAGGTATAGTGTGTCGCGGGCTTTTTTGTAGATATTTATAAGATCTACAATTCATTATAACATTTTATGGTTCTATCTTTTGTAGTTTAGGCAGCGTACGCAAAATAAGTAACTTCTTTGGTTGATTTTTTCAGTTTGTGTCCGAAAAATCCAAATATCTTACGGAACCCTATTTTTTTCCAAAATAAAATATAGTCTATGTTACTCGTGGATAATGTAGCTTTCGAATGGTGAAAGAATTTTTAAAATCGGTCCAGTAGTTTTTGAGCCTATTCATTACAACCAAACAAACAAACAAACAAGCAAACAAAGTTTTCCTCTTTATAATATTAGTATAGATTAAGTACAATTCGAATTGACCAATACCACCTTCCTATACCACGAAATTATCCATTTAAAAATGTGTCTCTAACTTTTTTTTTTATTTTTTTTTATTGCATTGAATGGCGAGACGAGCATGCCGTTCGCCTGATGGTAAGCGATACGACCGCTCATGAACAGTAGCAAAACCAAACAACACCTTGATTTACAAAGCAATGCTTGGCATTCCACTGCGCTCGCCATCCTGAGACACAAGATGTTAAGTCTCAATATGTCCAGTAGTTACTCTGGCTACAATGTCCTTCAATCCGAAACACAACTTCAGCCGTTTGGGCTCTAGGAGTATGCCAATTTGTTAATCAGTCAATTTAGAGGTTTATATCTATCCATAGATAGTACTTTATTTAGATTTAAAAAAAATAGGTTTGGTTAGGTACCTTAGAGGCCAGAGTCAGGGTGGGGCAAGGGCCCCACCCTGCCCCACCGTGCCTACGCCCATGGCGGGAAACGTTTACGACACTATAGTATAGTAATCGATAGTTTTACTATACAAATGTATGAAAAGTGGTAGCAGGAATAATTTTTGACGTATAGTATCGTTGTACTAATAGTATAGTAATCGTTGTCACGATACTATTGCTATACGATATTTCAGAATGTTCCTGCTTGGGGTACTGACGTTGAACGTCAACAGATAAGATAAAAGTTTTCCATTTCTAAAAATCAATACTATTCTCTATAACCTATCATGTGTTTTGATTTTAGTCTAAGATTACGACGTACGATACATTTGAACGTTTTGTAAAGTATTTAGGCATATCGGACAGTTTTACGTGCGTTGTTCACATTTGTCGTTGTGGCGGACCACAGAGTAACCCCCTTGATATAGGCCTCCTATCGATCACGCTTTTCTTTTGAGTTCTACGCGAGTTTTATCCACTTCTTGTCTTCAACGTTAAAGTGCGTGGTGATTGACTATCAATACACACATGACTCCGAAATACGGTTTTCTATGCTTCCTATACTTTTATAAGTTTTTTTCTTACCTTAAGTTTTGTAAACAGGTTAAAGCTGTGATATGACGCTTATACTCTGTCACAAAAAGCCACGAAAAAGAGACTTCAATGCATATTATGTTAAGTAACAATTAAAAAAGAGTATTTTATTTTACGCCGGCTGACATAATTACCGCCATAATTAACTTCGTCCTGATCACCATTTGGTATCACTTACTGGTCGTAGGTCTCTCATATGTGAGAGGCCGCCTGGGTAGGTACCACCGCAATGTCTATTTCTCCCGCCAAACAGCTGTGTAAATACACTTTTCTTTATCGGTTTGAAGGACATTGTAGCCAGAGTAACTACTGGACATATTGAGACTTAACATCTTATGTCTCAGGATGACGAGCGCAGTGGAATGTTGCTACTGTTTATGAGCGGTCGTATCGCTTACCATCAGGCGAACGGCTTGCTCGTCTCGTCATTCATTGCAATAAAAAAAAATAGAACACTAGACTGCCTTGTTAGGGTAGTTGTACTACGATTCGGTTAAAAAGCTAAGTTCTCGGGTTCGAATCCCAGGTCGGGCAAAGTGACATTGAATTTTTCTATTAATCATCAGCCTGGAGTCAGATTTTTTTTCCTGATTTGGCGATATGCTCGCCCCCTATTACATCGTGGGACGGAACAAACAAAGCGAAACGTGGGTGTCTCGGTTCCACTTCTGTCTATCCCTTCTAGGATAAGGCGTGGGTGTTATGTTTTATGTATACTGATAAACAAGATGTTAACTTGGTTTGAGAGGCTTTTATCATAGGGGTGCGACAAGTACAATTTTGAACTAATGTTAATGTTTAAATAAACTATATATTTATATTAAAACTTTATTTACTTTATTTACAAAGTTGTACTATAAAAATCATGTCAATTTGAAATAATAATTAATTACAATTATGGAAAGTATCAAAATATGTTCCAATTACCCCAGTGTTGCGATGCGTAAATTCAAATTTCCCAAAATGCCATGAGATTCTGGTACACCTATAATCTATATTATAAACCATCGCGTCGCCTGATTTACACCTCTGTTTACCCTTTCTGAGAAAAAAAGGGGGAGTTTATGTATGTATTTATACTCGCTATAATAAAGTAATTAACAAGCCCAATGTGAAGAGAGAAAAACTTTTCTTATGACTTATAGAAAGATGAAAGAAATACATTTATTTAAGGCGCAAATATACATAGGTAGGAAATAAAATAATTGAAAAATAACATGACAAAAATACAATTAAGCAACTATATTTTTAATCACCAATTTTATGTTTCTGTGATTACTGTTTTTTTTTCGATTTGTTTTCTTTTGTTTTTTGTTTGTTACATGGTGTTATGATTAAGAGTTATTTTTTTTTTATTGCAATGAATGACGAGACGAGCAAGCCGTTCGCCTGATGGTAAGCGATACGACCGCTCATAAACAGTAGCAACATTCCACTGCGCTCGCCATCCTGAGACATAAGTTGTTAAGTCTCAATATGTCCAGTAGTTACTCTGGCTACAATGTCCTTCAATCCGAAACACAACAGTGCACTTACGCAGTGTTGTTTCACGGGAGAAATAGACAATGCGGTGGTACCTACCCAGATGGCCTCTCACATATAAGAGACCTACCACCAGTAAAATATTATTATTTTATGAGCCCACATTTCATCTTTATGCTGCAGTATGAGAAAAGTAACACTGCAGCGCTTAATTTTAACTGACGCCATCTTCTCAAGTTTCATTGACTTGCCATTCCAACTGCATTCTAGGCTTGCGACTTCTAGATGTCATTGAAAATTAATCTATTTCAAGACAATTATTGATAATTTAACTGAATTTGTTTGAGCGAGGGAATGCGACTGTCGAATCGTTTGTAGGACGTCTGTGCAGTGAGGCTTCAGTCATCGAACCCGCACCTATCGGGTTACGGACACGCTGTCCTATTGTTTCCAATGACTAATGTTGATGAACTCAATTTTTAGGTATTAATGATGGTAGGTCTCAACACAGGAGACAAAATGTAAAGGTAAAATATATTGTACTCCAATATAAAGATATTGGAGTACAATATATTTTACCGTATTATTTACATACAAGAAGGGGTAGGCAGATGTGCCAGGACATCCACATTTCGCCTTGTATGTTCCGTCCCACGATGTGATCGGTGGCGAGCCTATCGCCATATCGGGAACAAATTTCTGACTCTGGGTTGATAATGAATAGAAAAATCCAATATCACTTTGCCCAACCCGGAATTGGAACCCGAGACCTCATTTTTGTAACCGCACCTTAGTACAACTACGCCACCGACTGCTACCGAAAACGAAGCCTGGTGGTAGTTTTACGGCCGTTCTCTATATCCTATCTATCTTTAACAAGAGGTTAAAATGGATATCGTTACTATGTCGATACCACTGTATGCTTCAATAAACAAAGATAGACATACAATATTATCTTGCCTAGATATGTATAAATATATGCACCTTATCTAAATATCTCTGTCTTTCTTTACTGAAGCAAAAATGGTATCAAAATTTCGAGAGACATCTCTTGTTAAAGATAGATAGATTATAGAAACCGGCCGTTAGTGGCTACAAACACAAAGCAACTAAAAATTTCGCGAAGAAACGCGACAGTTATTTATTATGATTTTTTAAACATCGTCATTTTTTGGTGGTAAATCCCTAGTTTTAGCTAAAATAATAATTTAAACTCTTTTATACCCTAGATTATTTATAAATAAAAGGGTATACACTGTTGTTTTAGGAAAAAATGCATTTACCACCCAAATATGGTCAAAGGAAAAAATAACAAAAAAAATTGTCGCTTTTTTTTGCCACTTTTTCTGTTGCATTGTGTCTGAAGTCGCTTAAACTACCACTCGGCTTCGTTTTCGGTAGCAGTCTTGATATACCCTGTATATGTATATTGTATATAAAACTGGGTAAGCCAGATGTAAAGCACCGACGACCATATGCATGGATCCTATACTAGAGTATGACCAAACTTAAAGTTCGTACTACGTACTAGATACCACAAAACAATGGAAAGTAAGTGTTCATTGGTAGGTCTCTCAAATATGTGAGGCCGCCTGGCTAGGTACTACCGCAATGTCTATTCTCCTCGCCAAACAGCAGTGTAAATGCACTGTTGTGTTTCGGTTTGAAGGACATTGTAGCCAGAGTAACTACTGAACTTAACATCTTGTCTTAGGATGGCCAGCGCAGTGGAAAACCAAGTATTGGTTTGTAATTCAATTTGTTAGGTTTTGCTGTTCATGAGCGGTCGTATCGCTTACCATCAGGCGAACGGCATGTTCGTCTCGTCATTTAATGCAATAAAAAAATACTGTTTAGCCATTGACCACCCAGTTGGTTGCCTGATTTGGTTTTTATCTTAGTACCGAAATTCAAATTTAGAAATGCTTTTTCTATATAAAAATAAAATAAGCATAAATTATTTTAGGAAGTCCACTTCGGATTCTTCCAAGGACCACTGTATTAGACAGTTATATTGTGTAACCAGTTTAAGATTTTTTTAATGTTTCATGATATTATGTGACTACCTCGGTGGCGTTGTACTAAGTACGCTTACAACGTTGAGGTATCGGGTTCGAAAGTGAAATTGGATTTTTCAATTCTATATCAGCTCGGAGTCAGGAATTTGTGCGAATTATGGCGCTGGCCCGCTGTAACATTCTGGGGCGGAAAACACAAGGCGAAACGTGGATACCCCGGTAGCACCTCTATCTACCCTTCTAGGAAAAAGGTGCGAGTTTATGTACATACATAAACTTACACCTTTTTCCTAGAAAATTATTACCATACATACATATGCATGGTAATAATTTTTAACGCGCTTTTTTAACAACAGGTTTTGAAACTTTTGTGAATGAAACCAGCAAAGTCAATTAGTTTTAATCGTGTCTGTTATTAGATTAATCATATTTCTTGTTGTTTTGCTATTCTAAAGCCTGATATCGTAAATATCAAATAAAATGTGATTGTAGCTAGAATTTCTCAGTGGCGGGTACTGTCAATTTACTATTTATTGGTAACGTTAATTGTGCACCGAAAATAAGTTACCCAAGCGATATTTCGCGATTTTTTTTTTATTTCTTGAATGGCGAGAATAGCGTGCCGTTTGCCTGATGGTAAGAGATACGACTGCTCATGAACAGTAACATGAAAACCAATGCAATGCTTGGCATTCCACTGCGCTCGCCATCCTGAGACATAAGCAGTCTCAATATGTCCAGTAGTTACTTCGACTTCGATTTCCAGAAAGGGATAAAGGGATATTTATTAGTTAATTAGCACCTGCTTTTGTCTCTCAGCACTGCCTTAAGTTTGACTGGGGGAAAATCCCCTTAGGTATTAAGTTCGCCTATACTATTTATGTGTACAAACTGTTAAATAAATAAATAGCGATAAGGCCGCCAACTATTACCATGCCTTCAGTTTTAAGTATTTTATCTGTTTATTGTTTCTTTCTTCATAAATTTTGATGCACAATAATGTACAACAAAAAAATAATTAAAAAAAAATATCTCATACAGACTTACATGAGTTGATTGATGAGTAATTTTTTTAAGCAGTGACTTAAGCTAGTATTAGTATATTTCCTTTATTTACTGTTACTTTGTAAATGATTTATAATACTAGATAAATTATTATTTACATGAACCCCTGTGCGGATAAAAGTATCCTCAAAAGATTGATATGATACGGTTTTGTGCTACTATGGGTCCAGAAGGGCCCAGTGGTTCTTTTAATTTCAAAAGGTCGCCATGTCCTATGTTTCCCGTTTGCACAGCAAACAAATTTAATTAGATTTAATCGTGTCTATTATGAGAATACTCATGTTTTTGCTGTTTTGTTATTCTAATGTCTTATATCGTAAATACGTTATAAATTCACCAAATCAATTACTAAATAAAGATTGAGGTTAGGATTCCTCTGTGTATACTGTGGCATCATCATCATCAACTCAGCCACACGAAGTCCATTGATGAACATAAAATAATAAATAAAATAATATTTGTATACTCACCAAATGTTGATTTCAGGTGTGTAGTGTGCCAAACTCACAAAAATATCCGACCTTTGTTACATTTTAAGAAGTAATATTAAATGAATGTGGGTGTATTTGTATCGTACGGATTCAACGAAATCTAGTTTAGACTCAAATATTTTATTTGTAAAATTACAGACTACCTTTAATGTTATGAACCATATTGTTTGTGTTTACTGTATATTGTTTTTCTTGTTTTTCTTACAAAAACTATTGTAGTACTGGGCTGGTTCAAATTGTAAAAATAATGATTATTATTATTTATTTCTCAAGAATTCCTGAATATTTGTACCAATATATTGGTGACTTTATAATTCAACATTATAATTTACAGTAGGGATGTAGGTAATGTCCATGTATGGTTATTGATTTTTTAAATAAATAAAACACATGAAATTGTATTTTATATGCATATATTCGGATTCAATATTTCAATAGCTATCAGTTAAAATACAACTTAAGTTACAAAAAAATACACTGACTCTTTATCGAACGCTGTACTTACGTGCTTAACACTAACTTAGCTATGTCCAACCTTAAACTTTACTATAAATTACAAACTTACACTCCTCCAGTTGGGCTTTAATTAATTAAATTACTAATTGTAAAATAAACCAGTAAATTAAACTAATAATCTCTTTAGCATTTAATTTAATTAATTCCATTTTCAAATCGGCCGACGCGACCAATGGGATGTCGCACAACGTTCGCCAGCTCCCATTGGTCGTTCGTTGACCCCGCGATTTTTAAATTTAGAATTTACATTTGACATTTAAAATATCGCAAAATGGCGCTTCCAAGCATTTCATATTTCAATTCATTATTTAATTTATTTAAAATGAAATTATTGCTCGATATAATTCAGATTATCGAAATAAAACGATTAACCCTCATCCAAACATGGGTTTGTCTATAACGCCATAGATAATTTAGTCCATGGCAGGGTCACGTCACTGTCAGTGGGCGCAGCCAGGAGGCAATACTGTAGTAATATCTTGAGCAAATATACTCATCTTCTTTGGAAATAAATAAAATTGACAGACAGAAAATATTTTGTACACACATAATATCGACTAGAATAATCTAGCATTTAAAAACATACAACACTAGACCCCGGTCTAGCTTGCCTTTTTATTACCTCGCTACGCCCACGTTGATAAAAAAATACGAAAGTCCTTATAATTAATTCACATTTACAATCTGGGCACACACATATACAAAATAACTCTTAATATTTACAAACCGCAGCGCGGAGGTTTCACGAGCGCTCCTGGCGACGAAACTTGGAAACTAATTGGAAACGACAGTTCTATATTTGAATATATTTTTGATTTTGATTTTATTGTTGAGCGTCTCTGACTTTGTATATCGTTTGCAGAGGTAGTTAATCGCAGTTTTATCATAAAATGAATGACAGGAAAGTAAAAAAATATTTTTTTCTTTTTGTCGTTCTCAAATAGTTTCAAAAGTTAGTTACCGATAGTTCTTTAGAAACTCCGCGCCGCATACACTATAACCGCTTTAATTTAGCGAATTCCGTCACTAAACGTAACCTAGAAAGAATTAAATTTTCACATATGATATGACTTCAATTTTTACACGGTTTTCTCGAAGCGTTAAAATTTTTCTATACATATATAAATCTAAATTAACTCGGGGTTGAGTTTTTAGTTCGATATAAATAGGCCATCATTTGATTTCGTTGAATTTCGTTTTTTTTTTGCAAACCAGAGCAAGGGTCAAAGACGTGCTTCATTCTGATCTTTAGTGTTTTTTTTTTAAAAATTGATTTGTTGAGTATGAAAGCATGGCTTTAAGTCTTGCTCTAAGTTTATTTAGACCACAAATAAATTAGGCCAGGGAATATTTGGACCAGAGCGGCCCTATGGGAGCTTCTGGGACAGTCCCACCTATCTGAGGGCGTTGACCCCACCAAAATGCATTACGTATCGACACGTGGTTGGGCGAGAATTTTTCCGTTTTGAATCCATTTTGAAAATATATAAGAGAACGTATTTTTTTTATTTTTCAAATTCGCACAATAATGAATGAACACGGAACGTCTGGTGCGAATTTTGAAAACTAAAAAAAAAATATCGTGCAATGATCTGTAACAAAAATTCATTTCTAACAAAATTTCATGGCTATTAAAAATGAATTTCCATACATTCCTAGATATACCACACATATGATCCGCTCTTGAAATTCGATTTAATTTGTATACGTAAAACTTGGTACAATCTAGAACAAAACGAAATCGATTTCCAAGAGCTTACCAGATGTTTAAACGAAAAAACTCCCATCAAACCGCGCGGTATTACACTAAATAACCATTTACACATATATTTACAACGACTAGATGTACTACACCATATTGATGCCGTATTTCTCCGGAGCGAAGTAGCTGTTACCTGAATTTGAGAAGTTACTTATCTGCGTGGCTTGGAGCATGCTCAAATGTGGTGAATTTTGCTGGTTCTCGGGCGATTCCGGGCCTGAGGATAGTATGTTGTGGGATGGCCACGCGGCTGGAGGTGAGGGGTTGCCGAAGGACACCTGGTTGTAGAGTTGGTTGCCGTTGGTTGACAGGTTGTGGCCGTGGTGGCTCGCGTGTGATTGGTTGACTGAAGAACCGTTGAAGTATTCCATCTGAAAAAAAATGCTGTTAGTTTTGGGAACTTAATAAAATGTTTTTAACACTAGGATTTCTGGGTTTAAACTTCTTTATGTGTACTTTAAAAAAAAACACAAAACATAAATGCATTATAATTCCGTCACGGAATCAAAATACATTGAGTAAACAACCAATGGCGGTTATGTCAGTGAGTGGCAGGTAAATTGTCAATTCCAAATGACGTCGTTGTTTCCACTTTTGGCCACCGGGCCAGATAAGTTTGTGGCTCTATACTCATTTAAACAGATTTGTTGTTTGAACCTCTTTTCCAATTTTATCGAAATCCCGCATTATAACGCAATTTCACAAACTGAACTCAGTCGAAATATTTACCGGGAATATTGTAATTATTAAGTAATTTATTCAGTTTTGTACACCGTAAAATCCTTTGTAACATATTAATTATTCGGGGAAAAGTTGTTTGTAATAAATAAATCCCTTTTTCGGTATATTTATTAATTAACTAGCGGCCCGACCCAGCTTCGCCTGGGTGCATATATTTCTTGATTCCACTCCACACCAAATACATGTTGTTTTTCGTATAAACTCTTGTATACCTAAACTTGACGTAGCTATCCTACTGTCCGGCACAATCCCGTCTCATCCGCCTGTTCAGTCTCTTTCCAATCCGTCCCGTCCCTTCTCTTTATTATCCATCCCGTTTTAACGTGCATTTACATTTCGTCCTAACAAATCTGTCATCTATCCCAGCCCTCTCCCGTACCTTCCATTCTATTTTACTTTATGTCCCTTCTCTCCATATACATCCTTATCCTTATACATATAAAGATTGCCTTATGAATTTTTGCATTAAAAACTTTTGCGTTATTTATTGTCCATCCAATATTCCTTCCCTTACTTCAGCACTAAAATGCTGTTTTTCCAAAAAATATTGCACGCCATTACTTTTTGTTACTAATAAAGAGTTGAAATATAAAATTTCATAGACATAACTTCAGTGGTTTCGATTTTCTTAGACATAACATTTCAACCCTTTTTTACTCCCTTTAGGTATAATATAACCTATTTCACTCCGATACGATGTACATTTCTATCAGTGAATTATAGCGAAGGAAAGGCCACTGTAAAAATTCGTGATAAAAATTGCATTCGATCTTGAAAAGGAGTAAGTATAACTTCTTATGCTGCATTTACACGCTTGGCCAACCTCAGCCAGCCTCGACCAACGGCAGCGTGTAAACGGAGTGTTTGGCTCGGCTGGCATTATGTTTTTCATAGTTAATAGCTTGGAATTGGTAGACGTTGGCCCAGCCTCAGCCAACATGTAAATCTACCATTACGTGTGAACATTTTTTTATTTCATTGTCCTATATTAATGTAGCTTGATATATTCTCCTTAGTTTATACAAAATAAATTTCTGAACGCATGCATAAACAATTACAATCAAATAAAATGTCAATCCATTTTCACTACTGTCAATATTTTACATCTTTAAAATCTAAAATACGCCATTAATCGAATATTGTGTTGTCGATTCGAAACCTTTATTTAAATACGTTCTTTAATTTGAGGGAAGAGTTTACCATATCGACAGGGTGAAAATTAAATGTTTGACAGTTACAAACCCATGAACATTTTGTATAGGAAAATCACGCACACTGTTTTGATAGATATGATTGAATTTGAACTTTATACAATAGCAATAAAGTTCAAATTGACTTTACGTTTAAGTCAGAAAACGTTTGTATGGGAAAAGGAAAAGGGCTGTTTTTAGGGTTTTTCCGGCAATTATTCGATTTTTTCTCGCCGTAAGAACCATCCTTGGACTTCCACAAACATTTTAAAAAAAGAATTATCGAAATCGGTTCAGTCGTTCACACGTGATGCCGTGACAACGCGAGACGGGTTTCATTTTTATATATATAAATTTACGTAAATAATTTTAATTTGAAACATCACGTATTTTAATAATAACAACAACATCGACACTGAAAACTTTGCTACAAATACAAAATAATGTTTTCTTTTTGGGTTTTATTAAATTGTATAGTTTTTTTCATATTCTCTAAACTTTTTATCGCGGGACCCGGTATATCCAGAATGCAACCGAAAACCAGGTGGTAACTTTAGTAAATTAAGACACAAAGCAAAAAAAATATTGGAATAATGCGTCTTTAAAAATATTTGGGTTTATAATTTTATTTTAGGAAAATCTATGGATTTACCTCCCAAGGACGATCATAGTTCAAAAACTGCAAAAAAATACTTCGTTTTTCAAACGCCAAATACCATATTGTTTACCATTAGGTATTCCGATGTTCAGGCGATTATACCACAGGTTTATTTTTCGCTCGAAAATCCTTCAATCTATACAAAAACAAACAAAAAAACTCAAATCACCTGACTGGGATAGTACGGCGAGTTGTAAGCGCTCTGCCCATACCCCTGATGGTGGTGGGACGTCGAATAGCTTCTGATGTAGTCCGAACTGCCAGGCCAATGGAAGCTGTTGTAGCTGTCTGGATGATAAACATTCCCTGGCCCATTGATGCTCTGAGGAGTGATTGGCGGCGACGGAGTGGTCATAATCGAAGAGTTGGAGCCTAGGGGAGTCAAATTCCCAGTCAAACGGGAGCTATACTGATCCTTTACTAGATTACTTCCGAAAGACTTCTCGGAGTAATCCAATTTGTAGTCCAGCCTCTTTGGGCTGCTGTATAACTCCTGCTTGGGCGTGACTCCGTAGTTATGGATATTTGAGACCGAGTCTGTTTCTTTCCCGCTCGCTCTTGCATCATTCCCGTAGTGAGTGAGAGAGGTAAGATTCTTATTGAGTGGTGAGGACTCGTAATTAGCCGCTTCCTTCTTGCAGATGACGTTAATAGGGGGACTGACTGATGTAGTAGGAGTGATTGGAAGGTTGGGAGATGAAGTGGTGATGCTGTTATTCGTAGTCAAGCTGTTTGCTGAGCTGGTTAGGGTCTTGGAGGTGGTGATCTTCGTTGAAGATGTTGAGGAGCCTTTCAGGCTGTTTGAGACTGTTGTCTTGGTGTTGGAAGACGATTTGCTCGTGATCTGAGTGTTGGTTTGCTGCTGCAGTTGCTGCCTGCATTTCGCTCTTCGGTTCTTGAACCAGACCTGGTGAAGGAGAATGGTTTATTAGTTTTCATACTATTAATAGCAGAGGTGTTGATTGATACTTTTTTCCAGTTTTTGAGTTAATTTTTTAATTATAAAACGAGGCGCTCATTAGTTCGGCTGGATTTATGTTTTAAACTTATTAATTGTGGCTTTATAGTATTAATAAGTAACCATTACGAAGGAACATCGAACTTTATACACCTTTGAAAATTTTGTTTACAACTGTAATGTAAGACTTTTTCGGTGTTTTCCTTCAATTTCAAAAGCCATAATTAATTTAAGTAATGTTCTAAGATATAGGTAAGTCCTGAGATTGATTTAAACACTTCTCCAACTCGGGATGAAAATACCCGATTTTTCTAACACCATGTACATTCCGATTTACATCGCTAATCCCCTACCAAGTGTGACTGTACATATTTGTTTCTCGACGTATCAATTACAGTTGCATGTTTGCAGTGAGATCATGGGTGATTTATTGCAAGAGTTTTTGTGGTAGGGGACAGCTGGCCCGCAACGGGTGAGGTTTTGGCCAAATTGTAGGGTAGTTGTGTGGGTGTTAAGTGTGGTTTGTTTGTTAGGAAAAGTGTTATGTATTTTGAAAATAAATAAAGTTTTGTTGAATTTACTTAAATATGTTATTTTACAACAGTTTTAGGAATACATATATTTTTTCTAAATAATTTTTCATGTTTACTGATGTCGAGTTGTTTTAAAATTAATTTAATATATTTTTCAACTATTTAATAATTTTCAACTATTTTTTTGTGGACACCTTCTTTACACTTTGTAAACAAACACTAGGTGCTAGGTAGTCTGAAGGGTTAAGAAGAGAATATGTGCGTAGTAGCCTGTTGATAAACGGACCAGACGTGGCTGCCTATATGTTCACGATGGTCGTGAGTTCGAAGCCCAGGGCACGCTCAGTAAATACCAACACACTAAAACGCTGAAGGCAAACATCGTTAAGAAACCGGCATACAATAGTGATTTATAAGAATTTCTGTGGCATGTAAGTCCGCCAACCCGCACTAGGCCAGCGTGGTGGATTATATGGTCTAACAACTAAATCGTACTGTCGATTGTAAAGGAGGCCCGTGCCCTGCAGTGGCACGTATATGGGCTGATTCAGATGTAAAATCACCAGAAAACTAAATCGAATTACAAAATTTCGCCAATAGGCCAATGACGCCACAGATTGGCTCCAACGTGCGTTGCCACGCGCACCCCGGATTAGCCAGCCCTCACCTTTGTTCCGAGTCGGTTGGATAAAAGAGCAATGCCAGATGGGCCGATTGTACCATTGATTTTTGGATTATATTTTCGCTGAAGGGTTATGGGTATGGTCTATACTAGAGGTTAACTAAATTCTTGATAGTATTTCCTAATATAAATAATTATTATAGATTGGTATTTTTGTATACAAAAACCACAGATATATGACAGACAGACTAACCGCATAGAGTATTAGATATTGGCCCCAAACTGATAAATTACAAATGTTTTTACTAGATTTAATTTTTCTTCGTTATAGTTTAATTACTTCATGTTTCTTAAATAATTATAATGAAAAATTCGTCTGAACCAACTGAAATTATATTTTTGCATTTGATAGCTTAATTTAGATTTAACTAACACCGTTATGAGCCGAGTAAAAAGAAAAACTAGGGAACAGGGAAAACTATATTTTATAATATTTTTCGGCACATTAGCCTTTCCTGCATAGGGCCTCCTTCAGAGCATAATTTAAATGTTCGAAAACTATATTATTTGTTTTTGAACACTTTTATTTATTTAATTTTATGTTTTTTATATTTCGTTTAATTAGTTTTTGTTGACTACTTTCGTAATATTATTTTTAAAAAATTATACATATTTCAAATCGATCCACGTGCAATTAAGCCCTTCTGAATCATTAGCAAAATAGATAACATCAGACCACTTTGAAAATTTAGTGATAATGAGTCGTGTGTTGCCAAATCAGCAAAGCAAAACAAGCCAATTAGCGGCCCTCTGTACGTCCCTATTGTCCCCATGTGGATTCATACTTTGTCTTTCAACTTTTGCTGGTCGATCTTGATAATCATAATTAAGAAAAAAAATGGTATGATTAATAGGCGTCTTTTGAGTATTTGATGGCCAATCTAAATTCTTATCTAGTAAAAATATAAAACTAAATTTTAATTGACAGAAAATATAAGTAAGTAATAAAATTGATACACATAATTGCCTATGGTTTCTTAAGTTTACGCATTGAAATTGAACCAACTTTAACGGATTTGGTTCAATTTTGTCGCGGATTTGGTTGAATTTTTACATTTTTTATTTCCCGACACGACGCGACGTTATCGTCGCAGTTGTCTAGCGGCAAGCGTTCGCACTGCCAACTCTATATAAAATATTTCGATACAAGAATATATAAATATGATGCTTTATTTTCTTTTAAGTAATTTTCGTCGAAGAGGCGAAGTCCCATGTAGTATGTTTCGTCGGAATTCCCTTCGACAACCACGAAGTCAACGTTGTGCCAGTGCAGCGCAGCTTCGATGCTACGCAGACGTTGGAGAAACGTCAACGGTCATAAAACGACTGTGTTATAGAGGCCTTAGTAGCCCAAGATACCTTTATTTACCTAGATCTATCATTTTATTTTCAAGTTTTATTTCGTGGTGAGTTGCTTGGGTGAAGTTTAATGTCGCCAATATGCTTATTGACATTGTGGGTGGTATTCAATGATGGTAATCATTATTCCTCAAGTGAGCCGTTCATACATATACCGTACTTATCCTTTAAAATAATCTAAAACATGAACTATTCAGTAGTGAGCCCACAGTAGCTTTAACCCTCGATTAATACGATTATCAAAATATTTTATTTTGTTTTAAAATTCCGTGTTCAATGTAGCAAAGAGAATCGGATTTGGGACATTAACTACGCATACCAATTTCACTAGACATTATCGTAATCCATTTAATCTTTAAAATTACCATAACACTCGGAAGGCACGCGTAAATACCGACTATTATTAAGTTTCAATTAAGTGGTGATACGGCGTCTAATCCTTCCCACCCATGGCGCCATTAAGAAATAAACTCAATAAAATTCCCCGCGATCCGTCCTCGCCGACTGTTGACGGTTGACTGCTCACTAATTCGTTCAAACGTTCAATTTATACCGACACGGTTAGGGCATTAGCGTGCCAAATCGAATTACGCGTTCCAATTTTGATATTTGAAAATTGAATTATTCAATTGTTCGAATCGCCATCTTGTTTATCTGTGTTTGAATGTTTCGCGCGGTTTGCAATGTTTTTCTTTTCCTCAATTTCATCGATTGTAAAATATTGTTACATTTTATTGAGCTTTAACAAATATAACAGATTTGTGCAATATTGTTAGATAATGTTTCTAGTATTTCAAATATTACACGGAGAGTTTGTGAGTAAGTGAGGAAGGCTTAAAATTTTGAGTTCGTAGTGAGTGTTCGTAGAAACGAGTAGCGAATTACTAGTAAGGGTATTTTGCTTCTCTGTTAAAGTGTGCGGTGATTAACTACAACTTCTTATACGCGGCTCTTTTCACTCCAAACTAGGCTATCGTTCATTTACTCTATTCGGATTTAAGAAAATTTATGGCAAAAGACCTTTTTCAAACGGCTATACTTTCGCAACTCAAAAAATGCCGTTTGCTCCGATAAAGTCTTTCTATCTCCGAGTAATTTTACCCTGTAACTCCTCAGTATTTAGGTTGAAAAAATATAAACTCTTTTCCCACTCAATGTAATAAAACCTTCAACTCTCTAGGCTCTACAATTAATTTCCTTTGCCTAAAAATTCTTCAGGCTCCAGGATCACTTTCCTTAGTCTAAAAAAATATTTTAAAAGTTCCTTACCTGCACTCTAGATTCGGGCAGGTTGATCTTCAGCGCCACTTCTTCGCGCATGAAGATGTCTGGGTACCTAGTCTTGCCGAACAGAGCTTCTAGCACGTCCAGCTGCGCGCGCGTAAACGTGGTTCGCTCCCGACGCTGCTTGCGCGGGTTCACTCCTGGGTGGGGAAACTTTGGTTAGTTTAATTATGGAAAATATTTTGAATTAAAAAAATAATTCCACATCGGTTCAGATGTTTGAGAGTAATCGGTGAATAAATATAAAAAAAATATTGAGACGAATTGAGAACCTCCTCTTTTTTGAAGTCGGTTAAAAATGCTAGCTCTGAGTATTTTGTACTAGTACGACAAAGTGACTCCAATAATTTTAAGTGCAATATAACCCGAACGGAGCATTAAATAGCGAAGATTTTTTTTTCTAACGCTGATACAATATTTTTAAGTGTAATTTCACCCAAACGGAGCATTCAACGGCGAAGAAATTTTTTCGAACGCTGACCGACACAATTATTGCGACATGCTTGTTAGATCGGCTTTCATTCCCTACGATGCAGTGGCCATACACGTTCAAAAACGCGTATCCTACCCTCGACAAAGCATTACATTCTCATTCTCTTCATACATTCTTAACTAGCTCAATTATACCTGTTCAATTGTTTTAAGTCCAACCGAGATATCGAGCCGAAGACCTCATGATTCACAAACCACTTTGCCACAATCAAGGTTTATGAAAACGTATGGATATAGAGAGTATAACCAAAAATGACATAAGCGCGGTCCAAGTTTAGTAATGTAATTAAAGAAACGGCGCTCGAGGTGTCGCGATGGTCACCAAACGAGTTCCCGTAACACGAAATGTATCGACTTGACACTTTTTATACCTTTAATTTATTGATTTTTTTTTCTCAGAGACATTTTGACAGCCTCTACGGCGCAGTTAGTTACACGCTGCCTGTCAAACGAGACGTCGCGGGTTAGATTCCCGCACTGAGACAAATTGTGAAGCCCACAAATATTTTAGTCGGGTCTGGGTGTTTGAGAGACCGCAAAGTCTCTGATACCTGATAGTGAGTCTCTGATACCTGATGATAGTTTCTGATACCCGCAACACAAGAACCATTCAATTGACATTAAACGTCATCGTTAGAAACCTACAAAAAAATTACATTTTGGTCGATTCAACTGGAATGGCTTTTTTAGGATTTCTTCTTCTTTGTTCAAATACAATATTATCTAGTACATCGTTTTTCTTTTTTTATTCTATTTCATGTAAGTATTTCTTACAACAGGGTAAGCGCGAAGCGCTTTTGAAAACGAATTTGCCGATTGTAAATTTATTCTCGTGCGAAAAACCGGTGATGAAAAATGGTGCAAGAAACTCTCTTTCGACCACTTTTTTATAATTATATTGTCATAATGATAATAAAACTTCTACCATCTGTCGCTATTAATTAAAAATAATATTAGTTTATTTTTATCCGAAGCCCATATTTGCGGTGGTCTAACAAAGCGTTATAACATATTATAATTTTATATGTTCATAAAAGATATGAAATATGACGAGTTTCATTGACCACAGAGATGGTCCTACGTTTTTCTTATTAGACTATACACTTTTCATTAGTATTTTCAATTAGTCTAACAAAGTGACTGTATGCTTGATGAAAGTACTGCAAACAAAATTAAATAAACACTACATTAGTAGCTTATAAAGATTTTAGAAATAATGACTGATGAGGCGAAATGGGTCTAGAGTGAGAGAGAAGAAGAAAGATTTTATGAATGTTAAATTACAGCCATTAAGATGTAAATACTGAATAGTAAAAAATTAATACGTATATCTTTGGTTTAATTCTTTGTATGAGACATGTTTGAGTTATTTACAGTTTGACAGCCTCCGTGGCGCAGTTGGTTAGACGCCGCCTGTGAAACGAGAGGCCGCGGGTTCGATCCCCGCACTGAGAGAAATGTTTGTGCGGCCCACAAATATTTCTTCCGGGTCTGGGTGTTTGTGAGACCGAAAAGTCTCTCGTAGTTCCTGATACCCACGACACAAGACTCGATCTTAGTGTGGGGTCAGGACTATTTATATGCCTGTTGGGTGTTATTTATTCATTTAATAAATCCATGCTTAATTATAAGGCAGCATATACAGATGATAACTTGTTTCGTGTTTTCGTATTTACTTCGTGTCTTGAAAAGACCCTAATCTCCTCAAAAACCCTTGTAACCGACCCGTGGTACAAAAACGCCACCGAGGCAGTCAGTCCATAATAATAATCATCATCATCATCATATCAGCCACAGGAAGTCCACTGCTGAACATAGGCCTCCCCCAATGATCTCCACAATGACCTGTTGGAAGCGGCCTGCATCCAGCGACTTCCTGCAACCTTAGTCAGATCGTCCGTCCACCTTGTAGGCGGGCGTCCGACACTTCGCTTGCCTGTACGTGGCCTCCACTCGATAATAATAAATAATACTAATACAATGATAGCAGGTCCATCACTAGTCGTATAAGTGGTAATAACGTCTCATCACGTTATGTTAATGCGCTTCTGTGTTACAACCGATATCGCTGCACCGTTACATTCTTACACTTTTGGATTAATTCTAAAAATTTAGTTAATATTTAATGTTGTCATTGGCTTTGGTCAAGTTAGTTTGGATTTAAATGTGAGAATGTAGCCTAATAAAGTAAACGAGGTGCATAAAAAGATAGGTCTCTCATATGTGAGAGGCAGCCTGGATGGGTACCACCGCAATGTCTATTTCACCCGCTTAACAGCAGTGTACAAGGAAGTGTGAAGGATAGGATAGGATAGGATAGATAGAAAGGAGAACTACTGGACATATTGAGACTTAAAATCTTGTCTCAGGATGGCGAGCGCAGTGGAATGCCAAGTATTGCTTCGTAATTCAAGTTACTGTTTGGTTTTACTACTGTTCATGTGCAGTCGTATTGCTTACTATCAGGCTAACGGCATGCTAGTCTCGCCATTCATAGCAATAAAAAAACCATAGGGTTCTGTAGTGTGATAAATTCATACTCTTAGCATCTGTCGTCTCGAACTATACACTACGCGAACCAAGGGTGAGTGAGATAGATATAGAAGGAGATAGATCATAGACGTGGAGGACGGAACGGGGTGTGAAGACGTGGTGTATAGCAAACGAGCCGATAAATATTAATAATTGTATTCTACTACAATGTTACACATATTAACCGTAAATAGTGACTATTACAGGTTCATAGGAACAAAACTGGTCGAATGTTTAAATGTAATATAAACTACAAAATTAAGAAAAATAAAGAATCAGAGCTGTAACTTATTACACTTTTAAATAAATGTTTATTAAACTACCACTGTCACGAGAGATCGCATTCAATCGTACAAATCCATAGACAAAGCGCATCCCAAATTTGAAAAAACAAATGCTCACGCCATGTCTCTCGTTTGTCTATGGTAACAAAAGCGCGCGTACTGCGCCGAGACAAGCAGTCTGTCTGGAACCATTCATGAGGTATCATCTAAACATACATCAAGTTTTGGACATTTAATTTTGTTTGTTTATGCTGATGGTTGTATTTGGGGTTCAGTTGAAAAGGTTGACTATATATTTTGAAAAGATTTTGCTTTGCAGTAAATTTTACTTGTCCGCTGCCTCGTATCCTACTTTTACTGTAACCTAAATAATCTTTAATAGAAGACAATGGTAGTATCGAAATATTGGTAAATTTTGTGGCTAATTCTCAATCATACTCAACAATACTAACGTTTTAGTAAAATTATTTAAAATGTTATTCTAGAACTGTTCGAAATGAGACTGTTGCATTAGTGATCAAATTTTTACATTAACTTTACTTGCTAAATTTATGAGATCTTTAGTACTTTGAAACGGATTAACACACGCAAATTCACACAGTATTTTGTAATTTTTACAACATCCTGTTTCGTAAACATGGATCAAAACACTAGCTAGAATAAAAATCTCTTTAACCACAATAATTCCTATATTACCAACAGCTGTACGGAACTCAAAAAAGACAAACATTTCTACATCTGTTAATTTAGACTTGACTAATAGCTGTGTAGTTAATGATTTTTATATTGTGAAAGGATTACCAGAGTATTAGTGTGTGCGCTTGTTTCTACGTGTCTGTACTTAGATAAATTACTAGCTTTTGTTAAAAAATGTCATTCATACGACTTAACTTATGAATGACATTTTTGAGTATTCATCTTGGGTTGAAGATTCAGTTCAATCCGGCTTGAAGGACCATTTCGATGTACAATTTTATTTATTGGAAAAACAGCAGGTTACACACATCACAATAGACAGTAAAAAGTGTAAGAAATAGATGGCAATTTACAGGTTTTTATGAATATTAGTATTTTTAATATTATACCGGGTATCTCAAGACTGCTACCGAAAACGAAGCCGGGTGGTAGTTTTAGTGGCTACAAACACAATGCAATTAAAAATTTCGCATAGAAACGCGACAATTATTTTTTATGATTTTTTAAATATCGTCATTTTTGGGTGGTAAATCCATAGTTTTTGCTAAAATAATAATCGGCTTCGTTTTCGGTAGCAGTCTTGATATACCCTGTATAATTAATATTTTTAATAATATAAAATAAGAATAGCACAGTATGTTGAATTGTGATATTGGATTGATATTCTGAGGCTACGAGTCATGTATAAGCTATTGTTGCTTTAATTTATCAGCTAAGTACTATAAGATATTTGACTTTCTCGACTATATTTTTAAATATATCAATTTAATTGTCGCTCTGATTTGCAAATAGTATAACATTATAATTATTTTTAATGTTCACCTTAAAATGTCTGAACTAATCCTTCTTGACCATCTATTGAGCCAAGCCGAATTGAAACCTCCACTATAAAAAAGAACTAAATTATTTTGCTTATGTTACGAAATCAGAGGGTGTCACTCCTATGTGACGCGACAACAAAGAAATTGTTGTAACAATTGCATTTTCATTAGGATTTGCATGTATGGAATTAATTTGAATGCAGCTGTTTGACACCCCTCCATATTTATTTTTTACCCGAATACGTCGTAGCATGAAGGAGGTTATATGATTTTGACTGCGGGTTCGAATCCCGGGTAGGGCAAAGTGATATTGGATTTTTCTATTCATTATCAGCCCAGTCAGGAATTTGTGCCCGATATGGCGATAGGCTCGCCACCTATCACATCGTGGGACGGAACATACAAGGCGAAATGTGGGTCTTGGCACCTCTGCCTACCCCTTCTGGGAAAAAGGCGTGAGTTTATGTATGTATGTATGTATTTTCATAGGTGGCGTATAATTAATATAAAAAATGTGGAATCGTTTTTTGAAACATGACGCAATTAAATCTAAAAATATAGAGCTAAGGATTAAATTTTCAATTTGAAAACTGTTTGTTTTATTGCTTGGTCTTCAGTGCGTGGTGGCCTGTAAGTAACGGACCAGATGCGGCTGCCAACATGTTAACAGTAGTCGAGGGTTCAAATCCGAGGGCACACCTCTGACTTTTCGGGAGTCATGTGTGTATTGATAGTCAATCACTACTCACTATAACGGTGAAGGAAAACATCGTGAGGAAACCTGCATAACGATTCGGAAGAATTTATATTTAAAATGCCATGCCGTCTAGACAGATATAAATATTATTTTACATGAATTGAGTCACAATACTTGGACAATATACGCAGGTACTTCTGAAACGTAAATACATTTTATTATTCGAAACATAAGGACATGAGTGACAAACAATGATTTTCACACAAAACCAACAGCTACCGTGAAGTAAAACTAACACTGAACATTATGTTTGTCGAAAATATTTTGAAAACAAGCAAACCGGCCCGGTATCACAATTCTCGTTGACGGATTGGGAACAAAATAAAAATAATACGACATCCATTTGAAACTAGCCGGAGAGCGCTCCCCATTCAAACTCTATTCCAAACAAACATTTCATACGAACTGTCACATTATCCATTGAAAAGTGAAAATAAATAGAAATATATCCGTCCCGCTCGCACTCGCACAACTTCCGCTAGAGGAACAAGGACGCGTATACCAATTGTCATTGCCTCACAATAGGGGAGCGCTAATCCTCGTGACATGGCGCGCTTTTTTCGAATTTCGATTTTTATCTCCCGGCTCCGATTGTCGATGGGTAGCGTTGTTTATGGTCGAGCTTGTCTATGACCGCTAATGGCGGATCCGTGTAGGGATCTCGTTACGGCTTGTCGATAATTTGAAAAGGTGTGGTTTAGATCGGGCAGATAATCGGGCTACTTTACCTTATCTGTGGCACGGTGGTTGATATAATCTCGTTTTTTTATTGTATGCCTAATGTTTGTAACACGCCTATAAGGGACATAATTCCATAAAGATTACGTTTTTTTGCAAGGTTTTATTTGGTTCTTGTCCTAAACTACCCTTAACTTGCTAAAACATAACTTTCCGGTCATTACATTAAGTTCTTAACTCTTTCGAAAGTAGACCTCTTTCCGTCAATATGATAGTGTGGGGTGATTGACTATCAAGTATCAACCATCTATCAACACACTCCGAAATCAGAGGCGTGAACTAAGATTCGAACGAGCAACCACTGTCTAGGTAGTAGGTACGTTTATTGCCTAGACTTTGACTCAATTTTTTTATTGTATTTATAAAAAATATCCATGTATGAAATCTACCAAAATATGTAAATCCATTGAGATTTTAACAAGTTAGAAACGTTTAAAGTCAATGCAAAACTAAAACTAGTGACGTCACTAGGCTTAACATGCATAACAGTGTACGAGTGTGAAAGAGACGGCAAGCTGTCCTCACCACACTCACTCTTTAACTAAATACACAGTCAGGTCATAAGTATTGTTACACAGTAAAAACTTTTCATTTAGAATGCTGGCCATACAAAAGTTTATTGAATTCGAATTTCGAATTGTTCATGAAAATAAAAATGTATACTTTTTAGAATTTTACCCATTTTTAAATATGGAGTGGATGCTTAAAGAAAACCGTGTTGCAGTTATTGCGTTGCATCGTTGCGGTTACGCGCCAATTCAATTTTTTGACATACTGAAAAATTTGAATATAACCAAAAGGTTCGTTTATCGTAGCATCAAACGATATAATGAAGACTCTAGTGTAGATGACAGGTCAAGAAGTCGTCGCCCTCGGTCTGTTAGGACTTCAGCAGTGATAAAAGCTGTGAAGGCGCGAATTCAAAGAAATCCCAAACGTAAGCAGAAACTGTTGGCCGTTCAGATGGGGTTAAGCAGAACCACGAAGAAAAGTGTGTTAAATGAAGACTTAGGGCTTCGAGCATATCGAAGAAAAACAGGACATCGCTGGAATGCTCGTCTATTGGACCTGAGACTGAAGAGATGCCGCGCTTTGTTGAAGTGGTACGCGGAAAAAATATATCGGGAAATTCTTTTTTCAGATGAAAATATTTTTACCGTAGAAGAGAGCTACAACAAACAAAATGATAAGGTGTACGCACACAGTAGTGAAGAAGCGAGCAACCGTATTCCGCGTGTCCAACGAGGTCATTTTCCATCCTCGCTCATGGCATGGTTGGGAGTTTCTTATTGGGGCTTAACAGAGGTACATTTTTGTGAGAAAGGTGTAAAAACGAATGCAGTTGTGTATCAAAATACAGTCCTGACGAACCTTTTGAAACCTGTTTCTCATACCATGTTCAATAACAGGCACTGGGTATTCCAACAAGATTCGGCGCCAGCTCATAGAGCGAAGAGCACACAAGACTGGCTGGCGGCGCGTGAAATCGACTTCATCCGGCAAGAAGACTGGCCCTCCTCCAGTCCAGATTTGAATCCGTTAGATTACAAGATATGGCAACACTTGGAGGAAAAGGCGTGCTCAAAGCCTCATCCCAATTTAGAGTCACTCAAGACATCCTTGATTAAGGCAGCCGCCGATATTGACATGGACCTCGTTCATGCTGTGATACTCAACTGGCCGCGCAGATTGAAGGCCTGTATTTAAAATCACGGAGGTCATTTTGAATAAACTTTAGTGTCATAAGAATCTATGTTTTGTTAAGTTCATTTTGGTATATAAATGGTTACATAATGAATAAACTTTTTTCAATTATTTTATATTAAACATGTGACAGAATTTATGACCTGACTAGGTATACTAACATTTGTCTCATATTAAAAGCTTTTATAGAGCCACAAACTTATCTGGCCCGGTGGCCAAAAGTGGAAACAACGACGTCATTTGCAATTGTCAATCTACCTGCCAGTCGCTGACATATCGGCCATTGGTTGTTTACTCAATGTATTTATTTTTCCTGCATTATTTAAAACTAGTGAAAATTGTCGAAAACTTTAAGAAGTAATGCTAGGAACGTTAAACTTCAGGTATTAAATTTTACGAAGGAAGTTAAGCGTCTTCAGATACCAATAATACCCTTCGAAAAATTGTATCATTGCGTAGCTGCTGCTGTCACAGGTTTGTGTGGTCAACTTTTCAAAATAAGTTCCACGAATACAGAACTTTGTACGTACTAGTACAATAGATGTAAGTTCATATCATAAATAAAAATGTATCGTTACGTGCGTGGTGGCCTGTTGGTAAATGGACCAGATTTCACAACTACATTCCATAGTTGCTGCGGGTTCGAATCTCAGGACACACCTCTGACTTTTCGGAGTCATGCGTGTATTGATAGTCAATAAACAGGCACTAAAATGGTTAAGGAATATATCGTGAGGAAACCTGCATACCATAGCGATTTATAAGAATTTCTATGGTACGTATGTCAGTCCACCAACCCGCATTAGGCCAGCGTGGTGGAATATATGGCCTGTGTTATGGCGTATATGGGCTATTACAGATACACTTCTTAAAGAGTTTTGACTTCTTTAAGGGGGAGCGATTTGTTAGAAATCTTGTGAAGGAAGAAAATATGCAGATGAAACTGGTCCAGTCATTTTCCCGACACTATTGATCGGATTGAAAAATCTTACTTTACCAACTTTATTGCAATATCTATTTTTAATGGCAACACCAAATTCGATTACAGCGACTCTCTCACCGGGTCGGATAAGTTTGTGGGACTTATAATCTGTTTTGACAGAATTTTTTATTTTAATCGTATTTGTGTCTGTACGCATAATTATACGAGAAATCGTTCATGTCAAATACCACCTTACCAATACGCACTATTTTTTTTAAATAAATTATTTACTTTGAAAATTATGTTGGACATTATTATCTAAATCTACATAACTAATCTATGCTATTAAGTTTTATGTTTACTTTTTAAAATATGGATATGACATGCTAGTACTACATACGCAAAATATTTAAATCAGTATTCCGAGAAACTAAAATATTCATACGTATGTAAATTGTTAGAATTAAATTAATACTAATTTCTTCTGTGGCGAAAATAGCCTTGTGAACCGGGTGGTAGTCTAAAAAGTATGAATCTAAATGTATAACATTTTACGGGTAAATATTTTTATTTCATTTCATAACGTATTTTAAGCGTATTTTTACTAGAAAATTATCAATTTGTTAAACTTTTTAAGATCTTTTAAGATCTGTATTAAATTTCTAGAGTATGTGAAGCCCAATCAGTCTTAGGCCAGCGTGGTGGAATAAGGTCTAAACTCCTTACATTGTGGACACTTATGCCCCTTTCTTCTCTTCATCTTTATCTTTATCTTCATCTTCACCTTTAGCCACAGGAAGTCCACTAAATAGGCCTCCCCCAAGGATCTCCACATCGACACATCGACCTGTTCTCGTCGGCCTGCATCCAGCGACTTCCTGCAACCCTATCCAGGTCGTCCGTCCACCTTTTACGCGTGTGGCCGACTTTTTGCCTACTTAAAAATTCGTATTAATACTCAATACAATTACAAATGATTTGCTATGATACGTTCATTACAATTATGCAAATACTGCCATGTTGCTTTATCTTAAGTATAATGTAATAATTTCATATTTAATTAGTGCTGTAGTGGTATCACGATGTAATTGCTGAATTTGGTTCGAGTTCTTTTTATCGCATAAGAAATTATAGTTTTACTAGCGGCCCGGCCCAGCTTCGCCTGGGTGCATATATTTTTTGATTCCACTCCACACCAAATCCATGTTATTTTTCCTATAAACTCTTGTATACCTAAACTTGACGTAGCTGTCCTACTGTCCGGCTCAATCCCGTCTCATCCGTCTGTTCAATCTCTTCCCGATCGGTCCCGTCCTTTCTCTTTATTATCCATCCCGTCTTATAACGTGCATTTAAATTTGGTCCTATCAAATCTGTCAGCTATCCCAGTCCTCTCCCGTACCTTCCACTCTATTATATCCCGTCTCTCCATATACATATACATATACATATAAAGATTGCCTTAAGTAATGTTGACATTAAAATCTTAAGCGTTTTTTATTGTTCATCCAATATTCCTTCCCTTAATTCAGCACCAAAATGCTGTTTTTCCAAATAATATTGCACGCCATTACTTTTTGTTAGTAATAAAGTAATAATAAACATTTAAAAAAAAGAATTGGCCAAATTGGTCCAGGCGTTGTTGAGTTTTGCGCTTACCAACACATTTTGCGATTCATTTTTATATTATAGAAGAAGAAGATATAGTACACCCCGCTGCCTTAGTGCGGGTTTGCGGATTTTATTTGACGTAGAAATTAATCCGATAAGTCAGAGGTGTGCCCTGAGATTTGAACCCGTGACCATCGTAAACTTGTTGGCAGTCGCGTCTAGTACGTTACCATATACAAATTAATAAAACCTTCATACTGCCTTACCATGTGACGTAAGTAATAAAACAAATATTTAAAAATATAAAACTGCATATCGTTTCATTATAATGTCTATACGGCATTAAGATACGGCATCAACGTACCATTTTTTTTATACTTGAGTCTGAAAACAATACTAATGCGGAATTTAAATTTGTCCCCCAGCGCATCTAAAAGTATCAATTCAAAAAACAATGTCGTTTATGAAAACGAAAAATTATAATTAGATATATTTTGGTGTACTTCGGCAAAACGCTTCGATAGAGTACCTATACCTTGTTTAAAACTGTTGCAATAATCTAAACAAACAATGGGCTATTTTGGTAGATCTATGGACATCGTTTTATTTTACATTTAACAAAATTACGCGCAAGACGCCGTATCTAGATAATATTATACAGGGTATATCAAGACTGCTACCGAAAACGAAGCCGGGTGGTAGTTTAAGCGGCTTCAGACACAATGCAACAGAAAAAGTTGCAAAAAAAAGCGACAATTTTTTTTTTGTTTTTTTTTCCTATGGCCATATTTGGGTGGTAAATACATTTTTTCCTAAAATAATAGTATATACCCTTTTACTTATAAATACTCTAAGGTATAAAAGAGTTTAAATTATTATTTTGGCAAAAACTATGGATTTACCACCCAAAAATGACGATATTTAAAAAATCATAAAAAAAAATTGTCGCGTTTCTAGGCGAAATTTTTAATTGCATTGTGTTTGTAGCCACTAAAACTACCACCCGGCTTCGTTTTCGGTAGCAGTCTTGAGATACCCGGTATACACGTTGTACACATTTTTTGAATTTTGTTCTATTTCGTCAGTCGTCAATGATAGACAATGGAAAGATAGGTCATTATACGTTGGATGGTAGTTGAAGCTGGACCGCCTTTTACGTCTCCCGTCAAATAAACAAAGATCATCCTATATTGGCTGGTCGCATCACGCTTGAACGATACTCAAAAAAAAAGGTTTTTAGTATCTTCCTTAGAAATTTTCCAATTTTTCGCACTCCTAAAACCTTCCCAGAACTTTTACGAATATTTCAAGACCAAAATAAGCCAAATCGGTTCAGCCGTTCACACGTGATGCCGTGACAACGCGAAACGGGTTTCATTTTTATATATATAGATTTAGTAAAACAAATCATTTTGGTTTAGATACCACATACCAATGTCATAAAATAAAATATATAAAATTTGGAGGTAGTCTGCAGAGATTATTTATGCGAAAAATTGTTTCAATTAAAAGAAAATGAATTAAAGGCTTTAGCCTATATTAACTGTAGCTTTAGCTACAGTTAATATTGTTGAAGGAGTGTCAAGGCATTTTTTCTTCTCTAGAAAGTGTTGTAAAATGATCATTTTTTATTCTCATGTATACTACAATATGAAATAGTATTCATATGTATAAACTTTAATAATAAGGTTTAATATAAGTTGTACGAAATATAGAGCGAGACGCTACTATATTGTGGAGGTAAACTCTTGAATCCAATTGTTCAGATGAAAAACTCCAGTGGTTATCTAAGTAAGATAATTATTTTATATTTTGCTTCAATATTTTATTTTTCTGTTAGTAAAGTACAGAAAAAGCAGAATGTCATTTTTTTCGTTCAATTACATCACACAATTTTTCCATAAATCCCAGAAAATAAACATTCAATGCAAACTTATCAATTACCCATTTTTCGCGCTATTTGACCCCGCTACATTACAAAATGCGTAACATTTATTTTTTAAACATATTTACTCTTGCACTCAACGTAGGCTGTATGTCTTCGCTTCTAATGCCATTTTCGTTCGACGAGACATTTTTTTCAACATGGCGGCAACTCGACAGAGGTCTGTCAACTTGACAGAGGGGCGAGTAATGGGCGCCGGAGGATTTTAAACCGGATTGTTGTTTTAACATAGTGGTTTGAGTTTTGGAGGGTGAACCTTCAATTAAATTCGGGAAGGAATTTATTTGTATACAAAACAAAAATTCTGGTTGAAGAAACATCGTAAACAATATCGGAAGCTTTCATTTTGACTTCCCAATTCTCGACGAGTTACGAGATGGTGGTATTCGAATTTATCGAGAAGCAGAAACTAGAGTATTTTTATATCTCAAACTTTAGCGTCATAATAAGACGGTTACCTATACAGAAAAAATAACAGTAGACCAGAGAGAGCTGTAACGAACAGAGAGAGAGAGAGAGAGAGAGAGAGTCCGAGGCACTCTCTAGGCAGCACTCAACTCACAATGAAGTGCAGTATCATTCCTTTGTCTCCCACCGAATACAGTTTCCACGTATAAACTATATCTGTATTAAACATCATCTGTAATTTACCCATCGAAAAAATTGTAAGGTTTGTGATAATTATATTTTTTTTTCTATCTTTCAAATATGTTTATAAGATTGTCTTTAAAATGGGGAATTCTAACCCTACTACGACTTTTCTGCAAAATATTTTTTTACCAAAGACTTGGACAGTAAAATGCTTCTATAGCTCCCGAACCCTAAAACATCTCCCCTACATTTTTGTAACACAATTTTTCCAGCAACATAATACATATATTATCGGTGGCAACACCCACTGTAACAAGGGTTGCCAGCTCATAAATCATGTTAACACATAAATTTCACGACCCCACGGCAAGGGCAAAGTGGCAACCTTAATAATCGTAGCAAATACCACGCGAATTTCAACCATATTCCTGAGACGTTAGAGGTCTGCATTACCCGCATTCGGGGTTATTTTATTACCCCGATAATGTTGCCAGCATGGCGTTAAGGGCGCGCTAACCGAATTGTCGGTAAATTGAAATTTATCTAATAAATTACGGACTATTTGAAACATTGAGATCTGGGGGCGTGAGTAGGGACCATCTTTGATTTCTACTTGTAAATATTGGTTAAGTGTGTGATTTTGTGGAAGAACAAACTATTGTACTAAATGAATTCTGTAACAGATAATAACCAGAAAAATATATTTAAATATTCTTTTTAATTAATTGTCTGTCTTGTTATTTTTGTGACTACATTTTATACGATTTTGGCGCTCCCATCTTTATATCTCCAAATCGGTATTTTTTGTATTTCAATAAAAATCATAATAAAATCTAGGTGTTATTATTCAATGGCCAACAAGTATTATAGTCTGCTACTCCAGAAATATAGTAAGAAAACATAGAAGACAGTTGCAATGGCAACCAATACAATAGTAGAAAAAGAGAACCTGAAAAACATGTCACGTAATTATGTAAATAAAAATTAGGTTAACTAAATTGTAACTCTCAATCGTACTGTCGATTGTAGAGTAGGCCCGTGCCCTGCAGTGGGACGTATATGGGCTGATACAGACTAACTAAATTGTAGACAAAAAAAAAATATTTATTTAGTTTTTGGTAGTCTTATTATTTATAACTATTTGATTTCATTCATTTATTCGATAACTATGTTTAAAACTGGGTATGAATATTGCTGTAAGTGTTTTTATGGAAGCGATAGTTTAACCACCCCTATCCTGCTAATTATGTACAAACAAGGAGTGCAGGGGCAAGATATTTTCCGCTTAGCAAGTGTGAAAGTCTGCGCAAACAGATAAAAATGGCGGCGCGTGGCGTACACGTGCGAGTGGCGGCGATAACTGATGACTTTATACTTTAGCTACTTGGTATGAGTGGGAATGGAATTAATAAATAATAATATAAATATCTCGTAGAACCGATGGCCGATGGGGCCGAGAGGTTCTAGAGTGGAGGCCACACAAAACCTGGAATTATAAAGCAATGCTTGGCTTTCCATTCTGAGACCTAGGATGTAAGGTCACATTATGTCGAGTAGTTACTCTGGCTGCAATGTCCTTCAAAACACAACAGGGCATTTATACTACTGTTTGGCGGAGAAATAGACATTCCGGTGGTATCTATGCAGGCGGCCTCTCATATATGAGAAACGCAGGTCTAGGTAGGTAGACATAGGTCACTAGTAAATAATCACTACATAGTATAAAAAACAAAGTAGCTTTCTCTGTCCCTATGTCCCTTTGTATGCTTAAATCTTTAAAACTATGCAACAGATTTTGATGCGATTTTTTTTATAGATAGAGTGATTCAAGAGGAAGGTTTATATGTATAAAAGTACATATTATTGTACAGAAATCTATTTGTACCCGAGCGAAGCTGGGCCGGGCCGCTAGTAGATGTATAAATAATGGCAGTTTTCGTGTTATAAACTCTCAGACAGACATACATACACCATAATATGTAAGAATTAATGTTTTCCTTGTTTCATCCTACAAGTTAATTATGTAAATGATTAGATTTTTATTATCATCTCAATAACTTATTTTACGACGATTTCTAAAATAAAACAGACATAAAATGTGTAACATGTTTTGAAATAATAGGTGCTATGAATATTATTATTTTGATATGCCATATTTTAATGGTAACTTGTTTTTTTTATATAACTCGTAGAATCTGGTAGATGATTGGTTATTATATTTATCCATAGACTCTACATACATAAATACATTAACTCACGTCTTTTTCCCCAGAAAGGGGGCAGGCAGAAGTGCTTCCAGGAAATCCACATTTGGCATTGTGAATTCCGTCCCACAATGTGATAGCCTATGGCCATATTGGGCACAAATTCCTGACTCCGGATTGATAATGAGCACAAAAATCCAATACCACTTTTGCATGGCTCGGGATTCGAACCCTCAGCATTGTAGTCGTACCATAATGCAACAGCGCCACCGAGACCGTCTGTAGACTAAATTTATGTTATTTCTGTCCCTTTAGCGGCTAGGCATAACTAAAAACCCAACTTTTTAATTTCTAAATTTTTCTCACACCAATAAAATGCACTATTTTCCCCTAGGTGCCTTTTCGACCCCAACCCAGCTGTGTTGGGTTGCCAAAAAACGCAAACAATTGCTAAAACAGTTGCGGTGTCGTGTTGACTTTGCAATTAGCGAGCAACCCGCCGCCGGCCGCGGGGTATAAAGTACCCGAATGTTTTTTTAACGTTAGCCACTTTGACACTTGATTATACGGTTAAAATGTGTCAATACAGAAAATAGGTGTTTTGTATTGACAATTTTGTGGCCAATTGACGTTTGAGAATATTATAAGAATAAGCACTAAGAATGGACATTGCGGTGGTACCTAGGCGACCTTTCACATATGAGAGACCTGCCACCAGTAAATGCTATTTTTAAATATAATAATTTACTTTTTGCTTGACTTTGTCGGTTGTTTACGAACATGTCTTAAAATAGTGCTCAAAGCAAGAACTAATCCACAGTAAATTAAATTCGTTTCCACACAAAACTATCAAAGAATAACAGTAATCCATAATTTTAACTTGTAAGTGTTTTTGTTTCCATTTTATTATAGTAAACAGTTAGATTATAATCTAGATTGACGAGTTAACATTTAAATAACATTACTACTGTTAGACGGGTTGAATTGTTTTGTTTTATGGCTTATTTAAGGTAGAAGAGAAATCTAGGTGGATAATCTTTAATGAAATTGTCTATAATTACTGCATTTTAAAGTTCGAGTATACCGGGTATATCAAGACTGCTACCGAAAACGAAGCCGGGTGGTAGTTTTAGTGACTACAAACACAATGCAACTAAAAATTTCGCAAAGAAACGCGACAATTATTTTTAATGATTTTTTAAATATCGTCATTTTTGGTTGGTAAATCAATAGTTCTTGCTAAAATAATAATTTAAACTCTTTTATACCTTAGATTATTTATAAATAAAAGGATATACACTATTATTTTAGGAAAAAAATGTATTTACCACCCAAATATGGTCATTGGAAAAAAATAACAAAAAGAAATTGTCGCTTTTTTTGCAACTTTTTCTGTTGCATTGTGTCTGAAGTCGCATAAACTACCACCCGGCTTCGTTTTCGGTAGCAGTCTTGATATACCCTGTATACATAAACTCACGCTCTTTCCCAGAAGGGATAGGCATTAGGCACAGGTGCTATCAGGACACCCACGTTTCGCCTTGCGTGTTCCATTCCACGGTAATATGGCCTATCGCCACATTGGAAACAAATTCTTGACTCCAGGCTAATAATGAGTAGAAAAACCCAATATTACTTTGCCCTACCCTGGATTCGAAATCAACACCAGCACAAGAGATAATCTCGACTGATGTGGTACCACTCATAGACCAACGTGAAATAACATGGCAACTGCTGCATTTTATTAAATAGAATATTCTGGCGTAATCAGTGATTAGTATTACTGGAGGCCCTAAAGCTGGTGGTAGGAGACGTATAAGATATTCCAAACCGCTCGAGAAGTGCTACGTTATTCTATCTATTACGCTTAAATAAATAACACTCAACAGTCACATATATAGTCCTGAACCCGCACTAAAATCGAGTTGTGTCGTGGTTATTAGCAACCACTAGAGATTTTTCGGTCTAATAAACACCCAGACCCGAAAGAAAAAATTACAGGCATAAACATTTCCCTCAGTGCGGAGATCAAAGCCGAAGACAGACGGACTCAACCGACTGCGCCACGGAGACTGTCCAACAATATGACCAATAAAATTGACCGGGTGTGAAAATTATACGAATCGTTGATAGGATTTCTTCCTAGCGTGATGTGGTAGATTATATCCTTGATTATATTAAAACCACTAGCGGCCCGGCCCGGCTTCGCCTGGGTGCAGATACTTTTTTATTTTACTCCACACCAAATACGTGTTATTTTTCGTATAAGCTCTTGTATACCTAAACATGAATTAGCTATCCTACTGTCCTGCTCAATTCCGTCCCATCCCGTGTGTTCATTCACTTCCCGATACGTCGCGTCCTTTCTCTTAATTAACCATCCCGTCTTATACCGTGCATTTATATTTCGTCCTATTAAATCTGTCAGCTATCCCAGTCTTCTCCCCTACCTCCCACTCTATTATATCCAGTTTCTCTCTACTTTCTAAACACTTTATCGATTTTGATTATCCATGCAATATCCCATCCCTTATTTCACCCCCACTATGCTGTTTTTCCAAAAATATTACGCCATTACTCTTGTTAGTAATAAAGAGATGAAATATTAATTTTCGTAGAAATGCACTCACACACACACAATTAACGTAGAAACAATTATATTTAACTGGTTTTTCAAGACACAGGCAACGCCTAATTTGAGAATCCCTGCAATATTCTCCATAATTATATAAATTTTTTATTTTATTCAGTTCAGTTCAGTTTTTATGTTTATGTGTTATTTTATTAAAGATTTTTCATTTTCAAGTGAAATTCTATCTTGAAAAGAAGTAAAACTTAATACATGTGAATATTATTTATTTAATTGTCCTATATTTATGTAGCATCATAATATACTCTTTAGTTTACAATAAATTCCTGAACGTATGCATAAATATTTGACAATCAATTTAAATGTCAACCACTTTTCATTACTGTCATTAATTTACATCTTTAAAATCTAAAATACGCCATAAATCGAATATTGTGGCTATGTGTTGTCGATTCGAAACCTTTATTTAAATACGTTATTTAATTCTAGGGAAGAGTTTACCGTATCGACGCTATGAAAATTAAATCTTTGACAGTTACAAACCCATGAACATTTTGTATGGCAAAATGTTTTTTTTTTTTTTATACTTTCGTCAATTCAATCGAGATAAAAACTATCCCACCTTTAAGTTGGAACAAATAACACATATCTACAAAATTTCATTATAATCAGTTGAGTGGTTTAGGAGTCCATCGCGGACAAACAACGTGACACGTGAATTATATATATTAAGATAACAGATTTAAATACTTAGGACAGTTAATTCCGCATGGAATGTTTGTCCATGGTTATGCAAAAGCACCAGTCAGCATGAAAACTTGAACTCTCAGAATCCTACTAATATAAATGCGAAAGTTTGTGTGTTTGTTACCTCTTCACGCTCAAACCGCTAGGCCGATTTTAACGAAATTTGGTATGGAGGTAGCAGACACCATGGATTAATACATAGGCTACTTTTAATCTCAAGAAAATGAAGTGTTCCCGTAGAATGTCCAGAGAATTTGAATAGATTAGATTCTTTTTCAAACTCAAAGGAATGGGATAAAAATTAAAAGAGCGGCAGAATCGTGGAGTTTTAATATTTAAAACAGTTGTTGAAATTATTCCGGATTCTAAAGCGGATTAGACTGCAAAAGTTTTTTACACCCAGGTGAAGCCGGGCCCGACCGCTAGTATAAGATATGTGAAAGGTGATTTTTAATTTGCGTTGTACAATAAAACGTGCACGATAAGATCAGAAACAATGGCTGTTTTGCTCAAGTAATTTCCATTAACTTTTTGAAATAGATTGACGTAATAAACTAAGTAATGTTGGACACGCATAGCACTTCATGTTTAGTTAACATTTTTGTAACTCATTTTCTTGTATTACTTCCTATAAAATTAAATCAGCGAGGTTCTGTAGACCACTTTTTGTTGGGGATTTTAAACATTATTTCACTACGTTGATCCACTGTTAATTAGAGAACAGGTTTTTATACACCATTGTTTATTTGGTATCAGAATTATCAAAACACCCGTGCATTTTTAAGGCGTAATTTTTAATGACTTTCTTTCACATAAGAAGTCATATGCCATTATTAGCCACGCTATCGTCATATGACTATAAACGGACAGGGTCGTCTGGGGAGGTACCACTGTCTTACATGAGATCGACGTGAAAAAAGAGCTTTGCTATGGTATTTCCATCCTCTTCCCTTCCTGCTTTCCTCTCGACTTTGTAAGCCAGCAACACATCCGTGATACAAGCGTTGTGAATGTTGATGGACGGCTGTGATCACTAACAATCAGGTGATTTGTGTTTGTTAGTTTGTTGGACCTATGCCATAAAAAAAAACTATTCTGGCGTAATTTCTCGAATAATGCTGGTGTTTGTTAGATTATATTTTATGTCGATAGTGCTGACTTTCAATCTGGTGTAGTCTGGAATAGAAAACCTGACGCCCACCAGTGAAACACACAAAATTAATTTTAAAAACATATCTACATGCAAATCCATTTATTTTGAAAAGGACAAAACCAATTTAGAACGAGTGTTCAACCCCACGCTGGCGACGACGGGCGTAACAGGCCCATTGCATAAACAAACACCGGGAGTGGCAACTTTCACACACTCCCCGTTCTCGACAATGCTAATTGAATAATAATCGGAGGGAAGTAGTAGTGTGTCTTTAAAATTTATGTGAGGAGTTCTGCACTGTTTTTTTTCCTATGTTTAAGGGATTCGTTTTTTGGACATGTTTACTTTTCTCTTCGAATAAAAGTAAAGACTGAACTCACAATTATAAGTGATACCTAATTAATTGAATAAAGGTCAGTCAATCGGCTTACTTACATATTAAATCATACTTCACGTGCCAAATCATCCATGCCAGGATTAACACAAATAATTTCCCGTACAGTAAAACTTCAAACTTCTACCAAAAGCTTTCAATTTCAAATAACAAATGATTATCACCGAACAAACACTTAATAGTCCAACAATTTCTACAAGCAAATGGTATCTGAAAGAGTATCTTAAATCTTAATGTTATGCAAATACCCTTTTCCAGAACAATGGTGGATGCAATCAAGCGCACAAAATCCGTCTCGGGTTGACAATCGGGGGTTCAACATACCCGCCCCGACGCACCGGTGAAGATTTTCACACGGGCCTATTGGAGTGTTATTTTTTACACAGGAGTATTTTGGCACTTAATGTAGCGAGGGGTATGAAGTACCGTTTGAGTACATTTGCGGTGGTGCAGAGGTTTGCAATAACAAGCAAACATTATTTTATTGGCGATGATTTTCTTATACCTATTTCTTGTTTAATTTAGGATCAACGCTGTATTTTATGGTCTACGCAGGCAGACGGGTTGCTAGCTGAATGTAAGTGGTCACCGCTGCTCATGGATGTTTTCAGTGCCAGTGTCCCAGTATAACTACGTTCTATTTGACATATTATATTATAAGAAATGTTTGTGCGGCCCACAAATATTTCTTCCGGGTCTGGGTGTCTGTGAGACCGAAAAGTCTCTCGTAGTTCCTGATACCCACGACACATGACTCGATCTAAGTGTTGGGTCAGGACTATGTGTGTGACTGTTGGGTGTTATTTATTTATTATTTATTAAGTACAGGTACACAAAAACTGTTCTGTATTAGTCCATATACGTCCCACTGCAGGGCACGGGCCTCCTCTACAATCGAAAGTACGATTGAGTGTGGTTAGGCCATATAGTCCACCACGCTGGCCTGGTGCGGGTTGGCAGACTTACATACCATAGAATTTTTATAAATCGCTATGGTATGCAGGTTTCTTCACGATGTTTTCCTTCACCGTTTTGATTAACGTGATTGACTATCAATACACACACGTCTCCGAAAAGCCAGAGGTGTGCCCTGGGATTCGAACCCGCGACCACCGTGAGCATGTTGGCAGTCGCGTCTAGTCCATTTACCAACAGGCCACCATATACCTTTATGCTTGTAAACCATCAGGCCTCTTCTACCCACATTGAAAACAACACATCAAGCCTCACAGTAGAAGGTTTAAAAATTGATTATTTCATACAATAGTATTGAGTGTATAAATAGGGTGTCATTTGTACTGGATAGTGTTACGCTCGGGGGAGCCGTTTGAGGGTTAAGCATGTTTCATTGTGAGAGTTTATTTAGACGGAAAAAACAATTTGGATTTGTAGCAGTTTGATATCCGATGGGGCCGATCTGGAGTGGAGGCCACGTACAGGCAAGAGAAGTGACGGACGACCTGGTTGAAGATGCATTATCGCTGGATGCAGGCTGCTTCCACAAGGTTGATATAGACATCCCTAGGGGAGGCTATGATTTCTTGTGGCTGAAGAGAGAGAAAAATACAAAGGGAGGAGTTTCTTTAGTGTTATTTTGTATGGAATGCATCGAATTATAATAGTACACTGATTAACATTGGACACTTCTAAAACTGAGAGGTTTTATTGACATGGTTTAGCCATAATCTACCATGCCGGCCCAGTGTGGATTAAAGGAGTACACTTATTATCAAAAAAATAATACTATAGTAGCCTACATGAATTTAAAAATATTTTAACTATGAAACATATATACTTAGTCTATTTAACTACACTAAATAAAATATATTTCAACACTAAAACACTATTAAATCTTTTCACTTATAACACCGACATTAAAAAATCTAACAAAACTTTCAACGAACTAGACTCGAACCCGTGACAGCCGCGGCTAATCCATTAAGCCACCGGCTATCATGTTAGTGGCGAATAGTTTTTTTCCTCTATGGAACTGGACGGCCACGATAGCACCCGACGGTGACACGGACAGTGCATTAAGGTAAAAAAGACTATGGATATTAATTGTGGTGATTTGGTTCCGTAGGATTTTAATTAATATCTAATTCTCGCAGAAATAGCTGATTGACCTCATTAGTTTATATATTTATATGTGCAATTGTTTATTTATATATTCTAAGTAAGTATTTAAACAATATTATGTATGTAACATATCTTCGTAATCTATTACCTTGGCGTAACAATGAAAAATGTAGTTATTTAGGTAGTTACCTAATGCCTGAGTTATTATCTACCAGTCGATTTTTCGACGGTATAGAGCCGTAGTTTCTAACCTAGGGATAATTACCCCCACGAGGGTAAAACCCGTATTTTGCGGGGGTAACAATGAGCTGGTTATCATCTTAAGTGGAACAAAACCTAATATTACCAAACTTGTAAAAGCTAAGCCTCAGTACCTCGTGGTACTGTGGTGGTATAAAATTTTTAAACAAATAGAAATTTGAAAAGCATAATTATTGGTAATGTGCAATTGTTTTAAGTTTAATAAAGTCTACGTATAAGGTATTAACACGTGTTGTTTGAGATCATCCTTAAAATCAGTCACCCTAGAGGGGAGGGAGGGGTAAAATCAGTCACCCTTAGATCATAGGGGTAACGGACCTAAAAAGGTTAGGAACCACGGGTATAGAGAATCAGTAGGCACATAAATTCAAGATATTAGAATATTGAAAATTTAGAAAAATATGTAACAAATCCATATTGAGACTTACAATATATGACATTGCATAGTACAATGTCATGATATACTCACGCCTTTTTCCCAGAAGAGGTAGGCAGAGGTACCAGGACACCCACATTTCGCCTTGTATATTCCGTCCCATTATGTAATAGGTGGCAAGCCTATCGCCATATCGGGCACAAATTCCTGACTCTGGGCTGATAATGATTAGAAAACTCCAATATCGCTTTGCCCAACCCGGGATTCGAACCCGAGACCTCAGCTTTATAACCGTACCTTAGTACAACTGCACCACCGAGGCAGTCAGTAAGTATGTTATGAGATTGAATTACATAAAATATAAAAATATATTCGTTGTCGAAAGTCGTATTGTCAATGAAGATATGAGAGTCAATTGTTTTACAATTAAGGACGCTGAAGATCTGATGAATTGGAGATGATTTAGAAAGATGGACCCAAGCCAAACCGGGATAACACCGGTAACGACTGTATACTTGGATAACTTATACGCTCGGTTTAAACAAAAGTATAATTTTCTTAAACAGATAACATACAAAACGGTAATCCGTAAAAGATTTAAAATCAAGAAGGCACAAAATCATTTTATCAATGTAAATAAATTACGGAAAATTATTCACAGCAACGACATCCTGAGGGACCCTAAAAAAAATAACAAAACAAATATGGCCGCGGCAAGATGGCGGCCCGACAAAGAACGCCGACGGTAGCCGCTTTCGAGGCGGAATTCATAAATGATAAATTTAATATTATTTATTATTTGGAACATTACCGGAGCTGATGATACCAGATTATGCGCGCGGTGTGACAATTTTTTTAAAATGTGGATTTATACTCGGTATAATTTTGTAGTTAACGTTTTATGGAACGGAATGTGTGAAGCTTATTGAATAATTAAATTAGGCTTTATGATTTTACGTTGGTGATAAAAATTTCGAATATTTGAAGGTTATTACAGTCTATTTTTATGAATACTCAAATATATGCAAAAACTCTAATGTATAATGTATTCGTGAGATATCTTTGCTATGGTGAATGTATGTCATATATTTTGTACAATTAATTGTTTTTTCGATGAAGATGCTACATACAAATAAATTATTCGTACTGGTTGCCATGCCAGAGATTCTTCTAAAACATATTCTAATTCATTTAAACTATTATGTGTTTTGCTACCTCTAAGTAATATTTGCTTGAAATTAGCGCGACTTTTTTTAATACAATCACAGGCCTGGCCTAGTCTAAACTACTTGAAATTTGTTCAAACCCGATCGAACTATGAATCACTAATAGAATTACTTACTCTCAAATAGAAGCTACACTCAAAATTTCACAGCTCATAATTACATGCCTCTCTACCAGATTAAATTAAAGAAATAAATATATTAACTGAAATAAATGCCAGTTTAAATCAAACGAGTTATATACCGACAATCCTCGGTACTTGCGCAAGATGGCATTTCTCATCTTCATTGTGAAAGCAAGTGTTTTTGACAGCCACCGTGGCGCAGGCGGTTAGACGCTGCCTGTGAAACGAGAGGCCGCGGGTTCGATCCCCGCACCGAGAGAAATGTTTGTGCGGCCCACAAATATTTCTTCCGGGTCTGGGTGTTTGTGAGACCGAAAAGTCTCTCGTAGTTCCTGATACCCACGACACAAGACTCGATCTTAATGTGGGGTCAGGACTATGTATGTGACTGTTGGGTGTTATTTATTTATTTATTTTATTTATTTCACATCGAGTTGTCAATATGACCTTTTGCTAAATTACGTAAGCCAAATAAAGCATTGGATACTGAAGACTGTAATTTATGTTGTAATTATTTTAGAGGAGCTGTGAAATAATAACATTTTGAAAAAACTCGTAATCCTGTGTTGCCACGGTGAAAACCTGATTTGTCGCTGGATGCAAGCCGCTTCCAACAGGTCATTGTGGAGAGCCTAGGGGGAGGCCTATGTTCAGCAGTGGACTTCCTGTGGCTGATATAATGATGATGATGATGAAAGTTGAAATTGGAACGTCTTAAAATAGACCTGAAAGTTTGGGAAAATTATAAACACAGCTACCGTAGTAAAATGGTCAATGGCAGATTTTAAAAGAAAGAGCCACGTATTTACCTTTTTTTTAATGTCTGATTTAAATTATATTTTAATACATACATACATACATAAACTCACGACTTTTTCCCAGAAGGGTTAGACAGAGGTGCCAGGACACCCACATTTCGCCTTGTATGTTCCGTCCCACGATGTGATAGGTGACGAGCCTATCGCCATATCGGGCACAAATTCCCGACTCTGGGCTGATATTGAATAGAAAAATCCAATATCACTTTGCCCAACCGGGGACTCGAACCCGAGACCCCAGCTTTGTAACCGTACCGTAGTACAACTACGCCACCGAGGCAGTTATATTTTAATATTCCATATAAATATTAGGGTATGTGTGTGTGTGAGATTTTTGGTGCGTTTGCTACGTACAACAATTTATCTCTTATTTTCTTAAGGCTTTTGTTATAGTTTTAGTTTCTTGTTTGCCTTTGATTGTTTTTGTTATTTTTTAATTTGCTTTGTAACCGTAAAGACCCATTGGCTTTATGTTGAACATTATGTTATTTATAAGCCGTTGGTTTTCCATGCACATAATAAATAAATATGATTATCAATACTATAGCAGTAGCGTAAATCCTGCAGGTGGTATTGGTTGGAAAATAATATATTTAATTGTTTAAGCGTTAAGACCGCAATTTGTAATTTAATTACTCTTTTGTTTCTGTATAGTGCAATTTTTATGTGTACAATAAAAAAAATCAATGAGTTGTACTTAACAGCTCCTAGTAATTCCCCATCAGGTATAATAAACGATCGGTTACCGCGCGCGGGCAGCGTACGACCTCGTTTTAACGCGTGTGAACAACTTATGCGATCCTTATTTCTGTACCGCGACAAATCGGACGAGATGCGAGTCTGCTTGTTGGAATTCTTTTTATGCAAATAGCTGATGGTGAGCTATAAATACGATGGATGGTTGCGGTTGTAGACGATGGGCTGAATATCAAGCCCAGTGGGGTGCCATAGGAGAGGCCTATGTCCAGCAGTGGACGTGGATGGGCTGATGATAATGATGAAGCTATACTTACATGTTCTTGAATGGAGACCGCGTCTTGGAAAGCGTAGTGATAAACAACCTTTTTTTATTGCAATGAATGGCAAGACGAGCATGCCGTTCGCCTGATGGTAAGCGATACGACCTAAGAGACATAAGATTTTAAGTCTCAATATGTTTTTTTTTGGTATCATCAGTCTGGAGGCAGGAATTTGTGTCCAATATGGCTATCTATCCCCATTATCGTAGGACGGAACACACAGGGCTATAGCACCTCTGTCTACCCCTTCTGGGAAAAAGCCGTGAGTTTATGTATGTTTTTTTTTTTATTGCAGTGAATGGCGAGACGAGCATGCCGTTCGCCTGATGGTAAGCGATGCGACCGCTCATGAACAGAAGCAAAACCAAACAACACCTTGATTACAAAGCAATGCTTGGCATTCCACTGCGCTCGACATCCTAAGACATAAGATGTTAAGTCTCAATATGTCCAGTAGTTACTCTGGCTACAATGCCCTTCAATCCGAAACACAACAGTGCATTTAAACTGCTGTTTGACGGGAGAAATAGACATTGCGGTGGTACCCATCCAGGCAGCCTCTCACATATGAGAGACCTACCACCAGTAATGTATACTACATATAGAGGTATTATTATTATTTCTTGTTGGTAAATATTTTTTTTATTTATTGAATACTGGTACACCAAACAGATAGTCTCTCAATCGTACTCTCAATTGTAGAGGAGACCCGTGCCCTACAGTTGGACGTATATGGGCTGATACAGAACATAAAACAGAATACAGCCAATTAAACAACAAAATAGCTTAGTCATATGATCTAGGACGTATCCCTAACTATGTACACACATGTTATTATTGCTAGCACTAAACATAACATTTTAAAACCGAGTCCTTACACTCGAATTTCTTGTATTGGGCACCCTAAGCGATATAATCTGCTTACCGCGCGGCTTCTATAATCGATAGCGACACAATGACCTGATTGGAAACACCTTTGTGTTCCTTAAGTGTTAGGACGGTGGATAAATGGGAGGTTTCGGGTTCAATATTGGATAATTTGTAAATGGAAATAAATACAGACCTAACCCCACGGTGAGAAATAGAAAATCAAGGTTTGAGAAGTGTGTATAGCTATTAATGGCGAGACGTGCCATTCGCCTGAAGGTAAGCGATACGACCGCTCATGAACAGTAGCAACACAAAACACCATGACTTACAAAGCAATGCTAGACTGCGCTCGCCATCCTGAGACATAAGATGTTAAGTCTCAATATGTCCAGTTACGCTGGCTACAACGTCCTTTAAAACGCAACAGTGTATTACCATTGCTGTTTAGCGGGAGAAATAGACATTGCCGTATCTACCCAGCCGACCTCTAACATATGAGGGACCTACCATCAATCTATCTATTCTTTTTTCTTTCCTTTATCCTCATATGAAGACCTCCTTTACATATTTCTTAAAAGACCGGCAATATGTGACTTATATGTTTCAATATTGCCTTTTAAATTTGACAGCCTCCGTGGCTTAGTTTGTTAGACGCCGACTATGAAACGTAAGGTCGCAGGTTCGATGCCCGCATAGAGGAAAATGTTTGTGTGAACCACAAGCATTTGTTTCTAGTCTGGGTGTTTGTGAGACCGAAAAGTCTCTCGTAGTTCCTGATACCCACGACAAAAGACTCGATCTTAGTGTGGGGTCAGGACTATGTATGTGACTGTTGGGTGTATTTAATATTTATTGATTTTCATACTATATTGCTTTTTAATTTCTTCACTACTCCAAAAACCGGACATCAAATACCCCAATATTCCCACGGCAGTACATCCGCACCTAACTAAATCCTATACTCTATAGCATGTTCACGTATCGATCAAGAAGCCTTACGAGCGCCGTGTCGTGCCAGGGGAATAGACAACGCGTCTATGGCCTCGCTCTATGTTTCGGATTGTTTATGGATGTTTATGTTGAGACACGCAAGTTAGGGAAAATGAGATTATTTCCATAAGGTATTAAAAATCTGTGATTTTGTTGTTTGCAATTTTCTATATCTTTGTTTTATATCTCCCAACATTTCAGAGGAATACTTCCATATGTTAGTGAAAACCACAACAAAATACGATTAATAGTTTTAGAGATATTCGCCAACAAATATAGGGACAAATTGAGAATTTCGCTGTTCGAAGTTCAGCAAAGGGAAATAAATAAATAAGCAATTATCATGAATGACTTTTAGTAGTAATTTGAATGAACACTGTATTTTGACTGTTTATAACAAAAAACGAATAATACACTAAGTTGTGATCCGGCTTCCGTTTCCTAATGTAAAAAGCACAAACATTTCAAAAAAGGAAAAAACAATTAATTATGCCCGCCAAAGATTAAAAAAGCAACTGGCCGTATAATCTAAGGGATGCCAATAAAAAAAGAATATAAAAATGAAAAAAATATATTTCAAAAAAGAACGCCCAGCTGCCTGCGTTACGCTGCGTTCTATTGTGCAAGCGAGATGACTATACAGAAGTTATTAACGAATGAAAGAGACGGGGATACGATTAAAAATGAAACTTGGCGGATTAATTTTATTCGAGCATTAAACGTGTATTGGAAATTAAATCTAATAGGCCCGCGAGTCATACATTTTGTTTACAGATTTATATATATTTTTATTGTTGCGTTGGTGTTAAGTAATGTTGGTTTATACACAATGGATCATAAACAAGAATCGGTAACACTATAAAAATAAGACAAATTAGTGCCGTAAAACCAAAGACAATAAATTCGAAATTAGAACGTTAGGAATTAAAAAGTTTAATCTCATATTGTACACATAATATGTAGACACTTAAAATTCCAAGAAGGAGAAAAAAAAAACAGAGAAGAACTCGTACACACATAAACGAGTACAAACGATAAGGATTTTTTGATTCTTTGGTTAAGTTTCTTAGAATCCATATTACTTTATTTTCTTGAGGCTGTAAGTAAATTGAAAAAATTGCTCCAATTTGATATATTTTTTTCTCGAACTACGGATAATTGTATGTAAATATATTTTTCTTTCGATCGATGGCTGGAGACGATGGGCTGAAGATCGAGCCCAATGGTATGTCATAGGAGAGGCCTATGTCCAGCAGTGGACGCGGAAGGGCTGGTGATAATGATAAAATTTCTCGTACTTCATTAGATTTTAACTAACAAGCAAACAGTTTGATTATTACTATTCTAAGCGTCTTTCAAATTTGGAAAACGTATTTGAAAGTGGAAAGCGGGAGGAAAAATGAAAAGAAAACATATTATTGATAGCCATTGAGGTATTACAACTGGAGCGGACACGTAGAAGAAAAATTGTGCTCATTTTAATATGACAGCGAAGGATAGATTAAGTCGACATTGTTCCAGATGCGACACTTCAGAAATTTCTACTTACATCTATATACGCGTGATGTCAAATAAAAAAGCATAATTCAATCAAATCATTTATATTTATTTCTTATATATTAATATTATCCCAATTTTTAATAAATGTATTTACAAAAATAACTAAGTGACTTTATTTGAGCACTATAACCGCAAACTTCTAATATTACTATTGTAGTGTCTAATTATGACCTCATAGCAAAACTTTGATAGAAATAAATAAACTAATCAAGAATTCGTTCATTATTCGACAGTTATATAAATAATTCTCGTGTAACGCAGTTGCTTTATGTAACTATCTCAAATTGCGAGCAATACAACAGCACTGGGACCCTACTCACACCCTACTATATTCATCTATCATCACATACAATATCCACTATCCCTATACGAAAAATTCAAATTTTACCTATCTGTCACTACATTATTATTAATCTATAATTTCATTCAAAAATGGCGGTTGTCAAAACGACTCCGGTAATTAATTTCTTAAATTTAATTTCGTGCTTCTTTATTTCAATTATGGTTGATTTACCTATGGAATGAGACTCCATCTTTTCTTCCTATTATTCTGGAATGGTTTTTGCACGTTTTTAGCATGCAATACGGCATTTATGGACCAATTATAGTTACACCTAATTAGGTCCGTCTTCGCTGAAACGTCAGGGACGACTGACAGCCTAACGGTACATGTACTCTTGCGAATGTTCTAAACTATTTGGTCTTGATGTCCCCTCCAGTTGTGTAACTCAATGTTGATAGCATTGCTCCGAAGATCTCACTCGTTGAACGAAACGGTAAAACAATGATTTTCATAATTATCAATAGTCGCATTTTTAATGTGAAAACCTAACTATCAAAGGTTTTTACCTCACAGAATTCACCGCTTTTTAATAGTAAGGTTAGAGCAAAAAATTCATTTCGCTATGTGTCTAAGGATCTTCACTTAAGCGCCTAGTTATAATACGAATTATAACAATGGCGTATAAATTGTCTATGGTACGTGCAACGTCAAAAAATCCTTTTGTAAAAACGATCCCGGCTAAAAATATCGTTAGCTGAATTGTAAAGCTTAAAAAATGTTTCGTCGAATAACCCTTTTTGGGATTAAATTTGTGATTTTTTTTTATAAACTGCCAGCTTCGGGCTGTGTCTTTTTAATGTCAAAATACGGAAGGCACAATACCGAAGTACCACACGTTGTGCCTTCCGCAATTTGACAAGCTATATTCGGATAAAAGAGGTTGTATATCTACAAATTGAAATTATTTTTTGTTAGTTCTGAATAAAGGAAATAAATTTTAGTTTTTCACAATACGTGATAGATTTACCGATCGCAATAATTTTTCTGGCTACCAAGTAGATTATATGGATACAAGACTCTCGTGAGTTACTATCAGAATTGGGTTTACAAAGTAACAAAGTATAATATCCTATAATCCCACGACAAAAATAGCACAGTAAACATTTCTCTATTACTTGTACCAAAGATAAGACTCCTGATATATTTCTGTGGATAAGCTCTTTTAATTAATTTTCATAACATGAAATTACTTACATTTCCGCTATTATCATGCGTAACTATATTTTATACACATTACCTGATGCCATTAAATAGGATATATGAACTTTTAACCATGTTTCGGAAATTGTAAACACTTTTAAATCATTTTTCCAAGATACTGTCTCTATCTTGTGTTTAAATGTCCCTTCAAACCAAATCAAGACGCGGGAACATAATATACACCAAATCGTCCCTCCATGATATCTTTTTTATACATCCAGAGCAAACAATCGTGCGTTCCTATTCACGCGGCTCATTTACGCAGAAACGTCTCTGAGTTTCCGAACGCACTCCACTCCGGAACGTTCGGGGGACGTAATCCGGCTTCTTCGGAACGCTCCCTTTCAATTAACGAAGGGTTCCATTTTTGAAAAATTCAAATATCGAAGATCTTTCCTCGCCGGATGAGGGAATTGATTTTTGAAAATAAAACAGTCACATTTTTAGATAAACGTAATTTAAATTTAGAATTAATGTCGTCTTGTGGATAAAAGCGAAACTTTAATAAAGAATATATGAAACCTTATAATAAGATATTGGTAAGAAGAATATCATCGATTCAATATTATCAAATTAAATAAACAAATAGAACAAGATTTTTTAAATAAAGACAGAAATATTGCAGGTAAATACTGGCCGAACGTACTTATGTTTGTTTATGTTTCAACGTCAACTTTTACTAGAATAAGCTTAGAACTAGAGTAAGTAATACTCGTAATACTCATGCCTTTGATGTAGTCTCGGGTCGAATATAGATACAATTGATATATCATAATTAAAGTAACTGTCATATCATAACAGACCAAGAATAATAACATAATCTCTTCAAAGAGAGGTTGATAACCAGCACTATGATTTATAGGTTGTTAATAATTGAAACCGATATCAATGCATTTAAGGTTATAAGCAATTTAAATAATACACCATTACCAGCATAACAAAACGCTCAAGTTTTTAAAAACCACATCAGAGTGTAGCCAACATAACATTGCAACTAATTAGAGGCAACTAACAAGGTGCCTTCCCCGCATTTCGGGTAGCGTGGTAACTGGCAACCCTCGCGGGTGGGGAGAGGGGGTAGATAAGCGGCTTACGTCGGGGAGGTTGGGCTGTTTTGATTATTTCGAAGGATGTCTTCTTGGTACGTAAATTATGCAACGCTTTCCCGACGTTGTTTTGGTGATTTCGCCTGTTACGTTGCTAGTTTTGTTTATGGTTATAATTGTGTTGCCAAGTTATTTTATCTGTTTCTACCGAGTTTCGTCATGATAAAATTAAGTTTTTTAAGACACACATCTATGCCTTTTTGAAATTAGGTGTACATTCATATGTAGTAATGTATCGATCACTTTAACAACATTGTAAGAAAACCTGCATATTTGAAAGTCCTCAAAATTCAAAAGATATTAGGAGAAGATACCAAGATGGAATATGGCCTTTCTCTCAATCATAATTGTATCTTTTGCTAGATATGAAACGTATAGACAGGTATTCTGAATTATAACTAAATGCTTTTACTTTTACCATTCAGTTCAACGCATGGGATGTATTGATTTCATTTTATCGTCTCTTTATCTAAGACTAATGGAATAATTGCTCATACGTTGAGATATTTCTATAATTGCACTACTCGATCAAAGTCAAGTTTTTCTATCTAGCTGCAGTCTGTGATACTGTAGGTATGATAAGGTTTATTTGCGATGTGTTTATGTAGATTATATGTCTATTGGCATGTTATGTTCATAGATCATACATCCGGTTGTGGGCCGATTAGCATAATTATAAACTTTATTTGCAATTGGCAAGATATTTTTATTAAGAGTACTTACTATTCCGTTGTCACTTTGTCGTGTCAATATATTTTTAGTCTACATATTGATTTAGTTAGTCATAAATATGAAAAATCCACTCACCCTGAGGAAACCCAACAGCCTCCAACCCATGCGGCGTCAATCCAAAGGGGCCCAGACCCCCCAGCGGCCCTGGCCCCATGCCCATATGATGCGCCCCCGAGTGCGCGTACGGGTTCTGCGCGAGCGGCGACGGCTGTTTCAGATAGTGGAAGTAGTGGTGCAGGGGCGTCGCCGAGTGGTGCGCCTGGGGTCCCCCAGGCCCCGCGGCCGCGCCCCCCGCCGCCGACGAGTTGGTCAGCAGGGCCATGTTGCAACGCTCAATAGTCACCGGTGCAGACGCTTGCGTGTGGACGACATGGCTGGACTCCCCTCAGTGCCTTGACGGTGATGACGCGGTAGGGAACATTTTGGTGTGTTGATCTGTAATAGATAATGTTATTTAGAAATGAAACATGAAGAAGATTAAATAGACAAGATTGCACAATAGGCTACGATTTAGGTAGTTGCCTCGGCTGAGGCTCTAATGTCACCAAGATCATGAACGTTAGTAATCGCTGACTATTCCATAAAAGCATACAGTGGTTTTGGATATTTAGTCGTTGTACCCAATTATCGGCTGCATTTCAAATTCTCTTTAGTAAACTAAACAATAAAAAGTGCGTGGTGGCCTGTTGGTAAGCGGACTAGACGCGGCTGTCAACATGTTCACGGTGGTCGCGGGTTCGAATCCCAGGGCACACCTCTGACTTTTCGGAGTCATTTGTGTATTGATAGTCAATCACCACGCACTAAAACGGTGAAGGAAAACATCGTGAGGAAACCTGCATACCATAGCGATTTATAAGAATTTCTATGGTATGTAAGTCCGTCAACCCGCACTAGGCCAGCGTGGTGGACTATATGGCCTAACCACTCTCAATCGTACTCTCGATTGTAGAGTAGGCCCGTGCCCTGCAGTGGGACGTATATGGGCTGATACAGAAACTAAACAATTTCAAGAGTGTCATCAAATGCAACATGATTTATAACATAAAGTATGATAAATCTCTAATTCGTTTGATCTTAGAAACTTTTCTAATAGTCGTGTATCATACATCACTTAGAAGACACGGTACCGACTTCTAATCAAAAAATACTTTGTATCGTCATCATTCATAAAAAGCAAACAAGTTCCATTCATTATGCGTTTCTATACAAAATGTTACAATTGAAATACTCCTCCAATTATAAATCAATCAATTTTCATGTGCAAGCGAGCGTCGTACGCAATTATTCACGGCTCATACAACGTTTAATAACCTCATACACTTCAATAACATTTTACATTGAACATGTTTTTTTCTACCAATCAAACTATTTCACAATTACCCGATGAATGGTAGAATTTTCTGCACTGTTGCAACCCAGCAAAAAAGCGAACAAAAGTCAAACGTGGAACGCCTTCGAAATTTGAAATTTTGAATGAATTCCAAGTTTCGTTCGTGACGAATTCGAATTGCAAAATTGAAAGAGTTTTTTTTTCTATTTGCCAAAGGTAGGTACATGTTTACAGACATTTTGTCACGTCTGTTTTTTTACCTGGAGGCTGAGGTATGATCGACATTTGCTTTGTGTGAAAAAAAATTGAGGGGCTATATCGGAGTGATGACAATTGGTATAAAGGAACGGCGGGTAAGAGATATGTTACGAACGCTAGGGGTCGTATTTCGGGCGTGATATTTGTTGGTAGTTAGACGTACTTTTGTCATGGTCTATTTTATTACGGGGTAGTTATGAGTAATATTATTGCTTGATTTATTGTTGGGTAATGCCAGGGGTGTGAACTGGGTGTTAATGTTGAATATTTCGTTTATTTCCTTTGATATTTCAGATTGCTTATTAAACAGTTTTTTATTCCGTTTTTATAAAACTACCAAGGATGAGTTCTAGGCATTGCTAAGAATATACAAAATTTCTTCGTTACGTACATAGTTTAAACCATAAAATATTTTCTAAAGATCCTTGTACATTTTTTTACTTTGCGTCTTCTAAGATGTTGCCAGAATACCCGAACTCCCCGAACCACCACAACGGAAAACCAATGACGTGAAAACACGAAAAAAACACATTCAGTTACACAATCGAACACCTTTCGACAGTTTTAGCTAGCTCTATTTAAGCGGAAATCCTTGCAAAATCTACCATTACCACTATGCACAAATTTAAACTTTATTTACTAAGTAGTAAGGTTACTTATTACCTAGCGGCGACCAGATTGGCATTTAGATAAGGCTTGGACTAATCTTTTGTTGACAGATCCGAGGTGGCTAATGGAAAGTGTATTATGTGGTTTCCACGAACGGTCGTTTGGTGGTAGCCGAAAGTGACAATAAGTTTTTGTTGGCGTGCGTCACCGCTACTAATCCTTAATGCATTGTCTTTTAGGATATAGTTTAGTTCAGATAAAAACAACTTGATTAACAGCGAGTATATTAAAAAGGATATTACTAAAACGGTGAAGGAAAACATCGTGAGGAAACCTGATTTATAAGAATTTCTATGGTATGTAAGTCCGCCAACCCGCATTAGGCCAGCGAGGCAGTCAATTCCAAAAACATAGAGTGAACGTGGCAAATGAACCTATTACCTCTAAGTTCACATCCAAATCCACTAAACCACTCAGCAGAATGTCCATAATAGAAACTCGATCACCATTATCAAACAATTGACAGAACAATAGAACTCTTTATCAATAGTGGTCGCGTGCCGCATTTCTGACCACTTCCTTTCATCGTAATTGTAATTGCTATCACTTTGTCGGAATCATTCATCTCAATTTCACTTTGATTGCTTTGAGAGCGATGACCGATAAGCTATTTGGCGACAGAGTAGTGCTGCAGGTTTCAAATTAACATTGTATGTCTTGTACATTACAAGTAGGTATAATTCGTCTATTCTATTGGCGTGTGCCGAAAATTGGAACAAAAAATATTTTTTTAAAAATATGTTTTGAACGCCTTGTTTTAAGATATATTCTCATGGTATAAACAAGCATTTATAATTTTAATCTAATAGTATTAACATATCTAATATAATAAAAAGTGAAGATATAAAAACTGATCGTAATATTTTGACAACAGCAAGACAACAACGTATTCGAAGGCCAAAAGATCGTAGACGATTGATATATTAACATTTCTAGTTAATGGACGCTTCTTTTTAAATTCTGGCTTGGCAAAATTACTCCACTATGTGTACAAAATGCTCACAGATAGAGCATAAATTAATTATACTTTAATTACTTCACTACATAGTATAAAACAAAGTCGCTTTCTTTGTCCCTATGTCCCTTTGTATGCTTAAATATTTAAAACTACGCAACGGAGTTTGATGCGGTTTTTTAATAGAGTGGTTCAAGAGGAAGGTTTATATGTATAATACGTACATATTATTGTACAGAAATCTATTTGTACCCGGGCGAAGCTGGACCGGGCCGCTAGTAATTGATAAATGACAGTACTATGCTTCGATTAGATACAAGAGTACGAAACTACACCAATATTTATTCTCGTTACAGTGAAAACACGAGGTCAGCAAGGATATTTCGAATGGAATGATAATTTTCAAGACATTAGTTGATGAACTCTTTTGAAATACCTGGCAAAATTATTGTACTGTGCATGATGATAATCGCAAAGTGTACAGATGGAGTATAAATTGGTAAAACACTTAAATGTCCCATTGGATACAAATATGCGCCTACATTCTGATTCGTCTGGCTTCAGTGAAAATTACGAGGAATGTTGTATATTTCGAAGTTATTAATAAATAATTTGCAAATCATGGAAGATTTCTGTAAGTGTAAATAAGGACGGTGCTCTGAGAAATATATTGTTCCGTAAGAGTACATCGAATAATCTGAGGCTTTATGGGATGGTGATAGAAAAGCTTCCAACATGTCGATGTGGAGATCCTTGGCCTATGTTTAGCACTGGACTTCCTGTAGCTGAAGAGAAGAAGTAGAGATGATTGTAAAACGAAATACGGCAGTTTAACAGCACCAGGACAAATCTTGATCAGTATTATTGTTAGTCTACAATTAATGAAGTCTTAAGGGATTTTGATAGTTGATATAGTATAGATTATGAATTAATCCTTGAAATTCTGAGAGTGGGATGTTCATTATAAAATCGAGAATTGAGTAATTTATGCACTTTCGTTTGTTGTGTGTAATTTAACAAGAAAATTAGATGTTACTGACTAGGAAAAATGTTCACGATTTTAATATTAATATTTCAAACGCACCCACGATACACTAATCCTTGTATTGTACAATATCTTAAAAAAAAACGATATAAAAAAGGTCCAAACGTCAATCCCCAGCATCATAACACATTATCACCCTCAGTGTGAATGTCTCCAAATTTATTTGTTCAATAAGCATCCATAAATAATACGCGAAAGCAAATAGCCTCCATATTGTGAAAAACAAACATTTCGCGCCCTTACGGTGTGTCATTATGGTCGTGTTTGCGCAGTTGGCAGCACTGGCTGTCAGTTTGACAAATTGGCGCGCGGCGTGCTTCGGTTGAGAATGGAGAAATGGCCGTTGGACTTGTAAATGAATGTTAATTTTAATTAAGTGTTTGTGATTATGTTTATGATATGGTTGTTTTTCAATCAATTTTAAAATGTTTAAAAATTATAAAAGCGTTTCGGAAAAAGTAAATAGTTTTGGTTTAGTCTCTACTTATGAAAATTAAGTTAAATTTTCAATCAATTTCGTTCCAAATAATTTCGATCCATCTTCAAAAGTACATTTAGCTAATTAAATAGCAATGCTTGCTTCAATCAAATGAAATAAAATAAAACTTACAAATATAAATAAGCAATCATACTGTAAAATATAATTTTATGACTTTATTTATGTGTGCGGATATTTATCGGACTGATTTTGACTCATTAGAATTCTATTTGCCGTTAGGAATGATATCGCCCATTAAAACTATGTGACAAAAAATAATCTTTTCTTAAAACTAAAACAGATAAATATATTTCTATCAATCAATTCCAATTGTCAATATCACAATAAAAGCTTTTTTGCCGTTCTAATCAAAACTGGATAGTAGTACCACATGCAAAAAGTGCCGAAAAGTGTCCTATACTGAGAATTTTTTGTCCAAAAACCGCATAATATCTATTGAAATGGTTAATAATGTGTTTCGAAGCGTGAATTTGTCACAATGGCTGTCTGGATGGGTAATTATCACGCTCAAAATTACGTTTTTGTCACAACAGGCGTGGATCGGTTTGGCGAATGGTGATGCGTGTGCTGTATTTTGGAAATTGTGGGGTGTGGGTTTATAATGGGATTTTTCCTGCCATGTGTTTAGATGACTTTGTTTGTTACTGGCAGTCTGGCCCGGCTGCAGATACACTTATCAAAATGGCAGCCAATCGGATCATGATAAACGAATAATATTTTTGGTATTTGCTAGATTTTTCACTACTGCTTCCTTTAGGTCATAGCGTGATTATATATAGCTTATAATATTTATTTATTTGATACTTCATATACAAATAATATACAAGCGGGGCTTAATGCCAAAGGCATTTTCTAACAGCCAACCTTCAGTTTGTGCAGAGATAAATTCAGATGGTGCATAAAAATGGGTTGAGACGTAAATCGAGGATATATATACTCAATACATATACTAGTACCTACACAAATATAAAATATGATATACATAAATACAAGATATAATAAATATAAATAAATGATACATAAATACTAAGAATAATATAAAAATGTTATGATAGCTCTGCCAATCTGTCGAGGAACAGTTTTCGAACTCTCATTTTGAAACCTAAACGTGTCGTAGATGTCCTAATCTCGAGAGGGAGCGAATTCCAAAGTACGATAGATTGAATAAAGAAGGAAGAGTAAACAAAGTCAGAATTATGAGAGGGACTTAAGGACAAGTTTGTTAGCTGATCGAAGGTTCCGATCATGGTTACTACCTAAGTACTGGAAATTTGGAGTTAAATAAGAAGGTGGGGAAGAGGACGTAAGAATAGAGAAAAGCGAAATGAATGGCCTATCCAACATAGAAATATTTTTTCAATTCGAACCAGTAGTTCCTGAGATTAGAGGTTACACTCAAGCAAACACACTCTTCAGCTTTATATATTAGTACAGAAATACCATGTTAGTATTATTATTAGATACATATATTATGTACAAGAGTTATGAAGTATGTTAGAGGAACTTAGATACAATACAAGAGATATATCATTAATTATTACTATCATTAATTTTCTTAGAATAATTAATTCACAAAAAAGTGCGTGGTGGCCTGTTGGTAAACGGACTAGACGCGACTGCCAACATGTTCACGGTGGTCGCGGGTTTGAATCCCAGGGCACACCTCTGACTTTTCGGAGTCATGTGTGTATTGATTGTCAATCACCACGCACTAAACGGTGAAGGAAAACATCGTGCGGAAACCTGCATACCACAGCGATTTTGAAAGAATTTCTATGGTATGTAAGTCTGCCAACCCGCACTAGGCCAGCGTGGTGGACTATATGGCCTAACCACTCTCAATCGTTCTCTCGATTGTAGAGTAGGCCCGTGCCCTGCAGTGGGACGTATATGGGCTGATACAGTACAATTAATTCACTGAGAAGTAACTCCATAAGGTAAGACAGTAAGATCGTGATTTTTTTATGATGACATTTTTGGAAATATTTTTATTCGAATAATATAAAAAATACGTCTATAAGAAATTTGCCAGCTTCGGGAGTCGGTTGAAGTTCTATGATTGCAAGACTTACAACAATTACGTGAGTAATTATTGAAGTAAGTTTCTAATAATACTACTAGTATTTATTTATTTATTATTTATTTATTCTTTACTGCACACAAAAGAACAAAAATATTACAATATTTAACAAATAAAATTGAAGAGTACAGTTGGCGGTCTTATCTTAGTATTAGTATTATTATATATTATGCCATAAATCAATATACATATACGAATAATTAGTATAAGTTATTTATAGAAAGTAAAAATAGCGAAGGCATTAATTATACGAGAATTCTTGCACACTAGATAGTTATAAATTATAATAATCATGTTATGTCAGTAATACTGATATATTACGGCAACACGGCTGCAAACGTATTACCGCGGCGGAAATTAATAATTTCAATTACTTATAATTAATATAAATTAATCCACACATTTGTATCACAACTTTCAGTTTATGTTTAAATGCAATACCACTGTTTTTGAAAACCAATAGGCGTACCAATGCAAATTTTCCCCCTCATTTTTCCATCTTCCATATCTAAAACCACGCAATCTATGATCTTTAATTGTGGAAGTTTAAAGGCGACTGTGACAACATCATGTGTTTTGAATGTCGTACCTATGCCGAAAAAAATCTTGGTTTAAGCCGAACATCAATTAATACATCGGAAAAGGTAACAATGTGTCGGTAGCAACATGGTCCTTCGAAAAAAATATCAATACGTTTAGACCCGACGGCCTGTACGGCTTTGTCCGAGATGACAGCTCGCCAAACACTGCCTATGACGTTCTATTCCTGTTTGTTTGAATTTGGAACGTCTTCATTTCGAATTTCAAATACTATTTTTGTGTTGGCAGTATTGTACAAGGTTACTAGCTGATAACAATATATCCCAATCTGTAAATAGTTATTAGCTAAAATATGAGACGCTTGAAATACGAATGATATTTTACAAATGTTAAAGCGTAAAGAATATGTTTGTTTCCATTCTTAAAGGAGCGAAAAGTCTCCTAGTTTTTGATTTCACGACACAAGACTTAAATGATTTCTATAATAATTGACAAAATATTAATCATATATGTAATTGTGTTTTATTTTACCGTGTAGGCTCGGAAAAGAGCAAACAGCTCGTCTAATGATAATAATATAGGTAATTGCCCTCCCATGAACGTTTGCAACACTGGATCCTGGTGTGTGGCTTCTAAAAATGATCCTTCCGAAAAAAGTCTAAAAGACGGTAGGAGAAATCAGAAAAGTTACTGAAGCCCTACGGCAATCTCACTCACCGAACGAATCACGAAAGAAAAGCTGTCTCTTTACGTCGGTTCTAAAGGACAATGGCGAAATCGTATTTGCATGAACAACGCGTTTAGAAATGTCATACTTGCTAATAATAATATTATTATTTTTCGTGACTTTTCAGCATACTAATTATAGTTGTGTAACGATGTTTAAGATTCACAATAAAATAAAAAGCTTTATTGACTATTTTGTATGGGAGTCAGTTTTTTTCAGCAATGGCGTAAGGTCTTTTAAGCCGACAAAAAATATTTTTCATTGAATCTCGCAAAATCTGTTATAAAAAATAGCTTTATTTGGTAAAACAAGTGCGGTAAATATTTATATCATAGCCCTAGTTCACCAAATAACATTTTTCAGAAAACAATAATATTTCAATTGAAAATGACAAATAGAACATAACCTCAAAATCTATAAATTAAAAACGTTTAGTAAGTAATGTAGACTTTTTCACCAGTATTTCTCAACACATTACTGTTTAGGAACGGCAGCGGAATTCATTTATATTTTTTTGACCAATAAACGCTCTAAATTTACATCAACTAAAATCATGTATGGAAATCTGCCATTGTCCTTTGACTGTATAGATCTCAAAAACCATACAAACACTTATACCAAAGACGAGATAAAATCTACTTCACAGAAGGGTCTTTAAAAAGGAATCAGGAGTGAATTCCTGATTGATCTGGGGCCGGTCGGCGTAGAGAAAACAATTAGCCACCCTGCTCGTGGGCGGTCGTAATGTTAAAAGCAAATCAGTTTAGCCACTGGGGACGATACCGGATAGCCTCATTACTTGTGCAATCGTTGTATAAACGATAGATAGGGGAGTGCATGCGGGTTGCCAGATTTTATTTTACCCGAAAATATGGGGAAAATTAGTTATAATTTAATGGTATATATTTTGACTAGAGAGGATAGTGTGGGCGGGAATATTTATACGTTACGGTTTTCACGAATCTAATTTTATTTATAAGTATGTGTATCGTTTTAAGGTATTTTAAGTATACGCACGCAAAATTGCAGCTAGATTTTAGTTCCAAAATATTGGCAAGAAATTCTCAATAAATTAACGGTGATTTTAATAATAATTTTGAAACTCAAATTGTGGAGGTTGCCTTTATTCTTACCAAATTATTTTTAAATAACAGTTATGACAAAATCCAAAACTCTTTTAGACCATTGGCTGTATGAATTTCATTCCTTTGCGTCAAAATAAACCGCATAAAAAACATAATATTCTATTAATAGAAGCGCAGTCTGTGCATTATTAACGTTCCTCTCATGTTTCGCGTTCCATTGTAGACGTCCCTGGGGATCTTGCTAATGGCGTGTCCAAATACTGGGTTACAGAACCTGTTTTAGATATAATTATTGTGTTTTACCCTTGAGTTATTGCAGGGTTGGTTATAGTGCGCTGTTTGGGTAAACCATAGTTAAAATAGAGGTAAATTTAAAATATGTGTTGTGTGCGTAAGTTGTGCGCGGATCACACATAAACCACTTTACGCCCGAATACTGGAACGCCATTTAAATAATAAGTTGCTCTTAATAGCGCACGGCCCACTTATCCAGTACATTTAATCGGAATTAACGTAGTTAAGCACCACTTATATTTAAGTTGCGTTCCAGTATTTGGGCGTTAATTTCTTATTTTTATCTTTTGAATCTATTTTGGGCATTTTATTTATTTGATGTGATTAAATAAACATATGTTTTGTCCGTTAAGTATATTATTTTAAACGAATTAGAAATATAAGGAGTTTATAAAATTAGCAGGCAGTAGTTACATGCATTAATGAATAAAGAATAATTTGAATTTGTTATCAAATTACGCACTCCACCAAGCTATAGAAAGGATCGGATGTCAAACGGAATCATGATCCTCAGCAATGAGGGAACGACTAAAGAGAGTTTTTTTTATTGGAATGTATGGCGAGACAAGCATGCCTACCTAAGCGATACGATCGATCATAAACAGTAGCAAAACCAAACAACACCTTGAATTACAAAGCAATGCTAATAAAGATAATGAACAAGTTGTTAAGTCTCGATAAGAACACTCACTATATCCAGTAGTTACTCTGGCTACAATGGTCTTCAATCTGAAACACAACAGTGCATTGACACTGTTGTTTGACGGGAGAAATAGACATTGCGGTGGTACCTACCCAGGCGGTCTTTAACGTATGAAAACCTACCAGTAAAGGAAAGTCCACCAGGAATTAAGTTGATTGTGATTTCGTGAGAATTAATATACGACATTTTATAGTTATGTCCGCCAACCGGCACTAGGCCAGTGGTGGACTATAATAAACCCTTTTCGAATCCAAATTAGCCATTACATTAGCACATCCCTTGATCAACTTCCCACGCCACAAAAGAACATCAAATGATGAATCCATTCCATACGGTATCCTATTGTACGTTTCATATTTTCAATTTATTATTCCACCCCTGCGTCGCGTGGCGGATTAAACGACATAGTCACAACGGGTTTTTAGGGGCTGATAGAGACGTAGACGATAATTGTAATTAATTTTAGTTAATCTAGTAATAGTAATCGTTCCTTATAGTTTAGAAGTCTATATTATCAGCCCATATACGTTCCACTGCAGGGCACGGGCCTACTCTACAATCAGTACGATTGAGAGTGGTTAGGCCACCACGCTGGCCTAATGCGGGTTGTTGGACTTATATGTATATCAAAGAAATTTTTACAAACTACACTCATTTGCAAAAAAAAAACCGGCGGTTTTGATTTTAATTCTTCTTTAAAAAAATACGGTACCAAAATGATTTCAATCATTTGTACATGTTACTGGCCGGTTTTAAAAATGACGTGGTGTTTAAAACAGTACGTTCTAAATTCAAATTTTCGTTTGATGCTCGTTTTTACAGAAAACCACTTTTTATCCTACATTTTTGGTGCGAAGTTCCAAAAGATAATATCGGTTTTCATAACTTTTAGTCAATTTTTATGAATTTATTTCATATTCTTAATTGTCAAAGCTTAATTTATTGCTGTTTAGCTATCTCAATAATGTTAGAGAAAGTGGTAAAAGCTACCAAAATTATTGCGCTGCTCGAAGAGGGTTGCAGCCAATGCTTCGTGGCTCAGAGGCTAAGTGTGAGTCGCTCGACGGTTCAAAGGACCTGGCAGCGGTATCAAGACACCGGTTCCGTCGAGAGAAGGCCTGGTTCTGGAAGAAAACCATGTACCCAACCACGGGATGATCGTTTTCTTGTGAGTCGCGCATTGAGAGCAATCGCAAGTCTTCGTATGTGGACCTTAAGAACAACCTCGAAGAAGTAAGAAATGTGCATATTAGTCTATGGACGGTCAGGAAGACGCTTCTCGCGGCCGATATACGCAGTCATCGCCCGGCCCGCGGCCCTAAGTTACTCCGTGAGCACAGAGTTGCCAGGCTTAGGTTTGCTCGAAATTGTGAGTCATGGACTCAAGAAGACTGGAATAGGGTATTGTTCTCCGATGAAGCCAGGATATCTCTGTTCGGTGAAGATCGACGTCGGCGAGTGCTACGAAGATGAGGAGAACGCTTTGCAGAGGCTTGTTTTGAAGAAATCACACCTTATGGTGGGGGCTCTGTTATGTTATGGGCAGGAATAAATTCAATGGATCGTACAGAGTTAGTCTTCATTGAAAACGGCTCACTGACTGGACATCGATACATAACGGAAGTTCTAATTCCTCATGCACAACCCGCATTGGCCGCTTTAGGAGAAGACTCAATTTTTATGGACGACAACGCTCGCGCCCACCGGTCTGGCGATGTGGAAGCGTATGTGCAAGAGGTCGGCATTCGTCGTTTGGATTGGCCAGCTCGAAGTCCCGACCTCAATCCTATAGAGCATGTCTGGCACGTTCTGAAACGACGCGTGAGATCAGTACAACCGGCTCCGCAGACCATCAGAGAGCTGAAGAATGTGATTACCGCGGAGTGGGAACGTATTCCGCAAGCAAGTATCCGGGATATCCTCGCTAGCATACCCAGACGAATTCAAGCTGTGATTTCAGCTAGAGGGGGTCACACTCGATACTAAACATTTATCTGCTTTTACTTTATTAAAGAAAAACAAACCAAAATCTTTTTTAACTTTTACTTCACGAGCATATGCACCACTAGCGAGCATACACTACTAGTGAACTTTAGCATTAAAACCCATAAATTTTATCAAAATTTTATGATAATACTGACGAAAACGATTATTTGCTTATTAATTTACAAAATTGTGAAAGTAAAACTACCTATAATTATCAAACAAACCAATAGTAACATTTGAAATGCTTCATTGCTTAGGTGCCCGTTTTTTTTTTGCAAATGAGTTTATATTATCAGCCCATACACGTCCCACTCCCACAGGCCTACTCTACAATCGAGAGTAAGATTGAGAGTGGTTAGGCCATATAGTCCACCACGCTGGCCTAATGCGGGTTGGTGGACTTAGATATCATAGATTGCACAAATTCGCTATGGTATGCAGGTTTCCTCACGATGTTTTCCTTCACCGTTTTAGTGCGTGGTGATTGACTTTTAACACACACATGACACCGAAAAGTCAGAGGTTAAGGAGAGGGGAGGTTAAGGTCAGAGATGGTTTAGAAGTAGTGATAGATTTATCTAGAACTGATAGAAATGCAACGTTTCAATTATGTAATATACTGGTAGGTCTCTGATATGTGGGTGGTCGTCTGGGTAGGGAACATTTCAATGTCTATTTCTTCCGCCAAAAAGCAGTGTAAATGCACTGTTGTGTTCCGGTTTGAAAGACACTGTAGCATAGCAACTACTACAGATCTTATGTCCCAGGATGGCAAGTGCAGTGGAATTCTAAACATTGCTTTGTAACTCATGGTTATGGCTGTCTGAATATTAAGAACAGTTTTTCTCTCTTCATATTTCATTATATTGGTCATGTTAATAGCATTACATTGCGAGAAAAAATAATTGTTGTTTATTTTATGTAAACATATCAAACATCAATATCAAACATATCAATCATCAAACAATCAGGGGGGTATTTGTTAATACTCGCCACGCATGCCAGGCGAGTTGGCGAGCGCAGGATCGCGCTGATGACGCTGCTGCCCTTCATCAACGGGGGAAAGGAAATAGGAAAAGGGTTTGTGAGTAGAGGATAGAGTGGGAAAGGAAAGTATGGCCTGTAGGAGTGGATACTGCAGTCATGGAAGGGAATGTTTTAGTGACTGCAGTAGCTCGGGGGCCGAGGTCGCGTAGTCGTAGCACCTATTCTAGGACAGGCCATGACCACTAGATAGGAGCATGGAATGTTTTCCCTATGTTCAGCAGTAGACTTCCTGTGGCTGATATGATGATGATGATGATGATCTCAAACAATGTCTTAAATATGTATAATTATTATATTTTTTAAATGATTTGTAGTATTTGTTTCGGGTCTGGGTGTTTATGAGACCAAAAAGTCTCTCGTAATTCTTGATACCCACGATACAAGACTCGATCTTAGTGTGGGGTCAGGACTATGTATTCGTATGTGACTTTTGAGTGTTATTTATCATTTTGACAACATGAGAACGACGCATTCGGATAAAACATCGCAGACAATCTACACAGATTTTTTATATAAGTTGGCTAGACGTGTAATTATACCGGGTATCTCAAGACTGCTACCGAAAACGAAGCCAGGTGGTAGTTTTAGTGACTACAAACACAATGCAACTAAAAATTTCGCAAAGAAACGCGACAATTATTTTTTATGATTTTTTAAATATCGTCATTTTTGGGTGGTAAATCCATAGTTTTTGCTAAAATAATAATTTAAACTCTTTTATACCTTAGATTATTTAAAAATAAAAGGGTATACACTATTATTTTAGGGAAAAATGTATTTACCACCCAAATATGGTCATAGGAAAAAAATATTTAAAATAAAATTGTCGCTTTTTTTTGCAACTTTTTCTATTGCATTGTGTCTGAAGTCGCTTAAACTACCACCCGGCTTCGTTTTAGGTAGCAGTCTTGATATACCCTGTATTGTATGTATAGAGGAATGTGTAAACATGGACGGACGTTGAACTCACAAACTAGTTGAAGTTAGGTAGGTATTCCGTAACTACGAGAAGTTTGAGGCAGTTGACCGACGCCTTAATAATCTATGGTTATTATAACATGTGAAATTATATACTTTGCGCTATTTCTTTTTTATTGCAATAAATGGCCGGACTGGCATACCGTTCACCTTATAAGCGATACGACCGCTCATGAACAGCTGCAAAACCAAACAACGCATTAAATTACAAAGCAATGCTTGGTATTCCGCTAGGCTCGCCATCCTGAGACATAACCTGTTAAGTCTCAATATATCCAGTAGTTACACTGGCTACAATTTCCTGAAATCAGAAACACAACAGTGCATGTACACTGCTGTTTGGCGGGAGAAATAGAAACAAATAGAATTTCAAAAATAAGTGTAAATTAATTATAAATACAAGCTGAACAGTCTTAATACAAGCTGAACAGCCTTATATTCCATAGTTACAACTAAAACACAACAAAAAGCGTGCACTACAAACAAAACTGGAACATTTCCGATATTTCCTATAAAAAGTTTTTAATAAAAACTCAAACGCCAACGTTCGCAACACTAAAAAAACAAATAGAACTAATTGAATATAAACTCCAAATTATTGGCAACATATTCCTTTAAAATATTACGCGACCATAAAAAGTCAACACAGATTAATAACCCCGTATCGCATAAGCGTGCACCGACGGAATTTGACCGGGTAAACAAACTGGCGGGAAAATCGATACCGCCAGAGCGAGAGGGGAATAGCACCGCCTAAGCGCGAAAGGGAGGGAAGAACCGCTGGGTGTCGCAAGGCGTGGTTTTGCCTTTCCCGCCTAGTAAACAAAGAGATATCGTCTGTACAAGTACGAGCGAGAGGGCGATAGTAGAAAAAGCTGGCAACACTTGGTATAAGGCTTTATTTGAAACCTAGACCGGGCTCTGTAAATAAAACACATGATTTACGCTCTTTTAAAGATGCCTTTGACTTTTTAGCCGGCATTACGCCGTATACGAATGTTTCTTAACAGAAATACTATGGAGTTTTCTTATGTGGGAGTGAAATAAGGTGCGGATATTTGATTTGGTTACTTTATGGAGACTAGGGTTTCTTTGTTGGATTGTGGGACTTTGGACTACAAGGACAATGTTCTGGAATTTTCTATAAAGGATGTATTTTTTCTTAGATAATAAATACCGTGATTTATTTGGGTTAATTAAAATTTCTGAGTAATGCAGAATGACATTGAATGGCGAGATTATCACAGATAATAAACGGATATTTCGTGCATTTTCGTGTTAATTTTAATTTAATAAAATTTAGCATGGTTTGAGGTATTTGATGTACGACGATTTACTCTCCAGTTTGAACTGGCCAAATCAAGAAGGATTGCAATTTTTTGTTATATTTTTACGCATTGTTTACAAAAGGCGCACAATACTTGCTTACTGTCGTTTTTTCTTAAACAATTTCCGAGGCTTAGTTATATACCAAGCGTAAAAATTGTCTCTACATATAATGGAGAACTGTTATCATTATCCAAATTATTAATTTATTTAAAAATTCAAGAAAATTGTCTGCTCTAATAATTCCAAAGAGAATCAAAATACAGCACACTACATAGTCTTAATCCGTACAGAATTTAACGCATTTAGTTTGATCACCCATAAAGCCGCTTCCACGGCGCAAATTGTTTAAATGTGGGTAGAAAAGTCATTACCATTGGCTCAGGCTGATTTTGTATTCAATACTGTTAGTCTGTTACTACACTATAAAATGAGACGAGGACTTTATTTTCAGTAGCTATTGACCTCAAGTTTATAGCGAGCTTATGACGCCTTGGCAAAAATAGATTTTCTTTTGAGGAATTCTTAGAGAGTGACGTCATGATTTTACCACAGGATATATCGTGTTTTCCGTTTTACACATATACGTCCCACTGCAGAGCAGGGGCCTCCTCTACAATAGAGAGTACGTTTGAGAGAGGTTAGGCTATATAGTCCACCACACTGGAATGCGGGTTGGCGGAATTTACATATCATAGAAATTCATACAAATCGCTATGGACTATGGTATGCACTGAGGAAACCCCTCACGATGTTTTCCTTCACCGTGTAAGTGCGTGGTGATTAACTATCAATTAATCACCACGCACTTAATCTATTTGTATCTCATCATCATCATTGCGCATGGAATTCAACCTGCGTGGATCAAATTTCAATGTCCAACCTGGATTTCTTTTTGTATTTGTTGTAACTGTTATTATAATTGTTATTTTCTGGGCATTTTTTTGTATTTGTAGGTACTGCTATTACAATGATGATTTTTTTTGGTTATTAACTGCTTTATTCATATTCACGGAAAATTAAAGCGAAAGCAAATAGGATTTTTTTCACGTACTGTATAATGAGGCCTTTGCCCTACAGTGGGATGTTAATATGCTGATTCAGACACAGAATGTAGAGTGGGTCGGAGGCTCTGAAGTCATAGGAAAGCCATCTTGATCTTGACGAGGATATGAGATTCAATTGCTTTACAACAAACACTGTAATAAAAAAGTTACCGTGTTTGTTGCTGTAATAAAAAACTGATAAAAAAGTAATCAAGGAATACACACGGCAGGGCTAAGTATATACTTCTCTAATTTATAATACAGGAGAAAACATAGTTTTGAGCCTCAGGTATACGCGTTTGTGTCACAGAAAACAGCTAAAAACGCCCACATCCAGGACGTAATAAAAAAAATCACATTAATTGATGTACGTGATTCCGAGAGTGGAACTAACAAAAGTGTTTCGTGTTTCGCCATTAGTGAATGAAACTGTACGTGATAGAAACAAACGTTTCGAGTGATTATGATGCCACGTAAAAAAAGTTACCATTTTAGTACAATATGTGTGGCCTGGTTTTAGTTCGGTAGCACATTTTAATTTATTACATGCGTTTTATTGTCGGATTGCGTGACAAATTGATCTTTTTATGTGTCGGAAATGAGTTTTTATGTAACTCAGAATTATTTTTAGTATATTTATTCTTAGCATCCAGTGATGGTTCATAGAGGAATAGAAAGTGGGTGGTTTACTCATAAACTAAGGTAGTAAATCGAAAAGATTTCTCAGATTCTATTATATATTGGTTAACTATATAGATAGTTTGGCCCATAATATAACAATGAAACGCTGGACTAAAATGATTTGATCTTGTTAACAACTAGAAATTATCCCGAAGGTAATTTAAAACAACCGATTGTATTAAAATCTTGTCGACTGTTTAATTTTTCGTGTAATTCAATTAGACATTCTTGTTATTTTTTTTTATTGCAATGTATGACGAGACGAGCAAGCCGTTCGCCTGATGGTAAGCTATACGAACGCTCATAAACAGTAGTAACATTCCACTGCGCTCGCCATCCTGAGACATAAGATGTTATGTCTCAATATGTCCAGTAGTTGCTCTGGCTACAATGTCCTTCAATCCGAAACACAACAGTGCATTTACGCGGTGTTGTTTCACGGGAGAAATAGACATTGCGGTGGTTACCTACCCAGATTGCCTCTCACATATGAGAGACCTACCACCAGTTTACAAACCAGTAAACACCGCTCCAAATTTGAAAACCTTCGAAATTCAAATTTTGACAGATGTCCAGCTCCAACAGAAGCATAGACAATAATTACTTTTATTATCCAAGTTAACGGGTGCTGATGATTTTTTTGCCGAGGGGCGTTTGAATGACACCCCCCGGGGTTGAAGCGCCCCGCTAATTATTTTCAATACATTATGTACTTTGAACATCTGCCTGCGGCGAAGGGGCCAATGGCGCGCGTACTTTAGAAAAAAATGTATTTAACTGCTTTGTTGTTGTTTATTTCTACATAGATGCCTTTTGTGTTGAAAAGCTGTAATTGAATAGTAATTTATTAGTAGTATCTATGTTTGGTAAAATATCAAGTTATTAAATACATTACAGACAGTTATTATTACACAACACCATACAGTGATACAAGTTAACATACAAATAAAACATTGTTAGTAAAAAAAGTATTACTAGATATGAGACTAAAAACTATTTTAATTATCGGATGTTTTGTGTCTTTTAAACTTTTAATTGCTGTGTTTAAGGAGTTGTTTGATTTTGCTACTTTTCATGAGCAGTCCTATCGCTTACGATCAGGCGAACGGCGCGCTCGTCACGCCATTCATAGCAAGAAAAAAAAACAGATAATCATAGACAACAATATAGTATAACTAACGTGACCATTTATTTTTTGTGCCAGAGCGGGACATCTGTGTAATGAAATAATAATAATAATAAAAAATTGTACAAGTTTTTTTCATAGAAGATTGTATAATATATAATTATAATCGTAGTCGCATTTTTGTATTTGTCGCCTGAACAAATTTGTTTCAAAACATCGAGTATAGTTTTTAGATAAGTGTAAAACTCAATATATGATTAATTTATATTTATTTTCGTAATAAAAATAACTTTAATTACTCCGACACTGTTTTATCACTTGTCCATATTTTGTTAATGTGAGAAAAAACTCTTTCGATAGGTGCGTTAATTCCAGGCAGACACATATAACGTACTCAATAATTGTGGAAACGATTTTAAAACAAGATTGTATTTACGAAAGTGCTGGAATAATTCGACCCCATGGTTTTTAGCAGTAGTTCCGATCTGTTTGCAAGAGCGGGACTATGTCGGCCATGCTGGGGACACCGGGACAGACTTCCTGAAAGCGGGACTGTCCCGCCCAAAGCGGGACGTATGGTCACGTTAAGTATAACGCAAAGTCATATCATAATTGGTTTCATTTAACACCAAGTATTCATTCGTTCACAACAAAACGTGTTTTTTAACTTCGTTAGGGTAACACGGTAGCATAAAGATTTAGCTGAGTCACTAAGATGCAGCCAATTAGTAAATAGCTACGTTTCACTTATCATTGTAATAAATAAATACAGCTGGATTGTTATTTTTATAGAGGATTCAAAATCATGTACAATCAGTTCAAAACATATTGAGAGATTGAGGACATGAAGTCGGGATATGAAAAAATATCTGGATTTTAGAATGTTATCTGTAAAACTAAATTAGGATGAAAGAATATTAGGATTTTAGAATATTATAGAAATCTATACGACGTGATTAAGATAAATAGTTTCTTTGTTTGAACGCGCTAATCTTAAGTACTGGTTAAGTTTTTTTTTGTTTTGTATAGCTATATGAAAGCGTGGTGGCCTGTTGGCAAACGGCCCAGACGCGGCCGCCAACATGTTCATGGTCGATGGAATCCCAGGGCACACAGCTGACTTTTCAGAGTTATGTGTGTATTGATAGTCAATCACCACGCACTATTATAGTGAAGAAAAACATCGTCAGGAAACCTGCATACCATAGGGAAGAAATGTCTACGGTATGTAAAATCCGCCAACACGCACTAGGTCAGCGTGGACTATGTGGCCAAACCATTCCCAATCGTACTCTCGATTGTAGATGATGCCCGTGCCCAGCAGTGGGACGTATATGGGCTGATACAGTACAGTAGTTGTATACAGTATACCCCATTTGTCTAGGAAGTCTATAGGACATAACGCTCTGAGCAAATAGATTGGATAATTAATGAAAAATATTGCAATTGACGATCATCACTACATAGTATAAAACAAAGTCGCTTTCTTTGTCCCTATGTCCCTTTGTATGCTTAATAATAGATAATAGATAGAGTGATTCAAGAGGAAGGTTTATATGTAGGTATAATACGTACATATTATTGTACAGAAATCTATTTGTAGCCGGGCGAAGCTGGGCCGGGCCGCTAGTAAAAGTATATACAATTGCCAGATGCCTAATTCCCGTTTCTTCTTTTTAATCTTCCCATCCTTATTTCTTCCCGCTCCCCTCCAGATTTGATGGGTCGGCCACACACCCAATTGAATGAATGTTCATGGGCGGCAGTGATCACTTACCATTAGGTGACCTATTTTCGTTTGTCGGACTTTCACAATAAAAAGTATAAACTGACCACAATTATCTTCTACGTTTATTTTTATTGCTATGAATTGCGAGACGAGCGTGATGTTCGCCTGATGGTAAGCGATACGACCGCTCATCAACAGTAGCAAAACCAAACTTGAATTACAAAGCAATGCTTAGTATTCCACTGCGCTCGCCATCCTGAGACATATGATGTTAAGTCTCAATATGTCCAGTAGTTACTCTGGCTACAATGTCCTTCAAACCGAAACACAACAGTATATTTACACTACTGTCTGGCGAGAGAAATTATTGCGTTGGTACCTACCCAGTCGGCCTCATATGAGAGACCTACTAGCAGTATTTTTACAGGCTATTTGTACCACTGAATGTTCAATTTAATCAATTTGTTATCACACCCTGAAATCATGTAGTGATAATTATTATCAGTATTTAGTTGTTATTGATTAGTGTAGTGATTATTGATGGACTGTGATTCGTGAAGTACCGGGTTTGATTCTCAAGTATGCAATTTTTTAAAATATAAATACACTCAACGTCACATACATAGGTCCTGACCCCACAATAAGATTGAGTCTTGTGTCGTGGGTATCAGGAACTACGAGAGGCTTTTCGGTCTCACTAACACTCAGACCCGGAAGAAATATTTGTCCTCCGCACAAACATTTCTCTCGGTGCGGGGATCGAACCCGCGGTCTCTCGTTTCACAGGCGGCGTCTAACCAACTACGCCACGGAGGCTGTCAAATTATGTCAGTACTATGTATGTGACTGTTGGGTGTATTTATTCATTACAACGTAGACCAAACCATAATATTTTCCGATTTTGAGTCATTCTTTTCCAGGTTCGGAATAGGAAAATCTGGCAAGCTCTTGCGGAGGCCTATGCAGGATGCAAGACAATCTCTTTTATAGTTATTGTTTGTGATATTGTTAAATAAAGTCTATTATTATCGACAGCCTCCGTAGCGCAGTTGGTTAGACGCCGCCTGTGAAACGAGAGGCCGCGGGTTCGATCCCCGCACCGAGAGAAATGTTTGTGCGGCCCACAAATATTTCTTCCGGGTCTGGGTGTTTGTGAGACCGAAAAGTCTCTCGTAGTTCCTGATACCCACGACACAAGACTCGATCTTAGTGTGGGGTCAGGACTATGTATGTGACTGTTGGGTGTATTTATTTATTTATTTATTTATTTATTATGAGACCAACACCGTGCTATGAAAGATTCAGACAGAAAAAACATATAAAGACTGCACTATACTCTACCAAATCGTGTGAAATACTACCACAATAATTTTCCCATCGAAACTATTTCCTAGAGTTAACTTGCCAAGAAACCTTACAGCAACTGTAATTTGGGAGTGAACTTCGGCAAAATCCTATTCAATTAGCATTTCGAGAAGCGCAGGTATTCAGTGTTTGAATACGTTACGAATTTTCAACCATTCGTGTGCGATTGTGTATGTTTGCGGATGTCTCTTACAGCCGTTCTCTGTAATCTATATATCTTTAACAAGAATTTAAAATAGTTACCATTACTATGTCGGTACAATTCTACGCTTCATTAAACAAATATGGACGTATATTTTTATCTTACCTAGCTATCCATAAATATATGCACCATATCTATACCTCTTTGTCTTTGTTAACTGAAACATAAAATTAAAAAAATATGTAATGAAATCTCTTGTTAAAGATAGATAGAATATAGAGAACGGTCGTTCGATGGGGTAGACAGAGGAGTTTCTAATATCTATGAGTTTATTTCTATCTAAAGATGTGATAGTGAGAAAAAGTATGAAATATTACCGTAACTTTTTTTCGGATGCTTTTCTGCTGAACTTTTTTCACATATGAAATTATATAAAGTAGCACAAACTTGTGTCTTTTCGTAATTGGATCATCAGAAAAAGTTACTACAGCCAAAGTATGAACGATTCGGGACAATCTACAAACTATTTAGTAATAACTCGTAAGATGAAAGGTCGACAGCCTAAGATCCATCCGAAAGTCGACTGGCGAGAACGCGTCATTAAGTCACAGCATACAACTCTGTATATAAAGCATAAATAAATAGATGTAAATATAGCATAAATAAATAGATGTAAATATTTAGATTTGCGGACATATTCAGGGATTTCTTTTGATAAATCTAATCAATTTACTACAGTCCAAACCACTTTTTTTTTTAACATCAAGTTTAAAATATCTCTGTATCAGCCCAGTTTAAAATATCAAACAAGTCTAAACATATTTTGTAGGTATTTTTAATATATTCAATGTGTTACAAAGCAGGGCTTAAGTGTTTTGGACACTAAATTTAAACCACGCCTTCCATTGTTTCGTTCCTAGATTTTAGTACAGTATGAATAAAAGATTATTATAATATGTAATTCTACGGAGTGGTACATGTCGTTATTAAACAATGCCTATGAATCAAATAAATTCTCTGAAATTGACGTCAAAACAAACAAAAAACATCAAACGAACTAAACAAATACACCATTATGCATACACTGGTGGTAGGTCTCTCATATGTGAGAAGCCGTCTGAGTAGGTACCACCGCAATATCTATTTTATCGCCAAACAGCAGTGTAAATACACTATTGTGTTCCAGTTCCAAGGAAATTGTAGCCAGAATAACTACTGGACATGTTGAGAACATCTTATGTCTCAGGATGGCGAGCGCAATGGAATGCCATTGCTTTGTAATTCATGGCGTTGTTTGGTTTTGCTACTGTCCACGAGCGGTTTTATAGCTTATTATAAGGAATGGCATGATCGACGCTCCATTATCACTACATTGTATAAAACAAAGTCGCTTTCTCTGTCCCTATGTGCCTTTGTATGCTTAAATCTTTACAACTACGCAACGGATTTGATATTGATACGGCTTCTTTAATAGATAAGAGTGATTCAAGAGGAAAGTTTATATGGATAATACGTATATATTATTGTACAGAAATCTATTTGTACCCTGGCGAAGCTGGGCCGGGCTAGTTTGCAATAAAAAGAAAATATTGTCCTGATACACTTACATTAAAGTATTGTGGTTATCAAAAACTACGACAGATTTTGCAGTCTCAATCTAGATGCAAATTCGTATAAAAGCATTTGTGTCGATCCGGGAATCAAACCCGCGGCCTCTCGTTTCACTGGCGTATAATCAACAGCTTTAAATATTGATAAAATAATATATCCTATATGTTATCTTATAAAAAAACCCACGCAGCGGCAATCGGGGATAAATAAATGTATTTTGGTATGGTTTGCTTAGATACGTGATTTAAGTAAATGAATCTGTTTTATCTTCAATACCTGATATGTTACTGGTGGTAGGTCTCTCATATGTGAGAAGCCATCTGGGTAGGTACCACCGCAATGTCTATTTCTCCCGTGAAACAACACTGCTTAAATGCACTGTTGTGTTTCGGATTGAAGGACATTGTAGCCAGAGCAACTACTGGACATATTGAGACTTAACATCTTATGTCTCAGGATGGCGAGCGCAGTGGAATATTGCTACTGTTCATGAGCGGTCGTATCGCTTACCATCAGGCGAACGGCTTGCTCGTCTCGCCATTCAATGCAATAAAAAAAAAAAAAAAAAAAATGTTCAAACGAAAATATACTTTTTATTACTATGACTGGCAAGACGAGCATGCCTTTCGCGTGATGGTAAGCGATACGAGCGCTCATGAACAGTAGCAAAACCAAACAATACCTTGGATTACAAACACAATATAATTACATATGCTACATGGTGGGTGCCACTATGATTTAAAATATAATTACTAATACTTAATAAACAAAGGGAAACGAGAAAAATGTTTGTGAGGCCCCCAAGTATTTATCTCGGGTCTGGGGTTAGTGAGACCGTAAAGTCTCTCGTAGTTCCTGATACCTATGACAAAATACTTAACTGATCTTAAAGTGGGGTCAGGACTATGTATGTGGCTGTTGGGTGTATTTATCTATTTATTATTTATTTATTCTGTTATATGGTACGGCAAACAAACATACATGCCACCTAGTTTTGATTCTCGTTTCACAGGAGGCGTCTAACCAACTGCGCCACGGAGGCTGTCAAGTAATAATAGTCAAACTTGTATTGTAATAGTTATGTGGCGCCAAAGGCTAATTTTACTTCCATTACTAAGTCGGAAGCCACTAATTCAATTTTAATTCTTCTTTTTGATGATTGATTGTTCTAAGTTGAAATTAAACGGGATTTCATGTTTGTTTTCTATAATTAATATCGAATTGGTTAGAGTGAAATTGAACTTACAAATGGTCATGATTCAGGATTCGAGGTGTTATTATTAACCAATTATTATTTATTAAAATAAAACTATTATTTACGAATTTGTCGCGGATTCAGTTTTTATTTTAGTTTTTTAACTAACCGATGTTTCGATTAATTTACAGCTTTTGTGGTCACGGGTCGGAACTCAGACCCCAGTCCGTCCAATCCAGTATTTCAATGCGTAAAATTCGCGTTAATTTAAGAAACCATAATGATATAATAATTTTCATAATGTATTGATTAAAGTTCTGTTTAAATTAGCTCCCGCACATACATATGTGAACTCGTATAAACAAAATATATATCCAGAATTACGAAATTACCTACTTTAAAGCTATTTACATCAAAAGTTTATCAAAATATTTATTATCATTTTTTGTTAATCCGTCAAATAGGACCACTGTTTCTGAAGTCTTACAGCTTTGCAGACAATATAACCCCTGAATATTCCTCGGCAACACCACTTTCTGCTAATTATCCACTACACCGCACCTATAATTATTAATTACAGTCTAATCATACCTACAGCTATCGACGTGTTCTCCATCATGATAACCTATCGTCTTTATCAGGCTATTTTTTAAACACGCTGTATCATCGATGTATACGATGCTTTTTATATAAAACAAATAGTGCAAATAGATTTTTCTACAATAATATTTATGTATTATTCACATACAGTGCGTGGAAGCCTGTTGGTAAACGGACAAGACGCGACTGCCAACATGTTCACGATGGTAGCGGGTTCGAATCCCAGGGCACACCTCTAATTTTTCGAAGTCATGTGTGTGTGATAGTCAATCACCACGCACTAAAACGGCGAAGGAAAACATCGTGAGGAAACCTGCATACCATAGCGATTTATAAAAAAATCTATGGTATGTAAGTCCGCCAACCCGCACTAGGCCAGCGTGGTGGACTATATTGCCTAACCAGTCTCAATCATACTGTCGATTGTAGAGGAGGCCCGTACCCTGCAATGAGACGAATGTGGCCTAATAAAAAAACAGCTTGTGAAATTCATCAGATTGTCTGTTCATGAACGAATAAATGGTGCCTCACAAGTCTCAATCGTAATCTCGATTGAAGAGGAGGCAAGTGCTCACACATACAGATACACATTGTCTATTGTCTATTTCACCCGTCGAACAGCAGTGTAGAATCACTGTTGTGTTTCGGATTGAAGGACATTGTAGCCAGAGTAACTACTGGACATATTGAGACTTAACATTTTATGTCTCAAGATGACGAGCGCAGTAGACTGCCAAGCACAACACAACCAGTACACATTTTTCACTTTGTATGTTCCGTCCCACGATGTGATAGGGGGCAAGCTTATCATATCGGACACAAATTCCTTACTTCAGGCTGATAATGTTTTGAAAAATCCGCCCAAGTCGAAATGAACAATCGGGATTTGAACCCGAGACCTCTTTGTTATCATACCGAATTACAACAACACCACTGAGGCAGTTTACAGAACACAATGTAACTAAAATAATAATTGTTATTGGTAAATGGCTTGACGCCTGGAAGTCACTTAAGGTGTCCACTGAAAATCAGTATTGTGTCGTAAGCTGAGAGAACACACAGCAGCAACCAACCACGTTTTAAATTTTCTACGTACTACCATTTAAGTAATTTTATATATTTTAAATAATTTTGTCCGTTAATTTACATTGCTCGTATTGCACGTCACGCCCACAATCCTAGATTCCAGTCCATCCAATGGTTGGCAGGAATAAATCGCTCAATGCGATATGGCAACTAATTGAACCATATTTTTCTGTTAGTTACATTGTGTTATTTCACGTAAGATGAACAATAGCGAGTATATAATAATAGCAGTGTTAATATAAACCTTGTTTGTGTATGTTGCAACGGTGAAAAATAAATAGTTTTTCTTTCTTTCTTTCTTTCAAATACACTTTTTACGCTTCAAAAACTGCAATCAGAAGCGCACAGGAGTCGCGTCACGTGACTGTTAACACAAAATACGATAATTAATTAGATTACCATTAAAAATCCATCAATCGAGATAACAACCATGTCGATTTGTATCCGTTAACACCGCGATAACACATCACTATCGCAAAATTTGATATAATTATCGATAACATATCGCATTATAGGAATAAAGACGATGCCAACACTACTGTAGTGATTGCTTATTTATATATATATAAATACAAAATTACAAGCGTAATACGGGATTTATTGTCAGATTATGTTGTTTTAATGTATTTAGATTATTGTATTGGTGTATTTATTGATGTTTTAGGGGTGGGATTGTATTTATCTTGGAGATCGGATAGTTGTGATTGTAGGATGATGGTTTTATTTACCTAGGTTGGTTTGAATGCATTAATATTTTCAACTAGCTGTGCCCGCGACTTCGTCTGCGTGGAAATTAACAAAAAAAGTTCATTAGTTTATTTAGTTTTTTTTTGGTTTTTGCATTTTTATTTTAATTATCAACTTTTGTAACGAAACCATACCGCGATCTAATTCTACGGTGGCGCCATCTCTTAGCGAGCAGCGGTAAACTCCCGTTACACATTTATTTTCAGTTTTTTGTATTAGCTTTATTGAAAAATTTCTTTATATACAATATTTTGTAAATGTGATATTGATTCGTTTTTATTTTTACTTTTAAAACAGACACTTCAATTTTATTTATATGTATGTATTGATAGGGTATAGAATATAAATATTTCTCAAAGTGATATATTCTAGAACCAATTCATACACAAATAAAACCTATTTTGTCTCTTTTGCACGCCTTTGGAATTCAGTTTGAGCGAAGAAGATAAATAAAAAGATGTACATTCGATAGCAAAAATCCTACTAATATTATAAATGCAAAAGTTTGTGTGTATGTTACATCTTCACGCTCAAACCGCTGGACCAATTTTGATGAAATTTCGCATACAGGTAACTGACACCCAGGATTAATACATAGGCTACTTTTTACCTCGATAAAATGTAGTTTTCCTGTGGGATAAGCAAGGAATTGGAATATATTTGATACTCTTTCAAACTCAAAGTAATGGAATGGGAAGTTAGTACGGCAATGACGTAGTATTTAAATGTTTAAAACAGTTATCATACGATATATTTCCTGTTTCTAGTTGAGTGGACTCAAAAAGTATCTTTACACGGGCAAATTCGGGCGGTACCGTTAGTAAGTTTATAAATTGTTTATCAATATGGCTGTAGGATATCTATCAGTTTACGCAAAACTTTGCTAAAACTTAGTATTTAAAATATTATGTATATTATGTATTTATAATTTTACCATCTAACCAAGTAACTGCATTTTTAAATCACCTTAACTCCATCAACAATAAAATTCAATTTACTATGGAGTTAGAACATAATAAATCTCTTGCTTTCTTAGATGTTTTAGTTATCCGTAATCCCGATCAGTCCTTAAGTCACACTGTGTATAGAAAAAAGACCCATACAGATAAATATCTGAACGGCGATTCTCACCACCATCCAAAACAGTTAGCTACCGTGGGTAAATCTTTGTTTCAGAGAGCACGAAGAATCTGTGACGAGAAACACCTGGCGACTGAGCTGCAACACGTTAAGCAGGTACTGCGAGACAACAAGCTCCAAATCCCACGCCGCCGTCACAGAAACCGAGTGAAGCCAGCCACAGTCGAACGAGTCCCTGTTGTCTTGCCTTACATAAAAGGAGTCACAGACAAAATTGGCTATATCCTGAAGCGTGCTTCTATAAAGACCTACTTCAAGCCGCCCAAGAAGATTAGTCAATTTCTACCACCTGTCAAGTGCCATATACCCCTGCAAGAACCAGGCGTTTACAAAATAGATTGCGACTGTGGCCTCTCCTACATCGGTCAAACAAAACGAAGCATAGGGACCCGCGTGAAAGAACACATAGCTGACGTCAAACATCGACGCTCAACGAAGTCTGCAGTTGCTGAACATATAGAAGAAGGCTCCAAGCATTACCTCCGCTTTGACCAGCCCCAGGTCCTCGCTAAAGAACACCGTTTCCTGCCCAGGATGTTTCGCGAGGCTATTGAAATTAAAAAACATCCAAATTTCAATAGAGAAGATGGCTTGAAGCTTGCACAAGCATGGTATCCAATACTACATTTAATTAAATCGGAACCCAAAAGACCAACTGCCAGACCTCAAGACACAGTGAGCTCCTTCTGCGTAGATCGGATCGCAAACACAGACTAGATATTTAAAATTAATTTTTTAAATTAATAATTGTAAAATAAGGGTAGTTAAATTGTAACAGTCACAGAGCGGACGTCTAATACCTCAGTCCGCCCCGTGACCACGAAAGCTGTAAAGTAATCGAAACGTCGGGAAGTTAAAAATGTAAAAATTAAACTAAATTCGCGATAAAATCCGTAAATAATAGTTTTATTTCAATGTGTAACATTCGCGTAAATCTAAGAAACCATTTGCTGAACAGTGTATACCGGTTCCGCGGTCAGGGCGACCACACTTAACTCAGCCGTACAATATAATTATTATTATGAATAATTTATGAACTGCTCTGATTTTCAACTCCTGTATGATCACTGTATTGTAAACTTATTTTGAAAAGAGCAAGGCTAGAGTTTCTTGCCCGTTCTTCTCTAGCGAAAACAGCCTTGCGAACCGTGTGGTAGTGGAAAAAAGTGACTGTATCTAAATAGTGTATGACATTTTATGGATTCAATAAATATTTTCATTTCAAATATTTTCACTTCTGCACACACATCATTCTGTTTGCTTTGTAAAAGTCATACGGCGGGATAGGAATTAAGTATTGTTTTATTTCATTTTTATTCACCGCGTTAGGGTTTCATGAAACTAAATCAAATTGAGTATCAAAAATCGACCAGCATATCAGAAACGACACTTCTAAAAAGTAACATTATCGTCCAATAATGTTTTGTTTTGAGAATCACGAAATAAACAAATTAAATTACAATAAATACGACTGAGAGGAGTTAGGTAGTTTAGTCCACCACGCTGGCCTAGTGCGCGTTGGCGGACTTACATATCATAGAAATTCTTACAAATCGCTATGGTATGCAGGTTTCCTCACGATGGTTTCTTTCACCGTTATAGTGCATGGTGATTGATCAATACATACAAGATTCCCTAAAAGTCAGAGTTGTGCCTTGGGTTTTGAACTCGCGATCGCCGTGAAAATGTTGACAGCCGCGCCAGGTCCGTTACCAACAGGCCCGAAAAGTCAGAGCTGTATCTTGGTTGGAAATATTAGCAGCCGCATCTGGTTATAACAGACTACGGAGCACTTTGGCTTATCTCCTCTCAATCATACTCTCGATTGTAGAGGAGGCCCGTGCGCTGCAGTGGGACGTATATGGACTAATACAGACAAAATAAACATGCAGTATTTAAATAAAACAGATGGCTTAAACTACAAACATCAATTAAATATTCTATCATCCCTATTAACAATACATCACAACAAACCTAATGCAATGATCTCTAAAATCACTAATGAGGCAGCCCTATCCGATAGGGCTGCCACCCCATCATTAGCGGACAAACATCCGGATCTAATTGGCCTTTCGCATCCTTTGAGTGTGTCAGTGACGAATGCGTGACTAACGCCCGCCGGTGCCCACTGCCCACTGACTTTTTATAATAAATTGGCCAATTTTCACGGACTTTTTATTTTTGTTTATTTTATTTTGTTTGGTTAAAGGGAATAATTTTGAATTAATTTTATACGATTTTGTATATTTCGAAAGTTTTTTCGAGAGTTCGTAATTTGTAAGTAGTTTTTATGGTGTTATTTTTTGTATAATTCTTCATATTAAAGTTGCGATTCAGCTCACTTGTATTTTATAAGAATTATGTACGTAACACTTTATGCAATTTTATGTTTTCGTTTTGAAAACAATATTTCATTTCATAATGCTTTTTGTGTATGTCGTTTTGTGAACTAAACAATAAAAATGTATATAATTTTTTTACTGAATGTAATTTGTTTTTTGTACTAATAAAAATAATAGCCAATAGTCCAACTTTCGGGCAAGTAATATTCAAGTAGATACCAAAATTTTCCTCTATTTCTAACCAGATAAAGTTTAAAACTGGTATTTTATAACCTTAATCCTTCGGTATTATTGCACTGTAAATATTATTGGATATATAATAAATATACTTAGCGGATTCGTTGACGCTAAGTATGTTTAAGCCTTACTGTTTTTAAGCGTATTCCATTAGGATAAGTTATTTTGCTTTTTAGTATGTTATAGTTTTTATTATTATAGGTTATTTTTTCTTTGTAAACCTATGCTTGCTTGATTGGCACCCCGTAAATTTACTTATTTTATTATATTTTTATTTATTTTATTGGCTTAATATATGTAAAACAGTATACAGGGTATATCAAGACTGCTACCGAAAACGAAGCCGGGTGGTAGTTTAAGCGACTTCAAACACAATGCAACAGAAAAAGTTGCAAAAAAAAGCGACAATTTTTTTTTTATTTTTTTCCTATTGCCATATTTTGGTGGTAAATACATTTTTTCCTAAAATAATAGTGTATACCCTTTAATTTATAAATACTCTAAGATATAAGAGAGTTTAAATTATTATTTTAGCAAAATCTATGGATTTACCACCCAAAAATGACGATATTTAAAAAATCATAAAAAATAATTGTCGCGTTTCTAAGCGAAATTTTTAATTGCATTGTGTTTGTAGCCACTAAAACTACCACCCGGCTTCGTTTTCGGTAGCAGTCTTGAGATACCCGGTATAGGCGGACTTAATGCTAGAAGCATTTTTCAACCGTCTACTTTTGGGTGAAACAGAAATGGAGCAAAGCAGGTTTATTTCACATTAAAGTAGAAAAAGGTGGTATATAATTTAAATACACTATACATACATATTTATACATGCATAATATATATACAACTAAGTCAACCTGTCAATTTTATTGTTAGCATAAACAATACATTTTCTGTAAGGATCGAGTAAGCGTTTATGTTAGGTGCAAACGCTTATATTTCTAGGCCATAGAAATATGAATTCAACGGAATTTAAAGCAATCTTTTCAAGCCCATAAAGATAATTGTATAGCCTTTATTATGGTACTACTATGATTTGTAGTAACGATTACAAGTACTTCTTATTTTATAAATTATCTTTCTGCATAAACCTAAACTTAGTTTAGTAGCAACATACAGATTTGTAAAATGATGTTTCTTAATCTTTGTTATAGCAAATTCTGTGCATTGGGCATACTGGGTGATAGATATACAATTTTTAAACAACTAACCCGTAGAAGAAAACATCTTTACGGAGCACATCTTATTATATATTTTTTACAGATAGACTGCTTAACTGCTACCACAATTGTTCATATTATATCTGAAGTAGGAAAAAGTTTGATTAATACTTTAAAACGGTAATGCTTTTGTATTTCCTTTTATAATAATTTTTATCATATGATACTAGCGGGCCGGCCAGGCTCCGCCCGGTTGCAGATACACTTTTTTAAAAATATTAATTTTTGTTCATCAGTGATAATGTATTATTTTATTTGAATCTCCAACGAAGATAACACAAAACATTTATATTCAACTACATATTATGTATCCTTCTTCGTGAATCTTCAATTACAGGAGAGTTGTTGTTGTTGTTGTATCAGCCCATATACGTCCCACTGCAGGGCTCGGGCCTACTCTACAATCGAAAGTCCGATTGAGAGTGGTTAGGCCATATAGTCCACCACGCTGGCCTAGTGCGGGTTGGCGGACTTACATACCATAGAAATTCTTATAAATCGCTATGGTATGCAGGTTTCCTCACGATGTTTTCCTTCACCGTTTAATAACATGAGAGTAAAGCTTGCAAATTAATGTATGTTCAAATTACATTTATCAAATTCAAATTTAAATGATCGGTATTATGAATTGTTCAAATCGGTCCAGTAGCTACAGAGCTTATTTAATGCAAACAATCAAATCTTAACTCTTTATATTACTATAGAATTACGAAATTAATGTTCCAAAATATTCTTAAACTATTATTGATACTGTTTAAAGTATAAAACATGAATTAATGGTTTTTTTCATGCTTTAAGTATTCTCAACCCGAACCACATCAAGTTACTAAAATTACCACTACTCAACCACCAAAAAAAGCTTGACTAAAAATTACCTTTTTTTACATCCAAATAATTTCACCTTTTTTGACAATAAAAGTACCTTATAATACAATGAATACGTCAGGGGCGGGGCAACGCCCTTACGCCCAGGGGTGGCCAAAACCGCCCCTAAACAGGGGTGTGGCGCGAATAAATCATCAAGTATTTGTGGTGATCATTTTTTATTGAACGGCGAGACGAGCATGATATTCGCCTGATGGTAAACCATACGACAGCTCATAGACAGTAGGAAAACCAAACACCATGAATTAAAACAAATGAAGAAAGAAAAATGTTTTTAATATTGCTCAAATTAGCCGCATACAGTACAATTATAATCATGCCACAATACAATCTGTATCAGCCCATATACGTCCCACTGCAGGCACAGGCCACGTCTACAATCGAGAGTACGATTGATAGTGGTTAAACCATATAGTCCACCACGCTGACCTAATGCGGGTTGGTAACAATACAATAAAGAGTATAAATATAAATAAAAAAGAAACAGTTAGGTAAATATGTTGCGCAGGACAACAGGTCATATCAGCATGGTGTTGTGTGATAACAGAAGCAACCACACAGTGCTACAATTACAAAGCAATGCTTGGCATTTTAACACTTCTGTATCAGCCCATATACGTCCCACTGCAGGGCACGGGCCTCCTCTACAATCGAGAGTACGATTGAGTGGTTAGGTCATATAGTCCGCCACGCTGGCCTAGTGCGTGTTGGCGGACTTAAACGGTTGTTTTAATGCTAGGCAATTTTTTTTCTATTTAGGTATTGTAGCGACAAAACGGTATTTGTTATTAATTTTTATGTACAATCCTTGTATTACCATATTTTTACAATTCTCCTTATGTTTTTTAATTCATATAATATTCCTTTGAAACTTGTAATGTAAAATAGAATGCTAGTTTTTTTACAGAACATATTATAAATATCAGTTTTTTCGAATTTATTGTGTACCTAGTAAGTACTAATTAACATTTTTATAGGTGTTTTATTATTAAAATGGTATAAGAACGGGATTATTTTAACTAAGACGTAAATATTGGCTTAAAAACCGGTATTTAGTAATTTAATATAGAATTCTCAGATGCATTCTTACAGTAAATGCTTAAGGCTAGTTTTTTTGAATGCCTAGCTAATTGAATGAAGTAAGTACATAATATTAAACATTAAAATAATAATTTATTACGTTTGATTTTAGACAGTTTCACATTTTTTCTTTGTGTACCGGAGAAGGCAGATGCCGTTTTCGCAAAGAATAACAGGAGTTTTAATACAGACACTGCGGCAATTTACTATATTATTTCAAAGGCTTGATACACCAGAAATCTTAGCGAATATGATACCAATATAAAAAAAAAACAATGTATGGAGAAGCGAGCATGTCTTTCACCTGATGGTAAACGAGACATGTACATAGCAAAACCAAACAGCACCACGAATTATAAACGAATACTTGGAAATCTACTGCGCTCGCCATCCTAAGACATAAGATGTTAAGTCCCAATATATCTAATTACTCTGGCTACAATGTATTTCAAAAAGGAATACAACAGTGCATTTAAACTGCTGTCTGGCGGGAGATATAGACATTGCGGTGGTACATACCAAGGCGGCTTCTCACAAATAAGATACCTACTAACAGTAGAAGTACAAGGCCTTAAACACTCAAAAAATGACGACAATTTCCAAAAAGCCTACGTAAAAATAATAACAAACCGTGTACGAAAAATACATTAACACAAATTACATAATACCCCTGCATTTATCAAATTATATATTGCAACAATACTCGGGAATAAATAGCACCCCTTGCAACCCCGACCAAATTATTATTGTATAGGGTGGGGGTTGAGTTTTACGGGTGGAATGAATACAGGACTAATCGCTTAGATGTATAGTTTGGGGGTTGCAGATTGAGGTGGTGGATTCAATTTTTTTTTTATATTGCACGACGTTGATTATGGTAAAAAAAGAAATGCAATTCAAAAACCTTCGAAGAATTGTAAGTTTTTTAAAGAAAACAAAAAAAAAAGAAGAAGGAAAGAAGCATGACAATTATTTTAATTCCGAAAACGCTAATGCAAACAATCCTTCGTGTCGGTATTCTACTAATGAACCTGCTGGCAAAATGACTACATAATAAAATATTCAAACACCCCATTACTATTTGATTCTAAATTTATAGGATTATTCGATACAATTTGAACATGGAAACTTTGAAAAACAAAAGTTTATTGCCGTAGAAACCTTTATTCAATGTCTTAAGTTATGGAAATGTTTTGGAACCAATCAATTGTAGGTACATATTGTTAAGATCTACGGGTATGCAGGCTTCTTCGTGCTATTTTCCTTCATCAACTGCGAACTATCAAACTAGATACAAATTAAAATATAATTAACTAATTAATTAATTAAAAACCGGAATTTACTGTGCCGAGTAGCAAGAAATGGTTGCTTATCGGCATTCTCTGCACGAAATCTCATTTATTATAAGGTGCATTGGCCACTGTAGGAATGGTTAAAAAATGTTATTCGTATCGAAATCTTCATATTTTTGGAGTCATATGTGTAATAATAGACAAGCAGTGTATCGGTGAAGGAAAAAAACAAACAGTAATTCGTAATTTTATTGGTATAAAATCCGCCAACACGCACTTTCTGGGTCAAGAGGAAAAGCTTATAAGCTCTTCTTTCGGTACCCCGAAGAAACCAGAAAGGGGTATGTAAGTGTCACTGCCCTACCAGCCCGACATACAGCGGATATAGTCCCTAACAAAAACCTAGGCCAGCATACTGACTAAAAACCCCTCGGTGGCCGTTGCGCGTATTTTACTGCCCTGAATATCTCAGGGCGAAAAGCGCCCAAATGGCAAATTGGTTCACTGTAATCGCCCGGCGCAACCCAGGACGCAGACTGGCGAACAAACATTAGGCCAGCGTGGTGGATTACATGGCCTAACCACTCTCAATCGTGTACTCGATTGTAGAGGAGGCCCGTCCTCTGTAGTGGGACGTATATAGGCCGGTACAACTTAATACTACGCTACTATAAAGGAAAGTCAAGGTATCCCACGTAAACAAATATTAAACGGCTTATTTTTAGAAGAGTAGGTAAAATTATCATATTGAATATTTTTATACTGCGTAGTGACGGATTGAATAATGGGTAACTAATTTGGTAACAAAAATGTTTTTGGGTCGATTAAAAATGGTACGATTTTTTTGCTGTCGATTCATTGCACTGTAATTAGGCCTAAAGGTGCGCGGTTTTTTTATTTACTTGTTCATAGCAATAAGTGATCAATTGTATGTAATGTATGAAAATTATTATAACGTAGTTTACATATATTCAGGTATTAAATAAATATGAAAAATAAAACTTGTAAAGAACGGAATTTTAGCGGTAAAGGAAAATTTGAAATGCATACCCGATACCTTTACAAGGTTTGAAGTCTAGAATTGTTTGTGAAGTCTTACAATTCGCATTAGGCTGGCGTATTAGAATGTTTGAATATGGCCTAAGCCAGTCTGCGCTGCGCAGTGATTTAACAATTTAAAAATATAATTTACTGCTTCGTTTTGGTTTTAATGGATATAAATAGACGATCATTTTTGATGTAAATTTTAATTTTGTGTCTCAGAGTAAACCGTCGGAATTTTAAAACGTCCCTAAAAATCGTAAATGTATAGCTAAAACTGTATCAAATATTTCGAAAAATGTCACTACATTTTAGTCAAATATAATGTTATACTTTATTCTTTAACAAAACGAACGTTTTTTTAATACTTTTCAAGAACGCTTAAAAAACGATTGTGTTAGGTATTGAGACTTAAAAAAAATGCATTAAAATTTAAATAAGTATTTAATGCATTGTTTATTATTCCATATCGTATTTATTTCGTACCTACTCACTGATTGCTAAAAATGGGCGGAGTCGCATCACTTTATCAAGCTGCAGGATTTTAATCCGTATGTCTATTGTTTTAAGAACGCATATTCAGTGTTAACTTAAACACTTTTAGATTATAAAGGCACCTATTGTTTTACGGACATAAAGATTACAACAAAAACTTGTACATAGGTGCTTCTTTTAAACAATGATCGTGCAATATCAATAGAAGGTTTAGTTTTGTTATTTTTTAATAAGAATAATACAGTGACACAAATGGAATGATGAAAGCCATTTTTGGTCTCCCGTTTGAATTTAGAACGTAAAAATACACAGGAATTTAAATTTTATCTTTGGGACGGATTATTTTATCAATAACCAAAAGTTTTTTTTGTTGCAACAGCTTTAGATTCCAAATTTTGCATCAAACACGAAGTGCAAAAATACATCAAAGATTTATTAAGAAATTATGATAATTAAGTTATTTTTAATTGTGTTAATCTCCGGATGCGAAGATTTATTTCAAAGTTTGCGGAACATTAAAGGAATATTACGAAAGAAAATGAAAAATGCATTTTTCATTCCTTTTATCGTAGATGTTGGCTCTAAGTAAGATTAACTGTGTGATACACGCATAATATTAACTTATAATTAATTACTGCGAGTTTATAAACACTAACATTTATAGCTTTTATTCAATGTATTGCAAAGGAAACAACTATTAAAGCCTAATTGTAATTAATGTTTTTTAGCTATCCGCAATGCATAAAAATTCGATTTTTAAAATTAGAAGACGATAAAAGTTTCAAGGCGCTGATATAATTAAGCAATTCTTTTTTATTTTATAACTTGTGCAAAACTATAAAACGTTAAATATAATTGTACGAACAAATATTAATCTGAGATTAACATTTTTGATAATACTACTGTTATCGATATGTATGTTGACATTGCAGATAGGCCTAAACGTAGGTAGCTATGGCTCGACACAGCGACTTCCTTGTATTTTAACAGATTAATTACTAATTTCCCCGAAATCATTGATAAAAAAGATAACACCAATAAGCGAAAAATAAGTTCTTTTCCAACACAACCTCTTTTGTTTATCTCAATCCTAAGATTTATTTTATAGCGAGCATTTTTAGCAAACAAAATATCACTTTTATTGATAAGTAATTCACTGCGGGTACAAAGTCTAATATTTGTGATCACAACACTTAAATATCGGAATAATGTAGGTACATTGATATTTCTAGACAAGTTCTTACTAAATTATCACTGCGGCAATCAATACAAGAAAAAATACCAGCGACCAATATTGACACTGACGCACAGGCATAATGGAAATTCCTTAAACTTTCAAGTTTGAACCCAAAAATATATATAAAAATCTTACCTTATCAAAGTAAAAATCCAAACTCAATTACAAAAAAAAAGCACTGAATTTTTACAATAATATCACTAAAAAACGTACGTACGGACTCACTGTGGCACGGACACGACACGACTGCTATATCTATGTTACTATCTTATCGGCATATCATTTTTTAATCAGTTTTTAATAACACTGTCCTTATAAACTTAGGCCTGCGATCACTTCGTAATTATCCGATAAAGTTCGTTAGACAACTCACAGATACACACGGGCGCGCGACTCGGCCCCGACTGCCGTACTTGCGCGCCCCGCACGCCTCCCGCCCCACCCCTGCAACAATTTTCAGGTAAAAAAAAAGAAAAAAACGATTGTTTGTTATCTATTTGGCCAGCGTTTTTTGTCTATGACACGTTCGAGTGCCTATGTTTGTTTATTTTATTAAAGAGTATTTATTTCGATCTCGATTTAAATGTAGCTGGAAAAAAATAATAATGCAATTAATGTTAAATAAGACGAAAATAATAAAATATTTTTTTTAATGCTTTCACCGATTCGAGTTGATTATTTTATTTAAAAGAATATTGACGCTCGGAAAACTATAAAAGCTTGTCGGATACATGAAGTCTTACAACTCAAGGGTGGATATTAAATTTAAATGGCAGCGTATTGAATCTGTACTTACATGAAAGATAGTGTAAGTATATACTTAAGTTTTAAAGTAAGCTTGTAGAAAGCATTAAAAATAAAATAAGGCATTTTTTTAACCTTCGGCAATATAATTTCCATATTTTCTTAGAATTTCTGAATATTCCATAGATCGATGTGTTTCCTTTATTTGAATTTTGTGTTTTTGAAACTGAAACAAATGCATCAATAATATTGCGACACAAAAAAAATCTTACCAATGCAGCTTTAAGTTTAACCTAATTGCTTTTTCAATTGTTATAGAATATTCCTTAGTTATACAAGATATTATTACATGCCTTTATAAGTCCTAAGTTTATTACTTAATACTTACTGGATATTAGAACATACTTCAATACAACATTCTTTAGACATTGGTCCTTACACAGCGATCGAACCCGCGTCATTTCTCAGCCGGATCTTCACTTTTAACACCACGAAACCTATCGCTTCACACGTCCCATGAATCATCTTTAATGTAACCTCAGCAGTTTCATATGTGAATCCTTTTTCAAATTGATTAAAAAGTATATGATTGTCTATGGCAGACTTGGCAGAACTATCAATGGATATGAAGAACCTTCTTATTCTTCAGCTAATATAAAGATCCTCTTTATTATACTTCCTCTCTCTTTAGCCACAGGAAATATTCAGCTGAACATAGGCCTCCACCTCTCCACATCGACCTGTTGGAAGCGGCCTGCATCCAGCGAATTTCAACAACTTTAGTCAGGTCGTCTGTCCACCTTGTAGGCGGGCGTCCGAAATTTCGCTTGCCTGTACGTGACTTCCTCTCTAGAATATTTCACTATCTTATTCTTAATTCCCATGTAACGTTTTAATTACACCAATACTTGTCACAATGCCAAACAACACAAACAATTATGGGTGTATTTATTTATTTTTAGCCTCCCGTTTTTCAACCCCGGAGGTCCTTCAAACAGTAGAAATATTAAATAGCAGGTAATTACCACCTTTTGTTAAACGTGTTAACAATAACTTAAGGGTCTTTTTTCTTAGTAAACGTAGTTCTTTTGTGGTATTGTTTTAATTTTATGGCGACTGTCGCGTGGCGATTTTATTGCTTAATTCCTTTGCTTTTTATATGTGAAAAAGTTACCACAAAGCCCCTGATGGTGAGCGCAGTATAGGCTAGACAGAGTACTGCTAAGAACTTTAGAGAATTTATTTATAATACAGAGAAAAAATGTTGTCCCATGCCACCTTTTTCTGTCCTCCTATTTCACATTTGGCAGGTTGTTGTTGTTTTTTCAATGTATCCCATCGAAAAGGCAAAGGTCTGCGCCATACAGCCTAGTCTAATATATTCGACAGGTTGTCCAACATAATTACACAAATTATTTGGAAAGGGACACATAAAAAATGTTTCGGGCTATTGAATTCTATTCAATCACTTTAGATTGTACTTAACTAAATAAAGTTTCGGTTGCCAACGGAATTTTTACCAGTTTGTTGTAAGTGAATTAGTTACTACAACATTACGAGCTTTAATAAGAGAGTTAGATGTCGGCTGTGAAACGAGAGGCCGCGGATTCGATCCCCGCACTGACAAATGTTTGTCAGATCCTCATTATATGCCCCGGTCTGGGAGTTTGTGAGACCGAAAAGTCTCTCGTAGTTTCTGATCACAACACAAGACTTACATAATTGATCTTAATGTGGGGTCAGGACCTCGTATGTGACTGGATGTATGCCAATACACATATAAACTAAAGTGCCCAACCTGGGAATCGAATCCAGAACCCGACAATTTTACTTACTATGCCAATTAAATTTTTTATCATTGAAAACAGTCTTTGTAAGAGCAATTTAAGTGATTCAAATTAACACCCATTTCAACGAAGATTATTGTGAACGTGGATTAAAACATAATCCTCCTTTTAGTTAAAACGTTAGGTTAATGAGAAAAAAAAGGTGTCACAATCCAACCATTTATTTGTCAGACGTGCTTTTGTACTTTGAAAGGATTAAAAAATGGCGGAAAATAAAATTCACGGAATTTTTCTGAATTAATGAATAGAACTTTGTTTTATGTTTTTATTTAATTGTATTTATGGCGCTTCGTGCTTCTAGTATATTGTGGACTTGGGTTCGGTACCCAGGATAAGTAATACAGTATTTATAACGTTTCGTACGTCTTAATGATACAGGATTATTTTAAAGTACAAACCACAAAAAAATCTATAGTGATTAATAAGCAGTATTTGGTATCCACGATATTTTTATCGATACTATGAATGGGCATTCTTCTTTATTGCATTGAGATACTAGAGGGGACACTGCAAACAAAATGTTGGGTACATTCTATTTCTGTCTCTGTCACGCCTACGAAGTAACATATCTTCCATCTCGCTTCACTCTGTACCCGTGTGCACGCACCATACGCAGAGATTTTGTTCCCGATGTCCGCTCTAGTATAATACCTCAATGCTTTATTGTTAGTTTTTTTGCAACTGGGCCTTAGGGATACATACATATATAAACTCACGCCTTAAGGGGTAGGCAGGGGTGCCAGGACACACATTTCGCCTAGTACGTTCCGTCCCATGATGTGATAGGGGGCGAGCCTATCGCCATATCGGGCACAAATTCCTGACTCCGAGCTGATAATGAAAAGATAAATCCAATATCACTTCGACCCGGGATTCGAACCCGAAACTTAAGTTTTGTAATCGTACTGTGGTACAACTAAGCCACCGAGGGGCCTTAGAAAACATGCTGGTACATTTTTAGTCGACTTTAAGCCTTTGGCCTGCCTTTGATACATTTATTTAAAGGTTAGCCGTTGTCCCATATGTTATAGTCAATTACGATAAAGATCTCTATTGTTTTGTATACTTTTATGAGTTCTTTTTTTTGTGTTTTTTTTTCTTTAAATTAAAAGGCATGCTGATAGGAACATTACTGGTGTGTCTCATATGTGAGAGGCCGCCTGAATAAGTGCCACCGCAATGTCTATTTCTCCTGCCAAACACCAAATGCATGATTGTTTTTCGGATTATAGACATTGTAGCCAGAGTAACTATTGAACATATTGAGACTTAACATCTTATGTCTCAGGATGTCTCTTATGTCATCAAGCGAACGGCGCGGCGTGCTCGTCTCGCCATTTATTGCAATTACAAAAACTAGGAATCGACTTATATGAATCTTTTGACACTGCATCCCAGCCATATTACCAACATGTATGTAATATGGAAAAATCTTAAACAGTCCCTATAAAGGCATGAGTGTTAGTAAATTAAATAAATAAGTACGTGATATCACCACTTTCCACCTGGTCTTAGCTAGGCTAATAAAAATATTGGCGGGTGTGAACTGGTTTTTCTATACTGGGTTCGGTATTATTAAAATGATAAAATGATATTAAAATGATGAAATGATAAGTGTGTGGTGGTCTGTTGGTAACAGACCAGACTCGGCTAACATGTTGATAGTGGTTGCGGGTTCGAATCCCAGGGACTGACCACTGACTTACTTTTCACTTTTTTTGATCCACTGACTTTTCGGAGTCATGTGTGTATTGATAGTCAATCACCACGCACTTTAACAGTGAAGGAAAATATGGTGAGGAAACATGTATAGTACACAGGTATACAGGAAACTTGCATACCATAGCGATGTGTAAGAATTTCTATGGCATGTAAAGTCCGCCAAAACGCAGTAGGCCAGCGTGGTGGATTATTTGGCGTAACCACTCTCAATCGTACTGTCGAATGTAAAGGAGACCCGTGCCCTGCATAATGTAGGCCATACACACTACGGTCTACCGGAGAGGTCATCTGTGCAGGTATGCCTGCGCAGATAGACCGAACACTGGTACCGTGTATGGGAACGTTACGGTGTACCGGAGCGGTCTTCAGTTCTTTTTGCGACGGCATCGAATAAGTACGAATGTTTCCTTGACGTCACTTACATTGCACGTTTAATACATGTACTCACTGCACAATAATCATGGCACAAAACATAGTTTCTGTTCACACTACAGTAGCTGGTAGCAACTTCACTATAATAAAATCTATCGACGCATTACTTGTGAACAGAAGTTGTTGTAAACAATAATGGCGGCCCGCGCTCCAGACGCCACCCCAGAGCGATAGGCGACCGCGGGGTATGTAAGGTTTGCACGAGAGGTGCTAATGTCATGTAATGGTATAAGCATAGAATAAAAAGGATCGCAAATGTTTTAAGGGACGTTAATCGGCCATGCTAGAAAACAACTGACGCGACCTGCGCAGGCGACTGGAGTACAGGCACACACGCACTGGTACGCCCTATGGTGTCTCTCGAAAGAATTGATTTTCGATCCTGCGCCGGTCGCCTGCACAGGCTCAAAAAACTGCACAGGTCTATTCCTACACACATTTCGGTATACCTGCGCAGGCATACCTGCACAGGTGGACCTTTCCGATGGACCTTAGCATGTATGACAGCCATAAGGTACGATTAAAACGCTGAGGTCCCAGGTTTGAATCCCAGGTAAAATTACTTTCCATTCTTTTAGCCTGTTTCTACTCTAATTAAGTTATGAAAATCATCACTATCTTTAGCATAAAATCCAATGCTGATATCATGCCTAACTCAACGATGTCCATAGCTACCAGCCGAAATAAATCACCTAATATTTTAAAATGACAAAAACACCCAAAGATCTCTAAAATATGAATATCATACACGTACGGTGGTCAATTTCTAATATAACCTCTTCGCCACGCAGTGTAGCAACGATTCTACCTCCTTTACCGTTTTTAAATCACGTCACACTATTACCATCCCTTTCCCTCTTACTATGATCCTCCTACGAGTGAAAGAGACAGGTATAAACAAAGTTAAAAATGGCGGGTAAAATGAACTTTGTAAATTCGTAATTCGAAGACATCTAATTGATATGGCGGTTATAAATTTCGTTGGGAGACTGGCTACCGCATCACACCTCGGGTTTTATCACAATGTAGTTAAAGGGTTTAGATACGATTTTTTATTTATAAAAATAAACGTGTTTTTATCTTAGATTTGTGTTTGCCTGTATGCTACAGAGATGCTTAGTCCACAAAATTAAGTTTATACATATAATTAACCTGCGTTGATGGAATTCTTAAATCCGTAGTTCTCAAAGTCTGGATGTTTATGGTAATCTCTGAAGGGAGTAAATTTTAGATTTTTCATTAAGTAGGTGAGATTGTTCCTCTGTCAGGATTCGAACCCACGATACGTCAATAGCCAAAGGTGTGATATAAAGCAAACGCAATTGGCAACTTAACCAAGTACCTACGTATTTTACAAATATGATCCAAGAAAATTTCCGTTCTCACATAGAAAGCTCTTAAAATTATCCCAAAATGCTAACAAACAAAAGTTATCTACACAAATCAACACATTTAAAAAATTAATATAACCTACAAACAAAACTAATTAATGGTTAAAATTTATCGACAATAAAAACCCGTTTACGAACTCATTAATTACAAATAAAATTGGCTTAATTACATCTTACACACTTCAAAATCTTGTCTAACAAGTTGTATTCATCCTGCTTGCAAGCCAAAGGACTTATAGTACCAAACCTTTTCCAAATACACCGCTATCTGGCTCGAATTAAAAAAAAGTTGGAAGCAGCCAACATTCAAATATTTTATGATAGGTAATTTGGTAACTGGCTACTAAACGGTAGACCGCCGTGTTCGATATTCAAAAATTCAAATTCGAATTTCGAACTGCGTGTACATTTTCAAATGTCATAAGTTTCACACCCGCCTGGATGGGATTATGTCCTTTAAGTAATGTCAAAGGAATTTTCAATTTATTGTAAAGGAATAAAGATCAGTTTGTATCAAAAAAATATCATTTAGTGCATTTTAGAATGGACGCATGCAATGGTAAATGTCATTGGTTTTGTCTGCCTAATGAAGGATATGTGTGTATGGATACGACTTGACCCTACGAGGTTTTTTTTCATTCTAGAATAAATAAGTTACAATTAATTTGATTTTCTTAATGCTTTATCAATATACAATGTTGTATTATCCTCTAGGCATAATAATATTTTAGTGGGATTGGTAGAGAATAAATATGTCTTTGCACAGCTGTAGGACAGACCATACTAAAGAAGAAGAAAGAAAGACTAATCCCGTTACATATTTTTTACAGATAAAAACAATATAAAACTGTACTAGCAAATATTTTTCATCGTCCATAAAACACACTTCTGCAAAAGCGTCGTCGAAAGAAAAAAAATTATTAAAAGTCCTATCCACGCTTTGCCGACCCCGCGCAGTCGGCAAGCTACAAAAGTGTGATATACGTTAAATACGAGTTTCTTTTTACTTTTCAGTGCGTTGTGTTGGTAGTAAATTTATGTTATTTTTGTCAGTTATTTATCTTTGCGCCTCGCGTCCGGTGCGTACAGAGCTACCAACACCTAAAGGATTAGAGTAGCTATTGACTTGTGGATTATGAACATTCTTCATTGTTAGGCTTCGTGGCACAGTCTATTGTTTTCTTAGGGTGATGTTTTAGTTGTGATTGTTTTTTTTTCTGTAGAGTAAGAGGGAATACATAGCACAGTTCTTTACACTTTAAATTACTAGTAAATCAAATAAACTAAAAAATATTTTAAAATCATTGTCACATCAAGAAGCACTTCTAAACTTAAGGTCGCTCCAATGTTTTCTATCTCCCGCTAGCACTATCAAATCGTCTATCTTGAATGAACCCCAAACACCACGTTAACAGATCAAGCTTCAAGAATCATTAAGAAAAAACACACTTTTATATCTAGGTAATATGACATCGGTCTCATATATATCCAAACGCGAAACAAATGTGGATCTTACAAATATTTGTCTTGGAACGGGGTTCGAACCGAGAGGTAATACAAATTAGATGTTTAGTAATTTATAGTGATTAATTATAAGAAAAGGAAGACAGGAGAGAAATCATGCTTTCAAAGGCGGATGATTTACGAAACCATTATATTTTTCTGGAAATATCTGATGTAATATGAAATGTAATGCATCATATGATCTTTAACCTTCATGGCTCATTGGGCGAAAAGAGAGCTGTGCAACGAAAAGTAGAAGATTCGATCTCCTGTACTTACTGTGTACACAATATTTTAAATGTGGAGATCAGCCCATAAGTCCCACTGTATGGCAACGGTCTCCTCTCTAAACGAAAGTACGATTGAGAATGGTTAGGCCATATAGTCTATCTCGCTGGCCAATGCGTGTTGGTGGACTTCGATTGTGTGTTAAAATGTGTCATACCTTTTGAGACCCAAGACAAAACCCTTACAGATTTGAAAACGATCGAAAACTGTGTAAAACCATTTATTTCGTGTATATACCTATTTATGATATTATATCTCATCAGGTTCGTGTGCACATCACACAATTTTCGATGGCATGTGCACTTCAAATTGGAAAATTAACATATTTTACACCTGTTAAACTTATTCTGTACCTCTGTCATTCAACATATCACAATATAACCAAATTGAACGTAAATCATGTTTTACGAAATTATTGTCAACTTTCTATTACGTTGATGACGCCACATTTAATAAACGTAGAATGTAATAATAACGGCTTTTGGAATGGAACGCAATTTAAATTTTGAATTTGAACAAAGAACACGGAGCCGGAAAGTACCAGAAACTAATAAAGCGCGCAGAATTTTCAAACTTAGAACTTAATGAAGCGTCCGTTTTGGTTACCTACTTACAGTTGCCTAGTGGAAGGAAGTATAATGTTGTAGGTACAGATTCTCATACTCAAGTAGATGATAGATATAAATACTAAAGTTGATATCCAGTTGTAGGAATTTTGTTTGTTACTGCACTTTATGATTGTCCATAGATCTGTTTATTTCGAAATACATTGTAGAATATTTTCTTAGTATATCTACGATACAGCAAAAGTTATGTACAGCTAATGGAATAGAACTTACACCTTTTTATAGCTTTATTATTGCATGTATTTTGAATTTCAAATATCAAAAGATTTGTGCCTAAGCCTAAGTCGGGATCTTAATTATTGCGAATGACCAAATGATCAAATGCAACAAATATTTGACATGTTAAAACCCTAAACCGATACATTTCAAATTTCGAACTTCAAACAACAATTCGAATATGGAATCCGGGTGCCGGAAACTAATAAAGACCGCGGCAAAACTTTCAAACTTAGAACTGAATGGAGCGTCATTTTTTACGTCCGTTAGGGTTGTCCCAGTGAAAAATGATATAATTTATATCGCCGCGGCCGGCTACCCGTTTTGTGTGCGCGCGATAAAATACAAATAACAAAAAAAAAAGAATAAATATATTTTTTCTCCTCTACTACTAATTTAAAATGTTTCCTTATCAACGCGGCGCGATGCGACAAAAGGATTAGGGATGGGCGTTGTAAAGAAGCTGCACGATATCGATATATTTCTATAATTAGTAGATGTTTTTTAACTGTTTTAAGTGAACTTTACTATTATCTTATACTTTTATTTTAAGTGGCGCAGGTGTTTAATAACCGGTTTGTGAATGAGGATTAATAGCGGACACAATTGGTGAATTTATCGCTTCTTTCTAGAACGAAACATATGAATGTTCATTATCACCGTTTTATCTTACAAGTAAACTCCTATTTTTAATAGTTGCCGCATCTATGAAGTGGTATAAATATGATTTCAAGTCAAGTATTACTAATTTCCATAACTCAATCTGAAATCAGATTGGCGGCCATCTTCTTCTATTATAATTGTCTATAAAGAAGCAAATGTATGCATATTAGAATTGCTGTTTTATCGTTTTCAAATTAATAATAGCAATAAAATTCGCATTTAAAACAAGCATAACATGTTAGAAATACATAGGAACACATTACAATTCAGCAATTTATATTTTTATTTTAAAATGATTCTAAATTATTTCATTAACCTTTTGTCGTTAAAGAAGAAAACCGTATCATATTAAAATGTTCATCAATCATCATTACTTATACCATAATTATTCGCCAACTTAATCTTAAACTTATAAACCCTTAATTACTCATCTCGACATGCCAGCTGAACCGACGAAAAAAATCACAATCGATAGATTAAACCATCACTAGAGTGCACACACACACTGGCCATTTCACACACAAATCAAAAGCCGAGCGCTCGTATCGGGCCACGAATGAAATATTCAAATTTGGAAGCTGATTCCGTTTATGGCTACTTAATTTGGGTGATTCGATTTGAATTTAAAAAAGGAACGTCAGAAAAAATACGGCCGTAGACATTCCACCGACGCGAGCGCTGGACACAGTTTTTTTAACGTAGCAGATTTCTTTAATTTATGGCCAGTATCTGAGGCGAAGTGAACATGGCTCCCGCCAGTATTGGAGTAATGAGGTTTTGTATTAAGGAAGAGTTGGTTTGTTTAATCATATTGATCTTTGTATACGGACAGTATTTATTATTGCTTTTTTTTTAATAGAAGTTGTCTTTCTTATGTAAAAGCTTAATAATTTCAACAAGTCGTGGCAACTTGGATCTTAAAATAATTATTTACTATGCAATACGCATATGACTACACCAACAGGCTCTTTTTATTATTCTGTCATTCAATATAATATTCTTTTAAGAAAACTTAATTGAGTAATGAAAAACAGCACATTGAGTACATTAATCTCTAACACCGAAACGTACACTTTGACCCATAGTTTCATCATAATAATTCTTACTATCCCCCATAGGCATAAACTCATTTATGCAAAAAAAAAACAAATAAAAAGAAAAAAAGGCAGTGATACGTCGGATACAAGTTTAAATCTGGAATGAAGAAAGCGGCATTAGCGCAGTTAACGTCGGCGCGGCGCGCTCGTGTGTACTCGCGTCGTGTATCGAGATATTAATAGACAAATCAACGACTCCGCTCTATTTGCGAATTATAGTTTTTTCTTTTTTAATGATTGAAGCATTGATGTATAGGGTTGGGTAATATACTTTTCTTAGTTTTATTTAAAAGGCCGTAGTATTAATTAACAGCTTCGGTGACATTAATTAGGTTAAGTAAAAAAAAATGTATACAGGGTATATCAAGACTGCTACCGAAAACGAAGCCGGGTGGTTGTTTAAGCGACTTCAGACACAAAGCAACAGAAAAAGTTGAAAAAAAAAGCGACAATTTTTTTTTTGTTATTTTTTCCTATGGCCATATTTGGGTGGTAAATACATTTTTTTCTAAAATAATAGTGTATACCCTTTTATTAATAAATACTCTAAGGTATAACAGAGTTTAAAATATTATTTTAGCAAAAACTATGGATTTACCACCCAAAAATGGCGATATTTAAAAAAATCATAAAAAATAATTGTCACGTTTCTATGCGAAATTTTTAGTTGCATTGTGTTTGTAGCCACTAAAACTACCACCCGGCTTCGTTTTCGGTAGCAGTCTTGAGATACCCAGTATTAATAATGTAAAAATGTATATGAATAAATTAATTAGGTTAAGTAAAAAAAAATGTAACATCACGTCCAATGTTTCATCAGAAGATGCTAGTAATTGCCATGATTGATCAAGGCTCAGCCAATTTAATTAAATAAAGTTATCGATGTGCAATTCATTTTTAGCATTTTGGAATCCCTATAGAAAATTTGAATATTTCGCATCAATATTCTCCTTAGACATTCAAATTAATCAGCCAAACGTATTTAGCATTTTCTTCTAACATTTATTGGGCAAAACTATTACATATTTAATTGTGTAACGCCTAATTTTGGGGCTTAAATGGATTACGTAGATTATTTAATTTAGAATTTAAAATTCGTACCTAAGTACATGCAATTAAAATAATCCAATACTGAATAGACAAATAAATTTTAAAGCAGTACCTATATTCAATGTCAATGTAACATTAAATGCTACTTATTTTTTATGGAAATTGCAGTGCATTGATTACGAAAATAAATCATTTGCATAATAAATGTTGATAGGTCTTAAAGAATCGCCTGGAGTGAAGTTATTTATAAAACCGGATCACATTTATATCTAAATTTTTTCGCAAATAAAGTTTTGTGTAAACGACTAGAAATATATGTAAAATACGATTCGATATTGTCTTACTGTGTAAACGTAACAAGTATAAATATTTGATTGCTACAAGAATTCAAAAATTGAAATGCAATATAAAACCATAAAACATTCACCTTAACTGGTCTGCTCGCGTCGACGGACGCTGAGCGAATGAGCAAAAAATCGCTCGAGACATTCATCTGACATTCAACGCTGGGTGGAGCCAACCGGCGCCCGCCTTTGGAAACGAGCTCACCCATTGGCCCGTTTAAAAATCGATTCCGTTTTATAAATATGTAACCACTTTCGTTTCCGGCGGCGCCAAACGGAGTAGTACTGCCAACCCTAACAATACGAATATAGAACGTGTTCGAAATTCAAAAGTTCGAATTTCGAATGCAGCTTTACATCTGTTGGGGCGTTGTTTCGCGCTAGCTACTCGATTGTTTTACCGACATGTCTTTGTAGACAGTTTTGTTTTATTTAAAAAGAGAATGGGCGCGCTTTTTTTTTTTCTTTTTCTTTGCGTTCCAAGATGATTTTTTCATTCGGCCTTATATAGGTGGCATAGACAAATGTACGGCGAAATTGAATTGGTAATAAATAATGGCGTATTTATGATTTATGATGTAACAGGGGTGGATATTGTGGAGTGCTCTCGCATTAAATAGTAATGTATCTTTGCGACCTTCATCTCGCTAGGGAGACTGGGACGTAGAGATCATGCGCTTGCGGTAATCTATTTTGCATACTATACAAGAACTATACATATACAATATGATTTAATTAGTTAAGTCGTAACGTACATACACTGAAATCTATAATAAGGGTCCGAGTTCGATTGCTGTTGACATTTTATTCGAAGTTTTAAATAGTTGTATTGTTGATATCCATAATCTATAATTGGGCCATTATACACCACTCTGATACGGAAATATTGCTTATCTACTTAGATATACAGGGTATCTTAAGACTGCTACCGAAAACGAAGTCGGGTGGTAGTTTTAGTGATTTCAGACACATGGCAACAAAAAATGTTGAAAAAAAGCGACGATATTTTTTGTTATTTTATTCCTATGGTCGTATTTGGATGGTAAATTATTACTTTTTTTCCTAAAATAATAGTGTATACCCCTTTATTTATAAGGACTCGAAGGTATAAAAGAGTTTAAATTATTATTTTAGCAAAAACTATGGATTTACCACCCAAAAATTAGGATATTTAAAAATATTTAAAAAAAAATTGTCGCCTTTTTTTGCGAAAATTTTAGTTGCATTGTGTTTGTACTCACTAAAACTACCACAGCTTCGTTTTCGATAGCAGTCTTGATATATCCAGTATGATACTTATTTCAGATTGCAAATTATCTAGTAAAGTTATTAATACTAAATGCTTTTTAAATATTGTCACAAATTATCGCAAAGAACTCTACAGTAGATCTATGCAAGTTTCTACTAGAACAAACGTTTTTCTTCACTTCTTTGGATTTAATAAATAATAATAATAAAATGATACAGCTAATAGTCACACACACAGTCCCAACCCCATATTAAGTTCAATTAAGTCTTGTGTAGTAGCAGAAATTACGAGGGATTTTTCAGTCTCAAATACCCAGACCCGAGACAAATACCGACTTATGGGCCTCACAAACATTAGTTTCGGTGCGGGCATCGAACCCGCGGCCTCTCGTTTCACAGGCGGCGTCTAACCAACTACGTCACCGAAGCTGTTAATCCTAGGCAATTCTTGTTTATTTTTTCTAATAACACAAAGTAGGTAGGTACACCACGCTGGCCTACTGCGGGTTGGCGGACTTTAAATACCATATGAATTCTCTGAAATCGCTATGGTATGCAGGTTTCGTCACGATGTTTTCCTTCACCGTTATAGTGCGTGGTGATTGACTATAAATACACACATGACTGCGAAAAATTAGATGTGCGCTGGGATTTGAAAGCGTGACCATTGGGAACATTTTGGCTATCGCATATGGTCCATTACTAACATGCCATCACGCACTGTTTTAACACTATATTTTGACTATCTATACTAGTATTATAATGAGGAATGATTTCATTGTTTGTTTACATTGAATAGGCTCTGAAACTACTGGAACAATTTGAAAATTTTTTTTACCGTTAGAATATTACATTATCCTAGATATAGGCAATAGAATATTTTCAAACAAGTGTATCTGCTCCGGAAGAGAAAGTGTCCCGCCCTCACACCCACCACTGTAACTCCTGTGAGCCAGGATCAACAGTGGCACGCAATGTAATGACACCGAGCATTGAAGCTCGGCGAGTCTCCGGGAATGTCTAACCTGTCTTTAACCCGCAACGAAATTAATCAGAAAGTTAAATTAACAGGAGTTGGAAAAAAAACATTTCTGCGCGGGAATCGAACCCGCGGCCTCTCGTTTCACAGCCGGCGTCTAACCACCTGCGCCACGAAGGCTGTCAAATCTTAAATAAAAAGACAGTTCGTGTTGCTGAGGAAGTTTCTTGCTTTGTTTCTTCTTCACAGCTACAACACGTTCCGAAGCGGTTGTAGCAGAAATTAACGATTCAAACCATCTTGTGAAAGCAATGGCGGATCCAACCTAGACTGGCCAGATTGAGAGAATTTATTTATTATATTGTTTATTAAATGTATAAGTACAATAAATTCATTGTATGTCGATTAATAATTATAATAAAAAATAATAATATTATGTTTCTCTCGTATTCCACTTTTAATTTTTTTTTGTTATTTAAATTATTCTTTTCGTTTTGACACTTTTTTTTATGTTATAACACCACATCTATTGTTCAATGTTAATTTTCAATTGTCATTATATTTAATTAATTAATACTGCATGCTTATCTATTGTAATAACCTGATTCAACAATACTTTCAAGAATGTTGTATTCACCTGTAATGATAGTACGCAATGTACATTGTAATTAGTCAACCATATTTTATTGTATATGTGTAACTGTCGATGGTGTAAATACATAAAATAAAAAATTAACTAAAAAATAATAATTAATAAAGCAAATTTGTCTGTGTTTACAAATCAAGGTTGTAACAAATTTAAAAAAATATTGTTACAAATTCGAGTATTGATATCAAATCAATATTTTATTGATACATAAACAAGCTTACAGATAATGTATATGTACGTTAACAACTGCATTAGTTCGGGAGAACTGTGTCGCAGTCATTAGCGCCCACCTCCAGGAGGGAAGACGATCGTATCTCAAAAATATTCAAAACTATAGGTAACTAAATAAACTAAATAATATCGTGCCTAGTTTTCTTATAAGAACTATATGACCCCCTGGTTTGAAAGCTGGTTTGACCCTTGTGTGAAAGACTTTGAATAAAGTATCTGTATCTGTATCAGCCCATATACGTCCCACTGCAGGGCACGGGCCTCCTCTACAATCGAGAGTACGATTGAGAGTGGTTAGGCCATATAGTCCACCACGCTGGCCTAGTGCGGGTTGGCGGATTACATACCATAGATTTTTTTATAAATCACTATGGTATGCAGGTTTCCTCACGATGTTTTCCTTCACCGTTTTAGTGCGTGGTGATTGACTATCAATACACACATGACTCCGAAAAGTCAGAGGTGTGCCCTGGGATTCGAACCCACGACCACCGTGAACATGTTGGCAGCCGCGACTAGTCCTTTTACCAACAGGCCACCACGCACATAAATAAAGTATATTTTGATATTAATATTGACTTAAAACACTCGTAACATTTCGTCACCTAGGATCGAACCCGAGGCTTCAGTATTCTAAACGTGTACATACATTGTAGCGTTACAAAACGAATGTCACAAGGTTTCAGTAGTGACGCCTGTACGAAACCTTACTAGGTAGGAAACACCTTGACTGCTGTGAAATAACGCGTTGAAAATAATAGTGAATGTTAGCTTATTTACTAAATAACTAGGTGAATATACATACCGACATGAATCTTATATATTTATTGAGGAGTTATATATTAATCACAATGATCGCTGGTTTAAATCCTAGGAATCACCTCTGGCTTTTCAGGGTAATGAATATGAAAATGAAAATAATTTATTGAATGCATTAAAATGTTTAACATCATTGTCACTGATGGTAGGTCTCTCATATGTAAGAGGCCTGGGTAGGTACCGCCGCAATGTCTATTTCTCCCGCCAAACAGCAATTTAAATGCTCTGTTATGTGTCGGATTGAAGGACATTGTAGTCAGAACAACTACTGGAAATATCGAGACTTAACTACTTATGTCTCAGGATGGGGAATGCAGTGGTATGACAAGCTAGTCTCGCCATGCATTGCAAAAAAATAAATATATATACTGACATGATTCTCATTTTTAATTCAATGTATTGCGATACGAGCATGCCGTTCGCCTGATGGTAAGCGATACGACCGCTCATGAACAGTAGCAAAACTAAACAACACCTTGAATCACAAAAAGCAATGCTTGGCATTCCACTGCGCTCGCTATCCTGAGACATAAGATGTTAAGTCTCAATATGTCCAGGAGTTACTCTGTATCTCTCTATGTATTATTTATGTTCACGATTATAGCTGGTTCAAATCCCAACAATCACCTCTGGCTTTTACGGCCATGTGTGTATTAATAGTCAATCACCACGCACTATAATGGTGAAGGAAAACTTCGAAGAAACCTATATACCATAGCGATTTGTAAGAATTTCTATAGTGTAAAGTCCGCCAACCCGCACTAGGCCAGCGTGGTCGTCTATATGGCCTTACCACTCTCAAACGTAGAGTAACAATGAGACAAATCTTACCTTGCGTCAGTAGTGTTTACAGTTGACACAGCATAAAAATTCTTGTCGAATCTCTGTTGTATGCAGGTTTCCTCTTGATGTTTTGTATCACCATTAAAATATCGGTCTACTTAAGTTATTTTTAGATCATAGGATTACTTTATTATTTCACATTACATATGTTGGTGGGCTGGTATGGTATATAAAGACTGCTACCGAAAATGAAGCCGGGTGCTAATTTTAGTGGCTACAAGCACTGCAAATAAAAATTTCGCAAAATTACCGTCAGTTTTTTGCTATGTTTTAAATATTGTGTTTGGGTGGATATGTCTGCTATGACTGGAAAATTAAGAAATCTCTTTTTCAATAATTGGGCCACTGTTGGCATACACATAAGTAGGAAGAAACTATATGATCTTTATTCTGAAAGAACATAATATAATCATAGTGAGCATTTTAAAAATCATGTTAAAAATTATTCTAAATTGTTTAAACAAGTCTGCTATAAAGCAAAATCATTATACTTAAAAGAAAAAATAAAAAAGTCCAAAAATAAAATTAAAATGACATGGAGTGCAATTAATAAGGAAACTGGGAAAGCTAAGTGACACCGAGTTTAGCTTAAATATTAATAATAAATTAATAAACTCTGATATAGAAGTAGTTTCAGTTTCCATAACAAAAAGCTTAAATTCGTCTCCTTCTTTAGCCCATACGTTATAACAGGAAAGTGTGCCAGGGTGTGGCGATTCATTTGAATTCCAATCCGTTGACAGTGATGACATTGTAAAAACATTTAAACTTATAAACATTAAAAATACTCTGGGGAATCTCTACAACGATCCTCAACTATGTACTACCTATATTAGCTCCTCAGCTAGCTTTAGTTTTTAACACATGTATTAATAGTGGCATATTTCCTGATAAAATGAAACTCAGTAAGATAATACCTCTTTTTAAATCTGGTAGTACAGATGACCCCTCTAATTTTAGACCTATATCAGTACTGCCTTCATTTAGCAAAATTTTTGAAAAACTGATGCTTATACAGTTGCAGAGTTATTTTAAAAATAATAATTTACTTCATGGTAAACAATTTGGTTTTACTCGGGGTCGCTCCACCACTGATGCTGGTGTGAAGCTCATAGACAACATATTTGATGCTTGGGAGGATTCTCAGGATGCTTTAGGTGTATACTGTGACCTATCCAAATCATTTGATTGTGTTTATCATGATATTCTTATCAGGAAATTGAGCTACTATGGAATAAATGGACTTGCGCTTGAACTATGTAAATCATATTTAAACAATAGGGTTCAGAGGGTTGATGTCAATGGACAAAAATCACATGGATCTGTTGTTACTATGGGGGTTCCGCAGGGCTCAATTCTTGGACCCTTTCTCTTTTTGATATATATTAATGACTTGCCTTATTTTATAAGGGATAAATGTGAGGTAGTGTTGTTTGCTGATGATACTTCACCGATATTTATCAATCAATTTTTGACGAAGTAAACCACACTCTCTCATAGTACATTGGTTTGGCGTTAACAATTTACTGTTAAACAGCCAAAAAACTAAATGTATTCGGTTTATAACACCTAACGTAAAAAAGTGAATGCCAACATTTTTATGAACGGGGATGTGTTGAGCCTTGTGGAGACTACTAAGTTTTTGGGAATCACATTGGATCCTAAACTTCAATGGGGTCCCCACATAACAGCGTTAGCTAAAAAGCTGAGTGCTGCAGTTTTTGCAGTGGGCAAGATTCGCCAATTGACTGACATTGATACAGCTCGATTGGTCTATTTTGCTTACTTTCATAGCCTAATGAGTTACGGAATTTTGCTGTGGGGTGGTGCTGCTGACATTAATACCATCTTTCTTCTTCAAAAACGAGCCATAAGATCTATTTACTCGTTAGGCTCCAGGCAATTTCTGAGATAAAAATTTAAAGAAATAAATATAATGACAGTAGCATCTGAATTTATATTCGCTAATTTAATGTATAACGAGCCATGGAGCGGGTATGCTCGGTGTTTCCCTACGAGATCGAATCAGAAATGAGGAGATCCGTAGGAGAACCAAGGTTACCGACATAGCCCATAGGATTGGCAAGTTGAAGTAGCAGTGGGCCGGGCACATTGCTCGTAGAACCGATGGCCGTTGGGGCCGAAAGGTTCTCGAGTGGAGGCCACGTACAGGCAAGCGAAGTGTCGGACGCCCGCCTACAAGGTGAACGGACGATCTGACTAAGGTCGCAGGAAGTCGCTGGATGCAGGCCGCTTCCAACAGGTCATTGTGGAGATCATTGGGGGAGGCCTATGTTCAGCAGTGGACTTCCTGTGGCTGATATGATGATGATGATGATGAATTTAATGTATGTCCATAAGAACATAGAACAATTTCAAAAGGTTAGCGATATTCATGACAGAAATACTAGAAATAGAAATAATCTAGTCAGTCATAAGACAAGGCTCCAGATAATTAGCAAATGTTTTAAGGGTTACTGTATACATTTGTATAATAAAGTTCCCACTAACATAAAAACCTTAACTATAAATAAAATTAAATCTAATATTAAACGACAGTTGTGTAATAAAGCACATTATCAAATTGCAGAATACTTAGAAGATAGTAAGGCGTGGGAATAAAACATAATATAAGTCCCCGAACCGGATGTGTGTGTACTCTGTTAAATATAATTAAAATAATTATCCCACTTGTTTCACCATAGTTGTAGGCAATTTGAGTACGTCATGCTCGCTTAAAGGTCTGTGCCGGGTCGGTCACTTCCCTATAACACGGTTGAGGAGACCGATGGCTAGCACATGGGTATACTCGTGAACGGGTGCTGGATGCTGCTTGTGTAGACTGGTCTGCTCAATTTGCTTATAATGATGATATTAAATTACTTTGTTTTTTGCTTTTGCTGAACAGTGTATACCGATTCCGCGGTCGGGGCGACCACACTTAACTCAGCCGTACAATATAATTATTATTATGAATAATTTATGAACTGCTCTGAATTTCAACTCTTGTATGATCACTATTTAACTAAAACTAAACTTATTTTAAAAAGAGCAACGCTAGAGTTTCTTGCCCGTTCTTCTCTGGCGAACAGCCTTGTGAACTGCGTGGTAGTGGAAAAAAAAAGACTGAATCTAAATAGTGTATGACATTTTATGGATTCAATAAATATTTTCATTTCATTTCATATGACAGGAAAAAAAATAGCAACACGTTTTTTTGCAAAAGATATATACGGCCGATGCCAATAATCAATCAAAAAAATTTGATTGAAGACAATCTGGATTGTTTTCTACTTTTCGATTGGTCTCTTGTCATGTTGCCATAGTTTTTTCACTACTGAGATTGATTATTGGCAATATAGTATCAGAAAAAAGATTGACCTGTCAATCTAAAACGGCAAATTTTGGATTGAGATTGTTTATTGGCAGCGGCTGTTAGATGCCTTGTGCTGAAGTCACTAAAACTACTACTCGGCTGATACTAATGCCGTTAATATGAGCTCACTAAAAAATAATATTCATAGATGTCAAAAATCACTAACCACCTATTTAACAGCTCATTCACTTTAAAATTGTGAAAATATTTAGTGTTTGTGTTTTACATGTGTTACATTCTTTGTATATTTTTGTCACGATCTAAAAAAAATATCTCATTCTTTCTTCAGAGTTTTCGACTGAGGCTTAGGCCGTAGTCCATCACGCTGGCCTATTGATTAGAAGACTTTACAGTCCACAGAAAGTCATGTTAAAATCTTTATATCATGGGTTTCCTCGCTACGTTTTCCTTCACTATTAAAACATGACTTTTAAGTTTTAACCACAAACAAACTTTTTAGCCTCTAAAAGTCACTACCTTGACTTCGAACCCACTCCAAACATTACTTGTATCACTAAGCTACAACACTAAATAAACAAAACATCATTTTTCCAAGTTAATATTGTAAAAACTGTACAATTAGTTGAGTACCGGAGCAAATCCACCGCCCGAAGACATTTTAATTTCAGTAATGGCGTCTTTTATTTTTATACCCTCGATATTAAATTATATTTTACAGGTATCACAGGTGCTTCGGTGACGCACGGTTGTAGTACAGTATGCTGAGGTCTTGGGTTCGAATCCCGGGTCGGAGAAAGTTAGAGAAAAACCCAATATTTTTCTATTCATTGTCAGTCCGGAGTGAGGAATTTGTGCCCGATATGGCTATGGGCTCATGGGCAAGATTATGACGACAGGGGGAGCTCTATCATCATAATCTTCAGCAACAGAAGTCCACTGCTGAACATAAGCCACGCTCATACAGCGAATTCCTGCAATCTTAGTTCTATGTCATCAATAGATCTATAATGGGTAGACTTCCTATACTCCCTTTAATACATTCCTTAACAACATAATAAAATAATAAATAACACCCAACAGTCACATACATAGTCCTGACCCCACACTAAGACCAGGTCTTGTGTGGTATTAAGAACTCCGAGAGACTTTTCGGTCTCACAAACTAATATTTATTTCGTAGCCAGGATCGAACCCTCGGCCTCGTGTTTCACAGCGTAACGAACATGAACGCCGTCCATACAATATAAAATAAAAATTCCCAAAAAAATCGAGAATCAAACCGACTACCACAATTATTAGGGTTTAACACCGAATCAAAGGGACATGAGCTCTTGTACCGGGTGTTACACAGGGGAGGGGGTGGAAACTGCGAAATGGCAAAACAACTCCGTGCTCTTATGAATATTAAAATACACCCCTCGGTGGCGTAGGGATGTGGGGGTGTCGATATCGATATTCTTTATTATAACTTCATTTTTAGTCAAATTACAACTACAGTACAATAGTTAGGTGGGACTTTTTGGTAATTAGAGAGACTATTCGGTCTCACTAACAGCCAGACCCGAAAGAAATATTAGTGGGCTGCACAAACATCTATCTCGATGCGTGGATGAGAACCCGCGGCCTCTCGTTTCACAGGCAGCGTCTAACCATCTGCGCCACGAAGGCTGTCTATCTATATGACAGCTAAGTGCTAACTAAGGACGAATAAACTTAACTTTTTTTAAATAAATTAAACAAATATCGCAATAAAATCTTATTTTAATATCCTACTAAAATTATGAATATTTGTTATCTGTCCACAATTTTGATGAAATTCGGTATGGAAGTGGCGTACATTCTGAATTAACACATAGACTCCTTTTTATCCCAACAAAATGTAGTGTTCACGTGGAATACGCAAGTAATAGAAAAAAAAAAACGATTCTCTTTCAAACTGACACTGGACTGTGCACTGGTATCAAAAAGTATTTGCACCCGGGCGAAACCGGGCCCGACCGCTGGTAAATCATAAAGATAAAAACTATTTCGATTAATTTACTTAAAAATATACAGTCAACAACACACAAAAACCAGTTATTAGTATAGTTCATCTTGTGTACAATATTGTAATAAACAATTGTTTGTTTTCCTTAATTAATAAAATAAAATAATAAAACAATCGATTAAAAACATCGACAACACCCCTCCCTAGTAAGACAACAGCGCAATTTACCCAGCGGGAGCACGGATAATGAATATTTGCCAATTGCTACATGGCATGTGGCCAGATTGGACCAGAGTGGCCACAAGTGGGCTCAGTGGGCGAGAATAGTGGGCAGGTGTTGGTTTAATAAAGGTTATTAAAATTTGGAGATATTTTAGATATAATATGACTTATTTTGTATTGGTTATTGGTTAAGGAATATTAGATTTCGATAGCACGTTTTTGTGTTGAAATGCTGGTATTGGGGTTTTGTTTAGTGTGCCGATGTCGCAGGTTCGATACCTGGTCTAGCAATTTAATTACGTTAAGGAAAATATGATTAGCGATACATAATACTGTTGTGTTTCGGATTGAAGGACATTGTTGAGTTCAGTCTCAGGATGGCGAGAGCAGTGGAATGCCAAGCATTGCTTTGTAATTCAAGGTGTTGTTTAGTTTTGCTACTGTTCATGAGCGGTCGTATCGCTTACGATCAGGCGAACGGCATGCTCGTCTCGCCATTCATTGCAATAAAAAAAACAATATAATTTCCTGAAAATAGATAAATGAAATATTATCGACTATTATTCAATATTAAACTATTCATTTTTTTTTAAATTCTATTCAGATCTTTTTTAAGTAGACCTTTTTTAATCACACATGTAACCTATATCAAAAATTTTACACAAAAATACCGGGTATCTCAAGACTGCTACCGAAAACGAAGCCGGGTGGTAGTTTTAGTGACTACAAACACAATGCAACTAAAAATTTCGCATAGAAACGCGACAATTATTTTTTATGATTTTTTAAACATCGTCATTTTTGGGTGGTAAATCCATAGTTTTTGCCAAAGTAATAATTTAAACACTTTTATACCTTAGATTTGTTATAAATAAAAGGGTATACACTATTATTTTAGGAAAAATGTATTTACCACCCAAATATGGCCATAGGAAAAAAATAACAAAAAAAAATTGTCGCTTTTTTTTGCAACTTTTTCTGTTGCGTTGTGTCTGAAGTAGCTTAAACTACCACCCGGCTTCGTTTTCGGTAGCAGTCTTGATATACCCTGTATATATCACATTGAACCTTCTACCCCAATGATTCTGCCTATATAACCAAACTATAAAAACCCCATACAAATAAAGTTGCTACAAAGTATCCTTCGGAACGCTGTGTATTTCCGTTCGTTATGACCAGTATAACATGACCTCTGTACCCAAAGGAGTGTCATAAAGCGACCTTTTTGATTCAGGTAGCGTAACTTTTCATCTTATTTTGTTCTATAATATATGCACTCATAAACTTCACGCCTTTTCCCAGAAGGGGTAGACAGAGGTGCTTGATACCTGAACACCCACATTTCGCCTTGTGTGTTCCGACTTCCGTCCTACCATGTAGTAGGGGCGAATCTACCGTCATATCGGGCACAAATTCCTGACTCTTGGCTGATAATGAATATAAGAATTCCATGATCATCGACCGGAGATTCGGACCCATGACTTCAGCCTATAGTTACCCATTGCTAAGCACGGGCCGCCTCTACAACCCATAGTTCTATTGAGAGAACTAGTCTATAGTCCACCACACTGGCCTCTTGCGGGCTGGGGCCTGCATACAATTTTATTACATTTTATTGTAACCTAGCTATAAAAAATACGATTAAAATATTTAATAATCCTTTTTACCTTCCCGCTGTCCTTCCAATTTGATGGGCCAGCAACACACCTATGATGCAAGCTTTGTGGAAGTTCATCACTTACCATCAGGGTATCCCGTTTTTTTTTCTATCCTCCCCCTATCCAGGACAAGGGACTTTTTATTATTATTTATTTTCAATCTTATCTCCAATTTTTGCACTGAACATTTTGTTTTTATTTAAGCTATTACGTACTTTATAATATATCTATCCTTACATCTATTTATAAATATTATATTCCTTATCTTCTAAACTTACTTATAATTTGTTATTAATACTAACTCTTATTCCTCAGGGTATCTGCTTTCTCGTTCGCCAGGCATATCGTGTGAGAAAAAATTTAAAAATATACGTGATTTTAGCCAAAGATCGGTAATAAACAGTCGGGTTCAAGTTACACTGGTCGTTGGCAATACGTTTCCGTCCCATTGTACCGAAATCGAGAGGATAAACCGACACAAAGAACGTTTGATTCACAACTACATTAATTAGCGCGGGTCGCAAACTATTGGTATGTATTTTGTACAAAGAAATTCGGTTTTTATTCTAGAAAATTATTATGCTCTAGATTTGGTACTTACCTTAAAGATAATATTGCTAGATGTATGAATGGTAACGTTATTTTTTAAACTTAGTTAACTTACATACTTTTTCAAACTATTACAGTTTTATGCAATGGAAATGATGAAAACATATTCCAACAAAATATCTTTATCCTCGGCCAAAGGTCCGACAGCCTCCGTGGCGCAGTTGGTTAGACGCCGCCTGTGAAACGAGAGGCCGCGGGTTCGATCCCCGCACCGAGAGAAATGTTTGTGCGGCCCACAAATATTTCTTCCGGGTCTGGGTGTTTGTGAGACCGAAAAGTCTCTCGTAGTTCCTGATACCCACGACACAAGACTCGATCTTAGTGTGGGGTCAGGACTATGTATGTGACTGTTGGGTGTTATTTATTTATTTTTATTTATTGTTAATTTAACTAGTCATTTTACATTTTGTCAGCGAAGCCAGAAATTGTTTTTAATACCTAAAATAAATTAATATTGCACAAAAATTAAAGGACTAAAAATGTTGCCAACTTCTTTCTCCGTTCGTACCATAGATAAATCAATGTTTTTTTCCGCGGCGCAGCTACCGTGCGCTTCGCCTTAAAGAGATTTATGAGCCGAAACGATGCTTAAAAAACCTGAAATATGGACATCAATTTGTATCAATTTAAATGATAATACGTAAAGCGTGCTTTTATTTGTTTACTTTTTTTAATACGTTTTGTTATTGCACTGTTGCGTTCGTTCTAATTGTTCTTGGCCAGCTTTAGGAAGTTTCTGAAAGTAAAATATTTGTTTATTAAAATTCTATTGAATCTGATTTTTAATAGATTCGCTTTAAACATATCGCTGACGAATTTCATTCACTATCGCTGCTTTTGAAAAAGCATTTGAACAACATCAAACAGACTGTATTGTAAATTCCTAATACTATTGTTTTTTCGAGGGAACATTTCCTAATATATTCTAGATGTAATTGATTATTATATTTTCTTCTTAATTTATATAATACTTACGTAACAATTTCGTCCAAATCGTGTGCTTCACACAGATTGTTGTGGCCCAATCCTATGCCTTTGTCGAAGCTGTGGAAGACTAGCGGCGCTCCTGACTTCTCTCTTGATTGGGCTAGTTTTTCATGCAACTGTAAAATACATGACAAAACATTTACTGTGACATCTAGCGGCGATATTTAGAATCAGTTGTGTAAAGACCGTAACAATTTAACTCTAGTAAGTAAGCGTAGATGGCGCTAACTTCAAAAAATATTACTACAGGCTTTGAATACCTGTGTTTGGGCGTAATATCGAATATCGATAGGAAATATACGTAAAACATGGTATACAGTGCTGCAGCTGATGTTAAGTGCGCGACACACTTATAGCTGTCTGGACTGTATGGTCTAACCACTCGATGGTAGAGGAGGCCCATGCTCTGCAGTGGGACTTATATGGGCTGATATAGTACAGTATTTAACTGATGAATTATCCCATTTGTCGAAAGAATGTGTGGCGGCATGTGTGGGAATATTATATATGCCAGTACACTATTCCATAATCTAATGGTTTTCCACATCCGAAAAATAAGAAATTTCAAGCTTCTTGGCGACTACCAAACAGAGATTTTCTGATCCACCTCGGTCTTAAATAAAAAGAAACGACAAGATAACTAAAATACCTTAACAGCCAACTCATACGGCACGATCTTATCCCCCTTGCAATGCAGCATCAGTATAGGCATATGTGGGACTCCGGTCAAGTACTGGTCGGTGGTGAAAGCGTATTCCGTCGACGCTGTGAACGGTTTCACAAACATGTCGTTGAAATACGGCAGCCATGAGACTAGCTGAAACAAATAGTATATTTAAAAGATTGGCAAAGTGAGTGGTGGTAAAATATACATATCTGCTGAATTATAGATGTACATGGTAATAGAATGTGGGTCCTACTTTTATCTCAATGGTCTAACGTACTGAATCAAGATTATAAGGCAGATACCGTCCTTTTTTATTTTTGCGACTTATTTTTACATAGTGACATCTATTGGATTATTTGTAAACTACATGGGAAGCTAGTCGACATTTTATGACCGTAATTTATACACACATTAATAGATGGCGCGTTAATTAAAATATCAATCCCCTCATGATATTAGATACTAGCGGCTGGGCTACTCCCGGGTGCACCGGCACATTTTTGAAAATATTCTATCGCCTATATTCATCAGGGATAAATTAGGATTGGTAATAGTGAAATAATTATTCAAATCGGTTCAGTGGTTTCATAGCGGGATAATATGGGATTCTAATGGTGAAAGAATTATTCAAATCAGTTTAGTGGTTTCAGAGCCAGGTCAATGGAAACAAATAATCAAATCTCTCCCCTTTTCAATATTAAATATTGATAAACTACTCCAACTAATACCTTAGAAAACGGATGATACGCGATTTCGTCCATCAAATTATTGAAAGGCGCCTCAAGAACCAGCGCGTCTGGTTCCCGCAGGGGATACATTTTGTATTCTTTGCAAAGTTCTGATAGACGGGACACCATGTTGGCCGCAACCGCAGTACCTGATTAGCATAATTACGCAATTATAAATTTACTTTACTGACAGAGACAGAAATAGAAGGAGCGGTACGGTACCGGTACAAACATTTTGTTTGCAGTATCCCCTCTAGTATACTATCTCAATGGCGAAGGCATATTTTTTTCATATCTAGGCAGATTTATGACTACCCACTAGCCGACTCGACCCTCGGGTGAAATAAATTTACATTCACTTTTTCGTGCCAATGTGATGACCAAAAAATAAGTAAATAGAGAACTCGTAATTTAGTTTTTCAAATATAACTCGCTTTTTCCCAGAAGGGGTAGGAAGAGGTGCCCACCAGGATACCCACTTTTGGTCTTGTATTTTCCGTCCCATGATGTGATAGGAGCAAATCCTATCGATTAGTTTTTTCCGCCTAAACATTTTTGACATAGTACAGTCTATTGACTTACAAAAATGGTGATTTAAATACACTACATTGGTAACTCGAGTCGTGTGTCGTGGGTATCAGGAACTACGAGAGACTTTTCGGTCTCACAAACACCCAGCCCCGAAACAAATACTTGCGGATGACACAAACGGTGATGCATATACATCATCCCATTTGTTTAATAGTTTCCTAAGTATATTTACCGAGAGAATGCCCCCACACTACAACAGTGGGCCGGCTGACGTCATCCAAGGAGTCCAGAAGCCAGGAGTACATCCTGAGGACGTCTTCCACCACGCCCTGCTCTGTTGGTCGCACATGCGTCGAATCTCCATAACCTTGGAGAAATAACCCAACAATCACATATCCTTACATAACTTTTTTTTTGTTACTGTGAATGGCGAGAAGAGCATGCCGTTTGCCTGATGGTAAGCGATACAACCGCTCATGGACAGTAGCAAAACCAAACAACACCTTGAATTACAAAGCAATGCTTTCACATTTGCATTCCACTGCGCTCGCCATCCTGAGACATAAGATGTTAATGTTACCAACATACGCACTTCACACGAGGGAAATAGACATAACTGAGAATATATCTTATAAAGAAAAGGATATTCAGTAACCAAATTGTGTTACAATTTCTAAAAAACTATTTTAAAATAGTCAACATTTTTTCTTAAAGAATATCATAATAATATTTACCTCGATAATCGAATGTGATGACGTGGAAGTCAAGGTCTTGGAACACCTTGTACATCTGCAATCTATGAGGAGAGGCCCGGTGGTTAGAATTACCTGCAAAATGAGTACAACCAACAATCACACATAAAGATCCAATGGTAAGATTGTCTTTTGACGTGGCTGTAAGAAATTACCGAGACATTTTTAGTATCAAAAAAATATGTATATTATGTTTACGCGAATGAAATAATATCTTGAAATAAAAGTATATTTTATCCATTGACATAAATATATGGATATGGCGTGGCTCGCAATGTATTTAAAATATTGATTTAGTGAGAGGAAAAAAAAATACTGATATTTGATAATAATTATTTCAAAGTGATAAGTAATGTGATCTGACAAGCTTTATAAATATAGGAAGCGAATTGGCATTCTTACTATTTTACGTTATTTTACGGATATTATCGCTACTTTTGGGTTGGTAAAAGATCTTTATTAATTATTTTAATAGGTTATATTTTTTTCTGGCACACTTCCTACATCATTTAATAGCTAAATAATTTAACCTGTTTTGTGTTCAATAAAGGTAATAAAATGTATATATACCGTGGCAGTAAAGTACGACGGTTTTCTTCGTCTTCTTCAGTTCTTCATAAAGTCTCTCATCCAGTTTAGCATAGTCTCTGATTACGAACACATCTTTGAACATTGACCGAGGTATGATATGCCATGCGCCTGGTAATAAAACATCCAAAATTATACCACTAAACTCTAATATACTGTTTATTAAGAAGTGAAATAAAACTATTATTTACGGATTTTATCGCGGATTTGGTTTAATTTTTACATTTCTTAACTTCTGGATATTTCAATTACTTTCACACACAGCTTTCGCGTGGAGTGGACTGTCAGTATTATTTTTATTTCAACGTATAACATTCTCTTAAATCTAAGAAAGCATTATATAGTGTTTATTTATTTATTCCATGATTTATATATAATATTGTATACGTACGCGAAGTTATTGCCTAAGGCGTTCGCTACCAGTCCAAGGGTTAATTATAAAAAAAATACGATATTATATTACATTATAATTCATCTAAATTGTATTGGCGTGAGGCTTAATTAAAAAAAATATATTTTAAATGCTTTTTTGAGATACTTGTTGCTTGTTTTCATACTATAAACCACAATTAATGGCAATACAATAATATTAACATGTCGAATATAATAAAACGTGAAGAGAGACAAACTGTTGCTAATATTTTGATAACAGCATGATAAAAACGTATTCGGACGCGGAAAGTTGTAAATAATTTACAATAATACTTTCAGCACTTTTAGGCCGAAGCAGAAAGTATGGCCGAATGACATTTTCTTACCAAAAATGGTAGGAAGCAAAACCGAAAATTTCACCAGACTATGACCTAATGCTTTATGCTAGGACAAGATCGAATTTAAGTAATTTATTCACTTATTTAACACTTACCTAGTTTTATAGGACAGTCGTCGATTTTTGAGTGAAATTCAATGTTAAAATTCCTGCCACCGATTATGTTACAGCTCGAAGGATTCTCATAGTCCAGATTTCGTGGATAATTTACTGCAACATAAAATCATTTTACACTTATTGCTTGATCAATTAAGTAATTCCTCCACTTCTTAATAATAATAACCAAATAAACCCAACAGTCATATACATATTCCCGACCCCACACTAAGATCGAGTCTTGTGTAGTGGGTGTCAGAAACTACATTTTGTTCTCACAAATATATAGACTCGAACTAATACCTGTGGTTCACACAAACATTTGTCTCGGTGCAGGGGTCGAACCCGCAGCTCTCGTTTCATAGCTAGCGTCAAACCAAAGTTGCGACACGGAGGTCAATCACCACGCTTTATAAATATGTAAGACAACATCGTGAGGAAACCTGCATAACATAGCTTTTTGTAAGAATTTCTAAGGTATTCGTCTGTTTCAATAAAATACAATTCACTACTCAGTGATACTCTCGCTCAATGCTCAGAAATTTATTTTTATTTTATTTTATTCTCTTAGGGAAACTTACAGCTAAATTAAACTAATAACAAATATTAGGTATTATGGCAATTACATGCCAATTACAAGTTTCCACATATATACATAAACAGAATGCATTAAACATTACGGATTACGGATTACAGAAATAGCAGAAAAAATATTACCTACACAGACTAGCGTTGCGACCCGGCTTTGCCCCGTTGCATACACTTTAGAGTCCAGTCCACATCACAGAAATTATTTCACGTACAAACTTGTTTTACATTTCAAGTAGGTATACGTTGTGGCGGTTGCAATACGCCAACTTAGATATAGCTTTTAAAGCGGTTGCAATACGCCAACTTAGATTTAGCTTATAAAATAACACGCTTATTATTTGTAATTTGAACATTATTTAAACACGCATTTCATTTTAAAATATGACTGCAGATGTTTAACCATAAAAAATCTGCGAGTCGTTTTATTTAAGTAAGAATTTTTGTGTACCTTATTGTATAATATTAGTTAAAAAGATGCTGTTCTAAATTATTGTTTCCTAATTGTAATGACCCGTTCATGCCGGGGCAATAAAACTGTATTATTATAGTTAAGTTCTTTAGTGGCGGTAATCCTTTGCAACAAATTTATGTTTTTTAGATAATAGTACACATGTTTTGTAAACCTTTCTGTTTGGACAATAGCCCAGATGTTTGGGCCGACCTTAATTTTTAGTTGAAAGGATAGACCCTATTTTATGGCTTAAATATATTTTCTGGAAGATTTATCCCCACCGATCCTCATTCGGGTAGTCCTATAAAAGGGTCGGTTTATTTGGATGAAAGAAGACAGTCTGCCATCTCTCGTCAGGAGCACATCTCGCTCCGAGTCGCATAATTATAATTTTACTCTGTCTGTGAATGTATTAAGTGTTAATTTACAAAATATACAATAGTTAGTTCCTGGAAGTGAGTGCTTATTCTAATACCTACACTTATAACCACCAAAACGTAATTTCCGTTAATTATTTTTTCTCTATTCCAATTCAATCCATGATTCAAGGCATGCAGTTCTGTCCCATTTCATCAGCCCTATCTTTATCTAATGCCATCCCTTTTAGTTTGAAAGAATAGTAAATACACGTTTTGAATTCCTCGCTCATCCCACGTAAATACATTTTAGGGATAACAAGTAGCCTATGTTAATCCAGGGTACAGAGAGATACCTCCACACCAAATTTCATCAAAATTGGTCCAGTGGTTTGAGCGAGAAGAAGTCACAAACACAAACTGTCGCATCACTACATAGTATAAAAAAGTCGCTTTCTCTGTCCCTATGTCCCTTTGTATGCTTAAATCTTTCAAACTACGCAAAGGATTTTGATGCGTTTTTTTTTTAATAGATAGAGTGATTCAAGAGGAAGGTTTATGTGTATAATATGCATATTATTGTAGAGAAATCTATATGCACCCGGGCGAAGCTGGGCCGGGCCGCTAGTTTATAATAATAATGGGAAGTAGGATATAGGAGTTGACTTACTGCAGTTAGAAAAAACCATTTTCCTCTGAACCGACTTGCTGTATTTGAACAGCAGTGGCAGCACAGCCACCTGCACCACCAAGATGCTGGCGGTCAAAGAAGCGCCGGTCACCAAAATAATCCTGAAATATCCAGAATATACCATGTGAATATCCGAGATGATTTTTATAACATGAAGAAAGGGTTATAAAAAGATAATGAAATATCAAATAGTACAAGAGTAAAGCTTGTAATGTGTATATTTGTTGGATATTTTGATAAAATAAAATAAAATTACTGTAACTTTTCACTGCCCTTTCATTTCTTGTGCATTACGCACGTCCTTCTACTGGTGCTGGGTCTCTCATACGTGAGAAACCGCAAAAATCAAAATCAAAGTCAAAATCAAAATATTCTTTATTCAAATAGTCTTTCACAAGATCTTTTGAATCGTCCTTTTCTGCTACCACCGCTTCGGAACGTGTTGTAGCTGTGAAGAAGAAGCGGCGCAAGAAACTCCCTCAGCAACACGAACTCTTCTTTTTTTCTTTATTTTTCTTTTGTTTTTTTTTTATATCGCCATTTACAAATAAAATGATTCATGTCACCGCCTGGGTGACTGGGTACTGGGCATATTGACACTTTACATATTATGTCTCAGGATGGCGAGCGCAGTGAAATGCCACACATTGCTTTGTAATTGAAGGTGTTGTTTCGTTTTGCTATTGTTCATCATGCGAAATTCATGCTAGTCTAGCTCTACACACAAAAAAAAGTCCAACCGCACACTTTCAGAAAACTGATATTATTCAATACTATTACTTACCCAATGACCATATTGGATTGGCGCCAATCTGTACTTATTTAAATACCGTTTTGCGTGCATTTTATATTTTTCTTGTTATTTTTTATATGTTTTATATAAAAAGTTACCATTATTAACGCTGATCCATTGACATTGACAGTTTATTTTTTATTTTTTCTATCGGTAGATTTGACATTAAATAAGTTTGATTAAATCACTGATAAGGAGATTGTAATATACGTTTTATATTCATTAATATGTCGAGGTGGAAGACTTGAGACATCAGCATTAAGCATATAACTTGACAAAAAAGAGTACAATGCGGTGACAATTGGCATTAAAAACAATTAGGACAACACTATTACAAATGTCATTGTGTTCATAGAATAATTTTATACGTAGGTATTTCTATATATTTTCATTTAGGTAGTGTTTGTTGCAGATCCTTGTTTAGAGAGAGATCTTAGGGAGAGGCCTATGTTCAGCTGTGGACTTTCTGTGGCTGGTGAGAGGGCAAGAAAAGGACCATGAAAGTGGACTAACTCAATAAATAAATACACCCAACTGTCAGACATAATAGGGAATATGCATGTCATTTTTTATATTATTAATCAATTCTGTATGTTATTACATTATCGGAAAAAAATATGTCTGAAAATATCAATCAAAAAAGTACAAAAAAATAATCAAAACTGCTATCAGTTTCGAAGCATTTAAACGCTATGTTGGCGCGAACTCGCTGTGACGTCAAAGGTCACGATATGAACAACGTAGTATTTGCATTAAGTTTCTTTGATGAATTGCTACAGAACTGTATTTCGTGACAAAATAATCCATTTTATTTAATAGTATAAAGAAAGCACAAAATAACTCATAAACAAACGTAAAACAACAAGCTAAAACTTGTAAATGCAACCATTACCGTCACTTTCCTTTTCAAGCAATAGATCTCGTTTCGGAAAAAATGCGCGGCAAGTTTGAAATGTCATTTTTTAAGTATTTATTTTACCGATTTACAGCCGCTGCCAATAAACAACCCCAATCTAAAATTTGCCGTTTTAGATTGACAGATCAATCTTTTTTCTGATACTATATTGCCAATAATCAATCTCAGTAGTGAAAAAACTATGGCAACATGACAGGATACCAATCGAAAAGTAGAAAACAATTGACAACAAAGCAGATTGACTTCAATCTATTTTTTTCGATTGATTATTGGCATCGGCCGTTAGAGTTGATAAATTTAAAAAATATCTTTAAGGTATATTTCTATATTATTAAAGATTACAAAAAAAATATTTTGACTTATTTTGAAGTCTGGTGCATATTCCCTATTCTGCCCAATACTAAAATGGATCACTTATGTCCAGTGTCGTGGGTATCAGATACTACGAGAGACTTTTTAGTTTTGTAACTATACTTACCCGAAACAAATACTTGTTCTACCCTTTCTGGGAAAAAGCGTGATGTTTATGTATGTAACTGAAGCAGTATGCATCCCACTGCAGGGCACGTGCCTCCTCTACAATCGAAAGTACGATTGAAAGCGGTTATGCCATATAGTCTACCACGCTGGCCTAATGCGGGTTGGCGTTTTACATATGATATAAATTCCTATAAATCGCCATAGCATGCAGTTTTCCTCACGATGTTATCCTTAACGTTATGTACATATGTAGAATAAATTGAAAAATATTTAATGAAACCAATATATTAGTCGATCGTCACATCGTGTGCACTATTATATATAGGTATGTGTTCTAACAACGAGATGAAGTTTATTATAATAAAGACGAACTAATATAAACAAGTTCTTAATTTACTTGTAATTTTAACTTTAATTTAACTCAGTTGTAAACAATGTCACCTTCACACAACACGTGATATGTCGGCTTTAAGCTAGGGCCCTACTATATTCATCCGAAACGAAGTTCGAAACTTCGGACGCTCGAAGTTTTTTATACGATACGAATACTGTAAAAGTTAGAATTTGTATAACGTACATCGTAACCATAAGTCTATGATTACGACCATAAGTCAATAACGACCATAGGTATATGTAGGTACATTCGTATCGTATATAAACTTCGATCATCCGAAATTTCGAACTTCGTTTCGGATGAATATAGTAGGGCCCCTAATCCTAATAATTGTGAAACTTTTTTTTGTTTTACTCTGGCCCGCATCTGGCATATTGACAACTCTGCGCCTGATGGTAAGAGCAAAAGCTGTCCAGGCAGAGAATCGAATAGCATCAGACGACAGTCCCAAGACATTCGGTACAATTATGCCGGCCTGCTAAGATGATTACCTTGTCTAATGTCTTTAACACGCAACGAAATAAATTAGAAAATCCATGAGGGTTTGAAAAAATAGCATTTGTAACTCCTATTTTTTCGGTATTGAGATATTGTAGATATTGAAGCGGGCATTACGAATAAAATGTAATTATTCTCGCCTATCAGAATTAACAAAGTACAAATTGTTTTATCGCAGTAAGGCAATCTCTATCCCATAGAATGGGTTTATGAGAAGGAGAAAGAAAGGGCTGTATAAAATAAATAAAGTATTCCATTTGTCTTTAAAATTAAAAATTTAATTAGTTCACTGACATTTTTGCATTATAGCCAATTAATTACAAGTAGACTCACAAGCTGTTCAAATATAAGAATGCATTAATTATTTTTTAATTAACATGATATGCAAAATGACATTTATTTGTATTATTTTACTTTATACGATTTTAATACTGAAACATACGATGTCTCAATATATCCAGTACACACACAACAGTGCATTTATACTGCTGTTTGGCGGGAGAAATAGACATTCCAGTGGTACCTACCCAGGCGATCTTTCACTTATGGCGACCTACCATAATTAAAAAAAAAAGTAAAGAATTATGTAAATTTAAAACGTGACATTCTATAACAATAAGGTATAAACTTAAGGTCATGAACTCTGATGTCTACAAATAGTAAATACAAGATATTTTACTATAGGTTAAAGCGGTGAAATTGTTTATTAAAACATTTTGCATACATCAAAAATAATAGTCCTTGAAGAATTTTAATAATTTGAACAAACGATGCACCTAAACAAACATAAATTTCATATAAATAGGCCAAAACTCATTGACTAGACATCACAGTTCTATTTCACTTAACATCAAAATGAATACAATTGCTTTATTGAGTGTTCTGGTAGCCGCCGTTTTGGTGGTACGTACGTGGGCGTCCGAACGTTTAAAGTTCGTATCTTTTGTAACCCCCTGAATCGACGAGTGCATTGAAATTAATGAAATTGGACGGAATGAAAATGACATGTCAGGATTGAGCAAAATGGAGTTTCAATTCCTATGTCTACGCCTATGGTATGTAAACGTGATGATTAAGAAGTAATGAAAGAAATTACTTCAAAAAATAATCTATGCGGCGCAAAGCCTCTATTGATGGCAAGCGTCATGTCGAAAAACAGGTGAACACAATTTAGAAATAAACTAGCGGCCCAGCCCAGCTTCGCCCGGGTACGAATAGATTTCTGTAAAATAATATGTACGTATTATACATATAAACCCTCCTCTTGAATCACTCTATCTATTAAAAAAACCGCATCAAAATCCGTTGCATAGTTTTAAAGATTTAAGCATACAAAGGGACATAGGAACATAGGGACAGAGAAAGCGACTTTGTTTTATACCATGTAGTGATACTAACTTATAATTATTACCACCATATTTATATTTTGATACCATATTTGTAAATAAACTAAGATATCAGCCCAGTCGGTATCTGGCATATTGAAGAATACATTTACTGAACTAATGAAGATTACATACCTGCTAAAGATTTACATATTTGTAGAATTATCTTCTATCCGTTGTGTTCGTAAATTCCCTTATAGCCTTAAATATTTGGTGCACAACATATCTATCTAATTATTATGTCGGTACTAACTGTGAGATTGTATGTACGATGTATGAATATGTTATTTAATTATTTGACCTAAAATACTTGCAATATGTTATACTTTATATATTGGGATGTTACTGCAACTTATTCAAATAATGTTAATATTATTGTTTTATATTGTTTCAGGCACCTGCTTACAGTGAGTAAAATAATTGTATCTAAAATTTAAGTACAAATCTAAATAATAATAATTTAATCAAAAACAGGTCGCAGCTATCTCGTTGCGTGCGCTAGATACATTCCTCCTTGGGTTAATTCTAATTATTTGCATATTCTATACTTGTTTCCTAAATAATTTTAGTTGAGGCATGCATACAATTTCGTATAAATACCTAGTCCAAAACGCGTCGACTAAGCATCGCAGATCTATTTCAGCCAAGAGCAGTAGCAAAATGAAGACGATTCTTCTATTGTGTGTTCTCTTAGCAGTCATTCAAATGGTAAGTGTTTTTTACGTTTGTCTAAATTCTATTATACTCACTTAACTACAAATATACGTATAGTATCTGTCTAAGCCAATGTTTGAAATATATTTTTGTAATATAAACAACAAGTATTTATACTCGTTATCCGTCAATATACATTAACATTTTTTACATTTGTTTATTTTTTTATTTATATGTATGTTTTTAAGTTGTATGTATGTAGCACCCCATATACTTATATATGTATGTGTATGTATATAGTGATATACTGTACTTATTTTATGCGCCTATCTTGCTTTCTCTCTGCACCACCCAAAGGTTGGCAGAGAATGCCTCAGCCTCGCCTTTATACAATTTACGAATATAAAGCATTTAATAAATAATAATTTAACAAGTTCATTATAATAAAATGTAAAGACAGATTTTAATATAGTATTTTTTATAGTGATAAGAGAATCATTGGCCTGCCGTAACACAGTTAAAACTAGCACGGAGGGCAAATATTTTTAATTATTGTATTCGTACCCCCATTCATATTACACCAAGTGTTACTTTAGTGAACATTTTCGTATTTATACATAAGTTATGTAAAACATTTCCGTAAATAAATCTTATTCCTAATTATCAATAATTCCTTGCTTAAAATACGTTTCGTTATTTTATGAAGTGTGATATTCTGACTTCAGTGTCAAATAACATGTAGTTTTTGACGTGACAACGTCTTAAATTAGGTTGCGGCTGGGAGTCACTTATGAAAAAGTGTAACGCCCGGTAACGTAACGGTGCGCGCGCAGCACTAGAGAATTATTTTTCAGTTTCACCCACTTTTTCCAAAATTGTCCCATAGCCCCCCCCCCCCCCCTGCCTTCCCCCACCCTTATTCCGAAATAGTGCCTATTAGCCTCCCCACGAAACCTACCCCCCCCCCCCTCCCCTACCCCCACCCCGAAAATTTACCTCACCCCCCAATCCTATCTCGGCCAACATAGGTCGTAGACCCACCGAGTTTGGTATCCTCGGAACCGTCTTGGTGAGGGCTACAAATTGACCCCGCCAGAAATCCCAAATTACGCAAAAAATTACCCCCCCAAAAAAAATATTTTACCTCCAAAAAATTAATTTAAGTTAGCCTCCCCACGAAACCTTCCTCCCCCCCCCCTCCCTTACCCCCACCCCGAAAATTTACCTCACCCCCCCCCCAATCCTATCTCGGCCAATATAGATCGTAGACCCACCGAGTTTGGTATCTTTGGAACCGGCTCGGTGAGCTCTACAGATTGGCCCCAACCAAATCCCCAAATTCCTCCCTCTCTCCCCTAAAATATTTGTCCAGGCATAACTCCGTCATTTCTTAAAGTAAACCCCCCGTGTTTGGAGTCAGAGGAATCGTCTTGACGAGCTCGACAATCGAGAGCAGGCAAAATACGATTTTTCTTATTGACGTGACAACGTCTTAAATTAGGTTGCGGCTGGGAGTCACTTATGAAAAAGTGTAACGCCCGGTAACGTAACGGTGCGCGCGCAGCACTAGAGAATTAGGCGCATTGAATCGGCGCATGCTTGTGTCTCTGTCTTTGTCTTTCTCGAACGTTCTTGGCGTTGGAAAAACAAGAAAGCGTCACAATACAAGTTCACACGTGTGGTTAAAGTATCGTCAGCTGTGTCTGTAGTGAAAATATGGAGTGCTTAGATTCGTCATTACATGTACAATGTTTTAGTAAACAAAATATATTTCTATAGTTAAAATTTGTGCAATTCTTATTTTCATTCAATTCCTTGTTCCTATTGTGCAATTTAATTATATTCATATCAATAAATATTCTACCGAGAAAAAGACGTTGTCACGTAAAATCTTCGCCCGTAAAACCGACTTTACAGGCAACCATTTTTATTTGTTTCAGGCATTTACTGCTATTCTACTGATAGACGCGACGCGGTATGAAAGGCAGAGGGGCGAAACTCCATAGAACCTTGGGCTTAGCATTACAAAACTGGTTAATATATTATTTTATAAGGATAAGACAAGTACATCATTATCCAATGTATCTGTATATGAAATAAAGTAAATAAACGAAAAGTTCAATATTTACCTATTTGTCCGTAACATTAATCATCTACACTAATATTATAAAGGGGAAAACTTTGTTTGTTTGTTTGTAATGAATAGGCTCAAAAACTACTGGACCAATTTAAAAAATTCTTTCACCATTCAAAAGCTACATTATCCACGAGTAACTAGTATTTATTTGCCTAAAGGGGTTGAAATAAGGGTTGAAACGGGAATGGAAAATATAAATTATTGAAGATATATTTATGAAAATTTATATTTTAGCTCCTTATTACAAATGCAAATTAATGGCGTGCAACAATTTTGGAAAAACGGCACATGGGGGTGAAATAAGGGATGAAATATTGAACTTTTTAGCTGTTATTGATCCAATAGGTGTCAAAATCGATATCTGAGAAACTCTTTGTGTAAATAATCCAAATTCATAGTCGGAATCGGAAATTTTGGCCGCCATTTTGAACTTTTTTGTTATTGATACGATTGGTCTCGAAATTGATATCTGAGCCTCCCTTTTTCCGAATAACCCAAATTCGGAGTCAAAATTGAAATTGTGGCAGCCATTTTGAACTTTTTTGTTATTGATCCGATTGACCTCGAAATTGATATCTGAACCACCCTTTGGCCGAATAACCTTAATTTGTACTCAGAATCCAAATTTGTGGCCACCATTTTGAACTTTTTGTTATTGGTCCAATTGGTCTCCAAACCGAAATATGAGGCCGGCACCCTTAAAAAATTACGTAGAAATTGAATGGGTACTTGACGGCCATCTTGAACTTTTTAATTCATATTAAACTATTCGTAGTAAACCACAATGTTTTGTCTGGGTATAAATTGCAAAATAAGTAAAAAAACTATTCAACGCGAATGTAATAGCAAAAAAAGCTATATTTTTTACATAATGCAAGGATTGTCAATATAAACGTCCAATCAAATAATAAGCCGTATTCAAATTTGAGTATTCATTTTTCGCCCTTTGTAAGCGCATTGTAAGCATATTTTGATAGTAGATATAATCCGATGGGTATTTTAAATATAAATTTAATCTTTTGATTTCAATGAATGTCGCCGGAGTAGTAAAAGTTTAATAATATACCCGTAGCAAAATGAATAAATTAAAAAATAAATTCTCATTTTCATCCTAGAGAGATGGGATGGAATATAATACGGGTATAAGGTGGATAAAAGGAGACAGAAGAATACAGGACGGGATTGGATAAGCATTATCGAGAACGGCAGTCATGTTGAGTTGAAATAAAATATGGACTGGAATCGTATCTGAACCCGCGCGAAGCCGGGCCGGGCCGCTAGTGTCATTTTTTAACAACGTATTCTATAATGTTGTTAAAAAATGACATTTGTCAAAACTGCATTGGTACATAATCTAATTTATTAATATTTTAACTTATTTACTCAAATTATAGTTAATTTACCGAGTAAATGAAACTTTTCATTTCATTTCATTTCTATATTTTTTTCCAAGTGTACTGGAATAGTTTTTACAAGTTTTCTGTTTTTTTTTTCAGTTGGGAATATTGCACTTTTAAAGCAATTCGAAATAATAACATACATGACAACTGTCAGGGCCGACTGTCAGCGTAGCAGTACATGTACCCTTGCAAATTTTCCAAATTATTTGGTCTAGATGTCCCCTCCAGTTGTATACCTCAATGACTGTACCACAATATCTGTATGTTTCTGCACTCATACACACTTACTTACTCTATACTCCAAAATGAAGTTCGAATGTACCAGAATCTCATGGCATTTTGGGAAATTTGAATATACGCTATATACTTTATATATTATATATACTTTCAATAATTGTAATTTTATTATTATTTCAAATTGACATGATTTTTTTGTATTAAGTATATAAAGTTTTAAGTATAAATATATAAGTTATTTTAACATGAAAATGACTTCAAAATTTTACTTTTAGATTAATAGCCAATTAAAACAGGTAAATAAGATTTTTCAGTTCTAAATTATAAAATACATACGTGCCTTAAGAGTATTTATAATATTGAGGGAGCGCTGGTACTTCCAAAACGTAGATAAAAAAGGTGGTACCGAGCCACTAGTTTCATTTTAATTATCTCTTCGTATTCGTTCTCACTTAATCTAACAACTTTCAATTTCTAAATTTAGATTTCAAAAATGTTATAGGAAAGATGCAAGATTGTAAAATAAAAACCATATAATTTTATTTTCAGTCTTCTTTATTTAATTAACACTTTAGTCAGAGCTTATTTCTAATTGCTCTTTACATCTTCTGATGAAGACGATGAAGATAAAGTATGAATAATAAACCGTTCCTTATCTAAAATGTCTGGAAACTCCTGTAAAAAGGTATTCAATGCATTACTGTTTAGTTTCAAAACATATCAAAGTATATACGATAAAACACATGTACATATCTAACACTAACCAAAAAAAATGAAGTATCAAAACTATTCACTCCGACTTATTAGTTCAAACGACTCGATAGAACTCGACGAGTTCGATTTTAAAATCGACGACTTTGTATAAATTTGACCAAATAATTCACGGATCTGGCGATAAACCTTGTGAACAATGTGTCGCCCTTATGATCGTAGAACTAATTTGTATATTTTCGCTAAGGAAGTATAGACATGTTAAAACATTTACATCGAATGACATAACTCTAGTTTTGAAACAGCTGTTGACCGATGGTATTGCCATGTAAAATTCGTTATGTTTGATTTTAATTTTATGCCATGAGATTTTGGTAGACCAATAACATATAAGATAAAAGTTACTTTATACCCGTATTTAAAGATAATTTTCGAAAAATAAGATTTATTTAAATGTACTAAAAATACACGTGATGTTGGGTGAGGGGGTAGTCTTAAATCTCACCACATATCACCAACGGGGAGGGGGGGGGGGGGGGGGGGGTCAAAAATGCTGAAAAAAAGATCACGTGATTAATGGCGAGACGAGTATGCCGTTGACTTACAAAAACAACTTGAATTACAAATCAATGCTTGGCATTCCACTGCGCTTCTGCAACACTTTTCATTATTTTTTATATATCGTCGAGTTTGGGTGGTAAATCCATAGTTTTTACTAGAGTAATAATTTAAAGCCTTGCGTACTATAGCGTGTTTAAAAATAAAAGAGTGTACACTATTATTTAAGAAAAAAAAAACGACGATAGAAAAAAATGACAAAAAAAATTGTCGAAATTTTCTGCACAAAATTTAGTTACATTGTGTCTGAAGTCACTTAAACTACCACCCGGCTTCGTTTTCGGTAGCAATCTTAATATACCCTGTATAATTTAATCAAAAACAGGTCGTAACTATCTAGCTGCGTGCGCTAGATACATTTCTCCTTGGGTTAATTCTAATTATTTTATAATTGTTTTCTAAATAATTTTAATTGATGCATCTAGACATTTTAGTATAAATAGTCCAAAACACATCGACTTAGCATCGCAATTCTATTTCATTCAGTAAAGGACAATCATAAAATGAAGGCAATTCTTCTATTGAGTGTTCTCTTAGCTGTCACTATAGTGGTAAGTGTTTTTTACGTTTATCTTAATTCTATTATATTAACAACAAATAATATTAAAAAAATATCTAACTAAACCATTGTTTAAATTATGAATTCGTAATTTATACAACAACCATATACTACTATATGTTATCCAATATTATATATTCACATGTCCAAATACCAATTGTGAAAAGAGATTTTAAATTATTAATAATTACTCGTGTATACTCGGAAATGGAATCCGAGATCAAAAATGTAAACAAAAGTGTTACCACTACAATAAAATAATTTGTCATGGTAGTTTGTTCATAACCGTTAAAAAAACAGGTTGGAATTATTCTCATTCGTTAAATAAGTATAAAACAAAGCCAATTAAAAATTAACTGGTATAATATTTTCATAAACTACAATTTCAACTTCTTTTTTAAGTATGTGAAAAAAATGGTACGAAAATATTTTATGCTACAGGTATAATGCAGAAATTCGTAACCTTAGGCCATTGAAATAAAACTTTTTTTAAATTTCGTCTCCTTTACTACAAATACGCCGCTTTGACGCCTGCGACACCTCCCTTTAGTTCATTTAGTTACTTAACTTGATGAATGTGCATCATGTGATAAAGTTAAAACGCCGCGAAGCTGGTTTCACGTTTTCTGTTAAGTTTTTGTTCTATCTTGTTCCTAAGATTTCTGGCGCTGGTATTTCTAGCCGAACGCACTATGGTGTTTGAAAATCACTGTGAGTTAAACCCATTAGAATTTGTTCGGGCCCAAGTCAAGGGTCACGTCGAAAGGCATAATAAAACATACAAAATGTTCAACACTCAAAAATAAATAAAACATAGTGCTCGCAATATTGGAATCTATTCACTAATCAAATTATACCCAATATGTTGTTGAGAAAATGTTTCATAACCCTGAAGTGTCACTTTTACAATGACGTTTGTTTGTTTACATTTTTGATCTCGAATTCGATTTCCCAGTATAAAAGTGCATGGTGGCCTGATAGTAAAGGACCAGACGCGACTGCCAACATGTGCACGGTGGTCGCGGGTTCAAATCCCAGGACACACCTCTGACTTTTCGGAGTCATGTGTGTATAAAGTCAATCACCACGCGATAAAACGGTGGAAGAAAACATCGTGAGGACACCTGCACACCATAGCGATTTGTATGAATTTCTATGGTATGTATAAGTTTATCTACCCGCATTGGGCCAGCGTGGTGGACTATATGGCCTAACCACTCTCAATCATATCTTCAATTGTAGAGTAGGCCCGTGCCCTGCAGTGGGACGTTTATGGGCTGATACAGCACTGTACATTACAGTACTTGTTTAAATATATTTATTTATATTATGGAGTGGGATATTATAACATGTTATTTTTATTTGTTTCAGACACCTGCTGTCAGTAAGTATAATTACTATCTATGGCTTAAATTAAATTAAAGTTTATAAGCTAGGCTATCGCTTTAAACTCAAGTAATTAATTAACAAAGATAAATTTGTAATTTTGGCACCGTTAATGTGAAAATCGCAAATTAATTAGTAAAGCAAATTGATGAAGAAATTACTATGTTGTATACATAGCCTATAATATGTGTATACATGTGCCTAACGTGGAAATTAGACGTCGCATGAAAGTTAAAGACGTTGACACATACATCGCCAAGACGAAGTGGCGATGGGTGGGACATTTACCCAGGCAGCAAGTCAACAGTTGGACCAAAACAGTCACCGAATGGTCCGTTAGAAATTGCGAAAGAGCTAAAGTCCACCTGCTCGATGGTCAGGTGATATTACGAAGAATATAGGCATAACAGTGGATACGACTCGCTCAGAACTGGGAAGAAAGGCATAATCGAGGCCTATACCCAACAGGGAGTTAATATTTAATACGAGCTGAAAAAGAAGAAGAGAGAAATATAGCCCATAGGATTAAGAAGTTGAAATGGCAGTGGGCCGAGCACATAGAACGGATGGCGGTTGGGGCCGAAAGGTTCTTGAGTGGAGGCCACGTACAGGCAAGCGAAATGTCGGACATCCGCCTACAAGGTGGACGGACGAACTGGCTAAGTTTGCAGGAAGTTGCTGGATACAGCCGACGACAACAGGTCCATGTGGAGATTCTTGTGGAAATTAAGATAATTTAATATCTCTTTCATCGCTATTTTCACGATCCTTTTTTTAGAACTCCAAAATTTACTGTAGGACGTATCCTTAGTTTTTAAATCAAGGCATATTTAATCCGCTTATGGGGTCTTACCCCTCTCAATTGTACTTTGACATTTTTTTTTGGCAGATGGCGGTGGTGTTAATAGTCTTGCTGAACGTGCAGGCAGTATTGCCAGCGGTCTAACAAATGTTCGTGGGGGTGTCGTAGGCGGCACTACTAGCAGCCCTGGCAGCGCAGGCGACCATCCAAGGAGTGCCCGGGGTCTTATTGGTTGATTCTTGCATGTCTTTAGCAAAGATAATTTGCTAGGTAGTGGTAGAAGTATTCAATAAACTATGAAAATATGTAATATGTTGTTTCATGTTTCTTTTTATTGCTAGGATTGAGACGAGCATGTCGCCTGGTAAGCGATACGACCGCTTATGAACAGTGGCAAAACCAAATGCCTTGAATTTCAAATCAATGCCTGATATTCTACTGCGCTCGTAATCCTGAAACGTAAGATGTTAAGTCTCAATATGTCCAGTAGTTACTCTGGCTACGATATCCTTTACAACGAAATACAACAGTACATTTACACTGCTGTTTGCCGGGAGATACAGACATTGCGGTGGTGCCTATCCAGGCAGCGTCTCACATATGGGAGACCTGTGACATAAGATGGTAAGTCTCAATATGTCTAGTAGTTACTCTGGCTACAATGTCCTTCAATCCGAAACACAACAGTACATTTACGCAGTGTTGTTCCACGGGAGAAATAGACATAGCGGTGGTATCTACCCAGATGGCCTCTCGCATATGAGAGACCTATCCCCAGTAAATAATACAAACAATGAGTATTTTATGTATACTTTAATTTGACAATAGGGATTATGAAGTAAGATTAAGGTCCGTATACAAAAAATAATTTATTTGTTTTTCAATTTACCTCTATTTTAGACTTATGATGTAATTATCTTTACAGGACACATTATATACTTGAACACGACAATTATTTTTTACCGATTTGACATTGGTCTCGAGAACTAGATTGGCATTTGCTGAAATATAATATAATTACTATTTTTTATATGTAATATGCTCATAGAAAATTATTGATTAATTATATAAAATCTGTGGTATTATTTTACAGCCTAACTCTATGTAATTTGCAACCTTCATCTGGAACAAACAAAACTATTTTATTTTCGATCAATATGCATCCAGATAGGTAGAAAAAATGATAGTCAGCTACTACAGGTATAAGTAGATGATGTAATCGACTAAGATCACAACATATTAGTCATAGTCATAGTATAGTCATAATCTTTGTTGTTACTGTAATTGTTGCTGGGCTAGATTAGCTCCTGTACGTCGTGTCACCCTAGGTTACATCTGAAAACCAGCGCTGTGTGGTCGCTTCTGTTATCACACAGCAACATGCTGAGATGTCGACCTGTTGTCGCGAGTGAGCCGCGCAAAATACTTACCTTACTGTTTTTTCCTTTAAATATATATTATGTTACATTATTTTGTTACATTATTGTATTGTTTGCATTGTTATAATTGTACTGTGTTGTATGCGGCTGATTTCCGCGATAATAAAAGCATTTTTCTTTCTTTCTTTCTAATATTTTAATCATGAAAGCAAGGCTATTTTTTAAAATAACGACCTGAAATCACGGATACAATTATAGCAAAGTTGGACACCTTATGAATATAGTTTAGTAAATAAACAATTTACCTAGTTTTTTTTTTTTAGATTAATTACTTAGGGTACAAATTCGCCAACTCCACGAGCGCCAGAATGACTGCTGCGCCCACGACCAAATCTACCAATCGCGCCACGCTTGCCAAATCCACCAAATCCGCCAAGACCGCCAAATCTGCCACGACTGCCGAATCCGCCAAAGCCTAGTCCCCCAGACAATGAAATACCACGTATAGAATTAAATAAATAAATGAATATGTATCGGACACAAATTCCTGAATGCGGGCTGACGACACGGGATTCGAACCCGAGACCTCCTTTGCAATCATACCACAAGTACGTCACCGAGGAAGTCGAATTTATAGAATTTCTAGAAATAAATACATTTATTTATTATTACCATTAATTATCGGCACACCTGTAAGTAGACAGAAATAATTAGTTAGTTTTATTTTTGATGTATGGATTGCTATAGTATTTTTTATGTATGGATTTAATTACAACATGAAAAATTTAAATTTTATGAAAAAGATAATATCTAAGTATATTTGAAGTGTATATAATATACTTTACTCACAATATGTCGGTACCTGAAAAAGAAACAAATAATAAAGTTTAAATATTTAATTTAACGACAAAATACACAATTAATGGTAAGTTTGATCAATTAAAATCAAATGAAGCTTACCACTAAAATAACGGTCACGAGGGCAGTCAAATATAATTTTAAATTCATTTTTTATTTTGTTTCTGCACAGTACACTACTCTGCTTTCTAATTACAATGCAAGTTTTACTCTAAATAATACCTCACACGAAATTTTATTCATTTATAAATTATGTAGATTGGCAAATAAATCAAAGACACGCGACGCCACGCCACGTGCTATTTTTATTCGCGAGCGAACATATTTTAAGGCAGAAAATAGTACCGTACTATCAAGGTGGACTCATCGCCGACAAATCTCGTATTTGGACAAATAGATCCAAGAAATTAATTAATGTGAATTTAATACATTTATTACAACATTGACCTTTGACACTAAAAGTTCAAAACTTACATCAAACGTCAAAATTAAACCAATTAATTTGACGACCGACCTGACTTAGTTTGCAGGAAGTCGCTGGATGCAGGCCGCTTCCAACAGGTCGATGTGGAGATCCTTGGGGGAGGCCTATGTTCAGCAGTGGACTTCCTGTGGCTGAGATGATGAATATTATGAACCGTCGTCAGTTATTATCCTATACAAGAGATTTGTCGACTACGAAAATATATCGATGCGCGCAAATATAGTCCCGTGGTGTACGCTAAATATGCTTGCAGCCTTACAGTGCAATGTAGTGCATTGAAATAAACCAGATGATAAACAAACTAGTTTTATGATCACTTACAAGTTTATTATTAAAAATTAAGGTTAATTTTAACTGCAGTCTTTTAACTTCCTATGACGGAACGTTACTGATAAGATGATTTTCTTCATTGTATTTTTTCTATGAAGCGGCGCCTTATCTTTCGTCTCTTGTTTCAATATTAATCCTACCCTTCTGGCGGGAAGGCTTTTCATAAAATAAGGGAATAAAAGGATACGAATGTCCAATCGTTAAAAAACGTTATTGAAAAATTACGCAACTGACAAATTACAACTTCTATCAGATTGTGAAAAGTCGCGTGATTAACTATGTAGTGAAAATAACATACCAAAGTCAACGCTGTCTAGAATTATTAAAACCAAAGAGATTTGTTCTCAGTGTATTGACAGAAAAATTATTGATATTTCCATCTTTGAAAATGGAATACATTTACCTTACACATTACCATTAACGGCCTCTGTAAATGAGACATTATAATGTTAAACCTGCTTAATGGGAAAACTCTTCGATCAAATATACACTAGATACAACATGAGCGCTTAGAAAATGGCACCAAAAAAGAGTGCTTTAAGCACTCTTTCGCCTTCAGACACGCACCGACCGTTGCTTCTAAAACGTCGCAGAACTTTAGACAATATTATGTGAAAAGCTACTTTAAGTTTCAGCATTAAGGTGGAATTTGTGTTAATATATTTGGAACTAGCGGCCCGACCCAGCTTCGCCTGGGTGCATATATTTTTTGATTCCACTCTACACCAGAAACATGTTGTTTTTCGTATAAATTCTTGTATATCTAAACTTGACGTAGCTATCCTACTGTCCGGCTCAATCCCGTCTCATCCGCCTGTTCAGTCTCTTCCCAATCCGCCCCGTCCCTTCTTTTTATTATCCATCCCGTTTTATAACGTGCATTTACATTCGTCCTAACAAATCTGTCAGCTATCCCAGCCCTCTCCCGTACCTTCCATTCTATTTTATTTTATGTCCCTTCTCTCCATATACATCCATATATATATATACATATAAAGATTGCCTTATGAATTTTTGACATTAAAAACTTTAGCGTTTTTTATTGTCCATTCAATATTCCTTCCCTTATTTCAGCATCAAAATGCTATTTTTCCAAAAAAATATTGCACGCCATTACTTTTTGTTAGTAATAAAGAGTTAAAATAAATTTTTTTATAGACATAACTTCAGTGGTTTCGATTTTCTTAGATATAACATTTCAACCCTTTTTTACCTCCTTTAGGTATAATATAACCTATCTCAGTCCGATACGATGTACATTTCTATCAGTGAATTATAGCGAAGGAAAGGCCACTGTAAAAATTCGTGATAAAAATGGCATTCGATCTTGAAAAGGAGTAAGTATAACTTCTTATGCTGCATTTACACGCTTAGCCAACCTCAGCCAGCCTCCACCAACGCAAGCGTGTAAACGGAGTGTTTGGCTCGGCTGGCCTTATGTTTTTCATAGTTAATAGCTTGGAGTTGGTAGACGTTGACCCAGCCTCAGCCAACATGTAAATCCACCATTACGCGTGAACATTATTTATTTCATTGTCCTATATTAATGTAGCTAGATATATTCTCCTTAGTTTATACAAAATTAATTTCTGAACGCATGCATAAACAATTGAAATCAATTAAAATGTCAATCCATTTTCACTACTGTCAATATTTTACTTCTTTAAAATCTAAAATACGCCATTAATCGAATATTGTGGATATACAGGGTATATCAAGACTGCTACCGAAAACGAAGCCGGGTGGTAGTTTAAGCGACTTCAGACACAATGCAACAGAAAAAGTTGCAAAAAAAAAAGCGACAATTTTTTTTGTTATTTTTTTCCTATGGCCATATTTGGGTGGTAAATACGTTTTTTCCTAAAATAATAGTGTATATTTCTGTTGCATTGTGTCTGAAGTCGCTTAAACTACCACCCGGCTTCGTTTTCGGTAGCAGTCTTGGTCGTGGTCTAGAATAGGTTGGCACGATTTGAGGAGTAAAAACTATCAGAGGCGGTAGGGATTGGGTCCCAGATTATATGTTTTCACTGTTATTACAAGGTAATGCATAGTTTTCGAAAAATTAATTAAAATAGTTTGTAACGTAAAACGTTACACAACATTTTTTTTTCCCTTCTTTATTATTATATCTGTTACTTTTTTTAAATAAAATAAAAATAATAAAATAATATGCCACCCATAATTCACAACATATAAATATATAAATAATATAAAAAAAACAAATAGTTATCTATAGTTATGATCACGCGTATTTGAACGCGTTCATACAGTTTTTTGCGTCGCCTATCGATCCCTGCCAACGGTTAAATTTGAACTCGCTCGACGAAGACCCGGTGTCGGCAGCGCGGGTTCCCCCCTGAGAACGACTGTGGCTGTGAAGGCAGACGCACGTCGCTCGTTTGATTTGCTGCACCATCACGCACTTAGTATCGCAGCCATTTTGGTGATTCGTGACATTTACGATTTCATTTAATAGTATAAGTGTTTGTATATTCTTATACGTGCTATAAAACCCCCCATTTGGGGTGTGAAGTTTGGGCTAGTTTTTCGCCTCTTCAGCCTCTTCAGCCTTCGGCCACCGACAACCTTCATCCGTCCGAGTTTCCTGCAAGCTCCCGGACGGTATCGAATCCTCGGAAACCTGGAGTTCCCGCATTCCGGACATCAGGCCAGGAGAGTAATTGCGCACCTTCTAGGAAGTGAATAGTGACAGGCATATTGTAATGGACCTAAATCATTAAATGTTTAATTATATATTTTTTTGTTGACTAACGGCTGTGTTTGTTTTTTTTTATTCCCAACACACGCCGAGACGTCACACTGGCGCCCGTAACGTGGTCTTAAGGTCTTTTTTTTTTCACTTCCTAAAGGGAGCTTGGTGAAGGTGTTGTGTTGTTTTTAATTATTATAACGTAAATGAAATGGTACAACGTTTTTATTCTTGTATGGTTGTTTTTTAAGCAACTAAGGTGTATGTCACAATTTATATTCACTGCTAGTCAATACAATAAAACATGCAAATACATATTATAGTATAATCCTGTTATTTTTTTTTTCTCTATACATTTTTGTAAATTACTAGCAGTGGTTCTTACATTCGTTCTCATACACATTAGTTGGTTTCTTATTATTAGTTTTTTTTTTTTAATTTATTTGTTATCATTAATTTGTAGTACATTGGTTTTTTTTTTTTTTGTTGAATTATTCTGGTTTATTATTACAACCAGAACGTTATAAGTTTGTTATAGTTGTAACAGGCGGAGTATTTTTTTTATTTCTTTGTTTTTTTTTTTTCATAATTTATTGTTACTTTTGTATTCTTGGTAATCGTTCAACATTCACCCAGATCATATAGTTTCATTTATTTTCTAGTATGTAGCCTAATTATTAAAAAAATTTAAAATGTCTTTACAAGTTAAGTTTATGTCTTTACCAAAATCAGAATTAGAATACGAAGTCTCTATTAGAGGTGAAACCCCCGCACTTACCGTACAAGAGTTACGTAAACAAATTGCTAAATGTGGACCCTTGTTTCCTTCAGAGGACATACTTACTAGCCCTTTCGAAGCGGCAGAGGATCTAAGTGCTGTCCTAGACGTGCTTCATAAGGCTAATGCCGGCTTAGATTCAAGTCCTCTTGATAAAAACACGTTGCTTCGTACACAAAACTTATTAAATCACACATATCATCGGCTTAATCGGATAATACGCGATGACAAGCATAAAGAGAATTATGACCAATGCATTCCTTTCTATAAAGCAACAGTTGCCAAGCTGAGCTCTATGAAGGAAACTGCTTTAGATCCTTTAGCTATCTCGAATAGTGACCTTCAAAACGCCGGTTCTAATTCTTCGTTAATTAACGTCAGTGTTACTTGCGACGGTGGAATAAGCAAGTTTTCAAAATTAAAGTTTGATGGCAGAACATGTGCTCGTGCTTTTATACAAAAGGCTGAAGAGGTTTGTGAAGCAAAAAATATTTCCCTTGATAAAATCTTATCACATGCCACGGAAATATTTATAGGCGACGCATTACACTGGTATAGGAGCATTAGGGACTCATTGAGTGATTGGAATGATCTCGTGTCACTTCTTAAACGTGACTTTGACCCATGTGACTACGATTATAGATTACTTTCTGAAATCAGGGCGCGAACTCAAGGTGAGAGAGAGAGCATCGTCATATATCTGTCCATAATGTCTGGACTCTTTTCTAGACTTTCCACAAAACTATCGGAGGACGATAAACTGGACATATTGATGCATAATATCCGGCCATGTTATGCAAACACCTTGTCGTCTGTCTCCGAAATAAAAACAATTGAGGAACTTAAGGCCCTCTGCCGTAATTATGAAAGCGTTCAGTCTCGTCTCAGTAAATTTAAAGAACCTCCCAAAGCTACTGCTGATACTTTAGCACCAGAATTTGCTTATAGTGGGGGTTATAATAAACCCAACTATGGGAATACCTACAACGATACAAATTTTAGTAAATTATCGTACACGAATCAAAGAAATAAAGTTCCCATTGTTAGGCCATCTACTTCTGACAATAATTACATACATGCTGTGGAAGTCTCTCCCCCTAAACCTCGTTTTTGTCCCCGCTGTAAATGTAACACACACAACCTTAGGCAGTGCACCGCGAACAAAGACGAATTATTTTGTTTTGTATTTGGTCACAAAGGTGTTAAAACCCCCGATTGTCCTAACTGTCAAAACACCAAATCTGATTCAAAAAACTAGTTTCCCAGAATTGTGTCAATAATAATTTTGATAAAAAAGATTGGCAAGATTGGCTCCAAACAATTAAACTTTTTTTTAATTGTTACAAAATTGACACAATTCTGAATAAAAATTACAGCATTGATAATAGACCTTACGTACACGTTCGAATTAATGATTTCACTGTATCAGGGCTATTGGATTCTGGCTCTGCGGTTACTATTTTAGGCAATGGAGCCCATATCCAGTTTATGAATCGAGGCTTACCTCTTATCAAGGATGAGCATATTTCAGTTATTGCAGCTGGGGGCCAGAGTCTGCAAAGCATTGGGTTTATCAATATCCCTGTTTCTTTTGAAAACCAATTTCATATTTTAAAAGCTTTTGTGGTACCAGATGTTAAACCGAACCTCATCTTAGGGATTGATTTTTGGCGTAAATTTCGGTTGTGCCCTAAATACATAAGCAGTATCGTTATTGCTGATAAACATCATACTAGAACCGTCAAAGATGACTCTGGTAAGACTTTCATACAAGGCTATTCAAATTTAAACGTTCGCCAGAAGTCACTTGCTGATGGCGTTATTAAAAGGTTTGAGAACATATCCGCGCAAATTAAAGGTCTCGGGCTTACTAACCTTATTACGCATCACATTGACACAGGAGAACATAAGCCAATTCGTCAACGTTATTATCGAATGTCACCTGAGAAACAACGCATTTTAATCCAACAGGTCGACGAAATGCTCTCCTTAGATGTCATCGAATTCTGTGAAAGCGCATGGTCGTCCCCCGTCTTACTCGTTTCAAAGAAGAATGGCGAACCAAGGTTCTGTCTTGATAGTCGGAAGCTCAATTCAATAACCAAACGTGACGCATATAACCTACCTTATATTTCGGAGATTCTCGATAATCTAAGAGACGCGCGTTTTCTTAGTAGTATAGACCTGTCTAAAGCATTTTGGCAAATACCGATTGCAGAATCAGATCGCGATAAAACGGCGTTCTACGTTCCGGGTCGGGGCACTTGTCGATTCAAGAGGATGGCTTTTGGACTAACTAACGCGCCGGCCACACAACAAAGACTTGTGGACTTGTTATTCGGCGAGTTTGATAATAAGGTGTTTGCGTATCTAGATGACATTATCATTGTTTCTTCGGATTTTAAAGGCCACGTGGACTTACTTCTACGCGTCCTTAAGAAACTTGAGTACGCAAATTTGTCCGTCAATCTCGAAAAGTGTAATTTTTTTAAACCTAGTCTTAAATACTTGGGTTATGTGGTCGACAGTTCTGGACTACATACAGATCCGGCAAAAGTCGATGCTATTTTAAATTACCCTACACCCACAAGCCGGAAAGAACTTAAACGGTTTTTGGGAACGGCTACATGGTATCGACGTTTCGTTCCTAACTTCAGTACCATAGCTGGACCTTTAAACCAATTGACGTCCACCAAAAAGGGCGCTACTTGTTTTAAGTGGACTCCACTGGCAGATTCTTCATTTAAAAAACTCAAAGAGTGTCTGGTCTGTGCCCCGGTGTTAGCTTGTCCAGACTACTCTAAGCCCTTCGAAGTACACACGGATGCCAGTAATTACGGTATAGGTGCGATGCTAACACAGTCAATTGATGGTAAGGAACACCCGATTGCTTATATGAGCAAGACCTTATCTGCAGCCGAACGAAACTACAGTATCACGGAACGCGAGACCTTAGCTGTTGTAACCGCGCTTGAGCACTGGAGATGTTACATTGAGAATGGTCAAACATTTACCGTTTATACAGATCATAGTGCGTTAAAATGGTTTTTGTCTATCTCAAACCCCACTGGCCGTCTAGCGCGTTGGGGAGTTCGTTTATCAGCATTCAATTTTACAATTAAACATCGCCGCGGAGTTGATAACGTTATACCTGACGCCCTTTCTCGAAGTGCTCATGTGAACGCCTTAACCACTTCCAATAGCTATACCAACACCAGCGATTCTTGGTTTAAAAATATATACACGGGCTCTGCTAACGACCCAAGCAAATATCCAAATTATTTAATAAGAAACGACAAATTATTTAGATTATCTAGAAATAAACATGAGTTAACTTCGGAGTTTGCTTGGAAGGAAGTGATCCCCAAAGAGTTGCGTGAAACAATTATTTTTGAAAATCACTCTGAGCCTACAGCTGGTCATTTGGGAATTTTCAAAACCTATAAACGCTTATTATTACGTTATTTCTGGCCTGGAATGTATAAAGACGTAGTTAATTTCATTGGAAAATGCGATAAGTGCTTAGCTTACAAGGGACAGAATCATCAATTGCTGGGAGAAATGGGCCGTCCGAAGCATTGCTCACGACCTTTTCAAACATTGTCTATTGATCTTATGGGACCTCTTCCTACCACTAAAAAACAAAATAATTACATTTTAGTAATAACGTGTTGTTTTTCAAAATTTTGTCTTATTTTCCCTATTAAAAAAGCTACTTCGGACATTATTACAAAAATCTTGGAGGAGTCTGTATTTCTCATGCATGGCATACCACAGACCATAATAATGGATAATGGCACACAATTTACTAGCAAAATAACTGACTTGTTGTTTAAAAAATATAATATTCCAAATGTGCATTATACTCCTAAATACACCCCTCAAGTAAATCTAGTGGAACGTTATAATAGAACAATAATAACCTGCTTAGCCACTTACGTTGACGATGACCATCGTTCATGGGACTCGTTTATTCCTAAAGTCCAATTCGCTATAAACAATTCAGTGAACGAAGCTACAGGCTACACACCAGCCTTCCTAGTCTTTGGACGTGAACTTGTCACCTGTGGTAGTCATTACATTGAGAATGCGGATAGTGACGAGCTTATAATTTTACCACGCGATGCATATGCGGAAAATTTAGGTTGCCTTTCCTCTATATTTGATAAGGTGCAGTCAAGACTTTGGCAAGGTCACGTAAAGAACTTTTCTCGTTACAATTTACGACGTAAGTTCGCAGAATTTAAGGTCGGGGACGTAGTCATGAAGCGAGCTTATTTTTTAAGTGACAAGGAAAGCAAGTTTTCTAAAAAACTGGCACCGAAGTTCATTAAGGCTAAAGTCAGCGGCAAAAAATCGCCATTGGTTTATGTATTACAGGACATGTCCGGCAAGGATTTAGGTACTTGGCATATAAAGGACATAAAGCTAGCCAACCCGAGCGGGTAATTTCATTTAAATACTACTTAACACTTATATTATTAGCATACGGATTTTCTTCTTTTAGAAATAATAAAATCCTTCACTAGCGCGAGGGGTATTGTAACGTAAAACGTTACACAACATTTTTTTTTCCCTTCTTTTATTATTATATCTGTTACTTTTTTTAAATAAAATAAAAATAATAAAATAATATGCCACCCATAATTCACAACATATAAATATATAAATAATATAAAAAAAACAAATAGTTATCTATAGTTATGATCACGCGTATTTGAACGCGTTCATACAGTTTTTTGCGTCGCCTATCGATCCCTGCCAACGGTTAAATTTGAACTCGCTCGACGAAGACCCGGTGTCGGCAGCGCGGGTTCCCCCCTGAGAACGACTGTGGCTGTGAAGGCAGACGCACGTCGCTCGTTTGCTTTGCTGCACCATCACGCACTTAGTATCGCAGCCATTTTGGTGATTCGTGACATTTACGATTTCATTTAATAGTATAAGTGTTTGTATATTCTTATACGTGCTATAAAACCCCCCATTTGGGGTGTGAAGTTTGGGCTAGTTCTTCGCCTCTTCAGTCTCTTCAGCCTTCGGCCACCGACAACCTTCATCCGTCCGAGTTTCCTGCAAGCTCCCGGACGGTATCGAATCCTCGGAAACCTGGAGTTCCCGCATTCTGGACATCAGGCCAGGAGAGTAATTGCGCACCTTCTAGGAAGTGAATAGTGACAGGCATATTGTAATGGACCTAAATCATTAAATGTTTAATTATATATTTTTTTGTTGACTAACGGCTGTGTTTGTTTTTTTTTATTCCCAACACACGCCGAGACGTCACAAGTTACTAACCTCAAATCACATATTCGGTAAAACGGAACGTAATTATGGGCGATTGACAATCATATCAATAATAACATGTCAAATATATTGTACATAGTTTATAATTAGGTGAAACGGAACGTAAATACGGTAGATTATAAATAATTTATGAATGTTCTTTTGCTTTATTTGTTTTATAACAACCTTGTTAAAAGTTAAAACACATTATGTTCCGATGGAAGTTTAAGGATAAAATAAGTCGAATTTGTTCCAAAACTGACTTAATTTTTTTGGGGAACTTTTTATGAATGCTTTTTGTTTTATTTGTTTATTAACAACTTAGAAGATATGTTCCGGTGGTAGTTAATATAACACCTTTGCGGGTAAAATAGGTCGACGTTGTCCCAAAACCGACTTCGAGCACCCCTACTTCACGTAGACTTTTGGGTACTACCCCTAGAGTGTTTATAAAAAGCCGGAGGCGCGGAGGGAGAGCAGCCCCCGCCCGCCGTAACTAAGGATAGGTGACCGTGCGAGCCGTAGCGGCTGAGGCTGGTCGCCGGAGGCGACCAGCAAGCCGAAGCTGCGGAGGTGAGCGTGGGTGCCTATCCTTTGTTACGCAAGGGCGAAGGGGCTGCACTTCCCGCAGCGCCGGAGACGTTGCAGAAGCAACATTTGTTTTGACAACAAGTATTTTGAGGTTAGGTTACTTTAATTGGGTTTTCTCAGGAATGGTGCGTTACCTTTTCATGGGAGTAGTACCCGGGGCTTAAGGAACTCCCCCCTACCCCCTCCACCCCCTACCTACCTACAATTCGTGCCAACGTATTCTAGACCTCACCCGCAGTCTTGAGATACCCGGTATGTTTTCGATTCGAAACCTTTATTTAAATACGTTCTTTAATTTGAGGACAGAGTTTACCATATCGACAGGGTGAAAATTAAATGTTAATTTAATGTTAAATGACAGTTACAAACCCATGAATATATTGTATGGGAAAATCACGCACATTGTTTTGATAGATATGATTGAATTTGAATTTTGTATGCAAATTGACTCTTTGACGTTAGGAACATACCTACATTGTTTAAACAACAGTGAGTGCTTGTAATTTAATATGAACTTTATACAATAGCAATAAAGCTTAAATTTACTCAACGTTTTAGTTAGAAAACGTTTGTATGGGGTAAAGAAAAGGGCTGTTTTTAGGCCTTTTCCGGCAATTATTCGAAATTTTCTCGCCGTAAAAACCATCCTTGGACTTCCACAAACATTTTAAAAAAAGAATTATCGCAATCGGTTCCGCCGTTCACACGTGATGCCGTGACAACACGAAATGGGTTTCATTTTTATATATATATATATAGATAGATATGTGATCTTTTTGTTTACTTTTTTTGTTTCAATACATCGGTGCCACTTTTAACAGAACATTTAAAGGCTTAAAGTATTACCTCTAGAGAGAGCCGAAATGTACTGTACATCGCAAAAATGAGACACACCGATACGAATTTCTTTATGTCAGAATGAGATGCAAAATAATGTTCTATTTCATGTGACGTGCCGCTTTTTGTTGTTTGGCGAAAAAAGAATTTCGCCAAACAAAGCGACGTCGTTCAAGCAATAAAGCAACCTAATGTTATTGAAACAGGGTCTATTTTAATTCAAGGCCACAATATGGCGCTTATTTTGTTGTGTTGCTAGATATAGGTATTGATGTCTCATGTGCGGTTACAGCGTGAATCTCTCTAGAGGTAATTACTCTAAGGTTCCCTTTAAACTTAGAGTTTTAAAGGGAACTGTGAATCTAGTGTATATTTGATCGAAGGGAAAACTGATTTAATGGAAACCCTACATAATTGATACATACGTCTTGGGTCCCTTGAGATCCCAAGTAACCAGGTTTCACTGTATATCATTGATATAAATTTTTTTTGTATATCAATGCTGTATATACGAGTAGCTTACAGTCGTTCAGCTGAAACCGATATTATACAAAAAGAGATATATTTAGGTACTGGCGGTGGGTCTGTCATAATAATGTTAGAGGTCACCTGGGTGGGTACTCATTGTCTCCCGCCAAACAGCAGTTTAAATGCACTGTTGTGTTTCGGTTTAAAGGACATTGTAGTCAGACTAACTATACCATTTCTAATTCTAAAAGTTCCATTTGACATATCTCAAAATTGTGAAATAGGGATGATGTCAAATAAATCGGTTAGTACAATATCCGATTATTAACGAGATATCGATACCATTTGTTTGTATTTCTTAATCGATTACACTTTATATTTTTAGTTTACATTATTTCGTTTTTTTTTTTAATGTACATCTTTATCCTAATGAGAAATCCACAATTGCATATGACACTTTAGTATTAAGGAACAAAAGCAATGATTTCTTTGTTACTAGCGGCCCGGCCCACTGAGTCAAAATGGCAATTTTTTGTGACACGATATTTTCGGAATTTCCAATTTATTTTGACGCCAACGGTTCTATATTATCTTTCCTTACAATATTCATTCTTTGTACATTTTTGTTTAATTTTGACTAAAAAAAATATTTTAGATTTTTGATGTATGGAACGCATTATAAAACCCTAAATTTCTACGAAATCCTGCTAGATCCTGCGTTGAAACCTTATTTTTCTGAATTTTGGTCTGTTCTTCTATGCTTGTGTACTTCGAACGTCTGTATCGACCTGCAATTTTTTCAGTTATGCAGTTCGAAAGAAAAGATAAAAATCAATATTTCCCAAAACACTTTTTACGATTATCTTCAGTAAATTTGACACAAATAAAATAAATTAATCCAATAAATTAACAAATACCAAGAAAAACTTGTATATGTACCGTGCCAGATTTATAATACGAAGGATACAATTGAAAGCCTTTTTCGCTTGCTGATTCTCTTAGGTTTATATATTGTAACTTCAACAAAGGAGATGGGCCAGAAATGTATGGATCTTGGGCCATGTGTAGGACATTACACCAAATATACTTAGTGAAATTGGCATTCGATTTCTGTATGAAATACTATTATACGTTGCATATTAGCTTTATACAAAAATAAATACCAAGCCAAGAACAGCAACACTACAAGGGGACAATATGGCGTCCTGAAACGGCATGTTTGACAACCGATGTCAAAACTTGACATTTATGAAATATGAACTCGTAATTCGCTTTCCTATAAATCAAATATTATTTTTAGTCGTCTGTGCTATAAATTACTGTACTCTATATAACTCGTAAATGTTTTTACGTCAACGGAATTAGTATCATACTTTATTGATCATCTAATATAATATAACATAATGTCTATACAATAAATTGCAACAAGTCTGTCAGAATCTCGTCATGTTTATAGTTATTTAATATTAAGAAAGTGTACCTATATCTGGCCGTAAGTGCGGTGCATAGTACCTGCTAAACAACCTATTTAAATAATCCACAATAAAAATCTGCTAGGCATGAGATACAGCACGGCACAGACTGATCACTTGTCGCGACTGCTAGCATATGAATAAATAATCATTTTATTATTATGCATATTCACTTAATAAGCTCTTAGTTATTATAGTCCATACAAATGAATACGCTATAAAAATGGAATCGAATCTGATAGCAGCCATGTTTATTTCTATAACTTAATGTCTAGTAAAAGAACTTACTAGCAATTATTTCTGTACAAGCTAACATTTTAAACATTATATTTGGTCTACCCCTAGAAGTCTAATATATTTTGGTATATTAGACTGCATACTTAAAACTAATATTATCCTAAGGTCTAATATATTACTTTTCAAATAATGTATTTGACATTAATTCTAACTGGTTATTTCTGAGCACACATAAGGAAAAAGTAGGATTAATTGATGAAAGAAAACTAAAATCAAACAAAACTTGAGGACAATAAAGTAAAACCAGATCTTGCTTTATATTTTTTATTTATATTCGCCTCAAAATAATCTCCAGTCAAAACATCTAGGAACAATGCCGGTGCTCCCATATTGCACTATTGCCTAGCCCAACCTTAAGGCTAAATACCACAGTATGATCATGGTATGAGTACAGCAACTCACTGTCCGGTGTCCAGCTATGTTCCTTTCAACATGAAGCACTTGTGGGCAGAGGCGGCTCATCCGAAAGAGCGCTGGTGCAGTGCACTCCCACGAAAATTACATACTTAGCTAATTTAATAATTTATATATATTTATAGTACATAAATCCTTACATTACATTCTTTATATTTTACTACGCCTATAATAAGTCTATTATATTACCTATATAGGTACATGTGTTTGTAACGAGTGGAGCGCCAGCGATTGTGCTCCTATGAATCGAAGTTTAGTACGACTCTTAGTACTGTATTCAATGAGTGCGAAAGAGAGCTACGACTCGCGCTGACGCGTGAAACAAAAGATATCGTATGAGAAATTAGCGTAATCTGGAGCGCCGCTCACGCGTCACTCAGTTAATTCGCAGTTTTTTTTAAAAAAAAGTATTAAAAAATAGTTTTTACGCTTAATCAATTCCATTTCTGATTTTCACAAGAAAGAAATAGATATCTTCGCAAACAAGACCAGCGAATGGATTTTGTATACAAATATAATAAATAGTAAGCTCTAGTTTTTTAATTAGTTTTTTTGTGAACCCCCATAATAAAATATTACGAGCCGCCTCTGCTTGTGGGTGTTATATATGTCCAAAAGAATCGAGATTGATACAATCTTCTTACGGCGGAGTTGGAATAAAATCTTGCTCATTGTCTACAGCTTGATTTATTTGCAGCCAACAGTTTGTACAGATAATTGCTTGTTCTGATAACTAAAACAAAATAAAAAAGATTTAATATTGATGATATCAAAGAATTATGATGAATAAATAACTCTTTGCAGTCACATGTGTTCTCTGCTTCCTATGATCCCAGGTCTTTCCGCTATAGTTTAAAGAGGTATCTTAGCAGGCCGGCCGAATAATTGTATTAAATGTCGTGGGACAGTCGTCTGATGCCATTAGATATTCTGCCTGGACGGCATTTGTGCTTACCATCAGACATAGTGTTGTTATTATGGAAATAATAATAATATAATATATTATACATAACACAGGATTATCTGAGTGTCCAGAGCGAAATAAAAGAAAATGGAATTCATTTAACAACTTAAACAACAGTATATAAAATATCACTTCTTACATATTTATGTACTAGTAGGCTTGTCCTGTGGACACAATGCAATTCAGCTCTAACATGAATACTTTTGTAATACTCCTTACCTTGTATAAACCTTGATTAATTGGCATAAAACATACATTTTCAGTTTATGAAGAAAAAAGAAAATAGAATACTTACTTCTTGTTCTGCCATTTCAGCAATAAAACGTCTTGAAACACTCTACACGAGAGTGAATTGGCATCCCATGTAGTTAATAAGATTCTGTTCAATGATAGAAACCATTTCATATAAACAATTGCAGAAGTGCACTTCAAGCAAAGCGCCACTTTTGATGTACTGAAAAGCAGAATTGTGGGTTAGAAGAGAAATATGAACATAGAAAAACATAAAAGTATTACTTACATGTGGCATTCTAAAGTATATACATGTTTACTCACCAAAATACGAACTAGTAATTGCGTTTAAAACGTCAGGATATATCATCTGCGAGAATCAGAATCCATCAAACAAAGCCAGGTCAACAGAGAAGCAAATACACATTTGCAAAATGTATGCGAATAATAAACTAAAATCATGTAATTTTTTTCTAGAATTTGTACTAGACGTACACAAAACGGCCCAAAATAAAACATCTCCTTTAGGGAAACAAGTAGCGCCAACGCTTTATCAGCAGTGTATGGAACGACGCTGGCCTAGTGCGGGTTGGCGGACTTACATACCATAATTCTTATAAATCGCTATGGTATGCAGGTTTCCTCACGATGTTTTCCTTCACCGTTTTAGTGCGTGGTGATTGATTATCAATACACACATGACCTCGAAAAGTCAGAGGTCTGTCCTGGGATTCAAACCCACGACCACCGTGAACATGTGGGCAGCCGCGTCTCAGCAGTCCGTTTACCAACAGGCCACCACATACGCAAAATTATTGTTAAATTATTAAATTGTTAAATTATTGCCTTTTATTAAAATTATTATTACATTATTTATTGATGGTTGTTCGTTGATATTATGCTTGTAATTAGCTGATAATTCAGTACTTTTTAAAAATAGAAAACAACTGGATTAAAACTGTTCGATTATTTCTATATTTTTACCGATTATGCGTATACAAATCCGTTTGCATAGTCTCAACTCTACACATTGAAGACCTAACGACGTGACGTCTAGTAAAAAAGTATGTTGTTTAAAATGGTTGTTTTGCTTTATTTAAAGAATTTAAATTAAGTTATTATGGATTGTAAATCCTGTGATAAAATAAGAATAGCTTCATAATTCCATGGTTTTACGGAAAGTTTTATTGAAATTGTGTGAGTTACGTCTGCACAAAGTTATTTATGATAAAAGTATGAAATGTCAAATGGAACTTTTTGAATTAGAAATGGTATACTGGACATATTGAGACTTAACATCTTAGTTCTTAGGATGGCGAACGCAGTGGAATGCCAAGCGTTGCTTTGTAATTCAAGATGTTGATTGATTTTGCTACTGTTCATGACCGGTCGTATGGCTTAACATCAGACAGGAATCCAGGTCGTCTTGCAGGTTAGGTTAGGTTTATTTCTGTCATTTTATTACAATTTTGAAGTCGGTTAATTTTACAAAATATTTCTTTATTTTGAAGTAATTTAAATAAAATATTTATTTATGTGACATGTGTAATTCAAAAGTGACGCTATTTATAATCTAGAATGACTAAATGTAAAATTAACCTTAATTTTTAGTCTTCGGCAAACAAGTGATATCAAAACTAGTTTGTTTATCTGTTTTTAATGTCAATGCACTCCAGTTGGCTGTAGGAATATTTAGTATACACCATGGAACGATTTATAAGCCTTGTTACCACATAGCGAGGTACAGGCGGATAACGTAATCTAAAGTTCGATTGAGAGGACTTAGGCCGCAGTCCAACAAGCTGATGTAGTACGGATTTCACACAATATAGTTTTTTTTTAAATACCTATGGTGTGCAGGTTTCCTTCATAATTGAAATGTGTGATATAACACACAATATTAAATAAAAAAAAATTATTCAGTTTATATAACAAAATTACAATCAATTATTCAATAGAACTAAAACAGGTACATCAATTACTAATTTTCCAAAAAAAATTAACTTTACGGAACATGTAAACGTCGGTGACAATTAATCAAAAATAAATAATTGTCGATGCATATTTATCTAAATAGGTGTTTATGCACGGTGATGGGAAAAATGGCATTCACTACAGTGAAATATTTAATATCTAGTTCCAGTGGCGTAACTACCCCATCGGGGGCCCGTGGCAAAGTTCGTCATATGGGGCCCCTCGTAAATGTTAAAAAATAACATTGTAATTTCGTTTTTATGAATCTTTTTAAGGTGCTAGCCGACCCTCTGTAAAAACTCTTTGCAATTAACTCTCTTTTCCAGAAACCGCCTCACAGAAAATGAACCTGGCTGAGTCCTGACTGTTCTACGAGAAACGAGATAGATTTCATCTTGACGACGAATGTTCAGTGATGTCTCTGTGATCAACAGGGTGATAACCGGCAGTACCTAATCACCAAATGGTTAGGGGCACATTGAATCATCATCATCATCATCATATCAGACACAGGAAGTCCACTGCTGAACATAGGCCTTCTCCAAGGATCTCCAAAATGACCTGTCGGAAGCGGCCTGCATCCAGCGACTTCCTGCAACCTTGGTCAGTTCGTCCGTCCACCTTGTAGGCACATTGAATATCAACTGCCAATTAGAAAAGCGTCGCTTGATGAAGTCTACGCTCCGACCTACTCGCGCCCATATCCAAAACCCCGAGAGCTTTCAACTTGAACAGACAAATTGCTTTGATTGTCTAAAAGAAAACTTACAGTGGACGTGGTTTACTGGTGGTAGGTCTCTCATATGTGAGGGGCCATCTGGGTAGGTACCACCGCAATGTCTATTTCTCCCGTGAAACAACACTGCTTAAATGCACTGTTGTGTTTCGGATTGAAGGACATTGTAGCCAGAGCAACTACTGGACATATTGAGACTTAATATCTTATGTCTTAGGATGGTGAGCGCAGTGGAATGTTGCTACTGTTCATGAGCGGTCGTATCGCTTACCATCAGGCGAACGGCTTGCTCGTCTCGCCATTCAAAGCAATAATAAAAAAAAAAAAAAAAAAAAAACGAGCCAAGCAGCGTTTTGGTAGAAGCTGTCCATACCTCACCGTAGAGATAGACCACAAAAACTTTTATATTCACACTCTTGACCGAGTGGGCGAACGTCGATCTTTGGCGCTGCAGTCTTCCGATGACGCTGAAGCATAGCGGAGACTCAATAGATGGATCTGGAAGTTCTTGCAACACGATGTCCATGCTCACAATACTGTGAGTATTAAAGAGACGATTGAGCGGAACGGAGGCTCCAAAGTATTTGCAAAAGACTTGTCTATTGGGAAAAGAGAGTTGTCTAGGCTGAAGACGGACCACGGCCGCATGGTATCGACGAGGGCAGAGGTATTAAGGGAGATCGAGAAGTTCTACGGACAGCTTTACACCTCGGTTGCCGAATCTACTGTTACCTCGGCCGAAGACCCGAATGCCGAGTTGATCCGACACTTTAGCGACGATATCCCAGACATCAGCCTGTGTGAGATTGCGACGGCCCTGAAGCAACTTAAGAACAACGAGACGCCGCGCCGGGATCGGATATGGAATCACATCAGAGCTTCTGAAACCGGGCGGAACGCCGATACTGAAAGTCCTTCAGAGGCTCTTCAATTCCGTTCTCCCCGCGGGCTTAACGCCATAGGCATGGAGCAGGAGCGTGGTGGTACTGTTCTTCAAAAAAAAGGTGATAACACTTTGTTGAAGAATTACAGGCCCATCTCGCTCTTGAGCCATGTCTATAAGTTGTTTTCGAGGGTCATCACAAATCGTCTCGAACGCAAGTTTAATAACTTAAAGCCGGTTTCCAAAAAGGCTTTAGAGCACGAAGGCTATTTCATACAACAGAAGTCATCACACCATCTGGCTGGAGGGCGTTCTACACTACGTTAGAAAAGACGCGGTCTCCACTCTAGAACGCGTTTACTCCAACGGTTATCAATTCTTCGACAGATGCGGCCAGCGCACATCAGCTTGCTTTGATCCTATTTCTGTATCAGCCCATATACGTCCCACTGCAGGGCACGGGCCTACTCTACAATCGAGAATACGATTGAGAGTGCTTAGGCCATATAGTCCACCACGCTGGCCTAGTGCGGGTTGGCGGACTTACATACCAGAGAAAGTCTTATGAATCGCTATGGTATGCAGGTTTCCTCACGATGTTTTCCTTCACCGTTTTAGTGCGTGGTGATTGACTATCAATACACACATGACTCCGAAAAGTCAGAGGTGTGCCCTGGGATTCAAACCCGCGACCACCGTGAACATGTTGGCAGCCGCGTCTAGTCCGTTTACCAACAGGCCACCACGCACTAATCCTATTTGCTATATCTATAACTTTAACTAGTGTCCCTGAGAGACTCGCCGAGCTCCGGAGCTCGGTGTCATATCTTTGTGTGCCACTGTTGATCCTGGCTGACAGGAGTTGCAGTGGCGGGTGTGAAGGCGGGAAAGTCTCTATATCTATAACTTTGGTTCTCTGTCGGATCAGCTCATTTCGTTTCGGATTTATATAGTAGGGCCCCTGTAACGTATGGAAATTTCATATTTCCCACTCTTATTAATACGGTTTAAATTCATTTTTGCTCATAATTGATTGTGGTTGTATTAAGTCTGAATATTCACCCATCGATTTGTTCATTTCGCAGCCTCTGTTCACTTGCATTTTCATAATTTTCATCAATAACTTTCTTGTTCCGTTAGTACTAACTTATTTTAGGAAACGTTTTATTAATTGCATCACTGAGAGGGATACTACAATGAAAACCAAAAGAAAAAATTTAAATCAAATATTATGATGATTTCATCATAATAGGCTGTCATGTTTAAAATGTAGCCAATTATTTATTGTTATTACTTTCGTTGTAAGTGTTACATAATTCTCTGCTTACACCCTGTCGAGCTTGAGCTCGAGGCCCTATCAAGCCAGGGCCCTGTTGGGCCTGAGACCCTGTCGGACCAGGACCTACCGGGCCGGGACGCGGGGGCCCCTTAGGTCGCATCGCCCCCGTGGCATTTAACGCACTCTGCCACCCTATTGTTACTTCACTGTCTAGTTCACAAAAACCTAAAAAAATAATGTTTTTTTTTAATCTCTGCTACTGGTGTTGGAATAAATAGCAATAGCAATCACACAATATAGCAAGCGAAATCGATGATAACATTTCACAAGTTACACAAAAAAGCTAAATTTTGCGATTTGTGATTGTGATTCACAAAGCCGATCGGCAAATATTTTTATACTATCTCGTGTAATCTATGAAGGAGTGAGATTATTTAAACTCATATTACAAAATAATATGAACACTCAATTTCGTGGGTGTATTTTTAGATTTTTAGATTGAAGTGCGTGGTGGCCTGTTGGTAAACGGACTAGACGCGACTGCCAACATGTTCACGGTGGTCGCGGGTTTCGAATCCCAGGGCACACCTCTGACTTTTCGAAGCCATGTGTGTATTGACAGTCAATCACCACGCACTAAAACGGCGAAGGAAAACATCGTGAGGAAACCTGCATACCATAACGATTTATAAAAATTTCTATGTAAGTCCGCCAACCCGCACTAGGCCAGCGTGGTGGACTATATGGCCTAACCACTCTCAATCGTACTTACGATTGTAGAGTAGGCCCGTGCCCTGCAATGGGACGTATATGGGCTGATACAGACAGAACAGAATTTTTAGATTTGAAACATGGTTTTAATATATTATGTTCAGTTTTTTTGTTTCCAAATTCTGAGGAGCAATTAACAATAGCAGAAATATATAGCATGCTAAGGCTTCAATTTTCACAAAGATAAATGGTTGTTAATTTGAAAAGCAATCATTTCCATTATTATTATTTACTAACAAATATTATATACCTTTCTTAAGCATGTATAAGTGAACAAAAAAATAAACATTCGTGGCATCTCGTCGTGTACCTCAAATGTGTTTGTTTATCGAAGAACCGACGTTTATCGAATTTCTTACTTATTATAATTGCATGCAAGACGTTCAAATATATGTAACTTAAGAGTAAAACTCTTGTATGGGTTGCAGTGTCACCGAATAAGGAACGGTATCAAAATGAATACAATATTTTTTGTGACTACTCTCGTGACTGTTTTATTAGTGGTAAGTGTGTCCCCTTATACTGTATTGTTTTTTATAGCAATGAATGGCGGGACAAGCATGCATTTCATCCGATAGTAAACAATATACCTAGTCAGGTCATAAATTCTGTCACATGTTTAATATAAAATAATTGAAACAAGTTTATTCATTATGTAACCATTTAGCTACCAAAATGAACTTAACAAAATATAGATTCTTATGACACTAAAGTTTATTCAAAATGACCTCCGTGATTTTGAATCTTCAATCTGCGCGGCCAGTTGTCTATCGCAGCACGAACGAGGTCCATGTCAATATCGGCGGCTGCCTTAATCAAGGATGTCTTGAGTGACTCCAAATTGGGATGAGGCTTTGATTGCGCCTTTTCCTCCAAGTGTTGCCATATCTTGTAATCTAACGGATTCAAATCTGGACTGGAGGAGGGCCAGTCTTCGTGCCGGATGAAGTCGAGTTCACGCGCCGCCAGCCAGTCTTGTGTGCTCTTCGCTCTATGAGCTGGCGCCGAATCTTGTTGGAATACCCAGTGCCTGTTATTGAACATGGTATGAGAAACAGGTTCCACAAGGTTCGTCAGGACTGTATTTTGATACACAACTGCATTCGTTTTTACACCTTTCGCACAAAAATGTACCTCTGTTAAGCCCCAATAAGAAACTCCCAACCATACCATGAGCGAGGATGGAAAATAACCTCGTTGGACACGCGGAATACGGTTGCTCGCTTCTTCACTACTGTGTGCGTACACCTTATCATTTTGTTTGTTGTAGCTCTCTTCTACGGTAAAAAAATTTTCATCTGAAAAAAGAATTTCCCGATATTTTTTCCCGCGTACCGCTTCAACAAAGCGCGGCATCTCTTCAGTCTCAGGTCCATTAGACGAGCATTCAAACGATGTCTTGTTTTTTTTTCGATATGCCCGAAGCCCTAAGTCTTCATTTAACACCCTTTTCACCGTGGTTCTGCTTAACCCCATCTGAAGGGCCAACAGTTTCTGCTTACGTTTGGGATTTCTTTGAATTCGCGCCTTCACAGCTTTTATCACTGCTGGAGTCCTAACAGACCGAGGGCGACCACTTCTTGACCTTTCATTTACACTAGAGTCTTCATTGTATCGTTTGATGGTACGATAAACGAATATTTTGGTTATATTCAAATTTTTCAGTATGTAAAAAATTTGAATTGGCGCGTACCGCAACGATGCAACGCAATAACTGCAACACGGTCTTCTTTAAGCGTCCACTCCATATTTAAAAATGAGTAAAATTCTAAGAAGTATACATTTTTATTTTCATGAACAATTCGAAATTCGAATTCAATAAACTTTTTTGTGGCCAGCATTCTAAAAGAAAAGTTTTTACTGTGTGACAATACTTATGACCTGACTGTATATAAAATAAACAACGCCATGAATTAAAAAACAATGCTTGGCATTCCACTGCGCTCGCCGTCCTGAAATATAAGCTGTTAAGTCTCAATACCTCCAGTAGTTACTCCGGCTACAATTGAATTCAAACCGGAACACAACAGTGCATTTAAACTGCTGTTTGGCAGGAAATAGATATTGTGGTTGTATCTACTCAGGTGGCTTCACGCACATGAGAGACCTACCACCAACAATTGTATTGTATTGTATAAACCTATAATCACCCACTGCTGGGCACAAGATTTTCTGGAGAATTCGATTTAAAGACGAGATTGCTCCATTCATGAAAATAAAATTCTGATAGCCCATCGTATCCCATGGGGTCCAAAATTCTTCAAAGAAAACTACACATCGAGAAAAATATCACGGTCGTCCACCTTTCCTTTAAGGTAGACAGATGACCTAGCTAGGGATACAGAAAGTTGCTGGATCCACGCTGAATCCACTGTGTATGTGTTTTGTGTACAGAAAGTCCCCCGTAGTCTCAAATATTTGGGACACAAGACACGTACCTCTTTGTTATGTCGGGACTTTGTGCGGGATTAAGTTAGTGTACACTGTTGCTAAATTATGTATGACTTTCTTATGATACACTCGTATTTCAAGTACAAATATAAATTCATTTTTTACAGACTTAGCTTCCATGTAATGTTTAATTATATAAAACTTATTATTTGTTCTGTTGCAGGTGCCGAGTTTTTGTAAGTGAATAGCTACAAGGATCATAATATTTATTATTTATAATTTAACGTACATAAGCGAATCTTTTGTTTTCTCACAGGTGTGCCTGTTATGAATGGTAAGTTATCTTCGCAATACTTTTAATTGTCTTGGAGATAAGGATTAAGATGAAACGAACAAAATGTGCGTAGCAAATACCTAGGTACATGTACCACTATTACAATCTCTGTCACTCATATAATGTAATACTATCTTCCTTCTCATTCTTCTATATTCCTGGGATCCTGGTTCTACATGGAATTACACAGAATTTGTTGTCGTTTTCTGCTCCTCTAGTAAATATGCTAATAATCTTTGGTTTCCAAGAGTCGAAATAGTAAAATTGAACGAAGTAAATAATACAAAAATTGGTACTCATAAAAATCTTGTCGAGCAAACTATACCATTATCACCGATACATGATAATGGCAGATTTCCTGGCGGGATCGGTGATCTCTTTTGCTTCTTCGCGGTTTTGCAGGATTTGGCGGTCTTGGCGGCTTCGGGGGACTTGGCGGCCTTGAAGGACTTGGCAGTTATGGCAGTGGGCTTAGTAGTCTTACTGCCGACCTTGGAGTTGGCATGCCGAGCTAAATTATTACGTTCCAGAAAATATTCAGGTACAATAAATAGTCTAATTAACTAGACTGATAAGGCCGCCACTCGTACTATTATTATTATGTGATTTCTTTGTTGTTTTTCTGTACGGTGCATAAAACGATTAAATATATAAATGAATAAAGGAGAAGGGGCAAACATGTATGGACTCCAGCCTATCGACCAATAACGACAAGCAATATGTCAATAGAAAGGTCTTTTCAGATGCTACAACTTTTTCTATGGCAACAAAACCAAAATCGCTGTATTTTAGAAAATATAGCTACTTAAAGACTGCAGGAAAATCACGCGAAAGGGCCTCGCCATTGTGAGCAATAACAACAAGCGATGCGTCATTAGAAAGGTCTTCTGAAATACTATAACTTCTTTTACGGCGGCCAGTATCAAATCTCTGCGTGGAAAAAAATATCGGTACGTTAAGGTAACGCAAGGATGAAAATATGTACATGGACTCATAGCCTGTTGATCAATAACGACGAGCGATATATCATTCGAAAGCTTTCTTTATTTTCAATAACTTCTTTTTTGCCAAGAAATCCCGATTCGCTGTATGAAAAGAAATATATCGACATAAAGATATCGCGACGCTCATATGTATGGACTCAAGCCTATCGACCAATAACGACGAGCGATATGTCAATGGAAAGTTCTTTTCGGGTGCTACATCTTCTATGGCAACAAAATCGAAATCGCTGTATTTTAGAAAATATACCACTTAAAGACTGCAGGAAAATCACGCGAAAGGGCCTCGCCATGGTGAGCAATAATAACAAACGATGCGTACTACATAACGTTAAAATGTACACTGTCCTGTGCGTGAAATGAGTCCAGTTTAAGTTTTGTTATGAGGTGAAATATGATAAATTCAATCCAGGTATTGTTCAGAAGTTGTCCAAGGACGAATTTGCGCGACATTTATGTTTATAAGTAAGATATTTTTGTACTGATATGTGGTCATTTGCCAGTGACGTCAATTATTGTCAACGTTCTTAATAATCCAATCCGGGGGGCTCTTAGAAAAAAGAAAACACAATTTAAAATAGAAAAAAAAAATATGTGGACATTAAGTGGAACTGCTTCGGTAGCGTAGTTGTACTACGGTATGATTGCAAAGCGGTGGCCTCTGGTTCAAATCCCTTGTGGGGTCCAAGTGAGAGCTTTGGAATGACATATCGCTTGTCGTTATGGGTCAACATGCATATGCATATTTTCATCCTTGCGTTACCTTTACGCACCGATATTTTTTTCCACGCAGAGATTTGATACTTGCCACTGTAGAAGAAGTTTTAGAATTTCAGAAGACCTTTCCAATGACACATTGCTTGTTATTGCTCACTATGCCGAGTCCCTTTCGCGTGATTTTCGTGCAATCTTTAAGTAGCAATATTATTTAAAATACAGTGATTTGGGTTTTGTTTCCATACAAGTAGTTGTAGCACCCGAAAAGACCTTTCCATTGACATATCGCTCATTATTATTGGCCGATAGGCTTGAGTCCATACATATGAGCCTCGCGATATCTTTATGTCGATATACTTTTTTTCATACAGTGAATCGGGATTTCTTGGCAAAGAAGAAGTTATTGAAAATAAAGAGAGCTTTCGAATGATATATCGCTCGTCGTTATTGGTCAGGCTATGAGTCCATATACATATTTCCATCCTTGCGTTACCTTTACGCACCGATATTTTTTTCCACGCAGAGATTTGATACTGTCCGCCGTAGAAGAAGTTATAGTATTTCAGAAGACCTTTCTAATGACGCATCGCTTGTTGTTATTGCTCACTATGGCAAGGCCCTTTCGCGTGATTTTCCTGCAGTCTTTAAGTAGCTATATTTTCTAAAATACAGCGATTTCCATAGAAGAAGAATTATTGCCATAGAAGAAGTTGTAGCACCTGAAAATTCCTTTCTATTGATATATGGCTTGTCGTTATTGGTCGATAGGCTTGATTCCATACATATGAGCCTCGCGATATCTTTATGTCGATAACGATATACTTCTTTTCATACAGCGAATCGGGATTTCTTGGCAAACAAGAAGTTATTGAAAATAAAGAGAGCTTTCGAATGATATATCGCTCATCGTTATTGGTCAACAGGCTATGATTCTATATACATATTTCCATCCTTGCGTTACCTTTACGCAGCGATATTTTTTTCCACGCAGAGATTTGATACTGGCCGCCGTAGAAGAAGTTATAGTATTTCAGAAGACCTTTCTAATAACGCATCGCTTGTTGTTATTGCTCACCATGGCGAGGCCCTTTCGCGTGATTTTCCTGCAGTCTTTAAGTAGCTATATTTTCTAAAATACAGCGATTTCGATTTTGTTACCATTGAAAAAGTTGTAGCATCTGAAAAGACCTTTCCATTGATATGTAGCTTGTCGTTATTGGTCGATAGGCTGGGATGCCCCTTCTCCTTTGCTTCCAACCACGGCGGAAGTATCCGTAATAAGAGATGTTATTGTAGAAAAATAATAGAATACATTAATAATGTCATGTAAGTTCATACACTACTTTCTGATTTTGTCATCTCTCTGACCGTGCTACTAATTAGAAATAAAATATTTTGTATTTGTTTCAGATCAAAGTCACTCTACTCGTAATCCGGCGCTGAAAATATATGATGCCATGTAATTTATTCTCTATTATTCTCATTTAATTAATAAATATACTTGAACTTATAGTTTACTAGCGGCCCGGCCCAGCTTCGCCCGGGTACAAATAGATTTCTGTACAATAATATGTACGTATTTTACATATAAACCTTCCTCTTGAATCACTATCTATTAAAAAAACTGCATCAAAATCCGTTGAGTAGTTTTAAAGATTTTATCATACAAAGGGACAGAGAAAGCGACTCAATTAGTGATACAATGCGAAAGAAATCATCGAATATTGCACTTGAAACAAACAGCCGCGCGACCACCCATTGGAGTGAGAGGCAAGATAATGTAGCTACATTGGAGTGACAAAGATAAAAAAAGGCTAAAATGTTTCTGAGACCGAAAAGTCATTCATAAGATACCCACGATACAAGAACCGATCTAAGTGTGGGATCAGGACTGCGTATGTGACCGTTGGGTTTATATACTATTATTATTTAGGTAGAAAAAGTTTAGTTAAGTTGAATAAATAACTGTAGTAATAAAAAAATGTTTATTTCTCATCCCCTCGACTGACTTCTTTAGAAGAACTTGTCTAGTCTGTGAAATACTGTTTGATAGTCTGTACTGTCTCGGTCTGAAACATAGGGTTCAATTTGCTGGTAAAAAAAATACTCCTACGACAAAGTGACTGCAAAAAACTTATGTTTAGTGCAATACAGCTCTGCACAGAGTAGCAAACTTAGTAGTTGTTTTCTGGTGGTAGGTCTCATATGTGAGAGGCCGCCTGGGTGGGTACTACCGAATTGTCTATTTCTCCAGCCATAAAACAGTTTAAATGCACTGTTGTGTTTCGGATTCAAGGACATTGTAACCAGAGTAACTACTGGACATATTGAGACTTAACATCTTATGTGTCAAGCATTACTTTGTAATTCAAGGTGTTGTTTGGTTTTGCTACTGTTCATGAGCGGTCGCATCGCTTACTTTTAAAGTCATACGTATTTGTAGATTATAATATCAAAATGAAGTAATAATAATGAATTCTTGTTGACACTCATTTTAAAGCATTTACAATGGGGCACAGACACGTTGTTCATAATTACAAGAAAATAACCCAAAACTAAAAATCACATTTTTTTAGGAACAGATAACAGAAATATTGCCTCATGTCTACATGTTACTCATGTATACGTGTTATTGAGAAAGCGCAGTACCTAAAATTAGTTTGTTCATAATCGTGAGTAGAGTCGATTCCACTAATAAAAATAGGGGTCAAATTTGAATCAAAATAATATTCGTAATTCTTTTATAATCAAAATAAGGTTAACGTGTCAGGTTTTGCGCTTTTTCATTAACACGTAAATAAGTATCACTTCCTAATTATACTACAATATGCAGATAACAAATACCTAGGTAACTTCATTATAAAATCAAAAAAGATATCTAGGCACAATAGAAAAATAAAAAAAAGAGGAGGGAGACCTATTCCCAGCAATGGGATGATAAAATATATTTTTATGCCATGTGTCAATTTTATTGATGCTTATATTATGTGGAATGAAACTAATCTCAAACAACAGATGATGCAAGTATTCAAATTAAAATATCTGTTATCGACTCTAATGCTGTGAATTCTTCTAAAAGAATCAAGTTATAACAGGTATTTAAATCTTTTGAGCAACTCGTATTATTAGATCATTATCAAATATTGTAAAAATATAGCAACTTCCAACAGTAATCCGTAAAGTCTTGGCATATTGTCGTAACTTTTAGATGCATGAGACCGGATATCGAATACGTTTAGTGAATAGTGCTGTAACGAATGCAAGTTTTTCAAAGTTGTACGTATAATATTGATTTATAATATAAGCGATAGTAGTAGTAGGTTTGACTATATGTATTGTTTGACGATACAAAGTAATACATATAGTCAAACCATATGTTCACATACAGAATATATCAAGAGTGCTACTGAAAATGAAGCTGGGTGGTAGTTTTTGTGACTTCAGACACAATGCAACTAAATTTTGTTCAAAAAATTGCGACACATTTTTTTGTTATTGTTTTTCTATCGTCGTATTAGGGTGGTCATTTTATAGTTTTTTTTTAATAATAATATACAACCGTTAATTTTTAACACGCTATAGCACGCAAGGTTTTAAATTATTATTTTAACTAAAACTATGGATTTACCTCCTAACCTCGACGAAATTTAAAATTACGAACGGGTTGCACTCCGGGAGTGCCGGCAGAAGTGAAAACTTGATTATTAACGTTGAGCATGTTTGATATTTCGGAATGGTTAGGGAATAATTTTGCACCAATTGCTTTATCAGTATAAAAGTTCTATCATTTATGTGGTAGAATACAATATTCATTTATTGCGCTATCGTACACAAACATGACAATTTATATTACATTAAAAATTTAACACTTTAAAACTATTACAATTATTTTACATTAAAAAGTTTATCTCTCCGAAAAATCAACTTTCATCCATAATTTCAACGACTTTTTCACCATCATCATTACCAGAACTATCATCGCCAATCTCTAAAACTGATACGATAGGTTTATGGTAGCTGAAGTAAGAAACGAACAATTTTAATTCGAACCTATTTAAATGTCTAATAAAGACCGCATCAATAGTAGTTTTGTATTTCGTTGTGCTAAGATTGCGATCATTCGACATAGTTAAACCAAATTCATTATTTAAAAATTCAATTAATAGTTGATTTTTATCGTCTGCGAAGTTTATGTTGAAATCTCCACTCAAAATCATTGGCAATTCATCAAAGCTTTATAAACTGACAGCTAACTGACAGCTGTCTACTCTCCATCCGTCTTACGCTTTTTCGATCAGGTCACGTGTCCTGACGCGAGTTTAAGATTTTATACCCATTACAGAAAAAGTGCTCAACGCCGCTAAAGAAGTTTTTACTTCAAAAATACCTGTTGTAGTAGAGTCACTACTACAATACTCTTGCTACTCTAGCGCAATTTTCCGAGACTATGCTTTTGCAAATTCGTTAATTACATCGCTGAAATTTATACCATCAAAAATTTCTTGTTTAATGGCTAATATTGCTACCCCAGACAATCTTTCTTGAAGCGTTGTTGACCTTAAATAATTTTTAACTTTGCAAATATCGGTCGTCGGTCGCCAGAAGCTACAGATACAGGAAATGTCAGAAGAATTCTTAGTGAAATGCATACATTTGTAAGGGTGGATGTTAAATTGTTTTCAAATATATATTGTAAAATACTAAAAGGGTCAGGGTGAGTATCATCAGGTAATGAAAAAACTCTAAAGGTTATTCTCATATATCTTCTATACACCGACATCGACATCGACCGGTTACGATTTTATTATATGAATTGATTATTTTTGTTTTTTTTTTGTTGTCCGAAGAATAGGGGAGGATACGATAACTCTGAAGTCTGGTTACCTGCTGTTCTACCGGGGGGACGACCAACAGTCCCGAGGAGGTGTCGGATTTCTTGTCCACAGGTTTCGTGTCATCAACAACATCGTATCCATCGAAAGTGTGTCGAGCAGGGTAGTATACCTTATACTCAGAATATCAAAAAGATATTCGTTGAAGGTCATACGATACGCGCCGACCTCGACACACCCAGATGAAGAAGTAGAGGAGATGTATGAGGATATAAGTCGGGCCATACATACTTCCAAAACCTACTTCAATGTTGTTATGAGGTACTTCAACGCAAAGTTGGGCAAGAGCAGCGATGCAGCGTTGAAAGTGGGGCAATTTGGACATGATGATGAGAAAGAGGGATTCTTTTCGATGAACTTTTTTTTTTATTGCATTGAATGGCGAGACGAGCAAACCGTTCGCCTGATGGTAAACGATACGACCGCTCATAAACAGTAGTAACATTCCACTGCGTTCGCCATCCTGAGACATATGATGTTAAGTCTCAATATGTCCAGTAGTTACTCTGGCACAATGTCCTTAAATCCGAAACACAACAGTGCATTTACGCAGTGTTGTTTCACGGGAGAAATAGACATTGCGGTGGTACCTACCCAGATGGCCTCTCACATATCAGAGACCTACCACCAGTAAGGACTCTCTTTTTACCAGAAGCCGCCTCACAAGAAATAGAGAACGGAGGTTCCAAGTGTTTGCAAGAGACTTGTCTATTGGGCAAAGCCAGTTGTCTAGGCTGAAGATGGACGACGGCCGCGTGGTATCGACGAGGGCAGAGGTATTAAGGGAGATCAAGAGGTTCTACGGACAGCTTTACACCTCGGTTGCCCAATGAATAATGAAGCGACTTAAAAACAACAAGGCGCCGGGCAATACTGAAAGTCCTTCAGAGGCTCTTCAATTCTGTTCTTCTCGAGAGCTCAACGCCGGAGGCATGGAGCAGGAGCGTGGTGGTCTTGTTTTACAAAAAAGGTGATAACACTTTGCTGATGAACTACAGGCCCATCTCGCTCCTGAGCCATGTCTATAAGTTGTTTTCGAGGGTCATCACAAATCGTCTCGAACGCAGGTTTGATGACTTTCAGCCTCCCGAACAAGCCGATTTCCGAAAAGGCTTTAGTACCATAGACCATATCCATACGCTTCGGCAAGTTATACAAAAAACCGAGGAATATAACTTGCCGCTTTGTTTACCGTTTGTGGACTATGAGAAAGCCTTTGATTCGATCGAGACTTGGGCTGTGCTACAGTCTCTCCAGCGGTGCCATATCGACTATCGGTACATCGAAGTGTTGAAGTGTATATTCAACAGCGCCACCATGTCGGTCCGAGTACAGGATCAGAGTACGAAAGCTATTCCACTACAGAGAGACGTGAGACAGGGAGATGTCATATCTCTGAAACTGTTCACTGCCACGCTGGAAAATGCCTTCAAGCTCTTGCAGTGGAAAGGATTCGGCATCAACATCAACGGAGAGTATATCACTCACCTTCGGTTTGTCGACGATATTGTAGTCTTGGCAGAATTGCTGGAAGACCTTAGCACTATGCTTGAAGACCTCAATCGAGTCTCCCAACGGGTGGGTCTTAAAATGAACATAGACAAAACGAAGATCATGTCGAATGTCCATGTTGTGCCCACCCGAATCGGTGTTGGGAGCTCGACTCTTGAAGTTGTTGACGAATATGCCGGTAGGACAAGTGGTCCGGTTAGGCAGGTCCAACTTCGAGAGAGAGGTCAATCGTCGAATCCAATTTGGTCGGGCAGCGTTCGGGAAACTACGCGACGTCTTCTCGTCCAAAATACATAAATCGAAAGTCTTCGATACTTGTGTGTTGCCAGTGATGACTTACGGCACGGAGACGTGGCCTCCCACTATGGGCATTATTAGGAAGCTCAAAGTCACTCAACGAGCTATGGGCTATGCTCGGGGTTTCCCTACGATATTGAATCAGAAATGAGGATATCCATAGGAGAACTAAAATAACCGACATAGCCCAGCGGATGAGCAAGTTGAAGTGGCAATGGGCACATAGCGCGGAGAACTGATGACCGATGGGGTCGAAAAGTGCTCGAATGGAGGCCACGTAGCGGAAAACGCAGTGTAGGACATCCACCCACACGGTGGTCAGACGACCTGGTAAAGGTCGCGGGACGTCGCTGGATGCAGGCTGCCTTCAACAGGTCTCTGTGTAAATCATTGGGGGAGGCCTATGTTCAGCAGTGGACTTCCTTTGGCTGATGGATGGATGTATGACTTTAGTTTTTTTTTTGGCAAACTTTTTTTTGGGCCCTGGATTTTGGCGCCCCTAAAGGATGGCGCCCGTGTGTATTGCACACTTCGCACATATGGTAGCGGGGGCCCTGAGGGGCTACCCCGGATAGGTGTATGGAAACAACTTGTCGGACTTGAGCTCGAGGCCTTATCGGGCTAGGGCCCTGTTGAGCCTGAGGCCCAGTCGGACCAGGGCTCTGTCGGGCCTGAGACTCTGTCGGACCAGGGCTCTGCCGGACCGGGGGCCCCTTAGGCCGGGGGCCCGTGGCATTTTGCGCACTATGCCACCCTATTGTTACGCCACTGGTGAACGTTATCTATTTACTTTAACATATGAAGTACACCGAGAGACGATAATATATTCAGCCGAATGACTTCTCTGCAATCAAACTTGAAAAAATCTAAATATTTTTTTCCAAGTCTTATAACTTTCTTTTTGTCTTCATTAGTAAGGTTACAGAAAGTCGCTGAAGGCGACCCCAACAGGTCGATGTGGAGATCCTTGGGAGGCGCCTATGTACAGCATATAAGGCTAAACTTTTTAGGCTTGGCGTCACCACTGGTTCGCTTCTTATCATACAACAATTTCGCATGCAGCATCAACGATCTCGATCTACTCCATAATCCTTTTTTTCAATATAAGAATAAGATTTTAGCCACAGGAGGTCCACTGCTGAATATAGACCCTTTCTATGGTTCCTCAGATAGACCATCAGACTATAACCCACTGCTAAGCGAGCTTCTTAAGGTGAAAGGAAAACATTCTAAAGAAACCTGCATACTATGGCGATTTGATTGATATGTTGATGATGATGATGATATGATGATTTGATTTGTATGAGTTTGTAAAGTCCGCCAACCCGCACTAGGCCAGCGTGGTGGACTATATAGCCTAACCACTCTCAATCGTAATCTCAATTGTAGAGGAGACCTGTGCCCTGCAGTGGGACGTATATGGGCTGATACCGATAGATATAGAGCATAGTCTGCAACATACGCCCACATATGCCCACAGAAAATAATCTAGCGGCGTTAAATCGCACGATCTTGGAGGCCAATTCACGGGTCCGAAACGTGACACTGCGGTTACCAAACGTTTCCTACACAGCTCGTGCCACAATTGATTTATTGAAGGCCGATAATCCAGAAACCATTGACCACTTAGAAGACAACATTTGCCGATATACGGCCACAAATGTTGGAAAAAGTCATAGAAAATGTTACCCCCAGATTAGACTACGTCCGAGCCAGCCATAGCCGAGTCATATGCCAGAAGTCATATTTAAATTATATTGCCAGATTATCTTTCGAATAAGGCCAATTTCAAGACAATTTAAAAAAGCATCTTTGTTTTATTCCATTTCAAAGTTCTATACCTCTATAAAAACACCCTATACATCACACAAGCCTAGTGCGGCTTGGGAGAGTTATACATAGGCGTGGCATGTTGTTGATTCTTTTTGTTTTGTACAATAGGTCTGGCGAACGAGCAAAGAGGTCACCTGATGGTAAGTGGTCAATGCCGCCCATGAACATGCACAACGCTTGGATCATAAACGTTGTCAGTCCATGAAATCGGGAGGAAAGCAAACGAAAGCAAACTCACCAAACGAAACGCAATAGCAAAGCTATCGTTTCACGTCCATGTCCCTATGCCCTGAAAGAACCTTTACGAAAAACATCATATAGGACAAAAAACTCCTCTATTAAGCCGGACCGTAGTTATCTATAACATTAATATCTTCTGAGTACCTAATGGGAAATTTAGGGATACCTTACTAAGTTCTTTTAAACTTGATTGAGTTTTATCGGCTCAATAATTCATTGCCTAATTCAGTTTTGGTTTTAATCTCTTTGCAATTGTGATAGTATTCCTCTTTAATTAATAATTATTATAAATGTACAAACTGTACCTAATTTACCCACTTCATTTATTTATTTATTTAAATCTTTATTGTACACAAACTTAACAACAACATAGCTAAACAGAAATAATAATAACAAAGAGTACAAATGGCGGTCTTATCGCTCAACAGCAATATCTTACAGACAACCATGGGATGGATTTAAATGAAGGAAAGGGAGAGAGGGCAGTGTAACAAATAAAGAATTACTTAAAGCTAAATAATACTAATTAAACATAACTACTTATATACATATACATATCCGTATATATACATATAAACATACATACATATAAAAATAAATCCCATCAAAAACATCCTGTAAAAAATTCCAAGTCTCGCAGCTCAGGTTTTCTACCGCAAAAAGTTGTGAGATGCATGTAATACCAAGTCGATTAATTTATTTAGTCCTTAAGGGACCTTCTATATAAAGTTATTACGTTAGTTATTACCATATCAATATTAAAAATTCTTTACGTTTTAAATAAATGGATCGACTTGGCCATCGCATGAAAACATAATGTATCGTACAATTTATACATAATGCTGCTGGCCAAGTCGATCTATTTATTTAAAACGTAAAGAATTTTTAATATTGATATGGTAATAACTAACGTAATAACTTTATATAGAAGGTCCCTTAAGGACTAAATAAATTAATCGACTTGGTATTACATGCATCTCACAACTTTTTGCGGTAGAAAACCTGAGCTGCGAGACTTGGAATTTTTTTACAGGATGTTTTTGATGGGATCTCACGTCTTTTTGTAGAGTCCTACTTTTTTCCTTTTCGGTACTTCTTACTTCTAGAATATCACTAACGATTTTTCTTAAAGCCTCTGTCTTATGGATTTTTCTTATTTTTGTAGGTATCAATTTATCACAAATATAGCGGATTTGATTATTAATGTTCTTTCTTTCATTGTAATTGATATTTTCGAGTTATTTAATCTATTTATTTGCAAGTTTTTCTTCGTCATGTTTTTCTAGAGGAATGTTGTACAGTTTCATGGGCTGAATACACCATTTCCCTCTCTATATCCCCTCCTGTTATGCCTCATGTATATAGATATCTTCTATCTACAACTATTATTCCATTATATACGGGTACAATGATTCATTAACTGCAAATGTAACTTTGTAATCCTATACATTTATATGGGATTACAAAGTTATTCACGCAGTTGGTCTATCTAGAAAACTAGACACAAATTATGAAATATTTGAATTTTCCCTTACTTTAGATACTAAACACTAATTACATTCTAAATTTGAAGGTTCTATGTCTGCTAGAAGTGCCTTAGACTTTTGATGATCGGTCAGTCAGTCAGTGAGTGACAAAATTACGAATGTTTGACAAGTTATAATTCTTAAACTACTGGTTCAAATTGAATGAAATTTCTAATATGCCGTGTTTACACAATGCCTGCTTAGTAACTGAAAATTCAGGCTTCATGCTTTAGCCACAACGAAGTTATAGGGGCTTGAAAATGGTCTGAATTGCTTCGAGAAAAGGATGTTACGGCCTGTAGCTCGACTTGGAGGGGGCTCGGCCGCGCCCCCAGATAATACAAAATCATACATAAATTATAATATACTACAATTTCCAAATGATTAAATCAAGGGATGTAATAGTGAAGTCTGCTTTAAAGGGAAAGGTAGTGCTCTTTAATCAGTTTTTTAAATGACGATAGCGTTTGCGCCTGTCTCACCACAACAGGAAGCGCGTTCCACAATCGAACTGCTTTGACAGTAAAAGTATTGTCATTTCCATTTTGTTTAGTTTAAGTAAATTGTATTAATTTAATTTGATGTTTCCAACGCTATGTATAATGAATTTTGTATTTACTTGTAAGGATAGTACACACTGGCAAAACCTTGTTATTAGATTTTGCATTTCTTGTGTTTCTGACATTGGTGTGTCTTATAAATAAATAAATAAAATAAATAAAAATATGGCTATGGCGCTTGAGGTTAAGTAATTGTTGTAAGCACCACATGCTTGTAACACTAAAATGAATGTATTTCACTTGATTTTCTAATTTTAAACTCATTATTAATTATTTTTACTTTTTTAGTTGGGTCTTTTATTAAAGCGTGTATTTTTAGTTTTTTCAATTGTTTTGACTAAAAACATCTATCTACGGCTAACTTATCAAAGGAAAATAGCTGCGCTTAAATTACCCACTCATAATTTTGTTTAATGAATAATACTGAAGTTTCTGGATAAGGTAATGTCATATAATTTTTCAATTATTGTATTGTCATCGGTCCTCGACAAATCTACAAAGTTAGAATGAAATCTGACAGTTTAAAGTGGGTCAAAATTGCGCCCAAGAGTCGGTTACAAACAAACATACACAGCTAATATAAGCGTTTAAAATAAAATATATCTCCTGAGGGACAGTGCTACCATCTCGACGAGTCTGCCCGTTCATTCTGAGTCATGACTATCCACAGCGTTGCTCTACCATTTCGAAATTGTACAAAAACAGGTGCAATGGGGTCACGTGTGCATTTGATCTTCAAAGTTGTTCTTATTGATTCAAATTAAATACACAGCATCTAAACAAACAAAAGTTTCTTATAAATAATACATAATATGTTCTCTTAGCATAAGTGTTCTCTCACTGAGCAAGAAACAACATTAAAATGAAGACAATATTCTTCTTCACTACTTTCGCGATCTTCTTTATAATGGTATTTTTCATTCTTTCTGTATCAGCACATATAAGTCCCACTGCAGGGCACGGGCCTCCTCTACAATCGAAAGTACGACTGAGAGTGATTAGGCCGTATAGTCCACCACGCTGGTCTAGTGCGGGTTGGCAGACTTACATACCATAGAAATTTTATAAATCGCTATGGTATGCAGGTTTCTTCACGGTAAAGTAAATCCGACGCATTTTACAGCTACAATACTAGTTTAATTATGATGTATTTTTTTTTATTCCATTGAATGGCGAGACGAGCATGCCGTTCGCCTGATGGTAAGCGATACGACCGCTCATGAACAGTAGCAAAACCAAACAACACCTTGAATTACAAAGCAATGCTTGGCATTCCACTGCGCTCGCCATCCTGAGACACAAGATGTTAAGTCTCAATATGTCCAGTAGTTACTCTGGCTACAATGTCCTTCAATCCGAAACACAACAGTGCATTTAAACTGCTGTTTGACGGGAGAAATAGACATTGCGGTGGTACCCACCCAGGCAGCCTCTCACATATGAGAGACCTATCACCAGTATCTACTAAGAACCGAAAATATCTACAGGTTTTTAAGTTACAGTAGGGTTCAATCCCTCTTAAATTATTTTAGAAACAACGCCTGCGCCTTTTTTCGGTTTTGGCTAGCACATTAATTGAAGAAGGTTATAGGCAACATAACATCACGATATGACTTATTTGTCAAGAAATAATAGGACTAGGAGTAGAGCATTCTTGAAAAGTCTTATATCTTTAAACGAGAAATTCTCGTATATATTCTCTGAATCTCGGCAACAGCTCCAACGATTTTCATGAAATTTTGTATACAGTGGGTTTCGGGGGCGATAAATCGATCTAGCTAGGATTCATTTTAAGAAAATGTTATAAAAATATAAAATGAAAATATGGCTATACCTGACATCTATTGGCGAATAATAATACTATTTTTTTATTGTATGCAACTAACTGCTTAACGACACAATAACACTAAGGATATACCAGCAGATGGCGTTGTTAACCAACACTAAGCCAAGTATTGGAATTATAAATAGTGAAAAGTACAAGAAGACTTTTAGTGGAGTAATTCCTTCAAGTATCCAATTCCTTTAGTCCAAAAAAAAACCGAGCCAAGCTCGGTCATCCAGGTACTGTTGTAAAAACGATTTTACTTTAGAAGCATGTGCACCCGGGCCAGGCCGCCAGTGTCTAATAAAAATAAAGAGCCTAGAGAGAGGATTGGAGAAATTGAGTGGATATCTTGTTTGCTATCTAGGGCACGGCTATACCGTGAGCGCCACTTTAGTTTCTTTGTATACTATTACATCTATATCAGCCAATATAAGTCCAACAGCAGGACACGGGTCTCCTCTACAATCGAGTACGATTGAGTGTGGTTAGGCAATTTAGTCCACCACGCTGGCCTAGTGTGGTTTCGCGGACTTTACATACCATAGAAATTTTACAAATCGGTTACGGTTTTATCACGATGTTTTTTCACGTTATAGTGCGTTTTGATTGAATTTCAATACATACATGAATCCGAAAAGTCCAAAGTGTGCCATGGGATTCGAACCCGCGGCCACCGCCAGCGTGATGCCTCATCTGGTCCTTTTACCAACAGGCCACCATATTGGATGTTGGATAACTGTTATTTAGGAGCAGTTTTAAGGTTTTCATACATAAAAATGAATACATACTTAGATTCGTAAGTAGGCTGCGACTATACCATCTTGGGAAGTCCCTTATTTACTTTATACTTTGAGAAGCTCTTTTAAGGTGGCAGTGGTGCAGCGTAAGTATGGTGCGGCTATACCGTAAGGAAGTTATTTTCAAGTGAAAGTAGTTTTGGTCTCATGACTCATCATATTGATACTGACTTCTGATTACTGGTTATTACTTGGCACAACAATTCATACCAATAATATCTGTTGATAGTTTGGTCTCCCGTTGCTAGCTTATGGTTTAGTTTTAGGACTTATACAGGGTATATCAAGACTGCTACCGAAAACGAAGCCGGGTGGTAGTCTAAGCGACTTCAGACACAATGCAACAAAAAAAGTTGCAAAAAAAAAGACAATTTTTTTTGTTGTTTTTTTCCTATGGCCATATTTGGGTGGTAAATACATTTTTTCCTAAAATAATAGTGTATACTCTTTTATTTATAAATACTCTAAGGTATAAAAGAGTTTAAATTATTATTTTAGCAAAAACTATGGATTTACCACCCAAAAATGACGATATTTAAAAAATCATAAAAAATAATTGTCGCGTTTCTATGCGAAATTTTTAATTGCATTGTGTTTGTAGCCACTAAAACTACCACCCGGCTTCGTTTTCGGTAGCAGTCTGGAGATACCCGGTATGTATGTTCAATTCCATAAAATTGATTACATACAAACATACATGTATGTAATCAATTTTATGTATGTATCACTTGTATGTATGTTCAATTCCATAAAATTGATTATTTGGTAATTTATAGTAGATTTTCCTGTGCTTGCATTCTTTCCGGCGTCCCGTGGCATTTTGCTAACTCTGCTTATAGGTAGTAGCTATGCCATTAAAAAGTACATAATGGTAAACTCAAAAAGTGTACGAATATATAAATGAAATAAAATCATTTTATTTTTATTTTATTTAATAGGTTTGGCAACAATTGCTTACCCTAATTCTTACATAAATATTGTATTACGATTTCAATTATTGACAGAAATAATTGATTACAGGCAAACACCACATTCCAAACAAATAAGAATATACTCAATGAATATCAAAGTCTTAAACAATTAGCGTTAGAATATAAAATTAATCTAAATAAAAGTAGCATAGTAATTTGAAGACTATAAACGAATAGAAATAAAAAATCAATTCACAAACACCATACTAAAACTTGCAATAAAAAGCAAGATAACAATTGAAAAAAACACAATCAGAAATATATGTTGTAATTATATAATTAATTTTATCTCGGGACTAACTACATTTATTGAGCTCAATTTAGCGTTCTTTAGTAAGAAGTTACTAGGCTTACCAAAAGAAGGAAAGTGCTCGAATGGAGGCCACGTAACGGTAAGCGCAGCGTGGGACGTCCACCCACAAGGTGGTCAAACGACCTGGTGTCGGTCGCGGGACGTCGCTGGATGCAGGCTGCCTCCAACAGGTCTCTGTGGAAATCATTGGGGGAGGCCTATGTTCAGCAGTGGACTTCCTTTGGCTGATGGATGAAGCTTACCAAACGGCATATGGCATGCTCGTCACGCCATTCATAGCAATAAGAAATGAAGCAATACTTTTGCATCGACAAGCCAAAGTATCAATTCAGGGGGTTACTACCAAAAACGATATTCGATATATCGTGCGATCACTCATATTGGAACTCATTTCCAGCCACTTTTTCACTCATAGATGATTGAATGATTCAACCTTTGATCAAACATACACTAGATACAACATGAGCGCTTAGAAAATGGCACCAAAAAAGAGTGCTTTAAGCACTCTTTCGCCTTCAGTCACGCGCCGACCGTTGCTTCTAAAACATCGCAGAACTTTAGACAATATTATGTGAAAAGCTACTTTAAGCTCCAGGAATAAGGTGGAATTTGTTTTAATATAATTGGAATATGTGATCTTTTTGTTTACTGTTTTTTTTATTTCAATGCATCGGTGCCACTTTTTAACAGAACATTTACAGGGAACTGTGTATCTAGTGTATATTTGATCGAGGGATTCAACATTCGATGAATATCGCTTAAATAGCATTCATCGATAGTCGATACGGCATAATAAAAATGCATTGTGGATAAAAATAAAAATATAAGACGTTGAATGACACAATTTATTATTTATCAAACGGTCTTATTCATAAATAATTTTAAAACCTATTTTTGCCATCATATATCAAAGGTTGTCTGTAAGAAATCACCTAGAGCGTTAGCCGTTAAGACCGCCATTTGTACTTTTTATTATTTGTAATATCATTAATTTTTTTCCTCTTTATGTGCAGTTAAGAATAAATAAATCAATAAAAAATATTTTTTCTTCTTCGCGCAAACTGAATTCAAAAGTCGTCCAAAAGTCACAAACATTCGATAACTAAAATAGGTTTTAAAAACTTCTATGAATACAAAGATTATAAGAACGTTACTTAGGTTAGAAATACAAATATTTCAAAAATAGAACTCATAACATATTTTTATAATACGTTACATTTCTACAATAGAGACAAAGTCCCTAAGAGCACTCGTATATTTATATACGAGTAGATTTATACAGGACTATATTTATATAGATATATATAAATTTTAATTAGAAGTACATTTATATTTAAGGAATCGCACGACATGTCGTATAATTTATTTTTATATAACATTTTTGGTATGAGTCCTTCATTGTCTTCGTCTATTCGATTTTCGCAGTAATAACTGAAGACAATTATGTTTTCATTATTCCTATTCTTGTGCTAACAGCAATTTTCACCGCTGTTCCGCAGCAATTAGCGATTATCACGCTATATATAGATTGCACACCGAATGGTTAGTAGAGCTGAATATATGCAGTCAGTCCTAAATTTTAGAAATTAGCATTAAAGCAAAAGTAACATTTTTTAAAACTTATATTGAAGTATTGTTGAAACTCCTCAGCGCGTTCTTCAAAGATTTAAAACTAAAACAAAAAGAAAATAGGTTTGACAGTTCATTAAGCGAAACTTGTAGATATTTAACAGGGATCGAAACCGGTTGCAAATAACGGTACCGGTATCGACCAATTTCGGTTACCTTTAAGATTTGGGGACCCGTTATGACGGTAACCAATGCAAATTATAAAGGTTACCCTTATATACGGGAACCGATTTAATACCGATAACCTAAAAAAGACCTTGACGGCATTGGAGAAAAGTTACTCATTTCCATATTGCATACCAAGTGAAACATATACTTGGCGTGTTGTTTACCCAATATCTCTGGAATCGGTTCATTTTACTTGCGATGTAATAGTGTGGAAAATAAAAGGAAATGAGTAAAGGCAAGGATTTGGTGTAATGTACTGTATAGTAAAGACATTTTTATATCTCAGTATATTTAATTCAATAAATAAATAGATAGATACCTAAATGCACATAAATAATATTATTTAGTACAAAAACCCTATATTTTTAAAATATAAAACATTAAAATAAGACAAGCCACGTCCCGAGCAAATGACCTTGAGCATTTATGTCTTTCTAATGCCTACTATACACGACGTCGTATTCGGTTGCGTCCGCCGACGTATAAAGGAGGTGATTTGTGCGTCTGTTATAGGTATTTAACGTCCACAGATGCGTCCGCCTCGAATCCGATTGTTGTCGGTTTTTGTGGCACGGATCAAAGGGTTTTGTTGCGAACGTCCGACTTCTGTCCACAAGTCTTCGCTTTTTTTACCATCGCACCACACTTTACCGCAGTAGAGTTCATTCTAACGTCACTCGCGTCCGTAGGCTTTGACCCTAGATTCCCTACACTTGACCCCTGGGTAGTACCAAATGAGTGATACAGTTCGTGGTGGTAGGACTTAAGTGTCCGCCCGGGTAGCGACCACCGTCCACAAAGGCGTAAAGGCCGTTATAGTGATCTCCATAAGGGGATCGCGTTCCGGGATCAGCTCATGGTTTTCCGTTTTTTTCGATGGGCTTGAGTCCAGGCATGAGGTTGTACCGTGTGGGTATTTTCGGTCGTTTGTCGAAAGGAGGAATATTGATCCGCCGGCCAGGGAGACCCGTAGAAATGGTTGACCGCTGGCCGCCCGCGGTATAGTACAAGGGCTAACCACCTTGTGTGGGTCCATCATACCGGAAGTGGGGTCTCGGCGGCCCATCCCGGGAGGGTACGGGGGCCCTTCCGTCCGGCGGATCAATTTGCTTCCTGCCGACCCTTTCGTGCCGGTGCCTATTCGGCCTTCTTAGTGCCCGAACTTAAGCTCTTCGTTGCCTCTGCACCAATCCCATCCTTTCAACCATGACAGTGCAATTAAACAAAGCAGGTCCTTCAGCGGTGCATAACGCCACCACTGCGTTCACTATGGAGTTAACTAATATCCGCGGACCCCATACGAACCTCAATGCCGTCCATCACCATCTCGAGACGGCCCAGCCTGCTTTGTTCTTCCTAACGGAGACGCAGATTCGTTGTCCGGCCGATGATTCTTACCTGTTGTATCCCGGTTATTCGCTTGAAGTAAACTTCAAGCCTAAAGCCGGGGTATGCTTGTGTGTTCGGTCGGACATCTGCTGTCGCCGTTTGCACTGCATGGAGGACCCCTCGTTCTCCACTCTGTGAGAGCACGTGGATCTAGGTTCCCTGAGCCGCATCTACGTGTGCCTTTACAGCTCTCACCACGGGGACGATGAGGCGACTTGACTGTTCAGGTATCTTAGCAAGGCAGCTAATGACGCGCAGGCGCAGTTCCCGTTAGCCGAAATGGTGGTCTTGGGGGATTTCAATGCTCATCATGAACTGTGGCTGGGATCCTCCAAGACTGATCATGCTGACAGAGCTGCCCATGCATTCGCTCTGACTCATGACGTGACACAACTGCTGAATCAGCCCACCAGGATCCCGGATGTGGCGAGTCATGCGCCTTCTCTGCTGGAACTTCTGCTGGCGAGTCACCCAGCCGGGTATCGTGTGACCGTTAGTGTGCCTCTGGGCACTTGATAACTGCCTAGTTGGGTCGTCATTACCGTTCGCATCACCACCACGTTCCGTGCAGGTTAAGCGGAGGGTCTGGCATTACTCGTGGCACATTGGGATGGTATGCGCGAATATTTCGCATTCATCTCTTGGAGACGGCGCTGCTTTGAGGGTAAAGATCCCTCAGCAAGTGTCAACGCTATTGCTGACGAGATCAGACTTGGAATGGAATATTACATTCCTTCCTTTGAGATCGCCAGTAAGGGCCGTGGACGCTCCTGGTTCGATCGTGCATGCGCTGATGCTGTCGGTGATAAACAGGCGGCGTACCGCGCTTGGATCAGGAGTCGCGCCATGAAGGATCCCAATATCAGTTCCCTCAAAGAAGCCCACAACCATGGCTTGCAAGAAGGCCTACGTTAGGGCGGATGCCCAGCGCGTTAGCAGGATTGGGCGTGCGTTGGCCAATCACCCAACTAGCAGTCGTGCTTATTGGAGTTTGGCCGGGGCCGTTCAATCTAACTTCTGCCGTCCAGCGTTGCCACCGCTGAGTTACCCAGAAGGGTCGCTGGCACACAAGCCGCAAGAGAAGGCTGCCTTGCTGGCAAATCTCTTTGCGGCTAATTCCCGCGTCGAAGACCGTGGTTTCCAGACACTGCTCACGTTGCCTGATTGCGGTTTCTCAATGTGCAGATATTCGCATCAGGCAGTGTGATGTGCAGCGTGAGTTACGGTCTCTCGATGTTTGGAAAGCCAGTGGTCTGGATGGGATATGATACCAGCCGTGTTTTTAAGAGCTTGTGCAGCCAAGTTGTCTCCTGCACTGACTCGCCTGTACCGAGCGTCCTGGTGTGGGCTGGAGTGGGCTGATTCAGCAGTTGTGTCACGTCATGAGTCAGAGCGAATGCATGGGCAGCTCTGTCAGCATGATCAGTCTTGGAGGATCCCAGCCACAGTTCATGATGAGCATTGAAATCCCCTAAGACCACCATTTCGGCTAACGGGAACTGCGCCTGCGCGTCATTAGCTGCCTGGCTAAGATACCTGAACAGCCGAGTCGCCTCATCGTCCCCGTGGTGAGAGCTGTAAAGGCACACGTAGATGCGGCTCAGGGAACCTAGATCCACGTGCACCCACAGAGCGGAGAACGAGGGGTCCTCCATGCAGTGCGCCGTTAGCACAGCAGATGTCCGACCGAACACACAAGCATACCCCGGCTTTAGGCTTGAAGTTTACTTCAAGCGAATAACCAGGATACAACAGGTAAGAATCATCGGCCGGACAACGAATCTGCGTCTCCGTTAGGAAGAACAAAGCAGGCTGGGCCGTCTCGAGATGGTGATGGACGGCATTGAGGTTCGTATGGGGTACGCGGATATTAGTTAACTCCATAGTGAACGCAGTGGTGGCGTTATGCACCGCTGAAGGACTGCTCTGTTTAATTGCACTGTCATGGTTGAAAGGATGGGATTGGTGCAGAGGCAACGAAGGGCTTAAGTTCGGGCACTAAGAAGACCGAATGGGCACCGGCACGAAAGGGTCGGCAGGAAGCGAATTGATCCGCCGGACGGAAGGGTCCCCGTACCCTCCCGGGATGGGCCGCCGAGACCTCCACCAACCACCAACCGGCATGATGGACCCATCCAAGATTATGCGTGGAAGGGTGAGGCAGCCTCTTGAGGTGGTTAGCCCCTGTACTATACCGCGGGCGGCCAGCGGTCAACCGTTTCTACGGATCTCTCTGGTCGGCGGATCAACATTCCTCCTTTCGACAAACGACCGAAAATACCCACACGGTACAACCTCATGCCTGGACTCAAGCCCATCGAAAAAAACGGAAAACCATGAGCTGATCCCGGAACGCAATCCCCTTATGGAGATCACTATGACGGCCTTTACGCCTTTGTGGACGGTGGTCGCTACCCGGGCGGACACTTAAGTCCTACCACCACGAACTGTATCACTCATTTGGCACTACCCAGGGGTCAAGTGTAGGGAATCTAGGGTCAAAGCCTACGGACGCGAGTGACGTTAGAATGAACTCTACTGCGGTAAAGTGTGGTGCGATGGTAAAAAAAAACGAAGACTTGTGGACAGAAGTCGGACGTTCGCAACAAAACCCTTTGATCCGTGCCACAAAAACCGACAACAATCGGATTCGAGGCGGACGCATCTGTGGACGTTAAATACCTATAACAGACGCACAAATCACCTCCTTTATACGTCGGCGGACGCAACCGAATACGACGTCGTGTATAGTAGGCATTAGAAAGACATAATTGCTCAAGGTCATTTGCTCGGGACGTGGCATATCTTATTTTTTTCAAAGTATATAGGTAATCCGATTCCAAACCAAATAAATAATTCAACACTCTCGTGCGACGTGCGTACTGAAGAAATATCAATTAAGAGTCTCAAAATTCAAAAATCGCAAAGAACGCGTTTGCGTCGAATTTGTGCAAGTAACAATATGCATCAACCGGGGCGACGGCCTTGAGGTCGTGTTTGGTCGACACACGGCGTATCGACGCTTTGATTTTTGCCGACGACGCTTGAAACATAGAGGTAATCCTTATTTCGGTTACCGGTATGATACCGGTTAAATTCTAGGAATCTAATAAAATCGGCGTATAGGGGTTACCTTTAAAAATACCGGTATATTTTTTTTCGGTTGATACCAAAAAGTACCGGTATTTCCGGAACCGTTTTCGGTCCCTGATATTTAAGAACGCTTAGCATTTTATAATGCTAATGGAAAGGTATAAACTTAATAATATTATACATTGTAATATTCGTACACCAGAAGCCCAAACTTTCGTTTTTTTCGTTTATCCATCCCATGGTTGCTGGCAGAGATTGCTTCAAGCAATAAGACCGCCACTTGTGCATACATTTAATTTCATTTTGTATTGTCATTGTTATGTATATGGTGTACAGTAAAGTGTTAAATAAATAAATATAAATGTTGTAAAAATAAACAAATAGCCTCTATGGGCCACAGGCCTGGTTTAAACATGTATTCAGAGGGCTTAGGCCAAAGTCGACCATGCTGGCCTACTGCTGGAATCATTTATCGAAGCTGGTTTTCTTAGAATATATATTTCTACAGTTACATAAGGCTAGGAATAAGCAGAGGTGTGCCCTGGGATTCGAACCCTCAACTATCGGCAACATGAAAATAAAAGTTGCTATATGAATATGAACCAAGTATATGAGTATATGATAGGGCAAAAGGCATAGAATATGACTATAATTATCAACTATTGTATTCTAATGGTCTCATTATAATTTATTTTCCAAAAGGGAAATAGATGAAAATTATCAAAAATAACGCTATTAATACTTACATTTTTTCAAAAGCTTCAACAGAATTTCTGAAAGAAAAAACCTTTACATTAAATATTGCAATTGTCATTTTTTATTGTTATAACTGCTCCATTATCCATTATCATTAACAGTTATCTACTAGTGGTAGGTCTCTCATATGTGAGAGTACCACAGCGATGTCCATTTTCGATAAATAGTAGTGTAAATGCACTGTTGTGTTCCGGATTGAAGGACATTGTAGCCAGAGTAACTTCTGGAATTATTGAGACTTCTTAGAACCACGAGTGCTGGCTTGCGAAGCCATAGCTTGACGGTCCAAACGAACTCGGCACGAACTAAAAGGTTCGCTAATTCTTTTTTGTGCCGCACCGTCAAGCTTTGCAATTGTTTGCCATCACGCGTGTTCCCTCCTTCCTATATTCCTGAGTCCTTCCACCGTAGTGTCAAGAGACATCTTAGCAGGCCGGCATAATTGTATCGAATCGTATGGAACTGATGCCATTGGATACTCTGCTTGGAAGACATTTGCGCTCACCATCTTTACTGGAGATAGGTCTCTCATATGTGAGAGGCTGCCTGGGTGGGTACCACCGCAATGTCTATTTCTCCCGTCAAACAGCAGTTTGAATGCTCTGTTGTGTTTCGGATTGAAGGACATTGTAGCCAGAGTAACTACTGGACATATTGAGACTTAACATCTTATGTCTCAGGATGGCGAGCGCAGTGGAATGCCAAGCATTGCTTTGTAATTCAAGGTGCTGTTTGGCTTTGCTACTGTTCATGAGCGGTCGCATCGCTTACCATCAGGAATCGAACAACATGCTCGTCTCGCCATTCAATGCAATAAAAAAAATAAAAATAAAAAAAAAACCATCAGGTGCTGTCATTACACCGGGCTAAAATAAAAATAAAAAACGTACCAATCAGGTTTATACATTCCGGGCACACGCGTTTACCTGCAAAAAAAGTATCATATTTAGAGTAAGTAATTTAGAGTAAGCTTTGTTGGAACACCAGAAGGGTAGATATACTTGCGGTGTCTATTCATTTAGATTTGTGTTTGGCTGCAGTAATTTATTGGCATCGACAAATAGCTTAACAGTCGCAGTCTTGGGGGGTTACTCTATTATCGAAATCATCAAGGAAATGATAAATCTACTGTTTGAATAAATATGTCGATATTATTGCAAATATCCATAATTATGTCAAGAAATTTGATATGAATAATTGTAGTATCAATTACTTGGTTTGGCTGTTGAACTGGCTGGTGTAGATGAGCCAGGGGCGTGTGTTGAACTCGCTGGCGTAGATGAGCCAGGGGCTGGTGTTGAACTCGCTGGCGTAGATGAGCCAGGGGCCGGTGTTGAACTCGCTGGTGTAGATGAGCAAGGTGCCGGTGTTGAACTCGCTGGCGTTGATGAACCAGGGGCCGGTGTTGAACTCGCTGGCGTTGATGAACCAGGGGCCGGTGTTGAACTCGCTGGTGTAGATGAGCCAGGGGCCGGTGTTGAACTCGCTGGCGTAGATGAGCCAGGGGCTGGTGTTGAACTCGCTGGCGTAGATGAGCCAGGGGCCGGTGTTGAACTCGCTGGTGTAGATGAGCAAGGTGCCGGTGTTGAACTCGCTGGCGTTGATGAACCAGGGGCCGGTGTTGAACTCGCTGGCGTTGATGAACCAGGGGCCGGTGTTGAACTCGCTGGTGTAGATGAGCCAGGGGCCGGTGTTGAACTCGCTGGCGTAGATGAGCCAGGGGCTGGTGTTGAACTGGCTGGTGTAGATGAGCCAGGGGCCGGTGTTGAACTGGCTGGTGTAGATGAGCCAGGGGCCGGTGTTGAACTGGCTGGTGTAGATGAGCCGGGGGCTGGTGTTGAACTGGCTGGTGTAGATGAGCCAGGGGCGTGTGTTGAACTCGCTGGCGTAGATGAGCCAGGGGCCGGTGTTGAACTCGCTGGCGTAGATGAGCCAGGGGCTGGTGTTGAACTGGCTGGTGTAGATGAGCCAGGGGCCGGTGTTGAACTCGCTGGCGTAGATGAGCCAGGGGCCGGTGTTGAACTCGCTGGCGTAGATGAGCCAGGGGCTGGTGTTGAACTGGCTGGTGTAGATGAGCCAGGGGCCGGTGTTGAACTCGCTGGCGTAGATGAGCCAGGGGCCGGTGTTGAACTCGCTGGCGTAGATGAGCCAGGGGCTGGTGTTGAACTGGCTGGTGTAGATGAGCCAGGGGCCGGCGTTGAACTGGCTGGTGTAGATGAGCCAGGGGCCGGTGTTGAACTGGCTGGTGTAGATGAGCCAGGGGCCGGTGTTGAACTCGCTGGCGTAGATGAGCCAGGGGGCGGTGTTGAACTTGCTGGTGTTGTACTTGACGGAGGCGGCGTGCTTGATTCTTGAAATAAGAAACATGTATAAATATTAAAGTACAAAAAAGTGTTTTTGGTACTTTAACATTTTAATGTGAGAAAAATGCATATTGTTAACAATCGGACGGTTGCTAGAAAAAGATGTTCTCTACTTTTGGGAAGCTATTAAGTTTTCGGCACTCTGAAGAAAAGATTAAGACATAATCATTATCAGACATAAAATCTTATGTCTCAGGATGTCGAACTTAGTGGAACGCCAAACATGGCTTTGTAATTCATGGTGTTGTTTGGTTTTGCTACTGTCCATAAGCGGTCGTATCGCTTACTCTCAAGCGAATAGCAATGCTCGTCTCATCATTTATTGCCATAAAAAAGGCGCAGGAAGTTATTGTCCTTCAATCCGAAACACAACAGTGCATTTACACTGCTGTTTCACGGGAGAAATAGACATTGTGGTGGTACCAACCCAGATGACCTCTCACATATGAAAGACCTACCACCAGTAAATTTGAATGAATTTGATTAAATTGAAACAAAAAAGGTATTGATTTACCTCCATAACCCTTTAGCTCTTTGGGAACTTTTAGAACTTTGACTAAACCAAAAATGATACAAATAAAATTGCATGTTATGAAAAATTACTATTTAAATGGAAGTGAATGCAAAAAATATTACTTTTATGTTTTATCAGTTCTCCAAGGCGTCTTAAATCCATCAGGTGGTCTCTGCCTAAAAGTAATAATTAATATAATAAATAAATAAACACAGAAAAAAAACACATACAAAAATCTGACTCGACACTAAGAACAAGTCTTGTGACGAGTGTCAGAAACTGCAAGAGACTTTTTGGTCTCACAAAAACCCACGACCAAAATACTAGTGGGTCACATAAACATTTGTTGCGGTGCGGGGATCGAACCCGCGCCCTCTCGATTTACAGTCTGTGTCTAAACTAACCTATTGTGTGTACAGAATTAGTATTACATTGTCCCTGTTATTCGTAAGGCCTTATCGCAGTTTTATGAGCTGACTCAAAAACTTTATTCACAGACGTCAAAAATCATAATCAGCTATTTAACCTAAGTATTTAACGCCTCATTACCTTTAAAATAGCGGATGTCTCTTAGCTCTACGTTTGATACTGTCAAGTGAAAGAAATCACTTTTTTTCTGTGAAATGACAGCATTCGAGGCGTTTTTTAGTCTGTGCACTTATTAGTTTAAATATGTAGAAAAAACTATCACGAATAGCAAAATTCAATGAACGTTTTATCACCTCTTTACATGGTTTAACAAATTAACGTTTATGTGGTTAATTAAAGGTTTTTTTTATAACTAGGGGGTTTGTATTTATTATTTTTTGATAGATAACGAATGGACGGAATAAATATAGAGTTTTTTTTAGGATTAGGTTCTCTGCGAAACTTTAAGAAAGTATAATAAAAAGTATTATCGTTTACTTACGTTTAATGCTTGACATGCCTGTAAACATAAAAATAAATGAGTTATTTTCCAATTCAGAAGTCTATATAATTATATTCTTTTAAAATTCTTTGCTTTTGAAATATAGTAGACCTCGCATATCTTTAGTCTCTGTTTTTTACCCGTGTGCGAACCCGCAACGATTTTAGCAATTAATTAATTCAGTAGATAAAAAAACTATACAGCTCTTCGATCAAATATATATTGATCGAAAATTCAATTTCAAATAAATACGTTTATTCAAACCTTTAAGTTTTAAAAAAATAAGCAAACTACAGCGCATTTATATTATTATACTGGATATATCAAGCCTGTATCGAAATCGAAGCCGGGTGGTAGTTTTAGTGACTACAAACACAATGCAACTAAAAATTTCGCAAAGAAACGCGACAATTATTTTTAATGATTTTTTAAATATCGTCATTTTTGGGTGGTAAATCCATAGTTTTTGCTAATATAGTAATTTATACTCTTTTATATCTTAGAGTATTTATAAATAAAAGGGTATAGCCTATTATTTTACGAAAAAAATGTATTTACCACCCAAATATGGCCACAGGAAAAATAATGTCGCTTTTTTTGCAACATTTTCTGTTGCATTTTGTCTGACGTCACTTAAACTACCACCCGGCTTCGTTTTCGGTAGCAGTCTTGATATACCACGTATGTATTATTTATATACTCCCTCCTTCGGTGGCGCTGTTGTACTACAGTACTATTACAACGCTGAGGTCTTGGGTTCGAATCCCGGGTTGGATAAAGTGATCGATTTTTCTATTTATTAGCCCGTAGTCAGAAAAGAAGTATGGCGATTAGGCTCGCCACTTATCACATTGTGAGACGGAACACAGAAGGCGAAACGTGGGTCTCCTGGTAGCATCTCTGTCTACTCCTTCTAGGAAAAAGGCGTGAGTTTATATGTATGCACATTTTTACTTACTGGCTGGTATCTGGAACAAGATAAAAAAAATCGCTGTTAATATAAAACAATAATTTTAACACGTGTATAGCTAAACAGTGTCTAAATCCGTGTTTAAACATTGTTTATCTAAACACCTCATAAAATAAAAATAAAAAAAAAGTTTTCCAATTACTAGTTAAACTTAACAGAACACAAAACATAGGACCAGACAAAAAGCAAAGGTTTAATCTCAGTTTATTTGTAACTAGCGGTCAGGCCCGGCTCCGCCCGGGTGCATACACCTTTTAAAATGGCGGTCAAAATATTTAATTCTGACTATCAGTTTAGAATATCGACCAATCGGACCACGAAAAACAAAATTTCCACGTATTTGCTAGAAATATCACTATTGCTTTCCTCTTATAGGTCATAGCGTGATTATATATAGATTAAAGCCTTCCTCGATAAATGGACTACCCAACATTGAAAGAGTCATTCAAATCGGACCGGTAGTTCCAGAGATTAGCGCGTTCAAACAAACAAACAAACTCTGCAGCTTTATAATATTAATTTATTTGTAATTTATGGTTTTAAGATTAAACATGCGTCAAAGCACCATCAGCGTATGTTTAAATATAAACAATGTTTAAACCATATCTGACTCTAACCAATGCTTAGACATTAATCATAACTGAAGAATTTCTAGTCACGTGTTCATAGCGCATTTAACTTTTTTTATAATAATACAGTATTATAAATATTTTATGTTCAAACCGTACACAGCGGTTAACGAGTTGTCATAGTGAGCCAAGAGTAATGATTTCTTAGATTTACGCGAATGTTACACATTGAAATAAAACTATTATTTACGGATTTTATCGCGAATTTAGTTTATATTTTTATATTTTTGACTTCCCGACGTTTCGATTACTTTACAGCTTTCGTGGTCACGGGGCGGACTGAGGTATTAGACGTCAGCTCTGTGACTGTTACAATTCAACTACCCTTATTTTACAATTATTAATTTAAAAATTAATTTTAAATATCTAGTCTGTGTTTGCGATCCGATCTACGCAGAAGACTAAATTCGCGATAAAATCCGTAAATAATAGTTTTATTTCAATGAGCCAAGAGTGTTAAGTTTCAGGTTTATCTGTCTACAGGGTAATATTGACATATTGTATTTAATTTAAACTGCACGTTCCTAACCCCCATAGGTAATATTGTACAAAGTTAGATCAAAAACTGCCTGATAGTTTTATCAAAAATAGCGATTTTATGTTCCAAGACTTTTGATCAACCTATGGTGATTATACAGGGTATATCAAGACTGCTACCGAAAACGAAGCCGGGTGGTAGTTTAAGCGACTTCAGACACAATGCAACAGAAAAAGTTGCAGAAAAAAAGCGACAATTTTTTTTTGTTATTTTTTTCCTTTGACCATATTTGGGTGGTAAATACATTTTTTCCTAAAATAATAGTGTATACCCTTTTATTTATAAATAATCTAAGGTAGAAAAATGTTTAAAATATTATTTTAGCAAAAACTATGGATTTACCACCCAAAATTGACGATATTTAAAAAATCATAAAAAAATACTGTCGCGTTTCTTTGCGAAATTTTTAGTCGCATTGTGTTTGTAGTCACTAAAACTACCACCGGGCTTCGTTTTCGGTAGCAGTCTTGAGATACCCGGTAGATACCGAGTTTTTTTACGACTCAGGTAAGTTTCCGAACCGAACTGAAGTTCAGCAATGTGGTAAAATACTCGTATCTATATGGGATGTCCAAAAATTGTGAAAACAAAAATTACAATTTTTGACAAAAATTCTCATTTTTTTTCAAATTATGTATAATGTTCCCTGGGGTAATAACGAACATGTAGGTTAAATTAAGTACAATGTGTCAATATCACGCTGTATATCAGGAGTAGCAGGAGGGGAACTCTATGATCCGAAACGTAGTTCGAATGTTCGGACGTCGTACGTAAAACCGTACAAATGAGCCTAGTATCAGCCCATATATGTTCCACTGCAGGACACGGGCCTCCTCTACAATCGACAGTACGATTGAGAGTGGTTAGGCTTATAGTCCACCACACACACCATAGGCCTAGTGCGGGTTGGCGGACTTACACACCATAGAAATTTTTATAAATCGCTATGGTATGCAGGTTTCCTCACGATGTCTTCCTTCACCGTTTTAGTGCGTGGTGATTGACTATCAATACACACATGACTCCGAAAAGTCAGAGGTGTGCCCTGGGATTCGAACCCGCGACCACCGTGAACATGTTGGCAGTCGCGTCTAGTCCGTTTACCAACAGGCCACTACGCACTTACATGCCACCACGCCAAATGAGCCTAGGCACTCCACAATTTTTTCGAATACTCTATCGTACTACTAAGTTCAGCGTGAATGATTCTCAGAAGTGTAAAATTTAATTTCATTGGACTTCGAAAGTTCGAAAATTCGGACTTCGTGTCGGATCACAGTCTATTTAGCAGCGGGCAGTCGCGCGATTTTTTTTTCAATTTCAATTAATACATTACGACACTTTTTGGAAGTGGTAGAGCCACTCTATAGTCATGACTAACGTGACCATATGTCCCGCTTTAGGCGGGAAAGTCCCGCTTTCAGGAAGTCTGTCTCGGTGTCCCCAGCAAGGCCGACATCGTCCCGCTCTTGCAAACAGACCAAACAATAATTTAAAATGTATTTCTCGCTCGAAATGTTTTACTGAGTTCTCCTACTGAACACCCTGGGGGCCGTATTATAACAACACTTTCGTAAAAACATCTTGACTTAATAAACTTTTCCACAATTATTGAGTACGTTATGTATCTGCCTGAAAGTAACGGACCTATCGAAAGAGTTTTTTCTCAACATACCCTATATACAAAATAAGGACAAGCGATAAAGCACAGGTGAGTGTCGCAGTAATGAAAGTTATTTTGATTTCACACAGCTAAAAACTAAACCTGATGGTTTGAAACAATTTGTTCAGCCGACAAATACAAAAATACGATTTTGATTATTATTTATGTTATTCAATCTTCTATGATAAAAACTTATAAAACACTAAAATATTTATTATTATTATTTAATTACACTGATGTCCCGCTATGGCACAAAAAATAAATGGTTATGTTAGTCATGACTCAACATGAATATAGCCAGGCTCGACCGGGACGGTCATCATCATATCATCATCATAGGAATATATATCACAGGAAATCGTTTAATATCGATGTATTTTGGATACAAAAACTGTGAATATCTCAAATTATTCACCCAATAACAATTATCTGAAGATTGAAAATCTATCTCAAATGAATCTAATTTTCATAAAATAAACTTACCACAAGGAGGGCGGTCACGAAAAAAGTCAACAAAATTGGATTCTTCATTTTGAATGTTGGTACTTGTGTATTATGAAGAACTGTGATACTTGATCGGAGAATTTCCAGTACTTATTTATACTATATAATTGTTTACTTAGATGCAGTGTAATAATATAATTGAAGGGCGAATGCATATATACACACAATGACATGTTTATGTTTTTATATTTTTCTATATATATTTGCAAGAATTTCTATGGCCTGAGTCATATTCGAATTCTTGATTGTAGAGAATGCTGTTGCCGTACGGTCAAGGGCGGATCCAGCTATTACACCAGGAGGGGTCATATAGTTCATGTCAGAACATTGGGTCCGATATGATTACTCCAATTCTTATACTTTTTAAATTTTGTTACAGCCGTGATTTGTGAACACACACACACACACTTTTTTTACTTTATTTATCGAAATACAAAGAAATGATTGTGCTCATAAATTATATCAACAAGATAATTAATAAAGAACATCGGTCACGTCCATACATTTTGGGACCTGACAAAGAAATATATTGTACACAGCTGGGATATAGTTTATTGTGTTGTATAGTGCATGAGGAGTGATGTCCAGTTACAAAAAGATTTCTGCAAAGCCGGAGATTTTAGAGTATTTCATGTATTTGTAACTCTTTAGGTTACGATTATACTAATAAAAAATAGCACATTTTAATGTCATTGTCATTGTCAAATATACCTAATGTAGGGTGGTCTTATGGTTATCAGGTACCTAGAAGAAAAGTGTACTAAATCATAATGATGGCTTAGTAATTACTATGCTCTATAATTTCCCTTGTCATAAAACTAATTAGCTGTTGAATATGGTGTACACCATACCTGTGTTATCTTAATGTAATGAGAGAAAGTGTAGTATTTTGCTGTCATTATTTCGGCAGAATTTTATCAGAATTTATTAGAGACTGTTTTGAGTATTTTTCGCTATTCTTCATAGTTTCGTATTTGTCCATCCACACACACCTATATGTTAATATAGGAATATAAGAAGCAGTGGTCACAAAAATAAACACAAAATAAAATGAAACACAAACATTTTTAAATGTATTATTTCTCATCTTCTCTTATTACAATCGAACCTAAGAATTCTGCAGGGGCAGCAACATCAAAGTCATGACGTGGGCACAGCAACATTACTGTGCGACGTCCTACTACACAATTACAACAATACTTAATTATTCCGTCTCTGCTTGATTTGGAAGTTTTGCATCATTGTTTTTCATCAAAACACACACACTTCCTGTGGGAACTCCAGGATACTAAACCATATTGACTAAATGGTAAATAGGATGTTTTGTAGATTAATGGCTAAATAAAAACTTCGATTAGTGGATAGACCCACTCACTGGTTACCGAAATGAGTATAATAAGACGAGTATTGCATTGAATACAATCATTAATACAATGCAAAAATTGTTGAGGAGCACACTGTTGCTCTAAGTTCATGTTGGAAATATGGTAATACTTCACACTTTAAACCAAATCACAAAGCGTTATCGTTATACAATGGTTAATCTTACAAAGTGGTCAGAAATAACAGGGCTATATCGGAGGCCGTGATAAAAGTCACAAATATAAACAGAGAATTAACAGTAGTCGTAAATCCTACGCGTAATTCGGAAATCACAAGAAACCAAAATGACAGCGCAAAGAAAAGTCATGTGTCATAGAAAATGCCTACACTTTATTTTTAATTTAGTACTACCTTCAACGTTCTAGTTAAAACCTTATTATAAAAGAAAGTATGACTGATGGAACGCACTCGTATGCGTTCAATATTATTAAGAACACTTTTAGTTTTTCTTTTTTATCCGGGTTTTTAAAATAAATTGAAATATGCATTTTGACTCTAATAAATTATAAAAATTTTTGATGTACCATTCATAACTGGTCCCGTTCATGCTCCATTTTCGCCGATGTTCTTTTATCAATCTGGAGCCAACCCAGGGGGAAGGGGGGGGGGGGGTCATGACCCCCATGACCTCCTCTGGATCAGCCCTTGCCCACAGTGGGACACACAGTGAACAATACAAAGTTTGTATAATGCGTTTCAAATAACTGTCAAATATCACATGAAAAGTATGGTTAGCAACAAAAAAATATTTACGCATCAATTATATTCTAATACATAGTTATATAGGTCAGACAACCTGGTAAAGGTCGCAGGACGTCGCTGGATGCAGGCTGCCTCCAACAGGTCTCTGTGGAAATCATTGGGGCAGGCCTATGTTCAGCAGTGGACTTCCTTTGGCTGATGGATTGGATTGGACATAGTTATATATTTTTTTAACATAGTCATTTTCCTAAACATAAATTAGCTAAATTAATTGTTACAATGACAACATATTATATGGAGAAATAAACAAGAATTTTTAGTCATAATTATTTCAAAAAATACAACTGTTTCAATTTTTATTTACTCTATGAGCAAATTAGCCAGGAAGTAACTATAAGCCGACATTATTAACTTATTATTATTTTTTATGAAATATTTAAAATAATATTTTTATTCAACAAAAATCTTATTTTAAGATATCTTGTTTTGCTCACCCCACCTAAATTGTGCGATTTGACAGCTATAATGAACCAATATGGCGCCAGTTCCTATTCTTATTTAAAACGCATTATATTTTACTAAGCTTCTAAACATATTATCACCAATATTTTGTTTCTTATTAAGTTTACTTTTTAGTTGGGTGTTTTACTAAATCGTGTATTGTAGTTTGTTTAAACATTTTTTTATTTTTTAATGCATACGACCACTACCTCCAATTACCCACTTAAAAATGTAAAAAATTGCATATCCTGATTCTGATAATATAAACAAGACAAACATTTTAAATAATTATGTTGCAATCGGGCTGAAAATCCATATTAATTGTAACCATATGTTATGAAAAACAAAATCTGACGTAAATTTATTATTTTGCACATGCAAATTCAATGCATATAACTTCGCAGTTGAAATGTGTTCGCATGTTATTATTAATCAAGTATTGTTTTGAGACAATGTATTAATTTTAATATTTACAGCTAGTAATGGAAATTATTGCTATTGCAAATTAACATCACCACCTTGTTATTTTTGTACCTTTAGCATGTTCTATAGTTCTGTTATCCCTAATTACCGACCTCAGAAATAGTAAACAATAACACTCACCATAGATATATTATAACCATTTTTAACATCTAAAATTACACTAACGAAATTGACTGTCCAGCTTGTTCTTTAATTGGATCGTAAAAAATTCACTCCCTCATAAATTGTATGAGATTGTATAAAAATAATAAACGATCGGCTTTTTGAATCACAATCGCAAAATCTAGCTTATTTATTTATATAAATAAGCTAGATTTTGCGATTGGAATCTATACATTCAACATTTCAATAGATAACTATTGAAATGTTATTATAGATTTCACTTGCTATTGCATATTATTTTAACAACAATTAACAACTATTCAATTTAATAAATCATTTAGTGCTGAATAGAAAATCTAGGATTATTGATCTAATTTCAGAGTAGTGTAGTATATAGTCCTACGCAGGTTAAGAGAATTCCTTTTTATAAATACTTCGATTAAAAATATGTTTTTCTCTATCCTAGAAGATTATATATATTGATTTTTTTTTACAGAGTTTGGCCGGATTTTACAAGATTATTCAATTCACTTTCATATTTTTCCACTTTGATTTAACAATTTATTAGATTCGTATAATAATATTTGCACCATCGTGAATCATAACGTGTTAGCGGCATTATTAATGCCATCATATTACTTTAAGTGAGTCATTTAATATTATGTGAATAAGATCTGTTGCGAGAAACTATTTATTTATTCTCAAGTGCACTTCTAGATGATAAACACTTAAATATTATATTACAAATGTACAAAAAGTACAGATGGCGGTCTTATCGATCTAGGCGATTTCTTAGATAACCTTTGGATGGATATTAGAAAAAGAAAAGAAGAGAGAATCCATAAAAGCTTTTAAGTTGCCTGGGGGTTTTTGTGTATGATAAATCATCATCATCAGCATCAGCCCTTCCTCGTTCACTGCTGGTCATAGGCCTCCTACGGCACGCCATTGGGCTCGATCTTCAGCCCATCGTCTCCAACCGCTACCAGCCAGATCCTACGAATATCATAGCTCCGCCGGGTTGGGCTAAAATTATTAAGTATAATAGTAAGTTAAACAGTCAAGCTATAAAAAATGAGCAACAAAATCAAAAATATTATTTAATTAAGTTTCAGAAAGTAACCTAGCCACATTGTAATTTTAATTATAAAGTTTCGATTCTCTTTATGTGTCCTCTATAATTTCAGTGACGTCACGACGAGATACAGTTTCTTCATCTGCATAAACAGTAGTGTCATCTTCAATAATATCTGTATTGGTTGTAGAAATAATGTCGCCTGCTTTAGTAGAGGCCACATCAGGAGATCCAGTTTCTTCCAGTTGATAGGCATTAGTGTTATCTTCGATGATATTCATAGCAGTTGTAACCTTATCTGACCTTTCAGAGACTTTATCAATTGGCTCATTCTCAACAACTTGATGGGCAGTAGTAGAATCTCTGTTATCTGTACCTGTTGTGGATATTACTTTACCCCACTCTTCAGGCACGTCATCAATAGGTTGGTTTTCTACATCTTGGGGGACAGTTGTGGAACTTTCCACAAAATCTGTATTCGTAGTAGGTATAATTTCATCTTCTATTTCAGTATTCTCATCAAAAGTATTCATTTCAGTATATTCATCATTGAATACTTTATTTTGATCAACAGCAGTGGACTCTTCGAAGTTATCTGCATTGGTAGCAGATAAAACTTCTTCTGCCACTCCAGTATCCTCATAAAGAGTTTCCGAGTCATTAATTTGAAATGCAGTGGTGGACGCTTCGAAGTTATTTACAATGGCAGTACACATTATCATATCTGAATTATCAGAGAACTCATTAGTAGGTTCAGGTTCTTCATCTTGGACTGCAACAGAATCTTCAAAGATATCTGAACTGGTAGTAGTAGGCACTTCGTCAAAATTTTCAGGGTCCTCATCAACTGGTTTGGTTTCTTCAACTTGGTCAATCGTAGTGGAGACTTCGATATTTTCTGTCCTATCTGTTGACATTGCTTCATCCAACTCTCCAGTTACTTCGTTTAGTTGGCCTAAAAATTGCAATGAAATAAGTATGCGGAGTTTCCTATATCTTATGTCTTTTGCATATGCTACCTTAAAACAGGTGTATTTTGTCACCTTTTTGTAGTATAAACATAAATATGTATATACATATATCGCATTGGCTTTATCAAGTATTTGAATTGAGTCTACATTTGTAGCAAAACACATCTTTCTTATTAATATGTTTGCAGTAAAAATAAAATATTTTAAATCGCATGCATCCCAAATCTATGATATTACAAGAATATTGGTAGTTTTTAAATTAATATATTGTTTGTTTTTTTTTTTTAAAATAAATTGCTATTGCATTATTCTTTGTTAGGATGCTCATTCACTGTACACAAGTATAAGTATATGGGTTTAATAAACATATAATAAACAAAAAATCATACCTTTGCCATTTCCCCAGCTCATTTCAGCCCCTGTAAATTATAAGTGATAGTTGATTAATTAATAGTTGGAAACAAACTAGATTTCCTATAGGTCTTGAGTTCTATTCTAATTCAGATGTCTTAAATACGAGTATATGCGTCATTTGTTAAACAAAGTTTTGTTTAACTTTTAAGGACATCGTAGCCAGAGTAGCTAATTAGCTACTGTACCTATTGAGACTTAACATCTTATGTCTCAGGATGGTGACCGCAGTGGTATATCAAGCATTGCTAATGTCTATGAGCGGTCGTATCTATCAGGCGAATGGTAGCAACACGAAATGTCTTGAAAACAGATTGTCCTCGATTCAAATATTTGTGTAATATACCGGGTATCTCAAGACTGCTACCGAAAACGAAGCCGGGTGGTAGTTTTAGTGACTTCAGACACATTGCAATAGAAAATGTTGAAAAAAAAAGCGACGATTTTTTTTTGTTATTGTTTATTATATTTGGATTTATAGTTGGATGGTAAAATCATTTTTTTCTTAAAATAATAGTGTATACCCTTTTATTTATAAGGACTCTAAGGTATAAAAGAGTTAAAATTATTATTTTAGCAAAAACTATGGATTTACCACCCAAAAATTACGATAATTAAAAAATTAAAAAAAAAATTGACGCGTTTTTTTGCGAAAAATTTAGTTGCATTGTGTTTGTACTCACTAAAACTACCACCCGGCTTTGTTTTCGGTAGCAGTCTTGATATACCCAGTATAATTTGTTACTGCACCCAAACACGCAGCAAGTATTTCGATCCGCCTAACCATCAAAGAGTTAGTTCTAACCTACCAATATCAAACCCAAGGGCAGGCAACGACATTCTCCATTCAGCCGACGTATTTGTGCGGTCGAATTTGATCGTTGGTAGCCAAGGCACAAGTTGTGGGGCACCTGTGTGGCAGTGTGTAACAAATAAATTAATAACCCTATGCATATAAACAAACGTCAACAAGAACTGAATAACTAATAATATCATTTAGAATGGCTATTATAATAGCTATATATAAGCTATTAACCTTATTTATAGACAGAAAAACATATTTTGAATGATTCGAATCGATGAATGTTTTGTCTTTTTCGCTCAAACTGTATTCAGAAGTCGCTCGAAAGGGACTTTATATTTGATAACTAAATTAGGTTTATAGGCTGTCTATGAATAAGGAAGATTTACAGATATATTAGTCACGCTTCTGTTGTATTGGTGTAAGGAGATTATGGAACTCCTTTTCAATCGATCCTGAAATGCCTTTCCGGTTTCTTCCGTTTTAATGCATCTCTTCAATTATTACGTGGTACTTCTACACTTGATATATTTAGGAGAATGTCATATTTTAACTATTTTATAATAAGACGGCTTTCTAAGACAGTCGACAACATCGTGAGGTAAAAATATTTGAAAATTTCTTACCTTGGCTCTCCAATACTATCTGAAATTGAAACATATTTATTTTATTTAGCTAATAAGTGTGCCAATCCCCTTTATGATATTTGAAACAGATTGAATGGGTTCGGCCAGTGTCTTTAGAAAGAAAGAAAGAAAGTATTATTTATTGCTGGTATAAATAGCACACATCAACATGAAGAGAGACAAAATAAAATAAAATTTCTTCAACATCTTTCAATTTGGCATGCTTGCGGATTTTTTGACTGAGTCCCTAACATAACCCACGCCAGTATACCGGCCATAGTTAATATACTTTATACCAGAGCATCCCGACTAAACCCCTTGGAGAGCGATACACGAAATATGGACGGCACCAGAGATCCCATGGCTAAAAGACCACAATTTACTTCCATTTGACCACCCATCTATCCCTCATATATTGAATATGGATATTAAATACTTACAAAAATAAATATTGAACTGACCAACTGATAGCATCTCAACATTTTCTTAGATCAATAGTTTAATAATTACTAATTAAAATTAAAATTTTAAAACCGTCTCGATTTTATGAAGGTCTTTCGAAATGTTTACATATATTTCACGCTCTAGATTTTTATATGCTTTATTAATTACATTATTGTTTACATTGTCTGTTTATATATAACGGCCTTTATATGTTTCAAGGTAGTTCAGAGTATAGTCCCCTTTTCCTCTCGTTCTTCTTGTCTAACCATAAAATATTAAAGATTTAACATTAGTTTACCAAACTGGCCTAATTTCTAAACGGATCTGCTTTACTAAACAAGCCTCATTTTTTGTATAAACCTTTCAACCACCATCACAAAGAGATTTCCCGTAAAAAAGAGACAACATCGTCTATACTGATATTATAAAGAGGAACAAAAATGTTTGTTAGTACTGAATACGTTCTGTAACTATCAGATCGATTGGAAACATTTTTTCACCATTAGAATCCTGAATCCTACATCATTCCTGATCAACATAGGGGATAGAATATAGCCAGAAGTGTGTATCTGCACACGGCCGGATTGCTATTAGGATAAAAAATCTCATTGGCACAAATCGACTACTTGCTGTGACTTATGTGAATTTGGGAACATCAGGTAGGTAGGAATACCTAAGGTATCGGAAGGACGGCTCAAAACGTTTTCTTCTCGCTAAAAACAAATGCTAATTTACACCAATTTTATACAATACATCTTTTGAAACTTTACAGTTGTAATCGCATCTTCATCATCTTCAGTCCATTAGAGTCCTTTGCTGGACATAGGCCTCTTCCAAAGTACTCCACAGATCGCATTTTGCAGCTTTATGCATCCAGTCTCTCTTCTCGTCTATCTTTAATTGCCTACATGGTTAATAAATACATTTCATACTAACTTTTAAACATTCGGATGAACCGTGAAGTTCGGCACAGTACAATACAAACCTTGAAATTTTGAGATTAGCATTCTAGAAGGGATGTCGCATTCTAAGGCATTTTATACTTCACATTTGGACAATTAAATTATCGTTTAGTTTATTATTAATATTTTACTTTTTTGTACTTTGTGTGCCACCAAAGAAATTCTCAAGGTCTGAAAGTGATAAAAATGTAAATTTTAAATTACATTGTGTACTTAAATCTAGCTTCTAAATTAGACATCTGTGTAAACAATATTTTAATGAAATATATAAGGGGTCCTATCTGATTTTTTCATTTAGTATTCTCAAAGATGTTTCCATTATTGTGTGGTGTACTTATTAGTCTTCATTTGGGCGTAAGTAATAGTATAATTTAAATATCTTTCTCTTCTCACCGATAAAAATTGAACGTATCCTATTTTAAGGATTTAAATTTATTATTTATTTATTTATTCAATCCTTTATTGCACAAAAATAAAAATACAGTGAAGAAACAACACAATAATAATAGTACAAGAGGCGGCCTTATCACTCTAGGTAATTTCTTCCAGGCAACCTTTGGATGGATATTGAGATAGGAAAAATGAGCGGGCAGTCTAAGGTATATAAAATAGTAATATATATATATATATATATATATATATATATATATATATATATATATATATATATATATATAATATACATACGTATATACGAATACATACCAACAAAATATATTAAAATACACATACATACAATTTATCATATACATAAATATATAAACCTATCCTAACATTTACCAAAGAGGCGAATGGACAAGATATTCCTCAGCTATGCTCTATTTGAGAAAGGAAATGGTCTTTAATCATTTTTTTAAAAGACGACAGTGTTCGTGCCCGTCTTATCTCGACTGGAAGTGAGTTCCACAGTCGGACAGCTTGGACTGCAAATGATTTGCAATTTTTTTTAAATTATTATTTTTTTCTATTGAAAGCGAAGCGAAAGTCGTTTATCAGTTAAACGGAAATAGTAGCTAGAGTAACTTTTGGACATATTGAGATTTAACATGTTTTGTCTCAGGATCGCAAGTGCAATGAAATGCCAAAAATGGCTTTGCAATTCACGGAATAAAAAAAAATATTATGATTTTTCGTGTTATCTGGTTATGCAACTGTCCATGCCATAGGACCGATAGCTTACCATCAGGCTAAACTAGTGGCATGCTCGTCTCGTCTTACTATCCCGTAGCTACATTCATATTATTTGGTATAGGAACTTCTGATGCGATATCCTTTGAGTGGTTTCAAAACTAGTCATAATGTCACGGACATTTAATATAAAAATATTCAGTTAAGGACTCATGTAGTTTTAACATAGATTTGTAACAATGTTAATGGTATAAATAGGAACAGGGTAAGCTTTAAACATTTCTAATCTAAGGTTTATGTGTATTCTTGCAGGCTGCCCAGGAAAGCACCACAGCTTGTAAGTATAATAGCTTAATAGATTTCTTATTATATAAAAAAATATAGATTAAACGGTGACGGTACAGCAACACAAAACAATATAGCAATATCCGTGATAGTTTTTATGAAACAACCATTCTAGTACCATTTCACAAGCGGTCGTATCGCTTACCATCAGGCGAACGGCATACTCGCCTCGCCATTTATTGCAGTTAAAAATAAAGTAATATTCAAAAACATGTACTTTGACCAACACTCTGTTACAATGTGGCCACTGATTTCCATATATTGTTATTTCAATTGACGTTTTGCAATGTTAAATGGATAAACTTTGGTACTTTTTCAACATCTTCATTTTTTATGGCGAAAATTTAATATTAATAATAATTTTACATTATTTGAAAATATATTTCCAGTAATATATTTTATTTGACCATTACCTAAGTGGTGATACCCCATGTGAGAGGCCGCCTAGGTACCCACGCTCTTTATCTCGCTTTCTCCCGCCAAACAGCAGTATAAATGCACTGTTGTCCGGTTTGAAGGACATTGTAGCTAGAGTAACTACTGGACATATTGGGACTTAACATCTTACATATGTCTCAGGATGGCGAGCGCAGTGGATTGCCAAGCATTACTTTCCAATTGTTGCTTTGGTTTTGCCACTGTCCATGAGCGGTCGTATCGCTTACCATCAGAGGAATGGCAAGCTCTTCTCGTTATTCATTGAAAGGACAATAAAAATTAAAAAATGCTTCATTCACTGAAATAAAAATAATAATAAAACTATAAATGCTTTTTTTATTTTCAGTGCTCGATACTGATGCGCTACTCAACAATCCATCCGAAGCGTTGCGAGAATTAGGTAAAGTATTAAATTCAATTGATAGTCAATCACCACGCACTAAAACGGCGAAGGAAAACATCGTGAGGAAACCTGCATACTATAGGGATTCATAAGAATTTCTATGGTATGTAAGTCCGCCAACCCGCACTAGGCCAGCGTGGTGGGCTGTGTGGCCTAACCACTATCAATCGTATTCTCGATTGTAGAGTAGGCCCGTGCCCTGCAGTGGGACGTATATGGGCTGATACAGATACAGATACAGATTAAATTCAATTCATTTCTTTTGGTACACGGTTTTAAGCGACATGACAGTCACATATTACCCTATCATGTATTGTGCAATAACTATGGCCCTATCTGTCTGTGATGTTTAATTCGTTGGCAGCAGGGTTGGTTGCACTTTAATTTAATTTTAAGAAACTTAATATAACTTAAGTATTTTATCAACAAAGTGGAACTGTTTGTTGCTCATGGGAAAAAAATAATTGAAAAAATGCTACTGGTGGTAGGTCTCTCATATGTGAGAGGCCATCTGGGTAGGTACCACCGCAATGTCTATTTCTCCCGTGAAACAACATTGCTTAAATGCACTGTTGTGTTTCGGATTGAAGGGCATTGTAGCCAGAGCAACTACTGGACATATTGAGACTTAACATCTTATGTCTCAGGATGGCGAGCGCAGTGGAATGTTGCTACTGTTTATGAGCGGTCGTATCGCTTACCATCAGGCGAACGGCTTGCTCGTCCCGCCATTCATTGCAAAAAAAAAAAAAAAATGCATATTATATGTACCTATGGGTCGTCGGCTCGATCAGAAAGGTACGACTGTCCAAATTAAAACCGTCGTTTAGTACCAATTTTGCCACCGTATTTCATTTGGTAAGTGAGATTCCCTGATATCCTTATACTGGTAGAATATTGCATCAGTATGGAAATTATTCAGTTTTAGTAGGTAGCGAGAAACAACTATGTCTAGTAAGAAAATGCTTCATTTAGAATACATTGCTTAAACAATCAGCCCCATAGTGACTACGTTCCGAAGCGATAGCAATAATTGACGTTTCAAAAGAACTTGTGTAGGCTATTTGAATAAAAAATATTTTGAAATTTCATTTTGACCATATTATTATTTAAAAATAATATTTAAAAAAATATCTCTGTGATTCTAGGAAAAAAGAACAGGCTTAGAGAATTGCCAACCGATCCATGCCAATTTTATTTCCTTAGAAGCTAATAGCTTATTCAAGCGTAGAGTTTCTCGTCTTATTTCAGTTTGGTGCCATTATAGCATATGATAACCACTTTAACACTATCGTATTCTGGCAAATGTCAAAGAAAGAAAAACAGTTGTATTAATCACAAACAGTGAAAACGACGTACAAATACAAATAAAAAATAATAAATATAGACGAAAATAAAAAAGGCGAGTAGGCGATCACTCAGCAAAAAACTTTATGGTGGTTTTTGGTGCAAGTTTTTTATATCCTTAGGAAAATCATGTAATGTCTCTTGTCGTGTAAGTGGAAGTTTATACTGACAAGATATTAATTAATTATTTGTATATTTCAGATATTCCCGTGGTTAATAACGTATTGGATTCTCTAGATACACTTGGGAAGTCAGGTGAGCGTATTCCATTGATAAATTCTTATTTAAAACATAATAACTGTACTTACTGGTTTTGATACTTAAAAATCAATAGATACTCTCCTCAATTAGGTATTTCACCCCAATTCTCCCTTTAAAATAGGACGAAGTTATATTTTTTTTGTAATAATCCCGTTGGTCAAATTATTTGACCTTATTTTATCAACAAAAATTTTACTTCTTACACACTGCCACTTAAAAAATAATATGCCAGTATCCTTATAAATAGGCATCGTGTATCTACCACAAGATGGGATTTAATTAAATAAGTTTCTACCTCTTAAAAACTCCACAATCCCGTACAAAATGACACCACTAGGGGAGTGGTCCTCCTTCACCAAATATCATCATCATCATCATCATATCAGCCACAGGAAGTCCACTGCTGAACATAGGCCTCCCCCAATGATCTCCACAATGACCTGTTGGAAGCGGCCTGCATCCAGCGACTTCCTGCGACCTTAGTCAGATCGTCCGTCCACCTTGTAGGCGGGCGTCCACCAAATATGCCGTAAAAGTATTATGATTAGGGAATGCAATCTCGTTCTCGCGAGATCTCGGCCTTTTTTAGCGAGATTGATCTCGGACGAAAAAAAGGCGAGATCTCGCGAGTTTAACGAGATTGCACTCGAGCATAAAAACATTTGATTTGTTTACTAATAGTTGTTGCTAGCCACAGATCACTCCCAATAGATACCTAATGCAAGGCAGCGGTTGCGCCCAACACATATAAGATATCAGATAGATATAAACCGATGCCAAATGTCGCGTCATCAGTGTCGTCCAAGTAGTGGACCCGCACATGGCGTCGCACGTTAGCGAAAATTACATTTTGGGAACTTAATATTACAGTTAATAATGATTTGTTCAATAAAATGGTGTGCAAAAAACTCAAAAAAATAAAGTATCTAAAAAAACGCAATAAGTTTTCATCGATAACTAATATTCTTTAAATTAATTTGGTCCCGAGCGAGCTCAATTTATACTGGTTAATGTATCAATGTTAAACAATCGAGTTCGGATGGAGAATCAGCCGTCTCTTTTCCGCATAGGAATAACCGTAATAAGGCATCTTTTTTTGGCGAAATCACGCGTTCTTCTAGTGTTTGACGCATGTTTATAATATAATTCCCAGAAATATCGATATTGTAAAACAATAATGTAAATTGATTTTATTAAATGACAATGTCACAAAATATATATTGAATTAAATAAAAATTGCAAATTACCATAATTACGTTATTTTATGTAATTTGAAATAGTTCAATTTGTTAACAAGGTACTTTTACAATATTTCTTTATTTATCTTTGGCGTAATTAAATTTCCTTTTTTCCCTCTAGTTGTATACGTTTTCAAATATAATGGGAGGGTATTTATCATAAGTTTTAGTATACTAAGTTTATTGAGAATCAGTAGCACAAGCTATTGTACTAATTTTAACATACGTTGTATATATCGTCTCAAATGCCTCTTGCTCATAGAATCAAACAGTAGGTCGGGACTAGAAAATAGTGCAGACGCGTGTTTAAAATTAATATGTGATTGGGGCCATCGAAATCGCTTAAAGTTTGCACCACATAAAACGTTCCAATTACTTTTAAAAGGAAGTTTAAAATCACCGCCGCGATTTAAATTTAATAATATCACTGTTAAGAAAAAAGAATCGGTTTGTTATCTTGGTTTAATTTTGGAAAGGAATTTTTCATTTCTTGAACATATTAAAAACGTCGGGGAAAAGTCGAAAAGGAACTTTTTTGCTTTGACAAGAGTATCAAAATCAACATGGGGGCTATCTTTCAATACACTAAAAATCATCTATGGAGCAACTTACTTAGGATGTATTTGTTACGGATCTCCCCTATGGGCTGATAGGGCTACTATCGGCGCTGTGCGAAGAAAACTGCTCCAGAGCCAACGCTTGGCCTTGATATTCTTGTGTAAGGCATATAGAACTGTTAGTACCGAAGCTTTGCCTGTCCTGGCGGGTGTACTTCCAGTCGACCTGGAGGTGCAACGTCGCGCCGCCATGTATTACTCTACTAGGGAGAATATGGATAAAAGTTTTTTAACCGCACGTGAACTTTTAAAAATTGATAGATTATTTAAACCGCTTTCAGTGGTATATAGCGAACTATTAGATGAATGGCAAAATAGATGGGAGGTATCTTTGAAGGGACGACATCTATATCAATATTTTCCTTGCGTTCGTGACCGTTTGACAAAGACTTGGTTGGATGTCGATTATTGCGTATCACAGTTTCTCACGGGCCATGGTAACTTTAGGTCTAAACTTTACTCTTTTAAGCTTGTTGAATCGCCTGCATGCCCATGTTCAACACCTAATTGCGAGTATGAGCAGTCCGCGCATCATATACTTTGGGAGTGTAGTCTTTGGCAGAATGAGCGTAAAACTATGCTAGATAGTATGCAGATATCATCTGGAGTCGTATACTACATGGACCTTGTAGAGACTAGGAAGAACTTCCGTGCTTTCCGGCGTTTTTGCCATACTTATTATTAGAATCAAGTCTAAAAGCTCACATAATAGGTCCCATTTAAATGTAGTGATGATGTGATCCGTGGTGCTTTACAGCTGGCTTCTCCGGCTGTAAAAGTCTTTTTACGAGGTTATTTACCTGTTTAGTTCATTGTTTTGTCGCCCGCTTTGCACGGAGGGATAATTTATTTCCAACTTCTCCTATTAATTTCACTTTCTGATTAATTTCGTTGCGGGTTGAAGACAAGTTAGACATTCCCGGAGACTCGCCGAGCTTCAATGCTCGGTGTCATTACATTGCGTGCCACTGTTGATCCTGGCTCACAGGAGTTACAGTGGTGGGTGTGAGGGTGGGACAGTCTCCAAATATCGTCTCAAAAACATTCATAGTTCGTCAAGTGGGTTTCATCGTCACTTGTCGATATTACATTTACTACAGCCGCCGTCAGAATTCAAGAATCGGAATAAGTTATTGTAGCCCTTTAGGGCGTGAGGTTTAGTTATTTACTGTGTCATATTTTTATCTGATCTTTTATATCAACACTTAATTTGGGTATTTCGCCATTCTGGTATACAAAAATACACGGTGAATAATAGAAATAAAACCGTTACATACTAAAGTATAAATCTTAATCCTATTTTATTCGTAGTTAGCGGTTGCCGGTTGGTATAATTTATCAGATCAGGCCGGTGAAAAAATATTATCAAACATTTAACAAGTTGGTAATTAAGTTATAGAAGCGATCAAAACACATGAACTTACTGGCAAATCGAACTATCGATACATTTTTTTATTTATCGACTTATGCCTCATCTCTCCAGTGAAGTCCACGTGACCGCGCTGCAACCCGCCCACCCCCCGCGCAGTTCCCTTCGTTGGCGTTTTCGGTTCAAAACAAAACTATCGTAATGCGGTATCTATTGGAAGTGATCTGTGTTGCTAGCTAACGTGATGAAGTGCCATTGCATTCGAGTGTTTATTGGGTTATTGTTTGTTATAAAAAATCTGTTGTCTTATTGAAATAAAACTATTATTTACGGATTTTATCGCGGATTTGGTTTAATTTTTACATTTTTTGAGTTCCTGACATTTCGATTACTTTACAGCTTTCGTGGTCACGAGGCGGACTCCTGACTGTTGTCTTATTAAAAGATTTTTGTTTGATATTAGAAGAGAAGACTGTTTATTTCTTTCATTTATTATTTGATAGATACTTGTGACAAAGTTTACTGCTTAGAAGTTTATTAAAAAATTATAGACAGATACGTCAAACAACATTTGATGCAAAGTATATTAAAAAAAATTCGTGAAATTAAATGTTTATCTTATATTTATTATTTTTTTCTTAATTTATTATAATAGTGTGATTATATGCAAAAACAACACACTAAACTACCAATCTCGCGAGATCTCGAAATTGGCGAGATCTAGCGAGATTGTATTCATAAACTCGCGAGATCTCGCTTTAGCCCCAATCTCGCGAGATTTGCATTCCCTAATTATGATAATCTCTTAGAGTATATATATATATAGGGAGCGCTGGTACTTAAAAACGTAGATAAAAATGGTGGTGCCGGGCCACCTTTTTCTGCCCTCCTATTGGCTAATATTTGAACAAGTTGTGCAACATACAAAAATTACTTAAAAAAAATTTAAAAATAAATAGTTTAGGTATAATTAATTTCACTCAAACTCGTTTTAAAAGGATAATAGCTAAATATAATTTCGGCTATCAAAGGAATTTATAGCAATTTATTGCAAAATAATTAATTTCAATTTTCACTGTAAGTGATTGGGTATGTCATGCTCGCTAAAAAGTCTATGCTTGCAGTGGCGTCGTGTGCCGGGTCGGTCACTTCCCTATAGCATGGTTGAGGAGGCCGATGGCTGGCACATGCGTCATACTCGTGAACGGGTGCTGCTTGCGTAGACTGGTCTATCCGATTTGCTTACATTGTAACGGATTAATTAATGGATTACATAAGGCTTTCGCAATTATTCGCTGCTTTGGCGAAAAAGAGTATACTGATTCTTCGTTCTGGGTGACTTCGCTACTTTCGGCGGTAGTAATTATAACATAAACATATTCATATAAAAATATTTTGTTGTAAATTTACAACAAATTATTAATGAACTGCTCTGATTAAACCAACTTGTAAATTTTGTAATAATTCCTACATTGTAAACTGGTTTTGAAAAGAGCAACACTAGAGTTTCTTGCCCGTTCTTCTCTAGTGAAAACCGCTTTCCGAACCGGGTGGTAGATAAAAAATGACTGAATCTAAATGATGTTGAACATTTTAATGGATTCAATAAATTATTTTCATTTTCATTTTTCATTTTTCATTTTCATTTTCACTAATATAGGAGCGCTACCAACATTACGAACAAGAAAATATCTATGTTTTTCAAAACGCGAATGTATGACAGCGCTCCCTCTATATATAAATACTCTAAGGATAATCTGATGACTGCTACTATTTATTTCAATGAATATAGAAATAGACCCGGCCATAAAGGCCCCATTGTAGGGTCTGGGCCTCCTCTGCAATCGACAGATCGATTAATAGGAGTTAGGCCATAGTTTACCACTTTTCCATATATAAACAGTCCGTTAATACAATTAATATTTTTAGTAGGATCAAACTCTACTACTATTGGGCTTGTTGAACAATAATTAGGCAATGGCACGTACCCAGAATCAGAAGGTTTATTTGAGAGTTAGTATTATCTCTCTCATTCCCTCCATCCCTTCTTTCTCTCACACACACTCTTCAACCACAACAAGTCCGAGAACATAGGCTTCTACTGGTTTCCATAACGACTTGTAGAAAGTTCCATCGTTTAATGACTTTTCCATTCTTTCCGCTATTTTGTAAAGTCACAATGCTTCTTTCAGATTGGATTTCCGGCTGGTTCAAATCGACAACACAGCAGGTAAATTATTATATTATACTAATGTTTCAACCAGTGTTTGCTCAGGTGCAGTCACCCAACTTCATAATTAATATTAGCCATTGGCACAGAATTATTTTACACTGCCATCTTTACTAAGTCGATTTTGTGTACTTATTTTTTTTATATTGACTTTGATGCACGAAATCCGTATTATTAGATAGATGAATTATAATTTTAAATATTTAATTTATAGCTTCTAACGGCTGGTGCGGTGGCTTCAATTCTTCAACCTGCAAGTACTGCAAGTCGCAGAAGCGTGGATAGCAACGCAGGTACGCATTAAGTATCTGGGGGTACGGGAGTGCCCCCTCCAAGTCGAGCTAAAAAGCGGCACTGTCGTACCATCCTTTTCTCGAAGCAATTCAGACCATTTTCTACCCCCTATAACTTCGTTGTGGTTAAAGCAAGAAGGCTGAATTTTCAGTTACTAAGCAGGCATTGTGTAAACACGGTATATTTAAAATTTCATTCAATTTGAACCAGTAGTTTAAGAATTGTAACTTGTCAAACTTTCTTAATTTTGTCACTGACTGACTGACTGACCGATCATCAAAAGTCTAAGGCACTTCTAGCTGACATAGAACCTTCAAATTTAGAATATAATTAGTGTTTAGTGTCTAAATCAAGGGAAAACTTAACATTTTATAATTTCTGTCTAGTTTTCTAGATACACCAACTGCGTGAATAACTTTGTAAACCCATATAAATGTATAGGATTACAAAGTTACATTTGCAGTTAATGAATCATTTTACCTAACTGTGCCACGGAGGCATATAGCCCAAAATCCAATAATCCAATTTATACCCTGGCATCGAAGTGCATTTCTTGATGCCGCGACATACGGGGAAATCCTACCTCTATGATAGGATAAATGTGCAAGGAATACAGGATTTAATAATCTTTATTATACACCAGTAACAAAAAAAAAGAAAACATTATCTATAACAGACAATCAAAGGATGTATAGAGTACATAAGAAATATGGGGCAGTATGGGATGTGTGGCTGTTGCAATACGCCAACTTAGATTTAGCTTTTAAAGCGGTTGCAATACGCCAACTTATATTTAGCTTTTAAAATAACACGCTTATTATTTGTAATTTGAACATTATTTAAACACGCATTTCATTTTTAAATATGACTGCAGATGTTTAACCATAAAACATCTGCGAGTCGTTTTATTAAAATAAGAATTGTTGTGTACCCTATTGTATATATGAGTTAAAAAGATGCTGTTCTAAATTATTGTTTACTAATTGTAATGGCCCGTTCATGCCGGGGCAATAAAACTGTATTATTATAGTTAAGTTCTTTAGTGGCGGCAATCCTTTGCAACAAATTTATGTTTTTTAGACAATAGTACACATGTTTGGGTAAACCTTTCGGTTTGGACAATAGCCCAGATGTTTGGGCAGACCTTAATTTTTAGTTGAAAGGATAGACCCTATTTTATGTCTTAAATATATTTTCTGTAAGATTTATCCCCACCGATCCTCATTCGGGTAGTCCTATAAAAGGGTCGGTTTATTTGGATGCAGAAGATAGTCTGCCATCTCTCGTCACGAGCACATCTCGCTCCGAGTCGCATAATTATAATTTTACTCTCTCTGTGAATGTATTAACTGTTAATTTACAAAATATACAATAAATAGTTCCTGGAAGTGAGTGCTTATTCTAATACCTACACTTATAACCACCAAAGATGTAATAAAAAATTATAAAAAAAGGAATAATAAATAAAATATATTAATATAGATATCATATACGTATGTATATGATATCTATATTATGTGTATATATGTGTATACATAACATGCATAAATTTAAAGTATAATATATACAAAAAAGTCAAGGTGAAATTATTATTATTATATTAAATTACACATTTATGTTTTGATTTACAGACGGAACCTCAGAAGGGACGCAAAACCTCATAGAGGATGCAATTCTGGGGGCAATTAAGGCTTTGTCCACAGGTAAATAAGTTACAAATGTCATAATTATTTATTTTTTATATTTGCCAATGCAAAACATTGAAATTAAACAATTTTTTTTGTGACAGCTCGATGTATTTATTCACTACTTTGTTTACACACGACAAATCGCTTTAAAAAAGGCGGGTTCCGTTCGGTATATTTGCAAAACGAAAAAAAATATTAAAACGATTTTGTAGGTACCACCATAATGTCTATTTCTCCCGTCAAACAACAGTGTCAATGCAATGTTGTGTTTCGGATTGAAGGACATTGTAGCCAGAATAACTACTGGACATATTGAGATTTGATATCTTATGTCTCAGGTTGGCGTGGAATGCCTAGCATTGCTTTGTAATTCAAGGTTAGGTTTGGTTTTGCTGTTCATGAGCGGTCGTATCGCTTACCATCAGGCGAACGGCATGCTTGTCTCACCATACAATCCAAAAAATAATAATGATATAGGTATTCTTGTATAACAAGTTTCGAACGGTAACAATTAATTATTGAATCAAAGCATCTTGTAAAAAGGTATATTTTAATTATTATTGTTATAAATGTGACCAAACACTTTATTTTTTACAGATGTCGGTCAAGTGTTCGTGAAAAATGTAACGAGTACAGTGGTTAACACATTACTGAACTCAGGAGGTGAGAAATAAATTTATATATTATCTATTATTTTTATTTTTCCGTAAATACTGAATAGACGATTAGAGACGAAAGAATATTTGTTTCAAAGCAATGAAAGTAATACATACAGCCGCAGTTTTATATCATTATTTTTAAGCGACGGAGCCCTTGCTATGTGTCATTTTAGGATTTCAGATACCCAAATAGCATTTAAATAAAATTTAAAATATAACAATCCTTCCGACACAGTCGGCTTTCATAGTTTATACTAAGTATGTCACTACATGCTTACTTACATGTACTGTGTGATTTTTTTAATAAACTCATTTGCAAAAAAAAACGGGCACCTAAGCAATGAACCATTTCAAATGTTACTATTGGTTTGTTTGATAATTATAGGTAGTTTTACTTCCACAATTTTGTAAATTAATAAGCAAATAATCGTTTTCGTCAGTATTATCATAAAATTTTGATAAAATTGATGGGTTTTAATGCCAAAGTTCACTAGTAGTGTATGCTCGCTAGTAGTGCATATGCTCGTGAAGTAAAAGTTAACAAAGATTTTTGTTTGTTTTTTCTTTAATAATGTAAAAGCAGATAAATGTTTAGTATCGAGTGTGACCCCCTCTAGTTGAAATCACAGCTTGAATTCGTCTGGGTATGCTAGCGAGGATATCCCAGATACTTGCTTGCGGAATACGTTCCCACTCCGCGGTAATCACATTCTTCAGCTCTCTGATGGTCTGCGGAGCCGGTTGTACTGATCCCACGCGTCGTTTCAGAACGTCCCAGACATGCTCTATAGGATTGAGGTCGGGACTTCGAGCTGGCCAATCCAAACGACGAATGCCGACCTCTTGCACATACGCTTACACATCGCCAGACCGGTGGGCGTGAGCGTTGTCGTCCATAAAAATTGAGTCTTCGCCTAAAGCAGCCAATGCGGGTTGTGCATGAGGAATTAGAACTTCCGTTATGTATCGATGTCCAGTCAGTGAGCCGTTTTCAATGAAGACTAACTCCGTACGATCCATTGAATTTATTCCTGCCCAAAACATAACAGAGCCCCCACCATAAGGTGTGATTTCTTCAAAACAAGCCTCTGCAAAGCGTTCTCCTCGTCTTCGTAGCACTCGCCGACGTCGATCTTCACCGAGATATCCTGGCTTCATCGGAGAACAATACCCTATTCCAGTCTTCTTGAGTCCATGACTCACAATTTCGAGCAAACCTAAGCCTGGCAACTCTGTGCTCACGGAGTAACTTAGGGCCGCGGGCCGGGCGATGACTGCGTATATTGGCCGCGAGAAGCCTCCTCCTGACCGTCCATAGACTAATATGCACATTTCTTACTTCTTCGAGGTTGTTCTTAAGGTCCACATACGAAGACTTGCCATTTCTCAATGCGCGACTCACAAGAAAACGATCATCCCGTGGTTGGGTACATGGTTTTCTTCCAGAACCAGGCCTTCTCTCGACGGAACCGGTGTCTTGATACCGCTGCCAGGTCCTTTGAACCGTCGAGCGACTCACACTTAGCCTCTGAGCCACGAAGCATTGGCTGCAACCCTCTTCGAGCAGCGCAATAATTTTGGTAGCTTTTACCACTTTCTCTAACATTATTGAGACAGCTAAACAGCAATAAATGAAGCTTTGACAATTAAGAATATGAAATAAATTCATAAAAATTTACTAAAAGTTATGAAAACCAATATTATCTTTTGGAACTTCGCACCAAAAATGTAGGATAAAAAGTGGTTTTCTGTAAAAACGAGCATCAAACGAAAATTTGAATTTAGAACGTACTGTTTTAAACACCACGGCATTTTTAAAACCGGCTAGTAACATGTACAAATGTTTGAAATCATTTTGGTACCGTATTTTTTTAAAGAAGAATTAAAATCAAAACCGCCCATTTTTTTTGCAAATGAGTGTAGATAGAGTGATCCAATAATAAGGTTCATATATACAATATATACAGGGTATATCAAGACTGCTACCGAAAACGAAGCCAGGTGGTAGTTAAAGTGACTTCAGATACAATGCAACAGAAAAGTTGCAAAAAAAAGCGATAATTTTTTTTTTGTTATTTTTTTCCTATTACCATATTTGGGTGGTAAATGTAACCGGTATACTCGTATACCGGGTATCTCAAGACTGCTACCGAAAACGAAGCCGGGTGGTAGTTTTAGTGACTACAAACACAATGCAACTAAAAATTTCGCTTAGAAACGCGACATTAATTTTTAATGATTTTTTAAATGTCGTCAATTTTGGGTGGTAAATCCATAGATTTTGCTAAAATAATAATTTAAACTGTTTTATACCTTAGAGTATTTATAAAGAAAAGGGTATACACTATTATTTTAGGAAAAAAGTATTTACCACCCAAATATGGCCATAGGAAAAAAATAACAAAAAAAATTACGCTTTTTTTTTTGCAAAATTTTCTATTGCATTGTGTCTGAAGTCGCTGAAACTACCACCCGGCTTCGTTTTCGGTAGCAGAAAACAAAGCTGGATGGTAGTTTTAGTGACTTCAGACAACAAAATTTGCAACAAAATTTTGTGTAAAAATTTGTGACGATTTTTTTTGTATCATCGTTTTAGGATGGTAAATCCATAGTTATTTTTTTAAAATAATAGTGTACACCCTTTTATTTTTTAAGATGCTATGGTATGCAAGGCTTTAAATTATTATTTTAGCAAAACTATGGATTTACCACCCTAACTCGACGATATTTAAAAAATAATAAAAAAAAAATTGTTGTGTTTCTTTGCGAAATTTTTACTTGCATTGTGTTTTTAGTCACTAAAACCACCACCCGGCTTCGTTTTCGGTAGCACTCTTGATATACCCGGTATATATACAGGGCGCCCAGTTTGTAAGGAAAATAACATGTATCTATGGAGTGGAATCAAACATTATCTGCACCTATAGAATATTTTGACAGCGTCCGTGGCGCAGTTGGTTAGACGCCGCCTGTGAAACGAGAGGCCGCGGGTTCGATCCCCGCACCGAGAGAAATGTTTGTGCGGCCCACAAATATTTCTTCCGGGTCTGGGTGTTTGTGAGATTGAAAAGTTTCTCGTAGTTCCTGATACCCACGACACAAGACTATCTTAGTGTGGGGTCAGGACTATGTATGCGACTGTTGGGTGTTATTTATTTATTTATTTATAGTTACACGTATTGTTATTTCATCTTATATGTCCAGGTACCACAGGAGCGCAGGGCTCGGCTCTCGGCGGTTCACAGTCAATGACAGGTAACTTGTTTCCTTAGACAAAACTCAATATTTTCGAAGTCATGCAAGTATTCTGCATCAGCCCATATACGTTCCACTGCAGGGCACAAACCTCCTCTACAATTGAGAATACGATTGAGAGTAATTTGGCAGTGTTATCCACCACGCTGGCCTGGTGCGGGTTGACGGACTTTACATACCATAGAAATTCTTATAAATCGCTATGGTATGCAGGTTTCCTCTCAGTTTCTCTACAACAGAGACTTCTTTTTTTATTGCGATGAATGGCCAAGCGAACACGCAATTCGCCTGATGGTAAGCGATACGACCGCTCATGGACAACAGCAAAACCAAACAACACCATGAATTACAAAGCAATGCTTGGCATTCTACTACGCTCTCCAATCACCATCCTGAAACTCAAGATGGTGAGTCTCAGTATATCCAGTAGTTACTCTGTCTACAATGTCCATCAAACCAGAAAAGAACAATTGATTTACACTGCTGTTTGGCGGGATAAATAGACATTGCGGTGGTACTGACATGTATTTGATAAAAGTATGATATGTGACTGCCTCGGCGCAATTGTACTACGGTAGACTATATATACGAGTTGATGGTTCGAAAGACCGATCGAACGAAGTGTTATTGGATTTCTATTCATTATCAGCTTAGACTTCGAAATTTATGCCCGATATGGCGATAGTTTCGCCCCCTGTTGGATGGAACACACAAGGCTAAGCTTGGGTATCTTGGTAGCTCTTCTGCCTACTCGTGCTGGGACTAATGCGTGAATTTATGTATGTACGATGTATTATATTTTCACAGATATTGCAACTAGCGTACTCAGTCTGGCCTCATCTTTTGACGGCCCTGGCGGAGCCGGCGCTACAGGTTGGTAACATTTTTTTAAAATCCCACAATAAGGTACGTACAATGAATCTAATAGAAAGTGGAGAGCCAATCCTCATAGAGCATGCAAGGTCATATGGTAACTTCTTCGCCATTCGTCATAAGCCGGTCATAATCGGTTATAAAATTCCGTAATACGACACAATTTTGTTGACTACTTTGGTAGTACAAATGTATATGCAAATTGGTCACTATCCCAGCGGATACGAAATTTAATGGCAAAGGTCGAATATTTCTTGATTTATTTATACATATTCTAACGCAATTATGAACTGAAAGCTATATTCCCCTACACCCAGATACTCGTAAAAAATACATACAAAAGTTTCATACTTTTTCAAACTATCTTATTGTATTAAGTTCCTTAGTTTATACAACTGGAATTAAAACCAAACATTTTAATCGTAGCTGGCGCTAGCTCTACATCATCTTTGGTGGGGAGTAACCCCCTACTGAACGTGTTGCAGGGATTAGGAGGTAAGGTTTACCATATTTTTTATCGTTGCCAGTATAAATTCCTTTGTTCTTTCTTATTAATTATTTGTAAATAATGAAAATAATTGCGCAATTTTAAGTGAACCGTTAATTTGGGTCTATAGATCTATCAAATTAGGTATAAAAGTTAATACTTATAGGACTACTAATTTTCAAATTATATTTAAGTAGGTAAAAATCATTAAATTGCTGTAACAAAGTCCAATTTATCTTTTTGTCATAAAACCAACTTTTTAACATCAACCTATAGCGCCATCTCGTGCTGCGTAATTGAACTTCTGCGGTCTTATTACAAAAAGCGAAATAAACCGTGGTTTAAACCTAGTCTAGCAAAACCAGTCTAATCTGCAGAACCATGGTTTAAATTTACTTGTATTACAAAACATAAATAAACCATAGTTCCCTTGGTTCATACTTTTGAACCGTAGTTTATACACCAACCACAGATTAATACAAATAATATTCGTTCAACATGATATCATTCCATCGCAACGTTCCATATCCACGAAAAGAATACGTTTTAATAAAATTTTAATGATTAAATAATGTTTAGGCGTATTGAACCTATTGAGGGTTGGACATTTTGCTAGAATATCAATATTGGTTGGTATATCGATTATAATTAAATATTTTTTTTCATTTGTTTCATGTTATATTAGCTAGTCACACATCCAAACACGTGTGATGAAACGTAACATTCTGGCGCGTTACAAGAAACCATAACAATAAACAAAACTATCGCGAGTTAAAATAAGTTCTTTTAGCAGGAATGCATTTACTATTTAGTCAACGAAGTATGTGAAGTGAAGTGATATAAAATAATTGTCGCTTAGGTAATTACATAGTAATCTAATTTAATAATATCGTGTTGTGGTGGACCTACAAAATGAAAAATGGTCTATGAATTTGAGTAGTGAGAAAAAAGTGAGTAAACCAACATTATTATATGGATGATTACATTGAAAAATGTTTGGTAAACCTATCCTTATGCGTATATTTTTATCGGAAAAAATTAAAACAGGGCGCGTAGACGTATTTTGTTGGGCCGACATGACGTTTTTAATCGCTCAAAGGCTTCAAAATCCTTAATAACGAACAAATTCATCATATTAATATCAATTTTAGAGTAAAAGTAACATAATACGATGAAATAGACACTAAATCCAAAAGAAATAGTTGGAAGTTTACGATTTAGACCACCGTTAAACTAGGGGGCGGTCAGGTTTAGCGATAAACCATAAAAAAGGCCATGGTTTAATGTTAAACCACTTTTTGTAATATGAATTTCATATAAACCATAGTTTATTGCGATTTAAACTAAAGTTTTTAGATAAACCACGTTTTGTAATAAGGCGGCTGATGTTTAATTATTGGGTGATAATTTTTTTCATTTATTTTAGGTGCTGGAAGTAACTCTTCAGGCGCGGAGGCTCCGAAGCCAGTTTCAACCAGTCCAGAAGGTAAGCTCTTAACAGAAGCCCAGATAGATTATCTCGCCCTTATGGACGCAAAAACGTCAAATCTAAATATTCTTTTGCCAGGCTAGAGTGGAAAATGGAAACAAAAGATATAGTGAGTCTCACTGTGAGACTGTTTATTTGACTGTACAAATGATGCTTATATTAAGGTTATACGTGTTAACTGCTAAATCAGATCAAACATTATCTGTTAACGTGCGTGCGTGAAGTTATGTTCTGGCACATTCTTTATTCATTTATGATACAGAAACACAACACTTTATCGAACACCATATAACATAAAATAACAAAAAATAATAGAGAAACCATACAAATAGTAAACAACTGGCGGTCCTAACGCTGATAGCGATCTCTTCCAGACAACCATATAGCAATAGAATAGGACAAGGCCTCATCGATAAACGGTTTATATTAAATTATATTTTATTCAGTTATCGATTTTTTTGTTTTCTTCACACAAACAAAATTAAACCGTCATACCAAAGAGACATAACTAATGGACATATTGACACTTAACATCTTATCTCTTAGGATGGCGAGGGCAGAATGCCAAGTAGTTTTTTTGTTTGACTTTGCTACTGTCCATGAACTTTCTTGCTTGGTTTCTTCTTCACAGCTACAATACGTTCCGAAGCGGTGGTAGCAGAAATGAAAGATTCAAAAGATCTTGTGAAAGACTATTTGAATAAACAATATTTTGTTTTCTGATTTTGAATGTTTTTTACAGGTTCTACTGGAGCTGAAACAGTCGCTGTTGCTGAATCGGTAGCAGTTGCATCTTAATTGGAAGAACACGATATTAAAACATATTATGGCGACTAAAATGGGAAGCATTTCAATATTGTAACATATTTTAATTGGAATCCAAGTTTAACTAGGTGCGAAGATATTTGTGCCTCGATGAAACTTGCTATTTTGTATACGGAAAAATATATATAAACATAATTGCGACCCAGGTCCCGAGTTCTTGGAGAAATTAACTTGAAGTCCAAATTTTTTTTTCATCGGCGAATCATCACATTTTACATTATCGGTGAACATAATGTAAAATGTGATGATATTTACTATATTTTATAAAATTCTGTCGCCCAGAATAAAACAGGAAAACGTTTATGGACATCTGTATCTGTATCAGCCCATATACGTCCCACTGCAGGGCACGGGCCTACTCTATAATCGAGAGTACGATTGAGAGTGGTTAGGCCATATAGTCCACCACCCTGGTCTAGTGCGGGTTGGCAGACTTACATACCATAGAAATTTTATAAAACCCTATGGTATGCAGGTTTCCTCACGATGTTTTCCTTCACCGTTTTAGTGAGTGGTGATACACACATGACTCCGAAAAGTCAGAGGTGAAAAGTTAAAAGTTCGTGGTGGCCTGTTGGTTAACGGACTAGACGCGACTGTCAACATCACGGTGGTCGCGGGTTCGAATCCCAGGGCACACCTCTGACTTTTCGGAGTTTAAGGACATACCATAAAAAAATGTTATAGTGAATTTTAAACAGTATCGGTATAGGGATCAACAATATATTTTACCAATACTATTAATGAGCATTCGCCTTTATTAATTGTTTGATTTCCTATAAAAATAAGCATCTTGCTTTATGAATACTATTAATTTTTTTATGATATTGCTCAATATTCGAAATGCAAATTAGACATATACCCAACCCGTTCCAAATTATTCGTTAAACATTTAAATATGATATGCTAAATTAAAAAATTAAGAATAAAATGTTGTACATTATTTGTCAGTTATATTGTATATTCTACTTTCTCAATGACTTGACTTGACTGACTATTGACTTGTTGATGATGTTTCAAATATAATAAACCATATTTTCTTGATATTGATTTGATGTTTCTCTTTATTAATTTGATGTTGTGAATACTTTTTTTACTGTAATGTATGGCGAGACGAGCATACCGTTCGCCTGATAGTAAGCGATACGAATGCTCATGAAGCAAAACTAAACATCACCTCGAAGTAGGAAGGAATGCTTGGCATTTCACTGCGCTCGCCATCCTGAGACATAAGATGTTTAGTCTCAATATGTCCAGTAGTTACTCTGGCTACAATGTCCATCAATCCGAAACCCATCAGTACATTAACAATACTGTTTGGCGAGATAAATAGACGTCGCGGTGGTACCCACCCAGGCGGCCTCTCACATATGAGCCCTACCAACAGCAATCGTTTCACATCTGATTTAACAATCCATGCTATTAGAAAGAAAGAAAGAAAGAAAGAAAGAAATGCTTTATTATCGCGCAAATTAGCCGCATACAACACAGTACAATAATTATAAAAATTTAACAGTACAATAAATTAAACAAAGACAAACTAAATATAAAAAAATAAGAAGAAAAAAATAACAGGTAAGGATGTTGCGCAGCTCACTCGCGATAACAGGTCAACATCTCAGCATGATGCTGTGTGATAACACAAGCAACCACACAGCGCTGGTTTTCAGATGTAACCTTAGGCGATGCGAAGTACAGAAGCTAAGCTAGCCCAGCAACAATTACAACATTAACAAATACATAATATTAAGGCTATTAGTTTGAGCTAAAATAGTTTTATGTCTGCAAGTTAATACAACTACTACTTGTATGTCTGGTTACGTACATTATTCATTAATACTTAACGCAGTTTTCAAATGCCGTTAATATGAGCTGACTTAATAACGTTATTCATAGACGTCAAAAATCACTTTTCATCTATTTAACAGCTTCTTTACCTTAAAATGTATTTGCCACCCAAATATGGCCATAGAAAAAAAAAAATAACAAAGAAAAATTGTCGCTTTTTTTGCAACTTTTTCTGTTGCATTGTGTCTGAAGTCGCTTAAACTATCACCCGGCTTCGTTTTCGGTGGCAGTCTTGATATACCCGGTATATGTTTGTATATGTTTGTGTATATGTATGTATATATGTATATGTATGTGTATATTTTGGTATATAATCGTGTATATATTTTTTTTCTGTATCTTCGAAACACCCTTTTAATCTCATCTCTGCATCTCCTAAAGGTTGACTGGTAGAAAATGCCGACGGCATTAAGTCCGCCTGTACATATTGTATAAAGTTTAAATAAATAAATAAATAAATAAAATGGCCAAGACACTTGCTTAAAAAAAATTAAAGCAGAAACATGGCGGATTTCTGTGGGCTGTACAGTCAGCAACATCGCTACACATTCACGAGATTTGGAGTTATCTTATCATGCAAAATAATAATTATTTTCAATGTCGTATGGCACTTCTCGGCATAGATGACTTTACTTGGTTATACTTTACGGCTACAGAGTATTACGTACAAATTTTAATTCTTAAAAAGGTTATCAAAAAATGTGAAGTGTTTAGCGACTTATGTTGCTGACTGTACATTTGATATAACTGTCTAATGACTGAAATTTATTTTTTTGTGAAGTGGCACTATTACTAAAATGAACGTAAGAACATCTATTATGAATATCAAACTTAATGAACGTTTTATCTCATCTTAATATGATTCAACTAATGTACGTGTATTTGGTTGATAAACGGTTTCCTATGAATAAGGGGGACAGCATCTAATTATTATACAGCCACCGTAGCATAGTTGTTTAGGCGCCGGCTGTGAAACGAAAGGCCGCGGGTTCGATCCCCGCACCGAGAGAAATATTTGTATGACACAAGTATTTGTTTCGGGTCTGGGTATGTATAAGACCTAAAAGTCTCTTAGTTCCAGATACCCACGACACAAGACTCGATCATAGTGTGTGGTCAGGACTATGTTACTGTCTTGCAAACTCATGGCAAGTGACTATCGTCATCCATGACCATTTGCGATTTTGGACGTCGCCGATATCCTAAAAATGTAGTGGAAAAAGATGGAGTTCCTAAAGTAGGAAAAGATGAAACGGAGACTGGAGAGAGAAATATTGGACCATAGGAAATTTAATGGCACTAAAAATTAACCATTCGTATTTTTATACTTCACCGCAAATAGTAAAGTACAAATACAGTTAATTGATTGTATATTATGTATTAGTATTGACAGTCAATCACCACGCACTAAAACGGTGAAGGAAAACATCGTGAGGAAACCTGCATACCATAGCGATTTATAAGAATTTCTATGGTATGTAAGTCCGCCAACCCGAACTAGGCCAGCGTGGTGGACTATATGGCCTAACTACTATCAATTGTACTGTCGATTGTAGAGGAGGCCCGTGCCCTGCAGTGGGACGTATATGGACAGATAAATAAATTTCGCTAAACAATCGTATCACTTGGATCGAGTCTTATTCATACTGTTACCTGAATTGGCTAAAGTATTACCACTTAACAGTACTTGAGGCCAAACAGCAATGTAAACGCACTGTTATGTTTCGGATTGAAGGACATTGTAGCCAGAGTAACTACTGGACATATTAAGACTTAGCATCTTATTTCTCAGGATAGCGAGCGCAGTGGTATTTACCAAGCATTGCTTTGTAATTCAAGGTGTTGTTTAGTTTTGCTCCTGATTAAGAGGTCGTATCGCTTACAATTAATTGCAATAAAATCTTTTAGTCATTTTAGGCACAATACCATACTAAATCAAACAATTGTTATAATAATCAATTCAAAATGTCATTTACACGACATTTTTGTATGTACAGTATTTTCGTAATATGGATATGATTAATTTGTTTTCCAAAATATTTCCATCTGTGTCCATATGAATTGTTACGTATTGGTATGCTTATAACAAACAGTTAAAGGTTGACGTACTATTTTGTCAGTATAAATATATAAAATTGTTGTGTCCGTTTGTGTAATTAAAATTAAAGACTATTTATATAGCTTTATCCGACTACAGGAAAAGGAGGTTCTGTAAATTGATCCGTGTATGTATGCTTGTTTTTATGCGATTTTGAAATCTGCTAATGTAATTTAAATGCATATTTCGTTTCTGCCATGTATATTTACGATACAATACCGTTGAGGTCCTTTTAAATTTTAAATTTTCGCCTTCTCTACAATCAAAATTGGCCATATCGCGGGAATCCACAAACCTATCTTGTAGAGAATTTTGAAATTATTATTCATAACTCAGCCGTGCTAAACCTGGATGCAGAAATACTTTTTGAAAATATTCTATCGTTTGGTTCATCAGTGATAATGTAGGATTCTAATGGTTAAATATTTTTTCAAATCGTTCAGTAGTTTCAAAGCCTTTTCAATGTAGACCAACTACAAAAATTATAATCATCTCGACTTCAAAAATATCAAATACCTTGACATTGGCAAAATCTACGAATCCACCGGGGACCCATCTACCATTTAAAGAGAAGTAGAAGAAGAATGCAGACAAACGAGCAAATTTTTCCTTTTAATAATATTGGCTATGAATCATTATCATCATCATCATCTCAGCCACAGGAAGTCCACTGCTGTACACAGGCCTCCCCCAAGGATCTCCACATTGTACTGTTGGAAGCGGCCTGCATCCAGCGACTTCCTGCAACATTCAAATGATTAATTAAATGAAAATAATCTTAAAATGTAATATAATGTAGTAAAAGGAAACCACGTCGAATGCCGTGTATTTTCAACAATTGTACAAACAATATTTGATGTTCTTTGTTCAATATTTTAATGTGACAAGCCAAAACTAACTAATAGCAGTTATTTATTTGCAGATTCGTATAAATACGGTACGAAAATCATTCGGTGTATAGTAAACTTTGAGAATTCAAAGAAACATATCAAAATGAAGTTCATTGCATTGGTAATTTTGGCCGTCGTGTTGGCTGCTCAGGTAAGAAATATGTTTATACCATAAGTATTATTTATTTATGTATATATCAGCCCATATACATCCTACTGCAGGGAACGGGCCTCATCTACAATCGAGAGTATGATTGAGAGTGGTTAATTATAGTTAACCACGCTGGCATAGTGCGGGTTGGCGAATTTTACATACCATAGAATTTCATACAAATCCCTATGGTATGCAGGTTTCTTCACGATGTTTTCCTTCAACGTTGAAGTGCGTGGTGATTGACTATCAATACACATATGACTCTAAAAAGTCAGAGGTATACCCAGAGATTTGCACCCCGGTAAACATGTTGGCAGCCGCGTCTAGTTTGTTACCAACAGGACACCACGTAACACGAGTATTATATTGGTCTATTATTCCAAATATGGGCCAAATTATCTCAAATATTATTATTAGTCTCGTTATCTCACTGTTTGAAAAGTCACAGGAGTGTGCCTTGGGTTTCAAACATGCGACATCAGAATGTAATTCTATATCTAAATGAATATTATTTCTTTTATTTTCCAGCCTTCTCAACAAGTACCTGCCGGAGGTAAGTGTATTTTCATTACAAGAGAAGGGTAAAAAATATCTTTATTAAGTAACATTCCCATCTGTATCAGCTCATAAGAATTTTTGTTGTTAATAAATATATATACGTCACACTAAAGGGCACGGAACTCCTCTACAATCGAGAGTATAATTGAGAGTGGTTAAACCACTATGCAATCACAACTCAATTGAAATATTTTGAACTTCTCCAATTAAGCGTCACATAAAATGAATTAATCAGTATTTTCATTCATTCAAATCTATCTTGAAATAAACATTTATGGCCTTATTGTATTTAATGTATAATTCACTGGTGGTAGGTCTCTCATATGTGAGAAGCCATCTGGGTAGGTACCACCGCAATGTCTATTTCTCCCGTGAAATAGCAGTGTAAATGCACTGTTGTGTTTCGGATTGAAGGACATTGTAGCCAGAGCAACTACTGGACATATTGAGACTTAACATCTTATGTCTCAGGATGGCGAGCGCAGTGGAATATTGCTACTGTTCATGAGCGGTCGTATCGCTTACCATCAGGCGAACGGCTTGCTCGTCTCGCCATTCAATGCAATAAAAAAAAAATAATAATAATGTCAAAACATATTATTTTAAATTATTATATTTACCTTATTTTATAATGTTAAAATACCTTATTTTATAATGTTAAATTACCTTATTTTAACCTAAACTATATTTGAAATAAAGTATTTTAAAGGTACTATCTGATTTTCCAGAGATATTGTTATAATAATACACTAATAAATATATTTATTTGACATATTTAATATTCTTCTCAGGTGCCGATACAGGTGCTGCAGTAGGTAATTAAATTCTTTTTCTTATATTATTTAATTAATTAATACGAACCCGAGACTTCTTATTTTTATTATCTTTAGAATCATACTGTAGTACAACTACGCCTGTAAAAACATGTAATCTCTGGAATGAACTCCCTGCATCAGTGTTTCCTGAGCGCTATGACCTGTCCTTCTTCAAACGAGGTTTAAAGAGAGTACTCTCCTTAAGGTAGGCAGCGACTTTGTTGTGCCCCTGACACTGCAGAGGTCCATGAGCAGTGGTAGCCGCTTACCATCAGGCAGAGCGCTGGGTCGTCTGCAAAAAGGGCAATAAGAAAACAGAGAACATATTATTACACTATCTAGATACATATAACTCAAAGTTGACTGACTGACATAGTGATCTATCAACGCACAGCCCAAACCACTGGACGGATCGGGCTGAAAATTGGCATGCAGGTAGATGTTATGACGTAGGCATCCGCTAAGAAAGGATTTTGATAAATTCCATCCATAAGCGGATAAAATAGACTCAAAAGCTATTATATTATTATATTAATTTCAGCATCTGGAGTTGCGGGTGCGACGGCAGCTGGCGCTGGCGCAGGTAACAATAAAACTATAAACATAATCTACACTCTAAAACATCCATCAGCCTCCACTGTCCAATTGTATGGCAAAGGATTCTACCCTCTACCTTACCTTACCTTTACTGATGGTCTCTTATATGTGAGAGGCCGCCTGGGTGGGTACCACCGCAATGTCTTTAGTCTATGTATCTTATACTACATTATGTTATGAGAGACCGACCACCAATTGTCTTCCAAGCAATTCTATATAATGATTAATGATTTAATAGCAACAGTTTATACAATTATATTGATTTCAGCAACTGGGGCGACTGGCGCGGCAGGCGCTACGGCTGGAACCGCGGCCGCGGCCGGCGCAGGCGCAGGTAACTAGACTTTTCACTATACCGGGTAAATCCAGAGTGCTATCGAAAACGAAGCCGGGTGGTAGTTTAGTGATTTCAAACACAATGGATATATACAGCGAAAGACAATAAAACCCACTCCAGTAAGTTTTGGGTTTCCGTTCTATTGAGGAACGGCAAGGCAAACTGAAACTTACCGGAAAGGCTTGTAAATTTTGTAATCATCACTACAATGTAAACTGGTTTTGAAAAAAACAACACTGGAGTTTCTTACCCGTTCTTCTCTGGTGAAAACCGCTTTCCGAACCGGGTGGTAGATCAAAAAATGACTGAATCTGAATGATGTTGAACATTTTAATTGATTCAATAAATTATTTCCATTTTATTTCATCACTACCAACAATACATACAATAATATTGATTACAGCAAGCGGAGCAACAGGCGCGGCTGGTACCGCGGCGGCTGCCGGCGTAGGTGCAGGTAACTATACTAAACTAATGATTAAATAAATAAACACACCAACAGTCATTTACATAGTCCTGACCCCACACTAAGATCGAGGGCCCTACTATCGAAACTTCGGATGATCGAAGTTTATATACGATACGAATGTACCTACATATACTTAAGGTCGTTATTGACTTATGGTCGTAACTATAGACTTATGGTTACAATGTACGTTATACAACTTACTGGTGGTAGGTCTCTCATATGTGAGAGGCCATCTGGGTAGGTACCACCGTAATGTCTATTTCTCCCGTGAAACAACACTGTTTAAATGCACTGTTGTGTTTCGGATTGAAGGACATTGTAGCCAGAGCAACTACTGGACATATTGAGACTTAACATCTTATGTCTCAGGATGGCGAGCGCAGTGGAATGTTGCTACTGTTTATGAGCGGCCGTATCGCTTACCATCAGGCGAACGGCTTGCTCGCCTAGCCATTCACTGCAATAAAAAAAAAATACAAATTCGAACTTTTACAGAGTAGATACATTCGTATCGTATAAAAAACTTCGATCGTCCGATGTTTCGAACTTCGTTTCGGATGAATATAGTAGGGCCCCGAGTCTTGTGTCGTGGGTATCAGGAACTACGAGAGACTTTATGGTTTCACAAACACCCAGACCCGAAACAAATACTTGTGGTATTGATTAATGTATTCATTTTTGTCAAAAGTCATAGGACAAATATTGATGTATGTAAGCTAAGTAGTCCTGCGACGTTGTTAATGTTTTACAAATAATCCTGTATATATTATTGCAATGAATGGTGAGACGAGCATGCCTTTCGCCTGATGGTAAGCGATGCTACCGCTCATGAACAGTAGCAAAACCAAACGCCATGAATTACAAAGCTATGCTTCGAATTCCACTGCACTCGCCATGTTATTAACTCCTGTACACAATGAACAGACTACCCATATTCTTTCATATGTCCAGTGGTGGGGAGAAGGGGCCCAAAAATCTCCAAGAATCTCCCAAAATCAATTATTATCATGCCCAGGGCAATAAATAATATAAATCAAGTAGTAAAGCTATCGCCGACGTTCAATATTATAACCATACTGTACTGTATTAGCTCATAGTCGCCTATTGTAGTTGTTTGTGGTAGAGCCACACTGCTGTCAGTCATGACTCAGCATGAATAGGAAGATTCGTCCAGGGCGGTACTACTGTCTCCCAAGAGCTCGATGTTAAGCATCAGCTTTGCCGTCGCGTTTCGTAGAGTGCGATTGCCGGATGCCCAATACCCCTTTCCTCCTCCCATCCTTTTTCTTTACCGCTCCCCTCCCGATTTGATGGCCCAGTAACACATTGGTCCAAGCATTGTGGATGTTCGTGGGCGGCAGTGATTACCATCAGGTGATTTGTCGGAACTATTGAATTAAAAAAGCACGAAACTCCTCTGAAATCGAGAGTTCAATGAAGCTTAGGCCAATGACCTACACGCTGGTCTAGTGCGGGTTGGAGGACTTCATTTATACAATATATGCCATTACAATACAAATTTATAATTCAAGCAATCGATATAAACTGTTCCGTTAAAGCAATGACTACCAATAAAAGTTTCAACGATAACTTTATTTTGACTTGATTCATACAAAATATAATTACAACACTACAATACAACATTTCAATTTCAGCATCTGGAGCCACCGCAGCGGCTGGTACTGTAGCAGCAACTGGTGCTGGCGCAGGTAAGAGAAAAAATCGAATCTAAAGAGTTTATCAAGACTACTACCGAAAACGAGGCTGGGTGGTAGTTTTAATGGCTACAAACAAAATGCAAAAAAAAACACAAAACTAGTCGCAATATTTTTGCAAAAATTAGAGATTTTCCCACCCTCACACTCACCACTGCAACTCCTGTCAGCCAGGATCAACAGTGGCACACAAAGAATTGACACCGAGCTCTGGAGCTCGGCGAGTCTCTCAGGAACACTAGCTTGTGTGGTATGTGGATATTTGTGAGATGAAAGGTTTCTCGTAGAGTCTCATACATACGACCAGGGCATAAAGTTTAAATTAGTGGTGGATATTTGTGACATTGACTAGACGCGGCTGCCCACATGTTCACGGTGGTCGCGGGTTCAAATCCCAGGGCACACCTCTGACTTGTCGGAGTCATGTGTGTATTGATAGTCAATCACCACGCACTAAAACGGTGAAGGAAAACATCGTGAGGAAACCTGCATACCATAGCGATTAATAAGAATTTCTATGGTATGTAAGTCCGCCAACCCGCACTAGGCCAGCGTGGTGGACTATATGGCCTAACCACTCTCAATCGTATTCTCGATTGTAGAGTAGGCCCGTGCCCTGCAGTGGGACGTATATGGGCTGATACAGACAGATTTGTGACATTAAAAAATCTTGTAGAACTTCATACCCATAACCAAGACTTATATCTTAGTGTAAGTTCAGGATAATTTATGACTGTCAGGTGTATTATAAAAATTGTGACAAGCTTCTTATTGGCAAACTATAACACTCCAATTTACTAAGGAATTACAAGATATTCTTTATATTGCAGCTGCTGGTGCTACCGATGTAGCAACAGCTGGAGTGGCAGCCGGCACTGCAGTAGGTAATATAAAAAAATATTCTAAATCTTTTTATGCTGTTGTTTTTTTTCTTTTGACATTCTCATTGTAAAATAACTAAAGAAAACGAAAAACATATTAACGACATTGTAAGTTCTGCATTAGGAAAATATATAGAGCTGAAGAAGTTATATGTTTGAACGATCTAATGTGTGGGTGTGGCTGTATAGCGGCAGTGCAGTGTGTAAGCTAAGGTGAAGCGTAGTGAAGGCGATCACAGTGATGCACGGAAATAAAAACTAGCGCTAAGCAGCAACAGTATATTGAAACTTTACAATAACAGGACGATATAGTATAGAGTAACGCGCGAACTTGTAGACAGTGGTAAGCGGAGTGAATCGGCAGTTTTTTAATTCCCGTTAGTCCTGAGCGACGAACATTGCCGAAGACTCCCGAGTGTCGCCGAAGTGTCGAGTCGAGGTCCAATCCCCGTGCGTTGCTGGGTCTTGACCAATCGGAGACGTATGCTGCGCGATTCAACGCCGTCTGTCGGTGACAAGAGGCAACAGCCGTCACGTGGGCTGTGCGTGCTGCTTGAAGCATGACGTAAGTAGCGCCACCTAGCGTCGCAGTTAAACCGCGCTCTAGCGCCATCTAGTAACGTCATGAAGACAACTGTCGGTGACGTGTTGTGTGCCCGCGCAGCTTTTAGTTAGCGGAGGGACCGCTACATATTCCCCCCGGCCAGACCGTAACTACGGTCGATAACGATCTGGTATCTTCACGCGGCGGCCGCTTTTCGTGGACTTCTGCGGAGCTAGTGGCGTAGTAGCAGGCGCTGGAAACACTGGTTCACGCATCATATAAGCTGGCTTTAGTCTGTCAACAGAAATAGTTACCGGTTTACCTTTTATTTCTAAGGTAAAAAATTTTGGTTGACGTCTAATGACCTTAAAAGGACCAGCGTAAGGTGGTTCTAGAGAACCACGCACGTGGTCTTGTCTGAGAAACACACGTGAAGAAGTCTGTAGGTCGACTGGTATGTAGAAGGGTGATGAACTAGTGTGCCACGACGTTGGTTTCGGTGTCAGTTGGTTCATATATGATTTCAGGCGAGTGGAATACTCCGTGATATCCTCGGTGCTGACATTGTCCTTTGGGGACAAAAATTGTCCTGGCAAGCGAAGAGTTTCCCCGTAAACTAGTTCGGCAGGGGTATTCTGTAGGTCTTCTTTCCAGGAACTGCGTATGCCAAGAAGTATTAGTGGTAGAGCTTCGGTCCATTGTGCTGGAGAGTGACACATGATAGCGGACTTCAACTGTCGATGAAATCGCTCGATTATGCCATTTGAAGCTGGGTGATATGCAGTGGTACGGAAGTGACGAGCGCCAATCAAGGTAGTAAGAGCCTTGAAGAGGTGGGACTCGAACTGACGTCCACGGTCTGTTGTTACGCGAGTTGGACACCCAAATCTGGCTACCCAGCCAGACACAAGAGCCATGGCACAGGATTCTGCTGTGATGTCCTGGAGCGGATACGCCTCAGGCCACCGAGTGAAGCGGTCGATGACTGTAAGGCAGTATCTGTAATTAGATGAAATAGTTAGTGGCCCTACGATATCGAGGTGTATGTGGGAGAATCTTGAAGAGGGAACGTGGAAATTGGAAAGTGGGGAAATGGTATGACGAGTAATTTTAGATTTCTGGCATGGTAAGCAATGCCTAGTCCACTCTCTACAATCTTTACGTATCCCTGGCCACACAAATCTCTCAGTGACCAGTCGCACTGTAGCTGATCTTCCGGGATGGTGAAGATTATGTAACATGTCGAAAACTCTCTTCCTGAATTCGGGTGTGACGTAAGGGCGCGAGGATTGTACTGAGACGTCGCAATAAATCGGCACGTTACTGTCACAGGTTACCATCTTCTTCAGTTTAAGGGTCGTGCCACGACGGAGCAAATCTTGCAGCTCTGGATCATTTTCCTGAGATTGTGCAAGTTCTTCATAATCTATGGCTAGAGTAACCTCTTCCACGCGTGAAAGTGCGTCTGCTACTTCGTTTTTGTCACCGGGAATGTACCTTAAGTCCGTTGTGTACTGGGAGATATAATCGAGGTAGCGAAATTGTCTTGGCGAAAATGATTCTCTGTTTCGTGAAAATGCGTATATGAGCGGTTTGTGATCAGTGTACACAATAAAATTTCGCGCTTCGACCATGTGACGGAAGTATTTTATCGCTTCGTAAACTGCAAGTAACTCACGATCGTACGGGCTATACTTTTTCTGTGACGTACTCAGTTTATGCGAATAAAATGCGAGCGGTTGCCAGTCATTATTACTGCGTTGTTGTAACACGGCCCCAATCGCAGAGTCAGAGGCGTCTGTCACAATGGCCAGTTCTGCGGACGGGTCTGGATGGGCCAAGAGTGTTGCTTGCGCCAAGGAATCCTTGCATTTTTCGAAAACTTGAACCAAATCGGAAGTCATTTCAATAGGAGTAGAGCTTTTTGCATTGGTACCTGCGAGTAAGTTGTTTAGAGGCGCTTGAAGTTGCGCTGCGTGGGGCATAAATCGGCGATAAAAATTTATCATGCCCAAGAATCTTCGGAGCTCCTTCGCAGTCTTCGGGACCGGAAACTGTTTGAGTGCAGCAATCTTTGTGTCCAGAGGTTTGGTACCGGCGGCTGAAATCAAGTAACCGAGAAATTTGACTTCTGCTTGACCCAGTATACACTTAGAGGTGTTTATTAAAATTCCGTAGCGTTTCAAGCGGTCAAATAATTGACGCAAGTGTGTGCGATGCTGCTCTGGAGATTTAGAAAAAACAAGGATGTCGTCAATATAGCCAAAACAAAAATCCAGTCCAAGTAACACTTCGTCGATAAATCTTTGGAATGTCTGCGCAGCGTTTCGTAAACCAAATGTCATATAACGGAATTCAAACAAACCGAATGGTGTAGAGATTGCAGTTTTCGGAATGTCATCTGGGTTCATCGGAATTTGGTGGTAGGCCTTAACTAGATCTATGACAGAAAATACCGAACATCCTGAGAGTTGGTGCGAAAAGTCATGGATGTGGCGAATAGGGTATCTGTCAGGTATTGTTCTCGCATTGAGCGCTCTATAGTCGCCACACGGTCTCCAACCGGAATCTTTTTTCTTAACTAAATGGAGTGCGGATGACCAAGAACTTTCGGAACGCTGAGCTATACCTGACTTCAACATGTCTTCAAATTCCTTTTTTGCTGCTTGAAGACGAATCGGATCTAAGCGTCGCGGCTTGCTCGAAACTGGAGGCCCTGGGGTGGTCCTGAGGTAGTGCACAGTGTTGTGTTTTGGTTCAGATAAAATACCTGCAGGTCGGGTGATTTCCGGAAACTCACGCAGTAGGTCGTGGTATGTGGTCTCACCAGTGATGACTTTCACAGAAGATATGTCGCCATCTGTTGAATTTGCGTTGACTGCAGCCACTGAAACCGTCGTAGTTCCGTCAATCAATCGCTGGCTTCTGCAATCCACAAGCAGATTATAAAAGCTTAAAAAATCCACTCCAATAATAGGTTTCGAAACGTCTGCGATTGTGAAATTCCACGTAAATACGCGCCTTAAGCCAAGGTTCAAGTGCAGTGTCATAGGTCCGAATGTGTGTATAACAGAGTTGTTTGCAGCTACCAGGTCGTAGTTGGTGCGTGTGCAGGGCGTCTTAACTGCTGACCGCGGAAAAACGCACAAGTCAGAACCTGTATCCACCAGGAATCGCATCTTAGATGTTCGGTCGACGACAAATAGACGGCCTGTAGATGTAGGGCAGTCGTTGGCCGCTACTTGCGACCGCCCTGCGAGTTTAACGCATCGTTAAAAGAACAAGGTTGCTTACATTTCATTGCCTTTGACCCGTAGGTATAGTGGTAGTAGCAATGCGGGTGATCCACTGGTGGTTGCCGAGGTCTGGAACGACTACGTGACTTTTGGTACCTTCCCATTTTGTGACGAGAACGGTTGCGTCCTGCTTCGCTTTGCTGCGCAGTGAGCAACGCGACCTGCCGTGTGAGCTCGCTAATCTGCTTAGTCATCTTCTCGTAGCGCGAATCTTCCGACGACGTACTGGCTACCTGAGGAATTGTAGGTGCAATTTCGTGAACTTTGTCCGCTAACTCGGCAAGTTTGTCAAGCGGCAACTCCATATGAGGAGCGATAACAGATTGTACGTTTTGCGGCAAACGACTAGACCACAATGTATTTAAAAAATCGGGTGGACATGACGGACCCGCTAATCCCATCAGATGTCGCAAAAATTGGGATGGCTTGCGGTCTCCAAGCTCCTCGTGCATCAGTAATTGTTTCACTCGCTTTTCTTGAGAGGCCGAGAGGCGCTTAATAAGCTCGGCTTTCAGTTTGTCGTATCTGCCCGTTGCGGGTGGGTTAGTTATAATGTCCTTGACCTCTATTGCGTAGCGCGGCTCTAGTTGAGCCATTACATAGTAATACTTGGTCTCGTCGCTAGTGATCTTAGAAAGGATAAATTGACCTTCCATTTGAGCGAACCATAAAGCGGGTTCTTCAGGCCAAAATGGGGGTATTCGAACTCCCACACGCAATACTTCCTCCTTACTATCTCTCGCAGGCGTTGGTTCACTCATCTTTGAGATTTAAAAAAAATAACGGCTCACCTTGAGTAAGTTTTTAGTCTTACGGTTAATGCGTGTCCGTTTTCTCCAGAGTCAGTCACAGCGTACCCACGAAGATCTTGAGAGTCTTGATCACGACGATCACGTCGGGGTCACCAATTTGTGGGTGTGGCTGTATAGCGGCAGTGCAGTGTGTAAGCTAAGGTGAAGCGTAGTGAAGGCGATCACAGTGATGCACGGAAATAAAAACTAGCGCTAAGCAGCAACAGTATATTGAAACTTTACAATAACAGGACGATATAGTATAGAGTAACGCGCGAACTTGTAGACAGTGGTAAGCGGAGTGAATCGGCAGTTTTTTAATTCCCGTTAGTCCTGAGCGACGAACATTGCCGAAGACTCCCGAGTGTCGCCGAAGTGTCGAGTCGAGGTCCAATCCCCGTGCGTTGCTGGGTCTTGACCAATCGGAGACGTATGCTGCGCGATTCAACGCCGTCTGTCGGTGACAAGAGGCAACAGCCGTCACGTGGGCTGTGCGTGCTGCTTGAAGCATGACGTAAGTAGCGCCACCTAGCGTCGCAGTTAAACCGCGCTCTAGCGCCATCTAGTAACGTCATGAAGACAACTGTCGGTGACGTGTTGTGTGCCCGCGCAGCTTTTAGTTAGCGGAGGGACCGCTACAAATGATTAAATTGATTGCTGTTGGATTGTCCATTTGTCAAAGAAGACTATAAGGCACTTTTCTCTTTGGAAAGTTTTTCACCCGGATGACTCCGGGAGCAGTACTAGTCAATTTTATGCATATATACCTTGGACTTATCGATAATTGCAAACTAATGCATAATATGAAATATAATATAGAGATTTAAGACCTTATTAACAGACAGTCAATTTCATTTGAAATTTCTTGCAGCGACTGGAGCAACTGGTTTAGCAGGTCAAGGCGCAGGTGCTGGTGCTCCTACAGGTAAAAACTCAACAATAGACTATACCTTGAGAAACTTATATATATTTTACTGATCTGCTGGTACTGCACTTCACCTGATGGTATGCGCAAATGCTATCCAGGCAAAGTATGGAATGGCTTCAGTCGGCAGTCCCATGCCATTGGAAACAATTATGCCGGCCTGCTAAGATAACTCTTCATACTACGGTGGAAGGACCCAGGATTGTAGAAAGGAGGGAATACGCGTGACGGCAAACAATTCCAGAGCCTGACGGTGCGGCATAAAAAAGAATTTGCGAAACTTTTGGTTCGTGCTGAGTTGGTTTGAACCATCAAGCTATGACTTGAGCAAGCCATTTTCGAAGACCAGACGATTTTTTAGTAATTTCCTTGGTATCCCTTGTGTTGTACTGTATCAGACCATATACGTCCCACTGCAGGGCACGGACCTACTCTACAATCGGGAGTACGATTGAGAGTGGTTAGGTCATATAGTCCGCCACTCTGGTTTAGTGCCGGTTTGCGGACTTTACACCATAGAAATTATACAAATCGCTATAGCATTCAGGTTTCCTCACGATGTTCTCCTTCACCGTTTTAGTGCGTGGTGATTGACTATCAATACACACATGAATTCGAAAAGTCAGATATGGTATTGTATCCCTTATGTTATGATATAATTTTGTAATACAGGCACCGGAGTTGCTGACTCCGCAGGCAGCGGTGTAGCGGCTGTGGTTTCAACAGGTGATCATTATTAAACATAATTAAAACATACATTCAAGCTATTTCTTAAAGGCTTTTTATTGGTATGAATGACGAGACTAGCATGCCATTAGCCTGATGGTAAGAGATACGACCACTAGCTAAACCAAACACCATGAATTGTAAAGCAATGCTTAGGATTTCACTGCGCTCGCCATTTTGATACATAAGATGTTAAGTCCCAATATCAAGTTCAAGTCCAGTTGTTACTCTGGCTACAATTCCTTCAGTCGGTCACAACAGTGCATTTACACTGGTGTTGCGAAGGAGAAATATACATGCAATGTCTATTCAATGCAGCCTATCATACTTGCGATACCATCTGTAATTCATTAGATCATTTAGTCAATTTATCGTGTATCAAAGATGTAATTATTTCACAGGAACTTCGGTTGCCAATGGCGGCGCTGGTGGTTTGCCTTCTACTGGCGGATCTTCAGGTAAATATTAAATCATTCTACTAATAATGGGAATCATTGCTATTTCAAATTCACATCATCACCTTGTTATTTCTGAAGTGTTAGCATGCTCTATATTTCTGCTATTGCTAATGGCCCTCTACACATTTAAAAAAAAACTGACCAACATACCGGGTATCTCAAGACTGCTACCGAAAACGAAGCCGGGTGGTAGTTTTAGTGACTACAAACATAATGCAACTAAAAATTTCGCAAAGAAACGCGACAACTATTTTTTATGATTTTTTAAAAATCGTAATTTTTGGGTGTTAACTCCATAGTTTATGCTAAAATAATAATTTAAACTCTTTTATACCTTAGAGTATTTATAAATAAAAGGGTATACACTATTATTTTGGAAAAAAATGTATTTACCACCCAAATATGGCCATAGGAAAAAAATTGACGCTTTTTTTGCAACTTTTTCTGTTGAATTGTGTCTGAAGTCACTTAAACTACCACCCGGCTTCATTTTCGGTAGCAGTCTTGATATACCCTGTATATTATAACCCGTTTTCACATCTAAAATGACACGCAGAAAATTGACTGTTCAGTTTCTTCTTTAAATGAGTTCGAAAAAAACTCACTCTTTCATTGATTTCACGGGATCGTATAAAAATATTAGCCGATTGGCTTTGTGAATAACAATGGCAAATCGCGAATGTTATAATCGACTTCACTTGCTATTTGTGATTGCTATTGCTAATGCTATTTATTAAATAAATAACACCCAACAGTCACATACATATTCCTGACCCCACACTAAGATACAAGTCTAAGTCTTGTGTCGTGGGTATCAGGAACTACGAGAGACATTTTCGTTCTCACAAACACCCAGACCCGGAAGAAATATTTGTGGTCCGCACAAACATTTCTCTCGGTGCGAGGATCGAACCCGCGGCCTCTCGTTTCACAGGCAGCGTCTAACCAACTGCGCCACGGAGGCTGTCATTCTGTGTTATTCCAACACGACATTCTACTAACATTGCTTTTCTTCTTATTAAATTCTCTCTTATTTTCAGACTGCAACACCGGCAAGGATCAGGGTCTAGGATTTGGTTTCGGATTACGTATGTATTTTTATCTTTCTCATTCTTGTAATATTTATAATACGTAGAAAGAGATAGACCATCATTTCAAAAAATGCATATAGAATTGTTTTTAAAATTTCTTATATTCATGTTTTTCTTTTTTGTTACAGCGGAATTGGGCACAAGCATTGTAGAAGGTATGACACTTATTCCTGCATACTCAAACACCAATCAAATATTAAGTAGCACTTTTCTACTCACATCCCACTTAACCAGTATATTTAAGAGGGTCTTGCGTGGTTAAGTGAAACATAACATTAGTGGTATTCGAGTATTCGGCCGTTTATTGACATTATTTAAAACTTAAATATGACATTGAAATCGAATAGAATAATAAAATAAAAACCAACAAATCCTATAAAAATCATTACGCTGTTTTTTATTAATGTGAATGGCGAGACGAGCATGCGGTTCGTCTGATGGTAGGCGACACGACCGCTCATGAAACCAAAACCAAACAACACCTAGGTTACAAAGCAATGTTTGGCATTCTATTACATTACTTTGATTAGGGGAAAGGGACTAATAGTAGGTATTGCTTGGAGTCGTTACATGGAAAAATATGCGGTCGCTTTTCTCCCTAGTTTTTTTTTGTTATTGCAAGGAATGGCGAAACGAGTAAGCCGTTCGCCTGATGGTAAGCGATACGACCGCTCATAAACAGTAGGAATATTCCACTGCGCTCGCCATCCTGAGACATAAGATGTTAAGTCTCAATATGTCCAGTAGTTACTCTGGCTACAATGTCCTTCAATCCGAAACACAACAGTGCATTTACGCAGTGTTGTTTCACGGGAGAAATAGACATTGCGGTGGTACCTACCCAGATGGCTTCTCACATATGAGAGACCTACCACCAGTGATTATTTGAAGTCGCCCACAGAGGGCGCGACAGTCACAGATATGTTTTAATTTTCCTTCTAGTATGATATATAATATAATGATATATTTCCATTCACAGGTGGTCTCAAAGCAACTCTCGGAGGTAATACTAATTTTATATTTAATAAAATACCTTATTTATCATTTAACACGTTTCCTGTGGCAAAGATTTTTCTATTCTTTCCATTCCTGCGGTACAAGGCGTGCTATACCTGGTCATAAAACTACCATTGGTAGTACAAGGCATATTAAACCCTGTACCGATTAAGAAAGTTAAATCCGTCCTATTATGAATGGCGAGACGAAGATGCCATTCGCCCAATGGTAAGCAATTAGACCGCTCATAGACAGTAGCAAAACCAAACCACACCATTAATTTCAAAGCAATGTTTGGCATTCCTCTGCCCTATCCAGTGGTTACTCTGGCTACAATATCTTTCAATCCGAAACACAAAAGTGCATTTACACTGCTGTTTGACGGGAGAAATAGACAAAATATTTTTTATTTTATACGTGGACGTCGAACGTCCGAAAATTCGAAATTCGTGTCGGAGTATAGAATATCCCCTCTGTCTCTGAGGCAATGTACTTGTACTAGTTGTAGTGCAGTTATAAAAAAATAATACAAAAAAAAATAAAAGTCATATTTAAAAAATTCCTTCGCAGAGATGTTTCAGGACTCATTAGTCATTTTATCAGAATAAAAATGCCAATACCAAATCAAATGGATATAACCCGTTATGTGCTTATAACTAATATATATTTTTATATTTACAGGTGGAGTTGGCATTTTTGGACGTAAGTAAAAAAAATATACCAAAAATAAAATTGAATTGGTTACTATTTGGCATATATTTTTTAATGATCTTAGAAAACTGCCTCGGTAGTATAGTTGTACTGCGGCACGCTTGCAAAGCTAAGATCTCGGGTTCGAATCCCGAGTCGGGCAGTGCTAATGGAATTTTCTATTCATTATCAGCCCGGACTCAGGAATTGGTGTCCGATATGTCGATAGGCTCACCCCCTATCACATCATGTGACGGAACATACAAAGCGAAATTTGGTGTCCAGGCATCTCTGCCTATCCCTTATGGGAAAAAGGCGTGAGTTTATGTATATTAGAATAATCAATTAAATTAAAACTACAAAAAACGATCTTATATATTTTTATTTAGTCTGATGGAATCGCATTCACTAAAAAATAAATCCACCACAGCGCAGTAATTTCCAAATCTGTGAAACGGGATGGCACGGGTTCAATACCCGTACTAACCAATGTTTGTGCTTCCTACAAATATATTTTGTTGTATCCAAAAAACAATGCTGTATTGTAAGTAAGTGAAGTAACTTATAACAAGAAGTCGATTGAGAGGGCTTAGGCCGTCACCAACTAGCCTAGTGAGGGTTGACGGACTTCGCAAACAATATAAAATCTTATCTCTATTTACTAAATAATTGTTTTCTCTTGCAGGCTAAATCTGCGTTCAAGACAGAAGCTATAGATCTAAGAATCTATTAAAAACTTCAATTATTTATATCATAGTTTATTTTGTAATTGCCTCTTTAGTGTTTTAAATAAGGCAACATATGCTAATAGTATACTTCTATTTCAAGAGACAAATATGTATTTTCAGTAGTTTGTTGTAATAAATTATATTTTTCTAATATTTCTTTTATTTATTTGATACTACATCAATACATTAAGGTTTAAATACCAGAGCTGACACGATATGAAAACAGCGCAGTAATAATAAATCTTATTAAAATCATCGATCTTACAATTAAAATAATACAGCAATATTTAAAACGTTATTCTTTGCTTACATGGTCATTTTTCAACTTATACGTGTACGGGTGCTCGCACTTACACTTTTCAAAATGGCGGCCAATATTCCGACTGTCAATTAAGAATATCGGCACAAAGGCTCCCACATTTCAAGGTTTTTGGTTCTGCTATTGTTCATTAGCGGCCGTATCGCTTACCAATAAGCGAACGGCATGCTCGTCTCGCCATTCATTGCAATAAAAAAACTCTTGGGTATATTTATTTATTTTTCGTAGTAAAGAAGGCACAATGTGGTTTTGTTTTTATTTATCCAGCTGAAAAATGCATATTAATGTTGCCATTAAGTCATTTCATTAAGGGCCGATACCAATAATCAATCGGAAAAATTCGATTGAAGTCAATCTGGATTGTTTTCTACTTTTAGATTTGTCATTTACCATGTTGCCATAGTTTTTTCACTACTGAGATTGATTATTAGCAATATAGTATCAGAAATAAGACTGAGCTGTCAATCTCAAACGGCAAATTTTGGTTTGGGATTGTTTATTGGCAGCGACTGTAAAGTCTATAAGATAATGTTTGACGTTGATAAATTATATTCAAAAGAGAAATAAAAGACTGTATATATGTGTAAATCTGAAACAAAGTTCAAAACTTCGTGACGTTTTTCGTTTCGAAACCTACTCTGTAATACGAAATTCGAATCTTCGGATCGTAGAATGAATGATTCGAATATATCGGCAATCCGAACATTTACATTTTTATTTACTATATTCATCCGAAACGAAGTTCGAAACTTCGGACGAACGAAGTTTGTGACGATACGAACGTACCTACTCTGTAAATATTCGTATTGCCGATATATTGGAATAATTCATTCTTCGATCCGAAGATTCGAATTTCGTGTTACAGAGTAGGTTTCGAAACGAAAAACGTCACGAAGTTTCGAACTTCGTTTCGGATTTACACATAGGTATATTATATTTATAGGTATATAGTAGGGCCCCTGGTTAGATATTACCACAGTGTCTATTTCTCCCGCCAAAAGGCACTGTAAATAGCACGCTTATGTACCGATTTGAAGAGAATTGTAGCCAGAGTATTTACTGGATATATTGAGACTTAATATTTTATGTCTCAGGATGGCGAGCGCAGCGGAATGCCAAGCATTACGTTGTAATTCAAGGTGTTGTTTGGTTCTGCTACTGTTCATGAGCGGTTATATCGCTTACCATCAGGTGAACGGCATGCTCGTCTCGCCATTCATTGCAATAAAATAAAAAGTTTTATTGCAGTCACTTTGTCGTAGAAGTAAAAATATATCTTTACTGACTTGCGAATCGAATCGTGTATTTCAGGCCGAGATAATGTTGAATCACTCTATCTATTAAAAAACGCAACAAAATCCGTTATGTATTTTTAAAGATCTTAGCATACCTACATAGGAACAGAGAGACGGGAAGTGAATTTATTTTGTACTCTATAGATGAGTATACTGATTAATTAAATAAGATTAAATTATAGTGCATACCGATTCCGCGTTTTGGGCGACTTCTTTTAAATATAATTTTTAATCAATTATTATTAATTATTTACTAACTGCTCTGAACTCAACTTAGCTGGGACTCCTGTATAATTGCTTTATGGTAAACTTATTTTGAAAAGAAGAACGCTAGATTCCTTGTCCTTTCTTGTTCGAAAACAGCCTTGTGAACCGGGTGGTTGTGAAAAAAAATGAGTCTGAATAATATGACATTTTATGCATTCAATAAAATTTATTTTCATTTCATTGCATCGTTTTATATGGATAGCGCGGTAGGACGTGTAGTTGGAGACTTTGATCTGAAAAAAACACAAAATAATATTTTATTACTCTTAACGCGACCAGAAATTACCGAAAACCTATCACGTATTCCAACCTCAATGCCGAAAACAGAAAATATTCGCTATATATGAACAGTCCAATACACATTCACGAGATTTGGAATTGTCTTATCATCCAAAATAATAATTATTTTCCGTTATTTTCAATATCGTATGACACTTCTCGACATAGATGACTTTACTTGGTTATATTTTACGACTACAGAGTAGTACGTACAAATTTTAATTCATAAAAAGGTTATCAAAAAATGTGAAGTGTTCAGCGACTTATGTTGCTGACTGAAAAATACATAAAATTATAAATGTATATTTACCAGTTTTCTACAATAAGATTTTTAGGCAAGGAAAACACGACGGACTCAAAGGAGGATGCCCATTTTACTATGAATCTTAGTATCGGTGCGAAGATTGTTGTCCCTCGATGAAACCTACTTTTTGTGTAGGGAAAAAATATATTTTTAAGAAATATAAACATAATTGAGATCCAGGCACGGAGTTTTTTAGAAATGAACTTGAAGTCCAATAAAAATATATTTTTATATAGGGCTTTGTGAACAAAACGTAAACTTTGATGATAATTACTTTATTTTGTAAAAATCTGTCACCCGGGATAAAACAGGAAAACGTTTAAGGACAAACCATAATAAATCCTAAAATAAATTTTAAGCAGTATCGGGATCGATGATATTTTTTACCGATACTATGAATGAGCATCCTCCTTTGTATACCAGATAATTAGACTATTTACGCCCAGATACTGGAACGCAACTTAAATATAACTTGCGCTTAACTACGTTAATCCCAATTAAATGTACTGGCTAAGTGGGCCGTGCGCTGTTATGAGCAACTTATTATTTGAATGCCGTTCTAGTATTCGGGCGTTATTTTACCTGAACATTTTCTGGAGCCTAATAATTTAGCTCGAAATGGCAGCTCCTCCAAGGCCCAGACCTTCGAGTACACCTCCAAGGCCGCCAAGGTCTAGACCGGCAATTCCTGCAAAAGTTTTAAGAAAGCCACTGATCCCGAAGGAAATCCGCCAATACCATGTCGGTGACAATAGAATAAGGGAGGTTACTCTATATAAACGATACGAACTTCGAATGTTCGGATATTCGACGTTCGGAGTAAGATTTCCACTTCGAAAAATGAAACCTTTTTTTTACTATAATTATCATTTTCCCCGAACAAAGTCTTTGGTTGCGACATACGTTAAAGGAATCCAAATGTGGACTGTCGGAACATTCGAAGTTCCTAACGTTTTTATTGTTACTCTACACGTTTTTTATGGGGACGAATTTTTGTATTCTTTACTAAGCACAATTTCTCTATTTGCGACTCTTTAATGCCAAAGATAATTAGTATATTTACTATTGGAGCAGACGTCAGCAAAATCTGTCCAATTCTATATAGGACCAGGACCCCGGGAATAAAGAAGAATGAGAAGGAGGATAGTATTACATTCTATGAGTGACAGAGACAGTAATAGTGGTACATGTACCGTTCTATTTGCTACACACATTTTGTTCCTTTTGTCTCCTCTAGTATAATATCTCCAAGGTTAACATCAAAAGTATTGTGAAGATAACTTACCATTCATAACAGGCACACCTATAAGAAAACAAAAGATTCGCTTATGTACGTTAAATTAAAATAATAATAAATATTATGAGCCTTGTAGCTATACACTTACAAAAAGTCGGCACCTGCAACAGAACAAATAATAAGTTTAATATAATTAAACATTATATAGTAAATCTGTAGAAAAATTAATATAATTGCACTTGAATTACGAATGAATCCTAAGAAACTCATATATAATTTAGCAACAGTGTACACTAACTTGTGTGTAGTGCGTGGTGGCCTGTTGGTAAACGGACTAGACGCGGCTGCCCACATAGTCACGGTTGTCGCGGGTTCGAATCCCAGGGCACACCTCTGATTTTTCGGAGTCATGTGTGTATTGATAGTCAATCACCACGCACTAAAACGGTGAAGGAAAACATCGTGAGGAAACCTGCATACCATAGCGATTTATAAGAATTTCTATGGTATGTAAGTTCGCCAACCCGCACTTGGCCAGCGTGGTGGACTATATGGCCTAACCACTCTCAATCGCACTGTCGATTGTGGAGGAGGCCCGTGCCCTGCAGTGGGACGTATATGGGCTGATACAGTACACTAATTTACACAATCCCGCACAAAGTCCCGACATAACCAAGGGTATGTACGTGTCTTGTGTCCCGAATATTTGAGAGTACGGGGGACTTTTTGTACGCAAAACACATGCACAGTGGATTCAGCGTGGATCCAGCAACTTAGCTTCCTTAGCTAGGTCATCTGTCTACCTTAAAGGTGGACGACCGCGACATTTCTCTGGGTGTGTGGTTTTCCCTAAAGAATTTTAGACCCGATGGGGTGCGATCAGGCATTTATTATTATTGAATAGAGCAAAATCGCTTTTCAATCGAATTCTCCAGGAAAATCCAGTGCCTAGCAGTAGGTGATTATATGTTTATACAACATAATCAATACAATAGCTGGTAGTTTCTCATATGCGAGAATTTCTCGCCAAACAGCAGTTTAAATGCACTGTTGTGTTCCGGTTTTGTAACCAGAGTAAATAATAGAGTTATTGAGACTTAATATCTTATGTTACAGGATGGCGAGCGCTGTAGAATGCCAAGTATTGCTATTTAATTCATGGCGTTGTTTATTTAGCTACTGTCCATATTCGGTCGTATCATTTAGCATCAAGGGAATATCATGCTCTTCTCGCTATTCATTGCTATAAAAATACAATACTCCTCCTCCTCCTTGCCTCGATTCCCCAATGCTGGGGGTCGTGACTCATCACGGAAGCAATCCTTCGCGCACGATGTTTTGCCATCTGGTCCGATTCTTGGCGACTTGAATCGCTTCAGCCACGTTCATGTTGAGTGTGGTGCGGATCTGAACTATCCAACGCTTTGAGTTCCTGCCCCTTAATCTCTTATCCTCCATTCGTCCAGTCATTATAATTTTTTGGAGGTTGTCACCTGGTTTTCGGGCGATGTGGCCAAAAAACTCAAGAATTCTCCTCAGACAGATTTCGGAGAGCCTTGGTTTCCTATCAAGCTTGAGCTCCTGAAGGATAGAGGAACAACAGTTCCTAAACGCTGTCCACGGAATTCGGAGCATCTTCCTCCAGCACCACATTTCAAAGGCGTCTATGCGATGGCGGTCTCTTACCTTTAATGTCCATGTCTCTGCTCCATATAGAAAAATAGAGAAGACTAGAGTATCCACTAGTGCAACTTTTGTCTTTTTGCTGATACTCCGATCCTTCCATATCTTGTCAAGTTGAGACATTGCAGTCTTTGCCATTCCAATCCTCCTTCGAACTTCAGCCTCGCAAGATCCATCGTTGCTAATGCTAGAACCCAAGTAAATGAAGTGATCAACGGTCTCTAAATTAAGTGTTATAATGGGCCCCAGCTTAGCAGCACGATCCACCACCATGATCTTTGTTTTCAAGCGATTTATAGCTAGTCCCATTACTAAGCTATGTTGCTCCATTTTATTCAGGAGCTTGTGCATTTCAATTTCATTGGATGCGAAAAGAATGGTGTCGTCGGCGTATCGCAGATTTAGAAGTTTTGTGCCGTTGATAGTAATTCCACCATCCCAATCTTCACAGGTCTGACGTATGATGTACTCTCCATAGATGTTAAATATAATGGGGGATACGATGTATCCCTGACGAACACCCCTACCGAACGAGAAGGGTTTCGAAGTCGTCTTGTCGATTCTTACCATTCCCTGAATAGCATGATATAGACCCTGTAGCAGTCCAACTAGATGTTTTGCGACTCCCATCTCCAAGAATACAATACAATACAGTAAAAAATACAATACAGTAAAATAGAAAAAAACTTACCACTAACAAAATAGTCACGAGTATAGTCACAAAAAATACTGTATTCATTTTTGATACCGTTCCTTATTCGGTGACGCCGCGACCTATACATGAGTTTTACTCATAAGTTACATATATTTAAACGCCTTGCACGCAATTATAATAAGTAAGAAATAACTTAAAACGCAAACACACTTGAGGTACACGACGAAATGCCATGAGTACTTGTTTTTTTTTTTTCATTTGTTTAACATGCTTAGGAATATATGTAATATTTGTTATCAGATGGTAATTGATTTGTAATAGAAATTATTGCTATTTCAAATAAACATCACATCTTTGTTCTTTTTAAACGCTTAGCATGCTTTATATTTCTGCTATTGCTAATTGCCCCCCTCAGAATTAGGACAGAAAAAAAAAACTGAACATATACATATTATAACCATGTTCCACATCTAAAATTACACACATGAAATTGACTTTTCATATGCTTTTTTAAATAGGGTTAAAAAAACTCAATAACTCATAGATTACACAAGATAGTATAAAAAATGTAATTGCATTGTAATTGAATCACAATCGCAAATTGAAAAATTAAGCTTATTTATATAACTTGTGGAATGTTATTATCGACTTCACTTGCCATTTGTGATTGCTGTTATTCCAACACTAGTCGATAAGAATTAAGAAACCACTACGGTTTTAGTTTTTCATGAGCTGGATATTTAATATTTCACCGTATTGAATGCCATTTTTTCCATCATTGTAGATAATCTCCTATTTAGACAAATACGCAACGTCAGTTATTAAGTTTTGGTTCATTTAATTGTCAGCGACGTTTACATTTTTCCTTTCATTTTTTTAAATAGCACGTATTATAATTTATTGAATTATGGAAAATTAGTGATTGATATACCTGTTAGTAATTGATTGAAAGGAGGTCCGAATACATATTTTATAGAATATTGTGTATTTACCGTAAATTATCACATATGAACTTTTGATTACATTGTCCGCCTGTACCTTGCTCTGTAGTAACTAGGCCCGTGGTTCCTAACCTGAGGGTAATTACCCCCGCGGGGGTAAAACTTGTATTTTGCGGGGGTAACAATGAGCTGGGTTTCATCTTAAGTGAAACAAAACCTAATATTACCAAACTTGTAAAAGCTAAGCAGTACCTCGTGGTGGTAATAGAATTTTCAAAAGCATAATACATGTGAAATTGTTTTAAGTTTAACAAAGTCTACGCACCTATAAGTATTTACACGTGTTGTTTGAGATCATCGTTGGGAAGAGGGGTAAAATCGGTCACCCAAGAGGAGAGGGAGGGGTAAAATCAGTCAACCCTAGATCATAGGGGTAACGGACCTAAAAAGGTTAGGAACCATGGAACCTTTAGTTATATCGAGTAATTGATTGTAATTTTGTTATATAAATTGTAAAATTCAATATATCATTTTTTTTAGAATATTGTGTGTCACCCATTTCAACGACGAAGGACACCTGCATACAATAGGGATTTTCAAGAAAATTCTACAATGTGTGAAATTCGTACTACGTCAGCGTATTGAACCGCGGCCTAAGACCCCTCAATCGAACTTTCTATTACATTCTGCGCCATACCTTCCTTTGTGGTAACAAGGCTAATAAATCGTCCCATGGTGTGTATTAAATATTCCTACAGCCAAATTAAAGTGCATTGACATTAAAAACAGATAAACAAACTAGTTTTGATATCACTTGTTTGCTGAAGATTAAAAATTAAGGCATATTTTACGTTTAATTTACCTCGATTATAAATAGCATCACTTTTGAATTACACGTGTTAATAAATATGTTATTTAAACAATTTCAAAAAAAATATTTTTTTTTTAAAATAAACGTCTTCAAAATTGTAATAAAATGAGAAAAATAAACCTAATCTTATAATAAATCATTTTTTTATTTCAATGAATGGTAAAACGAGCACGCTGTTCGCCTGATGGTAAGCGATACAACCGCTCATAGACAGTAGAAAACCAAACAACACCTTGAATAACAAAGTAATGCTTGGCATTCCACTGCGCTCGTCATCCTGAGACATAAGATGTAAAGTCTCAATATGTCCAGTAGTTACTCTGGCTATAATGTCCTTCAAACCCGCACACAACAGTTCATTTACACTGCTATTTAGCGGGAGAAATAGACATTACAGTAGGGTAGTATCTAACCATGTGGCCTACATATGAGAGACCTACCCTCAATAAATAATAATGGCCTTCAATGGAACTGGATGTTTATACAAACAAATTATATAAACATTTAAATTGACGTAAAAATACTGATTTCGGGTTTTTATGTACATCTTAATATTTTAAAAGCACGTTCGTTGGTTTTCATTTGCAGATCGCTTCCAAGTTGTAGAAATATCTTTGGAAAGATTATATTCAGCAGTAAACTTCCAATGAGATTTAAGAATGATGATGGTTGGTTTGACGTGTACAAGTGTGAATATTACGGAACTCTTAGTGCTCAAGACCGATTCGCACTTGCCAAATTTTCGAAACAAATCAAACCTAAATCTGGTAATTAATCATATTTTTGTTAATCGTAATGTTTAATTTAGAACAATACAAACTGAACAAATATAAGAGGGTATAAATTTATGGAATATTTTTCATTTACAAGTCTGCGTCATGAGGGCCCTGTATTTAGTTTGTTTCTTTATTCTTACAGTAATTTCTGTGGTAAGTACATATTATTTTATTTTAATGAAGAATGTTATCGCACGAAACAGGTCTTAGGCCAGATTGGGTACCGTTAGAAAAGTGATTTATTTTATGTTAAGAAATTCCGTTTTAATTTAATTATGTGTTTACCTAAGTGTAAATTAATTTGTTTTAATAAAGATTTATTTATGTTTTGACAGCGAAGGAAAATTATGAGCATATTTAAGAGATCTTTAAAAAATATTTCAAAGAAAATAAACTATCCTTAATTGAAATATTATGTCAGGTTTCTTTACTATTCAATGTTTTCTCTCTACATTATTCTATTGCCATCACATTTCGGCTTCATCAAATGCTACGAGTATACTAATTCTAGACAATACTATTTTTATTTCAGACAAAGCAGCAAGACATAGATTTACGTAAGTGCTTTTATTATTTTATTTTACGAGGAAATTTTGAAAAGATGAAAAGCTTAATATTCGTTACTATAAATTCTATGAAACTAGAGTTAGATGCTACAGATAAATATTTGTGTGATCTTCAAGTATTTGTTTTGGATCTGGGCGCTATTGAGACCGAACATTCTCTCGTAGTTCCTAACCCCCACATCACAAAAATTGTATCTTGGCTATTGATGAAAAAAAAAACATTAACACATCGTGGTTTTTTTTTTTGCAATAATAATTTTATTATTTTTCTGTTATACATCCTAGCTTTTCAAACATTATTTATTTTATTTTGTTGTAGGTTCGATAAACAAAGTCGTGCAAGCTATATTGACGAATGAAAATCCGCTGAAAGCTGCATTGAGGGTCGGGAGTAAGTATTTTTGATACTAGCAAAACAAATAATAATATAATAATAATAAATTTCTTTATTCAGATAACAAAGATCCAAATATAATTGTGTTAGTACTTACAAAAGATTTATTTATACTATATTAGTAGAATACATTCACAAGCAATAAAAATTCCTCCTGATTAAGGTATGCATTGAATGTTTAACAAAAGGAGCATCAAAGCTGTCTGCTATCATTTTCAGGTTGTCATTGTCACTTGTCCTTATTCTGCCTAATACAGAGGCAGTTCTTTTGCGGATGATAGCGTAAAAGTCATCCGTGTGTGCTAGCGCAAACATATTAGAGGCACTACAGAATCGAGACAAGCCCAATAACATCCTGAACCCGTTATTATATTGGACACATATAACATCGAGCACCCTTTTTGTACAGTTACTCCACAGACTGCACGTGTAGAAGGATTGGCAAAAAGCTTTGAAAAGCGTTACCTTCACCTCTTCACTACAACGCGCAAACCTGCGAGCCAGCATGTTACATCTGGCTGCCAATGCCCTACGTTCTCTTTCTACATCTATATTGTCCTTAAGGTCGTCGGTAACATAATGTCCCAAATATTTAAAATTGTGGACTCTTTTAAGAAGAGCTCCATTTAATTTTATCGGAGGGATCGATTCCGGACATGCTCCTAGAGCCTTAAAGACCATATATTCGCTTTTATTTACATTATATACCAACCCATGGCTGGCCGTGTACTTTTCACATAAACAAATAAGCTGCCTACGCGTTCCCACTGACGGTGCCAGCAACACCATGTCATCTGCATAGCTGATGTTGTTTACAGAAACACCGTCAATGTAGCATCCGACATGGCTATTGCTGAGTCCTACTATCAGATCATTCATGTATAGGTTGAAAAGCATAGGCGAGGTTTACCCTCCCTGTCTTACTCCGCACTCCAAGCCATACTCATCTGATAGCACTTCTCCCCAACGTACATAGTTGACTTGGTTGTTGTACCAGCACTGAAAAACACGTAATAGTTCAGTGGGGAGGCCCACATCCTTTAACTTCTTCCAAAGTTTCTCATATGACACAAGGTCAAACGCCTTGGAGAGATCAAGGAAACACGCATATACAGGTGTTTGTCTGCTCGTATAGTATTGAACTGTATGCTTGAGTCCCAATATTGCTGTTTCTGTGGACAGTTCAGGACGGAAACCAAACTGGGCGTAATGCAAATGAATATGTTTCTTGAGTTGGGACTCAAGCAGGCTGTCCAGCACCTTTGCTACTGTTGTTGCCAACGAAATAGGTCGGTAGTTTGTTGGGTCCGCAATATCCCCAGTCTTATTTTTCACTACTGGTACAACAACAGTCTTCATTAAATCAGGCGGTAAATATGCATGACTTAGACATAAGGAATAAAATAAGGACAAAACTCTTGGCAAATGAGCTCCAGCATATTTTAGATGCTCAATGCTGAGACCGTCATGCCCCGGCGACTTGCCCCCATTCATACTTCGTATTACATCTGTGACCTGTTTTGTAGAGAAGCGCATAGGTCCAGTTTCATGATGTGTCTCAGAATTGAACATCATGCGCAAGGGACCCTGCGGAGACTTGACCCTAAACTGCTTCTTAAACAAATTTGCAATATCTTTCGGGTCTGTTTTATTCGATACGCTCACGGGTCGACCAGGTTTAATGTTTAAACTATTGGTTGACTTCCAAAATTGTCTAAAATCGTTTTTCGAATGGTGGGTTGCCAGTATGTCTAAACGCACCTGATCTTGGTGGTTTAGGCACCATTTAAGTCTACTTTTAAATATTTTACGTGACTCAACCATTTCATCATATATCTTACCAGTTTGTGGTTTATTATAAAAACTCCATACTGAGTAATTTTGCCTAGCCTCCCAGTGAGCATTACGTACATGTTTATTCCAACCAGTTATGCATCGCTGTGGTCCCTTACGCAAGTGCTGTTTAGAGTTGCTTTGAACAGCTGCATCTGTTAAAATGTCAATAATATTTTTATACATATTTTTAATAATATTACAATGGGTTTTATTATCACAATAATGTGTATCACAACATTTAGAGAACTCATAAGGAAAATCAATAATTCTTAGTCTTTTGTTACAGGCCTCTGAATATTTGTTTATCTGAACCGAGTCTCTAGTGCCCCAAAAAACTCGATTATTCATACTTTGAATTGGCGCATACTTACATCTAACATAGCTTAAATCACATTCCATAACAATCGGGTAGTGGTCAGACCAAAAAATATCATATTCAATGTAAATATTTGTAATTGTATCCCAAGCTGATCGAGATACCACACAATGGTCTAACCATCTCCTAGAGCCATGTGCTTCACTAATATAAGTATGAACACTAGAGTGAACAAATGACTACACTGCGCCTGATACCTGATAGGAAGTATAGCTCCGAAAGAGCAGCTATGCAGTACAGTTTAAACAGAGTATAGGGAACAAGACATGGCTTTTACTTAATGAGTGGTAGAATCACGCTATTATTAGTCATGATTCAGTATTAATAGTAAGGGTGTTACTCTGTGGTCAAATACGAAGATCGTATGTTCGGGCGCCGTACATAAAACTGTACAAATTTGCATAGATACTCCACAAAATGTTGTAATCTATAGTACGTCGTAACCATAGACTAAGTCCGAAGAAAATTATAGGTTTAATAGAGAATAGTATTGATTTTTTGAAGTGGAAAACTTATATCTTATTCCGGACATCGAACACCGGAACATTCGAAGTTCGTATCGTTTTTATAGAGTTACCCCCTGGATCGTCACGGGTGGTACTACTATGTCAAAGGAGATAGACTATGCGACAGATTAACGGCCGTTCTCAATATCCTATCTATCTTTAACAAGGGGTTAAAATATCTACCATGACTATGTCTTTACAATACTATGCTTGATAAAATAAAAAAATCAACTTTCATCCATAATTTCAACGACTTTTTCACCATCATCATTACCAGAACTATCATCGCCAATCTCTAAAACTGATGCGATAGGTTTATGGTAGCTGAAGTAAGAAACGAACAGTTTTGATTCGAACCTATTTAAATGTCTAATAAAGACCGCATCAATAGTAGTTTTGTATTTCGTTGTGCTAAGATTGCGATCATTCGACATAGTTAAACCAAATTCATTATTTAAAAATTCAATTAATAGTTGATTTTTATCGTCTGCGAAGTTTATGTTGAAATCTCCACTCAAAATCATTGGCAATTCATCAAAGCTTTATAAACTGACAGCTAACTGACAGCTGTCTACTCTCCATCCGTCTTACGCTTTTCGTCTTACGATCAGGTCACGTGTCCTGACGCGAGTTTAAGATTTTATACCCATTACAGAAAATGTGCTCAACGCCGCTAAAGAAGTATTCACTTCAAAAATAGACATATACCGGGTATCTCAAGACTGCTACCGAAAACGAAGCCGGGTGGTAGTTTTAGTGACTACAACCACAATGCAACTAAAAATTTTGCTAAGAAACGCGACAATTTTTTGACGTGACAACGTCTTAAATTAGGTTGCGGCTGGGAGTCACTTATGAAAAAGTGTAACGCCCGGTAACGTAACGGTGCGCGCGCAGCACTAGAGAATTATTTTTCAGTTTCACCCACTTTTTCCAAAATTGTCCCATAGCCCCCCCCCCTGCCTTCCCCCACCCTTATTCCGAAATAGTGCCTATTAGCCTCCCCACGAAACCTACCCCCCCCCCTCCCCTACCCCCACCCCGAAAATTTACCTCACCCCCCCAATCCTATCTCGGCCAACATAGGTCGTAGACCCACCGAGTTTGGTATCCTCGGAACCGTCTTGGTGAGGGCTACAAATTGACCCCGCCAGAAATCCCAAATTACGCAAAAAATTACCCCCCCAAAAAAAAATATTTTACCTCCAAAAAATTAATTTAAGTTAGCCTCCCCACGAAACCTTCCTCCCCCCCCCTCCCTTACCCCCACCCCGAAAATTTACCTCACCCCCCCAATCCTATCTCGGCCAATATAGATCGTAGACCCACCGAGTTTGGTATCCTCGGAACCGTCTTGGTGAGGGCTACAAATTGACCCCGCCAGAAATCCCAAATTACGCAAAAAATTACCCCCCCAAAAAAAAATATTTTACCTCCAAAAAATTTATTGACGTGACAACGTCTTAAATTAGGTTGCGGCTGGGAGTCACTTATGAAAAAGTGTAACGCCCGGTAACGTTACGATGAGTCACCGAACGAGAGAGAGGCCCGCCGAATGCCTTGCGTCTCTCTCCCACTCAACTATGATCGGTCTGCCGCGCGCGCAGCACTAGAGAATTAGGCGCATTGAATCGGCGCATGCTTGTGTCTCTGTCTTTGTCTTTCTCGAACGTTCTTGGCGTTGGAAAAACAAGAAAGCGTCACAATACAAGTTCACACGTGTGGTTAAAGTATCGTCAGCTGTGTCTGTAGTGAAAATATGGAGTGCTTAGATTCGTCATTACATGTACAATGTTTTAGTAAACAAAATATATTTCTATAGTTAAAATTTGTGCAATTCTTATTTTCATTCAATTCCTTGTTCCTATTGTGCAATTTAATTATATTCATATCAATAAATATTCTACCGAGAAAAAGACGTTGTCACGTAAAATCTTCGCCCGTAAAACCGACTTTACAGGCAACCATTTTTTTTTTATATTTTTTTAAATATCGTCATTTTTGGGTGGTAAATCCATAGTTTTTGCTAAAATAATATTTTAACTCTTTTATACCTTAGAGTCTTTATAAATAAAAGGGTTTGCACTATTATTTTAAGAAAAAAAATATTTATCTCCCGAATACGACCATATAAAAAAAATAACAAAAAAAAAATTGTCGCTTTTTTTCCTACATTTTCTGTTGCATTGTGTCTGAAGTCGCTTAAACTACCACCCAGCTTCGTTTTCGGTAGCAGTCTTGATATATCCTGTATATATATTTATATAATTTAGCTATCTATAAATGTGTGCAAAATGTTCATACCTCTTTATCTCTGTTAACTGAAACATAAAATGCATCTAAATATCTAACGAAATCTCTTGTTAAAGATAGATAGATTATTGAGAACGGCTGTTACTGACGCGTTTCGTCGGTGAGTGAGATTGTCGGATGCCCAATAACTCTTTCCTCCTCCCGATTTGATGGGCCGGCAACACATCCATGAGCGTAGTGGATGTTCATGGGCGGCAGTGATCACTTACCATCATTACCTGTTTGCTCTTTTGCCCGACCTATTGAATAAAACAATACCATCAGGTGAAGCGTCAACTCACATTTTTTAAATTACTATTATAGCATTGAGATAATATCAATACACACATGACTCCGAAAAGTCAGAGGTGTGCCCTGGGATTCGAACCCGCGACCACCGTGAACATGTTGGCAGTCGCGTCTAGTCCGTTTACCAACAGGCCACCACGCACTTTCGTAGTCACGTGTGTATTGATAGTCAATCACCACGCACTAAAACGGTAAAGGAAAACATCGTGAGGAAACCTGCATACCATAGCGATTTATAAAAACTCTATGGTATGTAAGTCCACCAACCCGCACTAGGCCAGCGTGGTGGACTATATGGCCTAACCACTCTCAATCGGTAGTCGATTGTAGAGGAGGCCTCCTCTACCTCTACCGTGCCCTGCAGTGGGACGTATATGGGCTGATAGAGATACAGATTGAGATAATATACAAAAATTTTGTATATTGAGATAATATCCAAAATTTTTGTTACTAAATGAAGGGTACATTCTATTTCTGTCTGTCACGCCTACGAAGTAACATATCCTCCCTCTCGCTTCACTGTGTACCCGTGTGCACGCACCATACGCACAGATTTTGTTCCCGACGTCCACTCTAGTATAATACCTCAATGGATTATAGTAACTGAATACATTAACAACGGCGTAGATATAATTACAATCTTCTAATGGTCAATTATTACTTTCACAGCTTTGCTAAGAGGACATTATGAAAAAGATATGGGAGCTGGTATTATGGAAGACGTTGAAGGTATTTTTGTAATTGATCTAAATGATTTTTTGTACCTTTGCTTTTCAGTAACTCTCTTAAATATAATACTTCAACTCCTAATAATTTAACTTTGTGATAGATCTCTTTGCGGGTTAAAGACAAGTTAAATATTCCCGGATACTCGCCGAGATTCAATGCTCGGTGTCATTGCAATGCGTGCCACTGTTGATCCTGGCTTACAGGAGTTGCAGTGGTGGGTGTGAGGGCCGGACAGACTCCAAATATAATACTCCAAATAAACTGAGGACTGGGCAACACGGAATAATACGTATTGTATTTGTTTCAGCTGCCAGAAAAACATTAAAGAATCTTTTGGAAATACAAGTGGATGAAGGTAATATTATCTTATATTTATATAGTTACTACAGCTGTTTTTTAACCAAATATGACATGAAATGTTACCATGCCTGTTTTATAACATCAATAAGTACAATGTAATTCAACGTCAATTCTTCCTTACAGCATCCATAGAAAATTTGCTAAGTAAAATTTTGGGAATGAAGACACCTGAAAATACCGGTAAGAATTACCAGTAATTACTTATTTAATTTTAGGCTTAAATTACATCGAAGATTATTAACAGACTGTTTTAAAACTTATTTTAATTCTCGAATATTTTGACCAAAGGAGATGGGCCAGAAATGTATGGACCTTGGGCCGTTTGTAGTACATTACACCAAATTTACTTAGTGAAATTGGCATTCGATTTCTGTATCAAATACTATTATACGTTGCATATTAGCTTTATACAAAAATAAATACCAAGCCAAGAACAACAACACTACAAGGGGACAATATGGCGTCTGAAACGGCATGTTTGACAACCGATGTCAAAACTTGACATTTATGAAATATGAAGTCGTAATTCGTTTTCCTATAAATCAAATATTATTTTTAGTCGTCTGTGCTATAATTTACTGTACTCTATATAACTCGTAAATGTTTTTACGTCAACGGAATGAGTATCATACTTTATTGATCATCTAATATAATATAACATAATGTCTATACAATACATTGCAACATGTCTGTCAGAATCTCATCATGTTTATAGTTATTTAATATTAAGAAAGTGTACCTATATCTGGCCGTAAGTGCGGTGCATAATACCTGCTAAACAACCTTTTTAAATAATCCACAATAAAAATCCGCTAGGCATGAGATACAGCACGGCACAGACTGATCACTTGTCGCGACTGCTAGCATCTGTATCAGCCCATATACGTCCCACTGCAGGGCACGGGCCTACTCTACAATCAAGAATACGATTGAGAGTGATTAGGCCATATAGTCCACCATGCTGGCCTAGTGCGGGTTGGCGGACTTACATACCATAGAAATTCTTATGAATCGCTATGGTATGCAGGTTTCCTCACGATGTTTTCCTTCACCGTTTTAGTGCGTGGTGATTAACTATCAATACACACATGACTCCGAAAAGTCAGAGGCGTGCCCTATGTGCATATGCACTTAATAAGCTCTTAGTTATTATAGTCCATACAAATGAATACGCTATAAAAATGGAATCGAATCTGATAGCAGCCATGTTTATTTCTATACCTTAATGTCTAGTAAAAGAACTTACTAGCAATCATTTCTGTACAAGCTAACATTTTAAACATTATATTTGGTCTACCCCTAGAAGTCTAATATACTTTGGTATATTAGACTTCTGCATTCTTAAAAATAATATTATCCTAAGGTCTAAGATATTATTTTTCAAATAATGTATTTGACATTAATTCTAACTGGTTATTTCTGAGCACACATAAGGAATAAGTAGGATTAATTGATGAAAGAAAACTAAAATCAAACAAAACTTAAGGACAATAAAGTACAACCAGATCTTGCTTTATATTTTTATTTATATTCGCCTAAAAATAATCTCCAGTCAAAACATCTAGGAACAATGCCGGTGCTCCCATATTGTACTATTGCCTTTTTTTTTTTTTTTTTCTCGCGGTGAAAATCCCTTTACGGACCATCCCACCCCCGAAGGGGCGAGGGTGTGTCGGACTCACCGGCGCCTTCCGAGCCCAGCGAGATATTGTGCCGCCCGTGGATGTGGACGGGCGGCCGCTGGGTCGGGTCCCTACCACAATACGCGCCGAAATACCGACTAAAAACCCCGCGTCGGCCACCATCGGTGCACTACAGAGACGGCCCCGGGTTACCGTTGAGCGGACGCGCCAGGACCGCCTCTTGTGCACCGCCGCTTAGCGACGCGGCATGAGACGCTTGTAGCGTCACGTCTCGGGGGCCGCCAAGGTAGGGACGGCGGCCCCGCGTGGCCTCTGCGGCGCCGGGTTAGTTGTTGTCCCGGCGCCTCCTACGTCTCCTGTGGCGACGAGCGGGATCGGTCTGCTCCCGATCCCGCTCAGCGCTCTCCTTCTGCGACATGACACGTTCGCAGAAGGAGAGCATGGCTCGCCACGAACTCCGGCTGCCGACCATGGCGGCGACCACGGCCGGCAGCGAAAGGTCGCTACCGATGACCGCGACGAGAGCGCTGCGCTCCTCGTCCCAGGCTGGGCACTCCTCCAGCGTGTGCTGGGCCGTGTCCTCACGGCAGTTGCCACAATGGTGGCACACGGCGGACTCCTCCGCTCCGGCTATGCGACACAGGTACGCACCGAAGCAGCCGTGCCCGGTGAGCACCTGCGTCAGCCGGAAAGTCGGCGCGCCGTGGCGCCTGTCCAGCCACATATTGTACTATTGCCTAGCCCAACCTAAAGGCTAAATAACACAGTATGATCATGGTATGAGTACAGCAACCCACTGTCCAGTGTCCAGCTATGTTCCTTTCAACATGAAGCACTTGTGGGTGTTATATATGTCCAAAAGAATCGAGATTGATACAATCTTCTTACGGCGAAGTTGGAATAAAATCTTGCTCATTGTCTACAGCTTGATTTATTTGCAGCCAGCAGTTTGTACAGATAATTGCTTATCTGATAACTAAAACAAAATAAAAAAGATTTAATATTGAAGATATCGAAGAATTATGATGAATAAATAACTCTTTGCAGTCACATGTGTTCCCTCCTTCCTATGATCCCAGGTCTTTCCGCTATTGTTTAAAGAGGCATCTTAGCAGGCCGGCCGGATAATTGTATGAAATGTCTTGGGACAGTCGTCTGATGCCATTAGATATTCCACCTGGACGGCATTTGTGCTTACCATCAGACATAGTGTTTTTATTATGGAAATAATAATAATATAATATATTATACATAACACAAGATCATCTGAGTGTCCAGAGGGAAATAAAAGAAAATGTAATTCATTTAACAATTTAAACAACAATATATAAAATATCACTTCTTACATATTTATGTACTAGTATCCTGTGGACACAATGCAATTCAGCTCTAACATGAATACTTTTGTAATACTCCATACTTTATATTGACCTTGATTAATTGGCATAAAACATACATTTCCCAAGTTAATGAAGAAAATAGAATACTTACTTCTTGTTCTGCCATTTCAGCAATAAAACGTTTTGAAATACTCTACACGAGAGTGAATTGGCATCCCATGTAGTTACTAAGTTTCTGTTGAATGATAGAATCCATTTCAATTTTTAATTGCAGACGTGCAATTCAACCATTTCACAACAATTGCAGAAGTGCAATTCAAGCAAAGCGCCACTTTTGATGTGCTGAAAAGCAGAATTGTGGGTTAGAAGAGAAATATGAACATAGAAAAACATAAAAGTATTAATTACATGTGGCATTCTAAATAATATACATGTTTACTCACCAAAATACGAACTAGTAATTGCGTTTAAGCGTCGAGATATATCATCTGCGAGAATCAGAATCCATAAAATTCATCCATTTACTGGTGGTAGGTCTCTCATATGTGCGAGGCCATCTGGGTGGGTACCACCGCAATGTCTATTTCTCCCGTGAAACAACACTGCTTAAATGCACTGTTGTGTTTCGGATTGAAGGACATTGTAGCCAGAGCAACTACTGGACATGTTGAGACTTAACATCTTATGTCTCAGGATGGCGAGCGCAGTGGAATGTTGCTACTGTTTATGAGCGGTCGTATCGCTTACCATCAGGCGAACGGCTTGCTCGTCTCGCCATTCACAGCAATAAAAAAAATAAAAAATAAAACAAAGCCAGGTCAACAGAGAAGCAAATACACATTTGCGAAATGTATGCGAATAACAATAAATAATACGAATTACGGCCACAGACGTAGACAGTTAACACAGAGTTTTGCAATTGCTGTCAAGTGTCAAGTTAAACATTTTCGTTCTTAAACTGAAATCATGTAATATAAATAAAATAATAAAAGTGACTTCTTTAACAACATATATCGTCTTTTAAAAAGCGAAGAATATAGAAAAAGAAATATAGACAATAATTATAATTTGTAGGGGGTTTTTAAAAATAAGACATACCTATTCAAGTTAAAGATAATGGGTTCGCGCATTTTTGAACGAAATGACAATTAGGCATCATGGAGGACAGATTATCGAAGAAAATATTGCTTCTGTACTAAAACAATCACATTTTTGTATAAAGCCCCCTGTTGTCCAAGAAATCTAAATGTATTTTATTTGAATTCCACACGTTTTTCTCGAATTTGTGTTAGACGTACACAAAACGGCCCAAGATAAAACATCTCCTTTCTTAAATAGCATGTATGGAAGCTAACCGCCAATGACGTTGTACAGTCAGCAACATAAGTCGCTACACAGCCACGAGATTTGGAGTTATCTTATCATCCAAAATAATAATTATTTTCAATATCGTATGGCAATTCTCAGCATAGCTGACTTTACTTGGTTATAATTTACGACTACAGAGTGGTACGTACAAATTTTAATTCAAAAAAGGTAATCAAAAAATGTGAAGTGTTCAGCGACTTATGTTGCTGACTGTACAACGTACAAACGTTACCGGTTACGTCAAGGCGTTAACGATTGTAGAAAGATAATAGATTGGAATCTCTTGTAACTTGGCTAAGGGGGTATGTAGTTGTGTTCAAAATCATCTTGTTGAATTTCTCCTTGGAATTTGATGATCCAAGTATGCAGTTTATTCAAAATCAGGCTAGTGACTCATCACTACATATCACTACATAGTATAAAACAAAGTCGCTTTCTCTGTCCCTATGTCCCTTTGTATGCTTAAATCTTTGAAACTACGCAACGGATTTTGATGCGGTTTTTTTAATAGATAGAGTGATTCAAAAGGAAGTTTTATATGTATAATACGTACATATGATTGTACAGAAATTTATATGCACCCGGGCGAAGCCGGGCCGGGCCGCTAGTTTAAGTATATTTCGCTTTTCCTCTCTGATTTGGCCATCCTCGCCACTCGAATAAAACCCTTTATTGTTACGTGAATTAGATTATTTTGGAATGTTTCATTGTCTGCCATTCCTCATCTATAATTGAAGCGTTCTACGTACATAATTTCACGCCTTTTTCCAGTAGGGGTAAGCAGAAGTTCCCCGGATAGACCTAGAACACTCGCTTTTTCTTTGTGTGTTCCGTCCCACGGTAGGGGAGCAAGCCTATCGCTATATCGGGCACAAATTCCTAACTCCGGGCTGATAATAGAAAAATCCAATCGCATCGCCGACCCGGGATTCAAACCAGAGACCTCAGCTTTGTATTCCTACCGTAGTACAAATGCACCACTGAGGCACGGTTTAATTTCGGATACAAACTGTTCTCTATTACTGTAAGACGAAATATGCTTTGAATTTGAAAGTTTATTATAATTTCAGATACTCCAAAAAACGGGGCAGTGGTACCGGCCCAACATTCTGACATAGCCACTCCATAATACAACAAAATTATGTAAATGATTTTATTGATGTATAATTTTTATTACTTTATTAAATTATTTTTTAATAATGTTCCTTTCTAGGTAGGTTCTATCCTTTACACTTTAGACTGCCCTCTGTTTATCCTATTCTTAAATACATCCCATGGTTGTCTGTAAGACATTGCCTTTCGGCGATAAGACCGCCAATTGTACTTTTTATTTGTTATTTCTCTTTGTATTACATTTATTTTGTGAAATAAAGTGTAAATAAATAAATAAAAAACTAAAATTAAAATTGACGCTAAATAAACCAATTTATTTTACTAGCCCTAGATTTTTTAATTAGTTAAGCATCCTATCGCTATCCCTTATCACAACTTACCCTTAACATGTGTTCCCTCCTTCCTATAATCCTGGGTCCTTCCGCCGTAGTGTGAAGAGGCATCTTAGCAGGCCGGCATAATTGTGTCTATTGACATGGGACTGCCGTCCGATGCCAGTAGACACTCTGCCTGGGCGGCATTTGCGCTCACCATCAGGCGCAATGCGGCCACTATGCCGGGCAAGATTTAAAAAAAAAACTTGCAAAGAAATTTCTCGATATATCAGGTGAGCCTATTGATAGACATACAGTACACACAAATTAATTTCCTGGAAAAGTCATGTGGGATTTCTCAAACAGAAAAAAAACACTAAATTGTTTGGGTAGTAAGAGAATATTATTGCAATCTTCTGCATTAATACATCTATACTAATACTCATAATTATAAAGAAAAAATGATATCAATAAATTTTAAAAAAATTGAGAAGTTCCGTGGACCAGTTGGTTAGACGTCGGCTGTGAAACGAGGCCGCGGGTTCGATCCCCGCAGCGAAACAAATATTTGAGTGAACCACAGGTATTTGTTTCGGGTCTGGGTTTTTGTGAGACCGAAAGGTCTCTCGTAGTTCCTGACACCCACGACACAAGACTCGACCTTACTGTGGGGTCAGGACTATGTATGTGACTTTTGGCTGTATGTATTCGTTCACAATTATAATCCTACATTATCCATTATGAACATAGGCGATATAATATTTTCAAAAAAGCGTATTTGCACCCGGACGGAGCCAGGCCGGACTGCTAGTACAAAATAAAACTCCAAAAATCTTTACCAAATAAATTTATTGCCCTTCAACTTAATAAATAATAATAAATACAAATGTATTAAAAGCTTCAATTAAACCTACTTTATCACCGTGTTATATCTGTATCAGCCCATATACATCCCACTGCAGGGCACGGGCCTACTCTACAATCGTAAGTACGATTGAGAGTGGTTAGGCCATATAGTCCACCACGCTGGCCTAGTGCGTGTTGGTGGACTTACATACCATAGAAATTTTTATAAATCGCTATGGTACGCAGGTTTCCTCACGATGTTTTCCTTCACCGTGTTATATACTAGTGAGTCAATTGTTGCCAATCGATAATCGATTCAACAAGTATCGATAATCGATTCGACGAGTATCTAAATCGATTATTATAAATTATTGTGGTTTAAGGCGTGACTATGAATTGACATAATTATTTCATTATTTTTATCACTACACGATTTTCTACTTTTTATTGTGAGTAACTGTGTTTTATTTTAGACCTATTACAAAAATATTATAATTACATTTGAATAATTTAAAAATCACAGAAAATACTAAAAATAAAAATAACTCATAGTGACTGTCGAATAACATTTAAAATTCATTGATGTACTAAGAAGCAGTGCATTTATTAGCGCGTGTGACCGAATCGATTCGGGGTATAAAGCTAGTCTATTTTTACACTTGCAAAAAGATACATAAGGGTACAATTTTATATGATTATCATTACGATGTTTCATTCAAATCGGATTTGATCGATAATATTTTTAATCGATATCATCGATACTTTTTTAAATCGAGATAATCGATAATCGTTACTGAAATTAATTATTAGGAAATCGCTTAAGTACTACAAATAAATATTGTGACGTCATACCATTGTTTAAACACATTTTTTATATACCCAATTGTTCTATATTGTGTAAAAATTGTCTACTAAAGCTTGCAAGGCCGTTAGGTGCCTCGTCCATACACAAATCGATCGATATGATTGAACTATTTTATTATATAAAGCTGAAAATGATGCTTGTGGAACAGCCCCCTTATTATAAAGTAACTTAACGTTCGACAATCAGAGTTGAAATTGATCTTCATTGATGACATTGAACGAACTCGCTGAAACAAAAAAATCTCTATCAATATAGGGTAAGAGAATTTCATCAGACAAATTAATTAATCTGTATCTCATTAGGTAACCATTACGCTATTTAAGTACTAAAATATTTACGGAATGTTGTAAATGACTTTATAAGTTATGTACCTATTATTTTGATTTACTATAGGTTAGCTGTAAGTTTTCCGAATAGAATACAATGAATAAGAGCATTCTACTTCAAGAAAATACGCTCAATGCAAGATTTCATGGCATAGCAGCATTTTGGGAAATATAAACATATAATATATATGATGCAATTCTGACAAATTGTATACGAATCATTGATACGAATCCACAAATCAAATAAATGTGTTGCTCTGAAAACCAAAGATTTTATTTTAACATATGGTTACATAGATGATTATATTACAAAATATTACAAATCATATTGTTATTTCAATTATAAACTATACCTGAAAACCAAAGAAACGACATTTAAAGTAATATAATTAATTTGTCGATTCCTTTCTCTAATTTTTTATTTGACACTCGTATTTGACTGCTTCCATATTTAAAATTATTTCATAATGTTGCTAAAATTGCGATGTGACGTCCATGTACTCACATAACGCCATCTCTTTAATATTTAAAGGAATCTATTCCTGTTTTATCAATAATAAACAAGGAATTAAAGAAATGTTATTTCTTTACATCTCCCCTACAGCGAAGAAAATTTTCCCAAAATTTTCGCAAAACAACCAGCAATCTTATGTCGGATGTAAAATGCTCTATTATAAAGATGCAGGAATAAGTTTAGTTATGTGAAAGAGATTTGACTCCAGTTTTCTATGACCTGTATTAATTTTATATATTGAATTCGAAATTTTCTCTTCAATTCTATAAGGGCCAATTCTCAATTCATCCAATTTTCTTCTATTTAACTTATGTCCATTTTCTACATATACCATGTCTCCTACATTGAAATTATGATGTTTTCTATTTTTGTCAGTAAGTATTTTATTATAATTATGTGATCTTATTGAATTTTCCAATGCTGTTTTCCGGTCTTTAATCCAGTTATCTATTATTTTCTCCTGTTTTAACTCATTAGGTACCAATGAAACATCCGTGCCATTTAGCAAATATCTAGGCGCAAAGCCAGTGACAGTATGATCCGTATCATTATATTTATCTATACAATTACGGGCAATTGTTGTCCATGCTTTTTTCCTTCCATCTTCATTTATTTTACATCTTATCTTATTTACAAGGGTTTGATTTAATCTTTCATTTAAACCATTTGAAAATGGTGAATTTACTGCTGTGAATACTAGTAGTATTGCCTTTTCATTTAGGAAAGTTTTAAACTCTTTCGAATTTATCCCAGGATACTGGTCTGTGAGTATCATACCAATTTCATTACAGTCAGTAACACTACTGATTAATTTTATGAAATCTTTAGCATTCTGTGTACTTGATGTTACTATGTATGCATATCGAGTGAAATGATCCACAAGAAGGTGTAAATATCTTTTAGTTGACCTTGAACCTCCGAAACCACCAATTGTGTCTATAGAGACAATTTCTAAAGGTTTTGTGGCGGGACCTAAGTATGACATTAAACCATACTTGAATTGTCCTCTTATTTTATTTTTATACATATCTCACAGTTTCTACAAAAAATATTTATATTCCTTGTCAAATTTTTTGCTGTATATATTTTACCAATCTTCTTTTGCATTTGTTTTACACCTATATGGCACATATTCTCATGTATTTGTTTTATAAGTTTCAAACTATATTCTTCTGATAATATAATCTTTTCTTGCTTTTTTAGCTTTTTATAATATACATTGTGTTTATATATTAATTTATTCTTATAATTTTGTATTTCTTCATTTTTCTCTTGATCTGTGACAATATCCTTTAATTTTATAAAATTCACTATTTTTAACTGTTCGTCAATATCTTTATTTGCTTCCAGTACTGGATTTCTGCTTAAACAATCAGCCTCCAAATTTGTTTTCCCTGGAGCATATTTAATTGTAAAATTATATTGTGATATGTAAAACATTAATTCTCCTAGTTCTTCATCTGTTCTTGATTTAATATTCATATTTTCTAATGGCTTATGATCAGAAAATACTGTAAATGTTTTGCCTATAAGCCAGTATTGCCAGTATCGTATAGCCTCTTTAATAGCTAAGCATTCTAAATATATTGCTTTTTTTTTCTTTTGGTATTCATTAAGTTTTTTCGAAAAATAAGCGACTGGCTTTTCTTTTCCGTTTGGTTGTACTTGTTTCAATATTGCACCAATACCTTCTAAAGAGGCATCGGTGTAAATATGTATAGGCAAATATTGATCGAATATTTCCAAGATAGGTTGTTTGCACAATAATTTTTTTATCTCCTCAAAAGATTTTTGACAATCTTCAGACCATACAAATTTTTTATCTTTCCGTAGTAAATTATGGAGAGGTTCTAAAATTATTGCACTTTTTGGTATATATTCGTGATAGAAATTGACTTTCCCTAAGAATTGTCTGATATTTTTTTGATGTTTAGGCGTCGGAAAGTCTTGGATTGAAATTAAATTGTCTCTCAAAGGCCGAACTGTATTATTCTGTATAATATGTCCAAGATATTTCACCGATTTTGAAGCAAATATACATTTTGTGAATTTCAGTCTGAAACCTTCTTTTTTTATTGCTTCCAACAATCGTGTTAAATGATAAATGTGTTCGGAATAGGATTTCGAGAAAACTAAGATGTCGTCTATATAATTAACCGCAAAATCTGTTAGTTTATATTTTCTCAGTATGTTGCTTAATATTCTCTGAAATATCGCTGGAGATGTCTTCAAACCAAAAGGTAAACAGGTCCATTGAAAATGACCGCTTTGTGTTACAAAAGCAGTTTTTCTTCTATCTTCAATCCTTAATGGAATAGACCAGAAAGCAGAGTTTATGTCTAATGTAGAGAAATACTTACAGTTTCTTGTCTTAACAACCAAATCTTCAATCAGTGGAAATGGTTGAGCCTGTGGTACTACTATTTTATTTAAATCTCTGAAATCAATACACAATCTAGTTTTTTTATTGTCTTCTTTCTCAAAAGCCAAGGTTACTGGTGCTGCAAATGGGCTGTATGATTCTTCTATGAGTTTTCTTTCTAATAATTTTCCAATCTGTTCTTCTATTTCTTTTGTGTCTTCTATGGAACATCTATAGGGTCTCTTACAACAGTATTTGTCTATTATTAAATCTATGTTCGCTTCATACTCTTTTACCGTTCCAATATCATATTTATCCTTCGCAAAACATGATTTATATTTGTCTATCAGATTATTTATTTCATATTTTTGTTGATCATTTAAGTGATTCAAATTAATTGTAAATTTGTTTTCATTTATATTTTCATTGAAGTTTACAGAATATATCTTACTTTTATTTTCGTCCTCTCCAATACCATTTTTACCGTGCATAGTCTCTGTTATTTGAGAAATCTCCAAATTTTCATTTTGAACCAGCTTAAACTCTTTTATCATATCCAGTCCAATTAAAAAATCATATTGGAATTCCGTTGCATCTACAATATAAACATCAATTTTTCTTTCTATTTCTAAGATCTTAATTCTTAATGTAGTCAAACCTTTAGTTTTTTTAACACCATTAATTGTTCTTTTCTTCCTTAATCTTAGTAAATTTGAATTGACTAGAGAAACATTAGATCCTGAGTCATATATACCAAATATCTCTAGTTTTTCATTTAATGTTAGTTTGACTTTAATTAATGGCGTTATGATTCGTTTTTTGGATTGTGGTCATTTAATTCAACGTCTATAACAGTATTATTCACTTTCCTACTGTGATATTTTTTGTTCTCATATTCATTAGTATACTTAAACCAGCATTTCTCCTCTGGGTGGAAGCGAACCCCTTTGTTTAATTTCTCACAAATTTTGCAAGATGTGAATTTTCCTATATTTGTTCTATTATCAGAAATGTTTCTTTCTATTTTATTATAATTCTTCTTGTTGAAACTATGCTCTTGTTTTCCAATCTCATTAAATAGGCTTGCGGTAGAAGTAACTCCTTTATCAATCTTGTCCATTACATAGTCTGGTAAACCCATTACAATAAGGTTAATCATAGTCTGTATATCAATTTGTTTATTTATTTCTAATAACAACCTCTCCTTTTTTGTGGCATATTCTAATAATGAACCTGTTTTAAACTTAAATGTGAAGGCGTATCTTATTTGAGACCATCCTTTATTTCCATATGTCTCAGCCAAACTATTTTTCCATAATGCCCATTCCGAGTCGATTGTAAATTTTATTAACATGCTAGTATACCAGTCAAAGCATTGCTTTTCAAGTAAATATTTTAAAGTCTCAATCTTTTCAGCATCCTGATCCTGATGTATTTCAAATCTTTCACATTCATTTTCGAATTCTTGGATCCATTGATCCACATTTGACGTTTTTCCAGAAAATTTTTCAAGCAAGAATCTTCCAGCTGTTTTTCCTAAATTTTCATTCCCATTTTCAGAATTATTATTATTAATCGGAATTTCGTTTCATTTTTGACTTCTTCTAGGTATTGATCATTGCATTGCACATTCTCACCTTCATCTAAATAGATTTTTCTTAATTCATCTGTCAATGGGATCCATAATTTTCGCATTTGATGTCTTTTTTTTAACAAGTTCTTTATTTTTGTAAATATAATTAAATTTGTAATGCCTGTATGTTTATTTGCAGGCTTTAGATCGTCAGGAACATTGTAGATTTGTCCATTGGGTGTCTCGATTGCAGTAATGCAAATTAAATTTGTCTTTTTATCACTTGTCGCTAATAATTCAAATGTGAATCTCAATTTCTCCATTTTCATAAATATTTACAGAAAATGTAGTTTTATGATGCAATTCTGACAAATTGTATACGAATCATTGATACGAATCCACAAATCAAATAAATGTGTTGCTCTGAAAACCAAAGATTTTATTTTAACATATGGTTACATAGAAGATTATATTACAAAATATTACAAATCATATTGTTATTTCAATTATAAACTATACCTGAAAACCAAAGAAACGACATTTAAAGTAATATAATTAATTTGTCGATTCCTTTCTCTAATTTTTTATTTGACACTCGTATTTGACTGCTTCCATATTTAAAATTATTTCATAATGTTGCTAAAATTGCGATGTGACGTCCATGTACTCACATAACGCCATCTCTTTAATATTTAAAGGAATCTATTCCTGTTTTATCAATAATGAACAAGGAATTAAAGAAATGTTATTTCTTTACATATATATAATAATAATTTTTATTTACACACAGAGTTCACAAAATTAAAAAGTCCCCTGACTTCTGTGCTAGGTTTAAAACCTGTGTTACAGAAGTCAGTGTCCTCTTCCTTTACAATCATTATACAAGTGAGAAAAAAATAACATTAATGGAGTACAATAGGTAGTGAAACATAAAACACAGTAAAGAAAAAAATAATGGATTTACAAAAATAGAAATAGTAGGTCATTTTATGTGCGAGCGCACGTGCGAGTTAGTGTGTGTGTGTGTGTGTGTGTGTGTGTGTGTGTGTGCGTGCGTGCGTGCGTGCGTGCGTGCGTGCGTGCGTGCGTGCGTGCGTGCGTGCGTGCGTGCGTGCGTGCGTGCGTGCGTGCGTGCGTGCGTGCGTGCGTGCGTGCGTGCGTGCGTGCGTGCGTGCGTGCGTGTATGTGTGTGTGTGTGTGTGTGTGTGTGTGTGTGTGTGAGTGTGTGTGTGTGTGTGTGTGTGTGTGTGTGTGTGTGTGGGAAATACATTCAAAGAGATATTAATTTTACTTGTTACTGTTACTAGTAAGTTTAGTTACTTTGCAAATAATTCTGTTTGTTCATAATCTAATGATTGCAGCCAGTTCTTACACATTAATTTTACTTCACGGGTTGTTAATGTAAGTATATGCATTTTCTTATTTATTTTATTGTATAAATATTTTGCCATGTAAGAATGTTGTCGCTTGGCAAATGTCGTACGAAGCTTAGGAAGTACACATACACTAGAAATAGCTCTTTTCAGTCGATGATGAGTTCTGTTAACTGGGGTAATTTTGTGTTGTTTTAAAATAAGTTGGAGAATATATAATTGTCTAACTGATAGGACTTCACATTTTTTATACAAGCACTTTGTTGGAAATCTAAAGGGGCTGAAAGTCAATGTTTTCAATAAAGAACGTTGTGCCCTTTCTAAATGAATCATATATGACTTACAAGCTCCACCCCATATCCCTATACAGTACCCAATAACGGATTGCGCTAGTGCATAATAAATTGTTCGTAGAAGGTTAAGATTTGCGACATGTCTTATGTTTTTGAAGACCCAGATGAGTTTTCTAATGCGTGATACAATTAGATCAATGTGATCGCGCCAGCATATGCGTTCATCAATAATGGTACCCAGATACTTTATATTCGCGATTTTAGTGATGGGGAGACAACAACAATTACCATTATTAACGATGAAATTACAGGAATGAATTTTGATATTAATATCTCGTGGGCGTGTCTTAGCAATATTGAACTGTATGAATTTGGTTTTTTCTATATTTAACGTAAGAGTATTTTCTTTTAACCAATTATTAACTTCAAATAGCCCTAGTTCAGTGATATGTTTAACTTTATCCCAGGTGTCTCCGTGAAATATCAAAGCAGTATCATCGGCGTAGGTAAATATCTTGCCGCCGGTTAAGGATTGTTGACACAGTTCATCAATATATACCAGGAAAAGACTTGGGCCTAGTATACTGCCCTGCGGGACTCCGTAGGTCACTGTTGCTTCTGGACTTATTTGGTCACCTATTTTTACTTTTTGCCTTCTATCCGTCAGAAAGTCTTGAAAAATGTCAAGCACGTTACCTCTTACTCCGAGTTTATAGAGTTTATCCACAAGTTTAGGGATCGACACCGTGTCAAATGCCTTTGCTAAATCTAAGAAGACGCCCAAACATTTTTGTTTATTGTCGATTTTGTTAGTGACGTAGTCAATTAATTGGCTTACGGCGTCCTCTGTGCTTCGGTCACTTCTAAACCCAAACTGATTTTCTGACAGAATACTATGGTGTTCTAGGTACTTCATTAATCGATTGTTTAGTGCTTTTTCCAAAACTTTCGACAGTGCTGTTAGCACTGAAATTGGCCGATAGTTATTGACACGGTCCCGATCCCCACCCTTGTGGATAGGTGTTATGAGTGACTTCTTAAAGACAGATGGGAAAACCCCTTGGCTAAAACAGAGATCAATTAGTGTAGTCAGATTTGGAACAATAACGTGTTTAGCCAGTTTCAATAGTTTTGATGGAATGCAGTCCCAACCGGTGGCGCAATTGGATTTAAGCCCGTTAATAAGCGATTCTACCTCTGCTTCGTCTAGGGAAAGCAGTACCATAGAACTTACTAAATTGTAGTCATGATGCGGGGCATTATTTAAACTGGACTGTACTACTGCATTAGCCAGGTTCTTTCCTACGTTTGAAAAGTATTCATTTACTTCCGTAATGCTTAGATTATTATTATTTATCAGTTCTGAAGCCGTCATATTTAATTTCTTTTGGTTAATTATAGATTTTATTGCACTCCACTTTTCTTTATTATTTTTAGCCGATTCCAATAATGATTTTTCATAGTTTCGTTTTAGTTTTTTAATTAAAGAATTAGAATAGTTGCGGTAGCGTTTGTAGGATACTTCTAGAATGTTGTTATTTGGATTATTTTTAGTTTACGGTGTAATTTGTCCCTGTGACGCATACAGCGTAAGATACCCAATGTTAACCATGGTTTTTTCATTCGTTTTTTACACGGCACGATGCAAGGTTTAGAATGGAGTTCTATAGCAGTTTTAAGATATTCGACAAATAATGTCGCAGCCAGATTTGCGTCATTCATCGATTTAATAAAAGAGAAATCAACTGTTTCCAAATATTGAACACATGCGTTAAAATCTATCTTGAGTATTTTATTCTGAGGCTTTGTGTATTTAGAGCTGTTAAGGCTAAGTAATACAAGACTATGATCAGTTACTGTGGAATCAATTACGTACACTGATGCTGTTAGAAATGATTTTAACATGATGTGATCTAAACAGCTATTTAACCGGGTTGGAAATGAATGAGCTGCCAACATACCCAGTTCGGCTGTCAAGTTCAGATAAGCGGCACTATTTTTGTCTGTAGTGTCCATCTTAATGTCAATATTCACGTCACCTGTTAATATAATAGTTGAGTTACATTTGTTGATAGGGCAGATAATATTTTCGATCGTATTAAGAAATGCGTCGATGCAGCTAAAAGATGGAGATCTGTAGGTGGCTAAGATAAATATGTTAGGTTCTATTTTTAAAAGAAGAAAGTTACCTCCTGACTGTTCTGGTTCTATAACAGAACATTCGATTCATTTTTTAACATAAATAACAATGCCATCACTTTTGTTATAACTTTTTGTGGATTTGAAACTGACATATTCGTCTAAAATGGGTATAGGCTTGTCATCATTTAGCCAGCATTCGGTCAGGATTACCACATCAATTTCAAATTTAAATCTAGATAACTGTGTTAGAAGATTGTCGGTGTTTTTGTATATGCTCCGTATATTTTGAGTGACAATATTTATTGAAGTTGTTGATATTTGCATCAGTCTATTACAAGTGTCAGTATCGCAGTCATAGGCTGACGCATTTTTTAAGACATCTAGTTCATAAGTAATCTCCTTATTTATATTAGCCATTATTCGTAATATTGGAGAGTGTTTTCACGAATAAAATATCTTGTAGTATCATGTTCATATTGAATAAAGTGCATATTAAAAGTGGCGTTCTATTATCCTGAAATATTGACTCATTATCAGAAATTATATAAAAATGTATATGGTATTCCCCTCTTTGTTTAATAAATTGAAAATGTGCTTTGTTATGTTTGTTTGAGTTGTGTGTTTTGTGTAAGGAGTATATAATATGATTAGTACGTTTTAGTGAAATATGTGTGCCGTTAAAAAAGGTTACATGTACAGTTAGAAGCATTAATCTTTGCCGAAAGTTGGACTGTCTTAGTCATAGAGAAGAGATGTTCTTGAGATCAGCTTCACAATTAATTACAATGTGTTTTTTTCCATCATCCTGTCGCAAAAAAATCCTTCCAAATGAAGTCCAGCAGTATTTAAATCCTTTTTCTTTGGCAAAGTTGCGTGCGAGATAGTATAAGTGTTGCGCTTTAGTTGTCAATCTCTCAGTGATGTATACAGGCTTTGCAGGGCCATCAAGTTTAAAGTGAGTCGTATTAAGTTTGTTTTTAAATTGTCTTGATTTTTTTATGACATTTTCTTTTGTGCCAACGACAAAATCGATGACAACTGGTGACTCATCTTTTTTGCCCATACGAAATATATCCTTGATTTCGTGGCATTGAATTGGCGTGTTTAAGATGTTCGTCATTTCAATCACGATTTTTTTCAGGTCTTCTTTCGATTCTGTAGAAATTTTGGGTATATTCTTCAGTTCAATACTTGTTGATAGATGCACACGTTCAAGATTCTCCACCTTCATCTCGAGCTGTTGAATATAACGGCGATCAGCTGCACGCTCAGATTCTAAATTTGCCAGTTTAACCATTATATCGTCGTATTGACTAGAAAAGTGGGTGATACTTTCCTTTATTTCTGTGTTTTGTGCAATTATCTCACGCATTGCCTCTTGAATATCAGCGAACTTACTGTCCGTCTGGGCTGAGTTTGCGGACAGAAGTGTTCGAAACTTGTCAAGCATAGAATTATCCGGTGTGCGTTTACGTTTAAAGCGGTTCGAAATATTTTCAATGTCCAATTCATTGAGGTTCGGAGTTGAGCCTGATTGTGATATTTCACGGGGCGCAGACTTCACCTTTTCCAATTCATCCATGGGCGATTTTTGTGGGGGTGTGCGCTTGAGCGGCATTGAGTAACAAACAAATAATATCCAGCTACCCCCAAACACTAGGCACAACAGTCCGCGCTCAGAAGTATGCCGTCGCAATTCTTCGCGGGAAAAAGGTCCTAAGCGCCGTGTAGATCGCGTCACTTACGCGTTTTAATAAATCACTGGAGTTCTTTAGCACTTCAAGTGAACGTTATTACAATTGATTAAACTATTTTGATTGTATCTATTAGCAATGATTTAGTTGTGTTCTTTTAACTCACAAGTATGTTGTATAGGGCACTTTTTATTGTTTTAGCACTGATTTTAACCTTTAAAGCTATTTGTAAACAGTTAGAATGAATAAGTTCAACTTATAAATGAACAAACGTTGTTTACTTCACGGCGATAACAAGAGGATTGAACTGAGGATTGAATTGAGGAAACATTTAACTGGTAGGTCTCGCATGTGAGGCCACCTGAGTAAGCGCCACCATAATGTCTGTTTCCCGCCATACAGCAGTGTAAATGCACTGTTGGGTTCCGGTATGAAGGACATAGTAGCCAGAATAACTACTTGACATATTGAAACTTAACATCTTATATCTCAGGATGGCGAGGGCAGTGGAATGCCAAGCATTGCTTTGTTCTTCATGAGCGGTCGTATCGCTTACCATAAGGCGAATGGAATGATAGTCTCACCATATATTGCAATGAAAAAAAAAACAACTTACCCTATAACATTAGAAAGATCTTTGGCCTGGCATATATACTTGTGTCCCAGTTTCTCGTTTTTGTCATAGGCATGTAGTTTTATCATGGCGCCTCCCTCTGATCTTGATTGAAGTACTGATCTGTAGAGCTAAAGAAAATGTTTTTAAAGACTATTGTTCAATATTAGTAAGCTACAGACGGTATTGTGCTGTAGAGTTCGATTGCGAGGGCTTAGGCCGTTCACCATGCTAACCTAGTGCGACTTTCTTTCACGGTTATAGTGCGTGATAATAAATAAAAATAATATGTTGATTAATACAACCATCGCCCACCTTCACCCTTCCATGACAAACCATACAGGGTATATCAAGACTGCTACCGAAAACGAAGCCGGGTGGTAGTTTAAGCGACTTCAGACACAATGCAACAGAAAAAGTGGCAATAAAAAGCGACAATTTTTTTTTTTGTTATTTTTTTCTGTGGCCATATTTCGGTGGTAAATACGTTTTTTCCTAAAATAATAGTGTATACCCTTTTATTTACAAATACTCTAAGGTATAAAAGAGTTTAAATTATTATTTTAGCAAAAACTAAGGATTTACCACCCAAAAATGACGATATTTAAAAAATCATAAAAAATAATTGTCGCGTTTCTATGCGAAATTTTTAATTGCATAGTGTTTGTAGCCACTAAAACTACCACCCGGCTTCGTTTTCGGTAGCAGTCTTGAGATACCCGGTATATTATGTACTCATCTATGATTGGCTTTTTAAATAATTCATACAAATGTAATGACCGAATTTTGTAAATAAGTATTTTTAGATATTAAGTTTTTGATGATTATATTTCAATTTTTTTTAACCAGACTACTATGTTTATTTTTGCTTTGTTATTAATTTGTTAACTAGATTTATTTTTTTATATGTACTGATAAATATATATAGTATATATCCTTTATTGTTGAAATTTTAGAAATAATATTAATATTGTTTATGTTGCAATTCTTATTAGTTAGAATGTAAGTGTCATGGTTAAAATACTGTAAACTTGTATTTTACTTGAAATAAATAAATAAATAAATACAAATATGCGCCAAGGAGGCTGCCAATTAAACTAATGCAATATTTCTCAGCTAATATCCTTACCTTAAGTCCGACAACAAAAGGCACGATGACGTCATCCTTTGCGTGTAGTATGAGTACTGGTAAAGTCGGTACTTTGGACAAATGATCGTCCGACATGAATCTCTGTCCACTGTCACTGCGGAACGGCGCTACGAACGTCGTCTCGTAGTATGGCAGCCATGTGACTAGCTGTGAAAGCGTGTTTCAAATCGATTAATAAGATAATCGATTGTTTGCAGAATCGATTAATAAGATAATCGATTGTTTGCAGAATCGATTAATAAGATAATCGATTAATAAGATAATCGATTGATTGTAGAATCGATTAATAAGACAATGGATTATTTTGGGAATCGGTTCATTGGAGAATCGATCAATGATAAACTGGATTTTCGGATTTATTGGAGAATTGATAGGTGAAAATCGACTGTATCGGTTAACAAATTTTGTATTAAAAATGATGACATGTAAATATACAGGCGGTCTTTTTATTTTTATATTGGTCAGAAATTCAATTGCCCATTATAGCCAATTTTTTTAACTTATTCGGATCCAAGATTTTTAAATCTCAAAAATCATAATAAGTACTCTAAACATCCGGCCTCTTTAGAACGTCAACTCAAAGTCGATTTTAATGGGGTATATTTTGACAGCCTGTATGTTAATGGAAATAAGGAATATATTAAAAAATGACATTTGTTATTTGACAAGTGGTTAAAATACTCGTTACCTTTGAAAGCGGGTGTTGGGCGACCTCATCGGGTAGATTATTGAATGGCGCCTCCAGTATCAGTCCGTTGGGGAGTGGTATAGGGTTGGGACGGTCTAGAACGCTTGTCGATAGTTCTTTCAGATTCCCTAGTAGATGTGAGGCTATCGCTGTACCTGTAAAATTATATAATATTTTACATGGACTATAAGGCCTAAACACTCTCAATCGTACTCTCGATTGTAGAGGAGGCCCGTGCCCTGCAGTGGGACGTATATGGGCTGATACAGATAGAATTAAGTTTGTCTGTAGTCTGTATTCATTAACAGGAAAAGTTGTGCCACATATAATCCGTATAAGGACAAACAAATCAACTAATAATATACTAACTTTTAATTAACATTTTATTTAAATTTAGAATCTAATTTAATACAATGTATTATTTTCTATTAAACATTGGTCGATATTCTTTGTGGTTTCAAATAACGTTATACATATATATATAGAACAAGGAAAATGTTTGATAATTATTATGTAAACTTTGAAGTTTTTAATATGTAATTGTATATATAGCTTGGCAAAAAAGTAAAACAAACAAATAAAATAGAAAAAAATCTTGATATTGAGTTTAAAATTAGATAATGGAGTGAAATATATTCACTTTATGGTAAAAAAGCGATCCCCTTATTCATAAGGCTTTACTGCAGTTTTTAAATGTCGTTAATATGAGCTGACTCAAAAACGTTATTCATAGACATCAAAAAATCACTAATCGGGCTATTTAACAGCTCATTAACTTTAAAATGGCCGAGACCCATGTTTAAGCAAAAAGCAAAAAAATGGTAGATATTTGTCAACTTGACGTTTGATATTACTATCAAGTGAATGAAATCCCTTTTGTTCTGTGAAGTGACAATATCAGTTAAAATATGTAGAATAATTATTTGTTTAGCGTTTGTGGACTATGAGAAAGCCTTTGATTCGATCGAGACCTGGGCTGTGCTACAGTCTCTTCAGCGGTGCCACATAGACTATCGGTACATCGAAGTGTTGAGGTGTATATACAACAACGCCACCATGTCGGTCCGAGTACAGGATCAGAGCACGAAGGCTATTCCACTACAGAGAGGCGTGAGACAGGGAGATGTCATATCTCCGAAACTGTTCACTGCCGCGCTGGAAAATGCCTTCAAGCTCTTGCAGTGGAAAGGATTCGGCATCAACATCAACGGCGAGTATATTACTCACCTTCGATTTGCCGACGATATTGTAGTCTTGGCAGAATCGCTGGAAGACCTTAGCACTATGCTCGAAGACCTTAACCGAGTTTCCCAACAGGTGGGTCTTAAAATGAACATGGATAAAACGAAGATCATGTCGAATATCCATGTTGTGCCCACCCCCATTGGAGTTGGGGGCTCGACTCTCGAAGTTGTAGACGAATATGTCTATTTAGGACAAGTGGTCCGGTTAGGCAGGTCCAACTTCGAGAGAGAGGTCAATCGGCGAATCCAACTCGGTTGGGCAGCGTTCGGGAAACTACGCAACGTCTTCTCGTCCAAAATACCTCAGTGCCTAAAATCGAAAGTCTTCGATAGTTGTGTGTTACCAGTGATGACATACGGCACCGAGACGTGGCCTCTCACTGTGGGCCTCATTAAAAGGCTCAAAGTCACTCAACGAGCCATGGAGCGGGCTATGCTCGGTGTTTCCCTACGAGATCGAATCAGAAATGAGGAGATCCGTAGGAGAACCAAGGTTACCGACATAGCCCATAGGATTGGCAAGTTGAAGTGGCAGTGGGCCGGGCACATAGCTCGTAGAACCGATGGCCGTTGGGGCCGAAAGGTTCTCGAGTGGAGGCCACGTACAGGCAAGCGAAGTGTCGGACGCCCGCCTACAAGGTGGACGGACGATCTGACTAAGGTTGCAGGAAGTCGCTGGATGCAGGCCGCTTCCAACAGGTCATTGTGGAGATCATTGGGGGAGGCCTATGTTCAGCAGTGGACTTCCTGTGGCTGATATGATGAATTATTATGAATAGCAAATCTTAATGAACGTTTTATCTCCTCTTAACATCAATTTTTTTCATTGCAATGAATGGCGAGACAATCACACTGTTCGCCAGATGGCAAGGGACACGACCGCTCATGAACAGTTGCAAAACCAAAAAACACCTCGAATTACAAAGAAATGCTTGACATTCGTCTGCGCTCGCCATCCTGAGACATAGGATGTAATCTTAATATGTCTAGTAGTTATTCCACAATAGTAATTAATTTACGATTGTATGGTTGATAAGCAAATTTTTTTTGAGTAAGAGGTTTGTGTTATTTATACAGATAACTTACCCAATGAATGTCCCCATACGAAAATAGGGGGTTTGTTTTGACCCTTCTCGACTGTATTTCTCAACCATTCATAAACAACTAATGCATCTTCTACAACGCCATTTTCTGTCGGACGAATCCTTGTTGAGTCACCATAACCTAAAAAATGAGTCAAATAAATAAAACTATGAATATATTGCTTTAAGCGATAAGACCGCAATTTGTACTTTTTATTTTTTAGTTTTATATTCATATTGTATTTTTTTTTATGTGTACAATAAAAATTTAAATAAATAAATAAATATTATACAGACTGCTACCGACAACGGTAAATTCGGTGTGTCGGGTGGTAGTTTTAGTGAGTCTAAACATTGTGTTTGGACTAAATAACTAAAAACTTTGCAAAAAAACACGACAAATTGATTTTTGTGATTTTTTATATACCTACATACTTAACTGGTTGGTACTAATTTTTTTGAAAATATTATGTAAAAATTATGAAGATTGATTTCTTAGCTTATTCGAAACAAATTACTATCAGAGTGTATACATAAATAAATATAATACATATGTAATCTCACGCTTTCCTTCCCAGAAGGGGTAGGCAGAGGTGCCAGGACACCCAAATTTAGCCTTGTATGCTCCGTCCCACATTGTGATAGAGGGCGAGCCTATCACTACATCGGGCACAAATTCCCGAAGCTGATAATGAATATAAAAATTAAATATAACTTTGTCCGACCCGGGATTCGAACCCGAGACCTCAGCTTTGTAACCGTACAGACAACTACGCCATCGAGGCAGTAATAATAAATATTATGTAACATAAAAACAAATGACAACTCACCTCTGTAGTCGAAAGCTATAGTGTGAAACTCCATTTTCTGGAAGAATTTGTACAATTGTATCCTGTGTTCAGCCGCTCGGGAGTTTGAGTTACCTGAAAAAAGAAATTTACTTTTACATTATAGTAGAAACCATTGCATTATAGTAGAAGCCAACCCGCATTGTGGCCAGCGTGGTGGACTATATGGCCTAACCACTCTCAATCGTATTCTCGATTGTAGAGTAGGCCCGTGCCCTGCAGTGGGATGTATATGGGCTGATATAGAAGAAGAAACCACTGTAGTAAGTAGTGATGAGAATTATTACTATTTCAAATTAACACAGTGTTATTTTTAAAGCCTTAGCATGCTCTATATATTTGCTATTGCTAATTGCTCCCCACAGAATTTGTAAAACAAAAATTAACCATACATTATAACCATTTTTCAAATCTCAAATTAAACATACAAAATTGACTGTTTAATTACTTTATAAGGGTTCGTAAAAAAAACTCACTTCAAAGTTGAAACGCGATCGTATAAAAATATTAGCCGATCGGCTTTGTGAATCACAATAGCAAATCGCAAAATTTAGCTTATTTATAACTTGTGAAATGTTAATATCGACTTCTAGGCACATTAGTAGAGTTTTACTTACGGCGTCCGAACATTCGAATTTCGTATCGTTTTTAAAGAGAAACCCCCCTGAATCTAAATATGTTCGAACCACTATCGTTTCCCAGCCGGCGTCTAACCAACAGCGCCACGGAGGTAAAGCTAAAGATTGCTTACCATGACAATACAGTATGATAGGAGTCTTTGAATTAGCCAATTCATCGTCAAGTATCCTGTTCAATTCCTCCTTGCCTTGTGTGCTCTCGAAACTTCCCTTGAATTTTTCATACACTGATTTAGGTAGTATATGCCATATACCTGCAAAATAAATACACCCAACAGTCACATACATAGTCCTTACCCCATACTAAGATCGAGTCTTGTTTTGTGAGTATCAGAAATTAGGAAACTTTTCGGTCTCAATAGATGCAAAATATTTTTATGAATCTACACGAATCTATCTCAAAAGAGTGCCTATTCATATTATCCTTCGATCTTATAAACACTAGATACACAGTTCCCTGTAAATGTTCTGTTGAAAAGTCGCACCGATGCATTGAAACAAAAAAAGTAAACAAAAAGATCACATATTCCAAATATATTAACACAAATTCCACCTTATTCCTGGGGCTTAAAGTAGCTTTTCACACAATATTGTCTAAAGTTCTGCGACGTTTTAGAAACAACGGTCTGTGCGTGACTGAAGGCGAAAGAGTGCTTAAAGCACTCTTTTTTGGTGCCATTTTCTAAGCGCTCATGTTGTATCTACTGTATATTTGATCGAAGATATCAATAAAAAATATCGTCGAACCCGATACCGACACTTATAAATTATAAGGATTCGATATTCTATACAGGGTATATCAAGACTGCTACCGAAAACGAAGCCGGGTGGTAGTTTAAGCGACTTCAGACACAATGCAACAGAAAAAGTGGCAATAAAAAGCGACAAGTTTTTTTTTATTATTTTTTTTCTATGGCCATATTTGGGTGGTAAATACGTTTTTTTCCTAAAATGATAGTATATACCCTTTTATTTATAAATACTCTAAGGTATAAAAGAGTTTAAATTATTATTTTAGCAAAAACTAAGGATTTACCACCCAAAAATGACGATATTTAAAAAATCATAAAAAATAATTGTCGCGTTTTTATGCGAAATTTTTAATTGCATTGTGTTTGTAGCCACTAAAACTACCACCCGGCTTCGTTTTCGGTAGCAGTCTTGAGATACCCGGTATATTATTACATAAAATTAATACTATTGTTTCCTCCTCTCTCCTAAATTGTTGCCGTGCCCAACAGGATACACATTGCACTTTTTATAAAAATGTTAACCTCTTTATAACATGTGGTATGCAATAAAGGTATTGAGTATTGATTTAACAAATAGATGAATTAACATGGGGATAATAATAATGTGTTATGTCTTACCAATCTTGACAGCACAATTGTCAACCTTGGAACGATATTCTATGCTGAAATTAGTTGCTCCCTCAATACCGCAGGAAGAGGGATCTTCAAAGTCTATATTCATTGGCCATTGGACTGAAAAAAGCAAAATATAATAAAAGTAGTCTTAGATGAGGTTTTGAATCGTTAGTCGTGCCGAAGTCGAAACATGTAGCTGTTAAGAAGGATATAAGTCGTTTATCGATACGACCGCTCATGGATAGTAGCAAAACCAAACAACACTTTGAATTACAAAGCAATGCTTGGCATTCCACTGCGCTCGCCATCTTGAGCCGTAAAATATTAAGTCTCAATATGTGCCGTAGTTACTCTGGCTACAATGTCCTTTAATCCGAAACACAACGGTGCATTTAAACTTCTGTTTGGCGGAAGAAATAGATATTGCGGTGGTACCTACCCATGCGGCCTCTCACATATGAGAGACCTACCACCTAAACATATACTATCACCATGGCAATTTTATTAATAAAGTATACAGCAGTTCGTTTATGACAGTTATTTTAAAATTGAGTCTTAAGGAGCATTTGATTATTTTTGTCTCACCGTTGACCCGCCAGTTCGTTGGCTGGTTTGGTGGTATATTAAATGTTAAAACAGTATCCAAATGCAAATTAATAAACGGTATTTCTATGTATCCATAAATAAAACATTCATAGGCGAACGGCATGCTCGTCTCGCCATTCACTGCAATAAAAAAAAAATGTTTACTGGTGGTAGGTCTCTCATATGTGAGAGGCCATCTGGGTAGGTACCACCGCAATGTCTATTTCTACCGTGAAACAACACTGCGTAAATGCACTGTTGTGTTTCGGATTGAAGGACATTGTAGCCAGAGTAACTACTGGACATATTGAGACCTAACATCCTCTGTCTCAGGATGGCGAGCGCAGTGGAACGTTCCTACTGTTTATGAGCGGTCGTATCGCTTACCATCAGGCGAACGGCTTGCACGGCTCGCCATTCATTGCAATAAAAAAAAATGTTTTATTTCACATCGTAAACCTACATTAAGAAATCGAATAAAAAAACTACGTCAGCAATACCAAACGTATTATTTCATTGTATTGTATTGTATCAGCCCATATACGTCCCACTGCAGGGCACGGGCCTACTCTACAATCGAAAGTATGATTGAGAGTGGTTAGGCCATATAGTCCACCACGCTGGCCTAGTGCGGGTTGGCGGACTTACATACCATAGAAATTCTTATAAATCGCTATGGTATGCAGGTTTCCTCACGATGTTTTCCTTCACCGTTTTAGTGCGTGGTGATTGACTGTCAATACACACATGACTCCGAAAAGTCAGAGGTGTGCCCTGGGATTTGAACCCGCGACCACCGTGAACATTTATTATTTCATTAGTGATAAGAAATGTTTAAAATGCCCTAGGTATAGATTGGCAAAAAAAAGTATGTTTTAAGTGGGGGCGCTAAAATCGAATTTAATATTAACATGACAACCCGATATACTACGACGGAAAATATTTACATACTTGTTATTTTTATTCATTGTTGTTCATAGGCTCTTTAGTTATTTTAAATCATAAAACAAACAAAAACCATACTAAAGTGTATAGAAATACCAACGTATAAAATTATTCGACGAACGTTATGACATTTTTAATAGCGTTTTCATGATTGGCTTTCTCTAATGCCAATCGTCACCGCATCGTTACTCTTTGTTGCCAAATTATATGTTCGATTGTAGTTGTAGCTCCCATTATATTTTTTTGATATTTTTTACATTTGCAGTAACAATTTAACTCTAATGCCTTTTTCATAGATAGACTTAAAACTATTTAAGTAATTGAATGTTTTGTCTTCTTCGCTCAAACGGTATTCAAAAGCCGTTGGAAAGGGACAAAATATTCGATAGCTAAAATAGGTTTATAAACTGTCTATGAATAAGGCCGTTAATTATATATTTTAATGGACAATTTTAATTCTCAGGCTTTCAATGTAATGGTTTTTTGTGTTAATACTGTAACTGTATCAGCCCATATACGTCCCACTGCAGGGCACGGGCCTACTCTACAATCGAGAATACAATTGAGAGTGGTTAGGCCATATAGTCACCATATGGCCTTGTGTTAATAAATATAATAAAAAAAAATAACTAATAACCAACAAGTGTGACTTGTTTAATTATTTATTATGACCTATTATTATATATTTCATCATTTTTGTTTATTATACTCAATTTATTTTATATTTTTTCTTCTGGAAATACCGTGCATCTCGGAAAATAATATTCCATAACAATAAAAATACATACCAAAATTAGCAAAAACGAGATTCCTTCTGAATGTCTTGGAGTATTTGAATATGAGAGGCACGACCGCCACGTGAAATACGAAGATACCCGACGTTATAGACGCGCCGAGAGCCAGTACCCTGCAAGTAAAACACATTTACAGACTTGGTAATAACCATAGCTATGTATTTATCTCTTTTTTGTACATACAATATATATACAACGTTGATGCGACCGATGGGCGTTTCTTTAAACTACATATACTAGGTACCATTTTGAAGCTCTGTACTAAAAATCAATTAAATTGGAGCAGTAGTTTAGTCATAAATTATTTTTTTAGTTTTTGCCCCATTTGAACCCGATGTAGCTTTTCTAACAGCTGATTACGCCTAACGCATGGTCATTCACCTTAAAACGATAGATCGTACTAAAATTTGCGCGTTGTTGCCGCTCTTACACAAGTCACACAATAATAAGTACACGACAATAACACGCGCCGCGCGCGACGTTGCCAATTTGTTATCTATTCGTATCTACAGGTCAATGAAATTTATTTACACAGGATGGTTGCGTTTTACTCTTGTTTGAAACAAACAAAAAAATTTTGAAAATAGAATGCGACGATATTTTTTTTTTTTATTTTTTTTTCCTATTTACCGTATTTGGGTGGTAAATAAATATAGACCAAGAGCCCTTAGCCAGACTTTCATCTCGATTCTTTAGTAGGGTCTGGATTAATTAACCGACTTGGTATTACATGGATCTCACAACTTTTTACAGTAGAAGAAACGAGTTGCGAGACTTGGATTTTTTACAAGTTTTATTTTTGTGGGATATTGACTGTATCGTAGCAAACTATTACAGTGTTCAAGTTCAAGTTTTTGTGGGTAGCAATGACAATTTACCATTAAATAAGTCCCTAGCTAGTTTCTTGAAGAAAATCCGGACTACATTCGGTACATCTTGATCATTCGGCGCGTAAACTTGAGGTAATTCTATGATTAATTCACACGTATAAATACACAAAGATTACATTACGCAAACAAGACAAAGTAACAAATAATTATCATGATGAAATGACGGAAAAAATTACGGACTGTTGTCACGGAACTAAGCTACTAGATCATTGTTTAGTTCAACATCTATTCCATCACAGTAGCAAATTAAAATATATTGTTTTTCCTATTTATATTCAATATAATCCGCCTACCCGAAAAAGGCCAGTGTGGTGGACCTTATCGTCTAACCCATTTAATGGTGCCCTGGATTATAGAGGAGGGTATGGTAGGGTGCCCTGTAGGGTGACCATATCAATAATATTTACCTAACTTGTAAATGGGACAATATATACAACTTTTCACAATTCTGGCAGATATTTTTTTTATTTTTTTTATTTTATTGCAATGAATGACGAGACGAGCAAGCCGTTCGCCTGATGGTAAGCGATACGACCGCTCATAAACAGTAGCAAAATTCCACTGCGCTCGCCATCCTGAGACGTAAGATGTTAAGTTCAATATGTCCAGTAGTTACTCTGGCTACAATGTCCTTCAATCCGAAACACAACAGTGCACTTACGCAGTGTTGTTTCACGGGAGAAATAGACATTGCGGTGGTACCTACCCAGATGGCCTCTTACATATGAGAGACCTACCACCAGTATCTCTACCACCAGAGATATCTGGTCTTTCGTATTGGAATGGTTGGTTATAAGTTTTTGAAATGTTACCTTCTACATAATATTCTTTTATAGACGCTTGAGAGTATTTTTTATTGCAATAAATGGCAAGATAAACATACCATACACCTGCTGGGAAGTGATACTACCGCTCATGAACAGTAATAAAACCCAATAACACCATGAATGGAATGCACAAAGCAATGCTTGGCATTCCACTGTGCTCCCCAGCCTGAGGCATAAGATTTTAAGTCTCAATATGTCCAGTAGTTACTCCGGCATATCCTTCAAATTTACACTGCTGTTTGGTGGGACATAAGTGTCACTTAAATATATTATTCTTGTAATCTAAAATTACTTTTACTGTTCCTGGTACATTAATTTAGAATGTAGTTAATTAAACATTCCAAATTAGCATATAAATAATGGTACCAAGTTATTTTATATGTATGTCACAGTAACCATTTCCTTAATAAATAAAGATAAAATCACAAAATTCTCACAATAAATTAAACAATAGCATTAAATTAACAGAATTACAAATAAAAGTAATTGCCACTAATTTTATATGCAAAAAGGGTAACAACATAATATAATTAAAAAAATAAATACAGTCACATAGTCCTGATCACACCCTACCACCCTAAGATCTTGTGTTGTGGGTATCAGGAACTACGGGAGAATTTTTTGTCTAAAAAGTCTAAAAACACCCAGACCTGAAGCAAATACCTATGGATCACACAAACATTTGTCCCGGAGCGGGGATCGAACCTCGATTCACAGCCGGCGTCTAACCAATGCGCCACCAAGACTGTCTGTCATTGCCCTTAAAGATGCAACAAGTTAGTTTGCCATGAAAGTATTAAATAAAAACTTTGATTTGTACCTCAAGCCATCAAGTTCTATAAAGTATTAGCAATGATGTGTGGCAGACTAAATTTGAGGGAGTGGGGCAGTATGCCTAAAATATATGTTGGTTTTTCAACAATTCTTAATTGAACTGTATGGTTGAATACATATGTTGGATTAAATGTACGCAGAATGTGATTTTTCGTTTTTATTATCACAAATTGTCTTTTATTGAAGTGCTTTAATTTAACATGTGCAATTGGGACGTTGAAGACTGCCCGACCCTGGAACCTCCTTGAACTCCTGTGAGCTCGGATCAACAGTGGCACATACTTGTCCTTAACCCGCAACAAATTCAATCAGAAAGTTAATAAGGAAATAAATTATTGTCCACTTACGTCCATTATAAATAATAAAGTGCAATTGGGGAGCGGAGGGGGTTAGTTCATCACTCACCCTCCTCAAATTAACCAAACCCATGAATTATAGAAACATTTAAAATGAATATGAAATAACTGTATGTTAAAATGCCAAGTGAAAGTTACGCTGACCGGTGAAAGTAAAAGAAATGAGGTTAGACTGTAATTCATCTCAGATTAACACGAATAAACATGAAACAAAACACTATTATTACAAAGATACCAATGCACACTTCTGCTTCAAAGGGGTAGGCAGAGGTACCAGAAATGGCCACCATAGTTTTTCAAGGGACAATTGGTAAGGGTAGAGCTATTCCAAGTTGTTTACTAGGGACATTACCTAGTATTTAATTTGACAAACATACATATTGTATTTCTTTGAAAAATAAATTACCATAAAGTAATAACTAATACTTTAAATAAAATATGAATAAAAACGAAATGAATAAATATAACTAATTATAAATAAAAATAAAAATAATTTAAAAATAAATAAATTACATAAATAAATTAATTAATTAAAGCAAGAAATTAAAATAAGTAATACTAAGTATAGAAAATATATTGTATATAGAGATTAAGTTCTATGTGTATTGAGTTGTCATAAGAGCTCTTACATTGCCTATGTGACCAATAAATACATTTCACTTCATTTCATTTCATCTACAACGAATTATTAAAAAACAGATAGGAGTAAAAAACAAATATTTGCATATTTTTTTCTATAGCAAAGTCAGAGACAACATATTAAGCACTCTTGGTTTAATATTTTAGCCAAAGATTATATGTAACTGAGGAAGCAATAATGAGTAAAACATTTTTGCATAAATATTTGCAGAGGTCCTATAGGGATAGCTTTTATTATAACTATACAGCCCACTGCAGGGCATGGGGCTCTGAATTGAAAGACTAATTGAACCGTAATTAACCATTTTGACAGAATTCCACCCAAAGTTGTCTAGAAAAGATCACTTTTTATGATAAAACTGGCATTAGTACTACCTCTAATTATTTATATTGAAATCTATACTACCTATTATTAATATGTATTATAATTTATTAACAATTTTTTACATTTTCTTCGCCTTATTCAGCAAAATTTAAATTATTTAAACAAAATTTTAATAACATAGTGCCCACAGATTTAGTTTGCAATATCAACTACATATAACATTTCAAAGAACAGTTGTTCTATTTCTTTTAATATTCAAGTAAATTGATTATGTAAATAAGAACACATCTGTTTTAATAAAAGATATATAATAAATTTAAATGGAAATAATCATATAGGTACCTACTAAATAATGATTATAATTTTGGGACAATACAAACCAAATTGTACTATAAATAAATCGGTACTGTAATATTTTGTAATGACAACCTTTATAAATTTAGATGAATATAAATAAAGCTGACATTCAATGATTTATTCATAAAAAATCACAAAAACATAATATGAGGTGAAAATAATATGATGGTTTTAAGTAATAGGAAATTTATTTTCGAATTTGATTAAATATTGCTCCCTTCATAAATGAATTATTAAAAAAATATTTAAAAGGTAACATAAAATCAATGCATAAAATACACAGGTTTCAACTTAAAATTAGAACAGTAATTAAGAAAAAAATTAAGAACTTACCCAATAGTGTATAGGGGCACCAAAATGCATATTCCATAGATATCAAACATTTTTCCTCACAAAACAATACGTAAAAAATAAAAAAAAACAAAACCAAAATTACAAAAACATGCGAAATATGACAAAATAAAGTGGTTATGTATGAATAAGAAGTAAAGATGGCAACTACGGTAATCTCACACAGCCATAAACACAAACTGTATTTGTTATTGATTAATGGGGATTAAAACTAGTAATTTATTACGCAAAAGAATAACCAAACCTTCGAACTTTTGACGACATTTAAAACTGAAGTCATGGAACAATCGTCAATCAGTGACTTTGACGTTGTTGGATCAGGAAAACTTGAAAAGTTACGGTCTGTCAAATAGTGTTGGGGCTTTCGAGTTTCGGAAAATGCCGGTTTGCTATCTAATCGTCCACTAAATAACATCAATGAACAATAATAAATTATTTTTATTGCTATTAATGAAATACCAACTTAATAATTGATCAATAATTTCTGAAACCCTCAATGTATTTAAAACAACTCTACGTAAAATAATAATATTAGTGATGAATTAATTTAATCAGATTCACAAACGAATTTTGTGGTGTAATAAACTTTGTAAAGGGATCCTTTGATATTTCATAATCGGTATCTTTTCACCGCTTAATTTATCAAATACGGTTATCTTTGGGTCGGTGAAACATCTGATCTCAATCACTTCCCTAGTTTCAATTGAATTTTTCATTCCTGCTCTTTTCATAATATCACCAATTTTGGGAGCCCAAAAATGGTACTTTCCATACACTTGTGCATAATTAGCTATTAAGTTTCCTATCAATCGTGCCTTATATATTACTTCGATAGTTACAATTAATTTATAAGCCGACAATTGTATTGCAATTTCTTGGCCTGGAGCTATAGTAACGTCGGTATTTGTTCCTACTCCAAGTGGTAGATATTTAATCCTACTTGTGCTATTCAGCCATTTATTTTCATACGCTATAACTCCATTATGAAACGTGATGTTTAAATTATAAAATATTTCATCGGAAGGCAAACCGGTGACCGACCATGTTGAAGAAACTGCATATTGTGCTTTTTCAAATATTTTTGCTTTGGTCTTTATAGGATCTGAAGCATTGTTTATGAAAACATGAGTTTTTAAGTTTACAATATCCTTTTTGAATACATCTATAACTCTAGCCCGTTCAACTCTTATATTTCTTTTAACTTCCTCCCAATTATAAGTAGTGTATAAATCACCATAAGTTGTTGGGTTTTTTAAAAACACATCCACTGGTTTTCTTCCGAGTTCTACTCTCACTCCCCATTTTAAAATATCATCGTTTAGATCAAATAAATTGACTTCTTTCATAGTAAGAAGTTTGTTATCTTCACCGAATGGTTTTACTGTTATATAATCAAACGAAAACACGGTAATATTAAGCGATATCTTTGCACAACACGGAAATATAGTAAAAAATATAGTGTATAATAAACTATATGCCCTTGACATTGTAAGAATATCACTAATTCTAAGAATAAGTTTAAGTAAGATTGAAGGAATATTACGACTGAATAGAATAACGTAAGAAATCGTTTACAGATATAAGTTAATTATAATTAACCTTGTTTTATCAATCTATGACATCATAATGTACAGTCATACAAGTAAGACACTTACCTATTTCTAATTATGTGATCATTATTTCTCACTAATCAATAACTCTATCAAAACAAAGAACTAACCTTCAGATTTAGTCAATTAACTGTGCCCTGCTAGTAAAAACTATGCCTATAATTACTATTGCCTAATACCTCTCAGTCCAACTCTTTGTTGTCACTGGTTGAATGAAGACGATTGATATGCTCAGTATTTTATTTTTGTTAGCTGATACAGTACAGTACCAGTACATCACTGTAGAAGACGAGTGAAAATCAGCGTTGCGCTATGGCTTGCGCCGCGCCGCTGTGCAGCATTATGCTTATTCACCAAAGTTATTCAAGCAAGTGGCACAGCAATGCGATGCGCTAAGTCCTTCGTTATTTTTTGCTCTCTTTTTTAGTTTTGTATGGTCATTTATTGTATACGAGTATGTGCGTTGTATTTTTACATAAATAAATACATATTTCTTTCTTTCTTTATAGAACAGTAATAATATTTTATAACTTAAATGTATACAAATTGCAGTTGTGTACATTACTTCCCTGACCTAATTATATCAGTCGGGTCACGGTTATCATCGGTTTATGTGTAAATACCACCAAATAGTAACTAGTGTTAGCACATGGTTTCTCTTACATCTGAAAAATATTATGACAACATGGTTGTGTCTGTAAAAATTGTTCAGTGTGTTATTAAAGTTCAAATAATATATAAATTAAAATACATTAATATTGTGTTAAATCCGACGACCTATGATTTATTTTTTAGATTTATCGTTAGGTTAATATACATATGGGTATTCGTTTATAATTTTGATATATTTTTTACTTCTCACGCCAGCAAGATTATACTCCATGTGATCAACAAACGCATCAAATACTTTCTGGAATGGCAGATCCCACAGGAACAAGCTGGTTTCGTGAAAGGAAAAGGCACTTGTGAATAAATAGTCAACCTACGCCAAATTGTTGAGTCGTGTTACGAGTTCAATAAACCACTTGTCCTATGTTTTGTTGACTACAAGAAGGCTTTTGACTGCGTTTCCTGGCAGAAGTTGTGGGTCGTCTTAATACAAATGGGAGTACCTCACCACCTTGTCACTCTCATCAAAAACCTTTACGATGACAGCAAGGGTACTGTGAGGGTTGAAAACACATTATCCGACCCCTTTGAGTTCAAGAAGGGAGTTCGTCAAGGATGTATTTTGTCACCTATTCTGTTTAACGTCTACGGAGAATACATTCTAAGAAGGGTTCTTGAAGGATGGGAAGGAGGAGTCGTAGTTGGAGGGCAGAAGATTTGCAAACCTACGATACGCAGACGACACGACCTTACTAGCCAACAGCGCCGTTGAAATGGCGGAACTCTTAAAGAGGGTTGAGATTGTCAGTGAGGACCTCGGCCTATTCATCAACCGAAGTAAAGCAAAAGTCATGTTTATAGATAGAGCTGGGAAACTAGAACAAATGGATGCCCTGGAAGAGTTAGAAACAGTACATTAGTTTAACTACCTAGGCTTCCTTATCACGAACAACAACTCGTGTGAAAGGGAAATCCGTCGCCGGATCGGAATGGCTAAGACTGCGATGACCAGGATGTCCAAGATATGGAGGGACCGTAACATCCTGCGGCGGACAAAGATTAACTTGGTGCGCACTTTGGTCTTTTCCATCTTCCTTTATGGCGCGGAGACTTGGACCACCTTGGACCCTGAAGGCAAGAGATCATTCTCGCGTTGAGGCTTTTGAAATATGTTGCTGGCGACGAATGCTGCGCATAAGCTGGACACAGTTTCGGTCCAACAGCTCAATACTGGAGGAACTGAACATAAGGGAACGACTGTCCTCCATCGTTATTTGAAGATGTCTCCAGTTCTTAGGTCATGTCGCGCAAAAAAACCCTGACAACCTGGAACGATCTATCTTGCTAGGAAAGGTTGAGGGAAGCAGACCACGTGGACGCAGACCAGCTCGTTGGATAAGCAAGATCTGATCAAATAAGCAAGACGCTAGCCATGACTCTCCCAGAGGCACTACATCTGGTGGAGGACAGTCAAGCCTGGCGATCAGCTGTCCAGGACTCGACCAAGTGTTAGGGGTCATGATCCTCAGCATTGAGGGAACGATTTTTTACAAACACACAGCAAACTTGTGCTATATTTACATTTATATGAATGACTTATCAGTGATCTTCTTATAATATGTACAAAGCAGCAAAAATAATTTATTTCGGATGAATTCATACTAAGTTATGAACTAGTTGTGTGTCTATTGTTGTTGAGGCAACTTAAAAATGATTATAAAATATTTGTATTTATTTATTTGCTTCCAAGTAGCTTACAGCATTATTGTATTGGATTTGGTAGCTACTGATAAAAACTTAACGATAACTCACTCTGGGATAAATTTGAACGTGGTTTCCGATGAAGATATAGAATTGTTCAAAATCGGAACATCTGAATTGAAAGAAGCAGTACGAAAACGTTATGGGAGAAAGCCTAACAACGTGTACTTGAAAAGTCCTACCCCATGGGGTGATTTATACAAGACCTACAATTGGGAGCAAGTTACGCGAGTCATATCCGTGCACTCGGCGCGAGTGAAAGGTATTACGAAGAATCCTGTGACAGTTATGACGAAAAACTTCATCAATCAATCAAATAACACGGTAAAAGTTGATACAAGTATCAGTCACACAGTTGAAAACACATTAACAACATCTTGGACAAAAGAAAAGGAATTCACAGTGTCTGAAGAAATCGAATACGGCATCAACTTTTTATTTGAAAAAATGTCGGGTACCACTGGTTTTTCATATACATCAACATGGGGCCAAAGTGAGGAAAAATCCGAAACTGTTACGATTGGAAGCACTAGTGGGGTTGAAACGGAGTTGCAGCCAGGGCAAGCTATAACAGCGGTTTTATCGGTAAATGCCGGTTATTTAGAAGTCGACGTGGTGTACAAATTATCTCTTAGAGGCAATGTAGCGGTAAATTACAAAAAAACGTTGAATGGTCATCACTTTTACGGTCCGAACATTGCAGAAGTAATGGAAAATGAAGGGATATCGAATGAAATATTACGATTAGAGACGATAAAGTTAGGTTATCATGTGGACGCTTCTTTGACTGTGTATGATAAAGATACCGGACTGCCATTGTAAATATTGTTACCAAAATAAAATAATGTTTTTAGGTTTTTAGTTTACAGTATCACTGTTTCCTCAAAATAATGTTTTAAAAATATGTTGATTTTTGTTTCTTTTTTTTTTAAACATCCCTATATTTAAATGTTAATACACTTTCCAAACTTTTTTTTCTCTTTATAGTCCGGTCATGTTAGACAGTGTTAGATACAGTGGCGTAACAATAGGGTGGCAGAGTGTGCAAAATGCCACGGGCCCCCGGCCTTAGGGGCCCCCAAACCAGCCCGGAAGGGCCCTGGACTGAAAGGGTCTCAGGCCCGACCAATGATTAAAGAATAGAGGGGATGAAGCATAAGGTCACGTGACGCGTACCACTTTGATTCACAAACATGGCGGCGGCTCCGCCCCTAAAAATAGTGATACGCTAGTACCAAATTTTTTATCGATATCGATCATCAACAGTGGCATACGACTAACATTAATATACCATTTTTAATTTTTGCTTTACATCTCAATTGAGTATAAACAGGGGATTTTAGGACTTGACAGTCAAGTCTTTAAAAATTAAATCCATGTCAATATTTCTTTTGCCAAATTATAACTAAAATCTAAAAAAAAACAGACATTTAGCAAACAACAATGAAAATATGTACACTAAACTAACAACTTAAATATATAAATAGAAATAAAATATCTACACAAAATTAACAATTAAAATGTAAAAATAGAAATTAAACAATTAACTAAATAAACACAATTAACTAAATAAACTGACATTATTGTGTTCTGTGATATGAACCATTGTAATTTTAAATGGCGATATACAAAAAAGAAAAAAGAAGACAGTTCGTGTTGCTGACGAAGTTTCTTGCGCCACTTCTTCTTCACAGCTACAACACGTTCCGAAGCGGTGGTAGCAGAAATGAACAATCCATAAGATCTTTTGAAAGACTATGTGAATAAATAATAATAATAATAATTAATCTTTATTTTTTGGTGGTTATAAGTGTAGGTATAAGAATAAGCACTCACTTCCAGGAACTAACTATTGTATATTTTGTAAATTAACACTTAATACATTCACAGACAGAGTAAGATTATAACTATGCGATTCGGAGCGAGATGTGCTCGTCACGACAGATGGCAGACTGTCTATCCTTCATCCAAATAAACCGACCCTTTTATAGGACTACCCGAATGAGGATCGGTGGGGATAAATCTTCCAGAAAATATATTTAAGCCATAAAATAGGGTCTATCCTTTCAACTAAAAATTAAGGTCGGCCCAAACATCTGGGCTATTGTCCAAACAGAAAGGTTTACAAAACATGTGTACTATTGTCTAAAAAACATAAATTTGTTGCAAAGGATTACCGCCACTAAAGAACTTAACTATAATAATACAGTTTTATTGCCCCGGCATGAACGGGTCATTACAATTAGGAAACAATAATTTAGAACAGCATCTTTTTAACTAATATTATACAATAAGGTACACAAAAATTCTTACTTAAATAAAACGACTCGCAGATGTTTTATGGTTAAACATCTGCAGTCATATTTTAAAATGAAATGCGTGTTTAAATAATGTTCAAATTACAACTAATAAACGTGTTATTTTAAAAGCTAAATATAAGTTGGCGTATTGCAACCGCTTTAAAAGCTAAATCTAAGTTGGCGTATTGCAACCGCCACAATTTCATTACAACATGTTTACAACATAATAACACCCTGACTCCTGAACTAGGAAGCCCTGTATAACAGAAGTCAGTCTCTTTCGACAATTATTTATTTAACAGCTGCTTTACATAAAAAAATAAGAAACTCGAAAAACAATAATAATTAAAAGACTTAATAAACTATGTAATAACACTAGATCGCCAAATGAAATGAACTTAAATTATAAAGAATATTTTGATTTTGATTTTGAATAAAGGAATTGTAGCGGACATCGCGAACGAAGGCAGGAAATCAGCACTAGAATAAAAATATTTTTCGAATAATTCAATCAAACAAAAAAAACATAAGGTACATACATACTTAAACATACAAGCGGTGAATAATGTGGACTATAGATTTTAATTTATGTATAAATATTGACTGCCTCAGTGGCGTAGTTGTATTATGGTACGGTTACAAAGCTGAGGTCTCAAGTTCGAATCCCGGGTCGCGCAAAGTGATATCGGATTTTTCTATTCATTATCAGCACAGTCAGGAATTTGTGCCCGATATTGCGATAGGCTCGCCACCCACAACATCGTAGGACGGAACATACAAGGCGAAATAAATAAATAACACCCAACAGTCACATACATAGTCTTGACCCCACATTAAGATCGAGTCTTGTGTCGTGGGTATCAGGAACTACGAGAGACTTTTCGGTCTCACAAACACACAGACCCGAGAGAAATATTTGTGGGCCGCACAAACATTTCTCTCGGTGCGGGGATCGAACCCGCGGCCTCTCGATTCACAAACGGCGTCTTACCGCCTGCGCCACGGAGGCTGAAATGTGGGTGTCCTGGTTGCACCTCTGCCTACCCATTCTGGGAAAAAGGCGTGAGTTTATGTATGTATAAATATTAATATTATGATAAATTCATTTGTAACAAAACTAATAAAAATGCAACTGCTACATAAACAATAGTAATATGATGTATTAAACATTTTGATCTTAGTGTGGGGTCAGACTATGTATGTGACGGTTGGAGGTAATTATTTCTTGATATTCCTAAAAATATACTTATACTTTACAATTATCGTTACTTTTTTAGTCGCCATAATGTAAACATATGACCAACTAATACTAATTTACATGTTACAACCGTTACAAGGTTATACCTGTCGAGACAAACACCCAGTTGCATCTAATACATTTCGTTCATTATTACGTTGCACCATTCTTTGCTAAAATCAAAAATACCTATCAGGATATTTAATACATACCAAATAAAATAAAATAACATAGGTAGATTTTTATTGCTATTATTTGACTGAGGAAAATCATTATGTCTCACTTAGAATTCAATCAATGAATATGAAAGTGTTGGTTAAGATAAACAATTATAATAATTAATAATAAAATATAAAACTATTTCTGTTCATTAAAAGGTTCTCCAGAACATTAGACAATAGACTACCAATTGTCCAAATTATCTTGCATGTCATCTTTGTTATTGATTAACAGTTGTATTATTAATAGGATTATTAGGTAAAATATCATAATTACTACAATTTCACTTACCGGGAATATTGTTGGAGAGCTGTTTTCTTTTTCAAAATGTAATGAACAAATAAATGTATTTATTGCAGAGTTCCAATAGCTTCCAATTTTTTGTATCCATTTTGTCCTGGTTTGTATGTTTATAGGGAATCTAAAAAATATTTTTAATTTCACTTTGTTTGTCGGTCTGAATATATATTTAAATATAAACTATTTTTTTCTTTTTTTGAAAAATAAAGATCAAAATATTTAAAAATGATAATATCGATATGAATAATTTCGTATCGAATCCACTCATCTCTAAACTTGTGTGTAAACAAACAATGAGGTTGTTATTTACACTACTTGTATAAATAACGCCTAGAAGAGTCTAAAACTTAATCAACAAGATCCAAATACATTTATAAATGATAAAAATAAACCCAAAATGTAAATTTAGCGCATATTTGTTAGTATTTCGTAAAAACAGTTACTAACCTATGAAAAGTTGTGTTGAGTCCTTTTTGCTTGAACTCGACTTGAATCCACTAACACAACACTGAGGCACTTTAAAAACTTAACAATTAAACTAATTAGCAAACTTAACAAACGAGATTAAACAATGAATAATTCGAAATTCTTTGATTTTGCAGATTTGTTTACTTCGATTGACAGATAACGCCACAGTTTCACATTTCATGGAGTTTTTGTTTTACTAGTCTGTGGTTTCGGATGAGCTAAATAAAATGGCGTCATTTTGGTCTAGGGGCGGTCTCAGTGTGGTTAGTGAACAAAATATTGCCATATTCGAAACAAAGGAATTATTATTTGTCTCTTTCATTAAGGGAAAAGTCAGCTTTGTGTAAAGGAGACAGATAGATAAACGTACATTCCGCGTCGATATTCCTAACACAACTATAATTTGATATATATAGCTACTTTTGTGCGTAATCCTTTATAATTCTTTTATCATTGGGCCCGACAGGGCCCTGGCTCGATAGGGCCTCGAGTTCAAGCCCGACAGGGTGTAAGCAGAAAAGAATATAACATTAATAATGAAATTATTAATAGCAAACAATTGACTACATTTTAAACATGACAAACATTTCATCATGTATTTGATTTCAATGTTTTCTTTTTGTTTTATTATAGTAACAACATTGTTACAAACCAATAAACAGGGCCCCCGTAAGGGCTACTGGGGCCTGTGTGCGAAAAAAATTTTGGCGCCCCTTAAGGCATTTTGAATTATCTTTTTTTTATGGTAGGTAGGTGCTTGAAATAAAGCAAAGAACTGAACTTTTAAAGTCATATGTATTTGTAGATTATAATATCAAAATGAAGTAATAATAATGAATTCTTGTTGACACTCATTTTAAAGCATTTACAATGGGGCACAGACACGTTGTTCATAATTACAAGAAAATAACCCAAAACTAAAAATCACATTTTTTTAGGAACAAATAACAGAAATATTGCCTCATGTCTACATGTTACTCAGGTATACGTGTTATTAAGAAAGCGCAGTACCTAAAATTAGTTTGTTCATAATCGTGAGTAGAGTCGATTCCACTAATAAAAATAGGGGTCAAATTTGAATCAAAATAATATTCGTAATTCTTTTATAATCAAAATAAGGTTATAACGTGTCAGGTTTTGCGCTTTTTCATTAACACGTAAATAAGTATCACTTCCTAATTATACTACAATATGCAGATACTTTAATAACAAATACCTAGGTAACTTCATTATAAAATCAAAAAAGATATCTAGGTACAATAGAAAAATAAAAAAATAGCTGTTGTAGTAGAGTCACTACTACAATACTCTTGCTACTGTAGCGCAATTTTCCGAGACTATGCTTTTGCAAATTCGTTAATTACATCGCTGAAATTTATACCATCAACAATTTCTTGTTCAATGGCTAATATTGCTAGCCCAGACAATCTTTCTTGAAGCGTTGTTGACCTTAAATAATTTTTAACTTTGCAAATATCGGTCGCCAGAAGCTACAGATACAGGAAATGTCAGAAGAATTCTTAGTGAAATGCATACATTTGAAAGGGTGGATGTTAAATTGTTTTCAAATATATATTGTAAAATACTAAAAGGGTCAGGGTGAGTATCATCAGGTAATGAAAAAACTCTAAAGGTTATTCTCATATATCTTCTATACACCGACATCGACATCGACCGGTTACGATTTTATTATATGAATTGATTATTTTTGTTTTTTTTTTGTTGTCCGAAGAATAGAGGAGGATACGATAACTCTGAAGTCTGGTTACCTGCTCTTCTACCGGGGGGACGACCAACAGTCCCGAGGAGGTGTCGGATTTCTTGTACACAGGTTTCGTGTCATCAACAACATCGTATCCATCGAAAGTGTGTCAAGCAGGGTAGTATACCTTATACTCAGAATATCAAAAAGATATTCGTTGAAGGTCATACAGGTATACGCGCCGACCTCGACACACCCAGATGAAGAAGTAGAGGAGATGTATGAGGATATAAGTCGGGCCATACATACTTCCAAAACCTACTTCAATGTTGTTATGAGGTACTTCAACGCAAAGTTGGGCAAGAGCAGCGATGCAGCGTTGAAAGTGGGGCAATTTGGACATGATGATGAGAAAGAGGGATTCTTTTCGATGAACTTTTTTTTTATTGCATTGAATGGCGAGACGAGCAAGCCGTTCGCCTGATGGTAAACGATACGACCGCTCATATACAGTAGTAACATTTCACTGCTGATCTGCTGATCCTGAGACATATGATGTTAAGTCTCAATATGTCCAGTAGTTACTCTGGCACAATGTCCTTAAATCCGAAACACAACAGTGCATTTACGCAGTGTTGTTTCACGGGAGAAATAGACATTGCGGTGGTACCTACCCAGATGGCCTCTCACATATCAGAGACCTACCACCAGTAAGGACTCTCTTTTTACCAGAAGCCGCCTCACAAGAAATAGAGAACGGAGGTTCCAAGTGTTTGCAAGAGACTTGTCTATTGGGCAAAGCCAGTTGTCTAGGCTGAAGATGGACGACGGCCGCGTGGTATCGACGAGGGCAGAGGTATTAAGGGAGATCAAGAGGTTCTACGGACAGCTTTACACCTCGGTTGCACAATGAAGAATGAAGCGACTTAAAAACAAAAAGGCGCCGGGCGAAGACGGAAACACTTCAGAGCTTCTGAAAGCGGGCGGCACGCCAATACTGAAAGTCCTTCAGAGGCTCTTCAATTCTGTTCTTCTCGAGAGCTCAACGCCGGAGGCATGGAGCAGGAGCGTGGTGGTCTTGTTTTTCAAAAAAGGTGATAACACTTTGCTGATGAACTACAGGCCCATCTCGCTCCTGAGCCATGTCTATAAGTTGTTTTCGAGGGTCATCACAAATCGTCTCGAACTCAGGTTTGATGACTTTCAGCCTCCCGAACAAGCCGATTTCCGAAAAGGCTTTAGTACCATAGACCATATCCATACGCTTCGGCAAGTTATACAAAAAACGGAGGAATATAACTTACCGCTTTGTTTACCGTTTGTGGACTATGAGAAAGCCTTTGATTCGATCGAGACTTGGGCTGTGCTACAGTCTCTCCAGCGGTGCCATATCGACTATCGGTACATCGAAGTGTTGAAGTGTATATTCAACAGCGCCACCATGTCGGTCCGAGTACAGGATCAGAGTACGAAAGCTATTCCACTACAGAGAGACGTGAGACAGGGAGATGTCATATCTCTGAAACTGTTCACTGCCACGCTGGAAAATGCCTTCAAGCTCTTGCAGTGGAAAGGATTCGGCATCAACATCAACGGAGAGTATATCACTCACCTTCGGTTTGCCGACGATATTGTAGTCTTGGCAGAATTGCTGGAAGACCTTAGCACTATGCTTGAAGACCTCAATCGAGTCTCCCAACGGGTGGGTCTTAAAATGAACATAGACAAAACGAAGATCATGTCGAATGTCCATGTGCCCACCCGAATCGGTGTTGGGAGCTCGACTCTTGAAGTTGTTGACGAATATGTCTATTTAGGACAAGTGGTCCGGTTAGGCAGGTCCAACTTCGAGAGAGAGGTCAATCGTCGAATCCAATTCGGTTGGGCAGCGTTCGGGAAACTACGCGACGTCTTCTCGTCCAAAATATATAAATACAAGAAAAGAAAAAGAAAGAAAGGCACATTTATTTGTCACACAAGACAACGGACATACTCGATTAACAAAAAAATACACATACAATGAACATACATAACAAAAACAATAAAACACTAAACGAGAATGCACGTCGCATCGCTGTGACAAAGTAGGTGACCACTCAGCTCACATGTTGCACCGAGGCAGAAGCCACAGCGCAACGCTGATTTTCAGTGGTCACCTAGAGTGACGTGCGAACGCCGGCCAATAAACCATAAGTACTTATAACTAAAAACTAAAATGAAACAAAGTTAATAAACAACATTTCAACTAAATACCAATTACACAATACTATACAATCAACAAAATACAATAAAATAAATATATAATTAACAACCAAATAAGATAAACGTTCCATCCCGCCCTCACACGCCATACCGACTAGTTTGCACAATGCGCATGCGTATAACCAATTATCGCGGCGTGTCACGCCTGAGCGAGCATATTATGCATTGCGCAATTATATATCATATTCAAATTAAAAAGGCACTATGCAGTCGTCCGGCGGCAGGGACGTGAGAGGACGCTTCTCAGATAATTAACATTAGGCCCAAAGCGTGCGGCTAGGCTTCGCAAATATTTACTGTTTACTATTTGCAGCATGGCAGTACCGTAAAATAAAACAAACGTCTCGGGTAAGTGCAAATTGCTTATTTTACATATGACTCAAGTTAATATGAAATATTTTAAAGTGAAAGTATATTTTGGAAAACGTTTATAAAATGATAAGAAAGTATGAAAGAAATCGAAAGTCTTCGATACTTGTGTGTTGCCAGTGATGACTTACGGCACGGAGACGTGGCCTCCCACTATGGGCATTATTAGGAAGCTCAAAGTCACTCAACGAGCTATGGGCTATGCTCGGGGTTTCCCTACGATATTGAATCAGAAATGAGGATATCCATAGGAGAACTAAAATAACCGACATAGCCCAGCGGATGAGCAAGTTGAAGTGGCAATAGGCACATAGCGCGGAGAACTGATGACCGATGGGGTCGAAAAGTGCTCGAATGGAGGCCACGTAGCGGAAAACGCAGTGTAGGACATCCACCCACACGGTGGTCAGACGACCTGGTAAAGGTCGCGGGACGTCGCTGGATGCAGGCTGCCTTCAACAGGTCTCTGTGTAAATCATTGGGGGAGGCCTATGTTCAGCAGTGGACTTCCTTTGGCTGATGGATGGATGTATGACTTTAGTTTTTTTTTTGGCAAACTTTTTTTGGGCCCTGGATTTTGGCGCCCCTAAAGGATGGCGCCCGTGTGTATTGCACACTTCGCACATATGGTAGCGGGGGCCCTGCCAATAAATTATGATTTAATGAATATTAAGTTACTATTTTCTAATAAATTGAAACACGTCTTGTTCGAGAAGATTTAAGAGGTAGCGAATAACGAAAGAGGAAGAAGGAGCCTGAACCGTAGCCTGGGCGATAATTAAAAAGTTATCTAAACTAAGTCAGTACTTTCGGAACGAGAAATTTATTGATGAGTCTCGGAAATAATCAAATGGACGAAACTAAAAATTTGATAATAACGAATTCTAACGATAGAGAATATTTAGACCCAAAACAACTACAAGTACGAGCAAACATGAAAATAAAACATATTTCGGAGTGGAAAATATTAAATCTCCATATGATGCAGATAAGTGTAATAAAACAAATATGACGGAGTGAAACGGTTTGTGATTGAGAAAATGATAATGATAATGACACCCAACAGTCACATACATAGTCCTGACCGCACACTTAGTACTAGTCTTGTATGCCCCGCGGTGTCAGGAACCACGAGAGATTTTTTGATCTCACAAACACCCAGACCCGAAAGAAAACTTTGTGGGCCCGACAAACATTCCACTCGGTGCGGGAATCGAATCTGCGACCTTTCATTTCATAGGCGGCTTCCCACCGACTGCGCCACAGAGGCTGTCAACCACTGTAAACCCATTGGCCACTTCTTAAGAGACAGTGCCAATAAATAATAAAATAATAAACGTTAACGGTCTGGATTCAGCCCCACAGCGAATAGGTCTTTGACATTAACTTCGACAAAACCAAAGTAATGATCCACCACCACCTTTATCCAAACCTGTCGCTTTATGTAGCCACCAGCTGGAAGTTGTTCCCGAATATACTTAACTGGGACAGACCCTTTAGAAACAAGTCTTCTCGTCACCTTTGCGAAATACTTGAAAATGATAGTTTTCAACCAGTGAGGTCGCATTGCTTGAAAACGGTGCTGAGACTTGAACACTCACAGTACGACTGGTCCACTAGCTTATGGTCACTCAGCGAGGTATGGATATGCTGTGCTCGGTGTCTCTATGATATACGATATGATAAGATCCCTAATGCGCTTATCGGACAGAGAACCAATGTTATAGACATGGCACACAGGATTAGAAAGATGCAGTGGCAGTGCGTTGGCCACATCTGTCCAAGAACCGATAACCGTTGGAGTAAACGTGTTCTTGAATGGAGACCGCGTCTTGGCTAACGTAGTCTAGGACGCCCTCCAGCTAGGTGGAGTGACGATTTGCAAAAGGTCGCTCCCACATGCTGGATGCGACAAGTTGACTACATGGCGAAATGGCGAATTTTTGAGAAGCCCTATGCAGCACTAGACAGTAAAAGGCTTATGATGAATGTTTGAGTTGAAGGTCATGACGACTGGAAACATATTGTATATGCGATAAAGAGACACAAAACATCGAAAATTCACTTGGATTCGTGTCTTTTTTATGAACAATGGCGGACACATTGGACATTGGCCGTATTAAAGCAGTTACTAGCAAAATGTAATACTGATTTAGAGGAATGTTGAAATAAGTCGAAAGGCCAGATAAACTACTTAAGTCCGAAAATACAATAGAGCTAATTGCTGTTTTGGGCCTAAAACTACATTATATTTGATACAACTCAAGATTTTTCTAAAAAATACCATATATGTGCAGTTTATCGGTACAGTGTGATAGAAAGAAACGAAAACTCTTGCATATTGCAATGGTATACAGGTTTCCTCACGACGTTTTCTAACATCGTTTTAGTGCGTGGTGATAGACTATTAATACACATATGACTCCGAAAAGATAGAGGTGTGCCCTGGGATTCAAACCCGCGATCATGAACATGAACGGGCACGTTTGGTCCGTTTACAAACAGGCTACCACACACTTAAAAAAATATTTTAAAAACGAAACTACAATGTTATTTTTACGAAGGGCCCCTTTGGTGAATTTTGCCACGGGCCCCCAATGGGGTAGTTACGCCACTGGTTAGACATAAAAATAGTGGTCAAATAACAAAAATTCCGACTGAGCCAAATTTTTGTGGACAGCTTGGGTTCACCATCATTTACTGGTGGTAGGTCCCTCATATGTGAGAGATCGTCTGGGTAGGTAGCACCGCAATGTCTGTTTCTCCCGTGAAACAGCAGTGGAAATGCACTGTTATGTTTCGGATTGAAGGACATTGTAGCCAGAGTAACTACTGGACATATTGCGACTTAACATCTTATGTCTCAGGATGGCGAGCGCAGTGGAATTTTGCTACTGTTTATGAGCGGTCGTATCGCTTACCATCAGGCGAACGACTTGCTCGTCTCGCCATTCATTGAAATAAAGGAAGAAGAAGAAATCGAAGAAGACATGACTATTGAAGTAGACTTTGAAGAGTATGAATCAGACTAAAATATGAAAATAAATCAGAACTACACTTAAACTCAATAACCAATAAAAATCAATATCAATATCAATATTCATTATGCATTTAGAAAAGCATTTTCCCTGAAATTTACATCTTGACAGCTCGTGGAGTAGTCTTACTGGGGAAACCACGTTAAAAAAAACGCGTCGAGTACACTACCTCACAGGTGGCGTGGAAATGTGTGCATATCATGTATAACGTTACTCTTGCAGTCGCGATATCACAGAAATGGTGACTCTTAGAAAAATAAATGATTGAGACTTTTTTGTAGAGAATTTTCGGATCTACAAATTTAGTCTGAGGTTATTTTCCTTTTGGTCAGGGATGCTCCTATCTAGTGGTCATGGCCTGCCCTAGTATAGGTGCTACGAGTACGCGACCTCGGCCCCCGAGCTACTGCAGTCACCTTAACTTCCCGTCCGTGACTGCAGTATCCACTCCCTCAGGCCATACTCTCCTTTCCTATAACATCCTCTACCCACAAATCCTATTTCCTTTCCCCGGTTAATGGCGGGCAGCAGCGTCATTAACGCCAGTCCCCTACTGCGCTCGCCAACCCGCCTGCCAAGCGTGGCGAGTATTGGCAAATACCCCCCTTAATGGCGACACATATTGAGACCAGGCCCCCAGTCCCCGGCAGCCCCACTATTCCTGGCTATGGTAGCAGTCATGGTTACGGTGGGGCAGGGGGTGCTAAGAATCCCCGGGTTGGCCTCGGCTACCACCCCCGACGACGACTGGCCCTGGTAACACACAACATTCGCACATTGAGGACAGACGAGAAGATTGTTGAACTGGAAGAATAATTGAGCAGGTTACACTGGGATATTCTGGGGTTATCGGAAGTCCGAAGAATCGGGGAGGATACGATAACCCTGAAGTCTGGTAACCTGCTCTTCTACCGGTGGGACGACCAACAGTCCCGAGGAGGTTTTTTTTTTTTTTTTATTGCAATGAATGACGAGACGAGCAAGCCGTTCGCCTGATGGTAAGCGATACGACCGCTCATAAACAGTAGCAAAATTCCACTGCGCTCGCCATCCTGAGACATAAGAAGTTAAGTCTCAATATGTCCAGTAGTTACTCTGGCTACAATGTCCTTCAATCCGAAACACAACAGTGCACTTACGCAGTGTTGTTTCACGGGAGAAATAGACATTGCGGTGGTACCTACCCAGATGGCCTCTCACATATGAGAGACCTATCACCAGTACCAGGTGTCGGATTTCTCGTCCACAGGTCTCTCATCAACAACATCGTATCCATCGAAAGTGTGTCGAGCAGGGTAGTATACCTTATACTCAGAATATCCAAAAGATATTCGTTGAAGGTCATACAGGTATACGCGCCGACCTCGACACACCCAGATGAAGAAGTAGAGGAGATGTATGAGGACATAAGTCGGGCCATACATACTTCCAAAACCTACTTCAATGTTGTTATGGGGGACTTCAACGCAAAGTTGGGCAAGAGAAGCGATGCAGAGTTGAAAGTGGGGCAATTTGGACATGGGCAACGGAACCCCAGGGGTCAGAGGCTGGCCGACTTTCTGGAGAAAGAGGGACTCTTTGCGATTAACTCTTTTTTCCAGAAGCCGCCTCACAGGAAATGGACCTAGCTGAGTCCTGACGGTTCTACGAGAAACGAGATAGATTTCATCTTGACGACGAATAGACGGATATTCAGAGATGTCTCTGTGATCAACAGGGTGAAAACCGGCAGTGATCACCGAATGGTTAGGGGCACACTGAATATCAATGTCCAATCGGAAAGGCGTCGCTTGATGAACTCTACGCTCCGACCTACTCGCGCCCATATCCAAAACCCCGAGAGCTTTCAACTCGAGCTAACAAATCACTTTGATTGTCTAGGAGAAAACCTTGCAGTGGACGAGCTAAACAGCTAAACAGCGGTTTGGTAGAAGCTGTCCATACGGTGGGATCTAAGTATTGTAGACCTCGCCGTAGAGATAGACCACAAAAACTCTCGATCCACACTCTTGACCTCATGGCCGAACGTCGATCTTTAGAGCTGCAGTCTTCCGTTGACGCCGAAGCATATCGGCGGCTCAATAGACAAATCTGGAAGTCCTTGCGACACGATGTCCGTGCTCACAATACTGTGAGCATTAAGGAGACAATTGAGCGAAACGGAGTTTCCAAAGTGTTTGCAAGAGACTTGTCTATTGGGCAAAGCCAGTTGTCTAGGCTGAAGACGGAAGACGGTCGCGTGGTATCCACGAGGGCAGAGGTATTAAGGGAGATCGAGAGGTTCTACGGACAGCTTTACACCTCGGTTGCCAAACCTGCTGTTAGCTCGGCCGAAGACCCGAGAGCCGAGTTGATCCGACACTTTAGCGATGATATCCCGGACATCAGCCTGTGTGAGATTGAGATGGCCCTGAAGCAACTTAAAAACAACAAGGTGCCGGGCGAGGACGGAATAACTTCAGAGCTTCTGAAAGCGGGCGGAACTCCGGTACTGAAAGTCCTTCAGAGGCTCTTCAATTCCGTTCTCCTCGAGGGCTCAACGCCAGAGGCATGGAGCAGGAGCGTGGTGGTACTGTTCTTCAAAAAAGGTGATAACACTTTGCTGAAGAATTACAGGCCCATCTCGCTCCTGAGCCATGTCTATAAGTTGTTTTCGAGGGTCATCAAAAATCGTCTCGAACGCAGGTTTGATGACTTCCAGCCTCCCGAACAAGCCGGTTTCCGAAAAGGCTTTAGTACCATAGACCACATCCATACGCTTCGGCAAGTTATACAAAAACAAAGGAATATACTGAGTCTCTGTAACTTGAATTTTCAATAAATAATAATAATAATAAAGACAACGTAAGTCCCCAAGATAAACAGCAACTGAGAGGAGCTTTGGAGTGTGCGATTTTGGAGTTTGCGTCTTTATCGGCGTCTTGTAGACCGCGTCTGCCATGTTTGCCAACGCATAGAAGAAATTTGGCGCTGATGGGAGCTTTGGACTCCATGTTACCTACATACTTGGAGTCCAGTCGGGATCTTGTTGATACGCACTCGATCCTTTACTGCGCGGCCGTCGCAGCATGTCGAGTGGCTAATGTTCAATTCCCAAAAGAATATAGAGCTACTCGAGGTGTTGTGACTGTGCCTGCCTGGCAGCGGAGGATAGAGGATCGTATCAACAGGGCCCGAACTCTCATCGGCAAGCTAATTTCTTTTAAAGAAGGAAACAGCAGGCCGAAGATTATGCGTTTTGTGACGCAGGCTTTTTCGGGGACCAACACAAGTCCTCGAAATTATAGGCTTTGCGTCACAGAACGCATAGACTTCTTCAAACAAAAAGTCTATGCGTGGGCGAACCGCATTCGTCGCTACAGGAGGCGATGGGATCGTTTCCAACAAAATCGCAAGTTCCAAACTGACCAAAAGAGGGTTTATAGATGTTGGGAGAATCCTCCACAAGGTGTGGTGGATGGGCGGCTTCCCAGTGCTCACGAAATGCGTGAATACTGGACGAATATCTGGTCGTCGCCTGTCTCTCACACTGAAGCCTCCTGGTTAAGTGTTGTAGATCGAGCTTGCGAGGCAATACCGGCTATGGAAACCATTTTAATCAATCCAGAAGATGTGCTAACTGCAATTAGACAGACGCAAAACTGGAAGTCACCGGGTCCGGACGGTCTGCACAACTTCTGGTTAAAATGGTTTCCAAGTTCGCATGCTCGATTGGCAGTGCAATTCCAGGATGCGCTTGAGCGGGGATCCCTTCCAGCATTTATGACAACAGGTGTTACTCACCTTCTCTTTAAGTCCGGTTGTACCACGGAACCAAAAAATTATAGACCCATCACATGCCTTCCCACTATTTATAAAGTTTTGACCTCCATAATTAGATCTAAAATTACAGACCATATAAATTCTAACCAAATTCTTTTTTCCGGCCAAACAGGTTGCATGAATGGGTCCCGTGGTACTAAGGAGCTCCTTCTCATTAACATGACCATTTGCCAACAGGCTCGTCACAACCGACGGAATTTATCGGCTGCCTGGATAGATTATAAAAAGGCCTATGATTCGGTGCCTCATACATGGCTCATGAGGGTGTTAAATTTGTATAAAATTAATACAAATTTATGCAACTTCCTTGGGTCTTGTATGGGGCAGTGGACCACTGTCCTAAGATATCCAGGTGGTACGGTTCCTCCTGATTGTGACGAACCGATTAGAATCAAGCGGGGTATATTTCAGGGCGACAGTCTGAGTCCACTGTGGTTTTGCATGGCCCTGAATCCCCTCAGCACTCTGTTGTTGGATTCAGGGTTAGGCTACCGTCTACGGAGAGGCTCTGAGCCTATATCTCACTTGCTCTATATGGATGACCTCAAGTTATTTGCATCGAAACAAACCGAATTGATTGAGTTGTTAAAAATAACGGAAAGATTTAGCAATTCAATCAATATGGATTTTGGTGTAGATAAATGTGCGGTTATCCATGTGAAGCGAGGGGAGGTTGCGGTCTCTGATGACATACTAGTCTCAGAGACTGTAAGGCTCAGATCCCTCTCTGTGACGGAAACCTACAAATATTTGGGTATGCCTGAGGCTCTAGGTATCATGGGTGCAGATGTAAAACGATCGTTGAAAGAGCGTTTTTTTTAACCGCCTGACAAAAGTACTTAACAGTTTTTTGTCCGGTGGAAACAAGATTCGCGCTTTTAACGGTTGGGTTATGCCTGTACTCATATACTCTTTTGGCATACTCAAATGGACTCAGACTGAATTGGACGCCCTGGATCGTAAAGTCCGAACTCTCCTAACTGCACATCGTATGCATCATCCACGATCATCAGTGATGAGATTGTACATCCCGCGGAGATGTGGGGGCCGAGGTATTCTTAATGCTAAGGACTTGCATAATCGCGAGGTGTGCAATCTCAGGGATTATTTCCTTCACAGTGATGTGGATATGCATAGGGTTGTAGTTATGGTAGATAAAGGATTTACCCCGCTCTCTTTGGCGATTGAGAACTGGCGGAAACCTCTGGTGGTAGGCATTAAAGATCGCGAGGACATATGGAAGAGCAAAGAGCTGCACGGTCGGTTCTATCGAGCCCTTCATGGGCCTGATGTGGACCGACTAGCGTCTGTGTCTTGGCTGCGCTTCGGTAACCTCTTTGGGGAAACCGAGGGTTTTGTCTTTGCAATTATGGACGAAGTTATTAAGACGAACAACTATAGGAAATACATCCTGAAGGACGGTACGGTCGACATCTGTCGGGCATGCCACCGTCCTGGTGAGTCTATCAGGCATGTTATTTCCGGTTGTTCGTATCTTGCTAACGGCGAGTATTTGCATAGACATAACCTAGTAACCAAGATCATACACCAGCAAATTGCCCTTCGATATGGACTTGTGACTCCTGAAGTGCCATATTACCAGTATGTGCCCCAACCAGTTCTCGAAAATGGTCATGCAACGCTGTATTGGGATCGATCTATTATCACAGACAGGACTATTCTAGCCAATAAGCCTGACATTGTGATAATAGATCGATTGGCGCGCCGGGCTATACTTGTTGACGTCACCATTCCGCATGACGATAACCTTGTCAAAGCCGAAAAAGACAAAATGTCTAAATATTTAGATTTGGCACACGAGGTTACCGACATGTGGGATGTCGACTCAACAATTATTGTCCCGATTGTCGTTTCTGCTCATGGGTTGATACCAAAGAGCCTCGACCAACATCTACAGAGGCTCTCAATCGGCGTTTGGGTCAGGAGTCAGATACAGAAGGCAGTATTGCTTGACACGGCACGTATAGTGAGGAGGTTCCTCACTTTGGGGTCCTAACCACCGGTGGCTTGGGTCTCGAGCCTCGCCATTGTTGGATGAATTTTTATATTTTTATATGTATTTTGTTTTTATACTATATATATAAAAATGTAAAAAAAAAAGATTTAAAATAAAGAGAAATAATAATAATATACCGTCAATCAGAGACCATTCAACACATTACCAGCGCATGTCCTTCTCTCACCCAAACAGACTACACACATAGACACAATCAGGTTGTAAATATTATTCATCAAAAGCTATCCATAAAATATAAACTACTTGTAGATAAACCCAAACCTTATTATCAATATACGCCGAAACCCGTGCTAGAGAGCGCCACTCACAAGATATACTTTGACAGAGCCATACTAACAGACAAAACTATTCATCATAATAGACCTGATATAACTGTAATAGATAAAATTAACAAAGTTGTATTCCTAATTGATATAGCAGTTCCCAACACCCATAACCTACAGAAAACTATAACTGAAAAAATTCATAAGTACACAGAACTCAAAGAAGAAGTTATGAGAATATGGAAAATGAACAAGGTGTATATTGTGCCATTGGTTCTTTCTAGTACAGGTATAATACCAAAATATTTGCTCCATAGCATTAAGCTGCTTGATCTGCCAAAAAGTATTTTTATAACTATGCAAAAAGCTGTAATTCTGAACACATGTAGAAGCGTACGAAAGTTTTTGCAGGAACCCACGGAAATAAACATTGAAACTGAATCCCACTTGGCCTAGGCTCGTGGTTTTCATTGAACACCAAAATTATATAATTTTGCGAAAGAAAAACTCTGTAAATAATAATAATAATAATAACTTGCCGCTTTGTTTAGCGTTTGTGGACTATGAGAAAGCCTTTGATTCGATCGAGACTTGGGCTGTGCTACAGTCTCTCCAGCGGTGCCATATCGACTATCGGTACATCGAAGTGTTGAAGTGTATATACAACAACGCCACCATGTCAGTCCGAGTACAAGATCAGAGTACGAAGGCTATTCCACTACAGAGAGGCGTGAGACAGGGAGATGTCATATCTCCGAAACTGTTCACTGCCGCGCTGGAAAATGCCTTCAAGCTCTTGCAATGGAAAGGATTCGGCATCAACATCAACGGCGAGTAAATCACTCACCTTCGGTTTACCGACGATATTGTAGTCTTGGCAGAATCGCTGGAAGACCTTAGCACTATGCTCGAAGACCTCAATCGAGTCTCCCAACAGGTGGGTCTTAAAATGAACATGGACAAAACGAAGATCATGTCGAATATCCATGTTGTGCCCACCCCCATCGGTGTTGGGGGCTCGACTCTTGAAGTTGTAGACTAATATGTCTATTTAGGACAAGTGGTCCGGTTAGGCAGGTCCAACTTCGAGAGAGAGGTCAATCATCGAATCCAACTCGGTTGGGCAGCGTTCGGAAAACTACGCGACGTCTTCTCGTCCAAAATACCTCAGTGCCTTAAATCGAAAGTCTTCGATAGTTGTGTGTTGCCAGTGATGACTTACGGCACCGAGACGTGGCCTCTCACTATGGGCCTTATTAGGAAGCTCAAAGTCACTCAACGAGCTATGGAGAGGGCTATGCTCGGGGTTTCCCTACGAGATCAGAAATGAGGAGATCCGTAGGAGAACTAAAATAACCGACATAGCCCACCGGATTAGCAAGTTGAAGTGGCAATGGGCAGGGCACATAGCGCGGAGATCTGATGACCGATGGGGTCGGAAAGTGCTCGAATGGAGGCCACGTAGCGGAAAGCGCAGCGTAGGACGTCCACCCACAAGATGGTCCGACGACCTGGTAAAGGTCGCGGGACGTCGCTGGATGCAGGCTGCCTCCAACAGGTCTCTGTGGAAATCATTGGGGGAGGCCTATGTTCAGCAGTGGACTTCCTTTGGCTGATGGATGGATGATGGATATTTTCCGAAAAAACTTACCATTTTCGAGAAAAATCCAAAAAACCTGAAATTTTGACATTTGACCCCGAATAACTTTTTTAGCACACATGGGATCGATGGGGACATTTGAAGATTTCCTTCTGATAGTGAACCCAAGCTGTCCACAAAAATTTGGCTCTGTCAGAATTTTTGTTATTTCAAATGTCTAAAATGACCGGACTATTATTAATTCGGGACTTAAAAGCATGTAAGCAGTTAGAATGGTAAATAGAACATGAAAAAAATGTTTCCCCGCACACGACTGGTTTTAGGAAATTTAGATCCACGTTAATCTTGTAAGTTTAGTATCAAATACTCAGAACAGTTTTTCTAATTTTACAATAGAATGCTTCATAGACATACATAGATAACGCTTCCATCCATCAGCCAAAGGAAGTCCACTGCTGAACATAGGCCTCCCCCAATGATTTCCACAGAGACCTGTTGGAGGCAGCCTGCATCCAGCGACGTCCCGCGACCGACACCAGGTCGTCGGACCATCTTGTGGGTGGACGTCCTACGCTGCGCTTTCCGCTACGTGGCCTCCATTCGAGCACTTTCCGACCCCATCGGTCATCAGATCTCCGCGCTATGTGCCCTGCCCACTGCCACTTCAACTTGCTAATCCCACCGTATGGACAGCTTCTACCAAACCGCTGTTTAGCTCGTCCACTGCAAGGTTTTCTCCTAGACAATCAAAGTGATTTGTTAGCTCGAGTTGAAAGCTCTCGGGGTTTTGGATATGGGCGCGAGTAGGTCGGAGCGTAGATTTCATCAAGCGACGCCTTTCCGATTGGACATTGATATTCAGTGTGCCCCTAACCATTCGGTGATCACTGCCGGTTTTCACCCTGTTGATCACAGAGACATCTCTGAATATCCGTCTATTCGTCGTCAAGATGAAATCTATCTCGTTTCTCGTAGAACCGTCAGGACTCAGCCAGGTCCATTTCCTGTGAGGCGGCTTCTGGAAGAAAGAGTTCATCGCAAAGAGTCCCTCTTTTTCCAGAAAGTCGGCCAGCCTCTGACCCCTGGGGTTCCGTTGCCCATGTCCAAATTGCCCCACTTTCAACTCTGCATCGCTTCTCTTGCCCAACTTTGCGTTAAAGTCCCCCATAACAACATTGAAGTAGGTTTTGGAAGTATGTATGGCCCGACTTATGTCCTCATACATCTCCTCTACTTCTTCATCTGGGTGTGTCGAGGTCGGCGCGTATACCTGTGTGACCTTCAACGAATATCTTTTGGATATTCTGAGTATAAGGTATACTACCCTGCTCGACACACTTTCGATGGATACGATGTTGTTGATGAGAGACTTGTGGACGAGAAATCCGACACCTCCTCGAGACTGTTGGTCGTCCCCCCGGTAGAAGAGCAGCTTACCAGACTTCAGGGTTATCGTATCCTCCCCGATTCTTCGGACTTCCGATAACCCCAGAATATCCCAGGGTAACCTGCTCAATTCTTCTTCCAGTTCGACAATCTTCTCGTCTGTCCTCAATGTGCGAATGTTGTGTGTTACCAGGGCCAGTCGTCCCGGGGGTGGTAGCCGGGGCCAACCCAGGGATTCTTAGCACCCCCTGCCCCACCGTAACCATGACTGCTACCATAGCCAGGAATAGTGGGGCTGCCGGGGACTGGGGGCCTGGTCTCAATATGTGTCGCCATTAAGGGGGGGTATTTGCCAATACTCGCCACGCTTGGCAGGCGGGTTGGCGAGCGCGGAAGGCGACTGGCGTTAATGACGCTGCTGCCCGCCATTAAGCGGGGAAAGGAAATAGGATTTGTGGGTAGAGGATGTTATAGGAAAGGAGAGTATGGCCTGAGGGAGTGGATACTGCAGTCACGGACGGGAAGTTAAGGTGACTGCAGTAGCTCGGGGGCCGAGGTCGCGTACTCGTAGCACCTATACTAGGGCAGGCCATGACCACTAGATAGGAACATCCCTGACCAATGACCTGACAAGAATGTAAACATTAATTCTTTGATAGGAACTTTGGTTGGAATTGGAGTAGGATTAAATATATGTCGATATATTTGAAATTTCGTGACAAACAGGAATTGAAAAAGATTGGTCAATAATAGTTAGGGTAAAAGCGGCTAATGGGAGTCACTTAAGCGAGAAATCAAATAAAATTTAATTTCAAAACAAAATATTGATTGCAACCGCCTTTAAACATAATATACTTTACATACTATCAATTGAGATCAGTTTCGATTACTTTGGCAATCAACTTTGATAATTATTAAAGTTAAAAAAAAAACAAATTCGACTCCCATTACACCGATATGAGGGTGGTCACCCTGGGGGCAATCAGAGTCAATCAAAATCTAGCACATGTCGCAGACATAACCATTTGCTGAATCCCACTCAGTGCATTCCGAGTGAGCCCATAGCCCGCATGAGGTGCATCTAAACCACATCTCATTGTTTCTTCCGAAATCGTTGCATACTAGGCACCTGTTTCCCACATCTTCTGTGTCATCATCCTCATCGTCCTGGCACAATTCGTCAGTCCCAACATCAGATACCGAGGTTTCATTCGATTCTTGTAGTACTTGACGCTTTACCTTTTCAGGACCCTTCTTCTGTACTTTACTAATTAAGCGTACATTTTTTTTTTTTAAATGTTTAGAATTTTAATATTTGTTATATAGATTTGATTGATTTCGTTTATTGATGTTTCTTTATGTTAACCAGTTAATCAGTTTTGTATTTCACATTATTGTATGCCAATTTGGCGGGCCATAGTGGTCCATACAAAACACAATTGTAACACCTTGTGTAAACCTATGTCCACAATAAAAGTTTTTGATTTGATTTGATTTGATTTGATTTAGTTTTCTTTCCCTGACTTTTACCTCTCCATTTCCTACTTTCTTTTTGTGTATCTATTTTTTTCTTTATTTTCTTATTTTCTTTTTCTATAAGGTTTTCTTTCTGTGGCGTTGAAGTTAAAATTGTTGCATGTTGCTTTTTTCGGCCATGTCTTGTATTAATAATATGTGTCTTCTCTGGTAACTTAACTAAATCATGCAATATAATTGGACTTGAAATACTAGGACCTGGTGAGTCAATTTTGTTTTTAATGTACTGCGGGATGAACACCTTTTGATGTGCTTGGAACCGGTGATCGAACTTCTTTTGATGTGCATATAACCAATCACGTCCAGCCATTTTTAAAGCTTTGTTAAAATTGTGCTTTAATATACAATTTTCGGCATTTTCACAAGCCACTCTTCTTACTTGATTAGCGGTGCAACCATAGAAAATATTTTCTGTTTTCTTCACCAAGTTTGCTAGCTCAGCTTCTGCATCAGGAGTGAACACAGTGTATCGTCCTAGATGTGGTTCTAAAGTAGAACCTTTTTTACCCTCTTTTGAAGGCTGGAAAATGGAATTCCTATAGTTTTAATAACCTGTAAAGCATTTTCTAGGTTACTAGAAGACCAAGAAGCCTTCTCAGTTGTCCTAGCCCGTACTTTCAGCATCTAAAAACAATGCAGAAGCTTATTTTTACATTAAAATTACTTGTGGGTAATAGTGATCATTTGTGGGAAATGGGAGTCCCCCGATTCCCATTACCCACTTCTATCCAAATTAGAAAAAAAAAAAATTCAAATAAAACTGTAACATATTAACAAAATATGAACTGCACATCATAATTTTAAATGTCTAACTAAGTACGTGTGAATGTCTTAATCGTATATTGTAAATTATTTGACACTTACCTTTAAATTTACATTGACGAAACATTAGATCAGCGGAGCGTAAAAACAAAATACGATCGTATCTCAGAAGCGCGGGTACTGACTGGTAAGTGGTGCGAGCCGTTCGAGGCAACGCCGGGGGGCCGGGACGGAGTACATAGCTACAATCAGTAAATGTAGGAGGGTTGGCATGTTTCCAGAAATATTTATTTCACAATACGCCGATAATTTTGTCGTACCTTTAAACAACGACGAATTGTATCAAGAAGGGTGAAGAAAAGTTACAAAATATACTTAACATATTTGTTTGTCTTCTTTTTGAAATTGGATTAGAATCTCGGATTAGAAATCATCTGCATTAAAAAGTAAGGTAGGTATATTTATTTAAAAGAGGATACAAAAGAATACAAATTAATCTTAGTATTCAACGCGTTCTATTACAAATTGTTGATAACATTCGTTATTTAGGAGTCTAGCTTGATCACTCTATAAGCTGTACAAATCATATTGGAAAGCTAATGTTTAAATGTTCTACACGTTTGAATCCATTTAAGGTATTCGCAGGACCGGGCTGGGGAATGCATCCTTCACATTTAAGACGACTGTACAGTGTACATTTCTCTTATTCGTAGCAGATTAGATTATGTCAGCTTCGTTTATAATAATACATAAAAGCAGTTTACTGAAGCTAGATAGATTGCAAAATGTGAAGTTAGATACATAGTTAGATAGATTTCTTCAATGGATATCAATTTTCAATACGATAACGTTTTAGCATTGCAGAAAGTAATTCAATGCAGGTCTCTGCAAAAATTCTTGAATAAAAAAATGTGTTCAACAGTGAAGTTCATATAGTTCATACTGAAGAATAATATCATATTTATTCATCGCAAAATGATATATATCTTTATTTACTAAGTCGTACCATCTGCAACACACAGTTGTGCAAAGAGTACATTTTATTCAACGCCTCAGAACGCTTTGGAAAAGTACTACATTTCAACATGGTTCGGTATTTTTGGATCTATCTGCTCGTAATTTCCTTCATTTATGGGGTAAGTTATTAAATTAATTATAGCAACAATCGATAGGCTCGCCCCCTATTACATCGTGAGACAAAATTTACAAGGCGAAATGTGGGTGCCCTGGTAACACATTTCGCCTTTTTATTTTATTGAAACATTTGTGCAAATCTAAGAAACTTTTATACCTACTTAAGTTTTATTTTCATTATTGTACACCAGGAAAAAACAGAGATTGTAACTGAATTTAAAAACAAGTGCATTTTTTTTGCACCAGGCAGTCTCATCCAGAAACCTTTGGATGGATAGAAAAGAAAAAGAGTGGTAGGTCTCTCATATGTCAGAGGCCGCCTGGGACCATTGCAATGTCTATTTCAGCAGTGTAAATGGACTGTTGTGTTCCGGCTTAAACAGGACATGCTAAAACTTAATATCTCAGGATGACAGTGCAATGTCAAAAAGCATCAAGCAAAGTTTCTACTTAACTTAATTCATGATATTGTCTGGTTTTGCTATTGTCCATGAGCGGTCGTATCGTTACCATCAGGCCAATTTTACCCCGTCTGGCCATTAATGGCAAAAAACCGTGACTATCAAAACTTTTCCCGTATTAAAAGCTTCAAAGGGCGTATGAAGTCCTGACAAACATCCTACCCCCTATTTTTATACACCATTGTTATGCATGACGATCAATATACCACTGTTTCAGGCGCTGCCAGACAGCATAAACAATGAAGGTAAGATAAATATAATTAGAAAGTATCTTTATTGTCCATATACGTCCCACTGCAGGGCATGGGCCTGCTCTACAATCGAGAGTGTTTAAGCCAGTTTAAGCTATAGTCGACAACGATGGCCCAATGCGGGTTGGAATCATATACCATAAAAATATTACAAATAGAAAAAGATAAAAAGATACAGATAAAGAGATTAGAGAGGCGCAAAAGATCGCAATATTTTCTGTTGCATGCTTTATAAAAATGACCACGATTTAATGGCATGTAGAAGTAAGTTATCAATGTAACGAGCATTATTGTCTCGTTTTTTCTTCCAGAAAAAGCCAACCATTTCAGTGCAGGCCCGATTACTGAAGAGGAACTTAGACAAGCGCAAAGTAAGTTTTTTGCATAGGATTTTTGCTAAAACTTCAATCGTACGTTTTTGACACGGATAGAAGTAGAATTATATTATGTAGAATATCAGTGTTTGTTTGTATGAGTAACATGTAATGTTATCACTCTTTTCCTCTGCTGTAACACGTATGTATGTAACTTTTTTGCAATTAGCGTTTTTTTGCGTTTTTGAATAAATATATTTTTTGCATTCTATTCCAATTAAAATAATTATTAAAACAGATTGACTACATGGAATATTTAAAAGTGATGTAAATATGTATTTGATTGCCGCCCTCGCATTTGTAAAGGCCGACAAAGCAACTAAGATCGTATACTAAGAGTCCGTCTGGTATGGAACCCAAGAATTTATAGTTCACAGTACCTAATAATATATATACAGGGTATATCAAGACTGCTACCGAAAACGAAGCCGGGTGGTAGTTTAAGCGACTTCAGACACAATGCAACAGAAAAAGTTGCAAAAAAAAGCGACAATTTTTTTTTGTAATTTTTTTCCTGTTGCCATATTTTGGTGGTAAATACATTTTTTCCTAAAATAATAGTGTATACCCTTTAATTTATAAATACTCTAAGATATAAGAGAGTTTAAATTATTATTTTAGCAAAATCTATGGATTTACCACCCAAAAATGACGATATTTAAAAAATCATAAAAAATAATTGTCGCGTTTCTAAGCGAAATTTTTAATTGCATTGTGTTTGTAGCCACTAAAACTACCACCCTACCTACCTACACCTGTATATATATATATACCGGGTATCTCAAGACTGCTACCAAAAACGAAGCCGGGTGGTAGTTTAAGCGACTTCAGACACAATGCAACAAAAAAAATTGCAGAAAAAAAGCGACAATTTTTTTTTGTTATTTTTTTCCTTTGACCATATTTGGGTGGTAAATACATTTTTTCCTAAAATAATAGTGTATACCCTTTTATTTATAAATAATCTAAGGTAGAAAAGTGTTTAAAATATTATTTTAGCAAAAACTATGGATTTACCACCCAAAAATGACGATATTTAAAAAATCATAAAAAATAACTGTCGCGTTTCTTTGCGAAATTTTTAGTTGCATTGTGTTTTTAGTCACTAAAACTACCACCCGGCTTCGTTTTCGGTAGCAGTCTTGAGATACCCGGTATATATACTGTTCCTGTATACGTTCCATTACAGGACAAGGGCCTTATCCACACTTATTTTATGCATTTCTCAAAAAATTACTGCCTCGTTGGAGCAACTGTACTATGGTACGAATTCAAAGTAAAGATCTTGGATTGGGCAAAGTGATATTGGATTTTGTATTAATGATCACCACTTAGGCAGGAATTTGTGCGTGATAGGTTGGCTTCCTAATTCTCTATTACATGTTGTGGCGGAACACAAAAGGCGAAACGGGATGTCCTGGTGCCTTTGCATACCCCTTATGGGAAAAAGGCGTGAGTTTATGTATGTTTGTAAGTTCTTAAAATATATTTCTTTTGTTTTACTAGGGACGTAAAGATTGTATGCGTAATTATTTTGTTATTTTCAGAGTTATTAGCGGATGTGTTTTCAAAGACTGGATTTCCAGAAGGTTTAGGTGAAGATCAACAGCAATTCATAGGTAACTACATTATTTTGTAGGTAATTAAGTCATCAATAACTTATATCTAGGGAGTCTATTAGTAACAAAATTGGCGAAATAGTCACACCAACTTTGGGTGAATATTTTCATGGGTTAAATAGTAATTGATAATTAATTGTTTAATTTTAATTGTTTAGTTTAATAACTATCCAGGCAACCTTTAGATGGTTATAATAGAAAGAACTGGTAGGTCTTTTATAAATGAGTGGCCGCCTATGTAGGTGTCACTGCAATGTCTATTTCACCCGCCAAACTGCAGTGTAAATGCAATGCAACTACTGGACATTTTGAGACTTAACATCTTATGTCTCAAGGTACCGAGCGCAGGGGAATGCCAAGCATTGCTATTTAATTCATGGTGTTGTTTAGTTTCCTACTGTTCGTGAGCGGTCGAATCGCTTACCATTAGGCGAATGGCATGATAACCTTGCCATTCATAGCAATAAAAAACGGAAAAGGTAGGCTAGGGTGTGATTAAGTAAATGTTTAAATTCTTTCTTAATTATTTTTGATGTCGGTTCTGGGTGAACAGATTTGGAGTGCTGAGTGACAGTGGAATTGTCCTGGTTTGATCTTATGTTTGTTTCAGAATACCTGATCAATACAATGAAGGATAAGCCAGGAATGATGGCTTCCTTGGAGGAACTAAGAGGTATTGATATTTCATATTTATGAACTAGGTCAAGAAACTCAAAGTCTTGAAAGAATTAAAAATATTCAGTGTATTCTTTGATAGAATCAGAACTGAGGAGATCCCTAGGAAACGTTATATTTGTATCAGCCCATAAACGTCCCACTGCAGGGTACAGGCCTCCTCTACAATCGAGAGTACGATTGAGAGTGGTTAGGCCATATAGTCCACCACCATTATTAATTCAAAAAACGGGTAAATATCGCATGGTTTTTAATTCCTAAATTTTTATCAACAGGTAAAATAAGAGACGAGTTGAATGCTAAAATGACACAGCAGAATGGAGTGAATGCGGAATTGCGTTAGATGCTGAAGAAAAGGAAATAGCGAAATCGAAAACTATTTACTTACCTAACTAATAAAATGTTTTTCAACTTCTCATATTTTAGTTTTTTATTTCATTCCGGGTCAAAGTTCTGTTTCAAATGTCCGTAATCCCTAACAGAGATTTTTCTTGCAATGAATGGCGCGACGAGCGTGCCATGGCATTACACTGAGCTCGCCATGCTAATTCATAAATTGTCTCAATATGTCCATTAGTTACTCTGGCTACAATGCCCTTCAAACCGAAACACAACAGTGCACTCACACCACAGCTTGGCGGGAAACAGCTAATGAGGTGGGGCGGCCTCATATGAAAGTCCCACCATCAGTAAATAGTAAATATGATTAGACTTGCAAAGCTTTCGCGAGTAATGTTAATTCTTTCGGCCTTATTCATAAACAGTTCTGAAACCGATTTAAGTAATCAAATGATAAGTCGTCCTCGCTTAAAGTTAACTAAAATGGGTTTTCAAACTGACTGTGACAGCCTCCGTGGCACAGGTGGTTAGACGCCGCCTGTGAAACAAGAGGCCGCGGGTTCGATCCCCGCAGCGAGAGAAATGTTTGTGCGGCCGACAAATATTTCTTTCGGGTCTGGGTGTTTGTGAAACCGAAAAAGTCTCTCGTAGTTTCTGATACGTGACACAAGACTCGATCTTAGTGTGGGGTCAGGACTACGTATGTGACTGTTGGGTGTATTTATTTATACAGGGTATATCTGATATCAAGACTGCTACCGAAAACGAAGCCGGGTGGTAGTTTAAGCGACTTCAGACACAATGCAACAGAAAAAGTTGCAAAAAAAAGCGACAATTTTTTTTTGTTATTTTTTTTCCTATAGCCATATTTGGGTGGTAATTATATTTTTTCCTAAAATAATAGTGTATGCCCTTTTATTTATAAATACTCTAAGGTATAAAAGAGTTTAAATTATTATTTTAGCAAAAACTATGGATTTACCACCCGAAAACGACGATATTTAAAAAATCATAAAAAATAATTGTCGCGTTTCTATGCAAAATTTTTAATTGCATTGTGTTTGTAGACACTAAAACTACCACCCGGCTTCGTTTTCGGTAGCAGTCTTGATATACCCGGTATATTATTTATTAAACTGTTTATGAATAAGACCGTATGAGTGTAATCGAATTCAGGGGTGAATAGAAATTATCTTATATTATGAATTAAAGTAATTTTTTTTGGTGACCCAACGTTGTTGTTTTTTGAATTTGGAACACACGAATTGTTATATTTTCTATACAGGTATTATGTATCATATTACGGCTAAACACTGGACCAGTTTTGTTTCTATTAACCCGTAATTTCGATTCACCCCGTTACGATATCGATCCTCGGTGGAAAGACTTACATTGGTAGACGCACTGGATTCTCTGAATAAAATAGGCGCCAGTCGGAGCACTTATAAATTGTTAGTGTACTTGAAAATAATGAGTATTACTAAGTCACGATTTCATTACAATTAAGTTGTTTCAATATACTATTAAGCGACATCGTTTGACACAAGTGTCGACCTTTATTTACACAATGGAGATGTGAGTAATGTCGTCTTAACCGTTGGTTAACTATCGGTTTGAGTTAAGCGGGAAATCGTAAGAGTTAGATACATATGGCTCTCGCTTTATTTTCATTAGTTTGTTGCATTTTGAATTTTTATTGCATAAAGTAGAAGGCCTTTTATTCAATAAAGTTTTTTAAAGGTGCTCAAGTAAAGTGGAGGTTTAGCAAGAGTTATTGGTGTGATAAATTCGATTTTTTCGCTGGGTTCTATCAAAAGTTTTGATAAGGTTGCCTTGCCTTACTAAGGCATAACATGGGAGATTCTACAGTTCTTACGGATCGAATGTCAGACAATGACAGACGAAGGGCTGAGTTTGACTACTTTTGCCTACATTGGGCAAATTAATGGACCGCAATTATTACTTGAGGACTATGTACAAACCATGCGAAGCCATAATGATAAAAGACTAACGGTTTATTGCTGTTGTGTTTTGACTCATAACGAGTAACAGCTTTAGTTAGAGTGAGAGGGTGTTTAACACTTAACGTGCTGTACCCTAAGGGACTGAAAAAAAGAAATACGCCATAGACAAATGTAAATTCCACTTCAAGTATATATAAGATACAATATACTTAATTTGGATAGAGTGGTGTATAGACTAATCCCTCTCTATACCCCTTCTTTCATGCCTCATATACATAGATACCTATCTACAACTATTATTCCATTATATACGGGTACAATGATTAATTAACTGCAAATGTAATCCTGTACATTTATATGGGATTACAAAGTTATTCACGCAGTTGAAATTATGAAATGTTAAAATTTTCCCTTACTTTAGACACTTAACACTAATTATATTCTAAATTTGAAGGTTTTATGTCTGCTAGAAGTGCCTTAGACTTTTGATGATCGGTCAGTCAGTCAGTGACCGACAAAATTAAGAAAGTTTGACAAGTTACAATTCTTAAACTACTGGTTCAAATTGAATGAAATTTTAAATATACCGTGTTTACACAATGCCTGCTTAATAGGTAACTGAAAATTCAGGGTTCTTGCATTAACCACAACGAAGTTATGGGGGGTTGAAAATTATCTGAATTGCTTCGAGAAAAGGATTTTACGACAGTGCCGCTTTTTAGCTCGACTTGGAGGGATCTGGGGACAGATCATTTATCGAAATATACCTACCTATAAGTTAATATTAATTAAATATTTAAAGTGTGCCAGCTACCTACCGTCTAACGTCTCACGTGAGACGGAATGGACGGGTCTCAGGCACTGGAAATCAACCACTGTGTTAAGTGTTTTATTTAAACTATCAAAAATAAAGATGTTAAGATACTCCATTGGGACTGGACTGCATAAGCTATTAGGTGTATTGTTGTCACTTTATTGCGTCGATATAAAATAGTTTAACTAAAGGTTAACTTAACAGTGAAACTTACCCAATGGAGTGCATCTTTTGTCATGAAAACTCACTCACGATTCCTCATTGCTTGGTCTTAAACCAAGATTACTAAACATTTGACAATGCAAAATGACCTTTATTATTACGTAAATAAGAGCGAAATGAGACGCATTAAATAGTATTGTCGATACAGATTGTGCCAAGTTAGTTTTGCGGTTGATGAAAATACATTCACAGGTTTTGATGGTTTTTGATACTAGTTGCGACCCGTGGCTTGATATGCTTTTTCTGCCATACATTCTCATGTTTTACTGAAACATGGTACCTATTTTTTTTAATTGCTAAATTTTATGAATAACACGTAGCGGAAAGCGCAGCGTGGGACGTCCACCCACAAACAAGGTGGTCATACGACCTGGTGTCGGTCGTGGGACGTCGCTGGATGCAGGCTGCCTCCAACAGGTCTCTGTGGAAATCATTGGGGGAGGCCTATGTTCAGCAGTGGACTTCCTTTGGCTGATGGATGGAAGGATGGATGGATGAATAACATAGATAAATTAATTATCTGAGCATTTTAGTTTGATGGCAAAAGGTAAAGGTTTTAGAAGTTAAATGTTATACATACAGATATACAATACTTTTTTGAACATAATATAGGAAAAAGAAAATAGAAATCCTTACTACAAGTAGAATATTAAACATTTTTAATTCTTCTAGATCACTATCCATAAATCAACCGTAACAGAACAAATTCATTTATTTTATTAATTTATTGCACTGCAACTGTTAATTATCAGGTTTTACAAGAAAAGTGCATAATATAGCGGGCATCCGGGAACATTAGATGAGAGGGAGGTTTTTTTCATAAGTATAAAATTGTTGCAGTTTTTTTTCGATACTGGTATTAGTTTAATGATAATCATTTATTTATCTTTAAGTGAATGTTTAATGTTTTATTTTAAATGATGAAGGCCTTCTGTGCATAGTACATACGTAATGAACACTCAAAAATCAATCTTTTTATATAGATGCAGTTTCAAGAACCGAACGTGTTAAGTTTGCGATCACTTGCAACAAATTGTATCATTGTTTAAAAACATTTGTTATTTGGCCTTGCTCCTAATTGTTCACCCTTTTTGGACAAACCATTGAATTTGTTTAGCACCTGTTATGTGACACGCTTGGTTGGTAAAAGGGGTGACTTTTGTCACAAATGGTTTGTTACAAATGGTTTGTGACAAATGGTCCCTTGAGTTTATTAAAAAAATGTCACAACAAATTGATTATCGACTCGGTGGCGTAGTACTATGGTGCTATTACAACGCTGAGGTCTCGAGTTCGAATCTTGGGTCGGGCAAAGTGATATTGAATGATTCATTATCAGCCCAGAGGCAGGAATTATGCCTGATATGATGATAGGCTCGCCCCTTATCACATCCTTGGATGGAATATATAAGGCGAAACGTTGGTGTCCTGATAGCCACCTCTGATGAGACAAAGGCGTGATGTTTATGTTACAATATGTTACTAATTATATTGCACCAGATAGTAAGAGTAGTACAGTCCAAATAAAGTGTCTATTGGTCAACGGAAGAATACTGAACTCTCAAAAAGTTTTCAAAAGTTAAAACGGACGTTCAAACTGACGGGCGTCACATTTATTCTGATATAGTCTGAAGGACATAGTAGCCAGAGTAACTACGGGACATATTGAGACTTAACATCTTATGTCTCAGGATGGCGAACGCAGTGGAATGCCAATCATTGCTTTGTGGTTCAATATGTTGTTTGGTATTGCTACTGTTCATTAGCGGCCGTATCGCTTAATAACAGGCGAACGGCATCGCTCGGCTCTCCATTCATTGAATTTTTTTAAATAAACATTATTTTTTATAATCATGTATGGTGGTCGCTATCTGGCTATATACCGATATCCTAACATATGACCACCATAGGTCATTTGACTATGACCTGAAAACTCTAAATAAACACTTGCTCAGGAGACCTACATATATATTTTAATTTCCTTTTCAATGGTAAGATATTTCTTACTCTATCCTGATCCTAAGACGTTTTCAAATCGAACTGCAAACATTTCATAGGTTTCTTCACAGCTCTCAAACCGCAGACCAAATTACGATGAATCGGAATTCGAAACGATATATTTATTAGATTGTGCGCTTACTCATTTCTCGTTCGTCTGATTCACAATTCTCTGCAGCTTTATTACTCAGGCTTTTTAGTTCTTTTAGAATATATTTTCCATACATACCGGGTATATCAAGACTGCTACCGAAAACGAAGCCGGGTGATAGTTTAAGCGACTTCAGACACAATGCAACAGAAAAAGTTGCAAAAAAAAGCGACAATTTTTTTTTGTTATTTTTTTTTCTATGGCCATATTTGGGTGGTAAATACATTTTTTCCTAAAATAATAGTGTATATCCTTTTATTTATAAATACTCTAAGGTATAAAAGAGTTAAAATTATTATTTTAGCAAAAACTATGGATTTACCACCCAAAATTGACGATATTTAAAAAATCATAAAAAATAATTGTCGCGTTTCTATGCGAAATTTTTAGTTGCATTGTGTTTGTAGCCACTAAAACTACCACCCGGCTTCGTTTTCGGTAGCAGTCTTGAGATACCCTGTATAATGGTCACGTCTGTATCCAATAGGGGTAGGCAGAGACTATGCTACGCGACTTTGCTCGATTCTGACATGGCTTTCGCTTCATACATTTTCATAAGCCTATTCATGCATTCTCGTTGGTTCATGGTTTTTTGACCTGACCTTTGTTAAGGGGATTTGGATTGTGTATGTTCGGTGAGGTCGACCCCTACCGACCCTTCCATCCATATTCGTCTGGTATATTTGTTTGGTTGGTTTGTCTCCATATATATTTACTAGCGGTCGGGCCCGGTTCCGCCCGAGTGCAGATACACGTTTCAAAATGGCGGTCAAAATGTTCTATTCCGATTATCAATATACCGGGTATCTCAAGACTGCTACCGAAAACGAAGCCGGGTGATAGTTTTAGTGACTACAAACACTATGCAACTAAAAATTTCGCATAGAAACGCGACAATTATTTTTTATGATTTTTTAAATATCGTCATTTTGGGGTGGTAAATCCATAGTTCTTGCTAAAATAATGATTTAAACACTCTTATACCTTAGATTATTTATGAATAAAAGGGTATACACTATTATTTTAGAAAAAAAATATTTACCACCCAAATATGGTCATAGGAAAAAAAATAACAAAAAAAAAATTGGTCGCTTTTTTTTGCAACTTTTTTTGTTGCATTGTGTCTGAAGTCGCTTATACTACCACCCGGCTTCGTTTTCGGTAGCAGTCTTGATATACCCTGTAGAATATCGACCAATCGGACCACGAATATAATTTCCTCGTATTTGCTAGAAATTTCACTACAACTTCCCTCCTTTATGTGATGATATATAGCCTATAGCATTCCTCAATAAATATACTATCCAACACTGAAATAATTTTTCAAATCGGACCAGCGGTTCCTGAGATTAGCGCGTTCAAACAAACAAACAAACAAACTCTTCAGCTTTATAATATTATAGTATAGATATTAAGACTTATATCTAATCACAGATCACTTCCAATAGATACCGCATTACGATAGTTTTGTTTTGAACCGAAAACGCCAACGAAGGGAACTGCGCGGGGGGTGGGCGGGTTGCAGCGCGGTCACGTGGACTTCACTGGAGAGATGAGGCATAAGTCGATAAATAAAAAAATGTATCGATAGTTCGATTTGCCAGTAACTTCATGTGTTATGATCGCTTCTATAACTTAATTACCAACTTATTAAATGTTTGATAATATTTTTTCACCGGCCTGATCTGATAAATAGGCCGGCCAACCGGCAACCGCTAACTACGAATAAAATAGGATTAAGATTTATACTTTAGTATGTAACGGTTTTATTTCTATTATTCACCGTGTATTTTTGTATACCATAATGGCGAAATACCCAAATTAAGTGTTGATATAAAAGATCAGATAAAAATATGAAATAGTAAATAACTAAACCTTATTTCGTTTCATAGGCCTTCCCCACGGATCTCCACAATGACCTGTAGGAAGCGGCCTGTATCCAGCGACTTCCTGCAACTTTAGCCAGATCGTCCATCCACCTTGTTGGCGGGCGTCCGACATTTCGATTGCCTGTACGTGGCCTCTACTCTAGAACCTTTCGGCCCCAACGGCCATCGGTTCTACACGCCATGTGTCTGGCCTAATGCCAAATCAAGTTGCTAATTCTATGGGCTCTCTCGGTAACCTTTGTTCTCCTACGGATCTCCTCATTCCTGATACTCGTAGGGAAATACCGAGCAAAATTTTATACATATTCCATGAAAAATAAAACAAAAAAGTTTGATAAACAAAACACATTTAGAAGTAATCAAAGACTACAATACCCGAACTAGATCGAATGTCGACACGCATAAAGGACTTTAACACAATACAAATTCTAAGGCTTTCTTATAGCCTCTATAAAGTAGGTTGAGAATCGCCTGGCAAGTTTAACACAATACAAATTCTAACACTTTCTTGTAGCCTCTATTTTCATTACTCTAAGTTTGAAAATGGCCTAGCGTTTATTGCAAGGTGGATCTTGGGTAATACATTACTGATTAGTATAAATGGTCGATATGTGTTCGGAATTGTATCATACGATTGAAAGCTTTCAACTTGTGAAGACTTGAAGTGAATTTGACTTGCGAAATATTTTGTAGGTATTTGGATTAAGTATTAATTCCTTTAAAAGTACTAAAAAATTGAACTAGGGCCTATTTTGGACGGTAAACAATACTACTCGTTTTAAAAGAATACGACGCAATATAGATTTCATATAAACATTAGAGAATAAATGTTATCATCAAATTCAGCCTAGATTAAATATCAGGGCTTTAAATTTTGTGTGGCGATTTAAAAAAAACAATAAATGTTATATTTAATTCATCCTAAAACGAATGATTTTGAATCACTATTTACTTGAATTCACGTATTAAAAATGTAATAGGAATAAAATCATGTTTATCTCATTTCCGTAATGAAGATACAAAACAAAACGCGCAAACAATAATTTCATATTTATTTATTTTCAGAATTTTATACAAGATAATTCAACTCTTCGAAAATATGAAGGTAGAGTATTAAATAAAATTATACATAGGCCATTTATTAATTACATTATGTAACAAATTCTTTTACTAAAATTGAAACATCTTGAGAAAACCTAGGGATTTGTAAGAATTTCTATGCTATGAAAAGTCCGCCAACCCACTCTAGGCCAGCGTGGTGGTGGTGGCCTAACCTCTCTCAATCGTGCTTTCAATTGTAGAAGAGGACCGTGCCCTTCATTGGGAGTGGGACACAGAAACAACGGAAACAGAAGTTACTGTATGATTGTGGGCGGTATAAGCTATGATTTCTAATTCTTGTATCTATTGGTTTGCATATAATTTGTGTTTTCAGATGTTCATACCACTTTTGTGTCTTCTATCCTTCACAATCGCTGAACCTCCTGTCGGGTGAGTTACCTTTCAAATTAAAATATGAAATAAAAGCGAAAATTGAATTTATGACAGAAAAAAATATTTCCCTAAGAAGGCTTGGCTAAGGTTAAAGGAAGTCGCTGGATGCAGGCCTCTTCCAACAGGTCGATGTGGAGATCCTTGAGGGCGGCCTATGTTGGGTGTTATTTATTATTTTATATAGCCGGGAGGCATAAATTCATTATCTACGTTATGAAAGAAAATCTAGTGAACTAATGATTCGTCGTAACAAAACTACTAGTATTATAAATAAGTAAATTTGATTGTTTGTTGCTTTGAATAAGCTCTGAAATTACTCGACCGATTTAAATTATTCTTTTACCTTTACAATCCTACATAAATTACTTAGTCGATGGAGTTTTTGCACAAAAGTGTATCTGCACACGAACGGTTTCGGGTCGGGCTGCTTGTATACCGGGTATATCAAGACTGCTACCGAAAACGATGCCGGGTGGTAGTTTTAGTGACTACAAACACAATGCAATTAAAAATTTCGCTAAGAAACGCGACAATTTTATTTAATTCTTTTTGAATATCGTCGAGTTTGAGTGGTAAATCCAAAGTTTTTGCTAAAATAATAATTTAAAGCCTTGCATACCATAGCGTCTTTAAAAATAAAAGGGTGTGCACTATTATTTAAGAAAAATCTATGTATTTACCATCCTAATACGACGATAGAAAAAAAATAACAAAAAAAATTCGTCACAAATTTTTGCACAAAATTTGGTTGCATTGTGTCTGCAGTCACTAAAACTACGACCCAGTTTCGTTTTCGGTAGCAGTCTTGATATATCCTGTATAATAAAAATAATCGCAATCAGAAAATTATAATAAAAGGGAAAATTTAACATCGAGCATTGCCATTTTAAAGTATGAATACAACTTTTTCCAGGGACAGCTACGCATCAGCAAGATCAAGTCATGGTCACGAGCACACCGACTTTCAAAGATCTCCTTCTTCTCAATACGGTGTCCCTTCCTCCCGCAATTCCCTAACCACAGAATATATGGCGCTTCAAGATCAAGATCCTCAGCTAGGTTATCGTCCAGTTACGGAGCTCCAAGAACCAGAATTTCAGAAGAATACGGAGCCCGAAATGCCAGATCTTCCAAAATTTCCCAACAATATGGGGCTCCAACCCGTAACAGCCCTTCAGAAGACTACGGAGTCTCTACGACCCGAAATGCCCCTTCCCAGAAATATGGCGCCCCTGCCTCTCGAAGCAGTTCTACCTTAGAATATAACATCCCTTCTCGAAGCAACCCCTCTCAGGAATACGGGATACCAAAAAGCTCTCCATCCCAAGAATATGGATTGCCAGAATCTAGAAATATAGTATCCAAAGAGTATGGCACACCATCTGCCCGAAGCCCTTCGCAAGAATATGGCTTACCTGCCAGATCACCCAACCAAGAATATGGATTGCCAAAAGCTAAAAGCCATCAATCTAAATCCTATCAGTCAAGAAATACTGAATCCTCCAATCTTTCAACTTTGTATGCAGCTCCGCGTCAAATATCAGAAGAATACGAAATACCAGAACGTAATGCTTTCTCCCAGAAACCCAGCAGCCAGTATTTGCCCCAAAAGAACGTAGAATTTGGGAAGAATCATGTGTCAAAGGCATTCGATTCTAAGAAGCTATCTCAATATTCTGCTCCTAAACCTAAGACTTTGGCTACATCGTATGGTGTACCCAATCCTTCTTCGGATTATTCGCAAGACTTCGGTGATTTTGGTGCCAAGGATCTTTCTGATACGTACGGAGCGTCCGCCTCAAGCCCGTCGCAGGAATATGGTGCTCCCAAAGTAGCTGATTTGAAGACCGATGCCGTGGCTTCATCATACTCGTCTGGCAGGTTAGTGTTAAATATTATTGTTCTATTCAATAATCTAGTAATCAACTATGGTAAAAATATTGTTTGATATTGCTTCAATATTTTCGATTTTTGAGGAGGCCCGTGCCATGTGGCATGTATTGGCGGATGCAAATACAAATGCATACAAATTACTTTGAATAAAGAATAAATGCTAAAAGTTGTAGCCTGCATGGCGCAACTGTTATTGAGGTCGTCTCCGACATAAACGCCGCGGGATCGATTCTCGCATAAATAAAATAAATATTTATGTGACTTACAACTATTTGTTCTGGATACTAAACAATCTGGTATCATTTTGTGGGGTCAGGAATTGGTGCCGGATAGTTGAGTGCATTCATTACCTTGTTATCATGTCTATATTTGGTGGATATCCTATATAAATAAGGATTAAAAACAAATGTCCTTATCAATTCCAGATCTTCGCCTTCAACCAGCTATGGAGCTCCTTCAGCCCGCGATTCAATGCCATCAGATGAATACGGGGTTCCTGAGAAGTACAATACTAGATCCAACCAAGGTTACGAGTATGGACGAGCTTCTGATGAAGACTATCAGGTAAGGATTGTAGAAGGTTCTAGAAGAATAAGTAGCAAAACCTTTGTGGTGTTTTTAAGACTCTGCACAGGGTAAAGTGTTTGTGAAGTCTATCATTAATTTTAATTGTTTCAAGGGGTTACTCTGTAATTCGACACGACGACGAATGTTCGAACTAAGCACGTAAAAATGTACTAACATGCCTAAATACTTTACAAAATGTTCCAATCTTGTATCGTACGTCGTGATCTTAGAATAAGTTCGAAGTGAATGATAAGTTTCATGGCGAATAGTATTAATTTATAGAAGTGGAAATCTTTTATTTTATATATAGCCAGAGCAACTACTGGACATATTGAGACTTAACATCTTATGTCTCAGGATGGCGAGCGCAGTGGAATGTTGCTACTGTTTATGAGCGGTCGTATCGCTTACCATCAGGCGAACGGCTTGCTCGTCAATAAAAAAAATATATATATATGCTGGCGTTCAACGTCCAAAGTTCACACTTAGTGTAGAATTAAAGAGGATTAGAACTTAATAATGTATGATCACAACATACAACATTATTAGTAAATTGCGAACAATATTATAGGAACAATAAAAAGTAAGAGGAAGAAAATAACCAATTTAATGTAGCGATTGCTAGTTACTTATGGTACATTAACTGAAGAAATTATAACTTTCATGAAGAAAACAACCAATCTCATGCAGTAACTACACATCTTGTCTAATTCAAGGAGCCAGCAAACTACGAGTTTGTGTACAAGGTGAATGACTACATCACAGGCAGCGACTTCGGACACAAGGAGACCAGGCAAGACAACCGCGCTGAGGGCACTTATTTCGTGGTCTTGCCTGATGGGAACAAGCAGGTTTGTATCAAAAACTCGTTTTTTGTTAAATAATGCTTTTTTATATTGGCACAACAAAATGACCTGGTGGTAAGCCTTATTGAATTAGAATATACAGATAGTTCGATCCGTGGTGCTTTACAGCTCGCTTCTTCCGGCTGTAAATGTTTTTGATATGTTATTTAACTCTTTAGTTGATTGTTTGTACGGAGGGAAGTGGACAATAATTTATTTAGAACTACTCCTATTAATTTTACTTTCTGATTGATTTCGTTGTGGGTTAAAGACACGTTAGACATTCCCGGAGACTCGCCGAGCTTCAATGCTTGGTATCATTACAATACGTGCCACTGTTGGTCCTGGCTTACAGGAGTTACGGTGATGGGTGTAAGGGCTAGACCGTCTCCAGAATACAGATGATGAATCCGAAAAACATGATACTTGCATGTATCAGCACGATTGTTTCTTAACTGCATTTTAAAAATGTTTTACCACAAACTGAAGAACGAGCTACTGTTTTTTAATTATGGTGATTATATGACGAATTTACATGACTTTTTGTCACACAGGTGGTTGAATATGAAGCTGATGAACGTGGCTTCAAACCCAGGATATCAGTGGAGCCAGTTGAAACATCTCGTTCAGGCTACGATGACAATGCTGCCGACCTTCATGATTCGGAGGGACCTTACTAAATATATCCATCACACCGCAAGAAGCAGGATAGATAGAACGAAAGACCAACAGCAAGCAGTGGCCTTGTTCACACCGAATTGATCTCACATAACTTCGGATAAATTGGTACTAGAATGTATCGAGGTGTTCGCAAATTAGCCTGCCATTACGGTGTGAATGTATTCTTAGTTTGACATGGAATGTGAACATTTTGTATCCGCCGTGAAACTTTTTAGAAAAGTTAATTCTGAAATTAAATAGATATTGGTATGGTGGATTTGTAGACTCTTGGATTCAAATTATATCTGGAAGATCAAGAAGAATCTTAAAACCAATTCCAATCTTGAAATAACAGTCTAGACTCCAATAGTAAATTGGTAGGTATTCTCGACAATTCATGTTTAGAAAAAAAAAGTAAAACGATCAAGAAACAAAGAAGAAAAAATATATCAACTTTCTTGATGAAACAGAATACCTAGAGAGTATCTCAAATTGATTAAGAATATGTTTTAAAAGGAAAATATTTACATTGCATGTCAATCTTAAGTGTGATATAGGTTTAAGTAACTGGAAATGCCTAATGGATTTTCGATATGTTACGTTCGTTTTATAAAATGGGAAGAATTTATTGTATAATATAAATCTGAAGGACTATTCGTGTTTAATGTTACTTTATGGTCATATTAAAAGGGTCCTCCATTTATTTAGAATTTTTTAAATTAATTTACAATATTATTTCTTTGACTGCAACTCACTGCCTTAAAATTTTAAGGACATTTAAAGTTATATTTAAATAAACTTTGAATATTATTTACAAATTGCCTCCCTCCCTTTTTATATGAACAGGACGAACAAAGTGAATAAAGATTATTCAGGATTCTATGTTAACGAAATCGGGCTTTGTAAATTGTTTATTTATATTAAGCAAGTATTAAAAATAACAAAAAAAAATATCAAAGTACCTCATAGTGTGTAAGCTTTTGTATAGATAGAATGCAAATAAATGTATTTGATTACTACAACTTTCGTTTTACTCACAAAATAAATATATCTTCTATGTATGAACCCATGTTTCCTGAAAAAGTATTTGTTGGTAATACAATAAATTGCAGATCACAAGTAGAACATACAAAGATACACTAAACTTTTGCCTGAAAATTATTATTTTTTATATATACTCTTTATTGTAAATCACAAGTTCCATAGTGATTAAATATGCCAAATAAAATTAAAACGGTACAATGGGTGGCAATATCATGTTGAACGATTTCACCTCGGCAACCTTTGGATGAAAAGGATAGTTGGATTGATACTAACTTGGATAATTGCACACTACACTACTTCAACAATAATGTAGTTGACTTAAAAACATCACATACCTGATGCCAATACTTTGCGCGAGTATAATTCCACATGACTTTAATCATTCATAAATTATTTAATCATTCATTCATATGAAATAGTATGTCCAAATGATAGAGAAATATTCAGCAATTTATTAGAAGCGGCCTGTATCCAGCGACTTTCTGCAAACTTTAATAACATACAGCTACAACAAGGTACAAGCATTTGTAACAGACAAAACGTCAGTCATTAACTCCCTACCATTATTCCCCTCTTAATCACTGTTTACGATAGCTTAAGTTATGCTCATTTACGATGATTTGTGTCAGCTTTGCTCGGTTCCTAGTAGCGCTCCACGGAACTACCGTACTTTATACTATACATAATATATTCTCTCTCGATCCAATACTCGCTCAATCCGGCAGTATATCTTTAATAATCCATGATTCAAACAATTAGTCATATCTAAAATTAAATGCCTAATTACCAATGTTATCTATTATTTTTAAAGTATATGTATATACATATGTATATCTCAATATAAACCTCACAGCCGAGTTAATAAACAATTGATTTTTTTGGTCTTACCTCAAAACTTTCTGGCTTAGTTTTTTTTATTCCTGTGAATGGCGAGACGAGCATGCCGTTCGCCTGATGGTAAGCGATGCGACCGCTCATGAACAGTAGCAAAACCAAACAACACCTTGAATTACGAAGCAATGCTTGGCATTCCACTGCGCTCGCCATCCTAAGACATAAGATGTTAAGTCTCAATATTCCCAGTAGTTAGAGTCTCTGGCTACAATGTCCTTCAATCCGAAACAAAAAAGTGCATTTAAACTGCTATTTGACGGAAGAAATAGAATTTGCAGTGGTACCCACCCAGGCCGCCTCTCACATATGAGAGACCTACCACCAGTAATTATATAATAATAGTGCTGCAAATAACGCCATTTGCTGTAATATCTGTAGTGTTATTGTATCGTTAAGAAGTAAGTTGCAAATAATAAAAAATAGTATTATTATTCACTAATAGATGTCAGGAAGAGTCATATTGCTTGATTATAAAGTTGGTTTTGGAAAACAGGAACTAACCAACATTTTTTAAACATAAATCCTAGCTAGATCGATTTAATTCATGAAAATCGTTGGAGCCGTTTTCGAGATTCAGATTATATATACCTATACAAGAATTTCTCGTTGAAAGATATAAGATAAATATTATTAATAAGATTCTGGCGACCGACAGATGGTACATCCTTACCTTGCTGGTGGTAGGTCCGCAATGTCTATTTCTACCACCAAACAGTAGTGTAAATGCACTTTTGTATTTCTGTTTCAAGGACGTTGCAGCCAGATAACTACTGTACATATTGAGACTCAAGATCTTATGTGTCAGGATGGCGAGCTCAGTAGAATGAGCTTTGCTTTGTAATTCAAGGTGTTGTTTGGTTTTGCTATTGTTCATGAGTAGTCGTATCGTTTGCCATCAGGTGACCGGCACGCTCGTCTCTCAATTTATGGCAATAAAAAAAAACAACTATCGTAGAGATGGTGTTTAATTCAAGAATGATGACAGACAACAGCCTCATCAGCTAAAGAAACTACGACTCCTGCGGTAGCGATGCGATAGTCTGGGAAATGTGACGAATATTGGTAAAATATATTCTAAATAAGGGAGGATTATGTTCACTCTTCTTATGGCATGCCACTCTTTCTCTTTCTCTCTTTACCCACAAAAGTATTCTCTGACCATAGGCTTCCCACTGCATATTACTACCTACTTAATATTTCACTACAAAAAGAAAGGCAAACAATATCTGCCACTTCGTGTGGCGGAAGATAATAATGCATATATTGATTTCTTATATACTTGAATGTTACATAACGAAGTAAACTAACTTTTTAGGTATATTTTAACATTCACTGAGCGGATGACTAACACGAAACACCTCAGAAGCTAGAAAGTCTGCGAAACTCCAGAAATTTACAATTTAAAATGAAACAACAGTCGCAATAAAATACATAAAAAGTAATTTTATATTTTGAATGATGTATTATTATGTTCATAACTAAAAATCCTTAGAGTATTTATATATAGAGCGAGATTCATACATTCGCGTTTTGAAAAACGTAGATAATTTCTTGTTCGTAATGTTGGTAGCGCTATATTAGTGAAAATTGAATTAATTATTTAGCAATAAATTGCTATAAATTCCTTTGATAGCCGAAATTATATTTAGCTATTATCCTTTTAAAACGAGTTTGAATGAAATTGAATATACCTAAACAATTTATTCTTAATTTTTTTTTCAATTAATTTATGTACAGTCAGCAACATAAGTCGCTACACATTCTCGTGATTTGGAATTGTATTATCATCCAAAATAATAATTATTTTCAATATCGTATGGCACTTCTCAGCATAGATGACTTTACTTGGTTATATTTTACGACTACAGAGTAGTACGTACAAATTTTAATTCAAAAAAACGTTATCAAAAAATGTGGTGTTCAGCGACTTATGTTGCTGACTGTATGTTGCACAACCTGTTCAAATATTAGCCAAGAAGGCAGAAAAAGGTGGCCCGTCACCACCATTTTTACCTAAGTTTTTGAAGTACCAGCGCTCCCTCTATATATATATATATACTCTAAGTAAAAATCATAACCTTTGTGATGATCTGTTCGTGACAAAAAAGGGAATTTCGAATATCGATAGCTTTGGAAAATGTAATATCTGTCGGATTATGGAGTCAATTTTATTCATGAGAATATAATGTGACAGTGTAATTTCCAATAAATATGTTAACAACATAATGTAATAATCATATTTATTAGTTATTAATATGAATTCCAACACATTACTTGTGGTAATATTTATTGACAAGTTTGAAAATAGCATAAAAATATTATTTTGTACTAATAATAATCTGTCTGTCTGTATCAAATAGCAAAATACTAATAGAGTTAGAAGAAAAACACAACAGAAGGCAGTACTACGATTTACAATTCCTCTGCAGTACTACGATTTACAATTCCTCTCTACCCCTACGGGAAAATAGCGTGATGTTAATCATGTAACAAAATGCAATTTTGTATTTATTTATTTGCATACTTTATTGTACACCTCAGTAAAAGAAAGAAACTTATCACCAGATGAAACATTTGAAACTAAAGGCATGGTTTCAATATTTTAGTAAATGTAGAAATACACACAACAGTCACATACATAGTTCTGACCACACATTAAGATCAATTGAGTCTTGTGTTGTGGGTATGAGGAACTACGAGAGACTTTTCGGTCTCACAAACACCCAGACCCGAGACACATACTTGTGGGCCTCACTAACATTTGTCTCTATGCGGGGATTGAACCCGCGGCCTATAGTTTCACGCCATCTAACCAACTGCGCCACGGAGGCTGTCAATAAATATCCTAAAGAAAAACAAAGCATAAGGCTGGCTAATAAGGCAACAGGGCCTTTAAGTAAGCGAAGGACGATATCTTCACGACTCGTCTGAATGAGGTCACGCAGTAGGAAATGTAGTGTCAACACGCTTCAGTCATTGAAGGAGAATTTTGGGGACAGAGAAAGATATAGAGAGGAGTCTGGTTAGATTTATTTGATATTTAATTTAATTCCACTTTAAAATACTTCAGACGCCCATCAATAAGGTGGACGGACGAACTGACTAAAGTTGCAGGAAGTCGCTGGATGCAGGCCGCTTTCAACAGGTCGATGTGGATATCCTTGGAGGAAGCCTATGTGCAGCAGTGGAATTCCTGTGGCTGAGATGATGAAGATGGTAAAATACTTTGTGGTATTTATTGTTTAATTTCAATATTTTATACATCATTTATTAGGTGTAAACAACAAACCTATTTTAGTTATGAAATATGTTTTTCTTCTTCGCTCAAAATGAATTCAAAATTATTTCAATAGTGACATAACTTTCTATATGGTAAGCGTTACGATTGCTCATGAACAGTAGCAAAACAAAACAACACCTTGAATTACAAAGCAATGCTTAGTATTCCACTGCGCCCGTCACCCATAGACATAAAATGTTAAGTTGCAATATGTCCAGTAGTTACTCTGGCTACAACATCCTTCAAACCGAAACACAACAGTGCATTTACGTTGCTGTTTGGCGGGAGAAATAAACATTGCGATGTTACCTACCCAGGCACTCACATATGAGAGTGCTACCACCAGTAAAACAAAAGTAGTAGTTAAACAAAAGTTTATATAGAATCATTGAGGTATTATACTAGAGCGGACATCGAGAACAAAGTCTCTGCGTATGGTGTGTGCGCAAGGGTACATAGTGAAGCGAGAGGGAAGATAATGTTACTTCGTAGGTGTAACAAAGACAGAAATAGAATGTACCCTTCATTTTGTTACAAACATTTTGTTTGCAGTGTCCCCTCTAGTATATTATCTCAATGTATAGAATAGCAGCTCAATAGTTTTTCGTAGTCCTAATACCTTGAAAGTTCTTCTTTATGTCGTTAATGAGTTGTGATTTTTCAACCCCACTAGACGATAGTATAAAAGCGTCGTCATTTGCTGTTAATGTATCAATACTTGTGTTTGTGTTGTGTGTGCTAGTAGACATGAAGGTATGATATTTACATCTGTATTTCCATACCACAAAATTAAAAAAGGAAAGACTTAATTGTTTCGATTGATTAGACTCTGAAATTACTAGACTGATTTGAAAAATGATTTCACCATTAGAACCCTACATTTTATCTGATAAACATAAGCGATATAATTTGTTAGTTTAATAGAATTTGGCCGCTAATTTGTTTAATATTTTGATGGGAAAGTTTTCGAAGTAAACATTTATTTTAGTTATAGTGTTTGAGAGTGATTTTTCAATCAAAGTGGGACCAATGTAATATTTACTAAAACAATGTCATTTTAAATTTTTCCATGTTGTTTTTTTATATCCGATTAATACTTTTATTTGGTGATGGTACAATTGGCCTTTAAGTGCGCAAGCGCGGGTTATTCTATATTTTCTTTTTTGTTATCCTTTTCTTATGATATAGTGTCATATTTCTAGCTTTAACCCTACTTTAACCACAGAATACTTTAATTTTCAGTTGTGAACGGTATCTAACCGGATTTTAGTCAATCCACTTTTTATATTTTGTTTTCAAAACTTTTCAATTGGGGGATTATATTACTAACAATACAGCCTACCCCATAATTGCAATATTTATTTATTGCGCCGATTGTTAAACATGGGGTTTTGAGTTCAATCCCCGGACCGACAAAAAATATGTATAATATTCTCAGTTATTGGTTTCGGGTACATGTCACAAGACTCTTAGTGTGGGGTCAGGACTGGACTGAAGGATGTGACTGTTGCGTGTATTCATATTTTTATTATGTAAAGTAAACATTAATATGATGTGTTTCAGTTTATCATTGCTACAGTTTTTCTCGCGGCTTTGGCTTTTGCCGAACCACCTCCATCAAACAGGTCAGTAATCTCTCATAAATTACTATAAAAACTATGTACTCGTATAATACTATTAAAACTCATTTCTATTATCTCTATGAATAAATCTATAATTTTATTATTTATACGTAAAGAATTTGTTTACTGATGTATTGAATTAAAGGCTGGGTCGCCGCGACTTTAATTTGTTTTGATTTGATTTTTTAACTATAATATGATAATATTATGATTTATCTAATGATATACTATTACTTATCCGTAATCAAAAACTTAACTTATGAGAGCTGAGTTTGATTTAACATTTGTTTTTCGATTAGTGGCGAGACATCTTCGTCAGACGGTAAGCGATACGACTACTCATGGACAGTAGCAAACCAAACAATACCTTGGAATTACATCATGAATTGCAAAAACATATTTATTTATTAATTAAGTCTCACTATGTCCAGTTGTTACTCTAGCTACAATGTCGTTCAAACCGGAACATAAGAGTGCATTTACACTGCAGTTTTGCAGTTCATATTATTCTGAACGTAATACTATGGCATGTAAAGTCCACAACCCGCACTAGGCCAGTGTGGTGGACTCTACGGCCCAACCACTGTCAATCAAACTCTCGATTGTAGAGTAGGCCCGTGCTCTACAGTGGGACGCATATGGGCTGATACAGAATACTATCGCAATGTACATATTATGTTATATTTTGTCTATTTCCAGCTACCTCCCTCCACCACCGAATAGGAATGGTGGACACCAGGGTCAAAGCTTCGGAGCAGTTCCTGAAGTGGTAGCAGCTAGGAGTCTTGGCGGCCATGGTAACAGACCAGGTGCTCGTGGAAACCTTGGCGGCTTTGGACATCATCACGATAATGAAGTTCATAGAAATGGATTTGGCAGGTACTCATAAATTAGACCTAATAGGGCTTTCCTATTTGACAGCCTCCGTGGCGCAGTTGGTTAGACGCCGACTGTGAAATGGGAGGCCGCGGGTTTGATTGGCACCGAAACAAATATTTGTGGGAACCACAGGTATTTGTTACGAGTCTGAATGTTTGTGAGACCGAAAAGTCTCTTGTAGTTCCTGATATCCTAGACAAAAGAGTCGATCTTAGTGTGGGGTCAGGTCTACGTATGTGACTGTCGGGTGTATTTATTTATTTTTTCATTAGGTAAAATATCTATGCTTCTGAAACATTTGATTTTGCGACAAACTCGCTTTTGTTACTCAAAACATAACATGCCTCTAATAAGGTTTTCCTTATTCTAGTCAAATTTTAAAATGTATTTCCATAGTTTTTTAATTTTATCACGAAATATTCAGGCCGACAAGAGAACATTTTTTACTAATTTAAACTTGCCAGGTTTATTTTTATGAGAATTATTTTAAAGTGTAGATGATAATACCTTGATATTTTACAGGAATGCCTATCACGGTTCAGGATCTCAGGGTAAGTTTGGTGCAGACCAGGGGTACGATCATAACGCTGGTTCTTTCGGACGAAACTCATACGACGAAGCTAATGCTGTGAGTATCCATTTAAAATAGAAAACACTTAATATGTCACAACACAACGCAAAAAGTCGCATAATATTATTAAATAAATAAAAAGAAAAAGGAATTAGCACGTCCCATTGCTGTATTATGTAGAATTATATACACAGTCAATACTCAATGCTGATTTACTTTAGTATGGACCCGGCTTAATGGTCGCAATCAATTTTTTTTTCGATATATATTTCGTGATACCTGTAACCGAACATCATTGTTCCGCCTATTCAATGATTTTTCCACAATATAAAGAATGGAATATTTAATTAAAGTGAATATTTAACACTGGCACAATACATTAAAGGGTAGTATAGAACAGTTAAGGTAATAAAATAAAGATAAATATTCCGCCAGCAGACGTATCTCTCGTGTGCATGGTGGCCTGTTGGTAAACGGACGTGAGGGAACCTGCATACCATGGCGATTTATAAAAAAATCTATGGCATGTAAGTCCGCCAACCCACACTAGGCCAGCGTGGTGGACTATATGGCTTACCCACTATCAATCGTACCTATTCTCGACTGTAGACTAGGCCCGTGCCCTGCAGTGGGACGTATATGGGCTGATACAGCAGACGTATCTCTCATTCAGCTTAATACTGTAGCACCACAGACGAGAAACCTCCATGACATGATGAATATACAGCTAGAATTAGACTTTGAAATAATTCTAACCATAATATTTACCAGGAGCCAGCTAACTACAACTTCGGGTACATGGTGAGCGATGACCACGAAGGCACTGAGTTTGGTCACCACGAGGCAAGGCAGGAAGAACGGGCTCAAGGGGAGTACCACGTGGTCTTGCCTGATGGCAAGAAGCAGGTAAGCTGTTTTACACTGGCTTGATAGTAAAGTCTTTTCGAGACGTTTCAACTGTAGATATGGAGACACAGATTTACTGTAATTTTTCATTTTTTTATTTATCAGTTTAACCAAGAATTGTTTCCACCAATACAATTATATAATAATATCCAGCTTTAACAGAAGATATAGGTGCAACAATTTCTTACAGGCTAATATACCACATGCACAATATGATAAGGCTAAGATTTATACAGGGTATCTCAAGACTGCTACCGAAAACGAAGCCGGGTGGTAGTTTTAGTGGCTACAAACACAATGCAACTAAAATTTTCGCATAGAAACGTGACAATTATTTTTTATGATTTTTTAAATATCGTCATTTTTTGGTGGTAAATCCATAGTTTTTGCTAAAATAATAATTTAAACTCTCTTATATCTTAGAGTATTTATAAATTAAAGGGTATACACTATTATTTTAGGAAAAAAATTATTTTCCACCAAAATATGGCAATAGGAAAAAAATTTCAAAAAAAAAAATTGTCGCTTCTTTTTGCAACTTTTTCTGTTGCATTGTGTCTGAAGTCGTTTAAACTACCACCCGGCTTCGTTTTCGGTAGCAGTCTTGATATACCCTGTATAAAATCTTAAGTAATGAATACATTACATTAAGATTTTGTAGTATTATCCCATCCCATACAAAAGTATTATCCCACTGCTAAGCAGGGCCCTACTCCAGAGTAAGATTGAGAGGTTAGGCCATGCCCAATTTGGCCTATTACTTGTTGGCCGGCTGTACATATCATTTATAATATCTTCTATCGTCTAGAATCTCTATGGTATTGACTATCAATACACGCATGACCCTGAAATTATCAGACGTGTGCCCTGACATTTGAACTCGCGAAAACACTGAATATGTTGGCAGTTGCGATTGGTCTCTTACCAGCACCAATACTATTAGGGTGTAATGTTGAGATTAACCCTCTTATTATTAAGAACTTAACGCAATTTTCAAATGCCGTTAATATGAGTTGACTCAAATACGTTATTCACAGACGTCAAAAATCACTCATCAGCTATTTAAAAGCTCATTAACTTAAAAATGGCTGAGACCCTTGTTAAGGCAAATTTTAAGTAGAAAAATGGCGGATATTTGCCAGCTGGGCATTCGATATTATTGTCAAGTGAATGAAATTACTTTTTTAAAGAGAAGTGGCAATATGTTAAAATAGGTATGTATAAAAATGATATTCATAATGATGAATAGCAAAACTTAATGAACGTTTTATCTCCTATTAAAATGATTTAACTAATTGACGTTTGTGTGGTTGATAAGCGGTTTCTTATGGATACGGAGATAAATGTTTTATATAAATAACAGTGTGCTATGAAAGTGATGTATTCATTTAACGGAGTTATCGAAGCCCGACTAGCTCAGTCAGTAGAGCATGAGACTCTTAATCTCAGGGTCGTGGGTTCGAGCCCAACGTTGGGCGACATTTTTTATTAAAAAAAAACTAAAATTTGATATACATTAGTAATATTTACAAATTGTGCTAATAAATAAATAATAAAAGTAATACTCGTTCTATTGAAGTAATAAAATTCTTATGACAAATAAAATAAAAAACAATGGTGATAGTCAAGATATTTTTAATTTTATTTACTTTGTAAATAATTGTGTTGTTTTAACTGTTTTGCAATAATAAAAAAGCACTATTTGAACTGCACTGCAATTACCTCCATGCGCATGTGTTGTCAAAATATTATTGACCGACTTCAAAAGAGAAGGTAATCAATTCGACTGTTTTTTTTTGTATGTTTGTTACGCGATTACGCCGGCAATTGTGAACCGATTGTGAAAATTTCTTTTTTGTCGAAAAGCATGATATACAGGGTTGGTCCCATATAAAATTGGTGAAGACCTGATGAATATCTTAGGACCTGCCGACCAGAACTCGGAAACTTGAAAAAGGGTGGGGGTGGGGGAGTTAGGGGGTAGAAAATAGGTACAATTGTTAATACTCAATATCTCCGGCAGTTCTTAACCGACTTAAAAATAACTTTTTTGTCAAAGAGTATTATATGATAGGTTAGACCAAAAAAAAAATATTGTGAAGACCTGATGAATATCTTTGGACCTGAACGGCAGAACTCCTCAAAATTTAACAGTACAGCAATAATTCTTTTTACATTAGGTTCAGTATAAGTTTATTACTACAAGGGGGGGGGGGGAGGGGAAAGTAGAAAGGGGCGTGGGAAGCGGGGGGGATATATACAAATATAAATACTAAATATCTGCGACAGTAAATAAATGATTTTAAATAACTTTTCTTCGGAACGAATTATACATAATGTTGGTCACATAAATATGGTGATGATCTGATGAATAGGTACATATCTGGAGAGCAAACCTCCACAAAACTGCAGAAACGCAATGATTTTTCGTCCATTAGGTTATGTATATGTGTTTTATTAAAAATAGGAAGTGAAGAAGGTGTAAAGGTGAAGGGATAACGAATGATTGCCACGCATAAGTGTACTCAATATCTCTAGCAGATTGAGCCAATTTTAGTATTTTCTTTATCATAAAAACGAAATGACAGTGCAGCTTCCTTAAAAATCATAAAATATTAATTTTCGTTTTTGAAATTATAAAGGATCACAATGGTTCATTTTTTATATACATTGATTCTAGTTTTCATTATATGATTACCTTTGGCATCATTACAATGCTTATGAAAACTAAAAAGTAATAAATAAAATAATTTAATTAAAAATTAAAACACCGACTTCAATGTGCACTACAAAGTAATAAATAATATATATTTCATTGTGCTAGTACACATTGATTAATTTTCTTATTGACTAGACTAGCCAACAAATCTTAAATACGTAATATTTTGAAGGCGGGTCGCCAAGTGACGAACACGACGACCTACACTTAAATTTAATTTGTGTAAAACATCCTAGCGAAAAACACGCAATTTTACACGCAATATTAATTTGTCTTAATCTATATAAACTCACGCCATTTTCCCAGAAGGGGTATGCAGAGATTCTCCTGGTATCAACCAGGACACCCACGTTACGCCTTGCGTGTTTTGTCCCTCGGTGTGATTGGGGGCGAGAGTCTATAGTCATATCGGGTGCAAATTCCAGTCCCTGTCCTGATAACTAATAGAAAAATCGCCCGTCCTTAATAATATATCAGCTCTGATCAACATTGTTGAAACATACAAACTTAACAACCCTTCCCTTTCTTATACTTTCCTCACTATGATTCCTATCACTGTTAAAGTAATTGTATATAAATATGCAAATTACTCCAATAAGTCAATGGTGTACCCTGGAGTTAAAACCCTTGACCACTGTATATTTGATAGTATGCAATACATTAAAATTAGACCACACATATGACACATATTAATTCTATTAAAATTTCAACAAATGTACACGTAGGATCAATATGTTAAATCAATTTGTTTCTAGTTTACATATGGACCTAACTGAGCGCCAACGATATATCTACAAGTAGGTAATATTCAACTGTGTTACATTACTTAATTTTGTTCTCGTTTGGCACTTGGCGTACCCGCCTTCAAAATATTACGTATTTAAGATTTGTTGGCTAGTCTAGTCAATAAGAAAATTAATCAATGTGTACTAGCACAATGAAATATATATTATTTATTACTTTGTAGTGCACATTGAAGTCGGTCTTTTAATTTTTAATTAAATAATTTTATATTTTAAAAAATAAGTTCATTGGTAATATTTTATCATTTCAGACAGTGAACTACGAAGCGGACGAACGTGGATTCAAACCCCAAATATCCTACCAAGATGCCGACACAAAATTTGGCTATGACAATAACGCACAACCTAATTCTCGCGCCATTGGTCGCGGCCATTACGACGATACACGCTCTAGCGGCTACTGAGTGAACTAAATGTATCGTGTACTACGGGGTGGATCGATATTTATGTTACTGGAACAAAACGGATATATTTTGTCTAATATAAATAATAAAAATGCTTGCTTATAATTAGAACATTAACAGCCTTCATAGGCAGTTTTAAAATCAATTTTAGCTATCGAATGTCTCCTTCGCTCAAACTGAATTCAAAAATTGTTTGAAGTGCTAAAATATTCGATGATTAAAATAGGTTTTAAAAATTTTCTGTATTTTTTTGTTCCGAATGTTCGCTCTGGCATATTTGTTTTAAGTCTCTTCTATATTTAGTAAAATATGAACTTAAATTTAAATTTGTGTAATAAAATATATTTATGTAATTTTTGTATATTCTTTAACGGAACCGGTGTACCCCTGTGATATCTACGGGAAATGCTTAGAGTATATATTATACAGGGTATCTCAAGACTGCTACCGAAAACGAAGCCGGGTGGTAGTTTTAGTGGCTACAAACACAATGCAATTAAAAATTTCGCATAGAAACGCGACAATTATTTTTTATGATTTTTTAAATATCGTCATTTTTGAGTGGTAAATCCATAGTTTTTGCTAAAATAATAATTTAAACTCTTTTATACCTTAGAGTATAGGCGACTATTTTGAATGCGTATTGTCATGCTGCTGTCGAGGTGTTGGGAGTGGTATTTTTTCTTCACATTTCAATAAATTGGATGTGTTTGATTCTGTTACATTACTGTGAGTAAATAAAATGCTGTCTCGTAATAATCTAGTACCTAATTGGCGGGACACAGATAAGGAATGGCGGAAGGAATTATAAAGGTTAGCTTCGAACCATGGAGTAAATTGTAAACTCCATGCATACACCACAATTACGTATGTAAATTCTAATTGTTTATACCGGGTATATCAAGAGTGCTACCGAAAACGAAGCCGGGTGGTAGTTTTAGTGGCTACAAACACAATGCAATTAAAAATTTCGCATAGAAACGCGACAATTATTTTTTATGATTTTTTAAATATCGTCATTTTTGGGTGGTAAATCCTTAGTTTTTGCTAAAATAATAATTTAAACTCTTTTATACCTTAGAGTATTTATAAATAAAACATTATACACTATTATTTTAGGAAAAAAATTATTTACCACCCAAATATGGCCATAAGAAAAAAATTACAAAAAGAATTGTCGCTTTTTTTTTTGCAACTTTTTCTGTTGCATTGTGTCTGAAGTCGCTTAGACTACCACCCGGCTTCGTTTTCGGTAGCAGTCTTGATATACCCTGTATATAGAGGGAGCGCTGGTACTTCAAAAACGTACATAAAAATGGTGGTGCCGGGCCACCTTTTTCTGCCCTCCTATTGGCTAATATTTGAACAGGTTGTGCAACATACATAAATTACTTGAAAAAAATTAAAAATTATTAGTTTAGGTATATTTAATTACACTCAAACTCGTTTTAAAAGGATAATAGCTAAATATAATTTCGGCTATCAAAGGAACTTATAGCAATTTATTGCTAAATAGTTAATTTAATTTTCACTAATATAGGAGCGCTACCAACATTACGAACAAGATAATATCTACGTTTTCCAAAACGCGAATGTATGACAGCGCTCCCTATAAATACTCTAAGGGGAAATGATTTCTTCTTCACAGATTGTAAAATTATGTCGGTCACTTTAACTCTCCGCCTTTATCAAATATAAGTTTTTTTTATTAACGAGGCATAAATAATATACATACACATACACAAACTCTAGCCCTTTTGCCCGAAGGGGTAGACAGAGGTGCCAGGATACCCACATTTCGCCTTATATGTTCCTACTCACGATGTGATAGGTGGCGAGCCTATTGTCATATCTATCGGGCACAAATTCCTGACTCTGAACTGGCAATGAATAGAAAAATCCAGTATCACTTTGCCCAACCCGGGATTCGAACCCGAGACCTCCGCTTTGTAATCGTACCCTAGTACCACTATGCCACTGAGGCATAAATCACTACATAGTATAAAACCAAGTCGCTTTTTCTGTCTCTATTTTTCTTGTTCGCTTAAATCTTTAAAACTACGCAACGGATTTTGATGCGGTTTTTTTTTAATAGATAGAGTGGTTCAATAGAAAGGTTTATATGTATAATAACATCCATTACATAGTGGAGAAATATTGTTACTTTTGAGGTTTCTAATGTGATGTCGTTAATTATCAATATTTTTCCGCTTACATTGCAAACGCAGGCTGAACCCTACGAGATTTATCAAAATAATGTACTACATATTTGTACACATTGAAAAGGTCTACAGAAAACTCCACGATAGTATATGTTTATCTCTTATGGATATCCCACAATAACATTTTTTTTGTCATTTACTTTTTACGACAAATAATGGCTAATTTTCGAAGCGATTTTAACCAATACAGCATTAATCCTTATCCAATTAAATAGCTTAAATAAATTGTTAATTTAATATAGATCTATGTGGTCCTTTCCAGCACAAGATTTAAATGAATATTTTCGAAGATATTACAGATGCGGCGGCAGCGTGCCTATATAGGAATGTTTATATGTACTACTGGTATACTGGTGGTAGGTCTCTCATATGTGAGAGGCCATCTGGGTAGGTACCACCGCAATGTCTATTTCTCCCGTGAAACAACACTGCTTAAATGCACTGTTGTGTTTCGGATTGAAGGACATTGTAGCCAGAGCAACTACTGGACATATTGAGACTTAACATCTTATGTCTCAGGATGGCGAGCGCAGTGGAATATTGCTACTGTTCATGAGCGGTCGTATCGCTTACCATCAGGCGAACGGCTTGCTCGTCTCGCCATTCAATGCAATAAAAAAAAAAAAAAAAATGTATAATAATAATACGTACATATTATTGTACAAAAATCTATTTGTACCCGGGCGAAGTTGGGCCGGGCTGCTAGTAATATATACTTTTAATAAAGAGAAGAAAAAAAGAGAGCTTAAATTTCGAGTAAGCACTCTTTTGCCTTCATTCGCGCACTAGTACTTCTTGGTGTGTTTGCGCACCGACCATTGCTTGCTATAACGATGCCTAAATGCTCTGTGAAAAGGTGCAAAAATAACACGCTTACAAGACTTACAACACATGGGATTTCATATTTTCGGTAATTAAATTTCTTAGGAATTTTATCGCTATTGTTCTGACAGCCTCCGTGGCGCAGTTGGTTAGACGCCGCCTGTGAAACGAGAGGCCGCGGGTTCGATCCCCGCACCGAGAGAAATGTTTGTGCGGCCCACAAATATTTCTTCCGGGTCTGGGTGTTTGTGAGATCGAAAAGTCTCTCGTAGTTCCAGATACCCACCACACAAGACTCGATCTTAGTGTGGGGTCAGGACTATGTATGTGACTGTTGGGTGTTATTATATTATTGTTGTTCAGAAACTTTTGTAACCTTACGGTGCTCATAATTTTTTGTGGCCGACACTGGTCTCCCACTACTGTTGCTTCATGTGTGCAAGACTTTTGGTGTTTTCAATATGTTCAACGACTTTTGTCGCTTACTGTACCTACCCAAGCGGCCTATCACTTATGTGGGACCTACCACCAGTAAAATATTGTCATAAATCTACTAAGCTACAAGTAGACTATATCGATTAGCCACCAATTGCCGACGAGTACCTAATTTTCTCATCTACTCAACAATCAATAAATAATTTGAATACAATTTCCATATTTTAACATTATTATAAATACTAAGGCAGGATAGGAGAAATTCGCACTTCAGTCATCGTCTTGTATCAAGGAACATCGAAATGGGTTCAGCGAAGGAGATTTTTGGCAGTCGCCCTTGCTATCATGTAAGTAGTCGATTTAAATGATAAATCAATAAGTACACCCAACTGTTATGTATACATAGTACTGACCACGGTGGTTTAACTTAGAACAAACTACGACGAATTCTAATCATTGGTTTGACTTACTTAACACCAGAGGGCGAAAAAATCGTTGGTTTTTACGGGTTTCCCCATTTTACGTAGATTATATTTTACGCGGATATTATTGGCCCTTAATTACTTCTAACAACATTGAATCGCTTATTTGCTGATTAGTTTATTTTAAAATAATTATTAAATTTATTAAAATTCATACTCATGCGGAATTGAGAATTTTATGTTCGCATTTCTATATAGAATAATTTGTTTCAAATAGACAACATTTAAATCATTCCGTTGGATGTATTTCAGGTCCAAACCTCCCTATTTTTTTATTTTCGTTTATAAACGCAATGAAAGTAAGTTTAGACATATTACGGGATTGTTTTTCTTACTTAACGCCAGAGGGCGTCTTGAATTGATTGAGTGACGTCTCTATCTTAGTATGTAAAATGTACTCTGTGGTACTGACACTAAGATCGAGTCTGGTCTCACGGGTATCAGAAACTACAAGAGACTTTTCTGTCTCAAATACCTATGAATCACATAAATATTTGTCTCGGTGTGGAGATCGAACCCACGGTTTCTCTATTTAGAGCCGGCGTTGAACCGAATGCGCCACGGAGGCTGTCATTTTTGTAGCAACGGGAAATTAGGATTTCAGTAAGTTATCACTTGTCGTAAGAGACTACTATACTATACTATACACATATATATATATATTTATTTAATGGTCTATTTAGGCTAACAAGATAAAAATGAAATCCTTACTAATATTATAAAGGTGATCGCAATATCTATTTCTCCCGACAAACAGCAGTGAAAATGTACTGTTGTGTTTCGGATTGAAGGACATTGTAGCCAGAGTAACTACTGGACATATTGAGACTTAACATCTTATGTCTCAGGATGGTCAGCGCAGTGGAATGCCAAGCATTGTTTTGTAATTCAAGGTGTTATTTGGTTTTGCTACTGTTCATGAGCGGTCGTATCGTTTACCATCAAGCGAACGGCATGCTCGTCTCGCCATTTATTGCAATAAAATAAATATAATAAAAAGCAGATCCAGATGACGCAAAATCATTAAAGAAAGAATTGCCCATGACCCTCAGCAATGAGGAAATCGACTCTAAGAGGAAGATCTACCTAAAGACCCGATGATTTTGCTTCTCATTTGAACCCGCGGCGGTTCTACTAAGGGTGGCTGATCGCATCGGCTTTGGTATCTCTGGACACGCTGAAGGAGTCGATGTGGTTCCTTCGAAATATAGGATTACTCTGTTCTTCGACATGACGAGGAATGTTCGAACACCGCACGTAAAACTACGAATATGCCTAAATACATTACAAAAGGTTCGAATCCTGTCTCGTACCTCGTAACCAAAGACTTAGTTCGAAGTGAATGATAAGTTTCATAGAGTATACTCGGAAATGGAATCCGAGATCAAAAATGTAAACAAAAGTGTTACCACTACAATAAAATAATTTGTCATGGTAGTTTGTTGACAACCGTTAAAAAAATAGGTTGGAATTATTCGCATTCGTTAAATAAGTATAAAACAAAGCCAAATAAAAATTATTTGGTATAATATTTACATAAACTACAATTTCAACTTATTTTTTAAGTATATGTGAAAAAAATGGTACGAAAATATTTTATGCTACAGGTATTATGCAGAAATTACCTTAGGCCACTGAAATAAAACTACGCCGCTTTGACGCCCGCGACACCTCCCTTTAGTTCATTTAGTTGCTTAACTTGATGAATGTGCATCATGTGATAAAGTTACGTCGCCGTGATGCTTGTTTCACGTTTTCTGTTAAGTTTTTGTTCTATTTTGTTCCTAAGATTTCTGGCGCTCGTGTTCCTAGCCAAACGCACTATGGTCTTTGAAAATCACTGTGATTTAAACCCATTAATTTGTTTGGGCCCAAGTCAAGGGTCACGTCGACAGGCATAATAAAACATTCAAAATGTTCAAAATTCAAAAATAAATATAAATAAATAAAACATAGTACTCGCAACATTTGAATCTATTCACTAATCAAATTATACGCAATATGTTTTTGAGAAAATGTTTCACAAACCTGAAATGTCACTTTTACAATGGCATTGGTTTATTTACATTTTTGATCTCGGATTCGATTTCCGAGTATGGTAGATTTTAGAAGTGGAAAACTCTATCTTATATATTGACTTTCATCGCCCGAACTTAACTTCGCATCGGAATATAGAGAGACCCCCCTGACCCTTACAGGACCGACGCGACGGTTCGTGTGTGAATAAGTCACAGGTAACCGAACAATGTCATTAGCAGTCTATGTTCCCTTGCGATCAGGGGCGTGCACTCCTTGTAGGCAGAAATGCAGTGCTTTACTTGCCATTCACAGATATTTTATTATAACGTTCGTACGTTTTAGATGACTTTAATTTATAGTAAATAAATGAATAAACAAAATATAACAACTTAAAAACGCCTAATATTTTATAAATAGCACCTATTTGCAATCACGCAAACATTATGGTTGCCACGCGAAAAGCAAGAGGCGCTGCAAAGCAAATTAATGTACCTAATCAACCAAGTCATGCCGCCGCGTCCCGCATTACATTTGTTTGCATGTGTGTAGTAATTTTGGTGTCCGTGCACAGTCGCAAATGCACACACCCATGAATATTGAAAGCCGCGACTCCTGCGGCAGGCCTCGGGAGTTCGGCAGTTGTCGGGAGTAATCGTAAATGTTCGTTGCCTATAATCCGAGTAAAATTAATAGGCTGGAATCTAATAAATCACCTATGCATTTTTGGTTAGTAAGGTTTTATTTGTTTAAATAGAAATGTTTTGTGTTTCGCGGGGGCCATTTTGCTTTTTTTATGAGTTTTTGCATTGTTTACTATTTTATACTAGCATTTTTGTAAAAAAAAAAATATATTTCTTAACGGATTTTTCATTTTAACATTTGAAAGTGTGTACATTTAACAGTTTATTACTAAGTTTCGATATTAATTGTAGTCATTTGCTTTTACTAGTGTGTTTGTTTATTATTTTAAATGTTATTTGATTGCGAGGTTTGTGTTAAAAATGTATGTTTATCAAATGAATGAATGAGGTGGCCGAAATCTTGCGTTTATTTATCGGGATAGGTATAGTAATCTCAACTAACCGGAACCTTGAATATGTGAAAATTGAAAGCTGACTAGGTGAGTTTTTTTTATTTGACTTATTAGAATTTCTTCCGCCGCGACGATCGATCGGTGTTTTGTCTGCGTTGCCGTAGAAGATGGACATGAATTGTAGTACATCTAAGACTTGTTACGTTGGCATGGTTTCCGACTTAGAGATCCGTCGCGTGGCTGTGGCTATGCTAAAAAACTATAAAAGAAAAAGTTTTTGTGACCGAGTACTCCGCCGCATACCCAGTGTCATAATCCTGTGCACGCCGCTGCTTGCGATAAAGCCTTGTACATGACGATCTCTGAAAAGTTAGATCACGTACGGGCTTCTTGGTTTTTTTTAGAATTTATTTCTTCGATAGATTTATACAAACCAATAAATACACCCAATAGTCACATACATAGTCCCGACCCCACAATAAGATCGAGTCTTCTGCCGTGGGTATCAAAAGAGACTTTTGGTCTAAAGAAATGCAATCGTTTTAATCTACAACGCCAAGCCGTTAAATATAATCCTTAACTTTTGTTATCCAATCTCATAAATTCTCAGAACGATACGTGTAATCGCTTACCTGACATTATAACCTTTTCTTCGAAAATAACTTTATCTTGGGACGGCTTTATAACCTGAAGTGGACGGGTATCCAAGCATTTTTTCCACAATAATATATAAATCCGCCAACCCGCATTAGGCCAGCGTGGTGGATCATATGGCCTAACCACTCTCAATCGTATTCTTTCGATTGTAGAGTAGACCCCTGCCCTGCAGTGGGACGTATATAGGCTACTGAACTATAGGAAATCTCACTCAAATCACAATATTAATAACAATTCATTTTCGGTACAAAGTCGTACACGACCTTGAATCAAATCTTCCCTTCCTGCAAAATGATATAAGTGATGCTCTATATCTCCAAAAACAGGATGAAAACAAGTGAATCACGGAAAACAAATACAAAGTAGCCATTTGATTTTGTTCTTGGGAAATGATGGGGGTTTTCCCGCCACCAGACTCATAAATCATTTCATATCAGTTTGGGCAAATGTTTCTCAAAGTAAGTGAAATGAATGACCATATCGCACCCCCGGTGCAACAATGTCATTTTTGGAAAAATGCAACATTTCAGTTTTCTGGCATTGAAACAAACTTTGAAACTTTGACATCGTATAAAAATATATTTCAAGACAGAAAAGTTGAACAGCTTCTATCACATTGTCAACTTTTAATTTACCGTTAAAAAAATTATGACCACGTAATATTCTAAAAAATATAAGATTATTTCTTTATACCTTCCAACCTTGCATTTTTTGCATATGTGACATTGTTGCACCGGGGGTGCGATATGGTGTTTTTATATTTTATTTTTTACTGTTCTGAACCAGAAAGTTTTAAAAGTGGTTGTTGAACAGAAACTTGTGTCTCGGATTGAAGGATATTGTAGCCAGAGTAACTACTGGACATATTGAGACTTAACATCTTATGTCTCAGGATGGCGAGCGCAGTGGAATGCCAAACATTGCTTTGTAATTCAAGGTGAGGTTTGGCTTTGCTAGTATTCATGAGCGGTCGTATCGTTTATCCTCAGGCGAACGACATGCTCGTCTCGCCATACATTGCAATAAAAAAAAGTTCGGAAGGTAAAAGTTACAAATATTTGGAGTGTCACATCCGCAGTAATGTCAAGTTATAATAATAATATAATAATATAAGTTTATTTGGAACAAGAAACACATACAAATTATGTAGAAGTAACGGTGATAGAAGCAAAAGTTTTTAATAACTGCGGTGCATCTACCAACGCCCATCTCCATACTGAATAATTGGTTCCATACACAATACAAACACAAAATATGAATATAGTAGAAAAAAATTAAAAGAGAAATAAAAACTACTTATACATTAGTAAATAGAGGTATTGTATGCGTGCGTGCGTGCGTGCGTGCGCTCGTGCGTGCGTGCGTACGTGCGTGCGAGCGAGCGTGCGTGCGTGCGTGCGTTCGTGCGTGCGTGCGTGCGTGCGTGCGAGCGTGCGTGCGTGTGTGTGCTTGCGTGCGTGCGTGCGAGCGTGCGTGCATGCGTGCGTGCGTGCTTGTGTGTTTAAGTTAGTACCTATGTATAAGTGAGAGTAGTGTCTGTTATGGTTGTGTGTTAAGCATAAGGTTATAAATCTACAAGTTGCTCTGTCTCATCGTAGCTCAGGGTTTTCAGCCAGGAAGCCAGTCGAGTGTTTAGTTGATGTTTCGTTAAAGGATATATATTTATCGCCCGGTTTATTGTGTTGTATAATTTGGAGCTTATATGTGTAAAATGACAGCTTGCTAAAGATGTTCTGCGATGTTTTATTTTAAATATAATATCAGAACGACGTTTGACAATATATATTTTCGGGTCTTAGAATAGGTGTCTATGTTTATGCAAGATAGTATGGTGGATATACAGCTGCCTAACAGAGAGGACCTGACAAGTTGAGTAGCGTAGTCTTATGCACGTCACCCCAGACAGTTATGCAGTATCTTATTAAGGACTGCCCTAATGCCAAATAAATAGAAAGCAAACTCTTAATATCCATTATGTCTCTAAGTTTTCGAAAAATGAACATTAATTTGCGCAGACGTGACACAATAGAAGTAATATGGTGTTTCCAAGAGAAATGGGAATCTAAGGTAACACCAAGGTACTTAAGGGATTGGACACACTCCACCATGGGACAGTCGCATGTTGAATTGTTAGAGAAGTTGGGACAAGAATGCGCGTATATTTCCAGTGGAGTTTGGGCTGGCCAGTCTTGTTGGCGGAGAAAGGAATAAATTTAGTTTTAGTAAGATTTAATGTAAGTAGATTAACCGATAACCATTTCATGACTCGGCAGAGGGCCAGTTCAGAATTAGAGCGAGCATGATTCCAATCAGTTCCGTGAATTAGCAGAGCGGTGTCATCAGCGTAAGTTATGATTTCACAAAATGGTAATGATAGTTTGCACAATTCATTAACATAAATAATAAAAAGAGTGGGACCCAAGACACTGCCCTGTGGAACACCAAAGGAAAGTGATATTTCTCTGCTAACAAAGTTGTTGACCTTGACAAATTGCCTTCGTCCCGTTAAGAAACTTCTAAATAGGTCTAAGGGCGTGCCACGTATGCCTATATGTTCCAGCTTTTAAGTAGGATGGGAACAGAGACAGTGTCAAAGGCCTTGGAGAGATCCAGAAATATAGCAATGGTTTTAAGGTTCTTTTCCACATTATTAATGATTGTGTTAGTTAGGTGTAAGACGGCATCCTCGGTGTATTTACCGCTACGAAAACCGAATTGATTTTTGGCCAAAATATCCAAATCTGATAAATATTGAGTTAACCTACTATTGATCGTTTTTTCAAGTAATTTTGAGAATATGGAAAGCAAGGAAATTGGCCTGTAATTGGAGACACTGTCTTTGTCTCCGTTCTTATAGATGGGATGGACTACTGCGATTTTAAAGATTTCCGGGAAGGTACCCTGGGCAAAACATAAGTTAAAGATATGGACTAAAATAGGAATGATTGAATGTCTAATGGCTTTAATTGTGGAGGAGGATATACCATCCGACCCAGGCGAAGAACCGTCTTTGACCAAGAATAAGACCTTCAATCTCGGTGCTATCTACTGAATGTATCTGGTGAATTTGAAGGGGAAGCCTGTGTGGAAGGTTCAGAGTCAGATGAAAGATTTTTGTACTGATCCGACTTCAAGATGTTATTTGCTAGACGACTTCCAATATTGGCAAAATAATCATTAATTAAGTCAACAGACTGGGCCGCATCACTACACGCATTTAAAAGCTCTAGAGCTGGTTGACGATTAATTTGCAAATCAGCCACTTTCTTGATAAGTTTCCGCGTAGCTTTAGGGTTATTCCTGGCCTTTTGAAACTCTGCACGTTCATATTGAAGTTTAACTTTTTTTTAAGATATTGTTGCAATGATTGCGGAGATTCGGTTACCATAGGTGCTGAACATGATCGGCGAAATACTAGTTTATTAATATCGCTATCAGGGTGCTTCATACACTTTAAATATAATCTGTCCCTATGTCGAATGCATCTCAAGAGGCCCGGGGTAATCCACGGTTTAATTATATGATTTTTACTAGATGTAGGATAAGTACGGGTGTGAGATTTGATTGTTGAACATATTATTGATACTAAAGTCTCTGTTGCAGCATTCAGGTTAGTCGAATTATATAATGAATTAAAATCTATTTTGCTTATATTTTCTATTATTGCTGGAATGTTGACAGCCTCCGTAGCGCAGTTGGTTAGACGCCGCCTGTGAAACGAGAGGCCGCGGGTTCGATCCCCGCACCGAGAGAAATGTTTGTGCGGCCCACAAATATTTCTTCCGGGTCTGGGTGTTTGTGAGACCGAAAAGTCTCTCGTAGTTCCTGATACCCATGACACAAGACTCGGTCTTAGTGTGGGGTCAGGACTATGTATGTGACTGTTGGGTGTATTTATTTATTATTTTATAATGTCTAGTTTAAAATTAGAACGGTGGGAAGTTTTTGTCGTAATGTTAGGATTACAGAAAAGAATAACAGGGTGATGGTCGGTTATGGGGGAATCAAGAACAAGAGTAGTGGCGGGGGATTGGGAACGAAGTATCACATGGTCTAAGCAGCTGGAAAGTCTAGTTGGAAAAGAATGGGCAGGCAGTAATGCGTGTGAGGCTAAGAGATGAAGATAGTCCTCAGAATTCGGATAATTGCTGTCAGCAGCAATATTAATATTTAGGTCACCAATTATTGCGCAAGTTTTAAAGGAAGATAAACTTCCCAATAATTCATCCAGGCTGTTTAGGAAAGGAGTAAGGTTTCTGTAAGGTGAGCGGTATATACATATAAAAGCGGCCTGGTCAGAGAACTTGACCACAAGACAATTCGCGTCCGTAAGTGGGGGTGCCTCTATAATGGGGTTGTGACAATCTTTAATAAGTTGATCTAATCATTTCCACTGCCTTAACTAAGTGAGCACAACATTTCTTAGACGTGTCCTCTCTAGTTGTAATATTTGAATGGGTTAAATATTTCAAACATATAATTTCCACAAATAACTTTTTACGATGATTCATTTAGTCCCGATCTGCCGTTTTGGATAGATTTTTATGTTCGGTTTTGATGCCATTGTCTGATTATTCAAGTTGGTAGGTAGTTAAACTTTAAACCAGTTTTGCACGGAGATTTTTATCCGTCACTGGTGATCACACAGAGTGCTTTGTTATATAGGAACGTGTGATGCAATACTTACCATACTTAGTTATGAGTTATTAAACAGTTAAAGGAAGACATATCATTTACATATTTGAAAGCCTCCGTGCGCAGTTGGTTTGACGTCGGCTGTGAAGAAACAGGCCGCGGTTACTATCCCCGCAACGAGGCAAACATTTGTGTGTTCTACAGGTATTTGTTTCGAGTCTGGGTATTCCTGGGACTAATTTATCTCGTAGTTTTTGATACACGACATAAGACTTACAACTTAGTGAAGGGTCAGAACTATAATGTGACTGTTAGGTACATTTATTTATTGATCTGGTTTTGCAACTGTACATGGGCAATAGTATCGCCTATCATCATGCTCATGTCACAGAATACTGAACTAATAGAAGTCAAGCTTCATACAAAGCGCGCTAAATCAACGCACACATAGACAGCGTTCACCGACACGATATTCGAAACCAGTCGAGACAACTGCGAGAGCGAGTCTCAACCTTTGCGCGAACGCCGAGTAGTGTGAGTGTGGCAACAAAAGTGAAGTACATACACAAGCTTGACTTCAGCCGCGAATTAAATTTAATAATATCACTGTTAAAAAAAAGGAATCGGTTTGTTACCTTGGTTTAATTTTAGAAAGGAATTTTTCCTTTCTTGAACATATTAAGAACGTCGGGGAAAAGTCGACAAGGAACTTTTTTGCTTTGACAAGAATATCAAAATCAACGTGGGGGCTATCTTTCAATACACTAAAAATCATCTATGGAGCAACTTACTTAGGATGTATCTGTTATGGATCTCCCGTATGGGCTGATAGGGCTACTATCGGTGCTGTGCAAATAAAACTGCTCCAGAGCCAACGTTTGGCGTTGATATTCTTATGCAAGGCATATAGAACTGTTAGTACCGAAGCTTTGCCTGTCCTAGCGGGTGTACTTCCAGTCGACCTGGAGGTGCAACGTCGCGCCGCGATGTATTACTCTAATAGGGAGAATATGGATAAAAGTTTTTATTCCGCACGTGAACTTTTAAAAGTTGACCGATTATATTTTAATCAGTGGTATATAGCGAACTATTAGATGAATGGCAAAATAGATGGGAGGTATCTTTGAAGGGCCGGCATCTATACCAATTTTTTCCTTGCGTACGTGATCGTTTAACAAAGACATGGCTAGATGTCGATTATTGCGTATCACAATTTCTCACGGGCCATGGTAACTTTAAGTCTAAACTATACTCTTTTAGGCTTGTTGCGTCGCCTGCGTGTCCATGTTCAACACCTAATTGCGAGTATGAGAAGTCGGCGCATCATATACTTTGGGAGTGTAGTCTTTGGCATAATGAGCGTAAAACCATGCTAGATAGTATGCAAATATCATCTGGAGTTGTATACTACATGGACCTTGTAGTTGTAGAGACTAGAAAGAACTTCCGTGCTTTCCGGCGTTTTTGCCATACCTATTACTGGAATCAAGCATAACAGTTCACATAATAGGTCCCATTTAAATGTAATAATGATTTGATCCGTGTTGCTTTATAGCTGGCTTCTCCGGCTGTAAAAGTCTTTTTGCGAGGTTATTTACCTCTTCAGTTCAATGTTTTGTCACCCGCTTTGCACGGAGGGAAGTGGACAATAATTTATTTCCAACTCCTCCTATTCATTTAACTTTCTGATTAATTTCGTTGAGGGTTAAAGACAAGTTAGACATTCCCGGAGACTCGCCGAGCTTCAATGTTCGGTCTCATTACTTTGCGTGCTACTGTTGATCCTGGCTTACAGGAGTTACAGTAGTGGGTGTGAGGGCGGGACAGTCTCCTAAAGCTTGACTTCTATTAGTATTCTGTGCTCATGTCATTCATTGCAATACAAATATGTGGCAGTGGAATAATATTGAGAACCACAGCTTCTGATACACTTGTATTGACCTTTTATCACTCGTGTTAAACTATATCAGTACATTATGAACGCGAACGGATTCTGGTCGTGTGTTTAATTGTTAACATTGTGGGCTAATGAATATTATAGGGCTTGTGCATTGATATGGATTCTATTGAGGTAACTTAATCTCTTTCTCTCTCTGTATCTCTCTCTTTAGCCTCAGGAAGTCCACTGCTGGACATAGGCCTCCTCATAGATTGCTACATAGATGTGTTAAGGTCTGCATCCAGCGACTTCCTGCGACCTTAACCAGGTCGTCTGTCCACCTTGTGGTTAGGTGTACAATTACATTACATTATGTTATTTTATTATTTATGGTGATAGGCTTGCCCCCTATCACATCGCGGGACGTGGGACGTGGCGAAATGTGGGTGTCTTGACCTCTGCCTACCTCTTCAGGAAAAGGCGTTAGTTTATGTATGTATTTCATTATTTAAGTATAATGAACTAATTATTATAATTGTAAAAGATCTCAGACGTATCACTTTTGTATTGTCAGGTTATCTTTGACAGATAACTTATGAGAATTAAATATGGCCGGAGAAAAATAACCTTATATAAATAATAATAATATTAAATAACACCCAACAGTCACATACATCATCCTGACCTCACACTAAGATCGAGTCTCGTGTCCCGAAAGAAATATTTGTGGTGGTAATTATATTTAAGTTACTGTAAGACTGATGTACAAAATAAGACATATTGTTATCGTGCCGTGAAGGAATAAGGATGGAATAAGGCATAATGAATTATAGTATTGTTCCATTATTCATAAAAAAACCCTAATCAACCACTTAAACGTAAATTAGTTAAGTCATGTTACGAAGACATAAAACGTTATTTAAGTTTTACTATTCATAATGGATTTTTCTACATATTTTAACTAATATTGCTACTTCACAGAAAAACAGGATTTCATTCACTTGACAGTAATATCAAACGTCCAGACATCCACAAATTTTCTGTTTACACGGCTTCGGTTGTCGGACATTTTAAACGTAAAGCTGTTAAATAACTAATTAGTGTTTTTGACGTCTATGATTACCGTTTTTGAGTCAGCTCATATTACCGGCATTTTAGAACTGCGTTAAATGCTTATGAATAAGGGGGTTCATCTGTAATTTCGTCGTATGACAAAGGATTCGAACAGTATATGGAGTACCCAGGTACATTTACTGTTGTCTGTCAGCTGGACGTTTGATATTATTGTAAAGTGAATGAAATCACTTTCTTCTGCTATAAGGCAATATAAATTAAAATATGTAGAAAAAATACGAATAGAAAACTTCATTAACGTTTTGTCTCCTCTTAACATAATTTAACTAATTTACGTTTATGTGATAAATTAGCGGTTTCTTATGAATAAACGGGTAAGTTCGGAGTGAATGATAAGTGTCATAAAGAATAGTATAGACTTTTCGATGTGAAAAACTTGTAAAATATTTCAGACGTCGAAGTTCGAACATTCGAAGTTCGTTTCGGAGTAGCCTTATTCATAGCGAACACCAAATATTAAACATCTATTTAGAATGCATAGAAGCCATAAGTGTGTGATATTTTAAATATGAATAAGTCAAACCGATAATAAAGGTCAGGCAAAATATTAATTAAATTATTCGGTACATATACGCCCAATTAACTTAGTAAAAGATAATGAATAAAGGTCAATGTAATTTCAACAAAGTCAGCCTCTGTGATGGAGTTGGTTAGAAGCCTTTATTTTTTTATTTTATTAATTAATCATCATTGTGTTTCTTTCTTACGGAAGGTCAGCTGTATCAGCTGAGAATATCGGCTCATGTTTGTATAAATTGCAGTGGCGTAACTACACCATCTGGGGCCCGTGGCAAAATCATCAGATGGGGCCCCCCTTTTTGTATGGAGAGATATATATCCGATACCCCAGAGAAGACTGAAAGGAATATATTAGTGTCACTGGCCTGCCAGCAAACTGCGGCCGAGGCGGGTCCCAAACAAAAATCGGGCATAATTTTGGGCGGTACTGGATATAAACTCAGGACGAGAAGCGCCCTGGTTCCTTCCCAGTGATTGCCCAGCGCAAAACCTGGACGCAGGTCTCTCTCAGTGTGGATGGAAGTTGATCTCCACTTATGGAGACACTTATGGACACTATACCTGGACGCCCCTTTAAGATTTTGTGGGCATCCACGACAAACCAGCCAGCCCACGTGCTCTGTTGTCCATCTCGGAATCACAGATAGTAAGAGTGCGCCCCACAGCAATTACTTATAGGTAGCCTATTAAGTCTTGCTTGGGAGACCGTGCTGGAATTCTGAGGCCCTCTAACTTTAAGATAGAGGAGTCCTTTAAGCAGATCGAGACCTAACGTTTTTTCTTTGGAGTCGGCGGCGAGCGGGATGGTTCCGCTCATAGTTGCGATCGTTAACTGTGACATTATGTTCTCGCAAAGCCAGGGACTCTTGGCAATGGATAAAATCAGGGCCAACACTCACAGTTCGCTCATCACCTCAAGTCAAGCTTCTCGACATCTACTAGTCGAGTGGGTCGGAATGTGTCCCCGCAGTAGTTCATAAGACTTAAGTTTGCTCCTTAGATAACTCCCGTACTCACGCGTTTATGTCGTATTTTCTATTAAAACAACCCAGGCCCGGCTTCATAGATTATAGCCCATGTTCATCCAATCCCCAAAAAGGGTGACCGATCGGATCCTTCGAATCACAGGCCTATTGCTGTCACATGCTTACTCTCCAAGGTCTTGGAGCGAGTTATAAATAAGCAGCTCCTGAGGTATCTTGAGGAGCACAAATTGATTAGTGACCGTCAGTATGGCTTCCATCAGTGTCGTTCGAATGGTGATTTTCTCATTTATCCCACACACCATCAGGCGGGGGCAATGGATAGTGGGGATGAGGCGATTTCCGTAGGCCTTGAAACTTTCATCGAGTGTGGCATGGAGTCGTTCTGGTGAAGCTACCTGCCTGGTATTTCAACCAGAGGAACTTTGAAAGTACATCGCGAGCTTTCTGAATGATCGGAGCATAAAAGTCGTTTTGGACGGCTTTTGCATCGAGACCAAAACCATCAATTCTGGTATTCCCCAAGACTCTGTGCTTTCACCGACACTGTTTATCCTGCATATCAATGATATTATGTTGTCTATCACCAGCTGGCATTACTATATAGATGCTAGTGCAAGTGATGCAAGATACACCAGACTACAGAATCTCTATTGGGGATCCTTTGAGGAAAGATGGACGTTTGTCGGAAGTCGAGACTTCTTTGGGGCGCGCCTCCCAATGGAATGGATTGAACATAGCTCAGTTTAACCCCACGAAGACACAAGTTTGCTCGTTTACAACCAACAAGACCCCTTATGCAGTGCTGTTTAGGTGTCATTTGGAAGACAAGGGAAAATTGGCCAGCAAAAAGTTAGGGATTCTCAACAGAGCCAAGCCGGTCTTCTCGTCGGACCATCGGTTATTGCTCTATAAAAGCGATGTTCTGTCACCACGTGGAGTACCTCTGGGTAGAAGCCCCAAAATACTAGCTCGACCCACTTTACTTCTTACAGACCCGAGGTCTTGGAATCGTCGATAAATCCGACCTTACGGAGAATGTGGAGCCGTTAGGATTGCGGTGAAACTTTGAGTCTCTGCGTAATCTATCGATTGTCCCACGGAAAGCAAACGTAGCAATGGTGATGGGGCCCGGTCAGAGGCCTGATATTGAAGTTAAATTCTTTTTAAAACCAAATCGGCGCTATAATCTATCCATAATAGTTTTATTTCAGTGAGTAAAATTCGCGTAAATCTAAAGAACCATTACTTTTTTTATTTATCACAAAAATCAAACTTTATTTTCTTAGAAAAATATTTTTTGATTTGCAATTTAGTTGGTAATGTTGGTTGGTTTGACCTGAGGAGCCGGACCACCGGGGGCCCCTAAGGTCGGGGGCCCGTGGCATTTTGCGCACGTTACCACCCTATTGTTACGCCACTGATAAATAGAATTGGAAACCATTATTAATAGACTAATTGGCCACACACTAAGATCCTTTATGTCATGTAACTACGAAAGACTTTTCGGTCAAACCCTCAGACCCGCAACAAATACTTTATTGACGACGAGTAAAATGTTTTGAGTTCATAAACATTATATACTCGGTGCGGGAATCGATCCCGCGGCCTCTAGTAGCACAGCCGTCGTCTAAGTAAAAAAAAATTATAATAATACTGTTTTACTAATTATAAAGTTCTTTGTTATGTTTTGTTTTCATTTTATCATGTTGCTAAGTGATAATTATTCTTAATAAAATAATTATTTGCTATTAATTGTTTCCAGTTTGTAACATTATCAAAACTATGTGTGATTATTGCTTTTAGCTCGGTGACATGTAAATGTGTTCTTATTAGTGACTGTGTGATTTATTTAATTATTTAACAAAATGTATACCAGCCAACAAGGTGGACGGACGACCTGGCTAAAGTTGCAGGAAGTCGCTGGATGCAGGCCGCTTCCAACAGGTCGATGTGGAGATACTTGCGGGAGGCCTATGTTCAGCAGTGGACTTTCTGTGGCTGTGATGATGATGATTTAACAAAAAGACAAACTTAGACTCGAGGTTGAACAGAAAAATCCAATATATTGTCCACCGGGGATTCGAACCCGAGACCTTAGCATTTTATTCGTACAACCATGCCACCGAGTATATACAGGGTGATATTGACACATTGTACTTAATTTTTCCAACATGTTCCTCATCACCCCAGTGACATTGTACATGATTTGAAGAAAATATGAGAATATTTTTTGTCAAAAATAGAGATTTTAGTTTTCACTTTTAGGCATCCCATATAGATACGAGTATTTTTACCGCTTAGCTCAACTATATATTGGGTCGGGCACTCACCTAGGACGTTAAATACTCGATATCTATAGAGGTTGATCAAAAGCCTTGCAACCTAAAATCACGATTTTTGACAAAACTATCAAGCAGTTTTTATTTCAACGTGGTACAATGTTACCTGGGGTGGTTAGGAACATGTGGTTTAAATTATATACTATGTCAATATCACTCTGTATTTTAATGATTTTTTTTATTTCAGTGTCTTCCAAGGAGCTGAGTCGACCAATGGAGCTGATGCTACCAATATTCCCGCCGAATACATTACTTGGTACCGTTTGTTTGGCAATTATGTCACTCGATTCGGTCCTTTGAGCAGGATCCCAAGGGATCACAGCAGACACAATATTGGACAAGATTATAACCGAGAAATACGAAGCACTGAGTAAGTTAATTAACAAAATAAATAAATAACACCCAACAGTCACATACATAGCCCTGACCCCACACTAAGATCGAGTCTTATGTCGTGGGTATCAGGAACTACGAGAGACTTTTCGGTCTCACAAACTCCCAGACCCTAAAGAAATATTTGTGGACCACAAAAAGATTTCTTTCGATGCGGGAATCGAACCCGCGGCATTTCGTTTCACAGGCGGCCTCTAATCGACTTCGCAACGGAGGCTATTACAATGTTAACGTAGCATGTTTCAATTGTTGTTGCTCTATGATACGGCAAGGAGAACCAATATTTGATGATAAGTGTTGTGTGTAAAGGTTTCGTGTCAATCAAACAGCGCGGCTTAGACAAGACTGATTTATTGAACGTGCAACACATACCTACATAATATTAATTATCATTTTATTACATTTACCTACAATCCCTTTCTTAAAGAAAATAAAAGTAATTACATCATAACAAAAAACAAAATTCAATTTAGCATACACATTTTTTTTTTCGTATTATGACAAGATAGATAAATGAACGTTGTTATATAATTTATTACCAATTTTAACATTTCGACACTCAAGTATACACGAAAACTTGATTTATTATTACAATAGACGTAATTTATACAATAGACTGATAAGCTATTATACACTAAACACGTCAATAAGTATAATATTAATTATATTTATTTATTTTTAAGTGTTTTGTACATTTTCACATATATTACATTGCTTTTCTACGTATAAAATTATGATTGCTTATTTATAGATAATTCTTTATCAATAGTGCACCAAATGAATAACAAAAATCTGTAATCAATTATTAATCAATTTTAAAATAGTCTTACGCAATCCCAAGAATTTCAACATTGATTTATTATAATTCAATTTATCTGATATTTTCATATTAATTCATGCTAATTGTAATCATATACTTTCTTTCTTAATATAAATAAAATAATCTTACATAATTATAATAATAATAATCTTAATATTCCGATTTTTTGTTTCTTAATAAAAATAAAATACTCTTTTCTAATATCAAATATAAATTTAATAAATTTTACTTCAATACATGAAATCAATTACTAGTAACCTAATATCAAAATAATTATAACCATTCACTTTGCGAACTCAATCCAATTGTAAATAAATATTACTTATTATTTCACAATATACAACTTATATTTGATAACGACCACAGGTACATGCGAGTATATAAAATAAGGCATACAAAAAAAAGATATTGCTCACTGCTCGCGCTGGTGCGGGGTCGAGGGGTAGCCCCACCGATCAGGCGGTCTCACTATCCTGCCGGAATGAGTACGATAATAAGTGTTTGTTTGTGCATTATCTCGACCATTTGAACGTAAATTGTTGCTGGAGCCGAGGGGAATTGTGGAGGCTGAGGTTGTGATACAGCCTCCTATTTTTATATCGTCGTACAGAAAGGGTTTAGATTCATAATTTCGGTATGAATCAACAATTAAATGTTTTCTATTACGTCGCAAAATATTCCCATTATACATTTTAATCAAACACGATCGAGGTCCCACGATGCGATAAACTGTAGCACACATCCATTTATTATAAAACCAAACTTTAACCTTTTGTCCCACTGATAATGGTTTTAAAGACCTAGAACCCCTATCATAATACATTTTTTGAATGTTTTGACGGTAAATTAATTTTTTTCTTATGTTTTTTACTATCCTGGGTGAAAGTAATTTCGGTACACATGGAACTACACTGCGTAATTTCCTGTTAAATAGTAACTCTGCAGGAGAAGCTATTTCTCTGCTTATAGGAGTATTTAAATATTCCAAAAGGGCTAAATTAAAATCACCCTGACTGTGTATAGTCTTTTTCATAATGTTTTTGATGGTTTGTACCGCTCGTTCTACTTGTCCATTTGACTGAGGGTACCGCGGTGAAGACGTTACGTGCTTAAAGTGCCAGTCTCGGGCAAAACTAATAAAACGATTAGACGAAAATTCAGGACCATTATCCGACATAATGATTTCAGGAATACCTAGTCTGCTAAATATCTTTTTCAGCTTATTTATTATATTTTCTGAAGAGAGCGAATCCAATTGTGAAACTTCAATGTATTTACTAAAATAATCTACTACTATAAGATATGATCGTGTGCCTAAATGGAAAATATCAGTTCCTATTTTACACCATGGTCGAATAGGTATTTCATGGGCGATCATAGGTTCTTTGAAGTTTTGCTTTTTGTAGGTTAAGCAAGCCTGACAACGAGAAAGATAATCAGTTAATTCTGAATTCATAGTTGGCCAAAACATTATTTCACGAGCCCTCAGCTTGCATTTTTCAATCCCTAAATGACTTGTATGAATCTTCTGCAGCATGTCACGATGCATGCATTTTGGAATAACCACCCGAGAATTTTTCCAGATGATCCCAAAATCTACCGTTAATTCATCTCTGCTATCCCAATAACATCTCAATATGTTAGATAATTTATATTTTTCACTAGGCCATCCATTTTTTATTACTTTGCTTAATTCTTGTAATTCTAAATCCTTCTCAGTACATTTTTGAATTTGCAAAAAATGTGTGTCAGTTAACGGATTGCTCGCCGATAACGCACACACCTGCGCCTGCACCTCGAGATAGTCACGGGTGGGGGGCGAGTCGCACTGCGCGGCCGCGCCGGTGCGACTGCACGGGATAGTGTATCAGCGATAAATAGGTACTTGCCGGGCTTGTATACAAGCTTAAAGGTATATGGTTGCAAACGTAATAACATTCTTTGCAAACGAGCTGGCGCACTAGAGAGTGGTTTGTTTATTATGCTCACTAATGGTTTATGATCCGTTTCTATTGTAATATCTGTGCGACCGTATATGTACGTATAAAACTTTTCGCAAGCAAATACACACGCATATAATTCTTTTTCTATTTGAGCATATGACTTTTCTGTTTTAGTTAATGATTTGGATGCGTAGCATACTGGTAAATTGTCTTGTAGTAAACAAGCCCCTAAGCCATTTTTACAGGCGTCTACGGAGATAACAACAGGCTTTTTTAATGTATAATATTGCAATACTGGTGGTCTAATGAGGCACTGTTTGAGATTATTAAAACATTGTTCATGTTCAGCATCCCAGTGCCATGCAATGTCCTTTTTTAATAGTTCACGTAATTTAAAAGTCTTTTCCGAAAAATTTTGTACAAAACTACTTACATATGTAACGAGACCTAAAAATCTTTCTACATCTTTTATATTATTTGGCCTTGGCATATTTCTTATCGCATCTACGTGTGAATCATCGGGATAAATGCCATCTTTAGTAATTTTATGACCTAAATATTTTATCTCTGTTAAACCAATTTTACATTTTTCTTTATTCAGCTTTATATTGATATCTTGGCATCGTTTAAGTACCGCTCGAAGTCGATGATCATGAACCTCTTTTGTTGGGCCATAAACTAACAAATCGTCAACAAAAAGACTAACTCCGTCTATATCATCGAAATGACTGTATAAACGTTTATGAAATACTTCCGAAGCGGATGTTATTCCGTACGGCATTCGCAAAAATTTGAACCGACCGAATACCGTGCTAAAAGTACATAGGTCTGTACAGCTTTCATGCAGTTTTAATTGCCAAAAACCTTGCTTTGCGTCTAATGTGCTAAAATATTTTGCACCAGATAATGAAGCAGCGATTTCATCAAACGTGGGTAATTTAAAGTGTTCTCGTTTTATGGCCTTATTTAAGTCACGTGGGTCAAGGCAAATACGTAAATCACCATTGACTTTCTTAACGACGGTCATGCTATTGACCCAATCGGTCGGTCCCTCAACTTTTGTTATAATACCTTCACTTTGCATGTGTAGTAACTTATTTTTTATTTGTTCCTTTAGAGCTACAGGTAATTTTCTAGGAGCATGAACTACTGGCTGAGCATCATCTCGCAATTGTATTTTATATTCCCCTGGCAAACATCCCATACCTTCAAAAACGCTAGGAAACTCATTAAATATAGACTTACTACCTAAAGGTGTGCTTACCGTCATAATTCTTTTTATCAATTTTAATTCTTCACAAGAATTTTTTCCCAATACTGGAGGCGAATTTACATCTACTACAAGGAATTTTAATAAATATACGACTCTCTTATATACAACCTTTAAATAACACTTTCCTATAACCATAATAGGACTACCAGAATAACCTTGCAACGCAATAGAAGTGTTAGTTAAGTCACTTTCTTGTACTTTAATTTTAGCTAGATATTTGCGCGGTATGACATTCACATCAGCTCCAGTGTCCAACTTAAAACTTATTGTTTGGTTATTTATTTTTAAATCAACTAACCAATCACTGCTTTTGTTATTGATAGAAAGTTTTACCTGATCAATGGAGCGATCCTCCCGTATCTCGTGAACTCTGTTCACCCTGCACATCCTAGCGTAATGGTTGAATTTGTAACACTTATTACACCGTTGTCCATAAGCCAAACACTCATTACGTTTGTGTATTCGACCACAGTTTCCACAAGTGTTCACATATGTAGATGTTTCAATATTTCGCGAACGCCTCCACGGTTCTAACCTGCTGTCTGAATATCTTGTCATCTGCGCGTGGGTGTTTCGAGGCGGTAGTGGGGATGTTGACTGCGAATCTATTTTCTGAAAACGCTGATGATACCTATTGCTGCGCTTTTTATTATGTTCTCTATTCAAAGCGAGGACTTGAGATGTGCCCGGTTTCCCACTTTCACTGTAGTCACGTTGTGATATTTGATGAACATGATGGTCACTGTTCTCTTGCTTGATATTCTGGGCATGAACACGCGACATTTCAGCTAATCTACATATGTCTAGGGCCTTCCGTAATGATATCTCCGGTTCTCTTAATAATCGCTCCGCCAAGGCTATATCTCTTATGCCACAGATTAAACGGCTGCACACAAGATCATCTCGTAGATCTTTGAATTCACAATTAGCTGCTATTCTGTTCAATTCGAACACATATTGTTCTGATGACTCCAACTCGTGCTGATCACGTTGAAAAAATTTATGTCGTTCCACCGCCAAATTCTTTCTCGGGATAAAAAACTTGTCAAAATGTTCTAACACTTCTGTAACTGTATTACATTCTTCTTTAAATTGATCGTACACTTCGCGACACTGATCCCCAATTATATGCAATAATACATTTACTTGCACTTTACTATCTTTTCTTTTCAACTCGCATGCTTCGTAGTAAATATTAAAAGAATTTTTCCGTGTGCTCCAATCTCTGCTTAAATTGCCAGATGTTATGTTCAATAAGTTATTTTCATATTTGAAAGGCTCCGAGGATCGCAAAACTGACTCCATTTTTAAATTTAAATACCGGCTGCGCCATGTAAAGGTTTCGTGTCAATCAAACAGCGCGGCTTAAACAAGACTGATTTATTGAACGTGCAACACATACCTACATAATATTAATTATCATTTTATTACATTTACCTACAGTTCTTGCATAAGTCCCGCAAACGTGCAAATAAGTCAACTGATGATAAGTGATCACATCCATCCATCATCCATCCATCAGCCAAAGGAAGTCCACTGCTGAACACAGGCCTCCCCCAATGATTTCCACAGAGACCTGTTGGAGGCAGCCTGCATCCAGCGACGTCCTGCGACCGACACCAGGTCGTCCGACCATCTTGTGGGTATCAAACCAATAGGGGAGCGGCAAGGCAAATGGATGGGAATCGAACGGAACGCGACAGCAGTATTTAGGCCATAGACGTAGTATCAAAATAGACTCGACATGCATTTTACATATTATAGTCCATCTCACTTAGACTTATGCATAAACCATAAGAATGAAAGTGACAAAACACAATTTGTCGTCCTTGTCATAGTTCCACATAATTTTGTAGCGTTCATATTGTACCGGCCAAGCACATAGGACGTGCGGTTTGTTATAAACTTGAATTACTGAGTATTTTACGAATATTTGCGGTCAAAAATGTGTGTAAAAGAGTGTTGAAAGTGATTATAAGACAAAAGGTATGGTGCGCTGCTTTATTATTGGCTGTAAGAGCCGTCGAGTCCATTTGATGCTACGTCCATGATTTAGGCACATTACTGAAGTATTACGTAGGGCGTCCGAATATTCGAAGTTCGTATCGTTTTTATTGAGAAACCCCCTGAGCAGCAGCTTTAATAGTTAAAATTGCCCTTATATTGTCCAACCTCCGATAGTAGAGGAACTATAAGAATACGTATCAAATATTTTTTTTAATTTCAGTTATTTCAATGAAGAAATCCTCAATGAGAAATACAATGAAGGTGAGTCAGTAAATGAAGACGCGATGGCTTCGACTAGTACCAGCCCACCTCCTATAAGCCGACATATAAGGGTAACATTTATTTAATTTATTTTGATGAGTACCTATCTCATTTGCCTGATGGTAAGCGATACGACCTTTCATAACCGGTATCAAAACTAAACAATACCATGAATTACATAACAATACTTGGCATTCCACTGAGACAAAAGATGCGAAGTCTAATTAGGTCACGTTATATCCAGTAGTTACTCTGGTTACAATGTCTTACAAATCAGAACACAACAGTGCATTTAGACTGCCTGTTAGACGAGAGAAATAGATATTGCGGTGGTACCTACCCAGGCAACTTCTTACATAAGAGATACCTACCAGCAGTAAACAGAAATATATCTTCACCAGCCCGTATACATTCGATAGCTAAAATATGTTTAAAATAATCTGTGAATACTGATCCACTAGAGTGTATATATGGCATTAAGTCATAATAAGTATATTGGAGCTTTTCTTATCTTTGTTTTTACACTGCCATTTCTTTCTTTCACCTATTTTTATATCCATCCAAAGGTAATCTAGTAGAGATCGCTTAATAGCGATAAGACCGCCTTTTGTACTTTTAATAGATGTTGTTACTTTATATTGTTATGTTCTTTTTGTTTGTGTACAACAAACATTAAATAAAAGTAAAAACATTAGACCGTCTATGTACTGTTTGGTACATAAACCAATATAAACAAATGTATATATATATATTAACAAAATTATATTTTTCAGGACGTGTTGATGATTCCAAAGGACAACGTAGCAACCGACTCAATGTTACTCCGACTCGTCTATGTACAATAACTATTTATATAATATACAAATACCAAGACCCCAGCAGTATTATAACGTATTATTTATTAAATGTTATTAAATTATTAAATTGTGGTTGAATAATTTTTGATTTTATTTTTTATTGACTATACAAAGTGGATACAATGCAAGCAATAAAAGAATTTGATCGAAACGCAGATTTCGTAAAGATGAATTAAATAAATACACTCAACAGTCACATACATAGTCCTGGGGGTTTCTCTATATGCCGAAACGACGACGAATGTGAATGAATGCCTAATTACTTTACAAAATGTCTGAAACTTCTATCGTACGTCGTAACCTTGACTAAGTTCGAAGTGAATGATAAGTTTCGTGGAGACTAATATTGTTTTTTAGATGTGCACAACTTATAACTTACTTCGGACGCCGAACGTGCGAATATTCGAACTTGGTGTCGGAGAATAGAGTAACCCCCTGACCCTAAGATCGAGAACTTAGAACAAACAACGACGAATTATAATCATCGTTTTTACTAACTTAACACCAGAGGGCGAAAAAATCGTTGGTTTGTACGGATTTCTCCATTTTACGTAGATTGTATTTTACGCGGATATTATTGGCCCTAAATTACTTTTAACAGCATTGATTAGCTTATTTGCTGATGAGTTAATTTTAAAACAATTATTAAATTTATTAAAATGCATACACATGCGGAAATGAGAATTGTTATGTTCACATTTCTATACAGAATAATTTGTTTCAAATAGACAAAATTCAAATCGATTCTGTTAGATCTTATTCAGGTCCAAACCTCCCTAAATCTTTTCTTTTCGTATATAAAAGTAATGAAAGTAAGTATAATATTACTGGATTGTTTTTCTTACTTAACGCCAGAGGGCGCCTTGAATTGATTGAGTGACGTCTCTATCTTAGTATGTAAAATGTACTCTGTGATCTACTGCATTAAGATAGTGCAACATTTATTTTCTTATTTTCATTTCACACAGATACGAAAAAAAATAGATGTCGCTATTATCGCGGCCATCTTATTAATACTGTCAAGTTATTGAAGAGCCTATCCTTAGTTTTTAAATCAATGACTACGAAACACTTTTCGGTCACAAACACCTAAATCCGGAACAAATACTTGTGGATCGCACAAACATTAATTGTCTCAGTACTGGGATCACTTATTTTACAACTGTGAAAAACAAAAATAATTAGATAAAAATAAATAGAAAATATATTGTATTGCCAAAATAATATTACCTGTAAGGTTTAGAAAATAATATTGAACGGAGGAAATGCTTAATATTTAAATACAAAAAAAAAACATAAATAATAAACACAGAAATACGTTTACATATTAGTTTTTTTTTATTGCTGTGAATGGCGAGACGAGCATGCCGTTCGCCTGATGGTAAGCGATGCGACCGCTCGTGAACAGTAGCAAAACCAAACAACATCTTGAACTATAAAGCAATGCTTGGCATTCCACTGCGCTCGCCATCCTGAGACATAAGATGTTAAGTCTCAATATGTCCAGTAGTTACTCTGGCTACAATGTCCTTCAATCCGAAACACAACAGTGCATTTAAACTGCTGTTTGACGGGAGAAATAGATATTGCGGTGGTACCCACCCAGGCAGCCTCTCACATATGAGAGACCTACCACCAGTAAATACCACCAGTAGTATCACTAGATGTCGCTACTAGTAATTAGTAGATATTATATTAAATTTGTTAAATATCCCAATAATGTGTTATATAGATGTTTATATATATTACTATTTTATATACCTTAGACTGCCCGCTCATTTTTCCTATCTCAATATCCATCCAAAGGTTGCCTGGAAGAAATTACCTGTGATAAGGCCGCCTCTTGTACTATTATTGTGTTGTTTCTTCACTGTATTTTTATTTTTGTGCAATAAAGGATTAAATAAATAAATAAATATATATATTTCTAGTACTGTAGTGAGAAGTGAGAACACTTGCTTTCCCTTACGCACGCAATTGCCTTAGGGAAGATGAAGTCAAAGCACGCTAGTTCGCTCCCTTTCTGTTACTCCATCAAACTCTTCAGCTTCTAAGTGCGTTTACCAACAGGCCTCCCAGGGGGGCGGTAGTCTTAACACTCACCAACAATAACTACAGGAGAGGAGGGGTTGAAAAATGCAAAATTAAAGATCACGTGATCAATGGACGGCCTCTAAGATGCTGGTAAAATAAAACAAACGTTTCAGTTGCTTATTATTGCGAATTATTTAATAGTTACAATAAATACATGATTTTATTAATAATACTCGTTGTAATATATTTAGGCTGTTTTCTTACTCTAGATACACAAGTCGTAGTATAACTGGCTGCGGGACAAATTTTCTATCTCTTGAATTGATCTGGTTCTGAAACAATAGGGAATATGGATTATTTTATATACGATTCTACTAGTCATTAAATTACCAAACATACAATTATCACGTCCAAAATATAAAATATTATGCAAAAAATTAAATATCGAAATCGCTATCAAATTTTGGGCGATCTAAACGCGGCCATATTAGCGCGCTTATTCATGACGTCACGATTACACAAGTACGATGTCAACAGCAGTGTTTGGTTAAAAAAATTACCAAAAAATAACGAAAGTGAGTGAATATCGGCTTAATGGTAGGTAACCATGGAGAAGCACAAAAAACCATATTACAAATATTGTGTACGACAAAGCATATTTCCTTCTGCCGAAAGGTGAAAATCTAAGGATAAACTGGAGTAAGACGATGAGAAGAGACAATGTATCGTGTTTGAGCTGTTTATATTGTTGTAAGACCATTTCGATGTAAGTAAGGATATTAAAATTAAGTAAAATACGTATACAAATCATTCTTACATTTACCTACCTACTTGTTTTGTTTACAAACCTCTACAAAAACGTAACCTATTTTACGAAAAGTTGCAAAGTTATTATTAAGAATTCTTATTCGATATTCTAAAGAACAATGATAATCCTCCATACATTTTTTTGTTGTAATTTTTTTTGTGTGTATTCAGATGAAAAATATTTTAAAATATAGATTTAGAATTCCTTAACAATTATTTCTTAAAATTTACTATTGTAGCAAGCCTAGAAAAAAAGATATTCCACTATAAAGTTTTACAGATTTTCTACATCTTGTCAAACTGTAGGTAGTTAATGTTATTTTGTTGCATTTATATTGGTGTGAGGCAAAGTTATGACGCACAAATAAAAGTAAAAAAATATATTTTACACGCAATTTAAACATCAAGTACTTATTTATTTTATTAATCTTATTACTATTGTAATATCATGTGCAATGAAATAAAAAGGAAACAGGGGACAACTATATATTATTATTTGCAGAATAGCGCTTTCGGGCGACAGAAGCAAATTGTTATTCCTTAATTAATTAATCAGTGATTATTTTGCTCTTCTCACTTCTCTGCACTGTTTTTTCACATTAATTATTCTGAGAAAGATATAATGCAAGAAAGCCAGTCAAGTTTATATTAAAAAAATGGCAACATTTGTATGTTGCCATTTTTAAACAACGACATAACGCTTCTCCAATAAAAATAAAGCAAATATCAATTGAGTTTTACGAAAAATGTGTTTTCGTATTTCAGGCTTAGGAACGCCGTGAGCTAGGCACCAAAATTACATAGAAAATTAATTATTAACATTTTTATACATGAAATTTATAGACGATTAAGAATTGCATTAACAATGATTTTACCAATGTTCTTTATCCTTGTACATATATGTATGAGTATAAGTATTACTGATGGATAAAAACATCTAAATTATTACAGCTTTTACTCCTCTGAGTTTAGCAGACGTAAAATCTGGATTCGAAGAGAAATAAGTGGCTATCATAAACACATTAATTTTCGGAAGATTATCCGATTGCGCTTTTACGAAACCGTTTTCAGTCATTCTCTTCACTATTAATTAATACGTGAACACATAAATCTATTAACTTAATATATTAAAACAGCGACACAATACCATAACAATTATTCCACCGAAAAGAAACCATACAAATGCTCAGACTGAGAATGCAGCAGACCTCTCGTGTAAAACTGACGTCACGTTTTCATGCACCAATAGTGTTGCGTTTTTTTTTTTTATACTGGCCTGGCAAAGTGGCGGCATTGCACCTGATGGAAAGTGCCAATGCCGCCCAGGCAGAGTATCCATTGGCATCGGACGGCAGTCCCATGCCAATGGAAACAATTATGCCGGCCTGCTAAGGTGCCTCTTCACACCGCGGCGGAAGGACCCAGGATTGTAGGAAGGAGGGAACACGTGCGCCGGCAAACAATTCCACAGCCTGACGGTGCGGCACAAAAATGAATTTGAGAACCGTTTGGTTCGCGCCGGGATGGTGTGGACCGTCAAGCTATGGCTTCGCAGGCCAGCACGCGTGGTTCTGGTTAGGAATGGAGAGGAGGGGAGCAAGTTGAATAATTCTTCAGAGCACTCACCGTGATACAGGCGGTAGAACACGCTTAGAGAGGCGACATCTCTCCGGAGTTGTAGCGACTCCAAGTTGCTCGTAATGTCTGCATCATTCACAATGCGGATGGCCCGCCGCTGCAATCCATCCAAGGCATCGAGCAGGTACTGGGCGGATCCATCCCAGAGGTGCGAGCAGTACTCCATACCCGGCCGGACCTGCGCTTTATATAAGCGACAAAGCTGACCGGGCGTGAAAAACCGACGCACCCTGTTCAGAACTCCAACCCTGCGTGATGTGCCAGATATAACGCCCTCAATGTGATTCCTTGGATTGAGATCACAGCGGACGCCTTGGCAATGTCGAGGCTCACAGCAACAGCCTCGCCACGCCGGTCAATCGCCTCACCCCAGCGATGCAGGACAAACGCTAGAAGATCACCCGTCGATCGATTATGACGGAAACCGTATTGCCGGTCACTGATCAACGAGTGATCCTCCAGGTAGCGGATCAATTGAGCGTTTATGATCCGCTCCATGACCTTACACATCACTGAGGTGATAGCGATAGGGCGGTAATTGGTAGGGTCCGACCGATCACCCTTTTTGGGGATCGGTTGCACATTGGCCTCCCTCCAAGATTCCGGCACAACGCCTGTGCGGTAGGACGCTCGGTAGAGGCGAGTCAGTGCTGGAGACAACTCGGCTGCACAAGCCCTCAAAACCACTGCTGGTATCCCATCCGGACCACTGGCTTTCCGCACATCGAGAGACCGTAACTCACGTCGCACATCACACTGCCTGATGCGAATATCTGCCATTGAGAAACCGCAATCAGGCAGCGTAGGCAGCGACTGGGAACCACGGTCTTCGAGGCGGAAATTAGCCGCAAAGAGATTTGCTAGCAAGGCAGCCTTCTCTTGCGGCTTGTGGGCCAGCGACCCTTCTGGGTACCTCAGCGGCGGCAACGCTGGACGGCAGAAGTTAGATTGAACGGCCCTGGCCAACCTCCAATAAGCACGACTGCTAGTTGGGTGATCGGCCAACGCACGCCCAATCCTGCTAACGCGCTGGGCATCCGCCCTAACGTAGGCCTTCTTGCAGGCCTTGGAGGCACGGTTGTAGGCTTCTTTGAGGGAACTGATATTCGGATCCTTCATGGCGCAACCACTGATCCAAGCGCGATACGCCGCCTGTTTGTCACCGACAGCATCGGCGCATGCATGATTGAACCAGGAGCGTCCACGGCCCTTACTGGCGATCTCAGAGGAAGGAATGTAATATTCCATTCCAAGTCTGATCTCGTCAGCAATAGCGTTGGCACTCGCTGAGGGATCTTTACCCTCAAAGCAGCGCTGCCTCCAAGAGATGGATGCAAAATATTCCCGCATACCATCCCAATCTCCCGACAAGTAATGCCAGACCTTTCGCCTCACCTGCACGGGACGTGGAGGTGATGCGATCGGTACTGACGACCCAACCAGGCAGTGATCGGAAGTGCCCAGAGGCGCACTAACGGTCACACGATACCCGGCTGGGTGACTCGCCAGCAGAAGGTCCAGCAGAGAAGGCGCATGACTCGCCACATCCGGGATCCTGGTGGGCTGGTTCACCAGTTGTGTCAAGTCATAAGTTAGAGCAAATGCATGGGCAGCTCTGCCAGCATGATCAGTCTTGGAGGAGCCCAGCCACAGTTCGTGATGAGCATTGAAATCCCCCAAGACCACCATTTCGGCCGACGGGAACTGCGCCTGCGCGTCATCAGCCGCCTGGCTAAGATACCTGAACAGCCGAGTCGTCTCATCGTCCCCGTTGTGAGACCTGTAAAGGCACACGTAGATGCGGCACAGGGAACCTAGATCCACGTGCACCCACAGAGCGGAGAAGGAGGGGTCCTCCATGCAGTGCAAACGGCGACAGCAGATGTCCGACCGAACATACAAGCATACCGGCTTTAGGCTTAAAGTTTACTTCAAGCGAATAACCGGGATACAACAGGTAAGAATTATCGGTCGGACAACGAATCTGCGTCTCCGAAAGCCCTGGTCTGTCGAAGCTACGCACAGCGTTGCGTTGCGCGGAATGCGGTGTCAAATTCGGTTTTTGTATGAAAAACATTGATATTGACATAACGTTCCGCCGCAGTATGCGTCATCCAGCGTCTGCGGTGAGGGGTCAACCGGGTGATGGGTAGACTGGTCTTTTGTGCTGTCACAGTATGCGTCGGTGTAGAGGGGCAAGTGTGGTGAAGCGCGGGGCGGATACACCGCACAACGTGCCGTCATTCTCATCATTTCGTCGCGGTAAGCGTATTTGCGCAATAGATTTATTTGAGGACAATATTTTTATCAATTTTTGTTTGGTTTAAACTTTTGTTTAGGCTGTGGCGCGTATATCGACTATGTGCTGTCGCACAGTACGTTTAATACAGTTCACGTACGTTCCCAATGACAATGGCGCAATATTACACCACGTAGGAATAAAACTTTAAAACCTTGCTTTGGTAAAAAAGATACAATTAAAAAGGAAAAATAATTAATATTTAATAAGTACAAGATTATAAAATGGAGTCAATTACATTTATTTTATTGTTATAAAAATGACGAACGGAACTGTATGTTAATTGTTCTAAACATACAGTTCCGTTCGTCATTTTTAGTAAAATTAGTCATTTCTAGTAACCCATGCTTTTTAACAAAATATAGCAACGGAATTAGTTCCCAACTGATCAGGGTACAATTGGAGACGATTTATTAGTAGGTATCTATATACATTCAGTCTTTATCCCTATTCGCAGGGCACTTTATCAGCCCATATACGTCCTACTGCAGAGCACGGGTCTCCTCTACAATCGAGAATACGATTGAGAATGGTTAGGCCATACTAGCTGGCCTTATCCCTATATTTGCATAGAAAGAAATACAATCAACAAACAACAAATTTTATATGAGCCCGAAAAAGTAGCTACAAAGAATCTTATGATGAGTTTTGTATCAGCCCATATACATACAGTCGTTGTATAATGGTTGTATATTATCTTCGTAGTTATTTACAAAATCCAATTGCAAGATATAATAAACTATCGCCGTTCGACACAATTAGCACCACTCTCCTAGCACCTGGAGTGCATCATGTGATGACATGGTGCAATTTTAAATATGTAGTTCCTCATAGTAGTATCAAGTTCTGTGTTTTCCGCTTTTTTCCATTCCCATTCCATTAAAACCCCCTCTATACAGGGTATATCAAGACTGCTACCGAAAACGAAGCCGGGTGGTAGTTTAAGCGACTTCAGACACAATGCAACAGAAAAAGTTGCAAAAAAAAAGCGACAATTTTTTTTTTTTTGTTATTTTTTTCCTATGGCCATATTTGGGTGGTAAATACATTTTTTCCTAAAATAATAGTATATACCCTTTTATTTATAAATACTCTAAGGTATAAAAGAGTTTAAATTATTATTTTAGCAAAAACTATGGATTTACCACCCAAAAATGACGATATTTAAAAAATCATAAAAAAAAATTGTCGCGTTTCTAGGCGAAATTTTTAATTGCATTGTGTTTGTAGCCACTAAAACTACCACCCGGCTTCGTTTTCGGTAGCAGTCTTGAGATACCCGGTATATATTGTAATTTGTGCTACTTACACCTACGCATATATATTTTGAGCTCTGTGTTATGAATTCTGTTAAATACTAAAATAAAAATATTATTTTAAAAAGTGACCATCGGTATTGTTCCAGGTTTTGCTTGTGACAATTTTAAAGGAAAATAATTAAATCGTTATGGAATTTATTTTACCCAATTACGGTACGATCGATAACGATAATGTAAGAAAGGATAACTACATAAATCCAGTGAAATTTAATTTGATCTGACAATAAGTTGTTTAGCCGAAAAAAATGTATTCAGAACACGCGTATTTCATTAGAATGATAGGAACCACTTATATCACGTATCAATATTGCGAAAATTGTCTCGTAAACATATATACCCAGTTTATTTAAAATGACGCACAAACATTTTTATAAAGAAATTATATATATTTTCGAACTCAAATGATTGTTATTTGTTGTCATGGAAATTCAAGAAAACTTCAATGCGAAATTGCCATAGTAACGTTGGTTGTCAATGAACGGTTCTCCCATTGGTCAATAGTTTACGCACAGAGTGAAACCTACATGAGAACCACCTTTTTTGTTGTTATGTGAACTACGTTGCATGACGTCATGACGTTACCGCTTACCGCAGTGCCGCGCGTATTCTTCGCCAGACCAGGCCTTTAGGAAGATCTGTGGGAAGATCAAAGCAGGCCGGGCCGTCTCGAGATGGTGGTGGACGGCATTGATGTTCGTATGGAGTCCACGGATGTTAGTGAACTCCATAGTGAACGCGGTGGTGGGGTTAAGCACCGCTGAAGGACCTGCTCTGTTTGGTTGCACTGTCATGGTAGATTAAGGATGGGATTGGTGAAGAGGCAACGAGGAGCTTAAGTTCGGGCACTAAGAAGACCGAATAAGTACCGGCACGAAAGGGTCGGCAGGAAGCGAATTGACCCGCCGGACGGAAGGGCCCCCGTACCCTCCCGGGTACGGGCCGCCGGGACCCCACTTCCGGTCACCAACCGGCACGACGGACCCACCCAAGATTATGCGCGGCATGGTGAGGCAGCCTCTCGAGGTGGTTAGCCCCGATTGGGCCCCTGTACTATACCGCGGGTGGCCAGCGGACTACCGTTTCTACGGGTCTCCCTGGCCGACGGATCAACTTTCCTCCCTTCGACAGAGGACCGAAAATACCCACACGGTACAACCTCATGCCCGGTCTCAAGACCCTCGAAGAAACCGGAAAACCACTGGCTGATCCCGGAACGCGATCCCATTACGGAAATCACTATGGCGGTCTTTACGCCTCGTGGACGGTGGTAGCTACCCGGGCGGACACATAAGTCCTACCACCACTATGTCACTCATTTGGCACTACCCAGGAGTCACGTGTAGGGAATCTAGAGTCAAAGCCTACGGACGCGAGTGACGTTAACCCCCAAACGTTTCGGAAATTTGCGCGAAAATTTTAAAACAGTCACTTTTTGATGATTAAATTTCACTATTAAATTAAAATAAATTTTAATAAACATTTTATGGTGTATTTTCAGTAGCAATAAAGATTACAAAAAAAAATATTTTGCCCATATTTAAGTCACGTGCATATTCCTCATTTTGTCAATATACTGTACTGTATCAGCCCATATACGTCCCACTGGCACCGCACCTGCACCCGCAGGGCAACGGCCTACTCAACAATCGAGAATACGAATGAGAGTGATTAGGCTATATAGTCCTCCTGGCCAAGTCCGGGTTGGCGAACTTTTACATGCCATAAAAATTCTTATAAATCGCTATGGTATGCAGGTTTCCTGACGGTGTATTCCTTCACCGTTTTAGTGCGTGGTGATGGACTATCAATACACACATGACTCCGAAAATATCTAACTACGAAATGTAGCAAAAAGTCTTAAATTATAATCAACTTCATTTAACAATAAAACTAATTCCTTTAAATTAAGATTTATTATGCTTTTTGACCATACAAAAATCATATAAGACCACACGATTATTTGTGCTCCTATTTCTCTTGTCGTTTTTTAAGCCGTTATAATCTAGTGTATATTTGATTGAAGTATAAGACGTTATTAAATACAATATAGATAGGTGTTGCTTACTCTTAAGTATCTGCTGTACTCAAATGAGTCTTTGCCTTCAGTAGAAGCCGTTGTTCTTGGGCCGGACAAAGACTTGCCATCAGGATATGCTCCATTTTGAATTTCTTCAGTCCTGCAATTTAACACAAACGAATTTCCTATAATCCTGTATACTTCTGCCTTAGCGGGCCGGTATATTTGTGTCCTACGACGGCAACGACGACCTAGGACGACCTAGATAAAGTTACAGGAAGTGGCTGGATGCAGGCCGCTTCCAACAAGTCGATGTGGAGATTCTGTGGGAGGCCTATGTTCAGCAGTGGACTTCCTGTGGCTGAGATGATGATGATGATTACTTTCAACATAAATATGCGAATTATGATTGGTACATTCATACGAATAAAAACTATGGTTTTACGCAACATTTTGGAAATTTACCAGCTGTCATTATATTCGTCATCTCGTTTGATATGGTTGGTAGGACCAAATCGTGTGACGTCATTGCTCAAAATCCTGTACAATGAGTATTCAGCAGGATTCTTTGAGTTCAGGGTACCGCTTGCCTCTATCACTAGGAGGACACTGAAACAAAGTAAAAGAAATCCGCTTATCACTACATAATATAAAACAAAGTCGCTTTCTCTGTCCCTATGTCCCTATGTATGCTTAAATCTTTAAAACTACGCAATGGATTTTGATGCGGATTTTTTTTCAATAGATAAAGTGATTCAAGAGGAAGGTTTATATGAATACGTCCATATTATTGTACAGAAATCTATTTATACCCGGGCGAAGCTGGGCCGGGCCGCTAGTAGAACATAAAATACATTAATACACCCAACAGTCGCATACATAGTCCTGACCTCACACTAAGATCGAGTCTTGTGTCGTGTATCAGGAACTACGAGAGACTTTTCTCGGTCTCACAAACACTCAGCCCCGAAACAAATACCTGTGGATCACGCAAATATTTGTCTTGGTACGGGGATCGAACCCACGGCCTCACATTTCACAGACAGACATAACCAGGTAAATCATTTTAAGATATCTTATCTTTTAGTAATAATTTAATTTGACGAAGAATGGATACGCAGTTGACGTTATTCCAAAGCTCACATCAACTTCACATAGTTGCGTCTGTTTAATGTTTTGTAAATTATTATTCTGCCCTTCAAAAGGCAAAATATTGTTATAATCTTCATTTATAAAAACTCTCAACAGGACAATAAAATGACCAATATTTTTAATCTCCTAAGAGGAATTTCCATTCATAGTACCGGTAAAAAATATCGCTGATCCCGATGACAGTACTGCTTAAAATTCATTACAGCATTTTTTCTAGTTTGTCCTTAAACGTTTTCCTATTTTATCCCTGGAGGTTATATTTTTATAAAATATAGTAATTAACATGTTTACATTTTGTTCATAAACCCGAAGACAAAATATTTTTTATTCGACTTCAAGTTCCTTTCTCCAAGAAGGCCCGGAGGCCTGGATCGCGATTGTGTTTATATTTATTGAAAATACATATTTTTCCCCACACAAAAAAGGAGGTTTCATTTAAGCACAAAAATCTTCACACCTATACTAAGTCTCATACTAAAACTGGCGTTCTCCTTTAATTCAAAATTGAAATTACTCGATTGTGCAATGAATACTGAAATCGATTAATCGACTACTCACAATAGAACTAGGGCGGCGAAAACGATGTTTTTCACTGAACCCATTTCGATGTTCCTTGATTCAACACTATGAGTGAAATGTAAAGATCCAATAGCCTCCCTTGCTTTTTATAGCAATCTCTTTATAATGTAAATTATATTCAAAGAAGCTATTACCATTTATTACCTACTTTTAATGTAACTTTTAATAGAACGTCCAATAATTTGACGGCGAACTTGGTAGATTTTTTAAGTATTGTCACTATAATCCCTAATGTTTTTAAGTTATTAAATTCTCGCTGTCAATCTATTATTATTTAAGAAACTCCCAGGGGCAAACATACTGATAAGTATTTTAAATTTGATACAATTACCATGGAAGCAAGACGTAAATTATTTGCGTCTAAATGAAGTTGCAAATTACCTACAAGGTGGCTATCCACCTTGTAGGTAATTTAGATCTATATCTAGGGCGCTTAAAGTCACTGGATGTGCACGCTGCAACAAGTCGCTGTGGAGATCCTTGAAGGAGGCTTATGTTCAGCAACGGACTTATAGTGGCTGACGAGACAGAAGAAGAGTATCTGACTTATGTTATTACTGCAAAATATGGACCTTTGTTTGTAATGCGAAGCTAATCTTGAATAAAAATACTCTCGATTATTGCATACGTAGTTATACTCACACTAAGAAGCTAGTCTTGTACCACAGCTACCAGAAACTACGAGTTTTTGGTGCCACAAAAACCCGCACCTACAATACTTTTGGACAACACAAACATTATTCTAAGAGCAGGAATCGAACCCACTGCTTATCGTTTCACAGCCGGCGTCTAACCAAATCCACCATGAATGCTGTCAAATCTTCAATCATAATGTAAAGCTTTTCACAAATAATTCAGACGATAAAATTTCATCTGACATGTCATTATATCCTAAAACGATAGGCAATAAATAATAATAAGGTATTAAAATATAATTACCATAAAAATATTGAGATTATTATAAATACTAAGGGAGGAGCATGGATCATCGCACTTCATCCATATTGTTGTATCAAGGAACATCAAAATGAGCTCAGTGAAAGACTTGGTAGTCGCCGCCCTAATTGTGTTGTGAGTAGTCGATTAACCGATTTCCGTATCGATTGTGCAATCGATTGAAGCGATGATATTGACGTTGTTGTTTATAGTGCTGTACTTTTAAAATTGTTTGTATAGATCATCTCTTAGAGTATATATAGAGGGAGCGCTGTCATACATTCGCGTTTTGAAAAACGTAGATATTTTCTTGTTCGTAATGTTGGTAGCGTTCCCATATTAGTAAAAATTGAATTAATTATTTAAGAATAAGTTGCTATAAATTCCTTTGATAGCTGAAATTATATTTCACTATTATTATATATTAAAACGAGTTTGAGTGTAATTAAATAGACATAAACTACTTATTTTTAATTTTTTTTTCAAATAATTTTTGTATGTTGCCCAACCTGTTCCAATATTAGCCAATAGGAGGGCAGAAAAAGCAACACCATTTTTATCTACGTTTTTGAAGTACTAGCGCTCCCTCTATATATTACTAGCTGTCGGGCCCGGCTTCGCCCGGGTGCAGATAGTTTTTGAGTCCAATCCACATCAAGAACATATTATTTCGCGTGTCTACTAACTATATTTCCCGCGTGCCGTCGACTATATTTCCCTTCCGTAGGAGAGGACATCCCGTGCCAACAATTTGAATTTGAAAGAGTAGAAAATATGTATATTTGGTTTCCTGACTCATCCCACGGGAACACTACATTTTTCGGGATAAAAAGTAGCCTATGTGTTAATCCAGGGTGTCAGCTATCACTATACCAAATTTCATCAAAATCTGTTGAGCCGTTTTTTCATGAAAGAGTAACAAACATCCATACATACATACAAACTTTCACCTTTATAATATTAGTAAGGATATATATATATATATACAGGGTATATCAAGACTGCTACCGAAAACGAAGCCGGGTGGTAGTTTAAGCGACTTCAGACACAATGCAACAGAAAAAGTTGCAAAAAAAAGCGACAATTTTTTTTTTGTAATTTTTTTCCTATTGCCATATTTTGGTGGTAAATACATTTTTTCCTAAAATAATAGTGTATACCCTTTAATTTATAAATACTCTAAGATATAAGAGAGTTTAAATTATTATTTTAGCAAAATCTATGGATTTACCACCCAAAAATGACGATATTTAAAAAATCATAAACAATAATTGTCGCGTTTCTAAGCGAAATTTTTAATTGCATTGTGTTTGTAGCCACTAAAACTACCACCCGGCTTCGTTTTCGGTAGCAGTCTTGAGATACCCGGTATATATATACTCTAAGGATCATCTATGGTCTTTTGGCGTGCGAATAAATAAATAAATTAATAACACCCAAGTCACGTAAATAATCCTGACCCCACACTAAGATCGAGTCTTGTATCGCGTGTATCAGGAATCACGATAGACTTTTCGGCCTTGCAAATACCAAGACCCGAAAGAAATATTTGTGAGCCGCACAAAAATCGAACCCGCGGCCTCTTTTTACAGGCGGCGTCTAACCGCCTGTGCCACGGAGCATGTCGGAGCATTTTAAGTCTCAATATGTCTAGTAGTTACTCTGGATACAATGTCCTTCAATCCGCAAACCTAGCATATACAAATATCTCTGTTTGGCGGGAGAAATATACATTGAGATGGCATCTAGCCAGGCCACATCTTACAAATGAGAGTCCTACCATCAGTAAACATTGTCATACATGTATGTTTTTTTTTTCAGCATGCTAGAGTCATCAGCTATCGTGGAAATTAAGGGTGCAGATATTAACACTAAACACATCCGTACTTTTGGAATGCTAGCAAATGACTTAATCGATTTTGACCAATCCAATCAGATAGCAGAAATGAAAAGTGATAATCGGGAACATTTCTACAATAATAAATACAAGTGAGTATACCACACTTTATTTTTTTATTGTTTAGGTCACAGATTAAATATAATTTCAAACATAAATTTATAATTTCCACGATACAACACTTATTTAATCCTATTGTATGGTAAAACTATGTATTAATGGCCTAACCACTCTCAATCGTACTCTCGATTGTATAGTAGGCCCGTGCACTGCAGTGGGACGTATATGTGTTGATACAGATACAAATGAGTTAATATATGTATTTACCAATTTCAGAAGAGTTGAAGAAATTTAAATGCACCATATTCGGATGGCGAAATTGTGTCAGGGACCACAACGCGCCCCGACATGTACTTAAATACCGAACCCAAAATATGGAGGCAGATAAAGGTAACAATTTATTATATAACTGTATCAGCCCATATATGTCCCACTGCAGGGCACGGGCCTCCTCTACAATTGACTAACGATTGAGAGTGGTTAGGCCATATAGTCCACCACGCTGGCCTAGTGCGGGTTGGTATTATATAACACCTTCGATCAAATATATACTCTCATAGATACAGGGTCCGGAACAAAATCACACGCCAAAAGTGGCCGAGGTTGCTTATGCTTATTTGCATTTGAATTTTGAACTACGAGTAACAAAACGTCTTGAATTATCAACTTATTGCTTTTTAACAATAAACCTTATTGCTTTAAATTAAGATTATATTAAAATCAATTTGACAGCCTCCGTAGCGCAGTTGGTTAGACGCCGCCTGTGAAACGAGAGGCCGCGGGTTCGATCCCCGCACCGAGAGAAATGTTTGTGCGGCCCACAAATATTTCTTCCGGGTCTGGGTGTTTGTGAGACCGAAAAGTCTCTCGTAGTTCCTGATACCCACGACACAAGACTCGATCTTAGTGTGGGGTCAGGACTATGTATGTGACTGTTGGGTGTATTATATTTATTTATATTTATTAATTAAGACCCCATGTTTATTTGTGCTCTTATTTCTCTTGCCGTTTTAGGCCGTTACTTGTGACCTAGTGTATATTTGATCGACACACATTATCTGTCACTTTTAATTATTTTCACGTTTCCCCCATTCATGTAATACAAATTAAAATAAAATAACATTTGTAAAAAGTAGTGTTAATTCAATTCTACTGTATCGGTTTCTTATTTCAGTCGTTTCCACGAAGACATGTTGGATTGCCTTTCCAGTATTGTGTGTATTAACTGTTCAAATACGACGATGAAATATGATGTGACCAAAACTCTATCACTGTATGTTAATAATAGGAATGTATAATTAATTTGAATAAAAATGATATTAAAATTGAATCGTTTTATTTGTATCCTATATATAACCAAATACACACTTCAGCCATACTTACCCATGAATATAAGTTTATTTAGTAAATTTCGTTATACTTATATTTAGGAACGAAATTTCCGAAAAGGGACTTTTGAATTGGAATCATTAAGATGTCAATGATCTAAGAATCATAATTTATTGCATGCATATCAAAGCTATTAATAGGTTTCAAACTTTCATAATTATACATTAGGTTGTGTTAAATTAAAAAGGAGAAAACAAAAACAGTTAAATGAATTAAAACAGTCTGATGAAAAAAGTCAGGGCACACCTCTGACTTTTATAATTTGTATATTGATAGTTAATCACCACGCACTATAACGTTGAAGGAACTGAATGAATGGTGAATGTATTAATTTCTATGGTACATAATATGTAAAATCCTCCAACTCGTAGTCACCATACAGGAGGTTCAATTTCTTTTCTATCATAAAATAGTTGTAGTGGTAAATGAATCGGCTGGATAATCTCACCATAAAAGAAGATAACTATATTTTCTTGTAAGATTTCGACACACAAGAGCGTGAAAAGTTCAAACGCAAGACCGCGGAACGTATTGTCAGATAAAACAATATTTTAGGAAGCAATAAAAAATCTGTTGACGCTAATTAATTATGTGACGTGAATAATAAATTGGATGTGAGTAATTAAATATTTGATTTGGTTAATCGCTCGGCCCAATCGCTAATCAACCTTGGTCGTTAATTACAAATTAATGAATAAAATCAACCTAACCGCACCAGGCCAGCTTAGTGGACTATGTCCAACCCCTGCTAATCGTATTGTAGAGGAGGCCCATGCACGCAATGGGACATACATACATATATATGGACTGATGCAAAGGAGAATGATCATTTTACTGTGAAACTTAGAAGAGGTGCGAAATTTTTGTGCCTCGTTGAAACCTACTTTTTAGTGTAGCGTAAAATGTATATTTTTAATAAATATTAACATAATTGCGACCCAGGCTCGGAGTTCTTGCAGAAATTGACTTGAAGTTCAATAAAAAAATATTATTTCAGGTCTGTGAACAAAATTTAAAATGTGATAATTGCTTTATTTTATAAAATTCTGTCACCCGGGATAAAAGACGAAAACATTTAAGGTCAAACCATAACAAATACTATAATTAATTTTAAGCAGTACCGTATCAGAAATATATTTTACCGATATTATGAATTTTTTGTGTCGCCATTGAGGGGTATTTGCCAATACTCGCCACGCTTGGCAGGCGGGTTGGCGAGCGCAGGAGGGGACTCGCGCTGACGACGCTGCTGCCCATCATCGGCGGGGGAAAGGAAATAGGGTTTGTGAGTAGAGGATATAATGGGAAAGGAGAGTATGGCCTGTAGGAGTGGATACTGCAGTCATGGAAGGGAATGTTTGTAGTGACTGCAGTAGCTCGGGGGGCCGAGGTCGCGTACTCGTAGCACCTATTCTAGGACAAGCCATGACCACTAGATAGGAGCACCCCTGAACTAGATAGGAGCACCCCTGAAACCAAGGTTACCGACATAGCCCATAGGATTGGCAAGTTGAAGTGGCAGTGGGCCGGGCACATAGCTCGTAGAACCGATGGCCGTTGGGGCCGAAAGGTTCTCGAGTGGAGGCCACGTACAGGCAAGCGAAGTGTTGGACGCCCGCCTACAAGGTGGACGGACGATCTGACTAAGGTCGCAGGAAGTCGCTGGATGCAGGCCGCTTCCAACAGGTCATTGTGGAGATCATTGGGGGAGGCCTATGTTCAGCAGTGGACTTCCTGTGGCTGATATGATGATATGATGATATATGAATGGGCATTAACCTTTAAATAAATCCACCCAACAGTCACATACATAGTACTAACCTCATACTAGGATACAAAGTTTCTAAAGATATCTTTGTCTCAATAACGAACAATTATGAAATTGTGTCTTTATCTTAACAACTTTAGTTAATTATTACATCGCCATTCGCATCGCATTCTGAAAACTCTAATACTTATTACTTACTAGTTTTTAAACTATATGTCATGGAGCTCTAGCATCTTAGATATTTGAATACTAAAAAGGGAAAAGTATTGGTGTTACGGATAGTTAATTTGGAAATTAATTAATAAAAAGTAACAAAGCAATGAATAAATAATGAATGGATAAAATAAAATAAACGAATACATTCATAGGTCGCATACATAGTTCTGACCCCACATTAAGATCAATTAAGTGTTATGTCGTGGGTATCAGGAACTACGACAGACTTTTCGGTCTCACAAACACCCAGATCCGAAACATAGACCTAGGATCACATAATTTTGAACCCGCTGCCTCTCGTTTCACAGCCGGCGCTTAACAAACTGCGCCACAGAGGCTGTCAAGTGAATGCTTTATGTCCACCCCATACAAATCCTTTAGCCTTGATTCAAGTCCCTACGAATCACGTAGAAAATTGCACAATCAAATTATACAAATATTGGTACGGACGATCAAGGTTCTTATTGTTTGAACTAATTACTGATCTGTATAAAAAGGTCCAAGACAATTAGAATGGCATCATTCGGCGTTGAGATCTCAAAAATCATCCCAAAATGAAGGTAAATATTAATTGATTTTAATAATAAAATAAGTTATAATTCATTTTAATAATGACTGTTGATTTCTTATTTACATATTTGAATGTGGATAGCATCTGAACTCATTTAAAGAAAAATGTTATACGGTTTTTGTTATATTTCTTGTCCGTTAAAGAGTTTGATTGTAATATTATAATTGGTTAACATACATAAAAGATTTCATCGAATTGAGAACCTCCTCCTTTTATTTTAAAATCGGTTCTAAAGGAAATCAGTAGTAATTATTAAAATCAAAATTATACACATTAAATCTATAAAATATTGTAGTTTTAGAAACATTATGCATCTGGTTTTGGGTGCGTATGTTTGGAGATAAATATCTTACTTTTTGTTTCGATAGTTCAATATTAATACTTTGTTTACTTTGCTAATTGATTTTGATTAAATGTTAGTTGTTTAATAAGTCTAATTACCCACGTTCACTTTTTATAATCCGCTCATTCAAATCCAGTATTTATAATAATTTAAATAACCCATCTCTCTATACAGGGTATCTCAAGACTGCTACCGAAAACGAAGCCAGGTGGTAGTTTTAGTGACTACAAACACAATACAATTAAAAATTTCGCAAAGATACGCGACAATTATTTTTTATGATTTTTTAAATATCGTAATTTTTGGGTGATAAATCCATAGTTTTTGCTAAAATAATAATTTCAACTCTTCTATACCATAGAGTATTAATAAATTAAAGGGTATACACTATTATTTTAGGAAAAAAATGTATTTACCACCCAAAAAAGGGCCATAGGAAAAAAATAACAAAAAAAAATGTCGCTTTTTTTTGCAACTTTTTCTGTTGCATTGTGTCTGAAGTCGCTTAAACTACCACCCGGCTTCGTTTTCGGAAGCAGTCTTGATATACCCGGTATAAACGGATTTTTATGTCTTGTAATCGTGAATAATATTACTCTTACAATACTTGGGATAGAAATATGTCGGTGGATGCTGTTTAAATTACCCATCTCTCTATATTAAAAGATTTTTATAGATCTTGCAATCGTGAATAATTACTTTGATAAAAACTTATATTAATATGTCGCTGGATGCTGGCCGTTTTAGGTCGCAGTGGAAGCATATATTCATCAAACAACTTCCACTAACTGAAGAATAAGATTATTTATTTTTATAATTAAATACACACAAGAGTTACATAGTAGTAATAACCTCACATTTAAATCAACTCACATGTCGTGGGTATCAAAAAAGACCTTTCAATCTCACAAAAATATTTGTATCGGTGCGGGTATCTTAACGGCTTTTTGTAACAGCTATCTAACCAACTGTGCCACGGAAGCTATCAAAGTGTTATATGTTCCAGGTTTTGCTTGTGGTTGTACTCGCCGTAGCCTCGGTGTCGGGTAGAGGCTCAGGGCCGTATTTGCCGAGCGGATGGAGGCCACAGGGCCCAGCCTTCTACCTGCCATCAGAAATACAGGTATATTTTTCAAATTTACTATTATTATTTTTTTTGCTATGAATAGCGAGACGAGCATGACGCCCGCCTGATGGTGAGCGATACGACCGCTCATAAACAGTAGCAAAATCAAACAACATCTTGAATCACAAAACAGTGCTTAGTATTCCACTACGTTCGCCATCTTGAGATAAGATGATAAGTCTCAATATTTCCAGTACTCTGGCTACAATGTCCTTCAATCCGAAACACTACAGCATATTTACACTGCTGTTTGACGGGTGAAATAAAAATTGCGGTGGTACCCACCCAGGCGGCCTTCACATATGAGATACCTACCATCAGTGAAATATATCTTCAGTACATAAAATAAATATATTCTTCAGATTAAGCCAGCTGGCAACTTCAAGACGAGCTTCCAAGAGTCGGAAGCTTCTGGATCCGACAGTCTCCGAGAGTATGGCCCTCCGAAACTCGAGGTGTCCAATGAAATTATCAACCAAGGACTTCCTGATGCTGTAACTGAACTGGTATTCAAGGTCAAGGAACAGGCTGTTGAGAAAAAGGAGGATCAAGGTAAGAATATCCAAGCATTTAATCATTGAATCGAAAAGTAGTATGTATATAAGTCTTGTTTCTTGTATCAGAAATTATAAGTTATTGGTCTTGCAAATCCCTAGTTCCGACGAAGATTGCTCAGACTTTTTTCTCTCGATTATATGTATTTCATGCCGTCATATGCCATCCATCGTGGTGAAGTAAAATAGAGTCAAATCGCGTACTATTATTGTTAGCACCAAAATCATATGTTTTGGGTTAAAATCTCAAATTTGAAACAAAATAAAGTTTAATTAATAATTAACAAATATTGTATGACAAAACTCTTGATGAAAAATTTAACATTTCAGTTGTCAGCGAACAAAAATCTGTTGTATCTGAAGTCCAAGAAGTGGCTGTTACTAAAGCGGCTGTTGAGGAAACTAACACTGCGACTGAATCAGTTGTTGAAAAGACAATTGAAACTGTAGAAGAAAAAACTGTTGTTGAGAAAGCTATCAACGTCGACGCCACACCAGCGATTGTAGAAGAGATTATAGAAGTCGCAACAGTACCTGTTGTGGTGGAAAATCCTGAAGTCACTACTTCAGAGTCATTAGTTATCGAAGAAAAATCGATTGTAGAAGAAAAAACAGAAGTTGTTGCTTCTGAGCCAATAGTTATTGAAGAGCAAGTTGATGTCGAAGCCGTAGCAGTTACACAAGAGCAATCGGATGCCACAACAACACAATCTATTGTGGAAGAAGTAGTAGAAAGCATTACTGAACCGGCTGCACAGAGATCAGAAGCTGTAGCAACAGAAACAGTTGAAGAAATTAAAACCGACGAAGCTGTTGTAGAAGCGAAATCTGAAGCAGTAACTGAAGTAGTTGAAGAGATATCTGACGTTGTTACTGAACAAGTACCTGTAGAAAAGGCACCAGTTGTGGAAGTAGAATCAGACTTAGAAAATCGTGTTTTAGACTTGAAAACGGAAGTGGAGATTACTACCCCAATTTCTGTAAGTATTACTTGGAAAAGTAAATGTACTTATTTATTCTTAGTTGGCACATCGTTACTATTATAGATAGCAACTAAATTTAATGCTGCATAGAGACTATTTTTTTTATATTATGTGGCGTACTACTCATATAAAGTGACGACGGGCGATTGACTTATAAGGCATAGTATGTACAAATTTCTTATTTAATTCATAGTGTTGATTTCATGAGAAATACTCTTTATATCTTAATATTTAATTATCATCGATCCTTTGCCCATATATTGCAACTAAACAACGATGAAAATGTAATTAAAATAACTTTGTTACTTTAGGCTGAGGCAGAAAACTCCCAAGATAAAACAGAAACCACTGAGAGAACCGCAGAAGTTGTAGAAGAAACACCAACAGCAGCATCAGGAGAAGCTACTACTAATGAGCAGTTAGAAGGAAACTCAGTAGCTACAGAACAAATAACCATACAAGTTGAAGAGATTAAGACTGAAGAGAAGAAAGTCGAAAAATTAAACACAGTTGTAGAAGAAGTGAAAATAGCAGAAGAAGGAGTTAAAACAGTGCAGGGACAAGTACAGAATATTGCTGACGCTTTGCTTGCTTTGGAAAATGAGGCGAAAGCTGAGCAGGTAATAAATACCCCCAACACACACGTAGTCATACACTAAGATTCAAATCTTGTAGGCTGTAGCTAACTCACTAAATATTAACATTAAATAATTTATATAAAGTGTAAATAAGTAAATAAAATAATAATAACTGACATATCATTAGCATGTTGATGGTCGCTTTGTATGTCTTTACAATGATTTTGTTGTCTCTCTAACTTACAAAACGTAATTCCACCTGAACTATTGTATTAATATTAAAACATATTACCATTTCCAGATACAGACAGAAGGTATCCTGTCTCAAGAAGTTTCAGGGTGAGTCAATCATTAAATTAATAACTTAATTGTGTTATTTTGGCACAAAATAGTTTTCTAAATAATGTACTACTACACAAATCTTCCAAACTGTGATTACAACATTTACTTATCGGAGAGACTAATTAACTTAAAAAAGGAATCAATAACAAGACAACAGTGTGTTATGTTTAAGCGAACATTAAACATTGGGATAAAACGACTTTTTAAAGACACACGAAAAGTGCTCTAATGCTTTAAACAGAAATACAATCTTTTTTTACTACTTCTTATTGTAATTAATGTAAATCTTGAAGAGATATTGTGTATTTATCTTGGACAGACCTTAACTTAACAGAACTTATGAATTTTTTTGGACAGAGCACTGCAACAATTCCCCGAAGGATTCCTGGAGTACGGCCCTCCTGGCTTCAGGGAGTACGGACCCCCCAAAGGCAATGAGTTGGTTGGAGATGCCTTGGTAATAAACCTTTTTTATACTTAGCTATTAGCCCAGCCCACGTAGCGGAAAGCGCAGCGTAGTACGTCCACCCACAAGGTGGTCAGACGACCTGGTGTCGGTCGCGGGACGTCGCTGGATGCAGGCTGCCTCCAACAGCTCTCTGTGGAAATCATTGGGGGAGGCCTATGTTCAGCAGTGGACTTCCTTTGGCTGAAGGATGGATGGATTAGTCCAATACTGAGTACAGGGCTCCTCAACATATGAGAGATCGATAAGGAAGTATTTGGTCATAGTCTACCACGCTGTGGATTAGCGGACTTTATATATTAAAGAATCTTATTATTAAGATCCCTATGGTTTGCAGGTTCTTCACAATGCTTTCCGCCCCTTTTAAATTGTGTGGTAATCAGTACATCATGACTCTTGAAAATTTAGAGGTAGTACGAGAAGTGCCCTGCAATTCAAATAATAAGGAAAAAGCTACTACAAATTAATTTATATAAATAATTTTAATTATAGGAAACCAGTGCTGAATCAACCAATCAACTCAGGAAGAGAAGATTTTCGCCAAAATTCAGGTAATTTTTTTTTTTTTTTTTTGTTGCAATGAATGGCGAGGCGGGCATGCCGTTCACCTGATGGTAAGCGATGCGACCGCTCATGAACAGTAGCAAAACCAAACAACACCTTGAATTACAAAGCAATGCTTGGCATTCCACTGCGCTCGCCATCCTGAGACATAAGATGTTAAGTCTCAATATGTCCAGTAGTTACGCTGGCTGCAATGTCCTTCAATCCGAAACACAACAGTGCATTTAAACTGCTGTTTGACGGGAGAAATAGACATTGCGGTGGTACCCACCCAAATTATCCAAAATTGTATTGACTTACTATCTTTTCAGCCACAGGAAGTCCACTGTTGAACCTAGTCCTATCTCAAGGATCTCCACGACATGTTGGAAATGGCCTGCATTCATTATGGACGGTTACTCTTTTCTCCGACACGGATTTCGAATGTTCAAACGTTGAACGTCAACTTATACGATAAAAGATTTTCACTTCTAAAAATCAATATTAATCTGTATAAAACCTATCATATACTTCGAACTTAAACTAAGATTACAACGTACGATAAAAAATTCAACTTATGTAAAGTATTTATGCATATTATTCGTCGTGTCGAACTACAGATTAACCCCCCTGGTCTATATCATGTCCGTCTTAGATTCCTACTGATACATACATAACCTCACGCCTTTTGTCCCAGAATGGGTGGACACACACATTTCGCCTTGTATGTTCCGTTCCGATTCGTGATAATAGATTTTGTTCACGTGTCACGTGTCATAAATATATGAGCAATAAATCCAAAATAACATATATTATCTTGTCCACAGGTCTACCAAGCATTAAAAAAAGCGAATACGAAATCCTAGACATGATTGAGTAATGCTAAACTATATAGATATTCATCATTATCATCTTTAATGTCAACCATTGGAAGTCTACTGCTGAACTTAGGCCTCCAACATGGATTTCCAAAGCTATATTTGGAGGCGGCCTCCATCCAAGCAACTTCTTTGTAATGTGCTATCCATCAATTATATTCATCATTGTTGTCTAAGCTGTATAGAAAAGCGTTTTAAAAATGCTGCTTTTAGCATTCCTATTGCTTATTGTATAGTCTTATTGGAATATGGTAATGAATAAAGGACTTTATGATTGTATAATACTCTTTTATTTGAACTTATTATAATATAATATATTTGACCATCTATTTTGCACTACATAGAGAAACAATTATAATAAAGACATGACAATTATAATGGTACACGAACAGCACTAACGAAATAACAAAAACTTAAATTATAAATAGTATGAGAGGGTACATGTTACAAATGCCCAAATACTGGAACGCAACTTAAATATAAAGGGCGCTTAACTACGTTAATCCCGATTAAATGTACTGGTCAAGTGGGCCGTGCGCTGTTAAGAGCAACTTATTATTTGAATGGCGTTCCAGTATTCGGGCCTTAGTGTCCATAATAACCTCACAGTTTATACCTGCGACTCGCCACGCGTACAATAAGTAAACGCAACGTATTTTCCCGCGCCCTGTCTCCATTTTGAATGACACAATGCGCGAATTTAAATTAATATAGAAAGTAATAGATTGAGTATACAGGACATTTTTTGCCAATGAAGACAGTGGATTGAAAATACGCAGTGCCGCCAGTAATTTTGATATAAGTCGCATTTCAGTCTTAAGGTACTCATTAATTAACATTGTTTCTTATGCACAAATAATTTTTTTTTATATATGTTTCATACAAATAAATTGTATAGATAAATTTAATGCCTCATAGATTACAGGCCCGTGGTAAAAAGTGCTGGGTCATATGAACCACCAGGAGTCATATTTAGTTAGATACAGGGGCATAAAATAATAACTTTCAGCACTATGCCGGCGCTTGTAAGCTGTCCAATTTAGTGCAGATAAGACTACACTTCAGTTGAGACAAAAGTACAGGAAGAGCTCACTGGTGGTAGGTCTCTCATATGTGAAAGGCTGCCTGGGTGGGTACCACCGCAATGTCTATTTATCCCGTCAAACAGCAGTTTAAATGCACTGTTGTGTTTCGGATTGAAGGACATTGTAGCCAGAGTAACTACTGGACATATTGAGACTTAACATCTTATGTCTCAGGATGGCGAGCGCAGTGGAATGCCAAGCATTGCTTTGTAATTCAAGGTGCTGTTTGGCTTTGCTACTGTTCATGAGCGGTCGTATCGCTTACCATCAGGCGAACGGCATGTTCGTCTCGCCATTCATTGCAATAAAAAAAGAGCGGTACATGTTGGTTATATGCAGATATGAGAATAATAATAAATATTTCCTTATATTGTTTCTAATTGTGGATTTATTATTTCTAGCTCGATATGGCGGAAGAAAGTTAAAGATATTTTCTTAAGGCAGAACTCCGATGTCAATAATCGCAAGTGGTCTTTTTTGCTGAACGGGTGCTATGTTATCATGTCTCCACAGTGGTTTGTCATGCAAGTATTTTTTTTTCTTTTATTACACCTTACCGTATGATAGAAAGTGCGAGTTTCCACGGCAGAATGGGTATTAAACCAAAAAAGAAATGCTATACTTCTCATCTGTCTGTCTGTATCAGCCCATATACGTCCCACTGCAGGGCACGGGCCTCCTCTACAATCGAGAGTACGATTGAGAGTGGTTAGGCCATATAGTCCACCACGCTGGCCTAGTGCGGGTTGGCAGACTTACATACCATAGAAATTTTATAAATCGCTATGGTATGCAGGTTTCCTCACGATGTTTTCCTTCGCCGTTTTAGTGCGTGGTGATTGACCATCAATACACACATGACTCCGAAAAGTCAGAGGTGTGCCCTGGGATTCGAACCCGCGACCACCGTGAACATGTTGGCAGTCGCGTCTAGTCCGTTTACCAACAGGCCACCACGCACTTGATACTTCTCACAGAACAGTTGAATATGGTTAGAAAGGCAATAGCCGTCAAATTGTATGAAAACCAGCGTCGTCGTTTTCGGAACACAAAACCTCAACAAAATCCAATACATAAAGCTTGCAATAGTCGATTTAAAGTATCGATAAAATTATGGAAATATGTCTTTGTTATAAGACCGGAATTTATTTTATAGATATGCTTAATAGTTTTTTCTGATACAGTTATTTCATTAGTATTATGTCAATAGGCGGAAAATAAATGAGACGAGTATTAAAAATTCATTTTAATTTTTATACTATTTTACAAATCTATATGTACAGGATTTTTAAGATTTTTAGCTGTGTGTGAGGTATTAACATTTTTACTATTGGAAAGGCATACATATAAGCAATTATTATAATCAAATTACGATTTTTTACGTCAATAGATTCAGTGGTTTTGATTTTTCATACAATATTTAATTATTTCATCGCCATGATACTGTTTTTCCGTAAGCGTTGCACGTAATTATTTTTGGTTTGTATATTACTTATGATCCAGATTTTTTTATTGTCTTCCGTTTCACGAAAATGAATACTTAGAACAAATCGTACTGGATTTTGTAGGAATCCAGTTGTCTCTACCTATTGCCTTTATCGACTCACTCTTGGAAACGTATAAATGAATAAGTTACTATATTATAATGTATTTTCACACAAAAATATGTTGTTCTCATGTTGGCAGAGGTATGAAATCAGAACATAAGGATAGGTCGTCAACGTTATCAAACGTTACTACAATTTAAAATGACTAAAAACTGATTTACGAGTATAGGAAATCTATAACTACATCGATATAGTTACTATGTACAAGACATCATCACACTACGTGACATGTGCCAATTTTCGCTGTTGACATAACAAAAATGAGTCGTATGCATTGCGTAGGAACTTGGCATTCGCGAGCATTGTATGTACGCGTAATCAGCAATGTATATTTTTGATTTATCGTCTATCATATTATCGAATTCTTCAAAATGTCGTAATTAATAACCGCAATTTTGGAAAATACAGGTGAAAATCAATAAAATCGGGTTGAATATTGGTATGGAATTCCTCCTCTATTGATATTTGATGCTTTACTATTGGAGCTGCAAGATAAAATAGCACAAATCTGCATTTTTACTCTATTTCGCCGGATCACCTCTCTCCAAGGCATTTCGACAGCGACTAATTTGACAAATCATCCGTTCCGCGGCAGTGATGCTTTTTATGCACCACCTTGCGACGCGTCAAACGCTTTTATTTCCCTTCTAACCATATTCAACTGTTCTGTGATACTTCTCATACTTCTCATAAGGATCAACTTTTACAAAACGACCAACCATGAAACATATCATTATAATGCTAAAATAAGACTATTAATATTTACGGATTTTATTACGGATTTGGTTTATAATATAAACAATATTTCTATTCTAATTTATTCTAGTGCGTGGTGGCCTGTTGGTAAACGGACTAGACGCGACTGCCAACATGTTCACGGTGGTCGCGGGTTCGAATCCCAGGGCACACCTCTGACTTTTCGGAGTCATGTGTGTATTGATAGTCAATCACCACGCACTAAAACGGTGAAGGAAAACATCGTTAGGAAACCTGCATACCATAGGGATTCATAAGAATTTCTATGGTATGTAAGTCCGCCAACCCGCACTAGGCCAGCGTGGTGGACTATATGGCCTAACCACTCTCAATCGTATTCTCGATTGTAGAGTAGGCCCGTGCCCTGCAGTGGGACGTATATGGGCTGATACAGAAACAATATTTCATTGGATATTGATTTTTGTGTATATACAGTTTTGTGGACAAACTAAAAAAATCTATTGACGATAGATGAACCTTTCACCTTGGATACTCTATCTGGACTGACGCATTGATAAAAGTCTGAATTCTTATAATATAAAAAAAATAACGACTTAATATATGTTTAATTCCAAAATTTGATTGAGCGTAACACAAATACTTGATTGTATTAAATATTCACTGTCGATCCAATAAGCCGTCTGTTAAGAAGCAGTTAAAATTGCCACCATTCTTACATGTTCTAAGTTCAGTGGGACTTATACGGCGACTAGTAACACACGTACAGATATAAGGTAAATATATATTACTATCTTTTTAATTAAATCATAAAAACGTCATCAATGTATTACTAATAGTAGCCATTTAACTGCTTGTTAAGGTAAACAGATTATTGAGACCGACGTAAAAGATAATAAACATTACTATTCTACTAGTTTGGTACTGCTACAATTATTTTTAGATTGCTCTTATTTTACACAACTTCATAATAGTTGTGACAAATGTATTTCTTTCAGCTGGTGCGTTAGACCTAATTCCATAAAAAATAACCACAATATGTAATATTATAGTTCTGGACTTAAAGAAAAATACTATTACAACAATATTGACTAGCTATTAATATTAAATGATCGCGTTATAATTAAACAAAAACATACACTATCATAGTCAGTAGGGCAATTCACGTAATTAAATAAGTTCAGTTGCAGTTACGTTTCGATCAAAACAGCCCTTTTCGTATTCTCGTAATACGCTCGCGTCAAGTTTGCGTCACGCGAGCTCTTTAGTGTATTCTACTGCTGCGCGTATATGTGAATGTCAAACAAATTTCATACGTCTGACGTACAGTTGACGCGCAGCTCACGCGCAGCTAAACATTTACAAGAATACCATTTTGTACCAAAACGTAAACTTAATTGTAACCGCACCGCAACTTGTTCGGCGCGTCAAGATATTATGTGAATCGCCCTACTGAACATAATCATAGTCTATATACCTGATACCTACATACTAAATAATATCATATAGTCGGCAGTAGAGAAAAGATTTGATTGTTTGTTTATATTGAATAAGCTCTGAAACTACTGGACTGATTTGAAAAATTCTTTCACCATTAGGATCATACATTATCCCTTATGAACGTAGGCTATAGAATATGTTCAAAAAAGTGTATCTAGACCCCATGGGAGCTAAATCGCTAATAATATATCTATGATGAACTATTATATTTGTTAGCAAAACTCATGTTTTTGTCGGACTGAGAATTTTGAAGCAGAAAAATATAAGTGATACGTACCACATTTTCCCCTAGAATTCATATTTAAAATTCACAATAGAATTATTTCATAGTCTATAGGCCTAATTTGATCAAAACTGTGGTAACATAAGGAATGTGTTGTAACTATTTATTTTCTAAATAATATGTGCTTTATTCCAAGCATTGCTTTGTAATTCTAGGTGTTATAAAATAACTATTAAATTATTAAATAACAGTAGCAAAACTTAATTTTGGTTTTCCTACTGTTAATGAGCGGTCTTATCGCTAACCATCAGGCGAACGGCGCGGCATGCTCGCCTCACCTTTATATAATACCATACATTTTCAATATGTAATGGGTTACATTTCAATTAAGTATATTATTCATGTTGAATCTATACATACATATAAATTAAATTGAAGTGTCTGTTTTAAGAGTGAAAATAGTCAAAATTATTTTTGATGGTAAGAAATGTATTATACGCTAATTGAAAATTAATGAAATTAAAGTCATGTAAAAGCTCATTAGTGGCCACGCAGTGTTATTTCTTCACCATTCTTTGCCCTTAGACGGGTTAAATTTGGTAACTATAGCTGCCACGCGGGGTCCCGTTGATCTTTTCTGAAAATTAAAATCAGATTGATTAATTATAATTTATACAGGGTGTATCCAGACTAAGGCCGAAAACATAACCGAGGTGGTAGTTTTATTGACTTAGGCACAAAGCATTTTTTTTTGCAAAAAATGCTATGTTATGCAGGAGCGAAAATTATTATTGTACCAAAAACTATGGAAAAACCGCCCAAACACGATGATGTTTAAGATATCACAAAAAATATGTCGCGAAATTGTAATTGTGTAGTACTGTAGTAATGAAAATTACCACTAGGCTTTCGGTAAAAGTCTGAACATAATATTCTGTATGGACAAATATTTCATTATAAATTAGGAAAGTTAAATACTGCAAAGCATGTCGATGTAGTGTTATGTTTCAATGAAAAAAGATGAATTGGATATGTACCTAAGTATCGTTATGTTATATCTATGTAATATATTAGTTGAATGGTACTCATAATATATTTTTTTGTATCACCCGATACTGTAGTATTTTTAACCTTTGTTAAATCTAGATAGGTTATAGAGATTGCCCATGAAACATGCGGTAATTCAGGCTTGTAACATATAACATACACACAAAACATACAGACACATACACATCCAAACCCCAGATTAAAAATTAAAAATATTATGGAATGAATTCTCAGTATATAGTGTGTAACTTAGCCCATCTTACTATACAAACTGTTTTTATTTTTTTAATTCAATTAATGACGAGACTAGTATGCCATTAGGATTAGCAAGTTGAAGTGGCAATGGGCAGGGCACATAGCGCGGAGATCTGATGACCGATGTGGTCGGAAAGTGCTCGAATGGAGGCCACGTAGCGGAAAGCGCAGCGTAGGACGTCCACCCACAAGATGGTCCGACGACCTGGTAAAGGTCACGGGACGTCGCTGGATGCAGGCTGCCTCCAACAGGTCCCTGTGGAAATCATTGGGGGAGGCCTATGTTCAGCAGTGGACTTCCTTTGGCTGATGGACGATGATGATGATGAGTATGCCATTCGATTGGGAATAAACGATACGATCGCTCACGGACAGTACCAAAACCAAACAACACAGTGAATTGCAAAGCAATGCTTGGCATTCCACTGTACTCGCCATGCTGAGACATAAGATGTTCTTCATTTTTATTTAATAGTGGTTGTCTACAAAAGTTTCAGTTGCATTTGATTTCTAGCGGTATTTTTATAAATATTGGCAACTGGTAAAAACCAAAACATTTTATACCTAATGTATTCGAGGTTTTTCGGTATTTGTCGGTAAATTAGAGTGAGAATAGACAGAAAATACTCAGAACAATGACTAATATTGTTCTAAGGAGAGTACCCATCATCGTGGTCGATCCGTTCAAAAAAAAATGGACGAGACACGTGAAGACGTGTTAATTCATCCGCTGATAGCGTAATGATGAGACTTGGATTGACTGTTATGAATTTATATCTTGTGCAGACGTGCGTTTTAGCACAAGTAAATATCTGAGTTTTAAATTTTAATGCACCTATTACGTATTCGCGATTAATCTAGAACGCCAGTATCCTGACAAATTGTAATTTACGAAATATTATTTACCTATGAAAGAAACAGAGTTTCGCATTGAATTAGTCTTGCCTAAAAATTGTATATTTTTTTAACGTTTTCTGTTTCACGAGATGAATGTGTATCAGCCCATGTACGTCCCACTGCAGGGCACGGGCCTCCTCTACAATCGAGAGTACGATTCAAAGTAGGCCATATACCCCACTACACTGCCCTAATGCGGGTTGGTCGACTTACATACCATAAAAATTCTTACGAATCGCTATGGTATGGAGGTTTCCTCACGATTTTTCCTTCGCCGTTTTAGTACGTGCCTAATAATTAATCATTTCTAAAAAAGTCCACCTTCAATAACTTGTGTGCACAATGCACATACACGATGGAGCAATGGCGATTCTAGTATGTTAAAGCGCGGAACGTGTAATTTAACGCACGTGTAAAATGCATGTCCTGGAAACGGTCGTCTAGAGATATGCAATTGTGTCGAAGGTTGCCAAAGGCATCGTGACCCATTATCGAAGATAATGAAGAAGAAGAAGAAGTTCCGCTCCAAGAAGTTTGATTCCTTGAAATAAAACTATTATTCACGTATTTCATCGCGCATTTGGTTAATTTTTTTCATTTTTTGACTACCCGACGTTTCGATCACTTTACAGCTTTCGTGGTCACGGGGCGGACCGCTAAATAATAGTTTTATTTCATTGTGTAACATTCGCGTAAATCTTAGAAGCCATTGCGTTCTGTTCCTTTTGTTGTCCACAATAGTATGAAAGACCAACCACCCAATAGTCACATGCAGTACTGACCACACATTAAGACTAATACTTGATTAGTCTTGCCCCCAACCCTAAGGTAATTATTGAAATAAGGAAGGTATATATTAATAGTGAATGATGTTTAAAATACCTTCTTGAAGAATTTGCTTACTTTTACCCTAACATCATACAAAAAAATGCTATTGTTACATTTTCGTGCTATTTTGATTAACTTTCATATATTCGCATGCATATATCAATGCTTTTATGTGCAAATATGCAAATAACTTACTTCATAATAACAATACCTGATAATAGATATTTCCATTTCTGTATGCTCTTTTCAATACTGTAGGTAACATGTCACGCGTTTGTCAGCCAATTGTAGTCTTTAAAGTTGAATGATTACATCTGTACAAGAGTAAATATTGCTTAATATATCGTATAATTTATTCTAATAGACATCTCCTGTCATATATGATCAACAGTATTTTCACACCGAGCACTGAAGCTCATCGGATGTCTTAAGGACACCAGGTGGTCATAAGTCAACCAACATAGAAATTAAACACAAAGTAAAAAGAAATAGGAGCTGGTAAAACATAATTGTCCACTTCCCTCAGCAGTATGTATCAGCCAATATACGTCTCTCCGAAAAGTCCGGGCAGGGCCATGGGATTCAAACCCCTGACCACTATCTGTCACGCATTCGTGTACGTTGCGAACAAACTACCACGAATTTTTCAATAAGATCTTTTTTTTCGGGCCGATGGTAAGCGATACGACTGCTCATGGACAGTAGCAATGCTTGGCATTCCACTGCCCTTGCCATCCTGAGACATGAGATGTTAAGTCTCAATATTTCCAGTAGTTATTCTAGTTACAATGTCCTTCAACCCGGGACGGAATATTGCGTTTACAGTACATACATACATAAACTCACGCCTTTTTCCCAGAAGGGGTAGGCGGAGGTGCCAGGACACCCAACATATCGCCTTGTATGTTCCGTCCCACAATGAGATAGGTGGCGAGCCTATCGCCATATCGGGCACAAACTGACTCAGGACGGATAAAGAATAAAAAAAAACCAAAATCACTGGATTCGAACCCGAGACCTCAGCTTTGTAACCGTACTTTAGAACAACTACGCCTCCAAGGCAGTCGAGAGTTGCGTTTACACTGCTTTTGCAAAATTGCAATTAATATTTACCTGTCTACTTATTGGTGGTAGATTGGTGTCCTTACTATCAACGCTATGGTCTATAACAGAAACTCCCTCACCGTAGGGTAGGTTACTAATTTCCTCAATTAGATTTTTAGTCTCATCGATGGGTTTTTCGCTCAATACATCGTTGCTTGGAGTCGTAGATTCTTCGTCAATGAAGGGTTTCTTGTATATAAGCATGTTATCGTTTGGAGATCTGCAAAAAAACTTAAAGTTAAGACTAACATTATTGCAATGTACATCAGCCCATAACTGCTGACTTCTGAGCACGGGATTTTAGTTTTAATCTACAGTTCGGCTGAGAGGGGTTAGGCCATAATAACCAACCTAATATATAGGATGACGAATTAGAATTCCATGGCAATTCTTGCAAATCTATGGTAAGAAGACTTCCTCCGGATGTTTTCTTTCACTATTTAAAGGTTTTTAAGCTCCAGCAAATAAAACAATGTGACTTACTCTTCCTCATTTTTACTTGATTGTGCATTGTCTGGTTTATCTATCTGGTTGGTCTCGACTTCGTCTGGCGAATTCTCAGGCGAGATATTCTTTGACGCCGCGGGCGTTCTGTTTCCCATTATGAGAGATGCGGACCAAGCCTGTCTTGATATACTGAAACAGATGAAATAACATTATTAATATAATATGTTATGTAAAATAAAGCAACCTAGCTCAGGAGAATCTATACATATTTGTTTAATCCATTCCATGCTAAAATTCGCCGAATAATTGTTCCTCGTTTTTGTAACATTTTTATTTGTCGTAGCGTTATTTTATATAGTTTTTTGTTATATAGTTTCACCACGCCGACCTAATGTTGCTTGGCGGACTTACATACCATGGAAATTCTTATATATCGCTATGGTATGCAGGTTTCCTCACGATGTTTTCCTTCACCGTTTTAGTGTGTGGTTATTGACTATCAACGTACACAACACGTAATCCTGTCTCTCAATACGATCATTACTGGTCGCCTTATGTATCTGTTAAGTTTTTTTTTTTTATTATAGTAAACATGTTATTACCGGGCTTTTATAATTTCTTTGATTTGCCATTTACGCAAATGTTACACACCGAAATACTCAAAAACGATTTTTTACGGATTTGTATCAATTTAGGATACATTTTTTGATTTCCCGATGTTTCGATTACATTAAAAGCTATAATGGCTAAACCGCTTTCCGCGACCCGTGACAAGGAAAGAGTATCTTTATCCCATTATTAACAGGATGAACTGGTTTGGCCTAGGATATGTTAGGTTAGTCCTATTAAGCGTCATCACAGTCGTCAGAAAAGTATGTGGCTCTTTAAAAACGTTGAATTTTTTTATTGTAATTTTTGGCTCTTCCAACCCAAAAGGTTGCCGACCCCTGATCTAGGCGAAACTCATTCATCCTAAAACCGAGTTTAGCCGATAGATAACACAATAAGCACCAATGCACATCAAAATAACAATTCACACGGATTTTAACAACACAGAACGATTAATCGACTACTCACAATACAACTAGTGCGGCGACAAGGATCGCTTTCAATAACATTTTAGTGTTCCCTGACACGCAACACTGAATCAAATGCAAAAATTAACGCTCCGAACTTTTATTTATACCTGGGGGCTTACTCTATGAAACGATACGAACTTCGAACGCCGTACGTAAAACTTCACTAATGTGCCTAGATACTCCACAAAATGTTGGATTCCTCAAACGTACGTCACAACCATAGACTAACGGCCGATGCCAATAATGGCCTCGTTGTGGAACGATATAATATTAGGTGTACAAATAAGTTTTAAGGGATTTTTTTAAAATTTTGATTTTATGTTGAGAAAAACTGGTACAATGTATATCATTCAAAATATTAGCCGTCGCTTTCTATTACCTTTGCCCATATTTCAAGCGGCATACGGATACCGCATTTAAAAACATTCCTCATATTTTGAGGCGATCCAAAAATCTAGCCAATTTTTCAAATCTTCGTAAGAAGTGAAGTGCTGCTCAGACAGCACATGAACAATTGACCGAAACAAGTGGTAGTCCGAAGAAGCAATGTCTGGTGAATACAGCGGGGGAGGTAGGACATCCCAGTTCAGCGCCTCCAAAGTTTCCTTGACAACTTTAGCAACATGTGGCCGAGCGTTGTCGTGCTGGAAGATCACATTGTCATGTCTTTTGGCATATTGGGGGCGTTTAAGCTTTAATGTTCGACTTAATTGCATCAATAGCAATTGTTTGTTGAGTTACTCCCAAGCTTTCAGCAAGTTTCTCTTGAATTTGGCATGAATCTTGATCCAGTAATGCTTCTAACTCAGCGTCTTCGAACTTTACAACATCACCACTTTTAAAACGCCGGAGTCAATACTCGCATGTTTTTATTGATGGAGCATGCTCTCCATACGCTTCACATAGCAGTTGATGCTCTTCAGCTGCAGTTTTCTTCAAGTTGAAGCAAAAAAGCAGAGCTTACCGCAAATGTTGTTTAGTTGGCATAATAGTTGACATAGTTCGAGCCACAAAAATACGTGTCGTTTACACTTCAACGAAATAAAACGTACTATGATAGGAAACTGGTTACGTTTTAACATGAATACGCAAGTCTCAAGATAGTCCGATGCGATATAGTATTAATTACGCCATCTTTAGTAAACCCTCAAAACTTATTTGTACACCTAATAATTACAGTTCTAAGACTATAGTCTTATAGTCTAGGATTATAATCCTACCTAAATCTGTAATATTATCAGAATAAAATCTTATCTGAAATATCGTAACTATTTTCTAATAATTTATTTGCAGTAATTGGGTTATTTCTTTAAGGGGTTTTTTTTGGTATGATTTGCTTAACTGATTGTATATTTCAATAAACTTACATAAATCTCAAAAGCGTGGCGAAACTAGCCTAGTAGCCGGTGTAAAAATAAATTTTGATGGGACAATATTATTATTTTTTTGATAAAAATATAACGAAATACTAGGATGTAAGTTCGTTATCATGCTGGGTGTATGCTCGTCATTATGCTTCAAAGCTAGTCATAGCTTAGTATTGTGGGCGTATGTGGGGATGTGTCAGATCAAATCATAGGAAATCATAATCTTACTCACGGAACGCGAGACAGTCTCCACGCTCTTACAACACTATTATCCGATGATAATATTTACTCTCTTGATCGCAACAAAGCGTACTGCTAGCTCGCAGACCGTTGAGATGTCCCTGACTTTTCTTTATGAAGTCCCTGACATCTTCAGTCAACATCTAGCGTAGATTCTGTCGAACGCCTATAGAGGGCGTTGGCATTCCGTTTTTAAAAATCAACTCGATGACGACAAATATAACCATTGCCTAGAGATTGCCTTAATGCGATAAGACCACCATTCGTACTTTGTTGTTTCATTGTCTGTATGTACTGTTATATTTATTGTGCTCACAAAATAATAAAGAATAAACATATCGTTTTGCTAAGAGAGTTGCTGATTGGTTTCTTCAGCGGTAGTAGTATTTAACAATTCAAATAGATTAATTATTATTATGTTGAATGTTTCAGCTGACTTCAATATTAAGTGAAGTAAGTTCATTTTTATTTGATACCTCCAGAGTTGCATTTATTGCATAATTAGTCTAAATTCCATCTTATTTTTCTACAGAATCAATCTAAATATAATTATAATTTATACTATCACAATTTGCAAGGAATCAAAGCCAAGATATCACAATTACCCTAACATAGACCTATTGCTGCGCTTTCGTTTCCGGAAACGCGGTTATAAGAATTTGTCGATCTTACCACATTGAAATAAAAAGAATATAGACCTTACCACATTCATGAATCATATAGATCGCCCAAAATCTGATAGGCGTTAGTGGCGAAAAAAAATCATCATAGGATGACATAAGCTCCAAAAAAGAGAACATCCCCGACACAATCGATAATACCACTTTTGTGAACCAGGATCAGAATTCAAATCCACACTGAAGCTTGGCAAGTCTCATAACGATACAGTTTCTGTATGAGCCCATATACGTCTTACTGCAAGACACGGGTCTCCTCTACAATCAAAAGTACGAGTGAGAGTGGTTAGGCTACAGTCTAACCCGCTGGCCGAGTCCAATTTGGTGAAATTCACATACCATAGAAATTATTTAAAATCTCTATATGGATCTCCTCATGCAGGTTTTCATACACTATTGAAGTGCTTGGTGATAGAATACCAATAGTGATATCTTCAGATATCTTCTATCTACATATGTATACACATACCTCCGAAAAGTTAGAGGTGTGCACTAGGATTTGAACCTGCCACCACAGTGACGTTAACCGCGTCCAGGTCATTACCAACAGATCAACACGAACTAGGGACACTAGCTTCTCTTATCCCGCAAGAAATTAACCAGAAATAATATAATCACGAGTTTGAAAAAAAATCGACAAATCCCAAATACATAATCGTATGTATAACAGTCACATGCATAGTCCTGGCTAAAAACTAACATCCAGTCTTGAATTGTGGGTATCAGAAACTACAAGAGACTTCAGTCTCACAAATAGCCAGAACTGGAACAAATATTTATAGATCACACAAATATTTTCTCGATGCAGGGATCGAATCCGCGGGCTCACGATTCAAAGGCAGCATCGAACCAATTGCGTTATATTAATGTTTTTCTAATATCCATAATTATACTAAATAAAAATGTTAGTCATAGATGCGTTGTAGTTGAGGAAAAGACTAAATTACTTATTACTTTTTGGTGAAATTGTAACGTCATTGCTAGGTTACACATCAGTCACGGGAAGTCCTTAATTGGGCTTTAATAAAGTACGAATGGGCCGACGTGATTGTGCCTGTTATGCCAATGAAAGATTTTTATTTAAGTGATAGAGACGTCGTCGTTATACATGACTCGGCATGAATTGGCAGGTTCGTACGGGGTAGTACCACTATCTCATAGGAGATGGACATGAAGCGACAGGTATGGTGTCTCGTTTCGTCCGATGAGTGAGATTACCAGATGCCCAATAGCCCTTTCCTCTTCCCATTATTTTTCCTTCTCGCTCCGTTCCCAATTTGATGGGCCGGCAACTCAACCATTATCCAAGCGTAGAGGATGTTCATGGGCGGTAGTGATAACTTACTATCAGGTGAAATGTTTGTGCGTTTGCTGGACCATTGTAATACAAAAATCCATTGCTTTGAACCAACCCAACCCGCACTAGGCCAGCGTGGTGGACTATATGGCCTAATCACTCTCAATCGTAATTTCGATTGTAGAGTAGGCCCGTGCCCTGCAGTGGGACGTATATGGGCTGATACAATACCAAAAAAATTGCTACATACTCTATTTGGCTATACCATAAGCCATCAGTTACGTTGTAATTATTGTGCTGTACCAGGCGGCCGGAGTAAAAAACAACATTTAGGAGTTTATATATGATTAAAAACAACTTTTATTATACTGCCTCGGCCCAGTTAAACTATAGTAAGATTAAAATGCTGAGGTTTCGGTTTGAATCCCGGGTCAGGAAAGCTAGTATTGGTTTGTTTTATTTATCAGCCTGAAGTCAGGAATTTGTGCCCGATATGGCGATAGGCTCGCCCCCTATTACATCGTGGGACGGAACACATAAGGCGAAACTAGGTTGTCTTGGTACCTCTGCTTACCATTTCTGGGACAAAGCTCTGAGTTTATGTATATAATAAGGTAATGTAAAAGCTCATAATTGCCCACTGCTGAGGACTCTTCTACAACTGAGAGTACGATTAAGAGGCGGTAGATCATAGTCCACCACGCTGGCCTAATACGGGTTGCAGACTTCACATACCATAGAAATTCTTGTAAAATATCTGTCCAGTTTTCTTCATAATATTTTCCTTTTAAAGTATTATACCGGGTATCTCAAGACTGCTACCGAAAACGAAGCGTAGTAGGACTACAAACACAATGCAACCAAAAATTTCGAAAAGAATCACGACAATTATTTTTTATGATTTTTTAAATATCTTCATTTTTGGGTGGTAAATCCATAGTTTTTGCTAAAATAATAATTTAAACACTTTTATTCCTTAGAGTATTTATAAATAAAAGGGAATACACCATTATTTTAGGAAAAAAATATTTACCACCCAAATACGGTCAAAGGAAAAAAATAACAAAAAAAAAATTTCGCTTTTTTTTTGCAACTTTTTCTGTTGCATTGTGTCTGAAGTCGCTTAAACTACCACCCGGCTTCGTTTTCGGTAGCAGTCTTGATATACCCTGTATGTATATTGAATAACGTAATATTAGTAATACCACGTCAAACCTTTGATGTCGAATTTATTGCGGTTTCACTAATTATTACCAATTTAAGACTGTTAGAGAACATTAATATTTTGCGGTTAAATTCATGTAGGTATATTATTTATCGTGCGTGGTGCGTGGTGGCCTGTTGGTAAACGCACTAGACGCGGCTGCCCACATGTTCACGGTGGTCGCGGGTTCGAATCCCAGGGCACACCTCTTACTTTTCGGAGTCATGTGTGTATTGATAGTCAATCACCACGCACTAAAACGGTGAAGGAAAACATCGTAAGGAAACCTGCATACCATAGCGATTTATAAGAATTTCTATGGTATGTAAGTCCGCCGACCCGCACTAGGCCTGCGTGGTGGACTATATAGCCTAACCACTCTCAATCGTATTCTTGATTGTAGAGTAGGCCCGTGCCCTGCAGTGGGACGTACATGGGCTGATACAGATACAGATATTATTTATCACATTGTCGCTTTGTCCGTGGTGGCATGGGGGGTTAGTCTATTAACACGATACGAAACTAAAAATGGGATACTTTTTTTGTTGTTGCAATAAATGGCGAGACGAGCATGCCGTTCGCCTGATGGTAAGCTAATTATATACAATAACCAATTTTATATTCGTTCGTCCATCTTGTAGGCGGGCGTCCGACATTTCGCTTGCCTGTACGTGGCCGCCACTCTAGAACCTTTCGGCCCCAACGGCTATCAGTTCTACGCGCCATTTGCCCGGCTAATGCGGAAGGACGACCTGGCTAAGGTTGCAGGAAGTCGGTGGATGCAGGCCGTTTCCAACAGGTCGATGTGGAGACCCTTCGAGGAAGCCTATGTTCAGCAGTGGACTGGAGTGGCTGAGGTGATGATGATGATTTTATATTCTCCTTTCCTCAGTGTTGATGACACAGTATTAACTGGTTTAGTCCATCGTTCATTCACGATCAGTTAGTCATTAATTGATTCAATTTAGCTACGTGCTTTCCAGACTGAAGCACTTGGAGTCGATCCTTATTTGGTTATCAACAAATGACGTCATTAACCAAACAACACCTTGAATTACAAAGCAATGCTTGGCATTCCACTGCGCTCGCCATCCTGAGACACAAAATGTTAAGTCTCAATATGTCCAGTAGTTACTCTGGCTACAATGTCCTTCAATCCGAAACACAACAGTGCATTTAAACTGCTGTTTGACGGGAGAAATAGACATTGCGGTGGTACCCACCCAGGCAGTGATATTCTGTGATAATTCACAGAATACTATATTCTGTGGTATTATGTTCTTTGAAATAGAGATACGATTCGTTCTAAGAGATATGGTAGTTTTATGTTATGATTTTTTAGAGTTACGCGAATGTTACATACTTATAGAAATGAAACTATTTTTTACGGATTTTATCGCAGATTTGGTTTAATTTTTAAATTTTTCGTATTTTCGATTTCTTTACAGCTTTAATGTAATCACAAAGTCGCGACGTAAAAAATTTAAAAGCGAAAGCTGATAAACTGTATTCCAACCTAGGAACCGAACCCAGGACACAAGTAAAAACGAATTCATACCAGTGACGGCTAACCATTAGTTGTAAGACGAAATAATTATAAAATATCGCCATATAAGTAACATACGTATCCATAAGAAAGATTAACTTTTTTGTTATCCTGGCCGGCATAGTGACCACACTGCGGCTGATGGTAAGCGCAAATGTCGTCCAGGCCGAGTATCGAATGGCATCAGACGGCAGTCCCATGCCATGCATCCCATCCATTAAGAAGATAAATAATAATATTGTCAATCTGGGGCCAGCCCAGAGGGGATCATGACACCCATGACCCCTCCCCCCCCCCTGGATCCGCCGTTGCCCAGGATCATAGGAAGGAGGGAACACGCGTGACGGCAAACAATTCCACAGCCTGACGGTGCGGTTAACTAAGTTAGGTGTGATGATTGATGACGTCACTTCATGTTAGAATCACGTAAGGACTGGTTCAAAAAGGGGTTTCCTTGTTACCATCAATTTGGAATACACGTCCCTAAATTGAATCAATTAAATGGCTATCATTGTTAATGAATTATGCACAAAATCTACACTACGTCATCGAAGAACGGAAAAATATCAAATGAGTCAGTGTGAAAATTAAATCTAATTTTAATTAATTGCATATGTGCATAAGCTCACGCCTTATGCCCAGTAGGGTTAGGCAGAGGTGCAACCAGAAAACCCACTTTCGCCTCATGTGTTCCGTCCCATAACGTGATACGGGGCGAGCCTATCGCCTTATCAGGCACATATTTAATTGGGTAATTTAATGTTATTTTATAATTTTACCAGCGGTCGGGCTCGGCTCCGCCCGGGTGCATACACGATTTAAAATGGCGGTCAAAATGTTTAATTCTGACAATCAGTTTAGAATATCGACCAATCAGACCACGAAAATCGAACAAAATTTCCTCGTATTTGCTAGAAATATCACTACTATATAGCCTATAGCCTTCCTCGATAAATGGACTACCCAACACTAAGAATCATTCAAATCGGACCAGTAGTTCCAGAGATTAGCGCGTTCAAACAAACAAACAAACAAACTTTGCAGCTTTATAATATTAGTATAGATAAGTATAGATTATTTGTTTAATTAATGCCGTTTAAGGCGCCTCGTCTACAGCGACTTTTTGCAGTGATGCAGTAGCGATGCGGTCGCGTGTTTGCATCGGTACAGTCGCTAAGCTGTGTTGCCTCGCCCACATAACCACGATTCAGTCGCGATGCAAACGCAATACTGTCGCTATTCAGCAACAGCACAAAAATTCCTGCGATCGCTAGTATTTCAAGATGAACTCTGTTGAGTCAATATTTGTCATGTTATCTTTGATGCTGCTTTTACGTAAGCAGCCGAAGCGTCAGTCGCGATGCTGTAGTGCATTTGCATCGCTTCTGGGATCCTTCTCTGAAAATCCGAAACGAAGTTCGAATTTTCGGACGATCAAAGTTTATGACGATATGAATGTACCTACATAGACTTATGGTCGTTATTGACTTATGGGTCGTAACTCGTGGCATAAACTCGTGGCGTTTATGGTTACGATGTACGTTATACGAATCCGAACATTTACAGAGTAGGTACATTCGTATCGTCATAAACTTCGATCGTCCGAAGATTCGAACTTCGTTTCGTATTTTCAGAGTAGGGCTGTAGCGCTCTGAGAAAGGCGACTAAAGCGCGTTAGTAGTGACGCAGTCGCGCGACTTGCATCACTACAAAAAGTCGCCATGGGCGCGAGCCCTAAAGACAACTCAGAAGTAAAACATTCCCAAAGACCAGTTGAGCTTCAATGCTCGTCCCATGGCTTCATTAAACTGCCTGCCTTTCTTGATCCTGGGGTACAGGAGTTAGTTATGGGGTTGAGGGCGGAAATGTCTCCAATCAAATTAATGAATCTTGTGTGTCGCTGATAATGAATGAAGTCGCTGGACCCAGGCTGCTTAGAACAGAAGGCCGTTTTACTTGACAGCCTCCGTGGCGCAGTTGGTTAGACGTCGGCTGTGAAACAAGAGGTCGTGGGTTCGATTCCCGCATAGAATTTTTTTTTGGTCCAGAGATATTTTTTTGGGTTTGGGTGTTTATGAGACCGTAAAGTCTTTCGTATTGTTTACGGATTTTATCGCGGATTTGGTTAAAACCAAACCACATTGGAATAAAATTCCGTAAACAATAGTTTTATTTCAATGTGTACTTACTTATTCATTTTTAATCGATTTTCAGTGACTAGGAAGGATGATAATTTCTAGTATCGTTTCGGATCTCGATGTTTGTAAGAACGAAAAGCCTCTCGTAGTTTCTGATACAGGACACAAAACTTCATATTACTCTAGACGTCCCATTGATTTAGATTTATGTGAAAGGGAAGTTGTCACTTAATTTCAATTGTAGAGGGAGATTTATATTCTCTATAATTACATATTTATTAAATATTTTCGGAATTCGCAGTATCTCCAAGTATCTAAATACTTATGAAGTCCAAACGAAGTCTAATTTACTTACATCGACGATGTTTCATATATTTGCACTTCGCCAGTTTTCTGTCATTGTAATTCGTATTATTCAATTGCGAGGCTATAAACCGTAGACAGATCTATAAACAGATTCAATAGAAAATACTTCAGCTTTAAATTCGCGCAAACATTGATTTTCGTCACTAAAATACTGATAAGATGCCACAATAGCGAGCAAAGACACGCTTATCTGTCACATATTGAAGGGACTTGCAGAATCTATTTGGATTTTTGTATGTGGCTTGCAGGTACTATTTTTAACTTTAGGCACTGTCAAATGTTATCGTAATAGTTAATGTATGACTAAATTATATAACCCATTAATCGTAGTCACACTTTTGTATAAATACGACATTTGTCTACGAGAGAATGCATTAGAAGTAATAAAACAAAAAATCGCATCGCGTTTTTATGACAACAGCTTGACTTGTATTTATTTATTCTTGTCGTAAGTGGTGTCCTCTATAGTATATGCCATGTACTCATTTCTAAGCTAAAATATTTTCTTTTATTTTGTAGGCATGCAGCGCCTTGTACCGATAGCAACTTTTGATGTAGGTTTCTATATTTAACCGTTAGATGGCAGGGTATGTAATTTAAAAGTGTTTAAAGGATAGGTAATCGAAACGGTTCTTCTATAAAATATAGCACGGCACTAAATTATATTTTTTTGTATGTTTTTAGTGGTATTTTATTAGATAATGGAAATTAATACTTTTAAACATTGAATCAGAAGTGAATGAATGAGGTATCATTATTTGAATGTTGGTTAAACTGATTATCAATCCAGTGTTGCCACATATTTTGCAAATCCCTGACTGTATAGATTTTATGTCAAAGATGTTATAATTTTATGGTGGATACCGTTTATAAATAAAAGTTAGAATATTCTGAAATACTTTCAATTATAATATAATATCAGAGCGGTTTATGCTTAAATAAATATTTACTGGAATAATATATTTATTACAATTATATGGTACTAATCAAATATTTCTGTATTTTTAAAGGAATAAAATTTGTCTATAGAGTTTTGAATACTTTGACTCAACATGTTAAACACTTATCTATTATCGTACAGATATTACATAATTATAAATATAATTTTTATATAAGTTATAAGATATCTTAAGCGAGATAACACATTTAAACACATATCAAATACAACGTATTCCTGAAGTATTCATTATATTTTAATTATAAATAAAAAAAAATAACTTAGAGAAATATAAAACATTAATTTGAATAAATGTCTTATATCTTGTGAAATAATTTTTATTCACAAAAGTATGTGATGATTTTTTATAAAATCTAGGAAAAAATGCTTTTCAAGCGCATCATTCTGAATGTTTATACTACATATTGTGTATTTTATCCGCAACCATGGCAACACCGCGCGTCGTACATCATTTCGAATCAGTTCGAAGTTGGGTTGTAGTCGGTGTGTTTTGTTTTGTTTATGTTTTATTTTAATTTGAGAAAAAACTTTTCTCCACCGTCGATTTTAACAATAACATTAACAAAAATTAACATACACGTGTTGTGCGCCTGTGATATTCTGTGCTTGTAGTGTGAGTTAGTCATCTGACAATATTAGTTTTTTTGTGATTGTGTATTTACAAATATGAAAAATATAGTTTAGGTAAGTGAATTACGTTTTATTACACATTTAGGTATGTGACGTAATAGCCAAGAGCGAGTTTATGTTACAAAATATATGCACGCGGGATGTTTTGCCTTATTTGTTTGGGTTGCAAAATTTTTACTCTTGGCGGTTGACCTCGTTGCAAAGTAGGTATTGGGCTTTCCTCCGATGATTAAAATCTTTATGTCTGCATAAGATTGTTGTTCTACCATCCTGTTATTTAAAACGAGTTCGAACTTTTCAAAAAGTTTTTTTGCAAAATGTACTTATTGTTTTTTGATTTCACATTTCATATTAACCTAATAATTAATTTAATAATAGTTAATTTCAAAATTAAGTAAATTAACCAACTATTACTTCTACACAATTATTAAAGAGGTTCATAAACATTTTTTAAATATTAAAATTAAGACTACAAAATCCAACTTCAACAATAGAAATTTTAAGATAAAAAACAATAAATATCAAATCATTCAGACAAAAATAAAATTCATGAATATGTCATACATAAAATTATATTCTTACATACTTGTGTATGTGATAAAATGTTTCTATGAAATCCTTTTAGTCACTATTTTAATCTAATCTGTGAGTAAACAAATATGCCTAAGTCACACAAATATGAACCAACTTTGCAATACCATGTGTTGCTGGTTTCAGAAAATATTTATAATAAATTATTATTCATGCTAAAAGAGAATCCAAAACAAACTTATTGTAAATTTAAAAAAATATATTCTTAAATATTTAACTTGTATTATAGCCTACACCTGACTATTTTCTCCTATTATTATCTAATCTGTAATTCAATTATTACATGTACAAGAGTTTCACTTATTTCCAATTTCCGACCTCACTGAGAAAACTGGCTTAATGTTACCTATATCAAAATCTATATTAAATTTTTATGCAATATAACAATAAATATAAAAAAATACACCCAACTGTTACATCCACAGTCCTGAACTGACAGTAAGAAGGTCTCTCATATGTGAGAGGCAGCCTGAGTAGGTACCACTGGAACATCTATTTCTCCCCCAAAACAGCAGTGTAAATGCATTGTTGTGTTCCAGCTTGAAGGACACTGTAGTCAGCGGAATTACTGTACATATTGAGGCTTAACATCTTATGTCTCAGGATGGTGAACGCAGCGGAATGCCATGCATTGCTTTGTATTTCAAGGTGTTGTTTGGTTTTGCTACTGTTCTTAACATTTGCTCGTATCACTCACTATCAGGCGAACGGCATGCTCGTCTCGCCATTAAGTAATTGCAATAAAGAAAAAAAACTCGCTCTTTGCATTGTAGTGGTTTTGTGACAGTATAATATAAAAAAAGAATTCATACTGGCCATTGAGCAATTATTATAGTTAGTTAACTTTGTAACAATAGCTATTACATTAAAAACTCGCTCTTTGTATTGTAGTGGTTTTGTGACAGTATAATATAAAAAAGAATTCATACTGGCCATTGAGCAATTATTATAGTTAGTTAACTTTGTAACAATAGCTATTACATTAAAAAATCTCAGTGCACATAATATTTCCATTGTTTAATTTCCTCAGTGACAATGAAACGTATAAAATTAAAGGTCGTGTTTCAAATATAAGTAATATAAGTAAAATTTTTAGTTCAAGATTGTCACAAGACAATACAGTTTTTTATTCTAATGACTAATACATAAGTGGTCAGTAACAGAATTTATAAAATTTTGCAATATTATAAGAATGTTGTGGCAAGGCAATGGTACTATGGTACAATCCGGGGTTGGAAAAAGTGATATTGGGTTTTTCTATTGATTATTAGGCCGCAGTCAGGGATTTGTACTCTATATGGCGACAAGTCCGCCTATCACATTGTGGGATGGAACTCACACAAATTAATGTGGGTTGTTTTGGTAGTGCCTCAGCCTACCCCTTATAAACACCCAACAGTCACATACATAGCCCTGACCCCACATCAAGATCAATTAAGTCTTGTATTGATAAGAAACTACGAGAGATATTTCAGTCTCACCCATACCCGAAGCAAATACTTCGGAGCCACAATCGTTCGAACCTGTGGTCTCTCGATTCACAGTCAGCGTCTAACCAACTGCGTCATGGTATACCTATATATTGATTTAAAAAGGTCTTGCGACAGATATCTAAACTTCTATTTATATTGTTTTTTTTTATCCTTATTAAGTAAATACATATTTTTATCCATATTAAATCCATACCAACCCGCGTTAGGACTATATGGCCTAACCACTCTCAATCGTATTGTCGAGTGTAGAGGAGTTCCGTACCCTGCAGTGGGACGTATATGAGCTGATACAGATTAAATACATACATACATTTACATTCAAAATCCATTTAATTGTAAATAATCTATAATTCCCACAATAAATATATCAATACACCCACTGCATGTAGGATTTAATATGTGGTTATTACGTTTACAAATGAGAAGCCATATTCCAATGCCGTACAAGTTTCCATAATAAACATTGCTCCCTTGAGAGAATATTGTACATATATAAGTCTAATTGAGCATAACAGATTGCCGATGGAAATTGCTACTGTCTCTGTATATTTGTTTTTTTCGGCTGTAATATGTGATGTACATTATGTTGTTGTATTCATAATCAATACGATTATTAATAGAAATTAATATTAGTACAAATTATGAGTTCGATTGAGAAGGTGTAGGCCGTAATACGATCTAGCCTAGTGTGTGGCGGAATTCACATATGATAGAAAACATGTGCAGGATTCTCGATAATTGTTAAAAAAATATGACATGTCGAATGCGAAAAATAATAATTCCACACTGGTGGTAGGTCTCTCATATGTGAGAGGCCATCTGGGTAGGTACCACTGCAATGTCTATTTCTCCCGTGAAACAACACTTCGTAAATGCACTGTTGTGTTTCGGATTGAAGGACATTGTAGCCAGAGTAACTACTGGACATATTGAGACTTAACATCTTATGTCTCAGGATGGCGAGCGCAGTGGAATGTTGCTACTGTTTATGAGCGGTCGTATCGCTTACCGTCAGGCGAACGGCTTGCTTGTCATGGCATTGCAATAAAAAAAATAAAAAAAAAACTTTCCTTAAAATGTCAATATAAGCTCGTAGATTTGAAAGCTTTATTTCAAAAGCCTATTATTTCTGGTCATGTGTAAAAAATAATGCAATATAACCCTGAAAAAGAAAATGAATGTGTCACTACTGCCTTCCCTGTCTATCCTATTAGAAGCGCAGTCCTCAGTATCAGTATCAGTCACTCCAGTTATCCTATGTATAGTCCCACAAACTTATCTGACCCGGTGGGAGAGTCGCTGTAATCGAATTTGGTGTTGCCATTAAAAATAGATATTGCAATAAAGTGGGTAAAGTAAGATTTTTCAATCCGATCAATAGTGTCGGGAAAATGAGTGGACCAGTTTCATCTGCATGTTTTTTTCCTTCACAAGATTTTTAACAAACCTTAAAGAAGTCAAAACCCTTAAACAAGTGTATCTGTATCAGCCCATACACGTCCCACTGCAGGGCACGGGCCTCCTCTGCAATCGAGAGTACTATTGAGGGTGGTTAGGCCATATCACAGGCCATATAGTACGCCGCGCTGGCCTAATGCGGGTTGGTGGACTTACACAGGTACCATAGAAATTTTTATAAATCGCTTTGGTATGCAGGTTTCCTCACGATGTTTTCCTTCACCGTTTTAGTGCGTGTTTATTCACTATCAATACACGCATGACTCCGAAAAGTCAGAGAGGTGCCTTGAGATTCGAACCCACGGCTACCGTAAAATGTGGTTGTGAAATCTGGTCTATTTACCAACAGACCACCACGCACGTAATGATAAATTTTAGTTTATGATATGAACTTACATCTATTGTACTAGTACGTACAAAGTTCTGTTTTCGTGGAATTTATTTTGAAAAGCTGACAACACAAACCCGTGGCGGCAGCTACCCGATGATACAATTTTTCGAAGAGTATTATTGGTATCTGAAGACGCTTTTCTTCCTACGTAACATTTAATACCTGAAGTTTAACATTCCTAGCATCACATTTTAAAGTTTTCGGCAATTTTCACTAGCTTTAAATAATGCAGGAAAAATAAATACATTGATTAAACAACCAATGGCCGATATGTCAGCGACTGGCAGGTGATTGACAATTGCAAATGACATCGTTGTTTCCACTTTTGGCCACCGGGACAGATCACTTTGTGGCTCTATATATTTTTTCATCATTTTGGCATATTTCACAGTCAATAAATGTAGTTTTTGCAATAATTCATAGACAATAAGTGCACAGATTTCAATAATACTAATGAGAATAAATATTCTTGTCGGCACGATGTCTCTCCGATCACATCATCGTGTTTTTCTGATGGTAATGACTAAAATTGCATAATTATACGAGACAAAGAGGCCCCGTGGATTCATCTGCAGTCGTTAACAAATGTATTTACATAGACACTATAGGGATTTAGGTGGTATTATGGGGGCACGGACCTCCCATTAATTGATTTATCGCTACAATAAATTTTGTTTTGTCATACAGTCTCTCCGATCTGTGTATTTTGAATGAAATGTCTTTAATGTATTTACATAAGTTATACTTACTTAGTTTCCATTAAGAGAAAAATCCTTATGGTTGAATTTGTCTATATTTACTACAAATATTTTTATCGATAGTTGGTTGTGAGATCGAAAAGTCTCACGTATACTCCATCGGTTTAGGTACTTAACTAAATGTAAACAAACCAGAACACGTGACGCATGGTTGTTCAACATTTTATTGCAATGTCCAATTTACGAATATTTTCATAGTCAACCAAGTAACAAGTATTAACAACAATTAACAGCAGCTTATAACAAATAATAACTAAAACAGTAAAGAACAACGATGAACACTTCCAAACACTTCACCTCTTCACGAAAACAGTAAGTACATTATCGCATTTAATAATAATTGGCTGCCACACATAACATACGATGATGCTTAGTTATCCAACTTAACGTATAATTTTTCTTTTAAATAGTCGCATTACGATAAAGTTGTACTTCTCGATTTTGTAGCATAATATTTCTTGTAACTTTTATGAAAATGTTTTGGATGCCTGAGTGTTTGGGTCTTTTTTTATAGACAGGCTGCATTATGTAAAATTAGATATTTTAATTTAGGTAATTTAATTATGATCTCACATAATTTAATTGTTTCCAAGCTTACACATTCATAATTATAATCGTTATAATAAAATTGAACATGTATTGTAGTTTTACATTTACGTAAACATTTTTTTGTCTTCAATTAATTTTGAAATGAGAAATGGCAATGTTAAATAACCTTTTTTATGGTTTGTTTACATTTAGTTAAGTACCTAAACCGATGGAGTATAGTTTCTATTATACGGCACAAGAATTGCATCTTGGTAGGGGTTCAGGACTATAATGACCGTTGAGAGTACTTTTTTTAATAAACTACAATAAAGAGAAGGAGTTTCTCAATAAGCTGGAATCTTTTTTTACACTTTTAAATTCTTAATTCGCTCCTGTGGCGTCAATTAGAATAGTGTTAACATGCAATTTGCCTAGTACTTTCCTTGCATCGTTCCTGTATCGCGTCTGCCTATGTTATTTGCAATTTAAATGTTTCCTTACATTTTGTACGAGTTCACTTACATTGAATACAGTCGCTTATGACGTTACGATTCTATACACTGCGTACTGAAATAGCATAACTGGCTTTAGACTAAAAGCGGACAAGTTTAACAATGTTGGTGGATAAATTTAAATAAAAGTGACATAAATTAGGAATGTTATGCATATGTTTGTAGTTTAAGTAGTTTTAATGTGTTTATCGTATTTGACCGTCACGGTGAGCGGTTGTAAATATAAAAAGCAAAGGAAAAATCATATTTACTTAAATTAAAATGTAAATACTTTATTAAATAATAAATAAATAAATAACACCCAACAGTCACATACATAGTCCTGACCCCACACTAAGATCGAGTCTTGTATCGTGGGTATCAGGAACTACGAGAGACTTTTCGGTCTCACAAACACCCAGACCCGGAAGAAATATTTGTGGGCCGCACAAACATTTCTCTCGGTGCGGGGATCGAACCCGCGGCCTCTCGTTTCACAGGCGGCATCTAACCAACTGCGCCACGAAGGCTGTCAAATCCTTCAAAATTATACATCAATAAGATTCAGTCACTTTTTATTTACAGCCCGCTAGGCTGTTTTTGCCAAAGAAGGACGACAAGAAATTCTAGTGTTACTTTTTTCAAAACAAGTTTACAATATAATAATTATACTGTAAAATATATCATACAAAACCATCTTATTTTCAGCCTTAGGAGATCATGTGCACTTATTTGTTATCGGTGTTATGTTACGACCTTTTTCATAGACCTGTTTTAGTTATAGAATATTTTGCCTTTTTCGCTCAAACTGAATTCAAAAGTCGTTCAAAAGGGATAAAACATTTAATAACTAAAATAGGTTTATAAGCTCTCTATGAATAAGGCTGTTAATTAACTCCAGGAGCATGTGTGGGAATATGAACTCTAGAATTCTTCCGTAAATAGAACATATGCTTTGGTAATAAATGGAATTCACTGTGATTACGAAAGAGCATTTGTAGTTCTTATGATTTGTTATTTCAGAGGTAAGCGTAAATTGGCATGCGTTTGTACTTCGGATTTCTCGTTGATATTTCCGTTTACTCTGCCAGATTGGTGTCTAAACATTCATAAGAGTGTAAGTTTTGACGTTTCCTCTATTAGAATCGATCTATCCATCCGTCGATGTGCGTGGTCAAATCTTTAAAAAACCTCTATAACTTACTTGCACTAATAATGTTATTAAAATATCTACTATCTGTATGGTGGCCTCTTGGTTCCGGACTAGACGCGACTATCGAAACAGTGGTCGAGGGTTTAAATACCAAGGTATAATTCTAACTTTTCAGCGTCATGTTTGTATTGTTGGTAAATTACTACTTACTTGGAATCATCTATACGTAACCCATAGAAATTATGTAACCCGCCAACTCGTACTAGGCCAGCTTGGCGGACCATGGACTCCCCTTAACTTATCTCTTGATTGTAAAAGCTGTGCCCAACAGCGGGACGAATATGGGCTGATACAGATACAGATCTATAGATTGTAAAGGACACTTCTTGTATAACTCGGTTGCATTTATCAAATCATTATGGCACATTAAAACTGCGGTTGAAAGCGAGCGTTGATGTTCATCAAATTATTTCGAACGTGTTATACTGGTTTGGATCGTCAGATTGTTTTAACTAGTTCTGCGCCTAATTATAATTTTCATTGAGAATATGTTGAGGAATAGCTCTATGAATGGACTAGCAAGATCGCTATTATATTGTCTCTTAATTTTATTCGGCATTACTGGTTTTTGCTAAGAATGTTCCATCGTCTGTCGCTATTCTTTGACTACTTCCGTGGTAGAATTGATTTATTGATTGATTGCCGACTGTGTGTGAGAGGCGGCTTGAATCCCCGCACTGAGATAAATGATTTTTTTTTTTTATAATGGCCTGGCATAGTGGCGGCATTGCACCTGATGGAAAGTGCCAATGCCGCCCAGGCAGAGTATCCATTGGCATCGGACGGCAGTCTCATGCCAATGGAAACAATTATGCCGGCCTGCTTAGGTGCCTCTTCACACCACGGCGGAAGGACCCAGGATTGTAGGAAGGAGGGAACACGTGCGCCGGCAAACAATTCCACAGCCTGACGGTGCGGCACAGAAACGAATTTGAGAACCGTTTGGTTCGCGCCGGGATGGTGTGGACCGTCAAGCTATGGCTTCGCAAGCCAGCACGCGTGGTTCTGGTTAGGAATGGAGAGGAGGGGAGCAAGTTGAACAATTCCTCAGAGCACTCACCGTGATACAGGCGGTAGAACACGCTTAGAGAGGCGACATCTCTCCGGAGTTGTAGCGACTCCAAGTTGCTCGTAACGTCTGCATCATTCACAATGCGGATGGCCCGCCACTGCAATCCATCCAAGGCATCGAGCAGGTACTGGGCGGATCCATCCCAAAGGTGCGAGCAGTACTCCATACCCGGCCGGACCTGCACTTTATATAAGCGGCAAAGCTGACCGGGCGTGAAAAACCGACGCACCCTGTTCAGGACTCCAACCCTGCGTGATGTGGCAGATATTACGCCCTCGATGTGATTCCTTGGATTGAGATCACAGCGGATATCCACACCAAGGATACACAGGTCATTCCGCACTGAGAGGGGAGTACCCTGCAGAATGGGGAGGGGAGAGAACGGGGATTTTTTGCACGTGAACGCACACACCTGGGTTTTCTTGGCATTGAACTCAACCATATTCCTGGAACCCCATGTAGAAATGAGATCCAAGGTCCGGTTGAGCTCAATGACAAGATCTTCGCGTCCCTTCACAGTTTCGACACGGCAACCTGGAGGCCCGTAGTGGTATCGCCCATGAACCGTGCTGTCATCTGCATAGCAATGAATGTTGCCAAGCGACAACATGTCATTGATATGCAGAATAAACAAGGTGGGCGACAGCACCGAGCCCTGAGGAACTCCGGCATTTACCGACATGAGCGCCGAAGCGTGTCCGTCTACGACTACACGTATTCTACGCCCATGCAGAAAGCCGGAAATCCACGAACACAGGTTGCCGGGTAGACCGTATGCCGGAAGCTTGGACAGAAGACCACGGTGCCAGACCCTATCAAACGCCTTGGCAATGTCGAGGCTCACAGCAAGAGCCTCGCCTGTTTGTATGCTTTGCAAGTATTTGTTTCTGTGCTAGGTGTTTTTGAGACCGATAAGTCTTGATAAGATGAGTATGCCGTTTGCCTAATTGTTAACGATACGAACGCTCATCGACAGTACAAAAGCCAAACACTACGAATTAAAAACCAATGCTTGGCATTCAACTGCGCTCGCTTTCCTGAGACATTAGATGTTAAGTCTCAATATGTAGTACTTACTCTGGCTACAGTTCCCTTCAAACCGAAACACAACAGTGCATTAAACTACAATTTGACGGGAAAAATAGACATTGCGGAAGTACCTACCCAGGCAGGCTCTCACTTATCAAATTCCTACCAGTAAAATGTCTCTTAGTTTCTTACACGACACTAGAATTGTATTTTAGTGGTAAGGTCTTTGGATGCGACTGTTGGATGACAGTACAGCATCTAACTTGGAATATGTTGATCTCAAATACCCATGAAATTATTCCTTAATTCGATAGTCCCATCTCTCGCAATTGCAGGACTTGGGATGTGACCGTTTGGTGACACTGCAACATCTAACTTGGAAGGCATTAGGTATCAAATTCCCATTGAATGGTTTAGTTAATTAAATATTCTCATCTCTCGCAATTGCAGGACTTCGGATGTGACCGTTTGGTGACACTGCAACATCTAACTTGGAAGGCATTAGGTATCAAATTCCCATTAAACGGTTTAGTTAATTCAATATTCTCGTCTCTCGCAATTGCAGGACTTCTGATGTGACCGTTTGGTGACACTACAACATCTAACTTGGAAGGCATTAGGTATCAAATTCCCATTGAATGGTTTAGTTAATTCAATATTCTCGTCTCTCGCAATTGCAGGACTTCGGATGTGACCGTTTGGTGACACTACAACATCTAACTTGGAAGGCATTAGGTCTCAAATACCCATTAAATGATTCTTTAACTCGATAGTCTCATCTCTCGCAATTGAGTATCATTTAACACGTCGGTAAGTGGGTCGCCAGGATACATCTGGTTAATTGTAACGCGTGCAACACATTTGTAGATTCTATGTACTGGGGTCAGTGTGCCTTTTATTGATGATGCAACTTTGTGTATCCTCCTATGTTGTGTTCGATGTTTCTGCTCTATCTATCTCTTTATCCCCTGTATTTCTGTCTCTCTCTATGACTCATTTCAGCTATAGGTAGTCTACTTGTGAGTGTAGGGTTCCTCTAAGGATCACCACCTAAAAGTGTAATTACCTATTTTCAAAGTCCGGAAAAGGGCAACTATGATATTTTTTAAATTGTTACAATGAAAATATATTTATAGCATATCGTTATGTAAAAAGTTTAGTATAAATTTCCTCTGTATAATATTAATATAGATTTTGACTTAAGGCATAGTTGCCTGGAAAAACAAAGCACTTATTGAAATGGATTCATGAAAAATAAATTTCTGGCATGAGCAAAATCTATACTTCATAAACCCACATAAACATAAGAACAAGATGAAGACTAAAATTAAAATATAAAAGGATTTAATCACAGAGAGATTGGAAAGCGCGTGTCCACACATTAGCCGAAACCTAACAAAAGTGATCACGTCACAGTCTAGCCCGTTGACCCACTGTACTGATTCACATTGCGCTTGTAACTACTCATCCAATTTGTTCAATTTGTACTTTCTACCGCCCACCATACGTGTTCAGATGAATTTGAACCCTACCCTCTTAATTTTATGTTGGGTTTTTGCATGGCTTGTTGTTTAATGATAAAGGTCCATCCACATAGTAGTTTGGTAGTATTGTAGAAAAGTGGGTGGTGGTGAGTCAGTATTTCCTCGTTGGTGCAGGATGTATTATCAAGATATTTTGTATCATTATTTATTTGCCTGACTATAATCTGTATCTGTGTCTGTATCAGCCCATATACGTCCCACTGCAGGGCACGGGCCTACTCTACAGTCGAGAGAACGATTGAGAGTGGTTAGGCCATATAGTCCACCACGCTGGCCTAGTGCGGGTTGGCAGACTTACATACCATAGAAATTCTTATAAATCGCTATAGTATGCAGGTTTCCTCACGATGTTTTTCCTTCACCGTTTTAGTGTGTGGTGATTGTCTATTAATACACACATGACTCCGAAAAGTCAGAGGTGTGCCCTGGGATTCGAACCCGCGACCACCGTGAACATGTCGGCAGCCGCGTCTAGTCCGTTTACCAACAGGCCACCACGCACTTTCTATAATACCGTTTTTTAAAATTCATTTAAATAACCTCTAAAAGGCAGATTGGTAAATTAGAAGCTTCAGTTTTTATATTAACTCGGAATCAGATGGTAAGTCCACTGCCGTCAGGATAGATCGATTGGAAATGTTTAAGCCCTGCTCCTCGACACAATTATGCCGGCCTACACAACCGCTTTTTGCATAATTGTCAGAATAATCTAAGAAAAAAATGTAATATTTAGAATTAAGAATAAATCTGTTCTTCGGATCCGTTCATATCGTGACTCTTTGCAACAATAAATTAAATCAACTGACGTCAATATAAATAGAAGGAAATTGAGCTAAAAAATCATCTTACCTTGTAATGGTTTAGAAGTCTTGTTAATGACCTTTTAAACGGCGTTCATAATAATAATAATTTAAAAAAAACAGCCATGTACATAGTCCTGACCCCAAACTAAGTTCCAAGAATTGTGTCGTGTATATGAGAGACTTTTTGGAATCACAAACACCCACAAAACATCTTGCGTAATGAAAACATTTGTGGCGGGTATCGAACCCGATACCTCTCGTTTCAAAGCCGGTGTTTAACCAACTCCGCCAAGGCGACTATTGGGTGTATTTTATTAAATATATCTTTTTTTTATTAAAACGCTTTTATTAGCTTCAGACGAATGTTATTATGGAACATAATTTAGACCCCCTTCATTTTACTAATTCAGTATGATTAGATTTGGAACTTGAATCCGTAAACCAGTTGGCTTCACTTCCAAATAGTTTGATTTAAACTTCGTATATAGTAAAGATAAATTACATCATTCACTATTCAGACAGACATGGATTAAACCGATTCCAATAAAATGACGTCAGAGTACGCAATCGAATGTAAATTTATTTGAATGGTAGTGATTGACGGACAGTTTCAATCTCAATTCGAGTTGCGTATCGATAGTTTATTATCGATATTATCGATGACATTTAAATAGATAAATATACAATTGAAAACCGTCCAAATTATCAGTCCTTTCAGAAATTCAAAAAGTATGAAAAGATGCACCAAAAATTTTTCTACACTTAGACTCGGAATAAAATTAATTGTAAATCACACATACATTTTTCTCGGGTCTGGGTTTCTGTAAGGCCGAAAAGTCACTCGTAATTTCTGATGCCCACGACACAAGACTCGATTTCGGTGTTGAATTAAATTCATAACTTGTATTATGTATAACTGCTGGGTATATTTATTTAAAAAAAGATTACGCAAGCCAAATCACAAATAATGACCGTATTACTTCCTTTGAATCGCTGTCTTATACTATGTTTTTTATTAAATAGCTGACAGCCTCCGTGGCGCAGTTGGTTAGACGCCGCCTGTGAAACGAGAGGCCGCGGGTTCGATCCCCGCACCGAGAGAAATGTTTGTGCGGCCCACAAATATTTCTTCCGGGTCTGGGTGTTTGTGAGACCGAAAAGTCTCTCGTAGTTCCTGATACCCACGACACAAGACTCGATCTTAGTGTGGGGTCAGGACTATGTATGTGACTGTTGGGTGTTATTTATTATTTATTTATTAACAGTATCTGTATCAGCCCATATAAGTCTCACTGCAGGGCACGGGCCTCCTCAATCGAGTACGATTGAGAGTGGTTAGGCCATATAGTCCACCACGCTGGCCTAGTGCGGGTTGGCGGACTTACATACCATAGAAATTTTTATAAATCGCTATGGTATGCAGGTTTCCTCACGATGTTTTCCTTCACCGTTTTAGTGCGTGGTGATAGACTACACACATGACTCCGAAAAGTCAGAGGTGTGCACTGGGATTCGCACATTTAATAACAGTGTTTATACGTAATAACTGGTAGTTACGTTGTACAATGAAATTATCGTATTGCTGTTTGTATTCATTGCTCCTTTTCAAAGATTTCCGCAGATATCAATAGTTGGATTAAGACTAAGAACCAAGTAATGGGAATTATTTATATTTTATTTATTTATTTAATCCTTATTGCACAAAATAAAAATACAGTGAACAACACAATAATAATAGTACAAGAGCCGGCCTTATCACTCTAGGTAATTTCTTCCAGGCAACCTTTGGATGGATATTGAAATAGTAAAAATGAGCGGGCAGTCTAAGGTATATAAAATAGTAATAGTGGTTGCTATTTCAAATTAACATTTTTTTGAAGATTTAGCATGCTGCATATTTCTGGTATTGCTAATTGCTATAATTTTTTTTGCATATAATTTAATTACACTAAGTCATTTTTATTAACTGTCTATGAGTAGGGCCATTAGAGTTTAAAGTAAAGAATATTAATAAATCAACCGGCTCCTCAAAAACAGTGAATTTCGTCACCAAACTGTTGTTATGTCACAATACATAACAAAAATTGACAGGGATATATTTAAAGGAACTCGCGTAATTTGTTTATTTACTAAAAAATAATGTAATCATCAAATTATAATGACTAGTGGTCTAGTGGTCGAAATTCGACCAAATCAAGAAGAGAAAAAGTTTTTACCTGTATGATGATGTTGTTATTCTGATAATTCGTGCACATTTAAATGTACGTATCTCTCAAAATCACTTATTTATCCTGAAGTATATGCAATTACTGAAATCGTAAACTACAATAATTGCTTTGAACCAGCAATAGCAAATTATATTTTTTTTGTACCTGAATGTTGTTATTGCAGATTGCTGCTACAGAACTTCAACTACAGAACCCTATCCATTTAAATGTACCTTACTGCTACACAATTTGTATAAGCGCTCAGTATTTCACGTAGTATTCGTCAAATAAAACTTTTCTGTTTGACATTGAATAAAACCACATTAAACAAACTTTTCTGTTTGACATTCAACTATGTCTATAATAAACAAAAGAAACAATTTGAATATTAGCGTTCTGCACTTCTCCTACACATAAACTATAAGTGTGCCAAATTTTATGCTCCTGCGTCGGCGCAATTTTCGTAAAAAGGGGTCCAAAGTTTCTGCGTCACGTATTAATATATAGATTTATATATGTACAAAAATAATGTCATGTATGTTGTATATCTGCACACAAAATACCTTGGATTTCAACCCAAGCAAAGAAAATGAGTAACTAAGATACTAGCAGAGGCGTTGAATATGCAACGTCATTCTACCGCCCGTTATCTTGTCACTGCCGACCCCGCAAGTATCAGTTTTTTTTTCTGACCCGGCATAATGGCCGCATTGCGCCTGATGGTGAGCGTAAATGCCATCCAGGCAGAGTATCCATTGGCATCGGACGGCAGTCCCATGCCAATAGATACAATTATGCCGGCCTGCTAAGCTGCCTGTTCACACTACGGCGGAAGGACCCAGGATTATAGGTAGGAGGAAACACGTGAGACGGCAAACAATTCAGTATCGTCATTCAACGCTTTGAAAATCGAGATTCGTATTTAAGGGCACTGATTTCCTTGCCAATGACGTCATTGTATTTTATCAGCTCATAATCATCCACTAGTGAGCACGACACTATAAACAAGAGATCGATTGAGAGGGGTTTGGGTTTTAGTCCACCACGCTGGCCCAGTAAGGGCTGGTGGAAGTCACATTAGAAAATCTTGTTAAGTATTATCGTAGGGAGTTTCCTAATTCCTCTCGCTGTTTTTCATCACAATTGACTACCTATACATGACTCAGTGAATGCCATAAGAATCTATTTATTTTTGTGAAAGAATTTGTCTGCTAATCCGCAATATCCTAGCGTCATATTTTGATTTTAATTTATAAATTAGTTTACCAACTAAATACATAAACTAAGTTTGCACTTATGAATATTGGCAGAAAAAAGATCTAATACCTATATTATATTTAAATTTAGGGTAGCTCAGCTTTACTTAGCTTATAAAGTTTTTAAGAATATTATGAATAAACACATTCAGCTATACGTATGGCCTAACCCTTCTCAGTCGGACTCTCATTTATAATGGAGTCTCAGCAGTGAGCGTTTATGAAATATAATACAGCTTCCAACTTACCCTTTGAGATAAACTACAGTAAGCAGATTAGTTTCGCAGAATTTCGCGTGACCGGTTCAGTTTCGAATTTGCATTATGAGTTGTCATTGCGCATCTAATGCCCTCAGTTCCCACAGAGAAGAGACCAGGGTTCAACGGTTAATATTAACCACGCTCGTGACTTTAGACATTAAACTGTATAATATTATGGTGAAAAAAAATACAAAATAAGTAAAAGGTAAAAAAAAATGGGATTGCTTAAAATTGATTTTTATGTGCTTTGGTATAAATAAATAATAGGATATCGACTCATAGCGTAGTTGGTTAGACGCCGGCTGTGAAAGAGGAGGCCCAGTTTGTGTGATCCACGGGTATTTGTTTCCGGTCTGGGTCTTTGTGAGACAGAAAAGTCTCGCAGTTTCTGATACGACACAAGACTCGATATTAGTTTGGGTTCAGGACTATGTATGTGACTGTTGGGTGTTATTTATTTATTTATGTCTTCTCAGTCCTGCCTATGTCTTATCTATAATTTCCCTTGAAACTTACTGATGTCGTCCATCCATCAAGCCGTTGGTCTGCTTATTTTCCTCTTGGCCTCTCAAAACACCATTCATTTACCGCTTTATTCTCTGCAGTCCGTTCGTCTGGCGTCGACATACGAAAGATACAAAAACCGGTGGATACTATGCGGCCAACACAGCGCTTACAATGAAGTGCATTGGAGTCATATGGTATATAAAAATACTGATGTATAAGTAGTGTAATATATAGCTATTTGTATTGATTTACTAGGAATATTAAACCGGCACTGTGGATGACATCACACTACGCTAAAATAAGCTGCAAGCAAGTCTGCACATGTCGCCAGTGTATGTGTTACTTGCAGTTATTAAAAATAGGATTTCTAGGAAGTGTCCCGAGTTGATCACGCCTCTTGTACCCACAAACTTATCAAAGAAGATTAAATATGTTAAAGGACAATACTGAATGTTTTCGTAGCAATTTTTGGCTAAAAAACACCGTCATGTTTTTTAACCGACTTCAAAAAAAGGAGGAGGTTCTCAATTCGACTGTATGTTGCTTTTTTTTATGTTTGTTACCTCGTTTCTCTGTACTGTGTGAACCGATTTCGACCATTCTTTCTTTGATTGAAAGCTGATGCTTGTCATTTGGTCCCATAAAAATATGGTGAAAATCTGAGCAATATCTTCGGACCTGGAGAGGGGAACTCCTTAAAATTAAGTAGGATTCCAATGGTTCTTTTTGCATTAGGTTCATTATAAAAGTTAATTTACAGTGAGAGAGGAAAAAAGGGGTGGGGGTGAGGGGGGGTAGGTGATAAAATTAAAATACACGTAAATTCTAATATCTTCGGCAGGATTTAACCGATTTTAGTGATTTCTTTTTCATTGGAAAGAATGTATTGACAGGTTGATCTCAGGAACACAACATGGAGATCTGATGATCATTTTCGGACCTGGAGTGTAGAACTCTTCAAACTTTAGTAGGATTCCAATGGTTCTTTTTGCATTGGGTTCAGTATAAAAGCTAAGCTACAGTGGTGGTGGGAAAAGGGGGTAGGGGCAAAGGGAGGGGGGGGGGTAGAAAAAATAATAAACATATGAATACTCCAATATCTTTGGCAGCTTTTAGCCGATTTTAGCGATTTCATTAACATCGGAAAGAACATATTCCTTGTGGGGACCAAATCTTCTTCATTTTGATTCCTATCAACACTAAAAAGATAAAAATAACCAAAATTTTTAATAAAAAAATAAAAACCGACTTCAAAACAAAAAACCGCTAAAAACCAAAAAAATAACTAAATAATAAGTACCACTGCAAAGCCAAAAAATAATATTTGTTTCATGGAACTTGCGCTTGTTGATTAATTTGCTTAATGACTTGACTAGCCAACAAATCAAAATATATGCATAACATATTGAAGGCGGGCCGTACATATAGATATTTAAATTAATATAAGGCATAGGTCCTACATGTTTCGTACTTGGCGGCCCGCCTTCGATATGTTATGCATATATTTTGATTTGTTGGCTAGTCAAGTCATTAAGCAAATTAATCAACAAGCGCAAGTTCCATGAAACAAATATTATTTTTTTGCTTTGCAGTGGTACTTATTATTTAGTTATTTTTTTGGTTTTTAGCGGTTTTTTGTTTTGAAGTCGGTTTTTATAAAATATCAAGGTTATTCGTCTCTTTGTCCTGACTATATAAAAACATTAGTGACACATGTATTCCCAATTTACTGTGATACTTTAATACTGTATTGCAAAATTAAGATTTTTTTTTTATGTACGTGGGTGTCCTGGCACCTCTGCCTTCTGGGGAAAAGGCGTGAGTTAATGTATGTATGTAATTAAATGCAGGCAATAATGTAGGCATTTTGAAAATTACCCTATGTTCGTGCATCACCGCGACACATACAACACAAAGCGTTCCAATTCCTGACTGACTCACTTAGACCGAATGGTTGAGATCAACAGTCTTCACACGGTATATTGTTTGTATTTATTACTAGCGGTCGGGCCGGGCTCCGCCCGGGTGCATACACGTTTTAAAATGGCAGTCAAAATGTTTAATTCTGAATATCAGTTTAGAATATCGACCAATCGGCCCACGAAAAACGAACAAAATTTCCTCGTATTTGCTAGAAATATCACTACTGCTTTCCTCCTATAGGTCATAGCGTGATGATATATAGCCTTCCTCCTATAGCCTTCCTCGATAAATGGACTACCCAACACTGAAAGAATCATTCAAATCGGACCAGTAGTTCCAGAGATTAGCGCGTTCAAACAAACAAACTCTGCAGCTTTATAATATTAGTATAGATAAACAAATATTCATTGTGGGATAGTGTGACCAGCTGTGGGATTTATAAAGTTAGCTGCGGCCCGGTCCAGCTACGCCCGGGTGATAATTGTTTGACCAGGAACCGTTTTTGCAACATTTTTCATTATTGCTCCTCTCCGATTGATGACATAACGTGATGTTATATAGCCTTTCGCGATAAATGAGCTTTTCAACACTATAAGAATTTTTCAATTCGAACCAGTAGTTTCTGAGTTTAGCGGCTATAAACACAAAACATTAAATACTTCCAGCCTTACCATAAGGCATAAACATTTTCTAAACCTATTTTAGTGATCAAATATGCATATCTCCATCTTGTCTCGTTTCGCTCAAACTGAATTCAAAAGTCGGTCGCAAGGAACAAAACATTTAATACCGAAAAGGTTTAGAAACTGACTATAAAAAAGACCGGTAAATAGTTTTGTAAGGTTTGTTTTTATGACAAAGTAACAACCATAAAGCGCCTGATGATAACCACAAAACTCAGCTCAATCCAAATAAAGTATCGACGTGATATGTTCATTCCATGCCGATGGATACATCATTCCTGAGTATACAGGTGCATCCAGAGTGCGACCAGTCTGAAGTCATGTGGCAGTCCGTAATTTTTGTAGCTCTTTTTGCGAAATGTCTACTTGCATAATGTCTGCAGTCACTAACACCGTTCTCTAAAATCTATCTATCTTTAACAAGAGATGTCGTTAAATATTTTGATGTAATTTATGTTTCAGTGAACAAAGATAGATATAAAGATATGGTGCATATATTTATAGATAGCTAGAGTAGATAAATATATATGTTTATTTTTGTTTAATGCAGCGTGGAATTGTACCGACATAGTCATGGTAGCTATTTTAAACCATTTTTAAAGATAGATAGGATCACCTATCACCTGGCTTCGTTTTCATTCGCAGTCTAGATATACCCGGTATACACAAAATCTGTAAGTTAAACACAATATAAACATTTGCGTCACTCGAATAATTTAATACAAACTAGGCTTAGTCCACGTATGAATGACGCTGGACTTTAGTCGGCGTAATGCTGGTTTGTAAACATATCGTTGAAATTAGAATTATAAAAATAAAATAGTAGGGGGGGGGATGGGGGTATTGTTACAGGAAATAGGGTCACATAATAGGTCGTCTCTACAAAAAAAAAACTCCACATTAAATAATAGTTGATTGTACCAATTTTAAACGTATCAACAGGCTTTAAACAAAGCTTAAAAGCCGGGATAGTTGAATGTTACAACAAAAAAAACGCAGACTTTCCATCAAAACTTTTCTTCGAAGCTAATGACAGAAAGCATATGTTTTGCTTAACGTTTCAGCGAGAAATATAAAACTATAATGGCAGTTTATTTGTGGTTGCATTATGTGCGTTTTCGTTTTTATCTCCAGTTGCGGTTTTACCACGAAATCGGTGTGTATGCAATATTTTTAGCCTGAGGGAAAATGATCGTGTATTAGTCGCTTGATGAAACGTCTTCGTGTTACAGTGAAGATACATAATATTAGAGGTCCATATAGTCAAGCTTGTATCCCATAGGGGTAGGCAGGGACTATGAATCGCCACTTTGCTTCATCCTGACATATTATTTTTGTATTATCATCGCTTTCATCAACCTCTTCATGCATTCTCTTCGGCTAAGGGTATTTGTGACCAGAACCATGCTTAGGGTGTCACTATGTTTAGGGTCATAGAATTTCCCGTAATAATTCTTGAATGGTCAAGAAAGTTTTTAAGGATAGAAAGTGGGGATATAAAAATACCCTAGGGTTCTAGATATTTAGAGAATATCACAACTAAATAAAACGGAAACAAAATTTCTATTTTAAATTGGTGTACTCAATAGTAGTATCACCACGAAGCCAACTCACATAAAGTTATATTTGCATTGTCTATTTCTCCCGTCAAACAGCAGTGTAAATGCACTGTTGTGTTTCGGATTAAAGGACATTGTAGCCAGAGTAACTACTGGATATATTGAGTTAACATCTTTTGGCTCAGGATGGCATGCGCAGTGGAATGCTAAGCATTGCTTTGTAATTAAATGTATTGTTTGGTTCTACTACTGTTTATGAGCGGTCGTATCGCTTACCATCAGGCGAACGGCAAGCTCGTCTCGCTATTCATTGCAATTGCAATAAAACACCAAAAGGAGGTCATGGATTTCGAAACCACCGCCAGGATATTCGCGTCCAGTCCATTACCAACAAGCCACCATGCCTTCCACAGATTTGCTTTGTGTTAAACAATTCCAAAAGATATAGGTTCAGCTGCATCTCACAAATAGACAGGATCAGTCGGTCGTGGTGCCATTGTTTATCTATGCGCCGCGCCGCGTGGGCGAACGTGTATAATCCGCTATTTACAACTCTGAAACGCACGCATTCCGTACACACTATTGACTATATCATCACGCGTATCCCTGAGGGGGTAAATAATTAAATACGCCAAACAGTCATAGTCCTGACCCCAGAAGGTAAAAATGTTGTGTCGTGTATCAGAAACCACGAAAGACAACGGTCTCAAAAACACCCAGACTCGAAACAAATAAGGGGTTGAATACATAAATACAAACAACATTGAGTACAATTCTTGAACTAATCAGAACTACGAGAGGCAACGGTATTAAATACACCTAGACTTGAAACAAATACCTGTGGTATTAACGTAATTTAAAGATCACTTTTATCTTAGAATACTCGTCTTTGAATAAATAGCAATAGCAATTGATAGCAAGTGAAGTCGATACTAACATTTCACAAGTAATTTGCGATTTACCATTATGATAGACAAAGCCAATCGGCTAATATTTTTATACGATCTCATTATTTTCATCTATGAAGCAGTGAGTTTTTTACGAACCCATTTAAAGAAAAAACTGAACAGTTAATTTTGTGTGTGTAATAATTATAGAAGTGATTTTTTTTTTATATGGTACAAATTCTTGGTCGCAAATCGCAATAAGCAATAGCACCCTGTATAGCGTGCAAGTGCGTGGTGGCCTGTTAGTAAACGGACGGACGGAAAGACGCGACTGCCAACATGTTCACGGTGGTTGCGGGTTCGAATCCCAGGGCACACCTCTGACTTTTCGGAGTCATGTGTGTATTGATAGTCAATCACCACGCACTTAAAACGGTGAAGGAAAACATCGTGAGGAAACCTGCATACCATAGCGATTTATAAAAATTCTATGGTATGTAAGTCCGCCAACCCGCACTAGGCCAGCGTGGTGGACTATATGGCCTAACCACTCTCAATCGTACTTTCGATTGTAGAGGAGGCCCGTGCCCTGCAGTGGGACGCATATGGGCTGATACAGACAGACCCTGTATAGCAATCCGTCTGTATACAGGGTATATCAAGACTGCTACCGAAAACGAAGCCGGGTGGTAGTTTAGGCGACTTCAGACACAATGCAATAGAAAAAGTTGCAAAAAAAGCGACAAATTTTTTTTTGTAATTTTTTTCCTATGACCATATTTGGGTAGTAAATACATTTTTTCCTAAAATAATAGTGTAAACCCTTTGATTTATAAATAATCTAAGGTATAAAAGTGTTTAAATTATTATTTTAGCAAAAACTATGGATTTACCACCCAAAAATGACGATATTTAAAAAATCATAAAAAATCATTATCGCGATTCTTTGGGAAATTTTTAGTTGCATTGTGTTTGTAGTCACTAAAACTACCAATCGGCTTCGTTTTCAGTAGCAGTCTTGAGATACCCGGTATATATATATATATATATTTGGACTGCTCTCACAATTATATACTAAATTCAATTATAAATTCGTATTAACATTATCTAGATCGCAACCTGTTATACTATTACTGCATACGGTAATCCGATCTTGCAGCTATTTTAATTGAGACTTGCTTGTTTGTTTTGATTGGGTAATAATTTTGCTTATCAGTTTAATCTTGTGCCACTTTGGAAAGTAAGAGCTGACTTGGCAAGGAATTGTTTTTATTGCGTTTTGTATAGACATACATACATAAACTTACGTAATTTTCCCAGAAGGGGTACGCAGAAGTGCCAGGACACCCACATTTCACCTTGTATGTTCCGTCCCACTATGTGATAGGTGGCGAGACTATCGCCATATCAGGCACAAATTCCTGACTTTGGGCTGATAATGAATAGAAAAATCCAATATCACTTTGCTCAACCTGGGATTCGAACCCGAGACCTCAGCTTTGTAACCGTACCCTAGTATGTACCTTAGTACAAGAGGCAACAGGCAGTCGCAGGGCAGACCCGTTTTGTATAGTGCAGCTCGGTACGCCTTAATGACGGACATGGAACTCTAGACTTTGAGAAGACCTATCTTAGGGATGACGGAATTCTCATACCATATAAATTCTTGTAAAATCTCTACTTTTTTATATTATGTGGAGCAAACGAGCATGCGGTTCACCTGATGGTAAGTGATCACCGCCGGCCATGAACATCTTTTTTTTATAATGGCCCGGCATAGTGGCGGCATTGCACCTGTAAGCGCAATGCCGCCCAGGCAGAGTATCCATTGGCATCGGACGGTAGTCCTATGCCAATGGAAACAATTATGCCGGCCTGCTAAGGTGCCTCTTCACACTACGGCGGAAGGACCCTGGATTGTAGGAGGAAGGAGGGAACACGCGAGAAGGCAAACAATTCCACATCCTGACGGTGCGGCATAAAAAAGAATTTGAGAACCGTTTGGTTCGCGCCGGGATGGTGTGGACCGTCAAGCCATGGCTTCGCAAGCCAGCACGCGTGGTTCTGGTTAGGAATGGAGAGGAGGGGATCAAGTTGAACAATTTTTCAGAGCACTCATCTGTAACACCGTAGGGCATGGAGTTGCGTTGCCGGCGTTTAAGGTGGGAATACGATCAATATCTATGATATCTTAGATGAAGTTTTCTTTCACCTTTAAAGTGTGTGGTAATTGTTTAAACATATGGCTCTGAAAAGTTGAAGATGATCTTGTAATCGAACCTGCGACTGACAAACCATATCGGTTCTCTTGGCAACAGACCACCACGCATACAATTCTAGTATGCAAGTATTAGACTAAAAATGATTTTCTATAATAGTATTTAATTTAAAATATTTATCCCTAATAGTTATTTATTTAACCAAACCTACAGTCGTACACAATCCATTCGCAAGCAACATTTAAACCATCATGTGTAACATGTATCGTGGGAAAGGGATATGAAAGCTACTACAACTTGTACGCAAATAACACCCTTATAACTTGAGTATAGGGGTTAGAATGGGCTGTTGTTGGGCCGGCCGACAAAACGATCGGCAATTAACTGTCCGCAGCGAGATAAATGACGCGACAGCACAAATGGTACACAATAAATGCACTTACTGTACCATGAAGCTGTTATATTTGTGATACAATATCGCCATGTCGGTATAGTGGATTTTGATCTTTAATTTGCTCATAAAATTGGGATTTACTGGTGGTAGGTCTCTCATATGTGAGAGGCGGCCTGGGTGGGTACCATCGCAATGTCTATTTCTCCCGTCAAACAGCAGTTTAAACCGTCAAACAGCAGTTTAAATGCACTGTTGTGTTTCGGATTGAAGGACATTGTAGCCAGAGTAACTACTGGACATATTGAGACTTAACATCTTATGTCTCAGGATGGCGAGCGCAGTGGAATGTTGCTACTGTTCATGAGCGGTCGTATCGCTTACCATCAGGCAAACGGCTTGCTCGTCTCGCCATTCATAGCAATAAAAAAAAAATTTGGCCTTATTCATAGATATTATATAAACCTATTTTAGTTATCGAATTTTTTGTCTCTTTGGAGCAGCTTATGATTTTTTTATAGCCGTAAATGGTGAGACGAGCAAGCCGTTCACCTGATGGTAAGCGATACGACCGCTCATGAACAGTAGCAGAACCAAATAACACCTTGGATCACAAATAAGGCTTGGTATTCCACTGCGCTCGCCATCCAGAGACATAAGATGTTAAGTCTCGATATGTCCAGTAGTTACTCTGGCTACAATGTCCTTCAAAATCGGAACACAATAGTGCATTTACACTCCTATTTGGCGGTAGTTTACTTACATGACACAAGACTTAATTAATCTTAATATGGGGTCAGAACCTGTAAATTATACCCTATAAAACAAACAAAAAATAATTTCCAAACTGATTCATGCGTCTTTAAGCAATCGGTAAAAATAAGTAAAAAAAATCCAACTAATTGAGGAACTCTTCCTTTTTGAAGTCGGTTAAAAAGAACACCACGAACGTTTGATTAATATTTAATTACGGTTCAATTATGACCACTGTCGATCTTCTAATAAATATAGAAATGTTTGTCTTCACGTACGTATGTTGATAGTTAATTTATTTGCGTTACTAATGGCTTAAAAGTTTATTTTATAAACAGGTTGTCTGTTTTGTATTCCTTATTGCTTTGGAATAAGAACGATTTTAGATTAGCGTAATTAGGAGAATTTGTTAAATAAACACCTTCAATTTTCTTAGTGTTGATTTCATACAGCCGTTATTTAATTTGGAACCAATCTGTTGGAGATATTCGTAATAACAACCAAAGTGAATAATATATTTCCTTAAATATTTTTTACCAAAAAAATAAAACATAAAAAATACAAGATGGCAACTGAAAACCAAATACCTAATCTATACATATAAATAAAATTGAAGTGTCTGTTTTAAAAGTGAAAATTAAAAAACATGTCCTACTACATATCGTTATATACACGATACCTGTGCCGAAAATGATCTTAGAATTTTTTTTGTCTGTCTGTCTGTCTGTTTGTTCCGGCTAATCTCTGAAATGGCTGGACCGATTTTGACGGGACTTTTATTGTCAGGTAGCTGATATAATTAGGAGTAACTTAGGCTACATTTATTTTAGAAAAATAAAGTAATGTTACAATGCCCGCGCGCAGCTCACGCGCATGCCACCACTGGACCGTCACGTCGGGCGCCTCCCACCACTTCTCCCACCAACGAATCAATATCACATTTAAAAAATATTGTATATAAAGAACTTTTTCAATGAAGCTAATACAAAACACTGAAAATAAATGTGTAACGGGAGTTTAAAGCCGCTCGCTAAGAGATGGCGCCACCGTAGAATTATATCGCGGTATGGTTTCGTTACAAAGGTTGATAATTAAAATAAAAATGCAAAAACAAAAAACAAAAACTAAATAAACTAATTAACTTTTTAAATTCCACGCAGACGAAGTCGCGGACACAGCTAGTTTTTAATAATCGTCATAGCGCAAGACTAGTAAAGCTCGGGCTGTAAAGCCAAAGGGCGCGAATTCGATTCCTCACCAACACAAATATTTGTGTGAAGCACACGTATTTCTTTGGGTCTGGGTGTTTGTGAGCCCAAAAGAACTCTTGTAGTTATGTCTATATATGTGACTATTGGTAATATTTAATATATAAATAATATTGTAATATTAAAATGCCGGCAACCCTGCATGCCGCATATCTTCACAATATCAATGAGCGTTTCTCAGAAGCAATTCTAGCACTTGGCTTTAATTTAGCGCACCTACTTTTGATACCTAGAATGCTATGATTCTCAGCAATGGCGATCGAATTGATTGATATTCAGTGCCGGGCTAGGACATAATTGAATATGTGGGTGATAAATTATTTTCGCATTAGACGAGTGGCAATTGAAGCCGTGGTATAATTGTTTTATTCTCAATCATCTTTGTATGAGTTTTATTTAAATTAGTATTTAAACCGTTTTATTCAAAAGGACTGTTTACTGTCAATCTTAACTAATATTATAAAGAGATTAGAATATTTGTTTGTGTTAAATTCTTTCACCATTAAAATTCTATGTATATTATCCCTTATGGACATAGGCGATTAAATATTAAAAAAAAAAAGTTTTTTCTGCATTCAGCACCCGGGCGGAGCCGGGCTGGGCCGCTTGTAATAAATAAATATCAAGTTTTTGGTACAATTTTGCCGGCTCGGATTAAATCAAATATAGAGAAGCAGGAATTAAGTTTATCCGGACAATTTTCCTGGAAGATACTCTATCTGTAGGATACAACGTTTAAGATAAGGTGTGTTTCTGTGCCACATTGTTGGAGTACTATAAAACTATACAATAAAAAAAGATTCCGACTAATTGTAAACCTCCTCCTTTTTTTTAAATTCGGTTAAAAATAATTTGAACGCATCGAAAATTTAAATAAAAAAATTAAGTCAAATTATAAATTGAAGTTAAATTATAATAGAAAATAATATCGCTGTCGAAACCCAAAGGCCAAAGGTTTTCAGGACGCTTGGTGTCGAAATTTCTACTATGTAGGTAAAGCATATTTACTGCGTTATCTTGTTTGTAACGCAGATATTATCCTATGTAATCTCGCGTGATAGCGGATGTGCTGTCGAAATAACTCGAAAACGGTTATTGGGACGGTCATTGGCTTACATATAGATTTAGGATATAGTAAAACAGTCTTGTGTAGTAACTTTTCGGAGTCATGTGTGTATTGATAGTCCATCACCACGCACTAAAACGGTGAAGGAAAACATCGTGAGGAAACCTGCATACCATAGCGATTTATTAAAAATTGTATAGGTATGTAAGTCCGCCAACCCGCACTAGGCCAGCGTGGTGGACTATATGGCCTAACCACTCTCAATCGTACTGTCGATTGTAGAATAGGCCCGTGCCCTGCAGTGGGACGTATATGGGCTGATACAGACAGACAGACAGAAAACAGTCTTGATAGCTGAGCTAACAGATGATTTAAAGTAATTAAATCGTCGCTAATATTTCAGGATACTCGATTGTAGGAGGCCCGTTCCCTGCAGTGGGACGTATATGGGCTGATACAGATACAGATTTCAATTGGCACAATGCAACCAACATTTTTAGAATAAAGTGAAGACTTTGTAGCAATAAGAGACATACAACTAATAAACTACAGCCTCATAACAAATAAAAACCTAAATAATTTAAAAGAACCTACGCCAGAATATTGGAACGCAACTTAAATATAAGTTGCGCTTAACTACGTTAATCCCGCTTAAATGTACTGGCTAAGTGGGCCGTGCGCTGTTAAGACCAACTTACTATTTGAATGGCGGTCCAGTATTCGGTCGCTAGCCCCTCACGACTCAATGCTTAAGTCACTACACCATAGACAGTAAAACCTCTTTTCCGCAGATAATCTGAGCCAGGCAACTTCCTATGTAATCATACGTTACATAAACTAGTGTGTAACTAACAAATTGTTTAAACTGCCCATATCATATACTTTCTAATGTGTAGAGAACATTCCAGCGACTTTAGCGGGCACATGAGAGTTGTGTCTTATTTAAAGCCTAAATTAATAATAGCCTCGGTGGCGTAGTACAACGGTGCGGTTACATAGCTGAGGTCTTGGGTTCGAATTCCGGGTCGGGAAAAAAAATATTAGATTTTCTCTTTATTTATAGGCAGGAATTAATGCCCGATAGGCGATAGGCTCGCCCTCTACCTTATCATGGCGCGAAACATACAAGGCGAAATGCGTGTGTCTTGGTAGTACCTCTGCCTACCTCTTCGGGCAAATAGGCGTGAGTTTTATATATGTATGAATGTATTAATAAAAATAATTAATAAATAATTACAGCCACATACTCCTTCTCATCCTGACCCCACACTAAGATCGAGTCTTGTGTCGTGGGTATCAAAAACTATGACAGGCTTTTCACAAAAACCCAGACCCACAGCAAACACTTGTGGATCTCACAAATATTATTATTATTAATTATATTTGTCTCAGTGCGGGGTTCGAACCCGCCGCTCATGTTTTATAGCCGGCGTCTAACCAACTGCGCCACGGAGGCTGTTAAACCAAGCCAAATTCGATATACGAATAAAACAACTTATTCGGATAAAATCCGTAATAAATTGTTTTATTTCAACAGTCATCATATGTTAGTAAAAAAATAATGTATATAAGTAATTCGTTTTTTATTTATACGCTATGTTGGACGAGTTTTTATAAGCTTGTTTTTGTATGATCTTGTTTGAGATAGAGACGTTTAGTAAAGTAATTGTTGAATGTTATTTATACAGCAAATTATTTACTAAACCTGTTTGCAAATAGACGTGTAATTAATGTTTTTACAATAGTAAAGTGTAGTGTAGAAGTAATCGTTATATATTTAAATAAAAAAAAGTATATAAAAAATAGTACAAGTAGAGTCTTTATAACTGCAATGGAAGCTAAAATACATAGTTTCAATGTTTTTGTGCGTGCGTTCATATGTCAGTGTGGACATAAAGCAAAAACTTCTGCAGCAAATTTTCACAGTGTAAGTCTAACTTTAAAAATATTATTTAAAAACATATTAAGTATTATCGAAAACCTATGACGTATACAAATCGAAAGTGAACAAGGATAATATTTGACCTCCATTCGCCCATGACTTGCGCCCACGGCCGGCCATCGTATGAGTCAGCTGTCTCTCTATTGTTCTCCATAGTTCGTAATCCGTCCATTAAAGACGTGTCCATTAAAGAATGATTTCTATCGTTTGTAATCGGATTAAAATACCATGATTATGGAGATTGTGGTTTGAATATATGTATAGTATAAAGTCTAAGACATAGCTCTGAATTTAAGGTAAGATGCGTGTATTGATAGTCAATCACTATGCAGAATAAGGGTGAAGGAAAACTTCGTAAGGAAAGCTGTTTATGTTGTGGCTTTGTTGTATAAATTCCAGGGCATATGTGTATTGATAGTCAATCACCACGTACTAAACTATGAAGTTAAACATAGTGAGAAAATATGCATATCATGGTAATTCGTAATTTCTATAGTATTTAAACTACCAACTTGCACTAAGCCAGAGTGGTGAACCTTATGTTCTAACTCCTGTAAATCGTATTTTCGAATGTAAAGTAAGCCCATGTCCAAGGCAGAGCTCTGACTTTTCGGAGTCATGTGTATATTGGTGGTCAAATACCACGAGTTTTGATCGTAAAGAAAAACATTGTGATGGTCTTTTTTGTATAATGTCAAATTTTTAATTGTCGCAAAAGGTCCCGAAGTGTCGGCATCGGAAATATCGGGAAACCTTAACGGGATTATAATGTGTGTCTTTTCAACGGTTATACTTTAATAATAATTAATATTTAAAATCGAAATATTGGAATATAATATTTTTTCCCTCTCAATCAATATTTATCTATCAGTTGCATTCAAAACTGTTCTATGACGCCCCTAGTCATAACAAAATTTCCATTTAGACGTTTTTACGCATCAAAACTTTAAATCAACAACTCAATTCAGTTTTTATGGTATCACGGTTGCTCGTGCATTTAAAATTGCGTCAACATTAAAGGCCCGAAAATGGGCGATCGTGACCGTTATCTGCCGAAGGGCTGACCTGATAACTTGTAAACAAGTATTATGTACTTTTACGGTGAAGAAAAACATACAATATATACATAATACATAGTATAATACACTCAGGCCTTTATCCAAGAAGGGGTATCCAGATAGTGTGTGGTGCTACTAGGACACCCACGTTTTGCCTTGTATGTTCCGTCCCACGATGTGATAGGGGGCGAGCCCATCGCCATATTGGGCACAAATCCCTGATACCGGACCGATAAATGAATAGAAAAACTCAATATCATTTCACCCGACTCGGGATTCGAACTCGAGCCCTCAGCTTTGCAATCATACAGTAATGCGCTACCGAGGGAGTCAGTGTATTGCAGTCCAAATAGAATATACATATGGAGGAAGTGTCAATCGCTGGTTGACATATTCATGCCGACCTGGTGTAACGTGGCTGAACGGGAAGTCAATTTGCATGGTCCACTATGACGGTTTGACATCGTGGTAGCTATCAGGGCGAATACAATGTTAGCCCGTTTCTAGCGAAACCGTAATTAAAAATGCGGACACAATAATAGACTTTTTTGCCTTGATATTGGAAAAAATCAATCTAATTGAGAACCGCTTTTGAATTCGGTTAAAATATGCCTTATTTATTATCTATGTCTCAAGAAGAAGAAGAAGCTGAAGTTTATAGTCAAATGTTGATGTTCGTATTTTGAATTCGTAGATTTTAATTCACAATTCGAACAGTGTATTAATAAAACCTTCAACTAATTTGTTGGAACTAAGGATGGAACAGTAAATTGTAACCAAGAAGTCCAAGGCCCAACTTAGGTCTTAAAATACATTGTAGAGTTTAAAGAGACCTAAATCTAGGTTTTATGATGCCAGTGCCCGGCACGCGTGTTGCGGACAGACGCCGTAAACTTTTATTATACATGCCAATTAAGGACCTGGTTTTAACAACACATTGCGTTGTTCGCTATGTGCAAGATGACGGATTTGGCTGTAAATATATTATTTTTTTAAACGCAGCGTTATTCATAAATACTTATTTCTAAGTCCTTCTTCTTCTTCTTCTGATTGATTTCGTTGCGAGTTAAAGTCGAGTTAGACATCTCCGAAGACTCGGCGAGCTTCAATGTTCGGTGTCATTGTTTATCCTGCGATACAGGAGTTACAGTGATGGGTGTAAGGGACAGTCTCCAATATTCACATATTGCAGTCTTCAAATGCCCTTAATATAATCTGACTCAAAAACGTTCTTCACAGACGTTAAAAATCAGTAATCAGCTCATTTTTAAGAACTTTGTTTGTTTGTTTGTTTGTGGAAGTTTGATATTACTCTCTGTCTCTTTTCTGCGCAATATTTGTTTAAATATGTAGAAAAATACATATTGAATAGCAAAACTCTATTGTTACAGCCTGATTATTTTCGGATTTGTATTGTATTCAGGAATAGTTTATCACTCTTTGCCACTAGTCCAGTACGGAATGGCAAATACAACACAAAATCTTTGAAGATTTATACAAGGAATCTTGCTTTATGTTTTCCTTTGCCGTTAAAATACTATTTGCTATTATATTCCCTTAATGGTTTATTAGATTAACGCGAATGTTACACATTGAAATAAAACAATCATTCACGTATCGGACGGAATTTATCGGGGATTTGGTTTAGTTTTTACATTTTTATAAATCCCCGATGTTTCGATTACTTTACAGCTTTCGTGTTCACGAGGCAGACAACTTTTATTTTTTTTAATTAAAAATTTACACCAAATCCGCGATAAAATCCGTAAATAATAATTTTATTTTAATTATATTGGCTTGTCCATAAAGACAGAAGTTAAAACTTCATACGTACATAGTACAGAGAATTAAAAAGGCTACGTAGGTCGAGAGCGCGGCGGCCGTTCTTGATTATAAACTTGAATTTGCAACCCGGCAAGGTTAGCAGACGGGTTTGTCGTTTTTGGGTTGCCATGAATAATGTGTTGTGCAGGTTTTATATACTTGAGAGTGAGCTATTAATGTTATATACACCTGCTTTGGTATCTGTATCACCCAAAGGTTGTATGACTATGGCGTTAATGGCCTAATATAATAATGGTAATGGCCTGTTAGTAAATTACACACGGCTGCCAACATACTCATGGTGGTCTCGGGTTCTAATCTTACGGCACACATCTGATTCTTTGGAGTCATGTGTGTACCTATTGATAGATAGTCACTACACTTTAAACGTGAAGGAAAATATCGTGAGGAATCCTTGCATACTATAGTGAATTTGTAAGAATTTCCCTGGTATATAAAGTCCGACAACCTAGGTCAGAGCGTTTGAAACTTGCCAATTCTATGCTTATATGGCTAACTATTCTCAAATAGAACTTCACCATTACCAGTCTATATAAAAGACGTATTTGAAAATGAGAACACTGTCCCAAAAACCTTGATACGTCATCGGCAATTTGTGTCTTTGTCTGCTAACATTGAACTCTTCTCGACCGGCGTACTGTGTCTACGATACATGGTCACAATCGATGATCAATATGGTCGTAAAACAGAATTGGGGTGGGCGGGCCTTAGTGGGTCAATGATAATGCTAGGATATTGTAATAATTCTTATAGATAAATCCAGCAAGAGTAATCTAGTTCATTTTAGTTTATTGTTTTGTCATCTATGCACAGGGAAGTGGACAATAATTTATTACCAACTCCTAATAATTTAACTTTCTGATTGATTTCGTTGCGGGTTAAAGACAAGTTAGACATTCCCGGAGACTCGGCGAGCTTCAATGCTCGGTGTCATTACATTGCGTGCCACTGTTCATCCTGGCTTACAAGAGTTACATTTGTGTGATCCACGGGTATTTGGTACGGTTTTGGGTGTTTGTGAGACCGAAAAGTCTGATAGTTTCTGGTCGTGTATCGATCTGGTATTGTGGTTACACCAGACTTAATTGATCTTAATGTAAGGTCAGGTATGTATGTGACTGTTGGGTGTATTTATTTTATAGTATTGAGGTATTATAGAACAGACATCTATACTAATATTATAAAGCTGAAGAGTTTGTTTGTTCGTTTGAACGCGCTAATCTCAGGAACTGCTGGTCCGATTTGGAAAATTTTTTCAGGGTTGGATAGTACTTTTAACGAGGAATGGTATAGGCTATATATCATTACGCTATGACCTATAGGAGGGAAGCAGTAGTGACATTTCTAGCAAATACGAGGAAATTTTATTCGTGGTCCGATTGGTCAATATCCTATATTGATAGTCGGAATAGAACATTTTGACCGCCATTTTGAAACGTGTATCTGCACCCGGGTGGAGCCGGACCGGACCGCTAGTTGTGAATAAAATCTGTACCGTACCAGCCACCAAGAAATGGTGCGAGAGGGAAGAACATGTTGTCTTAGGAGTAAAAGGGACAGAAATATAAATAGCAGTAATCACCGCTCTTTTTTATATATTTTGTTCGGACTGTCCCATTTATGTCATCTTGAAAGTGTACGAAAATTTATCAAGATGTAAAATTAAGAAGTATTAATCGTCTTCAGTTAAATATTTTCAGCCAGCAAAACACAAAATATTAAAACTCAGTTGAAGCCATAAAACGTTGTGTAAGCGATACGGGAATGGCATCCAATATCTGCGTTGCCTTATACGTAGCCGGTTCCACGAACGCAACGCGAGATGCAACAAAAAACATAAACATAACTGCTTGATCGGAGGACACTTGGCAACTAGGATGTTCCTTTGCACGATATAAAGTTACATACAGATCAACCCTCACTGGACCAGGGTGGCTCTCAATTGAACACATACGATAAAACAACTATTACTAACTATACTTTATTTCGTAATGTATTGTATTAGATAATAATCGCCCAGACTTTATCTGGTCGTAGGTGTCATGTGTGAGAGGCCATTTGGATCAATAGTAGGTACCACCGATATGTCTATTTCTCCCGCCAAACAGCAGCGTAAATGCGCTGTTGTGTTTCGGATTGAAGAACATAGTACCCATATTAACATATTGAGACTTAACATCTTATGTCTCAGGATGACGAGCGCAGTGGAATGTCAAGCATTGCTTGGTAATTCAAGGTGTTTGGTTTTGCTACTGTCCATGAGCGGTCCTATCGCTTACCATCAGGTGAATGCAAGCTCGTCTCGCCAATCATTGCAATTAAAAAACAAGAGACTCCGAAACAATCGAGAATTCGAGAGGACTTGGTTAGTGTGCACCACGCTGGCTTCGGGCGGTATAGCGGATACTCGTTATAAAATTGATGGTAAATGACTTATGCCATTAAATATATTGGTAATCAATGACTTATGTCATTAATATTTGTGGTATCTTAGTGAACATGATACAAAGTTGTATTAAATAGTCAATTTGCCCTGACTTTGCCCTGACTTGAATTTGATTTGACTAAGCGCCGCGCCGCCGCACTGTTGATGAAATTCTAAGTTCGAATTGTCTCAATAGATTCTTTTTCGTCAACTATAAAGGCTTTTATTGATCCCACAGCTGGGAATATATTCTCTTTTTACTGATTTGTAGCTAATAAAATTCGATTCATTTGGTTTGCATTCGAAAGATTCGGCGCTTCCCGCTTTATATGTTAGGTATCTATTTGGGTACTTTTATGCCAGTCATTATCAAATTAAATTAATTAGTCATAAATTATTCCAAAAGTCTACACTAATTGTATTTCCTGCCATTTAAATGTCGAACAACAAATTCCTCCACACACAATCTACTAAATTGTAAAACCAGCTTTAAATTAAATTCTTGCGTTGTGTTTTAGGGAGTTTTTGAATACTTGGCATCTATTTGAAGGTACAGTCACATACAATACTGTCTGCCCACCCTTCATTGTATTGCCAAATGTCTAAATTATATTGATGTGTTCCGGCGTTTATAAAAACAAATATATCAATGGTAGATAATAAACTTTACTCTTGAAAAATAAAAAACATTTGTGCACCCAAGTGGGGCCGGATGGAGTAAAAATTAACTGATAAATAAATTATATAACCCATTAAGTAAATTGGCTATTATTTATCAACTATCGCCGACCTGATGAATTGCAAGATTGCTAAACGCTTTTTTTTTACGAAAAAATGTACCACCTTTACAAAGATAAAATACTCATACTTTCAAAGAAAAAGGCCATAAGAATTTGAAATCGCCTTACAAGAATATTGGAGGAATTTAAAGGACAAGAAGATAATTAGTTAAAGAAAATATTAATATAATCGAAAAAAAACTTATTAGAAAACCATAAGAATGATAAATTATACGCATGAATCATATTATGCGTAATAAATGAGCCGTGATGGTTCAGCGGCCGCGGCCTTGCGCGTGACATTGCCGGTTCGAATCCAGGAAGAGATTATGTTCGTATGCCATTAAATGGTACATCTTTGCAAGGTTTCATACTTAAATATTTACATGTTTTGTGTACAAATTTTAATTGAGCAGTTAATATGGTGCAGTTTCAACTGTCATTTGTTTTTTGATCCATAAATATTTGTTTCGAGTCTGTGAGTAAGGAATTAAAAAAAAAACAATTTCAAATTGTTTTATGACACAAGATTTACAAGTCCTGTACCTAAGAAACCATTAAGTCCTGTACCCCAAGCAGGAACATTTTGAAGTATCGTATAGCAATAGTATCGTGACAACGATTACTATACTATTACTACAACGATACTATACGTTAAAAATTATTCCTGCTACCACTTTTCATACATTTGTATAGTAAAACTATCGCTAGACTATACGATTACCATACTATAGTGTCGTAAACGTTTCCCGCTGCCATAATTTAGTTCCAAATACGCTCACAATGGCGCTGTTCAAATTCCCATACAAAATTTTACTATTACGATTACTATACTATAGAGCCAAATGTTCCTGCTTGGGGCACTGGTCCCTCACTAATATATCATGTATCAGACACCACATGAGACTTTTCGGTCTCACTAACATCTAGTTCCAAATTTCGATGTAAATGCTATTATAAATCGGAAATTGAGAAAGTATTCACAGCCTCCGTGGCGCAGCAGCAAACGCCGGCTGCGAAACGAGAGGCCGCGGGTTCGATCCCCATTGTTCAAATGTTTGTGAGGCCTACAACTTATACCTATGTCACAAGACTTAATTGATCTTAATGTTAGGTCGGGACTATGTATGTGACTTTTAAGTGTATTTATTATTCATTTATTTGCCCTGTCGGTGGGATTAAACCCGCGGCCTCTCGATTCATAATGTACTTAACTACTATTGTGTACGTCTAGATGTGCTACAAAGGTCGCCAAATGAAGTCATTACCAGTAAAAAATACCCATAAAAATGCTGTTTGTACAAAGTTTTCCTTCCTCCATTGCGTCGTGTATAAGGAAAACCTGTTATTGCCATTTAGGGCCCCGTGCCCGCATAGCAAACGCAACTTCTAGCCAATGTCGCGTATTGTGATGCTAATCGGGTACGCGAGACGTCACGGTGCGGGTCTGAATCAGCGGAGGTAGCGGGTGGGATTTTGCGATTTTTTAAAGGTCTTAACTTAAAAAAAGATTACATATATCAGCCCATATACGTCCCACTGTAGGGCACGGGCCTCCTCTACAATCAAGAGTAAGATTGAGAGTGATTACGCATGGTATGCTGATTTCCTGACGATTTTTTCCTTCACCGTTATATTGCGTGATAATTGACTATTAATACATACATCACATAACTCATTTACATTTTAATTTTAGTGTTGTATTTTTACTTTCATAGTATTAAGAATAAGTTTTTGTTGTTTATATATATTTTTTTCTTTAACCCATTTTTTTTTATTATTTTTCTACTTTAATTTTGTTGTTGTGATATACATAGGTACAGTTAATCTTTTGTCATGTACTTTATTGTTCGTGTTAATATTTAATGTAGAACCGGCAGATGGATGATTAGAATTTTAATTTAATACTATTATTATATTTATATTTTTAACTGGTCATATAATTATTTTTGTATTTTTAGTTTAATTTTTACCAATATTATTTTACAAAGCTTTATTATATTATCTAAATGTCTGTGCACGACGATAGTAATAGCGATGAGTTCTTTTCAGTGTGTAGTGATGATAGCTTTGCTAGTATTCCCTCAATTGCTGATACCCTCTCTTTTCAGTTCTCTGACGTTCCCAAGAACTTCAATGTAGTCCACTTGAATTCCCAGAGTATTCCGGCCCATTTTACAGATATGCTAGCCAGTTTTGACTGTACCAATATCCATGCCATCCTCGTTTCTGAATCCTGGTTAAAACCTTCTCTCTCTTCTACCACTTTCTCACTCCCGGGGTTCCACCTCATCAGAAATGATCGCACGGCTCGTGGTGGAGGAGGTGTTGCCATATATCTCCGTACACATCTACCTTATACTGTAGTGAGTGTGTCACCCCAACCTCCACCGCCAAATGCTAGCGAACATCTTTTCTTGGAGGTGGAATTTTCCCATAAAAAAGTATTACTCGGTGTCTATTATTGCCCCTCGCTTCGAATTGATTTCTTTCCTTCTCTTGAGGTTATTCTTGAAAATCTAGTCCCTTTGTACAGTCAAACCATAATCATGGGTGACTTCAACACCTGTCTCCTCAAGAACGACCGACGTTCTTCTTCCTTTCTGAATTCTGTCCGATCCTGTAATCTTTCTGTTCTTCCTCTTAGTGCCACTCACCACCCTCCCCACTGCACATCCTCGCTTCTTGACCTTGGCCTTGTATCCTCCTTAAACCATGTTGCAAAACATGGGCAATGTCCCGCTGACGCCTTTTCCTTTCACGACCTTCTATTCCTGTCCTATCGTATCCATCCACCTAAACCTTCTCCTAAAATCTTGTTGCAGCGGAACTTCCGAGGTATGAACCTTGTTGATCTTCGCAGGGATGCCGATACCATGTACTGGAGTTCGATGTTTCTCACTGACGATATTGACGAAAAAGTTCAAATATTTACACGTAACATTCTGAATATTTACGACATCCACGCACTAGTGCGGCCAGTCAAGGTGAAACACCTTTCAGCACCCTGGCTCACAGCCGAAATAAAGGAACTGCTTGCTAGGAAAGCTTCAGCCAAATCTAGGTACAATCGCCGTCCTAGCGAGTTAAATTGGGTCAAGTACATAACCATTCGGAATCACTGCAGTAAGGTGTGTAGGAATGCTCAACGCCGACATATTCACAGCTCAGTTGATAATGGAGACCCGGCTAAAGTCTGGAAATTCCTTAAAACGCTGGGAGTGGGTAAAACTCATCAAAATTCTATTCCTAGATCTACAGACTTAAATTCCTTGAATCATCATTTCTCGTCACCAAAGTATTTCAATACGATGGTCAAAAATAACACAATAAAAAATCTTTCTACCCGCAAAACTCCTGATTGTCCTGTTTTTGTCTTCAAACAATTTGCTAGTTGTGATGTTAGGAAAGCCATTACGCTCATATCTTCCAATGCCGTGGGGAGTGACCATGTTAGCCGTAATATGATTCTCCCTATCCTAGACGAAATCCTTCCCGTCATTACCCACATTCTAAACCATTCCGTGTCCACGGGCATATTTCCTACCGCTTGGAAAGAAGCACACATCCTTAGATTCACACATCATTCCTATTCCTAAAAAGCCTAATGCCTCTGTACTTTCTGAATTTCGACCCATTTCAATTCTCCCATTCCTTTCCAAAGTTCTTGAACGTTTAATCCATTCCCAACTGAATGATTTCCTTTCCAAGAGTAATCTCCTTAATCCTTTCCAATCGGGATTTCGTACTGGGCATAGCACAACCACCACTCTAACTCATATTACGGATGGCATTAGGTCGGGCATGGAAGAAGGTATGCTGACAGTCCTGGCATTGCTAGACTTCAGCAATGTTTTCAACACCGTCGATTTCGATGTCCTACTGAGCGTAATGTGTTCTCTTAACATATCTCCAACGGCACTTGAATGGTTTCAAAGTTACTTGTATGGGCGCCGGCAGCGCATCTGTGTTGAGGATAAGTTTTCCTCCTGGTGTTCCGTGTCTGCTGGCGTACCACAAGGCGGCGTGCTTTCTCCTCTACTTTTCGCTATTTTCATTAATTCCATCACTAATAATCTTCGTTCATCCTACCACCTCTACGCTGATGATCTCCAAATCTACACGCAGGCACCTCTGGACAGAATGGCAGAAGCTATTTCAAAGATTAACCTCGATATCCAACACATATGCAATTGGAGCAAAGCTCATGGTTTGACGGTTAATCCTTGTAAAACCCAAAACATTATTGTCGACAGTCCCAGATTAATCTCTAAACTGGACTGGGCCCAATTGCCAAGCGTTGTTTGCGAAGGTGTTATCATCCCTTACAGCGATACCGTGAAAAATTTGGGTCTGTACATAGATAAATGCCTCACATGGGGTCCGCAGATTCGTGAAATCAGTCGGAAACTCTTTACCTCGGCTAAGTCTTTGCGACGGTTACACAACTTTCTACACGTTGCCACGAAGATTTCGCTTGCGCAAACACTCCTACTCCCCATCCTTGATTGTGCCGATGTTAGCTATCTAGATCTCACCGAGGACCAACTAAATAAACTTGAGCGCCTTCAAAATTTCTGCATAAGATTTATATTTGGTTTACGCAAATATGATCATGTTTCTGAGTTTCGTGCTAAGCTTACCTATAAGACTTCGTCGGAATACTCATATACTGTCTCTTCTATACAATATTTTGTTCAATCCTATCACTCCTTCTTATCTCAAAGAACGTTTTCTTTTTCTTCACGAGTCACATACGAGGTCCTTGAGGTCGTCTGAGAACCTAAAGTTGAGAATGCCCGTCCACACCACGACATTTATGGATAAATCATTCAGTGTTCAAGCTGTTCGTTTGTGGAACGCACTTCCTGTTGTGGTGAGGCAGGCTCAAACACTGTCATCATTTAAAAAACGACTAAAAGAACACTACCTTTCTCTATAAACAGATAAACCGATTAGGACTATTTCCTCTTATTGATGATATTGGTAATATATACATACATATGTATATGTATGTGTATGTATGTACGTATGTTTATTTGTCTATAAATGTATATAAGTATGTATATGTTAAATACTTATGTATGTGTATATAATATGTATGTATATGTGGTATGTATATATATAATGTATTTATATGTTTTTTATGATTTTATTTGTCTCCATGCTTTCGTATCTTTATTTTACACTGCCCTATCTTTTTTCCTGCTCATATATCCATCCAATGGTTGTCTGGCAGAAATTGCTTTAGAGCGATAAGACCGCCATTTGTACTTTGTTGTTTTTAATTATCTCTAAACTGTTATTCCTTTTTATTGTGTACAATAAAGAATTAAATAAATAAATAAATAACTCCAAAAAATCAGAGGTGTGCCCTGGGATTTGCACCCGCGACAACCGTGAACTAGTTGACAGCCGCGTTTGATACATTACCAAGCAGGCCCCCATGCACTTAAAAACAGATTTGTTTTGGCCTTATTTTTTATTTCGTTGTGAGTCAATTTAGATTTAATGTCTTTTTCTACAACGAAGTTGGAATTCATAATGACTGGCAAAGCCTGGATATGTTCATAAAATTCATTAGTGCTTCACGTGAAGGTTTTATAGGATTTTAGGACCTTTGACTATATCGAATGGAATTTAAAAAGCAATATTTTACTTCATAATTTATTAGATTGTCAAGTAAGGCCATTCTGGGTACAGTAAAGTCATTAGTAGTCAAGTTATGTGCTTTCAAAAATCTGCTTATATCGATCACCCAATATATGTAGTTCCTCGGTTGTCCAATCGGAGTAAATGTAGTCACAGAACATAAGGAATTAAACAGAGCTATGTTGGTTACCTTGGTTTTCTGACGGACCACTTGGTTCCGAATTTTGTCCTTCAGAGAAACTCCGAACATAACTCTTCCCCATAGCGCGTTGAGCGATTTTCAACTTATCGATTAGCCACACTTCAAAGCCATATGCACTATACACCCTAGACTGCCATTTCTTTCTACTTAATTTTATATCCATCTAAAGGTTGCCTGAAAGATATTATTGTCTTGTGCAATAAGGCCGATTGTACTTATTTTTAAATGTATTTATAATAGTGTTTCCTGCTGTACAATAAAGAATATAAAAAATGGTGCTAGCTCAAATAAAAAAAAATTTTGCTGGCCCAAATCTTGTAACTTACACCGTTGAACTAGGTTTTACCCAAACAGCACAGCCCTAAGGATAATGTCACAAAAACTTAACTTATGGTCTATGATTCAACTCCTTTATAACTGAGTTTATGTATTTGGCTATGATTTTGCGCCTATCATATCCTAATTATTTTTTTATGGTTGTTGCACCGCATCAAAAACTACTTTTTAGGTAATTTAGACGTTCCTATAGTAATATTAAAAAACAATACCACTAAATATTAATTATTTCGTTCATGCTAAGAGATTATTCACACTTACCACATCGGCCTATTTTATGGGTCTATAGTAATTTTTTTGACCTTGTAAAAGTGTGAAGTTTATGTAGTAACAAAGGTTTCTATAGTCTATTCTGTTTCGATTCTCACGGTTAATATTTTACAGAGTATTTGTAAACAACAAACTTTACCATAGCAATGTAGACGTAAAAATTACAAAACGGTTTTTTGTTTGTCTAGTTACGTAAAGTATGCACATAGTATGTACTATGTCGTGGGCCGTTTGAAGGTCGTTCGTATGTAAATTGTAAATAAACCGGTTGTACAACTAGTTCTATCATTGATAAAACTGTGATAGTGTTATCAATTCTCTCGTGGGTTTTTATCACGTAGAGATTTTTCTAGAAATTCTTCTTAATAATCTTGATTGTTTTTATTTTAAATCCGTTTACCTGGTAAGCGCAAATGCCGCCCAGGCAGAGTATCCATTGGCATCGGACGGCAGTCCCATGCCAATGGAAACAATTATGCCGGCTTGCTAAGGTGCCTCTTCACACTACGGCGGAAAGACCCAGGATTGTAGGAAGGAGGGAACACGTAAGACGGTAAAACAATTCCAAAGCCTGACGGTGCGGCACAAATAGAATTAGAGAACCGTTTGGTTCGCGCCGGGATGGAGTGGACCGACAAGCTATAGCTTCGCAAGCCAGCACGCGTGGTTCTGGTTAGGAATGGAGAGGAGGGGATCAAGTTGAACAATTCCTCAGAGCATTCACCGTGATACAGGCGGTAGAACACGCTTAGAGAGGCGACATCCCTCCGAGTTGTAGCGACTCTAATAATAAAGAAGTCTAAAATCTATAAATAAAAAAAATAGATTTTGGTATTGACCCTTTCATTGATTTAGATCCAGAATACGGACAACGTATGTGACTGTCGGGTGTCTTCATTTAATTGATATTTTATACTAAGCTTTAGTGGCAGGTCTCTCATATATGAGAGGCCGCCAGGGCATATACCACCGCGATGTCGATTTCTCTCGTCAAACAGCAGTGTAAATGCACTGTTGTATCGGTTAGAATGACATTGTGGCCAGAGTAATTACTGGACATATTGAGACATAACATATTCTTATGTCTCGGGATGGCGGGCGCAGTGGAATACCAAGCATTGCTTTGTAATTCATGGTGATGTTTGGTTTTGCTGCTGTCCATTTTATATACATCCCACTGTAAGGCACGGGCCACCTTTACAATCGAGAGACCGATTGAGAGTCGATAGGCCATATAGACCTCCAAGTCAGTCGGCTTAGTGCGGGTTGCGGGTTTCCTTACGATGCTTTCTTTCACCGTTATAGTGCGTGGTGATTGAGTATCAATATAAACTTAACTCCGTGGTGTGCCCTGGGATTCGAAACCGCGATCACCCTGAACAAACAGCAGGCAACCGGGTCTGATCCGTTTACCAACAAGCCACCACGCAATTTGAAACGATTGTATTTAGTTATTAGTTATATTTTAATAACAAACATCAATAACAATAAAATCAAACCACATTTCAACAGCTTGCAATTTGACTAACAAGACGCACACAATCTATTTCCAACATCTCACGTAACAAACACGCAACTCCGTTTTATTTCTGTACGGTACAAATTTAACTTTTGTTTATTTTTTTAACGGTTAATCGATCGCCGTGGATAAATACTTTATGGCTTTGTCTATGATTGGGTTAATTGTTTTTTTTTTATTGATGTGATGCTCTAGTTGTTTGATTGCTTTTTATTAGTTATGGTGTGAATTTTTCTTAATTAGAAAAAAAAAAGAGATAACTTGCAAAACGGAAAGAAAAATGTCACGAAATACCAAAATTTTAATTGTTTGTTTGGTATTGTTATGTAAAATTCTTAACTTTGTAAGGAGATAGAAAATTAATATTTGTTTTTAATTGTTATACGCCCAAATACTGGAACGCAACTTAAATATAAATGGCGCTTAACTACGTTAATCCCGATTAAATGTACTGGCTAAGTGGGCCATGCGCTGTTAAGAGCAACTTATTATTTGAATGGCGTTCCAGTATTCGGGCGATAGTTAAATAAAGTTAACTTTTTTAACGTTACTTTGCGATAGTCGATTTTATAGTGTGTTAGATTTTTTCTTACTGTTTGTTTAAATCTTACGGTTGATAAAGTAAGATAATAGTTATCGCTTTGCATATGTGACTGGTATCGTAAGTTTCTGGGTTGGTTATTACGAAAACAATCTGCTGTTTTTTTTTCTTAGAAATAATATCTAAAATATTTAATTGTCTATATGAATGGCAAAATTACGTAATATTATCTCCTTTACAAACGTGTATTATTTTTTGTTATGTTAAATTAGTTTTCTGGAATTGATTAATTTTAAAATAATACCGAATTATTCACAAGCTATTATCTTAAGTAAATGTTTTTAGCGTTTTAGTAGATGTCTCATATCCTATCTTAATTAATGGAGGGCGTTAAGCAGTTTTGAGAAACGCATTTTTTATTTGACATGCTTAAAATTAAATTCAAAATTAAATTTTTCGGCATCAACATCAACGGCGAGTATATTACTCACCTTCGATTTGCCGACGATATTGTAGTCTTGGCAGAATCGCTGGAAGACCTTAGCACTATGCTCGAAGACCTTAATCGAGTTTCCCAACAGGTGGGTCTTAAAATGAACATGGATAAAACGAAGATCATGTCGAATATCCATGTTATGCCCACCCCCATTGGAGTTGGGGGCTCGACTCTCGAAGTTGTAGACGAATATGTCTATTTAGGACAAGTGGTCCGGTTAGGCAGGTCCAACTTCGAGAGAGAGATCAATCGGCGAATCCAACTCGGTTGGGCAGCGTTCGGGAAACTTCGCGACGTCTTCTCGTCCAAAATACCTCAGTGCCTAAAATCGAAAGTCTTCGATAGTTGTGTGTTACCAGTGATGACATACGGCACCGAGACGTGGCCTCTCACTGTGGGCCTCATTAAAAGGCTCAAAGTCACTCAACGAGCCATGGAGCGGGCTATGCTCGGTGTTTCCCTACGAGATCGAATCAGAAATGAGGAGATCCGTAGGAGAACCAAGGTTACCGACATAGCCCATAGGATTGGCAAGTTGAAGTGGCAGTGGGCCGGGCACATAGCTCGTAGAACCGATGGCCGTTGGGGCCGAAAGGTTCTCGAGTGGAGGCCACGTACAGGCAAACGAAGTGTTGGACGCCCGCCTACAAGGTGGACGGACGATCTGACTAAGGTCGCGGGAGGTCGCTGGATGCAGGCCGCTTTCAACAGGTCATTGTGGAGATCATTGGGGGAGGCCTATGTTCAGCAGTGGACTTCCTGTGGCTGATATGATGATGATGATGTTGAAAATTAAATTCGCGAGTAACTAAAATGTTATACCTATGGCCTTAAGTAAAGGCATCGATATGTTGATAAACACAGTTGAAAGAGCTCATTAGGCACGTGTGGTATGTCAAGGTTACTATACTCAACATGTGTTTGTCAGTTATCACGATAATTTTGAGACTATGTCAATGTACATACATTCTTAAATTCACGCCTTTTTCCCAGAAGGGGCAGGCAGTGGTGTAAACACACCCACATTTCGCCTTGTATGTTTCGTCCCACTATGTGATAGGTGGCGAGTCTATCGCCCTATCGGGCACATATTCCTGACTCTGGGCTGATAATAAATAGAAAAATCCAATATCACTGCCCAACCCAGGATTCGAACCCGAGACTTCAGCTTTGTAACCGTACCCTGGCAACCACCGAGGCAGTCAACTATGTCAATGTAAGAATTAACTAATATTTTAGCTGGGATATAAAGTATAAGACACTTATGAATGTAATAGTAATCCATGTAAATGTGTGCCTAGACAAGCTAGGTTAAAAAAAAATACTTACAATTTTTTTATTATTTTTTATTTCAATGAATGGCGAGGCGAGCCAGACGTTCGCCTGATGGTAAGCGATACGACCGCTCATAAACAGTAGCAAAATTCAACTGCGCTCGCCATCCTAAGACATAAAATGTTATGTCTCAATATGTCCAGTAGTTACTCTGGCTACAATGTCCTTCAATCCGAAACACAACAGTGCGTTTACACTGCTGTTTCACGGGAGAAATACACATTGCAGTGGTACCTACCCAGATGACCTCTGATATATGAGAGACCTACCACCAGTAAATTAACACCAATAAAAAATTCGCTATAATATGCAAGATTTCCTCACGATATTTTTCTTCACCGTTATTATTAGTGCGTGATGATTGACCATCAATACACATTACAAACATGACTCCGAAATGTCAGAAGTCTGAACTGGGATTTATTATATTTCCGCGACCACGCACTTTTATACTTTTTTATAGTAAACTGCACAGAATTTGGAATTCCCAGTAATTAGTGCACACATCCCGGGTCTATTTATAGTAGTAGTTATTGGGACGATGCGCTGTTGAAATGTAGGAAGCGACGCGACCGACACGATTCGATGTCTCGTTTTCACATCGTGTTGCCAAATATTATCATTGTTATCGATGTATGAGCGTGAAATACACTGGTTTCGATGAAATTGTTGCAAAATCTGAGCTGAGGTTTTTGAGAAAATTTGTGACATACAAACATTTAGCGAATATTTTAAAGACCTTAAAATATAGGACCTAGGACCTTATTTTTAACGGTTGTACATCAGATATAGAAATTTCGACCTCTCAATTTTTTAAATATGCAAGCTGTTTTTTTAATCATGGCTTAGTTTAATGTAAACATTATGACCCTAGTCCAGTATTCACTTTAGGACAGGATACTTGGAATAAATATTCTCATGTCCTCCTTTGTGGTCTAAATAAAAAAATGGGATTCTAGGGTTACAACACAGTAAATCCTAGCTAGCTTTAGGATAAGTAAGCCCGTATTGAGATCCTAGGAACGTCTTCCGTTACGATAGATCATGCATGCTGACCCAGTTTATACTGAGCTGTTTAGAGATCGTTTACCTTCCGCGATTCTATGTTTTTATTCGTTTGCATCCGTATTTTGTGAGTCTGGAAATTCTAAAATTGATAGAAATAAATGTAACTTAGGAAACTTAGGACACAACTTGTAAACACAGGACGTCTTCTTTATTTACAAAATATTAGGTATTAACTATTTATGTACTATTTTTTTTGCAGTTTCTTATTTATTAAATTTACTATTTTATGGTAAGGACAAAAACGTGATTCAAGGAAATGCAAATCCGAATAATAGTGACGTCATCAACCTGATTCTTAATTTTTGCGTCGGCAATTCTGATCTATCTAGAATCTAGGCACCTGATGTTTTACGTACGGCGTCCGAACATTCGAAGTTCGTGTCGTTTTTATAGAGTAATCCCCGTGGACGCCTGCCTTTACTATTAATTTCTATCGAAGAGATGTCACATATGCTAGGCTCGTAGACTTAACCGAACCGGTATAAATTGCAGTGTAATTGACAACCCAGGACGCGGCCTATCTCCCTAACAAGCCTCATTAACGTCTATCAAGATGTTAATTTTGCAGAGTGTACTCGTATGCACGTCACTCCATACTACATGCATACTACATACAATGTATGCTGCCCTGGTACTTTAGTTTGTTGAAAATGTTTTTAACCGATTTAAAAAGGAGCATTTTGTTTTTGACATGCATGTGTGTGTTGTATGTGATTGTTTGTATTCTGTATCAGCCCATATACGTCCCACTGCAGGGCACGGATTTAAATACCATAGAAATTCTTATAAATCGCTGTGGTTTGCAGGTTACCTCCCCATGTTTTCCTTCACCGTTTTAGTGCATGGTGATTGACTATCAATACCCTCATGACATGATGATGATGTTTGTATTATAATTATTATTTAAATCTTAATTGTACACAAACTTAAACCACAATACAGAAACATTAATTAAAAAAAGCCCAAATGGTGGTCTTATCTCTCTATAGTAACGTCTTACAGGCAACCATGGAATGGATTTAAGAGAAGGAGAGTCGCGCTGGTCTAGTGCGGGTTGGCGGATCTACATACCAACGTTTTTTTTTTACAAATCCCAAGGTATGCAGGTTTCCTCACGATGTTTTTCTTCACCGTTTTAGTGCGTGGTGATTGACTATCAATACACACATGACTCAGAAAAGTCAGAGGTGTGCTCTGGGATTCGAACCAGCGACCACCATGAACCTGTTGGCAGTCGCGTCTGGTCCGTTTACCAACAGGCCACCACGCACTTATTCATAGACAGTTTTAAAGTCTATTTTAGTTATCGAATTTTTTGTCCCTTTCGAACGAATTTTGAAATAATAAAATATAAGGCCTATTCGATAGTATCTATTTTACTAAGTCAATCGCTAATGTATTCACAAGTATGACTAAGAAATAAACCGCATACCTCATAAATCATACATAAACTGATTTTAAATTAAACCCACACAAGCAAGTTTACTGACCTCAATCTTAAATCCTACTTTCCTAGATAAAACGCACAAACCTAAAATGCTTGAAATGCTTGAAATTACAGATTCGATAAAATCTAAACCTAAATCATCATAACAAAAGGCGGTCTAGATTCACGTTGGTCTATTAGCCTAGTAATTTTTATGGGTTTTGAGAAAATGTTTAGACACGAATCTAGTGCAAATCCGATGATTTAATATCAGATTTCGTTAGCTGTAAATGGTATGATGGGTTGTAAAATTGTGTCCTAAATGTTCACAAATGGTAATTTGTTAAGTCCTTTTTTTATTGTGTAGGTTTATGCAGAAATATATTTTATTTTAAAATCTTACTTTGGTTATTTTATGTGGGGGTTCTTAATTTGACATTTGGGGGATGATTTCGGGGTCCATTATGGTTTTCCTTTCCTAATATATGTAGCTTGAAACTTAGCTAATTAGGCCATCTGTTTACTAACTCTACATAATATGATCGGATACCGCCCAGAATTGTGACGTATATGGATGGATACACATATAATTAAAAATCACAAGCTGTGATAGTTAATGTCATGCTGATATTTAGATCGTATGCAATCCGCTTATCTAATTATTATGACATTAAAACCTCAACGGAAATCCATCCAAATACGGATCTAACGTGTCCTTAAACTTTAATGTAGACCATTTTACAGTTACACTGCCTTACATCACATATAATAACGACTTCCTTTCATTTCGCCATACTAAAGCTTAACACTTGTTGAATTTTAATAAGCCCACCATCTTTGCAGTGCGATGATCCCAGAGATGACGTCATCGGACCACCGCGACGCGATTGGCCTAGTGTGACGTGGCCGTATAGTGATTGGTGCGCTGTGACGTCGACGCGCGCTTGATTGGTAGCGCGCGACGTCACTGCGCGCTGATTGGTGCAAAATGTCCGGGCTGCAGGCGAGGACGGAGGAGACTATCAATGGAGTGGACGTCAGAGAGCAAGGCAGCGCTTTGAGGTGAGTCAAACCTCCTTGCCGATATGTTACCCTGGTACTTTAAGATTGGTTTTTCTTTGTAATTTCGTCTTTAGCAGATTTTATTATACCTTCAATTAATAAATGATTACCAGTCGTAAAATGTTTTTAAGCGTAAAGGGGAAAGTATAATTATTTCATTGTATTGTTAGAATACTATGGACCCTACAACTCCTGAGTCGATTTTCCTTGAAAGTGCCATGTAAAATATTGTTATACGTGGGGAACGTCTAGGAAAAACATCGTATACGAATTATAATATGTATGCACACCGTTCAAAACGTCGAATGTTTATTCCATAAAACCAGAGTACATTCATAGCATGTTAGTTACATGCATACATTTTAAGGAATTAATAAAAGTTAAATTCTGTGAATTACCGCAACACGTTCATTCTTTATATCAGTTGTTGTTTAGGTAAATATAATAATTTATTCAAGGCTAAAATACATAAAATAAAATACATCACTCACGTCTGTTATGTTGATTTGAACCATTGCATTGTGACATAATGCTAAAGAGTAGAGGAAATACCGCGAAGGAAATATTTCTAGCAACAGAATTCGGTCCATTACCCTAATTGTTTTCCATCTACTTCACTCCTACGTACTTTCGTTATGTCCCTTCTCGTTCTGTTGTTCCTAATTAGATTTTGTTCGTGTTGTCCGCTCCTACATACTCATATTATGGTTGAATATATTTCCGAATGGAACGGTTCAGTCACATACACCTCCTAACATCTTCTGCGAGCCTAGTACTTTCGAGGCCTACATTTTATTAAAATGGGCGAATTTTCGTGATGCTTAGACGCCGGCTATGTATCGATCGACAGGCAGTGGCTTCGATCCTTGCACCGAGATGTTTGTTCCATGAATATTGTCAAGTCCAAGGACTTAACTATATACATATTATATACATACAATACAAGGACAGATTTCTAATTTCAAAATTGGTTAGGCCTTGGTTTGGTTGAAGTCTAAGGACTATTGACGGTTGGCGCATTTATTTTTTAGTCATATCATGTGACTGCCTCGATGGCATAGTTGTTGGTTCGAATCCCGGGTCGGGGAAAGTAATATTAGAATTAATTTTTCTATTCATTGTCAGCCTGGAGTTAGGAATTCTGGGGGCCATCTGGGTAGATACCACCGCAGTTTCTATTTCTCCCGTGAAACAACACTGCGTAAATGCACTGTTGTGTTTCGGTTGAATGACATTGTAGCCAGAGTCACTACTGGACATATTGAGACTTAACATCTTATATCTCAGCATGGCGAGCGCAGTGGAATGTTGCTACTGTTTATGAGCGGTCGTATCGCTTACCATCAGGCGAACGGCTTGCTCGTATCGTCATTCATTGCAATAAAAAAAAAATTGGCGATAAGCACCACTGCCTACCTCTTCTAGGAAAAAGGCATGAGTTTATGTATTGTATATTTGTGATAGCAAGCTATTTGTCTTTAAGTAAATATCCTAGTATTGATTTGCAATGTTTTTCACAAAAAAAAATCCTCATGGGTCGAATCACTAGGCATGAGTCGGCCATTGCTATGAGTATTCTCCATCTCAATCAAATGCGGCTGACTGTTCTATTTATAGAAGGAAATTCATCTAACATTATTCACATACAGGTTATTCCCTGACAACATAGTGACGGGTTAGGGTCCAACACACCGTAATTAAGTATTTATTAATGATTACTTTGAATATTAAGTCATAAAATAAATTTTCCCGGGGCGAACAAGGTGATATTGGATTTTTCTATTCATTATCAGCCCGGAGTCAGGACTTTGTGCCCGATATGGCGATAGCCTCACTTCCTATCACATCGTGGGACGGAACACACTGTGAAACATGAGTGTCCTGGCAGCACCTCTGCTTTGCCTTAAACTTCCGGGAAAACGGCGTGAGTTTAATAATTTAGTATTTACGCCTTAAAACAATATTAATTATGGTCCAACCACAAACCGTAGTTACAATTTCGTATATACCGGGTATATCAAGAGTGCTATCGAAAACCAAGCCGGGTGGTAATTTCAGTGACTACAAACACAAAGTAACTAAACATTTTGCAAAGAAACGCGACATTTTTTTTATTTTTTTTTTTTTATTTATCGTCGAGTTTGGATGGTAAATCCATAGTTTTTGCTAAAATAATAATTTAAAGCCTTGCGTACCATAGCGCCTTTAAAAATAAAAGGGTGTACACTATTATTTTAGAAAAAAAAAAACTATGTATTTACCACCATAATACGACGATAGAAAAAAAATATCAAAAAATTCGTCACAATTTTTGGCACAAAATTTAGTTGCATTGTGTCTCAAGTCACTAAAACTACCACCCAGCTTCATTTTCGGTAGCAGTCTTGATATACCTTGTATGTCCAGTGAAGGTGTTGTCAGTCACAGTCCGATTGGGTTATTCATCCCAAGCTAGAAGAGGGGGTGAATCTATTGCCAAGCATGATTTCCAGACCCGTAGTCATATCATTTTATATAGAAAACTAGATGTTGAACGTTGATGTACGGAACTGAGAATCGAATATACAACCCTGAGTTACACAATAATGAATGCTAAATGCTTTCATCGATGTTTCTTTACGAACATAAATTTATGCGACACGTTGCAATGCCGATGCTGATAAATAAGTCATAAACTAAGCCAATTATAATTCTTGCAAAAATCTTTCCCTATCGGAACATCGAACCTGAAACATTTAATTTGCTGCTAATGTAAGGGACTATAGGACTAATTGAGCGATAAATCCAACCCCAAATAAATGTTCCACCATGTCAATGTGTGAAATTTATATTAAATTAATTAATTCACAATTTCACATCATTTGGGGAACATGCAAAACATAACGAACAATTTTTCGCTCCGCTGACCACCCCCGGATGTATGCAGCTCAATGATACATTGCCATTGGAAATAAAACTTTAAATCACAGTAATAAAGTTTAAAATAAATAACATGGAGACAATTGAATTATCTAATCTGTACGATCGAAACGCAACCGTAAGTCTGCGGTGAAAACTAAACGTAATGTTCTACAAAAGTTTGTTATTGCTTAGTATGGCGTTGGCTTTTTGTTTGGATTCGAATCTTGACACTCATAAGCCGGGCATCGTTACCAAAACCTGTTCCAAAGTAATGCATTAGCAGTATTTCTATATTGTCCAGGAAAAAATTTAATAAACATAAACATTTTCATAAACATCGTGCCTTTTTCAAGAAGAGGTAGGCAAGGATCCTACGAAGACACCCACGTTTCGCTTTGCGTATTCTATAAATCATACCACTATGTAATTGAGGGCGCGCAAATCGCCAAAAATTTATTTAGATAAAAAAGAAGAAGAATCTCCATTTTTAATCAAACTGTCAACTAGGCATCTAACTATCAACTATAGGTAGGCAGTGACTTTGTTGTGCTGGCCCCCTGGCACTGCAGAGGTCCATGAGTGGTAGTCGCATCAGGCCGCTAGCTCGTCTGCCTATGGCAATAAAAAAATATATTCTAGAGGTAAGCCTCTCATACAGCCTGGATATGTATCACCGCAATTCTATTTCTCCCGCCAAACAGCAGTGTAAATATACTATTCTGTTCCGGTTTAAAGGACATTGTAGTCAGAGTAACTAATGGAAATATTAGTCTCAGCATGTTGAGCGCAGTGGAATGCCAAACATTGCTACTGTCAGTGAGCGGTCGTATCATTTGCCATCAGGGCATGGCATGGTCGCCTCGCCATTAATAGAACAAAACCTATTTCGCACTGCTTGTCTACAAACACTAATAACAGATATAAAATTAATCTAATTACATCACATTAACATGCTATTACAAGCAATTAGAGTTTATCTACCGTGATATAAACATTCGGGTCAATGATACGATGCATGTAAGTAAGTCATTAGTTATTATATTGGCGCTTTCATTCTATTTATACTTTTAAAACTATAACGCCCAAATACTGGAACGCAACTTAAATATAAATGGCGCTTAACTACGTTAATCCCGATTAAATGTACTGGCTAAGTGGGCTGTGCGCTGTTAAAAGCAACTTATTACAGTCGACTCTCATTAATTCAAACCAGCGATAATTCGAACCTCTCTATAATTAAATATAAATATATAAATATCTTTATATTTCGAACAAAATCAATACATTTTTATACACTTGGTAATTCGACCGAAAAAATCATCGCCATATAACAAAACGACGCGTTAATTCGAACTCAACGGCTTCCAACACTCGACAATTCAAAGTTGCAGAGAGAGAAAGAGAAAGTATAAATGTTTGACGATTGCTATTGATTGAATAATAGTTGATCAACACTTAATAATTCGAAGTTTTATAGTGTCTCTTGTAAATTTCGAACCATTTGATATTTCAAACACTCGATAATTCGTAATATTTTAAGAGTCCCTCGAGTTTCGAATAAACGAGAGTCGACTGTATTTGAATGGCGTTCCAGTATTCGGGCATAAAGGTTATATCCAGATTGCAACCGAACACTAAGCTAGGTAGTTTCCTTGACTACTGACACAAAGTAACAAAAAAAAATGCGAGAGAAGGGACGTTTTTTTTCCTATCGTACTATTTGGGTGATAAATACCATAGTTTTTTTTTCTGAATAAATAATGTACATCCTTTTATTTTTAAAGAAGCTATGGCACACCCAGGCTTAACTTATTATTTTAGCGAAAACTATGAATTTACCACCTAAACATGATGATATTCCAAGTATCACTAAAAAATTGTCGCGTTTGTTACGAAATTTTAGTTGCATTGTGTTTGTAGTCACTAAAACTACCACCTTCGTTGTAGGCAGCAGTGTTGATATACCCTGTATAAATAAAATACGATATGAACGAATAATCAAATACTGGTAATAACGGGAGTCGTTACTGGCTACAATGTCCTTCAAACCGGAATACGACAGAGCATTTACACTACTGTTTGGCGGGAGATACAGACATTACGGTGGTACCTACCCAGGAGGCCTCTCATATTATGACTTATGAGAAACTTATCACCAGTAAAGGATCGATCGAATTTCTACCAATAAGGAAACGAAACAGACTGATAATTTTAAACCTACACAATACAAACTTACGTAAATTGGAAGTAAATATTGTGTGCTATGATTAAACCCGATAATAAGTTTATTTACTGCAATATGCGGAAGGTATGTGGTTGTAATAAATGTAATAGTAAATATTTTAAATTCATGTTGCATAAAAAATATTTGTTTATTATTTATATATCCGTATAGTTTCACGTTTCGGGTGTTATTTTATAAATATTTTTAAACATAATATTTAATTTTCCACCTTTTATTTTATGGACTAAGTCTTCGGGCACAAGACTACCTGTGAGTAAAACTAATTAAAAGCAAAGAAAAATAATATACAGTACGCCAACATATTGGATTTATGTATATGTATATTATTTATAAACACTTATTACTTTTTTTTTATCTTTTATAAATATAGCACCCTACAAAACCCAAAAATATATATATACAAGACGCCTCAAGATCTGAGCCACCGATGTTTAAGATGTTTAAGGAAGAAATCTTAATATTAAACGAATTAATAATAATTAAATTCAGGATTCACATATGAGCCTACAATGTAGGATAATATATTTTTTATTGTAATGTATGCCGAGATGTGGATGCCATTTGCCTCATGGTAAGTGATACGAACGCTCATGAACAGTAGCGAAACCAAACAACAAATTGAATTACAAAGCAATGCTTGGCATTCACTGCGTCCGCCATTCTGAGACAAAAGATGTTAATTCTCAATGTGTCCAGTAGTTACTCTAACAACACTTTTACACTGCTGTTTGTCGAGAGAAATAGACATTGCGGTGGTACTCAGTGCCCTCTCACATATCAGAGATTTACCAATAGTAATATAATAAATTAGTGGAGACATGATAACGTAAATTAACATTGCGGTAATTCGTATTCGTACACTACAAGTAATTTTAATAACAGTATTATTATTTCATATTTTTTCCTCAATAGGACTTGTATGGGATACATCGTTTTATGAATTTGTTTATGTGGCGCCTGATTATTTTTTAAAGTACGTGATTTTTAAGTATTTGTAACCTATACCAAATTATTAATAAAATAAGTTATTTATACCAGTCTGATCTTATTGGTTTTCTGTTATCAAAATAATTTTTATTCGTATATTACTTGTAAGTGTCCCATGATTTACGTAAATAAATGAAATTATTGATTTTGGAATTCACACATAATTAAATTAAAGTATTTCAATTGTACTTTAACCCTATATTTTAACCATTTATTTCATATAAGTCACGAAGTTATATACAGTACACATAAAACACAAATATTTGTGACAAAATTACATGCCGTTTGGTTACTACGTCTTTACTAATTTAAAATGTTAACAGCTTTCTCGTTGCCAATTCTATTAGTTACATGGTTTAAGATAGGTTATTTCTCTAAATATAAAAAAACCTTAAATGAGAATTGACATTTGTATTCCTAAAGCTAAAATATGTAGAATAGCAATTAAAGATATGTATTTTACTCACCACCTCGAACAAGACGACATGTCACAACTGGCTAATGTCCAAAAATCACTACAGTCGAACGTCTCACTACAATAAAGTCCAAACGGGAACTGAAAATATCACAACCGTACTTAAATAGTAAATACACAGGTTTGTGATGAATCAACAAGCACATACGTGTATGGTTTTCCATATTATGTGGCGATTATAAAATTCCTGGAAGCGATAATTCGGAAAGCCGTATTGTACCCAGTTATATAATACGGATAAATCGCGAGTAATGGAAAGTATTGATATTATATAATAACAAAAAAAAATGATATGGAATTGAACCAGTGGCTTCTCGTTTCAGAGCCTGTCGGATATCACGCATGGGACTCCATCAAAGATTGTACCGATAGTGAAAATCTCATCAACTTCAATAATAAGAAATGCTATACATGTAGCGATAGGGTCGGAACAAATTTAAGACTTTTTGGCTCACAACTTTAATTGAAAACTAATCAACTTTATAAAAACAATAATGACACCTTTTATCTTACACTATAAACTTGTAACGTCTTCCTCCGTACTACCTTTATCCAACATAGCTAATTTTTTTTAAATCATTAGTATGCCAACGAAAATAGTGCGTTCAGAAACTTCCTGCATACATTTTAGATAATTCTTCAAATTTTATCTTTTTATGTTATACCACACTATAACAGTGAAGGAAAACAAGAAGAATCTTGTGTACTTGGATATTTTTTACGAAAATATCGAAGGTATGTTAAGTCCACCAAACAGCACAATGCTAACTTGGTGGATTAAAGGAACCAAACATCCAATCTTATTTAGTTCGCAGGATCCAATACATATTTACTATTTTGTCTTGACGCCCTAATCTATCTAACTGGTCGAAATAGGTGCAACAAGGGTTACGTTAATATCTCTCTCTCTTTCTTCAATCACAGAAAGTCCTCTGCTGAACATAGCCCTCCCCAATGATCTCCAAATCCTCTCAAAAGACTTGTTGGAAGGGGTCTGCATCCAGCGACTTCCTGCAACCTTAACCAGGTCGTCCGTCCACCTTGTACGCGGACTCCACTAGAGAACCTTTCGGCCCCAATGACCATCAGTTCTTCGCTCTATGTGCCCGGCCCACTGCCACTTCAACTTACTAATCCTTTAGGCTATGTTGGTAACCCTTGTTTTCCTACGGATCTCCTCATTCCTGATTCGAAGGGAAAATAGGGAAACACCATACTTCTTAAAGGGAAACACTGAGCATATTCCTCTCCATAGCCCGTAGAGTGAAATTAAGCCTTCGTATGACGTCCTTAGTGAAGTTAAGTAAAGAGGCATAAAAATTAAAAATTGATAAAGAGAGGATAGCTTCATGGCCTCTACTTCTTGTCGAGTTGATTTGAAACCGCACTGGTCCAAGACCGATGACAATATGATGACAATATGGCATCAATAAATTATGATCTTAGTGGTTTTATTGATGCTGTTCATGTTATTATTTCTGTTTTTTTTTTTTTTTTTGTATCCAAGAAATGAAATTAAAGTACAATAATTTAAAATTTTGTTACCTTTTCATCATCTTTATTACAGCCTACGTGGTTGTGGAACAGATTTTGTTTTTTAAAGGGGTCAATTTGCGGCTACCTGCCGTCTTCCTTGGAAATGTTAGTAGATTTTACTGAATAATAAATCTTAGTTCACATTACTTAAAACACCTAATTGCCTCGGTGGCGTTGTACAACGGTTCGGTTGCAAAGGGTCGGGCAAAGAGATTTTGGATTTTTCTATTCATATTTATCAACCGGGAATTAATAATTTGTGCCTGAAATGGGGATAGGCACAGAACAGTACCATATTTATCTGTTCTGTGGGGATAGGCATCACACCGTCATATCACATCGTGGGATGTAATATACAAGCCGAAGTGTGGGTGTCCTGGTAGCACCTATGCCTACCCCTGAGTGAGTTTATATATGTATGTAAAATACACGCATTAGTTTTAATAACACTGGTCATGCCACACGAACTCTGATGCGTGATCGTGTTTTGACTATCAACCCTCATTACGAATACACACTTAATTTGTTTCAATCACCCTCAGTTTTCTTGTGATGAGGTCAAGTTCATTTTCGGTATTGTAGCGATAAACACATATGTACGGCTGTGAAAAGCGTGCTATATATTTGTTAATTTGGTTGTCGTGCATTAAATCAACTTATATAATGTTTCTGCGAATATACCGAGACAGTGTATTAACGATCCTAACTCTTTTTTTAATATTTGTGGTAAGTTGACTTTCAAAACTCAAAGGCGAAATTTATCTAAATTTATTTTGAAGTGCTATCACGAGTATTTGGTTTCGCAGTGGCTCATCATGACAAAGCTTGGGCCCCACATATTTGTTGCATAACACGTGTAAAAAAATTAACTGATTGGAAGAAATGATCACGTCATATACCGTTTGCTGTTCCCATGACCATATGGACTGAGCCTAGAGATCATGATTCAGACTACATTTTTCTCTTGCTCCAATAAAGGGCATAAATACAAAGTCGAAACACACAGTTCGATATAATAAAAGATCCGAAATTCAAAGAATAATTAAATGTTTTAGAAAAATCAGCTTGGCGATGCTTCAAGAACGTGGTTGAAATTTTTTTCAGAAATAAGACTGAGAAGCAAACTGAACTGATTATAGAGTTCCTATTGTAATATAAAGCTTTAAGTTGCAATATAAATAAATAAATAATAAATAAATAACACCTAACAGTCACATACATAGTCCTGACCCCACACTAAGATCGAGTCTCGTGTCGTGGCTATCAGGAACTACGAGAGACTTTTCGGTCTCACAAACACCCAGACCCGGAAGAAATATTTGTGTGCCGCACAAACATTTCACAGGCGGCGTCTAACCAACTGCGCCACGGAGGCTAAAATTAATTTTCTATTCACATCGGTATTTTTTTCTAAGAGAATTTAGGGCCCGTAAGTGATAAGCATGGAGAGAGATTCTATCAGGATATTTCAAAGATGGAGAAGCGTTATCAGGGTAGATGGAGTCCAAGGATGTTGGCTGACTACTACTGGACGATCAAAAGGGACTTACGGAAAGTCGAATAATCTAGAAAATCATAGACCTTTTTTTACAAACCACATAATTTGCATACTTCTGCAGAACAATTTTATATTTTCCTTGTAATTCGTTTTTTCCACCAAATAAAATTGATACGTGATTAAAATAAAGTAACTGCGTAATTTTATTCACAATATTTAATACATGATAGAAACACAAAAAAAGTTTGTGTGGCACAACGAAAGCTCAATTTTGTAAACCAGTGTGATTAATTCTATTTTCAAATCGTAAGCTCTTTATCATTCAATTATTCTTACTTTTCCTTCCTTTTTGTATTTTACTGCGTATTTTTTTTAGGAACGTTTCATTAATTTTATCTCTGGTATTCCCGTTAATTATATTAATCAAAGGTCGTAATGCTAGTCGTTAGCATTGCTGCAAGGATAAAATCCTGGTAAAAACAGGTTTGACGCCATCAAATGTTACATTTATATTCGATTCTTCCTCTACCACTCGGCGTTATCTTTGTAGGTTACACGAAATACGGCTGCTTTTATAAATGGTATAGTCAAACCTCAAAGCTTCGGCGCTCCTAGGTTTGACCATCCAATCATCAGGTCTGATATGAAGCCTTAGTCAAAGCCCAAACAAATTAAGTTTTTCAGCCTGCGATTAAAGATTTTTCGTCAAACCTAGAGGAAACTAATTTGTTGAGATAAATGACGTAACTAAATTTAATGAAATGCGGTTTGACCATTTGATGACCTTTATGATATAATTAAAAAAACGGAAATTAACTAACCTAATCTAACGACTGTTTCGTTGCAGGCTGGTAATTTGATTCATGGAATTATTTCATGGAATGGTGAGACGAGCATGACGTTCGCCTGATGGTAAGCGATGCGACCGCTCATGAACAGTAGCAGAACCAAACAACACCTTGAATTACAAATAATGCTTGGCATTCCACTGCGCTCGCCACCTTGAGACGTAAGATGTTAAGTTTCAATATGTCCAGTAGTTACTCTGGCTACAGTGTCCTTCAAACCGAAAAACAACAGTGCATTTACACTGCTATTTATATGAGTGAAAAAGTACCTACATTCGTTTTAGCTTAGTAGAATTATGTTACGTGATACCCCCCTCTCCCCCCCCTTTTCAATTTGCTGTAATGTATTGGGTTTTTCAGTGGCTCAGGAATGCCAGTAATATTTATCATTTGTGATGAGGTGTCTATAACTTGTGAATTTTACTGGTGATAGGTCTCTCATATGTGATAAGCTGCCTAGGTAGGTAACACTGCAATGTCTATTTCTTCCGCAAAACAGCAGTATAAATGTACTGTTGTGTTCCAGTCAGAAGGATATTATAGTCAGAGTAACTACTGGACATTTTGAAACTGAACATCTTAAATAAAGTAAAGTCTCAATATGGCAAGGGTAGTGGAATGCCAAGCATTGCTACTGTCCATTACCGGTCGTATCGCTTACCATCAAGCGAAAGGCATGCTCGTCTCGCCATTGATAGCATCAAAATTGTGGTTCTAAAGCTTACAGAAGATTCACAAGTTACATTGCCCTTACACCGTTGTAAGATATCATTACGAGTATGTTAATTAACTGGCTAGTAACAGTAACTCGTGATTCATGATTACAATACAAAAAAATTGTTATTTTACTAATGCAGGACACCTCAAAAAAGCCACATACGAATATCATGCTCCCAATCATACGGATTTTTTCTAAAAGCTTTTCAAAAAATAAATTAAAAAATCAAGTGTAGAATCTCAGCCCTTTTGCCTATTAACAATATGCAAGAAGTCCATGAGAGGGTATTAGTGTCGATGTGCGGTGAGCCGAAGCCGTATGCCTCGCCAAGGGTACGAATCTGAAGCCTTGCAGTGGACTCCACGTGCTCACTCGCGCGACGTAATTTAACTAGGAATGTTGCTGGGGTTACTCGGGATAACATTGTTGCATAGTTTGTTGGCAGAGCGAGATTTATCATTGGGCTTTTTAGTTGTGTATGTTAATTTTCCGTAAGTAAATGTACAAAACAATAACATTTCAATTCATCAACAATGAACTAAAATACCTTGGATTGTAAAAACAAGATTGAATATTTAAACTTAAAATAGAACAAAGTAACGTGTATGTATATATCAGCCCATATACGTCCCACTGCAGGGCACGGGCCTCCTCTACAATCCAGCGTACGATTGAGAGTCGTTAAGCTATACAGTCCATATGTATTAATACTAATGTAAAAATCACTAAAATAAAATACCCATATCCTATACCATATTTAGCTAATGTAGCTATTTTACAAAACACTCAGATTTTCTTATTAAAAAATAAATCTTCATATGAACAGTCAACTACACATCCATTACATAGTTAAAACAGCACATTAAATAACTTAATGCAACATTTCTAAACCAAGGAAACCGTAGTCTTACATCAAAGAGGAAACGATTTTTCAGAGGCGACATCAAACGTCCATTCGGTTTATTGCCTAACAAAATAAACAAATCCGACCGCCTGCACAAACAATTAAGCTAAATTGATGCAACTATGAGGGGTCGATGAACCGGCAGCTGTTTATTCCTGGTTGGCATAGATTAAAGGATTTGTAGATGCGATGTTTCTTTGAGTTGAGTATGAGATTTTTATGTTTGTGTTGAATGTTGAGTTTGTTATCCGTTGGAATTCATTTTAGTCCATTTTTATAATTCCTGTCAGAATAAACTTCGACGAACTGATGCATAATGCTCCGAAAATTAATACCGTGCTTGTAAAAATAGGTAAAAAATAAAATTTCAATATCCCTGCATTTTTTTTCTCTAATCGAAATCTCTTCATAATTCGTATCTCTACCATTGCTAATATTTGTGCAGATTAAGTACTACTTAAATATTTGAATTAAAAATGGGGAATAGGGACAAGGTCAGAACTACAGTAAACCTTCATGAATGTGTTATAAGATAAAGAAAAACTAAACAAAGTTGAAACGAATGTTTGTACAGCCGATATCTCAAATTTATAGCTTCTGCCTGTCGCATGCATGAGACATAATAATATTATAATCCTAAATGTTCCCTTTTTTAAACAGGAATTTCTAGTCTAAATTTTAAACCAGTTCACTCCCATGCATCTTGTAAAAAAAACAGTGATAAATATAATTTTATGAAGTACAAATTAATTCTACCACTAAACTTATCTAGTACATGTCGCTTCTACAAATTAACAAATACTCTATGGCACAGATCAACAAGTGTGACGAAGGAATGATTGCTCGGAATATGTGTTTTATTTGTATTTTATATTTATTTCTATTTCTAATTTTATTATACGCTGCGGAAACCAGTGACTCACGGATATAAACTTGTCTGTGGTTTTGTGATGTCATCTTTGATTGGTGAGAGTAACTTTTTTATGACGTAAGAGGGAAAGAAGGAACGGAGTAAGTGTTAAATGATCTAAATTATATTGAGTGCTCGGTGGTCTGAATTTAGTTAGCAGGTTCGAATCTTGAGGCTATCTTCTGATCGGAATTATGTTTATATTGATTATAACGGACTTTAAATGTGATGAAAATCCTAAGGAAACTGCATGCTATGATCACTGTATTATAAACTTATTTTGAAAAGAGCAACTCTAGAGTTTCTTGCCCGTTCTTCTCTGGCGAAAACAGCCTTGTGAACTGGGTGGTAGTGGAAAAAAAGTGACTGAATCTAAATAGTGTATGACATTTTATGGATTCAATAAATATTTTCATTGCATTTCATGCACTAGAGATCTTCACAAGATCTTTTCCTAACTGTTTAATGTTGTGATTGTACTTATTTTGAATTCTGTTTAATTTTGTGGTTATACTTAGATTGTACTATTTATGTGACTATTGGGTGTTATTTATTTATTTATTTTGAAATAATTACATTTCTGCTGTCGAAAAACATAGATCAAAGAACATGCATCAAATTTAAAAAACACACTGTCACAAGTGTATTACATGATCTAATATAATATAATTTATATCTGAGGGTTACTGCTTTGTAGGGGACAAAATAGAAATTGATGATTAAATAGTTGAAACAAGACTATTATTTTTTGTGGTCACGGGGCGGACCACGAAAGCTGTAAAGTGATAGAAACGTCGGGAATTAAAAAAAATTAAAAATTAAACTAAATCCGCGATAGAATCCGTAAATAATAGTCTTGTTTCAATGTGTAACATTCGCGTAAATCTAAGAGATTAAATAGTTTTTGAGAAAAATGGAAATTTACCTTATTTTTTGAACAGACTGTGTATATTGGCTGATATTATTTATAACATCACTATTTCAAGGCCAAATATCTTTCTCCCCTACAAGTCAAAGTTCATACTACTAAATTAATAAATACTAACGATGATTTATTATCCGGAGCGCTAATCCAATAATGTTTGTTTATGGTTATCCCCCATGAAACATGACGTTTCTACGACATGCAAGAGATGAATTGTTGTTGTATGCCCTTCTATAGTCCCTATGTGGATTGTTTAGGTTATAAGCTTAGGAACTGTTGGAAGAGAATCGTGATGTAGTGGGTTTGATTCCGGTTAAAAAAAGTAATTTTATGTGTGTATTAGATTTTTGATTTAAAAATAAATGATTTAATGTGTGGGTATGTCGTTTATTTATATTTATATGTGTTAATTAAATTTGTATGGTTGTCACCATTACCAGTTGTGGCTTGGTAACGAACTTCGAAATATTTGTGGTCCGCACAAACATTTCTCTCGGTGCGGGGATCGAACCCGGCGTCTTGTTACTCAGGCAGCGTCTAACCACCTGCGCCACGGAGGCGGTCAATGTGAAAGCAAATCCTTTATTTAATCCGAAAGAAAAAAATCAAATGTTTCGAGGGTAAACGCACCAATTGGCTCGCCTTTGGTTTTATTACGGTCGGTTTCCGCGCGGGTTTTCAGCTTTCACTGGCTGAGTCAGGAGATTCGAAGTAAATTGGTGATAATATATTTTTTTTTAGTTTTTTTTTGGTCATTCCATTTATAGACTGTGTTTTTTTTTTTGTTTAGACATCTTATTGATAAAGGCAGCTGTGATTTGAGCACAGAAAACAAAGTATTGTTGTGCATTTTTATACATTGATCGAGACATAACTTATATTTGCATGGCAAATGACAATTGTTTGCAAGAAAAATCTGTTGTTTATGAAGTTGTATGTAAATACATAATTCTCTTCCTACATAATATGACGCTCTAAAAAAAAACTTTTCAACACCTGGCCTATAAAAATATTCACTTACAAAAAATCCCGCCGCGGGGATCAAACCCGCGACCTCTACTTTCACAACTGCACTCTCACTGCACAGAATTGAACCGACCACCGTTAGTTGGTAACCTGCGCGAGTCATTAGCAAGAGAACGAGTCATGAGTCATGAGACGAGTCCAAACAATGGTTTGTAACGTTACACGACATACATTTTAAAGTAAGGGTCAAAAGGTCGAGTATTTATGTAGTTCGAGTTTGTTTAATGTGTTTTTGGGGATTTTGGTAGCAGCAAACAGCAATGTAAATGCACTGTTGTGTTTCGGAAATAAGGACATTGTAGCCAGAGTAACTTTTAGACAAATTGAGGCTGAACTTATGTCTCAGGATGGCGAGCGCAGTGGAATGCCAAGCATTTTATTGTAATTCAAGGTGTTTGGTTTTGCTTCTGTTCATGAGCAGTCATATCGCTTACCATCAGGCAAACAGAATACTCGTCTCGTCATTGATTCATAAAAATTATCATTTAATCGATCTTATATTATATACCTAATTAGGCCAACAATTTTTTAGGTCGGTGCCAGTTAGTCTACTAATCATGTATTACACTTTTTATACATAAATTTTTTTTCGTTTGACATTCGTGTTCAAACATTATTAGTATAGATTAACATTTCCAAAAAACTATACAATTCTGAAAAAATTACATACATACACATCGAATACATAATCATCTCATTTTGAACTCGATTAATGAAAAAAAAATACAGCAACTATGTAAGACAAGTGATCACATACCGATAATAAGAGACGCTTACATCTCGCATACAGATAAGACTGCGTAGTTTCAGATTGAATCATCATGTTATCAAACGTTCATGTTCTAGGACACAAGTGGAAGAGAATTTCTAGAAATTGTGGGTCTATTCATAATTCCATTACAACATAATGAGACACTTGTCTTCTGTCACACGACACAAGGCTTTTATCTTAATGTGTTTATTTATACAAATAACTGTACATAAAGGGGCTCAATATTAAAAATATCTCTTCAATAAAATACAACTACCGTTGAATGTTACAACTACGTTAAAAACATAGATAAATTCAGTTGACAGCTATATCAGTGCAATATATTACGAGAACGTTTTGCGCTGCCACAGAACCATTTATAAAGTGTATTTGTATGTCACAAGGCGTTATGTGTCAAATCACTTATCATGTTTGTATGTTTGTGTGTGCTAAATATTAAACTGCTCTGAATTCAACTAAGTTGCGACTCCTGTATGATCACTGTATTGTTAACTTGTCTAGAAAAGAGCCACGCTAGAGTTTCTTGCCCTTTCTTTGGCGAAAACAGCCTTGTGAACCGAGTGGTCGAGAATAATAGTGACTGAATTTAAATAATATGATATTTTATGGATTCAATAAAATATTTTCAGTTTTCATTTATTGGCGAATTTGACGTTATAGTCCAGTGCCGGGAAAAATAAAATTTACAAATAATAAAATACAGGCAGAAATAAAATGAAAACGGTTTTTTCCGCCTATACCGGCATACACAATTTTATTTTAAATATGTATCGTATGTATTTTTTTTTATTTCGTCTAGTACAATAAAGTGTAATAAATAAATATCGTTGGATGCTTCTAACAAGACCATGTGGAGATAAATGAAAATGAAAACAATCTTTTGAATCCATTAAAATGTTCATCATCATTTAGATTGTCATTTTTTTATCTACCACCCGGTTCGGAAAGCGGTTTTCACTAGAGAAGAACGGGCAAGAAACTCTAGTGTTACTCTTTTCAAAACCAGTTTACAATGTAGTGAATTATTACAAAATTTACAAGTTGGTTTAAATCAGAGCAGTTTAATAATAATATATTGTAAATTTACAATAAATATTTTTATATGAATATTATTATATTATATTTACTATGGCTGAGTGAAGTGAAGTCGCCCAGAACGAAGAATCAGTATACTCTTTTTCGCCAAAGCAGTGAATAATTGCGAAAGCTTTATGTAATCAATCAATCCATTACAATGTAAGCAAATCGGATAGACCAGTCTACGCAAGCAGCACCCGTTCACGAGTATGACGCATGTGCCAGCCATCGGCCTCCTCAACCATGTTGCAGGGAAGTGACCGACCTGGCACACGACGCCACCGCAAGCACAGACTTTTTAGCGAGCATGACATACCCAATCACTTACACAGGAAAACAATGGCAAATTTGACAAGTTACTTAATTTAAATGATATTTTATCGCTCCGAGATACTAAACATTCATTTAATTTTATTCTATTCCCAAGCCTTTTTATCGTCTAAATATTCCGAAATTTTATAATATGCCTTATTGCATAATTTTTGCTTGATATAGATAGATGGCCTATGTTCAGCAGTGGACTTCCTTTAAACGAAGAGTGTGTGTGAGAGAGACAGAATATCGATGCAAAGATTTACTAGTGTAAAAAACACATGTAATAAAGATTACAACGCAAACACAACAGTCAATCAACTCGCACTTGTTGCGTCACCTGATATCTAGTTACGGTAACGCGACACTTGGACAGCAATACCTAGGTAATCTAACTCGCGTGTCGGATGCCTGTAATCTGAGGTTGGCGGCTAGCGCGTTTAGGGTGCCTAAGTTGTGCGGTTGGTGATTATTTGAGGTTTTTCGTGGGCATTTATGTCGGCTTGTATAGAGACATTTTACAGCGGTTTTATTTTTCTTTTTGTGATGCGTATTCCAAGGAATACCTCTGACTTTTTAGACTCATGTGTGTATTGAATATTGATACTAAATTAGCAAGTACTATAACGATAAATGGAATTATTTTAAGGAAACGAGCATACTATAGAGGACTTAACAATATTTTTATAGTATGTGAAGCACGCCCATGCCCATTAGGCCATCGCGTCGTGGTGGACTATGACGTAACCCCTTGATAGGGGATCAATGGAACTATCGGTTGTAAATATACCCTGTGCTGAGTAGTGGTTGAATATGGATTTATTATTTCTATAAGCATTTTCATCTCAAACTTGGAAGTTTTAATGGCATACTCACGAATTAAAAATATATAGGGGCCACTGCCCTAATATATTTTTAACTGCCATTGCAGTTAAATAAATTAAATGTTAAAAAAACTAAACCCAGAAATAATTTTTGTCACATAAGGAAACCAATAACGTTAATGAAATTACGACGGACATGTGATTCTCATCTATTTCCGTATATCATCACACATGAAAACAAACACACACATACAAGATAAGTTTTTTAAAACTACTTACTTTTTAGTTTGGACACCCCTCGCACATCTTTGTAAATACAAACATCAGTTTTATTATCTATGCCATAAGGTTTAAAATATGTTGAATAAATTATGTGTAATGACGAAGTTTGAAGTGATTGAAAGAAATTGATTCTTATATCTTGAAAAATAAAGTTGAAATTCATTTGCAGTCATCTCCTCCCCTATTGGTAAAAAGTGATGAATGAGGGGCGAGTATTTTAGAAATAAACCCGGTAACGACTTTACGGTCTTCTAATAGAAATAAATGTATCAGTACGACTGTTTTGAGAATGTCCTTTCGATAAATATTCAGTCTAGAATTCTAGACCAATGGTTCTTAACCGGTGCCCCAGAAAGCACCCTCAGTGACCCACGGAGCCATCCTAAGGCCATCTTTAAAATAATTCTAGCATGTTTTATATACACCCTGTATTTAGTTTTGTTTAGCCACTGACTACCCCGGTTAATAAACTGATTTGGTAGTTTGTTAATACAGCAACTAAATGTAAATAAACTAGAGGGTCCTTCTATCTATCTATACAGGTTATATCAAGAGTGCTACCGAAAACGAAGCCGGGTGGTAGTTTTAGTGACTACAAATACAAAGCAAGTAATAATTTCGCAAAGCAACGCGTTTATTTTTGTTATTTTCTTAAATATCATCTTGTTTGGGTTATAAATCCATAGTTTTTGCTAAAATTTACAATTTATACCCTAGCATACCATAGCGTCTTTAGAAATAAAAAGGGTGTACACTATTATTTAGAAAAAAATATCTATTTGTCACCCAAATACAACGATAGGAAAACAATAACAAAAAATCATCGCTTTTTTTGTGCATTTTGTCCGAAGTCTCTAAAACTACCACCCGACTTCGTTTTCGGTAGCAGATATACCCTATGTATAGATAGATGGAAAGACTTGATTTATTTACATTTTTTTCTGTATTAACAAACAACCAAACCAGTTTATCCACCGGGGTGGTTAGTGGCTAAACAAAACTTAATCCAATGCTCCCTCGTGACTAAAAGGTTATGAACTACTGTTCTAGACTCTAGGGAATTATTACTCGAAAAATGTTACCCGTATAGTTAAGAACAAAAATTTAAAATCATTGAAATGCTAGAGTTGAAAAGTCAATGTTTTAAAATCAGTCAGTTAAACTCAACGTTTGTTATGTATATATTAAGGTAAATGCATATGATGTCTGTAGATATACACGTATTATATGTATATATCTATTAAATTATTATAATTTGAGGTTTTCTTTACAATGCTACCTTTTTTCCCATCTCTCATCTACCTGTCCATGAGCAGCCGTATCGCTCACCATCAGGCGAATGCCAAGCTCATCTCGCCATTCATACCAATAAAAAAACCCGACTTGAAAACATTAAGTTCGAATGAATGGAATATATCAATGTCGACATATGGTGTTTGTGACGTCACTAATGTTCTGTTTTACGTCATTGTGCGATGTGAATGTGTAAGGGTGGATTGACGTAATACAGATATTTGGGCGGCATTGACGAGTAACACGTGGTACTGAGCAATGCATTAATTTTTAAACGAGGTTTCTAATGTTGGTAATACTGCTAGATTTTTTAAACAGCGGTGATAGATAATCATATGTTGACGTGGTCGACATGACACAATAGGTAAGCTTATGGTAGTTTACCTATATTGTTTATATTGTGATTACATTTTTATCGTTTTCTAGACACTGCTCTTGTTCCATAGTGCTAGGTTATGAATTCGACAATTTGAAGACGGTGTAAAGGCGCAAATTGGAGAAGGCCAATGAGCAGCCGTGGACAGCTATTTTTGACGTGGCGTGGTAGTATGATCAAGGCTAAACAAAGAAACGCCGCAGTATAATAATAATAATTATTATTTATTTATTTATTTCCCTCAAATAGAGAAAGGATCCAAACATGTAAAAAAGTACATACTGGATGTTAGACTGGTGTCTGATATAGGCAGGGCCTGTGTTTCAGATAAAAAAAAGTGAATAAACAATATTTCACCCGCCTTGCGAGTTTTTAACCCCCGTGCCCCTCAGACAAATAAACAGGTCATCCGAAATACTAATAATGTTTACAAAACAAACGATTCACGAACGGTGTTCTGACTTTGTGGATTACCTTGGATAATTCTTGATAGGAATTGTGGAAAAAGTATAAATTTTATTTGAATTACTAATAGCTTGGATGTAGATAAATGAGGAACGTAGTACAAAAAACTGATGGCCTGTGGGACCGAAAGGCTATAGAGTGGAGGCCAACGACAGGCAAGCGGAGTGTCATATGCCTGCCTATAGAGTGGACGGACGACCAGTAAGATTTAATTAGTCGGTGAATGCAAGCTAGGAATCAGCCTGAATGAAACTACATACCATATAAAATATTTACGAGATTTTTTTTATTTGTCAATGTCGCGTTACTTAGAAAAAATTCCCTATCCAGACGAATTTGGTCCGGTCCATCAGTTTTTTTAATAATTGGTCTACCAACGACTCTTCATTAGAAATACTGGTTAGTCATACTTAAGAAGTATAGAAACTCAAGGATTCAATGACAAACAGCATTTAAAAGTCAGTATATTTCTATGTGATATAAGCCATGGTCACCGCATTAGATACCCAGACGAAATTGGTCCGGTTCGTTAGTATTTTTAATACAATTGGTCTACTAACGACCCTAAAAATTACTGTTTAAGTTATGCTCAGAAGTATAGAAGCATAAGTTTTCAATGAGAAAAAGTATTTAAAAGACAGTCTATTTCTATGTGATAAAATCCATGGTCACCGCATTAAAGGGTGGTATCGCAATAAGCGCAAAAAGCCGCAGCTGGCGCGTCGCGTCCACGAATAGATTGTCGCTTCCTCCGGCTTGACCCCGTGGAACACTGTGAGAAAGGGCTCAAGTATTTCATTAACGTACAAATAAACAACTTGTATGCCACACCTCTCTTCCTTTATAGTTTTAAATATTTCTTTTACGGTTCCAACTTTTTCAACATCTAGTTAGTTTTGTGAGTTTCATGAAGAATAATTCGATCAACCTCCGAATTGAAACTAAACGAAGCATAACTTAAAAAACAATACATTATATGATCAGCTATTTTATTAATATAATACAAATAACTTTTAATAATATCAATGTATGTAATATCAATACCGATCTTAAGAGGCATTCTTATAGTTTGTGAAGTTTGCCAACCCGAACCAACCTAAGGCTCTTAATCAAACTCGAATTTAGAAGAAACACCTGCTCTGCAGTTGTCGATGGAGGCTGCTTCCAACGCTAGATGCCTAGATCGCTACGGAAATCCTTAGTTAACAAAGGATTTAGGGCTGGTAAAGTACAATACAGCGTGGTGGACTATACGGCCTAACCACTTTCAATCGTACTCTAGATTGTAGAGTAGGCCCGTATAGTGGGAAGTATATGGGCTGATACAGAAGAAAGTACAGTACGACCTAGATGCAAACAGCATTCTTGGACCCTACGTACATAAATCCTTTGCAAAGACTTAATAGTGGACTTTCTTCACCTGAAGATAATTTTAACAATAGTAATAAAATGAATGAATTCTCGTTCCAGGGTAGCAACGAACACTCCTCATCTAGTGAGCCTGGGAACCGGGAGACTCAGCACCGCGGTCACGCTACACCCGATCAAACAAGGTTAGTACAACTAAATTTTTTTTTAACTCTGGCCGGGCTTAGTGGCGGCATTGCACCTGATGGTAAGCGCAAATGCCGCCCAGGCAGAGCATCCATTGGCATCGGACGGCAGTCCCATGCCAATGGAAACAATTATTTTTTTATAGCTGAAATGAATGGCAAGACCACGTGACGAGCGTGTCATTCGCCTGATGGTAAGCCATACGACCACTCATGGACAGTAGCAAAACCAAACAACATCATGAATTACAAAGCAATGCTTGACCTTCTCCTGCGCCCGCCATCCGCAATGACACATTAACCCATTGCTGGGAACATGCCTCATTTACACGCCACATTGTTTTATCTTGTGCCAAGTGAATACATAAACTCCTATGACGCTCTAGATGTCATCCGAACTTATTGTATCATCGTAGCTATCAGTATCTATGAGAACGCTTAATGGATCATAGATGTGGTGCCGGCCCGTAACATTGGGTGGAGAGCGAGAATCAAAAAGGATGGGAAGGGACCAATACCCTATACCCCTTGTATTGAGCAGCTATCTAGGCACATCGATTTCCTGTGAGACAGTGGCACCATCTGGACGAGCCTGCCCATACATTCTTAATCATGCTAAAAATTCAGCATATCGCACATTTAGATTTTAAGTGACCTAATACAAAAAAACTAGATTTTGGCTTTTATTCATATTTTGGCTCAAAATAACCTATCGACCCGGTATTGAAGAAGATCCCATTGATGTATGAAAGGTAGGAAAATGTATAAATCGGTCTTCTAGGTGTATCTTCCATAAGTACAAAATTTCTTTAATGAGCGTTTCCCAAAAAATAATATTTTTCTAGTTAGGTCATTCTAATGCTAAAGATGCGATATCTATTAAATTTAACTAGTATTTTAATACTGTATACCACATCTATTCCAGGCCGCGTGACAGTAGGTTCGGACCCGACATGCGACATATACGTGGTGGGGTCTGGAGTGTCGAGCGTTCACTGTCGCGTGGAGAACTCGCACGGGGTGGTCACACTCTACCCTCTAAGTGGGAGCACGCTGCTAGACGGACTGCCGGTGGAGAAACCCACCAGGTTGTCGCAGGGTGAGTTGACAATCATTTGAAATTAATATTAATGATACTCTAATGAAAGACTTGGACTGTAAGGAATATAGGCTGCGTGGAGGCCTGTTGGTAAACGGACTAGACGCGACTGCCAATCGTCGTCTGTTGTGTGTTTATTGATAATCAATCACCACGCACTATAACGGTGAAGGAAAACATCGTAAGGAAACCTGCATACCATAGAGATGTCTATTGTATGTAAACCCGCAACAGGCCAGCGTGGTGGACTATATGGCCTAAACACTCTTAATCATACTCTCGATTGTAGAGGAAGCCCGTGTCCTGCAGTGGGACGTATATGGGCTGATACAAAAAAAAGGAATAAATACTCCAACAGTCACATAACTCTAACACCAAATTTAAAAGACGAGCATGCGATTTCCTTGATGGTAAGCGATACGCTCATGAACAGTAGCAAAACCAAACAACACATTGAATTACAAAGCAATACTTGGTATACCACTGTGTTCGCCATCCTGAGATATAATGTTAAGTTTCTATATGTCCAGTAGTTACTCTGTCTCTAATTTTTTCCTTCACATTAACGAATGTAAAACCTATCTATTCATTTTCGTTCCAGGGAGCATGCTGACCATAGGTCGATCAAACTACCTCCGGTTCAATCACCCGGCTGAAGCGAAACTCATGAAGTCGGTGTTGCCGTCGGGTCACATGCCGATGCCGCCCATACAGTATCAGCCTGGAGACCAAGGCATGCCTGGTAAATGCACACTATTCTCTATTGGTTAAGGTTGCTTTTCACCTGGCTCAACAAGTGACTGTAGTTGAGGTAAAGTAAGTATGACAAGTTTAGGAGGTCGATCAAACTTCCTCGCTTTAACCACCCGGCTGAAGAGACCAAGGCATGCCTGGTAAATGTACTCTATTCTCTCTTAGTTAAGGTTGCTTTTCATATGGCTCGACAAGTGACTGTAGTTGAGACAATTCGGTGTTGCCGTTAAGACACATGCCGATGCCACCTATACAGTACCAGCCTGGAGACCAAGGCATGCCTGGTAAATGCACTCTATTCTCTATTGGTTAAGGTTGCTCTTTAAATGGCTCGACTATTGACTGCACCGCACATGATAGTAAGCACGATGCTCTTTAGAAAGATTGCCTATTGGCAGCAGATAAAACTAACTTTTACAAATGGAAGAGCCACGCTGTTGTCAGTCCTGACTCAGAACGAATGGGCAGGCTTTTACGAGGTGGTACCACTGTATGACAGGAGATCAACGTGAAGATTACCATAAAATGACCTACTTGCTCGTTTGCTGGACTATTGCCACTCAACACAACTAAATAAATAAAACAACAAATATTTGTCACAAACCTTAAAAAAAAAATTAAGACTTACATCTAAATAGATAACAAAAAGAAAAATATAAAAACGTATTTTATAATACGTGCATCTAGATAGCACGTCGCGGCTGTGAGATGTAGGTGACCACTCAGCATAATGTTATCCGACCCTGCTTAATTATCTACCATCTAACCTGCGTAGTTGTTTCTTAAGTTTTTAAACTGCTTTATATTCCCATCACTAGCAGCAGTAGTTGTTTTTTTTATAAACAAAGTATCAGAAAATAAAAAATCATATCATTCATTTAAAAATAATACCTTATGGAAACAATAAACAAAACGTCAAGTATCTTTTATCAATTTGCTTTTTGTTAGACCATAATATTTTCTCCCGGCCGTTGTTGTCTCAATGGTCGGGAATCGAAGGTCGTGGCAAGCGGTGCTCTCTTTCTGTGAGCGAGTTATCTCACAGAAAGAGAGCGCCGAAAGGGTTCGCGATAGAACCGATCCATCCCGTCGGCAAAGATATCGGAGAAGACGGCGCCAGTTTAATGGCGATAATTAGACCTGGCGCCCTGCCCTGTGGCAAGGGGGCGAAAAGTATTCCACCACGGTGTTCCCTGCCTGTCGTAGAAGGCGACTAAACGGGACCACTGGGATTATTGGGTGCTTATGGGGGGCACCTCACTTTAAAGTAATCCCAAGGCGAACGCCCGAACAGGGCTAATGGGGACGCGTACGTGTCGCCCTGTTATGGACGGAGGGGGGACTATAGGTCTCCGAACTGCATAGGTTGACTGCGGAATAGTACCAGGCGAATCACGCTAGCAGACACCGCAGTCATCCTAATATGCGCGAAGAGGGCCATCGAGGGGTTTTGGTCGGTATGCCGGCGTAGGATAGTAGCGTTAGGGACCCAGCTTGGCATTAACATCTCAAAGCCAGGCTGGAAGGCCGGTGACCCCGACACATCCTTCCTACATCCCTCCCCCGGGGCTGTGGGGAGAGGACCATAACCAGTTATTGCCCTGGTTAAAAAAAAAAAAAAGACCATAATATTTTACGAAATTACTAACTTCATCTAATGGATGACTTTCGTTTTCACTTATTTATTAAAAAGATTTTTAAACATTATTTTGATAACCATGCGATTTGTACCCACCGCAATACCCATTATGGGTTAGTATGACAAACGGTTTCTATTGAAAGTGCACATTCGTTTTCTATGAAAGTTATTTTATATTCTCAATACCAACTCGCGACCGCATGATAAATAAACATTTGCGTCTATTACATTTAACAGCCTTTTGTTTGTAGTTTTTATGAGCCATAAAAAATGACTGCCTCAGAGGCGGAGGAGGTCTAGGGTTCGAATCTCGGGCTGCGAAATATGAAGTTGGAATTTTCTGTTTTTTATCGGCCTGGAGTCAGGAATTTGTGTCCCTTATAGCGATAGGCTGACTCCCTATCACATCATGTCATCGAACATACAAGATGAAATGCGGGTGTCGTGGTACCTCTGCCTACCCCTTCTGGGAAGAAGGCGTTACTTTATGTATGTATAATAAAATCCTATACAAAACTGACCAATAAATCTCTAATTATATTGGCATGAACAAAGGTTCATTGTAGCGCAGTGCAGCAGATACAGTATCAACCTATGTGAGCTTTCCATCTCTGGAAAATCTTCGAAAAACTCGGTTTGGAGTGTCCGACTTGGGATTCGAACTTACGACCCCGTCAAACAACATGCGTTGAAAAATTTTTATCACTATCGTAGCTATCCTAGACTATATGAATATCGTGTGCCAATGTCTTCGGAAAAGTTCCCATCTTACTCAATATCTTTATTGTACACCACATGTTATAATGATGTTACAATTTTATAAAAATGTACAATGTGGGCACGGCAACAATTTAAGAGAAAGGAGGAAGCCATAGTATTCATTTTATGTATTGATATTTGATTTAATTTATTTTTTCTCCCCAGGTTACAATCACCACGAAAACCAACGTTACCAAAACAACTACAAGGAATCTCTCTCGCAACTCGACAACGAACTGGACGCCACACTCAAAGAAATATCGAGGAAGAAACCACCAGTGGCGCCCAAAAAACCACACAGAGATCTAGACCAATCCGACTCGAATTCAGACCAAGAATCTAAACCTAAACTGAACAGTATAATGTCTAAAGTGTCCAAATTCGAATACTACGCGAAACAACAAAAATGCGTGGGCAGAAGTCAATTTTACACCTCCAACGAAATCGAAATTTCACCCAAAGTTTTTAGTGCTAATTCTTTAACAGTCAATACGCCAGCAAAAGACGTTTTGGGGGGTAAAACTATGCCCAACTACATGAGGAAAGATCAGAAAGTAGTTCTAAATGATGATGGCAAGAATTCTTACGCCAATGTTACAGTGCGAAAGACGAGAATTGATGAGATGGCCAAGAATTTTGATGATAAGGCGAACGATGATCATGTTTATGGGAAAATTAATGCTGATAAGAACGAGGATGATAAGGCACAGTATGGGAGAATAGGAAAGGTTCTTTGCAAGCCGTCTCCTGCCTTTGATAGGAATCCGCAGTATTCGCCGGTTTATGTGAATAATTACGATCGGAGCGTTGAAGCGGAAAGCAGAAGGATTAAGGTATGTATTGGTAGAATTTTTAATTTTATTTTAGTAATAGCGAGAAATATGAAGTATGGCGTAGTGTAGGACGTCCTCCGACGAGGTGGAGTGATGATATCCGAATCCGCCCAAGGACAGTAGAAATACCAAACTGCACCATTAATTACAAAAAAATGCTTGGCATTACATTGCGCCATCCCGGGACATATTATGATGTTAAATCTGAATATACTATTTTAAATCTCCAGTAGTTACTCTGACTACAATGTCTTTCAAAACATAACACATAAGATTATTTACACTGCAGTTTGGCGGGAGAAATAGACATTGCGATGATACCTACCCAGGCGTCCTCTCACATATGACCTACTACTACCAGTATCTTATTTTTAAGTTTAGCGGGTGGTAATTATTCGCATAAAATTCATACAACTTTGAAATTGTAGAAGTTTTTTTAATTATACAATCCTCACGATATATAGGCGCTACCAAACTAAAACTATACATTACCTAATCATATAATAATGTAATATATTTAATCAGGTCTTCCCTGGAATCGAACCCGTTGCTTATGGACTTTCTATTCCGCTCTCAACTAGACTGTATGGGATTTCAAGATTGTCTTTGCTACGTACAATTTCTCCGACTACCTAGTACCAACCTAATACCGAAAGATTTTTTTAAACGTAACTTAACAGGCCTATATTCAAAACCCGTATATTGGTTTTCACTAGTTATCACATACAAAAATAAAAATATTAATTATCAGTCTATAATTAGCGTATTAAAATTAAATCTAGACTTCCCTCAACAACCCTAGGTCGAGTGGCGTCCTTGCCGCTATCGCGATAACGAGATAACGCGAAGAAATTACAAATTATAACAATTATCAACTTGATAAACAATTGACGTGTAGATAAAATTAAACACTGCGGATGCAATGCGGTTTTTGAACCAGTATCGAATTATGATTGAAGCGCGCCGGATGGTGACCATGTGAAATAAATAAATACACCCAACAGTCATATACATAGTCCTGACCGCACTATAATCGAGGGTTGTGTGGATATTAGGATCTTGTATCAGTAATTTTGTAAAGTGATTTGTGTGTGGTGAACATAAAAGAGTAAGAAATGAAAATTAAATTGAGTTTTGTTTGAAATTTGAAGTGTTTAGATTATGTGAGTGATTAGAAATGTGTTTCAAATTTTGGATGCGATTTTTCGTTTTGGATATCGTTACAAAAGTTTTAGTTAATTTAGTAAATTATAAAGAGTAGGTATAAAAAGCCTAGTGTTCGCCAACCCACACTAGGCTAGCGTGGTGGACTATATAATAATATAACCCCTCTCGGTTTTCTCGTTTGTAAAGGATTCCCGTACCCTGTGCGACGTATATGGGCTGATACAACCAGAGATAATAAATAAGACGTACTACTACAAATAATAATGGGTACTATTACTTGTCTGTTTCTACCATCAAGCAGCAGTGCTGTTGTGTTGCACTTCAAAGGACTTTTAAGGACATTCATTACGGGATATCCAGAGACCTTATATTTTATGTCTCAGACTTGAGAATTCAGTGGGAGCCTTAAAAATAAATCCGAGTGGCATTTGCCGTTGCTCATGTTTATGATCAGGCGTAATGTTTACTATCAGGCGAAGGAATTATTCTCATTATCTAAAAAAAATCTTTGTAAGACCTTTTTGGATGTGTTGCCAGCCCATCAAATTGGGAAGGAATCCTGAAAGATAAAGGATGATAATAGGAATTACCCAACAATCGTATACATACTCCAGGCTGCAAAATGCAAACCCAGCGCAAAGATTCAAATCACAAAGAAGTTAGGAGAATCTTTTCGGCCTCACAATACCCAAACCAGAAACAAAGAAGCTTATAAACATTATTTTCTTTCATCATCATCATCTCAGCCACAGGAAGTCCACTGCTGAACATAGGCCTCCCCCAAGGATCTCCACATCGACCTGTAGGAAGCGGCCTGTATCCAGCGACTTCCTGCAACCTTAGTCAGATCGTCCGTCCACCTTGTAGGCGGGCGTCCGACATTTCGCTTGCCTGTACGTGGCCTCCACTCCAGAACCTTTCGGCCCCAACGGCTATCGGTTTTGCGAACTACTTATTCTCTTTGCGGGAATCAAACTCGCGGCCTCTCGTTTCACGGGTGTTTAACCAAGTGCGCCACGCGCGGGGGTTGCCACTAATATGATCATTTATCAATTAGCCGTTTGTAATTATTTTAATCTGCCGTAAAATTAAAGTCCAACATTAGACTGTTATACTAAATTAATTTTTCGTAACTGTCGGGTGGAAACCACGCGTATTATAATTCTAATTCTTTTTGATATTATCTTGTTAGAAAAATTTGAATACACATGGTATTACGTGCTTATCATTTTAATCATTATCAGAAAAGTACTCCAGGAAATTGTAATTTATAACATAATTTATATTTATATAATTTATCATATAAGTATATATTTATAACATAATAATACAAAAAGTCGTAGCCAGAGTAACTACTGGACATATTGAGATTAAACATCTTATGTCTCAGGATGGCGAGCGCACTGGAATGCCAAGCATTGCTCGTCTCGCAATCCTCAGCAATAAAGAAAGAAGTCGAATTGACGATGTTGTCGACGTTTATCTTAGTATTTACAGTTTTACAGCGCATATTAAAATAATTGATAATAGCTTATTTAAAACACACGTTTTAATTCAATGACCGATTGAATTGGCTCTCATCGGCTTATCAGCTAGCGTTCTTGGCCAATGTTTGTGAGTTCAAGATATCAAGATAAACAATTATTGATATTCTTTTACGATATAAGAGTTGATCAGTTGCAAAAACTATCCATCTGATCCTATGGTAGTACTAAAAATATAAAAGGCGATGAAAATAATTTCCTAAATGTATAAATTATGATGTATGAAAACATCGTGAGTAAACCAGCATGCCATAGCGAATTGTAAGAATTTCTATGGTATGTAAAGTCCGCCAACCCGCACTAGGCCAGCTTGGTGGACTATATGGTCTAACCCCTCTCAACCGCACTGTCGATTGTAGAGGTTTCTCGTGCCCTGCAGTGGGTTGATAGAAACATATCATGACTTTTTTAGTTATTATATGTTTCTGTTTGGATCTAAACACAGACTAATATCTAAGCTTCGTAAATCTAAAAATTACAATAAAACTTACATCTCAACTCAAAATCCACAACATCACAACATCGTAACAGAAATCGTAATTTTTAATTGGTACATATATTAGAACGTGTAACACTTTTTAACGATATCCGATACGGAAGGTCGTGCGTGAACTTTCGCTTTTAAACACTCAATTATTAGTTTCACCATAGCAGCGGTTAAGATAACTGTCAGTTTAGTTAAATACAAAAATTGCGGACTGAAAAAAAAAACAGTGAAGTTGATGGAACAAGTAATCTCAAAATGACAGTGAAATCCAAAAAGGACCCGTCACACAAACAACTTATGCGATTATTCGTCGACAACATAAAGAAGAACACAACAGCGTTAAAAGAACTAAAATTAGCAATCGATATAAAATATAATCGCGATGACAACGAGAAAGTAATCGAGATATCGAAAGCTGTCAACGAGAAACTCGAAGTGGTGCATAAATTAAGGAACGATATCAAAATATACCGTACTATTAACACAATTTTAACCAATCACTACATAAAGGAGACTAGAAATCACGAGAACAGTATCGATATGAAGATAATAAAATTGGAGAATCAAGTGAAACAATCGTACGAGGATTTGAAGGGAGAAATTTCCAAAATGGCGTCGATGCTCAGTGTTACCAACCAAGATAATTCGATATTCAAAAATATTTCGTCGCCGATTCAGAATAGTAATGTGTTTGTCATGGGAAACGAATTTAAAACTAGTCAATTTAACGAGTTGTATGTTAAGAGTGAAATTTACAATAATATAATTAAAAAGATTGATAAGCTGTTTTGTGGCATGGTGAGTTCATAATATAAATTATAATTTTCCATTATGGTGTATGTAATAGTAAATACGAAAGTACCGTTAACATTCCTGCAATTCTATCCTTTTTTTGACAATCTTGTACGTTTTTATCTCTGAGTTTTTGGGAGTTATGTGCATATTGATAGTCCATCACCACGCACGGTAAAAAAAAACATCGTGAGGAAACCTTCATACCATAGTGATTCGGAAGAATTTCTATATGTAAAAGTCCGCCAACCCGCACTAGGTCAGCGTGTTGGACTATATGGCCTTACCCGTCTCAATCGTGCTCTCGATTGTAGAGGATGCCAATGCACTGCAGTGGTGCGTATATGGGCGGACGCAGTTACATTTGCAAAATGATTACATATGTTCATACTGAACTCTGCATATTTTGAACATTAAAGTTTAAACTCTTTAAAATTCAAAAGTTGAGCTACATGGACTATTAAATAAATGTTTTCGTCGACTATATCATTTGCCTAAAGAATTTTCATACGTCATTAGTATAATTTGCTAAAAAAAACTTCTAATCGAAAAGTACATCTTCAATGTCGGTTCTTCCGCATTATTTATTATCATATTATAATTTTAGCAAACATACATACATATTAGCATGGTTTGTTACGTTCGTAAGAAAGCATCAATTATCAAATTGACCATGTACCTACCTATCTACCATACTGTACGTCTGTACGCATGTCGAATTATTTAACGATACGTAGCGCGGTTGTGCAATTAATTGCTAACAAAAATCAATAACTTTCCAATTTATATTAGTGTGAATTCGTTAGTGTTTCCGGAGTTGTATCTTTAGTATATTTGGAGTTACATTTATCTTTATTGATTTTTAAAATAAATGTAAAAAAACCCTCAACTTTTTAACGGTTTATGTAAATGGTAAATGTAGGCTCGCATAATTGAAAGTTATTGGAAAAAATATCGAACGTATAAATTATCTATAATAACAGCTAAAACTTGACCCTTTCCAAGTGAACGTCAATGTCCTTTAAACGACTAACGTCTGGAGGCTGCTATATTTTCCAGATCACTATTTATCCGTTTATGTTTTCTAATTTTTCCACGGAAATTTACCAAATATCTTAAACATTGTGACTCTTAAGTGATAAATCATCACAAGTATTTTTATTTTCTCCATTAATATTTTAACCATTCTACTTTCCTCAGTCACGTCCTTACTTAAATTAACTTCTATGTAGGTTTCAAGCGTGAACAAATCACAAAAACCTTTTCTAAAAATTTACTAAAAAAATATCCAAGGATTTCTCAACAACCCATTTGCCAAAATTCCTTCGTTAACGCTAGAATTTCCAAATTGATTTATATGAAATGTAACAGAGTTGTTTTTCTCTTGCAGGCTTACCAAGAGAGGATCAAAGAGGAAGAACAGAAGGAGGCTGAGACGGCGCGGCTTGAAGAGATACTCAACATGTGCGCAGAATACGAAAGGCAGATCGCGTCAGGTATTTTACTAATTCCTATTAATTGTGATATTAAGTATGCTATCAACTATACTATTAACTGATCACTGCTTGCCAAAGAAATGAATAAAGTGGTAGAGCCACGCGGTTTTCATTCATGATTTATCATGAATGGGCGGGCCAGTCCGGGACGGTACCACTGGCTCTCAGATCATCGCCGTCAAATAATTACTTTGTTCGATGAGCAGTTTTTTGGGTGCCATTTCTTTCGCTTCATCGGTAATATATCCATGATCCAAGTATAAAGAATGTTCATGGGCGGCAGTGAGCACTTACCATTAAATAACCTGATCGCAATGTCTATTTAACACGCCAAACAGCAATGTAAATGCACTGCTGTGTTCCGATTTGAAGGATATTGTAGCCAGAGTAACTACTGGACATATTGACACTTAATATCTTATGTCTCAGTATGGCGAACGCAATGGAATGCCAAGCATCGCTTTGTAATGATAGTGATGTTAAATTTTACCAGCGTCTGAGCGGTCGTATCGCTTACCATCAGGCGAATGGCACGCTGTTCTCGCCATGGATAGCAATAAAAAAAAGTCTCTAAAGAATGTTGATACATCTGAGTATTAAATTACAGAAGTCTTCATATAAAATCAATGTTTATGTTTACAGGTGTTCCAATCACACCGACAGAGAAAAGGCCACACAACAAGATCATCACCAACGGATCGCTGCCTCGAAGCGTCGCGTTAAATAACCCCAACTTTGTGCAGACCAGCGATGGATATTATAAGTAAGTAGTAGATAGTGAAAAAGCAATAATAAATAATGAAATAGAGAAATGAAAATTAGAATTATCTATTGGATTTATTAAAATGTTCAACATAATTTAGATTCAGTCATATTTTGATCTACCACCCGGTTCGAAAGGAGTTTTCACTAGAAAACAATGGGCAAGAAATTCTAGTGTTGCTCTTTTAAAAACCAGTTTACAATGGAGTGATTATTCCAACATTTACAAATTGGTTGGTTGGTTCATAAATAATAATAATATACCCAATAGTCATATACATAGTCCCGACCCCACACTAAGATCCAGTCTTGTGTCGTTGGTATCAGAAACAACGAGAGGCTTTTCAGTCTCAGTTCAGCCTGAAACAAATACCTGTAGGTCCCTACAAACATTTGTTTGGTGCGGGGATCGAACCCGCGGCCTCATGATTTACAAGCGGCGTCTAACCAACAGCGTCACGAAGGCTGTCGATAAGGCCATAAACAACTATGTATATAATGCAAAAAAAAAAATACCTACGCTTTAGCAAAATTGATTGCAAAAAATACAATTTTAATATAGTGTCATTTAAATTAGAGACTGTCGTCACAAAATATTCAAGTTTAGATTCAAAATTATTATTTATTTTGCTATCGTTTCTAACTGTTATGTAGATTAACTTTTGGAAACCACAAATCCTACTAAAAAATTTGCCTGTCCGATAAACCTAATCAAATAAAATAACAAATTGTATCTGCATTATCAAACGATTAGTAAATAATTTGGAATATGTAATTAACATCAATATATTATCTAACGTTGATAATTTATCATTACGATTTCTTTCCAGGTTCGATACTAGTCATAATCGTAGCAATTCAGTCAACAAATCAAATATACAAAGAAATCTTTCGAGTTACGAAAACTTCGATCAGTCTATATCACCCACACCTATAGAACAGCTCACACCAGAGGTTACCATTCCGGCGCAAAACTATGAAAATGTGGGTAGAATGGACGAAATAGGAATACCGGTATTCGACGATCCGCCGCGGCACGATGTATCTAGTCCAATTATGATAAGGAAAAACCAAAGCGATAATCGTATGCCTGTAATGGCATCGCCAGTCGGCAGTCCGTACGAGAACGTGTATTTTAACAGAAATAACGTGTATGGGGTTGTGAAACCGAAGTCTCCGAACACGCAGAGCCCTAGGACACGAATCAAGACGAGCTTTGCGCATAAGAACCTTCCGTCGCCGCAGTATTTCATATTTCCTACACCACCGCCCGTTGATAACTCGAATAAGCCCAATTTCGAACAAAAAGTTGCTCAAAATCACGTGGATGATAGAAAGGCGAAAGTCGGTGGTATTGAAAAACAATTGAGTCTTGAAGAGGAAATACCAATGATTGACGATACTGCGCAACCAAACGATATAGAGTTGAGATATTCCAGGATTATTATAGAGAAAGATGATAAAGAAGACATTAAAGGTCCAGAAAGATCACCAGAAATACCTATCGAGAAAAATAAGAGTTTCGATGACGTGAAAAAAGAACTGATGGCAGACATTCCAGAGTTAGAAGAGTTTGAGAAAGACTTGCAAAAGAATAGAAGAGAAAAGATAATTAAGAATATTACGGAAGATATGAAAAAGATTGACATCGAAGCTGATTCCATAGATAGTACGCTGTTAGATGATAATGTTGACGAATTAAAGAGTAAATATGATATATTAAAAGAAGAAAGAAAGAAACTCGTGACGGAAATACATGATATTAAATGCAAGATGTCTGAGATTCGGTCGCAAGAGGACGATGTGTTGAGAGAGGTAAGTTGAATAACATTTGTAGTATATTTCATATGTATTTTCGAAATGGGTGTACTGGCACCTCTGCCTACCTGCCTCTGAGAAAAAAGATGTGAGTTTATGTATGTGTGTATGTATATTTTCGATATTACTTTTATCATTTCTATTGTGCTTAGTCCGGTAGAGTCAAAAAAATCAACCAAGTATCAAGATTTCAGATGAAATTATTAAAATTATTGTGCTATTTAATATTAAAATGGACTGTTATAGAAAAGCATTACTCAACATACCTATATGTAAAATAGGGCACAAATAAAAGATATTTAATAAAAAAAATATTGAATAAACCATAGTTGTTACATTATAGTACAATTTAATGTAATTTAAAAGTTTGTTGAATTATTATAAACGTGTTAAATTAATAGATTTCATAAATATTCAAATTCTAGTTGGAAATGGAAAAAGCACTGATCAAAGGCGAATACGACTCAGAGATAGCAATTCTCAACATCGAGCAAAAGAAAAAAACAGATTTGGTTGAAAAAGCGAGGAATATCGAGGAAGAGATCAAATTGTTGAAAGAGAAGCAAGAGTCGCGGCAGAATGAGATGAGAGATAGAGTCGAGATCGCTACTATGAAGGCTGAAAGGTAGGACTTATTATTTGTTAAATTAAAAACACTATTACCCGACTGTTAATTGGTAACTGGTTATTTTTCCCAATTTCATAAAATATTTATGATTTTTGATGCTCGCTAGCCTACAGTTGATTCATGACTTTATTATGGTTCTGATTGATGGCACTGTTAATGAATAAAATATTGTTAAATTGTGTGATACTGTAATCTAAATCCTAAATAAGTGACACGGGCAGTTATATGACGATTTATAAAATAGTATTTGAATTAATTAAAACGAAAATTAATTTATAGTTATATGTAGATATGTGATATTATGATAATTATTTATATTGCAGGATAGAGAGAGATCTAAAAAATAACGCTGCTACGCTAGAAGAATTGCAAAACGCTCAGGACATTCTAGACAATGAGACCAAGATATTTGAAGATTTAGAATTTCAACATTTAGAAGAGGAGTCTGAATTGTGAGTATGAATATTTTATGTATTTTAGACTAATCATCCATCAGCCAAAGGAAGTCCACTGCTGAACATAGGCCTCCCCCAATGATTTCCACAGAGAGCTGTTGGAGGCAGCCTGCATCCAGCGACGTCCCGCGACCGACACCAGGTCGTCTGACCACCTTGTGGGTGGACGTTCCACGTTGCACTTACTGTTTAAACTAATAACTGAACATAAACCTTTGTTAGTTTTACTCAATTAATTCTATTTGATGGACGCATAAGTTAAAAAGAAAAGATAAACCTTACAAATAACTTAATATTGTACTTACATAAATTAGATACTCTCGAACAAAATAAACGGTTTTCTTTACAAAATAATTAAGTGAATGTAATACTTTAACAGGCTATCAAACAGAGAAGACATACAAAACGAGATAATACTTCTAACAAAGAAAATTGAGGCGCAGAAGACAAGAATACTAACACTAAAATCTGAAGCTAACAGCAATCTGACGTCAGCTCTCGATGAGACCAAAGTTCTTCACGCAGAGTATGTCAGACTACTCAACCAAGTCGAAGAGCTGACTGGCAAAGTACAGGCCATAGAGAAAGAGCTAAAACCTATCGTGACGAAACTCAACGAAATCGAAAGAACTCAATCCCCAGATAGCGCTTTCTATACAGACCAAACTAGAGCTAAATCAGGGGAATTCGGATACTCACCACAAAGCTCTGATAGTGATGATATAGATCTTAAAATAAGTAGCTACGAAGACCACACGAAACAAATGAAAGACAAATTCAACTCGATAGACCAGATGTCACAGTCGATGACTGTTGATCTCGAACGTCGAGTCACCGCCGACGACGACGAACCCAGATACAGCGAAAGTCCGTCTAAATCTTCAACTTCTTCTAAAGAGAAGAAAGGATTTTGGGAGAGGAATTTCGATTCGCTGAAAAGGAAAAACAAAAAGCCGAAATCGCCCGACAAAGTCGACAAGAACGACATCATGTCGCAGAGTTTGAACGAAAACTTTTTCTTCAACAACGAAAATATCGAATCGGACTTAGACAGGTTCAACAGTTTGAGGCATTCCAAGAAGAAGGATAAGAGAGATGTGGGTCCAGTCAAGAGCAGTTCTTCGTCCAAAATCCCCACTTTCGCTGCCTTAGGGAAGATTATGAAGAAAGATTCATTCGGCAAGAAAAATAAAGAGATGACCTTCAAGAATGATGAATTAGATCAGTCTAAAATGAGATACATTAAGAATCCTAAACCCACAACAGAAAACAAGTACGTGAAAGCGAAATCGCTATCACCCGACAAAATTAAAGACGATGGAACTATAGCTGAGGAGACAGTTGAAGAATTAGCTTCTCAAAAAAGTCGGGTTACTTTCGAAAGCGATAAGCATTTGGAGAATGTACAAGCGGCTAAAGTACTACACAGGAAAAGTTGTGGAGACGAGCCTAATTTGAAGGTAGATGGTCAGAAAATGTCTGATTCAGGGAAGATTCCGTCTCAAGATGATATAGACAGGATATCTAAAGTGACGATTGACGCTCCCATACTGCCGACTGATGCGGACATGAACTCGCTCGGGAAGAGAACCCTGGACAGCCTGATGGAGATCGAGAGGAAGAGAATGGAAATGCTGGAAGAACAAGGTGAGATTAATGGGTTTTTACACTTAGTATAAAGATAGTGGTTTTGACTACGAGAAATTTATTTCCTCACGAAAATGTTTTTTTTTTTTATTGCAATGAGTAGCGAGATGAGCATGCCTTTCGCCTGATGGTAAGCGATACGATCGCTCATGAACAGTAAAACCATACAACACCTTGGATTACAAAGCAATGCTTGACATACCACTGCACTCGCCATCCTGAGACATAAGATGATAAGTGTCAATATGTCCAGTAGTTACTCTGGCTACAATGTTCTTCAATCCAAAACACAACAGTGCATTTACACTGCCGTTTTGTGGGAGAAACAGAGATTGCGATGGTACCTACCCAGGCGGCTTCTCACATATGAGAGACTTACCACCAGTATTTTATATTATTAAACTGCCACCCGTGTCACATAACCCATAAAAATATTACAATTGACCACTTATCATCTTGCCAACCCGCACTAGGCCAGCGTGGTGGACTATATGGCCTAACCACTCTCAATCGTGCGCTCGATTGTAGGGTAGGCCCGTGGCCTGCAGTGGGACGTATATGGCTGATAAAAAAAAAGCTTATCATCAGGTAATCAGTTTGCCGAAACTATCACAAAAACGTCTTAATGCTCCATTGTAAATTCAGATATGAAAAGTGAATTAATTATTTAATTTCATACCAAATAAACTCTACATTAGTATTGGAATGTATGGGTAAAAAAAATAGTGCAAAAAGTAAGACCGGAGTCACATCCTTGTAGAATTTTATCGCTATGAAATTAAATGAAAATCATACATATATACATAAAGTCACGCTTTTTCCCAGAATAGATAGGCAGATGTGTCGTGATAACCACATTTCGCCTTGTATGTTCCTTCCCATGATGTGATAGGGGGCGAGCCTATCGTCATATCGGGCATAAATTTCTGACTCCCGTTTGATAATGAATAGAAAAATCTAATATAACTTTTCCCGACCCGGGGTTCTAACCTGATACCTCAGCTTTGTAATCACACTGAAGCACAACGTCACAGTGGCAGTCCGAAGGTTTATTTCTATTTTTAATATACTTAGGTTGTCAAGTAATAGAAAACGAAAGAGAGAAGATATCAGAACTAAAGCGGCGCGCTCAAGACGAGACAAAGAAGTTGTGGGACCAGAAATACAAGGAGAAGTCCATGGAGGGAGACCTGAGTCTCGTCGGAGACATGGAAAGGAGACAGGAGACCGAATATGAGCGGAGTGATAGAATGATATTGATGGAAGACTCGAGTGTCATGGATGACAGCTTTATGGCGAATTCTACTGCTTTTGAAGAGAGGTGAGTGGATTTTGATTTCTTTATGACTGTAGATGTTTTTCTTTTGTTTTGTTTAGCGAAATTGAGAAACGAGGATTTGTTTTTGAGTTTAGAGACCCTCAATGATTGGACAAGCCACAAGAATTTTTGTTTTAGCATTTATATTTAGCCCTAGGAAGTCTACTACTGTATAAAGGCTTTCCCTATTAAGATTTTCACATTGAGCTGTTGAAAGCGCTCGTTTTTGTTTTAGTATTTAATATCCTATAGTTTTTTTGTCTTTCTAAGTACCAATTTTGTATAGCTGGCCGCTTGTTTGATGTTAACTCTATTGAAATTGATCATATTCTATACTATACTCTATTTTCATATGAAATGGTAAGTTGCAATTTGATTAGCGCAAACGAAACGTTATCGCTTACGTCAAGGCGTTAACGGTTGTAGAAAAAGAATACATTGGAAGCGCTTGTAATTTGGCTAAGGGGACAGATGTCAGATAGAATTTCTATAACTTGACAACGATCATTATTTAACTATTATCTTCTGAATTTTTAAGTATTTTATTACGATGAATGGCGTGACTTGCATGCCATTTACTAATAGTAAGCGATACGACCGCTCATGCACATGCAAAACCAAACACCATGAATTGTAAAGCAATACTCGACATTCCACTGCCCTCGCCATCCTAAACATAATATTAAGTCGTCATATCTCATATCTCCAGTAGTTACTCTGGCAAAAATCTCCTTTAAACCGCAAAACAACAGTGCATTTACACTCCATTTAGTCCTACCTATATTAATATTTAGTATGAGTTGTGAGGTGACCATATCGCAATGAACTTGAGTCACTGAACTGTCAAAATTATTAAAAATAATGCGGTGTCCGTCTAGCATTTCATTTGCAAGTCATACATATTTATATTTTAATTCTAACGGAAGTATTTAGTACATTCGATGTTTATCTAGACTGCATTGGGTGCTGATTGCTGAGAATTCATTTGTATTTCTTAGCATACGATTATGCAGATTAATTTTAAATGATTTTATTTTATTTTAGTTTTATTCGTAGTTTATAATATTTTATGATAATTGACATTTGTTGCTGATGATAAGATTTTCATAAATATTTTGAGTTATGGTTAGGCCAGTCATTGGTCGATTGAAAGCATACATTGCCAATCAATTGTCAAGTCCGTGATATCAGCTCTTAGACTCCCAAATATTTTTGGTTTTGGTCTAATTATTATACAAGATTTATCTGAATTTGGATATGGCTTGTAGGAAATTAATAGCCCAAATATAATTTACTTTTATTCGCGTTAATTCATGTCATGTAAACTCAACTTATTTATTTCATATCCTTGTATTTTCAACATAACATTTCTTAATATTATAATCTCAGTGCATTAAACAGTAAGTATACAAAAAGTCCCGTAAAAATATCGATCGTACTCGCGCATGCGGGGACAACAATGTATCACTTGTGTCGTGCAATCATTTTTGATAAGATAAACGGCCGCGCCAGTGGTTTCGCGACCTCTCGCCGACGCGAACGCGCGCGCACTGACCGGTTTATTGCATTTTTTTATTTTATTTTAAATTCGAAATTCGAAAAATCGTTGGCCGGTACTCGGATCGTTAAGATATTGAATTTGTGTTTTATACCCATGGTAACAGAGTTTGAAATTGATCGTACATAGTTTCCGTTAATTTAAATAATTGAATCGAATTACACGATTTAAAAGTTTAAATACTTTTATCATTGTTTTACCAGCTTAATAAAAAAATAAATCATAAACATTGTCTAGATAATTCCAATTTGAATTTAAAAACCGACTGCGTTGTCATTGTTCGAAAGTTCGGTGTTCGAAGTTTTCAAGAGATCATTAGCGGTGATTTAACTATGTTTGTAGTATGTTTGCATGACTCGATCGGAATGTTATTTGACTACCATTCCCCAAGTGTTACTCGTGAGATCACGATTTTAACTATACAAATTGTGTTAAATCAGCAACACGATTTAACGACGGTTTCTTACCGTATAAACCCCAGTAATTGTGAACTTTTGGAACAAAAATACTCTCGTGTTATAAATTATATTTAAGCAAAAAATACAAAAACTAAAGAATTAATTTCTACCAACTTTTTCGCAATGCAATAAAAGGGATTTCACTCAATATTAACCTCATAAAAGTGACGCAAGAATTTTTTATTGCTATTGTCTATGACCTATTTGTAAGAATCGGCATTGATTACTAGAGCATATCGTGACTGCGTCGTTCCAATTTCATGCACTGAACTCATAAAGATTTGTAATGTTTAAGATGCTATTAAAGCAGCTAGGACCTAAAATTTATATACGTAGAATAGATTTTCGAAAATGAAGGATAAAAGTTATGATTATGTTTTTAAGAATTTTTCTAATACGTTAATATATTTGTAGCATTATGATGTCCTTATCGAAACTAGAGAAGTAGGCAAACAACATGTTCTGGGATCGACCTCCATCTTGGCTTATCCATTTTGTCAGTTTTAAATCGCGGAAACTATTTTCAGTTAATAGACAATTTTTCGAAAGCCTACAATAAAGTTTAAATATTTATCATATCGAATCCGCACTTCTCAGTTTCTTGATTATTCCACCACAATACTATTCAATATATTCTTCAATTGTCCGCACCGTACAAAGGCAATTTAATCAACATTAAATGTATGAACTCGTTTGTATGATATCATCTCATGCAATTCTTCACGGTGATGTCATACTGATTGTTGCATTATACCTGCATCTCTAAAGGGGTGGGTATTGATAGTGCCACTGATATATTTCCTTTTGTTCCAATCTTGAGGGTAACAATTATCCGAAATATTTGAATGTTCGAATGTCGTACGTAAAACTGTACGAATTGCCTAGATACCTCAGAAAATGTTTGAATCCTCTATCGTACGTCGTAACCATAGACTAAGTTTTGGGGAAAATGATAAGTGTCATAGATAATAGTATTTATTTTTAAAATTGGAATACTTATATTTTGTGTCAGACGTCGAACATCCGAACATTCGAAGTTTGAATCGTTTTATAAAGTCCCCTGCATCGGGACAAATGTTTGTGTGTTTCGTTGTTTCTGATACTCGACACAAATCTCGATCTTAGTGCGGGGACCCGACTATGAATGAATGGCCGTTGGATGAATTATTTTGTTAATTCAATTATTATAGTCTAATTGAAAAGGGAAAGGAATGCTGATACAGAGGTCACCGGTTCAATTCCAGGCGACACACCTCTACACAAATGGTCCTATCGCTCAAGGTAATCTTTGATAGACATCAGCACTAGATTCAAATATTACCACAAGGTTTAAACTCAGTTGACAGCATCCATAGCGTAGTAAGTTAGACGCCTGCTATGAAACGAGAAGCGGCGGGCTCGGTACCCGCGTCAAGTTAATTGTTTCGGTTCTCGATCAAGAAAACCAAGCAGTTGTTTGATACTATTTTAAAAATATAGGCATCAAAATACAAGTCTAGAAAAGTACCTAGACCAGTGATTCTCAACCACTGTGCCGCGGCACTTTTGTGTGCCGCCAAATTTCAAAAGTGTGCCGCCAAATTTTGCAAATATATAATGTTAATATTATTAAATTATATAATTTAAAAAGAAAAATATTTTTAACATGAATATGTATTTAAATCCACAAAAAAATTTATTATTTTATTATTTGCTTTGCAACGCGTTTTTCCTTAGTGCCAAATTGTGATGAAGCGGCGTGCATAGCAATAGGAATATGTCTCAAGGCGCTCTTTGTGTGCCGCCAAATTTTGACATCGTTAAATATGTGCCGCAACAAAAAAAGGTTGAGAATCACTGACCTAGACTATAAAAGATTTATGCATGCCCGCATTCCTAACCTCATAGCTTGAAGCCGGATCTAATCAATTATTATTAATTTATAAAAATTGTATGAAATTGCAATTTGTCATTGTCGGTTCAGTTGTTAAGACATAATAATAAAACAAATAATTATGGTTATTATTTAAGCCTAGTAAAGTAGTTATTGATTTGACTAGTCTACAAATCAAAATATATGCGTAACATATTGAAGGCGGTTCGCAAAGTACCAAAGATGTAGAAATTCATTTAATTAATGTAAGGCATAGGCCCTATGCTATTGGAAACTACCAATAAAAGTCCACGTTCACATGAGTATTCAATAGGTTTGTTTTTCTTTTTAAAATATTTTTTATAGGGTCCATGAACTATTATAAATTTAGTTCAGGGTAAGTAGCGTGGTGGCCTGTTTGAAGTGCGTGATGGCCTTTTGGTAAACGGACTAGACGCGACTGCCAACATGTTCACGGTGGTCGCGGGTTCGAATCCCAGGGCACACCTTTGACTTTTCGGAGTCATGTCTGTATTGATAATCAATCACCACACACTAAAACGGTGAAGGAAAACATCGTGAGGCAACCTGCATACCTTAGCGATTTATAAGAATTTCTATGGTATGTAAGTGAACCCGCACTAGGCCAGCGTGGTGGAATATATGGCCTAACCACTCTCAATCGGACTCTCGATTGTAGAGTAGGCCCGTGCCCTGCAGTATATGGACGTATATGGGCTGATACAGATAAGGGTCCGTGACCGCAAAAAGTTTAAGAAAGTCTGTCGTAGACGGTATATACCTACCATGCGATGTTTTCCTAAGTCCCTCAAGATGTTTCACGTACACGGTTATCATTAATTTACATTTCGCTGTAGCAAGTTAAATTTTTAGCCAGTTATGTAAATCACAGGTTGGTTTTCATAGTGACGTCACGGCACGATAACGGCTTATATTATAACAATACAAGTTACACGGGTATCATAATAGTTTTTATAAAATACTTAGTAGTAAGTGGATGTTGGTAAAGGAACGGACGCGACTGTCACTTCAGTGGTGCCAAGTTCGATTTTTTAATGATTGAATGGCGAGACAAGCATGCAATTCGCCTGATGGTAAGCGATACGACCGCTCATGGACAGTAGCAAAACCAACAACACCTTGAATTGTAAAGCAATGCTTGGCATTCCACTGCACTCGCCATCCTGAGACATAATATGTTAAATCTCAATACTTCATGACACTAGCTACAATGTCCCTCAAACCGAAACACAACAGTACATTTACACTGCTGTTTAGCGGGAGAAATCGACATTGCGGTTTTACCTACCCAGGCGGCTTATCACATATGAAAAACATACCACCAGTAAATAGGAAGCCCAGGGCACACCTCTGACTTTTCGGAGTCATGTGTGTATTGATAGATATTTGCCTAAGAATTTTAAAGATAGATAACATTAGGAAACCTGCATACCATGGAAATCTTGACAAGATTTTCAACCCATACTCGCTCACTTTTAAATATGGGACTTCTCTCCAACTGAAAGATGAATTGAGGTTGCTCAGGATAGAGGTTGCTTAGTTCATAATTGACCAAGCTAGTTTAGCGCGAAGTGGCAGACTTTACCTACCATAGAAAATATTGTTATATAAAAAGACCAGTATTGAAATTTGAAAGGTGTGTCAATGGCTATTTATCTAATATCTAGTAACACAACACTAGGTTATTACAAGTAATCTAATCTTTAGTCGAGTTAACTATTTTCCCGCGAATCGATGTCAATGGGGCGAGATAGGCCGACGACCGAAGAGCGGCAATCGTACTGTGACGTCACGCGTTGTGTGCGGTGGCCTTATTTAGTACTCCTGCTTATATAGGGTTGTGTGAAAAATAAATAAACACAAGAGTCAATACATAGCCCTGGCCCCGCATTAAGGTCGAGTTATGTGTCGTATACGTCAGAAAATAAAAGACTTTGGTCCCATAAATACGCAAATTCCGAAACCAAAACGTGGAAATAAGACAAGTAATTCTATCGGTGCCGGTTGGAACCCGCGACCTCAAGGTGGACAGATTGTTTTAAACCAACAATGCCACGAAGGCTTAGAATGTTTAAAATGAATTCATAGTTCACAATGAATTTGTGGCAGCGTGTAAGGGCTGGAATTATTAAAACTTGGATTCAAATTCGGTGAAAGTCCGGAAGACCACGATGTGTACATTTTTCATTTAAAAAGTCTCGTATAATTTGCCCAGTACTCGAATTTGTAAGCCTGGCCTGGTATTTACGTGGCCTTTGCGTTATTACCAACAAGATACTGCCAGTGTTTCAAACAAATTTAAATGAAAATTGTTGAAATTATTTTTCAATTTAACATAAATCTGCAATCTATTAAATTTTGGTACTGAAGTATGCTTGGCGAAATATAGATGGCACAATTGACATTTCTACCTACTCATTGGGACATACAGGCGTCAACGTACAAAGATATTTTTATTAAATCATTAATAATTTTATTTGAAACTTTGAACAAGCACCGAACTGAATATTTTCGTAAGACACACGATTATCATTTCAAATAATGTCCATTGTTCAATTTAATGAGTCTTTTGTGAAGATTATAATAAAGTTATTTGTGTGAAAAAATTATTAAGATAATTGAGGCTAGCAAGGCCGTTAAGTAAATTAACAGTTAAGCAGACAAAGGGAATTTGAGCGAGTTAATTGCCAATTCAGTTAAGTTTGTATTATACATTTTCACGCAGCTTTCGTAACGATATTTCCCTTCACGATTAAAATGTGTCATAATTGACTATCAATACACATATGGCTCTTAAAAGTCTGCCCTGAGATTTGAACCCACGTCCAACGTTTGACAGTTACGACACGTCTAGTGCGAACAGTGAACACACTTATTTAAAAAGATTAAATTTACATTAAACAAATCATATAGAAACACCATTGGAAAATAACATCAGCCTGTATACGAGTAGTACCGTGTCGACGCATATTACAAACTTCCTGTCATAATAGTCCACAGATGTTTGGCGCACAAATCATACGACTGTGATTATGAAACATATGACTACACCTCATAAAATATAGGTGTAATGGTCCATATATGTCCCCCAGTACTGGAAATACTCAGGTAATTAGAGTTAGACTATGATCTATTTTGCTGACCTAGTTCAGAGTTGTAGATTCTATACATTTTTAAAACTGGTGGTAGGTCTCTGATATGTGAGAGGCCATCTGGGTAGGTACCACCGCAATGTCTATTTCTCCCGTGAAACAACACTGCGTAAATGCACTGTTGTGTTTCGGATTGAAGGACATTGTAGCCAGAGTAACTACTGGACATATTATTGAGACTTAACATCTTATGTCTCAGGATGGCGAGCGCAGTGGAATGTTACTACTGTTTATGAGCGGTCGTATCGTTTACCATCAGGCGAACGGCTAGCACGTCTCGGACTTCAATGCAATAAAATATTTATATATATATATATATATATATATATTAATACTTCCACTAAAAATACAACCAATAGTCGCAGACATAACCCTGACCCCGCATTAAGACAAGTCTTGTATCGTGGGTATTGGAAACTGTTTTTATTTAATTATTGTCACGTTTAATATATTACCAAAACAACTTAAAATAAAGCGGTATTATACTATACTACTCCACATACAGACACTTAAACTACACATAGAATAAACAATAACAATAAAACATAATAAGTATACCTAATTTACAAGATTATAACAACAGCGACTAAACATTTAAAATAATCAAAAACTTTTTGGTCTTACAAACAGACCTGTAATAAATATTTGTAAAAATGAATTAGTTTCTATGTATTATCGACCAGTCTTAACTACCTACGAAATTATAAATTACATTAAATCACGTATAGGTAGAGTCATGTTTATTTTAAAATATCGTTTCCTATTATCGCCTTCACCCTTCTGTCTACCCTTCAAGGCTTAATGAAATAATACGTCCTCCTTATAATTTTTAAATAAATATAATTTCGCCATTCTTGTGTATCTTCTTGAGATAATGGGGACCGGTCTGTCTAGTCGTTGTGTTATGTTATACTTTACATGGCAGGCCAATGAAAGGTTTTATCTGTTTTTTTATTAATTTAGTTTTGATACACAAGAATTATTTTTAGTGTGGGAACATGTATGTGGCCTTTAGATGTATTAACATACTTCTTTTTGAAATGTTTTATTTTGTTCAATTTTAGTGTATCAGTCTGTAATGGCCAATTGCTGAGCACGAGACTCTTCTACAATCGAGAATTAGATTGAGGTGGGGTTAAACATATAAGTACCACCAAGTAGTATACTGTTGAAACATACAGATAATAGAATAGCTCTTCGCCCATTCAACTTCTTCAGGAAATGAATCTGTTTTCTGAGTGAATCCACAAGAATAGCGAAAGTGTCATTTGTTATAAGAAAAAACAAAACACTAAAAAAAAATAGCTTTGTTTTTTGTTAGAACAAATTGTACTATACTACACTACTACATTAGAGAAACTGTAAAAGAAGATGTAAGTTTGGAAATAAATTAATTAAATAAAATAAAAATTATGTGCGTAGGAAATCGGGAGACGTTAAGGATCAGTTAAAATCGCGGGTCGAGATTACTAAAAGCAATTTATATGGCACATGTATCCTTTTGGACAAATATATTCCAATATGTTTTTCTACGTATTGTGGGTTAAATTTCGATGTGTAAAAACCAAGGTAAAAACTAGCAATGTTTATGCTTTTTCTGTCCACCTATTTCCGTGTACGTCAAATAGACAAAAACTTAACATGAAAAAATATAAAATTTCTGGTAGACGTCATAAATACAGAGTAGCTTCGTATATTTATGTAATATTTCAAAGTAGATTATAAATGAATATTAAAATTCAAAAGATAGTCTGCGATAACCTTTGAATTAAAAAATATGCTATCTTACGTTATCTGCTTCTGTAAAGTATGACTGTTTTAATCAAGTGTGAATTTTATTTCGGTTTTAAGAGCGTATACACCTTGCGCGCAAAGTCAACTATAGGTATTTCTTCGTTAATTTCACGCACACATAAGCGACCAAAGCTGTGTGCGTAGAGCTGCCGCGTCGGCTCGCTATCCAATCGGCTCAAACAACTTTGATCCGTGCGCTTCAAATATTCAATTGAAATGTAACTGTAATATAATATCATAAAAATATTTTATTTGCATCATAAGTAGACAAATATTACTGTGCAAGCAAAGAATAATACAAATTTAGATAGTAATCATACTTTCGTTATTATTACATTGTTAAGTTGCATTCAAATCAGTGTTCAATCAGTAGACACTACGGACGTTTTATTAATCATTTCGTGTTCGAACACATAAATAGTGCCCCTAACACTTACAACCCCTTACAATTACGAAATATATTTAATTTTATATTACAATACATAACATAATTTAGCCTCGGAATTACATCCCATTATATTACCTGAAACATAATTTATACTCACTACAAAATCATTGTAGGTAATAAAAATAATTAAATATTTTACTACCAAAGTACTAAGATGTGGTAATCGCATTCCGCGCGTGGCTATTTTTAATACGCGCGGCATAATCGACTGCAGCCAGGCCGGAGCGACGAGCGATACGTCCTCCCTCTAGAAGGCCTTGCGGCGGTCTGATTTGATCCACGTCGGACAGCGTGTTTTATAGTGGTTTTTAAAATATTTGTAGAAAACATGAAAACTAATTTTGTTGAAATATAAAAATGGTAATTTATTGATAAGATGTTCTTCTATTGTAATATGCAATTGCTATAAAAAATGATGTACGATAAGTTGGTGAAAAAAAATATGTTCTTGACGAGAGTTTCTGAATAATTTCGCATTGTTTAAATTTTTATTTTTCAGGAACTAAACACAAAAAGATTATTTTTCTCAGCAAAATCCCTCCACAAGGGTCTTATTAGTCTGATAATATTTTTATTTTCATCTTATATTTAGTGGTTTCGGAAATCTTAAGCTTCTAAATTGCCATTTAAAGCCTAAATAACGAAACTTGTGTTCAGTAATCCTTATAGTACTCACAAATTATCCATCAATCTATAATGTTTTCCACCAAAATCCCTAGATGACAACCTTTTCTAAAATTAGTACTAATTATTTTACCTTGAAATTGTTTATTGGTGGCTATTAACTCATTTGAAAAGTCCTGTTTTTAAGCCAAAAAGCGCGTGCAGGGTATAAACGCTCTTAAATTTTAAATAATTTTATAGATACGAAGATATTTTAAGTTACCAGTTCATCTTTAAATTTAAAATAATAAAATAACTTGAAGATAATATTTGTGTGCTTATAATGAAAAGTATTTTAGTACTAATCAAATATATGTTTCAAATTTACTTTCGAGGTTTTAGAATTTATTATATTTTAAGACATTGATTGATATCCTATCTATATCATCTTACGCTTTGATAATATAGCGTAGATTTCCAAGATACGGAAGGCCTTCAGTTTTTTACACCCTATACAGTTGAATCTATCAGTTGACCTTACTCAACGTTCGACCTCAGTAATCACATTGGTTGCGGTGTTTTAAACCCCTCTTCGTTACTTTTAAAGTAATTAATACGTAAATACGGAAAGTGACTATTATTCGTGGTTAACCCGTCATGTGATTCACGTGTCGCTTTTCGGATTAATTGTGCATATATGTATCAACTGACCAAAGATTAACATCTCAAACCTGTTAATACTCTGTCTAGACAGCAATGCTCTTATCATCAAGCACGGCTCTCTCTGCTCTGAGGAATTGTTCAACTTGCTCCCCTCCTCTCCATTCCTAACCAGAACCACGCGTGCTGGCTTGCGAAGCCATAGCTTGACGGTCCACACCATCCCGGCGCGAACCAAACGGTTCTCAAATTCGTTTCTGTGCCGCACCGTCAGGCTGTGGAATTGTTTGCCGGCGCACGTGTTCCCTCCTTCCTACAATCCTGGGTCCTTCCGCCGTGGTGTGAAGAGGCACCTAAGCAGGCCGGCATAATTGTTTCCATTGGCATGGGACTGCCGTCCGATGCCAATGGATACTCTGCCTGGGCGGCACTGGCACTTTCCATCAGGTGCAATGCCGCCACTATGCCAGGCCATTATAAAAAAAAAAAAAAAAAAAAAACGGCTGCATCAGTGGCGCAGTACGATTGCTAAGTTGAGGTATTGGGGTCGAATCTCGGGTTGGTGAAAATAATTTTGGATTTTTCTATTCATTATCAGTCGGTGTCAGTAATTTGTGCCCGATATGGCGAAAGGCACGCCCCCTATAATGAAAACACAAGGTAAAGGTCCTGGTAGCAACTCGTTCAAGGCGTGAGTTGATGTAATGATACAATTCGGCAACCTGCAGTATGACAGCGTGGTGTACTCTAACCTAACCTCTCAATTATAGAGGCATGTACCATACAGTGAGATCTAGGCTGAATTGTGATACTCATCGCTAAATATTGACATGTAATGAGGTTAAGAGTATTTGAATGTGCGACAAAAGAAATCGACCGCGATTATTTCCTCTAAGGAGTAGAAAATTAACTTGACATTCGTTATGACTACTAATATAATTATTAGCAGCTATTTACGTACCTAGATGTCCTAAATAGAAGGCTGTTGGAAACGAACATTGGGGTAAAGATGGGACTGTGAAACCAAAGTCACGGAGTTGAACATAAACCAAACCACACTCACTTTTCGCATCGAGATTCGAATGTATTTTTAATTTATGTTTCTTGTAAGTATGAAGCAAATATCTTGAAAATCCCAGAGTACCTAAAAGTTTCTGGTAATGTAGTTGATATCGAAGCTTTTGAAATTTGCCAACACGTCAAGCCCGCGTGGTAAATTAAAAGACAATGGTCAATTCGTAAAAGTCAATGTCAGTCAGTCGGTAGTAAAATTATAAGGCAAACCGTTTTTCAACTCAGCTGTAACAATCATATTACACTGACCCCATGTAAGTGTAAAAGCAGCCATAGATTGATCTTGCTTGATTCAGGAAATTTTACGTAAATTCCACTGAATTGTTCTAACTTTAATTAACTGTGATGTTATTTTAAATAAAACGGACTGTTTAGAACTGAAGACGTGTATTTTCACTTAACCATTTACAACTTGACAGACACAGACTAAGGAGTAGAGGACAGAGACAATAGAGTAAAAACAATACAGCCAACCTTTATATAAAACTTATAATTATTAACACAACAATAATAGGTATATTTAAATTGATCCTCTTTTAACACCCCTTCTCAATGAAAATATGTTATAAAATAAAGAAAAACTAAATCTAACATGTATTTATACTTTTGAGCATTAGACCACACCTGTTTAAATATTTAACAATCAACTCTTTACTCAAAGGCTTGGTTAGTATGTCTGCAGGTTGCTCATTAGTACTAACATAAGTAATAGATATTTTATTTTGTTTTACAAGTTCTTTTACAAAATGATACCGAATATCTATATGTTTTAATCGTTTTAATGCATCAGTTTTAGCATTTATTATTGCAGATTGATTGTCACAACGTAAGACCACCGGACATACATGTTCATAATTAAAATCAGCTAATAAATTTATAAGCCAGCATGCCTCACTAGCAGCCATACTTAATGATACATACTCTGCCTCTGTAGAAGACAAACTTACTGAAGCTTGCTTCTTCGAAGACCACACAACTAAACAGTTTGACAACACGAACATATAACCTGACGTAGACTTTCTGTCTCTTATATCACCTCCCCAATCTGCATCACAATAGCCTTGCAACATAGTATCATTACATTTAAAAACTAACATATAATTTAAACTATACTTTACATATCTTAATACTCTCTTTAATGCATTTAATAACTCTTTATTAGCACAAGATTGGTATCTACTTAATACAGACACAGGAAAACATAGGTCGGGCCTAGTACCACATGCAGCATACATAAGGCACCCTATCATTTGCCTACATACATTCTCAATATGTTTATCAGCAGGAACACTACAATTAGTAAATATTTTAGTATTAAAGTTGAGATCCATAGGACTAAACATATCCTTGCAATTAAACATATTAAACCTTTTAAGAACTTTTTCTAAATAATCATGTTGATCTAATTCTGTAGTTCCAGTCTCTAAGTTTTGCTTTACACTAATGCCTAGGAAATTTGATATAAGTCCCATATCTTTCATTTCAAATTCTCTATTTAAAACATCTTTCAATTGTAAAATATGTCCCTCATTTGATCCAAACATTATGATATCATCTACATATAACAAAACAAACATTTTATCTTTAGAAAAACATCTTTTGAACAAACATGGATCACAACTTGAGTTCACAAAACCTTCTCTACACATAACAGAATTAAATTTATTGTTCCAACACTTTGGTGAACTTTTTAAGCCATATAATGATTTCTTTAATTTAACAATATTGTTCTCTCCAGAATAAGCCCCTTCTGGCAATCTAATATAAACCTCTTTATCAATATCACCATACAAAAATGCCCCGGTAACATCCATTTGATATATAGGATAATTTAACTTAGTTGCTACTGCCACAAAGACTCTAAAAGTTGATAACTTAGCTACAGGAGCATAAATATCACCCAAATCAAAATCACTACTCTGTTCAAAACCCTTAGCAACTAATCTTACTTTATATTGTTGACAGTTGTTACTACTCTTTATGCTAAATACCCATTTACTACTAATAATATCTTTATTTACTGATGAAGTACATAAGTCCCAGGTATTATTGTCTTTTAAAGTTTGCAATTCTCTATCAATAGCTTCCAACCACTTACTTGCATCTGGCCTATTTATAGGTTCCTTGTAAGTTGTTGGCTCGCTGCTTTCGCTTATAACATTTTGACACTGGTAAAATGATGTTTGTTTCCTTACCCTTCTGCTTCTTTCATTTGGTACTTGCGAGGTATCAGTTTCATCAGACAGGCATTCATCAGATGGGTACATAGTCACTGTAAAATTCACTTTCACCTGTGGAAGAATCTATATTAGTATAAGTATTACTATTGTTTGGCGAACCTTCTATTTCTTCAGTTACCGTCTCTGGTGTTGCCTTTTCCGGCATTGACTGACTATTTAAATCCAACTTTATGGTAGCTGAGGCTGATTCAGTTCCTTTATTTCCCTCAGACTTTAATAAAACTATATCTCTTTTAGTATCTATATAGTTTTTCTTTTGGAAGTATATTCTGTATCCTTTAATATTTTCACCGTAACCAACTAATATTCCTTTTTCACTCTTTTGATCCCATTTCTTTCTTCTTTCTTTTGGAATGTGTACATAAACTTCAGAACCAAAAACTTTAAGTTGATTTATGTCATATTTTTTATTTGTCCACAACTCAAAAGGCGTCTTTCCATCTTTGCCTTTTCCTGTTCTGTTCAAAACATATGCTGCAGTATTTACCGCTTCAGCCCATAATTTTTTGGGTAGATTCTTGGCATGTAACATAGTCCTCGCCGCTTCAACAAGGGTTCTATTTTCCCTTTCAGCTTTTCCGTTTTGTTCAGGGGTATAAGTTACACTCGTTTGATGTATTATACCGCGATTAGAACACATATCCATAACTTCTCTATTAATAAATTCCAGTCCATTGTCTGTTCTTAATATTTTAACTTTGTTGCCAGTTACATTTTCAGCCTTATTAAAAAAATCCTAAAGACAATGTTTGATTTCACGTTTGGTTTTAACGAAATAAACAGTTCTGTAATTTGAATAATCGTCTTTGAGGGCAACAAAATATCTCGATCCACCGATTGATTCTTCCTCCATGGGCCCGCAGGTATCTCCATGTATTATTTCACATGTTCTTGTGCTTACAGTCTCACTCTTCTTAAATGGTAATCTATGTATTTTACCCTTTATATAACTTTCACATTGAGGCACATTAGTTTGTTTTACTTCAATGTTGTTTTCATTTAATAATTTTTTTACATAGTCAAAATGTTGGTGTGCCAGTTTTTCATGCCATTCGAATAAATCATTTTCCACTGACTTTGCAATATTCGCAGCTTCGCTTTTATAACGAAATTCCAGATAATATGAGTTTTCAATTCTATTTGCGATGGCACAAACAACTCCATTTCTATAAAATTTGCAATACCCATTATTTGTGACAATGACATATCCTCGGTCAGCAACACGGTTCACAGACAATAAATTTGTTTTAAGAGCGGGTACATAAAGGACATTATCTATGGTTGTATCCAACCATGCACTCCCGTTGCTGACTTGCACCGCCATCTGTCCGTAGCCTAAGGCGTTAATTACGTCACCATTACCGATGATTACAGATTTAGGCGAAGTATTTGTAAATGAAGAAAAAAGCGACAAATCACAACACATGTGCTCACTAGCTCCAGAGTCCACTAGCCACCTTGACTTTTCATATTGTTCGTGCACTGTGTTCGACATAACAAATGCATTACTCGTCTTTTTATTTTCCTTTATCTTCCTAAATTTACATTGCGCCTTATAGTGTCCAAACTTGCCGCAGTAAAAACATTTATTGTCGTCCACTCTTTTTTCACTATCTTTTTTACTCTTACAAACAGCCTGGTAATGACCAGTTTTTCCACATTTGAAACATTTTATGTTTCTTTTCGCTATGAACGCCGATGACGATGGAGTTTCCTGGATTTCTGTTGACTTTTCCTTCATCCTCTCCTCCTCTAGTAATAGTCTAGCCACAAGGTTATCGAACGTTTGTTTTTCTTCAGGCGCCGACTCCCAAGCCGATATAAAGTGCTTATACTCCTCCGGCAGGCTCATCAATACTTTAGTGATCGCGAACTTTTCAGAGATTTCTTCTCCCATTTGACTTAATTGATTTTGCATTTCTTGTATCTTAGATAGAAAGATTGACATATCACTACCTTTTTCGTATTTGTACTGGAAGAAGCGCTGCTGCACTATGTGTATGCTTGTTTCTGTTCTCTGCTCATATACGCTATGGAGCTTTTTCCACATTTCCGCAGAACTTGTGCAGGTAATAATATGGAGCATCACATCTTCTGTCATTCGCGTAACCAACAAAGTTTGGGCTTTCGCATCTTTTTCTTCCCATGTACATATTTCTGCAGGAATTTTTGGTTTTAAACATTTTCCTTCCACGACTTCCAACCAGCCTTGACCTTTTAACAAAACCCTTGTTTGGAACTTCCAAATGTTCCAATTTCTAGATCCTTCCAGCTTGACAAAATGGTTGTTCTCCATTTTCGAACCGTGTTCACAACACGTAATCTTTCTCGACGATATTCTGCCGTACCTTCTTCCCGTCGATATACAAGTACTTGTAACTGATTGTACTTTATTCTTTTGGCTGGATCAAACAATCAGGTTGGGCATGGACTGGGCCCATAACCTGATGTTATTTTAAATAAAACGGACTGTTTAGAACTGAAGACGTGTATTTTCACTTAACAATTTACAACTTGACAGACACAGACTAAGGAGTAGAGGACAGAGACAATAGAGTAAAAACAATACAGCCAACCTTTATATAAAACTTATAATTATTAACACAACAATAATATATTTAAATTGATCCTCTTTTAACAAACTGTCACGGAAAAGAGGAGTAATTCAATCAAAATACTTAATTTACCAACCGATTTTATAATCAAACAAATAAGCGAAACTAAATCTCCACATGAATTAACACTTAACTAATTAAAAAATTAATAACTTTACCAGTAACACAATAGAGACCGATTAATTTGTAACGCAGTGTATAGTGACACGGCGAGTCGGTCAGTTGGCTGTGTGACGGGCCACGTGTGTTTCGAGTTACGTTTGTGTGACTATGTGTTAGTGTTTTGGTGTTGTGGAAATAATGTCTAAGAGTAAGGAGAAAAAGAATTCTTTGTTATGCTGGTGAGTATGTAATTTTAAGGATATTTTTAAAGACGAACATGCCTAACGGTTGGCGATACGAACACCATTCAAAGCAAAAAAAAACTAAGATATGTTTATAAACGATCTATGAATAATGCCATAAATATATAAAGTAAATTAAATTGATGAAAATTGTTTTAAAAGAAGTTTCATATCGAATCGTTTAAATACACAAATAAAAGGAGTTTCATATTGAACCGTTCATACGAAATAATAATACTTTACTACCCCCAATAAAAAAGATAGCGTTAACATAAGGAAGCGATGTTTTTGAAGGCACGGAAATAAATCCATTGTCATTGCCAAGAACTTTACAACCGGCACTCGGTTATACAACGGCAGCTCAGTTACACAGTGTGATAACTCGAAAAAAGTGATAATCATGTATACAGGGTATATCAAGACTGCTACCGAAAACGAAGCCGGGTGGTAGTCTAAGCAACTTCAGACACAATGCAACAGAAAAAGTTGCAAAAAAAAGTGACAATTTTTTTTTGTTATTTTTTTCCTATTGCCATATTTGGGTGGTAAATACATTTTTTTTCTAAAATAATAGTGTATACCCTTTTATTTATAAATATTCTAAGGTATAAAAGAGTTTAAATTATTATTTTAGCAAAAACTATGGATTTACCACCCAAAAAAGACGATATTTAAAAAATCATAAAAAATAATTGTCGCATTTCTATGCGAAATTTTTAATTGCATTGTGTTTGTAGCCACTAAAACTACCACCCGGCTTCGTTTTTGGTAGCAGTCTTGAGATACCCGGTATTTATAGAGTACTGGTGGCCTGGCCCGACTCTGCCCGGTTACACATGCAGATGCACTTTTTTGAAAATATTCTGTAACCTATGTTCATCAAAGATTTTGTAGGATTCTACTGATGATTTTTTCTAATCTTTGCAGTAATTTCAGGGCCTATGAAAAAAGTAATAATGAAATCGTTCCTTTTTATATTGGTTTAGAAGATTGCTTGAACATTTTAAATAGATTATCTTTTAGGACCTATTAGACTTGCATAAAAAGATATCAATATCCGTAGATATAGTAGGACAGTGAAGTTGTTATAAAAATATGTATAATTTTATTTGTTGCAAAATGACACTAATAACTATTTGAATAAGTTGTGTACCACATAAAAAATATCATTTTACTCTTAACACAATTTGATTGCAAAGCTGGGGTCTTGGGTTCGAGTCCAGGGTCGGGCAAAGTGATATTGGAATTCTCTATCTTTAATCAGCCCGGAGTCACAAATTTCCCGATATGGCGATACGCTCGCCCCATATCATATCGTGGGACGGAAAATACAAAGCGAAACGTGGGTGTCTTGATTGCACCTCTGCCTACCGCAGGAAAAAGGGTGGTTATTTTTGTATGTACATATGTCTGTAAATACATCTAAGAAAATCATGATACATTAACCCCGGATAAAATAATGGCATTGAAAGAAAATATCATTTTGAACTTACGACACTTTGCAAATCGTAAATACAAATTTCATATTACGACCGATAAATGTGGATAATAAAATGTATATTGGGTTTTATTGGAATATTAACAATGGCATATTGTATTGTTTAATTTTATGAATTCTTTTATGGCCGTGGAAATATGGCTGCCGAGGTTTCCAGTTGGCCATATTTTAATTATTTTTTGTAATAACATTATTTGCATGTAGTCGATGAATTCTGAAACTACTAAACCGTTGATGATACTTTTCACCATTGGAAAGCTAGTTTATCCACGAATACTAAACGTAAAATTCAAATTATTCGTACACCTGACGCTGCCCCAACTTTCGTCCTATTCTCTTATATCCATCTAATAGTTGCCCGTCAGAATTTTCCTTGTGCGATATGGCCGCCAAATGTACTTTTTTGTTGTGAAAATCTTTTACTTTTTGTTTTAGATCTGGTGTACAATAAAGCTTACAAGAATTTTTAATATTAAAACTGAAATATTTTGATGATAACTTGTTACCAGTCTTGACATATTGATTCTCTTTTGTTAATTGGAACGTAAAGGGACTGACATTATAATTTTAAACTCCCGTTTCCTTTCATCTTTGTAGAACTACCTCCAGAGCCGTCACGTCGGAAAAATACGTTTTCCGGAATAAAATTAGCTTATATCCCCTTCCTTTAAACTTTTACAAAAACCTTGCCTCATTTACATATTTGCATAAAAGAAATAAACTTACTTCAATATACTATTTATTTACTTTTTTATATAACTTAATTAATTTACATCAGACAAGCGGTCGTTATACCTAGTCAGGTCATAAATTCTGTCACATGTTTAATATAAAATAATTGAAACAAGTTTATTCATTATGTAACCATTTATTTACCAAAATGAACTTAACAAAACATAGATTCTTATGTCACTAAAGTTTATTCAAAATCACCTCCGTGATTTTGAATACAGGCCTTCAATCTCCGCGGCCAGTTGTCTATCGCAGCACGAACGAGGACCATGTCAATATCGGCGGTTGCCTTAATCAAGGATGTCTTTAGTGACTCCAAATTGGGATGAGACTTTGAGCACGCCTTTTCCTCCAAGTGTTGCCATATCTTGTAATCTAACGGATTCAAATCTGGACTGGAGGAGGGCCAGTCTTCGTGCTGGATGAAGTCGATTTCACGCGCCGCCAGCCAGTTTGTGTGCTCTTGGCTCTATGACCTGGCGCCGTATCTTGTTGGAATACCCAGTACCTGTTATTGAACATGATATGAGAAACAGGTTCCACAAGGTTCGTCAGGACTGTATTTTGATACACAACTGCATTTGTTTTTACACCTTTCTCACAAAAATGTACCTCTGTTAAGCCCCAATAAGAAACTCCCAACCATACCATGAGCGAGGATGGAAAATGCGGTTGCTCGCTTCTTCACTACTGTGTGCGTACACCTTATCATTTTGTTTGTTGTAGCTCTCTTCTACGGTAAAATTTTTTTCATCTGAAAAAAGAATCCCGATATTTTTTTCCCGCGCACCGCTTCAACAAAGCGCGGCATCTCTTCAGTCTCAGGTCCATTAGACGAGCATTCAAATGATGTCCTGTTTTCCTTCGATATGCCCGAAGCCCTAAGTCTTCATTTAACACCCTTTTCACCGTGGTTCTGCTTAACTCCAACTGAAGGTCCAACAGTTTCTGCTTACGTTTGGGATTTCTTTGAATTCGCGCCTTCACAGCTTTTATCACTGCTGGAGTCCTAACAGACCGAGGGCGACACTAGAGTCTTCATTGTATCGTTTGATGGTACGATAAACGAATGTTTTGGTTATATTCAAATTTTTCAGTATGTCAAAAATTTGAATTGGCGCGTAACCGCAACGATGCAACGCAATAACTGCAACACGGTCTTCTTTAAGCGTCCACTCCATATTTAAGAATGAGTTAAATTCTAAAACTTAGAGTAATTACCTCTAGAGAGATTCACGCTGTAACCGCACATGAGACATCAATAGCTATATCTAGCAACACAAGAAAATAAGCGCCATATTGTGGCCTTGATTTAAAATAGACCCTATTTCAATGACATTAGGTTGCTGTATTGCTTGAACGACGTCGCTTTGTCTGGCGAAATTCTTTTTTCGCCCAACAACTAAACGCGGCACGTCACATGAAATAGAACATTATTTTGTATCTCATTCTGACATAAAGAAATTCGTATCGGTGTGTCTCATTTTTGCGATGTACAGTACATTTCGGCTCTCTCTAGAGGTAATTACTCTAAGTTCTAAAACGTATACATTTTTATTTTCATGAACAATTCGAAATTCGAATTCAATAAACTTTTTTGTGGCCAGCATTCTAAAAGAAAAGTTTTTACTGTGTGACAATACTTATGACCTGACTGTGTATATTACATAGATATAGTATAGAACATAGATCGGCAATGTGTCATTTTGAGCGCGACCAAAACTGATTTACGATTGTGTGCGTGAAGTTTACATGTGTGCTTGACATGTAGTGGTGTACCATGCACTTTCGATACTATCATATCGATATCGATATAGCTGTCGGCCTATAGTTGTGAAATAAAATGTTATGGATATATGCGACATTTTATTATATATTAACAGAAACTTATTGGTGTGTTTATGTCAATACAGATTGATAAACACACAAATAAATAAAGATAAATTGTCATATTATTTGAAAACATTTTGTTTGAGATGTTTTGTATGGGTCTTTATGTTTACCTGAACAAAATTATTTTTTTCATTGTGATGTATACATAGTACATACACCTAATTAAACTGAGAACAAAAAACTCTTTTATAAAATAAAACTACAATTTACAAAGTTTTAGGCGTTTTCGGTTTATTTTTTTAATTTTTAATTTCCCGTCGCAAAGTTTCGATTACTTTACAGCTTTCGTAGTCACAGGGTGGACTCAGTCTGCAACAAAATCCATGATTATTAGTTTTTTTCAATGAGTAACATTCGCGTAAGTATATTTATACCAGAGTTACAAAAATATGCTTATTTAAGTCAATTAATTGACTTATTACACATTGGGAAGTGTTGGACGCCTGCTAGGCCGCGTTGGAGGTGTACGGAGGAGCTTGTAGGAAGTCGTTGGATGCAGGCAGCTTACAACAAACTGATGTAGATATTATTGTGGAAGGCCTATGTTCATTAGTCGCATTCTTGTGGCTAAAGGAAGAGACAGTTTAATAAACTATGAAGGTTTTCTCGATCTCGTCACCTAAACTAATGTTTTTCCTATGAGAATTATAAATTTTAAACCTATACCTAATGTTTAAGGTTTGGACGATGATACTGTGCATAGAAGTATCGCATATTTTATAATAATATCTTCTTGTTTTACTATTATAAATTGACAGCCTCTTGGCAGAGATTGAAACAGGTTCTTAATTCATAAATCACACACATGAAGCGTTATAATAATTATTCCACAAATTTAAAAAATTGAGAAAATGTAAAGTAATAAGTAATATTGCAGAATGAATACTATAATACTGGCCGGGGATATATGGCCGGGATAACGCCAGGTAGAAGAAGAAGAAGAAGAATGCACACTATCACAACATACTATAGCTCCATAAAAATGTAGGGAAACATGTGTTGTTATCGACTATTTTATCGACAACCTTTTATTGATCGAACCTGTCAGTCAATCCCTAGCAACTTTTGGTTGAAATTATTGTAAATTCACGTATTTGATATTATTTTTATACGCAATGGATGCTTTCAGCGTACTTATATAATGAAATACTATATTCTTTTCTACCGATATGTATACACGGATTTCCATTTAATTCTATAATATCGTCACAAAAAAATATTGTGCAAAAGTGGCCGGTACCTGTGAAAACTTTAATTATTTCGGATTTTTACGCCTGTATGAACCACACTTTGGCACTGCACAATGCACTATAATAAACTACGTATAATAAATATAACCAAGTACTGTAAAATTAAATAAATTATGAAAATAAGCGAATTTTGTTGCTCGCTTAGTTTGACATATTTTGACTCTGGGTCACTGCAGGCTACTTCTGTGTAAACGTATGGTCGCATCATGCATCTCGCTTTAACATATGAGTTAAATTATTCTATCTCTTTCACATTGCCGATCTATGTTTTATACTAAATCTATGGTATATTATAATTCGATGTTTTTTTTTTCATAATTTGGGATTATGTATGTATCTAAATGTTATTTCTTTTTGTTTACAGTTCGGGGCTTATGTCATCATCGATTGAAGAGGTAAGTGTTAGAAGTTATTTTATATACTTAATTATATGTAAAATGTAAAAAACGTAGGTATACTTGAGTATGATAGGGACACCTTAAACATTTATTATATTTTGAATTTCAATAAAAATTTGTTACTGCTGTCGTTACAATTAACTATTATAATACTTTTTGTCAAGTTCTAGTACCTATAATGATAATATCAAAAAACCGTAATTTATTTTTAATTTCCCGTCCCCTCACAAAAAATCGAACCAAAACCCAAAATATGAATATACCACATAACTCCGTTAATAATGTCAACAAAGTCGTTATTTAAAAATTTCGACTCACTATAAAGATGTGCGGTATAATTTATAGCGGGGGATGGATTTAGAACCCGCAGGCGGGGGGTAAAAATAGAACAACAAAGGAATGGCTCGGTGTGTAGGTACGTCAACAGCTATATTGAATCTTCACACGGCGCGGCGGCGCCGCCGTGGGACGGATTAAGGAAATATTTTGGGGGCATTGGCCCACTGTATATTTTAATATTTTGCTTGTCTGATGATAGATGGTTTTGTAAATATTTGTTTTAATATAATTGGTCTATAAGTTCTAGATAATTTTTGTTTAATTTATGTTGTTTTTCGGTGACAGCGATCACTGATGACGTAATGAGATTTGGATTAAAAATATGACTTGTCAAAAATATCTCATCCTACGTATACAGTGTTATCGTGTACGCTATAACATAATCTTTTATCTTATCATATTCAGTTAAAACCAAAATGAAATCAAGATCGATAGGTTTTATTTACGGATTGATATTCGCACTCGAAGTTTAAGGACGATAAATCTTTATCAATATAAATTTCAGCATAGATTTCCGTCAATTCATTCCTGGTCATTTAAGAATACAAAATCTTATCAAAACCATGTCTGAATTCTATTTAGATATAAGCTTTCGCATGGTTTTAAATTGTTTGAATTCTTTGTTTTTTTTTTATTATTATTAAAACATTACGAATCTTATTTCTCTCAATTTTATGGATAGGTCCTAAAAGAAAAAAGAGCCTGGTGATCTGCACCACAGGTTAAAACAGATACCAGTTTTATGTACAATACATAAATGGAAAATATATTGAAGGCAACTTACCTTCCTAATTTGTTGTGATGAAAACTAAAGCTTATTATTATTATTAACCCTTTATTGTGGTTTTTATTTTCATGAATGAAATTATCTGCAATACAACAAACTCTGTTTTGCTTCCTTCTTCGTTATTATCCAAAGACCGCAATACATATGATACTCAAATGTGTTTAAGGGAAATATTGATTACTAACGATCAATTGAGTGAAATGTACGAGTATTTGTAGAACTGCCAGAAAAAAGCTGTGAAATGAAATGAAATGAAAATATTTATTGAATCCATAAAATGTCATACATTGTTTAGATTCAGTCACTTTTTTTTTTCACTACCACCCGGTTCGCAAGGCTGTTTTCGCCAGAGAAGAACGGGCAAGAAACTCTAGCGTTGCTCTTTTCAAAACAAGTTTACAATACAGTGATTATACAGAATTTGCAATTCAGAGCAGTTCATAAATAATTTATAATAATAAATAAATAATAAATAAACTTAATTAGTTTTAAATAAAAAAAACTCCTTTGAAAATGGTAGAGTACGGCCTTGTGTGGTCTTTCTTTATAGAGTCAGCGTTAAAGGTGTAAGCGTAGTGACTAATCGCGTAGCTAGGAAGCGCTACTTCATAAACGCTGCTGTATTGTAAATTCGTGAATAAATTTTGAGAGTTTTTGTGTAAATAGTTAAATAATGAAATCAATCATGTAAGAATGTAGTTAGCTACTTTTTTTATTGCAATGAATTTTGAGGCGCGCATGACATTCGCCTGATAGTAAGCGATACGACTGATCAAGGACAGTAGTAAAGCTTGGCATTCCACTGCGCTCGACATCCTGAGATATAAGGTGTTAAGTCCCAATATGTTCAGTAGTTACTCTGGCTACTTCTTTTACAATGTTATCCAAGTGTACGTCACAAACAAAACAGTTCAAGTATGAATAAAATACGATACTTTCATAAATAGTGGTAATTATGAGGTGGTAATAATTATGGATGCGTAAAAATAATAATAACCACTAATAAATTTAATTTGAATTTGTACCTGATATTTTTATAAGCTAGCACATCGTGGGACGGAATTTACATGAATTTATATATGGATGTATGTATTTACCAACAATAAAGAATGTAAAATATTAAAACAATCAAAGCGATGAATTCCCATCACATTACAGCATGTATGCGCGGTAACCTTTTAACTGTATGTCTATATCATCCCTCAACAAATCTATTATACAACAAAATTCTGAAAATAAAAATATTATTTATGATAGTCTCGCATGTAAGTTTTAAAATAGACTGAACACTCACGATTGTATATCTTATACACGTACAAAGTGAACCCGAACTAATTTTGTATTAGAATTGTAATTTTGTAATTTTGTATTAGAGGTTTTATTTTGTCATCAAGCGAACCTGTGTTGTACAACTCCCGTATAACACCATAGGGAGATAGGGGTGACTGAAAATCAGCGCTGCTCGGTACTGTGTTGCCGATCAGCATAAGCTGAGTCACTTCCTTTTGCTCTACTGGCATTATTATTAGTTATATCATTCATTTTGTAATTTAATTGCAGCAATAAATTGTTTTTTATTTTTTATTTATTTTATTTAACTAAAAATTGTATGCTGATTCACAGAGATATAAAAATCTCACATTGGATTCTATATGGATGCATTGCACTTACAAGATAATACAAGTATCGGAATAACATTGACATAAATATAAGGATTGATACGGTGACGTAGTTGTAATACGGTACGGTTACAATGTCTCAGGTTCGAAGCCCGGGTCGGGCAAAGTGATATTGGACTTTTATATTTATTGTCAGCCGGAGTCAGGAATTGGTGCCCGATATGGCGATAGGCTCGTCTCCTTTCAAATCGTGCGACGGAACATACTAGGAGAAATGTGGGTGTCCTAGTTGCACTTCTGCCTACCCTTATGGAAAAAGGCGTATTAGTTTTGAAATCAATGCAGACTAACTAATAATAATAGTGGTTTATGCATGCTATCTTATGAAAAATTTCTGATACGCACTACAAAAGATTTGAATCTTAGAAGGTCAGGACATTCAACTTTTGTTCGGACTGTGTATGTGAATGTTGGGATTTTTAATTAATTAATTCAATAATACTTTAATCAAATTTGTGTCAGTGTAATTGAGAGGGGAAAGGAATTCTGACAGAGGTCATTGGTTCAATTCCAGGCGACACACCTCTATACAAATGTTCTTATCGCTCAAGGCGATCTTAGATTGACATAATTAGTGATCTAGATCAAAATAATGGTTAAAACTTGATAGAAACTTGATGTTGTACTTTTAGTAGTAATTTGAGATTTACATAATAATCAGTAATCACTACAGCTGAAATAAAAGTGAAAATAGTATATTACTTATTATTGACATAATTTTGTCCAAACAGTGGAACTTACATCCCGACATTTTCTTTTTATTATTTTATTTCACTATAGCATGCCGGTTTCCTCACGATGTTTTCCTTCACTGTCATAATGCTCGGTGATTGACTATCAATGCAAACATCCGAAAAGCCAGAGATGTACCCTAGGATTGGCCCCTGAACATGTTGGCAGTCGCGTCTGGTCCGTTTACAAACAGGCCACCACGCACTTCAGTTGGCCTTGGTTAGCATAAAATAAATTATGTAAAAAAAAACTCATTGAGTCATTCTAACATAATCATTGTAAGAGTTTCAATATATCAGGAAGTGAAATTAGCGTCAAACTAAATTGTCCGTGGAATGAAAAATCACTTGTAATATACAGAGTGATTTAAATTCTGTAGCATAATAAATAAAATTATTTTTGTATCCCTTTTTTATTTGGACACCCTTCGTGGCGCAGTTGGCTGTGCGATGGCTATGAAGCGCCGCGGGTTCGATTCCCGCACCTTGACAAATGTTTGTGTAGAGCATAAGTATTTGTTTCAGTGGTGTTTGTGAGTCCAAAAAGTCTCGTATTTTTTGATAGACGACACTAAATTTAGATGTCAGTGTGGGGTCAGGACTACATATATGACTGTTGGGTGTATTTATTATTTAACTCTACCCAAGATGATTTTTTTGTATTTAAAATAATCAAGAACACACTATACAAATTTCATTAATTACACCACGTCCAGTCACAAAACAAACGTTGTACAAAAATACCAGACCACATAATTTCTGACTACGCTTCGTATAAATATTATCGGGACCAGTGTTTACGCTTTGTAAATAAGATGTGAAATATTGTGAACTAAAGGTCGCCACGGTATAAATTTTTGAACTAAATAATACTAGGTTGCTGGTGTTATTTTGAGCTGGATTTAATCGAAATTTAAAACACAATAGTCTCAGTAATTTTTAATTTTTTATAGTCTCATTAAATCATAATTGTCTGTCATTTTCATTAAAAGTACGAAAGAATGATTGATCAAAAATACTTGCATAATAATTAATATTCGTTAGATCTAAGTTATTTAGCTTATTGCTGGGATCGAACTTGTATTATGTTTATTACACGTCCGATTATTTATGCGACTCATAATTATTCATGAAGATAAATATGTTATTTCCTAGACCTTTTTACTAGAGACTGCATGATTGCAAACAAGGTAGACCGATAAATAAATTACACCCAACAGTCACATACATAGTCCTGAACACACCCTAAGATCGAGTCTTGTGTCGTGGCTATGAAGAACTAGGAGAGACTTGGCAGTCTCACAAACACCCAGACCGAGAGAATATTTGCGGGCCGCACAAACATTTTTCTCGGTGCGGGGATCGAACCCGCGGCGTCTTGTTTCACAAGCGGCGTCTAACCGGCTGCGCCACGGTGGTTATCGAGATGAGTTAGTAAAGGAAGTCGCTGGATGCAGGACGCCAATGTAAAGATCTTTGTGGGAGGGCTATACTCAGCAATAAACATCCTGTGGTTTTATATACTTAATAACAGCGATGCAGTAAATGTCATTTATATTTTCTTGATTTTATGTAATTTAATATGACTAAAGACTGCAAAACCTTCGTAGAAGTCCAAAAAAATTACCAGAAGATACACCTTAATCTCATTACGTATGCAAAATTATGTTATTCACCTTAGTAAACAAGTAGCTACGACTTGCGTTACATACGGTGATTCAGTACTTATGTCGGGGAGTTACATATTACAGTTCAAATTACTAGGCGATGTTTTATTGTGTTGTGTTTTATATTGTGTATCAGCCCATACAAGTCCCACTGCAGGGCTTGCCCTGCCTCTTGAGGCCTCTACAATCGAGAGTAGGATTGAGAACTGTTAGCCCATGTACGCCCACCACGATGGCCTTACAAATCATTATGGTATGCAGGTTTCCTCACGATTTTCCTTCATTATAGTAATGGCCTGTGGATATCAGACAAGGGGGGTTACTCAAATGCGAAACGAAGTTCGAATGTTGAAAAGTCGTACGGAAAACTCTACGAATGTGCTTATGTTTTCCACAATATATTGGAATCCTCTATCATACGTCAATATCATAGTCCAAGTTCATAGTAAATGATAAGTATCATAGATAATAGTTTTAATTTTCAGAAGTATAACATAAACCATTGAACCTCGAATGTTCGGACGTTCGAGCTTCGTTTTCGAACTATGGACTACCTCCCTGACGCGACTACCCAGATAGTAGCGTCTTGATCACAGAATATGCCTCTGAGAGCCATTTGTGTTGATACCCGAATACCACGCACTTTAACTCAAAAGAGACAACGTGAGGAAATATACAGACTATAAAGATCATAAAAATACTTTCTCGGCCAGTTTGTGGACTATGGCCTAGGGCCTCTCAAACGGACTCTCAATCATAGAATAATCCCATGCTCATTAGTGGGTGATTAGCTAATACAGTACAATATAGTCGATTGGCATGCAAAAGTGTGGCTTCGGAAATAATATAGAAAGACATAGAGCAAGCAAGATGAAAGAACGGATTGTTTAGACGTAGACAAACGAGTCATTTCCTTAACTGGCCAGAAAAGGATGCTCCGAATTAAAACTGCCACTGGCGTGTCTACGGTTTTCGAGTTTCCTACAGCGGTTTATTCGTTTTACAGAAAGTCCATATTGTTGTCAAACTTTTTCACGCCTCCATCCGTCAATAAACCATTGTAAATTTTGTAACAATCTGTCTGGTATTTTGTTCCACAAATTGTTTATAGACTGTAAACGGGAAAATGGATAATTATTGCACGTCTCGTTTAAATACATATATAGACTCATGCTTTTTTCCTAGAAGGGGAAGCAAAAGAGTTACTAGCGCATCCATGTTTTGCCTCGTGATCCTTCCCACGATGTGGTTGGGTTTACTGTCATGTCGGGCGAAAACTCCTAACTCTCATAATGAATACAAAAACCCAATATCACTTTTCCCAACCAGGGACTCGAACCCGAGACTACCTTTGTATACCGCAGAACAAATGCGCTACCGAGGCAGACGCCTCGTGTATGAATCATGATTATACGTAAAAAGTCAGTTTTATTGTTCTCCCACTAGTATGTATATGATTAGCAAGGGAATAATTCTAAAATAAATAAACTCCGCCTATGGGCACTCATATAGTTTGAGAAGTCATAACATTCATGTTATTTCCAGGTCTGAGGTTTGATTCAAAGTCAGAAAATATACTATAACTTATAGTAGGTATGAAAAGTTCGAAATGATTGTTTCTTCCTGTTATCTTCAAACCTAAAAACAAGACGTGACATTTCACCTATTATACCATTAAGACAAAACTGATATGAAAATAATGCTCTAAAAATATACATTTTAACTCTTGAAGAAAGTGCAATAAAATGTTTAGAAGCCGCTGGCCAAACGCATCGCTACCAAAAGTAGAAACGTTTTTAAATGTATTTTAAAACGCACGGGACAAGTCCAAAATTAATGGCTTCCTTTACACCGTATATAGAGTATCCAGAATAGATATCGCTGGATTCGAGTTACTCAGGTGTACATTTCCTTTCGGTGTGAATATAAGTTAATAATAAGTTTTAAAATCGATTTGTTCAATCCACCTACTAATATTAGGCCAGCGTTGTGGAATATGACTTAATCCCACTATCGAATTCTCTATTGTAGAGGAGGCTTTTATCCTACAGTGGGTTGTTTAAATGCTGGATTATTAATATTAATTATTTGTCAAATTATCAAACTTTACCGGTGAAAGGAAACTTGAGGAAACCAGCATACCATGGAGATTTATCAAAATGTCTGTGATGTAAAGTCCAACTCGCATTAGGTCGCCCATGGTGGACTATGGTTTTAAGTAAACAGATTGGAGTCAGAGTGGAGTCCCGTGCCCATATCTCTTTCTCTCTTCAGCTATAGCAAGTCCACGGCTGAACATAAGCGTCCCCTTAAATCGCCACATAGAACTGTTGGTAGCGGCCTGCATCCAGCGACTTCCTGCAACCAGCGACTTCCTGCAACCTTAACCATCAGTGGACGATTATCGCTTTAGTCAAAACTTAGCACCATTTACACGAGAAAAGTTTGTCACGGCGAGAATCGTATGCTATTATCGCATGAAATAACCATCATTAGATTATTGTGTTTCACAAATGTTTACATTACGCAACTTTTTATATCCAAGATCTTCAAGACTTGACCCCACTTGCCGCGAAAATGGAGCTTAAGATTTAAGTGATCGCAAAAGATTATCTGTTTATTTACCTACAAAACTCCACCCAAATAACTTCGATTACACGCAATCTTATCAAGCAATTATCGAATTTGCAACCACTTAGATAAGGCTGTAATTTGAGTATTTTATTACGTATCATCGCCGGTAGATGCATAGTGTCACATTAGTTTCTCAACAGTGATGTATAAAAAGAAGAATAGTGTTACATTGAAGGTAAAACATCATTCTATTTAAAAGCTTTTATATAAAAATATTGGAGTACCAGAAAAAATAATCAGAACTCTGACCACGTTATAAAAATGCTTGAACGACAAAGTGCAACTACAGCAACAAAAGTCCGGGAAGTGTCTACCTATGCAATATTATATGTTGATATGATTTTGGCGCCCTGATGGCATCAGAATGAGTATATTTTCAACAAAAAATATTTTGCGTTTTGCAAAAAAATTGGAAATCCAAGTCATTTCGTCTTGATGCATATAGATTTTTATTCGATTTGATTCATAGAGTGTTTTATACTAACGGAAATATTCTTTATAGTATTTATATAGAAATAGATTACGTCAATCGCCTACACCCTATTCTTAAATGAAAAAATAATTGAAAAAAGTTCAAAATGGCGGCTTACAGTTGTATCAATGCCATAGTGTTTATTTAGTTTTGGCAATTAACGAGCTTGCATCGAAATAGATTGTTTCAAAATGTTGTAAACTCTGTTATAAATCGGACGAGAAAAACGTAGTGCGTTATTCAATTTTATAATTTTACATAAAGCCATAATGTTTTTGGGTAATCAAATAATTGTAGAAAAAATTATTAATCTGAACCCGCCTGCTGACATCAATTCTGTTGAAATATCATAAAATTATGTAAATCATTCATCACCCTTTCGTACTGTTTGATGGATATTACTTACACGTTCCCTATATTCCTAAGGGGGTAAGCAGAGATGAAATGAAACTCATAATTCGACGATGTTGTTTCCGTACCAAGTAACAGCAATCTTAAATCACCATTTTGTTGCGTTTGACAATTATGCGATTTTAACGTCAATAGATTCGTGAAATGCGATTGAAAAAAAATGCTTTGTTTTCCCATACTATGAATTTTAAATAGAGACGTATTTCTTTTCAAAATTGCATTACATCGATAGTGCGATAAGGCCGCCATTTGCACTTTTAATAACAGTGTAGCAGTAAATAATTCCATGGTTTAGAAAAAATCAATAAATAAGTATCTGGGTATACATGATGCGGGAATGTCTTATAAATATAAAGAAAACATTTTTCAAATGCAAAGATAAGATATTTCGGTTACTTACTCGCTTTAATGAACTTTGAACTGTCAAAATGAAAAATGTAACATAAAATTGTATTTAATTTGCTCTCTTGACATGTCACTTCACATTAAGTCTTCGACTTTTCCCCCTTTTAAAATTTCACGACTTAACGCTCTATTAACATTTCCTTATAGATACAAAAAAGGCTAATTTATTGTACTTATAACGTTGTGCCGTGCTGCTTACGTCTCATCTCGGTTCACTAAAATAAACAATTTTTAATTCTGTCCCAATTCTGTCAGTAGATGGCGGGAATCGCGGTAGAGTACGCGCGGGATTGTAAAACATAGTATACTAATTTAAAAAATAATTTACAAATACTGCCCGAAAATAATCAATTGTTAAAAATAAAATAGCACGTACAAAATATTTTGTTAATGCGTATAAAAAAGCAACTAGTGTTCTAAATTTAAAACTGTGCGTGGAAAATAAAAATTAAATAGACATCTAAGAATGTGATATACAAACTCTTTTCTAAATTCGAGTGAATTAAAAAATGCGATGAACAAAAAGTTTCCAATTTATAGTTTGTGTTAGAAAAATGTGTGTGTATCGTCTAACGGAAGTTTGATGTATGGAGATAACCAAAACAGTGCGCACTAGTGAATTCCAGTGTTGAAAAAAATACAGTTTCAAAATTCATATTTAATAAAGCAATTTTCCGTGTGATTTAATAATACTGTAATATTAAAATTTATCGACATTAAATTTGAAAATTCACCTTGTAAGTGTAAAGCATAGAAATACATTTATTGTTTTTATAGCGTTCAGTCCATTCTACAATTGAGACGGTCAAATTATATATTGGCGTATTATAAGACATGTTTGATGTCTGAAATTGTTTCGCGAGAGTAATCGACGATAAAAAACACATTTTATTGTCTATTCTCAACGCAAATTTGAAATACTCTCTGCGTAACATATTTTGCATTTTTAACGTTAATTTTAGTTTGAAATTGATTAATTGTGCTCTGTTGTTCTGTCGTTCAGATGGTGTTATGCCGCTGGCTGCTTCGATCTTACTATAAACCTTTGACTTTATGGAAAGCAAAGCCAAAAAGAACTCGAAGAAGAGTTAAGGTAGCAAATTAACTCTTACATTTAAAATAAGCATAGTCTTCGTTGCACGTGCACACTTACTCAGCGTTTCTTAAACGGTGTTCCGCGGACCAATGGTAGTCCCTGGGATCATCCCCAGTAGTCCGCAGAGCCAACTTAAGCCTTATATTAAGATCTTTAAAATAATGTTTATATTTTCTATTCATAGATAGCTAGAAAGATCCTTTATCCATTTGTATTTTGTTACTGTATTGACAAACAACCAAACCAGTCGAGCAACTGGGTGGCCAATGGCCAGACAAATTTTCAACTAATTCTAATCTAGACGAGGTGAAGAACCACTTATGTATCATGAACCACCAGAGCTGACCAAGCAAAACGCTGCAGCAAAGCTAAACAGTCCAAAGTAACCTTAACGTTCGTTTTCGGTGAAGCAAAACCATCTGAATTAAGTTGACCCGTTTTTTATAGTCTAACGCCCGAATACTGGAACGCCATTCAAATAATAAGTTGCTCTTAACAGCGCACGGCCCACTTAGCCAGTACATTTAATCGAGATTAACGTAGTTAAGCGCAAGTTATATTTAAGTTGCGTTCCAGTATTTGGGCGTAAAACTAGCTACTTTTAAAACAGTACTATAACAACCCATTATCCGCTACTGCTAATCAGAGGAGAAACGTAGAGAAACCTCCATATAACGTAGAACTTAAGTATAATAGCTGAATTTTATATAATATTTTTTTATTTATTGCTTTGAATGGCGAGACGAGCATACCGTTCGCCTGATGGTAAGCGATGCGACCGCTCATGAACAGTAGCAAAACCAAACAACACCTTGAATTACAAAGCAATGCTTGGCATTCCACTGCGCTCGCCATTCTGAGACATAAGATGTTAAGCCTCAATATGTCCAGTAGTTACTCTGGCTACAATATCCTTCAATCCGAAACACAACAGTGCATTTAAACTGCTGTTTGACGGGAGAAATAGACATTGCGGTGGTACCCACCCAGACAGCCTCTCACATATCAGAGACCTACCACCAGTAATATGTTATTAAAGCTACTATCAACAAATGTTTCCTTGGTATTCAAACACTTTTGATGTTTTTTTTCATCTTGCCAGACACATTGAAGCTGATAACTCCCAAAGCAACCACGAAGAAGCCATTGTGTGATGCCTATGTAGAGGCTTCAATTCCCGGAACTCGGAATCCCGGTATCCCGGTTATATTTTAGTCCCGAAAATCCCGGAATCGAATCCTCTATGCCTATGTCACAGGCATGGCCAGAAAACTTTAAGCTTTCATGAAATTTCGAAAGTCTGGCGGCCACGGGCTCTTGGTTTATTAGCTTAATCGAATTCTAAGATATATCTCAAAATTAACCTATACACTACCACAGTAATAGTGACAGAAATATTACGAATGTTATGATTTCTCCGAATTTCTGTGTGGCGAAGAAATACAGTTTATATAGCGTTAAAACGTAAATATTAGTAAATATTTTAACGTTTCCTTGATTGTTTACCAGAAAATCTCGCTTTCCGACGGATGTGAACGTCGTATTTTGTGTTTATTATGTTATAAATGAAAATAATTTAAATTCTTTTGTGAAATTATGGAGGGTACACAGGTTGTGAACTTTTAAAGCGTGTAGTCATACGTTAACATAAAGCGTAGGTACTACACACAGAGGCTACCGTCCCGCCGGCATATATCGACAACTTTACAACAACAGCCTCCGTGGCGCAGTTGGTTAGACGCCGGCTGTGAAACGCGTGGCCGCGGGTTCGATCGAATCGAAACAAATATTCATGTGAACCACAGGTATTTGTTTCGGGTCTGGGTGTTTGTGAGACCTAAAAGATGATCTGCCACATAATATTTCGATGTTTCTCTCAAGACCAGTTTACCTATTGTAAATATAGTTGTTGTTAAAAGTCACTCCACTCATTAAAACTCAACCAGTAAACTACAAAAATATTAGTGCTAACGCTATCATTAAAATGTCAAATACCCTACATTTAAAATTTACCGAAAACAAGAGTCTGTCAAAACACTGCGTCACACTAGTATGTTACAACGTTTTTTTTTATACGTTTGATATGTTTCTGAATAAACTATTTACCAGCGAATATAACTGTATCAGCCCATAACGACCTCTTCAACCGAGAGTTCGGTTGAGTGTGGTTAGGCCACCAGCGACCAGGTTGATCCACCGCGTTGGCTTAGTGCGGATTCGCGAACTTGATATAGAAAATATTGTTAAGAGCTCCATGGTATATGAAGTGCTACTACGAAAAACGATATTCGATATATCGTACAAATTTTCGTATTGATATCTACTTTTAGTGACTTTATTTTAAATTTATAACGATGAATAAACTATGAGTTTGTATCTGTATCCGCATTATTTATTTAAACATTATTAATAACATACAGCCAATAATAGGTCTTCACGGAAAAAGTCAATCAAATAAGAAACTAAAAAGAAAAGAGACAAAATATTCGATAACTAAAACAGGTTTATAAATTGTCTATGAATAGGACCTTATAAGGCACAGGTTAAAAATAGCATGTCGCAAATACAAGCAATGCGTTTAACGTAATTACTTTATTGTATTATGTAATGTAAAAATATATGTATTGCATTAGCAAATAATTTAAGTAAAATAAAATAAAAAAGACCCGGCTAATAGGCTCGACCCTTATCACATCTTGGGAAGGCACACACACGGCGAAACGAGTGTGTCCTAGATGCACCTCTGGCTATCACTTCTGGGAAAAAGGCGTGAGTATATGTGTAGTACATACACACATAAAATAATAAATAATAAAATATAAAACTACGTACATTTAGTGCCCGATATAACTATTATAAAACGTTTGTTTTTGTATGTAAATAACTGTAGCAGGTAGAAGCAAAACAACGTGTCTAAATATGCAATATAATAGATTTTAAAACATTTACTATGGTATGTGAAGTCCATCAACCCGCACTAGGCTAGCGTAGTGGACTATGGCCTAACCACAGTCAACCGAACTCTCGGTTATAAAGGAGTCCCTTGATAAGCAATGGGTGATTATTGACTGACACATTAGAGTGCAATAATAGGTTTTTATAAACATCATTCCAATTGGTACTTTAAGTACCTACATATTATATGAAAATACATTTGAACGTAAACACATTTAGTGATTGTATTAATGGCACGCCATTCTGAAGAAAAAGCGAAAAATATAATGTTAGCTCTAAAAACTCTTCATTTATTGATTAAAGGTCTGGAAGAATTGTGTTCTATTTAAATGGACTAATAGCTGTCTTTTGTAATTTGAGTTTCAGATAGTACTTTGTGTAAAAAGACATGTATTTTTGGGTATCAGTTGGGTTATTTCGCCAATATAATAAAAAATAAAACAAACATTGTACAATATGCGGTGGACCACACAGATTCACTTCGATCACAAATATTATCAGCAAATTTACAAGTCTCATTTTATGAAATATATATTTAATAATCACGGAAAATCACCAAAAATATACTTGAACATTCCGGTATCACCACGCGGTTTAGAGTAAAGATTTGACTTTGTCTATACTAAAGTAAAGGTGCCTAATGCACGTTGACATTTGCCAATGACCATAGACGATACATGAGATTGCATGAGATGTTAGACTAGATGACGCTAGCTTACCTGTGGCGCGAACTTTCACCGATAATGGGTTCGAAATAATTGTGTCGACCTGCTTAAAGACGGGTATAAATATTATTAATAATAATAAATAATATATATCAGCGGCGGTTGGATGATCATGTACTTGAGCGGTTGCGCACGGACTTACGTGTTGTCCAGGACGTCAATGTCCCGTCCGTCACCGTAGATCAAGCAGCAGACACACCACCAACACCTGCAGCTAATATCGATCTGACGGACAACATGAACAGCAATGTAAGTCCCCAAGATGAACAACGTCTGAGAGGGGCTTTGGAACGTGCGATTTCGGAATTTGTATCTCTATCCGCGTCTTGTAGACCGCGCTTGCCGCGTTTGCCGACGCATAGACGAAATTTGATGCTGGTGGGAGCTCTGGACTCCGTGTTACCTACGTACTTGGAGTCCAGTCGGGATCTTGTTGATACGCGGCCTTTTCTGCGCGGCCGTCGCAGCATGTCGAGTGGCTAATGTAAAATTTCCAAGTGATTTTAAAGCCAGTCGAGGTGTTGTGACTGTGCCTGCTTGGCAGCGTAGGATCGAGGACCGTATCAACAGGGCCCGAATTCTCATCGGCAAGCTAATTTCCTTCAGAGAAGGAAATAGCAGGCCGAAGATTATGCGTTTTGTGACGCAGGCTTTTTCGGAGACCAATACAAGTCCTCGGAATTATAGGCTTTGCGTCACAGAACGCATTGACTTCTACAAACAAAAAGTCTATGCGTGGGCGAACCGCATTCGCCGCTATAGGAAGCGATGGGATCGTTTCCAACAAAATCGTATGTTCCAAAGTGACCAAAAAAGAGTTTATAGATGTTGGGAGAATTCCCAACAAGGTGTGGGAGATGGGCGGCTGCCAAGTGCTCACGAAATGCGTGAGTACTGGGCGAATATCTGGTCGTCCCCTGTCTCTCACACTGAAGCCCCTTGGTTTGGTGTTGTCGATCGAGCTTGCGAGGCAATACCGGCTATGGAAACCATTTTAATCAGTCCAGAGGATGTTCTGGCAGCGATCCGTCCAACCCAAAATTAGAAGTGTCCGGGTCCGGATGGTCTGCACAATTTCTGGTTGAAATGGTTTCCAAGTTCGCATACTCGATTAGCAACACAGTTCCAGGATGCGCTTGAGAGGGGATCGCTCCCAACATTTATGACGACAGGTGTCACTCACTTGCTCTTTAAATCCGGTGTTACCACGGAACCAAAAAATTATAGACCCATTACATGTCTTCCAACTATTTATAAAGTTTTGACTTCCATTATTAGATCCAAAATTACAGACCATATTTCTTCTAATCAAATTCTCTTTTCCGGCCAGACAGGTTGCATGAATGGGTGCCGTGGTACAAAGGAGCTCCTTCTCATTGACATGACCATTTGCCAACAGGCTCGTCACAACCGAAGGAATTTATCGGCTGCCTGGATAGATTATAAAAAGGCCTATGATTCAGTGCCCCATACATGGCTCATGAGAGTTTTAAATTTGTATAAAATTGATACAAATTTATGCAACTTCCTTGGGTCTTGTATGGGGCAGTGGACCACTGTCCTGAGATATCCAGGCGGTACGGTTCCTCCTGATTGTGATGAGTCGATTAGAATTAAGCGGGGTATATTCCAGGGCGACAGTCTGAGTCCACTGTGGTTTTGCATGGCCCTGAATCCCCTCAGCACGCTGTTGTTGGACTCAGGGTTAGGCTACCGCCTGCGGAGAGGCTCTGAGCCTATTTCTCACTTGCTCTACATGGATGACCTCGAATTATTTTCATCAAAACAATCCGAATTGATTGAGTTGTTAAAAATAACTGAAAGATTTAGCAACTCAATCAATATGGAGTTTGGTGTCGATAAATGTGCGGTTATTCATGTGAAGCGAGGGGAGGTAGCGGTCTCTGATGACATACAAGTCTCAGAGACTGTAAGTCTCAGGTCCCTCTCTGTGACGGAAACCTACAAATATTTGGGTATGCCAGAGGCTCTTGGTATCATGGGTGCAGATGTCAAACAATCGATGAAAGAGCGTTGCTTTAGCCGCCTGACAAAAGTACTTAACAGTTTTTTATCAGGTGGAAACAAGATTCGCGCTTTCAACGGTTGGGTTATGCCTGTACTCATGTACTCTTTCGGCATACTCAAATGGACTCAGACCGAATTGGACGCCCTGGATCGTAAAGTCCAAAGTCTCCTAACTGCACATCGTATGCATCATCCACGTTCGTCAGTGATGAGATTGTACATCCCGCGTAGATGTGGGGGCCGAGGCATTCTTAATGCTAAGGACCTACATAATCGCGAGGTGTGCAATCTCAGGGATAATTTCCTTCACAGTGACGTGGATATGCATAGGGTTGTAGTTATGGTAGGTAAAGGATTTACCCCGCTGTCTTTGGCGATTGAGAACTGGCGAAAACCTCTGGTGGTAGGCATTAGGGATCGCGAGGACATATGGAAGAGCAAGGAGCTGCACGGTCGGTTCTATTGAGCCCTTCATGGGCCTGATGTGGACCGACTAGCGTCTGTGTCTTGGCTGCGTTTCGGTAACCTCTTTGGGGAAACCGAGGGTTTTGTCTTTGCAATTATGGACGAAGTTATTAAGACGAACAACTATAGGAAATACATCCTGAAGGACGGTACGGTCGACATCTGTCGGGCATGCCACCGTCCTGGCGAGTCCATCAGGCATGTTATCTCCGGTTGTTCGTATCTTGCTAACGGCGAGTATTTGCATAGACACAACCTAGTAGTTAAGATCATACATCAGCAAATTGCTCTTCGATATGGACTGGTGACTTTTGAAGTGCCATATTACCAGTATGTTCCTCAACCAGTTCTTGAGAATGGTCATGCAACGTTGTATTGGGATCGATCTGTTATCACAGATAGGACTATTGTCGCCAATAAGCCTGATATTGTGATAATAGATCGATTGGCGCGCCGTGCTATACTTGTTGACGTCACCATTCCGCATGACGATAACCTCGTCAAAGCTGAAAAAGACTAAATGTCTAAATATTTAGATTTAGCTCACGAGGTTACCGACATGTGGGATGTCGATTCAACAATTATTGTCCCGATTGTCGTTTCTGCTCATGGGTTCATACCAAAGAGCCTCGACCAACACCTACAGAGGCTCTCAATTGCCTGTTGGGTCAACGGTCAAATACAGAAGGCAGTATTACTGGACACGGCACGCATTGTGAGGCGGTTCCTCACTTTGTCTCCCTAACCGACCGGTGGCTTGGGTCTTGAGCTTCACCACCGGAGGGTAAATAAATTATTTTTTATATTTTTATATGTATATTTTTTGTAATTTATATATGTAAAAATAGAAAAAATATGTTTAAATAATAAAGAGAATAATAAATAATAAATCATATTTTTTTTGTGATAACATAATCCAATTTCATAGTAAGCAACTTAGGTAATATGTTAGTATTTGATTAAATTACGCCTTTTGTAATTTCAATTGGTTTTATTTGTTTATATTGTTATGTGCAATAAAGATTAAATAAATAAAAATTACTGTAGATTTTAACATTTTTATTAAATTATCTTTTAATGGACAGTTCCCACTTTGAGCCACCGACTCTCTGGACAGCTCTGGAGACCGACCCGCCATCACACCCGCCACTGAAACTCCTGTGTCGCAGGATCAACAGTGGCACGCATTGTAATGACACCGAGCATTAAAGCTCGCCGAGTCTCCGGGAATGTCTAACTTGTCTTTAACCCGCAACGAAATCAATCAGAAAGTTAAATTAATAGGAGTTGGAAATAAATAATGTCCACTTCCCTCCGTGCAAAGCGGGTGACAAAACATGAGCCACCATTCGCAAAATGCTCGTATCCGAAGCTACAAAGATGCTGTTTCTTTTTTAATTATGACGTCATAACTGGCAACATGTGCTGAAGCATCTCCGAAGCACTACAATCACAAGGTAGCCCCAACAATGCCCTAAAGCCTTTAGGAAAGTCAGATTTCATACGAGCACGATATGTCCGGTGTAGGCTTGTTTAGTATTGGGTGTTATATTTTATGTAGAGGTGCTCAATATAAAACCGCCCCGGATGCCAACCTACCTTACGCCGCCACTGCCTAAAGGCATTGTTAAATTGAACACGCAAAGCATTAATAGATTTCTGGGTGTGGTTGATCCATAGGCTGTTTGTATATAAATATATTATGTACAGTATGCTTGGAACAGCTTTATTTTATTGGTAAAGAGCATTTTGAAAACCTGCGGAACAACATCTTTGCCTTTATAGACCAGTGCCCTGCGACATCAACATTATAGGTCATCTTTAACGCCCGAATACTGGAACGCAACTTAAATATTATGTTGCACTTAACTAAACTAAATCCCGCTTAAATGTACTGGCTAAATGGGCCGTGCGCTGTTAAGAGCAACTTATTAATTGAATGGCGTTCGAGTATTCAGGCCTTAGACTGACAATAATATACCCAAGATATTTAAATGTATTATTGCTTGAATTTCTTTCTTGTAATTCATTGTAGGTGATGGATTATCTATCGCAAAAATCAATTTTGAGTGTTTTTTTTTTGCCTAGGTTGAAAAAAGTATAATATTGTGCACGGTGGCAGCGGTTTCAAATCCCTGAACACATCTCTGACTTTTCGGAGTTATATGTGTAATCACCACGCACATTAACGGTGAAGGAAAACATCGTGAGGACGCCTGCATATCACAGCATGTGAGAATTTCTATAATATGTAAAATCCACCAACTAGGCCAGCGTGGTGAACTTTATGGCCTAACCCCTCTCAATCGTGCTTTGGATTGTAGGGGAAGTATGTGACCGGGTATCGCAAAAGTGCTACCCAAAACGAAGCCGGGTAGTAGTTTTAGTGGCCACAAACACAATTCGACTAAAAATTGTTCTAAGAAACGCGACAATTATTTTATAATATCGTCGAGTTTGAGTGGTAAATCCATAGTTTTTATCTAAAATATTAATTTAAAGCCTTGCATACCATACCGTCTTTAAAAATAAAAGGGTGTGCTCTATTATTTAAGAAAAATCGATGTATTTACCATCCAAAAACGACTATAGAAAAAATAACAAGAAAAATCGTCCTAAATTTTTGCACAAAATTTTGTTGCATTGTGTCTGAAGTCACTAAAACTGCCACCCAACTTCGTTTTCGGTAGCAGTCTTAATATACAGGGTACCGAAAACGAAGACCTCTACGTGATACAGGCGTAACGATAATCTATGAATATAAAATCGCAAGCCGCAGGAATGCTTTCGGACATAACCCTCATTAAACATACTCAGTACTGTTTACTGTAAATGCGAAAGAATGCAAAAATTATATGCGATCACATGCGCCCAGGTTACGTACAGCAGTGCTAAAATATCCGAATATACGCGCCGGCCACAACAATCGAATATTTTTAGACGCATATCCGACACTAGACGTAAAGGCAGTGGTTTTATGATGTTTTAAAAGGAATAGTGACCTTTGATGAGGTCAATTTAGATACAAAACGAAAAATCATATTTTTTATTCTAATTTTCCGGAAAAAAACTTGGTGTTATCACAAGCCTATTGGGCAATGAATAATAGAAGGACATTTTGTTTAAAAGTTGATGGTAGGGGACTGCTCGTAAAATATATGCTACATTATTCTACATAATTATATAACTCTGTGAGTCATATACCTTTGAAAATGAAGAAAACATAGAACCATAAAAACCTGCATTCCATAAAGATCATTACAAAAAACAATATATTTATAAATTCCAAAACTCTGCAAAAGGCCAGCACGGTGGTCTATAGGTCTATAACTTAAGGCCTTTTGTACACACAAGTTTTTTCGACGTGAAAATCAATGGCTAATTCTTTCTCTCATAGTGATGATCCCTACAATACCGACAACCGTGCTTATACACGACTTTACCGTAGATTTTCACGGAGAAAAAAAAAACCCTCTTCAGCCTCCACTGGATTTAAGAGAAATATCTTACTTAGCAATGTTCATTATTAAAATAAACACAAAAATGGATCCCGCTAATGTATGACCCGATTTACTATAAATTATTGTTCAACACACATAACAAGAGTACTTTAAAATATTTTTACAATAACCGTAGAAAGCATAGCATAATATAATATTTACATAACCCAATTGATTGCGTTACGAAAAGGAAAGCAAATATCTTGGACGATAACAAGTGGCTATCTTCGCCTATATTCATATTTTGGGAACACAAAGAATTGGGGGCAAGTTATTGTAAATATTTTATATAAAAAATATTTTATTGTACTCGTATGTGGCAAAGCTATTTAGAAAATCCCTGAAATTGTATATTGGTATATGATATATTGCATCGTTTAAATACAGTCCACCTTAGACATAAATTTAAAGAATAAATAAATAACCAACAGTCACATACATAGTCCTGACCCTACAGTAAGATCGAGTCTTGTACATCTGTAGTGGAGCGTTACTCAAATAAGTGGTCACTCGCAACGATTTTAAAAAGGCTTGCTTATGACAGGAACTTTAACAAAAATGAAGTTAATTATTTTTATCGCCGATTAGACGAAATATATTAAATTAAGTTATTTTAATATTTATTTTAGCGCAATTTTCACGGTCATCCCAACTCGAAATGTACTGGAGTCGTTTGTTTTTAAACCATTGGAATTAAAGTAAATAGAATGTTAACATATTTTCGAGCATATAAATATGAGCTACCAATGTTATCACACAAAATATTTTCGTAACGGGTTTTCCGCTTCAAATTGTTCACAAGAAAATTTTTGCACAGTAAAAATAATCTAAGCAAGATTTAGTTAATCGGTTGGCCGGTGTTTAACAAAATTAAAACTAATTTTAGTAACTTTTGCGCAACTCCGCGTAAACAGAATAATCTGGCAGATCTTGCTGTTAGTATAGACGAACGGCTTCCTAATTCAATCAACGATGTAGTTAATAACCACTCGTTAAGGAATCTTGTAAGATACGCATCTGGAAAAACCTTGCCGAAATTAATAAACTTGATTTCTATTCAGATATTATACCAGAAGGGACGCTGCAAACAAAATTATTTTTATTTTATTTTATTTATTTTGGCCTTCAACAAAGGATAGACAAGGTTATAACGGTAAAATTTACAAATAATCAGGTACATTGAGCGGAGTGCTCCTTCAATTACAGAAGATCACAATATTCGTATTAACATTACTGAGAACAGCACAACAATAACACATAGTAAAAATAAACAAACATCAATGAATACAGAACAATTATTGCAAGAGATATGAACGGTATTACGCTTATTAGTTTAAAAAGCCACTTATTAGGGTGTTTTGTACAGCAAAGCGCTTATAACAACCTATTTATCTTTTAACATAACATAATTGGTAGGTATTTCATGGAAATTTATTTTATAGTAAGGTACCACCGCATTATTTCTAACGCCAAGTAGCAGTGTGTGAGCACCGTAGGTTTCGGTTTGAAGGACATTGTAGCCAGTCATTATAGGATTTCAAGAGACCTAACATTTTATTTCTCAGGGTCACTACCCTGAGTTCAGTGATTACTGGTGGTAGGTCTCTCATATGTGCGAGGCCATCTGGGTAGGTACCACCGCAATGTCTATTTCTCCCGTGAAACAACACTGCTTAAATGCACTGTTGTGTTTCGGATTGAAGGACATTGTAGCCAGAGCAACTACTGGACATATTGAGACTTAACATCTTATGTCTCAGGATGGCGAGCGCAGTGGAATGTTTCTACTGTTTATGAGCGGTCGTATCGCTTACCATCAGGCGAACGACTTGCTCGTCTCGCCATTCATTGCAAAAAAAAAAGTGAAAGCGTTAATAATAAATCCGATTGGCGTTCGACGTTGCTCTTGTTTCGGTTCTAACTTCTCGGGATACCAAGTGTAGTGTAGCGTCCTACAATGCTTCAATCAATTCATAGTAATGCCACTCCTAATGATGAGCAGGGGTTATGGCTACCATAAGAAAAGTAATCTTTTCGTCTCATTATTCTATATTATGCTGTAATTTGTCAGCCCCATAATTGTTCTTCCCAAACACGGGATTTATCTACCTTCAGCTCGTTTGAGAAGAAGGCTTAGTCCACCATTCTGGTCTAGTGCGGATTAGCGAACTTTACATACCATAGAAATTCTAAGCGGTCAGTAATATAGGTACATTCTAATAACCTTCTCATGAACCCTATAAAAAAAAATCTAACACCTAAATTTGCAACAGAATTCCCAACACTATCAAGGTGATTTTCGAATTTAACAAAAAATACATTTTAGAATGTGCAAGAAAGTCTGCAAATAAACACAGTGCAAATAAATGGTGTCTAAATAAACAAACTATAATGTCAGTGTGGCTCACTCTGATTAAGAGTTCGCATTGGGGCATCGGATGTACGCCGAAACCTGTTTTTGTGAGTATTTTTAATGCATAATGCATTATTAGATTAACGCGAATGTTACTCGTACTGTAACATCTTAATGTTGCAGAGCCTAATGCGTTTCAAGCAGGTCATTTGAATTAAGTAATAATATGTTCATTAGGATTTTTCGTAGTAGACCTACAATTTTACTGCATTGGACAGGATGGTAAATTCGTGCGGTCCCAATAGAGTATCTGCTTGAAAATTGTATTCATATTTCTATGAATTAGGTAGGTAGTTTTATACAGAAAACTCTTTTTACTTTTATATATCAGTACAGATGAAAGCAACTGAAACTTACACGAATATCGATTGTTCTAACGTTCGACGTCTACTTATGACATAAAAGTTATCCAATTCTAAAAATAAATATAATTCTCTATGAAACTTATAATTCACACCAAACTTAGTCTATGGTTACCTCAGATGATTACGACATAATCATCTGAGGACGACATAGAGGATTTGAACATTTTGTTAAGTATTTAGGAATATTCGTACAGTTTTTACGAAATTCGAACATTCGTCGTGTCGGAATAGAGAGTAACCCCCCAGAGTATAATTAAATTTTAAACAAGACTAGTAAATAAGGCTCTGTTTACACTTATTATTACCACTAGTTGTGAATTGTGATCAATTGACACCGTTATAAGGAATTCATTAGCGAAAATCAAATATTAGAATATGTATTCTTGGAATTATGACTAGTACATAACAGTTTAGTGATGTTATTGTCCTCTCTGAAATGAAACTCAGCAACTGATTTTGGACTATAGAAATGGTGTCTTTGTGACGTCATTTATACAGTTTTTCTTTTTCAGATATAATTTTTTTATAATTTCTAATTTTTAGGCTTAGAATATTTCGTATGTATCGATGTTCGTATGAGTATGAGTTGTATACTGGATAATATTCTATTTACTCCGGATAATAGTAAACCCATTTATTATTAAAGACGCTATGGTACGCAAATGTTTAAATTATTATTTTAGCAAAACTATGGGTTAATCGTCCAAAAACGATGATATTTATAACAATCACAAAAATAAATTGTCGCGTTTCTTTGCGAAATTTTTAGTTGCATTGTGTTTGCGAAATTTTTATTTGATTTCGTTTTCGGTAGCAGTCTTGATATACCCTGTATACTTTAAGTTATGTTTATACTATGTATGTATGACTATACATATTTAATCTGACGATCGATTGGTAGTTTTACAAATGGAAAGCTAAATTCAGTTACGTTCTAATGGTATAAATGATTAATACACTCAATTTTATTCCATTTTTACACGATTTCAAGAGGTTTTCATCAAATATTTTCCTAATAACCTTTGAAAATTGAATGTCTATTGTTCAATTTATATATTTCAAGATATATTAATCAGGAACCGAATTTCAAACCAATGTTCGAAAAGTATACTATTTATAAAATTTTCCACAGTTTTACAATACAAAAATACATTTTTTTTCTATGACGTTGCTATCAAAAATAAACACATGAATTACTGTATCGTAAATTATGTAAACTTGTCTAAAGATCTTCGTGCACTCTTTGCGCGAACACTAAAAATATAATAAATTGCCAACTATTAAATACGTTTTACATCAAACAAATATTTCAGTATGTTTTGATATGAAAATGTTTTCAACTATTAGCGTAAAGAGATTTTGATTTGAATGATTTAATGTATGTTATTCAATAATATGGCGTGTGGTATTGGTAAACGAACGAAATGCAGCTGCGAACATAGTTGTTGCGGGTTCGAATCCCAGGGCACACCTATGAGTTTTCTGTGTGTGTATTAATAGTCAATCACCATGCACTCTAATGGCAAAGCAAAACATCGTGTGCAAACCTTACATACAATGGTATTTGTAAGAATTCCTATGATGTGTAAAGTCCGCCAAACTGCACTAGACCATTGTGGTGGACTATATGGTCTTATCACTCTCAATCCTACTCTCGATTGTAGAGGAAGTCCATGCCTGGGTGTCCTGGACTTCTGCCTGCCCCTTCTGAGAAAAAGGCGTGAATTTATCTATGTATTTATTAATTATGTGTCTGTTTGTTCCAGCTGCAAGTTCGCAACTCTCGCACGGAGTCCACGGAAGAAGACAAGCGCAGTGACGACAGCCGCCCGCTCAGCCATGCCTCCGACTTCAGCAGGGATAATATACGTGAGTATTGCTGTAGACGTTGTGTACACCCTTTTATATTTAAATACGCTATGGTACGCAGGGCTTTAAATTATTATTTTAACAAAAACTATGGTTAACCATCGAAACTCGACGACAATTAAAAAATAAAATAAAAAAAATGTCGCGTTTCTTTGGGAAATTTTTAGTTGCATTGTGTTTGTAGTCACTAAAACTACCACCCGGCTTCGTTTTCAGGTAGCAGTCTTGATATACCCCGTATAATAAAGTTGTGCTTAACTAGTCTCATTCAATAATACGAAAATTAAAAATTTTCAATCGTAATCTATTTCAATTAATCGTGAATCACTAAAAAACGTGAATGAGCAGACTTTGTTGTTAATAAAGAAATATAAATGTTGACACGGCAATATCCGTTGATATAAATTATTTACTTGAAATAAACCATGTTGGCAACGTTTATTCGATATAAATAGAGATAATGTTTGACGATGAAACCTGCCACAGGTATTTGATGACGTCAAAACATTTTTCACTTTTCTTGTGTAAATATAAAAATGTTTGTTGTGTCATGTACGATCGTTCTGTTTTTTTTCTGTTTTTGTTAATAAACAACGCATCAAGATTGGTAGAAACTGTAAAACGTGAATTTAAAACTCTATTACAACACAGTATTGCAGTTCTTCCGTTCTTCCTTCAGTTAGTAATTCGACAGTTTCCATGGCGAAGTCGGCTGGCACGGAGCTGTCAAGTCTCATATTTTGTTGCACACGACGCAAAACACATATCGTTATGTTAGGAAGCGGCTGTTGGGTGTATTTATTTATTTCAAGTTAAATGCAAGTTTACAGTACTTGAATTGAACACTTACATTCTAATTAATAAGAAATATAACATAAACAATATTACTATTGTTTCTAAAATTTCATCAATAAAAGATTCATTATTATTTACTATAAGGATATTCATTCATCCGCTTTCAAGGTGGACGGACGATCTGACTAAGGTTGCACGAAGTCGCTGGATGCAGGCCGCTTCCAACAGGTCATTGAAGGAGATCTTTGGGGTAGGCCTATGTTCAGCAGTGGACTTCCTGTGGCTGATATGATGATGATGATGATATTCATTTGAGTTTGTATAGAACGCCCCCTATGTTTAACGTGCAGTGTCTCTAAGCAACGCCCCCCGGCGCAGTCGTCGCGGCATCGCCCCCTGCAGCGAGGCGCAGCGCCCCCTCACGCGCTACCTGCCCGTCGACAGAGACGACTTCGATCTGAGAAGACACGTCGAGTCCGCTGGTAAGTACGTCTATTTATTAATGTGACAGCCTCCGTGTCGCAGTCGGGTAGACGCCGCCTGTGAAACGAGAGGCCGTGGGTTAGATCCACGCACCGAGAGATATGTTTGTGCGGCCCACAAATATTTCTTTCCGGTCTGGGTGTTTGTGAGACCGAAACGTCTCTCGTAGTTCCTGATACCCACGACACAAGACTCGATCTTAATGTGGGTTCAGGATATTTATGTGGCTGTTGGGTGTTATTTATTTATTTATTATTTCACTAGCGCTCGGGCCCGGTCAAAATGGTCAATTCCGACTATCAATTCAGAATATCGAACAATAGGACAACGAAAAACTAATATATCTTGGCATTTGCTGGAAATGTCACTACTAACTGCCCTATAGGTCATAGCGTCATGATACAGCCTACAGCATTCCTCGACAAATGTACTATCTAAGACTGAAATATTTTTTTAAATCGGTTCAACGGTTCATGAGATAAGCACGTTCACATAAAGAAACAAAATCTTCAGCTTTATAATATTAGTATAGATGGAATTCTGAGGATACGGTAGAGTCCTCGCCAAGACGAGCCAAACCAGCCACATATTTTAAGTTAGGCCTTGTAATGTTAGAGCGTAAAGTGTAAGGGTAAGGTACTATATAAATCCGAAACGAAGAAATTCGAAACTTCGTGACGTTTTTCGTTTCGAAACCTACTCTGTAACACGAAATTCGAATCTTCGGATCGAAGAAGTGAATTATTCCAATATATCGGCAATACGAACATTTGCAGAGTACATTCGGTACATTCGTATCGCCACAAACTTCGTTCGTCCGAAGTTTTGAACTTCGTTTCGGATGAATATATTAAATAAAAATGTTAATGTTCGGAATTGCCGATATTTATATAGTAGGGCCCAAGAGCTTAGCTCAACATGAGATCTGGTAACTTTTGGCAGTGCATGACAAATTCGTATCAATAATATTTATTACTTGTAAAGGAAAATTTTCCATTTTACTATTCATTTCGGTGCGAAGATTTTTGTTCAACGATGAAACCTACTTTTTAGTGCAGGGAAAAATAAACGTATATTTTCAATATAAAAATATGTGCAAATAATATGCAAACTTAAATGTGCAACCACCACCTTTATCTACAGAATATCGTCTTGGCAACATTTAACTTGCTTTTTTTGGTATAATGACTAAAGCATTATTATTGTAACTTGAAGGATTAGGTCACACAGCGAACAAAATGTTTTTCGTACATTTTGGTCATCATCCATCCATCCATCAGCCAAAGGAAGTCCACTGCTGAACATAGGCCTCCCCCAATGATTTCCACAGAGACCTGTTGGAGGCAGCCTGCATCCAGCGACGTCCCGCGACCTTTATCATGTCGTTGGACCATCTTGTGGGTGGACGTCCTACGTTGCGCTTTCCGATACGCGGCCTCCATTCGAGCACTTTCCGACCCCATCGGTCATCAGATCTCCGTGCTATGTGCCCTGCCCATTGCCACTTCAACTTGCTAATCCGGTGGGCTATGTCAGGTTATTTTAGTTCTCCTACGGATCTCCTCATTTCTGATTCGATCTCGTAGGGAAACCCCGAGCATAGCCCTCTCCATAGCTCGTTGAGTGACTTTGAGCTTCCTAATAAGGCCCATAGTGAGAGGCCACGTCTCGGTGCCGTAAGTCATCACCTGGCAACACACAACTATCGAAGACTTTCGATTTAAGGCACTGAGATATTTTGGACGAGAAGACGTCGCGTAGTTTCCCGAACGCTGCCCAACCGAGTTGGATTCGACGATTGACCTCTCTCTCGAAGTTGGACCTGCCTAACCGGACCACTTGTCCTAAATAGACATATTCGTCAACAACTTCAAAAGTCGAGCCCCCAACACCGATGGAGGTGGGCACAACATGGACATTCGATATGATCTTCGTTTTGTCCATGTTCATTTTAAGACCCACCTGTTGGGAGACTCGATTGAGGTCTTCGAGCATAGTGCTAAGGTCTTCCAGCAATTCTGCCAAGACTACTATATCGTCGGCAAAGCGAAGGTGAGTGATATACTCGCCGTTGATGTTGATGCCGAATCCTTTCCACTGTAAGAGCTTGAAGGCATTTTCCAGCGCGGCAGTGAACAGTTTCGGAGATATGACATCTCCCTGTCTCACGCCTCTCTGTAGTGGAATAGCCTTCGTACTCTGATCTTGTACTCGGACCGACATGGTGGCGTTGTTGTATATACACTTCAACACTTCGATGTACCGATAGTCGATATGGCACCGCTGGAGAGACTGTAGCACAGCCCAAGTCTCGATCGAATCAAAGGCTTTCTCATAGTCCACAAACGCTAAACAAAGCGGCAAGTTATATTCCTCGGTTTTTTGTATAACTTGCCGAAGCGTATGGATGTGGTCTATGGTACTAAAGCCTTTTCGGAAACCGGCTTGATCGGGAGGCTGGAAGTCATCAAACCTGCGTTCGAGACGATTTGTGATGACCCTCGAAAACAACTTATAGACATGGCTCAGGAGCGAGATGGGCCTGTAATTCTTCAGCAAAGTGTTATCACCTTTTTTGAAGAACAGTACCACCACGCTCCTGCTCCATGCCTCTGGCGTTGAGCCCTCGAGGAGAACGGAATTGAAGAGCCTCTGAAGGACTTTCAGTATCGGCGTTCCGCCCGTTTTCAGAAGCTCTGTAGTTATTCCGTCCTCGCCCGGCGCCTTGTTGTTTTTAAGTTGCTTCAGGCCCATCTCAATCTCACACAGGCTAATGTCCGGGATATCATCGCTAAAGTGTCGGATCAACTCGGCTCTCGGGTCTTCGGCCGAGCTAACAGCAGGTTTGGCAACCGAGGTGTAAAGCTGTCCGTAGAACCTCTCGATCTCCCTTAATACCTCTGCCCTCGTCGATATCACGCGGCCGTCTTCCGTCTTCAGCCTAGACAACTGGCTTTGCACAATAGACAAGTCTCTTGCAAACACTTTGGAGCCTCCGTTCCGCTCAATTGTCTCCTTAATGCTCACAGTATTGTGAGCACGAACATCGTGTCGCAAGGACTTCCAGATCTGTCTATTGAGCCGCCGATATGCTTCGGCGTCAACGGAAGACTGCAGCGCTAAAGATCGACGTTCGGCCATGAGGTCAAGAGTGTGGATCGAGAGTTTTTGTGGTCTATCTCTACGGCGAGGTCTAAAATACTTAGATCCCACCGTATGGACAGCTTCTACCAAACCGCCATTTGTTTTGGCGCATTTTGGTAATGCCAAACTACAAATTATACCTTGGCAAAAAAGAGTCTGTTGTTGATGAGGGCGCCAATAATAAATCATTAATTAATATAATATTAATATGGCAATCCTATATATTACAACGGAAAATTAGATTTTTGTTATTCTTATTGATTGCTGTTAGACTCTTTGTTTTATTTTAAATCACGAAAGTCAGTCTTTTTTGCCAAGTTACACAATATATTTTGGGCATGCCAAACTATAAACTACGTCATTTTTCTTAATTATTTTTATGTTAGGTGTATTTATTTGCTTAATAATGTACTCATGTGATATGTTGCACAATGTTTCAGGCCACCAGATTGAAGTGTGTCCGTACGTGACAGTCACATCGACGTCGTGTCGCGGCTACCTGCACAAGCTGGGCGCCAAGTTCCATACATGGTCCAAACGGTCAGTACCTACTAACTTATTACATACATACAGGGTATATTCAGACCGCTACTGAAAACGAAGCCGGGTGGTAGTTAAAGTAACTTCAGACATAAAGCAACGCATTTTTTTTCTCTCGCCACACAACAGTTTAATTGCACTGTTGTGTTTCGGTTGGAAGGATATTGTAGCCAGAGTAACTACTGGACATATTGCGATTCAACATCTTATGTCTCAGGGTGGCGAGCGCAGTAGAATACCAAGCATTGCTTTGTAATTTAAGGCTGTTTGGTTTTGCTACTGTTCATGAGCGGTCGTATCGCTTACCATCAGGCGAACGGTAGGCTCGTCTCGCCAGTCATTGCACTAAAAAAAAACATTTTTTGTTGTTGTTTTTTTCCTATCGTCATATTTAGGTAGGTTTAGGTCAATTTATAGTTTTAATGAAGTCCACTGCTGAACATAGGAGGCAGCCTGCATCTAGCGATATCCTGCGACCGACACCAGGTCGTCTGACCACCTTGTCGGTGGACGTCCTATGCTGCGCTTATATACCCTCTATTAAATTATTGTCTTATATGATATATGTATCAGTAAATGATTGTTGTCTGTTTCAGGTGGTTCGTTTTCGACAGAGAGACGAAAACGTTCGTATACTACTGGGACAAGAGTGAGAAAAAACCGCGCGGCGGGGCGTACTTCCAGGTATACATCGTAGATATATAAATATATACGATAGTCCTATACATAATTTGAAAGTTATATAATAAATATACCAATATACAAACAGTCATTCATATAGAGAACAATAAACTATTTCAACTTCATCTATCTTCTATGGGTGCGTGGCGAATTTTGGAACTACAAATGTAATTTTAAAAATATATATTTAAGGCATTGTTTGAGATAGGTTTTCTAATATAAATTACAAGGATTTTTACTCGTATTGTAATAGTATAAACATTTACTGGTGGTAGGTCTCTCATATGTGAGAGGCTGCCTGGGTGGGTACCACCGCAATGTCTATTTCTCCCGTCAAACAGCAGTTTAAATGCACTGTTGTGTTTCGGATTGAAGGACATTGTAGCCAGAGTAACTACTGGACATATTGAGACTTAACATCTTGTGTCTCAGGATGGCGAGCGCAGTGGAATGCCAAGCATTGCTTTGTAAATCAAGGTGTTGTTTGGTTTTGCTACTGTTCATGAGCGGTCGCATCGCTTACTATCAGGCGAACGGCATGCTCGTCTCGCCATTCAATGCAATAAAAAAAAATGTCCAATATAATAAAATAAGAAATGAGAAAAACTCTTCATAGTATTTTTGTTTTAAAGCATGATAACGAGACATTCGGGCGCCAAAAGCAAGTAAACGATTAATAGGGTCACAACTACCAAGAATATTGTTTTTAACATGCTTTCAACTTTTGTATTGTAAATAGAGAAAAAAATAAAATTTTCAACACGGATCTTCTCGACAGCCCAGGTTCGATTGAGATGGCTTAGGCAATATTCCATGATGCTAGCCTAACGCAGTTTAACTGACTTCACGTGCCATAAAAAACCTAATTTTAAAAAAATGTTACATTTCATTTTCAGGTGATTGAGGAAGTGTACCTCGACCACGGGAATACGTCGAAATCACCAAACCCTCAGACCACGTTCATAGTGAAGACTAGGCAGAGGCGGTACTACCTCATGGCGCCCTCTGGCGAGGCGGCGCGGATATGGATCGACGTCATATTCACCGGCGCGCAGGGATACACCGAGTACCTCGAATGACAGCTGTCACCGGTGACACCTGTCAAAACTGACAGCTGGCGGACGTGTCGGGAGTAACGTGTCGTGAACGCAGGGTGTAGACCGGCCAAGTTATGCCTTTGGATGCACTGCGCTTACCATCATTTGTCAGTGCAGTCAGTACTGTGGATGTGATACAGTTTGGTGTGCCAAAATGACAGATGTCGATTAATTCAAGTAGGTGGTGGGTAAAAAGGTCGCGGTGAAATTCAACTTTTGTCAATAAATTGTATGCGTACGAGTAATTTTGGCAGCTGTCAAATTCGACAAGTGTCAATTTGTGTGAATTTTATAATCTGTCAACGGTGATGTTTCAATATTATTGTATTGTACTGAAATGTTTTATTTTCAGTATTTTGTTTAGGTAGGCGATTTTTGAGTGAACCTCAAACCTTAGATTGTCGAATGGCTAGGTTTAAAGAATCTGGTATGTACTACGAGTGTGCTGAAAATTCCTAAAAGTATTCTAGGTATGCCTAGGATGTAGAAATTAAGAGAGATTTGGAAGAAAAATTATAGAAAATACAAGAAATATTGTAGTTTCTTCGCCTATACTATATAATGTAATATACACAGTATTTTATAATATATAATGAAATTTCTTAGCCAAAACTTAATTTATTTATGAAATGTAATTTTGATGGTCAATTTAAAGTGCCAATTATACAAGAGAGATGGGCAGCTATTTTTCTAGATCTATATTTATATTGTTTATTGGACATACCGGTGCCTTGATCAAGACTGAATTTTAACTGGAAATAACTAAAAGAGACATGAAAACCCCACAATTTATATATTTTAATATATACACGAAGAGATGTGTTATAAAATTATAATACGCAATTTCTAATATAGAAAAGATTTAAAAAGTTAGCTTCGGCTCATGTCCCTTTAGTTTTTTAGAATTATTCAAGATTTAAAATAAAGTTTTACCACATTTTAATACTATTAGTCTTATTCATAAACAGTTTTAAAGCATATTTTAAATATCGATGTTTTGCCCCTTTCTGAACTCAGTTTAAAAAAAAGAGACAAAAGATTCGATAGCTAAAAAAGGCTAAATAAATTGTCTATGAATAAAGTTGTATATGGATAGTAATCATACTATGAATAATAGAGTGATATAAATATTTCATTTTAATAGAGACATTTTTTTATAAACCCTCATTGGAATTAATTGATAGTGAGATTTCAAATTTCAGTACACGAGGGTGAATACAGAACATTTTCATAAATAAATATCGCCGAAACAAAATGTTTTTAAAGTTAAATCTCACTATTTAAATGGTTACTTATATGAAATGTTCAATTATAATGAAATATATTTTAATATAATTGTACAAAGACACCACAATTAAAATTAGGTCGAAATTTGGATTTCGTAAGCTATGTGCTTTGGCAAAGCGTGACCGCTAAATATCGGTTTTTGTTAAAAAAAAAAAATAAAGCTGCCAAAGGCATTTATAATTTAAATTCTTGATTTTTCAACTACATTGGTGGCTAAAAATATAACGATAATTTTTACAAAGACCTATATTTTACGATGGAATCATGTATTATTTTAATCGGTTAAGTTGCTAAATTGTATATGCACGCTTATTTAATGTTACCATTATAGAATATTCGGCTTTAGCATGGCAACTATGAATTGTCGCATGAGTACATACAAAAATGTATTTTACAAATATTTTAAAATTAATGTACACTTTTAAATATTATTTTATAATTTATTTGCATCCGGAATAAAAAAAATTTAAAATTTATTTTTGCGTGATTAAAAGTTTTACAAAATACCAATATTTATGGGGTGAGAATATCTTAATGATAAATAAATATTGTCTTATCTGCTGTTTTAACCAGATCTCTCAATTAACTTACATAGTTTTGGAGTTTTTAATTCCATTTACTCATATCGCTTAATATTTCTAAGTACAAACATTCTGTAAATACAAAACCGAATCGTTCTGTCCTTTCGCCGGCTAGTGATAGAAAAGTCTTCGAAATATATAGTCTACCATGCATGTGAATGTAACATATTTTTAAGTACAAATCGATGTAATACCAGTGTATAAATCATTTGGCTAGGAACTAAGTGGTAGTCGTAGGCGGCTGATACCAATTTTATTTTAGTGTAAGGTCACATTAATATTAACCAAGCGAATAAATCATATATTATGAATATTTTTCTCTTTTATTTCAATTTCCTGTTGTGAATTGGCTATAACTGTACTGCACATGACTTTATTTTTGGAATAAGTACGATGACTATAAGTGTTGGCATTAAAAGCTACAAGCCATACAAAAAGTATTTTCCAAATTAAAATCATGCTCCAGGCTTAGCAATATGTCTCGCTATCTATTTGTATATTACACACGGGTTGATGAGATATCCATAAAACAATCTAAATACCCTATCGTAATTAAAGAAATAATCCACTTAAGATTTGACTGATATAATGAACTTATTATTTTTATTCTAATCTTAACGCTGGTATTATTTAAGGTTTCAAAGGCTTAAAAGACCTGTATCCACAGCGTAATTTTTAATAAAATAAGGTTATGACAGAGACAGATGACATTTCCTCAAACTTCAGATTTTTGACGTATTTTGATGAGCAATGAGCAATTCTGAAATTATGTCAGAATCCGCGATAAGTAATCGTAATTACTAATTGCAAGACACATTGTAAATTATACTTTAACCGTTTCTCAGCAAAATACTTCAAGGTGCTTGTCCACTCGATACACGTTTTACAAACAGATTTCAGTGTTAAAGTTCCAAACCGAAGAAAATGGAAGCAGTTGACAAAATCAAGAAATACGTGAAGAACTTGTACATCAGATATATTCTGGTGAATGAATTGTACATGGTGGACGTCTGGGAGCAAATTGTAGTCCGTATCCTTTTCAATTCTAGTATGTATATAAAAAAGTAAGTCAAATTTTGACTACTAATATTATTCATATTGTAACATGAGGTTGTTTTTCATTGAGGTCTGTTTCCGAAGGTTAATTATCCAGGTAAAACGTTATTCATGGGCCGGTAATTTCAGTTACTTTTAATTAGATGTATTTACGTCTTGATGGAGGTCGCAGGATGTCTTGATATAGACTAAATGTGCAACAGACTGTGGTGTGGTTTTTAGGTCTATTTTTAATAATAAACATATTTTGCCATGTTCATTCCAAAAGGTCTTTAGTATAATACTTAATGGTACTTTTCTTCAAACTATTAATTTGACACAGCCCGAGTATTCTAATCATTCTAATTGCTTGAGTCATTCAAAACTGTATCTTTAATTTTATCAATAATACATTTTATTTTTGATTTTATTTCAAACGATTATTACTTAATGTGATGTTCATAATCAATTCCTTAAGCCCCCAAACAGATATAGTGCTACTGATGGTGTTTATTTTGTTCTGGTACTTCAACTACCATTTCATAATGAACGGATTGAATCAAATAAGAAGCCAGTCACCCAGCTCTCCGCACATTGAGGCAATGTAGATATATTTTAACATATTAGCACATTGACAGTGGCACATATTTTGCATTGAGATTTAATATTGCAACAAATATGAACAAAATCTCTAATGGACTGAGCATGTAACATCTACCAACCTAGGACTAGAAACTATTAGAATAAGAGGGAAGATAGACTGATTAGGAATTGCAATTGCATGTAATCCAAAATGTGGGTCCCAAAGTAGGCAAGCCCATATCTAACTATCTTAACAAAAGAAGAGATTCTAATTTTCTTAAAATATGTTTTCATCATACATAATACCTTTTACTTGAAACTGCTTGAACCTATTTGGAAAATTCTTTTTTTTTTTTTTTGTAGGTACACTCATTTTTTTGTGATATTTTCTAGTGTAACCTCTCAATGCATTAGTTGCTTTAGTTACTGCTACATAATATGTGTACATGCTGTAATGGATATGATAAGAGCAAACCACAATGTTGGATAACGTCTATGTGCCAGTCAATGTGTTAAAGCATATTTATAATTTAGACTAGGATATAGTGACGGCAGGGTGGTTTTATAAGTCAGTGGCAAAATAATTAATCAAATAATTTCCCACCAAATTCATTTATCAGCAAAATAAGATTTAATTAGTCACTGATCTATGAAACTGCCCTTATGTTGATACTTGTTAGTAGGATCTAGGGGTTATATGATTAATTTAATAAGGAGCATTTTTCGTATTCTTTTTTTCTAGCCGGCTTAATCCCAGTGGTTCAATTTTAACTTTGTAACATGCTTTGCATTGCTTTTTTAAAAACATTATCAAACAAATAGAACAAATTATATCTTATTCATTGTATTAAAGTAATAGAAATGAATAATTGTAGTTGTTTATGAAGAGTGTCAAAACATTAAATGATAACATTTCAGATTTTTGGAAATTATTTTAGCTTCACTTAGTTTCCGGGACAATGCTTTTTTGTAATATAGAACATTTTAATACATTAATTGTGTTGTTATTTGAACTATGAGTATATTGTTAAGTTGATTAATATTTAAGATATATAAAAACATAGATATTATATATATAAAAACATAGATATTATATACAACATGTAACAGATTTAAATGTAAAAGCGGAAAGTAGTACGTTCAGAATCAGCTACTGAATCGATATCAACATTTTTTTTGGTAGGTATTTTTTTTCAAAATAATTAGTTAAGACCAAGTAAATTACAGACACTCTTTCATTTAGTACTCCGAACAAACGAAATTGAAACGTAACTCCAGGACATAAGATCTTGTTTAAATGAATCACTAAACGAATACTCTAATAAACTAAATAATGAACAAAAATGAACTTTATTTCGATGGTCATAAAGTTTATTTAAGCAATTTATCATTAATCAAACGCACACAACGATAGGCCTGAATAAACGTAATAAGCTACCAAAATAAATAACTATCATATTCTCTTTTCCGCACATTTAACTACAACTAGATAGAGCAGGATGCAGCTATTGTTTAATGCAATTTGATCCATCCGACATACGGTGGCGCGCGCGGCGCGGCGCGGCGGTACATCAAAAGGTTTGGCAAGGATATAGGGATGCGCCGCGAAAAAAATTACTCCCGGTATTCGCAAGACCGGGCGATCCAAATCCCGCGCAATACATGCACTTAAATGAAACAAATTAAATTGTAACAAAATCACTATAAAAAGAAACAACAAGTAGGTATTTCTATGAAAAATAATTTCGTGGAACGTGAAAATGGTGATTAAATTCGGTTTGTAATTTTGCTACAATGCATGCGGAATCCCGGTGTGTCGGATATCCCGTTATTGCAATCCCTAAATGGGCACCGACTATGTGAAAAAAATCTAGTCGTGCACCGCAGTTATCTGTGTCTACTTGTGTTTAAGTGTTAAGTAGATATTTCGATAAATTTCGCGCGCGATGTCTTTTCGGTATTCGAATATTGAATACACTGAAATGGTGAGAAATTTGGCACTGTGTGGTGATAATGTATCATTGGCGTGCAGGACATTTAACAACAGGCACGGCACCAGTGTAGTGCCCGAGAGTATCTCGATGCTGAGTTCGGAGAGCGCTGGATAGGACGCAGCGGACCTGTGCAATGGCCTACTAGGTCACTTGACTTGACGCCTCTTGGCTTTTTTTCTGGGGACGGAATAAATCTCTATCGGTATACTTCAGTGAAAGTACTAATGTGGAGGAACTAAAAAGTAGAATAGTGGCAGCCTTGAAAAAAAGTGAAGAGTGACACTGAAGTTTTACATAAATTACGTGAACAATTACGCAAATGTGCATCAAAGTGTATCAAGGTGGTGGACATTTCGAACATATTTTAAAAAGAAATCGCCGCATGAGTGCCATGTAACACGTAAGTTAATTTTGTTGTATTTTTTTGTGTTGTGATTCCCAATCTAGTCTTCGTTGTTAGATATTGGGTTATCTTATTATCTTATTCATTAGTAATGCAAAATAAATGACGCCCGTATCCTGCCCGCCTGTAGGAACTAAGTTTAGCGGAAGTGAACTTAATAATATTTTATAGCCGATTCATGCAAAATATTGTCTTATGTTGGGTTCGTACGCATTATATCTAGTAAGTAAAATATTTAGATTTTATAGTTAAAACACAAATGTTATGCTTACAGATTAAATTACTAATAATTTATTTACCAAACCACCCAGTAATCAGTTACGTACGTAATTTGTATTTCGTTTATTGTCAGCTGTTTCTGCCGGCGCAGCGTTCGGCGTTAGGTATAATATATTACTCGTGTGAATGGCTCTTGTGTACATGTGTGCGTGTCCGCGAGCGTGTGTAAGTAGTACTCTCTTATTTGTAACTCGTAAGGTGACCATCTTAAGTGCCTACATTTGGTATAACTAATTTCATAAATAAAAGATTTTGTAATTATGGTAGTACGATTTTAAAGCATAAACTATGATTGCAATAATATTTTAAAGTTGGGGTGTCTGAGGTTGTGAATTAATCCTGTTACACGTTGTATATAAAAACATATATATTATTTTTTTATTAAAAAACTTAAAGTTTCTTAGATATAAACATCCATTTTCAAAAAACCTATATTTTAGAAGCCTTAATAAAATTGTTATCCTGAGAAATCTAATCACTTATAAATTTCTTTCAGAGTTTCAAAAACACGATTACTTTTCTATGAATACTAATGTAGAAAAAAATATGTATGCAAAAAAAGGAACAAAATATAATTATTTGTTACTTAGGTAATAAATGTGAAATAAGTAATAACATTCCACAATAAAGGACTTATGGGTATATCATATTTTTATTTCTAATATACTCTCCAATCTACTTATTTTATGAAGTCTCAATAACAATTAATTTATGGTCAACGGAAATTGCGACATTATAAACTCGGAGGCCTGTCCTGGGATTCAAACCCGCTCCTACCTCTGCCTTGCAGTTCACGTTCAAAGATTACCAGTAGGCTACCATTCACCAGGCATTTCTCTTAAGTATGAGATCTTTCTCAATGACATAATATGCTGACTCCATTGAAAGGAATACATCAAGTAATTTGACGGCCACATCTTACTGCTGTGGAGTTCTGGGTTCGATTCCTAGATCGCAGAATCCATTAGTACAAACAACATTTAATTATTCATAAATTATGTGTTATTAGAGGTGTAAGTTATTTAAGGTGATAAATTCTAGGCCATTGTAGTGACCTATATTAAAAGAACGATAACTTCTTTCAAATTGCTTCATGTACTAAAACAATATTTATAAGCTGGATTAATGCCAAAGGTATCCTCTGCAACTCTCACACTCTGACCTTTGGGTGAGGCAGAAATGAAGCAATCCTAAGCATCGCGAGCGCAGTAAATGCTAAGCATTGCTTTGTTTGCAGTTTATGCTGTTTGGTTTTGCTACTGCCCATGAGCAGTCGTATTGCTTACCACCAGGCGAATGTCATGCCCGGCCTTTTCATTGCAATAAAATAAAGATGCAATATTGAGGCACATACAAAACATCAAGATAATATTTATTTAATACCAGGAATTATTGCATAGTATACAATCTTCGATCAAATATACACTAGATACACAGTTCCCTGTAAAAGTTCTGTTAAAAAGTGGCACCGATGCATGACATGAAAAAAAGTAAACAAAAAGATCACATATTCCAAATATATTAACACAAATTCCACCTTATTCCTGGATCTTAAAGTAGCTTTTCACATAATATTGTCTAAAATTCTGCGACGTTTTAGAAGCAACGGTCGGTGCGTGACTGAAGGCGAAAGAGTGCTTAAAGCACTCTTTTTTTGGTGCCATTTTCTAAGCGCTCATGTTGTATCTAGTGTATATTTGATCGAAGTATACAATACATATTATTATCTAAGAAAAACCAGTCACCGCAGTAATACAATGACAACATGATAAAAATGAATTTCTTAATTTATTTATGGAATTTCTGCAGAGCATTGAATGATAATGTAAATTATTATTTGTTATTGTAGATAATATCTATGATATCTAGAATTATATTTTCAATTATTACATTCACAATTAATATATGTAAACTTTAAACACATTAGGCAGTATGAACCGACGTTAATGGTAAAAATGTATACTTTGAAGCCTTTACATTGTGAAAATACATAGTCTAATATTACAAGTAGAAAATACAAAAATAAACTTTATCAAAATAAATCAAATGCTTATAAATAAAAGAAAATTTCTTATTACACTCCATCCACATATAAATTAGTTTCAAAATAAATAATGAAAAGAGCTAGTAAATTCTATAGAACAAATATACATAATTTAAAATAAAAAAAAGGAAAGACGAAACAAAATAAAACAAAAGAAAAAATAATTACCCAGATTTATTTTAAATCTTCAAATAGCTTACACAGTATCCGTTTGTATTGCGGAACGTCTCAGGAACTTTCAAAGACATCTCTTGAAGATGTTCCACTCCTTGTTGGAACATATTCTTGGATATATCAGTGGACACAACACTAGGGTCAGCCAACCAAGATTCCACCTCATCATTGAGATCAAACTCAATTTTAAAAAGAATCTTGGTCACAAAATTTGACTTCAACTTAATTTTTTCTGTAATATGATCACTATTCCGTAGAACTTGCAATTCTTTATCCATCACCCAAATTAACAGATACTGCTTCTTTGCCGATGAGATGGTGCATTCCAAAACAATTTTGCACATTATCGTAAACTGTAGTCCGAGATCAAACTCTTTCATCATGTATTCAATTGTGTGGACAAAATCATTTATATGGACACTGTGCAATTGATTTTTGAAAGCAAATACAAGCTGTTCAGTTTCATTCTGCTGAATTTTGACTTCAGAATTAAATAGTTTTATAGTATCCTTATTTTTCAAGCCAAGCCAAGCAAGACATCTATTGCAATGATACACTGTTCGTTTTGAGTTGAATTTGTTCGTCTTTTCCGACAGTACTGAAGGATTCACAGCAAAGTATGTGAGCCTATATAGAAAATCATGTTTATTAGATTTCAAAACAACTTCTGGTTGTGACCCATGGCTGTGTCCATGACAAAACCACTCCGACATATCCATATTATTCGATGGTAACTCCAAAATCCTTTCAAACTTTACACAACCATCCGAAACAACATTTGAACAATTTGAGCATATAATTTTGACCCCATCTCCAACCTTGACATTAACTTTCATGTCGCTACATTTAACTGAATCTTGTAAATTTTCAGTTATAAATTCCTTATAAAAATTACCACCGTTTTTTGGTTCCGTTAAGATCCTAAATGATATGGAGTTTCTGTCGATTTTTAGACACGACATAGAATTTGGTATTATTTGACAAAATTCCACTATTGGTATTATTGTAGTGGCTTCCATTTCATCATCTGAGTAGCAATCGGACAAACTCTCGATTGATGACAAGCTGTCCCTTCTACTAGACTTGTACTCATTGTTGTAGTAATTGAGTATGATACAATTCGCCTTGATACTCACTTTTAAATTACAATCCTTTGTAAAATCCACACCCGTGGTGATGTAGACATTGCAACTGCGCAGTCTCGAGCGCAGCTCCATCAAAATACTTTTAATCAACATTTTGACTTACAAAATACTATCTTCTATGTATAATTTATTTATCGATAAGCTCAATGCTTGATGGGACTCTCTTTATATGTCCATTGGTTTCATAAAGTCTGAATAGGGCCCCCGTTTCACTGATGGTGAAGGGCAAAGTGGCTTTTTTGTAATAATCACTCATGATTTCGATATTGTTAATGACTGTGTCGAGTAAATGCGACCTTTCTGCATAGATGCCGGGCGCCTCGTGTCTTAGATATGTGAAGTGAACGTGTAGGTGGTAGAAAGATGGTTGATAGTGGAGGTAAATTCGCAGCTGTGAGCCAGGGATATTGTACTTCTCGCTTATCTTTTTCTGAAACAATATTTCTATATAAAAATAACAAGCAACAAAAATAATAATTTACTGTATTTATTAAGCACTGCCTGTGACAATTTGATCTTTTCTCTCTGAATCAGGTTGTCTAGAAGAGGTCCCTTAAAGCGATAATACCGCCAAATATTTCAACAATATTATGTCATATTGTTTTACTTTTTTGTATGTTATTTCTTATGTGGTAAATTATTATTATTTTTAGTAAATAGCTTTGTAATCTAATTCTTACCTTTCCCTCGTCCCGAACCCTTTTAAGCAATGGCAAGTGAGTCTCGTCCAAATCTCTCAGCGACTTGATGCCTCTCTGTCTCACAATAGCCAGTAGATACAAGGTGTCTTTTGTAACACCATCCCACTTCAAATCAGGCACCAATACAAATCCTTCCTTCTCACACTTGTTATCATAGATTACTCTATCCTGCTCACTCTTGCCTTCCAAGATGTTGTATACCCACTGTAAATAGAAAATTAAATATTTTTTCTTACGAGAATAACAATATTAGGTCACTCAGCTAAAGGTAAATATCACACCTGTCCATATATGGGAACATTAGAATATTATTACTAACCACTGCACTTCTACATTACATTCACCCAACAGTCACATATAGACCATAGAGGTAGATATAGACCATGGAGGTTATGAATCACCACTCATTACTACTACTACTGACATATTAGCTTTACCTAATTTATAAACTGTTATGTATTTTTGTCAGTTCAGGGTACTTTTGAACTGACCCTGTTTAGGCTGTCACTGATTTGGCAGGTGTAGGTTTGATGAAGTCAATTTCTGCCAACTTAATTATATTAAATAAATACATAATCCTGACACCACACTAAGATCGAATCTTGTGTTGTGGATATCAGAAACTACGAGACTTTTTAGTCCCACAAACACCCAGACCCAAAACAAATATGTATGGATTACTCAAATATTTGTTTCGATGCGGTAATTGAACCCGCGGTCTCTCGTTTCAAAACCAGCGTCTAGCCAACTGCTCCACGGAGGCTGTCTTTTAACTTACCTATCATCTCAAGGCATTCATATAGTATCTTCAAAACACTTTTAAGCAATCTCTTACATTTTAATTTAGTAACATATCAAAGTGTTTTGTCTTTTATCCCAAATTTAATTGCGAAATTACAAGCATACCTGTAGATTTAACTGGTCTTTCTCAATGAATGGTATTGTCAGTGTCTCGTACAGCTCTCTCGTCTCCAATACAATGTGCAGCTGCTGATGGATATACTTGGCAATGTGCTGTTCTGTCGCCGGGTAGATTATTGTGGTCTTTACACCTGTAATGACAAAATATTGATTATTAAGTATTAAGTAACACCAGTTATTTATTGATAGTCAATCACCATGCACTATAACGGTGAAAGAAAATATTGTGAGGGAATGTGCATACCATAGCTATTTAAAAAAATGTCTACGGTATGTAAACTCTCGACTGCAGAAGAGGCCTATACCCTGCAGTGGGACGTATGTTAAGAAAAGGAGATCACACACAATCTAAGCTTTCTAAAAAGATACACCAGTCAATGAAAACACTAAAATTAACTAGTCATACAAAGTACATTGAACAAAGAATGTTGTAACAGCTGTTACAATGTTTCTACTCAATTGAGCATTCATTACACAGCATAATTAACCACACTATATCCTGTTCTATCCATTTCTTAGCTCTAAAATCAAGTAATGGAAATATATTTGGTAGAGAATTTACTATCAATATTGGATTATTTTTTATTTTAATTTTATTTTATGTAAGCTGTTCCCATAAAGGATTTTGAACTATTTCAAAAATTTCTTGTTTTTGTTTTTTTCTTATTGACATAAATAGATATAAATACATACAATGGTGTCAGTGCTTTATGCCAGAAGGGGTAGTGTTTCTACTAAGACACCCACATTACATCTTGTGTGTTCCATCCCAAGAAGTGATGACAAGTCAATCATCAAACTGGTCACAAATTCCCGATTATGGGCTGAAAATGACTAATAAAATCCAATATCCATTTGCCACATAATTTAAAGCACAGGCAGAGTATTGTGTCAGCAGTTTTTACAATTTCCTTCCTACAATCCTGGGTCCTTCCGCCGTGGTGTGAAGAGGCACCTAAGCAGGCCGGCATAATTGTTTCCATTGGCATGGGACTGCCGTCCGATGCCAATGGATACTCTGCCTGGGCGGCATTGGCACTTTCCATCAGGTGCAATGCCGCCACTATGCCAGGCCATTATAAAAAAAAAAATGCAAACCATTTAATTTACTTGATACCACTTCACATTTACTCAATAGATTATTTTGTTCTTTAGCTTGAAATATAAGGTTTTGTATTGTTTTGTAACCTAAGGTATTAATTAAAAAAAAAGTTTTAATTGAATAATATTGATTTTGTTGTTTAATATTTCTATATCTTTATTTTCTTTTACTTGATAGATTATTTTCTCATTTACCTTATGATAATAAGTTTTAAATTAAGATGTAACACCAAATTTTACATTTTATAAATATTTTATTTAACATTTAAAGATTGTGTTGCAGTTTCATATTGCCACATCTTCACAACTTATGTCTCTTCACATAATTAAAGAATAAACTAAAATATCTCAAGTCACTTTGATCATTGCACACAGAATGTTGAAACAGCTGTTATCTGAACAAACAGACACAACTAAATGTTAATTAGACTAACATAATAACAAGAAACTCACTTCCTGTAACCTGTTATTTGCAGATCTTTGTGATAGAAAGATTACTTTGTCTATCTATAAAATTAATTATTTCATAATAAAAGAAGTCAGTCAGAAAATAATTTTCAATATTAGAAAAATTAAGTAGAATTACTTTGATATTGCAAGTGCTTCATTAATTTAATATTTAAAACAGTTTGCAAGACAAATACCAAATGATTTTATTCAGTGATGTATTCCAATAAGAAATATGAGGAATTTACCTTATGGTTGTGACACAACAGAACTGCTCTAATGTGAAACCAACAAAATTGCAAATAGGAATTTAAATGACCAATTCTGGTTTTTCCTGTTATGAATAATTTAAGTTGACACACAATTATTATCAGATTCCTTTAATTGAAATGACCATTAGTTATCTATTCACCCCTTATCACTATTTCTTTGTGTCGATAATGTGAACTTTGCAATTTCGCACAATGTAAGTTACCTACCATATGGCACAAGTTCGATACTAAACGCCAGGAAAAATTACGTAAAAATACAATTATTGACAATAACAAAGAAGTTGTAAATTAATACGCAAAATGAATACAAACTAATTGAATTGCCCACTCACGAATTGCAACATTTTTTGGTTAGCGATGACTAAAAATTGAGTAATTTTAGAAACCTTGACAGAGAAAAGTAAAAGTACCGTTCAGCTCGGGGCGCGGGAAACACTCGTAGTTCCCGTAAATGTCGTTCTGGAAGTACGTCCGCAGCTCAGAATCGGAACAAAAATAACCTTCGCCACTTAATTCCTCTTCCTTGAAAGCATTCTTCTCAAGAATGATCAGACCCACGCCACTTTTATCTTTAAATTTACCCAACACACAAGCAGTTTTCCTATTTGTGTTATTATACAATATTTTAGTTAGAATAAAGTCTTTTAATTGCAAATCAGCATTGCTCACATCATTCACGTTTTCATTGTCAATTTTAGCTTTTTTGCAACTAGGCGGACTAAATTCATCTTTTTGGCAACTGTCGGACATTTTGTGCCAGTGCTGCCAATTGCAATTAATTATTTGATGCGGTAGATTTATGTTACCATTCAAAATAATTGTTAAAAACTTTTAATTACAATATAAGACCAATCGAAATAACTTTGCTCGTTAAACATATATATTTTTTAATTTGATTAATAAAAACGATAAAAAGAAATATTTAACTGATTAATTTTCCACTACCTGTTTAGTCTACTACTGTCTCAAAAAAGATCGACATGAAACGAGTCGAGTTTTATTCGGTGAGTGTGATTGCCGGGTGCCCATTCTCTCATCCTATCCTTCATGATTCCTGCTCTCCTTCTGATTTGAGGGGCCGGCTACTCATCCATGATCCAAATGTTATTGAAGTTCATGGGCGGCTGTGATCACCCTACCAGGAGATGACTTATTGCTCGTTTGCTGAACCTATGCTATAAAAAACAATAATACCTTTGTTCGCTTAGAAAGTATGAAACAAGGAGCACCCGTTGTTAAAATTTTAATACAGCTAAAGCGGATCATAAGATGAATTTATTACAATTGAATGAAAGGAAATACTGACCCCCAGAGTATTATTTTCCGCTTCCTGTGATAGTTTGACAAAGACGCATTGTCTTATTACAATATGATTATAGAATACGAGTATTCAAACTAGAACAAATAATATACTACTACTAAATGTAGACTTAGGTACTTTATTTTACTTGATACATCATGTCTTCTATTGACACAGATAATTGGATAAAACATAAGTTTATGTTGCATGTGGGCCTAATCCTTTTATCATAGAGAAAATAAACACTACGTTCCTTTTATAGTGAACTAGTAACTCAATTTCCTGATACCCACGACACAAGACTCGATCTTAGTGTGGGGTCAGGACTATGTACATATGTGACTGTTAGGTATTATTTATTTATTTATTGGGCGTGGATTCGAACTTATAGTATTAAGTTTACGGGTTATAATATAGTCTTGTATTGAGATCTTATAGGTTTCAATATCTATGACGCAAGGTGGTTAGTTTCACGGCGGGAATCAGTGTGTATTATGATATTTTATGTTTGTACTTAGATACATACCTGTAAAATTAGTTATCATTGCTGTAAAAGTAAAAATTAAGCGTTTTAGCGTATTTGGAGTAAGTAAAGCATGTGTTATTGTGATACCGAAAAATAGAGTGGTTTTATGTTGTTAGTAAATAAGTACTTACACAAATTAGGAGTGCACAAGTCATGCAAAAGCGAACCCTCTATTACTCGAAAGAGATAAATCTAAAACTACTCCAGATACTGTGAGAAAAAACCTGGCCGTACTTTTTTTCCTATTATGGCGCTATATTTTTAACCGACTTCAAAAAAAGGAGGAGGTTCTCAATTCGACTGTATGTTACTTTTTTTTATATTTGTTATCTCGTATCTCTGTACTGTGTGAACCGATTTCGACCATTCTTTCTTTGATTGAAAGCTGGTGCTTGCAATTTGGTTCCATAAAATATGGTGAAAATCTGATGAATATCTTCGGACCTGGAGAGGGGAACTCCTTAAAATTAAATAGGATTCCAATGGTTCTTTTTGCATTAGGTTTATTATAAAAGTTAAGTTACAGTGAGAGAGGGAAAAAGGGGTGGAGGTGAGGGGGGGGGGGGGGTAGGTGATTAAATTAAAATACACGTAAATTCTAATATCTTCGGCAGCTTTTAACCGATTTTAGTGATTTCTTTTTCATTGGAAAGAATGTATTGACAGGTTGATCCCAGGAACACAACATGAAGATCTGATGATCATGTTCGGAACTGGAGTGTAGAACTCTCCAAAATTTAGTAGGATTCCAATGGATATTTTTGAATTGGGTTCAGTATAAAAGCTAAGCTACAGTGGTGGAGGGAAAAGGGGATAGGGGCAAAGGGAGGAGGCAGAGGAAAAAATAAAAATTATGTGAATACTCCAATATCTTCGGCAGCTTTTAGCCGATTTTAGCGATTTCGTTATCATCGGAAAGATCATATTCCTTTTGGGGAGCAAATCTTCTTTATTTAAATTCCTATCAAGACTAAAAAGATAAAAATAACTAAAATTTGTAATAAATTAATAAAAACCGACTTCAAAACAAAAAACCACATAAAAAAACAAAATAATAAGTACCACTATAAGTACACCAGCAAAGCAAAAAAATAATATTTATTTCATGGAACTTGTGCTTATTGATTAATTTGCTTAATGACTTGAGTAGCCAACAAATCAAAATATATGCATAACATATTGAAGGCGTGTCGACAAGTACCAAACATGTAGGATTTAAATATCTATATACCTACCTATGTTTGGTACTGGGCGACCCGCCTTATTTTTTAGTGGTTTTTTGTTTTGAAGTCGGTTTTTACAAGTTTGGGCAAACCTATTTCTTAATGCGCAAAAAAGAAAAAAGTAAAAGCAAGAAATTAAACCACTTTGTTTTTGATTATTTTTTATCACTCATTCAAATGGACATTTGAACTGCGCAAGTGCACATTAATGGAAGTTAACAGAATAATTTAACATGAATACTCTCTGTCGAGTAGTGATGAATTGTTGAATGGTGTTTCGTCCAAGGCATACAATGGATAGCAATTGGGTCTATTGACGTCTTTGGACCATTCAGACTCTGAACCTTTTGTAGGATGTTTCAATGATCAATCTTAACGGGATCACTGTGATACTATGAAGTTTTATTTTGGATTTTTATGAGCGACTTTTAATAACAAGTAGACATACATAATAATAAAAATAATAAAATATTTATTTAAATAACATGACATGAAACAAATAGTATTACCACCGTTTTGCACGGGGGGAAGTGGACAATAATTTATTTCCAACTCCTCCTATTAATTTAACTTTCTGATTGATTTCGATGCGGGCTAAAGACAAGTTAGACATTCCCGGAGACTCGCCGAGCTTCAATGCTCGGTGTCATTACGTTGGGTGCCACTGTTGACCCTGGCTTACAGGAGTTGCAGTGGTGGGTGTGAGGGCGGGACAGTCTCCATAAAATAGCATTACCAGAGGTATCCAAACTAGGCAAAGCCTGTAACTTGGAATACAAAAAACAATTACAAAATGAGAATTATCATAATAGGTTGTATACATACATAAACTCACGCCTTTTTCCAGAAGGGGTAGGCAGAGGTGCCAGGACACCCACATTTCGCCTTGTATGTTCCGTCTCACGATGTGATAGGTGGCGAGCTTATCGCCATATCGGGCACAAATTCCTGATTCTAGGCTGATAAAGAATAGAAAAATCCAATATCACTTTGCCCAACCCAGGATTCGAACACGATACCTCAGCTTTGTAACCGTACGGCGTACCCTAGTACAACTATGCCACCGAGGCAGTCGGCAACCCGTAGACAAGTTTGTTTATTTTTTATTGTTACACTTAAAGACACTACAGCCACAGAATACTAACAGAAGTCAAGCTTGCGTACGCTCAGGGCCCCCGTAAGGGCTAATGGCGCCTGTGTGCGAAAAAAATTTTTGGCGCCCCTTAAGGCATTTTGAATTATCTTTTTTTATGGTAGGTGGGTGCTTGAAATAAAGCAAAGAACCGAACTTTTAAAGTCATATGTATTTGTAGACTATAATATCAAAATGAAATAATAATAATGAATTCTTGTTCACACTCATTTAAAGCATTTACTGACTAATGGGGTACAAACACGTTATTCATAATTACAAGAAAATAACCCAAAACTAAAAATCATATTTTTTAGGAACAAATAACAGAAATATTGCCTCATTTCTACATGTTACTCATGTCTACGTGTTATTGAGAAAGCGCAAAACCTAAATTAGTTTGTTCATAATCGTGAGTAGAGTCGATTCCACTAATTAAAATATGGGTCAAATTTGAATCAAAATAATATTCGTAATTATTTTATAATCAAAATAACTTGGCGCATCTGAGGTTTTGCGCTTTTTCATTAACACGTAAATAAGTATCACTTCCTAATTATTCTACAATACGCAGACACTTTAATAACAAATACCTAGGTAACTTCGTTATAAAATCAAAAAAGATATCTGGGTACAATAGAAAAATTAAAAAATAGGTGTTGTAGTAGAGTCGCCACTACAATACTCTTGCTACTGTAGCGATATTTTCCGAGACTATGCTGTTGCAAATTCGTTAATTATATCGCTGAAATTTATACCATCAAAAATTTCTTGTTAAATGGCTAATATTGCTAGCCCAGGCAATCTTTTTTGAATCGTTGTTGACCTTAAATAATTTTTTACTTTGAAAATATCGCTCGCCAGAAGCTACAGATACAGGCAATGTCAGAAGAATTCTTAGTGAAATGCATACATTGGAAGGGTGGATGTTAAATTGTTTTCAAATATATATTGTAAAATACTAAAAGGGTCAGGGTGAGTATTATCAGGTAACGAAAAAACTCTAAAGGTTATTCTCATATATACACCGACATCGACCGGTTACGATTTAATTATATGAATTGATTATTTTTGTTTTTTTTTGTCCGAAGAATCGGGGAGGATACGATAACTTTGAAGTCTGGTAACCTGCTCTTCTACCGGGGGGACGACCAACAGTCCCGAGGAGGTGTCGGATTTCTTGTCCTCAGGTTTCTCATCAACAACATCGTATCCATCGAAAGTGTGTCGAGCAGGGTAGTATACGTTATACTCAGAATATCAAAAAGATATTCGTTGAAGGTCATACAGGTATACGCGCCGACCTCGACACACCCAGATGAAGAAGTAGAGGAGATGTATGAGGACATAAGTCGGGCCATACATACTTCCAAAACCTACTTCAATGTTGTTATGGAGTACTTCAACGCAAAGTTGGGCAAGAGCAGCGATGCAGAGTTGAAAGTGGGGCAATTTGGACATGGGCAACGGAACCCCAGGGTCAGCGGCTGACCGACTTTCTTGAGAAAGACGGATTGTTTTCGATGAACTCTTTATACCAGAAACCGCCTCACAAGAAATAGACCTGGCTGAGTCCTGACGGTTCTACGAGAAACGAGATAGATTTCATCTTGACGACGAATAGACGGATATTCAGAGATGTGTCTGTGATCAACAGGGTGAAAACTGGCAGTGACCACCGAAAGGTTAAGGGCACACTGAATATCAATGTCCAATCAGAAAGGCGTCGCTTGATGAAATCTACGCTCTGACCTACTCGCGCCCGTATACAAGACCCCGAGAGCTTTCAACTCGAGCTGACCAATCGCTTTGATTGTCTAGAAGAAAACTTTGCAGTGGACGAGCTAAACAGCGGTTTGGAAGAAGCTGTCCATACGGTGGGATCTAAGTATTTTAGAACTCGCCGTAGAGATAGACCACAAAAACTCTCGATCCACACTCTTGACCTCAATACTGTGAGCATTAAGGATACAATTGAGCGGAACGGAAGCTCCAAAGTGTTTGCAAGAGACTTGTCTATTGGGCAAAGCCAGTTGTCTAGGCTGAAGATGGACGACGGCCGCGTGGTATCAACGAGGGCAGAGGTATTAAGGAAGATCAAGAGGTTCTACGGACAATTTTACACCTCGGTTGCCTAATCTGCTGTTAGCTCGGCCGAAGACTTGAGAGTCGAGTTGATCTGACACTTTAACGATGATATCCCATGAGATTGAGATGGCCCTAAAGCGACTTAAAAACAACAAGGCGCCGGGCGAGGACGGACTCACTTCAGAGCTTCTGAAAGCGGGCGGCACGCCAATACTGAAAGTCCTTCAGAGGCTCTTCAATTCTGTTCTTCTCGAGAGCTCAACGCCGCAGACATGGAGCAGGAGCGTGGTGGTCTTGTTCTTAAAAAAAGGTGATAACACTTTGCTGAAGAACCACAGGCCCATCTCGCTCCTTAGCCATGTCTATAAGTTGTTTTCGAGGGTCATCACAAATCGTCTCGAACGCAGGTTTGATGACTTTCAGCCTCCCGAAGAAGCTGATTTCCGAAAAGGCTTTAGTACCATAGACCATATCCATACGCTTCGGCAAGTTATACAAAAAACCGAGGAATATAACTTGCCGCTTTGTTTAGCGTTTGTGGACTATGAGAAAGCCTTTGATTCGATCGAGCCTTGGGCTGTGCTACAGTCTCTCCAGCGGTGCCATATCGACTATCGGTACATCGAAGTGTTGAAGTGTATATACAACAGCGCCATCATGTCGGTCCGAGTACAGGATCAGAGTACAAAGGCTATTCCACTACAGAGAGGCGTGAGACAGGGAGATGTCATATCTCTGAAACTGTTCACTGCCGCGCTGGAAAATGCCTTCAAGCTCTTGCAGTGGAAAGGATTCGGCATCAACATCAACGGAGAGTATATCACTCACCTTCGGTTTGCTGACGATATTGTAGTCTTGGCAGAATCGCTGGAAGACCTTAGCACTATGCTTGAAGACCTCAATCGAGTCTCCCAACAGGTGGGTCTTAAAATGAGCATAGACAAAACGAAAATCATGTCGAATGTCCATGTTGTGCCCACCCGAATCGGTGTTGGGAGCTCGACTCTTGAAGTTGTTGACGAATATGTCTATTTAGGACAAGTAGTCCGGTTAGGCAGGTCCAACTTCGAGAGAGAGGTCAATCGTCGAATCCAATTCGGTTGGGTAGCGTTCGGGAAACCACGCGACGTCTTCTCGTCCAAAATATCTCAGTGCCTTAAATCGAAAGTCTTCGATAGTTGTGTGTTGCCAGTGATGACTTACGGCACCGAGACGTGGCCTCTCACTGGCATTATTAGGAAGCTCAAAGTCACTCAACGAGCTATGGGCTCTGCTCGGGGTTTCCCTACGATATCGAATCAGAAATAAGGATATCCGTAGGAGAACTAAAAAAGCCGACATAGCCCAGCGGATGTGCAAGTTAAAGTGGCAATGGGCAGGGCACATAGCGCGGAGAACTGATGACCGATGGGGTCGAAAAGTGCTCGAATGCAGGCCACGTAGCGGAAAACGCAGTGTGTCCTACACTGCGTTGTAGGACGTCTACCCACACGGTGGTCAGACGACCTGGTAAAGGTCGCAGGACGTCGCTGGATGCAGGCTGCCTCCAACAGGTCTCTGTGTAAATCATTGGGGGAGGCCTATGCTCAGTAGTGGACTTCCTTTGGCTGATGGATGGATGAATGACTTTTGTTTTTTTTTGGCAAACTTTTTTTTGAGCCCTGGATTTTGGCGCCCCCAAAGGATGGCGCCCGTGTGCATTGCACACTTCGCACATATGGTAGCGGGGGCCCTGCGTACGCTCGGCGTTCGCGCTAGGGTTGTTAAGGCTTATGTGAAAACACGTATCGTGTTAATAGCACTCGTATAGTTTTATTATTTTTTAAAATAAAATATATAAAACACAATAATAAAATAAATAATTTTTAATTGTATTTATGAAGTCATTCAGAATGTGTATGTCATTATTCTTCAAGTGTTTTTATTGCTTTTGTATAATATATGTATTTTTTTAATGATATTTACATTCTATTATTATAATCTGGTGTTTTATATATAAGTGTAATAACTTTTATTAATTTGTTCCATCTTTGCACAAAAAATATCATTAATTGCGTGCCCGAAGCGGGTGACACTCGCGCTCGCAGTGGTCTCGACTGGTTTCGAATATCGTGTCGGTGAACGCTGTCTATGTGTGCGTTGATTTAGCGCGCTTTGTATGAAGCTTGACTTCTGTGAGTTTAGTATTCTGTGCTACAGCTTAGTTCCTACTTCCTAGGAATTTTTGTAGAAGCAAACGGAAGTATATTTGGGTGAGTTGTTCAGAAAATATGTAAATTGCCTTCCGAATAAAGACCTACCGTTATTAAACATAATGAATCGTTAGGAGGGCATGTCAAGAGGTCACAGAAAAATTAAAAAGGTCGCGCTGTTTTAGAGAAATTCTAAATGAATAAAAAAAATTAAAAACGCTTTTTTCTTGGAATCTATTGGTTGTAAGAAAGATTTTTAAATAAAAAATGTAGAGGGCATTGCGAACTACATTTTTTGTCATTGGAGTGACGTCATCCGACTTAAAATACAAAAAGTAGAGGGCGCTTATGGATCAAAAAGGTGTTCGAACGCTATTTTCGATAGGAAAAAATGATCTTTTTATAATAATGTAAATTAGAAAGTTGTTCGTCACAAAATTAGCTACAACTTTTATTTAAATAATTTTTTTATAAAACTTACCGTTTTCGAGCTGGAACTTATCGAAGTGTACAAATTGTACATTATGTGCCGTGCCGTTGCACAGTACTCATGCCATTCAGTTTTTATCTTTTTTTTTTAATTGAAATAGCAGTAATTATTTTCTGATTTTGTTATCAAAATATTTTAACTTAGGTGAATTTAACTATGTTTTGCATCACATTATTTCAAGTCGGATGACGTCACTCCAATGACAAAAAATGTAGTTCGGAATGCCCGACGATGACCTCTCACATATGAGAGACATACCACCAGTAAAAATGAATTATAACATCGTATTATAGTCAATTGTATTAACTATAATCAAATTTTATCCAAAAATGGGCTATATCTGGAGAATAAAAAAATTATGATTGAAATTAATTGATAACTTACTCAGAACAAATAAAGTAATCAATTAATCACAACTTATAGAAGGAACTGACTAGCTTATTCATGAATAAAAAATACCAAATTATAATATCAAGTTACACAATACACAAGAATTAAGTCCAATCTTCTCTAAAACTTAATCAAAATTAGTCCAGCATTCTTTGGCGCGGGACAAACAAACCCACTCGTCTGATTTATGTGTTACAATGTTTTTAATTAAGGCGCGATGCTCAGAAGAGTTTCGAATTATTTCTAATATATATGTGTCGCGTGTATAAATCTTTATGTTAATGTAACTGTGTGGGTTTTTGTTTGTCTGTGAATTTATTTATTTAAAGATACAAAACGATTATTAAGTTAGGTAGTAAATCACTTATATTACAATGCAGATACCTAATATAATTACATTGCTTCCCCAATTTGGTGGTCCCGATGTAATCTTATGTAGGGTTTATTAAGATTGTGACCGAAAACGAAGCCAGTGGTGGTGGTAGTTTTAGTTACTTCAGACAAAGCAAATAAAAAATTCGCAGAAAAACTTCTCTTCGTCTTATGTGTTCCGTCCTACAATGTGATAGGGGGCGAGCATATCGCCATTTTGTGATCCGTTTTCTCATTTACCGGATAATACAATTATAAATTGTGGCCGTTCAATTAAAAAATGAATTTAATTCTTCTAAAACATCGTGGTTCATCTAAACCGCATCAACGATTAACATTAGATGGAAAGCGGTCAAACGAAAGCCCATTTGGTTTAAAAATATTTATACAAGTGAGTGTCGCCGCGGTTTCCGCCTAGTGTTGAATAAAGTCACCTCGTTATAGTAAAACCGGTGTAATGAAGTGATAGTAGTAAAAATTAAGCTGAGTTTTACGAGCACTGTTTATGGGGGAAAGTGTTGTAATTACTATCGACTGCTTGTGGCGAAACAATTAATATTTTGTGTTTTATTGTATATTTAGGTGCGACAATTCGGCTAGCGGTTTATATGATCCTGAAAAAAAAAAAACCAGAGCTCAGATTTTCTACCGCAAAAAGTTGTGAGATCCATGTAGTACCAAGTCGGTTAATTTATTTAGTCCTTGATTAAGGCAGTTGTCCCACCAACGACGAGAAAACGACTAACTATCGGCTATTTTCTCGCTCAAGAAACGTACAATAGATATACTTTCCGTGTGAACAAAAGAGATGCATATACAAACAGTTGATCGCTGACTGTTCACACTGCCAGCGAGCACTCGCTTCACTAGTTTGTCGCTGAGCGACAAGAGCTATGAAAGATAACACTCGCTCGGCGATACTCGCCAAGCGATTAGAACTCACGCCGAGAGAGCAACCAGTGGTCATTTCTCTACAGTGCGTATCTGAAAGTACACGTTTTTTAAAATTTAATATGAATATCGAAAAATCATTTGAATTATCATTGTTATCTAGTTCAGACGAGAGTAAACGGCTGCCTCACTCGCACACTCGCTTATAGCCGAGCTACACAAATATCGGAACTACGCACTCGCTCCCCACGTCTCGCTAACTCTTTTCTAGTTCTAGCTCTACTCGTTACTCGTTAATCGTTGCCGGTGAGACAAGTGCCTAAGGGACCGTCTATATAAAGTTATTACGCAAGTTATTATCATATCAATAATAAAAATCCTTTACGTTTTAAATAAATAGATTGACTTGGCCATCGCATGAAAACATAATGTATCGTACAATTTCTACATAATGCTGCTGTATCCAGGGGGGAGGTCATGACACCCATGACCTCCCCCCTGGATCTGCTCTTGCTGCTTTGTCAGTTATACATACATACAATACATTGTGTTGTATTAGCCCATATACGTCCCACTGCAGGGCACGGGCCTACTCTACAATCGAAAGTACGATTGAGAGTGGTTAGGCCATATAGTCCACCACGCTGGCCTAGTGCGGGTTGGCGGACTTACATACCATAGAAATTCTTATAAATTGCTATGGTATGCAGGTTTCCTCACGATGTTTTCCTTCACCGTTTTAGTGCGTGGTGATTGACTGTCAATACACACATGACTCCGAAAAGTCAGAGGTGTGCCCTGGGATTTGAACCCGCGACCACCGTGAACATGTTGGCAGCCGCGTCTAGTCCGTTTACCAACAGGCCACCACGCACTTTTTATACAATACATACATATAATATATTAACTCATGCCTTTTTCATACGCGTACCCAGAGGTGCTGCCAGGACACACACGTTTTCTCTTGTGATGTCATGATGTGATGAAGGGCAAGACTATCGCCATATCGGTCACAAATTCTTGTAACCGAGCTGATAATTAATAGTAAAATCACTTTTCACTTTGCTCGACTTGGGATCCGAACCCGAGAACTTAGCGTTGTAATCGCATCATAGTATAACTACGCCACTGAACAAAATTCTATCAGGACACTGCAATGCTCACTTCATTATATTAAAACACATGAAATTTAATTGAACCATGAATAAACACCTACGATGATCGTTTTATTAAAACACTTACCAAGTAATAACAACGGTGTTAGGAATCATAAAAATAATTCACTTTTAAACGACCTTATGATTATTGTTTTAACTTACATTTAAATAGAATACTTAGTACGATAAAATGGTTTAAATTATAGGCTAGAAATTAATTATATTAATAGAATTCTACAATGTAATCTGGATAAAATCGAGAGTCGAGACTCGAGTCGAGAGTCACAATTGAGTTGTGACTTGAGAATATACATAGGACGCGGTTCGATTTCCGCACGTATCGAGATAAATGTTTGACAAAAGATCATTTATATGATCCTTAAATATCTATTTCGCGTCTGAGATTTCAAATCGAAAGTCTCTCGTACTTTCCTGATATCCTTTACGAAAGACTCATATCCTAATGCGGAGTCAGACAATATAAATAAATAAATAATAAATAACACCCAACAGTCACATACATAGTCCTGACCCCACACTAAGATCGAATCTTGTGTCATGGGTATCAGGAACTACGAGAGACTTTTTGGTCCCACAAACAACCAGACCCGGAAGAAATATTTATGGGCCGCACAAACATTTCTCTCGGTGTGGGGATCGAACCCGCGGCCTATCGCTTCACAGGCGGCGTCTAACCAACTGCGCCACGGAGGCTGTCAGACAATGTGCGTAACTTTATATGTATTTATTTTATTCAAATATATACGTGATATGAATTTTATATTGATTTATTTGCGCAAAAATTGACTTGCTAATTTCGACATATTTAGTTCTTGTGGGATCACAGCCTTCGCATTTATAAACTGTAGCTCAAGTTCGATTTTAAGATCAAGCAAACCAAGGGCCCTACTATATTCATACGAAACGAAGTTCGAAACTTCGGACGATCGAAGTTTTTTATACCATACGAATGTATCTACTCTGTAAAAGTTCGAATTTGTATAACGTACATCGTAACCATAAGACTATTGTTACGACCATAAGTCAAAAGCGACCATAAGTATATGTAGGTACATTCATATCGTATATAAACTTCGATCAACCGAAGTTTCGATCTTCGTTTCGGAATGTATATAGTAGGGCCCCAAGTTTTGTTATTCAAAAAATCTCAATAAATCCGAATTGAGCAATCTCCTTACTCCTTATAAATCATGAAATTCATAAATAGATCTCTATAAATTAATTCTAATAATCGAATTCGTTAGCATATCGATTGAATAAATTTTAATTATCGCCTAAAAAGGGCCACAGATTAGAAAAGCACTTGAGTTGTGATTGAATCGACCGATTGAGTTTTGTAACATCGATTAAGATATCTAGATGATATGCGTTCTTTAATGAGGTGTTTTGTTTAGATTTCTGTGAATTAATGTGTGAGAAAGAGATTGTGCCATAGTTTAGTATTGACGACTGAGAGGCCAGAGATTCAACACTACGGTATACTTGTCAATTTTCCGGAAAATACCAAGAAAACACGCAGAATCATTCGTAGTTATTCGTCATCCACTTTAACGCTAGAATTAAACAGTACCTACCTAAATTCTTACACATTGAAAACTCCAGTTACGTCGATTTCACAGTATCTAGTATAAATACATTTTGTTTCGTAAATTATATATATTCACTTTTAGATATATCTAAATGTACATGTATTCTTATTCACTTTTAGATATATTGGCCGACATGGGACTCAAATCCCGATCTTCACGGTTTATAGATTAAGTAGCCACCAATTCAATAAGTGATGCTAATTTTATTCAAGTGCTATAAAATCTACGGTACTTAAACTTATACAGCCATGTAATAAAGGACATAATTTGTCATAACGATCTTTTGTATGCAAGAAGGATGTTGCAGTGGAAACTGGAAAACATTAGAATGACTCCTTATGCCGGCAAGTGGCGCTAAGCATGAAACGAGATACGTCACAATGAGTAATGGTGTCTTGTGTTCCTTCTTGTTCCGTTAAATTAAGGTGATACCATTAATTGACTGGATATGCGCTAGGTTGGAGGCACACTGAGATATTTAGAGGGGATTGTTTATTTATTACGTTTCATTGTTTGAAAAAAACACGTGTTGTTTTACTTTTAATAATCACCGTATTTATATCTGGCTCTTTTAATAGTAGTAATAAATAAAAATAGTTAATAGATCCAATTGAGGAATTAAGAGTTTATGGCTCAGTTGCATAAAGATTGGACTGCCACACCAAACTTGGAGGTTGTGCACGACACGTCTCAAACTAACTTAGTTTAGTTAAAAATAAAGAATTATTTCCCTCAAGCGTTTATTTATAGTATCAGCCTTTTTCATGGACAGTTTATAACCAAATAATTATAGAATGTTGTCATTTTTCAGACTTTTTAATTCAGTGTGAGTGAAGAAGACAAAACATCCAATAACTAAAATAGGTTTGAAAGTGTCTATGAATAACGCCGTATGTATTTAATTCATCTGATTGTGCTCCAAGCTTTACGCTGACCATTGGTCCCGTGACGTCACACGCGCATGCGCCTCCGATGACAGTTCACTCCGGTTCCCGCCAACGAGCGGTCGTTCCATCAATTTCAATCAATTTAAATTCAAATCCTCGCGTTCCATCAATAACTTTTATTCGCGACGAAATTAAAAAGTATAACAATATTGCGAGTTCATCAAAGAGGTTTTATGTAAAGTATTTTTATAAATGCGTTAGACCGTGCATCCGCACATTTTGTACGAGCAGAACCGTGAAACAAAGATAATGAAATGAAAAAAAGCATTTCCGCCGCAATCGGTAATTAAGGGGAAAAGCGTGACCTACCGCAAATAATTTTGAAATAAACTGTATTTTTGTCTTTGTCATATTTATAGATTTAATTCGGAATGCAATTGAATGTAGTTAATTTTTATTTGAAATAATTCTATTTTTAAATGAAGCTTACCAATTTTTCAACGGCTTTATTCATAAACGTATTTTAGTTATTGAATATTTTGTGCCTTCTGAACGACTTTTAGATTCAGTTAGAGCAAAGAAAATAAAACATTCAACTAAAACTGCTTTATAAACTGAATATGAATAAGTCCGTTAAAATCCCAATTCTGAACTACACAGATTCCGTCTAAAAATCTTATTAAAAACAAAATGAATAAACTAATCAAAACAGTGATATTATTATTGTTAAATAACTTAGTGAAATGTGAAAAACAATTCAAAAGTGTTCCTGTCACAGTAAAAACTTATGAAAACGACACAGTTTTGTTGCCCTGTTACGTGAACGATGAAGGTACGTACAACAAACAACAGAACATAAAACAACACAATATTAATTTGAAAAAAGAATGTTGTAATTTTTTGTTACAAAACTAATGATATAAGCCACAACACATTTAAACATAGATTACTAGCGGCCCGGGCAAATACAGTTTTTCAAAAATAATTATATCGCCAATGTTCATCAGGTGTACTGTAGGATTCTAATGGTGGAAGAATTTTTCAAATCGGTCCATTAGTTTCAGAGCCTATTCAATGCAAACAAGCAATCAAAACTTTCTGTATCAGCCCATATACGTCCCACTGCAGGGCACGGGCCTCCTCTACAATCGAGACTACGATTGAGAGTGGTTAGGCCATATAGCCCACTATGCTGGCCTAGTGCGGGTTGGCGGACTTACATACCATAGAAATTTTATAAATCGCTATGGTATGCAGGTTTCCTCACGATGTTTTCCTTCACCGTTTTAGTGCGTGGTGATTGACTATCAATACACACATGACTCCGAAAAGTCAGAGGTGTGCCCTGGGAATCGAACCCGCGACCACCGTGAACATGTTGGCAGTCGCGTCTAGTCCGTTTACCAACAGGCCACCACGCACTTCAAAACAAATCAAAACTTTACTCTTTTTTTAATATTAGATTTGATTTGTCGCGGTTTATCCAATTTTTAGTTAGGTCTAGTAGCGTGAATGGGTTGTGAGAACTATGAGGTTGTAGTTTGGATGTCACAGGACAGTTTATTTAATGGAAATATTTTTGTTTTGGTTAGTAACTAAATGTCTTTGTGGCATTCAGCTTGGTGATTAAATAATCTTATATTATATGTTGGGACGGAAACAAACCTTAGTTAACAGAGGACTAAAAGAAGAGGAAAATTGGTTAGGTGCGTGGTGGCCTGTTGGTAAGGGACCAGACGCGGCTGCCAATATTCACGGTGGTCGAGCTTTCGACTTCTAGGGCACACCTCTGACTTCATACAACGGTGAAGGAAAACATCGTGAGGAAGCCTGCACACCTTGGCGAAAATACTCTTACTGTAGACTGGGATTTAGTTCTATGTGTGTGACTTTTGGGTGTATTTAAGATAAATATCATGCATCCAGGACTTATAAACAACTGAAGAAGTCACCAGATGTAAAGCAACACAGATATATACATATATGTACAGAGATATATACATATATGTATACTGAACTGTGAACGTAAATAATGTAACATACACCGTACGATTTGTAAGGCTTCGTCTGATCGCAGTATCAACGATTATGTGTAAATCGATTTTTATTACGCTACATAATCATGGACACGATTCATAGGGCAAAACATCAGCGGTGTTTTTTATAAAAAAATTAAACGCACGATGAACACGTGTCTATTAAATTATTCAATTACTAATTCATGTCTAAGCATTGGTTAGAGTTAGACATGGTTTAAACATTGTTTATATTTAAATACAAGCCGATGGTGCTTTCTGTATCAGCCCATATACGTCCCACTGCAGGGCATGGGCCTTCTCTACAATCGAGAGTACGATTAAGAGTAGTTAGGCCATATAGTCCACCACGCTGGCCTAGTGCGGGTTGGCGGACTTACATACCAATGGTATTGGCATTGGCATTGGTTGATGGTGCTTTGACGCATGTTTAATCTTGAAACCATATAAAATACAAATAAACTGAGATGAAAACTTTGCTTTTTGTCTGGTCCTATGTTTTGTGACTTCAGTTCTGTTAAGTTGAACTAGTAATTGGAAAAAATTCTAGATGTTTGATGTTTTAACGGGTGTTTAGATAAACCATGTTTAAACACTGTTTTGTAACACAGAGTTAGACAATACTTTAAACCATAATTTAGACGAAGTGTTTAGAGTTAGACAATGTTTAGCTCAACACGTGTTTAAATAGTGTTTAAATTATTTTGTTGTACACTGCATTTCTCTATATCTCTTTAGCAACAGGAAGTCTACTTCCGAACATAAGTCTCCCAGCTCCCCAAGGAATGCCATAACGATCTGAATGTTTCGAGGTGTTCGACATTCGTAAACAAAACGATCAACATATTTTTAGATATGCAATCAAGTATCTCCAAAATTGCGCACACCTTTGGCTATTCGAGACCTGTATGTATTGAAACTCAATCACCAGGCACTATAATGGTGAAGGAAAACATTATGTGGAAACCTGCATACTATAGAGAATTTGTAAGAATGTAAGTGTAAAGTCCGCCAACCCACACTAGGCCAGCGTGGAAAACTATATGGCCTAACCACTCTAAATCATACTCTCGATTGTAGAGTAGGTCCGTGCCCTGCAGTGAGATGTATATGGGCTGATACAGAGTATTAAAAGTTAGGATCAAATGCGGATACCATCATGTTTTAGTTTTAACACCAGTAATGCGTTCCCACAGTCAAGCGTTCGTTTTGTTTCTTTTGTCTCTCATTAAATTCTCCGAAGTTGCAGCTGTAGAGAAATGTTACGTCAAGTTACTTATTATTACCCGACTGCGAAAGGAGGAGGGTTATGTTTTTTAATGAGGAGTATTTAATTGTATGATCTATTTTGTGTAGGAGTGACTAGGTTTGAATCCAGGTCGTTCAATTTTGGCAAAAAAAACGATACAATTCAATCTGTATCAGCCCTAATTCTACTTCTCTTATTTATATTCAAAAGGGCGTCAGAAAAATCTATATGTTTTGGGCCGGTGATTTTCACATTGTTGGTATTGATTGGTATGAATTATAAAAATTAAGATGTAATTAATCTACCAGTTGACATATTTACTGTACCTAATAAAAAATATTATAAAAAAACTTATAGCTCTTACAGAGATTTCGGTTAATCAGAGAACTCTTTGCCATAACACCCAGATCTATCAAATAATATGAGATCACATAATTTGTTTCGGCGCAGGATTGAACCGACGCGACAGTCGTAACGTTAGCGACCTCGAAAAGATATGTTACAGAAATTGAAGTTGGACATCGTAGCCTGAGTAACTACTAGATATATTGAGACTTAAAATCTTATGTCTCAGGGGACGAGTGCAGTGAAATGCCAAGCATTGCTTTGAAATTCAATGTGTTTAGTTTTGCTACTGTTCATAAGCGGTCGTATTGCTTACCATCATGCGAACGGCATGCTCGTCTCGCCATTCATGGCAATAAAAAAGTTGGTAATTATAAATATAAGCTAAGCCCATTCTAAGCCTTTAAAATATCTTCATACAGAACCCGTTGTATTTCGTAATAATACAGATTATGATAAAATGTTAGGAATTAGATTAAGCATCCATGATGGATGGTTTAATATAATTCGTGGTTCCCAGAGTAGAGTGATCGTTCCCCATTATTTTTATGAGTAGGTACAATTTGTAACAATCAACTTTGTTTGTTTAAGATTTTTAAGTAAGTAATTGCGTGGGTACCTGCACACTATATTTTCACTATTTTGGTGTCAGATTAAGTTACTAAGATGGAAGAACATAATACACTTCTTACTTTCGAATTATGTGTGTAATATAAAAATGCATGCTTTATGGGCTATTGGTAGCAGGCCAGACTGCCGATACGGTAGTTGCAGGTTCGAATTTCAGGGTACCCCATTATAATAATTTGCGTATTGTTATTCAATATCACGCATCTTAACGGTGAAAGAAAACATCTTAAGAAAACCATTTAACCACAGAGAAATTTACAAGTATTTCTATGCAATGGGAAGTCAGTTAACCGAAATTAGGCCAGCGTGGCACTATGGCTTAACCCTTCACAATAAGAGCGCCACCCCATGCCTTACAACACGACGTACGTGGACTGGTAAAATAATCATAATATGTTAAAAATTATCTCCTGTTCAACTTCTAATCTAATAAAAAGAAGCTTCCCAATCTTTCTGTCAGCCCCGTATGAACAAAAGCGCAATGCATATTGTGTCAAGCACGTACGGTCAACACATTACTTCGCGCCCAACACCGGAACATATCGGAATGATTGATGTAGAAAATAAACGATATGGTACTTGTATCTAACGTCTATGAGTGTATGGGATGTTATGAAAAAGTGTCTTTAACTCAAAACAAATTCAAAAAGAAATTTATTTTCTTATCGATTTCCTAATATTTGTACAAAAAGTGCGTGGTGGCCTGTTGGTAAACGGACTAGACGCGACTGCCAACATGTTCACGGTGGTCGCGGGTTCGAATCCCAGGGCACACCTCTGACTTTTCGGAGTCATGTGTGTATTGATAGTCAATCACCACGCACTAAAACGGTGAAGGAAAACATTGTGAGGAAACCTGCATACCATAGCGATTTATAAAAATTTCTATGGTATGTAATTCCGCCAACCCGCACTAGGCCAGCGTGGTGGACTATATGGCCTAACCACTCTCAATCGTATTCTCGATTGTAGAGGCCCGTGCCCTGCAGTGGGACGTATATGGGCTGATACAGTACAAAAATATATAACGAGCAATACTGGTATTTTTGTTAGTACTCGTATACTATTTCCAAAAGATTGTTAAAAAGTTAAACTTACTTTATGCCTATAAAAATACAAGCTGTATTTATGGCATAAAATATTATGAAATTAGATATTATTACAATATAATATTTAAATGTAAAATAGTACTAAAGTGCTTTTCGTATAATATAATTATTATAGATTTTTGAAACATACATATCATTTAATGCCAACGATTCACAGTACATTTATTTCTTCATTTGTTTTACCACACCAGTACATTTAAGTAGGTAAAGACATGATTATAATCTTTATATCCATAACAGAACCAGTTTCTGTCGCGTTTTGCCGTATAGCAAGGGGTCTTCCTGACCCCTCGCAATGCGTCAAATAAAGGGTTAATTGTATGATACATTAGTAAATTATTTGTAATGTGACCTCATTTGTTGACATTATCTAATTCAAACCCATAAAATAATAGGGGAATTTTGTGGGACAAGGAAAATTATTTGTCTATTTTTTTTTTAATGAAGCGAAGAAATGTACCGACATATCATGGTAGCAATTTTAAACCCCTTGTAAAAGATAGATAGGGTATAGAAAATGGCCGTTAAAGTTTATTATTTGCCTCATCCTCTAAGCTTAGCAGTTCATTCGCCCGGCAGTCGAACTCCGGTTGTCCACAGGAAGGGAGCAGATCGAATCTTTGTGTTCCAATTGTGTCGGCTTTGTCCGCGCCGGCCCTCCGCTGGCGGTCTTGCATTTACATATCGTAGTATGGTAATTAATATTTATATAGTTTGGTTTAAAGACGTTAATATAGCCAACACGGGTATAGTTCTGAATTCTGATTCCACTTTACGATTCCTTAAGTTGAAAAAAAAATCTATGAGAAACTTTTCACTTCTACTGGGCTCGATATTATAAATATTTATTGGAGCGCAGAAAATTGTCTCTATGCGGATATCGAACCCGTAGCCTCTTTTTTCACCGCTGGCATCTAATTGGCTGGCATTTTGTGTCAGAGATGGTAGCAATTAATGTACACAACGTTTATGAATCCACCATGTTATGATGTTGTATGTGTGTCTTTATAGTCAATCACCAGGCATAATAACGGTGAAGGAAAACATCATCAATTTACATATCAAGTCCGGCAATCCGCACTAGTCTAGCATGGTGGACTACATGACCTAACCAGTAACCACTCTCAATCAGTCTCGATTGTAGAGGAGACCCGTGCCCTGCAGTGGGAGTTGGTACATCAACATATACAATGTTGGGCTGATACATATATTAATAAAGTTGGCTGGCATGGCATAACTGTGCCGACTGGCAAGAGATTTGTTTTTTATTGCAATGAACGCAAGCCATTCGTCTGATAGTAAGCGAAACGACCGCTCATGGACAGTAGCAAAACCAAACAACTCATTACAAAGCAATGCATGCCATTCCACAGTCACCATCGTGAGACATAAGATGTTAAGTCTCCATATGTCCAGTATTTATTCTGGCTGCAATGTCCTTCAATCCGAAACTCAACAGAACATTTACACTGTCGTTTGGCGGGAGAAATAGACATACCACTGCGCTTGCCATCCTGAGCCATAATATGTAAGTCTCAATATCTCCAGATATCTAAAAATATCTTTCCCACAGAATCGAAGCTTCGAGTTCGCTGGTTCAAAGACACAACTTTGCTGGGGGATACAGGGAATCCGAACCACCTTCTCCCGCCCAGGGTCAGGATGCATGCCAACTACAGCCTTCAAGTGGATGCTCTAGTTGCTCAAGACACAGCAGATTATACATTGTGAGGTAAGAGTTGTGAGAATGTCAATTTTATTAAGAAACCTAGTATCTATCGGTGCGAAGATTGTTGTCCCTGGATGAAATCTACTTTTTTGTGTAGGGAAAAATATATATTTTAAATAAATATAAACATAATCGAGACCCAGGCTCGGAGTTCTTGTAGAAATAATCTTGGAAACCAATAAAAAATACGTATATTTTTATGGGGTAGTGTGAACAAAAAAAATGCATTTTGTGATGGATATTGCGGGAAGTGATTACTCGGCTTTTGACTGCCTCGGTGGCGCAGTTGTACTATAGTACGGTTACAACGCTTAGGTCTCGGGTTCGAATCCCGGGTAGGGCACAGTGAATGTTTTAAATTAATTATCAGACGGGAGTCAGGATTTTATTAGGTTTGTCTTCAATCTTTAACAACTGGGGGTTACTCTATGAAACGATACGAACTTCGAATGGTCGGACGCCGTACGTAAAACTGAGAATGTTGGAATCCTCTATCGTATGTCGTAACCATAGACTAAGTTTGGAGAAAATTATAAGTATAATAGAGAATAGTATTGATTTTTAGAAGGGGAAAACTTATATCCTAATCCGGACGTCGAACATTCGAACATTTACATTTCGTATCGTTTCATATAATAACAATGTAAATTTTTCAAACTGTAAAAGACCAAAAGTCGGTGTAGACGATACCATTTTATTTGGATCGTAAATTCAACCTTGTTTTGGCCAGTTGACGCAACCATGCTACTTCTTTCAATTAAAACAACTCCCAATTGTAAAGTAAACAACTATTGAAGCGTTTTTAACTGTGGATAGCAATTAATTCGACAAACATACCGCCTTTCTATCGCGGTATTTTATTTGTGACTAGGGTCGTGGCTTCATCGACAATTTTTAAGACTAACAAAGCCCTTTTCTTAAGCTTTATAATCTTATCATTATATGGTGGATTATATATGGCCTAACCACTCTCAATTTTGGAGGAGGCCCGTGCCCTACAATACAATCAGATCATTTTCTTGGACTGCTGTAGAAATGGGATTTGCACTGCTGATAGTACTGGTATCTCACAAAAATCGGGCGATTCTTTGTCGATGGATGCAGACCGCTTCCAACAGAACACTGTAAAAAGGCTTGGAGAAGGCCTATTATTTTTTACCGAAAAAACAGTAGCATTACCTAATTATTAGACTATCATGCTTTTTTCCATTACCTAGCATTCACTTACTCATCATCATCATCATATCAGCCACAGGAAGTCCACTGCTGAACATAGGCCTCCCCCAATGATCTCCACAATGACCTGTTGGAAGCGGCCTGCATCCAGCGACTTCCTGCGACCTTAGTCAGATCGTCCGTCCACCTTGTAGGCGGGCGTCCAACACTTCGCTTGCCTGTACGTGGCCTCCACTCGAGAACCTTTCGGCCCCAACGGCCATCGGTTCTACGAGCTATGTGCCCGGCCCACTGCCACTTCAACTTGCCAATCCTATGGGCTATGTCGGTAACCTTGGTTCTCCTACGGATCTCCTCATTTCTGATTCGATCTCGTAGGGAAACACCGAGCATAGCCCGCTCCATGGCTCGTTGAGTGACTCTGAGCCTTTTAATGAGGCCCACAGTGAGAGGCCACGTCTCGGTGCCGTATGTCATCACTGGTAACACACAACTATCGAAGACTTTCGATTTTAGGCACTGAGGTATTTTGGATGAGAAGACGTCGCGAAGTTTCCCGAACGCTGCCCAACCGAGTTGGATTCGCCGATTGACCTCTCTCTCGAAGTTGGACCTGCCTAACCGGACCACTTGTCCTAAATAGACATATTCGTCTACAACTTCGAGGGTCGAGCCCCCAACTCCAATGGGGGTGGGCACAACATGGATATTCGACATGATCTTCGTTTTATCCATGTTCATTTTAAGACCCACCTGTTGGGAAACTCGATTAAGGTCTTCGAGCATAGTGCTAAGGTCTTCCAGCGATTCTCCCAAGACTACAATATCGTCGGCAAATCGAAGGTGAGTGATATACTCGCCGTTGACGTTGATGCCGATTTGATTCACTTACTGCCAAAGAAATAATAATACCTCAATGTAGTATAGTTAATCCCAGAGCACTTGTAATTTTTTTCGGAGTCAATTGTGTCAATCACCACGCACTTCAACAGTGTAGGAAAAAAAATCAGGATACCATAGAAATATTTTTAATAGTATTTCCAGCTGTAATAATCAAAACAGAAATGTGAAATCCGACATCGATATCGACAAACACATATCTACACTCTACAGCATAGTTCGTATCCTCCAGAACACTCAATTATGCAATTAATCAATTTAAGCAAACTCTTTTGTGTGACGGATCCCGGTTAAGTGTCCGTTACAATTGGACTTCGGGTTCAATTCTATGAGGCCCTTGTATTTCGACAACTTCGTGTTTTATGGCAGTGAATGGTGTGACGAGCACGCCGTTTGCCTGATGGTAAGCGATATGACCGCTCATAAACGGAAGCAAAACCAAACACCTTGAATTATTCATGCATTCCACTGCGCTCGCCATCCTGAGACATGAGATGTTGAGTCTCAATATATCCAGTAGTTACTTTGGCTACAATATTCTTCAAACCAAAACATAACAGTGCATTTCTATTACTGTTTGGCGGGAGAAATAGACATTTCAATGGTACCTACCCAGGCAGCCTCTCACATATGAGATAATATTTTGTGGAACTAAAGTTAGTATATAAAATATTTTGTAAAAGGTTAACCGATGGTCCAAGGGTCACCAAAACTGAATTACTAATAATCGATATGCATTACAGCTAACGGATGTTGTCAGTTAAAATGGCGGGCAGTTAAAACTAATTAACCGGACCACCAGTAACCGTTCACTAATGAAACGGGACGGTTATCGTCTTTTTTGGTTATTTATTAGGAGCCAGTGTCGCGGCGCTGGTATGGTTAAAAGATTTCGGGCTAAGAATTGAGATTTTAACCATTGTCAATAAAGGAGGTACTATGATCAGATGTATGTCAATTTAATGCTATGATTTCTCCGTCATTTGCGGAGATTTGATGATGTTTTTGCGTGTTCATTTTATGATTTTGAAGAATTAGCTAGGTTTATAATATGTTTCATATAATCATATTTAAATTGTTGAAACAAATAATTTCGTTAAGACTAGTCAGTAGTAATTAGGAGAAAACTAGACAAGAAAGTCCTTCCAGAACCTTCTTACATTTGTAAAGAATTTAATCTGCCCACACTTATATTTTTATGACTTTTAATGTACAATTAGTTTATATCCATATGACATGTGTAGGATGGAAAAAAACATCAGACTTGTCTAAGAATAGTTAATTATATTTGCGGAAATGTTTACTCTAGTTGCATCCTACTTTAGCAGCAATTGCATCGTTTACCGTCTTTTGGCTGTTCTCATTATGTGAATTATAGCTAAGTATGACTTGAAAGTATAACTAGGTAGGTAAGTTTTAAAAAATTAAGTCATTTGGAATTCTTTGTTGGTAGACTGTACAGATTGCCTTTGATACCCAAAAGTCTTCAAATAGGCGCCTTTTTATACGGCAATAAATGGCGAGATAAACCAGCAATTTGCCTGATGGTAAACGATACGACCGCTTATACAGGACAGTAGCAAAACCAAGCAACCCCATGAATTACATTATATCATGTATTCCACTGCGCACACCTCCCTGAATTCCTGAGACATGAGATGTTAAACATCACTATATCAAGTAATATATTTATCTAAATACCCCAAAGAGTGAGCCATTCCTTTTAAGCATTACAGGAAACAGATTTTCCAGTTGGCAGAGATGCTTTTTTTTCAGTCAAGAAAGTTTGCTACTGTGGGTAGAGACTAAAATTATTTTTGTCTTTGCAGGTGCTGAGGCCAGAGCCTATAGGACCAATAAGGCAGACACACTCAATAGAAGTGCAATGTAAGTCTACATAACACATTTACTTTTAAATCACCCTCAGATTTACTCTTATTGTTTCGTGCGTCAAGAATTTTCCTTTTGTATATTTTACTGTCTCTCCCTTCAGCCAAAGGAAGTCCTCAGCTGAACATAGGCTTCCTCTATGGATTGCCATATAGACCTGTTGGTCGCCAGCATCCTGTATATTTTGCCCGTTGCCTCAAATTCTAAGCTACGCAAGTCATTATGACAATAACAGTAATTAAATTTTAAAATCCTGGAGAATCCTGTAGAGTTCAAGAATAATCTCACAAATTTAAGTGTTCTTAGTTTATATGCAATACAACTTGTAAAAATACTAAAGGTCTTATCCATAGACCGTTGTAAAGTCTATTGTAGTTATCGAATATTTTTTTGTTGTTATATGTATGAAACGCGCATACGGTTCACCTGATGCTAAGTGATCACCGCTGCCCATGAACATCTGCAACACCGCAGGGCATGGATATGCGCTGCCGACCTTTAAGGTGGGAATACGCTTCTTCATCTTCTCTGCGTTCTTTTGTCTTCTTCGCTCAAATTGAATTCAAAAGTCGTTCGAAAGGGACAAAATATTCGAAAATTAAAATAGATTTTAAAACTACTTATAAATAAGGCCGTAAAAGGAGGTTAAAGCTGTTTATATTTCTAGCACCTAGTTTAGAGGTAATAATGCTTGTTAGAGATGTGATCCGCGGTGGGTGTCGCATATTATCTCATTACTCTTTATTTCGATCACCTACTTGCGTTCTTGTTTGCCAAATGCCAGCCACGTGTTCTTCTAATATCCTTTCTCACGATGGGCTATCGCAGTGGTCGACAATGTTGGCCCATCGTGTAGAGGCCGTAGTGGCGTATACTAGCATATAAGTGTGTGATGGTCTTGGAATGTCGTTGGTGTCGGTTTTACCGACGCACATCAAAGGCAGTGTAGATCACTACTGAATGTCGCCATCGTGTAGTTGCGTTTTCATTATTCACATGGCCATTGATGGCCAACTCGCTGATCCAGCGTTGGCACATCGTGTAAAGGGGCTATAAGATGTTCTAGGCCTTGGTAATTTCACCACGCTAGGAATCTCTACTTCAAAACATGCAGTATTCCATGATATTGGCATGCTAATGTGATATCATTAATGCCTTATTCTGAACATGTTTTATAGTTGCTCCAACAATCAAGACAGTACCAGAAGATGGATTCTTGGAAGCCCGAAAAGGAGAATACGTAGACATCGGCTGTGAGACCACTGGCACACCACCTCCTATAGTGGATTGGAGGAAAAATGTAAGGCGTTTTATGTGTGTTTAATAGGGGTCGATGACTCAGCTTAGAAGGACGAGACTTTTAAATCAATGCAAGCTTCCTTTATTTTTGCATCCCTGGATAGCTGATTCAAATTAAAATGTATTTTTTTTGAAGTTGGTAATATTTTTAGCCACACCCCTTCGTAGAAAAGCTTTTACAGGCTTGTTTATAACCTTGTTGTAGGGAGAGCCCATGGCCCTACTAGAACACCGTCCTCGCATCAGATTTCGAGCTGAACATCGTCTCCTAGCCGGCGTGTATGAATGTATCGCCAACAACGGAGTAGGCGACCCTGTTACCGCTTCCATTAGAGTTGTTATACACGGTACGTTCAAATCCTTTAAGTAATAAAGCCATGAACAAATTGAAAGCACTAAGTGGAATTGTTATTGTCATTTGTGACCATTTCAAAACGATCGTAGGAGTCATGCCGCTCAAAATAAAGGGAAAGAACAAAAAAGTATATAAATAACAAGTAAAGGAGAAGGATAGAATGATTTCGTCCCTAATACTTTTAATCCCTGAACGGAAAATAATAATCGCTCCACATCGGTTTTAAAGAAAATATTGATCTGTGCTTCCACGATCAAACCAACCCATTCCTACAACAAATTAATGTAATTCAAGATAAAGAAACTACATAAAGTGTAGCTCTATTGTAAATCGAAGTAGATTACCCAACTTGGGTTTCTAACTCGACCGTAGGGTATTTTGTACTCTTATGTTAAATATTAGTTTAGTTTAAGATTTATTTGGTGTAAAAAAAGAATAAAAATAATTACAATTCTAATTCAATAAATGTTGTTTCTATAGATGCACCAGTAGTGACAGCAGATAGAACGTTTGTTCACACCGCGATCGGTTTAAGAGCAGCGCTGGCAGCTAAATTGGAATTTGCTGTTCCACCAGCCCGTACTGCTTGGTATAGAGATGGACGACCAGTGAAAATTGATGACAGGTCTGTTTTAAAATATCTTCATTTAAACCTTCAAGTATGTTTGTAATGATATTTAATTACCAATGTCATAACATCGTGAGGACACCGAGAGATACCATAGAAATGTCAGCAAGAATTTATAATTTGTGCAGTCTGTCTACCCATGGTCTACCCGTAATAGGACAGTTTGATGAATTAAGGTCATATAACGCTCAATCATAGATTGTAGAATATTTTTCTGGATCCTGTTGAACAGTGGAAGTTTATTCTTCTCTTTTCCTATTTACAACCTGATGTTCTTCGATATTTCATTTCTGAAATAGAAGTCTTTCAATTTAGTATAACATCACCACTTTTCATCAGATGAGGTTTACTCTAACATCTAGTCTTTACATAAAAAATATACATTAATGATTTGCTTTTGTTCTAGGGTGTTAATAATAGCCCAAGACAACGTCCACCAGCTAATATTCCGCAACGTTAGGAAGTCAGACCTCGGCAACTATACCTTCAGGGCGGAAAACCAGCTCGGTATGGCTGACGTGTCCTTCAAACTCACGGGTAAGTGGAAGAAACGCTTGTGACCTTAACATCCCATCAGTTTTTTGCAGGATCCTGTTTAGTAGTGTATGTGCTGCAATACTAGCACACGATTATCTTGTCTACAGTATCCAGCTAACAGGATACTAGCAGTCTGCTAGTATTGTAGAACATACAACAACTGTGCCTGCAAAAAGCGGAAGGTTGTCGTGTGAAAGTAGCCTTAGAGTAACTAATGGATGTATCGAGACTTAACATCTTATGTCTCAGGATGGCGAGCGCAGTGAAATGCATTGCATTGCTTTGTAATTCATGGTGTTGTTTGGCTTAGCTACTGTCCATGAGCGGTTGTGTCACTTAGCATCAGGCGAATGGCAAAATGTCTCATCATGCATTAAAGTAAAAAAAGGTCTGAGAATATATGGCCCAACCACTCACAATCGCACTCTCGATTGTAGAAGTTACCCAAGACTGCTGTGGAACGTATATGAGAAGATACAGAAGTTATCTTCTGTTAGTCTTGTATCCATTATAGAAAAGGGATACGAGAACTCAGAAGTTGGATGACCGAATTGGGATATTTGAGTCTCTTAACAATATAGTAAAATAAATTTGAAAGTTAGAGTATCCTGTAGGTCAGTTACTTGCAAGTTTGCCGCCCGTAATGTCTTGAAATAAACAGTAATAACTCAATTTTTTCGAATGTTAGCGACTAGGTTTCTAATGTATTTTTGTGTTCTTTGCAGGCGTACCGAATGTAGCATCGTTTAAAGTAGACCAAGCACTGAATAAAGCCACTTCTACAAGCTTCACGCTTATATGGGAGGTGGATTCATACTCCACAATCATAGGTAAGTGTTTTTATTTTATATCGGCTTTGTAGTTCCGTATCATTGCTGAGTAGTCGGCATTGGGTACGAAAGGGATAGCATTAAATTTGGCCGGAGGGCTAGAATAATTTTTATCCTCCTCTCTCTTTTTCTCTCTCTCTCCTCGGATCCTCGAGTATTACGGGTATATTTACAAATAATATTATACATTTGGGATTTTATTCTATTTATTTTACACTACCCTCTTTTCTTCTAAATCCATCACATGCTTGTCTGTTAGAGATTGCCTGAGTGCGATAAGACTGTTATTTTACTTTGTTGTTTATTATATCTCTATTATATTTTTGTGTTTATTGTGTACTCTAAATAACAAAAAGAATATTGCAATCATTAGGTATGATAAACCGCTTTTATGTTTGCCGTTTCCCTGGTTATAATTAAATACCTACATGCAGAAAAATTATTAATACTTACACCAACCAATGAACTTTTCATTTCAGAATATAATTTATGGTTGCGTCCGTACTACGGTCGCCTGGTAACCCCAGAACCGGACGGGTTCACGACAGAACAACCCGCTAACTTGTGGAGCAAGATCGTCGTACCTGGAGACTCTAGTGATGGTAAGAAAAAAAAAATCACCCAACGGTAGATTTTACTGGTGCTAGGTCTCTCATATGTGACAGGCCAACTGGGTAGGTACCACCGCAATGTTTATTTCTCCCGTCAAACAGCAGTGTAAATGTACTTGTGTTTTGAATTGAAGGACATTGAAGCCAGAGTAACTACTGGACATATTGAGCCTTAACATTGTATGTCTCAGGATGGCGAGCGCAGTGCAATGCCAAGCATTGCTTTGTAATTCAAGGTGTTTTTTGTTTTGCTACTGTTAATGAGCGGTCGTATTGCTTACCACCAGGCGAACGGCTTGCTCATCTAGACATTCATTGCAATAATAAAAACACTTAAGTACACCTATAAGTCACATACATAGACCCCACATAATGATACCAATCATGTGCCAGGTATCAGAAACTACTAGGATTGATAGATTTCGTGACGCAATTGGGTATGGAGACTATCCCGCCCTCACACCCGCCACTGCGACTTCTGTGTCGCAGGATCAACAGTGGCACGCAATGTCATGACACCGAGCATTGAAGCTCGGCGAGTCTCCGGGAATGTCTAACTTGTCTTTAACCCGCAACGACATTAATCAGAAAGTTAAATTAATAGGAGTTGGAAATAACGACGCAGTTGACTAGATGTCGATTGTGAAACGGGAGGCTGCGGGTTCGATTCCCGCGCCAAGATAAATGTTCGTGAAGCCCATAAGTATTTGTCTCGGGTCTGGGTGTTTGTGAGACCGAAAAGTCTCTCGTAATTCCTGATACCCACTAGTCACTACATAAACCTAGATCTTAGTGCGGGGTCAAGACTATCTACTGAACTGTTTGATGTATTTATTTATTTGTATTTTTCGGCATCACAAAACCCCAGACCGAAACTGCAGATAACACTAACTTTTGTCTCAGTTTGTGAATCGAATCCGCGGTCATTTTGTTTCACAATCGGTATTAGACCTACTGCACCATGGATGGTGTCATATTAATGCAACAAAAATCTTAATTTCAGGACCAATCCACAGCGCTCTTTACACAGTTAGAGGACTGACTCCATCTACAGTATATGAAGCAATCGTCACTTCTAGAAACAGGTAATAACAAATAATATTATGACGGGGTTTCATATCTCGTTTGCAGTGGTCGCTAGCTGGATACGAAAATGGTAAAGCTTTCAAAAGTTATTTTTTATAATGATGTAACAGTTTGATGATTGGAACACAATTTGATTATAAATAATTTAAATCATTAACATCACCCAAACCCCTTGATTTAAAAAACTAAAGATAGGGCTTCAGTACATTTGGAGTAATGGTTTCTTAGATTTACGCGAATGTTACACATTGAAATAAGACTATTATTTACGGATTTTATCGCGGATTTAGTTTAATTTTACATTTTTTGAATTCCCGACGTTTCGATCACTTTACAGCTTTCGTGGTCACGGGGCGGACTGAGGTATTAGTCATCCGCTCAGTGACTGTTACAATTTAACTACCCTTAATTTTGAATTATTAAATTAAAAAGTTAATTTAAATAACTAATCTGTTTTGGCGTTCCGATCCACGCAGAAGGAGCTCACTGTGTCTTGAGGTCTGGCAGTTGGTCTTTTGGGTTCCGATTTAATTAAGTGTAGAATAGGATCCCATGCTTGTGCAAGCTTCAAGCCATCTTCCCTATTGAAATTTGGATGTTTTTTAATTTCAATAGCCTCGCGAAACATCCTGGGCAGGAAACGGTGTTCTTTCGCGAGGACTTGGGGCTGGTCAAAACGAAGGTAATGCTTGGAGCCTTCTTCTATGTGCTCAGCAACTGCAGACTTCGTTGAGCGTCGATGTTTGACGTCAGCTATATGTTCTTTCACGCGGGGTCCCTATGCTTCTTTTGGTTTGACCAATGTAGGAGAGGCCACAGTCGCAGTCTATTTTATATACGCCCGGTTCTTGCAGAGGTATATGGCACTTGACAGGTGGTAGAAATTGACTAATCTTCTTGGGCGGCTTGAAGTATGTTTTGATAGAAGCACGCTTCAGGATATAGCCAATCTTGTCCGTGACACCTTTTATGTATGGCAAGATAACCGGGACCCGTTCAACTGTGGCTGGTTTCACTCGGTTTCTGTGACGGTGGCGTGGAATTTGGAGCTTGTTGTCTCGCAGTACTTGCTTGACGTGTTGCAGCTCAGTCGCCAGGTGTTTCTCGTCACAGATTCCTTGTGCTCTCTGAAACAAAGATTTACCCACGGTAGCTAACTGTTTTGGATGGTGGTGAGAATCACCGTTCAAGTATTTATCTGTATGGGTCTTTTTCCTATACACTGTATGACTTAAGGACTGATCAGGATTGCGGATTACTAAAACATCTAAGAAGGCAAGAGATTTCTTATTTTCTAACTCCATAGTGAATTGAATTTTATTGTTAATGGAGTTAAGGTGGTTTAAAAATGCAGTTACTTGGTTAGATGGTAAAATTGTGAAAGTATCATCTACGTACCGCTTGTAAATCTTGGTGAGACTGGGGCTGTACTAAGGGCTTTCTCCTCAAAGTCCTCCATGAAAATATCAGCGACTACCGGAGATACAGGTGAGCCCATAGCGACGCCATCCATCATCAAAAATTATAACAACTCCGAGTGCAGTCATGGAACGTACCCTGACATAGATAACACTCACTCTCGCGCAGACAAACAACGCGCGGTCATTAATCTGTCAAAACAACACTGGATGAAAACACGGTTCAGGTTTTATCAAGAGGTTTAAATTTTGCCGTAACACCACGTAGGATACCGTATGAAGACATTATTTGTAACGTTGAGAACAGTCTCTTCACTAACAATATGAAAAGGGAAGATTCGGAGGCGATACGTCAAGATATATCATCTTTATTACGTCGTAACAAAGTGCCCAAACCAAATCTCCCAAAACACCTATTTATCGCTCTAAAGAACCTGCGATCGATGAAGGAATTGACTGTTCTCCGTGCAGATAAAGGTAATGCGACAGTAGTGATGGATACTTCAGACTACAACCAAAAAATTGAACAACTTTTATCGGATGAAAGTACTTATAAGATAGTCAAATCAGACCCGACTAACAAAATATTAAAGGCCACTAGCTCTTTAATAATTAAATACTCCGAGAAGTTAGATCTGAATGTTAAATCACTCATCCCATCGTGTGCAAAACCTCCAAAATTGTATGGATTGCCAAAAATACACAAGGAAAATGCTCCACTACGTCCCATTGTGAGTCAAATCGACACACCAACTTACAGATTGGCTCAGCACGTAGCAAAAGTGCTTTCACCACTCAGAGGAAACACTAGAGCATCTGTGAAGGATTCATACCAATTTGTCAGCGAAATTAAACATCTACAATTAGCTGACAATGAGACAATGGTTAGTTTTGATGTCCAGTCACTTTTTACAAGCTTACCAGTACAAGACTGCATCACAATTGTCACTAAGAAGTTAGCAGAGAACAACTTTCCACTAGAATATGCAGAATTACTGAAACATTGCCTCACATCTGGCTATATGTTGTGGAACAATCAATACTATGTACAAACGGATGGCGTCGCTATGGGCTCACCTGTATCTCCGGTAGTCGCTGATATTTTCATGGAGGACTTTGAGGAGAAAGCCCTTAGTACAGCCCCAGTCTCACCAAGATTTTACAAGCGGTACGTAGATGATACTTTCACAATTTTACCATCTAACCAAGTAACTGCATTTTTAAACCACCTTAACTCCATTAACAATAAAATTCAATTCACTATGGAGTTAGAAATAAGAAATCTCTTGCCTTCTTAGATGTTTTAGTAATCCGCAATCCTGATCAGTCCTTAAGTCATACAGTGTATAGGAAAAAGACCCATACAGATAAATACTTGAACGGTGATTCTCACCACCATCCAAAACAGTTAGCTACCGTGGGTAAATCTTTGTTTCAGAGAGCACAAGGAATCTGTGACGAGAAACACCTGGCGACTGAGCTGCAACACGTCAAGCAAGTACTGCGAGACAACAAGCTCCAAATTCCACGCCACCGTCACAGAAACCGAGTGAAACCAGCCACAGTTGAACGGGTCCCGGTTATCTTGCCATACATAAAAGGTGTCACGGACAAGATTGGCTATATCCTGAAGCGTGCTTCTATCAAAACATACTTCAAGCCGCCCAAGAAGATTAGTCAATTTCTACCACCTGTCAAGTGCCATATACCTCTGCAAGAACCGGGCGTATATAAAATAGACTGCGACTGTGGCCTCTCCTACATTGGTCAAACCAAAAGAAGCATAGGGACCCGCGTGAAAGAACATATAGCTGACGTCAAACATCGACGCTCAACGAAGTCTGCAGTTGCTGAGCACATAGAAGAAGGCTCCAAGCATTACCTTCGTTTTGACCAGCCCCAAGTCCTCGCGAAAGAACACCGTTTCCTGCCCAGGATGTTTCGCGAGGCTATTGAAATTAAAAAACATCCAAATTTCAATAGGGAAGATGGCTTGAAGCTTGCACAAGCATGGGATCCTATTCTACACTTAATTAAATCGGAACCCAAAAGACCAACTGCCAGACCTCAAGACACAGTGAGCTCCTTCTGCGTGGATCGGAACGCCAAAACAGATTAGTTATTTAAATTAACTTTTTAATTTAATAATTCAAAATTAAGGGTAGTTAAATTGTAACAGTCACTGAGCGGATGACTAATACCTCAGTCCGCCCCGTGACCACGAAAGCTGTAAAGTGATCGAAACGTCGGGAATTCAAAAAATGTAAAATTAAACTAAATCCGCGATAAAATCCGTAAATAATAGTCTTATTTCAATACATTTGGAGTTTCAAAAAGATGACTCAAAATCTTGCTTAAATAAACATTTAAAATAAGTAATATAATAGATTTCGTATAAACGGCGATAAAAATATTATCTTCATTTTTACTAAACTTTTTATCATAATACAAGCAAGCATTTTCAAAATCGTTGCGAGCGACGACCAATTTCAGTAACGCTACACTAGATGTACTAGAGCACAGACGACTAAAAATACAGACGGCCAACTCCATACAAATTTTTTAACACGTTATGAAAACTCACACATCGAAACCAAACATGCTTTTCTACATATATAATTCATTCAAACTTCATCGGATCTTTCTTTCTTTTCATTGATAATTTTGTCACTGACCAATAGTATTAAAGAATTTTGTTCATCGTATTTGAGCCATCTCTTTCGTACGTTATACGTATATAAATTAGATGCGTTTCCCACCAGAGCTGATCTGAAATCGGTACTTTACCGAAATTACCGATTTTGAAATATTTAGGGATGTACGTTATACTTTCAGTAATCCGATTTTTACTACCGGAAATTTACCGGTTTTATATTTAGGTTTCATGCTTTTATGTTCAAATTTATGGATTCAAAATGAAAATAACAAATAAACTTGATTATTCTAAACCTTTAATCAACAATATATTCTTTGATTTATTTGTTATATTTTTATATTAAAACACTTTTATTTAAACATTTTTATCCTAATGAATATTATAACCTCCAATACTTTTTTATACATCTTCAGATTAATTTAAACATTTTCAATTTGTTAATATCTCTTAATTTTATCACTTAAAATTCTCTTAATTTTAGGACCTATAAAACAATGCCAAATTTAAGAACATGACTACAGAATTGAAATATGCATTGACAAATAAAAGTTTAAATGGAAACATTAATAATTGCAAATTATATTTTACAATACCATGAAACAGCACAAGATTACTTTATTGGTAAATTTTATCTAAGACACAATTGACATTAAGTAAATAACAAAGCGATTTGGCTTACTTTTGGAGAAATTGAAAAGCAAAAACAAGACATACATAATTAAAATAAGCTATCAATTAACAAATAATTAGTCAAATCATGGAACGCATTAAATGTATGATAGCTATACTAAAACTTTTTTGATTAATTATTATAATATATTAAAGGAATAGGCAGAACATATGTTTAAAATAAAGTCATTTTAAAGAATGTTAATGCTATTACTATTATAGTATGCACAATATAGGTCTATAATATAATCTTATAAGCAACTGCATTGCACTGAATTTGAAAATATAACCAAAATCTTAGCAAATGCATTTTTATGAGAATCTTAATTATATCAAGAAGTATAAATATTATATACAGATTATTAATGAACATAATTACTTCTGTTGTGATTTAACCTTCACCAATATTAACATATAAGTCTACAAAAAGTGATCCTGCAGACATAGTAGAGACTTTCTTTGTACTTCCAACGATGAACGCATTTGCCTGCAAATTGCTTGGACTGGAAATTTCACCCGAGTCTAGCCTAGAAATTATAAAACAATTAAAAAAATAAATATTATAAGGGCACAATCTGTTGAAGTTGACTGCTTTCCTGACTTTAGATACATATAACCATAAAAACTGATAATTATAAATTAATATGTTAGGAACTTGGAAATACCTATACCAATAGCTTTAATCTTGCACTGTACTGTGCTGGGTCGACTTATACTGCAGAGCACAAGCTTCCTCTACAGTCGAGAGTACGAATGAGAGGAGTAAGGTACATAATCCATCAACTCTAGACACTAACAAAAAGTTAACCTTATCACATGTTCAGAGATCTAATAAATCTGTATTTTAATGGGTATTTATTTCAACTTATTGTTATTTCTTATATTCCTGTAGCAGATTAAACTAGAAATAGGGTCACAGCGGAATAACATATTATTATATTTACCTTAATTATGTCAGATGAGGTTAGATTTATGTTTTTCAATAATTTCAATAATTTGGTATTTCTTGCTCCGCCAACATAGCTGTTCACTTATTAAAGTGTTTGTATATTTTGTTTGTGAAGGCTGCACAGATATTTCTATGTTTTTTTCGTTTGTGCACTCGGGAACAAAACACATAACTAAAATTAATAATTATCACGTAAATCACAAGTTTTTAGATACGATTTACACAAACCAAATTATATCACGTTTGTACTGTTAAATATTTACGTTACTGATTACAAAACAGATGAAATAACATGCAATTAAAATAAAATAAGCAAATCCAAACTAAACAGCAATCGACTGTTGAAAAATATGGCGGCAATATGGCGGCGACAGCGCACGCCGGCACACGCACACATTCATAAAAGTGAAAGAGATGGGGCGAAAACGGCATATGAGAAAGCGAGAAAGAAAATTGGGTTACTTTTTAAGCCCGAGTTAAACGGGCCTGTACTAGAGCGCGCGCACCACTTACGTCGGAACATGCGCTTTCCGCCCTATCCATATATTTATGTAAATGCCTAAACCAATTTTTTTTGTAGATTCGGCTGGAGCAAGCCTTCAGCGGTTTTACATTTTGCCACAGAGCCTGGAGGTAAGTTACTAAAAGATGGGCATGTCGATAAATATTAGACCCCGTTCTATTTTTTGAATTCATCTTTAGATAACAACTAAAATAGTTTATTAATTTTGACTGAAAACTATATATAGGTTATCCCGAAATACTCAAATATATTCAAAGTATGTTTATTTACAGCGGGTCGTACCAAACCTTCAACAATCGACTACATGGATATTACTCCGACACTAGAACAAATTGAATCCGAGCCTCACAATATGTCTCAAGCACAGTTTTCCGAACGCTACGACGAACTGACAAACACGGGAGGCGGGGAACTGTCACTTTTGCCGCCATTTTACTTTTGACATTATGTTTTGTTTACATCCGGTGAGATTATAAAATCTACATTTTTAAAATTATGTTGTATTATGTTATAAGTAAGGACATGTTTTTAAATTATTTCTCGGATAAGTAATAGCAATTTTTGAATTCCATGATATTTTAAATAAGTAACTAGGATATCGATATTTAAGAGTTGTATATAATTAAAATAAAGTATTTGAAATAATAAATTATTTTCATACGTTCTGAAAAGTTTTTCCATTTCATTATTTCTTTTTCCTGCTTATATGTATGGCTGAAATTGCCTTAGTGCGATAAGGCCGCCATTTTTACTGTTGTTTTGGTATTACCTCTAAAAACTGTTATTATTTTTTACTATGTACAATAAAGAATTAAATAAATAAATGAAAGATTTTATTATTCATCTAATAAACCCATTTTCTTTATTCCATTTCTAAAATATTCAGCTTTCCAATTAAGGGTAGTTGATAATCGAGACCCAATAAAATAGTACTTATTATATAAAAAAAAGTATGATCAATTCACACGGCAGAAGGGAAACCCGAGAAAAGAAGCCTATGACCGGATGATATAAATATCAAAAGTGACGAATTGTTTCTATGTTTAATCCAAAATTATACAACTTTATGTATAGTGATGTCTCGTCATCGCTTCTGTAAGCTCATTGAAATTATGACTGGGTAACTGTGGGTAGATAATAAATTAAGACTAGAAATCGGACTGTGGGTAGAATACTCTAACTATAGGTAGTAACCTCGTCCAATCTTTGTCGCCCTGGTACTTTTGTGCTCTGATGATATTGATGACATAAGTTTAACTAAACCTCCTTTGTTTCTCCTTCATTTTTGTGTCGCTTTTTCGTTTCATGGTTCCAAATATGTTCCACTTGGTACAGCCACAATAAAACAACAAATAAGACGTATGTACGATTATTTATTAATCATTTTTTTTAATTACATGAAATAGAAATGAGGCATTTATCACTTTGTGTCCTTTCACTTGTGTCCACCTCTCACCACTCACGACATTAAACACTAAACATATATTTTGATTCAAATGAACTATTCAAAGTCTCTTCATATACTAGTACGGGGCGCACCGCGCCAAATGTATTTAGAAAAAATCTCTTGAACGCCTTATAGTCCATACACTCTTATAAACAATAATCAAATCACTCAGAAAGTAAAATGCGGATTTTGTCACCAGCAGCCCCTCTACGTTCCATAGACAAATACTGCGATTTAAAATTCCGTCTCGGATTGTCTATTGTGCAAGTGTAACTCGGTCCTGTCATTTTTCGCGCCCGCAATAGCATCACGAACGCAACTCGAAATAAAAATCATCTGTAATTTTCATAAGTGAGCCCTTTTTCTCATAAAAACCAAGAGGATTTTATATTTCTCTCCAATGTATCATGCTGTTTGTGCTTGTGTTTTGTGCGAACACAATATTTGCGAACGGACGCACGGGGGCCACAAACGACACATAACTTACAAATATAAATATACAAAAATCATTTTTTGGTCACATGTATAATTAATTACAATTAAATCACACTGTGAAATAGCAATACTGACGTTAAACGACTAGATAGTTGATGTACGCACGACGAACAAATGAAATGTGTGAACATTGTTTTAAATTCTTAACAACTATTTATGATAAACATTTATAAGATACAACTGACATTAACATAGCCTAAGGCCCGTTGGGTGCATCCCCCATCCCTTAGATATTATCATAGGGGATCGAGACTACCCCCAACCTGTTTCAAGTGACATTACGATATTAAAATTTACACATCAATGGATTACGATTAAGGGTAACAGTACCCGTAATGATTTATGACGTAATGTATCAATCGTATTTAAATATAGCTTTATGTGTACAATAATGTACAAATACATTTAAACTCTCGATACGGTTTGAGCGTCACATAATAAACTTTGCACAAACTCACAATGGGGGTAGTTATACATTTTTAATTAAAAATATCGCCATCTGTTGACATAACATTGTAAACCGATTAGTCAGATCTAATATTTTATTTCTCGTACGGAGAATAGTTAGTTTGTGATGTAGTATCTACATATACACAACAAATTCACATATGTTACACATATAACTACAACAGACAACATAAATCACATTCATGTTGCAATGGCGCCCAAACCGCAACGGTATAAATAAGCTTTTAAAATGTCAAATATAATTATAACAATAGATATGTTAACTTTGTATGTTACAAGTCCGTTCCGATCACACCGCTTAGATATTGACACATGAAGGAAATCCCTATAATGTTTGGAAGACTGGAAGTCCTTCTGTATGGTGTGAAGTGTCCATTGAATACCTGAGGGTAGGTTTCTAGTTTAGAGCAGTCTTAACTACGCAATGTAGTCAAAAATCGACAGAGTTACACAATAAAGTATTTTTTCCATATAAAACCTCTATCTTAGTATTCAAGTGCTCTAAGCTAGACTTCGCACGTCCCATGAAGGCCAAAGCGGCGTAAGCAATAAAAAAACATCCTCATTTATGTGTGGAAACGATCTCGAACGGTTTTGAGTTAAAAGGACCGTTTTGACTGTCCATTGCTTTATACATAAGCCACAGTGGTCGTCATGGGTACTTGGCGGGGTAGAAGTACCCTTGTAAGGTACCCTATTAAATTAACTATCTTGGGGTGGTATCAGGTACTCTATAAACCAGATGATTTTGGGGCGGTACCCAAGTGCACATATAGGGTACTTGTGCTCTTTTATCAGTATAAGCTTCCTAGGTAACTCTTTGTGTTGATTTTCCCATGTTTTGGGGTGAGCTGGTACCCCTTTCAGTTGACGTTCAACAAGTAGTACCCAGATGTAAAATTGGGGTAATCAAATACCCCAATAAACTTAATATCAAGGTGCACACATGATTTTAACACCCCGTCGTCTTGACTATACTCCTAAGGGGCGTTACGCACGCAGCTGTTACTCGGTACCCCATTTAGCTGACTTGGGGTAGTCCCCATATTAAGGGGTAGATTGGCACCCCGTTAGTTTTCTCGCGGAGCGGTACTAGCTTGTATATCGTTACCCCATCTAGCTGACCATCTTGGGGCAGTACCCCTTTGCACACATGGTTTCACCCCGATTATCTCAAAGCTGTTAATCCACCTATAAGGTAAGTTGTTACCCCTTTCATTTGGCTCAGATTATCTCCTTACGCTGAGGTATTGGTACCCTTTAGCTGACTCATGGGTACTCAGGTAGTAAGTCGTTACCCCATCTCTCCGAACCCTGGGGTTATTTACCACCCCATCTAGCTGACCTCTGGGGTGATTTTTGACCCCGTTCATTTATCTCGAACTCGACTTGTCTCGAAGCTGCACCCTAGTGAGGATGTTAATGCCTCGTGTGGTGGTGTACCCCGTGTGGTGGGGTGTGCGACACCCCTAGTCGTTGGCGGCGGTGACGGGCGCGTGCAGTCCGCCGGCGAGCCGCGCCGCGCGCGCCGCCTTGTGCACGCAGCGGAGCGGCACGTAGCAACACAGGCACGGGACTACCAGGCTTAGTGCTACTATTGCCACCCATCTGGAATCATAAATAAGTATTTACAGCTTCAAATATACACTAGATTATAAAATCAGACCGGTCAAGAGAAATAAGAGCACAAATAAGCGTGTGCTGTTATTTTTATGTAATATGGTTCAAACTATAATAAATCTTAATTTAAAGGATTGAGGTTTATTGTCACTTGAAGTTGATTAATTTAAGACTTTTCTACATCTCGTAGTTCGAAATTGAAAGGTTTAAGTATAAGCTATTAATATTATTTAATAAATCTTTATGATTTTAATTTTACCAAAGGGGAGGGGGGTTAAAAAATGCTAAATAAAAGGATCACGTGATTAATGGACGTCCCCTAAGAGCTATTTAATTGCCTGCATGACAAATTTCATGGTATTACACAAGTTTGTTTTGTCACAGGCCTAATAAAACAAAAACCCTTGGTATCGGGTGTAAGAGTAACATAAGTATAGTATAGTATACCTGACTGCACAAGTGGCGTGTGGCGGTGCGCATGCGCAGGGCCGGTGCACGGCGTCGCCCTCCGAGTCCCAGCCGCAGTGGTACACCACGCACTGTAGGCAAACATACAAACAAACATAGTCTTTACTGGTGGTAGGTCTCTATGTGAGAGGTCATCTGGGTAGGTACCACCGCAATGTTTAATTCTCCCTCCAAACAGCAGTGAAAATGTTTAGGATTGAAGGACATTGTAGCTAGAGTAACTACTGGACGTATTATTTAACATCTTATGTCTCAGGATGGCGAGCGCAGTGGAATTTTGCTACCGTTTATGAGCGGTCGTATCGCTTACCATCAGGCGAACGGCGTGCTCGTCTCGCCATTCATTGAAAAAAAAAAAAAGAAACTCACATACATACATAAACCTACGCCTTGTTCCCAGAAGGGGTAGGCAGAGGTGCCAGGGCACACACATTTCGCCTTGTATGTTACATCCTACGATGTGATAGGTGGCGAGCCTATCGCTATATCACACAAATTCCTGACTCTGGGCTGTACTGAATAGAAAAATCCAATATCACTTTGCCCAACCCGGGATTCGAACCCGAGACCTCAGCTTTGTAACCGTACCCTAGTACGACTACGCCACCACGGCAGTCTACATACACTCTCCAACTACATTATATTTATATGGAAATTAGGTACACCCCAAGGAATGCCAGTACAAACATATTTTGTAACGATACAATTCTATTATATATACTCTATGCACAGTCAGGTCATAAGTATTGTCACACAGTAAAAACTTTTCTTTTAGAATGCTGGCCACAAAAAAGTTTATTGAATTCGAATTTCGAATTGTTCATGAAAATAAAAATGTATACTTTTTAGAATTTTACTCATTTTTAAATATGGAGTGGACGATTAAAGAAGACCGTGTTGCAGTTATTGCGTTGCATCGTTGCGGTTACGCGCCAATTCAAATTTTTGACATACTGAAAAATTTGAATATAAACAAAAGATTCGTTTATCGTACCATCAATTACCATCAAACGATACAATGAAGACTCTAGTGTAGATGACAGGTCAAGAAGTGGTCGCCCTCGGTCTGTTAGGACTCCAGCAGTGATAAAAGCTGTGAAGGTGCGAATTCAAAGCAATCCCAAACGTAAGCAGAAACTGTTGGCCCTTCAGATGGGGTTAAGCAGAACCACGGTGAAAAGGGTGTTAAATGAAGACTTAGGGTTTCGGGCATATCAAAGAAAAACAGCAGATCGTTTGAATGCTCTCTAATGGACCTGAGACTGAAGAGATGCCGCGCTTTCTTGAAGCGGTACGCGGGAAAAAAAATCGGTAAATTATTTTTTCAGATGAAAAATTTTTTACTGTAGAAGAGAGCTACAACAAACAAAATCATAAGGTGTACGCACACAGTAGTGAAGAAGCGAGCAACCGTATTCCGCGTGTCCAACGAGGTCATTTTCCATCCTCGCTCATGGTATGGTTGGGAGTTTCTTATTGGGGCTTAGCAGAGGTACATTTTTGTGAGAAAGGTGTAAAAACGAATGCAGTTGTGTATGAAAAATACAGTCCTGACGAACCTTGTGGAACCTGTTTCTCATACCATGTTCAATAACAGGCACTGGGTATTCCAACAAGATTCGGCGCCAGCTCATAGAGCGAAGAGCACACAAGACTGGCTGGCGGCGCGTGAAATCGACTTCAACCGGCACGAAGACTGGCCCTCCTACAGTCCAGATTTGAATCCGTTAGATTACAAGATATGGCAACACTTGGAGGAAAAGGCGTGCTCAAAGCCTCATCCCAATTTGGAGTCACTCAAGACATCCTTGTTTAAGCCAGCCGCCGATATTGACATGGACCTCGTTTGTGCTGTGATAGACAACTGGCCGCGCAGATTGAAGGCCTGTATTCAAAATCACGGAGGTCATTTTGAATAAACTTTAGTGTCATAAGAATCTATGTTTTGTTAAGTTCATTTTGGTATATAAATTGGTTACGTAATGAATAAACTTGTTTCAATTATTTTATATTAAACATGTGACAGAATTTATGACCTGACTAGGTATATATGGATGGCAAGCGACAGCAAGATTGATGCCTTTGAAATGTGGTGTAGGAGAAGTTTGCTCCGTATACCTTGGACTGCAATGAGAACCAACGAGTCCGTATTAAAAGAGCTTAAAATCACCACAACACTCTCCACAATCTGCCAACAAAGAGTACTGAGCCTATTTGAATATTATATTACAAGGTATATCAAGACTGCTACCGAAAACGAAGCCGGTAGTGTTAGTGACTTCAGACACAATGCAATGAGATTTTGCAAAAAAATTGTGATGAATTTATATTGTTCTTTTTTTCTATGGTCGTATTAGGCTGGTAAATTCATAGTTTTTTCTTAAATAATAGTGTACACCCTTTTATTTGTGAACACGCTATGGTACACAAGGCTTTAAATTATTATTTTAGCAAAACTATAGATTTACCACCCAAACTCGACGATATTTAAAAAATAACAATAAAAATTGTCGAATTTCTTTGAGAAATTATTAGTTACATTGTGTTTATAGTCACTAAAACTACCACCCGGCTTCGTTTTCGGTAGCACTCATGATTTACCCGATATACACGGAAATTAAGCACAACCCCACACATTGCAAGTACAAACATATTCACTAACAGGAATTTAGGACTGCCTTAGTGGCGTAGTTGTACTAGGGTACGGTTATAAAACTGACGTCTCGGATTCGAATCCCGGGTTGGGCAAAGTGATAGTGGATTTTTCTATTAATTATCAGCTCAGCCAGGAATTTGTACCCGATACGGCGATAGGCTCACCACCTATCACATCGTGGGACGGAACATACAAGGAGAAATGTGGGTGTCCTGGCACCTCTGCCTACCCCTTCTGGGAAAAAGGAGTGAGTTTATGTTGAAAACTACAAAACTCAACCACGGCTATTATATTTTTTAATTCGTAAGTATGGTGTTGATTCTTGCCTTATATCCCATCCATCCATCAGCCAAAGGAAGTCCACTGCTGAACATAGGCCTCCCCCAATGATTTCCACAGAGACCTGTTGGAGGCAGCCTGCATCCAGCGACGTCCCGCGACCGACACCAGGTCGTCTGACCTTGAGGGTTTCCACCCTCAATGGAAGCCACGTAGCGGAAAGGACTTCCGTCTTTCCGCTACGTGGCTTCCATTCGAGAACTTTTTGGCTATGTGCCCTTATATACCTATCATTTTGCTAAATTCGTTAAAGCCTTTATAGATATCGACATAATTCTAATCTATATACAGGGTATATCAAGACTGCTACCGAAAACGAAGCCGGGTGGTAGTTTAAGCGACTTCAGACACAATGCAACAGAAAAAATTGCAAAAAAAGCGACAATTTTTTTTAGTTTTTTTTCCTATGACCATATTTGGGTGGTAAATACATTTTTTCCGAAAATAATAGTGTATACCCTTTTATTTATAAATAATCTAAGGTATAAAAGTGTTTAAATTATTATTTTAGGAAAAACTATGAATTTACCACCCAAAAATGACGATATTTAAAAATCATAAAAAATAATTGTCGCGTTTCTTTGCGAAATTTTTAGTTGCAATGTGTTTGTAGTCACTAAAAATACCACCCGTCTTCGTTTTCGGTAGCAGTCTTGAGATACCCAGTATATAAAAGAGGAACCTGACTGACCGACAGACGTATCAACGCACAACCGAAATTACTGGAGCTAGGAACGTCAAAATTTTGCACAGAGGTTCCTATTGTAACGTAGGGTGGCACTAAGAAGGGGTTTTTAGAAATTCGACCCCAAAGTCGAAGTGTTCTATGTAGTATGTACTGTGTAGTGTAGTGTGTCGTGTGTAGTTTGTAGTGTATAGTGTGTAGTGTAGTGTAGTGTATAGGGTATAATGTGTAGTTTAGTTTAGTGTATAGTGTATAATGTGTAGTTTACAATGTGTAGTGTAGTGTGTAGTGTATAGGAGACTATCCCGCCCTCACACCCACCACTGTAACTCCTATGAGCCAGGATCAACAGTGGCACGCAAAGTAATGACACCGAGCATTGAAGCTCGGCGAGTCTCCGGGAATGTCTAACTTGTCTCTGTAGTGTAGTGTTGTGTAGTGCATGTACCTGCGCACACTTGATGCAGGAGACACAGTCGAGACAGGCGCGCAGTCGGTCCGGCGCGTACTGACACGCACCCGCGCGGTTCGCACTCTCCAAGTACCACTCGTGACAATGCCTGGAACGAGTGCATATGCAACTTATATCGTCTATCACCATCATCTCAGCCACAGGAAGTGATGTCAGGATGAATGCCAAGCATTGTTTGCTAATTCAAGGTATTGTTTGGTTTTGCCATTGTTCATGAGCGGTCGTATCGCTTACTACCAGGCGAACCTTGTTAGTCATGCTATACAAAGCAATAAAGAATAATAATGTTGAATTATCAAATTGTAAAAAATCTAACGCCAAAATGCTATGTCTCTTATTTTTTCCTCCCTGAAAAAGAAAATGGGATCATTTGTAGTAATGTATATAACTGATAATAGTTCCAACCCTTATTCTGAAAAATGGCCCAAAGAATCCCATTGTAAGTGTTCGTCCCTAGACCAAGACACTATGAAAAATCATTCCTCTTGATAGAGAAGTAAATAGGATAGCTGCGCCCTGGTACTTTCCTCACCTACCTCACCAAGTTTCGTATCTCTAGAACCAACTAGTAAACTCAAATTCCCCCCATACCTTACTTCACGACTTCTAATCATCTCTTCGCCAATACCGTAATTGGACTCAAGAAAAATCAAGACTGCTATCGAAAACGAAGCCGGGTTATAGTTTAAGCGACTTCAGATACAATGCAACAGAAAATGTTGTAAAAAAAGCGACGATTTTTTTTGTTATTTTTTGTTGATATGGTCGTATTTGGGTGGTAAATAATTTTTTTCCCAAAAATAATAGTGTATACCTTTTTAAGACTTTAGTATATAAAAGAGTTTAAATTATTATTTGAGAAAAAACTATGGATTTACCACCCAAAAATGATGATATTTAAAAAATAATAAAAAATATCACATTTCTTTGGGAAATTTTTGGTTGCATTGTGTTTATTGTCACTAAAACTACCACCCGGCTTCGTTTTCGGTAACACTCTTGATATACCCGGTATTTCTTTCTGGTCTGGGTGTTTGTGAGACCGAGAAGTCTTTCGTAGTTCCTGATACACGACACAAGACTAACGTGACCATACGTCCCGCTTGGGGCGGGACAGTCCCGCTTTCAGGAAGTCTGTCCCGGTGTCCCCAGCAAGGCCGACATCGTCCCGCCCTTGTAAACAGACCAAACAATAATTTAAAATGTATTTCTCGTTCGAAATGCTTTACCGAACTACTACTGAAAACTCGTATTATATCTAACAACACTTTCATAAAAACATCTTGACTTAATAAACTTTTCCACAATTATTATTGAGTACGTTATGTATCTGTCTGAAAGTAATGCACCTGTCGAAAGTTTTTTCTCACATTATCAAAATATGGACAAGTGATAAAACATAGGTGAGTGTCGCAGTAATGAAAATTATTTTGATTACAAAAATAAATATAAATAAATAATGTACTGATTTTCACACATCTAAAAAATAAACTTGATTGATCGACAAATACAAAAATATGATTTTTATTATTATTTTATGTTATTCAGTCTTCTATGATAAAAATTTGTAAAACACAAAAAAATATTTTAACTTATTATTATTATTTAATTCCACTGATGTCCCGTTCTGGCACAAAAAATAAATGGTCACGTTACACAAGACTCGATCTTAGTGTGGGGTCAGGACTATGTATGTGACTGTTGGGTGTTATTATTATATTACACAGGCCTGCGATGAAAAAGTTTTTTAAATAAATTCATCGCAAACCAGGGACCGAAACCTACTCGACATTACGGTACCGGTATCGACGAATTTCGGTTACCTTTAAGATTTTGGTAACCGCTATGACGCATTATAAAGGTTACCCTAATATACGGTAACCGTTTTAATACCGGTAACCTAAAAATACCTTGAATGCAAAACAAAATAAGTTGTTGTTGCATAACAAATAAATATCATACTTGTCGTGTTGTTTACACCATATCGCTGGATTCGGTTCATTTCTTTTTTGGTGTGTAATTCTGTTGAAAAAATCATGAAATGACTAAAGATAAATGTGTGGTATAGTGGCATAATGTTTAGTAAAGACAAACGGCGGTATGACCACACACAGGCACTGCCCCCGCTTTGACTTCTATAGAACGGCGCATGAAACATAGAGGTAACCCTTATTTCGGTTACCGGTATGATACCGGTTAAATTCTAGGAATCTAATAAAATTGGCGTTACCTTTAAAAATACCGGTATTATTTTTTTTCGGTTGATACCAAAAAATACCGGTATTTTCGTTACCGGTTTCGGTCCCTGTCGCAAACATGTAGATATTGGTCTGTATATAGTAAATTTATACTTTGTTTTACCGTATCACGTCACATTTTTTTTGCATATAAATATTTAGTTTGTAAAATCGGTAAATTCGTTTTTTTTTACATACTTGATTCCAGGATCTATATTTTTATTCTATACTCTATGACCATTTTAATTTATTGTCACTAACCTGTATTACTAGGAAATATTGCCATTTCCAATTAATATCACCACCTTGTTATTTTTGAAGCCTTAGGATGCTCTACATTTCTGCTATTGCTAACTACCCTGCACCAGAATTTGTAAGCATAAAACCTGACCATATATTATAACCATTTATCACAACTAAAATTAAACACACAAAATTAATTGTTTAGTGGCTTCTTCAAATAGGTTCGTAAAAATCTCAATCTTTTATAGACGACACGAAATCTTATAAAAATGTTAGCTGGTCAGGTTTGTGAATAACTATTGCAAGTAGCAAAATTTTGCTTATTTATATTACTTGTGAAATGTTATTACCAACATCACCTGATATTTGTGATTGCTATTGCTATTTATTCCTACACTACTACTCGTAACATGTCTTTCTTCATGTAAGAAAAGTAACAAAAAAAGTCTTATTTATTTTATGGGTAAAACCGTGAAAAAAACGTGTAATAAAATATTGTTTTATTAAATCTGTAACTATGGCCCCTTGGAAGAACTTAATGATGATCTTGGATTACCTAAGAATGCTGCAGAAATTCTCGGTTCTCAACGAAAGGAAAATAATTTATTAGATTATGATACATATTGATATTTAAATTAATATAAGACATATGTTTTTTTTTTGTATAATGGCCTGGCATAGTGGCAGCATTGCACCTGATGGTAAGTGCCAATGCCGCCCAGGCAGAGTATCCATTGGCATCGGACGGCAGTCCCATGCCAATGGAAACAATTATGCCGGCCTGCTAAGGTGCTTCTTCACACCGCGGCGGAAGGACCCAGGATTGTAGGAAGGAGGGAACACGTGCGCCGGCAAACAATTCCACAGCCTGACGGTGCGGCACAGAAACGAATTAGAGAACCGTTTGGTTCGCGCCGGGATGGTGTGGACCGTCAAGCTATGGCTTCGCAAGCCAGCACGCGTGGTTCTGGTTAGGAATGGAGAGGAGGGGAGCAAGTTTGGTACTTGGAGGCCCGCCTTCAGTGTGTTACCCATATATTTCGATTTATTGGTTAGTCAAGTCAATAAGCAAATTAATCAGTGGGTACAAGTACAATGAAATAAATAATATTTTTTGCTTTGCAGTGGTATTTTCATTATTATTTTTTACTTATTAGTAGTGTAAGTTTTAAACTCGGTTTTTATTTGTATTGAAGTATTATATCATATAAATATAATAAATGTGACGTGATATATATAATATGAATACCGTTTTCTATTACTTTTAAGTCAATTAAAACAAATATTAATGTATTCACAAAAAAACTTTTCAAAAAAAAATTTTCGCAGACCTGTGTTATTATTAGTTACCTGCACTTGAGTCTGCCATGAAACGTGGTTTCTGTGGGTTTTTTGCCGGGCAACGGTGGCGCGCTGTACGTACACTTCTTTAGCGATCCTGCAATGGACATACAATTAAATATTATTATTTATATTTCATATATATGTCTCCCTGCACAACCTTAAGGTTGGCTGGTAGACAATGCCCTTAGGCATTAAGTTCGCCTGTACTATTCATTTGTACAGTGTATAAATAAAATAAAAAATAAACAATTACATATTTTTATACATAGGTAGTTACATACGAAATGTGGATGTCCAGGCACCTCTGCCTACCCCTTCTGGGAAAAAGGCGTGAGTTTATGTATTTGTGAATTTTAAAATTTTTCACATAATTATACATAAACTCTCGCCTTTTATCCCAGAAGGGGTAGGCAGACATGCTACCAGGACACGCACATTTCGCCTTGTATGTTCCGTCACACGATGTGATAGGGAGCGAGCCTATCGCCATATCGGAATGATAATGAATAGAAAAATCTAATATAGCTTTTTCCGACCCGTGATTCGAACCCGACACCTGAACTTTGCAATAATACCGAAGTACAATATGCCACCGAGGCAGACATTTTAACAGTCATAGAAAAAGCATCAGTATATTTGATTGTAACTGGTGTTAGTATTCTTCAATCAATGGATGTCCATTACTGAATATAGGTATAGAAGATATAAGAATATATATACATAGAGACCAGTTGGAAATTATGGCATTACACAATTATTAAAGTTAAAATTCATGGAACGAAAAGGGACATAATTGAATATATAATTTACAAAATGTAATATTTAATCGGATTGGTCTCAAATTCGAATGTCACATTGAAATGTCAGAATTAAACTTGTGGCCGCCATTTTGAAACTTTTGGTTATTGGTCCGATTGGTCGTTTCTATCGATATTCTATAAATCCGAATTCAAAATTGCGGCCTCCGTTTTGAACTATTTAGTTATTGATTCGATTGGTTTCTAAATATTTGAGGGCCCTACCGCCATAATAATCTTAATTCAGAACCAGAATTAGATATTTTATTGTAATTTGGGATTAATATTTTTTTCTTTTGTCACTATACACCCTAGACTGCCCTTTCTCTCTCTTTTCTCTTATGTCCATCTAAAGGTTGCCTAGAAGAGATTGCCTAGTGCAATAAGGCCGCCGATTGTACTTATTTTATATGTTGTTTTAATTTGTTTTTCCTGGTGTTAAAGTAAATAAATAAACGTGTAAATACAAATGCAGGAAAGCACAAAAAATACCGCATTGAATTTAGTCGTGAAAATATAAGGTTTTATTAAAAAAATGGTATTCCTATGTCTTCTAGTTTGGAGGTTATTCATTTTTTAATTATTTTTTTTTAGTGCTGGTATTTTTCGAGTTACCACAAGATTGCTTCTGCCATCGATTATTATATATTACCCGAGTCCCTTTTGAGTAGTGGCGGTTTGATGTTTGGCGTAGACTTTTCTGAACTAATGACGCCGCCCTGACCCACTTGCGGGTACGTGTACTCGTGCACCTGAAATATACAAAATATATAAATAATAGCTGTAGACAACTTTAGGCTTTCACAAGAAGCAAAGGATACGATAGTTCGTTCGTCCGACTTCCATATTAAATATAACGTTAACATATTCATTCGTAGTATTTAAATGTTATAACAAAATATAAATGACCTGCTCTTATTTAAAGCACTTGTAACTTTTGTAATAAGTACAAATTGTAAACTGGTTTTAAACAGAGCAACACTAGAGTTTCTTGCCCGTTATTCTCTAGTGAATACCGCTTTAAGAACCGTGTTGTAGATAAAAAAAATGACTAAATCTAAAAGATGTAGACCATTTTAATGGATTCAACAAATTATTTTTATTTTCAGAGGTAATTTTTATGAATTAAAAAATTGTATAGGTCCGAGAAAAAACTACATTATAATCGGTTCATCCGTTTAAGAGTTGTGCCACATAGTAATGGAAATTATTGCAAATCACAAAATTTAGCTTAATTATTCGAACAAATGCTTGTTGAAAATTATGAAAATATATCTCAAAAGATGCGTAATTTTTTAAATTTGTAGTTCCCAATTTCGCCACATGCCAAAAGAAGATGCTTATACTCACGGCTGACAACTGTACGTAGTGACATCTCTCGGGATCGTCGTCGGTGGCCAATTTCTCGTCATATTGCACTTCGTACTGTTTCATCGACTCTGGAAATGTTAAAATAAGGCTCTGTTGTAAAAACTGACTTTGCCAATACCTTTGACCTTTAAAATGTCAATCACATACATTAGCAATGTCAAATACGTGTCAAATGTATGGCAGTGACATTTTGAAAGGAAAAGGTATTAGCAAAGTTAGTTTGTACAACTCAGCCTTAGAAGACGAATGATATCGTCAATGCTTTGCCCCCTCCCTCCCCTTAACGTAGTTATGGGAATTATACGTATTTCAAATTAACACAACCTTGTTATTTTTGAAACCTTAGCATGCTCTATATTTCTGCTATTGCTAACTGCCGCCCGCAAAATTTGCAAACAACAAAACAATAAATGGTGTAACCATTTGTCCATCTAAAATTACACACTCAAACTGGACTGTATTTTTTAAATGGGTTAGAAAAAGCCCACTCCTTAATAGATTCCACGAAATTGTATAATATATTAGCTGATCACCTGTGTGAATCACAATCGCAAATTGCTAAATTTAGCATATTTATATAACTTGTGAAATGTTATTATCGCATCACTTGCTATTTGTGATTGCTATTGCTATTTATTCCATCACGAGTGTGACGTAGTTTATGTTAAGAGCGTTTATACCTTCCGCGCGCTTTTCGGCTTAAAAATAGGACTTTTCAAACGAGTTAATAGCCACCAATAAACAATTTAAAGGAAAAATAATTAGTACTAATTTTAGAAAAGCTTGTCATCTAGGGATTTTGGTGGAAAACATAGATTCATGGATAATTTGTGAGTACTATAAGGATGACTGAACACAAGTTTCGTTATTTAGGCTTTAAATGGCAATTTAGAAGCTTAAGATATCCGAAATCACTAAATATAATATGAAAATAAAAATATTATCAGACTAATAAGTCCTTTATGGAGGGATTTTGCTGGAAAAATAATCTTTTTGTGTTAAGTTCCTGAAAAATAAAAATTTAATCAATGCGAAATTATTCAGAAACTCTCGTCAAGAACATATTTTTTTCACCAACTTATCTTATATTTTTTTTTATGAAAATTGCATATTATAATACAAGAACATCTTATCAATAAATTACCATTTTTATATTTCAACAAAATTAGTTTTCATGTTTTCTACAAATATTTTAAAAACCACTACAAAACACGCTGTTCGACGTGCATCAAATCAGACCGCCGCAAGGCCTTCTAGAGGGGGGACGTATCGCAGTCGATTTTGCCGTCGTAAAAATAGCCACGCGCGGACTGCGATTGCCACATCTTAGTACTTTGGAAGTATTTTTTTTTTATTACCTACAATGATTTTGTAGTGAGTATAAATTACGTTTCAGATAATATAATGGGATGTAATTCCGAGGCTAAATAATGTTATGTATTGTAATATAAAATTAAATATATTTCGTAATTGTAAGGGGTTATAAGGCCCCTAACTCTATTCATGTGTTCGAACACGAAATGATTAATAAAACGTCCGTAGTGTCTACTGATTTGAATGCAACTTAACAATGTAATAATAACGAAAATATGATTAGTATCTAAATTTGTATTGTTCATTGCTTGCACAGTAATATTTGTCTACATATAATGCAAATAAAATATTTTTATGATACTATATTACCAATATATAAATCATAAGTTACATTTCAATTGATTATTAGAATTGTGAGGCGCACGGATCAAAGTTGGTTGCGCTGACTGTATAGTGAGCCGACGCGGCAGCTCTACGCACACAGCTTTGGTCGCTTATGTGTGCGTGAAATTGACGAAGAAATACCTATAGTTGACTTTGCGCGCAAGGTGTAAACGCTCTTAAAATTAGTAACATAATAATAATAATAACACCCAACAGTCACATACATAGACCTGACCCCACACTAAGATCGAGTCTTGTGTCGTGAGTATCAGGAACTACGAGAGACTTTTCGGTCTCACAAACACCCAGACTCGAAAGAAATATTTGTGGGCCACACAAACATTTCTCTCGGTGCGGGGATCGAACCCGCGGCCTCTCGTTTCACAGGCGGCGTCTAACCGCCTGCGCCACGGAGGCTGCTGTATAATAAGTAATAGCGCGATCTGTTGATACAAGTTGTTTAATATGTATATTGGTAAACTATTGTATGTAAAATGTTTCAGAATAAATTAGTCTGATTGAAGGGCATTGTAGCCAGAGTAACTACTGGACATATTATTTAACATCTTATGTGTCAGGATGGCGAGCGCAGTGGAATTTTGCTACTGTTTATCGCTCGTATCGCTTACCGTCAGGCGAACAGCTTGCTCGTCTCATTGAAATAAGAAAAAAACCGCCTTACAGTTTTATTAATTTATGGCCCGTTACCATTGAGGTCTTATACTAGAGCGGACATCGGGGACAAAATCTGTGCGTATGTTGCGTGCACAAGGGTACACAGTGAAGCGAGAGGGAAGATAATGTTACTTCGTAGACGTGACAGAGACAGAAATAGAATGTACCCTTCATCTTGTTACAAACATTTTGTTTGCAGTGTCCCCTCTAGTATTTTATCTCAGTGCCCGTTACGGATGGTGTGAGGAGGGTCTGGTAGTGATGTATCATGTAGTTACCGTGTCCGTTGAGCGTGTGCGTGAGGTTGATTGGCGCGAGAATAGGCGTCTGTAGTGCGCGACCGCATTCTTCCGGCAAGTTCAGGCACTGAAGACAAACGTACGTACACTTACAACTCTAATTAAACAATATTCGCACACGATCGCAGAAAATAACAAGAAATGTAAACAAGTACTGGTGGTAGGTCTCTCATATGTGAGAAGCCATCTGGGTAGGTACCACCGCAATGTCTATTTCTCCCGTGAAACAACACTGCTTAAATGCACTGTTGTGTTTCGGATTGAAGGACATTGTAGCCAGAGCAACTACTGGACATATTGAGACTTAACATCTTATGTCTCAGGATGGCGAGCGCAGTGGAATATTGCTACTGTTTATGAGCGGTCGTATCGCTTACCATCAGGCGAACGGCTTGCTCGTCTCGCCATTCAATGCAATAAAAAAAAAAAAAAAAAAAAACAAGAAACTAACTGAAACATTGTAAAACAGCGACTAAATTCCAAAAACGCTCATGTGTTTCAATTATTACTTAAGTACCTACACAATTAACAAAAAACAAAACAATAGCCACACATTAACATACACAAACAGGTGACAAAAAATATTGGTGGGCGGTTAATTGTGCCTGTCAGTGTTTTTATTCCATACAATAGATAAACCCATCTAAAGATGCGCACATAATCTGACTCTGCATTAGAATTCCAGTCAAGTCAACGATATAAAAGAAAGTACGAGAGATTGGCGAGTTCACTACACCCAGACATAAAATACACATTTGAAGATCATTTAAATGTTAATACATAATGAGAGTTTGCCTCGGTAGGTACCACCGCAATGTCTATTTCTCCCGCCAAACAGCAGTTAATTGCACTATTGTGTTTCAGATTTAAGAACATTGTGGCCAGAGTAACTACTGGACTTATTGAGACTTAACATCTTATGTCTCAGGATGGCGAGCGCAGTCGAATGCTAAGCATTGCTTTGTAATTCAAGGCTTTGTTTAGTTTTGCTACTGTTCATGAGCGGTCGCATCGCTTACCATCAGGCGAACGGCATGCTCGTCTCGCCATTCAGTGCAATAAAAAAAGCATTTTGCAAAACGACGGTTTTTTTTTGGATTTACACAATATAAGCAACATCCTACAACTGTTTATACCTTTTACAAGTAACGTGTATAAAGTACAATTTAAAATTAGTATATAACATACAAATATACATAATATATTAATATTACCTCGAAGATGTTCTGCTCTTCGTCGTCATCTTTCGGCGCTGGGTTGTGTTTTTTGTACGCGTGAAGTGATGGCCATGCCCCGCCCAGACCTTAACAACAAAAACATATTCTTTAATACTTTAAATACATAATTTAGGAAAATATACAGGGTATATGTTACCATTGATAAATACGTCTTTAATTGTATGAATAAAGACAATATACAGATTGCAACGGTACCAAATACGATGATAAGAAAAAAAAGACGCCTATTTTGCTAATTTTAATCGCTTTTTGCAAAAAAAATTGTAGCCTTGTGTTTGAAGTCACTAAAACTACCACTGCCTTTGGCTTCGTTTTCTCTCCAGGCTGGATATACCTTGTATATGTTCCTTATTCATACTAGTAGGGATAAGTAAAAGACGTATTTATCAATCGTAAATAAATCATTATACATAGGGCATATATTTCAGAACGAATTTCCCAACCGTAAAATACAAAACATTATTTAATTTTTATTCAATTTACGCTCTTTACTGTATATCTGAAATGTAATATAATAAAAATAACTATTCGAAATATGGTACAATTGGCTATATCTGTATCAGCCCATATACGTCCCACTGCAGGGCACGGGCCTCCTCTACAATCGAGAATATGATTGAGAGTGGTTAGGCCATATAGTCCACCACGCTGGCCTAGTGCGGGTTGGCGGACTTACATACCATAGAAATTCTTATAGATCGCTATGGTATGTAGGTTTCCTCACGATGTTTTCCTTCACCGTTTCAGTGCGTGGTGATTGACTATCAATACACACATGACTCCGAGAAGTCAGAGGTGTGTCCTGGGATTCGAACCCGCGACCACCGTGAACATGTGGGCAGCCACGTCTAGTCCGTTTACCAACAGGCCACCACGCACTTACAGGCCACCACGCACTTGCCATATCGCAATGAGATTTTCTTCATGTCAACTTTCATACATGAACAAATTTACACCCGAATTCTCAAACGCGACTTAAATATTACGTTGCACTTAACTATGCAAATCCCGCTTAAAAATTGGCTAAGTGAGCCGTGCGCTGTTAAAGGCGACTTATTATTTGAAAGGCGTTTGAGTACACGGACGTAAGAGTGCCAGAGGTTTGTGACTTTTATCTGGCGATTATAAAAGGGTTGTAAATTGTAGTTATTACTTACCGTGTAGAAATCCAGTATACGGTAGGAGGGAGGCAAAAGAAAACACATTAGATAAATTAGTTCACAGGAAACATTTCTTCGTTGTAATTAGTATTTTATTATTACTCCCTTAGGCCTCATTGTATTTTTTAAACTAATTAATTATCAGTATAAAAAATAATTTTACTTGGTTACTTAAATAAGTGAAATTACCAACAACACAAATAAAGAAAAGAACTTATTGATAAGTTATTTATTGAAAATGAGTTGGAAATTTCAATGCACTTGATGTTAAATGAAATTTAATGCAAATGCAGATTGTTGTTTCAATGGTAGACGTAATGATGCCGGGTTTGATAAAACCAGCTGTTATAGATATTGGCTACATTTGCTAACTAGTAACCCTCAATAATTTATGGTAAGTATTGCACTGTACTGTAATGCAGTGTATCAGCCCATATACGTCCCACTGCAGAGCACGGGCCTACTCTACAATCGAGAGATCGATTGAGAGTGGTTAGGCCATATACTTCACGCTGGCTTAGTGCGGGTTGGCGAACTTTACATACAATAGAAATTTTACAAGTCGCTATGGTACGCCAGTTTCCTCGAGATATTTTGCTTTACCGTTATATTGCTTAACGATTGACTGTCAACACACACATGACTTCCAAATGTCAGAGATGTTGTGTCCTGGGATTTGAACCCGCGACTACCGTGACCCAGTAGCTCCTCAACGTCAATACACGTATTAGCTGCATATATTGGTTATTAAATATTGTTTTAAGTTATATTAAACTCTGTTAAGTCACAATAAGTAGAGTTAAGTGGCATATAGTACACGCATTAGCTACATACCGGGTATCTCAAGACTGCTACCGAAAACGAAGCCGGGTGGTAGTTTTAGTGACTACAAACACAATGCAACTAAAAATTTCGCAAAGAAACGCGACAATGATTTTTTATGATTTTTTAAATATCGTCATTTTTGGGTGGTAAATCCATAATTTTTGCTAAAATAATAATTTAAACACTTTTATATCTTAGATTATTTACAAATAAAAGGATAACACTGTTATTTTAGGAAAAAATGTATTTACCACCCAAATATGGTCATAGGAAAAAAATAACAAAAAAAAAATTGTCGCTTTTTTTGCAACTTTTTCTGTTGCATTGTGTCTAAAGTCGCTTTAACTACCACCCGGCTTCGTTTTCGGTAGCAGTCTTGATATACCCTGTATATTGGCCATTAAAAATTGTTTCAGTTAAAACTAAGCCCTGTTAAGTGACAATAAGTCCCGTTAAGTCACGATAAGTAAAGTTAAGCAACAATAAGTGTACCGTCCAGCAGTTCCTCGATGGCGGTGCGCACGCCCCTGTCGAAGGCGCGCGCGTCCGCCGCCGTCTGGAATGTGAGGCCGAAGCGCTTCTCATCCGTCACCCAGTGGTGGAATGTGGGCATTACTTTGTTGTACTGGAAGTCTTTCTTCACCGTGCATTCTAGAACCACCTGGAAATGTACATAAGTACCGTTAGAGTACTCTGAAATCTTACTTACCTTACTCTAAAATATGAATTGATATTAATATGCAGGATGTGTATTGTCGAAAACGAAGACGTTTGGTAATTTTAGTGACTACTAACACAATACCTCTGTCTGCTTTGGTGTTGTAGTTGTACTACGTTACTATCAAAGCTGAGGTTTAGGGTTTGAAATCCGGGTCGGGCGGATATTGGATTTTTCTATTCCTTCTGGGAAAAAGGCGTGAGTTTATAACAATATTAATTTAGTGTACAATATATGTGCATAAAAGTATCTAAATAGCATTCCAATCTTTGTCTTCAGGCAGTGGAAACTTCAATCACACGAGAGTTATGTTTCACGGGCAGAAATATAAATCGGTCTTCTAGATATATATATCTTTAATGAACGATTAATTTTTTAGTTATGTCACTAATTCTAAAGGTGCGAAATATTATTATCAATTTCACATGCTAATTGTGGTTGCTATTGCCTAAGATGTTTATAAAGCATAGATGCGTTGTCCGAGCTTTATAATGGCAAGACGTTTGGAAGGTATTTGCCTCCCTTGCAATTAGTCACGTTTCAACCAGTGTCGCGGATACACGTTTCTCTGACTATTTGTATTCTCGAAACCAAATGCGGAAAAATAGATTAGAGTGATTTAAAATAATGTACAAATGATTCTGAAACTGTGAAACAAAAAATATATTTTATTTAGTGCGCAAGTACACACTAATTTCATTTTTTATTAAATAAAATTAATAAATTCGCTCTCAGGGCGACGTTTGACAGCTCTCGCCACGTCATCTCGTACTTCAAGGTTGGTGCTACGTCACACGCGCTTTGGCCAATAACCGTGCGGCACTTATTGTTACATAACTAGCGATGTCTATTCATCTTCTTCTAACATATGTTTCTTGCTTTTTTACTCTTTCTTCGAACCAATTTGGTATTACAATACGCATCGCGCCATTTTTTTATGCCATTATGTTAGTGTATGACGTGTCTATTTGTAAAACGTCATTGGCTATTGCTATTTATTCCAACACTAGTCCTTACCATGTTGTCGCTGATGCGTTTGCCGTGTATGTAATACTCGTGCGTGGGTACTATCGCCGAGGTGGATGTCGAGTCGCCGTTACCCTCCGCGCCTCCTGCGGAAAGGCAAACATATGTCTTAGTAAATCTTACACTAACATTTAAATAATAATAATAATAAATATACCCAACAGTCACATACATAGTCCTGACCCCAAATTAAGATCAATTAAATTTGTGCCGTGTGTATCGGGCACCACGAGAGACTTTTTGGTCTCACAAACATCCGGACCCATTTCAATGAAGTAACTTTATTGTACAATCAACAAATTCTTCTAATAATTTATGATTCCTTTTTAATTAATCTATAATGTTCCACTGGGCAAAGGTCTCCTTCAACTCCTTCCATCTGTCTCTATTTTCTGCCCTGGTTGATTGGCGGTTTTTTATGAAGAACGGGGATAGTATTAAAAAAAAATACTGACCGGTAGATATCCTGTGCGTGTGCGCTGGCCGTTTGCCGACCATGACGTCGGCTAGGCCGCCGCCCCCGAGCGCCACCCATCCGCCCGTGCCCTCGTCGCGGCACATCACCTGCGCGCGCACACGCACCAGGTAGGCACTGTGGACGTATAGCCAACGTGTAGGTAACGTGTCTTGTCACTGCAGTAGGTAATGTCTTGTGACTAGTAATGGAAATTATTGCTATTTCAAATTAACGTCTCTGTACCAGCCCATATACGTCCCACTGCAGGGCAAGTGTCTCCTCTACAATCGAGAGTACGATTGAGAGTGGTTAGGCCATATAGTCCACCGCGCTGGCCTAGTGCGGCTTGGCGGACTTACATACTATAGAAATTCTTATAAATCGCTATGGTATGCAGGTTTCCTCACGATGTTTTCCTTCACCGTTTTATTGCGTGGTGATTAACTATAATCAATACACCCATAACTCCGAAGTCAGAGGTGTGCCTGGTGATTCGAACCCGCGACCACCGTGATCATGTTGGTAACACGTTTGATGTAGTAATAGGCATTAATAATGCAGAACACAATTGGCTTTATTCAAAGACAATTTTGAAACCCATATTAGTTATCAAATATTTCGTCCTTTCGAACGACTTTTGGACTCAGTTTGAGCGAATAAGACAATATCGAATAGAAAATACATCCGATAGCTAAAATATGTTTTAAAACTTTGTATGAATAAGGCTCAATATAGGTGAATCGTAGTAAATTTACTACACAAAAATACATCAAATGAATACACCTGACATTCGAATTAATTGATCTTAGCCCTTACCCCGCCTTATGATACAAAATGTTTCGTAGATATTCGAAATTTTAATATAATATTTACTCGCAAACACTCAATTCGTGACAAATACTTGCGGATCGTACATATGTTTCAATTGGTGTAGGGTTCGAACTCGCAGCTTCGCGCTTCACAACTGGTATGTTTTAAAACTGCACCTCAGAAGCTGTCCTAATACACGTGCGTACTATAGTAATAAGTTATGCATGCGAGCATATTGTAGATATTCTATACTCATTTTTATCAATAACGGTCTAATTTATAGAGTTTTAAAGCCTACTTATTTATTTAATCTTTTTTACACTATGCAGATATACTATTTAGAAATTGCAGACAGCCTCAGTGTCGCAGTTGGTTAAACGCTGCCTGTGAAACAAGAGGCCACGGGTTCGATCCCCGCACCGGGAGAAATGTTTGTGCAGTCCACAAATATTTCTTTCGAGGCTGGTGTTTGTGAGATCGATAAGTCTCTCGTAGTTCCTGATACCCACGACACAAGGTCCGATCTTAGTGTGGGGTCTCAGGACTATGTGTGTGATTGAACCCGCTAGCTTTCGTTTAATAACCGGCGTCTAACCAATTGCGCCACGGAGGCTGTCATGGATTTAAAACTTATTATGAATAAGGCCAAAAATGTTAAATAATGTGAATAAATTATACTTATTGATACGTATGTTGTTGCAACTTGACTTATGTAACGAGGTAGTATCTAGGAAATACACACTATGAGTAGTGGATGCATTGAAGAGCATAATTCATCTAACCACGGAGACAATATAATATATAAGTATGTATTTTTAAATGTTTGTAAATTTCCTAAGTATACATTACTTTACTGGTGGTACGTTTCTCATATGTGAGAGACCATTTGTGTAGGTACTACCACAATGTCTATTTCTCCCATAAAACAGCAGTGTAAATGCCCTGTTGTTTTTCGGGTTGACGGACATTGTAGCCAGAGGAACTGCTCATCGCGTCATTCTTGATAATAAGAAAAGATGCACTGAGGAAATGCACAAAGAATTGACAAAATAGATCCGGAAATGATGGGGAAATCATACAACCCAATATAAAAATAAAAATACCGCTTTAAAGAACCTTGCTATTTCAAAGTCGGTCAAAAATTTAATCTTTGTAAGCTCATTTGTGTGAATCACTACAATGAGTTTTACATACATACATAAACTCACGCCTTTTTCCCAGAATGGGCAGGCAGAGGCGCTGCCAGGACACCCACATTTTACCTTTTGCGTTCCGTCCGATGATATGATAGAGGCCTATCGCCATATCAGTCACAAATACCTCAATCTGAAGATTCCACGTACACTAAACAGAAAGTGAAGTGATCAGTTATGAAAGGTGACTCCAATTTTGTTCGACTTTAGTTTACACCTTATAAAAATCGATTTTCTGACAGATACTAATATACCATGACCAAACTAACCGTATTGCTTTATACCATAACCATAGATTATACTAAAATCTACATGTAAGTAGTCCGCCAACCAGAACTAGGCATGCATGGAGGACTATGCCTAAGCCCTCCCAATCAATTTCTTGGTGGTAGTCTCGCGTTCAAGAGTACGTTTAAAGGCTGATACAATACACTACTACTTAAAAATAGTACATAGTATTACAATCATATTAACATACATAAATTCACGCCTTTTTCCCATAACTGGTAGACAAAGAACCAGAACACCCACATTTTTACACGCTTTATATTAGCTTCATTACTTGTATAGCACGATGTAATAGTGGGCGAGCCTATCACTGTATCAGGTCTTGACTCCAGGCTGATATTGAATAGAAAATGGCATAGGACTTCATTTGCGCTCACCATCAGATGCAGTGCAGTATACCGTATCAGTATAAAAAAACATAAAAAAAATCCAAAGTAACTTTGCTCGACCCGGGAACCCGTCTCAGCTTTGCAATCATACCGTAGTACAACTACGCCACATTGTATTACTAGTAACAGAGTCAAACCGTGGTATGTGTATGAATGCACTCAACATGCGGATGTCGCTACGATCGCTAATGGATACCACAAGTGGTAATCTGAATGTAATCGCTGGATGCTCATATCATGACTGTATACCGTTTACTATTCATCGCCTCAGCCACAGGAAGTGCACTGCTGAACACAGGCCTCCCCCAAGGATCTCTATTGTCGTCGGCCTGCCTCCAGCGACTTCAACCGTCACCGTCGTCCGTTCACCTTGTAGGCGGGCGTTCGATATTTCGCGAGTTTAGTTTACTATTACGTTTATTTAACGTAGTGCCGTGGCCGTATTTTCTTGTTTTGTTGGTATCCAGACACGGCTGCCAACACGTTAACGGTCGTTGAAATTCCAAGGCACCCTTCTGCATTTTCGATCTTATGCGTGTATTGACAAGAAATAGTGTACTGGTGGTAGGTTTCTCGTATTATGTGAGAGGCCGCCTGAGTAAATATATCTTTTTTTACACTGTCCCGGCATTATACAATACTACAATGCGCCTGATGGTTAACGCAAATGCCGTCCAGGCAGAGTATCGAATAGCATCAGACTGCAGTCCCAAGACATTCGATACAATTACACAGGTGGTAGGTCTCTCATATGTGAGAGGCTGCCTGGGTGGGTACCACCACATTGTCTATTTCTCCCGTCAAACAGCAGTGTAGAAGCACTGTTTTGTTTCGGATTGAAGTACATTGTAGCCAGAGCAACTACTGGACATCAGACGTTAGTCCCATGCCATTCGATATAATTATGCCGGCCTGGTTAGGTGCCTCTTCAAACTACGGCTAAAAGACCAAGGTTTTTGGAAGGATGGAACATGTGTGACGGCAAACAATTCTACAGCTTGACTATACGGCACAAAAAGTATTTGCGAACCTCTTAGTTCGTGCCGAGACCAACCAAACCGGTTGGTACCACCAGCAATGTCTATTTCTCCCGGCAAACAGCAGTGTAAATGCACTGTTCTGTTTCGGTTAGAAGGACATTGTAGCCAGAGTAACTATTGAACATATTGAGACTTAACATCTTATGTCTCAGGATAGCGAGCGCAGTGGAATGCCAAGCATTGTTTTGTAATTCAAGGTGTGTTTGATTTTGTTACTGTTCATGAGCGGTCGTATTGCTTACCACAAAGCGATCGGCAGGGTCGTTTCGCCATTTATTGCAATAAAAACAAAACTAAAATAGGATGTAAAACTGACTGAATTAGGGCTTCAGAATCTGGTGCATTGTAGACAAACGATTGCGCCAGTATGGAAATTCTTTATTCCATGTATTCCACCTTCACACTTTCGTAGTAAAGGCACTAATAGTGTATTTAGGAGTAACATGTAGTAGAAATAGGGTACAATATTGCGAATGCCTGACGTTGACCCCCGTCCAGTCAGTCAATAAGATAAACGTCTACAAATAGATCAATTCAGACATCCTTATCACAATGCATTTCTATTGACTGCTACTTTGTCTTTGTATGAATCACTTCATATTCACTATCACAGGAAGGTTATGGTTCATAGTTATTAGTTTGAATAAGTATCTAAAGCAACTGATTTGGTGGTCGAATGTCACTTAGGACCCTCATTGAAGACCAGCGCTTAGGCCATACAGCAGCAAGAATTGGGAGTATTTGTTATTGGCACAAGTAGCATAAAAATGTGCCTATAATAATTATCACTATGCTTATAATTCGTCATTGTATCGCACCATAAGAATTTTTTTAATGTAAAAGTTTTCTAGTTTTTTTGTTAAAAACATCTCGTTTATTTGTTTGTTTTTTTTTTTTTTTTTTTTGTAAATTCTTATTATGTCTCTCTTCATGTGTGCTATTTGTACCAGCAATAAATAAATCTTTCTTTTGTTTCCTTTCTAATGTTTGCAGATTCGAATACACATCACCATGGACGTGATACTACATCTATGCACATCACCGACTATTCCAAGTTACGTTTATTTAACATCTTGATTACTCGATAAAGGTAAACGTCATCAGGAATCCTCCATAAGTGAGAGTTTTCTACATGAATTTCAAAGGTATGTATAGTCCATCAACCCGAATTAGGCCAGCACTACAATGTCTATGCCTAGAAGATTTGTTGTCACACGATTGTCATAGAATTTTACGCTTGATCATAAATCTCTAGGTAAATATGTACACTATCACTGTATCAGCCCATATACGTCCCACTGTAGGGCACGAGCTTACTCTACCCTACCTTATTGAGAGCGTTTGAGCCATAAAATCTACCACACTGGCCTGGTGCGTGTTTGCGGACTTTACACACAGAAATTCTTAAAAATCGCTATGGTATGCAAGCTTCCTCGTGATGTTTTTCTTTACCATTATAGTGCGTGGTGATTGACTATAATCAATACACACATGACTCCGAAAAGTCAAAGGTGTGCCCTGGGATTTCAAACCGCATCTAGTTCGTTTACCAACAGGCCACGTATTTAAATATAGTAAAATGCATATTGCTCCGACACCATACGGCATTCATTAGAAGTTAGGTCCTCCCTATGCTGGGGCTGCCAGGGTCGTTATCAACGCATTGTCTATTGATACCGACGGACAGCAATGTATAAGCACTGCTGTGTTAAGCTTTAAAGGCCAATATAGTCAGTGATTACTGACCAATAAGAAACTTGACCAAGGTCTTGGGGTGAGGTGAACCTGCCAACCTATGCGTCTACCATCAGGCGAATATCCAGGCCAATTTGTCAATTTAATTAATAAATAACTTGAAAGTTTCTGAGGCAATGTTTATGCAATCTGTATCAGCCTATATACGTACCAATACCAACTTGGTTGGATACTAATACCAACTTGGTTGGATATGTTTGTGATATTACAGATATTATGGATAAGGGCGGTGAAGTGCACTCAGTATACACGGATTTTAAAAAAGCATTTGACTTGGTTAATCATAACATTTTGCTAACAAAATTGGCGATTGCGGGTATTCATGGCACCTTACTTCGTTGGTGCGAATCATACATACGAAATCGCTCACAACTAGTTCACATACGTGGATTCAAGTCTCGGACATTTAATGTTCCTTCTGGAGTCCCACAAGGATCCCATCTCGGACCCTTATTTTTTCTAGTGTACATAGATGATATTAAGCATGTCATAAAATCCAAATTTAAATTGTACGCTGACGACTTAAAAATCTATCGTAACATAAATAACCAGTCCGATATTTTGGCTCTTCAGTCAGATATGGACAACGTACAAAAATGGTGTGACGAGAACTATATGATTTTGAATTCAGAAAAATGTCACTATATTAAATTTACACGAAAGAAACTACCACATATAGCAACTTACTCCATTAATAATGTCCCTTTAACCGAAGTGAAGATAATACGCGATCTAGGAGTCATTTTTGATAGACAAATGAGTTTCCGATACCATATTGACGATATTACAACAAGAACCGCTCGACTTTCTGGGTTTATTAACAGGCAAATGAAAATTTTTAGCCAGCCTCCTCTCACTATTTTAATTTTTAATACTATCGTACGAGGCATTCTGGAATACTGTAGTACGGTATGGAGTCCTGGCTACCAAGTACATATCGACAGAATTGAGCGCATCCAACGCCGTTTTTTATACCATCTTACCTATAGTAACAATAAATGCGCTCAGTTAAAATCTTATGATCGGCGCTTATCCTTTTTTAAAATGGACTTACTCCAGACGCGTCGTAATGTTGCTGATATTTTATTTCTGTTTAATATAATACATGGTTTTGTTGACACACCAGATATTTTAAATCGTATTCAATTCGCTATCCCGCGCCCTGAGAGTCGTTTAAATAATCGCAAAACTTTCTTCAAGTCGTTTTTTAAAACTAATCTCGGTCAACATTCTCCTATCTGCCGCATGACTTCTGCTTATAATAACATCCAAAACAATTTTGATATATTCCGTCCTGGTGCTAAGGCTTCCGTAAGAAAAAACATTATGTTAATCTACAATACCAAATCATCTAATTGAGATAGTAATTTAATGTGCATCACAACCTACATTCTCATTAAGCATGCTGTGTTCACACTTAGTAGGTTGCAATCTATAGTTTTAATTTCTATGTCAGTTCCATAAGTTTATAACTCGTAAGATTGTATCCAGTTCTGTGAACCAAATAAAAAAAAAAAAAAAAAAAAAAAAAAAATACGTCCCACTGTAGCCTACTCTATAATCGAGAGTACGGTTGAGAGTGGTTAGGCCATATAGTCACCACGCTGGCCTAGTGCGGGTTGGCAGACTTACATACCATAGAAATTCTTAAAAATCGCTATGGTATGCAAGCTTCCTCGTGATGTTTTCTTTACCATTATAGTGCGTGGTGATTGACTATAATCAATACACACATGACTCCGAAAAGTCAAAGGTGTGCCCTGGGATTTCAAACCGCATCTAGTTCGTTTACCAACAGGCCACGTATTTAAATATAGTAAAATGCATATTGCTCCGACACCATACGGCATTCATTAGAAGTTAGGTCCTCCCTATGCTGGGGCTGCCAGGGTCGTTATCAACGCATTGTCTATTGATACCGACGGACAGCAATGTATAAGCACTGCTGTGTTAAGCTTTAAAGGCCAATATAGTCGGTGATTACTGACCAATAAGAAACTTGACCAAGGTCTTGGGGTGAGGTGAACCTGCCAACCTATGCGTCTACCATCAGGCGAATATCCAGGCCAATTTGTCAATTTAATTAATAAATAACTTGAAAGTTTCTGAGGCAATGTTTATGCAATCTGTATCAGCCTATATACGTCCCACTGTAGCCTACTCTATAATCGAGAGTACGATTGAGAGTGGTTAGGCCATATAGTCACCACGCTGGCCTAGTGCGGGTTGGCAGACTTACATACCATAGAAATTCTTATAAATCGCTATGGTATGCAGGTTTCCTCTCGATGTTTTCCTTCACCGTTTTTTGTGCGTGGTAATTGACTATCGATACACACACGACTCCGAAAAGTCACAGGTGTGCCCTGGGATTTGCCGACCCCAGCGGAACCGCGACCACCGTGAACACGTTGGCAGCCGCGTCTAGTCCGTTTACCAACAGGCCACCACGCACGTTTATGCAATAATTTTAGACATTTATAGTTACGAGCGTAAATAGATTACAATTGAAGTTGCTAACGATAAAACTAGCCTTGATTATCGCAGATACATAAAATAATAGAATACTCATACTTTGTATACTGTCATGACAAAGATTCAGGGTCAACGTCGGACATCATCGAACATCCAGTATTTTGAATGCTGAAGAGGCACGGAGTCAGGAGTTTGGGTCCCATATGGCGACAGACTCGCCCACTATTCACATCGTGAGATCAAGTTCACAAGGATCAATATGGTTGTTCTGGTGAGATAGATATACATAGAGATGCCATTTGCCATAAGCAGAGGTCTACTTCAGGGAAAAAGGTGTGTTTAACTACCTACCATATTAAAGATTTGTTTCTGATCAAAAAAGTTAATGCCACAACTGATAAAAAATTCAGGAATCTTAAGCATGTATTAATGAAGTAGAAAAGATATTTAAAGGAAGTAATAAATATAATTGCTAAAAGTCTCAATAATAATGATACAATAACTATGTAAATTGCCAGACAAGCAATATGCTTAGCTGATCAACAGATCTCATTTACAATACTGTAACAAAATTTATCTTATTGTCCTTATTTTGTTGCTATAAATGTTGAGACAAGTATGCCATTCATCTGATGGTAAGTGATATGACTATCACCATCCTAGGGCACAAGATGTCAAGTCTCACTATGTCCAGTAGTTATTCTGGCTACAGTGTCCTTCAAATCGGAACACAGCAGTGTGTTTACTCTACTGTTAACCATGTGAAACATAGATAGTGGTGGTACCTACCCAGGCTGCCTCACACCTATAATATAGACCCACCACCAGTATTGTATTTAGAATTAATAAAACCACAGGACATTATATTTTTATGTCTTAAATTAGGTGTAAAATGTTGAATCAAAAATGTATTTCAAATACAATTATTATGCCCTTTTGATTCATCTAAATTGAACAACTATTTTTTTGCTGCAAGATTTCATCAATTAGGACATTATTGAGATTTATAACCTTGTTGTATGAAGTTTCATACAAGAAGATAGAAGTATGTGTAGAGAATATTTTGTGTTATTTGTACAAACTTCAAAAATCATGGTTTTTTAATATGCTTGGGTCCTCTTATATAGACTTGTATTTCATTTTCAGTACTTATTAGGCAACTAATTAAATATAACTTAAGCATTGTAATTGGTAAAACATATTATTTTTAGTGTATTACTAACCCGGAATGAATAATTAACAAAAACTATGCTAAAATAAAATTTTCCTCATAGTTGTGGTTAATTAAAATTAAATGTGTTTCCTATATGTATTTATCCAAGTCAAAATAATCTAATGCAAAATACATAATATGTGTAATGGTTCAATTTAACAGTGATCTAGAATAATAAGCTAAAAATGATGTGGTATTATATATGTATAGGTCTATTTTAAAATATTTTGTAATAATTCATGGTTAAATGAATCTTGGGTACTTATAATTTTAAAAAATAAACATTCATCATAGATATAGCTTGTGAATAATACAAAATTTTCATGAAAAATTAAGATTCTTCATAAATAAAGTACTTCCTTAATAATCCTGTTACAATATTTTGTTTTATTTGTTATGATTATAACTGCTACTTAACTCATTATTCCATATTTAAATGTACTGTCTCATATGTTCTGTATTCGGCCAGCACCAATTAAATTAATTATACATTATGGTGTCAATGATTATAATTTCAAATTCCTATTCACTAAACTGATGTTTCAATGCAGCTGCCGCTACTACAACCATTAATCAAGCAACTTAACAATGGGCTAATTAATAATTATGCTGATGCTTCATTGTTCCAAAGTGTTGACCATAAAAGACCCAGTATATATTTTTTTGACATCACGTCAATGGAAAACGTTGAACAGCCTTGCGCGAAAACATAACTGCGATGCTAAAACCGCATAACAATTCATTGAAACAGCTCGCTTGAATTGAAACAGCTCCAAATGACCCCGAAAGGAGTCGCCTACTTTATTGTGAATGAACGGCAACTCATTGATTATAGCTATACACAGGACACAGGGTTGACCTGAGGGCGGCGGTCGTACCCAACTTCTACGCTATATGTGAGCGCTATACGCCCATGTATGCCTACTATCCTACAAATGATAGACTCTGAGAGCACGGAGGCTTCGAAAAAACATCGTAAACCCTATCATAAATTCCGCGAGCTGTGGAAAATGGCCGGGGTAAGGCCCTACCTCGCCTGAACAGGGCGAACCATAAAACACATTAAACTGAGTAACAAGGGCTCCACTTACTTTTCAGATGCCTCGGTCATGATTCGACACGTCGAATATTCTAATTTCTACTCGCCACTTCACAGATTTCACCATTTTTATGACATAAATACATCAGATTCACTTACGAACCGTTCTTATTTCGGCCCTTTGTTGGGCCTCAATGCGCGTGCGTCAATAAAACAGTCCGGGCGGGTTTCAATGAAAACGGCGTGCTAGTGCGACAGGTGGCGCAGTGGTCGCGCACAACTTCCCAACTAGGCTCACGATTGGCCGATTCACCCGACAGCAAGAAAACGACCAATCGGAGCGCTTCGCACTACACGAGCACCAATGGAGGAACTTTTTGAGATATAAAAAAATGTCGCGCGTAATTTAAAACACCTCACAATGCCGGTTGAATTATTGCAAAGCGAGCACTACTTTTTAAATTATTTTATGGGTAGTTTTCACTGAATAAAACACCACACACTATAGAATAATTTCCCTCGGAAATTTTATCGCGAATGCAGCATAACGTATTGTTGCAGAGAGACAGCGGAAATAGGTCACGCCGGCCTCGAGGGTTCGACTGTTACTGAATGGAACGGGGCTCGCAATGGGCCCATCCCCGTTCATGCACCGACCCATTGAAAAATAAATAGGTCAAATCATTGCAACGTGCCCTACATGCAGCTAGTTCAACCATTCACAAGGCGGAGCTTGCACGGGCCCCCCGTCTATTTATAGCTGCTCTATATTTGGTCGGTCATTCGCCAGTAGACGTAAATGCAAGCCTCCGTAAAGTAGGTTACCTGATTTTCTTTGTTAATAGGCGCTTCGGTGACGTAGTTCGGCGGTGTGACGTCATACGTGATTTTTCGCAATGGCGGGATGGATATCAAATTTTTAAATTGAGTTTTAATTTTTTTTTTCATCGGTTTATTATTTTTATGTCTTTAGGGGTGTTCTTTTAGGGTTGTGTAGGATAAATGTAAGTCTGTTGTCGGAGGTACATTAAGAATTTATAAAATGAGAAGGGACCCATTTCTATCACAGGCCTAATTATGCTGCTAATGTTTGGGTTCCTATAACAAATCGTTATGAAAAAATCAACTTTATTGCTTTATTTTGCCAAAGAGGTTTAAGTCATGAATACTGCCAGCTGTAATTTATTATTATCATTTAACGAGTACTAATTACTATAATAATTCACTGCAACTCTAACTAAATTTAATAAAAGAGGTAAAAATATTAACTTCCACAACTAAATATACGAGTAGGTACATATAATGTATAACTTATACAGTAGAGTAAAATTAATCGACCTAACTACCGGATCCGCAAGTTGCAGTAACAGAGAGCATATGACGCGAAGAACTTATGGTCGATGGGCCTATAAAAATCTCGAATGGAGGCCACACATCGGTCATCATCATCAAGCGAGGCTTAAAAAGTTCGCATTATAAGAGGCTGCAGATTTCGTTGTTTAAGTGGGAAAATTATACCACCTTTGTTTAGCCCTAGACTTTCTGGATCTGATAATTATTAAATACACCCAAACATGATCCTACAGTAATTACATAGTCTTAAGCCTGACTTCACACTAAGATTGGGTCTTGATTCGTACCTAGGTACCAGTAAATACGAGAGACTGTTCGGTCTCATAAACACCCAGACTCACAAATGTTTGTCTTGGTGCGGGGTTCGAACCTGCAGCCTCTCGTTGCACAGCTGGTCTAATCAACCGCCATTGAGACTGTCTAAATTATTATGTTGTAAATCTGTCTCCAAAGACTTCAACATCATCTATAGCTACATGAGTACTTATCTGAAGATAAACCTTTACCAAAGGTTTCCACAGCAACTTATTGGAAGCGGTCTGCATTTAGAGACTTCTCGCAACATTTATTAGGAATACGTACTCGTATAAATTTAGTTGTCTTGATATGAATGGCGAGATTAGCATGCCGTTCGCCTAATGGTAAGCGAAACGACCGCTCAAGGACGGTGGCAAAATCAAACACCTTAAATTACAAAGCAATGCTGGGCTTTCCACTGCGCTCGCCATCCTGAAACATAAGATGTTAAGTTTCAATATGTCCAGTAGTTACTCTAGCTACAATATTCTTCACCGAATCACAACAGTTCATTTACACTGCTGTTTGAAATAGACAATGATGGAGGAATAGACATCGCGGTGGTAGCCACCCAGGCGACTTCTCACATATGAATTTCACCATCCTTAGTATTGCTGTCTAGTAAACTTGAACGGGTTAGACGCACTACCAACATATTCATGGTGGTCGCGTGTTTAAATTCGAGGTAATGTATTGAAAGTCAATCACCACTCAATATACCGGCGGAAGAAAACATCGTGAGGAAACCTGCATACCATGGCGATTTGTATGAAATCTATGGTATGTAAAGTCCGCTAACCTGTACTATATGGCCGAACTCCACTCAATCGTACTCTCGATTGTCCCGAGGAGGCCCGTGCCCTGCAGTGGGACCTATATGAGCTGTTACTATGATCGGTTTTCTACCATTACATGCGGTAGTTGCTATGCAAATGGATACGAATTGCAAAAATCGTGCAACTAGATTTTTATTTTACAGCCTTATTCATAAACAGTTTTAAAACCTACTTTGGCTATCGAATATTTTGTCCTTTTCGAACGACTTTTGAATTCAGTTTGAAAGAAAAATACAAAACGTTCAATAGCTAAATATTTTTTAATACTTTGATAAGGGTGTTAATAAATGAATCCGTTATATTAAAATAGTTCCACATTATACTGTTTAAGTAAATGTGTAACAAACAAGTTTTATAAAACATCGATTGAAAGTCTATAATAGCCTAAGTAACAGTGTAATTATATCGGCCAAAAAATGTATTAACAAACGAAGCTTTGCGACCTTTTCCACCTACGTCAACAAAAGCTTTAGTAAGAGTGAATTCGTATTTCGTACCATATTTCGGCCTTCCTTATACAGCTCATCAAATTAATACCATTATCCGAATCTTTATTTATTTCCAAAATACACCCAACAGCCAAATGCCATAATTTATCATATTCAAATTTGTTAATTTATGCGCCTACTTTGTTTTCCCTCTGCACCAACCAAAGGTAGACTGGCAGAGAATGCTTTAGGCATTAAGTCCGCCTTTATACATTATTGTATGTGAAGCAAATGCTTAGTTCTGATTAGTTAAATGCAAGTCTTGTATAGTGGATATCAGAAACTACAGAGTTCAGTTTTACAGTATCGATCCGAAACATCTATTTCTGGGTCACACAGACATTTGTGTAACAACAGGAATCGAACAAACGACCTCCAATTCACGGCCGAGTTTTGAACCCGCTGCGCTATGAAGGGCGTTCATTTATTTTAATGTAGTTTATCCAAACGCAGTAAAGACCAACAGAGAAAACAATCGTAAAATAAGATAATTAGGCAATTACAAAATAAAGCACAAAAGTGTGACCTAAGTAAATACAAAGATGAAACAATTTACAATTAAAATATTTAACTACGTATCATTTCAACTATAACTTGAATTTAATATGTATTAACCATATTTATTCATAAAATACCATGGGAAAATAAGAGTCAATTACGTCACAATTCCAAGGGTGATTTCGCTTCGGAACTGCAAACTATGAATGTATCGGCATTAACGTTACGGAAGTAAGTTGTGCATGAATAGACGATGCGCGCGCCACCTACACCGTGGATGTAGGTCGTTGACCTCCGGCGACATTCCCGACTCCCGTACTCACCCCGATTGCAGCTTGAATGTTTAACGTTCCCATTAATAAATGTTAAATGCAATTGCGTAAATAACTATGTTATTTAATGAGAGCAGAAAAAATATGTTTTGTAGGTAGGTAACGACTAACGAGGATAATATTAAAAAAAAAGACACGTAAAATAATACCAATTTTAAAGAAATAAAAGGGATTGGTTTGTAAAGGTTCGATTCTCAAGTCAAGGACTTTAGTTTGTGTGAATATATGTTGAATTCAAAAATTAAATACCTGTTACCCTGGTCTGAATTTTCTGCGATAGGCTAGCGAATTGTGGGTGGTATTAGAAATGCCTATATTTATGAACAAAATTTTAAGTTGAGTATTCTATTAATTGAATAGTTTCACTTTAAAGCTGATTTAGGCGGTTACCGACGAAAATGCATCAAGATATCATTGACTTAAGACGTAGAATATGCCCATCATACATTAGGAATTTCAAAATTATTACCATGAAAATCCCGTTTAATTCAATATTAAATGAACTTAATTTCATAGATTTCCTCTAAATAGTGATAAAATATTATCTTCATTTTTATTAAATTTCTGTCATAATACAAGTCAGCATTTTTAAAATAGTTGCGAACGACTACTAATTTCAGTAACAGTTTACTAGAGATCTAGTGGTCTATTCTTTGCTGGAGATGAATTGGAGCGCGCGCACCACTTGCTTCAGAAAACTTTACGCGCTCACCGCCCTATCGATATATTCATGTCAATGCAGGATTAAGAAATCCATTATCTCTGCCCACAGGATACAGATGTGACAATTGTGTCATCAAATATAGCTTCTTGGTCAAGTGGCAGAATGCATAAGGCCCCTCGCCCACGGCGACTTTTTGTAGCGATGCAGTCGCGATGCTGTCGCGCGTTGCATCGATACAGACGCGAAGCGGTGGCTAGTTGTGTGCCCTCGCCCACGGGACCAGATTCAGTCGCGATGCAAACGCGATTCGGTCGCGATGCAGTTACGACACAAAAATACCTTGGATTAGTACAGTTGCAAAATGGACACCGTTGAAGCAACATTAGTCACGTTGTCTTTAGTGCTGCTTGCTCAGTGGCGTAACTACCTCATCGGGTACTCCAAAATTTATCAAATGGGGCCCTTCGTAAAAGAAAAAAAAAAATTTTTTTATGAATCTTTTCTAAGGTACGCAGTGGCCTAATGGTAATCGGACCAGACGCGGTCGCCAACATTGTTCATAGTGGTCGCGGGTTCGAATCCCAGCGGACACGTCTAACTTTTCGAAATCATGTATGTATTGACAGTCAATCACCACGCACTATGGCCTATGACGATTAAACCTGAATACCACAGTGATTTGTAAGAATTTCTATGGTACGTTAAGTCAGCCAGCCCGCACTAGGTCAGCATGGTGGATTATATTGTTGCCCCTTATCTAAAGTCCAGTTTAACCGCAATCGCTCATACAAAAGACATGATTCCAAGTGTATTTTCGATGTTTCGTAAATCGTATTTCGTATTCTCCATATCCCATTTACAATTTTCCAGTCGTCATAAGCCTCACCTCAACTCTCTTGTTGTCCTCTGCTAGACATAGACTTCCTCCAAATTGCGACATTTTACCCTGTCCTCGGCTTGTCGCATCGTCAACTTTTTACAAATCATCACCCTACCTAACTGGAAGGCGCCCCAAACTAGGTTAGCCATGAGGCGGTCTCCACTCAAGAACTCCTTTACTTCAACGGTTATCGTTTATTCGACAAATGTGCCGCCCACTGCCACTTCAGCTTGCTAATCCTGCTTGATATGTCTATAATTTGACTCTCTGTCGGATAAGCTCATTACGAAACGTATCCTTCAAAGAGACATCATAGCACGCTCCATAGCTCGCTCAGCGATCTTGAGCTGGTGGACCAGTCGTACTGTTACTGTCCAAGTTTCAGCACCGTAGGTCATGACAGGTATAACGCACTGGTTGAAAACTTTCATTTTCAAGCTTTGTAGTAAAGGTGACGAGAATACTCGACGTAGTTTACTAAATGCTGTCCAGCCTAGCTGGATCCTCTTCTTAAAGTTGTTTGTACCTTGTTAAAGGGTAGGTAGGTGTATGGAAACAGTGACAAGTCTTGGATCAAGGTGGTGGTTGATCATTACTTTGGTTTTGTCGAAGTCAATTTTAAGATCTATTCACTATGAGGCTGAAGCCAGACTGTCCAGCATCTGTTGCAGCTCCTCCAGCGATTCCGCCATTAAGACTATATTGTCAGCGAAACGTAGGGGTATTTGTTTACTATTGGGGCATTCCATGCGAAGCGGACAGGTAAAAAATCTCGATGTTTCTGATTTCAGAAATATTTGAGTATGTTCTACCTATATATGTCCTTGATTCGTGTATCAAATATTTTTCTAATATAGTGACTGGTTAAAGAATTAAGGACCTTTGAAATTTTGGCCAACTGGTGGGCATACAGTACTTCAAAGCCGATTATCTAGTCATAAAATTATTGATTAAAATAATTAAACCACTGGATTTAAAACTTCATTTAATGAGCTTTTTAATTGCATTTTTGGATACGAAAAGAAATTGTTTTTTTCCATATTTTTTTTGACGTGACAACGTCTTAAATTAGGTTGCGGCTGGGAGTCACTTATGAAAAAGTGTAACGCCCGGTAACGTAACGGTGCGCGCGCAGCACTAGAGAATTAGGCGCATTGAATCGGCGCATGCTTGTGTCTCTGTCTTTGTCTTTCTCGAACGTTCTTGGCGTTGGAAAAACAAGAAAGCGTCACAAACTTGTATTGTGACGCTTTAAAACCGACTTTATTTATTTATTTTTTTATCTTCGATTTTCACAAACGTAGGCCATTTCGATTATTTTTTATATTTTTTATGAAAATAGCTAGTATTGTATACGTAGAACATCCTTGCCAAGTTTTATTATGGGTTGGGAAGTGGTTTACGAGCTATACTGGAAATATGCGCCGCACCGCGCCAAACGCCCGTCACGTGCGTGAGCTTGCAGACATTATTTCTTTAGTACTTTGATATAATATAAATACTCAAATATTTCTGAAATCAGAAACATCGAGATTTTTTACCTGTCCGCTTCGCGTGGAATGCCCCTATTTTATTATTTATTGTCATTTTCTCTTAAGAAGGGATCATTGGGCATACAGTGACATTTCTCAACCACAAATCGACTTTTTTTAAAAGTACACTTGTTGGTCAGGTAATTATGGGGATTTAATATTTTCCACTCCTAAATATGATAAAATTTCATGTATACTCGTACTTGATTATGGTTGTTTTGGGTCTGAATATTCACTATTGGAAGGATTTGCTAGAATAAAATTTTGACGTGACAACGTCTTAAATTAGGTTGCGGCTGGGAGTCACTTATGAAAAAGTGTAACGCCCGGTAACGTTACGATGAGTCACCGAACGAGAGAGAGGCCCGCCGAATGCCTTGCGTCTCTCTCCCCACTCAACTATGATCGGTCTGCCGCGCGCGCAGCACTAGAGAATTAGGCGCATTGAATCGGCGCATGCTTGTGTCTCTGTCTTTGTCTTTCTCGAACGTTCTTGGCGTTGGAAAAACAAGAAAGCGTCACAATACAAGTTTACACGTGTGGTTAAAGTATCGTCAGCTGTGTCTGTAGTGAAAATATGGAGTGCTTAGATTCGTCATTACATGTACAATGTTTTAGTAAACAAAATATATTTCTATAGTTAAAATTTGTGCAATTCTTATTTTCATTCAATTCCTTGTTCCTATTGTGCAATTTAATTATATTCATATCAATAAATATTCTACCGAGAAAAAGACGTTGTCACGTAAAATCTTCGCCCGTAAAACCGACTTTATTTAGTTTTGTCCATTTCTTAATTTCCTAGATTCTGTTTACTCACATTTTCATCAATAAAATATTCGTTCCGAAAGTAATTACTTATTTCACATAACTTTTTGTTTGTTTCTTCAGATTCCTTCTTTCTCTTTCGTTTTTCGTTTTTCCTTTAATAATTTCTAGAACTAGACTTGTTTATATTTATTTGGAAAATATTACCTAAATATTCATTCAATTATAATTTATTGGCATCTTATTAAGATTAAACAAAAACAAACAAATTAAATCACATACTATGACACAATGTTTCTCATGTATAAAATGTAACCAATTGTTTATTCTTATTAACTTCGTTATTAATATTACATTATTCTAAGCTTACACCCTGTTGGACTTGAGCCGGAGACCTTATCTTATCGGGCTAGGGCCCTATCGGGTCTGAGACCATAGATTTAGTATAAAACATAGATCGGCAATGTGAAAGAGATAGAATAATTTAACTCATATGTTGAAGCGAGATGCATGATGCGACCATACGTTTACACAGAAGTAGCCTGCAGTGACCCAGAGTCGAAATATGTCAAACTAAGCGAGCAACAAAATTCGCTTATTTTCATAATTTATTTAATTTTACAGTACTTGGTTATATTTATTAAACGTAGTTTATTATAGTGCATTGTGCAGTGCCAAGGTGTGGTTCATGCAGGCGTAAAAATCCGAAATAATTAAAGTTTTCACAGGTACCGGCCACTTTTGCACAATACTATTTTGTGACGATATTATAGAATTAAATGGAAATCTGTGTATACATATCGGTAGAAAAGAATATAGTATTTCATTATATAAATACGCTGAAAGCATCCATTACGTATAAAAAATAATATCAAATACGTGAATTTACAATAATTTCAACCAAAAGTTGCTAGGGATTGACTGACAGGTTCGATCATAGATGTAGTATAGAACATAGATCGGCAATGTGTCATTTTGAGCGCGACCAAAACTGATTTACGATTGTGTGCGTGAAGTTTACATGTGTGCTTGACATATAGTGGTGTACCATGCACTTTCGATACTATCATATCGATATCGATATAGCTGTCTGCCTGTAGTTGCGAAATAAAATGTTATGGATATATGCGACATTTTATTATATATTAACAGAAACTTATTGGTGTGTTTATTTCAATACAGATTGATAAACACACAAATAAATAAAGATAAATTGTCATATTATTTGATAACATTTTGTTTGAGATGTTTTGTATGGGTCTTTATGTTCACCTGAACAAAATTATTTTTTTCATTGTGATGTATACATAGTACATATACTAATTAAATTGAGAACAAAAAACCTTTTATTAAAATAAAACTATAATTTACGAAGTTTTAGCATTTTCGGTTTATTTTTTTCATTTTTAATTTCCCGTCGCGAAGTTTCAATTACTTTACACCTTTCGTAGTCACAGGGTGGACTCAGTCTGCAACAAAATCCGTGATTATTAGTTTTTTTCAATGAGTAACATTCGCGTAAGTCTAAGAAACACATTTTTACTATAAAAATATTATACTATATATATATTATATATGTATACTAGAGTTAAAAAAATGCTTATTTAAGTCAATTAATTGACTTGTAACACATTGGGAAGTGTTTGACCCCTGCTAGGCCGCGTTGGAAGTGTACGGAGGAGCTTGTAGGAAGTCGTTGGATGCAGGCAGCTTACAACAAACTGATGTAGACATTCTTGTGGAAGGCCTATGTTCATTAGTCGCATTCCTGTGGCTGAAAAAAGAGACAGTTTAATAAACTATGAAGCTTTTCTCGATCACGTCACCTAAACTAATGTTTTTCCTAAGAGAATTATAAATTTTAAACCTATACCTAATGTTATGATAAATGAATAATGTTGCTTCAAGGTTTGGACGATCATACTGTGCATAGAAGTATCGCATATTTTATAATAATATCGAATATGTTCTTGTTTTACTATTATAAATTGACAGCCTCTTGGCAGAGACTGAAACAGGTTCTTAATTCATTAATCACACACATGAAGTGTTATATTAACTATTCCACAAATATAAAAAAATGAGAAAAAGTAAAGTAATAACTAATATTGTAGAATGAATACGATAATAAGGGCCGGGGAAATATGGCCGGGATAACGCCAGGTAGAAGAAGAAGAATGCACACTATCACAACATACTATAGCTCCATAAAAATGTAGGGAAACATGTGTTGTCATCGACTATTTTATCGACAACCTTTATTGATCGAACCTGTCAGTCAATCCCTAGCAACTTTTGGTTGAAATTATTGTAAATTCACGTATTTGATATTATTTTTTATACGTAATGGATGCTTTCAGCGTATTTATATAATGAAATACTATATTCTTTTCTACCGATATGTATACACAGATTTCCATTTAATTCTATAATATCGTCACAAAATAGTATTGTGCAAAAGTGGCCGGTACCTGTGAAAACTTTAATTATTTCGGATTTTTACGCCTGCATGAACCACACCTTGGCACTGCACAATGCACTATAATAAACTACGTTTAATAAATATAACCAAGTACTGTAAAATTAAATAAATTATGAAAAAAAAGCGGATTTTGTTGCTCGCTTAGTTTGACATATTTCGACTCTGGGTCACTGCAGGCTACTTCTGTGTAAACGTATGGTCGCATCATGCATCTCGCTTTAACATATGAGTTAAATTATTCTATCTCTTTCACATTGCCGATCTATGTTTTATACTAAATCTATGGGTTCGATCAATAAAAGGTTGTCGATAAAATAGTCGATGACAACACATGTTTCCCTACATTTTTATGGAGCTATAGTTGTTGTGATAGTGTGCATTCTTCTTCTTCTTCTACCTGGCGTTATCCCGGCCATATTTCCCCGGCCATTATTATCGTATTCATTCTACAATATTAGTTATTACTTTACTTTTTCTCGTTTTTTTATATTTGTGGAATAGTTAATATAACACTTCATGTGTGTGATTATGTGATGAATTAAGAACCTGTTTCAATCTCTGCCAAGAAGCTGTCAATTTATAATAGTAAAACAAGAACATATTCGATATTATCATAAAATATGCGATACTTCTATGCACAGTATGATCGTCCAAACCTTGAAGCAACATAATTCATTTATCATAACATTAGGTATAGGTTTAAAATTTATAATTCTCTTAGGAAAAATATTAGTTTAGATGACGTGATCGAGAAAAGCTTCATAGTTTATTAAACTGTCTCTTTCTTCAGCCACAGGAATGCGACTAATGAACATAGGCCTTCCACAAGAATGTCTACATCTGTTTGTTGTAAGCTGCCTGCATCCAACAACTTCCTACAAGCTCCTCCGTACACCTCCAACGCGGCCTAGCAGGCGTCCAACACTTCCCAATGTGTTACAAGTCAATTGATTGACTTAAATAAGCATATTTTTTTAAACTCTAGTATACATATAGTAAAAATGTGTTTCTTAGACTTACGCGAATGTTACTCATTGAAAAAAACTAATAATCACAGATTTTGTTGCAGACTGAGTCCACCCTGTGACTACGAAAGCTGTAAAGTAATCGAAACGGGAAATTAAAAATGAAAAAAATAAACCGAAAACGCTAAAACTTTGTAAATTATAGTTTTATTTTAATAAAAGGTTTTTTTGTTCTCAATTTAGTTAGTATATGTACTATGTATACATCACAATGAAAAAAATAATTTTGTTCAGGTGAACATAAAGACCCATACAAAACATTTCAAACAAAATAGTTTCAAATAATATGACAATTTATCTTTATTTATTTGTGTGTTTATCAATCTATATTGAAATAAACACATCAATAAGTTTCTGTTAATATATAATAAAATGTCGCATATATCCATAACATTTTATTTCACAACTACAGGCCGACAGCTATATCGATATCGATATGATAGTATCGAAAGTGCATGGTACACCACTACATGTCAAGCACACATGTAAACTTCACGCACACAATCGTAAATCAGTTTTGGTCGCGCTCAAAATGACACATTGCCGATCTATGTTCTATACTACATCTATGTCTGAGACCATGTCGGACCAGGGCCCTGCCGGGTCGGGGGCCCCTTAGGCCAGGGGCCCGTGGCAATTTGCGCACTATGCCACTCTATTGTTACGCCACTGGTGCTGATATAGATGATAGATATTGTATAGAAATTCACAATTCCTCATGGGGTAATGTAGGATAGATTAGGCATTACAAAAAAACATGTTTATAAAAATATCTTTATTTTTATCATACAATAATACTAAATAAATAATCACTTTACTCCATTATATACTTTTAAATCATATTCCATTATAAAATAAACAACAACAGCAAAAATCATTTAACGGTATTCTTTATTCCTTACACATATTAAAAATGTTGTGCATTTTTCACAAAATAAACTTTGTTTTTAACAAAATACATATTTACATGTCATTTCGTCTAAAACTTTTATCTCCCTTTTATATTTAATCTTAATATAATAACAAAATATCAACAAAATTAACATGATTTTCCTATGTAAACTTTCCATTAAATGATGTCTAAATTCTATATTTACTATTTAAAGCCCTCTAACGTGGTTTACATTTCCAATGTTCATAATATACTTCTCACCAGAACGAAACATTTTGCAAGTTTTTGTTTTGTAAGGATTATCAGAAAAATGTGAAAATTTTGGAATATATCACACCTTTAGAATTAAATAATAATATAAATAAATAACACGCAACAGTCACATACATAGTCCTGACCCCACACTAAGATCGAGTCTTGTGTCGAGTATCAGGAACTACGAGAGACTTTTTGGTCTCACAAACACCCAGGTGTCTCTCGTCGGGTCTGGACCCGGAAGAAATATTTATGGGCCGCACAAATATTTCTCTCGGTGCGGGGATCGAACCCGTGGCCTTTCGTTTCACAGGCGGCGTCTTACCAACTGCGCCACGGAGGCTGTCGAATTAGAGTGACCTAAACCAAAAAAGATGCAGGCCGCTTCCAACAGGTCATTGTGGAGATCCTTGAGGGAGGCCTATGTTCAGCAGTGGACTTCCTGTGGCTGATATGATGATGATGATGATGAAACCAAAAAAAATAGATTTTGGCTTTTAATCATATTTTGGCTCAAAATGACCTATCGACCCGTTATTAAAGAAGGACCTATTGACGTATGAAAGGCTGAAATATGTATAAATCGGTCTTCTAGATGCATCTTTTATAAGTACAAAATTTCTTATGTCACATATCTTTAATGAACGTTTCCCAAAAATAAGATTTTATAGTTAGGTCTCTATAATTGTAAACGTGCGATATGTCAAATGTCGTTTGATAGTGAATAATAACCAAAACACTTACATTAGAATTTAAGTGTTTTGGTTAAAATACTGTAAACTTGCAATTTACTTGAAATAAATACAAATACAAATGAGGTTTTCAAATACTAATGTTCATACTCAATTCAAATTAAATTTATACACATTTTTCTGATAATCCTTTCAAGAAATAAACTTTACAAGGTGTTTTGATTTTTCTGATGAGAATTATATATTTGTTCATGAATAACAATAACTTAATTTTAGATATTATTAATATTGTCACTACTATGTGATTCTTGGCAAGCGCGGATCAAGGGGGAGGTCATGGGGGTCATGACCCCCTCTGGGCTGGCTCCACATTGACAAAATTGATTAATTATCTTGTTGATAAAATTTATAAGCACAATAAATTCTTTGTATGTCGATAAATAAAGTAAAATAGTTAGTGTGTTCACAAATCACGGCTGTAAGTGATGTAACAAAGTTTAAAAAGTCATTATTACGAATTGGGGTATTGAAATCGGATCCAGTGTTCTGACGTGAACTATATGACCCCCTCCCCCCTGGCGTAAAAGCTGGATCCGCCCTTGATTCTTGGGTGTATTTATGAATTTATTTTATGCTAATAGCAACGGCGGTTCCAGGATTACACACACACGGGTGACGACACGCAAGACCAGCATCCTGTTCGCCTGATGGTAAGTGATACGATCGCTCATGGCCAGTAGCAAAACCACACAACACATTACAAAGCAATGCTTGGCATTCCACTACGCTCGCCATTCTGAGACATAAGATGTTGAGTCTCAATATGTCCAGTAGTTACTGTTGGGATATTATTTATAAGTTGTCGAATTCTGGTGGTGGGCTTTTCGTAGCTTGTGCGATAGCTGCCTTGGGGAGATCTTCGCCTTGGTTCATCACTGAGTTTAGTAACCGCTGGAAATGTACAAAAATATTGTATGTATATTGAGATATTTAGAGAGAATGAAATGAAGAGGTCAGGTGCTAAGAATCTGAAAAAATATTGAATTTTGCCTAAAATTATACCTTTCCTTTCATTTGACGTGTGTCATTACTTCCCAGAATTTGATCCCTATTGGGAACAGTATAGTTCATAACCATTGGGCTCGATTCCTAGCTACGCATATTGATTTATCAAAAATCTAAGTATGCAATTTTTGTTTTCTTCAAAATTGGTCTCGTAGGTCCATTTTCGCTATTCCTCATAGTTTCGGATTTGATATCCACTTCCATTTGAAAAACTCACCCTGTATATAACGAAAGTTTATTAAAAATATATTTATTTTGTACTTACAATATGTTCCAGTCCGTCGTCATTAGGCCTGCTTTGTGAATACACTAAGCTCTGCTTTGTTGTTTGTACTGCTACTGGACTTTTGGTGGCTATATCTTCGGCTACTTCTAATGCGTGTTTTAGGGCTCTGAAACACATCATATTTATATTAATCGGCAAAATATACATAATACACTTCTATATACCGGATGGCAAGCGTAAGGGCGTGATTTCATTATGCAAGTCTTGCATGAAAGTGAAAGTATGACGTCACATTTGCGTACAATTTGCTTAAATTGGAAACATGTTTTCGTAAGTGATACTGGTGGTAGATCACTCATATGTGAGAGGCCGCCTGGGTAGGTACCACCGCAATGTCCTTTTCTCCCGCCAAATAGCAGTTGAAATGCACTGTAGTGATCCGGTTTGAAGGACATTTTCCTTTAAAATAAACCTAGATCACTCATCAGAACAGTTTTGTGACGCAATAACATTAGTTAAATAATAAGTGGGCCTCTGAGTCATATTAGACCAGGCGCCATAATTTCACAGTCTACCCCTGATTTAAGCAGTCTGCTTATACTCTGTATACAAGTTCAAACTACCCACATGCAAAATGTAGTTTCTACGCAATTTTGTTTAAGTTGCATGCAACTTGCAGATAATTGACAGCCTCCGTGGATTTATATCGGGTCTGGGTGTTTGTGAGACCGAAATGTCTCTCGTAGTTCCTGATACCCACGACACAAGACTCGATCTTAGTGTGGGGTCAGGACTATGTATGTGACTGTTGGGTGTTATTTATTATAAAGTAACTCGCCTAATGGAATCGCACCCTAAGGGTGCCTCTATTGTTGAATGCTGTAAGATGATTGCTGGTTGATAAAATTATTTGGATGTAGAAAAATTAAGTGTACCTCAGATTTTTCAAATTCATTTGTGTATTGATCTTAAATAACGAATTTAACGTTGAAGGAAAACACCATGACAAAATGTACGTAAAATTTGCCAATAATAAGACAAAGTGAATATCAAAATAATATGGCAAGGACCTTATCTAGGATCATCTTTTTTATTGTACTAGATACTTATGCCCAGCAGTGGGACTGTATCGATATTCCAGATACTCACGTCTCTTGGTTGGGAAAGATTTTGCTGACGAGTCCAATTTCTTTGGCTTCTTTGGCGTCGAATTTTCTTCCGGTGTAACATAACTCTCTGGCGATTGAAGAGTTGCCCACAACCTGAAGATAAAGATAAATCATTAATATTATAAATTGGGATCCAATATAGATATTTTATGCTAATAAATTGTACAATATATTATTATGGTCAGTGGTCACATACATACATAAAGTTATAGCTTGGCAAAAGAGTCTGTTTTTAATGCCAAATGTCACCGCATCGTACAGTCAGCAACATAAGTCGCTGAACACTTCACATTTTTTGATAACCTTTTTATGAATTAAAATTTGTACATACTACTCTGTACTCGTAAAATATAAGCAAGTAAAGTCATCTATGCCGAGAAGTGCCATACGATATTGAAAATAATTATTACTTTGGATGATAAGACAATTCCAAATCTCGTGAATGTGTAGCGACTTATGTTGCTGACTGTACTTTTTTTGCTAAGATATACGCCTTTTTCCCAGAAAGGGTAGGCAGATGTGCAACCAGGACACCCACATTTCGCCTTGTATTTTCCGTTCTACGATGTGATAGGTGGCGAGCCTATCGCCATATCGGGCACTAATTCCTGACTCCGGGCTGATAATGAATAGAAAATCCGCAGTTACAAAGCTGAGGTCTCAGGTTCGAATACCGGGTTCGGCAAACTGATATCGAATTTTATTCTTTTACATAGTGGACGAAAGAGGCGTGAGTTTATATATATATATATTTACCTTCGGTAGTCTCTGCAAGGTGCCCACATCAGCCGCTAAGCCCACATCAACTTCCTTCACTTGGAACCACGAGTCTTCTGTGCAATATCTGAAATCATATTACATTATTATAAAATATAGTTAATGTCACCAATCGCCACAAATGAGAATGTTCATTTCACTATGAAATTTAGTATCGGTGCGAAGATTTTTCTTAATTCGATCTCGTAAGGCAACCCCAAATAGCCCTCTCTATAGCTCGTTGAGTACAATACAGAGTAATGTTTACTTCGTTACTAGGGTAAATACATTGAGATAATATACTAGAGGGGACACTGCAAACAAAATGTTTGTAACAAAATGAACGGTACATTCTATTTTATCATATGTCTCTGTCACGCCTACGAAGTAACATTATCTTCGCTCTCGCTTCAGTATGTGCACGCACAATACGCAGAGATTTTGTTCCCGATGTCCGCTCTAGTATAATACCTCGATGGGTAAATATTAATAAAATAAACATATGTTGGGGTATATAAATACCTGATATCAGCTGCTGTGATCAAATCAACCCCGGCTCCTATACAAGCATTGTGAGTTACTGTTAGTACCGGCTTCAGACACTTCTCCAGGGAAGTTATGCTATCCTGGTAACAACATAAAGCAATCAAATAATAACAATAATATTATGTTAATATAAAACAATTTTTTTGCGGATTATGTCGCGGAATTGTTTTAAATATGATTTTTTTAATTTACCGTCGTTTAAAAACGGAGAGAGAGAGAGAGAAAAGTACACCTTTTCGGAAAGCTTTCGTCCGTCTTAATCTTTAAGAAAATTATTTTGTATCTGCCTAATGACACAATCTAATGCAATAAATGATTTTTTAAATTATTTATGTCGAGCGCAGTGGCACAGAATACTAACAGAAGTCAAGCATGTGTATGTACTTCACTTTTGTTGCCACACTCACACTACGCTCGGCGTTCGCGCTAGGGTTGTTACTCTGGCTTAAGCGAAAACACGTATCTTGTTAATAGCACTCGTATCGTTTGACTGAATTTTTAAAATATAATATATAAAACACAATAATACAATAAATAAATTTTAATTTTATTTATGAACTCGCTGAGAATGTGTATGTCATTTTTCTAAGTTTTTTTTTATTGTTTTGTATAATATATGTTTTTTTTAATGAAATTTATATTCAATTATTATAATCTGGTGTATTACATACAAGTGTAATAACTTTTATTCATTTGCTCCATCTTTGCACAAAACATCTCAGTATTTGCGTGCCCGAAGCGGGTGACACTCGCGCTCGCAGTGGTCTCGACTGGTTTCGAATATCGTGTCGGTGAACGCTGTCTATGTGTGCGTTCATTTAGCGCACTTTGTATGAAGCTTGACTTCTGTTAGTTTAGTATTCTGTGGCAGTGGAATGCTAAGGATTACTTTGTAATTTATGGTGTTGTTTGAAATGAAATTTGAAATGGCATTCTCGTCTCGCTATTCAGGCAGCTTCTCATGTACTAGGGGCCTACGCTTTTAAAGCTATTTACCTAAATAAATTACTTACTTGAGCGAATTTAATGAAACCATAATGATATCTTGCTTTACGTGCCACGTCTGGTAGTTCATCTGCTTCTTGTGCCAATTCTACTAGACTATTTAGTTCTATACCTGAAATAGAGATTTAATCATAAAATGCAAGGTGACATGACAAAACTAAACTTATTGGTAGGTCTTTCATATGTGAGAGGCCGCCTGAGTGGGTACCACCGCAATATCTATTTCTCCCGCTAAACAGCAGTTTAAATGCATTGTTGCGTTTCGGAGTGAAGCACATTGTAGCCAGAGTAACTACTGCACATATTGAGACTTAACATCTTATGTTTCATGATGACGAGCGGAGTGCAATGCCAAGCATTGCTTTGTAATTCGAGGTGTTTTTTAGTTTTGCTACTGTTTTGAGCGGTCGTATCGGTTACCATCAGGGAACGGCATGCTTGTCTCGCCATTCATTGCAAACAAAAAAAAAACTACGACATCATAGAAACGAGTCTAGAAATTACTTTTAAAACACTTATGTAGATACACAAATTTCACGCGTTTTTCACAGAAGGGGTAGGCAGAGGGACCAGGACATCCATGTTTCACCTTGTGTGTTCCGTCCCACGATGTAATAGGAGGCGAGCCTATAGGCATAATGGATACAATTTGCTGACACTACTGAATGGGAAAATACATTTTTTTGCCCAACCCGGGATGATAACCTGAGCCCTCAGCTTTGTAATTATACCGTTGTAAAACTGCACCGAGGCAATCTTTATTAAATAGTTCTTTTAAAATGCTTTAAATTATTATGATGAGTCTTTTAACTTAAGAAAATAATTCAATTTTATATATTTTGTTTGTTATTAACCAAAGCCGAAATCGGCTAATTTATTATTTATTTATTTGAATGGTATGATTACTAAAAATTACACTTTTCCATATAACTTCTAATGCTATTTAATGTAACTTACCACCAGTAAAATGCTTCCCTTGTCCAGATAGAACAATAACTCTGCATTCTGAGTTACCACTTAAAGCCGTGAAACACTCATTCAGCTCCCTGAAAATAAAATAAGTAAAATATTAGGGCATTTTAAAAATATGCTTAGTCAATTAATGCTTCCTTTAAAATGGAGAAAAACCTTGCATGAAGATAATGAGAACAAAATTGTCATTCCCATAAGTAGTTCCAAAATATGTGAAGTCTTTGAAACACATTAGGCTGGCATGGAAAACTAACAGCCTTACCTAACCAAGGGTGTCAGGTACGAAGGTCATTGTGCAACATGGGTTCAAAGTCATGCAATTTTTAAATATGTGTAGAAATCAGCCAAGTGTAAGATTCTTACTGACATTCGCCTTTTTGTTAAAGCAAGCAATAATTAAACTTTTGATATTTAGCAGTAGCAGATGTAGGATTAACGCCACCCTGGGTGAGACTTCTACAGTGCCCTATGAGTACTATCCAAATCCAAGGGAAAGATTGTAAATCATAGATAATACACTAAGCATAGGTAACAGTAAATCCTGGCATTTGGCGCCCTTTTGAACTGGCACCCTAGTTCTGTTGCCCAGCCACCCACGGCCCCAAAAACCGGCTCTGATCTTGAAAATAAATACAGGAATATAAATTTATATTAAATCCTCATAATTACCTCCACATAGCTCTGTTCAGTGTGTTAAGTTTCTTGGGTCTGTTTAATTCCACATGAAATACATGTTTCTTTGGGACCGACACAGCCAATGTTTCAAATTGTGGCACTTCTGTTGAGTATGCTCTGCATAGAAGACCTATAATAACACAATATGGCTTATGAAAATGGAAAAAAATATGTGGAAACCTGCATATTATGGAATAATCAAGATTTTCTGTGGCATGTGAAGTATGAATACCCATAGTAGGCCAGCAAGGTGGACTGTGTCCTAACTCCTCATAATCTCTCAATTGTAAATAAGGCATATGTATGCCATGCAATGGGACTATTTTACTTGGAGTTATTATATTATTAATAAATCTCAATTTCTAAGGAGGCCCAAGCCCTACAGTGCGACTATTTTATAAATCAATGGAGCATGTTGCAAATTCAAAAAGGTATCAACATAATGTTGTTATTGATGCTAATGGAGTATAGTTTTGTTTTGAGTAAGGCAACCATTAGATAATAAGTAATTAGTTCAGTAACATCCTAGCTAAAGTTTAATTCTATGCCATCTCTTAAATAAGGCAATAAATTATAGAGTATAGACAAATAAAACATATTCTAGTTACAAAGCATTGGTTCATCACTTAACCACATTTTCTCAAAATTGCTACAAACAGTTTTTATTATAGTGAGAAATTACCAGTGTTGGCATTGACAATGAATGTGGATACCATTTGAGGTCAACACCAGATTACATCTTTTAAAATAATTATAGTAAAATACCTAAAACTGAAATAAAAACACTTTTAACAATAACACCGTAATGCTACAATTTTTTTATACTGTTTTATGGCTAACAACAATAATCAAAAAATATTCTTCATCTACAGAGCATTCAATTGGTTGTTGGGTCAAAAGCTAGATTGAAAAGACAGTATTGCTGGACATGGCATGTAAAGTTAAGTGAGAAGGTTCATCACATTGGATACCAACACCAGTGGCTGGAATCTTGAACCTTGCTACCAAAAACTATTTTTATTTTAAATGTGTATCTTTTTTTAAATATATATGTACAAGAGTGTGAAAAAATCTCACAAACTAAAGAGTGTACATAATAATGATGTTTTCTTTTTTTTCATTTCTATTTACCGTAAACATATTAAGTACTAATAGTGCCTTCTTGTGTATACCAGTAAAACTAATCACATCCTTTGAATCCTTATAAAATCAACATTCTTTATAAAACGGTCAGAACGGAACAGACTTTCGATTTTAGGCACTGAGGTATTTTGGACGAGAAGACGTCGCGAAGTTTCGCGAACGCTGCCCAACCGAGTTGGATTCGCCGATTGGACCTGCCTAACCGGACCACTTGTCCTAAATAGACATATTCGTCTACAACTTCGAGAGTCGAGCCCCCAACTCCAATGGGGGTGGGCACAACATGGATATTCGACATGATCTTCGTTTTATCCATGTTCATTTTAAGACCCACCTGTTGGGAAACTCGATTAAGGTCTTCGAGCATAGTGCTAAGATCTTCCAGCGATTCTGCCAAGACTACAATATCGTCGGCAAATCGAAGGTGAGTAATATACTCGCCGTTGATGTTGATGCCGAATCCTTTCCACTGCAAGAGCTTGAAGGCATTTTCCAGCGCGGCAGTGAACAGTTTCGGAGATATGACATCTCCCTGTCTCACGCCTCTCTGTAGTGGAATAGCCTTCGTGCTCTGATCCTGTACTCGGACCGACATGGTGGCGTTGTTGTATATACACCTCAAACACTTCGACTTCATAGATGCAATACTAAAAAAAATTATTATGATAAAGGTAGGTAGTCCCTTACCTTAGGAGTAGGAGTCCTTAGCTATCTTATTATAAAGTTTTACAATTTTCTCGAATGTTCCAGTTTAATTTAAATAAAGAGATGTTTTGTATACTCATTGTTTTGTACTGGTGCATATTATTTAATTTAAGAGTTAGTTATTCGACATATCCTATAATAAATTAAATTGTAATAATTTGATGACCCAACAGATTATGAACCCCAGCTTAATATACAATCATTTGTCTTAATAAGCTAATTTTCTTGTTAAAATTAAAAACCAATGTTAAGTATTTTGTAAACATCTGAATTAAAAGGTAAAATGAAAAAATAAATTTAAAATTCGAACTACTTACTGGCCACAGATTTTTTAGTTTGCGACAAAACAATTGTTTTTAATATAGCCGACATTTTAGTTTTTAATTCACACTTGAATATAGAATGTAGGAATAAAAAATAAAAGAAAACGAAAAGGGCAAAGTCTAAAAACAAAAGAAGAGAAATGAGAATAACTTCACTGTCAAAATGACGTTTCTAGTTTTCGTTTTACGTAAGCAAACGCAGAGGAACTCTTGTTCATACAGCCTATGTTATCGTGATATTTCTTAAATTAAAATGATAAATCAATAAAATATAATATTCAATCGAATAAATATTACCAGTTGGTCAGATGAATTGCTGGGTAGATATATAAGCTTAGATCTATTTGCAATGAAGGTTTTTTAATTGCAACAAATGACGATATTAGCATGCCATTCGCCTATTGGAAGCGATACCGCTCATTGACAATACCAAAATCAAATAACAACATTATGAATTACAAACCAATGCTTGACATTCCACTGCATTCGCCATCCTGAGACATAGGTAATAAGATATTAAGGCTCAGTTGCACCAAGTAACTTTGCCAATACCTTTGCCTATGAAAATGTCATCGCCATACATTTGAGATGTATTTGACCTTGCGAATGTATGGAATTGACAGTTTCAAGGGCAAAGGTATTGGCAAAGTTAGTTTGTGCAATTGAGCCTAAGTCTCAATATATCCAGTAGTAAGTTTGGTACATGCACAGGTGACCTTATAACTTATGAAGGATCTACCACCATTTTTGGTATAGAAATTAATAAGTTGATATTCTTTTCGAACTCCTTCTATCTGTTTTCATCATAGGTTCCTTCTACTTATATATTCAAAACAACACTCAAAATGATTTTATGCTACGGCTGTGACGATTGTAGGAATATCGTCAAGCTGGGCGGATTTTTTATGGCACCTGGGATAATAGCTGGTCAGCCTAGGCGTCATTGATAGATACTCTTTCTTCTGCGTGTCAACCAAAACTAAAAATGTCTGAAAGAGCAGATTAATAAGGTACTCGTAATAACTTTTATCTATCTCCATTATACATTAATTATGTGCCTCCTTACCTGGTCCGGATGGAAAGTGATATAAAATATCATTATGAGAAAAAGTCCAAAAATGTAATAGTTTAAATGGATGTTCACATAAAAATGCTGTATCTCGTAGACTTTTATATCGGATTATATCAGATATTACGGTAAGCGCGGACAATAACTATAAGATGCCTGTTCATCGAATAATACCTAATGATATCACATGATAAACAGGTTTTCAGGCGCCGTATAGAATGGCCGCCAATTAGACCAATACAACCATCCAGCGACCAACTCTAATATTGTTTTTATTAGCATGAATGGCGAGACGAGCATTACGTTCGCCTGATGGCAAGGGACCGGTCAGAAACAGTGGCAAAATCAAACAACACCTTGAATAACAAATTAATGCATGGTATTCCACTGCACTCGTCGCGTCGTCCTGAGACTTAAGATGTTAAGTCTCAATATGTCCAGTTTGGCTACACTGTCGTTCAATCCAAAAGACAACAGTGAATTTCCACTGCTGTTTAGCGGGGGAAATAGACATTGCGGTGGTACCTACCCAGACGGCCTCTCACATATGAGAGACCTACCACCAGTAGTAAGATTCTGGCAATCTTATTCACAAAGTGTTGCACATCAAACAGCAAAATACTTTACGTTTATTTGTGTAAGACTAAGGTCCACTACCTTGAATGAGTCAACTCATTTATGATGTAGCTATAATGAGCCGCTGTAAAGCTCTTTCAATTGAATCCGTTTCTTTAACCATTCACATATAATTGTCAAGTGTCTCTCACTTAACATTCTTAACTAGCCAACAATTTCGCGGCCGGAAATTCCAATGTAGGTTTGAAATTACCATACCACCTACAAAGCAACGGCTAAAAGGTACTTGTTATTTAAAAATTCCCTTAAACATCGATATAAATTCCTTTATCGGATCATTTGAGTGATGTATGTGTCCTACGCGATTTAACAGTTAACCCACGTGTTGCGCCGAAAAATGTACGAGTCACGTAGGTATGAGTCAAATGTTGGGTGACCATCTTTTGATGGGGAAAAAGAGAATTTAAGCTAGTTTACTACTATATTTTACTAATTTTATGTTTTATTTTTATTTAAACTTGTAAGTATTCTTTACTCTAAACCAAATAAACGTTTGTTATTATCATTAGTCACTGTGGTAAATTCTTGGGAGACTATTTTCAGCTGTTGACAGTAAGTCCTAAGAAAAGAAGTAACAGATATAAGTTAGTGGTAAAATACCATTCCTATTTCTATTATTTAAACGTATGAGTGACGAATAGAAAGATTCAGATAAAATAATAATAACGACGTAGTAGGGTAGACCGCCAACCCTTAAGCAGCGTGGTGGACTATATGGCCTAACCCTTCTCAATAGTACTCTCAATTGTAGATGATGCTCGTGCCTTACAGTGGGACGTATAATTTATGGGCTGATAAAAATTCAGTTGGGTAGGTTTTTATGCATGGGACATGTATGGCTAAACACCGCATTTTCAATTGTGTACCGCCAAGCAGTGTTATATTTCCTTTCTAACAAGATTGTACCGAATAAAATTACTAGACATTATGAGACTACACCTAATGTTTGGGAGAGCAGTGCAATGTCATACATTCTGAGTAATTATAGGTAATTAAAAAATAAAACAAAATAAATAGTATTATTACTGGGTAGGCCCGTTTCCTAGCAAGCAAGCAACCTGTTTATTTGGTGGTAATAAAAAATAAATTCTCCTAAAAAGCAAAAAACAGTTGTAAACTATAAAATTATGGTCACCTCATACAGTTTATCAATTCAAGTGATGGGATAATGACATCGGCAATACGGCGCATTGGACATCAAAGCGGGCTTCCAATTTAGGCGACCCGAAAATGGTGGGTGATTTATAACCCTACGCTGTATGCCATACTAAATAGGTCTAGACTAGACTTAATCACTTGACCTAGATCTGAACGCTTAAACCGATTAACGCAAATGGGGGACCTATTGAAAAGGCACAGTTGGAATATGGAGTCGTCATGGTTTAGAGTGGAGGCAAATATTTGTATGTTGAAAGAGTTTCAAGTTTAATGGCTGTTATGCTTCGATCAAATATATGCTAGATATAGGGTCCGGAACAAAATCATACGTCAAAAGTAGCCGAGGTTGCTTATACTCATACTTATACATTAGAATTTCGAAATACGAGATGTAGCAAAAAGTCTTAAATTATAATAAAGTTCAAGTAACAATAAACCTTAATCCCTTAAATTTTGATTTATTATATATGTTTTTGGACAATACTAAATTAAATAAGACCACACGCTTATTTGCGCTCTTATTTCTCTTGCCGTTTTTTAGGCCGTTACTTAAAATCTAGTGTATATTTGATCAAAGCTTTTAAGGTATATTTTGTAGTATTTTTAGAAATGAAAGAGAAAAGTCTTTTGTGTATAAAAGTAGCAAGAAGATAGGAACAATATTTATATCATTGGCCACTCATAGATGTTAAATTAAGTTAGATATTTCTCCTCATGGAGTCCCGATTTAGTTCAATGAAAATCGTCTTAGAGCTTAGCTTCAATTCGAAATGTCAGTAGATTTCATCGAGGTATTTACTGAACATGCCATGGATGGAATTCCTCAGTCAGTTCTCAAACATTCTTGCTGAACTGCTTCCGAAAATGAAAATGGAACGATATCACATTGCTCTCGAGGCAGCTATTTGATTTAAAAAAATACCTGAAGTACTTAAGAATTGAATATGACTAGAATTAGCGAATCAGAAGCTCAATGGATAATATTGAAAAACTTTTCTTAGGTTATGTTCATTGTCACTAGACTGCAAAAATTATAAGACTAAAAAGTGACTAAAAATGATTAATAACTTAGGTAAGTAAGTAGGTAAGTCTACATGATAATTGGTTCCTTAATTAAATAAATTAATAATAAATAACAACCAACAGTCACATACATAGTCCTGACCCCACACTAAGATCGAGTCTTGTGTCGTGGGTATCAGGAACTACGAGAGACTTTTCGGTCTCACAAACACCCAGACCCAGAAGAAATATTTGTGGGCAGCACAAACATTTCTCTCGGTGCGGGGATCGAACCCGCGGCCTCTCGTTTCACAGGCGGCGTCTAACCAACTGCGCCACGGAGGCTGCCATTATCTCATTTGTTGCTAGGATCTGCATTTCTGAAAAGTCTCTGCCCCTTTACACACCATCAGCTTCCTCAGTTGTGACACCCTTGTCTCTCATATCTTCATTTATATCAATCCAACAGTTTTTTATTCCACCTATGTGAGGCTCTGCTATAGATTCAAATGTATCACCGCTTCGAATGTCGACACGTGACACGAGAAACGAAATGTAAAATGATGACTTGCGGCGAAAAATATGCAAATATCGACTTCCGTAAAGTAAATAGTGTGACTGTGACTCAACTGTTTAATGCTGTAGGTACCTACAGGTCGTTTTCGGTTGAATTCTTGATTTCAATAGTGATTGGTGTTTTAACATGATGTTTAATTGCATCTTCAAACTTCGTTTGTAAAGCATGTAATTTAAGTATATTTTTGAGAGTTTAACTTTCATCTTCGTATTATTCAATATACACATGTGTGTGGTCATCTAGTAGAGAAAGGATTTTAGTATAATTATTAGGGAATGGACCGTTGGCCTAAAGGTTAGCGCCATTCTAAATATTTATTTATTTTTAACCTTAACAACACACAAAAAGACACAAAAAGCACACGATATATTACAAATAAAATTAAAGAGTACCGTTGGCCGTCTTAGCGCCCAACTCGATTTCTTAGAGACAAACTTTGGATATAAGAAAAGTATGAGAAGAGAGGGCAGTATAGAATTTAAAGAAAACATGCTCTTACAAGGAATAGATAAACAAATTATTGAACAATATAGGTTTAGCAACACAGAACGAATGGTTCTGGAAGGTTGCTGGTGGAATTTGCGTTACTCCACGCAATTGGCATATTGGCTGTTGTGAACTTAAACCTTTATAGACATTAACTTGTGTTTTCAGAAGAGCTTAGGCCTGTGGTGTCTTCCGTGTACGCTGCGGATCTTGGTTCAGATAAGTTTTAGGAAATCTATTTTCAAGTCTGTGGCCACATGGTATTAATGAAATAAAAATAGCCTTTCCTTTCAATCCTTTTTTTATTGCAATGAATGGTGAGACGAGCATGCCGTTCGCCTGATGGTAAGCGGTACGACCGCTCATGAACAGCAGTTGAACCAAATAACACCTTGAATTACAAAGCAATGCTTGGAATTCCACTCGCCGTCCTGAAACATAAGATGTTAAGTCTCAATATGTCTACTAGTTACTCTGGCTACAATGCCCTTTAATCCGAAACATTACATACATTTACACTGTTGTAAGACGGGAGAAATACATAATGCGGTGGTACCTACCCAGGCGGCCTCTCACAAATGAGAGACCTACCACCAGTAGATACATCAAATATTTAAGCCAGGAGGTCGTAATAAACAAAAATCTGACGCTAAATATATCCAACCGTACAACTAAACAGGCCGATTTATATTCAGATATAATTTTGTACTCGACTTAATGTGATCGGACGATTTATACTACGAACAATAGATGACACTTAATATGCACAGTGTGTGTTGTCGGCGCCAAATACTTGGTAGAAAGTTGCGAGGTGTCAATGTAGTTTTGTATCATTTACCTGTTTTTTTACTGGTCTTGGTTTTTTCAATGGTGGATTTTACTGGTATCGTGTCGGCATGGATTGTAAATCGTGACGTCCTGTGTTTGGTTCCCATGTTTTAGATGGTAAAAGTGTCTTTGATTAGAAACATCAAAGGCTTGTTTCGTTAGGACTAGTTTCGGGGCATGGTGAATCGTTTTAGGTTCCATTCGAGACGGTGGTAGAAAATAAAAGTGACTGAATCTAAATCTATACTAATATGTTAGTCTGGAGAGTTTTTCCTTTTCATTAGCACAAATCTCAGAAACTAATTCGTTTGAAAGTTCGAATTTAAAAATTCGTTTTTGTTGGCCAGGTAATTTATCGAGGAATACTATATGTTATGCTATTTTAAATTGAGAAATACTTTTATATTTTGAGGACCTTTCATACGTTGTTACTAATTCAATTTAATTATAATAATATTATCGCACTAAGTATTTTAATAATTTTCAAAGTAGGTCAATGGACCATTTGCTATTATTGTATAAATTGAAGGAGGTTCATTGACTAGGAAAGTAATAAAAATTAAAGGATTTTAAGAAGTAAGAAGAAGTTCTATAATTTGAGTTTTGACAGGATTGTCTGATGTAATTTTTATTATAATGGAGATATTTGATTTACCTTGTGTAAAAGATTAACAAAATAAAAGTGTAATCTGAGTAACAGCGTCTTTACTTTTGGTGCCCTACTTCTGAACTTTCTTACATATATAGAACTATAAAAGGAAACAGTAGTGAAAAGTCTAGCCAATACGAGGGACTTTTAGTAGTTTTTCTTGGTTTATGGCTGCCATTTTAAAAAGTGAACCTGCATCCGGGTGTAACCGGGCCAGATCGAGACTAGTGATGTATACAATTTTAAAGATTCAATAAAGTATTTTCACCGCTTTTCAATTTATTTTCATAGTCCGCCACACTGGCTTTGTGCGTATTGGTGGACTTTACATAATCGTACCATAGATTTTTTTTACAAGTCGCTATGGTATGCAGGTTCCCTGACGTTGTTTTTCTCACCTTCTCTCCTTCTGTCATTGTATTAGTGTTAACATAAGTGGCAAAATCCCATTGCGTTCTGTCATGTCCTTATTTCATACTCCCGTATATCCTATGCAATATAACGCTTTCTTCGTGTTGTAAATGATGATCACAATTTTCAACCTTACTCTTTTCTTTTATTTACCTTTACTAGAAAGATTAGAGACTCGTAAGAAAACACTATCTACAAACAAACATGTTGTTAAAACACAAGATAATACAACAAAACGATAAGTAAGTGCACAGTGAGGCACAGTAGGCGATAGATACACTGTAAGGTCAACAAATGTCAATGTTAATTAGATCATACTTGTGTAATGCGGCGTTGCACCATGATAAACACAACGAGTTAAAAATAGTGTGTGAAAAATGTTATTCGAATTTTTTCCCACACCTATAAATAAATTCTTTCGAAAACATCTAGACACGTGGAGTAGAATCGCGAAATCTCAGCAATCGGCAGAAACATGATCATAACAACTCTATACAGAATGCGTTACTACGAAGTAGAAGAAATTCTATACTAAAACGGCGTTCTTGAAGCTAAATGATGGCCACCTAATAGCTACGATATTTATAAGCATTGGGAGGAGCTTGAATGGGAATAGAAAAGGAATGAAAACAGGACTAGAGGGGGAAAAGGATTTCAGACTTTCGGCAATGCCATTCACCGAACGTATCATGACAACAAAGCGGTAGATTTACTTTGGTTTTCTGAATCAGTTGTTATTATAACTGACCAGCTATTCTTATCGTAATCAAAGGTAAATAAATTTTAAATTAGCTAAACCATTATTAAGGAAGGCCACTTATTATAGGCTTCTCCCAAGATCTTCACAGCGACCTGTTTGAAGCGGCCTGCATCCAGCGACTTACTGCAACCTTAGACACATGACCGTGTGTGACCGATGTGGACAGATGACCAAGAATTAGGTCATCTGTCCACCTTAGCCCTACACTTTCTCTCTATCTCTCTTCAGTCTTAGGCAGTTCACAGTTGTACAGAGGCTTCCCAAATAGTCTAGACATAGACCTGTAGAAAGCTATCTTAGCCCTTACTTTAATTGATTTTATTAAACCATTCAATTTATTGTGTTTATTGGCAGATAAAGACCCTATTGTGACAGATAATATCTCTCCTAATTAATTATAACATTATTTAATGCCTGCTCTAAAATTCGACGCTCTGGGTTCAGCTAATTACTAAGGTCATTGGAGATAACTCGAAAAGGGAAATTAGGTCCTGTTACAACGACTCATATTTCATTCAGTGAGATCATTAATCAAATTGTGCGACGTGAAAAATAAATTTGTTTTACGTAACTACAGAGATAAACGAGCAAGAGATATTTTACATGAAAATATATTGCATTGGAATGTACCTTATGGTAAATGAACCAGACTTACGGTTTTTTTTCGAAATGCTTCTTCACGCTATGACAGAATATAAGGAGTGAACATGTTGATTTGCGAATTGTTGTACAGTTTATTGGTAGCAGCTTAACCTAGAAAAATCTGGTCAAAAGCTGGGTTTTTGCAACTAGGATCCTAAATTATACCATGCATCTGCTTTTGACCAGGTGAAATGGGGGGCGGAAGGCGGACCCTGGCACTGGCCGGCATAACGCCTAAACAGCATGAATGATCAGCGTTCTATGCCACATTGTAACTTCACACTACTTGCGAAATTGTATGAGTCTAGATCATTAAAGTTCGTGGTGGTCTATTCGTAAATGGACGAGATGCGGCTGTAAACATGTTTGTGGCATACCTCTAACCTGTCTTTATCATGTATTGACAATCAATCACCACGCATTAAAATGGCGATGGAAAACATTGTGAGGAAACCTACATACCATAGCGAATTGTACGAAATTCTATGGTATGTAAAGTCTACCATCTCGCAGTAGGCCAGGGTGGACTATATGGTCTAAACCCCCTCAATGTGTCCTCTCGATTGTAGAGGCGGCCTGTACCCTACAGTGGAACATATATGGGGAACATATATGGGCTGATACAGATACAGATCAATAGTACCTTAAAGATTTTCTTGTCTGACAGACTAGATCAAATACCCTAAATCAAAACGAAGTTTTAAGGGCTTTGTATTTAGTCTGCTTTTGAGGATCTCTAATAAACACAAACAAATATATTAGTTCCTGCGGTATTGTGTCCAAGTATTGTAAGATGATGTAACCAATGACCGCATGCTTCTATTATAAGTTATTTGTAACTTGAATGCATACATGATAACAATTGAGAAAATAACTTCTTGGAATGTAGTTATTAGTATGCATACATGTAATCGCTTATTTAGGCTGCAATGTGTAAGGTTACTATCAGGCGAATGACATACTCGTCTCACCATTCATTGCAGTAAAAAAAGATGATCTATGTTGTTAGGAAAGTTGGCTTTATGCGCTAGAGTTTGCGGGTTCGAATCCTGTATGATTCGATCAAATATACTCTAGATACACAGTTCCCTGTAAAAGTTCTGTTAAAAAGTGGCACCGATGCTTGACATGAACAAAAGTAAACAAAAAGATCACATATTCCAAATATATTAACACAAATTCCACCTTATTCCTGGAGCTTAAAGTAGCTTTTCACATAATATTGTCTAAAGTTCTGCGACGTTTTAGAAGCAACGGTCGGTGCGTGACTGAAGGCAAAAGAGTGCTTAAGCACTCTTTTTTGGTGCCATTTTCTAAGCGCTCATGTTGTATCTAGTGTATATTTGATCGAAACCTGTATGGATCAAAATTTGTTTGACCTAAAAATATTTGATCGTGTTTGGGTTCTTGATGTCACCTAATAAAAACAACACCTTTATTTTCAATCATCCAAAGTTGTTTCAAATTCCTTTGATCACCCATGGGGGTGTGTGCTTTTAACTCTATTAAAATAGGATACGTGATATTTTATGTTATACTTACCTTCTTTTATTGCATTGGGAAGCGATAAATGCCAAGAATTGCTTTGTAATTCATGGTGCTGTTTGGTTTTGCTACTGTCCACGAGTGGTCGTATCGCTTACCATCAGGCTACTGGTACAATCTTCTCACCATTACAGCAATAAAGAAAGGGCTTGCGAAGTACGCTGCTGGATGGACAGTTGAGCTAATAGATGGTTTCTCAGACCTATGTAATAAAAACATGATATAGGAGAATTTGAAACCCTAGAAAATATTATCTTTTACTTAAAGCGATACTGCGCCAAATGGCAGGTAAGGGCAGTGCAGTACAGACAGAGTAATGTTTAAAGACTGAAGTTTGTAATTTTTTTATATCATTAGGGCCTAATGAGCATGCGGTTTACCTGATGGAAAGTGATCACCGCCGCCCATGAACATCTGCAACACCGTTCAATTCAATTAAATTATATGACGACCGATCGAAAAAATCATATAAAAATAATAATTAATATGGCAAATCCTTGTAAGACAAGTCACAAATACTTATTTTAGTAAATTGACCAAAACCAAGCCCACTGAGTTTGACTCGCTGGATCTACTCAGAAATGGGTCGCGCCGCGTAGTATCCAGTGGTAAAGTAAAGCCCGCTGAGTTTGTTCGCCGGGTCTTCTCAGTCAGGGCCGCGTTGGATCCGGCAGTAAGCCTAAACATACGGGACGTATCGGAAATACTTATGGTCGTTGTCTTAAGTTGGACCCAAAACAAGCCCACTGAGTCTTAGTCGCTGGATATACTCAGGACTGGGTCGCGTCGCGTAGTTCCAGTGGTAGTGTAAGCCCACTGAGTTTGTTTCGCCGGGTCTTCTCAGGAAGGGCCGCGTTGGATCCGGTGGTAACTATAAACCGCTACGCACCGTTGTAATATTTATGGTCCACAAATAATATAATTTAATTTGACTAACGTAAATAATGTATTTCTTTGACAAATAAATTACTATAAAGTAAAAACTAATACTTTAAATAAAATATGAATAAAAACTAAATAAATTAAAAAAACTAATCATAAATTATAAATAAAAATAAAATTAATTTAAATAAAATTAATAAATAAATTGATAAAAGCAAGAAATTAAAATAAGTAATAATAAGCATAGGAAATATATTGTAAATAGAGATTAAGTTCTATGTGTATTGACTTGTCATAAGAGCTCCTTAATTGCCTACGTGATCAATAAATACATTTCATTTCATTTCATTTCATTTCACCGTAGGGCATGGAGATGGTTTGCCGGCCTTTAAAAGAATACGCTCGTTTTTCATTACTGGTGGTAGGTCTCTCATTTGTGAGAGGCCGATTGGGTAGGTTTCACCGCAATGTATATTTCTCCCGCCAAACAGCATTGTAAATTCACTGTTGTGTTTCGGATTGAAGTACATTGTAGCCAGAGTAACTACTACATATTGAGACTTAACATCTCATACCTCAGGATAGCGTGCCAAGCATAGCTTTGTAATTCAAGGTGTTGTTTGGTTTGCTACTGTTTATGAGCAATCGCTTACTATCAGACAAATGGCAAGGTCGTCTCGCCATTCAGTGCAATAAAAAATACATAATTATGTCATATACACGTGCAATAAATTTGTACTGAATTACTCTTTTTTGGGGCGATGTATTAAAAATCTTCCCACGCATCTTCCCTAATTGGTCAATTCTAGTTACTGTTAGAAGTTATAGCAATTAAAAAGTTAATTTTTGTAGAACAACTTGTTTATCGTTGTCGTAGTCTTTTGTACTATTTATTTTAATATAATAAATATTAATTTTATTGTTTAGTGTGATAATAATAAAGGTTTATGGAATATTTTTTAGAAATTAAGTAACCACGCTTTATTGTTTTATTCTATTATCACTTAAGTAAAATAAATAAATGTATATTACTTATTAAAAAGAATTATTCTATTTATTATTCTAATTAGGAATCTTATAAAAACTGCTAACAATTCCGAATTATTGTGAAATCTTGACTGCCTCAGTGGCGTAGTTGTTCTACGGTAAGATTACAAAGCTGAGGTCTCGGGTTCGAATCCCGGGTCGGGCGAAGTGATAATAGATTTTTCAATTAATTATCAGCCCGTAGTCAGGAATTTGTGCCCGTTATGGCGATAGGCTCGCCACCTATCACATCGTGGGACGCAACATACGAGATGTGTGTGTATTGGCTGCTACCAGCATCTCTGCCTACCTCTTCTAGGAAAAGGCGTGAGTTATATATGTATGTTTGTTGGTAATGTGAAATTTGCCACTTTAAGCAAGAATGGTGGCCCAAGCCCTACCAATCGACCCCTCGATTGTAGAGAAGTCACGTGCCCAGCAGTGGGCGATTATGGGCTGTAAAGTAATAATTATTGGCTATTGCTAACAAAATACTTTTTTATCATCGCTCGCCGCTTTTACTGTGTACAAACCTTTATTCCCATTTATCAATCTCTTGGAATAAAACTGGATGACAGTACGCAATGCACCTAAGAAATATCCTTTGTTCAGTTATTAATATAAATGACCTAGATTTTTCCAACTTGCGGTATTAAAATGGAATTCTCTCGCTGCAAGACGTAAAATATTCTTTGGAAGTCGACCACATCTTTTTAATTGTACATTTATTTGTTTATAGCTTGAGAATGACATGCAGAAATAAATATAATGTAGAAAATAATATATAATTTCTAGGTATAGTTATGCGACCTGCGTCTCCTAAGCATAATTAATAAAATTTAATGAATAAAAAAAAACTGTTATTTTTTGGCAAACCAATTATTACACATCTTTTTTATTGCAATAAATAGCGAGACGAGCATGCCTTTCGCCTGATGGTAAGTGAGACAATAGCTCATGAACAGCAGCAAAATCAAACACCCTGAATTACAAATCAATGCTTGGCATTCCACTGCTCTCGCCAGCCTGAGACATGAGATGTTAAGTCGCAATATGTCCAGTAGTTACTCTGGATACAAGGTCCTTTAAACCGAAATACAAGAGTGAATTTATAGTAATGTTTGGCGAGAGAAATAGACATTGCGGTGGTAGGTACCTACCCAGGCATCCTCTCACATATGAGAGACCTACCACCAGTAAAGTATATAGTTTTCTTTACATTAAAATATACAAAATCTACGTCAATGTGGACGTCGTAGATATTGTCGTGCCATGAGAGAAAACCTCATTTGCTTACATATAAGACATTTAAGCGCAGTTTTGGTCTAAAAGGGGTGATGAAACAGCCATTGACAAAAGTCATGATTTAAAAATAATTCTTGAGGTTTTCTAACCAAGCTTAGTCAGCTTATTGTTTCATATATGAATGACTAAAGTTCTATTCTGTTATGTCAGGTTGTGGTCATACTGGTCAATTAGTCAGTACTTATTTTCAACCTTGTCTCTTATGTGGTTAATATGTTACGTTAATTTTATAATTAAGTATTTATAAATAATGACACACATAGTTTTGACTATACAATTATTTCATGTTAAGTAATAAGACTTGTGCTAAAGGTATTTGAAATAAGACTTTTCAATACTATTTGTGACAAATTCAAGTGGAAATATTTTTGTTGTTGGTATCAATGTTTGTGAGAAATGGTAATCATTTATTAGCAGAAGTAATTGACAGACAGTTAGAGACAAGAGATTTTTAACCGACTTCAGAAAAAGGAGGAGGTTCTCAATTTGACTGTATGTTGTTTTTTTTTTGTGAGAAATGGTAATCATTTATTAGCAGAAGTAATTGACAGACAGTTAGAGACAAGAGATTTTTAACCGACTTCAAAAAAAGGAGGAGGTTCTCAATTTGACTGTATGTTGTTTTTTTCTTATTATTGTACAATAAAAACGTGTTATACGATGATTTTCTTGTACTGCATTGTAAATAAATAGAAAGATAATTATTATTGTAAATACCTACCTAAATAAGCATTATAAATGAAAAGCTTCTTAACCGATCAAAAATATTTTTTCATGCACATCTGTAAAAAAATACAGTTCTTGGGCTGCCTTAAACATGCAAGCAGTTTAATATATATAGCCCAATCGACGAGTTAAATCTTGTAGGTTTACAAAATGGTATTGCTACTGCTACATTATGTTCTCATTTCTTATGAAGCTCTTACATATAAAAATCAATTTCATTGAGTGATATTGCTTTTGCGGTCTTTTACCTAATACATTAAGAATTCCAAATGATGTATTGCCCTGTTGAAGTAGAGGATCCGATTTTTTTTGGCTCTATAACAATATTCCTCGTTGACTGCCTCGGTGGCGTAATTGTACTAGGGTACGGTTACAAAGCTAAGGTCTCGGGTTCGAAACCTGGGTTGGGCAAAGTGATAGTGGATTTTTCTATTCATTATCATCCCAGAGTCAGGAATTTGTCCCTGATATGGCGATCCCATCAAAAACATCCTGTAAAAAAATTCCAAGTCTCGCAGCTCAGTTTATCTACCGCAAAAAGTTGTGAGATCCAGGTAATACCAAGTCGATTAATTTATTTAGTCCTTGATTAAGGGACGTTCTGTATAAAGTTATTACTTAAGTTATTATCATATCAATATTAAAAATTCTTTACGTTTTAAATAAATAGATCGACTTGGCCATCGCATGAAAACATAATGTATCGTACAATTTATGCATAATGCTACTGGCCAAGTCGATCTATTCAGGTTTCTTGCTTTAACCACAACGAAGTTATGGGGGGTTGAAAATGGTCTGAATTGCTTCGAGAAAAGGATAGTACGGCTGTGCCGCTTTTTAGCTCGACTTGGAGGGGGCACTGCCGTGCCCCCAGATAGACTCGCCACCTATCACATCGTGGGACGGAACATACTTACAAGGCGAAATGTGGGTGTTCTGGCACCTCTGCCTACCCCTTCTGGAAAAAAGGCGTGAGTTTATGTATGTAATAATATTCTTAAAGGAACATAAGTCAAATCTTATAAGAACAGGAGACTATTATAAAACATTAGCGCGGGAAAAAGCATATTGTTTTTACACTTCGCCGGTAGATGGCGCTAGTACAAAGATGAATTATGGAAAACCTATAAAGAGCTTTACAAGTTACATTCATAGTTAAATTAACATTAATTACCTTCGATCAAATATAAACTAGATACACAGTTCCCTGTAAAAGTTCTGTTAAAAAGTGGCACCGGTGCATGACATGAAAAAAAATAAACAAAAAGATCACATATTCCAAATATATTAACACAAATTCCACCTTATTCCTGGAGCTTAAAGTAGCTTTTCACATAATATTGTCTAAAGTTCTGCGACGTTCTAGAAGCAACGGTAGGTGCGTGACTGAAGGCAAAGAGTGCTTAAAGCACTCTTTTTTGGTGCCATTTTCTCAACGCTCATGTTGTATCTAGTGTATATTTGATCGAAGTTAATAACTTATTAAAATTATATTGATAGGATTTATGTGGGAATAAATGTTTGTATAACATTAACGAGAGACCTTTCGGTCTCACAAACACTTACACCCGAAAAGGTGCTTGTGGTTCACACAAACATTTACCTAGGTGCGGGGTTCGAATCCGCGGCCTCTTATTTCAACCTACGAATTGCACCACGGAGGGTGTCATTAAAGTGGTATTTTCCATTTCGGTGCATAAAAAAAGTTTTGGGCAGAGGTCAAATCCGTTTATTATTTCTCATTGCACTAGAACCGTGGTTCCTAACCTGGGGGTAATTACCCCCGCGGGGGTAAAACCTGTATTTTGCGGGGGTAACAATGAGCTGGTTATCGTATTAACTGAAAAAAACCTAATATTACGAAACTTGTAAAAGCTAAGCAGTACCTCGTGGTACTGTGGTGGTATAAAAATTTTAAACTAATAGAAATTTCAAAAGCATAATTAATAAATTAAAGCCCCTGGTCGCATTTTTCGTAATTTTATAAAAGCTGAAAGTTTGTCTGCGCATACCTCTGATTTTTTTTTTAAATAGGCATCGGCTTACACATAGGCATCACACAATCAATTACACAAAAAAATCACAAAAAAAAAACAGTTCAATGTGTCTGGCGAGATGAAAGAATCATTAAAAGTGTAAGGTACCTAACCAAACCTAAAAAATAAATTATCTATATTTGCGCAGATTTTGGCTCTTGGTCTATAACTATTTGTTTCGGGTGCGGATGTATAGAATATTAAAAAGTTTAATACGGGTGGGACAAAAGTATCTCGTAGTTTGTAATATCCAGTTTCGACTATTATATCTTAATGTGATTTTAAAACTTCGAGTATTTCTGTTGGAAATTAATTTAAAAGAAAATATCTAAGCAGAGTTTAACCTCCACAATTTCTTTTTATTTTCACAAAATAGTTATTCATTAAAATGGCAAGGATGATGTAATCGCAGCTCGTTTGTGACATCTTATATTTGAGATGTAGAAAGCATTCTTGACCTAGTTGTAAGGCTGGAGCTAAAAGCCCTTTTATAAGGCTGTATGGTCCGCTGGTTCGCAGCCTTGCGTTTAAAAAGTACCATCATTTAGATGAAAAAAGATGTTCCTTTATTATTATTTTTAAGATGCAACTTTTGCTTCGGTGATGTTATACTACGATTACAATGCTTAAGTCTCGGGTTCGAATCCCGCGTCGGGAAAATGATAATGAATAGAAAATAAAATGAATAAATACACCCAGAAGTCACGTACACAGTTCTGGCCCCACATTAAGATCAAGTCTTGTATCGTGAGTATCAGGAACTAAGAAAGACTTCTTGATTTCACAAACACCTACATACATTTGAGACAAATAATTTTGGGCCTTACAATCATTTGTTTTGGTGCGACGATCAAGCCCGCGGCCTCTTGTTTCACAGCCGGAATCTAACCAATTGCGCCACGGAGGCTGTTATCAAAGTATAATATGTACTATTACATATATTCGAAATAATTATTTTATTTACCCGCTATGAAAATACACAACACCGAATGTGTGGAGCTTATGAAAATAATACTTTCAATATTTATTATTTTATTTTATCATTGAATGAAACAAATAAATATTTATTTCAGAACGGATTTTATCGCGGATTTGGGTTGAATTTGTCGCTAAAATTTACCAGGAATTTTCGTGGTAAAATTAGTAACATTGCCACATAACCTGTAAAATAATCAAAACGTCCGTAAAAATAGTTTGTTTTTATATAATTGTCTAACCTTCGCGTAAATCTATAATTATAATCATATCAGCCACAGGAAGTCCACTGCTGAACATAGGCCTCCCCCAATGATCTCCACAATGACCTGTTGGAAGCGGCCTGCATCCAGCGACTTCCTGCGACCTTAGTCAGATCGTCCTTCCACCTTGTAGGCGGGCGTCCGTCCGAGTTCTGACATTTCGCTTTTTTTTATAATTATCATAGATTATAATTATAATAATTAAATATTAAGTTTTACTAATGAAAGACCTGAGCGACGAATAGAAAAAAAAAATTAAATTCAACGCAGCAAGGCGCGAAAAATGTCCTATCTCTACCATTCCTTTATATAAATAAAACTTATTTTGATACTTTAAACAAGAACTAAGACTTACCTCTACATGTAATACGATCAAAAATGATTAGTGATCAAAGAATCAAGATGATGTCAAGGACACTGCATTTAAAATTTTATTTCTATTGCAATAAGGTAGAGTTTAACTTATCAGCTTGCAAAGCTCTAAGCTCGCTTGAGTGACAGAGTGTGCGTTTGTGTGTGTGCGTGTATGTGAATGTGGGATACTGTTACTGGATTGTGTTGGGAAGTAGTTTATCGATAGTTTTATCGATAAGATTTTATCGAGTTTTGATGGTGGGAGATTTTAAGGTAGAGTTTGATTCTATTATTGTATTGTTTTGTCGTCTTTGGTGTTGTGTTGAACATTTGGTAATAATTATACTTAGTAACGTTATTCAGTTACTCGTGAATCAAAATAAATTAGTATCAAGTATGGAAAACTTACCTATTCATTGATGTATGAACTTATTCATATGATTATTTGCGACCACAACCACAATACATTACACATGTATACCTAAATATATTTATGTAAATAAATTGATTTAAATTGTAGAATTGATTATTTTTATTTTTGCTTTGCAATTTCTTACAAATATTATAGAAGGAATAAGTTACCGCAGAATAATAAAATAACTTATTAATACTGTATTATTATTTATGTATTATTATGTTATTCCATCATCATTTTATAAATATTATTATATGTATGTGAATCCGTGAATATGAATATACAATATTAAATTATTATGAAAACTGCTAGAGCCACTCTGTTGTCAGTTATGAATCAGCATGAATGGGCTTATCTGGGGTGGTACCACTGTCTGCTACAGCTTTGATTTCGCGTTTTATTTAGTGAGTAAATTTACCAGATTTCCAATTCGCTTTTTTATTGCCATTATTTTTTCTTTCCGCGTCCCACTCGATTTTACAGGCTGGCAACACATATTTATATAGATTATTCTCAGCGTTGTTGATAATATGGGTGGTAGTGATCAAATACTATCATGTGATCTGTTTGCATGTTGGCCGAACCTATTGTACCTATAAAAATATATTTAAAAATTCTTCTAGCTATGGTTTTCTCCTCTCTCCAAAGTTCTTGACGTGTCTAAAAAGGTCCTAATAGTTTTTTTTAAATATTATTGTAACAAATTTTTATTCATGGGGTGCAGTATAGATATTTAGTATGGGTTTCTTCATAGCCTAGCAAATAACAATATATTGTTCTTATAGTACGACAAAATGCCCCCAATGAAAATGATGGTAAGCGCAGTGCAGATAGAGTATCAACCGACGTGAAATGTTCTCCAGTGAAATGAAATGAAATGAAAATAATTCATTGAATCCATTAAAATGTACAACATCGTTTAGATTCAGTAATTTTTTTATCTACTAGCCGGTTCGGAAAGCGGTTTTCAGTAGAGAAGAACGGGCAAGAAACTCTAGTGTTGCTCTTTTCAAAACCAGTTTACAATATAGTGATTATTACAAAAGTTGGTTTAAATAAGTGTGAAAATTAAGTCGAAGCATTAATGCCGGCCTAATTGTATCTGAATATACACAGGTGAACTTAAAACGCGGTACTTACGTGGTTCATAAAGATGAGTGAAACCACTACGTTGAAATAAAACTATTATTTACGGATTTTATCACGAATTTGCTTGCACTACGTGCGGTGATTGCTATCTAGGCGGATGAATTGTGAATATAAAATAGTATTATAGTTTTTACCATATATAACTACTATTACTTCATTGTTACAATAAAATATATTTGTTATTCAACTAGGTACATAATTTGATGAATGAGTTGAGTGAGTATTATTTATTCGTTCTAATAGCGGTTTATTTGAAATTATGAATTATGAAATTCTATATCAATGTGTTAATCCAAGTTAAGAGCTTAGTACGATTGTATTGAGTAATCAGATATATTTAATTGCCATCAGTCGATAACCTATCTGGACGGTCGATTCTGCACCTATTTTCTTCATAGCAAAGTAGGTCTTAAATCGTAGAACTACGCTGTAGACTATCATCATAGCAAAATAAAGGTTAAATGGTAGAGTCAGGCCTTTTTTTTATTACGTAGTTATGTTGATGGCTATAGTCCCTATTACATAGTATTCCTTTAAAGATTAAAACATGCAAGTGAGGGGAAACGGCGATCTGTAAGCCTCCTAAACTATATTTATATCAGTTGTATACAAAATGCTTTAAAAATTTTAAGCATTCTTGATATTAAATTCCGTGATTAAAACACTGACCTTACAACCCGATAACTGTTCAATAAAAATTACAAATTTCACGTCTGACGTCAAACATCGATAAGAAAGTGTATCGACTCACAGACGTGTCTAAACTCACACAGGCATCGCGCAGAGCGCGTCCGTCGGAAAGCAAGGAAAAATAAAAGTTTGAAAGTCGACTCAGTGCTGACTGCGAGCGCAGTGGAATAGACGCGTCGAACGATCACATCGGTACGTCCCTTGGCCTTAAAAAGTTATTCCAACATAATAATATTCTGTGTCTATGAACTGTGATCGCTGTGATATACAACCTCCTTAATTTTTTTTTGGCATTTTCGTGCCAGTGTTACGGTGTAGTGAATTAAAAAATAGTGGGATATTTATACTGTGCATTACTGTGTCATTTTATATCGCGCAATTCGTGTTACATTTTTTTTTGTAAGCGAAAATAGCTGTGCGGCGGTAAGGTATTATTTTAGGAATGGATGTGTACGGACCTGGATTTCGATTTTGTACTCGTGTTAAATTACTCGTACAAAACTTCTTATTTGTTTTGGTTCGGCGCGTTTGACCAACATACACTTATTTTTTACTTTTTAATTTTGTTTTGGCTGCGGCCGTGTTCGGCTTCTTACTTTTTTATTTTTTGGGCCCAGGGAGCTTTATCGAAATACCAATTATTTGTTTTATTTTTAATTAAAAATGCAAATACAAGTAATTGTGTCAAGATCTAGCATTGTAGTATTTCTTTTTTATCTACATATTATCTTTATTATCGTGTACGTAATGTCATTGATAATATTACAGATTATACTTTAGTTTCTAGGTGAAGATTATCGAATTATTAATATCAATGACTAAGTTTTTTTTCATGAATATCTGTAGTGACCTATAGAAAAATGAAAACCCAAATTCATCCGCAACGAGCATAAAATATTTTTATGCTAACGCAGAACAGGATACTTAGATATAATATGAAGTTCATAATTTAAAGATTCGCGTTACAAACTTAGACAAATATAATTCGTAGCCCAAAAATTAACATATCAAGTTTTCGCTCGAAAAAACCTGTTTTCTCTCAGCTGGGTGTTCACACCTCTATCCGACATTGTTGAATAGAATGTAGATATTTTTTCTTTTAATAATTTTTAATTTTATTCGTAGTATTTTTTTACGCACCGGTAATTTTTCTTTTGTTTATTTTGGCAAAAAGTTTTATTTGTTGCTGTACTATTTTAAACTCATATTTATCCCTTTTTTCTGATTGAAGTTACATATAAATTCAATCATATTTTTTTTACCTGTTTTGTTAAATTATTTTTATATAGGTATTTTTAGTAGCGATAGTAATTTACAAGATTTTCTATGGCATGCAAAGTCCGCTAAACCGTATTAGGCCGGCGTGGTTGGCTATATGACCTACGCCCGAATACTGGAACGCCATTTAAATTATAAGTTGCTCTTAACAGCGCACGGCCCACTTAGCCAGTACATTTAATCGGGATTAACGTAGTTAAGCGCAACTTATATTTAAGATGCGTTCCAGTATTTGGGCGTTAATCTCTCTAAATCGTACTCTCGATTGTAGAGGAGGCCCGTGCCCTGCAGTGGGACGTAATTGGGCTGATAAAAAATAGTTTACGTCTGTGAGCTTACTTGATTTTTCTTAACTTTAGTTCTTACGTTCTACTTTACGTTTCTAATTTAAATATAATTTTATTATAATTATGAAGTAGCCAAATTAAAAAGTACTTTTGGCTATAGATCGGAACAAATAAGTGTGAAAGATTTTACGAATTAAACTTCGAACTTTTTAAACCACATGTCGGATTTATACTTCAATTAACAGATTTTCGTGGTTTTTCTTAACAATATATATTTTAAATTATAAATCTAGTTGAATAATAATCATTTATTTTGTAAAACACGTGGTTGTAATAAATTATGCTATGCTCTAGTTTAGATGGTTGATTGTACAACCTTTTTTTTTATTTTAAATTGATATGTAATTTTTATTTATTTAATAAGGTTAATTTTGCTTGCTGAGTATTAAGAGTTGGATTGGGAGGAGTTCCATTATAGTTCACTGGCATAGTCCGGGTGGGCGGACAACATAGAAAAGCTTAAGTTTTTTAATACTTATGTATTGCTACCATGATAAATTTGAAGATAAAGCTTGTATATACGGTTTTTTCAACCAGGTCACTGGGTTACTCGTACCTGGGCGAATTTGTAGTTACTCAAACGGGAATCGAATAAGCTTCCCCATTCAGTAAGCCAATTCGTCACCGATATTTTTTATGTACGTTTTGTATTTATTTTATAATATATATAGAGAATTCCTTTAGATCAAAAACTAACTACATACACATTAAGAAAAATCTTCATACTCCTTTATTCGTAGTATTCTTTTTTTATTTTGAATTCCAAAAAATGTTTTAGTAAAGCTATACTTTGGTACGTAGAAGTTCTTTCTTTATAAAGTATTCCTAATATTATTAATAAAACCTACAGTAGGTCAACCAAAGCCAATCCATTATCATGATTTATTATTTTAATATTTCTCCAAATATTTGGCAATGCATCTACGCTATACTAAGTGACAGTATAAAAATATCGCGGGTTGAACGAACTGTTTCGGCTGTCTGTCTGTCGTATGTGTGAATTGGATTATAACTGGCACAAAAAATTCCATGGTCTATGTTGCTTTTACTCTTTTTGCCAAAACATAAAAAAATGTTTGAAAAACACGGCTGTATGTTTTTTTGCCTTAGATAGAAAAAAAAATGATATAAAAAAATCATATCATTTTCTTATTTAAGGTAATCAATCACGAAACTAGTAATGGTTATTTCAAAATAATCAATGAATTAAAAAAACTTTCTATCAGAATACAAGGATATTGTAATTAATAATACGAGCTTCAATAATTAATTTCAAGATTTTCCTTATTATTCCAATGTTATTGAATGCGAGTTTCTTATTTATTTATTTATACTTTCGCATTAGCAATATTTTTATCTTCATAATTCAGTGACTGTCACTCCAAAGTTGAACATTATATGCCTTTGCTAATTTCCACATCGACTTGTTGGAAGCGGCCTCTATCCAGCGACTTCCTGCATTTATTACGTTAAATATCCACCTGATATCTAAATATACGTATATTTAACTAAAATACACATAAAATGAGGTATAAAATATTGTAATGATTGCATGCAAATCTATTTCCCGTTCATCGAACCTATCCTACTTATTTGTCACGATTCGTTTAAATGACTGTCACGCGTGTCACTTCACGATCTTTGAAGATTTTTCCACGATATGGCACTTTTAAAGAGAATGTTTTGTTTGTATTAGTTATTAAAACTGTGAGAGACTACTTGTGAAACTAGAGACTATGGTCCGATCTTTACATCTAGATTTTTTGTGTGGTCTCAAGAACAATAGCTATTCATGTGGTTTAACGTATAGTAAAAAAAATATAGACCTGGTTTTTTTCTCTGTAAAAATACAAAATCACAAGAAACTAATACGTAATCATATCTTTTTCATAAAATATTGTTTTTTTTTGTTTAAGGGGCAGCAAAGTTATCCGCACATTTTTTACATTAGAGTCGGGAGTTTGTATGACTATTGAGTATTTGAATTTCGAATATGTTTTATCGTAAAAGTGTTGCCTAATTACAAATTCCAATGAATGTAACAGGTGGCATATTACGTGGTACATTTAAAAATTAAAATGCATGAATACTATTTATATAAATTATGCATACAGATACGATAAGTGTTTACGAGTATATAACCTTGACTTTGCGTTACATAACAAGTTAGTGATGAGGGCAAACATCGATTCGATGAATCATTACACAATCGGTATTTAATTGTATCGGCAGGAAAATAAATTAAATGTCTTGTTTTTTTTTTGTAAGAATTATATAGCGTATTTGGTGACTCATTTCTGTGTTGTAGGTAGAGTTATCGTCAGAAATATACAGGGTGATATTGACATATGGTATTTAATTTAAACCACATGATCCTAACCCCACTTGGTAACATTTTACCAAGTTTGAACAAAAACTGCTTGATAGTTTTAACAATAATCGCGATTTTTAGGTATCAAGGGTTTTGATTAACCCCTATTGATACAGAGTCTTTTTACGGCTCAGGTAAGTTCCCGAACCAAACTGAAGTTTAGCTAACTAATAAAAATACTCGTATCTATATGAGATGCCCAAATTTCTTGAAAACTAAAAACCCGATTTGTGTCAAAAAATCTTTTTATATTTTTTTCAAGCTATGTACAATGTCATCTGGGGTAATGAGAAACACGTGGGTTAAATTAAGTATCGTGTGTCAATATCACTGTATAATGTCGTCTGCTCAGTTTAGAGTTTGATTCTTAGGTAAAGCAATTAAATATGGTTTTGTAAAAAATACCCTGCATATAAAACCTAATAGAAGATCTTAATTTATGAAAGTAATACGTTAGGACTGAGCAAAGTGGCGTATTATAGTCTCTGCCTCCCCGTATGGGATACAGGCGTGATGTTTTATGGATGTTTGTATTATATAAAGAAATAAGATTTCGTTTTTTAAAATTTTCTTTACATATTTAAAATGAATTTTACGTAGTAGGAGTTGGGAATAATACTAACTTATGACTCATAGTTCACAAATATGCGTCATCCTTACATTAATTTATACCTGGCATTTTACATACTCAGATATCTTCAACATAAGCAAAAAACGTAATGTATCATATTTATGATAATTAGCCTATTATCATAACATAAATTCCTTTAATGTTCCATTGGCATTGAAATTCAAAAGGGCCATAGAGGCCCCTATTTTCGCACCTTAACCCTTCCGTTATCGCCCCTTATGTTTGCTAAAGAGCCCTTCAAATTCAAGGTTACAGGATCTCACGGTTCTCAGCTGTTGTATAAAAAACTGCTCTTGAATTAATGTCTTTGGTAATGGTAATATGTTACGATCATACCTTGTCTTATTTTTTTCTTTATGGGATTATAGTATGGGATATCCTTTCTCTTTGCTTATGTTATTTCAATGTAAATATTGATGTCTATTTTGTAATTCTGCTCTAAAAATAAGTTTTTTTGTGTTAATACATTTGAAATTAACTCAATTTTCACCATATGTCAATCAAGAGGCCGCGAGTTCGATTCCCGCACAGAGATAATTGCTTGTACGGCCTAAAAATATTCCATTTGGTTTTATGTGTTTGTGAGACCGAAGATTCTCATATCCACGACATAAGACTCTATCTTAGTGTGAGGTCAGGACTATGTATGTGACTGTTGGGGGTTATTTTATTATGACGTTGAAATCAAATAAATATTGATCATGTGAAAAAGTGTCTTGGTACGGGTTTGAATCTTTTTTTTTTTATTGCACTGAATGGCGAGACGAGCAAGCCGTTCGCCTGATGGTAAGTGATACGACCGCTCATAAACAGTAGCATCATCATAACATCATCTTACATTAACATCTCAGGGCACATCTCTGACTTTTCTGTGTAATTTGTACTTCTGTATTCTGTATCAGCCCATATACGTCACGTATCACGGGCCTCCTCTACAATCGAAAATACGATTGAGAGTGGTTAGGTCATATAGTCCACCACGCTGGCCTAATGCGGATTGGCGGACTTACATACCATAGAAATTTGATAAATCGCTTTGGTATGCAGGTTTCCTCACGATGTTTTCCTTCACCGTTTTAGTGCGTGGTGATTGACTATCAACTAAAACGGTAATTTGTACTTAATTATATGCAATTATAACTCGCTTGAATCAAGTAAAACATCGTGATGAACTTTATGGCCTAACCTCTCTCAATCGTATTCTCGATTGTAGAGGAGGCCCGTGCCCTGCAGTGGGACGTATATGGGCTGATACAGCTTGTGATGAAACCTGCACACCATATTTCCAAGAATTTCTATATAAACTCTACCTAACCACGATAGGCAAACTATGGCCTAAGCCCTCTCCATCAATCTAATCTATTTAATAAATACATTGTAAACTGGTTTTGAAAAAGCAACACTACAGTTTTTAGCCCGTTCTTCTCCAGTGAAAACCGTTTTCCGAACCGGGTGGTAGATAAAAAGGACTGAACCTAAATGATGTTGAAGATTTTAATGGATTCAATCATTTTCATTTTCATTTCTTGGAGGAGGCCCATGTTCAGCAGTGGACTTTCTTTGTATGAAGAGAGAGAGAGAGAGATGGCCTAAAATATACTATAAGAGGAATATTCTTGAAGCACGAAACAATAAGCGTTTTAGAGTAAGTGTCCCATGCTTAGCAGTAGTCTTAAGTGTGCTCAGAACTGATAATACATAGTAGGATGAATATACTAGATAAATCTAAAGCGTTCGATATTTCCTATGAGTTTGAGTACCACGAGTGTAGGTCGGCTTGCTTATCGGTATCAACTTTATCAATGAGATAACGGGTACAAATATACGTATATAGAAATTTGCGGAGATTTTGTTTGTGTGAGATTTTAAGAGCTTTTTGATTTGTTTTCTTATGTACTGTTTTTATTTATTGACTCTTTATTGTATATATAAAAAGGACATAATAATATACAGAAATGAAAAAAAGTAACAAATGACGATCTTAATCACTCTAGGATTCGATTGATCTAGATTACTCTAGTTCTAGACTCTAGATTTCTTCCAGACAACCTTGGTATGTGTATCAGAGATGATGATAAGAATTATAATAAGAATAATAACTATTTATGCGCCTACTTTGTTTTCTCTCTGCATCATCCAAAGGTAGACTGGCAGAGAATGCCTCAGGCATTAAATCCTTTATACAATATTGTATATAAAGCATAAATAAATAAATAAGAGGAATGTCATTTTTCCACATTTGTAGAGTCGATGCAGCAATTTATATACTTGTTGCAGAATTATTTGGTTACTAATTTCACGAATGGTTGGCTACCTTTTTTTGTAGAGATCTCTCATCTCACTGCTAAAAGCGGCAAGGCAATTGAATCTCGCAATTATCATCATCTCAGCCACAGGAAGTCCATTGCTGAACATAAGCCTCCCCCAAGGATCTCCACATCGACCTGTTGGAAGCGGCCTGCATCCAGCGACTTCCTGCAACCTTAGCCAGGTCATCCGTCCACCTTGTAGGCGGCGTAGGCTGTACAACAATAAAAATTGCTTGTTTAAATTTCGCAAATTAGTTTCTGACATTAGGTCGTTGAATTGTCTTCTATATTTCGTCAGTAGTGTGACAGTAATCTTTTAACACAAGCAAAACCGCGGGCAATAGATATCAAACACCCGTTTTGAGGTCGCCAAAGCATGAAGTCTGTGTTTGCTGTGTGAATAACTTAGTCGCTGACTCAGATCTTTTGAAAGTCGGGCAATGACTTTTATATTTACTGTTTTGAGTATTATACGAGACAGTTGGCGACGTATAGAATGAATTTACATGAGATTAAAAAACGCACCGAGACATTTGTTTGTGGGATCGGAAAGTTTAATCCTTATGACTGTACCTACATTTTGCGCAAATACAACTACTTAAAACATCATATTAATAACCCGTTTAGTCAAGTGTAAGAGATATTTTTGACTGTTGTAGCAATACATAACATACATATTCACCAATATAAAATAATAAATGGAATAAAATAAAACAGTGTGAATGTTGTATTCCTCTTTGAAGGACATTGTAGCCAGAGTCACTACTGGACTTATTGAGATTTAACATCTTCGGTCTTATTACAAAAAGCGAAATAAACCTTGGTTTAAACCTAGTCTAGCCAAACCAGTCTAATCTGCAGAACCATGGTTTAAATTTACTTGTATTACAAAACATAAATAAACCATGGTTCCCTTGGTTCATTCTTTTGAACCGTAGTTTATACACCAACCACAGATTAATACAAATAATATTCGTTCAACATGATATCATTCCATCGCAACGTTCCATATCCACAGAAAAGAATACGTTTTAATAAAATTTTAATGATTAAATAATGTTTAGGCGTATTGGACCTATTGAGGTTGGACATTTTGCTAGAATGTGAATATTGGTTGGTATATCGATTATAATAAAAAAAAAAATCATTTGTTTCATGTTATATTAGCTAGTCACACATCCAAACACGTGTGATGGAACGTAACATTCTGGCGCGTTACAAGAAACCATAACAATAAACAAAACCATCGCGAGTTAAAATAAGTTCATTTAGCATTGGAATGCATTTACTATTTAGTCAACGAAGTATGTGAAGTGAAGTGATATAAAATAATTATCGCTTAGGTAATTACATAGTAATCTAATTTAATAATATCGTGTTGTGGTGGACCTACAAAATGAAAAATGGTCTATGAATTTGAGTAGTGAGAAAAAAGTGAGTAAAGGCCTGGTCTGTCGAAGGATACGCGCGGCACTGCGGTAAGCAGCAACGTCATGACGTCATGCAACGTAGTTCACATAACAACAAAAAGGTGGTTCACATATAGGTTTTTCTCTGTGCGTAAAACCGTTGACCAATGGGAGAACCGTTCATTGACAACAAACGTTACTATGGCAATTTCGCATTGAAGTTTACTTGAATTTCCATGACAACAAATAACAATCATTTATGTTCGAAAATATATATAATTTCTTAAAAAAAAAGTTTGTGCGTCATTTTAAATAAACTGGGTATATATGTTTACGAGACAATTTTCGCAATATTGATACGTGATAAAAGTGGTTCGTATAATTCTAATGAAATACGCGTCTGCTGAATACATCTTTTTTTGCTTAAACAATTTATTGTCACATCAAATTAAATTTCACTGGATTTATGTAGATGTCCTTTCTTAAATTATCGTTATCGATCGTATCGTAATTGGGTAAAAACTAAATTCCATAACGATTAAATTATTTTCCTATAAAATTGTCACGAGCAAAACCTGGAACAATACTGATGGGCACATTTTACAATAATAATTTTATTTTAGTATTTAACAGAATTTATAACACAGAGCTAAAATATATGTATATGCGTAGGTGTAAGTAGCACAAATTACAATATATATACCTCTATATATAACCCCCTCGGGTTTTAATGGAATGGGAATGGCAAAAAGGGGAAAACACAGAACTTGATACTACGTTGAGGAATTACATATTTAAGATTGCACCATGTCATCACATGATGATGCACTCCAGGTGCTAAGAGAGTGGTGCTAATTGTGTCGAACGGCGATAGTTTATTATATCTTACAGGTGGATTTTGTAAATAACTACGACGATAATATACAACCATTGAGGTATTACATATACAACCAATATACAACGAATGTATGTATATGGGCTGCTACAAAACTCATCATAAGATTCTTTGTAGCTACTTTTTCGGGTTCATATAAAAAGTGCGTACACTTAAACGATTGATGTTTTTATTAGGTTTGTTGTTTGTATTTCTTTCTATGCATATATAGGGATAAGGTCAGCTAGCGTGGTGGACTATAATATGGCCTAACCACTCTCAATCGTATTCTCTATAATCGTATTGTAGAGGAGACCAGTGCTCTGCAGTGATAGCTGATAAAGTGCCCTGCGAATAGGGATAAAGACTGAATGTATATAAATACCTACTAACAATTGGTCTCCAACTGTACCGTGATCAGTTGCGAACTAATTCCGTTGCTATATTTTGTTAAAAAGCATGGGTTACTAGGTACTTAGAACAATTAACATAATTCCGTTCTCCATTTCTATAATAATAAAATAAATGTAATTGACTCCAGTTTATAATCTTGTACTTATTAAATATCAATTATTTTTACACTTTAATTGTATCTTTCACCAAAGCAAGGTTTTAAAATTTTATTCCTACGTGGTGTAATATTGTGCCATTGTCATTGGGAACGTGCGTGAACTGTATTGAACGTACTGTGCGGCAGCACATAGTCGATATACGCGCCACAGCCTAAACGAAAGTTTAAACCAAACGAAAATTGATAAAAATATTGTCCTCAAATAAATCCATTGCGCAAATACGCTTACCGCGACGAAATGACGAGAATGACGGCACGTTGTGCGGTGTATTCGCCCCGCGCTTCACAGCACTTTCCCCTCTACACTGACGCATACTGTGACAGCACAAAAGACCAGTCTACCCTTCACCCGGTTGACCCCTCACCGCAGACGCTGGCTGACGCATACTGCGGCGAAACGTCATGTCAATGTCAATGTTTTTCATACAAAACCGAGTTTGACACCGCATTCCGCGCAACGCAACGCTGTGCGTAGCTTCGACAGACCAGGGCTTAAACCAACATTATTATATGGATGATTACATTGCAAAATGTTTGGTAAACCTATCCTTATGCGTATATTTTTATTGGAAAAAATTAAAACAGGGTTTGACGCGTAGACGTCTTTTGTTGGGCCGACATGACGTTTTTAATCGCTCAAACGCTTCGAAATCCTTAATAACGAACAAATTCGTCATATTAATATCAATTTTAGAGTAAAAGTAACATAATACGATGAAATAGACACTAAATCCAAAAGGAATAGTTGGAAGTTTACGATTTAGACCACCGTTAAACTAGGGGGCGGTCTGGTTTAGCGATAAACCATAAAAAAGGCCATGGTTTATCGTTAAACCACTTTTTGTAATATGAATTTCATATAAACCATAGTTTATTGCGATTTAAACTAAAGTTTTTAGATAAACCACGTTTTGTAATAAGGCGGCTTATGTCTCAGGATAGCGAGCGCAGTGGAATGCCTAGCATAGCTTTTTAATTCATTGTGATTAGTTTTGCTACTGTCCAAGAGCTGTCGTATCGCTTACCATCAGGCGAATGATATGTTCGTTTTGCCATATGTGGATTATGTGTGACTATTGTTTAATGGCTTATCACCACGCACTGTAACGGTAAAGGAAAACATCGTGAGCAAACTTAGTTACCATAGCGATTTATAAAAAAATCTATGGTATGTAAGTCCGCCAACCCGCACTAGGCCAGCGTGTTTTTTTTTTTATTGCAATGAATGACGAGACGAGCAAGCCGTTCGCCTGATGGTAAGCGATACGACCGCTCATAAGCAGTAGCAAAATTCCACTGCGCTCGCCATCTTGAGACATAAGATGTTTAGTCTCAATATGTCCAGTAGTTACTCTGGCTACAATGTCCTTCAATCCGATACACAACAGTGCACTTACGCAGTGTTTCACGGGAGAAATAGACATTGCGGTGGTACCTACCCAGATGGCCTCTCACATATGAGAGACCTACCACCAGTAATAGGACACCAGTGGTGGACTATATGGCCTAACCACACTCAATCGTACTTACGATTGTAGAGGGGGCCCGTTTATTATTTAAATGTAGAATAATATTTGTAGTTAAGAGAGCATAAGAAGTGTTAATGTGAGTATTATTAAATTACTAATACCGTCCACTTCGTTTCCAAGAAATCAGATTACTTTAACTACTCTGTACTTTAAATATCGAAGTGCTAAAAGCAATTAACGATAAACTGCAGACGTATTTATTCTCGCAGTGTAATTTTAGCCTTATGTTATTTATTTTTTATAATATTTTTATTTTTATCATGATTGTGGTAATCACATAAAAGTGTTATATTTATAAGAGCGCTAAAATATCATAATAAAAAAAGAAATAAACCTTTAGTAACACCAGTCATTAGTCATGTGGGTATCAAAAACTAAGACAAACTTTGAGTCTTATAATTGAACCGACACAAATGTAAAGTCCGCCAGCCCGCACTAAGCCAGTGTGATGTTCCATATGGCCTCACCCTTCTCAATTGTACTCTCGATTGTAGAGGACACTTACCTCGCAGCGTGACCTGTATGGGTAATTACAGGTATGCAAACATTTTCCAAGTCCGGATTCGAACCTGTAACATCTATTTTCATAGACAACTCTACCAAGCTGACTTACTGAGTACTTATACCAAAATGTTTTGAGGTCGAAAGAACCGGTGTTATTTTTATGAGTGTCGGGTGACCCAATCATTCTATACTTTGACAGCAACTGTTATGAATCAAACTGGTATCGATGTTTCATTCATGTTTTTATTGTTGGTTATTTATAAATAAGTTTTGAATGTTAAAAAATACTGTCTATATTTAAAAAAGCATATTTTATGACGACTATGATTTTGCCTACGATATTTTGTTGAGCTTTACAATTTTCGTAATTTCCTTGTGTCATTATACTAGAAAGTGATTATCCTTGAGAATTTTTCAGAAATCTTCTTTAATATGTGTTTATTCCACATTTAAATAAGATTGTCTTTTGTATGTATGTATGATTTTATGACCGCTCGTCCGCATGACGTCAATCCTTGTGGAAACTCATACAATATTCCCGACCAGGAATTAAATACCGGAACTCATAGTTTACTGCCGTACGTCGCTCATGGATCACTATAAATACTGCATATAACAATATAAATTTAAATCTACCAGCATTAAGTGGGTAAAAAATGCACTGGCAACATTTAAAAATAAACGTCAGTAATTCCCCAATGCCTATTGGCAACAATTAAAAAATAACTGCCTGTGCCAATGACAGTGACCGAATTTTTTAATGTGAAAACATTTTAACTGCACAATTATCTTTGTATAAAATAAACGTAAAAGGAGAGATGTAATCGACGACCTCAACTATAAAATGTCTCACAAAAACTACGAAAGGCTAAAATTGTAAACGTTTCCTTATAAAGGCTGAATTGTAAATAGCCAGGCTGTAACACTTTCGAATAACGAACGATCATTCAATTTGCGGTTTCCTTTCAGGATTTTTCGTCTTTGGTAATGAAACAATTGTGTGAATACAAATCGTGCTGAATTGAAATAATTGTTTATTTAAATAATATTAATAAGCTATATTAAAGTAAAAATTTAGCCAAACCGCGATGAAATCCGTAAAGAATATTTCAAGCTTTATTAAATTACTCCTCTAAATCGTATTATTACTGAGTAGAGGGTTGTCTGTTCTCTAAGGTTGAACGAAGTTAGTCAATTACAACCACGCTGTAAACTTCTATTTACTTAATCTTTTGTGGCGCCCTTTTAGTATTGATTATGCAAGGTTTCTTAGAACGTTTTCCTTCGTTGTTAGAAAAAAATAACTGTGCATAATTTTGAAATATCATCTTTATTTCAGGGTGCTTTATTTTCTTGTCCATTTTTATCAAATCATCGTGACATGCTTTGTATCGCCATATTAATGTTATATCTTGGACCAGCATTACTCTTGTTATTAAAATTCTGATCTATTATATTATTTTTTATTATGACTTTGGGCTACCATGAAATCTTAATGATTAGTATGTGTGATGATTCAGTTGTTAGATTACCAGTTTCATAGGCATATTATATAAACTTATGAAATTTTAATCTTATATGTATTATTTCACAGTTATTTACTCATTCTCATGAATTTTTGTTTTCTGTCGTCGTCTGTCGTAACACAGCCAAGAATTTGACTGAATTAAGAGATAATTAGTTTCAATCAATATTCTTTCTGTGTTTTTTTCATCCGTGAAGCCTCCTACTTGTTTCCATATTACTATGGGATAAGTACTAAATATCGATTACGTCCAAAGGTTGTTCAATGTTTAGCCTAATCGCAGGTTTGCTAATCGAAGTTATCTGTTACGTCTGTGTACATTGGCGCGGTTCTGTGAAAACAAGCATTTGCCCATACGTGTTTGCGCTTTCATAATTCGTTTATTTTATGAATTATAAGCGGAGAGATCCGGTTTAGGTAATATTGTGATTTTATTTTACATTGTTAATTCATATTTCTCTGTTATTTAATCATTGTTTGGGTTTAAATTGTAATTGCTAATTACATATTTTACTTATTGAAGTAAATTGTTTACAAAAACCTAGTTAGTAAACTGTTTTCTATATTATGAAAATAATTCTGCAAATTGGTTTAATACCTAGTTTCTGAATTATGAGAAAACAGATCTAGATGGGTGTAGTTTTCATTTCTCTTACTTTGACACTATTTTGCCTATTTAAAACAAGAATTTCTATGGTATGTAAAGTCTATCAAGGCCAGCGTGGTGGACTATATCGCCTAACCACTCTAAATCGTACTCTTGGTTTAAAAGGAGGCCCGTTCCCTGCAGTGAGACGTATGTGGGCTGATACAGAGAAAGAAAACCGGGTTGATCATACCCGGAACAAATATACCTGCGTTTTACGATCATTTAATGTATGGTGATACCCGAGCGGAAATGAAAATCTTACTAACATAGCATTATTATCATTACTTTGCCTTTTACCAAGAAAAAACTTTATTACACCGTACAGGCATATTTATGTTTTAACTCATTTTATTTGCTAAATAAATCATAAAAATACTTAATCGAATCTTTAAAATGTTATATTACAGCCTACAGCTATATTCATGTTTTAACTCATTTTATTTGCTAAAGAAAAGAAAAAAAAAGAATTATCTAATCTTTAATCTACTATTCGAATCATCATTTACATTCAGTAACTTTTTTTGTACTGCAACCCGGTTCACAAGGCTGTTTTCACCAGAAAAGAACGAGCAAGAAATACTAGCGTTGCTTATTTCAAAAACGTTTACAATACATTGCTTATACAGTCGCAGCTTGGTTACATTCGAATAAAAAAAGGACACATTAAAAGTATACAAGACATGTTTTACCTCATTTTATTCACTAAAGAAATACGAAAAGGTGTATATGACAGGTTTTCAATCTTATGTTTTTAGCTATTTGTGCATAGGGCAATAATTTCAAGGTGAGTTGAGACATAGATGATTGTCGCCTTCCTGTGTAATAACCGACGAAGTAGTCTTGCTATAGCCTTAGATGGATCTTAGTTTGATTCATTTTGTGAGGATTATTATAAATATATTTATATGTATAGAAAATGCACCTAAAGTCATAAGCCGGCTGTGAAACGTGAGGCCGCGGGTTCGATCCCTGCACAGAGACAAATTTTTGTGTGATCCACAGGTATTTGTTTCGCGTCTGGGTATTTGTGAGACCGAAAAGTCTCTCGTAGTTCCTGATACCCACGACACAACACTCGATCTTAGTGTGGGGTCAGGACTATGCACGTGACTGTTGGGTGTTATTTATTGTTATTTATTTATTATTTAAGATTTGTTGGCTAGTCTGTATGGGTGTGCTAGCCCAATGAAATAGACATTATTTGTTTTTCTGTAGTGGTACTTTGAACTTTGTTTTTATTTTAATATAAAAAATATATTGTAAACTAAAGATAAATATTCCGAGTAAACATACAATGTTATATTTGTTTATTTACATTTATTTGCCAACAAAACACACCTTATTAAATCTTTATTTAGTTAGTCAAATAATGATAATGTTACAACATTATAGATAAGAGGCAGCCAATAAATCTTTAAACACAAGCATTATCAGAAAGCGGCCCAGTAACCTCTCAGCCAGTAATATTTCACAATATTGATATTATGCTTGTTGTTTTTTCATTCATAACAATTGATTGAAAGTTGTCCCTTTTACGTTGGACTGTTAATAAAATAGATATATTTGTGACCTGGTTAAGCTTGCAGGAAGTCGCTGGATACAAATTTAAAAGTCAACGTTCAGTAGTGGATTTTTTATAGCTAAAAGTTTGATTTTCATTTAAAAAATCCTGTATTTAATATATCAAACAAGAAATAATCTTGTTTTAACGTTTTGTCCGAAGCCTATTTAATTTTTTTATTCGGAAGTAAATTAGACGAAATATCAACGAAAACAACATTGTTGTTAATAAAATTACATAAGAATTAAAAGTTTTACTCACCTTAATAATATTTCTACAAAAAAGTCATGGCGGATGACGTCATAAGTCACGGTTTCTCCCAAATCGCGTTCACGGTAATAAGAAACACGTAAGATTCGATTCAGCTGTTCGTGCGCAACGGAACAGAACCAAAAAGTCCAAAAAATTGTTTATTCTCAGATTTTAGTGTAGAAAAAAGTGCAATTGTTAACATATTGGCTTGTTACTTTCCTTGGGAACGGAGAAAACCGTTCTTATAATGCTATAATGTCGAGTTAAACAGTTTTTAAATCACACGTTTTGGCATACCTAATAATTAGAAACATCAATAGTTATTTCACGGTCAAATTGTTTTAAATTATTCATCCTAATTATGATAACAACAAAAATAACAAATTAAAATAAATTAATAACCCAACAAATTAATCAAATGTTATCTAACTATAAACAAAAAAATATTTTCATTTCAAAGCGGCATCTTAGACGAATCATCCTTTAGTTTTCAGTTAATCGATCTACGTATTTTTTAAACGTATTTAATTAATAACATTACCTTTATCACAAATTCTCATTATTATTTATTGCCACATATTTTGACAAAAATCTGGAGTTAGTTGTTTACAAGTTAGGCTTTGTAGAGTTTGAGCGTGATAAGTAAAAAGCTTGATCTAGATCTAATAGTAGATCGATACATAAGATCTGATAATTTATTGACAGTGCGAGTCATATGGTCACTTGTTGGCAAAATTATACATGAAAATGTTTTTGTTTTGATTGAATATTATTGATAACCTATCCATCACGTATAATATTATAGATCAAGTACATGGTTCGAACATTTGACAGACAAACAGACAGCATTTTGTGACAGTCGTGACTATACTACGTGATTCTGTGAACGGATTCTAAAGGTAGCAGATAAGATTTCTCTTCTAGGTAGCGTTGAAAGGGGCCGACTTACACGGAAGATTTAATTGGATGATACTTATTGTAGTTTTGAGTCGTTTTTAGTCTATTAACACATTTTACAAGGTGAAATTGATCTAAATAAGATTTCTTATACTAACCGGTTTATTTAATAGGTTTTAAGGGACTATAAATAATACTGTAACATGCGACATTTTCAGTCGTGGAAATTACAAGAGACTTGCTCTCACAATACCCAATCTCGAAAGAAGCACATTCAGTCAAACTATGGCAGTAGTTCATTATTAATTTCATACTATTTAAACTTAAACTTGATAATTCTTATTCATTTTTCTGAGGTTCATAGGGTTCATTATATTCTCCTTTATCACTAAAACGGTTTGTAAAACACCATAAATAAACTGGTAATTAAAAAAATTAAAAAATGTTTTTTTATTTTATTTTAGATTTTAACTGAAATTTTATTTCAGTTCAATAAAATTCAAGTTCAGTTCTTAGCAATTCGATTCACTCTCAATTAAGTACTTATAAACGACAAAAAAGTAGATTTTTAGAGTTCAACATGCCTAAATAACTCATCGTTCCATAAAAACCATTGTCATCTTACAATTCATGAAAATGCGATCAATTTATAAGCTAATTCGTGGTTCCGATTGTTGTCTGTAATGGCATAATCTAATCTGAATCTCACAATAGCAAGGTCGATCAATTACTTGGTTCATTGACTCGTACAACCAATGTCGGTTTGTTCGTATTGTTACGCATAGTTTTTGTTTGAATTAGAAAAAATATTTGACAGCCTCCGTAGTTAGAAAGATGCTTGCTGTGAAAAGAGGAGCCATGACATCGATTCCAAATACAAAAATGCAAAATTATTTTTGATTTATCATTCTAAATTGATCTTGGTATCATATGTTGTAGTATTTATAAGAGATGCTAGACTATAAGGCGATTCAATTTTAATAATAATTTACTCGTGTTAAACAGCAGTGTAAATTGCAGAACGATAGCCAGAGTAACTACTGCACATAATTAGACTTAACATCTTATATCTCAGGATGGCGAGCGCAGTGGTTGCGAAAAAGTATTTCAAGTTCCAGCATTGCTTTGTAATAATTAATGTTGTTATTTGTTTTGCTACTTTTTTTTTTATTGCTGTGAATGGCGAGACGAGCAAGCCGTTCGCCTGATGGTAAGCGATACGACCGCTCATAAACAGTAGCAACATTCCACTGCGCTCGCCATCCTGAGACATAAGATGTTAAGTCTCAATATGTCCAGTAGTTGCTCTGGCTACAATGTCCTTCAATCCGAAACACAACAGTGCATTTAAGCAGTGTTGTTTCACGGGAGAAATAGACATTGCGGTGGTACCTACCCAGATGGCCTCTCACATATGAGAGACCTACCACCAGTAGCTACTGTTCATGAGCGGTCATATGTATCACTTACCATAAGTTGAATGGCAGGTTCGCATTCATAACAATAAGAAAAATAAAGAGATTATTTGCAGGAATATAGCCAATGCAATGTATTGCTTTAAATTTCCAAATTATGTTTTTCTTTTAGGCTTAAGATTAATTTTATAAACCTACTTGCAAATGACACTAACTTGTCTGACGTCAGTATTAATTAAAAAGTCTCCTTGCAATAAGTAATTTGTTGACTGAGCGCTGATTTTGCGTCATACGATTAAGATGACATCCCTTGATTTTTCAATTAAAAGCTAAAGAAATACTGGTTTAAATACATCAAGTATTTCATTTCTAATACTGTGGGACTAATATCAAGAACAGGTTGTCGGCTTATAATTTTTAATCTCGTAAAATAACGACAAATTGCCTAGAATTGATTGAGTTCAAGCTACGTGGGAAACTAAATTGGGACCGCCGCCATTTTAATTTTATTGTTGAAGGGTTTCTCACGTTTTGCGGGAATTTTTGGAAGAAAGATATTGCTTTTGGAATGTTATTTATTTTATATTTTTTTCACCTAGTTTCCTCCATAATTATATTGTGGAAGCCCTTATTGTTGATGGTTTTCTCACGATTTCGAGGAATTTTGAAAGAAAGTCTTAGAAATGTAATTTTTATTTTCGAAATTTCTCATCTGCTTTCTTCCACAGTGTGTCTTGTGTCATTATATGTTTAAAAAAAAGTAATTAAGTTTATGGTAGATAGTCTGCAGTTAATCTCAGTAAGACCGATCACATTTCTCGGATTGATTTCTCTACAAAGATATTTCCCCTAAAATTCCTTAATTAAATATTTCTAAATTAGACCGATCACATTTCTCGTATTGATTCCTCAACAAAGATATTTCCCCTAAAATTTCTAACCGATGAACTCATTGTCCTAACCAATCTATCAATAGAACAAGTTAAACCAGGGTTGTTACATCAAAGCTCGCGGAAGGAAGCGGCTAAACCAATAAATCAGTTATTTTTAACTGAAGATCTTGTAAGTACGAGTATCCTGTACGAACGATATTTTAATAAGTAGCTAATGATTTATACTATGTTCATTCAGGTGGCAGATTATAAAGCAATTATAATTTCCGGACAGAACAGTTTTGTGAAAATACTAAATAAATACAAATACTTTGTTTCTTATTTATGGTAGGACAGAAAAATTACGTCTAGATTTAGAGCTGCTTTAATATTATAATAAAACGGAAATTATTTGTATGTGTATTTGTATCAGCATGTACAGTGTTCCACCATAGAGCAAGGGCCTCCGCTACAATCGAGTAATAGATTGAAACGGATAATATGAAATGTTTTTAATATTAAAAAATGAATTTCTTTAGCGACCTAGGCATCAATATGTAACTGTTATCAACTGCTGATTTGTATTAAAAAACAGTGGAATAGCTAGTTTAACAACCGACTAAGCCGAGGGTGGGAGGATTTTAAACAAAACGTTGAATCTTATAATAAATAAAACATTGCAATTAAATATTCAAGAAACAAATCGCAGATAGATTATCATTAAGATAAATCTGAAAGATATATTCCTATCATAAAAACATCTTCAACAACTTTTACACCTATTTTACCCAACATTTTCGGGTAAAAGCAGTATAATTTCTAATCATATTGTTTTGCAACGCCTATCTACAGGGCAGTGAGGTGGCCGGCATTATAATGCTGCCGGCCCACTGCACTCGTGTATCTTTACGGACTTACAATTAGACCGATATGTGTCGCAATATTAGATAAACTGGAGATTCGGCCAGACATATGGACGGGGAAATTTCTATGTATGAAAATAAATAGAGACAATACACCTAACAGTCACATATGTATGTATTTTCTGATACTCACGACACCTATCGTTGGTTCGCAAGCGTATTAATTTGTTACATCAGTCACAGCTTTCAAACAAAATATTGATTAATAAGTGTCTCTAATATGGCTTAATACGATTAAGACTTGGATACAACCGAAACGAATGTCTTATTATTTTGTAATGAATACACTATCACTAAAAAAATATGTATGTAATTTTACAGAATAGAATTAAACAGATTATTCTTAATACATAACGTTAGGTTCGCCACCAATCATATTATGGGTCAGAAAATACAAGGCAAAACGTGAGTGATCTCGTTGCAACTATGTCTACCCTTTCTGTGATAAAGGCGTGAATTTATGTATGTATGATGTACTCGAAATATACTCCTATCATCTCGTGACATTTTTATACCCTTTTATTGCATATAGTAAACTGTAAAACGTAATACAGAATTTACCCCATTTAGCAAACGCGACATCGCAATAAAGTTTATTGAGTGAAATAATTTTTACATGCCTATAAAAATACTGCTCGAAAACATGCTATTCGTGTCATATTTAATTTTACAAAATAACGTTAATAACTTTTATTGGTGTATTTAATTAAGCTTTAGGTAAAAGACGATAAAAATAGAGTACTTTTTTTGAAAATTTGCAATATTAGGTAAACATAAATCATACAGCCTTAGGCATCGATTAATTAATTCAGTTGATTTTCTTTCCATACGAAAACTTTGACAAAGGAAAGGACTTTACAGCCTTATTTTCATATTATACCAGTAATGTATCAAATTCTGTAATATATATATTTTTTGTTAGTGCATAGGTACTTATTATTATTAAAATTATCAAATTGAATAAATAAAAATTATGAAAATTATGAAATATGTAATAAAAATTATGAATATACTCCAATATATTTGTACGATTTATTAGTTTTTACGTATCGTCGTACAGCTATTTACAGAAATGCACAGATTATCCTACTTTAATTAACTCACATACATTGGTGTTTTTTTATACTTGTTTTTTTTTTGTCTACTAATATTTTTTTTTTGTCCACAGATAATCGAAAGTGCCTAATAAATCGAAATAAGGGAATGTGCCTTCAGTGCTAGTGCTAAAAGTGTTTATTTTAAATTTAAATTCAGTGTAATTATAGTGATTTGTGATCATGGAGTTGAAAAGTTTATTATTGGCGTTGTTCGTGGTGGCGCTAGCGTCGCAATGCAAAGGTAAGATTTTTATTTTAATCGAGTCTATGTACATCCCACTGCTGGGTACGAACCTCCGCTACAATTGAGAATTTGATTGGGCTATATTACTATATTTTGATAATTAACGAAATAAATATTATGAAAAAAATGTAATCTGTACTTGTTTGTTAATGTTTTGTTTCTTTTAATATATTTTTTGTGTGTTGTTTATAATATAAATAAATATGACATAAATAAGCGGATAATTGTTTTGCGGATATTAATATAAAAAAATAACTTATTTTATTTTGGTGGTGAAAATCACGTAAGGTCGTGGTACATTGCAGAAGGCAGATATCTTTCATAAATATTTATTCCTTTGTTTCGCCCATAATGATGATATAATCATACATATCAATGCAGATAATTCGCTAGTTTCCTGTTTCCATAACTGTTGCAATTTACACCAAAGAAACAATTTAAAAAACATTATTGTCAATGTCGGCTATTATCTCAGTAATCTCTTTGCACAATGCCAGGAAGTCTAGAAAAAAGCAGTGACTAACGCCTAGGTAATAATTTTAGAATTCTAGGTCAGGCTGGCAACCCAACTGTGCAGTGCTACAGATTTATCCGTGAAACGAGTGGGCGCGCCGCGTATGCCAGTGAAAAATCTGTTTGTATTCATTAATAATGGCTTCGGTTGTGTAATGCACATGCATTTATTTATAACTAGTTGAATATATTTTAAATATAAGCCCAGTTAAAGAACTAAATTGCTGAGTCGCAAGTTGTGGTTTCAAGTCTTGGGGACACCTCTTAATCTTAATTAGACAAACTCTTAATCAAAATTTAGGGGTTTTGCTTGCTCATTATTCCTATAGCTCACTTTAATCATTAATCCAAATGAAAATTATGGTATCCTTTGTGGCGCAGTTGGTTAGACCACAACTGTGAAACGAGAGGCTCTCCACTGATAATCATATTTGGTATGTGATAATGGAAGATTCTATGACTTCACACCACTAAATTCACATATACATTGGTATAGAATATTACAGACACTTAACTTTCAGACGAGGTCGAACGGATATACGCACGGAAAATCATAACAAATATGTAATACGTTTATTTTGGAATATTTTATACGAGGTATTTGTGTTACATAAAGCGGCCATCTTGAATTTATAAATATGTTTTTGAGGAATGGCGAATTTCCTCTTTTTAATAGCTTTATGGATGAGTAAGTGACAAAATGTATGTTTCTGTGACGAAAACAAACATTTGTAAGCTTATTTTTTTAATCGACTTTAAAAAAAGGTGATTATGTATTCGATGTGTATGTAAGTATGTAATTTTGTCAGAATTGTAGTTTTTGGATTTTGGCCCTCAAAAAATTGTTGGCCTATTTAGGTATTTTTATCTATCAATTTATTTGGTTTTTATTTAGGTATTTATTTTGATCTATTAAAACATAAATTTTATTACTCTCTTTTTATTACAATTTTGAAATAGGTTTAAAGTTTTAAATTTATTTTGTTGCATTGGTATAAATTACAATGTTTCTCTGATCGGATTTTCAACTGTGAATTTTATTATTCAAAAAACATAGACAAGTGTTTATGAAGAGCGGAATTTTGAACATCCTTTTGTTATTGAAAATCACAAAAAAATTCGTAACTATTAAATATTGTGGATAGGTTTCCGAAATAATTTTGAGTGAAAGCCGTGAAATTTTTGAAATATTTAGTATTTGATATTTATTTATACTTAGTTTTACAAATCTTTATCTGTATCAACCTTTATACGTCTCTCTGCAGGGCACGGGCCTCCTCTACCATCGAGAATATGATTAAGAGAGGCTAGGTCATATAGTCTACCAATCTGGATTAGTGTGTTTTGGCGGACTTTACATGCCATAGAAATTCTTACAAATCGCTATGGTATGCAGGTTTCCTCACGATAAATAAATAACACCCAACAGTCACATACATAGTCCTGACCCCACACTAAGATCGAGTCTTTTGTCGTGGGTATCAGGAACTACGAGAGACTTGTGGGTCTCACAAACACCCAGACCCGAAAGAAATGTTTGTGGGCCGCACAAACATTTCTCTCGGTGCGGAGATCGAACCCGCGGCCTCTCGTTTCACAGGCGGCGTCTAGCTGACTGCGCCACGGAGGCTGCCAGGATAGTTTCATTCGTCGTTATAGTTTTATAGATATCGCTTAGGAACAAACATAAATCGTATGTTTAATAAGCTATGCTATATCAATAAAAAATAGGCGTCTAAAACTCAATAGTTTCTATGCAATATAGACAATATCTATCCGTATTTGACAGCGAATCTGGCTCAATGATGTATGACTATAAATCTGATTAGATTAAATCGATCGATCATTCGTGAGAATTCTAGACGCTTCGCGTATCTAGGATGCCTGCGTGATCTACATTTTGGCATTATCTTGCTATTTGTTCGTACGCGGTGCCAAAGTAAGAAGTGTTTGAAATTGGTTTCGATTTTAGGAAAACATTTTAATATTGGAAGTTTTATTGATGTTTTCATGTAGTTGCATATAACATGTAATTGCTTAGTAAATAGGTAATTCGGAGATGCAAATATAATACTTTTTAAGGTTATTAATATTATGCGGTCCATAGAATTAAAAAACTAATTTTGTTCCATTATGACAAATATATGTTACATCCATTGAGTTACACAACTGGAGGGGACATCAAGACCAAATAGTTTGGAACATTCGCAAGAGTACATGTACCGTTAGGCTGTCAGTCGTCCTTGACGTTTCAGCGAAGACGGACCTAATTAGGTGTAAATATAATTGGTCCATAAATGCCATATTGCGTGCTAAAAACGTGCAAAAACCATTCCAGAACAATAGGAAGAAAAGATGGAGTTTCATTCCATAGGTAAATCAACCATAATTTAAATAAAGAAGCACGAAATTAAATTTAAGAAATTATTTACCGGAGTCGTTTTGACAACCGCCATTTTTGAGTGAAATTATAGACTAATATTAATGTAGTGACAGATAGGTAAAAATTGAAGTTTTCGTATAGGGATAGTGGATATTGTATGTGATGATGGGATATATATTTTTAAAAATTCTAATTTATTTTCAATACAAAAATGTGGCACATTTGGCATTTTAATTATAGTTTCCGTTAACTTTATATATTTAATTAATTGGTTAATTGTATATTTATTGTTATAATGTTTTTTTTTCCGAAATAAAGAAAATAAAATTAAACTGTAAATTCAATATAAGAATTTATAGGCTCTATCAGGCGTATATAGATGTAGGTAGAAATTTCTGAAGTGTCGCATCTGCTACAATGCCGACTTTATCTATACTTCGCTGTCATATTGAAATGAGCACAATTTTTCTTCTACGTGTCCGCTCCAATTGTAATACCTCAATGGTTACATCATATCAATCATATTTTAGTATTATTATACAAAAAATACTGTAATAGAATGGCTGAATTTAGTATTGGAATCAAAATTTGGAATTATTTACTCCTATAATCGGTAAAGTTATTTAAAGCCACTTTTAAATCACTTCTCGCCATGTACAATCGACCCAAACTCACAATAATTAAATTACAATTGTATCTCACACTACCGTCATTTAATTGCGCGTCTCGCTGACATTATCCATCGCGGCGCACGTCACACCTGTCAACTTGACAGATGTGACAGCTGTCAAACGGCGCGCGTGCGTCGGAATCAATTTGAGATACCGTTATGTGTTTACTATGGTATGATTCGTTTTCTGCGGTTTGGAAGTAGAATTATGTGACGGAATTTGTTTTTAAAAGTCTTTGTCAAGTAAGGAGATAATTCACTTGAAGTTTAAGAAAATTCACTTACTGACTTTTTGAAGTATTTGTTAGTCCGGCCAAAATAGACATTGGCCCTGAATTTTTATTAGAAATGAGTACATTTTAGAGATAATAGTATAAGATAATTTTAGTAGATAAATCAGATATTTTTATCATAAAAGTAACCGTTTGATCAATAAAATCTAAAAACCCGTTTTTGCGACTTTTGACATGAATTAAAAAAAAAACATTAAAGTCATATCCCTTACGTGTCTGTAAATTTTGTTTGTATGATCTTCGTTCGATGTTGTACGATTTATTATTAGATTAGATTTCATCATCATCATCATCATCATCATCATCAGCCTATTCGCGTCCACTGCTGGACATAGACCTCTCCTATGGCACGCCACTGGGCTCGATCTTCAGCCCAACGCCTCCAACCGCTACCAGCAAGAAGCTTATACCCAAATGGAGATTGCATTCCGTATACAAAGGTGAAGCACAAAAATTTGACCTTGAATGAAGTCGCTGTTGCCTGCTATCCTTTTCTTTAGAGTGACAATGAATGAACTTTTTGTGAACTTTATTCATTGTCACTCTTAAGAAAAGGATAGCAGGCAACACCGACGTCATTCAAGGTCAAATTTTTGAGCTTCAGTGTTTTATACGGAATGCAATCTCCATTTGGGTATAAGCTTCTTGGCTACCAGCCATCTTTCGGATATCATCATCGGATTAGATTTATATTAGTATAATACTCGAAGTCAAGGAATACAGTAGTTTATTGTTATAACTTGAACGTTATTTATTCATGACAAGAAAATTGAGGTGAATTGAAGTTATAATTATAAATGGTGAGTTCTACAATCAGTAGATTAACTTTGACATATTAACAGCTTCTGTGTAGAAAATATGTCAAAATTACTTACAATAGAATTATTATGATGATTGAAAGGTAGGATTTGAGCCGGTTTTCTTGTAACATATTTCTTTTTAACCGATTTCAAAAAGGGGGAGGTTGTCATTTCGACTGTATGTTTTTTTCATTAACTTTACGCCTTGTTAATTAGTAATTAAATTTGAGTAAGTATTGCGTCTAGACTCCCAAAATTTCATATGAATGAAATAAATTAGGGGGAAACCGGGAGACTTGCCCAGGAGGGAGAGTTGAGCCGTCTTTCAAAATTGTATTTAAATTTACCTCGAACGAAACGTCAACACATTCATTGGTCACACGCGAAAGGCTAATCATATGTATGCAGCCATTTTGCATCAAGATGGTGTGGTTCGTCAATGACAATGTAAAACGTGTTTTTATCGGTGCGGAGTATATTTTTATAATTTAAGTGGTTTTACGATTGCTGTCATATTTACTGAGGTACGTATTGTGTGTTGCTATTATTATATTATCAGATAAATGTAGTTGGACGTGTGCTAAGTGTTTTTGCTCTACGATCGGGGATTTTTGTTTGGCATAACCTAAATGGGAAATTAATGTGAGCGGGACAGTTGAACCAGGGTGGTTGCGGGAGACTTGCTCAGTGGTTCATGTCTACCTTTGCAGGGAACTTATACTTAATTTTGTTTCATTGTTCTTTTTCTGTCTTAATATATATTTTTTTCCATTTTTGCAGTACCTTATAAGATGCTTTTTCAATACAAGCCTGAAAATGCACGCAAACGAAAAAAATTTACAAAAGTGGAGTTGCAAAATGCCTTAGATGAAATTAAGGGAGGCGCTTCTATTAGAAAATTATATTAAATATGACATAGATAGAAGTACATTGAGACGATATAAATTAAATGAAGGTAAAATTAATAAATTTGAAGAAAAAAATAGTCAGTACAAAGCATCACAGATTTTTACAATAGCCGAGGAAAAGCTTCTTGTCGAATATTTGTTGATCTGCTCTAAAATGCATTATGGTTTGATCAGAAAACAAGCAATGCATTTGGCATTTCAATTTGCGACAGCAAATTCCAAGAAATTTCCTGATAGCTGGACGAAGAATAACTCCGCCGGGAAAGACTGGTTCCGAGGTTTCCTTTCCCGAAATAATTTTTGTATAATTTTACAAAAAATTGTTATGTTAGTTACATTTTTTTTGGTGGCAGTATTAAAAGCAAGTTAATTATTGTATAAGAAAAGATAATAAAACTACGATTGAAGTTGAAAATTGCTTTTATATTCCATAAAAATACTATGGTCAACTCTCCCCATACCCCGGTTCAAGTGTCCCTGCTGGTGGGGAGACTTGACTCATATCTCATTTTTTATTAAAATATCAATAAAAAATTATTTGCCCATTTATTACCAGTAAAATGAAGATCAACTGTATGTACTAGAGTAAGGCATCAAATAAGTATACAATCAATTTTCTAAACCCTATGAACAAGTAGTTATGATATTTTGAATTAAAAGTGGTTCAACTCTCCCGGACTCCCCCTACATTTTCCAAGTATAATAAAATTTTCTTGGATATAATAATGAACATTTCGTCAGTCACACCCTTGGGTGTAATTTGGGCGGGTTCAACGACCCCATCCAATTAATTAAAGTTGTGATCATCGTCTATGGTAATGTAGAACATGAAGTTATAAGGCGAGATAATTTTTGGACGCGGCTTTTTATATTTGCAATACATTTGTCTTTATTCATAGAAAATTTATAAATCATGCCCTTATTGATTACATTATAATGGTTATTGATTTTGTTTTTATAAGTATAAATATAAATAACGAGAGATATAAATAATGATGCCAAACTAGACGTTTCTAACTTGAAATACTTTCACTGAAAAACTTGGAAATATGTCGTGTAATTGATACCGAAAAGTCGCTCGTAGTTAATGATACCCACAACAATAGGTTTAATTGATCATTATTGATTATTATTTATTTTTAGGTAAATTTTAATAAATAATATTTCTAGAATCTATTTTTTGATAATTAAAATTGTATGCAATGTAAACATAACATCCTTGCGATAGGAATATCATACAGAGACAAGTTATTCGTATAGGACAAAACAAGGAAACAGCTTTTTTATTAATATTTATATTTGAGTTACTCCAACAAGGTTTGTTACGTAATACATAATTAAACACGTGCATATCTGCTGCAGATAGTGCAATGTTTGTCTAGAACCTTCCGTCTTAACTAATGTGTGTTATAAGAACGGATGCTGTTATGAAATTGTTTAAATACATAGATACACGTACAGTCAGCAACATAAGTCGCTGCACATTCACGAGATTTGGAATTGTTTTATCATCCAAAATAATAATTATTTTCAATATCGTATGGCACTTCTCGCCATATATGACTTTACTTGGTTATATTTTACGTCCACAGAGTAGTACGTACAAATTTTAATTCATAAAAAGGTTATCAAAAAATGTGAAGTGTTCAGCGACTTATGCTGCTGACTGTACCTGTTTAACATGTTTGTACCTTTTTCTGTATGAGAGAAATAAATAAATAAAATAAATAAACATTATTATTAAGTGCGTGGTGGCCTGTTGGTAAACGGACTAGACGCGGCTGCCAACATGTTCACGGTGGTCGTGGATTCCAATCCCAGGGCACACCTCTGACTTTTCGGAGTCATGTGTGTATTGATAATCAATCACTACGCACTAAAACGGTGAAGGAAAACATCGCGAGGAAACCTGCATACCATAGCGATTTATAAGAATTTCTATGGTATGTAAGTCCGCCAACCCGCACTAGGCCAGCGTGGTGGACTATATGGCCTAACCACTCTCAATCGTATTCTCGATTGTAGAATAGGCCCGTGCCCTGCAGTGAGACGTATATGGGCTGATACAGATTAACTGCATGTGTACGACCTAATTAGAGCGTGGCGGGAATCAAAATTCACCTAAATGTATTTTTATTTCTTACCGACTTTAAAAAAAATTGAGGTTCGCAATTCTACGGAATATTTTTTTTAAAGTATCTACACCGATTACACTAAGACGAACTAAGAATAGATTTGGAAAATTATTTATTTGTTTTATAGGGTAAGATATAAAGAGCTGAGCACAAATTGAAGTCGTGAGCATCGCATGTGATAGATAGCTCGACCTGGTATTCTAACTCAAGACCCCACGGTTTCTAACTGCTTATAGACCTATGAGTACGTTCTATATTGAGGTGAAAAAAAAAACCACTAAAATGTGGGTGGTATTAGTATCACATCTACGTATAGCTACGGGAATATAAGCTTGAACTTATGAGTTTATTACTTAATTGGTTGTTATTTTCAAATAGCCTAACAGTCGCAATTAATATCGATCATATTCCTGTTTGAGTTATATATTTTTCGACACACATACTGTTGTGTATGTAATATTCAATAATTATTTATTAGTGCCTTTCATTTCTAATTTTTAGTGCCGTCTCTCTCTCCTTCTTTTAAATCCATTCCATAGTTGTTTCTAAGACATTGGTGTAGAGCGATAAGACCGCCATTTTACTATTTTGATTGTATATAATTATTGTTCATATTATTATTAGTGGACAATAAACATTTAAATATAATAACTACTTTGAGGATTTTGATTTGTTCATTATCGTGATTAATATTTAGATATCATATGCAAATGATTTGCGAAATGTTGAGCGAAATTAATACCTTCTCCACAATGAGCGTACCTGTATTTCATAGTTTAATGTACTTCTTCAGTAACAGGTGGGGTGTAGTAATGCTTTTGGAACACGCACAGACGGCTTAGTGGTAACATTTCTTCATTATATACTAAATATTACATTATGCTGCGATTTGCATGTTTTAGTAGATTTTTATGCAAAACGGTAATATGATGTTTTTATTTATAAGAAGGTTACGACTTCTCCAAAATACTTTACATTGTTAAATTAGGTGTCGCGTCTAAATTTATAACAATATTTTCGTACAAACCGTATCAGTGATAATGTGTACTGTAGAAATATATGAAGTTATGGTTTTTGCAGTAGAATATTATTTGATAATTTTAGATTTAATGACTTGCTTTTGAAAATATTTTTATTGTCAAGAAATGAGATATTTGGGCAGGCTCCAAACACAACGACACTTTTTTTTTCAAAATTTTAATTTCATTTCATCTGAAGTCACTAAAACTACCACACGGCTTTGTTTTCAGTAGCAGTCTAGTCTAGTACCTTGTATATTTGTGTTATCCACCAATTTTACCACAATTTCCCAGCAATATTAAGATGAAATTAGCGTGAAATTTTAAGGTAGTGAAAATCACGTACGTGCAAGAATTCGGCTTACGTAACGAGGTCGTGATATGGTTGATAACACTTGTAATCTCGCGAGTCTGTGACACGCTACTAAGTACTTTCTCTTATGTATCTACATACACGTATATTCGGACGGCCTCAATGGCGCGTTAGTTAGACGCCGCGCCGGCTGAGAAACGGGAGGCCGCGGATTCAATGCCCGTATCGAGACAAATGTTTGTGATCGATAGGTATTTTGTTTCTGGTCTGGGTGTTTTTGAGACCGTGAAGTTTCTTGTAGTTCCTAATACCCACGACATAAGACAGGACAGGACACACACAGGACTATGTATGTGACTTTTGGGTTTATTTATTATTTATAATATTTTGTAGATAATCGTTTTATTATTAAAAATAGACGTATAATTCAAAAATTCACGTGATGCCCGAACTGGGAAACAAACCCATGACCTTGTTAGGGTCACTGTGTCAATGAACATTAAAATATTCATATTTATATGTCAATAAAGTACCAGAATTAACATTTTAATAGTTTCGCAATCTGCCTGAACCGCATTCCGGTACAAGTTGCGTTTTGTAATATATTCTATCGCTCATTGATTGATCGTTGAATGAAGTATTGTTTGATCTTTTGGTTCTTTTATATGCTAATGGAAGTTAATTTTATCGTATGTGCTAGTTAGCTTGCGGTTCTTTTAAAATAACCTTTAATCTAAAGAAATTTCGCTACCTATTTAGAGTCACTCTTACATCCCCAAAAGCGTAACCTATTTAAATTCACTCTTGTATCCCCAAGTCCCAAAAGTACACGCGGAGATACTTCAAGTGCCTACTGTTAGACTCTAGTTCTCCCGCCAAACTGTAGTGAAAATGCACTGTTTTATTCTGGCATGAAGGGCATTGTAGCCGAAGTAAATAATGGACATAATGAGAGTTATTACCTCATGTCTCAGGATGTGTGATGTGTGATGTGGAGTGCCGAGAATTGCTTTGTAATTCATGGTGTTGCTTGGTTTTGCTACTGTCTATGAGTGGTCCTATCACTGACCATCATGCGAACCGCTAGCTCGTCTCACCATTCATGGCAATAAAAAAAAACACAGGTATTTATTTCGGGTCTGCTAAAAACCAAAAAGTCTGTCGGAATTCCTGATATACTGTTTCAAGACTCGATCTTAGTCTGGAGCTATGTAATTATAGGGCGTATTTATTATCTAGAGAACCTTTTAGATCACTACGCATAAAAATCATCTGTGTTATATATTGATTTATTTTGCTCCAATATTCCATGCAACGGGTCAATCATGAAAACTTAACACTAAAATGCTTTGCCTGAAAATCCTGAACCTAGGGTACTTATGGCGCTTAAATATACATGTAAATGAGGCCAGATTTTGACTATTGAATATTCAAGTATTTATTGTTTTCCCATGTTGTATGCAGTGCACTTTGCAACATTGCATGACATAATACAATAATGTATCCATATTTCGCATAATGTGATTCCCAAAATAGTCTGCTTTTGCATTAAACGATTTATTACTGGACGATGTATGTCAAGGATGTTGTAATGCGCTATTGTTTTTCACCAGCTGCTTATTGTAATCATTGCATTGTATTTTATTTTCGGTGGTTCGGTATAGCAAATTTACTGGGTATAAAATAAATAAAATAAAAATAAAAAAGCCTTTATTCCATTTTCCTTTGTTTCTATTACATTTTTTGACATTTGTTTGTTAGTGTTTGTTAGTTATTTGCTTATAGTCTAATTGTTAGTAAGAATTAGTTTTTGCTATTGGATATGGACCCCTCTTCGGGTGAAGGCCTCCTCCAGTCTTTTCCATGCATCTCTGTCCTTGGCGATAGATTGCCAGTCCTTCCCTATAAATTCGGTTATATCGTCAGCCCATCGTCTTTTCGGTCTTCCTACCCTTCTTTTGCCTCCTTTTACTGGGTATGGTGATGTCATATTTTCAACCTATATATTTTGAGTCTCAATATTCCCGGTCCTCGACAAGAGCTAGACCAGAGAAGCGTTGGATAGAAGTCATCAAGAAAGATATGAGGGTCATTGAAATAAAACTATTATTTACGGATTTTATCGCGGATTTGGTTTAATTTTTACATATAGATATGAGGGTCAATACCCTTACTATTGAGGATGCCGAAGATCAGGCGAAATGGAGGAAAATTAGCCGAAAGTCGGATCCTGGCACCAGGTAAACAGGTAGAAGAAGAAATGATGTCATATTTTCAATGTCTGTTATAGTGATCGTTGGTTCAGTGCTAGGGCACAATAAGGGCCTCTTCAGTGCGACGCGGACGACCTACGCGGATGTCCGCGACGGACGGTAAAATGTATCAATCCTATACAACGTGTTCAGAGCGACGCGGATCGCCCGCGCCGCGGAGAGCTGTCCGGGCCTCTTCAGTGCGACGCGGACGACCTACGCGGATGTCCGCGACGGACGGTAAAATGTATCAATCCCATACAACGCGTTCAAAGCGACGCGGAGCGCCCGCGCCGCGGAGAGCTGTCCGCGCGCGGATCGAAATCACTCCGCGTCGCTCGTCCGCGGCGCGGGCGTCCGCGCGCGGACGGTAATGCACTTGTACCACAGATCAATCCCAATAGATACCAAATGCAAGGCAGCGGTTGCGCCCAACACATATAAGCTATCAGATAGATATAAACCGATGCCAAATGTCGCGTCATCAGTGTCGTCCAAGTAGTGGACCCGCACATGTCGTCGCACGTTAGCGAAAATTACATTTTGGAAACATTATATTACAGTTAATAATGATTTGTTCGATCATCGATAACTAATATTCTTTAAATTAATTTGGTCCCGAGCGAGCTCAATTTATACTGGTTAATGTATCAATGTCAAACAGTCGAGTTCGGATGGAGAATCAGCCCTCTCTTTTTCGCATAGCAATAACCGTAATAAGCCATCTTTTTTTGGCGAAATCACACGTTCTTCTAGTGTTTGACTCATGTTTATAATATAAATTCCCAGAAATATCGACATTGTAAAACAATAATGTAAATTAATTTTATTAAATGAAAATGTCACAAAATATATATATTGATTTAAATAAAAATTGCAAATTACCATAATTACGTTATTTTATGTAATTTGAAATAGTTAAATTTGTTAACAAGGTACTTTTACAATATTTTTTTAATTATCTTTGGCGTAATTAAATTTCCTTTTTTCCCTCTGGTTGTATACGTTTTCAAATATAATGGGAGGGTATTTACCATAAGTTTTAGTATACTAAGTTTATTGAGAATCAGTAGCACAAGCTATTGCACTAATTTTAACATACGTTGTATATATCGTCTCAAAAACATTCATAGTTCGTCAAGTGGGTTTCATCGTCACTTGTCGATATTACATTTACTACAGCCGTCGTCAGAATTCAAGAAACGGAAGTTATTGTAGCCCTTTAGGGCGTAAGGTTTAGTTATTTACTATTTCATATTTTTATCTGATCTTTTATATCAACACTTAATTTGGGTATTTCGCCATTATGGCATACAAAAATACACAGTGAATAATAGAAATAAAACCGTTACATACTAAAGTATAAATCTTAATCCTATTTTATTCGTAGTTAGCTGTTGCCGGTTGGTATAATTTATCAGATATGTAGTGCGATTCACGTAACTTTTTGACGCGCCGATCAAGTTGCGGTGCGGTTACAATTAAGTATACGCTTTAGTACAAAATGGTATTCTTGTAAGTGTTTAGCTGCGCGTGAACTGCGCGTGAGTTGCGCGTCAACTGTACGTCAGACGTATGAATTTTTTTTGAGATAGACTTATACGCGCAGCAGTAGAATACGCTAAAACATTTGCGTGACGCGAACTTGACGCGAGCGTGTTTGACAGCGGTTGTCAAAATTACGAGAATAAGGGCTGTTTTGATCGAAACTTAACCGCAACTGCACTGCAACTGAACTTACTATAATACGTGAATCGCCCTACAGGCCGGTGAAAAAATATTATCAAACATTTAACAAGTTGGTAATTAAGTTATAGAAGCGATCATAACACATGAACTTACTGGCAAATCGAACTATCGATACATTTTTTTATTTATCGACTTATGCTTCATCTCTCCAGTGAAGTCCACGTGACCGCGCTGCAACCCGCCCACCCCCCGCGCAGTTCCCTTCGTTGGCGTTTTCGGTTCGAAACAAAACTATCGTAATGCGGTATCTATTGGAAGTGATCTGTGACTTGTACAGACTTGTTCAGTGCGCGACGGACGGTCGTGCGACGCGGACGAAAAGTACTGTCGTCGTCATGGCTGCAACCGTGCAAACTGAGAGGGTTATACAAGAAGTACGATTACAACCATGTCTTTGGAATCTCCGCGACTCCTTGTATAAAAATAAGGATGCTAAACTAAAGGCGTGGCTGGATGTTTGCAAAGCTGTGTATCCAAAATTTGAAGATAGTTCAGGCGAAGAAAAAAAACAAATTGGTTTAAAAAAACAAACTGCTATTTGATAAATAGGCAGCAACCACCAACTTCAATTTTTTATCATTAGGCTTACTGTTGTAACTGTACCACTCTCAACCGCGTTCCGCGTCGAACTGAACGATGATTTGATCCGCGACGGACGCAAGCACTAATCCGCGCGCGGACCGTCCGCGTTGCACTGAATAGGGCCTAACTCTTCTAGGCTATGTTGTACTTTTTCCTAGAAGGGGTAGGCAGACTTGCAACAACACTCACGTTTCGCCACGTATTTTCCGTCCCATGATGTGAAATGGGGCGAACCTACTTCCATCAACAATTATTATTTCCAAAACCATTTTTGCTATATATCTACATAGTATTAAAATTCGTTTTAGCGTGAGCGTTTTATCAGACATTTTATAGCAAGTCCTTAAGGGCGGAAGAGGCGAGATTAGGCGCGTGTTATCGCATTTCGTAACGTCTTATCTATTGCCACTACTGTGCGTTCTCATCTTTGCTCGTTACTATTTTTCGTATTTTTATTTTCCAAAAAGATATTTTTATCTTTGTAATATTTTTATTACATTACTTGTTTAGTTTGGATGTGAAAGTGTGATGTATTTGGCTGTGAACCATATTATAGATCACTAGCGGCCCGGCCCAGCTTCACCCGGGTACTAATAGATTTCTGTACAATAATATGTACGTATTATACATATAAACCTTCCTCTTGAATCACTCCATCTATTAAAAAAACCGCATCAAAATCCGTTGCGTAGTTTTAAAGATTTAAGCATACAAAGGGACATAGGGACAGAGAAAGCGACTTTGTTTTATACTATGTAGTGATATCGTATCTTTGCTAGCACCAATAGTATCGGTATGTATTTCTTTCACGGAAATAAACATATTTTTAGAAAACGTTACACTCATGCAAGACATAATATTATAACATATTTTTCTACGCTATGCGTTTAATATAATCTTGCACTTTTGCCAATAGATGTGAGACCAGAAAGAAAAAGAAGAATGAGTATAAATATACAGGGTATATCAAGACTGCTACCGAAAACGAAGACGGGTGGTAGTTTTAGTGACTTCAGACACAATGCAACTAAATTTTGTGCAAAAATTTGTGATGATTTTTTTTGTTAGTTTTTTTCTATCGTGATATTAGGATGGCAAATACATAGTTTTTTCTTAAATAATAGTGTACACCCTTTTATTTTTAAAGTCGCTATGGGATACAAGGCTTTAAATTATTATTTTAGCAAAAACTATGGATTTACCACCCAAACTCGACAATATTTCAAAATTTTTTTTAATAAATCCACCCGGTTTCTTTTTCGGTAGCAGTTTTGTTATACCCGGTATATTCACTTAGTCCATGAATTTTCTGACAGTTTTTTTTTGCCGAAATATAGCTTCAATATTACTTTTAATTTATAATGCTGTTAACCTACAATTTAAGCACTAATAAACACCTAAAATATGCGCAATACAGTAAAATCATCGGAGACGCGATGCGCCGTAACAAGAAATCCAAAATGGCGGATTGTAAACAACAATGAACGAGTGGCATAAATCGAGTAGTTTAAACGCAAACATTGCCAATAGTGGTCGACACTCGCACGCACACAATCGATATATGGTTGAAATATATTAATAAGATGGCCAGGCAAACGATATTGTATGTTTTATGAATTGAAAAATCGTGTGAGTTGACTTGAAGTGAAGGTCGCGGCTGGAATGACGATAGACTTATTGCTGTCACATTTTAGGATGGAATTAAGTTTGTTATAAAGTGGGCGGTGTTATTGATAACTATGATTACTATCTCGAGAAGATATGCGTGATAAAAACCAAGAACTTGCGGAATCGATTAGAACAGATGAAATTTTATGTTATCAAATCCATACACTGGTTATTCTCTACTAACCATATAATTATCCGAAGCAGCACTTAAACAGAGAATTCTTACTATATAGGAAATTGATTAATAGACTTCTAATGCTGATCTTGCATTCCATGGCCTCTTCCGAACTTTCCTTCCAATCATTTCACTATTTTATCACTCGAAGGAAACTCACCTTCTAAACTTGATCTTAAACCCATAGTAGTGGTAGAATTTGTGTGTCACCATTTCACCAAGGTGTTTTGTGAGTACAAATATTGCAACAGGTTGCTGTTCACCGGTTGCCAGGCGACTGCAAGCTTTCAACTCTGTTAATGTTATGGAGGAATGATTTATGGTGTTATCTTTTTTAAATTACAATATACTGTTTTGTTAGTGTTATCTTTAGGACAGTGGTTCCTAAACTTTTAGTCTTGAGGACCATCTGTGAAACGATAGGTTACGGGTTCGATCCCCGCCTAGAGACTAGTGTGTGAAATACAAGCATTTGTTTCGCTGGATGTTTGCAAGACGTAAAGTCTGTCGTAGTACTCATACCCACGACACAATAATTACATACATACATAAACTCACGCCTTGTTCCCAGAAGGGGTAGGCAGAGGTGCCAGAGCACCCACATTTCGCCTTGTATGTTCCGTCCCACAATGTGATAGGTGGCGAGCCTATCGCCATATCGGGTACAAATTCCTGACTCTGGGCTGATACTGAATAGAAAAATCCAATATCACTTTGCCCAACCCGGGATTCGAACCCGAGACCTCAGCTTTGTAACCGTACCCTTATACAACTACGCCACCGAGGCTGTCGTTTTTAATGCGACTGTTTTATTGGTGGACTAGGTCCAAAAAATGCCAAGCACTGCTTTGTAATTCAAGGTGTTGTTTGGTTCTGGTACTGTTTATGAGCTGTCGTATCGCTTACCATCAGGCGAACGGCATACACGTCTAGCTACTAATTGCAATGACAAAAAAAATCGACTTATATAAATGCAAATTAATTAAAGAACCTCAATACCAATAAAAACTTGGGTCTGATGCTTGTGTTCGTGAGACCGAATAGTCTTAGCTTCTGACACACACAAGACTCGATCTTAGTGTTGGATTAGGTCTATGTATGTGACTTAAGTGTATTTATTTATTGTATACGTCAGGGTTTTCTACTGTGGGACAGTTATTAATAGTACATCAATACACGATGTCGAAAGGCGATAAACTTGTTGTGACGCACTTTCTTGTTTGTTCCATATGTTCGAGACATCAAGGGCTATTTATAATTATAAACTCTTTATTATTGCACCACAAAACGTAAAATAAAAATATTAAACAGATGTACATTTGGTGGTACAATTGGCGGCCTTATCACTAAAAGCTATTTCTTCCAGACAACCATTAAAGCAGGTAAAATATATTATACTCTAGTTACTTATACATACATAATACTAGGTATCAATACTCACTCGAACGCTCACACATACAAACACATGTAACACACACACACACACACACACACACACACACACACACACACACACACACACACACACACACACACACACACACACACACACACACACACACACACACACACACACACACACACACACACACACACACACACACACACACACACACACACACACACACACACACACACACACACACACACAGAGACACTCATACATTAATACATGCCTAGCACTTTCTCACACTCACACACTCCATTATTAAATAAAATATTTATTTAATTGGTTTGTCAAGACACAGGCCAAGCCTAATTTGAGAACCCCTGCAATATGAAGTTGTTATGTAAAATTATTATTTTTAATAAAGATTTTTTCATTTTCATTTTCAAAACAGGTAAAAAAAGCCAGGAGACATTTATACAGGGTATCTCAAGACTGCTACCGAAAACGAAGCCGGGTGGTAGTTTTAGTGACTTCAGACACATTGCAACAGAAAATGTTGAAAAAAAAAGCGACGATTTTTTTTGGTATTTTTTCCTATTCCTATATTTCGTATTTGAATGGTAAATTCATTTTTTCTTAAAATAATAGTGTATACCCTTTTATTTATAAAGACTCTAAGGTATAAAAGAGTTTAAATTATTATTTTAGCAAAAACTATGGATTTACCACCCAAAAATTATGATAATTAAAAAATCACAAAAAAATTTGTCGCGTTTTTTTGCGAAACTTTTAGTTGCATTGTGTTTGTATTCACTAAAACTACCACCCGGCTTCGTTTTCGGTAGTAGTTTTGATATACCCAGTATGTTATATTTAATATTTTAACTGCCTGTCTACTATGGTACAATTACAAAGCTGTTCGAATCCCGAGTCGGGCTACATATTAAATTTGTCTATTCATTATCACCTAGAAGTCACGAATTTGTGCCCGATTTGGCGATAGGCTCGCCCCCTATCACATCGTGAGATACAATATACAAGGCGAAAGGTGGCGCAAGGTGGGTGATCCGGCACCTCTGTCTACCCCTCCTGGAAAGAAGGCGAGAATTCATGGATCCTACTGTTAGCCAAAAAGTTCTATTTTTTTAACCAGCTGTCTGTAGATAGCAGAGGGAATTGATACATAAAATACATAAATTCACGCGTTTTTGTATCACCTTGTTGTCACGATATTACATAGCGTTCATGCGTATATCTACTAAAGTACTTATTTACAGATCGTTTAAAAACATATATATTTTAGTTATGAAAAGTCTTCTTCGCTCAAACTAAATGTATAATTCTTAAATTGACTTCAAAGCGACAAAACATTGGATAGCTAAAATAGATTTTAAAATGTCTATGAATAAGCCCATAAATATTTCCATAACTCAAATTTCAAAAGGATTCATTATTCAGTAATTAATCACCTAGTCCACTAATACAACAGTCACATTAAAAGCGAAAATACAAGCCATATTAATTCACCTCTATTCGACTCATAATAAACGTGTAGGTATTCTGAAATGGCGACGAAGGCCGCCACACTCATTCAGCGCATTAGCAAATTAATTACAATTGCCTTTTATTTTAACGTGAGCTAAATTATCTTGTGTATTACAAACATGGTTTTTAATTGAGGCGTAATTTGTAAAATCTAGACTGTCCCGCCCTCACACCCACCACTGCAACTCCTGTAAGCCAGGATCGACAGCACGCATTGTAATGACACCGAGCATTGAAGCTCGCCGAGTCTCCGGTAATGTCTAACTTGTCTTTAACCCGCAACGAAATCAATTTGACAGCCTCCGTGGCGCAGTTGCTTAGTTTCGAAACAAGAGGTCGCGGGTTTGATCAGCTGTATCAAGACAAATGTTTGTGTGCATCACATGCATTTGTCTCGAGTCTGGGTGTTTGTGAGACCGTAAGTGTCTCATAGTTCCCGATACTCACAGCACAAGATTCGATCTTAGTGCGGAGTCAGAAAATTTATGTGACTATTGAATGTATTATTTATGTAACTCCTGTAAACCAGGATCAACAGTTGCAAGCATTGTAATGACTCTGAGTATGGAAACTCGGCGAGTCTCCGGGAATGTCTAAGTTGTCTTTAACCCGCAACGAAATTAAACATAAAGTCAAATTATTAGGAATTTTAAACTTATTGCCATAATGGATACACGTACGATCTCATTCTTTAACCACTTTCATTATCCTTAAAGTATTTCAAAAGAACCACAAAGTAAAAATATTATATTAAAGTCTCATATCCAACAAAACGAAGGACAAGTTACAGTGCATGCGGCAAACCCGTAATTAAGCAAAGAGGTCATAACTCAGGTCCAATATGGCGGCGGAATTAATCAGTGTTAATGTGAAAACATGGAGTCCGAGGCACGCCACACCCCGACGATAAATAGCTTGGATTACTGCAAATCTTACCATGCAAATTCATGTTATAATCACAAGAATGAATTGATAAAGATAGTTGATAGATAGTTTCGGTAAACAAAATGGTAATTTTTGTGCCAACCAGGTTTCAGATCACAGGCAATTGTAGTTACAAAGATTACAATCTCGTATCGTATTTCAGAAACTACGAGAGACTTTTCGGTTACCAAATACCCAGACCTGAAACATATCCTGTAAAATACCCGTAAAATGGAAACGTTTTCTGTAATTTCTGATAATTACTATGCTAGACATGAATCTTGCGGTGGGACCAGGACTATACTTAAGAATTTGTTTATTTATTTGCTCACCGCAGACGGAATGACCTATTTAACAGCGCCGATGCCAAAAATACCAATTATAATGAAGTAATGATTACTAATGGATCTAAACCCGTGAAGCGAGACCCAAACACTCAGACGGGAAAAAGAGCACCAAAAGGCGTTCCCATTTTAGCACACCAAGCAAATCGGGCAAGGGAAATAAATCTCTATTGTGAAAGTTATTAACGTCAAAATCAATTGTACGGGTGAGTGATTTGCAGAAACAATCTGCAATCTGCACCCTTTTGTTTTTTAAGCCAGTGATTAATATAAAGTGCAGTCACACAGTTGTGTAATGCGGGATCAAATGTCAATTATATCCAGACGCGGCTCGCGAGATGATTCGAATTGGATTGGACAGTTCGGTGTGAGGAGAATCAAATTGGTTGGTGCATCATTTCGATTTGTGCTGATTCGTTGATGCGTTTTGAGGGATTTTAATAGAGTGGTGATATGTTTTAAGGTGAATAATATCGTACACGATTCCTGTTTTAGTTTGCACGTTTTGATCGGATTGATTATCCCTTAGTTTAAAGACTTGATATTAATTGAGATGGGTTGTCTGTATGCACATAATATATTAATAAAAAAAACTATAACTTGCTTGCTGTTGTTAAAGAAATATATTATGACTTGATAGCTACAACACGTTTCTAAGCGGTGGTAGCAGAAATTAACGATTCAAAAGATCTTGTGAAAGACTATTTGTATTTAATTTGATTTGATGAAAAACCTCTAGAGATTCTCTAACACCGTTCAAGATGTTCACCACTCAAAACATTATTTAAAGAAACCCATTGCCACGTTAGTTAATGTGTAAAACAGTTTCGGTGTAACAGAAGCCATGGCACATGAATGGCCCACAGAGGAACGACAAAGGGATATATTTTTAGGCGTGCGTCAGAAGGGCTTAGCGTACGGCTATATATCAATATCTCGGGTTTCACTCGCTTTGTGAGGTACCACTGTGTGATTTGTATTATAAGGATTTATTAGCTTTTTGTTGTATGTGGGAACATATATTTCGTAAAATAGTAGAGGTGCTTCATTCACCTCTTTCAAATCGCTGTTAGATGCTTAGAAGAGATCTATGTTCAGGAGAGGACTTTCTGGTTGAATTTGAATCTGATGGATTTTGGTTGGTCTTCCACACTTATTAATTTGTAGTTTGATTTTACAGTTTGATTATCTGCTTCCTTTTTTATGTTAGGGCCAATCAACATATCGTATATTGTTTGGCGTTTCAATACGCTGTTGTCATGCTGTTGTCAAAACATAAAGAGTAGTTTTTCATGTCCAGTAGTTACTCTAGCTACAATGTCTTTCAAACCGAAACACAACAGTGCGTTAAATAAAATGTTTTGATTTTAGCATGTGTAACTAGTTTTGACATGACATGTTAACCGAGTGTTTCATCCAATATTCTTGGGTCCTTGAAGCCAATCGTAAAACAATTTACTTTATAGGCAATCTTTGTCGAAGTTCGTGAGTTATTGTTGTCCCGTCAGTCGATTTTCTGGGTAACATCGCGCATTCAGTTTGCCCAGAGATTACAGGGTATTAAGAGACTTAACACAAAAAATCATGGAGTGACGAATGCAGTGCGGCGTCATAAATTCTGAGTATTGTTGCTTCAGTTAATGGGCAAGATACCATCAGGCGAGCGACCAGCATGTTTCTTTTTGGCTTTAAATTGTAAAAAGACGAAGTCACTTTTCACAGTGGTATTAATAAATTGATGATTGACGAATTGGTTGATTGTAAGTCTTCTGACAAATTAATTCACTCATTGCAAGATATTCCTATAACGACCACCGTACTTAGTGGTTAAGGATTTGTCAAATTGACCCACGTGGGATTTCGCCTTTTGAGCTAACCTGTGTATCATAATCTCAGCCACAGGAAGTCTACTGCTGAACACAGGCCTTCCCCAAGGATCTCCATATCGACCTGTTGGAAGTGGCCTGAATCCAGCAACTTTCTGCAACCTTAGCCAGGTTGTCCGTCCATCCTTTTGGCGGGTTTCCGACATTACGCTTGCCTGTACGTGGCCTCCACTCTAGGCTTGTGTATACCCGGACACAATCTCATATTGAACTTCGAATTGAATCCGGTATCATTGGATCTTCTGTTTCTATCTCTACTGCACTACAATTAGTAATTTTGGGAGTCAGCGACCTGATAATGCAAAGGTCTATGAGCGGCAGTGATCATTACCATCAGGCGGACCGCATGCTCGTCTGCCTGCAAAGGCTAATAAAAAATAATAATGAATTAGTCACTTTATCTTGTCAGTTATAAAAATACGTCTTCCTCTTCTGAATAAATGGACGCTTCTGATCTCAGATTCTAACTTGTCACTGACAAAATACCCTAATTACAACCATCTGATCTACCATATCTTATCAACACGCTCATATTTTCAAACTATTTAACTCAAGACGCCGACTAAAATACATATAAAATATTTAAAAAACCACCCCACACGTACAAGCAGACTAAACAATATAACAGTCGCGTTTGGGAATAAATTATGTGTTGGGTAAACAAAGGGTGTAGGACCAGAATAAGTTGACCCCTCTAAACGTGTGACCTAGTTATTAGTTAGTTAGGTGTGCTAATGAAGGTGAATTTTATTTTTGTTTGAGAATTGGTGACTGAACGTTTTCTGTTTATATAGTCCCACAAACTTATCTGACCCGGTGAGAGAGTCGCTGTTGTCGAATTTGGTGTTGCCATTAAAAATAGATATAGCAAGAAAGTGGGTGAAGTAAGATTTTTCAATCCGATCTTTAGTTTCAGGAAAATGAGTGGACCAGTTTCATTTGCATGTTATTTTTCTTCCCAAGATTTCTAACAAACCGCTCCCCATACCCTTAAACAAGTGTATTTGTATCAGCCCATATACCATATGTCCCACTGCTGGGAACGAGCCTCCTTTACAATTGAGAGTACTATTGAGGGTGGTTAGGTCATATCACAGGTCATATAGTCCACCATGCTGGCCTAATGTGGGTTGGTGGACCTACATACCATAGATATTCTTGTAAATCGCTATGGTATGCAGGTTTCATCATTATGCTTTTCTTCCACCGTTTTAGTGCGTGTTTATTGACTATCAATACACATATGACTCTGAAAAGTCAGATTTGTGCCCTGCGATTCGAGCCCGCGACCACCGTGAACATGTTGACAGCCGCGTGAGGTCCATTTACCAACAGATGCATTTTAGTCAATTATACGTACTTTCACTTATTCTATTAGTACGTACAAAATTCTGTTTACGTGGAATTTATTTTAAAAAGCTGACAACACAAGCCTGTGGTGGCAGCTACGCATTGATAACATTTTTTGAAGGGTATTGGTGTCTGAAGACGCTTTCAGTTTCAGTCTAACGTTCCTAGCGTCACATTTTAAAGTTTTCGGCATTTTTCACTAATTTTTAATAATGCAGGAAAAATAAATACATTGAGTAAACAACCAATGGCAGTTATGTCAGTGAGTGGCAGGTAAATTGTCAATTCCAAATGACGTAGTTGTTTCCACTTTTGGCCACCAGGCCAGATAACTTTGTGGCTCTATAGCTGAATTAAAAAAATGCAATTTAATTTAAACCAAAAAGGTTCCTTAACCATCCCAGCTAGAATTGTACCACGTTTAAAAATAAATGCCCGGTAGTTTTGTCAATAATCGCGATTTTATTTGCAATGCTTTTCAACTTGTATAGATAGGTACGAGTGTTTTTACCGTTTAGATAAGATCCCCAACCGAACCTAAGTTCAGCTAAGTGGCAAAAATAATGTTATTTAAGTGAGTAGCCAAAAATCGTGATATCAAAAATCACGACTATTGACAAAAATATTTTGTTTCTTTTCAAATTTTCTGCAATGTCACCTGGGGTAACGAGAAACATGTGGATTAAATACCATATATCAATAACACCCGGTACGCACTATGAAATAGCTGTAATTTCAAGAACAAAGAAAGTTTTATGACCATTTTCTTGGCTAAAATAGTACATTTCGAAATTAATAGACTGGGAGGAAATGATTACAATGCATCTTTTTAAAGTGCAGTTCAATCTAGATTTGAGATAGCGCATCTACTAATGCAAGATGGTTATCTATTGCACCTCGATGTAATTATGGCACGACGGCCTAATTGAATTTATTAATTGTAAGTAAAAGGTGGATATTTCGTATCATATCTATTTCTTGAAACATAATAATAATACAAAGTACTGATTGCAGAACTAATGAAAAAGCTACAAATCGAATTTTACCAAATTGAACCAGAAATGAGCTATTAACATAACAAAGAAAGTGGTTTAAGGAATTTTATAGGAATGCCAGATAAGGCCACACCAAATAATGTTGCAAATATTAGAGTCGAAACAGAAATTTAACCAGTAAAGGCAAAACAACGAAATTATTAACATACTAATGAATTGAAATATAGATTTGAAAACTATAAATATTTTACCTTTTAGAATCGCAATATCTATCAACAACAAATTATTTAAAGTTGGAGAGTTTTGGGAACCTTGTCTAGCTTTATAGTGACAACGGAATTGGAACTTAATAATGTAGCGGTTAAATTTTACACGAAATGTCAACATTTCACAGGGTTTTTCGTTCTTACAACACTCCATAGTGACACTCTGGTATACAACTGTTATAATTATGTGAGTTTTACAGCTGCAATTATGGATGGATATCTTGTCTTTTAAACTTTCCTATATAAATTAAGCAAAAGAATTTTACTGATTATAATTTTAAAACATATCAGTCAGTATGAATGTCAGTTTGAAACAATGCGACGAAATGTAAGTAAAATTATAAATGACTAGAAGTTGTATCACGCTAACATCGTATAAACTAATTGTTATTACCAAAAAAAGCCTACAATCCTAATCAATATCCAGCCCTAATTGTATTAATTAGTAATAAAAGCGGGAGTTCTCCTTACACTGGTTTGTCACACGTGTCGCCTCGCGGGGGTGACGGACGCTCGCACCGTAACACATTGATTTTTTACTTTCACGCTTATGATTAACGACTTGGAAACGGTGCGAGTGGATTCCACTTTGTTATGCCGCGAAATGAAGTTTTTTTTTTCAATAAACCACAGACTTGTTCTACAGGAAATAATTTTGTTCTTTTTTCAAAAGAGGTTTTTGTTTTTTAACTGGCCCGTTGTTTGGAATATACTTGGCTGTATGATTTTATTTCCTTCGATACGATGGAATGACTTAAATAAGATACGATTTTTAAAGTGTTTTATATAAAAAATGCACTGACAATATAATTAAATCCTACTCATTCTAATAAGTGGGAAGCATAAATTCATGTGTGTATTGGTAATCAATCACCACGCACTAATACGGTGAAGGAAAAACATCGTGAGGAAATCACGAAACCTGTATAACATATGATTGTATGAATTTCTAACGTATGTAAAAGTTCGCCAACCCGCACTAGGCCGTGGTGTTCTAAATGGCCTAATCACTATCAATCGTCTTCGAATGTAGAGTAGGCCCTGCCCTGTAGTAGGACCTACATATATGGGCTGATACAGTAAATAATTATGTGTTGTAATATTATAAAGTATGTTTAACCTACATATTCTATCTATAGCATGTAAGGACCATAATAAGCGTGGTTCATGACTTGATAATTGCGCCAATAAGCGTTGCGTTTGTCCATTGCCAGTGTCACGTTGCAATTATTGTCAAGGTTTGCGCTGTTTCTATTAACACTTTGTGTTGCCCGTTTAAAATCAACACTATTGTTTTTTATATATATTTATTAATAGTTATTATGTGTGTATTGATTGCTGTCAATCATAATTCACTGGTGGTAGGTCTGTCGAATGTGAGAGGCTGCTTGGGTGGGTACCACCGCAATGTCTATTGTCCCGCTAAACAACAGTGTTAATGTACTGTTGTGTTTCGAATTGAAGGACATTGTAGCCAGAGAAACTACTGGACATATTGAGACTTTACATCTTATGCCTCGGGATGGCGAGCGTCTCGGGATGGGATGGAATGCCAAGCCTTGCTTTGTAATTCAAGGTGTTGTTTGGTTTTGCTACTGTTCATAAGCAGTCGTATCGCATACCCTCAGGGGAACGGCAAGCCCGTCCCGAAATTCATTGAAATAAAAAAAAACTGCTCTCAATCGTACTCTCGATTGTAGAGGAGGCCCGTGCCCAGCAGTGGAACGTAAGGGCTGATACAGAATAATATTACATGGCTTCTCATGTTAAATTGAATTTAGGTATCCATTTCCCATTATCCGCAATGGACTTTCCATAACAATTAGTCATTTTAATTTCCCCCCAAAAACTTAATAGTTTATACACCATAACACATACTTTTAAACACTGACGCACACTAATCCGTGAAATAAAAGATCATAAAAATATTTAAGATGCTGACACATATTTATCTCGCGTTTATTTTATAATGGAGGTTTAAACAAACAGTTTTATCTACAAGGATTCTGAGAATATCTGTGACAAACATGTTGCTTGCCGGATGAGAGAGTAATATGAGAATTAGGTATGATATTTTGGTAATGGATAACCCGATGCTTAATGTAGGTGAGATTATGAGGTGTCTTTATAAACATGTTTAACGGTCACACATTACCCGTTCTTCTCTAATGTAAATTCCTTTTCGAACCGATATTAATATATCATAATCATATATGTTAATAAATTTTGAATCCATTAGGATTCAAGAAATTATTTTCATTTTCATTTTTCACACATATGCGTGATTTCACTTTAAGATATAGTCTTCGATCGTTTGTTAGATACTACGAGAGACTTTTTATCTTATGATATCCAAAATAAATTCTTGTGGATAAATCTCGTCGCAAGGATCGAACCTAACACCTGGTGTCTAAGAAACTTCGTAAGAAAATGGTTATATTCAAAATGTCCAAAGATTGTGTTGTCATTTTAAAATGGACCAAATGTAAAGAATAACAAAAGTATTTTTCTTGTTGTTATAATTTTTTTCAGTGTTTTATATTGTTTTTTTTTTCATAGTTATTAATTGTATTTGCTATGTCATTATATTGATTATCATCATTCCTCTTCTAAGGCTCTATAATAAAACTTCCTTTACCATTACGTAGTAACTTTTCGTATAAAAATCGGGTAAAATTTACACATTTTATAACATGGCAACACAGAATTCTGTCAATATTCCCCTACATACAAAGCATCAAATTGTTTTGCATAACAAAGTGTTTTAAGAAACGTCTGGAGAAAAAGTCACGTGTGGATTCGACACGCATTCCTGGAGTATGATTCAGGGTTTAATATTAAAGTATGAGAGACTTAAAATTTTATAACTTTGTAATACTCAAAGGTTTCTTAGATTTACGCGAATGTTCCCATTAAAATAAAACTATTAGGGTATTTACGGATTTTCCATTTTTTAACTTCCCGATGTTTCGATTACATTAGCTTTGGTGGTCACCGGGCGGCGGGGTGGTCTGCACCCCTGGTAAAAAATCCGCGATAAAATTCGTAAATAATAGTTTTATTTAAATTTTTAATACTTAGTAATAAATGTATTATTGGCTTATGAATATACTGTGTAATAGTCACTATTCATGGTTAGTATGTGTAATATTGTAGTAGAATACAAGTATTAATATTTATCGGCTCGTTTGCTAAACACCACGTATTTACACGGTTTCCTCTACCAACATCTATATCTGTTCATATTCACCTCCGGTAGCGTATCTAATATTTTGTGATGAAATATAAAATTGTTTAGAGCCAACCCCAAACTAATGGAGGCTGATATTGACAAATTAATAAATATAGTTAGTTTTGATTAATGCAAAAAAGTTCATAATTATATTTTTAAAAGCCAAATTACATATTTCAAAAAAACAAGACAAAAGCAATAAACTCTTTTTAAACTGTAGTAAAGCATAAAAAAACAGTTATTACAAAACTGTTTTTTGTGTGAGGCTAAACAGGAAATCAGTGTAAGTAATTACAAACTTTTTAAACAGTAAAACATGTGTGGCTGGTTTAAATTATAAACGTTGGCGACAATCCGTCATTTTAACTGACGAGAATATATGACTAAAATGGATCATTGAAGAGAAAGGCCATTTCTCCCGCCAAACAGTAGTTTAAATGCTCTGTTGTGTTACGGTTTGAAGGAGAGTGAAGTCAGAGTAACAACTGGACATATTGAGACTTAACATCTTAAATCTCAGGATGGCGAGCGCAGTGGAATATCAAGCGTTGCATTTTAATTCATGGTGTTGTTGGATTTGCTAATTTCCATGAGCGCTCGTATAGCTTACCATCAGGCAAACGGCATGTTCGTCTCACCAATCGTGGTCATAAAAAAGTGATATTTAAATATGTAGAAGTTAAAATTGGCTTCTACCCTGAAAATCGCAGTTTCGATTCCCGCTCAAATAAATTCCTTACCTAGTTGTGACCAGGGACCGAAACCCATTCGACATAACGGTACCGGTATCGACGAATTTCGGTTACCTTTAAGATTTCGGTAACCGCTATGACGCAATATAAAGGTTACCCTTATATACGGGAACCGTTTTAATACCGGTAACCTAAAAAGACTTTGAATGCAAAAGAAAATGCGTTGTTGTTGCATAACAAATAAAAATCATACTTGTCGTGTTGTTTACACAATATCGCTGGATACGGTTCATTTCAATTTTGGTGGGTAATTCTGTTGAAAAATTCATGAAATGAGTAAAGATAATTGTGTGGTATAGTGCCATAATGTTTAGTAAAGACAAACGGCGGTATAACCACACACAGGCACTGCCCCCGCTTTGACTTATAAGGAACTTCGCATGAAACATAAAGGTAACCCTTATTTCGGTTACCGGTATGATACCGGTTAAATTCTAGGAATCGAATAAAATTGGCGGATACCGGTTACCATTAAAAATACAGGTATTATTTTTTTCGGTTGATACTAAAAAATACCGGTATTTTCGATACCGGTTTCGGTCCCTGGTTGTGACACTAATAGTCATGTCATGACAGTCCATGAGATGTTAAAATTAAAACATGCATGCACTTCATACATTTTACCGTCAAATTTTATTGTCGATCACCATGGACGATTGCTTTTTTGTGTGTCAACAAGTATTAAATAAAATCGCTTTACCCCGGTCCTTTGTACCACAACACTAAAGGGTTCTATTAACCCTCAGTCGACAGCTCGCTTCGTTAACCCCCCTAATAAGTATTACGCGACGACTGAAGCGCTCATTATACGGACTGTTTGGTTTTTTATTGTATTAATTGGGTTTTAGAGTACAACCCTGTGATTTTGGAGGGCTAATGATTGATTAATTGTATGAGTATTACGGTGTGACATTATTGTAAACACTATGGGGCTGGTATAGTTAATTTTGACTCAAAGCCCCGAATTAATAAAGAAAAAAAAGGTGTGACATTGCATGAATTCAGTAGATTATAGCCATATTTTTTTAGAATTACTTCTGACAGAGAATATTAAAAAATTCGTTGCACTTGGCAACGCAATTATTAGTTATGACAACCTCCGTGGCGCAGTCGGTTAAACGTTGCCAGTGAAACGAAAGGCCGCGGGTTCAACCCCCGTATCGAGACAAATTTTCGCGCAAATATTTCTTTCGGGTCTGGGTTTTTATAAGACCAAAAAGTCTCTTGTAGTTCCTGATAAACGACACAAGACTCGATCTTAGTGTGGGGTCAGGACTATGTATGTGACTGTTGGATGTTATTGATTTATTAAAATCGCTATTTCTGTAATAGTATATGCAGTACAATCCTTACAGTTGTAGCTTGAAACAATTATGCCGGCCTGCTAAAAGCATTGTAAACTAAATAAACGCATGACAGTTTGAGATGCAATATACAATACTTTTCAGTATACTCGTTATCAAAAGGAATACGAATATTCTATCACCAAAATATTACCAAAATCGATATGAAACCGCGCCTAAATTCCGGCACCCTTATTTTGTCCACCCCCGATGTCTTTATATAAATCGATTCGTTTTATTGGTTCAGAAGTCGTGTTAACTACGAGGGGTAACTTTAAGTGTTGGGTTATCGTACAAGCAATAATTGTTCACTTCATTGGGTTAGTCCGGTCGATAAAATACATAATACATTTACTGGTGGTAGGTCTTTCATATGTAAGAGGCCGTCTAGGTACCACCGTAGTGCCTATTTCTCCCGCCAAACAGAAGTGTAAATGCACTCTTGTGTTTCGGTTTGAAGGACACTGTAGCCTGAGTAACTATTGGAAATATAGAGACTATATTGTAAAGCCAAACATTGCTTTGTAATTCAAGGTGTTGTGGCTTTTGCTACTGTTTATGAGCGATCGTATCGCTTACCATCAAGCGAATGTCATGCTCGTCTCGCCATTCATTGCAATAAAAAAAAACATAATATATAAATTGTCGCCTTTTTCATACATACATACATACTATTGAGCGCCAAGTGCTACGGTCCATACATATCTCTTTCTCTTCTTCAACTGTCATTAATCTCTTCATACATGCTCGTCGGTTTCGAGGACTCCATATTTTTCCTTTCTTCAAAAGGTCTCCTATTTGATTTTCATAGGACCGCCTTGAACGTCCTCGACCGACTCCACCATCCATTATCGCATTATAAATCTCTTTCGTCACTATTTTTCACTCTATCAACCAGTTTGACCCCACACATACTCCTCAATGCTCTCGCCTTTTTCCTAGATGGTATAGGCAGAGGTGCTACCAAGACACCCACATATAGTATACACTTTCGCCTTGTATGTTCCGTCCCATGACGTTTTAGGAGCGATCCTGTTACGATATTCGGTACAACTTTCTTATTCTGGGGATAATAGATAGAAGAATCCAATATCACTTTACATATTCGACTAGAAATATTTGTGGCTATACAAACATTTTTTTCTTGCAAGGATCGAACCCGCGGTCTATGATTTTTCAACCATGCCATGGTGATTGTCACAGTCCATAAACTGATTAGGTAATAACTAATAATGACTGATTAAGATGTTATTCTGCAGTACACGATGGTGTAGATTTTTCTTTTAAAATCGGGTGCTCAAATGAGAGGGTTTAGGCCACTATCAACACCGCCCGCCTATTGCGTGTTGGCGGGTTCCACACATAGAAATTTATATAGAGATTCTCTATGGTAAGCAAGTTTCCTATTCCACAGACCATTCGCTGCCAAAATTTACTACGAGGGTTGGTTTAAACTTACCCCGATACGGGTTAATTAAAAAGTCGAGATGGTCGAAATGACCCGGCTAAACGAAGTTAACTAGCATAACACCCGCATGATCTAACGATAAGTACGGGTTAAGCATACTAAATTAGTATGAATGGTTTTCACTAATATTTCTTAATAGTGCAACTGTCCTTTTCTATATTAATATGTGTGACAGAGAGGGGCGCGTTAATCCGTGGGAAAAAATTTTATTATTTATTGTGCTTTGTTTATAACCCGTCTGTTTACATACGTTTGTGTAAACATTGTATCACGTATTAGTCATTTGGATGCATTGCAGGGTTAAATAATAATAGAGCGTATTTAACCCTTTTACGCTGTATTGCCGCTGGCCTGTGAATCATGAGGTCGTGGTTTTGATTCCCAGAGAGAGCAATTTGGATTAGGTTTTAGGGCTAAAAATCTTATTAGAATGGGATTAAACTTTACAGATAATATGGCGAGGTCGCCCACTATCATTTTTTGGGATTACATTGGCTTTGGAAAACTTTGAGTGGTATATGTTTTTTTTTATTGCAACAAATGGCAAGACCAATATGCAATTCACCCGACGGTAAGCGGTACGACCGCTCATGAACAGTATAAAAACTCAACAACACATTGAATTGCAAAGCAATGCTTGTCATTTCATCCTGAGAAATAAGATGTTAAGTCTCAGTATATCAAGTAGTTAAGATGGCTATAATGTCCTTCAAACCGAAACACAACAATGCATTTACACAGCTGTTTGGCGGGTGAAATACACATTGCGGTGGTATCTACCCAGGCGGCCTCCTACACGGGTATTGCTGTTTTTATGAGCCTACACTCCATGACACATGACAGTGGCGTGTGACCTCCGTGGCGCAGTTGGTTAGACGCCCCCTGTGAAACGAGAGGCCGCGGATTCGATCCCCGCACCGAGAGAAATGTTTGTGCGGCCCACAAATATTTCTTCCAGGTCTGGGTGTTTGTGAGACCGAAAAGTCTCTCGTAGTTCCTGATACCCACGACACAAGACTTGATCTTATTGTGGGGTCAGGCCTATGTATGTGACTGTTGGGTGTTATTTATTTATTATTTTACACTCAATAGTAAGAAATATCTTGCTCTATCAGTTTTAGAGTAAAAAAAATCAATTTCCATAGTTTATTGCTCGTTTCGTAGCTATTCAAGAGGGCGTAGGTCCTTGTGAGGTCAAGTGTAGTAACGGTTCCTCACATATTTACATACTCGTCTCTCTATGTAAGGCTTTAAATTGTAGGCTGTACTTTACTGATGTACTTATTAATACGAATCATTCCTTATCTAAGACCACAGGACGTCTATTGGTGAATCCTGGCGTTTTTTTCAATGTTCATAAAATTTGGTGTCAATTGATTACTGTCAAAAAAGTATTTTTTTTAATCTAATTATATGTTTCCTTTTTTACACTGGCACGGCATAACTGCACTGCGCCTGATGGTAAGCGTTAATGCCGTCCAGGCCATGTGTCAAATCGCATCAAACGACAGTCACATTCGATTCGATACAATTATGCCGGCCTGCAAGATTTTTATCAGCCCATATGCGTCCCACTGCAGGGCACGGAGCTCCTATACAATTGAAAGTCCGATTGAGATTGGTTAGGCCATATAGTCCACCACGCTGGCCTAGTGGGAGCTGGTGGACTTACATACCATAGAAATTCTTATAAATCGCTATGGTATGCAGGTTTCCTCACTATGTTTTCCTCCACCGTTTTAGTGCGTGGTGATTGACTATCAATGAACACATGCTAAGATGTTTCCGTAATAATATGTATTTTAATGTTACCGTTAAAATAATAGAACATTATGAGTTACTGTATTCGAATTTATGAATTATTTTTAGTTCTAGATTTTATTTTGCAGCTGAAGTAAAAAATCAGAAATAAAACACACTGAAATGCCTTTCCTGGTTCATAAAGCACAATTAAAGTATGTAGATCGATTCGCAGCATTATATAACTAGCGAACAACCTTCCGGTTCACATTTGGGTAATTAACACCACGCTACTAGTATTACTCACTCGAAATATATTCGTTTTAGTTTCAAAATGTTTTTGTAAGTCTGTCGCTAATTCATAGTTTATCTATCCCTATATTCTACCAATATTATAAAGGTGAAGGATTGTGTATTTGTAACTTCTTCACGCTTAAACGACTAAACCAATGAACTTTAAAAGTATCTGGATCGACGTTTAGACGTGAGATAAGGTAGTTGGTTGTGTTAAAGAAAAGTACAATGCATGAAAATTGAAACTCTAGTTTCGCGAAATATCAATAACTCGTTTTCTGGAACCATGCAATAAAAAACAGACAAAAAAACCACAGATATACGCCCAAATACTGGAACGCAACTTAAATATAAATGGCGCTTAACTACGTTAATCCCGGTTAAATGTACTGGCTAAGTGGGCCGTGCGCTGTTAAGAGCAACTTATTATTTGAATGGCGTTCCAGTATTCCGGCGTTAATGCTTAAAACGAATGTAAAGCTAGAACCACTAGTACCCCAGCTAAATTTCCCTAATGAAATGTAATTGTCAGCAATGAGTTATGCGTTGTTTCTGAGTAATGCGCATGTTCCCATGTTTATTGGTCAATGGGTGAGCGTTAATTGACTTGTCGCTCTCATTGTAGAGAAAGTTTAAGTGAAATTTGTGACAATTTCGGGGCATTTTAAGTGACTAAAGCACAAAATTGTATCGATTCTGTTTAAGTTTGCATGGATAAAAAGTCTGAAAGAGTAGGGTAATAATAATAGTATGAACCAATAGTTTGTCGAACTTATTTATAAGATAATGATATGAATAGAAACGAGTCTAATATAGTCAGGAAGAAAATATATTAAAATTTTAGTTTGACGTTACAAGTTAATTTTTGTGTCTTTTTTGCACTGTACAGAGCAACAACAAATAAATAACAAATAATAATGCATTTTGATAGAAAATAAAGTGAAGCGTTGAATATACCATTAAAATATTTATTTGCCCGATTTAATTAATTTGACCATTGCAAATTATTTTGAAAATAGATCGAGTTAAATTTTTTTAACGTTTTATTGAATGACAAAATATACACCATGTATCATTAAGCCCAAATTTTTTGTAAGAATTGAGGTTCTTCAATTAATTGTATTATCTTCAATGTCCCTGACTCGGGAATCGATTAATAGGTATATTGCATTTTTATATACCAATGTGCTATTAATTACAAATTACTAATTATTTATTTCATTGTTGCAGGTAAATCAGTCACACAACACTCGAGGAAGTAGGTCCACTTAATGTTCGCCGTAAATTGTAATTGTTATGGCGGCCTCAAGTACCGTCATTACGACATTGCATTGTAAGTAAACAAATGAGTAAATTGTCAAGTATTCTCAATGCTTCTGCGAAGAATATTCACATTACAATCCAATTCCAACTTTAATGCCATTGAAATAGGGCAAAAATTCAAATGTAGAGTTAAATTGCAACCCCTATAACTTTTGCATGTCAATTGAAATTGATTTATAAATACTGGGAATAGGGTCTAAATTTGCTTGAGTTTTTGGCGATATTGTTATTGATTTAAAAAGGAAATTAGCAATATTGGCCACGTGCCATTGATGGGCAATTGAGTAGTATATTCACGCTATAGGAGGGTAGATAGGGGCGTAATTAATTTTGCTGGTGATCGTTTATTTTTGGGTGGATTTATAACATAATCGAGTCACCCTCGTAATGTAATATTTTTCCTATTTTGTCAAAATCTCTCTAAACATATTAACAAACCTTAAACCGGACTCTATCATTCAGAAGGTCATTCCTTCGACACTACGTTGGTTAAATACATATTAGTTACTCGTATTTTATAAACTGGGTATCTCAAGACTGCTACCGAAAACGAAGCCGGGCGGTAGTTTTAGTGACTTCAGACACATTGGAACAGAAAATGTTGAAAAAAAAGCGATTTTTTTTGTAATTTTTTTCCTATCGTCGTATTTGGATGGTAAATAAATTTTTTCCTAAAATAATAGTGTATATCCTTTTATTTATAAGGACTCTAAGGTATAAAGGAGTTCACATTATTATTTTAGCAAAAACTATGGATCATCCACCCAAAAATAAAAATATTTAATAAAAATGACGCGTTTTTTGGGAAAATTTTAGTTGCATTGTGTTTGTACTCACTAAAACTACCACCCGGCTTCGTTTTCGGTAGCAGTCTTGATATACCCAGTATCTTGGCGACTATTGTAGATGGGTTTTAAGTATGCTGAATTTTTCTTCCACTATTAAAGCGAGCGGTAGTTAACTTTTTACGTGTATTTGTAACTCATACTTTCAAAGGAAGGTAACGCAAGAATTTGAAGCGATTTTGGCAAAATGTAATTTATTTTCTCTACCCAATACACACGAAGTCTTGAACCCATACCTAATATATTTCTTTTGTCGTGGGTTCCAAAAACTCCGAAAGACGATTCGGTCTCACAAACACCCAGAATCCAGATACAAATATTTGTATTAGTACGGGGATCGAACCCGCGGCCTCTCGTTTCACATCTAACAAACAGCGTCACCGTCTGTCAATTCAAAGATCTAAAGGTGCAGCCACACACATAAATCCAGTAAAGGCAATGACACACGCGTATATAATAAAGGCTTGTTTATTTGTCTGTAGGAACGCGGAACTAACTGTTCAATAGACTTCATTGGACTTGATTCGCTATTTATAATGGATGCGCGCGACAGACGCTGTGGGAACTCGGGCATTGCGAGAAATGATCCAAAATAACCGTTATTGTGAATGCTATTTTTGGAATAACGTTATTTGTAACTCAATTATTAAAATATAATAAATTCAAAAGCATGTTACTGGCGTATATTCGCAAATAATCTTTGGTTTCTCGTCATAAATCTCTTAAAGTATTACTTGAAGTCTTCCAATGTAAAAATTTAGTTGTTTTTTTTTTTAGACAATTGTTACTACAAGTGCCCTTTTAAGATGTTACAAAGGAAATGTAAACAAAAGCATACTTTTTCTATCGACTATTCTATTATTTGTCAAGTTCTATTCAATGTTGCAAATGCACAATGATCATTTCAGATATGCAAAAGTTTTTTATGTTTAGAGATACTCAAAGTATTTTACCTGACCATAAATACTTATTATTCGCACCAATGCAAAAAATCACCATGATTTGAAAATTAAAAAAAAAAGAACTTATCGCTGCAAAGGTTCTTAAGGTAAATTTAAAATACCGCAAAAAACATACTCTTCATCATGTAAATTCGCACTTGTTTTGCCAATTGGATAGGTATGCCAATGCCTCAAAACTTTATAAAAGACGAGGTTATACCGCACTGGGCTCAAATTTCAGCATGAGGAAACTTAAAACTTAGCAAAACTAGATTAGGATTTTATTTCATCTTAACATGATTTAACTAATTTACATTTATGTGGTGGATTAGCGGAGTTTTATGAATAATAGGGGATAGAAAGTAAACTAGTCAAAGAAAACCTAAAACATTTACCATTTGACAAAACAGATTGTTTCTAGTTTGCGTGGAACGTGTTCAAATGGTCACGGCACGCAACGTTTACCATGTTAATAGTTCACGAGGAGCATTAGCAATTAGCGGACTGTGCTTTGCGACTCACAGGAAGTAGTTTCTGTATAGACCTAGTTAATAGATTTGCAGAGCAAGGATCCAGCTTTTAAGCCAGGAGGGTCATATAGTTTTTGTCAGAACACTGGATCCGATTCCAATACTCGAATTCGTAATAATGATTTCTTAAAGGTTTTTACAGCCGTGATTTGTGAACACATACACACTTTTTACTTTATTTGTCGACATACAAAGAAAATAATAAATTCTGACAATCTGAAGCCAGTCCAGGGAAAGTGTTATGGCCTCCTTGACCCCTTGGATCCACTCTTGTTTCAGAGCATCTTTCGTAAGTGACGTGTTTATTCTGGACTTCAGTGTGCTTTGTTTGATCCTGCTGTCAACTTAGTATAAATGCTTGAATTAATTGCGGTACCTCCTCATATATTATCTGCTTATTATTTCAAACTTATATTTATAATAAATGAATATACCCAAATGTCACTTACATAGTCCCGATCACACATTAAGATCTTATTAAGTCTTGTGTTGTGGGTAAAGAAACTACACACGCATTTGTGTCAGTACGCGGATTGAACCCGCGGCCTCTTGCTTGGTGTGTAATCAACTGCGCCACGGAGGCTGGCACTTATACTTTGAAAAACGTCCTATAAAATTTGGTACTAAATAAATTCAAAGGACAAACGTTCATGTTTATAGATAAATATGTTCAATAATAGTCAACAATTCCATATTTCGTATTATCATTACTTGGAGTATCAGAATGTATAATTAATTCGGCAAAACTAAACCCAAATTAGAAATAATATTTGTCAATCACAAACAGTTACTTCCATCCAAACTCCCAACATTTCGTCCCACAACCCGCCCACTACACAACCCAACATTCGGCAACAAATAATCAATGACAAGTTCAAACACGGAATTCACGATTCAATAATAATCTGCTAATTAACTCAACACGCGAGAATAGCATATAACGAGTGCTATAGTAGCGTAAAATTAGCACAATTATAACAGTTTCGTAACGTTATTGGAAAGTTCTGAATCACCGCGGCATCTCAGCTGATTTTGCATTCGTCTCAGGTCTTGTTTGTAGAGACTGCTCGGTACGCGGCTATGAATTAAACAGGTTAATTAGCTAAAATAACACATTATTTACACTACGAGAAAGCGTTAAATCAAGTATTTTTAGTGACTCGTGCTGTCATTTTTAATAATTGTTATGAGATACCATTTTATTAAATACATGTGGGTTTTCCAGCTTAAAAAAGCTTTTATTTATTTTTATCTAGTACTCTGTATCGTTCTATTCGTATATTATACAATTTTATGATTAATGACTTACCTGTGGCTCTTTTGTTTATCACTTTCGTGATATTTTTACGTCATAACTTTTAAATGCACATGGCCCGCTGTGTTTTGTTTCTACACTAAGCATACAAAATCTTAACCAACATAAATCTCAACCTGTGAATAAATTCTACAACAGGACAACGGACATTCCGTTTAAATAAAAACAGGTAAACAAAAACAATAGTGAATGAATTTTACTCAATGCGTACGTTGACATCGTGTCGGCCATTTTAAATTTTTCGGTGCGCGCGCTTTTTGTCAAAACGTCAAACGATTTATGGCCGACTTCCGACTTTTAAATTTAGTTCTAAACCGTTCTTTATTTGAATTTTGAAACCGATTGTATGACTTGGGATCCCTTTGTCAATGACCTTTGACTGTGTATCCTGTGGGTTTAATTAAAAATGTTTTTGGACTGCTAATCAATTATTTGCGCAGCTTATATGACTATTTGGTAATATTATCGTATTTTATCATAAATGAGCATGTTGGAAGGAGTAATTAATATTTATTATAAATAGGCTGCGGGTATACAAAGGTTTTACCTAATAATCATCATGATATAGAATAGTTTTCTGTAGGAAATATTAATTATATATTGTATATAGAGATTAAGTTCTATGTGTATTCACTTGTCATAAGAGCTCTTTAAGTGCCTACGTGACCAATTAATACATTTCATTTCATTTCAGAAAACTTATAACGGTTCTTAGTTTTTAAACGCTAACCCAGGGTTTCCCAACCTTTTTCTAGTGCGGACCCCTAGCGCCACTTTATTATGATTAGCGGACCCCTATAAATAATACGACAAAAAATCGCTCACATAATTTTATTTGCAAAAAAAATCCATGGATATATTACTTACATAAATTATTTTACTTTTTTTTATTTTCTTTGACTGTCTCGGTGGCGTAGTTGTACTAGGGTAGGGTTACAAAGCTAAGGTCTCGGATTAAAATCCCGGGTTGGGCAAAGTGATATTGGATTTTTCTATTCATTATCAGCCCAGAGTGTTGTGCCCGATATGGTGGGTCGCCACCTATCACATCGTGGGACAGAACATACAAGGTGAAATGTGGGAGTCCTGGCACCTCTGCCTACCCCTTCTTGGAAAAAGGCGTGAGTTTATGTATGTATGTATGTAAATTATTGTAAAAATGCGATGGTTGATGTTGCCGTTTTGCGGCCAAAGTTGTAATATTTGGGTCATTGTTGCTCAGTTGGAGCCTTAAATCTGCTTCTATACTTCATCGGTTTAGGTACTTAACTAAATGTAAACAAACCAGAACACGTGACGCATGGTTGTTCAACATTTTATTGCAATGTCCAATTTACGAATATTTTCTTAGTCAAGTAACAAGTATTAACAACAATTATAACTAAAACAGTAAAGAACAACGATGAACACTTCCAAACACTTCACCACTTCACGAAAACAGTAAGTACATTATCGCAATGAATAATAATTGGCTGCCACACATAACATACGATGATGCTTAGTTATCCGACTTAACGCATTATTTTTCATTTAAATAGTCGCATTATGATAAAGTTGTACTTCTCGATTTTGTAGCATAATATTTCTTGTAACTTTTATGAAAATGTTTTGGATGCCTGAGTGTTTGGGTCTTTTTTTATAGACAGACTGCATTATGTAAAATTAGATAATTTAATTTAGGTAATTTAATTATGATCTTACATAATTTAATTGTTTCCAAGCTTACACATTCATAATTATAATCGTTATAATAAAATTGAACATGTATTGTAGTTTTACATTTACGTAAACTTTTTTTTGTCTTCAATTAATTTTGAAACGAGAAATGGCAATGTTAAATAACCTTTTTTATGGTTTGTTTACATTTAGTTAAGTACCTAAACCGATGGAGTATAGTTGTAGTCTATTTCTGAATTTTAAAAACCATTTTCGCTTAAAGTTGTGGGGAAAGGCGACAACTGCTTCTGCTTAATCATATTTAAAATTTCGCCAAAAATATTTTAAAGCATATTCTTTGAATGTTCTCTTTAGTGTCGAATCGCAACTTTTTCAATTAATTGATTTTCCTGAACCGTTGTACGGCCTATGACGTCTGTAACATTGACACGGAATGGGTCCATAAACCAATTGTTACCGCGGTCTGAATGTGGAAAATAATCTCGAAATGAAGACTTCAAAGCTCGAAGGTGCTCAACGATTACTTCCTGGGTCTCTTTTTGCAACATAGCCCCGCCAGTTGATAGCAAAAATGACGAGAGAGTAGGAAAATGATCCAAATTACCTTGAGAAGAGCGATTTGTTTATAAATCAATTTTTTTATTGTTTTTTTTTTGTTGTCGTAATTTTTATGTTGTCTGCGGATCCCCTGAGAACGGTCCGCGGACCTCCAGGGGTCCACGGACCCCAGGTTAGGAAACCCTGCGCTAACCCAATGCCAAATAGATTCTCTTCACCTTTGAGATTCTCGTCAAAAGCTGTAAAGTACACAGGTTATCTCACCTTGTTTTTCTTTTAGATCTACATAATATTAAATGGGCTGATTAAACTACATACATTTTTTAAAATATTTGGATTTAATGTTTCGTCATCATTTTGTCGTAGTTTGTTTTAAGTTTGTTTGTTTGTTTGTTTGAAGTGCGTGGTGGCCTGTTGGTAAACGGACTAGACGCAGCTGCCAGCATGTTCACGGTGGTCGCGGGTTCGAATCCCAGGGCACACCTCTGACTTTTCGGAGTCATGTGTGTATTGATAGTCAATCACCACGCACTAAAACGGTGAAGGAAAACATCGTGAGGAAACCTGCATACCATAGCGATTCATAGGAGTTTCTATGGTGTGTAAGTCTGCCAACCCGCACTAGGCCAGCGTGGTGGACTATATAGCCTAACCACTCTCAATCGTATTCTCAATTGAAGAGTAGGCCCGTGCCCTGCAGTGGGACGTATATGGGCTGATACAGTACAGTACAGTACATCATTTTGTCTACCCCCCTTTATTTACTACTGTGAATATAAGTTTTCTGTGCATTTTCTTTTAATTTAATAAATAATTCAGAAGCAATAAAACCCGCAACCTAAACATAAAAATTCTACGTTGACAACTAGACTATCGTTCATCATAAAATCAAATCTTATTTGCTATTCATAGTATAATGAATCGATCTTTTTAACAATCGATTCGGTCGCGCTCCGTCGGCCTGTTCCGATGATCGATTCGAACACTTTGGGCCATTTACATATTTATAAGATATTATGCTGTAGTTGGTTTAGTTTTTGTGATGGTTTTATGATTTTCGACGAAGTAACCATGTTTGAATGTATTCGTAGTTTTATAGAATCACGAGTGAATAGTCATACTATTTTGAGCATAGCTATTTCTTCATCAACTTTGAAGTCATTCGTTATTACAGTAGCAAAGTTATTCCTACTTTCTTGTGTTGAATGAATTCTCTTTTCCCCGTTTTGAGAGATTTCAGACCACGTGGAAAGAATCCAGGTTGTCCCACCATTAATGACCTAAATATGAGCTAAAAATCATGAACTTCATTATCTCCTACGTGTATAATTATGTTTATTCCTTTAGCTTTAGAGGTGAGTAGAGTGCCTTTAGCAAAACTCAGAATTTTCCAAACTTATGGCTCAAAGATCGATTGCTTTGCCATCATACTATCTCTTTCTGCTACTTAAGAGATTAAAAGAAATCCCAAATGGTGTGGAATCACGTAATTAGAAGGCTATTGGCCTTGATAAAGCTTTTTCCAATTTGCCTAATGGATTGAAGCCAAATACGAAATTAGATTTGACGCAACACAAACCAAAATGTATTTCATCTGATTTGTTCGTCGTAATTAGTGAGATTGAATGGTAATTAATTTGTTTTTGGGCTTATTGGCTTAATAGACGAGCAATGCTAGGTATAGATTGTGAATAGCAGAGCTCTGGATTTGATTTCCTTTGGATAATTTTTGTCATCGTTTTTCTGAAATATCTCGCAAGATTTGTCCAGGTCTAAATTCTTACAATGCGAATTGCGATGTGACTATAAGATATTGGGATGAAAATTATTATTAATAACCCGGAGCAGATTGCTAGTGGACATAGGTTTCTTCAATTACATATCAGTTGTTAGCAGAAAAGAACGATTCAAAAGATCTTGTGAAAGACTATTTGAATAAAGAATATTTTGATTTGATTTATCAAACTCGATCCTTGCCTTTTCTCATCCTTACGTAATAATAATTAATTATTTCTCGTAAATCCTGTAATGTTCCTAACCAAATATTATTCAGAGGGAAGAATTGACTGTTTGCATTGAACAGGCTTTGAAACTACTATATATGTGTGTATAATACAGGGTATCTCAAGACTGCTACCGAAAACGAAGCCGGGTGGTAGTTTTAGTGACTACAAACACAATGCAACTAAAAATTTCGCAAAGAAACGCGACAATGATTTTTTATGATTTTTTAAATATCGTCATTTTTGGGTGGTAAATCCATAGTTTTTGCTAAAATAATAATTTAAACTCTTTTATACCTTAGATTATTTATAAATAAAAGGGTATACACTATTATTTTAGGAAAAAATGTATTTACCACCCAAATATGGTCATAGGATAAAAATAACAAAAAAAATTGTCGCTTTTTTTTGCAACTTTTTCTGTTGCATTGCGTCTGAAGTCGCTTAAACTACCACCCGGCTTCGTTTTCGGTAGCAGTCTTGATATACCCTGTATAAAGATGTTAGCCTTTACAATTTTCTTACACTAGCATACATATAACAGCACAAACGCCCACGCGAATACATTATTTGCAATCAACATTTCTGTCACAACGCACTAGAAATTACATTTTAATGACGGCTTCCCACGTCAACGTACTGTCATTAGCCAATGATTAGTTAGAAACGCAGCAGATGTCTGTTAAATATGATGTATCTATATCTCCCGCAAAACAGCAGTTTTAATGGACTGTTGTGTTTCGGATTGTAGGACATTGTAGCCAGAGTAACTACTGGACATATTGAGACTTAATATGATGTCTCAGGATGAGCACAGTAAAATGCCAAGCATTGTTTTGTTATTCAAGTTGTTGTTTGGTTTTGCTACTGTTCATGAACGGTCGTATCGCTTACCATCAGGCGAACGGCCAGCTCGTCTCGTCCGGCAAAATTGTGTTAACCGTTAAGAAATAAATTATGACATGCTTTAACGGTAAAGGAAAACATTGTGATGACATCAGCACACTTAAGAATTTCACAAGATTTTAAAAGATGGACTGAGATCTGACCCTATTAAATAGCCGTGATATAGCTAATAATGGGTACTTCTAGGTTGAGTATATCGTCGTGAAAGATTTTCAAATCGCGAAACGAATTCGACAGTTAAAAATTCTTAAACGCGACGATTTAGCCGAAACTGCTATCGTATAATCGCTGATTTTTTATTCTATACGCGTTTCAATAACGTTATCTTTACCGATAATCTGAAACAAATGAATACACAAACGAACTTCAAGTATTTTGGACTACGAGGAATTTGACATTAAGCACGTTCTATAGCGGTTTTACTATGCTATGCATGCGTGAAAGGTATGTTAATGCTATTTAAATCTGTGAAGATAAAAAACTATACTTTTTTTTACTAATTTAGCTTGAAAAGAGGATTTTAGAGGATGTAACAAACGGTTGATAACGAATTGGATGTGCCCCTGGTATTGCAGAAGCCTATGAGCATCCGTGACATTTTACCATCAAGGCAGATCGCTAGTTCGTTTGTCTACACAGTCAATAAAAAATAGAATGAGAAAAGAATAAAAAGTCATTAGATAAAGGAAGCATATCGTCAGCAACTTGTCAATTATAGAGTGTTCCAAAAATACTCTCAAAGATTTCATTTTTTAGTAATGTGATTATTTTAGCCCTTGGAAAGTTTAAAGTCATCCAGGTCGCAAAAATCTCTGCAAAGAGCAATTTGTCCCTTTTTAATACTTACATGGCAAGATATTTACGCTATTCAGACTTCCACATAATATCACCGTTATAATTTACGTTTATCATCTTTATGAGAAATTGTAACTGCTGATAGTAATGCACATAATATCCGGGAAAAGCGGTAAAACAGAAATAGCTCCGTCAGTGGACACGAGGTCTAAAAACAAAACCCGTGACTTCGCTTGAATCGCAAAACAATACGTGATGACATTCGTATGAACATTAACCTAACCATTGTTTAGTTTGGAAAAATGTTGTGCCTATAGAAATATTTTACTCATAAATAAAACAGGTTTTTACTTTTCCTTCTTTAAAAGATTTTCAAAATGGGGACTGTAGAGTGTTTGGTTCGTTTTTCTTAGTAAACGTTCTTTAACGTATAACTAGATGACCTTAAATAATCTGATTAATCTACATAATAAGCAAAACAAAGCGCTGGTTCGTATATTTTTTTGGATAAAAAGTGCATTCGTTTTCCTATATGCTAATTTAGACTAAGGAAATAAATTTAGGTTGAATCCCCGTTTCAAGACATTAATTGCCGCCATTTTGCATTTGTGCACAATAAAAAGCACATAACACAATTTCGGCCGCATCAAATTTTGCATTGTCTTTTCAGATTAGTCACTAAAAATACTGCATGTTTGTCACAGCTTTGTATAAATTGTTTTACGTGGGCGATATTTATTGGCCTCCACACGATCGGCCCACATAAACTATGAAAAAGTTTGGTAATAAAGATGTGCTAACATCATCCTTATAGAACTGTGTTGTAGGCGGGCAAACAGAAGCGTTCCACTTTCTCTATCGATATTTTTTCATACTAAAGCACTACTGGTTCTAACTGGTTCCTAAACTTTAGTCGTGAGGGATTTTCACAAAAATATATAAAATAGGATTCAATAAATGTTATGGTTTATGAATATTTTGTTTGCATCATATTTTACAGATCAAAGCTAACGTAATAATAATTACTAAAAAGTTAAAAGACATATTTTTGACTAATGGTAAATACAACTTGGCATCTACAAATAAGTAGCTATTAAATGTAATCACTTTGCCAACGACGTTTAAAACCTTGACACGAAAATGAAAACCATTTTCTAGGAATACACCAGATGGATAATTTTCCATGAAAAAGCCAAATATTTTCCTCTAATAAATACGATCTCAAAAAATCCTCGGATAAACAATACCCAGTAAATTACCGAATGTAATCATCTCTGAAGGTTGGATTACTTCATTCGGCGTTGCCATGACAACCGACCGCGTCTCCCCGGCGCCGACAATCGCGCCAACCCCAAAAAGCATTGTTTAGTTATTGTGGCCTATATATCTTGTTACGTCATCTTCATTTTTCATGTTATCTGAAGATAAGGCTTTTTGTTACTGCAATTCTTTTTTCAAATATATTTTTTAAACTGCCAGTAGCTGTCACTTAGAATTGTCAATTCCAAAATGGCGACTATGTCTTTATTTTCTCAAGGACAAGATTTCTAACAGCCAATTATAGGAAAGGTTAATTGGTTTCTATTTAAGATAAGATCTTAGATAAAAAGAGAAAATATTTTAAACATTTTAACTACAGTAATTGGAAAGGCACACACAGATCTTATGTTATTTAAAGTATTACGTGGGAAATAACTTTAGACAGATTTGTTACATTTAAAGTACGATTAATGCAATAGCTAAAGGCAAGAGTACAAAAACCATAAAAAGACTAAAATTATAGTGGATATTGTTGAAAACCTCTAAATTAATTACTTGTATATGTTACCAAGATTAGGATCTTAGCAACGTACTGGAATGTATCTAAAGAGATTATAAACTATTTTCTGCGTAGTTTCACGGATTTATTCATTAGACCAATATTGTACCAAATACCTAAAATAGCAAACAACTACAATACTACGTAATTTAGGAACAAGAGTAATAAATTAAAGCGATACGATCTTCGAGTGTTTTATGTCTGTACCGGAAACTACTGGCGTTATTGTTGAATTTACCAAAAGGAAATAACATACAGCCTTCATTCCCTCTCGAAATTAATTTATATTAAAATCCACCTTTAACGAGCAATTTTTCTGTTCTGTTTTAAAGGAATTTTGCAAGTGTTTAGATAAAGATGTACGTAAAATAGATGTATCTATATAATCTAAAAATCTTCACTTAGATCCATTTCTGCATAAAAGAAAGTGATTTGATTTACAAACCCATTTTATTTATAACATTTTCATGAACTGTGGTAAAGTAAACGAAAAGATGGCTATTAAATGAGAAATCACGGGTTCGATCATCACACCCAGACAAATGTTTCTGGTTAGATATTGTGATAACAAAAAATCCTAATTTTATAACTATAAAATAAGCTATTAATCCTATAGTTGGCTTCTAAATATCTGTGTAATGATTAATATTTTAAAGTGCTTTTCAAGGATCCTACCCACAACTAACCATAGATAATGTTATCAACTGAAAGACGCATCAATCATACAGCCTACATACTGAAACTCCATAATATTATTTTACAATAGGCCGTATAGTGTGGGTTCCTTTGCCTCAAGTTTCTTAATGATGACGTCAGGAGACTCGGATTAAAAGGCTTATGGGATTTAAGTGTTTGTCTATGATATCACACAGCCTTCGTTTAATCTATGCGTAATTGATACATTGAGTGGAGAGTGGGAATTTTTTGATTAAAACCTTATTCAAATATGGAATGAATCATCATTTATAGTAATATTTAGTAATAATAGTTTTTCTACAAATGTTAAGGCCTAAATCATCTTTCAGTCTAGTATTTTGTCTTGTAAATATATTTTTTGTATGAAAATGCATTAACACGTATTGTGCAGCTACTAATTATATTTTTTTTGTTGCAGGTAATTAATACCATTATATAGCAACGATAATGAGGATTACTTTAAGGTAAATCCATTAAATCAGACTCATTTTTTTATTACATCTAAACGTTGGAAGAGGTAGTAAGAAAATTAAGTTTAAATAAAAATAAGATAAAAGTCTAGTACATATATGGGTTTATCAATAGCCATGAAAACTAAAATCAGATTTTGTCATAATTTCCCGCCAGTAAATTTTCAAAACTGATACAGTTGTGCCTGGTGTGGTTAAGAATATTTGGTTTAATTAATAAAATACCAATATTCAATCTTAGAGTTTATAAAATATAGAGGGAGCGCTGTCATACATTTGCGTCTTTAAAAACGTATATATTTTTTGTTCGTAATGTTGGTAGCACACCTATATAAGCGAAAATTTAATTAATTATTCAAAAATAAATTGCTATTAATACGGTAGTTGACAGTAAGTTATTATCTTAAAGGAGATTATATTAAATGAGTTTGAGTGGACTTCAATAGTTCTAAAAAAATGTATTTTCTTTTTTAATTATTTGTGGATGTTGGACAGCCTGTCAAATGTCAGCCAATAAGAGGACAGAAAGAGGTGGCCCGGCACCACTATTTTTATTTACATTTTTGATGTACCAACGCCCCCTCCATTAAAGATACTCTTAGATGTCAATATAACCCTGTATATCATCGTCATCATCATCATTAGTATCATCATCATCCTCAGCCTATCAGTGTCCACTGCTGGACATAGGCCTCTCCTATGGCTCGCCAACCCTGTATATATGTATTGATAAAGATGTATTTCTCAATAGCATGTATTTATTTTAATAATAGTCAGGACACGTTTTACTGCGGCATTTACAAAGAATATTACGAAATTCTTATTGCCGAGACAATCCTTTCGACCAATATTTGATGTTACAATGCATTGGCCTTACATGGTGTAAATTATTAGATCGTGATACGATACTTTGAGTGTTGCATTGGAATCATGTTATCGAAAATATGTTACTATCTAAGCAGTACCCCAAGCAGGAACATTTTGAAGTATCATATAGTAATAGTATCGTGACAACGATTACTATACTATAACTACTCCATATCGGTAGCATGAATCGATTAACCATACTCTCGTGAACTCGATACTATTACGTTACGATAGTGACAGATAACCTAGGGTAATGAACGAATGTTATTGAATGATTCGTGCGGAATTGTCATTCACTACGTGGGTACATTAATTTATTATTATTATAAAATACCAAAAAAATATAAAACATGCATTAATGTCGCGTAGAAAGGTTATGGAAATAAATTAATAAGCAAATACATATTTCTTGCTTTTATTCCGCAATATACAAAAATGACTCCAATTAATTATGCGTTTTGATTTCCGAACGTAGCAATTTTTTTTTATTAGTTGTCAAACAATTAATGCAAATTATTAAATAATAACTCTCATACATGCTCTCATATTATTTAAGTTATAGATAAAGATATGTACATATGTTTTATAAAATCCCTCTACATTTTTAAGGAGGAGAGCTTTATGAAAGTATTCTCTATATTTTTGCTCGTTAAGTTCCTCGGCAATTATTTTCACATATTATATGCTCACACTTCTCTGCCTTAAGAGCTTGCTCGACTATACATTGACTTATAAGCTTATAAGTATAACATAAAATGATTAAGTAGGTACGCAAAACGAAAATCAAAGTTCCATGTAAATATTTTATTTATAAGTTTTTTACAGTTTTAGGTTAGGTATGTTTTTAACTACAATAAATTCCAGACTTTCTATATCCTCATACTTGTTCGCAAGATTCCCAAGTTCGTTGCTTCGATTCCAAACAGTCCATAGTCTAAGAAATAACCTTCATATTTGAGTTAGGTATCACAATAATTATAACTTCATATCGCAGCATTGAATTTCATATAACTAGCGAAATACGGAGTAGATAATTACACACAATAACACTAAGGCATCGGGAAACACTAAGCATGACCGTAATTAACACATTTTTCCTTAATTCGATGTGTAGAAATGCAAAAATATACTCTCGATAATGTTCTCACGGTAAAAATGTCGGTGACAACAATCGTATTTCTCGATAGTAAATCGGCGATACTATACGTCAAAAATTATTCCTGCTACCACTTTTCATACATTTGTATAGTAAAACTATCGTTATTACCATACTATAGTATCGTAAATGTTTCCCGCTGCCATAATTTAGTTCCAAATACGCTCACAATGGCGCTGTTCAAATTCCCGTACAAAATTTTACTATTACGATTACTATACTATAGAGCCAAATGTTCCTGCTTGGGGCACAGATGTATTTTCTATTTATTGAAATTAATATGAAGTTTTTTTTCTTGCAATGAATGGCGAGACGAGCATGCCGTTCGCCTGATGGTAATACAACCGCTCATGAACAGTAAAAAAAACAAACAACACCTTGAATTACAAAGCAATGTTTGACATTACACTGCGCTTGCCATCCTGAGACATAAGATTTAAGTCTCAATATGACCAGTAGTTACCCTGGCTACAATGTCCTTCAATCCAAAACAGAACAGTGCATTGAAACTGCTGTTTGGCGGGAGAAATAGACATTTCTGTGGTACCCACCCAGATGGCCTCTCACATACAGGTTATCAAGAGTGCTACCGAAACGAAGCTGGGTGGTTTTTTTTTTTTTTTTATAATGGCTTGGCATAGTGGCGGCATTGCACCTGATGGAAAGTGCCAATGCCGCCCAGGCAGAGTATCCATTGGCATGGGACTGCCGTCCGATGCCAATGGATACTCTGAAACAATTATGCCGGCCTGCTTAGGTGCCTCTTCACACCACGGCGGAAGGACCCAGGATTGTAGGAAGGAGGGAACACGTGCGCCGGCAAACAATTCCACAGCCTGACGGTGCGGCACAGAAACGAATTTGAGAACCGTTTGGTTCGCGCCGGGATGGTGTGGACCGTCAAGCTATGGCTTCGCAAGCCAGCACGCGTGGTTCTGGTTAGGAATGGAGAGGAGGGGAGCAAGTTGAACAATTCCTCAGAGCACTCACCGTGATACAGGCGGTAGAACACGCTTAGAGAGGCGACATCTCTCCGGAGTTGTAGCGACTCCAAGTTGCTCGTAACGTCTGCATCATTCACAATGCGGATGGCCCGCCGCTGCAATCCATCCAAGGCATCGAGCAGGTACTGGGCGGATCCATCCCAAAGGTGCGAGCAGTACTCTATACCCGGCCGGACCTGCGCTTTATATAAGCGGCAAAGCTGACCGGGCGTGAAAAACCGACGCACCCTGTTCAGGACTCCAACCCTGCGTGATGTGGCAGATGTTACGCCCTCGATGTGATTCCTTGGATTGAGATCACAGCGGATATCCACACCAAGGATACACAGGTCATTCCGCACTGAGAGGGGAGTACCCTGAAGAATGGGGAGGGGAGAGAACGGGGATTTTTTGCACGTGAACGCACACACCTGGGTTTTCTTGGCATTGAACTCGACCATATTTAGTGACTTCAGACACAACGCAACTAAATTTATTACAAATTTTGTTTGTAGTTACTAAAACTGCCACCCGGCTTCGTTTTCGGTAGCAGTCTTGATATACCCTGTAGAATTTTCCCTATGATGAATCAACGAAAGCTATTTGAATGTTGCACTGACATTGTTTGGGACCACCCAGGTGTAGTGTTTCGCATAGTTTTGGTGGCTATAAACCCACTTACATTGTACAATGGATTGACACTTCATGAACGGATGTGGGTAACGGTGCCGAATTTTGGCACGCAACACTTTGTATTGTTTGACGGGTGCAATTAATGCATTGTTGCACCCTTGTTTATGGAGGTTTTACGCCCGAATAATGGAATGCGACTTAAATATTATGTTGCACTTAACTATGAAAATCCCGCCTAAATGTACTGGCTAAGTGGGCCGTGCGCTGTTAAGAGCACATTATTATTTGAATGGCGTTCCAGTATTCGGGCGTTAGAGTCCTATTTGTTAGTTGCATTGGCCATTGATTACTATTAAGAAAAGTGTTTTTGAGACCGAAACGTCTCTCAAAGTTTCATATTCCTATGAAACAAGACTTGTCAATGTGGGGTCAGCATTATATTATATGTGACTGTTGGGTGTATTAATTTATGTAATAATGAATAGGTTTTGACCCTTAACATTTACTGCCTTTAAACTTTCTAAAAAGATTTAACATCAATTAATTAGGTTTTTTTAAACATCTTAACATAGTCGCCTTAAGTTTATTTATTTCATACAACCGATTTAATAAAATTAATTAAGTTTAATATTTTAGCTTTTATTTTTCTCTTAGGCTCACTATAATTCAAACACAACCATAAAATTAATTTCCTTAAATTAAAGCCAGGATGCTCTAAGCTGTACGTGACAGATTCCTCGAACTTACATTTTAAAAAAGTAAGTATTACGTCACCGCTATATGGCGGTCACCGGTCACATCTGTTTAACACGATAACATCTCCTATTTGAGAACTATACATACTTTAATTAGTAGAGGGTGGAGAATTGCATATTTTTACGTTTTAATTAATATTTATGTGCTTATTGTAATTGATAATATGTATCCTGTGTTATTAATAGGGACATATTGTTTGAAATTGAAGGGGAATTTGGTATCGACTTAGGATTTTTGAGGACGTATTGCTAATTACTTAGAGTATTTATACATACAGGGTATATCAAGACTGCTACCGAAAACGAAGCCGGGTGGTAGTTTAAGCGACTTCAGACACAATGCAACAGAAAAAGTTGCAAAAAAAAGCGACAATTTTTTTTTTGTTTTTTTTTTCCTATGGCCATATTTGGGTGGAAAATACATTTTTTCCTAAAATAATAGTATATACCCTTTTATTTATAAATACTCTAAGGTATAAAAGAGTTTAAATTATTATTATAGCAAAAACTATGGATTTACCACCCAAAAATGACGATATTTAAAAAATCATTAAAAAAAATTGTCGCGTTTCTAGGCGAAATTTTTAATTGCATTGTGTTTGTAGCCACTAAAACTACCACCCGGCTTTGTTTTCGGTAGCAGTCTTGAGATACCCGGTATATAGATGGAGCGCTGTCATACATTCGCGTTTTGAAAAACGTCTTTCTTATTCGTAATGTTGGTAGCGCTCCTATATTAGTAAAAAATGAATTAATTATTTAGCAATAAATTGCTATAAATTCCTTTGATAACCGAAATTATATTTAGCTATTATCCTTTTAAAACGAGTTTGAGTGGAATTAAATAGACCTAAACTATTTATTTTAATTTTTTTTTTCAATTAATTTATGTATGTTGCACAACCTGTTCAAATATTAGCCAATAGGAGGGCAGAAAAAGGTGGCCCGGCACCACCATTTTTATCTACGTTTTTGAAGTACCAGCGCTCCCTCTATATACATATATATACTCTAAGGCTAATTATTATTTTATATCGGTCCGGTTGTAGATACTTTTTGTTTAGTAATGGAGATAAAATAGGGGTCTCGGCGGTTTAACTTTTGGTACCATAGATAATGCTCGCACTCGCCTTAAATCCTGTTTTGTAATAACTTTTTATTTGATTCGTAGTCTAAACCTGGTACTAAAGTCGGTACTTTAGTTCGTTCACGTTTTGAAATAGGGCCGTTTGAGTCTAGTTGACATCAGACATACTATTTCGCGTACTAACTGTTTTAAATTTGAACTTTACGTGATCCAGTCTATTAAACTACTTTTCTCCATTCAAGGCATGCGGTTCTGTCCTCTTATTGCTCATTCATCAGCCCTATATTCTATCCCATTCCATCCCTTTTAGCTTGAAAAAGTAGTAAATACACTTATTAGAATTCCTTATTCTCCCCATGAGAACACGAAATTTTGCGGGATAAAAAGTAACCTATGTGTTAATCCAAAGTATCAGCATACTTCCATACAAAATTTCATTTAAATTGGTTCAGCCGTTTGACCCATTACTTGTCGCGCGGGAACATTAAATTTTTACGATAAAAATTAGCCTATGTTTTAATTCACGGTGTCTAATACAAATACTAGCATACCAAATTTTATCAAAATTGGTGGTGGTGCTATTATTTGAGCCTGAAAAAGTAAAAATACACAACGTTTCGTATTTATAATATTAGGAAATTCGGTCACAGGAAGCCTATTAGGTACCAAATATAGGCCGCTTTCAAAATTTTCACAATGACCCACTGTTAATATGTATCCAGACACTTCCTGCAATGTTTAATTAGGTCAGCTGTCCATTTGTGTGTGGCCATCTCGAAAATTTTAATCTCATTTACTATGGGTTCTTCGTGCTGTGAGATGAAAGCATTGCGATAATAATTAAATTGATTTTTTAAACGAGAGGTCGCGGGTTCAATCCCCGCATCGAGATAAATGTTTGTGCGCCCCATAATATTTCTTTCGGGTCTGGGTGTTTAATACCGAAAAGTCTCTCGTAGTTCCTGATACCCACGACACAAGACTCGATCTTAGTGTGGGGTCAGGACTATGCATGTGAATGTTTGGTGTTATTTACATATCTTAAATAATGCATAAAATAAGTATTTTTTTAACTTTATTTTTAGTTCCATATTTTGCCACACGCCATAAGATCACAGATGTTCTGTAGTCTACCGCTCCTTTTTTAAAGTATTATCTGTCTACGTTTTTTAAAATATTTTTAAGATAACTCCTATAATATAATAGCGAAAAATACTTTTTTTGCTGTCATCTAATCTAACCAAGTAACCTTAAAAACTTTAACCGCTACAATACCATGTCACATCCGTATTAATGGAGTAATTCAACACCGCGGCCCCAGTATCGATTCCAATCTGTTTATTCGCCAACATCTGTCGATCTGTATGACCCAATGTGCCTAACGGTTTTATGCGGTATGTAAGATCGAGGTGATTGGAAAATATAAATTATATCAAGACTGCTACCGAAAACGAAGCCGGGTGGTAGTTTAACGGCCGATGCCAATAATCAATCGAAAAATTAGATTGAAGTCAATCTGGATTGTTTTCTACTTTTCGATTGGTTTGTTGTCCTGTTGCCATAGTTTTTTCACTACTGACATTGGTTATTGGCAGTATAGTATCAGAAAAAAGATTGAGCTGTCAATCTAAAACGGCAAATTTTGGATTGGGATTGTTTATTGGCAGCGGCTGTAAGTGACTACAAACACAATGGGATTAAAAATTGCAAGAAACGCGACAGTATTTTTTTTTATATTTATTTTTGAATATCATCATCGTGTTTAGGTGGTTAGTCTGTGGTTTTTGCTAAAGTAATAATTAAAACCCTTGCTTTAGATAGCGGAAATCCCGCCTTATTCTCAGGCGAGATAGGCAGGAGTGCTACTAGGACACCCACGTTTCGTCTTGTGTATTGACACGATGTTCTAGGCTACGATAATTTTCACGGGTACAAATTCTTATCTCTGGGCTGATAATAATGAATAGAAATTTCAATATTACTTTGCCCGACCTAGGATTCGAACCCCGAGACCTCGGCGTGTTAGCAATATCGTAGTAGAACTGCTAAGGCAGCCCCAGTAAAATAAATGTTTGTGTGTATTTCGATTCAGTTTTTTGTGAGTCAGTTAAACAGTTAAAAACAAAGCTTTTGTACATGATACAAGACTTGTGTATTCGCGTGAGTTTAAAACTATGTATATGACTGATGGGTGTAATATTTTTTGTTAATTTTAATTATGATAATTATTATTAAATTCACGATTAATCTGAAATCGAAATATGTGGGCTTAGTTCATAGCCACGCTAGCTTAAATCCAAATTAAAACTTTTCAATAAATTTATAATGGCCATGATAGTCACACTTTTACAACCTCAAGAGTATTTTTGCAAAGGCGTATATTATTGTAGATTTTGCTATTTAGGTGTTTATAACTGTCTTTATATGTAAAGGAATAACATGTTTTGCCATAGGCCTATCATTAGTATTTTATAACGGCTATAAAACTCGAGTAGCTGATACGTTGGGATCGTAAATATTTCGGCGGATTCCATTACGAAACGGTTTTATTGGACAAAAAATATCCAATGGATTTTAGCATCCTCATTTTAGGATGTTTTATTGTTTTGAAGTAGCTGAGATGGTAATCGATTCCTTTTAAGAGGATTTAAGGTGTTTCCGTGAAACATAAAATAATGAATTTAAATAATATGAGTCTGACATACTATTTAAAGCCAGCGTGATTATGGCCTAGGCCATCTTAATCGAACACTCGAATGTAGAGAATTCACGTAGTCATCAGTGGGCGTAAATATGTTATGTGATATATTTTAATATTTTATAATTTTTATCTGAAATTAATAGAATGGAATGGTTCATGTGCAGGTTGCAATGCTTTTTATAAATTAATAAATATAATATAATACCTCTTACACAATTTACCAATATAAAAAGGGTTTCTTAGATTTACGCCAATGTCACACATTGAAATAAAACTATTATTTACGGATTTTATCACGGATTTGGTTTAATTTTTACGGAGAGTCCGCCCCGTGAACGCGAAAGTTGTAAATCGAGAATGATCTAAGTGTAAAGTAATCAAAACGTCGGGTAGCTAAAAATTTTAAAAGTAAACTAAATCACGATAAAATCTGTAAATAATAGTTTTATTTCAAATATAATGAGAATCTTACCAAACAAGCAATTTATGCCGCCACCATACATCTGCTATAAAAACCTACTTTAGTAATACTTATTGTTTTATCACAAAAACAAAGAGGTTTTGATTTTACGACCCCACCTGTGGTGTGAATCCGAAAAATTTTGTATCCCTTATCGGAAATCGGAATTTTCGTTTCATAATTTATCATTTTTGACAAGTTTTTTGATGACACATATGTTTTTGTCTTGTAAATTATTGATTTTATCGGTGCAATATTCCACCCACTGTGGGTGTTTTGTTTCAAATGAGATTTGTATAGATAATCAACCCTTTTATAAAAGTAATTTTATTTCTTACGTAAAATAAAACAGAATTGAGGTTTGTTTTAAGGGTTTTAAAGGGATCTTTGGAATATTTTTCAATGAATATTACTGAAAAATATTATGTTTTTATAAAGTGTCTTTCTCAGCATCATCTAAACTAGCATACAATTTACGATATAAAATATATAAAGTAGGAAATTTACACATCCCGAGAATTTTATTCAGTATCTTAGGACACTTGCTGTATATTATGCTGCCATTAAACCAATTAAGCACAAAAATATTTCACACATAGCAATTAAAACCTTATTTGCAAAAAATACAGTTGACTATCGCACAGCAGTCTTCAGGCAAAAACTATTTATTTATTTCGTTAACAGCCCATTATCTCGTTTAGATTCGATAAAATCAGAAATTTTAAAGTTTGCCCGTCGCGTGTTCTAACATTTCGTACACAAAGGAGGCCGCTGTTGTATTTTTTTCACGAATTCCTCATACCTGGTAATGGTTAAAAATGGAAAGGTAAATTATTGTATTTCCTTATTAACAGGCAATAAAGTTGAAAATTGTCTGATCGTATCAACCGTTGCATTATGTCTGAGATGATTCAAATTGACTTCGGCGCCAATGGCTGCATTTTTGGGGATCTTAAACATTTTGAAAGGTTTTGAATTGGAAGAAATGGGAATAAGATTAGCTTTTGTTTTGCTTGTAATATTTTAGTTAACATAAATAACAGATAACGTAGTTTAGATGGAGCAAACTCGACTGAATAAGTAATCGAAAATTTGAGCCCAAAGGCTGTCTCTAATTTTGCGAAGTTATTTGCTTATTATCTTACAATCACTACGCATTTTAACGGCAAAGGAAAACATAGGGAGAACACCTGCTCACCATCGGAATCTTCACAATAATTTTAAAGATATGGAAATCCTACCAACCCTTACTAAACAAGTGTGGTGGACTAAACGGTATTTCGTAAGCCCTCTTGATTTTAGAGACCTATGCCCTTCAATAGATAAACCATATTATGTAACCGTATGTAATAATATATTTGTACCAACTGATAATTCAGTGTCTTATTTCTCGCACCAAACAACAGTTTAAATGCACTATTGTATTTCGGATTGAAGGACATTGTAGTCAGAGTAACTACTGGATATATTGAGACTTTACTTCTTGTGTCTCAGGATGGCGAGAGCAATGGAATGCCAAGCATTGCTTTGTAATTCAAGGTGTTGTTTGGTTTTGCTACTGTTCATGAGCGGTCGTATCGCTTACCATCAGGCGAACGGCATGCTCGTTGCGACATTCATTGCAATAAAAAAGGTCTCTGAAGAAATCCTTTGAGGTCTATGTTCAGCAAGCAACTTCCTGTGGCTGAAGAAAGAGAGAGAGAGACAAAGAGAGAGAGAGAGAACTAATAAGGTGACTACAATAATAGATCGTGATGAAAGTGACCGTTCATTTAGGAATGCAGTCATAAGCTCATAGAATGCAAGTTTATCGCCTCAGTACTTGGAAACGCGTATTTTTAGACGTGTCTGCTGTCGAGGGTTTTATTACTGGACCACGGGATGGGCTATTTGGCTTCGTTTGAGATGTTTCATTCGGGATCTTAAGAATATAGGAGTTTTAGATAGTCCTCAATACTTAGATCTTATTTCTTAAGGACCTACGGTTTGGTAACTGCTTTGAAAACTTTCACTCAAAAACTAAAGAAAATAGGGAGTTTTAGACAATCCTTAAATACTTAGGTCCTGTTTTTTAGGAACCTACGGTTTACGAAACGCTTCGAAAACATTAATAAAAAAACTAGGAGAAACAGGAGTGTTTGATAGTCGTGAAATACTTAGGTCTGGTTTCGCAGTAATCTACGGTATAGAAGCTCCAAAAGCTTCCAATTCCACACACGATAGCTATTAACAGATCTTATTTTATAGATTATTCATAGACAGTTTAAAACCTATTTCAATTATTGTATGTTTTATCCCAGTTTTTTCAACTCAGTTTAATCGAAGTAGACAAAAGAAATCAATAGCTAAAATGGGTTTTAAAACTTTTTACGAATAAGCCCGATATATCTACGTTTTGGAAACTGCTGGATAATTTTCAGTTACATTTTTAATGACAATGAAGAGATGAGCATGTCTTTTACATTATCATCATGTCTCCCAATTGATTAGAGACACTTCTTACAACTTATTGTCAAGTACTGCATGACACTGCACTGCGCTCATTATCTCAGAATTAGACATTCTCTGAATGTCCTAATGACTGGCTACAATGTCCTTCAAACAACAGTTCTTTGCTTGATGTCAGAAATAGATAAAGTATTGATACGTACCCATACTAATACGGTATCTTATTTCAAAATGATCTTACTATTCGTACGTAGTTTATTTATTTATTTATTCTTTTTAGTACACAATAAATATAACAGTTTATAGAGACAGTGAAACAACTAAGTACAAATGGCGGTCTTATCTCACCCAGGCAATCTCTACCAGACCAGCATTGGATGGATTTATGAGAAAGAAAAAGCAAGACAAAACAGTATCATATAGGTAATAAAGAGAAAAAAGCTCAAGTAAATAATACTATTACATACAACAACAAATGTATGTTGATTACAGTAAATGTTGTTTTGCTCTGAGGATAGACACTGTTGCTTATTTCATTACGTCTGCTACGGAGCCATGCGGTATTTGGACAATACAAATTCCCGGAATTGCAAAGGTACAAATTCAGTTGTTACATTATCAATGCGCATCGCCGACAATACGTGTAAAAGTAGCCTTATTGTAGGGTGTGTATATTCTTGGGAGTATTCAGGATATTTCGTTTTACAACTCGCAATAGTGCAATTATTAGAATTAGGTTGTCCTATCAATTTAGTGGTAGCGTGTACAAACTACGTCAGACTAAATACACCACTTCGTATGATTTTTTAAATTGAAATAATCATGATTTGCAAAGTCGATTCTTATCACATACTGAAATGGAAATAAGTTTGGTCAACTGTGGTCAGGAGTTAGGACGTATCGCGCTTCACAAAATATTTTTATAATCATGTTCAATAATTATCATTAGGTTACAGTAATAATGCTGCTTTGTCAAAAAGTCCTTGATTTTCATTATTCATGGTCACATCAGCATGCGCCCATAATGGTCCGGCTGTCCCATCCCGGCACCGGTCTAGGCAGGTGTGACACGCGCCCTGACCACTATTGTCCAGAGGGGCTGTAACCATTATTACTCGCTTCAATGAAGATGCTAGAATGTTCTTTTGAAGTTAAAATTTTAAAAATTGTTAAAAGTTTACTTCCAAAACGTGGGTGCTATTTTTTTTACAAAAGAGCTTTGAAGTCATTTTAAATTTGTTTTGCTGTTACATAATTTTAAGCACTGATATGTACCGTACTACTTTTTTTATTACTCAGTTCAACTTTTATGTAAGTACTATCGCCCCGACCCGGCTCCGTCCGAGTGCAAATACACTTTGGTGAAAATATTAAATCGTCTATATTCATTAGGGATAATGTAGGATTAAATTATTGACATTTTGCAAATTGTGCCAGTACTTTGAGAGCCTATTCAATGCAAACAAACAAATATTGATTTTTATTTTATTTTGTTTCGTCTTTATAATATTAGTATAGAAAATTGGATGTATAAAATCGATCCACTCATTTGTCATTATGTGTGCGTCATATTTTATTAAAATTAGCCAGTATTTAACCTGTAGTTTTTAACCTAAATTACAAAAATATACCACTTTTATTTAGCTTGCAATCCTATTTCAAAGTTTGCAAATCATAAAATTCTTAATGCAATTTTAAATGCAAACTAATTAGTGATTTCATGCGTCATTCATATTTGACTGGTTCCAAACCACCTAAATAATTACCCCCCGCAGTTACCTTGCTACAATTATTAATATTTCATGCATATAACAGAGGGTTTCAATCAATATGTTAAAAATGGTCATGAACACCGATGTTCGTAATCAAACGAAATTATATGCTAAGGGTTGGACCACCTATGGATAGTACGGTCGGCGATAAAAGTGTTAGAAAAATAATGTAGTACAGTTTTGAGTATGGTGATATTGTACAGAGTTTTGATAAAGTTTTGTATAAGCGTAGAATAAGCACTGAATGATGTTTTTTTTAGTTAGAACATTTTGTGTTTTTTTTACTAACACTTAATTCTGTCGAATTTTTTAGTTGAAACTCTTTTTATTAAGATTTAAGTCCAGGGTTTTATTATGAATTAAACACAACTATAAACTTTACGCTATATCTGATTAAAATAATTAAAAAAAATGATTTAGGTATTGATTTTTTTAAACCGTTTTTGGTACGCATGACTAAACTTAACTCATATTTGCATTTTTAGTAATGATCTCACTTTACAAATGTTTTTTTCATTTACATAAATGTAGATGTGCCTTATCGAACCCGAAACTCCGACTCGATAATCTCATTCGCCTCCTGCTAAGCTATCGTTATGTTTAATATTAATAAAATTATAACAACGTTTGATCTCAAAAGCATTATGTTAAGTGGATATCCATGTCCACTAAGGGGTTCTTATACTTTGCATTAATTTCAAATCGAAACCAATGGATCATTACCTTTATTACATTAGGATTAAAAAATAGATGCACACGATCATATTATCAGATTAGTGTAAATAAATATTATTTACTAGTATCTAAAATTATATTTTTATACATAAATTACTTTGAAATGTTTTATTACAAAATATTTCTAGTTGTTTTGATTTGATTTGCACTTACCATTAGGTGTCGAGAATACACTTGCACCTGGTAATAAAAAAACAAATATTAGTCAAGGATCCAGAGTATGTTTTCGATAAATAAATAAATACACGACACAGTTATATAGACCTAACCCCACACTGAGATCGAGTCTCGTATCGTCTATCGGAAAATACGAGATACTTTTCGGTCTCGCCAACATCTAAACCCGAAAAAAATACTTGTGGATCGGACAAATATTTGTATTCAATCCGATCTTATGTTTCACTACTTTAATCAATGAAAGAAACATCACCAGATTTGCAAGGAATTGTATTGTGATTATATGACGATATTTTTTTTAAATTTGTACATTATGTTTTTTTTTTCAAATATGTGTGTAAAATAAATAAAAAAACACGAACTAAGAAATATATGATTAACCCCAGAACTGTGAAGCTGCCATAAGCTGGTTTTTTTGCGATCATTTTAACACAAAATCGAACATTTTCCATTAAATAATACCTAACTGGAAGTACTTATATGGCCTAACACTTGTTATAACCTAACACTTGTGCATCCGACAGTCCACAAAAGATATCCCCGAGCGTTTCACTCACGCATTGTTTTTAATATTTTAATGGTAACGTGTCAAACGTGACTTATGGACTGCAGTTATCTCGCATTCCACATAATGGAACTCCTGACACACCGATTAAAAATATCACAGAATAAATACAGTCGTAAAGTCCTAACCTCGCGGTATCAAGTCTTTTCTATCAGAAACGACAACTTAAATAAGTCTTTTGACAAGAAGGGGTAGGCAGACGTGCTACCAAGACATCCACATTTCGCCTTTCACCCCACGATGTGATAGGCTATCGCTATGTCGGACACAAATTCATGACTCCGGGCTGATAATGTATAGAAAAAATCCAATGTCACTTTACCCGCCCCGGGATTGGAATCCAATACAGCCGTAGTACAATTGCGCCATCAAGGTAATCTATTAGAAAATTAATTTGGTGTTAAAACATAAGATTTGTAGTATAAATTAATAATTGTCTCAGTACGGAGATGGACTGACACGCGGCGGTCTTTCCTTCCACAGCTTAATTTCAATCAACTATTAAAAGGTGCATACTCGGGTACTATCCATGAATATGTGTAGTATTTAGTCTATTTTCATCGTGTGAATGGTTTGTATTTTTCGCGTTTTTCTCACTAAGAATTTCAAAAATGTGTGAAATCCACCCAGATCTTTTTGGAGTAGACTAAAGTCTAATTAATCCAAACAGAGGCAATTGATACCAGAATTGCTAAATTAAAAAAATCTCAAACATAATAATTACATTGCTAAAAATCACTATGAATTATAAGTATAAAATATTTACATGGTAAATGTGATATATTGCCTTATTTTAAAGATTTCCTCTATTAATTGATTTATACTCAACAACGACAAATAAAAAAAATATTGTCATTTGTATGCGTCTTTGATTAACATATCATAAGCTGATTAATTATTAATGCAAAAACATCACATAACATATTTAATTTAATGAAATAAACTTTGATTTTTGTTTAACGTACTCACATAAAAGCCTTTAGAATCCTTTAGTAACTATAAAAACAGTTCTCTATACATTGTTAACATCAAACAGCTATATCCGTTGTATCAAGGTGAATTCCGGGAACGTCCAGGTAGATGCATTGGTCAGTTGTGCCGATTTTTATAAAAGTTTTTCTATACATTTTGAAGTACTTTGTTTGAATTCTGGTAACTTCTGTTAGGAATTTGAGGATTTGTTGATAATAATTTTATTTTATAGACACAATTTTATTGTACTATAATAGTTCTGGCCCGCCTACAAGGTGGACGGACGACCTGGTAAAGATTGCAGGAACTCGTTGGATGCAGGCTTCCAACATTATACACATATTTATAAATTATATCTAATTTATTAAATTATTATATTCAAATTGAGTAATAGTTTTTCTTAAGTTCAATTGGCTACACCGATGTAATAGTTTCACTATTAAAAAGGGCTATATTTTACTAAACATCACACAAAATCGTTGTAGATAGCAATCCATAGTGCTTCTTAGTATTTTTAGTTAAAAGTATCATAATATATCTTTAATTGCTGCTGGCTTGCGAAGCCATGGCTTGGCGGTCCACACCATCCCGGCGGAACCAAACGGTTCTCAAATTCTTTTTTATGCCGCACCGTCAGGCTGTGGAATTGTTTGCCTTCTCACGTGTTGCCTTTGCACGGAGGGAAGTGGACAATAATTTATTTCCAACTCCTCCTATTAATTTCACTTTCTGATTAATTTCGTTGCGGGTTAAAGACAAGTTAGACATTCCCGGAGACTCGCCGAGCTTCAATGCTCGGTGTCATTACATTGCGTGCCACTGTTGATCCTGGCTCACAGGAGTTACAGTGGTGGGTGTGAGGGTGGGACAGTCTCCTTTTCACGTGTTCCCTCCTTCCTACAATCCTGGGTCCTTCCGCCGTAGTGTGAAGAGGCACCTAAGCAGGCCGGCATAATTGTCTCCATTGGCATGGGACTGCCGTCCGATGCCAATGGATACTCTGCCTGGGCGGCATTTGCGCTTACCATCAGGTGCAAAGCCGCCACTATGCCGGGCCATTATAAAAAAAAAAAGATTTTTATGCGCAAAAATATTATTTTCGCACTATATCAACAAAACCCATGGGTTTAGATCTGTGTAAGCTGTTAATAAGACCAAAACTGTCCGCTTAGATTATAAACGTTATTTTTTCTAAACAAACCTTTCCTTAACACCAGTATTTTTATTTTACACCTCGGTTCCATAATTAAGTTTTCAACCTCTCCTAAGAATAATAGAAAAAAAAACTAATAATTTACGAGCTCCAATAACAAGGCTCTAATAAACTGATAAAGACGCCTTAATAAGCGTGAAACAAGCGTTATAAAACTATAAATTAGATAAATCGAAGCAATTTGGCCGTTTTTACTCCGTCACTCCCCTGGTAATTGGTTTTAAAAGTGGCGGCTTGTTACTTTATATTCTCAATATGCGTTTTTAAACAGGATAATGCCTGCAATGCCTGTCATGGTGAATGCAATGCAGTACACATAGACGGTAACTTTAATGGTGAAGGAAAACATCGTGAGGAAACCTTCACACTATAGCGATTTTAAGAATTTTTATGGCATGTAAAATCCGCCAACCTGCACTAGGCCAGCGAGATGGACTATATTAACCCCTCTCAAATGTACTCTTGATTGTAGAGGAGGCCCGTGCCCTGCAGTGGGTACGCAATATATTTATTGGAGTTGTTTTGGAGCCCCCAAAACTACTTCTACTATCTTGTATGGTTGGCTAGTATTTTGTTTGCATATTATAGGGCTTTTTCGCCCATCACAATTTTTGGCGATTTGGCGAACAAGATTTGGCGCACTTTGTAAAATAACTGTTTTAAATTAATAAAATATTTTTGTTTCAGGTAAATACATATTAATTTCTACAAGACTCAATGCAAGTTTTTTGAAGGTAATCTTATTCAGATTTTTTTGTCCTGACCTCACGCATCGCAATCATATGCGGTGGATATCAGAAATTATGTCTGAACTTTTAGTGCCGCAACACACACACGAGACAAATATTAATGGGACACAAAAAAATATCTCGGTGTTGTCACACAAAAATATCGTTCCCAAAGGTTAGAATTTAGACTTTTTATTGCACTAAATGGCGAGATGAGCATTCCATTTGCCTGATGGTAAGCGATACGAACAGAAGTAAAACCAAACTACACCATGAATTGCAATGCAATACTTGACATTCCACTGCGCTCGCCATCCTGAGACATAAGATGCTAAGTCTCAATATGTCCAAAAGTTACTCTTGCTACAATGTCCTTCAATGCGAAACACACAGGACATTTAAACTGCTGTTTGGCGGGAGAGACCTACCACCAGTATTTAATTTTTACATGAACACAAATTGTATCATTATAAACATAACCTATATTTACACGATACCACATAATGTACCAATTAGTAAAAAGTGAAGGTAAACGAAAACCTCATAATTCTCACACCCTTATTGACTTTCGCCCACACTTAATTCCATCTCGAACTTTACAAACAAGAAGCTCAAATACCAAATCTCTAATACTTTCGATTTTACAAACATCACACTTTCCCGTACAATCGTTTGCTTTGTAGGTGTTAAGTAATCGCTATAATCCGGAGGAAGGTAATTTTAAGCCCTTCCGGGTCATTTAGTAATTATTTTTTAGTAAGACCTCATTCTTGATAGAATCTACCTTGAAATAAAACTTTTATTGATGGAGTTTATCGCGGATTTGGTTAAATTTTTACATTTTTCTAACTTCCCGACGTTTCTATCACTTTACAGCTTTCGTGGTCCCAGGGCGGACCAAGATAAAATCTGTAAATAATAGTTTTATTTCAATGTGTAACAATATCTTGTTTATCCTTATCTGATATTAACAAGATAATGTAATTTATATTCATGGCATATTTCGTTTTGAAGACATCCTTTATAATGTTAGACTTTGCTGAAAAATTGACAAGTATTAGTTTATTACAGAGATAATATATTACAAAGACCTATCATAATATAAAAAGCTGAAAAGTTTGTTTCTTTGAACGCGCTTATATCAGGAACTACTGGGTCGAATTAAAATATATTTTTATGTTTGATAGTCCATCTAAGGAAGAAGACTATAGGGTATCATTCATCCTCGAAAAATAAATATCGGGACTTTATCCCGAAGTTTTCATGCGGGCGAAGCTGCGAGCTATTCTAGTATCTAATATGATGAGTCACTAACACAGGAACAATATTTGCTGACCATTGACTTGCTCCATTCATGCGTAACCAGTTCGTCCTACACACTAGATGGCCCACTCTGGGACTAAAGCGATCATTGCCTTTTGAAATATTTGTTCAATTCAAGAGTTACATGTGAGTCTTAAGTAATAGAAGAATGGAATTAAAGCAGACTACCGATTAATACTATCGGTACAAAAATACTGGTGGTAGGTCTCTCATATGTGAGAGGCTGCCTGGGTGGGTACCACCGCAATGTCTATTTCTCCCGTCAAACAGCAGTGTAAATGCACTGTTGTGTTTTGGGATGAAAGACATTGTAGCCTGAGTAACTGCTGGATATATTGAGACTTACCATCTAATATAATAATAATAATAATATCATTTATTTCAACCAACTTTGTATCATACAATTATTTTACAAAAAACAAAAATTATAAACTAAACAATTACACCTCTCATGTCAAAACTATAACTTAATGTCATTCTGTACATGCCTCATACTACAATGGTTCAAATACTGACAGTCAAAACGATTACTAAAAGTGTTCAGGATAGAATTACAGCTGGCCCGCACCCTGCGCACCAGAGATGTGCACCGACCGCGCATAGTAGCAAAAAAGCAATCTACGCGCGCCTCTGCGAACATCCCAGATGCGCTACAGAAGCGAGGCAGCCCCAACAACACCCTAAACGCATTGTTATACTGGACACGTAGAGCACTGTAATGTTTTTGCGTATAATTCGCCCACAGACTGCAAGTATAGAAGGACGTACAAAATGCCCTAAATAGAGAGATTTTGACGTCTCTTGAACAACGAACAAATCTGCGGGCTATCATGTTAGCACGAACAGACAACGCCCTTCGCTCCCGCTCAATATCTGCATCGTCTTTCAGGTCCGATGTTACAATATGCCCTAGATATTTAAACTTGTCCACAATATTTAGAGGATATCCTTTAAGTTTTATAGTTGGTATATTTATTAGACATCTGTCCCGGGCCTGAAATACCATGCATTCACTTTTTTTCACGTTGTATATTAAGCCGTGATCGTCAGCGTACTTTTCACATATGCCAAGCAACCTCAATAGACCTGTCACCGAGGCACTGAGCAGAACCATGTCGTCGGCATAACTAATGTTATTCAGGCAAACTTCATCAATATGACAACCAACATGCGTGCTGCTAAGCTTCTCGATGAGTTCGTTAATATATAGGTTAAACAGCTTAGGAGAAGTTAGCCCCCCTTGCCTCACTCCGCAAGCCAACATATATGGAGTTGAATAAGTCTCCGACCATCGAACAACGTTAACCTGATTCTGGTACCAGTATTTGAAAACTCGTATTAGCTCATCTGGCATTGATGTATAATGAAGTTTTTGCCACAAAATGTCGTAACAAACCATATCAAACGCCTTTGATAAGTCTAAGAAGCAAGCAAAAATTGGCGTGCTTCGATCAGTATAGTACTTGACAGTTTGCTTCAGACACAGCACAGCTGTTTCAGTAGATAGACCTGACTGAAACCCAAATTGGTTGTCATGTATTTTTATGTGTTTATCGAGCTGAGTGTTGAGCAAACTATCAAATACTTTTGCTATAATAGTAGCTAATGATATAGGTCTGTAGTTATTTCTGTCACTAATATCTCCCGTTTTGTTCTTAACGATTGGCACCACCACTGTCTTCATCATTTTTGCCGGTAAATACGAATGCCCCATACACAAGGAGTAAAACATGGCCAAAACTCTGGGCAGATGAGGACCTGCATACTTAAGGTGCTCGATGCTCAGGTTGTCGTGGCCAGGAGATTTTCCCCGTGACATAGACGTTAATAATATATAATAAGTAATAGCAAAGAAAAATAAATAAATAAGACACTGCTTAAAATTAACTAAAGTATGTTTTTTTATGGTTTCAAGTTCATTTCTCCAAGAAGTCCGGGCCTGGATCTCAATTATGTTTTAAATATTTATTGAAAAATAATATGTTTATTATACAAAAAAGTAGATTTCATAGAGGCACGAAAATCTTCGCACCCATACGAAATTTCATAGTAAAATCTGCATTCTCCTTTGTATGTGATTCATATTTATCCGTTCATGACAAAAAGTGGTAAAACCAAACGCTACAAATTGCTTTGTAAGCAAAACTTGGCATTCCAATGCGCTAACCATCCTGATACATGAAATGTTAAGTTATAATATATCCAATAGTTACTCTGGCTACAATATCCTTCAAACCGTAACACAACAGTGCATTTATACTAATATTTAGCAGGAATCATAAAGCAACAGCTGTAGCTTTAACGACATAGGTACAGCAAGGCTCTATCGCCTACACTTTTTTAAACGGTTTTATTTAGCTCACCCCGTTTGTTTGGGTCAAATTTAGTAATTGAAATTTAACCCTCTTCCCGTTAACCGATTGATCTGAAATTTGGTATACGTCTTTGATTCTGGTGACAATACAATTATCCATATTCAATATTATTGTGAATCCAAGATGGCCGCCGCTACAATATGGCGGACAACTTCGTTTTTTTCAATCCCATCAATATGGGTATCAAATGAAAGGGCTTGTCAAGTAGAATTCAGTGCACTATACAAAATCAAAATCAAAGATGGCCACTGCTACAAAATGGCGTATAATGTATTTTTCAATCCCATCAATATGGGTATCAAAATAAAGGGCTTGGTAAGTATAATACAGTATACTATACAAAATTACAATATGAATCTCCCACCCAAGTCAAGAACTCAACGAATTGAATAGAATGAGAAATAAAAACTAAAAACTTAAAAATAAAAAAGTAAAAAAAATATTTTAAGTTAAACGGTTTTATACTGCAGATAAATGTACTAAAAGCTAAAAAATAATTTTAAACATATGCATTGATTAAACTAAAATAAAATCGTGGGGCACGTCCACTTTAAATTAATTTTAACCACTTTAAATATTGGACATGCCCCACGATTTTATTTTAGTTTAATCAATGCATATGTTTAAAATTATTTTTTAGCTTTTAGTACAAATAAAAAAAAAATTATCTGCAGTATAAAACCGTTTAACTTAAAATATTTTTTTTTACTTTTTTATTATTTAAAGTAAAATACGGGTGTAGTACATTTTACTTCTCCTATATCAATTTATGTAACAAAACACCATTACACCATCGACTATTTTACATTCCCGTTTCGACATAGATAATACTAATTAAAAATGATATAAAACAAGAGCAAACATCCTCTGTCCCTTTCTAACACTAGAATGACATGTGTCTATCTCGTTCTCTCTATTGGCTTTGCAGCTCGGTTTTACGATTGCTTGTACTCGTATAATATGGTTTTATCATTGTACAGATTCGGTATACAGAAAAAGTGTTTTTAACTGTGCATGTAATGGAAAGACTTACGCCATTCATAGACAGTTTTAATACTAATTTAGTATCGTTTCTGAGACGAAAATACCATTCGTCTGATGGTAAGCGATATGACTGCTTACGGACAAAATGCAAAACCAAACACATGAGTTCAAAGTCACACTTGGCATTTCGCTGCGCTCGGCATCCTGAGACTTAAGATTAAGTCTCATTATGACCAGTAGGTACTCTGGCTACGATGTCCATTAAACCGGAACGCAACAGTTCATTTACACTGCTGTTTGGCGAGATTGTAAGTTATAATTATAATTCCACTTCAGGAAAACATCTGTCCAAATGAGTAATACAGGAACAAATTACGCTTTCACTATCAAATCGAAATACATTTGCATGGACGGGTTTCCGTGAATAGAGTTATCTCGCCGGGCATCAAACGGGCTAACCCTTTGATGTGTGGCCGTCTCTTTCGCACTCGTTGGAGTGGCGGTATATCCGTCTCCCTCTAGTTTTTTTGGGCATGCGTTTACTCGTTTCCTTAATGAATCGTGATGGCCATAGTGGATACATACGTGATGTTAGAATCAAAAGAGGAATAACATCTTTTTTGGTAAAATTTTGATAGTATTTGTCCATAATCGCATATTACTTAGCAGAGGTAGATTAGTCTACCATGCAGGACTAGTGCGCAAATTTTTTTCAATTTCTCCTATTCATTTTACTGATGGTAGGTCTCTCATATGTGAGGGACTGCCTGGGTAGGTACCACCGCAATGTCTATTTCTCCCGCCAAACAGCAGCTTAAATGCACTGTTGTATTTCGGTTTGGATATTGTAGCCAGAGTAACCACTGGACATATTGAGACTTAACACCATAAGTCTCAATGTCAATTTTGTGTGTATAATTTTTGATGTGAAATATGGTTGTAATATGGTCAGTTTTTTTGTTTACAATTCTGGTATGGGGCAATTAGCAATAGCAGAAATATAGAGCATGCTAAGGCTTAAAAAATAACAAGTTGGTGTTCATTTTAAAAAGCAATTATTCCGATTAATACTTCCAGGACCACGGTTAAAGAACCATTGTCTTAGAAAGTAATTTAACCATCACTAAACCTCAGACTATCTGATTGATTCCCTGGATTCGAAGCTGAATTATTGAGAATTAATAGCTTTACATTTCTATGATTGCTTCCGCGTCTGTCCATTAATATAAGCAATAACAAGTTGTCTGTCGGTAACCGTAAATAGCTGAGCAGTTGCGCAACCTGGCAACGTGCCATATATGCACAATTAAAAATATTTTAAAATGCATTCAGTTGTGTAAACTTGGGTAAAAGAGAGTACTTTTTTATATAAAATGGGTTGGTTTTTGTTTTAACATATATGTTTAAAGAAATTTAGAAGTGCGTGGTTCACTTACGGTACATGAAAACATCGTGAGGAATCCTGCTCACCATAGCGATTTACAAGAACACACAACTACGTATTGTATGAAATGAAATGAAATTGATTTATGAAATAAAATAAAATGAAATTCGTTTATTTGTCACGTCGGAAATTAATTAGCTCTTATGACAAGTGAATACCTAGATTAATCTCTTCATACTAAATATTTTATAGTATCTCCAGCCTAACTCTCCATATAGTTCCATTTCATCCAAAAATTAAATCGACCCGTATTGTTCCGCGTTAACGAATGCAATTAGTAAGTTAAAATGCGTAATTAGTAGGATTATTTGGGCCGTAGGGTCAGTAAGGGCGGCAGTTTCCTGCCGAAGATTGTGTGAACATCGTATACATGACGTAATCGTCTCATTAATACTTCTTATGACGATTTTATAGAGCGGTTGAATTGACACAGAGACACAATGAAGAATGAATGCCTGTTTTAGGTCATACTGTAGCTTTGACGTACTACTATTTATTTACAGATACAAATACAGAACACTTTATTGAACACCACAAATTACAAAAAAAAATAAGACATAGAAACCTTACAAAAAAGTTAACAATTGCTGCTCTAATTGCTATGAGCGATCTCTTATAGACAACCAAAAAGAGATTTTTTTTATTTATTTATAATACCTTTTTTTTATTTCTATGAGTGGCTAGACGAGCATTCCGTTCACCTATGGTAAGCGATACGACCGCTCATGGACAGTAGCAAAACCAAACAATGTGAATTACTCAGCAACGCTTAGCATTCCACTGCCGTCACTCTGAGATATAAGATGCTAAGCCTCATTATCTCCAGCAGTTACTCTTGCTACAATGTCCTTCAAACCAGAACACAACAGTGCATTTACACAGCTGTTTGGCGGCAGAAATAGACATTGCAGTGGTACCTACCCAGATGGCTTCTCACATACGAGAGACCTACCACCAGTATTGTTTATTAAACTCAAAATACTTTTCGACAATGTGCCATCAAAATCCGATTTAACCTCTTAAACCCCTCGCAAACTTAAGCTATTTAAAGTTCTTAATGTTCCCAGTAAATGCTGAATTATGTTTGAGTGTGTTTTGACGCGTGACTCAGAGAAGTTCACACATTCAGAGTGTGACGTCATGCATCATACTTATGTTTCAATAAGACGGGTGACGAAAGAAATGAATGCGGGTTTGAAGCTTGATCTTCTGGCAGACTAAAACATTTTAAACGGATCATACATCACACAATAATAACAAAATTTGGATATTGAAAGCAAAAGTAGTATTGAAAGAAAAATCTATTTTTGTTCAGAATAATCAATTGAAGTTTTTATAAGATAGATATAAGCTATGAATATTACACACTGTTGCTTAGACATCTTGCGATATCTTAAGTTACCTTTAAAAAATCTGTTTGCCTGATGGTAAGCGATACGCCCGCTCATGAACAGTAGCAAAACCAAACACCCTGAATTACCAAGCAATGCTTGGCATTCCATTGGCAATGATGATGAATAAATGCTTGTGATATACCTACATTTTTAAACAGATACACCGATATGATTAATCTAAAACGACGAATCCAATATGCCTTTAAATCCCTAATTTACACAAAAGTCTAATCTAACAAAACTCCGACATATGGTCACCCCGCACTAATGTGACCACATTGACGGTCTATTAAACACGGACACGCATTGGTGATCGGTAATACCTATTGTTAGGGTAACCGTTTTAAATGTATTTACACGTAGAAATGTATTTTAAATATTCTAATGGATTTTAGTTGGAATGAATTGGTTTGAATACAGGAAAGGTTTGTTCAATAGTTATTTGGGGCTTTTATGTATAGATGTATGTATATAACATCAAATGCAATATTTAATTGGAAAGGCAAAAATGGGTTGAAGAATCATAAAAATATGGATTTGTTTGTGCTTCGAAAAACCTCATTAGAAAGGGTTGGAACTGAAAATTGTGCTCGGCATAATGTTAGTCACGCCACCTATTACATATTAAGATGTTATAAATTATGAAAACATAGTGTAGCATAAGTGGCACAATAATAGAAAAAAAAAAATACTTATTTAGAATTTTATCAGTCTTAAACATTTATCCTTAAAAAATGAATTTGTAAGCCGTATGAACCGTATGACTGTATTGCGATTTCAGACGTTAAAAAAAATCCTGACCTGGTAATTGAACCACGTGTCACAATTAGCATACATACCTACGGACTATTTCTACTAGGTATCTCAAGACTGCTACCGAAAACGAAGCCAGGTGGAAGTTTTAGTGGCTACAAACACAATGCAACTAAAAATTTCGTATAGAAACGGGACAATTATTTATTTATATATACTTTATTGTACACCATAAAATAGGAAAAATAACAGATTAAATACTTAAAACTAAAGACATGGTAAACAATTGGCGGCCTTATCGTCATTATTTTTTATGATTTTTTAAATATCGTCATTTTTGGGTGGTGAATCCATAGTTTTTTCTTAAATAATAATTTAAACTCTTTTATACCTTAGATCATTTGTAAATAAACGGGTATACACTATTATTTTAGGAAAAAATGTATTTACCACCCAAATAGGAAAAAAAAATTCGCTTTATTTTGCAACTTTTTCTGTTGCATTGTGTCTGAAGTCGATTAAACTACCACCCGGCTTCATTTTCGGTAGCAGTCTTGATATACCCTGTATAACATAGACTGTACCAAATCTCTCCAAAATTATTTAATATATTATGATCTCACTACTAGCTCCAAATCTAAAACACCCGTAACTTGTTTCACAAATGTGGGTCACAGGTTCAATGCCCGGTGTGTGTAAAAAAATTTCGCGCACACGTAAATATTTGCGTTAGATGATTTGTTTATGCTCCGAGCTACAGACTGTTATTGACTTTATCTGATATATCTATATAGATACGAGTTATAAGCGATAGCGATAACCAAACAAAAATAAAGAATAATAATTTATATAAAAATTTAATCTCCATATAAAATAGATGGAGATTTTCATTATTATAATAATATTTATTATTATAATAATATAATAATATATTATTATTATTATTATAATAATATAATCTTGAAAATCTCCATCTATTTTATCTTATTTTTGAAAGTAGCTCGGCAAAATGCATTCTTATTCTACCTCTACTTATTTCCTTTGGGATAAAGGCATAATATTATCATATAAAGGCATTATAACAAAAAACATGTGGCAAATTGCATGCCCCACATTTAAATTTTAATTGTATTTGTACCCGCTTTCCTTTACCTTTTTCTCCCAATTTTAAGAGAAACCGGCAACGCATCTACGATTCAGACTATTTCTTAATTAAATACATAGTATGAAATTTTTTATTATTACTACGAAAAGAAATGTAATTATTTTAAACAGTATATAATTATTACATTTGCCATTCATTATCTTTGCCATTCCTAGGCAGGTCTATTCAACCGCTTAACAACTAAAACCACCCCCACCCGCTAACTCTTATGACTCAGCCCTTCATAAAACTCAGTATTTCCCGCCCAGACAGGTAATTAGGTCTTGTATATTTATCGCCTAGGTGGTCTAGTTCAGCGACGTAGCAATCCCCTAAGTGCCTGGCCTATTTAATCAAATTAAATATTGATCACGAAAAAGACTAATTTATTTTTCTGATGACTCATTACTGGGTGTTGGTTGGGAATGCTTTGGGTGTTTTGGGTTTTCGTTATTCGGTATTATACCTATACTAAATGCCTATTTGCATTGACAGATCACGTAATCTCTCTTTCTAGCTTTCTTCAGTCACAAGAAGTATTAACAGCTGTGTAAATGCACTGTTGCGTTCCGGTGCGATGGACATTGTAGCCAGAGTATCTATTGGACATATATGTTCCGGTTTGAAGGAAATTGTAGTCAAAGTAACTAATGGACATAATGAGACTTAGCATCTTATGTCTTAGGATGGCGAGCGCAGTGGAATGCCAAGCATTGCTTTGTAATTCATAGTCTTTTTAGTTATACTACTTTCCATGAGCGGTTGTATCGCTAACCATCTGGCAAATGGCATGTTTGCCTGGTAATAGCTTGTTTTTCAAAAAGGTATTGATAAAATCGAACATAGTACTTCCTACTTTTGAGCATTCGGTTTTTTCATACCAATTTTTTTAAATAAATTAATCAAGCTACTCGTACTATAAAAGAAATAATCGTAAAAATAAATTACAAAACAAATGTAACAGTTATTTGTAGAAACGATTTTCTCCGAGCCCAATTTGGCCCAAACTTGACCCCATAAAGAGGTCAGTCGGACCCACTGGCCGAACGCCACTCAACCGGAGAAATGAACCGTTACTGAATTTTAATGAAATATTTAGACAGCAGTTTAAAGGATTTTCGTGTGTTTGACTAGCAATACAATGACAACCTAACATTATACAACGTGTAACAGGATTAATTCACAACCTCAGACACCCCAACTTTAAAATATTATTGCAATCATAGTTTATGCTTCGAAATCGTACTACCATAATTACAAAATCTTTTATTTATGAAATTAGTTATACCAAATGTAGGCACTTAACATGGTTACCTTACGAGTTACAAATAAGAGTGCACTACTACACACGCTCGCGGACACGCACACATGTACACAAGACCCATTCACACGAGTACCTAACGCCGAACGCTGCGCCGGCAGAAACAGCTGACAATAAACGAAATACAAAGTAAACTGATTACTTGGTGGCTTGGTAAACAAATTATTATTAATTTAATATGTAAGCATAACATTTGTGTTTTGACTATAAAATCTAAATACTTTACTTACAAGATATAATTCGTACGAACCTAACATAAGACAATATTTTGCATGAATCGGCTATAAAATATTATTTATATTAATTTCACTTCCGCTAAACTTAGTTCCTACAGGCCGGCAGGATACGGGCGTCATTTATTTTGCATTACTAATGAATAAGATAACGCAATATCTAACAACGAAGACTAGATTGGGAATCACAACACAAAAAATACAACAAAATTAACTTACGTGTTACATGGCACTCATGCGGCGATTTCTTTTTAAAATAAGTTCGAAATGTCCACCACCTTGATGCACATTTGCGTAATTGTTCACGTAATTTATGTAAATCTTCAGTGTCACTTTTCACTTTTAGGAAGGCTGCCACTATTCTACTTTTTAATTCCTCCACATTAGTACTTTCACTGAAGTATACCGATAGAGATTTATTACGTCCCCACAAAAAAAGTCAAGAGGCGTCGAGTCAGGTGACCTAGGAGGCTATTGCACAGGCCGCGACCTATCCAGCGCTCTCCGAACTCAGCATCGAGATACTGTCGGACACTACACTGGTGCCACTGGTGACGTGCCTGTTGTTAAATGTCCTGCCTGCCAATGATACATTATCAGCACAGAGTGCGGAAGTTCTCACCATTTCAGTGTATTCAATATTCGAATACCGAAAAGACATCGTGCGCGAAAGTTGTCGAAATATCTACTTAACACTTAAACACAAGTAGACACAGATAACTGCGGTGCACGACTAGATTTTTTTCACATTGTCGGTGCCCATTTAGGGATTGCAATAACGGGATATCCGACTCACCGGGATTCCGCATACATTGTAGCAAAATTATAAACCGAATTTAATCACCATTTAAACGTTCCGCGAAATTATTTTTCATAGAAATACCTACTTGTTGTTTCTTTTCATAGTGATTTTGTTACAATTTAATTTGTTTCATTTAAGTGCATGTCATCATCATCATCATCAGCCTATTCGCGTCCACTGCTGGACATAGGCCTCTCCTATGGCACGCCACTGGGCTCGATCTTCAGCCCAACGTCTCCAACCGCTGCCAGCCATTTTTCGGATATCATCGCTCCACCTCATTGGAGGGCGTCCTACACTACGCTTACCGAGGCGCGGTCTCCACTCGAGAACACGTCTACCCCAACGGTTGTCGGTTCTCCGACAAATGTGACCAGCCCACTGCCACTTCAACTTGCTGATACGCTGGGCTATGTCGGTCACCTTGGTTCTCTGTCGGATAACCTCATTCCTGATTCTATCCTTCAGGGAAACACCGAGCATAGCCCGCTCCATTGCTCGTTGAGCGACTTTGAATTGGTGAACCAGTCCCACCGTCAGTGTCCACGTCTCGGCACCGTATGTCATTACGGGTAGGACGCACTCATTGAAGACTTTCGTCTTCAGGCTTTGCGGTATTGGCGACGAGAAGACCCGACGAAGTTTCCCAAATGCTGCCCAGCCCAGCTGGATTCTTCTTCGAGCCTCACTCTCAAAGTTGTTTCTACCTAATTGCAGTTTCTGCCCGAGGTAGATATATTCCGAAACAACCTCAAGAGGAGCTCCGTGCACAACGATCGGTTCCGGATCAATATGTTTATTAAACATTATTTTGGTTTTATCCAAATTCATCCGGAGACCGATGCGAGCTGAAGAATCAGCTAAGCTGGTCAACATATGGTGCAAATCCTGCACGGATTCAGCCATTATGACGATATCGTCCGCAAATCTCAAGTGTGAAATATACTCGCCATTGATGTTGATGCCGCGACCTTTCCAGTTTAGGGTCTTGAACATATCTTCCAATGCGTTTGAGAACAATTTGGGGGAGATCACGTCCCCTTGTCTCACGCCTCGATGCAGAGGGATATGTTCAGACTGCTTATTCTGTACTTGGACGGACATAGTGGCAGCTTCGTACAATGATTTCAACACTTGGATGTATCGCCAATCAACTTGGCAACGTTGCAAGGATTCCAGAACAGACCAGATCTCAATGGAGTCAAAGGCCTTCTCATAGTCCACAAACGCCAGACATAGGGGCAGATTATACTCCTCTGTTTTCTGTACAATCTGCCGTACTGTATGTATGTGGTCTATGGTGCCATATCCTCTTCGAAACCCAGCCTGCTCCGGAGGCTGAAACTCGTCGAGTCTACGCGCGAGACGGTTTGTGATGACCCTCGAAAACAACTTATAGACATGGCTCAAGAGGGAGATCGGTCGGTAGTTCTTCAAGAGGGAAGTGCATGTATTGCGCGGGATTTGGATCGCCCGGTCTTGCAAATACCGGGAGTAATTTTTTTCGCGGCGCGGCGCGGCGCGTCCCTATTACCTTTTGATGTACCGCCGCGCGCGCCGTCGCGTCGCGTCGTTTGTCGGATGGATCAAATTGCATTAAACAATAGCTGCATCCTGCTCTATCTAGTTGTAGTTAAATGTGTGGAAAAGAGAATATGATAGTTATTTATTTTGGTAGCTTATTACGTTTATTCAAGCCTATCGTTGTGTGCGTTTGATTAATGATAGATTGCTTAAATAAACTTTATGACTATCGAAATAAAGTTCATTTTTGTTCATGATGTAGTTTATTAGAGTATTCGTTTAGTGATTCATTTAAAAATGATCTTATGTCCTGGAGTTACGTTTCAATTTCGTTTGTTCGGAGTACTAAATGAAAGAGTGTCTGTAATTTACTTGGTCTTAACTAATTATTTTGAAAAAAAATACCTACCAAAAAAAATTTAAATATCGGTTCAGTAGCTGATTCTGAACGTACTACTTTCCGCTTTTACATTTAAATCTGTTACATGTTGTATAATATATACTAGCAAACAATTAGCATTAGTTATATTTGACAGCCTCCGTGGCGTAATCGGTTAGACCCCTGCTTTGAAACAAGAGGCCGCGGGTTCGATCCCCGCGCCGAAACAAATATTTGTGTGAACCACAGGTTTGGGGTCTGAGTGTTAGTGAGACCAAAAAATATCTCGTAATTCCTAATACCCACGACACAAGACTCGATTTTAGTGTGGGGTCAGGACTATGTATGTGACTGTTGGGTGTATTTTTTTAAACCTTACCGGCTCCACCCTGGTGTAGATACACTTTTTGAAAATATTCTTTCGCCTATGTTCATCAGGGATAATGTAAGATTCTAATGGTGAAAGAATTTTTCAAATCGGCCCAGTGGTTTCAGAGTCTAGTCAATGCAAACAAACAATCGAATTTTTCTTTTTTATAATATTAGATGTATGAAATAGGGAAATGTAAAAGTTAAATTATTTCTGAAAAATAATGATCTATGCTGATTTTCCTTCTATTAGAGTCAAAGTGACCTAGTAAAGGTTGCAGGAACTGTTGACAGGCCGTTTCCGACAGGTTGATATGGAAATACTTCGGGAAACTTATGTTCAGCAGTAACTTTTGTGGTTCAAGAAGAACCTTCGTAATATAGTAGAGTTTCTTTCTAATCACAGTAATGGTTTTAAATGTAGATCATAACACTTATAAGTATTTACTTTTGTGCAAATCCACTTAACTTGTGTTTGGACTTAAAATCATTTAAACGTCAACAAACTCACACAATATAATCGTCATCATCATTGCGAATGGCATCCTGAACATGAAAGTTTGATCCTTTGGGGTTGATGTCATACACAATACAAATATCCAAATAATTCTCGCCATAGAATAGTAAATTTTCCAGACCTGTCAGTCGGATCTGGTAAATCCACAAGACTGGCTAATAGCTATATTTCGCAAACATAATTCATTACTTTTCAAATATCTCCAATGAGTAAACTGCTAATTTTAACACGCGTCGAACACGATGTCGTTCCGTTTCAGTTTAAAATAAACATGACGAGTCATTCAGTAGAAATTACATTGAGAATACGTTCCACTTTCGATGTTTAGTTTGTAAATGCTGGTGGATTTTCATCATCACTGCATTAAAGATACGTATGAGCTGTAAATGCTGAACACGTTGGTTGAATTTACGGGTCGAAATATTAGCTTATGACTTTGAATGATTTGAGAACAATTTATTATGAGTTATCAATAATGCTACTCTCAGTCTTGTAGGGGGCACCAATAAAACCGTCTACCAATTAGGGAATACTTCGTTTTTCTCCACATATCATTATACTGGTGGCATATTTTTTTCCTGCTCGATTTTCTGCTCGATTCTACTCTTTGGTATTAATCTATTATTTAACTATTTTACATCGTAAGAATATTAACCTCCATACCTTCCATGAAGACATAAAGCTTAGGCATTTTCCCAGCAATCTAAAGGCGTAGGTATATGTCACATACTTTAGATTTTTGTGACGTGATCAAATCATATCTTCCTATTGTATTTATCTACCACATACATTGCCGGGGATGCACCCAAATTATTTCACAGTCCATTTTCCCTAAAATAATAATTCTTTGTTCCAGGTAAAACTACTCGCACCAGTGCGCACGTCTTCATTTAACACCATTCGCCACGCTCTGTGACCGGGCGCGGCCATTATAATCGATGTTTATGGTAAAACAGTGGGGTCCAACGGTCAGAGCTTCAACGTTGATAGGTTCATTAATATTGGAGATATTGTTCGTGACTTTAGATTTATCTATAAGGCGACGACTCAGATGGTAGATGCGTTGACAGCCTCTTAAAATGGGAGGGGAAACGAAAGGAAAAATAATCCCTCTATTTCAATTAGTTTCCTTTTCTTTTAATACGGAAGCTTTTGCCTAGATCCCTGAACGATTAAGCGAAGGTTGTTCAAGCAACTCAATTTAACTCACCGAGGTCCTTTTTGTCAACTACTCTCATCATTATTATCAGCTTCAGCAATTCTACTAATGCGCATGCGTCAACAAGAATTGTCACTTTATCAGGAGGTTCATCTGCCTTTTTGCGTGCTTGTTGTATAGCCACCATTGAAGAACCTTTCATACGCCATCATTTTCACTTCTTGGCGCCATCTAGCCCCAAATTCTCCATTACTAACATGAATATATGCAAAAATATCCAATTTAACTCGTGATCTATCTAAATCTGGTATTTGGCGCCAACCATGACCTGAATCCAGGCGTTCTCAGCTCCAGCCATATGGCAGATAATTTGGTTTTACGATTTCACATGTGCTCACAATTTGTACTGAAGGTCGCGCAATCATTTTTACATGGGAGTCATTGTTTGGATTATTTTAATTTTAATGTTGTGTAATTTGGGCATATGGTAATAAATAATCCGCTAATTAGGTTTCTGATACCCACAATTATTTTAGAAATCATGAGTTTCAGTTTTAAATTGTCAGCCACAGAATTGTAACTTTCATGAGTCAATGTTATTATTTCTTTGTAATTATGGTTTTGTTTAAATTGATAATGATGATGGATATTGAAATTTCTAAGAGCTCTAATGAGGCTAAATAATCTTATAACCGACTTCAAAAAGAGAAGAGTCTTAATTCATCTGTTTTTTTAGCTGAGCTCTGACAAAAAATACTGTAAAAAATTTAAGTAATTTTGAAAATTTTGAGATATTAGGGAGAAAAAGATTATAACAAAGCGATCCTTATAAAGGTGCCTGGATCATACCCGGGACCTCACGTTTCACAATCTTCTCTTAACCAACTACACACACAACGCTTTACATGTAGTTTCCCGATAATACGAAAACCAATGGATTTGCAAGGTATTTTCACATTTAATACCTCCAGCAGCAATAATTTTGCAGTGAAAGTAATGGTCCATTGCTTGGGTGCCGTGTCACGTGGCCTATAACCTGAAACTTTGAATAATGGCAACAGTAGTGTTAGAATTTAGAATATATCTGGTTATGGAACAACTTTCATATTTAAGGATATATTGTGTACTTAAGTGGAAGTATTTGATGATTCTTATTATTACTATTTTCTTGTTCAATGCTTAGCTACAGTAAGTCCACTGCTGAACATGGGCCTCCTACAATGATCTCCACATCGACCTGTTGGAAGCGGCCTGCATCCAGCGACTTCCTGCAAACTTAACCAGGTCGTCCTTGTAGGCGGCGTCTGAAATTTTGCTTGCCTGTATATTTAATTACCAACTTATAATTATAATATACAGGGTATATCAAGACTGCTACCGAAAACGAAGCCGGGTGGTAGTTTAGGCGACTTCAGACACAATGCAATAGAAAAAGTTGCAAAAAAAAGCGACAAATTTTTTTTTGTAATTTTTTTCCTATGACCATATTTGGGTAGTAAATACATTTTTTCCTAAAATAATAGTGTATACCCTTTGATTTATAAATAATCTAAGGTATAAAAGTGTTTAAATTATTATTTTAGCAAAAACTATGGATTTACCACCCAAAAATGACGATATTTAAAAAATCATAAAAAATCATTATCGCGTTTCTTTGGGAAATTTTTAGTTGCATTGTGTTTGTAGTCACTAAAACTACCAATCGGCTTCGTTTTCGGTAGCAGTCTTGAGATACCCGGTATAATTCGTGATAAATATCCCGTGATAGCATTAAATCCAAGGCATTTACGCAATGCAAGAGTAAAACTGATATTTAGATAGTAATCTGCGGTACTAAAGAACAGAAGTAATGGCAAGAAATCGAGTTGTGTAAGAATTTATAGTGAATACCGTACAAATGGTATTTAATGACTGCATAGGTGCTAATACCACTTACAGTTCGTCGCGCTTTTGATAACCTCCGTGGCGTAGTTGGTTAGATATACTTAAATAAACTCACACATTTTTTTTAAAAGGGGTAGACAGAGGTGCAACCAGCACACTCACATTTCACCTTGTATTTTTCGCCCCCAGGATATAATAGGGGGCCCGGACTAATAATGCATAGAAAAATCCAACATTATTTTGTCCGACGCCGGATTCGAACCCGAATATGAGTAATACTCTCGCAAAGTGGATAACTTGATTTGGAAATCGAGTCTAGGACTGTTAGCGCACATACAGCGCCACTAAAATAATGAAGCAAGAATTTCCATACTCAAAGTATGCGGATTAGAATTTTTATGAAAAACTATATAATGTAAACTAAATTGTTAACTTCAACACAGAACTAAATTCTGAAACTTACGCCAATTGAACGCCAAAACTGAAAATACCAATAAAATAACTTGACAAAATTCTTCAAACTACTTCCTTTTCAATATTTTCCATGTGCGAGCTTAAACATTGCAATGGCGGCACAAGCATGGAAATCAGTCGCGTCGGCGTTCAGAAACACGACCCACTTTCAGTACAAAGTTTATCTTCGTTGCGCGTGTGCTTTGTCACACGATATTTTGTGACAATTTTTACGATATTAGCAGCTAGTATTGTTCGTTTCAAACCTTACTTTTCAGAAATATGTTTTTTTATTGTTTGCATGTTGTGTTTACTTATAAGTGGTTGTGCAACACGCACAAAACTTGTTTAAGTGTTTTAAGATGTCATAAATATGCATTATATTGTCATTATTGGCTTATGGTGGTAACCATAGACTTATGGTTAAGATGTACGTTAAAAAAATTCGAACTTTTACAGAGTAGATACATTCGTATCGTATAAAAAACTTCGATCGTCCGAATTTTCGAACTTCTTTTCGGATGAATATAGTAGGGTCCATTGTAACAATTTTTAGTAAACCTTAATAAATAAAATAAAATAAAACGAGATAAAATAAACGTATTCCAAGGCGGGTTATTCTATAAAAACGATACTTCGAATGTTCGGACGCCGTACGTAAAACTTCACTAATGTGCCTAGATACTCCACAAAATGTTGGATTCCTCTATCGTGCGTCGCAACCATATACTAAGTTCGGAGAAAATTATAATTATAATAGAGAATAGAATTGATTGTAATGACACCGAGTATTGAAGCTCGGCGAGTCTCCCAAAATGTCTAACTCGTCTTTTACCCGCAACGAAATTAATCATGAAGTAAATAATAAGAGGAGTTGGAAACATTTTTGTCCACTTCCCTCCGTAGCTAAGCGGGTTACAAATCAATGGATTGAAGAGGTAAATAACCTCTGATAAAGACTTTTACAGCCAGAAAAGCCAACTGTAATTGATGGACTTTCCTGAAGTCTCCCGTTTATATAATAAAATGTAGAAAATCCCGTATCGTACAAGCCAAAGGGAACACACACCGAACATTCGTTTACGCAACACATATTACATTACACTGCCATGTGCGGCACTAAATAAAATTATTTCTGAACTTTACATTACATATGACAAACACAACTCACCATATGTCTTCCTGTAAATGAATTAATATAGGGACAATTCTTTAGTAAATCTTGAATGGAATGGCTAGATTGGGAAGGTACCTCTTTAGAAAAAATATGCTAATAATGTAGCCTAATAAACAACACCCAATAGCCAAATACATAGTCCTGACATCACACTAAGATCGAGTCTTGTGTCGTGGGTATCAGGAACTACGACAGACTTTTCGGTCTCACAAATACCCATTTCTCTCGGTGTGGGGATCGAACCCACGCCACGGAGAGTGTCTTTATCAGCCCATATTCGTCCCACTGCAGAGCACGGGCCTCCTCTACAATCGACAGTACGACTGAGAGAGGTTAGGCTATATGCCAAGCTGGCCTAGTGCGGATTGGCGGACTTTGTATATCATAAATATTCTTACAAAACGCTGAAGTATGCTGGTATGTAAATTAAAAGTTTAGTATTAATTTAGAGACAAGTGGTCGTCAGTATAGCTTGCAACGGTTAAAGTCTAGACATTAATGTTTAGAAAACTGTAGGGAATAACTGTTTTACATGCAAATGCATAGTAAGCTGCAACTGTATCAGCCCATATACGTCTCACCGCAGGGCACGGGCATCCTCTACAAATGAGAGTACGATTAAAAGGGGTAAGGCCATATTGCCACACTGGCCTAGGGCGAATTGGCGGGCTTTATATTCTATTTTTTTTACTAATCGCCATGATATTTTAACATCCTCCGTGGCGCAGTTGGTTAGACTGCTGAAAAATGTGAGGGCGCGGGTTCGATCCCCGCACCGAGATAAATATTTGTATCATCCACGGGTGTATGTTTCGGGTCTGGGTGTTTGTGAGAGCGAAAAGTCTCTCATAGTTTCTGATACCCACGACACAAGACTCAGTTCAAGTGTGGGGTCAGGACTATGTGTGTGACTGTTGGGTGTATTTATTCCTTGGTAAAGATATTTATCTTCTCGGTTCATGCAAACCGGTTTTAAATTAGTACTCACGGGCCTAGGGCAAGTGAGTCTAATTGGAAGTTAGGTTTTGTAGTTCACTACTTTCAATGTTTAATTGTTCTCTATTAAATGAATGTGTCGTATTGAGTGGGTCTGTGTTGAGGAATTTTCTAGTAATTCTACAAGTATTTAAAATGACTGCTTTTTGAAGTTGAGTGTACAAAGTGGCCGGAAGATCTAATGTTTTTATTGATTCATGCAGTTGTTTCGGTATTACTCCTGTAGTGGAGATAATTATAGGCACTATTTTAACTTTATTAATTTTCCACATTCGGGCTATTTCATGTGATAGTTCGGTATATTTAGTCAATTTTTCTGTAAGGGTAGTAGGGTATTATGGGTATTTGGAACTGCAATATCAACTAAATGGGCAATTTTTTCGGTCTTGTTATTATTATTATTTATGAATAACTATTAATACAAATATAACTTTGAAAAGTGAGAGGTGTGTTCTAGGATTTGAACAAGAGACCACCGTGAGCACTGAACATGTTGGCAACTGCGTCTGGTCCGTAATACGCATATCAGGACTATTTGGCTACTGAACTAATCATAGACGTTCTGTATCAGCCCATATACGTCCCACTGCAGGGCACGAGCCTCCTCTACAATCGAGAGTCCGATTGAGAGTGGTTAGGCCATATAGTCCACCACGCTGGCCTAGTGCGGGTTCGCGGACTTACATACCATAGATTTTTTTATAAACCGCTATGGTATGCAGGTTTCCTCACGATGTTTTCCTTCAATGTTTTAGTGCGTGGTGATTGACTATCAATACACACATGACTCCGAAAAGTCAGAGGTGTGCTCTGGGATTCGAACCCGCGTCCACCGTGAACATGTTGGCAGTCGCGTCTAGTCCGTTTACCAGCAGGCCACCACGCACTTCACTTCACATAGACGTTCTATCGTTGTTAAATGAAATAAGACAGGAATATCTGTAATAACCTAGTGTTTATCACTAGCAGTGATGCAACCTAGCAATCTTCCACAAACTACATCATCGACTAACTGGAAATGAAGCCGGGTTTGAAGGTTGAAATAACCTTTGACATTAAATCGGAGGAAATCGTAAATTTCGTGTTAATTTGTAAGTTATGTGGTGCACGTGATAAAATGAAAATGGTACAAAGTGTTGTTTGGATGCACTAACTCAATTGAAGAGTAGAAGGAACTGAAATAAATCGGAAATTGTGTTCCGTATTGATTTGATATGTTCTTATTGAAATGGCAAAGAAATCATAGAAATCTAATTATATATACAATATCATCCTAAATCTGAAATTTATTTACACTAAACAAATACAAATTTTATTATTTCTGTCCCACGAACACACAAGGCGAAATGTGCGTGTTCTTTTATCACCTCTGCCTACCCCTCCTGGGATAAAAGCTTAAGTTTATGTAGAAAGAAAGAAGAAAGAAACATTTATTTTTTACAAGCAATGGTTACAGCTCTACTTATATTTAAAATTAACTTGTATTAATTTAACAGTGCTTGTCATATACGAGTACGTATGTAAATAAATAAGTACAAATTGTAGACTAATATGCAAATACTTAGAATTCTTAGTCCAAGATATTTTGGCACCTCGTGTATGAACTTTTAGTACCAGGAAATGTATATCCGAGCGGCCAAAGAAAGCTGGCGCTGGCGAGACATTACTAGACAAAGTCAATGATCTCTGACTAAATAGACAATGAACTGATTTTAATAAGTTTTTATTATATTTTAGATACATAATACATAGATAAATAAATAATAAATAACACACAACAGTCACATACATCCTGACCCCATACTAAGATCGAGTCTTGTGTTGTGGGTATCAGGAACTACGATAGACTTTTCGGTCTCACAAACACCCAGACCCGAAAGGAATATTTGTGGGCCGCACAAACATTTCTCTCGGTGTGGGGATCGAACCCGCGGCCTCTCGTTTCACAGGCGGCGTCTAACCAACTACGCCACGGAGGGTCTCAAGTCAATATACTTTCAATCCAGAACCCCCACCGTAAGTTATACGTTTTTATTTGATCAAAAAACTATTACATAATAAGCAATATCAAAATGAAATATTGTCTTTAAAAATAACAAAAGTGAGCGCGTCCTATTTGATATAGGCATGACTAGCAATGTTATGGATCAGAAACTATTTTAGTTTCACAATATGCATGCCGTTCGCCTGATGGTAAGCGATGCGACCGCTCATGAACAGAAGCAAAACCAAACAACACCTTGAATTGCAAAGCAATGCTTGGCATTCCACTGCGCTCGCCATCTTGAGACATATGATGTTAAGTCTCAATATATCCAATAGTTACTCTGGCTACAATGTCCTTCCATCCGAAACACAACAGTGCATTTAAACTGCTGTTTGACGGGAGAAATAGACATTGCGGTGGTACCCACCCAGGCAGCCTCTCACATATGAGTGACCTACCACCAGTATTATTTTGTTATTTATTTTTTTTTTATATTATAGGGGGCAACCGAGCATGCGGTTCACCTGATGGTAAGTGAACACCGCCGCCCATGGACATCTGCAACACCATAGGGCATGGAGATGCGTTGCCGGCCTTTGAGGTGGGAATACGCTCGTATATATTATATTACTATCCAACTAAATTAATGAGTACCGTTTGACGTTTCATAATTTTCAACTTTGTACGGGCGCAACTTCAATAACATTTTCCGTAAAACCACGGAATTGTGGTTGAATGATATTGCGTGAGTTACTTACACCTGTACAAAGATGAAAAGCATGAAACGCCAGAGGAGAACTATTACTTATTTTATTTGAATTAAAAGCTTCATATACAGAAAAGTATGCAAGTCCTCTAGGTAATGTAGAGATGAGCTGAAGTAGGAAATATAAATGATAATGAATAGAAAAATCCAATATCGCTTTTCCCGACTCAGGATTCGTACCCGAGATCTTAGCTTTGTTACCGTAGTACAACTATGCCACCAAGGCAGAGGGAAAAACCGATGGTACAAAATGGTCATTTAGCCATAGTTTTATTCTCACAGCAATTTCTAATTTCTCGATATAGAATTTATAGCTTTTGAGACATCATATTGTTAATTATTGCTTCCTACGACTCCATATATTTTTGTCCATTCTTTGCTGGCCACTTTACCGCCACAATTCTGGTCGTGACTTTGAAAGTGGTCGCATTTTTACGCCGGCGTCTAATATGGGTGAGGGAAAGCGTGTTTTTAATCCGTGGTTGCCATATGGTGGATTGTTATGGGCATACAAGAACTTTCAATGAGGCATGAGCTAATAAATAAAAATATCCCGTCGCCATATATGATGAAAATCGATTGTCACTTGTGCTGAGCGGTGACGGGTGTAGTGATGGACAGTATTTATATCGATTAAATTATTTATGAGTGATTTTTTATCGATTAAGATTGTGAATGTGTGATTTTAAAGATAAAAAAGAAATTGATTTAATTTGTCTCATGGTCCTCAATATTAGAATCATACATGAGCTAAGACGTGAGTTTTTAGGCAAAAATTAATGGAGCATAAGTATTCTTGATATGAATAGAAACTAAAATCGAAATCCGTCTATAACGTAAAATATTTTTGCGAATACAATACGTAATTTTACTGTAAAAATTATTCAATACTTTAGTAATTCCTTTAATTTATTATTTGTATTGAATATTGCAATTCGTAACTTTATGTTTATCCTAAATGAATAAAGATTTAAATTAGCCACGAGAAAATATTGAAAAACAGCAATAGAAAACTTCACAGTACATCGTTTATTATGGATTAACAAAGAATGTAGCACATCGTTTAAAAACAAACATTAAATTGCATCAAAAGGAGCATGCGTTTGATGTTCTTTGCATCACATGCAATGGAATTTAAATAACTAATCATACTTCAAAGCTATTTAAAAACAAATTAACACATCTTTATACATTATACATATACGGTCTAATTTATAGACAACTTTAAAAGCTATTTTATTTAACGTATGTTTTTCCTCTTCACTCAAATTGAATTCAAAAGTCGTTAGAAAGATACAAAACATTCGATTACTACAAGAAAAAGACTGAATGAAGATTAACAGCCTTATAGTCTAACGCAATAAGAACGTGAAGTCTTAAAGGGGTAAGCAGAAGTGTAATTAGTAAACCACATTTCGCATCTTTAATTCCACAACGAATTTTCCGGCATTTCTCATTAGATGTTTCAACCAAAAATTATCCACTTTGTCATTGATAGTACTGCACTAAAGTAAATTTTGGAGTATCTTATATGATAGAAATTTCGTCTTAAATCACCAAACTGAACTACTAAGAGTTGGTAGAATCTATTTCAATCTAAAACAAGTTTAGAAAAACATGTCAAGTATGTTACAAATATACATAAATATAATAAACTAAACCATAACTTTAACGAATTTATCGATACAACATCGATAATTCAATGACATCACTAACCCTTCCGATGTCGGAACGGCAAAAACCAAAAGCATACCTTACCGGGAGGTATCACGTCAACTCCCATAATAGGAGATTGACAGTACTGGGTTAATTCAATGATAAGTTAGTCTATCGGGTCGAAAGCTTAGATATGGGTCTAGATGACCATGTCACCTTTTATTGTATTAATTATTGATGAAGGGTTAGTGCGTGGTGATTGATCAATACGCACCTGAAATAATACAATCCTAAAATTGTTTATAGATATATAAGCGTGAAAGCAAAGTACCAGTTTCGATTTTCAAGTCTGACAACCCATTTTGTGTGAGTTTCGGTTTATTATATCTCCTTGCCAAAGATTATAATTAGCGTCATCGATAGTTTAGTTTGGGCGCCCGTTTGTCTGTGGGCGTCTGTGACGGACTCAAAGGGGTTACTTTGTGATCCGACACGGATGTTCGGATGTTCGAAGTCCGAGGTAAGATATGATTCCCACCTTTAAAAATCAATACTGTTCTCTATGACACTTATCATTTTCTCCGAAGTTAGTCTATGGTTGCAAAGTCCGATAGAAGCATCCAACATTTTGTGGAGTATCTTCGAACTCCTTATCTTCGAACTTCGGAGAACATTCGAAGTTCGTATAGTTTTTATAGAGGGGGTTTCTCTAAACTCTACAAATGGTGTCAAATACCTCGATTTATAAATGTCGCGCGCCGCGTCGTCTGCGCCGCGCAAGCTAAGTAAACAACACTGCATTCCTTACTTGCAGGCCTTATAATGAATTTGTCAGTGAAGTTATTCTGATGTGTTGGTATAATGCTGGTGATTTATTATACTTGTACGACAAATATTCACCCATAATACAAAATAAAGCTTTTATGTGCATATATCTACAATCTATCTATGTATATAAAATCGCGCCATTTCGACGTATAGACTGAGGTGCTACCAGAATACCCGTGTTTCGATTTATAGGTATGTTCCATCCCACGATTTTATAGAGTATCGCCAAATCGCATACAAACTCCTGACTCCGGGAAAATATGAAAAGAGAAGAACTATTCCTAATATTTTGACAACAGCATGAAAACCACGCATTTGGACGCCAAAAGAACTAGAGCGATCCATAATAGATATACTACAACGGTGAAGGAAAACATCGAAAGGAAACCTACATGCAATACCGATTTATAAGAATTTCTACGGTATGTAAGTCCACGAACCCTCAATCGTACTCTATAACATACATCAATGGGACGTATATGGGCTGATACAGATACAGACAATAGATATTTTCATAATCTCAGCTTTAATATGTTATGAAAATCCTTGTATATCTGCAGTCTGTTAGCCATCGCTTAAGAGCGTATACACCTTGCGCGCAAAGTCAACTATAGGTATTTCTTCGTTAATTTCACGCACACATAAGCGACCAAAGCTGTGTGCGTAGAGCTGCCGCGTCGGCTCGCTATACAAACGGCTCAAACAACTTTGATCCGTGCGCTTCAAATATTCATTTGAAATGTAACTGTAATATAATATCATAAAAATATTTTATTTGCATTATAAGTAGACAAATATTACTGTGCAAGCAAAGAATAATACAAATTTAGATACTAATCATATTTTCGTTATTATTACATTGTTAAGTTGCAATCAAATCAGTGTTCAATCAGCAGATACTACGGACGTTTTATTAATAATTTCGTGTTCGAACATATAAATAGTGTTAGGGGCCTTACAACCCCTTACAATTACGAAATATATTGAATTTTATATTACTATACATAACATAATTTAGCCTCGGAATTAAATCCCATTATATTACCTGAAACATAATTTATACTCACTACAAAATCATTGTAGGTAATAAAAATAATTAAATATTTTACTACCAAAGTACTAAGATGTGGTAATCGCAGTCCGCGCGTGGCTATTTTCACTACGCGCGGCAATAATCGACTGCAGCCAGGCCGGAGCGACGAGCGATACGTCCTCTCTCTAGAAGGCCTTGCGGCGGTCTGATTTGATCCACGTCGGACAGCGTGTTTTATAGTGGTTTTTAAAATATTTGTAGAAAACATGGAAACTAATTTTGTTGAAATATAAAATTGTAATTTATTGATAAGATGTTCTTCTATTATAATATGCAATGGCTGTACAAAATTATGTACGATAAGTTGGTGAAAAAAAAAATGTTCTTGACGAGAGTTTCTGAATAATTTTGCTTTGTTAAAATTTTTATTTTTCAGGAACTAAACACAAAAAGATAATTTTTCTCAGCAAAATCCCTCTATAAGGGTCTTATTAGTCTGATAATATTTTTATTTTAATCTTATATTTAGTGGTTTCGGATATCTTAAGCTTCTAAATTGCCACTTAAAGCCTAAATAACGAAACTTGTGTTCAGTAATCCTTATAGTACTCACAAATTATCCATCAATCTATAATGTTTTCCACCAAAATCCCTAGATGACAACCTTTTCTAAAGTTAGTACTAATTATTTTTCCTTTAAATTGTTTATTGGTGGCTATTAACTCATTTGAAAAGTCCTGTTTTTAAGGCAAAAAGCGCGTGCAGGGTATAAACGCTCTTAACGCAACAAAATTACTAAGTCCTACTCATTAGGCACTCAGCACACGACCGCCTTCGCTTAACATGTTTTTTATTATTTTTACTGCGTTATTTACTAGTATAGTATCCGACGTGCAACCTAATGACCATTTGTTTATGTTTCATTCTTTTTGTATTAAAATTTACGTATTGTTTTGTTTGATTGTATTTATGCCGCGAGTATTTTTACTATTTGTTTGGGGAATTTGCATGTGTATAAACCCAAATAAGTACTGAAGGGCACGGATCTCCTCTATAATAGAAAGTACGATTGAGAGGGGTTAGGCTGTGTAGTATACCACGCTGAACTACGGGTTGGCGAGCTTTTAGATTCATAGAATTTCTTAGAGATTCGCTGTAGTGTACCAGATTTCCTCACGATGTTTTCCTTCACCGTTTGAGAAATATAGACAGCTTATTTGACGTAGATTTGAGACAGATCATCGAAAATATTCAACAGGTAAAGAATAATATATTTTAGGCTCCATGGTTGTAAATTCTAATTCTAGCATTAGATTAGATTCCTGTAAAAAAATGTATTTTACCTTTAAGAATTTGTCAAAATAAAAACAATGGGCTTAAGCAAATCCTAAAGATACAGGCAGGGACTTAAGACAAAATAAAATAGAGAATGTAATACATTTTTTTGATAAACATCATGAATTAACCTTTCCACATTCGACCCTAAGTTCCTAGTCTTTATCTAAAGCTATCCTAATTAATTAAATCAGTTAAACCATTCAGTTTAATTAAACTGGACGCAGACGTACGCAGCCGTTTCCTTAGTACATCACTTGGCTCGCAGCCAACTGTTTCTTAGAAATAGATGCTTTGAAATTGTCGCCTTTCTGTCTTTATAAAATGTTTGCGTCAGCTTTATATTTTGTCTTCAGACTGATGTGACATAAGTACCTGATCTATATCAAAATTATAAACAGCATTACAAACAACATTTTTGCTTGCATTGAATCTGTATCTTTATGAGCCCATATACGTCCCACTGCAGGGCACGACACAGTACGATTGAGAGTGGTTAGGCCATATAACTCATAGAAATTTATAAAAATGTATGTGGTATGTAAGTCCACCAATCCGCATTACGCCAGCGTGGTGGACTATACGGCCTAACCACTCTTAATCGTACCCTCAATTGTAGAGGAGGCCCGTGTCCTGCAGTGGGACGGATATGGGTTAATATTATTTATTTTTTATTATTATGAGTTATAGTAATTTATTGCATAGCCTATTCAAGGCTCTGAAACTACTGGATCGATTTGAAAAATTATTACGCCATTAAAATTCTACATTATCCCTGATAAACATAGGCGATTGAATATTTTCAAAAAAGTCTATCTTTATTTGGAGGCATACGAATATTATACAACCATCTTTAGGATTTTGATATCGATTTTCGATGGTCTAAATATCATCCCAATAATGGTAGAGAGCTTCGACCATTTTTATTTAAAATGGTCAATTCAAGCAATAAAATCATCTAAATAAAACGCTAAGAAACGATAATCAATACTATAATATTACCGAACCTATCTCTTGTATGGCACAGCACAACAGTCACATACATAGTCCTGACCCCACACTAAGATCGAGTCTTGTGTCGTGGGTATCAGGAACTACGAGAGACTTTTCGGTCTCACAAACACCCAGACCCGGAAGAAATATTTGTGGGCTGCACAAACATTTCTCTTGGTGCGGGGATCGAACCCGCAGCCTCTCGTTTCACAGGCAGCGTCTAACCAACTGCGCTACGGAGGCTGTCAAAAAATAATGTATACAAAAATAACTGGTGTTTTATACCACAATAATTAATTATGTTCAAATTACTAATTACCAAGCTCCCATTCAACCCTACACCTGGTAAGCCAACACCGGGTTAAGCTTCATAATATAATCCGTGATCACAGAGGGGCCTAATGGACCCCGCGACACCTGCTACAGACGTACAATCAAACCTTCAATCGCCTCGCGGCGGCCATCTGTTTTGGTACGGCACGTGCGCTTGTAACACTATACTGGTTAGTGACGGGTTGAGTCGATAATACAATATTTTTCAACTTGGAAACCCGTCACTGATTTTTTCTAAACAATGACGGCGCGTATTTTAATCGAAGATTCAACCCGTCTCTGCAACTCTTGTAAGCTTCCAAGCATTTTAATACGGAGCATTGAAACTTAGTGGTTGGGTGTGTCTACATTTTTTTAACTCGCAACGAAATAAATAGACGAATAAGAATTTATATGGTCGCCTCGACCAGGATGGTATCAATGTCTTAGAAAATTGTCATGAAATAACTTTGCTGTTGCGATTTGCTCGGTGTTCGATATTTCCGGAAGTCTATAATATCTTTGAAAGATATTAATACGGGCTTAAAGAGCGTCTACGGTAGACGATGAAGAAAAAAGTCGTAATGCTCAATGCGGTCACTTTTCGCATTCAACCTGTTTATATCGCGTTTTAAGTATTCGGACATAATAGCATCGACCGATTTTCGGTGTTACAGAATCTGTTTCTATAAAATTACACTTACTTATTTTATTTTATTTCATTGGCTCAATTACAGAGCTATAAATAGCAAATAAACATGTATGTTACAATTTTTATACAAAATACAGCCAATTACGAGCTACCATTGATATGTTTTAAAAGTTACAAAATCTAGTTGTCTTATAATAATATTTATATATATTTTTATCTCGATTCTCAAAATATTTATTACATCTTAATCTATAGCTACTAGATGCTATGACGTATCTTTTCTGTACCAGTAAACAAAACGCCTCGGACTTCAGTTTTCATTTGAGGATTAATCGATATAATAACGCCACGTCACTACCAGTCTCGGACGACCAACAAGCCCTTTATAGCTTTAAGTGGATCTTTCATATCTAACATGCACTCGCGGACCCTTGTACAACACCGTTTCAATATCCTGCTCTTGTCAATGATTTCCGTACGAATTAAAGATAAATTTATGTTCAATATCTATACTAATATATAAAGCTGAAGAGTTTGTTTGTTGACATTTTGAGACCTAACATCTCATATATCAGGATGGCGAGCTTTATAATTCAATTATAGCTTTGTAATTCATTGTGTTGCTAGGTTTTGTTGTCCATGAGCGTTCGTATCGCTTACCATCAGGTGAGTGGTTGCTAATCTCGCCATACATTGCTATAAAAAATAATTGCCGGAGACGTGACGTATACTCAAAAAACCAAAAGCCAAAAAATCAGCGCTACGATTACCGATTTGCAACCCCATAGAGGGATAATGACTGGTAGATTTAACCATAAATTGTAATTGTGCAACCCCTATGCTTTCACACCTGGCCACAATGTTACTAAACAAATGGGGTGTGAAATCGCAAACGTCACAATGAACAGGGGTGGAAATTCACACGAACTTGTGGTTTCTAATGAATGCTTTAAAAATATATTGATTTATTACTTAAATTCTTTTGTAATTAGCAACTATTGAAATATTGATTTTTGTATTATTAGTGAATTACTAAGCTCTTTAACTGTAGAAATACCGTAAGGAAACCTGCATACCATTGAGCATTTTAAAAGATTTTTTCCTTTCTCTTATGTTTCGATTTAAAAGACGTTGTAGCAAGAGTAACTACTGGACATATTGAAACGTGATATCTTATCTCTCAGGATAATTCAAGGTTTTGTTTGGTTTTCCTACTGTTCATGAGCGGTCGTATTGCTTACGATCATAAAGTCTCTATTATTTCTGACAACCACAACACAAGACTCATATCTCAATGTAAGACTACTGGTTTTATTATTACCTTATATTATCATGCTAGTATACAAAGATAGAAGTAGAGGAGATGTATGAGGACATAAGTCGGGCCATACATACTTCCAAAACCTACTTCAATGTTGTTATGGGGGACTTCAACGCAAAGTTGGGCAAGAGAAGCGATGCAGAGTTGAAAGTGGGGCAATTTGGACATGGGCAACGGAACCCCAGGGGTCAGAGGCTGGCCGACTTCCTGGAGAAAGAGGGACTCTTTGCGATGAACTCTTTCTTCCAGAAGCCGCCTCACAGGAAATGGACCTGGCTGAGTCCTGACGGTTCTACGAGAAACGAGATAGATTTCATCTTGACGACGAATAGACGGATATTCAGAGATGTCTCTGTGATCAACAGGGTGAAAACCGGCAGTGATCACCGAATGGTTAGGGGCACCCTGAATATCAATGTCCAATCGGAAAGGCGTCGCTTGATGAAATCTACGCTCCAACCTACTCGCGCCCATATCCAAAACCCCGAGAGCTTTCAACTCGAGCTGACAAATCGCTTTGATTGTCTAGGAGAAAACCTTGCAGTGGACGAGCTAAACAGCAGTTTGGTAGAAGCTGTCCATACGGTGGGATCTAAGTATTTTAGACCTCGCCGTAGAGATAGACCACAAAAACTCTCGATCCACACTCTTGACCTCATGGCCGAACGTCGATCTTTAGCGCTGCAGTCTTCCGTTGACGCCGAAGCATATCGGCGGCTCAATAGACAGATCTGGAAGTCCTTGCGACACGATGTCCGTGCTCACAATACTGTGAGCATTAAGGAGACAATTGAGCGGAACGGAGGCTCCAAAGTGTTTGCAAGAGACTTGTCTATTGGGCAAAGCCAGTTGTCTAGGCTGAAGACGGAAGACGGCCGCGTAGTATCGACGAGGGCAGAGGTATTAAGGGAGATCGAGAGGTTCTACGGACAGCTTTATACCTCGGTTGCCAACCTGCTGTTAGCTCGGCCGAAGACCCGAGAGCCGAGTTGATCCGACACTTTAGCGATGATATCCCGGACATCAGCCTGTGTGAGATTGAGATGGCCCTGAAGCAACTTAAAAACAACAAGGCGCCGGGCGAGGACGGAATAACTTCAGAGCTTCTGAAAGCGGGCGGAACGCCGATACTGAAAGTCCTTCAGAGGCTCTTCAATTCCGTTCTCCTCGAGGGCTCAACGCCAGAGGCATGGAGCAGGAGCGTGGTGGTACTGTTCTTCAAAAAAGGTGATAACACTTTGCTGAAGAATTACAGGCCCATCTCGCTCCTGAGCCATGTCTATAAGTTGTTTTCGAGGGTCATCACAAATCGTCTCGAACGCAGGTTTGATGACTTCCAGCCTCCCGAACAAGCCGGTTTTCGAAAAGGCTTTAGTACCATAGACCACATCCATACGCTTCGGCAAGTTATACAAAAAACCGAGGAATATAACTTGCCGCTTTGTTTAGCGTTTGTGGACTATGAGAAAGCCTTTGATTCGATCGAGACTTGGGCTGTGCTACAGTCTCTCCAGCGGTGCCATATCGACTATCGGTACATCGAAGTGTTGAAGTGTATATACAACAACGCCACCATGTCGGTCCGAGTACAAGATCAGAGTACGAAGGCTATTCCACTACAGAGAGGCGTGAGACAGGGAGATGTCATATCTCCGAAACTGTTCACTGCCGCGCTGGAAAATGCCTTCAAGCTCTTGCAGTGGAAAGGATTCGGCATCAACATCAACGGCGAGTATATCACTCACCTTCGGTTTGCCGACGATATTGTAGTCTTGGCTGAATCGCTGGAAGACCTTAGCACTATGCTCGAAGACCTCAATCGAGTCTCCCAACAGGTGGGTCTTAAAATGAACATGGACAAAACGAAGATCATGTCGAATGTCCATGTTGTGCCCACCCCCATCGGTGTTGGGGGCTCGACTCTTGAAGTTGTTGACGAATATGTCTATTTAGGACAAGTGGTCCGGTTAGGCAGGTCCAACTTCGAGAGAGAGGTCAATCGTCGAATCCAACTCGGTTGGGCAGCGTTCGGGAAACTACGCGACGTCTTCTCGTCCAAAATACCTCAGTGCCTTAAATCGAAAGTCTTCGATAGTTGTGTGTTGCCAGTGATGACTTACGGCACCGAGACGTGGCCTCTCACTATGGGCCTTATTAGGAAGCTCAAAGTCACTCAACGAGCTATGGAGAGGGCTATGCTCGGGGTTTCCCTACGAGATCGAATCAGAAATGAGGAGATCCGTAGGAGAACTAAAATAACCGACATAGCCCACCGGATTAGCAAGTTGAAGTGGCAATGGGCCGGGCACATAGCGCGGAGATCTGATGACCGATGGGGTCGGAAAGTACTCGAATGGAGGCCGCGTAGCGGAAAGCGCAGCGTAGGACGTCCACCAACAAGATGGTCCGACGACCTGGTAAAGGTCGCGGGACGTCGCTGGACACAGGCTGCCTCCAACAGGTCTCTGTGGAAATCATTGGGGGAGGCCTATGTTCAGCAGTGGACTTCCTTTGGCTGATGGATGGATGGATACAAAGATATAAAATTTATCTGATTCATAAGTAAATAATATTATCCAAATGCCATCTTTAGAGCAGCAACCCACAAAAACCAGAATCAGGTGAAATCTGTTTACAAAAGTAATACAGTAATAGGCACAAGGCGACCATGGCATACCATTGAATCTATGTTGTTTTTGACAAGTCTAATGGATCGTGGCGTAACTCAAGAGGTCAGATTATGAAACTTGTGATGATATGGTATCTAATTTAAACTTGGTATTTGAATCCAATACAATCCGATAACGTAATATAAGTGGGCCTTTCATAGGTTTTAAAGAATACGTAGAAACGTGTATTCTTTCATTACATCGACGGCAAAGTGCCAGTAACATATAACTGACAAAGTCATAAATTTACAGAAACTGAAAAAAGTTTAATTGTTTAATATAAATATAAAGGTATTGTAATGTTTTGTATATAGAGATTTAGTACTATATATTGACTTGTCATAAGAGCTATTTAATTGCCTACATGACCAATAAATCAATTTCATTTCATTTTACTCAATGAATGTACGGCAACATCAAAGTCCACGGCGTTTTTCTTTGAAGCAATGGTACCGCCCTTTTGAGTTCATTCCGTTATATCAGGGAAACTTTCACAAATGCTCGTCTCGGCATTCATTGGAATAAAAATAAACAAGTAAGTCTTGTGTCTTGGGTATCAGGAACTACGAGAGACTTTTCGGTCTCACAAACACCCAGACCCGAAACAAATACCTGTGGATCGCACAATCTTTTTTTTTGGTGCAGGGATCGAACCCGGGGCGTCTAGTTTTATAGTCGGCGTCTAACCAACTGCGCCACGGAGGCTGTCAAATAAAAAGCCTATGGATTATGTCATCAAAATAGCACTTTTTATAAGTACTTTTACACAAATAGTACCTAAAAATACAAATGACATCACAGTATATACAATGACGAATGTCAGCCTATGTACACACTTATGTGTAAACGTGGGAGTATTTGCTTTTCATTAGTAAGCATACAATGTTTCACAATATAACATATGCACGGGTAAATAGAATTAATCTTACATACAAATAACATACTGTATATCAAGGCTGCTACCGAAAATGAAGCTGGGTGGTAGTTTTAGTGACTTCTAACACAATGCAACCAAATTTTGTGCAAAAATTTGTAACTTTTTTTTGTTATTTTTTTTCTATCGTCGTATTAGGATGGTAAATACATAGATTTTTCTTAAATAACAGTGTACACCCTTTTATTTTTAAAGAAGCTATGATATGCAAGGCTTTAAATTATTATTTAAGCAATAACTATGGATTTACCACCCAAACGCGACGAAATTTAAAAAAATAATAAAAAAAATTGTCGCCTTACCTAGCGAAATTTTTAGTTGCATTGTGTTTGTAGTCACTAACACTACCACCCTGCTTCGATTTCGGTAGAAGTCTTGATATACACGGTTTATGGACATCATGCTTGCATCCAATTGTGGTAGGCAGAGAGTATATGTAACTTTTTGATAACTATGAATATAAATTTTGGTCTAACTAGTTTTTTTTGCTATACAGGGTATATCAAGACTGCTACCGAAAACGAAGCCGGGTGGTAGTTTAAGCGACTTCAGACACAATGCAACAGAAAAAGTTGCAAAAAAAAAGCGACATTTTTTTTTGTTATTTTTATCCTATGGCCATATTTGGGTGGTAAATACATTTTTTCCTAAAATAATAGTATATACCCTTTTATTTATAAATACTCTAAGGTATAAAAGAGTTTAAATTATTATTTTAGCAAAAACTATGGATTTACCACCCAAAAATTACGATATTTAAAAAGTCATAAAAAAAAATGGTCGCGTTTCTAGGCGAAATTTTTAATTGCATTGTGTTTGTAGTCACTAAAACTACCACCCGGCTTCGTTTTCGGTAGCAGTCTTGAGATACCCGGTATAGCGGGACGAGCGCGCCATTCAACTGATGGTAAGCGATACGACCGCTCATGGACTGTAGCAAAGCCAAACAACACCTTGAATTACAAAGAAATGTTTGGCATTCCACTGCGCTCGTCATCCTGAGACATAAGATGTTAAGTATCAATTTATCCAATGGTTATTTAGGCTACAATGTCCTTCACACCAGAACACAACAATTAAAATTACACTGCTGTTTGGCCGGAGTAATGCAAATACTCAGGCCTCTCACACATGAGGCTTACGTTCTAAAGAATCTTGACAAAAACCTATCTCTATATTTGCTCATCAATAATTTCGAAAATTTTCGAATCAATATTAAATTTCCCCCTGAATGAATCAATTCCAACACTACAAGATGCATTTTAAATACCTGTTACCCAACCTAACATGATTTTTATTTTATTCATAGCTAAAATAAAAAACAGCTTGTTCTGAAACACAAATAATGTTTACGTAAAGCATCATTCACGTAAACGCCCACATTATTATCAAACACATTACAGAAACGGAAACAAATCGAATGAATATCTAACCAGATGCCTGGGCAATGATGCGACTCATATCGATAGATTATATATTGGTAAGTCTGTCTATATTTTGTCCCGCAACCCGCACTAGGCTTGCGTGGAGTACTATGGCCTCTCTCTTTTTCACTTCAGCCAAAGGAAGTCCACTGCTGACTATAGGCCTCCTCCAAGGAATACCACATCGACCAGTTGGAAGCGGCCTGCATCCAGCGACTTCTTGCAAACTTAGCCAGGTCGTCCGTCCACCTTGTAGGCGGGCGTCAGACATTTGCTTGCCTGTACGTGGCCTCCACTCCAGAACCTTTCGGCCCCAACGGCCATCAGTATTGCCTAACTCTCCTAAATCAGATTGTAGTATCCTGTGGTCAACAGTTTCGATAACAGGTTGATATGGTACAGTAAAATATGTTTGTCCTATATTTATTTCTGAAGAAGTATCCAATGTTTTTTTAAGATGGCACATCAAAATGGTTACAATTATATTATCTTTTGTCGATCGCATGCCATTCGTGCAGGCCGGCATTAATATATTGACTAACAATAAGCCTGGGGTTAATTTATTTGGATTGCATTGCACTGAAAATTTTCGTATCTCAATCTTTTTTATGTCTTGAATTAGTTTTTTTGATCTTTTTCACGTGCGAAAATACGTCTAAAACGTAGACCAAACCGCTACTAAACACTAGTTGTAAATAGCAAACTTGGATAAATATTTACGCGATACATTTTACATCGTCGAAATTTTCGCAAATTGGGTTTTTGGGTTGAAATTCTGTTTATATTAAAAGTAGGCCACTAAACAAGCGGTTGCGTACTAAATCTGCTTCTTTTAAACACTATATATTATAAGGATTTACAGGTTTACTTAATCTGGTACAGGAATAGTCTGATTCATTGAGTAATCTGGATTTCTTTGAAATATTTCGTCATCATTGGGTCGAATGGCGAGATAATTTTTCACCAGAAGATATTTTGACATTGTAATTAACGCCAGGTGCAACAAAATAACTTTACCAGGCCAAATTAAATATTGTAGAAAAATATTTAACAATTTACAAATGTTTGTGTAAATTATTGAAACATTTCCAATATGACGACTAACCTAATAGACAGAACAGTATTGTAGGTTTGAACGGGATGGTAAAAAAATATGATTCAAATTATTTTAATTTGTGTATCTAAGAAAGCAATAAAAAGTATCGTATCGTATCGTATCGTATCAGCCCATATACGTCCCACTGCAGGGCACGGGCCTACTCTACAATTGAAAGTACGATTGAGAGTGGTTAGGCCATATAGTCCACCACGCTGGCCTAGTGCGGGTTGCGGGTTTCACTAAACGGTGAAGGAAAACATCATGAGGAAACCTGCATACCATAGCGATTTATAAGAATTTCTATGGTATGTAAGTCCACCAATAAAAAGTATATAGAACATAATATTGTATTTTTTATAAAAAAGTCGTGGTGGACTATATGGCCTAACCACTCTCAATCGTACTTACGATTGTAGAGTAGGCCCGTGCCCTGCAGTGGGACGTATATGGGCTGATATAGATAGATAGATAGATACAATGAAAGGCAAAAAATATATTTTAAATAACGATTACAAGATTTTATGTAAAAACGCCTCCGCCTATAACATTTTTTAATTACACGCATGCTTTATGGCCCCACGAAATTGTGTAACTAATGTGCTCAAGTGACCCAAATAAGCTTTTATGAATGAGCTTTGTGCGTTACATGGCAAGCTTTGTAGTCGAGCTTAAAGCTCATATGCAGGTTAATTATAAAAGTTTAGCGGAAGCTATTAATTCTGTGCTTTATTATGTGTCGTGAGCATTTTATAAATATGAAAGAAGATAGTTTTGGTATGTTAAATCTTGTGTCATGTAACCTATAAACGTCACACTGCAGGGAACGGGCCTGCTCTACAATCGAGAGTACGATTGAGAGCGGTAAGGCTGATCAATCGCACACACTGGCTGCGGGTTTGGCGAACTTTACATACCATAATGAAAATGAAAATATATTATTGAATCCATTAAAATGTGTAGACGAACGGGCAAGAAACTAGTGTTGCTCTTTTAAAAACCAGTTTACATAGAAATTATTATAAATCCCTGTCGTATGTAGGTTTCCTCACGATATTTCCCTGTACCGATTTAGTGCTTGGTGATTGACTATCATAACATACATGACTCCGAAAAGTATATATGAATATTCTAGTAAAATTAAATTTGAAGTAACTAATAATAACTAATTTAATTTTGTTGCCAATTTCCAGTTCAGAATATAATATTGTATTTATTTACTCAACACACACAGTCATTACAGGTATATACCCAATTCGAAATGAAGGGACTTTACACAAATCTTGAAGACAACGTCCTTGACAGAAAAGTACAACTATAATATACTAAAGCTATATATTTAATAAAATAAATAATTAAATTATACCAAACATAATATTAAACACAATACTTCTATTAACCTTGTTGAAATGGTGGTTATTACTCCGATTAAAAAGGTTAGTGGGTCATGCATAATTTCCGTAAGTGCTACGGATGTGACGTCACCAGCTCATTAATTTTCGCATTCCCTTTATGACTAGAGTCAACAAGGGCGAGTGTGAGAAACGCAAATACATTGATGACGAGTGGCAGACATTTTGTGTTTTTGCACTGTTTAAAATAGTATTAATAATCTAATTTACTACTGTTGTGTTTCGGCTTGAAGGAAATTTTAGCCAGAATAACTACTGGACATATTGGGACTTAGCATCTTATGTCTCAGGATGGCGAGCGCAATGGAATGCCAAGCATTGCTTTGTATTTCAAGGAGTTTTTTTGCTACTGTTCATGAGCGGTCGTATCGCTTGCCATGACTGTCTTTTCGCTGAACTGTGTGACTTGTATGATTTAAACCCATTACCAAAGGCTTAATTCAGTTGGACTGATGTTTTAATATTGATAAGTATTTATAGATATTGTTGTTCCAGCAACACATTTTATTTACCGTCTAAATATTATATTAATTAAAAAATGCAGTATGAAAGTTAATTTATGCCGTCAAAATAATATCCCAAACTTTTTCATTGATAAAATAAGCTATTAAGGTTGCAGGAAGTCGCTGGATGCAGGCCGCTTCCAACAGGTCGATGTTGAGATCCTTGGAGGATGCCTATGTTCAGCAGTGAACTGCCTGTGGCTGAGAGAGAGAGAGAGCACACCATAGTGAGATTAAGAGAGGGATACAAAATATGTGTCAAAGGTTGACGACATCTGCAAAGCTTTTAAACGCAACAGTTGGTGTTTAAATTGCTCACTTTACGTAATTGCAGTTTTTAAGCCGGGTTCGATTCCGCGTGAACATGTGTGGATAATAGCGAATTAGCACGAATTGGTAATAGTGTGGGTTCGGTTCCTGGTGTTACACTTTTCGATCGGGTGTTTGTTCAAAGCTCGTTTTAATTGGAAAATAATTTGTGATGAAGGTCATATTTTATTCAATAGGTTAATTTTTGCACAAAATATTTTTGAATATTGATTTTGATTTACGAAAACTTTTTGTTATTATCTCACGGAATTCTTTACATTGTATCGATTAATCTTTCACAATTCTTCGCAATTATCTCGGATTTTCAAAATCATGTCTCATTGATTAATAAAAAACATAAGTACCTATTTTATATTGACAACATAATAATGTGTTTCTTTTTGTTTCAGGTATGTGTTTAATTGATGGAAGATTATGAAGATATTCAAAAGTATGGTTGGTATAAAAAACTATTATTATGGTATTATTACGGCTAACCTATCAAATATCAGCCAATAGAATGGCAGAAAAAGGTGGCCGGGCACCACCATTTTTATATACTTTTTTAGTACAAGTACCAGCGCTCCCTCTATATTATAAATACTCTAAAGAAAATTCATTGGAAATTAATGCATTACACCATAAACAATTTTCCACACTTCCTGCTATACCATAGATTACGATAATACCATAGACAAGACGCGCAGGAACGCAGACGGATTGCTATGCGTGCCTCGCTTTGATTTCACGCTAACATTTCCCAACGGTGGGATTGTCAACCGAATAATAATTAATACTCATTCATTGAGCCCTTTTTCATTATTCTAAAGTTGTAATAATTTACATAACCAGTTAAGGTTGACCGCTGGGTAATTTAAATTCGTTTGCTATTTATTATTTGGTTCGAGATTTTTCTGGTAGTCTTAATCCTACTTTTAAGTGAGTTTAGAGAATAATAATTTTGTAATTAATTATAGGCAGAGAGGCTCATGCTTTTCAAGTTTTTAGAATTAAAAAACACACAGTATAATAGTTTTGTTGACTTCAGATTGGAACCCTAAACGCCACGGTAACCAGCTTTGTGGGTTTCTCAAATATAATCCTATGAACAGTCGAAGGGTTTAAAAATAGTCCTAAATTTTTGGCAGGTAAGGAAATATAAAAAAATAAGGTTTAGTTAAAGAAAAACATCACAATATTTCAAATAAACTAATATTCTCATATTAATATGGGAGGCCTTGAAATAAAACTAATATTTACGGATTTTATAATAGTTTTATTTCCATGTGTAACATTCGCGTAAATCTAAGAAACCATTATGGGAGGCCTTGTTTGGGTAGAAAATAATCCGATTATAAAATCAAAAATAAACAGATCCCTCGTGTCTTAAAACATACCCTACAGGACAGCTCATTCAAAACTGATCATAAGCCCATTGATGATTACCAAATCAAGTAGACACGCACTTACGCAATCATTTTACTGACCGGAAGGCTTATTAATATTGGCTAATATATCCAACCTACAAAGACACCACATGTACAACATAATGTATGGCTTTGAAGGTCTTGTTAAATGGTGATATTTACATAGATAGGAATCTAAGGTGTGACTACACTGGTTACTCATGATAGGACCAAGGTCCCTATGAATGAATGGCTAATTGATATTCAATATTTGTTACACATTGTGGTTAAATAGAATTTTCCTGTCATACATACAAAGATAATTAGAACCGCCATTAATGTTCTTTCATTTGTCATTGATGAGTAGTCATCTATTAGATCACTTCTCTGGAAAAGCATACTATTAGCATTTTCTGTAGATTTTTTGAGCCGGTTTTTTAATTTTTAGTCCTAAAAGACCAGAATAACGGACACTTCAAGATCGCTTTTTTGGGTCCATTCTTACCAGACAGCTTGTCTGTATATTTAATGTTTAAAGCCAACTAAAATCCTACAGGCCATAATCGTAGTCAACAGAGAAACAATTACCTACATCATAAAATTACTGGCCGGAACGAAAAAAAAGAGTGCAGAATAAATATTTCGGGCGTCGCGTCGCGGCGTCACGTTCCAAATTCGAAATTTCCATTCCCATAGTGACGTGACGAATCCAAAATAAACACGCTCCCAGAATCGAGCATCTGTGAAATCAATTAAAATAATTGATACGAAACAAAAATACATGGCTTCCTCGCGGCGACGATTGACAACGTGATTTTGGTGTTTCCCGCCTTTATATGGTGTAACAAACTTAATTTCGTGTCAACGATTTATTCCGTACAATCGATTATCGATTCTAAGTCCTTGGAATACGTAGTGTATTAGTGTAACGATTATTCGAATGAAAATAAAGGTGTTTTTGCTAGAGGAGACGTGCGCGACGCCCTTTGTTAGTGCGTTTAAAAATAAAAATGAATGGACGTATCGGAAGATATCGGTGTTTCGAGGTTGGTATGTTTCTTATAAGTCGCATCTTTTTATAGGCGCCGCGTGTCCGGTTGGCTACTGATAAAATAATCATTTCTCCTGCGGCATAAAAGAATATTAACATGCATGAGTGAAATGGCAAAACAGAAAACAATGTTGTTCTAGATACGTTGAATTGAGATCAAATCAATAGGAATTGTTATTATATTCGAGCTGAATTGTTATTGAGATTCAACATTTTCGTTATTTGTATATTGGTTATGACGTAACTATACGAACACCTATCCATAAGCTTTGGAATACATACCTACAAAATTATTTACCTTACCCAAGATTCGAACTCAGGACTTCGCAGTTGACGTCCTATTTACCACTGTAGCAATAATGAGAAGTAATAATTATTTTTAAATATAGAAGGAACAAATTTATGGACGACATTAATAAAAACAAATGTCGTAGTAAAAATTCAAGCGTTTCAACAGCTCAATATACGAAAGAAAGAAACTATTTTAATCCATAGATATTTTCGTAAAACAAAAACATTGGCAGAATGACAATAATATCTGCTTAGATGTATACTTTCTCCACATTGAGAGGGATTAGGCCTCAATCCACCGCGTTCATTTTATACGAAATATATTATCATCAAATTATTATATTAAATGTATGTAGGTTTACTTATTAATTGTGATGTTTTCTTTTATAGTAAAAACGGGCGGACAAAATGAACAAAATATAATATCACAAAATTGAAAATGTGTGTTGATTTGAATTTTCCACAAGCGAATTAGGAAATTTTGCTTCCATAAACACGTAGGTAATTAATTATCTTTTAATACACAAACTCTTAATTAATTTCATGTCAATATCGTCAAAATAAGCTTATAATTACACTGCCTCTACAATAGAATAAACAAATGAATAATCGATCGATTTGACCAAATGAAGAGCGACAGTCCCAGCTCTAGAGGCGTTGGGTTAATAACCCCCAACTAAAACAATATGGGCGCGGGAATTCGGTAAATTGTTACCATGCTACCGAACGCACTGTACTTGTGACACAATGAGAGATTTTTTTTTGCGACTTATTTGGCTACTGACTATATTCAATTTAGGGAATATATTTTCAAAAATAATTATTGTTAGGCATAACAAATTCTTTAAACTATTTAGCTTCTTTGGTTCTTTGCCTAAATATATCTCTTGACATTCAGATAGAAGTATAATTATTCATTTTTAGCAATTATCGCTTTTACGAATAATAATAAATAACAAATACACGCATCAGTCACATACATAGTCCTGACGCCACATTAAAATCAATTAAGTCGTGACTATTAGAAACTATTAGAAACTTTAAGGTCTCACAAATACCCAAACCCAATACAAAAACCTTTTGGGTCTCACATTTTCCTCCGAGCGGGGATCGAACTCCCGGCGTCTCGTTTCACAACCGGCGCACATCATAATGACTATTTCGCATTACTTAAAGCTTATTTTACCACATTTAATATGATTCTTTAAGTGCCGGCTTTAGTTCTCGCATAGAGCTAATTAAGTGTGACTTTAATTTTGAAAATATTTTTTACACAAACTAATAATTCCCCAAAAGTAGAAAACGCTGATTTCAAATAATTCCCTCAATATAAAAAAGTATTGCATTCATTTTGGGTCAACCTTGTGGAAAATCAAGTTAATTATGTTAGTCCGCATTGTACCACATCTTAAGAGCGTTTATACCCCGCACGCGCTTTTTGGCTTAAAAACAGGACTTTTCAAATGAGTTAATTGCCACCAATAAACAATTTAAAGGAAAAATAATTATTACTAATTTTAGAAAAGGTTGTCATCTAGGGATTTTGGTGGAAAACATTATAGATTGATGGATAATTTGTGAGTACTATACGGATTACTGAACACAAGTTTCGTTATTTAGGCTTTAACTGGCAATTTAGAAGCTTAAGATATCTGAAACCACTAAATATAAGATGAAGATAAAAATATTATCAGACTAATAAGACCCTTATGGAGGGATTTTGCTGAGAAAAATAATCTTTTTGTGTTTAAATCCTGAAAAATAAAAATTTAAACAATGCGAAATTATTCAGAAACTCTCGTCAAGAACATATTTTTTTTCACCAACTTATCGTACATAATTTTTTATAGCAATTGCATATTACAATAGAAGAACATCATATCAATAAACTACCATTTTTATATTTCAACAAAATTAGTTTTCATGTTTTCTACAAATATTTTAAAAACCACTATAAAACACGCTGTCCGACGTGGATCAAATCAGACCGCCGCAAGGCCTTCTAGAGGGAGGACGTATCGCTCGTCGCTCCGGCCTGGCTGCAGTCGATTATGCCGCGCGTAGTAAAAATAGCCACGCGCGGAATGCGATTACTACATCTTAGTACTTTGGTAGTAAAATATTTAATTATTTTTATTACCTACAATGATTTTGTAGTGAATATAAATTATGTTTCAGGTAATATAATGGGATGTAATTCCGAGGCTAAATTATGTTATGTATTGTAATATAAAATTAAATATATTTCGTAATTGTAAGGGGTTGTAAGGCCCCTAACACTATTTATGTGTTCGAACACGAAATGATTAATAAAACGTCCGTAGTGTATACTGATTGAACACTGATTTGAATGCAACTTAACAATGTAATAATAACGAAAATATGATTAGTATCCAAAATTTGTATTATTCTTTGCTTGCACAGTAATATTTGTCTACTTGTAATGCAAATAAAATATTTTTAGGATATTATATTACAGTTACATTTCAATTGAATATTTGAAGCGCACGGATCAAAGTTGTTTGAGCCGATTGTATAGCGAGCCGACGCGGCAGCTCTACGCACACAGCTTTGGTCGCTTATGTGTGCGTGAAATTAACGAAGAAATACCTATAGTTGACTTTGCGCGCAAGGTGTATACGCTCTTAACTAATTTCAAATAACACGACTCCATTAATGAAATCGAACTTGAAATGTTTTTTTTTACTTCCTTTGTGAACGTGGCCCAGTCCAAACATCCTCTCGATTATACCGATTGTAGGTAATATCGATTAATTAACTCGATTTAAATTTACGAGATACGAACAAGAATTGATAAATACGTAAACTCTGAGTTTGTTTGTGCGTCGAATTCAAATTACAAAATTAATTTGTGGAGCGTATATTTGTTTGTTTGTAATATGATTTTAGCTGGAATAACTATATTTTGTTTATGTTTCTGGTTAAATATTAAATTATGGGCGATCTTGTATGTTGCTTCATTCAATATCGTATAGTTATCATAATTATGTATTGAATTGATTTAATGTTCAATAGACGGTTTTAGAGTTTGTTATTTGTATTTTCTGTTTGTTTGCTACCCAAGACACAAGAGTCAATCTTAATGAAAGCTAAGTTTTCTAAAAAAATAAGTTCAATAAAAAGCAAGAAAAGTCACCCAATTCACCTAGCTAAGGTAAACGTCCTGCTTTCTAAAATCTAAATTATCTGTACAAAACATCTGAGCCGCGTGTGGGTGGCACAATGGTATCTTTACCACACGAATATGAATACTTGAGCGCGCTTTTTGTACTTTTTCTATCGGTTACAAGTGAGACATTTACATTTTACGTCGGCCATTTTGAGATTATATTTGAGACGTAATTTTAAGGTTAGGTTTCGTTACGGAATTACTGTAAAACAATACTTGTTTAATGGTGATGGGAATCAATACTTATGTAGGATTGAATAAAATGATGAAATATGTGTAGAATGAAACGTTAAGTCCCCTTTACACGATGGGCCATCGCCATGGTCAACTATAATTTTTACTTTCGTAACATAATATTTTGCTTCATTAAAGATTTCGACGCCACTGTTCTGAAATAAACTATTGCCGAAAAGGCAATAGGAAAATGGTATTAAAGTTAATGGCATAGAACGCTATAGACCCTTTTATTGGATTTTACATCCTTTCTACGCCAATAGGTCCATCAAGCCAAGCAAAAGAATTTCGCTGGATTAAATATACCAATATTGAAGAAATAGTTTCAGTCGTCAATCAAAATTCTATCTTAACAGCAATGTTACCTTCAGGTGCTATATAGTCACGCAGTCGTATTATTTTATATATTTTTTATTGCCATGAATGTCTAGACGAGCTTGCCGTTCTCCTGATGGTAAGCGATACAACCGCTCATGAACAGTAGCAAAATCAAATAACACCTTGAATTACAAAACAACGCTAGACATTCCACTGCGCTCCCTATCCTGAGACATAAGATGTTAAGTCTCGATATGTTTAGTAGTTACTCTGGCTACAGTGTCCTTCAAACCGAAACACAAAAGTGCATTTAAACTAATGTTTGACGGGAGAAATAGACATTGCGGTGGTACCTACCCAGGCCCGTTCTCTCACATATGAGAGACCTACCACCAGTATTCAGCCTATCAATTCCTTTTTAAGGCTTACTATTTCTCTGGTATTGTGGGCGTTCGTAGTAGGTGGTAAGTAGTCAACCAGGCGGTCCGATTGTTTATTTATAAAAACTCAATGTTCCATGAAGCCTTTTTATGTTTTTCTTGTAAAAACGTCGCGTTATCTAAATAATTTCCGCTGTAAAGCTTGATGAATTGCTATGCCGATAGTGACGAAGCTCTTAGAAACAATGGGTGAGAAATAGGGCGTGTACACATTTACACATATTGGAATTTTTTAACGCATTTAACACGTTTCGGTAACAATTTGGGAGCACGCGTGACGTTACGTCATTGTTTTCAGTTTCCAAGATGGCGGAGTTGGGTTAAATGTCATTTCTTGCGTTTATTGGCATTGTAAATGTAAACCACCTGATGGTAAGTGCAGTGCTCTTTAAATAGAGTACTAATAATTCACGGATAAGTTCATCACAAAGTTTTTTCATCACAAATAATTTATTGTTTTGTAATTTGTCGACAGTGGGCCACATAACATGACCAACTAGAAATTCAAAATTAAAATTTAAGTTCTACCACTACTGCGTGGCGGTTATTGGCCGCACATTCAGTTTGTCTCACTCACTTCCATGATAGTTTACAACTTCATACATCCACAACTGTAACATTCACTCTCTTATTGCATAAACAATGCGTAAACGCCTGCGTTAATTTCAAGAAGTCACAAAGTCATTCATTAAATTTGGGCGGCGGTAATCCCAAACCCGCATTCAGTAATTCCCATCACTTCACGCCAATTGAACGGGGTTCTTGACCCTCCAACAAAGCAAGGGATGAATTCTAACAATCGATTAATAAGCAACTGTCATTGGTGACGATTTATCGGTTCTATCGATTAGAGCACTTGCCGTTTTGATATAAAAAGTATTCGTATTCTTTTTTTAAGTTGGTTGTTACGTGTTAGTGGCCAGTGGCTTTTCATAATGTTTTAGGTTGAGTGATAAGATAAAAAAAAGTGCGTGGTGGCCTGTTGGTAAAACGGACTAGACACGACTGCCAACATGTTCACGGTGGTCGCGGGTTCGAATCCCAGGGCACACCTCTGACTTTTCGGAGTCATGTGTGTATTGATAGTCAATCACCACGCACTAAAACGGTGAAGGAAAACATCGTGAGGAAACCTGCATACCATAGGGATTCATAAGAATTTCTATGGTATGTAAGTCCGCCAACCCGCACTAGGCCAGCGTGGTGGACTATATGGCCTAACCACTCTCAATCGTATTCTCGATTGTAAAGTAGGCCCGTGCCCTGCAGTGGGACGTATATGGGCTGATACAGATAAGATATAGGTTTTATAATTACACTGCCGAGCACGTAGATTAGTTTTGAAGAGCCCAATCGATGAGCCCGATTAAAGATAAAAATTCTGAGAATTCTATACATTAGCTGATGTGTGAATAATTATCTTCGTTCTGGGTGTTTCCCAAGCCCCACTCGCTATGAAAATGTATATTTTTATGTAATTTCTATACCTACGTGTTTCAAATTTCTTTGTAAAATGTGCACGTGCGTGTTATGCAAATTTAATACTGCGTAAAATATATTTTATTTTCATAGGTCTAGTTTATCTCCGTTATATAACATTAAATAATCCAATAAAAAAAGCAAATCAAACAGATGATAATATTTTTATTGTGCACATTCCATAACTTAGGCAGAATGATTTTATGTTATTTGCTGTTTCTTAACACACTTCCTTAAAGAAACCATTCAACCGTGTGGCCAATGAAATCACAATAAAATCCACACACAGCCAGTGTGAAAAAAATATTGTTTACGATATGGTTTTGTAATAATTTTCGAGGTTAAAATTGAAATGGCGGGCATTCTCGAGTTCTATTTTAGCGCCATATTGGGGGCAACGACCCGCGGTTGGCGCGCGCGCGTTCCGTTTACGAAGCCCGCTGATACCGGACCGGGTTCTTGAGTTTTAGCATTTTGCATTTCGTATGCACATAATTTTGTATAGGACACACTTTGTAAACTTGTACTGAAAAATGTTGGATTCAAATCTCATGTTATTTGTAATCACTTTACGGTTTTCAGATAATTTTAAATGACCTTTAGTACTTACCGTCAACTTAGGCTCCCATTAGTTATTATGAAATGTCTGAGGCTTTAAGCATGAGCTATTGTAATTGCTAATTTATTAAAAGCTATTTTGACAGCCTCCGTGGCGCAGATGGCTAGACGCCTGTTATGAAACGTGAGATCGTAAGCTCGATCCTCGTACCGCGAATATTTGTACGATCCACAGGTATTTGTTTTGGGTCTGGGTGTTTGTGAGACCGAAAAGTCTCTCGTAGTTTTTGATACCCACGACACAGGACTCGATCTTAGTGTGGTGTCGAGACTATGTATATGACTGTTGGGTGTACTGTATCAGCCCACATACGTCCCACTGCAGGGCACGGGCCTACTCCACAATCGAAAGCACGATTGAGAGTGGTTAGGCCATATAGTCCACCACGCTGGCCCAGTGCGGGTTGGCGGACTTACATACCATAGAAATTCTTATAAATCGCTATGGTATGCAGGTTTCCTCACGATGTTTTCCTTCACCGTTTTAGTGCGTGGTGATTGACTATCAATACACACATGACTCCGAAAAGTCAGAGGTGTGCCCTGGGATTCGAACCCTCGACCACCGTGAACATGTTGGCAGCCGCGTCTAGTCCGTTTACCAACAGGCCACCACGCACTGTTGGGTGTATTTATTATTTATTTGCAAAACCTCAAGCAAAACACTCGAAGACAAATTTAATACACAAAGTACTACATTTACTAAACCCTGAAAACTACAGATTACAAAATAAATACCAAACTATAATGGACATAAGGAATATTTTTTTAATTCCCACATGCAAGCGAATTATTTTCATAACAGCACGCAATAGCAGACATACGGCCAAATGTTCAACACGTGTTTTAACTGGCCTCGTTAACTTTTTATATAATTCCAACTGATGGTTAGAATAAAGTTTAATTGCTTTGATAAAGTTCATTAATCTGTTCAAGGTTAGGGTATTTTGGTAGTCAGAAATCCTTGGTGACATTGACGTCTCCAACTGTCAAATAAAATTGGCGCCAAAATATTACAGACTTAACAAGAACTGCTAGCATTACTAATAAGTATTTTTCTGGCTAGTATCTAATCAGCAGTTTAAATGCACTGTTTTGTTTCGGATTGAAAGACATTGTAGCCAGAGTAACTATTGGACATATTGACACTTAAAATCTTATGTCTCAGGACAAGCGCAGTGGAATGCCAAGCATTGCTTTGTAATTCAAGGTGCTGTTTGGTATTGCTACTGTTGATGAGCGGTAGTATCGCTTACCATCAGGCGAACGACATGATCTATATATAATTAGGTAAATCAATGCAAAGTGCAAAAGGAATCCGGAAAAAGATTAACATAAATATCGATTAAATAATCGTTAAGTTAATGATTATATCGATTGCATTCATAATCGGTAAATACTAATAAATGACTGTTTAGTTTCACAATGTAAGTTATGAAAGTAAAATGGCAACATTACTAGATGTTTATCAAACATTACAACTAGTTAGGTTTTGTAACTTGTTGTTGTTTAGCTATCGTAGTATTACTAGGTTCCGAGATCCGTAAAATATGATCATGTAAGTCATTTGCATTGTTGTTTCATTACCATATTAAGTTACGTTCAAAATTAGCTGGATTTATTTTATATGAACATCGATAAAGTCTCAAAAACAGTATTATTAACTACAGCTTTATTAGTATTGTCAGCAAGAAAGGGCTGTTAACCCTAAGGTGAAAGGTCCTTAGTACGATTACTACGTACAGCAATCAATTTTATAGGTTTTTAAAATGTTATTTTTCTTCTATAACTAACTATGCGTTGGACTAATCCATCACTGTCCTAAAGCATAATTTACACACAGCAAAAGTGTTTTAAATTATGTAAATAAACGTAAAATATTAGTAGTGTCAACCCTGGAATCGAACCCGCAACTATCGACTAGTCACTTCTATCCTAATTGGGTTAGCTTCAAACATCTTCGCCCTATTGTTAAAACATAATGGAGATTCATACGCCCATCGTGTAAGACGTATTTCGTCACTTCGAGATTACCAAATGTGGCATTAGATAAGATTCTAATTAGATTTTAATGATGGACTTATTTTAAATTAGTATGAGCAGTAATTATGTTGTAATAAAACTTATAGTATGGGAAACTCATTTTACAAAGTAATGCAAGTTGCAGGAAGTCGCTTTCAACAGGTCGATGTGGAGATCCTTGGGGGAGGTCCATGTTCAGCGGTGGACTTCCTTTGCCTGAAGGAGAATATTGATTTAATTTCTGGTATATAGTTATACCTATGGTTTATATAATTAGTTTAATGGGACAGAAAACGGATCAACAAAAAATATGATAACACAAAAATAAAGTACGCGAAATGCACGATAAACTCCTTAAAAAAGATGTTATTGTTTACTGTACTGTATCAGTCCATGCACGTACCACTGCAAGGCACAAGCCTCCTCTACAATCGCGGGTACGATTGAGAGTAGTTAGGCCGTATAGTCCACCACGCTTTTCTAATGCTAGTTCGCTGACTTATAAGAAACTATTAAATATCTTATCCTTCAATATCGACTATCATTTCGCCAACCCGCACTAGGCCAGCGTGGTGGACTATATGGCCTAACCACTCTCAATCGTACTCTAGATTGTAGAGGAGGCCCGTGCCCTGCAGTGGGACGTATATGGGCTGATACAGATACAGATACAGATTGGAATTCCCTAGCAGACCTACTGTTAAACGTAAACTTTCTGCGGGAATTCCCACGATGACTTATTGGAAGCGGTCTGCGAATTCCAGGTAAACTGGGTAGTTTTTAACCAAAACCACATACAGACCTTTAAGAAAAGAACTTACACTTTCCTTGAAGACTATGCATTGACCATACCCCTGATATTAAGAGTTCATGGGGGACCCGCGATAGCGACTTCTTACCATCAGTTCGTTGGCGTTTTAGTCCTCAATTGTATGATTTAAAATAAAATAAGAAATATACTTAATTTTTTAAGGTAATTAATTACCTAACACCTCTCAATAGAAATTTTGGTTGTGCATAGCATATTATAATTTCTTTATTTTTATTTTATTAAGCTTCATATACTAATGTATACAAGTAATGCATACAATAAGGTTTTTTTTGTATATCAATGACAATAATACTTAATGCCTGTAGCATTTTCTCCCAGTCCATAATTATAGGCTGCTACAAAACTTATTCAAACAGAGTATCAAGAAAATGCATTGTCTTCTGATAAAGAAAGCCTCAACACCTCGAACAAAAACAATAAACAAACTGCGAAATTGTTAATCGAATGTAATCTTTAAACAAATGTTTCATTGTTTTTCAATCTCAAAGGCATTTTTGATATGGCTTAATCCTTATGACCTTTTCTCTCTCTTTCTATCTTCAGCTTCTTCAAATAGTGTGAAAGGGACGAAAGATTTATACAACAAAGAAAAGGTTCATTCACGCAGCTTACAGCGCCACATTCTACAGTAGTGGTGTTCCGATGTCGATAAGTAATTAAATGGTTACGGCTTTTGTGGGCAAGTAATTAAAGGTTTAAATTGGGTGCTAATGGACTGGTTTAAACCGGTTTTAAATGGCTTAATTTAGTTAAGTGTAAATTAGAAAGTTAGGAACAATGGTCTTTGGACGATTTTTGTTAAAAGAAATAGGTCGTTTGCGATACAATAATTGAGAAAGTATGTTCATAGGCTATAATTTGTAGACATAGAAAAATATTTTTAGAAAACACGGTTTCATATTATACTCGCTTCTATTCTCTGTCTTTATTTTAAAATTTCCAATCTAGTTATATTTTTTGTCATTCAGAATGAAATTATAAATTGAGTTAAAAAAGTATGCGAATGTTGGGTCTATTTTTGTAACTATAGAAGCTTTGGAATTTTTTCTACGCAATTCTATAAATAATGCTCTTTAAGATGTATTAAAGCTAAAGGTATCTTTTGTAAATATGCTTCCATAAAGTAATCTAATTACTCTTTATCGACATTTAAACTGTGCATCACTACCCGACAGGATAGCGAACCGGTCGGTTCAATTGGCACAAACAGTTTTTGTTCAAACGCTGATGCTGTGCTAACCAGTTTCATTCATAGTTTAGATTGAGATTTCATTGAAGATGTCGAGATTGCAAAAACAATCAGGCTTCCACTTACGATGGCAGGACAAAAAAACGGATGTGTGTTTTTTTTTTTCATCATAATAAATTGACAGCCTTCGTGAGACAGTTTGTTGAGACTGAAAGTGTCCCATACTTTATGATTCCCACGTCTCAAGAATCTTATCTTAGTGTGGGATAAGGAGTATGAATTTGACTCTTTTGTGCATTTATTTCTTTATTTCATCATAATTCATTGACATTGAACCAACATAAATATATGTCTGGGTGGCGTGAGACTGAAAAGTACTGGTGGTAGGTCTCTCATATGTGGGAGGCCATCTGGGTAGGTACCACCGCAATGTCTATTTCTCCCGTGAAACAACACTGCTTAAATGCACTGTTGTGTTTCGGATTGAAGGACATTGTAGCCAGAGCAACTACTGGACATATTGAGACTTAACATCTTATGTCTCAGGATGGCGAGCGCAGTGGAATATTGCTACTGTTCATGAGCGGTCGTATCGCTTACCATCAGGCGAACGGCTTGCTCGTCTCGCCATTCAATGCAATAAAAAAAAAAAAAAAAAAAAAGTCTCTCGTAGTTTCTGATACCCACGACAAGAAATATAAAAGAAAGATTACTAGATGTTTATCGACTATATCTTAGAGTGGTCGTGACGATGACTTTGATTGTCGAGAGTAATTATTGTATTAGTATAATACGTACTAAGCGGTGGTAGGCAGTGATTTTTTAGCCAGAACTGACAGGGACGGAAAATTAATTAAGAGGCTTTCATTTTAATATTTTTTAAAGAACATACGAAACTTGGCAATAAAGATGTTAATTCAAAGAAAATAAAAAAAATATTATGTGAATAAGTAGTTAAACAAAACAACAAAAAGTAAAACACCATTGAAAAACAAATGAAAACTGAAAGACAAGCAGAGAATAACTCCGATTTTCTAAAACCAGTGGAACCACTCCCTCAAAACTTACTTTAATCTAAATGCTTACACTATAGCTCTACCATTAAAAACCATATGAAGTATGATTTAGAATTAACAACGTATGTGTCCTCTTAATAAAATTAAATAAAGCGAGACTGCTTATCTAAAGAAAACGTGTTTTTTAAGTAAACATTACGTATGCGGTAGTTTTCATGAATATTTAAGAGAATGGAACCAAAATACCAGTCTCGAACTGGTTGGTGATAACCTTAACTTGATTGATTGTGGTATTCTGTGATCATTATTAAGGAATAGAGGAAGTAAGATTAAGTATTTTTTTATTCTTTGGATGAGATTTGACATCAGAAGGGATCGAATACATCGAAATAATTTCAACAATACTATGGTGGATAGTCAAGGGTTTTTGTTTTTTATGCTGATCCAAATCGTGTATATTATCAATTTTTTATGAGTTAACAATTATGTACAAGTAAGTAAGTAAATAAATATATGTAAATAAAAAAAACGGTGGAATAACAAAAACAATAAAATAGTATATTAATTCCAAGAATTAAAGAATTTCACGAAGACCTTGAAAGCAGTTTACAACTAGGGAATTTTTATAACTTTTATTCCAATAGAAGAAGGGCTATGTTTATTAATGGTATTTCTGTTGCTGAAGACGGCAATAACTTGTATAATGTACAAAGGACATTGAGTTAAAGAACAGCTTGTCGAGCTCAATATTTTTTGATAAAGGTTCTGCTTTGATTCCATTAATCTAAACATGACGAAGCAGCTCTGATTATTGACGAAAGAAAGAAATGACAGAAAGAATGAATGAAGATTGGGATCATAGTTCAACACGGCAGATCAATGTGACTTGACGATCGAATAGAATCCATTAGATTAGGTAGCCAAGTATCAGAACTTGAAAGCATAGATTAGAATTTCTAAATGCCGTAAAAATTACCGCCATATCTAATTACCAATACCCTCAAGTAGAAGGTATTAAAATGTACAAATTGATCAATGAAATAAATATTAAAGACTTAATTACCTACATGGTAGCGAATTTAATTAAATACAAGCTTATGAAACGTGTTATGAAAATTTGCAGGTGACGTTAATTTCGATTGCGGTATTTTTTGTAAGTATGGTTCTTCGTCCATAATTTATTCATTTTCGAAAAAATTTAATATAATCAATAACCAATTTGCACTCTTGTCTCCAAGTTGCTCGTAACGTCTGCATCATTCACAATGCGGATGGCCCACCGCTGCAATCCATCCAAGGCATCGAGCAGGTACTGGGCGGATCCATCCCAGAGGTGTGAGCAGTACTCCATACCCGGCCGGACCTGCGCTTTATATAAGCGACAAAGCTGACCGGGCGTGAAAAACCGACGCACCCTGTTCAGCGACCTGTTGGTAGAGGCCTGCATCTAGCGATTTTCTATAACCTTCAATAGATTGTATCTTGTAGGTGGATGTCGAATGACGCTGTTTATCAATACGTGGCCTCCAGACGGGAATTATAAATATCGTATTACATGGTCTGGACATCAAATGAATCACGAGTTTTAACAAATATTTTTGTTTTCGTATTGTATTTTATCTGCCCGTAATAGCCTGCTGGATGAAGGGACGTACTCAATGTGACTCCTGAAGTGAAGGTTCGATTGAAAAGGGTTAGGCCATAGTCCACCACGCCAGCCTAGTGCGGGTTGGCGAACTTTGTATACAAAATTTTATTAAGATCTTTGTAATTTGCTTAGATCCGAACGATGTTTTCCTTCACCGGTAAAGTGACTGATGATTTATCGATACGCATGACTCCTAAAATGTCAGATGTATGGTCTAGTATTCAAACTCACGACCATCGTCTGTGCAAATCACCAAAAATCATAAATAAAATGAATAAAATACTGCATGTTTTCATTTTAAAATATCTTAAAAACTAAATTGAGTTTTTAATGCGAGGTGAAATCTCGTGCTCGGTACAAAACGCTGGTTGTCTTGTATCTGTGTTCGTTATCTTGATGAAATGACCGTAAAACCCTCTCGCGTCGGGTTTATTGTGCGTAGGGATGGGCTTGCAAGAGTTGAAGACGAAAATTCGGGCATCTTTTTCGGGGGCTTACAAGAATTAAGGACGAAAATTACGGGAAAAATATTTTTCGGACAAGTGGCTAAATTATTCGTGATTATTGAACACTGCTCCAAAAAAGTACCTGTTTTTTTGTTATGATAGGAATGTTAATTAATTCGGTGGTTTTGGTAATAATTTTATATTTATGTCGCCATGAAAACTGTGTGATTTCGAAGGACAGGATGTAAAACCAAATGGATGAAACGGAATCTTTATGTGACTGTAAAAATATAAATACATATAATAATTATTTAAAATTGACAAAAAAAAATTAACTCACCGCATAAAACAAACGTCCAGAAACATATTACAGAACATACGTTACTCCACCATAATAGTATTAAGATTTTTTTCAAAATACTCAAAAATAAAAGCTATTTTATCGAACGCCGAAAAAGTGTCCCAACACTAAAGCAAAACATAATAAAATCCTTAGCAAGCACACGTGCCTGCACCAAGTAAATCCACCTAAATGTTTCCCCGACTGTTTCATTCAGTTGTTCATACATTGCTTTCTCAAAAGCTACTTTTATTACAATAGCAGTGTTGACTTTCCAATGCACGACGTTTAAGGATTACATTTGTATGGAGTCAACGACTTGCATCTTGTAAGAGATTCCATTCCATGTTTTTTCTTGATATTTTTGTTTCAATTTGCAATAAGTTAAGTCGGGAGGCTTTCATTCATTGAAGAATTGTGGGGATGTGTTGATATTTTTATTAGTTAATTCTTCTTCTTTTTGCTTCATCTACAGAAAAATAAATCAGAGAAATAGACCTTGCGGTGGTACCTACCCAGGCGGCCTCTTCCATATGAGAGACCTACCACCAGTAAATGTCAAATCCCATCAAAAACATCCTGTAAAAAAATCCATCCATCCAGGCCATCGCATGAAAACATAATGTATCGTACAATTTATACATAATGCTGCTGACCAAGTCGATCTATTTATTTAAAACGTGAAGAATTTTTAATATTGATATGGTAATAACTAACGTAATAACTTTATATAGAAGGTCCCTTAAGGACTAAATAAATTAATCGACTTGTTATTACATGCATCTCACAACTTTTTGCGGTAGAAAACCTGAGCTGCGAGACTTAGAATTTTTTTACAGGATGTTTTTGATGGGATCTCACGTCTTTTTGTAGAGTCCTACTTTTTTCCTTTTCGGTACTTCTTACTTCTAGAATATCACTAACGATTTTTCTTAAAGCCTCTGTCTTATGGATTTTTCTTATTTTTGTAGGTATCAATTTATCACAAATATAGCGGATTTGATTATTAATGTTCTTTCTTTCATTGTAATTGATATTTTCGAGTAATTTAATCTATTTATTTGCAAGTTTTTCTTCGTCATGTTTTTCTAGAGGAATGTTGTACAGTTTCATGGGCTGAATACACCATTTCCCTCTCTATATCCCTTCCTGTTATGCTTCATGTATATAGATATCTATCTACAACTATTATTCCATTATATACGGGTACAATGATTCATTAACTGCAAATGTAACTTTGTAATCCTATACATTTATATGGGATTACAAAGTTATTCACGCAGTTGGTCTATCTAGAAAACTAGACACAAATTATGAAATGTTTGAATTTTTCCTTACTTTAGACACTAAACACTAATTATATTCTAAATTTGAAGGTTCTATGTCTGCTAGAAGTGCCTTAGACTTTTGATGATCGGTCAGTCAGTCAGTGAGTGACAAAATTAAGAAAGTTTGACTAGTTATAATTCTTAAACTACTGGTTCAAATTGGATGAAATTTTAAATATACCGTGTTTACACAATGCCTGCTTAGTAACTGAAAATTCAGGCTTCATGCTTTAGCCACAACGAAGTTATAGGGGGTTGAAAATGGTCTGAATTGCTTCGAGAAAAGGATGTTACGGCCTATAGCTCGACTTGGAGGGGGCTCGGCCGTGCCCCCAGATATATGTTACTTTTTTTTTGTTTAAAACGGAAAGCCCAACGTCACAAACAACTCGAGAAACCTTGAATTAAAAGCATCGATAAATATTAATGAGACATTATCAAGTGAAATCGACTGTTTCAGGATACTGAAGTATGTGTGTCAATATAACTGTTTTATTAATTTGAGGGAAAGGGACAGAGGATATTCGTATGAGGCCAGACAAGGACGGGAGATCGCCAATCAAAAACGAGTTTTTGGAGAGAATTAGCGTGAATGTGTAGTGAGTCATTTGAAGAAAGATTTTAAGGCAGATTACTTAAGGAAAGATACTGCTAAACTAACGCCTTTTTTCCAAAAGGGGTAGGCAGAGGATCTACCGTGTTAAAGATATTACCTAGTGTGTTCCGTCCCAAGATGTGATAGGTGGCGAGCCTATCGCCATATCGGGCACACATTTCTAACTCCGGGCTGATTTAATGAATGGATAAATCTAATATAAATTAGTGAGGCAACTCTATTATATTTATGGAATATTAGGTATACCTATCACATCGTGGGACGGAATATACAAAGCGAAATGTGGGTGTCCTGGCACCTCTGCCTACCCCTTCTGGGAAAAAGGCTTTGGTTTATGTATGTATGTATTAGGTGTTAAGGGTAGGCATATTGCATATACCAATAAGAATCTATAGGAATGTGTAGGCTAACAATTGCATTATAAAAATGCGGTGGGTGTCATTCATATTCCTAGAAATTCTTATGGAAATCTATCAGAATATATATATATAATTATCTTCAGATATCTACTACACTACAACTATCTACAGATAATTATCTTAGAAATTATTTTTTATAATATTCTCGTATAAGCCTCTACTTATTATTCTCGACTACCTCGGTGTCGTAGTTGTAAAAAGGTACGGTTACAAAGCTGAGGTCTTGGGTTTGAATTCCGAGTCGGGCAAAGTGATATTGGAATTTTGGTATTCATTATCAGGCCAGAGTAAGGTATTTGTGGCCGATATGGTAATAGGCTCGCCCCATCACATCGAAACATACAAGGCGAAATGTGTGTCCTGGTTGCACTTCTGCCTAACTTTTCTGGGAAAAGGCGTGAGTTTATGTACAGTATGACTTCGGACTGGTAGAAAAATCCAATATTAATTTGCATGACCTTGGAATTGAACCCGTGACCTCAGAGTAATCCGCCTTTATACAACATCCTGTATAAAATGCTTAATAAATAAAAGTAAATAAATAATCGTACGATGTACAATGGAGGCAGTTAATAAAATACCTACCTCCCATAATAGACCACATTAACCTAACCTACTAATGATATATCTATATGTTTGGGACATTCCGCCCCGCCCAGTACGGAAATCCCATAGGGCCTGACACCGCGATAATGGCAGAATGTCATTCCACTAGAGACTTGCGCTTTCAACAATTACCGTTGAAAATATTTATTTGATAACCTAAATAGCTCTGTGGTTTATAAATGATACAAAAAAAAGTTAATACGAAGGAAACGTTGGTGTATCATAATTAAATAACCATTTTTATTCTAGTCACTTTCTTAAATGTTATCGGAATGAAAAATTGTATGAGTAAGGATTAAAAGCTTTTGCTTTTTTCGTAGTTTTACTTTGTTAATTCGTTTGCTACATAAAATTCTGTATATTCAGTAATAATAATAAAGAATATTGCTTTGTACGGCCCTTATAGTGAGGAGGTTTCTAAGTTTGGGATCTTAACCACTGATGGCTTAGGTCGTGAGCCTCGCTATCGAAGGATGAATATTTGTTTTACATTTTATATGTATTTTGTTATTTGTAATATGTATACATAAATATGAAAAAAAGAAATAAAAGAGGAATTATAGTAATAATATAAACATACACAATAATATTATGTGTAATTTATTACACTTATTTAAAATACAATCATAACAATTGAAAAGGAATCTAAATTACAATATAAACTAAAAATGTAAATTTAAAAATAGTGTAAGTAGACAGTAGCGTACAATTACACTAATGACGCGCTTATTTTATATTTATATTGGTTTGCTTTCCCTATTCTCACTTGCAAGAGTGCTAAAACCGTTCCCCCATTGCAATGTCTTAATCTTATTTTTTTCGCCACCGACACACCCTCCTAATCTTTTTGTTTCATGCTTTAAAGTTATTTTTCGGTCCGTCCCTTTTGCCCAAATTGCCCGCAGTTTTGTTTCTTTATTTTTGTTTGTTTTTACCAATGACACACCAAGATTCTTTATTTTTCACTTTTTTTTTCATCTCCCTACGCACTTTAATAAAGAAGTGCTAAAATCATTGTTTTTTTTTTCTTTTTTTCGTTTGCCACTGGCCATTACGTTTATCTTGCGTATTAGTCATGTATTATTTCTATTTTTTCCTGCTCTTTCCCGTTACTTATTTCCATACAGAAGTGCTAAAAATATTTTTTTTTGTTTTTGTTACTTTATCTTCATCGTGTTTTTTGTTCATTATCCGTGTTGGTTTAATGACAAGCCCGCGGTTCGCATTGAAGATGCTTAACACTTTGTTTTTAATTTTTTACCTTACGAATGTTTTTTATGTTTTTATTGTAATGGCACATTCCTATTTACCCTTACTTTTTTTTTCAATCTGCAACTAAACGCAAATGTGCAAAACTTTTTTTATATCTACGTTTTCATCACTAGTTGATGTAGTGACAAGCCCGCGGGTCACAAAGCTTATGTAATGACGCATTACTGACTCACGGCCCGTGATGAGGCTCAATTGAAAAGCGCTCCAACTCTGCGCTTGCTGCGTGACTCGGCGTTCAAAATGTGGTACGATTTGTGAGAGATAGCGGTTTAAAAATAATTGAATATGGCTGTTTTAACATATTACTATATAATTAATGTGTAAGGGCAATTTTTTGACGTAGAATAAAATGTTGATAAGTTACAAATATTTTGGATATCAATATCCTCTTCAGTAAACATCAAATGCAACGTGTTTCTTAAAAATCCTGTACCAGACATTAAGTTCGTGACCAGATGAAAAAAAATACCTCTTCAGTAGGTTTATTTGTCGCCATTTATTTTTGAGTCAGCAGTAAAAAGAACAGATAGGCACGACATTAGTAGTTAGAATTGACTTCTTATCGATATTTTTGTGACTTACCTACAGAATTTTTTACATTGGCATTTATGTTTTTAAAATACCGAACTAATTCTACAAAATGCAATACATATTTCCCATGAAAATACAAAAATCTCGCTTGTGCTTTGCCCCACAGGCAATGTCAGTCACGCATTGATAGTGAATCTTAAATTGTTTGAATAAAAGTGCATCAGGCTCGTTGGGACACTTAAAGACGTCGCACCCAGTTGTTCATGATTCATTTACCATAACTAATACACGCGACTTTGTCTGCTTAATAGCATCGACAACATATTCCTAGCATTTGTAACAATTTAAAAAAAATATTTATTAAAAGGAAAATGTAGGAAAAGTTAAACCTTCTAAATACATTCGGCTTCATGAGAAAGATTTTTTTTTTTAAAAATGAGAGTAGAATTATTCATTGTATAGGTATATAATATTGTGAAATATATTGATCCTTGATATGTCGCCAAAATTATGTAATATCGCTAAAATTGTAACATTGAGTTAATACATCCTTCTAATATGTATAAATATACCGGGTATATCAAGACTGCTACCGAAAACGAAGCCGGGTGGTAGTTTAAGCAACTTCAGAGACAATGCAACAGAAAAAATTGCAAAAAAAAGCGACAATTTTTTTTTTGTTATTTTTTTCCTATGACTATATTTGGTTGGTAAATACATTTTTTCCTAAAATAATAGTGTATACCCTTTTATTTATAAATAATCTAAGGTATAAAAGTGTATAATTATTATTTTAGCAAAAACTATGAATTTACCACCCAAAAATGACGATATTTAAAAAATCATAAAAAATTATTGTCGCGTTTCTTTGCGAAATTTTTAGTTGCAATGTGTTTGTAGTCACTAAAACTACCACCCGTCTTCGTTTTCGGTAGCAGTCTTGAGATACCCGGTATATAAACAAATATTTTGGCCCGGCAACTTGTCTATGATTGAAGCGTGGTGGATGGGATGATGTTTTTTCCTATTCCGTGGTCCCAATACTATTTTTTTTATTGCTATGAATGACAAGATAAGCGTGCCATTGGCCTGATGGTAAACTATACGACCGCTCATGGACAGTATCAATGCTTGGCATTCCACTGTGCTCACCATCCTGAGACATAAGATGTTAAGTCTCAATATGTCCAGTAGTTACTCTGGCTAGAATGTGCTTCAACCCAAAACAAAACTGTGCATTTACACTGCTCTTTAGCGGGAGAAATAGACATTGCGGTGGTACCTACTCAGGCTGCCTCTCACATATGAAAGACCTACCACCAGTAAAAAGTCACACAACAATATTATAAAGTATTGTGTGCGCAATGTATCAATTATTATTTTATTGATACGACATATTAGTCATTGCAATAAAGCTCGCAGTAATTAATAGCTATTTTCCGGGTTAGTGAGATCATTTTTTCATCAATTGAGTCATTGTGTGAGCCATGACATTGTGAACTTGACTTTGCGGTTAGAATTACAGAGACATTTTACATTGAATCAATGTTTACTATTTAATTATACAATTACAATTTTGTGGTTAGAATTATCGGTGGGTTTAAGTCATTATTATTGTATTAATTAATATTTAATCATCAAGAAGAAAAAGAAGGAAAACATCGTGAGGAAACCTGCATACCATAGCGATTTATAAAAAAGAAACTATGGTATGTAAGTCCGTCAACCCGCAATAGGCCAGCGTGACATACTATATGGCCTAACCACTCTCAATCATACTGTCGATTATTGAGGCCCGTGCCCTGCAGTGGGACGTATATGGGCTGATACAGAAGGATTTAACACTTTATTATACAGCAGACAATAAGCTGTTAAAATTATTGCTCAATTTCTGCCGGACAATCATGGGATGAATTAAAAAAAAAGAACGAAAGTTGGGGGAAAAAAGATGGGTACATGGAAGGGGTAAAGGTTTGAAACTGAGGCGTATTTTAGTTATTTATTTTACTAGTATTTTTCCACAATTAGAAGCCGGTCACGTATGTATTGTGTTTGCTAATCGATGTGTATACGAGGACATTCTATGCGTTGGCGCGCGAAATATGCCACTTTATTGCAGTTTATATATAGTTCTCTAGGAATTTTCCTTTATTTTCCTATGTATTGTTAGCTGGTGTTCATTCGTTTTCGCCGGCTTAATGAGTATTGTGTACTATGTTGGATACATTTTCATAATATGAGGTGTTATTTTGAATTATAAATGTGTGTCATGGGTCTATACATACATAAACTCACGCCTTTTTCCCAGAAGGGGTAGGCAGAGGTGTAACCAGGACACATACGTTTCACCTTGTGTTTTTCATCCCAGGATGTGATAGCGGGCGAGCCTTTTAAATTGCTATGAATGACCAGACAAGCATGCCGTTCGCCTGATGGTAAGCGATACGACCGCTCATGAACAGGAGCAAAACCAAACAACACCATGAATTACGAAGCAACGCTTGGAATTCCACTGCGCTCGCCATCCTAAGACGTGAGATGTTAAGTCTCAATATGCCCAGTAGTTACTCTACAATGTTCTTCAAACTGGAACACACCAGTGCATTTACACTGCTGTTTAGCTGGAGAAATCGCATTGGTACATTGGGACATTGCGGTGGTACCCAGGCGGCCACGCATTTATGAGGTCTACCAGTAAAATCCTACCTTATATCCAAATCGCTATCAACAATCTTAGCTTTTCCGCGGAGAAATATCAAGACATTCGCAGTGAAACCTTTAGATCCTTGCATAAAACATGTACGGTTAGATAAGGGATCGAGGCCTAATATGGGCAGACTATCGTTTCTAATGCTGTATCGGTCCTTATAAAGTTATGGCGGCGACAAGAGGCTATATATTCACTTGTATCACGGACTAGGTCACGTGGGGATGGGATGAATGGGATTGGAAAAGCGAGAATTATTATTTTATGATTATTTATATATTATTAACTAGTGGTTCGGCCCGCCTTCGAAGATATACTTTTCAAAATGGCGGGCAAAATGTTCAATTCCGACTATCAACCAATCCGACTACAAGAAACGAATAAAATTTCCTCGTATTTACTAGAAATTTCACGAATGCTTCCCTCCTATAGGTCATAGCGTGATGATATATAGCTTATAGCATTCCTCGATAAATGTCCTATCCAACACAAAAAAATTTTTGGAAACGTACCGGTAGTTCCTGGGATTAAAGGTAACAAACAAACAGACAAACTCTAAACTTTATTTAGTAGTATAGATTATGATAGCTACTGAACTACCGGAAAAAAATATAGGCTTGATCAGTTGGTAACATTGTCACACAGAAAGCCTAGTCACATGATGGTAAGTAATCACTGCCGTCCATGAATATCCACAAATCCATCCTAGATTTATTGCCAGTCTATCCAATCGGGAGGGGAACGTGAAGGAAATAGGATGGCAAGAGGAAAAATGTATTGAATATCCGGCAATCTTATCAAATGAAACGCGACAGCTAAGATGTCGCTTCACGTCGATCTCCTGTGAGACAGTGATACCGCCCCGAAAGAGCCTGTACATTCATGCTGAGTCATGACTACAGCGTGGCTCTACCAGTTAAAAATCGATCTTAATACTTATTATTTTGTGATAGCTTTCAATCGTTGGTATTCAGGAGGTTTAGTCTATGGAACGATACGAACTTTGCATGTTCGGACGCTGTCCGTAAAACTTCACTAATGTGCCTATACTCCATTAAATGTTGGATTCCTCTATCGTACGTCGCAACCATAGACTAAGTTCGGAGGAAATGATAAGTATAACGTGTAGTATTGATTTTTAGAAGAGGAAATCTTAAATCTTATTCCTTACTGGTGGTAGGTCTCTCATATGTGACGGGCCGCCTGGGTAGGTACCACCGCATTGTCTATTTCACCCGACAAACAGCAGTGTAAATGCACTGTAGTGTTTCGAAGAGTAACTACTGGACATATAGAGATTTTACATCTCATGTCTCAGGATGGCGAGCGCAGTGGAATGCCAAGCATAGCTTTGTAATTCAAGGTGTTGTTTGGTTTTGCTACTGTTTATGAGCCGTATCGTTTATGGTCGTATCGCTTATCATCAAGCGAACGGCATGCTCGTCCCACCATTCATTGCTTAAAAAAATACTCCGAACGTCGCACGTCCAAACATTCGAAGTTCGTATCGTTTTTAAAGAGCAACTTCCATATTATTACCGTAACGTGACTAACCATGGCTATCTCAATTCCTTTTACGGAGACCCTAGCATGAAGTGAGTTGTCAGATTGTTTAACTCGGATGCGATTGAAATTCAAATGGTGCGGGTTCGAATCGTGGACCTTAAGATATCGAGTGACGCATTTGCATCGGATTATTGCTATCGGTTTGTGTGAGTTGTAATTGTCAATTTATCTTGGAATTATGGATTCAAATCTTACATACGTATTTTAAGCTCACATAATAATAAATGTTTTTGGTGCATATTACATATTGAGGCTTGCCTTAAGTTTTTTAAACGGTTTTATTTAGCTCACCCCGTTTGTTTGGGTCAAATTTAGTAATTGAAATTTAACCCTCTTCTCGTTAACCGATTGATCTGAAATTTGGTATACGCCTTGACAATACAATTATCCATATTCAATATTATTGTGAATCCAAGATGGCGGACAACTTAGTTTTTTTTCAATCCCATCAATATTGGTATCAAATGAAAGGGCTTGTCAAGTAGAATTCAGTGCTCTATACAAAATCAAAATCAAAGATGGCCACTGCGACAAAATATTTAAAGTATATTCAATAAAGTATGTCCAATATTTAAAGTGGAAAAATTTCATTTAAAGTGGACGTGCCCCACGATTTTATTTTAGTTCAATCAATGCATATGTTTAAAACTATTTTTTAACTTTTAGTACATTTATCTGCAATATAAAATCGTTTAACTTAAAATATTTTTCTTACTTTCTTATTACTACCAAATGCCATTGTAAGGTTGAAGTTTTCTAATTATTAAAAATCATAACCAATAATTACGGTTGAAGTTTCATTAATATTGAAAATCTAATATTCCTAATTTTTCTTAGATTTACGCGAATATTACACATTGAAATTAAACTCTTCTTTAATTTTTGAAGCTGTAAGTAAGTTAAAATTGTAAAAATTAAAATTAAGCCACGATAAAATCCGTAAAAAATAGTTTTATATCAAGTTATTTCTAAGTTATAACATTGCACCAGTACATGCAAGTTATTATTATACTAATGGACAAAAATTTTACTAATGTTTGTATTATTTTGTTTCAGGTAATAACATACTGCTGATCATCAATGAATATGCCACATATAATTGTATACAGGTTATCAAAATAATACTTATAGTATCTAAAATTATACTTAAGATAATTATTATCTTTATAAATAAGTGACATACTCGACATGACTTATTCTGTCTTTTGGGAAAAATCACATTCATGTCAAACATTTAATTTTTACATACATAAGTCTCGCCTTTACCAAAAGGGGTAGGCAGAGGTGCCAGGACACCCACATTTCGCCTTGTATGTTCCGTCCCACAAATGATGGGGCAGGCCTATCGCCATATAGGGCGCAAATTCCTGACTCCGGGCCGATAATTAGTAGAAAAATCCAATATTATTTTCCTCGACCCGGGACTCGAACCCGGGATCTCAGCTTTGTAACCTATGCCACCAAAGCATTAGATATTAATCAGATATTATCTTAACTACGCAATAAAACGCATATTTTGACATGCTTATTTAATTGGTTTACAAATATTTTTAGTTAGTCAATAAGAAATATTAGTCAAGTACTCCATTGTATGCAATAACTAAAGATAAAAAAACACTTGATTATTCCAATGGCTGTGAAGATTTATAATGTTACGAATGCCGTTCTGCCTAGCCCCCCTGTGGAGACAGCGTGAATGCAATCGCTTGGGTGTAAATTGTTCTCAATCATATTAATAAAAACCGGTTATAAGGTCAAGTTTTTAATAAGCTATTTCTATAGACGTAGTGAGGAATACAATGTTAAAAGGCTTTGAAGAGATGTGGTTATTAGTATAATAGAAATTGGATATACTTATTATTGAGAAAACGCACGAATTATAAAGTCTGAGCAATATTTTATTTTAGTTATCGTCGAGTATGTTAAAATTGGTTATACCAATTGCTATGGATTATATATTTTAGGTGTTTAAATATACAGTTTATAAAAAAATATTACCCGACCGCGAAAGAAGAAGGGTTAGCTTATGTTAGGCTCACGCTAATTGTGTTTGATAATTGGACATCCTAGGTAAATTTGGTCAGATGCCTCCTGTAAAACGAGAGGCCGCGGGTTCGATCCCCGCACCGGAATAAATATTTGTGTAAACCACAGGTATTTGTTTCGGGTCTGGGTGTTTGTGAGACCGAAAAGCCTCTTGTGGTTTCTAATACACGACATAATATTCAATATTATTATAGAATCAAAGCTATGTATTTGACTGTTATATTTATTTAGCTAGCTGTCCGGCCCGGCTCCGCCCGGGTGCAGATACACGTTTCAAATGGCGGTCAAAATGTTCTATTCCGACTATCAATATAGAACATCGACCAATCGGACCATGAATAAAATTTCCCCGTATTTACTAGAAATGTCACTACTGCTTCCCTCCTATAGGTCATAGCGTGATGATATATAAACTATAGCATTTCTCGACAAATGTACTATCCAACATTGAAAGAATTTTTCAAATCGGACCAGCGGTTCCTGAGATTAGCGCGTTCAAACAAACAAACAAACAAACTCTTCAGCTTTATAATATTAGTATAGATTGTTATTTAGCCTTTGAGATGTTTCTGTTAAATCTCGTCAAAAATTTCTCATAAATTCTGCCAGACACATTTTGAGTCACATTTTCAGTATCTGATTATAATAAAAATATTGAGGCTATCTCTGTTTATGTTATGAATGATTCTATTGAGTCATTAATTTTAACACACTTTCAGATTGTTGATATAATGACGCTGTTTGTTTATGACTTATGATGATATTAAAGATTGTTCTGTCTCTTGTTAAGTACCATTGATGAGGCATAAGTTAAAGATTAGTAGGTTCGATTTCCAGTAAGGTCAAATGTTAATACAATTGCGACATAATCATTCAACATTTTAATTGAAAAACTAAATTTTAATATTAAATTTTATCCTTACTAATATTATAAATGTGAAAGTTTGTGAGTATGGATGTTTGTTACTCTTTCACGCAAAGAAGGCTCAACCAATTTTGATGAAATTTAGTATCGTAATAGCTGACACCCTGGATTAAAACATAGGTTTCATTTTATCCCGAAAAAATGTAGTGTTCCCGTGGGATGGGTCAGGAACGAAATAATCCCATCAAAAACATCCTGCAAAAAAATTCCAAGTCTCGCAGCTCAGTTTTTCTACCGCAAAAAGTTGTGAGATCCATGTAATACCAAGTCGATTAATTTATTTAGTCTTTGATTGAAGGACGTTCTGTATAAAGTTATTACATAAGTTATTATCATATCAATATTAAAAATTCTTTACGTTGTAAATAAATAGATCGACTTGGCCATCGCATGAAAACATAATGTATCGTACAATTTATGCATAATGCTGCTGGCCAAGTCGATCTATTTATTTAAAACGTAAAGAATTTTTAATATTGATATGATAATAACTTACGTAATAACTTTATACAAAACGTCCCTCAATCAAGGACTAAATAAATTAATCGACTTGGTATTACATGGATCTCACAACTTTTTGCGGTAGAAAAACTGAGCTGCGAGACTTGGAATTTTTTACAGGATGTTTTTGATGGGATCTCACGTCTTTTTGTAGAGTACTACTTTATTCCTTTTCGGTACTTTTTATTTCTAGAATATATATAATGATTTTTCTTAAAGCCTCTGTCTTATGGTTTTTTCTTATTTTTGTAGGTATCAATTTATCACAAATATAGCGGATTTGATTATTAGTGTTCTTTCTTTCATGGTGATTGTTTTCGAGCTATTTAGTCTATTTATTTGCAAGGTTATCTTTGTCATGTTTTTCTAGAGGAATGTTGTACAGTTTAATGGGCTGAATACACCCTTTCCCTCTTTATACCCCCCTCCTGTTATCCCTCATATATAATATATATAGATACGAATCTACAACTATTATTCCATTATATACGGGTACAACGAATCATTAACTGCAAATGTATCTTTGTAATCCTATACATTTATATGAGATTACAAAGTTATTCACGCAGTTGGTGTATCTAGAAAACTAGACAGAAATTATGAAATGTTTGAATTTTTCCTTTCTTTAGACACTAAACACTAATTATATTCTAAATTTGAAGGTTCTATGTCTGCTAGAAGTGCCTTAGACTTTTGATGATCGGTCAGTCAGTCAGTGAGTGGCAAAATTGCGAAAGTTTGACAAGTTATAATTTTTAAACTACTGGTTCAAATTGAATGAAATTTTAAATATGCCGTGTTTACACAATGCCTAATTAGTAACTGAAAATTCAGGCTTCTTGCTTTAACCACAACGAAGTTATGGGGGGTTGAAAATGGTCTGAAGTGCTTCGAGAAAAGGATAGTACGGCTGTGCCGCTTTTTAGCTCGACTTGGAGGGGGCACTGCCGTGCCCCCAGATTATATGTATATTTGCTACACGGCCCGACCGATTTGGATGAAATTTGATATAGAGATAGCTAGGGATAGCTGACACACTTTAAAACATAGACTACATTTTATCTCTAAATAATGTAGTGTTCCGTAGGATGATTCAGGAATTCAAATATAAATATTTGACCCTCTTTTTTGCTACTGTCCATGAGCTGTCGTATCGCTTACCATCAGGCGAACGACATGCTCGTCTTACCATTAGCAATAAAAACAAACTACTGACCGCCATTTTAACCTATATATCTACCATAACTTACTCATAACAATGTCACTCGTTTAGCAACAGGGAGTCATTATTTTGTCCCCCGTCGTGCAGACGTCATGACATAGTATATTCAGTTAGGTCTCAAGAGTGACCTAGGGGATAATAGGGTTGCTCGTTTATTTTTATTATGAGGGTTGAAGTGTAGGGGTGGTTTGTAGGTTTCTATGGAGTGGAAATAAATTGTGATGATGTAAGATAATAGTTATGTTTCTATTGCTTCGATGGAGCATTGTACTATGGTATGATTGCAAAGGCGAGGTGTCGAGTTCGAATCCAGGGTCGGGAGAGTATTACTGGATTTTTCTATTCATTGTCAATCCGGAGTCAGAAAGTACTCGATAGTCGATAGTCTCGCACCCTATTACATCGTGCAATTATAATACAAAGCGAAACGTAGGTGTCCTGTTGCACCTTTGCCTACCCCTTCTGGGAAAAAGGCGTGAGTTTATGAATATATCATTATCCTTTTATCAAATCCATCCCATGGTTGTCTGTAAGACATTGCCTTTGAGCAATAAGACCGCCAATTGTACTTTTATGATTGTGATTTTCATTTTATTTGTATTTTTTTTTTGTGCAATTAAGTGTATAAATAAATAAATAAATATATGTAATGTTTCTATCTTTATTGACCTCCGTGGCGCAGTTGGTTAGACGCCGCCTGTGAAACGAGAGGCCGCGGGTTCGATCCCCGCACCGAGAGAAATGTTTGTGCGGCCCACAAATATTTCTTCCAGGTCTGGATGTTTGTGAGACTGAAAAGTCTCTCGTAGTTCCTGATACCCACGACACAAGACTCGATCTTGGTGTGGAGTCAGTACTATGTATGTGACCGTTGTGTGTTATTTATTTATTTTATTTAGTTAACAATGCTGTGTACTTATTAAATATTTATCGATCGAAGGGTGATATTTGGACGTGTAAAAAGTATTATAGTTTAAGATATAGTAATGATTTCTGTATTATCAAGTCGTATACATATATATATCACAGCACTATAAAAGTGAAAGAAAACATCTTGAGCAAATAGGTATGCATAGCCATTTGTAAGAGTTTCTGTGATATGTAAATTCCAACCTGCACAAAGCGACTGGTGGACTATATGGCCTAACCTCTCTCAATGATACTCTCGATTGTAGAGGAGGTCCGTGCCCCGCAGTGGGTCGGGTATGGGCTGATAAAGTTTTTTTTTTGCAATCCATGGCGAGAGGAGCAAGCCGTTCGCCTGATGGTAAGCGATTATGTCCTGTAGTTACTCTGGCTACAATGTCCTTCAATCCGACACACAACAGTGCATTTACACTGATGTTTGACGAAAGAAATATACAATGTGGAGGTACTTACTCAGATGGCCTCTTGTATATGAAAAACTTACTATCAGTGAAAATAAAATAATTTAAGTGAAAGTATATACTTGCAAACCCTACATTTATAAATAGGTCACGAACTAATGGTTTGTTCGTGTAAATGCGTGTTTACATAGCTATGACGTCAACATTTCAATTATGGATTATGTAGATGATATGAAAGTATTTTTATCCTTGATCTAAATATAAAGGGACTGGTGTAATTCTAAAGAGGTTTGTGAGAAGCTTACTGTGATAAGAGCCCTGGCGCTGTTGGTTAGGCCGGCTGTGCAACAATAGGCCGTGGGTTCGATCCCCGCGCCGGGTAAATTTGTGTGTTCCATAAGTATTTGTTTCGGGTCTTGGTGTTTGTGAGACTAACGGTCTCACAAACAGTCTTTTGTAGTTCCTTATACCACTCAAGACTCGATCTTAGTGTGGGGTCAGGACTATGTATGTGACTGTTGGATGTGTTTATTATTTATATATTTACTACTTATATAAAGTTTTTATTTATGCTAGGTAGTGAGTTCGATTTAAGAACAAAAAATACTGTTTTTTTTCTGATTTAGTTGTTTAATATATATTGGATATTGTGTGACTGTTTTAGTGCATTCGTTTTATTGGCGACATTTTTCTATTTTATCTAAGTATTTTATAATATTATTTATAAAGCCAGTAGTAGTAGCCGCTAGTTACGTATATACCGGGTATCTCAAGACCGCTACCGAAAACGAAGCCGGGTGATAGTTTTAGTGACTACAAACACTATGCAACTAAAAATTTCACATAGAAACGCGACAATTATTTTTTATGATTTTTTAAATATCGTCATTTTGGGGTGGTAAATCCATAGTTTTTGCTAAAATAATGATTTAAACACTCTTATACCTTAGATTATTTATAAATAAAAGGGTATACACTATTATTTTAGGAAAAAATGTATTTACCACCCAAATATGGTCATAGGAAAAAAATAACAAAAAAAAATTGGTCGCTTTTTTTTGCAACTTTTTTTGTTGCATTGTGTCTGAAGTCGCTTATACTACCACCCGGCTTCGTTTTCGGTAGCAGTCTTGATATACCCTGTATATGTATAAGCGAATGTTTCGGGAAGTTAAAAAATCTAAAAATTAATTCAAATCCGCGATAAAATCTTTAAATAATAGTTTTGTTTCAATGTTTTCACAATATGGTTTTATTTACAGTACATATTTGCTTATCTTTAATATTGCGACCTTTTTAATTAATTGGACAACGTAGATAGCCTAGGCAATTGCTAGATAAGATGTTCCAAGATCTAGTATACAGATATCTAGATGTTAAACTATTCTGACCCATTTTCATACATGACTCATACAACGTAAAATATTTTACAATACATATAAAGGTTGTAAATCTTTCATTTACGGCAGACAACGGTTTTACGATAAATATTGCGTCGCGGTTGTACAAACATATTGTCAATTTGGAAAATGTCTGTTCAGTTTTTTTTAATAGCTTTTATGACTGATATTTAATTGCTACAAATTAAACTTCGTAATTTACATAAAATAAATCCTAATTGCTATTTAAAAAAACTAAAAGTAAATGCGTTCTTTTAAATCTGATAAAATATGCGTCTAAAACAGTCTTATTCATAGACATTTTATAAACATAATTTGGTTAGTGAATTTTTTTTATTGCAATGAATGACGAGACGAGCAAGCCGTTCACCTGATGGTAAGCGACGCGACCGCTCATGAACAGTTGCAAAACCAAAGAACAGTTTGATTTACAAAGCAATGCTTGGTATTCCACTGCGCTCGCCATCCTGAGACACAAGATGTTAACCCTCAATATGTCCAGTTGTTACTCTGGCTACAATGTCCTTCAATCCGAAACACAGCAGTGCATTTAAACTGCTGTTTGACGGGAGAAATAGACATTATGGTGGTACCCACCCAGGCAGCCTCACACATATGAGAGACCTACCACCAGTAAGTTTAGTCTTTTTCGCGTAAACAAATTTCAAAAGTCGTTCGAAACGGACAAAACAAACGATAGCTAAAATAGGTTTATAAACTGACTATGAATTAGACCAAACGATTTTAATTGTTACCAACTTTAGCACTGAAAGGAAACTCATCTTGAGTAATATAACTCATTTTGTTAATTGTGGCATTTAGTAAGCACATATAACAGCTGTTAAAAATGATGTTTATATGCAAAAACTCACGCGTTTTTCCAAAAGGTATATCGCCATATTGGGCACAACCCTTGACTCCTTGGATAAATAATCAACAAAAAATCCAATATCATATTACGTTTAAAAATTTTGTTTAAAGCCACACAATTTGAAAGATAAATCTCCGTATTTTCGAACACCTATCACTGCAACCATTATAAATATCAGACGGCAATAAAATCAGTACAAAAACAGCTCTCGATTATGTATGTAGTAATAAAATCTATTGTTGGACTGTGAGGGCATATGCGAGACTTGAAAGAGGCAGTTTGTACAATGACCATGGATTATGGTGCCATCAGGTAATCGATTTACTTTGAAATTTGATCGTTATTTTATATATCCATACCAATAAATGTAGAATTTGAATCTGAGTTTTGAATGTTATGATCAAAGATGAGTAGAATGAAATGTTAGACGAATGGCTGATATAGAACGTAGTTTACGTGAAAGACGAATGAAAGAAATAAGAGATTTTGAGTTAGATCCCGATTTCGAAGTATTTATTTTAAGTCATAGAGCTGAGTGGCCACCTACCGGGCATAGTCGCGACCAGCCATTTTTTCATTATTAAGTTGTACGAGTATATCTTCATATTAATTTATGTTCTATGTACGTTGCGTTTGTGACTAATAAATATTTTCTCTTTCCTTCTTTCTATAACATCTTAAAAGCTTCTTGTAGTTTTTGATTGACGTTTCAAGACTTAATATACTGTCAAGACTACACGACTGTTGGATATATTTATTAATTGAAGCCCTACACTGTGAATGAAAGCTAATTACTTAAAATTCCATCCACGTTACTCTTACAATAGTGTATGATTTTGTAATTACTCCTACATTGAAGATACTATCGCTAGTAACTTCGGTATTACCTTCTGAACAATGCGATTCGCGGGCGGATATGCAATGTGTAGGCGACAACATTTAGTTACTATGTCTAGTCATTTGATATGGTATCATATTTAAGAGGTTATGTTATGCATAATTATTTGATTGAAGTTTTGTTTCATCTTTATTTTATTGATGTTAAGTCTCTCATAGTCCACCAACCTGCATTAGGCCAGCGTGGTGGACTAAGGCCTAACCACTCTCAATCTAACTCTCGCTTCTAGAGGAGGCCCGTGCCCTGCAGTGGGACGTATATGGACTGATATAGAAGTCTTTCATATGTAAGAGGCCGCCTGGGTAGGTACCACCGCAATGTCTATTTCTCCCACCAAACAGCAATGAAAAGTATTTTTGTGTTACAGTTTGAAGCATATTGTAGCCAGAGTAACTACTGGACGTATTGAGACTTAACATCTTATGCCACAAGATGACGAGCGCAGTGGATTGCCAAGCATTGCTTTGTAATGCATGCTGTTGTTTTGTCTTCCCTGTCTTTGAGCGGTCGTGTCGCTTACATCAAGCAAATGGCATGCTCGTTTCCTTTCATTGCAATAAAAAATATATTATGATAGCTACTTGGTGATAAACACCATTCATTTGAATACCATCAGATAAGCAAGTGCAACAAGTCAAAACTAATTATCACTGTAAAATGCCGCATGCATTACGTCCCATTGAGAACCACTCAAAAAGATTAGCATGTTAATAAACCAACACTCACTAAATCATAATAATTGACGCTCTTAAGTGACACTTAAAGCTTTAATTCATTGTACAGTAACTTGGATGTGTGGTGAGAAATATGATGAATAGCCCAGTTAAAAAGCCGGCTGTAAAACGACTGGTTTTGGGTTTGATCCCCGCACTGAGAGAAATGTTTTTAATATCGAAGTTTCTAGTAGTTCTTTATGCTACACGAGACTTTATAATTTACTGGGATATCAGATCTGTAGCTGACTTTTAGTTGTTTTAATTTGTCAATATTTGTGGGAATGACGAAAAGGTCATCCTCGATAATAAGTAATAAGTATACAGGGTATATCCAGACTGCAACCAAAAACGAAGCCAGCTGGTCGTTTAAGTGAAATTTTTACAACTAAAAAATAAAAAGCGTCATTTTTTTGTACTTTTTTTTCTATCCTCGTATTTAAATGGTAAATACATAAAATATGTATTCCAAAAATAATTATGTACTCTCTTTTATTTTTAAAGTTTCTATGGTAAGCAAATTTTAAAATTAAATCTATGGATTTAACACAAAAGCACGACGATATTTAAAACATCACAAAAATATTGTGGCATTTTTTTGCAAAAATTTTAGTAATTGTGTCTGTCGTTACGAAAACTACTACCGGTTTCGTTTTCGGTAGCAGTCTCGATACACCCTGTATTTATGAAAATTGACTCTTACTATTTAAATACTAGATTCAACAGTAAATTTAAACCTTCCCAACCGTAAACTCTAATTCTATTTTAATTACTTCCCGTTGACTTAAAATTCCTAGTAGTAATAAAATCTTTCGCGTGTTCAAATTTCCTGTTTAATTCCGCTCATTACTGTGCTTTACAAACAAACATGAACGCGCATCCGTTCACGATGATGTCACTGGCTACGTCATTGATGACGTCATGGCTTAACTGTCAAGTTTATGGCGCGTGGAGAATTTATAAGCCTTGGGTGTTATTGAGTGTTATGTCATTGTTTAAATGTTTTTATACGCTCATGGCCATAATTTTAGTGTATGTAACTAGCTTGATACTGGTGGTAGATCTCTTATAATATGTGAGAGGCCACCTGGGTAGGTATCACCGCAATGTCTATTTCTCCCGTGAAACAACACTGCTTAAATGCACTGTTGTGTTTCGGATTGAAGGACATTGTAGCCAGAGCAACTACTGGACATATTGAGACTTAACATCTTATGTCTCAGGATGGCGAGCGCAGTGGAATATTGCTACTGTTTATGAGCGGTCGTATCGCTTACCATCAGGCGAACGGCTTGCTCGTCTCGCCATTCAATGCAATAAAAAAAAAAAAGAAAATAGTCTAAAATGTTCACACTTTTAATCACCAATATCAAATCGAACCGCAACTATTTAAAAAAAACACCTATATTCACGCATTCCGCAACTCCATTAGAAAATAGGTCGACCCGAATAGTTTCAGAGAAACCAAACGCCGCACGTTTCCTTCTGTTGCGTTTTATTTACGACCTTTTTTTTCTGAAACGGTTTCGCGTTGCGGAATTTAAATTTTCGGGGAATTATGAAATGTTTTTATTATGAAAATATACTGTGGTGTTTTATTGTTTGTTTTATATTTAATATGACCTAATTATTTTCTGAAATATGATTTTAATAATTAATTAACCTGATTGTAGTTATAGAACATCGATGTCATCGCATACTAAGGATCAAAGTATGTGCCGTGTTACTATCGGTAAAAAATATTATAAATCTATGATTCAAAAAAATAATTACATTTTTGGCAATGTGGATATTATAGATCACAATTTTTAATCGAAAAAAATGTTCGCTAGAATACAAAATGGCTAATGTGTACATAATTCATATTCTTCAATTGGTATTTGATAATAAAGGATTAAAACAAAAGGACTTACCATCCTCGTAGCATCTTGGCACATCTGAAAACAAAAACGATTATTCAAATTTCGAACGATAGTATACGAAAAAAGAAAATTTCAAAAATGCATTCCATTTTTAAAACGAGAAACTTTTAAATAAAACCTTTTTTTCTCTTTATAAACTTCTGACAATTTATGGCTTCACAGAAGTTCCTTAGCGTTTCATCACGCAATACGCTGTCGGGTATGAACAGCCAGTGTAAATAAAGTATGTGTGTCAAGAACGAACTGGCAATGTTAACAATTGAAGTGGAACCGTTGAAGACCACAACTGGGTTACAAAAGCAAATAGTTTTGGTGCACGATGTTTGGACGATATACACCTGTGGTCATTGCGATTGCGCGCAAGTTTAGAGGTGTAGCGTTTATTGTTGGTCTATTTTTTTTACAAGTCAAGAAGACTTTGGGAATCTCTAAATCGATTGAAAAAACATTAATCTAATAATAATAAGAACAGCAGAATTTGAAAAAAAAATTGTCCACTTATATAAGAGTTTTAAATACAAAAATATATTATTATTTTTTTACTAAACTATAAATCAACACTTTCCATAACGATCAATTTTTAAACCTACATAAATATTCCGATCGCCAAAGCCCATGCCTTGGGTGCAAAGAATTATGTGTATAAGTAAATATTTAGACGCAAACAATCCGTTGGCAGTCGTGTTTCTGTAAAAGAGTCAAAGATTACCGATTTTTAGTTCACGGGGTCGGGTTGTGTGAGGTTAGGATTGCCAAAGACAATGTTTACATATACCTGTTGAAATAAAAAACGATTATTCACTCTAACACCTTTCGTAATCTATGGTTCGTTTACGCTAACGTTAGCGCAATTATTAATCGATGATTTGGAATTCGTATTCTAAATTTAAAACCGTTCCATTTTCAAATTGTAATTGAATTTAAATTTCATCTCAATTTATTTATCGTTTAAATAAAGAACACATCGGTATTTCATAAATAATTCGTCATTTATTTCGCTTCAATTATTCGTATACGCATTTACAAATAATTTCGTTGCGAATACGTACGAATAAACAATAATTTCGATGCCAGTGTGTGGTCTAACTTATCAATACAATTATTTCCGTAAATATCGTTAAGTAGACACTTGTAAGACACTTCAAGTTATAAATAAGTGACGGTCGATAACTCACGCAGGAAACGCTTCAGAAATAGTATAGATGTCGAGAGGGTTGAATGGAATTGTTTGTGTTGGGATTTTTAAGTGAAGTGTTAGTGATAGCTTAATAAGGGTCCGGCTACTAGGAGTTCGAATGCAGGTTTAATGTTACACCTTTTTGTAGGTATGAGTTTTTGAGAGTTTTGTATAGGTATTGCTAAATGGTCAATAATATTTTAAGTCTGGTCTATGTAGTATGTATGTACACGGTAAAACCCCTTAAGGCCTTATTAATAATCTCGGATGAGCGATGGAACGTTAGTCCAAGGCTTTAGAAATGACTCGATTATTTTGTATAGCAAGGTATTCACGACTTTAATAAGAAACACGGATGTACTTCGGTTTAACATGATAATCCTAGTATGCTAACCGACTGATTTTAAAGTAAAAATAATAAATAAAATAATCTAGTCAATTATAAAGCCTTGGTCTAAAATTAAACCCAAACTCATCTGAGTTTATTATTTTAACTTATCACTACAATAATTTCCGTAAATATCGATAAGTAGACGATTTTGAATCCGTATTCTAAATATAAAAATGACGTAATTAATTTGATATATTCAAAAAAATATATACGGATATCTTCTGCAGACACTAAGGAAATAATACGAATAAACAATACGAAACCATTTTTTGAACACTGTAATCCGTTAGTCTTCTTAGAAAAGCTTGAAAACAAAAATATGATTATTTACCTAATTTATTTGATTCAAACGCCACAATGTTACCACACTTTCTAATCCTAATGCTCTTACCCTGAAGACATTACGCGTCTTTGTTACGAGAATAATAACTGGCCAGGTTTGTTGAACTTGGGCTTGTAAGGGCCTAGTTATGTGACGTTCGCTTGCTAGCGAAATATATTTTCGAAATGTTTTTTTGACGTTATACTTCTTTTGGCGCGATGTGGTCTAAGTGGCATTAGAACTAACTGCATGTTGTCACTATCGGTGATCGCATCGTAACGTGTCACGTTGTTTGTACGCGATGGGCTCCTAAACCACTCAACTGATTATAATGAAATTTTGTAGATATGTGTTATTTGTTCCATCTTAAAGGGTGAGATAGTTTGTATCTCGATTAAATTGACGAAAGTATACAATAAAGAAAAAAACATTTTGCCATACAAAATGTTCATGGGTTTGTTACTGTCAAACATTTAATGTTCATACCGTTGATACGGTAAACTCTTCCCTCAAATTAAATAACGTATTTAAATAAAGGTTTCGAATCGACAATCGATATATGATCCACAATATTCGATTAATGGCGTATTTTAGATTTTAAAGATGTAAATTAATGACAGTAGCTGAAAGTTAAATCCTTTACAGATAACAGAATTATGGATATTATTGATAGATTATCTGATTAGTGTCAAAGTTCATACTGGAGGATTAAAAGAAAACCATTGATGGTTTTGATTAACCAGTCACTAAATGTTGATATGATTCACTCATCTTCACAGTTAGAACAATTTTCCTTGGATACTTGGGTTAGCAATGTGGATTTGTACGACATAGTTAAACCATCCATTACATCTTTAAATAAATCAAAAAATAGCTATGATCGTGATCGTTTAAAATTGTTATGTGATGAGTACCTAGCTCTAAATTACTCAAGTTTTTATGTTATTTACACGGATGGTTCAAAGGAGGGTGACAAATCTGGCTTGGCTGTGTTTGATCCTCAAACGGATTCAGTATTAAAGTACAAATTGAATGTTAATGTGTCCATTATGTATGTTGAGTTAATAGCAATTGCAAAGGCACTGTCGTACATAGAGTCATTTAATCCCGGTAGCTTTGTAATTCTGACGGACTCTAAGAGTGCATTACAACATCTTGCTCGATGCACCTCGAATTTTCGAGGAGTACCCATAGCCTACACCATCTTGGATTCCATCAGAAAATTGCGTACTAATGATTTTACTATAGTGTTACAGTGGATACCGTCTCATATTGGTTTAAGGGGAAATGAAGAGGTGGACTGTCTCGCAAGGGAAGCAATCAACGACGGAAATATTTTCAATTGCTTGCCTTGTAGCAGTGATCTATTATATATAGTTAGAAAACAATGTACAAACATGTGGAAAGAGTTTTTTGACGAGAGATCTCTTTATAAAGGAATATGGTATAGGACCATCCAGCCTAGCCTCACTTGTAAACCATGGTTTTTAAATTCTTCTTTAAACAGGGAATATTTAGTTACCGCATTTAGGCTTCGTTCCGGACACATTCCTTTAAATCGTTTTGGACATTTAATGGGTAAAATAAATTCACCTAACTGTGACGAATGTGGGGTTATTGAGGATGTTATGCATGTATTAAAGGAATGTGTTCGAAACGAAGCCGAAAGATTATCTTTTTACACAAAATTTAATATAAATTTAAAGTTTACAGGAATATTTAATGCGATATTATCTGATCCCTTGTCGGATCAAGCTAAATCTGTTTATAAATATGTTTTGTTAGGAGTTAAGAGACGTAGAGGTGAATAGTTGTGCGTGACGTGCCCCAATGAGGGTGACATAAATATATGTATTTAAAACCCCTCTTAAAAAAAATAAAGAGAAAAAAAAAATTAATGACAGTAATGAAAAGTGGTTGACATTTAAATTGGTTGTCAAATATTAATGCATGCGTTCAGAAATTTATTTTATGTGAACTAAGAAGAATATATCAAGCTACATAAATAGAGACAATTAAATAAATAATATTCACACATAAGAAGATTTACTTCTTTTCAAGATAGAATGTCACTTGAAAATGAAAAATCTTTAATAAAATAACACATAAAAATAAAAACTGAACTGAACTGAATAACAATTTCATATAATTATGGAGAATATTGCAGGGATTCTCAAATTAGGCGTTGCCTGTGTCTTGAAAAACCAGTTAAATATAATTGTTACTACATTAATTGTGTATGTGAGTGTGAGTGTTTTTCTATGAAAATTTATATTTCATCTCTTTATTACTAACAAAAAGTAATGGCGTAATATTTTTGGAAAAAAGCATAGTGGGGGTGAAATAAGGGATGGAATATTGCATGGATAATCAAAATCGCTAAAGTGTTTATTGTCAAAAATTTATAAAGCACACTATTTGGATATGGAGAAACATAGTTTATTTTAAATATTTATTAATATATTTTATTCATTGCCTTAATAATTAATGGTTGTATATTTTTACTGTGTTGTCATATTTTTACGTTAATAAAACCTTTGTTATTTAAATAAAATCTTTTTGATTAATTTTTATATTTGTCGTTAATCACTACAGCATACAGCATTTTAATTTTTTTTTTCTATACGCCAAAGAAGTATAACTTCCAACGCGTGTATAGAGCCACAAAGTTATCTGGCCCGGTGGCCAAAACTGGAAACAAAGACGTCATTTGAGATTGTCAATCTAGCTGCCAGTCGCTGACATATCCGCCATTGGTTGTTTACTCAATGTATTTATTTTTCCTGCATTATTTAAAACTAGTGAAAAATGCCGAAAGCTTTAAAAAGTGATGCTAGGAACGTTATACTTCAGGTATTAAATTTTACGTAGGATGAAAAGCGTCTTCCGACATCAATAATACCCTTCGAAAAATTGTATTAACGCGTAGCTGCCACCAAAGGTTTGTGTTGTCAGCTTTATAAAATAAATTCCACGAAAACAGAATTATGTACGTACTAGTAGAATATAATATGTAAGTACATATCATAAACTAAATGTATCTTACTCGTCTCATTTTACGTTACGTGCGTGGTGGCCTGTTGGTAAATGGACCAGACGCGGCAGCCAACTTGTTCACGCTGGTTGCGGGTTGGAATCTCAGGTCACACTTCTGACTTTTCGGAGCCATGCTTGTATTGATAAAAACGCGCTATCACGGTGAAGGAAAACATCGTGAGGAAACCTGCATACCATAGCGATCTATTAGAATTTTTATTAGAATTTGTAAGTCCACCAACCCGCATGAGGCCAGCGTGGTGGGCTATATGGCCTGTGATATGGCCTAATCCCCCGCAATCGTACTCTCGATTGTGGAGGAGAATACAGATACACTTTTTTAAGGGTTTTGGAGAGCGATTTGTTAGAAATCGTGTGATGGAAAAATAATATGCAAATGAAACTGGTTATTTTCTCGACACTATTGATCGGATTGAAAAATCTTACTTTACCCAATTTATTGCAATATCTATTTTTAATGGCAACACTAAATTCGATTACAGCGACTCTCTCACCGGGTCAGATAACTTTGTGGCTCTATACATGAGTACACATACTCTCTTTTTTTTATTTTAAACTTTTTTGTAGTGAATTTTGAGGTGATATTAAATAATATCTACTTAAGTGAAATCACTGGCTGTATTTTGTCAATGTTGCTAATTATTCTGATGTTATTTATTTTTAATCCCCGAATCAAGGTAAATATTTGTGTGATCCACATTATTTGTTTCGGATCTGGGTGTGTGTGAGACCAGTAATTATTTTAGTTTCTAACACCCACGACATAAGACTTGATCTTAGTGTAGGTTCAGGACTATGTGTGTGACTGTTCAATGTATTTATTTATTTATATAGCTAGCCAAACTTTCAGAGGCAACCTTTTAGTCTATCATGCTAGTCTTATGCGTGTTTGTAGTTTGCATATACCTTTCGAAATATATCTTAGGTACGCTAGAATAAAAATTTAATCGAACAGTCATATAGTCCTCATCTCATACCAAGATACAATGCTTCAAAATATATATATAAAAAGACAAGATATTTTTAATCTCACAAACATCCAGACCACAAACAAATACTTATGAATCGTATAAACATATGACGCGGGCATCATAGCGACAACTTATTGTACCGACATCTAACCAACTGTGTCCCAAAAGTTGTTTCGCTTTCGAATGTCGACACGGCACCATATAAGCCCCGTTTATTAACATCTCAAATAGACCGCGAGACATGGCTTTATGCAGACAACACCGTCCAATATATCTTGACCTTCCCATTGTTCGCTCTATTACTAATACAGGCTACATAAAATATGAATTGTTTCTCTTATCTTATAAGAATGTTAATAGTAAAAATATTTCGAGTAAAGTAACCACTGTTTTCGGTACTACAAGGTGAAATGCGTTGATTTAAATTATATTTAATGTAAAAGTGATTAGGAATTCATTCTGCTTCCTGGTACTAGTTTCAATATTGACTCGTTCATAAATGTCTACCTTTCTTTCGTTCTCCTCATAAATTCATCCAATGTTTATCCGGTAGAGATTGCCTTAGTGCGATAAGACTGTCATTTGTAGTTTGTTGTTTTAATTTCTCTATATACCTACTGTCAGATTAATGAAATCCAATTTTTTTTGGGTTAAATAAATTCAATTTTCTTAATAAAACTATCTAAATGCGTCACTTTTATATTCAGTCGGGTTATAATTTTAGTTAAACAAATAAAACAACAAAGGTCAATATACACTGGATACCTGGTTATCCTATTCCGCTTAAGAAAGATTTATTCAAAGCTTATTCATGTTACGACACTTACAAATTGGCGCGACGTTAACCGCCGCGTTTTAGTTAAACTTAACAGCTAAGTTAAACCTTACAGTTAAGTTAAGCTGTCCTGAATGACATCCTCTATAGAACCATCTTGTAAGAAGCTTTATGTTATGTTAGATTAGTCCTTAAATTGTTGTATTAGTTTAAGCGAATGATTTGTAGTTTCCAGTCGTTTTAATACAGATGAATTTAGTTTGAACGATATAAAACTATTTTGTATCGAGTAATTGCGAAAATATATAATTTATACTAATAAATGAAATAAATAAATACACCCAACAGTCACATACATAGTATTGACCCCACACCAAGATTTAGTCTTATGTCATGGATATCAGGCACTACGAGAGACTTCGGTCTCACAAATATCCAGACCCGAGGCAAATACTGGGCCACTGGGCTTCACAAACATTTGTCTCAATGCGGGGATGGAACCCGCGGCCTCACATTACGTTGGCGTCTAACCAACTGCTCCAAGCCACTACATGCAAAATGGTTTCTTAGATTTACGCGAATGTTACACATTGAAATAAGACTATTATTTAGCGGACCAGTCAGTCCGCCCCGTGACCACGAAAGCTGTAAAGTGATCGAAACGTCGGGAATTCAAAAAATGTAAAAATTAAACTAAATCCGCGATAAAATCCGTAAATAATAGTCTTATTTCACTACATGCAACATATAAAAAACAATACAAAAACGAAGACTTTTGGAATCACAATTAATCTTTTAGGCTACAAAGGCTATTTATATTGAGGATAATTTAAATTCAAAGTTTAAATTTTTTTCATTTCTTTATCATAATTACAAAAATCAGATATACAGATTCGGTAGGTATTTTAGCTTTTTTAATTCACAAAGGTTTACTATCAGGTTAAAAATCCGAGTGCATAAGATGACAAGAGCTAAAAGTAAATGCTTTTGTTTTTTATATATTAAACAACTTAATAAATGACAGTAAATTCCATGAGTATCCGTAAAGAAAATCGTAAATAAATAATTGAAGGCTAACAACGTTGTTTTGCATTCCGACAATTCTTAAAACATGCAATTATATTCACATTAAAATAACTTTATTTGCATAAGTAATTTACTTTCAGACTCATTAACCTTATGCAGGAATAAATTGCTACTTGTAACCTATCATTCAGGAATTCTTTTTAAACGTATTTATTTCTTCATTTATCATGTTTCTGTCTTTTACGTAGTCAATGCTTGTTTTAACTTTAACAACATAATCAGCTAGATTCTTTGATAATTAATCAGATACACTTTTCAAAAGTGCGGCCAAAATGTTCAATACTGATTATCAATTTAGAATATCGACCAATCGGACCACGAAAAACGAATAAAATTTCCTCGTATTCGCTAGATTTTTCACTACTTGCCTGCTTACCTCCTATATATCAAAGCGTGATGACATATAGCCTATATCATTTCTCAATAAATGACCTATCCAACACAATAATATTTTTTTAATTCGAACCAGTAGTTCCTGAGATTAAAGTTAACAAACAAACAAACTTTTCAGCTTTATAAATTAGTATAGATGCGTATTTATTTCTTCATTTAATATATTTATGTCTGTTAGATAGTTGATCAATGCTTGTTTTAACTTTAAAAACATAATTAGGAAACCTGCGGTTCTATATAGCCTTATTAATAAACTTGGATCAGCAAGGGATTAACTCTAGTCCAAGGGTTTAAAGTTGACTAGATTATTTTGAATAGCGAGGTATTCAGGAATTTAATAGCGAAGCGAATAACGAAGGTTACTGTGGTGGACTATATGGCCTAAGCACTCTCAATCGTACTCTTAATTGTAGAGGAGACCCGTGCCCTGCAGTGGGAAGTATATGAGCTGATACATCACATAACACACCAAGACATAAATACATACGAATTAGACCTCAGCTTTGTAACCGTACCCTAGTACAACTACGCCACTGAGGCACACCAGGACATTTTCCAAGAAAACGTGCCAGAACATCACAATATCTATTTAATGTCCGATCACATATAACCCATAAAGAAGCGATAAAATACTTTATGACGCCTTGGGGTCAGACCCTGCGTGACAGAATGCACGACACGCGACAAACAGAGAAAGACATTAGTTAGAAAAATATTAGTGGAAATAATATTATTGAAAATTAAAATTTTCTAAGTTCGAAACAATAATGAGTTATTTAAAACCACATAGGAATTATTTTAAACATTTTTATTTAAAAATCAAAATATTCTAAGACCTTAAAATCACGTACTAAAGAGTTTTGCGTCAGGAATTTTTAAACAAAATATAATATAATTAATAATGTTCAACTATACAGCTAAGGATCATTTTAGTTACATGTCATAGTAGTTTATTTATATATATTAGTTACATATATCTAAGATTTATTTAAAAGGCATTATGTTCTCGTGTAGATTTTTACGATCATGATTTTTCTTTTTAAAGATCTAGGCAAAATATATACACTATTCCTTGCGTTTTTTTCCTTCGCCGAGTGATTAATTATATCTTAATAAACACATAAAACAAACCACACTCCAAAAGAACTAAAAGAAAATTTAAAAAAATATGAAAGACTCCTAAAACCAATGTTTGTTGTATTCGAACCCGCGACCACATTTTCAGAATTTCTAGCCCAGATTATCAACATGCTACCTATGATGTATTCCTACTATGTATTCTTATTGCAATAAATTTGCCAAATTTCTCTTTATAGGTCGCGGCGAGCCCTGTTCTAAATACTGGTTGACCGATATTGCCATTCTATTCTCGATTCATGTCTGGCCGCCATAAATATTTCTAATTTATGATCAATATAACCTATTAGCCAATGTTGGCGTAATTATTTAGAAGTTATGGGAATTACGCATGGAATATACCACACCTTGTTTTCAACTATTATTGTTTGTCCGTATTTGAATAGATACTGGCCTTATTAACGTTCGTGGTAGGATCGATCCCCGCACCGAATATTTACATGAAAAAATATGATTTCGGGATATTTTTATTGCAATAAATGACGGTAACTCGAGCATGTCATTCGCCTGATGGTTAGCGATACGACCGCTCATGGACAGTAGCAAAACCAAACCACACCATCACTACATAGTATAAAACAAAGTCGCTTTCTCTGTTCCTATGTCCCTATGTCCCTTTGTTTGCTTAAATCTTTAAAACTACGCAACGGATTTTAATGCGGTTTTTTAATACGTACATATTATTGTACAGAAATCTATTTGTACCTGGGCGAAGCTGGGCCGGGCCGCTAGTGTATTATAAATCAATGCATTCTACTGCGCTCGCCATCTTGGGATATACCTAAATTAATAAGTAATTGAATAGTGTAATTGTAATTGTTATTGAAAATTTCGGTTCAGCACCAAGATAAAGTTTTGCGTTTCGGTAAATGAGATGGTCCGAAGCCCAATACGCCTTTCTTCTTCCTATCCTTTTCACTTCCGGGTCCATTCCCAATATGCCATCATATTACAGGCAACACATCCATGGTTTAATCGTTGTGGATATTCAAGGGCGGCAGTGATCACTTACCATTAAGTGAACTGTTTGCTCGATTGTTGGATCTATTGTATTAAAAAAACTTTACTTGGCTTCTGTATCAGCCCATATACGTCCCACTGCAGGGCATGGGCCTACTCTACAATCGAAAGTACGATTGAGAGTGGTTAGGCCATATAGTCCACCACGCTGGCCTAGTGCGTTACTTGGCTTGCCATTATAAAACCCAGTAAAGGAAGTTAACAACATAATCTTTTCGCAGAATCATCCCAGTAGAAACATCTAGATCCGTTCTAATTCCAGCCAGTAATTGGGTCGAGGCCGAAATTCGTAGCGGTCTTGTTAACCTTCATTAATTGTTCGCGAATTATTTCGCATCACTACATGTGCCTTTGTTTAGGGAACACGGTATTAGGTCAAGGCTCTTTAATAAAGCGAATATTAGCGGAAGATTAAAGGACAAATGGGTATTTATATCACGTATAATCTATAGACTGGGTACAGAAATAAACTTTCTTTATTGCATTGAGTGACGAGACAAACTTGCTATAGAAAAAGCAATCCAATTGTTTGCAATTTTACTGGTGGTCGGGCACCCATACGTGAGAGGCTGCCTGAATAGGTAGCACTTCAATGTCTATTTGTCCCGCCAAATAGCAGTTTAAATGCACTGTTGTATTCTGGTTTGAAGGACATTGAAGCTCAAACACCTACTGGACATATAGAGATTTAACATCTTATGTCGCAGGATGGCGAGCGCAGTGGAATGCCAAGTAATGTGTGGTCTTGTTTGTTTTGCTACTCTCCATGAGCGCACATATCGCTTACCATGGCGAATAACAAGATATTCTTGCCATTTACTTAAATTAAAAATAATGCCTAGTTTTACCTTTTTTTTCGTCGTTTATTTCGTCTGCTCTTTCACAGCAGCTTACCGATAAAAATAGTCATAAAACTATCAATAGATTCATCGTTTCTGTGAAACTCTCCCTCGTAAAGCTAGGAAGCACTTGTAATTGGATGAAACCGGGCCATATCAATTAACTGCAATTAATGTGACGGACGTCGGTCGGCGGGATAATGGGTCAGCTGATTCAGGGATTACACGCCTTTTTGTATGTAACGGGATTAATAGAAATATTCCCTTAACAGCGGCCCGATCCGTCTTCGAAAGTGTTCATACTTTTTCTTATCAAGTCCACATTAGGAATTTCGGTGTTATTACAAAATAAAAACAATTAAAACACTTGTTTAGCTAAACAGTGTCTTACTTTACGTCTAACGTCTTGTCTAACTCTGTATTACAAAACAGTGTTTAAACATTAGTTTAGTTAAACTAAGTAAAACATATAGTACTAGTTAAAATTAACAGAACTAAAGTCAAAACAAAAAAAATATATAGGACCATCCAAAACTAAAGGTTTCAGCTCGGTTTATTTGTTTTTTATATGGTTTTAACATTAAATATGCGTCAAAGCACTATCGGCTTGTGTTTAATTATTAAAACCATGTCTAACTCTAACCAATGCTTAGACATGAATTTGTAATTGAAGAATTTCTAGTCACGTGTTCATCGCACATTTAACTTTTTTGTAATAACATCGTTTATTTCGTATACTAATTGTTTTATATATGCCATTTCATGCGCCCTATATTCTATTGCGATACATCCCCTTGAGTTTGAATGAGTAGCAAATAAACATAATTGAATTCCTTGCTCGTTCCGCGGGAACATTTTCGGGATAAAAAGTAGCTTAAATGTTAATCCCGGGTATAGGCTACCTCCATTGAAAATTTCATTAATATTAGTACAGCCGCCGCCGTACCACGCATTGACATAAACATATGGATAGGGCGGAAAGCGCGTAAAATGTTCCTACGTAAGTGCTCCAAAAAAGAAAAAGTCCAAAAGATATCTAGTGGAGCGCTAGTGAAAATAATCGCCCCTCATAACAATTTTGAAAATGATTGTTTGTATTATGATAGAAATCTTAATTAAAATGAAGATCATAATTTTCATCACCGTTTAGACGCCATCTAATAAATCAAGTTAATTTAATATTTACTTTAGCGCGACTTTTACGGTCATCTTTTTGAAACTCCAAATGTACTGAAGTGTCTATTTTTTAGTAATCTATGCTACCATGTCAAAAATGTCCCTTGTTATTCAATATCTAAGTCATTAGTGGTCATCAATTTCAGCTTCTAAATTCTCCGTACACTATCCCATAAATATTGTATAAGCTGTCCTCCCAATGCGTTCCTCCGGGAACCACCAGCTGAATACCAATACAAGTAAAGAAAGACTGCGTGTCGGTTAGCCTCACGACGATTGAATATTGATGCGCGGGCATTATAATTATTATGTAAATAAACTGGAAATGTTCGCGGCAACGATGTTTTGTCGGTTTATGATTTATTACATCTAAGTATGAAGTTTATTTTATGTGAAATTTTGCTCTAAATGAATTGAGTAAAATAGGGTTAAGTGGGTTTATATAAGGTTTACTGCTGGCAGGTTTCTCATATGTGAGAGGCGGCCTGCGTAAGTACCACTGCAATGTCTATTTCTCCCGCCAAACAGCAGTGTAATTGCACTGTTCTGTTACGGTATAAAATATGTTATAGGATATATAGTAGTTACAATGTCCTCCTAACCGAAACACAAGAGTGCATTTACACTGCTGTTTGGCGGGAGAAATAGATATTGCGTTGGTACATACCCAGGCAGCCTCTCACATATGAGATACCTACCTTATTATACTAACTTATTTGAAAAAGTTTTATAGGCAAATCAAATATATTTTTATCCCGGAATTTTGTAGGATTTCTGTAGGTTATCCCTGGATCGTGACGTAGGTATAAATACACATGACAGCACAGGATGGTGACCATATTAACAGTTCGTAAAGTGACATCACACGTATCCGGAATAACGTCGACTATATTAAAATTCACTACGACTTGCTAAAACTAGACGGTGGCATCTTTCGGACTAAATACAGTGAAATTATGAGTCATTTTACTTTAGTATTTAGGGATTTATTTAAGTGTAGTTTTACTTGTAGGTATCTCATATGTGAGAGGCCATCTGGGTATTTCTCCCGTTAAACAGTGGTGCAATGCATGTATAATATATATACAGGGCGTCCGAGCTTGTAAGAAAAAAATTGGTAAAGCTGGGAGTAACTCTATACTCTTATACAACCACGAATGTTCATACATCGTACGTAAAACTGCGAAAATAAAAATTTCCGAATTCTTAAAAAAATATTCTAAAATTCGAAATTCTTCTTTACGTTGTAACCATAGACTAAGGTTGAATAATAATTTTCATAGAGAATAGTATTGATTTTTAGGAGTAGATTTATACGTGAATTACGTATTCTTATTACGTGAACGTCAAACGTACGAATATTCGAAATTCGTGTCAGAGTATAGATTAACCCCGTTGTTACCTACTATTGTTTTTGTCTTCTTTTTTTTTATAATAATGAAACTGTTTTATTGTTAAATCTTGTTGCTGTTGTGTTATTTTTCTTCATACAGTTTATCTATTTTTTTCAATCTTTGTTATTATATCGTTATTATTTTTTATTAGTTATTCCTTCCTTTTTTTTTAAACGACGCTCTAAATTGTTAATTATCTGTCGAGACTTGTTATTAGCAATATTGTTACATTAAATTTAGGTTCTATACCGGGTATATCAGGACCGGACTATATACCGAAAACGGAGCCCGGGGGGTAGTTTGAGTGACTACTAACACAATGTAACTAAAAATTTCGCAAAGAAACGCACCATTTTTTAAATTTATTTTTTAAATATTTTCGAGCTTGGGTGGTAAATCCATAGGTATTACTAAAATAATATTTTAAAGCCTTGCGTACTATAGCGTGTTTAAAAATAAAAGGATGTACACAATTTTTTCAGAAAAAACTATGTATTTACCACCCTAATACGACGATAGAAAAAAATTTACAAAAAAAAATTCGTCGCAATTTTTTGCACGGAATTTAGTTGCATTGTGTCTGAAGTCACTAAAACTACCACCCAGCCTCGTTTTCGGTAGCGGTCTTGATATACCCTGTATATATTTGTTTTCGTCTGTAAGTCTTGTTGAAAAAAAAACATCATATCAAAGAACTTTCTCAGCTATACCAATGGAAATACAAATGCATTCATTGTTTATTTAAATTGGTGTATCGAAATTACTTGTAATATATTATAGCCTTGATCAACATGAGGGATTTATGGTAATCCCATCTGAATCATCCCATTTATAATCTTTGTACACGGCTGTTTGTTATGAGCTGATGGGAAACTAAATGTAAGGCGTTCGCGGATTCGATTCCTGTAGTGCGACAAATACACATCACATCGACAGCCTCCGTGGCGGAGTCGGTTAGACGCCGCCTGTGAAACGAGAGGCCGCGGGTTCGATCCCCGCACCGAGAGAAATGTTTGCGCGGCCCACAAATATTTATTTCGGGTCTGGGTGTTTGTGAGACCGAAAAGTCTCTCATAGTTCGATACCCACAGCACAAGACTCGATCTTAGTGTGGGATGAGGACTATGTATGTGACTGTTGGGTGTTATTTACTTATTTCGAAGTGGAATAAGAAGCAGTAAAAATCATGAAAAAATATTAGGTACGAACTAAACGCTATGTTTTTTTTTAAATATATTGTCTTTGTGTCAAGATAGTATATTATCAGTAGACATTGTAACTAATGTCTTCAATGTATTTATGTTGTTTTACAAATTAATTCATAATTAATTAATGATTATCAAAACAACAAGTAAATAATATTTATATAAGTTTATCAGTGCAATTTATCTCAATATCCAAAGTTCATTTACTGGATCAAAAAATAAACAGTATACGAGTATATTGTATTGTATTATTTTTTAATATTATAGTATGAACCACAATTACCCAATTCAAAATTCATGTCATCACATAACCCGATACATTAATAAACCAAACGACACTAAAAACTCAAACCCCACGCTTAAATCCTAATGTGGGATGATGTGAATCCCACACCGTAGGATACGTGTGAATCCCGTGGGCGGATGACTCAATAAAGCAATTTACATACGCGTAGATTTATTTGATTTTAAGACGGGAACACACGCGCGCTCGCATTTGAATTGTAGTAAGGTAAACAGCAGGAATTGATGTGGATACAGCTTAAGACATGATATTATGGCGGACTGCCTTTTTTATTGCAATTAATATGAAGAAAGGAGACGAGCAGGACGTAATTCTATTAGATTACGAGTGAAAATGTTTGTTGTTTATATTAACATATCAAAACTTAACCATTCGATAAAATCATTTTATTATTAGTTCCTTTCGCCTTACGACAGACGATAGAATTAGATAAATCTTTCCGCGATTTCTGGTTTGGCCCCGTAATAAGCCATTCATTTCTTCTCCTTTTTTTTATTCCAATGAATAGCGAGACGAGCATGCCGTTCGTCTGATGGTAAACGATACGACTGCTCATGAACAGTAGCAAAACCAAACCTAGAATTACAAAGCAACGCTTGGCATTCTACTGGGCTCGCCATCCTGCGACATAAGATAGTAAGTCAGTACGTCTAGTAGTTACTCTGGTTATAATGCCCTTAAATCCGAAACACAATAGTGCTTTTACAGTGCTATTTGGCGGGAGAAATCGAAATTGAAATGAAATGAAATATTAGTAGTGTGTTTCTTCTATTTGCTGTATATTAGTTATTGGAGTCTTAGGTAAAGAAACAGTTTACCAGTTCAATTCAAATATAAAAAAAATATGATCGAAATGATTCTCTTGTAAAAGTACCTCGTTGTCTTAGATCGGTATTTGAAACAGTTATACATAAATATTGAATCTATGCAAATATTTCTATTTGTAATTCAGTACAATAGTACAGTGCGTGATAGAAACTAGGACACCTTTCGAAAATTAATGTGTTTCTAATACATAATAGACAATGATTCATACCTTTCTTCTACAATTCTTATGACCCAGGATTTAATCCGAGGCCTCAATTTTAATGTCTCTTTTGTTGATTTTCTTTTTACGATTGAATAAATAACATCCAACAGTCATACACATAGTCCTAACCCCATACTATGATCGAGTCTTGTGTCGTGGGTATCAGGAACTACGAGAGACTTGTCGGTCTCACAAACACCCAACCCGAAATAAATATTTATGAGCCGCACAAACATCGGGAACCAACCCGGGATCTCGTTTCATAGGCACCGTTTAACCGACTGCGCCAAGGAGGCTGTAATTCAAGCTAATAGTATTAAACTAAAACCTAGGTTAAGAAAGATCTTAGTATCAAATGTAGCTCAGCTCACTGACCCGATTTATAGATTATGAATCATTAGTCCCTGTGTTCCATTCATTTGTATAAAGTGGTTATAGGAGGTTTTTAGTCAGATAGGCGTAATTTCTGTTAGGGATAGGCCACAAAATCCGCAGTGTGCCGGGCTGGAAAATGAGTGACATTGACATATCACTTTTGGCCTCTCTTGTTTCACCAAAAGGGAAGTTTAATAGCGTTCCTCTTGCACAAAAGAACACTTCTATCGCAAAAACAGTCTATTATTTTAAAAGATCTAAAACTAGTATAAAGATAGCATTCTTTATTTGGACACCAGAGTTCAATCTAACACTTGCGCCTTAACTTTATTTAATTTTGTATTCCAACTGCGTGTACTTTAGTTTTAGTGTTTTGTACGTCTTTTTTTTTTGTTTAATAAAGTGTATTATTATTATTATCTAACTCTTCAAGGAAACGCAAGCACATACGCAAACTTAACTAAAAATGTAAACATAAAAACTAATTATACCGGGTATCTCAAGACTGCTACCGAAAACGAAGCCGGGTGGTAGTTTAAGCGACTTCAGACACAATGCAATAGAAAAAGTTGCAAAAAAAAGCGACAATTTTTTTTTGTAATTTTTTTCTTATTACCATATTTGGGTGGTAAATGCATTTTTTCCTAAAATAATAGTGTATACCCTTTTATTTATAAATAATCTAAGGTATAAAAGAGTTTAAATTATTATTTTAGCAAAAACTATGGATTTATCACCCAAAAATGACGATATTTAAAAAATCATAAAAAATAATTGTCGCGTTTCTTTGTGAAATTTTTAGTTGCATTGTGTTTGTAGTCACTAAAACTACCACCCGGCTTCGTTTTCGGTAGCAGTCTTGATATACCCTGTATATTTTAGAAATCGCCACCGCTTGTGTCTTAAACCGAACTCATCGGTCCGTGGGCCGTATTTAGTCGGTAATAGTTCTAAAATTGTTACCCAATTGAACTCTGATACGTGTTTACACAACATTTAGCGTTGTATGCAACGTACAGGCTACAATACTACACGTAGTGAGTTTGTGTATACAGGTACTGGTGGAAGGTCTCTCATATGTGAAAGGCCATCTGGGTGGGTACCACCGCAAAGTCTATTTCTCCCGTGAAACAGCAGTGTAAATGCACTGTTGTGTTTCGGACTGAAGGACATTGTAATCAGAGTATTGACTGGACATATTGACACTTAAGATCTTATGTCTCAGGATGGCGAGCGCAGTGGAATTTTGTTACTGTTTATGAGCGGTCGTATCGCTTAGAATCGGGCGAACGGCTTGCTCGTCTCGCCATTCATTGCAATAAAAAACCAAATAAAAAGGGTGCTACTGCTACCGAAAACGGAGACAAGTGGTTTTAGTGACTTTAGACGAAAAGAGAAAAAAATTCAAGAAAAGCAATGTTTTTTTTTTTCCTCCTTTTTCCTATCGTCGTATTTGGGTGGTAAATAATTAATTATATTATTATTGGTAAATGTTAACAATTGATTTGTTTTGTTGCAGGACACTCAATGCAGCGTCGGCAAGCTGATGATGACATCAACTATGACGAATCTCAGATGGCAGACGAGGCTACGGACTACGAAGTACAAAATACAGGTAAATAATTTAGATTCTCTCTCTCTCTCTCTTTTTCTCTTTCCCCTCCTCTCCCTCCTCCCCCTCCCTCTCCCCTCCCCCCCTCTCACCCTTCAGCGCAAGGTCTTCTGTCCTTGTAGGCGGGCGACCGACACTTCTTTTGCTGTACGTGCCCAACTACTCTAGAACCTTTCGACCCCAAACATGCCAACTGCCACTTAAACTTGCTAATCCTTTGGGATATCTCTCTCTCTCCCTTCAGCCCAAGGAAATCCACTACAACCTTAACCATGTCTTAATTCCTTGTATGTGGGTAACCGACACTTCTCTTGTTGTACGTGGCTTCTACTCTAGAACCTTTCGACCCCAACCATGCCCACTGCCACTTCAACTTGCTAATCCTTTGGGCTACTTTTTATTACAATAAATGGCAAGATGATCATGCCGTTCACTTGATAGTAAGCGATACGACCGCTCATGGACAAACCAAACACCTTAAATTACAAAGCGATGTTTTGCATTCCACTGCACTCGTTATCCTGAGAAATAAGATATTAGGTCTCACTATAACCGGTAGTTACTCTGGCTACAATGTCCTTCAATCCGAAACAAAACAGTGCATTTATACTGCTGTTTAGCGGGAGAAATAGACATTGCGGTGGTACCTACCCAGGCGGCCTCTCACATATGAGAGACATACCACCAATAATAACAACAGTAATATTACTATTAGAATAATTTCACGTCTCTACCCGAAATTATTTATGTACGTTGAATAGCTTCCGTGGTTAAGAATCTGGCTGTAAAACTAGATTTCGCGGATTCGAATCCCGCACTGAGAGAAATGTTAGTGCGGCCCACAAATATTTCTTTCGAGTCTGGGTGTTTATGAGACCGAAAAGTCTCTCGTAATTCCTGATGCCCACAACACAAGACTCGATCTTAGTGTGGGGCAAGGACTATGTATGTGACTATTGGGTGTATTTATTTATTTATTAATATCATCACCAGTCCTAACCAACGCAAGATGATAATCTTGCCTTATTAGTCATCGGATATTCTATATTGATCAATAACTGAATAATGAGGTCTCCAATTGCAAGCATTGCATGGTCCTTTTTATAATCCTTTATATTTTTGTATGTGACTGTTAAGTAGGTGTTATGTATTTATTTACTGTAATTAACTTCTCACTATCATAATTTAATTTAATATGGTCTTGTCTTTCCTTTTTTCAGAGAACGACGAGCCAAATGTATCCAAGATAACAGCTGTAATAGTCACACAGCCAACTACATACAACATTACTGTGGGGAAGAATCTAAGGCTGGAATGCAAAGTCGATCCGGACGGTACGTTGTATTTTATTACTCTGACATAAACATTTCACTGCGGGACTATGGTAAGTAAAAGGATTACTACATTTTAAAAAGGGCAGAAAATAGATATAACCCGGGTTTTTTAACTCGCACTGGGCTAGGTGGACTAGCCTATTTACTCTCAAATCTAGTCTCGATTAAAGAGAAGGCTAGTGCCCTACAATGAGACGTATATGAACTGATATAGTACCTACAATACATAATTATTATAATTTAAAAAAAACTGCCTCGATGGCGTAGTTGTATTGGGTACGGTTATAAAGCTGAGATCTCGGATTTGAATCCCGGATTGGGCAAAGTGATATTGGATGTTTCTATTCATTATCAGCCTAGAGTCAGGAATTTGTGCGCGATATGGCGATAGCCTCGCCACCTATCACATCGTGGGACGGAACATACAAGGCAAAATGTGGGTGTCCTGGCACCTCTGCCTACCCCTTCTGGGAAAAAGGCGTGAGTTTATAGTATGTATGTATAATAATAAAAAGAATGAAATGCAAAATATTTTTTTCGGCGTTGATGAACTGTTAAATAACCTAAACCAGACATAATTTTTTCTGTAATTTTGCAGTTATAACAATATTGGACGGAATGATTTGTTGCCTATCTAAATACATCTGACCTCATAACATTTTATAACGTAGAATAATGATTCATGTGTAATAAAATTATATGTGTGAAAACATCCGCGTTTCCGTCTGTGGCGCCTAAAACGCGCTTCCGTTTAACTGTATGGACCTGGCCATAAACGAAGCTCTGTTCCGACTTACAAAGGAAATCACTATTGAATATAGCATTTGCATTAAAATATATTGTATTTACATTGCTCTCATTGCACTTCAAACCCACAATCACTGTACATTTTACATACTAAGATAGAGACGTCACTCAATCAATTCAAGGCGCCCTCTGGCGTTAAGTAAGAAAAACAATCCAGTAATATGTCTATACATACTTTCATTACGTTTATATACGAAAAGAAAAGATTTAGGGAGGTTTGTACCTGGATAAGATCTAACAGAATCGATTTGAATTTTGTCTATTTGAAACAAATTATTCTGTATAGAAATGTGAACATAACAATTCTCATTTCCGCATGTGTAAACATTTTAATAAATTTAATAATTGTTTTAAAATTAACTCATCAGCAAATAAGCTAATCAATACTGTTAGAAGTAATTTAGGGCCAATAATATCCGCGTAAAATACAACCTATGTAAAATGGAGAAACCCGTACAAACCAACGATTTTTTCGCCTTCTGGCGTTAAGTTACTCAAAACGAGGATTATAATTCGTCATCGTTTGTTCTAAGTTAAACCACCATGCCCACAATCCTAGATTCCTGTCCATTCAAAGGTTGCCAGGAATAAATAGCTCAATGCGATATGGCCGCCAATAGTACCATATTTTTATTAGTTACATTTTATTACTTGTAAGATATAAATGATGATAAGAGTGTATAGTAAGTAGAATAATATATTGTAACTGAGATTGCTAAATGGTTTCTTAGTTAATGTGAATGTTACACATTGAAATAAAATAATTATTTACGGATTTTATCGCGAAATCAAATCCGCGATAACATTTCAATGAGTCACTGCTGATCGAAAAGAACTGGGAAAGGACTACTGGTTTCTTAGATTTACGCCAATGTTACACATTGAAATACAAGTATTTTTACGGATTTTATCGCGGATTTGGTTTGATTTTCACATTTTTTAACTTCCCGACGTTTCGATTACTTTACAGATTCCGTGATCACGGGGCGGACTGAGGTATTAGTCGTCCGCTCAGTGACTGTAATCATTTAACAACCCTTATTTTATAATTCTTGCAATTAAAAAGTTAATTGTTTTACCGAACGGAAATTAAACCAAATTCATGATAAAAACCGTTAGAAATAAGTTTTATTCCTAGGAAAAAAAAACATACGGGCTGTGAACTATGAGTTCCTAGATCCATCTATATTTTAAGTCTGATGGTATGGTCTGAAATTATTTACTTACTAAAATTCCTGTTATTATTACAGACAGTACAGTGGTGCAGTGGTACAAGGACAACGTAACGTACTTCCTCGGAACTCTCAAGATTAATAACGAAGCTACCAGGTTTTCTATGTAAGTAATAAGTATATAATTATGACATTCACAAGTCAGTCGAAAACAGTGACCCAGCCAAAGTCTGGAAATTTCTAAAAACACTGGGAGTGGGCAAATCACCACAAGATTCTATTCCCCAATCTATAGATTTTAACTCCTTAAACCGTCACTTCTCTTCTCCATCCTACTTTGATGGGATGACTAAAAATAACACCATTAAGCATCTTTCTACCCTTAACACTCCCACTTGTTCTACCTTTGTTTTCAAACAATTCGCCACTTGTGATGTTAAGAAGACTATTACTCTTTTGTCATCTAATGCTATGGGTAGCGATAATGTTAGTCGTAACATGATTCTCTATGTCTTGGACGAAACCCTACCTATAATTTCCCACATCTTAAACTACTCCATCTCCACTGGGATCTTTCCAACTGCTTGGAAGGAAGCCCACATTATCCCTCTTCCCAAGAAATCCAATGCATCTCTGCCTTCCGAATTTCGTCCTATTTCCATACTTCCTTTCCTTTCCAAAGTCCTAGAACGTTTAATCCATTCCCAACTTAATGATTTCCTCTCCAAGAACAACCTCTTAAATCCTCTCCAATCTGGGTTTCGTCCAGGGCATAGTACGACCACCACTTTGACCCATATCACAGATGATATAAGATCCGGCATGGAGGACGGCAAGCTGACAGTCTTAGCTTTGCTAGACTTCAGTAATGCCTTTAATACCGTGGACTATGACGTATTACTTTCCATGCTACGTTCTCTTAACATATCTCCAATGGCTGTTGATTGGTTTCGTAGTTACCTGTATGGACGCCGGCAACGCATCCGTGTGGAGGATAGATTTTCCTCTTGGTGCCCCGTAGCTGCTGGCGTTCCTCAGGGCGGCGTGCTATCTCCTCTTCTCTTCGCTGTTTTTATTAACTCAATAACCAACTTTTTACGCTCCTCCTACCACCTCTACGCTGATGATCTCCAAATATATACTCAGGCACCCGTGGACAAGATGGTCGATGCAATTGCTTATATCAATACAGATATTCAACAAATCTGTGATTGGAGTAGAGCTCATGGTTTGAAGATCAATCCCTTGAAAACACAAGTCATTGTTGTCGGTAGCCCTAGGATGATCTCGAAGCTGGATTGGAATCAACTCCCCAGTGTTTATTGTAATGGGATAACCACAGAACAGTTGAATATGGTTAGAAAGGCAATAGCCGTCAAATTGTATGAAAACCAGCGTCGTCGTTTTCGAAACACAAAACCTCTACAAATCTAATGTAGAATAGTCGATTTAAAGTATTGATGAAATTATGGAAATATGTTTTTGTTATAAGACCGGAATTTATTTTATCGATATGCTTAATGGTTTTTCCTGATACATTTATTTAATTAGTATTATGTTGATAGACGGAAATAAATGAGACTACAATATCTAATATTGAAAGTTAATTTTAATTTGTATACTATTTTACAAATCTATATGTAAAGGATTTTCAAGATTTTCAGCAGTGTGTGAGATATTAACATTTTTAATACTGGAAAAGTAGATATATGCAATTATTACAATAAAATTATGATTTCTTTACGTCAATTACTTCAGTGGTTTTGATTTTTCATACAATAATTCATTATTTCTCCCCCATGATACAGTTGTTCCATATGCGTTGCCCGTATTTTTTTTTTGTTTGTATATTACTTAATATAGAGATTTTTTATCGTCTTCTGTTTCACGAAAATGAATACTCAGAACAAATCATACTGGATTTTGTAGGAATCCAGTTGTCTCTACCCGTTGCTTTTATCGACTCACTCTCGGAAACCTACAAACGAATGTATTAATATTATAAAGTATATTCAGATACAAATATCTGTTGTTCTCAAGTTGGCGGAGTCATGACATTAGGACATAAGGATAGGTCGTCAACGTTATCAAACGTTACGAGTGTAGTACTCGTAACGTTTGATAACGTTATTTAAAATTACTAAAGGATTTGATTAATTTTTTTTGTATAATGCCTATGAAAACTGATTTACGAGTATACGAAATCTATAACTACATCGATATAGTTACTATGTACATGACTACAACATTGTGTGACATGTGAAAAATATCGAAGTTGACATAACAAAAATGAGTCGTATGCATTGCGTAGGAACTTGACATTCGCGTGCATTGTATGTACGCGTAATCAGCAATGTATATTTTTGATATGTCGTCAATAATATTATCGCATTCTTCAAAATGTTGTAATTATAAACCATAATTTTTGGAAATAAAGATAAAAATCAATAAAATCGGATTTATTTGTGGTATAAAATTATTCCTCTATTGATATTCGACGCTTTAGTATTGGAACTGCAGAATAAAATGGCACAAATCTGGATTTTTGCTCTATTTTGCCGGAGCACCACACTCCAAAGCATTTCGACAACGACTGATTTGATAAATCATCCGTTCCGCGGCAGTGATGCTTTTTATGCACCACCTTGCGACGCGCCAAACGCTTGTATTTCCCTTCTAACTATATTCATCTGTTCTGTGGGGATAACCATCCCTTACAGTGACACCGTCCGCAATTTGAGCTTACTTATTGATAAGTCATTTACTTGGGGTCCTCAGCTTCGTGAAATAAGCCGTAAGCTGTTCGTTTCAGCTAAGTCCCTGCGAAGATTACGCAACTTTCTACCCGTTACCACGAAGATTACGCTTGCGCAAACCCTCCTTCTCCCCATCCTTGATTATGCCGATGTCAGCTATCTAGATCTCACCGAAGACCAACTAAATAAACTTGAGCGTCTTCAAAATTTCTGCATAAGATTCATATTTGGTCTTCGCAAATATGACCATGTTTCTGAGTTTCGTGCTAAGCTCAAGTGGTTACCTATACGGCTTCGTCGGAATACTCACATTCTCTGTCTTCTTTACAATATTTTGTTCAATCCTCTCACCCCATCTTATCTTAAAGAACGATTTATTTTTCTTCATGACTCACATTTGAGGTCCTTGAGGTCGTCCGAGAATCTTAGGCTGAGAATGCCTGCGCACACCACGACATTTATGGACAAGTCTTTTACTGTCAAAGCAGTTCGATTGTGGAACGCGCTTCCTGTTGTGGTGAGACAGGCGCAATCGCTGTCTTCATTCAAGAGGCAAATCAAAGAACATTACCTCTATCTCTCGAAATAAACAGATTTTAGTAGATAATATTATTTCCTACTTCTAATTAATTTTAAATTTGTATTTATTATATATTTATATATGTATATGTTTGTAGTATTATATATGTATGTATTTATGCTTTTTATTATGTATGTATGTATGTATGTTATTTTGGTGTATTTTTATGTTTAGATTATATATATTGATAGTATGAGTTTTATCTAGTTTCCTCACTTTTAATTATTTATTTTACACTGCCCTTTCTTTTTCCTTCTTTTAAATCCATCCCATGGTTGTCTGTAAGACATTGCTTTAAGCGATAAGACCGCCATTTGTACTTTTTATATTTTTTTTGTTTCTGTATGTTGTATTTTTTTTATGTGTACAATAAAGATTTAAAATAAAATAAATAAAAATAATTAACTTTGTTGTTGTACGGCAAACAATTCTACAACCTGATGGTGCGGCCCAAAAACAATTTTCAAACCTTTTGGTTCGTGCCGAGATCGTTTGGATAATCCATCTATAGCTTCACAAGTTAGCACGCGTGATTCTGTTTAGAAATTGAGAGGAGAGGATCAAAATTAACAATTAATCATTCCAACATCAATGGAATGGAAAATGGGATGAATCAACACATTAATCCTATTTTATTCCAGCTATATTAAACACAGACTGCCTCGATGGCGTAGTTGTACTAGAGTACGGTTACAAAGCTGAGGTTTTGGGTTCGAATCTCGCGTTGGGCAAAGTGATATTGGATTTTTTCTATTCATTATCAGCCCAGAGTCAGGATATTGTGCCCGATATGGCGATAGGCTCGCCACCTATCACATCGTGGGACGGAACATACAAGGCGAAATGTGGGTGTCCTGGCACCTATGCCTACCCCTTCTGGGAAAAAGGCGTGAGTTTATGTATGTATGTGTATGTATATTAAACACAGTATGATCATCATATTATAAAAATTGATATATTTTTTACTGAAATAATTTTTTTCTTTCATTCCAGCACTGGCAAAGACATGTTGATTAAAGATGTGACGCACGAAGACAGCGGCGTGTACAAATGCGAGATCATGACAGGAAACCCCGTGTCAGTTAGTCACACTGTCGTGGTCCTAGAATCACCTAGGATTCATAGTAAGTACTATAATGTTGTACCATCATTCTAGAGTGCAGGCCACGTACAGGCAAGTGAAATGTCGGAAGCCCGCCTACAAGGTGGACGGACGAACTGGCTAAAGTTGTAGGAAGTCGCTGGATGCAAGGGGATGACAACAGGTCGATGTGGAGATCCTTGGGGTAGGCCTATGTTCAGCAGTTGACTTCTTGTGACTGGGATGATGATGATGATGACTATTATAATTCTGTCACATCGAAGAACCGAAAAACTGGGTTAAACGTGTTCTTGAGTGGAGATCACGTGTTGGCAAGCGTAGTGTAGGACGCTTTTCGGCTAGGTGGAGTGACGATTTGCAAAAGGTCGCTGGCAGATGCTGGACGCGATAAGGGGAAAACAGGGTGAAATGGAGTAATTTGGAGGAGGCTTAAGTACAGTAGACTTGTTTATATTGTACTCCAAATTGTAGGGTAGGCCCGTGCCCATCAATGGGATATACGGGCTGATGTACATATATACATTGCGTGGTGGCCTGTGGACAGCGGCGTGCACAGGATTATGACACTGGGTATGCGGCGGAGTACTCGGTCACAAAAACTTTTTCTTTTATAGTTTTTTAGCATAGCCACAGCCACGCGATGGATCTCTAAGTCGGAAACCATGCCAACATAACAAGTCTTAGATGTACTACTATTCATTTCCATCTTCTACGGCAACGCAGACAAAACAGCGATCGATCGTCGCGGCGGAAGAAATTCTAATAAGTAAAATAAAAAAAACTCACCTAGTCAGCATTCAATTTTCACATATTCAAGGTTCCGGTTAGTTGAGATTACTATACCTATCCCGATGTAAATAAACGCAAGGTTTCGTCCACCTCATTCATTCATTTGATAAACATACATTTTTAACACAAACCTCGCAATCAAATAACATTTTAAAAAATAAACAAACACACTAGTAAAAGCAAATGACTACAATTAATATCGAAACTTAGTAAAAAACTGTTAAATGTACACAATTTCAAATGTTAAAATGAAAAATCCGTTAAGAGCGTTTATACCCTGCACGCGCTTTTTGGCTTAAAAACAGGACTTTTCAAATGAGTTAATAGCCACCAATAAACAATTTAAAGGAAAAATAATTATTACTAATTTTAGAAAAGGTTGTCATCTAGGGATTTTGGTGAAAAACATTATAGATTGATGGATAATTTGTGAGTACTATACGGATTACTGAACACAAGTTTCGTTATTTAGGCTTTAAATGGCAATTTAGAAGCTTAAGATATCCGAAACCATTAAATATAAGATGAAAATAAAAATATCATCAGACTAATAAGACCCTTATGGAGGGATTTTGCTGAGAAAAATAATCTTTTTGTGTTTAGTTCCTGAAAAATAAAAATTTAAACAATGCGAAATTATTCAGAAAGTCTCGTCAAGAACATATTTTTTTTCACCAACTTATCGTACATATTTTTTTATAGTAATTGCATATTACAATAGAAGAACATCTTATCAATAAATTACCATTTTTATATTTCAACAAAATCAGTTTTCATGTTTTCTACAAATATTTTAAAAACCACTACAAAACACGCTGTCCGACGTGCATCAAATCAGACCGCCGCAAGGCCTTCTAGAGGGGGGACGTATCGCAGTCGATTTTTGCCGTCGTAAAAATAGCCACGCGCGGACTGCGATTGCCACATCTTAGTACTTTGGAAGTATTTTTTTTTATTACCTACAATGATTTTGTAGTGAGTATAAATTATGTTTCAGGTAATATAATGGGATGTAATCCCGAGGCTAAATTATGTTATGTATTGTAATATAAAATTAAATATATTTCGTAATTGTAAGGGGTTGTAAGGCCCCTAACACTATTTATGTGTTCGAACACGAAATGATTAATAAAACTTCCGTAGTGTATACTGATTGAACACTGATTTGAATGCAACTTAACAATGTAATAATAACGAAAATATGATTAGTATCCAAAATTTGTATTATTCTTTGCTTGCACAGTAATATTTGTCTACTTATAATGCAAATAAAATATTTTTATGATATTATATTACAGTTACATTTCAATTGAATATTTGAAGCGCACGGATCAAAGTTGTTTGAGCCGATCGTATAGTGAGCCGACGCGGCAGCTCTACGCACACAGCTTTGGTCGCTTATGTGTGCGTGAAATTAACGAAGAAATACCTATAGTTGACTTTGCGCGCAAGGTGTATACGCTCTTAAGAAATCTATTTTTTTTTTACAAACATACTAGTATATAATAGTAAACAATGCAAAAACTCATAAAAAAAGCAAAATGGCTCCCGCGAAACACAAAACATTTCTATTTAAACAAATAAAACCTTACTAACCAAAAATGCATAATGTGCATAGGTGATTTATTAGATTCCAGCCTATTAATTTTACTCGGATTATAGGCAACGAACATTTACGATTACTCCCGACAACTGCCGAACTCACGAGGCCTGCCGCAGGAGTCGCGGCTTTCAATATTCATGGGTGTGTGCGTTTGCGACTGTGCACAGACATCAAAATTACTACACACATGCAAACAAATGTAATGCGGGACGCGGCGGCATGACTTGGTTGATTAGGTACATTAATTTGCTTTGCAGCGCCTCTTGCTTTTCGCGTGGCAACCATAATGTTTGCGTGATTGCAAATAGGTGCTATTTATAAAATATTAGGCGTTTTTAAGTTATTATATTTTGTTTATTCATTTATTTACTATAAATTAAAGTCATCTAAAACGTACGAACGTTATAATAAAATATCTGTGAATGGCAAGTAAAGCACTGCATTTCTGCCTACAAGGAGTGCACGCCCCTGCGTGTAGATACAGACCTGACGCGACTGCTATAATGTTCGAATACCAGTGCACACCTCTGACTTCGGAGTCATGTGTGTATTGACAGTCCATCACCACGCATTATAACAGTGAAGGAAAACATCGTAAGCAAACCTACATACCACAGCGATAAGTAAGAATTTCTATGGTATGTAAAGTCCGCCAACTCGCACTAGGTCAGCGTGGCGGACTATATGACCTAACCACTCAATCGTACTCTTGATTATAGAGGGCGTACGTACCCTGCAGAGGGACGTATATGGGCTGAAACAGACAGTTTTGAAAAGCTTGTCATATACTATTATTTACTCATAAAAATAAAATAAGCAATGTATAACACGTAGAAAAAATTTACTTAATAAAAATATCTGTTTCTTCAGGATTTCTTCTCATAAAAATAAAATTTTGTTATGTGTACCATGTAGACTAAAATTTGCTTAATAAAATTATCTGTTCCTTCAGGATTATCAGCGACTAACAACGGCACTGTTGTGGAGGGTTCTGACCTTCTCCTTACCTGTGACGTCAGCGGCGTGCCACCACCGCAGATAGTGTGGTCCAGGGAAATGGACAATGGGGTCAGTAGCTCTCAGATTTCAAGATTCACTACTATAGTGTATGGTTGTCATTGTTCAGGCCTTCGATTAAATATACACTAGATACAACATGAGCGCTTAGAAAATGGCACCAAAAAAATCGCCTTCAGTCACGCACCGACCGTTGCTTCTAAAACGTCGCAGAACTTTAGAAAATATTATGTGAAAAGCTACTTTAAGCTCTAGGAATAAGGTAGAATTTGTGTTAATATATATATTATTACACTTTATTGTACACAAATAAAAACAAAAACAATACACAAAGAAAAACACTTAACCTATATATAAAGTACAATCGGCGGTCTTATCGCCTTTGGCGATGTCTTCCAGACAACCTTTGGATGGAATGGACTAAACAGAAGAAGAAAAACGGGGGTAGACAGGTTATGAGTAAAAATGAATGGTCTACCTATCATGTACAAATAAAAATAAACATACATAGACTTTACTACCTAACAAACTATAAATATATAATACAAACATATTTAAATTTGGATTTGGAATATGTGATCTTTTTGTTTACTTTTTTCGTTTCAATGCATCGGTGACACTTTTTAACAGAACATTTACAGGGAACTGTGTATCTAGTGTATATTTGATCGAAGGTTTAGGCACATAAGAAAAGACCAGTTATAGGGTCTTCGAAAATTCTGATAATTTTAACTTTTATTCTATAGATGTACCCGTTTATCGACTCCGTAACGGGAAAAGTTGTAATTGGCTAAAAAAAAATTATTTTAGATTGTTTGGGGTAGGAGATTCCTAATTACTACTACAGCGACCAGCAAAAGAATTTTAATATCTAATCCATACGCACACCATGAATATTATGAATATGACAGCCTCCGTGGCGCAGATGGTTAGACGCTGGTTGCGAAACACTGTGGTCGCGGGTTCGAACCCTGCCTCGAAACAAACAAAAAGACAAAAACAAATCACTTTGCCCGTCTCCGAATTCGAACCCGAGACTTCAGCTTTGTAAACGTACCGTAGTACGACTAAGCCAGCAACGCAGTCTAATAAATCACTAACCAGAACCTCATACATTTCTTCCAGAACCAACGCCTCAAGGAGACCGATGGTGAATTCTCATCCAACACAGTGTTCATGAAGAATGTAAGAAGGGATCACGGTGGGAAGTACTACTGCTATGCGTTCAACACTCTGGGACACAGCCAAGCCGAGATCCTGGTCACTGTTGCTGGTTAGTACTTAGTATCATTATTGAAGTCATCACGCAAAAAATACACTGGTTATGGTAATGATAGGTCGACGCAATATCTATTTCTCTCGCCAAACATTACTATAAATACAATATTGTATTCAAGTTTAAAGAACATTGTAGTCAGAGTAACAACTGGACAGATTGAGACTTAACATCTTATGTCTCAGGATGGCGAGTTAGTGGAGTGGCAAACAAGGCTTTGTGATTCATGACGTTGTTTGGTTTCTTAACAGGATGGTGAGCGCAGTGGAGTGCCAAATATTGCTTTGTAATTCATGGTGTTGTTTGGTTTTGCTACTGTTCATGAGCAGTTATATCAGGATATCAATATGTTATTTCAGGTAAACCCCGCGTGCATGCTCACAAGACCGTAGTCAACACTGCAGTCAACGTAGAAGCCGTTCTTCAGTGCTCTGCCCATGAAGAAGCCAAGTAAGTGTCTAATCATCACCAGTCCTAATCAACGAAAGATGATATCCATTATCTTGCCTTAATAGTCATAGGATATTCTATAGCAATCAATTACTGAATATTGAGGCCTCCAATTGCAAGCATTGCATTGTCCTTTTTTCAATTCTTTATACAGGGTATATCAAGACTGCTACCGAAAACGAAGCCGGGTGGTAGTTTAAGCGACTTCAGACACAATGCAACAGAAAATGTTGGAAAAAGAAGTGACAATTTTTTATTTGTATTTTTTTTTCTTTGTTCGTATTTGGATGGTAAATCCATTTTGTCCTAAAATAATAGTGTGTACCCTTTTATTTATAAATACTCCAAGGGATAAAAGAGTTTTAATTATTATTATAGCAAGAACTATGAATTTACCACCCAAAAATGATGATATTTAAAAAATCATTAAAAATAATTGCCGCATTTCTCAGCAAAATTTTTAGTTTCATTGTGTTTGTAGTCACTAAAACTACCACCCGGCTTCGTTTTCGGTAGCAGTCTTGATATACCCGGTATTTTTGTCCGCTTCCTAATATGTCCTAATTTTATTATTATTTATCAATGTGGTTAACATACATACATAAAATCACGCCTTTTTTCCAGAAGGGAATAGCAGAGATGCAACCAAAACACCCACTTTTCGTTTCTTTTTGTGTTTTCCTTCCATTGTGTGATATGGGAGCGCGATAGTTTCGCCATATCATACAAAAATTCTTGACTTCAGGCTCATAATGAATAGAAAAAACCAATATCTCTTGCCTGACCCGGGATTCAAACTCAGCTTTGTAATTAGTACAATAGTACAACTGCGCTACTGAGACAGGTTTACAACTGTAAAATTGCTGATTTACTCTGTTTCGACTGCACTACACCCGATAACGTTCATCTACGTTACCTAGGCAGTGGTTTATATCTGTAAATTTGCTGATCATTTTGTTACAGTAGAACCGATAGAGTAGCCTTTTGTATTTCAAAGCTTATTTCGCCATTATCAACGTGTCAATCTGTTTCAGCCTCCACATGCGCTGGTACAAGGACGGGCGGCTCATCGAAGACTCCTCAACCCAGTTCGTGGTCTCCACCAACGGCGCTCACTCCAACCTCACTGTCGTCCCCACTAATGACCAGGACTTCGGCACCTTCACTTGCGAGGTTCGTACTTATTATGCCGGCATATTACTTTTATATTTTTATCTTTTAATTTAATGGTGGTAGGTCTCTTAATAGGAGGGGGAAGGGAAGGAAACTTTAAACTTTACTGGTGGTAGGTCTCTCATATGTGACAGGCCAACTGGGGTAACAAATACCACCGTAATGTCTATTTCTCCCGCCAAACAGCAGTTTAAATATAATGTTCTGTTCCGGATTGAAGGACATTGTAGCTACTGTACATATTGAGACAACATCTTATGTCTCAGGATAGTGGACTGCAGCATTGCCTTGTAATTCAAGGTGTTTGGTTTGCCTACTGTTCATGAGCGGTATCGCTTACCATCAGGCGAACGGCATGCTCGTCTCGCCATTCATTGCAATAAATAAAAAAACGCTGTTCTTTTTTTCAGGCTGAGAACGCCCACGGCAAACACAACAGATCCATCGAGCTGGTACAGAGCCCTGTGTTGGAAGACCTGGAAGTGACTGGATCCAAGGTGTCTTGGACCGTACACTCCCATCAGCCTCTTGAGGAGATCGAAATACAACTCAGGAAGTTAAAGCTGGTACGTACATTTGACATCAGGTCTTTTGATGATTTGGGGGTGTATGTTCTAAGTCTAACTTGTAAAAAATAGTATTAATTTTAGTAATGTGTATACTGTTAGTGAAAATTAATTAAATAAATAAATAACGACCAAGTTTGGGCATATCACATTTAATATTATAATCTGGTAATAATATAAGAGTGGCTAAGACTGGAATTTATGTCCGTCATGGCGTCACTCGACTCATATCTTTGAATGAAATAAGTAGGGCGAAAAGTAGAGTGATTTTATGATCAGTAATCGCTAAGTCTAGCACTATAGAAGCCGCAACTATTTTCTTAATTATTTTAATACATTTTTAGATTGGGTGAAACTTTACGACACCCCTACATTTCTATTATTTTAATTGGTATATGAGACGTATCTGTGTAAAACACTAGGATTACTTATTAACTTCGATCGTGAGACATTTTTTCAAATTCTTTATGTTTTTTTAAACAAATTTTCTAATCTTTTCCAGGACGAACCCTACACCCGAGTGTCAGTGCCACTGCCCAAAAACAAGAGTCATAAATACGACATCAACTACGAATTGATTAACCAAGAGCCTGGTAACTACGAAGCCATAGTCAAGGTTAAGAACAGCAATGGCTGGACTTCTACTGAACCCGTGCGGCTTGATATTGGTAAGAAAATTATCTGAAACATGCAAAAACAATAATATTCTGCAACTTTTGGTAAATAACAACACTTCATTTAAAAACAGAATTGCGATGTAATTCAAAATAATGAATAGTTCGGAATTTAAATTTGAATATGGAACTACTTAAATTATTCTTTTTATTGGTCTATTTTCTTACAAGGATTTCGTATGAACAAATACCTGAATCATCTCACATATTGGCTTATGAGATGCTTTTCTGTACATTAAGATAGATTTTTATTTACCTTTAATATTATTTATTGCGTTTAAGTTATTTTTTACATCCAATAAATATGAAAAATGAATTGCATAGTAATTTTTACCTTATATGCAAATATCTCTATTTTCTTTAAAAAATAATATATTATTTTAAAAAAACAGCATATTCTTAATATATTTGAATAAAAAAACATTTAGAAAAATATTAAAGTCTAAAACGATGTAAAAGATAATTTAATTTTTCTTACACTTTTATTTTGCGTGTACTTAAGCATGTTTTGATTTTTGCTTCTTTTTTTTAAGTTTTAGACGCCCAGCCGTACATCCACACTGCATCAGGTAAAGTGACGCTTTTAATTTTTAAATTAAGAACACAGATTATTGATTCGAATCTTTTTTTTTTTTTATTTACTTTTTGCCTCTTAATTTTTAGTTTTAAATTATTATTTTTTATGAAATACGATATTTTTTTGGTTCTTTAACTAAATGTTTTTTTGTCACAGTTCTAGGAGGTGACGGGCATTCCATCCGACCAACGTCGACTATTCTAGCAACGATCGCCTCATACCTTCTTATTCGAATGCTTTAAAGACATATTAGCCTTAACTTATTTATTGTTAGTATCTATGAAGTATTCGTGTTTATAAGTAAAAGATATGTATCATTTTTTTCGCGCTGAATTCTATGAATTACTTACAAAATGCTTTCAATGTACAAGATTAGCGGAAGGAACGTAACTTTTTAATTTATTTTTCTGTTTTATATAAAGAAGACATACGGCCTAATTTATTTTGTGTACCTACTATTTTTTTTGAGATACAATTTTTTTTCTAAACTAAAAGTACAAATCACACTATATCCATATTTTGTACCCGTTCCATGTTTTTTTCATTAAAATATTGTACAGAATTTTAAATAAGGGGTATATTTTTTATTTAGTTAAGTAAGAAAAGAACGATTGGTACGCAAAGATACTTAAAATTAATCGTAAAATTAGTACAAGAAACAATATAGTTATCTTAATTTCGAAGTCAATGCATTTTTGGGAAGCAGCTTTTATTTTCTTCTAGCAGCTCGGATTGAACAGCTTAGTTTACCGTCAACAGCTTGTGTAAATATTATGATTTTAAAACATTTAACATATTTGAGACCGACAAATACAAACTTTTTTAAAAAGTAAAATTAACCGACAAAAACTTTTTATAAATGCAAAACTAATTTAAGTATAAGACTTTTCGATTCGCATTGCTTCATTGCAAGTACAATTTTACCTACCATTAAATTTGCAGCATTTTTTGCAGTATGTCATAAGTATTCAAACATTTAAAATAAAACATTTTCACGCAAATTGAAACTAATATGTTGGTCTCAATATTGTTAAACGCAGAAGTGAAATTAGATTTAATAGATTTCATGTTAATTATATTCGATGTTATTATTAGAATGTAGCTTCGTTTACCTGTAATATTATAGATAGAAACCTCTTTTCCAACGCTTTTGTCAATGTGACAGCTGCGTATGACAGCTTCAGAGTAGATGTCACTTAGACAGCCATCTTCTATCGGACCTGGATTTTAAGTTTTAATTACTTTTTAAAATTCACTAAATCCGCTTTTTAACTTCAACTCTGTCTATTAACGTAGATATTTTCTCATTTAGTTTTAATAATAGGTTAATATTACCAAAGTGTAATTAAGAATCACATTATTTTAGTTTAAAAACAGTAATTTACTTAATAATCATTTGTGTTGCGTTAAATTAAATTTCAGTTCAATTTAATTTTAAATTGGTATTTACATGACTCAAAAAACATTTCAAATAAGGAATTTACTTAACTAAACTAAGGACTCGTGCTAGTTCTAAATTTAAAAATATAACAATTAATTTAATTTAAGGCAACGCAAAAACAAAAATGAAAAAATGCTTATTAATTATAATAAAAAATATTTAAAATTTAGTTTAAAGTATTACCAATCGCCTTTTATTGAACATTCGTCGTGAATATTTTTGTAAAATGGAAAAATAGTACAGTAGAAATAGGACATTTTAAGTGGATGTGCCTCACATTAATGTTATAATGAAATGAAAATATTATAGCAGTCTGTATTCAAATTTTTTACGAAGTTCCAATTAAAAAAATATGGGCAAATGTGCTCATTCGCTAAGTATAGAATTATTTGTTTTACAAATTTTGGTGATTGCAAACATCGTTAAAATATATTTTGTGCATAAGTGCCAACCACGAAACGGCTTTGTCAAATTCATGCCTCAGAGATCAAGTTTTCAAACACCCAGGACCGCCATTTCGAACTTTTACAACGCTACAATATTTTCATTTCACAACTTAGCTGCCATAATAACGTTTTTAAGATGTTTTTACCATAACGTAGACGTACAATGATGTGCCTGTATTTACAACGGTTCCATACATGAGGTGCTTAGTGTCTATCTTCCATTTTAAACTTTAGGAAAAAATATTACCTACTAGTCTTATTTATACTAGATCACGTGACTTCCCTCGCTTTGGTATAAGATTAATGTACAGTGTCAAAATGCCGGCATTGCAAGACTAAACATTTTGGCGCCTCAATTTCAAAATGGCCGCCATGGTAATCCTGAATACAAATAAAAGAAAAAAATGTGTACGTCTTAAAGCCGGCTCGGTTTAAAGTTTTAGTAAGTCAATGTGAACTTTAAAGCTAGTATGTGTTTTAAAATTATTACCCACTTAATTAATTGAAATATTGATAAACCCTTTGACATTTGGCCTCAAAAATGCACCAAACGTAATATCTTGAGCTAGACTTAACGCGCCGGCCTAGAAATAAAAAGTCAGGCCAAATATACAAAAGACTAAAAATACACTCGGAAAAAATTAAAAATCGAAATGTGTCTTAAATTTCCACAAATATTATTAGTAATTACATTGTCATATATTTACATTAAAATGAAACGCATTGTAGAAGCACAAATTAAACAAAACGTTTTCCATAAAAAATAAAATCCACGAATTGTAATTATTTTGTTTGAAATATATTCATCGCATAAATGTTGGGTACAATTTAATTGTTAACAAAAATGCAATTAAACAATTAATTAGTTGGTTATTTAATTAATTGAGCAATTAATTAATTCGATAATGAATTAATTGGTTGATTATTCAATTAATTAAACAATTAATTTATTAATTATAAAAGAGTGCCCGATGTACACAATATGTGATCATCTCATTAGTCCGTGCCTTCTTATATTAAACATTGTGAGAGAAGGTGATATTTTTGTCTTTAAATAAATGATTAATGTTTGTAAATATATTATATTTAGACTTTTATTTATATAACATACCCTTAACATTACTATACACTAGTCACAAGTATTTCAGAAGAACTGATAGACTAACCTAGTAAGATTAGGTTGGATCCAACGCTATTCGTCCAACATGCTATACATGAGGCAATAATTTTTTATTTTTATGCTGGCCCGGCTTATTGGCCACATTGCACCTAATGGTGAGCGCAAATGCCGCCCAGGCAGAGTATACATTGGCATCAGACGGTAGTCCCATGCCAATAGATACAATTATGCCGGCCTGCTAAGATGCCTCTTCACACTACGGCGGAAGGACCCAGGATTATAGGAAGGAGGGAACACGTGAAACGGCAAACAATTCCACAGCCTGACGGTGCGGCACAAAAAATAATTTGAGAACCTTTTGGTTCGCGCCGGGATGGTGTGGACCGTCAAGCTATGGCTTCGCAAGCCATCACACGTGGTTCTGGTTAGGAATAAATAAATACACCCAACAGTCACAAACATAGTCCTGACCCCACACTACGATCGAGTCTTGTGTCGTGGGTATCAGGAACTACGAGAGACTTTTCGGTCTCACAAACACCCAGACCCGGAAGAAATATTTGTGGGCCGCACAAATATTTCTCTCGGTGCGGGGATCGAACCCGCGGCCTCTCGTTTCACAGGCGGCGTCTAACCTACCTTCGCTACGGAGGCTGTCAGTTACAACAGCACCACTAAGGCATATGGCAACAAAAATACTAAGAGTACAGACTCTAACCCACACTTCTACTCATTACAATGCATCATACGTTGAACTTGTTTTATTACGACTTATTGTTGGGCTGACGTCATCCTATTTGAAAATGTGGCGGTTGCAATACGCCAACTTATATTTAGCTTATAAATTAACACGCTTATTATTTGTAATTTTAACATTATTTAAACACGCATTTCATTTTAAAATATGACTGCAGATGTTTAACCATAAAACATCTGCGAGTCGTTTTATTTAAGTAAGAATTTTTGTGTACCTTATTGTATAATATTAGTTAAAAAGATGCTGTTCTAAATTATTGTTTCCTAATTGTAATGACCCGTTCATGCCGGGGCAATAAAACTGTATTATTATAGTTAAGTTCTTTAGTGGCGGTAATCCTTTGCAACAAATTTATGTTTTTTAGACAATAGTACACATGTTTGGGTAAACCTTTCTGTTTGGACAATAGCCCAGATGTTTGGGGCGACCTTAATTTTTAGTTGAAAGGATAGACCCTATTTTATGGCTTAAATATATTTTCTGGAAGATTTATCCCCACCGATCCTCATTCGGGTAGTCCTATAAAAGGGTCGGTTTATTTGGATGAAAGAAGACAGTCTGCCATCTCTCGTCACGAGCACATCTCGCTCCGAGTCGCATAATTATAATTTTACTCTGTCTGTGAATGTATTAAGTGTTAATTTACAAAATATACAATAGTTAGTTCCTGGAAGTGAGTGCTTATTCTAATACCTACACTTATAACCACCAAAGTGGTGACCCCGAATCAAAACGAGTGATTTGAGTGTAGTGTGTTAAAGTTGAATTGTAGTACGCGAGTTTTCCGTGGAAGAGACACTGTTTTTGAATAATATAGAAAAAGTGAGCAGTATAATGAACACCGGAAGCGTTAGCGAACAATCTGCCCCGGAGGTTGCATCGTGTTCTCCACATATACCAGAGTGCAAATCGAATGATTTAGAAGTTTGGTTCGCCATGGTAGAAGCTGCGTTTGCTGCCGCCCGCATCAACTCGGAGAAATCAAAATACGCAATGATAATACAGAAGATACCAACTAAAATCATAGACACAATGCGTGATGTCATTTTAAGCCCGCCCGAAGACGCTCCGTATACAACGTTCAAGACGATTTTGATAAAGCGTTGTGGTACATCGGAGAGTCAGCGAACACGTCAGCTGCTGGAACGCGAGGACCTGGGAGATGATAAGCCGTCACAATTTCTTCGACGTCTACGAAACCTAGCTGGTGAGAATATGTCGGAATCTACTGTCCGTACACTTTGGCAAGGACGATTGCCAACGGTCTTACAGGCCATCCTAGCAACTGTTAAGGACCAACCGTTGGAGAAAGCTGCGGAAGTTGCAGATGCAGCATTAGAATACTTGCCAATGCGTTCAGCTATTGCAGAGGCCGGAATTCGTCCTACTTCCACCAAACAAGAGGAGTCGGTATCGGAAGACATGAAAAAGATGTACGTCTGTTTAAAAGACGAGATCGCTTTGCTACGTCGAGAAATCAACGATCCTACTTCACGTGCGCGAGTGCGAGATAGAAACAGATCACGATCTCGCTCACGTCCCAGAAGCCGCAGTCCACGTCCACGTGATTTATGCTGGTATCACTGGCGGTTTGATACGAAGGCAACAAAATGTGTTCTACCATGCAGCAAGGCTACGGGAAACGCTTCGGGCAGTCGTTAATGACGGCAAACGACTCCTGCCCTAAGAAATCACGCCGTTTATTCGTCTGTGATCGAGCCAGCAAAATCCAATTCCTCGTGGACACCGGAGCTGACATCTGCGTGTTTCCTCGTCATCGTATCCAAGGCCCGCATAAAAAGTCAAACTACGAGCTTTCTGCAGCCAACGGGACAGTGATCGCTACATATGGAATTGCTAATTTAACGTTGGACCTTGGCCTAAGACGAGATTTTACTTGGAGGTTTATAATAGCCGATGTCTCCAAGCCAATCTTAGGTGCTGATTTTTTGGCATATTATGGACTCCTACCAGATCTGCAACGTAGACGTTTGATAGACTCCTCCACTCTGCTTACCTACAAAGCGGAGATAACAGAGTGTCAGGAACCAAGCATCAAAGTCATTAATGGCTCATAACCATACCATGAGCTTCTGCAGGAGTTCCCAGATATTATTCGTCCGGATGGCGCACCTAAAACAGTAAGCCACAGCACAAAACACCACATCATTACGACTCCAGGCCCACCAGTTGCGCACAAACCCCGTCGTCTTGCTCCAGACAAGTTGGCCGCCGCTAAAAGGGAATTCGAGGCGATGTTGCGACTAGGATTGTGTCGGCCATCAAAAAGTCCATGGGCTTCTCCACTACACATGGTTCCCAAGAAAGGAGATGAGTGGAGACCATGTGGAGACTATCGGGCACTCAATAGTCGGACAGAACCCGATAAATACCCAGTACGACACATCCAGGACTTTGCACAAGGACTGCACGGGAAGAACATTTTCTCCACTCTTGACTTAGTAAGAGCATTCCATCAAATACCAGTCGCAGAGGAAGACATACCTAAGACAGCCATCATTACTCCATTCGGACTGTTCGAGTTTATGTACATGACTTTTGGATTACGTAACGCAGCCCAAACCTTTCAGCGCTTCATGGACGAAGTGCTACTGGGATTGGACTTTTGTTACGTGTACATTGATGATATTTTAATTGCATCATCATCACATGAACAGCACCTCAAGCATTTGAAAATTGTTTTTAATCATCTTAAGAAATATGGCGTCGTCATCAACCCCAGCAAGTGCATCTTTGGTCAAAAAGAAGTTCGTTTCCTGGGATATATGGTAACTGCAACTGGTACTCGACCATTTCCAGACAGAGTTGTCGATATAAAAAGAAAGAAAGAAGAAAGAAAGAAAAGCACATTTATTTGTCACACAAGACAACGGACATACTCGATTATCAAAAAAATACACATACAATAAACATACATAACAAAAACAATAAAACTCTAAACGAGATGCACGTCGCATCGCTGTGACAAAGTAGGTGACCACTCAGCTCACATGTTGCACCGAGGCAGAAGCCACAGCGCAACGCTGATTTTCAGTGGTCACCTAGAGTGACATGCGAACGCCGGCCAATAAACCATAAGTACTTATAACTAAAAACTAAAATGAAACAAAGTTAATAAACAACATTTCAACTAAATACCAATTACACAATACTATACAATCAACAAAATACAATAAAATAAATATATAATTAACAACCAAATAAGTATAAAGTTCCATCCCGCCCTCACACGCCATACCGACTAGTTTGCACAATGCGCATGCGTATAACCAATTGTCGCGGCGCGTCACGCCTGAGCGAGCATATGCATTGCGCAATTATATATCATATTCAAATTAAAAAGGCACTATGCAGTCGTCTGGCGGCAGGGACGTGAGAGGACGCTTCTCAGATAGTTAACATTAGGCCCAAAAGCGTGCGGCTAGGCTTCGCAAATATTTACTGTTTACTATTTGCAGCATGGCAGTACCGTAAAATACAAACGTCTCGGGTAAGTGCAAATTGCTTATTTTACATATGACTCAAGTTAATATGAAATATTTTAAAGTGAAAGTATATTTTGGAAAACGTTTATAAAGTGATAAAAATAAAATAAAAATACAAACAACAATGTTCCTAAAGCAGGATTCTAAAATTTATAGTTGAAACCATGGAATTTGAACCGTTCCAAACATGGAACAGGAGACAATTCCAATAACTAACTATTCGTCGTGGAGGAGTGCAGCCATCCACAGCGCCGCGATCACATCGGCACGCCTCGCCGATGATTCATAAACTTTAGGTAGGTAATAATTTATAACTCATAATATGTACATTCAGCTACATACGCACAAAAGAGACCGTATTTTATGTACTTAAACTTGTTGGAAATTCTTTTGTACGTGTATATACAACAGTTTAAATTACCAGACACAGTCAAAAAGCTACGTGGATTTCTCGGTATGATTAATTTCTACCGTAGGTTCATACCAGGTGCAGCCGCAACTCAAGCACCGCTTAACGACCTACTCCAAGGGAACCTTAAAGGAAATGCTCCTGTGCCCTGGACACCAGCTACTACAAAGGCTTTCGACGCGTGCAAGGAGAGTCTCGCGGAGGCTACCTTGCTTGCTCATCCTCAGCCCGACGCACAGTTAGCATTAATGTGTGATGCATCGGACTACGCCGTCGGCGCAGCGCTGCAGCAGTTTGTGGATAATCATTGGCAACCGCTGGGCTTCTTCTCGAAGAAATTGAGCCCCACCGAGCAGAAATATGCAGCTTATGACCGCGAACTCCTAGCTATATATCTTGCTGTTAAACACTTCAGACACATGATAGAAGCGAAAAAGTTCACTATTTATACTGATCATAAGCCCATTACCTTCGCATTTCGGAAGAAATCAGACCAATGCTCATCACGCCAATTTCGACACTTAGATTTCATCAGCCAGTTTTCAACGGATATTCGTCACATTGCTGGAAAAGATAACCCTGTCGCTGATGCATTGTCTCGCGTAGAAGAGCTCGAAACAACTCTAGACTTCAAGGCACTCGCTGACACGCAGGCGGACGACGAAGAACTTCGAAAATTGCTAAAAGAAAATACGTCTTTGCAATTGAAACGTATACTGATTCCAGGCACGGATATCCCCGTAACCTGTGCCGTATCTACACAAGCTGTTCGACCATTCATCACCACGCCGTTTAGGAGAATTGCATTTAACACCGTCCATCGACTTTCGCATCCCGGAATCAATGCTACGGTCAAACTTATGACCCAGCGTTATATTTGGCCGTCAATAAACTCCGATTGCAGAAAATGGGCTCGCAGCTGCATCGATTGTCAACGTGCGAAGATCTCAAGACATGTATCTGCCCCTGTTGGATCATTTTCTCCACCGACATCCAGATTTGAGCATATCCATATAGACATAATCGTAATTTCTATATCTGAAGGTTACAGGTACTGTCTCACAATGATAGATCGTTTCACTCGTTGGCCAGAAGCAATACCACTCCAAGACCAGGAAGCAACAACGGTGGCTAAAGCATTCTACAACCATTGGATCTCACGCTTTGGCACACCATTAAGGATCACATCTGACCGTGGTAGACAGTTCGAGTCGCACCTGTTCAGGCACCTCAATCAACTGGCAGGCACGACGCATTTCAAGACTACGGCTTATCATCCGGCGTCCAACGGTATGGTGGAACGTTTTCATCGTCAGCTGAAGGCGGCTATAAAATGTCATCAGGATACACGGTGGACTGAAATTCTCCCTACCGTGCTGCTGGGCATCCGAGCTGCTTGGAAGGAAGATTTAGAGGCTACGGTCGCCGAGATGGTATATGGTCAGCCACTGCGGATTCCAGGAGAGTTTTTGGTGCAACAGACGACAATCACCAACAGCAATAGTGCAACGGACTTTGTGAAACAGCTACGGCAACACTTTCAAGAGCTGCGACCGACTTCAGTATCTCGGCATGGCGAGAAAAGAACTTTCATTTTTAAAGACCTCAGCACCACTGACCAAGTCTTCGTGCGCCGCGAGGGTCCAAAAGTACCCCTGCAGAGTCCTTACGAGGGCCCTTTCAAGGTTGTCATGCGAGGGGAGAAGACGTTTGTTGTTAACGTCCGCGTGACGTTACAATTTCCATTGACCGTCTTAAACCAGCCTATGTGTTAGCTGACCCTGAAAACACTTCAGCTGACGACGAACATCAAACACCAAGGCAACGGGCAACTCAAGACACTGAAGATGTACATCACGAAACAGATGCACACCAGCGAACAAGGTCCGGAAGGCGCGTCCGCTTCCCGGACTATTTCCAAAGTGGATTTTCGTGAACTGTCATTCACTGATAGGGGGGTGCTGTGGCGGTTGCAATACGCCAACTTAGATATAGCTTTTAAAGTGGTTGCAATACGCCAACTTATATTTAGCTTATAAATTAACACGCTTATTATTTGTAATTTTAACATTATTTAAACACGCGTTTCATTTTAAAATATGACTGCAGATGTTTAACCATAAAACATCTGCGAGTCGTTTTATTTAAGTAAGAATTTTTGTGTACCTTATTGTATAATATTAGTTAAAAAGATGCTGTTCTAAATTATTGTTTCCTAATTGTAATGACCCGTTCATGCCGGGGCAATAAAACTGTATTATTATAGTTAAGTTCTTTAGTGGCGGTAATCCTTTGCAACAAATTTATGTTTTTTAGACAATAGTACACATGTTTGGGTAAACCTTTCTGTTTGGACAATAGCCCAGATGTTTGGGCCGACCTTAATTTTTAGTTGAAAGGATAGACCCTATTTTATGGCTTAAATATATTTTCTGGAAGATTTATCCCCACCGATCCTCATTCGGGTAGTCCTATAAAAGGGTCGGTTTATTTGGATGAAAGAAGACAGTCTGCCATCTCTCGTCACGAGCACATCTCGCTCCGAGTCGCATAATTATAATTTTACTCTGTCTGTGAATGTATTAAGTGTTAATTTACAAAATATACAATAGTTAGTTCCTGGAAGTGAGTGCTTATTCTAATACCTACACTTATAACCACCAAAAAAATATCATGAGCATATAATGTTTCATTAAAAAAGGGGAAACTAACCTATGAATTGAATCTAAAACCTTACGATTTACACCAAATTCACATCCCTAACAGACTGTCAATAGACCAAAAAGGCTTTAATTTAACTAAGGTGAATGTATGCAATCTATTGACAGCAAGTCATACATACACACACATAATACATCAATGATTTTAAACTTTATGTCAATGTTAAAAACACATAATAATGAAATTTTAAACACTATTTTCTTTAATCAAAATTTCGTTAACAAATTTAATCAATGAGTGAAATAAAAAAGCCAAGAATTTTACTAATATTTTAAATAATAATATTTTTGATCTATTCATTATTTGAAACATATTTGGAATAATGCGCGTAAGTATTGTTCTGTTAAAAACATATTAAAAATGAAGAAAGGAAAGCTTTGATGGCTCGTCCAATCAAATGACAAAAAATATATACACCCAACAGTATATCATACGCATAGTCCTGACCCATTGTCCTGGCCCCACTAAGATCCAGTCTTGTGTCGTGGGTATCAGAAACTTCGAGAGTCTCTTCGGTCTCACAAACACCTAGACCCGAAACAAATACGTGTGGCTTCTACAAACATTTGTTTCGCTGCGGGGATCGATCCCGCGGCCACTCGATTGAATGAAAAACGGCTAAGAAGTTTAATTTGTAAAATTTGCTTAACTTTTGCCAATGGATACTATAATCATCATCATCATCATCTTAGCCACAGGGAGTCCACTGCTGAACATAGGCCTCCTCCAAGGATCTCCACATTGACCTGTTTGAAGCGGCCTAATGGATATAATGGACTTCATTACAATTGTCATCTAGAGTTTTTTAATTGCTTTATCTTGCCTATTCAAAATAAATAAAATTAACAATAATCATGTTTCAGCCTGAAGACAGCAGTTTAGAAACGCTCCGTCGTACAGCAGTTAGTATTATATTCTCAACTTTGTAGAAAATAACATTTATTGTTTGCCCTCTAGCTAGTCGGAGTGACGATTTGCCTAAGGTCGCTGGTAGATGCTGGATGCGACATGCCGAGGACAGGTTGACATGGCGTAATTTAGAGGAGGCCTATTTACAGCAGTGAAAAATAAAAGATTGATGATAATGATGATGATGTGATTAGATTACAAGAAGAGGATGATCCCGGAAAACAAGTTACAGACATAGCCCAGTGGTATAGCAAGTTGAAATAGCTGTGGACAGAGCACATAGCATATAGTTGTCATTCTTCGGATTTATTCTCTATGTATCCAAGAACAATCAAGCCGGCATAATTGTGTTAGCGAAAGTAGGCAATTTTGCTTTGATGGACTCTTTATCTGGACTTCGTTTACCTATAGGTACACTGAAGTCTTGTCTTGAAGAACTTTCTAGTGAAAGTTACAAATATTTTTCGAATCCACTAAATCTAAAGTCGATCATAGTTTACACGCATCTTGTTGAGTGACGTTTCATTTTTAAAGAAGATCATCTTTACCAAAAACAGCCAATATTAAAATATACCAATTTGTTTCGCCTTTAACGATAAAATCTATTATGAAAGTCACCAGTTTTTATTATTTTAAGACAAGTTTCCAACCGGACGGTATCTTGGCACCGCCTATATTCACAAAGTATCGTCGCAAGGCTACTGTCGAGGAAGCTAAGAAATACGACTTCGTTGCAGAGAGACCACCTATCAGGACTGCTAGGTAGGTATACAAACCTGGACAATACGAGAGAAATGTTATTGTTGCGATGATTGGCAAGACGATCATGCCATTTGCTCGATAGTAAGCGCTCATATACAGCAATGCCATATATTACCATGAATTACAAAGGCAACGCTCGACATTCCACTGCGCTCGCCATCCTGAGACATAAGATGTTAAGTCTCAATATGTCCAGTAGTTACTCTGACTACAATGTCCTTCAATCCGAAACACAACAATGCATGCATTCCTACAGAGCTATGATGAGTGATGAATTATATTTTCTCAATATAATGGTTTCTTAGATTTACGCGAATGTTACACATTGAAATAAAACTATTATTTAAGGATTTTATCGCGAGTCCGCCCCGTGACCACGAAAGCTGTAAAGTGATCGAAACGTCGGGAAGTTAAAAATGTAAAAAATTAAACTAAATTCGCGATAAAATCCGTAAATAATAGTTTTATTTCAATATATTTTCTCATCTCGTGTAGTACGTTAGTAAAGAGGCTGGGGACAAAATGTGAAGGATAAAGCATGGATAGAGGGAAGGATTATTGCAGCCACTTCACTAAGCGAGCGAAACATGATAGTCAACCCGTGACCTTTAATTTGACCGTACGGTTCTCTACCAATTAGACTATCCACTCTAGAACTTTCCTCATCCTTATACCTTATAAATTTTTCAGCGTGATAGAGTCAATAGGCTACCTAACTAAAAGCTGTTTGGGTGGAGGTGTAGTAGCCATACACGAGTCATACAAAGATTGCGGGTTGTGGACGAGCCTGCTACTCAACATCATCATCAGCGTATTTGTCACCTATGGCATGTATGTAAGTTTCAACTTGTATTTCATACACATCGTCGTTTAAGTAATACTCATGGTCAACTAAAATATGGATTAACATAAATAATTTATTTTCCTGAATAGCATATTACTTACTATAAATAGTTATAAATAATAAAAAGACAACTACCAAAAACCAAAGTCTAAAACTAAGTAAATTTAATCAATTGTATGTATGTATGTATCAGCCCATATACGTCCCACTGCAGGGCACGGGCCTACTCTACAATCGACAGTACGATTGAGAGTGTTTAGGCCATATAGTCCGCCACGCTGACCTAGTGCGGGTTGGCGGACTTATATACCATACATTTTTTTTATAAATCGCTTTGGTATGCAGGTTTCCTCACGATTTTTTCCTTCACCGTTTTAGTGCGTGGTGATTAACTATCAATACACACATGACTCCGAAAAGTCAGAGGTGTTAATCAATTACTTTGCAAATAAGAAGAGAATATGTACTATCTATTGACTTGTCATAAGAGCTATATAATTCATTTTGGTTTCACCCACTTCATCAATTTATTCTTATTTATTAGTTGATTTACATTTCCACAGCTCAAGTAAAATTATCATGCCTATTTTCTTCATATTTCGTGCTCTCTTCTGTCGCTCTTTTCCGTCAAGAGCTTTCCAAAAATATTATGTTTGGGGTTGAAACATGCACCAAAAATATATTCATGCATAACATGCTCGTTTTCTCCCTATAATATTAAAAAGACATATTTTTCTTCATCTTACGAATATCATAAACTTTGCTATTAACTTTATGACACGTATTCGAGTTATGTTTTGATTATGATCCATGATACACATCAGTGATCCATTTGCAGACTCTAGCAAAATCAGCACAAAAGATTTACGGAAGAGTCCAGATACCGGCCCTATCGTATCCTGACCTGGCCCAAGCCACCTTAGAAATTGGACCGTGGAAGCATTTGAAGCGATTTAGCAAATGTTTTAGGTACATATGCTGTTTTTGTTATTCGTAACTATTTACCGCTAAGTAAGTCTATGTGCGTGGTGGCCTGTTGGTAAACGGACGACGCGACTGCCAACATGTTCACGGTGGTCGCGGGTTCGAATCCCAGGGCACACCTCTGACTTTTCGGAGTCATGTGTGTATTGATAGTCAATCACCACACACTAAAACGGTGAAGGAAAACATCGTGAGGAAACCTGCATACCATAGCGATTTATTAAAAATTGTATGGTATGTGAGTCCGCCAACCCGCACTAGGCCAGCGTGGTGGACTATATGGCCTAACTACTCTCAATCGTACTGTCGATTATAGAGTAGGCCCGTGCCCTGCAGTGGGACGTATATGGGCTGATACAGAGAATAAACAGAACCACGCGTGTTAACTTGCAAAGCCATAGCTTGATGGTCCACACCATGTCGGCACGAACCAAAAGGTTCGCGAATTCTTTTATGCGTCGCACCGTCAAGCTGTGGAATTGTTCGCCGTCACGCGTGTTCCTATAATCCTGGGTCCTTCCACCGTAGTGTGAAGAGGCGTCTTAGCAGTACGGCATAATTGTATCGACTGGCATGGGACTGCCGTCTTATGCGATTCGATACTTTGCCTGGACGATATTTGCGCTTACAATTAGGTGCAGTGCAATCATTATGCAGGACCAGTATAAAAAAGCCATTGCGATACAATATTCTGAATCCTTCTCAATCGTTTTTGAAACTCGTGCTCAGCTGGATAAATGGTGATATATTTTTTAAATATTGTAAGTAGCGGATAAAAACCATCCATCCAACCATCATATCTTAACGAATAGCGACTAACGTACGTTTAACCAGAATAGTTTCTTATATTTATGTTACATATTGAAATAAAGTGCGTGGTGGCCTGTTGGTAAACGGACTAGACGCGGCTGCCAACATGTTCACGGTGGTCGCGGGTTCAAATCCCAGGGCACATCTCTGACTTTTCCGAGTCATGTGTGTATTGATAGTCAATCACCACGCACTAAAACGGTGAAGGAAAACACCGTGAGGAAACCTGCATACTATAGCGATTTATGAGAATTTCTAGGGTATGAAAGTCCGCCAACCCGGATTAGGCCAGCGTGGTAGACTATATGGCCTAACCACTCTCAATCGTACTCTCGATTGTAGAGTAGGCCTGTGCTCTGCAGTGGGGTGTATATGGGCTAATACAGATATACAGATTGAAAAAAAAAAATTTTTTTACCGTCAGCTGTCTTTAAATTATTACTTCTAGATATACAGTCGAAATCTTCCTAATAATCGACATATCCGGCTGCTGTTGTGCCTACCAGATCGTCATCGCACGCGCTCTCAAACAGCTTGTGGAAGGAAGTGACGTCATTACTGATGCCAGGGTTGAGGCTAGCCCTTCCATCAGGGTCTACGTCATATCCCTGATGCTACCCTGCGTGATGATATGCATGATCACCAATTTGAAGTATTTAGCTCCGTTCTCGATTGTTGCTGATTTTTTTGTTGGTAATTTGCTTTGTGGTGCTACTGAAATATAATTTTAATAAAAATATTTTTAAGGATTTTATATCGGATTTGGTTTAATTTTTAATTCTTTAACTTCCCGACGTTTGGTTACTTTACAGCTTTCGAGTTCTTTACTATCGTATTTCTATATGTTCTTCGTTACATGGTCTTAATATCAAGAGCTTTTATTTAATTCCGAGATAAAATCCGTAAAAAATAGTTTTATTTCAACGTGTAACATTCACATCTTAGATTATATACTCGTCTAGATGACACATCACACCTCACCGCGCGGCTCAAAAAAAGTCTACCAAATTTGGTAGACTCGATTCTCACGAACGTCAGTGTCATTTGAACTACATATGGATAACGTGCTCCCGAAAAATAATTAATTATGCCGGTTTGTGCTGTCGAATTGTATCGCAATTGTGTGGGAAAACTGTATAATAATACCAATATCACTTTCTATCGGTAACATTATTGTTAAACCACTATTATTTGAAGAAAACATGAACTTTTAATTCATTATTTTGAAGATGAGTTTCATTGGCCAGTGTTGTCAATTTATTACTAGGAAAATTTGTTGAAACTCTGGGAGAAACTATAAAACACAAATATCATTACATAATATTTCGATCAGAATAACAACAAGAAGAATGGCATTATTTATTGAATGAGTAAATAAAACTTACCTACACGATATTAATGAAACCCACGACGACATGCACGTCATAGTAATTTTATTAATTCGTTGCCTTGCATCTACCATTCAAAATTTCATAAACGGGGTACTGCTATTGTCATCTTTGAAGAAACAGCGAGAACTTATTCAAGGTCCTAATAATATTTTTAGACGTCCTACGGATTCCGTACTAGCAAATTGCTGGAGAGACATTACACAGCGGAAACGAACGAAACGAAACGAAAAGAAGACCATTCGTAGCCTCACATGACTTCAGTTGTGTGTTCCGAACATTTTACTTATGATGATTTATATTTTACATAAATACAGAAATCAGATAACAGCCCAGGCAATAAATCCAAAGAGTTAATTCTATTCGGAAACAAACACTAGGAGATGGGTTTAGATCTTTATTGTTTTTACTAAAATGCGTTATAAATATAATTAATAGTATGATTACTTTAAATAAAGAAAAAATATTTTATTTAACCTATTTTGTATATCAAATAATGGGGAAAAGTTAGGTTAATAATCTGGAGTAGGCATCCCTAAACACACACACCTTGACAGTTGGATTACAATAATTACACGACCAGTACTCACACATATCAACGAAAGTGAGGACACTTTTAGCGCATCGTTTGTTGACATTGCTCAATCTAGACGAGTATATAATTTAAGATTCACATATATCGCGTATATTGGACTTGTTTTATTTCAAATCGATTCAATTGCCATTTCCATGTCTTTATAACATTCTTCTTTAAAATTAACTGTCTTCATTACAGTAGGCGTCGCAGTAGCAACAGTATACTACGCAATGCAATCTGCAACCAAAAGTCTTTTCGAGATGGCTTTTTTCAAAACCGTACCAGGAATGTTTGAATTCATCGGCGTTTGTGGGTTCAGCGTAGATGCTATCGGAGTCACTCTTACTATTGAGAATAGTATGACAGAACCGAAGAAGTTTCCGATAGTTCTTCTTATAGGTATACTTTATCCTTCAATCAAATATACAGGGTATATCAAGACTGCTACCGAAAACGAAGCCGGGTGGTAGTTTAAGCGACTTCAGACACAATGCAACAGAAAAAGTTGCAAAAATAAGCGACAATTTTTTTTTGAAATTTTTTTCCTATTGCCATATTTTGGTGGTAAATAATTTTTTTCCTAAAATAATAGTGTATACCCTTTAATTTATAAATACTCTAAGATATAAGAGAGTTTAAATTATTATTTTAGCAAAAACTATGGATTTACCACCCAAAAATGACGATATTTAAAAAATCATAAAAAATAATTGTCACGTTTCTATGCGAAAATTTTAGTTGCATTGTGTTTGTAGCCACTAAAACTACCACCCGGCTTCGTTTTCGGTAGCAGTCTTGAGATACCCGGTATACTAGATACAGGTTCCGGAACAAAATCACACGCCAAAAGTGGCTGAGGTTGCTTATAATATACATTTGAATTTCGAACTACGAGATGTTGCAAAAAAATTTAAATTATAATCAACTTCAGGTAGCAATAAACCTTATTCCTTTAAATTAAGATTTATTTCGTTTTGGACCATAATAAAATAAAACAAGACCACACGCTTATTTGTGCTGTTATTTCTCTTGCCGTTTTTAGGCCGTTACTTATAGTCTATTGTATATTTGATCGAAGACTATTTAACCGATTAATAAATACGTAGTGGCCAGTTGATAACGGATCAGACGTGGCGCCAACATTTACGGTGGTGGTGATTCAAATCCCTTACACCTCTGACTCTTCCGAGTCATGTGCGTAAGAACAGTCAATCACCACGCACTATTATCGTGACGAAACTTGCATACCATCACGATTCTGAAGAATTTATATAGTACATATGTAAAAGTCCGTCCAATAACACTAGGCCAACGTGGACCCTTTCAAATTGTTCTTTCGATTGTAGAGTAAGCCCGTGTCCTGCAATGGGACGTATATGGGCCGATACAATTACAACTACGAGTATAACAAAAAGATTTGAAGTTTTTAGATTTCCTTCGCTAATAGTCCAATACCCTATTTAATAATCACCCAAAAACACCGCAGGTATGACGTTAGTAACAGGTCTAGTGACGACAGTAGGGTTCTTCGGATACTGGGGGTTCGGAGAGATGACTACTACTCCCGTCACCATCAACTTCCCTTGGGAACCGTAAGTATATGACACTTTCCAGTGGCTTTCGCAATTTTTGCGAAGGTTTCTTTCTATTGCAATTTATGGCAGTATGTCATTCGACTGATGGTAATCAAAAAGACAGCTCATGGACAGTAGCCAAACCAAACAATACCTTACAAAACAATTCTTGACATTCCACTGCACTCGCAATCCTGAGACATTAATGTGAAATCTCAATATGTCCACTAGTTACTCTGGCTACGATGTCCTTCAATCCGGAGCACAGCGCATTTATACTGTAGTTTGGCGGAAAAAATAGACATTGCAACGGTACCTAATTAGACGACTTCTCATATATGAGAGACCTATAGAGAGTTACTACCAATAAAGTAAGGTTGATGAAATTTAAACGGTAGTCAAACAAATTGATAATCTGTAGTGTCTTACATTTATGGGATGCAGGCGTGAGGACATTTTATGCTTAATGCATTTTAAACAAAAAAAATCGCGTTGTATTCCCAAGGTGTCTTCAAAGTGCAAATTGGGTTTTTATTCAATAGGAGAACAGATCTCTACGAGTTATTCCGGTATCCAATGAGGATTTACCCCATTAAAAAAATCTGATAATATTTTTCAGGTTCCCAATAATCCTAAAAGTGTTCCTAGCCCTAATGATATTCATAACCTTCGGTCTGAACTTCTGGCTGGCGTACGACATAGTCTGGTTCCACCTGAAGAGAAGGCATCAGATGAACAAGCATTGGCTGTGGGAGCGAGTGTACAGAGCCATACATGTGGTCGTTATTACTTTGGTAGCAGTCCTGTTTCCTAATGTGACTAAATTTATTGGACTGGTGAGATTAATTTTCTCTAGTGATAGACTAGTGTTGGAATAAATAGCAATAGCAATAGTAATCACAAATAGCAAGTGAAATCGATAATAACATTACACTAATTCACTAAGCCGATCTGCTAATATTTTTATACGATCTCGCGTAATCTGTGAAGTGAGTTTTTTTTTTACGAACCCATTTAAAGAAGCAACTGAACAGTCAATTTTATGTGTGTAATTTTAGATTTGAATAATGGATAATATATGGTCAGTTTTATGGTTTATAAATTCTGTGGGGAGCAATTAGCAATAGCAGAAATATAGAGCATGCTAACGCTTCAAAAATAATAAAGTGGTGATGTTAATTTGAATTAGCAATAATTCCTATTACTGTTAGAGATAGTTTATGAACTTATTTAGTTTGTTTATTTAATTTTTAACAAAACTGTAATTAATTAATATTTTACTGATGGTAGGTCTCTCATATGTGAGAGACCGCTTGAGTAGGTATGAAATGAAATTAAAATAATTTTATGGTATCCATTAAAATTATAAAATATCTATTTCTCCTGCCAAACAGTACTGTAAATGTACTGTTGTGTTTCGGATTGAAGAGCATTATAACCAGAGTACCTACTGAACATATTGGGACTTAACATCTTATGTATGAGGATTGCGAGCGCAGTGGAATGCCAAGTATTGCTTTGTAATTCCATGTGTTTGATTTTGCTACTGTTTGTGAGCGATCGTATCGTTTATCATCAGGCGAACGGCATGCTCGTTTCGCCATTCGTAAAAAATACAATAAAAAATGTTAGTCGAGATTCTATTTACAAAATTATTAATTAATACCCATCATAGCGGTAACTTCGTCCCCAATTATATTTTAAAACAGAAAATCAACGAATTTTGACTATCAATATTTACCTTTACCTATCCTCTAAAATACAGTCGTGAGATTACATATATATAACTATACCAACAAATATACTTAAGTAATATCTATTCACAGATCGGTTCTTTCTGCCTATCCAACCTGGGCTTCATATACCCAGCGTTCATAGAGCTCTGTCTGGACTGGGAGGAGCCTGGACCAGGGCTCTACCACTGGCGGCTGTGGAAGTTCATAGGAATGCTAATCATAGGACTTATAATGTTCATCGGAGGATCTTATATGAACGCCAAGGAACTTATATTGAACGTTTTTTATAAAGATATTTGATGGGGAAATATACTTGTTTTTCTTTAAAAAAAAAACACACAGACAGCCTCCAAGACATACAGACATGACAGCCTCCGTGGCGCAGTTGGTTAGACACCGCTTGTGAAATGAGAGGCCTCGGGTTCGATCCCCGCCCGAGAGAAATGTCTGTGCGGCCCAAAAATATTTCTTTCGGGTCTGGGTGTTTATGAGACCGAAAAGTCTCTCGTAGTTCCTGATACCCATGACACAAGACTCGATTTTAGTGTGGGGTCTTGACTTTGTACGTGACTGTTTGGTGTTATTTTTTTATTTTGTTTGCGTGATCCATAAATTATATTTTGATTGTGATTTAAAAGTGCTGACACCTTAAATATTCTGTTTAAATAGTTAATCGTTTATTTAAAAGAAATCTTTCATGAGGATTTCAGGGGTACTAAAAGTACTTATTTCAGGTAGGTATTTTCAAAAACACTCGTAAAACATATTATTAAAAAAAAAGTTTACGACGCATAGAAAAGTAAATCCTTTTTTATATTAGTGCTTAATGTGTTCACCAGTCACCTAAATTCATTGACAAAACCTACAAAAACACGCAAGAAACTTAGCTTATTTTATTGTGTTGTAAATATTTTAACGTTAATTTATTTTAATTTGATTCTTAATAAAGTTAAAAATATTTGAAACCATACCAAATAAATACCATAATAAATACGTAGGTCGGCTACGCATCTCCATGCCCTACAGCCGTGGTTCCTAACCTTTTTAGGTCCGTTACCCCTATATCTAAGGGTGACTGATTTTACCCCTCCTCCCAAGCATGATCTCAAACAACACGTGTTAATACTTATACGCAGACTTTATTAAACTTAAAACAATTGCACATAACCAATAATCAATAATAACTAAAAATAAAATAACTTGGAGTGATTTTACAATTACCAGTTAAACGTTTTAGGCATACATTGGTATGATAAATACTTGTGTTTGGGTGTTATTTATCTTGCTTGTATGTATTTGACTATATATGAATGCATATATACCATCTGCCCGATATCCATAACACAAGGTTTAACTGGTTTACTTTGGCCACATGGCAGATCAGATGCCGTGTGTGATATGTCTCCCGCATTTATTATTAGTATTTAAATTATTATGCTTTTGAAATTGCTAATAGTTTTAAAATTTTATACCACCACAGTACCTCGAGGGACTGCTTAGCTTTTACAAGTTTGGTAATATTAAGTTTTGTTTCACTTAAGACGATAACCAGCTCATTGTTACCCCCGCAAAATACACGGTTTACCCCTGCGGGGGTAATTACCCCCAGGTTAGGAACCACGGCCCTACAGTGTTGCATATGTTCATGGGCGGTTTGCGTAATAAAAATGCGTAATAAAAAAAAAATATAAAAAACCAAGCCGGCCGCCTTCAGTAAAAATAAACGACAACCTAAAACGAAATATCTCTAACCACAGGAAGTCCACTGCGGAACATAGGTCTCCCCCAAGGATCTCCACATCGACCTGTTGGAAGTGGCCTGCATCCAGCGACATAATTAAAGAACAATAATATAGAAATAACTTACCGGGTTTCTCCTCTTGAAGCTACTTGCAGCTACTCAGCGACAACAATTGTCACTTCACATATTACACAACACATACAGCCATATTCAAAGACAATTTTAAAACAGTGCATTTACACTGCTGTTTGGCGAGAGAAATAGACATTGCGGAGAAATAGACACTGTCTGTGAATAAGGCCGATTTTAAATCTCTTTTCAAATTCTTTTAATTATGGAACGACATTTAAATTCTATGTTTCGCTTCATATTGTACTACACTGTCTCAAATGAAGGCCGAATTATTCATTTCACTTCATATAACATTACATTATTCACGATTATACGAATTTAGGCAAAATATTATGCCACAAACGCGAAACAAGAACCACTTGTTTGCTACCGCACTTTAAACTCAATTGGGTTGACAATAGAGGGTAGTATGTTTAATTTTATGGATTACTAGCGGCCCGGCCCAGCTTCTATACATATAAACCTTCCTCTTGAATCACTCTATCTATTTAAAAAAACCGCATCAAAATCCGTTGCGAAGTTTTAAATATATAAGCATACAAAGGGACATAGGGACAGAGAAAGCGACTTTGTTTTATACTATGTAGTGATGATACACTGGTGGTAGGTCTCTTATATGTGAGAGAGGCTGCCTGGGTAGGTACCAACGAAATGTTTTTTATCTATGGGAATCGAACCCGCGACCTCTTGTTTCACAACTGATATCCAACCAACTGTTTTAATTTTTTCTCACTACCTACCTACTGTCAGTAAAATTGTATACCGGGTATCTCAAGACTGCTACCGAAAACGAAGACGGGTGGTAGTTTTAGTGACTACAAACACATTGCAATTAAAAAATTCGCAAAGAAACGCGACAATTATTTTTTATGATTTTTTAAATATCGTCATTTTTGGGTGGTAAATTCATAGTTTTTGCTAAAATAATAATGTAAACACTTTTATACCTTAGATTATTTATAAATAAAAGGGTATACACTATTATTTTAGGAAAAAATGTATCTACCACCCAAATATGGTCATAGGAAAAAAATAACAAAATAAATTGAGTGGGAGAGAGACGCAAGGCATTCGGCGGGCCTCTCTCTCGTTCGGTGACTCATCGTAACGTTACCGGGCGTTACACTTTTTCATAAGTGACTCCCAGCCGCAACCTTATTTAAGACGTTGTCACGTCAAAAAATTTGTCGCTTTTTTTTGCAATTTTTTTTGTTGCATTGTGTCTGAAGTTGCTTAAACTACCACCCGGCTTCGTTTTCGGTAGCAGTCTTGATATACCCTGTATAGTTTTGTATTTAAGTTATCTATTTACGCTCTTCGAATACCAATATGTATAAATTACATATTTTCATGTATAAATTTCACATTGAGTGAAATTTGTAAATAATCTAAATAAGTAAATCTTTTTGAAAATTATATTTAGTTCGTTAAATAGCGCCATCTATTGACTTGCTGAGTAAATTATTTCCAGTATAAGAACTAATAAAATGTACTCTGTGGAACTAATAGTTAAAATACGTGTAGATATGATTGCTGCTATATTAACATATTGAAAATATTATGTTAAGCTGTTGTTTCATTCATAAAACTCAATAAAACGAATAAATATGCAGCAATATACACTAAACACAATAAATACTTGATGCTCTATCTGTTGACACGTTTTATAAACTATGCTCAGTTCACTATTAAAATCATAGATGTCGCTACCTACGCTAGGCAATTTTTTTTTTTTAATAAAATAGAAATAATCATGAAACCTCTATTCTAACTGTATCAAACGAAAGTAAAAATGTCATAAATCCCGAATATACTCCAAGCTTGTTTTATTTTAAATAGAAAAACGTCAATATATAAATATTCGTCTCGGTCCATTGTCCACAACGGTACAACAGCAGAACTTGTGCGAGCGGTCCACAACTATCTTCAGTCCGCTCTGGCATTTCACAACGTACACATGCAGTAGATTCAAAAGTTATACAAGAAAAATGCCATTTTGTGCTTTGTTATCGTGCAAAAATCATTCTAGAAAAAATAAGAAGGTAGAAGGGGTCTCCTTTCATCGGTAAGTAAATTTCAACTCGCTTAAATAGCAGAAAGACGATCAAATAAATATATCGCGCCATTGTTGCTATCGCGACCGCGCGACATGGCGGTACTTCATAGATTAAGAATACAGTTGCAAACAGACAGGACAATGGTAATTTAATACAATATTAATTATGTTATAGATATTGTATTTTATTTTTAGAGTTGATTGAATTCGCACTTGTTTATAATTATTATAATAAAGTGTAACAGCTGTTTTTTTATATTATATTTAATACTGTGCATCAAAGATATTAAAATTTAATAATCTTGCTTGAAACATGAAAAATTGAAGAATTCATATTCACATATATATACACAGTCAGGTCATAAGTATTGTCACACAGTAAAAACTTTTCTTTTAGAATGCTGGCCACAAAAATGTTTATTGAATTCAATTTCGAATTGTTCATGAAAATAAAAATGTATACTTTTTAGAATTTTACTCATTTTTAAATATGGAGTGGACGCTTAAAGAAGACCGTGTTGCAGTTATTGCGTTGCATCGTTGCGGTTACGCGCCAATTCAAATTTTAGACATACTGAAAAATTTGAATATAACCAAAAGATTCGTTTAACGTACCATCAAACGATACAATGAAGACTCTAGTGTAGATAACAGATCAAGAAGTGGTCGCCCTCAGTCTGTTAGGACTCCAGCAGTGATAAAAGCTGTGAAGGCGCGAATTCAAAGAAATCCCAAACGTAAGCAGAAACTGTTGGCCCTTCAGATGGGGTTAAGCAGAACCACGGTGAAAAGGGTGTTAAATGAAGACTTAGGGCTTCGGGCATATCGAAGCAAAATAGGAAATCGTTTGAATGCTCGTCTAATGGAACTGAGACTGAAGAGATGCCCCGCCTTGTTGAAGCGGTACGCGGGTAAATATATCGGGAAATTCTTTTTTCAGATGAAAAAAAAAATTACCTTAGAAGAGTCACAACAAACAAAATGATAAGGTGTATGCGAATAGTAGTGAAGAAGCGATCAACCGTATTCCGCGTGTTCAACGAGGTCATTTTCCATCTTCGCTTATGGTATGGTTGGGAGTTTCTTATTGGGGCTTAACAGAGGTACATTTTTGTGAGAAAGGTGTAAAAACGAATGCAGTTGTGTATCAAAATACAGTCCTGATGAACCTTGTGGAACCTGTTTCTCATACCATGTTCAATAACAGACCCTGGGTATTCCAACAAGATTCGGCGCCAGCTCATAGAGCGAAGAGCACACAAAACTGGCTGGCGGTGCGTGAAATCGACTTCATCCGGCACGAAGACTGGCCCTCCTCCAGTCCAGATTTGAATCCGTTAGATTACAAGATATGGCAATACTTGGAAAAAAGGGCGTGCTCAAAGCCTCATCCCAATTTGGAGTCACTCAAGACATCCTTGATTAAGGCAGCCGCGCAGATTGAAGGCCTGTATTCAAAATCACGGAGGTCATTTTGAATAAACTTTAGTGTCATAAGGATCTATGTTTTGTTAAGTTCATTTTGGTATATAAATGGTTACTGTTTTCTGCAGCAAGTATTTGGAATGATCTGCCTCCTCCTATGAGGGAAAAAATGAGTCTAGGATGTTTAAAAAAATATATAAAACAGCTCTTTTAGAAAGACAGCGTGCTGTAGAGAACTTAAGACACTCTCGCTGGGGAATTTTAAATCTAGGAAAATTATTTACAAATAGTTAACCCTACCACTTGGACATTATGCTGCTGTTGATACACCCATACACACTCACACTCACACACACACAGAAACACACACACATACACACCCACACACAAACTCATTACTAATACATTCAATTCAATTTAAATATTCCTTCCTTACTGATTGTTATTCTATGTGTAAAGTTTAATATTTTTTGTTTTATAAATAATAGTAATTTTTATTTTGTCGCTTCGCTTTTTATTCTGTATTTACTATGTTCCTATTATATTTTGGTTTTCTTGATTTAAGTTTTCCGTTGTAATTACGCCATTAATTAACTACACTAACTCCCGCACACGAACACAGCGAGATAGGGGAACTGAAAACCAGCGCTGATCTAAACTCTAGTTTCAGTCAGCATATGCTGAGTCATTTCCTTTTGTCTTTCGATAATATTGTTTGCTTAAATTTGTTGTATTATTTGTTAATTTTAAGGCAATAAACATTTTTTTTAATTTTTTATTTGTTACATAATGAATAAACTTGTTTCAATTATTTTATATTAAACATGTGACAGAATTTATGACCTGACTAGGTGATCGTATTGTTATTAATACTTTAATAATGGTGTTGTAATATATACTTGAGTGAATATAGGCGGACATGACTATACGCAAATTGACAGCCTCCGTGACGCAGTTGGTTAGACGCCACCTGTGAAACGAGAGATCGCGGGTTCAATTCCTGCAACGAGGGAAATGTTTGTGCGGCCCACAAATATTTCTTCCGGGTCTGGGTGTCTGAGACCGAAAAGTAGTTCCTTGATAACCACGACACAAGATTCGATCTTAGGGTGGGGTCAGGACTATGAATGTGACTGTTGGATGTTATTTATTAAATTTACGGAAGTAATACATGCTTAAATGGATTTCAGGTTTCCGAAAGTTGGTGTCCAAGAAAGAGAGGAATGGATCAAATTCGTTCAACGAGATCGTAGAGATCCCACGTGGCAACCAAATACTCATGCCAGCATTTGCTCAGATCATTTCCAAGATTACGATAAATACAACTCTAAAAATGGGCGATCTTTTCTGCATAAAGACGCAATACCCTTCGACGACAACAATACAGAACCTCTCGTTGTGGAATTACCAGTAATGATACCTGAAGTATCATACGAACCTCGGCTTGACGATTTTCAACACAATGTATTAAAAAGGACTGTATCAACGGACACCATAGATCTAGTTGAGAAAAAGGCGAAAACTGAAAACGAAGAGAAGTTCATTAAATGGGAATCGTACAAATCGATTGTGAAAGAATTGAAAGAGAAATTCAGATTTGACGTACAAGCCGAGAATGATTTAATGTGTAAAGCTGAATTCGCGGACTTCCACAATACGGTAACACTGAAACATAAGAATATACCTAATGTAGCATTAAGAAAGTTTGCACTGAGCTTACATTTCTATTATCCTGATGTGTACAAATACGTGAGAGAGACTTATGACAAAGCTGTACCTGATACGAAAACAATCTGCAGATGGTACTCGAGATTTAACGCAGAACCAGGTTTCACAGCCGAGATTTTCAAATTACTGAAGCAAACTTGTGATCTAAGCAAGAAGACTTTGTTATGTTCCTTAGTTTTAAATGAAATAGCATTAAAGAAGGAAAAGCTATTCAATAACGACAGCAAACTAGGAGTAATCAACTTTGGCGCGGGACCAGCTGATGGTGAAGAAAGGGACATTGTAGCGACTCATGCGTTAGTCTTCTTGCTGGTTTCCTTAAACGAAAGCTGGAAATTACCGTTAGGGTATTTTTTATTATCTGGTGTACACGTGGAAAGGAAAGCAAATCTTATTAATATGTGTTTGGAAAAATGTCATGACGCTCGCGTGGCTGTTGCTAGTATCACCGTTGACGGCTCTCCTGTGAATTTCAGCGTGGCAGAAATATTAGGATGCAAATTTGACGACGTAAATAATTTAAAAACTCACTTTCCGCATCCAGTTACATCTGAAAAAGTCTGCGTATTTATTGATCCTAGTCACGTAGTCAAATTGATCAGAAATGCGTTTGAAAGCAGAAAGTTGATGTTTGACGAGAATGAGGATAAAATAAGCTGGCAATACATCATCAATTTAAACAAACTTCAACAAAGCGATAGTCTTGAATTTGCCAATATGTTAACACCACAGGGTATTTACCTCCGTGATAGACTCATGAAAGTAAAACTTGGCACGCAGTTATTCAGCATGAATTTAGCTAATACACTACAGATTTGTGATGACGTGTTAAATTCAAAGAAATTCAAAAACTCCTCAGCTACTGTTAACTTTATAACAGTCATAAACAACTTTTTCAAAATTATGAATTCAAAGAAATGTGACTTATACGGCATTAAACGGCCAATAAGCAAGGAAAACAAATCTGACATACTTTCCTATTTAAATATAGTTAAATCATACATACTTCAGTTGCAATATGAAATGAAATTACAAATAAAAACCAAAAAACCGAACCAAAAGCCACAGATCTCATTCAAAATCACTAAGAAAAATATAGTCGAGTCACCTCATAAGACAGGGTTTATAGGTGCATTAATCTGTATTGAATCGATGCTGACTCTATATAACTCTTTAGTTGAGGAAAAAAAAGTTGTTGAACACTTAGCCATGCACCGCACGAGTCAGGACCACTTGGAGTTATTGTTCGGATTGATAAGAAAACACAGCGATTACAATCAAAACCCTAACGTCCTGAAATTAAGAGCGACTTATAAAGAGATGTTAAACCACCTCGATCTTGGATCCTCATTCAACGACAATTGCATCCCCTTAGACGACTGCCTCATCCTAAATTCAGCATCTGTTAATGTTATCAATCACACATCTGTTTTATACCGACACAATGAAGAAACATTTCAAGTGTTGCAGTTAAACCGAACATTACAATCAGATTTGGAAGCGCAAAGAAATTGCGAAATTTTCTCAAATATCCTGGACCATGAGAATGTAGAACAAGGTTCGAGACTTATAATAGGCTATATATCCGGTTATGTCTCGAGATCGCTTACAAAAAGTTTGAAATGTGAAGAGTGTGTCGATAGTTTAACCACGACGAATAAATTTCCGCATCACAAATTAATAAATGTAATAGACATGGGTGGATTGTGTTACTCTTCAAAGGACGTTTATAAAATTTGTTGTAACACAGAAACAGTGATACGTCATTTTAAAAAGCAGAATGAAGGTAAAAATCTGTCGCGTAACTACGCATCTACAAAAATTATTATCAATACACTGAAAAGTTTTATAGATATAGAAATATTTCCTAACTTAGTTCAGCATGCGGTACACCAGCCGCCTTTATTCAACCATAGGACTCAACTGATTCGCGCTGTGGTAGAAAAGTATGCCACAGTACGTTTAAATCACGAACTAAAGATTAGTAATAGTAAAGTGACGAGACTTATATTATTTGAAGAAGAATAAAGTTATTAATGCCATTATTAAGCGTTTTTTAATTTATTTTAGATAAACAATTATCCGACATGCGGATGAGTAAAGTGTCCCATCTGTTATCGTCGCATCTATGGCTCTATATTGGTCTCCCCCTGCTTTCCTGCATTCCCCCCGCGACGCTAGTGGGGCGCACAGATATTGTTCGTAGTGTCTATTGTGTCACGTTGCAACGTAATAATAACTCAAGTTGTAAATACGAGAGAGATATTAAATATTCGTAGAGGCTTTAGAGTACATAATGGAATCATTTTACGATGCCGGGAATGGTACATAATTAGAAATACTTTAAATGAAAATATTTAATACAAAATTTTGATTTTAGTACTAATAATTATGTAGATGTCAATATTGTGAATATTCTGGTAAATAAATAAAATATATTAAATAACGCGGTTTCTAAAATTATTCCCCATAGAAGAATAACCAAGCAATTTACAAATTGATACAAAAACGTTATACTAGGTGCGCCATCTGTTGCGATATTTCATAACCTCTTTTTGACAAAATAAAACTAAATGTCGCTACTAACAGTAAATTACAGAGAAAACAAAAGTGAAATACAAAATGCAGCTATCAAATACATTTATCACAATCTCTTTGCCACGAATAGTTTTACGTGTTTATATTACACAAACGCAATGTTTCATATTTTTATTTAAACTTTAATAAACAAGATCCAGGGTTAAAACTGCACCAAACAGGCCAAATCGGTTGCACTTTAACGCCGCGTAGAAGCATGCGCCACCTATGGACGCAAATTATAACATTTAACCTTAATATTAGTTTAACACAAATAGTCTTAGATAGCGCTATCTATGAATACGAAATACAAAATGAATATTACATGAATATATGACGTCATGTAGATGTTACAGATTACAAAATACAACACAACAAACGCCAACGTCCATACCACGTTGAATACACCGGTTCTCGTCCGATCACCGAAGTCAAGCAACGTCGGGCGTGGTCAGTACTTGGATGGGTGACCGCCTGGGAACACCGCGTGATGTTGGCTTTTTGCACTTTTTTAGGCATAGCTACATATTTAATTTTGTTTTGGTATGACGGATATTGTATCAGAAATGAAATGCATGCTTGACATGATTAGACTTGCCCCTATTATATTTTGGGACACAAATAAGCAGCGAAATACGGTTGCATATGTTTTGGCACATCTCTTTCTAATCTAATTTGTATGGATTTTATATAGCGTTTTAGTGTTAACTAATAGGAATAATAAATGTGTTAGAAAAATCGAGTAACTAGGACTGTGACTTATTTTATTTATTATTTATTTAATTCTTTTTTGCACTGTACAGAAATACTATGAAGATATACAATAAGAATAATAGTACAAGTGGCGGCCTGATCACACTAGGTAATCTCTTACAGGCAACCATGGGATGGATATACTAACAGGAGATAGAAAGGGCAGTCTAAAGCGTAAAAGAAATAATAATAATCTACAATTAATAACTAAAAATATAACATAAACACACAAAATATATATAAATATCATAATATGTATGTATATATACACATATACAAACATACCTATAATACATACATATACATAAACATATTATATACCTATCCTAAAATATACCAAGAAGATAATGGACAAATTATTTTCAGCTACACTCTTGTTGTGAGAGGAAATGTTCTTTGACCTGTGACTTTCTTTTGTGTTCTTTGTGACTTATATCATTGATAAAAAAAGAGTCAGTTTTCATTACTACAATGGTATTTTATTTTTATTTAATAGGTCTACGAAGAATTCGAACTAAAAATACAAATAGCTGTCTTTCCGCTTTATGCAACTTCCTAAAACATAGCATAAACTCATGCCTTCTTCCCTAGATTGGTAGGCAGAGATGCCACGTTTCATCCCGCCCCATCTCACAAATGATAGTTTTTGTGCCGCCCACAAATCTTTCTTCCTGGGTGTTTGTGAGACCGAAACGTCTCTCGTAATTCCTGATACACAACACAAGACTCGATCTATAGATCTCAGGACTATGTATGTGACTGTTGGGTGTTATTATATTCTAAGCTTTCTTTACCTGTGATGATCAAGTCTGGCATATACCGAGCCGCTGGCAGATGCGTTGATGACTATGTCAGACCACAGCCTCTCAGCCACGGCAGCAGCCCGTGGCCACAAGTGATAGTCCAGGTTACCTGGACATGACCAGGAAAGGCCAGGGAAGAATAAAGATTATGAAAGAAAGAAAGAAACAAACAAAAACTATTTATTGATCACTGACGCAATGTACATAAAACATACAGTAATACAAAACTGATTAATAAAAATAGCTGATCGCGACTGTGACCGGTAGGTGGCCACTCAGTTTATGCGAAATTAAGTTGTAGATTTCATAAATAGCGTTCGATGTTCTTCATAATATAGAAGCAAATATCGGGAATACTGGGGGGTTACTCTACAATAAAATTGGTCAAAATCGCACCTAAAGGAGTCACTTACAAACAAACATACAAACATACAAGTGAAGCTAATAAATGTAAAAAAACGATACGAACTTATAATTTGAACGTCCGGAGTAAGATATAAGATTTCCACTCCTAAATAATATTATCCTAATCAATACTATTCTCTATTATACTTATCATTTTTCCGAGCTTAGTCTATAGTTGCGACGTGCGATAAAGGAATTCAACATTTTGTGGAGTATCAAGGCACATTAGTGAAGTTTTACGTGCGGTGTCCGAACATTCGAAGTTCGTATTGTTTTTATAGAGTAACCCCTTAAAGCAGTGGTTTTCAAACTTTTTTGGTGATGGAACCCTTTTGGGAAGCTAAATACTTGATGGAACCCTACAAGAAAACAATAGTTTTTAAAAGTGTATTCTTTATCAATAAGCATAATAAAATAACGGTGTAACAGTTACTAATTATTACTTACTTTACCACATGGCAAGAACAATAATAGAAGATATTAAAAAAGAAAAAATCTAACTAATGGGAGGTATGAAATTGTTTTTTATTTTTCATCAATTGGTTGATATCAGGTTTGATAGAAGACAGTTGAAGTCTCATGTCAGGTTCGGCGTCCAGTCTATTGCAATATTTTGTTTTCGTGGCTGCATAGGTTGAGAATCCTGTTTCGCACAAATATGTTGTTGGGAACGGGAGAATATTCGGAGCCATTTTGCCAAGCATTGGATATTCATCACGGATTCTGCACAAAATCGTTGAGAGCCGTCGTTTTGAACAGTGACTCCATACTTGTGTCTGATGACATTTCGAAAAGAGATTCATATATCTCGTTTGACATACTTTCGGGCTTTTCCAAGTTGGGTAAAAAAGGATTATGAATCCATGGATTCAGTTTCATTTTTGTATTCTGTTCTTCGGGAAAATACTTTTTAAAAGATGCGCGTGTTAACATAGATAATATCTAAGTATATTGATTATAATATTTGTAAATATATGTATATTACACATTGTAAATTATGTATTGAAGTGATTATTTGTGAAATAAATTCATTAGGATAATATAAAAACATAAATTGTAAATGTAAGCCTGAAGTGGCGGTAGTATTAAGTTGTTTTGACATTCGGATTGGTATAAATACCAGTCTCCGACGGATAAGACACACAGCGAAGCCGCCTAAAGTCCGAACTCGTTTCGGACTTCACCAAGGAACGACACCGTGTTTACGGGTCGCTTGGATAGACCACAATCAGAGGGCTCACGCCCCGGTATTGTTACCACAACGCGGGACCTCCGCTATCGCGGAGGTCCTGCGTTCGTGAAGGTCTGTTGCTCTGTTGCATAAGACACACATTTCGATCGTGAGGCGTCGCTGAGCGGAAGCTCTGCCAGTGAGCAGTGAGGAGTACCAGGATTGGCAAGTTAAGTAATTAATATTATATTCTGATGCTTATTGTTCAGAATAATTGGATATTATTCTGTAACATTGTAATTTCGACTGTGGTAGAATTAATCTATATTATTGTACCAAATTATGTCAATTGATGTGTAATAAATAAGATTTAATATAATTGATAATTTTGCAACATTATAATAATTATTGACCAATATGTTAAGTAATATGGTTAAAATATATAATTATAGATGATTATATCTATTAAAATACCCATGTTTATATTTTTTATATACCTCTACCCACAAAATTCTAACACGCGCATCTTCAAACACATCATCTTGAAACATTTCTGAGTCGTTATCGCTAACAAACTCACTGAGTGATGTAAAGCTTTCTATTTCTTTCTTACCAATGCAAATAATCCAAAAATCTAATTTTCTTTTGAAGTCTGTTATTTTGTTATAGGCCTGAAACACTGTTGTCTGTTTATCTTGCAAGGATAAATTCAATTCGTTCAGTTTTTGAAAGATATCCGCCATAAAAGACAACCGGAACAACCAAGTGTTAACATACAAACGGTCCTTCAAATTAAAAGAAGTATCTGCTGAAAGAAACATTTGTAACTCGGCTCTAAGTTCAAATAGCCTTGATAAAGTTTTACCCCGAAACAACCATCGCACTTCTGTATGGAGCAGCAGTGTTTTATGTATGCTGCCATAATCTTCACACAATGAGAACAATCGGGATTGTAGTGGTCGTGTTTTGATAAAATTAATTATTTTTACCGCTTCATCCATAACTAATTTTAGATTTGACGGCATTTGCTTCATCGCAAGTGCTTGTCTATGCAGAATACAATGGCTGGAACTACAATTAGGCGATTCATTTTTCATTCGTGACACTGCTCCTGCTGTTTTACCTGTCATCGCCTTGGCTCATGGCATCTGTACAAATGTCTAGCTTGTAAGTAGGTAGGTAGGAACTTATCGCTCCGAATACTTATCGTCAACTTACTGACGAGACGCGACGCGCGATCGCCGCTTTTATACTTAGTCCTAGACTCGATCTCAAATATTCTCGAAAATACTCGAGTCGGTGCCTTTGATAAACAAAAAGCAAAAATAAAAAGAGAAATATAAAAATTTCGTTGTAAACAATCTCGACTTTATTTTTTGAAGTTAAGAGTCGAAAGTCGCTTTTTGACAACTATAGTAGCGTCTAATTCAGAGGCGGCTTTTATCAAAGGGACTGCGCGCTCACAAGTATACATGTTGATACCAAACTTATGAGATATTGTACCAGCTATTGTAACACATGTTTATACAAATACAAATAAATAAATAAATATACCTACGCGCGGTGCATTGCGGTGGTACCCACCCAGGCAGCCTCTCACATATGAGAGACCTACCACCAGTAAAAAGTAGCTTGTAACATAAGGCAGATAATATTTAAAATTAAAGAGTCGGGGTGTAGTGGGGACATCTTGCTGTCTCTTTCACATGCGCACATTGTAATGTATAATAACCCTAGTGACGTCACTATCTTGGTTTTGCATTTCTTTCCTGTTACCCCCACTACTAGATTTAAAACGTTTCTAACTTGTTGGTCCATTGAAATGTTACAATTTAAGGAACGAATATTGCATTTTTAGAGGACGCAATTTTATTTTTGAGACATGTTTGGGGGATCAATAGAAGCTTAACCTCAAGTTTGTGGAGTCGCCACCCTTGTCCCCCCCGCCGCCATCTTGGAAAAAGGGGTGAAAACACTTTTTTCGCGATATCTCAGAAACTATGCGTCTTACAACAAATTTGTACGTACATAATTTGTAGCAAATTGTTTTGCCTACAAATATGTTTATATAACTTTTTGCCCTAAATTAAAAATTAAAGAAGTTATAAGCAAAAAAGCGAGTAAATTTTTATAAAAAAATATTTTTTGCTCTATAACATTTCCCAAAAATAAAATTGCGTCCTCTAAAAAATGCAAAGCTCATGTAACATTTCAATGGACTATGTTTCATTCTGAATGGATTGATAAATTTCTTTGTTTGTTAGACCATAGCCTATGGATACGTTATGATAAATACAATAAAAAATAGGAGTCAAATACCCTTTGCTCGGTGTCATTACAATGCGTGTCGTTGATCCTGCGACATAGGAGTTGCAGTGGTGGAAGTGAGGGTGAGGCAAAAAGTTTTCTATATAGGTCAAGTTGCGTGTCAGAAAATTGGGGGAAACCATCGTTAATGCTATGGTATAATACAACTGATCAGGACTAAAATTAAAAATATAATATTAAATTTGGCCCAAGGTTTCCACAAAAAATTAAATACACCCCCATCCCAGCTGAATCAATAAAATTTGTCGCGGCCTTCAAACTAAGAATAATGAAAAGTACGAATGACGCACTGAATAAATTTGCAAGTTTATATAAATATAAAACAATACACGCACTTGAGTCAACCAAATCGGTCCATAAGATAGCTTCCCCGCCTTCAATGGTAAACACTTCTATATTTCGCCACGATTTCCAACCGTACATTTCTTGCCAGGTCCTAAAATGTCAAAAAATATAGTATACTTAGTTATTTAGTGCCCATAAACACTGTTACAATTAAAAAATAATGTGTTAAAGGAATGTGTACGAAAAGCCGAAATATTATTTTTATATACAAAATTTGAGATAAATATAAAGTCAACAGGAATATTTAATTCGATACTGTCTGATCCCTTGTCGGATGAAGCTAAATCCTTGTATAAATATGTTATGTTAGGTATTAAGAGACACAGCGGTGACTAGTTATACCGCGTGATATTGACATATTGTAAATTACTTCGTCCACATGTTCGTAACCGCCCCAGGAAACATTGTACCAAGTTAGATAAAAATCCACCTGATAGTTTTGTCAAAAATGACGATTTTGTATTTCGTAATTTTCGATCACTCTGTACATGCACGAGTAGTTTTGCCGCTCAGCTGACAAAAGACTTTGACCCCGCAAACATAAAACTTGGCGAAATAGAGATCCCTCAATATGGTCTACACTACAATAATTATTATTAATGTAGCCTAGAACATGATCGTTATTTTATAAGTAAGTAATAATGATTAACTGGTGTATTTTTTAGTAAGCATTTACTCAAATACATACACTAATTACTAAGCACTCTCAAAATCCAATATACACATTAAAAGGTTTCTTGAATATTGGAAATACATACACGGCATTTTAATTGCACAATACATAAACTTTAATTGTAATCATAATCATAGGCCACCAAAAAAAAATCGATCACGTGACAATCGGTCCAAATAAGTATACATGAATAAAACTATGCATCAAGAATAAAATTTCTTTCAGCTTTATTTTTACACAGCTTGCAGTCAATTTTAAGTATTGTTTGAATCCAACACGCAATATTTCAATTTAACATTTCCAAAACAATTTTACGTAAACGTATCCTAACGCGCCATGTTCCTTCTGTACTTTGCATTTACTATAATCACTTGTTGCCAGATCATACATCTTGTTATTATTATGTCATAATATGCAACTGTCCCTTTTTCGCCCTTGGATTGAGTATAATTATAAGAAAGTGACAGCATACGAAACATTGTTGAAGTAGTGTTGTGAAATTATTCGAGGACACTTAATCGATATTTTTTTATCTCAATATTATTTAATATTATAAATATGGATCTAAATCAAGCTTTACTATAGTGTGAGTTGACTGGAAACTTAATATTATGTCAGAAATATCATGTTAATTCGTTTTTGTCGCTTACGGTTGATTTTAATAATTTGGAACATCTTCAATAATTAAAACCCAACGTAAGGAAAAAAAATCAAACCGTATTCAATTCTTTTTTAAGAATCCCTGACGTAAAGGGTGGTAGAAAGTTCACCTAACGTCAAGTAATATTGCCATTGACGAAATTATTAAAAATAAGAATTTAAGTAATTCCAGCAAATGAGCAAGCAGATCATTTTATGGTAAATGGTCACTGCCGCCCATGAACAGCCTCGACTCATGTATCATGAATGTGTTACCGGACCATGACATTGCGAAGGGAGCGGGAAGGAAAAAGCCGGCAATCTTACTCACCGACCGAAACGCGACAGCGAAGCTGTCGCTTCAAATCATTCACCTGTGAGACAGCGGTACCTCCCCGGACGAGCCTGTCCATTCATGCTGAGTATCGGGGTGCCCTTCGCTCTAGGATATCCGGTGTCGTCCACAATGCGTGTGACGTTAATTGAGGGGTTTTTAGCATACGGATATTCTGGAGTAGATATTGTTAGGGACCGATCTCGGCCACAATATCCGCTTTTATACCGGGCTGGAAGGCCAGAGACACTGATATACCCCTTTCGACCCCCCGATACCCCCCCGAGGTATCGAAAGGGGAGCTCAAAGCTTTTTCTCTTGAACAAAAAAAAGTGCACAAAGTTATCTGACTAATCCCGAAAAATTACAATAAATTGACAATATTTAATGTTTCGAAAGTAAACTTTGTGAAATCTTAATTTTATACAAAATACACCTATGTATTCGCAGCTGTAGATTGTTTTATTAATTAACTACTTACGGGTAAAATTGCTTAGAAAAGTAAAGTTGACACATTCGACTAAACTACAAATAATCGATATCGATTTCGAGATATCTTAATCACGGCCCTTATTTTAAATTACCAATCACATAAAGATTTTTTTACGCCAATCAGAGTATCTCATTTGAAATACTATTATCCAATCCAGTTACGTAATTACTGCATCAACCAATCCATCCAATCAATCCATAGGGATCTTACATTTTTTAGCAAATCCTAATGTATGGTGGCGCGGGCGGCGCGGCGGTAAGCTCAGTGTTCGGTGTACTCGGGTACAATAATTGGTAATGTAAACAAAGACGCGCGCGCGCAGAACTCACCATTTTGATAGTTTTTAAATTCTGTTGTTATTAGTATTTAGTGTTAAGTGAATAGTTATGAGTGTTCAAGTGATAGAGACACATATTGGAATTAAGTACGTTATCATTAGGTGTTAGGTTTAGTGTTTTAAGTGTTCTTTTTAATATTAAAGTTTTAGTATTAGTGTTTATAAGTACATTTTAGTTAGTATTATTTTGTTTTTTTTTTATTATTAATTTACTTTACGCGTATTCTTAATACAATGACGAATACTTCTAGTACTGTGGAATACACAGATATGGTGTTATTGTATGGCGAGTGTAATCAAAACGCCGCGCGCGCCGCCCTGGCCCTCAGAACATATTGTGAGAGATTTGGTGTAGCTGTACAAAGATTAAGGTTCAGTGGTCAGTACTCAGTTGTTGCCCCAGACGCACGAAGATGTTCCTCCCCGTCGTATTCGAATTAACTTAGAGGAGCGGATTTTGAATTGCTTCCGGGGCAACCCAAACATGAGCATAAGGCAGGCTGCACGGCAATTCCGTGTGAGTTATTTTGCTGTGCACGGGATATTAAAAACAATTTAATTTGTTCTGTGATTACTATGAACAATTTGTGACATGGGAAGATAGTTCTCGCCTTTGGTTCTCGCGATCGCAGCGCCGCGCTGCATGTACTAGCAGGTCGGCTGTTTTCATAAACGCGGGAATATTGCGATGTTGCCGCTCCACTCCGTGCGGACGCTGTAAATCAGGTATAGAGCCACAAAGTTATCTAGCCCGGTGGCCAAAAGTGGAAACAATAACGTCATTTGAAATGTCAGTCTATCTGCCAGTCGCTGACATATATGCCATTGGTTGTTTACTCAATGTATTTATTTTTACTGTATTATTTAAAACTAGTGAAATATGCCGAGAACTTGATAAAGTGACACTAGAAACGTTAGACTTCAGGTATTACATTTTATGAAGGAAGAAAAGCATCTCAAGCACCAATAATACCCTTAGAAAAATTGTATCAACGCGTAGTTGCCGCCACAGGTCTGTGTTGTCAGCTTTTCAAAATAAATACCACATAAACAAAATTTTGTACGTACTAGTACAATACATGTAAGTACATATAATGAACTAGAATTTATCATTACGTTCGTGGGGGCCTGTTGATGAATGGACCAGACGCGACTGCCAACATGTTCACGGTGGTCGTAGGCTCGAATCCCAGGTCACAAATCTGACTTTTCGGAGTCATGTGGGTATTGATAGTCAATAAACACGCACTAAAACGGTGGAGGAACACATAGTAAGGAAATCTACATAACATAGCGATTTATAAGAATATCTATGGTATGTAAGTCCACCAACCCGCATTAGGCCAGCATGGTGGACTATATGGCCTATGATATGGCCTAACCACCCTCAATGGCACTCTCGATTGTAGAATTGGGCAGTTCCCAACAATGGGACATATAGTATATGGGCTGATACAGATACACTTGTTTAAGGGTATGGGGAGCGATTTGTTAGAAATCTTGGGAAGGAAAAATAACATGCAAAGGAAACTGGTCCACTAATTTTCCTGACACTATTGATCGAATTGAAAAATCTTACTTCACCCACTTTATTGCTATATCTATTTTTAATGGCAATACCAAATTCGACAACAGCGACTCTCTCACCGGGTCAGATAAGTTTGTGGGACAGTAAGTGTAATATTATAGGACGTTCAAATTAAATGCCATTATTTTGACTTATAATTTGTTTGAAAAATCAACTTTTTTGTTTCTTCTTCAACGACAACTCCTATGCGTGCAAATAATATAACTTACTACGCGATGCACATGGTTTAATTTATTGTAGGGGGTGTCAAAATCACGCTGTATATGATGTGCCCCAATGAGAGTGATATAAATATTTATATTTGAAAACCTCTTAAACAAATTTAAGAGCGTTTATACCTTCCGCGCGCTTTTTGGCTTAAAACAGGACTTTTCAAACGAGTTAATAGCCACCAATAAACAATTTCAAGGAAAAATAATTAGTACTAATTTTAGAAAACGTTGTCATCTAGGGATTTTGGTGGAAAACATTATAGATTGATGGATAATTTGTGAGTACTATAAGGATTACTGAACACAAGTTTCGTTATTTAGGCTTTAAATGGCAATTTAGAAGCTTAAGATATCCGAAATCACTAAATATAAGAAGAAAATAAAAATATTATCAGACTAATAAGACCCTTATGGAGGGATTTTGCTGAAAAAAATAATCTTTTTGTGTTTAGTTCCTGAAAAATAAAAATTTAATTTCCTCCCACAAACCCTAGCAAAACCCAAGCCATTATTGTGGGGAGCCCAAGAACCATCTGTAAGGTCGACTGGACACTTTTGCCTCGCGTGTTGCTTGATGGGGTTCCTATCCCATTCAGTGACACCGTGAAAAACCTTGGCGTAATTATCGACCGCAGTATGTCTTGGGGGCCTCAGTTGATGGCTGTCAGTCGCAAAATATTTGCCACTGCGGGGTCTTTGCGTAGGTTGCGCAACTTTCTTCCAACTGCCTCTAAAATTGCGCTTGCACAGTCTCTCTTGCTTCCTATCCTCGACTATGCCGACATCAGCTATCTCGATCTTACCGAGGCCCAGCTAGACAAACTTGAGCGCCTTCAAAATTTTTGCATTAGGTTTATATTTGGACTTCGTAAATATGACCATGTTTCCGAATTCCGTACTAAGCTCAAGTGGCTTCCTATACGACATCGCCGGAATGTTCATATTCTGTCTCTTCTCTACAGTATTCTGTTTAATCCCTCGGCTCCGCGCTATCTTCAGGAACGTTTTAGTTTCCTCTATACTGCAAATTCTCATTCCCTTAGGTCGTCAGAGAATCTGATGTTGAAGTTTCCGGCACACAAGACATCGTTCTACGATCGCTCCTTTACCGTGGAGGCAGTGCGTTTGTGAAATGCGTTGCCTCTCAGTATAAAACGGTCGCCCTCCTTGGAAACTTTTAAAACGAGGGTGAAAGCACACTTTCTGGCAAGCTAAAACTGTGTCCATACTTGACTATTAATATGTATTTATATATTTATTTTTATTATATTAAATGTATTCTGTATGTTAATAATGCATCGTCTTTTTTTGTAGTATATGTATTTATGTATTGTTTATGTAAGTTTATCTTATAGTATTATAATAGCACCGTCCATGGTAACCACTTTCTCCTCTTCTTGCACGGTTGTCTGGAAGAGATCGCTTTTAGCGATAAGACCGCCGTTTTAAAACACTTTGTTTTCTCGATTTAAATATTTTTTTTATTTTTATTCTTGTAAAAATATTTTTTGTGGTGTTTTAAATAAAGAGTTATTATTATTATTTAAACAATGCGAAATTATTCAGAAACTCTCGTCAAGAACATATTTTTTTTTCACCAACTTATCGTACATATTTTTTTATAGCAATTGCATATTATAATAGAAGAACATCTTATCAATAAATTACCATTTTTATATTTCAACAAAATTAGTTTTCATGTTTTCTACAAATATTTTAAAAACGACTATAAAACACGCTGTCCGACCTGCATCAAATCAGACCGCCGCAAGGCCTTCTAGAGGTAGGATGTTTCGCTCGTCGCTCCGGCCTGGGGTCCTACTATATAAATCCGAAACGAAGTTTGAAACTTCGTGACGTTTTTCGTTTCGAAACCTACTCTGTAACACGAAATTCGAATCTTTGGATCGAAGAATAAATTATTCAAATATATCGGCAATACGAACATTTATTTTTTTTATTTTATTTATTTAAACACTTTGTACATATTAATAGTACAGGCGGACTTAATGCCTAAGGGCATTTTCTACCAGCCAACCTTAAGGTAGTGCAGAGAGACGGAAGCAGGTGCTTATTAATTTATAAGGAAATAAATGAGAAGAGAATATATATTTATAAAACATAAATAAATAATAATATTTATACGAATATATATCTATTTAATTATTATTATTTACCAATACAATTATATATATACCTACACATACATACATACACATACATATAATATATATATATATATATATATATATATATATATATATATATACACACATACATATATATAAACAAGTAAATAAATAAATACCTACATTAGTGGTGAGAATCTGCTACTTCGGCGAGGAGTAATTGTCGAACCTTAATCTTGAAAGCCTGCCGTGTTGTGCACGACCTGATTGAGGAGGACATTTTAGAAGGAGATTGCTAGACGAGCGCAGATTTCTAGAGTGAGTATCACTGAGGTAAATGAATTGCGGAGACAGATAAGAAGGAGGGGAAGGAGACTTTAGAATAGAGAAAAGGGTAGTGAGGGCACGCAACGAACGGCGCTGCCGGATGGGAAGCCATTTTAACTGCGATCGGTAGGAAGAGATATGGTCAAACTTGCGAAGATTAAAAACAAATCGAATGCAGTTATTTAGAAGACGGTCGAGTTTGTTGAGTAAATCTGCATTCAGATCAAAATAGCACACATCACCATAGTCGATAACCGGAAGGATTAAGGTTTGCACTAGCATAGCCTTGGTTTTAAATGGTAGGAAATTCTTCAGGCGATAGAGAGAACGAAGAGTACCGATCACTCTCTGACTGACAGAAGTCACCTGGGGTCGCCAGCTCAGGGTAGCGTCGATGTGTAGTCCGAGATCCTTTACACTAGGGCACCAAGGTATGACAGAGCCATCAAAAATAGCCGAAGGGATGTTTAAAAAATTCAGCCTGCTAATCATTCTCGGGCTGCCAATGATGATGGCCTGGCATTTCGTCGGATTAACAGATAGCCCGAAACTATGTGACCAACGTTTGATATGTTCGAGGTCTCTGTTAATCCTATCCACAGCAGTGTGTACACAGTCGACGCCAGCCTGATAGTATAACTGCAAGTCATCAGCATACAGATGATACGCACATTGAAGGTTAAGGGTTATGAGGTTTATGAAAATAGAAAATAACAACGGAGAAAGTATACCGCCTTGAGGGACACCAGACTCAATCTTGCACCAGTTGGACTCGGAGTCGTTTATACGCACCGACTGCTGGCGTCCCTGAAGATAGGATGAGAACCAATCCAATTCCACTGGAGAGACCAAAAGATGGGAAAGGATAGCTAAAAGGATGTCGTGACTGACAGTGTTGAAGGCATTTGAAAAATCCACCAAAGCCAATACGGTGACTTTGCCGGTTTCCATGCCCGCCCTTATGTCGCCAGTCACTTTGAGGAGCGCGGAGACGGTGCTGTGACCTGGCCTAAAGCCAGATTGAAGTGGGCACAACAAGTTTTTGACGTGGACGTGCTTAAAAAGTTGCTTGTGCGCACAGGCCTCCAGCACCTTGGAAAGGAAAGGGAGAATAGAGATGGGACGGAAGTGATTGACGAGAGAAGGATTGGGGATTTTGGGGAGCGGAATAACAAAGGCGTTTCTCCACTGAGATGGGAAAACGCCAGTGCTTAGGGAAAAATTGATAATGTGGGAGATTGGCGAAAGAAGATGGTCAAGGACTGCGACTATCATCCGGCGGCTAATGTTGTCGTAGCCAGTTGCGTTGGATTTGATCGCAAGGATTATCTTTTTGATATCAACAGGTGGAACTGGAGAAAACTTGAAAGGGTTAGAGGTAGGCCTCGGAAGCTCAGCTATAAAATCCAATGTACAACGCTTGGTTTGGTGACTCATTAAGGTGGAAGTGGAGAAATGTTGATTAATATCATCCAATCCGACGGTTGTACAATGAAAGTCTGTCATTTACAGAGTAGGTACATTCGTATCGTCACAAACTTCGTTCGTCCGAAGTTTCGAACTACGTTTCGGATTTATATAGTAGGGCCCCTGGCTGCAGTCGATTTTTGCCGTGCGTATTAAAAATAGCCACGCGTGTACTGCGATTGCCACATCTTAGTACTTTGGTAGTATTTTTTTTTTAAATTACCTTCAATGATTTTGTAGTGAGTATAAATTATGTTTCAGATAATATAATAGGATGTAATTCCGAGGCTAAATTATGTTATGTATTGTAATATAAAATTAAATATAAATTAATAAATTTATTTCGTAATGGTAAGGGGTTGTAAGGCCCCTAACTCTATTCATTTGTTCGAACACGAAATGATTAATAAAACGTCCGTAGTGTCTACTGATTAGCCGCGTACTGACTGACCGAGCAGCCTCGCGAGGCCTGCCGCGCGAAGCAAATGCTCGGCTAGTCGGGACGTGCCTCGCCCGAGGCAAACGCACACGCCGCGCCGCGCCGCCTCGCCCGAGCGTGCCGCGGCCCGAGCCGAGCGTTGTCGGTTTTTTGTCCATGCTCAAAGGCGCCTCGGTACGTTTGCCGCGCTCAATCGCAGGTTAGCGCCATGGATAAAGAACAGTGTCTTAAATTAATACAACTATACGGTGAATATAGAAGACTTTGGGATGCGCAATGTCCCGAATATACTAATTAGAGGATTAAGAGAAGATGCATGGAGAATAAGTTAGAAAATGAACATTCCAATAGCTGACTTGAAGAAAAAAATCTAACCTGTTTTGGTATAATAGTTTCATCCAAAAACGTTTAGGTTTCCGTTTTTTTTACTTTACAAGCCGTAAAATTATTAGAATGGCAGTGGTGGCGGTAGCTTTCCGAACGTACTGCTTCATAACTTCTCTTGAGCAAAACTGGCTCGGCTATGCCGCGCGAAGCTGCCTCGATCCAAAAAATGTACACATCGAGGCTGCCTCGCGAAGCAACCGTCCCGCAGCAAACGTCTGAGGCTGCCGCGCGAGGCTGCGCGGCTAGTCAGTACGCGGCTATTGAACACTGATTTGAATGCAACTTAACAATGTAATAATAACGAAAATATGATTCTCTTTTAGGTACTAAAAGAGAAGGGGCAAACATGTATGGACTCCAGCTTATCGACTAATAACGACAAGCGATATGTCAATGAAAAGGTCTTTTCAGATGCTACAACTTGTTCTATGACAACAAAACCGAAATCGCTGTATTTTAGAAAATATAGCTACTTAAAGACTGCAGGAAAATCACGCGAAAGGGCCTCGCTATTGTGAGCAATAACAACAAGCGATGCGTCATTAGAAAGGTCTTCTGAAATACTATAACTTCTTCTACGGCGGCCAGTATCAAATCTCTGCGTGGAAAAAAATATCGCTGCGTAAAGGTAACGCAAGGATGATAATATGCATATGGATTCATATCCTGTTGACCAATAACGACGAGCGATATATCATTCGAAAGCTCTCTTTATTTTCAATAACTTCTTCTTTGCCAAGAAATCCCGATTCACTGTATGAAAAGAAGTATATCGACATAAAGATATCGCGAGGCTCATATGTATGGACTCAAGCCTATCGACCAATAACGACGAGCGATATGTCAATGGAAAGGTCTTTTCGGGTGCTACCACTTCTTCTATGACAACAAAATTGAAATCGCTGTATTTTAGAAAATATAGGTAAATAAATAAATAAATAAATAACACCCAACAGTCACATACATAGTCCTGACCCCACACTAAGATCGAGTCTTGTGTCGTGGGTATCAGGAACTACGAGAGACTTTTCGGTCTCACAAACACCCAGACCCGAAAGAAATATTTGTGGGCCACACAAACATTTCTCTCGGTGCGGGGATCGAACCCGCGGCCTCTCGTTTCACAGGCGGTGTCTAACCGTCAGCGCCACGGAGGTTGTCAAAGGTACTTAAAGACTGCAGCAAAATCACGCGAAAGGGCCTCGCCATAGTGAGCAATAACAACAAGCGATACGGCATTAGAAAGGTCTTCTGAAATACTATAACTTCTTCTACGGCGGCCAGTATCAAATCTCTACGTGGAAAAAAATATCGGTGCGTAAAGGTAACGCAAGGATGAAAATCATCAAGACATCAAGGAGAGGGGTTCATTTTGGTCATTTATTTTTATACGGCATTCCTACCATTGATTGCTCCATGAAAAATAATAAAAGAACACGTAGTGCCGTACAAAAATAGTGCGTCACAAAGTCGGAAGATCGTTAGATATTCCGGCAAATTTGTCGGTAAATTTGGTCATTTGATTTTAAACGGCATCGGTTCCATACAGTCGCAATACCTCTTCTAAACCATTATTCCGCAACGCCGTACAAAAACCATGCGACAAGGGAGAAAAATCAGCGGTTGCAACCCACTCCCCTTCAGTGGTCCGGGAGGTGATTTGAAAAAGTACGGTATCGGTTTCATAACATTACGTAGCACTCAAAATTACTATTTCAAAAAAAGCCGTCACTAAATTATTGTTAATTTGAATGTATACATAAATTTCTCATAAATTTGACTTTTAAAGCTGAATGGTCATTTGATTCTGTACGGCAACCTGTTTTTTAACATGATATTGCTAAATACAATTGTTATATAGTATTGCCATTCAATAAAAAATGTTTAAAAAGAAATTGAGAGGAAAATAAAATATGAGTTTTCAAAAGTTTAAATTATCGTAGATCAGTGAAATGCAGCAACTTTCTAAATATTATTGTTGTTTTAAATAGTTCCCAGGTAAACGAATGAAGAAAAAATTATGCCGTACATTTTAATGCAGAATATAATTTTTGGCTGATTAAAATGGCACCACCATTTCAGGAGTACTTTATGGTCATGTGATACTACACGGCATTAACATATTTTTTAAGAGAATAATTGATAACATGTATAAATCATTATGCTAGCTTTTAAAGTGAAACTGAGTGTATATTATATCCAAAAATTGAAGACTATCAAGCTTAGTATTTTTGTAATCTTTTCGATGTCATATACTGCAAACATGGACATATTTTTTGAATTGTGTTATTAAATATAATAAATGATTTATTATATACAAAAATGATAAAATAGGTAGGTATGTCTTTCAAATTTTAATTCAATATCTGAATTAGCGACTGAGTCGGTATCGGAATCAACGTCTTCATCAACGTCTGAATCATCTTCTCGATCACCTTCTGAAACGTATGTGTCAACATATGTGTCATCTTATTTTGCGGACAAATAAAATAAAAGAAAGGAATTAATAATTATAAGTTATTGTTATGTTTATTACCTTTTATCAATGTGAACCTTCAGATATGTACGGCATTGACTTTTTATAGACGATTGCATTAAATACAAATTAAGTGTCTAAATGATGTACAGTAAATATCATACTAAATATCATCCTAAAGTATGTTTTGTTACATGGATTATTTGAGAGTTATTTTCCGCTCTACAGACCTTTGGATCACAAAAAATGTACGGCATGTGAAAAAATGTTATCTATGTCTAAAATACTTTCAAAATAAATTAATCTCATGTTGTGTCAAATCACCTCCTGGACCACTGAAGGGGAGTGGGTTGCAACCGCTGATTTTTCTCCCTTGTCGCATGGTTTTTGTACGGCGTTGCGGAATAATGGTTTAGAAGAGGTATTGCGACTGTATGGAACCGATGCCGTTTAAAATCAAATGACCAAAACCGACAAATTTGCCGAAATATCTAACGATCTTCCGTCTTTGTGACGCACTATTTTTGTACGGCACTACGTGTTCTTTTATTATTTTTCATGGACCTATCGATGGTAGGAATGCCGTATAAAAATAAATGACCAAAATGAACGCCTCTCCTTGATGCTTGTGAAGTCTCATCTGCACTGAGACGGACAGCTTACAAGTGACGGCATAGGACTGAATATTATTATTTTATGCCCCTGTATCTTAGTAAATAGGTCTCCTGGTGGTTCATTTGACCCATCGTTTTTTGCCACGGGCTTGTAGTCTAATATTATATACACGATGTACACATTTTTTGAATTTTGTTCTATTTCGTCAGCCGTCAATGAAAGACAATGGAAAGATAGATCATTTTACGTTGGATGGTAGTTGAAGCTGGACCGTCTTTTACGTCTCCCGTCAAATAAACAAAGATCATCCTATATTGGCTGGACGCATCACGCTTGAACGATACCCAAAAAAAAAAGGTTTTTAGTATCTTCCTTAAAAATTTTCCAACTTTTCTCACTCCTGAAACCTTCCCAGGACTTTCACGAATATTTCAAGACCAAAATAAGCCAAATCGGTCCAGTAGTTTTTGAGTTCATCGATGACATACAAATAAACATTCATTTTTATATATATATATATATATATTACTAATATATAAATCATAAGTTACATTTCAATTGAATATTAGAATTTTGAAGCGCACGGATCAAAGTTGGTTGAGCTGACTGTATAGCGAGCGGACGCGGCAGCTCTACGCACACAGCTTTGGTCGCTTATGTGTGCGTGAAATTAACGAAGAAATACCTATAGTTGACTTTGCGCGCAAGGTGTAAACGCTCTTAAGAGTTTTTTTTTTCTCTTCGTGGCAATTCACTGTTTGTGATTCTGCCATTGTGAAAGTATTTAAAAAGAAATAAATAATGCTGTTTTTTTTTTAAAAATATTTATGGCAAGACTAAGTAAAAGTTCCTACCTACCTACAGAATTCAGATGCTTTGGTGTCTGTCTGTCTGTTTTTTTATCTGTATCAACCCATACACGTTCCACTGCGGGGCACGGCTCTCCTTTACAATCGAGAATACGATTGAGAGGTGTTAGACCATATAGTCCACGACGCTAGTGCGGGTTGGCGGACTTACAAACCATAGAAATTCTTATAAATCGCTATGGTATGCAGGTTTTCTCACAACGTTTTTCTTCACCGTTAAAGAGCGTTGTGATTGTCCATGAATACCCATATGAATGAAAAGTCAGATCTGTGTCCTAAGATTTACTTTTACTTAGTCTTGCCATAAATATCGTTACGAAGAAAAATTGCATTTTTTAACTGTCCGTAATATTTATTATTACATATTACAGTGTGTTAGTTGTAATCACAGAGTTCTAATACATTAATATATGTATAGGTAATATATTTTTCTATTTGTAGCTTGTTTTTTGATTTGTAGCTATGTTTTATGATATTTTTAGTTATATGGTTATTACATATCTTTTTTTTTATTGCATTGAATGGCGACACGAAGATGCCGTTCGCCTGATGGTAAGCGATGCGACCGCTCATGAACAGTAGCAAAACCAAACAACACCTTGAATTACAAAACAATGCTTGGCATTCCACTGCGCTCGCCATCCTGAGACACAAGATGTTAAGTCTCAATATGTCCAGTAGTTACTCTAGCTACAATGTCCATCAATCCGAAACACAACAGTGCATTTAAACTGCTGTTTGACGGGAGAAATAGACATTGCGGTGGTACTCACCCAGGCAGCCTCTCACATATGAGAGACCTACCAGTAATCTGTAGAAGGATTAAAAAAATAAAATAATCCTAGTGATTTTTTTTTTTATCTGGAACTATGCCAATTTGGAGCGTCATGGCTGCACAAAACAAACCAACGTAAGATCAACTTCACCTATGTACCCACCATAAAAAAATGAGTTTGAATTATTCCTGCATTTATTAAAATAATTATTGAAATTTGAATTTGAATATTTATTGAAATTTACTGCCATCTAGCGGCTATTTTAAAACTCGCGGTCTTATTTGTGATCATAGATGGCGCTTACATGCTGTAAGTTTTAAATGTCTGTAGTATTTTTTCTTATCAAATAAAAAAAAGTTTATTTTTTGTGAAGCATGATTGTTTGACCTAAAATGATTATTTTAATATTTTTGTTTTTCTGATCTGTTTCAGAAGCGTGACTGTTGGATGTGAACGATATTTTAGTTTTGGTAGAGGAATGGATTTGCAAAGCGGAGGTCCCAGGTTTATTTCCAGGAACCACACATCTTATAAGAAAAAGTTATGTGTAACATATTTTAAACATAGTAAAAGCAGACTTCATAAGAAAATTGCAAATTTAAAAAATCTTAATTACAATTTTCAATGTGCATATATATTTTTTTATTATTTTTTTAAAATTGAGGACCTCCAACGAAGGATACACGACATATAATGAAGACAATGGTATAGCATTGTTGTGGTTTACATTTCGACGTGATCTTCAATTATAGGACACCACAGCATGCAAATTTAAATAATTATACAATGACAAAATATATTAAAAATAATTAAGACTGAATTAAAAATTAAGTGATGAATTTCAATTTAAATTTAAAAAATATATATATTTTTTATTTAAATTTATTAATTAAAATTAATTAATTGAAATTAATTTAATTAAAAATTAATTAATTAAAATTAATTTAATAAAAAATTAATTAATTAAAATTAATTTAATTAAACATTAATTAATTAAAATTAATTTAATAAAATATTAATTTAATTTATTAATTAATTTTTAATAAATTAATTAATTAATTTTGATTAAGGTCTAACACTATTCCCAATATAAAAGTATGAATGTTAGGCTTTTTCAATATTTTAAAATCATGTTGCTCAGCAGATTGGAACTATATAACAAAGTACTCTGTGATTGGAACCCATGATTTTCGTTTAACAATCCGTACTATTTCTAAGTCATTGTTACTTATGAAAATGAGTCTCTTACATATTACCATTAAATTTTACCAACATTGTATTTAAGAAAATGAATATATTCCGAAACAGTCATTAAACGATGTATAAGTGTAACAAAAAAAAACCTTAATTACAACTATAATTAGCTTAAATAGACTTAATTAAATAATAGTAAAAAAAAAATAGTCTTAATTTAGACGCGACATCGACATTTAATATTACACGTACAAGTTGTCAGAAACCTTGTGTAAACCTGTTTACTACATTACTATTTAAGCCAATTTCATCATTCCATATTTACCCTTCTATCTCCCCTAATACTCCTACTAGCGTGATGATATTTGGAAGTATTATAGCTTAAGAACTAAGAAATACATTAGCGTAAATTTTATCAAAATTGGTTCAATAGTTTCGCAGTAAATTAAGTTTAAATCAGAGCCAAGTTAACTACATTTACACAAACGGATATATTGCGAAGGCCAAGACGTAATCGGCATAACTATTATTACGGAAGGGATAATTCCGGAATCCTAATTAGAATTTATTCCATTATAAATCCGTTATATATGAATTTTAATAATTATTCTGAGATCAATCATGTTATTGATCACTTGGTGCGTTAAAAATCCGGTTACATGTATTTATATGCATTAGATATTATTTATGACATGCGTAGAGGCCTGTTGGTAATGGACTAGATGCGGCTGCCAACATGTTCACGGTGGTCGCTGGTTCAAATCCCAGGGCACATCATTTTCTGAGTCATGTGTGTATTGATAGTCAATCACCACGCACTATAACGGCGAAGGAAAACATCGTGAGAAAACCTGCATACGTTAGCGATTTGTAACATTTCTATAGTATGTAATATCCAAAGGCCAGCGTGGTGGACTATATGGCCTAACTATTCTCAATCGCACTCGAGTTTGTAGAGTACGTCCATGGCCTACAGTGGGACGTATATGGGCCGATACAGTACAGTACAGACTCTATTTATACATATATAAACTCACGCCTTTTTCCCAGAAGGTGTGGGCTTGATTGGAGCGATTATTATTATTTTACTAGCTGTCGGACCCGGCTTCGCCCGGGTGCAGATAGCTTTTGAGTCCAGAATCGATTTGGCAACAACATATTATTTCGCGTAATAACTATATTTCCCGCCCCGTTCTATCCGGTTTATGTCCCGTCTCATTCAGTCACATGATGAAATTTTAATTATCATTTATTTTCAGTTTTTAGTATTAGCTTTATTGAAAAAATTATTTTTTATTAAATACAATATTTTGTAAATGTGTAATTCGTTGGTGGGAGAAGTCGTGGGAGGCGCCTGACGTGACAGCCTAGTGGTGGCATGCGCGTTAGCTGCGCGCGGGCATTGCAACATTACTTTATTTTTCTAAAATAAAAGAATTTTCATAAAATAAATGTAGCCTAAGTTACTCCTTGTTATATCAGCTACTTGACAAAAAAAGTCCCGTCAAAATCGGTCTAGCCATTTCAGAGATTAGCCGGAACAAACAGATAGAAAATAACTTTTCTAAAATAAATGTAGCCTAAGTTACTCCTTGTTATATCAGCTACCTGACAAAAAAAGTCCCATCAAAATCGGTCCAGCCATTTCAGAGATTAGCCGGAACAAACAGACAGACAGACAGACAAAAAATTTTAACGATATGTAGTAGGACATTTTTTTTTATTTTCACTCTTAAAACAGACACTTCAATTTTATTTATATGTATAGATAAACCATAGACGTAGTATCAATAGACTTGACATGCATTTGACATATACCGGGTATCTCAAGACTGCTACCGAAAACGCAGCCGGGTGGTAGTTTTAGTGACTACAAACACAATGCAACTAAAAATTTCGCAAAGAAACGCGACAATGACTTTTTATGATTTTTTAAATATCGTCATTTTTGGGTGGTAAATCCATAGTTTTTGCTAAAATTATAATTTAAACTCTTTTATACCTTAGAGTATTTATAAATAAAAGGGTATACACTATTATTTTAGGAAAAAATGTATTTACCACCCAAATATGGCCATAGGAAAAAAAATAACAAAAAAAAATTGTCGCTTTTTTTTGAAACTTTTTCTGTTGCATTGTGTCTGAAGTCGCTTAAACTACCACCCGGCTTCGTTTTCGGTAGCAGTCTTGATATACCCTGTATAGTCCATCTCACTTAGACTTATGCATAAACCTTACAAAATGAAAGTGACAAAACACAATTTGCGGTCCTTGTCATAGTTTCACATAATTTTGTAGGGGAACACTGCGTGTACCCAAACAAATAAGACGTGCGGTTTGTTATAAACTTGAATTACTAAGTATTTTACGAATATTTGCGGTCAAAAATGTATGTAAAAGAGTATTGAAACTGATTATAAGACAAAAGGTATGGTGTGCTGCTTTATTATTGGCTGTGATAGCCGATCTAAACGATAATATGAAAATATAACCTCTCACTGGTAAGTGCATTTTATTTAGTATATTGGTAAAAATAAATGTAGACGTTCATTATTACTAACATCTGCAATTAGTATTTCATAGAATACATTGAAAAATAGGATTATATTTGCATAAAAAATAAAAATGTTTTTTTTTTACTTTATGTCTGTCCCTTACGGTGGAACTCGAATGTCGAGTCCATTTGATACTACGTCCATGAGATAAACTCACGCCTTTTTCCTAGAAGGCGTTGGCTTGGTTAGAGTTTTTTTATTTCTTTATTTTACGTTAAACTGCCATTGTAATATTCTTCTTGGGCTCCTTTATACATACAATTATCAAACACATCATCGCGACTATAAATTTAGAATTTAGATACATAATAAGACCCAAATTCCCACAGACTCCAAGCAAATATTTTATGATAACATATGAAATATTACAACATAATATCTAACCCAATTTTTGACTGATTTATAGAAGTTATATCTTTACTGACTTATTTATTTTATCTTAATTGTTTTTATTTTAGATTTCTATGTTATTAATTTATCTAATTTTAATTAGAGATCGTGGTTATGATAGTATCGATAAAAATCGTGGGAAACTTAGTTTTGTATTTCGGTAAAATATTATTTATCTGCCAGTTCTTGTGAAATATTTGCATGGGGTAGATGCAACATAAACTTTTCGTGTTTATTTAATATAATATCTATATCTATTGCTGAAAACTCCATCAAATTCAATTGAATAGTTTAAAAGATCTAAGTGCACAGACAACGGAATCGACTTCATTTTACACTATGTAATGATATTGAACAGTGAATATTGGAACTTACCTGTACCGTCGACATCTTTGCTTCTTCATCTCACAAGACAGGTCCCATTTACTAGAATGTATCACTTTGAATCTATTCAGATATTGCTCCGAAGGGTTAGGCAGCCACTCATTCAACTGAACCCCAAATCTATCCCAAGTCTTCGCCTCCAAATCCCTTGTCAAGTGCATCGTGTACCAAATCACAGGCAATTTCGGAAGGAATCCTTTATTCGCCATTTTTAGCCTCTCCAAAGCTTTGTCTAGGAACCCTATCCGCTCTTCTAATAAGTAATAACAATTGGTTAATGAGAAAAGACTGTCGCTCAAATGGAAAATATCATCGACGTCGGTCATGTCAATAATCTCCGAATATATAATTTGCAATGCGTCCATTACTGAATCGGTCAGCGACATTCTCAGACATAGATGGTTGTCGCATGTATAGTTATTATTTCTTATGGGGCAGCTTACGTCTGAAGTCCAAGACCACGGTCTACCAACATGGCCGGGAGACGCCACTTCAATTAGGACTCTTATTCCTTTGATTTTAGCCCTTTTTACTAAAGCCTTAACGTCTTCTTTCCTATAAACCTTAGATCTACTATAGCCCCCATATTCAAACAATTGTGGGAGTTTTTCGAGGTATAAAGGAAAGCTAGTAACATCAGATATACGCCAGTGCAACGTATTTAGCTTACAAGAAGCCATTCCATCAATCGTTCTCATCAGATCATTAATTGGTATGTAATTTCTTCCTGTGTCTATCATTAGGCCCCGGTATTTATAGCTCGGTGCGTCTTTTATTACAACATTTGTTAAAGTTATCAAAAATCCCGAAGTCTGGTCTAACATTATTAATTGTGTCAGTGTTTCCAATCCATGTCTAACACCGCAAAACGACGCTGAAGATATTTTAATCACAACTTGATTATCTACAGAATCAATTTTAAGGGAATAAGCTTCTTCGGTATCAAGTCTCAGTCTAGGATCAGGGTCATTTTCCACATCAATTTGTATGTTCATTTTCTTAACGACTAAATCTTTTGTTCCGTTCGTATGTCCTATCTTTTCGAGTTTTGCTAAATCTGATATGAAGAGTTTGAACGCCTCAGCTAAATATTGATGAACGGTTTCGGAAGGTACTGATTGGAACTTGTATTCAAGTTTATTTGTTGCTAGAGCCGTGATTCGTTTGCTGTAGAGTGTGTAGCCTATGGGCTGAGGCCATAGTTGGGGGCCCATGCAGATCAACACACACCGACTGTGTGACTCGAAGATCTCTTCTTCATTGATTGGTTTGTTTAGTTTCTCACATAGCCCGTTTACACATTGCCAGGAATTTGGCTTGTATATTCTGCAAATATTATCTAGATGAGTAGAGATTTGAAAAACTACCAAGCAATAAGTTATTTTTATAAATAAAAGAATATAAGAACTAATAAAAACTCTCACTATGCTGCAATGCAAAATATCAAAATAATAAATTAGATTTTATGCTTATTGCCTTACTCCCTATTCCCTTTCGGTGTGGTAAAGGTAATAACTACAAAAATTAAATTTTTGGAAGCATATGTCATGTATTTAGACCTACAAATATGTAACTTATGGAAACTTATTGGGCTGTATATTTATTGATAGGTCAGCTCATAAAGAAACCTACCTAACTTCAGCAACCAGTTTCTCAATATCAATAGTCTTCTTAAAACCATAATTAGGTTTGGTGTAAGAGGCTGAAGCTAAAATGCAGATGAGTATTAGCAACATAACGCAGCTAACTACGATGGCGTAAACTATCCAGTTGAAATGAAACAGCATTCTGGAAATAAGCAATTGTGCAATGAAAGCTTCAAATTATGATATTTAGACCTTAAATTAGCCAATTGCACAAAGCTCCTGTTCCAAAGAAATAAAGTAGGGAATGAGAATTAGTCATATTAAAATTTAAAAACGCTAGTTGTATTAACCTTTTCTATTAATAACATTTGCCTTTTCCTTGATGTAATCATCATAACATGTAATATTGTAAAGCACAACTTTTCTTTTGCAAGAGTGTCACGTTTTGTGATTGCTTTTGCATATTTGGCTTCAAGCAGGCTACGACGTTAGCCTACGATAAAGCTTGGAAATGGTAGAGCCGTGGCTCTATCATCATGATGATCCATCATTATACTGACAACAGCGTGCTGTCGCGTTTCGTCCGTGAGTGAGATTGCCAGATGCCCAAAACCAGTTTCTTCTTCCCATCCTTTTTCTATCTCAATCCCTTCCCGATTTGATAGGCCGGCAACATTTCCTTAATGCAAGTGCTATGAATGTTCATGGGCGTCAGTTTTCACTTAATAAAACTGTCGTTTTTTTAACATTTGAACCGTGTTTATTGAGTCTACGGATTTGTTTGTTGGCCTGTTCGAATTCAAATACAAGCTGCACCTGGTTGATAACTATTTAAAAACTGACACTGATATATTTAAGAGTATATATAACTACCAATCTATGTACTATCATACAAAACTCATACAGATACGAAACTTTTTCCGCCTTTCCTCTTTGGGTTGGTCGCAGTAGTCCATGGACTTTCCAGGGTCTCCGCAGCAAGTCCCAGAGGCACTGCAGCGGGTACAGGCGCAGTCAGGTTGACAACGAGGGTCTGAGACTTCTAAGAGTAGGTAAACAGGACATTAACGCTATGCACGGAGGGGAGTGGACAATAACTTATTTCCAACTCCTCCTATTAATTTAACTTTCTGATTGATTTCGTTGCGGGTTAAAGATAAGTTAGACATTCCCGGAGACTCGCCGAGCTTTAATGCTCGGTGTCATTACATTGCGTGCCACTGTTGATCCTGGCTTACAGGAGTTGCAGTGGTGGGTGTGAGGGCGGGACAGTTTCCAAACAGGACATTAAGACAAGGACTCGAAGATGTGGCAAAAGATTCTGAAGGTTTATAAATACATCCAACAGTTGTGTTCTGACCCATCACTAAGATCGAGTTTTGTTTTCTGTGTGTTAAAAACTACAGAGACTTTTCGATCTCTCAAACACTCAGAACCGAAACAAACACCTGTGAATCACAAATACATTTACGTGGTACGGGGATCTATCCCGCCAAGCTCTAGTTTCATCAGCTGTGCCACGGACGCTGATTATTTCTAGTAGTGGTGACTATGTGGAGATCTGGAGTATGAGGATGATGGAGTACAATGATTCTGAAATCGTGATTGATACCATTACAGATATATTTTAGACGGTTACAGACAATTGCAAAAATCTGGTAATTGTTAATGAAAATCCTAACAAATTATAGATCTATCCCGCTGGATATATTTACGGGATGTATAACTGTACTGTATCAGTCCACACATATCCTACTGCATTGCATCCCTACAGTAGAGAGTACGATTGAGAGTGGTGTTTATAAACCTCTCTAAATAATTAATCGGTAAATTTCCTATGTCTCATCAACACGATAATATTATAACATCTAACAATATGAACTTTATTATTCTACCTTTACTCATTTCACTGGAATGCTGTTCCATATTATCAACCTTTTCAACCTGAAATACGTTCAGATCTTGATTATCAAACGGTTCTTTCTTCGTCCCTTCATATTTAGCATGATTATGATCCGACACATCAGAATACGTAGAGGTATCAGTAATTGCTGACGGCAGAACTGTTACTGACGATTTGAATTGTATATTCGGTAGTTTAGCTGACGATATATTTGTAGGTAATATTGTATCGGAGTATTGCAAGTTTGCTGACGATTCCAAGTTCAGCGCATCGTCAAAACTGTCGTATTCTTGAATTTTGTCTGATTCAGGCGGTGGAATGGTTTTGATGGTTGCAACTTGTTCGAAAGCCTCTGAAAATTAATGAAAATAAATAGGTGATTTAAAATTAATTCTATTTTATTTATTTGTATTATCGAGACTAGTAGAAATTGCTGGATGCAAGCCGATACGAAAAGATGGCTAAGAAGCCTATGTCCAGTAATGATCCTACTGTTACTAAAATTAATGCAAAAGCGATTAGGAAGGTGGACTAAACAAATAAAGAGTCAATTAATCAATAATCACATAAAATTGTGTTGTGGTTTACACCACATCATAACATTAAGCTGACTGGCCACCTACCGGTCACAGTCGCGACCAGTAGTTAATAGCAACAAGTTTTGCAATATAAGTACGATACCTTTGATAGCAGTATCAACGTTATTGATAGTCACTTCCATCTCAGTAAGTTTCTCACAGAACTTCAATATAATCTCCTGTTCAACTTCGTCTAGCTTGTCGCATATGTCTGCATCCACCTGACCGGCTATGGAGTTACAGCAGCAATGGTAAAGCAACACTGAAGTCATGATATACACCTTCTTCTCTATGTCTTTGTATTCTGATAGGTTCCTGGAATTTGTAGAGAAGTTTTGGTTTGTTATTAGAGCGATAGTAATAGACCATTTATAAGTCGAAATATGTGGGCATTCTTATTTAATTGTCAATTTCTAAAATTATTGTAAATGAAAATATCCTGGGAATTACCACATTGATTACCTGGTAAAATTTAGAGAATTCGCATTTCAATTAATTTTACACAATAAATTGAAATGCGAATTCTCCAATTAACATTCCACCAGCGAGGTAGACTAAAAGTCTTTTAAAAGATATTAATTTTGTAGATTCAGGCTGGTAAGCGTAATTAAGAATTAAATCATTGAAATCCTAATCTTATCTATGTATATAGATAATAGTATCAAACGACAAAAGTTAAAGTTAAAGTTGAGCAGAGGATACTGATTCTTCATTCGTTCGACTTTGCTTCACTCAGCCATATTAAATACAACGTAAACAAGTTCATATTTAAAATGCTGTTATAAATTAATTATTAATGAACTGCTCTAATTTAAACCTCTTGTAACTTTTGTAATAATCAATAAGTTATAAACTGGTTTTAAAAAGAGTAACACTAGAGTCCTACTATTCCGTTCCTATCCTGTTCTTCTCTAGTGAAAACCGCTTTTCGAACCGGGTGGTAGGTAAAAAAATGACTAAATCTAATGATGCAGAACAGCTTAAAGGATTCAATAAATTATTTTCATTTCATGTTCATAAGGGCTTTTGCCAAAAAAAACCAAGTATGTGCATTGCACTTAACATGCATCATTGCATTTATCATCTGTGTAATAGCTTTGTCAATCTAAATCTTTATAAATAAAGCTTATATTCTTTCCTACCAGTAATCTATAAAAATGATGCTCCAATCAAACCTATGAAATAAACATAAATAGGAGCTCCTTACCTGAGTCTCAATATAGGATACTTGTACTTAATAAAAGACTCCAAATCGTCCGTGCATAGTATGGCTTTATCCACATCATCAGCGCAAATATCATCCTTGTATTTATTAATGACATCAACCAAACTGAGGGTATTTAGCCGTCTTACTTTTATCAGTGGTGCTACACACAGGTTGAGCTGTATAAACAAATATCAGGCAACTTATATACATATATAAAAGGCCAGTGAAACGAGAGTGCGGCCCACATATATTTCTTTTGAGTCTGGGTGTTTGTGAGACCATTTTTTTTTCCTAATTTCTGATAACCACGACACAAGACTCGATCAGAGTGTTGGTTAGGACAATGCATGTGAAAGTAGTATCAGTCTTACAGCTCGCAAATATTTGTCTCCGGTTTGGGTGTTTATGAGCCCGAAAAGTATCTCTTAGGTTTTAATAACCACGACTCAAGACGTAAATTATATTAATGTAAGGTCAGAACTATTTATGCGATGTTTGGTGTATTTATTATATATATAAAACATTACCCATTTCATTAATATTTCAGTCCATTTCCTCTCAATCAATTCTATTTTGCAATCCGAACACGATGCATCATCTGAAAACATGTTTAATGCCCTAAAGTATGTAAAAATCCTAATAAAACTAGGATCAAAATATTGTAAAAAGTATAATGTCAAATGACAGATGTAAACATAACTTTGACATAGCAACAATGAGTAAATATGGCATAAGGTAATTAAGAAGTTATTATTATTCTGAAGTAAAATTCTAACAACCTCTGTAGCGCAGTCGGTTAGCCGCCGTCTGTGAAACTTAAAGCCGCAGCTTCGACCTCCGCACTAAAGGAAAAGTTAATCGGCCCACAAATATTTCTTTCGGGTCTGGATGTTTGCGAGACCGAAAAATCTCTCGTAGTTCCGGATACCCACGACACAAGACTCGATCTTAGTGTGGGGTCAGGACTAAGTATGTGACCGTTGGATGTTATTTATTTATTTAGTCCTTATTTCGGTTTTTATTACGTTATTAGTTAATAGAATCACATAATTATATTCCATGTACAACGATAAGTTACAAAAATATATTTATAGATAAAAAAATACCTCAATTCTTTGCACGTGTTTCTGAAACCGATTGAAAAATGTATCGTGCACGTTAAATTAAATATTTAAACAGCGTGAATTGTAATGGAATATAATTAGATATTTTATAAGAATTACTAAATAAAATAAATAATACACACTTGTGTAAATACTAAAATAATAAAAAAACAAAATTGTACATTCATTATTATTTCATTTGTGCCCTTTCTTTCACCTGTTTAAATATCCATACCATGGTTGCCTGTATGAAATTACGTAGTGTGATAAGGTCGCCACTTATACCATAATTATGTAATTTCTTTTTTGTTTCTCTGTACAGTGCAAAAAATAATGCTTCTGTACGGTGCAGTGTACTGCAGTGTACGGGCCTCTACAATCGCGATACGATAGTACGATTGAGTGGGGTTAGGCCATATACTGGAGGTACATACTTACTGATTGTGGGTCTCTCATATGTGAGAGGACGCCTGAGTAGGTAACAACGCATTGTCTATTTCTCCTGCCAAACAGCAGTGTAAATGCACTGTTGTGTTTCGGATTGAAGGATGTTGCAGCCTGAGTAACTACTACATATTGAGAATTAACATCTTATGTCGCAGGATGGCGAGCGCAGTGGAATGCCAAGCATTGCTTTGCAATTCAAGGTGTTAGGTTCTGCTACTGTTCATGAGCGGTCGTATCGCTTACCATCAGGCGAACGGCAATCTCGTCTTGCCATTTATTGCAACAAAAAAAATGTAGTCCACATAGTGGGCGTTGGTGAAATTTACGAACCATAGAAATTCATACAAATCTATATTGTATTCAGTTTTCTTCACGATATTTTCCTATATACATGGTGATGGAACCTGTAATAAATAAATAAACAAACTAAACGCGACAGGTAAGCTGTCGTTTGTCGTGGCTCTACCACTTTGTAATATTTGTTTCTGTTAATTAGTTATAAGGGTTTGATCACACAGATAATATCCTCGAAATTCGAAAAAAGATTTTACAAAATATTACACAACATAAATTTTAAAATTACCTACAAATTGTTTTTGTCATTTAACGGAAAACTATAAACGATTTGTTTATTTAACTTAATCGGTTTCTAATAACAAGGAAGATAATTTGACGACGGAAACAATTATCTAATAATGTTAATAATTAAACAATGTTTTTTTGCTGTTGTGTAATATTAATTCATCGATAGTCAAAATTAATATTATAAAAAGGAAAATTTTGACTTTTTTATTGCATTGAATGGCGAGACGAGCATGCCGTTCGCCTGATGGTAAGCGATACGAGCGCTCATGAACAGTAGCCAAACCAAACAACACCTTGAATTACAAAGCAATGCTTGGCATTCCACTGCGCTCGCCATCCTGAGACATAAGATGTTAAGCCTCAATATGTCCAGTAGTTACTCTGGCTACAATGTCCTTGAACACAAATACAACAGTGCATTTACACTTCTGTTTGGCGGGAGAAAAAGACATAGAGGTGCTACCTACCCAGGCGGTCTCTCCCATATAGGTACCACCAGTTGTCGTTTGCATTAAATAGGCTCTTAAAATACTGGATCGATTAGAAACATTATTTCTACATTAAAATCCTACTTTTTCTCTGATGAACAAAGGTGATATAATATTAAAAAAAAATGTATTTGCACCCTGTATCTGTGGTGGCCTGATGGTAAACGGACCAGACGCGGCTGCCAACATGGTCATGGTGGTCGCGAGTTCGATTCCCTGGGCACACCTCTGACATTTCCGAGTCATGTGTGTATTGAGTAATGATTACGCACTATAACGGTATAAGAAAATGTCGTGAGGAAACCTGTATACCATAGCGATTTATAAATATTTCTATGGTATGTAAAGACCGCCAACCGGCATTAAGCGTGGTGGACTATATCTAACCCCTCTCAATCGTACTCTTGATTGTAGAGGAGGCCCGTGTCGTGCAGTGGGACGTATATGGGCTGATATAATACAGTATCTGCAGCCGGGCGGAGTCGGGCCGGGCCACTAGTATTATTGTGAATTCGAAAATAACTGGGTGTCATTTTACGCAATTATTCAGGAGAACCTTTAAAGACAATTATATTATTAACTTCGATCCGTATTGAGAGAAAATGTGTAGGTGGCAAAGTTAATTAAAATTTCTTGTAAGATTGATTAGAAAATTGGGGTTGCAAATTATTTTATATAAATATGAAACACGTGTTTCGACGTGCCTTAACCCTTAGACCGTCGTAAGTGACCTTGATTTAAAAATAGCCCCTATTTCAATGACATTAGGTTGCTTTTGCTTGTAATCCGAAGAGCCGATTAATAATAGACCCTATTTCAATGAAATTAGGGTTGCTTATTGCTTGACATCCGAACGAACCATATAGCGGTTCCCGACGGTCCAAGGGTTAAATTATTAGTTTCTTTTCCTATTCATCAATCAGCCAAAGGAAGTCCACTGCTGAACATAGGCCTCCCCCAGAGATTTCCACAGTGACCTGTTGTAGGCAGCCTGCATCCAGCGACGTCCCGCGACCTTTACCAGGTCGTCTGAACACTTGGTGAACTTCCTACGCTGGGCTTTCCGCTACGTGGCCTCCATTCGAGAACTTACTTTGTTCTACATAATGTATCTAGTCCAACTCCAGTGCCCAAAATATAAGCCTATGATTAGTTTGGGCTCTCATTATATTGTTTTTTTTTTATGCCAATTAATGGCGAGACGAGCATGCCGTTCGCCTGATGGAAAGCAATACGACAGCTCATAAACAGTAGCAGAACCAAACAACACCTCGAATCACAAAGCAATGCTTGGCATTCCACTGCGCTCGCCATCCTGAGACATAAGATGTTAAGTCTCAATATGTCCAGTAGTTGCTCTGGCTACAATGTCCTTCAATCCGAAACACAACAGTGCTTCTACACTGCTGTTTGACGGGAGAAATAGACAATGCGGTGGTACCCACCCAGGCGGCCTCTCACATATGAGAGACCTACCACCGGTAAAATTGTTTATCTATAATCATCATCATTAGGATCAGAAGTATACCAACCCTTAATATGCCCGCATGGTGGTCTTGCCCTAGGCCAGGGGGTTACATTTAGGGGGTTAGTCTATTAAACAATACGAACATTCGAAGTTCGTATCGTTTTTATAGAGTTACCCCCAGCGTCATGGTCATCTTCCCACATAACATCTGAATATACAAATGTTCCATGGCCTTCACATCATCGAAAACGTGATCTTCATTTTGTTTCAAATGCAATCAATTAAAGATAATACCACAAAAAATCGGCCAAGTTCGAGTATGAGTTGTGTACTTGTGATTCCTTATCAATATATACCAAATATATATATATACCGGGTATCTCAAGACTGCTACCGAAAACGAAGCCGGGTGGTAGTTTTAGTGGCTACAAACACAATGCAATTAAAAATTTCGCCTAGAAACGCGACAATTTTTTTTTATGATTTTTTAAATATCGTCATTTTTGGGTGGTAAATCCATAGTTTTTGCTAAAATAATAATTTAAACTCTTTTATACCTTAGAGTATTTATAAATAAAAGGGTATATACTATTATTTAAGGAAAAAATGTATTTACCACCCAAATATGGCCATAGGAAAAAAATTACAAAAAAAAAATTGTCGCTTTTTTTTGCAACATTTTCTGTTGCATTGTGTCTGAAGTCGCTTAAGCTACCACCCGGCTTCGTTTTCGGTAGCAGTCTTGATATACCCTGTATATTGCATGAATGGTGAGACGTGCATGCCGTTCTCCTGATGGTAAGCGATACGACTCATGAACAGTAGCCAAACCAAACAACACCTTGAATTACAAAGCAATGCTTGGCATTCCACTGCGCTCGCCATCCTGAGACATAAGATGTAAAGTCTCAATATGTCCAGTAGTTACTCTGGCTACAATGTCCTTCAACCCGAAACACAACAGTGCATTTATACTGCTGTTTGGCGGGAGAAATAGACATTGCGATGGTACCCACCCAGGCGGCTTCTCACATATAAGACACCTACCACCAGTAATTTTATTTACTTTGCAGTTGATTTTGATTATTAGCTATTAAGAATTTTGTATTTATCTTTATAAAATATTATAAGACTGTTTCTTTCCGTATTTCATGATTTAAGGACAACGGACTTTTTTTTATAGGTTTTCTTGACAGACGTCGCCCGAATACTGGAACGCAACTTAAAAATAAGTTGCGTTTAACTAAGTTAATCCCGATTAAATGTACTGGGTAAGTGAGCCGTGCGCTGTTAAGAGCAACTTATTATTTAAATGGCGTTCTGGTATTCGGGCGGTACAGACATAATTATTATAATATATTACTTTATATACCAACAAAACAGTACATATTCGGACGGAGTAATCCTCCAATGGTTCCATTTAGCTTTTTATGTATGGAATCCAAATGATAATATTAAAGCAAAACACATAATTTTGAACGCGACAGATAAAAAGTTCTTGTCGCGTTCGAAATATTCAATAAAAAACAGATTAAAATATTTTTTTTTGCTTATTGTATACTGATAAAATAAGTTTGTTTTACCAATAGATAGACGGGCAAAAAATTATTTTGTTATCAAGAGGTCAAATGCCACAATACTTGTACTTTAACAAAAATAATAAGAAATAATACGCTCAAGTATCGCAAAAACTTTCCAATTAAATGTTTATTATCTTTACGGGCCTATACCTAGTCAGGTCATAAATTCTGTCACATGTTTAATATAAAATAATTGAAACAAGTTTATTCATTATGTAACCATTTATAAACCAAAATGAACTTAACAAAACATAGATTCTTATGACACTAAAGTTTATTCAAAATGACCACCGTGATTTTGAATACAGGCCTTCAATCTGCGCGGCCAGTTGTCTATCGCAGCACGAACGAGGTGTCTCGCTGCTCAGTTTTTCTACCGCAAAAAGTTGTGAGATCCAAGTAACACCAAGTTGATTAATTTATTTTGTCCTTGCTTAAGGGACCTTCTGTATAAAGTTATAACGTAAGTAAGTCGATCTATTTATTTAAAACGTAAAGAATTTTTAATATCGATATGATTATAACTTACGAAATAACTTCATACAGAAGGTCCCTTAAGCAAAGACTAAATAAATTAATCAACTTGGTATTACTTGGATCTCACAACTTTTTGCGGTAGAAAAACTGAGCAGCGAGACTTGGAATTTTTTTACAGGTGTTTTTGGTGGGATAGTTTTTACTAAAATAATGATTTAAACTCTTTTATACCTTAGAGTATTTATAAATCCCATCAAAAACATCCTGTAAAAAAATTCCAAGTCTCGCAGCTCAGGTTTTCTACCGCAAAAAGTTGTGAGATGCATGTAATACCAAGTCGATTAATTTATTTAGTCCTTAAGGGACCTTCTATATAAAGTTATTACGTTAGTTATTACCATATCAATATTAAAAATTCTTTACGTTTTAAATAAATAGATCGACTTGGCCAGTAGCATTATGTATAAATTGTACGATACATTATGTTTTCATGCGATGGCCAAGTCGATCCATTTATTTAAAACGTAAAGAATTTTTTATATTGATATGGTAATAACTAACGTAATAACTTTATATAGAAGGTCCCTTAAGGACTAAATAAATTAATCGACTTGGTATTACATGCATCTCACAACTTTTTGCGGTAGAAAACCTGAGCTGCGAGACTTGGAATTTTTTTACAGGATGTTTTTGATGGGATTTATTTAGTCCTTAAGGGACCTTCTATATAAAGTTATTACGTTAGTTATTACCATATCAATATTAAAAATTCTTTTTAAATAAATGGATCGACTTGGCCATCGCATGAAAACATAATGTATCGTACAATTTATACATAATGCTGCTGGCCAAGTCGATCTATTTATTTAAAACGTAAAGAATTTTTAATATTGATATGGTAATAACTAACGTAATAACTTTATATAGAAGGTCCCTTAAGGACTAAATAAATTAATCGACTTGGTATTACATGCATCTCGCAACTTTTGCGGTAGAAAACCTGACCTGCGAGACTTGGAATTTTTTTACAGGATGTTTTTGATGGGATCTCACGTCTTTTTGTAGAGTCCTACTTTTTTCCTTTTCGGTACTTCTTACTTCTAGAATATCACTAACGATTTTTCTTAAAGCCTCTGTCATGGATTTTTCTTATTTTTGTAGGTATCAATTTATCACAAATATAGCGGATTTAATTATTAATGTTCTTTCTTTCATTGTAATTGATATTTTCGAGTAATTTAATCTACTTATTTGCAAGTTTTTCTTCGTCATGTTTTTCTAGAGGAATGTTGTACAGTTTCATGGGCTGAATACACCATTTCCCTCTCTATATCCCCTCCTGTTATGCCTCATGTATATAGATATCTATCTACAACTATTATTCCATTATATACGGGTACAATGATTCATGAACTGCACATGTAACTTTGTAATCCTATACATTTATATGGGATTACAAAGTTATTCACGCAGTTGGTCTATCTAGAAAACTAGACACAAATTATGAAATGTTTGAATTTTTCCTTACTTTAGACACTAAACACTAATTATATTCTAAATTTGAAGGTTCTATGTCTGCTAAAAGTGCCTTAGACTTTTGATGATCGGTCAGTCAGTCAGTGAGTGACAAAATTAAGAAAGTTTGACTAGTTATAATTCTTAAACTACTGGTTCAAACTGAATGAAATTTTAAATATACCGTGTTTACATAATGCCTGCTTAGTAACTGAAAATTCAGGCTTCATGCTTTAGCCACAACGAAGTTATAGGGGGTTGAAAATGGTCTGAATTGCTTCGAGAAAAGGATGTTACGGCCTATAGCTCGACTTGGAGGGGGCTCGGCCGCGCCCCCAGATAAAATAGTATACACTATTATTTTAGGCTAAAAATGCATTTACCACCTAAATACGTCCTAAGGAAAAAAATAACAAAAAAAATCGTCACTTTTTTGCAATATTTTCTATTGCATTGTGTTTGAAGTCGCTTAAACTACCAACCGGCTTCGTTTTCGGTAGCAGCATTGATATACCCTGTATAATACATTACTTTATAACACATTTCATACGCTTATTTATGTACATATATTCTGTCTGTTTGTATCATTCTATATACACATACGTCCTACATGGCACAGGCGTCCTCTACTATCGAGAATACGATTGAAGGGGGGTTAGGCCATATAGTCCATCATGCAAACCTAGTGCGGGTTGGCGGACATACCATAGAAATTCCGTAAAAATCGTTGTGGTATGAAGGTTTCCCCACGTTTTCCTGGACTGCTGTAGTGCACGTGATTGACTATCAAAACACACGTGACTCCGGAAAGTCAGAGGTGTGCCCTGGGATTTTAACTCGCGCCCACTATGAACATGTTGGCAGTCGCGTCTAGTACGTTACCTATAGGCCACCACGCGCAAAAAATGTCTAGCAATAGCTGTAATTTACAGATACAAATACACGCAAAAAAATGTCTAGCAATAATAAATTTACAGATACAAATACACGCAATAAATGACTAGCAATAGCTGTAATTTACAGATACAAATACACAACACTTTATTAAATACCACATAACATAAAATAACAACAATAAAAGAGAAACCGTACAAATATTTATTATATATGTATAATTAATTTTATACAAGTTAGTATATCTATAGCATGTACAGTGTGCATCAATTATTACTAAAAAAAACTCTATCACTATTTGCATTATATTAATATTACAATAATCCAGCTCAAATGTTGCCTGGAAGAGATTGCGGCTAGCGATAAGGCCGCCTATTGTGAGCATGTCTTTTAGTTTTTGTTTTATAAACGTCTTTCATTAAGTGTATAATAAAGCATATACAGGGTGATATTGACACATTGTACTTAATTTAACCTACATGTTACTCATTACCCCAGGGAACACAGTACATAATTAGAAATAAATATAAAGATATTTTTTGTCAAAAATCGTTATTTTTGTTTTCACGATTTTTGGACAGCCCATATTGTTACGAGTATTTTACCGCGTTGCTGAACTTCAGTTTGGTTCGGGAGCTTCCCTGAGTCGTAAAAAGACTCGGTATCTATAGGGGTTGATCAAAAGTCTTGGAACATAAAATCGCGATTTTTGACAAAACTATCAGGCAGTTTTTGATCAAACTTTATACAATATTACCTATGGGGGTTACAAAATCTAGAAGTACGACTTTACCGTAATGCGACCATTTAAATGAAAGATAATGCGTTAGGTCGGATAACTAAGCATCATCATATGCCATCTATGGCAGCCAATTATTAGTCATTGTGTTAATGTACCTACTTACTGTTTTCGTGAAGTGGTGTAGTGTTTGGAAGTGTTCATCGTTGTTCTTTACTCTGTTTAGTTATTATTTGTTATAAGCTGCTGTTAATTGTTGTTAATACTTGTTACTTGGTTGACTAAGAAAATATTCGTAAATTGAACATTGCAATAAAATGTTGAACAACCATGCGTCACGTGTTCTCGTTTGTTTACATTTAGTTAAGTACGTAAACCGATGGAATATAGAGTAGGACATTAGAGATTTATATGTAGGTCAGTAATGATCTTTGACTGTTGTGTGTATTTTTTTCTTATTGTTTACTCGTTTTAAGATTTAAAAATACTCTAAACCGATTTTTAATAAACAAAGGATACTATACTATTTATTAATTCTTTTATGATATCATTGAAAGCTGATATATATTTCAAAATTATACTATTCGTTTTTGCTTAATTTTTTATAATGGCTGCCATACATGCTAAGGTCGACCGAAAAGGTCCACCTGTGCAGGTATGCCTGCGCAGGTATACCGAAATGTGTGTGGGAATAGACCTGTGCAGTTTTTTGAGCCTGTGCAGGCGACCGGCGCAGAATCGAAAATCAATTCTTTCGAGTGACACCGTAGGGCGTACCTGTGCGTGTGTGCCTGTACTCCAGTCGCCTGCGCACGTCGCATCAGTTGTTTTCTAGCATGGCCGATTATCGTCCCCGGTCCCTTTAAACATTTGCGATCCTTTATGCTATCTATGCTTATACCATTGTATGACATTAGCACCCCTCGCGCAAACCTTACACACCCCGCGGTCGCCTATCGCTCTGGGGTGGCGTCTGCGCCGCCGGCCGCCATGCTTGTATACAACAAGTTCTGTTCACAAGTATTGTGTAATGCCTCGATAGATTTTATTGTATTTTCTTGTAGTGAAGTTGCTACGAGCTACTGTAGTGAACAGAAACTATGTTTTGTGCCATGATTATTGTGCATTGAGTACATGTAATAAACGTGCAGTGTAAATGACGTCAAGGAAACAATCTTCCTCATTCGATGCCATCGCAAAAAGAACTGAAGACCGCTCCGGTACACCGTAACGTTCCCATACACGGTATCAGTGTTCGGTCTACCTGCGCAGGTATACCTGCACAGATGACCTCTCCGGTAGACCGTAGTGTGAATGGCCTACATAAGATAGCACAAAGTTAGTTTAATACATATTTTAAGAAAGTATTTATTATATAAAAAAAAATGATTGTATAGTCTTAAATTTTGTCTATTATTTTATATTTGTACGCCTCTGTGGCTAAACATGACTGTATCTATGTTTTGTTACGTAAAACTTTGCATGCTTATACAGTGTGTATACTCATGTTCATAAATATAAAACATCTTTATCTTTATCTTTGATCAAAAACATTTTGGAAAGTTGCGCAGTCTTGATTAAACAGCCAAATTCTGTTGCTACTTGTGGTAGGTCAACCATATGTCAGAAGCCGCCTGGTTAGATACTACCACAATGTCTATTTCTCCTGCCTAACAGTAATGTCACTGTTATGTTCCGGTTTGAAGAAAATTGTAGCCAGAGTAACTACTGGACATATTGAGACTTAACATCTTATGTGTCAGGATGACGAGTGCAGTAGGAATGCGAAGTATTGCTTTGTAATACCATGTGTTTGGTTCTGCTACTGTTGATGAGCGGTCGTATCGCTAACCATCAGATGATTGGTATGTTCGCCTCGCCATGCATAGCAATAATTTTTTTTTTTTAATTTATTTCATCACTAAAATAATAATACAATGTTTGTTAGTATTGCACCATATAAACATAGTTGTTTGTGCTGGTGCTCAATAAAAAAATAAATTCTTTCCTCTTTATAAAAACGATACGAACTTCGAATGTTCGGACGCCGTACGTAAAACTTCACTAATGTGCTTAGATACTCCGCAAAATATTGAATTTTTCTATCGTACACCGCAACCATACACTAAGTTCGGAGAAAATGATAAGTACAATAAAGTATAGATTTTTAGAAGTGGAAATCTTATATCTTACTACGGACGATCCGAACATTCGAAGTTCATATAGTTTTTATATAGTAACCCCCTGATTAATGGAGTTTTCGTCTCACCATTACATACATACATACATACATAAACTCAAGCCTTGTTCCCAGAAGGGGTAGGCAGAGGTGCGAGGGCACCCGCATTTCGCCTTGTATGTTCCGTCCCACAATGTGATAGGTGGCGAGCCTATCGCCATATCGGGCACAAATTCCTGACTCTGGGCTGATACTGAATAGAAAAATCCAATTACACTTTGCCCAACCTGGGATTCGAACCCGAGACCTCAGCTTTATAACCGTACCGTAGTACAACTACGCCACCGAAGCGTAATTGCAAAAAAATGAAGGTTGAAGAAATCTCTATCTTCCGGTGTTTAGTTACTAGACGAGGTCATTGCCAATAAACCTTCAACTGTTACAATCCAGTATTTTATCAATTAGCAACATCTGTAACAGGTATACGAGTATTATGACCTAATAATGAACTTGTGGCCCTAGCCTCGAACTGCTGTGCAACTATCGGAATAATAACTATAGTGCAACTTCAGTCCACTTTTTTTTTTAATTTACAGCCTGCCGACTCTGCCTGTGAGACGCGAGGCCGCGGGTTTGATCCCCAAACCGAGAGAAATGTTTGTGCGGCCCACAAATATTTCATTCAGGTCTGGGTGTTTGTGAGACCGAAAAGTCTCTCGTAGTTCCTGATACACACGACACAAGACTCGATCTTAATGTGGTGTCGGGACAATGTATGTGACTGTTGGGCGTTATTTTTGCATAAAACCTCACCGCATACGAACTTCGAATGTTCGGTTATTTGAGGTCCGGAGTGAGATACAAGATTTCCACTTCTAAAAATCTATACTATTCTATTATACTTATCATTTTCTCCGAACTTAATCTATAGTTGCGACGTACAATAGAAAAAAATAACGTTTTGTGGAGTATCTAGGCACATTAGTGAAGTTTTACGTACGGTATCAAATATTCGAAGTTCAAATCGTTTTACTAGAGTAACCCCCCTAACATACAGTCGTTTTCTACAATCTATCTATCTTTAAGAGATTTCGTAGATATTCCGATTCATTTCATGTTTAATTTTATAAAAAAAGAAGGTTATAGATATGGTATGTAATATATATAGCTAGGTAAGATAAATATATGTATATGTGTAATGGTAGCTATTTTAACTTCTTGTTAAAGATAGATGGCATATAAAGAATAGCCGTTAGTCGATTGCATCGGCCGATTTTTCAATCCTTCGGGGTTTTATTTTCGGTGAAAAGTACATTTTATCCTTTTCTGTTTCTCTAGTAACGTGTTGATAAACTAGACATTTTAGTTTTTATTTTAGCTCTAAATTTCGCCTCACGTCTACAGAGCTTAAAAGAATTATAAAACATTTCTTCTTTTGCTTTTCGTGTTATTAATTTATGTATTAAATCTTTGTATCAAAATATAAGAATAATATTCGATTATGTAATAGGTATGTAAACATGTTAATAGAATTAAAATAAATAAATACTGAAGAAGTATACATTGAAGAATTAAGGTGTGTTGTGACAAATCCTTTTAGGCCTTAGGAGTCCAATATAATAATAAATATTATTTTAAGGACATCCTCAGATGCTAAACTATCTCTATGATTTTCATTACGATCAATTTCCTGGGTAAAGCCTCTTTTACCCGCCAAACAACAGTGTAGATGCAGAGTAACCTCTATCACTTTCTCTGCGTCATAAATAAAATCATTCGTGGTTTTATGTTTTCTTCCTTTTGAGTGGAGAAATGGGGGTAATAAAGTAGTTTTTAAGTATATAAATATATTATAAGTACAGTTAATCACACGAAGTTGCAAGCAAATTTAGTAATTAATAAAAGCAACCATTAAAAGGTAATTATCAACCTTGACAGTTAGCGACCATGGTAGCAGTACGAAATAATTTACATATGACGTGTTTGTATCACGCATCGCACTAAAAACTAAAAAGCGTAACAATATATATCACTAAATGTTATGATATGGTTCTGTACATACATTTTACTTTAAAATTTTAAATATTAATTCACGCCTTTTCCCCAAAAGGGGTAGATAAAGGTTTTACAAGGAAAATTACATTTCGTCTTAAGTCTTCCGTCTCACGATGTGATAGGAGGCAAGCCTATCACCATATCGGGCACAAATTCCTGACTCCGGGCTGATAATGAATAGAAAATATAATATCACTTTGTCCTACCTGGGATTCGAACTCAAGACATCAGCGTTGTAATACCGTAGTACAAGTATGCCACCGAGGCAATCTTGGCACATTCCTTTCGGTATGATTCAAACTGGGCTTTTTCCTCATAAAACATGAAGATACAAAGACATTTTAATTATAACACTAATTAATATAAGGTATAGTTTTTTTATTGTAATGAATGGCGAGACGAGCATGCCGTTCGCCTGATGGTAAGCGATACGACCGCTCATGAACAGTAGTAAGACCAAACAAGACTTTGGATTACACAGCAATGCTTGATATTCAGCGCTCGCCATCCCGAGACATAAGATGTTAGTCTCAATATGTCCAGTAGTTTTTCTAGCTACAATGTCCTTCAAAACGAAACACAAGAGCGCATTTACACTGCTGTCTGGCGGGGGAAATAGACACTGCAGTGATACTTACCTAGGCGACCTCTCACATTATGAGAGACCTACCACAATTTGAAATTTATTGGTCTTGTTTAGGCGGCTCACCTTCAATATATGAATATGTTAAGACCTGTTGGCGACTAGTCAATAAATAAATCAAAATTTACAAGTCCAATGACATATTATTCAAGAAATTTTATTTATAAATGTTCAGTTATCTTTCGCTTCGGCTGCAGCCTTCATATAGTCTGTATCGCTACATAGTATAATACAAAGTCGCTTTCTCTGTCCCTATGTCCCTTTGTATTCTTAAATCTTTAAAACTACGCAACAGATTTTGATGCGGTTTTTTTAATAGATAGAGTGATTCAAGAGGAAAGTTTATATGTATAATACGTACATATTATTGTACAGAAACTATTTGTACCCGGGCGAAGCTGGGCCGGGCCGCTGGTAATTATAATAGCAGATTAGTCTCCTTAGCCAAGTTAGAAGCGCTTCCAATGTATTCTCTTTCTACAATCTTACAGTCATTTATGTGTTCTGTTCTGTTCTTTTATGTGCCGTGCCATCAAGCACCTCATATTCGACAGCCTCCGTAGCGCAGTTGGTTAGACGCCGCCTGTGAAACGAGAGGCCGCGGGTTCGATCCCCGCACCGAGAGAAATGTTTGTGCGGCCCACAAATATTTCTTCCGGGTCTGGGTGTTTGTGAGACCGAAAAGTCTCTCGTAGTTCCTGATACTCACGACACAAGACTCGATCTTAGTGTGGGGTCAGGACTATGTATGTGACTGTTGGGTGTATTTATTATTATATTATTATTTATATTACGTATATATGTTATGGGCCAAGTGATTAATCGAGCATTATTCATAATGCCCGGGCAATATGAATAATGGCCAATAAGAGCGGGCAATGTGATTATAACCAATCAATTTATCACATTGCCCGGGCATTATGAATATGAAATAATGCCAAGTGCCTATTGAGCAGAGTGATGTAAAGCGAATCAAAATCAAAACAATGAGCCGAAGTGGTAGAATTTAGAATAGGGCAGCACGAGGGAGTGGGTTGGGAGGATTGGAGGGGGAGGGGGAGTGTCGCACCTGCCATGGTACCACTTGTTGTCAATACAAATTAGCTTCTGCATCGTCTCCGGCGCTACGGGAACTTCAGCCCCTTCGCCCTTGCGTAACAAAAGATAGGCACCCATGTTACAGCGGGCGGGGGCTACTCTCCCTCCGCGCCTCCGGCTTTTTATATACACTCTGGGGTCGGTAGCCAAAAGACAACGTGAAGTCGGGGTGTCGAGAGTCGGTTTTGGGGCACAGTCGACCTAACTGATCCATAAAATGGGTACACTAATTTTCTTCTGAAGATAATGTTTCGGACGTTAAAAAACAACTAAACATAAGCAGGTCAATTCAACCTGTCTTATTTATGGGTCTATCGCAGATGCGACAATGCGGCAGCCCACCACGTAAAAAATCAACTACTAATCACATTGCCCGATCATCATGTAGCCATATTCATAATGCCCGGGCTATGTGATAAATAGGTGAGTTTAGATTATAATTAATCACTTGGCCCGATATTGCTCGGCAATATTCATACTGCCCGGGCATTATGAATACTGCCCGCATTAATCACTTGGCCCATAACATATATACAAGTAAACAGTTTACATCTTTTGATATAGTGTAACAACAAGTGGTCTTATCGCCATTAGCGATCTCTTCCAGGCAACCAAACGTAGCATGGATCATCCCGTTATACAGGGTATATCAAGACTGCTACCGAAAATGAAGCCGGGTGTTAGATTAAGCGACTTCAGACACAATGCAACAGAAAAAGTTGCAAAAAAAAGCGACAATATTTTTTTTAATTTTTGTCCTGTGACCATATTCGGGTGGTAAATACATTTTTTCTTAAAATAATAGTGTATACCCTTTTATTTATAAATAATCAAAGGTATAAAATAGTTTAAATTATTATTTTAGCAAAAACTATGGATTTACCACCCAAAAATGACGATATTTAAAAAATCATAAAAAATAATTGTCGCGTTTCTTTGCGAAATTTTTCGTTGCATTGTGTTTGTAGTCACTAAAACTACCACCCGGCTTCGTTTTCGGTAGCAGTCTTGAGATACCCAGTATAGTTGTTTTTGTTATTTGGGGAAGTTTGAAAACCTAAGATTGTAGTAAGATATTTTTTTTACACTCGCTCGGCATAATGACAGCACTGCGCCTGATGGTAAGCGCAAATGCCGTCCAGGCAGAGTATCGGATGACATCAGACGACAGTCCCAAGACATTCGATACAATTATGCTGGCCTGCTGAGTTGCCTCTTCACACTACAGCGGGAGGACCCGAGATCATAGGAAGGAGGGAATACGCGTGATGGCAAACAATTCCACAGCTCGGCATGTATGTGCGTCTATGTGTTTGTTATTTTAAACTTTTTTGAGTCGATTAAAAACGTAATTAGGCGACTAGTTTAGTAATGAGTCATTGTGTTAGTTCCCACAGTGTTGCAACACTATCGGTTACGCTGTTACCAAAGCGACAGGATTTGACAACAGGCAACCACGTTGTGGTTGCAACGTGACCTCGGATTATGAAAATCAGGATAATGTTAAATGGGGTTCAAATTCATCGTGTAATATATATTTTAAAGCATTGCTATGCTGGTCCCATATGTGAGATGGCAGGGTAGGTACTGCCATGGTGTCTATTTCTCTCGCCAATCAGCAGTGTAAATGCACTGTAGATAGACAGGCTTTTACACAGCCGTGGCGCAGTAGTTAAGACGCCGGCTCTAAAACAAAAGATCGGGGGTTCGATTCTCGGTCTGAGTGTTCGATATAATATAAATATAAATAAATAAATAACACCCAACAGTCACATACATAGTCCTGACCCCACATTAAGATCGAGTCTTGTGTCGTGGGTATCAGGAACTACGAGAGACTTTTCGGTCTCACAAACACCCAGACCCGGAAGAAATATTTGTGGGCTGCACAAACATTTCTCTCGGTGCGGGGATCGAACCCGCGGCCTCTCGTTTCACAGGCAGCGTCTAACCGCCTGCGCCACGGTGGCTGTCGATATGCACAACACAAGACTCGATCTCAGTGTGAGGTCAAGACTATGTACATAGTATATGTGTGTATTGATAGTCAATCACCACGCACTAAAACGGTGAAGGAAAACATCGTGAGGAAACCTGCATACCATAGCGATTTATAAGAATTTCTATGGTATGTAAGTCCGCCAACCCGCACTAGGCCAGCGTGGTGGACTATATGGCCTAACCACTCTCAATCGTACTGTCGATTGTAGAGTAGGCCCGTGCCCTGCAGTGGGACGTATATGGGCTGATACAGACAGATATGTGACAGTTGGGTGTTATTTTTATTAAGAGGAAAAAATTGATTGTTTGCTTGCACTGAATGCGCTCAAAAATTACTAGACTGATTTGAGAAATTGTTTTACGATTAGAAACTTAAATTATTCTTGATAAACATTAGTAATAAATATTTTAAATAAATACAATAAATAATTAACACCCAACAGTCACATACGTACATAGTCCTGCCCCACACTAAGATCGAGTCTTATGTCGTAGGTATCAGGAACTACGAGAGACGTTTCGGTCTCACGAACACCCAGACGCGAAAGAAATATTTATTGCCGCACAAACATTTCTCTCGGTGCGGGGATCGAACCCGGGGCCTCTCGTTTCACAGGCTGCGTCTAACCTCCTGCGCCACGGAGGCTATCAAAAGTAAGAGACTGCAGATTAAAATAAGTTTAAAAAAGTCTTCTTATTTTATCGACTGTAAAGCTAATTAAATAAATATACATAATATTATTTTTCTCTATTTTTTTAATTTCAATAATATTTTCATCTTATTAATTTATTGTATCAATCAAAACACCATGCACTCAAAACCATCAAAACAAATTGGGCTCGTCCGGGATTTGAACCCGGGACCTCTCGCACCCAAAGCGAGAATCATACCCCTAGACCAACGAGCCGATTGCGTATTAAACTAAATTTTGCCATGTAGTTCCACACTTTCATTTCAACAAGTTTAAAATTCCGTTATTTTTATGACATCACATCACATAAGCTTGATCGATGACCCTTATTTAAATACAAGAATAATATCTCTTTAACGTCGCCCATATAACGTAGCATTTTTTTATTGCAATGAATGGTGCGGCAAGCATGCCTTTCGTCTGATGTGTCATGGACAGAAGGAACACCATGAATTACAAAGCAATACTTGAAATTCCACTGCGCGCGCCATTCTGAGGCATACGATGTTGTCTCAATATGTCCAGTAGTTATTCTGGCAACAATATCCTTCAATATCCACAACAGTGCATACCGGGTATCTCAAGACTGCTACCGAAAACGAAGCCGGGTGGTAGTTTTAGTGGCTACAAACACAATGCAACAAAAATTTTCGCATAGAAACGTGACAATTATTTTTTATGATTTTTTAAATATCGTCATTTTTGGGTGGTAAATCCATAGTTTTTGCTAAAATAATAATTTAAACTCTCTTATATCTTAGAGTATTTATAAAGTAAAGGGTATACACTATTATTTTAGGAAAAAAATTATTTACCACCAAAATATGGCAATAGGAAAAAAATTTCAAAAAAAATATTGTCGCTTATTTTTGCAACTTTTTCTGTTGCATTGTGTCTGAAGTCGCTTAAACTACCACCCGGCTTCGTTTTCGGTAGCAGTCTTGATATACCCTGTATAAACAGCTGTTTGTCGGGAGAAATAAACATTGCGGTGGTACCTACCCAGGCCGCATCTCACGAATAAAGTAAACCAGTAAATAAAAGTGAGAATACCATGATCATGCGATGATCGTACTGTATCAGCCCATACGTCCCACTGCAGGGCATGGGCCTCCTCTACAATCGAGAGTACGATAGAGTGGTTTGATATAGTCCACCACGCTGACCTAGTGCGGGTTGGCGGACTTTACTTACCATAGAAATCCTCACAAACTTCTATGGTGGTTTACTGAAAAAAAATGTTATGCAGGTTTCCTCACGATGTTTTTCTTCACCGTTATAGGGCGTGGTGGTTGTTTATCAAAACACAGTCTATTTACGTATGAAGTACATAATATTAACGTCATTGGTCCGTAACGGATCGGTCTAGTATAAATCGTGTGACGTCTGCAACGTTATGTCGGCGAAAGCCCTGTTATGTAAGATTAATAGTCTTTCTCTTTTCATATAGTATTGGACATGTTATTACTATAATTACGAATTGAATACACGTTATTTATAATTGAAAGTAAATGCCAAACAGTGCGATATCCATCCCTCGCATTTATAAAACAACCAAATAAATGTAATTAGTTAAATCATGTTAACAGGAGATACGTTCAGTAGGTTTTGCAATTCATAAATGGTAGAGTATATATAGATCTATTTATCCAAATCGGTGATACCCTTAACAGGGTCGGGTCGAAAGTACCCTGAACCGACGAGAATGCATGAAAAGGTTGATGAAAGTGGTCTTCGATAGTCAGGACATTGCGGTGGTACCTCTCACATATGAGAAGCCTACCACCAAAATCACTTAGTAAAATTCACAACAAAACGTTTTATTATTTCACATCTCAAAGTCTTGTAACCCTAATGTAGAACATTGCGCTTGACCGATATTCGTATCTTATTGTATAATTTTTTTACTATCACTTTTTTATGTAGCATTGTTAACATTTCACGGTCAGTAGTTATATAATAGTTGTGTCTGTCTGTTGACCTGCTATAGCAGCAGTGAAGGCTATATTATTCAATATTTATTTATTTAAAACTTTATTGTACACCTAAAACTAACAATACAGAGAAAATACAAAAAAAAAACAAAAAACAAAAATGTACAAAAGGCGGTCTTATCGCTCGAGGCGATCTCTTACAGACAACCAACCATTGGATGGATAAGATGGAACAACAGTTTTGGGGTACCATGAGGTACGAAAGGGTAATGGACATATTATATAAAGTATATGAACCTAATAAATATATAATAAATATATATATATACACATATATATATACATATATATATACATATAAAATACATATATATAATATATACACGCTATACATGTAAATATTACAAGCAATATCTTCAATTTAATTGTGAAAGGTAATGTTGTTTTACTAATCTTTTGAATATGGGCAGTGACTTTGCCCGCCTCACTGCGACAGGTAATGAATTCCACAGCCTAGCAGCTTGTACAGTGAAAGATTGGTCATAAAATGTAGTGGAATGCACTGGGATTTTAAGTGTAATAAGTTCTCTGATGACCTCAGGGATCTCGAATGCGTATCATGAAGAAACTCGAATCGTTTATTAAGATACGGGGGAGAATGGGGATTAAAGAGTATAGAATAAAGAAGAGATAGAATATGGGTATTTCGGCAAAACCGAATGGGTAACCACTTGAGCTTGTTACGGAATTCGGAAACGTGATCATATTTGCGCAATCCAAATATAAATCTAATACAAAAGTTTTGAAAACGCTCAAGTTTATTGAGTTGTACCTCAGTGAGATCAATATAACTGGCATCCGCATAATCAAGGATGGGGAGCAGGAAGGATTGAGCAAGCGATTTTCTTGTGGCGATTGGTAGAAAATTGCGTAACCTCCGCAGGGACCCAGCCGAGGCGAATAGCTTCCTACTCAACTCTCGAAGCTGGGGACCCCAGGAGAGAGATTTGTCAAGAATAATACCTAGATTTTTCACTGTGTCGTGAAAAGGAATAGCTAATCCATTGCAAGAAACTGACGGTATATGACAATATTATATTTTCTTTGTAATGAAGAAATGAGTCACTAGGAGTCATTTTTATCAGATTATTAAAGCGTTGATAGGAGCAAACTGGTTATTTTTACCGACAAAGTGATAGAAATAATACTAATTTTATTGATTTTATCGCGATTTTTACTAAATTAATATTTTAAGAGTCGTCAAAAGGTTAAATATTATATCTGCGATAAAATACATCTAATATATTGGATTTTGATAAGTAACATTTACGTTTGATTAAGACATTTGTGAATATTTACGACTATTTCTCACATTTCATCATACATTAATTATGTTATTTTACATTAATACACAAACTCACGCCCTTTTCCAGAAGGATAGGCTGAGGCGCCAAGACACCCACATTTCGCCTGCAATTGCAACATGCATTTTGTAAATATTCTGTCTCCATCAGTATTGTTAATATTCTATCCAGCTAAATATTTTCATTATTTCCTATTTTTATCATTTAAGCTTTTCCCTAAAAGTACACTTTAGATTGCCCTATCTTTATTTTCCTTCGCTTATGTCCATCCCATGGTAGTCGGTAAGAGATTGCCTTGAGCGATACGACTGACATTTGTACTCTTATGTTACATATTAGTTTATTTTAAGATTTATTTGGTGTACAAAAATAATAAAAATAAATAAATATCTCTTATGTTCATCAGGAATAATCTTAGAGTATTTACATATAGGGAGCGCTGTCATACATTCGCGTTTTGAATAACGTAGATATTTTCTTGTTCGTAATGTTGGTAGCGCTCCTATATTCGTAAAAATTGAATTAATTATTTAGCAATAAATTGCTACAAATTCCTTTGATAGCCGAAATTATATTTAGCTATTATCCTTTTAAAACGAATTTGAGTGGAGTTAAATAGACCTAAACTACGTATTTTTATTTTTTTTTTCAAATAATTTATGTATGTTGCACAACCTGTTCAAATATTAGCCAATAGGAGGGCAGAAAAAGGTGGCCCGGCACCACAATTTTTATCTACGTTGAAAATAATAAAAAAATCGGTTGAGCAGTTTTAGAGCCTATTCAATGCAAACAAACAAATATATCCCATTTACAATATTAGTTTAGTTATGATGTTAGCCACCATACACGTGGCTAAAGAAGTATACACTTCTGACAAAAATACAATTACTGAACGACGTACTTACACGGGTTAAAATTGAAAGCCTAATAATGATCCCAAGAATTCCATTTAAATACAACAATACATATGTTTTATTTGTACTTCATTATATCAATAGGAGCGTTAAATTCAGAACATATTTTGAATAATAAATAATGAATTGGCAATTATTAATTTACATTTAACAACACTTGGGTAAATAGTATTTTTTTTTTGTGTCCTCATATAGATTATTCTTTTAAATTTATTGCATATGAGCTATTAAAAAAATTATTAAGCTTGGAGTAATTAAGATGACGAAATATCTAAACTAATAAATTATAAAGCTGCAGAGTTTGTTTGTTTGAACGCGCTAATCTCTGGAACTGACAGATCACTCCCAATAGATACCTAATGCAATGCAGCGGTTGCGCCCAACACATATAAGCTATCAGATAGATATAAACCGATGCCAAATGTCGCGTCATCAGTGTCGTCCAAGTAGTGGACCCGCACATGTCGTCACACGTTAGCGAAAGTTACATTTTGGGAACATAATATGACAGTTATTAATGATTTGTTCAATAAAATGGTGTGCAAAAAACTCAAAAAAATAAAGTATCCAAAAACACGCAATAAGTTTTCATCGATAACTAATATTCTTTTAATTAATTTGGTCCCGAGCGAGTTCAATTTATACTGGTTAATGTATCAATGTCAAACAGTCGAGTTCGGATGGAGAATCAGCCGTCTCTTTTTCGCATAGCAATAACCGTAATAAGCCATCTTTTTTTGGCGAAATCACGCGTTCTTCTAGTGTTTGACGCATGTTTATAATATAATTCCCAGAAATATCGATATTGTATAACAATAATGTAAATTAATTTTATTGAAAAATTTAAATGACAGTGTCACAAAATATATATTGATTTAAATAAAAATTGCAAATTACCATAATTACGTTATTTTATGTAATTTGAAATAGTTAAATTTGTTAACAAGGTACTTTTACAAAAAAAATTATATAATTTTATCTTTGGCGTAATTAAATTTCCTTTTTTCCCTCTAGTTGTATACGTTTTCAAATATAATGGGAGGGTATTTATCATAAGTTTTAGTATACTAAGTTTATTGAGAATCAGTAGCACAAGCTATTGCACTAATTTTAACATACGTTGTATATGTATATCTTCTCAAAAACATTCATAGTTCGTCAAGTGGGTTTCATCGTCACTTGTCGATATTACATTTACTACAGCCGCCGTCAGAATTCAAGAAACGGAATAAGTTATTGTAGCCCTTTAGGGCGTGAGGTTTAGTTATTTACTATTTCATATTTTTATCTGATCTTTTATATCAACACTTAATTTGGGTATATCGCCATTATGGTATACAAAAATACACGGTGAATAATAGAAATAAAACCGTTACATACTAAAGTATAAATCTTAATCCTATTTTATTCGTAGTTAGCGGTTGCCGGTTGGTATAATTTATCAGATCAGGCCGGTGAAAAAATATTATATCAAACATTTAACAAGTTGGTAATTAAGTTATAGAAGCGATCATAACACATGAACTTACTGGCAAATCGAGCTATCGATACATTTTTTTATTTATCGACTTATGCCTCATCTCTCCAGTGAAGTCCACGTGACCGCGCTGCAACCCGCCCACCCCCCGCGCAGGTCCCTTCGTTGGCGTTTTCGGTTCAAAACAAAACTATCGTAATGCGGTATCTATTGGAAGTGATCTGTGCTGGAACTACTTGTTCGATTTGAATGATTTTTTCAGTGTTGGGTAGTCCATTTATCGAGGAAGGCTATAGGCTATATATCATCACGCTATGACACATAGGAGAAAGCAGTAGTGATATTTCTAGCAAATACGAGGAAATTTTGTTCGTTTTTCGTGGTCCGATTGGTCGATATTCTAAACTGATAGTCAGAATTAAACGTTTTGACCGCCATTTTAAAACGTGTATGCATCCGGGCGGATCCGGGCCCGACCGCTAGTTTATAATATAGAGAGCTGTGTCAATTGTCATACATTTGCGTCTGAATAAATGTAGATATTTACTTTTTCTGCCTGCCTCGGTGGCGTAGTTGTACTAGGGTACGGTTACACCCGCCCAGTGGTCAAGGGGCGCCAGAATTCCACCACGGTATCCCCGGCCTGTCGTAAGAGGCGACTAAAAGGGGTCATCGGGGTCGCTAAGCACACAGCGGGGGCTGTGTGCTCACGTCGGGAGTGACCCCGAGATGGGCGGCAGAACGTGTGGCCTCGTGTCTGTCGCGGACGCCCATCTCACCATGGGCGTCCGAAGTAGGGAAAGAGGGGGCATCTGCGCCCTCCCAACATGTGAGGAGCCATATTTGGCAGTGCGCCGGGTGACACGGCGAGTTAAATGGGCGCCATTCGCCTGTCCACATCGCCTGTCACCCATAACGCGCGTGATGGCCACCGAGAGGTTTTAGTCGGTATGCCGGCAAAAGATCTTTTTAGATCTCGGTAGGGACCCAGCCTGATAGCAGGCTGGAAGGCCGGAGACCCCGACACGCCCCTTCCGATCTCCCCCGAGTGTCGGAAGAAAGGCTAAAGGAGCTTTACTCTCGTTAAAAAAAAAAAAAAAAAAAGGGTACGGTTACAAAGCTAAGGTCTCGGGTTCGAATCCAGGGTTGGGCAAAGTGATATTGGATTTTTCTATTCATTATCAGCCCAGAGTCAGGAATTTGGGCACATAGGGATTGGGATTGGGCGGTAGGCTCGCCACCTATCACTTCGTGGGATGGAACAAACAAGGCGAAAAGTGGGTGTCCTGACACCTCTGCCTACCACTTCTGGGAAAAAGCGTGAGTTTTTGTATGTATGTATTTACTTATTTAGTGGTGGTAGGACTTATGTCTCCGCCCGGGTAGCGACCACCGTCCACGAGGCGTAAAGACCGCCATAGTGATCTCCGTAAGGGGATCGCGTTCCGGGATCAGCCAGTGGTTTTTCCGGTTTCTTCGAGGATCTTAGGTCCGGGCATGAGGTACACGTGTGGGTATTTTCGGTCCTCTGTCGAAGGGAGAAGAGTAGATCCGCCGGCCAGGGAGACCCGTAGAAACGGTTGTCCGCTGGCCGCCCGCGGTATAGTACAGGGGCCCAATCGGGGCTAACCACCTCGAGAGGCTGCCTCACCATGCCGCGCATAATCTTGGGTGGGTACGTCGTGCCGGTTGGTGACCGGAAGTGGGATCCCGGCGGCCCATCCCGGGAGGGTACGGGGGCCCTTCCGTCCGGCGGATCAATTCGCTTCCTGCCGACCCTTTCGTGCCGGTGCCCATTCGGCCTTCTTAGTGCCCGAACCTAAGATCCTCGTTGCCTCTTCACCAATCCCATCCTTTCTACCATGACAGTGCAACTAAACAGAGCAGGTCCTTCAGCGGTGCTTAACCCCACCACCGCGTTCACTATGGAGTTCACTAACATCCGTGGACTCCATACGAACCTCAATGCCGTCCACCACCATCTTGAGACGGCCCGGCCTGCTTTGCTCTTCCTAACGGAGACGCAGATTCGTTGTCCGACCGATAATTCTTACCTGTTGTACCCCGGTTATTCGCTTGAAGTAAACTTCAAGCCTAAAGCCGGGGTATGCTTGTATGTTCGGTCGGACATCTGCTGTCGCCGTTTGCACTGCATGGAGGACCCCTCCTTCTCCGCTCTGTGGGTGCACGTGGATCTAGGTTCCCTGAGCCGCATCTACGTGTGCCTTTACAGGTCTCACAACGGGGACGATGAGACGACTCGGCTGTTCAGGTATCTTAGCCAGGCGGCTGATGACGCGCAGGCGCAGTTCCCGTCGGCCGAAATGGTGGTCTTGGGGGATTTCAATGCTCATCACGAACTGTGGCTGGGCTCCTCCAAGACTGATCATGCTGGCAGAGCTGCCCATGCATTCGCTCTGACTCATGACTTGACACAACTGGTGAACCAGCCACCAGGATCCCGGATGTGGCGAGTCATGCGCCTTCTTTGCTGGACCTTCTGCTGGCGAGTCACCCAGCCGGGTATCATGTGACCGTTAGTGCGCCTCTGGGCACTTCCGATCACTGCCTGGTTGGGTCGTCAGTACCGATCGCATCACCTCCACGTCCCGTGCAGGTTAGGCGAAGGGTCTGGCATTACTCGTCGGCAGATTGGGATGGTATGCGGGAATATTTTGCATCCATCTCTTGGAGGCAGCGCTGCTTTGAGGGTAAAGATCCCTCAGCGAGTGCCAACGCTATTGCTGACGAGATCAGACTTGGAATGGAATATTACATTCCTTCCTCTGAGATCGCCAGTAAGGGCCGTGGACGCTCCTGGTTCAATCGTGCATGCGCCGATGCTGTCGGTGACAAACAGGCGGCGTATCGCGCTTGGATCAGGGGTCGCGCCATGAAGGATCCCAATATCAGTTCCCTCAAAGAAGCCTATAACCGTGCCTCCAAGGCCTGCAAGAAGGCCTACGTTAGGGCGGATGCCCAGCGCGTTAGCAGGATTGGGCGTGCGTTGGCCGATCACCCAACTAGCAGTCGTGCTTATTGGAGGTTAGCCAGGGCCGTCCAATCTAACTTCTGCCGTCCAGCGTTGCCGCCGCTGAGGTACCCAGAAGGGTCGCTGGCCCACAAGCCGCAAGAGAAGGCTGCCTTGCTGGCAAATCTCTTTGCGGCTACTTCCCGCCTCGAAGACCGTGGTTCCCAGTCGCTGCCTACACTGCCTGATTGCGGTTTCTGAATGGCAGATATTCGCATCAGGCAGTGTGATGTGCGGCGTGAGTTACGGTCTCTCGATGTGCGGAAAGCCAGTGGTCCGGATGGGATACCAGCGGTGGTTTTAAGGGCTTGTGCAGCCGAGTTGTCTCCAGCACTGACTCGCCTCTACCGAGCGTCCTACCGCACAGGTGTTGTGCCGGAATCTTGGAGGGAGGCCAATGTGCAACCGATCCCCAAAAAGGGTGATCGATCGGACCCTACCAATTACCGCCCTATCGCTATCACCTCAGTGATGTGTAAGGTCATGGAGCGGATCATAAACGCTCAATTGGTCCGCTACCTAGAGGATCACTCGTTGATCAGTGACCGACAATACGGATTCCGCCATAATCGATCGACGGGTGATCTTCTAGCGTTTGTCCTGCATCGCTGGGGTGAGGCGATAGACCGGCGTGGCGAGGCTCTTGCTGTGAGCCTCGACATTGCCAAGGCGTTTGATAGGGTCTGGCACCGTGGTCTTCTGTCCAAGCTTCCGGCACACGGTCTACCCGGCAACCTGTGTTCGTGGATTTCCGGCTTTCTGCATGGGCGTAGAATACGTGTAGTCATAGACGGACACGCTTCGGCGCTCATGTCGGTAAATGCCGGAGTTCCTCAGGGCTCGGTGCTGTCGCCCACCTTGTTTATTCTGCATATCAATGACTTGTTGTCGCTTGGCAACATTCATTGCTATGCAGATGACAGCACGGTTCATGGGCGATACCACTGCGGGCCTCCAAGTTGCCGTGTCGAAACTGTGAAGGGACGCGAAGATCTTGTCATTGAGCTCAACCGGACCTTGGATCTCATTTCTACATGGGGTTCCAGGAATATGGTCGAGTTCAATGCCAAGAAAACCCAGGTGTGTGCGTTCACGTGCAAAAAATCCCCGTTCTCTCCCCTCCCCATTCTTCAGGGTACTCCCCTCTCAGTGCGGAATGACCTGTGTATCCTTGGTGTGGATATCCGCTGTGATCTCAATCCAAGGAATCACATCGAGGGCGTAATATCTGCCACATCACGCAGGGTTGGAGTCCTGAACAGGGTGCGTCGGTTTTTCACGCCCGGTCAGCTTTGCCGCTTATATAAAGCGCAGGTCCGGCCGGGTATGGAGTACTGCTCGCACCTTTGGGATGGATCCGCCCAGTACCTGCTCGATGCCTTGGATGGATTGCAGCGGCGGGCCATCCACATTGTGAATGATGCAGACGTTACGAGCAACTTGGAGTCGCTACAACTCCGGAGAGATGTCGCCTCTCTAAGCGTGTTCTACCGCCTGTATCACGGTGAGTGCTCTGAGGAATTGTTCAACTTGCTCCCCTCCTCTCCATTCCTAACCAGAACCACGCGTGCTGGCTTGCGAAGCCATAGCTTGACGGTCCACACCATCCCGGCGCGAACCAAACGGTTCTCAAATTCGTTTCTGTGCCGCACCGTCAGGCTGTGGAATTGTTTGCCGGCGCACGTGTTCCCTCCTTCCTACAATCCTGGGTCCTTCCGCCGTGGTGTGAAGAGGCACCTAAGCAGGCCGGCATAATTGTTTCCATTGGCATGGGACTGCCGTCCGATGCCAATGGATACTCTGCCTGGGCGGCATTGGCACTTTCCATCAGGTGCAATGCCGCTACTATGCCAGGCCATTATAAAAAAAAAAAAAAAAAAGCTTTTTCGTTATGTTGGCAGCGCTCTCATATTATTGAAAATTAAAGTATTTATTTAACAACAAATTGCGATAAATACCTTTGATAAGTGAAATTATATTTAGCTTTTATCCTTCTAAAACGAGTTTCAATGGAATTAAAAAGTCCTAAACTATTTATTTTTATATTTCTTTTCTAAGTAGTTGTGCATGTTTTTTACAAAATTAAAAGAGTAAAGAAAAACAACCCTGGTCGTCTGATAGAGTACGCTCTTATGATGGTAAAATTGCCTATTTTATTCAATATTAAAATGTTTTAAGAATAATTATAAATTTATTAAGGAACATATTACTAATACTTCAGTCCGCCCCGTGACCACGAAAGCTGTAAATTAGTCGAAACATCGGGAAGTTACAAAATGAAAAACGCACACACGCACACACGCACGCACGCACACTTCTCTTTCTCCCGCCAAACTGCAGAGTTAATGCACTGTTCTGTTACAGTTGAAGGACTTTGTAGTCAAAGTAATTACTGGACATATTAAGATTTGATATCTCATGTCTCAGGATGGCTAGCGCATTAGAGAGCAAGCATTGCCTTGTAATTCATGATGTTGTTTGGTTTTGCTACTGCTCATGAGCGGTCGTATCGCTTACCATCGTGCCAACGGCACGCTCGTCTCGCCATTGGCTGCAATAAAAAAAAAAGAGATAGGTGTTCATATTATAAATAAAAATAAGAAAGAAAGAAAGAAAGAAAGAAAGAAAACTCATTTATTAGCCACAAATAAAATGACGCACACACTCGTTTAACATAAATTTATATATATAGCTAACAACAAAAGGATAGTAAAAGGGAGTTTGTACGTCGCATAAATGTGACACGTAGGTGACCACTCAGCTTATTGCTGCACTGCGACGCGAGCCACAGCGCAACGCTGGTTTTCGGTGGTCACCTTGAGTGACATTCGAACGCCAGCTTACATACTAACATAAATTAAAACATATTGTATAATTAATACTTAAAAAGTAACAATAAAAAAAAACAAGTCATAATAAGGATTAATAACCAAGGAAACAAGTAAAATATAAAAAATAAAAATCTACTACACAAACAGTACAACACATACAAAGAAAAAGCAAAAAATAATATCTAAACTAGTTTATACAATTATAGTAATAATTATGAACTCAACGCAAAAACAAGCCTTTGCATAATGCTCTGTCCCGCTTCCGCTCGCACAACACATCAGCATTGCACAATAATAATTATAATACAAAATGCTCTCTGCAGTCTGCATTCGTCGGGCGACGGGGACGTTAGAGGACGATATTAAGATGTTATTTATTTGTTTAGGTACTTAAAAAGACTTAACTAAACAAGACACTGGCTTTACAATTGGGTCTGTATCAAAAAGTAAGGCAAACTAACTATTTTTACAGAAACACTAGTGTAATGTGCTAGTAAGTTTATTAAAGAAATGTCCGGCTAGATAAAACATACAAAGTTACATGAATATGCTTAACAATTAGTCCCGGTAACGTCTCGGGAGGACGATCTGGCGCGCACTGTGGCGGCGTTGTACAACAGTTCCCGAAGGCATACGCACATTGCCTTTTATGGTCATATCGCGTACGGCAGCGTGGCATTGGTTATTTGGCCTACCGGAAGTCGAGGTCAATTGAGTGCTTGTTATAGACTCCCCCTCCAGGTTGGAAGAACGTCCCGTTTCCGACCTGGCACCAACATCTACAAACGGGCTTACTTTCCGTGGCCTACCACGATGTCTTTTAGGCACCACGGGGTTAACAACTCGACCTTGAACTGGCGAACCCATGAAAGGCACTAAATCGGTACTGTGATATTTACCTATGACAGTATTAGATGAATCAGCAATTAGAAACGTTGTAGGACTAACTATACGTTTAATAGTATAAGGGCCGTCACGTTTAGGTAAAAATTTACGAGTGACTCCTTTTGACATATTGCTCAATTCGTGTGTTCGAACCAGGACTAAATCACCTACTTTATACCTAGGAGTGATACGACGACCAGAATCTACGATCAATTTTTGACGATCTTGATGTTTCTCAACTCGTTCGCGAATTTCGTATAAATTGTTAATGAATGAACGCAAGTATGGTGTTGCCTGAGGAACAAAATTTTCCTTCTGAAGAATACCGCGAATATCGTGGTGTACATCAAACGGTGTACGCATTTCCCTAGCGAAGGTCAAATAAGCCGGGGTTTTCCCAGTAGTACTGCAAACAGCACTGTTCATAGAAAAGCGCACATGAGTCAGATATTTTGGCCAATCATTGTGCTCAGTTTTAACCAACATGGACAGCTGGACCTTCAAATCCCTGTTCTTCCGCTCTGCAGGATTTGATTCAGGGTGGTATACAGGAATAAGTTCTTGCTTAATATTCAAAACAAACATGCACTGTTGCATGACAGCTGAAATGAACTGCGGTCCATTGTCAGAAATGATCCGTCTTGGCAAACCATAACGGAGAAAATATTCTTCAATAAGAACACGAGAACAATTTTCGGCAGTAGCTTCTTTAAGGGGAAATAACTCGACCCACCTTGTGGCGACGTCCTCTACCAGGAGTATCCATCGCTCCCCCAATTCTCCTGGCGGCAAAGGACCAAACAGATCTACTGCAAGTACTTCGGATCTCTGCTGTAACACTGGAGTCTGCAAGAGTCCTGAAGGTTTTTGATTTGTCGCCTTATAACGCTGACATTTAATACAAGACTTTAAATATTGTGTAACATAACGACGCATACCAGGGAAAAAGTATCGCTGACGTAAACGGTGTAAGGTTCTTTCAATACCTTGATGACCTGCAGTTGGGGAATCATGCAGTTCTTTAAGAATTTCTTCTCTCTTAGAGACAGGAACGACTAATTGCACTTCTTCGGAGTCGCCGTCGGGATCATAACGGTACAGAACGCCGTGTGACATGACGTAGCCACGTTCCAACCAGCGACTAGAGGTAAGTTCATCATCAGCTTCCAGATCTTGAACGATTTTTAACACTTCCGGATCTTCTAACTGTGCAGCTCGAAGATCGACGGCAGAAATCTGGGGAAGGTCTACTGAAACTGTACAGATACTAGCAGAAGCATCATCGCCATTAGGTCTGCTCAACGTAACTGCTAAGACGTTCACTTTTCCTGGTGCATACTCGATGCGAAGGTCGTATGACTGAAGTTTGAGAGCCCACCTAATTAAACGGCCACTGGGCGTTTTAAGAGTAAGAAGCCAACGAAGAGGCTGGTGGTCACTTTTTACGATACAAGTGTGTCCATCTATATAGCCCCTGAATTTGTCTACAGCCCATACCACGGCAAGAGCTTCACGCTCAGTTGTAGTGTAGTTCCTTTCAGCGGAAGTAAGAAGACGACTGGCATACTCAATGGGTCTCTCGTTAATGGAATCTCCTTGAAGCAAAGCGGCTCCTATCGCATAATTGCTGGCGTCAGTCCGCAGGAGAAAAGGTTGAGAATAATCAGCTTGAATCAATATAGGCGCTTGACATAATTTCGATTTTAATGTTTCGAAGGCACGCTGTTGATCTTCACTCCACATCCACGGTTGATTTTTGCGTGTAAGTTTAGTTAAAGGCTCGGCAACCTTTGAAAACTCTTCAATAAATTTTCTAAACCATGAACAGGTTTGTAAAAATGATTTCAATTGTTTCATATTATTTGGAGGTGACCTCTGCAGAATGGCATCTACTTTCGAAGAATCTGGACGAATGCCTTGAGGCGTTATAACATGTCCAAGGTAAGTAACCTCTTGGCGGGCGAAAAAACACTTTGTCCTATTCGCGCATAGACCAAAATGTCGCAATCTATCAAAAACCTTTTGAAGGTCACGAAGATGTTCTTGAAAACATCCCTGAGTAATGACCATTAAGTCATCAAGGTATGCCAGCAGAGTCACATCTTGCAATGAAGCGCCGGAACGGAAGCGGTCGATTAATCGCTGGAACGTTGAGGGCGCATTCTTCAAACCGAAGGGCATTCGCTTAAATCGATATGTTCCGAATGGCGTAACGAATGCGGTTTTATCTTGGTCTTCAGGTGCAACATTCACCTGCCAATAACCAGCTTTAAGATCTATGGTAGACATGAAACAGTCACGCTTAGTCAACTGGAGAAGTTCGTCGATAAGAGGAATCGGATAACAATCCGTTTTCGTAATCGCGTTAAGACGTCGATAGTCAACGCAAAACCTTACTCCTCCATCCTTCTTAGGCACCAATACCGCGGGAGAAGTCCATGCTGATTCGCATTCTTCGACTATGCCATCATTCAGCATTTTATCCAACTCGATCTTCATCAACTCCTTTTTGGCCGGAGTGAGCCGATACGGCGGGACGGAAATCGGCGGATGACTACCGGTAACAATACGGTGCTCTGCGTACGGTGTAGCAGCTCTCCCTACTTGGAAGATATCCTGGTTATGCACTAACAGGTCAGAAAGATGCTGTCGTTCTTCACTATTCAGCATTAAACCTTCATCGGTGCGCAAGAAATCAGCAGTGGAGACAGTTGTGCATGACTTAAAAGCTTCAAATTCTAATGGGTAAGAATGTTTGCAACCCGAAAAATTCCATCTTGCAGAAGCAAAGTCAATCACAAGACCCGCAGCAGTAATAAAATCAACGCCCAGAAGTGTCTCAGTACACTTAGCGTCGGGAAATATAATAAATTCCGTTAATACTGATTTATGTTTAATTTTAACTTTCAAGTTGGTCGCGAGGATACTACGTGTCTGCACGGAACCATCAGCCAACTTAATACGTCTCGTCACTTCCTTACAAGGGTGATTTTTTTCCAAAAGGAGACTGTATAATGATGAACCTGCAACACTACCTCTCGCACCCGTGTCTAATAGACCCATACCTTTAATACGTAATATTTCAATACCTAGAATAGGCCTTCGATGATGAATATTATCTTTGTCATGAAGGTATTCATTTCTAGAAGGTATAATGGTGGACAAAGGAATTTTCTCAAATTTATCCTTAGTCGGAACACACGAATTTGGCACCTGATTAGAAACTAGATTCCTAGAATAATGCGAAACATTATTTTGTGCATTTTGTGAATTAATTAATTTAGATGACCTACAAGACCTAGACGCTAACGTACGTATCCGAGTATCAAAATACTTTTTAGGCATAAACTTTTTAAAATCAGCTGGAAGATAACCATTACTATTATTATGTTGACTACAATAAAATGCTGGGATGGCCATCTTAAAGTCTTTAGGCAAACAGTTAACAGATTTTTTAGACTCTCTAATCGTAGTAATACTATGTCTCGATTGTTTTAAACTACATTTGGAAAGTATGGACGATCTTTCAACGAAGGGAGAATCTACACACTCACGCATAGTTACCTTATTAGTTATAAAAGGACTCACCTGACAATTTGAGTTACGCGACAATGAATTTTTTGAATAATGGCGCGGGTTAGGGGTCAATGAACTCGTACCAACCAATGCAACGCCACTGCAGTCGATCGCACCATAACGCGAATTACATTTTATACATTGATTCCGAGTGACACCTTTCTCACCACACTCATAACAACTAGGCACTACGCTCGCGATATTATTATTATTACACGATGGACACTTTGATTTGACTACCCCTTTCGCACCGCACCCGTAACAATATAGTGACTTGACATCACTAACGCACTTATTTAACTTTTTACAGTCGTCACGTATGTGTCCGTATTGCTTACAATAAACACATCGAACTTTCGCACTGGCACTATTACGGTCGACCGGCGAACGAAGTGACGACGAAGCCGTAGATGTAGTCGCCGTCGCCGCCGGGTAGATCCCGCTCGACGATGTCGGCGCTGCGGAGCGGCGCGGTGGCGGCGGCGGCCACGGAGGCCGCACCGAGCCGTCACTAGGGCCACCGTCCTTCGCGAACTTTGACCGGGCGCTATGCAGCGCGCCGGCTGGCGACTGCGGATGCATCTCGGATTCAATTTCGGTGGACCGGGCGAGGCGAAGCATGCCGGAGAAATCCTTGAATTCCTCTCGCCTCAGGTATTTTCTTATCTTGGTGTCAAGTAGACCATACACCATGTCCACTTGCGCCTTTTCGGATATGTCACCTTCGGGAATTCGTGACAATAGAGCGCGACATTTTGCGACGAACACATCAGTGTTTTCATTTCCCTGCTTTAGGGCGAATAAATCTTTATATATACGGTGCGGGGGTCGTTTGTCACCATATGTAACAGTCAACAAATCCATCGCCATATCCCACGATGTTATTTCTTTCTTCACACCTTGGTACCAGAGTGCGGCATTATTTGTTAATAACATTGAAAGGCCTCTGAGGGCATTCTGTTCGGACACGTTAGCACATTCCTTAAAACTTTGTATGGCGTCGATGAATGCGTCCACAGACTCGTTGGCGTCACCGCCGAACCTGGCGGTGCATTGCGTGAAGGTGCTGCCAGCGGTTTGCGGCGTGGTAGGCGCAGGTACTGGGGATGATGGCTGGCGACTCATAAGTCTCTCCAGCAGGTTCTCAAACGCTTCACTTTGTGTCCGCTGCATAGCGGCCATCATGGCGGCTACTTGACTCGAAGAGTAGCTCGCGGCGTCATCGGAGCCCCTATCATCGTCGACGTCCTCCTCGTTGATGGATGGCGTCGCTGGATCTCTACGCGTACGCGGCATTTTATAGCGATAGCACACACGAAAAAACACTAGTCACAATACTCGTAGTCACAAATAGTACTTTTGCGAGTTCGGCTTTGTGGCGCACTTTTTACTTGCGCCTCGTTGGGCAGCCACTTTTACAGAAACACTAGTGTAATGTGCTAGTAAGTTTATTAAAGAAATGTCCGGCTAGATAAAACATACAAAGTTACATGAATATGCTTAACAATTAGTCCCGGTAACGTCTCGGGAGGACGATCTGGCGCGCACTGTGGCGGCGTTGTACAACAGTTCCCGAAGGCATACGCACATTGCCTTTTATGGTCATATCGCGTACGGCAGCGTGGCATTGGTTATTTGGCCTACCGGAAGTCGAGGTCAATTGAGTGCTTGTTATACTATTGATTTATTGATTTAAGTGTTGTTAAATAATTTAGGAAATGTTATAGTTATAGTTAATAAATAATACATGCTTACATAAATGAATTTTGACTAAGATTCACAGCTTTGCTTTTGATCTGCAAGAAGAAATTGTTTGTACAAGCGTTTAAAACTGTTCTTACTATTTTTAGATCGTATAGGCGGCGGGATGTTATTCCAGCAGCGCGTAGCCGCGTATTTAAAAGATCCTCTAAAGGCCGCGGACCTGTGAAGTGGCAACGACAGCGGATTCGTGGAAGAACGGGCAGAATATACGAGGTGGTCTTGCCTCCAGGTCAACTTATCATAAAGGTATTTAGGTCGCTTAGATGCAATAACACCAAATAACAAAGAGGCCAAGTGTAATTTTCTACGCGCTGACATCTTAAGAATGTTCGCGCTGTTTAGGTGCGGTGTGACATGGTTGCGGCGGGGAATATCGAAGCAGAACCTAGCGCATGCATTCTGCACCCGTTGGATAAGACGTCGATCCGTACGAGATAGAAGACACGGACCATATACGACGTCACAGTAATTAAATCTAGACAGTACCAGACTGTCAACTAGTTTTTTCCTAATATTAACGGTGAAGTATTTCCTGAAGCGGTATAATAGTTTTAATCTGTAGAAACAGTTTCTCACAACGTTTTTAATGTGCGCTTCAAAACGAAGGTCAGCATCAAAAATTAGACCCAAGTTACGCACCGTATCCACCACGTCAATACTGACTCCTAAAATTTTGATATCTGGCTTAGCAGACAATATGGACTGAACTTGTTTTTTACTGCCTAGAACCAAGCATTAAGAGAGGGTAAGGTGTACTATACATATAATAATTCTGTAACCGATCAATGTCTGTAAATGGAATATAAACGCAAAACAATAATATGAGGGAATGAGACAGGACTAGGCGTGATATAACGGGACGGGACGGAAAAAACATATATAATAACATCATTTTGATGGGAGAAATCTTAGGAGAAATGTTGGTGATTTTTAAATGAAACGTATCGTATAGTACAGTTAATCACGCAGACGAAGTTGCGACCAAAAGCTAGTCACTACATAGTATAAAACAAAGTCGCTTTCTCTGTCCCTATGTCCCTTTGTATGCTTAAATCTTTAAAACTACGCAACGGATTTTGATGCGGTTTTTTCTAATAGATAGAGTGATTCAAGAGGAAGTTTATATGTATAATACGTACATATTATTGTACAAAAATCTATTTGTACCCAGGCGAAGCTGGGCCGGGCCGCTAGTTAATAAATAATAATTAAATATTAAATACTGTGTCATTTTATATCAACCATGTGGCTAACTAAGAAAAAAGCATTTCAAGATTTCCTTTTAAAATAAAATTAGCATCGAACTATTTTTAAGTATGTAAAACATATTGTAAAGTTCAGTTAATCACGCAGACGAAGCAGCTGTTTAATTGGAACAATGAATGGTGAGATATAGAACAAAAAACAGTAACTGTCTTTTAACCAAAGGCGCCACACAGTCTAATCTTCAGATATTTTATGTTCAGTGTCTCCTGTTTCTCTTCAAGTCTATATACGACCCATTGCAAAGCACAGGCCTCCTCTAAAATGGAAAGTACGATTGAAAGTGGTTAGATTACCAGCCAGTCTCTATATCCTATCTATCTTTAACTAGAGGTCAGAATAGCTACCATTTCTACGCTTCAATAAACAAAGATTGATATACATATTTATCTACCCTAGATATCTTTAATTATATGAACCATATCTATATCTCTCCAACTTTTGCTAACTGAAACGTAGAAAGCATCTAAATATCTATTGAAATCTCTAGTTAAAGATAGGTTATAGAAACCGGGCAATAGTCCACCACGCTGGCCTAGTGCGGGTTGAAAATGAAAATGAAAATAATTTATTGAATCCATTAAAATGTTCAACATAATTTAGATTCAGTCATTTTTTTATCTACCACCCGGTTCGGAAAGCGGTTTTCACTAGAGAAGAAAGGGCAAGAAACTCTAGTGTTGCTCTTTTCAAAACCAGTTTACAATGTAGTGATTATTACAAAATTTACAAGTTGGTTTAAATCAGAGCAGTTCATTAATAATTTGTTGAACATTTACAATAAATATTTTTGATACGAATATTTTTATATTATAAATCAATCAATCCGTTACAATGTAAGCAAATCGGATAGATCAGTCTACGCAAGCAGCACCCGTTGACTTTACATACCATAGAAATTCTTATAAATCGATATGGTATGCAGGATCCCTTACGATGTTTTCCTTCACCGTTATAGTACTAACTACATCTGATGTTAATGAAGGACAAAAAAAATAATAAAAAAAATATAGCGTATAAATTGTTATGTGACTAAGATATTTTTTGCGGTTAACATCTACGGCATAAGCTATTCAAGGAATCATTTGCGAATTACTAAAATTTCCGTACCGAAGAATTGGAATTTTTTGAGTTAGGTATCGGGTTTATTCAGAAAAAAAAAATCCAATATATATGTTACATTTTTAATATTATGAATTAGATGTCTGCTCGTCATTATCTGGACGTTGAAATAAAATATTGTGAAATATTTGCGATTAACAAACATCCATTTCGACGGTCAAGTATAACATCGTGAAGAAATGTAGATACCATAGGCACCTTAAGAATTTTTTTATTGTTTTCGAAGTCCATGAACCTGCGCTAGTCCAGTATTGTGGATGGCCTAACCCCATTCAACAAAACTCTCTGTTTTAGGTGATCTAATGCTTCTTCAATCGTGGGTGAAAATAGGAGATACATTATATATTATAATAAGTGACAAATAAATGTGTTTTTCTTGCTTTCTTTTCTTTCTTTCTTTATTTATTATAGAAATGTCTCTGTGGAAATAATTGGGGGAGGCCTATGTTCAGCAGTGGACTTCCTTTGGCTGATGGATGGATTATAGAAATGCGATAACAACTGCATTCGTAACTTACTGTATTAATGTTTTTTATGGCTATGAATGACGAGGCGATCATGCCGTTCGCCTGATGGTAAGCGTCACGGGTTACTACTGCTCATGAACAGTTTACAGTAGCAAAACTAAACAACACCTTGAATTACGAAGTAATGTTTGGCATGTTAAGTTTCATTATGTCCAGTAGTGCTATTTGGCGTTAGAAATAAACTTTTGGTCAGGGATGCTCCTATCACTAGATAGGAGCATGTCATATTTAAAGCTGCAATATCAGATGCCTATTCAGGTTTTTCAAAAAACCAACTTGCTTCAACGGAATCTACTAATAGAAACCCAGGAGTGGGGGCTTTACTTGATAATGATGGTGGTGAGTGATGTATGGATACTTTGAATGTGAAATCCCCAGATAACCACTCAGATTTTGAAGACAAGAAGCGATCGCGGCGCTTGCCAGAAGTTTCCAATTTTTTTGCGCAATTGGTTGATAATCTTCCAATTGACATTTTGATTTCCCTCGCAGATACTACTGTGATATTTGCTAGATCATGTTTCATCGATAGAAAATCATATAGTCCACTATTATGGTTGTTTATAGGATGTTTTCGCCATTCATTAAAAATCTCAATATTTGCGATTGAAAATTTTTATTCTGAAAAATATTCGAAATGACAAAGTTGCACTCAAGTGCGCAGGCTAAAATTACTAAATTTTAAAAGCTAACAGATACGGCTATGATATGTATCATTTCCAGCCCGGGTACAAGAGGGTACAAGTATTTCCTAGTCCAACGAATGCAGAAAATCGTAATTTTTTTTTAATAACCTTGATGTGTTAAATAGAAGTGTGGTTTAATTATATCCATTTTTTTATATAATTATGAAGTACATACCCTTAGCTTGAAGATCCGTAAATAACACTTTTCAAATACTTAAACTTACTGGATTATGATGTTACTTCGGTAAGCGCAAAAATGCAAATAAAAAGTAATTTTTCAACCCTTCCTTTCTATAACCATCACATTAACTTATAGATAGTTGACATTAGTGCAAAAAAATTCTTGGAATTGGGTCACCTGGGTATCTGGCTAGAGGTTCAGGTAATAAAATTCAGGTAATTCAGTAATGACTTTTGTCTAGCTAGCTTGTACTAATCGAATCACAGTGAGGCGTGACGATTATGTATGTATGTATTTTATTTTTGAAATCAATTCTTCAAATGAAAACGAAATCAAAGATATCGAGCGCATCCTGAGTAATTAATCTGTATCAGCCCATATACGTCCCACTGCAGGGCATGGGTCTCCTCTACATTCGAGAGTACGATTGAGAGTGGTTAGGCCATATAGTCCACCACGCTGGCCTAGTGCGGGTTGGCGGACTTACATACTCTAGAAATTCTTGTAAATCGCTATGGTATGCAGGTTTCCTCGCGATGTTTTCCTTCACCGTTTTAGTGCGTGGTGATCGACACATGACTCCGAAAAGTCAGAGGTGTGCCCTGGGATTCGAACCCGCGACCACCGTCAACATGTTGGCAGTCGCGTCTAGTCTGTTTACCAACAGGCCACCACGCATTATCGAGTAATTAATGAATAAAACAGAAACAAATATTATTTCACTTGTACACGAGGCACAAAACGATATACATCTGTGCAAACGACAATATGTACGTCAACGTTAATTAAATACGATATGCAATTAATTTAAAACTTCCGCAAATAGGAGTTTCTTAGAATTATGCCGCCGACAAAACCTAGGCGGTGACACATAATGAAGGATACGAAAAACCCCGACACAATTGTCGCGAAGGTTTTAACTAATGAATAATAAATACACCTAACAGTCACATAAATAGTCCTGAGCCTACATTAAAATCTATTAAGCCTTGTGTCACAAACTAAATGAGACTTTTCGGTCTCAAAACATACAATGCAATAAACGTGTTTTTTTCCTATTTTTTGATCAATTTTGATTACGGTAACAGGTGTCTACGGTAATAGGTGTATAAATTTTCATAGAATATTTAGTTGTTTCGAAATAAATAATTATTTTTCATTTATGAGGAATAATGACATAAATGCATTAGGCAGGTCAAGCTTTTCAATCATACACTGTAGTTGACAGCTTGATTCCGATAGTAGTACCAAGTCGTCTAGAAATTTAAATATGGATTTCATCACGATTTAATTAAATATATATTTTAAAGTCTTCAAAAGGTTAAATATTACGATAAATATAAAAATCTGCGATAAAATACATCAAATATATTGGATTTTGATAAGTTACATTTACGTATGATTAAGACATTTATGAATATTGAACACTATTTGTCACGCGTCATCAGACATTAATTATGATATTTTAAATAAATAATTAAACACACGACTTTTTCCCAGAAGGGGTAGGCAGAGTTGCCAAGACACCCACATTTGGCTTTGTATGTTTTGTCCCACGATGTGAAAGGGGGCGAGCTTATCGCCATATCGGCACAAATTCCCGTCTCCGTTCGTGAATAAAAAAATCCAATATCACTGCTCAACCCGGGATTCGAATCCGAGACCTCAGATTTGTAACCGTACCGTAGTACAACTACGCCACCGGCGTATGTACTTAAAAGGATGTATGTAATTAAAAGGAAAACTTAATAAATACGTCCCACAATAGATTTCCGCTCAAGCGGTTATTTCCCTAAACAATCATTATTTAAAGGAAAATTGCAAGTAATTCCCATCGTGATGGTTGAAGTGCGGTAAGCCGGGCTTTTCACAATCAAAAACGTTGAAGTTTAAACAGTAAACGATTATAGTTTTCTAAATCTATATATTAATACGTGATGCAAAAACTTTGGACCCCTTTTTACAAAAATTGCGCGGACGCAGGAGCATAAATTTTGGCACACTTATAGTTTATGTGTAGGAGAAGTGCAGAACGCTAATATTTTTCAATAATAAAGCTTATAAAGTACATTAAATCAATAAATAAAACATTACACACACTACCATGCATTTCACCCACACATACATACACAAGTATTTGTATATACGCATACATACTCTGGTGTCAAATTGTTTCTTTTGTTTTTCATTTTGTCTATAGACATAGACTACTGACATAGGAATTGAAATAAAAAGGTTAATTTGCCTCATTTAATATAAAAAAAGATTTTAATAATAATGCATAAAAAGTACATTAAATCAATAAATAAAACATTACACAAACCAGCATGTATTTGACACACGCATACACAAGTATTTGTACACGTATACGAACTCTGTGGTCAAATTGTTTCTTTTGTTTATTATAGACATAGTTGAATGTCAAACAGAAAAGTTTTATTTGACGAATACTACGTAAAATACTGAGCGCTTATACAAATTGTGTAGCAGTAAGATACATTTAAATGTACACGGACTATCATTATATGCATAAAGAAAGTTCTATAGCAGCAATCTGCAATAACAACATTCAGATACAAAAAAAATATAATTTGCTATTGCTGGTTCAAAGCAATTATTGTAGTTTACGATTTCAGTAATTGCATATACTTCAGGATAAATAAGTGATTTTGAGAGATACGTACATTTAAATGTGCACGAATTATCAGAATAACAACATAATCATACACGTAAAAACTTTTTCTCTTCTTGATTTGGTCGAATTTCGACCACTGGGCGACCACTAGTAAATAATACATACATCTAACAGTCACATACATAGTCCAGGCCCCACACTAAGATCGGATCTTGTGTCGTAGGTATCAAGAACTGCGAGAAACTTTTCGGTCTCACAAAAACCCAGACCCAAAATAAATGATTGTGGTTTACACAAACATTCGCTCGATGCGGGAATCGTATCCGCGACTTCTCTTTTGACAGCCGGCGTCTAACCAGCTGCGCCACGAAGGCTGTCCAAATAAACTCATATCATTCAATAGGTTCTTGGTCCTGTATTTTTTTATTGTAATGAAACGAGACGAGTATGCCGTTCGCGTGGCAAGCGATTCGACCGCTCTTGAACAGTATGAACACCAAACAAAACCATGAACAACGAAGCTATACTTGGAATGTGCTCGCCATCCTAAGATGTGTGAAGTATCAATTTGTCCAGAAGTTATTCAGGTTAGAATGTCCTTCAAAGCGGAACACAACAGTGCATTTACACTGCAGTTTGGCGGGAGAAATAGACATTGCGGTGGTACCTACCAAGGCGGTCTCTCACATATGAGAGACCTACCACCAGTAAATACAGATTTCCACATAGACCTGTTGTTCCTTGTAGGAACTAGGAAGAACTTACGTACTTTCCGGCGTTTTAGCCATACCTATTACTGGAATCAAATATAACAGCTCACACAATAGGTCCCATTTAAATATAATGATTTGATCTGCGGTGCTTTACAGCTGGCTTCTCCGGTTGTAAAAGTCTTTTGCGAGTTTATTTACCTCTTTAATTCATAGTTTTGTTACTCAATTAAAGGGCTTATAATAATAATTAACATAATTCTTAATCTAATAGTAATAACATGTCTAATGTACTGAAATGTGAAGAAAGAAAAACGATTATTGTTTTTAAAACAACACTTTTGGCGACAGAATATTATACATCAGTGGTTCTTAACATTTTAGTTATGACTTAACAGGGACCATTTGAAAAGAAAAAAATATCTAGCCATTGACTAGTTGGTTTACTAGTTTGGTTGTATGTTAACACAGTACCGAAAACAGAAAAAGGAAAATTTAATAAAAATTAAATGAATAAAGGGTTTTTCATCTATCCGTAAATAAAACATGCAGAGAACTATTTTAAGGAGGACCTTAGGATGGCTCCGTGGACCACTGGTTATGAACCACAGTCGTAAATTATCTAAAAACGATATTTTAATCACTAAAATTTTCATAATCATTTATTCACAACGTCACTTTTCAATCACTTAATTATGTATGAGCGCATTAAAAGTTTTGAAAATCTAAAGATATGTTCTTGACAAGGATATCCATAAAATATGAAATATAATTTGACATGTTGCAATTTATTTTTGATATTCATTGATTCTTATCATTGAAACGATGTGAATTTTTTAAGTGGTTCAGACCCTGGTTAACACGTGTAGATATAGTTGTCACATGGTTAAGTATCGAAGCCGTTGACCCGCCGGCTTATGTCGGCAACTTTTGTTGGCGGGCTAGTCGGCGGCTTTATTCATTGCAAGTCGAAAATCTTTGTTGCCAAACAGCAGTTTAAATGCACTATTGTGGTTCGGATTGAAGGACATTGTAGCCAGAGTAATTACTTGCTTGTAAATGCTTGGCATTCTACTGCGCTCGCCATCCTGAGACAAAAGATGTTAAGTGTCAATATGGCCACTAGTTACTCTAGCTACAATATCCTTCTAAACGAAACACAACAATGCATTTACACTGCTGTTTGGCGGGAGAAATAGACATTGCAAGTCACAAACAAAGCTGTAAAGTAATCGAAACGTCGGGAAGTTAAAAATGTAAAAATTAACTCCGCAATAAAATCCGTAAATAATAGATATATTTCAATATGTAACATTCGCGTAAATCTAAGAAACCATTATGCCAATATATTTTTTTGAGTTCCATGTATACATACTTCGAATTGATATAGTCTCCTTTTTTTGAAATCGATTAAAAACAGTACTTGTACCAATATCTACAATAAATGATAATCAATATTTTTCCGCGCCATTTAAAGAACTATCGCCCGAATACTAGAACACAACTTAAATATAAGTTGCGCTTAACTACGTTAATCCCGCTTAAATGTACTGGCTAAGTGGGCCGTGCATTGTTTAGAGCAACTTACAGTATTCGGGCGTAAACCTTGTAAAATCTCGAAATTTTCCATACGTGGTGCTTTGTTAAAGAAACTATATTCTTAAGTAAATACAAAGAAAATTCTTTGGTTTTTCAAGGACAAAAAGGACGTTAAATTGTACAAGTGTTCCTTTGTCAATGGCATGTTAAATGTTCTGCCACTTAAAATAATATAATAGATGTTCATTATATAGTTGGATTCAATCAAGATTATTTTTTATTACTTTTTATATACTGACCTATTGACCGTGTATATTGATAGTCAATCACCACGCACTATAACGGTGAAGGAAAACATCGTGAGGAAACCTGCATACCATAGCGATTATATGTTATGTAAAGTCCACCAACACGCACCAGGCCAGCGTGGACATTATGGCCTAACCACTCTCAATCGTACTCTCGATTGTAGAGGAGGCCCGTGCCCTGCAGTGGGACGTATATGGGCTGATACAGAATATACTGGTCTGACGAACTACAACGGTCATGATGCTAAGGTCACTGACATCCAAATTAAGTTTTCAGTATTGTAAGGTGGTTATACTTCTCTCTCCCACTTCAACCACAGGAAGTCTACCGCTGGACATAGGCCTCCCCCAAGCAGCTCCATATTAACCTATTCGATGTGGCCTGCATCCAGCGACTTCCTGCAACCCCAACCAGGTCATCCGTCCTCCTTATAGGCGGGCGTCCGACACTACGCTTGCCTGGTTATTTCATTACGTAGATATCTCCTGCTGTTAAATCTTAAAATTACGTAGCCATGAAACTGGTTAAAAACTGACGATCACCGTGGAGTTTCTCTATATGATACCATTACTATGTTGGTACAATTCGACACTTCAATTAACAAAGATAGACATATATACCGGGTATCTCAAGACTGCTACCAAAAACGAAGCCGGGTGGTAGTTTTAGTGACTACAAACACAATGCAACTAAAAATTTCGCAAAGAAATGCGACAGTTATTTTTTATGATTTTTTAAATATCATCATTTTTGGGTGGTAAATCCATAGTTTTTGCTAAAATAATAATTTAAACACTTTTATACCCTAGATTATTTATAAATAAAAGGGTATACACTAATATTTTAGGAAAAAATGTATTTACCACCCAAATATAGTCAGAGGAAAAAAATGACAAAAAAATTGTCGCTGTTTTTCCAACTTTTTGTGTTGCATTGTGTTTGAAGTCGCTAAAACTACCACCCGGCTTCGTTTTCGGTAGCAGTCTTGATATACCCTGTATATGTATTTAAATATATGTTTATCTTACAAAAAGAAATCGCAAAAATGATTAAAAGCTGCCGAAGATATTGGCGTATTCACATGATTATTAATTTTCTCACCCCTCCCCTCGCACCTAACACTTTTTTCCTCCCCATTGTAGCTTAGCTTTTATACTGAACCTAATACAAAAAGAAACATTGGAATCCTGCTAAATTTTGAAGAGTTCTACTCTCCAGGTCCGAAGATGATCATCAGATATTCATGTTGTATTCTTAGGATCAACCTGTTTATACATTCTTTTCAATGAAATAGAAATAACTAAAATCGGTTAAAAGCTGGCAAAGATATTGAGTACTTCTTTGTATTATTATTTGTTTCGGGTCTTATTGTTTGTGAAGTCTCGCGTAATTTCTGACCCACAACATATGATTCGATCTTAGTCCGGGTCTGAAGTCTGGCCTATGTATGGACTGTTAATATATTTATTACTAGCTGTGCCCTCGACTTCGTCCGCGTGGAATTTAACAAAAAAGTTAATTAGTTTATTTAGTTTTCTTTTTGTTTTTGCAGTTTTATTTTAATTATCAACATTTGTAACGAAACCATACCGCGATCTAATTCTACGGTGGCGCCATCTCTTAGTTAGCGGCGGTAAACTCCCGTTACACATTTATTTTCAGTTTTTTGTATTAACTTTATTGAAAAATTTATTTATATTTTGTAAATGTGATATTAAATATAAATAAATAAATAAATAGATTGATTCGTTGGTGGGAGAACTGGTGGCAGGCGCTTGACGTGACGGCCCAGTGGTGGCATGCGCGTGAACTGCGCGCGGTACTGGACAGTCCTACTGTATTTTTCTAAAATAAAATATTTTTTCTAAAATAAATGTAGCCTAAGTTACTCCTTATTATATCAGTTACTTGACAAAAAAAGTCCCGTCAAAATCAGTCCAGCCATTTCAGAGATTAGCCGGAACAAACAGACAGACAGACAGACAAAAAAAAATTAAATATCATTTTCGGCACAGGTATTGTGTATATAACGATATGTAGTAGGACATTTTTTTAAATTTTCACTCTTAAAACAGACACTTCAATTTTATTTATATGTATAGATTGTGAATTATTTCCACGCCAAATGTTATCAGTTTCATGTGGCGTAAAATAAATTGATAGTGCAAAGATATCCGAAGATTTCGACAAGAATGTTTTGGGATTTATTAAAATTATTTTTATTTGCTGCACGATGAAATATATTATTAGTTATATTTTCATGTTATTTATTAATCTTTTGTTAAAGATTTGAGTATTTGCATGGAATAAGCCCAGAAACTAGTGAACCGATTAACAAACATTCTTTCACCATTAGAATGCTACATTATCGCTGATGAACATTATTAAGTGAAATAAAATGGAATGTATTAATTGGTCATGTAGGCAATTAAAGAGCTCTAATGACAAGTCAATACACATAGCACTTAATCTCTATATACAAAATATTTTCTATACTTCAGTAGTTATTATATTTCTTGCTTTTATTTATTTATTTTATTTATTATGAGTTTTTTTATTATGAGTTATATTTATTTAATTTCTTATTAGTATTTTTTAAAAATTATATTAAATTTATTAAATATATTTTCAAAACAATGTATTTGAGCTGGCCCGACCGCTATCATATTTATTTAATTTTTGAGTTTAATATCACACCTTGTATAAAACCCTAATAAAACCTAGGATATATTTAAGCAGCTTAAAACCAAGTCAATTCCCTAGACAAAAGCTTGATCTTCAAATATTTGTATTAAGTCTGGGTGTTGCGAGGTTCCCTAACTTTCCATTAAGTCACGTGTATAGCAACGGGGCCACGTGTAACATTGAATGTGTTATTTTAGCTGTTCTATATAAATTGAATCATTGCAGGGACCGTTTATACCATAGTGTCCTAACATTCAGCTTATATTCATAATTATTTCATTATTTGACAGCCTGCGTGGCGTGATCTGTGAGAGCCGGCTCGGAAGGAGAGAAATGTTTGTGCGGCCCACAAATATTTCTTTCTTTTCACTTATGTTTGCGAGACCGAAAAGTCTCTCGTAGTTCCTGATACCCACGACACAAGACATCATCTTAGTGTGGGGTCAGGACTATGTATGTGCCTGTTGCTTGTTTCGCCATGTATTTTCCGTCCCATAATGAGAAAGGGGGCGAGCCTATCGCCATATCGGACACAAATATCTATGCTCTCTACATGCCAAAACCAAGACAAAATCGCGGTAGGATTTTTTATAGCGGCGAATGGCGAGACGAGCATACCATTTGCTTGATGGTAAACTCATGGACAGTAGCAAAACAAAACAATACCATGAATTACAAAGCAATAATTGGCAATCTACTCCGCTCGCCATCCTGAGACATAAGATGTTAAGACTATACAGGGTATATCAAGACTGTTACCGAAAACGAAGCCGGGTGGTAATTTAAGCGACTTCAGACACAATGCAACAGATAAAGTGGCAAAAAAAGGGTCAAATTTTTTTTTTAATTTTTTTCCTATGACCATATTTGGGTGATAAATACTTTTTTTTCCTAAAATAATAGTGTATACCCTTTCATTTATAAATACTCTAAGGTATAAAAGGGTTTAAACTATTATTTTAGCAAAAACGATGGATTTACCACTCAAAAATGACGATATTTCAAAAATCATAAAAAATAATTGTCGCGTTTCGTTGCGAAATTTTTAGTTGCATTGTGTTTGTAGTCACTAAAACTACCACCCGGCTTCATTTTCGGTAGCAGTATTAACATACCCAGTATGTAAAGTAGTGAACCGATAGCTTTAGTTTTATTTGTTTTTGTTGTTTTTTGTTTATATTATCCATATGTTAATAATTTCTTTGTAAGGAGTTTTTTTGTATGTCGACACAGCGTCCGGCCATCATACAAGCGCCCCGTTGAAAATCAGGCCAGCAATGCAGTCCAGCTGTATTGCAGCATAAAGCTGAATGGGGGATTTTATTATTGGCCATCTCATATTTTTTCTTTTTATTGTATATTTAGTAAAAGTCTTGTTGGTAGTAGTGTAGCTTAATAGAAGCGTACAATAAGTAGCATTAACTAGACTATTTGCGGTATACTGTATTTTTTTTTAATTCTTATTGTGGGTCAATAATACATTTATTTTCTTTCTTTCTTTCTTTACCGTAGCGTTTCGTTTGGTGAATGGGATTGCAGGATGCCTGATAGCCCTATTCATACAAAACCACTAATCAACCACAAATACGTAAATTAATTAAATAGAGGAGATAAAATGTTCGTTAAGTTTTGCTATTCATATTGGTTTTTATCTACATATTTATTCACGCCATAGAGTCAGCTTTAACAACATTTAAAAACTGCGTTAAGTCCTCATGAATAAGGAGGTTCTTCTCTTACTAAATTATCTTTTTTTAGTTTTATAAACTATTATCTACCAGCGATCCGGCCAAGCTCCGCCCGGGTGTAAATACACTATTCAAAATGGCGGCCAAAAAAAGAAGTATCCTATGTTACTTCTAGTACCTCCAAGAATATGTGTACAAAGTTTCATAATGATTGGTTAAATAGTTTTCGTGTGAAAGCATAACAAACAAACTTACATGCACATTTATTATATTAAGTAGGGATTGAATACTAACATACGACTTCGTATACCTAAAGATGATCTCAAATTCGCCATACCAATGATTCATAATTCATTCGGCATAAATGTGTCCAATTTAATGAAACTATTGCGTTGAAAGGAATATAAATAATATTTTAACATATTTTTCGTGCACTTGTGTTGAGTTACATAAATCAATAGTACTTATATTAGCGTTTCATTATTGGTATAAGTAATTTACTAAGATACTAACGATTTCACACGGAGTCGCCTGCAAATTTTAAATATTTTTTTGCTCAATTTGGTCTTTGTAGAAACTTTTAACGATATCACATTGAGCACCAAACGGACATTTGAATAATTTTCAATATTAAGTTTATATGTGGCATTGAAGTCCATACCGACGCAAATAAAATGGAGGTATTCAAGAATTAATCAAAACTGTTTTGTTTTTTATCGAAAATATCTGCCAATATCACTTTCCTCTTCCAATTCTTATTCCTTTCTGCCTCCTCCTCCTCTGTTGTACATGTTCATGGGCGGTAGTACTTACTATATAAATTAATTAATTGCAACATTTACCACATATCAATCTATTTTGAATGTATGAAAAGTTTTTGACAACTTGCATTTGTTATAATCTTGACGTCTTTATTAGAGTGTACAATTAAAGATTATTGCTCAGTTTGGGCATTTTTTATTAGTTCTGGAATTACTTAAATACTCAGACAAAATATTACTTACGATCAGGGTATTTCTAGGCTTGTTTGACGGACAAATTGAATATAAAAAAATATATTTCTAATTTTCAAGTATTGTTTTATTATTTTAACCTACAAACTATTTGCTTTGACAATTCATCGTTCTTATTTTTTTATTGCTATGAGTGGCGAGACTATCTTGCTATTCGCCTGATGGTAAGCGTAAAACCAAACAGCACCTTGAATTACTAAGCAATGCTTGGTATTCTGTGCTCGCCACCCTGAAACATAAGATATAAAGTCTCAATATATCCAGTAGTTACTCTGGCTACAATTTCTTTAAACTGAAACCCAACAGTGCATATACACTGCTGTTTGACGGGAGAAATAGACATGAGGTGGACCTACCCAGGTGGCCTCTCACTTATGAGATACCTACCACCAGTAAATAATGTCCTTGCTTTATCTGTATCCCGGAGCATGTCCGCAAAGCTAGCATCCGGCAAGAAGGTGGAAAAATCGATATAATTAACCATTCTAGTGTATGTATATACCGAATTGTAATTGTGAAAGTGGCGGCATTGCACCTGATGGTAAGTGCTAATGCCATCCAGGCAGAGTATCCATTGGCATCGGACGGCAGTCCCATGCCAATGGAAACAATTATGCCGGCCTGCTCAGGTGCCTTCTATTCTTCTTCTTCCTATTTATTTTATTTATTGCCAAACAGCAGTGTAAATGTATTGTTGTTTCGATTTGAAGGACATTGTAGCCAGAGTAACTACTGAACATATTGACACTTCACATCTTATATCTCAGGATGACGAGAGCAATGGAATTCCAAACATTGCTATATAATTCATGGTGTTGTTTGGTTTTGCTACTGTCCATAAGCAGTCGCTTACCATCAACCATATTATCGTCATCAATATCCGGGAGCAGTTTGTAATTTTAAGCCGAACGGACTAAGGTTGCTTTTTTTATAAAAAAAACATTGGTAAGAATTTTTGTAATCTCTACAGAGAGTGGATTTAGATGCTTTTTTCATTGTTAAACTAGCACAGCATTGTGACCGGGACGGGTCTGTGTGCTTGTGAGACCGAAAAGTCTCTCGTAGTTACTGATATCCACGACACAAGACTCGATCTTAGTGTGGGGTCAAGGCTATGTATGTGACTGTTGGGTGTATTTATTTATTTAATGTGATCGCTATGCACCTTGCAGTAAACCATGGAGGTATTAGTATACTAGAGCGGACATCGGGAACAAAATCTCTGCGTATTGTGCGTGCACATGGGTACACAGTGAAGCGAGAGCGAAGATAATGGTACTTCGTAGGCGTGACAGAGACAGAAATAGAAGGAGCGGTACGGTACCCTTCATTTTGTAACAAACATTTTGTTCGAAGTGTCCCCTCTAGCATATTATCTTTTTTTTGCTGCAATGAATGGCGAGACGAGCATGCCGTTAGCCTGATGGTAAGCAATACGACCGCTCATGAACAGTAGCAAAACCAACCAACACCTTGAATTACAAAGCAAAGCTTGGCATTCCACTGCGCTCGCCATCCTGAGACATAAGATGTTACTCTGGCTACAATGTCCTTCAATCCGAAACACAACAGTGCATTTAAACTGCTGTTTAGCGAGGGATATCTCAATTTAGTAAAAACAATACCGTCCAAACAGAGTTTCGAATGGCATCAGTGATCAGACGGCGCGGCGGTCCCAAGCCATTCGATTCAATTGCCTGAAGATATGCCTCACGCTAAGTAATCATAGCGTGCCAATATTAAAGTGACCTCTTTTAATATCGGCACGATATTATTAATATTAATACTACACTATGAAAATTCAATCCAAATTGAATATACACAATAATATCAACTAAAAACCCTACTTGAGAGCGTGGTGGCCTGTTGGTAACGGACCAAGCGGCTACCAACATGATCACGGTGGTCTAGGGTTCAAATCCCAGGGCCTCTGACTTTTCGGAGTTATGTTTGCATTGATTCAATCACCACGCACTATAACGGTGAAGGAAACCATCTTGAGGAAACCTGCATGTTATAGCGATTTGTAAAAATGTCTATGGTATGTAAAGTCCGTCAACACGCACTAGGCCAGCGTGGTGGACTATATGGTCTAACCTCTCAATCGTACTCTTGATTTGAAAGGTGGCCCGTGCCCTGTAGTGGGACGTATATGGGATGTTACAGTACACTATGATTAGTGCAGTCAATCCAAATCAAGTATTGACAACTATATCCTGATACCCGAGAGAGAAAGAGATTGAACCTGAAACTCATCACTTCCCATGATTACTATGCTGGGTATTCCATCGTATATGTTACTGGCTAACCTAAAGAATAGACCCCACAAGATAAATACTCTAATTCTACAATACCATATTTAATGCCCGTTATCATAGAATTTAAGATAAATATTATTTCACAATATATTTCTACTTCCGTTACATATAATTTTTACACAAAGCCCTGTATTCGCGCCCTCCATGTATCCATTTGTTTTTATCATTCACTTACGCATTAGATCCATGACCCTAGCACGTTTACCTACACGACAAGTCAGTTTTTATTCAATACTATCAGCTCCATTGATAGATCAAAAGGCCACTAGCATTTTTTGTAATAGACAAAATACAATCGCTTCAAATATGTCGCAATAATAAAAAAAATATTTTGTAATTCACAACATTTCCAACTGCTAACGATTATATCAATTTAGCTAATATTACAATACGTATTACACAATAAAATACAATGTTTATTTTTTTGTATATAAATATAAGTGGCGACGCCATGTTCCGAACCATTTCTGCTTTAGTCGTTGGCGGGAACGGTGCTCTATAACTAAAAGACCTAAGGTCCTTTCAATTAAACTCTTATCAATCCGTTCTCTATTTTTTAATCGACCAAGATTACCTTGGCCGTAACTTAAACGTAAAAACAGGTTTCCCGCTCCAATAATTTCGACCATTGCCTATAGTTGAAATTCGCTCCCTGTCAAAGTGACGGCGAAAAACGCGCGAAACGGGCTTAGATAGCGGTAAAAAAAATTAAATTGTGAAAATGAAGGAGCTCAATGGTGTGTCTTCTAGCCAGTGCGTGGAGAAGAACGGAAACATGATTGTGAAGAAAAAAACGGAAAACAGTAAGTATTTTTTTATCTATGCCGTTATGTACCAGGAAATTGTGATTATTGAATAGTTTGAAAATACTTTGTAGTCTTAATTGGATTTATAGAACAATTATTGCAACATTGTTGCATGCTTTTGTGATGCGATTCCGATTTAATTGTACTAATATTAATTTATTTATTTCAAACATAGAATTTCGTAAGATCAGAGCAAATAGGATTTATGCTTCGTATAATGGTGCAAGGTTATATTATATTCTTGTACTTTTGAATACTACGATATAAAACATGGTTATTAATGATAAGAATACATAGCTAATGAACTGTTGATATGCATATCATTATGAAATAGTATTTATAATGATTCCGTATCAAGCCTTAAAACTGTTTTGTAAGTCGTATTTTATCAAGACTCTTAAAATCATGCTCTAAATTTGAAACAAGTCCGCTCTAGATAAAAAGTAAACCAAAATACATTTTTTATGTTGCCCGAGAATTTATCATGGTTGATATTTTAAATGGAATTAATTTATGCATTATTTAATTTCGTATTCTTTTTACCGTACTTAATATGGAACATTTATATAAATGTTTCGCTCTACTTATTTATTTCTAATTACACTTCAATGTTTCTATTTACTGCCTATAATAGACTTGTTTATTATTTTTTTGCCACGCAACCATGAATTAAAAACTAAACAAACCATATTAAAAAACGAATTGCTAAAGGATAATAATATCACAACTATCTATAGGTTTTTAAAAGTTTCCTTTGTCACGCAAACATAAATAAACCAAAGAAGAAGAAGAAGAAGTAAACCAAAGAAACCTTTATAAAAAAAGAATAGGAAAAGGTCAATATCACTTTATTTCTATGTTTTAATTACACTTTAATATTTATATTGTCACCTGTCTATAGGCTTTTAAATGTTTCCTTTGCCACGCAAACATTAATTTAAAACTTAATACATTTAGAAAAAAGAATCAATAGAGGACAATATAAACACAGCAAATAATCAGTCTTAAATGTTGTAAAATTACGTAAGTCTGTTTTACCTTGTCACACAAAAATCATGAACGAACCATTGTTGTAGTGTTCATTATAGTTATTATCTAGACAAACCGGCATCGTTAATATCCGTTCTATACATTTTATGCGCTTTATGCACTAATTATAGTAATTATGTCATTTTATGCATTAATTTAAAAACGAACGAAAATACTTTCAGTATATTTGGAGTTGCAAAAAGATGACCGAGAAAATCGCGCCAAAATAAATATTAAATTAATGCAAATATACAGGGTATATCAAGACTGCTACCGAAAACGAAGCCGGGTGGTAGTTTAAGCGACTTCAGACACAATGCAATAGAAAAGGTTGGAAAAAGAAGCGACAATTTTTTTTTGTAATTTTTTTCTTATTACCATATTTGGGTGTTAAATACATTTTTTCCTAAAATTATAGTATATACCCTTTTATTTATAAATAATCTAAGGTATAAAAGAGTTTAAATTATTATTTTAGCAAAAACTATGGATTTACCACCCAAAAATGACGATATTTAAAAAATCATAAAAAATGATTTTCGCGTTTCTTTGCGAAATTTTTAGTTGCATTGTGTTTGTAGTCACTGCTACCGAAAACGAAGCCGGGTGGTAGTTTAAGCGACTTCAAACACAATGCCACAGAAAATGTTGGAAAAAAAAAGCGACAATTTTTTTAAGTGTTTTTTTTTATATGGTCGTATTTGGGCGGTAAATACATTTTTTCGTAAAATAATAGTATATACCCTTTTATTTATTAAGACTCCAAGGTATAAAAGAGTTTAAATTATTATTTTAGCAAAAACTATGGATTAACTACCCAAAAATGACGATATTTAAAAAATGATAAAAAACAATTGTCGCGTTTCTTAGCAAAATTTTTAGTTGAATTGTGTTTGTAGTCAGTAAAACTACCACCCGCCTTCGTTTTCGGTAGCAGTCTTGAGATACCCGGTATAGTATTTTCCCGATAACAATACATATTTCTAAATTCGACAGTTCTTCGAATTGATAGAATTACAATGACATTATTTTCACACGTATTTGTCAATTTCGGTACAAATGACAGTCACAATTTTTACTTTGTCATAAATCTTGGCAATATTTTCTTGTATTAGTCCAGAAAACTTTGGTGTTTGCCGGACAAGTCACTCAATAATAAGTGATTAGTCACCCTCAAACATTTCTAACACTTTGATAGCAGATACTTCGTTTGCCTCTCAAATGGATATAAGGCATTGATTTAAAACTAAGAATAGGTCCTTCAGTACATTTGGAGTTTCAAAAAGACGAAATTCGCGCTAAATAAATACTAAATTAACATAATTAAGTATTTGTGAGATCACGAACAAATTTCTACTGGCAAGGTAAGAAACTACCGCTACTGGTAAACATACATGACTTAATAGGAGAGGAACCAGGTCATATTATTCACAAGTTTGACATGTTCTCTATGGACACTTGGGTCAGCAATATGGATCTATCTTGTATAATTAAACCGTCGTTAGTTAATAATGATAAGCCAAAGCATAGTCATAACACCCAACATTTAAGAAATATTTGTTGTAAAGCGATTAATGAACAGTACTTTAATTTTTACTCCATTTATACTGACGGGTCTAAGCATGCGAATTGTTCTGGTACTGCATTCTTAGATATTCAAGCAGGAACTTCTTTTAAACTTAAAATTTGCTCAAAAATATCTATTATGCATTTAGAGTTAATCGCTCTCGCGGAGGCCATAGCGTATGTCGAATTCTTGGACTATGATCGATACGTTATATATTCTGACTCAAAAAGCGCATTACTCCATTTACTCAAATGCACCACATCTTTTAGAGGACTTTCTATCGCTTATTCTACAATAGAATCCATTTTTAGAATCCTGGCTAAAAACAAAACAATTATACTTCAGTGGCTACCATCACATATTGGACTAAAGGGAAATGAGGCAGTGGATCGTCTGGCGAACGAAGCCGGGTCTGATGGAGAATTTTTTAAGTGTTTACCATCATATACTGAGCAATTACCAGCAGTAAGACAAATGTGCTATGATTTTTGGTCAGAATACTTTGACAAAAGATCTTTGGTGAAGGGCATTTGGTATAAGGTAATCCAACCCTCTCTTCCTCGTTCACTTTGGTTCAATATGAGTGGGCTAAATAGGCAAGACGTTGTAATGGCTTTGAGACTCCGATCTGGTCATGTCCCACTAAACAATTTTGGATTTATGATGAGGAATTGTATTTCACCAAATTGTACTGTATGTGACGTAGTGGAAGATGTACACCATATACTCTACGAATGCACACGCATCGAGGCCCTGAGACGTCAAGCCTATGGTAGCATTAGTCATAACTTAGGTTTTTACCATACCATCTTGGCTTCTCCAAATTCTGATGAAGCTAAAATGTTATACAAATTAATTAGAAAATGTTTAAAACTGCGCTTAAGTTAATTTATATGATTGAATTGTCTACTTGTAATTTTTTTTACTGTTTTTTTTTTTGGGTCTGTACCAATTTTTTTTTCTATGTCGTTTTATTACTTTAATGTATTGTTTCCTTGTATTTATAATTATTATTATTGTATGTAATAATGGGGGTGACGTTTTCAATATTGAAAGAACCCCCCAAAAATAAATAGGAAAAAAAAGTATTTGTGAGATCGAATAGTCTCTTGTAATTTCTGATACACGGCACAAGACTTAATCTTAATGTGGTATCAGAATTATGTGACTGTTGGGTGTATTTATTTATTTACTATAGTATTGCTTTACCACTGAAATAAATTGCTTTACCACTTTGAATACGGGGTTGTGAACTTTTGATCCACTATTTTATTCTAAATCGGAGAATTTGACATCGGCCTATGTTCAATTTCTAATTGGGGCAATATTTGATATGTTCTAATACACAAACATGTATTATCACGGTAATGGGCCAAGGCCTGGGAGTCTAAGAGAGATTTAATAGGTTGTAATTTTTTTTTATAATATTCAGTGGCGAGATGAGCTTGTCGTTTACCTGGTGGTAAGCGATACGACCGCTCATGAACAGTAGCAAAACCAATGAATTACAAAACAATGCTTGGCATTCCACTGCGCTTCCCATCCTCAGTCACAAGATGTTAAGTCTCAATATGTCCAGTAGTTACTCTGGCTACAATGAATAAGCATGATTTGGCATTTCTCAAAACAGAAAGTATAAATAAAGTTGCTTACTCATAGCTATGTGCTAATCATTTCATTGTCAATGAGATATAACGCCTTGTAATCATACAAAGCAATTCTTCCAACCAACGACTTCAAGTCAAAAACAATCTACAAATTAGAAAAGTTGAAATAAATTAATAGGTACTACTTTATTTTAATTTACATTTCTTTTAAGTCGTTTTAAAAAAGAAAACGACAAGAAATCCGAAATGGATTAGATTGAATATGAATTAGGTATTCCAAATTCAAAATATTCTTTAGTCTCCATCACAGATCGTCTCCATCTACACATTTTCCTGAATGAACGGACGTCAAACACTGGTCATTAATATTATGATTAATTTATAAATTAATTTAATTATCATTTTGCTATAAGGACAAATATTTTAAATGTCGTATCTTTATATTGGAGTATAGTTCCTCATTGATTAGTGGCAGTTGGTGTCGGTTCGGAACCGTGAAGTTCAAACTTCGAAACCCAATTTAAATAATTGTTTCGAAATATAAAGTGCGTGGTTAAATGATTCTATTTATCACTGCTCGGTATGGTAGGCTCGCGGTATTAGATTTTGAAACAAAGATAATACCGATGAAGTAAACAAAATATATACCTTAATAAACGAACTATTCTTTATCTAACTCTAACAGCCTTATTCATAAACAGTTTTTAAACCCATTTTAACTATCGATTGTTTTATCTTATTCATTCTAACTGAATTCAAAAGTTGTTCGGAAGGGACCTAACATTCGACACCAAAAATTGGTTTTAAAATCGTCTATTAATAAAGCTGTCACCCCCGTATTCATAAGGAACTGGTAATCATCCACATAAACGTAAATTAGTTAAATCATAATAAGAGGACATAAAACGTTCATTAAATTTTGGCATTCATAATATTTTATTCTATATATTTTAACTAAAATTGTCATTACACAGAAAAAAGGTGATTTTATTCACTTATTAAAATCACTTAGTAATATCAAACGTCTAGCTGACAGATTTCAGCCAAGTTTATGCTTAAAAAATTTACTTATTAAGGCGCTCAGCCATTTTAAAGTTAATGAGATGTTAAGTAGCTGATAAGTAATTTTTATCGTCTATGAATAACGTTTTTGATATAGATCATATTAATGGTATTTGAAAACTGCGTTAAGTTCTTATAAATAAGGGGGATAGTCTGTATCTTAGGTGAAATGTTTTAATTAGTCCCCCGCGACGCAAAACGGTTATTAATTGTAGGTTATCGAATTATCCCCTGCAGTGAGATAATGTATAAGCCGGATCTTAGATTGGCACGAGGTCATAATGTGCTTGCAACTTTGTCTATAGGCCAGAGATATTGTCGAACAATGCAGGTCTAATCCCAATTATTGGGATTATTAAAATACATTTTCGGATCTCTCCAGACTTTTCGAAGTTATGTGTATAAAGTCAATTACCACACTATGGCGGTGAAGAAAAATATCGTGATGAATCCTGCATACCATAGCATTAGTATGAATTTCTATGGTATGTAAAGCACCGCACTAGGCCAGCGTGATGGCCATGGCCTTACATCCCTCAATCGTACCCTTGATTGTAGCGGCATGTGCCCGCAGTGGGACGTATATGGGCTGATACAATTAGTTTTACTTGACCGCACATTTTTGATAATTGAACTCAAGAAAAAAAATTGACGCATGGTAGAAAGTATTCTTTACACAATAATTTATATTTCAAAATATCCCAAATAGGGGTGATGCGTATTTATCGTAACAGTTCAAAAGAACAGGTAGAAGCAAATCACAGATAACAGTTGTTCTCACTGTTAACAAATATCTGTTCCTCAGGCCTAATCTGTTCTTAAAAATATAACAGTTGGTATTAACAAAACTGTTCTCATCACCCGTCTCTTTTAAATGTACACACGAATGTCACTTGTTAAAACGAGACACACCTAGTATTTATGCGAAAAAAAGCAGTTGGCAGTCATGTACGAACAAATCGTCTTTAAAAAATACTTCTTGAATTAGGTCGTGTTACTTGTTATAACGTTCCGTCTCCCTCACACCATCTGAATAGGCCTTTGCTAGAACGAGAAGCACCTAGTATTTTATTTGACAAATACAATATGCAGCGCTAGAAGAAATCATACATACAAAATGATATAAAAATAACAGGCTGTTATTTAAGAACAGTTATTAGGAACTGTGATTTGGAAGGAACAGTAACAGGAGGAACAGATATTGAGTTTGACCTGTTATAACACAACTCTAATCCCAAATCAATTCAAAATATACTCAATATCTATTACAAGCACGTTAACCAGTCATTTTGATACACAGATACGCGCGTTAGTGTGTAGTTTATGAATGGGTTTATAACAGTCGTGCGTATTTTTAATTGCGTTGTTCATAGACAACTTATAAATCTATATTAGGTATCGAAAGTTCATCAAACTGATTTGAAATGTATTTAAAGACCAAAACATTAGGTAACTAAAACAGGTTTTAGAACTGTTTATGAATAAGTATTTTTTGTGAGATAAAAAGATTTTGAAACAAAACAGTATTTTCTTTTTACTAATGGACTATATTCGTGATTTTGACCCTCCTGCGAAATTAAATACTTAATGCAAAATAGCCCTGTATATAATGTTTTTTGTGAGATTAAAAGATTTTGAATAAAATATATTTTATTTTACTAATTAACTACATTCATAATGTTGAACCTTCTGTAAACATTTTACTACTTAATCCAAAAGCCCTATATAATGGTATCAATGCAATTCGAATTAATTTAATTAGGCGTGCTCTATTGTAATAGTATAACAGTTTTAGTTAGTAATTGCGTATTATGTACATATAATAATTAGTGTTATTTCATGATTGTTAAATCATATCAGAAACACGTGTTACTTAAATCGATACTAATTATAGATTAATTTAATTTGAAAGTCGCAAATACTTGCACAAACAAAAACAAGCTTGACAAATAGATACGCACTTATGCTTACACTTACGAAAAAAGGGTGAAAATATTATAACATTTTATTTTATTTTATTTCGTGGAATGGTGAGACGACGCTCAGGAACAGTAGCAAAACTAAACAACCCCTTGAATTACAAAGCAATGCTCGGCATTCCACTGCGCTCGCCATCCTGAAACATAAGATGATAAGTCTCAACATGTCCAGTAGTTACTCTGGCTACAATGTCCCTCAAACTGAAACACAACACTGCATTTACACTGCTGTTTGGCGGGAGAAATAGACATTGCAATGGTACCCAGGGGGGCTCTCACGTATGAGATACCTATCAGTAATATATAATACAAGGTATAAAGACTGCTACCGAAAACGAAGCCGGGTGGTAGTTTTAGTGACTTCAGACACATTGCAACAGAAAATGTTGAAAAAAAAGCGACGATTTTTTTGTTATTTTTTTCGTGGTCGTATTTGGATCGTAAATTCATATTTTTCCTACAATAATAGTGTATACCCTTTTATTTATAAGGAATCTAAGGTATAAAAGAGTTTAAATTATTATTTTAGCAAAAACTATGGATTTACCACCCAAATATTCTCAAAATATTATTAAAATTGTCGCGTTTTTTTTGTGAAAATTTTAGTTACATTGTGTTTGTACTCACTAAAACTACCACCCGGCTTCGTTTTCGGTAGCAGTCTTGAGATACCCGGTATAAGTTTCTTTTTTCTTTATTACAAAGTCGGACATACAAAGGTCCGGGAAGTCACTGGATGCAGGCATATATCCAACAAATCCCTTTTTATGAACGTCTACGTCCACCAGTAGACTTAGATTTAGGCTTAAAGAACTTTATTCTCATAACAAATACATATTTCACTTAAAATGAGATACAAAGAAAATAAAATAAAATAAATATTAAACTTAATTTAAACTCCTGTACTTTTAGAAAGAATATGTAAGTTCAGCCTATTTTTTTCTTCCTAGAATAAAGCCTATAAGACCTAGGAAGTTCGTATCAACTACACGTGTTATAGGTTCAATGTCTGACCAATGACTTGACTGACTGATAGCGGTGATAACCCGTATCACACCAGGTCTCATTGAATATGCATTGATTAATTTAAATCGCTGCGTTCACAGATAATATTTGCATACTATGTTATGTAAAAGACGTAGTTGGGATTAAATATGTGCGTAATTATATTATTGTAGGTTCTAGAATTTATTATAAATTGTTTTTAGTAGATGGTCCCTATGGTGGCCTGACGCTTCTAAAATAACTTTCGGTTGCAGAAGACCTGCTAGGATTACATACATACATAAACTCATGCCTCTGTCCCAAAAGGAGTAGGCAGAGGCTATATTTCTTGAATTTAATATCTCTATCGTATCTGTTATCAAACAATTAGGTACCAACGACATATTAAGTGCCAAAACCAATTACAGGCGAAATAAAATTTAAATTCAGATTACGAGTAACGAAAAATCCTGATTTAAAATAATTAATAGAATAAATAAATAAACATAATTAAAAATGAATAGGAAATAAATTCCCGATAGCAAATTCAGAATATTTATAAAGACACATAGTGAGTAATTTATTTTAATTGCATATTATCCCAAGCCTTAATAATGTGGCAATTTAGTAGCGCCATCTATTATAAAGCTCAGTGTTTATTTTTAAATATTTACGCAATACTCAAAACTATGACATAAAAATAATTTTAAAAAGTCGCGAGTTATTGCTTTTACCTAGTTAAATAGAAAGGGTATTTACCCCGATCCTAAACATCTTGTCGTACGTTTTACCACCGAATTAATTGGTAAAATACTACCATTTTTTATGTATCTAAATAAGATTATTTCACCCACAATCCTAGTATAAAGACTATTTAAACCAAGCTCAAGTAAATTCATTTTCTGGCTTGTTAAGCAAATTTAATAACGGTCTGGTCTAGTTAACATCAAGGTCTAAATTGAATAACGATGATTACCCTGCGTAAATCCGAATGCTTTGACCACACATCGTGAGTTTGTTGGACAATCCTTTATTTTTTCGTTTGACAGCTGTTGCAGTTCTTTATGAACCGACTAAAAAAATAGGTAGTAGCTACAATCCTCATATAGGCACTATTTTTAAAATTCCTCTGGTCCTTTTTTGGTTCAGTGTGTTTTAAGATCGATAATCATATTATTTCTTATACCCACTGTTAAAGATTTGTATTGGAAGTGTTAGTTGTATTTATTTATTCAATCCGGGTTATCAGCCTTGCAAATAAACTTAAAAACAACTAAACTAAGGTCTCTTCTCGTCAAAAAAAGTGCTTTATTTATTCGAAAATATTTGCAGAAAAACAATTGTTTTAAATTAAAAAATAAAAAACAAAATCATAACAACGTATCGTTAATCGATAACACGTATCCATTAAATATTTAGTTCTAGGTAACTTTTTTCCATTACACCAAGCTATATTCACGCCATCTTCACTACATAGTATAAAACAAAGTCGCTTTTGCTGTCCCTATTTTTCTTGTTCGCTTAAATCTTTAAAACTACGCAACGGATATTGATGCGGATTTTTTTAATAGATAGAGTGATTCAATAGAAAGGTTTATATGTATAATAACATCCATTACATAGTGGAGAAATATTGTTATTTTTGAGGTTTCTAATGTGATGTCGTTAATTATCAATATTTTTCCGCTTACATTGCAAACGCAGGCTGAACCCTACGAGATTTATCAAAATAATGTACTACATATTTGTACACATTGAAAAGGTCTACAGAAAACTCCGCGATGGTATATGTCTATCTCTTATGGATATCCCACAATAACATTTTTTTGTCATTTACTTTTTACGACAAATAATGGCTAATTTTCGAAGCGATTTTCACCAATACAGCATTAATCCTTATCCAATTAAATAGCTTAAATAAATTGTTGATTTAATATAGATAGATTTATGTGGTCCTTTACAGCACAAGATTTAAATGAATACTTCCGAAGATATTACAGATTTAAAATTGCGGGACGTAGCGCTTGCGGCGGTACTGGCCGGCCGGGGCGGCGGCAGCGTGCCTATATAGGAATGTTTATATGTATAATAATAATACGTACATATTATTGTACAAAAATCTATTTGTACCCGGGCGAAGCTGGGCCGGGCCACTAGTCTATCTATAAAATTAATTAAACCAATACAAAACACATTTTCAATTTAAATATTGATATCGGCTGTTTATATATAATTATAATGTAAGATATACTCTGTAAAATAATGGTCATTATTCCAAGGATTAAAATTATCATATTTAAATCTAAATATCCATTTGGTTGAAATAATATGGTCACCCGTTTCCTTTAATGAATTACCTATTGTTGTATTAATACAATCACCATCTTATAATTAACATCCTTTACCAAACAGCCTCAGTGGCGCTTGAGTCTGTTGTGAAACGAGAGATTGTGGGTTCGATTTCTGCACCGCGACAATTTTATTGTAGCGAACAAATATTTGTGTGATAGCTTTGATAACATTATAATTGATTTCCCTAACTAGGATTCGAATTCAGAACTATCATTTCGCAACTAAAGGATCTATATGGTAAAATAAGAGATTTGATAAATAATTCTTTCGTATACTGCCTTTTCTCTCTTCTTTCTTTTATATCCATCCAAAGGCTGTCTGAAATAGATTGCCTTGTGCAAGAGGGCCGCCGATTGTTATCATTTTCTAAATTTTATTATAGTCTCTGCTTTTTTTGTAACCTTCTAAAAATATAAATAAATATATTCAATGTTTAATACTTTCTAATCTCTATTTTCGTCAAAAAAAAAATGCAATCCATAAATTATTTTACTATTCTAGAACTGCGACTAAAACCTACACATTCGTCTTATTGAACTATTTAAAAGCCCGGATGCTCGGAATAAAATCCTCTCAAGCACATTACACAAAAGATTTGAACTCATTGTAACTTTATACGACCTCTTTCGAATGGCCAATGGACTTAATTCCATCCTGACCTCATTTCAGAAGTAGTTTTTCCTTTTTACTGATTTTATTTGCTAAAATAGGTTTTGTGTTCTTTTCAGTTTGATTATTAGTTGATAAAATATTTAAATGTAGTTGTGGTATACATAAAATGCATAGAAACACATCGTATTTAAAAAATATATTAATTGTCAAAAAAAAACAAGATTTTCATTATTTCCTTATGCATTAAAATAATATAATATGTATTAAATTTAATACATAATTTTGTTGCATTGTACAATTAAAGTATATCTTATCACAAATACATAAGTAGAACTTTTTGTATAAATACATATATGTATTATTTATTATTTATACATAAAAAATTCATATATAAAAATCCACATAGCTACTTTCGATACGATATATTATTGCGACATGACTTTGATCATAAAATTATGAGTTTAATGTAGTATTAAAAATATTAATTTATTAATAAAGTCAAATTAAAAAATACAACTACTGCAGAATCTAATCTAATCTAATAGGCTAATGAGGTTGGAAATCTACTACAGTACGTTTTTCCCGGCACTTTCTCCCACGTACTACAAATCTGTGGAACCTGTTGCCAGCGGCATCATTCCCGGACAGATACGACCTGGCGACCTTCAAAAAACGAGCGTATTCCCACCTCAAAGGCCGGCAACGCATCTCCATGCCCTATGGTGTTGCAGATGTCCATGGGCGGCGGTGTTCACTTACCATCAGGTGAACCGCATGCTCGGTTGCCCCCTATAATATTAAAAAAAAAAAAAAAAGAATACAAAAATTCAATACCAGCCATGCTTTTTTAAATATATATATATATATATATTATATAATATATTTTCCCTCCTTTTGTAATTCCTAGATCACATACCAGTAACCAATCTTGCTGCATTAATATAATTTCACATAAAGTGTGTCAATATTGCTTTACGGTTAACCGTAACCACAAAGAGTATTGTACTTACTATAGTTTATTACTATACAATAACGTAATAAGCTTTAATAAATTGTATAGTGTAATTCATAGACAATTACTGATGGTAGGTCTCTCATATGTGAGAGGCTGCCTGGGTGGGTACCATCGGAATGTCTATTTCTCCCGCCAAACAGCAGTTTAAATGCACTGTTGTGTTTCGGATTGAACGACATTGTAGCCAGAGTAATTACTGGACATATTGAGACTTAACATCTTATGTCTCAGGATGGCGAGCGCAGTAGAATGCCAAGCATTGCTTTGTCATTCAAGGTGTTGTTTGGTTTTGCTACTGTTCATGAGCGGTTACCATCAGGCGAACGGCATGATCGTCTCGGCATTTAAGACAATAAAAAAAAACACAAAAACAAACATATTTTGTCTGCAGCAGGAATCGAACCCACCGTTCTATTTAGAGTCGTCTTTTCAACACCTCGAATTTTGTCATGTCATCACAACATCACAAACATGAGTCATTTAAAGCCATAACCTAAATTCCCCAATCATCGCAAAACGTCATTTGAATTTGACATTAGCACCTAATACATGTTTAAATACCTTATGACGTAGGCTAGTGCAAGTTACAAGAAGCAACGACCGGACAACTTCACTAAAGGAAAATAACCGGATTCTCCGAATAATTATACCGGTTTTTGTACATTAAAATTCTAATTTTAAATCCCATTGATATATTATGACGTTTTGTTAAAGGAAAATGTTTTAGTGACATCACAAAACGAGTAGCAAATTATAAGCGATTGTAATCACCACAGAACAGTTGAAGTAATCACTATCTTAAGGATAAATCCCAGAAATAACCCAATTAAGTTTTAAGTTTTGACTGCCCCGATGACGCAATTGTACTACGGTATGATTACTAAGCTGTGTTCTCGGGTTCGAATCCCGGGTGGGGAAAATGATTTTGGATTTTTCTATTAATTAACAGCCCGGAGTAAGGAATTTGTGCCCGATATGGCGATAGGCTTGGCCTCGCCCCCTATCACATCGTGTGACGGAAATACACGGCGATACGTGTGTTTCCTGGTTGCACCTCTGCCTACCCCTTTTGGGAAATAGAGGAGGGTTTATGTTTGTATGTAGGTTTTATGTTAAATGGCATCTCGGTACATCAACTCGACTTGTCTAGTTTTAAGATCTTTGATTATTGTTAATTAGCCCCGTTATAATTAGACATAATATTATTGTAATAAATATAAATAATTATTTGTTTAAGATTCCAAAAAGCTTTTAGTAGTTCCATAAACTAGTAGATACAAGTAATTATTACATGATTTAAATCTTAATTTTTATAAATACAATTCAATAATCACTCCAAATAAAATAAATTAAAAAAACATTCGGGAATTTTTATAAAGTCCCTACATTACCTCTTTGCCTATAAAAAGGCTCAATACCTTTAAAGATTTCCTCTGAGGGTTTCCTCATAGTTGTCAATCTAAGGGAAAGGCCAGAGACGACGTTCAATGAAGGAAAAGTATGAGGACAAACCATAATGAAAATAACTTGTGAATGCAACTTGTAATTTGAGTAACTTTGTCGATATGTGGAAATACCCGGTAACGTCAAACGTGCGGTGAGAACAGAAACGGGGTTGTACCAGAAAACAAGCCTCAATGGTTTAGTAGAGACTACTAAGAATCTGAGGTCATAGGTTCAAATCTGGTAAAAAAAATTATTGCGTATCGATCCCAAAAAAACTGACCAATTGTATGTTTAGGTTAGGTAGCTATTAAATTCAAAATGGCGGAGTTTTAGTAAACATGCGAATGTTTCGTTCACATTACAATCCCCCTTATGAATGAAGACATAAGGCAGTTTTTAAATGACGATAGTTTAAGTTGGCTCAAAAAAAAATAGCGGATGTCTATCAGCTGGACGTTTGATATTACTGTCAAGTTAATGAAATTTCTTTTTTACACGCTTTATATTAGCTTCACTTGTATGTTTGTTTGTAACCGACTCCTTAAGACGCGATTTTGACCCACTTTAAACGGACAGATTTCATTCAAATTTTGCACACCTGTCAAAGACCGATGACAATACAATAATTTAAAAAAAAATAGATTTTTTGAAAAAAAAAATGGATATTTTGCACGCCGCTAACTTCCTCTGGAAATACAGCCGTAGATGGATGTTTTTAGTCAAAACAATTAAATAATAGTTAAAAAAAACTAAATACACACTTTAATAAGATATACAACTAAAAAAGTAAAAATAATTGATACTGAATTTAAGATAAGAGAATGGAGTAAAATACATATATTTTATTGTTACAAAGCGTGGGGTGCAGGAGGATAAGTAATTGTTGTAAACACCCCACGCTTTGTAACAATAAAATATATGTATTTTACTTAAAGCGTGTATTTTAGTTTTTTTTAACTATTATTTAATTGTTACTGTGAAGTGGCTTTAGTGTAAATATGTAGATCATTATGACATCATTATGAATAGCAAAACTTAATGAACGAATTATCTCCTCTTAACATGATTTAACTAATTTAAGTTTAAGTGGTTCTTCAACGGTTTTTTATGAATATGTGGAAATATTTTTTGATTTAAAATTGCGGTTTTATATTGGAATTCTAATATGGCATGCATAATAACGTAGTTTTTCATTCGAAGGCCAAATAAATAGCTTTGAATGACGGAAGTTCATGAGTTATTTTCCTACAATGCATTTTAGACACAAGTCAAGCAACGCCATCTAGTTATGTATACCGTAAACGATTTAATTTGTAAACAAACAGTATAGTAAAAAAGCTTCTGAAGATGCATATTATATTAATTACACAAGTGTTAATGAATATAACAATACATGAAAAAAAGTGTGCAAATAAATAAATACTAACATAAAAGTCTTATGACATACGAATTAAAAAACTACGAGAATTTTTTCGATCTCATAACAACCAAACCCGAAACAAAAAATTAAGGAAATAAATCAGTTTTCCGTCTCTTTTCTAAGAATTTTGGGTGGCAGGCTTGCACTTAAAGTAGTAATTAAATAATGATTTCTGTTTTTTATTGCATTTCTGTTTTTTTTTTATGGCGTGGCGATCATGCCATTCGCCTAATGGTAAGCTATATGACCTCTCAGGACAGTATCAAAACCTAACAACATGAATTATTAACCAATGCATGGCATTCATGCGCTCGCCATCCTGAGACATAAGATGTTGTATCACATAAGATGTAAGGTCTGATTATGCGCAGTACTAACCTTGGCTACAATGTACTTCAAATCGGAACACAAAAGTGCATTTACTGGGGCCCTACTATATTAATCCGAAACAAAGTTCGAAACTTTTCGAAAATTAGCAATTATTTGTCGTAAAAAGTAAATGTCAAAAAAATGTTATTGTGGGATATCCATAAGAGATAGACATATACCATCGCGGAGTTTTCTGTAGACCTTTTCAATGTGTACAAATAATTAGTACATTATTTTGATAAATCTCGTAGGGTTCAGCCTGCGTTTGCAATGTAAGCGGAAAAAAATTGATAATAAACGACATCACATTAGAAACCTCAAAAATAACAGTATTTCTCCACTATTTAATGGATGTTATTATACATGTAAACCTTTCTATTGAATCACTCTATCTATTAAAAAAACCGCATCAAAATCCGTTGCGTAGTTTTAAAGATTTAAACATACAAGGGGACATAGGAACATAGGGACAGAGAAAGCGACTTTGTTTTATACTATGTAGTGATACGAATATACCTACATATACTTATGGTTGTTATTGACTTATGGTCGTAACCATAGACTTATGCTTACGATGTACGTTATACAAATTCGAACTTTTACAGAGTAGATACATTCGTATCGTATATAAACTTCGATCGTCCGAAGTTTCGAACTTATTTCGAATGAATGTAGTAGGGCCCCTGCTGTTTGGCGGGAAAAATAGATATTGCGATGGTACCTACCCAGGCGGCCTCTCATATAACAGACCTACTACCAGTAAATTAAACATTTGTTTTCAATTCCTATTTAGTCATTAGTTACGTTTTGTGATTAATGTCTTGTATTCTCGGTTTGTTTGTATTTAGTCATATGTTTTTGTTAGTACTTTGTCATGCTTTTTAAAGGTCATTTTTTGAGTTATGCTTGTGTGAATGCTTGAATTAAAGGTAGTGTCCCCATGGGCGTAGCCACGGTGGGGCAGAGTGGGGCGCTTGCCCCACACTGGCTTTAACCTGTAAGGTACCTAACCATACCTAAAAAAAATATCTAGATAAAGTGCTAGGTAGGTGAGCAATAAGAAAGTGTTTAAGATAATTCGAATTATAAATACAGATACAGGAAGCTATAGGGTATAACCTTTTTGTTGGAAAAAATTAACCAGGGTAAGACTGTGGGTACTTTAGACTGCTGCCCCACCCTGAGCCCATGGCTGGCTACGCTCATGAGTGTCCCTAAAAGACCTGAAGAGTTTCAATGCTCGTTGTCAAATTTTTCTATTGACCCTGGCTTACAGGAGTAACAATGCTGGAATCTGGATTTATGGGATAATTAACTAAAGTTGACTGCCTCGGTGGCGTACTTGTTTGTACTAAGGGACAGTCATAATTAAGGTGAGAAGGAAACGGCGCGGCGTGAGTTTATGTATGTATGAAAACTAAAGTTTGATGAATAAAATGGTTTATTTTAAAATAAATCTAAGTTTTATACACATCCATTAAAACCATTTTGCATCTATAAATAATGAGAGATAAGAATGTTAAATTGTTTCTTCTAAATACTTAAAGTGTGTGAATTATGTATATTATGGGTTAAATGACCCAGTATGAATTAACTTTGGTTCACACTGGTCTGTTCACACAAATCAGGTTTTATTTTATTTATTTATTTATACCTTTATTGTACACATAAAAAACAATATACAGAAACTTAAAAAAATAGTAAAAAAATACAAATGGCGGCCTTATCGCTTAAAGCAATGTCTTACAGACAACATTTTAATGATTAATAAAACCTTAATGTAGTACCTATGCTTAACAGTATGTTTAATGGATGTATTTACAGTAATTTGGGTTTAAATAAGTTGCATTTTGGCAATCACCGCGATTCTATTATTAAGATTATTGTGGAATGAAAGGGCGTAGTCATTGACCCTATGGGGATCGCCCCACAACAATGCAAATATTTGTGTGACCAATGAAATTTCAGATATTATCGAGAACCAAACAAAAATATCGCAGATTGGGTCTAAATTAGTTGCAATCATTTTGGCAATCTCCATTGTGCTGTTGATAAAGATTACTGTAAAGGAAAAGAAGTAGATTCGATCCCCACATCAAAGCAAATATTTGTGTGACCCATGAAGTTCAATATTATTGGGGACCAAAAAGTCTCACGTAGTCTCTGATACCCACGACATTTGTTACATAATTTGTATCATGGTTATTAGATTTAGATTTCTTTACCCATAACATATTTTTAGTTTTAAATGTCACTTTATATGTGTCTGAATGAACAAGGAAACAAACAAAATGAACCATCCAGACTCCGAATTCAAACATTCACACAAATCACTCAAGAAATGACCTTTAAAAAAGTATGACCAATTTGTACCAAAAAACATTAATTGACTAAATACAAACAAACCAAGAATACAAGACATTAATCACCAAACGAATTACTTTAATAACTTAAGCACTATTAAATTTAAAAACGAATTGGAGAGATAAAATCTACAGGGTATATCAAGACTGCTACCGAAAACAAAGCCGGGTAGTTTTAGTGACTTCAGACACAATGCAACTAAAATTTTGCTATATAATATACTTGCTTTGGTGAAGGAAAATACCGTGAGGAAACCTGCATACCTGAATTCCTTACAAATATTTTGAAAGGTTTGTGAAATCTATTGACTGTATTAGGTAAGTATTTGGCTAAAAGTTCTACTCCCAATTGACTGGAAATCAACAAAGGCGTATTTTCCACGTGAAAAAAACAAGAGCATATACCCATCTAGCTAAAAATTCTAACCCCATTAATCTATGATGGTTTAGTGTATAGTTTTTTTTTTATTCCAATAAATGGTGAGACGAGCATGCCGTTCGCCTAATGGTTAGGGTTACGACTGCTCACGATCAGTAGCAAAACCAAACAACGCCATGAATTACAAATCAATGCTTGGTACTAAACTGCGCTCGTCACCCTGAGACATAAGATATTAAGTCTCAATATGTCCAGGAGTTACTCTGGTTACAATATCCTTCAAACCGAAACGCAATAGTGTATTTACACTGCTGTTTGGTGGGAGAAATAGACACTCTCACATATGAGAGACCTACCACCAGTATTTTTTCAGATGATTATATAAATTAATTCATATTATCCTTTTTTGTTATTTGTGACGTATTAAAGCGCGGGAGTTTTTACACGTCGCGTACAGCAAATCTTGGTACTTGCGTCATATCGATTTCCAGGCACACAGGCGCAGTGGAATCGCAGTCGGTGTTGCCACAAATGCGAATTAAATTTACCGGACTTTTAGGTAAAATACGTAGGAATGTAAACAAGGATATTTATCATTTTTAGATATAGGTCATACGTGTTCTGTGTAAATGACAAAGAAATAAATTAATATAAGTAGTACCTCTTCAAAATATTGTGGTCTTTTTATTAGTTTCTATAAAAATATCCCAATTTAGTAAAAAAGAGTTAAATGTGTGCATTGCTGTAAGATGAAATAGTATCTACCGAAATGATTAGTTTCAAGCCTATATTTCAAATAAAATCTAGTGTCGAGAGTAAGCCTTTTGGCCTCTCTTTACACAAAGTAGGTAGATACTTTTTACCTACGTTTTCTGCTTTGAAATCCTCAAATATATGTTTATTTTTTTTTATGAACGAAAATCCTGTTATTCCTAAAATTCCATGACGTAGTATCGAAACTATATTCGCCATATATTCATTCATGATTCATTTAAAAACAATACACGAACACAGGTAGATAGCGTCAGAATATTTATTTTGTTTTGCGAAATGCGAACTGGTCTCGCGTATTTTCCACAAAAAACTTACCTGGCAACCCCAAATTGGTTGTACAAATATCATCTGTTGCACCGTACGCGGTCAGTCAGCCATTCATACCGGTCGTGTTAAAACGTCCATTTTATTTTTTTATGTTTAAAAACATCGCGTCCCGTAAGTTAAAAAACATCGTGAGCGAATTGTGAGACCGCGAGTGACCGTGCAACTTCCGTTTCCGCGTTCAAACCTACGATAACCGAATTAGTTTTGCAAAAATTAAAAATACTGATCTATAGTGCTAATTATGTGCGAAGCCTTGGCTTGCTTGCCTTCAAAACATTTATATTTTTTCATTTGACATCATTACAATGTTTTTTGTTTTTGTTGAAACAATAAAAAACTATATTATGTATGGCAATTTAATGAAAATTTAAAGTAACATATTTTAAGTAAATAACAGCAATGTCCCAAAAAAAATACTTTTTGTAAATTCTTCTAAATTGTTAAATAGATAATTTCTTACCTTATTTTACAAACTATCTTGGGCATCACTGCCTTTAACCATGCAGTTTTCCGCAAAACAAAAAAAAACGTAAAAGCAAAATAATAACAAAACGAAAACCTAAAATAAAACCAATTGTAAGGTAATACACGAGTTGTACGTTTTTTTAACCGATTTCGAAATCTATTTTATTCTTCATAACATTCGAAAACTCAAAACTCCATACAATTGTTTGTTTCTTTCAAGTTCGGAACAAAAAAGAAAGCCATACCAATATTTAGGGCAGGGGTCGATTTGTAACGTTTAACTCAAAGGGCGGATTGCTTAACCACAATCAATAGTTTTTGTGATGTCGAAATGTGCAAAAAATATCTTTTTTTTTGTTGTATCCATTTTGATAAGGTTAATTTACATAATGCTTTCAAATTAGATATATTTAAATCATAAGTGAGGAAAAATCAGAGGTTGTAAGTTTGATTCTGACTTAAAAATACGTATGTATTACTATTTAGACTATCTTGATAGTTGTACTAATGTGCAATCATAATTAATGTCTCGGGTTCGACTCCCGGGTCAGGTAAAGTGATATTAGATTTTTCTATTCAATATCAGCTCAGAGTTAGGAATTGTTGTCCGATATGGCGATAGGCTCGTCCCCTATCACATCGTGGTAGGGAACACACGAGGCGAAACATGAATGTCCTGTTAACACCTCTGCCTACCCCTTCTGGGAAGAAAACGCGTGAGTTCATGTATGTTTTTTTTTTTTGCATGTAAAAACATCGTGAGGAAACCTTTATACCATAGAGTTCTCTTAAGAATTACTATAATATTATGTAAAGTCCACCAAATTGCAATAAGGACTAAGGTTATGGACATTGCTCAGACTAAAAAAATCATAATTATTTTTTGTGTGCATGTAATTTTGAGCTAATTTTGTATTTTGATGTAACTGAATCAAGGTTTTATCCAATGGCAATGAACTATTGCATCGGCCTCGATAGGCCTTAATAGCTAAACAAAGCAAGCGTGGGAATTTTTACAACAGATATTTATGTTCACGCATGTGCCCTAAAAGGGACAGGCAGAAATGTGAATATCGCCCCTTAGTTTACTAATAATATTTCCGTCCCAAGACGTCCTAGGGCAGTGATAGACTATATGGCTTAACCCATTACAATCGAACTCTTATTGTAGAGAAGCTTCTTGCAGTGAGACGTATATGGGCTGATTCAGAAGACTTTCTAGGGACTTGTCTTGTCATGTTACTGGTCATATTGAGACTTAACATCTTATGTCTCAGGATGGCGAGCGCAGTGGAATACCAAGCATTGATTTGTTTGCATTATTTTGTTTGGTATTATTACTGTTCATGAGCGGTCGTATCGCTTACCATCACGCGAATGGCATGGTCGTCTCGCCATTCATAAAATTCTAGAAATGCCTGACGCAATTTTCAGTGACAGGCAATGAGTCCCTACCTAGCTGTAATAAAACTAATTATTATAAAATCCATAAAAAATAGAAAAATTAAACTAAAATGGTGTCTTAAATTTACATTCGCGTAAATCTATGAAACCACTAATAAATGTCTTTGTTAATATAATTAAGTATTATTTTGAGTCAGGAAGTCCTTGAATCGTGTTCTTTAATTCAATGCAATATAATAAAAAATAAAACAGTGATGATTTGTTAATTTCAGAGGTATTAAAATTTGAATACCTACATTGATTTTACATAAAATATTTATGTATACCAAAGTTTATAAAAGCGATTAGTTAATCATTGGTATAATAACTGGCAAAAAATATGAATAGATTAAAAAAAACAGTATGTATTGAAAATAAATATTATCAATATTTCTTTTACTTCTATTTGTAATCAGCAGATCATTGCCCATAACGAAAACATATATTTTTTGATCAAATAAACAAATATTTATATGAATCACAGCTATTTGTTTCGGGTCTGAGTGAGTCTCTCGTAATTCCTGATATCCACGATACAAGACTCGATATTAGTGGGGTCAGGACTATACCGGGTATATCAAGACTGCTACCGAAAACGAAGCCGGGTGGTAGTTTTAGTGACTACAAACACAATGTAACTAAAAATTTCGCAAATAAAAGCGACAATGTTTTTTTATAATTTTTTAAATATTACATTTTTGAGTGATAAATCCATAGTTTTGCTAAAATAATAATTTAAACTATTTTATACCTTAGAGTCTTTATAAATAAAAGGGTATACACTATTATTTTAGGAAAAAAACATCTATTTACCATTCAAATACGACCATATGAAAAAAATACCAAAAAAAATCGTCGCTTTTTTTGCAACATTTTCAGTTGCATTGTGTCTGAAGTCGCTTAAACTACCACCCGGCTTCGTTTTCGGTAGCAGTCTTGATATACCCTGTATATGTGACAGTTGGGTTGTATTTTTACTGCTCGGGACTCCTTTATAATCGAAAATATCATTAGGAGGGCTTAGGCAATAATCCACCACGCTGACCTATTATGGGTTGGACTTCACATACCATATAAATTCTTGTAAATATCTCTATGGCGTGTTCCCTACGATGTTTTCATGATAAAAGTGCGTTGTAATTGTCTATCTTTATATAAACAGGAACCAATTTTTTTCATTTCTCAACCGATGTTTTAGTGTTCTTTTCAATAGTAATTGGTAAAGTGTAGTTATCAAAAGTATATCCGCCATTTTGAACTTTTAAGTATTGATCGAGTTTCTGTCAAATTAATTAATGAACTCACGCCTTTTTCTTAGAAGGGGTAGGCAGAGATGCTAAAAGATACCCATGTTTAGCCTTGTTCAGTTCTACGATGTGATATCGCAAGGCTATCGCCATATTGGGCACTTAACTTACTCCAGATACTGAATAGAAAAATCCTATATCCCGACCTGGTATCCAAACCCAAGACCTGTTGTAATCCCAGTACAATTACGCCACCAAAAGTCAAATAAATATTAATATCGTATTACGATATTCGAGCATTAGTTACAATACCGAAACGGTAATGTAATACGGTTGCAGTTAACAGGTTTAATAGTAACTAGTCAAATGTCCTTGCGTTAAAGTGAACGCATGTCCTTTGGCTTAGCGGTCGCAGTGTCTAAGCGGCTTGCCGATACCCGTGTGATACAAAATCATAACTATATATCAGCCCATATACATATATATATAGACAGGATATATCAAGAGTGCTACCGAAAACGAAGCCGTGTGGCAGTTTTAGTGACTACAAACAATGTAACTAAAAATTTCGCAAAGAAACCGCGACAATTTTTTTATTACTTTTTAAATATCGTCGCCTGCCTCGGTGGCGTAGTTGTACTACGGTACGGTTATAAAGCTGAGGTCTCGGGTTCGAATCCCGGGTTGGGCAAAGTGATATTGGATTTTTCTATTCAGTATCAGCCCAGAGTCAGGAATTTGTGCCCGATATGGCGATAGGCTCGCCACCTATCACATTGTGGGACGGAACACACAAGGCGAAATGTGGGTGCCCTCGCACCTCTGCCTATCCCTTCTGGGAACAAGGCGTGAGTTTATGTATGTAAATATCGTCGAATTTGGTTCGTAAATCCATTGGTTTAGCTAAAATAATAATTTAATGCCTTTCGTACAATAGCGTTTTTAAAAGTTGTGTTGTGTACACTGTTATTTAAGAAAAAACTATGTATTTACCATCCTAATACGACGGTAGAAAAAAAAATACAAAATAATTGAAGCAATTTTTTGGACAAAATCTAGTTGCATTGTCTCTGAAGTCAATAAAACTACCACCCTGCTTCGTTTTCAGTAGCACTCTTGATATACCCTGTATAGCAGCCCATATACGTCCCACTGCAGGGTACGGGCCTACTCCACAATCAAAAATACAATTGATAGTGGTTAGATATTGTCCACCAAGCTTATCTTACTTTACATAAGTACCATAGATATTCTCACAAATCACTATGGCATGCAGGTTTATTCGCGATGTTTTCCTTCGCCGTTAGTGCGTGGCGATTGACTATCAATGACTCCGAAAAATCAGAGGAGTTAAATAATTTAAAAATATGCAGAGTCAGTTGTCAGTCATGACTCAGCATGAATGGGCAGGCTCGTCCAACTGTCTCATAGGAGATAGACGTGAAGCGAAAGCTTTGTTGTCGCGTTTCGTTCTGTGAGATTGCGGGATCCCCGATACTATACTCTTCCCATACTTGGAGCTTGCCGTTCTCCTCCCGATTAGATGAGCTGGTAATACATAAAGCTATCTCTGGATGCTATAACATGCGCTTAAAATAGTGTTTTTTAAATTTTTTGTACCGGTTTAGAATTAAAATGGCTTTTGGACATTGTGCCTCACACCCACCACTGTAACTCCTGTGAGCCAGTATCAACAGTGGCACGCAATGTAATGACACCGAGCATTGAAGCTCGCCGAGTCCCCGGGAATGTCTAACTTGTCTTTAACCCGCAATGAAATTATCAGAAAGTTAAAATAGGAGGAGTTAGAAATAAATTATTAAATCCCTGTATAAGCTATGTTAAAATAAACAATAATCATTACCAAGCATTTATTACAATAAAAAAAGGATGATTTCTTGTTTCCTCGCAAAAAACTGATTACTTTTAAACTCATCATAATTATTTAAACAACTTTTATGACTTATAAACCGGCACTGACAATATTTAATCTGTTTTTATCATCTTTATTTTTCCGAAAACCGATCTGTCAAAATTCGCGCCAAAAGACTAGACTTTTATAATTTAAGTTTTTATATATTTCGATTAATTTTAATAAGGATGATCTGTATTTAAAAACCTTGATCCCAGCTATATCTTGTAATCTCAAATTGTCTATAACCCGCGACGAAATCACTCAAACATTAAAATGGGATTTGCAAATTATTTTCCACGATACCGAAATAAGCTTGCGATATCTTTTAATCAAGCGAAGCCGGGATATACCGCTAGTTAAGAATAGAAACGTCAGTTTACATCAAAGTAGATCACCCGCTTTCGTATCACGTACGATTTCATCTACAAACCGCTGACGTCAGTGCACAAACAATGACAAGTGCATTATGACGTAATTTTTCTGTATTGCTTAAGTTTGTAGCATTTTATGTTTTACAATTTACATATGAGGATTCTCTAGTCTAGTCGTAGTGGAATGGAGTGAAAAACATGACGTTCTAGCTTCGATTTCTAGATCAGGCATAATTTGTGTGACTTTTTAATTTAGGAAATTATTGTGAGTTACCTATGATAGAACCGAGTGGTAAATTATAAAATGGCTGATTCTAAATTATACTGAACTTAAATGGATTTATTATTTATTTATTTTCATTTTTGGATTGTTTATGCCCCAGATGGCGAGCAAAATCTTTGCCAATGATAAGTAATTTTTGTGTCTTAAGGAAGAAACAGATAACTAAAAGCTCGTTCTTAGTTAATCTCTTCAAGCTAAAGAACTATTGCCACCTACTGTCATTTATTCCTTTATGGCTAGTTTATGTATGACTCAAAAATTCCTACAAATTGCTCCATTTGTCGCTAATCTAAAATCAGTCACGTCCCAACAAGGCGACAGCGGTTTCGATTTACGTAACAAATTACACGCGGAATGCTGTATTGTTTTGAAATAATTAGACTACGGCATTGAGATATTAAAGAGGAGACACCACAAAATGAAGGTGGAATAAATAAATAAATAGACCCAAACTCCCGACAAACAGCAGTGTAAATGCACTATAGTGTTCTGGTTTGAACATGAAATAAAATAAAACACCCAACAATCACATACATAGTCCTGACCCCACACTAAGATCGAGTCTTGTGTCGTAGGTATCAGGAATTACGAGAGACTTTTCGCTTAACCGTTCTGCCCGTTAAGAATTTGTTTTGAGCGTCCCTTCTTCTTTTTTAATGATCTTTTAAATATAGATCTATATATATCTAAATATATATCTTTCTTTTGGACTGTATGGCCTAACGATTTCAATCGTATTCTCTATTGTAGAGGAGGCCCGTGCCTTGAGCTGATACAGAGAGACCTTTAAATTTGCCCAAAGGCGAAGTAAGTAAAACAAACATAAATATCAATTACACGGCAATTAAAAATATATCAATAAAAAACTTAGAACCCGTTAAGCCCAGTTGTACTTTGATTTCGCAATGAAACTATTAAACACGGAATTAACACCTCAATGTCACGAGCATGCGTGACCTAGTTAGCTTAGTAACGTGACTTCATCTCAATTCGATTCACTGTTAGTAATTCACGGGTTCGAATCCCAGGGCGCATTTCCAGGCGCGCATTTTAACTTAAAAAAATGTAGATATCTTTACAGTAATTTACATAGGCAATTCGCATTTCTGGTTCAATCTGCATTTCCGATTCTTCCAAGCCGCCATAATTGTGTCGGTCAGAGATTATTGCATGAATTTATAGTTTGTAAAAAAGTCTGGATTTGGATTTTTCAAAAAAAATGTTTCTAGGACACAACATTACGAGTATTTTCATACAGGAATCGAACCCGCAACGTCGTTTTACAAACATCTAACTGCGCTGTTATGTACGGAAGCTTTTATTTACATAAATTATTACCGTAAATAAAAAGGCTCAATCAGGAAGAAAACCTTGCTCGCGTAACCTCAGGTTTCAGAGCACTCATTATCAAGGTTTAAAAGAAACATGTCAAGTAAATACAGTTCCGTATAATATCTATATATATAGAAGAGGACATAATATTAGCTACATTAGCAGATTATATATTTTAAATATATATTTTTGAACTTATCGCTACCCAAACAACTCAATTATATTTCTACACCAGCAGTTTGCCCCGGCTTCGCAAAGGTACACATACTTTATGAATCCGGTTTAGAAACATAGGAACTATGTCGCGAACTCAAAATTACAGCCGCACTTAAATCTGTCCATCCGATTCCTTTGAGTTCGAATATATTTGAATTCCTTGCACATCCCACAGGAACGCTACATTTTGTAGGGATAAAAGTAGCCTAATTAATCCAGGGTGTCAGCTAGCTCAATGCATAAATTCATCAAAATTGGTCCAGCTGTTTGAGCGTGAAGAGGTAACAAACACAAACTTTCACTTTCGTTCTATCGAGCCCTTCTTAGGCTTGATGTGGCTTGGTGTGACTAGCGTCTGTGTCTTGGCTACGCTTTGGTAACCTCTTTGGGGAAACCAAGGGTTTTGTCTTTACAATTATGGACAAAGTATTAAGACGATTAATATAATATGAATAATGATTACAATTTGTCCAAACAATTGAATAACACAACCGATAACAAATAAATATTTACTACTATCTAAATAGCAATAATATATTTCTGATATGAGTTACCGAACTCCAAATAACCGGTTAGTGAGTGCAACACCGGTATTCTCGTTACAGTTAAACTTTAAACATAATATTTATGATTGTTTACCGGTTATATCGATCGGTATACTTTCGCGGCATTAACTAAATTAATCCTTTTTATTGCGATGAAAGATATCCAATTTATTAAACTTTTGGGATATTGTCAGCGAAAATCTTATTTTATAGTACCAATTTACATGTTTTTGAAGATTATAGTATTTTTTTAATAGACGATATTCATTTTAATGTACTAGGTAGTAGTAGGTAGGTTCAAATCCCAAGGTACATATTTTCGGAGTCACATTTGCATTGATAGCAAATTATCAATCATTTAATAGAGTAGGAAAACATTATCAGGAAATCTAAATAGATATCTACTATCTTCCCAATTAGTTATTTTATTTGTAATATTTAGTTTAACAGTTTCTTGTTTTGAAATACGCAGTAAAATACAATGAAGAAATGATAAAAATAAGAGTGATATTATTAAATTGCAACATTATACATTTCACAACGTTTAATTGAATTTAATCAATCATTTAAAAAATAAAAACGGAAGCTCTCGCAGGCAAATTGAAATTCGTTCACGCAGATAAACTTCAACAGTCAAATAATTGAAAAACATTACAAATAAAACGCTAGGTTATCGTATGGCGAACGTAATGAATCTCGAACAACTTTGTTCTCGTGATAACCCCCGTCAATGGGTCAATTGGCTCTGCCAACGGTCGAATCAGTCTGTCACCACAATTCGCACACGACGCACGTGTTTTACGATAAACACGTTCCAAATTCAAACACAAATTCGAATTCCAGATTTGAATGAAACAAACATGGCGGCTGTAAACGGAAAAGATTTAAATTCGGAAGCCGTGCCGCCATCTTCCCTGATACGTAGGGTCAGTTCGCGGTCCATTCGTAATTCAATATCGGAAGAGAAGGAAAACGGTGAAACTGTACAAAAAGGCTCGTTTGTTAGTAAATATAAAAAAGCGCCTGAAGCGCTGAAGAGTTTTCATTTGACGGACGCTGAAAGCGAACTCGAGGTGCCTGGCACGCCGATGACGCCCCGGACCTCCACCACCCCTGGTTTGTATATTTCTATAATTAAATAATCTGTTACGTCGATTGACAGTGACATGTGACCTTCGATTTAATATTTTTTTTTATATCAGGAAGATTATAAAGGAATTAAATTCGTACAGCCTAAACTTTACATGCAAAACGACAATATATTTTTTTTAAACCTCTCTTTGCTTTATAATTAAATTAAGAACGCAAAGAACGCTGATTAACTAGACCAACATTAAATATTATTGAAACTGGTTTTATAATATATTAAATTAAATACTTTAATTTATTCAAGTGTTACTTTTTATTCATAACTGTACATTATATTACCGATTTACATACGTACAGAGTAAATGTAAACAAAACAAAAAAAACTACCATTTTTCCCGTACACAATGGAATAAACCAAAATTATTCCATTGTATGAATACTCACACGAAATTGCGTGACTAATATCATCATTATAAGCCATTGTTGAATTAAGGTAAATCTTAGAAATGCATCATTTTATTTAAATTTATATTTCAACTGTTTTATTTAAACATTATAATATTTCTCAAGATTATCATCTATATTCCACTTTTTAACTACTAATTGTCTTTGAAAATTAAATATCAGAAATCCAACTATTGTACATAAAGTAATAAAGCGTTGACATAAATATAAGGACAGGGCGGAAAGCGCGTAGTGTTCCTACGTAAGTGGTGCGCGCGCTCCAGTACATCTCTAGTGGAGCATCACTGAAATTAGTCGTTGCTGGTAACGATTTTGAAAATGCTTACCAAAAAATTTAAAGTACAGATACTTTAACCAAGTAATCTTCATTAATTTCCCTAGTCTCAGCAATGGAGGGTACAGGCGCGACTATTAAAAATGTACCATGAAGTTATTAAAACTATCATTTTCATTCAAACGGCGAATTCAACATTGGGTGTCTGTTGTAAATATATTTATTATGAAATGAAATGTAATGTATTTATTTATTGTAGTAGGCAATTGGCTCTTATGACAAGTCTTTAACCTGCATATCACAGCTACAAAAAAATCGTGGTTTGTCAAAGCCGCCAATCCTCAATACGCCCGTTTGGTACAGCCTAAGTCCTCAGAATAGCACGGATTTTAGAGTCTCGCGCTCATAAAATGTATATGATAATCAGTTTTCTCCGTTTGTACACCATTGTATAACGTAATGATCTGCAAGAAAAGTATACGCTTTCCTTAAAGGCAAAAATTGACTTTACCTCTGATTAACAATTTCTTAGATTTACGCGAATGTGACATACGTGAAACAAAACTATTTTTTACAGATTTTATTGCGACTTTGATTATATTTTTTACATTTTAGCAGAACCCCACTGTTTTAAATTAACTTTTTTAATTTAATAATTGTAAAATAAGGTTAGTTAAATCGTAACGACTTGCTCAAAAGGGCCGGCAGCGACTGGATGCATAAAGCAGCAGACCGGGCTCTGTAGCGTAACTTGGTAGAGGCCTATCCAGCAGTGGACTGCAACGGGCTGATGATGATAATGATGAAATTGTAACAGGCCCTTAGCGGATGACTAATACCTCAGTCCACCCCGTGACGAAAGCTTACCTTATAATATTGAGTAGCGATGGTCGCCCGTTTTCTCCCATTCTATAAAAATACAAAGTAATCAGTTTGTGAAAGGGGCCATTGTAACTTAGTCGAGGTTAAACACTTCACTTCCTTTATTCCAACCTTCATTATCCTTGCTTTGGTTCAAAACCGGTATACTAAACAGCGAGGTCATTAAACGCATGTTTAAAATTATAAAACATTACTGTATAAAGGCACTAGTATTGCTTGTGGATTTTGTTAGCATCAAAAAGTCCCGATATATATTTCCTAAGCATAAAACTATCCTATAGACTACTATAAATGGGCTATCCAAAAAACAAAATAATTTTTCAAATTGCACTCGCAGTTTCTGACCGATATACCGATAGGCTTACCTCTATCACTGTCCTAATTGCTATTATACCGGGTATCTCAAGACTGCTACCGAAAACGAAGCCGGGTGGTAGTTTTAGTGACTACAAACACAATGCAAAATCATAAAAAAGTATTGTCGCGTTTCTTTGCGAAATTTTTAGTTGCATTGTGTTTGTAGTCACTAAAACTACCACCCGCCTTCGTTTTCGGTAGCAGTCTTGATATACCCTGTATATACCATTACTATTACCTATGCCTACCCTGAGAAAATGGCGTTAATTTATACACATATACTGGGTATCTCAAGACTGCTACCGAAAACGAAGCCGGGTGGTAGTTTTAGTGACTACAAACACAATGTAACTAAAAATTTCGCAAAGAAACGCGACAATACTTTTTATGATTTTTTAAATATCGTCATTTTTGGGTGGTAAATCTATAGTTTTTGCTAAAAAAATAACTTTAACTCTTTCCTACCTTAGAGTATTTAGAAATAAAAGGGTATACACTATTATGTTAGGAAAAAAATGTATTTACCACCCAAATATGGCCATAGGAAAAAAATAAGAAAAAAAATTGTCGCTTTTTTTTGCAACTTTTTCTGTTGCATTGTGTCTGAAGTCGCTTAAACTACCACCCGGCTTCGTTTTCGGTAGCAGTCTTGATATACTCAGATAGTTCTGATCCCACACTAAGATCGAGTCTTGTGTCGCGGGTATCAGAAACTACGAGAGATTTCGGTCTCACAAACACCCAGAACATATGCGTGAATCACACATTCGTTTAAGTTCGCTGATCGAACCCGCAGCTTCTCATTTCACAGCCTATATCTAACAAAGCCACGGAGGCTGTCAATCTATGTGGTATTTGAAATTCTTTCGTTGTTTGTTGCCATGACACAATACGGGTATCGTATGGGGTCACTATGTAAATGACTGTTGTATTTATTTATTTATCCTCGCCACTAGACCCAATACCTTGACTTACGTGGAGGTCTGTGTCCTCAATCACGAGATAAACTAGCACAAACAATGCATCTACATTGTTGCTTCAATAAACATTTCAATACGAGGCAATCATTATTTATTATCCGACTGTTCGAATGGCTTCTAATGGCTGTGATTCGATTACTTTGTCTCCATTATCAGTTTATCTTCATCGTTAATACTCAAAGTATCATTAGCATCGTCATTTTTAGCATCATCAGCTAATTCACGACCTCTGGAGGCTTACAATGACTGTAATTCGGTTAATTCGTCCCAATTATCATGTTTATCTTCATCATCAATACTCAAATATCATTAGCATCATCATTATCAGCATCATCAGCTAATTTACTACCTCTGTAGGCTTCAAATGGTTGTGATTCAGTTAATTTGTCTCAATTATCCTGTTCATCATTATCATTACTTAGGTCATCAGCTTCGTCACTATTTTCATCATTAGCGATAGGGGATCCACTAAATATAAACCTATTTGAAAGATTTTTCTACGGTCCTTTGGAAACCTACTCGCATCTAACCATTTATGATCTCTATCATAGTGTTATTCCCTCTATGATTATTAAATAATCTCGTTAAACAGTATGTATCGCAGGATTTTAAAGCAAATGTTAAAAATATTCACGTTAAGAAAAGAAGTTGTCAGGAATTTGCTCGTCATTAGTATTATCACTAACCGAAACATGGCAGAAATCCCTTAATAGAGTTTTCTATAAGTCAACAGTATACCAACTTAGCTAAGGCAAATAAATAATGATATACTGAAACCTAGAAATTCAGATCGCTATTAATATATTTCGGGAATCCTACGTTCAATAGTGGACTTGCTATGGCCAAAGAGAGAGCCAAAACTGACCAGAAATGTCAGCTAACACCTTAACAATAAAATAAAAACTATTTCGTTGACCATCAATCCGTGTAATAACTCATTTCATCAATGACTTTCAATTGATCAATTGCTTTATTAATAAATAAATCTTTACTGGTGGTAGGTCTCTCATATGTGAGAGGCCATCTGGGTTACCACCGCAATGTCTATTTCTCCCGTGAAACAACACTGCGTAAGTGCACTGTTGTGTTTCGGATTGAAGGACATTGTAGCCAGAGTAACTACTGGACATATTGAGACTTAACATCTTATGTCTCAGGATGGCGAGCGCAGTGGAATTTTGTTACTGTTTATGAGCGGTCGTATCGCTTACCATCAGGCGAACGGCTTGCTAGTCTCGTCATTCATTGCAATAAAAAAAAAAATATGCAGCAACACTTGATTTCAAATAATATATTTGTTCCTAGATCTTTTTATCATCTGTGATACACGAAGTTACAAATTAAGGCCCAATTGCGCAAACTAACTCTGCCCATAACTTTGACTGAAAATATCATTGCCATACGTTTGAGACGTATTTAACATTGCTAATGCACGGGATTGTAATAAGATAAGACCGTAAAAAGCTTAATTTTTAATATTTCAACTTCTTTGGATTTTTCTTTCCAAAGTACTGATGGGACATTTTTAGCAGAACCCGATACATTTAACACTCAAAATAATTTGGATTCCTAGATTTTAAATCACGATTAGCAGTCATAACATTATCATACTTAAACAACTTAAAAAAAGTTTTTAAATTAATTTGTTATTTATAGACAATAGTCCATTGAAATGTTACAATTTAAGGACCGAATATTGCATTTCTTAGAGGACGCAAATTTATTTTTTGAGACATGTTTGTGGAGTCAATAGAAGCTTGACCTCAAGTTTGTGGGGTCGCCACCCTTGTCCCCCGGCCGCCATCTTGGAAAAAGGGGTGAAAACACTTTTTTCGCGATAACTCGGAAACTATGCGTCTTACAAAAAATTTGGAAGGACATAATTTGTAGCATATTATTTCGCCTACAAATATGTTTATTTAACTTTTTGCCGTAAATTAAAAATTAAAGAAGTTATAAGCAAAAAGTGAAGAAGAAATTTCTTAAGGGAAATCTTCCCGTTTCTCTTAAAAGTAGACTCTTCGACTTGTATCTTACCAATTCTCACATACAGTGCTCAATCCTGTCCAAATCCTGGTCTCTGACCGAACTTCAGAGGTCCAGGTCCAGGTTTGTCAAAAAGCTATGGAGCACAGGATGCTAGGCGTAACACGCATGGACAGAGCACCCACTAATACCTTGCGCTTCATAACCAGAGTCAAGAATGTTGCACAGAAATCAGCTAAACTAAACTGGGATTGGGCGGGCCACGTCACCCGGGTGCACCCGAAGAGGTGGAAAAGATTGCCAATCAATGGATGCCTAAGAATGGCGAAAGGCCAATCGGCAGGCTTCGGAAAAGGTGGCGCGACGATCTCGACCAATTTAGCAACACTTGGACGGCATCAGCAACTGATAGGGATAAGTAGAAGGAGTTGAGGGAGACCTTAGCCCATCAGTGGCACAGAATAGGTTAATAAAAATAAAAAAATAGCAAAAAAGTGAGTTTTTTTTATAAAAAGTTATAGAGCAAAAAAGATTTTTTTTATAAATATTTACTCACTTTTTTGCTTATAACTTCTTTAATTTTTAATTTAGGGCAAGAAGTTATATAAACATATTTGTAGGCAATACAATTAGCTACAAATTATGTATTTACAAATTTTTCGTAAGACGTATAGTTTCCGAGATAACGCGAAAAAAGTATTCTCACCCTTTTTTCCAAGATGGCGGCCGGGGGACAAGGGTGACGACCCCACAAACTTGAGGTTAAGCTTCTATTGACCACCCACACATATCCCAAAAATAAAATAGCGTCCTCTAAAAAATGCAAAGCTCATGTAACATTTCAATGGACTACAATACATCTGTGTTGACGTAAAGATGTCCAAAAAAAGAAGATAGTTTAGTTGCTACTATATAAACAGCACATCAATTCATCAGAATAATGGAGGACTTACGTCACACAGTTCTGTTATGAATGTCTGGACAAACACACTGTTTAATATTAACTTAAGTGGTGCAATGTATTGCCAACATTATGTATAGGTATTTACATAAGCTACCAGCCTTTGCCGCAGTTTACCTACATGGATTTTGAATTATCATATTTTTTGCCAATCCGTACCAGGCCAGCGTGGTGGACTATATGGCCTAACCACTCTCAACCGTACTCTCGATTGTAGAGGAGGCCCGTGCCCTGCAGTGGAACATATATGGGCTGATACAGACAGATGTTTTTTTTATTGCAATGAACGGACTCTCATATGTGACAGGTCGCCTAGGTAGGCGTCATCGCAATGTCTATTTCAAGTTTCAACCGTCAAACAGCAGTTTTAATACACTGTTGTGTTCCGGTTTAAAGGACGTTGAAGCCAAAGTAACCACTGGACATATTGAGAATTTAACATCTTATATCTCAAGATGGCAAGCCCAGTGGAATACCAAGCATTGGTTATTAATTCATGCTGTTGTTTGGTTTTGCCACTGCCGGTGAGCGTTCGTATCGCTTACCATCAAGCGAATGGCATACTCGTCTCGCCATTCATTGCAATAAAAAAGTATGATATAACCTTGAACCGATTACTTTACGGTGGGCAGGAGAAAAAAAATTACAATATAGGCAAATATGCTGAGCTTGAAGACTAATGGCACCTTCATACAACTTGCGGCCTTCCCCGGGACACCAAAAGGGGAGCTTAAAAACTTGTAATGATTAAAAAATCATATGAATATTTAGATATACAAGATTAGTCATAAAGGGTATATGAAGCCGAAAGGGTATGCTATTCTGCACCCATCATAATGAACAATTTTTTCATGGGGTCAACATTGAAATAGCAATAAATTGGCTGATCCATACATTTTTCAGATTGATACGATTATTTTTGTATGGAACTGCTGATTTTTTCGCGTTTTCAGTACTGATACCATAGTAAAAGTTGTTCAAGATGATGCGTGTAGCATCCCCCTTTCGGCATTATATACCCTTTATGACTACCCTTGTATACTCTGCACCTACGTTCAAATTCAGTGCCAGTTTACTCTGCTATAGGATATGTTTTATTCCAAAGACTAATGAAGGTTTTCCTTTGCCCCCAGGCCATGAAAACTGCACTTTCCACCATGACCTGGAGTTGGACCACAGACCACCCACCAGGGAAGCCCTTCTACCCGACATGGCTAACTCCTACAGATTATTGCTCACAGGTAAGCCAATAATACAATAAATTTTAATTTTGATATGGCTATAAAAAAGTAAGAAAAAAGAAGACATTTCGTATTGCTAAGAGAGTTTCTTGTCCATTTCTTCTTCACAGCTACAACACTTTCCGGAGGGATGGTAGCAGAAATTAATGATACAAAAGATGAAATACTGTTTGAATAAAGAATATTTTTCTTATTACCTTCAAAAATCATTTCTATAGCAATGGACTTGATGTGGCCAGCACTTGAATAGAACACAGAAGAATGCTGGCTTCTTTTCTAGGTTTTATTGGAACATCTTTTGAACATTTATTTTAAAAAATATACTTCCTCAACGTAGATGCTTAATCCTCAAAAGTATCGATCGCATTTGAAATCTAACTGCTACCATTAGATCAGATAGGTCAAAAGTCCTACTGCAGACAGTGGGCTAAATTCTAACCCAAAAAATGCCAACCAACCGATCGTAAATCATTGGTTTATGATTCATTCTGAAACATTGCTGATAAGTAACTCCAATCCTATATTAGTAACACAGTGAAGCAGATAGAAACTTCGTAAGGTTTACTTGGTAATGAACATTATTTTGACTTATTCCTGTTTTTATTGCCATGAATACTAAGATGAGCATGCCGTTCGCCTGATGGTAAGCGATACGGCAGCTCATAGACAGAAGTAAAACCAAATAACACCTTGAATTACACAGCAATGCTTGATATTCTGCACACGCCATCCTGAGACATAAGATGTTAAGTCTCAATATCCAGCAGTTTCTCTGGCTACAATGTCCTTCAAACTTAAATCTCTTTTCAGGTCTGGGAGAGGATCCAGAGAGGGAAGGTCTGCTGAAGACTCCAGAACGCGCTGCCAAAGCCATGCTGTTCTTCACAAAAGGCTACGACCAGAGTTTGGAAGGTAAAGACTTCTAACTTTATTCATACTTTACACATATTGCGTGGTGGCTTGTTATCTAACGAACTAGACGCGAAGGTAAAGACTAAACATGAACATTATATTGCATGGTAGGATATTGGTAATGGACTAGACGCGTCTGCCGTGACAGTGGTCGCAGGTTCGAAACTTAGGGCACACATCTGGCTTTTAAGAACCGTGGATATTAACAGTCAATTACCAAGCACTTCAATAGTGATGGAAAGCATCGTGAGGAAACTACTACGTACAAAGATTTTGAAGAATTATTCAAGAATCTAATTTGCTGGATTATGATCTAAACCCGGAATCGAACGATTATGCGTTGTCGATAATAGGTTTATGCAATACTAGCGGCTCCGCTCTGGTGGGGATGAAAGATTTTTTCAAATCGGTCCTTTAGTTTCAGAGTCTCTTCAATGCAAACAAACAATCAAATAATTCCTCTTTATAATATTTGTTTAAATAATACAGTTAAAGATCGGTAATATCAACCAAACTTACCCCGTTTTTTTTCTTTCAGAGGTATTTATAGTTTACCAATAATAAAAATGCTAAAATTGAATTAATTCTTTTCAGAGGTGCTCAACAATGCTATCTTTGACGAGGACACCGATGAGATGGTGGTGGTAAAGGACATTGAGATGTTTTCCATGTGCGAACACCACTTGGTGCCATTCTACGGCAAGGTTTCTATTGGCTACCTGCCTCAAGGCAAGATCCTTGGACTCAGCAAGCTCGCCAGGTGAGACAAACATTTTATTATTATGGTGTTCTTAGACGTTGGTCTATTAAATGATGATTAAGATTATGAAACGATGAATAATAATCTTATGCCTTCGGATTTGTGGATACATCATACAATAACGATTGAAGAGATTGCCTTTAAACTTTATCAGGGGTAAACACTGTTAAAATGTTGATGAAAATGAATGACGAGTTACCAAATTGCCAACAAATTTAAGAAGGCGTCATCTTAATATATCGAAATAAAGGATTTTTAAAATGTTACCATATCATACATTTAATGACAAAGAAAACACATAAAGCACCATATATTTTTAAAGAAAGGTCTGGTTTAAAGTACTCTAATCCGACAAGAATGCCTGAAGATATTAATGAAAGTAGACAAAGCGAAAATGGTACCTATGTCTAAATCGAGCAAATTGGAGGTCCATAGTCACTGTCTACTCTTTGCAATACAGGCTTTACGATTATATATGTTTGTATAAGAATAACGCCACTAAGTCAAGACACCACAATGAGAACAAGTCAAGGTTTCGAAAATTACGAGACACGTTAGATCTCATAAGACCTTCTTCCAAAAACGTTGTATCACAGAAACATCAATTGTCTCTTGATTTAAAGCTGGCCAACCAGCGAAACTATCATAAGTTAAGGTATTACAACTGGAATTGACATCAAGACTATAATATAGTTTGGAACATTCCCAACAGTAAATGTACCGCTACACTGACATTCGTACAATCTCAATGATAATAACATATAGGCTACAATAATTGGTTTTCTTTACAGAATTGTGGAGATTTTCTCCCGTCGCTTGCAAGTGCAGGAGCGTCTCACAAAACAAATAGCGATTGCTGTGACCCAAGCCGTCAGACCAGCTGGAGTCGCCGTGGTGATTGAAGGAGTGTAAGTATTATTTTATTACACGATAAAGCGACAATGCATCTCGTGGTTAATGGTAATCAACAAATCATGGTAATATCCCACCCTCACATTCGCCACTGCAACTCCTGTGTCGCAGGATCAACAGCAACAGCATTGTAATGACACCAAGCATTGAACCTCAGCGAATCTCCGGCAATGTTTAACTTTTATTGCAGTGAATGGCAAGAAAGGCATTTCTTTTTGCCTGGTAATAAGCGATAAAACCTCTCATGGGCAGTAGCAAAACCAAACTTCACTTTGAATTACAAAGCAACGCTTAGCATTCCACTGCGCTCGTCATTCTGAGACGTAAGATGTTAACTCTCAATATGTCTAGGTACTCTGGCTACCATGTCCTTCAAACCGAAACACAACAGTGTAGTTATACTGTTGTTTGGCGGGAGAAATAGGCATTGACTTGTTAAATTAATTAAACTTATATTATAGTGTAGTTTAGATAGAAAATTCAACGACGCGACGTGATATTTTTATCTCTAGTTGATCAATACAGTTATTTCTATTGTATGTCAATATACTCAGGTTAAACCGAAACGCGAAACTTTCGTAGGTTACCATGATGAGTCCTCACCCTATGGTCGCCATTAAGGGATACGAATATCCTATAATAGGTCGGAAAGACGATGGGGCATCAGGGCCAATGGATATATTTGTTTATATATATAATAAACAAATACACCCAGCAATCACATACGCCCTGACCCCACTCCAAACTATTATACAGACTTAGCGAACCGAAATTTGCACAGCAATCCAAAATGAACAAACGATAATCTTTCCGCAAGATAAAATACGTTAAAGCAACTCACCAAAGTCTCGTTCCCGGAACTGGAACCGGGCGCCTAAACGCCAAAAGCAAAACAAAGTAGGTATAGATCCATCAAACACCAAACACCAGATAGTCGATATACACGAAACCATTAGGCGAATATACAAAACGGCGGAGCACAATGCGACGCGAAGCTTACACGAGACTCAATACAAAATACCAAGCGAGAGGCAAGGGACAAACTACCCTCCACTGAATTATATTTATGATAAAATTAAATGAATACTAAAATTACGGAAACTGTAATTATTGTGCAACTAAATACACGATAAATTACTTATATGATTTCAAACTTGAATTTGCGGCTGCAACGCCAACTTTCAAGTCTTGTGTCGAAGGTATCAGAAACTAAGCAATTATATCGAATGACATGGGACGGCCGTCTGATTTCATTACTTATTGATGCAAGGCATTTCGGCATCGCTTACCATGAGGTGCAGTGCAGTCATTATGACGTGCCAGTTTAAAATAAAATAAAAAAACTACAAGAGACTTTTTGATCTTACAAACACCCAGACCTTAACAATATTTGCCTTGTTTTCTACTGCACCACAAAGTTTATCATAATTTAATATTATTATTTGTTTATAGGCACATGTGTATGGTGATGCGTGGAGTCCAGAAGATCAACAGTAAGACAGTGACTTCCACCATGTTGGGAGTCTTCCGCGACGACCCCAAGACAAGGGAGGAGTTCCTCAACCTGGTTCATTCCAAATGAGGACGCGTGTCCCGTATAAAGGACTTTCCTGGCATTTTTCATCAACTACTTTAACATATTTATGTAATTTTCCAACTGGCTAATTAATCTATTTTATGGGTAAAAAAATACCGTACAGAATTTATTTTTCGAATCTGGCAACACATTGTTTAAAATGTCATACGTTTTAAAAATGCGTTCTATTTTCGACAAAACAACTGCCAGGAACGTCCGTGTACAAATTGTGTTATTATAATGTTAAGTTTTGGTTATTGTTCTTTTTGTAATTTACATACACTGAAAAGGTTTAAGATTATTTTGACAATAATAGCGTAACCTCCATATTTTAATTTAATGATAACTGCTATTTGTAAATCAGTTATTTATTCATGCGTAAAAACAAAACAGTAATTTATAATTCATATTGTAAGTGTTGCAAGAAGTCTTTAGGCAGATTATGAATTGTCTGTGTCTTAAAAATCTTTACCATGGACAATTTTGTACATTGAAAATTAATGCAACAGTGTGGAAGATACAGTTAATATGAGTGTGGGTTTTTTTCTAGAGCTAATGTTTACATTAATCTTTTTATGTGCTTGCATTTTTTCCTTAATAATTTTGCCAATTTCCATAATCTGCCTAAAGCATAAGAAACTGCCTTAGTTGTTAATAATATCGCAGCTTTTATCCATTTTATTTAGTTCCAATCTTGCCTTAGGTTATGTTTAAGTATAATTTATTGAGTTTAAAGACAATAAATTTCATCTCACATTACTTGAATTTCTTCGAGATATTGAAATGTGATGCTCTTAAGAATCTGGTGATTAATATTTACATAGCAAATTATTTACTAACACAATTTTATTATATACGTTTTTAAAAAACAATAGTTAAATATACAGTGCTACTATATTTAAAAATGTGTGCACCAGATTTGACAAGTGTCATCAAATTTACAGTGTTACCATAAAATATCTCGAAAAAAAACTTCTGATTATTATTTTATTTTCTAAATGTTCAAACTAAAAATGTGATAATAAATTATTGCCCAAATTATCACATTTTTGACTAGGAAGTTTTCAAGGTACAAATTTTATTTTTATACGAACATATTAAATTAAGATTGAGGTATATGTTTTGTACAAAAATCTCAAACATAATATGGCTGATGTTTGACATTTTTGAGACTTTTAGTGCAAAAGTTTACTTTTGAAAAGTTTTATAAAAAAATGTTGACAACCCGTAATGCCTTATACTAGGTGAATGTACGAATTTTTTATATGTTAAAATAATGATTTTTTTAAATATAAATAAAGGTTATTATTTTAAGTTAACATATTATGAATTTGTATTGTAAAAACCTCAACTTCCCGCACATTTTGCCATTTAGTCTCAAAACCTAGCTTATTTTGCGATCTCTGTAGGGCTACTGAAAGCATTTTTTAACTAAAAGTCTAATTTTCAAACATTCAAAAATGCAGACAACCATTTCTATCAGTTGCTTGATTATTGTGTAACAAAGCATGACATTCTCGCAGGGTAACTTTGATACAGTAAATACCCAATACCCAACACGGATACCCAATACCCCATCCGTCTTACCATACCTTATCCTTCCCGCTCCCATCCGATTGAATGGGCCGGCAACTCATCCATAATCGAAGCGTTATGCGATGAAAGCTACGTCCATGGGCGGCAGTGATCACTTACCATGAGGTGACCTGTTTTTTTGTTTGCCAGGCCAATGGAATAAAGAGAAACTCTTCATTGCATGGATATTAAATGAAGCCACGGTATGTGCGCTTAAAACTTTTAAACTATTCAACGAATTTTAATGCAGTATTCAGAAAAAGATAGAGTGATTCCAGAGGAAAGTTTATATGTATAAAACATACATGTTGTAGTACAGAAAAGCCGAAAATTCAAAGATTTGTCGTAACAAACATATTTTTGTGTACTTAAATCGTAATTGCTGGCTAAATCATACGAGATAGATCAAATTAATGTGGGAATAGTTCCGTAAGGGGTCAAATTTAACAAAGATTGTCTTGTTAATATTAAATATATTATCGTCTTACTCGTCTTCACTTCAGCCGTCCTCTACGTCTTCCAGGTCTTCCGTCGTCTTCCAGACTGTTCTCTTCTATTCCGTCCTTGCATACTTCAACATTTATATCATTCATCCTCGTACTCTTTCCATCTTAAATACTTTCATTAGTCATCTCTCTCACACAAACCACGTTCCATATCAGTCATACGTCAACGTTCCATTCTACTCATCTTTCTTCTTAACATTCAAATCCTACATTAATTTACTAGGGAATTGGATATCTTAAAAAGATCAATAAAAAGTCCACGAAGGTTTATTTTTATCTCCAAAGAATAACCTACAGTAACCATTTTTATCTTTTACATATTACAAGATTAATACATAATTATGTGACATTTACCAAGATATTTTATACATAACAATATTATTCCTTATCTTATTGAACACATTATACAGGGTATATCAAGACTGCTACCGAAAACGAAGCCGGGTGGGAGTTAAAGCGACTGCAGACACAATGCAACAGAAAAAGTTGCAAAAAAAGCGACAATTTTTTTGTTATTTTTTTTTCTATGGCCATATTTGGGTGGTAAATACATTTTTTCCTAAAATAATAGTGTATGCCCTTTTATTTATAAATACTCTAAGGTATAAAAGAGTTTAAATTATTATTTTAGCAAAAACTATGGATTTACCAACCAAAAACGACGATATTTAAAAAATCATAAAAAATAATTGTCGCGTTTCTATGCGAAATTTTTAATTGCATTGTGTGTGTAGCCACTAAAACTACCACCCGGCTTCGTTTTCGGTAGCAGTCTTGATATACCCGGTATAGGTTGTACATTTCATGTACAAAATAGTTCTTAACAGTATTTCATTGAAATGTATGTCTTAGAAGATATCAGGGTCCCGGTTATATTTGGGTATGGAGAGTTGAGATAGAATAGAGCGCGAGGGATAGGACGAAATGTTAAAGTACGGGATGAGACGCTATGGATAATGAAGAGAAAATAGGGGACGGATCGGAAAGTGACTGGAGAGAGAGAGAATGGGCCGATATTGAGCGGAACAGGTCACAGTAGGAACGCAAGGGGAGAGTAGAATAACTACGTCGGGTTTAGGTATACAAGAGTTCGTACGAAAAATAACATTTACCTGGTGTGGAGTGGAATCAAAAAATATATATACCCAGGCGAGTCTGGGACGGGCGCTAGTGAACTATATTATTTATCTTTTTATTTATAAACTTTATTTTACATCAGGAAAATATTTTTTTTAACAATATATAAAATAAGTACAATCGGCGGCCTTATTGCACTAAGCAATTTCTTCCAGGCAACCTTTGCATAGACATAATAGAAAGGAGAGAGATAATGGTAAACTTCTTGGTATAATATCAAATAGCCATTTACGGAATTAACATATCGCACCTTTAGAATGAAAGTCCAAAAAATATAGATTTTGGCTATTAATTATATTTTGGTTCAAAATAAAATATCGACCCGTTATTAAAGAAGGACCTACTGGCACCTGAAAGGCAGTAAGATGTACATATAAATCGGTCTTCTAGATATATCTTCTATAAGTACGAAATGTCTTATATGACAAATCTTTAATGAACGTTTTCCAAAAAATAAGATTTTTTAAAGTTAGGTTACTCTAATTCTTAAGGTGCGATATATGATTTAAACAACTAAATAATTGATAAATGCGGAGATTAAGGAATTCTGATTTTATAAATCTTCTTGTTGTAGGCGAAATAAATGTATGACCCTCCTACCGACGTAGCAGACAATTTAGCTTGATGTACAACCTTATTAGGTCGACTGGAGCCGTCGGCGAAAATGTGATATCCAGCAGCATCAGAAAAGAAACGGATTGGTTCGTCGTATATAGACGTGGGTTTGACCAGAGCAACTGAACCAGGGTTGGTAGGGAGACCTTCGATCTTTTTAACACCTTCTTTAGTAAGGACGTAGGGTTGCTTATCAGCCCCATAGTAGAAGAGATTATCATCGCTGTCCAAGACGATTTGCTTAGCGCCCCTTACATCATCAACCTTTACTTTCTTATCTCCATTGTCTGTAACTTTGTACACAACGTTGTCAGCTGTTAAAACGTACAGTTCACCATTGGAATTCTTCTTCGTGACGTCAATTAGGTTGTCGGTAATAGCGCCGTATCTCTCAACTTTGCATGTCTCAGAATTGTAAACGTAGAGACCGTCAGTGGTGCTAATGTAGACATTTTTGGCGTTCCAGTTAAAGTCTGCGGCTATATCTGTGGCTGTTTCGAGAATTTTTGTAGTTACATTGCCTTTGAGGAGGTATAGGCCTTTGAAATCCGTTCCTCCATTGTCTTTAACATCGGCTTCAACGAAAAGTAAGTTCGGTTCAGAGTTACCATCGTTTGATGGGTGTAAATAGTCTCTAAAATTCAAGCCGGTGGGAGATAGTGTCATGCTGATGATTTCATGTTGACTGGTGTATATAACAGTTCCATTTTGGAAGAGGTTTGGTGAGATCACATTGCTGTCGTCACTAGCAGGTGCGGCTGTTGTCACCGCCAGGAATGCGATGCCCAGGAGCGATGCCCGTTTCATTGCTCCTGTAATATCAGATTGTGAGTTTAAAATCTAGTTGTGGTGGGAGTCAAATTATTTTTAAGATAGCTGCGGATAAAAAGTTGGCTTTTTCGGCACGACCTTATGTTTGGTCTTAGAAAAATAACGTATGGAATCCTATTTTTAGTTCTGCGACTGAGAATTAAAAGCACGACATGAAAAATGTCCTGGCATAGTGGTGGCATTGCACCTGATGGTAAGTGCCAATGCCGCCCAGGCAGAGTATCCATTGGCATCGGACGGCAGTCCCATGCCAATGGAAACAATTATACCGGCCTGCTAAGGTGCCTCTTCACACCACGGCGGAAGGACCCAGGATTGTAGGAAGGAGGGAACACGTGAGACGGCAAACAATTCCACAGCCTGACGGTGCGGCACAAAACGAGTTCGAGAACCGTTTGGTTCGCGCCGGGATGGTGTGGACCGTCAAGCTATGGTTTCGCAAGCCAGCACGCGTGGTTCTGGTTAAGAATGGAGAGGAGGAGATCAAGTTGAACAATTCTTCAGAGCACTCACCGTGATACAGGCGGTAGAACACGCTTAGAGAAGCGACATCTCTCCGGAGTTGTAGCGACTCTAAGTTGCTCGTAACGTCTGCATCATTCACAATGCGGATGGCCCGCCGCTGCAATCCATCCAAGGCATCGAGCAGGTACTGGGTGGATCCATCCCAGAGGTGCGAGCAGTACTCCATACCGTAATGACATAAACGACAAAGCTGACCGGGCGTGAAAAACCGACGCACCCTGTTCAGGACTCCAACCCTGCGTGATGTGGCAGTTATTACGCCGTCGATGTGATTCCTTGGATTGAGATCAAAGCTGATATCCACATACTTAGGTCATTCCGCATAGAGAGGGGAGCACCCTGAAGAATGGGGAGGGGAGAGAACGGGGATTTTTTGCACGTGAACGCACACACCTGGGTTTTCTTGGCATTGAACTCAACCATATTCCTGGAACCCCATGTAGAAATGAGATCCAAGGTCCGGTTGAGCTCAATGACAAGATTTTCGCGTCCCTTCACAGTTTCGACTCGGCAACCTGAAGGCCCGCAGTGGTATCGCCCATGAACCGTGCTGTCATCTGCATAGCAATGAATGTTGCCAAGCGACAACATGTCATTGATATGAATAATAAACAAGGTGGGCGACAGCACCGAGCACTGAGGAACTCCGACATTTACCGACATGAGCGCCGAAGCGTGTCCGTCAACGACTACACGTATCCTACGCCCATGCAGGAAGCCGGAAATCCACGAACACAGGTTGCCTGGTAGACCGTATGCCGGAAGCTTGGACAGAAGACCTCGGTGCCAGACCCTATCAAACGCCTTGGCAATGTCGAGGCTCACAGCAAGAGCCTCGCCACGTCAGTCAATCGCCTCACCCCAGCGATGCAGGACAAACGCTAGAAGATCACCCGTTGATCGATTATGACGGAATCCGTATTGTCGGTCACTGATCAACGAGTGATCCTCCAGGTAGCGGACCAATTGAGCGTTTATGATCCGCTCCATGACCTTACACATCACTGAGGTAATAGCGATAGGGCGGTAATTGGTAGGGTCCGACCGATCACCCTTTTTGGGGATCGGTTGCACATTGGCCTCCCTCCAAGATTCCGGTACAACACCTGTGCGGTAGGACGCTCGGTAGAAGCGAGTCAGTGCTGGAGACAAAAAATGGAGAATTGAATTTTAATTTACTCAAATAACAATTATAATTTTCCACTGTTTGAAAAACACATTTCTAACTATTGGCATAAATACCATATTATAAGGTCAGGGCGAAAAGCGCGTAAAGTGTTCTGACGTAAGTGGTGCGACGCTCCATTGCATACAGTGGAGCGTTACTGAAATTAGTCTTCGCTCACAACGATTTCCAAATGCTTAGTTTTATTATGACAGAAAGTTTAGTTAAAGAAAAGATAGTTACAAATTTTTATCACTATTAAGACAAAATCTATTACATTTGGTTAATTGAATATTACTTTGACGAGATTTTCAGAGCCATCTTTTTGATATTCCAAATGTACTGCAGGGCTTGCCCATAGTTTGTAATCAATTTTTCAAACAAATTGGATTAAATGTTTACGACTGATCGAAAACAATGAGACTCATTCCGTCGAGAAATAAAGGAATATAATAAATCAAAAAGGGTAAATCACAAAAGAATCCGTTGAGTTAGCTTGAATTTCAGTTTCAGGCCAATACTATCAATGCTAATGCAGAAATTATGAGTACTTAAAATTGTCAATACATTTGACCAGTGCATTTTTTATTGCAATGAATAACGAGACGCGCATGCCATTCCACTGCGCTCCCCATTGTGAAACAGATCTTAAGATTCCCGTCTGACTCCAGGTTACAAGTTAATCGTAACATACAAGTTTTAAGAAATTATATTAAAATAATAAAACAAACTCACCGTATGAAAGTAAGCCGCAGAGTGAAGCTTGCACAAGACGTGGTTTTATTTTAATGATAATAGTAGTAAACAATATACATAAAGAATATCACCTTAGACCTCACGTAGCCTTTAGGGTTGCTTGCCCACACAAAAGAAAATAAAACACCGCGCCGCGCCTCCTTACTTTTTTTTTCTTCACATCACCCAAAAAGAAGGAATAGCGTACAATATTTTACAAATAAAATTAATGAGTACAGTTAGCGCTCTTATCGCCCTAGGCGATTTCTTACTGACTACCCTCTTCGCTATTAAAATATATACTTAAATAAATACACCTAGCTAACAGTCTTCTCTTACTTTTAGGAATCATGTGTATTCATAGAACGTGGTGGCCTGTTGGTAAACGGACTACAAGCGGCTGCCCACATGTTCACGGTGGTCGCGGGTTCGAATCCCAGGGCACACCTCTGACTTTTCGGAGTCATGTGTGTATTGATAATCAATCACCACGCGCTAAAACGGTGAAGGAAAACATCGTGAGGAAACCTGCATACGATAGCGATTTATAAAATTTCTATGGTATGTAAGTCCGCCAACCCGCACTAGGCCAGCGTGGTGGACTATATGGCCTAACCACTCTCAATCGTCAGTTGTCTAGGCTGAAGATGGAGGACGGCCGCGTGGTATCGACGAGGGCAGAGGTATTAAGGGAGATCGAGAGGCTCTACGGACAGCTTTACACCTCGGTTGCCAAACCTGCCGTTAGCTCAGCCGAAGACCCGAGAGCCGAGTTGATCCGACACTTTAGCGATGATATCCCGGACATCAGCCTGTGTGAGATTGAGATGGCCCTGAAGCAACTTAAAAACAAGAAGGCGCCGGGCGAGGGCGGAATAACTTCAGAGCTTCTGAAAACGGGCGGAACGCCGATACTGAAAGTCCTTCAGAGGCTCTTCACTTCCGTTCTCCTCGAGGGCTCAACGCCAGAGGCATGGAGCAGGAGCGTGGTGGTACTGTTCTTCAAATAATAAAAAAATAAAAACCGACTTCAAAACAAAAACCGCTAAAAACCAAAAAATAACTAAATAATAAGTACCACTGCAAAGCAAAAAATAATATTTGTTTCATGGAACTTGCGCTTGTTGATTAATTTGCTTAATGACTTGACTAGCCAACAAATCAAAATATATGCATAACATATCGAAGGCGGGCCGCCAAGTACCAAACATGTAGGACCTATGCCTTATATTAATTTAAATATCTATATGTTTGGTACTGGGCGACCCGCCTTCAATATGTTATGCATATATTTTGATTTGTTGGCTAGTCAAGTCATTAAGCAAATTAATCAACAAGCGCAAGTTCCATGAAACAAATATTATTTTTTTGCTTTGCAGTGGTACTTATTATTTAGTTATTTTTTGGTTTTTAGCGGTTTTTTGTTTTGAAGTCGGTTTTTATTTTTTTATTAAAATTTTTGGTTATTTTTATCTTTTTAGTGTTGATAGGAATCAAAATGAAGAAGATTTGGTCCCCACAAGGAATATGTTCTTTCCGATGTTAATGAAATCGCTAAAATCGGCTAAAAGCTGCCAAAGATATTGGAGTATTCATATGTTTATTATTTTTTCTACCCCTCCCCCCCCTCCCTTTGCCCCTACCCCCTTTTCCCACCACCACTGTAGCTTAGCTTTTATACTGAACCCAATGCAAAAACAACCATTGGAATCCTACTAAAGTTTGAAGAGTTCTACACTCCAGGTCCGAAAATGATCATCAGATCTCCATGTTGTGTTCCTGAGATCAACCTGTCAATACATTCTTTCCAATGAAAAAGAAATCACTAAAATCGGTTAAATCCTGCCGAAGATATTAGAATTTACGTGTATTTTAATTTTATCACCTACCCCCCCTCACCCCCACCCCTTTTTCCTCTCTCACTGTAAATTAACTTTTATAATGAACCTAATGCAAAAGAACCATTGGAATCCTACTTAATTTTAAGGAGTTCCCCTCTCCAGGTCCGAAGATATTGCTCAGATTTTCACCATATTTTTTAACCGACTTCAAAAAAAGGAGGAGGTTCTCAATTCGACTGTATGTTGCTTCTTTTTTTTTTTTTTTTATGTTTGTTACCTCGTTTCTCTGTACTGTGTGAACCGATTTCGACCATTCTTTCTTTGATTGAAAGCTGATGCTTGTCATTTGGTCCCATAAAAATATGGTGAAAATCTGAGCAATATCTTCGGACCTGGAGAGGGGAACTCCTTAAAATTAAGTAGGATTCCAATGGTTCTTTTTGCATTAGGTTCATTATAAAAGTTAATTTACAGTGAGAGAGGAAAAAGGGGTGGGGGTGAGGGGGGGTAGGTGATAAAATTAAAATACACGTAAATTCTAATATCTTCGGCAGGATTTAACCGATTTTAGTGATTTCTTTTTCATTGGAAAGAATGTATTGACAGGTTGATCTCAGGAACACAACATGGAGATCTGATGATCATTTTCGGACCTGGAGTGTAGAACTCTTCAAACTTTAGTAGGATTCCAATGGTTGTTTTTGCATTGGGTTCAGTATAAAGCTAAGCTACAGTGGTGGTGGGAAAAGGGGGTAGGGGCAAAGGGAGGGGGGGGAGGGGTAGAAAAAATAATAAACATATGAATACTCCAATATCTTTGGCAGCTTTTAGCCGATTTTAGCGATTTCATTAACATCGGAAAGAACATATTCCTTGTGGGGACCAAATCTTCTTCATTTTGATTCCTATCAACACTAAAAAGATAAAATAACCAAAAATTTTAATAAAAAAATAAAAACCGACTTCAAAACAAAAAACCGCTAAAAACCAAAAAATAACTAAATAATAAGTACCACTGCAAAGCAAAAAATAATATTTGTTTCATGGAACTTGCGCTTGTTGATTAATTTGCTTAATGACTTGACTAGCCATCAAATCAAAATATATGCATAACATATTGAAGGCGGGTCGCCCAGTACCAAACATATAGATATTTAAATTAATATAAGGCATAGGTCCTACATGTTTGGTACTTGGCGGCCCGCCTTCGATATGTTATGCATATATTTTGATTTGTTGGCTAGTCAAGTCATTAAGCAAATTAATCAACAAGCGCAAGTTCCATGAAACAAATATTATTTTTTTGCTTTGCAGTGGTACTTATTATTTAGTTATTTTTTGGTTATTAGCGGTTTTTTGTTTTGAAGTCGGTTTTTATTTTTTTATTATATGGGACCAAATGACAAGCATCAGCTTTCAATCAAAGAAAGAATGGTCGAAATCGGTTCACACAGTACAGAGAAACGAGGTAACAAACATAAAAAAAAAAAAAAAAAAGCAACATACAGTCGAATTGAGAACCTCCTCCTTTTTTTGAAGTCGGTTAAAAAGGTGATAACACTTTGCTGAAGAATTACAGGCCCATCTCGCTCCTGAGCCATGTCTATAAGTTGTTTTCGAGGGTCATCACAAATCGTCTCGAACGCAGGTTTGATGACTTACAGCCTCCCGAACAAGCCGGTTTCATATCCATACGCTTCGGCAAGTTATACAAAAAACCGAGGAATATAACTTGCCACTTTGTTTAGCGTTTGTGGACTATGAAAAAGCCTTTGATTCGATCGAGACTTGGGCTGTGCTACAGTCTCTCCAGCGGTGCCATATCGACTATCGGTACATCGAAGTGTTGAAGTGTATATACAACAACGCCACCATGTCGGTCCGAGTACAAGATCAGATTACGAAGGCTATTCAACTACAGAGAGGCGTGAGACAGGGAGATGTCATATCTCCGAAACTGTTCACTGCCGCGCTGGAAAATGCCTTCAAGCTCTTGCAGTGGAAAGGATTCGGCATCAACATCAACGGCGAGTACACTCACCTTCGGTTTGCCGACGATATTGTAGTCTTGGCAGAATCGCTGGAAGACCTTAGCATTATGCTCGAAGACCTCAATCGAGTCTCCCAACAGGTGGGTCTTAAAATGAACATGGACAAAACGAAGATCATGTCGAATGTCCATGTTGTACCCACCCCCATCGGTGTTGGGGGCTCGACTCTTGAAGTTGTTGACGAATATGTCTATTTAGGACAAGTGGTCCGGTTAGGCAGGTCCAACTTCGAGAGAGAGGTCAATCGTCGAATCCAACTCGGTTGGGCAGCGTTCGGGAAACTACGCGACGTCTTCTCGACCAAAATACCTCAGTGCCTTAAATCGAAAGTCTTCGATAGTTGTGTGTTGCCAGTGATGACTTACGGCACCGAGACGTGGCCTCTCACTATGGGCCTTATTAGGAAGCTCAAAGTCACTCAACGACCTATGGAGAGGGCTATGCTCGGGGTTTCCCTACGAGATCGAATCAGAAATGAGGAGATCCGTAGGAGAACTAAAATAACCGACATAGCCCACCGGATTAGCAAGTTGAAGTGGCAATGGGCAGGGCACATAGCGTGGAGATCTGATGACCGATGGGGTCGGAAAGTGCTCGAATGGAGGCCGCGTATCGGGAAGCGCAGCGTAGGACGTCCACCCCCAAGATGGTCCGACGACCTGGTAAAGGTCGCGGGACGTCGCTGGATGCAGGCTGCCCCCAACAGGTCTCTGTGGAAATCATTGGGGGAGGCCTATGTTCAGCAGTGGACTTCCTTTGGCTGATGGATGGACTCTCAATCGTACTCTCGATTATAGGGGAGGCCCATGCCCTGCAGTGGGACGTATATGGGTTGATATTGATACAGTGTATTCATAGTTATTCACCGCGCACTATAAAGGTGAATGAAAACATTGCGAGGAAACCTGCAAACTTAACAATAAACATGAATGCGTGGCTCTACCACTTTTTGGACTTCTCTAAATAATTGTAAGTTTTAATGATAATCTGTTTCTGCTCATGGGCTGATACCAAAGAGCCTTCACCAACATCTACAAAGGCTCTCAATTGGCAGTTGGTTAAAGAGTTAAATACCGAAGGCAGTATTACTTGACACGGCACGCATAGTGAGGCGGTTCCTTACTTTGAGGACATAACCACCGGTAGCTTGGGTCTCGAGCCTCACTATTGTGGGATGACTTTTTATATTCTTATATTATTTATACATAGTTTGTTATATATATATTACATATAATTAAAAAGAAAAGACAATAATAAACCTCAATAATAAATATAGTTAAATATAAGAACCTTTAAAGAACGACTGAACAACAAAAATAATCAGGTTAAGAATATTACAAAGTAAATCTTAACTGACAGGTCATTTTAATATGTCATGATAAAAAAACTGGACCAGTATTTATGTATTATTCTGGATAAGACATTGAGAGCAAATGTACACATCTACAAACCAGTGGAGCTACTACAAACAACGATATTCGATACATCGAATGCTCTGAGGAATTGTTTAATTTGATCCTTGCCTCTCCTTTCCTTAACAGAACCACGCGTGCTGGCTTGCGAAGCCATAGCTTGACGGTTCAAATCATCTCGTCGCGAAACAAAAGGTTCTCCAATTCTTTTCTCTGCCGCACAGCCAAGCTTTGGATCAGTTTGCCATAACACGTGTTCCCTCCTTCCTACAATCCTGGGTCCCTCCGCCGTAGTGTGAAGAGGTGTTTTAGCAGACTGGCATGATTGCATCGAATGGTATTAGACCGCCGTTAAATGCCAGTCGATACTCTATCTGGACGGCATTTGCACTTACAACCAGATGCAATGGAGACACTTAGCCGTAACAGAAAAATAAAAAACCTTCTTCTTATGCATTCATTTTCACTCATGTCGACTGTACCAGTTCAACTGTATTGACAAGTTTCGCACGAAATAAATTCATCGACATCAGAGTAAAAACTGAAGTTATTAGTAGTAGATTTAAATAAATCAGCGTCACCAAGTGGTAGTTATGTTGACTTCAGACACAATGCAACTAATCGTTTTGAAAAATGTCATTTTTTTTGTTCCTGTCGTGCTTGGATGAAAAATACTTAGTTTTTCCTAAATAATAATGTACACCCTTTATTTTTACAGAATTTTCACACAATGATATTCTGTATCAGTCCATATAGGTCCCACTGCAGGGCACGGGCCTCCTCTACATCGAGAGTACGATTGGAGGTGGTTAAGCCATATAGTCCACCACGCTGGCCTAGTTGCAAGCAATTGCACAGCTGAGCGTTTGTACCATTGGGCGAGAAAATCAATTCCACAAACGCACATTTTCTATGCTAGAAAAGAGTCTTTCAAAAGCAGATTTGAGTCGGCAGCGACAATACCAGGCACAAAAAAATATCATGCCTTCATTCCTACTACTGAAGGTGTTATGGTTACACGCACAAGTAACAGTGTGACATTTAAAGTTGTAAAAGCCTGTAAATAAATTTGTAGTTAGTCACATAAAAATAATTCGTTTTATTTCAAATATTATATCAAAGTACTAAAGAAATAATGTCTGCAAGCTCACGCACGTGACGGGCGTTTGGCGCGGTGCGGCGCATATTTCCAGTATAGCTCGTAAACCACTTCCCAACCCATAATAAAACTTGGCAAGGATGTTCTATACAATACTAGCTATTTTCATAAAAAATATTAAAAAAATCGAAATGGTCTAAGTTTGTGAAAATCGAAGTTAAAAACAATAAAATAAAAAAAATATGGAAAAAAACAATTTATTTTCGTATCCAAAAATGCAATTAAAAAGCTCATTAAATGAAGTTTTAAATCCAGTGGTTTAATTATTTTAATCAATAATTTTATGTCTAGATAATCGGCTTTGAAGTACTGTATGCCCACCAGTTGGCCAAAATTTCAAAGGTCCTTAATTCTTTAACCAGTCACTATATTAGAAAAATATTTGATACACGAATCAAGGACATATATAGGTAGAACATACTCAAATATTTCTGAAATCAGAAACATCGAGATTTTTTACCTGTCCGCTTCGCGTGGAATGCCCCATAAGGTAAAATTACGTGTTATCTTAGTACATTTTTACTAACTAATTTAATTAATAAATACACCCAACACTCACATAATATAGAGGACGATGCACTAAGATGCAAAACTTGTGTCGTTGGTATCAACTACGAGAGATTTTTCGGTCTCACAAACACAAATACTTGTGTGTCATACAGATTTATATCCCGGGTCGTGAATCGAATCTACGGACTCTACGGTTTACAGGTGGCGTCCAGCTAATCTGCACAACGGAAATTATTCTTAAATTAATTATGCTATTACCTCACTTTTATTAAAATTAGTAAAGGTGTATTAATAAAAGATCATATAATTTTTCTAATTCTACCCACTTGGCAAATTTGTTTACTCTATTCCCACACTTATAATACTGGGCACACCAATCTTTCAGTAATTCTAATTTATAATTGATCGATTTCAAAATGTGAGTCTGAGCCTCAATATTCTCGGACCTCGACCGAAGGGTAAACCAAAGAAGCTCTGGCTAGATATTGTCAAAGAAGATATGAGGATCAATTGGCCTTACTATTGAGGATGCCGAAGATCGGGTGAAACGGAAGAGAATAAGCCGGAAGGCGGACCCTGGCTCCCGCCGGGATAACGCCAGCTAGAAGAAAAAGAAGAAGAGATCGATTTATTTCATCTAACATTATTTGTCCTGTATACTTCTTAGACGGGATACAATCGAGTCAATTTTATCAGCTTTGCTTTCAAACGCCTGTTTCATAAAATCGACATTACTCTCAGAGATTCGGAAATGTCAAGTCTACAATCATATTGTGGAATGCGAAATATTGGATAAAGAAAACCTCCGTTGCAGATGCAGTCGGTATCATTTCGAATTTGCTTTCACTTGTGAATTCGCTTCCGTCAGCTTTGATGAAATAAGTTTTATTGTCAGATATGAATGATACTAATTTATCTTGGATAAATGAGGGTTTAATCAGAGAGACGAAATTCGGGTCGTCAGGGAGGCCTTCGATTTTCTTAACACCATCTTCAGTAAGCACGTAGGGTTGTCTATCAGCGCCATAGTAGTAAAGATTGTCTGCGTTGTCCAAGACGATTTGCTTAGCGTCCTTAACACCATCAACCTTTAATTTCTTCTCTCCGTTGTCAGTGACTTTATATACAACGTTGTCAGCTGTTAAAATGTAAACTGCATCACTGAAGTTAGGTTTCACGACGTTTATTTAATTATCCGTGATATTACCGTATCGTTTTACTTTGCCTGACTCTGAATTGTATACATAAAGACCGTCTGTGGCACTCATAAAACCGTTTTTAGAGTTGCTCATATCTGCGGCTGAATCTGTGCCAGTTTCGAGAATTTTCTTCGTATCATTGCCTTTAAGGAGGTATAGGCCTTTGCAATCCTTTTCCCCATTGTCTTTAACATCGGCTTCAACGAAGAATACACTGACATTCCTATTGATTTCGTTTGATAATTCGCCATGATCGAAATTGACTCCATTGAGTGGTACTGTAAGGCTGACCACGTCGTGTTCCCTCAAGTAATGGTGTTTCATTTCTGTCTCGAAAGCTGTTACCGTGAATCCCACGCCATAGATACTAGGAGCTGCATTTGTCAACGCCGCAAAGACTGCGATCCCCAGGAATACCAGCTTCATGGTACTGTAAAATGAAATTGAGTTGATGTGGCGATGCTCATAGCGTAGAGTACTGATAGTAGATTGGCCTAAGTGTTTTGAAGTGGAAGGCGTGGATAGGCGTACAAAAGTTGGGCTGACAACCTAAATAATTTTGCATGAAGTATTAAAGTAGAATACAATACCTACAGTCTGCTTTGGAATCCTTTATTCAGCAAAGGGGTTATACTGGCTGAGTATGATAATGATGGCGATAGGTACGCCCCATATCACGTCTTAAATGTTGTGCTATTGTTTATGAGCTTTCGTATCGCTTACCATCAGGCAAACGGTATGCTCACTGCTCACACACAACCGCCATTCACTGCAATAAAAAAATCTATATTTAAATTCATTATCAAAACCCATTTTTATTGTAATATATGGCAAGACAAACATGCCATTCGGCTGATAGTAAGTGATGCTATCGCTCATGGACCGTAGCAAATCCTTGAATTACAAAGCAATGCTTGACATTCCACTGCGCTCAACATCCTGAGAAATCAGATGTGGGAAACGCGAGCAAATTGTGGGAAATATATCGTATAAGGATAAGCGTAGAAACTCACCGTACGGAAGTGTGTCACAGAATGACATCCGAAGCCGGCATCCTTTAAATAATCGGTAAGATAACGGTATAGTAAAAATACACATAACCGTTTATTTCACCTCTGACATAACCGATCACACAGGTTTTCCAGTTCGAATCGAAACCCGGAAAGGTATGTCAATGCAATATACATTATCTGAATTGTGACTGATTGTGATTGGACCGGTGACAGGTCACCTGGTGGTGAGTGGCGCCCAAGAACATCCACAACCTTGGATGATGAATGTGGCCATTCAAATCGGGAGCGGGAAGGAAAAAGGAAAGAGAACAGAGGAAATGAGTGGGCAACTGGTATCGTGATTAAAAGCTCGTAATAGTGATTTATGTTTTTTGTTCATTGTGTATAAAGTATACGGGCTGATACAAATCTGCCCGTATACTTTAATTTTAAAATCAGTGAATTGCCATATAAGGATTGTGATGCTAGTCCGAAGTATCGAGTCAATTTTAAAGCCTTGGCTAAAGTCACAGTTTACTTAGTACTAGCTAAGTCAATCCCCCGTAATACGCTTTTATTAATAAGGTCCTTTAAATCAAATCGCATGACTATATTAATTTAAGAAAAGTCTTTGAGTCAACTCTGATGCCAAAATAAATCATCTAAATAAATAAATACACCCGATAATCACATACATAATCCTGCCCCACACTAACATCTAGTCTAGTGTCTCATATCAGAAACTGCGACAGACTTTTCGATCTCACAAACACCCAGACCCGTAGCAAATACTTGTGGTTCACACAAATACATGTCTCGGTGCGGAGATCGAACCCGTGGCTTCTCGTTTCCGAGCCCGTATCTAACCAACTGTGCCATAAATGTCTCTGGGTGACGAGCGCAGTGCAGTGCCATATACTTCGGTATAGTTTAATTTCTATTAGTTCTGAGTTATTGCTCTTGTCTTTTTATCAGGCGTCAAGATTACTACTCAGGGTCTCTACAATTCTTACTTCGAGTAACACCCTTTGAAACCCTTTGGGCAAAATATGTGACTTGTGTATTATTGTTATATTTTCCTTATTCGTCACAAATTCTCGGAAAATGTCTATATCACTTGTTTATGTTTGTCACTAATTTATATAATGAACTTTTTGATGTAGTACTTCTTGACACTTGCATGATATAAAACACCGGATTCATACAGAAATAGCACCTTTTATACAAGGTATATCAAGACTCCTACCGAAAACGAAGACGGGTGGTAGTTTTAGTGATTTCAGACTAAATAATTTACAAAAGAAAAAAGGCACGATCTTTTTTTGTTTTTTCCTATCGTCGTATTTGAGTGGTAAATATATAGATTTTTTCTTAAATCATTCTTTTTTTGTCAGGTAGCTGATATAACAAGGAGTAACTTAGGCTATATTTATTTTAGAAAAATAAAGTAACGTTGCAATGCTAAGTGCCGCGCGCAGCTCACGCGCATGCCACCACTGGGCCGTCACGTCGGGCGCCTCCCACCACTTCTCCCACCAACGAATCAATATCAGAATTACAAAATATTGCATATAAATAAATTTTTCAATAAAGCTAATACAACAAACTGATAATAAATGATAATTAAAATTTCATCATGGGACTGAATGAGACGGGACATAAACTGAATAAAACGGGACGGGAAATATAGTCGACGGCGCGCGTGAAATATAAGTAGTTAGTACGCGAAATAATATGTTGTTGCCAAATCAATACTGGACTCAAAAGCTATCTGCACCCGGGCGAAGCCGGGTCCGACCGCTAGTCACAAATAAAATTGTCGAGTTTCTTTGCAATTTTTTTTGTTGCATTGTGTTTGCATAATAGTTACTATAACTACCACCCTACTTAGTTTTCGGTAGCAGTCCTCATATACCCTGTATAATAATAAGAATCTTCAACAGATAGGACAAATTAAAAAAAATCTATAATTCATTTATTCTTTTATTACAATGAATGGCGAGACGAGCATGCCGTTCGCCTGATGGTAAGCGATACGGCCGCTCATTAACAGTACCAAAACCAAATATATAGCAGTGCATGGCATTCCACTGCGCTCGCCATCCTGAGACAAATAAGATGTATGTCCCTGTAGTTACTCTGGCTACAAAGTCCTTCAATCCGAAACACAACAATGCATTTACACGACTGTTTGGCGGGAGAAATAGACATTGCGGTGGTACCCACCCAGGCAGCCTCTCACATATGAGAGACCTACCACCAGTAATATTTTTATTATAATAATGAAACGTAAGTACTAATCCTAATAGCTCTGTGAATGACAAATCTACCTAGTCAGGTCATAAATTCTGTCACATGTTTAATATAAAATAATTGAAACAAGTTTATTCAATATGTAAGCATTTATATACCAAAATGAACTTAACAAAACATAGATTCTTATGACACTAAAGTTTATTCAAAATGACCTCCGTGATTTTGAATACAGGCCTTCAATCTGCGCGGCCAGTTGTCTATCGCAGCACGAACGAGGTCCATGTCAATATCGGCGGCTGCCTTAATCAAATATGTCTTGAGTGACTCCAAATTGGGATGAGGCTTTGAGCACGCCTTTTCCTCCAAGTGTTGCCATATCTTGTAATCTAACGGATTCAAATCTGGACTGGAGGAGGGCCAGTCTTCGTGCCGGATGAAGTCGATTTCACGCGCCGCCAGCCAGTCTTGTGTGCTCTTCGCTCTATGAGCTGGCGCCGAATCTTGTTGGAACACCCAGTGCCTGTTATTGAACATGGTATGAGAAACAGGTTCCATAAGGTTCGTCAGGACTGTATTTTGATACACAACTGCATTCGTTTTTACACCTTTCTCACAAAAATGTACCTCTGTTAAGCCCCAATAAGAAACTCCCAACCATACCATGAGCGAGGATGGAAAATGACCTCGTTGGACACGCGGAATACGGTTGCTCGCTTCTTCACTACTGTGTGCGTACACCTTATCATTTTGTTTGTTGTAGCTCTCTTCTACGGTAAAATTTTTTTCATCTGAAAAAAGAATTTCCCGATTTTTTTTTCCCGCGTACCGCTTCACCAAAGCGCGGCATCTCTTCAGTCTCAGATCCATTAGACGGGCATTCAAACGATGTCCTGTTTTTCTTCGATATGCCCGAAGTCCTAAGTCTTCATTTAACACCCTTTTCACCGTGGTTCTGCTTAACCCCATCTGAAGGGCCAACAGTTTCTGCTTACGTTTGGGATTTCTTTGAATCCGCGCCTTCTCAGCTTTTATCACTGCTGGAGTCCTAACAGACCGAGAGCGACCACTTCTTGACCTGTCATCTACACTAGAGTCTTCATTGTATCGTTTGATGGTACGATAAATGAATCTTTTGGTTATATTCAAATTTTTCAGTATGTCGAAAATTTGAATTGGCGCGTAACCGCAACGATGCAACGCAATAACTGCAACACGGTCTTCTTTAAGCGTCCACTCCATATTTAAAAATGAGTAAAATTCTAAAAAGGATACATTTTTTTTTATGAACAATTCGAAATTCGAATTCAATAAACTTTTTTGTGGCCAGCATTCTAAAAGAAAAGTTTTTACTATGTGACAATACTTATGACCTGACTGTGTATATTTTATAATGAGAATGAACTGAATTTCAATATTTACACATAATAACCAAAAAAAAACAGAAACTTATGAAATTTTAAATTAACATTAAAATGAGTCAGAGGTTAAGTCAAATTGTGGTCAAAATTATCTATTGATAGCATTTTCTATGTATTGAAATAATTTAAGTGGATTGAACTTTATGCGTCTTTCGCTTTCATTATATTTGTTTCGAGGCTTCATATAATCTAGAATAATGAGTACCTATCAATTTGTATCGCTTAGTTTTCTTCACATCATCATCATCATCATATCAGCCACAGGAAGTCCACTGCTGAACATAGGCCTCCCCCAATGATCTCCACAATGACCTGTTGGAAGCGGCCCGCATCCAGCGACTTCCTGCGACCCTAGTCAGATCATCCGTCCACCTTGTAGGCGGGCGTCCAACACTTCGCTTGCCTATACGTGGCCTCCACTCGAGAACCTTTCGGCCCCAACGGCCATCGATTCTACGAGCTATGTGCCCGGCCCACTGCCACTTCAACTTGCCAATCCTATGGGCTATGTCGGTAACCTTGGTTCTCCTACGGATCTCCTCATTTCTGATTCGATCTCGTAGGGAAACACCGAGCATAGCCCGCTCCATGGCTCGTTGAGTGACTTTGAGCCTTTTAATGAGGCCCACAGTGAGAGGCCACGTCTCGGTGCCGTATGTCATCACTGGTAACACACAACTATCGAAGACTTTCGATTTTAGGCACTGAGGTATTTTGGACGAGAAGACGTCGCGAAGTTTCCCGAACGCTGCCCAACCGAGTTAGATTCGCCGATTGACCTCTCTCTCGAAGTTGGACCTGCCTAACTGGACCACTTGTCCTAAATAGACATATTCGTCTACAATTTCGAGAGTCGAGCCCCCAACTCCAATGGGGGTGGGCACAACATGGATATTCGATATGATCTTCGTTTTATCCATGTTCATTTTAAGTCCCACCTGTTGGGAAACTCGATTAAAGTCTTCGAGCATAGTGCTAAGGTCTTCCAGCGATTCTGCCAAGACTACAATATCGTCGGCAAATCGAAGGTGAGTAATATACTCGCCGTTGATGTTGATGCCGAATCCTTTCCACTGCAAGAGCTTGAAGGCATTTTCCAGCGCGGCAGTGAACAGTTTCGGAGATATGACATCTCCCTGTCTCACGCCTCTCTGTAGTGGAATAGCCTTCGTGCTCTGATCCTGTACTCGGACCGACATGGTGGCGTTGTTGTATATACACCTCAACACTTCGATGTACCGATAGTCTATGTGGCACCGCTGAAGAGACTGTAGCACAGCCCAGGTCTCGATCGAATCAAAGGCTTTCTCATAGTCCACAAACGCTAAACAAAGCGGCAAGTTATACTCCTCGGTTTTTTGTATAACCTGCCGTAGCGTATGAATATGGTCTATGGTACTAAAGCCTTTTCGGAAACCGGCTTGTTCGAGAGGCTGGAAGTCATCAAACCTGCCTTCGAGACGATTTGTGATGACCCTTGAAAACAACTTATAGACATGGCTCAGGAGCGAGATGGGCCTGTAGTTCTTCAGCAAAGTGTTATCACCTTTTTTGAAGAACAGTACCACCACGCTCCTGCTCCATGCCTCCGGCGTTGAGCCCTCGAGGAGAACGGAATTGAAGAGCCTCTGAAGGACTTTCAGTACCGGCGTTCCGCCCGCTTTCAGAAGCTCTGAAGTGATTCCGTCCTCACCCGGCGCCTTGTTGTTTTTAAGTTGTTTGAGAGCCATCTCAATCTCAAACAGGCTGATGTCCGGGATATCATCGCTAAAGTGTCGGATTAACTCGGCTCTCGGGTCTTCGGCCGAGCTAACAGTAGGTTCGGCAACCGAGGTGTAAAGCTGTCCGTAGAACCTCTCGATCTCCCTTAATACCTCTGCCCTCGTCGATACCACGCGGCCGTCTTCCGTCTTCAGCCTAGATAACTGGCTTTGCCCAATAGACAAGTCTCTTGCAAACACTTTGGAGCCTCCGTTCCGCTCAATTGTCTCCTTAATGCTCACAGTATTGTGAGCACGGACATCGTGTCGCAAGGACTTCCAGATCCGTCTATTGAGCCGCCGATATGCTTCGGCGTCAACGGATGACTGCAGCGTCAAAGATCGACGTTCGGCCATGAGGTCAAGAGTGTGGATCGAGAGTTTTTGTGGTCTATCTCTACGGCGAGGTCTAAAATACTTCGATCCCACCGTATGGACAGCTTCTACCAAACCGCTGTTTAACTCGTCCACTGCAAGGTTTTCTTTTAGACAATCAAAGCGATTTGTCAACTCGAGTTGAAAGCTCTCGGGGTTTTGGATATGGGCGCGAGTAGGTCGGAGCGTAGACTTCATCAAGCGGCGCCTTTCTAATTGGACGTTGATATTCAATGTGCCCCTAACCATTCGGTGATCACTACCGGTTTTCACCCTGTTGATCACAGAGACATCACTGAACATCCGTCTATTCGTCGTCAAGATGAAATCTATCTCATTTCTCGTAGAATCGTCAGGACTCAACCAGGTCCATTTCCTGTGAGGCGGCTTCTGGAAAAAAGAGTTCATCGCGAAGAGTCCCTCTTTTTCCAGAAAGTCGGCCAGCCTCTGACCCCTGAGGTTCCGTTGCCCATGTCCAAATTGCCCCACTTTCAACTCTGCATCGCTTCTCTTGCCCAACTTTGCGTTGAAGTCCCCCATAACAACATTGAAGTAGGTTTTGGAAGTATGTATGGCCCGACTAATGTCCTCATACATCTCCTCTACTTCTTCATCTGGGTGTGTCGAGGTCGGCGCGTATACCTGTATGACCTTCAACGAATATCTTTTGGATATTCTGAGTATAAGGTATACTACCCTGCTCGACACACTTTCGATGGATACGATGTTTTTGATGAGAGACCTGTGGACGAGAAATCCGACACCTCCTCGGGACTGTTGGTCGTCCCCCCGGTAGAAGAGCAGGTTACCAGACTTCAGGGTTATCGTATCCTCCCCGATTCTTCGGACTTCCGATAACCCCAGAATATCCCAGTGTAACCCGCTCAATTCTTCTTCCAGTTCGACAATCTTCTCGTCTGTCCTCAAAGTGCGTATGTTGTGTGTTACCAGGGCCAGTCGTCGTCGGGGGTGGTAGCCGGGGCCAACCCGGGGATTCTTAGCACCCCCTGCCCCACCCTAACCATGGCTGCTACCAACACCAGGAATAGTGGGGCTGCCGGGGACTGGGGGCCTGGTCAATTTTTGTGTCGCCATTGAGGGGTATTGCGTGGTGGCCTGTTGGTAAACGGACTAGACGCGACTGCCAACATGTTCACGGTGGTCGCGGGTTCGAATCCCGGGGCACACCTCTGACTTTTCGAAGCCATGTGTGTATTGACAGTCAATCACCACGCACTATAACGGTGAAGGAAAACATCGTGAGGAAACCTGCATACCATAGCGATTTATAAAAAAAAATTCTATGGTATGTAAGTCCGCCAACCCGCACTAGGCCAGCGTGGTGGACTATATGGCCTAACCACTCTCAATCGATTACGATTGTAGAGTAGGCCCGTGCCCTGCAGTGGGACGTATATGGGCTGATACAGATACAGATACAGATTGAGGGGTATTTGCCAATACTCGCCACGCTTGGCAGGCGGGTTGGCGAGCGCAGGAGGGGACTCGCGCTGACGACGCTGCTGCCCATCATCAGCGGGGGAAAGGAAATAGGGTTTGTGAGTAGAGGATATAATGGGAAAGGAGAGTATGGCCTATGGAGTGGATACTGCAGTCATGGAAGGGAATGTTTGTAGTGACTGCAGTAGCTCGGGGGGCCGAGGTCGCGTACACGTAGCACCTATTCTAGGACAAGCCATGACCACTAGATAGGAGCACCCCTGACCTCTTTTCTTCACAACATTACACTAATATATTTTCTCACCGCCAAGTCCAAATGATCAAACGCACACCTGATGATATTAGACGTATAGCGTATTAGGTTAGGGGGCCGTCCATTAACCACGTGGTCTTTTCTTTAGCATTTTTGACCACCCACCCCCCTCACCCTTTAGTAATATGTTGTCAGATTTAAGACTATCCCCGCCCTCCAACATCACCTGTATTTTTAGTACATATAAATAAATCTTAAAAAAAATCGAATATTATCTTAAATACGGGTATAAAATGTAGCCCATTTTTATTCTGAAATTACGGACAATGATATAATTAAAGAATCTTGTGATCATACGAAAAATATATTATGTAGCATTTGAATCAAACTTATGTGTCTAATAAAAACACGTGATATCTTACTACACTCCCTCCCTCCTTGTATATTTCATGATTTCCTTCCTTGAGTTGAATCCTCGAATGGTATCGGTTGGGTTTTTTTTTTTATTTATTTAGAGGTCTAGTTCTTGTTAATATTGTGATGATATTCTTTTATCGTTATACGGCAAAAACCTCTTGACCTTGCTCTTAATTCATTGTTTACGAGTTCAATGGTGGGTGTAAACAAATTATGACTTTACATTAATGATGTTTAATTGTGTTGTCCGTTCGTTTGCGATTACTAATGAGAAATAAATGGTTTTATGGTAGCCGACTGAGAAACGAGCGGCAGTGTGGTTGCCAAAACCACATTTCGAAAATGTGTATGTTGTAATTTTATTCGTCTTTTGTAAGACCATTACTGCACTGAGGTCTCGGGTTCAAATCCCGGGTGGGGTAAGGTGATAAATTGTGCCGATATGGCGATAAACTCGTCCCCTATCATGTCTTGAGACGGGACACACAAAGCGAAATATTACATACACTGGTGGTAGGTCTCTCATATGTGAGAGGCCATCTGGGTAGGTACCACCGCAATGTCTATTTCTCCCGTGAAACAACACTGCTTAAATGCACTGTTGTGTTTCGGATTGAAGGACATTGTAGCCAGAGCAACTACTGGACATATTGAGACTTAACATCTTATGTCTCAGGATGGCGAGCGCAGTGGAATATTGCTACTGTTCATGAGCGGTCGTATCGCTTACCATCAGGCGAACGGCTTGCTCGCCTCGCCATTCAATGCAATAAAAAAAAAATACACTTTTGACAGTGGTTTCTACTTTTCAGACATATTGGAGCTGATAACTTTCAAAGCATTCACCACGATCTAAGCTTCATAATTGCTCATCGTGTGATGATTATGTTAGAGGCATGGACAGAAAAAACCTTCAGCTTTTATAAAATTACGAAGATCTGGTGGCCGATTGCTGGTGGTAGGTCTCTCATATGTGAAACGTGGTCTGGGTTGGTACAACAGCAACGTCTATTTCTACCGTTAAACAGCAGTTTAAATGCACTATTATGTTCCGGTTTGAACGACATTGTAGCCAGAGTAACTACTGGACATATTGAGACTTCTTATGTTTCAGGATAGCGAGCGCAGTGGAATGCCAAGCATTGCTTCGTAATTCTTTTTTATTTATTTATTAAGAAACAAAGTGTTATAAATAATAGTATGATTACATTAGTTTAAATATAATTGTGGAACTGTAGTTACCTATATCTATTACATTAAATTGAAATAACATAAAATTAATGTAGGTAGCAATTTAAAAGCGTTTATACCTTCCGCGCGCTTTTTGGCTTAAAAACAGGACTTTTCAAACGAGTTAATAGCCACCAATAAACAATTTCAAGGAAAAATAATTAGTACTAATTTTAGAAAAGGTTGTCATCTAGGGATTTTGGTGGAAAACATTATAGATTGATGGATAATTTGTGAGTATTATAAGGATTACTGAACACAGGTTTCGTTATTTAGGCTTTAAATGGCAATTTAGAAGCTTAAGATATCCGAAATCGCTAAATATAAGATAAAAATCAAAATATTATCAGGCTAATAAGACCCTTATGGAAGGATTTTGCTGAGAAAAATAATCTTTTTGTGTTAGTTCCTGAAAAATTAAAATTTAAACAATGCGAAATTATTCAGAATCTGTCGTCAAGAACATATTTTTTTTCACCAACTTATCTTACATAATTTTTTATAGCAATTACATATTATAATAGAAGAACATCTTATCAATAAATTACCATTTTTATATTTCAACAAAATTAGTTTTCATGTTTTCTACAAATATTTTAAAAACCACTATAAAATACGCTGTCCGACCTGCATCAAATCAGACCGCCGCAAGGCCTTCTTCTAGAGGGAGGACGTATCGCTCGTCGCTCCGGCCTGGCTGCAGTCGATTTTTGCCGTGCGTAGAAAAAATCGCCACGCGTGGACTGCGATTGCCACATCTTAGTACTTTGGTAGTAATTTTTTTTCTATTACCTACAATGATTTAGTAGTGAGTATAAATTATGTTTCAGATAATATAATGGGATGTAATTCCGAGGCTAAATTATGTTATGTATTGTAATATAAAATTAAATATATTTCGTAATTGTAAGGGGTTGTAAGGCACACCTTACTCTATTCATGTGTTCGAAAACGAAATGATTAACAAAACGTCCGTAGGGTCTACTGATTGAACACTGATTTGAATGCAACTTAACAATGTAATAATAACGAAAATATGATTAGTATCTAAATTTGTATTGTTCATTGCTTGCACAGTAAAATTTGTCTACTTATAATGCAAATAAAATATTTTTATGATATTATATTACCAATATATAAATCATTAGTCACATGTCAATTGAATATTAGAATTTTGAAGCGCATGGATCAAAAGTGATTGAGCGGACTCTATAGCGAGCCGACAAGGCAGCTCTACACAGCTTTGGTCGCTTATGTGTGCGTGAAATTAACGAAGAAATACCTATAGATGACTTTGCGCGCAAGGTGTAAACGCTCTTAAGGTTTCATAGAAAAGTAGTGAATTAGATATTCGCAATACTTGTTAGTTTTGGGTAAATATCTTTTTTGCACAAATACAGTAAAAGATTTGAACGAGTACCGAGAACTATGGTACAAAAATTGTAATAATAAAGATTTAAAAACAAAACACGCACACATAATTAACAGGGGCGTGCACTCCTTGTAGGCAGAAATGCAGTGCTTTACTTGCCATTCACAGATATTTTATTATAACGTTCGTACGTTGTAGATGACTTTAATTTATAGTAAATAAATGAATAAACAAAATATAATAACTTAAAAACGCCTAATATTTTATAAATAGCACCTATTTGCAATCACGCAAACATTATTGTTGCCACGCGAAAAGCAAGAGGCGCTGCAAAGCAAATTAATGTACCCAATCAACCAAGTCATGCCGCCGCGTCCCGCATTACATTTGTTTGCATGTGTGTAGTAATTTTGGTGTCCGTGCACAGTCGCAAACGCACACACCCATGAATATTGAAAGCCGCGACTCCTGCGGCAGGCCTCGGGAGTTCGGCAGTTGTCGGGAGTAATCGTAAATGTTCGTTGCCTATAATCCGAGTAAAATTAATAGGCTGGAATCTAATAAATCACCTATGCACATTATGCATTTTTGGTTAGTAAGGTTTTATTTGTTTAAATAGAAATGTTTTGTGTTTCGCGGGGGCCATTTTGCTTTTTTATGAGATTTTGCATTGTTTACTATTTTATACTAGTATGATTGTAAAAAAAAATAGATTTCTTAACGGATTTTCATTTTAACATTTGAAAGTGTGTACATTTAACAGTTTATTACTAAATTTCGATATTAATTGTAGTCATTTGCTTTTACTAGTGTGTTTGTTTATTTTTTTAAATGTTATTTGATTGCGAGGTTTGTGTTAAAAATGTATGTTTATCAAATGATGATCAAATGAATGAATGAGGTGGCCGGAATCTTGCGTTTATTTACATCGGGATAGGTATCGTAATCTCAACTAACCGGAACCTTGAATATGTGAAAATTGAAAGCTGACTAGGTGAGCTTTTTTTATTTTACTTATTAGAATTTCTTCCGCCGCGACGATCGATTGGTGTTTTGTCTACGTTGCCGTAGAAGATGGACATGAATAGTAGTACATCTAAGACTTGTTATGTTGGCATGGTTTCCGACTTAGAGATCCGTCGCGTGGCTATGGCTATGCTAAAAAACTAAAAAAGAAAAAGTTTTTGTGACCGAATACTCCGCCGCATACCCAGTGTCATAATCCTGTGCACGCCGCTGATAATTAATACTCGTATATATAAAAAAAATACTAATCATAAATTCATGGTGTTTCGTTTTGCTACTGTCTATGAACGGTCGTATCGCTTACCATCACGCGAACGGCATGCTCGTCTCGCTATTCATTACAATTAAAAATCTATTAGATAATATACAAGAACTGGGGCCCTACTATATTCGTCCGAACGAACGAACGAACGAACGAACGAAGTTCGAAACTTCGGACAAACGAAGTTTTTTATACGATACGAATGTACCTACATAAAACTTATGGTCGTTATTGATTTATGGTCGTAACCATAGACTTATAGTTACGGTGTACGTTATACAAATTCGAACTTTTACAGAATAGATACATTCGTATCGTATAAAAAACTTCGTTTGTCCGAAGTTTCGAACTTCGTTCGTTCGTTCGTTCGTTCGTTCGGATGAATATAGTAGGGCCCCTGGTACTCTCATGACATTAGTTTCTCAGTAGTCAAAGGTGAAATGTGTATCAACATTTTCTTCGTAACTGTACCGTTATCATACTGATTAATGTTATTATAAAACATACAAGCGCTTTGGAAATCAGTCAGTGTCTTACGTCCATACGGTAAGTTCCTAATATTATAATAATATTTTATACAATTAGAAAATTAAATTTACGCGAATATTACACATTGAAATAAAACTATTGTTTACGGATTTTATATTTAAATTTTAACATTTTAAATTTTCGATTACTTTGCCGTTTTGGTGGTCACAAAATCCGCCGACCAAATCAAATTCGCGATAAAATCCTTAAATAATAGTTTTTCTCAATTGATAAATAATTCACGTCTGTTTGTATCTATCTTAATATTAAAAAGAGGAAAGATTTAATTGTTTTCATTGAATAGGATGTAAAACTATAATAATAGACACATTTAGTGATCTTAGTGGGGTCAGGACTATGTATGTGACTGTTGGGTGTTATTTATTTATTTATTTGGAAAATTCTTTCACAATTAGAATCGTACTTTATCCCTGATGAACATTGCCGTGGATTATTTAAAAAAATGTGTAAAATGTGTGGAGCCGAGACTGACAGCATTTTTTTTTTAAATTATTTTTATTGGTATTAGTATTTTATAACAATGTTCTGAGTAGATTTATAGGTTTTATGTACATGTAAACATTGATATGTGAGTACACGTAATATGAGAAAACGGGCAGATGGTATTTTTAAATGTGTTTTTGTGATTTCGGTGACCAATTTTTTTTCTTCTTAATCCACAACAACTAGTCACTTTAATATTTTTTTGATAAAATTTACTTTAATAAATAAAAATTACAATCGTGGTGAAAGTTATTTTTGTCGTTTATTTCTGTTTCAATATTTTGCTCTTCAAAAATATGATCGACAAATTAAACCAAATTTAAAAATATGTCCTTATTCAACCATTTGAAAACACAATTGTAGACACAAGATAACATTAATCAAAAGCAATTAACAACAAAAAATATTGTCTAATGTTATCACTACTGGTCATTTTACCAAAATATCTATACAATAGATTATTTCCCCATTTACTTTTTATGAAAATATTGGTGAATTTGGCGTGAATTTGGATGACCCTAACCTAACTGATAAATCATTTTTATTGAGCCATAGGTACCCTTGGCTTGTCAATGTAATAGCAACTTAATGAAACTTTTTATAAGGTATATTTTAACTGTAAATCTAATGTAATGACAGCCTTTATGTTAATAGGAAAAGGGTTAATTAAAAAAAAAACATTTGGGCCGATGATTAAAGCAAGTTCATAATAGCTGCTGGATCCAGTCCGTTTCCAACAGATTTACGAAAATCCTTTGGAGTGGCTTTATAGCTTCGATCAAATATAGGTATACTAGATACAGTGTCCGGAACAAAATCCAACGCCAAAAGTGGCGGACGGTTATACTAATTATACATTTGAATGTCGAACTACGAGATGTAGCAAAAAGTCTTAAATTATAATCAACATCAGGTAAACAATAAACCTTATTCGTTTACATTAAGATTTATTTTGTTTTGGACCATACCAAAACCAAATAAGACCACATGCTTATTTGTGCTCTTATTTCTCTTGCCGTTGTAGGCTGTTGCTTATAATCTAGTGTATATTTGATCGAAACTTTATAGTATTTCTTGTTCACTCTCTTTGTCTCTTTCTCTCTCTCTCTTTAAGAAGGATTTATTATAGTAAAATGTCGCCTAAACGCATCTCCGAATTCCATGCTACACCAAAGCGAAAATACACGATTGATTCATGGTTTAGTCAATAAAAGTTAACATAATTGTTTCGTATCAACAAATAACTATCTCAAACAGCATTTTTCAAAGAAAACCACAAGAAACCCACAGACATAAACAGAGTGAGATAATAAACAAAAGATTCGTTGAAGTGAATGTATAATATAGAAGTGGCGAGCGATAAACTTATGAACTTAAAACTTATCTTAAGTTTGTGTGACGCCTTGTGTCACCTTTATCTTATTACATACATACATACATACATCTCAAGGGAGAACTTATTGAGAAATTAGAACCACAACAAGACATGTTAAAATGCTTGATGATGCTTCAACCACAGAAGTCTAATTTGTTTTTTACTTTGTTGTTTTGTATTGTCTCTAAAACTGCTATTCTTTTTTGACGGTGTACAATAAATAATTAAATAAATAAAAAAGTCTACTGCCAAAAATAAGCCGCAGTAAAATTATCTCAGTGGCCTGAATCCAACGAAATTCTACAACCATAGCTATATTTTCCGTCGTCATAAAATATTTTCAAAAATATTACATGTCTAACTGTCATTTCATATGATCCTAGGCAAAGCGCAATTTAACTGAACGATTTCTTAGTTTGTAATTTCAAGAATGACAAATCTGGAAAACTGTGTTGGAAAATCCCAATAATTTCCGCATCTATACAAATACCAATACAAATAACCTTTGATACTGATTATTCAATAGTTGTTTTACAGTTATTATTATCTACTACATTGGTAACATTATCAGTTTGCCCTTTGGCATACGCCTCTTCTAGGATTTTCCATAATTTTCTGTCAACTGCCTCTCTTTGCTATGTTCTTCCGCCATTATTTTAATATCATCTTCCCGTCTTTTTTTTTTTTTGGTGCCCTTTCTTTCTTTTCTCCGATCTAATATATATTTAATTTTACATTTCAGACATCATGAAGCTGGCATCTTTCTTAGGAATTGCGTTCCTTGTGGCGCTGACGACAGCAGCCCCTACCAGTGATGATGACGTAGTATTGGTGAATTCAGAGTTCTTCCCAGATGAGCTCGCCGTATACACCAGCCAACACGACATAGTTAGCCTGACAGTACCCCTCAACGGTGTCAACTTTGAAGATGACGACGTCATAAACGACAACGATCCCGATATCAGCGTTTTCTTCACCGAAGCTGATGTAAAGGAAGACGGAACGAAAGATTTCAAAGGTGTATCCCTCCTAAAAGGCAGCAAAACTACCAAAATCCTCGAAACTGGTACAGACACAGCTGCAGACAACAGTGACTCCAAAGTAGTTTACATTAGCGCCACCGATGGTCTTTATGTATACAATTCAGAAACGGGCAAAACTGAAAAGTACGGCTCTGTCACCGACAATCTGATCAGCGTCGTAAAGGTTAACTCTAGTAATATTTTGTACGTTTTAACAGCTGACAACGCTGTATACAAAGTCACAGACAACGGAGAGAAGAAAGTGAAGGTCGATGATGTTAAGGACGCTAAGCAGATCGTCTTGGACTTTTCTGACAATCTCTACTTCTATGGCGCTGATAAACAACCCTACGCAGTGAGTGAAGATGGCGTTAAGAAGATCGAAGGCCTCCCCGCCAACCCTACAAATGTCGCCCTTATCAAACCCCCATTCGTCATTGATGATGGAGTTGTGTTCTTGTCTGGTGATAGGACATACATCATTTACGCAAATGGAACCTCTGAGTTCGGGGAATTTATTTTGGAAACTAAGCCAACGGCTTACGCAATGGAGGGAACCTTGATTCAATATTACGCATACAACAAGAAGATTTACGAGTACAATGTGTTGGCTTTAGTCCTTGGTACCTTGTTGGATGACCTCAAAAAGTTCTTGCAAGACAAAACTGAAGAAATTCAGTCTATTGCCAGTCGCTCCAGGAGTGTTTTGAGGGCATAAATCATAGATGGCGCTTTAATAAACTAATGATAAAATAAGTGAGATCTTTTATTCCAACATAACTTTTAAATTCTAGGACCAATGCAAAGGTAGAGATTTTAAATATAAAATAAACAGCTCATTGTTATTGGCAGCTCCAGATTAATCTCAAATATAAACTGGAATCAACTACCATCCGTCCACTGTAATGGCACCTCCATCCCATTTAGCGACATAGTTAAGAATCTAGGTTTACTCATTGATAGATCCTTCACTTGGGGCCCGCAGCTTCGAGAACTTAGTAGAAAGCTGTTTGCCTCGGCAAAGTCCTTGCGAAGGTTAAGCAATCTTCTGCCCATTACCACGAAGATTTCACTTGCGCAAACTCTCCTTCTCCCCATCCTTGATAATACCAATGTCAGCTATCTAGATCTCACCGAGGACCAACTTAATAAGCTTGAGCGTCTCCAGAATTTTTGTATAAGATTCATATTTGGCCTTCGCAAATATGACCATGTTTCTGAATTTCGTACTAAGCTCAAGTGGTTACCCATCCGGTTTCGTCGGAATACTCATATACTTTCACTTTTATACAATATAATGTTTAATCCTCTCACGCCTCGTTATCTGAAAGATCGATTCATTTTTCTCACGACTCACATTCAAGATCCTTAAGATCGTCGGAGAACCTGAAACTGAAAATACCCATGCACTCCACAGTATTCATGGACAAATCATTTGCAGTCCAAGCTGTCCGACTGTGGAACTCACTTCCAGTCGAAATAAGACGGGCACGAACACTGTCGTCTTTTAAAAAAATGATTAACGACCATTTCCTGTCTCAACTAGAGCATAGCTGAGAAATATCTTGTCCATTCGCCTCTTTGGTAAATGTTAGGATAGGTATATATATTTATGTATATGGTAAATTGTATGTATGTGTATTTTAATATATTTTGTTGGTATGTATTTGTATATATGTAAGTATATATTATATATATTACTATTTTATATACCTTAGACTGCCCGCTTATTTTTCCTATTTCAATATCCATCCAAAGGTTGCCTGGAAGAAATTACCTAGAGTGATAAGGCCGGCTCTTGTACTATTATTATTGTATTGTTTCTTCACTGTATTTTTATTTTGTGCAATAAAGGATTAAATAAGTAAATAAACTTAAAAAATATGTATTTAACGCATTGTTTGAGATATGATTTATTGTATAAAAACAAGCATTTATACTCTTAACATTGACAGAAATATATGGAAAGCGCGAGTGTTCCGACGAAAGTGGTGCGCGCGCTCCAGTACATCTCTAGTGGAGGCTTACTAAAACTAGATTTTATAAATGCATGCTTGTATTACGACAGAATTTATAATAAAAATAAAGATGATAATTCTTATTACCGTTTAGACGAAATCTATTAAATTAAGTTAATTTAATATTCATTTTAGCGTGATTTTAACTGTCATCTTTTAAAACTCCAAATTTACTGAAGGGCCTATCCTTAAGTTATAAATCAATGACTTGCAATCAAATAGCATCAACAAGTCCAATATAATAAAAAGGAGAAAGAAAGCTATTTTTAATATTTTGACAGACGAGCTGTACTATAGTTTTGTAATAAATTGACTTGGTTGTTGCTTACATCCGCCAATAATAATATAATGTTGATCGGAGCATAAATATTAGCATCATAGATTAGAATTATACACAGAGATAGATGCGCAACTGAATTTTTTTATTTTCCAACGTGATTTCACCATTTTTCAGAGGGTGTGCTAGGCAAAAGCACGAAATTTCATATTTGTTATTCCAATATTTCAAAATTTGTATCTTTTGTAACCTCTCGTAATTTTAACCAATATAAAGTTGAAATTGTTTTTAAAATCAAGAAAGTTAATAATATAATATATTACAAAACATTTCTTGGTTAAGTGGTACACTTCCGCCATTTAACAATTATATTTAAACTAATTACAAAATAATTTCCCGTTCTCGACGGCGCGTGGCGCTAAAATCAAAATAATGGTACCTACCTCTTAGATATGAGAGACCTACCACCACTAACATTAAAAAAAATACATTATAAAAATTAAGTCAAACTTTGACAGATATTTCTCTTTTATTTGTAGCTTTTAATTTTACAGCACGCCAAATTATGTCATGTGCCTTCGATCAAATATACACTCGAAGTCATGTGCCCTCTACACGATGGGCCATCACAGTATTAGGTCGGTAGGGCGTAGTGGTGTATAGTGGCTTATGACGCGAACGATAAATAATAATAAATAAATAACACCCAACAGTCACATGCATAGTCCTGACCCCACACTAAGATCGAGTCTTGTGTCGTAGGTATCAGGAACTACGAGAGACTTTTCGGTCTCACAAACACCCAGACCCGAAAGAAATACCTGTGGGCCGCACTAACATTTCTGTCGGTGCGGGGATCGAACCCGCAGCCTGTCATTTCACAGGCGGCGTCTAACCGACTGCGCCACGGAGGCTGTCGATGGCGAAGGCGATGGTCTTGGAATGGCATCTGTGATGGTTTTTCTGAAGGAAAGTACTGCCTCGGTGGCGTAGTTATACTAGGATACGGGTACAAAGCTGAGGTTTCAAGCTCGAATCCCGGGTTGGGCAAAGTGATATTAGATTTTTCTTTTCATTATCAGCACAGAGTCTGGAATTTGTGCTCGATATGGCGATAGGCTCGCCACCTATCACATCGTGATGAAACATACACGGCGAAATGCGGATGTCCTCGCACCTCTGCCTATCCCTTCTGGGAAAAAGGCGTGATTTTACGTATGTATGTACATCAAAGGTCACATCTGAATGTCGCCATCGTGTAGATGTGTTTACACCATTCACATGGTCATTGATGGCCAACTTGTTGGTCCACCGCTGGCCCATCGTATAGAGGGGTTATTAGATTCAGTTTACAATTTCGGTAGCGCCTACCTTAATACTATGAGCAATTGTCATGCCTTATAAAGACCGACAAATAAAAGTTGACTGTCCTGTGAAACGAAAGCTGTAAAGTAATTGAAACGTCTGGAAGTTAAACAATGCAAAAAAAAAACAAATTTGGGATAAAATTCGTAAAAATGGATTTTATTTCAATGTGTAATATTCACTTAAATCTAAGAAACCATTTCGAAAATAAAAAGATTAATTACCATAGACCTATTCCGAGTGACATCAATTCTTTCTCGGTTATTTTACGATACGGAATTGAACCCGTGGCCTTTTAGATCACATCAGTTTGGCCTCGACTAGGCAATAACATCAGTTATAATTATAAATGATATCAATAAAAGTCATTTTTTCGCCACAATAATTTATTCCAAAAATATATCGGAAGTGCAGGAAAATGGCGCACTTGGTAAGTTGGACACAAGGTACACTGCGCGGCATTCCAGCTCGTCATCCTGAGACATAAGATGTTAAGTCTCAGTATTATGTCCAGTAGTTCTGTAGCAGCCCATATACGTCCCACTACAGGGCACGGGCCTACTCTACAATCGAGAATACGATTGAGAGTGGTTAGGCCATATAGTCCACCACCCTGGCCTAGTGCGGGTTGGCGGACTTACATACCACAGAAATTCTTATAAATCGCTATGGTATGCAGGTTTCCTCACGATGTTTTCCTTCACCGTTTTAGTGCGTGGTGATTGACTATCAATACACACATGACTCCGAAAAGTCAGAGGTGTGCCCTGGGATTCGAACCCGCGACCACCGTGAACATGTTGGCAGCCGCGTCTAGTCCGTTTACCAACAGGCCACCACGCACTTCCAGTAGTCCACTGTCCAATAGTTACTCTGGCTACAATGTCCTCCAATGCGAAACAAAACAGTGCATTTACACTACTGCTTGGCGGGAGAAATAGACATTGCGGTGTATTAATATCTGTATCTCTCAATCTTTGTTTACAAAAACATAAAATACACCGGAATATCAAATCAAATCTCCAGTTAAAGACAGATAGATTATAGAAACCGATCATTAGTTATGAGGTACTATATAATCCAGTTGGTTGACTGATTTGGTCGTATATTAATTCAATGCAAATTCAGAAAGGGTTTTTCTTTCTATCCATAAATAAAATGTGCATAATTGAGACCACGAAAGCTGTAAATAATTGAAACGTCGGGAGGTTAAAAAATGTAAAAATTACACCAATTCCGTGAATAATAGTTTTATTTCAAAATGCATAAGTTATATATTTAAGGATGGCTCCACAAAAACACTTGGCATGCTTCCAAGAACCAAGAAAGGACCACTATTCTAGCCAATAGATGGATAGACTTACAAACTGATCATACAAAAAAACGGTGCCAACGCCCGCCTACAATTCGCGCTATATTATCAATTTGTTTTATTTGTATAGCGAGATAATTAAATTAGAATAATGACCGCGGCCTCTAAGGGGACAATATTTAAATGACATAATACTGTTCTAGGGATAAAATAATAATCGATTTAAAATAGTGAGGGAGAAAAACGATTTTATATTACTATTCTACTAATATACATATTAAGCATACATTTCCAAGCATCGATATTATGCTGTTTGTTAGGCCATTTTTGACCCTTATTGATTTTTGCCTATCTATAAATCAAAATCTTATGATTAAAGCTTTACTTCATAAACTGACCACAGTTACAAAACTTACTACCATATTTAAACATATTTAATGTCAATAGTTCTTTAGTATTCATTTTCTTCTCTAATTATTTTTCTAATGGACTGTTTAGTTGCTATAAATGTTTCTGAATGCAGCTGCTTGTAGACCGATACTTCATTATCCCCTATCCCATCTAAATAGATCGTAAATCCTATCCTCGGTATAATCTATAGCGGACATAATAATTTCAGTGACGTCCTTAGGCCAACCACTGGCGACTCCAAACATGGACTTGAAAAGCACGTCCATTACATTAAACTCGTAAATTTTACCATTCAAAGCCGTGACTATGTACAAAGCGGCATCTACACTGAAAGCCGAAGGTACCTCGTCTATAACAAAATTCTTTTTGTCCAAAGTACCATTGGAATACAGGAGATACAAATCACCATTGTCGAAAAACGGAATACTCTTCTGCATCATAAAAGCAGGTCTTAATAAACTGACATTCCCAAATTCCTCCATAACTGTAAATGATTTTGAATCATCAGATTTGACTATGTGAATCAAATTGTCTATACAAGACACGTAGTATATATTATTCGATGTGTCCAATACAAACTGTTTGGCACAAATATTCAGCTTGCTTTTGATCGTACCGTTCTTCTCGATTAAGTACAATTTATTATCATTATTGAGTATGTAGATCGCATCAGAGCCGTTTGCTTTCTGTAGCTGTATAATATCGTCGTGAAATGGTCCGTATTTCTTTGCTGATAATGTTTCAGCTTGGTAGATATACAAGCCGTCTTTAGCGCCAAAATAAACATCTTTGTTAGCACTGTAGTCCGAAGTTGAATCTCTCCCACCTTCTAAGATTTCGAAAGCAGCAAGCCCTTCTAAGACGTATATACAGCTGCCTCCTTCAAGTTTAGGGTCAGTAACTGTGAAGAATATTGAAGGCATATCCGTTGGTTCCACTTGCATAGGTTTGTTCGTATCTGCTGGGACCAAGAGCTTGGTGATGTTGAAATCTGATGAGAATATTATTTGTTCGTTTCTGAACATTGTAGACCTGTTGATGCGGATGGAAAATGTTAATGCTATCGACGCCAGTAATACTTTCAACCACATCTGAAAGAAAACATTATAAATTAGTATCCAAAGGGTACATTTAAAAACCAGCAAAATACTTTTGACCACGGACGGTTATGTTGAAATAATCTCAAAAATATCTAACCAGTACTTCTATTAGCTCATCCATTATCTATCATATTTATAATAGAGTTATTAGACTTGAAACATCAATCTAGAAATAGCTAGTAACATGTACAGTCAGCAACATAAGTCGCTGAACACTTCACATTTTTTGATAATTTTTTAATGAATTAAAATTTGTACGTACTACTCTGTAGTCGTAAAATATAACCAAGTAAAGTCATCTATGCCGAGAAGTGCTATACGATATTGAAAATAATTATTATTTTGGATGATAAGACAATTCCAAATCTCGTGAATGTGTAGCGACTTATGTTGCTGACTGTACCATCGAAAATACAAATCATACATAGTTATTAAAATCGGCAAATGAGCGAACTTCTAAATTGACAATAGTTACTACCGTAAATGGAACATATGCAATACATGGATCATATGGATCTTAGGATCATAGCAGGAAATCCAAAATAAAAAGAGAAAGAGGAGAAAAACGACATGAAGAGAAAGAGTATAGAATTTCCTGTAATCTTACTACCTCAGTAGTCCACCATCAGGTCGATGTGAAGATCCTTGGGGGAGGCCTATATTCAGCAGTGGACTTCCTGTGGCTGAAAAGACAGAGAGAGACAATCTTACTGAATTAAACACAACAGCGAAGCTATTACCACATATTACATATAGAACACACATATAGATACATATAGAAGCTATTACATAAACTTACGTCTTTTTCCCAAAAAGGGTAGGCAGATGTGGTGGTTTCAATCAAGCGTCATTACGAATTTTAATAATATTGATTTGTCTAAGGGTGCTTAATAAATGACCTACTGTTTTCCGGAAAAGCGTGATAATAGACATATAATAAGTCCGTTTACGTAACAGATAGTAGAATATACACTGGTATTGTCACGCACAAGCGCAGCAACCGTTAAACCGATGCGATCCGTCTCCATTTACACTGGCATGCGATATTACTACTCAATAAATCACTTTCGCTTTTACTAGTCTTTACTGCGTGCTGTTTAAGAATACAGAACCCTCATTTTTGAATTTGGTTAGCATTTAGCAATTCTTAAATACTAAGGTTAGCGCAAACATGGACTACATGGCAAGGATTTGATCTTTTACCAAAGGATATTCAAACTTATCCGATGACAATATGACATCAATTCCAATACTTTTGCTGTGGCATCAAAAAGCATTTGTCGATGTGACATCAATTTAAAACAGCTGAATTTTTGTCATTTTCCCACCGTTGGAATATCCTATGCTGCGAGACCATTTTTTTCTTTTGGTTTGTTTGATTTGGTTATATTTACCAAATGCAAACAGTTCACCTGATGGTTAGTGATAACAGCCGCCCAGGAATATCTACACACAAGTTGCGTTACCGGCTTTATTAAAAAGGGGGGAGAAAAGGGAACCTTCCTTTCTAACTATAGGGGGAAGGTAAGTTCAAGGTAAGGTGCTTTGATCATCATGATCACGAAGCGAAACATCAAGTAATACCGTCGCTTCACGACCCTTTTCTGCAAGACCAACAAAAAGAGTGATACCAACTACCACCCTGGCCTTCTCCCATTATTGTAGTGCTCCTAAGTAACTAAATTGGGGCTCTATTACTCCTAAAGAATGAAGGATAGATCGCAGATCTGATAAAATACGAAGGTTTAACCTTAAATGCATTAAATGAGATTTTTTTATATTTTTCTACAATTGGTGGTGTAGGATACCAATATCCTACAACCAGCAATGAAGTAAATGAAAATGGAGTCTAATGGAAACAGAACCGACATTCTTCCTTCCTTCCTGAACTAGATATATAGTAGCCAATAAACTGTAGACAGCATTAAACCACATACCATTTAACGTACATCATGCATTTTTTATAACTGGCAACAATCGAATGCAGAATCGATAATTAAATCGATTAATCGCAATTGCCATGTACCCAACATTTGTTTGCTCATTGTAAATTGTTATAAAACTGATACTGGAATTATCAATAGTGATAACTATTTAGTATTTATAATTTGTTTATGAAGTAGTGCGTTCTTAACTTCCAGAGGAGTTGCACAATAGTGAGTTGATACGTAAGTATTATTTATATACCGGGTATATCAAGACTGCTACCGAAAATGAAGCCTGGTGGTAGTTTTAGTGTCTACAAACACAATGCAACTAAAAATTTCGCAAAGTAACGCGACATTAATTTTTAATGATTTTTTAAATATCGTCAAGTTTGGGTGGTAAATTCATAGTTTTTGCTAAAATAATACTTTAAACTGTTTTATACCTTAGAGTATTCATAAATAAAAGGGTATACACTATTAGTTTAGGAAAAAATGTATTTACCACCCAAATATGGCCATAGGAAAAAATAACAAGAAAAAATTGTCGTTTTTTTTTTGGAAATTTTCAATTGCATTGTATCTGACGTCGCCTATACTATCACCCGGCTTCGTTTTCGGTAGCAGTCTTGATATACCCTGTATATTGGCTGAGTTAGTAAAGTTCGATAATATCGCCTCTATTTAATCGATATTTATATTTGATATTGACGAGTTTGGTACAACAAATGCAGCCGCCATTTTGAACTTTTATTTTGTTGATCATTCGTTTTCATAAAATTCTCGTTACTATTATTTAATTAATAATCATCTGATTTTGAACACTGGGTTACTACTAGTTTGATTATTTTTAAATTACATAGTAAATAAATATAATTAAATCATAGATATAGAGGTCTGTAACCGTAACAGAAATTATTAAATATCTGAAATACTAATCTATCCGAAATCGGAAATCTATTTTCGTTCGTTCGTCACTTCGTTTCAGCCACAGGAAGTCCACTGCTAAATATAGCTTTCACCCAATTATCTCCACATCGATCTGTTGGAAGCGGCCTGCATCCAGCGACTTCCTGCAACCCTAGCCAAGTCGTCCGTCCACCTTGTAGGCGGGCGTCCGACACTGCGCTTACCTAGACGAATCTATTCTATATCTATTTTGAATCTATTTTACTTAATAATTTCGGATAGGAGCAAAGATTGTTGTGTAAGATTTGTGAATTAATCACACAAAATGTATGATCTTAAAAAAGTAGTAGTTTGCAAAAATTAGCAAATTTTACAAAAGGGACGTCTTTCGCATTATTATTTACCGTATCGCCATTCTTGACCTAATTATCATAATTTTATTATTAATAAATGGTCATTAAGATAACGCACTACAATATACGGGGTAAAACAATTTGTTTAAGTATACATACCTAAGTATTTATATAATAATCTGGGTCAATATTACAAATCTTACGATACGAACTTCGAATGATCAGACGCCCTACGTAAACTCCACTAATGTGCCTAGATACTCCACAAAATGTTGGATTCCTCTATCGTACGTCGCAACTATCGACTAAGTTCGGAGAAAATGATAAGTAAAATAGAGAATAGTATTGATTTTTAGATGAAATATTATATCTTACTCCGGACGTCGAACATTCCAAGTTCGCATCGGTTTTATAGAGTAACCTCCTGCCTCAGTCGTCAATCAGTCGGGCAATGGTTTACAGAAACTCTCACTGCACTGCAGTTTTAATTTGGTCAATCCACCTCATTGGAATCCTATTTCTGCTTACTCTGTCCTGAACCAAAGAATCCTGTCCTGAAGAATCTCACAGGATTCTTTAGTTCAGGACAGAGAATGAGAAGTCCTGAACAATCTGAGTATACGGGACTGTACTATCCTTAAAAGACGCTGCTTGATGCCGAGTTCTTGAAGTATGGAAACGTTGGAGCGAAATTCGGTTCATGGTACTCCAAGCATTCTACTCCAACGCGATATCTCAAGTGCAACCACCTTATTCGTTTCCATTTCCCTAATGATTTTAGTGGCCTTTGTTATGTTACGGTTCGGCCATATTTTCATGAGCTTCACCATTGTCCCTCTAACCATCGCCATATATTAATGATATATTTAGTTATCTCTCGTGATTATCATAATTATGTCGGCCTACGTACATTACTTTCTGAGCCCGCAAAGCGACGCTCTTAAATGGGTCGCCATAAATTGTTAAGAGAGGAACCTTTAAATTCGATGACCACCATAATAATACATTCCAACCATTGTAGCCGTAATTGTTATTACCATAAGCACCTCCTAACACACGTTTCTTTTGTTTCAGATTATGAAAATGATTCCAATCATATTATTTCTCATATCTGCAGTGTCATCGGAGAAGTGTCCTTATAAATATGACAATATAGCACTAAGTCGAACAGCAGCTGTTACGATCAAAGGCCTGCCTACAAATCTAGTATACAACAAGCACAATAAAGATCTATTATTTACTCTTATAGATCTCGAATCTTTGCAAAACGATGATGTTCAAACTAAAATGGATCAGTATGTATTATCCAACGAACGTCTTACCAAAATAGATAATGTAAATGGCCAAGCTGCTGCAGTTGATTATGGCAATCAATTAGATCACAAAGTGTATATAGCAACTGATGAAGGTCTTGCTGTACTAAACGATACTTATAAAGCTGAATTTGTTGGTCTTAAAGGAGAAGATATTGTTCAGCTGTTCAAACCGGAACATAGTCGTGAGATGTACGTTGTAATGTTTCCTGACAATGATGTATTTACAGTAAATATTGACACAAAGGAGAAAAAGAAGGTTGATTTCGTCCCATGCGCTTATTTCCTAGCGGTTGATGCAAAGGATAATATATATTACGAATGCGATTCGAAGTACGTCAAAGTTTTATTGAAAGGTTTTCAAGAACCGATTGAATTTGTCGGTATAGGTAAGAATTCAGCAAGGGCTATTGCGATTGATAATAGTAATATGGTTGTTTTGGCTACTAATGATGGGCTGTACGGTCTGAGTCCAGATAATGTAATACCAAAGAAACTAATGGACTTGGATTATGTACCATCTGGTATTGCATTTGGTGACAGCAATATTTACATAGCCACAAACGGCATTATTTACAAATATGACATAAATTGTTATAATGGCAGTCAGAAATAAATGATATCGATTGAATGTATTTTGATTTTATGAAACATGTCCTTACCATTAAAAAAGGATGATTCACAATTTGGTTGTATATGTGTTATAATTAAGACAAAGAGATAGGACCTGGTGGTTTAGGACCAGCGCGAACCAAAGGGTTACCAAAGGATATTCAAATTTATCCGGCAGGAATACGACATGAATTCCAATGTTTTAAATATATGACGAGGCATCAAAAGGCATTTCCCGATGCTGTGACATCATCAATTCCTTGCCATGCAGTCGTAATCTGTGCTTGCCTTGATGCAGTGTAATATTAATAATTTGCACAATAAAAACATGATTATCTCTTACTGGTGAACATAATTACTCGTAAACCATTAGTTGGAAACCATAATTGTGTTAATTATCATTATAAACGTATAACATTCGACTCGTGTGTTGTTATTTAAAGGATACTTGGTATATTTATCCGACCCCGAATGAACTTTATATTAGTTTCAAATCAAATAGAAAATATTTGTGAGCCGTTAATTTTATAGAATCAATCAATATATCAAATAATGAAAAGAACTTACCTTATAGAACATAGACAACAGTTGCTGGTAAAATTCCCTTCAAAAATAAATTAGGGACAAGCCCTAGAACAATAACAAAACATTTGATTTTACTAACAATAACTTTCAAGACAATTGCAAAAATTACATCATTATTATTATAGCAATTCTTTATTGGCTATACAGGGTGTGTAATGTTTTAAATTCATTCCATATTTTATTTATGAAAGTTTTCATATCACAGTTCACTTTTTTACAATTTTTTTCAATTCGTTTGGTAAAACTGTTTTTTTTTTACTTTTTGGAAAAATACAGATATAAGATACGTCCCATTACAAAAGGCAAGGACACGGCCAATGAGTTTCGTAGTTCCTGATAGCCGCGAAACAAGACTCGATCATAGTGTGGGGTCAGGACTATGTATGTGGCTCTTGGGTGTTATTTATTTATTATTATTATTTGGTGCTGTCCATACAGACAGCCTCCGTGGCGCAGTTGGTTAAACGCCGGCTGTGAAACGAGAGACCGCGGGTTCGATCTGGGTGTTTGTGAGACCGAAAAGTGTCTCAGAGTTCCTGATACACGACACAAGACTCGATGTTAGTGTTAGGTCAGGACTATGTATGTGACTGTGGGATGTATTTATTTTTTATTTATTCTTCGATCAAAATGAATTCAAAAGTCGTCCATACAGCACAATCATTATCAATATTGGACCCACAGAACAGTTGAATATGGTTAGAAAGGCAATAGCCGTCACATTGTATGAAAACCAGGGTCGTCGTTTTCGGAACACAAAACCTCAACAAATCCAATACATAAAGCTTGCAATAGTCGATTTAAACTATCGATAAAATTATGGAAATGTGTCTTTGTTATAAGACCGAAATGTATTTTATCGATATGCTTAATAGTTTTTTTCTGATACAGTTATTTCATTAGTATTATGTCAATAGGCGGAAAATAAATAGAGACTAGTATTGAAAATGCATTTTAATTTGTATACTATTTTACAAATTTATACATACAGGATTTTTAAGATTTTTAGCTGTGTGTGAGGTATTACCATTTTTATTATTGGAAAGGCACATATAAGCAATTATTATAATCAAATTACGATTTCTTTACGTCAATATATTCAGTGGTTTTGATTTTTCATACTATATTTAATTATTTTATCGCCATGATACAGTTTTTCCATAAGCGTTGCACGTAATTATTTTTGGTTTGTATATTACTTATGATCCAGATTTTTTTATTGTCTTCCGTTTCACGAAAATGAATACTTAGAACAGTCTCTACCTATTGCCTTTATCCACTCACTCTTAGAAACGTATAAATGAATAATTTACTATATTATAATAAATTTTCAGACACAAAAATATGTTGTTCTCATGTTGGCAGAGGTATGAAATTAGAACATAAGGATATGTCGTCAAACGTTACTACAATTTAAAATGACTAAAAACTGATTTACGAGTATACGAAATCTATAACTACATCGATATAGTAACTATGTACAAGACTACAACACTACGTGACATGTGCCAATTTTCGCTGTTGACATAACAAAAATGAGTCGTATGCATTGCGTAGGAACTTGGCATTCGCGAGCATGTATGTACGCGTAATCAGCAATGTATATTTTTGATTTGTCGTCTATCATATTATCGAATTCTTCAAAATGTCGTAATTAATAACCGCAATTTTTGAAAATACAGGTGAAAATCAATAAAATCGGGTTGAATATTGATATGAAATTCCTCCTCTATTGATATTTGATGCTTTATTATTGGAACTGCAAGATAAAATAGCACAAATCTGCATTTTTACTCTATTTCGCCGGAGCACCTCTCTCCAAGGCATTTCGACAGCGACTAATTTGACAAATCATCCGTTCCGCGGCAGTGATGCTTTTTATGCACCACCTTGCGACGCGTCAAACGCTTTTATTTCCCTTCTAACTATATTCATCTGTTCTGTGATTGGACCAGCCTGTATACATGCGTAGTATAAACACAGCACAAGTTTACAAACGAATTGTTCATATAAGAACGGCTTGTTATGCTTCGGTAAGAGAAATATCATCCACTTTCTATGTCATAACGTTACTCAGCATTGGAGAGATACTATCTACTGCAGGTAAGTTTTTTAATTACTTTCCTATTGATAAATTGGTGTCTTTAAGTAATATTTTTATAGTAAGAGTGATAATATACTAATAGGCTGCCTCGATGGCGTAGTTGTAAGGTATGATCACAAACCTGAGGTTTCGGGATCGAATCGCGGGTTGGGCGAAGTAATGGTAGATTATTCAATTCATTATTAGCACTGAGTCATTTTATTGATAGTCAATCACCACACTGATACGGTGAAGGAAAACATCGTGAAGAAACCTGCATACCTGTATGATTTTCTACGGTATGTAAAGTCTGCCAACCCGTATTAGGTCAGCATGGTGGACTATGTGACCTAACCACTATGAACAGTACTCTCGATTGTAGAGGAGGAACGTACTCTTCAGTGGGACGTATGTGCACTGATTCAGTATGAAACGAGAGGATTTATATTGGAAGCTTATAATAAAAAGGTAGTCACACCAAAAATCTAAAAAAAAATGTGTAGAACGTACAATACCTACGTAAAATGAAATTCTGGGACTGAACCTACCATTTAAAAATAAGAAACTTATTAATCCTTATTTTTCTCCATTAATTCATTTACCAAAATTGTTATGACTATTAGTCTATTTTGTCTGCAATTCAAATACCTTTTTATCGTTTCTTAGATTGACGCGAATGTTACACATTGAAATAAAACCATTATTCACAGATTTTATCTCGGATTTGGTTTAAATTTACAATTTTTTAACATCCCGAAGTTTCGATTACTTTACAGCTTTCGTGGTCACGGGGCGGACTCAACTTTATTATCAACTTTATTATTTCAAATTAAACCAAATCCGCGATAAAATCCGTAAATAATAGTTTTATTTTAAATACCTCATTTCAAACTTCAAATAACACGATGTATTCTACTTTCGTTTCAGAAGTCCTGTGATGACTCCACCATGCTCCGGACCATTCTAATATTCCTTGTCATAGCGTCCTCAACATCAGAAAAATGCGAACAATTAAAAATAGGCAACGAATTCTACAAACGACAGCTGATTGCCACGATAGACGGATATCCTACAGGAATGACGATAGATCCGAGGACAGAAAACCTATTCTTCATCCTTCATAAAAGGAACTACACCAAAGGAATTCATATTCTAAAGCATGGGTCTTTGGGAGTGAAAGAATTACCATTGTCAGACGATGTTACAGGTCAATGCGTTGCAGTTGATACTGTTAACAATCTAGTATACATTGGAACCAACCAAGGCTTAGTTACCTACGACAATTCAAGATCTGAAATCACAGTCGAACGGCCCATGGGAGATGATGATGTAAGAAATATCTTCATTGACAAAACTGACAATCAGATGTACATAGCAACTGGCACTAACCATGAAATATTTAAATTCATAAACGGTACAGCTGCTGTGAAAAGATACGACAAAATACCGAAAGCGTACAACTTTGTATTGGATAGTAAAGGCAATGCCTTCTACGAATACGTTGATGGAAGATTGTATTTTTTTTCTGTGGATTTGTACGAACCTGTGCAGTATAAAGGATTTACTAGGGAACTGAAATATATTCTGCAATTGAATAATAATGACGAGGCGATTGTTGCTGTGAAAGGTTCCCTGTTCCGTTTGTTTACAAAGAGTATCCTGCCTGTTAAAATAGGACAATTAGGTTTCCGTATAACTGGCATGGTTTTTGATAATAAGAATAATATTCTGATTGGCACTAAAGGGAAGATTTACAGGTATAAGCCGACCGACGGTAATGATCCTTGCCCATCCGACGATTATTTTATGTCTAGTATTTAGTGTTTGATCTTCAAATTGTGTGTTTGGTTACAAATATGGGTAGCAATGGTCTAAAAAGTTTATTTTATTTTTTCCTTTTTTGTATATTTCGGCTGCGCGGATATCAAATTGGGCACTTGTTTTGTTTTTGATTGATTTTATTATTTCATAGTAAATCTCGCTGCACTTTTATGAATATCAAAACTCTATAACCTTATTTAATAAAAACTGTATTTACTTTAAAAAATAATACAATTATCGAAATTAAAAACTATGATGAACTTCTCAAATTTACTAATATTTTTATCGTATCAGATCCACTCATATTATTCTTGAGAAAAAATAATTCTCTCAAGAAAGAACCCGTAACCGGAAAACAATATTTTTTATTTTATTTTATGAATGAAATTGATATAAAATTTATATCAACTTTGTTTTATTGATGCACTTTATCTTTTTTAAATTGTATCCAAAAATAGTTTTGGATATAAAAATAATTGTTGATTAAAGGTTATCTCGGGCTATTCAGTATTCTATCACTTACCAGATTTCTGTTGTATACGCTTATGGCGACATCTAGCGTTGTAATAATAAAACTACTGTAGAAGACGATTTTAGTTCCTAATAATTATCAAATTACTGAAAATTTACGAATCAGGTCGAAGATTAAAAACACATTTCATTGACTTTGAATAAATTATTTTTTAGTAATAACGTTTAGATAGTTAAGAAACATTTATTTCTGTAACAATTCGTGCATGAGATTTTTTATAACAAACGAAGCGACATCTATAAACTTTGTATTGATAAATCTCATTTAGTTTGGTAACTTGGCGCTAGATGGCAATATACTTCAATAAGTATTTTTTATATCTTAAAAATATATATTAAAAATAATACACATTAATAGACTATATAAAAATGGTAGGTTCATTAATTTAAAAATACATTTAGTTTTTTTTTATATAATCATATTATTTTAACGGCGATAAACATAGTTTTTTTTATTTTTTTTATTATTAATTAAATTGATATAGGTAATAGTGTAATATTATGTATGCAAAAACTTCGTCAGATAAACTGCCTTTGAAATGGAAACAAAAACGGAAATTGGGCTCGTCCGGGATTTGAACCCGGGACCTCTCGCACCCTAAGCGAAAATCATACCCCTAGACCAACGAGCCGGTGAGTTGACAGTCTAAATTTTAAATCAGTTTACTACATGTTTTTTATATGTTCTTATATAAATAGTTTATACCGGGTATCTCAAGACTGCTACCGAAAACGAAGCCGGGTGGTAGTTTTAGTGGCTACAAACACTATGCAATTAAAAATTTCGCCTAGAAACGCGACAATTTTTTTTATGATTTTTTAAATATCGTCATTTTTGGGTGGTAAATCCATAGTTTTTGCTAAAATAATAATTTAAACTCTTTTATACCTTAGAGTATTTATAAATAAAAGGGTATATACTATTATTTTAGGAAAAAATGCATTTACCACCCAAATATGGCCATAGGAAAAAAATAACAAAAAAAAATTGTCGCTTTTTTTTGCAACTTTTTCTGTTGCATTGTGTCTGAAGTCGCTTAAACTACCACCCGGCTTCGTTTTCGGTAGCAGTCTTGATATACCCTGTACTTCATAGTAGTAATGGAAATTATTGCTATTTCAAATTAATATCACTACCTTGTTATTTTTGAAGCCTCAGCATGCTCTATATTTCTGCTATTGCTAATTGCCCCCACAGAATATGGAAACAATAAACCCTAGCTTATATTATAATAACCATTTTCCACATCTAAAGTTAAACACACACAATTAACTGTTCTGTTATTATTTTCAAATGGGTTCGTAAAAAAAAACATACGTAAAAACTCACTCCTTCACAGCCTACCCAATATCATAGAAAAATATTAACCGGTCGGCTTAGTGAATCACAATAGCACATGGCACGATTTAGCGTATTAATATAATTTGTGAAATGTTATTATCGACTTCACATGCTATTTGTGATTGCTATTGCTATTTATTCCAATACTACTTCATAGATCTATTACTTATTCTATCTATTATAATCTATTATCTATTACTTAGTGCGTGGTGGCCTGTTGGTAAACGGACTAGACGCGACTGCCAGCATGTTCACGGTGGTCGCGGGTTCGAATCCCAGGGCACACCTCTGACTTTTCGGAGTCATGTGTGTATTGATAGTCAATCACCACGCACTAAAAACGGTGAAGGAAAACATCGTGAGGAAACCCGCATACCACAGCGATTTATAAGAATTTATATAGTATGTAAGTCCGCCAATCTGCACTAGGCCAGCGTGGTGGACTATATGGCCTAACCACTCTCAATCGTACTGTCGATTGTAGGGGAGGCCCGTGCCCTGCAGTGGGACGTATATAGGCTGATACAGTACAGTACAGATCTATTACTTAGAGTATATACCGGGTATCTCAAGACTGCTACCGAAAACGAAGCCGGGTGGTAGTTTTAGTGGCTACAAACACAATGCAATTAAAAATTTCGCCTAGAAACGCGACAATTTTTTTTTATGATTTTTTAAATATCGTCATTTTTGGGTGGTAAATCCATAGTTTTTGCTAAAATAATAATTTAAACTCTTTTATACCTTAGAGTATTTATAAATAAAACGGTATACTGGGTATCTCAAGACTGCTACCGAAAACGAAGCCGGGTGGTAGTTTTAGTGACTACAAACACAATGCAACCAAAAATTTTGCAAAGAAACGCGACAATTATTTTTTATGATTTTTTAAATATCGTCATTTTTGGGTGGCAAATCCATAGGTTTTGCTAAAATAATATTTTAAACACTTTTATACCTTAGATTATTTATAAATAAAAGGGTATACACTATTATTTTAGGAAAAAAATGTATTTACCACCCAAATATGGTCATAGGAAAAAAATAACAAAAAAAAATTGTCGCTTTTTTTTGCAACATTTTCTGTTGCATTTTGTCTGAAGTCGCTTAAACTACCACCCGGCTTCGTTTTCGGTAGCAGTCTTGATATACCCTGTATATAGAGGGAGCGCTGGTACTTCAAAAACGTAGATAAAAATGGTGGTGCCGGGCCACCTTTTTCTGCCTTCCTATTGGCTAATATTGGAACAGGTTGGGCAACATACATAAATTAATTGAAAAAAAAATTTAAAAATAAATAGTTTAGGTATATTTAATTTCACTCAAACTCGTTTTAAAAGGATAATAGCCAAATATAATTTCGGTTATCAAAGGAGTTTACAGCAATTTATTGCTAAATAAATAATTAAATTTTCACTAATATAAGAGCGCTACCAACATTACGAACAAGAAAATATCTACGTATTTTAGAACGCGAATGTATGACAGCGCTCCCTCTATGTATAAATACTCTAAGATCTATTACTAAATTATACTAACACGATTAAAATTGATATATGGACACACAGTCTATCATCAATTTACAAAAGGAGAATACCCATTTTAGTACGAAACTTAGTATCGGTGCGAAGATTGTTGTCCCTCGATGAAATCCACTTTTTGTGTAGGGAAAAATATAAATTTTCAATTCCCAGGCCCGGAGTTCTTGGAGAATTACATTGAAATACATAATTTGTAAAACAGCTTTCTGGCTATCACGGCTTATGAGATACAGCCTGATGACAAAAAAACCAACAGACAGACAGCGGTGGCTTAGTAATAGGTAGGGTCCCGTTTTTACCTTTCAGGTATGGAACCGTAAACAATGGAGTCGGACCCACGTGATCACAAACGGTTTTAATTGACTTTCGCCGTCTGCATGAACCAACTGTATGAACTACAGGAAAAGAATGAGATTGAAAATGGCGTCACTGGTAAACATACAGAGCTCCTACAATCTATTGGCGTTTGGCAAAAAAGATCCACCAGTTTTTCGCCCTGTCCACTGCAACTGCAATTTGCTAATTATTCTTTTGGGCTATATCTGTAACGATTGTTCCCTTACGGATCTCTTTGTTTATGTTACGAAGGAAAAAATCTTGATTACTTGAATGAAGAACCAATTAAAACACATAAATTACAATTGAGGAAGTTTCATTCATAAAACAATATGGCTGGTAAAACAATATGACGGACGCAACGCCCAACAGCTGATACAAAGATAATTAACAATTCCTACACACATTCATGGTTATTATTATATAATTAATTACGTAATATATTAAGACAATGACTTCTCAAGATTTACGCTCATTTAACCAATACTTATGGTACTGCAAGTTTTAAAGTTAACGATGGTTGTGATAGTTTTGCAAGACAATATAATAATAATTGTAATTTGACTATTCCGCTGTACCTACAGTTTCAAAAGCTGTGACACTAGCGGGAGTAGCTTCAAGCCGATTAGTATTAGAATACAAATTTAAACGAAATCTCGGCCAAGTTTGATGCATCTATTTTGTATACCAGCACAATAAATAATAAAATAAATAAATAAATAACACCCAACAGTCACATACATAGTCCTGACCCCACATTAAGATCGAGTCTTGTGTCGTGGGTATCAGGAACTACGAGAGACTTTTCGGTCTCACAAACACCCAGACCCGGAAGAAATATTTGTGGGCCGCACAAACATTTCTCTCGGTGCGGGGATCGAACCCGCGGCCTCTCGTTTCACAGGCAGCGTCTGACCGCCTGCGCCACGGTGGCTGTCAAAATAATGAAAAAGGAATTCAATGTTTAGCGTCAATGCCGTCAAATTAAGAAAGTCGTGATTTTTGTGTAAGCATTATTAAACAGACAAAAAAATATTCAAAGGAGAATTATAGTATCGGTAAAAAATATCGTTGATCGTGATACCGATACGTCTTATAATTCATTATCGCATTTTTAACGGTGTGTTATTAAATTTTCCTGTATTATCCCGGGCGTCAGATTATTATAAAATAAAGTAATTATCATCACATTATACATTGTGTTTACAGAGCTGAAGACAAAAAAAAAATATTTTTTAAATATTGGACTTCAAGTTCATTTGTCCAAGAACTCCGGACTAGGGTCGCAACTCGATATTATATTTATTGTAAATATATATTTTTCCCTACACAAAAAGTAGATTTCATCGAGGGACAAAAATCTTTGCACAAATACTAAGTTTCATTATAAAATTGGAATTCTCCTTTTTACTCCAAAAAGGTACCTACTTTTCCCCCAGGATATGTAAAATCACTTTTCGGTGTTTTACTGTTACGTGTTATATTTGTAATTATACCGGGTATCTCAAGACTGCTACCGAAAACGAAGCCGGGTGGTAGTTTTAGTGACTACAAACACAATCCAACTAAAAAAATCGCAAAGAAACGTGACAATTATATTTTATGATTTTTTAAATATTGTAATTTTGGGTGGTAAATCCATAGTTTTTGCTAAAATAATTATTTAAACTCTATTACACCTTAGAGTATTTATAAATAAAAGGGTATACACTAATATTTTACGAAAAAAATTATTTACCGCCCAAATATGGCCATAGGAAAAAAATTACAAAAAAAATGTCGCTTTTTTTGCAACTTTTTCTGTTGCATTGTGTATGAAGTCGCTTAAACTACCACCAGGCTTCGTTTTCGGTAGCAGTCTTGATATACCCTGTATATTTTGTATTTTGAATAATCTTGTTGTAATTAATTAATACAACAATAATTTCCACTCTTTATTATTGACATCTACACATGACACATTCATAGAGAAATTACACATTAAAGCAGGGAAAAGTGTACCTCCTTGTTCAACCACATTATTATATTCAACTAAATAATTATCTAACAGTTAGCACCTACATTAACGAGCGAAGCTGCGAGCAAAATCAAGTGGGAAATAAAGTTATAAAAGCTTACATACAAATCTTCGATCAAATATACACTAGATTATAAGTCACGGCTTAAAAAACGGCATGAGACATAAGAGCACAAATGAGCGTGTGCTCTTATATAATATAATGTAATATGGTGCAAATCATAATAAATCTTAATTTAAAGGAACAAGGTTTATTGTTACCTAAAGTTGATTATAATTTAAGACCTTTTGCTACAGCTCGTAATTCGAAATTTAAAATAAGTATAAGCAAACTCGGCCAGTTTTGGCGTGTGATTTTGTTCCGGACCCTGTATCTAGTATACACAGTCACACAGTAAAAACTTTTCTTTTAGAATGCTGTCCACAAAAAAGTTTATTGAATTCGAATTTCGTATTGTTCATGAAAATAAAAATGTATACTTTTAAGAACTTTACTCATTTTTAAATATGGAGTGGACGCTTAAAACAGACCGTGTTGCAGTTATTGCGTTGCATCGTTGCGGTTACGCACCAATTCAAATTTTTGACATACTGAAAAATTTGAATATAACCAAAAGATTCGTTTATCGTACCATCAAACGATACAATGAAGACTCTAGTGTAGATGACAGTTCAAGAAGTGGTCGCCCTCGGTCTGTTAGGACTCCAGCAGTGATAAAAGCTGTGAAGGCGCGAATTCAAAGAAATCCAAAACGTAAGCAGAAACTGTTGGCCCTTCAAATGGGGTTAAGCAGAACCACGGTGAAAAGGGTGTTAAATGAAGACTTAGGGCTTCGGGCATATCGAAGAAAAACAGGACATCGTTTGAATGCTCGTCTAATGGAGCTGAGACTGAAGAGATGCCGCGCTTTGTTAAAGCGGTACGCGGGAAAAAATATCGGGAAATTCTTTTTTCAGATGAAAAAATGTTTACCGTAGAAGAGAGCTACAACAAACAAAATGATAAGGTGTACGCACACAGTAGTGAAGAAGCGAGCAACCGTATTCCGCGTGTCCAACGAGGTCATTTTCCATCCTCGCTCATGGTATGGTTGGGAGTTTCTTATTGGGGCTTAACAGAGTTACATTTTTGTGAGAAAGGTGTAAAAACTAATGCAGTAGTGTATCAAAATACAGTCCTGACGAACCTTGTGGAACCTGTTTCTCATACCATGTTCAATAACAGGCACTGGGTATTCCAACAAGATTCGGCGCCAGCTCATAGAGCGAAGAGCACACAAGACTGGCTGGCGGCGCGTGAAATCGACTTCATCCGGCACGAAGACTGGCCCTCCTCCAGTCCAGATTTGAATCCGTTAGATTACAAGATATGGCAACACTTGGAGGAAAAGGCGTGCTTAAAAAGCCTCATCCCAATTTGGAGTCACTCAAGACATCCTTGATTAAGGCAGCCGCCGATATTGACATGGACCTCGTTCGTGCTGCGATAGACAACTGGCCGCGCAGATTGAAGGCTTGTATTCAAAATCACGGAGGTCATTTAGAATAAACTTTAGTGTCATAAGAATCTATGTTTTGTTAAGTTCATTTTAGTATATAAATGGTAATATAAATACATAATGAATAAACTTGTTTCAATTATTTTATATTAAACATGTGACAGAATTTATGACCTGACTAGGTATATTTGATAGAAGACACAAATGGTAGCGGCGTGTGTCGCCATTGTGTATAAAAGTGAAAACACTTCCCATGAGCTGATTGCGATCGGTCGGCTGTTGTACCACAGCTATTGTCTCCGATCTCCGCTTTATAGGCGCGATCGCAATAAGATATTTTTTTTGTCAGTCTCTGCTTACTACTAAGGAATTTAGGCAAGATATATTTTTATGTATGAATACATAGACACACAAATGGGCTCAAATGGGGCACATCTCTGACTTTCCGGAGTCATGTGTGTATTGATATTCAATCACCACGCACTAAAACGGTGAAGGAAAACATCGTAAGAAAACCTGCATACCATAGCGATTTATAAGATTTTCTATATGTAAGTCCACCGTGGTGGATTATTAAAAAGCCTAACCACTCTCAATCATACTCTCGATTGTAGAGGAGGCCCGTGCGAAGCAGTGGGACGTATATGGGCTGATACAGGACATAAACACACGCCTCATATTATACCCAGACGGGGTTAGCAGAGGTGTAACCAGCACGTGCATCCAGCGTAATGGCTTATATGGCCTAACAGCTCCTCTAAATCGTACTGATAAAAAAACACTTTAAATATTTAAAGTGCGGACAAACCTATCATAGTAAAGAACAAACTGGGAACCACCAAGATGGCCTAGAATTTTAATTCCAAGTTGGACTGTTTTATGCCGGAATGTCGAATAAGTTCGCCTACTTGGAGGCTTCACGCTTGTCCATAAATTGTTTAGAGTTGAGAGATAGAGTTGTTCCAATCAGGACTTAGGGATGATGGACTATGCACTAAGGTTTAATTCGAAAGGTCGATTACAGAGGAGTATGTAATCTCGTATTATTCTGGAGTGAAAACTGAAAACAACATGTGTGAAAACTGAGAACAACAAAAAAGTGCTAAAAACCGACGCGACGGTGCTATTCCTCTATCTATTTCTGTAACTCTTGCGCATTATCCCAATCTTCTTTCTCGCTTTGGCGGTGTTGGTGCATGCGCATAGAATTTGTTCGTAATATCCGCTCTATTATAAATAATTCAATTTATTATTGTTCGGGTGTACTTACGATAAACCGCAACCTTTAACGTATAAAATTAATTGCTCAGCCGCTGCCACAATCGTCAAATTACTTTGGCCAGTATTTAGATGTATAAGTGTAACAGACACTGGTAATACTATCTTTAAGTAAGTAAAATTGTTTTTGTTAAAATTATAATTTATAACCTAACGTGCCATAGCGTCTTTAAAAATATAAACTTCTTTTATAAATTACATCAATGATTTAGGAGAATTACAAAAAATCGTTCGTCGCGAAGTTTTTAGTTACTTTGTGTCTGAAGTCAATAAAAATACACATTGGCCTCGTTTTCAGCCGTAGTCTAGATATACCCTGTATAATATTGTCTCATACGATCCACTGCAAGACAGTAGGTTCCCGTACAATTGATAATTCGAGGTTATAGGTTATGTTAGATTAGGTATAGTCGCTGGCCTAGTGCGTGTTGGCGGATTTCGCGTGCACTAGATTGTTTTGTAATATCTAGGTGAATCCATGAAATAGACGCCGGCTTTGAAACTAGAGGCTGCGGGTTCGAACCTCGCACCGAGACAAATATTTGTGTGATCCACTGGTATCTTCCGATCTTGGTGCGACGTACGATAGAGGAATCCAACATATTGTGGAGTATCCAGGCACATTAGTGAAGTTTTACGTGCGGCGTTCGAGCATTCGAAGTACGTATCGATTTTATATAGTAACCCCCTTGAATCCGAGCTGATAATGGATAGAAATATCCAATATCACTTTGCCTGACCCTGGATTTGAACCCCAAACCACAGCTTTGCAATCATACAGTACTACAACTGCGCCAGCGATGCAGTATTAAAGTTCTCATATGCAAATAAAAATTGAGTGAGATTTTCCATCGTTTGTTTCGCTACAATTCACAAAGCTTTATTGTAATATTTTCATTCACATTTAAAAACAAGATAGATAGATAGATAACATTTTATTGTTCACCACATATTACATACAAGTAAACAGTTTATATTTTTGAAATAGTGTAACAACTGGCGGTCTTATCGCTATTAGCGATCTCTTCCATACAACCAAAAAACAAAAAAAAAACAAGGCTCTTTTTAAAAAAGTGCTTGTCGAGATTTATGTATAATTTTACTTAAAGTTCTCACTAGTCGCCAAGGATTCGAAATTAATGCATAGAACTCTACTCAACTTAGAAATCTAAAAGTAAGTTTTTTTGTTTGTTTCATGTTTTAACTACTCCTATCATAAAGGAATACACGATATCAAGGTTACAGAAAAGGACAATTTCATCCAGAAAATACTCATATTCTTGAAGTATAGGAAAATAATTATTGGATAAGATAATACCCTAACAAATACGTTAGCCCGACCTAAAAAACGCGGCCAATATGAATAAAATCCAACAACATTTCTGCATGACAGTAATAAAAATCTGTCGTATTTTTAAGAAAATCCTATCCCATCAAAAACATCCTGTAAAAAAATACCAAGTCTCGCAGCTCAGGTTTTCTACCGCAAAAAGTTGTGAGATCCATGTAATACCAAGTCGGTTAATTTATTTAGTCTTTGGTTAAGGGACCTTCTGTATAAAGTTATTACGTAAGTTATTATCATAACAATATTAAACATCCTTTACGTTTTAAATAAATAGATCGACTTGGCCAGCAGCATGTGCCATGTGCATGGTGCCCCCAGATGTCAAGTAAAAACATCCCCAATTATCTTTGGCACCTGGGTGAATTCGTAAAAAATTTAGAATCAATAACTAGGGAACCGTTTTTACATTATAAAACCCTTAAAATACATATATACACCTAACAGTTACATACATAGTCCTGACATTAATATCAATTAAGTCTACTACTTACTACTTTACTGGTGTCTACTACTTTACTGGTGGAAGGTCTCTCATATGTGAGAGGCCATCTGGGTAGGTACCACCGCAATGTCGATATTTCCCGTAAAACATCAGTGTAAATACACTGTTGTGTTTCGGATTGAAGGACATTGTAACCAGAGTAACTACTGAACGATTTTATGTCTCAGGATGGCGAGCGCAGTGGAATTTTGCTACTGTTTATGAGCGGTCGTATCGCTTACCATCAGGCGAACGGCTTGCTAGTCTCGCCATTCATTGCAATAAAAATAAATAAAAAAAAGTCTTTTCAGTCTCACGAACGCTTAGACCCGAAACTAATATTTGTCTCGATGCGGGGATCGAACCCGCGGCCTCTCGTTTCATAGCCGGCGTCTAACCAACTGCACCACTTGACTGCAAAAATATACATAAAACATGCATTTAGAGTGTAAAATATGCATAAATAGTTGCAAATGTGGAATAGGTAGTGTGGTGTAGGTCTCAAAAACGTTAATAAAGTGTTAAATTAATAACTCGTTTAGTATAACTGTTAATTTATAACAGTGGCGAAACCAGGTCTCGTTTCTATTTGAAACCAATTTTCAATACAGAATCATATGTTCTGTTAAATAAATAAATAGGATGCATTGAGATATTAATTATTATACTAGAGGGGACACAACACAAACAAAATGTTTGTAAGAATAATGAACGGTACCGTACCGCTCTTTCTGTTTATGTCTCTGTCACACCTACGCAGTAACATCATCTGCCCTCTCGCTTCCCGGGGTTCTGTACCAATACAATGCGCAGAGATTTTATTCCCGATGTCCGCTCTAAATCTAATATTGCATTAATGGTATGGAGAACGTTCAGGCTATGTCTAGGAAGGTCCTAAGTTCGATTCTCCATCGGATAATACCTACTCATTTATATCGATTATCAGTTAAGAAAATCTCATATGATTGCAAGAGACTGGAATATGTGCCCCACATTATTTCTCTATCCCATCTTTGCGTACCCTTTTGGATATACGAGAGTATGTATAAAAAATGCAAGTGCATATTTTGAAACCTTACAAAGAAGTATATTAAGTAATGTAAAATTAAATAAGTTTTTCGCGGAAATCGGAGATTGCTACAATCAATAATGTTCAACAATTGCAACACAATTTAAGGGCAAAGATAATAATCTCACAGGCTGGCACAAAGTTATTTCGTCACCATCAAGCTATTTAATTTCTTGGCTACGGAATATAGACACTTATTTAAGTCACACATCGGCTGGTGCACATCATAAATCATTAAAACTCAATTACTAATACCATCTTAATACCATCTTCCGAAATGTTTCGTCCTCAGTGCATTATATGACTAACATTCACTTTTTTGTCGCATTTATATAACAATTCCATTAACTTTGCACTGAACAATAAAACGTCAATTTGTACAAAAACAGAATTTAAACGCATCTCTGCTTTAGAATTTTCGATCTCGCAAAGCATTTACAACAAAGCAATCAGATCCATTGCCGTTTTCCTCAACTTTATAAACGGTAACTTTCAAGGTGAAACAGCAATGGATGTTGATTATTTCGATAGAGCCGACATTCAAATTTCGTTCATCACGCATTCTAGTCGCGTCCACCACCACGCTCGGAGTAAACTGTTTAAAACTAAAAACGCTATCGTGCGGCCGGCCAGTCTTAATAAACAAGGAGGCTGAGTTTTTTACGTAATTTTAAAAAGTTTGTGTAAACAAAACACTAGTTTCGAATTCAGAACGATATGTGAACGTGTGATGTACTAAGTTTAATTTATTTTATGATAAATTCCGAACGAAGTGGATTTTTAAAATTATGTGAGTTCTTTTTTTTATATTGCAATTTTTTGGAATGTTTGTTTTCCGGCCATGTTATTATTAGTTATAGAAAAACAACAAAATATTGGTCAGCACGTATCAAATGCAATTTTGGAAAATTTAATTAATTATTGAAATGAACGTAAAAAATAATTATAGTTAATTGAATTAAAGTGTTTATTGGGCAATAATTTTGATTTATAACTGAAAATGCAGATATAAACATTTTACAAAAGGTCAAGCGCAACATTAAGAATTAAATGTAATGACATCGTTTGTGATTTAATTGTTTCAATTTTATAATGTCTACAGAACGATCTACAGAAACCAAAAAATTATGAATTTATATTTTCCATTTTAATATAAATTCTTAATTTTTATCAAAATTTTGAGAGTTAATCTAATTATTTTTCGATGTAAGTTAGACTTTTTCGTAAGAAGGGCGTTAGAACCTCCAACTATAATGTCACTATTATGATATTCCTTTTTTATTACAAAATGTGCTTTCCTTGTAAATTTTTAACTTGGTTTCATAAACAAAAACAATCTGGGTAAGAACAGCCTAACATATTATTGCTACCCTATTTCTACAAAATATTCTCTTATTAGTATTAAAAGATTTCATTACACTTTAAAAAAATTAATACCTATGTACATATCTTAATATTTTTAGTGTTTAAAACTAGGCCCTAAAACACAATGCCCTGACCCTAAAAACTGACATAATACGACTTAACCTCAAACCGCAGTTGGCAAGCTGTCAGGTCATCTAACCGACACGGTCAATTAATCCAAACAATTTCGTACACTGTCAAGGGCGCGAGGAAACGTAAATTTGAGGAAACAAAACGTCATAAGCTTCAGTTACGTTTTATTACATAAAAAACCATCTCGTTTTGCACACGAGATTTTTATTGTTGTTTTAAAATAAGTCGCGTGATTATATCTTTATGCATGTAATGTATTTTTATGTTATTTCCACCACAAATGTAAAATTTCAATAAACTTGAAGTATGCTTGATAAAATACATTTTTTGAATTACGTTTCAAAAAATGTATTTTATCATTAGCTTAGATTTATAATTTTATTAGCCCTAATACGTCCCACTGCCGCGTACATGCAAGTTTTATGGTTAAAAACGATTTGGGCCTTAGTAAACAATGCTTTTTAATATAACTAGGAAATGGCCAAGATAAGGGATAAAACTAACTATATACTTAAACGTAACATTTTTATAACATTTAACTATGGTTAGATTTAAAACCCAACAATTATAGACCAGTATACAAATTTAAAAAAATGAAATCTTTACCACTAATTTAATTAATGTATTTTTGGATAAGATCGTAATTTGATGATTAAATTTCTTTTCATTTTCTATTTGATTTTCTAACTACTTTAGTTTTATTATGAATGTACCTATAACGTACACCAGTATGGCCTAACCCTTCTCAATCGTACTCTGGATTGTAGAGGAGGCCCGTGCCCTGCAGTGGGACGTATATGGGCATATACAGATACAGGTAAGAACATTCTTGCCGGTTTTTTGAACTTTGAAATATGTGAATGTAAATAACAGGAAATTGAGTAAAAGTGGTATTAAATACAATGGCTATAAAGCGGGTCCTTCCACAAGTCTCATGTCCTCATTAGCAAAGCGATGAACCCGCGTTTCGTAATCTAACCTTTAGTTAACCTTTAAACCAAGCGGTTTTCAAACTTTGCGTTTAAGATAAATTAACATTTTATACTGGTTTGGCAAATTGATGATCCAATTAAAAAGGATTAATAAACTATTAAATAGCGAGAAATGTGATTTCCATATTCGACATAATTTTGTCGGCTCAATATATTCTGTATCAGCCGCCAGTCCCACTGCAGGGCACGAGCTTCCTCTACCATTGAGAGTACGATTGCCAGAGTGGTTAGGCCATATAGGTGATACATGTATACTTTGAAAGTTCGTCAATATTATTGGTTTTCCTCTATTAGTACAGTAATTGTTATCCGGGCGGTTATCGTAATATCTTTACTTTTAAGATTATGTTGAAATCTGCATAGGAATATCAGTACAACTATTTCTTCGGGTTTTGAATTGGCATTATTGAATATTCTATATGGAAAAAATAAAATTGAAGTCGATTAATTTACGCTAAGAAGAATTCATAAAACAAATTGTAATAATTTTCAGCATTAAAGTATGTTAAGGTCGCAATATCTATTGATACATGAAGGATTTTTATTACTAAATATAAATATTCGTCATTCTAATGGACTTTCGCAAGATCCTTCGAATCGGCAATTAAAGCTGTTTCGCAGCGAAAATCGAAATATCAAATGTCTTTTTATTGATCTGTAATTAGTCAGCTCCCAAAAACCGAATGAAATGTCCACGACAATTTTGTATAAAGTTATACCCAATTTAATTATCAAATGGTAATTTTTTGGCGAGTAAATAGTGCTAATGGTATTGTACAACACGATTCAATATAATATGTTTATATTTAATTTTAAATCCCTTTATGTGGTCAGTAACACTTTTATTTGACAGCTGTCAAAACGTTGGCATTTTAGTTTTTCCTTTGCCGATTAAATTCTCCCACGGGAAAAATTATAAATGTATTTTTGCTTTTAGTCCCTCTCAAACAAAATCCGTACCATTTATTTAACAGGCCAATGTCCTAGTGATAGGAATCGGTCAAGTGTGGCGCGCGGCGATGCGTGACCAACGCAAATCAGATGGAGCGGATATAGTGAACTTTAAAACTACTTTCCTGTGTCGCGGAAGACAGGAAGACTATATAACACATTTGTGTTGCATTTGACATTAGTTCCTGAGTTTTTGCTATAATGGAAGATGCTTTAGGCCACAGTTTCGTTAGAATCAGAAAATCAATTTGAAAATGATATTCAACTATCATATCTTACACATCAGTTAAAAAGTAAATAACTTGTAAAAATAACACTCGGTTTTTCGCGTTCCGAAATTAGTCTGTATGATGTATTATGATGTATTTTCTTTTAGTTTTAAATAATAATAATAATAACTCTTCATTAAACCACACAAGAAACAACATACAAAAAGGAAAACAAAAAATAATAAAAACAAACAGAATTGATGACATAATTGGCGGTCTTATCGCTTGAAGCGATCTCTTTCAGACAACCAGCTAAGAAAGGAAAGATCCATATATAATATATATTTCTCGCCAATGATATTGGATTTTTCTATTCATTATCAGCCCGTAGTCAGAGCTTTGTGCCTAATGTGGCGAAGGTTGAACCTATATAACATCGTGGGCAAGAACATACAAGACGAAATGCGGGTGTCATGATATCACCTCTGCTTACCCCTTCTAGGAAAAAGGCGTAAGTTTATGTATGTATGTTGGTCGATACTCTACTTCGACCGCAATATAATGATCAGGTGTCATGGCCATTATACCGTGCAAGTGTAAAAGAAAACTTTCTCAAGCATGATTTATAACAACAGTAAATAAAAAAAACCAGTAGTCGAACTTTACACAACAATCGCAATATTACACATAATCCTCCGAAAAAGGCAAGTATATTTCGCACATAATTTCCCAAACAAGTTTAACGATTTCAGTACATTAAAATAATGATTTCGTGTAATAATGCTATAATGTTGGCAATACCGGTGTGTTGGTAATGTCGGACCGTCTCGACCAAGGTCCACCGCTTTCATAGGTATTCCTTAAGGCCTGGTCATATATATAAGTAGTTAAATTTCGTACTGGACTGGATTAAGATTGCCTCATTAGCGCAATTGTACTACAGTATGTTTGGACGCTGAGGTCTCAGGTTCGAATCTCGAGTCAGGTAAAGTAATATTGGATTATTCTGTTAATTATCAGCCCGGAGTCAGTAATTTGTGCTAGATATGGCGTCAGGCTCGCAAAACATGGGTGTCCTGGTAATACCTCTGCCTATACCTTCTAGGATAAAGGCGTGAGTTTATGTATATCTGAATTTATTGGAAAAGGATTACAAACTTTTACTAATATCTCGTATCTAAAAAAATGGGATCCTTATAGAATCACTTCGATATCCTCCTGACAAGAAAATTTCGCTTCCTTTTAGCTATAATATCTCTCGCTAATTGATATCATTATGCTGGCATGGTGGTAACTAGATAATCACTGGTTGAAACTTGAATCTAAAATACCACTGGATCTATGCATTCGGTGGAACTTTAACTGGTGGTAGGTCTCTCATATGTGAGAGGCCGCCTAGGTAGGTACCACCGCAATGTCTATTTCTCCCCCCAAACAGCAGTTTAAATGCACTATTGTGTTTTGGTTTGAAGGACATCGTAGCCAGAGTAACTACTGGACGTATTGAGACTTAAAATCTTATGTATGAGGATGGCGAGCGCAGTGGAGGAGCCAAGCATTGCAATTCAAGATGTTTGGTATTGCTAGTGTTCATATGCGATCGTATCGCGTACCATCACACGAATGGCAAGCTCGTAAGAAGTTTAATACTAAATAGTATAAAACTTCTTCGAATATAGTATCAATTCTTATGCCGCGCTTAAATGATCACGTTTTTTCCATTATGGTTTTATTTTATATCAGTTATTACAATTAAATATATATAATTGTTAATTGTTTGACATTTGTATCGCCTTGGCATAAGAACGCAAGGATGATCGCAAGTGACCCTCGATCGTAATTTACGTCATTATAAATGACATATGTCAAAATAAATGTCATCTGTAATTTTTATAACAGATCTTAGACTAATCAAATGCTGTTATGGGCGGTCCATTAATCGTGATATTTTAATTAACATTTTTACCCCCCCCCCCCCCCTTCCCCTTTAGTGATAAGTGGTGAGATTTAAGACTACCCCCCCCCCCCCTCCCATCCAACATCACGTGTATTTCTAGTATATATAAAATATCATAACAAATTTCGCATTTTTTCTTTAAATACGGGCATAAAGTATAATCCCTTTTATACTCAAATTAAAGACTATGATAAAAATGTCTAGACAGAAAGGATGCAGTTGTTTCTGATTGCCACATAAGTAGTAATAAAAGAATCGTGTAATCATATAAAAAATATATTAAGTAGCATTTTAATCAAATTTATGTGTCGAAAATAATACACGTGATATCTTGCTAGACCCCATTCAAGCCTCACGTGATTAATGGACGGTCCCTTATTGAATGGGTACGATTTTTAAAAAATCCCTTATTGACTCTAAAATATTTAAATGTTATGTATGTATCCAATCAAGAAATAAATTAAATAAGTTGGAGATTATTGACAATGATCATCAATTATGACTCTTTTGATGTGCAAAATAAGCCTAATATTTTGATTAAATAATTGAATTAATTCCCAGAAAATTTCTTCCTATCCTTCCTTCCTTCCCTCTATTCAAATTACATTTGGTTTGCAAATATTTGATACCGAAATGGAAAGTCCTTCAATTAAACTAACTCAAACAATCTACCCACGCTTTTTCTGTAGGAGGAAGTATTTATTTCCTACTACATTTGTTTTGCAATTGTATTGCCTCTTAATTTAATTTAATTCTTACATCAGTATTATGGGAGAAAATAATGTTCTCTAACCGACTGCATAATTATACCTGCTCAAAACTTAATCAAAACCTCAAAGTTACATAAATAATCTTAACGCCACACAAAGAAAAGCGCATACCTCCGATCAATATTTGGTATAAACGTATTTTGACCCAATCGCATATATCATAATGATTTTTTTTCTGCCTCATAAACACACAGACCTGAAACAAATTTGTCACTGGTTGAATAACGAAACTGCGGTCTCAGGCCAATTCTTAAACTAACTAAGCTACATACGCTTTCCCATCACAGCGGAAAAATGTAGCTTTGTCATTTAATGGAAAGAGTAATCTGAACATCCGGGAGATCAGAAAGAGTACCTACTTATATATTTTACACTTCGTTTTAAAAATGTAAAAATAATTAAATCCTTTCTTAAGGAAAACCTTTACAAATTATCAATTGAAATACCCAGTTGGGGATTTTGCCACCACCTTCGAAGAAAACTTTAAGGAAACTTAATTACAGTATTTAGGCATGTCTAATAATTCAGATCGTATATTTCTTAATAAAAAATCAGCAAGTCAGTGTGGTTGACCGGTCTATTCATTTCTTGCAAACCTACAGTTTCTAGTTAGGAAGCATTTATATTTAATGTTTGGTTACTTATTAAAGTACGCGGTGGCCTTGGTAAGCGGACCACATGTACCAAATGTTCACAGTGGTGGCGAGTTCGAATCCCAAGGTACACCTCTGACTGCAATGGTACGTATATGTGCTGATACTTCAATACAGTACAGTTTCTTAATAAATAAGCTTATTAGATGTTTCTAGCCAATTGAATAAAACAGAATTATTGTACTTTATAATACAGTAGACATTATTGGAAACTAGACATCTCTATGATGGCAAAGACGATTGACAATACTTAAGCCACGATGTTCAAAATTCTGCTTTTGCCTTATTTTACAAGCTAGATATTCGTATGCTCACAATATCTTCCTAGACTATAAAGTGCGTGCTTATTAATTATCTAACTATATATCAAACATTTTACTGAAAAGTACAACGTATGCTTTGGGATTCGAACCCACAACCGCCGCGCCACGCCGTCTCGGAAGATCGTGTCCGGTGAATTACCATACAAACAACAAGCAATGATTGCCAACACTTGTGTATTGGTTTATCTCAAACTTGTTTTAAGATCAAATATCTCAAGATACAATGTCAGAATGAATTCAGATAAAAAAGTAATTTATACAGAAGCACGTGCAAATGTTTTCAATTAAGTGAAAACGCCGGAAGTGGATCGCGCACGACGTATTACGTCACATCCACTTTACGTAAGATGTTCGCACGCGAAACGAAACGTAATCGCCATTTTGAAATTATTCACAAATGTCAAGTGCCGCTGAATTAATTGATTGTTACTTCCAGTGTATTTTTCCAAAACCCAACGAAATCTGCCGTTTGACTAAACAATACCTACTTACCTGACTACTACCCGCAACATACTAAATGATATTGGCAAAATCACTGATGAAACGGTGAAGCTAAACTTTATTTCAAAAGGAGAAGAAAAATAAATTGATTTTTGTTAATTTTTGCAAAATTGCATGTATCTCATAATAAAAGGACTTGTCATAGTATTTGTTTCCTTAAGGTCTACTTACTCTTACATGTATTTGAATCCACATTTTTCTAACCCAGTCATTAATAAGCATTGATTTAAAAACTAGCCGACGGTAACAAAATAACTAGTACAGTCTGGCTGCAGATTGTTGAAGGTACAATACAAAAGTGTGTGAGCTTGATCGAAACGGTAACTGCCTCATAGAAAACTGACTTGAACTAGTTTCGATCAACGAATAATAATAATCTAAAAAAATAACAGAAGTGTTTCATATCCGGGCAGAAACCGACCACCATACAGAAAGCTGGAAAATCTGCTTTAGTACTCGAATGTGCTTAGGTACTCTAGAAATTGTTTGAATCCTCTATCGTACGTCATAATCATATATAAGGCTCGGAGTGAATGATAAATATCATAGAGATAAGTATAGATTTTTAGAAGTGGAAAGCTTATGAATACCTCGGACCTCGAAAGTCCGAATATTCGAGTTTCGTTTCGGATCACAAAGTAAACCCCCAGCATTTATTCTGTGCAAATTCTTATTCAATAATACAAGATTTCGCCTGATTTCATTCTAGCACTTACCACCATATCCATTAGTCACTTCATCATTGCATACATAAAATTCAATAAAATATCAAGTAATATCTATACAAAACTCTATTGAATTACAACATGATACGGCAAATTGAAAAGGCAAAAACTGACAAAGCAATCAATCGTACAATGTGTTGTGATGTGTTGTAAAAAGATTACAATGCAGCCGGAACCACTATGATATTCATAACAATTCACATGGGCGGCATTTGCGAACTGTACATAATAAGGTTAATCTAAGTATAGAATATGTTAGGTCTTGGACACATAAAGGTAGAATATAGGAAGATTTGAACGCCACCATACTCACTTCGTAGAAAAATATAGTACTTTATACATGGATCATCAACAAAATATATAGGAGTTTAAATCTAGGACATACATAGTAAAATGGATTGTTACCAGTTACAATTAAACAAGAAAATTAAACGATTGCTAATAACAATATAAAATAGAGGAATAAATCTCAAATAGGGAGTAACTCAATAATCACAACTACTACAAAGAAGAGATAAATGTTTTAAAGATGTAGTCAAATGTATCGGACGCCCGCCTACAAAGTGGAAGGACGACCTGGTTAAGATTTCAGAACTTACTGTGGCTGATGAAAGAGAAAGAGTGAGAGAGTTAAATATGCAGGACACAATTTTGCATGTTTTCGCATGTAATGCAATGAAATTGAAGTGCAATGCAAAATAATTTGTTCTCCATCATTTTGATTCAGTCATTTTTTTATCTACCGCCCGGTTCGGTTTTCAGTAGAGAAGAACAGGCAAGAAACTAGTGTTGGTATTTTCAAAACCACTTTATAATGTAGTGATTATTACAAAAGTTCCAAGTGGTTTAAATCAGTAAGTTTATTAGAGTAATTATTAGAGAAGTTTATAAGATTAGATAAGTTTATCATTTGTACTAACATTTTAAATACGAAATTTTTAGGTTAAATGATGTAAAATTAAATGACGTTATCCTTTGCTCTTCAAGTCAGCAATAAGTATGACTTAGAATTCAGACATTAAATAAATTCCTAACTTTACTTTTATTCTTATGTTTTATTATAAAAATATTTTTTGGTTCCCAATTAATTTTAATTGTGAATCCGGTACAAAGGGTGCTTGGAAACAGACCTTTACCTTCGCCTGGGGCCTCATAAATAACTAAACGTACACGATTCAAGTCGTGCCCGTTCACTTCTAAAGGACAATGCTGAATAAATAAATAAATAATAAATAACACCCAACAGTCACATACATAGTCCTGACCCCACATTAAGATCGAGTCTTGTGTCGTGGGTATCAGGAACTACGAGAGACTTTTCGGTCTCACAAACACCCAGACCCGGAAGAAATATTTGTGGGCCGCACAAACATTTCTCTCGGTGCGGGGATCGAACCCGCGGCCTCTCGTTTCACAGGCAGCGTCTAACCGCCTGCGCCACGGTGGCTGTCATAATGTGCCACTTATACCTCATGGTATTTTGAAATTACCTTGCTCCTCTTAAATTTATTGGTTTAGCTAACTCAAAATAACATCTATATCTATGATATGTGATATGTTAACCTGAAGTCTGTCAATTCAATCTCAGAAACTATTGCTGTGTATGGGGAGACAGGGGCGTCGCCAGCCGATGACCCAAGGGGGGGGATATTATGGAGAATGAGAAAAATGTGATTGCAACTTGCACAATTTTGACAGCGGCCCCCAAACGGTCAATATTATTGTACAATAGTATGGTATATGCAAAAAAAAAAACCGTATAGTAGGCAAGCTAAGTCAAAGATTTTGGTTGCTTTACATTTAGCAATATTTGATAATCTCTAGGGGGGGGGCAGCTGCCCCTACCTGCCCCCCCTCTTGGCGACGCCCTTGTGGAGAGACGAGTATAACATTCGCCTAATGGTAAATAATATGACCGCTCATGAACAGTAGCTAAACCAAACAACTTCATGAATTATTACACAGCAATGCTGGGCAGTCGACTGCACTCGCCATCCTGAGACATAAAATGTTAAGTCTCAATATGCCCACTAGTTACTCTGGTTACCACTACAATGTCCTTCAAATCGGAACCCAGCAGTGGATTTACAGTTTACACTGTTGTTTGGTGGAACAAATAGACATTGCGGTGGTTCCCACCCCGTTGATCTCTCACATATGAGAGACCTACCACCAATCAATATAAACTAAATTGAAAAGTCTTAACAAAGGGTCAAAAACTTCGATACAAAAAACAGGCATATCAACTGACTATGCATAATGCTTTTATAGATTATACAATGTATAAAACTAGATAATGCCATATTTCAGAATGCAGGGCGTAGTCAAATCAACTAGGATATTATCAAATTGCTAAATACCCTACTTCGGCACCAACTTGACTATAATTAACCGTTTGTCATTTGTTACTTCGCTTTCAATGAAACCGGTTTTCACAATTCAGTCATGGCATTGCAATTTATAATATTATGTAACTTATAGTAAGGTTATTTATTAATAATAGAATAGGACATACAGTAATAAATACTCAGAATTGAATCCCTTTTCTTATGTTTTTCTTTGACTCTACTGCAATCAAGTTTTTTTTCATAGTTCACCACGATAACCTGTCTTCACATAACTTATTTTCAAGTTATATTTTTTGGAACACATGAAGATATAGCATATCATAGCAATTTAAAAAAAAAATTCTGTGGTATGTAAAATCCCCCAATCTGCACTAAGCCAGCATGGTGGACTATATGGCCTAACAACTCTCAATTATACTCTCGAATGTAGAGGAGGCCCGTGGCCTACGTGAATTTTATGGGGCCCTACTATATAAATCCGAAACGAAGTTAGAAACTTCGTGACGTTTTTCGTTTCGAAACCTACTCTGTAACACGAAATTCGAAAGAATGAATTATTCCAATATATATATCGGCAATACGAACATTTACAGAGTAGGCATGGGCGTAGCCACGGTGGGGCAGGGTGGGGCACTTGCCCCACCCTGGCTCTGGCCTTTAAGGTACCTAACCAAAACCAAAAAAATAAATACTGTATAAAGTATACAGTATTTATTTAGTACAGTATTTAGTAGTAGTGTGTATAAAGCACTAGCTATGGGTAGATATAAACTTCTTAATTGACTGTTTAACAATTTCGCATACTCCCAGAGCCCGAGCAGCTGAAGTTAGGGACACATATTTACATGGATGATAGATTTCGTAGTGAAGGAAGGTGAGCAATAAGAAAATGTTTTGGTCTATTCAAATTATACATAACAGGGTATATCAAGATTGCGACAGAAGACGAAACCGGGCGCTAGTTTTAGTGACTATAAACATATCCATCATCCATTAGCGAGAGGAAGTGCACTGCTGACCATAGGCCTCCCTCAATGATTTCCACAGAGACCTGTTGAAGGTAGCCTGCATCCAGCGACGTCCCGCAACCTTTACCAGGTCGTCTGACCTTGTAGGTGGAGGTCCTACGCTGCGATTTCCGCTACGTGGCCTCCATTCGAGAACTTTTTGGCCCCATCGGCCATCAGTTGTATGTGCCGCGCCCATTGCCACTTCATCTTACTAATCTGTTGGGCTATGTCGCTTACTTTAGTTCTTCTACGGATCTCCTCATTTGTGATACGATATCGTAGAGAAACCCCGAGCATAGCCCCATAGCTCGTTGAGTGACTTTGAGCTTCCTAATAAAGTTCATAGTGAGAGGCCATGTCTCAGTGCCATATATAATTACTAGTAACACACAATTATCGAAGACTTCCGATTTAAGGCACTGAGGTATTTTTGACGAGAAGACGTCGCATAGTTTTCTGAACGCTACCCAACCGAGTTGGATTCGACGATTGACCTCTCTCTCGAAGATGAACCTGCTTAACTTGTCCTAAATAGACATATTCGTCTACAACTTCAAGAGTCGAGCCTCCAATTCCGGTGGGCATAACATGGACATTCGACATGAGTTTCGTTTTGTCCAAGTTCATTTTATTTTCGATTGAGGTCTTCGAGCTTAGTGCTAAAGTATTCCAGCGATTCTGCCAATACTTCAATATCGTCGGCAAATCCAAGGTCGTGCCAACCTGCACTAGGCCAGCGTGGTGGACTATATGGCCTAACCACTCTCAATCGTACTCTCGATTGTAGAGGAGGCCCGTGCCCTGCAGTGGGACGTATATGGGCTGATACAGATATACTCGTAGTAGATGTTAATGCCGAATTCTTTCCACCGCAAGAGCTTAAAGGCGTTTTCCAGCGCGGCACTGAACAGTTTCGGAGATATGACATATCCCTGTTTCACGACTTTCTGTAGTGGAATATCCTTCGTACTCTGATCTTGTACACGGAGGGTCATGGTGGCGTTGTTGTATATACCCTTCAACACTTCGATGCACCGATAGCTGTCAATGTGGGACCGCTGGAGGGACTATAGTAAAGCCCAGGTCTCGATCGAATCAAAGGCTCATCTCGTAGTCCACAAACGCTAAACAAAGCGGCAAGTTATATTCCTCGGTTTTTTGTACAACTTACCGAAGCGTATGGATGTGATCTATGGTAATAAAGCCTTTTCGGAAATCGGCTTGTTCGGGAGGCTGGAACTCATTAAACCTGCGTTCGAGACAATTTGTGATGACCCTCGAAAACAACTTATAGACATGACTCAGGAGCGAGATGGGCCTGTAGTTCTTCAGCAAAGTGTTATCACCTTTTGTGAAGAACAGTACCGCCACGCTCCTGCTCCATGCCTCTGGCGTTGAGCCCTCGAGGAGAACGGAATTGAAGAGCCTTTGAAGGACTTTTAGTATCGGCGTTTCGTCCGCTTTCAGAAGTTCTGAAATGATTTCGTCCTCACCCGGCGCCTTGTTCTTTTTAAGTTGCTTCAGGACCGTCTCGATCTCTCATAGGCTGATGTCCGGGATATCATCGCTAAAGTTTCGAATCAATTCAGCCCTCGGGTCTAGGACCGAGCTAACAGCAGGTTCGGCAAACGAGGTGTAAAACTATCTGTAGAATCTCTCGATCTTCCTTAGTACCTCTGCCCTCGTCGACACTACGCGGCCTCTGTCCGTCTTCAAACTAGTCTCTTGCAAACACTTTGGAGCCTCCGTTCCACTTAATTATCTCTTTACTGCTCATAGTATTGTGAGCACGTACATCGTGCCGCAAGGAATTCCAGATCCGCCGAACATAAGACTACAGCGCACATACATAGATCGACATTTGGCCATGAGGTCAAGAGTATGGATCGAGAATTTTTGTGGTCTATCGCTACGGCGAAGTCTAAAATACTTAAATCCCACCATATGGACAGGTTCTACCAAACTACTTCACTTTTGACAATCAAAGCGATTTGTTAGTTCAAGTTGAAAGCTCTCGGGGTTTTGGATATGGGCGCGTAAGGTCGGAGCGTTGACTTCATCAAGCGACGCCTTTCTAATTGGACATTGATATTCAATGTGCCCCTAACCATTCGGTGATCACTGCCAGTTTTCACCCTGTTGGTCACAGAGAAATCATTGCACATCCGTCTATTCCGTCCCGTCCCGAAAATAAATAAATAAATAATAAATAACACCCAACAGCGTGTTGCCAAGCGCAGTATGGGATTCGCGTTAATGACGCTGCTGCCCGTCATTAACCGGGGAAAGGAAAAACGATTTGTGGGTAGAGGATTTTATAGGAAAGGAGAGTATGGCCTGTAGGAGTGGATGCTGCAGTTACCAAAGGGAAGTTTAAGTGACTGCAGTAGCTCGGGGGCCGAGGTCGCGTACTCCTAGTACCTATACTAAGACAGGCCATGGTCAGTAGATAGGAGCATCCCTGACCACGCTATAAATACAATGCAATTAAATTTTTTGGAAAGAAACGCGAAATCTTTTGGGGTTTTTTAAAGATCGTCGAGTTAGGTGGCAACTATATAGTTTTTGCTAAAATAATATTTTAATCACTTGCGTACCATAGCACCTGCAAAAATAAAAGAGTGTATGTTATTATTTTAGAAATAAAACTATGTAGTTGCCACATAAATAGGTCAATGGAAAAAAATCGTCGCTTTTCCTGAAAAAATTTTACTTGCATTGTGTATAAAGTCACTTAATACCCAGTAGATCTACAAGGTGCTATAGAGTATAACCTTTTAGTATGAAGAAAAACAACTGGGGTGAGGCAACGGGCATAGTTTGCTTCTTAAATATTATTTTAGACTTCTGCCCCACTCTGAGCCCATGGCTGGCTACGCCCATGAGAGTAGGTACATTCGTATCGTCACAAACTTCGTTCGTCCGAAGTTTCAAACTTCGTTTCGGATGAATATAGTAAATAAAAATGTAAATGTTCGGATTGCCGAAATATTCGAATCATTCATTCTTCGATCCGAAGATTCGAATTTCGGTTCCGAAACGAAAAACGTCTCGAAGATTCGAATTTCGGATTTATATAGTAGGGCACATGATGCGCGCGCACACCGCTATTAAAAAAGCGACATAATAAAGTTTTACTTACTAAGAACGCAACGAACTTTTAGGTATGCAGTTCTCCTTAAACTTTAAACTAACCAATAGTAAACAATATAAAATATTTTTTATATAAAATCAAAAACCTTTAAAAAGGCACTATAAATTCAATTACTATTAGGCTTGGAATTTAAATGGAATTTAAACAAAATTAAAATTACAATCACGAATATTTGACCTCCCAACGCAATCAAACTGACACGACAAAAACTCCACTGAAAGTGACAACGTGTGAACCAACACTCCATTGTGGTTCTAGCATCTTGCCTTGAGAAAACTTTGATATGTGGGAACATAATCACAAAGATGCCGTGCTATGGCCCCAGCATCACTTTTTGTACATATAATTTGCCACGCGTGTGGTCGTAAAATTATAAAAAGACTGTGAGTAGAGCCTTGATATGGATCGTTAAAGTTTATTGTACGGGTAGGCTTGGTAATGGTGCTGTCTCATATACCGACTGTCGCAAAAACTTATGTAAAGTAATACTTCTCAACCAAAAAATAGAAACACCTTGAAAACGATTGTTTCGATTCAAGCGCCACGCTCTGGCGAGAACGGGAAATTATCGTGTAAGTAGTTTAAAAGGAATTGTTACATGGCGGTAGAGTGCCACAAAACCAAAAAATATGTTTTTATGATGATATATCAAATATATCATCATAAAAACATATTTTTTGGTTTTATGATGATATATCAAAATAACAAGAGATTACGAAAGATTTATTATATTAGAAGGAGACAGCCTCCGTGGTGCCGTTGGTTAAACGCCGGCTGTGTAACGAGAGGTAGCGGGTTCGATTCCGCACAGAGGCAAATGTTTGTGAGGCCCACAAGTATTTGTCTCGGGTCTGGGTGTCTGTGAGACCGAAAAGTCTCTCGTAATTCCTGATACCTACGACACAAGACTTAATTGATCTTAATGTGGGGTCAAGGCTATGTATGTGACTGTTGGGTGTGTTTATTTATTTTAATTTTATTACGTGCAAACAGCCGTCTGTGTAGGTATTATGCTTTGTCTATTACTGTCGCCATTCGCCAATCAGGAATGAGTAAGCGCTATTGTGTTTTTGAAGGATATTTTAGGCAGTTATTATTGGACGTTACAAGAGCCTTGGACAATATCACGGGGTGACATGCTTAGTGCTTGGCAGTACTTAGTACCAATAAGTTCTGTGTCCACATTCAAAAAGTCATTTCTTTCCAGTTTCCATTGAGATAATATACTAGACGGTACACTGCAAGCAAAATGTTTTTAATAAAATGATCGGTACCGTACCGCCTCTTCTGTTTCTGTCTCTGTCACGCCTACGAAGTAACATTATCTTCAGCCTCGCTTTACTGTGCACCCGTTTGCTCGCACTATACGCAGAGGTTTTTTCCCGATGTCCGCTCTAGTATAATACCTCAATTTTTTTTTCATTTTGTGCTCTTTTGGGTCGACGACGCATATTCATATAGGCATTTGCGTCGCACCGAAGGATAAAAGCTTTCTCTACAATCGAGGATACGATTAGGACGGGTAAGGCCATTTTGTCCACCACGCTAGCTTAACGGTTTGGCGAACTGTAAAATAACATAGAAATTCATACCAATCACTATGGTATGCAGGTTCCCTCACGATGTTTTCCTTCACCATTATTGCGCGTGGTGATTGACTTCCAAGACACACATGACTCAAACAAACTTCAGAGTATTTTAATCATATATTTAGTTACATTATATATTACATATTATTACTTAACTTCCAATATAAAATTCCCTAGAGAATTGTATAGTTTTGTTTCAACATGTGAACTCGTCGACTATTAGCAAGAAATCGATTGCAATGACAACCATTGTATCGTTATGTTTCAATAGTCTTGCAATACTCGAAATATCATTCAAATACCTATAAACTGTATTTATCCCGTCAAACAGCAGTGTAAATGCTCTGTTGCCTTTTGGATTGAAGGCATTGTATCCAGAGTTACTACTGGATATATTAAGACGTTTCATTACTAACATAAACGTTTGTTATGGCTGGTAATACAAATTGGAATTAAACTACTCTTTACGGATTTTATCCCGGATTTGATTTGTTTTTTTAATTTTGTGAGTTTTCTAATACTTTGCAGCTTCAGTTTACACACACTATAAATACAATAAGGCGCCAGCTTTGCGAATTATTCTAAAATAGCCATGGTCAGTGCGTAAAGATATATCTTGAGAGCAACAATACGACGTTTGAATTTCAAAGCCTGATTATTGAGTACTTTTGCAACCAAATACGTGCAGACAATCGTTTATCTGGTCAGGGGACACACACGCTAAAACGTTCTTATAAATAAATGTTATTTCACAAATCAGAAAACAAAAAGTCAATGCAGGGAAAAGCAGAAAATATAAACTATGAAATAAAATTTTACAATGAATGCATAACAAAGCAACAAAAGTAGGTGAACACATCTACGGCATTGCATTATAGTGTTTATGAATTTTTGTGGCCGAGTCTGGTCAACCACTTCTGTTTATTTATGTGTGCATGACTTTTGGCATATTAAATATGCTCAACGACTTTTGTTGCTGACTGTACCTAGATACTCCACAAAATGTTGAAATCCTCTATCGTACGTCGCAACCATAGACTAAGTTCGGAGAAAATGATAAGTATTATAAAGAATAGTATTAATTTTTAATTAAATAAATAAATAACTACACCTAAAAGTCACATACATAGTTCTGACCCCACATTAAGATCCAGTCTTGCGTGTGTGGGTATCAGAAACTACGAGAGACTTTTCGGTCTCACAAACACCTAGACCACACAAACATTTGTCTCGGTGCGGGCATCGAACCCGCGGCCTCTCGTTTCACAGACTGTATTATCATTTTAACAATAGGCGTGGGACAGACTACCCAAAAATTCAGTAAAAATAGTTTCAAAAACGAATAGGTCTTACTTACTTTTGGTCTAACAACACCCCTATAGTGGTAAATTATGTAATAAGCCTGTTTTTATTTATCTATTATCGACTGATAAATACTGCTCCGGTGGCCTAGTTGTACTAGAGTACAACCGTACAAATCTGAGGTCTAGGGTTCGAATCCCGGGTTGGGCAAAATTATATTGGATTTTCTATTCATTATAAGCCCAAAGTCAGGAATTCGTGCCCGATATGGTGATAGGCTCGCCACCTATCACATCGTGAGGCGTGGAAGGCGAAATGAGGTTAGCCTGGCACCTCTGCCTACCCCTTACGAGAAGAAGGCGCGAGATTCTGTACGTATGTATGTGATAAATACAGTTACAAGTCTGCGATCTCATTCAAAGCCGGATTCTCCTCCCATATGTCACGGAAGTGTAACACTTGATTATGTATAGTTACAGTTTATGCGCAAGTCTCACGAAACGCCATTAAATTACCATAAAGTCCGTAACAACTAACAACGTGGGCGATCGAGGCGTTTAGAAACCGCTATACTATTTACGTGGCTATATTATTTACGTGGCTTTGTCTGGCATTAAGTGTTGGAATAATTTTATATTAGAATATTAAATACGTCAATTTGTCATTGTTAAGGTATTAATATCGCATGTCAAAGATACATTGCCATCTTTGCCTAAACTGGAAATTAAAAATGATACCTGTTGATAAAAAAATTGTGTCATTATACCATGATTCTAATAAACATATTTATCTCGTAGGTATTAGGTGCTGGGTTTGAATCGTGGGTTGGACATTACTCTTTCTCCAAATTATATTTTAAAAACGTGAGATACATAACAAAAATGACATGGATGGAATAAAAACATTATACCATAGATTCTAGTTGGGTATATTTTTATTCTCTTAATAATTTACTTCTAATAGTCTCAACCTACAAGATAATTATCCCTGTCAATCTACTTAAAAAAGAAACACTTTCCATCATCCAGTATAATAAGCTCAGTTTAAACCGGGAATGAAAGTCGCGACATGTCGGCCGAACGTTTATGTCCATATAACGTACAGACGGACGTTCATGGAACGTGTGCGGTGCCCCGTGCCAGTGAAAGTAATCATGGTCATTGAGCCCACAGTCGAGCGCAAAAGTGATTTATTTTATATTGGAATTGGAATAAAAGTGAAGTACGTGAAGTGGATATTAAGAAATTAATTAATCCCGGACGAGCCGCCAAAATTTTTAGGTATTGTGTGCTAAAATGGTGAAGGAAAACATCGTGAGGAATATTATGATTTATAATAAATCTAAGGTGTGTAAGTCCGCCAATCCGCACTAGGCCAGCGTGCTGAACTATATGGTCTAACCACTCTCAATCGTACTCTCGATTGTCGAGGAGGCCCGTGCGCTGAAGTGGGACGTATGGCTGATACAGTGTGCCAAGAACAATAAAGTTTATTTTCTTATATCTCTCTTCAATAGCAATTATTAATTAACAACTAATTATAAACGTCTTCTAAATATAGCCGTGCTACTTGTGTGCGTCTTTTCACCATATGCCATTCTTCCTCATTCATTTACTCTTCACTCTCTCATACTTTCACTCACTCTCATTACATTTCCTTTTCAGCATTTATCCACACATAAAAGTTTATTTAAAAACAAAATTACACACATTTTGAAAGCGGTCCCCAAACTAAGGTAAACTTGTATCTAGGGTACCAATTCAACATTTTAAAATAGAGAATGTGAAGCTTCTAAATAAGTTAAAAATTAAACAACGAGAAAACAACTGAGTATAATATGTGTGACTCTTAGGCGTATTTATTTATTTCTTGCCATGTACAAATTAATGTATATTTCACATCACTACATAGTATATCGCTTTCTTTGTCCCCATGTCCTTATGTCCCTTTGTATGCTTAAATCATTAAAAGTACGCAACGGATTTTGATGAGTTTTTTAAGAGATAGAGTGATTCAAGAGGAAGGTTTATGTGTATAATACGTGCATATTATTGTAAAGAAATCTATATGCACCCGGGCGAAGCTGAGCCGGACCGCGAGTTGGATATAAATAAACAAATCTTTGAACACGACTTTCTAACATAAGTCAATATGAGAAGTTTTACAATAAATTTACAGTGATCAGTTTCCGGACGAAAATGGATATCCTACTACAAACAAAAGGTTATTCAATAATATGTGAATATTACTGCAGGTATCAATAATTCAAACCCTATGAATTGACATTTTCTTTGTCATTGTATTCATAATTACTTTTTCATATTGATCACGTAATTGCCTACGTGATCAATAAATACATTTCATTTCATTTCATTTCATTTCATTTCATTTCATTTCATTTCATTTCATTTCATATCTTGCAATTTTATGTTATGTTTAGTGCTAGCAATAATAACTTGTTGAGTATACATATTTAGGGATACATCCGAGATCATATGACTAAGGCAGCCTCCGTGGCGCAGTCGGTTAGACGCCGCCTGTGAAACGAGAGGCCGCAGGTTCGATCCCGGCACCGAGAGAAATGTTTGTGCAGACCACAAATATTTATTTCGGGTCTAGGTGTTTATGAGACCAAAATATCTCTCGTAGTTCCTGATACCCACGACACATGACTCGATCTTAGTGTGGAGTCAGGACTATGTATGTGACTGTTGGGTGTTATTTATTTATTTTCTTTTTAATTGTTTAATTGGTTGTATTCTGTCTTGTGTACCTGTACTTAATGAAATAAAATTCGTCATTATGATAACTTAATACATCATTGGTTAATAAAAATAAATAATAGAAAGAACTTTTCTCCGCGACTGTACCGTATAATGAACTCAGCATATTATGAATGAATGTATAATAGAGTTTAAATGTTATTTAATTTTTATATAACTAATTAAATAATTACGTGTAACCTTACCATATTTACACATAATTAGAATTCAAACACAGTTTAGTTTTTTTAAGATTCGTTCTTAAATTACATAGGTATACTATTTAAGTATAGATTTAATATAGCGAAAATAGAATTATCAGTTCAATATATTGTTTATGGAAATTTTTACTATTATATTACCATTGTATCAGCCCATATACGACCCACTACAGGGCACAAGCTTCCTCTACAATCTAGAGTAAGAGTGACAGAGGTTAGGCCATTTAGTCCACCACGCTGGTCTAGTGCGGGTTGGCGAAATTTTCATAAATTTTAAATTGAAATTTATACAAATCGCTATGGTATGCAGGTTTCCTCACAATGTTTTTCTTCACCGTTATCTTGCGTGGTAATTAGATTCAATACACACTTGACTTCAAAAAGTCAGATGCCCTGGTATTTTACGCAACCAATGCATCAACGTGATAATGCTAAAAAAGAAAAAAAGTCCACTTCTATCTAAACCATTGGTTCTTAATCTTTTAGTAATGAGGGACTATTTGACACAACTTCAGTTTAGCCACTGACTGCCCAGTTTTTATTTGGTTTGTTTTGGATGTATGTTGATAAAGTATCGAAATCCAAATAAATATTTTTGTTTCTATTATCTATACTAATATTATAAAGCTGCAGAGTTTGTTTGTTTGTTTGTTTGAACGCGCTAATCTCTGGAACTACTGGTCCGATTTGAATGATTCTTTCAGTGTCGGGTAGTCCATTTATTGAGGAAGGATATAGGCTATATATCATCACGCTATGACCTATAGGAGGAAAGCAGTAGTTATATTTCTAGCAAATACGAGGAAATTTTGTTCGTTTTTCGTGGTCAGATTGGTCGATATTCTAAACCGATAGTCAGAATTAAACATTTTGACCGCCATTTTAAAACGTGTATGCACCCGGGCGGAGCCGGGCCCGACCGCTAGTTGGAAATAAAAAATGATTTTGAATATTAAGGAGGGTTTTAGAATGATTCGTACGTGGACCATCGGTTAAGAATCACTGATCTAAACGCTATAAAGCCATTACACCTAAACTACGTGCTCATCCAAAATGCTTAAAATAGCATCATTACTAAACTCTTAAATAGAGAAAGTTACTTACGGTATGTCGTAACATTCATTCTGCAAGTAATGCTGTTGTAACCAGAAAATATATAAGAATACGTGACTTTTGACTCGCAATTATATTCACAAACTTTTCTATAGATATGCATCTGATGTTGCTCAATAGTTAAAAACTTTCATTGACTATAGTCAGGTTAAAATCAAACGGTTTAAGTAGTAAAAAAATATAAGGACGCACTAAGAAAAAATAATGACAATATTAAATATTGTATAATACCTAAGTAGGTGAATCATTTATTTATTTAAATTTATACTTTATTGTACACTACGTAAATCAAAAAACTGTTTGGATTTGTTTCTGTATTTATGCTTACCAAAATATTAATAGAAGAAATTAACGGAACTTGCATAAATACTAAAATATCCTTTGTATTTATATTCAAATGTTAAATATAATTAATGTACACTAATTAAAATTTTCTCTAATTACAGACACAATGGCAAATCTGAAGACAAAGGCGATCGTAGTGCTCCTAACATTTCAAGTAGCTGTATCGAAGCCTGCGAAAACAACCAACCACGTGTACGAAGTGATAGAACCAGCACGAACAGATGAAAGGAAACAAAACACACCAGGAATACTTCCATACGGAAATCCGCTTGCTGGGAACTCATTACAAAACGCAAAACTTCACGCGCAAAACCAACAGGCGATGTTCAACGCAGAAAGAATACGGCAACATAGAGCACAACTACAAAGATGGACGAAAGCGCCGCAGCAAATTGATAGCTATATGAAAGCATACCACGAGTCACAAGAAAGCCATCAACTTGCCTTAGAACAAGAACAAGCGAAGTTAAAAGAAAAGAAATCAAGTAGCAAACGCCAGGAGAATTTGAAGCACAGTAAAGGTCCAGATCCTATGAAGATTACGAAGGAAGATGCTATTAAGACTGAGAATGTTAGGAACCATAGATCGTATGGTTCTGTTGAGTATCAACAGTATTTGGAGCCGAGGAGGTATAAAACTGTTTTCGTGTCTCCAGGACCGACGTATGACCAAGGTGTTACAATAAATCCTAACGGTGTAACATTTTTGGAGCCTACTGAACCTAGTAAACTGTACACAGAGGCGATTGCAAGTAAGTCACAGTATGTTTATCCAAAGCAGTATTCTCAAGCGCAACATTACCAATTTTCGAACGATATAGCGGCACTAAACGCACTACTTAATAAAACACCGCACGAACAGCTCACAGAATTCAACGCTATGTTACAATCCAATTCAAATATTAAAGATACTGAAGGATCGTTAAATCTCTACTATTATTTGAAGGAGAAGAAAATGAATGAAAATTTGGAACAGTACGCTCAAGTGCCGACTTATGCGACATATACAGGTGAACCTGATGATAAAGATCATACTCCAGTATCAGAAGTTACAGATGACGTTGAAGATCCTAATAAACAAACAACGTTGACATATATAGCACCTACTGCACAAACTTTTGTTAGCAGTACAGGGAGTTATTTAACAGCAGGAGATGCAATAGAACCAGTAGTAAATCTTCAAGCTAAGCCAATTAATCAAGCCTTAACGCAAGATGAGCCACTTTATATCAGACCTACTCCAAAAACACCCCCTGTGGAGGTTTATTTACATCAAAACGCACAACCTACAGGAGTCCAGCATTTAAATCAAGATGGCGTAGGAGTTTCAGCATATAGCGACGATGATGTAAGTATAAACGTTAAAAGATCACGCAGGGCAACACTAGACACTGAACCATTCTTAACAAACACTGAAATAGAAAATTCTAATAATGAAACAGTCCCTACGGCAGATGAATTAAAAAGACGAAGGTATCGAAAAAGGCGGCCACAATATGATGATTTGGATGACTATGAATTTGATATGACTCATACATACGGACATGACAATAATTATCCTTATTACGATTATGATGAGGATGACGAATACGACACTATGGATACGGATGACGAAACCCCTGATTTTGCATACAATACTCCTAAATTCCAACAACTTAATACTTTTTCATATCCACGCAGAGTTAATAACGATTTGCAAGCTAGTTTCTCTAAAAATTATAAGCGTTATAACTTCTGGGACGATTCTTCTTATTTAGGTAATAGGATAAAAGATTTGTCCACATCTTACGGGGTTCCTTTTAATACATTTCACAATTATGAGCCTCCACTAAATTCCTATAGTAGTTACGGCGGTAATTCCGAACCAGTTTACGTTTTTACTGAAACCCAGCTAAAACAGCTTATTGGTCATCACAACTTGAATATTCAACATTTAGACGTTTTTCAATTAGGACAACAGAAGAAGAAATCGCATCGTCCCAGAAAGCATAGGAGGCGACCCCATCACATACCTAAAAATTTAAAGAAAAATATTTTGAAACTGCATAAATTGACCGGCTTATGATATTTGTATTAAAAAACAACAATAAATTAACCTCGAAACCAAAACTGATAGACAAATTGACAGTCCGTTTTTAAAGGGTTAAAAGTACTTTTTTTGTACATTTTATTGACAAAATTAGTGCCATTTGTGCCTTTTTTGTAATAAAAATAATATATTCTTACGATTGTAACTTAAATGTCTTACAAATAAAATTTACATCTTCATCTCCTGCTTCCCCCTGTAATTGTCATCAATTGATATCGTCCAAATCAAGTCATTTTTGTCTTGCGAAACAAACACTAAAACGACAGCATTTGGTGCTGTTACCTAAATATGGTTAAGTAGTTTAGATTATAAGTAATGTATACGAGTAATGTATGTTGTTATGTAATTGGTAAGATATTTACAAAAAACTATTTATTAATAAAATATTTTAATTATTGTATTTATTATGTTATTCAGTCGTACACTATTAGAAAAATATTCTTATGTATCCATATCTCAGAAAATGTGTATGGAAATCCAAAAACACTTAAGATAAGGCAACGATTCTAAGGTTATTCCTACAAGAAAGTACAAAACTTAATAAGATTATTGTCTATTTTGAATACTTCTATCTAATACACCTTAAATTAACTAAAACATGCTTGCCATCTGTCAGGGTCGGCTGCAAAAGCCATGCTCTATATCCAAGAATATATCAGAGAACTTTCGTAATCTCGATAATTTAACAGAAAAGTGAACTTTGACACTGATATAACAACGGTAGGTAGAACGAACTAAGAGTAAAAGTTGTCAAAACAAACATTTATGTAGCGCCATGGTGTTAAGGGGGTTTAGTCTTTAAAAACGATACGAACTTCGAATATTCGGATTTTCGACGTCCGGAGTAAGATATAAGATTTCCACTTCCAAAAAACAATACTATTCTCTATAACACTATTATTTTCTCCGAACTTAGTCTATGGTTGCGACGTATCGAGGCAAGAAGCTTATACCCAAATGGAGATTGCATTCCGTATATAAAAGTGAAGCACAAAAATTTGACCTTGAATGACGTTGCTACTGCCTGCTATCCTTTTCTTTCGAGTGACAATGAATGAACAAAAAGTCATTTTCATTTTGGTATAAGCTTCTTGTATAGAGGAATCCGAACATTTTGTGGGGTATCTAGGCTCTTTAGTGAAGTTTTCGTACGATGTCCAAAAATTAGAAGCTCGTATCGTTTTTATAGAGTAATCCCCCTGATTGTTATGACTAAGATGACGCAAACGTCGTGTACTGTAATGTACTGTATCAGCCATCGACAGTACAATTGGCGTATTTGGCGGGTCGTGTGTGAAATAGAAATACATATGATGAATGTAAAATTTGGATATTTATAGTTCATTGACATTAAAAAAGTCTGTTATTGTATTAAGAATATACCGAGTGTATCCAGACTGCGACAGAAATCAAGCCAGGTGGTAATTTTAGTGACTTCAGGCACAATGCAACTAAAAATGTCAAGAAAAATGCGACGATTTTCTTGCAATTTTTTAGGTGTCACCATGTTAGGATAACAAATACATCGTCTCATACCATTCTGTATCAGCCCATATACGTCCCACTGCAGGGCACGGGCCTACTCTACAATCGAGAGTACGATTGAGAGTGGTTAGGCCATATAGTCCACCACGCTGGCCTAGTGCGGGTTGGTGGACTTACATACCATAGAAATTCTTATAAATCGCTATGGTATGCAGGTTTCCTCACGATGTTTTCCTTCACCGTTTTAGTGCGTGGTGATTGACTATCAATACACACATGACTCCGAAAAGTCAGAGGTGTGCCCTGGAATTCGAACCCGCGACCACCGTGAACATGTTGGCAGCCGCGTCTAGTCCGTTTACCAACAGGCCACCACGCACTTATACCATTGGAGCTTTAAAAATAAAAGAGTAAACATTATTATTTGAGAAAATTACTTACTTACCAGTTATACCACTTTAACACGACGATAAGTAAAATATTAGGAAAATAATATTCTGAAGTCACATATACTACCACCTGGCTTCGTTTTTGATCGCAGTCTGTATATATCTTGGTATCTGTATCATCGTCCTGAGATGATAAATAAAAATAAAATAGATAGATATATGTAGAATAATGATTTATTTGTTTAAGTACAGCACACATGAATATTTTCTAATAATGATAATGGATTATCAGTGATCATGTGATCATTACTCAACAATTCAAATAATACCCATAAAATAAGGCATATTTTAACTGGGTGTGGTATAGACCGGATTCGTCCATCCGTAGGGAACGGCGAATCCGAAGTTACGAGGAATATCGAAAATGTACAAAGAACACACAAGCCCGATTTCGACGATAACTATAACAGCACACTATCAGTAATCGAACGCAATAATTTTGACAAATAAAACCACACATTGTAATTTAACGCCATTCAATAATATTACTTATAAGTTCTAGAAAGTAATTCTAGAACCTATGTCATACAGCAAACTAAAAGAAAGAACTATAAGGTCATTTCAAACAAATATTTTTCATTCTGCGAAATATACACGCATTTCATTTAGAATTTCTATTCATGGCTGTGCACTGTGGGACTTCTTCTTTATAGTTGTTTTTGCTTTGTGATTTGTCCCTTGTTGAGTATTACATTAGCCCTGAGGCTATACCGTGAGGAGCGTTCCAACGACCTCTAATTTTTGTCGCATAAGTCCCTATTTTTCACTATGATGCATGGGCATTTTCGTGATCAGTTCCTTATTTATTTATGCTACACATATGTATCGTATATCGATATATTGGTTTCATCACACCCTATTCAGTGTTATATGGAATATATTTGTACGAGCAATGAATGCGAAGTTATTTATAAATTCTCCTAACTGCTTATATTTTTTACGAACTATGGCGTGATGAAACATCACAAAATTATTTCTTTGATATACTGATCCTTCAATAGTTTAATTTTTTTATAAAATATTTCATTAAGGTATTACATTCAGGTAGACAAGTTCTAAAGTAACGGAAGAATACATCGTGTTTTGCCATCGATGGTTTTGCCTGAAATAGCCCTTTCTTTTAGTCTGATGTATGTCATTACATCCGATAATTTACCTTACTACTTAGTGTAATAACACAGAATTCTATAAAATCATCATGTTCAATATCTCGCTCAGCTCATATTGTTTTTCAAAATCTTCAAACTTTCCAAAAAACAGAAACTTACCTCATTCCTCTTTCCAGCTCCAATACGCCGCCAACTACGAGTTTGGGTATCGAGTCCGCGACCAACATACAGGCAACGACTTCGGCCACCAAGAAGCGACGAAGAACGGCAAAACCAGTGGACATTACCACGTCCTTCTACCAGACGGCAGAATGCAGAGAGTCAAATACTCAGCAGGTCCTAGCGGTTTCCACGCTGACATATCTTACGACCATTTAGCGTAGAAATTCGTGTCAGTGCCGGATTAACTTCACAGACTAAGAAGTAATTAACTTTGAGCAAGAATAAAATCTAGTAGGGTAGATATAATAATTAACGTTGAGAATTATTATAAGGCTACCCTATCTCTAGAGACCTATAGATTATATTGTGTCCATTTGTTACAACCGTTTTTAAAAATGGAATGTTACTTTTTACCTAGCCAATCTTTTTAAATTATGCCGAGAATGAATTAAAATATGCGGAGCATACGTTTGCTAATTGCTTAATCCGGCACTGAGCTAAATGCCAGTGTTTCTTAAGTATTTTAATTCGGTTGTTATTGATAAACATAGCACGGAATGCGCATTCATATTTTAATGCTATTATCCATGAAAGTTTCGCTTTTTTCTATAATAGTTAAGGAAGCGTTTGTGATTTCCGTGCTATGCCTATGTAATTAATTTATTTGTACAAATCTTGAAACATCCGAACGTAATTTGAAGTGTTGCAAATGTAAAAATAGACTACTCATTTGTAAATAGTCTTTGATAATGGTTATTTCCTATTTAAGAAAAACATAGTTTGTACATAAATGTAATTTTATTATAGTGTAAGAAATAAAAAACAAAACAAATAAATAATTTATTGAGAAACAAAAAAGGTTTTTTTTTTTAAATAAAATCACGCTTAATAATTAGAACAAATAACACTTAATAGTAATTAAATGAAAAAAGATTTAACTAAACAATGTTACATTGAAATCAAAGTATTATTAAACATTTAATTTTAGAAGTTTACCTAGTCTGTATCAAAATTTTGGCGCCAAAATATTCTCCTCGGTTGACTGCACATTTCACCGCGCGAAATAGAAATGGCGTTTTGAAATAATCTCAGAATATTTATACCAAACGAGAGCTGTTGAACGACCTGTAAAGTGACAAAAAGTGAAAACAGTATGTGGCGATATTTTACGACGTGTCATAACTCATATACCATGAAAGGCGACATTCCGCTTCCATATTGCGCAAGAAAATAATAAAATGACACGTAATTGAAGTGAAATTGCTACTATTAGAATGGAAGTAAGATGCTCACAGATAGTGTAACATCCTTAAAGTTGTTATCTAGGGAAGTAAAAGCATAACAGCATGTTTTCCTTCCTTAATCAATAAAACTATTACTTGTGGTAAAGATTGCGGTACAATTGTAATGCGATGAGCACTCATAAAACATAGTACTTAAAGTATAAACTGTTATGGCACAGTCGTAAATAGATAAAGCAAAAAAAATGCACAATTTATCATGTTTCGACGTATGTAATACATAAAGTTCATGGTAGCCTGTAGGTAAAGGACCAAACGCGGATGCATATTCACGGTGTTCCAATCTCAGTGCGCACCTTTAACCTTTCAGATTTATGTATGTATTAACAGTCAATCACTACACACTATGACGGTGAAAGACGTCATCATACTTTCGATTGTAGAGGAGGCCCGTGCCCTGCAGTGCGATTTATATTAGCCGATATAATATAGTAGGGTATCAAAAATATTACAATCTTAATATCCTACAAATATAATCTGAGATATTAAAGTACATTTATCTTATTAGCACATAACATATAACAATATGTATCCTACTGAAAAGAAAATCGGACATATAATAATTCATACTGTTAGCGGTAAAATCAACGTGTTAACATAAATTGCGTTTATTTCGTAATGCAACATTTTACAACGGAAGAAGATTATTAAATCCAAGATTGGTACGTAAATGCAAAATGTTAGCAGGCGGAAAAACCTGAAATATTTTACTAGAAAGTTGATTGAAGTGCAGATTATCGGCCGATGCCAATAATCATGGAGCTTGTCATGTTGCCATAGTTTTTTCACTACTGAGATTGATTATTGGCAATATCTATAGTATCAGAAAAAAGGTTGAGCTGTCAATCTAAAACGGCAAATTTTGGATTGAGATTGTTTATTGGCAGCGGCTGTATATTGATATTTTTTCAGCTAATCTAGAAGTAATTTTGTAAAATATAATTTAAAGGAGTAAGAAATATATGGATACATTTGAAATCCAGATATTTTAAGGAATTTGAATTTTCGTGAAAAAATAGTATCCTGTGTGTTAATCCAGGGTGTCAGCTGGTGTCAGCTATCCCCATTGACTTATATTCTACATTGTATTCTACCAATAGACGAGGCGCGTCATAGAAACTATTTGTCCCGTATGTGTCAAAAGCTCAGTAGCAACATCTAGTACGTTTACTTGAATATTACAAATTATGATCAAAGATTATTATACAGACAAGACAGTTCATGTCAATAATAGCTTTGCCTAACTTGCACGTCCACTGTCAATGTCAAATTTCAATTTTTTCAAATAAACCCTATTTTTAATTACATTATGCTGACAAATTGAATTTGACAAACGTCAACTGTCAAAATCGGAGGTCGGGACGTTTTAGTACCTAAAGGTGAAAACACGTTGTAGGTTTTCGTCTTACGCATAGAGTAAAGAAGCGGCCATAAATACTAGAACAACGCGTCTTAGAGTGATCTGAACAATGGATTCTTTTGTTGTGTGCACATTATAGGTCATACGCTTAAGACGTGATCACAGACTACATAGAAAGAACTTTGTACGTTCCATTGTCCTGATTGGTCAGTTGGCCCCGTACTTACCGCTCTTTACTCTATGCGTAAGACGAAAACCTATAATGTGTTTTGAGCTTAAGATACTGCCTAAGTATAAATACCGTCATAGCAATAATATATTTGTAATGTTTCTTTTTTATTTACGTGAATAATTCATGGAAATTATGTAAATGAAATTAAATACTCTTACAAGTGTACAAGTCTGTCAAGCAGTCAATCAGTGTACAATCAGTCTGACATATATTATAATAACATTTATGAATTTTTAACAAGCTGATAAACTTTTTTCGAGACTAATAGACAAAAGGAATGGTACACCAGAAGTTTACAAAAATGACTACCGCATTTGGAATATCTGAAATCTTCGTGTCGAAAATGAATTGAACAAATATAGGTATATTCTCATGGTAGCCACTTATATCCATTCCAATTATTCTGGACAAATATTATAGAGATCTCCTTTTTTCGTAACCGACGCGGAAAAATATAAAACATGTAGCAAACCGCGTTCGCATTACCCGGGGACGGCTGCCAAGGCGATACGCCACATAATGAACGCAGCCGTGTGCGCTCCCGTCCCGCTCCCGCACCTCACCTCTTCCTACTTCCTTCCGTCAAGCTTCTTCGCCGCGCTCGCAACGCATACGCACCGATTGTAATTATTAAATCAGAGTATTGTATAGAACTCAAATTGATTGTATGTAATACAGACTTATACCTACTATGTGACTGCTGTTATGGTAAATAAACGAATCCACCCACGAAACTGGCGCCCAACGTGTGTTTGTAACTTTGTGTTTCAAGATGGCAGACTATTAGTAGTGTTAAGTGCGTATGTGCAACGAAAATCAAGTGACCGGCAGTACTGTAATACATTAACAGTTTGGAAGCATAACTAATAATGCCTACTACAAGAAGCGCAGCCGAAAACCTGCGCGCACCCCGTGAAGATGATCGGACGCCGTCGCCGCCGCCATCGCAGGCCCAGGCGCTCCATTCGCCGCGTGAGCCGGACTTAACGTTCACGCAGGAAAGTTTTAGTGCCTTCCTGCGGTCTCAAACGGAAGCCTTCAGGGACGCGCTGCAGTGTATCGTCGCACAGCAACGATGTTCGACACCCGCAACTAGCGAAGGTACCTCTTCAGGCACCCTGGCGCGATGCAAAAGCACCTTCGGGGGCCGTGCCAACGAAAGCGTGGATGCTTTTATAGACGCCGTGGAGAGCTACGCCGATTGCGCTCAGGTATCCGATTTAAATATTATACGCGGATTGTCAATGTTGTTAGTAGATGATGCGGCAACATGGTGGCAAGGCCTTAAAGACACCATATCTACATGGCCGCAAGCCAAAGAGAATCTTATTAGTGCCTATGGCGACCGCCGGCCCCCACACCGCATTTATTTGGAAATATTTTCCTCGCCACAGAAGTCACATGAAAATACAGATTTATTTGTGGCGCGAATACGAGCCCTAATGTCTAGGCTACCTAGAGAAGATTTGTCTGAAAAAGCGAGACTAGATATGACATACGGCTTACTCAATGCTCGTATTCGTCAACGTCTTCGACGAGATGACTTTAGTACATTCGCAGAACTTCTTCGAAATGCTCGAAATATTGAAGATTCGCTGCATGAAAAAGAATCGTGTCCTTCAAGCGAACCGAAGGGCGCCCGCGCTGCGGCCGCGCCATTTCCTTTGATGAAGCCGCCGCCGCCGCCGCCGTCGCAGCGCCTAGCAACACATTCCGGCGCTGAACCTGCCACGTCACCCGCGTCAAGGGCGACGCGATCGAGCGTTCCCGCCCTTCATCACGCCGCGCTCAACCCGGACGCCGATAGAAGTGTTAACAAGCGTCCAGTATGTTCGTACTGTAAGCGGTATGGACATTCGAAACAACAGTGCCGTAAGTTATCGCGGAGTGAACAAGGTTCGTATAATTCATATACGCATAGTGCCGCGGATGCGTCCAATAAATTCAGTGAACGGTTTTGTAGTATTAAATCGTACTGCGTTTCGAATACGCGATTGTCGTCAAATAACAATTTGAAGGCCAAAACTAGGAACAGTAGTGCTAAAGTGCGTAACTGTAAAAATGTAAATTTTAAGAATGATTGTACAACTCATAATATTGTATTTTGTAATAATTGTCATGCTTATGAAAGTGGTGAATTGCGTGGTAGCCGACGGGGTACACCGAATGACCTTCTACATCGACGTCCAATATTAAAAATCGAGATTTTGGGTATTTCGGGTACTGCTTTAATAGATACAGCCGCCAAACACTGTATAGCCGGTTACACGTTATATGCTCTCCTTCAACGTAAGGGACACCCTCTCGTGCCCGCTACTAGGGTTGTGAAACTCGCGGATGGAATAGCGCGGGAGATGGAAGTACTGACCACAACGCTTAACGTAAAGCTAGTACATACAATTATTACTATACCATTCTTAATTTTCCCACAAGCGACAAATAATGAAACTTTGTTAGGCATTGATTTATCTCCGCAGCGGGAATAGGTATTGATTTTCACAAAAATCTTTGGTATTTTAGTAGGAATGCTAAGTTTAAATACAAACTTTATTTCGAACCGATGTCTAATCATAATATAGCTTGTGCCGCCACCGAAATTCTTCGGGATGACGAGGGCAGTCATCTACAGCCAGCTGAGCGTGAAGAACTGGCTGACACCCTCGTACGATATTTAGATGTCTTCAGTGCAGGGGGAGGCCCTACGCCATTTGCAGAACACAGGATTGATACAGGTGAGCATCCTCCTATATCTGTACCCCCTTACCGCCTGAATCCCACAAAGAAAAATGTGATGAAGAAAGAAATCGACAAAATGTTGCACGATGATATCATCGAAGAGTGTGAATCCGCTTGGAGTTCACCGGCACTGCTCGTGCCGAAATCCAACGGAGGTATCCGCTTCTGCGTCGACTATAGACGTTTAAATGCAATAACAAAATCTGACACTTACCCGATGCCGCGCATCGACGAGCTCCTGCAAAGTACGAAGAGAAACTGCTACATGAGCACCTTGGATCTTCAGTCTTCTTATTGGCAGGTGAGTGTTCATGAGGATGATAGAGACAAAACAGCTTTTGTCTGCCCTCTAGATACTTACCGTTTTAAAAGAATGCCGTTCGGTTTGAAGAACGCACCGGCGACATTTCAGAGACTCATCGATCGCCTTCGCTCCTGCGCCGCCCTGAAGGATGTAACTATCTTGGGTTACCTTGATGATCTTTTAGTAATTTCTGAAGGATTCCAACAACACCTTTGTGACCTTGACGCAGTCTTTAAACGCCTGGGTGAATTTCATCTCCACGTGAACAGAGATAAGTGCGCTTTCGCCAGAGCAAGTGTCAAGTACCTTGGTCATATTATAACGCAGGAAGGTGTATCTACAGATCCAGATAAGGTAAGTGCAGTTTTGGATATGAAGGAGCCGAAGAACCTTAAACATTTAAAAACATTTTTGCAAACTTGTTCTTGGTTTCGAAAGTTTATACCAAACTTTTCAAAAGTTGCCGAACCATTAACACGATTGACTAGAAAAAGCCAAGTATGGATCTGGAGCGCAGAGCAGGTGCAAGCCTTCCAAGAGCTGAAGCGACTGCTTACTACCGCTCCTATACTTGTTCAAGCTGATTTTAATTATCCCTTCATCGTGCGCACAGACGCCAGTAACAACGCATTAGGTGCAGTTTTACTACAGGGAGAAGGTAATCAGGAAAGACCTATTGAATATGCCAGTCGCCTTCTTAATGCTGCTGAACGCAACTACTCGACTACTGAAAGGGAAGCTCTAGCAGTAGTTTGGGCAGTGGAGCGATTTCGGGCATATCTCGACGGACAACCCGTCATTATCGGTAGTGACCATCAGCCTCTCCGGTGGTTACTCTCGCTTAAATCACCAACTGGAAGATTGGTTCGTTGGGCATTAAAATTACAGTCATTCGATATCCGGTTCCATTACACTCCAGGTAAAGCAAATGTGGTAGCAGACACATTAAGTAGACCCACTTGTTCTGAAGAGTCTCGCGACTCTTGTGGTCTCTGTTCTGTTATTTGTGACTTGCCTAATAAAAAGCCAAGCGATCTGCGACAAATGCAGGTAAGTGATTCAAACCTGGTCAAGATCATAAACGAGCTTGAAGGTGTAGATGAGATTGCGGCTCAAAGGTGGTCAGAAAGGGGTTTTCTTATGGACCAAGGAGTCCTATTCCGCTATAATCCAGATTCGGATTGCGAGTCCCCTCAACTGGTTGTTGCTGCTGATCAAGTTGCCGAGATTTTAAAAGACCTACACGACTCGCCGACTGCCGGCCATCCTGGTATCGATAGAACCTATCAAAAGGTAGCCCAATTATTTTATTTCACAGGGATGCGGAGAATCATAACTAACTATGTAAAGGCCTGCATCAACTGTCAAGGGTACAAAGCCGCAAATGCTAAACCACCCGGACTCTTACAAACGCCGGTGATGAATCAACGTAATGAGGTACTAGCCATCGATCTGTTCGGACCTCTGCCAGAAGGAGATCAGGGGGAGCGGTGGATTTTCTTAGTAGAAGACACTGCTACTCGATGGACAGAGCTGTATGCTCTGAAGGAAGCCTCAGCTGAAGCTTGTGCCAAGATTCTTATCGAGGAATATTTTATGAGGTATGGTCTACCGCGTAGAATTATATCGGACAACGGAGTCCAATTTGTATCCACACTGATGCGTCAGTGTATGTTGGTTTTAGACATCAAACAGAATCTAATTCCTTTGTATCATCCTCAAGCGAACCCTGCAGAGAGAAAGAACCACGATTTAAAAGCGTTGCTTTCCCATCTAGTAGAAGAAGACCATACATCATGGCCAAGGCACTTGCCAGTTATTCGATTTGCTTTAAATAGTGCCCCGTGCCGCACTACAGGTGTAACACCCGCATATCTTACATTTGCGAGGGAAATGAGGTCCCCTACAGAAGTAACGCATGATATACGCTCTATTTTAGACAAGGATAATTTTATACCTCAAATGACACCTTACCTTAGAAAATTTATTAAGTCCCTAGCAGCTATTCGCGAACGTGTGGAGACTCAGCAAGACAAAAGTAAGGAGAGTGCCGATGCTTCACGCCGACCTGCAGATACCTTTCAGGTAGGTGACTTAGTCCTCCTTAAGTCTCACGTTCTAAGTAATACTTCTAAAGATCTTACGTCTAAATTTGTTCCGCGTCGCGATGGCCCATATCGCATTACCGAGAAAGTAAGTCCAACGACATTTAAGCTCGCGCATGTTAATTCTTCAAATGAACCTATAGGTAGGTACCATGTAGAAGACATAACTCGGTATCAGGGCAATAAAGAATCGCCACCAGAACCGGTGATTCCCAAGAAGAAAAGAGGTCGTCCCGCTAGGGTTGTTAGATTACCAGTTCAGGAACGAGGGCGTACTCCTGAACTTGAGGGGGAGCATGTAGCAAACCGCGTTCGCATTACCCGGGGACGGCTGCCAAGGCGATACGCCACATAATGAACGCAGCCGTGTGCGCTCCCGTCCCGCTCCCGCACCTCACCTCACCTCACCTCTTCCTACTTCCTTCCGTCAAGCTTCTTCGCCGCGCTCGCAACGCATACGCACCGATTGTAATTATTAAATCAGAGTATTGTATAGAACTCAAATTGATTGTATGTAATACAGACTTATACCTACTATGTGACTGCTGTTATGGTAAATAAACGAATCCACCCACGAAAAACAATTTTAAATGATATTAGTCTTCAATAACAATGGGTTCGAATAGTCCAGTAAGTAACTCATATTAAGAAAAGGGGTCTAAATACTATCCACTGTTTCAAAATATACACACATATTTTGAGTTATTAATTAATAACATATGATTAAAATAAAATACTGAAATCAATTTGCAACTACATTCTTCCTACATAGTTGCATTTGTAATGTATTCGAATAGTTTATGCCTATTTGGTCCACCGATATGAATGTCCCTTGAATAATCTATATCTTATATAGTTCGTCTCTCTCACTCGACGAGCAATTTTTATGCGCGGAAATGAGATATACGATTAAGGAGCTCACCTTGTATTTTAACGAGCTCTAAAATATATTTAATCCATTAATAAATAGAAGATCTGTATTATCGGTATTATTCTGCATATATTATATTATATATATTATATCACTTACGTTGTATTCTTGTGTATTTCGAGACATTTCAATCATACCATAGCAGAAACGCACATTAAAATCGGTAAATAAAGGAACCTAAATGGGCACCAAAAATTTTTTTGAAGGAAACCTTACCTCCTTCCTGAAAATGATCGTAACATTAAAACAAGGGTTTTGTTCAAATATTTATTATTAAAAGAGCATTCATTATTAATACTTTTAAAGTCTCGCAGTACAGTATTTACAGTGCATTTAGTCTGAACAGAATATAAAACTTCTAATTTTGCGAGTATACATTAGCCTGTGTTTTTAACTTGCAAATTCCATTGAGGTATTCATATTAGAGCGGACATCGGGAGCAAAATCTCTGCGTATTGTCCGTGCACACGGGTACACAGTGAAGCGAGAAGGAAGATAATGTTACTTCGTAGGCGTGACAGAGACCAAAATAGAATGTACCTTTCTATTGTTACAAACATTTTGTTTGCAGTAGCTCCTCTAGTATATTATCTCAATGGCAAATTCAATACAATTTTACGCAAAAATATTAAAGCGCATTCATCTAGTATTTTAACTAAATAGATATGACAAACAAAGGTTTCAAAGTGGAAAAGCCAGTCTGTTATAAGTCATTGAGTAATGACTCAGCATGAATGGGCAGGTTCGTCCGAAGCGATACCACTGTCTCACAGGAGATCGACGTGAAGTGATAGCTTGGCTGTCGCGTTTCATTCAGTATGTGAGATTGTCGGATCCCAAATACACCTTACATCTTCCTACCCTCATTCCTTACCACTTGCCTCACTATTTAATGGACCGTCAACATATCTGTTAGCGACAGAATGATAAAAACCCATATGGATGACTAAGGGGGTGCCGCGTCGGGGATCGGCGCCACTTGACACCGGGAGCGCCGCGGAGGAACCGTGCGGGGTCCGCTACGCCGAGCCAGCCGCACGCCGAACTACTACAAACAGTCCACACCGTTCTCCCAGAGTGTTAACACGTTACTTATATTTTTTTGTAATCACTATTACTATCGCCAATAAAACCAAGAAAAAGTCTTGCATTTATATTCATCCCTTACAAATTGGTCCTTCGAGCCGGATTGAATACGCTGCACACCACCAGCAACATTAATGGTTATTACGCGAAATAGCACGCGTAAGGAACACGAAAATAACTGCAAAGACGAAGCATCGACTAGCCAGCAGAACTCACCACAGAAGCCAACTTCGCAAGCAAAAATGATCGAAACTGGAAGCGTAAAGGCCGAACAACAGCCACTTCAGGTACGCGGAACAACTAGAGCTGAAAGTTGTATATCCAAGAAAACATCTTCATCCACGCGATCTCAAATAGCTTTGCTGAAATTACGTGCCGCAGAAGAAAAGGCAAGAATACAAATGGAGCTGGTCGACAAAAAATTGGCAATAGAAATAGCTGATTTTCAAGAAGAAACTAGTGAACATCAATATGAAAAGACGCATAGTGAAGTGGAGAGGTGGTAAGATAGCAGCCAACCGGAACTGAAGCATTTGCAGCCCGCCCACGACAAAGGTCGCCAAGAGGGCAAGCTGTGCGAATCAGGGACTTTAAACCCTGATACTTGTGTTCCAGTTCAGGAATCAGATGCCGCACTTAAGGATCTTACCGCCACTTGTGTTCCAGTTCAGGAATCAGATGCCGCACTTAAGGATCTTACCGCCAACCCTGCTAACGTTACGTCTACAAAAAGGCGACAAAATTGCGACCGACATGAGCTGTGTCATCCAGGTACTTCAGATGGAACAGTTCAGATGCTAGCTAGCGCACTTAAGGACCTTGCCGCCACGTCAGTAAACACTACGTCAAACGCAAAATTATTGAGCCGTATAAGCACGCCGCGAGACCTACCAATATTCTCCGGTGACCCGATGGAATGGCTGCAATTCAAGTATGCGTACGAAGAATCGACGGAAGTGTGCAACTTTAGTACACAAGAAAATCTCTGGAGAATACGCAAATGTCTTCGTGGACCCGCCAAAGACGCCGTGGCAGCTCTACTAATTAGTGCCACCGATCCGGATAAAATAATGGCAACTTTAGAGCTACGATTTGGAAATGCCGATGTCATTATCTCAAAAATAATACAAGACATTAAAAAGTTATATCCAATGAGTCAAGATTATCACAAGGATATCGTAACATTTTCCATAAAAATACAGAACTTCATATTTGCTGTAAAAGCTGTGAAACGCGACGAGTATCTACAGGGAGTAAATATTGTGTCAATAATACTCTCAAAATTACCTGCAGTCCTCATAGCAAAGTGGTCGGACTACAGTTTTCCATTGATCACCGAGGGGAAGAAATCGCGCATGGAAATTTTAGCAGATTTTCTAAATGAAGAAGCAGTGAAAATATCGACAACGGCAAATATTAACATGATAAGTGCCCGAAATGACTACTACAAAAACAACAACAATAACCGTGCGAACAACTCGGTACTAGTAACTACGGAAGCCACTCACTCAAAGTGTTCATACTGCCACTTATCAGAACATAAATTAACTGACTGCAAACGTTTCAAAGATCACGACGCATCGAGCGCTGGCGCTACGTTAAGAGTCATAACATTTGCTACAAGTGCCTGCTATCGCGCCACGATCGAGATACATGCCCAGCTACCGCGTGCGATATAGATAACTGTGGAAGACCGCACCATCGCTTGTTACATTCACCCATGTGGAAAAACTCTCTGCCACAAAACAGCGTGAATATCACAGACGTGACCGAAGATGCAACAGTGACAAATATCAATTTGACGCACTGCAAAGTACTTTTGAAAACTGTATCCATCAACATTCACGGTCCTAAGGGTGTGGTGAACACAACGGCGCTTTTAGACGACGCGACGGTTCAACAGTTTCATTGATAAGTCACGAGCTTGCGCAACAAATAGGACTCCGTGGACAAAAACAAACAATTCGCGTGAGTGGTGCTTGGAACAATAACACCTTAGATTGCGTCAGCGAAATAGTAGACTTCGGAGTATCAAACAAAGAAGGAACTGTTTTCGACATCCGAGCACGCAGTATCAAAAATCTAAACCTACCAAAACAGGATGTAACGTCAATTGACTTATCGAGTTACGAGTGTTCCATGCCGAATATAACAAAACTTATTAATGTGAACACATGCAAACCCCAACTATTAATTGGGCAAGACAATTATCATCTGCTGATGCCACTGCAAATAGTAAAAGGAAAAACCGATGGACTGTATATCACACGCACCAAACTAGGCGCTTGTGTACATGGCTATATACGCGAATCTTTACTTCGCGAACATGCCTCGACCTCCGAATCAGCAACTTACTCCGCTTTGTTACTTAACGATAACCCAAAGATGGAATGCTGTGACAATAATCAGTTATTGAGAAGTCTGGAGGAACAGACACGCCTATCATTCAACATTGATTCCATAGGCGTCAGCATCAAACCTAGACAAAATGCCGAGGATCATCAAGCTATATTACGTCTCGAAAATACAGCCGTACTCAAGAATGGGAGATGGCACATCGGCCTACCATGGAAGGACATTAATTGCAAAATGCCTAATTCATACCCCGCTGCATCGTTGAGATTGACAGCTGTTGAGAAAAGGCTGAAGGAAAATAAAGACTACGCAAAAAGATATGCCGAAAGAATAAACCACGTAATGGACAAAGCGGAACGATTGTTGATGCTATACTCTCAAATGCAAACATTCGCTGAAGATATCGCCAACTTGAAAAATAATGGAAATATCGATAAGAAAAGTAAATTGCTGACTTTGTCGCCATTTTTGGACCAATATGGAATACTTCGCGTCGGTGGCCGTATTAATGCCGCACAAGAAGTCCCACTAAACATGAAGCAACCAATTATATTGGATGGTCGTCATCACATAGCAAAACTTATAGTACGATATTATCACATTAAAGCAGCACATGGCTTCAATGAGACTGTGGTTAATGAACTGAAGCAAAAATATTGGATAATAAAAATTAGACCTACAGTAGGGACCGTAGCTTCACACGTGTATGTTCTGCCGAATAAGAAAAGCTCAACCATGCCCACCCAGGATGGGCGACTTACCGAACGCCAGAATGGCGCATGGATTGCGCCCCTTCACTCATTGTGGGATTGATTTATTTGGCCCTATGGAGATAACGGTGATCAGGCGAAAAGAAAAAAGATATGGAGTTTTATTTACGTGTCTCACCGTAAGAGCCGTTCACATAGAATTAGTACCGACATTAACAACGGACTCCTTAATTATGGCTCTCAGACGTATGGCTGCTCGCCGAGGATGGCCCAAATTCATATATTCCGATAACGGAACCAACTTGCGAGGTGCCGATAACGAACTTAAGAGAGCAACACTCAATTTGGATAGAAGCGGATTACAAGCTGAAGCGATTAATTATGGGACAACATGGAATTTCATTCCTCCGGTTAGCCCCCACTGGGGTGGAGCTTGGGAGCAACTTATCCGATCAGTCAAGCAGTGCCTGAAAGTTGTGCTGAAAGAAAGAGCGCCGCGAGAAGAGACACTCATCACTCTGTTGGCTGAAGTAGAGCAAATGGTCAATAATCGCCCATTAACACACGTAACAGTAGAGCCTAATTCGAACGAAATATTAACACCGAACCATTTTTATTAGGCTCTTCATCGAATTCACCAACAATAGGTACATTTAACATGGCCGATTTGTGTTTGAGAAAACAATGGCGAATATCTCAGATGCTGGCCGACATGTTCTGGAGGCGTTGGATTAAGGAAGTGTTGCCTACTATGCTTCCCAGAAAAAGATGGCAACAAGAATCAAACCCACTGCGCATCGGAGATTTGGTGATAGTTGCTGATCCTGATGCACCCAGGAATACATGGCCTAAAGGCGTTATTCAGCGAGTAATGGCTGGAAAAGATGGACGTGTAAGATTAGTTGAAGTAAAAACGGCTTCGAACGTGCTACAACGATCAGCAACCCGCGTCGCTAAAATACCCACTGGTATGGAGTGCTAAATATAGCACTGGGGTGGAGAGTGTTAGCGACAGAATGATAAAAACCCATATGGATGACTAAGGGGGTGCCGCGTCGGGGATCGGCGCCACTTGACACCGGGAGCGCCGCGGAGGAACCGTGCGGGGTCCGCTACGCCGAGCCAGCCGCACGCCGAACTACTACAAACAGTCCACACCGTTCTCCCAGAGTGTTAACACGTTACTTATAATTTTTTGTAATCACTATTACTATCGCCAATAAAACCAAGAAAAAGTCTTGCATTTATATTCATCCCTTACAATATCTATGATCCAATCGTTATAGATATTCATGGGCGGCAGTGATCGCTTACCAACAGGTCACCTGTTTGCTCGTTTGCCAGATTTACAGCAGCTGCCAATAAACAATCCCAATCCAAAGTTTGCCGTTTGAGATTGACAGCTCAATCTTTTTTCTGATACTATATTGCCAATAATCAATGTCAAAAGTGAAAAAACTATGGCAACATGGTAATTGACAAATCGAAAAGTAGAAAACAATCCAGATTCACTTCAATCTAATTTTTTCGATTGATTATTGGCATCGGCCGCTAGGCAATAAAAAACGAGCAATTAGTTCATGTGATTGTAAGTTTTCCACTGCCCATGAATATGTACATTTATTTCGTAAATGAGCCACCTGTCTTTCAAAATAAGAAGGGGAAAATCGAGGAAAAGGAAGTTTTATTATTTCGATCAAACTATACTATTAGTTGATTTTCTTTGGACATGACAAAATATACAAAAAAAGGGAAAAAATATAGAAAAAATAAAACAAACAAATGGACGTCTCGTAGCAAACAATGATTATCGTACACGATATTAATAAACAAAACTTGTAATAATTTGTAATCGTTCGCACGAACATGCGATCGCATCGCATCGGTCAAACAGTCCTTACTCCTTGGGCCCTACTCTGAAAATCCGAAACGAAGTTAGAATCTTCGGACGATCGAATTTAATGACGATACGAATGTACCTACATAGCCTACATAGACAGTGGCGTAACAATAGGGTGGCATAGTGCGCAAAATGCCACGGGCCCCCGACCTTAGGGGCCCCCGGCGGCCCAGCCCCTCAGGCCCGAGAGGCCGTAAGCAGAGAAAGAACCTAGCTAATTTATTACCAACAAAATTGATAATCAAAAATTATTTTCGTAATTATTATTCAAGATATCAAGGTTTATTTGTTATACAGTGACACTAACATATTCCTTTCGGTCTTCTTCGGGGTACCGGAAAATAAGCTTAACAGTTTTCTTCTCCATACAAAAAAGGGGGGGCCCCCATCCGATGATTTTGCCACGGGCCCTAGATGGTGTAGTTACGCCACTGTACATAGACGTCATACGTCTATGTAGGTAGTCATACGGTCATACGGTCGAAGCTTGTCGTAACCATAGACTTATGTTTACGTTGTACGTTATACGAATCCGAACATTTACAGAGTAGGTATATTCGTATCGTCTATTTCACCCTCTATATAAATGTACTCGTGACACAATTGCTACAGCCACACAATGAAATACCTATGCACAATATTAAAAAAAGTCTACGAAGTATGCCGTACTCATAACCTTGGCACAAGACACTTATTTCAATTAATATCTCTACCTTTAATCTAATTAATTCAATACACAGGCCTCCTTTAAAGATATTCATCCACAGAGATTAGCAATCGCGCGAGTGGCGTCGCATCGCTTAATCTATTCACGCGCGATTGAATCGTCTATTCGTGCGAACGACAGAGAATTTGTACATTGATAGACTGTTAATCATAGTTCATACAATGAATAAAATTAGGATACTAAGATTTCAAAATTAGTCTAATATGCAACTAAATGATAAACTAAAGTAATGAACAAATGATTATTTATACAATGCATTTATGATAAACTAATGGTTATGATCCAATCGACCATAAATTATGATATTATCATAATTATAATCTACAGACGACATGCCAAAATAAATCGCACATGATATTTTATAACTAAAAGATGATATTTAAAGCCTATTTACATCGCACTTTTTTCGGTTACATACAATAAAGTAAATCAATGTAATGCGACAGCCTTTTTGGCGTAGTTGGTAACATGCCGGTTATGAAACGAAGGGCCACAGGTTCGAACCCGGCACTGAAACAAATGTTTGTGCGGTCCACAGTTATTTGTTTCGAGTCTGTGTGGTTGTGAATCCGAAAATTCTTTGGTATATTGTGGTATTCAGCAAACTTAATTGATCTTAACGTGAATTCAGGCCTATGTATGTGACTTATTGGGCGTAGGTTTTATTATAAAATCGACATGCGTCGAGTTAACATTTTTGCTCTGGAAAGACAGTTATTCCAATTGAATTTCTAAAGAAAAAAATACAGTTTTTACTAGACTTGCAACGAATAGTATATTCGGCAGTATACCGAATACCGAATATTCGGCGAGGCCCTTGACCGAATAGCCGAATATTAGGCAAAAGTATTCGGCTGGATTAAAGCGCCAAAAACTTGTACAGACGCATTGAGGTAATATCTAGAGGGGACACAGCAAACAAAATGTTTGTAACAAAATGAAGGGTACATTCTATTTCTGTCTCTGTCACGCCTACGAAGTAACATATCTTCCCTCTCGCTTCAATGTGTACCCGTGTGCACCCTGTGTTATGCACCTATGACTACTTAAATTATAATAACAGAAATGAAAATATGAATATATACGTAATCAATCGATTTTAATTTTTAATTTTACCAATTATTTCTCTATGACAAAATATATTATTTAAGTATTCGGTATTCGTCCGAATAATATGTAGATATTCGGTATTCGGCCGAATATAATAAAAGCAGCCGAATAGGCCGAATACCGAATAGTAACCGAATATTCGTTGCAAGTCTAGTTTTTATAGTTTACACAAACCATATCAATTATTTGATCAACTTTATTGTATACAACAGGTAAAAGCTAATGTAAATAGACTTTTACAACTAAATTGTACCACTGCAGGGTATACCTCTACAATTAAGGTTTAAATTTAGTTCACCACGCTGTTTTAGTGCGGGTTGGAAGACATATACTTTCAATATTTTATAGAGAAATCTTAGGCTTGCAGGTATCAAAATATGCCCATTTCTCGTGCAAAACAAAAAAAACCTATAAGTCAGGAAAATATGAAAACTTAAGACAGCTGTTTTAATATTCCTCTCTGATATAAGCTAATAGCAAACAATTATATAATCTGCATTAGAAATGGCAGAAAATTAAAACTATTACAAGAACAATATAGAAATCGAATCTTTCTACTTTTATATCAGATATATGTTACGTTACTTAATGTGTACTCAATTGTGAAAACTACAATATATCAATAGTTTATATTATAAATATGAAATATAATATAATTAAAATACATATTATGTATGGTACTATACAATTTCTTTATTCTACCAAAATGACACTTTTATTATATTTCTATTGACTGCAACACCTTCCTTCGTCCTTGAGAAAGAGCTGCCCTGTCATTGGTCGATTATTAATCTTACTGCATTTCTATTGGTCGACACAAAAATGTTAGAGTGTATGGCGAAATTTTAGCCTATTTAAATAACGACCGTTTAATGCATTTCTAGATGTTTTAATTCTTTCCATTTTAATAGAAGAAAGAAAGATGAAATATATGGTATATAAAACTATGTAAATGAATACGTAAATCTAGGTCTAATATAAGCACTAACATTTTTTATTCACATTAAAGCTGGATAGATATGGCGGGACATACATATCAGGTTTAATCATAATAATTATAAAAATATAGATTTTTTTATCATTTTGAGTGTATCAGTAGTATCTGTAATAATAAGTCATTTTATTTATTGTTGTTAAATGAACAAAAAGTTTATTTTGATTATCAAGACGAGCAACAGCCGTACTGGAATTTACAGAAATTAATAAAAGAACATCAATCATATATAACATTTTAATAGTGTTGCCACAAATTAGGTACTAATCAATTAATATCAAATCAGTTTTGAACAAATATCGCCATATGAATCCAAATTTAAAGTACAATAGAAATATACGAATTATTACTAGGCGGATTATAAAGTTATCTAACACTTTTTAAGAATACACGTACCTAAATATAATTTTAAAAGGGCAGTAGATGTTGGCTTTGCCTTTAAAATCTATACATATAAATAAAATTGAAGTGTCTGTTTTAAGAGTGAAAATTAAAAAAATGTCCTACTACATATCGTTATATACACGATACCTGTGCCGAAAATGATATTTAATTTTTTTTTGTCTGTCTGTCTGTCTGTTTGTTCCGGCTAATCTCTAAAATGGCTGAACCGATTTTGACGGGACTTTTTTTTTTCAGGTAGCTGATATAACAAGGAGTAACTTAGGCTACATTTATTTTAGAAAAGTTATTTTCTGTCTGTTTGTTCCAGCTAATCTCTGAAATGGCTGGACCGATTTTGACGGGACTTTTATTGTCAGGTAGCTGATATAATAAGGAGTAACTTAGGCTACATTTGTTTTAGAAAATTTTGTTTATAAAAAAAAATAACTTAAAAAAACGAATTAACTTTTTTGTTAAACTCCACGCGGACGAAGTCGCGGGCACAGCTAGTATTAAAATAAAAGGAGACACACAATTGTTAGTACACACACAAAATTTTAAAATTGTTATGAACAAAAATATTACTTAAACATACACAGGCCATTTATATAATCAGAAATAATCAATTGAAATATTATTATTTCATAAAAAATAATATTACAGTAAATATCGTGTTCAATTATTCGCTTTACAGTATTTTTTGTGTTTGCCTGGGCAAAAAAGAAAGTACAAAAAAACATCAATCTCAGATAATTTATTTTAGTATTTTATTTTATATAGTGTATATGTGTATGTGTATATTTATATGTATACATATATATATTTGTAAATCGAATAATAATATATGTAATATAATTTTTAATTACTTGTAATTTTTCTCTTTATCTTTTAATTAAGTATTCGTACACCTACTACAGCTCATCTCTGGATCACCTAAAGGTGGACTGGGAGAAAATGCCACAGGCATTAAGTCCGCCTTGTATACATTTGTATATGAAGCTTAATAAATAAATAAATAAATAAATAAATAAATAAATAATTTTGTGTCTCCTTTTACATATGTATATCCGACAGAACATATAAATCTAAAATATTTGTTATTTTGTTTTGTCTCCTTCTATCCTATGGTTAAATTATAAAAGTGAATCAGACGTGACACAATCCTTTTATACTAATCATTAGCTAATCATATAAACATTAAGGATAGGGGAATGGGCATACCCAGAATGACTTTAAGGCACAAATAGCGAAAATGACAAAATTAAGTCTCCGAAATAAAAATCAATTAGAAACTAATTTTTACTTTGTATGTTTGTTATTTAAAGAAAACGTCAATAAATAAAATGGTTTTAAATCCTACTAATTCTCATTTTTTACCTGTAATCAAATTCTGGATACGCCAACAGATAGGGAAATACGAATTATTTTTCCATCTTATTTCTACCAGATTAAATATGACACACAGTGAATAAGTTGAGAATATACTGATACATCGCAAACAAAATCTGAGCTACTACAAACGAAATTCTATATAACGAGAGATTTTAAGTGTCAAAACCTACTTCTACTTGACATTTGAGTGAACCACAGGTATTTGTTTCGTGTCTGGGTGTTTGTGAGACCGAAAAGTCTCTCGTAGTTCCTAGTAGTTAGTAGATACCCACGACACAACACTCGATCTTAGTGTGGGGTCAGGATATTTATGTGACCATTGGGTGTATTTATTTATTTTATCGTATAAGGATGTGTCCAGACGAGGTTAAAAATAGAAACGCTTCTCGTTTTACAGTGCGTTTGAAGCGAATGTAATTATTCTTTTCCCTCGATATAGCTAAAGTTAGTCGTAGATTTATCGTTTCGTCCGAATAGTATTTATTAGGCAATTATCAATAACTAAAATTATAATCCTTTTTCATCTGTTTGCATATTTATAATCAATTTTATATGGAAGGACATGGGAATACACTTAATACCGTGTAATTAGTTTATGACACAGTGCAACTTGTTAAAAACCTGTAATGAAGATATGATTTATGAAATAGGAAAATTCTACTACCATGTGCATTTTGAGTAACCTTAGTTCTAATATTATTGAACACTACATAATCCCGACTGAATAAAACCACTATCTTTACCCTATCCTCTTCTATATAAACCAATACGTTTTGTCAATTCAAATTTTATTTTTACACAAATAAATTCATAGTCCTGGTTAGGACACGAATATCTTGTAATATATGACAAATGTAAAATATTTTTATCATTACATTATCAATATAGACTACGAATTTGTTTATTTAATGACACATTCACGAAATAGCACCAAGCATCAATTTTTAGCCAAAATCGATTCCAAATATCTTTAAAAGTTTTGGTATATTTTGAACATAATATAAAAATATTTTACAGTTAACTTTAGACTTTAAATTATGCAATCATGAACATAATACGAGTCATATGATTAGTTATTAATCGATTTTAATTTTTAAGCTCTTAATCGTATCGATTTCCCGAATCGATAATACTAAACCATTATATTTTAAATTACATACAAATATGATCTACAAGATTAGACACATTTATGCACGCTGCATTAATAACCGATTTTAAAATCGATCCTAGATTTTTTTGTATTAATAATCGATTATGTTTGCTATTCAAATCAATTCTTTCATACAATTTAAACAATCGATTCTAACTACACCGAATCGATTTTAAAATCGATTCTCAAACACACATTCATCACTACAATCGATAAAATTAATCGATTTTCTGCTTCTTGCAATCAGGGGTGGATTCTGACCTCAAGCCGAGCGTACGTTTGAGATTAGTCTCAAAACTCTTAGTGATGTTATTAAGATGGCGAAGTTCTAGTGTGAGATTCCGCATGCTCTTAGAAAAGGGTGATTTTGACGTGGACGGGGCGGTGTCATCGACCTTCTGTATTTTTGGGGGTGGTTCGGCGTCGCCTTCGGAAAGACTCGGTAGTTTGATGAGAGGCTTGCGTGGCTTCATGTTTGGCGTTACTGGGGAGAAATAATGTTTATTATTACAAATAATTTTAATTTAATTTCATTTCTAGATGGTTACAGGGCCTCTGATATATCATTATGGCTAAACAGAGCACATACAGGGTTTATCAAGAGTTTAATTTTTACTACTATTTTTACGTACTTTATTTATGTCAGAAGGCCGCGTTTTTGAATGATTATATACTTGTGATTGTCCAAAATAAATGTATGCTAAAATATTAAGTTTTGAATGATTGTTTGCATCATTAATAGAAAAAGACTCTTAAACAACACAATTTTACAAACATACAAACCACACTATTATCTATGTATGACATATGTATACAGTATACTGTACACATAAACTCATTTGCAAAAAAAACGGGCACCTAAGCAATGAACCATTTCAAATGTTACTATTGATTTGTTTGATAATTATAGGTAGTTTTACTTTCACAATTTTGTAAATTAATAAGCAAATAATCGTTTTCGTCAGTATTATCATAAAATTTTGATAAAATTTATGGGTTTTAATGCTAAAGTTCACTAGTAGTGTATGCTCGCTAGTAGTGCATATGCTCGTGAAGTAAAAGTTAACAAAGATTTTTGTTTGTTTTTTCTTTAATAAAGTAAAAGCAGATAAATGTTTAGTATCGAGTGTGACCCCCTCTAGCTGAAATCACAGCTTGAATTCGTCTGGGTATGCTAGCGAGGATATCCCGGATACTTGCTTGCGGAATACGTTCCCACTGCGCGGTAATCACATTCTTCAGATCTCTGATGGTCTGCGGAGCCGGATGTACTGATCTCACGCGTCGTTTCAGAACGTCCCAGACATGCTCTATAGGATTGAGTCTGGTTCTGGAAGAAAACCAAGTACCCAACCACGGGATGATCGTTTTCTTGTGAGTCGCGCATTGAGAAATCGCAAGTCTTCGTATGTGGACCTTAAGAACAACCTCGAAGAAGTAAGAAATGTGCATATTAGTCTATGGACGGTCAGGAGGAGGCTTCTCGCGGCCAATATGCGCAGTCATCGCCCGGCCCGCGGCCCTAAGTTACTCCGTGAGCACAGAGTGGCCAGGCTTAGGTTTGCTCGAAATTGTGAGTCATGGACTCAAGAAGACTGGAATAGGGTATTGTTCTCCGATGAAGCCAGGATATCTCTGTTCGGTGAAGACCGACGACGGCGAGTGCTACGAAGACGAGGAGAACACTTTGCAGAGGCTTGTTTTGAAGAAATCACACCTTATGGGGGGGGGGGCTCTGTTATGTTTTGGGCAGGAATAAATTCAATGGATCGTACAGAGTTAGTCTTCATTGAAAACGCCTCACTGACTGGACATCGATTCATAACGGAAGTTCTAATTCCTCATGCACAACCCGCATTGGCCGCTTTAGGCGAAGACTCAATTTTTATGGACTACAACGCTCGCGCCCACCGGTCTGGCGATGTGGAAGCGTATGTGCAAGAGGTCGGCATTCGTCGTTTGGATTGGCCAGCTCGAAGTCCCGACCTCAATCCTATAGAGCATGTCTGGGACGTTCTGAAACGACGCGTGAGATCAGTACAACCGGCTCCGCAGACCATCAGAGAGCTGAAGAATGTGATTACCGCGGAGTGGGAACGTATTCCGCAAGCAAGTATCCGGGATATCCTCGCTAGCATACCCAGACGAATTCAAGCTGTGATTTCAGCTAGAGGGGGTCACACTCGATACTAAACATTTATCTACTTTTACTTTATTAAAAAAAAAACAAACAAAAATCTTTGTTAACTTTTACTTCGCGAGCATATGCACTACTAGCGAGCATACACTACTAGTGAACTTTAGCATTAAAACCCATAAATTTTATCAAAATTTTATGATAATACTGACGAAAACGATTATTTGCTTATTAATTTACAAAATTGTGAAAGTAAAACTACCTATAATTATCAAACAAACCAATAGTAACATTTGAAATGGTTCATTGCTTAGCTGCCCGTTTTTTTTTGCAAATGAGTTTATATTATACATATATCAATATATATAATATACATACGTTTATTATGATTCCTCTTGGAAGTCCCAATAGGCAGTACTGAGAGATCAAGTTTGATCTGACTCGAAAAATGGCGCAGAGGCTGTGTCGGTGCAGGAGACACATCGGCAGATGTCGCTGTTGACAATAATACATTTATTCTGTATCAGCCCGTATAGGTCCCACTGCAGGGCACGGGCCTCCTCTACAATCGAGAGTGCGATTGAGAGTGGTTAGGCCATATAGTCCACCACGCTGGCCTAGTGCGAGTTGGCGAACTTACATACCATAGAACTTGTTATAAATCGCTATGGTTTGCAGGTTTCCTCACGATGTTTTCCTTCTCCGTTTTAATGCGTGGTGATTGACTATCAATACACACATGACTCCGAAAAGTCAGAGGTGTGCCCTGGGATTCGAACCCGCGACCACCGTGAACATGTGGGCAGTCGCGTCTAGCCCGTGAGATGCATCTGTTGACGAGGTATCAGGCGAATGGCATTCTCGTGTCGTCATTTATTAGAATAACATATAGAAAAAGAATACTAAAATTACCTGCGATGGCTTTACCCCCTCCCATTTGCTGTGACAACTCGCTGTACTTGATGTCCAGCTCTTCTACACGTCTCTTCAACTCGGCTGAGGAGAAAATATTATAATATACAATACATATCCATTATACATTACATTCATTGACATACTCCGTGGCGCAGTCGGTTACACGCCGCCTGTAAAACGAGAGGCCGCGGGTTCGATCCCCGCACCGAGAGAAATGTTTGTGGCCCACAAATATTTTTCGGGTCCGGGTGTTTGCGAGACCGAAAAGTATCGTAGTTCTTGATACTTACGACACTAGACTCGATCTTTGTGTGGGGTCAGGACTATGTATGTGACTGTTGGGTGTTATTTACCGAAAACGAAGCCGGGTGGTGGTTTTAGTGACTTCAGACACAATGTAAATAAAAATGCAGTCATAATTATATCGAATGGCATGGGACTGTCGTCTGATGCTATACGATACACTGCCTGGACGGCATTTACGGCAAAAATATCGCCAAATTCGCGACATTTTTTTGTGATGTTTTAAATAATGTTTGCGTAGTAAATCCATATTAAAAAAGTCTTGTGGGGTCTAATTAGGATTTTTTTTACATCAAAAGCACGATAATTTGACTAATGTATTAAAGTCATTATTTCTAATAGAAATTCTTTTTATTAATCAAAAAATAATAAATACAGATTGCTTTAAGCGATAAGACCGCCATTTGTACTTTTAATTTTTTTTATGTTTCCGGGTATAGTTTATTTTTTTGTGTACAATAAATATTTAAATAAAATACATACATATAGACACGTCCTGTTGTTTTTGTTTGTTAGTGAGTTGCCTGATCACTCGTTGTTGCTTCATAGCCAACTTCTTGTAATCGATCATCTGAAAATTAAGAGACACATAAAAACAAATATATTTGTTCATTTATACCGTACTGTGTATATTTTACAATCTTTGATTTGCGTTTATATTTGTATGTCTTATTTTCTGTAGTTTGTGGTGTTCAATAAAGTGTTGTGTATTGTGTATTACAAAAGTATATAATAAACATGTTGACTATTGCTTGTAATTGCTTTTATTTTATAGATGGATTCTTTAAAAACACGTATAAATAATTTTAAAATTAATAATAAAAACACGTAAACAAAAATAGTTTCCAAATTGTCCGCTAAAACGCTCCAAAGAATCAAAGATCAAAAAATATTTTATACTTTCTGATACACAACACAAGACCCGATCTTATGTATGTGACTGTTGGGTATATTTATGTATATATGTATTTCTCTCTCTCTCTCTCTCCTTGTTTAAAATCCACCCCATAGTTGTCTGGAAGACATTGCTATAGAGCGATAAGACCGTAATTTGTACTTTTTTCTTGTTGTTTTTGTATAGTTATTTAAATTTGTGTACAATAAAGATTTAAATAAATAAATTAATTAAAATAAAGTATACTTATAAATATTATATTTGACAGTAGGCAGGTTGACAAATTTTTGGAATTGCTTTTTTTGGATAGATCCTTTTTACTAAAATATGAAACACATTTTTATAAAAAAAAAATCATAAACAAAAAAAAATCCAAAAGGTATTTTATACTTTCTTATACACGACACAAGACTCGATTTTAGTATGGGGCAGGACTATGTATGTGACTGTTAGGTGTATTTATGTATAAATGTTTTTCTCTCTCCCTGTTTTAAAACCATCCTATGGTTGTCTGGAAGACATTGCTATAGATCGATAATACCGCCATATGTACTTGTTTTCTTATTGTTTCTGTACAGTAATTTAAGTATTTTATTTTATTTTATTTTCGGAAGGATTTCAGACTAATAACAACTACAAAATAAAGACACTAATATACACTATTTGCTAATTTCAAACCAATTATTAATAACCATATTGGTACAACCACATGTTGTATTTTGTTTTTATTTATAGACACGCATTTTATTTATTGTTTGCACAATAAAATTACCAATATTTAGTCTTCTGTGTATTTACTTTATGATATAAATAATAAATATATATTAATTTACGATATTCTCACCCGTCCGTAGAACTTCTTGTACCTCGAGGCGAGATACAGCGACAGTTTGACGTTGAGAGATGATCTCTTGCGAAGATGCAGCATCTCTTGACGCATAGCTAATGGTGCTAGAACCGCAGCTGGAAAAATACATAATATATTTTTTTGTAACTCCCCATCTTAGAGTATTTATAATTTACATAAGGCTATCGCAAATATTTACTGCGTTGGCAAAAACGAGTATACTAATTCTTCGTTCTAGGCGACTTCGCTTCACTCAGCCATATTAATTATTACGTAAACATATTCGTATCCAAAATATTTATTGTATAATCTTCTTATATATAAAAATGAATCGCAAAATGTGTTGGTAACCGCATAATTCAACAACGCCTGGACCAATTTGGCTGATTTTGGTCTTGAAATATTCGTGGAAGTCCTGGGAAGGTTTTAGGGGTGAGAAAAATAGGAAAATTTCTGAGGAAGATACTAAAAACCTTTTTTTTGGGTATCGTTTAAGCGTGATGCGACCAGCCAATATAGGATGATCTTTGTTTATTTGACGGGAGACGTAAAAGACGGTCCAGCTTCAACTACCATCCAACGTAAAATGATCTATCTTTCCATTGTCTTTCATTGACGGCTGACGAAATAGAACAAAATTCAAAAAATGTGTACATCGTGTATATAATATTATCTAGATACGGCGTCTTGCGCATAATTTTGTTAAATGTAAATTAAAACGATGTCCACATATACCAAAATCGCCCATTGTTTTTTGAGATTATTGCAACAGTTTTAAACAAAGTATACTCTATCGAAGCGTTTTGCCGGAGTATACCAAAATATATCTAATTATAATTTTTCGTTTTCATAAACGACATTGTTTTTTGAATTTATACTTTTAGATGCGCTGGGGGACATATTTAAATTTCGCATTAGTATTGTTTTCAGACTCAAGAATAAAAAAAATATTGGTACGTTGATGCCGTATCTAGACATTATAATGAAACGATATGCAGTTTTATATTTTTAAATATTTGTTCTATTACTTACGTCACCTGGTAAGGCAGTATGAAGGTTTTATTAATTTGTATATGGTAACGTAATAGACGTGACTGCCAACAAGTTAACGATGGTCACGGGTTCAAATCCCAGGGCACACCTCTGACTTTTCGGATTAATTTCTACGTGAAATAAAATCCGCCAACTCGCACTAAGCAAGCAGGGTGGACTATAATATCTTCTTCTATAATATAAAAATGAATCACAAAAAGTGTTGGTAAGCGCATAACTCAACAACGCCTGGACCAATTTGGCCAATTCTTTTTTTAAATGGTTATTATTACTTTATTACTAACAAAAAGTAATGGCGTGCAATATTATTAGGAAAAACAGCATTTTGGTGCTGAAATAAGGGACGTAATATTGGATGGACAATAAAAAACGCTTAAAGTTTTTAATGTCAAAATTTCATAAGGCAATCTTTATATGTACATGTATATGGAGAGACGGGATATAATAGAGTGGAAGGTACGGGAGAGGGCTGGGATAGCTGACAGATTTGATAGGACGAAATGTAAATGCACGTTATAAGACGGGATGGATAATAAAAGAGAAAGGACGGGACGGATCGGGAAGAGACTGAACAGACGGATGAGACGGGATTGAGCCAGACAGTAGGATAGCTATGTCATGTTTAGGTATACAAGAGATTAATACGAAAAATAACATGTATTTGGTGTGGAGTGGAATCAAAAAATATATGCACCCAGGCGAAGCTGAGTCGGGCCGCTAGTAATAAATATAATTGACAAGAAATTATTAATGAACTGCTCTGATTTAAACCAACTTGTAAATTTTGTAATCACTACATTGTAAACTGGTTTTGAAAAGAACACTAGAGTTTCTTGCCCGTTCTTCTATAGTGAAAACCACTTTCCGAACCGGGTGGTAGATAAAAAAAAAGTGAATCTAAACGATGTTGAAAATTTTAATGATTCGATAAATTATTTTCATTTTTCATTCAAAGAGGGACCGCTGGTACTTCAAAAACGTAGATAAAAATGGCGGTGCCGGGCCACCTTTTTCTGCCCTCCTATTGGCTGACATTTGACAGGTTGTCCAACATACAAGAATTACTTAAAAAAGTAAAGAAAGAATAAACCGGTTAGGGTTATTTATTTCAACTCAAACTTGTTTTAAAAAGATATTAGCTAAATATACTTTCGGTTATGAAAGGAACTTATAGCAATTTGTTGCTAAATAATTAATTCAAACACTGATATAGGAGAGCTACCAACATTACAAGCAAGAAACTATATCTTCGTTTTACAAGACGTAAATGTATTACAGCGCTATTTTATAAATACTTTGAGCTCCCCACTATACACATCCCACTGCAGGGCACGGGCCTCCTCTACAATCGAGAGTACGATTGAGAGTGGTTAGGCCATATAGTCCACCACGTTGGCATAGTGCGGGTTGGCGGACTTTACATACCATAGAAATTCTTACAAATCGCTATGGTATGTAGGTTTCCACACGATGTTTTTCTTCACCGTTATGGAGCGTGGTGACCGACTAATAATCCAAATAGGCGTCCGAATAGTCAGAGGTATATCCCGATTTGAACTCAGTACCACTGTGAAGGTCCGTTTACCAATTGGCCACCACACATATCAATAAAATCAATGAAATCAATCAAACATGATACATCAGTAAAACCTAGTAAGCTCAGCTTAGAAAATATGAACCTTACAACAGACTGGTTAGAATCTAATTTAAGCCACACATCTTTGAGATTTTAAAGTTATACATTCACATAACTCACGCCTTTTTCCCAGAAAGGGTAGGTTGAGACGCTACCACAAAACACATGCGTCATGTGTCAACTTGTGTGTTCCGTCCCACGATGTGATAGAGGGCGACCCCATGGCCATATCGTACACAAATTCCTGTGTTTGTAAGACGCAAAAGTTTCTCGTAGTTCCTGATACCAGTGACCCAAGACTCGATCTTTGTGTGGGGTAGGACTATGTACGTGACTGTTGGGTGTATTTATTTCTTTAATATATTATTTACCATGTGGAGGCCTGGCTACATTCTGCACAGCGCCCTCTTGTAGACGTTTCCTGAACTCTGGTGATATTTTATCGTCAAAATGCTCTATCGCCATACTAGAAATGTCCCGCAATTCTTGCAGTACTTCATGAGCGCGCGGCGGCGTAGGAGACGTCTCTACTATGGCTAGGACGCGTTTTATTTCGTCTATCACCTGAAACAAGAGAGTATCATCATCATCATCATCATCATCATCATCGTAAACCCATTGCAATTGAATGCTGGACAAAGGCCTCTCCCATTAGGGCGGATCCAGCCTTCAAAAAAGGTTGTGGGCATGGCAACCCAAAAACCAACGAAGTGGAAGTCAGTGTATGATCTTAAAGATTTAACTCTGCGATTTTATTATATTGATGGTGTTATGGCATTTGATATATTATCAGTCTATCGATCGTATAAAAGAGTGGAATTATGACGAAATAAGTCCGTTAGGGTTGTGGGCATGCCCATCGAGCTCACTATGAATCCGCGCTTGCTCCCCCAAGATACACCACAAAATCCGATCTACTGCTTTGTACATCCAGTCACTGCCCGCCCTCTTGATAAGCCCTCTCTTAACTTACCTCCTTACGATAAGTAATTAAGTACACCAAAAGACTATGAAGTTATAAAATGTTTGCTTTTACTAGTAGTGAGAAGACGCCTGACCTTGTAAAAACGATACGTACTTCGAATGTTCGGACGCCGTACGTAATTACTTCACTATATAATGTGCCTAGATACTCCACAAAACGTTGCATTCCTCTGTCGTGCGTCGCAACCATAGACTTAGTTCGAAGAAAATTATAAAAGAAATTAGTATTTTATTACTTACTCTGGACGTGGAACATCCGAACATTCCAAGTTCGTATAGTTTTTTATGGAGTCAACCCCTGGATATTTAATCACTTACCTTTATCACCCTAAGTCACCTTAGGCCCATACTACTTATACTAAAAATATTGAAAGGTTTCACATTAATATTTACCTTGCCTGGTATGAAACAGCACAATCCATTATCAATGAACTTTGAGTAAGTCATATTGAGCATGGAAATACGAGTCTCAATTGACGTCAGAATATCGCTGTGACGAGACAGGGGGTGGTATCTGCAAAAACAATATTAACACCATGCAAATTAGACGTTGAAATACGTACAGGCTACAATGCCGGCAGTAGTTTCAATATAGAGGGGATGAAATGAAATGTAATAGGACTGAACAATTTTGATGCGGGAAAGAACGGGTTGCAACGAAATGGTCCGAGAAAAGCAACATAAAGGAAAGTAGTTAAGTTGAGTTTAAATATACTCGTAGAACAGCTAATACGCAAAATAATTTATGTGACATCCGGGCAATAATAATCAGTCGCAAAACTATAAGCGGCACTATGTGTTGTTTGACATGAAGACCAAAAGGTCTTCAAACAACACATAATGGAGGCCAGTGCCTCATCTGCCTATTTCACCATATGTCCTCTTAGGTCTGTACGAAGTTACAGGAGGATTTAGGAGTTAAGTTGCTAGGGTATTAGGATAACCTGATAACCGCTCAGCATAATTTTTATTTATTCTTTTTATTTCAGATTGTATGTTGACACGTTGAGGTCTTGATGAATCTCACTGTTTAACCCTCACTGTTTATCTCACTGTTTAACTGGTGCATTTGTTTCATCATCATCACCATCTCAGCCACAGGAAGTTCACTGCTGAACATAGACCTCCCCCAAGGATCTCCACATCGAACTGTTGGAAGCGGCCTGCATCCAGCGACTTCTTGCAACTTTAGCCAGGTCCGTCCACCTTGTAGGCGGGCGTCCGTCATTTCGCTTGCCTGTACGTGACCTCCACTCTAGAACCTTGCGGCTCCTATGGCCATCGGTTCTACGCGCCATGTGCCCGGTCCACTGCCACTTCAACTTGCTAATCCTATTGCATTTGTTTGCTAGTTGATAAATAAATACAAAGCTACGGAGTTATCAAACCTCTTACCTTCGTTCGGACTCTCGTCTTGGCAGCTGTGCCTTCACATTCTTGAGGGCCAGCGTGTGACGCCTCTCAATCATGAGGAAACCTCGGTTCAGCATACGCATGCAAATCTCATTGAATGCCTTTGATACCTGAAACAATTACATTTTTATTTATCATGGTGGTATGATATTATAGACGGGGTAGACTATAAGGCTCAGCTCCTTTCAATCGTACAAACGATTGTACAGGCCCCTGCCCTGCAGTAGCATAGGGGTGCGACTTCGTACATGTAAAACATTAAAAACAATTATTTCGATTCTAGCACCACGCTCTGGCGAGAACGGAAATTTATCTTATAATTAGTTTAAATCTAATTGTTAAATAGCGGAAGTGTACCACTCAACTAAGAAATATGTTTTGTATGTTGATATTATGAACTTTCTTGATATTAAAAACAATTTCAACTTGATATTGGTTAAAATTACACAGGTAACGAAAGATACACAATTTGAAATATTGAATTAACAAATACGAAATTTCGCGCGTTTGCCTAGTGCGCCCTTTGATGGCAAGTAGAGTTGCGCATCTATATCTGTATATAATTCTAATCTATGGTGGGCCGCTTATGGGCTGATACAGAATTCTGTGTCAGCCCATATACGTCCCACTGCAGGGCACGGGCCTACTCTACAATCGAGAATACGATTGAGAGTGGTTAGGCCATATAGTCCACCACGCTGGCCTAGTGCGGGTTGGTTGGTCGGCTTTCAGTTCATGAGATTACCGAATGTCAGACACCTCTTTCCTCTTCCCATACTTTTTCTTTCCAACTCCCCTCCCGATTTTATGGGCTATGAACGTTCATGGGCGGCAGTGATCGCCATCAGGTGACCTAATTGCTAGTTTGAAGATCCTATACAATATATATTTTTATAGCAATGAATGGAAAGGCGAGCCATGCCATTCGCCTGAAGGTAAGTGAGACGACCGCTCATGGACATGAAACAAAGCACTGCAACAACATGAATTACAAAGCACCGATTCGTGTTTCACATCTCAACATGTCCAGTAATTACTCTGGCTACAATATCCTTCAAACCAGAACACAAAAGTGCATTTACATTGCTGTCCGGCGGGAGATCATCTTGAGTTTTAAGACCGCCACTTGTACTTTTTTTTCTTTCATGTTTTCTTATTTTTATTTCTAACTGGTGTACAATAAAGAGTATACATAAATAAATAACAATTCTTTAATATTGTCGACAAAAATTCCGCCATAATAATTTAAATGTTTTTATGACTGTTTCTGACATCTACGCTTCGGTATCTATTACTAGGGTTACCTAGTAATAGATACCTAAATATAAATATGTTTATATGTAAACTGAAGCCTGTGTCGCATTACAATAGGAAGTTATTACAATAATGTAAACATATCTCAGTTTTCTTAAACTGGCATTATCTCTTAACAGCCTTCGTTGTTGTTGGTTAGACGCTATGACGACACAAAAGAACTCGAATTCGATTCGCGCACTGATCCAAATATTGTGCGATATACAAATATTAGATGTACAAATATTGGTTCGAGTCTGGTGTTCATGCGACCGAAGATCGTAGATTCTGATACCCACGACACAAGACTTGATTGTAGGGTGGGATCCCGGACTATGTATATGACTCTCGGGTGAATTAAGAATATATTTATTTTTAATATCACGCTATACTTATGTAAGACAATACGGCCGCTATATCAGCAGCATGCCGAGCTGGAAGACAAGTGATGCCTGCGTAGCTTTCGGCTTCCCTCAGGGTACCGGAAGGGGAGCTTACTAATTAATCACCAAAAAAATAATTTATTCCCAAACACTATGTTTATCATATCTGATATCTCAACTACAAGCCTAAGCTAACGCCCCTACTTATAGGGGCGTTAGCTTAGGGGCGTTAGATTATAGGGTAAAGTTCATAATGGTTTATAAATAACCTTATTTTAATTGCTTGTTACAAACTCACCTTATTTGGATGTGACATTTTTTATACAATAGAAGATATCCAACCATACTTGGATGTAATATTTTTTTATTATAATATTTATATTTATGTACTTATATGTTTATATGTCTATTTATTTCGTATATTATATACGGATGTGTGTATAGTATACATATATGTTATGTTGGTGTATTTTTGTTTAGTTGGTATTACTTAGTATTATTTGGTTTCCATTATTTATTTCGGATTTTTTTACATGTACAATAAAGATTTAAATAAATAAATAAACAAAATTAAGAAGATACAAGACTTGTGTCGCGAAATTCAGAAACTACGAGAAACTTTTCGCTCTTCCAACACCCACATACGAAGCAAATATTTGTGGCCCTGACAAACATTTGTCACGATGCGGAGATCGTAGCGCGATCTATTGTTTCACAGTTGGTTATCGTTGTTTGTTTGAACACGCAAATCTCAACCTTATTGTTAAAATTTAAAAATATTTAGTGTGTTGGATATCGAGGAGGGCTTTATACGAGTAGGTATAATATCACGCTATGACGAATAACAGCAGAAAATTAATGAAAAATGTTGTAAAAGCAGTTTCCACATCAAAAAGTATGTACTACCGAGTTAAGAATGGCTGGGCCACTAGACATACATACAATTTGTAGGAGCTGCACTGATTAATATTTCTTTGTTTCAGCCCCAAAGGCAATGTATGTTAGTAGTCATGTTATTCGATCATCACAGCTACATAGGTATATTTATAGGTAGGTATAGATATATTTCTCAACAAAGCTGATATGCAAATTACACATGCATGTTAAATAAAAATATAATGTACAAGGCAATATTGTCAGCTTGTTATTAAAACATATTTGCATACACAACAAGTATATGCATTACTCATGCTAATTTTATATTATAACTTATAGAAATCTTCTGTCTTGAATTATAGCATATCATGTTTACTATAAAAATATACTTTTATTTGCATAAGGGAAAAATGTTTTGTATTTAAAACTACAGGTTTATTTGGGCATAAATGACAAGATGATAATGTTATTTGAACTTCTTTAAGATATATCAACAGAGAAGGAATGACATCGCAGATTGTGTTAACATAAAGATTACAGTTTTATGAATCATTTTTAAATGTTTCTTAATTAATTTACTCTATTACAAAGGGCAAATTTTCCAGAAATGTACAGGAGTGAACAGAAATGAAAGAATTAAGGAGATAAAAAATTACAATTGTAATTGAAAAATTTCAATTTCACTAGAAAGTATAATTGCTAGTACATTATTACTTAATATATTTATTTAAGTATATGAATGTTTAAAAACAGATAGTTAGTCCACAACCCTATCCTGGTTGTTGCTCAACTTTATGAAAATTTTCAGCTAAATATCAGAAACAGGTTTTAAAACAAAATATTGCAACATAGTTATTGTGAATGAAAATTACCAATAAACATGTCCGTCAAACAAAATATGTTATGTTTGTATATTTTACTATTCAAGTTTTATTACTTTTTTTTCATAATGGTTTCTTAGATTTACGCGAATGTTACACATTGAAATAAGACTATTATTTACGGATTTTATCGCGGATTTAGTTTAATTTTTACATTTTTTGAATTCCCGACGTTTCGATCACTTTACAGTTTTACAGTCCGCCCCGTGACCACGAAAGCTGTAAAGTGATCGAAACGTCGGGAATTCAAAAAATGTAAAAATTTAACTAAATCCGCGATAAAATCCGTAAATAATAGTCTTATTTCAATACTCTTTTTTCATTTTTGTTGTCATAGAAAATTTTCTGCTTAACCTTTAAAGATTTCTACCCCAACTCGGGTGATGTGGTTTGTAAACAGCTGATAATTGTAACCTGTATTGGATTGTCTTTCCACCTCGAGTGTACGACTGATGGTGCACTTGCCAATATATCTATACTATACAGCAAAATGACTTGCTAAGATTCTGTTCACCGGCTATTATGAGATAGGTCTTTTATTACAGAAATGGTTACTGGGCAATATATTTTGACCAATCTACTACAATATAAATTTAATAAAAGAATCTTCCTACTTGGTATTTTTAGTTGCGTAGGTCTACATCTAGAGTTTTAGTCATCTTAATGTCATAGTACCTCATACTAGCCCTGAAGATGAATAAGCCTGGCTGAGTGTATGATTTAATAGATAAGTATTTGCACTACGTAGTTTATACGGGTGTACTCAGGAACCTCTTGATAACATAATTAGAATAATTAATAATTAACTGTAACCCACCAGCTATAAATAGACAACACCTAAGTACTGAGTACATGTACCAATTTATAGTGGTAACATAAATATAGTTTATCCTCTCTACAATGATTACATCAGTATCCCTTACGGTTAAAACATAAAAAATCTATAAATACATTTCATAAAATACATACCAATCGATTTTTAGCGATTTCATCGTAAGATAGATACGAGAATATATTCTCCACCATAACTACGGGTAGGCTTAGGAAATCCATTGTTTCTACAAAAGGGCCCCGGATCCAATTTGAGCACAATTTTAACACATGCACAAAACTAAAACAATGTTATTTTAATGTTTACACATTTGAAAACAAAGTAGTCGCGTTTCCCGATGTTTCTTTGGACGCCATCGACAAGAGCATCTATCTCTCTTGCGATTATTGATTTTTCATACGTTGGAAAGAATAAAAAGAAAATGCAGTACCTACACACAGTTCGATAAAATTAACTAGAAAGAATAGACCACACCACATCGAGGCACTACATGTTGCTTGTTATCAGCGACATCTATTATAAGAAACACAATCATACATAATTTAATCATATAAAGCAAATGTGCAAGTTAAGATAACATAACTAACGCGTTAATAAATATAAGTAATTATGCATTTTGACCACTAAAAAACCACATCGGGACATAATATTTACGGAAAATGTCCTTTCATCAATTAATTTCCCAATACACAGTAAATTTAAATATGTCCACAAGTAATTTAGAAAACAATTAAGAGATGGTGCTTCAGGCAGAGCAAATAGATTCTTTGCAATGTTTACTATCCAGGATACACAATAGTATTTTCCAATCTGTTTCCACGATTTTCTTATATAGTGGGACCAAACGATAACTCTCATCGACACACAAACCATGTGCTAGAAAACATTTTTGGAAAAAAAATTAACCCCTTTCAACCTCCAAGACTTTCAACTAATCCCTAACTTTTAATCGACGTCTAGAGAAATTACTCCATAAATCATAACGGCTTCAAAAGCTATGACTATGAGTAATAACATGCCATTTAACATGCATACATTTTCATCTGAATATTCAAGAATAATATTGAGTAATATTTGTTAGCAATAGATTGATAATCTTGGCTAGAGAAGGTCATGGAAGCAGTGAATTTATCATTTCAAGTTCATACATTGCGTTATAAACATCGATGTAGAATATAAGTCAATGGTTATAAACAACACGTGACGGCAATGATTATTTCAATTTTCACACGTGTCTTTAATGCCTGTCATTACATAATGTTATATCAAAAGTATAGTAAATTAAATGTATGTCCTCGAATTTGCTTGCCTGTTATAGAATATAATTTCTCCCGGGGAAACTGAACATCTTAAATCAGACTATATTTATTAATAAATATTTTTGCTTAAGAATTAGGCATTGTTCAAAAAATTAAGGATAGGCTCTACAGCATTTGGAGTATCAATAAGATGGTTTCATACAGTTATTATTCTACTCTTTGTAAAATAGCCGGGAAAATCGCGCCATCTATTTGATTTTTGCACATAATATATGGTCTATGTCGAAATTAAAATGTTTTAATACATATTCATGCATTAGCCAAAAGAAGTCTACTGCTGAACATATAACTATGTGCCCTGCCCATTGCCATTCCAACTTACTAATCCGCTGGGCTATGTCGTAGGGAAATCCCGAGCATAGCCCTCTCCATAGCTCGTCGAGTGACTTTGTGGCCCATAGTGAGAGGCCACGTCTCGGTGCCGTATGTCATCACTGGTGGGTGGGTGAAGGTATTTTGGACGAGAAGACGTTACGTAGCTTCCCGAACTTGCCTAATTCATATAAAATTAACTTAAATTTTTACTTAACGGTGTTGTGAATTTTTCTTTTTTTTTTACCAAACTTGCTGTCATACTACAAATATTATTTGTTATTTGTCAAATAAGCATTTTCAGAATCGTAACGCTCGACTCCACCCACATTACTTACGTCGGAATTCGAATCACTTTACGCACTCTATACCCTGTCCATATTATATTTATGTCACTGGTACCAGGAACGCAATAATACGATAGGTACATTTTTTATTTAAAATGTAAATAATGTAGATAACTTAGATAACTCCACAGTATCCGAAGACCCCCAGAGTCATGATATTAAAAAAACAGTTCGTGTCAATATGTAGGTAGTTTGCGGGCGTCTTATATATACTTCATACATAGTTAAAGGCCGGAGTTTATAGGGTTGAACTTAATGGATATCTGCGTACCACATCGAAGGACCAATTTACAGTCGCACTACAAACATGAGTAGCACAGACTAAGAAGAGTAAAATGAGTAGGTAATTATACTAGAGAAGACTGCCAACAAATTGTTAGAACAAAGTGGTACCAAACATTGAGATATTATACTAGAGGGGACACTGCAAACAAAATATTTGTAACAAAATGAAGGGTACATTCTCTTTTCTCTGTCACGCCTACGAAGTAACATATCTTCCCTCTCGCTTCAATGTGTACCCTTGTGAACGCACCATACGCAGAGATTTTGTTCCCGATGTCCGTTCTAGTATAATACCTCAATGGGTACCAAACCACTATTTCTGCTTCTATTTCACTCTACGCAGTTATATCCTCTTCCTCTCGTTTCTTTGAGTTCCCGCGGTCCTGGTCAAGCGCGGATCCACCGTAGTGGGCACGATGGACATGCCCACAACCCTAACGGACACGGTCACACTTCCATATATATTGAGATCGATAGACTGTTAATATAATATCAAATGCCATAATATCATTAATATAATATGAGTTAAACCTTTATTGCGTATAACGATCATGAGCAAGATCATAGGCAGTCTCCCACTTCGTTGATTTTGCCCACAAACTTTTTTGAAAACTGGATCCGTTGGTCCTGGCTGGTACAAGTGGTATATGCACTACGCGCTCAGATTTTGTTCGTGAAGCCTGTGAATTGTAGTGGAATACCCACAGAGTACTTTGCCTACCTCAATAAATAAATACCTTATCAATAAATAAATAACACGCAACAGTCACGTATGACCCCACACTAAGATCGAGTCTTGTGTCGTGGGTATCAGGAACTACGAGAGACTTTTCGGTCTCACAAACACCCAAAGAAATATTTGTGGGCCGCATAAACATTTATCTTGGTGCAGGGATCGAACCCGCGGCCTCTCGTTTCACAGGCGGCGTCTAAACGCCTGTGCCACGGAGGCTGTCAATGGTTGCGCTTATGTTGCCTTGACGTCCTATGGCCCTTTTACCCCTTTCGGTTTACTTATTTATTCAAATATGTATAAGTGGACTTAATGCCTAAAGCATTCTCTAACAGTCGAATCTGAGGTGATGCAGAGTTGAGAAGAATCCTCATAAATTATTTTACAATGAAAATATTAGTAGGCATTCAATTTATTTTATCGGACCGACACATTGTTTTACATTGTTGAACACACCCAAATTGTTTTATCGATAACATTTTCCAGATAAAACTATTTATAGATAATATGAAGCCTAATAAACGTGACGGGTATATTTAGGTCAGCCGAGTTTCGTGGTGTAAGATTCAGAACCATTTTTATTTTTATTGTAATGAATGGCGAGACGAGCAAGCCGTTCGCCTGATGGTAAGCGATACGACCGCTCATGAACAGTAGCAACATTCCACTGCGCTCGCCATCCTGAGACATAAGATGTTAAGTCTCAATATGTCCAGTAGTTACTCTGGCTACAATGTCCTTCAATCCGAAACACAACAATGCATTACGCAGTGTTGTTTCACGGTAGAAATAGACATTGCGGTGGTACCTACCCAGATGGCCTCTCACATATGAGAGACCTACCACCAGTAGAACAACAGTAACAGTAACAGTTTTTTAGATATCAAATAAAGCAGGGATAAAAAAAATATGTGACCATGCATCTCTATGACCTATGGTGTTGCAGATATTCAGGGCGGGCGTGATCACCTATCGTTAGGTGAACAGCATGCTCGTTTACCCCCAATATTATAAAAAATGTTGCAAGTTTTCAACTTTATGAATTGGCACAGTTTGTTAGACGCCGACTGTGAAACTAGAGGCCGCGGATTCGATCCTCGCACTGAGACAAATGTTTGGGTGACCCACAGGTATTTGTTACGAATCTGGGTTTTATGACACCGGAAAGTCTCTCGTAGTTTCTGATACCCACGACACAAAACTCGATCTTAATGTGGGGTTTGGATTATGTAAACGTAAACAGTATGTATTACAAACAGAGAAAATATGAGTCGAAATTGTTTTAGATACAACCATCCACCACCGAAAACAAAATCGTAATGGCAGCGGGTTTTATCCCCGAATCAAGATAAATAATTCACTTTTTTATGTTTTTTGAGTGATTTATGGTCGCCCTGGAGACCATCGCAATGGAAACGGCACATACATACGTAACACCAAATAACTTTTATTAATAAAAAAACATACAATAAAATTTAACTTGTGGGGAGATCACAGTGTTTTTTTCTAACATGAAAACGCAATGACGTATTATATTTAGTTGCGAACGGGCAAACTTCACATTTAAATCTCTTCTCTGAAGAGTGTTTATACTTATGCTGCACCAAATTTGCTGGCAGTATCGTGGCGTAATCGCATTGATCGCAAGTATACCTTTTACGACCTGTCGCATGCGCTTCTTCGTGATATTTCAAAATGTACTTATTCATACTTTGAAAAGGGCATTGTGTGCACTGGAATTTAACGCCTAAATCTGCATGTTTTCTTTTGTGCTTCTCCATTGCCAATTCGTAGAAAGTCTTGTACCTGCATCCATTGAAGTCACATCGGAGGGTAGTTGCATTTTTATGCCTCAGAGTGTGTTGTGTTAGACTCAATTTGGAGGTAGTTTTAAAATCGCAGTATTTGCAAGCCATTTCGACTGTCTCTGTGTGTTTTGCTTTTATGTGCTTTTGTAATTCTGTGATAGGTATGATTTCACCGCACATTTGGCATTGGGATTCCTCTATAACATGATGGTTTTGCTCATAGTGAAGTTTTAGCTGTGGCCAGGATATATAGGCCTCTGAGCACTTTGTGCACTGAAAAGAGTCTTTAGAGTCAATCTCCTCCTTTTTGACTTCGAGCCATTCAGGGTTTGGTTCTTCTGGCTCAGCATGCATTATATTAACATGACGGGACAATTCAAACTCATCTTTGAACATCTCAGGGCATTTCTCACACTTTTGTAAATGTGCGTTAATAATTCTCTGTGATGGGTGCTTTATTATAACATGCCTTCGATAACTCTCTTTAGCTTTGAATGTTTTATTACAATATTTACAAGTATATGAAACCTTGAGGTGCACTTTCATTAAATGAGGTTTAAGTTGCCGTTTCTCATGGAACCCTTCGTTGCAAATGTTACAGAATACAGTCTTAGGTCTATCTATTTTGTGCGTGCATCGTAAATGCTTGGCAAGACCGCCTTCAGAAGCGAAAATTAGACCGCAAATAGAACACTCTTTGATTAACTGTATGTGCGTGTGATTCATATAATGTTCTCTAGATTCGAACTGTTTGTTGCAAATGTTGCATTGCACTTTCCTGTCATGTTTTCTTCTTATATGTCGCTTTAAGCTTTCTAATTTATCGTAGGATAGGTTACATATTCTGCATTTGAGCCGGAACGCCTCTTTGAGGGCATTGTGCTTCCGTCTCATATGCAATTTTAAGTAATTCAACGATGTGAACATAAGAGGGCATTCTTTGCAAGTGATTTCTCCAGTTTGCTCATTCCTGCACCCTTCTATGACTTCAGGACTCATATTCTCTGACTTCACCATTGGGTCTTCACTAACCTTATGTTTTCTTTGTATGTGCCGTACATATGTCTCTCTCTTTGTGAATGCTTTAGGGCAGAACGGGCAGCTGAACCATTCGTTAGACACTGGTTGGACTCCTGAATGCTTCCTTTGTATGTGTACAACAAGACTCCTGTGTTTATCGTATGTCAATCCACACTCACTACACACATAATTGAAGGAGTCTGCAAATGCTCCGTGCTTTCTTCTCATATGCATCCTTAATCTGGCAGCACCTTTAAACACTAAAGCACAAATATCACACGTATGCTCGTCTAAGTCATCTGGCGGGGCGTCCGGTCCATGTTTCCTCTTAACATGAGCTACAAGACTATTCTTCGTCTCATATGACATACCACAAATATCGCATACATGTTTGAATGACTTCCTAAACACTTTATGCTTTCTCTTCTGGTGCATGTGAAGAGTTTTGTTAGATTTAAACACTAGATGGCACACTTTGCAGATGTGCGACTGGTACGGTTCAGGTTTGACTTCTGGGGCGGGGTAATTGAGCAATTTCTTTTCGTTGATGACGTTTTCGAAGGTAAGTATCACTGCCTCATGGCTTTGGTCTTCCACTTTGATGGCTGGCTCGGGCTGGCTCTCCTCGCTGTGGGTTGCCTCCACCAATAGGCCTTGGTTGTCGGAGAACTGAAACACAAGAATAACAAGAATAATTGTAAAGTATTGCAACAACTGTAAATTGATAGGGGGTGTGCTTGGATATGTTTTAGGTTAATTAACAAAACGAAGCCGGATTATAGTTATGGTGACTGCAGACATAACGCAACCAAACATTTTTATCATGCAATAGCCTTCTCGCGTCTTTGGATACTCTTTCTGGACCTAATTAAACTATGCTGTGCATTGTAGCCAATAAGTTGTGACAGTTGAAAGAAATAGCAGAGGCAAAGTTCAATATAAAAAATGATAATTAACATAACATTATCAACTACTTTTACTATCTTGACGTAATCAGCACTCATTTAAATGGAAAGTAAAACAATGTATGGAACTGTGCACTGGTGTCAATTTTAGTATTGTTAAAGCTTTAAATCGTACTGTCGACTGTACAAGAGGCCCGTGGCCTACAGTGGCAGGCACATATATGGGCTGATACAGTACGGTAAAGCTTTACAGAGGTATAAGAGTGGTCCCAAACATTAAAAGATTATTACCTAATGTTTCTTATTGCTGGGAATGGTGATTTAAAACCTGGTATTGTGATATGTAAAATGGAAACAGACAAATGCAAGGGATATTGTTGTTGATACATTAATTGAACTAGAAAAAATCGGCCTTGGTGGCATAGCTACTATGGTATAATTACAAAGCCTCGGATTTTATTCCTGGGTTGACAAAGTAATAGTGTAAAAATATGTATGTAAAATGTATAAAACTTACATCATTAAAATTCAACTCCACCTCAATATCTTCAACTTTAATAGTAACCTCGGGGTCTAACGCTAATGTTGGCACAGCGGGAAAATGATTTGTCTCCAACTCTAAATCTTTGAAAGGGTCTTCTTGCTTTTTCTTCTTTTTTTTCTTTTTCTTTTTGAACTCATATGACATCTCCTCTTCAGGTAGGAAAGATGTGGGGTCCCTCCTCGCAATTTCATCTTCCTTCTTTATATCTTCGATTTTTATCGACATGGCTTATCTGCGGAAACAAGTACATAGCATTTTAGCTTTCAATCGGTTATTTTATTGGTCAATCTTTTTTTATTGTACTGAATGGCGAAACGAGCATGCCGTTGGCCTGATGGTAAGCGATACGACCGCTCATACACAGTAGCAAAACCAAACATTACTGGTGGTAGGTCTCTCATATGTGAGAGGCTGCCTGGGTGGGTACCACCGCAATGTCTATTTCTCCCGTCAAACAGCAGTTTAAATGCACTGTTGTGTTTCGGATTGAAGGATATTGTAGCCAGAGTAACTACTGGACATATTGAGACTAAACATCTATATGTCTCAGGATGGCGAGCGCAGTGGAATGCCAAGCATTGCTTTGTAATTCAAGGTGTTGTTTGGTTTTGCTACTGTTCATGAGAGGTCGCATCGCTTACCATCAGGCGAACGGCATGCTCGTCTCGTCATTAACAGCAATAAAAATAAAAAAAGCACCCTGAATTACAAAGGATAGCTGGAAATTCCAGTGCTTTAAGTCTAATGTGTGTGTAAGTGCGTGGTGGCCTGTTGGTAAACGGACTAGACGCGACTGCCAACATGTTCACGGTGGTCGCGGGTTCGAATCCCAGCGCACACCTCTGACTTTTCGGAGTCATGTGTGTATTGATAGTCAATCACCACGCACTAAAACGGTGAAGGAAAACATCGTGAGGAAACCTGCATACCATAGCGATTTATAAAAAAATCTATGGTATGTAAGAATATTGCTTGTGACAAACACAGAGGCACCTGGACGGTAGTTATGGGTGACTTCAATGCCAAAGTAGGATCAAAACTCCCTTCCGACACTCACAATATTCTAGGACCATATGGCCTAGGTACCAGAAATGACCGTGGTACACGACTACTACAGTTTGCCTTTGGCCAACATTTCTTTGTAAACAATAGTTTCTTCTACAAGAGACCCCATCGTCGTTGGACATGGTTATCTCCTAACGGCCGCACTAAAAATGAAATAGATTATTGCCTCTGTTCTAGTAAACAAATAATTAACGTCGAAGTACTAAATAGCCTAAAATTCAGTTCAGACCATCGCCCTCTGCGTATAAAAATAAAATTTAATTTTAAATTACAAAGAATTCTCAGGGTTACAAATAGTATCAAACGACTAAACAGATCTACCCTAGTAGCTAACTTAGAACAATTCATACTGGAATTGAAAAACGCTTTTAATACACTCAATACGGATACAGATAATGTTAAAACTCAATATAATAATATATGCCAAAGTTTAAACAAAGCAAGTCAAAAAATAAAATCAATTAAAAACAAACACAAGAAACTTAGCTCTTGGACACTTAAACTAATAGATGAACGTCAGACATTAAAATTTGGTACACCTGAATACACCGTAAAGGACAAACAAGTAAAACGAGGTATACGCAAAGATATCCGACACTATAATATGAAACTGGTAGAAACAGCTCTAGAAACCCATCAATCTCTCAAAACTGCTATGAGAAATACACAAATAGGAAAATCGCCCATCAGATGCCTGACATACAGGGTATATCAAGACTGCTACCGAAAACGAAGCCGGGTGGTAGTTTAAGCGACTTCAGACACAATGCAACAGAAAAAGTTGAAAAAAGACGTGGCAATCTTTTTTTTGTTATTTTTTTCCTATGGCCATAGTTGGGTGGTAAATTCATTTTTTTCCTAAAATAATAGAGTATACCCTTTTATTTATAAATACTCTAAGGTATAAAAGAGTTTAAATTATTATTTTAGCAAAAACTATGGATTTACCACCCAAAAATGACGATATTTAAAAAATCATAAAAAATAATTGTCGCGTTTCTTTGCGAAATTTTTAGATGCATTGTGTTTGTAGTCACTAAAACTACCACCCGGCTTCGTTTTCGGTAGCAGTCTTGAGATACCCAGTATAATAATGGCAAAAAACAAGGGGATCGCGATATAATTTTGAATATTTGCACCGAATACTATAAACGTCTTTACCATAGTAACGACCCATTATCCCAATCAACCAACAACGTATATCATTATAATGAGGACATTCCAGCTATATCTGGACATGAAGTCCACCGAGCGCTAATAAGCATGAAATACGGAAAAAGTCCAGGTGAGGATAGCATTACCACTGAGGCCTTAAAAATCGGAGAAAATGTTCTTTTGCCATCAATTACAAACTTATTTAATTCTATCTTACAAACTGGTACCTTCCCCGACAAATTTTGCCATTCAAATATAATACTCATCCATAAGAAGGGAAACAAAGCGGATTTAGACAACTACCGACCCATTAGCCTTGTGTCTCATCTTTACAAAGTCTTTATGAAAGTACTCGACAACAGAATTTCTAAGACACTGGACCTACACCAAACACCAGAACAGGCAGGCTTCCGCCGAGGTCTGTCCACTATTGACCATCTTCAGAGTCTCAATCAGATCATCGAGAAACATCACGAACACGAGATTCCACTTTACTTAGCTTTCATAGATTATTCTAAAGCCTTTGATAGCCTTACACATTCATCCATATTCCACGCTCTAGAAAACCAAAACATTGATGCAACATACATAAACCTATTAAAAAACTTATTAAATTTTAAATTTTACTGGTGGTAGGTCTCTCATATGTGAGAGGCCATCTGGGTAGGTACCACCGCAATGTCTATTTCTCCCGTGAAACAACACTGCTTAAATGCACTGTTGTGTTTCGGATTGAAGGACATTGTAGCCAGAGCAACTACTGGACATATTGAGACTTAACATCTTATGTCTCAGGATGGCGAACGCAGTGGAATATTGCTACTGTTCATGAGCGGTCGTATCGCTTACCATCAGGCGAACGGCTTGCTCGTCTCGCCATTCAATGCAATAAAAAAAAAAAAAGAAAACATATATCATAAAAGCACAGCATCCATAAAACTACACAAACACGGACAATCTTTCCCAATTCGCAAAGGAGTCAAGCAAGGAGACCCGCTCTCACCTAAACTCTTCAATGCTACCTTAGAAGAGGTTTTTAAAAAGTTAAGAAGATCCTGGGAAGGGAGAGGCATTGTTATCGGAGAGAGAAGGTTAACAAACCTTCGTTTCGCCGACGACATCGTGCTTTTTTCCTACACAGCTACAGAACTGGGCTCCATGATCATAGAATTAAGTAAAGCCAGCTTCGAGGTCGGACTGAAGATGAACATGTCAAAGACCAAACTAATGACCAACACCAAACAGCACAAAATAGACATCAACGGTACGGATTTAGAATACGTCCATGAATACATATATCTGGGCCAGTTGGTTTCCTTCCAGGCGCGGCAGGAAAAGGAGATTGTGCGCCGCACCGAAAATGCTTGGAGGAACTATTGGTCCATGAAAGACCTGATGAAGGGAAACCTTCCCCTCTCCCTAAAGAAAAAACTTATGGATGTATGCATCCTACCGGTCTTAACATACGGTGCGCAGACTTGGTCTTTGACAAAAATTCAGAAGTCCGCCCTCGGAGTATGTCAACGAGCCATAGAGCGCAGTATGCTAGGGTTAAAGTTGGTGGACCACGTTAAAAACAGTGTATTGCGCTCTAGGACTCAAATACTAGACGTTGGGAAGAAAGCAGCTAGCCTGAAGTGGAACTGGGCAGGTCACATATGCCGCATGCCCAACGAACTGTGGGCAAAAACAACAACTTTATGGAAACCATCAAAGACGCTGAAACGTCGCGGTAGGCCCAGAAAAAGATGGCGAGACGAGCTGGATAGGTGGGACAGAGATTGGCAAGATCGAGCCCTGGACCGGGACGAATGGAAGGAGGGTAGAGAGGCCTTTGCCCTGCAGTGGGACAGCGTAGTCTGATGTATGTATGTAAGTCCGCCAACCCGCACTAGGCCAGCGTGGTGGACTATATGGCCTAACCACTCTCAATTGTAGAGGAGGCCCGTGCCCTGCAGTGGGACGTATATGGGCTGATACAGATGTCTAATATTTCCAGTCATTAATCTGGATACAATGTCCTTCAACACAAAATGCAACAGTAAATTTAACACTATTATTTGGCGGGAGAAATAGACATTGAGGTGGTACCCACTCACGAAGCCTCTCACATATCGATGCACGCAAAACTTAGGAATACCATATCTTTAATCATAACATTTTAAAATAAAACCTTACATTTTCACGCGGTAATTCAATGTGGTTTTTTTTTATGAATTAAATTATATACAACATATACACATTTTTTGAGATACGACAAAATCGCTTTCCTGCGTCGATATGAAAAACCTACCACCAGTAAATCTATGCAGTATCCAAAGTACTGTTTGAATAAGTTGATAATAAATAATAGGCATAATAGACAACACATGTGATTGCCAATCAGAAAATTCCTGTAAGATGGTCTATTACAGTTAGGAAGTCTGTCCATTATTCTAACAAGAATAGAGGATTTCTTTTTAATTATTCTTTTGAGATGTAATTTGAGAGAAGCCTATACTTAGACCCTACTGGCTGTAGATGACAATGATAACTTTATTTTTCTAAAGCAATTCCCTAAAATAACCATTATCATCATTGTCCATATTTTCCTGATTTTTAACTATTTACAGCTACTTATACTACTCGCTTATTTACCCAAGATACAGGCATTACCTAGTTTGCGGACACTTAATATTTTTTGTAATGCTCAACACTGATATGCCAAATACTGTTAACGCCCGAATACTGGAACGCCATTTAAATAATAAGTTGCTCTTAACAGCGCACGGCCCACTTAGCCAGTACATTTAATCGGGATTAACGTAGTTAAGCGCCATTTATATTTAAGTTGCGTTCCAGTATTTGGGCGTAAGTGTCATATTTATAGTTTTGTTATACCTTTATTTAGATTTTTTTTGGGCAATAAATAAACATTTTTATTATTATATTATTATTATCTCAGCGACAAGAAGTCCACTGCTGAACATAGGCCCCTCAAGTATCTCCACATCAACCTGTTGGTAGCGGCCTGTATCAAACAAGTTCCTTTAACTTTAGCCAGGTCCTCAGTCCACTATGTAGGCAGTCAAAAAAATTTTAAAATAATTGACACAAATTGTGCAATATGTAAAATGTTCATGATACACGGGCACTTCAATATTTACTAAGAAAAATATCTGTTAGACTATATGCAGAAAAGAAGCTACTAATTACTGATATAAGTTTAGTTTTCACGACAGTTTGATGATATAAATTTTGTTGCAACTTATTTTATTTCTTCTTCTTCTTCTTTTAAAAGTTGTATGGCTCCATCGGAATTCGATGATTTTGCCAATGTCGAAGTAGGGCAAGAAAGAGGAATAAAACTGGCGTGGTGATCAGTATAAATTTAATCTGTTGTAGTATTTACTGGTATTGCCCGGTGTTTATAGAGTTGTAGTTATCTGAAATATACCAAACACCAACTACCATAAGACAGCACACATATATAAAATAACACATGTATTAAAAATATAATAGTACTTCAGGGACAAACACAAAGAAAGGGAAACGAATACAGGCGATGGTTACAATTGGATTTGGTTAATTCTAATAAATTTGAAAAAGGCAATGTTCATAGAATCGTTACTTAAAGTTAAAACAAATGGGATATTAATTGGACGAGGAACATCTACAGGGATAAGGTCGTAAAGAGGAGCCAGTAGTCTAGGACACGAGAAGAATAAATGCTCGAGAGTGCCTTCCTCTAAGCCACACTCACAAAGAGAGTGGTCTCGAACTCTAATTTTTGCTAAAAATACTGGGGTACAAACAAATCCAAGTCGTAGTCTAGTTATAGTTGATACAAGAGCTTTACTCAGGTATTTGTATTTATTAAACCAACATTTAGGCGGAATTGTAGGTTGTATGCTACCATAAAACTTCCCTTTGATTAGATAAGACCTCTGCCATAATATATTCCATTTTTTAATCATAGAAGGTTTTGCAAGACATTGAAGATCTCGAGGAAAACTACTGAAATACTTCTCGCTACCCCAATGGATTGAAGCCCTAGCAATAGCGTCTACGTTCATATTGCCTATAATTCCGGAGTGGCTAGGTATCCATCCTAATGCTACTTGAATTCCTGAACAATGACATTTGTACAGGAGTTCTTTGATTTTTAAAACAAGGGGAAAATTTGTGCGTGAGCGGAAACAACTTTTTGATAGATCCTGCAGACAGCTCAGAGAATCAGAGAGGACGATTGACTTATTTAAATTATGGGTTAAAACGTAAGATATTGCTTCTAAGATAGCTATAGCTTCACCTGTAAAAATAGAGCTATATGGTGAACAACGAAAGTTTAAAATGACTTTAAATTTAGGAATCCAGACCGCGGCACCAATGTTGAAGTTTTCGGAAGATTTTGAGGCATCTGTATATATGGTTAGCCAATCTTGCCAATTCTCAGCCAGGATAGCATTAAGTTTGACATTGGCAGCAGGATCATACTTAGCTATACCTAGGTTTAAATTGATGTTTGGTTTGAATATTAAAGATTCATACGAGACTTCGAACAACGGATTAATGTTGGATTGAAATGTTGGGATATGTAGACTCTGAAAATTATTGAAACTGTTAACCAGGAGAGGGGGCACTTTATGGGACCAGTATTGGGAAGAGGCGATTAAAGCCGAAAGTGTACGGAGAAGGGAGATAAGGGGATGTGACTGAATTTGGATAACATTGAAAAAAAACCTATCCGAAAGGAATTGTCTGCGCAAATGTAGCGGGGGGTCTAAGCATTCCACTTGCAATGCATTAGTGGGAGAACATTTCATGGCACCCGTGATGATTCGTAGGCTTTTAGCCTGGATTTTATCCAGCTTAGCAATTGCAGTTTTGCTGCACGGCTCCAGGAGGAAACAAGCATAATCGAAGTGGCTTCTCACGATGGCGTTATACAGAATTTTTTGTGTGGATGGGTGTGAACCCCATCGAACACCAGAAAGAGCTCGTAGTATGTTGACCCCCCGTTCACACTTTTTAATTATATATTCAAGATGGTGGATACCTGATAATTTTGAGTCGAGTAACATGCCAAGAAATTTCACCTTTTCTACAATAGCTATGGGTTCGTTATCTACATGAAGATTGATATCAGGAACGCAGCGTTTGCGGGAAAATATTACAGCATTACATTTGGGAACAGATAAACTTAGACCATGATCTGTTAACCACTGGTTTAAGTAATGCAAGGCTGAGTTAATGTGAGTAGAAGCAGCAGGAATAGATGGAGAATTATAATAGAGGAGAATGTCATCTGCATATTGCAAAGTTTTGCAGAAACAATTCGTTGATGTGTCTAAATCATAAGTGTATAGGTTATACAAAATGGGACTCAGGACGGAGCCCTGAGGAAGGCCCTTCCATATCTGACGGGACGGGGTAAGAGAGCCTTGATGGCGAATTCGAATAGAACGGGTCATTAAGAGGTTGCATATGAAGGTGGTCAACCTCACAGGGATGTTCAGATGATGCAACTTTTGCCTGAGCAGTGGAAGTATGACATTATCATATGCGGATGCTATATCCAGAAATACCCCTATGACACTTTCATTCTTCGAAAAGGCAATCCGTATATCAGATATGAAAATGCTTAAGCTGTCCAATGTTCCCTTACCTCTACGGAAGCCAAATTGGTATTTGGACAATAAACCCCTAGTTTCTAAAAACCACTCAAGTCTGTTTTTAATGAGATTTTCGGTGATTTTGGCGAGAACCGAAGATAAGGCAATGGGCCTATAAGAGGCAGATTCAATAGGGTTCTTACCCGGTTTTAAAATTGGCACTACAATTTGGGACTTCCAAGAGTCTGGAATTATACCAGAGTAAAAGATGGAGTTGATGAGATTAAGGAGGTATTTTTTACTGGAGGGAGGAGATTTGCAAATAAAAGAATACGGAATACCATCTATTCCTGGGGCAGAATCCCTACAGTGTTCTAAAACGCTCGAGAGTTCAGACAATGAGAAGGGTTCATCAAATTTATCAGGAGGTGAGGGAAATGAGAGGTCTATAGGAGGAAAGCAATCTATATTTGGGACGAAAGGAGGAGCTAATTTGTTAAAAAAATCTTCCAACCAAGAGCTGGAATCATTGGAAGCGATATCATCGGTATCAACATAAGCTCTGCGAAATCTCTTAATTTTTTCCCAAACGATTGAAGCAGGTGAGCGTGGAGAAAGTGATTCACAAAAATTATACCAACCAGATCTCTTTTTTCTAGCTAATAATCTACGAGTCTGAGCAGAAATCTTTTTAAAGTTTAAATAATTGGGCATATTAATATCAGCTGCATATTTATCCTCTGCTTCTTTACGTCTGCGGACGCTATCTGTACACTCGGCATCCCACCAAGGTGGAGACAGCCGAAACTTGCCTTCACATCTTTTTAAAGGGATGCATGCGTCAGCCGCGTGAATAAGACAGCTAATAAAATAATTATATGATTCCAATGAATTTGATTGTACAATTTCAGGGAGTGTTTGTATTTCTGAGTCTAATAAGGATGAGAATTTATCCCAGTCAGCTTGAGGTAATCGGTATTTTAATAGAGGGGGAATGGGAGGCTTTGGAGAATAAGAGCTATGGGATGTAATTAGAATGGGGAAATGATCACTCCCACACGAATTTGGGAGGACAGTCCAGGAAAGGATAGATGCCAAGGAGGGGGAAGCTAAAGAGAGATCTGGAATACTAACGTTTTGAAGTGGCGACGTTCTACGAGTGGCAGAACCATTGTTAAGTACACATAAATTAATATCCTCTAAAATTTCAAGCAGGGAGTAAGAGGATATGTCATTGCTACTTGAGCCCCATAAGGAGTGCCGGCAGTTGAAGTCTCCCAACACCAATAAGGGACCAGGGATAGAAGAAAGGATAGATTTGAAATCAGAAAACATATTGACATTGGGGTGAGGAAAATATACAGAAACAAATGATATGTTAAAGGCTCTAGCAGCTACAACTTGAAAGTTAGGTGTGGGATGAGGAATGGGAATTTGGTTAAAAGTTACAGATCTACTTATTAAGAGAGCACAGCCGGCTCGACCATCATTTCTGTCGCTCCGGATACATGCAAACCCTGAGACCCTAAAACGGGAATCAGGCCTTAACCATGTCTCCGAGATAGCCAGTATAGATGGGTTATGTTGGTTTAATAAATTAAGCAAATCACTTTTTCGCAGACGGATACTTCTACAATTCCATTGAAGTATTTTGTAACCTATGTTTACTAATCCACGAGTTTAAGAGTTCTTCAATCAGTGTAAGGACATTGTTCGGTACAGCATCACTGAATTTAGAGAGAATATTAATAAGGGAACAAGTGAGAAGTTCGATCAAATTATCATTTGGTGTAACACATGGGGTGGTCTCAATATGTGGGTTGTTCAAAGCACATCCATTAGGTTGAGAAGAGGAAGGAGAACTGACAATGTCTTGGTGTTTTTTAATATTGTATGTTTTGCCCAAATCTGGCTTGGGACGAGGAGAGGAAAGAATAGTTTTTGTATATGATTTAAGAGGAGAATTTGGAGACATAGGTTGAGTCATAGTTGAGAGAAGTGGAGGGGAAGTTTGGGGAGCGAATGTGTAGTTGGGCTGTGGAGGATGCCAATTGTCTGTAACCTCCGAGTATAATCGTTTTGAATAGGGGAATCTAATTGCAGCTTCTCGGTAGCTAAGGTTTTCTTGGGACATAATCATTTTTATAGCCCTTTGTCTAGAGTGTTCGGGGCATTTATAGTCTGTTGCCTTATGTTTACCACCTCTGCATAGGAGGCAAGTAACCATAGAGTCTGGAACATCACAATTAACCCCATTATGGGGTTGTGCACAGCGAAAACACCTGGGTTTTGATCTGCATTGTGCCTGAATATGTCGAAAGCGGAGGCAATTATGGCATTGGATGGTTGGGAGATGATAAATGGATACTGGAAGGGATGCACTGTAGCAATAAATTTTGTCTGGTAGTATTTGACCAGAGAATGTCAGCACAACCGTGGAGGAAGGAGACCAAGTTACACTGTTGTCACTTTTATTTTTGTAATTTAACCTCCTTGCTTTAATCACTTCACCACAGTTGGAAGGTGTATTGATGCCTAATACTAATTCCTCTAGAGACCAGTCCGTTGGAATGTCACGAACAACACCCATACGTGTTACCTGAAATCTTGGGATGAAGGCTTTGTAACCATTTTTATCCAAAATCGGGTCATCCACAAATTTATTTGCAGCTGTAGCAAGTTGGAACTGAATAGATATTTTGTTACGGCCCAATGACTTGATTCCACCTTCTACTATTCCTTTGATATTATTTGTATGTAAGAATTGTGCAAATTTTAATGTTTTCAAAACAGGGGCTGTATTATGTTCCGTCACAGACCTTGAAACTAAGACAGTAAACGGACCTTTATCAGTGGAATTGTAGTACATATTTACATTATTGTCAAAACCTGGCTTGCAAAACACCGATTGAATCGAGTCTGCTGGCGACCTATTCTTCTTAATGTCATTTAGCACGACTGGTTCAGGATTAGCCGAACGCTTTAAAATTGACCTAACTGGAGGGATCGGATCAGATGGATTTTCCTGGTGTATTGACATTTCAATGTCAGGAGGAGGACCCCCGACCCCATCAGGGGGCTCTTCGGACATCATTTAGACAATATGTTAGGTTATAAACTGCATAAATAATAAAACAATATTATATATATAAGTTATTATTAGCTTACCCAATTTAACACACACAATACGTTAAAGGACACAAAACTATAAACGATAATAATAAAGGATTAAACAGGAATAGACGGGATGAACAAGAGATTTAAAAAGTTAATGCACACTTTACAACCTCTAAGCTTACCCTCAATTTAGTTTGATTCTATTTTATTTCTCTATGTGAAAATTTGTAATAAGAAAGAAAGAAAGAAAGAAAAGTTTATTGTTGGTACAAAATATACAAAAGCATAATAAACAAAAATAATAATAATAATAACAACATTCCAACTCAGAACATAGAAATATTAGGTATTTACAAAAAATATATATTATTTAACCATATAATGAATAACAGAAAGACTATAACATTCTGTTACTATTTGTGCCAACAACAGGAACCCTCATTCAGCTTATTACTGCAGCACAGCATAAGCAGTACCACAGCACTGATTTTCAATGAGGGACCTTAGTGACATCCGGGCACTATGTTGGTGTTAAGATTAAAATCAGTATAGGTACTTGTACATATATTTTAGAAAAGACTGATAATTTATGCAAAATAAACAGTAAACATAAAACATCCAGACACAAAAAAATATATATATATATATATAATGATGATTACCAATTCATATTATTGATAATATGAATAGGTAATCGGCAAACAAAGTCGCAGGCCGACAGAGGGCGACCCAGACCAAGTATCTGCAAATGCACAATAAATTCAAAACTGATAAAGTAATAACAATTAAATTATTACAGCAAAAAAATCTCGACAACACCGCCGTGGCCCTGAGTAGGCGGAGGCGCACGTGCACTCGGTCCGGTATCCGCCCTCATTCTCCCTGACACAGGCAGTCAAAACGCATGTCGCTCCGGTCGGTGATAATAAGAATATAAACTAGTATAATAAGCTTTATGTTATTTATATTGTGTCTACTCATATTATTTATAAGCTGTAAGTTTACCATATTTTAAATAAATAAATAAGTAATTTGTCCCACAAAGTGAATGTACAATATAAGACCCATTATTCTATCTCACATTTGAATTTGCATAGAATTATTATACTTACTTAATAGTAATTAGGTGATTAAACTTTTTAAAGCAATTGTATGTCATAGATTAATGTGGAGATAAGCATTTACAAGTATATATCATTTTAGGTTTAAATCACGTTTTTATCATTATCCTAATGTAAATATTTATCATTTGTTTACAGAAACCATTCAAGTATTTGCTAAAAATAAGGCGTTTACATCAATAGTAGCATCATAAAACCGTACAACGAAGGCAGACACAAAGGTTACTTGATCTTACACTGCGTGTATTAATAATACACGTCATTTTATAGTAAAACTTACCGATTTATCTAAAGCATACTACACTATCACATAAACTCACAGATTCATATAATATGGCCGTATTTTCTAAGCATTAAACGTGTAAATTTGAGAAAACTAACTATACTTAAACATCGTACATTTACAACCGACACCTTTGTGCTAAAAATCAATAAATTATTACTATTCATATAAAATGGTCGAAAATGGCCTTTTTAGTAATTATTGACGTTTTTAATAATCTGACAGTTATGTTTGGTGTTGCCAGTTGACAAATTAAACCAACAAAACGCATCGCGCAACTAAAAAAATGTATGTATGTTTTTTGAGAGCTGAGAATTGGGATTCATCATTATCAAATGATATTTTCGCCGGTACCAAAGCACATAAATCTCACTTAAGTAAGGTACTTATACTGCTAAGTCATGTAAATTATGCGAAAAAGATAAACTTTCCATTTGGACTTTACAGTACGAACTACGAATGTTTAACTTATTAGTAAACTAGCGGCCCGGCCCAGCTTCGCCCGGGTACAAATAGATTTCTGTACAATAATATGTACGTATTATACATATAAACCTTCCTCTTGAATCACTCTATCTACTAAAAAAACCGTATCAAAATCCGTTGCGTAGTTTTAAAGATTTAAGCATACAAAGGGACATAGGGACAGAGAAAGCGACTTTGTTTTATAATATGTAGTGATTAATCAATAACATAAAGGCATCAAATCAATTTTACGATTTAAAACAAAGTTAAGTAATAGAATTTTATAACTTTGATTTTTTTTCGGAAGAATGGATTTTTTCCGAAAATTACTCAATGTCTATTTATCTTCATTATGTTAAGTAAATAAGCAATAACAAATATGCAAGTCGTAACTATGGTTGTATAATTATAACACGTTTATAATTTATTTTAATGAAGCAGTGCTTCAACCTACCACACACAAACCTTACAAACATTTTGTAGATTGATTCTAGACCTCAACGGAGTGTTATCTATTGCTCCTCTAGTTCAGCCGCGTACGCCAGTTTAGTTATGGCTAATGGTTCACTTTACTATTCGAATAAAGTAAAATATTTAGCTTACTTTCCTCTTACAATCATACGTACTGTGATCTTTGTAGGGCAAGTTTATAAATAAACGTTCTGGATTGAGCTATTGTGCATTATCATTAACCCCATAACCTGTTATGGTTTCTGATTTCACTGCACATATACTGGGTGGAATCGCTTATCGTCACGAAAAAAATTGTGCATGGCAAGTACATGATTTAGAACACTTTGGCATACTTATTTTAATTTTTTTATGTTTTTATTTATGTAGTGTAAAATTAATTTACCACTATTAGTTACTAATTTAGAATAAGTTATTCATAAAACAACTTTGTTTAGAGAAAGATGACATAAATGAAAAAAATCTTCATAAATACACAATATTGTTACCCTACTTTATACAATATGAATTCGAGTAGAAACTTCTAAATCTAAGTAATAAAATCCTTTGATCGCGCCGCCCTCACCGCCGCGCCGCCGCAAGCGCAAGTACAAAGCGTGCCGCCGCGGCGCGCCGCCCGCTCCCGCGCCGCCACCTTCTAGGGATCTTGCCACTTCCTCAGTCGTGCGAAATTCGGTACCGTGACGTTACAAGTGACGTTGTACGAAATTATTTTGGTTATTGGTTAGTTTCTTGCGGTCAAAATGAGTGATTACACGAACAGTGAGTATGTGACAATAATGACATGCCTTAGATTATATACTCGTCTAGATGACACATCACACCTCACCGCGCGGCTCAAATAAAGTCTACCAAATTTGGTAGACTCGCTTCTCACGTACGTCAGTGTCATTTGAACTACATATGGATAACGTGCTCCCGAAAAATAATTAATTATGCCGGTTTGTGCTGTCGAATTGTATCGCAATTGTGTGGGAAAACTGTATAATAATACCAATATCACTTTCTATCGGTAACATTATTGTTAAACCACTATTATTTGAAGAAAACATGAACTTTTAATTTATTATTTTGAAGATGAGTTTCATTGGCCAGTGTTGTCAATTTATTACTAGGAAGATTTGTTGAAACTATGGGAGAAACTATAAAACACAAATATCATTACATAATATTTCGACCAGAATAACAACAAGAAGAATGGCATTATTTATTTAATGAGTAAATAATACTTACCTACACGATATTAATGAAACCCACGACAACATGCACTTCACTTTTTTATTAATTCTTTGCCTTGCATGTGTATTACCATTCAAAATTTCACAAACGGGATACTGATATTGTCATCTTTGAAGAAACAGCGAGAACTTATTCAAGGTCCTAATAATATTTTTAGACTTCCTACGGATTCCGTACTTGCAAATTGCTGGAGAGACATTACACAGCGGAAACGAAAAGAAGACCATTCGTAGCCTCACATGACTGATATGATGATTTATATTTTACATAAATACAGAAATCAGATAACAGCCCAGACAATAAATCCAAAGAGTTAATTCTATTCGGAAACAAACACTAGGAGATGGGTATAGATCTTTATTGTTTTTACTAAAATGCGTTATAAATATAATTAATATTATGATTACAACTACATTTACTTAAATGATCCTAACACACTAAAATTCTAAATAAATCAAAATGTCATATGGTAATGTTTAGAGTAATAATACCGATAAATAGGCGCAGAGTAAGGTCAAGGTCTCTGCGCCACAGTCAGCTGTTGTGTGGCATGACTCATACACTCGCGCGCCTGAGTATTGACATGTTGCACTTTTAAGTGTAGGGTGATTTAGATAATATGCGTTTTGGGGATATCTTGTACTGATGTTGTTTATGGGGTAGTTTGTAGTTTTTAATGATAAATCTCGTATATAACGTTAATTTCACGTACACAATACACTATTAAATTTTCCGGACGATAAGCGATTCCACCCAGTATATACAGGGAGCGCAAATAAATGGCGCACTTGCTCAGTTGGGTACAAGGGCAAAATATTAATATCGTAATAAAAAAATAATATTTGGAAAATACCTATCCGTTTTGAAGTTATGACCGTTTAAAGTTTTAAGTTTAATCACCACTTTTTCGCATAAAATCAGTTGGAATGGATGAAGAACAAGATTTAAACACATACGTATTTTTTCGTTTCGTCGTTAATTGAACGGTTAACGAAATATACCACGAAAACCATTTTTAACAGCATCAAAACTTTCTTAAACTTCGCTTTAACAGCTGTTTACACATGAGTAAGGTCATGAACTCTTAGCTGTATAATTTATCCTTCTCTAACTTCAAAAAAGGATATTTTTTGTTTCATTTCAAATAAATCAATCAGTTAAACAGGGACGTACTTATATTTAAGCGTAAATAAATTAACAACATAATAACTTTAGGTGCAGTTGCATCGTGAATGGATTGACTATTTTGTTTGTCATTATTTTCCTTAGTGTCACAAATCGAAACTGAAAGATACCAAGAAATCACACTGGTCATCGCTTAAATCATGTAAGATTGCGAATTTAATTATAATTAGAAAAGTTTTGGTAATACCTACATAACATTTAAATTTTCTAAAAATTTAGATTCATTGAAAAAATAATCTGATGACACTGATTAATAAAAAATAATATTTTTAAAATGATGGCCCAATTCGGCCCTATTAGTCAAAGGAAGCCGCCGGTCATAGTGTACTTTGTCGGATCCAACGCGGCTCGATTATTCTTCCTTTGAGGTCGCCGCCGCCGTTTGTGAGTGCGTGCCGAAAGGCGGCAATTTCTTTGTCGGTAACTTTTAGCATTTTGCAAAAGAAGACCGACATCTTGAGGTGTGTTCACACTACACACTTGATATAACTTAATTGGATTAAGTACTCCGATATAAAAGTTACGTTAAAAAAAAGATCTTATTGGACTGATACTGATACTTGCTCAAGAGCTTATAATGTTATTTAAATATGTCATCAGCCGATCCAGTCAATTACAAATTGCCTATTTACTTTGCTTATTATTGTATTTAACATTATTTTAATGTATTTTGAAAATAATGTTACTTTAAAGTGATAAAATTTCTTCTAAATTCTTATACCTAGAGAAATGTCGTCTACCATTATAGCATAGAATTTGCATATGAGACTTATCTTCTTATATATAAAAATGAATCGCAAAATGTGTTGGTAACCGCATAATTCAACAACGCCTGGACCAATTTGGCTGATTTTGGTCTTGAAATATTCGTGGAAGTCCTGGGAAGGTTTTAGGGGTGAGAAAAATAGGTAAATTTCTGAGGAACATACTAAAAACCTTTTTTTTTTGGGTATCGTTCAAGCGTGATGTGTCCAGCCAATATAGGATGATCTTTGTTTATTTGACGGGAGACGTAAAAGACGGTCCAGCTTCAACTACCATCCAACGTAAAATGATCTATCTTTCCATTGTCTTTCATTGACGGCTGACGAAATAGAACAAAATTCAAAAAATGTGTACATCGTGTATATAATATTATCTAGATACGGCGTCTTGCGCATAATTTTGTTAAATGTAAATTAAAACGATGTCCACATATACCAAAATCGCCCATTGTTTTTTGAGATTATTGCAACAGTTTTAAACAAAGTATACTCTATCGAAGCGTTTTGCCGGAGTATACCAAAATATATCTAATTATAATTTTTCGTTTTCATAAACGACATTGTTTTTTGAATTTATACTTTTAGATGCGCTGGGGGACATATTTAAATTTCGCATTAGTATTGTTTTCAGACTCAAGAATAAAAAAAATATTGGTACGTTGATGCCGTATCTAGACATTATAATGAAACGATATGCAGTTTTATATTTTTAAATATTTGTTCTATTACTTACGTCACCTGGTAAGGCAGTATGAAGGTTTTATTAATTTGTATATGGTAACGTAATAGACGCGACTGCCAACAAGTTCACGATGGTCACGGGTTCAAATCCCAGGGCACACCTCTGACTTTTCGGATTAATTTCTACGTGAAATAAAATCCGCCAACTCGCACTAAGCAAGCAGGGTGGACTATAATATCTTCTTCTATAATATAAAAATGAATCACAAAAAGTGTTGGTAAGCGCATAACTCAACAACGCCTGGACCAATTTGGCCAATTCTTTTTTTAAATGGTTATTATTACTTTATTACTAACAAAAAGTAATGGCGTGCAATATTATTAGGAAAAACAGCATTTTGGTGCTGAAATAAGGGACGTAATATTGGATGGACAATAAAAAACGCTAAAGTTTTTAATGTCAAAATTTCATAAGGCAATCTTTATATGTACATGTATATGGAGAGACGGGATATAATAGAGTGGAAGGTACGGGAGAGGGCTGGGATAGCTGACAGATTTGATAGGACGAAATGTAAATGCACGTTATAAGACGGGATGGATAATAAAAGAGAAAGGACGGGACGGATCGGGAAGAGTCTGAACAGACGGATGAGACGGGATTGAGCCAGACAATAGGATAGCTATGTCAAGTTTAGGTATACAAGAGATTAATACGAAAAATAACATGTATTTGGTGTGGAGTGGAATCAAAAAATATATGCACCCAGGCGAAGCTGGGTCGGGCCGCTAGTTTGAGATAAAATTAGTGAAATCAATAAACACTAACTACTAATTTACTGCACTGGAGACCCCGTGCCCTGCAGTGGCACGTATATGGTCTGATACAGTAGTAATACTAATTGTTCAGATGAATTATTATGAACTCAAATAGGAAAGCTTTGTATCTAATGTGAACAGGCCTTTATCTTTCAAGAATCATAATAATAATTTATTTTTTATTAGTTGAATTCGGATTGCGATCGCGTGTGCATGTATTAGTCGTGTGCATATTATTGTAAATTCGTTTTCAGTTATTTTGAGTAAATTTTATAAATTTCACTATGCTTTGAACATTACCTAACTTGTGTTGTAACTTGTGTTATGAGAAATGTAAAAGAAAAAGTGATTTGTGCTACCAAACTGTGACAGTGTTTTCGTGCGGGTTTTGGCGGATCCTGCGCTTCCAGCTTTGCCTATCAAGGTCATTACGGTTTACATTACAAGGTCAGTTAACTATTTTGGTGGTCATTAATGACAACTAACCAGCCCATATGAGTCACCGACGGCCTCCGTGGCGCAGTTGGTAAGAACCGCCTGTGAAATGAGAGACCGCGGGTTCGGTTCCCGCCCCGAGACAAATAATTTCCGTGAACCATAATTATTTTTCTAATATCCGCGACACAAGATTTGTATCTTAGTGTGGGGTTAGTACCCATGTATGTGACTGTTGGCAGTATTAATTTAATATCTTTTTTATGTACCCTGAGCGTGATGTACACAATCGCACGACTTATAAGTAAATAATGAGCTCTGCTTATTTATTGTTGAATGTCTACCGTTCAGTTGTAAGGTTCAATCACTTTAGCTTAACATGTTAAGAGGTAGCATGTGTAACGTTAGTTTTTTTTTTCTCGGCATCTTTCTTAATATTCGCTAGCGCCATACAAATCCGTCTTAATTAAGATTCCTTCACCATATACTATAATGTATATTGGCAGGTGCGCCGTTTTCTTGTCCACCCTATTATACATATATATATATATATATTTACTAATATAATTTTATTATAAATAAAATATATACATAAAAAACTAAATAAATAAATAAACAACTAAATAAATAAATACCTACATTAGTGGGGAGAATCTGCTACTTCTGCGAGGAGTAATAGCCAAACCTTTAGCTTGAAATCCATCCGTGTTGTGCACGACCTGATTTCAAGTGGGAGTGCGTTCCAGAGAAGAATGGATTGGATAGCAAAGGAAGAATGAAGGAAGTCAGAAGTATGGGGAGGACATTTTAGAAGGAGATTGCTAGACGAGCGAAGATTTCTAGAATGAGGATCACTCAGGTAGACGAAGTCAGGAGACAGATAAGAAGGAGGGGAAGGAGACTTAAGAATGGAAAAAAGGGTAGTGAGGGCACGCAAAGAACGGCGCTGGCGGATGGGAAGCCATTTTAACTGCGAACGGTAGGAAGAGATATGGTCAAACTTACGAAGATTAAAAACAAATCGAATGCAGTTATTTAGAAGACGGTCGAGTTTGTTGAGTAAATCTGCATTCAGATCAAAATAGCACACATCACCATAGTCGATAACCGGAAGGATTAAGGTTTGCACTAGCATAGCCTTGGTTTTGAACGGTAGGAAATTCTTCAGGCGATACAGAGAACGAAGAGTACCGATAACTCTCTGACTGACGTAGGTTACCTGGGGTCGCCAGCTCAGGGTGGCGTCGATGAGTAACCCTAGATCTTTGACACTTGGGCACCAAGGTATGACAGAGCCATCCAAGATAACCGGCGGGATGTTAGAAAAATTCAGCCTGCTAATCATTCTCGGGCTGCCGATAATGATGGCCTGGCATTTCATCGGGTTAACAGATAGCCCGAAATTATCCGACCAACGTTTGATATATTCCAGGTCACTGTTAATCCTATCCACCGCAGTAGGTACACAATCGACGCCAACCTGATAGTATAACTGCAAGTCATCAGCATACAGATGATACGCACATTGAAGGTTAAGAGTTATGAGGTTTATGAAGATAGAAAATAACAACGGAGAAAGTATACCGCCTTGAGGGACACCAGACTCGATATTGCACCAGTTGGACTCAGAGTCGTTTATACGCACCGACTGCTGGCGTCCCTGAAGATAGGAAGAGAACCAATCCAGTCCCACGGGAGAGATCAAAAGATGGGAGAGGATAGCTAAAAGGATGTCGTGACTGACGGTGTTGAAGGCGTTTGAAAAATCCACCAAGGCCAGCACGTCGCCAGTCACTTTGAGGAGCGCGGAGACGGTGCTGTGACCTGGCCTAAAGCCAGATTGAAGTGGGCACAACAAGTTATTTACGTGCACGTGCTTGAAAAGTTGCTTGTGTGCACAGGCTTTTTTATTGTAATCAATGGCGAGACTGGCATGCTGATCGTCTGATGGTAAGCGATACGACCGCTCATGAACAAAAAAACTAATCCAAACAACACCTTGAATTTCACAGCAATGCTTGGCATTCCACTGCGCTAGCCATGCTGAGACATAAGATGTTAAGACTCAATATGTCCAGTAGTTAATCTGGCTACAATTTCCTCCAATACGAAACACAACTGTGCATTTAAACTGCTGTTTGGCGGAAGAAATAGGTATTGCGGTAGTACCCACCCAGGTCTTCTCACATATGAGAGACCTACCACCAGTAAAACCTGCTTAACACCTAAAGTGCCGTCCAGCTACTTACTGCCACTGCCCACACATCAAGGAGAGGTAGATGATGACTTAATAAATACAAGATAATGTTGATTTTTATGAAAACAACAACCAAAACTAGAATCCTGATAACAAGTTTCCGCACTCCGCGCGCAATCTAACCGCTAGTTTAGAATATTATGAAGAACCATATGTGAAGAACTGATTTCTATGTGAATCCGAATACCTACCACACTGAAAGAAATAGAAACTGTCAGTCATTTGTTGACATTCAGTGCGTTCCATTTGACGATCGCAACGACCTCGACCGCGATATTTACCGTTCCAATTGCTCGTGAGCGTTACGATCGCAAACCCCAGTGGAACGAGTTATGGGGCGTATTGAGCGTTTAGGTAATCAATATTTTAAAATAGCTATAATAAGGTTAGGTTGCATTATACGTTTAAAGTAATTTTCTCCGATGACATTTTTGTTGTTTTGACATTTCAAAATCCCGCCAAAATTCTCAACGCACACCACGACCCACCTCTAGAAATGGGTCGTTGAGGGCGTCGCGTGAGCGTTTGTCATGTCGTCATCAATGACGTGTTCACCGCGACTACGACGATCGTGATTGTCAAATGGAACGGTGAAATGAGTGTTTTGGGCGCCGTGAGCGCCTAATGGAACGCGCCTATTGTTACTTGTCATTTGTCAAATGTCATTGCCATCCATTGACTAAGTGGATTGAATTGATAATGTCTTAGCCGGTTCCTTACGGAACGAAAAGAACAAAAAAAAAAAATGAATTGATAATGTTTTAACCAAATAAACATTTGATAATATTTTCTGTACAAAAGCATATGTAATTACATAATGTTCCAACTACTCAATAAGTACAAACGAATCGCCAATAAATTAACAGCTTTACGGAGTATAAATGTTCCAAATGCGAGGAGAATACACGTTACAACGAGTATGTTCGATTTTGTTTCTTATTTGTTAGAAAAAGTTGAGCTCTAAGTTAAATTTACTGTGTTTCCAGGTTTAAGGCACGGTGAATATGAATGGCAGGATCCAAAATCGGAAGATGAAGTGTAAGTTTAGTTTTAAATACAATAGTTTAACTTATAATACACTGCGGTTTATTATCACAATATCCAAGTATTAAAATTTGTAATTATCGGACAAGAGTGATTTATCCCGTTGTTCAATGACCATGATGCAATCTAAAGTAATATAACCTTGTTGGATCCCATTAAATTCATCAAATAAGCATGTTTTAAACAAATAGTTTGATAAAGGAAAAAAAGTCATCTATACTCCATCGGTTTAGGTACCTTAACTAAATGTAAACAAATCAGAACATGTGACGCATGGTTGTTCAACATTTTATTGCAATGTCCAATTTACGAATATTTTCTTAGTCAACCAAGTAACAAGTTTTAACAATTAACAGCAGCTTATAACAAATAGTAACTAAAACGGAGTAAAGAACAACGATGAACACTTCCAAACACTTAACCTCTTCACGAGAACAAGTAAGTACATTAACGCAATGAATCAAAATTGGCTTCCATAGATAACATATGATGATGCTTAGTTATCCATTATATTTCTTGTAACTTTTATGAAAAGGTTTTGGATGCCTGACTGTTGGGGTCTTTTTTATAGACAGATTGCATTATGTAAAATTAGATAATTTATTTATGATCTTACATACTTAATTGTTTCCAAGCTCACACATTCATAATTATAATTGTTATAATAAATTTGAACATGCAATGTAGTTTTACATTTACGTAAACATTTCTTTGTCTTCAATTAATTTAGAAATGAGAAATGGCAATGTTAAATAACCTTTTTTATGGTTTGCTTACATTTAGTTAAGTACCTAAACCAATGGAGTATAGTTGATAACTTGCTTTAAGAAAATAATTTTATCATAATCTGTTATTTTTCACAATATAATGAAAGATTTATAAATAGTTTTTTTTTATGTTAAGTATAGTATTACTAGTTGATTTATAATAAATTTTCAACCCATGTTTATTTTATTTCAGAGTGAATGTAGTATATGTAGATAAAGATGGTAACAAAACTCATGTAAGAGGAAAAGTTGGAGACAATATTCTATATTTAGCTCACAGATACAAAATTCCTATGGAAGGTACTACAATATTGCAGTGTACTTATGCTTAATAGATTCTTGCAAATGTATATTTTTTACAATTATCTACTAGCAGTGGTTAACGTGACTCAAAATTAGTTTCAGATGATTTAACTCATTGATTGAGCACTTTAAGAATGTATTAACTTTGTTTGTGGTTTAAAAGTGTAGTCCCTTACTTGAGAACAATATTATAACATAAAAAAAGATAACAATTGTTGCAAGTTGTCAATCACATCAGTCTTAAAATTACCCCATCTAATACATTTACGTTTGTTTAGAGTTTAAACAGATTTGTCTTTGATAAGGTTTTTAGCAAATTGAGTAGATAGATGTATTAAATCATTGTTTGTGTTATTGATGTCAGTCAGATATTTTGTTATATAGTTCTGCTCCTACTAGTTTGCATCTACTTTTCAGAGTTAATTAAATGAGTGAACATTTTGATTTACCTTGGTATTTTATAATATAGTTGTTCTCCTTTAAATGTTAACATCTTTTTTCCATTGTTTTTGGTAAACCCAAGAAACTAGCTTCAAACTTTGTTGATTATGTTTATGGTTTGCTGTTCTGGTTGCTATTTTTAATTAAAAAACTGTGATTTCCAGGTGCCTGTGAAGCATCACTAGCTTGTACAACTTGTCATGTGTATGTACCACATGATTACTTTGATAAATTACCACCATCAGAGGAGAAAGAAGACGATTTATTAGACATGGCACCATTTCTCAAGGAAAATTCTAGATTAGGTGAGTTTTCTGATGAATCTATTTGTGGGGAAGAAAAATAGCAAGTAATGTTTTGAAATAAATCATGATAAATACAGAATATGGGCTGATAAAATTTTGGATTCTACTATCAATTGAGACTAGTAGTGAGACATTTTGCACCAAATTTTTTTTTTTTTTTTTATAATGGCCTGGCATAGTGGCGGCATTGCACCTGATGGAAAGTGCCAATGCCGCCCAGGCAGAGTATCCATTGGCATCGGACGGCAGTCCCATGCCAATGGAAACAATTATGCCGGCCTGCTTAGGTGCCTCTTCACACCACGGCGGAAGGATCCAGGATTGTAGGAAGGAGGGAACACGTGCGCCGGCAAACAATTCCACAGCCTGACGGTGCGGCACAGAAACGAATTTGAGAACCGTTTGGTTCGCGCCGGGATGGTGTGGACCGTCAAGCTATGGCTTCGCAAGCCAGCACGCGTGGTTCTGGTTAGGAATGGAGAGGAGGGGAGCAAGTTGAACAATTCCTCAGAGCACTCACCGTGATACAGGCGGTAGAACACGCTTAGAGAGGCGACATCTCTCCGGAGTTGTAGCGACTCCAAGTTGCTCGTAACGTCTGCATCATTCACAATGCGGATGGCCCGCCGCTGCAATCCATCCAAGGCATCGTGCAGGTACTGGGCGGATCCATCCCAAAGGTGCGAGCAGTACTCCATACCCGGCCGGACCTGCGCTTTATACCTATAAGCGGCAAAGCTGACCGGGCGTGAAAAACCGACGCACCCTGTTCAGGACTCCAACCCTGCGTGATGTGGCAGATATTACGCCCTCGATGTGATTCCTTGGATTGAGATCACACCAAGGATACACAGGTCATTCCGCACTGAGAGGGGAGTACCCTGCAGAATGGGGAGGGGAGAGAACTGGGATTTTTTGCACGTGAACGCACACACCTGGGTTTTCTTGGCATTGAACTCAACCATATTCCTGGAACCCCATGTAGAAATGAGATCCAAGGTCATTGAACTGAAACACTGAAAAGAGTGGGAGATACTATATTGATCCCGATTTTTCAAGGCTAGGACGATTTTTACATATGGAGGTCTAATTTCAGCAGTAGATTGCAACATAATATGTTATGTGCAGTAGTTGTTATACTTTCTTTAAGTGTAATCAATTGGTTATTTAATAAAATGTTATTCATTTCAGGTTGTCAAATTGTCTTAACAAAAGAATTGGAAGGGATAGAAATACAGTTACCACAAGCTACTAGAAACTTCTATGTTGATGGGCACAAACCGACACCACACTGATATTCATAGCCACTGATATTATGTTTGCTGTAGCCTAGAGTCTAGACTGAATGATAATAAGCCTAAAGGATTGATTATCATTTAGCAATATCTGTAAATATAATAAAAACCTACTTTATAATTGATTTCTTGAGCGAAATTTTCTGTAGCCCTAGTATGACTTTTAAAGGCATACATGATAGTTACAAAATTAATATGGCAATTTCTAAAATGCTACTATAAAATTCACAATATTTTCGAACTTTCGAATGTTTTTATCGAATTATGTGCTAGAAAAATTGTTGTTAGAGCAGTGTGCAATGTGAGATATATCTTTTTTGCACACATTGTTAATGATTTTACCTTTGGTAGCTTGTTTATAGATGTTATTTATTTTTCCTTAAACTTGCATGGCCTTTTTTCAAGTTTTGATGAGTTTGTCTATAATCTATAAAACTCATAATAAAAGATTGTCTGTCAAATGGCTTATATCTACCAAAATATGTATTATCTTTTAGATTTTAAAAGGAATCTCTGCTATATGAGGCAAATAGAAATTAATAACAGACCAAAAATACAATAAAGTTTATATATATCATAAAATATTTCGAGGAGATATAAATCATTCCACTAATCTAAAAGATATTAAAGCAAGATATTCTCAATTACAAGTACAGGTAGCAATAACAATTGTAAATAATATTTTAAGATTGTTTTGTTCTGTACAAGTACAAAATGTGCAAGCAAATAAAATGTCTGAATCATTACATATTTTTTTTAACTAATGAGTAAAAAAATCCATCAGAGTATTTTTTTTATTATATGTCAGTTTTACAAACACAGACACAAAATTATAACAAACAGCACATGGCTGCCGTGTCACATCTGCCCACCCCTTCAGACTGAAATATTTATATTTTCTGTTTATATACACAACACAAGCCATATCATTTTAAAACACCTTAAAGTTAGGTTATGATATCACATGTAATCTGTTAGGGATGAGTTGAGTTGTATTTAATTATTTTCTTATTTAGTGTCCAAAACAGGACCTATAAATGCAGTATTTTCTGTTTACAGATAATAAGTAAAATAGTGTTTCTGGATTTTTAGTTTTTGTATAATATTTATCCTTTTTACTCCTATTATTAAAAAATAATAAAAATTTCTATCAACAGAATGATCTTGAATGGCAAAATGCCCAAACACAATTGCATTGTATTCTATCATAAACCATCACAATAATATTATGGATTTATAGCAGAATTATGGATGTATAAATCTAATAAATAATTTTAAATCAATGCAACTATAGGGATCAAATTTTGTTGTATTCTCTCTTAAGCTGTTACTTTGTGGTCCATAGCATAAACGAGGTTAGGTATACACTTTTTTAAATAATTTCTAAGCGATATACTTATACCAGCTTACTTTCTTCCACTACGACACTAAGCGATTTTAACGAAACAGTTTACATAATAATGACGAAATGAAACGAGGGCATCGTTCGGGGATTATGAATAATGTTCTTACCCCTTCTCAAAATCATCTCATCGTAGGTATTATTTTGATCGTTCGCGTATTATTTTTAGCGATTCCGTCCGTCTGAGTCATGTGTATCATACCCCATTTTTAATTTCGTTTCATCTTCCGCATCTTTTATTGAAATTCAAACTTTGTTTATTGTTTTTTCTATTCAAAAGCAACTCGCTGAAAATGACTTTTAAAATTGACGTTTATTATTTGACAGACGCCGGCACTTTACATTGAATTAATAAAATTACTTTGAACTTTACCGAAATATTCCTGTCTGGTATAAATTTAAAATTTTATCTATACATGTGTTATTAAAATATAATTTATGTAAAAAAATATTGTTCTAAAATAGCATGGTAGTTTTTATCTGGTTTGTGGCAAGGAAGATCGTGCGCGTCTCAGTCCTTCGTTCACTCTCGAGTGATTCCCTTTCCGTTCATTCAATCAGTCTGCTCGCGGCTGTCGTGAGAGAAGGTATTCTCTTTTTCGTTTTCATCTAAACGCGTTACGGTGTGATTTGTGTTTTGTTTTGTGGTGCACGATGGCTTACAACGGTAGTGGTGGCAAGAGACTGTGTACAGGAACCGACCTGGACGTGGAAAGGGTGAGTACTTCATTTTGCACACAATTGTCAAACCTATATCTACGTAGAGCCGATGAAAATGGCCGTGTTTTGTACATTTCCTGTTCGATGTTCGCGTTTCGGTCACGAAAGTCCAGTGTATTCCTTCCTGTAATCGCTTCGTTGCCGGTAATTGATGTTTGTTGATTACCGTTGCGTTTGGTTTACGCACTTGTCATAATCACGTTTCGTTGTTGATTTCCTGAATTTTGAGGTTACGTTTTGTTGACACACGATTCGTTTTCCATTAGGAAAAATAATTTACTTCCGAAAACTTTTCACATTTCTTCTACACGTTGTGACATGGCGTTGGAAATTCTAAAATAGCATCCAAGAGCAGACGCTGTCAATTAATGTGATTGACACCGCTCGGTCATTAGGTTTAGGATGGTCTCTCGCTCGCGTGAAATTGTAGGTAGGTTTTACCTACAGCTATCTAGGTCGGGTTTATCTGGGCAGTGGGCAAAAATATTAATAGAACACTGTCTTTTGTTAAAAACTGTCTGTAATAGTTTCCTGTTTAGTTTTTTATTGCTGTTGTCAATCTTATCGCCTTTATGTAAAGTTAAAAATTACACGGTGCGACGTTTTAATTCTGCGAGACGTAACGGCAACTTTTTTAAACTAAAGTATTTTTGAGAGTACAATTAAAACAATATTTTAAGGAAATTGGAATAGTGTGTAGAAATAATACCGTAGTTATCGTAGATTGTGATTAACACTTTGTTCTTCCTACGCACGCGACGTTCAATCGACTTTTTTGCTGTCAGTAATTGTTTGGCTATGAATTCCAAATTATCCTTGATAATTAGATTCTCTTCAATTTGAATTTTACATATCATTTGAATTTATCTACTCAATTTATGGTCACATACATCGCATTTCGAAATCGGAGTCAATACAGTAAAATGCGTGAATTATGCAAATGTAAAATGCATATATGACACTAAGGTGCTTAAAAAAAACAATAGGTTATTGATAAATTGAGTGCAAAGATCATGTTATAATATCTCTGCTCCGCTTAAAATGTTGATAATACTTAAGAATGTGGGTTGCTAGAAACTGTCTGAATGAGGAAGTCCTTTTTCATTAAGTTTGGGTTTTAAATTATTTAAATGACATACTATTGTCAAGGTATAAAGATAACAATAATATTTTGTCTATAAATGCAAATATTTAAATCTTGCAAATAATATGTTTAAACAAGAAATATTTTATACAAAATGCACATTATAATTTACTTAAAAAGATAAAATATATTTAGATTATGTTAAAGATGTTTATACTTACTTAATATGTATTAAAAGTATGGCAAAAATATAAAGCATGTATTTCAGCACCACAAAAAAGTCATAGTTTTATATTATAGTAGTATATTACTAAAATTATATACTAAATATTAGTCTTTAAATGTAACAGCTCATAAAATTCTATTTTTTATAACAATTTGTTAAATTACCTCCAAAAAGCACACATTCAAAGAAAATTTCTCAGCTATTAAATAATAATTCAGTCATTCAAGAGTAATAACTTCCATGTGAAAAGTTTATAACCGTAACATTTCACATTTTGATACACATAACAATTTCCTATGAAGCGTTGGCTGAGAAAGATATTTTACAGCTAAATAAATGTCACATTGATGATTTGTGTTCCATCAAATTATGTGTCAACTTCAAAGTCACTATTAAGTGGAATTAATTCTTTGATGCTCACGGAATATTGTTTGTCAGAAATTATTTTGTGTGCATTCATGAATGTAATGGTTTCCCATCCCTTTAGTTTAATATTTATTATGATGTTCATAAAATGGTTCTGAAAGTGGTGTTTTGTTTTAGTATAATAAATGTAGTTGGCATTGTAAATTTATTTTATGTGGTTGTTATATGTCGTAAAATTACGTCATTTGTTATTGGTTGTTATTTCATATTTCGCCGCCATGTTTCGTACTGGTGAAAGTATGTTCGAAATTTAAAATAATTTTGGTAAATGGCGATATGCTAAAGAAACGATACTGTTTTGTGAGTAAAATTGCGCAACTTATTTCTCTATAATGTATCCCCCCATAAATAAAGTCAAAATATGCCATTAGTGCAATATGGATCACACAAATGGATCTATCGAAACGCGGGTAACCAAGAAGCTTATACCCAAATGGAGATTGCATTCCGTATAAAACACTGAAGCACAAAAATTTGACTTTGAATGCAGTCGCTGTTGCCTGCTATCCTTTTCTTTAGAGTGATAATGAATGAAAATGACTTTTTGTTTAACAGCGACGTCATTCAAGGTCAAATTTGTGTGCTTCACTTTTATATATGTATCAGCTCATATACGTCCCACTGCAGGGCACGGGCCTCCTCTACAATCGACAGTTCGATTGAGAGTGGTTAGGCCATATAGTCCACCACGCTGGCCTAGTGCGGGTCACTTTTATATACGGAATGCAATCTCCATTTGGGTATAAGCTGCTTGCGGGAAAAATCCGGAAATCCGGGCGAATCACAAAAATCACACAAGCAATAAGTGGATAAAATTTGGAAAGAATAACGAATTACAAATCTGTACCATTTATTGTGATTGCGAGGAAAAATGGCGCACAATGGATCTCCTTATTATTGTACATGGCGGCCGCACGCAAAGGAAATCTCATACGGACAATTTGATTAGCCGGACTCCGCGATAATCAGCGTGGCAAAATTTGCATGCCACGACAACAACCTTCTTTATTTATTGTGCTCTGAATAATATATTACTAATCATGTATATTTGGCGAAAATGTCAAGCTAAACGTAATATGAATCGTCAAATATGCCTGACTAAAGCTATTTAATTTTTTTATGATTATTGATTATTCGATATATTATTCAATTTGAATTGCTGAAAAGTGGCTAAAAGTATTTATGAGATTAATATTATTCAATATTTTCTTTCCTTTCGCATGTTTGCTTCCAACAAAGTAACCTTGTTACAATAAAAGTAAATTCAATATGCACATTGGATTATTTCTCGGCAACGAAAACAATGTAAACAGCGCATCGCAGAAACATGAAACTGAAGGCTTAACACAGAAATACAAAAATTCCGAATACTCGTAAAATACGGTGAAATAAGAAAATATCTTTATATAGAGCAGAAATAAGATCGCAATTATTGCTTTATTTGTATAGCTTTAAAAGACAAAACCAATTTTTAACTGGTGGTAGGTTTCTCGTATGTGAGAGGCCGCTTGGGCATGTGCCACCGCAATGTCTATTTCTCCCGTTAAACAGCAGTTTAAATGCACTGTTTTGTTTCGCATTGAAGGACATTTTAGACAGTGTAAATACTGGACATATTGACACTTAACATCTTGTGTCGCAGTGGAATGCCAAGCATTGCTTTGTAATTGAAGGTGTTGTTTGGTTTTGCTACTGTTCATGAGCGGACGTATCGCTTACCATCAGGCGAACAACTAGCACGTCTCGCCACTCATTGCAATAAAAAAAAAAATTCTTGTATGTTTTGTCCTTTTCAAATGACTTTTGAATTCAGTTTGAGCGAAAAAGACAACATTCGATAGTTAAAATACGTTTAAAAATTGTCTATAAATAAGATCGTAACAAAATAAAACCGTAATAAACGAATCATTATTAATTGTACTTGTTCAAAAATGTTAGTCATAATAATTGTAGGAATGTTCAATGCAATATCTTATATATATCTGTAAAGGTATAATTACAAAGACGTCATTTACATCGTATGGCTTGTCCTAAAATAATAACTTGCAATATCCATTTGAAATAAATAACAACAAAATTGTTATCACGTTATTTAAAGAAAAACAATCATTATACTATTCCTTATTTAAAATCATTCATTGCTGTAGCAAAAAATATAGAAAACCTTTAAAAAAAAGTACTCTTAAGAAGAAAAATAATATGGAGTGAAACGAAAAATGTAGAAAATATTTAAGTGAAAAGATAAAGTACTTTTTAAGTTTTTTATATGGAATGATAAACGTTAATGTTATTGTTAAAAAGTGTTGGGTGCTTACAACTATTAGTTATCATCAAGCATTTCCATACCTCTCTTTTAAACCATTAAATGAACGTATTTTACTCCATTTTCAATCCTTAAATTCATTTGAGTTTTAATTCGTTTTTTATTGAAACGTGTTTTTAAACTATGTTTTAAAGTTCCTATAAAAAAAATAATTCCAAAACAAAGTATTCCACTTTCAAAAGTTGTTGATATAGCAGTATTATATTGGTTGACTACCAATAATAACACATTTAATTATGCAATCATTAATTACAGCAAATAAGTGTGCGCATTGTTCGATCAACAGACGATATTACGCATTAATTAAAAATGGCGACGACACCATTGTATCAAGTATTTGCATTAAATGCAGAAGTCCGCTTATGCGTATTAAAAATTATAGAAGAATTTTAAATGAAAATTCCAACCGGGGTTTGTTTTAATAAAATGAATTTGCCTTGAATTTTTCAAATTTAAGGACATATCATATTTCTTTTCCATCTTGTTAAAATAACATGCTCTGTCTATTAGCTTTATGTCAACATAATCTTTCTTATAATTAACAACCATTCTAACAAAAAGGTAAGACGGAGTAAATAATCAAGCCTCATAGATATTACATCCTCTTTAAATAACAGCAAACAATACTAATACAAAATAGGCACGATTCTATTATTTAATGTATACTAATATTACAAAAAGGACAGATTTGATTGTTTGTATGTTTTTGAATAGGCTCTGAAACTGCTGGACTGGTTTGAAAAATTCGTTCACCAGTAGAATCTTGCATTATCTCTGATGAACATTGACGATAGATAATTTAAAAAAAAATGTATCGGTGGAGCCGAGCTGGACCGCTTTATTTTACATAGAGCTTACTCAATACTGCATAGCGAAAGTATTGAGTTTAAAATAATCCAAAAATAACTGACAAAAAGATTTTAATCCCTTTCCGATGCTTTTCTATTCTTTTAAGCAGATTATATTACATGTACGTCCGCAATGTTGTAAAGATTCCATTATTTCTATTTATATTCGCGCTAGAATGTCTTAATTCCGCGCCCACCATACCATATAATAGCGATTTGTAACGTATGTGTAGTCCGCCAACCTGCACTAGGCTAGCGTGGTGGACGATACGGCCTAACCACTCTCAATCGTACTCTTGATTATGGAGGAGGCCCGTCCCCTGCAGTGGGACGTATACGGGTTACAGTTACAGTTTAGAAATTCGTAACATATAACCCATATAAACTGTAAACCACGATACTTTAAATCTTGCTAATACGTTTGTATTTTATTTGTATACGTCTTCATTCTTAAGACTTGTATAATTAATTCTTAGTGTCTTAATATATTGTAACACTGAATTGGACACTTGCATGTCCAATTTCTATCTATTTTATTTCCTATAATTTTATTTGCGTGTTAAAGACAAGTTACCGTCCCGAGAGGTTTGTCGAACTTGCTCCGTGCCATTTCAGTACGTGACACAGTCGATCTTAGCTTCCAGGAATTGCAATAGCGGGTTTGCGGGAGGAATAGTAACATCATTGATATAATTCTAGAAGTAGATGTCGGGGTACTAGCATACAGAAATGCAGTTGACCTACAGTTTATATTAAGTACGTATTTTATATTTTTACATCATTATTCATAGACTGCCTCGGTGGCGTAGTTGTACTACGGTACGGTTATAAAGCTGAGGTCTCGGGTTCGAATCCCGGGTTGGGCAAAGTGATATTGGATTTTTCTATTCAGTATCAGCCCAGAGTCAGGAATTTGTGCCCGATATGGCGATAGGCTCGCCACCTATCACATTGTGGGACGGAACATACAAGGCGAAATGTGGGTGCCCTCGCACCTCTGCCTACCCCTTCTGGGAACAAGGCGTGAATTTATGTATGTATTATGTATGTATTCATAGACAATTTTAAATCTATTTTTGTTAACGAATGCTTTGTGTTCTTCGCTCAAACTGAATTCAAAAGTCGTTAGCAAAGGACAAAACATTAGATTACTAAAATAGGTTTTAGAATTGCCTATGAATAAGGCTGTTAGAATATTGTGTTAGTTTTTATTATTAACAAAGAAATAAAAAGAGATTTTACTGCATTTGCAACGCAATTGGATGCATTATGTACTTTTATGCATGGTTAAGTTAAAAATAAACCGCGTGGTGGCCCGCTGCTTACGGACCAGACGCGGGTTCAAATCCCAGGGCACTCTTCTGGTTTTTCAGTCATGTGTGTACTAATACTGTCTGTGTATAATGATTACTGCATAAATGATTACTATCAGTTATTTAATCACCTCTAAATATGTGGAAAATATATGTGTATAATAAATATGTGGAAAGTGAACTCCTATTATGTAGTTTAACTTTTTGATTGATTTCGTTGCGGGTTAAAGACAAGTAAGACATTCCCGGAGACTCGCCGAGCTTCAATGCTCGGTGTCATTACATTGCGTGTCACTGTTGGTCCTGCGGCACAGGAGTTACAGTTTTGGGTGTGAGGGCGGGACAGTTTTCAGTACCTCTAAATATGTATTTTCTTGTAGAAGTTATTTTCACTTCGAGCACAACGGCAGTTTCTTGTTATTTGCACGATGCGATGGAAATACCTGTCAATTACACGGTAAAAACATCCAATGTCGGATTGTTTACGTTTGCAGAACAATAAAAAGATTCCGTTTGTACTGACTTGAAAACAAATCACATTGTACACAAGCGGAATGAAGATATTTGCTATTTATATTTAAGGAAAATCCTAATATTTCGCACAAGGGACCATACCAGTTTTGAGTTTTATTTTTAGTTCTTGGTCGCAGCTGCATAACTTGTTTACGTAAATAATTGTTATTAATGATATACCAATTATTGGCGACGATTATATTTATAAAGATTTATGTTTCAAATTGATTTTACAAGAATAGTGCATTTTCCCAAGAAGCACCTTTCTTTTCTTTCACCTTCACACGATTCCAAGACCATAGGATTACTAATTTAATAAAATCATGGCATAATTACCTTACAACAATCCTGTCTATATTCTGAAGGTTGAGATTATTCTCTATCTTAAGCCTTTTCCACGTCTGTAAATCATATTATAGTTGGTATAAGGTACCTACTTATATAGGTCATAAATTAACGGCCGATGCCAATAATCAATCGAAAAAATTAGATTGAAATCAATCTGGATTGTTTTCTACTTTTCGATTTGTCATTTACCATGTTGCCATAGTTTTTTCACTACTGAGATTGATAATTGGCAATATAGTATCAGAAAAAAGATTGATCTGTCAATCTCAAACGGCAAATTTTGGATTGGGATTGTTTATTGGCAGCGGCTGTATATCATCAAACACCCGTACATGTCATTAAAAAACAATTGATAAAATAGTTTATGTAAAAGTAAACTGACACGTCCGTTTTATTAACAAAGCCCATAATCCCCCGCTATCCCATTCATTCCTCTAAAACAACAAAACGTTGTTCAAAACGGTTATAAAAGCGAATGGCGGCGCGAGTATCATTGTGAGTGTCCATTATTGAATTAATCAACGTATTATTCATTAAACGATTTGGACGATAGAGCTGAATTTAAATATTGGAGGTTTGCGGACAATGCCCTAGTTTCGGTGCACCTGCGTTGCTTAAATGATTGTGTGTGATTGGATTTAGTTTGATTTGAATAGCATCGCTTACTATGCATGGTTTTACGGGTGAAAATAATGCGAATCTGTCTGTGGATATGATTGATCATTTTTTGTCTGTTACAATTCCGATTCTATGAATTTCCGTCATATGAAATTACTAGAAAGTTAAAATTAGTATTCATTACTTTTGGCTATTTGAATGTCTTCACTATTTTTACATTGGCTCGGCATAATGACTGCACAGCACCTGATGGTTAGTGTAAATGCCGTCCGAGTATCGAATGGCATCAGAATTATACGGCCTGCTAAGATGCTTTGTAACACTATGGGATTGTAGGATGGAGGGAACACTTTAGTATAAATATGAAATATCAAAGTCTAGACTAATAATTAGGTAAGCGTTTTCGATGTTTAAAATTACATTTAAGGAACAAAAACTTTTGCTATTATTTTAGGATCGCTTTTATCTCATTATAAAGTTGAAAATAACCTTTTAATTATTTTGTCTCGTTAGTCCTTGTTTTCTTGTAACGGTATTATTTCAATTAATTATAAAATATTACATCAATCTCCTATTTATAGTTTCGCTGCAGGGTTGGCCCTCTATGGTTCAGTGGAATAAGATGTTGTCGAGGGTACAATTGTAAATATTATGAAGAATTGTCAGCGATGCGGGTTTTTGTGTTGTTTCACCAGTAAATTTAGCGGATAATAATAATGCATACACGTAAACTTTCAAGGGTCGCGTATATTAATCTAAGTTAATCTTGCGTCCTTTGCATTGACCCTTGGTAATCTTCCAGGATCAAATATTGCTCATTTTTAATAGATCTTTTGCTTTGGTCTGGCCTAAAGGTTAAAGCAGGAATTAAAGATCGGTTGACAAATCTCATCGAAAAAACAATTCGCCGCATTATGAGGTACTAGGTCTGTCTAATCTTTAAGGAATACAGTAGTCAGTTTAAATAAGTGGATGAAGCAAAACTAACTTGACAATACTTTCTCATCGAAAGATCGATTCGGCGTATCATGTGCGACCAGGTCTGTGTAATTCTTAAGGAATACAGTATATGAGAATAAAGTAAATTTCAATCTCATAGCAACGGACTGCACAGAACGTTCGGTCAAGTTTTATTGTCGTGGTGGTTTCCGGTTTGAGAATAGAATCGCATCGTATCCGAAGTGCTCGTCGTAAAATTTAATCAAGAGACATAGTTGCAAGGTGGGTGGTTGTAAATGCTGTCTCGGGTCTTCAGTACTTTGGTAAAGACTAGAACTTGTATTTAGAATTTCTAGGAACTGGATGCTTTCAATTTGATAAGCGGTTTTGATTTCCTTTTAATAATAAAGGAGTAGGGGAGATATGTTTTTTGTAATGTAATATTTCAATTGACTGATTGTACGTCGGCATTGATATCTTTCTGCGATGTTTTATTACTTAACTTTACAAATATATTTTTCATTTTATTTTTATTTACTTAGTAGGGAAAACAATTGTGTATTACAAAATTGTACACAAGATAAAGTGCGTAGTGGCCTGTTGGTAAACGGACTAGACGCGACTGCTAACATGTTCACGATGGTTGCGGGTTCGAATCCCAGGGTACACCTCTGACTTTTCGGAGTCATGTGTGTATTGATAGTCAATCACCACGCACTAAAACGGTGAAGGAAAACATCGTGAGGAAACCTGCATACCATAGCGATTTATAAATATTCTATGGTATGTAAGTCCGCCAACCCGCACTAGGCCAGCGTGGTGGACTATATGGCCTAACCACTCTCAATCGTACTTTCGATTGTAGAGGAGGCCCGTGCCCTGCAGTGGGACGCATATGGGCTGATACAGAACACAAGATAAAAGTGTGCTACTAATACGAGTATATCTGTAATTTAGATAATATCATCATTCTGGTTTCTTTTTTTTGCTTTCTTTTAGATGCTAGTTGTTGCTAAAAATGAAGAATGATGAATAATTTTGATCGAATATTGACAGGTGATCGTCGTTCATCAGTCTGCGGTCCATCTGGATGAAACTGCATTCAGGATCACGTGCATAGTATTCACTATAAAAAATACAGTGTTTACGTATTAAAACAAGTGATTAATAACTGATTTAATAAGTGAATAGGTACGGGCTAGGAATAGAATACACTTGCGTGCAAAAGTATCGAACCGTCTCTCGTTGCCAAGCACAGAAAGAGAAGTAAAATGTATAATGAAAATTCAAATAAAAAATTGAGAGTAGGAATTATGGTTTAGTTTATCGTCAGTCACAGACTGAAAAGCTTTTTAAATTACCAAATTAAAAGGTATTTAGGACTCAAGTCGCTATCCAGACTGAAGCTATAATATTCTTTCATCAATTTTCTTTTCGTTGCTAAGCACAGAAAGAAAAGTAAAAAGTATAATGAAAGAATTCAAATAAATATGTGACAGTAGGAATCAAGATTTAGTTTACTGTTAGCCACAGAGTGAAAAGCTTTTTAAGGTAGAGTCAAGTCGCTATCCAGATTGATGTTAATATTCTTTCATCAATTTTTGGTTTTGAACGAACTGCTACAGAGTAAGCAAAAATCTCATTAATTGAATGAAAGGCAGCAACAAAGGTTTTCGTTGGATTACTGTACGACAAGGGTATTATACTGGTCGAGCCGACTTATTCAGAATGTTATTTTAATGATGTACAGAAACCTTAACATTTATAGAACAATCCTTGGCGCACTATGTTGTGCCATGATACGACTGCTCATGGACATTAGCAAAACCAAATAACACCATGAATTACAAAGCAATGTTTGGCATTCCACTGCGCTCGCTATCTTGTGACATAAGATGTAAAGTCTCAATATCCCCAGTAGTTATTAAAGTCTCAATATAGTTGTATGGCTACAATGTCGTTCAAAACGGAACACAACAGTGCATTTACTGTATGACGGGAGAAATAGACATTGCGGTGGTATCTACCCAGACGGTCTTTCTGATATGAGAAAACAAGCACCAGTATTCAACAGCTCATTAACTTAAAAATGGCCAAGACTCTTAGAGTTCAAGCAAATTTAAAGCAGAAAAATGGCGAATGTCTATCAGCTGGACGTTTGATATTACTGTCAAGTGAATTAAGTCACTTTTTTCTCACTGGCAATATTAGTTACCAGTTAATATAAATTTAAGGTGGTTGATTATTTTGCTCGCAAGTGTATTCCCCACGTAGAAAATGTAAAATGATGTGTGTTACCTTGTAACCATTGTTGCTTGTTATGATGAAGATGTTTCGCGGTGTAAACAGTGCCTTGGCATAGACCAACGGAGCTGGGTAGCGTCAAACGATACATTGTTTGCAATTCCGAGCCACGATATATGCACGGTTCATGAAAATATACTTGTATAAATCTCTATATAAGTAATGCGTATAAAGAAATACCCGTTTATCTAGAAAGGTAGGATGAACTGCAAGTTAGACCTAATTTCATCCATGCCTTGTTAAACTTATGTACTTCTGTCCTAAGATGTGATATGCTGGAAAATTTATATGTTAATAAGTCCTTCAAAATTGGCACCAGTAGTTTTTATTTTTGGGTTATATTCTAACACTTGATTGCTGCAAAAATATTTGTTAATGTCTGCGACTTATATTAATGTATAATTTATGTCGTAGGATTTTATTTCTATTGGAAAATATCCATGATGGATTAGTTATGTGGCTGAAGTGTCAAAATATTTTATGTTTACAATACGTATTACGTGTTATGCTAAAGCAGATGCCAATGAACATGTTGTGAGGCAAAAATGAACGTAACGATGTGTTTAAAGTATCTTGTAATATAAAACATTTTACTTATATATTTTCGTGAACTAATGTCAATAACTGGTTCCATGATTAAAATTGTTAATAATGAATTATTCGTCGAGGTATTTAGTACATACAGCCTTGTGACAAATAACTGGAATAAAGTAGTGAATATTTATGATTACATTAAACAAATAACTAGGTTACATTTTAATCATTTTTCTAATTTGTAATAGTTCTTGTAAACGCGCACACGTGCTTTACGTCAATAATTCGCCCATTTTCTACTTTCCCGCGCATTGTGAAAAAATAACTTTTATGTTGTATTTTAATCGGCGTTGTAAAAATGTGTTAATTGTTTTCTACCGTTGTGTAGTTATTAATATGTAGCAGGTTTACACGCGATTTCAGTTCAATGGCGGGCACATATTTCGGGGCCATTGATTGTTATTCACCGCAGTTTATGTTAGAGTGATGCGTTGTTGTTTGGCATAGGTAACTTTGGTTTTAAAAATATACACAATGTTGGCCGGCAAAAGCTCCATATTGATCTTTTTAGAAATAAATTAGGTCTAATTGGCTGATCCTCAGGTAATAAGACAAATAATTCGTTGAATGTCCACTTTAGTGGACAGGTCATCAATTAGTGTTTTTTTTATGGAATGATTTTATGTATATTTTTTATCTTTTTATTTTGGTACAATTATTGTCATTTTCTGTCGTTCAACGGCAAAAAATACAGACAGAAAGGAGTTGAGGGAGACCTTTGCCCAGTGTTGGGACAATGAAGGTAAATAAAAATATTGTCATAGTACAATTTTTTGGTCTCTGTCTACATATATTTACTTCACTCCAAAACTTGAGTTCTGCATAGTAACTGTTCGTCATGTTTACACCAACGTTGCCAGAAAATATCATTCAATGCTGTGTAAACATTTGAACAATACACGAGTCTAGCTTTTTTGCCGTCGCAATCAGTCAATGCCCTTTTAACGACTTTTTTTATGTCTCGAAGTTCTCGGACTGGTTTTTTTTCTCAATGGACCGTCGTGGCCTTGTGCAAACAGATGCGAATGAGTCGATCTTACTGCAGCGGGAGCAATTAGTTCAAGGCCGTTTCTATGTGCTTCGTTTCGTGTCGCCGAGGATTGTTGTATTGGAAAATATGGGTTTGCTTGTGGTATTTTTCTTGGCATGACTAAGCTTCGCTTTGTGTTAAATATTGGCTCATATAGAAGTAAGCTTATGTTATATCTCGAGTCGAAAGGGGATACAAGCCAACTAACAATATTAATAAGTGTATGAATGTAAATGTAGATGTAACTCATATCGAGTCGAAGGGGGATACAAGCCAACTAACAATATTAATAAGTGTATGTATGTAAATGTAGATAACTCAATATAGCTATACTGTTAATTACTATAAAAATGTTTAGCAGAGAAGTGCGACATCTTTACAGAAATAAAAGTAACGTATGGCTGCTCTCTTACGATATTCAATATTGGCAGCACAATCTATACTGTCTTTCTAGCGTGTTGTTTCACTCATTTACTTAGGAGTTGTGTATTTTATACTTTTAAGCTATAGAGTTTTAAACTGATGGCTAAGGTAACAATTAACGATCAAAAACCATATAAATCTACATACATTACGTGTTATTCATAATGACGCGGACGTTTCGACGATATCAGAATTGTTTGGAGCGTGTGTATTAACACTTAACACACTTATTTATTGTAGAGATGTGAAATTATAAATTATTGCTAACATTTATTTATACAAGACATGTTGTAAATCAAAACAATTAATTTCCATGTTAAAATGTTTTAAATTATTTGTAGCATATTCGAAAGTTTCGCATTTTATAGGTGATGTAATTGGCACGTGTGTACTAAAAGCGTCCATTACTGGATACACCATCTGAGCATAAGACCCGGCGCGTACAGCCAGTCCGTCAGACATTTCATCTCGGCAGCGGAACGGTTTAGTCACCGCATGCGGCGGGCGCGCGTGTGACATTTCCGAATGATTCATACAACATCATGCCAAGGGAGGCGGGCCGGCACGTCTGTTGGCCAACCAACGCGTCTACACGATTGGCCATAGACAAATTTCGCTCTAGTTACGCCCTTTTTGACGCGTGTTATGTCACGCGGTCTGGATGCGTTCGAAATTCGAATGGCGGGAAATTTAACTATGCGGAACGCCGGTTAGATTTTATTCATTTTTTATTTTGTGACAATTTATTGCGCTGTTGGTTAGGCGCCGGGTGTGATACAAGAGAGATTTTGATTCCCGTACGGTGACAATTGTTTGTGCGATCCTCAATTCAGTTCGGCCGAAACATGTATTTGTTGATACAGTGAGTCAGGTCACAAGACTTCTGACTTCTGAGTATTATAGTATAAAGATAATGTACATATTTGATTTATGGCCGTATTCAAATATATTTGCGAATTAGTTAAATTAGATTTGTTTTATTGGATTCTGGAAATATCCGTTTGTTCATGAATATAAAACGGATTATAATAATAGTTTCATCTATATTAAACTAGTTATTGGTTTTGAATCGTAAATACACCTAATTCTGATTTAAATATTACTTATACATTATTTAAAACAAAAAAAAAACAGACTTGATTTGCTTTTTTGATAACTTATAAATAGAATTTTGTTAAAGTACCCCTTGTCGAACTGAATTTTAGCTTTCCAATAGATAAGATACAATAATTTATACACAGTCAGGAATTTTAAACAGTTTTATAATTCCAATACGCACGCCGTTTGAAAAGCCGAAAGAAAAATTTAAATTGATGTAATAAATGGATCCACGGCATCATATGTATTAGAGAAACAAAAATATATAAACTTGGTTTTATTGCGGCGATAATTTCATGGACACAGAAATTAGCATAGATTTTTTATTATTGAATGTTTTATTTATGCATTCGCATAGGATATTTGCCGTTTTCTTCGGAATAAAATAATTCGAAAAAGGTTCGAAAGTTCGTTTTCATTATGATTTATTGGACTACAATGACTATTGAAGTAATAATTACACTGGAGTGTGCATGCTGAATAAAAATCTGTGAAATCCTGAAGCGAGAAGGACATTAATGTGACTGCGTAGGAATGAAAGAGACAGAAACAAAGTTGGTACCGCAGTTTTTTAAAATGTTTTGTTTTCAATGTCTGTTTTCTTTTATCATAATACTTTTTTTGACATCATGATCCAAACTGTATACTTGTTGCATTGAAACATCAAAGTGTGATAAAAATCAATATCAGTTTAGTTTGACGATAAATATTGATCATATTGCATACACATTAGAAGAAAAACTAATAAAACGTCATCCCGTGACGCATAAATAAACTGAAATGATATGTTTAGTTCACAGATTTTATCCGTGTGTTACAAATGTAAACAAAGGAAAGAAAGCGAAATGTAATTGCACTATCCATCTAAAATTAAATGCTTGTAATACTGAACGTCATTTCGTATGTTGAGAGATATATTAATGTTAGTTTTTTCCGCTTCGTCTCACGTGCTCTCGTTCCCGCTCGGATATAATTTATAACTGTTTGATAATTTCTTTTATCTTCGCAGTTAAAAATTATTACAGTTTTATTGATCTGCCAATTTTTTCATATCAACAATAGACAATTTATATTAAAAAGACGACCATAGACAATAATATAGAACTTTAAAAACTGTCGCGGAAGGAATAGAGATAAAGGGAACATGCGGTCAGTAATTGACTCGTTTTATAGGCATATATGTCGCGTGGTCTCTTTCTAAGAATGTTCCATGAATTGTCCTGTTAATTCAGCAGGCATCCCTTTTAATTGCTTAACAATTAGTTTGCAATAATAAATTATAATCATTCCATTTTATACATAACAAATCATCAAAGATTAGATTAATTAATTAACAGCGCATAAGTTGTCGTGAAAGAAAATAACAGTTGTATTTTTTAATCCCTGGACAATTATTCTAAATTTGAAATGACTCATCGCTGTGCCAAATTGGCGCCAAAAGCAATTTTCTTTTTCTCGCATACGAAGTGGGTGACAATCGGTCCGATGTCGACGGCGATTGCCAATGATCGTTGGATCGTATATTTGGAATGCATCCTAATTACTGAGACATGTATGCTTTGAGCAATGATGATGAGGGTATTCCGATGTGACGGCAGTTAATTCTTTTGATGAAGCCGACTTTCGTTCTAAATTCAAAAGTAGTATCACTTTTTTGTGAAGTTCAAGAGCACGTGCCAAAATCAAAATAAGAATGTTTTTTTTAACGATTCCATGTAGGATTTGAGCCGTTTTATTATTTAATTTTATTTTATCGCGTGACAAATGGGCTTAGTCACTGTTTTGTCGGACGTACACGACATATGGTTGTCTTAAAACGTCCTAGTGACGTTACAAATGTGTTGTTTCTCGTGTTCGCTCGATTCTGAATGCCTTAGTGGAATATTATTCATGTGTGGAATTTTGAACGTCATGTACCACTATTTTTTCTCGTTTTAGTTTGTCAGGATTTTATATCTCGTAATTAAATTCTATTTTGAGAGCAAACTGTGATTTTAATATGAGAATTCTAGTTAGATGAGTTTTTATTATGGCTTTTTAATAGATTTACTTCTGAGTGTTATGGCTGCTGTTGTTTTCTCTATTTTTGGGATCTACAATATCTATACAAACAGCTGATATTAATTATATTCCCAATATTAATAGTACAATACAAATATTGCACTAATCTATGCATTTGTGTCAGTAAGTGTACAAAAGCAATTAATTACTTAAGCGTTTCATTTGGTTTAATTTTCCAATAACTTTGTGAATTTTTTCGCTGTGGTTTTGGCCATTTGGAGATTTCAATTATGTGGCTATTAATTAAGAAAATGAGATAAATATATATTTCCTGCATTAAGTATTATGTTTTTAAGCACGCCATAATAATACTAATCGATATTTAGTTTACTCAACTGTGGCTATTCTCTGAACATCACTATGTATGAGTATTAAATAAAAATGTATTGCTATAAACAGTCTACATATTAAAAGACAAATCTTTAATAGTTTGTAGAAACTAATATTGGACAAGAATATTTTCTTGTTTCATGCTTTTTAGTGCGCGATTTTTATATGAATAGAAATAGAAAAGTTCAGCTTCGAACATAAAGAATTATGCTAAATATTTCAGCATAGTAATGACACAGAACAGTTGAAGTAATGACCTTAAATTTGCCGGGAGCGAACATTTTCGCATGCAACGATCCAGTTTACCGCCATATTATAATTTCCGTAAACGATTCGCCATGACCGTCTAGTTTCGGATGATTTCTAAAATCGTATTTTATTGCATTTCAACACGACATAATGCATGGAAGTTTGTTGACCTGAATACTAACGCCATTTTGTTATGAATATATTTTAGAAAGCGCAGTTATTAATTTGATTTTTTTTTCGTATTTTATTTTAATTTCAAATAAATGCTGCGTTCCTTTTCACGTAGTAATATGACACTAAAGTTGTTTACGAATAAATTATGTATATTTTTATGATAAAAGTTTTTTCATATACGTGTGAAATTCGCTGATATTTTTATTATGTCTGCGTGCTTTTTTACGTCTAAGGTGACGTGTTTTTATGTTGACCACTCAAATAATTTGTTGATGGTACGGCATGATGGTGGGTATAAATGTTTCGAAGCTAGATTCATTACATTAGGCGCTGAGGTTTGGCGCTATCTTTGTCTATTATGGCAGTTATTTTTTAACCGACTTCAAAAAAAGGAGGAGGTTCTCAATTCGACTGTATGTTGCTTTTTTTTATGTTTGTTACCTCGTTTCTCTGTACCGTGTGAACCGATTTCGATTATTCTTTCTTTGATTGAAAGCTGGTACTTGTCGTTTGGTCCCATAAAAATATGGTGAAGATCTGATGAATATCTTCGGACCTGGAGAGGGGAACTCCTTAAAATTAAGGAGAATTGCAATGGTTCTTTTGGCATTACGTTTATTAGAAAAGTTAAGTTACAGTGAGAGAGGGAAAAAGGGATGGGGGTGAGGGGGGGTAGGTGATAAAATTAAAATACACGTAAATTCTAATATCTTCGGCAGCTTTTAACCGATTTTAGTGATTTCTTTTTCATTGGAAAAAACGTATTGACAGGTTGATCCCAGAAATACAACATGAAGATCTAATGATTATGTTAGGACCTGGAGAGTAGAACTCCTCAAAATTTAATAGGATTTCAGCGGTTCTTTTTGCATTGGGTTCAGTATAAAAGCTAGGCTACAGTGGTTGAGGGAAAAAGAAGTAGGCGCGAAGGGAGGGGGGGGGGGGGGAGAAAAAATAATAAACATGTGAATATTCCAATATCTTTGGCCGCTTTTAGCCGATTTTAGCGATTTCATTGTCATCGGAAAGAACATATTCCTTGTGGGGACCAATTCTTCTTCATTAAAATGCCTATCAACACCAAAAAGACAAAAATAACTAAAATTTTTAGTAAAAAAAATAAAAACCGACTTCAAAACAAAAAACCACTAAAAACCAAAAAATAACAAAATAATAAGTACCACTCCAAAGCAAAAAAATAATATTTATTTCATGGAACTCGTGCATGTTGATTAATTTGCTTAATGACTTGACTAGCCAACAAATCAAAATATATGCGTAACATATTGAAGGCGGGCCGCCAAGTACTTTGGAGTGGTACTTATTATTTTGTTATTTTTTGGTTTTTAGTGGTTTTTTGTATATTCTCTGGAGTATTATTTGGAAGAGGCTAGGTGTGTGGTCTTAACATGATTATTACTTTTTATTAATGAAAGACATAGTTGAAAATCAGTGCTATAGTGCATCTACGTTACATTGCATTATATAGCTGAATGGAGGATCATTGTTGTCTGGCCATTACCATATTAACGTGTTGCTTGAAGTCCTGTATGTTTATATTTTTATTTTTGTTTTTATGAGCAGGCCTTGATATTTATGTGTTGCTACCAAGGGCAACTCTGCGTATCCCTTCCGAAAAATAGGCGTGAGTTTATGTATGGATTTATACTTCTATTGTTGATGGAGTAGGCCGAGAAAAGAAAGAAAAAGGAAGAGTCTAGGCTAGGCTTTCTCACATATGCGAGACTTACCACCAGTAAACGCCTAGGTTGATGAGAAACATGTGGCTCAAATTAAATACCATATTATGTCAACATCCTGAATAAACCAGAACCACTCTGATATATTATTTAACACTCAGTAAGCTAACTCACACCTGTCCTACAAAAATATAAATATGGCTTCATATCTAGTTATGTAGATAAATTTATCGTATGCCGCGACATGCCTCCACTGATTTGTGTCGTGCGTCGTTCAGTGTCAAGGTTTCTATTGATTTATAGGCCTTGGATAATGGTATTTGATTGGGGCTAGATTACCGCATATTGGGATTTTGTATGGCACGAAATGACTACCAAGCACGTTATAGTATAGAGGGCTGTGCTCGGGGTTTCCCTACGAGATCGAATCAGAAATGCGGAGATCCGTAGCAGGGGCGTGCACTCCTTGTAGGCAGAAATGCAGTGCTTTACTTGCCATTCACATATATTTTATTATAACGTTCGTACGTTTTAGATGACTTTAATTTATAGTAAATAAATGAATAAACAAAATATAATAACTTAAAAACGCCTAATATTTTATAAATAGCACCTATTTGCAATCACGCAAACATTATGGTTGCCACGCGAAAAGCAAGAGGCGCTGCAAAGCAAATTAATGTACCTAATCAACCAAGTCATGCCGCCGCGTCCCGCATTACATTTGTTTGCATGTGTGTAGTAATTTTGGTGTCCGTGCACAGTCGCAAACGCACACACCCATGAATATTGAAAGCCGCGACTCCTGCGGCAGGCCTCGGGAGTTCGGCAGTTGTCGGGAGTAATCGTAAATGTTCGTTGCCTATAATCCGAGTAATATTAATAGGCTGGAATCTAATAAATCACCTATGCACATTATGCATTTTTGGTTAGTAAGGTTTTATTTGTTTAAATAGAAATGTTTTGTGTTTCGCGGGGGCCATTTTGCTTTTCTTATGAGTTTTTGCATTGTTTACTATTTTATACTATTATGTTTGTAAAAAAAAAAAATAGATTTCTTAACAGATTTTTCATTTTAACATGTGAAAGTGTGTACATTTAACAGTTTATTACTAAGTTTTGATATTAATTGTAGTCATTTGCTTTTACTAGTGTGTTTGTTTATTTTTTTAAATGTTATTTGATTGCGAGGTTTGTGTTAAAAATGTATGCTTATCAAATGAATGAATGAGGTGGCCGAAATCTTGCGTTTATTTACATCGGGATAGGTATAGTAATCTCAACTAACCGGAACCTTGAATATGTGAAAATTTAAAGCTGACTAGGTGAGTTTTTTTATTTTACTTATTAGAATTTCTTCCGCCGCGACGATCGATCGCTGTTTTGTCTGCGTTGCCGTAGAAGATGGACATGAATAGTAGTACATCTAAGACTTGTTATGTTGGCATGGTTTCCGACTTAGAGATCCGTCGCGTGGCTGTGGCTATGCTAAAAAACTATAAAAGAAAAAGTTTTTGTGACCGAATACTCCGCCGCATACCCAGTGTCATAATCCTGTGCACGCCGCTGATCCGTAGGAGAACTAAAATTACCGACATAGCCCAACGGATTAGCAAGTTAAAGTGGCAATGGGCAGGGCACACAGCGCGGAGAACTGATGACCGATGGGGGTAGGAAAGTGCTCGAATGGAGGACACGTAGCGGAAAGCGCAGCGTAGGACGTCCACTCACAAGGTGGTCAGAGGACCTGGTAAAGGTCGCGGGACGTCGCTAATGCAGGCTGCCTCCAACAGGTCTCTGTGGAAATCATTGGGGGAGGCCTATGTTCAGCGGTGGACTTCCTTTGGCTGATTGATGGATGGATGGACGTTATAGTAGATGTACTTGTTTAAACATTGATATGATGGATAGTTGTACCTATCTTCGGTATGATACAGGGCCAGAGAAACATAACTTCCTCCGTTTTGTCTATCTTCAGTTGTGTGTTGGTTAGAAGGACAATGCAGTAAGAGGATGGCGAGCGAAGTGGAATATATTGCTTTCTAATTCATGGTGTTAGGTTTTGCTACTTACTGTCCATGAGCGTTCGTAATTCGTATCGCTTGTCAACAGGCTAATAGAATGCGCGTCTCGCCATTTATTGCTATAAAAAAACTGACAAGATTGGGTATGCTCTCTTTCGGATACGAATATTCCCTGAACAACGCAACAATCAAAAACGCAATAGATAATATCACGTCACTTATAAGTGAGCTAATAGTAGCAATAAAGAAATAAAATAATTGTTGAGTATATTGTAGCTTTAACAAGCTACAGCAAGACTATCAAATTTATCTATATTTTTATTTAATATTCGATAGGTAAGACTAATGTGCCTCATTACGTGATGTTCAGTACTTTATTCATTCCACATAAAAAATAGAACAACGAAAAGAAAGTTCATTTGTTTTTCATATGACGAAATAGTATAAAGAATTCATAAATATGTTTGGATATATTTATATTAAAATAATAGTTATACAAGTGACAGACGTACCACTTGAACAAATAACTTTTCCGTTTGTTCGTACGTACGTATATTTCGAAACAAATTCTAATACTTTGTACACTTATGGTAATGCAGACATATAAACAAGGAATTTATGTAGCAATTGTGAAAATACTGATACAATTTTACACATAAAAATGGCGTCAAACCAGCTGGTTTGTTTACACTGCAAAAATCTTATTAACTTGAAAGTTGAAATATTTTCCATAAAATAAATAACGAACCCGAAAAAAAGGGGAAAAAAAGTAAAGAGAAACGTTAATTGGATACTGAAAGTACCAGGGCATTATAGATCGGGAGCTCGTTGTAATACTGAACTTGCATTGAGCGTTAATTGGTGCACGTTCGAAATTCAAAATGCGCCGCGAGCGTTGTTAATGAGACAGGAAGATGCGTTTGTTGAGAGAGTGTGAAAGGGATAATAGACTGTTAAGTACGCAGCGCATCTGAAATCAATTTATCTACTTATGTGCCACGATCACTCGAGGAAGAGGAAGAAGTAATGGCTGGATTCCGCAGTATTTGTGGGTTTACAATGTGATAAGTGCAATTTATTGCACACATATTCAAAATTTAAAAAGTTGGCGGAGACAATGCCCAATATTATGTCAACAGGAAGGGAGTATCCTCAGTTAACGTGCAAGTTGTCTGTGACTCCAAATTGCAACAACGGTTTGTTTTTAAGTTTTTACATTTCTTGCGGAACATGACAGTTGACGTTTCATCGCGCGTTCAAAACATATTGTCTAATTTTCGAGGACAATGTACATAATGAAAAATGTTAAATAAACAATTTTGAAATCTGTATGTTTATTGTTTGTACACTGAAAATATTTTTTGAATTGTTGTGTCCCTATTTTTCAAGCCATTGGTAAATAAAATCATGTAAATATTAAAGAAAAATAGAAATAGATAAAAGTGGTGTATTCAACGTTTTAAGGTTTCGAAATGCTTCCCAAAATGTTACCAGTAGTCAGTGTCATAACAATTATACAGATCTACAAGGTCTATACACTGTTTATTAGTAAAGTATTGAATAAGTAGCTATTCACACCCTATCTATTGAATAAGTATACAACCGTTAAACAATTGTTTAATAATTTTAATTGTTATTATTTCTAAAAGTTTACATTATTTAAAGTAAATATTCGTTTTATGTACAAGTATAAGACGCAGTGTACTTAATAACATTTGAGTACATGACTTAACTGTGAAAACATCACCTGCCAGCACATACAAGATTTTCTATTTGTTGGATTCACTAAAATACCACAATGGCACAACTGGCTGATATACACAGAACACAGCACCAACTGGAAGAGTCTTTTACGCGGAGGATGGCTGACCTTGAAGCGCAACTGCAAACCGGTGGTGCGTCAAAGGACACTGTCGCTCGGGTGGCGGAAGAATTTCGGACATTCCGCGAAATCATGCTGTCCATGCTTCGCCTGCTTAGAAAGCAGATTAATGAGTGCAGTCGGATGGTAGATATAATTGAGACCCGGCACCGGCGGAAGGCGCTCCTAGTCTTGGGCGTTGCGGAGGTTGCTGACGAGGATTGTTCCACAGCTGTTCTGGATATATTCCGTAAAACCATGCATCTCGAATGCTTATCTTCTCCTGATTTTACAGCGTGTCACAGGATTGGGGCTCCTACTAAAGATCACCATCGGCCAATCCTGGTTAGGTTTAAGTCTGCTGACCATAGATCCTTGATCTGGAAAGCCAAATCAAAGCTGAGAGGTTCGCCATGCTCAGTAAGGGAGTTCCTGACAAGGTTCCGGCAACTGGTCTTCAGTAAGGCGCGGCAGCATTTCGGCATGCGAGGATGTTGGACGCAGGATGGCACTGTCAATGTGAAGGTCGCAGAGGGATCTCGGTGCAAGCTGACAACCAGTGACGAGTTAAATGCATTGGTGAAGAAGTATCCGAAACCCGCTGAATCCTCTTCTTCGGCAAATCGACGCGCCCCTGGGGCTGCGGCACCATCGGCACCAAGCTCGAAGCACCGTAAACCCTGATACCAGATGGTTTAACACCTTTCCTCACGTTGGTTTGGTTTTTAACGTGAACGTAACACTATTAATATTTTTAGTATTTAATTTGATGTTTTAGTTTACTTGTGTTATGAACTTGTTTTTATTCGCGGGTCTACCCACTTTTAGTTTTTTATTTTGTGTTTGTTTTTATTAATTTGTCAATTATCGTTCACAGATAGCAACTTTAGTTGCGTTCAGAAACTGCTTACCAATGTATAATGTGCTCATTTTATTTCCTATTTCTGTTCACACACTTTAGTTTGTTATTTTTGTATGTATTATAGTGTTTAATTTTATGATTATTAGCTGGCGGGTGATGCAGAGTATGTTTGTAAAAGTTCATTTATTTTTTAAATATTTTATGTTTATTTATATATTTCGTATATTTTTTGTAGTATAATATTTTTGTTTAATTATGTTTTCGGATAACGAATTTTATTATTCTGCAACTGAATCATCTACAGATGACAGTTTTTGCTCTACGACTGGTAGTCTTGGTGAATGTTTGCGGGATGCTTTTAGTAGCCAAGCTCGTCATCATTTGAATGTGTGTCATATTAATGCGCAAAGTATACCTAGTCACTACAGCGATCTGTTAGAAACATTCAGCAACACCAACGTTCATGCCGTCCTGATTTCCGAGAGTTGGCTCAAACCTCACCTTTCTTCTGCTTCTTACCCCCTCCCCGGTTTTCTGCTAATTCGTAACGATCGAATTGTTGGAAGAGGCGGTGGAGTGGCAGTCTACCTACGTAGCGATTTCCCCTACAAAATTATCGCCACTTCTTCTGATTCCTCTTCTCCTACTACTCCCTCTGCAGAGTATATCTTTCTTGAGGTTTGGGTCAAGGGAGCTAAAACTATCCTTGGTGTAGTTTACTGTCCTCCCTCCTTAAATTACTTCTCCAGTCTTGAATTAGTTCTGGAATCCTTGGGGTCTGAATATGCACATCACATCATCATGGGAGATTTTAACACCAACCTCCTCGCCCGATCTTCCCATAATTCCCGTAAACTTCTTGATGTTGTTGAGTCTGCCAATCTCAGTGTCTTGCCACAAGCTACTCATCATAACATCAGCGGAGAAGACACTTGGCTAGACTTAATCCTCATCTCCAACCCTTCCCTTGTCTCTCATCATGGTCAATTCCCTGCTCCTGGTTTTTCCCATCATGATCTCATTTTTCTTTCCTACATCCTTAAGCCTCCTAAATCCTGTCCTAAGGTTCTGCATATGCGTTGTTTTGGTAGCATGGATGTTACTGACTTATCCAGGGATGCCGCTAAGCTTGATTAGAGCGACCTGATGGAAGCAGATACAGTGGATGAAATGGTCCAAATTTTTAACTCTAAAGTTCATGCACTCTTTGATATCCACGCTCCTGTCAGGAAAATCAAGTTGAAACGCCCACCGGCACCCTGGATGACGGATAACATACGAATTGCTATGAGACGAAGGGACAGGGCTTTCCGCAAATTTAAAAGAGATCGGACTGATATCAACTGGTGTCGTTTTAAGGCTGTAAGGAATCGGTGTAACCAGATGGTTCGTAATGCTAAACGCCGACATATTCTTGATAACATATCTTCCTCTCCTGCTAATACTTGGAAGTTCCTTAGGACTTTGGGTATTGGTAAGGAGAAAAGCCAGGTTTTCCGGGGTACGTTGGACTTGGATGACATCAACAGCCACTTCTCTACTTCCTCTCCGATGGATTACCAAGTCAAATGTCAAACTTTGGATTTTCTGAGCAACCTACCATACCCTGGTATCAACTTCTTTAAATTTTCTCCAGTTGCTCGAGACGAAATCAAAAAGATAATCCTCTCGATCAAGTCGAACGCCATCGGATACGACAATACCACCCGTCGCATGATTGTCGTGATACTTGATCATCTCCTTCCAGCGCTTTCCCATATAATTAATGCTTCCTTAAGCATGGGAACTTTTCCGTCGTTATGGCGGAAAGCCTATGTTATTCCTCTTCCCAAGGTCCCTAATCCTACGCTCAATATCCATTATCGTCCTATATCCATTCTTCCCTTTTTATCCAAGGTGCTTGAAGCATGTGCGTATAAGCAGCTTTCCAGGTTTGTGTATTCTCACAACCTGCTGAGCCCGCTGCAGTCCGGCTTTAGACCTGGCCATAGCACCATTTCCGCACTCCTTAAGGTAACTGACGACATTAGGGCTGGTATGGAAGACACTCGGATCACTGTTATGGTCCTGGTTGATTTTTCAAACGCCTTTAATGTCGTCAATCATGACATCCTACTGTCCATCCTATCGTATCTTATGGTTTCTCCCGAAGCACTGGATTGGTTCTCTTCTTATCTTCGAGGACGTCAACAGTCGATTCGTATCGGCGAGACTTCGTCTAAATGGTGCGACCTCGACTCTGGCGTTCCTCAAGGCGGTATTCTTTCTCCGTTATTGTTTTCTGTATTTATTAATCTCATTACCAAAGACCTTCGATGCGCGTACCATCTTTATGCCGATGACTTGCAGCTTTACTCTCAGGCAAGTATCGGTAGTGTATCCTCGGCAGTCGACGAAATAAATAGTGACTTGGAACATATTCGCAGATGGTCCCATAATTATGGTATTAAAGTTAATCCTGCTAAGTGTCAGGCTATTATTGTGGGAAGCCAGCGTTTGACGAGTAGGTTGGATCCAACTACTATTCCACCTGTTGTGTATGATAACACAATTGTAGGATGGTCATCCATAGTTAAGGACCTCGGGCTTCTTATCGACTCCAATTTAAACTGGCGCGCCCAAGTTACTTCTGTTTGCCAGAAAGTCACTGGTATACTTCGATCTTTTTATCGTCTTAAAAACTTCCTTTCGTGTAAAACTAAAATAATGCTGGTGCAAACCTTAATCCTACCCTTAATCGACTACGGTGATGTGTGCTATTTTGACCTGAATGCAGATCTGCTCAACAAACTCGACCGCCCTTTAAATAACTGCATTCGATTCATCTTTAATCTCCGTAAGTACGACCACATATCATCTTACCGCTCTGAACTAAAGTGGCTACCTATTCGTCAGCGACGTACATTGCGTGCTCTTACAACACTCTTTTCTCTACTCATTTCCCCCACTCCACCTACTTACTTAATATCCCACTTCCGTTTTCTCTGCACCAACCATGATAGGAATCTTCGTTCTTCTACTAATCTTTTGCTTTCATGTCCCTCTCACAGTTCTGATTTTCTCCATTCTTCATTTCACATTCAAGCTATACTTCTATGGAATGCTCTCCCCCTTGAAATCAGGACGTCAACTACCCGTCTCAAATTTAAAATGAAGGTCCGTGAAATGCTGCTCAAAGAAGTTGCAGAATCCTCTCTATAGTCTCTTATACATGGTGATATTGACACATTGTACTTATTTTAACCCACATGTTTCTCATCAGCCCAGATGACATTTTACATAATTTGAATAAAATATGAGAACATTTTTTTGTCAAAAATTGTGATTTTAGTTGTTACTATTTTTGGGCATCCCATATAGATACGAGTTTTTTTACCGTTTAGCTGAACTTCATTTCAGTTCGGAAACTTATCTGAGCTGTAAGAGACTCGGTATCTATAGGGGTTGATCAATAGCCTTGAAACCTAAATTCGCGATTTTTGACAACACTATCAGGCAATTTTTGTTCAAACTTGGTACAATGTTACCTGGGATGGTCAAGAGCATGTGGTTTAAATTAAATACCAGATGTCAATATAACGCTGTATATATATATATACATACCGGGTATCTCAAGACTGCTACCGAAAACGAAGCCGGGTGGTAGTTTTAGTGGCTACAAACACAATGCAATTAAAAATTTCGCATAGAAACGCGACAATTATTTTTTATGATTTTTTAAATATCGTCATTTTTGGGTGGTAAATCCATAGTTTTTGCTAAAATAATAATTTAAACTCTTTTATACCTTAGAGTATTTATAAATAAAAGGGTATACACTATTATTTTAGGAAAAAATGTATTTACCACCCAAATATGGCCATAGGAAAAAAATAACAAAAAAAAAATTGTCGCTTTTTTTTGCAACTTTTTCTGTTGCATTGTGTCTGAAGTCGCTTAGACTACCACCCGGCTTCGTTTTCGGTAGCAGTCTTGATATACCCTGTATATAGTATTTTATTTTATATAGTGTATATGTGTATGTGTATATTCATATGTGTATATATATTTGTAAATCGAATAATAATATATGTAATATAATTTTTAATTACTTGTATTTTTTCTCTTTATCTTTTAATTAAGTATTCGTACACCTACTACAGCTCATCTCTGGATCACCTAAAGGTCGACTGGGAGAAAATGCCACAGGCATTAAGTCCGCCTTGTATACATTTGTATATGAAGCTTAATAAATAAATAAATAATATATTTTTATTAGTAAGACTGTTAGTATTACTACAAATTATAAGTATACATAGTTGTCTACTTGCTCGGAGCAATATTTTTCAAAATATCGAATATGGAGAGTAAGCAAGTGCCTAGGTAAAAATGGGGATAGATTTTTTAAATATACATCACAAAGTATGCAATTTTATCATACTACTTAATATTTCTCACTCAAATACAACACGTCAAACGGGATTGTGGTACCAGGAGGACATAAATTACAATAATGTGATTTTGGAGCATGCACATCGTTACCGGTCGCCGAGGTGAAGGACCTCGCCGTTTTGCACAGGGCCAGACGCACGGGAATCGAACCGGTTCCACAAGGTATAAAGAGCGTCGTGTTTAGCATAATGTGTGTTTGTTGTAATAAAGTGGCGGGTACAGCCGAGTAATAATAATATATAATTATTGTGTGTAATAATAATAGTGTTGGTTCCAAATTATGTTCCTAACTAGAGTAATATTTAAAAAACATGTATGCATTGGCAATCTCTTGCACATCTATGAGGGCCTAGTACATATTATAAAGTATTGTTGTAGGAAATATGTTTTGTAGTAGTATTTTATTCTTAACGTAATATAATTTATCAAATTCATTAGCTATTCACTATCTAAGTATAATTTAATTGTTATTGCTTAAGATCGTAAAGTTGATCTAGAAATCTATAGCAAAGATATAAACGTGCAAAAATGGATAAATACTTCACGGAGATCGAATGACGACTTACGATTAATAACGGCAGGAGTTTTATTAGGCATATTCTCGTCTAGTGAATTAATGTGGATCAATAGATTAATATAATTGCTAATCTTTATTCAGTATCCATATGCGATGTGATCCAATTTCCATTTTGGGAACAGGATTAGCTTTAAAAGTTATTTACTGCAGAATAAACCAGTTTAAGTGGAATGTATTCAGCAAGCTTGCCCAATGTCTAAAATGGTATACAGATTGGAAACCCAATAGTGAATGACACTGGAATTGCTGTGCACCTGGTGGTAAGCGAAAACACCGTCCAGACATCATATCAGTAGCCAGTTTAATAAGATTTTCATCGGTATGTGGAGTTCGGCAATCTTCACTATGCTAGCGTGGTGGACTAAATGGCCTTACCTCTCAATCTCCCCTAGATTGTAGAGTAGACCCTTGCCCTGCAGTGGAACAATTATGAGTTGATACATTACATTACAGAGGTACAAAAAAAAAATGATGCACCATCCGAAGCTATTGGCGTCGGCCGGAATTAAATATAGACTGCACGCGTGCCTTAATGAGTCATTACCCCTTCTGTTATTCGCAGATGGGATTCTGTATGTGTTTATTTGTGGTGCTAAATACGTGTATATCGTTGCTAACATAAGCCTGGGTAAGGGAGGTGCTGAGTGATTGAATAGGGCTGTTTAATTGCGAAAGGGATTTTTAAGATTTCCATACAAGGTTTATTTATTTATACGCAAGGTTATTCGTTTAGATTTTTGTTCATTTTTTATTTATTAACAGATTAATTTGTAAGACGATAAAATAAATAAATACACCCAACAGTCACATAAATAGTCCTGACTGCACACTAAGATCGAGTCTTGTGTCGTGGGTATCGGAAACTGCGAGACTTTTCGGTCTCACAAACACCCACACTCGAAACAAATGCTTGTGGTTCACACAAACATTTGTCTAGATGCGGGGATCGAACCCGCGACCTCTTGTTTCACAGGCGGCTTCTAACCAAATGCGCCACGGAGGCTGCAAAAGCGCAAATTACAGTCATAGGAAAATATGAGAATTTTCAAGTGAAATTGACGAAGTAGAACAAGCCTACCAGTAAAATAAGTTGTGTTTTGGAGCTAATAAGACGCTAGATTTCGTTTTAATTATTTTATTAGCAGACCATAAGCGCAAATTGCAGTCCTAGGCTATTTATTTGAGAATTTTCAAGCGGAATTTACGAATTGCTTGCCCTACTTTTCAATATGTTTTCAGTGTGTCATGTTTTTATACTATACCAATGATATTGCATCCTTTAAAAAGCGATCTTTAATAAGTAATAACTTGAAGAAAACTTATTTTAATATTATGTATAGATCTGATCATTCAACCATAACTATTGAAAGCTCACACAAATTTTTTCTTCCTAGATTTTTGACTAATTAGGCATCTATGTATATTTATTTGTAAAAGAAAGCCCAACCTATTAGACGTAGTAGACAAATTACCAGTACTTAAATGTGATCAATTTTTTAAAGAAATACTCGATAAAATCTGATATATTTAATCACAGCAAGACATGACAACATGATGTAAATTAATTGCCGACATCCGATAATTTCATTCTTGACGCAAGGATAATTATTGCCTTGATCGGTAATTGTGGTATTAATTATACTTAAATTATTTATGTATTAATATTAGGTATTCTTTTAGTATTTATTTCGCTTTATTTGCCAAGTAATAATGTTTTAAGAGCATGGATGGCAAAAATCTTGTTGTATTAGTTAGGTCTTCTATTCGACTTTTTAATTTGGCTACATGCATACAATATCGCTCGTTTATCCGTAAAGGGTAGGTAGAGACGATAACAGTGCCCGCTACTTCTGAATTTATTTCCGTCCCAAGTATGTAAGAGGCGACTTCATTGCCACGCTAGACGCAAACTCTAGTCCCAAGCAATTAGGTTTTTCACGTCAAAACATTCAGAAGTGCATTTACCTATCCGGGAATCGATTCCAGCACCATGATTCACATTCCAGAAATATCTCGAAAGACTGAAGTTTAAAAACGAACTTAAATGTTAACAAAAAGACCAGTTTCGTTTCAGGAAATACTTAACCGGTGTACCATCGTAAAGATTCGTAAAAATCGTATAAATATCATATAATCGTAATCGTCAAATAATAATCTCGTAAATCAAAAACGTATAAAAATGTTTTGTTAACATTGATGCAAATTGTTTTATTGTTCTCGTCGGGACGTGCAACATCTGTGTTTCTATTCGTGTCGATTTCTATGTTCTATTTCAGCTGGGTTTTTAATGGCACACGTTTTTGTTTAAATCATTTTTTACGGAGTGCGTTATGGTCTTTTCCGTAGTGCTTTTTAATTTATTGTGATGAGTTATGATTGTGTTGGAAATATTTTGTTGTACTGTACGATTATGATGTTGAGAAGGGTTCGAATTCCGGGTCGGGCAAAGTTAGGTTCAATTTTTTTATTTTCGTTTCGAAGTCAGGAAATTTTGCCCACATTGATATGATCGCCCTAACGCATCGTGGGTTGGAACACAAAAAGTGAATCGTGGGTGTCTTGGAAGCACCTCTGCCTACACCTTCTTACAAAAAGGCGGAATGTGTGTTTTGTTTGTTATGCGAAAAATCATCGGTGTAGGTACCACCGCTTTGTCAATTGTCTCCGGCAAGAGGCAATGTGTGCAGCTTGGATAATGGATGTGATGCCAGTCAATTCCAGCAAGAGGGAAGCAGAAAGCAGAAAGGATGGGAAGAGAGAAGGGACTTTGGGCATCCGACAATCTCACGCATCGAACGAATGTCTGTTTCTCCCGCCAAACACACTACTAACAACAAAACACACACTGTTATGTTTCGGATTTAAGGACATTGTAGCCAGAGTAACTACTGGACACTTAACATCTTATGTCTCAGGATGACGAGCGCAGGGGTATGCGAAGCACTGCTTTGTAATTCAAAGTGTTGTTTGGTTTTGCCACTGTTCATGAGCGGTCGTATCGGTTACCATCAGGCGAACGGCATGCTCGTCTCGCCATTAATAGCAATAAAGGAAAACGAAGCACGTCGCTTTACGTCGATCTCCTGTGAGACAGTGGTACCGCCCCGGACGAGCCTGCCCATTCATACTGAGTCATGACTGACAACAGTCTACTTTTAATAATAATCGTAATAAAACTTTTTCATTCATTAAATTAAACCGTACTCCAGTAACATTTTTTATTTTAAATATAAATCTGCTTTCTTTAACTACTCCATCAAGGTAAACTTAGAAACTAAGTTGTGAGGAAACAAAATTAATTTTTCATCTTGCTAAGTTGCTGAAGCTTTTAGTTAATGCGTTTCTCGCAGATTTAAAAGTAATATACTCTTACTTTTAATTAACCGACTTCATTTAATGGCAGTAAATATGTCAAGAGCAATCAACACGTGTTTTTTTCTATAATTGTTAGTTTGTGTTAGACGTAACATGTAGAATGTTCAATGGAATCGTTTAATATTTTTTCTATGACCTGCTTACTACTTTTAATATTAGATTCATTTCTTGCTATCCTTACGAACTACAGTTTCGTACTTTTATCGATTGATACAATAGAAGAAATTTATTAATTTATTTCAAATTTCTTCCTCATCAAGCTGTTGAAAACTTTGCTTGGCCAAAACGTTTTTCTGTCAGTAATAAGTCTAAAGCACCTTTTATTTGTCGATGTTAAGTTCCAAGCATAGTATAGAAACAATATATTAAAGGACCCTAATAAATGTCATAATATACACAGCAAAACCAACATACAGAGACACCACTCCGTAATGAATCTAAGCGCTCGTCTCGACTGTGGATTTGCAAACTGGTCCGCTTAACACTCCATTACAGTTATGACGTAATAATTTCGCTGAATAATAAGGTCGACGTTTATCGTCGCACTGAGAATCGCTGAGCTGTCATGATGATGTTAAGATGGGCGTCTATTTGTTGTTTATTATCTATCTTTGTTTTAATTTAATAGTTTTATAGTGACTATAATGTAACACTCCATTACAGTTATGAAGTAATAATTTCGCTGAATACGTCGACGTTTATTGTAGTGCTGAGAGTCGCTGAGAGCTGCTGATGTTAAGATAAGTTCCTGAATCGAAATGAACTCCAGTTAAGCGGTAAAATACTGGTATCTATATGGGATTCGTTAAAACAAAAAATCTTATATTTTTCCCAAATGAAGTACAATGTCACCAGGGGCAATGAAAGAAATAGGTGGTTCATATTATGTACTATGTGTCAATATCACCCTGTATATGTATGTATTAGAATAAGGATATTTTGTTTAGTTTAAAGCGCGCCTAGTGGGCACTTAGCTTTGCAATAGCGTTTAACGTATTCTAAAACTGGCCGGTAGCTTTGTCCAACGTAAATATTGCTTTTGAACGCATTTTGCACGTATAAATTTGTTTAGGATTTCAGTATACTTGGATATATTACATCGACTTATTAGTAGTCGGGTTGGTTAGAACGACCACTTCAGTGACCGGATAAAAAGATTAATTTTGTTAATGTTTGTTTATGATGTCATTAGTGTTGAACATGTTTTTTGTTTTTGTGGTTTTAAATCTTAATCCAGTGGATTTATTTAGTTTATTTTGAGTTTTACTTATTTTGAGTAGCGAAACACGTTTTCTAGATTTAAGTATGTTAATATTTGTTACTCTTTATGCTGTTGTTTGTACAAACTGACACGATTTTAAGATTAGCAATTATCATCAGTCATGATTTAATATTATATGAATCCATTGTTATCTTCATTATAAAAAAACAGCATAAATTAAAACTGTCTAGCTATCGTAAAACTTGGAAGAATCTCTTCAATTCTAGATGGTTATAAATCTCTTAATTTCAATCTCTTAATCTAATCCAATATATCGTGTGACCGCGAACGCACATTATACAAACCATTACGTAGCGTATTGGATAAAAACCATTCCAATTCGAAAACGTCACAACTGACATACTTCTTGCTATACGATTAAAGTTCTTAATCCCCTAAATGATTAACACGCATTCTCCTTGCATTACACATTATGAATGAGATACGTTTGGCGGACGAGCGTTGTTTACGTCCAAGAATGCGTTTTATTAAACGCCGCTGAATCACGCCATGCCAAATTCGTTTGTTTTTGTGACGGTAATGGTTTTGTGCATGTATCTGGGCTTGGCAGGTTGGAAGGATTGTTAATTGATAATTAATTTGTCGAGTCATGTCTTGGAATGAGGGTTAAAGGGGAATTTCCGAACGGAAATGAGTTGCAGGGAAAAATGGATGAGAGATACCTATTTCTACCGTCAAACAGTATTTTAAATGTAATGTTGTGTTTCGGATTGAAACTCATTGTAGCCAGAGTAACTACTGGACATATTGAGACTTAACATCTTATGTCTCAGGATGGCGAGCGCAGTGGAATGCCAAGCAATGCTTTCGTAAATCAATGTGTTGTTTGGTTTTGTCACTGTTTATGAGCAGTCGTTACGCTTATGATTCCGAAATCTCTAGAAACGAAACTTACAGAGTTCTGATTCTACACTTTATAAAAAGTTTAACTACCCTTAAATCCACATCGAATGAAATGTTTCTGCGATTCACAAATCCACCCAGCTAATCCAAAAATCTGGAATAACAAAATGCGCCAGTAGATCATCTTATATATCCCAGATCTCATCAGCAATATTTATTTGACCTTATTTTGTTATACTGTCCCCCAGCACACATTAGTATGCGCACAACGGGGTACGTATAAAACGGGTAAAACAGGACAATTTATACCCCGAGCGCTCATCGCTTCTTTATTATCCTTCTTGAAGTCTCGCAGACATGGATCTAAATAAATTTAGTGAGTTCAAATGCATGGAAACTAAGTTTGTCAGGATTTTGCTATTTACTGTAGTAGCATCGACAGAGGATTAGTGATGAAATTCTTACATTTCAAGTTTTACTCTTTACTATTCGTAGATAAATACGCCCAACAGACTAGTAATGACCCCACACTAAGATCGAGTCTTGTGGCGTGGGTATCAAATACTACGAAAGAATTTTCGATCCCACAAACAATGGAGGCTGTCGGAAACTATGGATCAGGGGCGTGCACTCCTTGTAGGCAGAAATGCAGTGCTTTACTTGCCATTCACAGATATTTTATTATAACGTTCGTACGTTTTAGATGACTTTAATTTATAGTAAATAAATGTATAAACAAAATATAATAACTTAAAAACGCCTAATATTTTATAAATAGCACCTATTTGCAATCACGCAAACATTATGGTTGCCACGCGAAAAGCAAGAGGCGCTGCAAAGCAAATTAATTATTATTACACTTTATTGTACACATAAAACAAATGAAAAAATACACAATGAAAAACACTTAACCTATATGTAAAGTACAATCGGCGGTCTTATCGCCTTCGGCGATGTCTTCCAGACAACCTTTGGATGGAATGGACTATACAGAAGTAGAAAAACGGGGGTAGACATGTCATAAAGTAAATTATGAGTAAAAATCGAATGGTCTACCATGTACAAACAAAAATAAACATTCAAAGACTACTACCTAACATACTATAAATATATAATACCTACATACATATTTATTATACATATATACTAAATATATACATATAAACAAAATAAGGATGTGCAATGTAAAAACAATAGAAAAAAAAATAAAGAGGAGGAAAAAGAAAGAAAAAAAAAATCAAATTGACAAGTAATGTTCCTTCACGAGTCTTTTAAAAATAGGCAGGGATTTAGCTTGACGAATAGACAGCGGCAATTGGTTCCACAAGCGAGCAGCGTTCACAGTGAACGAGTTCGCAAGAAATGCAGTATTGTGCTTGGGAATTTCCAATGTCAGATTCTCTGACGATCTTAGTAAACGTGTGTGTGTATTGCTAAGAAAATTAAAGCGATTTTTTAGGTAAGAAGGTGTGTTGGGAAGAAACAAAATAGAGTAAAGAAGAGAGAGGGTACGAGTATTCCGGCGAAGACGCATTGATAGCCACTTGAGTTTAGTGCGAAATTCAGAGACATGGTCATATTAATAATTTTATAATTTTATTTTTTATTAATGTACCTAATCAACCAAGTCATGCCGCCGCGTCCCGCATTACATTTGTTTGCATGTGTGTAGTAATTTTGGTGTCCGTGCACAGTAGCAAACGCACACACCCATGAATATTGAAAGCCGCGACTCCTGCGGCAGGCCTCGGGAGTTCGGCAGTTGTCGGAAGTAATCGTAAATGTTCGTTGCCTATAATCCGAGTAAAATTAATAGGCTGGAATCTAATAAATCACCTATGCACATTATGCATTTTTGGTTAGTATAGTTTTATTTGTTTAAATAGAAATGTTTTGTGTTTCGCGGGGGCCATTTTGCTTTTTTTATGAGTTTTTGCATTGTTTACTATATTATACTAGTATTTTTGTAAAAAAAAAAAATAGATTTCTTAACGGATTTTTCATTTTAACACTTGAAAGTGTGTACATTTAACAGTTTATTACTAAGTCTCGATATTAATTGTAGTCATTTGCTTTTACTAGTGTGTTTGTTTATTTTATTAAATGTTATTTGATTGCGAGGTTTGTGTTAAAAATGTATGTTTATCAAATGAATGAATGAGGTGGCCGAAATCTTGCGTTTATTTACATCGGGATAGGTATAGTAATCTCAACTAACCGGAACCTTGAATATGTGAAAATTGAAAGCTGACTAGGTGAGTTTTTTTATTTTACTTATTAGAATTTCTTCCGCCGCGACGATCGATCGCTGTTTTGTCTGCGTTGCCGTAGAAGATGGACATGAATAGTAGTACATCTAAGACTTGTTATGTTGGCATGGTTTCCGACTTAGAGATCCGTCGCGTGGCTGTGGCTATGCTAAAAAACTATAAAAGAAAAAGTTTTTGTGACCGAGTACTCCGCCGCATACCCAGTGTCATAATCCTGTGCACGCCGCTGCTATGGATAGCCTGATAATCGCAACGCAATCGAATTTTAAAAACTAAGTAAGACTACCGGCTCGTTACTATGTCATATCTATCTTTACCAAAAGATAGTTACCATTACTATTTCCATACAATTGTATGCTTCAATAAACTAAGATATATGTACACATATATTTATCATACCTAGCTATCAATAAATAAATGTACCATATTTTTATATCACCATCTTCGTTTACTAAAACATAAAATGCATGGAAATATCTAATGCAATCTCTAGTTAATGATAGATACATTGAAGACACCGGCTGTAATTGAAACATCCTTGAAGAAAACCAGGCTTTGGAATAGAAGCGGTATCTATTAAGTTTCATGTCCCCCAACCCTCGCGTGCCGAACAAAAGTAATGAAATGGGTTATTATCTTTTTGGACGAAAGAAAATGGCGTATTGTGAAGAAAGGCAAATGGCTGCTTTTGTCACGGAGACCGATGTTACAAACTTTCTGCACGATAGCATAACTTCCGCGAAATATTTGCCCTTTAATTTATTTTTATGTTGTTTCTAAGATTGGGATTGGTTGGTTAGTCCTAGATGGTTGGATGGAGACATATAGGTTGCTGGGACATCCAAAATAGTCGTAAGAATCGTAGGTATGATATTTGTCTGTTGTATTATATCAGTATCAGGGTATATGGTTAAGAGGTGTAAGCATGGGCTTACTCCATATAGTCCACCACACTGCTCCAATCCGTATTGGCAGACTTTATACATATACCTAAGAAATGTGTTTGGTGTCTGGATTTTGGTGAGCTGCAGTTCCTGATACCCACGACACAAAACTCGATCTTAGTGTGGCGTCAAGACTATGTATGTGATTGTTGGGTGTTATTTATTATAAATGCACAATAAAGCACAATAAAACAACCAGTCCAAAATATTGTAGTTTATTACTAACTTATCACTGGTGGTAGGTCTCTCATATGTGAGAGGCCATCTGGGTAGGTACCACCGCAATGTCTATTTCTCCCGTGAAACAACACTGCTTAAATGCACTGTTGTGTTTCGGATTGAAGGACATTGTAGCCAGAGCAACTACTGGACATATTGAGACTTAACATCTTATGTCTCAGGATGGCGAGCGCAGTGGAATGTTGCTACTGTTTATGAGCGGTCGTATCGCTTACCATCAGGCGAACGGCTTGCTCGTCTCGCCATTCAATGAAATAAAAAAAAAATACAATACTTATCAGATTGGTAGTGCGAAAAGCGCGCGCATCTGTTTCCCGCCTTTTTGTCGAGGCATAGACAATATAAAATACATAACAATTACTTAATGTCAATATTTTTTATATTAATTCCTACAGATGACTTTACACTACAGTTTAAAAACCAAGCAATCCGTTTAGCTTAACGATTGCCACACAAACAAACGTACTACTCTCAAACAGTCAGAAAATACACAATGATTAGTTTTTCGTTGTACAAAGACAATTACTGCGAGAGTATTATTGTTAATTTACACAACGTTTTCGGCTGCTGATTGATCGGTTTAACGAGTTCGGTTGTTTGCTTTCCGTTTTACTTTGTTTATTCAACGCGAACTTGAGAACGTTGGCTGAAAGCCGCCTATTAAAGATAACAATGGAAGTGGTCGGGCACTCGCCTCTTTTAAGTAAGGCTATCGATTAGTAATGGAGGATTTAATTGTTTAGAATAGATTGTGGGGTTGTGATCAATCGATTTAAAATTTAAAATCATGTGTGATATTTCTCTTGTAAATGAGTATGGCGATTAGCTATGAAGAGTAAGTGATTTAATCGATTCTTCAGTCATGATAGATCGATTCTGCATCGATAACATGGTTATCCGATTGGATATGTTTTGTACTCTGACAAGTAAGTCGATTAATAAATCTAGTTTGCAAAGACCTAAAATCGATTATACGATTATGATTGATTCTATATGAATGTTAGGCCGGTTAGAAATGGATAAATATTTATTGAGGGTTGATGAGACTCATTCATCATTATGACTAATAACTACGAGGAAACTGTTCGTATAATAACACGAGTAGGATGGATGAGGGCATGTGCTGAGAATAATAATTTATTTTATTGCTTAGGGAAAACAAAAGAGGGACGGAATTATTATTAGAAAAGAAATGAACGTTATATTTGTCACGATAATAAATGTGTAATATGAAAGCAAGATTATGGTACTGTACTGTATCAGCCCATATACGTCCCACTGCAGGGCACGGGCCTACTCTACAATCGAGAGTACGATTGAGAGTGGTTAGGCCATATAGTCCACCACGCTGGCCTAGTGCGGGTTGGCGGACTTACATACCATAGAGATTCTTATAAATCGCTATGGTATACAGGTTTCCTCACGATGTTTTCCTTCACCGTTTTAGTGCGTGGTGATTGACTATCAAAACACACATGACTCCGAAAAGTCAGATATGTTCCCTGGGATTCGAACCCGCGACCACCGTGAACATGTGGGCAGCCGAGCAAGATTATGGTATTAATGGAAAAAACGAATTAAATTTTTTTTTATGATAACTATCTGAGCCTAATGGACATTATCTTTATTCATACGAAATCTAATTGAACTTGTACTTTCTTGAGGTTTTAACTTATTTTAAACGACATGTTACCAAACCAACAAGTAGTCAAGATGAATCGGTTGATCCAGAATCGATTCTCAACAACATCGTTTTAAAATCGATTGCTAATATTTCGCATTGTCCTTAATCAAAATGTCCGAGGTCGATTGAATTTTCCGCTCTTTTGTCTATCTGACGTTTGAATTAAGTGTTGTATTTGTTCAGCGAATGAAATGATAATTGCTTCAGACACTCATTGTCGGCACGAGTGGTTCCGCACATTTTACAGCTCGGCGTCGAGTGTTTCTTGTACCGGGTAACTGGGTTTCGTTGAATATTCTCGATTTCGGTGCGCTGAGTTCGGCCAACTTCGGGGAAGTTCGGAGCGTGTACCGCGAATTGTCGAGTTAAATGCACATGCACACGTGAAATAAAGTGGTAATTTCACTTTGTAGATGAAGTGATGAAACCTACGTTGAGTTTGGTGAGTTAGATTTTTAGACCAAATAATCTATATCATTATATTTTCAGTTTAAACTTATTCATTGTTTGATATACTCGTAGATATCATTTTATTCCACCATGTTTGTAACAGTTCTTTTCATAAACATTTTAAACAAAAAAGACAAAACATGTTTTAAATATGGCGCTGATTTTTTGAATAATTTGTGACAAAAGGATTGTTTTTTTTAATGGCTTTATAATTTAATATCAATTAGCATAAATTTGGAGACATAAATAAGAGGATTTCCTGACGATAACCAGCGGTATAAGAGTTTTTGGAGGTCAGTGTCTTCTCGAGTTGTTCGATAATAATCAAATTAGAATTTAAAAATTAAAGTTGAAATATTTATTGACTATTTGTTTAAAATTAGGTACAATAATATTTTAGGAAATAAGTTTGTCGACTGCTATTTTATTTTAAACGTCTCATAAACATGTATGCACGAGTATATTTAGGAGTTGTGTTTTAAAGACGAGTTAGAGTTCCTAAGAGACTTCTCGTTTTACTCTCTTTCTCTTTCTTCAGCCACGGAAGTCTCCTGCTGAACATAAGCCTTTCCCAAGGATTTCAAAACGTATGTGAACGTCGTGTCAATTCATTGCGTGATCATCCTGACTTTCTGGAGTTGCCATGTTCATGTAGGATAATCTAATGTTGCTAATAATAATCCACATAAACAAAATAACCTCCAAACAAGCCTTTTGAGTAAAATCGCAACACACGCATTAGTTTATCGTATTAAAGGCTTAATTAAAAACTGACGTGAGACGTGCGTAGTCATTGCGTCGAGTTGAATCACTTGTTTTTAACTCAAATGGCGCACGGAGTACATCGGGTAATGATGTGTAAAAATTAAACGCCAGAAGACTGTCGTTTCGTGATTAACCTAATTTAAATTAAGTTTAAATTTGTGTGTATGTTGTTGAACGTTTTTTGAAGATTGTTTGTGAAAATGTTGGTCAGGTTTAAATAAGGAAATATGATTTTTCGTAGAAATTATGAAGTCAATAGATGAACTTATGTTATAATTAGTTTTATTATATGCTTCTACTTTTCGACCTTTTGTCTCAATGTTTGATTTCATAGAATCATGAATAGATCAATCGCTGCAAAGAAACAAAAAATAATGGATTTATCTTTCAAAAACTTAAAGGTATATTACGCTGCATTCGACTACAATAATATGCGTTTGTGGTTTAAATACAAAGCGAGTAATTTTCTTGTGTGCCAGTGCACCTGACTTGCTCGCTTTAATGTTATCCAATTACGAATATATTGGTATATCTATTCCCTACATGTGTAAGCGAAGTGAAATACATTCGACTGTTTCAGTGGCGCAGTTGGTTGGACGCTTGCTGTGAAGCCGCGGGTTCGATCCCCGCATCGTGATAAAATGTTTGTATAATCAATATTTTTTTCTTTTTTTTTCTCTGGCCCGGTATAGTGAAAACATTGCGTTTGATGATAAGCGCCAATGCCGTCCACGCAGAGTGTCGAATAGCATCAGACGACAGTCCCAAGACATTTGATACAATTATGCCGGCCTGCTAAGATCCCTCTTGAACTGACTGTTGTGAGACTGAAAAGTTTCTCGTAGTTCCTGACACACGATTTGTGCTTTGCATGACTATGTGTGACTCTTCTGTATATTTATTGAAAAAGCAAACTCCAATGTTTTCTAACAACAAACACAGTGGTTGATCTACCTACATTTGTAAGCACGGTGGAATCATTTTGAGCCGGTGTTGTGGTGACACGTAAATTAAGATGCGGCCGTGCGTATTGTGAGATGCGTGTTTTTTATTTTCGGTTTTTTGATGAGTGCCGTAAACAATGTCAGACACATTAGTAATCCTACCGCTGTTATTTTACAGGATTGTAATAAGTATTAGATACTCGTAATTGAATCAATGAATGATAAAATACTTCTATTTAATTAGTTTATGCAAGCCGTAGTTTTTTTTTATTGCAATTAATGGCGCGAGGCCATCGCTCATGGATAGTAGCAAAACCAAACAGCACCTTGAATTATAAAGCTAGGCTTAGATTCCATTGGGTTCGCCATTCTGGGACATAAGATAGTTAATATGGCTAGTGGCTACACTGCTGTCTGGCATGAGAAATAGATAATGCGCTGGTAGCTTTTTCCTATTATTTTCCGTATATTTTAATGGCATCCTATGTGTTGTAGAAGTTACTATTAAGAACATACTATTAAGTAACGCTTTTGCTAGTTGATGCAATGAAAAGAAAAGATATTTTTGTACGAGAATCCAGGTGACACATAAATACGATGCGTCCGTGCGTTTTTTGAGTTGCATGTTTTATTTTTGATACTTTGATGAGTGTTTCGTAAACAATGTCAAAGTCGCCGGTCACGGTCGCGATGTCGCGATAATTTTTTTATGTGGGTGTTTTTCGGTGGAAAATTGGTAATGTAATTTATAGTGTGAGTATCGTGGATAAGCTTAAATTTATGTTTATTGTAATTGGGTGTTGATGAAAATGTGTCTATAAGCCTATTATACACTTGAAAGGGTATAGGGCTACTATTGTCATCCTTAAATTGTTGTATTAATAATAAAAAGTAGCTAATTTAATTATTGACCAACGCCAGTTTGGGCATAAATTCCATTCAATTTTTTTTTATTATGTTTTATAAAATTATTACAGGTACTTACATAAAGTTTCAAACATGTAGTCACAATCGTACTTTCGATTATAGAGAAGGCCTGTGCTCTATAGTGGAACGTATAAGAGTTTGATAAAGTTTAGTGCCCGATCTGGAAATCGAGTCCAGGACTTTATAATGCTCAGCTCTGAGCTTACGGAAGGAGCCTTAAGATTATTTTTAATGTGTTTTTTTTTTTATTATTGCATTGAATGGCGAGACGAGCATGCCGTACGCCTGATGATACGCGATGCGACCGCTCATGAACAGTAGCAAAACCAAACAACACCTTAATTTACAAAGCAATGCTTGGCATTCCACTGCGCTCGCCATCCTGAGACACAAGATGTTAAGTCTCAATATGTCCAGTAGTTACTCTGGCTACAATGTCCTTCAATCCGAAACACAACAGTGCATTTAAACTGCTGTTTGACGGGAGAAATAGACATTGCGGTGGTACCCACCCAGGCAGCCTCTCACATATGAGAGACCTACCACCAGTCATGGAAAACAAAACTCCTTACTTCGACTTAATGCTCTTATGTTTTGTTTAGATTTCAGCAAACGCAAACAATAGGCACCAGTAACTAAAGGATTTGAATAAATTATACTATTTTATAATCAACAACGTTATGTCGCCTTTACAATTAAGGGTATGTTAATTGGTGCTTATGTTGTCAAAGGTATTAACAATAAAGCCAAGGAAATGTTCGAGTAGCTACAATTTAGTTCAAATTATATATTTTTCTTTTTTTTGGTTAATTAACATGGGCTATCGACTTCTTTGATACTAAAATGTAATTTTGCTTTTTGATCTTTGTGTGTTTTTTGTGTTCGCATCCAAGTACTGCACGAATGATCGCCTTTTAGCATGTTACATTCAGTACTCACCTTACAACATCTACATAACCCTCAAGCCTATATCCCATAGAAGCAGGCAGAGACTATGGATGTCCACTATCATTAATCTCTTCATATAATCACGTCCGTTTAGTGTATTTTTAACGTGATCCTTGCATTGGGTGCCCCACTATTATATTTTAAAGTTTATCTATTATATTTTCGATTTCTGCCGTAAGAACGGATTCTAACGACGCGTTTTGCACCCATGGGTGCCGCGATTTCGGCGATTTTTTCGCAGAATGTAGATATATAATCCTGTCTAAATGTACGGTATAACATAAAAGTCAGCGAACACATGCAGTCTCAAATCTAATTCGGATCAAGTTAGATGCATAATGCCTTTGATATCGATATTCATGACAGAAATACTAGAAATAGAAATAATCTAGTCAGTCATAAGACGAGGCTCCACAAAATTAGCAAATCTTTTAAGGGTTACTGTATACATTTCTATAATAAAGTTCCCACTAACATAAAAGCCTTAACTATAAATAAATTTAAATCTATTCTAAAACTACAGTTGTGTAATAAGGCATACTATACAATTTCAGAATACTTAGAAGATAGTAAAATTCATCATCATCATCATCATATCAGCCACAGGAAGTCCACTGCTGAACATAGGCCTCCCCAATGATCTCCACAATGACCTGTTGGAAGCGGCCTGCATCCAGCGACTTCCTGCGACCTTAGTCAGATCGTCCGTCCACCTTGTAGGCGGGCGTCCAACACTTCGCTTGCCTGTACGTGGCCTCCACTCGAGAACCTTTCGGCCCCAACGGCCATCGGTTCTACGAGCTATGTGCCCGGCCCACTGCCACTTCAACTTGCCAATCCTATGGGCTATGTCGGTAACCTTGGTTCTCCTACGGATCTCCTCATTTCTGATTTGATCTCGTAGGGAAACACCGAGCATAGCCCGCTCCATGGCTCGTTGAGTGACTTTGAGCCTTTTAATGAGGCCCACAGTGAGAGGCCACGTCTCGGTGCCGTATGTCATCACTGGTAACACACAACTATCGAAGACTTTCGATTTTAGGCACTGAGGTATTTTGGACGAGAAGACGTCGCGAAGTTTCCGAAGATAGTAAAATTATAAATTATTTATTATTATAAATTATTTATGAACTGCTCTGAATTGCAAATCCTGTATGATCACTGTATTGTAAACTTATTTTGAAAAGAGCAACGCTAGAGTTTCTTGCCCGTTCTTCTCTGGCGAAAATAGCCTTGTGAACTCGACGTGTCTTAATTGCGTCCTATTCATGTGAATTTCTTCTTTCTTTTACTCAAAAAAATATGTGGAAGTAAAGAAAGAAACTATAGACAAAGAATCTACTGCTTTTGATATTGACATCAACTACTCTTACCGAAAAATAAAATAAATGTTCAGAAAAATCTTGTGATAAAAAATATTTTGATCGTAATTTCTCTACCAAGTATCTAACGAGTAGTTGTAATGCTCTGTCAGACGTATTATTTCCAATTTACATATCTTTTATGTAATTTTAGAAACGTTTCAAATACTTAAACCTCTTGTGAAAAACTCTTATTGTTATTTAAGACATTTTTCTAAAATGGTTATGTCTATTACGTATCATTTAGGTAGGTTTGATATTTATTCTACATACATAAACTCACGCCTTCCCAGAAGGGGTAGGCAGAGGAATTACCAGGACACCCACATTTCGCCTAGTATGTTCCTTTCCTTGATGTGATAAGGGGCGAGCCTATCGCCATGTCGGGCACAAATTCTTGACTTCCAGGCTGATAGTTAATAGAAAAATCCAATTTATCTGTCCCGGGACTCGAACCTGCGATCACAACTTTGTAATGAAACTGTACAACAACGCCACTGAGGCATTATATATATGCTGCATCTAATATTTAGAGCAGTGTACGCACAATCTCGAATCTAATTCGGAACAAGTCAGATGCATTAATGTCTTTGATATCGTCTCGGTCGACGCTATTTATTTGCGTTCGGGTGATTTTAACGTCTTCATTACGAGCTTTGAGATGTATTAGTACACTTTCATTGTATTTATTGTGTTATATTGTATATTGAGTGTGATTACTGGCAGGATTATTTAGTGTTGGAAAGATATGTGAAGTTACAATATCAATTTGTGTATACAGCATTGAAATATTGTTAAACTGAAAGGCAGGAAAGAAATTGACTGAAAGTTTATTTTTAATTGAGCGTATAAGGTCTAGATTTTCAAAAATCTTTTCTTAGTAAATACTTAACTAACTGATGAATGGATTGATGGTGCAAACTTTCGTGTTTCTTTGATCATTCAGTTTCGCCTTTTGGCTCTAAACTTAGGTTGTTTGTTGTCTGCCAGTCAAGTATTTTGTTAGGCATTTTTTTGGAAGGCACACTCAATCACGCTTCAATTTTAGTTTAAGATTGGGCTGTCGAAAGAAATTAACGATTATGTATGAGAAGGGTCCATGAACGTCTTAATTTTTGACGTCTTATATTGAAGACCAACGGTTTTAAAAATTAATAAATTACTTTTAAGACAAAGTTAAAAAAGTGAACTAAAAATCGGTGAGGCAAAATTATAAAAAAAGCATTCTTCTGTCCATGACCGGTCCTGTCGCTTACTATCGGGCGAAGGCATGCTCGTCTCGCCATTTATATTACCACCATACTGCAATTACCATCAGGTGCATTAGGAACATATAATAGCTTTCAGTAATAATTTACCATCTCCAATATCCTCATCTTAGTATCTACATCTTAAAGAATGAGGTCTTATTGATTTTTTTAAAACTATTTGGGTGCCCGATATGGCCATCGACTCGCCTCCTATTCCATGTTGATCGGAACATACATGGTGAAATTTGAATCCTGGCACCTCTGCCTACCCAATCTGTAAAAATCGCGTGAGTTTATGTATGTATTAATGTTTTGTCTCCTTCGCTAAAACTGAATTTAAAAGTCGTTGGAAAGGCACAACACACTTGATAACTAAAATAGGCAATTACTAACATACATACCGAGTATATCAAGACTGCTACCGAAAACGAAGCCGGGTGGTAGTTTTAGTGGCTACAAACACAATTCAATTAAAAATTTCGCATAGAAACGCGACAATTTATTTTATGATTTTTTAAATATCGTCGTTTTTGGGTGGTAAATCCATAGTTTTTGCTAAAATAATAATTTAAACTCTTTTATACCTTAGAGTATTTATAAATAAAAGGGCATACACTATTATTTTAGGAAAAAATGTATTTACCACCCAAATATGGCCATAGGAAAAAAAATAACAAAAAAAATTGTCGCTTTTTTTTGCAACTTTTTCTGTTGCATTGTGTCTGAAATCGCTTAAACTACCACCCGGCTTCGTTTTCGGTAGCAGTCTTGATATACCCTGTATGTACATACACATACATACATTAACTCACGTCTTTTTCCCAGAATGTGCCAGGACACCCACATTTCGCCTTGTATGTTCCATCCCACGATGTGATAGGTGGCGAGTCTATTGCCACATCGGGCACAAATTCCTGGCTCTGGGCTTATAAGGAATAGAAAAATCCAATATCACTTTGCCCAACCCGGGACCTCAGCTTTGTAACCGTACCTTAGTACAACTACGCCACCGAGGCAGTCAAAGTCGAGGTAATGCATAAGTCCGTCACAATTTACAATGCAACTAAATGTCGTTGCAATTGAAATGAAGTGTCATTGCGGTTGACTAAACAAAAGGTAGAACTGCTCATTATGCGGTTTGTATTACCTTTGCTGATGTAATGATGGTTAAAACGATGACAGATACTTCTAGAAAGCCGTTGTAAGAAATTGCTTTTCAAATTACGATCTATTATGTTTGTCTTTTGTAATTTTTATCACAAGGACATTAATTATGAGATGACTTTTTTCTTAAGGCGAAGTTATCTATAAACATGATGTTAGGGGTCGTGTGGAGGACAAAACAATTACAAGCACTTAAATATATTTAAGGACAAAAGCCTGTCAAGTTATTAGACTTTTTAAGTAAGTGATTATTACTGCCAATAGACCTCCCAAATGCTTGGATCATTGATGTGTTGCCGGCCCATCTAATCAAGAAAAGGGCGGTAGGAAAAGAGTACGGAAAGAGGAAAGTGGTGTAGGGCATCCGGCAAACTCACTGACTAAACGAAACGCAACAGCGAAGCTGTTGCTTTACGTCGATTTTCTCTGAGACAGTGGTACCGCCCCGGGTGAGCCTGTTTGATTCAAGCCGAGTCATAACTTACAACAGCGTTCCTCTGCTGCTTTTCTTCAATTATAGTCTATTGTAAATTAGCGGCGCGAATGAAATAACAAGTGTAACCATTTTTTTCAACCGCCAACAGATCTGTATAATTAACCGTCAAAAACAAAACCCCTTTCAGTGTTACAAACTTTCCGTTTCAAATGGCCCCCGCGGTGCGTGACGCGGCGTTTTGAAACCCTTGGCTTAATTAGATCCTGAACAGATCATTCGACAAGTAGGTCATCAAAACACCACGTGGTGGACTGTAGACACAGTGTAGGCAGTAGCGCAACTTAGCGCAGTTCAATATACATAGGCTTTGAAACAGGAGTCCGCAAGATATATGTGTATTATGCGTTCTACAAGTGTTTGCTTCATACATACATAAACTCACGCCTTTTTCCCAAAAGGGGTAGGTAGGTGTGAGGACAACCACATTTCGCCTTGTATGTTCCGTCCCACGATGTGATAGGTGGCGAGCCTATCGCCACTTCGGCTACGAATTCCTGACTCTACGCTGATAATGAATAGAAAAATCCAATATCACTGTACCCGCCCCGGGATTCGAACCCGAGACCTCAGCTTTGTAACCGTACCCTAGTACAACTATGCTATTGAGGCAGTCATAACAAATAAGTGTTTGTTTCGGTCTGGGCATGTGTGGGACCGAAAAGTCTATCGTAGTTTCTGATACACGATACAAGACTTCATCTTAGTGAGGTGTCAAGACTAGGTATGTAGGTAATTTATTTATTTGTGATTTTTTAAAGTTGGTCTAGTAAGTTCTGGTTTACGATTGTTAATAAAAAGGCTGTGGATAAGAAGATATTACAAAGAGAGATTCAAATAGCCACTGCGGTGCATGATACGGCGTTTTGAAACCTTCGGCTTAATTAGATCCTGAACAGATCATTCGACAACTAGGTCGTCAAAACACCACGTGGTGTATACAGAGGGCATAAGGCAGTCGCGCAAAAGTGTATTTATTTGTAAACTTTTGAACTGGATCTACAGAATTCTGTAATTGATAGTGATTAGTTTTTTTATGCAGCTAGATTGCGCAAATTCTCTTGCATATTGGCGTAGGCTGTTTCAATGCATTTCGGTGTTCGGTTAGGTAGCATAAATTTAAAACGAAATGTGTTTTTCTATCCTACAGATTTTTTTTGTGCATAATCCTTTTCTGTGTCCTTCAAAATCAAAATCGAAATATTCTTTATTCAAATAGTCTTTCACAAGATCTTTTGAATCGTTCATTTCTGCTACCACCGCTTCGGAGCGTATTGTAGCTGTGAAGAAGAAGCGGCGCAAGAAACTCCCTCAGCAACACGAACTGTCTTCTTTTTTCTTTCTTTTTCTTTTATGTTTTTATATCGCCATTTACAATTACAATGGTTCATGTCACAACAATGTGAATGCAAACCTTGACAATGTGAATGCAAATTTTCGAAAGAATCGGTTTAGTATTTAAGGGCTAAAAGCGTACTAACAAACATCCATTCGCATTTTGTACCAAATTATATTTGAACATGAAACAAAAAAAAGCATATATAAAAAATCTTTACAAATTTTTATGTCTGATGTTAGAGCATATCCAAGACGTTTTCCAGTTACGTGTTAAGATATAAAACAGTTAATCTGTCGTTCCAATTAAAATCTTGAAACTTTACTCATAAATTAATTAAGTATCCAACATCACACTTAATTAATATTAAAAAACTTGCTCCATTAAATAACAATTGTGTTAAAGCGAACAGAATACGAGTTACGAGCGTTGGAATTCTTGCAAATTTACAGTTTACCCACGCTTGGGTGTAGCGGTGTCGGGAATTTCTTAAAATAATTAAAACTTTCGCGAACTTAAAACACTGGCTTGTTGCAAACGAGTCTGCGTTTAAATCTAGATGTTTTTAGCCCGTTAAGTACTACGTTAGAAAGTGCTATCGATTACATTGATGCGCTCTCACATCGTTCGGTGCGTTGAACTTAGTATGTGTTGTCTATTTATGATGCCCTGGTACTTCGCGAGCTAATTAACTTGATTATCAACATTGTAAGTAAAAATATCTTGCTTTTTTACATCTGCAATTACGATTAGAACATTTTTAACATATGTTGTCCTGGTAATTTGTTGAAAAAAATTGTTTCGAAAATAAGAAATAGTTGTGCATTTATTACTTCAATGTCTACTTTTGCTATCCTAATCGGCAATTGGAGTATGGCAGATGAAAACGAATTGGTCTAAACTATTTTTTTGTGACGTTTGACCAAGTTTTACTTTTTTTTTTTCTAATGCACAAAAATAAACCAAATAAAACTAATAATAGAATTTTAAATTTAAGAATATCTTATATATATCTTAGAAGCCAGTAATATCAACGACCTCTAAGCAGCTGCATCGTCTAATGATAAGGTCACTTTGATCTTTGAACCACTGTTTGCATTCAGATGAACATTATCACGTCCAAACATTTGGAATCTTTATTTTTATTACGCTCGCGCGATTTAGACGAGATTTGTGTTTCTCCAGAGACTTGGTGTTTATCGCAAATGTTCGGATTTGCTTAAAAGGCAATGATCTTAAAGTCGTTTAGCTTTTGAATGGTTTATACAAAAGTTATTTTAACTTTGACTGAGTAATCTTACAGACAAACTGATTTTGCAGTTTTGAAAAAACATTAAATAAGGACTGCGTGGTCTAACCCTTTCAATCGTGCTCTTGATTATAAAAGACGCCTATGTCCTGCTATGGGATGTATGTGTACTGATATTGATTAACTATAACTGAATAATTGCCAAGGCAGAATTATATTGAATCGACAAGAATGAAGGAAAATATTGATGCAAGTGAAGCGAAAGTGATATTATGTCAGGATCGAGTGGAGATCTACAGTTTTTGTCTAATATTATGGGTGATGTGACCATTATGCAGTATGGAATAAGGTGATTAATCTTACCTGACAAGGCTTCGTGATTAACTTTTTATAGTAGACTCCGTGGCGTGTTTTTTTTTGTAATTGGCAAAAGACAAATTAAAAGCATGAAGTAACCATAGATGTATCACAAACTAGGACAAGTTTTCTGTAAGTTTATGATAAAAAATGATTAAATGATGTATCAAAAATGGATAAACGGTAAGTAGCAAGTTCGATATATGGTACCGAAAAAAAAATTATGATGACTGGCAATGTTTTTGGGTCAGCATTATGAAAGAATATATCTCTTGCAGTTTTTTTAATCCGTTATGTACAATGTATTTTAATAGAGGACCAGACCTACATATGTGTGTAGTGTAAGTTAAATATAAAATTTTCTTTCTCAATGGAAATGGTGAATTGATTTCAAAACTGCGTGGAAACATAACTTCAAGTGAAAGATGAAAGAATATTCGTTCTTCTCAAACTAAAACTAATGCAAGTTATTTTTGCATCTTTTGCGAATAAAAATAATTATTTTCTAAGTGCTAAGGAATTTCGTTTCGATGATTTACGACGTTGAAAACCTAATGATTGATGTACTCCGACCGGCCTGACGGGCCTGTCAAACAGAAAGAACGACGTTTTAATATGATGGTTTATTTTAGAATATTTTTGGGAAAACTCCTCTGTACTATCGATAATATTTTCAATGTGTCCTGACCATCTTCATTGATATTTTAATACCGATAACGGAAAAAACTATTAGGAGATTTATTTTAATAATTCAATAATTTATTGTACACTAGATAGCCATTTTTATGTTATTGATTAGCATCACTTTTTAATTGTCGCCTAGACGCTTCCTATAGAATACCTTTAAACATTGTCAGAATTAGGATTAACAGTGAGCAAACACTTCCTTTGTAAATATTAAATAAGATTAAAAAGTAGAAGAAACTATTCTGTTAGGCGATTATAAATGTGACTAGAAAAATTCTTGGCAGACCTATATAATTAACTGGACATCCTACCACTAAAACTGATGATCTAAAAATGTTTTCAAAATATTTTGTTTATTGTTCTTACTTACCCTACCGCATTACTATTTACTGTGTCCTGTAATTAATCAGCCGGCTGACACGCTAAGCGTCGCGCCCCGTAATTACCGTCGCCGGACGTACGCCGGATTTTTGACAAATACGCGACACTCGCCTGTTGTGCACAATACAACCCCTAATGGATAGGTAAGGCTGCAGGGGTAGGCAGGGGAGTTACTCTATAATTCGACACGAATTTCGAATGTTCGGACTTTGAACAACTCAAAGATATTATTTCAACTTCTTAAAATTAGTCCGCCACGAAAGCTGTAAAGTAATCGATACGTCTGAAAAAAAACCCGTAAATAATTGTTTTATATCAATGTGTAACATTCGCGTGAATCTAAGAAATCATTATATATTTAATTGCCGCAATTGTTTCCACTATCGATCAAAGAAACAAAGACAGTTCTAAGAAAAGATTATGAAGGTTTTTCCTCGTTTTATTAGTTTATTTTTCTTCTAATGAATAACGAGTCGAGCTTACCGTTCGCCTAGTAAGCGATACGACCGCTCATGAACAGAAGCAAAACCAAACAACACCATGGATTACAAAGCAATGATTAGCATTCCACTGCGCTCGCCATCCTGAGATATGAGATGTTAAGTCTCAATATGTCCAGTAGTTACTCTGGCTACAAAGTCCTTTAAAAACACAACAGCGCATTTACACTACTGTTTGGCGGTAGAAACAGACATTGCGGTGGTACCTAACCAGGTGGCCTCTCAAATATGAGTGACCTACCACCAGTAGATTAGTAAAGCAATAATGTCTGTTGTTTGTAGGATAAAATTACGGAAGCCTCCTTTGTGCAAGATAAATATTTGACGCCGAAGGACCTTTTTGGCCGCATATTTAGCGCGACACAAAGTGAATTTCTGATTCATGTTTGCGGTATTGGGAATCGAGGCATTCCTTTTGGGTTCAATGTGATTGCATTTTAAGGAAAAGAATAAAGGTTCTTTTGTTACGTAACAGTTTTTCGTATGGAGGGATCTAAAAAAAGGGCCGTGATGGTCTATATCAGTTGGAAAATTAGGTATATAGTGGGATCACCGTAAGAAAGCTAAAATTAACTCCACGATTTCAATAGTTTATAATTGGTGGGTGAATAATTATTTAATGAAAAATCAATATCAATAAGCAATCGATATACCTAATAGAAGGAGATAAGTTAAGTCGATAAGATTTATGAAATAATAAACGATACACAGAAAACGTAATATAACTAGTTTGATGATGTCAAAAAGGTCAACATATTTCCTCTTTTGTTGTGACCATTATTGATTTAATAACCTTAATAAATAAACAAGTCTTGGTATATCATAAAATATATGTATAGATAGGAAACTTTGTGTGTTCTATTTTTACAACATTGTGAGCATGTCATAAACTTGAAAAACGTAAAGTGATAAGTAATCAGTATATAGTATATTTTGACAGCTTCTGTGGCGCAGTTGGTTAGACGCCGGGTGAAGAGAGGTCGCGGATTCAATCCCAGCATCGAGACTAATGTTTGCGTGAACCACAAGCATTTCTTTCCGGTCTGGGTGTTTGTGAGAGCGAAAAGTCTCCCGTAGTGCCTGATACCCACGACACAAGACTCGACCTTAGTGTGGGTTCAGGACTATCTATGTGACTGTTGGGTGTATTTATTTATTTTTATATAATGGTAGCTTCTTAATATTTGTGTCATCCTCGAGCAATTGTTTCAGTTCCCTGTAAAAGTTTTGTTAAAAAGTGGCACCGATGCATGACATGAAAAAAAGTAAACAAAAAGATCACATATTCCAAATATATTAATATAAATTCCACCTTATTCCTGGAGCTTAAAGTAGCTTTTCACATAATATTGTCTAAAGTTAAGCGACGTTTTAGAAGCAACGGTCGGTGCGTGACTGAAGGCGAAAGAGTGCTTAAAGCACTCTTTTTTGGTGCCATTTTCTAAGCGCTCATGTTGTATCTAGTGTATATTTGATCGAAGCTCCAAAAGGAAAATCAATTAAAATTTGTCATTGGACAGCTTTGTTAAATTAATAAGAAATCGAAATAGCCAATAATGTTAATTAAAAAGATTCATGATCTAAAAGCTTATTTTTGTAAGATTTATTGTTCTTGTTATATTTATGTGGCTATGAAGTCTATTTTTATATCCGGACCAATATTTAAAGACGTATACGTCTTTTATCCAATTACACTAACAATACGTTCGTAAAATAATCAAAATGCAACATTCATTGCCTCTCTTACAAGACTGTATAATCAAATCACCAAATAAACCGCGCAATGCTCTTCAAACTCGAGAAACAGTCGTGAAAAGCAATTTTCATTGAGTAGAATCCAAGCGATCTCTCACTCAGACTCAACCCTACGACGTACCCCTGTAATCCCGGCGTGATATGGGGATTTTGTTATTGAGAAGATTAACCCTCCCGCTGACTTATGAGCTCCACTATCGGACGTTTTAAATACTATCGGGGGTTATTTGGACCGTATTGGTAAGGCCGAGTTACGGGTTGGGGAGAACGGGGATGCGGTCAGCAGTGGTGAATGGAGAAGTTATGCTTACAGTATTAACATCACAGTGTGGTACATTGTCTTTTGTAGTGGGTATCAGAAACTACAATAGATTATTTGGTGTCAGTAACATCTAAAGTAGAAACAAATATTTTAGAGACCTTAATATTAGCCTAGATGAGATTGGCCCTGCAGGCTCTCGTTTCATAGAATTCTGTCTAACAATTGCGCACAAAGGCTGTAGTTAGAGTAGACGTATTAAAGTACCAATTTCTGTACAAAAATAACAATATACTACTTTATGATGTTTAGATATAACAATAAGGCTACTAGATCTAGAATGTAAGAAATGATGGAATATTATATCATCATGTAAAAAAAATATTATAGTTGCCTAGACTAAAAACGTAAATTCAATTATTTTAGCCCCTGTCTTCCCTACCGGAACATTTGCGTGGGAGTTAGTAATGGAATTGAATGTTTGTAGGTATTTACCGGGACTTTTTTACGACCTGAATTTTATATAGGGATTCAGGAAAGATATTGTCGCTTACCTAACAATATTGAAAGTTAAATCAGTGTTTAAGATAAAAAATATATTTAGCTGGTTCAATTATTAGAGAATTTCATCGGTGTTTTTACGAGACAAGATGTTAACCTGGTTGAATTATTTTGATATTTTATCTGGTGATACTGTAGCTTATTAAACATTTGATACCGATGGGTTGATTTGACCGAAGTGGCATTATTGTTTCGTTACAAACCCAATTGTTTTTTGTTTTAATTATACAAATGACTGATTTATTGGTTTTGGTTATGGTAGTCTTACAGACAACTATGAAATTTTTTTACACTCTTTATATTTAGCGTCACTTGTTAAATTTTACTGTTCGCAACAATCTTACAGAATTAAGACTTTCTTACACAAGTGTAGACAAGTTTATTGAAGATTTAAAAAATATTTGTATATACATTTGTACTGGTTTGCAAAAATTTTCACATAGTATGTAAAATGTACTCTATGGTTCACATGTATAAGATTTACTATAATCAAAAGTGGCTTACCCCCAACCTACGTTTTTCCGTCAACCCCTAATCCAAAAGCCAACACACAGAGTCATAAATCCTGATTTTATTTCTCATCCCCTAAGATCTTTTCCCGTCCGCTATCGTCTCGCGCCAAACCTTATAATCTGATCCGAAGAAAAAACAAGCAACCCGGGTGTACTGAGGCGATAACAGCTCTTTACCGCTTTATGTACTTATTACTAAGGGTTGTGATGATAAACTGCGCGGTAGGTTGTACACTGAGACAGTTCGCGACGATCCCAAAAAAAATGCTATTTTGTTGTATCATTTTTCATTGTAAATGATTGTTTGAAAGGTTTTTGCTATTTTTATGGGTAAGGGCCCTTGTATGTGTAATTTATTCGCCTTTTTAGGGTTATTGCGGTTTAAGATGCTGTATTTATGTCTAGTGTTAGAATAAACTTACAAGGCAATGTGGTTAAAAAAAAATATTTATGAATAACTTAATACAAAGTCATTTAATTATTTAATTATAAATAATAGAGGTACAATGTAGACAATCTTTACCATTCCGAAAATCAATAGGAGTGGCACCAATGATCTAAAGAAAACCTTTGAGGAATAAAACTTTTATTACCACCTTTCAAATTCATTTATTTTCAGAATACAGGTTACAGAATTTGGTACAGATGTTCCGTGGGTAGATAGTTTCACTGTGAATACAGTTTTGTATTCAACCCTGACTTGGCATGCAAATTACAAAAACGTCGATTAATTAAAAAATATTCGATTATCCTACATGTTTGTCACTTATGGCTTAATTAATGTGGGCCTAAATTATACATAAACAATATTTAATTAAGAAAAATACAAATAAATCAGGACGAATTCGTTCACAAAATTAGATTGTCAGAGGCCTGATAATCCCTTTCTTTCCCCTATTATTAAAAGGCAAATACATTGAAACAAAGATACAATAATACTGGTGGTAGGTCTCTCATATGTGAGAGGCTGCCTGGGTGGGTACCACCGCAATGTCTATTTCTCCCGTCAAACAGCAGTTTAAATGCACTGTTGTGTTTCGGATTGAAGGACATTGTAGCCAGAGTAACTACTGGACATATTGAGACTTAACATCTTGTGTCTCAGGATGGCGAGCGCAGTGGAATGCCAAGCATTGCTTTGTAATTCAAGGTGTTGTTTGGTTTTGCTACTGTTCACGAGCGGTCGTATCGCTTACCATCAGGCGAACGGCATGCTCGTCTCGCCATTCAATGCAAAAAAAAAAACTTATATAAAATACAAACTTGGTTAGTAATTTTCCGATGGTAAAAGAAATGCCCATTTCTCAAGGTAGGCTTTTACGGCAAACTATTATACAAACTAATAGTTATTATAAGTCCATTTAGAGAATTATTTATGTTCCGCCGAGTACAGTTTGCGCCATTACTGTTATTGGAATATAAATGATTGTTTATCTACAAAGCATGAGGCGTTTATGTATAACTTATTGAAAACATGTGTTCAAAGTAATGAACTTGTTTTGGTTAGAAATAAAGGAATACACGTAAGAATGTATTGGTACATATTTAGATATATATGTATATATATTTTCAATCCTTTTTTTTATTGATTTTATTTATTGAATCCATTAAGTGAGATGTTCTACATCATTTAGATTCAGTCAAGAAGAACAGGCAAGAAACTCTAGTGTTGCTCTTTTTAAAACCAGTTTACAATTTAGTGAATATCACAATTTTTTGTTACTAAATTTAAAATGGTAGGGAAACAGGAAAGGAAAAATGGAAAGAGGAAGGAGATACTTCTGTATACGTCTTGCGTGAAGTGATAAATAAACTTGCATCCTACTACGTCGACATAAAACAAATGGCACGTTAGCCCAGTATGGAGACATAATTTGCCATTTTTGCGTCATGGAAAATGGTGAGACTAATGGCGATTTCTTTCTGCCTTTCCATTTATTGTGATATGATTTGTTGATGTAGTACGGCCTACACTTACATAAGTCAGCAGAAATAACGTAAAATTTAAAGGATGAGAATCAGTGAACAATTATGGCCTGATACCTTCGATCAAATATACACTAGATTATAAGTAACGACCTTAAAATTGGCAAGATTAATAAAAACACAAATAAGCGTGTGTTCTTATTTGATTTTAGTATGGTCCAAAAACATAATAAATGTCAATTTAAAGGAATAAAGTTTATTGTTACCTAAAGTTATTTATTATTTAAGACTTTGCTACATCTCGTAGTTCGAAATTCAAATTTATATGCAACCTCGGTCGCTTTTAGCGTGTGATTTTGTTCCGGACCCTGTATCTAGTATATATTTGGTCGAAGCCTGATACCTTCTAAAGAAAAATATAAAATTATGTTTTATACACAATGTTCGATCTTAAAAGACTTATTACATTTATAAAGAAAACAGAACCTCCTATTCACCGTTGAATTGTCTCCGAGTATTTGCAAATTAGACGACGTCCAACGTTTAATTGATACACAAAAGGTTTTGTTTTCAGCTCGACAAATATAATTACGAATAACTCGGCACAAATTACAGATGGAATTTAATTTGTCTCCATTGTCGCTCCAGTGTCCTTGGGTTAGATTCTTTGTCGGGGATGGATTAACCGGAGTTTTTGATGAGACAAAACCTTTTCGAATTTATACTCGTTTGGGACTAATTTTAAAATTGTAATTATAACCGAGCGGTTATGCAGGTTTCCTCACGATGTTTTCTTTCACCAGTATAGAAATTAGCCATCAATACACTAATACTGTAAAGTCAAGGAGTGACGTAGGATTTGAACCCGTGACCACTGTGAACATGTTGGCAGCCGTGTTTGTTCCGATAACCAACAGGCCACCATGCACATAATATGGATTAATGCATATCTGATTACATAATATGGATTGAAGGACATTATAGCTAGAGTAACTATAGGACATATTGAGACTTAACATCTTATGTCTCACGATGGCGAGCGCAGTGGAATTTTGCTACTTTTTATGAGCGGTCGTATCGCTTACCATCAGGCGAACGGCTTGCTCGTCTCGCCATTCATTGCAATAAAAAAAAACTTTTTGAGTCAGCTAAAAACTGCATTGCTCGTGGTTGTATGTGTGCTGTTCTCCAGATATAATTAATTGGCATCAGGAATACTCTCTTACCATTCGACATAATTATGACGGAATACTTGACTGGTTCTTCATAACGTGGCTTAAGGACCCAAGATAATAGAGTTTTTCCAAGGTTTGATTTTGAGCTGTATGTATTGGTTCCTAACAAGTATAGCTCATAAAAACATGAACACTCCTGCCACCAACGTTTTATATTAGTAACTTACTTATAACATAATTGATTTTCTGAATTATTTCTGATTATGATTATGCTTAACCTTTCGATGTAAACAATAATAAGAAATTATGACACTAGCCTATAGGAAGCTGGAAGATATTTTATAGTGTTATTCGTAAGTCAATGTTATTTTATAATAACTCATTTGTTTTTGTTTTCAGGTAAGTCTATCAAGCTGTTTCGTACGTTCTGAAAGGCGCTATAAATTAGTAAGTACAAATAAGATTTTAATAGAAAATCTTACCGAATAAATCTTTCCTAAGATTCCTTTATGTGACTCAATGCATGATAGTTAATAGCGATGAATGGTCGGGAGTACTTTGGGAATGCGTCAAGGTTGAAAACTGATTCACTAATTCTATGTGACAGATTAAATTCAGGTGTATAATAGTTATATCCTAAAATAGGAGAGTATTTGCTGTTTCTATTGTAGTGAAGCATTAAGATTTTATTTATCACCTCTTGATAAAGGGTTTGATCGCATTCGAAAGATGTGGGTGGCTATCGGAAATTACATAGTTATTTACATATGTAATATACGCTTATTTTGTCATAGATGTATAGATCAGACGCGAAATTTAAGGCAGCTTAGTTTATTTTCTGGATATTGTCGGAAATTTGAAACTACATTGATCCAATTTTAATTAAATAAAATTAACAGGTCGATTGAGTACCTTTTCATAGATATCAAATAAATTGAATGAGTGAATTATTTAGAGGCACTGTAATGTTCGTTACTATTTTTTTTTTATAATTTGAATAATCAATTCACTACAGCGCTTACTCTTGTATATTCTTTGTCTACAATTATTTATATACCAAACTTTTTTCTTGTAAATACCAAAGCAATATATTGTAGAATGCTATCGATTAATGCGGCAGTTATAAGGTCGGCCCGTTTTAGCGGGAACATTTGTGCTCGTCCGTCACATTAATGTGCCCTCTTGATGCTTGTCCATCTCTCGTCCGCGCGTCGGGCCAAGCGGGCGGCGGATTGTTTTTTTAATTTTCGAAGGAAACTGCGTTCTGCCTAAGTTGAGGCTGAGGTTTGTTATGAAGATTAATGAAAAAGGACAGATTGTGAGCCAAAGCGGTTCTGGCGTACACACAAGGGTTCAGGGTTCGGTCACCACAAATATTCTTCCGGGTTTAGATGGTGTGAGATCGATAAATCTAGTAGTTTATGAATGTGACACAAGATTTGATATCTTATTGCGAGATCAAGACTATTTATTTATTTTATTATTTATTTATACTCTTTATTGTACATCTTAAGTTACATAATAAATAAATATATCAAGCAAAAATTCAATAGTACAATGGGTGACCATATCGCATTGAGCGATTTCTTCCTGGCAACCTTTGGATGAAGTATGTGTGTCACTATTGTGTTTTTAATTTTAAAACATGTGTTATAAATTTAATCCTGCGACCCTCGTCTTGTCATTTTCTTTTGATCCTCATTAGGCATTCAGTTACAAAAGTAATGAGGAAATCCGTAGGAGAACAAAGGTTACCCACATAGCCCATAGGATTGGCAAGTCGAAGTGGCAGTGGGCCGGGCACATAGCGCGTAGAATTGATGGCCGTTGGGGCCGAAAGGTTCTAGAGTGGAAGCAAGCGAAATGTCGGATGCCCGCCTACACGGTTGACGGATGAATTGGCTAAGGTTGCAGGAAGTTACTGAATGCAGGCCGCTTCCAGGCCGTTGTGGAGATCCTTGGGGGAGGTCTATGTTCAGTGGACTTCCTGTGGCTGTGATGATGATGATTACGAAAGTAATATTAATAATGTCACTTTGTAATGTAGATACGTCACTACGTATACACCCTGGCTCCGATTGTAGACTAATGTGTGAGTTTTGAATTTATTGGCACGTCTCACTGGTCCGCCGGATGGCATACATCAATTTTATTGAAGCTCGTTTCAAACGCATAATTACCGTATGAATAGAATTACAGCGATTCTTAGGTTGACTCACGTTTTTGAGGATTTTGTTTAGGAACTAAATGGTTTATGTGAGATGATAAACCGATACAAATAGCATTATCTGTTTAATAAGATATGGGTTCTTTTGATGTGAAGTATTAACTCTTACATTAAAACCAAAACCCAAACAAACAACTCATTGACATGTTTATGTTTTACAAATTCCAAGCATTTTTTTTAAAATCCTGCTCGTTATAATTACTACAGTATAATTAACTTAAAAATGTGAGCGAAATAGGTTCACTGGTAGTCGTAATAACTACATATTCAAATTGTGACGAATTTGCTTTTGCAGTGGATAACCTTGATGTGTTTATAATAAATTTGGATTACATTAGTATTCAAATGTATTTAAATTTAATTATTGATATGTATTAAATTAGGATAAATTATTACGAGTATCTACTTTATTTGGTTCGCGTGTGTAATTGATTTGGAATTTTATAAAAATATCTGTATTAAATTATGTTTTCGTTTCATTATTTTGTTGACCTGTTGTGACATTAAACTTTTTTTTGCGTTCTTAAATCTTTTAGCCTTAGGTATTCTAAGTTTGAGAAAATATTGTACATACTTAATATCAGTTCATATCATACTTTTAATGAAAAATACTAAACAGTATTTGTTGATACACCAAAATTAATTCAAAATAGAGCGTGATTTTTTAAACATTTTTTGCTTGTGATAATGACATAAATATCCACGCTTTTCTAAGAAATTTATGGACAAGGATATGTTATTAAAAGCTTTTTTTTTACCACTCTCAAACAAATTATTTGTACAGATGTCTCTTACTCACGGATCCAGTTAGTTTCGGACCACAAACGCTCTGTTTTATTAATTAAACAAAATAACCAATTTCTGTTTACATTCCATTTTCGTGGCCCCACGCTCGCGTTCAGCTGTCCCATACTACATTACGCGGGAGTGTGGGACGCCGTCCCGACCGATTTCGGATGTCCATTCGCACGCTACTTTTTGTAACGCACTAGTGACTTCTTAATTGCGTCACATTATCATTACCGTGACGTCTCCATTTAGCCATGTATTAAATTACGAATGGGACGGCTGTACGGAGATTTTGGAAGGGAAATACCAATTGATGTAGTAACCATAGATATATGTATAGGTGCTGCAAGGTGTCTGGTAATTTAGTTATGTGTTTTGAACATATTTCATCTTCGTCTCAGGAAGCGGTTTCCGTGTAATTCGATTTGTAAATAAACAAACGAATAAATAAATAAATGTACGCATACATATGTTCACGCTATAAAAGACAGGTCCATTGTCGTAGGTATCAGACAACGAATCATCTTTATTTCTCCCGCCAAACAGCAGTGTAAATGCATTGTTGTGTTTCAGTTTGAAAGAGGTTTGAAAGTGAAGCCAGATTAACTATTGGTTATAGAGACTTAACATCATATTGTCTCAGGATCGCGGGCGCAGTGGAATGCCAAGCAATGCTTTCGTAACTCATGGTGCCGTTTGGTTTTGCTACTGTCCATGAGCTGTCGTACTGCTTACGATTAGGCAAATAATCATTTTAGTGAGAAAGTTCTTTGTTCAGTAATAAATGCAAATTCTGTCAGTGTATACAATTTCTTTTTCAAAATAACATAACACTTTTCGCACTTGAGCTGTCACGCATCACCGAAATTATAAGCGTTGAATGCGAAATTTCTTATAAAAGGTACTTGATCTGGTTATAAAGGATACATTACTTATAATTTATCCGCAACACACGTACTTAATCACTTATTACCGTAAATAATTCAGTTTCATATATTATGAACGTTTTTCTTTCATCCACGCGCCGAGCGTTCGCCTTCCAGAAAAATCTATAAATATAACACCAATAACAATAAACAAGATATTCACAACAGAATCTCGCTGGCGCAGTTGTACTTACGGTACGAATACAAAGTTGAAGTTCCGGATTCGAATCCGAAGTTAAGGGTGTATTGATAGTCGATAATCACGCACTATAACGGGAAGGATATAGCAAACTTTACAAAAAATCATGGTATGGGAAGTGTGCCATCCCGCAAAAGTCAGCGTAGTAGATAAATTGTAGACACAAGAATTATCTGTGGACTGATTTGGCGCAGTTGTTTAGACCCCGGCTGTGAAACGTGAGGCAGCGGGTTCGATCCCCGCACCGACACAAATGTTTGTATAAATTACAAGTATTTATTTCGGGTTTCTGTTTCTGTGAGACCGAAAATTCTCACGTAGTTCCTGATACTCACGAAATGACCCAAGACTCGATCTTAGTGTGCGGTCAGGACTATGTATGTATTTGTTGGGTGTATTTATTTGTTTATAATAAATAATTGTTTTAATACGTATTTGTCGCAATAACTGTTAAAAATATTCAAATAAAACAAGAAGACAGTAAAAACAACCAATGAATGAAAAAAAATGAAAGTATGAGCCATAAACACCGGACGGAATAAATTCATGAGGATGAAAAAATAACAAACAATTTGTAACAGCTTTAACAAATTTCGGTAATGGATACTTTGGGACGATGACTTGAATGAATCATTAGTAATTTTGTGTGTTTAAACTGTTTATAAAAGAGTATGTGAATATGAAAAGCTTATTTTGAGGCATATGTTTGTCTGATGCAGTCTTCAGGGAATTTAAGGGCTGAATCACATCATTTTATCAATAACTTATATGATTCAGTTACTTTTATGAGAGTGCGTGTACGCATGCGAAAATAATATTTTTTATTTGATGCGTACTTTATACAAATAAAAACACAATGACCATTTATAATCAAGAAAGGATGCTGATGGATATAGTATGATGATACACGCGTAAAATAGCATATATTAGCTCAAAATATCACGTTTACATAAATACGATAAAAAATTACATTCATTTGTTCATGTCAAATATGTTCCTACTTAAAATATGATAAGTTTTTGTTAGTATGGAATCTTATCACAAATTTAATTGAAAAACTCATATATACTCCATCGGTTTAGGTATTTAACTAAATGTAAACAAACCATAAAAAAGGTTATTATTTAACATTGCCATTTCTCATTTCTAAATTAATTGAAGACAAAAAATGTTTCTGTATCAGCCCATATACGTCCTGCTGCAGGGCACGGGCCTACTCTACAATCGAGAGAACGATTGAGAGTGGCTAGGCCATATAGTCCACCACGCTGGCCTAGTGCGGGTTGCATGTTAAAATTTATTATAACGATTATACTTATGAATGTGTGAGCTTGGAAATAATTAAATTATGTAAGATCACAATTAAATTATCTAATTTTACATAATGCAATCTGTCAGTGAGCTATCAAATTATAGGCCCATCTCATTACTCAGTCACATATATAAACTATTCACCAAGGTGATCACCCTTAGAGTGGCTAACGAATTAAACTCAGCCCAACCAGTAGAACAGGCAGGCTTTAGATCTGGCTTCTCGACTATCGACCATATACATACCGTACGACAAGTGATAGAAAAGTGTACTGAATACAATAAGCCCCTAGTAGTAGCCTTTATAGACTACGAAAAGGCGTTTGATTCGGTGGAACATTGGGCTGTAGTACACTCTCTATAAAGATGTCAAGTGGATTCTAGATATATCGAGGCTATTAAAGCAATCTACAACAATGCTACTCTACAAATCAAGCTGCACGAACTGACAGATCCGATACCTGTGAAAAGGGGAGTGAGACAAGGAGACACAATTTCACCCAAACTATTCACCTCATGTTTAGAGGATATATTTAAACTTCTCGACTGGTCTTATAAAGGTCTCAACATCAATGGGAAATACCTGTCTCACTTACGATTCGCGGATGACATTGTACTCTTTACTGAAAACTTGGAGGACCTAACAACTATGACCGAAGAGCTCTACGACGTGTCTGTAATGGTAGGTTTAAAAATGAACATGGGCAAGACTAAAATTATGTGCAAAAACACCGATGCCAACCACATTATTGTACACGGTCACTCCCTAGAAGCAGTAGAGGAATATGTTTACTTGGGGCAAATAGTAAGTCTAGATAAGAACGGCCAGGAGAAAGAAATCCAACGCCGAATTCGATTAGGATGGGGCGCGTTCAGCAAGCTTTCTGACGTCTTCGAAGGAGACATACCTATGAACCTAAAACGAAGAGCATTCAACCAATGTGTCCTCCCGGTAATGGTATATGGGGCCGAGACCTGGACGCTCACACAACAACTGTTCCACAAATTGCAAGTAACTCAGAGAGCCATGGACCGGGCTATGTTAGGTGTTTGTCTCCGAGACAGAGTCCGTAACGCGGAAATACGGAGACGAACCGGACTCATAGACATTAGCCTAACTATAGCTCGACGAAAGTGGAAATGGGCGGGCCACATATGCCGCAGGAATGATGGCAGATGGAGTAAAGCAGTACTTGAATGGAGACCAAGAACCGGTTATAGAAACAGGGGCAGACCTTTGACGAGGTGGACCGACGACCTGGTTCACGTGGCGGGAAGAAACTGGATGACGATTGCCCTGGACAGACCATCCTGGTGTGCATTACAAGAGGCCTACACTCAGCATTGGGTGGATATATAGGCTGAAGAAGAAGAAGAAGTATGGATATACTGGTGACAGCGGTGTTTAACGTAATCTGCACAAGCTGTATTGACGCTCATACAAGAGTGTCAATTTGGGTGCGTGTGTGTGTGAGTGTGTGTGTGTGTGTGTGAAATTTAATAAATTAACAATTGGTGAGCAAGTTTTCCGTTTCCTGATAATAAACTAAGCATCATCATGTGATATCTATGGCAGCCAATTATTATTCATTGCGTTAATGTACTTACTGTTTTCGTGAAGTGGTGAAGTGTTTGGAAGTGTTCATCATTGTTCTTTACTCTGTTTAAGTTATTATTTGTTATAAGCTGCTGTTAATTGTTGTTAATACTTGTTACTTGGTTGACTAAGAAAATATTCGTAAATTGGACATTGCAATAAAATGTTGAACAACCATGCGTCACGTGTTCTGATTTGTTTACATTTAGTTAAGTACCTAAATCGATGGAGTATAGGTAATAATTCAAGTCACTATGAATATCCGTGGACAAAACTTACTCTAAGTAGGATTTCTAAGAACTGAAGTAAAAGTAAATAGTGTTGTTAAAATTAATTATGCAATAAGAACTCGTAAGACAAACGATACAGCAACAATAAACCCTAAACGTGAATCCAATATCATTGATACATACATTCATGCGTTACAATTAGCAAAGTTTAACGCGGCGCCACGTAGCATTAAATTCGGTTAACAGCATGATGACGTGTTATTTATCATAAAGTAATGATGAATGTAAGTAATGTCTATTTCTCCCGCCAAACAGCAGTTTAAATGCACTGTTGTGTTTCGAATTGATGAGACATTGACACATTCATTGTTTAACTAAAAACGATCGATAAAATGCGACCTGATGCTGACAAATGTGCTTTAAAGGTTATAAATACATATGTTGTATGAGAAGAAAATTGCTGGACGCAGGTCGCTTCCAAAAGGTCGCTTTGAAATTTTATTAAGAAACCTGTAGTCATCACTGGTCTTTCTGTGGTTGTAGAAGAAAATAATGATGGGAATATAAAAGAAATTAGTAAAGATAATATTTATGATGCAATTAAGACTCAAAAGACAAACGATTCAGCAACAATAAACCCTAAACGTGAATGCAATATCATTGACGCGGTACATACAGTAATGTGTAACAATTAGCGGAGGTTAATGCGGCGCGACGTAACATTAAATTCAGTTAACAGCGTGCTGGCGATTTATTAGACTTCTGCGATTGATTGTCAGTTGCTCTAGAATGGCGGCTTGAAGTATGCGGCTACAAGGTTTAGTTGTTATCAAATTCGATTCATTGGTTTATTGCTGTGTCTGCTCATTACAATATTTTCTTTACTCAAGCCCTATTTGCCTAATTTTGTATCAGTTTTGACTAAAATTGCAAATTAATTAGTTGTTGTTTTTACGATATGTATTTAATTATCTCTTGTGACATACATTTTGCGCATGTGTGGGTAATTTTTATACGAATATAATTTTTGATGCATTGTGTTTTTGATTTGGAATCGATAGTGTTCTAGAATCAACTGATATGAGTGTTAGCATTGTTAAATATTGTTTCGGATATCAAACGATTAATTAAATTTTCAATTTAAGTTCTAATTTAGTTGTTTAAGCTTCCTAGATAAATAATCCTGATTGGAAATCTAGTGAAATTCAAATTATTAATCGGTTACGGATAAATCTGTTAAAGACACAATCCTTTCTTTTGGCATGATTATGTTTGCCAGCGTTTTCAAAGCCCGGCGTGTAATATGTGAAAATCCATAAAACAATAAACAGATTATAAAGTGTAAATTTTCAATCTACGAAACGCCTACTTCCCCGACACGTATGGAGAATGCTCTCAGAAATATCAAAAATAAATGTTAGTGGTGATTGAGGTATGGGATGAAAGATTAGTAAATTTTGCTGGTAGTGTGGGTTTGGTCCTGAATAAGATGGGATTATGTAGGAGACATGAATATAGAAGAGTTAATATGTCTCTTGAAGAACATCTTCCTACCGTCACCTACGTTAGATTTCTTTTCTTGTGTCATTCTTCTTTAGTCAAAGGATTCCTAAATATAGGATGTACCCAGGGATTTCTCTTTCAAAAAGTCTTCTGTGACCTGTTTCGTGTTTTCCAGCAATAAACTGCAATCTGCATTTGATCGCACTTACGTGTGACATGTAAGGTCGCGAACGATGTTCGCATCGAGACAAATGTTTATGTGATAGGTAATTTGCATCTGGTTGTTTTGAGATCTTTGAGAAAAGTCTTCCATAGTTTCCAACTCCAATGTACATGACTTGCATCTTACTCTAAATTCTAGACTATATCTGTAAATGTTGGGTACATTTATTTATCAATGTTATGGCGCGATTCAAACACATGCCGTCTAAATTGAGATTGTATGTTTGTGCGACTGCTAGCTGTATTTATTATTTATCAATCATAATGTCTGTATTAAGAAAACTCTCTTACGTCTGACATACAGTAATTAAACATCTCGATCGGTATAATAATAAATTTACCTGAACGTTCGGTCGATTGCGAGTCGGGACGGTCTGCAATGATTGACGTCACCCATTGAGAATTTTCCATGTGTATGAACCTCGGCTATTGAATCGTATAAATCTTTGTGGATGTGCGTATTAGCGGCCGGAATTTTATAGTTAGGGTTGGCTATTACCGGGATTTTTTTAAGATGAATTTCTAACTCACAAACTCATACACAGGGGATGGGTGGCGTCATGTTTGTCCTTGTTTGCAATTATTTAAATCCATACTGGAATATTTATGGATTACATAAGTTTTTTGTTGCTTTATTTTATTGCATTTAATGGCGAGACGAGCATGCTATTCACATGTTGGTAAGCGTTACGACCGCTCATGCACAGTAGCAGAACGATACAAGACCATGAATTACAAAGAAAGGCTTGACAATCTACTGTGCTCGCCATCCTGAGACATAAGATGTTAACTCTCAATATGTCACACAATTACTCTGGCTACAATGTTTTGCGAATTCCCAAAAGTAGATAAAGGTGCGACTAGTAACCACTGGCCGTTGATCTTATTTCTGTTCCAATATGTGATATGGAAGAACTCTACCGCCATGCCAGCCTAAATATGTATAATTCCGCTTTTATCTTCAATCAATATGACAGTATTTTTTGCTATGTTATGGGTTTCTTAATTGTGATGTACCCATTTACGAGCTAAGTAAATTATCCCAATGAAAACACAAATCACTTTAATCACCCCCATCTTTAAAACACCGGAATAAATAACCGGGAAGCACGATTCCGGCACCGCCAACCCTAATAGCGACCTTCGGACGAATCAGGTGTACGACCTGAACGCGATAAATTTTACTTGTGTTTAAAAAAACACGCACACACACACATTCGCCTCCAATGCAATGTTTTGTGTATTTTGGCAATAGTCTGGCCGAATTAGCGGGTAGACTAAACTATACCGGGCGTGTACGTATTAATGGTTGTCCGAAATCGGTCGGGTTGTAATAATAAACTCCACGGGGCGCTTAGTTAAAGTGGTGAAATAACTATTTTTGGCGTTTGTTAGTTTTTGAAAGTGTACGCTGTTACCTTTCTCGTGGAAAGGAATGATTTATTGTTTTATTTTAAAATATTGCTTCTTTTACGGACAGTAGTGAAGGAAATACATGGTGTATTAAATAGCACGTTAGAAGGGTTTAAACTTTTACGATCAACAGGTAGAATGTTATATGGAAGTTGACAGCCTTCGTGACATTTATGTTTCTAAGCTGACTGAGTAACGAGAGGCTATATTCGACACTTAGATAATTGTTTACTCGTATGTGGCCCATAAATATTTGTTTCGGGTTTTCGTGTTGTGTGATGTGTGTGTATTGATTTTCTTGCGAAGTGTTGGTAAAGGGAACAGACGCGGCTGTCAACATGTTGACAATGGTCGCGGGGTTACATCCCAGGGCACGCCTCTGACTTTTTGGAGTCATATGTGTATTGATAGTCAATCACCACGCATTATACCACTGAAAGGAAATCGAGAGGAATCCCGGACGCCATAGTGATTTGTATGAACCTCTACGGTTTGTAAAGTTCGCCAACACGAACAATGGCCAGTGTGGTCAACTATATGGCTTTACCACTCTCAATCGTACTCTCGATTGTGGAGGAGGCCCGTGCCCTGCAATGGAGCGGATATGGGCTGCTATAATACAGTATAGCTTCTGTTTTGAAACAAAGTCTATGCTAATTTCTCATACAGAAAACAAGACAATTTCACTGTGAGGTCAGGAATATGTGTGTGAATAGTCCCATCGTGGCATAACAACGTGATTATGCTGATTCAGATTAAGACAATGATGACTGGCAGCAATAATCGTAAGTGCCTCGCTGTCACGGTCAGTTATCTGTATAATTACAGGACTGACATACGTTATTGATTAACGTGTAGTTAGAGAGTTCTTGTTCTACCTACATAGCGATATCTTACTGCAATTATTGAAGTGTTCTACCTACATAGCAAAATCTACCTGCAACTATTGAAGTGTTCTACCTACACAGCGATATCTACCTGCAATTATTGAAGTGTTCTACCCGCAGTTGCATGAATTTTTGAGTCTTCTACCCGTAGTTAAGTAACTTTATAAGGCTCTTAAGACGATGTTGTTCAGGTAGTCAAAGAGATGATCTGAAGGTTTTGAAGGTAAATTATGTGAAATTTATGTGACTTAAATAAATACTTACAGTTACATAAGTAGTCCTGACCTGATGTTAATATCAGTTTAGTGTTGTGTCGTTGGTATTACTAATTACGAGACACATTTCGGTCTCATCAACACCCAGAACCTAAACAAAAATCTGTGGATCACACGAACATTTGTCCATGTTCACAGCCGGCGTATACCTATACATTTTTTTATGTATTAGCATTTCATAATGAAAATGAAAATGAAAATGAAATGAAAATGAAAATGAAAATAATTTATTGAATCCATTAAAATGTTCAACATCATTTAGATTCAGTCATTTTTTATCTACCACCCGGTTCGGAAAGCGGTTTTCACTAGAGAAGAACGGGCAAGAAACTCTAGTGTTGCTCTTTTCAAAACCAGTTTACAATGTAGTAATTATTACAAAATTTACAAGTTGGTTTAATCAGAGCAGTTCATTAATAATTTGTTGTAAATTTACAAAAAAATATTTTTATGTGAATATGTTTATGTTATAATTACTACGGCCGAAAGTAGCGAAGTCACCCAGAACGAAGAATCAGTATACTCTTTTTCGCCAAAGCAGCGAATAATTGCGAAAGCCTTATGTAATCCATTAATTAATCCGTTACAATGTAAGCAAATCGGATAGACCAGTCTACGCAAGCAGCACCCGTTCACGAGTATGACGCATGTGCCAGCCATCGGCCTCCTCAACCATGCTATAGGGAAGTGACCTACCCGGCACACGACGCCACCGCAAGCATAGACTTTTTAGCGAGCATGACATACCCAATCACTTACACAGCAAAACAACTGCAAAAGTTACTTAATTTGAATGATATTATACAGAGCACACCAATACCTCCGCTCCGAGATACTACACATTTATTTAATTTTATTCTATTCCCAAGCCTTGTTATCATCTAGATATGTAGAAATTTTATAATGGCTGCACTGCATCTGATAGTAAGCGCAAATGCCATCCAGGCAGAGTATCGAATAGCATTAGACGGCAGTCCCATGACATTCGATACAATTATGCCGGCCTGCTAAGATGCCTCTTCACACTACGGCGGAAGGACTATTACTATTACTGTGAAATTAATTGCATATAATTTCTAAAAATATGTTATGAGGTTAGAAATGGACTCAAACATTACTGCTTCTACATATTTCTCATCGTAAGTTATATTAATGTATTAATGCAATTTCCGTTCCTTTTGTACTGTACGTTCCGCATTAGACGAATTGCTCCGGCCTGCCCATTCGATATTAATATTGGAATGTTTATCTTTATGTAAGGGCTGTTGCTTTCCGGTTTTATAGCATTCGCTGGTGGTAGAATATTCTTATTACCGTAGGCGACTACCGTATTTTATAGCCGGTAGCATTCCTCGTGAATTGACCTATCCAATACCAAATATTTTTCAATTCGAATCAGTACTTCCTGAGATTAGTGGGCACAAACAAACAAATTCTTCAGTTTTACATATTAGATAGCATAGATTAAAAAATTTCGGTAAGGTGCATTGTAGAAAGTTAGTAAAGATACTTGGTTGGTTCGCCAGTACTGGATAGTGGAAATCCTATATTGTATTAACATTTAGCAATCTTCGATCAAATATATACTAGATACAGGGTCCGGATCAAAATCACACGCGAAAAGTTGCTTGTACTTAAACATTTGAATTCGAACTATGAGATGTACCAAAAGTCTTAAATTATAATCAACTTCAGTTAACAATAAACCTTATTCCTTTAAATTAAGATATACTATGTTTTAGGACCATACTAAAATCAAATAAGAGCACAGCTTACTTATGCTCTTACTTGTCTTTCCGTTTTTAGGCCGTTACTTATAATCTAATGTATATTCGATCGAAGTAAGCAATGCATATAATTGCCATGATATAGTATATTTAATGTGAGCAATTCCTAGATTCCAATAAATAAGTTTCCTCTATATTGAGCACACAGCATCCAATTGCCACATTAGTCGACAAGGGAAATTATTAAGTAATTATCTCTGTGTTGCAATTCGGTGCACTAGACTGTCTTAAAGTCTAGAATTCTAGACTAGCTGGGAAGTATGTTAATGTGATATCCTAAATATTGCGCCACGCCTCGGTATTTCTGTGTGAACGGAACTTTTGAATAATTATGTTTGTTGTTGTATTTGGAAAATATATTGCTGAACCATATTATTTATAGGACATACATACTTGATAGTCAATCACCACGCACTGTAACGGTGAAGGAAAACATCGTGAGGAAACCTGAAACCATGGCGATTTGTAAGAATTTCTATGGTATGTAAAATCACAATATCTTGAATTACAAAGCAATTCTTGCATTCCACTGCTCTCGCCATCCTGAGTCATAAGATCATCATCATCATATCATCCACAGGAATTCCACTGCTGAACATAGGCCTCCCCCAATGATCTCCACAATGACCTGTTGGAAGCGGCCTGCATCATAAGATGCTAAGCCTCAATATGTCCTGTAGTTAGTTACTCTGGCTACAATATCCTTCAAACCGAAACAGTGCATTTACAAATATTATGGTTTTACCACACATAAAGACGGGGCGAATGCTAGTCTCCACTTATAACGCAGTAAATGCATATTTGTTGTGAATGTTGTTTCAATTATTAGATAAGATCGGCATGCAGATTGAATAAATATGTATAAATGTGGAGGTATTTTCAATTTCAATGTGAATGTTTTGATAATTTGGTATTTTATCTACAGAGATGGCCTACGTGAAATGATCTAGGGGGGCGTGGATTGATATGTTTATGAAGACTTTTTAAATGATAAGGCTGTTAAATGTGCATTCAAAGTTTTAGAATTACGTCAAAAGTAACTATTAGGTGTGTTTGGGTTTTGTTTAAATGTTTTGATGATTTAAAAAATAATAATTGAGACAAATATTTCTCAAATGATGAAGCGAAATTAATGTGTCAGGATCGAGCAAAGTAGCGGTCTATAGTCTCTGCCTACCTCTATGGGATACAGGCCTGACGATTATGTATGAAAGACTAAAATTGTTTAACCTCACCATAGCAATGTCTTGCTGATGCTTTTACTTATAGGGAAAGAAAACACCACTTTTTATCCACAGACTAAAAAAACTGAAGCAAAAGCACGTCCACAGGCGTCTCGGGTCGTTTTATTAGATCGCGCGCGTGCGTGCCAAGTTTAAAACAAGTTGGCGAACTTGCAGCGGTAAATAAATATTGCCCGGAAACTTGCTGTAATTTTGATATTATATCGTATGCTATGTTATTTCTTAGAATGTGGGATGTGTAATTTGAAATGTTAGGAAATGTTATTGTTGTTTTTGAAGGGAACGAGCGATGAATATTGATGACGTCATGAATAAAGATGTTTCTACTGTATCAGTCAATATACGACCCGCTGTAAAGCACGAGACTACTCTACAATCGTGAGTACGACTGATAGGGGTAGGCCATATAGTCCACCTCGTTGGCCTAGTGTCGGGCGGCGGACTTTTAATATACGAACAGGGCTAAGTTGATTATACAGAAAAACGAACCCTGTTATATTGTTGGATTGATTTATTAAAATAAGAGTGTGAGAGAGGATTACTGTACTGTAATGGATGGTGAGACGAGTATGCCGTTCACCTGATGGTAAGCGATACGACCGATCATGAACAATGGTAAAACCAAACAACACCTTGAATTACAAAGCATTACAAGGCATTCCATTGCGCTCGACACCCTGAGACATAAGATGTTAAGTTTCAATATGTCCAGTAGTTACTATGGCTATAATATCCTTCAGACCGAAACAACAATAAATTCATACTGCAATTAGCCGGGAGAAAAAGACATTGCGGTGGCACCTACCCAGGCGGCCTCTCACATGTGAGATACCTAAAACCAGTAAACCTATTTTCATAAGGGTAGTAAAATTGATCTGTGTACTAAAAGTGTCAGTGTTTTCTTCTGTACTTGTGAAAATATATTTTAAGAGTAAATTTATTCATGAAAGCGTCGTGTGGGTATTAGGGTTGATTGTGTTGGGAATGGAAGGATTTCGTGTGTGCTAAAAATATTATCTTTGAGACAGATTTATGCATAAAATCTTAGTAAAACTTATGTATTTTTATGATATTAACTTTATAGGGATCGTAAAGTAGATTTTGGTTATTTTTGTTGTATAAGTTCAATTGGACCAGTGAGAAAAGAAAGACGTTGTGACATTGTGTATAGGATCACAACTTAAAAGTTCGGTGTTCAAAATACCCATTCATAGAAATTCATAATAAATAAAAATGGAATTCATAGTATCGGCAAAAATATTATTGATCCCGATACCGATACTGCTTAAAACTAATTATATAATTTTTTATGGTATTTCCTTAAACATTTTCCTGTTTTATCCCGGACGACAGATTTTTATAAAATAAAGTAATTATCATCACATTTTACATTTTGTTCACACAGCCCCAAACAAAAAAAAAATTTTTTATTGGTCTTCAAGTTAATTTCTCCATAAACTCCGGGCCTGAGTCTCAATTATGTTTTATTATTATTTAAAAAATATATTTTACCTTACACGTAAAAGTAGGTTGCAGTTTCATAGTAAAATGGATATTCTCCTTTATATCTATGTGAGGTATCGTTTGGAAACGTATGATTTATCAAAAGCTAGAAAATTGAAAAGCTTATTTATTTTTCAATGTATCATATGAAATATGGAGCGCCAATACCACTTAACTGAAAGACAAAACCACGCAAGAGTAAAGCACAAACACTTGCACCTAAATATCCTTACTAATATTATAAAGGTGAAAGTTTGTATGTATGTATGGATGTTTGTTACTCTTTCATGAAAAAAACGGCTCAACAGATTTTGATGAAATTTGGTATAGTGATAGCTGACACCCTGGATTAACACATAGGCTACTTTTTATCCCGAAAAATGTAGTGTTCCCGTGGGATGAGTCAGGAAACCAAATATACATATTTTCTACTCTTTCAAATTCAAATTGTTGGCACGGGATGTCCTCTCCTACGGAAGGGAAATATAGTCGACGGCACGCGGGAAATATAGTTAGTAGACACGCGAAATAATATGTTCTTGATGTGGATTGGACTCAAAAACTATCTGCACCCGGGCGAAGCCGGGCCCGACAGCTAGTATCATAATAAAAGTGACGTCACAGCTGACGTCACGTTTGCCGCCGTTTCTGAAGTGCAATACTGTCGAGCGGAACTATACAATAACTATATATTTTTACACTTTGCCTCCCTGTGCATACTCATCAATCTTTGTCGTGCTTTCTCGATATAACTTGTTGAGTAAGGTTGCCACGTAGGTTAGGAGCTTGTGATTTAGCTGTGGCTAAAATACTTGGTACTTACTTCTTTCAATATTTTTTTTATTGCAATCAATAGCGAGACGAGTATGCATTTCCCCTGATGGTTAGCAATACGACCGCTCATGAACAGATATTTGTTATACATTATTAGATATACTATTATTTATACATTATTAGATATTTGTAATATTAGTATTTGTAATAGATTTGTATCAGTGTATGTGTACTTTAATGAACAAATAAAGGTTTTTCTATTCTATTCTATTCTAACAGTATCAAAACCAAACAACACCAACAACAATGCTTGGCATTGCACTATGCCCGCCGTTTTGAGACATAAGGTGTAAAGACTGAATATTTCCAGTAGTTACTCTAGCTACAATCCTTTAAACCGGGACACAACAGTTCATTTAGACTGCTGTTTGGTAGAGGGACATTGGTGGTATCTACCCAGACGGCCTCTCACATATGAGAGACCTATCACCAATAGATTTTTGTTAACTTTTTCCTATATCCATTGTTATGTTCAGATGTTAATGTATTAATTGTTTTAATGAAACACAGTGATTGATTTCCAGTGTCTGAAAACCGTCCACTAGGTTTGTCGATATATTTTTTAACATACCGCACTTTTAGAATTATAGAGACATAACAAAAAAATCTTATTTTTCGGGAAACGTTCATTAAAGATTTGTAACGTCAGAAATGTTGTACTTATGGAAGATACATCTAGATGACCGAATATCTTTCTGCCTTTCATGCGTCAATAGGTCCTTCTTTAATAACGGGTCGATAGGTCATTATTAGGAGATATGATTAAAACCCAAAAATTGTATTTTTTTTTCGATTGTCACTTTAATTCTAAAGGTGCCATATTTGATCTACCTTCAATGTATTAGTCTCTACACCACATCCATATTCGACAGCCTCCGTGGCGCTGGCGGTTAGACGCCGCCTGAGAAACGAGAGGCCGCGGGTTCGATCCCCGCACCGAGAGAAATGTTTGTGCGGCCCACAAATATTTCTTCCGGGTCTGGGTGTTTGTGAGACCGAAAAGTCTCTCGTAGTTCCTGATACACGACACAAGACTCGATCTTAGTGTGGGGTCAGAATTATGTATGTGACTGTTGGGTGTTATTTATTTATTTATATTAAACATTGAAACTACCAACCCTAGTCCACAGCGGCCGCTTTGATCTCAAACTGGTATCGATAAGTTATACCCATCCGCGGACTTAAACAGGAATAGAGCGCGATCCATTTGTCTAGACGTTCTGAACCGGGTCACCGGCTATTTTCGATGGGGTGGCTAGGGATAGTGGTAGGGGTGACAGGTTACACGTCATTGTAAGTTCCGATAACTGTCTTGTGTTTTGTTATGGATTGTTGTCGATGTTTTTAGTGATGATGCTATGGTATATGTTTGTTAGAATTATGGCGGTCAGTGAGTTAGGTAATGCGAATATGTTGATCCTGGATTGTAGTTATAGCTTGGTCTTAACATTTGTGTATTTCTATTTGAAAAATGTCTGGAGTTGTAAAGGGCTAAAATTTGTTCTAGCCATAAAATACGCGAGTCATGTCAAATGTTGAGACAAAAATAACCCGTCGAGATATGGATGACTCTAGGAATCTAGACTCTTGCCGTACTCAGAGACACAGTGTTAATTAAGTCATTATTTAAGGTAGATTTTTTAAAAATTTAATTTATCTTAAAATTCTCTAAGTGCGGCTGTTCGAAGCATCTCTGCCTTCGGGGATGGACACTGACTGGCTCTTATGTTGGGCTATACGATTTAAACTATACGATGATACCTAGACGACGATGAACAATTTGAAATTCTTAATTTATTTCACTTTTATGTCATTCCCTACTAATCATTACAGTATTTAAAAACGGAATTGCTATCCATCGTCAGACGCAATAACATTGTTGCTTCGATGTGCGGTTGAGCGGAGAGTGATGGCGGTATTACCGCTGTCTATTTCGGCGCGGGAATTTCTTAATACTGGAATGGACTCAAACCGCAAATTGCTCTGAACTCATCCTAGTACTCTTGTGACTTGTGTTTGATTTTAAACTTTATTACTTGCAGCATAAAGTCTTAATGTAGCGCACTGTTGCTTTAAACTTATACTGTGGAATTGAACGTTTGATTTTAAACTTTATTACTGTCGGAATAAAGTCTAAATTTATGATAAAAATAATCGGTAAAAGAACTAATCATTACGCTTTATAAGTGAATAATGATTATATATTATAATTGGGGATTACAATGTGTTATCAAATTACAAAACAATAATAATATAAGATTCTAGGAAAGATAAAACTAGGTAAATAAACAAATATGTGGAAATGAATGATAGGGTCTTGTAAATCGAAAGTAGCTATTTCTAGGCATCTTTTCAGTCTAGGATTTATTTCATATTTGGTGCGAAATCCAAGACATATTTGACATATAAAATATATCCGATGTATGATTTTGATAATGTATGAAAAAATCCCTGCAGTTAGGAAAATATATCCTATAGATGATTGAATCTGCATACTTTTTCCGTATATAGAACTAGCTATGTCCTCACTAAGCCTGTATATGTACATATACTCGTATAGGTCAAAGATGTTTCAAAATCCATTTTTCTGTACTGGCAAAAGCATGATTTAATTATTATGCCACTTTTGTAAGCGACCTGTTATTCCTTACGTCAAATTCGTTATTTTCCCACTATGCGTAATACCTGATAAGAACGATTACGTATTTGATAACAATTATTTATAATGACATAAAAATGTAATTTGACTGTAGTACTGTTTACACTGTTACTAGGCATCGACAAAATTTTGCAATAATTGTGTAATCATATTCAATTTCGAAAATAGAAGTGATTTCAAATGTAGTTCGAATTTTAAATTTATTTAAAAATGTAGATCGAAATTTTATTTTTAGTAAAATTAAGCGTGTATTTTTTATTTGTTGCCACAGTTGACAGTGAAACAGTAAATCAGCGTAAAGTGGAATTAATATAAAAACATTGTTATATTGCAATTGGTACTAGATATTATTTGTTTGTTTTTGTTTAAATAAAATATGGTAAGTCTTTATAATTTGGTTTTAATTCAGCTATTAACAGTAAAATTGTTTCATATACATAATATGCAAAGTTTATTACTCTTACCGGTTCAATATAAATGAAGTAGTTTTGATATACTAATCCTACTCTATAATTTAACCTAAATATATTTTATTATTATAAAAAGTTAAGTTTTTAACTTTGAATTATGTAGATAGAAGATACGTTTAACAATAAACACACACCTAATTCACAGACAATTTATAAACCTATTTTACCGGATGTTTTATCCCTTTTTAACGACTATTGAATTCCATTTGAGGGAAGAAGAAAAATATAGATACTAAAGTAGGTTTATAAACTATCTATTAGTAGTCCAACAGGCACTAAGCAAATATCCCGTCATTGGGATGTTTCTTGCGCCAAACAATCGCGCAACGTATACAAGTTGATGATAAAACGCAGGAATTACAACGGATTATTGCATTATTATTATAATAAACGTGTATCTTTGAAGTCGATTGTATATTTGTATTATTCTTGGTAGGAAGTTCCTATTTTAACTCGTTCTAATTTTAAAAAGGAAACGTAAAAAATGATTACTTCAGTACAGATATGTATACGTACTTCCGTGACGTGAGTTGCTCATCTCGTCTCGTCATATAAAACATGAAATAATAGAAATTGAATTAAAAAATATAAATAATTTAAAATAATTCAGCCATTCATATCGTAGGACAGAAAATACAAGGCAAAACGTGGATGAACTGGTTGCTCCTTAAAGGCGTGCGTTTATGTTATGTTAATGTGCGTGTTAACTGACTATGATCAATACAAATGTGGTAATCAGAGGTGTGTCTTGAGATTCAAAATCGCGACTATAGTATCGACAGGCCACTACGTGTTTGTAATAACCAAATAACTAAAACCAACAGTCACATACATGGTCCTGACCCCACAACATCGAGTCTGACATCAGTATGAGAAACTACAAGAGACTTTTCGGTCCCACAAACACTCAGACCCGACACCTGTAGATAAAACAAATACTTTTCTTCATGCGGGGATTTGACCAGCGATCCTAGGTTTCACAGACGGTGTCAAACAAACTGCGCCACGGAGGATACCTGAGTTAGTAGTTATATTATGACTGACTGCCTCGGTGGCGTAGTTGTACTACGGTACGGTTACAACTTACAAAGCGGAGGTCTCGGGTTCGAATCCCGGGTTGGGCAAAGTGATATTGGATTTTTCTATTCACTATCAGCCCAGAGTCAGGAATTTGTGCCCGATATGGCGATAGGCTCGCCACCTATCACATCGTGGGACGGAACATACAAGGCGAAATGTGGGTGCCCTCGCACCTCTGCCTACCCCTTCTGGGAACAAGGCGTGAGTTTATGTATGTATGTAGTTATATTATGTATAGTTTTATATTCATGCTGCGATCTGCTAAGGCGTTTAACTAGGTATCTCTAAATGTAGGCATAGATGTATTCTTTAGCAAAATTGCATTTTCAAGAATTTTTTAAGCAAACGTTTTATTGATGCTCTTCCCGATTAACTATCTAATTTGATTAGTTTTATTTTTATTAATGATTTATATCTGTTTAGCGTAAAATTACGAGAGCATTATTATTTACGTTTTCTTAAAGTTTATTTTTATTTTAGTTAATATCTATTATGCTTAGTATGAGTAGCTCAATTTAGTAATCCCTGTTAACTAACTTTAAAGATACGAGTAGTAAGACAATTAGATTTTGTAACTTTTGTAACCTATCTGCGGTAGCTCGTAATTGGCTATCTTTTGTATACAATTTGTATAAAATATGTTTGTTTGCTATTGAGTGAGCCACCAAAATAAAATAAATGAATAAATATTATATGTTTAGCTGCTGTAATGTCTCTATTACAGCAGCTTTCTATCCCACGCGCTGTACACTGTATTGCACTGAGCTTAATGCAAGAGATTATGGTAATGTGTACGAAGCTGTGAGTGCTTCCATATCTCGCCAGTTGAGACATTAAACAGGTACGTTTGTACTATTTTCTGATTTTATGTGGGTGGAAATATATGTAGGTGTCAGCTGAGTATGAAAATTTTAAGGGGTGGATAGTATATATATTATGGGATTGACGCGTCCTTTTGTAATTAAATTTCGATTCACAAAACTGGACATGTTAAATTGTTAGTTAATTATTATAAAAATACAAAATAGCAAATTAAGACAATTAAAGTGCATCACAATCTTAATATGACAAACACAAAATACCACTAGTGCAGATGTAGTGAAGATACAGTTTTTGGAAAACATTTTATTGCCTATGTTCATCGGAGATAATATAGGATTCTAATGGTGAAAGAACTTTTCAAATAGGTCCAGTAGTTTCAGAGACCATTTTAGATGTAAAATGAGTATAAAAAATTAAAATTTAAACCCGCCATACAGTTTTCTACTACTCGTAGTGCTTACCTCTCCTGTTGATTAGCGCCGGGAATAATTCCACGATACCTGCCGTTCCCGACCGGTTTTATTTCCGGAGGAAATTTGTGCAGAATATTGAGGGTTACCTTTAAATATTAAAACTACCAAACCTGATGTTGGGAAAACTGCCGGGTTCAGTCTGAACACGAATGAATAATTATAAAACTGGATCGTCCATACATCCCACTGTAGGGCACGGGCCTCCTCTACAATCGAGAGTACGATTGAGAGTGGTTAGTCTATATAGTTCGCCATGCTGGCCTAGAGCAGGTTGGCGGTATACTACAATACAATACAAAACACTTTATTGTAAACCGACGATCAAACATAAAATACAATATCAGATAAAAAAGAGCTATTACAATTTACAATTTGGTATTACTTATAGTAAATAATAATTAGTTAAATAACTCCAATAATAAAGCAATAAAAAAATGATATAACTGTAAAGTTCGTCGACCTATAATTGAAAACGAATATTGTGTTGCTAACAGAAGGAGTTAATATGACATGACAGTCTAGTTGTCAATGTAGTTGCCAAAAGTAAATTCACAAACGCGGAACCCTCCAAGTATTTTTCATAAATTTTTATATGGCATTTTCAGACAAGTGACGTGCCCGTCTCGTCTCGTCATTCTGTTTTAAATTAAAGAAGCACATTAATGAATAATAAGACCCTATAGTACCACATACTGAACTGTAAGCGACAAGTTAAATTTGTATACATATTACCCACACATTTAGCTTTGTTAATGGTAATTATATTAGTTATATATTGTCGCCGAACTGTTGTTATTTAACGGAAGATGTATTCATAGTTACTTATTTATAACTTTGTTTAAGTGAATGTGAGCACCAGCACAAACAACTATGTTTATATGGTGCAATAATAACAAACATTGTATTATTGATTAGTGTTGAAATAAATAAAAAAAAGTTGGCATGACTGTTGGGGTATGACGTAGGGGAGGGGAATTTTAGTGCTGCATGAGTCCGCATCGACTCAGTTTATCAATTTTGATCCCGCTCACATTGTTATTTGCGATGATATTTATATTATCCAAATATGAGGTAGATATGACACCAGCGTTTCGAAACTAAGGCGTTGAAATTCGGGAATATGGTGTAATTTCATCTAGTCGCATAGCAGTGTAACTACTGGACATATTGTAACATTCCATGTCTCAAGATGGTGAGCGTAGTGGAAAGCCAAACATTGCTTTGTAATGCATGGTGTTGTTTGGTTTTGCTATGAGCGGTCGTATCGCTTACCATCAGACGAATTGCATGCTTGTCTCGCCATTCATAGCAATAAAAAGAAGGTTTATTTATGTAAGTATTTCTTTATATTATGAAGTTTTATTTGTTTGCGTACAATCAAGATTAAATAAATAAATAAAAAATAGTTCACACAAACTTTTGACTCATTGCGGTGATCTTCCACTCTCGTTTCACAGCCGTTTAACCAACTGCGCCAAGGAGGCATTAACACAATAATGAGACCAATCTCACATGGTGCAGATCGGAAATTATTCTGCGCTGCAGCCGCCCATTCATTTCACGTAACGTAAACGACACGTGAAATTGCTATCGGATCGGAACGCTATCAATCTCGACTGCATTCGGCCGATAAGATATTTAAGAAGAGATGAGAAACGGCGTGGGTTTACGAATGAGGATTATATTAGATAAAGTGGGTTTTTATCTGACAAACAGGCTCCTCCTTTTTTTGACTCTCTTCGACCAATCTGTATGCAATTTTTAGTATGGTTTGACACACCAGTGTTTGGGTCTTAAACAATCTTAAGTGCTAACTACAATTTATTTATGTCATATATTAATAGTATATACGCGGACTAAATGCCACAGGTATTATCTTACAGCTTAATATTGAGTGAAGCAGAATACGAGTAAAACAGGTATATGTCACATTAAAATAGAAAAACATGGTTCATAATTTAAATATAGTAACATACATATACATAGTATATAAAAATAATTCAGTTCGTCAAACTACTTTCTGTTCCCCGAAATCAGTTCCCCAACTCTAATATGGTTTTTATTTTAATTCTTATCCTGATAATGACACAAACCAAATACAACTTAAATGATGATTTGGACAACGAATTAATGCAAAATACGCGACATCTTAAAGCAAATTCTAGTTCGATTGAAATTTCTAACTTTCACATTCAGATAACGTTTTGCTCGTAACCAGTTTATTCAAAGGGCCAAGCTTTTATAAAAGATGCTTGTGATGCTATCTTATGTCTGTTTAATTAGTTTTTATTGATGAATATTTAAGACTTTTAAATCGACAAATGGATTTGAAATGAGTTGCACTGTTTTTGGTAATTCGTAAGGACCAATGACGCAATAAATATAAAATTCTCTATTTTTTTCTTATATAATTTCAAATGTAAGATATCGTATATGTAACCAAAGGCCGTATTTTTAATAAAAGTAAATATTCATAATTTTTATACAAGTAAATAATTAAATCTCCTACGTCTTATGTACTTTACTGTATAAGCCGAGTACCGGACTCGAGGACCTAGAGATTCTTTGAGAAGGTTGAGGCCATAACCAATGACTCCGGCATATTACGGGTTCAGGATATCACATAATCTTTGTTTCAATAACATTATAATGTTATTGAAACAAAGATTAAAATTATGCAACTTTACATATAGTGCCAAGGCTCTCAACATGCCGTTAGGTCAAAGGGAAACTTTGAAATAAAACTATTATTTACGGATTTTATCGCGAATTTAGTTTAATTTTTACATTTTTAACTTCCCGACGTTTCGATTACGACCACGAAAGCTGTAAAGTAATCGAAACGTCGGGAAGTTAAAAATGTAAAAATTAAACTAAATTCGCGATAAAATCCGTAAATAATAGTTTTATTTCAATGTGTAACATTCGCGTAAATCTAAGAAACCATTATGAAAGGGAAACTTGTTTTAGCCATTATTCAATTATATGTTTTATGTTACTAGCATAGAAATATGACTCAGACTCATATGTAGGTCTAGGACCTAATCAATATCTAATATGTACCTTAAGGAGAAGTAACTAAAAACGTTCCTACACTACTGTTAAATAAACCTGATTTCTACATTTGTAGAAAATCTATATCTGTTTCCAAGCACAATAAATTTGGAAGGAAGATGTATGGTAAAAGTGCTAATACTGCTTGAGACTAGGAATGTTTGTATGTATATATCATGTATTAGTACTTGTATATTTTTCTCTCTGTATACCAATGACTACTCTTTATCTCTCCTTACTTTTGTCTCCATCCAAAGGTTGCCTGTGAGAGATTGCCTAGTGCAATAAATCCGCCCATTTATTAAGAAATCCGTCATTGGATTCAGGAAATACCATAAAATAATATGCATTACCGTGAATTGAAGTCCATCTGTCACCGAGTAGTGGGTGAATAGTCTAGTGAGTGAATTTTGAGTGGTAGTGGGTGAATCTTCCACGTACTTCACCCGCGTTGTTCGAAGCACTCCCGTCGCGAAGTAATCGTGAATCAACAGGATGGAGTGGTGAGATATTGTGATGGGACAGTATGGCATGTTCGAATGGTAGTTAATGGTTTTTTTATGGCTATTTTATTAAGGTGAAATAAGAAACTGTTTTACAAAAATATAAATAATATTGCTGCATGCTTGAAAAAATATTGTAAGTGACTAATATTGTCAGCATGTTTTTTGGCAGTTAATGTGTTGTTTAAGGAACAAAATATTTTTAATGGTTACTTTCGTTGCCAGTAACGACTTTATAAAACAAGATTTAATATGACATTTTAAATGCAAATCTGCATTAAAATAACAATTTTAAACATCGTTTTAATTTCACACGTTGACACGCCGTAAAATTTGTACAAAAACATCGCAAACCAAAATAAACAAATCGTTTTACACGCAAACATCTCGTGACGTCAGAATACTTGTCAGTTGTCACAAATCTACTGCGCGCGCACGTGCATTGATCCAACTTGATACGTTTTCTCAATGAAACAGGTTACTTTATTGTACATTTTGTGTGTAGCGACGTTTCTTTAACAAAGTGTGCGCAATATCAGCGTACTGGCTTAGCGCCAAGCCCGAGATTCACTCCCGTACGGCTCGCAAGCCGGGCTTTTTTCTTCGTGTCACGGGATTGACTGACGCACGGTTCACACTACTGTCTCGCCATTATTTCTGGTACGCCTTTGATTTTTTTCTTTTGAATATTTGGACTTGTGTGGAACTTGGAAGTGTGCTTTAATTGAAATTCACGTCTATCCGTCGGTTGTCTTTCGTTGCTTTTCCGTTTGCGGGTGATTGATTGATTGCTAGTTATTTTTTTATTGTTATATTCTAGTGCGGATTTTTGGTAGTTTCTGTGTGATACAATTTTCTTGTTGCAAATTTTATATTGAGGCCGTTTTGAATATTGATATGAAAAGTTTTACGCTTTTTATTTTAATCACAGGGTAGTTTTAATAAATATCAAATAAGGTAACAAAATAAGTTTTTAAATATACGTACCCACGTACCCACTCGAAGTGGCAAAGTGGATCAAAAAGCAAGTTTCCACATAATGGTAAAAACGGACGAAAAACTAGTTTGTAAGTTTCAAGAGGATATTTCGCCGGCATTAAAGTTGGATCCGTCGGATGCGAGGGTTTCCTGTGGCCTCAAACAGCTACGGAACGAATTTGTCAGGAAATCTCGATGTGAACTATTGTAGAAAGCGGTGGAGGGGATAATGGAGCGAAAGTTGCTACATAAGGATGCAGTGTTGCTAACAAGCCGGCGGCTTGTCGCTCGCTCGCTATTTGTGACCTCTGGTTGTATTTGAATTGAGGGTTTGTGAAATGGCTTTTAAGGTCAAACGTGAAAGCAACAAATGCATCTGAAACGGTAATGGAATTGCGAAAGTCAGGGAATCAAAATTCCAAAATCTGGATTGACTAGATAATAAACACTTAATGAGTATTGGCAGAAACTTAAACAATGAAATTATTTGTAACAAAAGTTTTTATCAAGAAAATGAATAAGTAATAAGCTATACCTAACAAAAACAATGCCGATCTATTCAACATAAACGATAACTAGATATTATCCAAAGACGATTAACCCAGTGATCTCAATAAAGATAAAATCCCAGTTACGTTGCAACGAACTCTCCCGATGGACCTGTGGCTTCCGTTTCCGAGCTAAAGCAAATATTTGCATGATTTATGATTGTTTCTGCACACTGTATGCGAGCTTTCGATTTAGCTCGCTGTGTCTGGTGCGCATTGTTCGATATCTGCTTTGGGTATCTCAACACCAGCTAGTTTATACATCGCAGGTATACGAGAAAAGGATTAAATCATAGAGATAGTTTTAACAGTGGTTTATGATAGTTAGGATTTTATTTCGATGCGGGTTAAAGACAAGCTAGTGTCCCTGAGAGACTCGCCGAGCTCCGGAGCTCGGTGTCAAATATTTGTGTGCCACTGTTGATCCTGGCTGCCAGGAGTTGCAGTGGCGGGTGTGAGGGCGGGAAAGTCTCTAAAAGTTAGGATTTTATCTGTAAATATTTTGATGTAAAAACTTGATTACTTTATGTGATTAAAATCATCACACAATGTTAGTTCACTGCCTGATACATCCCGGTCCAGTTGCTCAATATTTGGCAATTGTTTTGATCCTTTGGTTAACTACAAATCGATATTAAAGTACATCTTAATTTTTTTTTTATTTTTGCTTGTTTTATTGTTTTGTATAAGGCTAATATTACATATTCATTTAATAACAGCAGACTATATATTGTTATGAGATGCCTGTGTAGCAGAGATCTTAGCTGAATGTAATCAATTTTTTTATTTGTATATACTTTGTGTTGTTACGTATCGAATCTGTTTTGTTTATTCAGGCACAAAATATAACAATCGAAGAATTTTTAACAATGGTATAACGGTGCTTTGAAATGGTATTCTTTTTTTAAAACCGTTTAAATGGACTGTAAGCAAATTAATATTTATGGAGACCAATATTTAGATAAAACTTAATAATATTTAGATAATATTTAGATTTTTTTTCTGGTGGTAGGTCTCTCATATGTGAGAGGCCATCTGGGTAGGTACCACCGCAATGTCTATTTCTCCCGTGAAACAACACTGCTTAAATGCAATGTTGTGTTTCGGATTGAAGGACATTGTAGCCAGAGCAACTACTGGACATATTGAGACTTAACATCTTATGTCTCAGGATGGCGAGCGCAGTGGAATATTGCTACTGTTCATGAGCGGTCGTATCGCTTATCATCAGGCGAACGGCTTGCTCGTCTCGCCATTCAATGCAATAAAAAAAAAAAAAGTATAGTGCAACACACTATTGTCTTTTTATTTTATGATAATAGAGTTGTTCCTATCAAAAATCGAAAGATATTTCAATTGTGTTTTTGTCGTTTGTCACTTATTTTATAAAGTTAATGTTTTCGTTAAAATTTTATGAATTCTATTGTGTTTATCGATTATTATGAATAATTTTGTTTTTTTTTTGTTATCAGACTTTCGCTGAATAGCCGCGTTATCTACCTAGTGCGTCAATTTGTAGTTGAATCGTAATATATCTCAAAATTCCACTAATAATCACAAAACACTATCCATCCGCTGTTCCGTGAACTACAAAAAAATGTTTTACTGACTCCACAGAGCGGTTCTTTTCGCTTTCATGATTGATTACTCATACGCTATGGTTCTTGTCACACCCGCGCGGGCCCAGACAAAATTAATATTTTGTGCAATTAGCCCTGGACACGAGCCAACATTCCATCTGTCTGTATTATGTGTATGGTTAGGTTTTTTTTTTCTTACATTAGTCACGGAACTGCGGTGTCGGATAGTGGGGCAGGTCCGATGACAGTTTTTGTGACGTTACTAAAATGCCGAGCGCCGTACTGTGTCTTTGTTATATTGTGAATTTTTTGTGAAGTATTTGGAAATTAGATTTATTTGTGATGCAAAAAAAAAATGACATTTCTAACTAGGAACTCGTTAGTTTAATGGGTCATTTCAAGTCAAAGAAGTCTACGGGCTTGTAATATATAGGTATACATATCAGTCTCCTTTTCTCACACAATATAAACTACTTTTTTTTGTATGTATTTGGATAATAAATAACAAATAAATTATTTATTTATTATCTAAACACCCAACAGTCACATACATAGTCCTGGGTGGTAATACATAGTTCTTTCTAAAATAAAAGTGTACACCCTTTTATTTTTAAATACGCTATGGTATGCAGGGGTTTAAGTCATTATTTTAGCAAATGGATTTATCACACAACAACAATGACAGGTAACAATTAAAAATAATGGCGTGTTTCTAAGCGAAGTTTTTAGTTGCATTGTGTATGTAGTCACTATAACTGCCATCCAGCTTCGTTTTCGGTAGCAGTCTTGATATACCCTGTATATACATATAAAAAATATCATGAGTAATATACAATACATATATAAAAAGAAATCGCCTAGAGCGATAAGACCGCCTTCTGTACTTTTTATTGTATGTTATATGTTAATGTTGTCCTCTTTATGTGCAGTTAAGAATAAATAAATAAATAAATATACATAATTATATACCTAATATACAAGACTATTGTATAGATTCTGCCATTCTGTTCATAAGCAGTTCTCAAACTTTTTTCTAAAATCTTAAACACATTATGAGTTATGTGTGTGTGTGTGTGTGTGTGTGTGTGAGTTCACATCCTGATCCACGTTGGATATTATACGAGACTGTTGGATATATTTATTATTTTATTTAATCCACCTCTAAAAGGTCGTTGATAAAAATCGATCGACATCAAACAGAGTCCAAATATAACTGATATATCACAATCGTTTTGGCAAATTAAATGCAATTAGTACGAGTTTGTTTACCAGCCGCGTGAAGTTTTAAACCCAAAGTGAAACGAGAACGTTTTCAAAGTCAAACTGTTTACGAGTCTCGCTTCGATAATGTTTTTGGATGTTTCGCGGTGTTTTATGTGCGTTGTGATAGTTTTTTTAAATGTTGTGCCTAGTTTAGGATGTTTGACTTTGTGAATTCTTTCTAATTTTGGAAACTAATAAATACACCCAACTGTCACATACGTAGTCCTGACCTCATTCTAAGATCAAGGCTTGTGTCGTGAGTAACAAAAACAAGATACAAGAGATTTTTCGGCCTCACAAGCAACCAGACCCGAGACGAATAACTATTATCCCACCAATATTTGTCTCGGTGCAGGGATCGGACCCGCGGCTTCACGTTTCACAGCCGTCGTCTAATCAACTGCACCACAGAGGCTGGAACTAAATTTTTTTGCGGGATGAAACATGATTTCATTTTAGAGCATGTGATAAACAAACAAACGCATTTAAAAATGGGTAAAGCATTTTTTTATATTATGACATGACCAAATTTTTTTATAGGTGTCTATGGAAATTCTTGAAAAACCTACGTTTAGCAATGGACTTCCTGTGGCTGAAAAGAGTGATACTAAATGTGTGTGTGTGTTGGGGTGTGTGTCAGATTGTGTGTCGCGTATCTGAAAACAAAGCGTTGGCGTATCAATGAAAAATGTATTTCCGTCCACTCACACACACACACAACACAGAGTCTCTCTGTGTTAAATTGACTTTTATTTGTATGAAATATTTAAAGAGAAAGCGTCCGTGTCCTGTAGGTGGAAAACGCAGTGTCGGATTATAAAAGACGAAAATATGTTTGTAATTTAACGACTTTTGAACGCTCAAAGAAGTGGCTGCAAATTGCTCTTTATTGTTGTCATTAATTTTGATTTAATTTTTTTAGGTTTATTTCATTTTTGAACACGTGTAAAATTGTTACGAATTATGCATACTAGTCTGACTGTGATTCATTAAATAGTACTAGTATTGAAGGAAAGCAATCGGTTGTACAATTAAAAAGGTCAAAATGGCAGCCATAGTTTCATAATCTGTCTACACATTAAGATTATTTTAGGCAATAGAACCCATTAATAGCTACTATGAAATAGGTCCAGAAAAAGCGAATAAAATGGTATTCATTATTTTTATGCTAACATTATAAACTTAACTAACATTATATACAGGGAGCGCAAATAAATGGCGCACTTGCTCAGTTGGGTACAAGGGCAAAATATTAATATCGTAATAAAAAAATAATATTTGGAAAATACCTATCCGTTTTGAAGTTATGACCGTTTAAAGTTTTAAGTTTAATCACCACTTTTTCGCATAAAATCAGTTGGAATGGATGAAGAACAAGATTTAAACACATACGTATTTTTTCGTTTCGTCGTTAATTGAACGGTTAACGAAATATACCACGAAACCCATTTTTAACAGCATCAAAACTTTCTTAAACTTCGCTTTAACAGCTGTTTACACATGAGTAAGGTCATGAACTCTTAGCTGTATAATTTATCCTTCTCTAACTTCAAAAAAGGATATTTTTTGTTTCATTTCAAATAAATCAATCAGTTAAACAGGGACGTACTTAGATTTAAGCGTCAATAAATTAACAACATAATAACTTTAGGTGCAGTTGCATCGTGAATGGATTGACTATTTTGTTTGTCATTATTTTCCTTAGTGTCACAAATCCAAACTGAAAGATACCAAGAAATCACACTGGTCATCGCTTAAATCATGTAAGATTGCGAATTTAATTATAATTAGAAAAGTTTTGGTAATACCTACATAACATTTAAATTTTCTAAATAATTTAGATTCATTGAAAAAATAATCTGATGACACTGATTAATAAAAAATAATATTTTTAAAATGATGGCCCAATTCGGCCCTATTAGTCAAAGGAAGCCGCCGGTCATAGTGTACTTTGTCGGATCCAACGCGGCTCGATTATTTTTCCTTTGAGGTCGCCGCCGCCGTTTGTGAGTGCGTGCCGAAAGGCGGCAATTTCTTTGTCGGTAACTGTTAGCATTTTGCAAAAGAAGACCGACATCTTGAGGTGTGTTCACACTACACACTTGATATAACTTAATTGGATTAAGTACTCCGATATAAAAGTTACGTTAAAAAAAAGATCTTATTGGACTGATACTGATACTTGCTCAAGAGCTTATAATGTTATTTAAATATGTCATCAGCCGATCCAGTCAATTACAAATTGCCTATTTACTTTGCTTATTATTGTATTTAACATTATTTTAATGTATTTTGAAAATAATGTTACTTTAAAATGATAAAATTTCTTCTAAATTCTTATACCTAGAGAAATGTCGTCTACCATTATAGCATAGAATTTGCATATGAGACTTATTTGAGATAAAATTAGTGAAATCAATAAACACTAACTACTAATTTACTGCACTGGAGACCCCGTGCCCTGCAGTGGCACGTATATGGTCTGATACAGTAGTAATACTAATTGTTCAGATGAATTATTATGAACTCAAATAGGAAAGCTTTGTATCTAATGTGAACAGGTCTTTATCATTCAAGAATCAAAATAATAATTTATTTTTTATTAGTTGAATTCGGATTGCGATCGCGTGTGCATGTATTAGTCGTGTGCATATTATTGTAAATTCGTTTTCAGTTATTTTGAGTAAATTTTATTAATTTCACTATGCTTTGAACATTACCCAATTTGATAGCTTTTGATGTAACTTGTGTTATGTGAAATGTAAAAGAAAAAGTGATTTGTGCTACCAAACTGTGACAGTGTTTTCGTGCGGGTTTTGGCGGATCCTGCGCTTCCAGCTTTGCCTATCAAGGTCATTACGGTTTACATTACAAGGTCAATTAACTATTTTGGTGGTCATTAATGACAACTAACCAGCCCATATGAGTCACCGACGGCCTCCGTGGCGCAGTTGGTAAGAACCGCCTGTGAAATGAGAGACCGCGGGTTCGGTTCCCGCCCCGAGACAAATAATTTCCGTGAACCATAATTATTTTTCTAATACCCGCGACACAAGATTTGTATCTTAGTGTGGGGTTAGTACCCATGTATGTGACTGTTGGCAGTATTAATTTAATATCTTTTTATGTACCCTGAGCGTGATGTACACAATCGACTTATAAGTAAATAATGAGCTCTGCTTATTTATTGTTGAATGTCTACCGTTCAGTTGTAAGGTTCAATCACTTTAGCTTAACATGTTAAGGGGTAGCATGTGTAACGTTAGTTTTTTTTTTCTCGGCATCTTTCTTAATATTCGCTAGCGCCATACAAATCCGTCTTAATTAAGATTCCTTCACCATATACTATAATGTATATTGGCAGGTGCGCCGTTTTCTTGTCCACCCTGTATATTAACATATTCATTTAAAATCCACGAAAATTATTCGTTCGGCTACTAATCTTTTGCTCTCATGTCCCTCTCACAGTTCTGATTTTCTCCATTCTTCATTTCACCTTCAAGCTATACTTCTGTGGAATGCTCTCGCCCTTGAAATCAGGACGTCAACTACCCGTCTCAGATTTAAAATGAAGGTCCGTGAAATGCTGCTCAAAGAAGTTGCAGAATCCTCTCTATAGTCTCTTGTATATATACATATGTATATATAGTATTTTATTTTATATAGTGTATATGTGTATGTGTATATTTATATGTATAAATATATATTTTTGTAAATCGAATAATAATATATGTAATATAATTTTAATTACTTATATTTTTTCTCTTTGTCTTTTAATTAAGTATTCGTACATCTACTACAGCTTATCTCTGCATCACCTAAAGGTCGACTGGGAGAAAATGCCACAGGCATTAAGTCCGCGCCTTGTATACATTTGTATATAAAGCTTAATAAATAAATAAATAAAATTTGGAAAAAAAAAACGCTTGAAAGTAAAATTTTATTAATTTGTTTAAAATAATAAAAATTACCACAACATCACGCGATATAAACATCTACATCATTACATATGGTGTGTAACAAATTATAGATAATATTTTATACGTCGGCGACGACGGAATGAGCAAACGGACCGTTCTCCCGATGATCTGAATGGAAGGAGTGAATAATTTCACGCCGATGATATAACAATTTTTTATTATGAGTAATTATAAGGTATGAAATGGATGAGATAATTTTTGAGAGATGAATATGGTGGTAGGAAAGCAGCGTAAATGCAGCCAGAGTAACTACTAATTTATTTATTTATTTTATTTTATGCTTTATATACAAAATGTATAAAGGCGGACTTAATGCCTGAGGCATTCTCTGCCAGTCTACCTTTGGATGGTGCAGAGAGAAAACAAAGTAGGCGCATAAATTAACAAATTTGAATATGATAAATTAAGTGATGTTTATAATTAAATATACGAAAAATAATAAACATAAATACACTTTCACGAGAAAGTATATATAATAAATTTATATTATAAATATATGTATAATAAATATATATATACATATAATATATATATAATATATATATATATATATATATATATATATAGCACGTAAAGATATAAATTAAAGTGGCTCTGCCAGTTTCTTGAGAAAGTGTTGGCGAACCTTCACCTTAAATGCCAATCGTGTACCAGACGACCTGATTTCCAGGGGGAGTGCATTCCAGAGGAGTATAGATTGGATAGAGAAGGAAGAATGAGTAAAGTCAGATCTATGGGAAGGACAATGAAGAAGAAGATTGTTGCTAGAGCGTAGATTCCTGTTATGGTTACTGCATAGGTATTGAAATTGAGAAGTTAAGTAAGAAGGTGAAGTAGGAGATGTAAGAATTGCGAAAAGTGTGGTAAGTGCATGCAGGGAACGACGCTGACGTATGGGTAACCATTTAGTTGGGAGCGGAAAGAAGAAACATGATCGTATTTACGAAGATGAAAAATGAATCGAATGCAGTTATTGAGAAGCCGGTCGAGTTTGTTGAGGTGTTCTGCATTCAGGTCAAAATAGCACACATCACCATAGTCGATTAAAGGGAATATTAAGGCTTGCACAAGCATTGTCTTGGTTTTGATAGGGAGGAAATTCTTTAGACGATAGAGAGCACGTAGGGTACCTGTCACCTTTTGGCAAACTGAAGCAACCTGAGCTCGCCAGTTCAAAGAGGAGTCAATATATAAGCCTAGATCCTTGACTACAGGGCACCAAGCGATGACTGTCCCATCATAAATAACTGGCGGAATATGTGCAGTGTCTAATCTGGAGATCATCCTTGGACTCCCAACAAGAATGGCCTGACATTTTGTTGGATTTACGGTTAGACCAAAACAATCTGACCAGTGCTTGATGTGAGCCAAGTCCCTGTTCACTTGGTCAATTGCTGTAGTCACACCGTCAACATCCGCCTGAGAGTATATCTGCAAGTCATCGGCATACAGATGATACGCACATTGAAGATCTTGGGTTATTAGATTAATAAAGATAGAAAACAACAAAGGAGAAAGTAAATAATAATGCTGGAATAAATAGCAATAGCAATCACAAATAGCAAGTGAAGCCGATAATAACATTTAACAAATTATATTGTGTAATGAAGAATAAAGTTTTTCTTTACCCAACCCAAACCCATTTAAAGAAGAAACTGAACAGTCAATTTTGTGTGTGTGTTATTTAATATGTGAAAATTATTATAATATATGGTCAGGCCTTTTGTTTACAAATTCTGTGGGAGGAATTAGCAATAGCAGAAATATAGAGCATTCTAACGCTTCAAAAATAACAAAGTGGTGATGTTAATTTGAAATAGTAATAATTCCCATTACTAGTAACTATTGGAAATATTGAAAAATATCTTATGTCTCAGGATGCCAATCATTGGTTTGTAATTCACGACGTTATTCGTTTTAGCTACTGTGCATGAGTGTTAGTACCGCTTACAATCATGCGAATAGCTCGTCGTACCATTCATCGCAATAAACAAAATAATGTAATAATTACAGTTTTATCCGCAACTTCAAATATATAGACAATTGGAATTAGTTTTAGAAACCAATGGACTATTAAAAAACCGTCTAGTAAATTTTTAATTTTGAAATAGTTTATTCCGACCGGACGAGCAATTAGGACGCCGGTTGATAATCGGGTCAGCGGTGTTTTCGTTTCGTTTTGTTTCGATTCCCGGGCGGGGACGAGTGAGTGAACATGAGCATTGCTATTGTAACCGCTGCGCTGTACATATATACATGTCTATATGGTTTAAGGTCGTGAACCGTGTAGGTTCTATGTCAGATATACAATGTGATTTTTTGAAATGACCGTGGATGTTCAATATGAAACTATGAGGAATATTGACAGCCTCCTTGGCGCAGTTGGTTAGACGCTGCCTGTGAAACGTGAGGCCGTGGGTTAGATCCCCGCACCGTGATAAATATTTGTATAACCCAAAAGTATTTGTTTCGAGTCTGGGTTTCTGTGAGACCGAAAAGTCTCTCGTAGTTCCTGATAAGTGACACAAGACTCGATCTATCTCGATCGTGTGGGGGCAGGAATATGTATGTGACTTGGGTGTATTTTTTTATATGGAAAAATGCTGAAAGGGATTTCGAGGCCGATTTTGATAAAAACTAAAACTGCATACTTAGATTTTTGACAAATCAACATGCATAGTGTGGAATTGAACCTAATGATTATACAACCAGAATATTTCCCGAAAGTGTACTACTACGCACATCCCACTGTAAACATCAGTAAATGCAACGGTTAAATTTAACCGCGATGTGCTGGTGAGCGCTTAATTAACTTTATTTGCTGTGGTGACGCGTTGGTCACCCAGCGTTAACGCATCCCGGGTGCAAAGTGTATAGTGTTTTTGGTAATGTTGTGTTCGATTCCCAGTAGGTATATTCGGATATTTATTATACGAAATAATTTAGGTAATTGGGTGTGGTGAGTAAGGGTCACCTGATGGTATGTGATCACTGAAGATACAAGAGTGCATGGATAATAAATTAGATTATAAATTATTAATTAAATTATAAATTCGATTATTAATAAGATTATAAATGAGATAATAAATTAGATTGAAGTGCGTGGTGGCCTGTTGGTAAACGGACCAGACGCGGCTGCCAACATGTTCACGGTGGTCGCGGGTTCAAATCCCAGGGCACACCTGTGACTTTTCGGAGTCGTGTGTGTATTGATAGTCAATCACCACGCACTAAAACGGTGAAGGAAAACATAGTGAGAAAACCTGCATACCATAGCGATTCATAAGAATTTATGTGGTATGTAAGTCCGCCAACCCGCACTAGGCCAGCGTGGTGGACTATATGGCCTAACCACTCTGAATCGTACTCTCGATTGTAGAGTAGGCCCGTGCCCTGCAGTGGGACGTATATGGGCTGATCCAGATGGATAATAGATAGGCGAGAGTGTGTGTGAGTTTTAATAATAATAATTAAGTTCACTCAACAGTCTCATACATAGATCAATTAAGTCTTGTGTCGTGAATATCGGGAACTACGAGAGACTTTTCGGTCGATGCACAAAAATCTTTGCACTGATACTAAGTTTCGTAGTAAAATGGTCATTTTCCTTGGTATAAAGATAGCTGATACCTGGGATTAACACATAGGCTACTTGTAATGCCATCCAAATGTAGTGGTCCCGTGGGATGTGCACGGAAGTGCGGAATGGGATGGGAAGTTTAAGTACGGCAGTAATGTTGAGTTTAAATATTTATAATAGTTGTCACGGGAAATAGTTCCTGTGTTTCTAATGTCTTGACTCAAGAAGTATCTGCAATCGAGCGAAGCCGGGCCGGACTACTAGTACATAAGAAACAGAAAGGAATTCTTAGATACTATTATTGAGTAACGTGTTATTAATTCCCGCTAGATGGCACCACAAACTACATGATTAGAAAATATTTAATTGTACATTAAAATGATACAAATCAACAATATTTCCATGCCGATCGTAAACATAATCACATCCAATGTCATTAAATGTCGGGGAATAATTTATGAGAGCGATGAAATTACAATGATATGATGTACGCAGCTGGATTGCAAATGTAGATGAAAGGGTATACAATTATTCATTTGTAGGGATGTCTATTTAGCATAGCAAGTATTGTGATTTGTGAGACTGTGGGTACGATTCGCAATGGAGCTAATCGCCAAGTTGTGAGCATTGAGATATTTTGTTGCCATACCTCAATCGTAGATTTTGTTTGGTACTTTGTAAATATAGTTCTGAGAGAAGGCGTATGGTTAGGTCATTTTTGAAATTATGATTAAGGAAAAAAAACAAAATACAGGTCTAGGTACTCACTTGACGGTTAAAACATAATGGTGATTGATAGCAATTAGCAACGTAGTTTCACATTTTTTGTAAGAGAGAATAAATTATATCAAAGCAATAGACACAATAGACTAATAATATGTCACCTGTGGTGAAAAATTGTAGTCTTGGACACAAAATACTCTAAATTATCTCACACATAATCAATATACAGTAAAACTCATAATAAGGTAGACATCATACCGGGTATCTCAAGACTGCTACCGAAAACGAAGCTGGGTGGTAGTTTTAGTGGCTACAAACACAATGCAATTAAAAATTTCGCATAGAAACGCGACAATTATTTTTATGATTTTTTAAATATCGTCATTTTTGGGTGGTAAATCCTTAGTTTTTGCTAAAATAATAATTTAAACTCTTTTATACCTTAGAGTATTTATAAATAAAAGGGTATACACTATTATTTTAGGAAAAAACGTATTTACCACCCAAATATGGCCATAGAAAAAAAATAACAAAAAAAAAATTGTCGCTGTTTATTGCCACTTTTTCTGTTGCATTGTGTCTGAAGTCGCTTAAACTACCACCCGGCTTCGTTTTCGGTAGCAGTCTTGATATACCCTGTATAAAATTAACACGTATTTGATAAAATTTTGACGTTTTATAGCCCAAAATAACCGGCCAGATATGTTAATCCATTCAAATATAAACTCTATTTCCGTAAGAGTAAGGTAGCTATTAAATTGCGCGACAATTCTATCTTCGTCTTCGCAGTTACGCATCATCAAATTATTTTGTTTTATAACATGTTTATTATTGCAATAAATTTTACTCGCTGCTTCGCTTGTGTATTGAAGTGAATTTAGGAACAGAGTGCTTTTTCTGGATAAAAGATCTTCGACTATCATACTGGTAGGTAAAATGGAACACCGCGGATTTGTCTATTACTTGTTTCTCTATGGTTGTCAGTTGCTTATTCAAATCTGTAATGTAAATGATTACGTAGAAAAGTAAAGTTCTCTAGTAAATTCAATATAGCTATTTTTACCAAAACCACGCATTTTTCCTTCAGATACTAAAGACTACTTTTTGCATCCGTATGTCCTTGTCTGTTTTCCTGATAAGTTGAATGTGAAGTTTTATAACAATCGTTTGAGTATTTCTCGCGTAAAAGCGTGACAAACATGCACACTTTCGTATTTATAATAGTCGGCTTCGCCTGACTCAGATATTTTTTAACTCCACTCCGTCTTCCCATCTCGTTCTGTTACGTAATTTAAAGTCCCAATTTCTTGTTAATCTTACGACAAAAATATTATTTCTCATATGATTATTGCAACCCCGTTCCTTGGGCGTTTAAATTCGAAATGAAAAATATCATATGTCCTGTTTCAGCGTGTCATTCGTATCTTCACTAAATTTCATCAAAATCGGTTCAGCTGTTTAATCGTGACTATTTAACAGACAGATTTTCTTTTTTCAACGATATTTATGTAAATTAAATTAAAATTTATAGTAGATGGTAAATGTCTTGGACTCTTGGCGTTTATTGTGTCACATGACTGAAGATTCGCTTGTTGATTTACGTTTTGCACCTATTTCCTGAGGTTTTATTGCACCCCTAACGTTTTTATGATTTGTAAATTGGTGCGGAGGTGTTTTAACTGGGTGGTGTGATTTTGGTATTTAAGTTTGCACTTCGTTGACGTTTGGATCTATTGCTATTGAAATATTTGGAGAAGTTATTCACCATATATTTTTTTAAAGTCCTGTATTTGTATTTATATCCATGAGTCTCCCCTACAATCGAGAGTATAAGTAATAAAGTAAGGCGGGTTTCGATTTTTATTTTGCTAATCTTTATGGTCTGTTTTTTTTTTGTTTTATTTTAAGGATCCTCTGGTTACTGCCTAAGATAATTTTTCCAATAACGTTCTCAGTAATTGAAACAAAAATTATGCATAATTGATTGTCCTAAAATATTCATGGTATGATTCTGATATGCTACGTCTTAGTGACATCTTAACCCTTACATCTACTCTTAAAATATTGACTGAAGAGTCGAGATTCACCATTGCAATAGTATATTAATTTCAATGGATCATGCATTACTAATTATATTGTGGTTATATATTTTATTGTTCTGGATGTTTCACAAATAAAAAGTCTAAAGTCCCTCAAAATTCACGTAACAGTCTTTGTACCCTGTATCATAAACTACTAAAGACTTATCGGTCTAAGAAACACCCAGATATGAAAAACTGTTTGCGTTCAGCTCATATAATTGTCTTTGTGCGTGGTTCGAAATTGCGGCCTCCAGTTTAACTAGTGAGTCAACCAACAAAGCTACGTAGGATGTAACAATATAACTATCTTAAGAAAACTTGCTATCGTTTTCTTGGCTATATCGTGATAATATCGCTATCGTTCGTTGAAATTAATTAAACGTAGTTTTGTAAGGCACAGACGGCGCCGGCCGTGCTTTGTTTCGTTAAAAATTGCCCATTTGTCGTGCTTACCTCGTATTATGTGCCTCGAGTGAGAAAAGGAAGCTTTATACTGTATGTTTTTTATTGCTTTAAATGGCGGGTCGAGTATACCATTCCCCTGATGACCGATCATAGACAGTAGCAATGCTTGGCATGCCACTGCACTTGCCATAAGACATAAGATGTTAAGTCTCAATATGTCCAGTACAATGTCCTTCAAACCGGAACGCAAAGTGCGTTTACACTACTGTTTGGCGGGAGAAATAGACATTGCGGTGCTACCCATGCGGCCTCTCACATATGAAATACCTACCAGTAAAATTACATTGAAGAATATTCCGTAAGCTATCAACAAATGCATTCCAAATTTACGTCATAGGAGACCACAGTATCCCGCCATCAAACTGGTCATTACAATTGCGGTCTGCACCCACACATCTAGAATCTAGATGGCTAAATGCCTAGGTAACTCGGCGCCATCTATAAAACCCAGCTTGTATATCAAACGTCCGAAATGCTATTTGATGTCTTGTTGAAGTTGTAAAAGATTTAAAGGAGGTGGAAAATTGTAGATTTAGGTTGAAATTTCAGAGCCGAATGGGCAAAGCAAATGTTTCATTCGTATTTTTTATGTTGAATTAAATCGCAGTGGTTATTTTCAAGTATTTTTTTAAATTAAAGAGTATGAACGGCATTATCTAACTTCACATTTACCCCATATTCTTAAATACTGCGAATCAACTTAGTTAAATCATAATTAAGAGGTGAAAAAAGTTCATTAAGTTTGGCTATTCATAATGGTTATTTCTACATATTTTAAATAATATTTCCACTTCACTGAAGAAAAATGATTCCATGTACAGCAATATCTCTGTGCATTCTAAGGTAATGCATAAATTAGTGATGCAAAAAGTAAATTTCGAGTGTAAGAGAATGGCCTCAGGTCCACCTATGCAATGTATTTGTATAAAATGTAAATAAATAAATAAAATCTAATATTGATTTTATTGCATTAGTATTGTGCAATATAATTCGCGTACATGTACTAATTAATGAATGGTCGGATTAAATAGTATTTATACGTAGTGTAAATTTAATTTCAACACGTAGAGTTAGTTATGGCAGGTCGTAAAATGGCGGCTATTTATGTTCTGTTCGAGGTCTTTCCAATGATTTCATAATATCGGATAATACGATTGTAAATTAGACGGGATAATACAGTGAGATAATGTACAGTTTATTAATTTTGACAGAGAATTGTGCGTCTGCGAATGTTTTGAGCCGATGTTGATGTGTTCTTGTTTCGGCCATGTCTACATTTTACTGTCTGAGAATGCTGATGATTGATTAGGTATTATTTTAAGCTTAAGCAGATAAGGATATCTAACTATGTATTTTCTTTTAAAATTTATCCTTAAAAGTGCCTTTAGCAACAAATCTCGCTATCTCCAGCCAATCATGGACGCCAAATTAAATAAAAATGTCTTCACTGATTGACCAATTTGTGAATAGAATTTTACATCCTAAGGAATAAAATTCACTTTTGCTTGTACTGAATAAAAGAGGCGTTAATCACCAAGCAATCAGTTCAATAAATAAATGCATCAATGCAAAGGGAACGGTTACGGAACGCGACCCATTTCACACCAATTAAACCTGCGCGGAGAAAAATGAATCTCGAACAAATAGTTGTACGGCTTCTTCATTCACTCGTTCGTTCCGTTCGTTCTTTTCATACGTTCTTTTGATTGAGTCGCGCAACTGCAATGGAAAGTTGGAGAACTTCTTGAATCTTATTGTTATTTCGATACGGCTCGGTGATATTTGCCGTCTGTATACGTATATGCATTTCTGAATGTTTCTTCAATTACCCCTTTGCTATTAAACTTTGTATTTATCAATATTCATTTGACTGTAGATGAATAGTGTTTCAGGTTTTGGGTCTAAATCGACAGTAATATCTTGGCTATTTAGGGCCACTATGGTGTAGTTAATTTAGAAACTCGTTGTGCTCCTTTTGCCTTGAAAATGATATGATTAAATTCCTACCAAGGAATTATTTAACCAAAATTCAAAATTACAATTTCACTTTTTATCAATATTAGACCCGAGACTTTTGAGTATTTTTGACATACGCACTATCAGATTTCACCATATACCATACAGGCATATTATAAAAATATATATTTTTATACGAGTATGTGTTTCTTGGCTATCGGTCTCATTAACTGCGGTTTCGGTTAGCGCGCTCGTGTTCCTTGGTGTGATGTAATTATTAATATCGGCTACTATTTAGACGGATGCCAAAATTAAGTTGCTTTGATCATAGACCATTGTATGCTGTGAATACATAGAGGGTACATCGAGACTGCTACCGTAAACTAAGCCGGTTGGTAATTTTAGTGACTTCAGACACAATGCAACTAAACATTTTGCAATAATGTACACTATTTTATTTTTATAGACGCTATGGTACACTCGGGTTGAAATTATCATTTAAGTAACAATTAAGAATTTACCACCTCAACATGATGACATTTAAAAATCACAAAAAGACAATTGCCGCGTTGCTCTGCCAAATTTTTAGTTGCCTTTTATTTGTAGTCACTAAAACTACCACCCAGCTTCGTGTATCAGTTTTGATATACCCTTTACTTTATACATAATTTATTGGCGAATTTTGTTATAGAAGCATGTTTATTAATGTACATTAAGATATTAAAGTTCGTCGGTTTTGTTGTAGTTTCGCTGCGGTTTTCGATTGAAACTTGCCACGTGTAAAGGGTAAGCGGGATTGATTAGGAAGTTCGTTTGATCTTGTAATTATCTGCTTTATAGTAAACTCAGTGTATAAAAGATATACGGTTTTAGAACGAAAATTAGTTTGTGGTTTATCTGATGGAAAACAATTTGTGCTAATGTAAAGTGGTTACTGATTAATAGTTACTGCTGGTAGGTCTCTCATATGTAAGGTGGCGCCTGGGTAGGTACCACAACAATGTCTATTTCTCCCGCCAAATAGTAGTGTAAATGCACTGTTGTGTTTCGGTTTGAAGGATATTGTAGCCAGAGTAACTACTGGACATTTGAGGCTTAGGATTGTATGTTTTAGGATGGCGAGCCCAGTGGGATGCCAAGCATTGCATATTATATTGGTTTTGCCACTGTTCATGAGCGGCCGTATTGCTGACCATCAGGCGAACGGCAAGCTCGTCTCGCCATTAATTAAAATAAAAAAAAGTAAGACGAAATAGTCGATGAATTTGTTTATGTTTAATGTTTGCCGACTAATGCATATTAACCTCGCCTTGTGAATGTTCTACACGCCTCTAATAAGCATGTGCATCAGCATTGTATTCAATAAGTGTTTCGGTTAATTTGTAATGCATATGTTGTTGGTGTGTCCTTATTAAATAAATAAATAAAATAAGATCTTACACTGCATGCTCAGCTCAGCTGTTTAATGTCAATTCTTCGAGAAATAATGATCGTGTTACATTAACCTTTTTAGAAATAATGATAAAATTAAGAGGGTTTATCTATTAAGCTGTGTTAGCGCGCAGGATGATAGACTCTGAATATCAGAAAGTTTCGCCCTAAAATTCTTTCAGTTAGGTTCGAGGTTTAAAATGCAGGTTTTTAACTCATTTTAAAAAAGGAGAAGGCTCTCAATTTTATTAGTATTTTGTCACAATGTTTCTTCCATTGTCAAACCAAGCTAAAATTAACTATGAACAAGATCTTCTAAAAGATAGATATGTCCCACAACCACGAAACAGAAATTTCCCGCCAACTAATCCATATCTGTAAACTATCCGCAATATCAAATAAATACACAAATTTACCGCCCCATTTACCTGTTTACGGTTTTAAAATATCGTAAACGCAAAACTATAACCATCAATTACCACGAAGAAACTAATAAAAAGCACTTTGAGAAACCATTTTATGCCCCGTTTAAGCGCACACAAGAGAGGACATACAAGATGGCGGTCGCTCGGTAAATTTTGAAATAGCGCCCTCTGGCGAACGAGTCGTTTGCCGCTTTGGGTCCAGTGTTATTTTGTACTGGATGCGGGTAGTTCGGTTTATTTTGCGTTAAATTTTGAGTCGGTATGACTTTTTGTTGAGACATTTAAATCGATATTTGAGAAAAGATAGAGATTATCTTCGGCTGTATGATTGATTTAGGTGTGTTTATTGAATTCTTCAAATTGTTAAGATCGATTTTATTGCACTTTCTTGCATATTGTCCATTTTATTTAACACTAGACAAAAAATGCGGCTGTCTTGATACCTCTGCCTACCCCTTCCGGGAAAAAGGCGAGAGTTTATGTATATTCTACTTGTATTTAGGTTTTAAGATTGAAAATTAAAAAGTTGCGATTCTTACGAATTTATGCTCTAAAATCAAATTTTCCCAAAATGTGTCTCCGTTTGGACGCCAAAGCAATTTCGTTTTATTTACGCGTCGATTACGGGGTGCGTTGTTAGCTGAAAATTTAATCAAATTTTTACATCATTTTTCGTTGATATTAAACATAAATATATGTACGTACCTGGTATATCTATTTTATTTATGGCAGCTCACTTTTACAAGTATTCTTAGTTTGTGATTTATAACACCATTTTGTAGCGTTTATAGAATGTTCTTAGAAAAATTAAAAAGACTTTTAATAAGAATGACTTGCACGGAAATCGAGCTCGGGACTATAAGTATAAACCATTACTCTGCTACTATGTTAATAAATAAATATATTAAATAAATACACCCAGCAGTCACATACATAGTACTGGCCCCTGCACTAATATTCAGTCTTGTTTCGTGGTTATCAGGAAAGGATCGAGAGACTTTTCGGTCTCACTAAAACCCAGACCCGAAACAAGTATTTGTGGTTCACACAAACATTTGTCTCTGTGCGGGGATCGAACCCGCGACATCTAGTTTCACAGACGATGTCTTACCAACTGCGCCATAAAAATAAACTTTGTATACTTTAACTCTCTTTAACATCGAACTAATTTTTATTTCATTTTGTTTCAGGTAAGTACACCAGAATTGCAAAAGAAATAGAAAAACACTGCGCAACTTCAAGCAGTCATCCGAACACAAAGTAATACATAACCCCGTTCGCCAGTGGGGTAAAAAGGGCCCATAAATCCATGTCCAAGAGAATAACTCAACATGGAAATATTGTGCCCTCCGTGCGATATGACAATCCGAGATGGGCCGATACGGCCCTCGTCGTATTCCGGGTTAAACTGTTTGAATAATACATACGTAAGGTTGCAAGGAACTTTATTTGTGTAAGGTAAGGTGGGTTAAGGAATTTCTCAAAGGAAAATGCCCATTCATAGCGTAGGTAAAAAATATCGTTGATGATACCGATATTGCTTCATATTCCATTATAGCATATTCTATAGTTTGTCCTTAAAAGTTTTCTTGTTTTATCCGGGGCGACATATTTAAACGGTTTTATTTAGCTCACCCCGTTTGTTTGTTTGGGTCAAATTTAGTAATTGAAATTTAACCCTCTTCCCGTTAACCGATTGATCTGAAATTTGGTATACGCCTTTGATTCTGGTGACAATACAATTATTATTACATATTCAATATTATTGTGAATCCAAGATGGCCGCCGCTACAAGATGGCGGACAACTTAGTTTTTTTCAATCCCATCAATATGGGTATCAAATGAAAGGGCTTGTCAAGTAGAATTCAGTGCTCTATACAAAATCAAAATCAAATATAGCCACTGCTACAAAATGGCGGATAATGTATTTTTCTATCCCATCAATATGGGTATCAAAATAAAGGGCTTGGTAAGTATAATACAGTATACTCTTAGAGTATTTATATATAGAGGGAGCGCTGTCATACATTTTTTTAACCCTAGCAAAACCCAAGCCATTATTGTGGGGAGCCCAAGAACCATCTGTAAGGTCGACTGGACACTTTTGCCTCGCGTGTTGCTTGATGGGGTTCCTATCCCATTCAGTGACACCGTGAAAAACCTTGGCGTAATTATCGACCGCAGTATGTCTTGGAGGCCTCAGTTGATGGCTGTCAGTCGCAAAATATTTGCGACTGCGGGGTCTTTGCGTAGGTTGCGCAACTTTCTTCCAACTGCCTCTAAAATTGCGCTTGCACAGTCTCTCTTGCTTCCTATCCTCGACTATGCCGACATCAGCTATCTCGATCTTACCGAGGCCCAGCTAGACAAACTTGAGCGCCTTCAAAATTTTTGCATTAGGTTTATATTTGGAGTTCGTAAATATGACCATGTTTCCGAATTCCGTACTAAGCTCAAGTGGCTTCCTAAACGACATCGCCGGAATGTTCATATTCTGTCTCTTCTCTACAGTATTCTGTTTAATCCCTCGGCTCCGCGCTATCTTCAGGAACGTTTTAGTTTCCTCTATACTGCAAATTCTCATTCCCTTAGGTCGTCAGAAAATCTGATGTTGAAGTTTCCGGCACACAAGACATCGTTCTACGATCGCTCCTTTACCGTGGAGGCAGTGCGTTTGTGGAATGCGTTGCCTCTCAGTATAAAACGGTCGCCCTCCTTGGAAACTTTTAAAACGAGGGTGAAAGCACACTTTCTGGCAAGCTAAAACTGTCCATACTCGACTATTAATATATATTTATATATTTATTTTTATTATATTATATGTATTCTGTATGTTAATAATGCATCGTCTTTTTTTGTAGTATATGTATTTATGTATTGTTTATGTAAGTTTATCTTATAGTATTATAATAGCAACCTCCATGGTAACCACTTATCTCCTCTTCTTGCACGGTTGTCTGGAAGAGATCGCTATTAGCGATAAGACCGCCGTTTTAAAACACTTTATTTTCTCGATTTAATATTTTTTATTTTATTTTTATTCTTGTAAAAAAAATGTTTGTGGTGTTTTAATAAATAAAGAGTTATTATTATTATTATTATTATTCGCGTTTTGAAAAACGTAGATATTTTCTTGTTCGTAATGTTGGTAGCGCTCCTATATTAGAGAAAATTGAATTAATTATTTAGCAATAAATTGCTATAAATTCCTTTGATAGCCGAAATTATATTTAGCAATTATCCTTTTAAAACGAGTTTGAGTGAAATTAAATATACCTAAACTATTTATTTTTATTTTTTTTTCCAAGTATTTTATGTATGTTGCACAACCTGTTCAAATATTAGCCAATAGGAAGGCAGAAAAAGGTGGCCCGGCACCACCATTTTTATCTACGTTTTTGAAGCACCAGCGCTCCCTCTATATATATATATATATATATATATATATATATATATACTCTAAGAGTATACTATACAAAATTACAATATGAATCTCCCACTCAAGTCAAGATCTGGTATCCTGTCGAGGACTGTGTGGCGTAAGGGTGGCTAAAAATGATACGTCGCTAGGGGTACACCACCCAAGTTAAGGTAAAAGCGCGCCGAGAACTGTATGGCATTAGGGTGGATAAAAATGATATGTCGTTAGCGTTTTCCCATCAAGATTCAGGCACATCTTGTTGTACAGTCAGCGACATAAGTCGCTACACATTCACGAGATTTGAAATTGTCTTATCATCCAAAATAATAATTATTTTACAATATCGTCTGGCACTTCTCGGCATATATGACTTTACTTGGTTATATTTTACGACTACAGAGTAGTACGTACAAATTTTAATTCATAAAAAGCTTATCAAATATGTGAAGTGTTCAGCGACTTATGTCGCTGACTGTACATAGCCTTGCCCCTCTATTGGACATCTGGGGGGGTCGACCGTAAAAATGTCCAGTACTCGTGGGAACAAAATGGTAACAACAAATTCTACAAAAAATAAAAACACAAAAAATAAAAAAGTAAAAAAATAAATTAAGTTAAACGGTTTTATATTACAGTTAAATGTACTAAAAGCTAAAAAATAATTTCATGTATACATATTGTTGTGTGTTACCAGTGATGACATATGGCACCGAGACGTGGCCTCTCACTGTGGGCCTCATTAAAAGGCTCAGAGTCACTCAACGAGCCATAGAGCGGGCTATGCTCGGTGTTTCCCTACGAGATCGAATCAGAAATGAGGAGATCCGTAGGAGAACCAAGGTTACCGACATAGCCCATGGGATTGGCAAGTTGAAGTGGCAGTGGGCCGGGCACATAGCTCGTAGAACCGATGGCCGTTGGGGCCGAAAGGTTCTCGAGTGGAGGCCACGTAAAGGCAAGCGAAGTGTCGGACGCCCGCCTACAAGGTGGACGGACGATCAAACTAAGGTCGCAGGAAGTCGCTGGATGCAGGCCGCTTCCAACAGGTCATTGTGGAGATCATTGGGGGAGGCCTATGTTCAGCAGTGGACTTCCTGTGGCTGATATGATGATGATGATACATATACCCATGACTGTATCCATGATTTTTTTTTTAGCTTTTAGTATATTTATCTGTAACTAGCGGCCCGGCCCAGCTTCGCCTGGGTGCATATATTTTTTGATTCCACTCGACACCAAATACATGTTATTTTTCCTATAAACTCTTGTATATCTAAACTTGACGTAACTGTTCTACTGTCCGGCTCAATCCCGTCTCATCCGTCTGTTCAATCTCTTCCCGATCCGTCCCGTCCTTTCTCTTTATTATCCATCCTGTCTTATAACGTGCATTTACATTTGGTCCTATCAAATCTGTCAGCTATCCCGGTCCTCTCCCGTACCTTCCACTCTATTATATCCCGTCTCTCCATATACATGTACATATAAAGATTGCCTTATGAAATTTTGACATTAAAAACTTAAGCGTTTTTTATTATTCATCCAATATTCCTTCCCTTAATTCAGCACCAAAATGCTGTTTTTCCAAATAATATTGCACGCCATTACTTTTTGTTAGTAATAATAAACATTTAAAAAAAAGAATTGGCCAAATTGGTCCAGGCGTTGTTGAGTTTTGCGCTTACCAACACATTTTGCGATTCATTTTTATATTATAGAAGAAGAAGATATAGTCCACCCCGCTGCCTTAGTGCGGGTTGGCGGATTTTATTTGACGTAGAAATTAATCCGATAAGTCAGAGGTGTGCCCTGAGATTTGAACCCGTGACCATTGTAAACTTGTTGGCAGTCGCGTCTAGTACGTTACCATACACAAATTAATAAAACCTTCATACTGCCTTACCAGGTGACGTAAGTAATAGAACAAATATTTAAAAATATAAAACTGCATATCGTTTCGTTATAATGTCTAGATACGGCATCAACGTACCAATATTCTTTTTATTCTTGAGTCTAAAAACAATATTAATGCGAAATTTAAATATGTCCCCCAGCGCATCTAAAAGTATCAATTCAAAAACAATGTCGTTTATGAAAACGAAAAATTATAATTAGATATATTTTGGTGTACTCCGGCAAAACGCTTCGATAGAGTATACCTTGTTTAAAACTGTTGCAATAATCTCAAAAAACAATGGGCGATTTTGGTAGATATGGACATGATTTCAATTTACATTTCACAAAATTATGCGCAAGACGCCGTATCTAGATAATATTATATACACGATATACACGATGTACACATTTTTTGAATTTTGTTCTATTTCGTCAGCCGTCAATGAAAGACAATGGAAAGATAGATCATTTTACGTTGGATGGTAGTTGAAGCTGGACCGTCTTTTACGTCTCCCGTCAAATAAACAAAGATCATCCTATATTGGCTGGACGCATCACGCTTAAACGATACCCAAAAAAAAAAAGGTTTTTAGTATCTTCCTCAGAAATTTTCCTATTTTTCTCACCCCTAAAACCTTCCCAGGACTTCCACGAATATTTCAAGACCAAAATCAGCCAAATTGGTCCAGGCGTTGTTGACGTATGCGGTTATCAACACATTTTGCGATCCATTTTTATATATAAGATATAAAACAGTTTAACTTGAATTTTTTTTTACTTTTTTATTTATATTAAATAATGTAATTATCAGAACATTTTACATTTTATTCGCTGAGCCGAAGAGGTATTTTTTTATTGGACTTCAAGTTCGTTTCTCCAAGGATCCGGGCCTGGGTCGCAATTACAGTCAAAACCGTTTATAACGACATCGTTTACAACGACCTATCGGTTATTACAGCTACATTGTATGGTCCCGTCCGAATCCCTAGTAAACTATTCAGTAAACAAACCGCTTATAACAACATCGGATACAGAGACATATCGCTTACAACGACGAAATTTTATCGATATTCATCGGCTATAACGACCAACGGCTCCTTGTCTCAGCAAAACGAAACAATACAAACGATTTTAAATCTTAGTGATAAGCATTGAAGGAATATTTGAGCATATTGTTACCTACGCACTTTCTCCCACCTCATCCGAACCTCTTCGCGGTCATTTGACCTTGCATGTTTTACACCAATCGTTTAGTGCGCTAATAGACTGCGTCAGTAAAAGTTTGATTTAAAGTGTTGGACTGTTTGTGTTGTTTAGACTGTGCATTTATGTGTTATCATGTCACAAAAAAGGAGGAAAACGTTTTCTATTGAAGAAAAATCTCATGTTATATGGAGATTAGAAAATGGCGAGTCGAATAGTGAAATTGCAAAGGAATGTGGAGTTTCGCACTCGACGATATCAACGATTTGGAAGAATAGAGATAAAATAAAAGTTCTTTTCGAAAACAACTCTTTAAAACTTAAACGAGCGAGGACAAGTGAACATAAAATTATAGAAGATGCTTTATTAACATGGTTTAAACATCAGAGGGCAAACAACGTCCCAATAAGTGGTCCGATTCTGCAACAAAAAGCCAATGACTTTGCTCGTCTTATGGGTAAGGAAAACTTTGAGTGTTCTTCGTCTTGGGTACAACGTTTTCGTGCTCGTCATAATATTGTGGCAGGAAAAGTTTGCGGAGAAGCGGCTGGCATTCCTGAAGGAGTGTCTGAAGAGTGGCTCTCTCATAAGTGGCCTGCACTGTGCGAAGGATACACGCCACAGGAAATCTTTAATGCTGATGAAACAGGATTATTTTACAATTTAACCCCTGACAAAACACTTAAATTCAAAGGCGCGGAATGCAAGGGCGGAAAGTTGTCCAGAACAAGAATTACAGTATTGGTTGCAGCAAACATGACTGGTTCATGTAAAAGAAAACTGTTGGTTATAGGGAAATCTAAAAAACCTCGTTGCTTTAAGAACATTCAATCTTTGCCTGTAATTTATGAAAACAACACTAGGTCCTGGATGACATCGCAAATTTTTGAAAAATGGCTGCGTAGTTGGGATGCGGAATTGAAGTCTGAAGGAAATAAAATTCTTCTCCTAGTAGACAACTGTCACCCTGTAGTCTCCAATCTGAAATGCATAAAGCTTGTGTTTTTACCGCCCAATGTCACTTCTGTTTTACAGCCCATGGACCAAGGAGTGATAAAAGCTTTAAAAACGCAATACAGAAAACTTCAAGTGTTACAAATGATACAGAATATTGAAAACAGCCAAGGTATTAAAAGTCTTTCTGTTCTGGATGCAATTCTAATGATATCGGAAGCTTGGGAAAAGGTCACACAGACCACTATAGCTAACTGTTTTCGCCAAGATCTCTCTGCATCACAAGCGGAGGACGACGATGATATTCCGCTAGCGAGACTGATACAATCTACAGATGAAGATGACAACGTACCACTTGCTGAGCTGCTTACTCAGTTGCAAAGATCTACTGCTACAGAACAAAGAATTGAGATAGAGGAATTTATTGGAATAGATGACAGGGTCGCCGTGTGCGCCTTAGCTACCGAAGAAGAAATTCTCGCAGAAGCTGAAAGTAACAACCGTAACACTGATGAAGAAAACGAAGACCAGCAAGACCCTGAAGAACAGTTTCAGCCAACAACAATTTCCGAGGCTCTTAACGCTGTAACAGTTTTGCAAAAATTTGTTGCCTTTAACGAACAGTTTGATACTGATGATACTCATACCTTGAGGCGTATGAAATGTAAAATGCAAAAAATATTTGAGACTGGGCTAAAAAAAAGACAGACCAAAATGACTGATTACTTTAAAAACTAGTGTAGTTTTATAACTCGTAACTGTAAGCAGCTAAATACATTTTGTATTCTAATTATTTCGTAATAAATATTTTTATTTCTTTTCTAACTCGTTTACATACTTAACCTATACTTATCCTAGATAGATAACTATGATAATGTAACTACTGTACTTGTGTATATGACTGTATTGCTTATAACGACTATCGGATATAACGTCGGCAACTATACGGTCCCTTCGATGTCGTTATATCAGGTTTTGACTGTATGTTTATATTTATTGAAAATATTAAAATTACCCAACACAAAAAAGTTGGTTTCATCGTGGTACAAAAATCTTTGCATCGATACTGAGTTTTATATAAAAATGGGCATTCTCCTGTAGTTATTTTTTTTGTACTGACATAGTGTACCTATTGCGGTTCAGTGGACGCACTTGTATGAATTCCTATACAAAGAATACTACGATATGTTTGATGAGATGCGTCCTATACTTATGATGCTGAAATGTGGACACTTTTAAACACCATTGACCGAAGATCGAAACTATTTCACACCATAAAGTTAAATCTTACATTATCTTCAAGAAACGACTAAATAAATAACTCATAAATATAAGTATCATCAAGCATTCTCTCTCCTCTTTGAAATCTCACAATTAACTAAAATATTTAATAAACTAAGTCAACATCTAAACTAATTACGACGAAGCTCCGAGAATACAATGTAAATTATCTCTCGGAAAGCGTGCGCGGACGCTGGCCCGGCCGGCAAAATAATTAGCTATAACTACCGACGACGCATAGTCTGGTTAGCGTCATGTTTAAATCTTGTCGGCTTATTGTTTTATCGCGGTTTGGTTCGTTTCAAATTATACATTTTTGGTGGTTTGTCTAAGGCTGAAGTATTTGGCTTTCCAAAGCTATTTATGTAATGATCAATGTTTTAAGTGCGAGGTAAAAAATGCAGTTGGATGGTGAAGGAAAATATTGTAATGATGCTGTAATTATTATTTGTTTGAACCAATCTATGTCCCACTGCAGAGCTCGGGCCTCCTCCACAATCGAGAGTACGATTGAAAGTTGTTACGCCATATAGTATACCACGTTGGCTTAAGGCGGATGGCGGACTTTACAAACCATAAAAATTTTCACAAATTGCTATGGTATGCAGGTTTCCTCACGATGTTTTCCTTCACCGTTATAGTGCTTAGGAATTGCCTACCTAAAAAGTGACTCTAAAAAGCCAGAGACCCTAAGATTCGAACCCGCAACTATTGTCATGACAGCCGCGTTCGGTTGGCACTATTTTATTGCTATGAATAGCGAGACGAGCATGCCGTTCGCCTGATGGTAAGCGATACGACCGCTCATAAACAGTAGCAGAACCAAACAACACCTTGAATTACAAAGCAATGCTTGGCATTCCACTGCGCTCGCCATCCTGAGACGTAAGATGTTAAGTCTCAATATGTCCAGTAGTTACTCTGGCTACAATTTCCTTCAATCCGAAACACAACAGTGCATTAACACTGCTGTTTTACGGGAGAAATAGACAAAGCGGTGGTACCAGGCGGCCGCTCACATATGAGAGACCTACCACCAGTTTACCATACTTTATTGTACACCATAAAAAAGGAACAATAGCAGATTAAATACTTAAAACTAAAGACATGGTAACAATTGGCGGCCTTATCGCTAGCTGCGATCTCTTCCAGGCAACCTTTGGATGGATTGGATTAATATAATAAAGAACTAATGGGGCAGTGCAGGCACTATAATATTACCAAGTTACAAAATTATACCCCATTGTTTTAATCACTGTGTTAATTTGGATCATACTGTATGTCATTTGTTTAGCAAATAGCTGTTATTTACACAACTGCTTACGCAAGTGACAACGGTCTAATATTTAGATTCGGGATTAGTTTAAATGTAATAGTCGGGGAATAGCGTGTGTGAATTAAGGTATGGCTGTATTTCGAAGGTGTAAAGGTTTAGTTCGGGATTTATTACTGGTCCTTTACCTGATATAAGTTAAGGTAAATGTGACTCAAACAAGGATTGCTTAACGTACGAATTTTATGTGCTAAATGTATGATTTTAATTAATAAAAAAAATTACACTCTGTTGCGTAAATATTGTCACATACTGATCCGAAACTGAGATCGAGATACTGAATTAATTTATTGTTGGAGGGAAACAATCGTAATGAATTTTGAAAATAAACGGTGCGGAATAAAGATTATATATACATAATCCGTAAGATACAACAAAGATTTTTCACTGATCAGTGTATGAATAATTTCTTAAAAGTTTTGTGAATGAATTAATTAATTCTTTAATAATTTATCTAAAGTAAAGTTTGATTCAAAATACGAAGATTATTCTTTTTCTTAATAGTAGAAAATGAATATTTAATTTCATATTTTCATTAAAATGAAGACGAGTCGCACAAATCACCAAGAAACACGTCGCTATACATTCCGTTGTCATGCAAAAAGTTTGTGACTCTCTCAAGTCATCTGTTTTATCATTTATTGAATAAGTTTTCACAATCACTCTCGGATGCGTTGTAAGAATGCGCATTCCCGGGTCGTCTCCACAGGGAATCGAACGGATTGATTCGAGAAGTCCCGCGGGACGCGCCGGGATCACAACCCTTCGACATGTTTAGATGCGGAAATGAGTGACATATTTTTATTATTTACACTTCATTTAACATTTTTTTTAAAGGTTTACGCTTCAATGAATAATAAAAATTTGGTCTGAGATTAGTAATTTGTTGATTGGTGTTGCGGTTGAGTTATGAGTTATTTTATTTTACATGTGAAGTGAGTTTAATTGACAATGGATTTAACAGAGATATTCGACGTCGAAGGATCGAAACTAAGAAAACTAACTCTTCGAAGTTTAATTTGTATCAGCCGATACACGTCCCACTGCAGTGCACGGGCATCTTCTACAATCGAGAGTACGATTGGGAGTGGTAAGTCCGTATAGTCCACCACGCTGGCTTAATGCGCGTTGGCGGATTTTACATACCCTAGTTACGTGTTTTTCAGATCATAGTGTACTTTAATTAATCACTGTATTATAAACTTTGTTAATAACAGCAACACCGTTTGTTGCGCGGTCTTCTATAGCGAAAACCTCCTTCCGAACCAGGCGGTGTAATAAACTATGACTGAGTCTAAATTATGTTGAACATTTTTAGGTATTCAATAAATTACATTCATTTATTTTCATACATCGGTGTTGATTAAATTATGTAACAGTATCTTTACATCGTTAGCTATTTCTCGTCATTAAATATAATTATTTTTCATACATACATAAACTTACGCCCTTTACCCCAGAAGGGTAAAGCAGAGATGTCACAAAGCATCCCACGTTCCGCCGTGTATTTTCCGTCCTACGATGTCAGAGGGACGAGTCTATCTCCATATCGGGCACGAATTCCGATACTGATAATGAATGGAAAAGTACCACTTTGCCTGACCTGGGATTCGAACTCGAGACCACAGCTTTGCAATCATACCGTAGTACAACTGGCGCTATCGAGGCAGCCATCATAATATAATTATTTTGGTCCATTCAATATTCGTATTTACACTGTTAGATCACGAAACTCTTTTTATAAAATAATCTATCAAATTATATAATCCAATACTGTTTATATATCCTGCACTAATCAGCGCTAACAAGACGAGCGGTTTAACGACGCTGTAAAGCGATAAAAACGCAGCGTTTGTTATTTTAATCGCAGTTTTACGCGTCTCATTCACGAGTTGCGGTTAAAGATATTGCACAGTAGTGTTTGAATAAATAGCAATAGCAATAGCAAAATCACAAATAGCAAGTGAAGTCGATGATAAAATTTCGCAAGTCATATTAATGAGATTTTAGCGATTTGCGCTCTTCCTGGTAACCTTTGGATAGACTGGATTATCATAATATCGAATAAATGTACTTATTTTGAATATATTAATTTACTTTGATACTTATGGAATGTTGGTACTTAAGGCATGAAAATTATATTAGCATTACAAAATTGCAGTGAAATTGGATCCCCAAGATTGTGATGTTGGTAGTTTTTATTAAAGCTTGCCGCATGTGAATGTTTAGGCCATAATTTCGAAATCCACTTTCAAACAATAAATACAACAATGTATCTAGAACTCGCAATACTGTCTATAAAACTCACTCGAATTCAAACATTCCTAACAATATAGACGCTATAAAATCGGTTGGGGATTTTTAAGCGTTCCAAGCGCTCGTCCGATTATACATTCGCTCGTAACAAGCGCTTTACGACGCTGAGCTAAGCGCTTCTCTTAAAAACTTTACGCTTTTATTTATTGCGTTGTTTTAAGGCCCGATATGGGGCTTAGTGGAGCGTGTCTTGAGTATTTAATGCTTATGTGGGTAGTTTATTAAATTAGCGTCTGTGCAAATGTTTACACTATCTTATGCGCCCGCCACTGGAACTTCAAAATAGAAGTCAAAAATTTAAGCAAAGTATTTAAGCTGAGTGTTTTTTATTACATTTAATGGCGAGAAGAGCATACCAGTCGCCTGATGGTAAGCGATACGACCGCTCATGAACAGTGGCAAAACCAAACAACAACATGCAACATAAAATGTTAAGTCTCAATATGGCCAGTTACTATGGCTACAATGTCCTTCAATCAGTCAACAGTGCATTTCCATGGCCGGAGAAATAGATATTGCGGTGGTGCCTGCCCAGGCGGCCTATCACATATGAGAGACCTACCACCAGTACATAACTTTAGCCGCTTGGCAAGCCCTTTGCTCCATTTCTGCTTCACCCAAAGGTAAATTGTAGCACAATTTGTTTCGAGATTAGATTTTAGTTTGTTTATCATATTTTTAATTAATAATTCATGGTAAACCAAATGCAGTCCAGACAGACTCCACCAACGAGGGAGGAACGCAGAAGTAAAAAGGTTTTTTTTGCACAAAATATTTATCTGCTTTCACTTTTAAAGCTAAAAATATATACACATAATAATCAGTCAATAAAACTATAAATAAAAAAGATTTCGACGAATTGAGAACCTCCTTCTTTCTTGAAGTCGGTTAAAAAGAAAATATCGATTCAGGATCGCTACAATAACTTGCCTTACAAAACCCCTCTACATACGTCGCATCGTACTACTCGTGTTTCTGTCCTCCTACCCGACGCGGTGTTGTAAAAGTGAAAAATACCCTCCGTTATTAAATTCCGACCGTTTGAAATATCGTCTTGTGCGGTACACTGCGGTATTGGAACCACGTGCCGTGTCAACTTTCAATTGTTTTAAACGTATCGACGCGTTTTGAGATGGTTTTTGTAAGTGTCTTTTGTAGTTTTAATAAAGATTTATGGGTGCAAGGCCAACAGTCAATGATGTTAGCTGAGAGATGTCCGTTGCTTATTAAAACCATAATATAGAGTTAAAAAGTAATCTGTGTAAGTTGAATTTGAGTTTGAAAATGATGGGTGTTGCAAAGGATCTTATATGTGTATATATTAACATTAAATAAAGAAACTACGAGAGACTCTTCGGTCTCTAGTTTCACAGCCAGGGTTTCACCAACTGCGCCACAGATGCTGTTTGATTCAGGGCATTCCTAGGATACCCCAATGCAAAAATCATATAAAGCAATACAATATGCAATAAACAATACAATCCAAGTCTGATGGATGATGATGAGCAAGATCTTTAAGAAAACCACAGTTGAATTCGTTCATAGTCCACAGCATCTTGGAAATGATAATAAATCTCATGATCACAATGAAGCTGTTAAATAAAACAGTTTCAGCCGTCTCGGATAATGCGCACTTTTTGTCTGCATCTCGGTTCAGTGTTATTTCTAGCAATGTTGGAGATTTTACGATAATCATTATTTGTGTCGTAGATTTATGTATATCAGTATCAACCCATATACGTCCCACTGCAGGGCACGGGCCTACTCTACAATCGAGAATACGATTGAGAGTGGTTAGGTCATATAGTCCACCACGCTGGCCTAGTGCGGGTTGGCGGACTTACATACCATAGAAATTCTTATGAATCGCTATTGTATGCAGGTTTCCTCACGATGTTTTCCTTCACCGTTTTAGTGCGTGGTGATTAGACTATCAATACACACATGACTCCGAAAAGTCAGAGGTGTGCCCTGGGATTCGAACCCGCGACCACCGTGAACATGTTGGCAGCCGCGTCTAGTCCGTTTACCAACAGGCCACCACGCACTTCATAAAACCGTAATGGATTTTAATAAAACCGTAATAATTTTCCGTATCAAAAATTAAATTAAACCGAATATCAAAGTCGAAAATATTCACAAACAGAATATTATCCAAAAACCGCTCGCATAATGAGATTTCGGTATTCCGTAAACAGTGTTACCAACTTGGACCGGTAGGTGGCGTTCGCGTCTTCATCGTAATTACTTTGGTGGAGTTTTAATAAAGTAAACACTGTTTTATATTTAACTCGGTCGGTAATTAGTTCTCGCGGCGTGATTGGAATGAGGATCGGGGATTCTGTTTTTAAAGTGTTTTGGAATGTACATTTGTATGGAGTTTGTGTCAGTTGTAGCTGACTACATATTATAGGACAAGTACAAAAAAGATTAAAGTGTTCGAGGTATAAGTTTTGGGCCATTTCTATTTAATTTTTAATGGTAGGATTAGAGTAGTATTTCTTAACATTTCAGTTATGAGGGAGTAATATTTTAAATTTATTAATTAAACTAATAGCTTCAAAAAAAAATGTCTACCCATTGACTCAGTTTGTTGACTGGTTTGTTTGTATGTTAATACAGTGCCGTGATATAAATACAATAAAAAGATTTGTATCTAACTACAAATATAACTGGCATTCAATTATTTTTAGATTGTCTTTATGACTGCCTCGGTGGCGTAGTTGTACTAAGGTACGGTTACAAAGCTGAGGTCTCGGGTTCGAATCCCGGGTTGGGCAAAGTGATATTGGATTTTTCTATTCATTATCAGCCCAGAGTCAGGAATTTTTGCCCGATATGGCGATAGGCTCGCCACCTGTCACATTGTGGGACGGAACATGGCGAAATGTGGGTGTCCTGGCACCTCTGCCTACCCCTTCTGGGATATAGGCGTGAGTTTATGTCTTTATGATGGCTCCACGGATCACTTGGGATGCTTTCAGAGACCACCAGTGGTCCGCGGACGACCGATTAAATAAAAATACACACATAAGTCTGATAGTCTGAAAATAGTCGCAAGTTTTAATTGCATAGAGTCTAAAGGTTTCTTAGATTAACGGAATGTTACACATGACCACGAAAGATGTAAAGTAATCAAAACGTCCGAATCGAATCCGCGATAAAATCCGTAAATAATAGTTTTATTTTCAATGCACAAAGTGTCTGTAATGACTAATATTGGCTACTTTGTTTCTGGTCGCAGTCGGGTTATACCTTGTATGATAACGAACAAAGCATAAGTATTTCATTCAACGTTAAGATTACCTTCAATGAGAACCACAATCACTAGTTAATTAAACCCATGACGGGCAGTGGTCAGCAAGGGTCGTTTGTCTAACGCGCCCCCGGGGCAGCGTCGTTTTTACCCCGGCCGGCAAATTGGACCCGCTCCAAACGATGCACTCAATTTGGGGGATGCGACGGGGGCTTGGTAAAAATTAATTAAGTTTGCTTTATCTTGTTGAGACATGTTATAAAAAATAGGTTATATTGCTATCGCTGCAGACTATCGCTCTTGTGATAAGACCGCCAAGTGTTCACTTACTTTAAAGTTTTCTCTGTTATATTAGTTTTTTTAGGTACCATCGCAATGTCTATTTCTCCCGCCAAACAGCAGTATAAATGCACTGTTGTTTTTTTTTGTGAAGGACATTGTAGGCAGAGTAACTACTGGACATACTGAGTCTCGGGATGGCAAGCATAATAGAATGCCAAGCATTGTTTTGTAATTCAAAGTGTTTGGTTCTGCCACTGTTTATGAACGGTCGTATCGCTTACCATCAGGCGAACGCCATACATTTCAATAAAAAATGATGATTGCGAGTTCGCTTAACGTGAGGTACAAATCAACAAGTAAGCGATAAATACACGGAGGCGTTTCTATCGTGAGCTAATGCCGAGTTTACGGTAATAGTATAATTAAATAAATTATAGTTATTATGCCGGCCGGCGCGTTACAGCGTAACTGATAAGGGGACGAGAGATGAAGATTTGAACACCTCTTTGGTGTCTTTGTTTTATGTTATTAGGGGTTAATTTTAATGAGGGTTGGTTTGGACGTATTTAGCTATTTTGGTCTGTAAAAGCGACACTTTTATACATTCAGGTCAGATTTGGTTTTAACCGACTTCAAAAAAAGAGGAGGTTCTCAATTCCATTTTGTCTTTTTTGTAAAATTATGTAATTACGTTTAAATGTAAATTAAAAGTCTGTTCTAATATTAAAGGGAAAAAGAGTAAAGACGCTTTGCTGTTGCATTCATACATGAGATTTTAGGAGACACCGAAAATTATTTAGTTTTATTATAGCCGATGATGATCCCTTACCAGGAAAGATTTCAGTTCAACTTAGAACTTGAATGCCTTTGCTGGCAGTTCATGGAAACTTCACCCAACGCGATAATATCTTTAAAATGTGTTATCATCAAGCTACTAGCGCCCTCTTATCGACAAAAACAGGTAACGCATTAATTATGGCTGGGTACTTATTATTGTTAATGGTCAATTGTGCTCATTTATCAGCAAAAGAGCTGCATCTTTGATTTAAGATTGTTGATAAACCCTCTATGGATTCAATTTCCCTAAAAAAATATATTTGATTGAATGGCGAGACAAACAAGCCATTCGTCTGATGGTAAGCGATACGACCGCTCATAGACAGTAGCAAAAACAAACAACACCTTCAATTACAAAACAATGCTTGGCATTCCACTGCGCTCGCCATCCTGAGACACAAGATGTTAAGTTTCAATATGTCCAGTTGTTACTCTGGCTACAATTTCCTTCAATCCGAACTTAAGATACTACTACACTATTTTTGAATTCTCTCTATTTTTGGAAGAGCTTTATTATTCACCCTCACAAAACTCGGCTATAATATTTACAAGAGTTTTATTAGTTAATCAAATGTTCGGGAGGTTTGTAAGGGCGGCCGCGTCTCCAGGGAACCCGCGGACTCGTATCTGGGACGTCGGGACGTAACAATCCCTCAGCGAGTGGTGTATGTATAGATGTATCGGGACTTACAATTTTTTTTAGGTCGGTAGAGGAATATCTAATACACCTGACTTTTGAACCCCAGACTATGATATGAGTCTTGTGTCGTGGATGTAAGAAATTACTTATATTTATATTTATTTATTGAGAAGATTTATGAAGCTCAAGTAAATAACAAAATGTTATTTCACTAACACTTTTATAACATTGCCTTCCTATTATCCTTTGTATAACATTTATTTAAACATATATGAATTGGAGATTTTTTGCAAATAAATACCGTTGAATCGCACTTCTTGTATCGGTGCGAGGATCGAACCCGCGGCCTTTCGTTTCACAGCCGGCGTTTTGCAAACCGCGCCACAGAAGCTGCCTACTAAAAAAGAGTAACAAAAAACTCAACAGTTGAATTCCTATAGTATCCAACTCAAGACAGGCCAGTGTTTCAGACTACGATTTAATCTCCTCTCAATGACGAATTACATAATTATATCCATGATCACACAGAAAGAAATGTTTCATGAGGGAATCGAAACCTACCAAAGGCTTTTGCGTGTCACAACACACATATCAGAAAGTAGAAACAAATTTCGATTCACGCGAATATTTATTAATATTGAACCTATAGTTTATTGGTTCTCAAACATCAAGAAATTCATATCTTAAATATGTTACGTTATGATAAACAGGCCAATTAAGTGAATGACAAATGAGCAAAATTACGATTAATTATTTATATTTTAAATAGAGCCTATGGAATTTTCTCAATCCAGAATACCTGAGATACATTTTAATAAAAATAACTCTCCAAATAGAATAAAGTGCACAAGACGTGTTTAAAAAAGGTTATCGATATTTTTTTACAGTCGGAGTGAACGATCTCGGTTCTTATCTTATCAGTAGAGTGTGTTGAACCGTCACGCCTCACGCTTATTACTTATTACCGGCTATAATGTACTGTTGCTGAGTTAATTTCATCTTGGAGTATTGAAATTATCATAAAGCGCATTACAGACCAAATTCGCCGACCCGCCGCATAATATGTCCAATAGTTACGCTTTCTACAATGTCCTTCAAGCCGAAACACAACAGTGCATTTAAGCTACTGTTTGGCGGGAGAAATAGACATTTCGGTTGTATCCACCCAGGTGGCCTCGCACATAGGAGATACCTACCACCAGTAAGAAAACACTAGCAAGTCGTAAAATGAAAGTAGACATGTTTTCAGCTCGACATATATTTATATATGCGATGATATCCCGGACATCAGGCTGTGTGAGATTGAGATGGCCCTGAAACAACTTAAAAACAACAAGGCGCCGGGCGAGGACGGAATAACTTCAGAGCTTCTGAAAGCGGGCGGAACGCCGGTACTGAAAGTCCTTCAGAGGCTCTTCAATTCCGTTCTCCTCGAGGGCTCAACGCCAGAGGCATGGAGCAGGAGCGTGGTGGTACTGTTCTTCAAAAAAGGTGATAACACTTTGCTGAAGAATTACAGGCCCATCTCGCTCCTGAGCCATGTCTATAAGTTGTTTTCGAGGGTCATCACAAATCGTCTCGAACGCAGGTTTGATGACTTCCAGCCTCCCGAACAAGCCGGTTTCCGAAAAGGCTTTAGTACCATAGACCACATCCATACGCTTCGGCAAGTTATACAAAAAACCGAGGAATATAACTTGCCGCTTTGTTTAGCATTTGTGGACTATGAGAAAGCCTTTGATTCGATCGAGACTTGGGCTGTGCTACAGTCTCTCCAGCGGTGCCATATCGACTATCGGTACATCGAAGTGTTGAAGTGTATATACAACAACGCCACCATGTCGGTCCGAGTACAAGATCAGAGTACGAAGGCTATTCCACTACAGAGAGGCGTGAGACAGGGAGATGTCATATCTCCAAAACTGTTCACTGCCGCGCTGGAAAATGCCTTCAAGCTCTTGCAATGGAAAGGATTCAGCATCAACATCAACGGCGAGTATATCACTCACCTTCGGTTTGCCGACGATATTGTAGTCTTGGCAGAATCGTTGGAAGACCTTAGCACTATGCTCGAAGACCTCAATCGAGTCTCCCAACAGGTGGGTCTTAAAATGAACATGGACAAAACGAAGATCATGTCGAATGTCCATGTTGTGCCCACCCCCATCGGTGTTGGGGGCTCGACTCTTGAAGTTGTTGACGAATATGTCTATTTAGGACAAGTGGTCCGGTTAGGCAGGTCCAACTTCGAGAGAGAGGTCAATCGTCGAATCCAACTCGGTTGGGTAGCGTTCGGGAAACTACGCGACGTCTTCTCGTCCAAAATACCTCAGTGCCTTAAATCGAAAGTCTTCGATAGTTGTGTGTTGCCAGTGATGACTTACGGCACCGAGACGTGGCCTCTCACTATGGGCCTTATTAGGAAGCTCAAAGTCACTCAACGAGCTATGGAGAAGGCTATGCTCGGGGTTTCCCTACGAGATCGAATCAGAAATGAGGAGATCCGTAGGAGAACTAAAATAACCGACATAGCCCACCGGATTAGCAAGTTGAAGTGGCAATGCCCTGCCCATAGCAAGTTCAAGTGGCAATGGGCAGGGCACATAGCGCGGAGATCTGATGACCGATGGGGTCGGAAAGTGCTCGAATGGAGGCCACGTAGTGGAAAGCGCAGCGTAGGACGTCCACCCACAAGATGGTCCGACGACCTGGTAAAGGTCGCGGGACGTCGCTGGATGCAGGCTGCCTCCAACAGGTCTCTGTGGAAATCATTGGGGGAGGCCTATTTTCAGCAGTGGACTTCCTTTGGCTGATGGATGGATGGATGGATGGATATATTTATATGTCGGGCGAGAAATTTATTTATATTTATAAATAAATTTTTATTCATTCCGTTTGATAATTACAGATTCTTCTAATCTTAATATCAGATTACATTACAATTACAACTCAATTTTATTTTAGAAGTAGTGTATGTACACTATTTCAAGTTGTCAATGTTGACGACTGTACTAGTAAAAACTGTGACACAGCCGTCAGCGTAATTGGCTAAAAGGATCAAAGGATCCCTAAAATATCGATTTTGAGCAAAGTCGGACCATGAAAAACGAATCAAATTTCCTCGCATTTGCTAGACTTTTCACTACTGCTACTCTCTTTTAGGTCTTAGCGTGGTGATATATAACCTATATCATTCCTCAATAAATGACTTGTCAAACAATTTTTTTTTTTCATTTCGAACGTGAAGTTTTTGAGATTAGAGGTAACAAACAATCTACAGCTTTATACATCGACTTCCTACCACCACCTCGATATTGCATTATTTGTTTAGCAATATAAGTATGGATTATTTATAATTTATTTAACAATAAATTGTCGAGTCATACATATCCCGTCAAAACAAATCCTTCATAATTGCCATTATATGTTATTAATGTCCAATCGAAAGGTCGGTGCGTCCGAGTGACGTCGCGTGTCGCGCTTGTGTTGAGAACTAAACACTGGTATATTTAGATTAAGGTGCAATGCTGATTAGCCAAGATAGCGGGAGAGTAAGCGAGTTAAAACTAATTATTAGTAGGGCGATTAATTAGATTTTTGATATTCTTCTTCGTCAAAGGAAGTTCACTGATGGGGGTTACTTTACGATTGGGGGGTTTAATCTGTGATCCGAATAATCGAATATTTGTACATCCGACGCCCGAAGTAAATTATAAGTTTACCACTTGCAAAAATCAACTTTCAAACATTCGTGTTTCGTTTTGATATATAAGTTAGTCGTAGAGTAGCCTCCCCAGACAAACAAATTACATTTTTTCATTGGAATTTTCTGAAAATGAAAAAATATATTTTCTGTTTCTGCTGATATATGAAAAAAAAAAGCGTCTTAATTATGCCTTGCATTTGATGTTGTCTTATTATCCTCCACAAAGCCGAAGTGATGCCGGCATTAATTCTAAGTCTCAAGGGCCCCTCGTCCTCACGTTTCTATCTCGAATTTACTGTTAATTATTTCTATTGAGAAAAGACTTGAGATTTATAGATGTTTTATAAATTATTCCAGATGTTACTTGTTCATTTGTAATTGTGTTTTATATCGTGTTTCTTTTTATTAAATTGTTTGATGATTTCTTGTTTGTGCAGGTAACTATTTCCACTTTACAGATGTATTATGTAGGTACGAACTTAAGGTACATAATATGACTTGGAAGTTACGGGTGTAGTTTGAATTAATGATTATAGGTTAGTTTAAAGGTGAAAGAAAACTTCGTTAGGAAACCTGAATACATTAGTGTTTATAATTTTATGGGTGTATGAACCTAAAAATACAAGAGTAGGGGACTAAAACCTAACCTTTTTTAAAATTAGACTCGTGTTCAGCAATGGAATGCATGGCTTGATATACCATAAGTTTTAAGATATATATAAAATATATCCTTTTATTTGGTTTAGTAACTGCGACTTTAGGCTTTGAATCAGAAATTGCTGGTTTCGATTTCAGAATCCAGCAATCCACTTTTTTTTTTTTTCATTTTCAATCAATTCAATCCACCCGGCTTCGTTTTCGGTAGCAGTCTTGATATACCCTGTATAAAGCGGATTTTAAAAACTTTAGTTGTATTCATAGAGCAATATCAATAAAGATACATCAGTATAACCGTCTGTATCTTGAGAGTAACGACCGTGAGGCAATAAATAAGATTTTAGCTGATATATTGTCAATTGCAATAAAAATCCTATCATCCATTTTTATAGGTTTGCACCGATAGTGGATCGTATTTTATATATTTTTTTATTGGTTGTAAAAATAAAGTTAATTAGAGTTTGTGTAGTGCAGTGGTTAAAATATCTTCTGTAAATTAAAGAAGGGTTGGTTCGATTTTGTGTGTTAAATTATCAGGTTAATTGTAATTCAAGGTGGAGAATAACAAGGATATAAATCTATTATTTACGGATTTTATCGCAGAATTGGATGAACATTTATTTTTTTAACATCACGACGTTTAATAATTTTATTTCGATTTGTTACAATAATAAGAGAATGAGAGGGTAGTCTAAGGAGTAAATTATTATCTGGAATGATTTAAAATAACTTCTAAGTAGAGAATAACATTTACAAACACGAATGAATCCCTCGACTATGCATAAATTAGAATTCTTGCATTACACTGGTCTACAAAATTTAACTTTTTGTTTATCTGTAAAATAAATGCTTTGTTATTTTACTAATTTGGGGTCACTGAATACGAAAATATAAACCAAATTTGAAAGTTAGCTCTTATTTTAAAATTATGGCTGGTATCGAAATATATGACGTAAGAGTAAAATTTCATAGAATATAAATCGATTCTTTTTTAAAAAAGACATTTTCTTTACTTTTTCATAAACTTTTTACATGAAACTGAGTATTTTAAAACATTTCCCAAGTATTTAACCTTTACTATTCAATAATTTCTCTTTTTTTCGTTTTCCTTTTGGAATTATCTTTACGAAAACCTTAAACCAAGTTCTAGCAGTAGTCCGCTAGCATTGACGTATTCTATCGGCCGCTGTATTTCTTTTCCATTGTCAATAAGTCTTGGTGAAATCGTTCACCATGTTCGTCAGTCATATCACCGCAGTTAGGAGGAAAAAATCGAGGTGAGAATGAAGAAAGTGAATTTTCGGGGACATATTGCGACCCATTTGCTGATACTTTTGCAGAAGATTGTTCACAAGCTCGTGGTAATTTTCAAATCTCCTATTGCCCAAAAAATCATGAACTACTACTACTCTAAAAGATTCCCATGCCTCTTTTTCGATGCCCTGTGAAATCGGATCAAAGTTTTGGTCCTTAAGAATCTCTCATATTTGAGGTCCGACGAAAACTCCCCCTTTTATTTTGGCGCCGCATTGATGTCGAAATTCACTTCGCAAGTAATCAATTACTTGCAAAGTGGGTGCGAAAAAAGGTGGACCAACCTTCAAAGGTTGGTCAACCTTTGTTGAGAGGATTAACCAAGGTCTTCATTAATCCCAATTTCATATGCGATGGAGGGAGAATTTTTTTATGAGGATCGACTAGGGGAGGATATTTAACGTTATTTTCTCCAGGGCACAGACTTTGTCTTCAAGTCCAATCTTTTTTAAAGTAATGTAACGATCTAGCCCGACTACCCCACCCACACAAGAAGCACCAGCACTTGGTGTAGCCCATTTGCAGACCCAACAAACTGTAGTTTTTGCATATTGTAGTTTTTGCAACAGAAATTTGTCGAAAATGAGAAATAGCTTTTAAAATTTCGCGTTTTAACAAACAAATGAAACGCTAATACTATAAGACACATGAAACGAAAGCATAATAATAAAATTAACGCGGATACTCTCACAAAATTATTTGAAATCTCATAATATAAAGTGACATCCACCAAGTTACCCGGTATTATCTTAAATATAGCATAAATTAATAATAAGAGCTAACTATTATTTTAAGTTCTATATTTAGATTAAGGGGGTCGAATACTAAAGATGTATAGCAGTTTCATGTAAAAGGCAATTTTCATGTTGACCAGACCAGTTAATTAAAATGTATTCTCTATTAAATTAAACCTGTCTTGTACAAGCCCTATAGATAAACTCAAACATTTTAAGATACTAGTATAAGATAATGAAATGCTCGTATATGAAATACATCGGATAATATCCACTAGCGAACCAATAATGAATACGTAATGGATGCATCATTTGCATATAGATCTCGCTTCGACGCGCCGCAAATAATATCTTGTATACAAATTAATCATACATACAAATTGCTTTGGGAACCTGGTTTATGGTAATGTACAGTCAGCGACAAAAGTCGTTGAACACATTCAAAACGCCAAAAGTCTTGCACACATAAAGCAACAGAAGTGGTTGAGCAGGGTCGGCCACAAAAATTCGTGAACACCTTAAGGTTACAAAAGTTTCTGAACAACAAAAGCAACAAAATTCCTGAACACAAATTGTACATAAGTCAGTGATTTTTTTGATATCTTTGTATTGCGCACGCCCACCGACTTCGATATAAACCAGTTAGCTGTTAACTATCTGGCGAATTTCCGTGACAACTCATAACAATATTCAATGTAGTTTCTCAAAATATTCCTAAAGCCACAACGCGTGTTTTATATCAATGGAGACAATTAAAAATAATTATTATTAGCCAGAATGGAAAATACTTTGTCAAATGTTTCTGAGCGACCAAATACCTGAACACACCAATGGTACATACGTTTCTGAACACCTATAAAAAGCAAGTTAAGCATTCATTGTAAAATGTTATTTCATAATTTATAATTTTTGCTCTTCTCTGCATTGACTTATTGTTTTCTATTTTTGTGAAATGATATTTATTTATGAGAAGTTTTATGCGTGTTTTATATCAGTGGCGTAAATAAATAATTATTATTATTAGATTCAGAAAGAAAATAGTGGCAGCATTTTTGAACTTTATAGATTCAATTGGGTTCAGAATACATATCTGAGACCCTTCGCTCCGATACTCTAAATTGATAGTCAAAATAGAATATTTTGGCCGCCATTTTTACTTTTTAGTTATTGGTCCGATTGGTTTCAAAATCAATATCCACTGGGTTCTTTGCTCCGATATTCAAAATTGTAAGATCAATGGAAAACGATACGTACGATTTAGACAATAATAGGTCCACATAAAAACAAGAGTACATAAAAAGTCAAGAAGTTTAATAATTTATCGTATATGTTATATTAAATATTGATTATTTACATTAATTCAACACTTGTATTTTAATAAGAAAAATAATAGTAAATAAAATTAATTCAAATTTAACCTTTCAAAATAAAAAATAACTCTGACTTAGAGTATACAAATTCAAGTAAAATTTGTATGCCGACACCACGCACAAATTACATTGAAAAAAGTATTAGATATGAAGGGGCACAAATGTAAAACGACTTGCCAACAATCATAAAAGAAAAAGATAACTTCCGTATTTCCTAGACAAAAATTAAATTACTTAAACAAAAATCAAAGCTTTGAATGCGGCCCTGGCAGCAAGACTTGTGTTTGTGAATTGACATGTGGGTATTTTATTGTGTTATTGTTCCAATATAAGCACATTGTAACTGTCTTACCCACATCATTAAATTATAGATTAGTACTGTCCGATACTAGCATAATTTCACCTATACAATTATTATATCTCATGAAGTGAAATTTAGAAAGATCTTTTGAGATAAATGTGTTTACTGGTGGTAGGTCTCTCATATGTGAGATACCATCTGGGTAGGTACCACCGCAATGTCTATTTCTCCCGTGAAACAACACTGCTTAAATGCACTGTTGTGTTTCGGATTGAAGGACATTGTAGCCAGAGCAACTACTGGACATATTGAGACTTAACATCTTATGTCTCAGGATGGCGAGCGCAGTGGAATGTTGCTACTGTTTATGAGCGGTCGTATCGCTTACCATCAGGCGAAGGGCTTGCTCGTCTCGCCATTCAATGCAATTAAAAAAATAAATGTTTTTTAACCTTAACAATTTATTGTTTAATATCTTGTGCCAATAACAGATGAACAAGATATTTAAACATCTCATAAATAAATATTATTTCACAAAAACAGAAAACAATAAGTCAATGCACAGGAAAGCAAAAAATATAAACCGTAAAATAAAATTTGAGACCAATTGCCTAATATTTAAAAAGTTCAAAATTGCGGCCACTATTTTCATTCTGACTAATAAAATTATTGTTATTTATTATTTCCTATGATATAACACATGCTAAAAACTTCTCATAAATAAGTGTTATTTCTAGGTAGATCTCTCATATGTATAGGCCAGGCCATCTGGGTGGGTACCACCGCAATGTCTTTTTCTCCCGTTAAACAGCAGTATAAATGCACTGTTATGTTTCGGATTGAACGGTATTGTAGCCAGAGTAATTACTAGATATTTTGAGACTTAACATCTTAGGTCTCAGGATGGCGAGCGCAGTGGAATGTCAAGCATTGCTTTGCAATTCAAGGTGTTGTTTAGTTTTGCTACTGTTTATGAGCGGTCGTATCGCTTACCATCAAGCGAACGGCATGCTCGTCTAGCTACTCATTGCAATAAAAAAAAGAAGAATACAATAAGTAAATGCAGAGAAAAGCAAAAAAATATAAATTATGAAATAACATTTTACAATGAATGCATAACAAAGCGACAAAAGTAACTGAACACGTCTGCGGCAAACTTGCTTTTAATAGGTGTTCAGAAACTTATGTACCAATTTTGTTGCTCAGAAACTTTTGAAAAAGTATTTTCCATTCTGACTATTAATAATTATTTTTAATTGTCTCCACTGATATAAAACACGCGTTGTGGCTTTAGGAAATATTTTGAGAAACTACATTGAACATAGTTATGAGTTGTTACGGAAATTCGCCAGATAGTTAACAGCTAATATGTTCATATCGAAGTCGGTGGGCGTGCGCAATACAAAGATATCATAAAAATTACTGACTTATGTACAATTTGCGTGTTCAGGAATTTTGTTGCTTTTGTTGTTCAGAAACTTTTGTAACCTTAAGGTGTTCACGAATTTTTGTGGCCGACCCTGCTCAACCACTTCTGTTGCTTTATGTGTGCAAGACTTTTGGCGTTTTGAATGTGTTCAACGACTTTTGTCGCTGACTGTACCTGTATCCTATAGGAAAGGCTTTTTAAATTAAATGGATTTCGGGCGGTTTTCCGTGAGGTAATGTCAAGTTGAGATACGGGTTTAAATTGTGTGTATTTTTTTGTATATTTCATTTTGCTTAATTTTCCAGCACATATATTTGAGAAATGATATTTGATTTATTTGACTGGGGGTACGGTTACAAAGCTGAGGTCTCAGGTCCGAATCCCGGCAAAGTGTTGCGTTCCAGTATTTACACTTAAACAGTCGCTCCGCTTATGAAATGTGGTCTTGGCTCCACATTGACTCATAATGTTATTGTTTTTTTTCGCGTGTAGTCGTAAATACTTTGAGAGTGCATCGACGTCGTCTCTTGATGTCTAATGTGGGAGTAACGCATTCATACAACTCATGTAACATTATTTAATTTAACCTTTTATCATTGAGATATATTACTGTCTGTCTGTATCAGTCCATATACGTCCCACTGCAGGGCACGCGACTCATTTACAATCGAGAGTACGATTGAGAGTGGTTAGTCCGTATAGTCCACCACGCTGGCCTAGATATATATATACGTATAGAAAATTATCCCATACAATGTTCTTCGATTTCAGTAAAAGTTGTAACTAAATCGCTGCAGCGTGGAAGAAATGTTAGTCGTCTAAACAAACAGTATAAAAATGCAGCGCTTGACCGCTTTCATGGTATAGTTTTCTCGCGACCAAAAGGTCGAAAGCGCCGTGTATTTTCATGGCGCTTACACGTTTTTGACTGATTCATTTGAATGATTAATGGGCCACATTTTTCACAAAGAACGTCTGATCTAGTGCAACATTGATTTGAATGCCTTTTATATATATATTGGTATTAGTCTAATGAAGATTGTATTGGGTATTGGCTGAGGATTTAAGTATTTTTTGATAGGTGTCTTGATTTGACTAGATATGTAGGTGTGTCGGTTGGTAATACGGAATGCGAATTGTTAAATACAATTTGACTGTGGCGTTGTTTGTTAAGAAACTTATTTTGAATTGAGAGGTGGCGGTTTCCAGTCGTTTTGAGGCTGGAAAAGTCTTGTAATATCTGATAAAAAATAAGAGCTATATCTCAATGTGGTGTCAGAACTGTGTATGCGACGATTAGGTGTATTAATTAATTAATTATGATATCTTCACGGTTTATAGGCGTTCATAAAATTATACCCAAAGAGCCAATTTGCCTTTAAAACAGACTGCAACTAAAAAGCCAACGTGCTAATTCAGGTTTAATCTTAATAATTAAACAGCGAGATATAAAAGCGATGTGTCAGCGTAACAAACGGTTTGTATCGCCGAGCCGGAGTGCACGACGCGACGCTAATTCTGAAATATAAACGCCCGAATACTGGAACGCAACTTAAAATAAGTTGCGCTTAACTACGTTAATCCCGATTAAATGTACTGGCTAAGAGGGCCGTGCGCTGTTAAGACCAACTTATTATTTGAATGGCGTTCCAGTATTTGGGCGAAAGAGTTTTATTAAGATGACGTGTCTCGCAGACTTGTTATTAAAAACAGGCGCGCTTCAGTTAATTTTGTAGCGTTAGTTTTGTTAATTTTATCGCTTCAGTGTTACAGTGTTAGTGACGCAATTTTTGTGTAAAAATGGCTACTGTACAATCACATAATTCTGACCCCACATGGAGATAAATTTTGTGGCGTAGAAATCAGTAGAAAGGAGCAAATTTTCAGTCTCAAAAACACCCAGATTCGAAATAAATATATCTTGGTACGGGAATCGAACCGCCTAAAAAGATCGTCAATCCAGTATGACGCTCTTGCCAACATAGTGAGTATATTGATAGAAATAATATATTCTTATTATTCTTGTACTGTTTATAGCTTTATATACATAGTATGTTTTACAAGAATAGTTTCATAAATTAATACTCAATTAGATACATTAAATGTATGGAGTAAAGATTTATATAGGTATGGGTTTCCTCTTTATTGTAAATGTTAACTATATAATAATTTGATCGAAGATATAACAAATTAAAATGCAGTATTGCGGGCGTCCATATCGCATTAATGGATTTCTTGCACGAATATATTTCTGACACGTTCCCCTTTCTCCCTAAGGTGTAGAACATAAAACGTGTGATAAAACGCGGTAGCCAGGTGTGTTCCCGGTGCGGGCATGTTGTTTACGAGCGTGTTATTGAATCTTCGCGACTGCGCCATAAGGAGTTTAGGAGTCCCACGGGAATGTAGGGATGTGTGGGGAAAATAATGTATTTTTTGTTTTTAGAATGCATTTTTGTATTTGTATGAGTTTACAGAAATGGGGTATTATTTTGCGTAAAAAACAAATACAATTAAAATAAAACAATTCTGTCGCTGTAGCTTGTAACAGAGGCAAATATTAGTATTTAAAAATGGAGTATAATGATATATTGTAATTAAAAAATAGTTCGGGACAGCGACAGATTGTATCTCTCGACTGGATTAGAGTCTAGGGTTCTTTCCAATTTAAAGTTTGAACAGTATTTAATAATCACTACAAAATATCCAATATACAGAACATCAATTTAAAACAGCATCCAAATTGGTCATAAAATTACTGAGATATTAATATTTTTAGTAGCGCGGTGGGTACATTCGCTTTCTCTTTCGCACCCACGCAGCTTATAAAAGATGACGTCATACCCCGATAATTGCATCCTTTTCTGTTCCTCCTGCGACCAAATTTGAAGTAATTGTTTATTAGGGAAGCAATAAAAAAATTAAAATTTAGCAATAAAATATATTAATTTACATGGCACGCCAAGCATTGCTTTGTAATTCAAGGTGTTGTTTAGTTTTGCTACTGTCCATGAGCGGTTGTATTCTACCATTGTAGCTTACCATCAGGCGAACGGTATGCTCGTCTCGATATTAACTGAAATTTAAAAAATAATAATTTATGAAATCAATCTTTACACAACCCTATATAATAATAATAATAATAATAATAACACCCAACAGTCACATACATAGTCCTGACCCCACATTAAGATCGAGTCTTGTGTCGTGGGTATCATGAACTACGAGAGACTTTTCGGTCTCACAAACACCCAGACCCGAGAGAAATATTTGTGGGCCGCACAAACATTTCTCTCGGTGCGGGGATCGAACCCGCGGCCTCTCGTTTCACAGGCGGCGTCTAACCGCCTGCGCCACGGAGGCTGTCTTGTATATGGAATTGTATATGTAAGAATCGCATAAAACCTGGGCATGACGGGTGCGCTGGGGTGCGGAGTGTGAGACGCAGCGGGGGAGGGGAGTGTGCCACGTGCCTCCGCGTCTCTATGATAACATTGTGCACTCAATTTACCTGTTTCAGTGCATTTTATGCACTGGAGTACCGTGTGAAGGTGAGAAACATGCTTCTCAATGGCAAGGTTTAGGAGTTAGGTACTCTGCTCGTCATTAAACATGGGTGAATTAATATGGAACGGTATAGTAGCGTTTGTGGAATTGTTTCTTAGGTAGTGTTTTGGAGTAATTAACACGATTAATACTTTTTCTGTATTTGTATTTGCCCATTTAGGCCCCTTTAGAATTGTTTCTTTTGTAGCGTTTTGTAGTAATTAGTGCAATGAATATCTTTTCTGTATTTGTACTGTATCGGCCTATAGGTGCCACTGCAGAGCACAGGCCTCTTCTACAATTGGGAGTTCGATTGGGTGTGGGTTAAGAGTTGTCCGCCACGCTGTCCTAGTGCGGGTTGGCCGACTTTATTTATTTATTTTATTTATTTATTTAAACACTTTGTACATATTAATAGTACAGGCGGACTTAATGCCTAAGGGCATTTTCTACCAGCCAACCTTAAGGTAGTGCAGAGAGACGGAAGCAGGTGCTTATTAATTTATAAGGAAATAAATGAGAAGAGAATATATATTTATAAAACATAAATAAATAATAATATTTATACGAATATATATCTATTTAATTATTATTATTTACCAATACAATTATATATATACCTACACATACATACATACACATACATATAATATATATATATATATATATATATATATATATATATATACACACACATACATATATATAAACAAGTAAATAAATAAATACCTACATTAGTGGTGAGAATCTGCTACTTCGGCGAGGAGTAATTGTCGAACCTTAATCTTGAAAGCCTGCCGTGTTGTGCACGACCTGATTTCGAGTGGGAGTGCATTCCAGAGAAGAATGGATTGGATAGTAAAGGAAGAGTGAAGGAAGTCAGAACTATGAGGAGGACATTTTAGAAGGAGATTGCTACACACCTTAGAGATTCTTACAAATCACTAAGGTATGTAGATTTCCTCACGATGTTTCCTTCGCCGTTATAGTGTGTGATTGGCTATTAATACACACATGACTCCGAAAAGTCAGATCCAGTGTGTTCTGGGATTCAAACCCGCGACCTCTGCGAACGTGTGTTTACCAACATGCAGAATCTTGGTATTATTTTGTATTATATTTTATATGAAAAATTCGCGATCTCAAAGATTTCAAACTTAAATCGCATTTTCATATTTCTGTTTCATATCTTACTTTAATTTCAGCAAGACGTTTGAATTTATTATCTAATTTCATGCGGTAACCCTTCGTTTGTAATCAAGATTTGGGACTGAGCGTCCAAAAATACGAGTGTTATCATAGGGAGATCAGTATTATTCATTCGACCGTTGTAGGGTGCATACGTGAGCTTGTTATTCTCGGATTTTCCTAGTTTGATGAAATAGTAGTTTTGGCGTTCTTATGAATTACCAAGTTGTAAAATATGTGTTAAAAAGAGATTCAATTATGGTGTAGACTAAAAAGTTTTTTATGGCCTTACATTTTAATTGTTTGGTTGATTTTTTTAAAGTTATTTTATTTTATTTTCTAACCTTAATTATTGTATGCTAATGTGGCGGGTCATAGGTGTGCGAAGCAGATACCAATGTAACGCCTATGTATTTACCACAATAAAACATTTTGAATTTGAAGTATTTGATTACATAAAATGTTGGTAAACCTTAAAACATTAAGAACTACAAAACCTGTAATTTAAAGCGTTATGCACAGACAGTTTCAAAACCAAAATTTTAGCTATCGAATGTTTGTCTTCTTCACTCAAACTTAATTCAAAAGTCATTCGAAAGATACAAAACATTCGATCATAATTAAAAAAGGTTTTAAAAATGTCATGATCAATACCGTTATGAATTGGTTTTTGCTTCATTTTAATAGTTACTTTAAGTGCTAGCCCTTCTAAGAATATCCCTAAGATATTACGGTATTATTTTATCCTAATTTAACCCGCTTTATGGTGAACCTACCCAGTCGTGTCCGCGAGACGCAGATGTTCCCCCGCCCGTATTCTTTTACGCGCCCCTTACTAAATTGAGGAGTCCATTTTGTCATTATCCTCGTTTGCCTAGCTTTCTTTTTAAATGGCTTTGTTATTATTTCGGGCTACATTGTATGCTCTACTCGTAATTCGAGGGTAGAGGTTAAATACGCTGTGGAGGATTGTATGAGAAATTGTGGATTTTTTGGTCTTTATTTTTTTGCTGATGTATTTATTATATTAGACTCGTTCTTTAAGATTTTTGTTGAAAGCTACATTTTCTTTTCAGAATTATGTTGTAAGAGCTACTTTGGGATGTGCTATTTTTATACGTATTTTTAGTGTAATTGTCATTATTGGCAATTTACATCGATGTGAGCTTATTGAATGGCGTTTGTTATACGTTTGTTGAGATGTTAGATATGAAAATTGCATCTTATTTTCAGTTTAGGAAAATGTGTATTGTTGGAAATATTTATTGTAATATGAATTTCTCATCATGGTTTCACTGTCTTACTCAAAACAAATATGAAGTTGTAGTTTTATTGTCGCGTCCTCTTTTAATGTTCACAGAGACCACACGTCTTTATACCTTGGACTGTATGGACGATAGCCCATTTTATACAGCCTTTGTTCAAAGGAATAAATACTTGACACGCACTTATTAGAAACTAATTACAGCTCTTACACGATCTCTTATAAAACCAACCGTTCAGGCCACTACATCGACCGCACTCGAGTGTCGAACACGTTTCCTCAAACGTTTGTACATGGATGTTTTGGGGCTTGGAAAATAAAAATCGGTACATGCCCTTGGGCATTTGAGTTGTTTGAGACAGGGATGTTGCGAATATTCGCATCCGCATCCGCAAATGCGGAGCTTCCGCATAGATTTAGACATCTGCATCCGCATCCGTATTCGCAATAATCAATGCGGATATTCATGCGGATGCGGATGTAATACAAATTGCGACAAGATAGAAATTTGGCGGTGCCGGTGAATGGCGCGTGCCGTTCGCACGTGAACATTGACCAATGGGAGCGAAAGAATTAGTGATATTATCCGACGCGTATGTTGATGCTATAACGGCTCACTGACTGGACATCGATACATATCGGAAGTTCTAATTCCTCATGCACAACCCGCATTGGCCGCTTTAGGCGAAGACTCAATTTTTATGGACGACAACGCTCGCGCCCACCGGTCTGGCGATGTGGAAGCGTATGTGCAAGAGGTCGGCATTCGTCGTTTGGATTGGCCAGCTCGAAGTCCCGACCTCAATCCTAGAGAGCATGTCTGGGACGTTCTGAAACGACGCATGAGATCAGTACAACCGGCTCCGCAGACCATCAGAAAGCTGAAGAATGTGATTACCGCGGAGTGGGAACGTATTCCGCAAGCAAGTATCCGGGATATCCTCGCTAGCATACCCAGACGAATTTAAGCTGTGATTTCAGCTAGAGGGGGTCACACTCGATACTAAACATTTATCTGCTTTTACTTTATTAAAGAAAAAACAAACAAAAATCTTTGTTAACTTTTACTTCACGAGCATATGCATTGCTAGCGAGCATACACTACTAGTGAACTTTAGCATTAAAACCCATAAATTTTATCAAAATTTTATGATAATACTGACGAAAACGATTATTTCCTTATTAATTTACAAAATTGTGAAAGTAAAACTACCTATAATTATCAAACAAACCAATAGTAACATTTGAAACGGTTCATTTGTTAGGTGCCCGTTTTTTTTGCAAATGAGTTTATTTCATATTCAGAATTTATAAGAATTCTCAATTCCAAGTGCGTACTACACCGAATTCAGGAAAATCCGCCCGCTGGCAACACAGAACCGTCTTTAGGTCTGTTGATTCAAGATCCCCCGTTGAAAGGGGGGCCGGACCCACCTCTCGTCTGTCGTGCGGAATAATCTGCTCTTTTATCTAAATGCTTTCGGCCAGTGTGTTTCCACTATGTTTGTTTAAAAGAGTGCTTCTGTGTGAAGACGAAGTATTGTTGTAAGGAATAAACCGACTTGAGATGGTAATGTGACAAAAGTTTTTAAAGTTGAAGGTAGTTTGTGATTTTGCGAGTGATAATGTAATTCCTTTATCTCTTTTATGTGTTGTTGAGTTCGGAGCGGTGGGACATTTTGGAGAAATATATTCAATTAAGTTTCAGCTCTTAGTAAATCAAGTCGTTTGAATGACTGTTGAACTTCATTCTTGCGTAACAACTGGTGGTAACTCTCTTATATGTGAAATGCTACCTGGTTAGGTACAACCGCAAATTCTATTTCTCCCGCTAAACAGCAAAGTAAATGCACTGTTGTATTGCGGTTTTAAGGACATTGTAGTCAGAGTAACTCCTGGCTTTAGAGTAATTACCTCTAGAGAGAGCCGAAATGTACTGTACATCGCAAAAATGAGACACACCGATACGAATTTCTTTATGTCAGAATGAGATGCAAAATAATGTTCTATTTCATGTGACGTGCCGCGTTTAGTTGTTGGGCGAAAAAAGAATTTCGCCAGACAAAGCGACGTCGTTCAAGCAATAAAGCAACCTAATATCATTGAAATAGGGTCTATTTTAAATCAAGGCCACAATATGGCGCTTATTTTCTTGTGTTGCTAGATATAGCTATTGATGTCTCATGTGCGGTTACAGCGTGAATATCTCTAGAGGTAATTACTCTAAACTCCTGGCTATATTGAGATTTAACATCTTATGACTCAGGATGGTGAGCGTAATGGAATGATAAACATTGCTTTGCAATTCATAGCGTTACTTGGTTTTTCTACTGTCCTTGAGGAGTAATATCGCTTAACATCAGGCGAATAGCAAGGTCGTCACGCTATTCATTACAATAAAAACACACACGATACAGTAACCAAAAGAACGCCATGGTAACTGCAGGACCATTTAGACTGAGCATCAATCAACGAGCTATATTCCTACGACCTACATATCTACATACATCAGCCTCTGCTGTCCCACTGCAGGGCAAAAACCTCACACATCGTCTCAGCCACAGGAAGTCTACTGCTGCACATAGGCCTCCATCAAGGATCTCCACATCGACCGCTGTTGGAAGCGGCCTGCATCCGGCGACTTCCTGCAACTTTATCCAGGTCGTCCGTCCACCGTGTAGGCGGGCGTCCGACATTTCGCTTGCCTGTATGTGGCCTCCAAGGCTAAGGCTTCTCAATCCTCCTTCCATTCGTCTCGATCCTGCCAGTCTTTGTTCCACCTATCCAACAAGCTATCCTGATGTATTTCCAACTCCTCCTATTAATTTCACTCTCTGATTAATTTCGTTACGGGTTAAAGACAAGTTAGACATTCCCGGTGACTCGCCGAGCTTCAATGCTCGGTGTCATTACATTGCGTGCGACTGTTGATCCTGCGACACAGGAGTTACAGTGGTGGGTGTGAGGGCGGGATAGTCTCCATAAAAAGCTATCCTGAATAAAATATAGCAACATCTCAACAACAAAATATTCGAGATGTAAGCACGAGTGGACGGTTTATACCATCAGAGTACAATGAACGTCTAAACCCTCTGAAGGGCATGAGCACTCTTGAGCGATCCGCGGAGTGCCGCGGGCAGCGTTAATTTAACAAGTGTGTGTTGCCAGCGGAAGAAATTGAAAGTGGCGGGGAAAATATAAAAAAAAATAAGTTGGAAAATATTTTTGGTGAAGGATAAGAGTAATAATGTTTACGTTTATAAATTTGATATTGTCGAAATTCGATGTTATTATGACTAGTTTTCACTTGCTCTTTAGTTTCTTGATGGTAGGATTTAAATATAGGAATATATTATTATGATTGCAAATAATTGGGTAATCAGTTGCAATGAACGCGTATAAAACCAAAATAATAAATGCATTATTGACTTTTTATAATATAGGTCAGTATTGGTTGAGAAAGGAAATGAAGTTATAAAAATTCTCAATGAAACAAATAAGTCCTCATAAATCCGTCATCTTCAACATTTCACAAAACTCCACAATTTCGGGCAGAACTTAATACATGGCAACACATAAGCCGTGGTTCTCAAGTGCTTCGCAGCACTGTAAATAAATATTAAGTCCATTGAGGGCGGATTGGAAAGATTCATAATATTTGTAGCCTTTGTGGCTGCGTTGCCGGCGCCGGCTTGTGAATTATTTGAATTGACTTATTAGGTGATTTTTAAGGTTTCAGTTATTATGTCGATGAGGATTTGATGGTTCTTCGATGGATGTGGGAGTTGTGGTATTTTTTAAATTAATTATATCGGGAGGTCAATAGACGCACGCTGCTTTTCAGAGTTCGAACAAGTATTTTATGTTAAAGCCAATGTGCGAACTTGGTAATAAAATAAACATAATATCCAATCTGTATATATAAAAGAGGAACCTGACTGACTGACTGACTGACTGATTGACTGACTGACGTATCAACGCACAGCCGAAACTACTGGAGCTAGGAACGTGAAATTTTGCACAGAGGTTCCTATTATGACGTAGGGTAGCACTAAGAAGGGATTTTTGGAAATTCAACCCCTAAGGGGGTGAAAAGGGTTAAAAACTGTTGTATGGAAAATCGAAACCGTTAGAGTTACAATTGTCAAATTTTGCAGTTTCGTTAGCCAATCAAAGACAAATATAACTGCATACTTAGTTTTTCTAAAATTAACCCTAAAGGGGTTAAAATAAGGGTTGAAGTGTTGCGAGAGTAGGGTGATTTTATGACTATCTAATCAACGCACAGCCGAAACTACTGGAGCTACAAATGTGAAATTTTACACAGGAGCTCCTATTATGACGTAGGGTAGCACTAAGAAGGAATTTTTGGAAATTCAACCCCTAAGGGGGTGAAAAGGGTAAAAAACGGTTGTATGGAAAATCTAAACTGATAAAGCTAGAATTATCAAACTTTGCAATTTAGTTAGCCTATCAAAAACAAATATAACTGCATACTTAATTATTCTAAAATTAACCTTAAATGAATATAAATAAGGGTTGAATTTTTGTAGAACCGAACTATCGGGTCAACGCACAGCCGGAACTACTGGAGTTAAAAAGATGAAATTTTGCACAAGGGTTCCTATTATGATGTAGAGTAACACTAAGAAATATTTTTTGGAAATTCAACCCCTAAGGGAGTGAAAAGGGTAAAAAACTGTTGTATGGAAAATGGAAACTGTTAAAGCTAGAATTATCAAACTTTGCATTTTCGTTACCCATCTAGAAACAAGAATAACTGCGTACTTTATTTTTCTAAAATTAACCCTAAATGGATAAGGGTTACAATTTTGTAGCACTGAACTGTCGGATCAACGCACAGCCAAAACTACTGAAACTAGGACTGTGAAATTTTGCTCAGGGGTTCCCATCATGGCCTAGAATAGCACTAGGAAGGGATTTTTGGAAATTCAACCCCTAAGGGGGTTGAAAGGGTAAAAAGCGGTTGTATGGAAAATCGAAACCGTTAGAGTTACATTAGTCAAACTTAGCACTTTAGGTAATCATTTAAAAAAAAACTGACAGCATACTTAGTTTTCTAAAATTAACCCTAAAGGGGTTAAAATAAGAGTTTAAGTATTGCGAGAATAGGGTGATTTTATGACTGTCTAATCACCGAAACTGTTGTATATGGAAAACCAAAAACCGTCGTTAAGTAGTTGAGTAAGTTAAGTAGTTAAGTTGCAAACATTAAACTTGACACTTTAGTTAGTCAATTAATAAGTAAAAAACAACATACTCTATTTTTTTTGCACCCTTCATAAAAATAAGCTTATATAGTCGGATCTCCAAATAGATAACAGTACCTCGAAAGAGGGATCAATTCTTTATTTTATTTTTTATTCATTGGATGGCGAGACGAGCATGCCGTTCGCCTGATGGTAAGCTATACGATCGCTCATAAACAGTAGCAAAACTCCACTGTCCTCGCCATCCTGAGACATTAGATGTTATGAAATGAAATGAAATGAAAATGAAATGAAAATAATTTATTGAATCCATTAAAATGTTCAACATCGTTTAGATTCAGTCATTTTTTTTTATCTACCACCCGGTTCGGAAAGCGGTTTTCACTAGAGAAGAACGGGCAAGAAACTCTAGTGTTGCTCTTTTCAAAACCAGTTTACAATTAAGTGATTATTACATAATTTACAAGTTGGTTTAAATCAGAGCAGTTTATTAAAAATATTTTTAATACGAATATTATTATATTATAATTATTACTATGGCTGAGTGAAGCGAAGTCGCCCAGAACGAAGAATCAGTATACTATTTTTCGCCAAAACAGTGAATAATTGCGAAAGCCTTATGTAATCCATCAATGAATCCGTTACAATGTAAGCAAATCGGATAGACCAGTCTACGCAAGCAGCACCCGTTCACGAGTATGACGCATGTGCCAGCCATCGGCCTCCTCAACCATGTTGCAGGGAAGTGACCGACCTGGCACACGACGCCACCGCGAGCACAGACTTTTTAGCGAGCATGACATACCCAATCACTTACACAGAAAACGATGGCAAATTTGACATGTTACTTAATTTAAATGATATTATACAGAGCATACTAAGACTTCCGCTCCGAAATACTACCCATTTATTTAATTTAATTCTATTCCCAAGCCTTGCTATCATCTAGATATTCTGAAATTTTATAATATGCTTTATTGCATAATTTTTGCTTGATAGTTGCTTTGAATTTTGTCATAGATAAGGCTTTAATGTGACTGGGAACTTTGTTATAAAAGTGTATACAGTAACCCTTAAAAGATTTGCTGATCTTGTGGAGTCTGGTCTTAAGAGTAGCTAGATTATTCTTATTCCTAGTATTTTTGTTATGAATATCGCTAATCTTAAGAAAACTTTCTTTATTTCTATGAACATAAATTAAATTTTCAAAAATGTATTGTGATGCTACTGTCATTATATTTATCTCTTTAAACTTTTCTCTAAGAGAATATCTGGACCCAAGCGAATAAATTGATCTTATAGCTCGCTTTTGGAGAACAAAGATGGTATTAATGTCAGCAGCACCACCCCACAGTAAAATTCCATAACTCATCAGACTATGAAAGTAGGCAAAATATACCAATCGAGCTGTGTCAACATCAGTCAATTGGCGAATCCTACCCACCGCAAAGACTGCGGCGCTCAGCTTTTTAGCTAAAGCGACTATGTGAGAGCCCCATTGAAGTTTGGGATCTAATGTAATTCCCAAGAACTTAGTTGTCTCCACAAGGCTCAACTCATCTCCATTCAAAATAATGTTAGCATTAACTTTTTTGACATTAGGTGTCACAAACCTTATACATTTAGTTTTTTGGCTATTTAATAACAAATTGTTAATGCTAAACCAATGTACTATTTTTAAGTCTCAATATGTCCAGTAGTTACTCTGGCTACAATGTCCTTCAATCTGAAACACAACAGTGCATTTACACTGCTGTTTCACGGGAAAAATAGACATTGCGGTGGTACCTACCTAGATTTTTTTTTTATTTCTTCATCTGCAATCAGTCCTAGAACTATAAGCGGATTTTTTGAGTGGTTCAAATTACCTACCTAGATGACTTTCTCCCATGGGCAGTTTTACGTAGCGTGATCACGTGTGAGTTCACCCTGTGGTTTGGTTATTTTGGTGCCGCCTTCTAGAAAGACTAAAAATGTAGTGTATACAGAAATATTGTAATTAACGGTGTGAACAGATTTTGTTAGGTATAATTACTCCAGTCCACTCCACGTTCATTAATTGCATCAAGTTTTTTTTTCTTTATATATACAGATATATTAGTTATTATAAAAAGCTCTCGAAGAGGATACAATTTAAGATTCACGTTTATATCATTGTGTACACGCAGACGAAGTCGCGGGCAAAAGCTAGTAAATCTATATTGAAGTAAGATTTTAAGATAAGATTGTCATGCCACTATTCCTAGATCGTCGATTAATTGTTACTGGATATATAAATATTTGTCTCGATCCAAGAACGTTTTATAATCAGCTTCTCAACCAGTACGCCACGTAGGCTTGTCAGTAAAATCTCCCTTTTATATCATGAGATGAGGGTCCAATTAAAACTTTTATTTTGGTAATTAACCCTGCAAGGGACTAATTAACGTTAACACGGTAATGAATGAGTATGAATTAAAATTCAAAAATAATATTTGAAATAAATAAAGTTGAATCGGAAAGTTTTAATATATTTTCGTATGTTTTAATTTCTAATGAATTTTAAGCCATTTTGAGTTGTCTTGAGTATGGAATCATATTGTTGGTACCTTGGATTATTGTATGAATTAGCTTGATCGAAGTCATACCATTGTGAGTGTTTTAAATAAATACACCCCACGTCAACAACCAACTCATGTCTTGTGTTGTAGGTATCAGGAACTACGAGAGATTTTTCGGTCTTGTGATTTGTGATTCACACAAACATTTGCCTTGAGGCGGGGATTGAACCTGCGGCCTCTCGTTTCTCAGCCGGCGTCTAGACAACTGCCACGGAGGCTGTCTTACAGCAAATTATGCAGTGACAGTTTTACAGTCTTTTTTTCTAGAGAAAAAGATTTCCAGAAGCCCAATAACTGTCGTTTTTCTTTTTCTCTTCGATATTGAGAGTCTGGCAACACATCTATGATCCAAGTCTCATATATCTTGATGGCTCGTGAGCTGTGTGATCCATGCAATATTTTCCCATCTTTTTTTCCATCAACAAAAAAAAAAAAAAACAAAAAAGCCAGCGTTTCGCGTAGCGGTTTCCCGAAGCGCCCGGCTATATAGGTCAATGGAGCGTCGTGAGCTGCGCATTACAATGTCGACATGTCAACATTCCGCGATATCATAAAAGGCCAACTTGCATATGTTATATTAAATTCTTGCTCTTATACCGCCCATATGAGTGTGCATAAGACGCTCCCTACACTTGTAGCCCTCTTGGTCCCCGTCTCCTTGTATGGTGGCAAGGTTTTATGTAGAAATTGGGATATTTGGTCATTGGACATAATAGGCATTTAACTTGCTAATGATTCGTATATTATCTCTGTAATATGTCAATGTAAATCAACATCTAGTGCGTGGTGGCCTGTTGGTAAACGGACTAGACGCGACTGCCAACATGTTCATGGTGGTCGCGGGTTCGAATCCCAGGGCACACCTCTGACTTTTCGGAGTCATGTGTGTATTGATAGTCAATCACCACGCACTAAAACGGTGAAGGAAAACATCGTGAGGAAACCTGCATACCATAGCGATTTTTAAAAAAAAATTCTATGGTATGTAAGTCCGCCAACCCGCACTAGGCCAGCGTGGTGGACTATATGGCCTAACCACTCTCAATCGTACTGTCGATTGTAGAGGAGGCCCGTGCCCTGCAGTGGGACGTATATGGGCTGATACAGAAGAAATCAACATCTATCAACGATTGAATTATTGTAATTGATACATGAGAACAAAATATATTTTTCGAAATGGATGTACATTTTGTTTTTCTTCTGTCTTTTGTAACTGACAAAATGCGTTGAATAATGACTCATCATCAACAGTGAAGTTTCCAATAATAACAATGCCTTTTTTTTTAATATATGTTGTCATTTTATTTTTGTTTACCACCGAAACAAAGTTCAACTTTTGTGTGCTATCAAGAATCAGAACAAAACACCAAGTCATCTGAAGGGCGTTCCCAGAAATTTCACGATGGGTGGCAACCCTACCACACTCAACCGGGAGTATTACCAGCCGGCTACAAATGTTCTTACCCGAGCGCAACGGATGATATTGTCCCGAATATTGTGTGCATAGATTACTTCAAGATTGTATAGTTTATGGGAATTAATTAGAGCGCAACGGGTACGGGGGTGGGAAAAGGTAAATTTTACGGGGAGGTGGGGTTTCTATTAAGGTGGGTAGTGGTGAAATTTGGAACGATTAGGTGCGGTAGTTTTGGAGCTGTAGTAGATTGAAGTATGGTCATTTTTTGAGGTGTTTTGTAAATTCCTTTTGAATTTGTGTTTAAGTGCCTTCGTTGTGACTGTGTGGAATATTTTGCCTAGTTATTCAATAGTGTTTGTGATTCAGAGCGCGTAGATTTAGATGTTAATGTAAGAGTCTTTCTCCTAGAATCCTCGCTTTATGTACATAATTGTTTCTGGTAACTTTTACATTATACCAATTAGAAGTATATACATCATGTATGTGTATAGCATTTGTCAGTGCTTCACAGTTTTAATTACCGCAAAATTACTCTATTTGCCAAATACTATTTGAGCAATTCATAATGTTACTAGTTTTTGTGTAAATTCTCCCAAACGAAACGTCTGGTACCGTGACTTTTCGGAAAACATTGGCAATTGAGTCACAGTACGAGTGGTAATGTGCACTCGTTTACAAACGCCGCCGACGCGCCGCCACGTGGATGCATTGGATGGCAGGGTTGACACGCATCAGAAATGGAATAAAAAAATGCAGATGGTATATAAAAATTAAATTATTTTATTACCAATAAATTTGAATATAAATTTTAATTATGTAAACAAAGTTGATATCAAAAGTACCTAAAATATTAATTAAATTCATTCGGAACAAAATAAATAAATTGTAGATGTTCGTGAAAAATCGCTCAACGGATGAAGGCTCGAAGTGTTTTGAGTATAAAGGATGGAAAGAATAACCAAGAGATGGAGAAGTTAATGAGCGTCTGATGTGAATAAAGCGTTTGATACGATTGCATGTTGTATATTTTATATGTTGAAAAAATGGAGGAGAAGTAATGTTGATTAAGATTTCTTTGATTTTATCTCTTTTTAACGATACACCGCAATAAAATACACGTACTCTCCGAAGTTTCCGGATTCAAATACATTGTCCTGATAATTATTATTGAATAAGGTCATGTAATTTTAGCATAAAAATGACATTTCTTGACTAAATCAGAAAGCAAAAAATATTTAGTAGTTAGGAAAAATATTTTCTCAATAAAATAGATATTGCAACGTAGTGACAACCCTATGCCAGTTGAAAAACATCTCAGATGAAGTGTGCAGCGCTTGGCATCGACATCACCAACATAAACATTTGAAAATGTATTTATTACGCGCCGCTGTCGAGGCCAATTCACCTCGATTTATATCGGGAGCGACAAACTTTGAGACGCAATGTCATCGGTCCGTCCTTTTTACGAGTATTGTCTTGTGGACAAAATAAATAGTTTCAGTTTTTATTGTGATTTAATAGAATAACATTTGAATTAGAATGAATTTGTAATTTTTAGATGTAAAATATTTGTGTTTTCTTTGGAATTAAAAGGTTATGTGCAGGATTTAGTGAATAATATTTTATAGGAACACTGGGTTGTAGCGGTTAGGTATTTGATTTACTTTAACTGATAATCTTTCGCTATTTGTAGTACCCAAACTGGGATTCGAACGCTGGAGCATACTGTTTACGGTCTTAACACACCGTCACTGCATCAACGAATAAACTTATGACTCTTAATCGAAGATGTGCAATAATTTTTTTTTATTGCAATTAAATGATCACTTGCACACCACCGCAATGTCTATTTCTCCCGCCTAACAGCAATGTAAATGCACACACAACAGTGTTTTGCTTTGAAGGACATTGTAGTCAGAGTAGCTAACTACTACTGGACATATTGAAACTTAACATCTTATGTCTCAGGATAGCGAGCGTAGTGAAAGGCCAAGCATTACTTAGTAATGCAAGGTGGTGTTTGGTTTTGCTACTATTTATGAGCGGTCGTCTGGTCGTTCAATGCAATAGTAAAAAAAAACTTCCAAATATATATTTCAGTTAAATCCCTACTACTATAAGTATACTTTAAGTGCCTGTTGGTAAACGGACTAGACGCGACTGCCAACATGTTCACGGTGGTCGCGGGTTCGAATCCCAGGGTACACCTCTGACTTTTCGGAGTCATGTGTGTATTGATAGTCAATCACCACGCACTAAAACGGCGAAGGAAAACATCGTGAGGAAACCTGCATACCATAGCGATTTATAAAAATTCTATGGTATGTAAGTCCACCAACCCGCACTAGGCCAGCGTGGTGGACTATATGGCCTAACCACTCTCAATCGGTAGTCGATTGTAGAGGAGGCCCGTGCCCTGCAGTGGGACGTATATGGGCTGATACAAATCCCTACTACACAATGAATATTAAAATGATTTAAAAATTCCATCACCCGCTACATTGCTTTTTTTTTGCTCCGTATCAGTCGATAGCTAATTTGTACCATATTCCGCCAGCGATGAAATATGCAAATTGCAACAAGATCTCATCGGCACTCGGTACATTAGCGCAAAAACTGCAAGGCGGGCGTTTGCAGCTGCGCGCAGAACATTTATCATTTCCAAAGGGAAATATTAAAATTGTATATTGTATTTTGTATTTTAGTAGTATACAATATACCTAGTCAGGTCATAAATTCTGTCACATGTTTAATATAAAATAATTGAAACAAGTTTATTCATTATGTAACCATTTATAAACCAAAATGAACTTAACAAAACATAGATTCTTATGACACTAAAGTTTATTCAAAATGACCTCCGTGACTTTGAATACAGGCCTTCAATCTGCGCGGCCAGTTGTCTATCGCAGCACGAATGAGGTCCATGTCAATATCGGCGGCTGCCTTAATCAAGGATGTCTTGAGTGACTCCAAATTGGGATGAGGCTTTGAGCACGCCTTTTCCTCCAAGTGTTGCCATATCTTGTAATCTAACGGATTCAAATCTGGACTGGACGAGGGCCAATCTTCGTGCCGGATGAAGTCGATTTCACGCGCCGCCAGCCAGTCTTGTGTGCGCTTCGCTCTATGAGCTGGCGCCGAATCTTGTTGGAATACCCAGTGCCTGTTACTGAACATGGTATGAGAAACAGGTTCCACAAGGTTCGTCAGGACTGTATTTTGATACACAACTGCATTCGTTTTTACACCTTTCTCACAAAAATGTACCTCTGTTAAGCCCCAATAAGAAACTCCCAACCATACCATGAGCGAGGATGGAAAATGACCTCGTTGGACACGCGGAATACGGTTGCTCGCTTCTTCACTACTGTGTGCGTACATCATTTTGTTTGTTGTAGCTCTCTTCCACGGTAAAAAATTTTTCATCTGAAAAAAGAATTTCCCGATATATTTTTTCCCGCGTACCGCTTCAACAAAGCGCGGCATCTCTTCAGTCTCAGGTCCATTAGACGAGCATTCAAACGATGTCCTGTTTTTCTTCGATATTCCCGAAGCCCTAAGTCTTCATTTAACACCCTTTTCACCGTGGTTCTGCTTAACCCCATCTGAAGGGCCAACAGTTTCTGCTTACGTTTGGGATTTCTTTGAATTCGCGCCTTCACAGCTTGTATCACTGCTGGAGTCCTAACAGACCGAGGGCGACCACTTCTTGACCTGTCGTCTACACTAGAGTCTTCATTGTATCGTTTGATGGTACGATAAATGAATCTTTTGGTTATATTAAAATTTTTCAGTATGTCAAAAATTTGAATTGGCGCGTAACCGCAACGGTCGGTATCAGCCCATATACGTCCCACTGCAGGGCACGGGCCTCCTCTACAAACGACTACCGATTGAGAGTGGTTAGGCCATATAGTCCACCACGCTGGCCTAGTGCGGGTTGGTGGACTTACATACCATAGAATTTGTATAAATCGCTATGGTATGCAGGTTTCCTCACGATGTTTTCCATCACCGTTTTAGTGCGTGGTGATTGACTATCAATACACACATGACTCCGAAAAGTCAGAGGTGTGCCCTGGGATTCGAACCCGCGACCACCGTGAACATGTTGGCAGTCGCGTCTAGTCCGTTTACCAACAGGCCACCACGCACTTAACCGCAATGATGCAACGCAATAACTGCAACACGGTCTTCTTTAATCGTCCACTCCATATTTAAAAATGAGTAAAATTCTAAAAAGTATACATTTTTATTTTCATGAACAATTCGAAATTCGATTTCAATAAACTTTTTTGTGGCCAGCATTCTAAAAGAAAAGTTTTTACTGTGTGACAATACTTATAACCTGACTGTGTATATGGTGGTTTGTTATTGAGGAACTGGATTGTTATTGCTTGTATAAGGGTTCGAATTGCCGCATATATTGGGTTTAGTCATGTGTTTCTAATGATTAGTATGGTGCAATAAAAGATCATGAAATAACTTGTATAGTATATAATAGAAGAATGTTCATGCTTAACAAGTTCCGTCACAATAGGCCAGTGTGATAGCTATATAAGTGAATGGCCTATGTCTTATCAATCGAACTTAAGAGAACTTATGAGTCTGCCCCGTGACCACAAAAGCTGTAGAGAAATAGAAAGAGCGGTAAGTTAAAAACAAATAACCACATCCGCGATAAAATCTGAAAATATTAATTTATTTCATCGAACGTACATGAGCTGATATTAAACCTGCGGTCATCTTCGCAACAAACCCACGGAATCCAATATCTACGTTAATTAAATTTAATTTTCCTGCCTCCTCTGCACTAATGCTTGACTCGGGGTTGGTAATACTTAAGTAATTAGAAAAATTATATATTTTTTTGCACGACCCGGGATTCGAACCCGAGACCTCAGCGTGGTAATCACACGTTAGTAAAATTGCGCCACCGAGGCAGTCGCCCATAAATTCGAGTCGCAAAATTTTGTGAGGTCATAACAGGTAGGCTAGTGTCGCTGTAATTTGGGCGCGGTAATTTGGCCCGAGGTGATGACGTCACCGCCACGTCACGGCCCATCCAATTTGGGCGGCTGAGGTGAACGACAATCGTGGTTATACTTGTATGTTTAAATTATTTGAATATTACAGTCTACGTGGCGCAGTTGGTTGGACGCCGGCTGTGAAATGAGGAGCTGTGGGTTCGATTCCCGCGATTTTTTCTCATTTTTTGTGTGTACTATTAGTATTTGATTCGGATCTTAATTTATGTGAGATCGAAAAGTCTCTGGTAGTTTACGATTCACGACACAAGACTTGTATTCTAGTGGGGGGTCAGCACTTTGTATGTGACGGTAGAGTATGTAATTTTAATTTAAAATGTCATAGAAATGTCCAGCTCAATGCTAAAGCTTGTGTGAGATCTGTGTTTGATTCTAAAGCAATTTGTTAACAATATTAAGACTGGATGATAAGTACATGTCAGCATTTCGAAGTTTCGAGAAATATCGTTTTGTAAAATTCATTGTTTTCTGTTTTATTTTTAATACTGGTTAACCCGGACAAAGTGAGGAATGTATATTTGTAAAGATCATTTAAATATTTTTTCATATAATTTAAGTAAGATTTTTTATAATATCTCGGTTTTGGACGCAAATTAATAATCTGTGTAAACAAGCAAAAATAAAATGCTTAATTAAAACATCCCTCCAAAAAATAAAAATGTTTGTAACTTTTTGTCGCCTCAATTATTTCATAGTGAGCGTCGAAAAGAGACATTCATTCGGGCGCCCGGTAAGTTCCATTCAGCCGGTGTAAACAGTGCTTTAGGTGCCTCTCGGGCGCCCACTAATTAGTGGACACTTATGGACGCCCGATTGGATCCCCTGTCGTGTTGCAAATTCTTACGACACGAAACTACTTGTATACTTGGGAAAGTATACGTTTATACTGAGAGGAAAGGGTGAGTGTTTGCCACAATATACCACGGGTATATTTATTTACCTGACGCGTCTGATAACATTTTTGGGTATTATTTATTATTATAGTCAATCACCACGCACTAAAACGGTGGAAGAAAACATCGTGAGAAAACCTGCATACCATCATAGCGATTTGTAATAATTTCTATGGTAGGTATATACCTACATACATACCATAGAAATTATTACTAATCTATCTATTTATCTATCTATCTATTAAAACTATATGGTTTTACCACTCTCGATTGTAGAGGAGGCACGTCCCACTGTAGGGCGGGACGTATATGGGCTGATACAAATACTTTCTGATACATATGACACGTATGTGTATTACGGGATCAATCTATGCATGATTATTGGGTGTTATTGAAATGAATGGAAATTGGTTTATTGATCATTCAGGCAATTAAATAGCTCTTATGATAAGTCAAACGTAGTACTTAATCTATATTTTAAAGTAATTGATTATATTATTATTTTAATTAAATTTATTTACTTTTTTGGTAACCTTATTTAATTAAATGTTATTCAGAGAAAATACATGATTTACGTTAATCAATATTTTGGTGGACCATGAGTATTACTAAAACGACGCGATATAAACATGTAAAAATCTGTTGTTTTGTATTCCTACAGCTCTCTCCATAATGCAGTCTAATGTCGCCGTGTTAATGTCTTATTTGCGTGTTCAAACGTTGTTACATCCGTGCGAATGTATTAAAATTATGTTTTTTTTCTTCCACAGGTAAGCGACCGTCTGTAATTATCGCACGCTAACGTACAGTACGTATCTTCACGCTTTGGTTCCTGATGAGGTAGGCAGTATTTGTCCGTAATATATTGAAAACTAGTGGAAAATTCGTTTTGGTTTTTCTGAGTTGTGTATTAAGTTTTTTTTTTCATCAAGTTTGTAAGCGTTTCTGTCAAAAATCTGTATCCGTATCAGCCCACATACGTCCCACTGCAGGGCACGGGCCTACTCTACAATCAAGAGTATGATTGAGAGTGGTTAGTACAGGTAGGCCATATAGTCCACCACGCTGTGGTGTGGACACTCAAAAATACACTGGTTATATTGTAGGCACAGAGTAACTGTATAAGTATAGGGTGCTATTGGGCGAATATGAATATACCTTCATAATAATATAAGGACAGGAATCTGGGTGTTTGTGAGACCGAAAAGTCTCTCGTAGTTCCTGATACCCACGACGCAGACCCGATCTTAGTGTGGGGTCAGGACTATGTATTTGACTGTAGGGTGCTATTTATTCACATAAAATCCAGCCTTACAGTGTAAAACTATTATAAATTCAGAAGTGTTGCACTACATAGGTATATACATTTTATATACATTGTTGATGCAAAGTCCTCTAAGACCGTCTAGGGGTCATCCGTTACGAATAGTTCCCACGGGACTCGTTCCTGACGATAGTGGTTTGTTTGGGATAAGGTTAGGGATAGACTTGAATTAATTACATTTTTTATCGGTTTTTGTAATTAAGTGTTTGGAGATGAAAAAGTATTGGTCGATTGAGATTGGGATGTAGCAATTAATTTGTAGAGTTAATATTATTGTACCAGCCATATGAATCTAGATGTATTTTGAGAGAGGTTAGGCCAAATGCAGGTTGGCGGACTTCAAATAACATAGACATTCTTCTTTAGATCTCTATATTATACAGGTCTTCTCTCAACGCTGCGGTTCGCTGTTAAAGTGCGCAGTAATTGGCTGTAACAACACAAAAACATTGTATTCGTATGAAAATAATAAAAGCATCGGCTTAGAAACTTGAATGTGACGCGAAGAAACAATAAAACCCGACTTCCCCACTTAAAACAATTTCAAAGCACCAGTGTTCGAAAGTCAAGTGCCATTAAGTTTTTGGTTTTCGAATACATTGTCTGTTTCCGCAAATTCATTTTTTGCCGAATATTCGTCGAACAAAGCACTAGTACGATGAAAAGGCCGACCGGTGTCCGAATTTTCGGTGTTTTCTTCGGCAATTCAGCGTTTTTTTCGACATGGGATTTGGCGACATCCGTCGAGCGATCGGACAATGAATTTCGCTCACCTGTGACGCCATGTTTTTCATCTGCACGCGTCCGGCTCGAAGGATCATTTTTTCAATTGCGTTTGACGCTTTTTATGCGTTGCTTTTTGAGTTTTATGGCGCTTGTGGATGAGTTTTAATTGTTTTTCATTTGTTATAGCGCTGTTGTATGAATGAAAGAAAGAAAACCTATTTGTGTGTCACAGTCGCATACATAATATTAACAATACATATAGGGTTAATTGAATATATTAAAAACAAGATTGGTTGCGGCTGTGATCGATAGGTGTCCACTCAGTTTACCTTATGATGTGGTACAAACCACGTCAGAACACTGATTTTCAGTTGTCACCTTAGGTAACGTCCGGCCGTCAAGCCATATACCAATTACAACAATATTTAAGTATGACTGGTAGTAAATATTTCTTTTTAATTTTTTAGTCATATTAATACGGAGCTTATTAAAGTAACCTAATTTATTTTATGCATTTTTTAGTTTTTATACAGCGCCTTGTACACGTTAGTTCAAATTTCAAACGTAACTGTTATTTTCTGTGATTTAAAATACCTTGAATGAATATAGGATTTCTATCTCTAAACAACTGAGAGTACACTTCTTTTAAAATATTCTACCCTCTCCATAGTGCTCGTGAAAACGCCGTATTTTCGAATTTTCGCGTCCCCTTTGACAGATCAGCTTTTTATTAACAAGGGATTGAGTGTCGACGAGCGCTCGAATCCGTTGAATCCGTTTTGCCAACACCTGTGTGACGCGTGTGCCATCGCGAGGATCGAGTCGTTTGATGTTTTTTCTTTTTTTTTAGGGGGTCGGTAGTGAAAGGGCTAGTATGGATATGCTTGGTGTTTTACTGTTCAGGAAGGCAATTTAATGGCAGTTTTTAACCCTATTTATTTATTCTTTATTGTACGCCACACTAGAAGAAATAATAACACAAGCCGCTTATACATACATGTGTAAACGGCGGCCTTATTGCTGTCGGCGATTTCTTCCAATCTTAAGATGGACTGGAATTAACCTATCTCAATTACATATTGTGTAGGTATTGTCCCTTTCGAATAGCTTTGAATTTAGTTCATGCGAACAAGATTTAAAACATTTGAAATAATTACATTTTAAAACTGCCTGTGAATAAGACCGTTTGTGTTAACATTGATCTAATATAATGTTTGGCAATAAACAAAAATTGGTTTGAAATTTTTTTGCCCCTACTTATGTCATGACATATCAATCAAATGTATTTTTAACTAGGCAATTAATTTTTCCTTATCATAGAAATAGATTCCTGATTTATAGGAATTGCAATGGCATATAGATGGTTTGGATATTCTTAAAAAGAATAGGTTATAAAGTTGTGTGGACCCTAAATGCCTAAATCCGACTCGCACTTGACCAGTTTTTTTTTATTGAATATTCCGCCACGGTTTATACAAATACGCAGGTGACAACGAGTATCGTTTGAAGTCCTTTTGGAAGTATGATTTGTTTGCCATTGCCTTTGTGCTTTCGGTACCTGCTCGGTTTTTTTGTTCATTTTTTTTCAGTTTTACTCGTGAGATCGTATTTCATGCTAGTTGTAATTGATAAAATCGTGTATTTTCTTTCTTTTTACCTAGCTTTATCTCGGCTAATGCTAAGATTTGTTTCGTATGATCACCTTTTCCTTTGGTCTGATTGACTTCAAGACGCAACTATTTGCAATAACCTATCTGCAGTAATCAGTATCGTAAAATTATTATTTAGTGTAGATTTTACAAAGAGATGGTATACTAAAGATTCATTTATTGACATTATTCGTCTCTAAGTGCTGATGTGATTTATAGTTTGCAATTTCATACCTAATAGTGGAATGTCGCACACAGTCTCCTCTTCATCTTCTAATATACAGTTATTTTTTGTCCTATCAAAATTACTCAGTACTAATTAATTCATGCCCATGCCTCGCCAACCCAGGACATCTATCACGAAATATTTTATTGTTTTCCATCCCATGGTTTTCTGTCCGTAATTACCTTAGAACTATAAGACCGTAATTTGTGATTTGCTGTTTTATTAATTTCCATTATCTATTATTATTATTTTACCGGGTGCCGTACATACATAAAATCAAGCCCTTTTTCTTAGAAAGGCTAGGCAGAGGTGTTACCAGGACACCCACTTTTCAACTTGTATGTTCCGTTTCACGATATTATAGGGGGTGAACAAGGAATTTGTGCCCAATATTGAGATAGCTCTGGACTGATAATTAATAGTAAAATCCAAAATCATGGCCCGACCCGGGTAGAACCAGAGACCTCAGCTTTATAACCGCACCACACTTACGTACAACTACGCCACCGGGGCACCCGCTTTTTTTCCAAGAAAGAGTTTAAATAAAATATTCAAAAATAAACCGATCACGGTGACATTTCCCTACTGAACCTCGTTAGCGAATCTTCTGCGACGGTGCACGCGAGTGCCAGTAAAATGCCACCCACGCATTTCGCCATACAATCCCTTATTCAGCTTGCAGAGCGTCAAGTTATATAGTTTAATGTATATGTCCCGCAAGATACTTCGAATGTATGGAAATGCAGTCCTTGGTTTTTTCGCTATGGCATCATAACAGTGGATTGGTTATTAGACCGCTCATGAGCAGTAGCAAAACGAAACAACTCTTTGAATGACAAAGCATGCATGGCATTTCATTGCTGTCGCCATCCTGAGACATAAGATGTTAAGTCTCATAATGTCCAGTAGTTACTTTGGCTACAATGTCCTGCTAACCAGAACGCAACAGTGCATTTGCAATTCTGTTTGGCGGTAGAATTAGTCATTGCGGTCGAACCTAAACAGTAATTAAATGAATTTTCGTTAAAGTAAAAAAAAATATTAGGACGAATTGAGAACCTCCTCCTTTTTTAGAAGTTGTTTATTAATTCAAGCTAAGTTTTGATACGCGAAGCATATTCCTGCTCATCTGTTTAGATCCATGTCAGTGGCTATAAATCTCGAAGGCATTCCCTGAGCATAAAATATAACAATAACCATCGAGATGGAATCTCTCGCGAGCGTTTTATTAGGAACGATGCGTCCTTCGGTTTGAGCGGGTAAACCGAAGGGGTAAACATACGAGATGATGGGGATTAATTACAGTCGACGATACGATGTCGGATTGAGTATCAGTACGGTGGACAGTACGATATCGGATGTTAATAAATTCATGCTAATATGTCTAAGTGAATATAAACCATTATTTTTATTGCTTAGGCACAAAAAACGAGAGAGGTCATTTGATGGTAAGTGGTCACTGCCGCTCATGAACATTTCTAATGCTAGGGTCATAGCTGTTGCCAGTCACCTAATCGGGATTGTAGCGGGAAGGTAAAAGGATGGATATAGGAAAGGGGTATTTAATATTTGGCACCCAATTATAATATCTTATTCGGGTCTAACCATTCCTAATAACATGAGAGCGTATTGGTCAATATTTATTTATTTATTTATTTATTCTTAACTGCACATAAAGAGGACAACATTAACATATAATATAAAATAAAAAGTACAGAAGGCGGTCTTATCGCTCTAGGCGATTTCTTACAGACAACCTTTGGATGGATACGAGATAAGGAGAAGAAGAGAGGGGCAGTCTAGGAAATAAAGGAAACAAGCTCCAGTAAAATAAGAATTATAAACGAATTATTTATAATTAATATTATATATAATATATATTCATATATATATACACACATATACACATACATACATACATACATACATACACACATACATACACATATACAACTATGATTATGCATAAACACTTATAAATACTATAAATTGCCTGTATGGCTTATTTTCTATATGTAGAAACTATACTTCTCGGTCTGTAGATTTAGTGAGAGAGATAGTAGTCTTTCACCATTTTTTTAAACGATACCAGTGTTTGAGCCTGCCTTACTATAGTTGGTAACTCGTTCCACAGTCGTACAGCTTGGACTGCAAACGACTTATCTGTGAAAGTTGTAGTGTGCAACGGCATTCTCAGTTTCAGATTCTCCGATGACCTCAAGGACTTAGAATGAGATTTATGAAGAAATACAAAACGTTCTTTGAGATATGAAGGGGTGAGAGGATTAAATAAGATATTGTACAGAAGAGATAGAATATGAGCATTCCGACGAAGTCGTATGGGCAACCACTTGAGCTTAGCTCGAAACTCAGAAACGTGATCATATTTGCGTATACCAAATATAAATCTAATACAGAAATTTTGAATACGCTCAAGTTTATTAAGTTGGTCCTCGGTGAGATCGAGATAGCTGACATCGGCATAATCAATGATGGGGAGTAGGAGAGTTTGTGCAAGGGAAATCTTCGTGGTAATGGGTAGAAAATTTTGTAACCTTCGCAAGGACCCAGCGGAGGCGAAAACCTTACGGCTTAGCTCCCGAATCTGCGGACCCCAGGTGAAAGACTTGTCTATGTATAGGCCAAGGTTTTTTACGGTATCGCTATATGGGACAGTAACACCGTCACAGTAAACGGATGGAAGTTGGGTCCAATCAAGTCTCGATATCATCCTGGGGCTACCGACAACAATCACTTGAGTTTTCGACGGATTCACCTTCAGTCCATAGGATTTACTCCAAGTACATATATGTTGGATATCATCGTTAATAGTTCGAATCGCATCGACCATCTTGTCCACCGGTGCCCGTGTATAAATTTGCAGATCGTCAGCGTAGAGGTGGTAGGAGGAGCGAAGATTATTAGTGATGGAATTAATAAAAACAGCGAAGAGTAATGGAGATAACACGCCGCCCTGAGGGACACCAGCAGTTACAGAGCACCAGGAAGAAAAGCATTCCTCAAAACAGATGTGTCAATAGTGCTATCTTAAAATTTCTTACATCAATGCGGCAATTCTTATACGCAGCCGGCAAAGTACCAACACAGTTAGGTCTGGTTGTTCCCATAACATAATAATAACATAGGTCTCCCCCAAGGATCTCCACATCGACCTGTTGGAAGCGGCCTGCATCCAGCGACTTCCTGTAACCTTAGCTAGATCGTCCGTCCACCTTTTAGCCGGCGTCCGAAATTACGTTTACGGACGTACGGACGTACGTGGCCTCCACTCTTGAACCTTGCAGCTCTAACAGCCATCAGTTCTACATACTATGTGCTAGGCCCACTGCCACTTCAACTAGCTAATCAAATTTAAAAAAAAAAAAACAAAATACTTTTCGATATATTTTTTACATACGATATATCGAGCACTGTAAATAAATTCTGCAAATATAACCCTTACAATACGCATTACATTGAAGTGAGTGAGTGTGGGCGCGCGGTGGGCATCAGTTAACCGTTCATACGCTGGGTCGTATCGTCCCTCACGATGTATTACAACCCTTCTCTTCGCAAGTTTGCCAAATCATATCTCCTGTGGTAATCTTGGCATCCAGTTTTTTTGTAATTTGATTGGAATTTATAATTCTTTTTCTGATCGATTTCTGACGTCATCGGATTGGAAATTTTGGGTTGGAAGGCTTAAGACGCCTTAACTGTTTACTCGCGGGTCGTATAGGCCCACAGGATATATTATAACCCTTTACCTTGCAAGTTTACTGGTTCATATCTTTTGTGTTATCCCGGAGTAGTAGAGTGATCTTGTTGTTACCATCTTTCTTATACACAATTTGATTTGTGCATCTTTTCTTGTTTCGTCACATTTCTGGTATCATCTAGTCTAGTCTAGGTCTAGTTATCTAGTGGATGTGTATGGGTTGTAAACCTGAGATCCTGGGTTTGATTACAGGACTCCGTTCATTCACATAATATCAAGTGCAGTGTAGATATTTACGTTCTAGATAAAAAATCTTAGGATTTAAATTAGTTTCTACATTACGCAGTTAGTATTATAATGTGTTATTTTCCAGTAATGTGATATATAGTGAATTATTTTGAAAGGAATGTCGTGTTATATAAAAATGATTTTTCCGTACAAACAACCCTTACGCGATTTATATTAAACTCGAGACGCGAGGCAGAACATTATTCAGCCTTTTGCGTGGAGTGCTCATAGCTCCAGTAGCCGAGTATCATTACTTACCTCCTGCCTAATTGTATAAGATATTGTGAGGGTAGTAATGTAATGTAAGAAAATATAATGTTATAATGCAGGTCACGAGTATTCTTTACGATTTAGAGGTGTGTAGTTACTTTTCCAAATAGATTTACAGCCGTTGTTTATAATCTCCCTAGTCAGGTCATAAATTCTGTCACATGTTTAAATAAAATAATTGAAACAAGTTTATTCATTATGTAACCATTTATATACCAAAATGAACTTAACAAAACATAGATTCTTATGACACTAAAGTTTATTCAAAATGACCTCCGTGATTTTGAATACAGGCTTTCAATCTGCGCGGCCAGTTGTCTATCGCAGCACGAACGAGGTCCATGTCAATATCGGCGACTGCCTTAATCAAGGATGTCTTGAGTGACTCCAAATTGGGATGAGGCTTTGAGCACGCCTTTTCCTCCAAGTGCTGCCATATCTTGTAATCTAAAGGATTCAAATCTGGACTGGAGGAGGGCCAGTCTTCGTGCCGGATGAAGTCGATTTCACGCGCCGCCAGCCAGTCTTGTGTGCTCTTCGCTCTATGAGCTGGCGCCGAATCTTGTTGGAATACCCAGTGCCTGTTATTGAACATGGTATGAGAAACAGGTTCCACAAGGTTCGTCAGGACTGTATTTTGATACACAACTGCATTCGTTTTTACACCTTTCTCACAAAAATGTACCTCTGTTAAGCCCCAATAAGAAACTCCCAACCATACCATGCGCGAGGATGGAAAATTACCTCGTTGGACACGCGGAATACGGTTGCTCAATTCTTCACTACTGTGTGCGTTCACCTTATCATTTTGTTTGTTGTAGCTCTCTTCTACGGTAAAAAATTTTTCATCTGAAAAAAAGAATTTCCCGATATATTTTTTCCCGCGTACCGCTTCAACAAAGCGCGGCATCTCTTCAGTCTCAGGTCCATTAGACGAGCATTCAAACGATGTCCTATTTTTCTTCGATATGCCCGAAGCCCTAAGTCTTCATTTAACACCCTTTTCACCGTGGTTCTGCTTAACCCCTGAAGGGCCAACAGTTTCTTCTTACGTTTGGATTTCTTTGAATTGGCGGCTTCACAGCTTTTATCACTGCTGGAGTCCTAACAGACCGAGGGCGACCACTTCTTGACCTGTCATCTACACTAGAGTCTGCATTGTATCGTTTGATGGTACGATAAACGAATATTTTGTTTTTTTTTTACAAATTTTTCAGTATGTCAACAATTTGAATTGGCGCGTAACCGCAACGATACAACGCAATAACTAAAACACAGTCTTCTTTAATCGTCCACTCCATATTTAAAAATGAGTAAAATTCTAAAAAGTATACATTTTTATTTTCATGAACAATTCGAAATTCGAATTCAATAAACTTTTTTGTGGCCAGCATTCTAAAAGAAAAGTTTTTACTGTGTGACAATACTTATAACCTGACTGTGTATATTTAACAATAGATTCACTGAAATACAATAGCATTTCATGATTTTTCCTAGTTTTTTTTTTTGCAGTATGAGTCCACCATGCACTTTCAATGTGAACTGATATATGTGTTACTAAGCTCAGTGCTATGAGGACGATTATTGTCAATAAAGTTCCTAGTAGCGTTACGCTCGCTCCTAATGGGATAATTATGACGCCACGCCGCGCCGTGTCGCAAGCTAATTCGCGCCCTCACATTGGGGTTAATGAAAATATCGGTCGTATTTCTTTTTGGATTTTGTTATTCTCCATGAGCGATCGTATCGCTTACCATCGGGCAAGTAGCATTGCCACGCCTTGTAATAAAACAATAAAAATAGATCTCATGAATGGCGAGACGAGCATGCCGTTCGCCTGATGGTAAGCGACACGACCACTCATAAACAATAGCAGAACCAAACAACACCTTGGACTACTAAGCAATGCTTGGCATTCCACTGCGTTCGCCATCCTGAGACACAAGATGTTAAGACTCAATATGTCCAGTAGTTACTCCGGCTACAATGTCCTTCAATCCGAAACATAACAGTGCATTCACACCGCTATTTGATTTATTTACCGTCAGAAACAGACAATGCGGTGATACCCACCCTGGCGGCCCCTCACATATGAGAGACCTACCACCAGTAAATACACACATTTCTAAGTGGGCGTATCGAACCAACGACCTCAAATTTCACAGCCAGCGTCTAACCAACTGCGCCACAGAGGCTGTATATGTTAGCTATAGCCTATACATGAAATGATTACTACTAGCTTAGTGAAATGAGAAGCATTATTACTAATAAAGGCTAATGGTACAATTACAGCGCCAAGCCGCAAGCTAATTTCGCGCCCTCAACATCACCGAGATAATAAAAATCCATGTCGTACCGCAAAAACATATCTTATTTGGGTATGTAATTTAGTTTCTGCTTTGATAGATTTTTATGTGTTTTATCTTTTAATATATCTCCAATTTCATGTCAAAACGTAAGTCATGAAGAAAATTAATAAATAAACTTTTTAAATATTTCGGGATCGAATCGCTCACCGATAAATATTTTATGGTCATGGATATTTGTTTTGGTTTGAATACTTGAAATTTATAGAATCGGGAAATCTCTAATAGATGTAGTTTTGACATAAAATCCTTTACCTAGTGTGATAAGGCCGCCACTTGTACTATTATTTTTATTGTGTTATATCTTTATAGCATTTATGTACAGTGCAAAAAGGATTAAATAAATAAATAAATAAAATCAAATAATTGTTGAGATATCGGTACGAAGTACCGTGTTGTAAGTATCGAATTTATGAGTACTATATTTGTAATTTTTATTTTAATTGTCATATTCTTACAGTTAATCCTTGCTGGATTAGGCTTAGTTTAAGAGATCTAAGCCTAATAATTCGTTTTGAAGTAGATATAATCAGTGTAGACTAATTAGTTTTGACACACATTACATACATATACCCAGTACTAGAATCGCACGGTTTTCTCCCACATATAAAATAAAATGTGCAATTTATACAGCAGTGTGTGGCAACACCGTATTACTGTCAGCGCGGAGTAACTCGATATCTGATGCGGAATGCGCTTGTATTTCTTTGCATGTTTTCGCGGAGCACACACCGAGACCCCGGGAAATGGGTTAAAAGGATATTATAGTGCATTCAACGCTGCTGCGTCTCGTGGGAGTATCAGTGTTGCCAGATGTGCGATTTACCCGAGTTTTGTGGATTGTTTGGAATTTCTGGAAAGTTTATGGTAGTGAAACGAATGCATATGTGGTAGATGTGTGCACTGTTTTCAATTAATATGATTTTCTTGTTTGGGACTATGATTTCTCTTGTTGGTTTTGATAATAATGTTACAAAATGTCTAGTCTTACTATGGGTTTTTATTTTGGTAAGTTTATATATTAACTTTTATTTTCATCTTAATTTACACATAATTGTGTTCCCGTGTTCTGAGAGAGATTTTTGAAGTACGATTTTCGAGGAGTAAAAGTATTAAAACGTGGATTCGGTATGATTATATAGGACACTATTATATATTTTCTCATTCGGATTTTTATCTTTATTGCATATAGCAACACCACTTGCAAATAGACGTAGGCGAAGATCCTCCCAACAGCATTGGTTGGGTGTTTGTTTCACCTTTAAGAACAAATGTGGGTGGTGTTCTTAGAAAATTATAAATACGTTCTACTTTATCCATACATCGATATAGAAATAAAATATTGCAAGTGAAGGAAACACGCTAGATCCCAATTAGTCAAGTGCATAACAAAACAGAGACAAATAGAACTGCAATTGAAAACTAATTGCCAATGTTCGAGCACTCGTTAATATTATTGAAGTTTTATAAATTTGCTTCTTTCATTTTTAGCCACAGATAAATGACTGGCTTCCGTATCTTTATCAGCTCATATCCAAGACGTACTCAAGGGCACGAGCCCTACAATCGAGTTTGATTGAGAGGTTAAAGGTATCACTTGGAATATTTTGGGTATGGACAATATTCCGCTCGCTTGACTACGGGTAAAAGTTGGTAACCCTATGCTTTACCAACTTATGTTAATTGAAGCCTCTTAATCCTTTATTCTTTTACTTACAAATATTTAGATTTATAACGTGATATCTTTATTGAAGAAGAATTAATTTATTATCTTCTACGTTGAATGTAGTTTTAGACTCTTGACTAAGGAGTTTAGCATGCTTATCCAATGCTGATAACCCTTAGACGGATAGATTATTCATAACTGCATTGTGTTTACCATCGGGTGCAATGTACGAGTATATAGTATCTATCTCTATGTCTCTTCAGTCACAGTCCACTGCTAAAGTTAGGTCTCCCCTAAGGATCTCCACATCGACCTGTTGGAAGCTGCCTGCATCTAGCGACTTGCTGTGGCTTTTACTAGGTCCTCCGTCTACTTTGTGGGTCGTCATCAGCCACAAAGATAAAAGAAAAATATTGTTAAGAAAATAACCCAAGGGAAAGATTATACTCACACCAAGGAATTAAGGTTAAAAAAGAACTTTAACATAATGCGGACTCTACAAAAGAACACGATTTAGATAAAAGATATTAAGGGAGTTATCATAAACATTTCATCAAATGGAATCTTAAAAAGATCTCGGAATATGGTAATGTGGATACAGCAGTGTTACTTATCTCGAGAATACACTTTTTTGTTCTAAATATTAATATTCTTGGTGTAAGTGGGTGGGAAATACGAGGATATTATCTATAATGTAGTAATTCTATGTAAATTTATACTTATTATTGTATGTTTATAGTTTACCTTGTTTCAAATGCTATTATATTTGACAGCCTTTTTGATAAACGTATTTCGTCAAATATTTACATATATTATTTTACTCTAAAGTCTGAATGATCAATTGGTTTCTTGACGTACTAGTTACTGTTAAGGTATTTTGCACGGGTTATCCAGTGACGAAAAAACTGGTTATGATTGAAATTTATTTTAAGCTTTAAAACTTTTCATCGATCCACTGTGTAAATCGGGTACTGGGTACTGGTGGTAGGTCTCTCATATGTGAAAAGTCGCCTGGGTAGGCACCACCGCAATGTCTATTTTTCCCGCCGAACAGTAGAGTAATTGCACTGATATGTTGCGGTTCGAAGGACATTGTAGTCAGAGTAACTAATGGACATATTGAGATCCTGATCCAAATCTTATGTATCAGGATGGCAAGCGCAGTAGAATGCCAAGCATTGCTTTGTAATTCAAGGTGTTGTTTGGTTTTGCTACTGTTCATGAGCGGTCGCATCGCTTACCATCAGGCGAACGGCATGCTCGTCTCGCTATTCATTACAATAAGCTCGTATCGTGACAGATAGTTTAATAAAAATAAAGATAGGTAAATCTTATCGCCGTCAAAAATAAATCTATTAGATTAAATTAATTTGGTAATGTACAATATAGTATAAGTACAAAATTCCTGTAAGTTTTTGGACATTCCAAATTATCTAGCCATATTGACACACATAAATGTAAAAACTGTTGCAATTCAAAATCATACACCACCAGTAATAATACGAGATGGTTTCACCCGTGATTACTGCCATTAGCGGTGGTGACCACTGGCTGTATCATACGCGTGGTCACCATTATATGTTATTGCAGGCAATTAACGTAATTGCCATCGTTTTGCGACAATTATGCATGCCGCATTGTTCAACGGTGGTGTCGATTTGATTATGCTTTTATAGAGCTTTATTTGTTATGTTTATTTTAATTGATGATTAGTGTAATGTCAGGTATATAAATTCAAATTGGTCGCACAAAAATATCTTACTAAATGGCGGGTGAGTTGTCACTAATTTATTTATTTTTACAATACATGTAGTGATTATGTCCTAAAAATATGATGATATAACTAGATATATCAAGATATTTCTTTTAATTTATTATTAAAGTGGCTTGTAACACATGTAACTTTTAACATAGTACGTAGTCGTGCCATAAGTTCTGTCCATTTTTCAAGTGCCTCATAAAAAATATTTTAAGTGGTGCTGTTTAGTTTGCTTACATGATAAAGCTTTAGGAACTCACTGAGTATACAAACAAGTCATTTGAACACAATACATCTAACAGTAAACATGGAGTGGGGTATCAAAGAAAATCGTATTGCAATGATCGCGTTACACAAGTGTAACAAAACAGCTAAGGAGATTTTTGATATCTTATAACCTTTAAAAATATCTTCAAAATTTGTTTATCGCTCTATAAAGCGATACAATGAGATGTCCTCTGTCGATGACAGACCAAGAAGCGGTCGCCCACGGGTCACAAGAACGAAAGCAGCCGTTAAAGCTGTAGCTGAGCGAATTCGTAGAAATCCTCTCCGAAAGCAAAAAATCATGGCACGAGAGATGAAAATCCCACCACGGACCATGTCTCGCATCATAAAAGAAGACCTTAGGCTTGGTGCTTATCGAAGAACTACCGGTCAGCGTTTGACAGCGGCTTTACGTCACATAAGAGCAACAAGATCAAAAAAGTTACTTGAACGTCACGCGAGTGGTAGTTACCGCCAAATTCTGTTTACAGATGAAAAAATTTCACTGTGGAAGAGAAATTTAATCGCCAAAATGACAGAGTTTATGCTCACAGCTCTCGAGAAGCGGCTGAGAAAATTTCTAAAGTAGAGAGAGGACATCACCCAGCATCTGTGATGGTTTGGTGGGGAGTAGCGTACGATGGCGTTACTCACTTGCATTTCTGTGAACAGGGGGTCAAAACTCGGGCAGCTAACTATCAAAATGACATTTTGGAGCAGATAGTTAAGCCTTTAAATGAAACCATGTTCGCGAGAAAGCACTGGATATTTCAGCAGGATTCAGCACCCGCACACAAGGCTAAGACAACACAGCGCTGGCTAGCAGCCAATTTACCTGAGTTTATTCCTGCTGAAGATTGGCCTTCAGGAAGCCCGGACTTAAATCCTTTAGACTACCGTCTATGGAATATTTTAGAGGAGAGGGCCTGCTCGAAACCTCATCGAAATATTGAGGCATTAAAAGTTGATTTAGTGAAAACAGCAGCCTCGATACCATTAGAAGTGGTGCGTGCGGCGATAGACGAGTGGCCAGATCGTTTAAAAAAGTGTGTAAAAGCAAAAGGTGGACATTTTGAATAATTTTTATATTTTTACAATATTATAGTAAGTATTAAATAAAATAAGCACAGCTCCTTGTGTTTTATTCATTTTGCCTTTAAATTAGACGCCTTTTTATTAGGGACAGAACTTATGGCACGACTACGTATATATAAGTATTTAAAATAAATGAGTGTTGCATCCCTTTTTTCTACTCCCACAACAGCCAATCTCGTGGCTTGTTTAATTCTGAATAGATTTACAAAAAGTTTACTAGATTCTGGATATGGTTACCTTTTGATAAAAACTATAAAAACAAATATACATAAAATAAAAAAAAATTACAAATACCTTATATATTTAAATTTTTACTGTACACAAAAAATTAATGCACAGAAATAAAAAGTGCAAATGGCGGTCTTATCGCGTAAAGCAATGTCTTACAGACAACCATAGGATGGATTGAAAAGAAGGTTTTTAAGAACCTTATTAAATAAATGACAACTATTTTCATGTTAAAACCATACAAGTCTTTCGTATCATTAAAATAAAGTAATTAACACATCGTCACACAGTAATTAACACATTTGACGCTAATATCAATTTTATGATCGGTTTACGATCAATAAACCAAGTTTTACGAATCGAAGTAATCAATTGCTTTGATGTTGGTTGGCGTGTGACATAATTATTTGTACTGGGAAAAGTTTTTTTGAATACCGCCTAAGTTTACTTAGAATTTTGTGTATATTTTATACATAATAAACACATATATATTTTATATATAATAAACACATTATTAAATATGAAAAACTGTCGACCAAATCAAATGTCAAAAATTATAACAACTCCGAGTGCAGTCATGGAACGTACCCTGACATAGATAACACTCACTCCCGCGCAGACAAACAACGCGCGGTCATTAATCTGTCAAAACAAACACTGGATGAAAACACGGTTCAGGTTTTATCAAGAGGTTTAAATTTTGCCGTAACACCACGTAGGATACCGTATGAAGACATTATTTGTAACGTTGAGAACAGTCTCTTCACTAACAATATGAAAAGGGAAGATTCGGAGGCGATACGTCAAGATATATCATCTTTATTACGTCGTAACAAAGTGCCCAAACCAAATCTCCCAAAACACCTATTTATCGCTCTAAAGAACCTGCGATCGATGAAGGAATTGACTGTTCTCCGTGCAGATAAAGGTAATGCGACAGTAGTGATGGATACTTCAGACTACAACCAAAAAATTGAACAACTTTTATCGGATGAAAGTACTTATAAGATAGTCAAATCAGACCCGACTAACAAAATATTAAAGGCCACTAGCTCTTTAATAATTAAATACTCCGAGAAGTTAGATCTGAATGTTAAATCACTCATCCCATCGTGTGCAAAACCTCCAAAATTGTATGGATTGCCAAAAATACACAAGGAAAATGCTCCACTACGTCCCATTGTGAGTCAAATCGACACACCAACTTACAGATTGGCTCAGCACGTAGCAAAAGTGCTTTCACCACTCAGAGGAAACACTAGAGCATCTGTGAAGGATTCATACCAATTTGTCAGCGAAATTAAACATCTACAATTAGCTGACAATGAGACAATGGTTAGTTTTGATGTCCAGTCACTTTTTACAAGCTTACCAGTACAAGACTGCATCACAATTGTCACTAAGAAGTTAGCAGAGAACAACTTTCCACTAGAATATGCAGAATTACTGAAACATTGCCTCACATCTGGCTATATGTTGTGGAACAATCAATACTATGTACAAACGGATGGCGTCGCTATGGGCTCACCTGTATCTCCGGTAGTCGCTGATATTTTCATGGAGGACTTTGAGGAGAAAGCCCTTAGTACAGCCCCAGTCTCACCAAGATTTTACAAGCGGTACGTAGATGATACTTTCACAATTTTACCATCTAACCAAGTAACTGCATTTTTAAACCACCTTAACTCCATTAACAATAAAATTCAATTCACTATGGAGTTAGAAAATAAGAAATCTCTTGCCTTCTTAGATGTTTTAGTAATCCGCAATCCTGATCAGTCCTTAAGTCATACAGTGTATAGGAAAAAGACCCATACAGATAAATACTTGAACGGTGATTCTCACCACCATCCAAAACAGTTAGCTACCGTGGGTAAATCTTTGTTTCAGAGAGCACAAGGAATCTGTGACGAGAAACACCTGGCGACTGAGCTGCAACATGTCAAGCAAGTACTGCGAGACAACAAGCTCCAAATTCCACGCCGCCGTCACAGAAACCGAGTGAAACCAGCCACAGTTGAACGGGTCCCGGTTGTCTTGCCATACATAAAAGGTGTCACGGACAAGATTGGCTATATCCTGAAGCGTGCTTCTATCAAAACATACTTCAAGCCGCCCAAGAAGATTAGTCAATTTCTACCACCTGTCAAGTGCCATATACCTCTGCAAGAACCGGGCGTATATAAAATAGACTGCGACTGTGGCCTCTCCTACATTGGTCAAACCAAAAGAAGCATAGGGACCCGCGTGAAAGAACATATAGCTGACGTCAAACATCGACGCTCAACGAAGTCTGCAGTTGCTGAGCACATAGAAGAAGGCTCCAAGCATTACCTTCGTTTTGACCAGCCCCAAGTCCTCGCGAAAGAACACCGTTTCCTGCCCAGGATGTTTCGCGAGGCTATTGAAATTAAAAAACATCCAAATTTCAATAGGGAAGATGGCTTGAAGCTTGCACAAGCATGGGATCCTATTCTACACTTAATTAAATCGGAACCCAAAAGACCAACTGCCAGACCTCAAGACACAGTGAGCTCCTTCTGCGTGGATCGGAACGCCAAAACAGATTAGTTATTTAAATTAACTTTTTAATTTAATAATTCAAAATTAAGGGTAGTTAAATTGTAACAGTCACTGAGCGGATGACTAATACCTCAGTCCGCCCCGTGACCACGAAAGCTGTAAAGTGATCGAAACGTCGGGAATTCAAAAAATGTAAAATTAAACTAAATCCGCGATAAAATCCGTAAATAATAGTCTTATTTCAATGTGTAACATTCGCGTAAATCTAAGAAACCATTATATTTTATAGGCAAACCTTGAAGCTACAGCGCTACTGGGTTTAACTAGTCAATCTTCAGGTTTGACTTGACTCAGTTAAAGTCCAAACAAATTAAGTTTATGCAACTAATTTGGTCATGCAAACGTTCGAAACTCAATTTAAAAAAATATATTAGTATAGAAAATGCTGATCCTTGAGGGAGGTCTATGTTCAGCAGTAGACTTTTTGTGGCTGGACAAAGAGAGAGAGAGAGGAGAGAGAGGGAGAATGCTGGTAAGATATTTGAGTTCGCCTTTACAACAATCGTACATTTTATTTTTATTTATTAGAATCTGCAACAATAATAACACATTACATTTATATTTAAACACATATACATAATATACATAAATCTAAACACATATACATAAATCTGCGTAATGATAAAGAAAAATAGTATAAAATATATGTACCCGAGTATGAATGTGTGCCAGTACTTTTAAATGCGAATTGCAAAGCTATTATGTGATTAATTGTAATCTCACCTCTTTCGATATTTAGTTTTGCCATCTATCGATGAATAGCAGAACTTTTAATGACTTTTTGAAATATCACGCTTGTCTCTTTAGTTTTTTATTTTGATTCAAATATGTGCCAGTACTTTTAAATGCGAATTGCAAAGCTATTACGTGATTAATTGTAATCTAACCTCTTTCGATATTTAGTTTTGCCATCTATCTATGAATAGCAGAACTTTTAATGACTTTTTGAAATATCACGCTTGTCTCTTTAGTTAAGCAACTCGCCTCTAGGTGGCATTGGTTGTATCGGCATTACTGCGCATGCGTAATCCCCCTCTTCGCCCCGCAATCTGGTGAATCATACTTGCTTAGAGTTTCGGCGTTAGGGCAGCTCCTCTTTGTATTTACTTCATCGTACGACTCTACGAAGCCCGCACTTACAACAGTGAATATCTGTACAATTAATATCAACAAAAACAAAGGAAAAAAAATACTGCATAAATAAAATAAATAAATAATTATAATTACATAAGTTGATAAAAAATGCTATGCAATAGTTTTACCGCGGCAGTCTCCGAGTTCCACACGTCTTTTTGTTATTTACATTTCATAAGTAACAAATTCTATATGTGGACTGTTTAACTACGTAAACCGGAAAATTATAATCAAAATACATCTGTTTCTGGATATTTTAATGCTTTTATTTTTAATTATACTTTGAATATTTCGACATTAACTTCTACTAACTAATCTTCTGTTATCCTTTATTGCGAAATTTGAAATTCCCAGGTCTCATACATATTCTATTCCGAAAAACTCTGCAAAAATCTGTGCTTGCGTTTTCCAATCACTAATGTCTAATTGGAAAGTATAATTAATTGAAACAAGATAACGAGGACGCACGCGTGGAAACTTTTAATGGACCCTAACGATGGACCGGGATGGCGATAGGGTCGGTCCACACTTTGCTCATGATTCCGATTCTGTTTGCTCTACCGGAAAAAATACTGATACATTGTAGTAATTTTTTGGCTATAAGATTATGGATTTTTGTTGGTTATAGTCGTTTAATGCCCTCCGGTCTGAAACGGTTCCGGTTAAACTAATTTTACCGGAAAATAATAATAATTGTCATATTTAGACGTATTTCTGGGAGACATATTTTTTGAACTAGTGTACTTGATATGTATCTTTTTGTGCTCTTCGCTTGATTTCTCTATATTTATTTAAATAAAAACACGTAGTACATATGTATTCTTGCGTCTCCCGATCATGAATCTTATCGGAAAGTATAATTGATAAACATAATACAATACGACAGCCTCCATCACGCAGTCGGTTAGCGCTAGTTGTGAAACGAGAAGCCGCGGATTCGATCCCCGCGCAAATGTTTGTTTGATCAGGTATATGTTTCGGGCCAGGGTGTGTTTGTGAGGCCGAAAATTCTTGTACTTTCTGATACCCACGTCACAAGACTCGATCTTAGTGTGGGGTTAGGACTATGTATGTGTCTGGTAGGTGTATTTATTATTTTTAATTACATAAAGTAAAAACATTCTCCATATTTCTAAATAGTCTCGTCACGGTTGGTAAATCCGGATTGGAAATTACAATCGACTAGTGTGCACTGTACCTCTATCGTTCTATTTTTGGTCGGACGGATTCCCGCTGATTGTCCGATTGTATCTACTAAAAGGTAAAAGGTGGGCAGTTTTTATGTTTTTTTTTACGTGGGGCAGATCTTGTTGGGAGTTTCAATCCCTAGGGGAGAGGGGGGATATTCAGGGTAATTTGTTATCGCAGGTTTACATCTATAGTATCTATTTAGGAGATTTTCTAGGATTTAATGTAATGGGTAGTCGATCAGTTGTCACTGTGGCACATAAATCACGGAAGAATAAATGTATGTTTTGATCCGGATATTTATTTTCAATGTAGGTGTTGTTTGACGAAAAATAATGTTCCTGGGATGACAGAAGAAACATACCTCAATGTGTGGTAGGGACCATTTGATCAGCCCGTATTCATTTTACTACTGGAGGAGGGTTCGAGCCTTCTTCTTCGTCTTAGAGTTCTTAGTCACAACGCTGGGTTATTGCGTGCTTCGCAGACTATCTTCTTTAAAATTCTTGTACAGGAGATCTGTCAGGTATGAAGTTTCATACAATTTATTCCTTCACCTTGAACCTCTGACCTTTGATTTGTCAATTTGGCCCGTTGCCAAGTAGGCTATCGAGCACCGTCATTATTTATTTACTCATTATTTTGTGATTTATTTTTCGAGCCTTAATAATTTAACAACAAATTATATTGTTGACTGAAGTCACCATTTCACGGTTGTTAAATGCACATTAAATAGAACTTTGTATAATGATGAAAGATTTGAAAATCAACGGACGGGAAAAACTCTCATAACAAACAAACAAGTCGCCTTAATAAGAAAACGTCACGTTTGGGTGATTTTTGCTGTTTTTTCAAAGTGATCCCGGGAATCACGTCATTAGCTTTTATTATGAGTCTCATTACGTCCCTGGCGGGGGGCCGCGTGGTCGTGACACTCCGCGCACAGGGCCGCATTCACACGCCGCAAATGGGGGTCTTATTTTTGCTTAAGTTATTATTGTTTGTTTTTGTTTTGGTATTGGAGTGGTTATTGGGGATTAAAAGAAATGTAATTAACTTTTTAATAGTTGCTTTACTATTCAATGCGAACGCTGTTACAAACATAATATATAGAAGCTCACAGCTACATCCCCGAAAGAGTAAACAAAAGTACCAATTTCCCAAGATTAACCGAGGCAAGTCTCTTCCATATATTAATCCAGTTACGGATAACTCAAACCGAAAAGTCATATTATGATTTGTACGGCCCAAGATCTCCCTATTAAATTGTACACTCTTCTCATAAATACTCAACAATCCCGTTGCCATGACAACCATACCGCCTTTCAGGAAAAATCACGTGAAAGTTTTCAACCGTACGTATTCGGGCGGCAGTAAAATTGGTCGACTTATCTTTACTACGCCTCGGTCCCGATCGCGACGCGTAAAACGACTAAATGTTTGACGTTCGTTGTATTTTATTTTTGTTTTTTAAAGATACGAGTTGGATTTTGCTGAAGTTATGCTGATATTTTATCCCGTTTCACCCACGACTTTCAACACGAAAGAAAGGCAGGAATAGCCACGCAAAGAATTGACAGTAGTTTAGACAGTGACTAGTTCTCAGGTTAAGTGTCCATTGGGGATAGTGGCATGTTAAACCTGCAAAGAAAATATCCAGAGTAAAATCATACATCCGATAGAGAAGTCAAATCCCGTGTTACCACTTACCAGATTAGAGTATTTTTTTAATTGGCACAACAGAGTTACATTACACATGATGTAGATAAAGTGCATAAAGAGAAGAACAACTCAAATGAATAATACTATTTATATATAAATATATGGCTTAACCACTCTTAATCGTACTCTCGATTTAGAGAAGGCAGGTGTATGGGCTGATAGATACATAAATATGACATAAATAACACTAATGTGTTCAAAAACTGTAAGACCCGTGAGAGACGTATTCGGGTGGCGGGGGCGACCCCCGTGCGGGTCGGTCACGCGTGAGGTCGTGACCCACTGCTTGTGTACGTGACGTCTCTGCGTTCGGTGGCGACTTGTAATGTGAAATGATATTTGATTTAATATGAAATTTATTATGGGTGTTGGGGGGATAATTGTGATGTCTTTGGTTCGGTTCTCAGGTACGGCAATTTTTATGATAGTAAATAATAAATAAATAACACCCAACAGTCACATACATAGTCCTGACCCCACATTAAGATCGAGTCTTGTGTCGTGGGTATCAGGAACTACGAGAGACTTTTCGGTCTCACAAACACCCAGACCCGCAAGAAATATTTGTGGGCCGCACAAACATTTCTCTCGGTGCGGGATCGAACCCGCGGCCTCTCGTTTCACAGGCAGCGTCTAACCGCCTGCGCCACGGTGGCTTAGTGAAAGTATGTTTTAATTCCTACGGAGATTGTTAGGCGAAATAGGACGGTTAAAATTAAAATCACATCTTGTCAGCTCCCTTTATTTTAACTGCCTTACGAATATAAATCAACCCTTTCGGATTTTGTCAAATTATAATTTGCTACGTGGACCTAATACTAATACAGTAAATACTAGATATACATGTTATACCTTCGTAATTCTTACACATTACTCATTGTCTTAGCTACTGCAGGTTTCAACTATAATCCAAAAATATTACCTCAAACTATTAAAAAACAAATTATACTCAAAACTAAAATTATTACAGCACGTAATAGAACTACTAATCCAAAACCCATTATAACTAGAATTAGCAAAATCCGTCCATTCCGTTCCAGATAGTAAATAGTAATAGCGGTCTGACCTACAAATGTAACCCTTAAGCTGCGTTTTAATAATTTTATTACGCGGCCCCCGGCGGCTTAGGCCCGGGTACAAGAGGCCCCGCGAGCTTTTATTACGTCTCTTATATCTTTGATGTGAGGGTTAAATTATTTGATGCGTTGGCATATCGAAATTCCATTATTAATCGCCGTTGAGGCTAGCAATTTTTAGTAATTCGAATGTTTAAACAACTTCTGGTGGTATTTTTTTAAGTTTTTAATCTATTTTTTGTCCCACTGCCGGGCAAAGGCCTCAACTTTATCCCTATAATTGACTCTGTTATCGGCGAGATCTTGTCATTAGTCATTATATTAGTTATTATGACACATTATTATTTCTCTTTATTTTAAGTCTTTTTTTTACATTTTTATATATATATTAAAAAACAAAATACATATAAAAATATAAAAAGTTATCCAACGATGGCGAGGCTCGAGACCCAAGCCACCGGTGGTTAGGAGCCCAAAGTGAGGAACCGCCTCACAATACGTGCCGTGTCAAGCAATACTGCCTTCTGAATCTGACTCCTGACCCAACAGCCGATTGAGAGCCTCTGTAGATGTTGGTCGAGGCTCTTTGGTATCAACCCATGAGCAGAAACGACAATCGGGACAATAATTGTTGAGTCGACATCCCACATGTCGGCAACCTCGTGTGCCAAATCTAAATATTTAGACATTTTGTCTTTTTCAGCTTTGACAAGGTTATCGTCATGCGGGATGGTGACGTCAACAAGTATAGCCCGACGCGCCAATCGATCTATTATCACAATGTCAGGCTTATTGGCTGGAATAGTCCTGTCTGTGATAATAGATCGATCCCAATACAGCGTTGCATGACCATTTTCGAGAACTGGTTGGGGCACATACTGGTAATATGGCACTTCAGGTGTCACAAGTCCATATCGAAGGGCAATTTGCTGGTGTATGATCTTGGCTACTAGGTTATGTCTATGCAAATACTCGCCGTTAGCAAGATACGAACAACTGGAGATAACATGCCTGATAGACTCGCCAGGACGGTGGCATGCCCGACAGATGTCGACCGTACCGTCCTTCAGGATGTATTTCCTATAGTTGTTCGTCTTAATATTAGTTATTATTTCTCTTTATTTTAAATCTTTTTTTTACATTTTTATATATATAGTATAAAAACAAAATACATATAAAAATATAAAAATTCATCCAACAATGGCGAGGCTCGAGACCCAAGCCACCGGTGGTTAGGACCCCAAAGTGAGGAACCTCCTCACTATACGTGCCGTGTCAAGCAATACTGCCTTCTGTATCTGACTCCTGACCCAAACGCCGATTGAGAGCCTCTGTAGATGTTGGTCGAGGCTCTTTGGTATCAACCCATGAGCAGAAACGACAATCGGGACAATAATTGTTGAGTCGACATCCCACATGTCGGTAACCTCGTGTGCCAAATCTAAATATTTAGACATTTTGTCTTTTTCGGCTTTGACAAGGTTATCGTCATGCGGAATGGTGACGTCAACAAGTATAGCCCGGCGCGCCAATCGATCTATTATCACAATGTCAGGCTTATTGGCTAGAATAGTCCTGTCTGTGTTAATAGATCGATCCCAATACAGCGTTGCATGACCATTTTCGAGAACTGGTTGGGGCACATATTGGTAATATGGCACTTCAGGAGTCACAAGTCCATATCGAAGAGCAATTTGCTGATGTATGATCTTGGCTACTAGGTTGTGTCTATGCAAATACTCGCCGTTAGCAAGATACGAACAACCGGAAATAACATGCCTGATGGACTCGCCAGGACGGTGGCATGCCCGACAGATGTCGACCGTACCGTCCTTCAGGATGTATTTCCTATAGTTGTTCGTCTTAATAACTTCGTCCATAATTGCAAAGACAAAACCCTCGGTTTCCCCAAAGAGGTTACCGAAGCGTAGCCAAGACACAGACGCTAGCCGATCCACATCAGGCCCATGAAGGGCTCGATAGAATCGACCGTGCAGCTCTTTGCTCTTCCATATGTCCTCGCGATCCTTGGTGCCTACCACTAGAGGTTTCCGCCAGTTCTCAATCGCCAAAGAGAGCGGGGTAAATCCTTTATCTACCATAACTACAACCCCATGCATATCCACGTCACTGTGAAGGAAATAATCCCTGAGATTGCACACCTCGCGATTATGTAGGTCCTTAGCATTAAGAATGCCTCGGCCCCCACATCTCCGCGGGATATACAATCTCATCACTGATGATCGTGGATGATGCATACGATGTGCAGTCAGGAGAGTTCGGACTTTACGATCCAGGGCGTCCAATTCAGTCTGAGTCCATTTGAGTATGCCGAAAGAGTACATGAGTACAGGCATAACCCAACCGTTAAAAGCGCGAATCTTGTTTCCACCTGACAAAAAACTGTTAAGTACTTTTGTCAGGCGGCTAAAGAAACGCTCTTTCAACGATTGTTTTACATTTGCACCCATGATACCTAAAGCCTCAGGCATACCCAAATATTTGTAGGTTTCCGTCACAGAGAGGGGTCTGAGTCTTACAGTCTCTGAGACTTGTATGTCATCAGAGACCGCAACCTCCCCTCGCTTCACATGGATAACCGCACATTTATCTACACCAAACTCCATATTGATTGAATTGCTAAATCTTTCTGTTATTTTTAACAACTCAACCAATTCGGTTTGTTTTGATGCAAATAACTTGAGGTCATCCATGTACAGCAAGTGAGAAATAGGCTCAGACCCTCTCCGCAGACGGTAGCCTAACCCTGAATCCAACAACAGAGTGCTGAGGGGATTCAGGGCCATGCAAAACCACAGTGGACTCAGACTGTCGCCCTGGAATATACCCCGCTTAATTCTAATCGGCTCATCACAATCAGGAGGAGCCGTACCACCTGGATATCTCAGGACAGTGGTCCACTGCCCCATACAAGACCCAAGGAAGTTGCATAAATTTGTATTAATTTTATACAAATTCAACACCCTCATGAGCCATGTATGGGGCACCGAATCATAGGCCTTTTTGTAATCTATCCAGGCAGCCGATAAATTCCTCCGGTTGTGACGAGCCTGTTGGCAAATGGTCATGTTAATGAGAAGGAGTTCCTTAGTACCACGGGACCCATTCATGCAACCTGTTTGGCCGGGAAAAAGAATTTGGTTAGAAGTGATGTGGTCTGTAATTTTGGATCTAATTATGGAGGTCAAAATTTTATAAATAGTTGGAAGGCATGTAATGGGTCTATAATTTTTTGGTTCCGTGGTACAACCGGACTTAAAGAGGAGGTGAGTGACACCTTTTGTCATAAATGCTGGGAGGGATCCTGCCTCAAGCGCATCCTGAAACTGCGCTGCCAATCGAGCATGCGAACTTGGAAACCATTTTAACCAGAAGTTGTGCAGACCATCCGGACCCGGCGACTTCCAGTTTTGGGTCCGTCGAATTGCAGTTTGCACATCTTCCGAACTGATTAAAATGGTCTCCATAGCCGGTATTGACTCGCAAGCTCGATCAACAACTTAGTTTAGTTATTATTATTATTATCTTAGTCGCATACATTTATAATTATAATTATAAAAAAAGATATTAAATTATATTATAAAGAGATGTCGTGATAAATAATAAATTATAAATTCTAGCTCGAAAACAATTTGACGTAAAAAATCTCCGTAAGTGGTGAATGCAAGTAATTTATTTAAAATATTAATTACACGTTGAAATAAAATAACGTCTCCAGACAATTTTCTCCGCATAATTGTCAGTGAAAAACATTGGTTGGTGTGGAAAACTCGCTAATATAACGAGGTGATATTTTTCATCCCCCACCCCATTTCTAAGGGTGGAATTGTTCGCGAGAGGATCTAAGGAGATGCATTTGTATTGCACAAATTGCCTCTTTTTCTGTATATTACTGTGGACGGATGTTTTTGTTTAAGTGGTATCTGGGGTGAAAGGGATGAAAGGTTGCGATGGAACAATCTGTCCCCTTTTTAGCGAAATGCACACTGGGGTTGTTGTTTATTTTTTTCTAACTTCTGTGGCTCGGGTGGTTAGAAGCTGATAGTGAAACGAAAGGTAGCGGGTTCAAATCAAGTAGATAAATATTTTTGCGGCCCATATTAGAAATATTTGTTTCGGATCTGAGTGTATGTGGCTCCAAAAACTTTCTCGTACATAGTTTCTAACATACGATTATTTAAAATAAACTAATTGTATCATAATTTCAATTTTGAAATTGGCCGTTTTGGTAACTTATAATATTATTCTGAAATTTTATCTAAAATGCCTTAATAATATAAGAAAATTCCAATTTAAATATGTCTACGTAAGGCTTTAACGTTTCTTTAAGTAAAAAATAAATACTGAAGGTTTCAATCATCCTTTGGACCCTTTTTCTCTTTGAATTCGCGAAATTACTTTCTTTGCACGTTAATATTGATTTGGTTTTTATATCGTCTAGGTTTTTATCCGTGCTTGTATAAGCTCATATACGTCTGTCCCACTGCAGGGCACGGACCTCCTCTACAGACAAGAGTACGATTGAGAGGGGTTAGACCGTATAGTTCGCCACGCTGGCCTAGTACCTAGCCTAGCTGGCCTAGTAGCCTAGTACATTGGCGGACTGGGTATACCATAGATATACTTATAAATTACTATGTTATGCAGGTTTTCTCACGATGTTTTCCATGAACGTAATATTGCGTGTTGATAGACTATAATTACACACATGACTCCTAAAAATCAGATCAATCATTGTGAACATGTTAGTATGCACCAGGTCCGTTGTCAATAGACCACTACGCACTCAAAATATTACATTTAAGACTTAAATTCATACATACATACATAAAATCACGTCTTTTTCCCAGAAGGGGTAGGCAGAGGTGCCAGGACACCCACATTTCGCTTTGTATGCTCCGTTCCACAATGTGATAGGTGTCGAACATATCGCTATATCGGGCACAATTTCTTCACTTTGGGCCGATAATGAATAGAAAAATCCAAATATATTATATACTTATAAATTATTATGGTATGTAGGTTTCCTCACGAATTTTCCTTCGCCGTTAAACCGCGTGGTGATAAAATATCAATGCACACATGACTCCTAAAAATTAGAGGTGTGTCCTGGGATATGAACCCGCGACCATTATCAACATGACCACCACACGCACTCCACATTTTACATATAAGTTGATCAATAAATTAATTAAACGCCAATATTAGTAAAGGTCATCACGCCCCACACACAAGCCACAATGTCGTATAACTATCAATTGTAACCGATTTACAACAGCTAACACGCGACAAAGCGATAAAGAAGCGATTGACGACGCGAGACGACACGCGACTGTCGCACGTGTTGCGATGCGACTGTTCGTTTTGTTGTCGACGCGGTCGTGTCGTGTGCGACGATCGTTTTACTGTGTTTGTTATTGTTATTCGCTTGTCGAGTGAAGATTGTTTGCAATGAATTAGTTATATTTTACTGGTAGTATAAGAGAGGCCGCCTGGGTAGGTACTACTGCTATGTATATTCATTCCGCCAAACAGTAGTATAAATGCACTATGTGTTAAATAAAATACGTGACTATTTGTTAATACTCTTTGGAGTCAGAGTTTGACTTGAAATCCACACCCACGATTCGGTAGATCGACTCCCGAACGTTACGAAAAGGACATCACGAAATTAGTATAAATAAAAAAATGCAGTTACGTACTAATCAAGTTAGGATAAATAACATCATTACAGATTAGTTGGCAAATTTTATTAGGTAGTGTTTATAATTTACTAGCGGCCCGGCCTTCTACGCTACGATTACAAAGCCGAGGTCTCGGATTCGAATCCCGGGTCGGGCAAAGTGATATTGGATTTTTCTATTCTAATATCGAGTCAGGGATTTGTGACCGATATGGCGACAGGCTTGCCGCCTATCACATCGTGCACACAAGGCGAAATGTGGGTGTCCTGACACCTCTGCCTACACCTTCTCTAAAGTGCATAGTAGTTACTTTCAAATTTGTAGTAATTTTGTCGTGCCGACATAAAAATAACCGTTTGCAACTCTGCGCGTTTCATAATAGTATAAGTTCCGTTGTATAAAATAATAGTTAGGTATACAGGGTATATCAAGACTGCTACCGAAAACGAAGCCGGGTGGTAGTTTAAGCGACTTCAAACACAATGCAACAGAAAATGTTGGAAAAAAAAAAGCGACAATGTTATTTTTTTTATATGGTCGTATTTGGGTGGTAAATACATTTTTTCGTAAAATAATAGCCTATACCCTTTTATTTATAAAGACTCTAAGGTCTAAAAGAGTCTAAATTATTATTTTAGCATAAACTTTGGATTTACCCCTCAAAAATGACGATATTTAAAAAATGATAAAAAAAAGTTGTCGCTTTTCTTAGCAAAATTTTTAGTTGCATTATGTTTGTAGTCACTAAAACTACCACCCGGCTTCGTTTTCGGTAGCAGTCTTGAGATACCCGGTATATTATAATAGCTGTATATTATAATAGTCTATGTTTTGTTAATCTGCAAATTAAGTGTACACAATGAGAAACACATATTGCGACATTATCAGTAAATTATTACGTATTGTTTGCAGTTAATGATTGTGGAAATGAAATGTGGAAATTATTATACAATTATTTTATAAATTGTACATTAATTTAATACGTCCTTTATTTTGTTTTTGAAATGAATGGATAGACGAGCGTGCCATTGGCTTAATAGTAAGCGATACGACCGCTCATGGACAGTAGCAAGACCAAACAGCACTATGAATTATAAAGCAATGCTTGGGTTTCCACTGCGCTTGCCATTCTGAGACATAAGATGTTAAGTCTCCAAATTTCTAGTGGTTACTTTGTAATGTTAGTGGGTTTGAATCTTATGGGGAACATTAGTAATTATGACAGCATCCGTGGCGCAGTTGGTTAGAAGCCGACTGTGAAACGAGAAGCCGCGGGTTCGATCCCTGCACAGAGACAAATGTTTGTGTGATCCGAAGATATTTGTTTCGGGTCTGGGTGTTTGTGAGACCGAAAAATCTTAATGTGGGGTCAGGACGATGTATGTGACTGTTGGGAGTATTTATTTATTACGGGGATGGAACACAAGCCGAAATGTGGGTGTCTTGATAGCGCCTCTATCTGCTATGCTCTATTGCCTCTTCTGAGAAAAGGCGTGATATTATGTATGTAAAAATAATGATATAAATAATATGAATCTATATAAAACTCCCCGTATTCTTTCGTATAAACGCAAGTTCCGTTCATATTGTTATGCGAGCAGCTTTACTTCCGTGAAAACGTGCTCGATTCCAAGAGACGTGAACTTGTGACTTCATAGTGGCCGCCAGCGCTACATGTTCTGAAATATTGGATTGAATTATATGATACCGATACAGTTAAATAGATATAAGATAATTGTTCTTTGATATAGAGTAGTATTTGTGTTGGTTGTATAAATAACTTCCTCGGAGGCGTAGCTGTATTATTAATATATTATTAGTTTAGATTTTTATATGTATCGCATGTCGTATTACGCGTACTGATTTTATTTTGTACCAATAAAATTCCATTAAAAAATTGTATTCTTTCAAACTACCAAAACGGAAAATTACGATCCTACATTATCCTACATTCACATGCATTCGAGTCTCGAAAGTCTAACATATTGGCTTCAGTTTAAAATTTGCTTGATCTAATTTGACAAATTTAAGAGGTATTAGATGCAAGCCGCTTTCAACAGGTCATTGTGGAGATCCTTGGGGGAGGCCTATGTTCAGCAGTGGACTTCCTGTGGCTGATATGATGATGATGATGATGATGAAGAGGTACTAAAGATAAGAATTTGCGAAAGTAAATTCAAACTAGATCGTTAGGACGTACCGACAGTCTTCCTCGAGATAATAAGGAAAGAAAGCCTGCCTTTCGATAAATAAAAAGTATCACATTTAAATATTATGCTTAAATACATATAAATTAATTACTGCTCCTTCCCCTTTCCTTCGGCAAGCCTAAAGCCATTCATTTGTCAACACACAAACTTAAACACATCTTTAATTAAGGCATAAATAAGGAGTCTCGCGTCATTAAGCACCCATAACAAATTCGAGTAAACAACAGTTAATTAACATAAATGTACATTTAATTACATTTACATTTAGTCGTATCTGCTAATGTCTTCATATAGACGTATCTTCGAGGGATTTCCCCTGTAACTTGTGCAATAAATGAACATCTCTGCCTACCCTCGCACGCACGTTTGTTTGACTACCTTCTGAATGGGTATTATGGGTACTGTGTAGTAGGTAATTAGGATTCGGGTATCGCGTTGTATAAGATTTGGAGGACACGCCTTGCGAATAATTGTGTCTGATATTATTCGCATAAATTTCTGTTGTTAAGATTTTCGCTTTGTTGGTTTGTGGCAGCGTGCTTAGGCAAAGAGAGCGGCACGGGTTTTAAGGAGATTTATATTTAAGTGAAAAATATTTTAGAAAGTAAGGTGTAAATATTTTAATTACTTCTTTTAAGAATATATAACAATCAAGCTGTTCACATTATAATTTTTACACTACATACGTTATATACAGCTAGAAACTGGCTTCTTGTAATTCATAACATAATTCACTTGTTATATCTATATTCTTTACGCTGATCTTTAGAATAACTTTTATAGTTTAGCAGTTTGGCTTTAAAAATAAAATTTTACTAAAAAATCGTGCAGAGTATTTTGCTCCGACAACACTGGCGCGCCGTTGTCATTTCACACTTCGCGCTACGCACGGTGCTAATTTGCCAACAGGCGCGTGTGCGCGGCCACGCATGATGTTTACCTCGCGCACAGGGTTGCTAGACTAGAAACTCAAAACACCCAGGTGAAGATAAAAAATGTAGGTACTGTGTAGAATGTGTATTTTGAATATAATTTTGGGATTGGTTTTTTAAACGAAATGTTTTTGGTCATGCATTTTTCGGCGATGGTTTTCGTTGCTTAATGTAGTGTCACGTTCTATTGGCAACTGCCATTTTTTTTCCATTTTTTTGGAAACTTGTATAATTTGAATAGTCTTAACTGCAATATTTAATCATGCGATGTTTCTAAACTTGCCCTAAGTCTCGCTTAAGATTTCTGAACCTCATTGTAAACAGTCCCAACATGCTGCTGTTTAGTAGACAAATGACACAAAATTATTTCAGCATTGTAATATAATAATGACTACTGTATATAGCGTAAACTCGCAACATCACTTTACTGGTGGTAGGTCTCTCATATGTGAGAGGCCATCTGGGTAGGTACCACCGCAATGTCTATTTCTCCCGTGAAACAACACTGCTTAAATGCACTGTTGTGTTTCGGATTGAAGGACATTGTAGCCAGAGCAACTACTGGACATATTGAGACTTAACATCTTATGTCTCAGGATGGCGAGCGCAGTGGAATATTGCTACTGTTCATGAGCGGTCGTATCGCTTACCATCAGGCGAACGGCTTGCTCGTCTCGCCATTCAATGCAATAAAAAATAAAAAAAATAAAAAAGATTTTACGTGACAACGTCTTTTTCTCGGTAGAATATTATTGATATGAATATAATTAAATTGCACAATAGGAACAAGGAATTGAATGAAAATAAGAATTGCACAAATTTTAACTATAGAAATATATTTTGTTTACTAAAACACTATCAACATTTATCAATAGTATGACATAACCTATAAACTCAGTTTCTCAACTTTTGTGTCAATCTAACAATTAATCAATCAATCATAGTTTACGATAATGAAATATCAGTGTACAATTATTTACCTTTATTGTTGTAGTTGTTGTAAATGATAAATGACGAATCTAAGCACTCCATATTTTCACTACAGACACAGCTGACGATACTTTAACCACACGTGTGAACTTGTATTGTGACGCTTTCTTGTTTTTCCAACGCCAAGAACGTTCGAGAAAGACAAAGACAGAGACACAAGCATGCGCCGATTCAATGCGCCTAATTCTCTAGTGCTGCGCGCGCGGCAGACCGATCATAGTTGAGTGGGAGAGAGACGCAAGGCATTCGGCGGGCCTCTCTCTCGTTCGGTGACTCATCGTAACGTTACCGGGCGTTACACTTTTTCATAAGTGACTCCCAGCCGCAACCTAATTTAAGACGTTGTCACGTCAAAACCCGTTTACGAACTCATTAATTACAAATAAAATCGGTTTAATTACATCTTACAAACTTCAAAATCTTGTCTGACAAGTTTAATTCGTCCTGCTTGCAAGCCAAAGGACTTATAGTACCAAACCTTTTCCAAATACACCGCTATCTGACTCGAATTAAAAAAAGTTGGAAGCAGCCAACATTCAAATATTTTATGATAGGTAATTTGGTAACTGGCTACTAAACGGTAGACCGCCGTGTTCGATATTCAAAAATTCAAATTCGAATTTCGAACTGCGTGTACATTTTCAAATGTCATAAGTTTCACACCCGCCTGGATGGGATTATGTCCTTTAAGTAATGTCAAGGGAATTTTCTATTTATTGTAAAGGAATAAAGTTCAGTTTGTATCAAAATGACTCATCGTAACGTTACCGGGCGTTACACTTTTTCATAAGTGACTCCCAGCCGCAACCTAATTTAAGACGTTGTCACGTCAAAAAACATCAGCTAATTATTTCCCCGAACCGCCTAGCAACCCTACACGTGTACCCCACCCCTACCCCCTCCAATTGTTCCCGTTTTAGACTCGGCTCGAAAGGCAGCCGTGTGCCTAATTAGGCGGTCGATTTGAATACACTGCCTATCGTTTGCAGTTCTGTTAGTACTAGATAAACTGGTAACCTACCGGGGAGTTTTAGGTTTGCTGATTATGGAATTTTGATTGGTGTAATGCAGTTTTAAACTGTTTTTATAAGGGACAAGATCGATGTTAGTAGAATTGTATCTATTAACGTGTACAGCCATAGAAAAGCTACTTGTTGGACACGGAGTTTCCCCAACTTTTATTATTATGACTTGCATAGTGTAGTAAAATGCTTTTATGCTAATAGCAGGAAAATCGATCTTACGTTGTTAACGTCGTACGAAAGGAGCTGAGCCTTCGACCAAAACGTAGATGCAGTTCGTTTGGTAAAGTAATTAATATCTATATTAAAATGATTGTTTGATGCTGTTACTAGGCTCGCAGATTTCTTCGTAATATTTTGCTTTCTTATTGAGTTGAGCAGTAAAATAACCTAAGGTAGTAATACCAACCATCACTTGGATTTACAAAGCAATCCATCCTGATAATAGAACGTTAAGTCTAATTATATCCAGTAGTTACTCTGACTAAAATTGCATTTTTTGCATGTTTTGTTACTGTCCATGAGCGGTCTTATTGCTTAATAAATAAATAAAATAAAATAAAAAGCCTTTTATTTCTTGCTTTCCATAATACAATTTAAATAACAGTGTGCATGCAATAATAAATTAAAGTGAGATTTAAAATTAATGTGATATGATTAACAATAATTAGATTGTAATGGTAATATATATTCTAATACAATACATTTTCTTAAAATTTCATTATAAAAATATTACTAAGAATAATTTATTGCAGATATATTAGAAATCATGTTGTAATTGACATAATAATAATATTCAATAATTTTTAGCAAGAACCCTCTCCTTGAAAGGTAAAGGCCTCCTCCAGAGAAGACCAGTATTCTCTATTCTCTGCAGCTCGTAACCATTGAGTACCTGCTACCTTTATTATATCGTCTGCCCAGCGTGCATTTGGTCTTCCTCTCCTTCTCTGTCCTAGTGGGCCTGTCCATTGTGTTGTTTCTCTTGTCCATCGATTATCGCTTAACCTCGCTACGTGTCCAGTCCATCGCCATTTGAGCTTTTGTGACTGATTGAGAGCGTCAATGACTTGAGTTTTCTGTCTTATATGACTGTGGCGGATCTTATGGATTTTCCTTATTTTTAGAATGCTCCTCTCCATACTCCTTTGGCTGGATACAATTTTATTTATTACTTTTCTAGTAAATTTCCAAGTTTGACAGGCGTATGTTAATGAGGGGAGTAGGCAGGTGTTCATGACTTTCGTTTTCATTCATATGGTCATTTTAATTTTGAGTATTTCTTTGAGGCTCCAGAACTTTTTCCATGTAATGTTGACTCTTCTCTCTACTTCGAGTTCATTATTTTTATGGTTGAATGAAATTTGCTTTCCCAGGTAAATATAGGCATTTACATATGTTAGGGTTGAATTTCCCAAATATATTGGTCTTTCCGTATGGTTCGTCATGACATTAGTTTTTGCTAGGTTGATTTCCAAGCCCACTTTACGACTTTCGTCGTATAGAGCGTTTAACATTCCTTGTAGTTGATTTGTAGTTTCTGAGAGCAGGACTATGTCGTCAGCAAATCTCAAATGACTCAGGTAATGCCCATTTATGTTTATGCCTACTTTTTCCCAATTTAGTTTGCCAATGATGGCCTGTAGCACCGCTATAAATATCGTTGGCGAAAGTGGGTCTCCCTGCCGTACACCTTTGCTTGTTTTTATGGGTGGTCCTGTAGTCTCTAGCTTCACTCGACTGTTGTCGTAAATATTTTTATGACTTTTATGTAATCTAGTGGTACTTCTTGTGAGAGTAGAGTTTCCCAAATTGATGAGTGGAACAGAGAGTCGAATGCTTTTTGGTAGTCGATAAAAGCAATGTAGAGTGGTCTTATTACCTACCATCATGTAAATGTCATGCTGATCCTACCATTCATAAAAAAACTCATTACTAATAGACATTGTCATACACGATGCATCACCGACAATAGCTCGTAATACATTTGCACAATAAACATCAGACATCCATCGGTTATGACTGGTTGTAAATTTAAACTTTACAGCGGCCCCTAGATTCGCGCGTGACGTCTGCGTTCCGTTTTACGCAGCGCACGTCATGTTGTGAGGTATCACTATTGTAATTATGGGAATTGAATATGACTGGTGGTAGGTCTCTCATATGTGAGAGGCCATCTTGGTAGGTACCACCGCAATGTCTATTTCTCCCGTGAAACAACACTGCGTAAGTGCACTGTTGTGTTTCGGATTGAAGGGCATTGTAGCCAGAGTAACTACTGGACATATTGAGACTTAACATCTTATGTCTCAGGATGTCGAGCGCAGTGGAATGTTGCTACTGTTTATGAGCGGTCGTATCGCTTACCATCAGGCGAACGGCTTGCTCGTCTCGTCATTCATAGCAATAACAAAAAAAAACTTATTTGTATTTTAGGATGGGTGAGAATTTTCCGATTGGGGAATATAATATGTAAGTTTTAGATTTCTTAAAATTATTGGCCGGGGCGGGAATTTGTTTACCTAGCTTGGTACAACTCTTGTGCCTATAAGTTCCAACAGAACTAGTGTGAAAAGATGAAGATTATAAAAACTGAATTAGCGTTAAATGAAAAGTGTACTCACTAAAATACGGTACAAAACGCAAAGTATTATATTTGTCAATCTTATCGGTCCTACAGCTGCTGAAACGGGCAAGCACGTGGTTTAGTATAAATGTAAAACATAAACGACGAATTGTTTTAATAAAACATTTTTAAATATAAACAAATAATAAAAACAAATTGTCCTCATAATAGCGCCCTTAAACGTCAACATAATTTTCACGTTCCGTTTCACGCACTCGACGTCGCCATGTCCGAGCTCATAATTCAGAACCAACAAAATGTTTTAATGTCTTCAAATAAACCCGCCACCGCACTCTCAATAATCCTTTTCAACGAGCTCTGTTCTAATTCATACAAAACCTGACAATGTAAACACAACTCTATGTTCTGCGCGATTGATTTGAAATTGAAACGTGTCCCTTGTCAGTAACAAGTTTCGTTAACGCTTCATTGGATTCTCTGCCTTAATTTTATATACATACGGTTGAATTCACTTAGTTGTTGATTACAGTGCAAAGCGTCAGTCGGGCGCGAAATTCAAATAAGGCACACGTTTAAAGTAGCCTTGTTAAAGGGAAGTTGCTTGAAACTTGGATCGGATAGTTCCTGAGGCAATTATGCCTTCCCTTTGCAGTTTAGAGCTTCGGATTTAAATTCAAATTTAGAATCAATACGAATTCGATTCCGTTTGGATTCGTTTCGTAATCAGTCGGATGTTTCTGTAATTGGCTGCGTTTTTGTTTTTACCTTTTGTTTTCTGCAATTTATTTATTTCATAAAACTTGTTTATTTATTTCATAAAACTTGTTTATTTATTTCATAAAACTTGAGGTACAGCATTTATACAAACAAAAGGCCTTAAGACTAATGTGACACAAGTTATATTTTGGGCGCCTCTGAGTAAAGAGAATTGTAAAGAGGTTGTTTATTTTTTCAGCCTTTCTAGTAAATTTTAACTAAAAACTTTTACCGCAAGTTCGGTGTATGATTCTATGAGCTTAATTAATAGTTTATGAACTTGTGTGGTACATTTTCAGTTCTAATTCCCAATTACAATTTGTAATGTTAACAAGTTCTCGTGGTAATGGAAATTAAAATCAATTATAAATGTTTCGTTTCGGCATAAAGCTTTATTCACAGCTGATATAAGGAAAATACCAGAAATAAATGGTATCGTTTTCCTCATTAATAAATAAAATATCACGTAACACGTAAAATCTCATATTTAACTCCCATCCCTCGTCATCCTGCCAAATATTATTGTAATTACAAAAATAAAATCCCGATGAGCCGGCAAAATCCGTCCGTCGCATTCCGAACGGGTACAAGACGAAATTAAGGTTTAAACTAAATCTGATCGCTACCCGCCTTCTCTCGTTTACTTGCCGATTATATCGCGTTCGCGGAGGTAATGGTGTAAGTCATGAGAGATGGCGGATTTTAATATTGTTGCGGTTGAATGCAAACCATGCCTGTTAAAAGTAAATTATAGTTTATTTGATTTATATTTAACAATGAAATAAAAATAAATTATTAATCGAGATCCATTAGTCCATTTTTGGATATAAGATTCAGTATAGTTATTTTTCCAGCTACTTAAATGTGGACGAACTTCAGCTATTTAAGAGATCCAGAAGTGATAGAGGCGGTCCAGTCACAAAGAGAATTAAACTTTTAACTCCTATTTATTATAATTTCAATCAGAATGTTAACAGCCAGACATGGTTCTACGTCGTTTCATGATAGTGTTGGTGAGATTTTGTAAAATTCTGACATTTTAGCCACCCCAGCGAGTATTGCCTCTATGTTAACTAAATCAGGGCTCTATCATGTCCAAAAAATCATAAAACTAGTCTATAATAATCAGAAACATTAAGTATCATTATTTCTATAATAGAATAAAATAGAATAGAATAGAATAGAAAAACCTTTATTTGTTCATTAAAGTACACATACACTGATACAAAACTAAAATACAAATCTATTACAAATACTAATATTACAAATATCTAATAAAAAAAAGTGTAGCAGCATATGTGTTGCAGCAGAACAAAAGGGTGATGACTCAGCATACGTTCACTCACACGAGCAAACACTGATATTCTGCCATTACCCGGCTGGAGAATAGTGGCGGAGTAATGAATTCATTAGTCTGAGACGCAATTCAATTTAAGAAGTACACACTACAAAAATGACACACAAACTACCTATGCACACGTAAACAAAAACATGTTATGATTTCTTGGTAGTAATATTAATATGAATAATAATTATAATTTATAATAATAAAAGAAATAGGTAAATAAAACCACACAATACACCACAGAAACCTCTCAATAACAAAACAATACAAGACATTTATTTTGGAAATGATCATAAGTACAAATTAGAGTGAATCACACAGCAAAATCCGCTAACAACCAACCACTAGGTACATTTGATTTTTGCCTCTCTAGAAGCATGGTTTTAACATGCTTTTTAAATGAGTACTTCGATTTTATATGTTTTAAAGGTGGAGGAATATTATTCCAACATTTGGTTGAGAGATAGCGGAAACTACCGGTAAACGCCGTAGTTCTATGAGGATGTGACTCTAAAGTGCCACGCGCATCTCTAGAGCCGTATCTAAGGTGAAAACTTGAAAATCGTAGCTTACAGAATAAGTATTCCGGTTTCTTGTATTTCATGACGTCGAACAACAGGCATGCCAAGTGGAGGTGTCTACGAGAACTCATGTTTAATACTGAAGCTTGGTTTAAGTGTGGAGAGATGTGTGTTCTTGGTGGTATATTGTAACAAAACCGACTACATGTATTTTGGACACGTTGCACAAGTCGACGTGTTTTAGATATTAAGCGTGGTCCATATATTAGGTCTCCGTAGTTCAGTTTAGAAAGAATTAATGATTCACAAAGTGTAATACGCACCTTCTCACTAAGCAGATTCCTTATTTGGTATAAAATCTTAAGACGATAAAAACACGATCTCACCAAGTTTATTATATGATTTTCGAAACGCAACTGACTATCAAACAAAATACCCAAATTTCTAGCCTCGTTCACCCGTTCAATACATTCATTACCAATTTTGATAACCGGATTGTTTGCCAGGGTCTTTAATATCTGCACCTTCGAACCGAGGATCATAAATTTTGATTTACTCGGATTAAGAACCAAGCAATTCCTATCTGCCCATGAAGACACATTTTTGAGATCTTCATTTATTTTAATTATAGATTCATTTAACTTTTGGGGCGGTCCCGATATGTATAACTGAAGATCATCGGCATATAGATGATACCGGCAATGTTTTATACTTTTAATTATATCTGCGCTATATATTATAAATAATAGAGGACCAAGAATTGATCCCTGGGGGACCCCACGATCAACTGATTTAAGAGAAGAAATATATGCACTACCGTCCTCCCTAATTAACTTTACTGCCTGATAAAGATGAAAAACAAACAAATACGCAAGGAAACAAACGACCCGACGACGTATCGTCCATACTGATTAATAGACAGAGATCATCAACAATTTTTCCAGAGCCTATTTGTCGACGCGCTCGTTATAGAGATTCATATTATTTAGTCCGAACTCAGAAGTGTGAGTTCAACACGGACGTAAATCAACTCGCGTGATTTATGACGTGCTTATTTGTATAGTTTCTTTAGAGTAGTGGATTGAGTTGTAAAAGCACGCTCATATTGAGAGCCGTCTCCTTTTTTGAAGTCTGTCAGAAAACATCTTGTTTTTTGCATTCGTTTGTATATTGCTAGTCATGCGCCCCGTAGTCCTCTGTTTGATTCAGAGATGGAGAATTTCACTTTTTACACGATTTGAGGCTTGTTCTCGACATTGCGAAAGTTCGCCATCTATTGCACCTTAAGACCAAAATAACCTTTTCAAACAGATTAGCTATAATAAAGCTCCTGTAGTTGCAGTTTTAAAGATACAGTCTTTAGCTTGTATGTAACTTCTTATTTGCTAGAAACTCACGATCCGCTTACCGCTCCCTCCCATCACTTGTACAACGAACCCCGCGTTGTTTTGGACTCATGTTGATGAATATTCATACTCCGTTGTCTTATTGCGTTTGTTTAGCGTTTATAGCGAGGTTGTTTGTGCCGATTAATTTCGTCACCCCCGAGCCCCCGAACTTGGGCCCCCGCCCCCGGCCCTTTAATTTTGTCTTGAGCCGATGCGGCCCTGCTTCTGGATTTAGTTGAGACGTTTGGTACCTTTATGTGTGAGATTTAACGAGACATGAAATTAATTTCGGTTAAATTTAATATGTAATGTTTTATAATATTCAATCTAATTTAATTAGCAAAATGTCTTGAATAATTCCTGTATCCGCACATATTCGTCTGCAGCTCATATACATTGCAGGGCACAGACCTCCTCTACAGTCGAGAGTACGATTGAGAGTGGTAAGGCCATATAGTCCACCACGCTGGTCTAGTGCGGTTTGGTGGACTTTACATGGAAATTATTTCTTGAATAATGAATTTAAGGAAAGTCTTTTACTTATGAAGTTTATTTTACCTTCGGATGACTAATGATACTCAGTCAGTCATATCGAATGTACAAGAGTCGCTAATTGAAACTTGATAAATTTAGCTTTAATTAAGGACCGATATCATTATCAATAAGGAAAATACTAAATATAAAAAAAAGGCTGAGAATCAAAAAACATGTTGTGAAAAAGGTATTAGCGTTTTTTTTTTGTTGTTTTATATTATTTCTCGTCTAAACCTACATACATTTATTTATTTAACATTTACTTACCCTCATCCGCGCCCACATTCAAATTTATTAATATATTATTATGTATAGTTGAATTTATTATTTTTGTCACATCTTTATTGACGTGACAACGTCTTAAATTAGGTTGCGGCTGGGAGTCACTTATGAAAAAGTGTAACGCCCGGTAACGTTACGATGAGTCACCGAACGAGAGAGAGGCCCGCCGAATGCCTTGCGTCTCTCTCCCACTCAATTTAATTATATTTTTTTTCAGTTTCACCCACTTTTTCCAAAATTGTCCCATAGCCCCCCCCCTGCCTTCCCCCACCCTTATTCCGAAATAGTGCCTATTAGCCTCCCCACGAAACCTACCCCCCCCCCTCCCCTACCCCCACCCCGAAAATTTACCTCACCCCCCCCAATCCTATCTCGGCCAACATAGGTCGTAGACCCACCGAGTTTGGTATCCTCGGAACCGTCTTGGTGAGGGCTACAAATTGACCCCGCCAGAAATCCCAAATTACGCAAAAAATTACCCCCCTAAAAAAAAATATTTTACCTCCAAAACAATTAATTTAAGTTAGCCTCCCCACGAAACCTTCCTCCCCCCCCCCCTCCCTTACCCCCACCCCGAAAATTTACCTCACCCCCCCAATCCTATCTCGGCCAATATAGATCGTAGACCCACCGAGTTTGGTATCCTCGGAACCGTCTTGGTGAGGGCTACAAATTGACCCCGCCAGAAATCCCAAATTACGCAAAAAATTACCCCCCCAAAAAAAAATATTTTACCTCCAAAAAATTTATTGACGTGACAACGTCTTAAATTAGGTTGCGGCTGGGAGTCACTTATGAAAAAGTGTAACGCCCGGTAACGTTACGATGAGTCACCGAACGAGAGAGAGGCCCGCCGAATGCCTTGCGTCTCTCTCCCACTCAACTATGATCGGTCTGCCGCGCGCGCAGCACTAGAGAATTAGGCGCATTGAATCGGCGCATGCTTGTGTCTCTGTCTTTGTCTTTCTCGAACGTTCTTGGCGTTGGAAAAACAAGAAAGCGTCACAATACAAGTTCACACGTGTGGTTAAAGTATCGTCAGCTGTGTCTGTAGTGAAAATATGGAGTGCTTAGATTCGTCATTACATGTACAATGTTTTAGTAAACAAAATATATTTCTATAGTTAAAATTTGTGCAATTCTTATTTTCATTCAATTCCTTGTTCCTATTGTGCAATTTAATTATATTCATATCGATAAATATTCTACCGAGAAAAAGACGTTGTCACGTAAAATCTTCGCCCGTAAAACCGACTTTACAGGCAACCATTTTTTTATTTAATAACATCGCATAGGCTCGCCCCCTATCGCATGATGAACACGTTCTTCTTTCTTAATACCATTTTGCTCCTGAACCAATACATATTCTTACTAAAAAAATATTGGGCTTGCCCTAGTCCACAACCCTAGGCACGCCACTGCCCAGGACATACCGCTACTACCACTCTGACTCTGAGTATTATTTGTATATTAATTAGTTTATTATTATTATTTTCTTTTCTTTTTTTCATTTTGAGCATTTATTCTTTATTCTTACACTGCCCTCTCTTTCTCCTTCTCTTATATCCATCCAAAGGTTGTCTGGCAGAGATCGCTCAGAGCGACAAGACCGCCTTTTGTACTTTTGTAGTTTATAGTATCCCTTTGTATTGTTATAATAAATCAGTGTACAATAAAGATTGAAATAAATAAAATAAAACCCATTTTTATAACACTATATGAATACAAACACCTGGAAATATATATTAATAGATATATACATTTATAAAATATATCTACAACTAGCGGCCCGGCCCAGCTTCGCCCGGGTGCATATAGCTTTCTCTACAATAATATGCACGTATTATACACATAAACCTTCCTCTTGAATCACTCTGACTATTAAAAAAAACCGCATCAAAATCCGTTGCGTATTTTTAAAGATTCAAGCATACAAAAGGACATAGGGACTGAGAAAGCGACTTTGTTTTATACTATATAGTGATAAATACAAACATAAAAAACTTGTATTATAGTTGAAGACACTGCTCTCTATTACCAGTCTTTCATCTGACTTTGGCATTCTTGTTAACTAACATGTTACGTCAGGCCACCGAAGCGGTTAAGTTACCGTAATGCCCCGAATTTTTTTTAATTTATTATCATATTGACTGCAACACCAAGAAATACACCACAGAAACCTCTCAAATCGTCGCTCTTCCGTGCACTCACAGTATCAAACACCCCGCTGATTTATATATTTATGTACCCGGGACATTTTACCGCCTCGGAAGTCCACGTTATGATAAATAGCCGTAGACGCCATAATTTCAACAACGCCGCCTCTCGCCCGTTAATTGGCACTAAATTCAACAACTTGCAGTATTTATTTTGACAAAGTTACCGCATTATTGGGTGAAATATGGCCTAAATACGCCCCATTGATTGAGGTGTTACACTGAAATCGGGGAAGAAAAGCTATGTGTAATGGTTTCTTAGATTTACTCGAATGTTACACAAATAAGGTTAGTTGAATTGTACCAGTCACTGAGCGGTTGATTTATACCTCAGTCCGCAAGTCAAGTTGCTCTTTTCAGAACCAGTATGCATACATATGTGATCTTTAAACCCAATCATATGCGATTATTTTGATATTCCACACGGCCCGTTGGCTATGTCAGTGACTTAATTTTTCTAGCAGATCTCTATAATACTACATTTACTTTATCTAATATACATGTTTGTTTGTCCCACAGAGTAATGGCAACAACTACATGTCAGGCGAGCCGCGGCGCAAGCGCGAGCTGCCCGCGCGGCCTAACCACATACTGCTCTACACCATCATCAACCCGGCCTATCCCATCACTGTGGTGAGTACGCATGCACATAAATTGCACTTAATTTGTACCGATTATTTTAGGCTTAGTGTTGCCCAAATCGGTGTAGTGACTACTGAGTTCACGTGCACTCAGATTGCACTTGATTTGCACCGGTTATGTACGGGTTAATGTCGCCTCCATGGGCCTTATTAATAAGCTCGCATGAGCGAGAGGTTAAAGTTTAGCCCAAAACTTTAAAATTGACTAATTTATTTTGACCGTTCTTTTTACTTTTAAAATCAGTGGATTGCATTTACAGGATTATCATGTTAGGCTGAAGAATATGGATTTTTATTAATATAGATTGAAATAATAGATTGAATTCTCTAGCCCAATGCCTAAACTTAATCCTTCGCTCATCCGAGTTTATTAATGAGGCCCCATAAGTTTGGTGACTACTGAGTACACGAGCATTGTAATATAACTACTGAGTGCACGCGTACTTAGATTGCACCAAATTTGTATGCATTATGTACGATTTAATGTCGCCATGTGGCTACTGAGTTCACGAGCACTTAAATTGCATTAAATTTATAAGAGAGACAATGTGACTACTTAGTACACACGCACTTAGATTGCACTTGATTACAACTTATGTCTCTGTTCTATTAGAGTAAGTTGATCAAACTCTAATGATATTTTCCATAACTTGATATTGCCTGAATTTTCGCATCTGTATTAGAGCCATAACTATAAATTGTATGTATCTAATATGGGATCTCTGAACTTTGTCGTTTCCAACAAGTTGGTGGGTAAATCTCTTGGGAATTTCTATGTAATGTTAAGAAGTAGATATCTTATTTAGGTTAACGTTCTTGCATTTGCAGTTTGGCTGGTCTATCATATTATGCATTCTATTTCATAAAATTGCAAGTATTCGCTTACTAACATGAGGAAATTTTCATTAATAAATATATTTCCATTTATGTGCGAACTGTTTTATACAATCAAAATAGCAAGTCAGTAGGAGCACCTCTCCCTTTTGGGGAAAAAACCGTGAATTTATGTATGTATGTAAATGTATTTTAAATCTGATAATAATATATCTAAATCGTTGGCTTTTACAATTATTTTTTGTCGTAATCGTCTCTATCAGTGCGTTAAGTTGCCATTCAATCTTATAAGGGTGCTAAATTAAACCCTCAATTAATACACCAACTTACAACTATCGTTCAATTGACAACCAAACGGTTAAATCAACTTCAAAGAGTCTCAACTGGGCTCAAAAGCGGGCTCAATGCGGTGAATACGCAGCGATTTGGCCGCATCTAGACTCAAGTGACTCCGAAACGGAACGTAATGAGTCGCGCAGGCAACAGGTCTGTAGTTGTACTACTGGTATGACACGGTTCTTTATTAGTTTTTTATGCTTGTACTGCTAGCTTTACTGTTTTGACGTGACAACGTCTTAAATTAGGTTGCGGCTGGGAGTCACTTATGAAAAAGTGTAACGCCCGGTAACGTTACGATGAGTCACCGAACGAGAGAGAGGCCCGCCGAATGCCTTGCGTCTCTCTCCCACTCAATTTAATTATATTTTTTTTCAGTTTCACCCACTTTTTCCAAAATTGTCCCATAGCCCCCCCCCCCTGCCTTCCCCCACCCTTATTCCGAAATAGTGCCTATTAGCCTCCCCACGAAACCTACCCCCCCCCCCTCCCCTACCCCCACCCCGAAAATTTACCTCACCCCCCCAATCCTATCTCGGCCAACATAGGTCGTAGACCCACCGAGTTTGGTATCCTCGGAACCGTCTTGGTGAGGGCTACAAATTGACCCCGCCAGAAATCCCAAATTACGCAAAAAATTACCCCCCCCAAAAAAAAATATTTTACCTCCAAAACAATTAATTTAAGTTAGCCTCCCCACGAAACCTTCCTCCCCCCCCCCCTCCCTTACCCCCACCCCGAAAATTTACCTCACCCCCCCAATCCTATCTCGGCCAATATAGATCGTAGACCCACCGAGTTTGGTATCCTCGGAACCGTCTTGGTGAGGGCTACAAATTGACCCCGCCAGAAATCCCAAATTACGCAAAAAATTACCCCCCCAAAAAAAAATATTTTACCTCCAAAAAATTTATTGACGTGACAACGTCTTAAATTAGGTTGCGGCTGGGAGTCACTTATGAAAAAGTGTAACGCCCGGTAACGTTACGATGAGTCACCGAACGAGAGAGAGGCCCGCCGAATGCCTTGCGTCTCTCTCCCACTCAACTATGATCGGTCTGCCGCGCGCGCAGCACTAGAGAATTAGGCGCATTGAATCGGCGCATGCTTGTGTCTCTGTCTTTGTCTTTCTCGAACGTTCTTGGCGTTGGAAAAACAAGAAAGCGTCACAATACAAGTTCACACGTGTGGTTAAAGTATCGTCAGCTGTGTCTGTAGTGAAAATATGGAGTGCTTAGATTCGTCATTACATGTACAATGTTTTTTGTTTAAATTTTTATTGTACACATTAAAAAGAATTATATTATACAGCAACAAAAAAGTTAAAAAAGTCGGTCTTGAGCAATGTCTTAGAGACAACCATGGATGGTATCTCATATGTGAGAGGCCGTCTGGGTACGTATCACCGCAATGTCTATTTCTCCAGCCAAACAGATAAATGCACTGTTGTATTTCGGTTTGAAGGATATTGTAGCCAGAGTAACTACTGGGCATATTGAGACTTAAGATCTTATGTCTCAGGATGGGGAGCGCAGTGAATAGACAATCATTGCTTTGTAATTCAAGATGTTTGGTTTTAGTTCTGTCCATGAGCGGTCGTAACGTTTACCATCAGGCGAACTGCATTCTCGTCTCGCCATTCATTGAAATAAAAAATGAATATAAATAAAACTTGTTACCAAGATTAGAAAATAACTTCAAATAAATTTATTGCGTAAACTGCCTAACCGTATCCTTTAGGCAAATAAAAAACTTTAGGTTTCCCGACTCGCACCGCAATTATTACGAAACTTCACAAATCCATCAGAAAACGTGCCCGAACTTATCCAAAGAGAAATATTATTTCGTAACCCGAAAACAAACTTTGCGAATATACACGAATAAATACGCAAAGATCCGAAATCCGACAATCGTCACGTAAAATTTGATAGGTCCGCCGAACTTACAGCCACTTATCCGAAACATCAAACGTTACGCCGACGACGTTCGGATATATCCGCCGATAACCGCAGATCCGCATAAAAAGCGATTACGGTAACGATTCAACTTCAAAGGAGAGAAGGTTGTGAAGACATAGGGGTAAGAGGGAGGGGGTATATCTGTCGAAGACTCAAGCCACCCTTTTCGACATTAAAAGTGAAAGTTACAAATAGGCTTAGGTGAGATAAATATGTGGCGAAAGATCTTTTTTCATACATATATACTACGTAGTAAAAAACAAAGTCGCCTTCCACTGTCTGTATGTCGCTATGTATGCTTAGATTTTTAAAACTACGCAACGGATTTTGATGCTTTTTTTAAGATAGATTGATTCAAGAGGAAGGTTTATATGTTTCATAGATAAATATTTTTGTCTGTATCGTCTCATACACGTCCCACTGCAGGGTACAGGCCTCTTCCACAATCGAGAGTACGATTGAAAGTGATTTGACCATATGGTCCACCACGCTCTGGTTTATTGCTGGTTGCCGGAATTTACATATAGTAATTCTTATAAATCGCTATGGACTATAGAACGCCCTCTCTTTTTTCCTTCTATTATGGTACCCGATAAGAGATTCCAATCAGCGATAGGGCCATCATTTGTAATCTGATGTAATTTAAATTGTTTTATCGTTAAAATTTCTGGATGTACACAAATAATAAAATAAATAAATAACAATAAGAACCTACATGTTCTTAGTCCAAATCCCGTTTCACAATGCACAAAGCCATAACAACGTACAACAAACGCATCGCAAATCTAATACAACTTTGACCATGCAACATTGTGGCGGCACGCGAGGAGTTTTATCGCGCTCGCCATCCATTGAATTTTCATTGCGCGTGAAATTTGACCGAGCTTCCACATACGCCGCAATGTATACGTCCCGATGTTTGTTTACTAATACTTGTTTGCGAGCTGGTTGCGGGGTTCTTTGTTGTTTGAAGATGGAATGAACGTTCAGGTTAGGTTGAAGATTTCAAATATATGGGATGTAAAAGTGTTTGCAGTTTCAAATAGATATTGTTTCGATTTTGCTCAAAGCTAATTTTAATAAAAGAAGGTTGTGTACCGCGACGATCAGGATTCTGTTATCTGTTCGGGAAATCAAATTTCTGTTTCAAAAATTCTATGTAATATCTTTTATTATAGTTTATATAGAAAAGTTCGATACGCTTCTGTTCTCTCATATTTTACAACGGAAATAAACGAGAATTACAATCAATTAACACACCACACAGCATTTCAAAATTACCATATAAACATGATGTATTTATGCAAATTTGCAAAACCTCATGCATGCACTGCCTTCAAGAAACTTCCACGCCGCAAGTCTCCAAATTAAGTACATTTTGAAAGTCTTGAGCAAGTCTTAAACCTTTAATTGATGGAGTGCTCGTTACGACACCGAAAGGCCGATCTGTCATGCAAGAAGTTTTGTGGAGGGGGAAATTACCTCCCCGTCACCCCCTTCCCCTTTCCTCTTCTCCACCTCCCCCCTACCCCCGTGTTAATAGCGCGATGCTAATCGATCATCTGGTGACTTACGATGCGTGGGTAGATGTAGATTTTAAAACGCGTGAAGTTTGCGTCGATGTGCTTGATCAATCATCTATCAACTAAGTGATCGTGTGGGTTGGAAAATGTTTGGCGTTAGTGCGTCGGGTTGGTTAAATTTTGATATGGGGTGATGGGTATAATTGAATCAATTTTGTTTAATATATTGTAATCCATCCACTGTTATTAAACTAAGTGAAATTTAGGTGCGTTTTATATTTTCTAAAATAAACGATCGAAATTTAATGTATCCCTAAATACTTTTATTTCGAAGATTATAGCGTAAAATATGTAAAAATTATACTTGTAATAGTTAAAAAAATATAGTTTTATATTAATGTGTAACATTCCCGTAAATCTAAGATACCATTATTAAAATTATAAGTTTTTAAATCAAGCCAAAAGTCGACAAAACTCCATAAACAATTCAAATAAAGGCGTGATATAAGCAAAAGTTATCAAATCAAGAGTATTACAACGCTAATACGAGTTTGAGTGGAGCAGTCACGTCGTTTCACAGGCATCGACATAATCTCATCGAGCATTCATAAAAGAAACGTTTGCTGGCGTCGGAGAGATGCAAATCCTACCATATTTTAGGATCTGATTTCTTACCTAAATATGCTGTTCTTTTATAAATATGACAGTAAAAATCATTTCACTAATACAGTTTCCAAAAAATCTAAGTGATTTTAAGTGAGTCTGGAATTTGTGCCCGATATGTATCATCATCATCATTGAGCTAATTTATCATTCCCCTATCACATTATGTCATGGAACGGACAAGGCGAAACGTGGATGTCGGGGTGGCAACTCTGCCTACCCCTTCTAGAAAAAGGCGCGAGTTTATGTATATGTATGTATGTAAAGATTTAGAGCGATCTTGTTTCCAACCCACACCGAAATTAATCATATCAGAACGCAGTAAATTACTTTATGCATTCTCCATTACAAAGCGACATACGAAATCTTAAAACTAGATAGGTAAAAATATCTGACCATTATATAGTTTCATAACACGAATGGCACTAGATGCAGCGTTATTACAAAGTGTTCGCGGAAACTCAATATGTTAAGTTAATCTTTTGTCAGCATCCATTCCTGAGTTACATGTTACTTTTTACTGAGTCTTGAGACTTACAAACAACTGCTTCGTAACAGGGGCGGATTGAGGGTGAATATTGGTGGGGGGCTGTGTAATAAGTTTTAAATGAAAGTATGACAAAATGTATGTCATTCTTGTGTCATTCACAGTTTGTATGGATAGCCTGAATGACTGTGGATTAGCGGATTTATATTTTTTTATTATTCGTATGACAGACAAGCTATGAAAAAGTATTATTTGTTTAGTCTATCATCATAAATTTAATCTTTAAACATAATAATGTTTAAAGATTAAAACTATTAATACAATATCTAAAAAAAACTCGACATATAAATAAAATAAATTTAGTCCTAGAGGGGTGAATCCCCATGAAATCTACCTCAATCCATCCCTGCATCTCGCTAGGTGAAACTTTTATAGAGCCGGGCGGCGTCTTGGCAGATTCATTTGATTTGTTCCCAAGTGTTTGCAGCGGGACGTAACAAATGATAGCTTACGAGTACATGTTTGTGCAGCGTGTTTTCTTATTGTAGATAGATTAATGCAGACGTTGATTCTTATAATAATAATTGATATTTTATTTGTTAGGCCTGAAGTACCAGAGCCACACTTATTATTATATGAATTTTCGTCTCAACTACCCTGTTTTCTTCTATTGTAATCCACTGACTCGTTTTTGGTTGACTGGACCGCCCGTTGTTTAGTTATTTGTAAACTATAATTTATTTTTCCTGTGCTTCTTTTGTACTTTTGATATTCAATAAAGTGCTGTTAATCTGTGCCTAATAGTTTTTTGTAACGTTAAATTAAGTTGATAACACATATAAATATTTTGTATGATATATCGTTGTCTTTTGATGGACTAATGGATAGAAGATTATTAAAAATAAGTTAAATTATCAACGCCTAATCCAAATTAATTCACACCAGAGAAAGAAATAATAGCGAGTGAATAACACCACTCACCATCAACATTTTATCATTTATTGAAAATAGTATTTTGATCTGTTTTAAGAAGCGCATGTTGTGCAAAATACCTTTTTACAATAGACTCCTATGGCGTAAGTCTTTATTTTTACACTGACCAAAACAATACATATGATTTAACAAAGGTGTGTAGGGAAACACTTAACAACAGTAAAACCCGACAGAGCGAGACAAAAGCCAACGTTTCCTTGTCGCCGACATTGTTCCTACGTTGCGTTGTCGCCTCGACATATCGGCCGCATGTGCGAAATGTTGCTATGGAATTTTCTCGATATATTATTATTAATTGCCTTTATCTTGATAAGGGATGGGGAAAAGAATGAAGGGAAAATCGTAATTTATGTGAGGTATTTGTTGCTTGTAATTAATGATGGTAGTAATAATTCATTGAGGATTTAATATATTATGCTGTGGGGATCAGATGGAGAAATTGATGGTCAAGCGTTGAAACACTGGGGATATTACATACATTTGAAGTAAAGTGTGAAATGCTTCTCTATTTTTAACCAAAGGAAGCCTCCTGAATAAAGACCTCCCCCATGGGTGTCTAAAATTGCAATCCGATCTAATACGAATATACAACCAGTTAGTTTGAAACTAATCTCACATTGAAGGGTTTCGCGTGAACTTATTAATCGGGGGTAGATTTCACTCGGCGAAGTGAAAACATAACTTTGGTGTTAGAAAAGAATATTAATAACCCGAAAATATAAGGAAGTTAAACGACCTACTGGCAAAATTCACCGAAATAGCCACTAGAACAAAAAGACGACCATAAAACCACATTAAAATAAAAACGCCTTCCAAATGCATTCCAATTTAAAATTCTTTTAAATAGGAAACAAAGCGCCTTTATCTGATAATAAGAGATAAGACGCAAGAACACGCCATTGTTTTTGTCCTGTGTCGTTGCCAAGTGCAGTAATATATCACTAGCGTAGATGTGTGCCATTACACGGATTAAACAATTAGTTTGTATACGACACGGTTTAGTTCTTCGAATTTCATTGGTTTTCTAAAAGAAAAAATAGAATTCCTAAATATGGTAGAGGAACTATTTTCCATTGTAATGAATGGCGAGACGAGCATGCCATTTGTATCATGGTAAGCGATACGAACGCTCATGGACAGTGGCAAAACCAAACACCATGAATTACAAAACAATGCTTGACATTTCATTGCGCTCGCCTTCCTGAAACATAAGATGTGGGTCTCAATATGTTCAGTAGTTACTCTGGCTACAATGTATGTACTTCAAACTGGAACAAAGAAATGCATTTTCACTGCTGTTAAGCGCGAGAAACAGACATCTAAATCTAAACTTAGTATTATGAATTTGGAGTAGAATACTGTCTTTAAACTACAAGGAAGGAAATTTGAGGCGCTTTTTGCTCTTTTTTTTCTTTCTTTTTTTGGGATAAACGGCGTCCCACATAATATCTTTCATAGTCACCTGGAGGTTTTAATTAGTCTGCCGGTTTAAAATGGTATGGAATTGAGGTACAATACAGGTTTGAAAGGCCAATGACACATCAAGCTTTCCTAGGAGTGTTGGAAAGAAGAAAATCTTAAAATCCAGTCGTAAGTGACTTGGAAGGTATTATAGGTCAACTGCATCTTTCCCTCTATTTCTATATTGTGCCGTTTCCCCTTTAAGTTTATTTTATATTACACTACAACTAAAATATATATTATAGTAATACTGCTGACCCAGATTTAAAGCCATACACGATCTTCAAAATTTACAACGTCTAGTATCATTTTGGTGGGAATGTTGCCATATTCTTTGTAAACTCGACCCGTATAATAAGTTTTATGGTTGTATGGTTTTTAACAAATATTCGCAGTTGAGCTTAATACCGAAAACACTTTATATCAGGTAATAAATTTCAAAAAGAAGGCAACACGCCAATTTTTGTTTTGTATGTTTTGCGAATTTCGTATCTTGGATTCTGTATGTTCATTTTAGAGTAATGTTATGTTTTATAATTAAATTGAATGTACTATTACTATTCACAGATCTTCTCTATAGTTGAAAAAATCATATTATACTATTACGTTGGTTTAGTAAACTTTATATGCCTTCAAAACTCGTTATCATCTTCCGACCTTTTTCCACTTCTATTTGGGATCGGCTCTCCTAATCGTCCGTCTCCAGAGATCACGGTTTTGAATCATCGTTGGATCGATAGTAACTCTTGCGAGATCTTTCATCTTACATCCATGTCAACAGGGGTCTGCCACGGCTTCTATGGCTTTTACAACTGTTATGAAGAATTCTCGGATATGCAGGTATTTTACGGCCTCTTCCTTTACTGTTAAATTCTGCTTCATAATTGTTTACAGACCTTTCACCTCACTTTGATATACCAATTTTTTGCCTTGATTGGCGATAAATTAGTCATCATCTTATTTTGAGAAATAACCTCATCAAATTGTTTATGCTTCTAGTAGCATTTTGCTTAATACTTCGGGGTACATTCGTGATACACGTGTGCCCTGAACTCAATCTTGCGAGCTATGAATACAATTAATAATAGATAAATCGTTGTTGCCAACCCAGCGACAGGGCACGTATACCAGTTAATGCCGTTAAGTGCCACTAAAACAGTTTTGAGAATCTGTCGAATTTTATTGACGCGTACAATGTGTGGTTCGATACAAACTGGCTGTTTCTATGCGCCCATGTTTATATCTCTTGCGAACGTCGATGTCATGTTAATAAATAGAAATTATGATCTTGGTAACTGCGTGGGTTTGTTGGTTGTCAGATGTCATGATGGGTTAGGGTCTTGATTGAATATAAATCCACTGGATTACTGTTGATTAATTTAATTACACAGAACATTGCAGAGAAACACAGTTGACTCCATGACAGCAGCACACACAAGAGGAAGTAACAAAAACACTAATATCAATGTCTTGACATTGACATTGACATGACGTAAGGATTGCGTTTAGATATTCCAACAGCGATTGCCGAGACTGGGGTTGTTGGTTTGAATCCTAGGATAGCTTATACTTGTCGGAGTAAATATTGGTAGTCATTTACCAAGCATTTCAATGCTGAAGGTAACCGTTGTGAATAAACCGTCATACCACAGGGATTTTAAAAGTTTCTATGGCATGTGAAGTCCCCCAATGCATACTAAAACAGCGTGATGGAGTATGGCCCAACCTCAATCTATCGAATGGTACCTATATAGTTTGTGTGTTATACATGTTTTAAAACACTACATTATTCATTTGCGTTTTCGCAGCCAGAGATATATTATACTACTACTACATAATTTCACTTACATTTCTGGCTTGCATAATGGTTTCTTAGATTTACGCGAATGTTACACATTGAAATAAAACTATTATTTACGGATTTTATCGCGGATTTGGTTTAATTTTACATTTTTTGAGTTCCCGACGTTTCGATTACTTTACAGCTTTCGTGGTCACGGGGCGGACTGAGGTATTTATTAGACGTCCGCTCTGTGACTGTTACAATTCAACTACCCTTATTTTACAATTATTAATTTAAAAATTAATTTAAATAGCTAATCTGTATTTGCGATCCGATCTACGCAGAAGGAGCTCACAGTGTCTTGAGGTCTGGCAGTTGGTCTTTTGGGTTCCGATTTAATTAAATGTAGTATTGGATCCCATGCTTGTGCAAGCTTCAAGCCATCTTCTCTATTGAAATTTGGATGTTTTTTAATTTCAATAGCCTCGCGAAACATCCTGGGCAGGAAACGGTGTTCTTTAGCGAGGACTTGGGGCTGGTCAAAGCGGAGGTAATGCTTGGTGCCTTCTTCTATATGTTCAGCAACTGCAGACTTCGTTGAGCGTCGATGTTTGACGTCAGCTATATGTTAGCTATATGTTAAAATTAAACCAAATCCGCGATAAAATCCGTAAATAATAGTTTTATTTCACTTACATTTCTGTGTCGGCAATTTTGCATTTTCCTTCCCTATTGAAAATATGTTACATGGCGTTTCATACTGCACGTATATGTGTGTTTGTATGTATGAGTGTGTTTGTGTGCGACCACGACACGTCACGGCCCATCGGGCGGCGTGTGCATACCTTGCCGACACAATGCTAGCGGTTGCGGCCGGTGCGATGCGACGTGCCGCAAAACTGGGTTGGAACATGGAACGAATCGGTCAATGTGTGTTACTCATGCTTGTAGTGGTGATGAGATGGGTAGAGGTGCCACCAGTCCTATGTTGTGTTCGTTGTGCTTATTTCAAAGCTGTATATTACTGATATTCACCTGTAGATTTGTTGGCTTAGATTCAGTATTAGTCAATACACCCAACAGTCATACCCGTACAAAAACCTCTCAAAGTAATCAGGGTAAGTATCATAAATCATTACCATTGGGTTTGACTATACCGACTTGTCCCCTGCTAATATATACGGTGTAAATGTTGATCCTACCTACCATCAAATCCATTGTATAAAATCGCGTATCGGGCCAAAAAATTAAACACTCTGAGAAAATTAAAATGCGTTGGATTAGAAACACAGATGGCGCTATTTCGAAACGCTTCCGTCGCGTCTCGTCACTTTCGCGTCCAATCCTACATTCTGTAGCGTACGGCAAACAAATCCACGGGGAAATGTTTTCCGCGTATTTTTCACTGTTTTTTTCGGGAAACTTCAGTGCTAGTTCGTCGAGGGGATTGATGTTTTTTTCTTGTTTTACGTTAATTATCTTACTGGTAACGTGTTTTCACTACCCGCGAACAAAATAACGAAACATTGGTTCTAGATTCGAGATCATAAAGCGGGTTTAGTATGGAAATAATATTGAAGTTTGTAGGGTTAATCATTTTATGAATAAAATGGTATAGTTGTTTTTTATACTGTTAGATAAAATTATCACGTTTCACTGGATACTAAGTCTATGTTAAGTGCAGCACAATCAGCAAACGGAAGGGCAATAACTACAGTCTAATAATCCATTATTTACGTAACAAGTCGTGTAACTTGGGTTTAGATACAAAGATAGCAATCTGGGTAAGTCTCCAAAAATTACGGTTACCTCCGTTCTGTTCTGTTGGTTTTAATGTTACATTTAGTAATACTCGTAAATGAAGCCGTGGAACTGGGCTAGAATTCTAGCGTTTCGGCGGAAATTGAGACTAGATTATAAATAAATAAAATAATAAATAATAACATCCAACAGTCACATACATAGTCCTGACCCCACACTAAGATCGAGTCTTGTGTCGTGGGTATCAGGAACTACGAGAGACTTTTTGGTCTCACAAACACACAGACCCGAAAGAAATATTTGTGGGCCGCACAAACATTTCTCTCAGTGCGGGGATCGAACCCGCGGCCTCTCGTTTCACAGGCGGCGTTTAACCAACTGCGCCACGGAGGCTGTCATATATTATAGTATATGAGAATAAGTTTTATTGGTGTTATGTCTCTTATATGTGAGAGGCCTCCAGTGTAGATACCAGCGGTTTATTTATCCCTCCAAACAGCAGTGTAAATGCACAGTGCTATGTTCAGTATTCCGGTTTGAAATACTTTGTAGCTTGAGTATCTGCTGGACATAATGGGACTTAATATCTTATGTCTCAGTATGACGAGCGCAGTGGAATGACAAGCATTGCTTTGTAATTCATAGTGTTTGATTTTGGTACTGTTCATCAAGGGTTGTATTGCTTACCATCAGGCATATGCCACGTTCATCTCGCCATTCAATGCAATAAAATTGAGTCATATTTTGATTTTTTGTTGATCACCAGTTATAATTGAATGTTTTTACTTTGCAACCATTAATATAATAAAGGATTATCTACATTGCAGTACCAATTGATGCTAAATTCCCATGCCAGCTATTTTCAAAAAAAATCATAATTTACTCGCTCATATTTCCAGAACTTTACAATTGACTTTCAACAGTAACTTCCCTAAGCGATTTAAAACCGTTTAAAACGCCACTGTTATCTTAATAGATTCGGTGTCGACTGACGTCTGAGACTCAATCCATTGCAAGAGTCTTTTGTGACTCGATCGCAGTTCGAATAAGGCGCTTTTGCACCATTGCACGCGAGACTATTGAAGCTCCAGTGAGACGGAGCGGATTTGGCGGTGTTATTCTGTTCGAATGAATGGCAATATTGTTGGTATTTGTAACCTAATAGCGATATTGGATAGGAATCCGCCATAGTAATTCAGATGTGATATGTTTCGGATGAATACTGTGTATGCAATAGAACTGACATATTTCTGTCAACCGGCAAGAGATAACTATCCTGTGTTATGGGTTCTTAGATTTACGTGAATGTTACACATTGAAATAAAACTATTATTTACGGATTTCATCGTGGATTTTGTTTAGCTTATACATTTTTTTACTTCCCGATGTTTCGATTACTTTACAGCTTCCGTTTAGCTTTTTCGAACGACCCGGGAATCGAACTAGAAACCTCAGCTTTGCAATCTTACCGTAGTTAAACTAAGCCACCGACAAAGTCACTTATCAGGTCTTTCCCAGTTCTTAACCCATCTGTACGATTTTTATCGTAGCCTGCAATTCCTACCACAGTGTACTTTAGAAAATAGTTCTCATAGCGGAAAATGAACACTTTCCCCCGCGGATAAACGATTTTCATTTCTCCAAGCTTTTGTATTTTATAAACAGGCTTCTCATCTTTGCATAGGACGAGTCAATATTGTGGTTTGTTTTGACCTCAATTCTCAAAGGGCGCGCGTGTCAAGAAAATACATTGTACTTGTGACCTTTTGTATTGAAGCTATAACTTATTTTTGTAGAGATTATTCGTCGTGTCAAAAGGTCAAATTGAGTAGTAATGAGTTAGCGTTTAGGTGTCCAAATAATTGTCTCGTTTTTAGTATCAAGAAAGTTACAAGTTGGTTTAAATCAGAGCAGTTCATTTATTTAATTTTTTTTTTCTACATTTATAAGTATTATATGTCACACCTTTAGAATTAGAGTGACGTAACAAAAAAATCTTAATTTTTTTGGAAACGTTCATTAAAGATTTCATCATTCATTCATTAAAGAACAAGATTTTTTTTACTTATGGAAGATACATTTAGAAGACCGATTTATAAATCTTTCTGCCTTTCATGCGTCAATAGGTCCTTTTTTAATAACGCGTCAATGGATCATTTTGAGCCAAAATATGATTAAAAGCCAAAATCCATTGTTTTTGGATTAGGTCACTCTAATTCCAAAAGTGCTATATTTACGACTACATACTTAACTGTCGTCCCTACACCGCATTTAGCCATTTAGCGGGCCCTAAATATATTTAGCTGGTCCTAAAATGTTTTAGATGATCGAACATCGCCGAGGTTGTTAAGATTTGGAGATGGTGTTAAGGACTTTTACGGCGTTGCTTTACAGCTGATCTCGGGTTTAATATCCGACATTAAGGATGCATCGTTCACTTATCCGATATTTTGCTTGTTGATGACGTATTTTTTATGATTTAGTATGTTGGATGTGAACTATAATGGCATGTTTGAGGTCGGTGGAATATGTTCTCATTTTTTATAGCGTCCGTTGTTTAAGAAATTAAAATCACGCACACAAAAAAATACCTCGATGGTGTAGTTGTTCTATGGTACGATTGCTATGAGGTTTCAGGTTCGAATCCCAGATAGTTCAAAATTATATGGATTTTTTCTTGATTATCGACCTATAGTTAATATTTGAGCCTGATATGGCGATAGACTCTCCCCCTATCAGATCGTGAGAAGGAACATACGAGTCGAAATGTGGGTGTCCTGGTATCACCTCTGCCTACCCCTTCTGGGAATAAGGCATGGGTTTGTGTATGCATACAATATGTGTAAATAACGTCCACCTTAAAAATATTACATTTTCCAGGCATTATTTCAAACACTAGTTTTGTTTACACGCCGTCGCTATGGCAACGCATAGTACACAGATAGTAGACACTAGTATATATTCTCAGTATTCCTGGTATTTGCCCGCTCATTCCCGAAATTCGTCACGATATTCAAGGAATCTATCGGTATTTCCATGCAAGTTTACAGTTCACAGACTGAATTAACTATTTGTTGTGTGTACTATGATATAAGCTAGCAACTCGGTCAGCGTGGTGGATTATATGGCCTAACCGCTCTCAATCGTACTCTCGATTGTAGAGTAGGCCCGTGCCCTGCAGTGGGACGTATATGGGCTGATACAGAAATATTACATAAGTACATAAACAAACATAAAAGTTATACATAATATGTGACAAGATTTGTAGCGGAGTTATTAAAGAGCCGGCTTTGAAAAGAGAGGTAGCAGGTTCGAACTCAGACTGAGACCAAATGTTTCATGTCTGGATGTTTTTGAGGCCAAATAGTCTTGTAGTTCGTGATAAACGATGTATTATTCTATGTAGAATTTATAAATCATTTTTTGAATCGAAAAACTCTTCAAATACAATTGCCCAACCTGAGATTCGAACCTGGGACATCAATTTTTACAATCCGTATATCCTGCCACTACACTACAGGCTATTGACATAGTTCAATTTTCCCAAACATCCAATAAATTCGAATATTTATTCCTCCTTAACAGCTTCCGCACAATGTTAATAGTTTTATGTAAGTATAGAATCGTTTGGCCATCCCTTAAGATTGGCTGAGGACGTTACTGACCCTTAAAGATAAGACTTAACTGCCCTTAAACACACACGGCGTGAACATAACGCGTCCCTGTGTGTCTTGAGGTCTTTAAAGGGTCCGTGATTGCCTATATACGGATATTGCGAGGGTTTTTAGAGGTATAGGTAGGATTGGAATGCGTGGAGGTTTTCTGTTTCAGGATAAGGACTTGTAAGTGTGGTCCTAGGTGGGTTGAATCAATTGTTAAATTCTGTTGGACTGATTTATGTTGTAAATAAATAAAAGCTTCCCACTCCGATGTCATATGGAGGGGACGTAATACTGTAGATAGATAATTTTACTGTAAGAAGACAGCATTTTGATTTCGAAAACGACATAACATGTCGGGTTCGATTCCCGTTTCAGTCATGCGATTGTTCAAAAATCTTTGAATTGATCAAATTGTTTTCAAAATTAAGATGATGTCTTTTTCAATAAAAATGTCTTGCTACAATATTTAAGATACTTTCTCTCCATTTATCTCGTATTACCTCCAGCATTGAACCAAATGCATCACAGTGTCTGTCAAATTAATAATTGACTTTGCCATTTTATAACAGTAAATACAACGTATCAAATCGGCGACATCTTCGAGACGTTACCCACTCGCTTATCCCGCGGGAGAGGATGTCCGGTGTCGGGACACTTATCTCAGACACCTCCATCTCCCCTCACACCCTCCCAGGGCAAAGGGGAGGAGGAGGAGGGGGGTTACAGAAAGCTGTTTTGTCCCCGGACGGGATCGAACGGTTATCTGCTGCGAAAACGATCGTTGAGAAAGCGGTACAGGATAATATTGTTCTCATAGGTTATGATGTGTGTAGAATGATAAGATGTGAGGGATTTGAGGTTCGTTTTAGGCAATTTTTTGTAGGGTTTATGTAATTTGGTGCTTTGTTATCATAGGTAATTTTTTTATAGTCGCATAGGTTGATGTTAGACAGGTAGCGGATTGTAAAATTGAAAATCTTTTTAAATTATAGTGTAAGAATCCAACCAACAACAGTAGCAAAAAAGAGCTGGGTTTGAAGAAATTTGGTTCCACTATCATGATTCTTGTAGTTTCCGATATCCTCGACAAGAGGAGTGGGACAGTCAATAATTAAAAAAATATAAATGCTCAATCTTTTGGAAGCTGGCAGCACTTCGCAATTTCCCTATGGTCTCTCATATATGTGGCCGCCTCGGGGGGTACCCTTATGTATATTTCTCTCGGCAAATAGCAGTGTAAATTCACTGGACGAAATTAACATTTATGTCTTAGGATGATGAGCACAGTGGATTGCAGAGCATTGCTTTTTAATTCATATGGTTTTGCTACTGTCCATAAGCGATCGTATCGCTTACTACCTGGCGAATGGTATTCTCGTCTCGCTATTCATGGCAATAAAAAAAAAACAAATTAATTTTTAAACAAATCCTGAATCCTTCCTCGATTCGTCCTTCTAGTAGATAGACGCTTCATAATTTCAATCATTGCGCGATCGAACTATACAACGCCATAAGACCTATCCAAATATGCACAAATCAGCATAGTTTATATGCTAATACAGTATTCGCATACAATATCGGCGAAGCTTAATATCGCCAACTAAATTGACATAGCAGAAATTGCATTTGCAATCACGTACTTCTGCCTAGTGGCTACGATTATATCGCGACTCGAATGTTGTATTGAATTCTGTTGGAGATTAGACTACTGTTAAATAATATTGATTGATTATTCATTAATAGAATATGGGTAGATTACAAGAAGAATACTGTAGTGTTGTATCAGCACATAACGTCCCACTGCAGGACACGGGCCTCCTCTATAATCGAGAGTACGACTGTGAGTGGTTACGCCATATAGTCCACCACGCTGGCCTAGTGTGGGTTGGCGGACTTTAAATTCCATAGTATGCAAGTTTCTACAAGAAATATGTTTTTGGAAAAGGCGCAGATAATGTTTATGGTGTGGGAAAAAATCATAAGTTTCTTTTATATTTGTTCGATTTCAAAACTGGTAGGACTTTCATATGTGAGAGGCCGCCTGTGCAAGTACCACCGCAATGTCTAACTACTGTAAGTGCACTGTTGTGTTCTCGTTTGAAGAACATTGTAACCAGTGTAAGTACTGGATATATCGAGGCTTAACATCTTACGTCTCAGGAGGAATGCCAACCAATGGCATGCTCGTCTTGTCATTAACAGGAATAAAAAAACGCTAAAGCGACCAGTTTCGCTGATTGTAAGCTCAAAACAAAGGCTGTCCAATATTACAGAATACATCAAAAACATATTTCCATTCGATACCAGATAGCTAAACAAAGGCAATATTTAGTTCGCAAAAACTATGCGTTTTTGACTGTAACTTTAATGGATTTCCACCATCATAGCGGTTGCTACCTTTGTATATAAAAATATCCAATCACCAATAAAATTGACCGTAGTATTTTTTCCATCTGTATTTTTTTCTATTATTCCGAATGGTTCCTATTATTCTGGATTGTCTCGGTGGCGTAGTTGTACTACGGTATGATTGCAAAGCTGTAGTCTCACGTTTGAATCCCGGGTCTGGTATTGTGATAATGGATTTTTTCATTCATTATCAGCCCTGAGTTAGGAATTTATACCCGATATGGGGATAGTGGGATGGGACATACAAGGCGAAATATAGGTGCACCTCTGCCTACCTCTTACAGGAAAAAGGCGTGATTATATGTATGCATACTTCCTATTATTCCAACAGCGGTATAACCAAATTGTACGGAAAGTCAAATCGACACACCTCGACTTTAACCCGCCACCGTCCATTCCGGAGCACCGGTCATTCCGGCTAAACCGATGATTATTATTAACAGCACCGTTGCGGTGTATCTAACTCGCGCAGGTGTCGGTAAATTGGCGGCGCCGGGACAATACCGGATTATCCGGTGCATGATAGCCGGCCACTCCGGTGGACGATAGCCGGCTAGTCCGGAGAGCGGCGCGCGTCCGGCCGAACCGGTGGGACGGTTTGTTATACATATAGTTGATGGTGCTACGGGTCCTAGATGTTGTTGGTATGATCTGAGATGTTGATATGGGAGTGTTTTGTTGATCAATTATGAATATTTTTATAATGGAAAGAGGCAAGATACTGTACTAAGTTACTGTATAACAATTATCTGTCATTTTTTTCTATTTAAGTGGCTAAAAGAAGTTACAACATTCACCTGATTTATGTTGGTTATTTAAATTCTTTTGAGATTTGAAACCTCATTAAAGAAAAACAAGTAATTGCAATAAAAATCATACCTGGATATAATGATTTGTTCTAAAGCTACACAAGCGGAGCAACGCGTAAATGCTAGTTACTAATAAAAGTATCACAAATTCAAATTACCTACCTGTATCGATTAACCAGTCGCCAATATGTGACCTTCATCTATTTAAATATAAGATCAGGGTGCCCACTGACGGCTATTTACAACCCCGTGTGAAAGGGTTGACACCCTTCACCCTCCGAAATCCGAAATTCAATAGATAATCCCCCAAAATACGTATTGTGTACGTATGTTCAATTTGTGGAATCAGGTGTGGTGAGAAGAAAGTATAGGTTATATATACACGATAATTCATAATAAGTTCTATTGTATTTCGGTTGTTACGATTATAACGCTGAGGTCTAGGGTTGGAACCTCGGGTCGGGCAAAGCGATTGTAGTTTGATGTAGAAAATGTTTTTTACTGCAAACTTTTAATAATTGCACAAGATTTTCTTTGATAAAGTCCATTCACATCACTCAAATGAAATTTCACACAATATTCCAAATTTCCGAAAGTTTTTGTAGGTTGAAGTATATTGTAGCCAGAGAAACAACAGGACATATTGAGACTTAATTTTTTCTTTATCTTATGTCTCAGGATGGCGAGCGCAGTGGAATGCCAAGCATTGATTATAATTATTCAAGGTGTTGTTTGGTTATGCTACATACTGTATCAGCCCATAAACGTCCCACTGCAGGGCACGAGCCTCCTCTAGAATAGAAAGTACGATTGAGAGTGGTTAGGCCATATAGTCCACCACGCTGGCCTAATGCGGGTTGGTGGACTTAAGTACATACCATAGCAATTCTTATAAATCGCTGTAGTATGCAGGTTTCCTCACGCTGTTTTCCTTCACCGTTTTAGTTTGTGGTCATTGACTATCAATACACACATGACTCCGGAAAGTCAGAGGTGTGCCCTGGGATTCGAACCCGTGACTACCGTGAACATGTTGGCAGCCGCGTCTGGTCTGTTTACCAACAAGCCACCACGCACTTACAATAATTATGCTACATAAATTCATAGAATATTTTTTTCAATACTTAAATATACTGGGTATCTCAAGACTGCTACCGAAAACGAAGCTGGGTGGTAGTTTTAGTGACTACAAACACAATGCAACTAAAAATTTCGCAAAGAAACGCGACAATTATTTTTTATTATTTTTTAAATCTCGTCATTTTTGGGTGGTAAATCCATAGTTTTTGCTAAAAAATAATTTTAGCTCTTTTATGCCTTAGAGTATTTATAAATAAAAGGGTATACACTATTATTTTAGGAAAATAATGTATTTACCACCCAAATATAGCCATTGAAAAAAATAAAAAGAAAAAAATTTTAGCTATTTTTTGCAACTTTTTCTGTTGTATTGTGTCTGAAGTCGCTTAAACTACCACCCGGCTTCGTTTTCGGTAGCAGTCTTGATATACCCTGTATTTAGTGTCAACTGCCTTATTCAAAGATATTTAATATCACCTAAACAGTTCCTCAATAAAGCTTTTAAGAATAAAACCCACACTCAACGCGGCATTGATAATCCAAAACTGCAACAACAACGTTTCGCAGTCACCGTCACATCTAAACCAACAGAAACACTGGACATTACGCACACAGGCTGACTCTAAGCTTGCTTAATTAACCGGACTGAACAAATGAGACAAAACTTCTGATGGATTAAGCATTCAAAGTGGGGCGAGTGAATTCCGCCCTTGTCGTTAAACATATCGGGCGGAAAAAAAGTCGGAAGAAGGGAGGGGGAAAACTTTTTTTATGCTCTGTATCGGAGACGAGGATACCGTTCGTCTAATGGTAAGCGTTACGACCGCTCATGGACAGTAGCGGAACCAAACAATACCATGAATTACAAACCAATGCATTCCACTGCGCTCGCCATCCTGAGACATAACATGTTAAGTGTCAATATGGCCAGTAGTTGCTCTGGCTACTGTGTCCGCCAAACCGGTACACAAAGGTGGTACCTACCTAGGCGGCCTCTCACACATGAGAGATCTACCTCCAGTACTTATTTGATTAGTGTAAGTTATTGTTCATTGATAAATCAGTCCTATATAAACTCGCGTAAGTGTCCTTTCACCTCGACTTCAATATAAAATAATTATGTGCGTATAAACTTAAATAGATATCGAGTTCTGATTGAAACTACGTTTTATTTAAAGCTATTTCTTGCAATTCAGTTATTGATTTTCAACAATAAATACTATATTTCTTAAAGTGACAGCTCCATAATACATATTTTACTGAGATATAAAATATTTAAGATATACGGCCAAGACGGTGCCAATTTTAAAGACAACTAATATTTGGTGATACGAAAGAGTATTATTTACCGTGTGCAGTATTTGGACATGTGGAGATTGGCGAGAAGCCCAATGGTATTACACTGATTTCTGTTAGAAAAAAAGGGTATCGAATTATTAATCTGTAATTTCGGAAATGGGTTCTTATACTTACGCGTTCTTAATTGTTATGGATATTAAATTGATCATGAAAACGGTAAGTTATTTGGAATGTTGGGAATTTAATAAATGTTAAATTTTACCATAACCGCGATAGAATTCTTAAAAACATTGTTTTGTTTCAATCCGTAATTCCCGGCTTGTATAGTTAGGTTGAAATATATTTGTTTTTAGCATAAGATAGGCATTATTATGTACGTGGTAGAGCTTTGATATAGTTCGTATTACAAAAATTCATTGATAAATAACTGCTTTACTGTTTGCTCCTCATTTGATGGCTGAGTTTGTTGATGGGATAAAATATAATATGTTTAAATTTAACCTAATAGCAAAAATCCTACAGGTTGGTGGGAAATCTGTTAAAGTTACTAGCAATTGTGTCTGGTTTCGTGTATTCAATCACCCTGTGTATATCCTCTTTAAATAAGGTGATAGATACTAAATGCATTGTATCCACAATAAAATTTAAGTACAAAAAAATCTAAACAAATTAGACACCCCATAACCATTAACTAAGCGCATATTTAACAGCTACAAAATTAAGAGACAAATTAAAATATCCCGATGTAAATTTAAAATACCGTAAAATGTTTTACGACGTTGTTCCGCGGCAGTAAAACGCTCGCGCTTGTCGCGTGGACGTTGCACTAATGTTTTTTTTATGATTTTGTCTTTATTGTCGTGAAATGTAAACAGTTTTTAGTATATTGTAGGTTTTTTGTTTTATTATTGAAATATAATGTGAAATAAAATAAAAATGTTTGTAAGTGTTAATTACATGTTAAGTTGGGACAGTGACCACAGTTTAAGATGGTTGATAATTATCCATCAGTGTTTAGATTTTAACTAAAACACTAAAACGGTGAAGGAAAACATCGTGAGGAAACCTGCATACCATAGCGATTTTTAAAAAAATTCTATGGTATGTAAGTCCGCCAACCCGCACTAGGCCAGCGTGGTGGACTATATGGCCTAACCACTCTCAATCGTACTGTCGATTGTAGAGGAGGCCCGTGCCCTGCAGTGGGACGTATATGGGCTGATACAGAGACAGTTTAGATTTTATAGATGTGACTGGGTCTGTATCAGCCCATATACGAACCACTGCAGGGCACGGGCCTCCTCTGCAATTGAGAGTACAATTGAGGGGGGTTAGTGTATATGGTCCACTACGTTGGCCTAATGCGGGTTGGCGGACTTTACATACCATAGAAATTGTTACAAATGGCTTTCTTACTTTAAGAGCTGATATTTTATTTAGATTCACTGAAAATATCATAAAATACATTACAATCACATAATCATTCTACTATGACAAAAGACCAAAATAACTCACCAGGTTTTAATTAATGACGTCACATTCCATCACGTCCCATTCCAGCCATGTCATTTGCAGCCAAATGATACGAAAGCTTAAGAATTAAACTCACCGTCCGGTAATTTATTCAAACATAACATTGTAAAATGGGTTGATAAGAAAAATAACACCCGAACCCAGGGGAGACTTGCCAAGAAATGTGTTTAATTAAATTCTATAAAAGAGGGGGGAGGGGGGAGGCGACAAGAAAAACCGCCGCGTCTACAGGACTAACGAAACAATGAGGTGGGCCAAGATGTGAGAGGTAGCGGAGGACTTGGAGATAATGCTGCCTACCTGCTCACAACTGGATGTCCATTTATATAGTAATATGTCATTCTGGATGGCACGAGCCTCTTCTAGAATTAAGAGAAGTTAAGCTCTTCGCCTTAGTGTGGTTTTGCCGACTTCATGTACCATAGAATTTCTTGTAAATCTTTATGATAAAGGTTGGAACCATGTTTTCTCTCATCAAACAACAACACATTTTAGTAATTATTACAGAACAAATAAATAATATTGTATTATTGCTTCTAAACGAGCTTCATCATCATCAGTACGTTATTAGTCACCAGTTATGATATAAAATAACAGTTTTACTGTAACATTTTCAAATATCATGTTTATTACTTTTTTACACCTTTTATCATATGCATCAAATTTCAATTCTGTCGGTCTTTTGTAACTAATCCTAGATTTTAAAGTTCCATCTTCAACTGTTGTCACTTCTTCACCTTTGCAATCAGCCCGCCGTAATCTCGTACCCCGGACATCTCAAGCATTATCAGGCTCAAATTGGAAGAAAGCAATTAGTTGCGGACTCGCCCGGCCACAAATAACAGGAGACGTTTATACGTTTTAAACTTTAGATAATTTCGCTTGGATTTTTCACCTGAGTTCTTTTAGTTGCAGTTGCAGTTGTTTTGTTGAGAAGATAATGCTAGTGCAATGTAATCCTAATACATTGTCCACGGTTATATCTTTCCACCATTGCATTGTGTGTTATTTGTACCGATAAAATTATACCTAATTTATTTATTTATTTTTACACTTTGTACAATTTAAATATTAATAGTACAGGCGTACTTAATGCTTAATGACATTTTCTACCAGTGGACCGGACCTTAAGGTAATGCTGAGGGACGGAGGCAGGTTTATAATAATGAAGAGTAACGCAGAAAATAAATCAATTAAAAAAATAAGATAATATAACATACAGATGAGAGTGCTGTATGTATGCTGCCATATTTATACCGGGTATCTCAAGACTGCTACCGAAAACGAAGCCGGGTGGTAGTTTTAGTGGCTACAAACACAATGCAACTAAAATTTTCGCATAGAAACACGACAATTATTTTTTATGATTTTTTAAATATCGTCATTTTTGGGTGGTAAATCCATAGTTTTTGCTAAAATAATTATTTAAACTCTCTTATATCTTAGAGTATTTATAAATTAAAGGGTATACACTATTATTTTAGGAAAAAAATTATTTACCACCAAAATATGGCAATATGAAAAAAAATTAAAAAAAAAAATTGTCGCTTATTTTTGCAACTTTTTCTGTTGCATTGTGTCTGAAGTCGCTTAAACTACCACCCGGCTTCGTTTTCGGTAGCAGTCTTGATATACCCTGTATGACTATTGAGATAGATGCTACATACATACATACATATGTATAGAACTATATGGTGTTTTGAAAATCTTATAAGTAATGTTGGTCCGATATCTACGATACAAACCAATTTATTTTATTGTGAAAATTTTTGTCTGCCAATGTTATATGTATTTATTGTTGTAAATTAATCGAATACAAATGTATTAATTTTCATATGTTTTGTTTCAGGTAAGTCAAAAGCAACTACTAATTAGTGGAGTCAATATTTACTTTGTCAAGTAAGTTTGGTTATGGCTGACGTAATAATTTAGCCCGGCATCTCCAGGGGTATGTATTTGAAATTATTACTTAATATTTTACATACGACTTTGTTCTTCGGACCTTATGCGAGCGATGGTGGAAGGTATCTCATATGTAAAAGGCTGCCTGGGTGGGTTCCACCGCAATGTCTTTTTCTCCCGCCAGAATAACTACTGGACATAATTGAGACTGAACATCTTATGTCTCAGGAAGGCGAGCGCGAGTGGAACGCCAAGCATAGCTTTGTAATTCAAAGTGTTTGGTTTTGCTACTGTTCATGAGCCGTCGTATCGCTTATCATCAGGCGAAATGCATGCTCGTCTCGCTATTCATTGCAAAAATAGTACTCGTATAAGAGATGCGGTGAGTCAGCACGCATTTCTCAGCTGAACAGCGGGTAAACTAATAAAACCCGCCAAACTTCACGTATACTTACACGCAAACACTCGATACTCTATGCGGCTTCTTGCTTCTTGGGTGAGATACACAAGACTGGAGAGGACGGTGAGCGAGGTGAAATAAAGTACGTTATATTTGAATTATGCTATGATATTGTATGTGCTCAAAAATATAGTTTTATGTATTTTAGAATCTTAATAGCGCGTTGGAAGAACTGTTTCTGGGATTAGACTCAGTACAGCGCGAGCGTATGTTACAAATAAGCTAAGGAATAGTTTCCCAATTTTGTGCAATCATATTTATATTGTGCTTAAAAATTAGGGCCTAATTCATAGACAGTTTTAAAACCGAAAACCGTTATCGAATGTTGTGTCCTTTTTGGTCGACTTGTCAAGAAAAAAAAACATTCGATATGTAACATGGGTTTTAAAACTGTTAAGAATTAGGCCGTTAATGTTTACAAAGCGGCTTATCACTGCCTTTTAAAATGACAATATAAATATTCCATCATTACAAAAATGTAATAGTTCCTTGTACAAATATTTCATTCTAAAAATTACCACATAAATCTAAAAAGTATGCCAACAAGCTCGTCAAACTAGCACACACTGTATATCGCGTATGTTAAGAAACCACGGTAACTGTGTGTTTAATTTAGAATTCTTAGCGCACTCCCGGCCGCTTGCGTTGGGAGATAATTTTAATTACGACGAGAGAACGCGATAAATCAGCAATGCGTGCCCTACAGCCTTTAGGGTAAGGGGAGGGGGTAAAAGGGGAGGTGTATATAGAAATATGTGTAAGAAATAAACTTTGACGTCCTCCGTGGCGCTATTAGGTGATGTATAACTGTGAGATGAGAGTGGAGTCAAATGTTTGTGTGGGTCACAAATATTTGGTTTGGATGTGGTCGTTATAAAGACAAATAGTCCGTCTTAGCTTGTAGTATCTGGTATCTTGGTATAGAGTTAGTGTCTTCATATGAGATAAGGTTTAGGTGTGTGATTTTTAGGTGTATTTGTGACAAATATGCACCGATACAGTAACCTTACAACTAGCAATATCAAAAATTGGCAAATAGAAGTGACAGTGGACCGGGCACATAGCACAAAGAACTGATGGCCGATGGGGCTCTAGTGAAGTAGAGGGTCGGACGTCCACGTGCAAGCTGGACAGACGGACTGGTTAAGGTAGCAGGAAATCACTGGATGCAGGCCGTTTCCAACAGGTCCATATTGGAGATCATGAGAGGCCTATTTTCAACATTGGACCTCCTGTGGCTCAAAGGAGAGAGGGTTATATCAAATACAGAATACATACATTTTTCAAAAGGTTGCCTGGAAGAGATCGCCGCCGTTCACGATGACACCGCCACTTGTATTACCGATAATATGTATGTAAGCCTGTTTCTGTATTTTTTTGTTTTTAATGGTTTGCAATAAAGTATCAAATGAATAGATACTTTTTGTATTACAACTGTTTATATAGTGCTGTAAATAAAAATTTGAATAACGAGTTATATTTTTATATACAGATCACCAATTAACTTCAATTCTCTTTAATCACGAGTTAAACATCTGCTTCGTGTCAACCTTCGCTCACGTTCAAGAAATAACAATTAAAAATATATTTCTCGATGGCTTCACAGAAATATCTCATTGTTTCTGTTGATATATTATACTAGGAAGGAAATGTCGCTCAGGAATATAAGCTTCGATAGGGTTGGCGCTAATGAGAACACTTATGTGATATAAACATAAAAAATAATAATTGTGTGTTAGTCAATTGATAATAATAAATAATATAATGTAATAACACCCAACAGTCATATATAGTCATATATAGTAACATAAACTCATTTGCAAAAAAAACGGGCACCTAAGCAATGAACCATTTCAAATATTACTGTTGGTTTGTTTGATAATTATAGGTAGTTTTACTTTCACAATTTTGTAAATTAATAAGCATATCATCGTTTTCGTCAGTATTATCATAAAATTTTGATAAAATTTATGGGTTTTAATGCTAAAGTTCACTAGTAGTGTATGCTCGCTAGTAGTGCATATGCTCGTGAAGTAAAAGTTAACAAAGATTTTTGTTTGTTTTTTCTTTAATAAAGTAAAAGCAGATAAATGTTTAGTATCGAGTGTGACCCCCTCTAGCTGAAATCACAGCTTGAATTCGTCTGGGTATGCTAGCGAGGATATCCCGGATACTTGCTTGCGGAATACGTTCCCACTCCGCGGTAATCACATTCTTCAGCTCTCTGATGGTCTGCGGAGCCGGTTGTACTGATCTCACGCGTCGTTTCAGAACGTCCCAGACATGCTCTATAGGATTGAGGTCGGGACTTCGAGCTGGCCAATCCAAACGACGAATGCCGACCTCTTGCACATACGCTTCCACATCGCCAGACCGATGGGCGCGAGCGTTGTCGTCCATAAAAATTGAGTCTTCGCCTAAAGCGGCCAATGCGGGTTGTGCATGAGGAATTAGAACTTCCGTTATGTATAGATGTCCAGTCAGTGAGCCGTTTTCAATGAAGACTAACTCTGTACGATCCATTGAATTTATTCCTGCCCAAAACATAACAGAGCCCCCACCATAAGGTGTGATTTCTTCAAAACAAGCCTCTGCAAAGCGTTTTCCTCGTCTTCATAGCACTCGCCGACGTCGATCTTCATCGAACAGAGATATCCTGGCTTCATCGGAGAACAATACCCTATTCCAGTCTTCTTGAGTCCATGACTCACAATTTCGAGCAAACCTAAGCCTGGCAACTCTGTGCTCACGGAGTATCTTAGGGCCGCGGGTCGGGCGATGACTGCGTATATTGGCCGCGAGAAGCCTCCTCCTGATCGTCCATAGACTAATATGCACATTTCTTACTTCTTCGAGGTTGTTCTTTAGGTCCACATACGAAGACTTGCGATTTCTCAATGCGCGACTCACAAGAAAACGATCATCCCGTGGTTGGGTACATGGTTTTCTTCCAGAACCAGGCTCAATCCTATAGAGCATTTCTGGGACGTTCTGAAACGATGCGTGAGATCAGTACAACCGGCTCCGCAGACCATCAGAGAGCTGAAAAATGTGATTACCGCAGAGTGGGAACGTATTTCGCAAGCAAGTATCCGGGATGTCCTCACTAGCATACCCAGACGAATTCAAGCTGTGATTTCAGCTAGAGGGGGTCACACTCGATACTAAACATTTATCTGCTTTTACTTTATTAAAGAAAAAACAAACAAAAATCTTTGTTAACTTTTACTTCACGAGCATATGCACTACTAGCCAGCATACACTACTAGTGAACTTTAGCATAAAACCCATAAATTTTATCAAAATTTTATGATAATACTGACGAAAACGATATTTCCTTATTAATTTACAAAATTGTGAAAGTAAAACTACCTATAATTATCAAACAAACCAATAGTAACATTTGAAATGGTTCATTGCTTAGGTGCCCGTTTTTTTTGCAAATGAGTTTATATAGTCTTGCCTCTACACTAAGATCGAGCCTTGTGTCGTGAATATCAGGAACAAGAAGAAACTTTACGGTCTCACAAACACCTAGTCCCGAAAGAAATATTTGTGTGCTGCACAAATATTTCTCTCGGTGCGGGGATCGAACCCGCGGCCTGTGCCACGGAGGCTGTTTTTATGCTAGTTCGCGAAGTCATTGCCGGATGTTCCATACCCATTCCATCTTCCCATCTTTGTGATGTCGCGATGATCTTTATTCTGATACAAGCGCTGTGAAAATTATGGGCGGCAGAGATCACTTACCATCAGGTGGCTTGTCTAATCATTCCAGTAAAATAAAAATAAAAAACTGGTGGTGCATAGGATTCTTGTTGGCACAAATGAAATTTATTTGAAAAATTATGTATCCAATAATAATACAAAAGTATGAAACAAGGATATATCGCTTTCAAATCATAATTCGGGTGCATTCTATGGTTCATCATCATCATCTCAGACACAGGAAATCAATTGCTGAACATATGCCTCTCTCAAGGATCTCCACATCGACCTGTTGGAAGCAGCCTGCATCCAGTGACTTCCTGCAACCTTAACCAGGTCTCTGGAAATCATTGGGGGAGGCCTATGTTCAGCAGTGGACTACCTTTGGCTGATGGATGGATGGATGGAAACATTTTTTCCAGAAAGTTCATTAGAGAGCTGTTAATATTAATTGATGAAACATAAACGCAATTAAATATTTAACTTGATGCTTATGATTCGAATTGATTAATTAATGTAATAACCGGAATTAATATGTATGTTTGCTTTAATGTTATCAAATTATTTATTTTTATTATGAATGTAATTACGTGTGATAAAGCGGATTTTAAAATTATCTATACCTAGTCAGGTCATAAATTCTGTCACATGTTTAATATAAAATAATTGAAACAAGTTTATTCATTATGTAACCATTTATATACCAAAATGAACTTAACAAAACATAGATTCTTATGACACTAAAGTTTATTCAAAATGACCTCCGTGATTTTGAATACAGGCCTTCAATCTGCGCGGCCAGTTGTCTATCGCAGCACGAACGAGGTCCATGTTAATATCGGCGGCTGCCTTAATCAAGGATGTCTTGAGTGACTCCAAATTGGGATGAGGCTTAGGCGGTGCTCAAAGCACGCCTTTTCCTCCAAGTGTTGCCATATCTTGTAATCTAACGGATTCAAATCTGGACTGGAGGAGGGCCAGTCTTCGTGCCGGATGAAGTCGATTTCACGCGCCGCCAGCCAGTCTTGTGTGCTCTTCGCTCTACGAGCTGGCGCCGAATCTTGTTGGAATACCCAGTGTCTGTTATTGAACATGGTATGAGAAACAGGTTCCACAAGGTTCGTCAGGACTGTATTTTGATACACAACTGCATTCGTTTTTACACCTTTCTCACAAAAATGTACCTCTGTTAAGCTCCAATAAGAAACTCCCAACCATACCATGAGCGAGGATGGAAAATGACCTCGTTGGACACGCGGAATACGGTTGCTCGCTTCTTCACTACTGTGTGCGTACATATTATCATTTTGTTTGTTGTAGCTCTCTTCTACGGTAAATTATTTTTCATCTGAAAAAAGAATTTCCCGATATTTTTTTCCCGCGTACCGCTTCAACAAAGCGCGGCATCTCTTCAGTCTCAGGTCCATTAGACGAGCATTCAAACGATGTCCTGTTTTTCTTCGATATGCCCGAAGCCCTAAGTCTTCATTTAATATCCTTTTCACCGTGGTTCTGCTGAACCCCATCTGAAGGGCCAACAGTTTCTGCTTACGTTTGGGATTTCTTGGAATTCGCGCCTACACATCTTTTATCACTGCTGGAGTCCTAACAAACCGAGGGCGACCAATTCTTGACCTGTCATCTACACTAGAGTCTTCATTGTATCATTTGATGGTACGATAAACAAATCTTTTGGTTATATTCAAATTTTTCAGTATGTCAAAAATTTGAATTGGCGCGTTATCGCAACGATGCAACGCAATAACTGCAACACGGTCTTCTTTAAGCGTCTACTCCATGTTTAAAAATGAGTAAAATTCTAAAAAGTATACATTTTTATTTTCGTGAACAATTCGAAATTCGATTTCAATAAACTTTTTTGTGGCCAGCATTCTAAAAGAAAAGTTTTTACTGTGTGACAATACTTATGACCTGACTGTGTATTATAATAAATGTAATTATCACTTTCCCAAGGCGCTATAAGCAGTTGTTCCCTACTTTCGCAGGTTCTTCTTCTTTCCCTTTATTTTGTATCGTATTGTATGAACCCATATCTGTCTGTTTCAACCCATATACTCCTCTACAATCGAGAGTACGCGATAACGAGAGTGGTGGTTCCCTATAATTTACGAAAATATTTACATTTCGTCATTTGACAACCCTGACGCGTTTGTCAAAACGTCGGTCGGCATGGCGGGCATCAAGTTTGACACGAATGTTAAATTTGGGTGAAGAGGGAATGGCGGGGGGAGGGTAGATGTTGGCCGATAACACCGGACGGTGTCCAGTTACCGACCGATTTAGATTTGTTGTTCGATATTTTTTGTTGCGTATTCAGGTTGGTGTCATTGTATTGGATGACTAGAATAGAGAATAATTTATTTATTTACACTTTATTGGTCGAAAAGATATGTAAAACAAAAGGAAATCATATACATAAAAAGTAGAATTGGCGGTCTTATCGCCGAAAGGCAATGTCCTAAAGTAAACCATGGGATGGATTTAAAAACAGGATAAATAATGTTTGTTTTCAGTAGCTTTAATGCGTTTATTAAAATGTACTAGTGTTGATTTTGTGAATGTATACATTATAACGGTGAAGAAAAACATCGTGAGGAAACCTACATACCTTGACGATTTTTAAAAATGTCTATGGTATATATATATATCTTTTTTTTTGTTATATTGTGTCTGGAGTTTTCGGTAGCACTCTTGATATACGCTGTACTAAAGAATATCACAAACCTCCAATATAATATTATGAAAATTATTTGTCATGTAAAATATGGTAAAGTGACGCGAAATTGTTCCTAACGGATGAATAAAAAGCTACTAAATATTATGATAATACCGGGTCGTGTGTCAGCGGCGCGTCTGGTTCTCTCCGAGGGGAGATTTAGCGGGATTTCATGGCTCCCGTGACGGGATGCCGGGGGATTTGTCGAGCTCCATAGACCTCAATACACATTCCGTTTGTAAACCACAATTTACAATTAAGTGGACGAGAATTATGTATAGCAGGCGACGGGTCGTGATGGCAATCGGGTATGAAGTGACGCGTACGGGACGCGATGATTATATTCCCATCATTGGGCCATAATCGTATATTAGGTATGTTCCAAGGTTATGATTTCATTATTAAATTGTCTGGTTTGTGAATTTTCGCCCAGATGTTAAGTCATGGTGCCAACACTTATGGTACACGTATGGTAGTGAAACTCGGGTGTGGCAGAGAAAGCAAGAAAGCAGGATCAATGCCGTAGATATGAGAGCATTGAGGAGTGTGTGTGGGGTCAAATTGGTTGATAGTGTGAAAAATGGTGTGATAAGGGAGAAATGTGGGTTAAAAGATGATGTAGTGACTAAGATTGAGGAAGGGATGCTTCGGTGGTTTGGCCATATTGAAAGAATGGATGAAAGGAAACTGACGAAAGTCTCCATATGTCCAGTAGTTACTCTGGCTACAATGTCCTTCAATCCGAAACACAACAATGCATTTATACTGGCCTCTCACATATGGGAGACGTACCACCAACCAAATAAGTAGATGATTGAAATTTTTAACACTTTTTTTGTTTATACTCATTATAATTAGGAAAGGATCTTAACAGACATTTGAATATGTAATTAATTTTAAAAAAATTACATAGGTGCAATTATATTTACGTACCGATTACATACATAACCTATGCGTTATGTAAATAAAGCGCAACTAAATACTGTAATAAATAAAACCGAACGACTTGCCGGAAACAGAGCGAAATAATGACTTTCTTCGTATGTTAGATTACACGATAGTTAGGTATGTGTTTATGTAAATACATTGCTATGTAGTACATAGTCTCTGCTCCGGGTTAGATAATTACAATTGAATTATGTATTATACTTCTACTAATTATTTTGTTCGTGTTGGGTATTAATTGATTCTTTTGGCGAATTGGTCGCGGGTTCGAATCCCATGATAAATGACTTTTTGGAGTTTTGTTATGTATTTGGAAAATGAGAAATGAAAATAATTTAATGAATCAATGTAATCCTAAGATATAATAATTTAGGTCTCAATATGTCCAGTAGTTACTCTGGTTACAATGTCCTTCAATCCGAAACACAACAGTGCATTCACACTGCTATTTGGTGGGAGAGATATAAATTGCGGTGGTATCTACCCAGACGACCTCTTACATATGATAGATTCACCACCAGTAAAACATCCGTTAATATGACACGAATATTACAATGCAATAATAATTTACCAACTGGTAACTACCCGCATTTAAAATTATTCAGATTGCACGAGTGACGTAAATATCCGTGTGAAAGCTGTTACGGAATTAATGGTCGCACGTATTAATTCGTAGTGTGCGTAATCGGGCCGCGGGCGTAATGTGTACTTGTAACGTTCATTATGCCGGATTATTGGATCTGTTAGAGTTATTATATTAATGTTACGTATAATATCTATACGAGATACTGTAGTAATGGGAATTATTGCTATTTCAAATCAACATCACCAAATTGTTATTTTTGAAGCTTTAGCATGCTCTATATTTCTGCTATTGCTAATTGCATCTCACAGAATTTGTCATAAAAAACACTGACCATATATTATAACTATATGAGAGCCACAAATTCTTGAATAGGAAATTCCAATATCACTTTCACCGACCCGAGATTCGAACCCGGACGTTGTAATTGTAACGGAGTCCAAATTCGTAACTGCGGCGATAAATTAATATTTATTAAAAGTCATTTAACTATTCGACTAATATTTGTCTTTCACACAACCCATATTTACTCAAAAAGTCTAGTTGCCACGATATCAATCGCTTTTCAACTACTCTGCCGACTGTCTGGTACTGGGCAATAAGGTGCAATCGATCTCCTTCGCGATGGAGACTGTCGAGCTGATAGATTGTGGAGGCTATCGTAGAGACTTCACACTGGGTGGAGAATCGTGCGGGCGTTTTGGTGAAAAATATTGATTATACAGGGTATATCAAGACTGCTACCGAAAACGAAGCCGGGTGGTAGTTTAAGCGACTTCAGACACAATGCAACAGAAAAAGTTGCAAAAAAAAGCGACAATTTTTTTTTTGTTTTTTTTTCCTTATGACCATATTTGGATGGTAAATACATTTTGTCCTAAAATAATAGTGTATACCCTTTTATTTATAAATAATCTGAGGTATAAAAGTATTTAAATCATTATTTTAGCAAAAACTATGGATTTACCACCCAAAAATAACGATATTTAAAAAATCATAAAAAATATTTGTCGCGTTTCTTTGCGAAATTTTTAGTTGCAATGTGTTTGTAGTCACTAAAACTACCACCCGGCTTCGTTTTCGGTAGCAGTCTTGAGATACCCGGTATTTAAAGGGGCTATCTGTTGCTAGTGGACATAACTATGCCAGCCTCATTTTATAGTTAAACAAGAAAAATAATGGCTTCTGTTTAAGACACCTGTTTACTCACGTCTCTGCCAACCCCGCGAGATCGGGTGCTTCGTACCTAGCAATAAGGTGCAAACGATCCCCTCCGCGATGGAATCTGTCGAACTGATGGAGTGCGGAAGCTAACGTGGAGACTTCACACTGGGTGGAGAATCGTGCGGTTTGATGTGGCGTTTTGACTGCATTTTAGTGAGGATGTTTTTTTTTTTTTTTATAACACCCAACAGTCACATACATAGTCCTGACCCCACACTAAGATCGAGTCTTGTGTCGTGGGTATCAGGAACTACGAGAGACTTTTCGGTCTCACAAACACCCAGACCCGAAAGAAATATTTCTGGGCCACACAAACATTTCTCTCGGTGCGGGGATCGAACCCGCGGCCTCTCGTTTCACAGACGGTGTCTAACCGTCAGCGCCACGGAGGTTGAAGGTAATTGAATATTAATAACATTGTAAATCGCGAACGGTTAATAGTACAAAAAAAATATAGAACAAAAAAGATGGGAAGTTTAATTATCTACAAGAAAGGTCCGTAGCATGATGGGCCTAAAGTGGATGGTTCCGGAGATATGGCTTCAAACGCGTTTTCCAAAATGGCGGCTCTAGCGGACGCCATTTTTGTAAGTATTTTGGGTTTTAACTTAGTGGGGTCATATGCCACCTCTTCATGAAAACAAAAAACTCCTGGCAAATTATGCAGGAAAAAATGCTTCGTTGCCTGTACAATACGGTTTAGATAGACTATCCATTGATGCATGATAACTGTTTCTGTGAGGTTGCTGTCTGCCTCTCTATACCTATATCTTTTCTCCACTTGACCACTGCCACCAAGTATTTTTTTATTATATATTTTTAACCACATCACGTAAGATCATTGCTATCCAACCTAATATACTACCGCCAGTAGAAAAATCAGAAGCTAATAAATCGCGCGATTCACCCGGACAGTGTGAAACCAGTCTAACATTGAAGGGTTCCGCGTGAAAGCTTATTAACCGGGGGGTAGATTTCAATCGGCGACGTGCAAACATAACGTTGGTTGTGGAGGGGGTGAAGAGGGGGTGGAAGGGGGAGGTTGATCGGCTTCATCCCGTCACGTCTTAGTGGCTTAGCACACCGGCTTAGCCTTTGTGTGTACGGTGTTCTAATCCGCGTTTGGTTTTGCCAGTGCACAGATATGGATTATGATTGCTATATTGGATATATCGGCTTTGTTGTATCGATTTAACGGTTTGTGTTCAAGTGTTGTGTTATACGTAATCTGATAGCAATTTATTTTCCGTCCCGTCATGTGATAGGGGGCGAGCCTATCGCTATCGATGTTTGTGTGATCGATTAATATTATTTTCGTGTTTGTTAGCGTGAAGATAGTTATCAAAATTTCTCTGACATGGCGACTATCTCCCTTTGGATATAAGTCGGGTCTACCTTGTTAACAATTTAAAAAAGATTTGGCTTGTTTGCACATATTTTGTGTGGCTCTTATTCACCCCTGCTACTTTATTAATTTTCCCATTTTTTGACATGCTTTCATTATTTTTGCCCCTCTCTCTTTATTTTTCTTTTGCCATTGAAAGTCCACTGCTGTACAAACTTTTTTCTGCATTCTATGTTTTTATAGTATGAAATCTTTGACTGCCTTGGTGGCGTAGTTGTACTAGAATATGGTTACAAAGCTGAGGTCTCGAGTTCGAATCTCGGGTTGGGCAAAGTGATATTGGATTTTTCTATTCACTATCAGCCCAGAATCAGGAATTTGTGTCCGATATGGCGATACGCTCGCCACCTATCACATCGTGGGACGGAACATACTAGGCGAAATGTGGGTGTCCTGACACCTCTGACTACCCTTTCTGGGAAAAGGCGTGACTTTATGTATGTATATCTTTAATACCATTTGAGTAATTTAGTACATTATCTTCCCTGAGTATGTAATGCGTTGCGGTGTTGTCTGATAACGCGACTTTGTACAGCGCGGTCTCATTAACTGCGGTTTCGGTTAGCGCGCTCGTGTTCTTTGGTGTGATGTAATTATTAATATCGGCTACTATATAGGCGGATGCCAAAATTAAGTTACTTTGATCATAGAACATTGTATGCTGTGAACACATAGTGGGTACATCGAGATCTACCAAAAACGAAGATGGTGGTAGCTTACTGATTACACACACAAAGAACAAAGCAAATAAAAAAATCGATACAAAACGCATCATTTTTTTTTTGTAATAAAATACACAGTTTTTTCTATGGCATTTTCTGCCTGTAGTTACTAAAACTACCATATGGTTTCGTTTTCGTTTCGTAAGCCGTAAGTAGGCCCGTGCCCTGCACTGGTGTATATGAACTGATACAGAAATTATTGATTATAAATAAATTTGAAACATATTAACAATAATTGAAGAGTTTAGTTAAATTTTTTACATTTTTGACTTCCCGACGTTTCGATTACTTTACAGCTTTCGTGGTCACGAAAATTAAATAATATAAAAATTCGCGATAAAATCCGTAAATAATAGTTTTATTTCAATAATTAAAGAGTGATAAGTTTAATTAAATACTTATAAAAACCGGCCGAAGCCACGCCGCAATCCTTTTAAAGCATAATGTGAACCCAAATCCAAAAGACAGGAGTTATTAAACTGAGGGTAGTCGTACAAGTCAATTGCGGAGTAAACATGACTGCGGCCCGTCATCCGACGTCTTAATCGCTCGGGGGATGAAATTTGCGGGTCGTGGTTACTTGATACATTTTAACGGAGTTTTAATTAAGGGATGAGTATGTATGTGGGATGTGTTTCCATTATCTTTAATTTATTATGAGACTGATTATCTCAGTTTGAATCCAACAGGCGGTATGTGTGAGTATAATGGATTTTACACTGTGGTATACAGTGTTCAATGTCTGGCTACCAAATGTCGTAACGTTTTTTATGGTCCTAACAACAAATACTTAAGTGTAAAAGTTTATCCGATATTCAACCTGATTTAAGTGTAACGATAGAGAGCAATGACTACCTCGGTGCGTAGTTACACTACGGTATGGTTACAAAGCTGAGGTCTCGAGTTCGTATCCCGGGAAGGACGAAGGGATCTTGGATTTTTCAATCATTATTAGCCCGGAGTCAGTTTGTGTCCGATATGGCGATAGGCTCGCTCCCTATCACATTGTGGGATGGAAAATACAAGATGAAACTTGGGTGTTTTGGTTGCTACCAGCATCTCGGCTTACCCTTTCTGGGAAACAGGCGTGAGGTTATGTGTTTATGATAGAGAGCAAATCTTTTTTCTTCTGTCTTTTTGTTCTCTGCTGGGATTGCACTTGCCATCATCATCTCAAATTTTGTAATAAGCATTCACCAAAGATTGCCACAGCGACCTATTGGATAAATTAAAAAGTTTTACGGTCGTAAAGGATTCCTTACGGCCAAGTAAAGTGCAATATTTTAGCCAAGCACTTACAAAGAACAACAAAATTACGCCATAACAATATAAGTTTGCGCGCGATGCACGTAATTTTTCATTGTTTTCTCGCGCGACATCCGGTGCTACGGCGTAGCGTTAGACTACGATAGAGACGCTACGTAGCGTAAGTTATATTCGGGTTATTTTTATTTACCTAATACGTATACTGTCTGACATTAAGGCAAGGGCCTCTTTTTCTTTTCGCTTTTCCTCGTCTACTGCTTTTTTATATTTTATGGAATATGTAAGTATTTGATAAAAAAAAATATTATTGACCGATGAAAAAAGTAAGATAATATTAATGTAGAATAATAATTATTAACACACCAAAGTTCACATTCATATTGTCAACCTCAAACAAAAATGTTCAGTATTGTGCCGTACTCTTAGATATATTTATTTATTTAATCCTTTATTGCACAAAATAAAAATACAATGAAGAAACAACACAATAATAATAGTACAAGAGGCGGCCTTGTCACTCTAGGTAATTTCTTCCAGGCAACCTTTGGATAGATATTGAAATAGGAAAAATGAGCGGGCAGTCTAAGGTATATAAAATAGTAATATATATAATATATACATACATATACATATACATACCAACAAAATATGTTAAAATACACATGCATACAATTTACCATACACATAAATATATATACCTATCCTAACATTTACCAAAGAGGCGAATGGACAAGATATTCCTCAGCTATGCTCTAGTTGAGATAGGAAATGGTCTTCAATCGTTTTTTTTTACAAGACGACAGTGTTCGTGCCCGTCTTATTTCGACTGGAAGTGAGTTCCACAGTCGGACAGCTTGGACTGCTAATGATTTGTCCATGAATATGATATAATAAAATATTAGATACTTATCAACTCATTTTTTTAAATCTAGTTTGGTACTACTTGTGAAAACTTTAAGAAGCTATACTATAGATGTATACTTCGCGTCTCCTTACAACGTTATTGGCGTACGTGCCGCACCGATTCGCCTCTACCGACCGCCTTATTAACTTCACACCTGTTTGTCTTAGAGGGTGGAAGGGGGCAGGGGGGAGGGGGTAGATTTTTGCTGAAAATAGACTTACAGACTCGGTCGGAATTATTGTGTATTGTGTATTTGTGTTTTGTTAATTGTGAGGGTAGTGTGGTAAGTATTAGGTTTGAATTTTTCATTTATTATTATTTGTCTTAAAGAATATTTTATTAGAGAAAGTAACTATTTTCAAAGTCTGTTTTGTGTCTAAATAACGAATTTAATTATCGAATATTTTTGCCTGTGTATTTTTTTATGCTTATTTGATAATTGTTCGATATAACGATCCGGCTCAATTAAACCAAGTAAATACATTTCATCATATTTCACAATGCACTCCTGAAATTGAAAAAAATCTAACTTGTATCATCTAATTTCCTAAAACGACACCCAGTGGAGATTCTACTTCCGTGATAGGGTCGGAAATAATTTACCCCCATAAATCCCTTATAAACAACCCAGTGCGCGGCGGGTGAGGAGTGCTTACCTGCCGTCAACCCTCGTCTGCATTAACGACTGATCCGTGCCGGCATAGCGAATGCTACTGTCGGTTTATTGCTCGGGTTAATATGTTGATTATTATGACTAAAACGGTTACATATACTAGGTCGTATTTAACTGAGTGATATTTATTTAGACAGCGTGATATTGACATAAAGTATTTAATTTAACCCACAAGCTTCTCTTCAATCCAGGTGTCATATTATAAAAAAATTAAAAAATATTTTTTTTTGACAGAAATCGTGATTTTCAACCGACTTCAAAAAGGGAGGAGGTTCTCAATTCTACTGTATGTTGCTTTAGTTTTGACGAATTTGGGCCACTCCTTATAAATACGAGTATTTTTACCGCTCAGCTGAACTCGGTTCGTCTCGGGAACTTACCTGAGCTGTAAGAAGAGTCGTACCTACTACGCACAAATAAGTGTTGACAAAAAGCCTTGAAAACTTAATTGGCTTAAAAGCTTGGTTTAAACTTAAAAGCTTGGTATACGCACGATAAAGCAATTACATACATTGCGAGAACGGTTATCCTTTTCCTTTTTTTAACATTGGGATAATCCTCTTAAATCCCTGTTTACCTTGTAGTTGGTAGACAGGGTGTGCCGGATTTCTACGGGCTAAAATCTTATAACCTTGAGCACACATAAGGGACTCTGGTATCTCCGACGAATAACGCTAAATCGATACAATTATTCTGTCATTCTGGAAGGTAGATGTAGAATGAACCACAAACACGACACACATGTATAATTATAGCAGAATTTCCACCATTTTATTCCATGGTTGCTATTCAACCGGATACGAATAATACCATCAGATAATTGCTAATTCGTTAGCAATAATAATATTGGAACACCTGTAACATTATAAGGAGGAGGGTAGTTTAAAGCAATTAAAGTTTGAGCTACTATCTGTGTTTGAAATCTGTAACGTTCGATCGTAAATTTTGAATCTACGTTCGCATACACTCGATTATAACTTGTCGAGAGGTTACCAAATAATATTGGTATAGGTAATCTGTATCAGCCCATATACGTCCCACTGCAGGGCACGGACCTCCTCTACAATCGAAGTATAATTGAGAGTGGTTAGGCCATATTGTCCACCACGCAGGCCTAGTGTGAATTGGCGGACTTTACGTAGCATAGAAATTCTTATAAATCGCTATGGCATATTCAGGTTTCCTCATGATATTTTCTCTCACCGTTTTAGTGCGTGGTGATTGAATATCATTAAACACGGCTCCAGAAAGTCTGCGATTCGAACCCGCAACCACCGTGAATATGTTGTAGAGGATGCTCGTGCCCTGCAGTGGGACTTATTTGGGTTGATTATGACAGCCAGAACGATCACACAAACATGTCACTCGCCTGCTGGCAAACGTTGGGCCTGTCCTTAAACAGCAACATTGTCCAATATTTATGTTAATTATGCATTGGAAATCAATTGCAAAGTCTCTGAATTCCCTGTAATGACTGGCGATTATATCCTTCAACCCGGAACACTACAGTGCTTATACACTGCTGTTTGGTGTCAGAAATATGCAAACTTTACTTACCCATACTGCCTCCCACGTATACAGACCTTCTATCAAATAAATATTTATCAATCACCTAATTCCATCTGACACGACCACGTAAACTTCGCCCAGAACCGAAAACAAAAACTACAGCATAACTTCCCTACCCTCTGTAAAACATATCCTCAAACTTGTACAAAAATGGCCCGTGTTGAACACATACACGGCGTCCTGCGGGACATTTCCTGCTTAAATATGAATGTAAAGAGCGAGCGTTCCCGGACCGTTCGGGAACTTTCCCGGTTTAATGATATGGCTGGACTCGGGTCCGCCGGAGTATCGAATGCGTAGTTACAACTTGCATCTTGTAAGACAAGGAGCGGGAAATTTCGAGGTGAATTTTTATTTTGTGTTTTATTATGTGGAAAATTATTTATAGCAGTAAAGGAGAATGCGTGCATTTTACTATGAAATTTAGTATCGTGAAGACCCTCGATGGAACCAACTTTTTTGTGTAGGGAAAAATAATATTCAATAAATACTGGGTATCTCAAGACTGCTACCGAAAACGAAGCCGGGTGGTAGTCTTAGTGACTACAAACACAATGCAACTAAAAATTTCGCAAAGAAACGCGACAATTATTTTTTATAATTTTTTAAATATCGTCATTTTTGGGTGGTAAATAGTTTTTCCTAAAATAATAATTTTAACTCTTTTATACCTTAGATTATTTATAAATAAAAGGGAATACACTATTATTTTAGGACAAAATGCATTTACCACCCAAATATGGTCATAGGAAAAAAATAACAAAAAAATGTGTCGCTTTTTTTTTGCAAATTTTCTGTTGTATTGTGCCTGAAGTCGCTTAACTACCACCCGTCTTCGTTTTCGGCAGCAGTCTTGATATACCCTGTATAAACGTAATTGCAAACCAGGTACGAAGTTTTTGAAAATTTACTTGATAAAAGAGCAAAGCAATTACTTTCTGAAACAGAAATCGTAGTGAAATAAAAACGATTACTTGCGGATTTTATCACGGATTTGGTTTAATTTTTACATTTCTAAGTTCCCGACATTTCGATTACTTTACAGATTTTGTGGTCACGGGGAGGAACCTCGGCGTAAATCTAAGAAACCATTCAGAAACCGTGGCTTCTAAATTCTAATAGCTACACTGTATGTTTTGTATCGTAATGTTAAGCCAAGATTGCGGGCATTTCCGTTTGTGTTTATTTATTTAGCAATTATTCCGGCGATCTCAATTGCTCGCGCGATTGCCTCTTATGTTCTTACCTCTCCTCCCCAACACTCGAGGGCTATGCGCAGCTGCTGATTTATTAACAAGCACTAAGGTGCTCGGCTGTCGGGTAATCTTTTAATATTAACTGCGGAATTAAACCGCAATGTTGCCGCGAGGAGCAAGATGCGTTAACTAAACTTAAGATTGTTAGTTGTTAGTTTGAGTTGAATTTTATGTGATGAGGAATTTAATGGGTTTCGTTGGGAGCATGAGGAATTATGTGCGTGGTGGCCTGTTGGTAAACGAACTAGATGCGACTGCCAACATGTTCACGGTGGTCGCGGGTTCGAATCCCAGGGCACACCTCTGACTTTTCGGAGTCATATGTGTATTGATAGTCAATCACCACGCACTAAAACGGTGAAGGTAAACATCGTGAGGAAACCTGCATACCATAGCGATTCATAAGAATTTCTACGGTATGTAAGTCCGCCAACCCGCACTAGGCCAGCGTGGTGGACTATATGGCCTAACCACTCTCAATCGTGCTCTCGATTGTAGAATAGGCCCGTGCCCTGCAGTGGGACGTATATGGGCTGATACAGATGAGGAATTGATAATTAGACGGTTCTAGGTTTGAAATATGTGTTGTTTTAAAGCCTCTGATAAACGGCTGTGAAACGTGAGGCAAATATTTGTATGATCCACTGGTAATTGTTTCGCGTCTCTGTGAGACCGAAAAGACTCTCGTAGTTCTTTATAGCCACGACATAAGGCTCGATCTTTGTGGGGTCACGACTATGTATGACTGATTGGTGTATTTATTGTTGTATTTTATGTGGCAGAAGGATTTAGTTTGCGATTATTAGTTGGGTGCTTATATATAAGTTGAAAGTGACTGAAGGTATGTGGAAATTTTTTGAATTAAGCGAATCTCTGTTGCGTAGCGAAGACTTTGAAATAACAGGCTGTGACCTCAATATTTAAGCTGATAAATAGTCCTTTGATTACTCGATTGATCAATAGTGTTATTGGCTTTGGATTTAAGTTTTGTTCACTCAAAAAGATCTGTTAAATAATTCTAGGCCTGACTTTATTTGACCTCAAAATCTATCCCAATTTCTAAAATGTTACATGGCCTGCATCTTATTGTGAAGCGAGGAGTATATTTACTATAGGATCTATTTACTTGAAACTACTTTGCCCAAGATAGTTTTATCTTCGGCGATACCCCCAACAAGGGTCAGGTCAAAAGTAACCTGAACCGACGCGAATACATGAAAAGGTTGATGAAGCGAAAGTAGTATACCAGGATCGAGCAAAGTGGCGGTCTGTAGTCTGCCTTCTCCTATGGGATACAGGCGTGACGATTTTTTATGTACGTATCTTGCCCAGTTTATTAATCCGAATTAATTGCCAATAAAAGCCAGTATCAACCCATTGTAAGACGCATCTAAATAAGGATAAAATTATAGAGAGAAAATTTCATAACTGCACAATACATCGGATTAATGAACGTAACAAGTTTTCAACTAACTGCATGATGTAACCGCGATGCATTACCTCGTCTGTTGTGTGTTGTGTTGTGTTTTGTATGTTGTGTGTTGTCGTGCCAACACGGCGGTTAACACTTGTTGTTGCGGCTTGTGTTGTGTCGTGAATATCAGAGATAGGTGTGGATTTTCTAGAATGTTCTTTAACTTTGTGCCGGGTTTTATGTGGAATGCTTGGTTGGGGTTTTGAGTTGAGAATCATTGTTTTTTGTGTTGTGTTTGTATTGTAGTGATAGAGTTTAAAGGGGATAACTGTGAAGATCTTGGTTTATTACTTTGTTTGCTACACACGAAATGTAATAATTTTAGTGGAAACATGTTCGGGTTATGTACATTAAATAATGCATGATGAGTTAATAATTACAAGCAAATACATCCTAAACGACAAATAAAATAAAATACATAAAAAGATCAAAGAAAACAACCTTTAAACTTAACCAATCGAAATTCTCCCAAACTAAAATCGAATCTTGTACCAGCCGACGCGACGGTCGGAAGTGGCTCTCATATTACCAGGAAATTGATGTCGACAAAGCGAAGTTTGCTCAAAAAACCCGTAATTAAGCCGCAAGGGGGCGTGCGTGTTGCGGAACTGTTTTAAAACTGGGACGCCGAGTTTGGAATATGTCACGCACTACACATGTCCCGTTGTATATTTTCGATCTAAACTAGCCCTCCACGATAAATGGGCCAACCAACACTTAAATGATTATTTTGGTAATTGCGTTCTTTCTTAGTTGTTACTGGTGGTCTCCTATGTGTGAGAGCGTAGCGTAGATACCACCACAATTTCTATCTCCCTCGCCAAACAGCAAGTAAATGCACTGTAAAAATAATAATAATATATTACACTAACAAAATAATAGTCACTGAGGCTTCATAACCTTGAAATAAAATAAAATGTGATTTCGGTTGAACCCGCGTCCGCCTATTTGACAATCATATTATTACCTAATTGTAACTTTCAATAATACCTGAAAAGAATTAAATAATATCACATGTATGCTTGTTTTTTACTTTTACGGCCGGCATAATGACTGCAATTAAAATCGCCCATCTCACCGTTTTAAACTATAATTTAAAACTTAACCATGACCAACTAGTTTCGATACTAAAGAGGAAAATTAAACTAGTTTTAAAATCTAATGGTCAATGCGTGTTTGGAATAATTCATTGGCGACCTCATTACGGTCCGTGGCGCTACGTGTGCGAAATGTACCTATAACCTCTAGTTTGCCATTAACTGGTGTCGGTTAATGACAGTTTCCTTGAAGAATATCCTTAAAAAAGTACGCGTAAGAATGTTTTTTTTTTTGCTTTGAGTAGCGAGACCTGAATGCTCAAATTCGCCTGATTTTAAGCGATATGACTGCTCATGGAGAGTAACTAAACCAAACAATACCATGAGTTACAAAGCGATGCTTGGTATTCCACTGCACTCACCATGCTGAGACATGAGATGTTAAGTCTCAATATGTCCAGTAGTTACTCTGGCTTGTGTGCTGGCTGTCCTTCAAGCTGAAACACAACAGTGCATTGACATAGCTGTTTGGTTGAAGAAATAGACATCGCGGTGGTACCTATAGAGGCTGCCTCTCACATATTAGGGGCCTACAACCAGTATACATACATACATACATACATACATACATACATACATACATAAACACACGCCTTGTTCCCAGAAGGGGTAGGCAGAGGTGCGAGGGCACCCACATTTCGCCTTGTATGTTCCGTCCCACAATGTGATAGGTGGCGAGCCTATCGCCATATCGGGCACAAATTCCTGACTCTGGGCTGATACTGAATAGAAAAATCCAATATCGCTTTGCCCAACCCGGGATTCGAACCCGAGACCTCAGCTTTATAACCGTACCGTAGTACAACTACGCCACCGAGGCAGTAACCAGTATACATATTGTGATTGATTTCGTTGCGGGTTAAAGATAAGTTAGACGTTCCCGGAGACTTGCTAAGCTTCATTGCTTTGTTATTAAAATGCGTGCTGTCGATGCAATCAGTGCAATAAAAGAAACCTTCGACCAGCATACTAAAATTTAAAATCTGCATACAACATTCAACATAGATTTTGTTCAAATATTTTGTCTCTACATCCGTTACAAAGCTATAGTTATGTCGGAATCGTGTCGTGAACGTTACGCACGTACGATATTGCCCACGAAAACGTGTTTTGCAATTCTCCCGCGGGAATATGGGAATGGATTTAAACAAAACGTGTGGACGTCACGCGGTTTGGAAGGCCGTTTGCGTAAACGGTTATTGGGTAGTATTGAGGTCTTATACTGGAGAAAAAACCGTGAGAAGTAAGTTTTAGAAAAGTAATCTGAGGGAGAAGGAAGATAGTGGATATGCAGGAGTGACAAGGACAGATACGGGGAGGGTATTGCGATTATCGTAGGCAGTGATTAAGAAGCGTTTCGGTTTCAGTTTAAGGTTTTGTATCTGGATAAGCTCTTATATATGTGTATATATATATATTCGTTCCACTGCAGGGCACGGGCCTCTTCAATTGAGAGTATAACTATGGGTTATGCCATATAGTCCATGCTGGCCTAGTAAGTTTTGGTGGACTTAACATATCAACAATTTTACAAATAGCTGTGATGCAGGTTTCCACGCGATGTTTTCCTTCTCCGTTATAAGCCGACATAATAAGATAAAAAAACCCAAGAAATGTAGTTATAAAAATAAATATAAATACTGTTTAAATCGTAATATAAAATTCTTTATAAAAGAATTGCACGCGGTTAAATCCTGTGTGATTTTGTCGCGAGATTCCGCAAAATGTAGCTCAAGTTTTACCATTTCTCAATACATTTTTATCCACAAATATGTACCAGAATTTACAATTTCCGATCGCATAGTGCCGTGTGTCATCTCCAAAAGAATTTCTGGTACAGATTTAGAATTTTTAGACGAAATAAAAGATTTTCTGATTTTAAAGCGGGAGACATTTAATGGTTTCTTAAAATAACGCGAATGTTACATCAAATAAATTATTTTTACGAATCTTATCGCGGATTTGGTTATATTTTTCAATTTTTAACTTCGAGTCTTTTTAACTTACAGCTTTTGTCGTCACGGGGGAAATAACTCATACCTACTTTAGTTACTTAGGATTAAAGTGCTGCCTTCCGCCAAACCAGCACTGTAAATGGACTGATGTGTTTCGGATACATCTTATGTCTTAGAATGGCGAGCGCAGTGGAATGCCAAGCATAGTTTTGTAATTCATGTTGTTGTTTGGTTTTGCTACTGTTACTGAGCGATTGTATCGTTAACCATTAAGCGAACGGCATGCTTGTCTCGGAAATTATTGCATTAAAAAAGGCTTTCTCTTTTTAACAGCACTTGCGCCTCAAATTATCTTTGATATTAAACAATAGAAAGTACTCCGTGATTTTTAACTTGATACTTCCTCGCGTTCCTAAGACAATCTTGAAACACATAGATAAAGACGATTACAAATCGACACAGCTATTCATTTTCACTCACCAAACTCTAAATCCTCCAACATCCTGAATACACGTCGCGGTTTAAAAAAAGTCAAGTAAGTCGCTACTTGTTGAACACGGCTCGGAGCCATGTGATTGCTCTCTCGTGGGTACGTGAGGTAGTAACGGACAAGTGACGTCACCACTCGTCGACGTCACTACTCACACCTATTGTGGACTGGGAAAGGGTTGGGATGCTTGTATACGGAGTTTGGATATTGGAGGGTTACGGAGTGGATTTCGTTCGAACGGTTCTCTCTCAATTACAAAAGAGAAAAGGGCAGGGCTGATAACCACGAGACAAGAGCCAAGAACCTGAGTTCAAAAGATATACTAAGACTTCGGCAAAATTTTCGTCACGACATTCCATCAAGACTTGGTATCTTCCTGTGCGGTCAGAACTCAGGCCTATGTATGACATTATTGAGCGTATTTATTCATATTTAATTGTTTCTTGGATTTACGCGAATGTTTCATATTGAAATAAAACTACTTCTTGAGTCCTTGACCACGAAAGCTGTAGAGTAATCGAAACGTCGGGAAGCTAAAAACTGTAAAATTTAAACCAAAAACACGATAAAATCCGAAAGTAATAATTTTATTTCAATGATTATTTATTGTTAATCTTTTGAATTGTTGATATAAAAATCCTCGTCAATAAAATCGCAAGGTTCATTTGTGTATAAAAAGCTTAATAAAAACAGCCGATAAAAATGTTTTGTATATATTTTACACCTTTAACTGACTTCCCGACTCACTCCCGTGAGCGGTTTCGTTGCGGCTTAAATCCTCTTTTGTAAATGTATTCCACAAAAAAAAATATTACAAGAGTAAACAAGAATTGTCACATTTCGCTTTTTTTGTGTTTCATTATGAACAACTTTTCTATTTGTATGTAATGTTTGAACAAGACGTGAGTTTTGTTGGGTGCTTCAAATTTTATTTGCTTTTATAACGTGTGACATTTTTTTTTATTGCAATGAATGTCGAGACGAGCATTCCGTTCACGTGTTCCCTCCTTCCTATAATCCTGGGTCCTTCCGCCGTAGTGTGAAGAGGCATCTTATCAGGCCGGCATAATTGTGTCTATTGACATGGGACTGCCGTCCGATGCCAGTAGACACTCTGCCTGGGCGGCATTTGCGCTCACCATCAGGCGCAATGCGGCCACTATGCCGGGCCGGAAAAAAAAGCAGTTATTCTGGATACAATGTCCTTCAAACCGGAACATAGCAGTGCATTTTCATTGCTGTTTGCAACTCCTATAAGCCAGGATCGACATAATTTCTATTGAAGTAACACTGCGAACTTAATCTCACTAAGTTCTCGCATTTTATTTACACTGAGTGCTTAAGATCAAAGATTGTCTGGAAATCTCTAAGCTGACTTTATCCCACAACAAAATTAATTAAACAGTAACATCCGTTTTATCCGACTGCTTTGTAATTGTATTGTTTTAAATTAATTCATTTGAGAAGACTCTGATTCCTTTGATTTGAAAGAGTATTAACCCTAACACAACATTTTGGAACACTACATTTTGTCGGGATAAAAACTCTACCCTACCCTATGGGTACCCTATGTGTTTATCCAAGCTCTCAGCTAGCTCTATGCCAAATTTCATCAAAACTGGTCCAGCGGTTTGAGCGTGACAAACGCTCAAACCGCTTTCCCATTTATTATATTAGGATTTTATTGCATTCAGTTCAAAAATACATTGGGAATAAATACTAATGAAAACATATTTTCATTATGGTCAGCTGAAAATATTCAACTTCTTTCATGCAACTGTAATATAAAATATTTGTGTGAAAACCTTCCGTTACAAGACCAAGCGTCATTCCCGCATTCTCATTCATAATTCCCCAAACTTTGCTATTATTGGTCCAAACACGACCAACGCTGGTCCAATCCGTCATATTAAACGTGTCATTTTTTCGCGGTGCATTCGAGTATTTTTGTGTTTTTCCACTCTCTCCTCCGCCTTAGGAAATGTTGGAAATCTTGGTGAAAGCTCAAAGAAACTGGTGGCACAAAGAAAAATATCAAAAGCGAAGCTTTAGGTCTGAACACATGACCGCCACGGTATATATTTCATGCGTGGGGTGGGGTCTTAGTTGTAGCGAGGATTAGTCGTTACGTAACTGCTGGACGGGCATGAGCGGTAGCAGGAGCGATTTTTGAGAAATTTGGTAGGGTTGGTTTTTTATATTGCGATTAAGGTTATGTATGGCAACATGAAAATAACACAGGCAAGGCTGGGTATAGTTGGGTAAAGAGCAAGAGATTATCCGGTCTTAGCGGTGTCAGTTATGTAAGCAACTTGTTTAAAAGTACATCGTAGTAAGTTAGGAAGTTTATTCCGGAGCTTGTATGTTGGATATAAACGACTGGATGAAATGTAACGTGGTAGAATATATTGTTTCCAATGGTGGTGATAAATTGTGGTCATAAAGAACTGATAAAAATTAAAGGATTACGTAATGAAGTTGGCGGAAATCGCTGGATACTGGTTGTTTCTAACAGTTTTCTTTAGAAATCCTTAGTAGAGGTCTATGTATTCCTATGTTTGGAAGTAGACTTCTTATGAGCTGTGGGTGACAAAAAATGGTGATATCTATTCAAATACTGCTATTTAATCTTTAAAATTATAAAGTATGATTTTACGCACAAACGCCTGTATTAAGACCCCGACCGCAGCATTTACCGCGGAGTCAAAAGGAGGCCAACTCATATCTAAGACACAGGCTGGAAGAAAGCGCCGCCCCGGGCCATGAATGCAAATGAACGTTTGCACAAACGTTGGAACAAACTTTGAACGGACTGGAGGTCCCGCGGTACATTTTTCTTGTGTTTATTTACCAAGCATATCCACAAAATTAAATAAATCGGATATACACGACGCATTTAAATTGAAAGTTAAACAGTGAAACAATAGAAATAACAAGTGAAGCAATAAGATAGACTATTAATTCAAATGTACATATTTAATTTTTGTTTGAGAGCCATGTGATTAAAAAAAATGTCATAGTCTCAATCACGGGGAGTGATTACATCACATGAAGTGGAAAAATATACTAATCACACACGCAAAATTTACAAGACAAAAATATACTTCAGTATCAGCCCATATACATACGTCCCACTGCAGGGCACGGGCCTATTCCACAATAGAGAGTACGATTGAGAGTGGTTAGGCCATATAGTCCACCACGCTGGCCTAGTGCGGGTTGGCGGACTTACATACCATAGATTTTTTTTCCTTCACCGTTTTAGTGCGTGGTGATTGACTATGAATACACACATGACTCCGAAAAGTCAGAGATGTGCCCTGGGATTCGAACCCGCGACCACCGTGAACATGTTGGCAGCCGCGTCTAGTCCGTTTACCAACAGGCCACCACGCACTTCAAAAATATACTTGTAACTTAGAAAAATATACTTGTAACTTAGAAAAAATGCGTTGTGTATGGTTCGAACCTGCGAATTACCCTTTCGGAACTACCGGCTAAACCATCCAATTAAAACTCCAATTTTAATTACAACGAAATAAAATCACAGTCTACAATAAAATACACGAAAACAAGCATTTAAAACCACTATAGGAAGGGCGTTCATTAAGATTACTATCGCTTGTTTCGGCGTCGACACGTAACGATTCCGACACGACAGGGATACGACAAGGAAATAGTTTTCTAGTTGTGCCTATTAATTGAGTTGTGTTTTTAGTAATCTGTATATATAAAAGAGGAACCTGACTGACTGACTGACTGACTGACTGATTGACTGACTGACGTATCAACGCACAGCCGAAACTACTGGAGCTAGGAACGTGAAATTTTGCACAGAGGTTCCTATTATGACGTAGGGTAGCACTAAGAAGGGATTTTTGGAAATTCAACCCCTAAGGGGGTGAAAAGGGTTAAAAACTGTTGTATGGAAAATCGAAACCGTTAGAGTTACAATTGTCAAATTTTACAGTTTCGTTAGCCAATCAAAGACAAATATAACTGCATACTTAGTTTTTCTAAAATTAACCCTAAAGGGGTTAAAATAAGGGTTGAAGTGTTGCGAGAGTAGGGTGATTTTATGACTATCTAATCAACGCACAGCCGAAACTACTGGAGCTACAAATGTGAAATTTTACACAGGAGTTCCTATTATGACGTAGGGTAGCACTAAGAAGGGATTTTTGGAAATTCAACCCCTAAGGGGGTGAAAAGGGTAAAAAACGGTTGTATGGAAAATCTAAACCGATAAAGCTAGAATTATCAAACTTTGCAATTTAGTTAGCCTATCAAAAACAAATATAACTGCATACTTAATTATTCTAAAATTAACCTTAAATGAATATAAATAAGGGTTGAATTTTTGTAGAACTGAACTATCGGATCAACGCACAGCCGGAACTACTGGAGTTAAAAAGATGAAATTTTGCACAAGGGTTCCTATTATGATGTAGAGTAGCACTAAGAAAGATTTTTGGAAATTCAACCCCTAAGGGAGTGAAAAGGGTAAAAAACTGTTGTATGGAAAATGGAAACTGTTAAAGCTAGAATTATCAAACTTTGCATTTTCGTTACCCATCTAGAAACAAGAATAACTGCGTACTTTATTTTTCTAAAATTAACCCTAAATGGTTTAAGATAAGGGTTACAATTTTGTAGCACTGAACTGTCGGATCAACGCACAGCCAAAAGGATACAATTTAAGATTCACGTTTATATCATTGTGTACACGCAGACGAAGTCGCGGGCAAAAGCTAGTTTAATATAATTCAAAGAGACATTATCCTAAATAAAATATAATTTATTGTGTTAGATATGAGCATTATAAGCCCGTTGGAGTTCATTAATGTTAGGTATTGATGAATCAAATCTAGAATGAGTATAGAATAGTTGGATTTAAAAATGATTGAAACATAAATAAAATAGCCTTCAAAAAAGTTTCTACTAAAAAATAATTTGATAGTTCACGAACTCTCACAAGTAGATACTGCAACATTATTGTGTTAGGATAGTAAAAAAATCATCCCTCCTCTTCAAAAGTTTTCCTCGTATCGTTTTCGTATACATCTCGTCTGCATGTGAATCGTAGTCACCATCACTATTATCAGAGGGGTTAGTCTATAATATGAACTTCGAATGTTCGAACCTTCAACATCCACATTTACGATAAAAGATTTCCACTTTTAAAATCAACTCTATTTTCGAGAATACGTATCATTCACTCCGAACTTAGTCTATGGTTACTACTTACGATATAGGATTCCAATATTTTGTACAGTTTTACGTACGATGTTCGAAAATTCGTCATCGTTGGAGTATGGAGTAACCCTGTACCGTTCAACTGTAACGACTATTTGCATAATCGATTCGAATATCGATATAATGTTATCGATATTATTTCATTCGTTGCCGACTTCATTGTTTATTCGTCCGTACCATCGTTTATGGCTTCTGAGTATTTCGATTGAGTACGTTTCCGTTTTGATTCGGTTGACTGGTTTGATTTGGGACACAATAACATGAAAATAAATAGTTTTATGGTACAATGATGTATTATGTATTTTTTTGAGATTTGATGGTAGATGTAAATAATTACAGCTACAAAAAAAATTATCGTTTCAAAAACATACTTAAACTTTTTTTGTTTATTTTACGTCCGGCATATTAATCCCATAAATAGCATCCTATCGTCTCTTTTTATGATTAAACATAATCATTATATTTATCGTAAACAGAAAATATGGTATTTTGATCAAATAAGTGATGTAATGCATTTTTATTCTGCATTTTCCTAACAACCCATCATAATTGTGCCAAGCGAATTCAGATATATTTTCTATCATCATAAAATTTAAACTAATCCAACTTTTGCATATTAACATCACGCTTAAACCCATCAAAGCGTAACAGATAACTAGAACGCACGACACACCGAAACGCATCCCTTAACAATTCAAAACTACCCCCGCGAAACTATCCCGGCACAAGGCGTCGTCTGTATGAAAATTAAGTGGCATCTTTGAGTCGCACTTGCAGTTTCCAAGTTTGGGCAGGTCGTTTTGTTATTAATAAACTACCCCCCCACTAACCCCCACTTTGGGAGGGTAGACAGTGGACAGATTGTCGATGTGGCTGAAATTTAGCAGGGCTGTCGCTGGTAATCCTGTATTGTATAAATATGTATTTAATAATAAATACTGATCAGAGAAATGTTAGAGATATATCTGCATATACTTTCTTGAAGTTTGTTGAATTATTATTTTGATCTCCAGTCCACTTGATATTATTTCATTCTCTTACAATATTTTTCAGTTCAAGGTTAACAGCTCGACTCCCACCATCGATATCTTGCAGGCTTTCACAATCAATTTTAAAATGCAGTGGGGGGTCAACCCTACAATCACCCCCCTCCTAATCCGCCCCTGTGACGTCACACAGGTGTAGCGACGAGCGCTAATGTGATGTCGGAATGACGGCCTAGCTAAACCCGACGTCGCGTCGAGGGAATCCACTGTTGTTGGCAAGTTTAGAACTCTACTTACCTACCGTATGAACTTAGACTGATGGCTGTGACGTCACTGATTAGCTTACGCAACTGCTTAAGTGAATGAGCGTGTGTTCGGTTAAGTGAGTTTTGGTTTTGTTTTGTATCAGCCCATATACGTGTCAATGCTTGGCACGGGCCTCTTCTACTATAGAGAGTACGATTGAGAAGAGTTAGGCTATAGGCCACCACGCTGGCCTAGTGTGGCTTGGCGGACTTTACGTACCATAGAAATCTTTACGAATCGCTATGGTATACAGGTTTCCTCGCGATATTTTCCTTCACCGTTATATTGCGTGGTGATTGACTATCAACTTAGTGAGTTGATGTGTGTTATTTTTAAAATGATATGACGATGTGAATGGATAAGTGTGAGTCGGTTCATAAGTATCTAATAAAGTGAGGTTATGCCTATGACTATGCAATTATGTGTTTATACATATAATAATATTCTTTTTCTTAAAAAAAACTGTATTATTGGTCGTTATTTGCACGGATGTTTACATTAATATCATACAGACATTAAAATTACGATCCTAAAGAGAAATATTTTAAACGGTTTCAAATTTATTTATATGAGAACGAATTTATACTATAATAATAATAATAATAATAATAATCATTTTATTTCGGATAACAAGGAGATCCATATTGGGTTAGTAACATTTAAGCTTAGAAATAGTGTTAGTAATAAATTATACGTAGAATAAATGGAGACACTACAATGCCAGCCTAACGCTGGATTATTTGACTGTATGTATGTACTATGCTTCACCTTCATTTTCAGACCATAAATAATGGAAGCACTGTCTAAAAGCTAGATATAGCTAAATATACTAAAAATAAGTAAGAATGTCCAAAGGCTATGAAACAAGCGAGCAATTAAACTGTCCGGGCGAGACGGACGCCGCTCGTCGCGACCCTTGGAATTTCTTTTTTGGACATTGATGTCGTCGTTGTTGATAGGGGACGTATTTGGGAGGTGTTGCGGGTTTACAATTTGGTTTCAGAATGGTTTCTTAGATTTACGTGAATTTTTACTTTCCACGGTTTCGATTACTTTACAAATTTCTGTAGCTCTGATGTTACAAAATGTAATAATGAAACGAAATACGCGTTAAAATCCGTAAATTTAGTTTTATTTCATGGCAACATTTGTATTTTATTTGCGACGTTTTCGAGTAAATGTAATGGAATGCCGATATTTAAGCTTAGTCTCGACGCACCTATTGTAGTATACGCCTTTCCAAGTTACGAGTATTATTTGTTATTATTTAACACACCGAGATACACACATTCAAGAATATTACTGCCAGAAATTTGCATACTTAGTAGTCCTGTCTAAATATTTCTAAGTAGCAGTAGTGTGAAGTCTATCAATTAGCGTTATCCATAATTGATTTGAGTTTAGCTAGTCTTTTTAAATTGAATTGGTGGCTTTTTAATAAAATAAAGAGAGATAAACGTCTGTGACCACTCGATACCCTGACGGGTATACTCTGGAGTGGGCGATAACGTCCAACATTGTCTCATACTGAATACGACCCTGTCTTGTCTGATTGTAAAATTTTGTGTTTCTAATTAACTACTACGGAGGTAACGTTTCGAATGTCCTAGTTGTCTAAACGTTGCGAGCTTGCTTTTAATCACCGAAAATTTCACCGGAACGAAATAGACTCGCCGTTTTAAATAGTTTTTTTTTACTACCCTTAGGTATATGATACTGAGTTTTGGATAATGAAACATAGTTTGTGTCAGTAGTAGAGTTGTTGAGAATGGATTGAATCAAATTCCTGAAAATGTCTTAATGTGTAATTTATTTTTCTGTAGTCTTTTTTATTTAATTGAATGACGAGACGAGCGTGCCATTTGCTAATGGTAAGCAATATGAGCGCTCATGGAAAGTTGCAAACCTAACACAAATTACTTGGCATTTCACAAATTACTTGGCGCTCACCATCCTGAGACATACAATATTCTATTACACCTGGCTACATTGTCCTTCAAATCGGAACACAACAGTGCATTTACACTTTTGTTAGGCGAGAGAAATAGGCATAGAGATTTATAATCTCTTGCATTTCATTTCGATTGAAATTATACAAAGAAGTTTTTGACTAACTTTCTTGGTTTTAAAAGGTTTATGCATGTCACGCTCGTCTCGTCTTTCCCAGTTTTTTTTTAACTTACAATACTATTCTATTATAATATCAGTATTAACAATTTATTTTCTTTTGTTACAGGTAAGTGTCATTTGTTCATTCATCATCATCAGCACGTTGCAGTCCACTGCTGGACATAGGCCTCTCCTAAACTACGCCACAGACTTTTCCCCGATGGATTAAAAATGAGTGATGGTGTTCCTGCGCCGACCCTCGATTTGCGGTATTTTTTATTTTTTTTTATTGCAATGAATGGCGAGACGAGCATGCCGTTCGCCTGATGGTAAGCGATACGACCGCTCATGAACAGTAGTACAACCAAACAACACCTTGAGTTACAAAGCAATGCTTGGCATTCCACTGCGCTCGCCATCCTGAGACATAAGATGTTAAGTCTCAATATGTCCAGTAGTTACTCTGGCTACAATGTCCTTCAATCCGAAACACAACAGTGCATTTAAACTGCTGTTTGACGGGAGAAATAGACATTGCGGTGGTACCCACCCAGGCAGCCTTTCACATATGAGAGACCTACCACCAGCAAAAGGTAAATATGCATTTTGAACACATTTGATATGAAATGAAATGAAAAAAAAAAATACATTGTCCCTTCACGTTAGACAGTAGTACCGCCCCGTGCTAGTCGGCCCATGATCACAGCGACCATGACCTGACCTGAACTGACCCCCATAACCTGAGTCATGATAGACAATATAGCTCTACCACTTCCAAAAATATAATAAGTCTTAATTTTTTTTTATTTGTGAAAACAAAAAGTTACATATGACTAATAAATAAAGGAAACTTAATTATACATACAATTAAATACGCAACCAACGACGTTATTCACAGATGCTTAAATCTAGCGTTATGTGTATTTATGAATGTAAATTATCAAGTAATACAACTATATATATATATATATATATATATATATACTAGCGGCCCGGCCCAGCTTCGCCCGGATGCATGTAGATTTCTCTACAATAATATGCACGTATTATACACATAAACCTTCCTCTTGAATTATTCATATTTATAATATTATCATTAATACTCTTCGCAGCGTATGCGATAAAAAACATTTTATGGCTAATTTTTTTACACCTTCGGTTGGTTTGAACAGGAATTTCTAAAGATTTCTATAGTAATCTAGTACTAAATATAGCCTATGTTACACAGTGATAACGTAGCTTTCTATTGAAAAAGAATTATTAAAATCGGTCCAGTACATTCTGAGTTTATTCGTTACATACAACAATACAAATCTTTCCTCTTTATAATATTAGTGTAGATTAACACAATATTCGTGACGTCATGGTAAAAATTGAATGGCTATTTAAACAATAAGATGTTACTCAATTTCTAAAGTTTTGTCCTATCTGTTTAAATAAACCGAGTTAAGCGAAGTGACGCTTGATATGTCCCCCGGGATAGTAATTCGTTAGCAGGTCGCGTGCCCGGGTATGTCGGTTCAAATTCGTGTACATACATACAAGATCCGTAGGGACACGCGCGATGTGGCTCACATTTTCATATTTGCATTTTTTCCTGGCGTTTTTCGGTGACGCTTTTCGTTTTGTTAGTGGGTCAACTGTTTTTTAATTTTGGGGGTTTGTTTCTTGTTTAGGATGTACTGGGAATTTATGGAACTTTCGACATAAAAAATATGGAGGTTTAAAGTAAAGGGATTTCAGAGACTGAAGACCCCTTAGACTCTAAATGGCAATCAGTATATTGTACCCACAGCAGCTATTGGACATATTGTGACTTAAATCGTAAGTCTCAGGATGGTGTGCGTAGAGGAATGTCAAGCATTGCTTTATAATTCATGGTGTGGTCTAGTTTTGCTACTATCTGTAAAATACGTACTTCGGGGCATATTGCGAAGTAATAAAATAAGGTGACAATTTGTATATTCCATTTTAATATAATCACGTTGTCATGACAACTCAAATACTCATAGACAAACTTACATAAACTCCACATATCCTCCCTCTTAAATGGTCACTACAATTTACAAAATCAATAAAACAAATAATATTTAAAAAAAATACGCTAGTAACATATCCATCCATCCATCCATCAGCCAAAGGAAGTCCACTGCTGAACATAGGCCTCCCCCAATGATTTCCACAGAGACCTGTTGGAGGCAGCCTGCATCCAGCGACGTCCCGCGACCTTTACCAGGTCGTCGGACCATCTTGTGGGTGGACGTCCTACGCTGCGCTTTCCACTACGTGGCCTCCATTCGAGCACTTTCCGACCCCATCGGTCATCAGATCTCCGCGCTATGTGCCCTGCCCATTGCCACTTCAACTTGCTAATCCGGTGGGCTATGTCGGTTATTTTAGTTCTCCTACGGATCTCCTCATTTCTGATTCGATCTCGTAGGGAAACCCCGAGCATAGCCCTCTCCATAGCTCGTTGAGTGACTTTGAGCTTCCTAATAAGGCCCATGGTGAGAGGCCACGTCTCGGTGCCGTAAGTCATCACTGGCAACACACAACTATCGAAGACTTTCGATTTAAGGCACTGAGGTATTTTGGACGAGAAGACGTCGCGTAGTTTCCCGAAGGCTACCCAACCGAGTTGGATTCGACGATTGACCTCTCTCTCGAAGTTGGACCTGCCTAACCGGACCACTTGTCCTAAATAGACATATTCGTCAACAACTTCAAGAGTCGAGCCCCCAACACCGATGGGGGTGGGCACAACATGGACATTCGACATGATCTTCGTTTTGTCCATGTTCATTTTAAGACCCACCTGTTGGGAGACTCGATTGAGGTCTTCGAGCATAGTGCTAAGGTCTTCCAGCGATTCTGCCAAGACTACAATATCGTCGGCAAACCGAAGGTGAGTGATATAATAAATAAATAAATAACACCCAACAGTCACATACATAGTCCTGACCCCACACTAAGATCGAGTCTTGTGTCGTGGGTATCAGGAACTACGAGAGACTTTTCGGTCTCACAAACACCCAGACCCGGAAGAAATATTTGTGGGCCGCACAAACATTTCTCTCGGTGCGGGGATCGAACCCGCGGCCTCTCGTTTCACAGGCGGCGTCTAACCAACTGCGCCACGGAGGCTGTCGAATATACTCGCCGTTATATATATACTCGCCGTTGATGTTGATGCCGAATCCTTTCCATTGCAAGAGCTTGAAAGCATTTTCCAGCGCGGCAGTGAACAGTTTCGGAGATATGACATCTCCCTGTCTCACGCCTCTCTGTAGTGGAATAGCCTTCGTACTCTGATCTTGTATTCGGACCGACATGGTGGCGTCGTTGTATATACACTTCAACACTTCGATGTACCGATAGTCGATATGGCACCGCTGGAGAGACTGTAGCACAGCCCAAGTCTCGATCGAATCAAAGGCTTTCTCATAGTCCACAAACGCTAAACAAAGCGGCAACTTATATTCCTCGGTTTTTTGTATAACTTGCCGAAGCGCATGGATGTGGTCTATGGTACTAAAGTCTTTTCGGAAACCGGCTTGTTCGGGAGGCTGGAAGTCATCAAACCTGCGTTCGAGACGATTTGTGATGACCCTCGAAAACAACTTATAGACATGGCTCAGGAGTGAGATGGGCCTGTAATTCTTCAGCAAAGTGTTATCACCTTTTTTGAAGAACAGTACCACCACGCTCCTGCTCCATGCCTCTGGCGTTGAGCCCTCGAGGAGAACGGAATTGAAGAGCCTCTGAAGGACTTTCAGTACCGGCGTTCCGCCCGCTTTCAGAAGCTCTGAAGTTATTCCGTCCTCGCCCGGCGCCTTGTTGTTTTTAAGTTGCTTCAGGGCCATCTCAATCTCACACAGGCTGATGTCCGGGATATCATCGCTAAAGTGTCGGATCAACTCGGCTCTCGGGTCTTCGGCCGAGCTAACAGCAGGTTTGGCAACCGAGGTGTAAAGCTGTCCGTAGAACCTCTCGATCTCCCTTAATACCTCTGCCCTCGTCGATACCACGCGGCCGTCTTCCGTCTTCAGCCTAGACAACTGGCTTTGCCCAATAGACAAGTCTCTTGCAAACACTTTGGAGCCTCCGTTTCGCTCAATTGTCTCCTTAATGCTCACAGTATTGTGAGCACGGACATCGTGTCGCAAGGACTTCCAGATTTGTCTATTGAGCCGTCGATATGCTTCGGCGTCAACGGAAGACTGCAGCGCTAAAGATCGACGTTCGGCCATGAGGTCAAGAGTGTGGATCGAGAGTTTTTGTGGTCTAGTAACATAACTTAATATCTAATCTAACATTATTTATATACAGGTGACTTTTTAAGTCGACATGCCCTGACTGGACGAGTCTGAACCGGCACACTTTTGGGTGAAGCGACTGCCAAGTTATTTTCTATTCCCGAAACGATAGGTGGTGTATGTGAGGTGCTACTAACTGCCAAGCCCGTCGGCGACTCAAGGGTACGCGTAGAAGTTCCCGATTGTGGCTCCGTGTTTAAAGAAACAGATTCTGGCTGCTGCACTGAACCCGACGGAAACATCAGACTACTTTTCCTCCTACTTCTAATTTGATCCACGTGTCGATGAACTAATTGTCCATCTGAATCCACCACCTTGTAATCGGTGGAACCTAATACTGTGTCTATTTTTCCCGGCAGCCATCTGTCACTATGGCTGCCATGTTGTATCAGTTGTCATGATAACTCAAATACTCATAGACAAACTAACATAAACTCCACACTATCTATGAGCGGTGGTATCGCTTAGTATCAGGCAAGTGGTATGTTAGTCTCGCTATTGATTGCAATATGAAAACGCTCTCTCTCTTCAGGCCTGAACACTACTTAAAGTAGGTTTCCTCCGAGAATCTTCACTTTGATCTGTATTCTGTTGCAATTTAATTTATTCAAAACAAACCGTACCAATAAAATATCTTCACCTATAAATCCTTATTAGTACCCAAAACCCAACAATTCTCAAAGGGCTCCATACATAAACACACAGACGTAGAAATTGAATCTCTCACTTTCCAAACTAACGCCGACAAATTAATAGCAAAAAATTAAACGCCTTTAATTAACCCAAAAACGCTACGGGACGGTCGCACGGGCCCCGCGCGTCTCGTTCGCAAATTGTGCAAATATTGTTCGTCCTCATTACTGAACAATGCTGAAGAGGTTAGGGGGGGAAGGAATGAAGGGGAGGGGGAGGGGGTAGTGTCGTCACATTTATTGTAATCTCCCGTTATTCATTACGTTAATTGCCCCCTCATTTCGCCGTTTGATAGCTATTGTTTGTACGACGGTGATTTAGTTCGACGCGATTATGATTTTAATAATTGTTTTTGTGTTTTGTTGTTCGCACGGTGTTCGTGATTTTGCACGGGAGAGGTTTTGAAGGGTGATTTTTGTTATGAAATTGTCTATGCTTTGGGAATGGTACGAAGATTTTAGTCTTAGTTCAAGCAATTGTTCAAAGGTTTTAAAGGAGGAAATACGATAACTTGCAACTTTTTTTCTTATACTCGTTTTGCTAAGTAGTAGACTGCATTTCACTGCTCTATTACCTTAAGGGAAAGCACTAGCAGTCCAAATAGTATATCGACTTGTGATAGTTAAAAGTCAAATCTTTCGGAACTATGTTTTTTCACAACTTTATGAAGACAAAGAAGTTTAAAGCATTTGAATGAAATGTATTCTTGAAATGACAGTGTTCTTATATTGTTTCCATACAAAGTTACCTTTAAATTATAATTTAAACTTGCATGGAAGCGTTGATATAATTACATTGGCAGTTGAGTGCACACTAAAACATGACACATAATAGCCACCGATAGTGTTACAGACGCGAGCTAAAGATCGCTGCCACTGATACAACCGCAACCTACATGCCTAATGAGCTCTGTGAAGGATCGACGAGGGTTTCAGGTGCGGTCGGTGGTGTTAGTAATATTATGTCGCACTTGTAGAATTAAATTGATTTAATCCAAAAAATATTAGATTTTGGCTCTTAATCATATTTTGGCTCAAAATGACCCATTGACGCGTTATTAAAAAAGTACCTATTGACGCATGAAACGCAGAAAGATTTATAAAACGGTCTTCTAGATGTATCTTCCGTAAGCACAAAATTTCTTATGTAACAAATCTTTGATGAACGATTCCCAAATTTTTTTTATTTTTTATTTAGATTTCTATAATAATAAAGGTGCCATGTGTTTTCAATCGATTTTGACTTTGAAACATTTGGTACGGAATATTGATTTGGTGATATGATTTAGATTTTAGGTGGTGGTATTTTTTTTTTATTGGCGTTTAGCAGGCTGATGAGCATGCGGCCCGCCTCTCATGGACCTTCGCAATGCCAGAGATCAACACTACTAGGTTGCTGTATACCTTAAGGATAGGACTCTCTTTAAGCCTCGTTTGAAGGATAGATCAAACCGTTCGGGAAACACCGACGCAGGAAGTTCATTCTAGAGCTTGCATGTGGATGGCCTGTTGGTAAAAGGACCAGACGCGGCTGTCACCATGTGTATAGTGGGCGCGAGTTCATAACTCTGATTTTTCATATGGGTATTGATAGTCAAACACCACGCACTATAACGGCGAAGGAAAACATCTTGCTGAAACCTGCATACCGATTCGGAAGAATTTCTATGGTATGTAAAACTTCGCCAACCCGCACAAGGCTAACTTAGTAGACTATTTGGTCTAACCCCTCTCAATCGTCCTCTCGATTGTAGATGAGGCCTTTGCCCTCCAGTTGAAAGTATAGGGGCTGTTGCAGATACAGATAGGATATGCAAACATAATATGAGTCAGGGGCGAGAGACACACAATCTGAACCCGAAACTCAATATACATGTATATCCGTTTGTCTAAGAATTAGACGCTCTTAATATTACTTTCAAGAATCATCAAAATTATTCCTCCATAGAAGTTTATCGTCGCCTTATCCTTAATGGGTCGGCGGATAGCGCTCGTAAATAACAATTCCTCTTTGATTTCATTACGAAATCACAAAACGCATTCAAACTTGTTTATTGACGCCATAATTGTCAAATCAGACAGTGCTTTATTGGGACGGTCACAGCTACGCCTTGGAAACGCCGATTAGTGAGGGGCGAAAATATGTCTTGTCTTTACATAGATATGCTATTTTTGAGTAAGTTTGGAGTGTATTTTGTTAAGGTTAATTATAGTTAAAATTTATTTCAGAAGAATTTATGGATGTGACAGATGATAAATTAAATTACTTAGGTTAAGTAGTTTTAAAGGTCAATTTATAAAAATAGAAGATGCTTGTCAACACAAAAAATGGCATCTATTGGATATAGGAGGCTATATGGTTTAAATAATATCCCCATGCAATAATTTCCATTTAAATACACCGAACAAAACGCACATAAAGCACAAGACATCGCTTCACTATTTCTTTGAGAAGCATCTGAAACGATGTGTCAACATTAACACTCGCGAGGGGTCCTCGACGTCTCCTAATAATGTTACGCGACAATAAATACAAGGGGGTCGAAAGTACCCCCAGAACGCTTTGCAGGGTTGATTGACTTTCAAAGTCGGAAATCCACAGTACGATGCGATTTGGACCCCTATAAAATATTACGACGTTTATTGCGAACAAATGAGATATTTAATTCAAATAGAATGAGATTTTTTGAAATATCGTGTTTTCCTTTCTTGTAAATTGATTGTCGCTTCAGTGCTTTAAAGGATTGAGGGCGTGGAGAAAAATTGTATTTTTTAATTTATTTGTGCGGTAAATTGACTTTACTATTCATGATAGACAAAATTGTTATACCTATCAGTAAAAGGTAAAACTGTAGTTTTCTTGTATTTGTAATGTGTTTTGAAGTCAACGTGATCGTTTTTTGTTACATATGTATATTATTATATGTACTGTCTCAGCCCATATATGTCCCACTGTAGGGCACGGGCATCCTCTACAATCGAGAGTACGATTGAGAGTGGTTATATATTAGTATATGTATAGGAACATATTTGTTTGGCTTTACTAGACTTAGGCTCAATTGCACAAACTAACTTTGCCAATACCTTTGCCCTTGAAACTGTCAATTCCATACATTCGCAAGGTCAAATACATCTCAAATGTATGGCGATGACATTTTCATAGGCAAAGGTATTGGCAAAGTTACTTGGTGCAACTGAGCCTTATATGTCAATTTTATTAGAGTCCATTTTTTGGTCATATTTTTATTTCGTCTAATGACTATTTGTCTCTCTATCAGTTTGATACTATACACTATTAAATACATAAAGAAGCGACAGTACATCCCACTCATTGAATCTGGATTGACTGGTAGTGTGAAGTATCTTAATGGATGATGACGTCACGGGATAAATATTCGTAATCCTCGCATACCGTGGTGTTATTATTAGAAGGCCGTGGCACTGATGCTCAATGACGTCACGTGTTTGATGCTATATTTGAGGGTCAATGAACTTTGGAATTTTTCACGATTGCTAAGTGTGTGGTAATTTATGGCAATGCAAAGCGCGAACTGCTGAGATGGTTGTGAGTTCGAATCTTGGTGAAGACCTTTGCTTTTTCAGTCTCGTGTGTAATGTTAGCTGAAGAGCAATAATGGTGAAGAAAATCTTTATGTAGGACTCTGCATACTATAGAGATTTGTAAGAATTTCTGCAGTATGTTATAAGAGTGCACAAGAAATCAACATGATGGAAATGGTCTAATGCCTCTTAGGTAAACAAATTTCTTCAGGTTTTAATCTCTGATTGCTCACTTTAGTTCACTATAAGTTTTTTATATATTTTTTTTATTGCAATGAATGTCGATATGAGCGTGCCGTTCGCCTGATGGTAAGCGATACGACCGCTCATAAACAGTAGCAAAACCAAACCTTGAATTACGCTCGCCATCCTGAGACACAAGATGTTAAGTTTCAATATGTCCAGTAGTTACTATTCCTCGCTTGTACATTCTATACAAAATTTGTCTCACCATCAACTTGTCTAAATTCTCAACCGTCACCACGACATTCAACATTAAAACGAACTTTACCGTCAATACGCGTGTTGGGAACTGGATGGTACCGTCGCGTGACCGTCTAGATACCATCGCTCATTGCGCCGTCGCGTGGTAACTGTTTTTTTTTATTTTGCTCATTTGATTGTTTATTGTCGTGGTGTGGTATGGAGTATGATTTAATGTTGAAGAATCTTTTGTAATCTGGTGAAATTAAATAAATACGTGCGACAATCATATAGGTAGTTGTGATCCCACACTAAGATCGAGTGTTGTGTCGTGGTTATCAAAAACTAAGAGTGTTCTAGGCCTCACAAACACCTGTGGAATATATACGGAATTAATGAAAATAACATTCAAAAATACAGCTATACAGCTTTCAAAAAATATTACTTAAATATTTAAAATCATAATTTTATTTCCATAAAATATAGATGACATCACATACAATAACAAAAAAAAACCTACAATATTCCTACTAAAATAAACAGAAAAATAAAACTAAAATGCAAAGGCAATTAAAATTATTATAACACTAACTTTTTGGACTCAAACATAACAAATACATATTTGATGATTTTTTTATTAATAGAAGCCAAAAGTCAGGAGCAAAGCTTGGTATTCCACTGCACCCGCCATCCTAACACATAACCTGTTAAGTTTCAATATGTCCAGTAGTTACTCTGGCTACAATGTCCTTCAATTCGAAACACAACAGTGCATTTACACTGCTGTTTGGCGGGAGATATAAACATTGCAGTGGTACCTACCCAGGTGGCCTCATATGAGCACATATGAGAGACAGTAGACATTTCACTTCATGTACCTAGAAACGCGTGGCAGTTATTTTCACAACTTATTTCAGTATGGGTTGTGAAGTCACGTGTCGGCCCCCGGTCCACCCCTTTCTGACCGAATCCTGCGTAAGGTCATAACCCTATGTCGAAACGTGGTTTGGACACCGATACAATGGAAATGTGTTGGCGAGTTGAAGTTATTTATGTTGAAATTCTGTATGGGCTATTTATATTGAAATTCTACAGTAAACAACTCCTTTTATTATGTTTTCTGTAATGCCTTTTGCATTGCTATATTTATGGTTGTCTGGAAGAGATCGCTCGTAGGGATTAGCAAAAAAAAATGAGTAAATATTCTCATTTTATTTTTATTTTGTCACGTGGTGTTCAATAAAGTGTTATGTATCTGTATCTAAATTGGGATGAAGTTGGAAGAAATGCGGCAGGTTTTCTGTAAATTATAAAGCGTTTAATTTGCTATGGTGTTCATTGTCTTTCCTTCGTCTTGGTTATATCTGTTCAAGTATGTAAATATTTTCTAATTTTTAGTATACACTAATTTTCATTTCCTTCATTTTAATTTTAAATTAAATCCTTCAATCAACATGTGGAGTGTAAGCCTCGTCGGCGGGCACATACCACAAATACTACAAACCAAAATAACTCATAATTGGAATATCCCGTAATTCAATGCGAAAACTACCCTTTTGGCAGTTTATCACAAAACGCCACGATGCCACTTTCTAAAAAAAAGAAATAGCAAATCCGTCCCAAAGAGCGACGCGACGTCAGCACAGTAAAACACGACTCATCAGTGTCATAAAAAGAAGTTTATGTCTGCAAATATCTCCCTTTACCCCATGACGGGACACTAATAGCCTTTTTCGAAATCAAAGCGCATGTTCAACACATCGATGCCGCGGGCCGAACCGGCGCAACCGAAAATAACCGGCCAAACCGAAAATATCCGGCACGCCGGCTTCACCGGAGGCTACGGAAACATTTCCGATAACGCCGGCACGTTAACTGTCCCCCACCTCCTCTCGGTTATAATAGGCCCTTTTGTTCGGCGATAATAGATTGTGTTTTTTCAGTGAGATAACTTTTTATAAGTGATAATGGATTTAAATAGCTTTTGAGTTGCGGAGTTTATCTATTCAAGTCTCGGTTTTATTGTGGTCTTGGATGCTTTATAAGAATTTTATTTTATTAGCGAGATAACTGTGTTTCTTAATTTTCTACTGAAATTTTCTGTTAAAATTATATTTGAAGATTTTGTTAGCTGAGTCTATTTTATAGAGATACGTTATTTGTTTAGAGTTCGATATTTTCCGTATCACGAAATTATCTCTTTCTCCACACTTCATCTGTCCGTGTTCAGTTTTGACTGCCTCCGTGGCACAGGCGGTCAGACGCCGCCTGTGATACGAAAAGCCGCGGTTTCGATCCCCGCACTGAGAGAAATATTTGTACGGCCCACCTATATTTATTTCGGGTCTGAGTGTTTGTAAGACCTAAATGACTCTCGTAGTTCCTGATATCCACGATACAAGACGCGCTCTTAATGTGGGGTCAGGACTGTGTATGTGTGACTATTGATCTACGTGGTAATATTTAATTTGTAGATTCTGCTAGTTGAGTCTATAAGTTTATACTGATTCGGTACTTCATCACAGTACAATATATTGCGTATCTTGAAATTGACTCTTTATCTGTACTCATCATCTCGAATGTGTATCATCTATCATTCATTTCTATATCTCAGTTAGGCCGTCGTATATGTCTTAACTGACGGAAATAACTTTCTCAAAGATAAATAATATATTTAGATAGCACTACAATTTCTATGAGTAGATCGTAGTGACTTCATCATGTCAGTTAAAAAATCAATAATATTTTATAAACTATTAAATATTTTATATATTAAAATTATTTTTTACACGGCGCACGGTATAGTTACTGCACTACACCTCATGGTAAGCGCAAATGCAGTGTAGGCCGAGTATTGAATGGCATCAGACGGCAATCCTGTGCCATTCGACATAATTGTGCCGGCCTAGTAAGATGCGTCCATTTTTAAGTATAAATAAGCACTCACACTAATTACTAATTACAGTATAGATAAGCGTGCGTTTGTATGCTATATGCAGCCCTCTCACTGTAAGAGGATTTGCGGTGTAGCGCCCTCGTTGTACACTACGGCATTGCAAATTGGTTACACTATTATTATAAGTATACCTACTTCAATAATATTGCCTATAAATAATAATGAATACACCCAACACCAACAGACACATATATAGTCCAGACTCCACACTAAAATCGAGTCTTAAGTCGTGGGTATCAGGAAATACGAAACTTCGGTTTCATAAAATCCAGATCCGAAATAAATACCTGTTGATCATACAGAGATATGTGTTTCGGTATGGGCATCGAACCCGTGGCCTCATGCCATCATCATGCCATCATTTCACGAGCTTGCGTTGAACTAACAGTGGCTGTCACTTGTATCTATATTCTATAGTGCCTTAGTGTAAACAATTACATAGTTAGTATTACTTTCTCAGTAATAATATTTTTTTCACGGCATCAGCAAACACGCGGAAACTTACCTGAAAAAATATAACATATCAAATAAGAAATTACAAATACTTGCCTACACACAAACATTAAACTTCTCTTTCTTTCTCACATGTATCTGTCTGCGATATCAGCCCATATAATTCCCACTGCAAGGCCTCCTCTACAAACGGAGTAAAGTTCATTAATTCATCATATTTGACAGCCTCCGTGGCGCAGTTGGTTTGACGCCGCCTGTGAAACGAGAGGCCGCGGGTTCGGTCCCCGCACCGAAAGAAATGTTTGTGCGGCCCACAAATATTTCTTCCGGGTCTGGGTGTTTGTGTGACCGAAAAGTCTCTCGTAGTTCCTGATACCCACGACACAAGACTCGATCTTAGTGTGGGGTCAGGACTATGTATGTGACTGTTGGGTGTTATTTATTTATTTATTTATTATATAAATATTATTTTTGTGTCATGCATGTTAAAATTAAAATAGTATTGAAAATCTACCGCGTTCGTGATATAAATATGATAACTCAACCAAATGTAATAGCACGCTGTCGCATCGAATACAGAGTAATATTTCACAAGTCCACGCTTTTACATGCTGTGTGAAATTGCGATATGACGTCACATTTAAACATACAATCCTTACTAATATAAATGGCTTTCATGCAAAAACTTCTGAACGCATTTTGATGAAACTTTGTATAGAGGTAGCTGATACCCTGGATTAATACATAGACTTCTTTTTATCCCGAAAAATGTCGGGTTCCTGCATGTTGAGCAAGGGCTTCTAATATACATAGAGGGCAGTAGATTAAAGGATTGCATGCCTTGAATATTGGCACAGGATGAGGCGGAACAGAACGGGATATAATGGGACGGGATGGGAAAAGCATTATCGTGGACAGTAGTCACATTGAATTAAAATATAAAACAGTTAGTTTGCGAAATAGTATGTTTTTCATTTGCAAAAGTTATCAGCACCCAGGCGAAGCCCGGCCTGCCCGTTAGTCTTGTCTTTGTTTTTGGCTATAGTACACCGCAGGTCGCATATAACACCCTATGGGTTCTATAAGAGATCGTTATCAGCAATTGTTACACAAAAAATAAACATGCCATCAAACGAATGGCATGCATGTCTTGCTACTCCTTGCAATAATAAAAGTTGAAGCAATACAGTCTCCTTATCAATATAAAAAGTTTTTCCCGAGCAAATTCAGTCCTAGACGTCACGACAATTGAAATCAGATTTGTAGTACATATCGCATTAACTTCAGTGCGTATTAGATCAGGTCCGGACGCCGTCGCACCGAAATTCGATCAGTGAGGGACGGATGAGTTAAGTGTCTGCTGAGAATTTTCACCGGAGGTCGGGGGACAATTGGATTCGACGAGCTATGTGTGAGTGGATGTGATGTGCTGACTTAGTGAACAGGACAAAATTTAATTTATAATGTAGTTCGCTAGTCCATACTAGGTCAGCGTGTTGGACTATGGTCTAATTGAAATGATCTTTTCATTTTTTAATTGTGTAAGTAGGTGGTATGGTGGTAGGTCTCTCATATGTTAGAGGCCGACTGGGTAGGTACCACCGCAATGTCTATTTCTACCACCATAGTAAATGCACTGTTGTGTTTTGGTGTGAAGGACATTGTAGCCAGAGTAACTACTGGACATATTGAGACTTGACATCTTATGTCTCAGGATGGCGAGCGCTGTGGAATGCCTAGCCTTGATTTGCAATTCAAGGTGTTTGGTTTTGCTACTGTTCATGAGCAGTCGTATCGCTTACCATGATGTGAATAGAATGCTCGTCTCAGTTACAGACGAAAAAGTGCAATATTATCTGTAGAATTAAATTTATTTCAATATGTAATGTAATCGTTATATCTTCCCCACTTTGTGTTCTATTTATTAATGTGTATGTATCTTGTCTGTATATTAATAATCACATGACATCTTATGTACTTCCGATGCCCCAGAGATTCAGTTTGGCTTGAGCGAGCGTGAAATGCCATGCGTCTTGTGTATGTATGTACATAATTATACTCGTATGTGAACGTGTTTTGTTTTGTATATGCTTGTATATTCAATATTGTACTAGGATTAAATAGGACAGTTGATTCAATTTGCATTTTTATTTTTATCGATAGGTTACGTAAAGCAAAATCGGATGGGAACATTTTTAAAAGTAAATTTGTCCCGCCCTCACACTCGCCACTGCAACTCCTGTATCGCAGGATCAACAGTGTCTCAATGTAATGAAATCGAGCATTGAAGCTCGCCGAGTCTCCGGGAATGTAACTTGTCTTTGACCCACAACGAAATTATTCATGAAATTTTATAATAGGAGTTGGATATATTTCTTGTCCACTTGCCTCCGTAGCAAAGCAGATGACAGGGCAATGAACTATAGAGGTAAATTACTTCGGATAAAGTTTGTTATGTGTAATCTATCAGAAATTAAGAGTATCGCTACCTTGAAGTCCTTTGCTCGATTTCTTAATCGAGAATTTCGATTCAATTATTATTATTATTATTTTTTTAATCTGGGCCGGCATTGTGGCCATATTGCATCTGATGGACATTGCACATTGTAATTAAACTTTTCCGGATATTAAATTCAAACAGGCGGAAATATCAGTATGGAGGGATAGAATAACAGACAATTATATTTGGTATGCACTGCTTTTATCATGGGATATGGTGCAGTCACTTTAGAAGCTTATAAAAATAATTTTTATAACTATCTGACAAAAGCTGGCACAAGATTAAATCCGATTGTGAATCCGACAATAAGCGTCGCATTATGTCATCGTTTATGTAATAATGATAAATTAGCTGTTCCCCTACCTCCCCCCGAGTCTAGCGAAGAAAAGCGATCCGTCCTTTGTTGCCGCAGATCTAATAACTCCACCTCATTATTATCGTCTAGAAGGTATTTTTATTTAGTTTCCCTTCGCCCTGTCCTCCTCTTTCCGTTCAGGAAATGAGCCCCCGTTGTAAGACTTTGAGGCGGGCCGTTATGTCGGTTTTGAAAAGGACTTTAAATAGATTGTAATAAGGTATGTTCTTTATTGTTTTTGTGAGAAAAGTGGCCCGCTTCGAGTGAGAACTTTAAAGGAAACTTCAATTAGACGCGTAAGATAAATAAGTTAATTTATGAAGAAGTTGTAAGTCCTCTCTTATAAATGAACGGCTTCGGGTTCGATACCTATGAATATAAAATGTTTTTGTGTCGTAATGTTTTTTTTATTTACTTGTTTCGGCTTTGTTTGGAGTCTTGCTGAATTTTTAAAGCTATAAAGCCATGATACCCGGTTTCGCAGTCCCATACAAAGCTAACATTGAGCAACAGTTTTGCTGCATATTCGGAGTGAACTATATGGCCTAACCACCCTCAATAGTACTCTCGATTGTACAGGAGGCCCGTGCCCTGCAGTAAAACGTATATGGGCCGATACAGTTTTGATACAATTTAAATAAATCTAATTAAATCTCCATAAATGTCTCTAAAATATAGTTTTATCTCATCTATACCATTCCAGTTGGTACATAATTGAGATGAACGTCATCAGAGATTGCCGTGGCATATGATCTGTTTACGTGTGTGGGGTGAATGCCACCCCAAGCCGGGGGTGCAGGGTGCAATGTTACATAAACTCGGACTATTGGGGATTAGATCGGTTTGGTTACTAATCTAGATATAGGGGCGGAATTTAATAGGGTCACTTGGTAAAATATAATTTAATTGACAGCCTCAGTGGTGCAGTTGGTTGAACACTGGCTGTGAAACGAGAGACTGCGGGTTCGATTCCCGAACCGAGACAAATGTTTGTAAGGCTCACATATATTTGTCTCGGTTTGTGTGTGTGAACGAAAATTCTCTCGTGGTTCCTGATACCCACGACACAAGACTCGATCTTAGTGTGGGGTCAGATCTACACTGTATATATGTGACCGGGTGTATTTATTTGTTTATTTATAATGATTTCTGGTATATGAATTGCTGACAAGATGCTCTGAATGTAGTTTTAATTAATTATAATTAATATCATGTAAAATAAAGAAACAAATATGCGGGTCTTCAAACTAGAATTGACAACTACACCGGTGGTAAAATACGTTGCATTTAAACTAAGTAGTCATCAAATTTTTTACATTGTAAGCACGATATTGTATTGCATATTGTGGCTATAATATCGCACATGCTATGGTATATGTATAATTATGTTTTTTTTGTACTTATTGTATCAAATAGACGTTTTATCTACTGTCGGGATTATTCGATACATTTTATTGCTGTACTTAGTATGATAGGTTTGTTTTTAAATTGCAATGAATGGCTAGACGAGCATGTCGTTCACCTGATGGTAAGCGATACGAGCGCTCATGAACAGTAGTACAACCAAACAACACCTTGAGTTACAAAGCAATGCTTGACATTCCACTGCGCTCGCCATCCTGAGACATGAGATATTTTGTCTCAATACGTCCATTATGGGTTCAGTTTATCTTTTGAAAACCAAAACACTAAGAACAAAACATGCAAAATAGTGATTTTTAAATCGAACAATAAATGATCCAACTAAACAAAAACATTAAAAAGTACAACAATACAAGTCACAATCAACAAGGAATCAATACGAATCGTACAAAGATTGTAACACTTTCACACGTGCTCGCAACACACTGTTGTAATTGTTGTTACAATACACTTGCGTAACAACACTGAAAAAAATATCTCACACGGTTCGATGGTATTCAATCATTGTTGTATTGTAAGTCATAAGCGGTAGCGGGTTTAAGAAGTTATATTAATTTTAAATTAGGCATGTAATGTGAGGTTATTAATTAATAGGAAAATATTATAATTTCAATATTGCTGCAATCACTGAGCGGGTGATTAATACATCAGTTTGCCTTGTTGCTACGAAAGCTATAAAAACAACTGCTGCAAAGTTACATAGTCCGCCACGCTGGTCTAGTGCAGGTTCGCGGATTTTACAAACCATAGCAATTATTTACAAATCCTATAAATCGCTACGGTATGCTGACTTGCTCGCGATCTCGCGTAGGAAAATTGTCAGCCTCCGTGGCTTAGTTGGTTAGACGCCGGCTGTGAAACGTAAGGTGCGATCTCCGCACCGTGACAAATATTTTTGAGATCCACAAGTATTAGTTTCGGGTGTTTGTGAGACTGAAAAGTCTCTCGTACCTAGTTATTTATACCCAGAACACAAGATAAAGTCAGGTGTAAGGACTATGTATGCGATTGTTGGGTGTTATTTATATATTTGTATTTATTAAACAAATACCATGCAAAATAACCTAAATGATATGTAACTGTTACCCGCTGCATCCCATAACTTGAATATACGACAAACGTGCAGTTTTTCTACGGCGCGAAAACTTTCGCCGTGGCTCTTCTTTCTTCGTTCACCGTGACGTGCACGCAAAATTGAACCTTAAATACATATACATAAGATTTGGAATTTATTACTTAGTCCACTTGCATATTAATATAAACTTTAAAGTCATAATAATAGAGTAGAGTTTGCAGTGTGTGCGGAAGTAGGAAGGCGTCCGATTGGTTCGTGTAAATCATTTAAGTGATAGGTAATTCGCTTTTTTTCATTCATATTTTTTTGCTCGTTACGTACTGAATATATTAGTATTAATTTTTCATAGTTATATTTTGTTGTTCGGTACGATAGTTAAATTATGATATTATAAAAATTAACACGTTGAAAAAACTTATGGACTGTGCACACCAGGAAGGAATGGTAAGGGATTTTGTTTTAAATTTTTTAAATGGACATTCAATTTCATCTAAATAAATAAGCCACAACAGTCGCCTAAATAGTCCTGTCCACACTAAGATCGAGTCTTGTGTCGCGGGTTTCAGAAATTTCTAGAGACTTTATGGTCTCATAAACACCCGGATCCTAAACAAATATCTAATGTGTGTCTTAACAACCTACTAACCAGCTGCGTCATGGAGGCTGTCGAAAATTACAATAATTTATAGAATACATTAAAATTTCCAACATTATTTAGCTTCATTAAAGTAGAGGATTCCGTACAGTGCAATAGTACTGAAATATTATGCCATTGGTAATCCTAAACAAATGAATTTACCGTCAAGTATTGGCCAATAAATTCACAAAAAAAAAAATACATTCGAATTGACAACCTCCTCCTCTTTTGAAATCGGTTAAACATAATTAAGTTGTAAGTAAAATACCTCAATTCAAAGATACGAGGTGAGACTGAAAGGGGTGGGGACGAGCCCGCCCCAGGGGTGGGTCGGGGGTGGACTGGTATTGTTTAAACAGTCTCACCTCCGGCTGAAGTTTAACCGTTCGGTTAACCGGCTCAGCGGAGTTGCAGACGTTTAACTGCGCTCCGGTTACTGTAACGTATTAGATAATGAAAATTCTGTTGGTGTTGTGGGTAGTTTTAATTTTACGGGAACTTGATGTAGGTGAGAATGTCAATGTTGGATCAATAGTTTGGTGGTAGGAATTAGGATATTGGCATAAATTCATATAGATTGATAGTAGAGATATTTTTTGGGTATTTTTTCCCGCCCTCGCACCCGTCACTGTAACTCCTGTAAGCCAGGATCAAAAGTTTAACTGACACCGAGCATTGAAGCTCGGCGAGTCTCCGGGAATGCCTAACGTTTTTTTTTTTTTTTTTTTATTGCAGTTAATGGCGAGACGAGCATGCCGTTCGCCTGATGATAAGCGATGCGACCGCTCATGAACAGAAGAAAAACCAAACAACACCTTGATTTACAAAGCAATGCTTGGCATTCCACTGCGCTCGCCATCCTGAGACATAAGATGTTAAGTCTCAATATGTCCAGTAGTTACTCTGGCTACAATGTCCTTCAATCCGAAACACAACAGTGCATTTAAACTGCTGTTTGACGGGAGAAATAGACATTGCGGTGGTACCCACCCAGGCAGCCTCTCACATATGAGAGACCTACCACCAGTGTAACGTGTCTTAAACCCGCATCTAAATCAATCAGAAAGTTGAATTTAATGTAGTACTTGGTAATAAAATTATTGTCCACTTGCCTCCGTGACAAAGCCGGTGACAAAAACAATGAAAGTTACATTTAGGACGAAAATAAACTTAAAATATGTACGTGACTCTAGAAACACTTATGTGATATAAGCGCAGGCTTACGAAAGAATATGGTTCGGATTCAAACGTGTGACTTCTCATTTTTGGACTAGATTCTTGTCCATTGCGCCAACAATACCCCAAAAACATAAAAACACACCTTATAACTTTATTAAGGTGTAGACGGTCGGTTAAGGGGATGAAAGGGGTAAGATACATGATTAAATTAGGGGATGACACAGCTGAGGCTGAGACGAAAGGGTCTTAGGGTCTGTAATGTTAATTAATTCGGAACACGGGCTGTAAATAGAGGACAATTGTCGAACGTAGCTACGTAAGGAGATTATGAATAAGCCCGTACATTAAAGGGTCTAAGGTGACCCCAAAGATGTGCGTGGGTTCATTGGAGACATTAATATCTTACTTAGAATTTTCTTGCTTTAGCGATCGGGCCCGGCTCCGCCCGGGTGCAGATACACGTTTCAAAACGGCGGTCAAAATGTTTAATTCCGACTATCAATTTAGAATATTGGACCACGAATATAATTTCCTCGTATTTGCTAGAAATGTAACTACTGCTTCCCTCCTATAAGTCATAGCGTGATGATATATAGCTTATAGCATTCCTCGATAAATGTACTATCCAACACTGAAAGAATTTTTCAAATCGGACCAGCGGTTCCTGAGATTAGCGCGTTCAAACAAACAAACAAACTCTTCAGCTTTATAATATTAATATAGATTACAACTGCTGTTTGAGTTTTGTAAAGGCTAGTTTATCAAAACAATGGTAAACTTATTATATTTTCGTGTGACGCGAAAAGGGTTAGAATGAAATGTGTTTGACCTGAGAACTATTTGTTATGAGTTCGAGGTTCCAGGTTGAGTCGTCTTTGTATTATCTCTCTCTATTCAGTAAAAGAAAGTCCACTGCTGAACATCCCAAGGATCACCACATCGACTTATTGGAAGCTTTGGACTATAATTTCCTGAAACTGATGAAATAAAATCTGCCCAATATCTCTTGGAACTCCATAGTATACATTTTTATTTTATTAATTAATGGTTGTTTACGGTTATACAACAAGTTTTAATATTACAGACAAAAATATTATAATTAACTGATATGAATTGTACAACTAATTATAAACAAACACAACATGCACAAAAAAATCACAATTAAAAGTTATTTTTATTGTCAAATTGTTAAATCTTCAATAACCAAATGGATACGTTTCTTGAATGATTATAATATAATCATGTTATATGCATCTTTTTATATGCATAATTACCAGTTACTCCAACATTAGTGAAATAAGGTTATATAGAACAATAAGATAAATTCAAAGCCCCACCGTTTTACCGAACTGCAAACGTGAACCCGAGTTTAACAGACAATATTATTTTAACTGTACAATTGTAACAAATGTGGTGCAGTTAAAGAGCGCTCTAGTCGGGGACAAACAGCACCCCAATTTAAACCGAAACCGCTCGCTTTGTTCACCTAGTTGTTAAAGAAATAATGTTTTTTTAGTGACACGATGTAGTGACTCCTGTGGAGGTAATTGCATTAATGTACAAATGTATTTGCTGATAGGTTGGTCTCATATGTGAGAGTAGAGAGTACCCGCCTGCGTAGGTACCACCGCAATGTCTATTTCTCAGTGGAAATGCCCTGCTGTAGTTCGGATTGAAGGAAATTGTAGCCAGAGTAATTGATATGTTTTATTAAGATGTAACATCTTATGTCATGGCGAACGCAGTGGAATGCCAAGCGTGGCTTTGAAATTCAAGGTCTTGTTTGGTTTTGCTACTGTTCATGAGTGGTCGTATCGCTTACCATCAGGCGAACGGTATGCTCGGCTCGCCATTAATTGCAATCAATAAAATGTATCATAGATGGAATCCGTTTAAAATTAATCATAGCGGAACCCCGAAACTGGATTAACAATCTGAACCTGAAACGCGATACACTATCACTGTTATTTCACTACTGTGTGAAATGGTAACTATCTGAGTCGATAATTATATCTCAAACAAACTTTAAAATTCTCTCGTGATGAAATCCGTAAATAATAGTTTTATTTCAATGTGTAAGTGTTCCTTCCTTCTCGGACATGACTTGAAAAAGAGTTTGTAAGAGTAGCCTCATTTTTTGTACTAAGCCAGTACAATGTCCCACTTCAATTGAAGTGAGGCGTACTGACGCTTATTTGAGGGTCATAACATTGCCTCACGGTTCACGCCAATGAAATGACATTACAGACCAAGTAGTACACCCAATATGAAGTAGTACACACTAAAAAGTTGAGCCGCTCTTACATTTTGACGTCATGTACGGAACAAATGTACTGCCTCTTGTATGTCCTACTCAACACTAATGTGTAACATACGCGTTAATCTAAGAAACCATTAAACTAATATCTAATTTATTTTGTTTTGTTTTGTTTCAGGTAAGTTACCTAGTGTTTCCTTATGCCGTAGAAAAATTATGATTATTAAGTAAGTATTGACTATCTAATAATAATAATAATAAGTTTATTGTTTGTTTTCAACAAAAGGTACAAAGATATAGATAAAAAGCACTAGACCCCACACTAGGATTCCCTGTGTTGTGGGATCTAGTCATTCGTCCAATACAGTTTGGATACATGTAAGTTTACATAGCAAAAATAAATAAAATTAATAATTATTAACACAAATGGGTGAGAAATCCTCCTTCAAAAAAGTATAACTCAGGATTGAACCAGCTGTCTCCAGTGTTCTGTTTTTTACTTATTCCAACCTTAAGCTATAAGGTTCCCGACATTGGTATCGCTTTCTCAAGCGATAAACCTGTCGTGTTACAACAATTTAATTGCAAAGTAAAATTCTGTCAATTTCCTTCGTTTGCATGTTGATTAGGGGCGGTTTCAACCCTTTAAAATAACGTGGAGAGGTTCGCGAGAGTTCCATCCTCTTCCGGTTGTCTGAAATCGTATTACTTAGTTCCGTTGTGAATTGAAGTGAAGTGAATAAATAGTCTTGTAGTTGCAGTTAGATGTAGTTTTGAGAGTAAATATTGTAGGGTTTTGGGTTTGATTCTGATGTGAAAACTTACTTTGAATAATTTAAGTAAACTTTGTTAGTGATATTCTTGTTATTTACTGGTGGTAGATCTGTATGTGAAAGGCCACCTGGGTAGGTACTATCGTAATATCTATTTTTCTCGACAGACAGCAGTGTAATTGCACTGTTGTGTTCCGGTTTGAAGGACATTATAACCCTTCGGGAAATTAAAAACTTGAGTCTATGTATGTATGTAGAACCTTTGTAGTGAACTTGAAGAGAGAAAAAAATAACTTTAGTTCATTATTTTTATTAGATTTAGAATTAAAATTTTCCTCTTTTAAGAGTAACATAGCTTTGTGAAAAAATATGAACGGTCGAGAAGCGCGTGTCAATGACAGCTAATCGCATCCCCGCATGAGGGTGAAATAGTATTTATATTATCGGGAAATTATGTTTTCAATACTTTAAAAAAATATTGACGGCCAAAATGGCGTGGTTGTGAAATAGGCTGTTATACTAATGACTAGTTTGATTAAGTTTAAGAAACACGTATTTTTGTAACGGTTTCTTAGACTTACGCAAATGTAACACATTGAAATAAAACTATGATTTTTCGAGTCCGCGACAAAATCCGTAAATAATAGTTTTGCTCTTGACATTTGGCTCTTGATGTTGTGGTTAAGACCTTAAATTCTAAAGTAGTTTTGGATATCCACGACTCAGGATACATTTCCTAAACACAGCTGTTAAGCGTGTAACATCGATGGGTCAAGCAGAGGTATTATTAGCTTCATTCAAGAATCTCACAAAAGACGTGAAGCGACAGATTTCGACAGAAGCGAAAGATCTTAATCCTTTTTTAACAAATAAAACATATCCAACGAATCCCACCCGTGGGGTAAGGAGTCAAAGAGTATAATAAGCTTATCGCGATCGGAGTCGACAGCAATGTTGCTAATGTGGATGTCATTGTGTCCGTTCATTTGTTTTTCATTTTCACGTGTTAAGGCAGGAGCGGTGGCGAGAGTGTGTCTTGTATTTTGGGGGTCAATTATAATATTTATTGATTGTTTGTAAATATTCACGAGATTGTTCGTAGACAGTTTTGAAATGTTTTTTATAATTATTGTGTTGCTAATTGATAGGCTATCTGGGTAGCATTGTACTTAACCATCAAGTTTATATCTGTGATTTCATTTATTGTCGCTGTATGATTTGTAGTTTTTTAGTACTAAAGCGAATTTAAATGAAATTACTGAATAGCCTTACTTACAATACGCTGCATTATTTTTAGTCGGTCTAGTTCATCTAAAGGTGGTCTGGAATAAATCGGCAACGATTAGATCGCCAATAGTTGAGTTAGTTTTAGTAAACTGTTTATTTGTGTGGTGGACAGTAAAGTATAAATAAATAATTTCGTTGAACCAAGAATAAACTTCCCTTACCCAAACAAAAAAAAAGCAGTTGAACTCCAAAATCGCTACATCCTCTTCCTTACACCACAATCCACACACAATGGCTCGTCGCGTCCACAGCGCCAGCGAACAAAAGTCCGCTCCCAATCCGACTAATGGAGGGAAACAGATACGAGATAAACGCCGCGTTGTGTGCGCACTACGCATTAGCGTTTACCCGCTCGCCGCTTGCACTTGCGCCAATAATGCACGCTGTTGATGGATCTTCTTTTGTTGCCTTTTCTTTCTTTGTTTCCTGTTGTGGGTTATGGTTGATGTGATGGTTTCAGTAAGTAAAAAGATTGAGAGAATAATCGAGGGAATTATTGATATGAATTAGTTAATTGCTTCAAAAGGCTAAAATTCTCTTGTGTCTACGTATCTCTAAAGCGACATTTCACGTGTGATTGTTTGGTTAGTTTTTATTGGTGATTCATTTGCTCTGGCTGACTCTTTATTTTTCCATTGCTTCCACTTAACAGTAACTATTAAATAGTTATATATTTTACCCATTATACATATTATACTGATAATAAATGTCTTATTTAATTCCGGTAAAATAAATCATTGTTATCATACGTAATACTTGATAAAACGTTATGGGTTACCTTATCAACACACGCACACACCCATTCTTATCAGAGTTATCACACCGATATCGCGGCAGTGCGCTTCTGAACGGGCCACGGGACGCACGCAATGGACTTTACTGGGAAGGTCGTCATAGTGACCGGAGCCAGCTCGGGCATCGGTGCTGCATCAGCCCTACTCTTCGCTAAATGTGGAGCCAAGCTTACCCTTGTGGGCAGAGACGAGCAAAGACTCAAAGACGTAGCCAAGAAGTGCCAAGCGGCTAAAGGAAACCAACCATTGAGCTTGGTTCTCGACTTAACCCAACAAGGAAGTTGCGACACTGTGGTAGCTCGAACGGTGGTGGCCTTCCAAAAGATAGATGTGCTGGTCAACTGCGCCGGTAAAGTCACCATTGGATCCCTATTCGATGATAACATTGACGCGTTTGACGAGATGATCGATATAAACCTGCGCGTACCATACAAGATGATCCATCTATCTGTCCCGTATTTAGCGAAGACCAAAGGAAACGTGGTGAATCTCACTGCTACGAAGTACACAAGGGTCAGACACGGCTTCATAGGATATTCCATAGCCAAAGCTGGATTGGAGAAGTTGACCAAACAGGCTGCCATCGAACTGGCAACGGAAGGCATTAGAGTGAACTCAGTCCAGCCTGGATTGACGAGGACTAATATTTTGTCCAATCTGGCCATGAGTGAAGAGGACCGACAATGGGCGTACGAGAGGCTGTCCAATGAGATGAAGGTCATTGAACCGGAAGAGGTGGCGAAAATGGTTGTTTTTGCTGCGAGTGATTTGTGTCCTAATTTGAATGGAGCGGAGATGAGTATAGATGGCGCCACTTCTGTGATGTGATTTGTGTTAGGATAGGAAATGGATTTTTAAAATTTGGTGAATGTTTTAATGAATTTTAGGCATGTAAGTCAAGTGAATGAAGATACCAGTACTTTTATTGACTACTAATGTGTCAGGATGAACCCATATTATCATATTATTGCCTGTCGTTTGCACACACACCATGCCGGCGATAGAATATCCTGTATCATGGATGCCTTATTTTATTTTATTTATTTACATACATAAACTCACGCCTTTTCCCAGAAGGGGCAGGCAGAGGTGCCAGGACACCCACATTTCACTTTGTCGGGCACAAATTCCTGACTCTGGGCTGATAATGAATAGAAAAATTCAATATCACTTTGCCCAACCCGAGATTCGAACCCGAGACCTCAGCTTTGTAACCATATCCTGCTACAACTACGCCACCGAAGCAGTCGGGGTATATTTATTTATAAATACTTTATTGTCATTATGACACAGCGACTTATTAGCCGGATAAAGACAAGTAATATCATTTGCAAGTGTTACGCTGCCACTGATTAAGTTTTGTTTTGTTCCTGTTATCTGGGACACGTGGGTTTTGTTGCGTAAAGAGTATGATTTTATAAGTGTTTTTGTAATAAATTGTATGATTATATTGTGAGTATTTTATTGCTGTTATTGTAAAGATATGTGTCATGCCATCAATGATGTAGGTATAATGTCGTTGATAGATCAAAGAATTAATCATTTCATAAAATAGTTTTGTAAATTAGTTTTCAAGAAGATACCAAGCTTGAGTAGTTGAGCAGTAAAATAACATACTTGTTTTTTTTATTTTCTTTCATTGCTTTTAAAACTTTTCAGTACATTTGGAGGTTCAAAGACGATATTGATATGATGAATACTATCTTCATCTTTATTAAACTTTCTGTCATAATACAAGCAAGCATTTTCAAAATGGCTGCGAGTGAAGATTTATTTTATTTCATTAACGCTCTACTAGAAATGTACTGGAGCGCGCACCACTTACATCTGAACACTACGCATTTTCCGCCCTGTCCATATATTTATGTCAATGTTTTTTTTCGGTTTGCATCACATCAAAAAAATACTTTATTCGTGTGGATGCCCATCAATATGGACCAATCAACATCTCAAGTGTTATACCGGGTATCTCAAGACTGCTACCGAAAACGAAGCCGGGTGGTAGTTTTAGTGGCTACAAACACAATACAACAAAAATTTTCGCATAGAAACGCGACAATTATTTTTTATGATTTTTTAAATATCGTCATTTTTGGGTGGTAAATCCATAGTTTTTGCTAAAATAATAATTTAAACTCTCTTATATCTTAGAGTATTTATAAATTAAAGGGTATACACTATTATTTTAGGAAAAAAAATATTTACCACCAAAATATGGCAATAGGAAAAAAATTTCAAAAAAAATATTGTCGCTTATTTTTGCAACTTTTTCTGTTGCATTGTGTCTGAAGTCGCTTAAACTACCACCCGGCTTCGTTTTCGGTAGCAGTCTTGATATACCCTGTATAGTCGATTGACCAAACCGTAAGCTTCGGCAGTGTAAATCCCGTTATGATCCATTTAAACTCGGACATCTGTCGGATTTCTCACGTGCTCTAAAACCACGTCGATAGCTATTGCACATGGTCATAGTCTAGGATCCCGCTGCTTTATTCTGCACACATCTGGATAATGGCTTCTTAGATTTATGAGAATGTTACACATTGAAATAAAACTATTATTTACGGATTTTATCACGAATTAGGCTTAACTTTACATATATTTTTTTTAAGTTTCCGACGTTTTGTAAGAATTAAAACAAATCCCCAATAAAATCCGTAAATAACAGTTTTATTTCATCACGCATATGGATTTTAAACGTAACGTAATTGAAGTGAAAGACTGACCTTGGTTAAATGTATTGATTTATGTAGACGGTAATTTTTATAAACTATAAATCATGAAAATAATATCTTTGAAATTTGGTCTCGAAAATGGACTACAATATTTTTCATTTAAGATGGTATCTAACTACACACATGTAGTCCACTCTGCATCCCATAACAGTAGGCATATTCTATGATTCCATTTTACTCGATAATGGCATTTCATTTTGGCATCGTCCATTTTTATCAATCTCTTTGTAGTTTCAATGTGGCCCTAACCCGACCTAATATAATAAAACATTGTACGTTGTTCATTTTATTTATATTCGTCAATAAACCAGATGCCTGCATTCAAAGACATGATCTAAGATTCCAATATACAGTACAGGTGCCTACTAAATCCAATTCAATCTTTCATTTAAATCAGATTTAGCTAAAAGCCGTATTCTTGCACAATTCAGCAGCGGGATCTTAGACTACACAACCTACGCAAACTGTCTGTCTGTCTGTTCGTTCAACTAATGCACTGCGCTCTATGAATGCTAATTGACGCGAATACCTGAATGCTCGTGTTAGTGTTGCTACGTGTATGGCGTACGGAAAGTGAAGTTTTGACAGGTTATTATTTGCTGTAATGGATCGGGGTGGTGGATTGAAGTAGTTTGGGTTATGAAGTACGGGTGTAGATATCGACGCAGGAAAGCGATTTTGTCGTATTTAAAAAAATGCGTGTATGCGTTTTGTATATTATTTAATTCATAAAAAAAAATACCGCATTGAATTTCCTTGTGAAAATGTAAGGTTTTATTTTAAAATGTTATGATTAAAGAAATGGTATTCCTAAGTTTTCTAGTTAAGAGGTTATTCATTTTTTAAATATATTTTTTTGGTTCTGGTGTAAAATTGCTTGTTTCGTGATACGTGACAAAATCGCTTTCCTGCGTCGATATGTTTAATGTAGTAGCCAAAATTCCTAGTAATACTTTTGGTGAGTGAGAGCCGGATGCCAAATACCCCTTTTATCTTCCCATCGTTTCTTTTCCGCTGTCCTGCCAAAGTTATGAGTGAGACACATCCAGTATCGAAGCGTTGTGAATGTTCATGGGCGGTAGTGATCACTTAACATCAGGTGACTTGGTTGCTCGTTGGCTGGATATGCAATAAGGAAATTGCCCAACTCCTAAGGATTTTCATAAGGATATGTTGGAAATAGCTTACATCCAGTGACCAGCAACATTTATGGATAAAAATTGTAACCTCACTAAAATACATAATATTTTATATAACACGTGAGGAAGTATGTAGTAATATAGACCGAAATTATTATGTCGAATGGCTAGAGGCAGATGTTTGTTGCAAATCAATATTCTATTCTATCAGTGTAGCACAATCATTTGGCAAAATAACATACAAATTATTCAAAAATAATTTTCTACGAAAGAAAATTCATTGGTATAGCTCAACCGAGCCTTTTATATAAAAAAAAAACAACTACAATAATCCCTATCCCTATACATAAATAACTAAATATGCCTTTGAACCTTCCAAGCTCAATTCAGCGGTCCTAACGACCTTGTCCCATTCGTGACTGGCCCTCGATGAAACTAATTATAAGGGCGGTCAATGGTGGAGAGCCCTTTGTGGGTTTTTCGTTTGATTAAACTACCCTTTGGTATGGCGGGGATTTGAGAGTGGTAGTCGCGGATTCGATTCCTGGTTTGAGAAGGGAAAAATTCAGGTGGTTGGTGTTTTATTACTAGGCTGTATTGTCTATCACGCTAGCTTAATTAGGGTGTACAGAATTCATATAGGTATTTAGGTATTTATTAAAGATTTTATGAGAATGTACGTTTCCCATTACTCCTATACCTATTACCTCCCATGTAGTATTCGTTTACCTCAACAACAATGATAGACATAAGAGATAATTAAGCTCTGAATATTGTATCTGTATCAGCCAATATACGTCAATCTGCAGGGCACGGGCCTCTTCTACTATCGAGATTATGATTGAGAGAGGCTAGACCATACAGTCCACAAAGCTGGCCTAGTGCGGGTTGGTGGATCGTAAAAGCATAGCTTTAATATAGCTTACTATACATTTAATAATCAAAATATACTTCTCATTCTATAAGAATAATCGTTCATTAAAAATCTTTCGCTTTGAAACGTGAATGTGAAATAAATACAAGTACAATTTTTCATAAAAACTATGTAAATTTCCACAAACAGATTGAGACCTGTTGATTCGAACGATGTCGTACGGCGTACAAATCAAATTTCATCGGTTATTGTTATTAGAGGGATGGAAATGCTTTCCGTTCACAATCGAGAATCGTTGCGACTGTTTTGCATACGGAATTTAAATGTGGCGCGCTTATTCTGATTGCCGATTGTATCGATTGTCGATTGTATCGATTGTGCTTTGTATCGATATTGCGTTTGTGTTCTTGGAATTTTTTTGAGTATTACGTCTTATAAATCATTGACATGTATGATTTAAAGTTTATGAACTTTCCTGTTTATAATTGCTATGATTACCATTTTATACCCTATATTTGACGGCTGTAAACTGTATCAAGTTTTCTTTGCTATTGACAGAATATAAATAGAATCATCGATGAAAATCACTTGATATTGAATCAATATTAATTAGTTGCAAATTCTCTTTAACGAATTGTCATTGCAATTAAACAATATAATTGTCTTGTAATCTGAGAAGAATTATCTTCGTTTCTGTTGTATTTTTCTTGCTCTTTTCCCTTTGACTATCTCTCCACAATAAGAAACTGGTAAAGTAGCAAAAATACCAGTCGGTTACAATTAAAATATTCTTCCTAGTATTTGTATGTCCGCCCGCGCGATCAAAAGACGCCGGTAGCGCGGTCGAGACGTCTTCTTTAATTATTACCGAGGCTTTGCGCCATGAGCCGCTTCGGTTTTAGGGTTCGGTATGGTATTTTTAAACTGACTCATCCTGCGGCTAATGGTAAGTGCCACAGTGTCTTCCAAATATTGTGGCGAATGTCAAAAAACCTCTAGCGATAAAGTTATACCAGTCTCTTAATGGGAAACACGCAACCTAGTTACTTAAATCGTTTGTTTTATTAGATATAGATAAAGTTTCGAATTGCGAAATTCCTCATGCGTCAAAATTAAGCCGGTAATGGGGAGTAGGCAACTTGGTAACTTAAATCGTTTGGTTTATTAGAGATTAGTCCTAAGACCTTTTGGAGTGGACTACATCCAGCGTCTTCCTGCGATCTTAACCGGGTTGTCCGTCTACCTTGTGAGTGGGCGTCCGACACTTCGCTTACTTGTACAATGGGTCTTAGTGGCGATTTATGAGAGAGCCCTATTTTCAGCAGTGGACTTTCTTTAGCTGAAGATAGACAGAGTCTTAAGACTGATATTTTGTTGGTGACAAACGAGATCGCAATTTAAGTCAAAACAAGAATCTCCATTTGACTTGTTGCAACAAAAAGAGACTGGCTTTTTTTAAACTATAATGCACATGATTGCATGTGAAAACAGTTAAAATAGAGCATTTTTCTACTGTAATACTGTTTAAAACACTTAAAACAGAGCACACATCGTCTAGAGATGATAATATCTCCCCGGTCGTAATATTGTATACTTTGAAACCGGATGAATAATTCTCAGGAAGTCGGTCTGGATGCAAGCTGGCTCCAACAGGTCGCTGTCAATATCTTTCAAAGAGGTCATATTCCGTAGGAGACTTCTTGCAGCTTGGGATGTTGATAATGATTGGAATAAAAATTAACAAATACTTATTAAATAATATATTTTTTATTGCAATGAATGTCGATGATACTAAGTGTTACGACTGCTCATGAACATTAGAAAAACCAAACAACATTTTGAATTACAAAGCAATGTTTGGCACTCCACTGAGATCGCCGCCTTGAGACATAAGATTTTAAGTCTCAATACACCCAGTGGTTACTCTGGCTACAATGTCCTTCAAACCGAAACACAACAGTGCATTTACACTGCTTTTTGGCGGTGGTACCGCTTCAGACGGCCTCTCTAATATGAGAGACCACCACCAGTAAAACATGAATCATATTCTGTTGTTGTCATGAGACTGCCTAAGAAATAAAGAAATTTTAATTAAATACTGAACCCACTGTGTCCTGTGCCGATCAACATTAGTCTAGTTTTCTTACTTGTCGCAGTTTCTTCTTGCCTTGCCCGCCAGTTTTCAAACTAGAGAGTTATAAATGAGACAACTTTGAAAGTATTTTTTTTCCGTTGCATAGAAGAGTAAAATGAAGTAGACTTTCATTTGATGGTGCGCGAACACAGTTGCGTTAAAGAATGCTTATATAAAAGTAAACTAATTACAAATTCCCTCTCGAAGAATTATGCCGTCGAATTTATTTTTTCTTATAAGGTCCGCAAAACCCGCACTAGGTCAGCATGGTAGGCTATATGGCTTAACCAGTCTCAACCGTACTCTCGATTGCAAAGCAGTGCCCTGCAGAGGACGCATATGGGTTAATAAAATACAATACATTTTTGAGTTTCCAATGCAAATGCTAGTCTTCACATATTGAAAACTTAAAAGTTATGCAGGATTTCTCATTTTATCTTACATCATGGTTAAACCAAGCAATTTACCGTATACTGGGGGTAAAAACTGTTCAATATTACTCATAAACTGCAGCTTCATGCAGCTCGTGTAAATAAAAATAAAACTCGAAAAACCACCGTTCCAAAACTCGTGTTCAATATCGATACTGTTTCAATATCGATGTCATATCGTCCGCTGTAATACGTCACGTTCCGTCGGGGCTATCAAAACTCAATATATTTACCGAGACGACGTGCCCCAGCAGATTTACAACTTTATTACTGTGTCGTATGGTCTGAATTCGAATAGCATTGTGCCACAATGGACGACAGCGTTTGCTCTATTGGAGAAGCGCCAGAGACCATCCAGTTTTACTTGAACTCTAAAACGCCGTACATTTTGTGGCATTGTATGACGTATTCGTATAGGAATGGACGAAAGTGTATCAACGTAAAGTGGTGATGAAATTAAATTTATACACTACTGAGAATATTTACAAACGTTTGGTTTCTAATCGCGTTAGTAATTTATATTATGTTGTGCCGCGGAACGGTTTGTAATATCGTCGCATTCCTGTTTGATTTCCGACGTGGACATTTTTCGGGGTTCATCGTCCAAAAATCCACAATATTATGAAATATACGTCATCTGAAAAGTGCTATTTTTCGTACCAGAATATAAAGAAGATTGCAATTTAATATATCAAAGTGTGCAGGGACATTAAAAAAACATATGAAACATGAAAACAAAAAAAAAGTTTTATTTACAAAAATGATGGGAGATAGAATATAGACTACAGGCCCGTGGCAAAAAGTGACGGGTCAAATGAACCACAACGAGACCTATTTAGTAAGATACAGGGGCTTAAAATAATAATATTTAGCACTATGCCGTCACTTGTAAGCTGTCCGTCTGGATGCAGATGAGACTTCAAAAGTACCGGGAGAGGGTGTATATTTTGGTCATATATTTTTGTACGGCATTTCTACCACCGATAAGTCCATGAAAAATAATAGAAAGAACACGTAGTGCCGTACAAAAATAATGTGTCACAAAGCCGGAAGAACGTTAAATATTCCGGTAAATTTGTCTGTAAATTTGGTCATTTGATTTTATACGGCATCAGTTCCAGACTGTTGCAATACTTCTTCTAATCCATTATTCCGCAACGCCGTACAAAAACCATGCGACAAGGGAGAAAAATCGGCGGTTGCAACCCACTCCCCTGCAGTACTCCGGGGGGTGATTTGACACAACATAAAATTAATTTATTTTCAAAGTATTTTAGGCATAGATAACATTTTTTCACATGCCGTACATTTTCTTTTGATACAAAAGTCTGTAGGGCGGAAAATAACTGTCGAAGAATACATGTAACAAAACATACTTTAAGGTGATATTTACTGTACAACATTTAGACACTTTATTTGTATTTAATGCAATCGTCTGTAAAAAATCAATGCCGTACAAATCTGAAGGTTCACATTGATAAAAGGTAAAAAACATAACAAAAACTTATAATGTTTAATTCCTTTTTTTAATGTTTATTGCATATACATATATATTTATTTATATATTTTTATTGTACACAACACTAACAATCGGCGGTCTTATCACAAAACGGCGATGTTTTAGGGACAACCGAGGATGCACAATGGATTAGAGCGGCTATAAATATGCAATAAATAGGTGGTCACACGAAAGAAACAAATAAATTACAGACGATAGATAGCTAAATATTCATTTAAATTATGGTGTTTTGTAAACATATTTAAACTATACAAAATAAGAAATGTACACTACTAAAATTTTATGTAAAAGTATGAGTAGTGGTTTTTAAGAAGCTACTTGAAAATTAGAGTAATACAGCATATACATACACAATATATATTAATATTTTATTCTAGTAAAAAAAAACAAATGACACTTTATGGCGACTTTGTAAATGATTGCAAATTAAATAAAGATTAACACTTGTTGCGCATATTGATAAAATGATTATAATAAAAATAAATATGAGAAACAATCCAAAAAGTGATATTACAATATAGATTATTAAAAGAAATAAAAAAATAACTGTCCACACAGTGTCAGCTGACAGCAAAAATATCATTTAACAGCTATTTTGTTTAGAAGGCAGCTTATATGTATTTAAATATATAAACATATATGTTTATGTATTACTATATTTGCCGTGCTTAGTGCAAGTGGTTGGCGCTATGTCCGTTCAGAATACCCCCACAACTCGCCTACGTTACCGAAGTCGCGGTAATTCAAAATGAGAAGAGGATTCGGACGTCTACGTTGATTCCGATACCGACACAGTCGGTGATTCATATAGAATAAAAATTTCATTTCATTTCATCGAAAAGTTTACAAAAATACTAATACTGAGCTTCATAGATTTCAATTTATGGATATAATATACACTTAGTTTCACTTTGAAAGCTAGAATAATGATTTATACATGTTATTAACTATTCTCTTTAAGAATATGTTAATGCCGTATAGTATTACATGACCATAAAGTACTCCTGAAATGGTAGTGCCATTTTAATCAGCCAAAAATTATGTTCTGCATTAATATGTACGGCATAACTTTTTCTTCATACGTTTACCTGAGAACTATTTAAAACGGCAATAATATTTAGAAAGTTGTTATATTTCATTAATCTACGATCATTTAAACTTTTGAAATAATTTGAAAAAACTCATATTTTGTTGTCCTCTAATTTCTTTTCAAACATTTTTTATTGAATGGCAATACTATATAACAATTGTATTTAGCAATATCATGTTAAAAAATAAGTTGCCGTACAGGATCAAATGACCTTTCAGCTTTAAAGGTCAAATTTATGACAAATTTAGGTATTATTGATATACATTCAAATGAACAATAATTTAGTGACGGCATTTTTTCAAATAGTAATTTTGAGTGCTAGGTAATGTTATGAAACCAATGCCGTACTTTTTCAAATCACCCCCCGGAGTACTGCAGGGGAGTGGGTTGCAACCGCCGATTTTTCTCCCTTGTCGCATGGTTTATGTACGGCGTTGCGGAATAATGGATTAGAAGAAGTATTGCAACAGTCTGGAACTGATGCCGTATAAAATCAAATGACCAAATTTACAGACAAATTTACCGGAATATTTAACGTTCTTCCGGCTTTGTGACACATTATTTTTGTACGGCACTACGTGTTCTTTCTATTTTATTTTTCATGGACTTATCGGTGGTAGAAATGCCGTACAAAAATATATGACCAAAATATACACCCTCTCCCGGTACTTTTTAAGTCTCATCTGCATCCAGACGGACAGCTTACAAGTGACGGCATAGTGCTAAATATTATTATTTTAAGCCCCTGTATCTTACTAAATAGGTCTCGTTGTGGTTCATTTGACCCGTCACTTTTTGCCACGGGCCTGTAGTCTAATAGCCATGCATCAATTAAAGAAAAAAATCTTAACTTAAAAATAGCCAAGCGTGATCCGGCATTTATACAGATACTTGCAGTAGTGGGAGACCGACTCACACTTGACTGTTTTTTCTTTTTTTTTACAATAACACGACTCACGCTTGTCTTACAAATTGTTTTGGCATACCACGTGTACGCGTCGGGTGGACGCGAAGATTTCTCATTATAGACGCTTTCATCTCGGAAACTAATAACCGTTAAATGATAAATTATTAGCTTATATTTGTATATGGGTTAATTGAATAGCGATGAGGGTATTTTTAGTTGGACATTACAGTGACGTCAGTAAAATATACGTGTTGCAAAAATCGGTCAAGTGTGAGTCGATTGTTTTGTATGGCTGAATGTTTTTGTACGCGGGTTACGCTCGCGCTTGACTGTTTTGTGTATTTTTTTTTTGAAAACTGGTATTGTAGGAAATGTCCAAAAACCAAGTGTAACTGAAAATTGCATTGAATTTGCCCTCGTCTCGGCAACTAATAACCGTTAAATGATAAATTATTGGTGTCACGCTTATATTTGTATATGGGTTAATTGGAAAGCGATGGCTCCAGTTATTATTAGATTGATTGATGAGTCGCAGTGACGTCATTTGCAGGTGATATATTTTTGGTTACATAAATAATTGCATTTCCGCGTTGTAGTCAGAAGTAATATTATAGTCAAATAAGTTAACAATAAAGTTCTAACACATATGCCTCTTAGTTGTATATTAAAAAAGTAACACATCGTTTAATTTAAATCCGAGATGTGACGAATGTGAAATAATGATTCACTATAGTAATGATATAATAACGCCGATTTTTTTCCTCCTTTTCTGCAATATGGACTCAACTATAGACGAAATAGATTTTTACATTCTAAGAACAATTACACTCTTATACAAAATGTAAAAACTAAATCATTTCAAAACCAAACGCGTAACCAACCAAATGCGATAAAATCTGTGACTAATAGCTTTATTTCATTGATTTACATTCGTGTAAATCTACGAAATTATTATTTATTTTATTTTATTTATTCTTAACTGCACATAAAGAGGACAACATTAACATATAACATACAATAAAAAGTACAGAAGGCGGTCGTATCGCTCTAGGCGATTTCTTACAGACAACCTTTGGATGGATACGTGATAAGGAGAAGAAGAGAGGGGCAGTCTAGGAAATAAAGGAAACAAGCTCCAGTAAAATAAGAATTATAGACGAATTATTTATAATTAATATTATGTATAATATATATTTATATATATATGTATAGGTATATATATATACACAAATACATACATACACATATACAACTATGATTATTATACGCTTTTGTAACCAAAAATATTTTCTCTCTATAATATGTATGTAAAGAAATGATACTAATTCCTACACAAAGGATTTTCAGCTATGTAAATATCGTCGACACCTCTCGCCGACATCGATGAAAACAAAATAAACACAACTAGCAACCCACGCGCACCGCTTATAGATATTTTTAACGAAGGAATATTTTTATCAGTCAATTGAACTATTTTTGGAAAAATAATTTCTATAATTAGAATTTTTTTGTATAATTAGAAAGAGGAGATTTTTATTGACGAGTGTAATGTGATGCTCGATAGCAAGCAAAAACATTGTATTATCTATATACCTATATAAAAATGAATGTTTTTATGTATGTCATCGATGAACTCAAAAACTACTGGACCGATTTGGCTTATTTTGATCTTGAAATATTCGTGAAAGTCCTGGGAAGGTTTCAGGAGTGAGAAAAGTTGGAAAATTTCTAAGGAAGATAATAAAATCTTTTTTTTTTTGGGTATCGTTCAAGCGTGATGCGTCCAGCCAATATAGGATGATCTTTGTTTATTTGACGGGAGACGTAAAAGACGGTCAAGCTTCAACTACCATCCAACGTAAAATGATCTATCTTTCCATTGTCTTTCATTGACGGCTGACGAAATAGAACAAAATTCAAAAAATGTGTACATCGTGTATACAACATGTAACAGATTTAAATGTAAAAGCGGAAAGTAGTACGTTCAGAATCAGCTACTGAACCGATATTTAGATTTTTTTGGTAGGTATTTTTTTTCAAAATAATTAGTTAAGACCAAGTAAATTACAGACACTCTTTCATTTAGTACTCCAAACAAACGAAATTGAAACGTAACTTCAGGACATAAGATCATTTTTAAATGAATCACTAAACGAATACTCTAATAACTAAATCATGAACAAAAATGAACTTTATTTCGATAGTCATAAAGTTTATTTAAGCAATCTATCATTAATCAAACGCACACAACGATAGGCATGAATAAACGTAATAAGCTACCAAAATAAATAACTATCATATTCTCTTTTCCGCACATTTAACTACAACTAGATAGAGCAGGATGCAGCTATTGTTTAATGCAATTTGATCCATCGGACAAACGACGCGACGGCGCGCGCGTTGGTACATCAAAAGGTTATAGGGATGCGCCGCGAAAAAAATTACTCCCGGGATTTGCAGGACCGGGCGATCCAAATCCCGCGCAATACATGCACTTAAATGAAACAAATTAAATTGTAACAAAATCACTATGAAAAGAAACAACAAGTAGATATTTCTATGAAAAATAATTTCGCGGAACGTTTAAATGGTGATTAAATTCGGTTTATAATTTTGCTACAATGTATGCGGAATCCCGGTGTGTCGGATATCCCGTTATTGCAATCCCTAAATGGGCATTGGGCACCGACAATGTGAAAAAAATCTAGTCGTGCACCGCAGTTATCTGTGTCTACTTGTGTTTAAGTGTTAGTAGATATTTCGACAACTTTCGCGCGCGATGTCTTTTCGGTATTCGAATATTGAATACACTGAAATGGTGAGAACTTCCGCACTCTGTGGTGATAATGTATCATTGGCATGCTGATGCAGGACATTTAACAACAGGCACGGCACCAGTGTAGTGTCCGACAGTATCTCGATGCTGAGTTCGGAGAGCGCTGGATAGGTCGCGGCGAACCTGTGCAATGGCCTCCTGGGTCACCTGACTTGACGCCCCTTGACTTTTTTTGTGGGGACGTAATAAATCTCTATCGGTATACTTCAGTGAAAGTACTAATGTGGAGGAACTAAAAAGTAGAATAGTGGTAGCCTTCCTAAAAGTGAAAAGTGACACTGAAGTTTTACATAAATTACGTGAACAATTACGCAAATGTGCATGAAAGTGTATCAAGGTGGTGGACATTTCGATCATATTTTAAAAAGAAATCGCCGCATGAGTGCCATGTAACACGTAAGTTAATTTTTTTGTATTTTTTGTGTTGTTATTCCCAATCTAGTCTTCGTTGTTAGATATTGCGTTATCTTATTATCTTATTCATTAGTAATGCAAAATAAATGACGCCCGTATCCTGCCGGCCTGTAGGATCTAAGTTTAGCGGAAGTGAAATTAATAATATTTTATAGCCGATTCATGCAAAATATTGTCTTATGTTGAGTTCGTACGAATTATATCTTGTAAGTAAAATATTTAGATTTTATAGTCAAAACACAAATGTTATGCTTACATATTAAATTAATAATAATTTGTTTACCAAGCTACCAAGTAATCAGTTACATACGTAATTTGTATTTCGTTTATTGTCAGCTGTTTCTGCCGGCGCGGCGGCGCAGCGTTCGACGTTAGGTACTCGTGTGAATGGGTCTTGTGTACATGTGTGCGTGTCCGCGAGCGTGTGTAGTAGTGCACTCTTATTTGTAACTCCATGGTAACCATGTTAAGTGCCTACATTTGGTATAACTAATTTCATAAATAAAAGATTTTGTAATTATGGTAGTACGATTTTAAAGCATAAACTATGATTGCAATAATATTTTAAAGTTGGGGTGTCTGAGGTTGTGAATTAATCCTGTTACACGTTGTATAATATTATCTAGATACGGCGTCTTGCGCGTAATTTTGTTAAATGTAAAATAAAACGATATCCATATCTACCAAAATAGCCCATTGTTTTTTGAGATTATTGCAACAGTTTTAAACAAGGTATACTCTATCGCAGCGTTTTGCCGGAGTACACCAAAATAAATCTAATTATAATTTTTCGTATTCATAAACGACATTGTTTTTTGAATTGATACTTTTAGATGCGCTGGGGGACAAATTTAAATTCCGCATTAGTATTGTTTTCAGACTCAAGAATAAAAAAAATATTGGTACGTTGATGCTGTATCTAGACATTATAATGAAAGGATATGCAGTTTTATATTTTTAAATATTTGTTTTATTACTTACGTCACCTGGTAAGGCAGTATGAAGGTTTTATTAATTTGTATATGGTAACGTACTAGACGCGACTGCCAACAAGTTTACGATGGTCACGGGTTCAAATCCCAGGGCACACCTCTGACTTTTCGGATTAATTTCTACTTGAAATAAAATCCGCCAACCAGCACTAAGCCAGCGGGGTGGACTATATCTTCTTCTATAATATAAAAATGAATCGCAAAATGTGTTGGTAGCGCATAACTCAACAACGCCTGGATCAATTTGGCCATCTCTTTTTTTTAATGTTTATTATTCCTTTATTACTATCAAAAAGCGTAATGGCGTGCAATATTATTTGGAAAAACAGCATTTTGGTGCTGAAATAAGGGAAGGAAAATTGGATGGACAATAAAAAACGCTAAAGTTTTTAATGTCAGAATTTCATAAGGCAATCTTTATATGTACATGTATACAGGGTATATCAAGACTGCTACCGAAAACGAAGCCGGGTGGTTGTTTCAGCGACTTCAGACACAATGCAATAGAAAATTTTGCAAAAAAAAGCGACAATTTTTTTTTGTAATTTTTTTCCTATGGCCATATTTGGGTGGTAAATACATTTTTTTCCTAAAATAATAGTGTATACCCTTTTATTTATAAATACTCTAAGGTATAAAACAGTTTAAATTATTATTTTAGCAAAAACTATGGATTTACCCCCCAAAAATAACGATATTTAAAAAATCATTAAAAATTAATGACGCGTTTCTTTGCGAAATTTTTACTTGCATTGTGTTTGTAGTCACTAAAACTACCACCCGGCTTCGTTTTCGGTAGCAGTCTTGAGATACCCGGTATAGAGAGACGGGATATAATAGAGTGGAAGGTACGGGAGAGGGCTGGGATAGCTGACAGATTTGATAGGACGAAATGTAAATGCACGTTATAAGACGGGATGGATAATAAAGAGAAAGGACGGGACGGATCGGGAAGAGACTGAACAGACGGATGAGACGGGATTGAGCCAGACAGTAGGATAGCTATGTCAAGTTTAGGTATACAAGAGATTAATACGAAAAATAACATGTATTTGGTGTGGAGTGGAATCAAAAAATATATGCACCCAGGCGAAGCTGGGTCGGGCCGCTAGTTTGAGATAAAATTAGTGAAATCAATAAACACTAACTACTAATTTACTGCACTGGAGACCCCGTGCCCTGCAGTGGCACGTATATGGTCTGATACAGTAGTAATACTAATTGTTCAGATGAATTATTATGAACTCAAATAGGAAAGCTTTGTATCTAATGTGAACAGGCCTTTATCTTTCAAGAATCAAAATAATAATTTATTTTTTATTAGTTGAATTCGGATTGCGATCGCGTGTGCATGTATTAGTCGTGTGCATATTATTGTAAATTCGTTTTCAGTTATTTTGAGTAAATTTTATTAATTTCACTATGCTTTGAACATTACCCAATTTGATAGCTTTTGATGTAACTTGTGTTATGTGAAATGTAAAAGAAAAAGTGATTTGTGCTACCAAACTGTGACAGTGTTTTCGTGCGGGTTTTGGCGGATCCTGCGCTTCCAGCTTTGCCTATCAAGGTCATTACGGTTTACATTACAAGGTCAGTTAACTATTTTGGTGGTCATTAATGACAACTAACCAGCCCATATGAGTCACCGACGGCCTCCGTGGCGCAGTTGGTAAGAACCGCCTGTGAAATGAGAGACCGCGGGTTCGGTTCCCGCCCCGAGACAAATAATTTCCGTGAACCATAATTATTTTTCTAATACCCGCGACACAAGATTTGTATCTTAGTGTGGGGTTAGTACCCATGTATGTGACTGTTGGCAGTATTAATTTAATATCTTTTTTATATACCCTGAGCGTGATGTACACAATCGACTTATAAGTAAATAATGAGCTCTGCTTATTTATTGTTGAATGTCTACCGTTCAGTTGTAAGGTTCAATCACTTTAGCTTAACATGTTAAGGGGTAGCATGTGTAACGTTAGTTTTTTTTTTTCTCGGCATCTTTCTTAATATTCGCTAGCGCCATACAAATCCGTCTTAATTAAGATTCCTTCACCATATACTATAATGTATATTGGCAGGTGCGCCGTTTTCTTGTCCACCCTGTATATGCACCCAGGCGAAGCTGGGCCGGGCCGCTAGTATTGTATATTATAACCATGTTTTAGTTGAGAGAGACTGCCTCGGTGGCGTAGTTATACTACGGTACGGTTACAAAGCGGAGGTCTCGATTTCGAATCCCGGGTTGGGTAAAGTGATATTGGATTTTTCTATTCATTATCAGCCCAGAGTCAGGAATTTGTGCCCGATATGGCGATAGGCTCGCCACCTATCACATCGTGGGACGGAACATACAAGGTTTCGGGCTATTGCTGTAAAACTAGTTATTAAACAAATAAATAAATATTAAATGAAATGAAATGAAATTAATTAAATGAAATGAAATACCCACAATAATCATACACATTCCTGTCATGGGTATCAGAAACTACGAGAGATTTTACTCGCAAACACACAGACGCGAACCAAAAATTGTTTTTCACTCTCGGTTCACACAAATATTTATGTCAGTGCCGGTATTAATCCTTGATTTTTGGTTTAACAGCCGACATCAACCGATTGTGCCGCGGAGTCGAAACAAATAAAACCAAAAGACAGTACGACATCCAAACAAATGACTCTGACTCATGAGTCATAAGTCTCTCAAACAGGAGCAATCTCGGGCGTCCGACAGTATTTTAAACAATGTAACGTGTCTGTTTAATCCCTGTTTATTGTGAGACATGGAGATGCGATGTTCTTGAGTTTTATTGTAGGACCGTTTCGGACGCCCGAAATGGTACACGTATTTTATAATGAATTTTTATTTTTGAGATGCTTTTTACGACCTTCTGTCTGTCGTTTCGTTTGGATTAGTTTTTTATTGTTTTTTTTTTTTAGTAAACGAGTTTGCATTTGATAACATGATTGCTTATATTATGGTGCATTTTATTATTGTGTGACGAATTTGATCAGATTTTGATTGTTTATAATTTGTATTTCATTGTTTGGCAGCCTCCGTGGCGCATTCGGTTTGACGCCACCTATGAAAAAAATTGCTTGTGCTGTACACAAATATTTCTTTCGGGTTTGGGTGGTTGTGAGACCGAAAAATGAATCGTAGCTCCTGATATCCACGACACAAGACTCGATATTAGTGTTGGGTCAGGATTATGTATGTGACTGTTGGGTGTTATTTATTATTTATTTCTTTATAATTAATTGTATTCCCAGGACTAAGTATGTGAAATTTAAACTGTTCTCAGTAAAGGTAAAATGGATAACATTATTATGTTCTTGAATAGTGGTATTATTCAAGTCCCTAGCATTCAAAAGCCTTAAAATCTAAAGGCTGAAATAATTTTGATTTCTGAATAGAACTGTTTAACACGAATCTCTATTAAACTTTAAGTGCTTTTGCACTGCGATGTTTTGTAAGAATAATTATTTGTGTCGTTGTGGTTTCTACTTGAAATTTCAATTTAATGGGAATAAACGTTGTATAGAATTAGTATTTTTGAATTGGTGCCTTAAAAGTCGTATCGTATAATGGATTGTGAATTGTTACGGTCTAGGTTTGAATACCAGGTTGAGCATTTCAAATTTTCGTAGTTTTGGTTTTGCAATATTTTATATTAGGCGCCTAGGACTGGAATTAGGTGTCGACCATTATGATATATCCTTATTGCAGGCCTATGATCAACTGTGGACTCCTGTGGTTGAAAAGAGAGAGAAAGAGAGGGCATGATAGATTCGTCTCTCTTCCACATTTTGTAAGAGAAATAAGGTCAACGAGCTGTCAAAAAGACTTCTGGCTACTCCTAGACATTTTGTTTGTTTGCACGCGTTTCTCAGAAACTAGTGTTTCGAATTGAAAAATTATTGTAGTGTTAGATAGTCCATTTATCGAAGAAGGCTATAGTATACTTTTATCCCGTTAAAATATACGCAGGCGAAACCGCGAGCCCTATTAGTGTGAGTATGTAGAGCAATTTCCGGTGAAACCGCGTGATACCGACACAACTGTACAAGATATTAATTCATTCGAGTCGTGTTGACACATAATTCATATACAAATATTTTATTTATAATTAAATCACTTGTTGCCAAATATTTCGTATCTGTATTTAGAATTAAAATGCAATGGATTTTGAACTTTATTGCAATTCAACAAGTGTTGTTTTAATAGAAATGGTTGAATGGAACAATTTTGATTACATTGGAAATAAAGCGTGATTCAGATTTTGTGTCTATATGCGGCTGGAGGATATTTTAAGTGAAATTATTATCGGGTGATTATACTAATTACTATGTTTTCGTGGTTATACGTTTGATTATTAATCATTGTTTACGGCGTAATCGAGGAAATAATTGAGAATCAGAGTCCAGGGTTTGAGTCCGATCCAATAACTTTTTGAAGCTATTAGACTTTATTTTTTTAATGCAATTTCTTATTTTTGTTTTGACAGCGTATGATATTAAATGGAATGAAAAATTCTTAATTAATATATAATTAAGCAAATATTGCAATGGATGGCGAGACGAGCCTACCGTTCGCCTGATGTTAAGCGATACGACCGCTCATGAACAGTAGTAAAACCAAACAACACGTTGAATTACAGAGCAATGTTTGGCATTTCACTGCGCTCGCCATCCTGAGACATAAGATTTTAAGTCTCAAATATTTTATTTTATTTTATTTTATTTATTTATTTATATATACTTTATTGTACACCATAAAATAGGAAAAATAACAGATTAAATACTTAAAACTAAAGACATGGTAACAATTGGCGGCCTTATCGCTAGCTGCGATCTCTTCCAGGCAACCTTTGGATGGACTGGATTAATATAATAAAGATCTAATGGGGCAGTACAGAGGACGAGATAAATGAAAATTATACTAGATGTACACGTTATATATTATGTTTTAAATATAACATACTTATATACCTAAATTATAAATACATACATATATATATTAATGTACTATATATTAAGTAAACAGTGAAGATGACAATACACATACATATATATATATACACATACATACATATATACAATTATGACAGGAATAAAGATTACTGTAGTGATAAGTAATGTTCCTTAACAAGTCTTTTAAAACTTGGCAGCGTCTTAGCTTGTCTAATTGACAGTGGTAATACGTTCCACAAGCGAGCAGCATGGATGGTAAAGGACTTGTCAAGAAATGATGTGCTGTGCTTGGGAATCTCTAGCGTTAAATTCTCTGTTGATCTAAGAGATCGCGCATGAGTGTGACTAAGGAAATTAAAGCGGTTCTTAAGGTAATGGGGGGTGCAGGGATGGAACAAGATACCATATAAGAGTGAGAGAATTCGAGTATTTCGGCGAAAACGTATTGATAGCCACTTGAGTTTGACTCGAAATTCGGAGACATGGTCATATTTGCGAAGACCAAATATGAACCTAATGCAGACATTCTGAAGTCTCTCAAGCTTTTCAATCTGGGCTTCGGTGAGGTCAAGATAGCTAGCATCAGCATAATCAAGGAGAGGAAAAAGAAGAGATTGAACCAGTGCAATCTTCGTGGGAATCGGAAGAAGATTCCGCAATCTCCGCAAGGACCCCGCTGCAGCAAACAATTTGCAACTAACTTGTTGCAATTGGGGACCCCAGGATAAGTTTTTTTATTAAGGATATGTTATTTTATTAATCTTTGGAAAAAAAACAGAACAATAGTAACTATAAACACGTTTAAAATATACTGGTGGTAGGTCTCTCATATGTGAGAGGCCATCTGGGTAGGTACCACCGCAATGTCTATTTCTCCCGTGAAACAACACTGCTTAAATGCACTGTTGTATTTCCGATTGTAGGATATTGTAGCCAGATTAACTACTGGACATATTGAGACTTTACATCTTATTTCTCAGGATGGCGAGCGCAGTGGAATGTTGCTACTGTTTATGAGCGGTCGTATCGCTTACCATCAGGCGAACGGCTTGCTCGTCTCGCTATTCACTGCAATAAAAAAAATTACTAAATCCAGCGAAGTTTCCACTAATTACTTAAACATAAACAAAGAAAGTGTACGTAGGTATAAGAATTAAAGACAAGACAATTAAATCATGCTAGTGCTGTGCTTCAGTAACAAAAAATCCTTAAAACTAATTAAGTACAAAAACATATCATACAAACAAAAAAGATTTAAATAATGTACTACATTATCACAGTAGATAAGAATATTTTTAAGCTCATAGACAAAAATAAAAAAATAACAATAACAAAAAAAAAACTTCTACAAAGTAATAATTCTGGAGACTCACTAATATAAGTATCATTCAAAATTTAATGTGCTTAAAAGTAAACGTTTAAATTTATGGCATGATAAATAGAATATGTCGAGTTCGGAAAAACTGAGATTATAAGCATTACAGGCTCTGCGAATGAATGTTTTGTAACCGTACTTAGTGCGAGCTGTGGAAGTTTGGAATACAAATCTACTTCGTGAACTTGTGCGAGGACACTTAAATATTACGCTACTTAATAAATAAGGAGAGGAGAGTCAATAAGATTATTGATAATTTTAAATAGAAAAACTTGATCACGCATATTTCTTCGGGCCTCTAATGTCAATCTAGAAGATTCTGGGAGAGTAGGGCTATTAAAACGGTAATTCAAATGCTTTAAAAAATTCTTTTGTATATACTCAATTTCATCTATATAAATCTTATAGTATGGGCTCCAGATAACAGAGGCATATTCCAAAATGGAACGAACGAAACAATTTTACAAAAGTAGCATTGTGGAAGCTCTCTTAAAATCTTTACTCACTCTTAGAACAAATCCTAACATGCGATAAGCTTTAGTAACAATATTATTGATGACACATAGCATTAAACATTAATTTAGAGTCCAAGTAAACACCCAGATCTCTGATTGTTGAAACTCTATCGAGCAATATGCCGTTAAGAGTACATCCAAAATTAATATCTACCTTTTTGCGAGAATAAGTTATAACATTACACTTACCAATGTTTTGGAAAAGTTTATTGACCTCACAATACTCAGATAAATTATTTAGATCCTTTTGTAAAATTAAACAATCTTCAGTGGATTTAATAACCCTATATATCTTCAAATCGTCGGCATATAATAAGAAAGAACTATTAAAAATATTGGAGATATCATTAACATATATATTAATAAGTAGGGGCCCCAGATGCGAACCTTGTGGGACACCAGAAGGCACAGGTGTAAACGAGGAACTAAACCCCTTAACCGTAACTGCCTGACTGCGTTGCATTAGGTAAGAATCGAGCCATCGAAGCAAGTCACCATGAATACCGAAATATGTCTAACTCTAGTAGTTACTCGGGCCATCATGTCCTTCAATCCGAAACACAATAGTGGGGATTATTATAAGTACTTTTGGACACATTTGACGGGATATTGAACGAATGATTCGTTTTTCTTATGTTATTCACTTACAACCGCTGCCAATAAACAATCCCAATCCACAATTTGCCGTTTTAGATTGACAGCTCAATCTTTTTTCTGATACTATATTCTGATACTATATTGCCAATAATCAATCTCAGTAGTGAAAAAACTATGGCAACATGGTAAATGACAAATCGAAAAGTAGAAATCAATCCAGATTGACTTCAATCTAATTTTTTCGATTGATTATTAGCATCGGCCGTTAGTGTATAACCCACACCGTTTACCCCCCGTTTAACAATGTGCTGACATTGTTACTCGATACTTTGTTTTCACTCGTGAAATCGACGGAAGATACTCGATACTTTTTCTTGGCGCTTAAAGTTAATAAAAAAGGTAACTAATCAACGGTTTACTTAGAGAAAGAAAAGGGGCCATTATTTTTATTCAAACTACGGTTAACGACATTAATTTATTTCAATTGAATCAATAAATACATAACAATTTACAGAAACGCCTTATATAACTCATGACTTCTTTGTGTCGGGGGTTGGTTAAATATTCAGCACTCTAGGTATTGTTTTCCGTTGTAAAGTTATCGGGGCGATGTGAAATCGATACGGACGTCAGTTTGGACCGGTCGTTTGTACCTGTGGTGTTACAGTTTGACTTGGTAAATGTCGAGTTTTGTATTTCAATGTGTATGTAATGTTAATAAAAAGAAAAATATAGAGAATGTGCTTTATTCCATGTAATATATTCATTGTTACTTAACTCCTCCACTTAGGATCTATCCCCAACCCTATAAAAATTTTGCCATAAAATATAGTTTAACTCATAAACATGACAATAAATAACACTTTCATTAAGCGTTTTAGCTCTATTAGTTTTCACTCATTTTTATAATTAAGTCATGAACTTACTGATTTGGAAACGCTCCGTAAATTATTATCTTTTGGACATGTTCGAAGAGCATAGTTTAAAAGCAATTGAAATTACAATCGTATGAATATTCTTACCAGCAGAATTTAAAATGATCAAAATATAGCAGACATCAGAATTGTCACAAATAAAACAATCAAACAAATTATATAATATACAGACACAAAATTAAACAGTTGCTCATTTAAAAACATATCGCGGGTAGTTATTATATTTCCGCAGCGATTGGGCGCGGCGTAGGCGTCACTCGCGCCCCGTCGGCCGAGCCGAGCTGACGTGCCGCGCAGGAAATTGAATTCATTCCGATACATTCGCGCCGGCTGCGATAACGAACACGATTTTATATCAAATGTTGGTATGATATATTTTTTAATCGTATTGAAATTGAAAACGAAACGGGTACGATTTTTATTTATTATGCTATTATGAAGTGCCTGGTGGCCTGTTGGTAAACGGACTAGACGCGGCTGCCTACATGTTCACGGTGGTCGCGGGTTCGAATCCCAGGGCACACCTCTGACTTTTCGGAGTCATGTGTGTATTGATAGTCAATCACCACGCACTAAATCGGTGAAGGAAAACATCGTGAGAAAACCTGCATACCATAGCAATTTATAAAAATTTCTATGGTATGTAAGTCCGCCAACCCGCACTAGGCCAGCGTGGTGGACTATATGGCCTAACCACTCTCAATCGTACTCTCGATTGTAGAGAAGGCCCGTGCCCTGCAGTGAGACGTATATGGGCTGATACAGATGCTATTATGTTCGTGTTCATGCACTCTTTGTTTTCTGATATAAGGTGCATGAGGTATTAAGTTATTAGATTTAAGTTCTTCCGATAGATTGTTCTACAATTAATTTATTTGTTTATTTATTAACAAACAATACAACATCTTAACAGATGAAGCCAACGCGACGCTATATCAATTTACTTACGCTTACCCAAGCATCGAAAGATCCTTGGAAGGTAGTGAGGTTGGGTTGGCTCGGAACAAATAAACATTGGTTACGAGTTTTGCGTCTATAACTTGGCAATCCCGATGGAAGTGACCAGCTTCCAACGACTTCCAATGAACTTTACCGCGCCATCCGTCCATTTGGAAGTGCACCGTCTACCAGACCAGAAGACAGGCGTTGATATATCTCCCCACTACTCCGTTGCAAAGTTATTTAGCGCCGGCCGTCATAATAATTTGTACGTAGCCATCTTGACGTTGTTAATTTTATTGCCCGGCCGTTGTCAACCGCTGTTGATTTGTGGCGGCTATTTATCTAATTCTGTTGCGGATTCGGTGCTGCGTTTAGAATAATTGTTGTTCTTTTGTTTGTTTATTATCGGCCTGAGTGATTTGTGTTTCGTCACCTAGTGTGACGTCATCAATGGTTATTTGTGTGGCTGGTTGGTGTACGGGATGTTTGCAAAATTAATTGTTGATCTTTTTTGTGTTTGTAAGTGATGTGTGACTAATGAATGATATTAGATAATTATATTTGAATGCACTTTGATACTTATGTCATACAGGTGTTGTTTATAAATAGTATTTTATTGTTTACGTTGAGGTAAAAAAAATATTTTTTCTGGTGTGTATATAATGCGTAGGCCAAAAAGTCACCTTTAAGTTAAGTTATAGATAGGATAGGGCGATTTATAAACATGGCGTAGGAACTCTTAAAATAAATAATATTAATGTACATTACTCCTATCCAAGTAGCGAGTTCGATCCTCGTGATGGATATTAGTGTTGTGAAGTCTCACGTAGGTTTTGATAGTATACGATATGTTGCATTTTAGGACTGATATATTCTATCTGGGGGAGGCCTATGTTCAGCAGTGGACTTCCTGTGGCTGATATGATGATGATGATGATGATGATATTCTATCTTATCTATCTTCATTTTTTTTAAATAAAATAAATAAATATGTCCTGCCGCTACATTAAGATTGAGTCTTGTATCGAATTATTTAGAAAATTTATTGAATGTAAAATTGAAACAATTACTAAAAGCATCTGTATCTGTATCAGCCCATATACGTCCCACTGCAGGGCACGGGCCTACTCTACAATCGAAAGTACGATTGAGAGTGGTTAGGCCATATAGTCCACCACGCTGGCCTAGTGCGGGTTGGCGGACTTACATACCATAGAAATTCTTATAAATCGCTATGGTATGCAGGTTTCCTCACGATGTTTTCCTTCACCGTTTTAAGCTACTGAATCATCTATAATTGTAGATATCTTTATATGACGAATAATATATTTTTTATTTGATGTTACAAAATCGACCCTTAGTAACGCGGTTCGGAGCATTAATTAATAGTTGGACATATCAATTTATTTTCTCTGTTGGCATATAAAAACAAACAAACATTTAACACTAATTACCCGGCACAATGTGGAGCTAATTTGAACTCGTGACGTGATCGATATTATTTCGTCTCGCGATCGGCGCGGCGTAGACAATGGTTTCGTTTTATTTAACCGACGACTTCGACTGTGCCAATATTACTGGACCGGAATGTTTGGTCTTTAATGGTACGTGGTGCGTGTTATGGACGAATGGCGGGTCTGGGAGTGACGGTTGATGCTATGAGGAAGAAGTACAATTAATTTTTTTTGCCAATTTTTACTGGTAGGTACCACCGCATTGTCTATCTCTCTCGTCAAACAGCAGTGTAAATGTACTGTTGTGTTTCGGCTTGAAGGTCATTGTAGCCAGGTAGTTTCTGTCCAGTCCAGTCCAGTCCAGTAGTTACTGGAAATATTGAGACTTAACAACTTATGTGTCAGGCTGGCGAGTTCAGTGGAATGCCAAGCATTGGTTTGTAATTCAAGGCGTTGTTTGATTTTGCTGCTGTTCATGAGCAGTCGTGTCGATTACCATCAGTCGAACAGCATGCGCGTATCGCCATTTCTTGCAATGAAAACAAATATTGCTCTTAAAAAAAAAAAGATTTTCAGCCCGCTCCCGCCGTCGTTCGTGCCGCAGGCTGCGTCCATTTTAAACGCGCGCTTGATTTAATTACATCGTCAAGTCACCGGTGATGAGTGTGACGACCGTTACGGCATCTAATTATTTACAACCCGCTCTAATTCATTATAAATAGTGGCTCGCGGTATTAACACTCTTCCCGTGTGGATTTATACCGGGTGTATGGTGGTGTGTTTATACTGCTACCGATAACGATGACGGCTGGTAGTTTTAGTGACTGCAGACTTTCGGTGTCACAACCCAGACCGGAAACAAATACCGGATTACACAAATATTTGTCTTGATGCGGGGATCGAATCCGAGGCCTCACGTTTCACGACCGGCTTCGAACTAACTGCGACACGGAGGTTGTCAAAATATTTGTTTTATATACAAGCGTACATATTACTATATTAATTGACGTTACTATCTCCCCCGGCAGTTTTTTATCCTTTCAAATATATTGTTGTGTACTCCTGTAATGGATATATACATCAGAAAGCATCTTGTAAAAATAGTATCAAGTGTAATAATGTGTATACTGTTGGAGAACCTTAATTAAATGTATATGAGCTTTTTATTACTCTTATATTTTTTGCCGCCAAGTTTTTAATTGTCTATCTAATTCATCGCTTTTTTTCCTAAAAGCCTGTCTCCACAGCATCACATAATCCGACAACTTACCGACATAAACCCCGTCATGAAATATCATCCCGTCGAGATTGTTCCATTAATTTATACGCTAAAGCTTTTTATCTTGTTGTTTCAGGTAAGTGGGTGTCGTTGACGTGTCGGCGACGTCGCGGTGTCGTGACGCTACGGATTCTAAATTTTTAGGAGGTCGGTCGGCTGATAGTCAAAATCAAGCTGAAAATGATTACCTATACTTGAGGGGTTTGAGTATTTATAACATAGAGGGAGCGCTGGTACTTAAAAAAATAGATGAAAATGACGGTGCTAGGCCACCTTTTTCTGCCCTCCTATTGGATGATATTTGACTGGTTGTCCAACATGCACGAATCACTTCTAAACGAAAAATAATTAGTTGAGGGCTATTTAATTAACATCTTGTCTCAGGACGGCGAGTGTTGTGGAATGCCAAGAATGATGATGATGATGATGATGATGTACAAAAAGCTATAAATACTTATACATATGTCTTGAGTTATTTAAAATATTTAGGCTAATAATCTATAATCTTATTGCATTCCGCGTTATGTACCCTGCCCATTGCCACTTCAACTTGCTAATCCGGCAATAATAATTAGCAAGTAAATAATAATTAGCAAGTTGAAGTGGCAGTGGACAGGGCACATAGCGCGGAGATCTGATGACCGATGGGGTCGGAAAGTGCTCGAATGGAGGCCGCGTATCGGAAAGCGCAGCGTGGGACGTCCACCCACAAGATGGTCCGACGACCTGGTAAAGGTCGGGGGACGTCGCTGGATGCAGGCTGCCTCCAACAGGTCTCTGTGGAAATCATTGGGGGAGGCCTATGTTCAGCAGTGGACTTCCTTTGGCTGATGGATGATGATGATGATGATGATTATTGCATTCGATCTTTATTGCATTGTAACTAAAATGAATGTCTTATAAATGGTACTACTTCAAGTCTTAGAGCAATAGTTGATATCAATTACGAGTTATAATAAAGTAATGAAACATTATTTAATATAACACAAGGTGTGTTTATCTTGTCTTAGCAAACACTGATAACTGATAGCGATAAGTGAACAATCAGCGTCATTTATCAAAACACTCGAGAATATAAGAATTGATGGTCGAGTCTACACGAGCTGTTTAGTTGTTAGTAGTAATGGGAATAATTGCTTTTCTAAATTAACATCACCACCTCGTTATTTTTGAAGCCTTAGCATCTACTATATTTCTGCTATTGCTAATTGCCCCCTAAAAAATTTGTGAACAAGAAACTGACTATATAATGTAACAATTTTACATCTAAAATTATACACACAAAATTAATTGTCCAGTAAATAACTCACTCCTTCATAGGTTACACGAGATCGGCTTTGTGAATCACTATTGCGAATCGCAAAATTTGGCTTGTTTATGTAACTTGTGAAATGTTATTAACAACCTTTACTTGCTATTTATTATTGCTGTTGCTATTTATTCAAACATTAGTTGTTAAGAGTGCAAGCGCACTGCAAGAAAAGCCTTGCATTACAAAACAATGCTTGGCGTTCCACTGCGCCCGCCATCCGGAGACATAAGAACCTAAGTCTCAATATGTACAGAAGTTACTCTGGCTAAAATATCCTTCAAACCGAAACACAACAGTGCATTTACACTGCTGTTTGACGGGAGAAATAGAAATTGCAGTGGTACCTACCCAGGCGGCCTCTCACATATGAGAGAAGTACCACCAGTGAAGTTTGAGTAAGTTTTAATCATTTTAGTTGTGTAAGTATAAAATAATCAAACGTTCCTTGGCTCCTGAATCCACCTGTCTTTATCTTTATCAGCCCACATACGTTCCACTCCATGCCACGGACATATTCTACAACCTAGACAAATTAAGATCAAGATGGTAATATTCCTGCGATATGGTTTCAAATAAAAACATTATCAGCTTTAAAAATGTTTAATTCGATTTCATTAATAGCATTTTTCACTATGAAAAATTTTTATTCATCTTAAATTAACAATGTTATAAATAGAAGTACTTTCCACTAAGCTAAGGCGCGGAATTCCGGGATAAACTTTATCATATTTATAGATAAGCCATACAAGAATTTCTTGACTTTAGAACAAAATTCAAAACTTCACGATTCACCTTAATATTGAAGTTCTTTATTTGAACAGTCCAATTGAACAAACACGAAGGAAAATCAGTGGTATTGTACCTATTGCTAATATTAAACAAAATATTCATGACAAATTGGATGAGCTTTGAAAACTTACATTTACTCACGAAATGCCAAATCATAATCTACTCTAACGTCACAAAGATAAAGTATCCTAAAATACACAATGAAAATAAATAAGCACTTATCAAAGTCAATAAAACTACGCCATGCAGGCGCCACCGTCTAACAATAATTCAGAACCGTTGACACTTGAAAATATTTCACTAGCAGTCAAGCAAATAAGCAAAGCCACCTCTTTGGGCTCCAAGATCTGACCATTAGGCATCTCCTGGGACAAATCTTCATACGTGAGCTGCTGGTAACTATGTTTAGAGTTGAAATTGGCTAGAATATTAGTCCTAGTGGTTCCAGGACTTATTGTGTTGATTCTCACTCCTTCAGACACCAATTCTGGTGCCGCGTGCTTTGTTAAAGTCTCCAAAGCTGACTTTGATACGATGTATGGCAGGAATCCTGGTTTGAATCTCTTCGACATCGATGATCCTATGTTTATTATGTTCCCCTTCGACTTTATTAGGTGCGGTAATGCTAATTGTGATAGATGGTAGGGTACTCTGAAATTTATATTCATTACTTCATCGAACGCGTCCATGGTACTATCGTAGAGTGATGATAGTAGAATTTTGCCAGCACAATTGATAAGGACGTCTATCCTACCGTACATTTCAACTGTTTTGTTGATCACTGTCTCGCAGCTCCCAGGGTGGGTCAGATCTAACGCCAGCCATAATGGAACTAGTGGGTTTTTGGAGACGCAAGTCTGTGCCGTGTGTAATAATCGAGCTTCGTTCCGCCCGACTAATGTTAGTTTCGCTCCGTAGGATGCTAGGGCGATCGCTGTTTCTGCTCCAATGCCAGAGCTGGCTCCAGTAACTATTGCTACTTTATCTGTAAAATCAATGTTCTCCATTTTTTGTATGTAATTCGAGGTTTAATTCAGCTTGTTCTTCTTTGAAATTTGCACTTACGTCTTTGAATATCTTCTTTTCAATATTCGGTTTGTCTAGTTGTATATTGTAGTTAAGCCTGTAGCAATACTATTGGTGCAGGTCACTTTGACAATTCCTCCGAAAATCTAAGTACGAGTAACCTGATAGTCAGTTTTAGATTTCTTAGGGTTTAGTTTTAGATTGTATCACACAGCACAACTTACTGAGTTCCTTATCACATAAATTATTTAAATAATACACCACTGTTCATTAAATTCAAACTTGCATTTCTTAATGTTGAGTCTTTAAACACTATCTACTATTATGTGTTCTCATCACATTGTCACTACAAGTATGTCTATACGTATTTTAGTATTCCGTGTATATTTTACATCGAAGCGTGCACACTCCGCCGTTGTCGAAGTGTTACTGATATCGCGCGAGTTATCTGATATTTTGTTTGTCACTTGGCGTCCGGATTCGTTATCGGGGAAATTTATTGTTGCATTATATATTTATGTTTTTTTTCAATAGGGAAGTTGGTGAGGTTGATCGCAGTCTGAAAAGTTAATCTGTGTATAATTTAGGAAGTGTTGTTTAAGATAATGATAGTTTGTCTTGTAACGTCGCATAGTTTCTTCATTATTGAGCGATTTAGGAGGATGTTGTAGAGCGAAACTGAGGTTTTAGATTTTGGACGGATACTAAGAACAGTGTGCTATGGAGCTTTATTAAGTTATTTATAATTGTGCTGTATTAAGACTCTGTTTTTCTTCTTTTTCAATGATTGCTCATGTTATAACGTTGTTTCAAATGGGAAATAAAAATAACGTCAGAAAATAAATAATAAATACATCCAACAGTTTCATACATAGTCCTGACCCCCACTAATATCGAGGTGAGTATCAGAAACTTTTTTTTTTATTGCAATGAATGACAAGACGGGCATGCCGTTCGCCTGATGGTAAGCGATACGACCGCTCATAAACAGTAGCAACATTCCACTGCGCTCGCCATCCTGAGACATAAGATGTTAAGTCTCAATATGTCCAGTAGTTACTCTGTCTTCAATGTCCTTCAATCCGAAACACAACATCACATATGAGAGACCTACCACCAGTAAACTTCGAGACTTTTCGGTCTAACAAACCCAGACCCGAAACAAAAGCCTGTGGAACACACAAAACAAAAGTTAGTTTACCAGAACAATTACAGTGTGTTTACCAGTGTTGTGAACCAGCGGTCTCTCGTTTCACAGGCGGCGTCTGTGCCATGGAGGCAAAACGCATAGTATTGGCAGTGTATTGTTGATATTTACTAAAGGTTTCTCCATACATGTATGTAGTGACCCGGTGAAAACTGCTTTAAATATTTGGTTCATATTATAAAACAAATACAACCCATTTAAAAATAAAATAATCATTGAAGCATTGCATCATCTGTTTTTTTTTTTTTTTGATAGGCATACTACGCTAAAATTACTTAAATATTGAGTGTACTTTTTAGCATTATCATTGTTTGCCTGAAATAAAAATTAAATTGATAAATTACTGATAGGCTTCTCGCAAATTTTGCCAACAAATCAACTAAATATTTATTTTATCCTATTTGGCTTTATACAGAGATACTATTTAGAAAATACAATAAAAATAATAGTACAAGTGGCGGCCTTATCACACTAAGTAATTTCTTACAGGCAACAGTGGGATAGATATATAAATAGGAAGGGTAGCAGTCTAAGGCGTAAATGAAATAATATTCATCTATGATTAATAACTAAATATGAAACTAAATAAATAAATCCTAACATCCTAACGGTCCCACCCGGATTCGCTCGGGTGCGGATACTTTTTACGCCAGTCAACTTTAGAAACATAGGAACTATTTCTCGTGATAACTAATTTAGATATTTAAACTCTACGTTTCTGCCGAAGTTTAAACTTGCCATTCCATTCTTTTTGAGTTTGAACGAGTATCGGAAATATTTCAATTCCGTGCATATCCCACGGGGGCACATTCTGTCGAGATATAAAGTAGCCTATGTGTTAATCCAGGGTGTCAGCTACCTTATAGTCAATTTCATCAAAATTGATCTGGTGGTTTGAGCGTGAAGAGGAAACAAACACACAAAGTTTCGTCTTTATAATATTAGTAGGACTAGTAGGATTCTTAGAACATTGTTAAATTAAATATATTTATATAGATTTATCGATCCATTTTTATCGTGGCGTAACAAAGATACTATATCTCTCTTTAGCTACATGAAGTCCACTGCTGAACATAGACCTCCCTCAAGGATCTTCACGTTTAATTCTGGAATAATCGGATAAATTACCAGTGCGTTTTGAGTGAGTTTGGGTGTTTGTGAGATCTAAAAGTGTCTCTCAGATTCTGATACGGTCTTGCGGGATATGGACTATGTACATGTGTGACTGTTATATATATTCAATTTATTTTAGTACTTCCGTTCTGACAGTATAAAATATTAAAAAAACCTAATTTCTGCCTTATGCCTGTTTTACTAACGATTCTGACTTCTGATTGTTTTTATTGCAATAAATGGCAGGAGCATGCTGTTTGCCAGATAGTAAGCGATACGACCGCTCATGAACAGTAACAGAACCAAACAACACCTTGAATTACAAAGCAATGCATGGCATTCTACTGTGCCATCCTGAAACATAAGATGTTAAGTCTCAATATTGCCAGTAGTTATTCTGGCTATAGTGTCCTTCAATACGAAACACAACAGTGCATTTACACTGCTGTTTGGAGACCGAAATATTGTAGTGGTACCTCCTACCCAGGCGGCCTCTCACATATGAGAGATCTGCCACCAGTGCATTGGTTGTACTTGATTTATAGTCGTAAGTCGACATAACAACAGGAAAACTTCAACACGCATAACAAACGGGGTGGACAGAGTTACAAGCGCTTTAATGAAAAACTCCAAACACTCGCTGTTTCCACGATTCCCGTCTGTTATTTTGGGAATTTCAAAGCACCCACTGTTCCATATAATTGTGCAACGTTCGAGTAATTAAGTGGAACCAATTTAGCTAGTTTTGATGGGTCGAGTGCCAGATGCGACCATTTTAACTGTTCAAATTACACTTCACTTTTTGCGGAGACTTTAAAATTGAGTTTTTCGTTTTTATTTTTCGTCTTTTCTGTCAAAAGTAGGTCACATTTCAGTCTTTTGAGACACTGAAAGGAACTCTTGAAGTCGGCTAATGACATACTTATCTTTATTGAAAGGAATTTTGAATGCTGTGCAAAATACACAAAACTATTACAGATACGAATAATGTGCTTGATCCGAAACTCTCAATGATGTTTTGGCTGTTGTAATTTTAATTAATGTTTTATGGTTCGTTTTCATTCATTAGTTTAGGATGGATTATTCCTAAGTAAATCTAATTTAAGTCTTAGATAATGTATGACTTTTACACTGGTGATCTTAGATCACGTCTTCATTAGAAAGTTATCTAGGCTTTATAATGATTTCTTAGGTTTACGCGAATGTTACTCATTGAAATAATATTTTTATTTCAATATCTAGGCTTTATTTTTCCTCTCTGGCCTAATAAAGGCCTAGACATCACGTACTTTTGAAACTTTTAATAAGAATCCTCATCCATTTAGTTGCCTTTGTTATGATTTATTTCGCCTATAGCGACCTGTAATTTATATATATCTTATGTCTCAGGATGGCGAGTGCAGTGGAATGCTTTTGTTACTGTTCATGAGCGAATGGGATGCGCGTCTCGCCCTTCACTACCATAAAAAAGTCTTGATCACAATCCTCAAACATTTTGGCGCCTTCGTTATGTTTTATTTCGCTGATAGTTATGTATAATTTATTAACAAAACACACGTAGGTAGATCGACAGATGGCCGAGTACAAGTTATTGATGCAAGCCTCTTCCAACAGGTTGCTATGAAAATCCTTTAGGAAGGGCTGTGTTCAGCCTTTAACTTCCTGTTTCTAATAACGATGATAAGCAACTAAGGAAAGTAATACGTGCAGCCCACACCTGCGCCAAAGCAATCCCTATTTTCCAGAAAACAAGTATTCAATTTCCAGCCAATCGCCAGTGGAATACGTAAAAATGCGCGCAATACTGACGTTAAGCGAATTTATCGGCGAGTCGCAGCGACGCGGCATCCACCGTCCATAAATCAGTGGCTTGCCACGCCGCGTGCAGTTTTGTATAGGATTTTTCATATTTTAAATGCTGTGACCATTGAACGGAGACGTTGAAATTTGGCTCGTAAATCGGCTGTCAATGTAATGATAAATTCAGCCTATAGCCATTTGTGGTCATAGTAACACATAAACATATGCACGCTTCGCATGCAGGTGTGCGTTCGCAAGTTGTATCGAAGCGAGTGCTTGACAACAACATGGTCAGGGAAAAATTATTGAAAGCAGATTTTGATAGTTTATTATCGATTGATTGTCCAATTAGACTGTATGAGAACATTTGTGATTTATTTGTAAATATTTATAAAGATTGTTATATAACTATCAACATCCGTCCGAGTAATAGAAATAATAAAAAATGGATAAATAATAATTTAAAAAATATGATAAAGAAAAAAGACTTGTTATTTGAAGTATGGAATAGCGATCCGAAGAATATGTTAAAAAGACTAACTTACACAAAATATAGAAATAAGTGCAATAAAGCTATTAATAGAAGTAAAAATATGTATGACAAACAAAGTATACATGAGTGCAATAATAACATTAAAAAGCTATGGGAAAAAATTAATGATATGTTAGGCAATAATAGGGAACCACTTGATAAAATAATAATGTCAAATATGCGTAATCAAGGTAATGCTGTAGATATAAGTAATAATTTTGCTCACACCTTTGCTAAAGAAATTGACAATATAAAACATTATTGTAATAATAAGTTACTTGACAGAAATAACTATGTGACATTCCCGAATACAAGCATGAGGTGGCAACCAGTGACTTCTTATGATATAAAAAAAGTAATAAATAAAATGAATGTCAAGAAGTCACCGGGCAGCGACCTCGTGCGTATGTGTGATCTCAAGCTGGTAGTCAATAAAATTAGTCCAGTACTAGCTAATCTAGTAAACTTGTCAGTTAAGACTAATATCTTTCCTAAAGCTCTTAAAGAGGCCATAGTACGTCCTGTATATAAAAAGGAGATCGTAGCAAAGCGACAAATTACAGACCAATAGCTATATTGTCCAGCATTGATAAAGTCATGGAGAAATGTATAGTAAATCAATTACAGAACTACTTGCAAAAAAATAGTATAATTAATTCTTGTCAGCACGGTTTTTTAAAGGAAAAGAGTACTAATACGCTTTTAACAAAGTTTACAGACGATATAAACAATTATTTACACGAGAAAAAGTTGTTGTAGCCATCTTCTTCGACTATAAAAAAGCATTTGATACCTTAGAATCAGATACTCTGCTTAACGCAATGAAAGAATGTGGTGTGGGAGAGCCACTGAACCAATGGTTCAAGGACTATCTCACGGCACGTTCTTATAGGGTGAGGATCAATGACAGTTATAGTGACGCGACGGATGTGCGGTATGGAGTACCACAAGGCTCAGGGTGCGGACCTATATGTTACCTAATGCACGTAAACAGTTTGTGCGGTGTACTACAACACTGTACACCATATATGTACGCCGATGACTTGTGTGTGATCCGCGCCGGCACTGATGTCGCCAAGACCTTTTTTCAAGTGCAGGTTGACTTAAATGCGATAGTGAAATGGTCGCACGATAATGGCATAGTGTTGAATACAGATAAAACACAATTTTTAATTATACATTCGCCTTATATACAACTACCCGATACGATGCCATCTTTGAAAGCTCATGATTATACATGTCTCCATAATAATCAACAGTACTGTAAATGTCAGCAAATAATAAGAACCGACTGTGTGACTTACTTAGGAGTTAAAATAGATGAACATTTATCGTGGATTCAGCACATCAATTATATTAGCAGTAAGTTACGAGTTCTCTTAGGTAAATTTTATTTTTTGAGTCTTAAAGTTCCTATTAGTACATTAAGGTTGTTGTACTTCTCTCTGGTTGATTCCATTCTTGGCTATGCACTTCAATGTTATGGACTAACTTTTAAAACTCACATAATCAAACTGGAGCAACTTCAAATTAGATTTCTCAAATTACTAGTCAGTAAAAAGATTAAAAATAGTTGTAAAGATGATTATACTAAATTGTTCAAAATATGTAATATTTTATCCGTGAGGCAAAAGCATAGATTTTTATTATCTACAAATCTCCATAGTAGTCGAGAACATTATTTAACTTCATGTAATAATAGCCAAAATACGCGTTCAGTCACTGGAGGTAAGTACGTAATACCAAGAGTGAGTAACTACTATGGTGACAGAACATTAAAAAAACGGTTACCGTATATTTTTAATAGCCTACCTTCTGTTATCAGGCATGATCCAAAGTACTCTAGCTTCAAAGCAAAATTAAAAAAACATTTATCAGCCTCCGTGGCGCAGGCGGTTAGACGCCGCCTGTGAAACGAGAGGCCGCGGGTTCGATCCCCGCACCGAGAGAAATGTTTGTGCGGCCCACAAATATTTCTCTCGGGTCTGGGTGTTTGTGAGACCGAAAAGTCTCTCGTAGTTCCTGATACCCACGACACAAGACTCGATCTTAATGTGGAGTCAGGACTATGTATGTGACTGTTGGGTGTTATTATTATATTATTTATTATTAACACCTACGTTATACAATATTGTTTAGTTATTTTGTTTAATTGCTATTTTAATTTATTGTTTAACTTTATTCGAACTACTATGATTGTTTAGAATTACTTTTTATGTTTTTTTTTTTCTCCATTATTTTCTATTATTGTTTTCTCTTTTATGTTTAATTTTACAGTGAAATGTGTTATCTATTGTTTAAGTAAAAGTGAGACTCACATATACAAGTGATTCCACGGTCAAACCGAAATCCGGTTTCGTGGGAGCATTGCATAAATGTAATTACATAATTTGTTATTTTTAATAAATAAATAAATAAATAAGCATGCAAGTGCGTGGTGGCCTGTTGGTAATCAGACTAGACGCGGCTGCCAACATGTTCACGGTGGTCGCGGGTTCGAATCCCAGGGCACATCTCTGACTTTTCGGAGTCATGTGTGTATTGATATTCAATCACCACACACTAGAAAGGTGAAGGAAAAAATCGCGAGGCATCCTGCATACCATTGGGATTTGTACGAATTTCTATGGTATGTAAAGTCCCATAATCCGTACTAGGCCAGCGTGGTGGACTGTATGGCCTAACTACTCTCAGTCGTGCTCTCATTTGATCAGATACAAATACAGAAATAATATGTTTAATGTATGGTGTATGTACAAAATATACTTCCGCATGTATAAAATTAGTATTTGGGCCGGTACTTTATCATAACTTATTTAAATAATATTACAATACTCAATTACCAAACTTTTTACAGATAGGAACGTAATTAATGTCCCAGCCATTTCGAAAGCAATCAGTAATCCACTCAGATTCACTACAATAAAGTTAAAATCATATTCAGTGTTGGGGGGTGGGTTTTCATCCCTCACCCCCCACCCCTAGGCGTGATCGGAATTCATCAGGCGACCTCCAAAACAACGACACCTCCGTAATGGAGCCATTAAACTCGGCCTTTTTAGGGTTCCTTAACTGTAATGAAATGAGAAGTTTTTGGATCCAACTTTTAGAAGTTATTATTGAATATTGTGAGTAATATTGTAAGTAATGAAATTAGTTTGAGAAATAAGTTTTAATGAATTAAGTTGAATTATAGTTGTGTAGTAATTTATTATTTTTGTTAGACTATACCTTTCTGATTTATATGCATATGGTATATAAGCCATTATTATGTCATATTATAAACGAGTGGGGCGAAATTTTGATCTACAAATGAAATGTTAAAAAATACCAACAGCTTAAAGTAGATATTGTCTATCTTTCAAGGTAATATTGTCATAACTTTGCACTCTAAAGGGACTTATATTTAATAAGTCCTAATTAATTACTTATTTTTACTACGGAACTTGATTCTTTAACCGTTTCAATGCTTGTCACAATTTTCCGCGCAAAAACGTATTTTTCGCGTTATTCGCGTCATTTCCCGGCGCTTAAGTCCGCTTTTAACGCGGTTCCGGTTTGCGCGCGAATGCTTAATTTATTCTGTTTTTATATTTCAAGATTTTTAAATTCCATCTGGGGCGTTTTCCACCCTAGAGATGTATAATGTATGAAAAATTACGAAGGATATTGTGAAGCGCGTTTGCAGTCTTTTTTATGGGCGTCAATTTCGAGACAAATACGATACGATACGGCGCAAACTTTTTTAATTTATATTGTTAATGGGCTTGCCTTTCGCCTGATGACTGACGCTCATGGCCAGTAGACGCCATGAATTGAATTTGAATGAAATGCTTGGCATTCTACTGCGCTCGCCATCCAGAGATGAAAAAAGAAAGAAAGAAAGAAAATACGTTTATTGATCACACAAGAGATGTTAAGTCTCAATATGTGCAGTAGTTACTCTGGCTATAATGTATATTGCTATAATGTATATAAGTGCCATTTATACGGCTGTTAAGTGAATGTAATAATAACATTCCACTTTAGGAGGAAATAATTGTTTGTTGATTGTGAATGGACTCTGAAACTACCAAATTTATTTTTATAATTCTTTCACAAAAAGGATGCTATATTAATTATCCAATACGAGTAAAATGCAGTAGAATATATGTATATCAGGTGTAGGTATCGGTATATTTATAGTCTCACAGTTATCCAAATATAATTGTAAATCTAGAATGTTCTCTAAAACTCTAAATGATTTTATACATACCTAAACTCACGCCTTTCCCCCAGAAGGGGTAGGCAGAGGTGCAACTAGAATCCCCACATTTCACTATGTATTTTACGTCCCACAATGTGAATAGGGGGCAAGCCTATCACCATATTATAATTAATAGAAAAATCCAATATCACGTTGCCCGACCCGGGGTTTGAACCCGAGACCTCAGCTTTGCAATCATACCGTAGTACAACTAAATAATGAAGCTTTTAAAAACGCATTTTCTCTATAATCAAACATGGTAATCAATTTACATACTGTAAGTAAAGGAGAAACTAAGCCCTTGTTTAACAACCCCTCGACACCCCTAATCTGAGGGCTGAATACCCACCCCCTGTGGCGGAGTAATGAGCTTTATTGTACTAAATCACTTTAGCGTTGCTCACTGTAAGTTTTCGTCGACAGGTGTTTTTAAAAGCTCATCTTTTGTAAATTAGGTTTCGGGTTCGATTCCCTGCATAGGGATACATGTTTGTATCTGTGTCAGCCCATATACGTCCCACTGCAGGGCACGGGCCTCATCTATAATCAAGAGTACGATATATAGCCATATATACTGGGAGGAATCGCTTATCGTCACGAAAAAAATTGTGCATGGCAAGTACATGATTTAGAACACTTTGGCATACTTATTTTAATTTTTTTATGTTTTTGTTTATGTAGTGTAAAATTAATATACCACTACTAGTTACTAATTTAGAATAAGTTATTCATAAAACAACGTTGTTTAGAGAAAGATGACATAAATGAAAAAAAATTTCATAAATACACATTATTGTTACCCTACTTTATACAATATGAATTCTAGTAGAAACTTCTAAATCTAAGTAATAAAATCCTTTGATCGCGCCGCCCTAACCGCCGCGCCGCCGCAAGCGCAAGTACAAAGCGTGCCGCCGCGCCGCGCCGCCCGCTCCCGCGCCGCCACCTTCTAGGGATCTTGCCACTTCCTCAGTCGTGCGAAATTCGGTACCGTGACGTTACAAGTGACGTTGTACGAAATTATTTTGGTTATTGGTTAGTTTCTTGCGGTCAAAATGAGTGATTACACGAACAGTGAGTATGTGACAATAATGACATGCTATGTTCGATCCAATGAAAACTTGGGTCATGCAAGAAGGATGTATGCAGATCCAGAACATCTGCAGTCTTTGCGTAGGAATGGTATCATGAATGATGAATCCACGAGTTCCCAGCACAAGAACTATTTTAACGACTTATCCGAGGCTACTCGATCATGGTAAGTTCAGACTTTCTAATCATGCAAGAATCCGTGACCTTCGACAGCGAAGTCGTCTATTCTCGACATTATTAAAACGTTTAAATAAAAACATATGCAGCTTTTTCTAAGATAGTAGGTACGTTATGAAAATAATAATGTAAATCTTAACAACTTACCAACAACTACATTTACTTAAATGATCCTAACACACTAAAATTCTAAATAAATCAAAATGTCATATGGTAATATTTAGAGTAATAATACCGATAAATAGGCGCAAAGTAAGTTCAAGGTCGCTGCGCGACAGTCAGCTGTTGTGTGGCGTGACTCATACAAGCGCGCGCCTGAGTATTGACATGTTGCTAAGTAAGTACTTTTAAGTGTAGGGTGATTTAGATAATATGTGTTTTGGAGATATCTTGTACTGATGTTGTTTATGGGGTTGTTTGTAGTTTTAAATGATAAATCTCGTATATAACGTTAATTTCACATACACAATACACTATTAAATTTTCCGGACGATCAGCGATTCCACCCAGTATAGTCTACGTCTAGTAGGCCATAGTAGTCTCTCATATGTGAGAGGCTTCAAGGGTAGGTACCACCGCAATGTCTATTTCTCCCGCCAAACAGCAGTGTAAATGCACTGTGTTTCGGTGTGAAGGACATTGTAGCCAGAGTAACTACTGGACATATTGAGACTTAACATCTCATGTCTCAGGATGGCGAACGATCTACCACCCGGTTCGGAAAGCGGATTTCACTAGACAAAAACGGGAGAGAAACAGTCATGCTCTTTTCAAAACCAGTTTACAATTTAGTGGTTATTACAAAAGTAACAAGTGTTTTAAATCAGAGCACTTCATTAATAATTTGTTATAACATTTAATTTTTCTATCATGAAAGGCCAGCAACAATGGTACTTACTCAGACTTGTATTTTTATTAATTAAGAGTATAAACAAACCTTCAAACGCCCTCCCGCCTCGCCGCCAACGATCAAAACAATTTAAAATAACTTAATGAAATTGCCAATTTCTCAACACAAACTTGGAGTTATTAATATGCTTAATTTAATTATTGTTTTACTTATAATGATGCTGTATTTATATCTTGGGGTAGGGTGGTGCCCAGGGGGTTGCAATTTGTTGTTGTCACTTCCCGCTAGAGGGCTCTGAATTGTGTCTAATTACATTTCAGCCTGTGATGCACGGTTTGTTCAAATTATAGGTGTTGTTTTGGAATAAATATATGGAAGTCACAGTACATATTCTTGTCACCTGTGGTATATGTATTATAACATGTCTTGTATTGTGGGTATATATATCAATCATACAGGGTATCTCAAGACTGCTACCGAAAACAAAGCCGGGTGGTAGTTTTAGTGGCTACAAACACAATGCAATTAAAAATTTCGCATAGAAACGCGACAATTATTTTTAATGATTTTTTAAATATCGTCATTTTTGGGTGGTAAATCCATAGTTTTTGCTAAAATAATAATTTAGACTCTTTTATACCTTAGATTACTAATAAATAAAAGGTTATACACTATTATTTTAGGAATAAATGTATTTACCATCCAAATAGGGCCATAATAAAAAAATAACAAAAAAAAATTGTCGCTTTTTTTTGCAACTTTTTCTGTTGCATTGTGTCGGAAGTCGGTTAAACTACCACCCGACTTCGTTTTCGGTAGCAGTCTTGATATACCCTGTATATGTCCCAACTGCAGGGGCGGCACGGACCTCTTTTCCAATCAAGAGTAAGATTGACAGGGGTTAGGCCATATAGGTTAGGGCATATTAAAAACTACCAAAAAAATTTCAGTCACACCTACGGCATCTCGTTTCACATGCTATACAGGGTATCTCAAGACTGCTACCGAAAACGAAGCCGGGTGGTAGTTTTAGTGGCTACAAACACAATGCAATTAAAAATTTCGCATAGAAACGCGACAATTATTTTTTATGATTTTTTAAATATCGTCAATTTTGGGTGGTAAATCCATAGTTTTTGCTAAAATAATAATTTAAACTCTTTTATACCTTAGAGTATTTATAAATAAAAGGATATACACTATTATTTTAGGAAAATATGTATTTACCACCCAAATATGGCCATAGAAAAAAAAATAACAAAAAAAATTTGTCGCTTTTTTTTGCAACTTTTTCTGTTGCATTGTGTCTGAAGTCGCTTAAACTATCACCCGGCTTCGTTTTCGGTAGCAGTCTTGATATACCCGGTATAATAAAATAAATAAATACACCAAACAGTCACATACATAGTTTTGACCCCACACTAAGATCATAAGAGGAATCACAAACTACGAGAGGTTTTTCGCCCTGGGGCCCTACTAAATTCATCCGAAACGAAATTCGAAACTTCGGACGATCGAAGTTTTTTATACGATACCCTGATTGGGCCTGATTTGATTCGAAACAAATTCCTGTGAATCACGTTTCTTGCGGTGTGGGGTTTGAACCTGCTGCCTCTTATTTCACAGTCAGCGTTAAACAAACTGCGTCACTGAAGCTGTGAGATGTTTTAATTGTTAACAGGCAATTTGGCCTGCATTTTACTGTGTGACATTGAACAGTGTTGATTTTCGGAATCCTGAAAATGAAACTGCAGGTAAAGAATTATATTTATTATTTCTTTATTTTATTCCTAACTGCACATAAAGAGAATAAACACTTAAATATATTATTATTATTAATCCTCAATCACATTCAAATAGACAACACAGAAATGGCGGCAAAAGGTCAGCGCCGCAAAGTTTCACCGTTGCGCGTGACGCGGCTCACAAAGCGGTGCAACTCGAAACTTTGCAGATTTCTCGACCGCACCGGCTCCGAACCCCTCATCTCTCCCCCCTCCCCCGCAAGTCAAGGTCTATTGAACTCGCAAACTAGTAACCAACAGCTGACGGCTACGGAATGAGCTCTAAAAGCATTTTTCATGCTAATTCTAGTGTCGGTTCGGTTAATTTTGCCTGTTACGTATTTATGTGCATTGCTATTGAAGAGATTTCGTTGGGGATTTCGGTTGTTTTTGGCATCTGTGCTGGTGATTTTGAGAATGGTGTTCGTGGAAATATCTTTGAGTTGGTTTTTGGTTGGTTATCTATGGACTTAAATGGTATTGTTAGACGTTAAATTTTCGGCAAAATACGCAATGCGAAGCAAGTCATGTTATCTAATTACGTCACCTACCCTCCTTCATGTTATGTTATTGCTGAACTGAACGCCGAAATAATTACTTAAGCCATCTGTATCAGCCCATATACGCGTCCCACTGCAGGGCACGGGCCTCCTCTACAATCGAGAGTACGATTGAGAGTGGTTAGGCCATATAGCTAAGCCATACGCTGTCTTTTTCTTGTCCTCAAAGTTTTATCGTGAAGTAAGTGTGTTAGTACGAGTATAAATGCATCATTATACAATATTATGATGTAACAAATTTATCGTCATCTACGTCATAATCAGCTAAACCTAAGCTTTCCTTTAGGTAATGTTACTGTGTTATGATTTAAACTTATCAAAATAAATTCTCATTAATATCCACAAAATACCCTCAAAATAAACTGACTAAATGTGTCAAATGAATTTAATAACTACCCACTGTCTGCATTATCGGATCTGCGATCGAATAATCTGGAATATCTAATAACTTGTAGTGTCCGTGTGACCGCACGCTCGCCGCTCTTCTCTCGCCGCCATTCAGCGTGCAAGTGGCGCCATCTGCGTAATAATCTCGTACAAACTTATTTATGCGTCGTTTACCGAGTTTTGCGGTTACCACGCCGTGCGGCCGGGGCGACCTTTCTATCTGTTTTGTTTTATTGTGGAGTTATTGGATTATTGTTCTGATTACCGTAAAGGGTGTGAGTGAGGGTAGTTTGTTAAAGGAAATGTTTGTTGTTATGGTGTTTAGAGTCATTTGTCGTAAATTGGAAGTAATGTGCTTGAGGTTCTTTGGAGTTAATTGATTTTTAATGTGTGTCAGTTGAACCTGTGAATTAATTGACTGACAATAAAATAAATTATATTTCGCCCAATGAAAATGTAATGTATCTCGACTGGGGCTGTTCTACTACGTCACAAAAACCTCAAATAGTAAAAAAAAGGTTATTAGTATTATCTGTGAGATTACCGTCTATTCAATCCTGCTATCAAAAAGTCTTAAAACTCCTTACCATGTATTCTTAATTTTTACTTAATTTCTATCTATTTTCGAGACGTGATTCTCGTTTTGCAAATTAAAACAATCTGAAATACAGTCAGACTTCCAAATTAGGTTTAATCACTACACGCAATCATTCACTGCTGGTTGACAATTCAACAGGTCTCGCGTTGGGCGCCAATAGCCTAGTACCTGCCAACATTACTGACGAAGTGCTCTGCCAAACGAGAACTATCTACGTTTCGAGAATCGTTGTAGCAGTGAAAACGATTTTGAGATATTTTTTTTATAATTTTGAGTAGAATGCAGTGAAATTCTGACTTAACGGAGTCATGTGTGTATTGACAGTCAATTACCATGCATTAAAACGGTGAAGAAAAAATATCGTGAGGAAACCTGCATACCATAGCGATTTTTATGAATTTCTATGGTAAGCAAAAGTTCGCCAACACGCACTAGGCTTGCGTGGTGGACTATATGGCCTAACCACTCTCAATCGTATCTTCGATTGTAGAATAGGACCGTGCCCTGCTGTGGGACGTATATGGGCTGATACACTACAATTTGGGGATAAATTTTGCTTATAAGAAAGTGAGTGATAGAGAAAACAACAAAGAGTAAAGTGAAAATTACTGTATGTAGGCTTTTAAGTTGCTAGTTGAAAATTCAACAGGTCCCACGTTGGGCGCCAAATGCGTACTTGCCAACATTACTGGCGAAGTGCTCTGCCAAACGAGAGTTGTCTACGTTTCGAGTTAGCACGTAGTGAAAAACAATTGAAGAGCTTTGGTGGTGTTTAGGCTTATAGGGCTTAGATACTATTTGTTTATGTTTGGGTGATTAAATATAATATTTTTTGTCACTGGACTGTCTCGAGTTAAAGAGCTATATTGTGGTGCAGTCAGTTAAGAGAAAGGCTGTAATATGAGATATTAGGTTTTAGGTTCCAAAACAAATATTAGATTAGATTAGCAAAACTCTTAAATATTCAGCTTTCCTCTCAAGAGCATCCTTTGTTGTTAAAGCAAACGATATCTTAAAAAATTATACCTAGTCTCGTACAAATCTGAAGTATAATACTACCCTCAGCATGAAGATAATTCCCGCAGCAACCATGCGTTGTCTCCGCGGCCAATTCATCAAATTGGCTCGCTCGGGTAACGTTTCTATGTCGGATCGATTTTGCAATTTCCCCGCCGGCCGTGAAAGCGGGACGTCTATTCACGTCGCGGCCGTGTTTAGACGTGGAAACGCGTCATTTTTGCTCCCCTTGTCTTCGTGATGAATGGATTATTGGCTTTTGTTGCGCTGCGGTCATTCCGGATCGCCACGTAATTTAACGGTCTTCGATCATTTTCTGTTGACTGTTTGGAATTAAACGGAAGATGTGTGTGTGGTCAGAATTCCTTATATCGATATATTTGAGTTTAACCTCTTGTATAATAGGGTGATCGATGCAACAACTCACAATTAAGATTTGCCAACTATACTCCCTTAGTGTGGTAAAATACAATATAACCAAAAACATAAAAAATATAAAAAAGGAAAAATGGAACTTTGAAGTTAAAATTCCTACAAATAGCAAAAAAGAAACTGATTAAATTAACACATCCAACAGCACAGTTGACCCCACCTCTCCCCGTTCTCCCCAATTTACAATGTCTCGAACAAACACAACAGAAAGTAATACCGTGAATCACTTAACGCGCCTCCGTTAACGCGACGCCGCCCGTGAATTAGGACCGAGTGCCTACACCCCCTACCTCCCCTCATTTCGGTCACAGGTTAAACAAGTTCGGTGTTTCAGAGAAGCTAGTTGGTGATTTCGATTCTTGCAGTAAATATAGATATTAAAGTCTTAGATTAGTTTTTGAATTAAAGTAGATTTCTTGTATAAAATTCTAAAGAGTTTATTGGACAACAAATATGACTTGATAGAGATTATATAGAGTCCATTTACGACCTATCATTGCTGAGAATTGACCATCTTTATGATTGAATTTGCTTAGACATTTGCTTCATTTCATTTCATAGCAGTTTAGTAGACTTATGTACCAGCAAAATTCTTGAGAGAATTGTAAAGTATACATAATTCTTGCACTGTTTTCTATAATAATTAAATTCAGCATCTCAAGGAACTATCACATCTGCCACTGGGACACCTATCAGACCAGAGGAGGCAGGTAGCATCTGTTTTACGGCCGTTCTCTATATCCTAACTATCTTTAACAAGAGGTTAAAATAGATACCATTACTATGTCGGTACAATTATACACTTCAATAAACTAAGATTGAAATATAGGTTTGTCTTACCTAGCTATCTTTAAACATGTGCACCATATTTATATATCTCTATCTTTGTTAACTGAAACACAAACTGTATCGAAATATCTAATCTCGGGAAATGTCTAAGTTGTCTTCCACAATTTTATAGAAATAGTAATTTACTCGGCCTACGAGTAGGTAGATGGCCTGGGTAGGTACCAAGGTACCACTGTCCCACCAAACAACAGCATAAATGCACTGGTATGTTTCGCTTTGAAGGACATTGTAGCCACAGTAACTACAGGGCATGCTGAGACTTAATATCTTATATCTCAGGATGGCGAGCGCAGTATTATGCCAACCATTGCTTCGTAATTCATGGTGTTGTATAGTATTGCTACTGGCTATGAGCGGTCGGATCGCTTACCATCAGGCGAATGGCTAGATCATCTCGCCATTCACAGTACTTAAAAATATTGAATTTATACAGCAATGATTTGTGAATTTCTTCAAATAAAACAAGTGTTAAGGTGCGAAATGTGTCTTTAAAGTTACGCGCCCCTGCCCACTAGCACAAGGCTGAGTTAGAAAAGATTTTTTCTTCGTTAATTTAAGACGTTTTTTTGGGAAAACTTGTTGAAAATTCGTTTTTCACACGTTAACTTTCCTCTTCGGGGGTTGACTTAATGTACTTGGAATGAGGTCGTTAGAAGTTCGTAAAATTTCCGTGTATTTTTGGCGTAATTTGCTTTTACGATTTTTTATAAACGAGGGTAGCTGGAAACAAAACTTTTTTAAATGCCAAATTTTGTAGAGCATTGTTTGAGAACCTGGAAAGTGCAGAACTCTCAAGTTCTTCAAGCTCTCAAATATTTAGCTGTCAATTGACTAATTTTCTCAAAAACAGAAATACAAACGTTATCTTGCGTCTAGTTTTAATTACTAGTACCTTAGAGCAAACCATTTTCATCATCAAATTTGGTTGTAACGACCTATGAAAATAGAAATTCCGGTTTTATCTTATTGTTAAGATCTTGTTCTTGCGTCGAAATTCTCATAACCAACACATCGGTTCTAACAGAATTTCACACATATTATGTCAGTGCGTCATTGCAAGCTGCAACGGTTACCACTGTCTAGATTCTAACACATTTATACAAGTCAAAACCGAGACCCTAGATAAATTATATCTCCACCCATCTGCGGTATAATCTTATGTACATATGCAGTTAAGATAAACGACGCGTTTAATTAACCGTGGCGCGTCCATTAACCGCCGTATCTGGCCGTCGGAGCTTTAGGGGTAGGGGTTGAAGGAGGGGGTGGAAAGGGAGGAGGGGGAGGGGTGAGAGATGGCGGAAAACGCATCAAGACGTGGCGGATGCATAAATTTCGCCCCGTTTGCTAGCCGGTGTTAAGCGGAGAGCACACTGGTAGGACCGGGAAAATGTGATTTTCCGGTGTATTGTTTACGAATTGTACGTTTCATATTATGAACGAAGTTTATCGGCTTAGCAAAGTAATGCATACTTACGTAAATTCTTCTTTTAATTATTTTGGTAATTATTATGGTCTTTGCAGCGAAGACGCAAAATGAACAGTTATGGTGATATTAGAAAATAATATAATATTGTATTTATAGCTTAGGTAGCTTTAGATCAAAGACAAATATTCGACGTCTGCTTGATGTTTTTATAAGTTGGTTTTTGATTAATAACATTCCTATATTAAATTGAATACATTCTTACAAGGCCCAAAATATATTTCTTCACATAGTAAAACAACCCTAACTTGATTCGTGTAATCTTTTATGTTAACAACCCATTTTTCACCACGCCGAATCGGGTCGGTCCTTTTCAATCGTCCATAGCGATGGCTTAACATTCCGGTTCCGCTCAATTACCGGTAAATTATACGATGTTTAGTGTGAACGCGTCTCAACTCTCTTCCGGAAAGGATATCCTTGCTCACTAGATTTATTAGCATACTGATAGCATTTGAGTTGTGTTAACCTAATGTCTACAGTCGTTTGTTTGGCAGTCTAAATATTCTTTGTGTACATAGCATTTTGTATTTGTTTTATACACTTCCAAATATGCAAGTCCTAGAACTAGACGGTAAACTAGTAACAGGAGGAAAAGCTATGAAGGCACAGAATAACAAAAAATTATTGTCACATCGAAAAAGTTGTCAAGAAACAACCATTCTAATAAATATTTGAAAAAAAATATACTTGGCCAACACTTTATAGCATTGTGAGTGATTTCTATAGTCATTTATTTTAAATTACTTTTTTCAGTGTTTAATCGAAATGTTTAATAGATAAGCTTAAATGTCAAGTATATAAAATAAGTTTTTTTTTTCATTTCATGCCCGAATTCCTCATAGAAGAACTTTTAAATTATATATACCAGCACTGCAACGCTGATTTTCGATGAGAGACCTTGATGACGTTCACACTTACTCTTGATTATTTATGACTTCCGTGCTCAATGGGCGATAGTGCATTGCTCTATCAATTTACATTAAAAACCAACGGACATTCAATTTTCATTAGTTAAAACACTATTTGAATGTACGATCCAGCATTTCCATTTTACTTAACAGCGTTGCCGATGAGCGAGATTTATCGCCGCGTCCACGCACTACACATTCCGGTAATTACCGGTCGGCGAGCGCGAACCGGTACGACGGAAACCCGGACAAATCCGTTTTGTGTAAAGCATTTCGTTTTATTTATTGTCAGGTATAAGCCGGTTTTGAAATTGGAAGAATCGAAATTGAATTTGACACGGTAGAATTGTTTGGTTGTTTGCATAGGTGAGGGTGTGGTGAAAGCGAAAAGTTCGCGAATTCGCGATAACACTTTTTTTTCATATTGGCCCAAAGTAATTTTAATACACCTAATATTGATAAGGTAAAGTGCATATAGAGACTCGATGCAAAAAGCAGCAGACCGGGCTCTATGGCGTACTTTGGGAGAGGCTTATTTCCAGCAGTGGACTGAAACGTGCTGATGATAATTATCGTGCTTAAAAACGACACAGTTGTGCCAGATTACTCGACACAGGTTACTTATACAGGGTATATCAAGACTGCTACCGAAAACAAAGCCGGGTGGTAGTTTAAGCGACTTCAGACACAATGCAACAGAAAAAGTTGCAAAAAAAAGCGACAATATTTTTTTTGTTATTTTTTCCTATGGCCATATTTGGGTGGTAAATAATTTTTTTCCTAAAATAATAGTGTATACCCTTTTATTTATAAATACTCCAAGGTATAAAAGAGTTTAAATTATTATTTTAGCAAAAACTATGGATTTACCACCCAAAAATGACGATATTTAAAAAATCATAAAAAATAATTGTCGCGTTTCTATGCGAAATTTTTAATTGCATTGAGTTTGTAGCCACTAAAACTACCACCCGGCTTCGTTTTCGGTAGCAGTCTTGAGATACCCGGTATACTCGCATGTTATCTTCATATAATGAACCTGTATGTTCAGAGAATCATGGTAATCGTCACAGTCCACCACTTTAGCAAATTGAAGTGGCAGTTGGCCAGTCACATTTGTCGGAGAACCGATAACTATTGAGGTAAACGTGTTTTCGGGTGGAGACCAGGACGTAAACGTAGTATAGGACGCCCTCCAACCAGTTGGAGCGACGGTATTCATAGAATAGCTGGTCGGGGACTATGGGCTGATAATGGAGCCCAGTGGTGTACGATAGAGAGGCATTTGTCCAGCAATAGACGATGCAGATAATGGTGATATTGAACATGTTACAAGAAATACTTACATGAGTCTCTTAAATTAGTATTTAAGCATCATGTGTGGCAGTACGCTTATTCGACCGAAACTAATCTCTTAACACTATATGGTTCTTTCGCAAACTCGTAACACTAACTAACTAATGATTTGTAGTTATTCCGATCCAATCCCTTAATTTAAATCCATTCAAAACCAATAAAACTACATTAACATTTAAGTTAAAAGTAATACCCATTTGCGCACTTGCACACTTTAAATTCCGTTTCGATACCGGATTAACCGGTTGAAATACGTGCACCGGAATACCGGAAGGCCGGTGTGCGCTAAGTAGTCGCTAAGTTGCGGATAAGCCGGCTAACTGAAGCGCCGACGCGGATAACTTTCGGAAAGTAGTTTTTTTAACGTGCTACCCGACTGTGTTTAATTCTGTGATGTTTTTGCTCTGTATGATGGGAGTGTTTTAGATTAATAATAAAAGTTGTAATTGAAATTTTGAAAATATGGTAAAAGGTGTTTTCAAGCTATTAATAAATAGTCCCTTAATAAATATATTTTTGACATTTGTTTCGGTTTGAAAATCAAAACCGTTTGCTTGTTCAGTTTTCAAGTACAAAGAACAAACAAACAAGCATCGAATATGTCACACATATGACTTTTTCCCAAAAAGTATATTTAAAGGGATACGCTTGACTTAAGAATCGAACACTGTACTTCACAATCCACAGCTCATGTTCCGTATACCGATACTAAAATGAATAAACAGGTTAAACAGTTTATTCACAAACATTATCATATCCGCCATATTGCATTGTTCGTGCAAGTTTCCCGACAGTTTTGTTCGGAGCGTGTGTTGCTAGCGCGACCGCAACGAGACGGATGTAAGCCTCTTACACGCTGACTAGTGTCTACCCGCGGTTTCACTCGCTACTGTTTTGTTGTAACTAGGGAATTTAGTGCAGTTTTACTGTGAACTAGCTTTGTGTAAAATTTAAGTCGTGCTTTTTGAGGAAAATGGGCTACTTATGTTTCCTTTTGTAAATAAAATAGAAATTAATATTTTAAATTTATCAGATACTTGCACTTTGCTAGACATTTCTACAAAGAAATAAGGTATGAGATTAAGCATTCACATTTAAAAAACAATAAAAAGACGTGGGCATATAAATCTCTAAAATTTAGAAACAAAAACGACATAAAATATTCATCCTTAAAATCAAACCAAATTGCCAGCTGCTGTCTTAAAATAAGACATTTATTCACTGCACGAACTGACCTTACAGTCTCACTAGCGTCTCTTCACAAAAGTGGCTTTAAAAAGTACAGAACAAAACGTAAAACCCAGTTCTTAGCGTTTAGCATGCGCTAGGATATCTAGTTTATTCCAGACAAACGTAAGCGGTTGCACTCGGATCGGTTCGGCACGTGATCGGCTCCGTCGTGCGGGATTTAAATTTAGAACACTCAACCGATCGAAATTCAAATGGAGACAAGCGATTGGATTGCGTCAGCCAATAGGAGAGCTTCTTTTCAGGTGTGCGTGTAATAGGGGGGTTGTTTTATGTTCTAAATTTGAAATTGGTTTAAATGTGGGTAGTTGGTAAAAAGAGTTGCGAGTTAGTTTTAAATTCACTTTGATTGTGTTGTATAAAGCGACTTGCCTTTATACTAGCAGACCCAATGACGTTTTACAAATAGACACGTCATACACTAACATAATGGCACAAAAAAATGGCGCGATGCGTATTGTAATTTCAAATTGGTTCGAAGAAAGAGTAAAAAAGCAAGAAACATATGTTAGAAGAAGATGAATAGACATCGGTAGTTACGTAACAATAAGTGCCGCACGGTTATTGGCCAAAGCGCGTGTGACGTAGCACCAAGCATGAAGTACGGGATGACGTGGCGAGAGCTGTCAAACGTCGCTTTGAGAGCGAATTTATTAATTTTATTAACAAAAAATTAAATTAGTGTGTATTTGCGCACTAAATAAAATATTTTTTTTGTTTCACAGTTTCAGAATCATTTGTACATTATTTTAAATCACTCTTCTTCTTCTTCTTTGCACTTTCCCACTTTATGTGGGGTCGGCTCTCCTAATATGTCTGCGCCAAGTGGTTCTATCTTGGGTTGTCGGATCAGGAATTTTATTTTTGACCATGGTTTTTCTCATACTGGTCCACCAGGTAGAGGGAGGTCGACCTCTCCCTCTTTTGTGTTCAGAAAGGCTCATCGCTTTTCTAACCACATGATTTTCGTTTCGGCGCATAACGTGACCAAACCACCTCAGGCGTCTCTCCAGAAGTTTTTCGGGCACAGGGGCTACCTTGAAGCTACCTCGGATATATTCATTTCGGATCCTGTCCAGCCTTGTCACCCCTCCCGACCATCGTAACATTTTCATTTCTGTCGTATGCAGCCTTTGTACATGCGTATCTTTTACCGTCCAGCATTCTGCTCCGTATAGCATCGCGGGTCTTACCGCCATTTCATAAACTTTGCCTTTTGTACGAATAGGCATTTTAGGATCACATAGCACTCCAGTCAAAGATCGCCATTTCTGCCAGGCAACACTCACTCTATGTGCGACGTCTGCTTCCATACCTGCACTATTGGAAATAACAGAACCTAAATATTTAAATTCTGTTACTTTGGGAACTGGTGTATGGTCAGGGTAATAGATTGTTGCCATATTCTTGGAATTTTGGCTAAAACTACATTCTAAGTGCTCTGTTTTTGATCGGCTTACCCTGAGTCCCGCATTTTCCAGTGTATTTATCCATAGGGAAAGTGTATTCTGGAGTTCGTTTGGAGTTTTGGCGATAAGGACGATGTCATCCGCATAAAGAAGATTCCAAGGCAACGGCTCTTGGATATTTTTAGTGATCATATCCATCACAAGATTAAAAAGCAATGGACTGAGAGCGGAACCTTGATGAACACCTACTCTCACTTCAAATTCCTGGCTGAGACCGGCCGGGGATCTGACTTTTGTACGTACGTTGCTATACATATCTTGAATTAAATTTATGTAACATTCTGGCAGGTGTTGTGCTCTAAGAGATTGCCATACTACCTTTCGCGATACCCGGTCAAATGCCTTCTCGAGGTCAATAAATATTAGATGTAGGTGTTCTTTGTTCAGGCGATACTTTTCCGTTATTATTCGAACAGCCTGTATTGCTTCTGTTGTTGATTTAGAAGGCGTAAATCCAAACTGATTAGGGGTAATTGATGACAGTTGTTGAATACGTCTATTTATGACATGTTCCCATATTTTGAACGAGTGAGATGTTAACTTTATTCCTCTATAATTCCCACACTGTGTTACATCGCCTTTGTTTTTATAGAAGGGGATTAAGTAGCTGAGGCGCCAGGCTTCCGGCATTCGCCTGGTTGTAAGTATTATATTAAAAAGTCTAGTAAGCCATGCTGCTCCAGATTGACCTAGCCTCGTCCACAATTCGGCTGGGATTTCATCGGGGCCAACAGCTTTGCGATTTTTCATCTTATTTACCGCTGTTTGTACTTCGTCTACTTCGATTTTATTTACTGGCCCCTCAATGGGTGGTAATGAATCCATGGTTTGACTTGGGAATTCTTCGTTCATTAACTCCTTATAGTATTCGTACCACCGATTATTTATGTCATCATTCATTGTTAGCAGTTTTTGGGTTTTACTTTTGATGTATTTATTTCTTTTTATGTCTTGTGTGGATCTGTGTTTATTTTTAGCAAGCCTGAAAATCTCAACTTCCGATGTTGCCTTTTCGATGTTTCTGTAAAGAGCTTCTCTTGCATTTGCTCTAGCCTGAGCTACAGCTTTTTTTGCAGCAGTTTTGGCATCTGTATAGATAATTCGATCAGACTCCCGTGCAGTTGATTGCCATGTTTTAAATGTCAGCTTTTTATTTCTGACGGCATCTTTTACCTCTTCCTGCCACCAGGTTGGATCTTTCCCGGTGCTGATGCCTCCCTTTGATATCCCCAGTTTCTTACTGGCTTTATTGCTGCATTCCTTTTCGAAATATATCCATATATCATCTGCAGTGGCGTGAGATGTTTTCATATCATTTTCTAGGTATTTTCTCAGATCTTCAAGAAGAGATTCTCCCTTTGGTCCAGTAAGTTCTTTCCATTTGATACGAGCAGTTCGGTCCATGATCTTCCTTACAGGTTTCGGTAAATTGTAGACACCAACAAGAATTCTATGTTGAGCAGTTAGTGATTCGCCCGGAATTACTTTACAGTCCTTGAATCTGCCTCTTGATTTATCATCAGCCAGTATAAAGTCAATCTGTGAAGACTTTCCTCCACTTTTGTAAGTAATGAGATGCTCGGGGTTTTTTTTAAAGTTTGTGTTGATTATACTTAGCGTATGGCGGGAACAAAAGTTTATAATGCATTTTCCCTCTTTGTTTTCAATTCCAAAACCATAACCTCCGTGAATATGCCTGCAAACATTGTTGTACTTGCCAACATGGCCATTTAGGTCGCCTAAGACAAATTTAATTTCTTCACATGGTATGTTAATCACAAGTTCGTCCAAATCTTCCCAAAATGATTCCTTTTCTGCTTCCGGGCATCCTGCCTGAGGTGCGTACACACAAACGATGTTCAAGATAGGCTGATTATCTAATGCAAGTTTGACGGCTAAGATACGGTCTGTCTTCCTCTCTATGTTGACTATCCTGTCTCTGAATTGGCTGTCGAGTATAACTCCCACGCCGTTATGTTTATTGTCTGTTCCGTAGTAGACCAGTTGATATCCCCGTCCTAGGTCTCTGGACTTTGCCCCCTTCCAGTGCGTCTCCTGAACACAGCATATGTTTATGCTCCTCCTTTTCAAAATTTCTGCAAGTTCCTGACTGCGTCCTGTAAGGGTACCCAGATTCCACGTCGCCATCCTAATCTTATGAGTAGTTTGCGAACATTGGTTCTTGTCAATTTTGCCGTCGCTTAGGGGGGACGCCCTAGCATTTCTCGCATTCAGAATGTTTGCGTCGCTTCTGGGGTACGCCCTAGTATTTACACCCATATCGATTTCTTTGTCTTTCATATTTGGAGAAATATATTTGGCTGTCTTTTTTACGGCCGGTTGCCACCTGACGCCAAGGTTGTAACCCTCGTGGAGGGCTTGGAAGCCGCCGTTGACTTTAAAGTTCATCCGCCGCCATCCCTTCTGCATGCCCCAACCAAGTCTGCAGTACTCACGTGACCTCAATTTCGAATATGTCGAAGAAGCTCACGAGAGAGGTTTGATATCGGAGTTTCCATCTCCGGCCTTGTGGTCCGCGGGAGGTATTTTATTTCCCTCCTACCCTTCGGCCAAAACTGTCCGAGAGGGCATCCCCCTATCCGCCACCTGGGGACGTGGTCTCTAGGGAATGAGGCTACCCCGAGACATTATTTTAAATCACTCTAATCTATTTTTCCGCATTTGGTTTCGAGAATACAAATAGTCAGAGAAACGTGTATCCGCGACACTGGTTGAAACGTGACTAATTACAAGGGAGGCAAATACCTTCCAAACGTCTTGCCATTATAAAGCTCGGACAACGCATCTATGCTTTATAAACATCTTAGAGCAGACCTAAGATAATTAACTATAGCCTGTACTGATTGGTAGTTCAGTTTCGGGGAGAATATTAACTGGCGCTAGACGATGACACTATTATGCCTGGCTGTAACATATACTCAAAGGCACTACGCAATATCCCCATTTAGAACTACAGGTTTGATTCCAACATAATAGTCATGTCCGGTCTAAAGCCTATATTTAGTCTGAGAATACTAGAGCGTTAAACCTCAATTGAGGGTAGTTGCCAAATTGCAGCGTCGTTTGGCCAAACAATATCATTTAGCATGGCATTGTATGTCGTGGAGTACATATCAATTAGCTGTTTGAGCACTTGTGGGTGTTAGTCAAGAAGTGAGATGGAGGGTATTTGATTGAGAGGATGTTAAAACTAAGGACTTTAATTTTTAAGTTTAGGGAATTTGCCAACATTGAGTACTAAATGATGAAATGAATAATGAGTGTTTCTAGGATGGTAGAATGATTCAGACGTTGTTTAAGGCTATGAACATTAACTATATCAATATTAATTCTATAAATATTGCCGGCGCCTTAACCGCATTTTATTTGACTGCAATTTTACCACAGCTTTAAATAAGATTGGTAGTTAATTTGACATTAGGATTTTCAAACTACCTATTATGTTTCTGTCCATCATCTCTGGCAACAATATCGAAAATAGAATCCACGTCACCCAAAATATTTGTAGCATACAGATGCGTACTACTAAATGAACTAGCATCAGATTTTTGAATTTTTTACTAGTTTATCAAGAGTTTCTGTTTTTCTCCTTTAAAATCGAGGCATAAAATTCCTCTCCGATTTGTATTTTCGCACATTTCAGATGACTAAAATTTTCGCTCATCAAAATCGAGGCATCAAATTCCTCTAGCATTAAAATTTTCGGAAATTTCCGAGTTCAAAATTTCCGTCCGTCAAAATCGAGGCAATTTTTATTTTCACATTTCTATCATGAAACGTTAACAATAGCCGCCATCCGGTACTACGTCCGCATTGCATCACAGACAAACAGACAGACGGACAGATTAATTGCTAATCTGAAGTCGTGTTTGTTTTAAATGTCGCGTTTTATTTGCGATGCGGCGTCCGCCGTATTGACAGTGTTCGTAATGCGATCGTGACAATACGTATGGAATGGGGCCGACTATTAATTTTGCATCTATATTATGTATGATGATGAGCTATGGTTAGAACAATTTGAAATGATGGGTTTGATGACTGTGCAAAGATTTTTCGTAACAGGATTTCTGAGGATTTAAATTCAACGGAGGAATTCTAGCAGTGCTTTCAACTTACAACTTGTATAAGAAAAAAATTCAAAAAATCCAAATATTTTATGGTGGTACATAGGTGAAAATGGTGTTACATTCAATTGTTTTATGCGCAGCTATGACCCGCCATATTGGCATATAATAATTTAAGTTTAAAAAATATGTTAATTATTATTTTTTAAATACTTTAATTCTGCCTAGCGTTATTCTACTCATAGCAGGTCCGCTTTTTTTTCCTATGTTTTCATTGATTCATCGTTTTTTTGGTATCCTGGATTCTCGATTGTAAGACTATTCACTCTCATATCTACTTTAACGGTAACCATTGGTCAAATCAAGAGAAAAGTTTCTTTCGATTTGTTAGGAATTTCTGACCAGTAATAGACACATCACTCACTTTACAAAAACCGTTCCAAAAAATAAAACTAGACAAATAAACACCCACACAACTGTCAAATTCGTCAAAACTAGCACAACTAAAATACGACACATCGGCAAAATGGAAGACTCATTTAAAATTATGACTATTTAATATTCCGTCGAATGAAATTACATACACAACATCGACATTTCAACAGAATATAATCGAACGGTAAGTAAATGTTATCGGATACGTTAATTTGTGAACGGTTAGATGAAAGCTGCGACGCACAATGCCGATCGAAGCTTAAATGTTGGTACAGACTGGGATAGTAGGCAAGTATTAGTGGTTAGGCTAGTGACTACTATTATACTCACAGGGTAAAGTGATTACAATAAAATTGATGGTAAGTGCAGTGTAGATTAATTATTCACTGACGTGAGATGGTTACCCCTCTTCAGTTCGCACATTTTGCAGAAGATGATGCGTTGATTATCTTTAAAATATACTCATTTTCTGTCAGTCAACTTACTGGCCGATATTTAATACTACAGGTCAGCGCACTATTTTAGTCTGAGCCGTCCTTTATGAGCACGTTTCAAAAAACTATCTTTCAAATATACCCATTTTCAGTTAGTCGAGTCACTTGCCATATTAAAATACTCATACTACGGGCCATCGCACTATCCCACTCCAAACAGTTGTTTACCAGCACATTTCAATAGATTATCTTTGATATACCCACATTTTATGTTAGTCGTGTTACTAGCCTCGCTAATAATATATAACACAGCGCACTAAGTCTGAACCATCATGCTTGTACAAACTAGATTCCGTTCTAAATGTGTTGATTTTCTGCTAGTCGAGTTACTTGCCACGCTAAAAATACAACAGTACAGCGCAGCGCACTATCCTAGTCTAAACTGCTCCTATTCCACATTTCAACAGATTCTCTTTGTAATGTCAATGTGTACATCAAACATTGTACGTGGCAACGCTTTGTGCCTTTTAGTGTTGGCATATTGCTGGATTCACTTGAAGATATTGACGGGCCGGCTCATTGTTCTCAATTTGTATTTGTATGTGGATCTATTGAAGTGTTAGTATTTTTGGCCCAGTCTAGGTTTAAATTTTTCGTGAGTATTTAAACCTAGACTTGGTTTATTTAAAGAAATTCAGAGTAAAGTTTGACGGTGAAGGAAAACATCGTGAGGAATCCTAGGATTATATTATGGCCTAACCACTCTCACTCGTACTCTCAATTGTAGAGGAGGCTCGTGCCCTGCAGTGGGATGTATATGGGCTGATATAAATAGATACAGAATACTAATAACGTGGAAATATTTAAAAAAAACCTGTGAAATACATCAGCTTAAGGGACTATGGCCTAAACCCTTTCAATTGAACTATTGGTTTTCTAGAGACTTTCCCGCCTTCACACCCGCCACTGCAACTCCTGTCAGCCAGGATCAACAGTGGCACCCAAAGATTTGACACCGAGCTCCAGAGCTCGGCGAGTCTCTCAGGGACACTAGCTTGTCTTTAACCCGCATCGAAATTAATCAGAAAGAAAAACAAAAGGAGGAGTTAGAAATAAATAGTTGTCCACTTCCCTCCGCAGCAAAGCGGGTGACAAAAATATTGAATCGAGAGGTATGTATCCTCTGATATAAAGATATACAACTGGAGAAGCCAGATGTATTAAGCACCACGGGATAAACAATTACATGGGTCCTATAGTTGGAGCTGCTAAATTTGGGTCCAATAATAGATATGGCAAAAGCGCCGGAAAGCACGGAAGTTCCTCCTAGATTCCACGAGGTCCGTATAGTATGCAACACCAGATGTTATTTGCATATTGTTCAACATTATTCCGCGTTCATCGGACCAGCGATCACACTCCCAAAGAACTTGAACTTGAACTATTGGTTATAGAAAATTCCCGTGTGAATGCGCAGTAGTTGGCGATTATATGATCATTCATTATCGTCATCATCACTATATTAACAAAAATATTTTATGCAAGGCCAATTTTTCTTAGATCCATTGTATTCATTAAAATATTTTTCATTTATTGCTTCACGCCGTTTATTACATCATGTATTTCCTGGAAGAAATCACCATTTGTACTATATTATTTTTTACTTGATATATTTATTCAGTATGTAACTTGAGATGTACAGTCTAATTGTGGGCCTCCATCTTTTTTTCAAGTCGATTAAAAATTACGCTTATGTCTATCGATATTCGTCTTAAAATCGTAATATTTCAATACACTACATTCTCCCCACTTTAGTATGTGTGTCGGAACTCGGAACTCGGAAGTGGGAGGCGCGTCGCTCGATACATTGACAGTCACGCGCGAGATGACGTGATGTGTGTCTCAACTCTAAACTAGGGATGTATTACTACACACATTTCATTACACCCGCCAAACAGCTGTATAAATGCACTGTTGTATTTCCGATTGTAGGATATTGTAGCCAGATTAACTACTGGACATATTGAGACTTTACATCTTATTTCTCAGGATGGCGAGCGCAGTGGAATGTTGCTACTGTTTATGAGCGGTCGTATCGCTTACCATTAGGCGAACGGCTTGCTCGACTCGCCATACATAGCAATAAAAAAAAAGATAGACTTTTGATAGAGCGCAAACACTTTGCTTATAATGATAATATTAAATTACTTTGTTTTTTTTTTCTTAATTTTTTATTGCCTTTGATTGCTTTTGCTGAACAGTGTATACCGATTCCGCGGTCGGGGCGACCACACTTAACTCAGCCGTACAATATAATTATTATTATGAATAATTTATGAACTGCTCTGAATTTCAACTCGTGTATGATCACTGTATTGTAAACTCATTTTGAAAAGAGCAACGCTAGAGTTTCTTGTCCGTTCTTCTCTGGCGAAAACAGCCTTGTGAACTGGGTGGTAGTGGAAAAAAAAGTGACTGAATCTAAATAGTGTATGACATTTTATGGATTCAATAAATATTTTCATTCATTTCATTTCATTTCATTCATTCACTTAATACCATAGGGATTTCACATCAATCTTTTTAAGAACGTATTATTAATTGTACTTTTATTTTTTATGTATATTATCACATAGGTTTAAGTTTCACTAACAATATATTTAATTTAAGATTGTTATACACGTAAATAAAGCTTAAAATACAGACAAAATCCAGTAAAAGTTTTCACACAGTGACAGCCCTGCACAGCTTCTAATGTATTCGCGACGCGTAATGTAGCATGTTTTAGTTCGCGAAGTGTGGGTTGAATTCCGTCGCGGGTGATGTAACGATAAGTCGTAGGGTAGTGGGTTCGAGCCGTGTTTTGGATGCGTATTTTAAGATAGATAAAAATGTATTACTTTTAAAATGGTATTGGATTTTCTGGGCTTGAAGACTGAGACTTGAGAGAAAAACTGGTATGTGAGTAGTTCATTTATTTGTGTTTAAGAATTAAATTATTGAAGGTACAATTTTAAATTATTTACTACTGATACCTAATCTTATGCGTTTCAGAAAATAATGAATTTTAGGGACTATTGTAAATTATTTATTAATACTTTATGGTACACATAACCAACACAAATTATGAGAAATAATAAAACGCTTAAATATTATAACAAACGGCTGTCTTATTGCTATTATTTAATTATCTACTTGATATTAAAATAAGACTCAAGTCACGGTTAGGTGCTGTGAACAGAGAGGCCGCGGGTTCGATCCCCGCGTGACAAATATTTGTATGATCCACTTGTTATTTCGGATCCAGGTGTTTATGAGACTGAAAATTCTGTAATTTCTGATGCTAAGCTCCAAGACTCAATCTTAGTGTAGGATCCAGGATTTTGAATGTGACAGAAGGGTATAAATATGTTGTTTATCTTTTATGTAATAAACATAAATTTAATATTACAAATAGTAAGAAACCTAAGAATTGACTAGCGATGGCCTAGTTGTACTACGTAACGATAACGCTGAGGTCTCGGGTTCGAATCCCGGGTCGGGTAAAGTTATATTAGGTTTTTCTATTCAATATCAGCCCGGAGTCAGGAATTTGCCCGATTTTGGCGATAAGCTTGCCCCCTATCACATCCTGGGACGAGACACATATGGCAAAATGTGGTTGTCCTGGTTGCACATCTGCCTATCCCTTCTATGAAAACGGCGTGAGTTTATGTATGTAACAAACCAACTTACATACCGTCTAACCACAAACATACCACATAATAAACTCCGGTTAAGTACTTATGAATTATGGTAATTATTTCATTTGACATCACAAAATGTGGCGAGGAAAATATTTAATAATGCAATGTGCCCGTATTATCATATTTATAACCGGATGCAGAGCAAATTGAACGTGGCAAATATACTTCCGCAAATAAACCGATGGTTGCTTAATTACTAGTGGTGAAACGCGGTTTTTCTCATGTGTAAAAGTCACCATTAAATTTAAATTAATTCGTCACATATTCGTCCCGCCAAACAGCAGTGTAAATTGTTGTGTTCGGGTTTGGAAGACTACTGAATATAATAAGACATCTTATGTCCCAGGAAGGCGCGCTCTTCTCGCATTGCAATAAAAAAATGTTCCGGAAATTAATCTTGGATACATGCATTAAATAAAAACTAAAAAAAAAATTACATTTCGTGTATGAATAAATAAAATAAATGCACCCAAAAGTCACACACATAATGTGATCATTGTAACGATCAATATTCAAGCAATAATTTCAATATACAATGTACCCAGTATATAAGACTGTACCTACTTTATTTTTACCACTACAGATACCGAGTACATTATAATAAAGCGATACACAAAGTTGAATAAATCCGCTTGAAAGTTGGTACGAACACGCACCGATAGTAAATCAGGCGTGCAGCGGTAATATCGTTTAATAATATTGCGTTATGTGCAGCGCTGCAAGCGCTTGAAAGTGCAATACGGCGAGGAATTTCAGGATTGATATATCATTTTGAATGTGATTCTTTCGATGGTTGTTAGTCTTTGTAGGTTGGTGGTTGGGTAATTTAATGTGTAGGTATTTTTTCTTGTTTTGGTTTTTGTTGGAATCGGAAATTTTCACGTATTATGCTTCCGAGTTCCAACGAACTTCAAACAAATCGCTTGTTACTTGTTGTCCAAATATGCGCTATAATAAATTATATAAAGTATTCTGTATCAGCCCATATACGTCCTACTGCAGGGCACGGGCCTCCTCTACAATCGAGAGTACGATTGAGAGTGGTTAGGCCATATAGTCCACCACGCTGGCCTAGTATGGGTTGGCGGACTTACATACCATATAAATTTTATAAATCGCTATGGTATGCAGGTTTCCTCACGATGTTTTCCTTCACCGTTTTAGTGCGTGGTGATTGACTATCAATACACACATGACTCAGAAAAGTCAGAGGTGTGCCCTGGGATTCGAACCCGCGACCACCGTGAACATGTTGGCAGTCGCGTCTAGTACGTTTACCAACAGGCCACCACGCACTAAATTATATAAAGACTGCTACCGAAAACAAAGCCGGGTGGCAGTTTTAGTATCGTTACCGTGGTGTTAGTAACTATGCAATTAAAATTTTGCCAAAATAAAGCAACCATTTTTGATGGTGTTTTAAATATCTTCGTGTTTGGATGGTAATTCCATAGTTTTTGCTGAAATAATAATTTTAACCACTGTGTACTATAGATAGATACACAGGAAAAAAATTGTATTGTGTTATTAGCCTAGCTTAAGATTTATTTGGTGTGCAAAAATATATATATATAAATAAATATGAGTCAACCAACCAATGATTGAAACACAAAACCACTACTAGAGCCACAAATAGTCATATTATTTAACAAACACAAAAAATCGAATTCCTGACTTGATGTCAATCGAACCCGAGACTTCACATTTCACTGCCCATGCGTGTCACAAATCATCCGATAAAGCGATATATCCGCCAGTTATTTCCCGTTAATTAAAATTTCATTTGTGCACCGCATTCGCGTCGTGCGAAAGTTATTAATTGAAACTATGTATCATTTCAGATTATTGGCTGGCCGGAAATTTCGGGGTATTAATGTCCAAAATTTTATATTTTAAATGGAGTTGTCTGATTGTGGCTTATACTAGTCATTTAACTCGGTTTTTTTATTGCAATTGATGGCGAGACAACCATGCGGTTCGCCTGATGTTAAGTGATAGGACCGCTCATTAATAATAGCAAAACCAAACAACGCCTTGAATTACAAAGCAATGCTTAGCATTACACTGTGAATATTTCCAGTAGTTATTCTGGTTACAATGTCCTTTAAACCGAAACACAACAATGCATTTACACTAATGTTTGGCGGGAGAAATAGACATTGTCTACCCAGGCGGCCTCTCAATCATGAAAGACCTACCACCAGTAAGTTGAATGCAATAATCTCGCTTCAAAGGGGCATAATAGTTTCACAGAAAAAAATGTATGATGCGAAGCTATAAGCTCGTGTTTCGTTCGGTGATTGAGATTGCCGGAGGAATAAGAACCGCTTTTCTACAGTTGTAAATTATTTATTTATTTGAAGCTTTATTTTACACCAATGACAATATACATAGAAAAGGAACCCAGAATTTGCTACGTGTCATTTATCGCTGATCACTGGATGTATTCACACAGTAACGGCTTTGTGCAGAAGTTAATTTGGCCGTAGTAATTCACACGGGGATGGATAGCCGAGCGACGCGAAACCAACATGTGTTGCAATGTTTTTTTAAACGAAAATTACTTTTTTTCAACTAACCAGTTTGATTACATCGCTAGGATAAAGTAAAGATGTATCGATTGTGCGTGCGATTGTATCGATTATTGGCAGTTAGTAGTCATCGAATATTTGTGTGAACCACGGGTGTTTGTTTCGGGTCTGGGTGTTTGTGAGACCGAAAAATCTCTCGTAGTTCCCGATATCGCGACACAAGACTCGATCTTAGTGTGGGGTCAGGACTATGTATGTGACTGTTGGGTGTATTTATTTATTTATCTTTGAACAAAACAAGTTTAACTGCTAGGCTTTCTTCAGAGATTACATTTTACAACAATGAACTGTTGCGAATAGCTTGCGTATAGAGGCTTTTTGCTATCTTTATGATATAAAGTCTAAATCAAATAGTCGATTAATTAATGCCAATACATTTATCACCTCATTTTTAGACAATCTTAAAAACATATTGTAGCTAGGAAGGCTAGGCATTCCACTGCGCTCGCCATCCTGAGACATACGTTGTTAAGTCTCTACAGTAGTTATTCTGGCTACAATATCCTTCAAACCGAAACACAACAGTGCAACTACATTGATGTTTGACGGAATTACAATTGATTTTAAATTACAACTGATTGATTTGAATTACAATTTACAAGATGAAAATAAAGCAAAAACATTATTAAATAGCTTAGAAGTTAGAACTTTTACTTTTTCATCCACAACCGATAACTCGCTGTACCACAATATCTATCGAATTGATCTGGAGCTCAATAAATATGAATTATACGGTTTGTATTAAATTCCAATATTGTTAACCAAACGACCCGTTCGTTTGGTTAACAATATTACACAGATTAAACGTGCAAATAATTTGTTACATATTGTATGTTACGCCCGCGGGCATGAGTGGAATTAAATGCGGAATTGCTTGTAATATTAATATTTGAATGCTTGTAATATGAGCGTCCGTGTAATTCGATTCATGATGGCTTACCTTTTGTAAGTGGTTCGAAAATATTTTCACTGAAGTCATATTTTCGTTATGGACTTTGGAAAGTGGACTAGGATTATTCAAAATAATAAAATATATGTATGTATCAGCCCATATACGTCCCACTGCAGGGCACGGGCCTCCTCCACAATCGACAGTGCGATTGAGAGTAGTCCACCACCACTCTCAATAAAATATATATTCTTTCTTAATTAAGTCTTTCACAAGATCTTTTGAATCGTTAATTTCTGCAACCACCACTTCGACGAAACCAAGCAAGCTGAGTCCTTCAGCATGAACTGTGTTTATTAATATTTTATTAAAGCCATATAAAACTGCAATGATTCTTATTGTGGTTTACAATGGTTTATATGTTGTAAGTTTGACAAACGAGCAAGCTGATGGTAAGGAATTACTGCCTGCGAACATCTATTTCTCAGGATGGCGAGCGCAGTGGAATGCCAAGCACTGTTTTGTATTCCAAGGTGTTGTTTGATTTTGCTACTGTTCATGAACGGTCGTATCGTAGGCAAACGTAATGTTCGTCTCGTTGTTTATAGCAATTTAAAAAAACTATGTCACTTGTATGGTACCGGCGTCTCTTTTTAAGTAAGAAGAATATCGAAAGGAAATACGACAGGAGCAGAAAGGAACTTGGGTTGTAGAAATGTCTGTAACTGAAGGAAGTAAGTATAGCAAAACTCACCTTATTTTGGGGTTATGAACGCGTATGTATGTTTCTGTTTGATTGTAATTATCAGGTGTTTTAAAGATGAAAAAAAGTATTGTGAAAAATCCTGCTTTCTGGCTTTCTTTTAACTATTGGAAATCACAAACATACTATAAGCCGCTTTGATATACTACAGCGTTAACAAATATTTGAGTGGAACAAAAATATTTTTCTAAGCGTACGAGTAGATAAATATCGAACCAACTTTCATTTTGTTTCCCAGCTGGCGTTTTACAAACTACATCAAAATGCTTCAATTAAGATTCAACACACAGTAATTAAGACAAAAAGCCACAGTAAATGTCACACAGTAAATCAAAATGCAAAACACACGCTCAGCGGAATGTATGACATTAAATACCGCCCTTTATTAATTAAGATTGTCCCGCAACCCTCAAGACGTGAGGTCTTATTTAGATACTTAGGGATGGTTTTAAATGTTTTATAGTTTCGTATAAATAGGCAAGTAAAATGACTTTTGGTTTTGAATGGGACGGCATTATTGTGTCGATCGACGGTGAATATGACAGCTTCTGTGGCGTAGTTGGTAAGACCTACGTGAAATGAGAGACCGCGGGTTCGATCTCAGCACCGAAAAAAATGTTTGTGGGGACCAGATATGTCTTGGGTCTAGGTGTTTGTTCGACCGAAAAGTCTCTAGTATTTTCTGATACTTACAACACAACACTTAATTGATCTTAATGTGGGGTTAAACTATATAGTGACTGTTAGGCGTATTTAATATTTATTTGTTATGTCACTGTCTATTTGTGATGTGGAAAACTCTCTCATAGTTACTCATACCCCCTTAGATATTTCGATTAAAATGTCGAACATGACAAAACCCATCAATCTACAAATCCCATACAACTATCCAAGCCGAATTGATTTTCAATAACTTTAACATGTGTCGTATGAAATCGCCGAAATGGCTGTTTTGTTCGCGCTGTAGTAGTAGATTGGGGAGGGTTGACTAAAGGCTAGGGTGAAGGGGTGACTAAGGGGGAGGCTATAGGGGGTGCTCGCGAAACAATTAACCCTCCGGGTCCCGATGCGTGACCGTTCGACGTTTAATTATAACTCGCGAATAGATGAATGGGCGGCCTTTTTGATCCAATGTTGGCGTGAGAAGGTTGGGTTTTAGGTTCGATTTTCGGAGCATAACATTATAAAAAGATTTGTGTTTAACATTATTCATTTGTTCTTTTCAGGTAAGTGGAAGTTTTGAGGCATCTATGAAAATTGTCACGCGATGATAAGGTACCAAATTATTCTTGTACGTTTAATTCATGATAAAAATTAACAAATCTAAACGGTTAGATATCTTTGGAGTTTATAATACAAATTTATATAACTCATTTTATGAATATTTGACCGTAGTGGGAATTAAAATAATATTTGACTTTGCATGCTAATTCCTACTTTTAAAATATAGGTACGTCATACAGGGTATATCAAGACTGCTACCGAAAACGAAGCCGGGTGGTAGTTTAAGCGACTTCAGACACAATGCAACAGAAAAAGTTACAAAAAAAAGCGACAATTTTTTTTTGTTATTTTTTTCCTATGGCCATATTTGGGTGGTAAATACATTTTTTTCTAAAATAATAGTATATACCCTTTTATTTATAATACTCTAAGGTATAAAAGAGTTTAAATTATTATTTTAGCAAAAACTATGGATTTACCACCCAAAAATGACGATATTTAAAAATCATAAAAAAAAATTGTCACGTTTCTAGGCGAAATTTTTAATTGCACTGTGTTTGTAGCCACTAAAACTACCATCCGGCTTCGTTTTCGGTAGCAGTCTTGAGATACCCGGTATAGCTATTTTTTCTATCACATTTTGAAAATCCTACAAATATGCCTCTGTTGTTATTGCCTCTTATGTTCTGGTATTTACCCCTCCTCATACTTTTACAAAACAGAGCAAAAAACAGCAACTCCATTACCAATTCAATCCTAAATTCACCGCGCATACTGAACTCGCGCACAACGGGGCCCAATCCGCGTAAAACGAGACGCGAAACCCGCGCAAAGCGATGCCCACTCGCCGCGCAAGCTGAACCAATTTAAATTTTCAACTACACCGTGCGACGAAAGTGTGTTGTGAAAATTCAATGCAGCCGATTTACCAACGGTGTGCCGTGTGGACTAGGGTGTGTGTCTTTTGTGTATGTTGTGGGATAAATAAAACAAAGCACACTTCTTGATCACATATAGACTCAATGCTTAACATCAATGCGACTGTAATGAAACAATTAGTGAAATATTTTGTGTCACAATTGATCTCGGAGAGGGGATCAAATCCATTCATCAAAATCCGTGGCATTTTATTTTACAATAGACTATTGTATATACTCTGGCACTGGGCCTATCGATTTTGCAGTCCCTCGTGATCCGTGATTGCCATTATTCCTGATAATTTAGCCGCTGTGATGATTAAGGTTACCTGGAATATCGTTGAATGGGATAATGTGATAATGAATGGCGAGACGAGCATGCCATACAGGAGAAAAACCAAACTACACTATGCATTACAATACTTGGCATTCCACTGCGCTCGCCATCCTGATACATAAAATGTTAAGTCTTAATATGTCCAGTAGTGTCTACCTACAATGGTTTTTAAACTGGAACCACAGTGCATTTACGCTGCTGTTTGGCGAGAGATCCACTGTTTTATATGATGAACTATATGAAAATAAAAATATATCCCAAAATATCCTATATCATGGTGCACGCAGCGTGAAGGGACAAGCCCGCGCCGACATTATTGCTTCTATTCTGTATTGTTATAGTTTGCGTAGTGTCTGCCAGTACCTGCGCCATTTTTATCGATTGCGTTCAAGATACCCATTGTAAGGTGCACTCGCATGCGAAATATTATGGATTTTTCTTTGTAGATTGTGGTCGTTACTGGTTTGATTTACTTTGATGTATGCGTAAGAAAAAGAAAAAATAATAATATGGCAAAGATTGCCATTCAATGAGTGCCTAAGGATGGCAAGAGGCCACAAGGCAGGCCTCGGAAAAGGTGGCGCGGCGACCTCGACCAATTTAACAGTACTTGGATGGCATCAGCAACTTATAGGGATAAGTGGAAGGAATTGAGGGAGACCCTTGCCCAGCAGTAGGATAGAATAGGTTATTGAAATGCGAAAGAAAAACCCACCAACACACACTTAACGATGAACGAAAACATCGTGAGGAAACCTGCATATCCTAGCAACTTGACAGCCTCTGTTGCGGCAGTTGGTTAGACGCCGGCTGTGAATGGTAAGGCTGCGGGTTCGATCCCTGCACCGAGACAAATATTTGTGTGATCCACTCTCGGGTCTGGGTGTTTGTGAGACAAGACTAGATCTTAGTGTGGTGTCAGAACTATGTATGTTTTTTTGTTTTTTTTTGTTTTTATACTGGCCTGGCATAGTGGCGGCATTGCACCTGATGGAAAGTGCCAATGCCGCCCAGGCAGAGTATCCATTGGCATCGGACGGCAGTCCCATGCCAATGGAAACAATTATGCCGGCCTGCTAAGGTGCCTCTTCACACCGCGGCGGAAGGAGGGAACACGTGCGCCGGCAAACAATTCCACAGCCTGACGGTGCGGCACAAAAACGAATTTGAGAACCGTTTGGTTCGCGCCGGGATGGTGTGGACCGTCAAGCTATGGCTTCGCAAGCCAGCACGCGTGGTTCTGGTTAGGAATGGAGAGGAGGGGAGCAAGTTGAACAATTCTTCAGAGCACTCACCGTGATACAGGCGGTAGAACACGCTTAGAGAGGCGACATCTCTCCGGAGTTGTAGCGACTCCAAGTTGCTCGTAACGTCTGCATCATTCACAATGCGGATGGCCCGCCGCTGCAATCCATCCAAGGCATCGAGCAGGTACTGGGCGGATCCATCCCAGAGGTGCGAGCAGTACTCCATACCCGGCCGGACCTGCGCTTTATATAAGCAACAAAGCTGACCGGGCGTGAAAAACCGACGCACCCTGTTCAGGACTCCAACCCTGCGTGGTGTGGCAGATATTACGCCCTCGATGTGATTCCTTGGATTGAGATCAAAGCGGATATCCACACCAAGGACACTCAGGTCATTCCGCACTGAGAGGGGAGTACCCTGAAGAAGGGAGGGGAGAGAACGGGGATTTTTTGCACGTGAACGCACACACCTGGGTTTTCTTGGCATGTAATATTAATGTATTATTAATTAATTAATTAATTTGTTTGATTTGATGTGGTATGCGCCAAAACGCACTAGGCAAGCGTGGCGATCTATATAGCCTAACAACTCTCAATCGTGTTCTCGATTGTAGAGGAGGCCCGTGACCTGCAGTGGGACGTATATGGGCTTGATACAGATGGGCAAAAAAAGTAGGAATTATTGCAGATATTGTAATGGAACTCTTATCATTGTGAGTTTCCATTGTGCAGTTAGTTGAGGGCCGGGTATAAAAGAGAGGGAGTGGGTTCGACTCCCGAACCTATATAATATTTCTGTGATGGGTTTATACTGTATTACAGCAAGAATATTGGCAGCACGACTGTATTTAAGTGTGCTGCCAAACTTTGACAAATTCAATGAGTAACTGATTTTTTTAGATTACCATGACTAAGTGACAGTATGGTAAATGCAGTGAAATCTAGACGGAGCAACCATTGGCGAGAGATGGCAATTATGCCGGCATAATTGTACCCATTCACTCCTCCATTCATTCACTCCTTATGAACCCCCTACCTAGACGGACACGAGTATTCTGTCAAGTGCTATTTTACCGATATTAACAGAATGATTCATGTATGAAGCGTTCCGCAATCGAGAGCACATACAACCTCTCCTCTTCCCCTTTTCTTCTCCCCCTCCCCCTACCTATTTTCCCCACCTTTCCCCTCAACGGAATTCGTATATGTTAAAAGTTAACTTTGCACAACTCCGATAAGACGTCTTCTTGTTCTTGAAGCTTCTAATTAAATTTGCATCCGTACAGTGCCGTTTACGGCCAATTTGCACCCTAACACGCGAGAACAAGGTTCAAATTGGCGTGTTAATGACGGCGTGTTGGAATACGATACCGTACCAGTCTTAATATGAGATAATTAAAGTTATACGGCGACGCGTGGACGAGTCTGTTAATTGCTTTGTATTGTATTAAACAGTCTGCTTTGTGATTATTTGGTCGTGAATGTGTTTGATGTCTCGGTGGCGTAGTTGAACCGTAGGATTAAAATGCTGAGGTCACCGGTTCGAATCCCGGATAAGCAAATTTATCTTAGATTTTTCTATCAGCCCGGAGTCAGGAATTTCTTGATAAGGTCGCCCCCTATTACATCGTGGGTCGAAACTTTAGTTATTATAAATACACCCAATAATTACACATAACACATAATGTTAACCAAATATGTACAGTCTGTCACATTTTTATTGCTATGAATGGCGAGCCGAGCATGACATTCGTCTGATGGTAAGCGATACGACCGCTCATTAACAGTAGGGAAACCAAACAACACCATGAATTATTAGGCTACAATGTTCTTCAAACAACAGTAGAATTATATCAAACACTAGCGGTCGGGCCCGGATCCGCCCGGGTGCATACACGTTTTAAAATGGCGGTCAAAATGTTTAATTCTGACTATCAGTTCAGAATATCGACCAATGGGACCACGAAAAACGAACAAAATTTCCTCGTATTTGCTAGAAATATCACTACTGCTTTCCTCCTATAGGTCATAGCTTGATGATATATAGCCTATCCTTCCTCGATAAATGGATTACCCAACACTGAAAGAATCATTCAAATCGGACCAGTAGTTCCAGAGATTAGCGCGTTCAAACAAACAAACAAAAAAACTCTGCAGCTTTATAATATTAGTATAGATAATAAATGTCGATTAATTGTAAAACAGTAGGATTCTAACATTTCCCATTATTCGATACAATCTGAATAGAACTAAAAATAAGCTACAATATACCTTTTACATACAAACGATCGTCCATTTAAAACCTATTCGTATTATTTAAAACAACGTTCTGTTTAATTGGATACAGCGTTGCATTGTACAAAGCGAGCCCGGTATTACCAACCCGGCAAAATTGTGAAGTACGGATGTCTGGTTGCTAGTTTATACGCGGCGTGACTCCGCAAACCGGACGGATTATGTCGATGTGTACACAAAATAAATAACTTTCAGATTGTATGTATTGTATTCGGTTTATATTGTTTTGTTTGTGTGTTTTTGTTTTTAATTTCAACATTGGGAACAATTACACATTTTTAAATGATTTTAAATAGTTTTAGTTTGAATAAATGCGTCGAACAGTTTAGTTAACAGTACTGCACCTGAATGACCTGACACCTGACACCTGAATGAACAAAGCTTTGTGCGAATTTTCACGTCCAAATCTAAAACTGTTAATACTTATTAGTTAAACAAATAAAATATTTTCAAAAACAAGCATAGCCTTTCATGTCATAATCAATGTTCTCTCGTTTATTTATTTCCATTAAGAATATAACAGAAATAAAAAAAACTCTATAAACCTAATATGTACATAACTGGAAATATATTCTTATTATACACAATATAGTTATATAATTTAGTGTTACAATATCTTCAAACACCATTACAAACCAACCCTTCTGTACACCAACAAGCTTATGGCGGTCTTTGCCAGCACGTTGGACACAATAGTCTCGCTACCCCTAGTAAAGGGGAGGCGAGGGTAACTTTCACATTTAACCAAATTTCACGAACTGCACTGCACTTTACGTGGATCTGAGTTTGTGGTCCGTTTGAGTTTGTTTTAATAATATTTCGAGATAATTTTATTGTGTCCACTGAGACCTATGTATATTCTTTTATTTGTTTCATTAGTTTGTTATTTATTTTTGGTGATGCAATTATGCTGGGCAATGTGTCTTGTATATGAAAAATGATAAATATTTTGGAATTCACCACAACCAAATATGAATGTTAAAATGTCGGACTATAAGGTGGACAGACGAGCTGGCTAAGGGTGCAGGAAGTAACTGGATGCAGACCGACGACAACAGGTCATTGTGGAGATCCTCGGGGGAGGCCTATGTTCAGCAGTGGACTTCCTATGGCTGAGAGTTTTGTAAGAGTCTTGTGTTATTAGTTTCTGTGTTCTGTGCATGTTTTATTCACATATTTTAGGTTGTTCACTACTGTGTATAAGGTTACTCCCTTATATTGTAAAAAAACATTCGTATTGTAACTTTTAGTGTAACAACCTGTTTTGTTAGCTAAATAATTAACATTAAAAAAAAACCACTCCTAATCACAGGCGCGTCAACCAAACTCCATACCCCACGTTTTAATTAACCAAATCGGGTACCCTTACACCCGGGTATCTCCCGCTACAACCGGCTGTCAATCGACGGATAATCCGCGCTTTTGATTGGCCAGACCCGGGTGTTGCGTTTATCCGCGGGTTTAACCGGACAGCCCGATTAGACATGTATTGATTAGCTATTTGTTTTGTTTTGGAGGTGATTAGGTATGAGTGATGGTTTCATTTGGAGGGTACTTACAAATATACAGGTTTGAGACCGAAAACGAAGCCGGGTGTTAGTTTTAGTGACTTCAAATACCATGCAACTAAACATTTCGCGAGAAAACGTGACGATTTTTATTTGTGATTTTTTAAATATCGTCATGTTTGGGTGGTGAATACATATTTTTTTCGAAAATAAAGTGCATACTTTTATTTTGAAAAGCGCAAATGTAAAAATTATTATTTTAGCCATAATTACGCACTTACCACACAAACACGATGACATTTAAAACATCACAAAAACAATGTCGCATCTTTTTGCGAATTATTTATTTCCGTTGTGTTTGTAGTCACTAAAACTACCACCCGGCTTCATTTTCGGTAGCAATCTTGATATACCCTGTATTCTCTAAATGCCAATAAACAAACACTCGAACATAATACGATCTTTGCATACGTAACGTCGAAACTCACTCGTCACGTTCAAAATGTAAGGTTAATGGCTGTTCGGCGATCGCAAGTCACGCGGAAAATATATCGCTCACCTCCGTACCGGGGGCAGGCAGGGAGGTATGAACAGTCATCATGATACGCGGGAACAGATTGAACTTCGATGTGTAGATTAAGTGAGATGTAGGATTGTTGACGTATAGATATTTAGTTTGTTTATTTTTTCGACAATATTACACAAACACTTTTAATTATAAATACCTCCAGATTATAAGTAACTGCCTAAAAAACGGCAAGGGAAATAAGAGCACTAATAAGCATGTTGTTTAATCGATTTTAATATGGCTCAAAAACATAATAAATGGAAGGATGGAGGATGGAGGAGTAGGGTTTATTGTTACCTGAAGTTGATTATAATTTAACACATTTGCTACATGTCGCAGTTCGAAATTCAAATGTATAAGTATAAGCAACCCCACTTTTGGCGTATGATTTTGTTCCGGACCCTGTATTTAGTATATATGTGATCGAAGATAAATACTTCTCTTTTATTAAATATATCTGAGTCACTATTTCCAGTTAAATTGGATAAAAATCTTTCAAGTCTGAAATCAAAAGATCTCATCGCTCAACCCGTATGATTTTTCGTACACTTGAAAAAGATTTGCGCGGGGCTTTTTGTACCCACTTAGGATTACAGTGATTGCGAGGGTTGATACCCGATACCTTCGCTCACAATACTCAGATACTGACGGGTTTCGGGTATATTTTCTAGTTTTCCAGCGCATTAACCTTCGACGGCCGCTTGAATTTGATTTATCGCTCGATTCAACCAGTCATGTCTTATTGATTGGTTCAAGTATTCGATCTTCTATTGTTAGGTTTCTGTCATTGAGAATAAGTAAAATTGATTATAGATATTTATGTGTAAATCTTTCTTTTAAAGTGGTTTGAGTATTAAACTATAAATTAATTTGACAGCCTCCGTGGCGCAGTTGGTTAGACGCCGGCTGTGATACGTGAGGTCGTGGGTTCGATCCCTGCATCGAGTCAAATATTGTTCCACTGGTATTTTGGGTCGGGGTGTTTGTGAGATCTGAAATTCTCTCGTAGTTGCTGATACAGGACAAAGACTTAAATGCTTAAGATGAGTGGTCACCTACGTGTTACATTTATGCGACAAAACAAACAAAACAGAACAGTACAAACTTCTTTTTTTATTTTCTTTTTGTTATAAGTTAGATATATAAAATTACTAGCGGCCCGACCCAGCTTCGCCTGGGTGCATATATTTTTTGATTCCACTCCACACCAAATACATGTTATTTTTCGTATTAATCTCTTGTATACCTAAACTTGACATAGCTATCCTACTGTCTGGCTCAATCCCGTCTCATCCGTCTGTTCAGTCTCTTCCCGATCCGTCCCGTCCTTTCTCTTTTATTATCCATCCCGTCTTATAACGTGCATTTACATTTCGTCCTATCAAATCTGTCAGCTATCCCAGCCCTCTCCCGTACCTTCCACTCTATTATATCCCGTCTCTCCATATACATGTACATATAAAGATTGCCTTATGAAATTTTGACATAAAAACTTTAGCGTTTTTTATTGTCCATCCAATATTACGTCCCTTATTTCAGCACCAAAATGCTGTTTTTCCTAATAATATTGCACGCCATTACTTTTTGTTAGTAATAAAGTAATAATAACCAGTTAAAAAAAGAATTGGCAAAATTGGTCCAGGCGTTGTTGAGTTATGCGCTTACCAACACTTTTTGTGATTCATTTTTATATTATAGAAGAAGATATTATAGTCCACCCTGCTTGCTTAGTGCGAGTTGGCGGATTTTATTTCACCTAGAAATTAATCCGAAAAGTCAGAGGTGTGCCCTGGGATTTGAACCCGTGACCATCGTTAACTTGTTGGCAGTCGCGTCTAGTACGTTACCATATACAAATTAATAAAACCTTCATACTGCCTTACCAGGTGACGTAAGTAATAGAACAAATATTTAAAAATATAAAACTGCATATCGTTTCATTATAATGTCTAGATACGGCATCAACGTACCAATATTTTTTTTATTCTTGAGTCTGAAAACAATACTAATGCGAAATTTAAATATGTCCCCCAGCGCATCTAAAAGTATAAATTCAAAAAACAATGTCGTTTATGAAAACGAAAAATTATAATTAGATATATTTTGGTATACTCCGGCAAAACGCTTCGATAGAGTATACTTTGTTTAAAACTGTTGCAATAATCTCAAAAAACAATGGGCGATTTTGGTAGATGTGGACATCGTTTTAATTTACATTTAACAAAATTATGCGCAAGACGCCGTATCTAGATAATATTATATACACGATGTACACATTTTTTGAATTTTGTTCTATTTCGTCAGCCGTCAATGAAAGACAATGGAAAGATAGATCATTTTACGTTGGGTGGTAGTTGAAGCTGGACCGTCTTTTACGTCTCCCGTCAAATAAACAAAGATCATCCTATACTGGCTGGACGCATCACGCTTGAACGATACCCAAAAAAAAGGTTTTTAGTATCTTCCTCAGAAATTTTCCTATTTTTCTCACCCCTAAAACCTTCCCAGGACTTCCACGAATATTTCAAGACCAAAATCAGCCAAATTGGTCCAGGCGTTGTTGAATTATGCGGTTACCAACACATTTTGCGATTCATTTTTATATTATAGATGTTAAACGAGTGTGTGCGTCATCTTATTGTGACTAATAAATGATTTTTTTTTTCCTTTCTTTAAATGATTTGAATATGGAGTCAGGACTATATATGTATATTTATTATGGTATTCTTCGTTATATGCAATGCCCATTTTTCCCTTCAAACAGCAGTGTAAATGCACTGTTGTGTTTCGGATTGTAGGACATTGTAGCCAGATTAACTACTGGACATATTGAGACTTAACATCTTGTGTCTCAGGATGGCGAGCGCATTGGAATGCCAGGCATTGCTCTGTAATTCAAGGTGTTTTTTGGTTTTGCTACTGTTCATGAGCGGTCGCATCGCTTACCATCAGGCGAACGGCATGCTCGTCTCGCTATTCAGTGAAATAAAAAAGATAAAGAAGGATTTTGTGAGCAATGTCGCGTCTATTTATCCCAATGGTCTTAATTTATTCAATTCGTTCTAATATTACTTTCTTTCCCTTCAATAAAACTGATCGCTATTGAAATTGTCGGTGCGTAGATATTGAAGACAATCTGTGAGATGTAAATTCGGTATCTCGAAGGAATTTAATTTTAATAAATTTTCCATAGAATTGTTTTGATTTTAATCATTCCTTTTGTAAGGTTTATTGTGTCGAGTTTGTGATTTGATCCACTGTGTTTTGTTCGTGTTTGCATTGTATTGCATGCTTTTGGAAAATGTTACTTGGTTTTTAAGGAGGAAATACTTTCTGTTAATTAGATAGGTCTCTCATATGTAACAGATCGTCTGGGTTGGTACAATGTCTATTTCTCCCGCCGAACAGAAATGTAAGTGAACTGCTGCGATCTGGTTTAAAGGACGTTGTAGCCAGAATCTGTATCAGCCCATATACGTCCCACTGCAGGGCACGGGCCTCCTCTACAATCGACTACCGATTGAGAGTAGTTAGGCCATATAGTCCACCACGCTGGCCTAGTGCGGGTTAACTAGCCAGAATAACTGCAGGATATGTTGAGACTTGAAACTTAATGGCCAGCGTGGTGAAATGCCTAAGCATTGCTTTGTTATATATGGTGTTATTTGGTCGTAATACCGTCCGTAACTAGTCGCATCGCTTACCATCAGGCGAATGGCATTTTCATCCCGACCTTCATTATTGTTCTGTATTATATTAGCTCATATAAGCCTAACTGAAGGGCACGGGCCTCCTCTACAATCGAGAGTACGATTGAGAGTGTGAGTACACTCTCACACACCCATTTTATTAATTTATTATTAACTTTTGTTAGATTACAGAGATATTAATTAATAATTAATAAAGCTATTTCGAATGGCAATAATAAAAATATTAGTTAATTTGTTATATATGGCAACACTGTTTGCACAAGCGGGAAGAAAACTTTTGGCGGGAAATCGCTTGCTCGCCCGGCTATAGACGTAGTCAAGGGTGGTCTTGAATTATTGCACACATTACTGGAATAAGTGTGAAACTGTACCCTTAAAAGTATAAAATATACTGATGTTTACAGTACTGTATCAGCCCATATACGTCCCACTGCAGGGCACGGGCCTCCTCTACAATCGAGAGTACGATTGAGAGTGGTTAGGCCATATAGTCCACCACGCTGGCCTAGTGCGGGTTGGCTGGACTTACATACCATATTTTTTTTTATAAATCGCTATGGTATGCAGGTTTCCTCACGATGTTTTCCTTCACCGTTTTAGTGCGTGGTGATTGACTATCAATACACACATGACTCCGAAAAGTCAGAGGTGTGCCCTGGGATTCGAACCCGCGACCACCGTGAACATGTTGGCAGTCGCGTCTAGTCCGTTTACCAACAGGCCACCACGCACTTCATGTTTACAGTAATACAGTTTATCATTATCAGAGCAGATATTATTTGACACTTTATTGTACACTAGAAAAAAAACAGAATAAAACAACATATAAAATAAGTACAATCGGCAGCTTTATGCAATAAACAACCTGAAACCTTCCACTTCAAGTTGGCTGCAAACTACTTGAGTGTATGCTCCCCTTCCTTTTTTCTTCATTGAGATATTATACTAGAGGGGGCACTGCAAACAAATGTTTGTAACAAAATGAACGGTACCGTACCGCTCCTTCTATTTCTATCTCTGTTATAACTAAGTAATAAATCTTCTCTGTCGCTTCACTGGATTCCCGTGTGCACGCACAATGAGCAGAGATTTTGTTACCGATGTCCGCTCTATCATACCTCAGTGTTTTTCTTCAACATCTTGGGCCCTACTATGTATATAAATCCGAAATTCGAATCTTCGTGACGTTTTTCGTTTCGAAACCTACTCTGTAACACGAAATTCGAATCTTCGTATCGAAGAATGAATGATTCGAATATATCGGCAATCCGAACATTTACAGGGGCCGTACTATATTCATCCGAAACGAAGTTCGAAACTTCGGACGACCGAAGTTTGTGACGATACGAATGTACCTACTCTGTAAATATTCGTATTGCCGATATATTGGAATAATTCATTCTTCGATCCGAAGATACGAATTTCGTGTTACAGAGTAGGTTTCGAAACGAAAAACATTACGAAGTTTCGAACTTCGTTTCGGATTTATATAGTAGGACCCCTTATTTCCTTGCTATTTGCTATTGCTATTTGCGTCTCCCACCTATTTTGGCGAATGGTTCCCAAGCTAAATATTCCGCAATTCTCCCTCAGGATACAAATCAGTTATTTCTGTCTGTTTCTTGTGATACATTTACAGCGACTTAAAAACTAACATCTTCCAGCAATAAAGTCGCTGACTTCGCGAGCATTGCATACGCGCGCCATGATTGATGACGTCACTCCACATCTCGACGCTGATTGGCTGCCGATATGTCTCTCTACCCTCCACTAGGTTTTTGTTGACATTATCTTGGAGATATGTTAGTGTTTTTGCTAACGTATTTTAAACCAACTTTCTTATACGGATTCTCGTTTGTATTTTTTTATTCTTTTAAAATCGGTTTTATTTGTGCACGCATTTGACTTTACGATCTCATATGTATATTGAATGATCTCGCAATTCAAACAAGACGAATATCGTAAGGAAACTCTAGATATTGAAAATAATATCTACAGTAACAGTAGGTTGGAAGACTGACAGCTCACTATAAAACGGCGTGGTGTACCTACACTGGCCAAGTTTTTCAACCGAACTTCCATTCTATAGGAGTTTTATATTGAACAGGTTTTAAAATTTGAGGGCTGAAGTGTCGGTCTCGGGTCTGAAACCCGGGTTAGACGAAGTGATATTGGATTTTTTTATTAATTATCAGCTTAGAGTCAGGAATTTGTGCCCGATATGGCAATAGGCTCGCCACCTATCATCCTGTGACGGAACACACAAGACTATATATATTTTCCTGCCTCTTCTGGGAAAAGGCGTAAGTTTATGTATGTATGTAAACTAACCAAAAAATATTACAATTTATTTATACATATACACAAACAATACAAGGAGCGCATATCTCGATCGTAAATAAATATAATATGCCTTCTCTTTCTCCTTCTCTTATATCCATCTAAAGGTTGTCTGGCAGAGATCGCTCAGAGCGATAAGACCGCCTTTTGTACTTTCGTATTTTAGAGTATCCCTTTGTGTAGTTATAATAAATCAGTGTACAATAAAGATTGAAATAAATAAATAATACCGCTATAAACGATCCTGTGCGGACAATCCTTGCCAGTTCGTGGGCGTTTTGTTATCAACGCCCACGTGACAACTGATGTTAGTTATTACAGGCTATTCTTGGATCCCACCCACTTATTCACTGGTAAATAATGTAATGCGAGATTTTGATGGTAAGGACTTTAGGAATTAAGGGAAACGGGGTAAAAATAGGGTTTAAAAGGTATTTGGTTTTGAACAATAATAATGATGAATTGGACTATACACTATATATATTGTATAGCTTAGCCAATTTTAATCTTACTCTCGGTTGTAGAGGAGGCCTTTGGCCTGCAGTGGGACGTATATTGGCTGATATTTTTTCTTTTTTAATGCTATGAATTGCGAGACAAACGTGCCATTCACATGGACAGTAGCAAAATCAAACAACACCATGAACTATGAAGCAATGTTATGATGTTTCCGATTAGGTCGTAAGTGAGAACTGCCTCCCTTGAACATTAAGATTATGGATGCATTGTTGGTCTCTCAAACCGAAAAAGAAGCGAAAGAATAAACAATGTATGTGGTTTTGGGCTTCCGACAATCTCAATCATAGATCATAACACGACAGGAATGCTGTCGCTTCACATTGGTTCCATTATCTTATCTGTTCGAACTGACGAATTCCGACTGAAACCCAACTTGACTACAATTTCTCTCTACCTTTAAAAATAATGCCTAGAATTAAAAACTACAATCAACAAAACAAAAGCCAGAGTAATATTCTACAAAAAAATCATGTCTCGAAAATAAATATTTCATTTAAATAAAAACTCTTAAACGCGCACTATTAATTTGAGTAAGGGAAGACAATGCGACGAGATTCGTCTGCGCTCAGCCCGTCTCGGCAACAATGTGAGGCTTCGAAAGTATTTTCTTACGAAATATGACTTTTTACCTACATAATGTATTTTTTAGTGCTTGGAGTCGACGTTTCATCGTAGCAGCTATGTCAAGACAATGCGTTGTTGCAACGAGACTGGATTTTATTAAGGAATGGTTGGAAATATTTGTATGAAAGAAAGTGAACAACAAATTTTGACACTAAAACCCTGAAGGAAAACATCGTGAGGAAATGTGCATGCATGATATTTAAGAATTTCTATCGTATGTAAAGTCCGCTGACTTGCACTGGGCTAGCGTGGCGATTTATTTGGCCTCTCAATCGTTCGATTGTAGAGTTGGACTGTGGGTAACAGTAGGCGTATACAGGGTGATATAGAATAGTATACATAGGAATATCTAGTAATGTTGGAATAGTAATAAATGTCCCGTGTTTACTGCGATATAATGGTTGTAGTGTAATTAACAGAAATAAACCATAGTTTGGCGCATTTGGTGGCCGCGGGTTCGATCCCCGTACCGAAACAAATATTTGTGCAATACAAAGCTATGTGTTTCTATTCTGGGTGCTTGTGAAACCGAAAAGTCTCTGGTAGTTCCTGATAGCCACGACGCAACACTCGATCGTAGTGCGGGCTCAGGACTATGTATGTGACTGTTGGGTGTATTTATTTATTTTACATCAAATCGATTGCAATAAATCTACGCGAAACTCCAATTTGTCATATACACTGCTTTAATGGATGTATTATAAAAAAATATTAACAAATTATATTTAAGACACCAAACAATAAGTCACTTTTACCCACGCATTCGAGACGGCAATCTATTTTAAAACTCAAAACATATGTAGTATGAAAAATTCAAACAAAATGCTATTTCTAAGTGATAAATATCGAATACGTGACCGTCTAGATTAACCTCGCGTCTAAACTATATTAATCAAGACTTCTGTTTGTAATAAAAAATATATTTTAAAGAGTAACTCATTGACTGATTTATCTGTTGCTGTTGGGAGACGTTCACACTTGCCGGTTTTCGTGCGGCGTTTTTCGGAGAGCGATGAAGATGTGTTTAAAAATTTGTTTATTATAAATTTACATAGATTGCAGACTAGTTAATGAATATAGAATTATTAAGTTTATTTATTCAAGTTGTGTATTGATTATTATTATTATTATTGCCGCCTATTAAATCATCAAATAACAATTTTTATTTTATTGTTGTGTGATGTATTGTGTGATATTTGGTGTTTTATAAAGTGTTATATTATTTGTAATGGCTCATTTAAGAATTATCTAATAGTTATTTATTTGCTTGTTTTTGGTACAAGTGCAATAAATAAACACGAATGGATCATATAATAGTATGTTTTTACCGCCGTCAATAAAAAATTCGCCTTCACTCATAACTCACCACAAGTGTACAAGGGCCCTTAGTCGCGTATTAAATAATTTGTAGCGAAACGAGCCGACAAATGGCGCATTATTATTAATACCGGAGGGAGAAATTGTTGATGATAGATTATTTTTCTTATTTGCCCGTTATTGATTGCGTTGTTGATTTTGGCTCGTAGATTGAATTCTAAGGTAAGTGTGTTTAATGTTAGAAAGTTTTTTTTTCAGACATTCATTAAATATTGTGAATTCATAAATATAATACAGTATTTTGTCTGATAAGTATCTGCACGAGTTCGGTGTATACAGGATAAATTTTCCGATTGTAGAATAAAATTTAAAAAATCTGATTATAAAAATAAAATAACTGAAAATGTTTATTAAGATGTCACTAATTATTTATGTTTTCCTGTATTTTAAGAAAAAAAAATAGATTCTCAAAAACTAATATATTTGTCAATAACGGTGGAAATAAACATAGGGAGGAAAAATATGCGTACCATAGAGATTTGTAAGAATTTCTATGGGGGTATCACTAGGCTAGCCTCTCCCAATCCTACAATATGGCCTAACCCCTCTCAATCGTGTTCTTGATTGTAGGGGGGCCCGTCCTATGCACTGGGACATGTAAGAGCTGATACAGATACATATTATTTCATTTCAATTCATTTGATTGATATCGTTTTTAAATCATAAAATAAAACCGATACAAAAAAGTTCAATTAAAATAACCGGCACATATATCAATCAGCGTCAGTCGCGCGCGTCTGGCGGTTAGGCAGCCGGAAGTCGGTGCGGGTTCGATTCTTGGCACGGACGCGCGTTCCGCTCGGTATGTCTGACGTTCCGCCGAGCGCGCGGTAGACGAGATTTGATGCTTTCGTCAAGTGAGGCAATGGTTTCGATGCCTACAACAAAACAAAGAGATTATAATTTAAATTAATGCTAAAGTTTAAAAGATATATTCTCTTTCTATAAAAGTTGTGGAGCATATTATTCTTCACAAAATTAGTTTCAAACATTTATACCTTAAACGAATTTTGCGATATAATTGAAAAATACACACAACGGTCACATACATAATCCTGAACCCACACTAAGATCGTGTCTTGAGAGTCACAAACACCCAGATTCGAAACAACTCATTTTTCTCTGTGCGGGAATCGAACCCGCGGCCTCTCTTTTCAAAGCCGGCGACTAACAAACTGCGCTACGGAGGCTGTAAAATATAATATAGCGCGAAGATTAATCAATGTATTGGCTATAGACACTTATCCATTCAGATTAGAGAATATACTCTGCTATTACTATATCTATCCTTGTCACTCATACGTACTCACGCTATCTTCCGTCTCATTCTATTTTCCCTCGTGTCTGTATCAAACGCAAGGATTTTCTTCACGACGTCCGCTCTACGATACTTCAATGAACAATGCCATTATATTCACGCAGTTTCGAATCTTTGCTAAAAAGCATGGAGTATAAAATATCTAGAGGGAGCGCTGTCATACATTTGTATTTTCAAAAACAGTGATATTTGTTGGTAATGTTGGTTCCACTGCTATATTGTTGAAAATTCAGCTATTTCTAATATTGTAACAAAAATTGCCGGAAATTTCGTGTTAATTAAGTGAAATTCAACAGCGAAAAAACTATTTTTTTGCGTCTAATTCATACGTATTCCAGGCTGCCATATGTCAGCTAATGTTTGGGCAGAAAAAGGTGGTCTGCCATTATTATAGGTCTACCAGAATCTCATGGCATAAAATTAAAAACAAACATAAAGATTTTTATGTGGCAATACCATCGGTCAACAGCTGTTTCAAAACTTGAGTTATGTCATTCGATGTGAATAATTTATGATTTCTATACTTCCTTAGCGAAAATATATAAATTAGTTCTACGATTACAAGTGCGACACATTGTATACAAGGTTTATCGCCAGATCCGTGTATAATTTGGTCAAATTTAAACAAAATCGACGATTTTAAAATCGACGTTGTTTTAACAAATTAGTCGGAGTGAATAATTTTGATGCTTAATTTTTTTTGGTTAGTGTTGGATATGTAAATGTGTTTTATCGTATATACTTTGATATCATTTATGAAACTAAATAGTACTTTATTAAATACCTATGTGCAGGACTTTCCAGAGATTTTAGATAAGAATCCATCAAACAATAACATATTTTGCACTTCTAGTGAAAAGTTGTAATCCCAGACGTAATCTTTATTATAAATAATTATCATCAACACCTTCGTCTCATCATGTACTACCAGGATCTTTAGAAATAAGCCCTGACTAAAGTGTAAATTAAATAAAGAAGACTGAAAATAAAGTTACTTACATACGTTACATAAATACATTATCTTATTTTACAATCTTGCATCTTTGGTATAACATTTTTGGTATCTAATAATTATTTCAATAAAACCGACTCATAATCAAACTACTTACAATTTAGAAATTGAAAGTTGTTTGACTAAGTGAGAACTAATAAGAAGAGAGAATTAAAACGATACTAGTGGCTCTTTACCGCCATTTTCATCTACGTTTTGGAAGTACCAGCGCTCCCTCTATAAATACTCGTAAGGCACGTATGTATATTATAGTGTAAAACTGAAAAAAAAGTAATCTAAAAGTACAATTTTGAAGTCATTTTAATTTTTAAATTACCTTTATATTTATATTTAAAACATTATGTACTTTATTTACAAAGTTGTACTAAAAAAACATGTCAATTTGAAATAATAATTAATTACAATTATTGAAAGTATCAAAATATGTTCATCCAATTACCCCAGTGTTGCAATGCGTAAATTCAAATTTCCCAAAATGCCATGAGATTCTGGTAGACCTATATCAACTTTTTTAGGCTTCGAAATTTCGATAGTCATCTCTAGAAATTATATACTCTAAGTTGACAACTTGGAAACTGTGAAATCTCAGCCAAAGTCCGGGTAGGAAAAGGTGGCCCGCCATTTTATCTATGTTTTTGTAAATTCTTCCTCCATCTCTAGACATTATATGCTCTAAGAAGACAAGAAACCACATCGGATGCAGACAATACTACAGTCTCCCTTTCATCTCACAAAACGGACAGACAAAATGACCGCATTCGCCCGCAGCCAATAAATCACACGTTTAATTACGTATTTGATATTGATTTATCGAGATTAGAACGCGAGACGGATTCCGGCGGCCATATTGAATCTCGAGCTCTTTGAGCTTTTTTGTTTTTTAATGGCGTTTTCAAATTGCCAAAGGAAGTCAGCCGGACAGCCTTAGAATCGTTTTTTTGTGGAATAATTGAATTTTATTGCGATTGCTACGGGCTATTTTTGAAGTTAATTAGTTTGGATGGTTTGGTTAGGGAGTGTTTTTGGCTATTTTTGTGTGTTATATGGAGATCATTACTCTGTTGTTACTCTATATTGGCGGCGTTTTATTTAAGAGCAGTGTTATTCCATAATATTATAAGGGACATGTCTATTGCGATGTCGAAAATTAATTTCAGTCACAACCAACTGACCTGGGATTGTACAAAATATCCAAAAAGACACAATATTTTGAAATTAAATTAAATAGTTAGGACTAAAGAAAATTGTAGTAAGATTTTTTATATCCTTCGAATGCAGATGAGCATGCGGCCCTTTTAATGGCAAGAATGGTCCTTCGAAAATTTATTTCTTCTTTCTATATGTAACACACATTAACTAACGATTTAGGGCCGATATACTATATTTGTTTTTTAATAGCAAATTGGCTAATTATTTAGTAAGACATACAATATTTTTTTCAATATTTTCATATTCCGAAAATACCAAATCGATGGCACCACAAACTACAATAATATTAAAATCTCATACTAAACCCTGCGCCCTGCCGGTTTAAAAATTCACAACTACCCGCCGAGTTAAAGGTCCGGCATTGCGGTCTTAGAGCGAGCCCTCGGCTAATTTATTTAGTGGATGACGAGGGAGAACTGGTGTATTGTGTATTTAAAAGCAATTTGTTAGGTTATAAGGGATGGGGGTGTTTACAAGATACGATTTGTCGTGTCGGATTGTAAAATCTTTTATATGATTTAATATTTATTGTAATGTGGATTTTCTGCTAGCTATTATATTGTAAATACTCGTAGACATTGTAATTTATTAGATGTTTTTACTCTTTCGGAAAATTTAACTTTAACTTACCTAATTTAAGAAAATGTCCACAACATTTTCCAAATATTTTGAAATCGAATGATTATGGTTCATCATAGTCTTTGCACAATTGCTACATCATTAAAGCGACAAGCATATTAAGTATTATAAAATACTATTAAAGTATCAAGAAAATCTTCAAAAACATCGGTCCGATAAAACGTCACATGTAAATACACACGCAACCTCGCGGATTACTTTTTAAATAATACATAGCGAACGGTTCGTGCCGATTTGTTCCCTGCGAGATTGTTTCAGTAATAATAGATGTGAAACGCAGGTAGCGGTGTTCGCGCCCCCGTTGAAGTACGGAGATTTATTGCACTTTGGGGGGTCGATTGTAAGTGATGGTTGTGGGAGGGATGGTGTTAAGGTAATATAACCGTCATACATAGTCTTGAACATAAAAATACGAGTCTTGTGTTGTGTGTCAGAAAGTAAGACTGATATTTCAGTCCCAAACACACTCAAAGCCGACAAACGGTTAACGCCGGCTGTGAAATGGGAAACAGCTTGTTTGAATCAAATAATATACTTTATTTTCATAGAGACAAGATTCAATTCGATCTTTCGTAGAGACAAAATAACTTGTGCTAATTAATTGTTTCGTGTCTAGATACTGTGATTTTTTATACTAAAAGAACTTGTATTTTAATGTGGAGCACGTGTTGACTATTGTGTCTATAATTTATTGATTACCCGGAACATTAAAATAACGAAATGCTTTTAAGTACTTTCAAATAGAAGTAGGTTCCAATGAGGTTGTACATTTTAATTTCCTACAATATAAGCACTTCTATCGAAAGCTTTGTTGCTAGTTACATACACATTTCACGCCAGGTTTAATTGATACAAAATAATAGCAAAGTTTCCACACTCAACTCAGCGATACTCGACAGGAAGTCCGCTTAAAGGAGACGCTATTTTCCTTTTCTGAATGGAACAAAAACGGTTCCGCTAGTTGTTATGCATAACAAGAGTGGAGTAGTGCGGTGCCTTTTGTACGCAAACCTACCGCCTTTATTAATCAATTTTTATCGCGTTTTGCACGGAGTTTTTATTTAAAATTGGCTGGTATTTTCTCGTGTTATTGAGGAAAGAAGTCATAGAGAAGTTACATTACAGATTGATATTGTCGTACGAAGTAAACGAGGAAAAATTGTATCATTATTATAAACGCATGGTTTCTTATTCTACTCTTCAGCTAAAGGAAGTCACTGCTGAACTGCCTTTTTGTTTCGTTATATTTCATTTTTCTTTTATGTATACAGTAAAGAAATAAGATTAGATATGATCCAAGGATATCCACTTTGACCTGTGCGAAACGGCGGCATCCAGCGACTTCCTATAACCTTAACCAGATCGTCCGTCCACCTTGTAAGCGGAAAACCTTGAAATTTTTGTTGTCTCTTTTTAACCTCGCACTTAAAATATGACTAGTTAAAAATATCCCCTGGCTATACCGTTTAATACATATAATTTTAAATAGTTAGTAGCCAGAGTTACTACTAGACATATAGTGACTTAACATATTACGACTCAGTATCGCTTACCATCAGGCGAACGGCATTCTTGTGTCACCATTCACGTAAATTAAAAAATAAATATAAGTTAGAATTGTACTATAATTGCAATCCATTTCTGAATCTAACCTATGCATTTCAGCGCATTTGTCTTTATCTAATTAGAGATATACATATGATTGATTTAGGAGATGAATCTTGAGGTTCTCTTATTATAGAAAATAAACCGTACTAATTGCGAAATGGCCAATACCAATCAGCACATTAGCACTACATTCGCATATGTCACGATGGGCGTTGAATGACGGCAGAGTGACTAGACGGCAATGCATTAGGGATACCATGAGGCGGGACTTACTCGGACAGATCTGGGAAGTTTTTATAATATATTTTATTGTATAGGATTTAGTGACTACAGGCGGTAAAAATAATTCATAATATTTCTATGATAAAAGAGTAATGGAGATTTTAAAATTGAAAAGGAAAGGGAAGGAAAAAGGAAAGTAATATAAGATGTATGTATATACATATGTGTGTATGGATGTAGTAGTATAAGATGGAAAGTGGTAATACCCAGCATGTTTTTTTAGTTATCTGTGAAGATGATTGACATTGGATTTGTAAAGTACGAATGGTGACCATCATTTCCAATCTATATTTATAAAAAGTGTAAAGTAATCGAAATATCCGGAAGTTAAATATTGTTAAAATTAAACCAAATCCGCGATAAAATCCGTAAGAAATATTTCAATATGTAACATTCGCGTAAATCTTACTTGACTTGTAGAAAATGCCGACGGCATTAAGTCCGCCTGTACATATTGTATAAAGTTTGAATAAATAAATCTAAGATGAGAACCATTAATCAATAATAGCACTTGAAAGACTGTAATAAAGCATAGACCTTCTTGTATTCATGTTTCATAGCCCAATATCAATAGTAAGTGATACAGACGAAACGTTTGATTCAAACGTTTGGTTCTTTCATCTTGCCAGAAACATTAAAGCTCATAACTTCCAAAGCAACCACGATCGGAACTTCATAATTGCTGATCGTGTGATGCTTATGTCAGAGGCATGCGCGGACAAACTTTCAGCTTTTATAAAATTACGAAGGTCTGGCGGCCACGGGCTCTTCATCTAGTAGGTTTTGTCAGTGAATATCATTTTTATCAACTATTTTTTCCTACATTATCAATTGTCCGCAATTTTACTGTATCATGGCGACCATACCGTTGATTCAGTGCGTGTCGCGTCTCGTGTGTTGAGTGTACCGAGTGCTATTCTCGACGCGGCATTCTATTCCCGACTGCAGCGATAATGGACATCTATTAACTAGTACCGGGCTTAGGAATTAGATAGTTTACTGTCTAACTTACCTAATAGGTATCATTTACAATTACATACTTTTTAAAATTTAAAAATTGATTCGTTCCTGGTGGTAGGTCTCTCAATTATGTGAGAGGCCGCCTGGGTAATCACCACCGCAATTTCTATTTCTCCCGCCAAACAGCGGTGTAATTGTTGTTTTCCGGCTATAAGGACATTGTAGAATGTACCCAGAGGAACTACTGGACATATTGAGCGTTAACATCTTGTCTCAGGATAGCGAGCGCAGTGGAATGCCAAGCTTTGCTTTGTAATTCAAGGTATCATATCGCATACCATCAGGCGAATGACAAGCTTGTCTCGCCTCTCATTGCAATAATATTTAATTTGCAATCTAGTTTTGGAATCAAACTTCTTAACTTCTGTCCCAATATATCAACAAGCTCCGGCCAAAATTAAAATCTACAAATAGCGTCCAAAAGAGACAAACCATCATCACTACTAGCCAAAAACGCTTTTTTTAACACCCACAAAACCGACCCTAATTCACAACTCTGAGCTAAGCCGAAAGCGAATGCCGAAACTCGGCAAAATTCGGCTTCAACTCGCGCCAAACGATAATTACTGTGAAAAACTTGCGAGCGAATAAAGCTGAACAAAGAAGTGGCAAGCGTGCCGGTTTTATTGTTAGATGTGCAGTTTTTGAGTTTGACTGCAAAGTAGATGTGCGGACCTTAAAATTAAAAGTTTTGTTAAAGTGCTAATGGTCTAGTTATTAAGTTTAAATCGACAGCCTCCGTGGCGCAGTTGATTAGACGCCGGCTGTGAAATGAGAGACCGCGGGATCGATCAGCGCACCAAGACAAAATATGTTTGTGATACCGAAAAGCCTCTCGTAGTTCCTGATACACACGACTAGTGTTGGAAGAAATAGCAATAGAAATCACAAATAGCAAGTGAAGTCGATAATAACATTTCACAAGTTATATAAATAAGCTAAATTTTGCGATTTGCGCCGCTGTAGGGCACGGGCCTCCTCTAGAATCCAGAGTACAATTGAGAGGGTTAGACCATATAGTTCATTGGTTGACGGACCTTACGTATCATAGATTTTTATACAAATCGCTATAGTAGTAAATTTCCCACCATATTTTCCTTCACCGTTATAGTGCTTAGTGATTGACTATCAATACACACATGACTCCGAAAAGTCAGAGTTGTGCCCTGGGATTCAAACCCGCGACAAACTTGAACCTGCAGGCAACCGCGTCTAGTCCCAGCAGGCCAACAAGAAAATTTAAGTTCTAAAATCTCATCAATACAGTTTTGATTAACGACTCTCCCACAAGTTCAAATGATAACTGAAATTCGGGAACTCATTCAGAGCGGCGATAACAATGAGGAACTTGAGGCGGCTCAAAACAAAGAGCTTGGAACCACTTCACTTTTATTATCCATCTGGCAATTTATAAAGTTTAAATGCGAGATTTAACCGGCTCGCGCGGCTGGGCCGGATTCTGTGTGGTTTTGGGGGTCTAAACTGCTGTAGTTTATTTGATACCTATAGTCAGTTTAAACTACCAAAATTGCTTAGTTATCTTGGCTCTTTTATTATTAATTATCTATATTTTCGTACATAACGTATTTAAATATCGCCTCATATAATGTAACGATATTTATATAACAATTATATTATAGGATTTATTACAACTCATTAACATTTTTTATGTGCACATAACAAGCAATGTTACCCTCAAAGATAAGATTATTTTCTTTTCTTTGCCTTATTTTTATTTAATACTAGCGGCCTGAACTTACTTGCCTTGTAAATATATTTTATTTGCATTGTGTTTTTTTTTTATTTTATAATGTAAAATATAATAACTGCAAAGTTTTATCAACATCCATTCAATAGATTTTCATGAAAGGGTAACAAAAATTCCTCATCAGCCAACACAAACTACATTAAAAGTCGTCGTACCGTCCCAATTTAGTACCTACACTTTATGAGAGTCCTGACCCCCACTTTGATCCCTTAAGTACCGCTCTGCGATTGAGACAAGCCGCGCACTCACCGTTACTGCGTTCCGACAATAAGGTAAACTTTTACCTATCACAACTATTAATTGCTGTTTGTTGAACTACAACGGGCGTGTTAAATTTAACTGTGATAGTTTGTGCACTGTATGTGCGTTTGTGGTAATTGAATACTGTAACTGCTTGCATTAAATTGAATAGTAATTGGTTCGATTCCTGTGATCATTTAGAGATTGTAACATTTGAATAAAATAGTTCTTTCTTTCTTACTTATTTGAATTGTATGCGTATTACGAAATGCAGAAAATGATCACATCAAGGGATAACTCCGTGGCGTGGTTGGTTAGAAGCCGGCTGTGAAAGGAGAGACCGCGAGTTCGATCGCCGCACGGGGACAAATATTTGTATAATGTTCTCCATGGGCGTAGCCACGGTGGGGCAGGGTGGGGCACTTGCCCCACCCTGGCTCTGACCTCTGAGGTACCTAACCATACCTAAAAAAAAATTTCAAAGGAAAGTACTGTCTATGGATAGATAAAAATCTCTTAATTAACTGATTAACAAATTGGCATACTCCCAGAGCGCAAACGGCTGAAGTTAGAGACACATTTTTAGATGGAAGATTTCTTGGTGTAGGAAGGTGAGCGAAAATAAAATGTTTTAGTCGATTCGAATTGTACATCACAGGGTATATCAAGTCTGCGACCGAAAACGAGGCCGGGTGCTAGTTTAAGTGACCAAAAAACATATCATCCATCCTCCATCAGCCAAAGGAAGTCCACTGCTGAACATAGGCCTCCTCCAATGATTTCCACAGTGACCTGTTGGAGGCAGCCTACATCCAGCGACGTCCCGCGATCTAAACCAGGTTGTCCGACCACCTTGCGGGTGGACTTTCTACGCTGCGCTTTCCGCTACGTGGCCTTCGTTCGAGTACTTTTTGGCCCCATCGGCCATCAGTTCTCCGCACTATGTGCCCCGCCCATTGCCATTTCAACTTACTAATCCGCTGAGCTATATCGGTTACTTTAGTTCTCCTACGGATCTCCTCATTTCTAATTCGATCCCGTAGGGAAACCCCGAGCATAGCCCTCTCCATAGCTCGTTGAGTGACTTTGAGCTTCCTATTAAGTCCCAAGGTGAGAGGCCACGTCTCGGTTCCGTATGTTATCGCTGACAAGTGACAACACACAACTAACGAAGACTTTCGATTTCAGGCATTTAGGTATTTTGGACAAGAAGACGTCGCGTCATTTTCCGAACGCTGCCCAATCGAGTTGGATTCGACGATCGACCTCTCTCTCTCGAAGTGGGACTTGCCTAACTGGACCACTTGTCCTAAATAGACATATTCGTCTATAACTTCAACAGTGGAGTCCCAAACTCCTATGGGGCTGGGCACAACATGGACATTCGACATGATCTTCGTTTTGTCCATGTTCATTTTAAGACCAACCTGTTGGGAGGCTCAATTGAGGTCCTCGAGCATAGTGTGAAGGTCTTCCAGCGATCCTTCAAAGACTACAATATCGGCAAATTGAAGGTGAGTGAGATACTCGCCGTTGAAGTTGGTGCCGAGTCCTTTTCACTGCAAGAGCTTGATGGCGTTTTCCATCGTGGCAGTGAACAGTTTCGGAAATATGATATCGGATTTCTTCGGACTTCCGATAACCCCAGAATGTCCCAGTGTAACCACTCAATTCTTCTTCCAGTTCCATAATCTTCTCGTCTGTCCCCAACGTGCGGTTGTTGTGTGTTACCGGGGCGAGTCGTCGTCAGGGGTGGTATCCGAGGTCAACCCGGGGATTCTTATCACCCCCTGCCTTACCGTAACCATGACTGCTGCCACAGCCAGGAATAGTGGGGCTGCCGGGGACTGGGGGCCTGGTCTCTATTTGTGTCGCGATTGTGGGGGTATTTGCCAAGATTCGCCACGCTTGGCAGGCGGGTTGGCGAGCGCAGTAGGGGACTGTAAAATTTTTGCAAAGAAACGCGACGATTTTTTGTGATTTTTTAAATATCGTCTTGTTTAGGTGTTAACTGGTAATCTATAGTTTTTGCTAAAATATTAATTAATTCCTAGCGTACCATACCGGCTTTAAAAAAAAGGGTTTACATTATTACTGTAGAAAAAAAACACTATTTATTTGCCAAACAAATTTACAAAATTACACATTAAAAAAATTCGACGCTTTTTTGTAAATTATTTAGTTGCATTGTCTGAAGTCACTTAAAATGCAACCCGGTTTGGTTTTCGGTGGCACACTTGATATACCCTGTAGATACATGATGCTCTAGGGCCGTGGTTCCTAACCTGGGGGTAATTACCCCCGCGGGGGTAAAACTGGTATTTTGCGGGGGTAACATTGAGCTGTTTGTCTTAAGTGAAACAAAACCAACTATTAACAAACTTATATTTTTAAAAATAATAATTTACTTCATGGTAAACAATTTGGTTTTACTCGGGGTCGCTCCACCACTGATGCTGGTGTGAAGCTCATAGATAACATATTTGATGCTTGGGAGGATTCTCAGGATGCTTTAGGTGTATACTGTGACCTATCCAAAGCGTTTGATTGTGTTTATCATGATATTCTTATCAGGAAATTGAGCCACTATGGAATAAATGGACTTGCTCTTGAACTATGTAAATCATATTTAAACAATAGGGTTCAAAGGGTTGAGGTCAACGAACAAAAATCACATGGATCTGTTGTTACTATGGGGGTTCCGCAGGGCTCAATTCTTGGACCCTTTCTCTTTTTGATTTATATAAATGACTTGCCTTATTTTATAAGGGATAAATGTGAGGTAGTGTTGTTTGCTGATGATACTTCACTGATATTTAAAATTAAACGACATCAATCAATTTTTGACGAAGTAAACCACACTCTCTCAAGAATAGTACATTGGTTTGGCGTTAACAATTTACTGTTAAACAGCCAAAAACTAAATGCATTCGGTTTATAACACCTAACGTAAAAAAAGTTAATGCCAACATTTTTATGAACGGGGATGTGTTGAGCCTTGTGGAGACTACTAAGTTTTTGGTAATCACATTGGATCCTAAACTTCAATGGGGTCCCCACATAACAGCGTTAGCTAAAAAGCTGAGTGCTGCAGTTTTTGCAGTGGGCAAGATTCGCCAATTGACTGACATTGATACAGCTCGATTGGTCTATTTTGCTTACTTTCATAGCCTAATGAGTTACGGAATTTTGTTGTGGGGTGGTGCTGCTGACATTAATACCATCTTTCTTCTTCAAAAACGAGCCATAAGATCTATTTATTCGTTGGGCTCCAGACAATCTCTGAGAGAAAAATTTAAAGAAATAAATATAATGACAGTAGCATCAGAATTTATATTCGCTAATTTAATGTATGTCCATAAGAATATAGAACAATTTCAAAAGGTTAGCGATATTCATGACAGAAATACTGGAAATAGAAATAATCTAGTCAGTCATAAGACCAGGCTCCAGAAAATTAGCAAATCTTTTAAGGGTTACTGTATACATTTCTATAATAAAGTTCCCACTCACATAAAAGCCTTATCTATAAATAAATTTAAATCTAATATTAAACGACAGTTGTGTAATAAAGCATATTATAAAATTTCAGAATACTTAGAAGATAGTAAGGCGTGGGAATAAAACATAATATAAGTCCCCGAACCGGATGTGTGTGTACTCTGTTAAATATAATTAAAATAATTATCCCATTTGTGTCACCATAGTTGTAGGCAATTTGAGTACGTCATGCTCGCTTAAATGTCTGTGCTTGCGGCGGCGTCGTGTGCCGGGTCGGTCACTTCCCTTTAACAGGAGACCGATGGCTGGCACATGCGTCATACTCGTGAACGGGTGCTGCTTGTGTAGACTGGTCTGCTCGATTTGCTTATAATGATAATATTAATTACTTTGTTTTTTTTTTTACATTTCTTTAATAATTTTTTTTTATTGCCTTTCATTGCTTTTGCTGAACAGTGTATACCGATTCCGCGGTCGGGGCGACCACACTTAACTCAGCCGTACAATATAATTATTATTATGAATAATTTATGAACTGCTCTGAATTTCAACTCCTGTATGATCACTGTATTGTAAACTTATTTTGAAAAGAGCAACGCTAGAGTTTCTTGCCCGTTCTTCTCTGGCGAAAACAGCCTTGTGCACTGGGTGGTAGTGGAAAAAAAATGACTGAATCTAAATAGTGTATGACATTTTATGGATTCAATAAATATTTTCATTTCATTTTATAGATGCGAAGCAGTACCACCAACCTTCGCATTAAAAATTATAAAAAAAATTAAGTTTCAGAAACAGAAATTTCAAAAACATAATAAGTTAAATAATAATAATAAATGCGGGGGATATATCACACACGGCCATCTGATCTGCCATCTGGCCAAAGTAAACCAGTTAAAGCTTGTGTTATGGGTATCGGGCAGATGGTATATAAGCATACATTTATAGATATGTACATACAAGTAAGATAAATAACAGGCAAACACAAGTATTCATCATACCAATGTATACCTAAAACTAACTGATTATTTTAAAATCACTCCTAAATTATTTTATTTTTAGTTATTATTCATCGTTTTAGGTTTTAAGTTTAATAAAGTCCATGTATAAGTATTAACACGAATTGTTTGAGATCATCGTTGGGAGGAGGGGTAAAATCAGTCACCCTAGTTAGATCATAGGGGTAACGGACCTAAAAAGGTTAGGAACCACGGCCTTAGGGTGTAACCTTTTTGTATGAAAAAAATAACCGGGGTGGGAAAACGGGTATAGTTTGCTACTTAAATATTATTTCAGACTTCTGCCCCACCCTGGGCCGATGGCTGGCTACGCCCATGATGTTCTCTTAGATTTACGCGAATGTTACACATTGAAATAAATTGATTTGGTTAAATTTTTAAATGTTTAACTTCCCGACGTTTCGATTACTTTAGAGCATTCGTGGTCACGGGGCGGACTGAGGTATGAATCATTCGCTCTGTGACTATAACTACTCTTAATTTCTGTATCAGCCCATATACGTCCCACTGCAGGGCACGGGCCTACTCTACAATCGAGAATACGATAGAGAGTGGTTAGGCCATATAGTCCACCACGCTGGCCTAGTGCGGGTTGGCGGACTTACATACCATAGAAATTCTTATAAATCGCTATGGTATGCAGGTTTCCTCACGATGTTTTCCTTCACCGATTTAGTGCGTGGTGATTGACTATCAATACACACATGACTCCGAAAAGTCAGAGGTGTGCCCTGGGATTCGAACCCGCGACCACCGTGAACATGTAGGTAGCCGCGTCTAGTCCGTTTACCAACAGGCCACCACGCACTTCACTCTTAATTTACAATTATTAAATTAATTAACAAATGTTTGTGTGAAGTACAGGTATTTCTTTCGTGTCTGGGTGTTTGTGAGAGCGAAAAGTCTCTCGTAGTTTCTGATACACGACAATAGACTCGATCTTAGAGAGGGTTCGAGGCTATGTTTGTGACTGGGTGGTGTATTTATTTATTTCACCACAAATCTAAATCCACAACTAACACTTCCACTGCTCTTCTAGTTTCCAGTCTATTTTGCAGTTACCGTGAAGTCTAGACTAGTTATTTCCGTACTGATCGATACTCGGGCCGCAAGATACAGGCTAAATGAAATATTCAGTGTGCAACTCGGTGTAATTGTGTCGAATTGGTAATAATCGTACGTCAAATTAGAATAGCTTTATTTTTATATAATACATAAACATAGAAGGGGTAGGCATTATTTAACAGCATTTTGATATAGATTTTATCTAAATTCATGAAGATACATAGACACAGGCCTTTTTTCCCAGAAGGGGTTAGCAGAGGTATCCGTCATACGATGTGATAGTGGGATAGGCTTTCGCCATTTCGGGTACAAATTCAAAATAAATAAAAACATCTAATATATTATCTTTGCCCAACCCGGGAAACGAACCCGAGACCTCAGCGTTGTAAGAGTACAGTAGTACAACTGCGCCACATAGGCAGTCTATTTTGATAGATAAATAAGCAGAAATTTGTTATTTTTTCTATGACATACAATATTTGATGGCTTAAAGCTTTGGCCATACCTCCCCTTCACTGTCTTAGTTCGGGTTGGTGAACTTCTCAAAACCTTAGAAATACTTAGACTCACTTACCAGATAAGATATAGTGTAACCTTGCAAAATTTTCCTTTCTCAAACTAATAGCTATGAACAAACACACGGTCAAGAAAATTCAGTAACATAAAGCTAAATTCACTATCACGTTCCATTGTTTAAACTTTAAAAATCGCTTTTAAACCCAAATGATTAGTTACACCTGACCCGGCGATAAAACTAAAAAGACTGCAGCTAAATCCGAGCGATACAGATTTAAAAAAGCCAACAGAAGCTAAGCTAATTAATCCAATCAGTGGAGTTAATCCGATGCGGTAGGGAGAGGGTATACAGGGGGGGGGGGGGGTGAAAAATCCCGCCTTAAGCTGAAACCCTGGACTTAAATTGCATCCGTGGATCGAGACGGGCGACGCGAGATGTTTGCACGGGAAAAGTCAACAGATCTAAGTCCCCGGATATCTTGCGTTTTTATCTTGATTTTTTTTAAGTTTCACTTTGAGACAAAGATAAGTGTTGGTGGAAATTACAGGGATTATTTGTGATATTGGTTTATCTATATAAATCAGAATGTAGTAACTAATTTGCAGCATAAGGTTCTTATAAAGACCAATAAAGAAAGCAGATATTATTAATAGTATAAACGGCGGCCTTACCACGGTAGACAATTTCTTCTAGGATACCATGAATTGACGTATAAGTAGGACAATGGCTAATGGTGTAAGTGCTACGAGTAATGTATACCCGTAAAACTTGTAAGCAACATATTATACAGGGTATATCAAGACTGCTACCGAAAACGAAGCCGGGTGGTAGTTTAAGCGACTTCAGACACAATGCAACAGAAAAAGTTGCAAAAAAAAGCGACAATTTTTTTTTTGTTATTTTTTTCCTATGGCCATATTTGGGTGGTAAATACATTTTTTTCCTAAAATAATAGTATATACCCTCTTATTTATAAATACTCTAAGGTATAAAAGAGTTTAAATTATTATTTAAGCAAAAACTATTGATTTACCACCCAAAAATAACGATATTTAAAAAATCATAAAAAAAAAATTGTCGCGTTTCTAGGCGAAATTTTTAATTGCATTGTGTTTGTAGCCACTAAAACTACCACCCGGCTTCGTTTTCGGTAGCAGTCTTGAGATACCCGGTATGGTTCTAGGTTAACATTCTACCAGCAACTAACCTCAATAGTTATTCAATAATACTATAAAACAATAATAATAACACAAATGCGAACTATCTCGGTTCATGTCGCCGGACGCATCCGCGCTCGCTTCCCGCGAGCCATGCGGCTGGAACATTGCTGTACAGGAAACCAGTTGTTGTGTTTGTGAACAACTTGTTTTGTTGTTTCATTTAGTATATTTATTGTACCGGATCGGACGAAGCGATACTGAATTTTTCCAGCAATTATCTGCATGGAGTGAGGCATTGTGCAATGTGGCAAAAGACTCGTCTCCTATCACATCGTGGGACGGAATATACAAGGTGAAATGTGGGTGTCCTGGTAGCATTTTTGCCTCCCCCTTGGAAAAAGGCTTGAGGCGCTGTTGTAGGTATTTGCTGGGTTCATGTCTGTCGTAATTGCTATGGTAATCTTTGATTCAGTAATGGACTCCTATTGCCGAAGTAACAAATATTTATTTACTATTCGTTCGTCTTTAAAAGGGGTTTAAATCTGAAAGCCGAAGCACTTTTCTGGTGTCGATTAGGTGGGTTTAATTTTAGAAATTTTATTTAGATGGTCTGTTACGATACATACGTGTCTATTTAAAACAATGGCAGTAAGAAGATACCACAATGTTATACATTGAACACTCCATTGGAAGATTTTTTTTTCTCTATCTGGCTGGCAGAAGAGGCAATAAAGTCATCAAAAGTACAGACCTCGTGCCAATTCCAAAATTCCAATTTACATTTTCGAATATTAAAATAAAGTTTAGATTGATCGCGATCACACCCCCTGCCGTCCCCATTCCCCCCTCCATTGTGAGTAATACCTGCTCATTGAACAATCAAAGATATCGTCGCCAAAGTTTTGAACTTTTATCGACGATGTCTAGATGTTCGAATTGCGACGTCTCTGTAACGTTATTGGATAATGTCGGACGTGAAATTTTATTGCTGTAGCGATTGATTGAGTTTGTAAGTGTGGGTTGGCTTTCAACTATTATATTATGGCGTATCTTGAGAGGTATATGTACAGCAGTGAAATGCAAAGGGCTGATGATGATGATATTATGGAATGTTTCATTATATTATTTAAGTAACAACGATAACTTAAAACATTTAATAATTTCTATATTTGTAGCCTTAACATTTCCCCACATTGGATGTTGTGTTTGCATCTAGCAGGATGTAATCTTATTGCAACATATTTTGTTATCGCATGTACAAATAAATGCAAAAATAAAGTTCAATGATAAAGGTATACAATTTAATTTGAGGAATGTGATTACTAAGGCCTGCATAATTATTTACAGGTAATGATTTAACCATGCGAAGAACGGAAATGCAATTCACAAGACAGAAATTCAACTTTCTAATGGGTCATTGGTTGTCAAAATAAAAGCGAAAATACCAGTTGATCCCTTTATACCTGATCTGGTCTCTGATCTATGATATTCTTTTTATATTTGATAAAAAAGCGACAGATGTGAGGGTGTTTTTTGACAGCCCTTATATCCCTATCTACGCGGCTTCCATGTTAATAAAAATAAATAGAAGCGGGATATATCCTTGCAAAGTCATCCATATTTCATTTTTATCAAGGAAAAATGACCACATTTTCTCAGGTCGAAAAAAACGCGTCGGCGAGTATTAACGATTATTATTTATGGACGCTTATCGCCGATGAGCCGTCGTGTCTGTTTGTCTTCATTTAAAAAATCTTGAGCGATGGAAAAATGTATCCAACATCCGAAAATTGTTTGCAACTTTATCTGCTAAGACACAAGGTTCAAATTTATTTAAACGTCTAATGAAATAATGCTGCACATTCGCTTAACGTATAAGTCACAATCAGACGACATTTAGCAAGCTTTGCAAACGTCAAAACACTGCCCGCTTTTCTATATATCAGCAGCGTTCTCTGTAAACGCGCACGCAACGAATTTGCGTTCGGAATTTGAACGGCGCGTCCCTATCGGCCAATGCGCTACGTTCCAAATTTGAAAACCACTTCGAAGTTTAAAACGCTGCAAATTGATTTGATGTTTGCGACACGTGTTAGCGGCGATTGGCTGCATGTGCGTTTACGGAGCTAGTTACAGCGAAACGGTGACATATTGTGACACAGTATTGTAACACGTGTTCGTGTCACCGGCTTTGTACGTTACTTTGTTTGACATATAGGAAATTTGATTACGTCGTAATTGTGTAAACACGGTTGATGTTTGTGCCCCTGTGGGTTATTTGTCGTGTATCGTTTAGGAATTTTGTTGGCCACGGGCGAGCTTGATTGCCTCGTTAATTTTTTATTGCGGTTAATTTTATAATGAAGTTTCATTTGTAAACAAAGTAAAATCTTGGCACCAATTTATTGTTTGTATAATATTTGCATGTTTATATAGATCTCAAAAAACATTTACTCACCGCAAGAATCGAACCCGTATCCTTTCGTTTCATTACACCGCAAAATCTCTACTGCCTGCTTTGTAACCATCCACGATATTTCATCTAAGAAATTCATTCACACATCTCACAAAAATACTTGGCAGATGTTTTTATTTTTTAAATTTGTCTTCACTTAGCAAATAAAGGTAATCTCGGCCTCGCAGCAATGGCCATACATAATAAATGCAACTGGCTACTGACGTTGAATTGGGTTCAGTGAGAGAAATTTTTAATCACGCCTCGCAAACTAAGGGGCAGGCGGAAAGATTGCCGCGATTGCGGACGTAGAAATAAACAAAAAACTCCGAGTTAAATTTTCGAGTGTTTGTTCTTGGTTTGTTGCTACAAAGCCAACATTTTAAGATTTCCAAGTTATAGTAGTAGTGGGGATATAATCAAACATTAGTTAGAATATAAGCACTAATTATTTCGTGAGTGTTAGGAACTTTAATTGGTCGAAGTTATTTTCAAAACTCGATATAACACAATTATAGGAATTCAAAAAGACCTCCTAAAAAAATCTAGGTCATTTTTGTGCCTTAGTTACGTTATCATTAGTCAGAAATACTTCATACAAAATAGAACAAGTCTACCTTACCAACATAACAAATTACAAGTTATTTTATCCAGACTCTAATGAAACCTACAAATTTTAAATTAAACACTCGACCCGTCTCGGCACGAATGTCATCAAATAATTCTACATAATTATTACAGGCAAAACGTTAAAATTCAATTCCGAACTACGGTAGCTTTGACTGACCTAAAATATCCGTTTTACAAGTGGAACTCTATCCTCTCTTTCGCACTCGTATGCAAGTCTATGCGTGTGAGCGAGACGAACGTATTTGCAGAAAGAGCAGTAAATACAGACAGAATCGCATGTCTGCTAAATTACCTCCCCGTTTTGGAATAATGTCATTTTCTCTTCACCCCCCCTGCCGCACGAACCACCCCCGCTCTCTTTATCGTGGTACCACGTTGCACTATTTCTGTGGCGGTGACTGTGATTTGGGGTTTTAAAGGATAGTCTCATTTTGAGTATTTTATAGAGACGAGGAAACAGGTCGTGAAATGAAACACTGCGGTTCGAACCCAGCATCGAGACACGTCATGTTAGTGCGATCCACAAGAAATTGTTTCGGATGTAGATTGGGAGACGGTAAAGCTTCTTGTAGTTTGTGATAACCACGATACAAGCTATAAGATCTTCAGGTATAATCGAAATATGACGAATACAGTAAGATTAATGCATGTCTCTAGTGAATACGATATCTACATTACAGTTATCATCAACTGTAGTAGATGCAACTTACATATATTTAGAATCTCTCAAAAATATCCTCAAAATATCGAAAATGATGGTCAACCACACAAGAAACACGATAATGATAAAAAGGGCAGAGCACCGGCTCCGTAGCGACTACGTTACGTCTTACCTGCGGTGCTTACATGCATCCACTGCTGACTTTATAGCCTCCTTCCGATCTCCGGTAGAGGATATTACATTATCCAGCATTTCTTTATGGAAATCATTTTTCATCTTGGATCTTAGAACGCACTTGTTTTTTTGGGTTTGGTATCCTTTCTCGTCTATTTTAAAAGAAAAAAGAAGATCTACCTGGTGGTGGGTCTCTGACATGTGACAGACCGCCTGAATAGGTACTACCGAAATGTCTATTTGAGCCGCCATACAGCAGTGTTAATGCACTGTTATGTTCCGGTTTGAAAGGCATTGTAACCAGAAGCAATAATTAGTAATTACTGGACATTTTAGGACTTAACATCTTATGTTTCATGATCGGTTTGTCCATGAGCGGTCATATCGCTTACCATTAGGCAAATAGCATGCCGTCTCGATTCATAGATATAAAAAATATCCCAAAAGTACTAAAAATTATGGTGAACCTACATCAGAAACGCGATAATGATAAAAAGTGCCAGCTCGTTCGCAACTATGTATGTAGTTTCTACTTCCTTACCATCACCTTCCTTACTTACATATATCCACTGCTAACTTTATGAGTCTTCCGTTCCCGGGTTGGGAATATTACTTCAACGGTACCAGTTTTAGATAGCATTTTTTATTTAAAAGCTTCCGTGGTGCAATTGCTGAGACTCCAACTTTGAAACGAGGGGCCGTGTGTTCTATACCCACGTAGAGACATATGTGTTAACCATGAATATTTGTTTCGGATCTGGCTGTTTGTGAGACCGCATAGTCTATTGTGGCTTATGATACCCATGATGCACCTTTATTGATCATAATGTTAAGTCAGGTCTATGAATGTGACGTTTCATTGTAGATATTTAAGTTTTATTATTCGTACTCCAATAGGGTATTTGACTATAATCGTTAGTATTTAAAAAAATGAGTTATTGCTTAGCGATATAGGATGGGAGTCTTACCGTGTTTTTCTTACGCGCACACTAGTGACGTCATTAGTTTTATTTGCCTTCTCTTTTCTTTAATGTCACTGAAAGATTTAAAACTTTCTAATTTGTTTAATTGTGAATGGATTTCCTAATTCGTCGTTTGATAAATACAATAAAACGTTTGAATCAAAAACCTTACAATGTTACGATAAATTTCGAATTACAATTTGATTTTGTCAAAAACTATCCGTAAAATGCCCTACATCATGGTAAACCCACATCAACACGCGATAATCTTAAAAAGGCTGATCACAGACCTTCATCACCTGCAGTACTTTCATTTATCCACTGCTTTACTGACTTTACTACTTCCGATCCCGGGTTGGGAATATTCGTTTAGCGCTGAGAGTGCATTTTGCGAAGCCAATTTTTTTGTGCTAGAATGGCCTTTATGAGATTCAATAGTGTTTTGACAGGTTTGTGAGGGGAGGTTTGTTAAAGAGATTTAAGCAAATTGGAAGTAAGGAACACGCATTTTTTATCGAGAGGAAAAGGATGTAATTTGAATTTTTTGTATGTGAGAACGGCGGGTTTATAGTGAGTTAAAGTGACTATAAGATAGATTATTGTTTAGACAGGTTTGTGTGGAAGGTAAATGAAAGAAATTCAAGCAATATGTTGGAAACAAAAAAGTGGGACGTAGTTTAATATTCTTTGTATTATAATAACAGGGTTGATGGTATGTTAAACTGGCGAGAATCGCTAGTATGCGCTTTCATCTAAAGAGGACAATGGGTTAAGTTTTTTACTAACTTCATTGAAGTGTCTCGACGAAGTTTCTACTACACACCTGTGGTAAGACGCATTACGAGTCGATATAGAATATCCAACAATAAGACCGAATAATTAATTATCGGTCGACATAATTATGCCCGCCTTCCCAAAGTTAGATATATCAAAAAATCACGGAAAAGAAGTAACTGACAATGAACCAGTGTTTTTTCGCCATTGTGTAAGGTAGGTATTTTCTAGACATGTGTAACTCAGGAGTGATTTACTAAAAAGATATATATCCGACGTACGGAGTGATTATATCTTTATATCCCTAGCCCTCAAACTAACTCATTATATCCGTACGCGTAAAGATCATTTTCGGTTCAATTTCACTGCGAAGATTAGAAAGAATCAGAGACTTTTACATTTGTGTGAGCGGAAAAGAGAATGTTTATGTTCACAATGCAATGCATGCGCCATGCGTACGATCGTGGAATACGATCACAGTAGTAAATGGAGTGTAAGCGAAAACAAAGCTATTTACAATGTCTTAAGGCTTAATTTCACTAGCATGTTTTCAAATTAGCAAAGATATATTGTATTCATTTTCTTTATCGGATTTGTATTTTGGTTCCGCGAAATATCTTGTACCAGTGGTGACCATAGCACAAAAGTTTTAATTACAAAAATATCCAGTTTATGCAATGTTTAAATGTCCATGAAATTTTATATACAATATTTCACTACCCCTTATTTATATTTCTAAACACAATTTATTTCTGTTGATGTAGATATCAGCAGAAAATAATTAATCTCTTTATCTCACTGTAACAATACTATATCTAAACCACAAAGCAATTTTTACTCGAATATAGCCTCTTGAACGTCCACCCAAATGTTAATTTTAGATATAGATATTGTGGAAGACTCATAACTAAATTTCTAATCAACTAATTTAAACTCATCTTTTAGCTCATGAATCATTAAGAGATAGAGATATAAAGATGTACTCCACCAAAATGTCAATCTTAGATATAGATATAAAGAAAGACTCATAACTCAATTTTAATCAACTCATCCTTTAGCTCATCGATCATTATGAGATAGAGATATAAAGATATAAAAGAGTGATATATATCTTTTGACTTAAAAGATATACAGGATATATCAAGACTGCTACCGAAAACGAAGCCGGGTGGTAGTTTAAGCAACTTCAGACACAATGCAACAGAAAAAGTTGCAAAATAAAGCGACAATTTTTTTTTTGTAATTTTTTTCCCATTGCCATATTTTGGTGGTAAATACATTTTTTCCTAAAATAATAGTGTATACCCTTTAATTTATAAATACTCTAAGATATAAGAGAGTTTAAATTATTATTTTAGCAAAATCTATGGATTTACCACCCAAAAATGACGATATTTAAAAAATCATAAAAAATAATTGTCGCGTTTCTAAGCGAAATTTTTAATTGCATTGTGTTTGTAGCCACTAAAACTACCACCCGGCTTCGTTTTCGGTAGCAGTCTTGAGATACCCGGTATATCTCTCTTTTCTTTACAGTGATTCATTTTGCGCATGACTAGTATTTTCTATCCAGGCGCAAAAGTACTTAATAGACTTTAACGACTGGTTAATAGTTTACGCTAGTTTTTAACAATGAAAAAATAAACTCCTAAGCCGTTAAGGATAAATTAATTAAAAAGTCTCGCCTCGCTGCCGAGAGTTCTAACGTTGTACTTATTGTTATAGTCTCTAGAGTGATAGAGATTTTTTTATATAATGGAATACTAGAGTAAATTTTTATAGTAGCGCCTTAAAAATATGTTAAGGGCACTATTTAGAAGTCAAAACTAATCTCTAAGCCGATCTATTGACACCCTCCGATGCGCAGGCGGTTATAAGCCGCCTGTGAAACGTGATGCTGCCGGTTCGATCCTCGCACTGAGGGAAATGTTTGTGCGGCCCACAAATATTTATTTCGGGTCTGGGTGCTTGTGAGACTGAAAAGTCTCTCGTAGTTCCTGATACTCACGACACAAGACTCGATCTTAGCGTGGGGTCTGGACTATGTATGACTGTTGGGTGTAATTATTATTAAACTCTCTGTGATTATAGCCGAAAGTATCAAATACCATTCTAATCTCGTCCACAGCAAAAACATTCACAACTTTATTATTTACTCAGATTGCTTCTAGTTTTCAAACGACACTCGTTTTGTTCACTCTGCCCTTTGCGAGCGGAATCGGCGAAAACTCGCTAGGAAAATGCATTTTCTTTTCCACGCGCTTTTCTCTAGATTGCGGAGACAATCCTCGACCGTGCCGTTCACGGTTCAATTCTCGACACGTGAGAATTACATGTGAAAGTTAGAATGTAATAGAAAGCAGGATGTTCTCTCTCGGAGTTAGTTTGCAAATGTTTTTATTGTGTCGTCTCTTTTGTAATCAAGGTAGCAAGTGTTACAACATTAGTTTAAGCTGCAATCTATCGGGAAACAGGCGTGTATGTATAATGGTTTCTTAGATTAACAGATGTATATATTTTTTCCACTCTTTAATCTTCGGTATAGTTGCCAAGATCCTTCCTTTTTATTTCCCCTACTGAAAAAATGACAATGCATCTACTAAATGTTCATGGCAAATAATCACTCACCATCAAACAAGCCTAGCTCATTATCGAATCGATATCTTAAATGAAAAAGTATTTCCCATTTAAAATCGCACGAAATAAGCTAACTATTTTTCATCCACCCACTGTACCGGAGCGCAATATAAATATATTTTTTATTAAAAACTCGTGTAACGTCAGATGCAAATGTTATTAGAAGCAGCCGGGCGCGCTTCGCAAGGAAGGGGTGGTAGGGTTGCCAATATTACACTAAGGGTGAATGGAAAAAAAAAAACTGGAAATCCGACGAACATTGCTATAATTTGTGGAAAATTTTCCTTTATCGCACAGCTTATTTTGGTCTGTAAAAAATATAGACTCTCGTTTGAAAATTGGTTTTAAGACAGCTGTTTTCCAAGCTATTTTCAGATAAATAAATGGGTGATATATAAAATGTAATATAAAAAATCTAACAGTTAATGAAACAATTTTGCCAACACATTTGAGTAAGGCTTGTTTATGTCATTAGTAATTTCAAAGACGAATAATAAAAACACTTAATACTTCTTTTTTGCTTGTTGAAATTAGGTAAATTTAAAAATAAATTAATAGGTGTATAAATATAATACACCTATTAATTATAATTTTTAATTTTTAATAAATATAATTTTTACTGGTGGTAGGTCTCTCATATGTGAGAGGCCATCTGGGTAGGTACCACCGCAATGTCTATTTCTCCCGTGAAACAACACTGCTTAAATTCACTGTTGTGTTTCGGATTGAAGGACGTTGTAGCCAGAGCAACTACTGGACATATTGAGACTTAACATCTTATGTCTCAGGATGGCGAGCGCAGTGGAATGTTGCTACTGTTATGAGCGGTCGTATCGCTTACCATCAGGCGAACGGCTTGCTCGTCTCGCCAATCAATGTAATAAAAAAAAAAAAAAAAAAAAATAATAGACAACCCTACATACATAGGTCAAACTATATTCTACAACCAAGCATATTGCCTTCAATTCTCGACCCCAAACAGGGTTGTCACAAAGAAAACCCTATAACCAATAATTCACAACACTTACCGTGCCGGAATTTGGGCGCGAGTGATAATAAATTATTCGTTTGCCAACCCTGGAGCGGCGGGGTCGCGGGTTCAATTCCAACAAGTGGCACGCTATATTGCCTCGGTGAGGCACGGTCACGTGGCACAGTGCCGGCCAAACACATCGGCGTTGAATTTATTAATTTTAGGAATGTGTTTGCTGTTTTAATGGCGTGTTCAAAGAACAATGATAATCCTCCATACATTTTTTTGTTGAAATTTTTTTTGTGTGTATTAAGATGAAAAATATTTTAAAATATAGATTTCGAATTCCTTAACAATTACTTCTTAAATTTTACTATTGTAGCAAGCCTAGGAAAAAAGATATTCCACTATAAAGTTTTACATCTTGTCAAACTCGTTAATGTTATTTTGTTGCGTTTATATTGGCGTGAGGCAAAGTTATGACGCACAAATAAAAGTAAAAAAATATAGTTTACACGCAATTTAATCATCAAGTACTTATTTATTTTAATAATCTAATAGTAATATCATGTGCAATGAAATAAAAAGGAAACAGGGGACAACTATATATTATTATTTGCACAATAGCGCTTTCGGGCGACAGAAACAAATTGTTATTCCTTAATTAATTAATCAGTGATTATTTGCTGTTCTCACTTCTCTGCACTATTTTTTTACATTAATTATCTGAGAAAGATAATGCAAGAAAGCCAGTCAAGCTTATATTTAAAAAATGGCAACATTGAAATGACATAACTCTACTCCAATAAAAATAAAGCAAATATCAATAGAGTTTTACGAAAAATGTGTTTTCGTAATTCAGGCTTAGGTACGCCGTGAGCTAGGCACCAAAATTACTTAGAAATATAATTATTAACATTTTTATACATGAAATTTATAGACGCTTAAGAATTGCATTAACAATGATTTTACCAATGTTCTTTTGCATGAGGCTTGTGATTTTTGGAAAGTTTACGTTGAGGGTAGTAGCCTTTTTACTGGTAGGGTTGTGGTGCACCACTTTTTCGTGGTAGGGTTGAACGGATTTTTTGTGGATGGTATTTATTAACGACGAGATTTGATGCTCCACTAAAGTATATAATATGCAGCAATCTATATTGTGTTACTTGTATATCTAAACAAAAAGTAGACACCAAATAAATCACTAATAAAAAAGACCATTTATATTGTTATAATGAACAATTTAAACGAATTTTAAATCGCATGTAGCCCATTTCGCTTTTTTTCTCCTCGCCTCTGATGGTAAGCGATACAACCACTCATGAACAGTAGCAAAACCAAAAACACCATTAATTATATTCTACTTCACAATTGTACTGCCTACCGTCAGACTTAAAAGCATAAAACAAAACGTTATTCAATTTATCCATAAATTCCCCCCATAAAGCGTAGTCTAAAGATTCCAGTAAAGAATTAGGACAATTCCAATGATAAAGTCTCGAAGTTATGTCTCTGTTGTTCGACTAAATGGTATTGCGCCATCTGGCGGACGGCACGGGAACTGTTATTTATTACGTTTGCTCTCACAGTAACTGTTCGTCCTAATGGCAGATTTAATTCGGCTGAAAGCTGCGAATAGTTTTACTAAACTGATATTACTTAAGATAATCCGTTGAGTTGGTTGAAAATAGTTTAAAGTTATACTCTGGATTTGGTTGTGAAAAATAATGACGGTAGTTTAAAATTATGCTTCTGAAAATATTTGTTTAAAGTATAAAAATAATTTTACTAATAAAAATGGGATTTTGCGAGATAAGCTCAAACACTAATTCCAGGTTTAGAATAACAGATGTTTAGTGTTATTTTTGGATTATAGTATTTTGTTAGTTTTATAGATAACTTTATTAACTCCGAAATATTATTATAATATTTGAAGGGTTTCGTTCCTTTATTTTCTTTTATTAAAACTTTACACAAATTGCATATTGCTGGGCTTAAAGCCAGAGGCATTCTCTACCAGTCGAGCCTTAAGTGATGCAGCGAAGTAAAGATGCCCCAAGGTTCTTGGACCACCTTTTTATACAGTTCGCTATTTTATAAATGGGCTATTTTTTAAAATTTATTAATGCGCTTCACATTATTTTCAAATCTTTTTTTTTATTACAACGAATGGCGAGACATCAGCTCATGTACAGTAGCAAAACCAATCAACACCATGAATAACAAAGCAATTTTTAGTATTCCTTAACGCTCGCCATCCTGAGATATGATATGTCTCAAAATATCCAGTTACTCTGGCTAAAATGTAATGGAACACAACAGTGCATTCACACTGCTATTTGGCGGGGGGAATAGACAATTTTGTTAATCTTAATGTCAATATTATCCATTTAGGTTTAAAATAATATAAGTACACTGCGTTTCAATTCAGAATAGTAAGGACCTGGCGCCATATTGTCTCATTATAGCTGTCAAATCACATAATTTAAGCAGGCTGAGCAAAACAAGATTACTTGAAACTATATTTTTATTAAATAAAAATAATATTTTGAATATTAAATGTTTCATATATTTTATTGAATGAATAATGTAGTCTTATATTTACGTTCTGGCGAATGATTGTGGAAAAATATGTAATAAACATATAATTGATGCGTAAATATTTTTCATGTGATATTTGACAGACAAGTGTAATTGACTGTTCTATTCTTATTTGAGACGCATAGTGTACGGTTATATTGGCCCGCAGTGTATCCCACGTCTAGATTCCAAGTGTAACACACTGAACTGGGAGCTTTGAATATCAGAATGCCGAGTGCGGACCGCGGCACGTATCCTATACATAAATTTACATCTAAACTTGTGTGCATGTGCGAATGGTTTTAAAGGTGTGCTCACATCAACTGCAGTGTTTAAACTATACTATTATAATTATTTATACTATTATAACAACAAGATGAGAAAACATACAGTTGAATGGAAAACCTGCTTCTTTTTTTGAAATCGATTCAAAGGTGACCACGTGCACTCTGCCAATAGTGTTAATGACTGAGAAGAAAATAATAGTTATACTATTTAAATTGATTTTGTGGAGAAATTTGTTGGGCTGCTTGTGAAATGAAGAGTTGTGGTATCGAATTCCGCACCAAAACAAATGTTTGTGTGACACACAAACACACACACACACACACACACACATGAATGATGAACAGTATCAAAACCAAACAACACGTTGAATCACAAAGCAATGCTTGACATTTAACTGCGCTCGTCATCCTGAGACATAACATGTTAAGTCTCAATATGTCCGGTAGTTACTCTGGCTGCAATGTCCGTCAAGCCGAAACACAACAGTGCATTTATATTGCTGTTGCAGGAGATGTCGTATATGAGAGGACTGCCACCAGTAAATTTATTTATTTATGTTATTTACGTTATCAAATTGTATACTGAAACAAATTCCACGATAAAACACACGGCATGCCTCAAAGACGACCCACGCACACCTTACAGTGTAAGTAGGTCATTCACCCGTGACATCATCGCTCAGCGTCAGCTGTTTATAGCTTTGTTGATCGATATTTTTACAATTGAAGGAAGCTTGTCTGTCAGGTTTTTCTTTCATATTTTTGATACTATAGTTCATCAGGAATATCGAACCACTTTGCATATTTTTGTTTTGTAAGGATTGTCAGAAAAATGTGTATATTTAGGAATATAATTATGTCAAATGTCGTTTAATAGTGAATAATATGAGGTATTCTAATCCTGATTTTTATGTGCTAAATTAAAATTATATTTATACACATTTTTATGATAATACTTACAAAACATAAACTTGCAAGGTGTTTCGATTTTTCTGTTGAGAATTTTATATACATATTATATTGTACATCTAGTATGATAGTATAGTATATATAACATGTCGCAATCTCCCGTGTGCATTAACCCTAACAAGGATAGCCGTAGGATGTGCGTTTAGCAATTCAAATGGTGTGTACACAGGTCCTTGAGTGCCTCTCAGAGTAGGGGAGAGCGGGGATCTGCGACCTAAGGTATATCAGGTGGAATGGAGATTTTTGGATTGACGGGAATTTTAATGGAGTGGTTTTTAAAAAGATTTCAATGTCGAGTTGTGGCATTAAATCTGTATTTTTTTTTTTAATTGTGGTATTAATTTCAGCAGTACATGTGGTAAATGTTTGAGAGAGCTTTGATTGATGATCCGAAACGAATGATTATTAAAACAATATAAAATTTGTCTGATTGCAAAAATGAAAATCGCGATCTATCATTTCACAGCTAGAGTTCCGAACACTTTCCTATGTTTTTATACATACGTACATAACCGTCACACCTGTATCTCATAGGGGTAGGCAGAGACTATGGATCGACTTTGGTCGATCCTGATATTCGTATATATTCGTTACATCCACTTTCTTCTTAATCCATTGTTTTAAATTTATTTGATAATCCCCTGAACCATAATAGGCTAGGGTACTAAACAAGTCCTGAATCCCTCTAAATCGACCGAGAGAAAAGTTTGTGCGACCCACAAATATTTCTTTCATGGGTGTTTGTGAGACCGAAAAGTCTCTCGTAGTTCCTGATGCTCACGATACAAGACTAAATCTTAGTGTGGGGTCAGGACTATATATGTGACTCTTTGGTGTTATTTATTATTTATTTAATATGTATATTTGATATATAATATGCTAATATGTATGTCTGTTTGTTACAGGACGTGATACACACAATAAGCACACCACACGGACAAGTGCAGAGGATCGTCGTGTTTAAGAAAAATGGCGTGCAGGCGATGGTTGAATATCCTTTTCAATAGTTATAATGGAGGGTAGTATACCAACAATCAAAATTGATAATTAAAATGATGGTATCAACGAGTTTAAGACATAAAATAATGATAGTGCTAAATGACATAGGCCAGTACTGACAGCTTCCGCGGCGCAGTTGGTTAGACGCCGGCTGTGAAACTTGAGGCTGGGGCTTCGATTCCCGCACCGAAAAAGGGGTCATTCGGGTTTGAATGTTTGTGAGACCAAAAAGTTTCTCGTAGTTCCTGATACCCACGACACAAGACTCGATCTTAGTGTGGTGTCAGGACTATCTATCCTACCAATTATAGAAAAGAAAAATATTACGCTCTCACACTATTTTCATCTCTCAATTAGACATAAATAATAAACATTTCAACAACATCAATAACAACCGGTTGGTTATAAAAACCGGCACTACACTCTGGCAGTCGTAAAAATAAATCATATTAACTGCGAACGTATCTTTGAAACGGACGGGGCGAAGAGGGGAGAGAGGGGATCACTATAACCGGCCACTCGAATGTCGAATACACTGGCATCGTGTACAGACTCCATGGAAAATGGAACGGACCATAAAAATAAGTGTTGTATATTTTTCTACACCTTATCGGGGTGCGGGGCTGTAGTGAGAGCGGGGGAAAAGCCATAAAGGGAGCCATAGGCGGAGCGGATAACACTTACCAAATTGTATCAGGTTAATTCCACACATCAGATTTGAGGATCATGTCCATGAATCCGGGTGTCACTCGTGACCAGAACGCCGTGACGTGCGAGGAGAAAAGGCCGTCAGCAGTCGTACCTATCTATAAACAAATGAATTTTATACTATTTTTAAATACGTATGTTTTTGTATCACTAAAACAAACGTAACTAATTATATTCCTGTTTCGAAACAAACTTTAAGTTATGAAAGTAAAACAAAAACAACTGATTATATATTTTCCGCATACCCGCTAACACTACCACCGCACCCGATCAGCCGAGTTGACCCGATTCCGTGCACCGTAAAAAAGCAACACAAATAAACGGATAGTTTTGTATAGTTAACACTCCATGCCGACTATTATTTGTTATCTCCACTCTTCATACGAAAAGCTCGAATAAAGTTAATTTAATTGTTATAATTATTTTTTGTAAATTCACTATTGAGTGCAAGCGTTATGTATTAATGTACAGTGACAGCTTTCAGTACAGTTGGTTAAAAGGTTGCTGGGAAATAAGAGGCCTCGGCTTCGATTCCCGCACTGAGACAATTTTTTGTTTTTTTTGTTTCGTTTGTTTCGTTTGATATCCATAACTCAACATTTATTTTGTTATCTTAGAGTAAATTCAGAAGAATCCTATATTCGTTAATAGATAGATAAATACAATGAAATATAACCCCAATTAAGAATGAATCACACAGGCATTTTTCATTATATCCACGATCAAAGAGTACACACAGCATCCGATGGACCACTCGAGATAAATTTCGCGGTCTAATAGCGTGGAAAAAATGTTTCTATTCAAACGGTCGGAGTCATTGTAATGAATCATGATATGGAGCAGGGCGATGGAAGATTACACCTGCGTATGTGGACGACTTTTTGTCGAATCGCTGTATGATTTTTTGTCCATCATCTATAACAAGGGGGGATAAGCTTTCATTGCTTTTAAAATGTGAAATGTGAATATTCAATATGTTTTAATTCCAAATTTAATTTTTTACAATACCATAACTTTGTTTGTCGCTTTTTTTACTATTATACATACATCATATCAACACGATTTTTTTTTATACACTCGACTAAATCTATCACAAAAGAAATATATTCGATAAAAGTCGAGGGACAGTTCATCATGCACCTTAATTTTCTATCACTACAATGAATAAAGAAATTACTAAAAAATCGCATCGACAAAAAATCGTCCGACAATCGCGCAAACAGTCCACCGCATCTTAATTATGAATCATCGAATGGATATTACAAGAATAAACGCGTGGGGGTTAGACCGTCCTGGCCGCGATTATACGTGTCATCGTTTCGTCTATCGTCTGTCGTCTGTTGTCGACCCTCACTCGTATATCATACGCGATATTTCGTGTAAATTATTTGGTAATTATGTTTGTTTATTAACACAGCGCTATGCTAATAGTTGTTTAAACTGGATGTCGTTGTAATTGAACGGTCTGTTTGGCAAATAGAGACGGTGGCGTAGTATATATTATGTAAGTGATGGCTTAATTATGCTAGGTATTTGTTTTATAATGTAGTAAATTTTGTTGATTTTTTGGGACCATTCCGCTTTTTGAAATACAACACAATGTTCAGTGAATTTTGAGATGTAAAAGTTATTAAATATTACACATAATTTTTGTTTATCACATCGTAATTAGAAAATAGGGTGATAATGTAACTTCGATTATCCATAGACAAAAATATTTTATTTTGTTAGTTTCCCAAAATAAACCTTTCGTGTCTAAATTCCGTAAAGGAAACAAATACATTTATTGAAGGCGCAAATAAATATAAGTTGAAAACAAGATAAAGTAAAATAAAATATGCCGACTAAATCTTAAACGATGCATCAAATCATAAAATGATAATTCCACGAGCACTACAATTCTAACCCCTTTCAAATGTGTTTGAACTATTAATAACACAAATAAATACCGCGCACCGATATAAAAATCCAGTTGATTTACAACACTCGCAACGTTTCGGAATAAAATAATAAAAACACCATGTTGAGTTATGGGCAACACGTGGCGATGCGAATGTCGGACGACTAAAATCCGCACACAAAAAATCGGGGTCAATTGCTACTTACGAGTAATTGGTTTGTGATTTATAATTGCAGATTGTGTTTTACGATTGTGTTTTTTTTTGGGATAGTCTGATTTAGAATAGTCTAGTCATGGACAGAGTTTAAAGACCTTAGGTAGATTGAAACATCACTACATAGTATAAAACAAAGTCGCTTTCTCTGTCCCTATGTCACTTTGTATGCTTAATCTTTAAAACTACGCAACGGATTTTGATGCGGTTTTTTTTATAGATAGAGTGATTCAAGAGGAAGGTTTATATGTATAATACGTACATATTATTGTACAGAAATCTATTCGTACCCCGGTGAAGCTGGCCCGGGCCGCTAGTTATAAATAAATACACCCAACAGTCGCATAGATAATTCTGACCCATAGTAAGATCGAGTGTTGTGTCGTGAGTATCAGAAACTACAAATTCATGTGGATCACATCCACCCACGACTGTGAAACAAGAGGCCGCGGTTCGATCTCCACACCGAGAGAAATGTTTGTGAGGCCCAAATTATTTATCTCGGGTCTGGGTGTTTGTGAGACCGAAAAAGTCTCTCGTAGCTTCTGATACTCACGACAAAGGACTTAATTGATCTTAATGTGGGGTTAGGACTGTGTATGTGACTGTTGGGTGTATCTTTCTACTATTTATTTATTTACACGCTTGTCTCGGTGCGAGGATCGAAGCTGCGGCCTCTCGTTTCTCAGTCGACGTATAACCCATTTTGTTACGGAGGCTGTTAAAGATGTACGGTGATATATAAGTACGTGGTGGCCTGTTGGTAAACGGACTAGACGCGACATGTTCATGGTGGTCGCGAGTTCGAATCCCAGGGCACACCTCTGACTTTTCGGAGTCATGTGTGTATTGGTAGTCAATCACCACGCACTAAAACGGTGAAGGAAAACATCGTGAGGAAACCTGCATACCATCTGTATCAGCCCATATACGTCCCACTGCAGGGCACGGGCCTTCTCTACAATCGAGAATACGATTGAGAGTGGTTAGGCCAGATAGTCCACCACGCTGGCCTAGTGCGGGTTGGCGGACTTACATACCATAGAAATTCTTATAAATCGCTATGGTATGCAGACCGCTTCCAACAGGTCATTGTGGAGATCCTTGGGGGAGGCCTATGTTCAGCAATGGACTTCCTGTGGCTGATATGATGATGATGATGATGCAGGTTTCCTCACGATGTTTTCCTTCACCGATTTAGTGCGTGGTGATTGACTATCAATACACACATGACTCCGAAAAGTCAGAGGTGTGCCCTGGGATTCGAACCCGCGACCACCGTGAACATGTAGGCAGCCGCGTCTAGTCCGTTTACCAACAGGCCACCACGCACTTCACCAACAGGCCACCACGCACTTCACCAACTGGCCACCACGCACTTCACCAACAGGCTACCACGCACTTCATGCACACCAAAGCGATTTATAAAAATTTCTATGGTACGTAAGTTCGCCAACCCGCACTAGGCCAGCGTGGTGGACTATATGGCCTAACCACTCTCAATCGCACTCTCGATTGTAGAGGAGGCCCGTGCCCTTCAGTGGGACGTATATGGGCTGATACAGATATAAAACATACACTGTTCATATTATTTCCATTAATAATGATCTAGAACACATGTTTAAACCATCAGGTATATCTAAAACAAAAAGCCCAATTCTCGAGTGTTTCTTAGTAACACTAATAGTGTTTGTGTTTCCCAGAATGTGAAAATTCACTGGAAAATTATTTTCCACGTATACTTCGCTTTGTAGAGACGATCTTTCGGAATTAATATTAGGTAAAAGCTTTTTATGTCTAGACGTGAATTACATTATTCTTAGAAAATATATTTTTAGAAGAGTGTGAGTATTTTCATGACTTCTTTTGGGATATTAAAAATGTCCTGATTATTAATATACGCGTGTTATGGCATCTTATAATACCATCAGCTTGTAGACTATAACGTCTGTTTCTTTTTTTTAATTTCTATTTGGCGAGACGAGCATGCTTCGATCAAATATACACTATAAGTCACGGCCTGAAAAACGGCAAGAGAAATAAGAGCACCAATAGGCTTGTGCTCTTATTTGATTTCAGTATGGTCCAAAAACATAATAAATATTAATTCAAAGGAATAAGTTATTGATACCTGAAGTTGATTATTATTTAACACTTTTTGTTACATATCGTAGTTCGAAATTCAAATATATAAGTATAAGCAACCTCGGCCACTTTTATCGTGTGATTTTGTGCCGGATCTTGTATTACTACATAGTATAAAACAAAGTCGCTTTCTTTGTCCCTATGTCCCTATGTCCCTTTGTATGCATTTGCAGCCACCGTGGCGCAGGCGGTTAGACGCTGCCTGTGAAACGAGAGGCCGCGGGTTCGATCCCCGCACCGAGAGAAATGTTTGTGCGGCCCACATATATTTCTTACGGGTCTGGGTGTTTGTGAGACCGAAAAGTCTCTCATAGTTCCTGATACCCACGACACAAGACTCGATTTTAATGTGGGGTCAGGACTATGTATGTGACTGTTGGGTGTTACTTATTATTATTATTATTATGCTTAAATCTTTAAAACTACTCAACGGATTTTGATGCGGTTTTTTTAATAGATAGAGTGATTCAAGAGGAAGGTTTATATGTACAATACGTACATATTATTGTACAGAAATCTATTTGTACCCGGGCGAAGCTGGGCCGGGCCGCTAGTCTAGTATATATTTGATCGAAGCGAGCATGCCATTAGCCTGACAGTAAGTGACACGACCGCTTATAAACAGTAGCAAAACCAAGAGATGAGGCATAATATCTTCTCTCCCATGATTCATGCTCCCATTAAAATTAAACTTCAAAAGAGCTGCTTCAATTATAATGCATTTCCTCAAACAGAAGGATCCGTACAAATCTCGAGATGAAATTTCGGTCATTTCTCTAATTACGCTACGTCGAAGTTTTTCTTTGTGAAGGCGGTTTTTTTTATTCAAATAAGTTGGAAGTTTGCACTCAAATCGGAATATAAGTGTCGACGTCTGCGATTTAAGGCTACGCTGTGCGTAAATGAGAAAGCGTTTTATAGGTAGAAGGAAGTAGTAATGAGAACGATTGCTATTTAAAATTAACATCACCACCTTGTTATTTTTGAAACCTTAGCATGCTTTATATTTCTGCTATTCCTAATCGCCCCCACAGACTTTGAAAAAAAAACCTGACCATATATTATATCCATTTTTTACATCTAAAATTAAACAAACTAAACTAAAATTAAACAAAAAACAAACAAAGTTGACTGTTCAGTTTCTTAATATAGTACTTTCTTTATAAGTATAATACATAATAGTATTGATTTTTACTACAGGAAATCTTATATCTTACTCCGGACGTCGAATATCCGAACATTCGAAGTTCGTATCGTTTTTATAGACTAACCCCTCTGTATTTATGATTATCAAACATCTCGGTGCAACGAGCCCAGTGCAATGCAGCTTAGGGCTTAGAAATGAGATAGAGAGAACGTTGTGTTCTGAAAATATAAAAAGTCAGTTAATAAATAAATAACACACAACAGTCACATACATAGTCTTGACCCCACACTAAGATCGAGTCTTGTTGTCGCAGGTATCAGGAACTACGAGAGACGTTTCGGGCCCACAAACACCCAGACCCGAAAGAAATACTTGTGGGCCGCATAAACATTTCTCTCGATGCGGGGATCGAACCCGCGGCCTCTCGTTTCACAGGCGGCGTCTAACCGACTGCGCCACGGAGGCTGTCATCAGTTCATATCTCGGTTTGATCCCCACACCTGTGGACCACGCAAATATTTGTTTGTTTGTATTTCACATTGCGCTACGACTCTCAAGCATCGAGCTTTAACTAAACAAATAAATAAATTATATGTGTTTCTGATCATGTTTATTTGTCTATACATACCGGGTATCTCAAGACTGCTACCGAAAACGAAGCCGGGTGGTAGTTTAAGTGACTACAAACACATTGCAACTAAAATTTTCGCAAAGAAACGCGACAATTATTTTTTATGATTTTTTAAATATCGTCATTTTTGGGTGGTAAATCCATAGTTTTTGCTAAAATAATTACTTAAACACTTTTATACCTTAGATTGTTTATAAATAAAAAAAAATGGTTGCCTGTAAAGTCGGTTTTACGGGCGAAGATTTTACGTGACAACGTCTTTTTCTCGGTAGAATATTTATTGATATGAATATAATTAAATTGCACAATAGGAACAAGGAATTGAATGAAAATAAGAATTGCACAAATTTTAACTATAGAAATATATTTTGTTTACTAAAACATTGTACATGTAATGACGAATCTAAGCACTCCATATTTTCACTACAGACACAGCTGACGATACTTTAACCACACGTGTGAACTTGTATTGTGACGCTTTCTTGTTTTTCCAACGCCAAGAACGTTCGAGAAAGACAAAGACAGAGACACAAGCATGCGCCGATTCAATGCGCCTAATTCTCTAGTGCTGCGCGCGCACCGTTACGTTACCGGGCGTTACACTTTTTCATAAGTGACTCCCAGCCGCAACCTAATTTAAGACGTTGTCACGTCAATAAGAAAAATCGTATTTTGCCTGCTCTCGATTGTCGAGCTCGTCAAGACGATTCCTCTGACTCCAAACACGGGGGGTTTACTTTAAGAAATGACGGAGTTATGCCTGGACAAATATTTTAGGGGAGAGAGGGAGGAATTACTGGTGGTAGGTCTCTCATATGTGAGAAGCCATCTGGGTAGGTACCACCGCAATGTCTATTTCTCCCGTGAAACAACACTGCTTAAATGCACTGTTGTGTTTCGGATTGAAGGACATTGTAGCCAGAGCAACTACTGGACATATTGAGACTTAACATCTTATGTCTCAGGATGGCGAACGCAGTGGAATATTGCTACTGTTCATGAGCGGTCGTATCGCTTACCATCAGGCGAACGGCTTGCTCGTCTCGCCATTCAATGCAATAAAAAAAAAAAAAAAAAAAAAAAAAAAAGGAATTTGGGGATTTGGTTGAGGCCAATCTGTAGAGCTCACCGAGCCGGTTCCAAAGATACCAAACTCGGTGGGTCTACGATCTATATTGGCCGAGATAGGATTGGGGGGGGGTGAGGTAAATTTTCGGGGTGGGGGTAAGGGAGGGGGGGGGAGGAAGGTTTCGTGGGGAGGCTAACTTAAATTAATTTTTTGGAGGTAAAATATTTTTTTTTTGGGGGGGTAATTTTTTGCGTAATTTGGGATTTCTGGCGGGGTCAATTTGTAGCCCTCACCAAGACGGTTCCGAGGATACCAAACTCGGTGGGTCTACGACCTATGTTGGCCGAGATAGGATTGGGGGGTGAGGTAAATTTTCGGGGTGGGGGTAGGGGAGGGGGGGGGGGGTAGGTTTCGTGGGGAGGCTAATAGGCACTATTTCGGAATAAGGGTGGGGGAAGGCAGGGGGGGGGCTATGGGACAATTTTGGAAAAAGTGGGTGAAACTGAAAAATAATTCTCTAGTGCTGCGCGCGCACCGTTACGTTACCGGGCGTTACACTTTTTCATAAGTGACTCCCAGCCGCAACCTAATTTAAGACGTTGTCACGTCAATAAAAGGGTATACACTATTATTTTAGGAAAAAAATACATTTACCACCCAAATATGGTCATAGGAAAAAAATAACAAAAAAAAAATTGTCGCTCTTTTTTGCAATTTTTTCTATTGCATTGTGTCTGAAGTCGCTTAAACTACCACCCGGCTTCGTTTTCGGTAGCAGTCTTGATATACCCTGTATAAATAAAATTGAAATGTCTGTTTTAAGAGTGAAAATAAAAAAAAATGTCCTACTACATATCGTTATGTACACGATACATGTGCCGAATATGATATTTAAAAATTTTTTGTCTGTCTGTCTGTCTGTCTGTCTGTTTGTTCCGGCTAATCTCTGAATTGGCTGGACCGATTTTGACGGGACTTTTTTTTGTCAGGTAGCTGATATAACAAGGAGTAACTTAGGCTACATTTATTTTAGAAAAGTTATTTTCTGTCTGTTTGTTCCGGCTAATCTCTGAAATGGCTGGACCGATTTTGACGGGGCTTTTATTGTCAGGTAGCTGATATAATAAGGAGTAACTTAGGCTACATTTGTTTTAGAAAATTTCATTTATTTAAAAAAATAACTTAAAAAACTAATTAACTTTTTTGTTAAACTCCACGCGGACGAAGTCGCGGGCACAGCTAGTATGTAAATAAATATCAAGAAGGCTGGAGTACTTAAATACTGACAAAAAAAAACGTTCAAAACTTTATTGAAAAGTGGATTAAGAATTAAGATTAACATATCTTAACATATCTCCAACGGTAATTGATTGGTTTCACTCCTACCTGTTTGGTCGCCGACAACGTATACAGGGTATATCAAGACTGCTACCGAAAACGAAGCCGGGTGGTAGTTTAAGCGACTTCAGACACAATGCAACAGAAAAAGTTGCAAAAAAAAAGCGACAATTTTAGCAAAAACTATGGATTTACCACCCAAAAATGACGATATTTAAAAAATCATAAAAAAAAATTGTCGCGTTTCTAGGCGAAATTTTTAATTGCATTGTGTTTGTAGCCACTAAAACTACCACCCGGCTTTGTTTTCGGTAGCAGTCTTGAGATACCCGGTATGTATCGAGAACACCTTTTCAACGTGGTGCGATACTACAGTTGGTATTCCTCAGGGTGGCGTTTTGTCTCCTTTACTATTCGCTATTTTTATAAATTCAATTTCTCAAAAACTTACTTCATCCTACCATCTGTATGCAGATGATCTCCAAATCTATTCGCAGGGACCCTTAGCAGGGTTGCCGGAAACGATAGCGAGAATCAATGCTGACCTATCGGAAATTTGCAAATGGAGTAAATCGTATGGTGTTAAAGTAAATCCCATAAAAACCCAGGTCATTATTATTGGTAGCCCCAGAATGATTTCAAGATTGGACTGGACTCGACTTCCTCAAGTGTCTCTCGATGAAACAATCGTTCCATTTAGTGAGACATATGTAAATAACCTGGGGATATTAATGGACCCTAAAATGTCCTGGAATTTTCAATTACAGTCCGTAAGTCGCAAGATTTTTGCTGCTGCGGGGTCTTTGCGACGACTCCGGAACTTCTTGCCGTTTACCACTAAAATTGCGCTTGCACAGTCTCTTCTTCTACCAATTCTTGACTATGCCGATAAAAGCTATCTTGACCTCAGAGAAGACCAACTTGACAAACTTGAGCGGCTTCAAAACTTCTGTATAAGATTTATATTTGGACTTCGTAAATATGATCACGTTTCAACATTTCGCGCTAAGCTCAAGTGGTTACCAATTCGCTTTCGTCGGAATGCTCACATACTTTCTTTACTTTATAATGTATTATTCAGCCCTTCTTCTCCATTGTATCTTAAAGAAAGGTTCCAATTCCTCAGTGAAAGACATACGAGATCCCTGAGGTCATCAGAAAATCTGAAGTTGCATATACCAATCCATACCACAGCATATTTTGACAAATCTTTCACTGTTCAAGCAGCTCGGTTATGGAATGCATTACCTTTACACATTAGACTTGTTAAATCTCATATAAGTTTTAAATCACTAGTCAAAGATCACTACTTATCCCTTCTTCATTAAGAATTGTTTTTATTTATTTATTTCTTACTTATATTTTATTTATGTAATATTGTATATTAGCCTATGTGTATATTTCACTTATGTATTTATATATGTGTGTATATGTGTATATATATGTATATGTGTGTATATGTGTATATATATATATATATATATATATTATTTAGTTTCTTTTGTTAATATACTCTTGTTGCACGTCAAGCCCTATTTATTACTCCATCTGTTCATCCAAAGGTTGCCAGGAAGAAATCTCAATGCGATGCGATATGGTCACCCATTGTACTATTAAATTTTTGCCTGTTATATTTATTTATTTTGTAACTTAAGATGTACAATAAAGAGTATAAATAAATAAAATAAATAAATAAATTAATTGAAAGAAAGGTTAGAATAAGTATTAATTACTTTTCCGCTCCGCTAATCAACACATCCCCAACCCACTCCATAATACATAAAATAAAGTATCATTCCGACACTCTGAGTGTCTCGATTGCCGCGCCTCCCCGACTTACCCGTGTAATATCTGTTTGATGTTCCCGACGTTGCGATAACGATTGTTATCATGTCAGTTTGTGTCTGAGTTGGCGTTTTCGCTTTTTATTCTGGGGATCAGTTTGAGGAGGTAGGGGATAACATATTGTGTGTTGGGAAATGAAGGAATTATCGGTAAATACGGATGAATTATTAATTGGCTGGATGGTGTATGCTAGCCGCTTCCAATAATTTGTTCAGTTTGAAATACATATTCCTGATCTCGTAGTAAAATCGAGTCTTGTGTCGAGAGAGTGTCTTGTGTGTGAGAGAGACTTTTCGGTCCCACAAACACTCAGACCCGAAAGAACCTAACCGACTGCGCCACGGAGGCTCGGCTATCGGAAATGTAATTGTATAGTGACATAAAAAATAAATTTCGGGTCAGAAACTCAATAAATGTATTTTCTTTTCCTTCAAACTACAAGGCTAAGGTTCAATACTTCAAGGCATAATTGTACAAACTGACTATGCCCATAACTTTCACTTCGAAATTGTCCAAACGTCTCAAATGCACGGCGATGTTACTGTCAAAATTATGGCTATAGTCAAAGTTAGTTCATACAACTGGGCATAAAACTATCGGTTTCAATATCTATCAACATTCCAAATATCAAAATGGACAGCTTTAAACCACCTGTTAGATTGATGCAGTCAATATTTTTTTATAGAAAATATTTAAATCCAAACGATGGCCACTAATATGTGACACGCGCGAGCAGATTTTGTCGGATACCGGCGTCGCATATCAAGCCCGGATATCCGCTTCACTTTGTAATTAGCGGCGCGGATATCCGATTAATGCGGCACGCGCCGCCGCATCGGATTATGCATCGTAATCGAGTTTGCATGTAAATGCTGGTTTTATAGTTTCGTTCTTAATTTCTTTTGCGGTGACTGTCACGGGAAATTTAATCTTACGTTGAGGGTAGTTGCGTGTTTATTTCATTGGCAATGGATGCTACAGTAATTTGTTTACGTGGATTTTTTAAATTGTAATCCATTTTGTTATTTCCGTCTCTTGTTTATATTTTTGTTATTATTGAAGAAAAACAAACAGTTGTACGTACATTGTGTATGAATCATTTTACTTTATTTTTTTTTAATATATTTATTTAGATTTACACCAAGTGCATTTTTATAAATTGTACTAATACCTCAGACATGCCCTACAAATCAGTCAGTATTGTCTTTTTTTTAATTATTCTTTGATGAAATTAACGAATCAAATAAATAAATTAATACATTTTTAATTATTTTTGGTAATGTCCATTTTATTATTAAATTCTTTGTATTATGATTAACATATGTATAATAAAATATTCTATTGATATAATAAAATATTATACAGTTAGAATTTTATAATTCAAAATTTGCTTAGCTGTACCATACGTGAAATCTTTAATACCTCTCATATACAACGTGGCTCATATTGTTTATCACTGTTGTTTTTATATGAATATGTTCCTTAACCCCTGGCCACAAGTTTGAGAGCGTGGAGTCTGCGACGAGAGCAAAGGAGGCGCTTCACGGCTGCGACATATATTCCGGATGCTGCACGCTAAAGATCGAATTCGCTAAGGTGAGTCACATTTGTTTTATTCCTCTTAGTTTTATGTATAGGCACTTGTATAATTCTGCATGTGTTATGACTGAAGTTATACTATACTCGGAAATCGAATTCAAGATCAAAAATGTAAACAAACAAATGTCATCGTAAAAGTGACATTTCAGGGTTATGAAACATTTTCCAAAAAACATATTGAGTATAATTTGATTAGTGAATAGATTTAAATGTTGCGAGTAGGTACTATGTTTTATTTATTTATATTTATTTTTGAACTTTGAACATTTTGAATGTTTTATTATGCCTGTCGACGTGACCCTTGACTTGGGCCCAAACAAATTCTAATGGGTTTAACTCACAGTGATTTTCAAAGACCATAGTGCGTTCGTCTAGAGGAACACGAGCGCTAGAAATATTAGGAACAAAATAGAACAAAAACTTAACAGAAAACGTGAAACCAGCATCACAGCGACGTAACTTTATCACATGATGCATCATCAAGTTAAACAACTAAACAAACTAAAGGGAGGTATCGCGGGCATCAGAGCGACGTATTTGTAGTTAAGGAGACGAAATGTAAAAAAAGGTTTATTTCAGTGGCCTATGGTTACGAATTTCTGCATAATACCTGTAGCATAAAATATTTTCGTACCATTTTTTCCACATACTTAAAAAAGAAGTTGAAATTGTAGTTTCTGTAAATATTATACCAAATATTTTTTATTTTAACGAATGAGAATAATTCGAACCTGTTTTTTTAACGGTTGTGAACAAACTACCATGACAAATTATTTTATTGTAGTGGTAATACTTTTGTTTACATTTTTTTTTATTTATTCATAGACAGTTTTATGTAAACCTCTTTTAATTAGTGAAATAAAACTATTATTTACGGATTTAATCGCGAATTAAGTTTAATTTTTTTCTTACATTTTTGACTTCCCGACGTTTCGATTACTTTACAGCTTTCGTGGTCACGGGGCGGACTGATGCGGCGTAAATAATAGTTTTATTTCAATGAGTAACATTCGCGTAAATCTAAGAAACCTCTTTTATTTATTTATTTAATTACACTTAATTTTACAATAAAAAATGACAAAAAAAGTACTATACAGGGTATATCAAGACTGCTACCGAAAACGAAGCCGGGTGGTAGTTTCAGCTACTTCAGACACAATGCAACAGAAAAAATTGCAAAAAAAAGCGACATTTTTTTTTTATTTTTTTTTCCTATGACTATATTTGGGTGGTAAATACATTTTTTCCTAAAATAATAGTGTATACCCTTTTATTTATAAATAATCTAAGGTATAAAAGTGTTTAAATTATTATTTTAGCAAAAACTATGAATTTACCACCCAAAAATGACGATATTTAAACAATCATAAAAAATAATTGTCGCGTTTCTTTGCGAAATTTTTAGTTGCAATGTGTTTGTAGTCACTAAAACTACCACCCGTCTTCGTTTTCGGTAGCAGTCTTGAGATACCCGGTATAATACAATATAATATATCTTTTTCGCTCAAACTGAATTTAAAAGTCGGTAAAACGGGACAAAACATTCGGTAAGCAAAATAGGTTAATAAAACTGATAATGAGTAAATTATTCCGTATCAGCCCATATACGTCCCACTGCAGGGCACGGGCCTCCTCTACAATCGACAGTACGATTGAGAGTGGTTAGGCCATATAGTCCACCACGCTGGCCTAGTGCGGGTTGTAGAGTAAATTATTATTGTCATGATTCTATTAATTTAATATTATAATTCTTTAAAGGCTGACAACTCTCCTAGTATTCAAGTAGTGTCGAGTGTCCTAGTTCAGCTCCGTTTTCGCTAGCATTCTTTACATTCCCTGTATACATACATACATACATACATACATACATACACACATAAACTCACGACTTTTTCCCAGAAGGGGTAGGCAGAGAGGCAAACAATACACCTAAATTTCGCCTTTTATGTTCCGTCGCACAATATAAAAATATACCGAACGGTCAAAGCACCGGTCAAAGGTTATTAAAAATGAGACAGTTTGAAAGCCGACGCGTCGTCAAACACGCGTCGCGTTGAGTGGTCACTTAACGCGCCTTCGGCCCTTAACCCCCCTCCCCCTCCCCTTCTGCCGCCCCCTCCCCTCACATTCGCTCTGAACCAAACCTAAAGTGTCCAGTTACTTGACTGATGGACAGTGGGAAACTTTATATGTGAGCGGGATAATATTTTTGCGTGTTTGTAAGTGTGTAATATGATATGGGAAGAATCAGATGTGCGGAGAAATTGAGTTTTATTTTTGGATCGAAGCTGTGTTTATTAGGTTTCGTATAGCCGTTATAATTGTAGCAACTAGTGAGAAACAAATAATAAATACATTGTGATTAATTTCGTTGCCGCTCAGGTGCAAATATACTTTCTAAAATGGCAGCCAAAATGTTCAATAACTATAATCGTTGAATTACTATTTCCTACATTGTTCACTGCTGCTTTACAGCGTGATGGTATATACCCTGGAGCATTACTCGATAAATGACCTATCCAACCCAAAAATATTTTTTCAATTCGAACCAGTAGTTTCTGAGATCAGAGGTGACAAACAAACAAACTCTGCAGCTTTATATATAAGTAAAAATAAAACTCCCGAGAGTCATGTAGTGTATAACGCGATGTCTCGACGCGAGCGAGTGTCGCCGAGTCTGTCAAATGAATGTAACTTCACGAATCTGTAACAGGTTGCCGACGACAAGTACCTAGTGTTTCAACTTGGAACACTTTTTATGACAATACACGTGATATGGATTAGTTGGTGTTTCTGCCTTATTAAAAATTTTAATGGTAAACGATTTGTAACGTATTTGTATGTAAGACTTGACAAGTTTTGAGTTAGAAATTATGTGTTTCTTTCTGCCTCGGTGGCGCATTTGTACTACGGCATGATTACAAAGCTAAGATCGCGGGTTCGAATCCCGGGTTGGACAAAGTGATATTGGATTTTCTGTTCATTATCAGCTTTGAGTTAGGAATTTGTGTCGGATATGGCGATAGGCTTGCCGCCTATCACATCGCGGCATAGAATACACATGGCGAAAAGTGGGTGTCCTGGCACCTCTGCTTACCCCTTCTGGGAAAAAGGCGTGAGTTTATGTATGTATGTCACTTTGTCACCATAGATTTTACTTACCATTACTTAGGCAATCCTTTTACCTTCATAGACCGGATAAATTATATCACCTAAGTCGACATTTCGAGTGGTCTAACCGCGCGTGTTTTGTCGGTATCTTTGATATAACATCAACCCTTAATGATTAATGTACTCGCACAATGGAAGCTCGGCCAAAGAAAAAAGCTTTATGTAAGCTTTTTTATATTCACTCATTGTAACAACTGTTGAAAGCTCAGGTTGACAAAGCAGGGATCAGCGTTAGATAAAACAAGCTTTTGTCGAGCTTTCAGTCCCCGGGGGTGAAAATAGGGGGTTGTTTGTATTTACGTCATATTTGTTTGTTTATGTAAGTGAATTTTTAGATTTATGATGTCCATTTTGTCTGCGGTAAGTGTGGATTTTGTTCTGCCTTTTTTTTATTGTTATTCAAAAGCATTTTTATAGGACAATTATTTGGCATTGTGTATTATAGGATGTGTGATACTGATAAGATGTCATGGGTTCGAACCCTGTGTTAAAAAATGTTTTTAAAATGCTTTTGATGAATTATTTTTCGTTTTACGGTATGGTGGTCCTAAATACTCTTTTGTACTGTCTGATATATACGACCCCAGAACAAATATTTTAGCTTATGTAATTTTGCACCTGTAGGACAACCTAGTGGTTAAAAAAAAAACAAAATATATATCTATGTCTCTCATATGTGAGAGACCGCATATGTAGGTACCACCACAATGTCTATTTGTCCAAACAGCGGTGTAGACGTAACTACTCAGCATGTGGAGACTTAACATCTTATGTCTCAGGATGGCGAGCGCAGGGGATTACCAGCCCCTACTTTTTAATTCGACGTGGTGTCGCTTACCATCAGGCGAACGGCATGCTCGTCTCGTCATTCATAGCAAAAATCCAATTAAGTACCATACAGATACGGTGCGGTATTCGCAATTGAAAGTAAAATAAACATCGTGCCACTCCCGTCACGCCTCCGAACGCTTTGACGGCCGTATCGCAAATACTACACGAAGCGATTGAAACGGGTCGGTTTAGGGTTCCATATCGAGTATTGACCTCTAATTTTGTACTGGTAAGGTAAAGAGATCGTATCGGCCTTCGATCAAATATATACTAGGTACAGGGTCCGGAACAAAATCACACGACCAAAGTGGCCGAGGTTGCTCATACTTGTACATTTGAATTTCGAACTACGAGATGTAGCAAATAGTCTTAAATTATAATCAAATTCAGGTAACAATAAACTTTATTCCTTTAAATTTAGATTTATTATGGTTTGGACCATACTAAAATCAAATATGTCCACACGCTCATTTGTGCTTTTATTTCTCTTGTGGTTTTTAGGCGGTTACTTATAATCTAGCTTATATTTGATCGAAGGTGCATAATGGTAAGAGTAGCCGAGTCAACTTTACAACCTGTTTCATACCATTTTTTTAGTACCTCGAGGATTTGAGGAAAAAAAATGACGTTTGATATCCCACCGGCTCTTACTACCATCATACATACATACATAAACTCACACCTATATCCCAGAAGGGGTAGGCAGAGGTGCGAGGACACCCACATGTCTCCTTGTATGTTCCGTCCCACAATGTGATAGGTGGCGAGCCTATCGCCATGTCGGGCACAAATTCTTGACTGTGGGCTGATAATGAATAGAAAAATCCAATGTCACTTTGCCCAACTCGGGATTCGGACCCGAGACCTCAGCTTTGTAATCGTACCCTTAGTACAACTATGCGACCGTGTCATACTACTATCAACAGCAAGAAAATGATCTATGGTACTCATTCGTCTGGAATTGTGTTGTGATCACATAAACTCACGCCTTTTTCCCTAAATGGGTAGGCAGATCGGATGGCATGGAATGGCAGAGGTGGACCATGACACCCACGTTACCAGCTTATGTGTTCCGCCCCACGATGTGATAGCGGCAAGCATATAGCGTTTTTGTGCACAAATTCCTGACTCCGTGTTGATAATGAATAGAAAAATCCAATATCACTTTGCCCGACCTGGGATTCGAACCCGAATGTGTAATTATAGGAATAAGCCCAATAAAGTCGGTAAAAAAAAGTGAGATTACAATAAATTGTAACGACTACAAACTTACAATTTCCATACAATGATAAGATACAGTATTTAATGGTACGGAATCCTAGTTACGCAAGTCTAACTTCACTAGACAGATTTTATTTCAATAGAGAACCACCTGCGGCGATCCGTTGTAAATGCCGAAATTCCCTTTTTACCGGTACCGATAAAGCTGGTAAGTCCGGTTTTGGAACTCTTGTTTTTTTTTATCATCCGCCGTCCACGATTCGCTCTTTGACTGTGTCTGGATAAATATAATGTTAGAGGTGAAATTTGACTTCTTTCGTATTTATTTCTACACCTGCTTTGAAAAGGGACTTTATTTACAGACACACATAAACTCATGCCTTTTTCGTAATGCAACGGCGCTTTCAAGGCATCGATTTTATTTATTATGGTGATAAATAAGGTTATTTCCAAATAGAATGTCACCTCGCGATTGGGGATTTACATTTCTTTAACTAATGTAAAGTACCAATTTGTAATAGTACAAGTAAGTTAATTAATAATAACCAAGCATCATACTAATTTTACAACCTAAAATATGGTTTATATATAATACCTAAAAACAAATAAATGGTCCACACCCACTCACTTTAATAATCTTCATCAAGCCGCGGTTTTAATGGTTCTACCCCCTTCCATTTCATCCCCTAACGAACATAAAACACACCTGCTCATAAAAACCCTTTGTATTAAAAAATATTTTTTTATTCACATCCTGCAAGCCTTTTAAAAAACAAACGTTCGGACGTGGCGGACACAATGTTCCGCGGAGAAATGAAACTGAAAAAAATGAGCGGCAGAAAGCACCAAAAGCAGAAATTACAATAACGGTTAGCTTCCGATTAAAAGGAAATAAAAATGCCGGCACGCCGGCCGCGCGACGTGGCGGCGTTTAGCGTGGTGTTACTTTTGGGGTTCCTTGTATAAATGAGAATATTATACATGATATTGTTACATTACGTTAATAAATTCAATTAATAGAAAAATATAATAAAATATATGTTGTAAATATGAATTAAGTATTGTGTATTGACTTGCCATAAGAGCATATATCACCCCAATAACATTACGTGTAAGATTACTGGTTTGGTAACCACGCTTCAGTTTCATCCTAAATATTCTACACTTCACATATAGGTTTTACGCAATATATAAAAATAAAAAGTGACTAGGGCCCTAAAAAATAAAGATAAAAAAATACGGTTCGTTTTTGACTTGTTTCACTTTGGCCTTTATATTTTCTGCGCAACAGTACCATCGTTCCTAAATTCCGACCTAAAGTCATGCCTACAGATACTCAAAGTATTTCAGGAATATTTTCCGATGCCTAAATGTCTTACTCAGCACTAATTAGGTCTTTCATAATCACCTAATGTACTGAACTCGTAACTTAAGTATTAATGGGCCAAAGTAACCGCGAGAGCACGAAACGTGTTTGCTAAATCGTTCGCCGAAAAAAAGAGGGCCAAGTCCGAAACGTATTTTGTAAATCGTCCGCCGGGCGTACGAATAAGCCTTTTACAAGTGTTTTAATTTTTCACGTGTACGAAGCATTAGCGGGTAGTTTGTGAGATTTGTTCTTTTTTTTTTTTGTCGGTCGTGTAATTAGTGCATTGGATAATGCGCGTTTGATGTTCTGTTCTTTTTTTAAATAAATTTGTGAGTTTTGGGTGTGTTTCGTGTGTATTTTTAATGTGTACATAGTAATGTGAATGAAATGAAATGAAATGAAATGTATTTATTGATCACGTAGGCAATTAAGGAGCTCTTATGACAAGTCAATACACATAGAACTTAATCTCTATTTACAATATATTTCCTATGCTTATTATTACTTATTTTAATTTCTTGCTTTTATCAATTTATTTATTAATTTTATTTATTTTTAAATTAATTTTATTTTTATTTATAATTTATGATTAGTTTTTTTAATTTATTTAGTTTTTATTCATATTTTATTTAAAGTATTAGTTTTTACTTTATAGTAATTTATTTGTCAAAGAAATACATTATTTACGTTAGTCAAATTAAATTATATTATTTGTGGACCATAAATATTACAACGGTGCGTAGCGGTTTATAGTTACCACCGGATCCAACGCGGCCCTTCCTGAGAAGACCCGGCGAAACAAACTCAGTGGGCTTACACTACCACTGGAACTACGCGACGCGACCCAGTCCTGAGTATATCCAGCGACTAAGACTCAGTGGGCTTGTTTTGGGTCCAACTTAAGACAACGACCATAAGTATTTCCGATACGTCCCGTATGTTTAGGCTTACTGCCGGATCCAACGCGGCCCTGACTGAGAAGACCCGGCGAACAAACTCAGCGGGCTTTACTTTACCACTGGATACTACGCGGCGCGACCCATTTCTGAGTAGATCCAGCGAGTCAAACTCAGTGGGCTTGGTTTTGGTCAATTTACTAAAATAAGTATTTGTGACTTGTCTTACAAGGATTTGCCATATTAATTATTATTTTTATATGATTTTTTCGATCGGTCGTCATATAATTTAATTGATTTATTTGATTGTATATAGCTTAATTTTGAGTTCACAATTTTAGATATTTTTAATTATTTAAATTAGGTGGTGTAATAAGCGAATAGTTCAGGGCCCCAGGAGGTCGCAATGTGCAAGAGAACACCTAATCCCAGGCTTTTTTATCCTCAATATATTCCTTAATATTATAATAACCCCTAGTCATAAGTTTGTTTTTAATATGGACCCTAAATAGTTTGTCCGGTAGCTGCGTTATCCTATTGGGAAGTTTATTATAAAATTTAATACAACTACCCAAGAAAGATTTTTTTGACTTTTCTAGTCTAAACGAGGGTATTGCTAGTTTATTTTTATTCCGCGTATTAATGGTGTGGGTGTCACTGACCTTATAAAACTTATTAATATTTTTACGAACGTGCATTATATTCTGAAAGATGTATTCAGATGACACGGTTAGTATATTGCTTTCTTTAAAAACAGATCGCAAAGAATCGCGGCTTCCTAGATTATAAATAGCACGGACTGCTCTTTTTTGTAAGATGAATATCGATTCGATATCAGCCGCTGATCCCCATAAAATAATGCCGTATGACATTATACTATGAAAATAAGCAAAATATACCAATCTAGCCGTTGCAACGTCAGTTAGTTGTCTTATTTTTTGGACCGCGAACGCTGCGCTGCTAAGTTTAGCTGATAATCTCTCAATTTGTGGACCCCATTGTAATTTTTTATCTAGAGTGATCCCTAAAAAAATTGTGGAATTAGCTAAATTTAGAATTTCTGAATTTAATTCGATACGCGTGTTTACGCTTGCCACGTTCGGTAAAGCAAAACGGACGCATTTAGTCTTACTAGCATTTAATAGTAGATTATTAGCAGAAAACCAATCCGAAATTAAATTAAGAATATTGTTAGGTGTATCTAGATTATCGTCTTTCCGATTAACTTTAAATATTATAGAGGTGTCGTCAGCGAATAAAACTATGTCTGACCACTTCTGAACCATGCAAGGAAGATCATTTATGTAGACTAAGAATAAAAAGGGGCCCAGAATGGAGCCCTGCGGAACCCCAATTTTAACTTTTGATCCTACCGAAGTGAGCCCGTCCAAAGAAACCTTTTGTTCACGACCCGACAAGTAAGACATTACGAGATCAAGTGACGTATCACTGATTCCGTAGTACCTTAGCTTCATAATAAGTGTTTGGTGGTCAACACAGTCGAAAGCCTTGGAGAGATCACAAAAAACTCCTAGAGCATCTTGAGATGCCTCCCAGGCTTCTAAAACTGACGTGATTAGTGATGTCCCGGCATCTTGAGTTGAGCGACCCTTTGTGAAACCAAATTGATTCCTATGTATTAACTTATTTTCATCAAAATGTGCTAGCATTTGATTAAGTAAAAGCTTTTCGAAGATTTTGCTAAGAGCCGGTAGTACAGAAATGGGTCTATAATTCGACGGATTGTTCGAACATCCTGACTTAAAAATGGGTACGACTTTACTAATTTTCATTAAGTCGGGAAAGATACCGTCACTTAGGCAGGAATTAAAAATAGTAGCTAATAACGGTGCAATGTTAACAATAATAGCTTCTATAGCTTTAACAGACAGTCCCCATATATCTTCTGTAGTTTTTATTTTAATTTGCTTGAAAGCCTTTATTATTTGACAACTGGTTACCTTTTGAAAGTTAAACTTAGACATATTTCCAGGAACATTTTCCTTTAAAAAAGATTCCGCTAAATCTACTGATGAATCTAAATGTTTAGTTAAGTCTAATGGTATGTTAGTGAAAAAATTATCAAGATAATTGGCAATAGTAGATTTATCTGAAATAAGGTCGTCATTTATGCGGAGAGCAATTTTGTTGTCATTTTTTTTATTTTTCCCAGTTTCAGTATTAATAATTTGCCAGGTAGTTTTTATTTTATTATCTGACAATCTAAGCTTTTCACTTATATAATTTGATTTAGCCTGCATACATACTTTTTTAAATAATTTTGAATATAATCCGACATATTTTTTAAAGTTGACATCAGGTGTATAGGACCTTTTGTCATATAACTCATACAAAATTTCCCTACTACGTCTAATGCCTTTAGTGGCCCAAGCACTAAATTTTATTTTAGAGTTAATTTTAATAGTTTTAATTTTACATACTTGGTCAAACTCTTTACGTATAATTTTAAATAATGATGAGTACATGTCGTTTGGACTGCCATCAAGTGTAAAAGTATCTATTTTTGATTGTACATTACTGTTAAATTGACCGAGGATTTTCTTAGATAACGGCCTAAAAGTTATTAATCTACTGGTTTTGTCTACAGCATGTTCTAATTTCACTAATTGGCATTTATGGTCAGATCTAACCCCTATCTTTATACCTTTTTCAAGTACTTCGAAGTTTGTTATGATATTGTCAATACAACTCGAAGTTTCAGACGTAATTCTAGTAGGCTCCGAGAACAAACATGTAAAATTAAATGAGCCGAATAAAGACACAAACCTACACTTATCAACCGAATCAACTAGTAAATTAATATTAAAGTCCCCACAGACTAGAACTTTTTATTACTTTTAATTTTATTTAAAATATCCTCCATTGTTGATAAAAATAGCGAAATATTTGATGAAGGAGGTCTATAGACACACAATATGACATAGGAATTTGTTTCCGCACATGCGACCTCACACACTCGTTCAACCGAGAGGCAAGAGATATCCTTTCTTTCCCTAAATGTGATATGATCACGAACTAGAATTAAGGAACCTCCACCTTCCGCCGAAATCCTGTTAAACGAGCTGGCGACCCTGAAACCATTCACATTGAAATTCATAAGGTGCGCCTTCAACCAGGTCTCTGTGAAACATAATATACTAATGTTAAATGTGTCAATAAAAAGTTCAATCTCTAAAATTTTGCCAGAAAAGCGGTTTATATTCTGATGAGATAATACTATATAATTTTCACCGCTTCCTTTTGTCAAAGTTAAAAGTTTAAATTATTATTTACCACATTTATTTTAGTAACATTACTAAAAGTGGTAGTGCCTGTGGTCTTCGTCATATTACTTATGACTGTGTTTAAAAAATTAGCTACAGGTGTAGCAAGTAAATGTAAATATTTATTTGGTAGATACAATGTATCCCTAGTCTGTTTAAAATATTTACCAATAAATATATTGGTGTCAAAAAATAAAAATTTGTCACTATAGTGACTTATTAAAAATTGCATGTGCCTATTTAACACATGAGTGTGGTTATTTACATTATCTGACACATTATTTAAATATGGGAAGGCACACAATATGATTTTGGGACATTTGAGTTTCAATAATATTTCAAAACTCTCAATGTGAATGTTGGGTTGATTGGTATACACTATTTTTGTTTTCAACTCCTATTGGTTTTGGTTTCTGATTAATTGAGTTTCGGATTGAAGACAAGTTAGCTAGTAACCTGACAGACTTGTTGAGTAATTGATTGATAGATTTACGCGAATGTTACAGTGGAATAAAACTGTTTTTTTTTTACGAATTTTATCATTATTATTTATGTCCGCCCCGTGACCACGAAAGCTGAAAAGTAATCGAAACATCGAGTAGTTAAAAATGTGAAAAATAAACACAATTCGCGGTAAAATCCGTAAAAATATTTCAATTTCAAAACTATTGAGTCTTAGTTCGTGCCACTATGTCGAATATGTACTGTTATTATGGCATTGTTGAGCCATTATGGCAGAATGATGTTATATATAATTGATTTTGAAGCGGTGTGCCCTGAGTTCGCCGGGCACTTATGCATAGTGTCACATTCACCTGGATTCTAATTTAGGCTTCGTAGTGGAGGTACATCCAGTCTCGATCGGGCGGAACAGCACTTGCCTACGGACAATTATCTCATGGTATCACAAAAAAAAAAGTGCGTGGTGGCCTGTTGGTAAACGGACTAGACGCGACTGCCAACATGTTCATGGTGGTCGCGGGTTCGAATCCCAGGGCACACCTCTGACTTTTCGGAGTCATGTGTGTATTGATAGTCAATCACCACGCACTAAAACGGTGAAGGAAAACATCGTGAGGAAACCTGCATACCATAGCGATTTTTAAAAAAATTCTATGGTATGTAAGTCCGCCAACCCGCACTAGGCCAGCGTGGTGGACTATACCCTGTGGCCTAACCACTCTCAATCGTACTGTCGATTGTAGAGGAGGCCCGTGCCCTGCAGTGGGACGTATATGGGCTGATACAGATCACAAAAAAAAATCAAGCAATCTCAATTTCAATGCTCATTAAAAACATAATTCTCGCTCATAATAACATCATTACTGGATAATCTCGGCCCGTGACGTCACCAGGTTCCCGCACACTGCACTAACGAGATTGTATGTGCTGTGTGTTCACTTGGCGTACACGCGAATAGAATTTTATATGTCATATTATGAAATGACTGCGTCGGTGGCATAGTTGTACTAGGGTACGGTTACAAATCTGAGGTCCCGGGTTCTATCTATTATTTACGGATTTAATCGCGGATTTAATTTTTAGTTTTTGTTTTTTTGACCACATAAACTGTAAATTAATCGAAACGTCAGAAAATTGAAAATGAAAAAATTGAACCAAATCCACGATAAAATCCAATATTAATAGTTTTATTTCAATGCTTTATAATACTACAATTCTTTATAATAGAATTTCGAACATCGTGTCATGTACTTAAGATACTATACTATCAAAGGTAATTTTCAATTAATCCTCTTTTGTGGTATCTGGCATAGTAGATCCATACTGTAGCCACTAGCCAATATCGTAGCAAGTTCCCGCTACGTCAACTCAACCGCGTAGTTCCGTAGCCATCGGGCACTACGTAGCGTGTAATCACTTGCGGTTCTCGTAGCACTACGACGCCTACGCATTAGATATTCGTAGCGCGTAAAATGTCATGCGTGGGACTCGTAGCGTTGATACGTAGACGAATGCGTAGCGCTATTTCATGAGCTGTAATCAAGTGGGGTTTGATTAAATTACATGAATGTATGAATAAATTATGAACGTTTAAAATGATATTGTTTTAGGTAATTCAATATAATAGATAAGTGTATTTAAGTTCGTAGATTCGTAGTAAATTTGAATTGTCTGTGAAATATTTTTTTCTAGTTCATCTCATATTTTGACTAGTAAGTACTTTTTATTATCAAAGTACTACATTTAATTCAATATCTAGAGAAGACAATAATTGTGTTTTCATATGTGTATTTGAATTTGCTAGCTCCTTCTCTAAGCCGACTTTCCATCTCCATATAAGCAGCCAAATCAAACAGAAAATCATTACGTATCCAATATCTCGATTACCCTTCCGAACTCGGTCAAATATTTACCGTTCCTAATGCGTGTCTATATAAAAAAAAACGTAATTTCTCGTGTTCAAACAACAGTATGAATAAATCGAAATAAATTTGTCGTCGGCTCTCGTATCGAACCGCAAATATTTGTATTGGTGTCTTCAAATCGTTGTATTAATATTGGACTGGATAGATTGATTTTGTAAATTATATCTTTACTATATCTATTTATTCCATCCATCCATCCATCAGCCAAAGGAAGTCCACTGCTGAACATAGGCCTCCCCCAATGATTTCCACAGAGACCTGTTGGAGGCAGCCTGCATCCAGCGACGTCTCGCGACCTTTACCAGGTCGTCGGACCATCTTGTGGGTGGACGTCCTACGCTGCGCTTTCCACTACCTGGCCTCCATTCATATCTATTTATTAAATTATTATTATTTTAGGAAAAAAAACAGTAAATGTCACATGTTAATAACTAATCGTTGTACAGAACACATAGGACGAAACGTGGGTGTCTTAGTGGTACCTCTGTCTACGCCATCGGGATAAGGGTGTGAATGTATGTACCTTCATAGATTTCAATAAAATACAGGGTATATCAAGACTGCTACCGAAAACGAAGCCGGGTGGTAGTTTAAGCGACTTCAGACACAATGCAACAGAAAAAGTTGCAAAAATAAGCGACAATTTTTTTTTGTATTTTTTTTCCTATTGCCTTATTTTGGTGGTAAATATTTTTTTTCCTAAAATAATAGTGTATACCCTTTAATTTATAAATACTCTAAGATATAAGAGAGTTTAAATAATTATTTTAGCAAAAACTATGGATTTACCACCCAAAAATGACGATATTTAAAAAATCATAAAAAATAATTGTCGCGTTTCTATGCGAAAATTTTAATTGCATTGTGTTTGTAGCCACTAAAACTACCACCCGGCTTCGTTTTCGGTAGCAGTCTTGAGATACCCGGTATATATATATTAAAATAATGTCAAATATTGTTTATATAAGTTTCCGCCGTAGAGACTTGTGTTTAAAATTCTATTGTCAACTTTAAATGTAGCTTTTGATTTTTTTAAGGTTGACGGAATTATTTTATCATTCTGCTATGACTGTACTTTACCATCAGACACATTATAGTTAATTCTTCGTATCAGTATAAATAGTCAAACGTCAGCAAAATCTCATCTCATTCCTATATAGTGATACCAAAATCCCGCCACACAGAATCCTTGAATCCAATTTCAGAAATTCGACTATTTAACCAAGTCTGTATATTTGCCTTAAACTTCGCTCTCGAGTGAAAAGGAGTTGCGTTTTACAAAGCCCGTCGTGTGAGGGACGACACTCCTCGGAGGATCGCGCGTCACTCGCGACTTTTTGTGATGGAGTACTTGGTACAGGAGTACTGTGATTACAGGTCACGTGGGTGGGTTTTGTATTAGCACCGTGTTGATTGAGCTCGTATGTTTAAAACGTCATTATCATCAACTGATGTGACTAGGCGCACTAGTCCTCTTAAGAATTTCCTGGAATATATTGTAGTATTATGGAAAATTACTTCCTTTCTGTTTCAAGAAGGTTAGCACAATTTCATTCCATAAGTCTCACGACAAAATACTTGTAATATAATCTTAATCTTCAATACTTTCATAAACTCACACCTTTTTCCCTGAAGGGGTAGGCAGAGGTACTATCAGGACGCCCACAATTCGTCTTGCATCCCACGATATGATAGGGGGCGCGCCTATCGCCATATCGTGCTCGAATTTCTGACTCCGGGCTGATAATGAATAGAAAAATATAATTTAACTTTGCCCGACTCGAGATTAGAACTCAAGACCTCAGCTTTGTAAACGTACCGTAATACAACTACGCCACCAAAGCAGGCGTACATAGTAAATTCTTCTAAATTACACTTAAAATCAAATCCAATAATCAAATACAAAAACACCCGATGTAACTTGAAACCGCTGTCTGCCTGCGCAGCGCTACACGGACGGCCGGCATAAATGCTTCGTTTGCGAGGCTTTGTGGTAAATTAAATAGTTTGCAGCGGCGGACGCTGGGGGCTCGCTTGTAAGGGTTGAAAGTTGAATTGCAAGAGGGTGGGAACAGAATAAATGTGCCATTTGTACAGTTGGCAAGTTGGTGCGATTTCTTTGAATTGTTGAGACGGGCTTCGGAGTTTTGCGAGGGTTTTATTGGTGGTGGATATTTTATGAATGGTTTTCGAGTGATAATGAATTTAATTTAATTTGATTCAAAAGTTTTGTGTTGGTTTTCGCTGATACAAGTTTTGATTGAAGGAAATCTCTTGCGAGGGTGGGTGAGATGCCGGTTGGGATATGAGGGTCCGCAGATTCAAATCAGATAAAGGAGGTTGAGAATTTATTTCAGTTTTTATTGAATGTAACTATAACTTTAGTTTACGTTATAAAATGTTTCGTTACTAAATAAACTCGTTTGCAAAAAAAACGAGCACCTAAGCAATGAACCATTTCAAATGTTACTATTGGTTTGTTTGATAATTATAGGTAGTTTTACTTTCACAGTTTTGTAAATTAATAAGCAAATAATCGTTTTCGTCAGTATTATCATAAAATTTGGTAAAACTTATGGGTTTTAATGCTAAAGTTCACTAGTAGTGTATGCTCGCTAGTAGTGCATATGCTCGCGAAGTAAAAGTTAACAAAGATTTTTGTTTGTTTTTTCTTTATAATAAAGTAAAAGCAGATAAATGTTTAGTATCGAGTGTGACCCCCTCTAGCTGAAATCACAGCTTGAATTCGTCTGGGTATGCTAGCGAGGATATCCCGGATACTTGCTTGCGGAATACGTTCCCACTCCGCGGTAATCACATTCTTCAGCTCTCTGATGGTCTGCGGAGCCGGTTGTACTGATCTCACGCGTCGTTTCAGAACGTCCCAGACATGCTCTATAGGATTGAGGTCGGGACTTCGAGCTGGCCAATCCAAACGACGAATGCCGACCTCTTGCACATACGCTTCCACGTCGCCAGACCGGTGGGCGCGAGCGTTGTCGTCCATAAAAATTTAGTCTTCGCCTAAAGCGGCCAATGCGGGTTGTGCATGAGGAATTAGAACTTCCGTTATGTATCGATGTCCAGTCAGTGAGCCGTTTTCAATGAAGACTAACTCTGTACGATCCATTGAATTTATTCCTGCCCAAAACATAACAGAGCCCCCACCATAAGGTGTGATTTCTTCAAAACAAGCCTCTGCAAAGCGTTCTCCTCGTCTTCGTAGCACTCGCCGACGTCGATCTTCACCGAACAGTGATATCCTGGCTTCATCGGAGAACAATACCCAATTCCAGTCTTCTTGAGTCCATGACTCACAATTTCGAGCAAACCTAAGCCCGGCAACTCTGTCCTCACGGAGTAACTTAGGGCCGCGGGCCGGGCGATGACTGCGCATATTGGCCGCGAGAAGCCTCCTCCTGACCGTCCATAGACTAATATGCACATTTCTTACTTCTTCGAGGTTGTTCTTAAGGTCCACGAAGACTTGCGATTTCTCAACGCGCGACTCACAAGAAAACGATCATCCCGTGGTTGGGTACAGGGTTTTCTTCCAGAACCAGGCTCAATCCTATAGAGCATGTCTGGGACGTTCTGAAACGACGCGTGAGATCAGTACAACTGGCTCCGCAGACCATCAGATAGCTGAAGAATGTGATTACCGCGGAGTGGGAACGTATTCTGCAAGCAAGTATCCGGGATATCCTCGCTAGCATACCCAGACGAATTCAAGCTGTGATTTCAGCTAGAGGGGGTCACACTCGATACTAAACATTTATCTGCTTTTACTTTATTAAAGAAAAAAACAAACAAAAATCTTTGTTAACTTTTACTTCGCGAACATATGCACTACTAGCGAGCATACACTACTAGTGAACTTTAGCATTAAAACCCATAAATTTTATCAAAATTTTATGATAATACTGACGAAAACGATTATTTGCTTATTAATTTACAAAATTGTGAAAGTAAAACTACCTATAATTATCAAAGAAACCAATAGTAACATTTGAAATGGTTCATTGCTTAGGTGCCCGTTTTTTTTGCAAATGAGTTTATTTAAGCGGGAAACTGCTTATACATAACGTTAACATTTAAATAAAAATGTTTGCGAAACAGAAATATTTCTTTTGTGTCTGGGTTTAGCGAGACCACAGTCTTTCATAGCTTCTAAAACCCACGTTAATGGTTATCTGGTTTAAACGAGTTGATGTGTACAGAATTATCTAATTTATCATAATGAAGTAGTAAAAGCCATAATAATAATAAATTAATTAAAATAACAGGTATCAATAAAACACGAAACCCAAATTTATTCAACAACAGCACAGACAAACAGCAGTTTTAGAGACACTTTTCAACCCCCCACCCCTGCCACCCCTACCCCCCCATCATCGTGAAAACGACGCCGTCTGTGAACCGGATAACTGGCTCTCTTCAACCCTTTGAAGCTCCGCGATGCATCCTTGTGTCTTGTGTTTAGATCGGGCTTATAAGTATAATATGCGAGTTGAGAATGGTTTAATGGACTGTGAGAGAGATGTGAGTTGGGTTGGTTGGTATTTTATTATAATGAATAATTTATATCGATTTAGTTACATGTTGCTCTGGGGTTGGTTATTCTATATCTATCCAGCTGTGGATTCTTATAATTTGATAAAAGAATAAACTCAAATCTATATTAACTATCCGGACCCAAAATTAAGATATTATTAATGTAAATATTACTAGACATTACGCAATAGTAAGTAATTACTACCAAACAAATTTTCGATGTGTAACATTATTGAGATATTTTTTAAGTACTGCATAAATATATCCAATAGCCACAAAAATAATACTTTCTTCACTAGTTATCGGAATTCAGAAATAACCACATAATTGTTAATCCATTACTCAGAGATAAAACCATAAAAATATTTGTTAATTAATCAAACTTATACCACAACCTACATTCTTTGCACTCCATTTCAACCTGGAGGCACCATATGCCCCATAAAACATCCCATAAAATTAATAAAAACCGCCACAAACGATGGCACGAAATATTTCACGCTCCACTCTCCGTACATTTTATTGCACGTATAAAACGCAACAACGCTGCCCACCTCCGTGGCGCGCGGCGCGATGCCCATATATATTCACGGTACGTAAAACAAACGGTAATAAAAATTTTAGCCGAGTTGTAAGTAAAAAAAATTGGCGCTCATATATCTGCCCGCGATACGCGATCGTAAATGTAGTTCAGATTGGGGCAGTGATGCAAGTCTGATATGCTCGGCTGTTTTGTGACCTTGAGATGGTAAATTGCTAATTAAACTATGCTTCGTTTGGGTCACACGAGTACAATGATTAATAAACAAACACAAGGAACTTGCCTGTAGGCGGCATCTTGTTTGTGCCCTTTACGCAAGTTCATGGGTGGCGCTGGACGTTTATCATTAGGAAGGACACATATTCGTTTACTTACGGTAGCAAATAATATATATTGTAATAGCAAGATATTTACTAGTGTTAAAAGATGTCCAAACCAGTAGTCCATTCCACTCCGAACTCGACTGTTTAACTTATTTACATGGTTCAGCGATCACAACGCTTTATGCTGCCTCCTACTAGTCTCTGGCTTTCTTCTTCGTCTTTATCAGCCCATATACGTCCCACTGCAGGGCACATGCCTCCTCTACAATCGAGAGAACGATTGAGAGTGGTTAGGCCATATAGTCCACCACGCTGGCCTAGTGCGGGTTGGCGGACTTACATACCATAGAAATTTTATAAATCGCTATGGTATGCAGGTTTCTCACGATGTTTTCCTTCATCGTTTTAGTGCGTGGTGATTGACTATCAATACACACATGACTCCGAAAAGTCAGAGGTGTGCCCTGGGATTCGAACCCGCGACCACCGTGAATATGTTGGCAGTCGCGTCTAGTCCCTTTTACCAACAGGCCACCACGCACTACACGCTGGCTTTACATCCTCCTTTTAAAGTTACTTGAGACGTCCGAACAGTTAAAAGCCAATTGTCTCACATACATACGCTAACATTGGCGTACAATCTATAAAAAATCTGGAGGTTGGACGTTCGAGCCATTGAAATCCATGAACATTATTATTATTTTTGCCATCAAATACTTTTTGTTATTAAAAAAATCTTAGTATTGTTAACCTTAACCTTTTAATTGAACCACTGAATGTTATTTTACTGTGTCACGAGTACTTAATAGTACCCAACAGTGGACGTGTTTGCGTTTATGCCGCGTATTAACATTACTTACATTTATGTGTATTGCCCTTATTTACAATGCGAGTGTGGCATTGCTTCACGATATTTATTTTGCGGCCCGGCCAGTGGGTATTCCAAATATTTGTTAAGAGGCAATTAATGCTTAATTATTTTGTAAATTACACGCAAACGCCACATTAAAGTTAAATATTTGTCTTGTTACGTGGTTATTAAAAATTAGTAGGTATTTTACCGTATACATTTATTTTTATTGCCAAAGCTTATTTATGGTAAGAAATTACTGCCGCTTATGAAACTTTAAAATACTTGAATGCTACATGCGTTACCAGCCTCTTTCCGCAGGGTAAGGTAAGGAATAAAGGCGACGAGAAGGAAAAAGGTATTGGAGTTCCAGCAATTTCAATTACCGAACGAAATACGATTAATATAAGATAAAATTAATATAAGATTTATAGAGGTAGAGACTTGTTGGAAATATGTTTTGATTGATTATAACATGACCTAACCAATCCCAATCGTGTTCTCGATTGTAGAGTAGGCCCGTGCCCTGTAGTAGGAAATATATGGGCTGTTCAATACAAAACAATATATTTGATACTAATTTTGTCCGTTCTTTTGTTACAGCCTGAGAGACTGAACGTGTTCAAAAATGACCAAGACAGCTGGGATTACACAAGTAAGTGTCTATTTATTTATATACATTTATACGTATATGTAAATGATTGATGCAATGAAAAATATTTGTATACTATGGCTAAAGATCAGGCGGAGCGATAGTTCTTAGTATAGAAAATATACTTTATGATTAAATTGGAATAATTCTAAATTTATCAGGTTATGTTATTTTATGTATTTTTAAAGTGGTAAGACAAAACCAGTATTTAACCTCCCAATTTATCTAGCAATATAAAGCAATAGTATTTGATGACGTCATATGCTAGTAAATGAACATAAATAAAGAGAGTAAGTTGAAAAAATACTTTTAAAATTATCTATATATAAAATGAAACCCGTTTCGCGTTGTCACGGCATCACGTGTGAACGGCTGAACCGATTTCGATAATTCTTTTTTTAAAATGTTTGTGGAAGTCCATGGATGGTTTTTACGGCGAGAAAATTTCGAATAATTGCCAGAAAAGTCCTAAAAACAGCCCTGTTCTTTACCCCATACAAACGTTTTCTAACTAAAACGTTGAGTCAATTTGAGCTTTATTGCTATTGTATAAAGTTCATATTAAATTACAAGCACTCACTGTTGTTTAAACAATGTAGGTATGTTCCTAACGTCAAAGAGTCAATTTGCACTTTATTACCGCTATACAAAATTCAAATTCAATCATATCTATCAAAACAATGTGCGTGATTTTCCCATACAATATGTTCATGGGTTTGTAACTGTCAAACATTTAATTTTCACCCTGTCAATATGGTAAACTCTGCCCTCAAATTAAAGAACGTATTTAAATAAAGGTTTCGAATCGAAAACATATATCCACAATATTCGATTAATGGCGTATTTTAGATTTTAAAGAAGTAAAATATTGACAGTAGTGAAAATGGATTGACATTTTAATTGATTTTAATTGTTTATGCATGCGTTCAGAAATTTATTTTGTATAAACTAAGGAGAATATATCTAGCTACATTAATATAGGACAATGAAATAAATAATGTTCACACGTAATGGTGGATTTACATGTTGGCTGAGGCTGGGTCAACGTCTACCAACTCCAAGCTATTAACTATGAAAAACATAATGCCAGCCGAGCCAAACACTCCGTTTACACGCTGGCGTTGGTGGAGGCTGGCTGAGGTTGGCCAAGCGTGTAAAATGCAGCATAAGAAGTTATACTATCCTTTTCAAGATCGAATGCCATTTTTTACGAATTTTTACAGTGGCCTTTCTTTCGCTATAATTCACGGATAGAAATGTACATCGTATCGGACTGAGATAGGTTATATTATACCTAAAGGGGGTAAAAAAGGGTTGAAATGTTATATCTAAGAAAATCGAAACCACTGAAGTTATGTCTATAAAAAAATATATTTTAACTCTTTATTACTAACAAAAAGTAATGGCGTGCAATATTTTTTTGGAAAAACAGCATTTTGGTGCTGAAATAAGGGAAGGAATATTGGATGGACAGTAAAAAACGCTAAAGTTTTTAATGTCAAAAATTCATAAGGCAATCTTTATATGTATATACCGGGTATCTCAAGACCGCTACCGAAAACGAAGCCGGGTGGTAGTTTTAGTGACTACAAACACTATGCAACTAAAAATTTCGCATAGAAACGCGACAATTAATTTTTATGATTTTTTAAATATCGTCATTTTTGGGTGGTAAATCCATAGTTTTTGCTAAAATAATGATTTAAACACTCTTATACCTTAGATTATTTATAAATAAAAGGGTATACACTATTATTTTAGGAAAAAATGTATTTACCACCCAAATATGGCCATAGGAAAAAAAAAATTGTCGCTTTTTTTTGCAACTTTTTTTTGTTGCATTGTGTCTGAAGTCGCTTATACTACCACCCGGCTTCGTTTTCGGTAGCAGTCTTGATATACCCTGTATATATACGTATAGATGTATATGGAGAGAAGGGACATAAAATAAAATAGAATGGAAGGTACGGGAGAGGGCTGGGATAGCTGACAGATTTGTTAGGACGAATGTAAATGCACGTTATAAAACGGGATGGATAATAAAGAGAAGGGACGGGATGGATTGGGAAGAGACTGAACAGGCGGATGAGACGGGATTGAGCCGGACAGTAGGATAGCTACGTCAAGTTTAGATATACAAGAATTTATACGAAAAACAACATGTTTCTGGTGTAGAGTGGAATCAAAAAATATATGCACCCAGGCGAAGCTGGGTCGGGCCGCTAGTATATATATATATCCAATCATCTTATATTTTTTCTCTTTAATCATTTTGATATTTTTTTGTTCAAATAAACATTAATGCTAGAGATGCAACGAATTTTATTAGCCATAAGAGTCAGACTGATGGCAGACCTCTTAATGATAGATTGCTTATGACACGTCACAAGAATAGCCCGCAAAGACAAAAATAAGACTGAGTTTATATTTTTGACCTCCCTTGTCGGAAGCTAAGATTAATTCTCGATCCCGGCGCCTCGACGCCCTGACAAGTTAGTTAATTACATCTTCTGAATATTGAGTGGTGTAATATAATACTTTGCGAAACTTGTTTGTGTTTGTCTTGCCTATGTTTTTATTTTTTATTGCAACGAATGACGAGACTAGCGTGCCATACGCTTGATGGTAAGCGATACGACCGCTCATGGACAGTAGCAAGCAATGAATTACAAAGCAGCGCTTGGCATTCCTCTGCGCTCGCCATCCTGAGACATAATGTTTTGTCTCAATATATCCAGTAGTTACTCTGACTATAATGTCTATGCTTTCTACACTAAATACATTTTATAAAAATAAACACAAAACTTTCTGTACAAACTTGATAATATTCGTTGCATCTCTCATCATTCCAATACATTGTTTACTCTGTTCTCCTTTACTTTACTCATTTCTCATAACACTAATTTGATACCTTTGTCTACCCTGTATGTATCACTAAATAGAAATACTTTCAGAAACATTAAAGAAATCGGCACACCCGTTCGCTCACACAGAGATACGAACAAATTTCGATCCACCCAAATTTGTTTATAAGTAAAACAAAACAAAGGTAGGATCCTTTTACGTATGTCTGCCGATTTCTACGTGGAATTCCGACAACATAATTATGTGCCGTCTTGTTTACCGAAACTTGTTTATGTTCAGCGAATAGAGCAAAATTCCCAAAGTTGTTTTTATACGATGCTTATTTTGTTTTCGTTGTGTAGGTTAACGTTTTTAGGTGAATATCGTGTGTAACTTGATGTGTATTTTGTAATAGGATGAGACATCTTTGGAAATGTTTTAATGTGTATAAATTCGTTTAACAGCATAAATTGTTAGAGTCCACAAAAAATAATTCTTGTGCCGTGATTATAAGTAACTATAAAATAATTACTGGTAGTAGGTCTCTTGTATGTGAAAGGCCGCTTGGCTAGGTACCACCGCAATGGCTATTTCACCCGACAAACAGCAGTTTAAATGCATTGTTGTGTTCCGGCTTAAATTACATTGTAGCCAAATTAACTACAGGACATAATCACACTTAAAATCTTATGTCTCAGGATGGCGACTGCAGTGGAATGCTAAGCATTGCTTTGTTATGGTGTTGTTTGGTGTTGTTACTTTCCCATAGTGCTCGTATCGCTTACAGTCAGGTGGATTTCATAATTCTTAAGCTTGTAATAATTAAGTTGGTCCCACATGTAGTAAACAGAATCAGTAAAATATAATTGTAACCATGGATCGCTAGTTTAATATTTCAGAAAATAAACGACGACTATAAAGCAGTCTGCATCATGAGTTGAAATCAAGGAACAAATTGATCTTAAACAAGAACAAATTAGTGATCCAAGTCCACTGCTGAATTTGCCTTCTCCGAAAAACATGAGTATGAATAATTCTATAAATAAAATAAACCCAAAATATACTGCCAATTGTTCTACTTTCCTTTGTACATATGGTAAGCCCAGGCGGCAAGGCAAATCCATTGCACTAATAATAATATAATACCTAATAACATTAAGTAAGACGGTTAAGCCTCAAAGTGGCACGGGGTAGCACAAAGCGAATCTCCACAAATCCAGTTAAGCCCCAGTCCACAACAAGCCGCAGAGCAAAGAAACCCCCGGCTTCTTTTGACGCACGAAATTCTTTTAAAAGTTAAACGCGACATGATAGTCGCCAGTGCTGTGTGTATTTCTTTTGTCGCGCGTTTTTTGCACTGTTCAATTGTGTTAGGATTTTTGCTTTTGAAAGTTTTTCGGCGATGATTCGTTATTTGAATTTGGAATGCGAAAGTCTTTTATAAATTATTTGAAATGAAATTTGTTTGTTGCGTGTTCTTTTGGTGGCAGTTTTTCAATCAGTTTGGTGACAGCCAAAGAATAGAAATAAGAAGCAAAACAATTCATTTTAGAAAACAATATAATGCATTAACAAAAGTGCGTGGTGGCCTGTTGGTTAACGGACTAGACGCGGCTGCCTTCATGTTCACGGTGGTCGCGGGTTCGAATCCCAGGGCACACCTCTGACTTTTCGGAGTCATGTGTGTATTGATAATCAATCACCACGCACTAAAACGGTGAAGGAAAACATCGTGAGGAAACCTGCATACCATAGCGATTTATACAAATTTCTATGGTATGTAAGTCCGCCAACCCGCACTAGGCCAGCGTGGTGGACTATATGGCCTAACCACTCTCAATCGTATTCTCGATTGTAGAGTAGGCCCGTGCCCTGCAGTGGGACGTATATGGGCTGATACAGATACAGAATAATGCATTAGTCTAATTAAGAGGACTTATTGACCTGCAACATTTCCTTTGACATAACTTTTGACAAAACTAGATGGATTTAAATGGGGGTGTTTAATGAAATAACTTTTAAAATATATTTTCTGACTTAGATAATTAATTGTCTGTCAGTCCCATACTGTGTTATCGACTTTTAATTATTATTTTTAATTAATTTAGTATCATGATTCAATAAAAAAAAACCTAAAGCATTTTTCTACTTTTTTCACCATATGGCTTAACAACTCTCAATCGTACTCTCGATTGTAGAGTAGGCCTGTGCCCTGCAGTGAGACGTATATGGGCTGATACAAATACAGAAAACTTTTTTTGCAAATATATATTTCAATATATCCATAAATGAGAATGTGAAATGAGCTACCACGGCTCAGTTTTCACCACTACTCCGATGTCGAAGGAACATTCTCACAAAGCGATAGTCTTCGCAATTTCCGCCGCACCGGTCGTGCGGACCGTAATCAAATGTTCCGTAGTGGGTGGCAATCATTATAAATGGCATTCAGATTGAACGACAATTGACGAGGTGAATGTGCTGTGATTTTGAATGTATGGGGCTTTGTATGAGACTGTAGGATTATACTTATTCTCGATTAAGGCGTTAAATTATATTTTACCTTATACTGCTGGTTCGGGCCGAACATCATCATCATGATCATCTCAGCCACACAATGTCCACTGCTGAACATAGACAACCCCCGGACAGTATAATGATTAGAAATTGTAATGTTATACAACGACGTTATTGGACCATTGTAATTTTATGTCTATAAAAAAAAAACTAAGAGACATAATTTATTTATTTGGTACTAAAGCCTGTAGGTTCGAGCCCGGCAATAAAAGAGGTTATTGTTTGACAAATCATTTTATTATATGTATGTATTATGGGATCTAGAACTCATCAAAGAATAAGGTATTATAACTATGCAAGTGGTATGCTCGTAATTGTTGAGGATTGTAAATTTTGACGAAAAATAAATTTATTAACACCTCCGACCTTTCGGAGTCATGTATAATTGGTCTATCACCACAAACTATAACGGTAAAGGAAAACATCATGAGAAACCTGCATACGATAGCGATTTCAAAGAATTTCTATACTGTGTAAATTCCGCCAACCCGCAATACAATACAATTAAATATATCAATAATGTATCTGCTTCATCAGAACTTGCTTCAAATTTCTTAGAATATCGAAAATTCTAGATTCTGAATAATTAATGTCTCAGTTGACAGCCCAGCTGTAGCAATAACAAAATATCCAATAAAAAATTGAAATCCCCGACAGCTTTCGGCTAAACTTCGTTAAGAATAAAAAAGGTATTGCGCCGAGTGTCGAATGTTGATGCGTTTTGCATATATTTGCAATTTTATTCACTACGTACAGAAATGGTGACGTAAAGATAAAGATCCATTAGGTTAGAATATATTTAAAAATAATTTCTGCAAAATATTTGACGAGAGTGTACTTTGAAAACTAAAATTATTTATTCAGCTCCAGACGAATTAAACTCGGTATATAAACGTATACAACTTAGAATAATTTACTAAGTATTAGTCGAACAAAATTCTGAAATACAGCCATATTGCTTATAATACCTCAATCGACTAATTAAACCCTTGAAAATACGGACATCTAGATTCACATAAATAGAAGTAAAGAATAAAGTTAGTTTCGCTCCAAATCGCAACTAGACGCGCCTAGTGGACACCCAGCATCGGTTATAGAGGCACAGCTTACGCAGATTACATAATCGTGGTTCAGTTAATCGATTAATTCCATCTGCATAGTGAACACTCGCCGCCCACATAACAAGATAAAAATATATATAGTTGTTATTTTATCACTTTTGTATTCAGATTTTTTGGAGAGGTTTTACATTGTGAATTTTTATGGGTTTAAATTATATGCAAATGTGTGTTTCAAGCCTTTAATTTTTGCCAAAAATTGATAATGGCTTTTGGACAAGAGTAGAACGCGATTTGGGTCAAGAAAAAATATATAGTATTTCGGACTATCATTATACTGGATGTGGGAGTCCACAATATTTAAGATTATGAGAAATGAAAAATTAAAAAAAAAATATTTTAGTCTATAATAGCGCTTCATTGCGATTTGAAAAATTAATTATTTATTATTAGTAACAGCATTTAAAAAAATACCAATAATCCTCCCTATATCTATAAAATGAAATAATTAATCCATTCTTAAATTATTTTCCTAGCAAAATTTTCCTTTGTGCATTGTGTCTTGTATTTCATTATCATTTTCACATCGAGTCGGTTTTTATTAAAATGTTACTCCGGTCATACAAATTCTATATGCATACTATTTCCCTACCGAATCCACATTCCAAACACGCGCCAAATCACACACAAGCATTGCTCTATCAACATCATAAATTGAATAAATCAATACACCTTGAATATTATTACATCAGAATAAATATCCACCGAACGATATACCAAGATTATAGAGATATTCGCAAACGCTATGTTTTCAGTATTCGTAAGATCGAAACACAGATGTGGAATTTTAAGATGTCGCAATACACGCTTCACGTGTCGAACATAAGTTTAATTCACTTACTTCAACGATGTCAAATAAAGACAGGCTACCAGATTTTTGCATCGTAATTTATATCGGACGCATCACATGAAACGGATTATTTTTTTAACATTTCGTCCACAGTATCAGCAATGATCGGATTTGCTTAGATTCCCCCTCAGAACATCGGCATCGCTATTTCCGAAGGGTAGTTTCGTGCGATCCGTACGATGCGAATCAATGTACGCACTTGTATCAATTCATATATAAAGAATTTTACGATCCGTTTATGCGATGTGTCCGATACGTACGATGCGAATACATAAGTCTGCCTTCAGTCGCGTTTCTTAGTATTTTTACTCTATTGCTATGTAGTTTTTCAAAATATATTTAACTTCAAATCGATTTGCAAGCAAACAATTTCATCACTTACGTCCTTCTCTATAACCTATGTACCTTTAACAACAATTAAAATAACAACCAATACTATGTCAGTCTAATACTATGCTTCATTATATAAATATATATCTATTTATTTGTTTGCACCATATCAAAATCTCTTTATCTTTGTTTATTGAAAAATAACATACGGACAGTACGTATGTGAGGCACATATGGTAGCTATTTTAATGTCTTGTTCAAGATAAGATTATAGAAACTGGACGTAGATCTTTATTTTGATGCGAAAATGGATATCAAAAATCTAAAACGCTTATTTGTATTCCAGTTCATTTTAAATATCTTGTTCACATAAAAATATATTTATTTATTTTTCGTTTTCAATTTCCACACGTTTGAAGGTACATTCTTGCGTCATCTATTAGATTGATATCTGTGGATCCAACGTATTCGACGTTTGGCAAGGAATATGATGATAATTCCCGCTCGAATGTCTAGCCTTGCCCGTTCTTACTGTAGAATTGGGTTGATAAAACATTGTAGAATTTCGATTCTCTGAAATTTTATTGTATGATTCGAATATGGTTTAAATTGATTTTAATTTGATTTGAGTCTTAAAATAAAAAAGTAGTTGATATCCTATTTGTAAAAAAATGTTTTTTTAGTTCTGCATTAGGTTATTAAAAAACTGTCTATATTTTTTTTCTCATATTCACTAATTGCAAAATTAAAATCATATGAAATATAAGTAAATTTGAATCCTTAAAGTAATTTATCGTGCCAGAATTAAACAAGCCTTTCAAGAGTTTTTTCCACAATATTTATTAGTTTTTTTAACGTCTCATCTAACACTCTCCCTATACGATACCTCTTCGAAGAATCGATGATACCGATCAAAACTTACAATCGATAAGAATCGATTTCACCTCACACCCAACAACACAACTGGCTTTATAAGCATTCCTTTTTCAAATTCTGGAATTAATCCAAGATCAGGTAAACGATAAATAACACTCGTAATATTTTAAATCAAATCTTTGGTATTGAATTCCGATTGTTCTATTCTGATTATCGATTGCAATCGCTTTTGATGTCTAATAAAAAGTATTATTTACTTCACGCAAGGTTTGGCAAGACGTCAGAAGTCTAGTAACAAATGTTATCTTTATTGTGTTGAACGATTATTGATTCGCCTTTGATGTGAATGGTTTGGAATATGCAATGTGCATTCATGAGATTTATTTTTTATTTCAATAGTAGTGTTTAAATTGTTATTAACTGCATACTGCAATATGTCACAGATGTCCTAGCAGATGTTATTCTGTCTTAATTATATAGTATTCAGAAACATTGGACGGCCTATTTGGCGGAAAAGCCGACTGTGAAACGAGAGACTGCTAGTTCGATCTTCGCAGCGAGACAAATGTTTATTAGGCCCACAAGTATTTGTCTCGCGTCTTGATGTTTGTGAGACCGAAAAGACTCTCGTAGTTTCTCATATACACGTCAGAAGACTTAATTAATCTTAATGTGGGCTCAGGATTATGTATGTGATTGCTGATTATATTTATTCATTTATAAGAGATATAGATACTCCATTCAATTATTATTATAGAGAATATTCAAAACATCCGCAAGTTTGCTTTGTAAAGAATAAAGAAAATTTTATTAATAAAAAAAACAACTTACTTCATTTGACAATGTCGTAGAAGAAATAAAGGGTATAATATTTATCTAAGAAACAAAAAAGTAGTAAGTACACTGACAAAGAAATATTAAAATTATGCTCCATAAATTCTTACTAATCAGTATTTTATTACAAAATGTCGAGAAAGATAGAACTATTTTAAAATAAGAACTAAAAACCCTTAAGGATGACGATGATTGGCCGTTCGAAAGTACAGTCGAACACTCCAACAGAAACTAATATAAATCAACTGCAAAGGGTTCGAGAGTAAAAACAAGTTTGCTCTCTCGAACATACTCCACAAACTTGCGTTACACAACTCGAATGTTGCCAATAAATATAACAACGTTCTTACTTGACCTGAAAGCGCGGATCTTTTGTTACCTGCCGGCCATTTTCCAAAATGGCGGCTGAAGTTAAAAATGGCCGCGGAGATGTTGGCACCGGATGTGACGGATGTAGGAAATCCTCGCGGATCGTTTGTGATGTCATCTGTGGGATGCTGTGATTAACTTGTTTTGTACGGAAGAATGAATAAAGCATAAAGGGTAATTGGCGCCCAACGTGGTTCCTTTTTGCGGGCCATTTAATTTTCTTGGGCACTTTGTATACGATATTCCTAGTTTGATTGCTTATCTTTAAGAACATTTTTAGGAACTGTGATTTAAAAAATCTTGCTAACAAATCGTGCTAGTTTAATAATCATTCTAGCAAATAGATCTGGCAACTTTTTGAAAACAGGAGTCTAGTGGCTGGAGAAAAATAAGATTTTGAATCACCAATCAAATAAAATATCCAGAATAAATGCAACACACCTTAATTTGGATGCCAGTAAGTCTGATTTTAAAATTGTTTTTAAATAAAAGTAGCTATGTTCCCTTTTATGCATACAGGACTGTAGAATCAAGATAAAAAATATTTTATTAGTAACAGACCAAATAATATACAAATAGCTATAATGCCTTATTTGCATACAGAACTGTAAAATAAATATAAAAATCATTTTTTTAGTTACTAACTGACAATAAAACTTAAAAACACGATTCCCAACACAGCCATTCTTTGAAATTGACCCGAAAACCTAAAACACTACTACCCTAAAATAAATCTATCACAATAGATTTAAACTCCACATTACATCACGTTACCCTCGCCCTGAGCTCCTAACGCACTCAGTTCGAAGCATATATTTTTGTTAAGCAGTTACTCGTTTCAAAGCGAGTGCCGGAGTGAATATTCCTCTACCCTCAGGCCATTACTATCGAGTTTTAGGTGCATCTGCTTGTGATGTTAGAATTCAGGAGGAAAATCGGGAGGGAAATCTTCGGTTTTCATTTTTGTGTTTTTTTTTGGTTATGTCTTAGTTTGGACTTGGTTTAAAATGATAATGATTATTGTTTTAGATATTCGCGATTTATTTCATAAGTATTTTATTATGATAGGATAAACAATAGTCTTATAGTGTATTTGATATAAAATTACGATTGCATAACAACATGCCCCAATTTCGTAAGGGTTTGTTTTTGATTATTATGCTGAGCCTTCTCTATATCATACCTCTTGTTTGAATATTCTTTATTTGTCTCTAAAAGTAGCAATCCCACATATCTGCTCAACACTTTAAGAAACTCCATAACAGTATAACTTCAAAAGAAATTCAGATTTTCCGACTGGTAAGGGAAATTGCATTGAAAATTTCGAGTCTTTTCCACTTAGAGTACATTGAACTTTTCCACAATCCAGGTAAAAGTGTCTAAATAAAAAATAACGTGTATACTGTATAGCCATCATTTCCTTTGTTTATAACATATTCACGAGCCCCGGTAGCCGGTCGGGTCGGTCGCGGCCCGAGGGAAAACAGCCCTTCATAATCATTAATTCTGCTCCATTAAAAATCCCATCGTAAAAATCGACGCGTCCTCGGGCCTGCATATCTCGGCGCAGTGGCGACTTTTTGTCGAGCGACTGTTTTGCTAATGTATAATTTTGAAAACGAATATTAAGTTACTTGGTTAATATAAATTACTGTTTTTTTATGACATAGTTCAGTGATCAGTCAATAGTATATGTGGTTCAAATGATGGTATATGCAATACTTTGGGATCAAAGATGAATTACTACTCGTTAAAATAAAAATTAAAAAGACATGGATATAGTTATGAGCGAGATAGTGAGATTTGGTACATCGGTAATCTCCGGCTTTTGTTGATGGCATTATAAACTTTTAAAAGTTGTTTTATGTACTGTCCATGTAAGTATATATTTTCAAAGAACAGATATAAAACAAAAGGAACATGTCTATTTGTAGGTATTTTATATTGTTTACACGTAACAGCCTTCCCCATTCCACACTTCAATAGTTTGTTCTGAGTTAAACTGGCGCACAACAAACAGTCGTCATAACAGCCTTACCTGTTCTATACCTCAAAAGTCGGTCTATTCTGAGTCAAATCGACGCACAACAGTCGCCCGACAAACAGTCGTACGCACGCGCAAGGCTCAAGTCTTAATGGACGGAAGGCCGGCCGCATGAGCCGTGAGAGAGGAAATTGCTATCCGCGACGCTCTCCCGCCATCGTTATTGTATGAAAATCGTCGATAGTCACACGACTAATGGTCGCCTTTTGGATATAGTTTGTTTTTGTTATTTTGTTGTTATTTTATAGTTATTTCGCAAATTTTATATAAACCAATTAACGTTGTTATTGTATAAAATTCAATTTGTCTTCTTCATTCTGTTTGTCTGTTGATTATGTTTTGAATTATGTTTTGAATGCGTTTATTTTCAATTACATTTTTGTTTTTTGTTATTCACATTTCTCTTTATTTATCTTGAGTTTAATTTGATGTTGTACAATTTAATTTAATTTATTTATTATAAATGTTGTGTACACCTTTAATTGATATGTATATCAGTAGATTGTCCTAGATTGTAGTATTAGAAAATGTTTAATATACATGTCGTTGGTGTGCCTATTTCAATAAAATAAAAAATAAAAATTTATATTCAGTATGTGGTTGGTAGGTATTTGGGGAAGGGTCATGTTAAACTGGAAGTTTGTACTGGGTTATAATAAATATAACCCAACAGTCACATACACAGTCCTGACCCCACACTAAGAAATTAACTCACCACTACTTACTTATTCTACTACTGTTAAGATATTTGCGTATTGTAATGGAAAATAGATATTAATGCAGGACAATTGTTTACATACATGCAAATACGTTTAAACCAAAGAAAATGTAGGTCCATGATGTGATAATTAGAGAGTGCTTTGAAATACTTTTTACTGGTGGTAGGTCTCTAATATGTGAGAGGCCGTCTGGGTAGGTACCACCGCAATGTCTATTTCTCCCGTGAAACAACACTTCGTAAATGCACTGATGTGTTTCGGATTGAAGGACATTGTAGCCAGAGTAACTACTGGACATATTGAGACTTAACATCTTATGTCTCAGGATGGCGAGCGCAGTGGAATGTTGCTACTGTTTATGAGCGGTCGTATCGCTTACCATCAGGCGAACGGCATGCTCGTCTCGTCATTCATTGCAATAAAAAAAAGCATCCAAATCGAACTAAGCGCTCTAATGATCATCCTTATAATCCTCCAGTTGAAGCATAGACGCAAATATATCGGTTAAGACTTGAAGTGGCGAGCAAATATTACGATCTCCGCACCGCTCCGGTTGAGACAAACAAACTCCGCTGCCAACTGATACATATAGGTGTGGGGTTAGGTCCGGCATTGTGGTTGCAAAAATATCCAATTTTTTGGATTATCTTTTTTTTTCTTTAGACTTGGCATATATATTTGGGTTATGTATATTTTTTGATGATTAGAATTAATAATAAATAAATACACCCAACAGTCACATAGTCTAGACCCCACATTAAGACCAATTAAGTCATGTATCGTGGGTATCGGGAACTGCGAGAGACTTTTTGGTCTCACAAACACCCAGACCCGAGACAAATACTTTTGTACTTCACAAACATTTCTCTCGGTGCGGGCATCGAACACGCGGCCTCTCGTTTCACAGACGGCGTACCTAACCTAACCAACTACGCCACGCTGGCTGTGAAATTGCACCAGCAATACAAGTAAAGTTTTTACCGACGTAAACAAAGTAACATCGGTGCACTAGATATGAATAGGCTGAAGTCGAAACGCGACATATTCAAATGATACTTGTATCTATATCAGCCCATATACAGGGTATATCAAGACTGCTACCGAAAACGAAGCTGGGTGGTAGTTTTAGTGACTTCAGACACAATGCAACCAAATTTTGTGCAAAAATTTGTGACGATTTTTTTTGTAATTTTTTTTTTCTATCGACCTATTAGGGTGGTAAATACATAGATTTTTCTTAAATAATAGTGTACATCGTTTTATTTTTAAAGACGCTATGGTATGCAAGGCCTTAAATTATTATTTTAGCAAAAACTATGGATTTACCACCCAAACTCGACGATATTTAAAAAATAATAAAAAAAATTGTCGCTTTTCTTAGCGAAATTTTTAGTTGCACTACAAACATACGACATAGCCCAGCAGATTAGTAAGTTGAAGTGGCAACGGGCGGGGCACATAGCGCGGAGAACTGCTGGCCGGTGGAGCCAAAAAGTTCTCGAATGGAGGCCACGTAACAGAAAGCGCAGCATAGGACGTCCACCCACAAGGTGGTCAGACGACCTGGTGTTGGTCGCGGGACGTCGCTGGACGCAGGTTGCCTCCAACACCTCACTGTGGAAATCATTGAAAGAGGCCTATATTCAGCAGTGGACTTCATTGGCTGATGGATGGATGGATGGAAAAAATATTACTTCACGGAACAACTTTTTAAGATTATCACCACATTATACATCTCCCGCGTCTTTCAAACAGTATCAAAAGCATTTCTAGAGTGAACCGCACGAACACATTCATAAGATATTAATGAACTCCGCAGTTGAACATCAAGACCCTTTTGATGGAGCAACCGTTTTGAAATTCTAGTATGAAGTATAGGCTGCTTGGAGGCTGGGGGGTAGCTTTATAAAAAGATGCGAACTTCGAATGTTCGGACGCCGTACGTAAAACTTCACTAATGTGCCTAGATACTCCACAAAATGTTGGATTCCTCTATCGTACGTCGCAACCATAGACTAAGTTCGAAGAAAATGATAAGTATAATATAGAATTTTATTGATTTTTGTAATTCGAACATGTAAGCAAGAATCCAAAGCACGCATTTTAATACCTAGCATTGAAGCTCGGCGAGTCTCCAGGAAAATCTAACTTTCCTTTGAAATACATTAAACACTTTCGAAAACTCACACCTTTTTCCCAGATGGGGTAGGCAGAGGTGCTATCAGAGCCTATACCTATATCGCGCACAAATTCCTGACTCTGAGTTGATAATGAATAAAAATCCAATTGCGCTTTGTCCGGGATTCGAACCAGGGACTTCAGCTTTGTAACCGTACCGTAGTACATCTACGCCACCGAAGCAGTAAATAAATCAATCTTATAAACCATAGCAAAACCAAACAACACATTAATTCCACTGCGCTCGCCATCCTGAGACATAAGATGTTAAGTCTTAATATGTCCAATAGTCCTTCTGGCTACAATATAAAGTAATAGGTGAAAATATTTTGTCCACTTCTCTACGTAGCAAAGCAGAAGGCGAAATAACTGACGTGTAAATCTTGTACTTATAAGATTGACAGCCTCCGTGGCGCAGTTGGTTATCCTTCGGCTTTGAAACGAGAAGCTTGTACGATTCCCGCACCGAGACTTATGTCTGTGTCCACCGTAAATAACTGTCTCTTCAGGGTGTAGTGTGACCAAAATGTCTTCTGTATCTGATACCTACGACACAAGACTTAGTATGCTAAGAAACGGAATAGTTTGTCCATACATAATAATTTGCCTACAATAGTTATAAATTAAATTATTAGTCATTGTATCTTCTTTTATTTTTAAATGTATTAATTTTATGTTTATGTGATACTGCTATTCTTATTTTGTTTCTATTTATATGTGCTACAAATAGCACATCGCACACGCATTAAATAAACTTTTCTTTCTTTCTTGGAGTTAGTATTATTTGTGCGACTATTCGGTGCATTTATTAGAGCTCTCCCCCCCGAAGAGGTAGGTGGAGGTGACAGCAACATAGATTATTTAAATAAAATTATAATAAGCTTTTAAATCAGTTTATCTCTCTCAATTAATTAATAAAATTAAGCTTTAATTTCAAATACTAATATTTGTCTCATGTTAGAAGAAACTTTAATACTGTTTTGAGATAAATGTTTTTAATAGTACATTTTTGTACACAAAATAATACAAAAAAAATCATAATAATAAAATACCCTATTATATTATGTTCTGTATTTCAACTCGCAACTACCAATACAACAGATTTTAGTTTTCCGTACTAAGCTATTACCCATTGTATAAAAAGCTGAAAAATATCTAAATCTAGAAAGTCCTAAAAACTTATACTAAATAACAGACAAACGCAAACTGCAACACATCGTTCCATTGTCTCTGTAATTCCGAAAAGTTGGCACCACTGATCCCTACAAGCTTCGAATGTTGGTATCCCTGCCAAATGGCGTCGTTTCACCTGTCAACTAAAAATTGTTTTATATATGTTAATCATTCTTTGCAATTTAACAATTCAATTTGTGATACGGAAGTTTTTGGTAAGAATGAATAACATGGAAATGTAGATTGGAAATACAATTTATTGGCGTTATGTTACTGTAAGAGTTTGAAATGGTTTATTTAAACTTGGCAACCCTGTACGTTTTTGAACGTTTCTCTATCTACTAGATCATGAAAAGATTAATGATAGTTGATAGATAGAGTATAAAAAATAGATTTTAAGCTTAGAACATAAGAGAATAAATTATGATAGTAAAAATTGGATCCATCCTGTAAAACAAATAAATAAATAAAGTGGTATATACGAGTATATGGCGAAAAGCACCCCCCCATCCCTCCATACCACATTGTGTGACGCAACACAAAAGGCGACACATTGATGTCCTGGTAACATCTCTGCATACCCCTTCTAGGATAAAGACGTAATTTTAGTATCTATTATGTTATGCATGAACCTGAAAACTTGGTGGCTTATAATCTGCCTACTCAGTGGATCACACGTGTAGATTCTGTATCAGCCCATATACGTGCCACTGGCCTCCTCTACAATCGAAAGTACGATTGGTTAGGCCATATAGTCCACCACGCTGGCCTAATGCGGGATGGCGGACTTACGCTATGGTATGCAGGTTTCCTCACGATGTTTTCCTTCACCGTTTTAGTGCGTGGTGATTGACTATTAATACACACATGACTCCGAAAAGTCAGAGTTGTGCCCTGGGATTCGAACCCGCGACCACCGTGAACATGTTGGCAGTCGCGTCTAGTCCGTTTACCAACAAGCCACCACGCACAGATTACATAAGTCATAAAAATATTCAGAAACCATTTTCCAATCCATTCAATATGAACAAAGATGATATGTCTAGTTTCGTTTCGTGTTGAAAATCTCCAAATAACGATATCAACAATTTAGCCAGAGTAACTACTAGACACATTGAGATTTGTCTTATGTCTCAGGATGGTGAACGCAGTAGAATGTCAAGTATTGCTTTGTATATCATGGTGTTTGGTTTTACTATCGTCCATGGGCGGTCGTATCGTTTACCACCAGGCCAATGGCATGCTCCTGTCGCAATGAAGAAAATTGACATTTAATGAATTATATTTCCATTATACTCAAAAAGATATTTCATTTCGTAAATTTCATTATCTCTTATCCTTGAATCTACCGAGAGTCCCGAAACTTTTATAATAACATTCCCTTCTCATGCTAATATATCAAGGATAAAAATAGATTTCGCTGGATTCATTTTATCAACTCAATGTTATCTTTTCATCCTTAATTCCGGTACGTAGGGCTGTCGCAATATTGATAACGACCGGAAACTTTTTTATGACCGGAATATTATTATGAATTAGTAGAGTGATATTAAAATTTAATTTGTAATTTAAAAGAGTAATGATATAAATTAATAAAGTGGTGAATATATACTAAAGTTTTTGTTTAAGAGCGTTTATGTATTCTGATGAGTTGCAAATTACCTAAACCCAATCCCTGACAAAATAAAGAATGAAAAATAAAAACTTTAATAGGCAGCGTTTTTACCATATATTTTTATTTTTCCATAGCATTCTGTGGCCATCATTTAATTACATAAATAATATGTGTTCTTGGTATAAATAAGTTATTTTGCAAACAAATATCACATTCTTACAGTTTTCGGAAAGATACACGATAAATAAATAAAACCAACTGAACTCATACATACATAAACTCACGCCTTTTTCCCAGAAGAGGTAGGCAGAGGTGCAACCAGGACATCCACATATCGCCTTGAATTTACCGTCCCACGATGTGATAGGGCTGAGCCTATCACCGGAATAAGAACAAAAATCAACCAGAATAAAATCCCGGTAAACCGGAACCGCGTGATACCCCTGATCCTGTAGCGGGTTTATCTCGCCCTGTCAACGCTTTTTTATTAGCTTTTGATATGCAAATGAGCTTTCAATTATTCCGTACACAAAAGCTCCTTGCCGCCCGGTACAAATAAACTTTCTTGCCGTGGAAAGGTTTTTCTCTCGCGGTGTTGAAATTATTTTTGGTGGCTCACGGTTGTGTATTTTAGGATATATTGTATTAGTGACTAAAATATAACTTTTTGATGCACTGGTTGAAAGATAAAATGTATAGTCTAGTACGACAGTACTGGCTTTGGTCAAAATTGTACAGTAATGTCTTAAAAACTTACTTACATACACGTACGACTTTAAAAAATATATTTAAATCAGCCAACAAGTATACTTACTGAATTGATGTAATATAACGTAAACAAAGTTTTATATTAAATAATTTACATCAATCATCAAGACACATATAATTAGATAGCTCTTTTTTCCTTCTATTATCTCTAAACCCATGGTAGTCGGTAAGAGATTGCCTTAAACGATACGATCGCCATTTATGCTCTGATATTATTTAAATTGTGTTATTTGTTAGATTCGTAGGTGTACTAAAAATATATTAATAAATACACAGATTGCAACTAAATTAATAAAACGCAGCCACAAAGACAACGCAACACAATCGATGTAAATATTTTGGCGTAGTGGTGACGACACGTGGTACAGCCGCGCGGAATGTTAATATATACAATAATGTTTTGTGCCCGACTGTACCACGCTCAGATTGTGTCAAATACGATGTGGACACACAGACAGAGAATACACACAGCTAAGAATTGTTCGATATTAATATTTTTCATTATGTTTTTGGTAGAAAGTGTGTTTGATTGTATGGTTAAAAAGAGATGCCATTAGGTGCATTCTTGTCAACAGATCATATGATTTCAAGACTATGTTGCATAAACTAACTTTGCCAATACCTTTGCCTTTGAAAATGTCATCGCCTTGCATATGAGACGTATGTAATCTTGCTAATGTATCAAATCAAATCAAATCAAATCAAAATATTCTTTATTCAAATAGTCTTTCACAAGATCTTTTGAATCGTCCTTTTCTGCTACCACCGCTTCGGAACGTGTTCTGGCTGTGAAGAAGAAGCGGCGCAAGAAACTCCCTCAGCAACACGAACTGTCTTCTTTTTTTCTGTCTTTTTCTTTTTTTTTTTTTTTATATCGCCATTTACAATTAAAATGATTCATGTCACAAGTTACAATAATATCAGTTTGATTCAAAACATGATAAATTTATTCCCAAGCAGTTTTATCTTCCACATAATCTGAAATTCTATAGTATGCCTTTTTACACAGCTTAGCTTTTATTACTTTTTAAACTTATTAATTGGAAGTTCTCTTAAACTGTTGGGAAGCTTGTTAAAGAAGCGTACACTTTGACCCATAAAAGAATTATTTATCTTGTGGAGACGAGTAACGTGTGAGGCAAGATTATGTTTGTTCCTAGTGTTCTTACTATGCATGTCACAATTACGCTTAAATTGAGTTATATTTTTACGAACATATAATAAATTTTCATAAATATATTGAGATGCAACAGTAAGAATATCTACTTCTTTAAACTTTTCTCTCAATGAAACTCTTGGACCAAGTTGATAAATGGCCCTAACAGCTCTTTTTTGTAAAATAAAAATACTATTTATATCCGCAGCACTGTATGGGATTGACAGTTTCACGGTCAAAGATATTGACGAAGTTAGTTTGTGCTACTGAGCCCAAGTGATCACTGCCGCCCATCAACGCTTGGATACTTGATGTGTTGCCGGCCCATTAAATCGGGAGGGGAGGGGGAAGAAAAAAGGGTGGGAATAGGGGGAGGGGTATTAGGCATCCGGAAATCTCTCTCACCGAACTAAACGTGATAGCAAAGCTGTTGCTTCCCATCCTGTAAGATAGTGGTACCACCTCAGACGGGCCTGGCCATTCATACTAAGTCATGACTGTCTACAGCGTGCCTCCATTTTGAAAACTACATTGTCACCATATCGACCCAATATATAAAATTGTTGCCCATTCACGTCGTCCGTGCGTCATATAAGTTAGTATTCATAGAGTTCGGGGCGAGCGAGCGGCAAACTACCCTCAATATTTTATTCAATTATATGTAAAGAAATACCGCGTCTTGTGTGTTTTTCTATCTATCCAAGTTACGAACTCTTACATGAATATTGTTCTTTATTATTAGCCGATATTGGTTTATCAACTGGAAAACTCCAATATTAAATAATATAAGGTTTCATTAGATATAGTGCTGAGAGGTTTTACTGATTAATAATAAATAAGGATTTAGAATCGAATAATTATTCAATAAGTATTTCAGTGATAAATTGCTGAGTTTGGGCCACTTGGAAGAGGTCGATGTGGTATCATTCGTGGCAAAATAAGTGGTGGACTTCCTTAAGTTGATGATAATAATACCAGATTAATTAAGAATTGCTTACTTTAGTAAAGACTGGATGTAGGCGACTTTCGACAGGTCGACGCGGAAATCTTCCGTGGCCGTCAAAATATCGTATCTTATATGTGAGTGTTGTGTGTCTCATAAGTTCAATATAGCCAGAGAAACTATTTAACATATTGAGTTTTAACATCTTATGTATCAGGATGGCGAGTGCAGGGGAAAACCAAGGATTGACTTGTAATTTAAGGTGTTTGGTTTTGGCACTGTTCATGAGCTGTCGTATCACTTACCATCAGGTGAACGGCTTGTCTCGCCATTCATTACAATAAAAAAAAGATAAATTAGGTAAAAATATGTCCCTAATTTAAAAGGACGGCGACCTAAAACTCCACAGCGAAAGTTAAAAGTGGCGAGTAATTATTCTAAGCTATGTATAATCACATTAGCAAGTACTCTGAGATGTCTACGCGCAAAGAATTTCATTAAAAACTCTCCGGCGTGCCTTGTTTGAAAATTAGTAATGTTTTGTTCACACTAGGAGAGTTAATGAGACAGTAAAACGTGACTGTTAGCGACTACCTCGTCCACATAACATTCACGGCAACTCGCGTCAGTCAGAAACAACAGCAAACAATTCACACCGAGAACTGAAACTCGACGAGTCTTTTTAGAAATTTCAGATTTATTCTGTGCAACGGGCTGTTGTTTTAACACAAGGGGCATTAATTAATTACTTCTTTCATACATCCTCGTTTAACCACTATTTTTGAGAATCTCAACGTATAAGCTGTGTGTTTATGGGATCACTTACCATTCTCTTATACAGCCACAGCAAGGCCACTGCTATACCGGGTATATCAAGACTGCTACCGAAAACGAAGCCGGGTGATAGTTTAAGCGACTTCAGACACAATGCAAAAGAAAAAGTTGCAAAAAAAAGCGACAATTTTTTTTTGTTAATTTTTTTTCTATGGCCATATTTGGGTGGTAAATACATATTTTCCTAAAATAATAGTGTATATCCTTTTATTTATAAATACTCTAAGGTATAAAAGAGTTTAAATTATTATTTTAGCAAAAACTATGGATTTACCACCCAAAATTGACGATATTTAAAAAATCATAAAAAATAATTGTCGCGTTTCTATGCGAAATTTTTAATTGCATTGTGTTTGTAGCCACTAAAACTACCACCCGGCTTCGTTTTCGGTAGCAGTCTTGAGATACCCGGTATAAGCATGTCTGAATGATACCCGTATCAACTTTATTAACGAAGGCAAATGTGAAGGTATCAATCAAACATGTCTGGTCATCAATGTACTTTTATTAAATATTTTATAAAACTTTTATTTAAAATTAGGTTCCTGATTATTGAGGATCGTGACTCTAAATTATCTTTTTTATTTCTCTACATCGGCTCCGGTCTTCTGCCTAATGTATTAATGGGGATCTTCAGCGCATGAGTACCTGATCCCCCCATCGTTTGGTGGTTTATCCTTGTGGTCTTCATCCATCCTTCAAATGGTCTTATAAACACTTTCAATTCTACCCTTAGTTATGACGTAGTCGCGTGCTTACAAGTGGCCGATAATGGGCATATCCAGTACAATACAACTTGCATGGTGTGAACGAGTCATAATCGTGCAAGTGAGAAAAAATATACATACAAAGTATACATCTTGTCAGTGTAATGAACAAGGGTGCCTCATTAAAACTTATAATGGGACAATCCCTTTGTAACCCCACCTGCCGGCGTAACGTTGTTACGTATGGGGTGAAAGGGGATGTTTTTTTTTGCAAAAAAACAAAGGTTCGGGGGGGGGGTTGAGTTTCGATGTATTTTGGTGTAAAGGTGAATTTTTGAGGGTGGGAATTATATATTTTCTATAATTCACATGGATATTGTGAAACATAATTGGCGATCGAAAGACTAACAAATGGATATTAATATTATCTAGGATTGTTTTTTTTTTTCATCACATAAACATGCTGTTAAATGATAAATGGTGAAAAACCCACGCCTTAATGTTAGAAGAGTACAGAAATATTTTACACATATATTTTCTCCGAACCAATTTCCGTCTCATAATTACAAAAAGAGACGACACGACCTCCATTTTTTTTATTCGAACCCATTACCTCGCCATTCGCAGAGCATCCTCACTGCCACTAAACCAATGCGGCTGTCCCACATTACATTTCCACCAGAAAATTCTTTTGAGCGCGACAATTTCGTACAAGGAAAAAAGCATCCACATAAATAGCTTAAGTGCAAAATTTCGTGTCATTTGTATACGCGGCATGTTACGGAATTCTGGAATATTCATGAAAACGAGAGAAATAAAATGCTTTTCTTGTTATATATTTTTATTATTTGGAAAGGCACTATTTTGTTTCGGAAATTTGGCTACTTGTTGAGCGAAAACTTTCGTATAAATAAACATAGACACCATGGTTGTCTATAGGATATTGTTTTAAGCGATAAGACCATTTCTAATTTCTTATTTTTTGTTCTTGTTTTTGTATATTGTTATTTTTTTTGTGTATGTACCATATAGATTAAAATAAATAGATTTTACTTTATAGATTAAAGATAAATAAACGCCCGCCCATTGCATAGCGCGGGCCTCCTCTACAATTGAGAGTACGATTGAGACGGCTTAGACCATGTAGTCCAACACGCTGGCTTAGTGCAGGTTGGCGGATATTACATACCATATTTTTTTTTTACAAATCACTATAGTATAGTAGTTTTCCTCACGATGTTTTCCTTCACCTTTATAGTGCTTTGATTGACAATATAATCATGACTATTACGAAAATAAAATTGAAAAGAGTATAATTTATTATATTAACCCACCTACAAGATTTCCAAGCATTACAATCCGACATTTCTGTAATAAATTCGATAGATTCCTTGCGACACGATATTAAATTATCTGTCCGAGGCAGGTATCGTTAAGGCGACCTTCGTCAAATGCGAACGAGTTTTATACCCTTAACTTCTAACACGATACCTCTGACCTTTGAACGATATCAAGGTTGGGTAATTCTTTGTAATTTAAGATTGGTATAGGTACGAACACTCCCATTCACATGGTTGTCTGTAAGATATTGCTGTTGAGCGATAAGACGGCCATTTGTACTCTTTGTTATTATTATTTCTGTTGAGCTATGTTGTTGTTAAGTTTGTGTACAATAAAGATTTAAATAAATAAATAACGCTGTACTTTTTTTTTTAGAGTAATGAATGGCGAGACGAGCATGCCGTTCGCCTGATGGTAAGCGATACGAGCGCTCATAAACAGTGGCAAAACCAAATACCTTGAATTACAAAGCAACGCTTAACATTCCACTGCGCTCGCCATCCTGAGACATAAGATGCTAAGTCTCAATATGTCCGGTAGTTACTCTGGCTATAATGTCCTTCAATCCGAAATACAACAGTACATTTACACTGCGGTTTGGCGGGAGAAATAGGCATATAATTATAGAAGGTGAAAAAACATTACTTAATAATAATTCGTGATTCAGTCAATTTACGTCCCATTGCAGGGCACGGGCCTCCTCTACAACCGAAAATACGATATGACGGCCATTATACTATTAGTCTATCTGGCCTAACCCCTCTCAATCGTATTTTCTTTGTAGAGGAAACTTAAGCCCTGCAGTGAGACGTATATGGGCTGATACTTTATTCTAATGGCTAGAAGAAAACATTCTTCTCAAAAATACACAATTTCATAGAAAGTTGATTATCTAGTATCCGATCCTAAGATATTGCGAACCCTTTTTGAAGGATGCGTAGTAAAAATATTGATGAGTCGTCCGCTATAAACTTGGCAATAAGGAAAGTGGACTTACATTTTATGTACATGTTTGAATGATGTTCATTATCCCACAGGAACACTCATTTTTCGACTAGAAAATCGTCTAGGGTGATAAGACCGTCAACTGTACTAACTCTTTTATTTTATTTGTAAAATAGTTATAGTGATAAATAAATAAATAATAATAACAAATAATAATAATAACACGCAACAGTCACATACATAGTCCTGACCCCACACTAAGATCGAGTCTTGTGTCGTACCTATAACTACGAGAGTCTTTTCGGTCTCACAAGCACCCAGACCGGAAACAAATACCTGAAGTTCACACAAATATTTCCGTCGGTGCGGAATCGAACCCGCGGCCTCTTGTTTCACAGCCGGCGTCTTATCAACTGCGTCAAGAAGGTTGGCGTGATTGACTATACACATTGGCTTAGCCGTTCATTCATAATTTCGATTGTAGAGGAGGCCCGTATCCTGCATTGGGCCGTATATGGACTGTTACAGTTAATTTATAAGTAACTTTAGTAGCAATTCTGCCTACCGTAATAAATTTGTGAGCTCATATACCAATTTCCATAACAAATCACACAATTTTTGTGACAATTTTTACGTCCATCAATCACAAATTCACTAGACTGTTGCCGAAATGCGAGACAAATACCATCTGATATGTATGTCGGAACAATAAATTCTTACGTCTCGGATAACTATTTTTATACGTATGGTACGGTGACCTAATAAAATTCACGTTATTCGATATACAACCTTGTCATTGGTATTGATGTAAGATGCTTCGAGACGGAGGCACATTCAGCTTGTTCTAGCTACAATGTATGGTGGCCATTTTGGTAGATTTCGATAAATAAACATAAAATAATAACATTGCACAATAGTGGGAACCGACCGAAATATTGGGATTTATTAAACTCAATTTATGCAATTGTAGTTTTATTTTTAAAAGTATTTTAACAATTTTGTACTATTGTATAATTTTAGATATTTATTAGATTATTAGGTAATGAGAAATGTACTATGGGTGTATGTAAAATATGTATATTTGGAAATATAAATGTCGAATGTCGCTTGATTGTGAATAATATAATTTGCTTACATTGTAACGGATTAATTAATGGATTACATAAGGCTTTCGCAATTATTCGCTGCTTTGGCGAAAAAGAGTATACTGATTCTTCGTTCTGGGTGACTTCGCTACTTTCGGCCGTAGTAATTATAACATAAACATATTCATATAAAAATATTTTTTTGTAAATTTACAACAAATTATTAATGAACTGCTCTGATTAAACCAACTTGTAAATGTTGTAATAATTCCTACATTGTAAACTGGTTTTGAAAAGAGCAACACTAGAGTTTCTTACCCGTTCTTCTCTAGTGAAAACCGCTTTCCGAACCGGGTGGTAGATAAAAAATGACTGAATCTAAATGATGTTGAACATTTTAATGGATTCAATAAATTATTTTCATTTTCATTTTCATTTCATTAAAAGGTATTCAAATCCTGTGATGTTGTAAATTGAAATTAAATTTTCTGATAATGTTTTTTCTGATGAGAAATATATTTTAAAAATTGGAATACAAATAAAAAAGTTCTCAATGTGCCTCCCACACAATGACATAGAAATATAATATAGATTGCGATCCGTCGTCGTAGTGTAGGCTTACGTTGACTCCGGACAGATATTGATTGGCGTCGAGAGGAGGAAATAAGGAAAAATTATTATCCATACCGATTCTAAGAGTCCTTTAGAAGAGTAATATTGCTGTCAACTATGTATGTCTGTTCGAGGTAATGGATTTAAGTGACAGATCGTGAGGATTGGTTATTGATTTACATTTGAGGGTTGTAAATACTTTAATAATAACAATGTTAATAGCCTTTTTTATGAGATTTTGCCAAAGTCAACAACTTACTAAGAATTCGAACCGAACTCTGGAGGTCGATAAGTCTCACAAGGACACTAGCCTGTCTTTAACCTGCATCGAAATTAATTGAAATAAAACATACAAACTTGCCGAGCTTCAGTACTCAGTTACTTCAATGCTCGCCATCAGCCATGACTTCTCAGTCATGGCTGATGAAAATAGCAGTGCTTTTGCCCACTGCTGAATATTAAACTCCCCTACAATCGAGAAAAGTTAGAGCATAATCCACCACAATGACCTAATGCGGGTTGGCGTACTCCACCTATCACAAAAAATCTAGTAAATATCTCTACAGTATTCAGGTTTCCTCAAATTTTCTTCTTCACCGTTAAAGTGCGTAGTAATCGATTGACACCAAACAACCGTACAAAATAAAGTAAATCGCTTAACGTCATTTCGTGAACGTCATTCCAAACAAGTCCATTCGAGCAAGAACACTCGTCGATAAAGAAACTTTGACCGAAAGCCGCCGCGGCACTCCCAGTCAATCCCGATCCCGAACTCACTGTATCGACACAACTCCAATGCAAAGGCGATATCGCGAGGCAAGAGTTCTCAAAGTTAAATACTTGAGGCACCCCAGTTGGTCGTAAGGAGCATGCGATAAATTGACGTGGAATACAGGAATCAAATGGACACTAAATTAAATTTAATTACTTTTTGACGGTTAAACGTGGTTGTTAGACTTCGGCTTTGAAACAAGAGGCCTGGGTTCGATACCTGTACTAAAACAAAGAAATTGTGTGATCGACAAGTATTTGCTTTTCGGGTCTGGGTGATTGTTGGACCGAAAAATGTCTCGTAGTTTCTGATACTGCGAAACTAATTGTATCTTACGCATTCAGAGACGTTTAATGCCAATTATATTGTTCCTTAATACAGATTATTTTCGTTAAATCTACACTAAGTTATGATTTATTTACATAAATTGACAAAAATGTCCCCGAATACTGAAGTTCGTGTTTGAGCAGGACTATTTACGTGATTGTTGCATATATTTATTTATTTTTTACATCTGAAATTGGATTTTAAAGGTGTTTACTTTTCATATTCTAACAGAAGTCCTAAGAGCTACAAGTTTGAGAAACGCTGTCCGAAGGCAATAAAAGTTTGTTTTAAAGGGCGCCCCACATAGTTAATCGGATGTGGAGATCTTTTCGCTGTCGAACCGAATGGGGTGATATATCAGTGAATCCTTTTGGGGTATGTTTTTTATGTAGGAATGATAGGATTTCTTATATACGTTGGTAACATTGTATAGTGCGGTGTTTATAAAATTATTTGTTAGTATACAAAATAGAAGCAGTGTTATTAGTAAGGATGGGTTTGGTTAAGGTTATTTGAAAATATTCAGGTATAGATTTCAAATGTGAACTTACTTTACGCTTATTAACTTTATCTCTAATAAGGAACACACAAGACTAGAGAAATATTCCAAATCAACATAATGAAGCATGGTACAGTTAACATGTTTTTGCTGGTGGTAGGTCTCTCATATGTGAGAGGCCGCTTAGGTAGGTACCACCACAATGTCCTTTTCTCCCGTCAAACACCAGTGTGAATGCGCTGTTGTGTGTTTTCAAGTTATAAACTTTTGTATTTACAGTTGCTTCTAGATTTCATCATAAACCATTTAGTCGGTTACCTAAAATCGCTCTTATACTTCTCGATCATTTCCAAACAATCAGAAACTTTATCGATATTAATCAAATGAAATTCAAACTCATTCCATCTATAGGATATAAAAGATTTCACCCCATTGAAATTCGATTTCAAAGCCCCACCGCGGATATAAGCGTAGCTCCAGCCTCGCATATTTATCCGACATATCCGGCTGCGGATATCCGTCCGAGCGGCCCTAATCGACGCGTTACAATGCGCTTCGTAGAACGTTTGATAGACGGTTATCCGACACTATAGAATCCAGCTGCATGGGGTAACAAATTACCCCAGTGTTCTATGGAGTGGGGTACTATGAAACCCCAATTTGTAACTATGTTATATACTCGTACTAAAAAAGCATAACGCACGTCGCAACGTACATACCACTTAAGAATATATTGATTTAAAATATAAATCATGACTGCCTCGGTGGCGAAGTTGTACTTCGGTACGGTTAAAATGCTAAGGTCTCGGATTCAAATTATTTTTTTCTGGTTGGTGGTACATAATAGGCTATTGACTGTATAAAAAATATTGACTTATTTGTTTCCATCCGTGTAGATAATTTAATTTTAAAACATATTTCATTATCATACATTAAAAATATTGTATATTTTGGCTAAAAACCACAATTACAATTTAATTTATTTTGAGTTTGCGCCACGTGATCGTAAACGATTTTGATTGGCTATGACGTCATGCATTAGTATGAACTACTCACGTACAGGAAATGAATGGGATTGATAACGGCATAGATGCAAATTGAATATTAAAAATACCTTTAAAACGCGTTATTTGTCATTTATGCCCGTGAATTAATAATACTATTATCTCCAATGTAATAAAATATGAAGAAAGAAAAATAATTCTAATTTTTTTGACAAAAAATCATTCGTACGATTGATTGATTGATTGATCTATGGTTGATTTGAGAAGGAATGACATATGCGAACGAATCTGTGGAGCGGATGTTTGCAAACTGGACGCCACGTTGTCCGACAGAGCGTTTTGACAGTGTAATTATTCAGTGTATTTTGTAAATTTATTTTTAAATGATATAGATATAGTAATTAAAAATAACCTTTATTTGTAAGGTCTATAGACCCCATCATAATGTGGTATGGTTTCCAAAAACTAGTCAAACAGCCTATTGAAAAAAAATATCTAAAAGAGTGATAATTAGATACTTTAGTATGTGACAAGACTATATGTGACGGTCGGGATTATTGTTTATTTATTACAAGTTGAATTCTCTGCATAATATTTTCATACAACTTTTTTTATTATCCTTGTGATTTCCCCAAGGTGCGTTGATAATATAACTTGCTTAAACATTCCCTGTCTTGTGAGGTAAATTTTAATTCTCTTTTCATGTACACGATACAAAGTGTTTTGGTAATCCAATTGCGAATTTGTGAATTTATCGCGAATACTTTTGTATTTAGTTTCTTTTGAATATTTGATGTTGGTAATTGACAGTTTTTGGGATGAAAAATTTTTCTTCGGTCGCTGAAGTACGTACACAGTTCCACGCAAAAATTTAAGTCCCATTTGGTACTTGAAAAATCTATATGATTTGTAGGCTTTATGGCCACAGTACATTGGACTATATGGCCTAACCACTCCCAATCGTAGTCTCGATTATAGAGTAGGCCCGTGCCCTGCAGTGGGACGTATATCGGCTGATAGGAAAGAAGGCTTTTAATAAAATCATTACAGTTGTGATGAGTACTTAATTACAACTAGGATAATATTTATTTATTAATTTTTAAAAGCCAAAGACAATAAATTCACTTATATTGATAAATGCATTTAAACAATGTGTGATAATCATTTCAGTAACTGTTATTTTATTCAAGGCTTGTACTGTTGGGTGTGTTTATTTGGGTATAATTACAAATTATTTTATTCATAACATGCGTTTTTAATCTACAAACATTTGGAGAATACTATTTATGTCTTATTTTCTAATTATACCAATTATTATAAAGTCGTTAAATCAACTATTTTTATCTTAGTAATAATTTAAGTTATTTACATGTTTTCTTCGTAATAATTTGAATGCATTTATTTTTTGTCTAAGTTAAGTTATGGACTATCCAGAATTCTGCCATAACCTGATCACTACGCTGAAACAGATTTAATAGCACGAGATATCTCGTATTGTGTTATACGAGATATCCCGTAGTCAATGTGTGCCAAATATTTTTTATTGAAATTCGTGAATGAAAATATTTTTTTTTTGTTATATTATAAGATAGTATTTTATATGTTTATTCACGGATTTGACTAATCGTTGCATTTATTACAGCATTACTCCCTAGGTTTAGATGTTGAAATGTGCCATATTTTACGATTGCCCTATTTTGGGGTAAATTACAAAATGTTACCCCATTTTTTGGAAGATTTTTCTCTTGGTATTGAATTTTAGACTATTTTTGAATATAAAAAAGGCACATTTCAACAGATACATGTATGAATTTTACCTATATTTAGTTAGCTTTTACATTATAGATACAGCTAGCATCCACCACAGAAGTATATACCATTGACATGAACAGAGCACTACAGAAGGAAAGAGAGGTTTGCCACACTATATCCAGTTATGGACACTTATATTAAACCAACGATCGCGTCGCGCTCTGTTTGAAGAAACATCGAAGACCAAGAAATCATTATTTTCTAAAGAAGTTACTAGTGGTGAACCTTTGATTTCCTTGACATAATGTATACGGTATATAATCCATGCACATATAAAACTAATGACAAACACACTCTTTTGAAAAAAATGGCTATCGAAGACATATACGAAGAGAGAATATACAATAAAAAATTGATTAATGAAAGAGACAAAAAATGCACAGAACAGTTGCATAACAGAGACACAACAACACAAAGATAAAAACACGATATTACAATGTTTTGTGTATTGAAAACGATATTATTTTATTTATTTCTTTTCACCGTTTTTATTTAATTTTATATATTATTTTTTGTTTTTTTTTTTTTTTATTGTAGCTTTCTTTACGTAAATTAATGAAATTGGCATGCACCGTTGCACTACGCGTGGTGACAGAGATATAAATATTGAGATTAATGAGTTGGAAAAGGATGGTTATAAAGAGTGTGTTCGTCTTTTTATATGTGCAGGGAACTGGGACGGTGAGACAACAGACGTACGCAACACGCGTTGTGACTTTACGGTAAGTCTTGTATCGTACTGTTCGCGTTTATGTGCTCCTAGTACTTGTGTACATTGTGTATGGAAATAGCGATAGGAAAATATATTAGTGAACAACCATAGATACAGAAAATGGACTAAGAAATATACAAAATTAATGATTATATAGGAAAAGACATAGAGGCTTATTTAACTTTTTATGTTAATCGATGCAAACTTTGGATGTTATGATACAAAAAAGTTAGCTAGATATTGGATTTGGATGGAATATAAGTTAAACGATTAAAGGCACTGATTAAGAGGCACAAGTGTTTCGTATTTTGTTGGCCGGCATAATTGTATCAATAGGCGTGACATGACAATGCGCCAATTAATACTACATATACAGGGTATATCAAGACTGCTACCGAAAACGAAGCCGGGTGGTAGTTAAAGCGACTTCAGACACTATGCAATAGAAAAAGCTGCAAAAAAAAGCGACAATTTTTTTTTTGTTATTTTTTTCCTATGACCATATTTGGGTGGTAAATACATTTTTTCCTAAAATAATAGTGTATACCCTTTTATTTATAAATAATCAAAGGTATAAAAGTGTTTAAATTATAATTTTAGCAAAAACTATGGAATTACCACCCAAAAATGACGATATTTAAAAAATCATAAAAAATCATTGTCGCGCTTCTTTGCGAAATTTTTAGTTGCGTTGTATTTGTAGTCACTAAAACTACCACCCGGCTTCGTTTTCGGTAGCAGTCTTGAGATACCCGGTATTGGGATCGCAATGCATGTACTATCAGAAGAATTACAACAACTACATCGTGTCCATATTAGAGAAGAAATAAGTGTTAGTCGTGAGATCGCTTTATAATTCTCAGCTTAGTCGATTTTCTGTTTATATCTATGTTAATGATATTATCAGGATTTCCAAAACTTGTGTAAATGACAACATAAAAATAAACATTGAATGCCCAAATAAAACCAATAATATTCTTTAAACGAATGGTCATAAAAACACAACTTTTTAGTTATAACATTTTATGCATTCATTTACACAAGTCTTTTATCACCCATGTTTCATTAGACTAGTAAATAAACAATATTATATGTTTTTATAACATTTGTCTATTAAACTATTATAAGCAGCTATTCATGGAGCTGAAATTATATTCATTTTTTTCGCTACATTGGAAACACACAACAAAAAATATCTAACGAAGCAAATGTTATCTAAAAAAAAAACACTTTCAAATGGACCGAGTTATGCCAAAATGTACCAATGCGCGGGATGCAGGCCGCTTCCAACAGGTCATTGTGGAGATCATTGGGGGAGGCCTATGTTCAGCAGTGGACTTCCTGTGGCTGATATGATGATGATGATGAAAAACAGCCCATCCTATGTTCATATTCGACAGAAAAAAAGTATGTATGAACCAAGCCACACATATAGACTATGTTTAAAACAATTCTGCTATAATGATCCAAAAACATGTGGTGCACCCTTGATCATATAAATATAAACCAAATGACTCTGGGTCAATAAAATTTAAATAAAATATATTTTGTATAAATGTCTCAAACCATTATGGTTCGTGTATGCAATTTTAAGTTGAATTATTAGAGTCAAAAAACATGAACCAAATACAGTTGAATCACTTAAATGATTAAAATTATTATTGTTTCATTTTTCATTATACGAATAATAAAAATCCTCTTCCTTAAAAAAATATGTTATCCTCTTCCTGTAATAAAATATGTGTTATAGTTTATTGAAATAAAATGCTCTTTTATAATTACTTTGTAAACAAAATAAATGTGGTACATTTTGGCATATCTAATTTATGTCCGATTACCTGAAAAATACATTTTTGCCAAAACGTACCAACTGCATATATTTTCAAATAAATAAATCAAAATGAGTTTATACACAATCTACTTATATGTGTACCCAAGCTCTTTAGTAAAGGCACAAATTGGTAATAATAATAAATTCATACAGATAGTTGAACCATGAGTAATAACAAATCTAACTTTAAACACCATTTTCTCGAAATCAATTTTATGCAGTTGGTACATTTTGGCATAACTCGGTCCAAATGATCTTATATTCTTTTAACCATAGATCGAATATGAAAAACCAAAATGACTTTTCGTTTTTTTTCTATTTTTTTCTGTAAAGTTTATTTTATATATTATATCTTTTCTTTTCACAAGCCGAATGACGTTCAAAAAAATATTACTTAAATGTTTTACGCTGATTCTCAACCTGTCACTGCTCACACGGGGTGAATGTCAAAACCCCATGAAATTTCACCCCAACAGTCGATACTCGTCCTTCACATTTTTAGTGTGATCGATTGCGTGCATTATGGATGAAGCCAAATAGTGTCTAAACATAGGGGTCGAATAGGCCGTTGAATTAATTATAAATTTATGGGTCAAATCGACCGATACACGTGTACCGACGGGTTGAATGTCGTGTACATCGATGTGATGTTTAATGGGAATTTACGGTTAGATTAATTATTCAGTGAAGTTTTTTATATGTACAAAAATATATAAGGCGAAACGTGGGTATCCTGGTAGTACGTCTGCCTACCCCTTCTGGGAAAGATGCTTGATTTTATGATTTTCTATACAAAAATATGGGCCTGTTTTGAGAGGTGTGTCGTGAGGTTCTGGGTTTTAAGTTGGGAATTTATTTTACTAAGATTCTTCATTTGAATAAAATTCGTTTGAATTCGTATATTCAAAAGGGTTGTCGCCGTACAGGCATAAGAAGATATTTTATTAGCTTAGCTTGGTTTAAATTATTTTATAGGGCTATTCGATTTAAATTAATGTACAATACTTCTTTTCCTAGACACTAAAGCACATTGCATATTGACTTTTTAAATTTCTAACTTGGTTTAAAACTAGTTTTTCGGCTTCTTAAAAGTTCCGCAAGACCATTTTTTCTTTCACCAAATTTTATCACTGCTTAACCTGGTATCGAACCTATATCAAAATAATTATACTAATTAACACAGCTGCAAATACAACCAACGAAAACTATAGAATTCAAAACAAAACGACACAGAATTTTCCGTCTCACTAAAAACTCGTGAAATTTATTAATTAATTTCAAAGCAATTCGACATTCCAACAGCGCTATTGTGAAGTCAATTTATTTGTTACAATTAAAATTGCCTAAATGTTTTCTACTGTAATTGGGCTACTATATTTCGCGTATTTATTTATTTTATAGTTTGTAAATGGACCAGACGCGGCTGCCATAATGTTCACGGTGGTCACGCGTTCGAATCTGAGAGTTTCTGAGTCATGTGTATATTGATAGTCAATCACCACGCCCAATAACGGTGAAGGAAAACATCGTGAGAAAACCTGCATACCATAGCGATTATAAGAATTTCTATGGTATGTAAAACAGTGGGTAGACCATATAGGCCACTACGCTGGCCTAGCTTATATGGTCTACCCACTGTCAATCGTATTCTCGATTATAGAGGAGGCCCGTGCCCTGCAGTGGGACGTATATGGGCTGATGCAGATTTATTGTTTACGATTTCTTTTATACTAGCATGGGAATAATTACTGCTCCCGTACCTGATGGTGAATAAGACATTGTCGGTAAGAGGTGTTGCAACTGACGAATCATCTTTTTCCACTCGAAACATTTTTTTTATTTATTTTTTTCCTTTGGTGTGACGAGCATACCGTTCGCCTGATGGTAAGCGATACAACCGCTCATGAACAGTATCAAAACTAAAAACACCCGGAATTACAAAGCAATGCTTGGCATTCCACTGCACTCGGCATCCTGAGATATAAGATGTAAAGTCTCAAAATGTCCGTTAATTACTCTGGCTACAATGTCCTTCAATCCGAAACACAACAGTGCATTTAAACTGCTGTTTGGCGGGAATTAAAACCTGCTATGCTTCATTTGGCTACAACCCTAAGTAACTGTTAGAGAATGCCTCTGGAATGCCTCTGCTCGACTCGCCATTCTTTGCAATAAGAAAAAATACACAGTGTTTCATAAATGACCTACTGGAATGTGTTGCGTTTTGAGTTCACTCGAGTTTCGGAATGCAATCAGATCGGCATAATTGCGTCGACTGACAAGTGATAACTACCTGGACTCCACTAGATTTACCTTCAAGTGCATTTTACCTATGCTGTCATGCAAATATATAAAAAAAATTATATAAAATGTATCGCGTCTTCAATAAAAAAAGACATAAAAAAATTATTTAAGTTGCTAAGCAATTTCTTGCATATATTCTACGTCAAGCAACAAAAGGTTCCAATGCAACCACTATCACCAATTCAAAAGATCTTTCATAAGACAATTTAAATAAAGAACATTTATATTTGAAAAGCGAATGCGCAAGCGAACTCGACGAGGTGTTCCTCTTTTAAAAGCTTCTATTTACAAAGTAAAGAGGTGGTTTTTCTTTTGAAAGGTGCCAGTGTTTATAAACTAGCTGTGGTCGACAGATGTTGGCCTCTCGGACAGTTTGCTCGTTTAAATATTCATACGAACGGCGAGGTGATCTATTGTGATACCGGGGTGATAAATAAAACCGCAGCCACACTTGGTGTCACGGACTTGGAGATATGGAGGTGAATGTAAAGACGCGTCCGCATGTTTGTTTTGTTTCAATCTCGTACATACCGGGTATCTCAAGACTGCTACCGAAAACGAAGCCGGGTGGTAGTTTTAGTGGCTACAAACACAATGCAATTAAAAATTTCGCCTAGAAACGCGACAATTTTTTTTTATGATTTTTTAAATATCGTCATTTTTGGGTGGTAAATCCATAGTTTTTGCTAAAATAATAATTTAAACTCTTTTATACCTTAGAGTATTTATAAATAAAAGGGTATATACTATTATTTTAGGAAAAAATGTATTTACCACCAAAATATGGCCATAGGAAAAAAATAACAAAAAAAAATTGTCGCTTTTTTTTGCAACTTTTTCTGTTGCATTGTGTCTGAAGTCGCTTAAACTACCACCCGGCTTCGTTTTCGGTAGCAGTCTTGATATACCCTGTATGTATGTACATCTATTTAGGCCTTGTGGAAGCAAATTTGAACTTTAAAACTATGACATTTGACATCAGATGTCAAATATTTGAAGACAATTAGTACTGAGTTCTCAGACTTAAAGTAGGCTTGAAGCTTTAAAGGACTTCAAAGATTTTTTTCTCTTGTATACTAAAATTGATCTACCGATCTTCATAAAAAGAACTGTTGTATCGCGTACTAGAAATAATTTAAAGCATTTTATTACTCTTAACGAGAATAATATTTTAGATAGAATAGGGGGATATTTTCAATTTCATTGATTTCACGATATTTTCTCATCATAACTGAGATTCGATCATTCCAACTTCACAATTATTAATACACGCAATGAAACTCTGAGACTTTTGAGATTTTATTTGGAATGAAAAAATCGTACAATTTTAATATGCCAGTAATACCGTACTTAATTCCTACCCAACGTAGCAAACTCAATAAATTTACAAAATTAGAATTGCTTATCGCAAAATTGCTTATAAATTGGGCAGTCGCGTGGCATCCCTAATAACGACTATGCCAGATGACGTCATCACTGCACTGGCGGCACAAAATTCCGCCAAACTTGGCAAGTTTAATTAAATCGCCAGCGATCGTGAAACTTTGTTACGAGTCGGACAAATGTGCCGGAAGGATATCGATTTAATTTTAATTGATTTGATAATGATTTTGGGGTTGATTTATGGGGATCGAATTTTTATTGTAATTTTCGTTTATGTTTTAATTCTACATAGTGAATTAAGAGAATATTAATAAAAGTTATGCAATAAAATCCCAAGAAGCTGATATAAAGACCAATTTTATTCCTGCGATAATTAGGCAGGGATGTAAAAAATGTGTATAATGGCTCTCATATGTGAAAGGCCACCAGGTATCGTAGGTGTCACCGCAATGCATATTTCTCCCGCCAAACAGCAGCAGACATTGTAGCTAGATTAACTAATGGGACTTAACATTTTGTCTCGGAGTGAGCACAGTGGAATACCAAGCATTGCTTTGCAAGTCAAGGTGTTGTTTGGTTTTGCTACTGTTCATGAGCGGTCGCATCGCTTACCATCAGGCGACTGGTATGCAATAAAAAAGATTCAAAAAAAACTCACTGATCCCTATCTTATATCACATTCCCTTAGAAAACAAATCTAAAATTAAATTAAATAATGGTGGAACTGCCATTAGAAGTTGAACAAACTGTCAGATAAATAAACTAAAACAAAGATATAAGCATTATTCACAGATAGTTGATAAATCTCTTTTAGCTATCGAATGTTTTGTCTTCTTCACTCAAACTGAATTCAAAAGCCAAAAGAAAGGGACAGAACATTCGATATATAAAATAAGGTTACATACATACATACATGAACTCACGCCTTTTCCCAAAAGGCAGAAGTTCCAAAACACATTTCGCCTTGTATGTTTCATCCCACGATGTGATTGGGGATGAGCCTATCTCCATATCAGGCACAAATTCCTGACACCAGGCCTGACGATGAATAGAAAAATCCATTATCACATTACCCGACCTGGGCTTCGAACCCGAGACATCAGCATTGTAACCGAACCGTAGTACAACTACGCCACCGAGGCAGTAAAATAGGCTTATAAAATGCCCATGTATGAGGTCGTATATGTTTACAACGAACAGATGTTTAGTGCCAACACTTAGATAAAAGGTTCACTATATGAATTACGTTAAAAGAAATACCAAAAAAAATGAAGGTAGCTTTTTTGCTGAAGTTTCTTGCTAACATCTTCCAAAGCAGCGGCAGTACTAAATAAAATAACACCCAACAGTCACATACATAGTCCTGACCCCACACTAAGATCGAGTCTTGTGTCGTGGGTATCAGGAACTACGAGAGACTTTTCGGTCTCACAAACACCCAGACCCGGAAGAAATATTTGTGGGCCGCACAAACATTTCTCTCGGTGCGGGGATCGAACCCGCGGCCTCTCGTTTCACAGGCGGCGTCTAACCAACTGCGCCACGGAGGCTGTCTTAAAAAACAAAGAATGCTTGATTTTGAAGTTAAACTTTAAAGTATGACTGGTTTTTCATTATGCAATACAATGTTTAATCAAGAATTAAACTAATAGTTTTTTAATTAAATAATACAGCTGACAATTTTATTAATTTATCAAGGGACAAATGACAATACCTAATATCTAATCTAAATATTTGTTCAAATAGTAGTTTAAGAATGCAGCTTATCCTAAAGGGCATCTGGTTACTGTAGAAGCTAAGCAAAAAATATATCTAGAAAGATCGCACTTTTGTATAGTAATTAATAAATAACACCCAACAGTCACATTCAAAGCCCTGACCCCACACTAAGATCGAGATTTGTGTCACGGGTATCAGGAACTACGAGAGAGTTTTCGCTCTCACAGCTTAAAATACAAAGTTACGTCATGCGTTTAATTGAACATGTTCCATGACATTGAATTTCCTCTCAAATATTGTATTTTTTTTTATTGCTTTGAATGGCGAGACGAGCATGCCGTTCGCCTGATGGTAAGCGATGCGACCACTCATGAACAGTAGCAAAACCAAACAACACCTTGAATTACAAAGCAATGCTTGGCATTCCACTGCGCTCGCCATCCTGAGACATAAGATGTTAAGCCTCAATATGTCCAGTAGTTACTCTGGCTACAATATCCTTCAATCCGAAACACAACAGTGCATTTAAACCGCTGTTTGACGGAAGAAATAGACATTGCGGTGGTACCCACCCAGACAGCCTCTGACATATCAGAAACCTACCACCAGTAAAGTACCAGTACACCAGTACTACCACCAGTATTGTATTATATCGTCTCTACATTTTATTGCCTTGAAACAATTATTCTATCCTGGCAATACTTTTATTTTAGAACCACTCATTCTCTTATACACCCATGCTTATTATCGGTCCTTATAAAGACAGCATAAACATCATGAACTCTTACTATGCCCACTGTAAATACAAAAGTTTCAGCTCCATAAATCCGATCAGCCTGTATAAACCCGAACCGATTCAGACCATCCTGTACATTTTTAATTTAATTTTTAAATTTGACCCCTTGATGTTCAACCCAACATACTTTCCTTTTTTTTTAATTGCTATAATTTCTCCGATATACAGGGTGCGTCTTTTTTTCTTTTTCATCTTTTTTTTACTCCTCTCTATTACTCCTACGTCAATAATGATAAAGTTTGGAGTGACCTCACGTTCTGTTATTGTCCATAGTATCGGAGGACGTGCAGCCGGTGCAAAGGAGCGCCCCTCTCCTCCAGTCGCCCCAGTACACCGGCGGGAGGCCACAGCCCTACAGTGAGTACCCCACGAGTGGGATAGCCCCTTTAGACTTAAAAAAAAAACTTTTTTTTCTATAAAAATCCATGTATTTTACCTATGACGTTCTTTTGTCTTCGATTTTTCTTTCCATGGGCATTCATACCATTTTTGTTTTTGTTTTCTGTATATATAAATTACCCAGTATTGGGAACTGTTCTTTAGTTTTATTAGTTTCTTTGAAAAATCTACGATTTTTCTTTGCCCTACTGTTTTGATTTCCTATCTCATGGGAACGCACATTTGTTTTCATATTTTTAAATCTATTCCAAGTTTGTTCTTAATGTTGATTTTTTATTACACCCTATATTTTCTTTGATTTTACAATGAATTCACGTTTTTCTCTTTCCTTTTTCTCTTAATTGTATCTTCTAAACAACAACAGAGTTGTTATATAGTTTCTCTTACATTTTGCTTTTTTTTATGGTGATTATAATTTTATTTTTTATTTAATCTTAACCTACTGAAAAAAACGTTTTCTTTTTCTAACAACTCGATGGACCATCACCGTAAAATTTTAGATGTGTTTTTATTTTAACTCTTTGTATTATGCTGCCTTATAAGGCAATCAACAAAATTGTATTACTTAAATACTTCAAGCAACTTATGACAACAAAACCAATGCAACTATTTTTAAACACATCACATTTTTACACTACTCCACCAAATAACAATATTGCGCACAATTCCCAATGCCGTCAAAACAAACACAATTAGCAATATCAAACAGCGCGTGTGTTTCAGTATTAACTGATTAGTCTAAGCTATTTAGACTATCTGTGTGCGGTGGTGCGTCTGGATTCGGATTCAGCCATCATGTGTGACGTCATGTGACCTGGGATTATGTATCGATGTTGGGGATGATACGTCAGCAGGGTGAAACTACCCCCTCGGATTATGTGGATTCAATTTAAACTTACAATTAAGTTTACATTACATCACTTGATCGTGAATCTAAAAATAGTTAAGGGTGTAGGATTTTACTGCCAATTTCATACATTAAGGAGAGGAGTTACTTCTATAAGGAATAATCTTTTAGGCATTTTCGTATTCTCTCCCGTCCCTGTGTGTGCTTTGCTATACATAAATAAATGTATTTATTCCGTTTTACCTAAAATAGTTTAATATACAAAAAATATCTAATTTTAACACAAGAAAAAAAAGCAGTAATTGTCCAGTGTCAGATTTAAAAAAAATATTAAAAGAAATGTTCTTTTCTGCAGATAATCTTGACCACATGCATACTAAATTACAAAATAATCGTTTGACACATTTATGAAACAATAAAACAAACTATTCTGAGTGACCGCACGAACATTGCAACTCGTGACAACAGATAGAATTTAATTGTGCACTCAAACAATATGAAGCTGTAAGACCGGGACGAGATCGGACCACCGTTCCAGTATGATCCGATCCGAAAGGCGCTGTCGAACTATAAGATATAAGCTAACCGCTACTAAAGGCGAAATAAAAATACCAACTTAATAAACAATTGGACCTTAAATGACAAGCAGGGATACGAAATTAGTGTCATTTTTGGGTAATAATTTCAGCTTTAAGTATCATCGTCATAATCATTATCAGCCCAATGACTTTTCGAGATATGTGGCCTTAATATCGATCCGATTTAGTTTTCACAAATTATTATTTATTTGAATTTTCCGTTTTATCCTTCGATCAAATACGCCAAAAGTGGCCAAGGTTGCTTGTATTTATACGTTTAAATTTGAACTACGAGATGTAGTAAAATGTCTTAAATTATAATCGACTTCAGGTCAATAAACCTTATTCCTTTAAATTAATATTTATTATGTTTTTAAGACCAAACTTAAATAAGACCACACGCTTATTTGTGCTCTTATTTCTCTTGCCGTTTTTTAGGCCGTTACTTATAATCTAGTGTCTATTTGATCCTAGGTTTTATCACATACAATGGAAGAAATTGTCATTTCTAAATCTATGTTTTGTGTTTTCGTTTTACGTCAAATTATTTGTGTTTTGCAGCAAAAAATACATGGCAATTGAATTTCGCACACATCTCGCAGCTCACATATCGCACCCCCGGTGCAATAATGTCACTTTTGCAAAAATGCAACTTTTCAGGAAAAACATTTGAAAGTTTGACATCGTATAAAAATATGATATTTCAAGACATACACAAGTTGGACAGCTTCTATCACAATATCAACTTTTAATTTACCATTCAAAAAAATTATGACCCCGTAATATTCTAAAAAATATAAGATTATTTCTTAATACCTTCCAACCTTGCAATTTTTGCATAAGTGACATTGTTGCACCGGGGGTGCGATATTATGCCACTCGTAAAGGCCTCATTAAGTTCCTCTTTATGCTAATTAATCATGATGATAATTATATGCAATTAATTTCTTCAGGAAGGTCATACATTCGCCGCGGTGTCGTAAACTTTATGACTTCCTTAATGACACTGACGCTAATGAGAAAAACAACTGCCCTGAGACTGTTTTAATACCGATACGCTTACTTTGAGGAAAGTTTATGGTTTATTTCATCATTAATTTAAAAAACAGTGACAAAGGAATTTTTTGCGACTCGCTTAGCTATGCACAATAAATCTTTTTCTATAGAAAAGGACAATTTTACCTGGTTGAAGAATTACGATTTTGCAAGCTATTTTGAATCTGAAGTTTTTAACAAAATTTAATGCATTGTTACTCATATGCTATTTTATGAACCAAAAAATACACCTCCTCAACCTGAGATTCGAAACCAGGACCTCACGATAGCACTACCGCAAACAATATCATAATTACAACATTTCATAAATATATTTTCGGTATAACATAGCCAGTGGCGTAACAATAGGGTGGCAGAGTGCGCAAAATGCCACGGGCCCCCGACCCAGCAGGGCCCTGGTCCGACAGGGTCTCAGGCCCGACAGGGCCCCGGCTCGATAGGGCCTCGGGTATATATGATGTAACATTAATAACGAAATTAATTAATAAGAATAAATAATATAGCCAATATTTTAAACATGACAAACATGTCAATATAAATTATTAATAATTTAACTTTCTGATTAATTTCGTTGCGGGTTAAAGACAAGTTAGACATTCCCGGAGACTCACCGAGCTTCAATGCTCGGTGTCATTACATTGCGTGCCACTGTTGATCCTGGCTCACAGGAGTTACAGTGGTGGGTGTGAGGGTGGGACAGTCTCCAATGTCAATATAATATTTGATTTAAATGTTTTGTTTTTGTTTCAATATAGTATAATGGAAAATATTAAATCTCCATATGTTACAGACAGGTATAAAACAAAAAAAACACGAATGAAACGATTTGTGATTTAGAAAAGTCACTGGAAGCCCAATGACCCCTTCTTATGAGACAGTGAAAAGAAATAATAAACAAACGCAGAAGATGTGAAGATGCTGCACGACCTGGCTTCAGCCTCACAGCAAATACATCACAAAATTAACTTTGACAAAACAAAGTAACCAACAATCATCTTGATCCAAATATGTTTTTTTGTTGTTTTCAAATATGCCAACCTGGGGCAGACCTTTTAACAAGGTAGAAACAACTGAGGAACAGGCTATGTGGAGGTTCCAGCTGGTCTGGGCAGCATTTGGTAAACTACGTTTAGTTTTCTCGTTGCCTTTACCACAAAACTTGAAAACGAAAGTGTTCAACCAGTGCGTCCTACCTGCCATAACCTACGGTGATGAGACTTGAACACTCGCAGTACGACTGGTCCACCAGCTCAAGGTTGCTCGGCGAGCTATGGAGCGTGCTATGCTCGTGAATCTTTGAAAGATAAGATCTGTAATGAGGTTATCCATTCGAGAACCTAAGTTATAGACAACAAACAGAATTAGCAAGCTGAAATGGCAGTGCCCGGACCGCGTTTTGGGTAACTTTGAGTAGGACGCCTTCCAGCTGCCCAGCCGCTACCCGATGCTGGATGTGACAAGCTGACGACACGGTGAAATGGCATAAAGATATGCTAGTGGCCCGGATGGAATACTGGCGGTGGTTTTAAGAACTTGTGTAGCGGAGTTGCCTTCTGCACTGACTCGGTTCTAATGAGCGCCCTACCGGACAGCAGTTGTGCCTGAATCTTGTAGGGAGGCCAATGTGCAACCGATCCCCAAAAAGTGTGACCGGTCAGACCCTCACAATTATCGCCCTATCGCTATCACCTCAGTGATTTATAAGGTCATGGAGTTGATCATAAAAGCTCAGTTGATCCACTACCTGGAAGATCCAATATGAGATGAAAGAAACCAATCAACGGGTGATATTCTAGCGTTTGTTGTTGTTGTCTGTATCGCTAGGATGAGGCGATTGACCGGTGTGGCGAGGCTCTGTTGTGAAAAATATGAAACCATAGGTCTCATTAAACAAATTCTATATTGTACCGTATCAGCTCATAATAGTCACGCGCTGACCTAGTGCGGGCTGGAGGAATTAATACCATACCATAAAGTACTGAAAATGGCGGCCCGTAGGAGGATACACCTAGCGACTTTAATGTTTGGTATAATAAAAACACACACACCGAGATACCTGTACACGAAATTATCCTGGAGGCACGAACATTACGCTTACTCCACTCGTTCAACATCAAATCCGCTGTCGATGCCCCGCTACAAAACTACAGCCTTTAGAGGGTGTTTCAGGTTTGCGGCCACCCGCTGCTGGAATGATCTACCACCACCCATGAGACTCCTGAAAACAAAGGAAACATTCAAGTCTCAGTTCAAAAAAGTACTGCTAGTCCAACAAATATACAACTGAATTATAATTTAAATATGTTTAAATATGCTTTTTCAAACAATATGGCGTCTTTAATAGTTGGAAGACGCCATTAATACAGTATAAATTCACTATCGCGCGTAGTGGCAGATAGGTACTTACCTAATGTTCGCAAATCTTTTGCGTGATGGGACCATTTCCTAGCGGCTGGTGGCTGTAGCATCAATCGAGGCGGATAGACAAGCTGTAATTACTCTTGGGATGCGTTGTTGAGTGGCCTCTTCTCTCATTGAAATCGTCTTAAAATAAACAAATACTTCCTTTATTACCAATTATATTTACTTATCAACTTTTATAATAATTTGCTACTTACCCTGGACAAGCGTATTAACATTGTAGCACTGTTTGTTATAATTTGTTTTTAATAATGCAACGTATAACGCCATGACCGCGCGCATACAGAAACTCTGGCGCCGGGCGACTGCGGACCGCAGAGTTGCAATATGCATTGTTGCCTGTTGGTTTGCACGCCATAGTGCGATATGGAATGCGGGAGCGGGATGGGGCGCTGCGCTGTTGCATGGCCTTGTTGACGACCTGCTCCGGTGTTTTTGTTATATTTAATGTTTTAATTAATTTATAGTTTTTTTTTGTTATTGTTTTGGTAAGGCTTTTTATATTTATTGTACAATTATATAAGGATATTTATTTAAGGTTTATGTTAATGTTTAGTTTTTTATAATAGGCTTAAGTTTGCGTTAGCTTGCGTCTGCACGTCATCCAAGGTGATCACTGAAAATCAGCGTTGTGCTGCGGCCTGCACCGCAGCGCAACATAATTGCTGAGTGATCACCTACTTGTCACAGCCACGACGTGCGAACTTCTTCTTTATTTTTATTTTTAAATAGACCTTGGTGTATCTGTTTTTGTACGTCGTTTTTAATGCTTGTGGCAAATAAAACTATTTTTCTTTCTTTCTTCTTTCTTTCATACCACATACCATAGAAGCTCTTACAAATCGCTATGGTATGCAGGTTTCCTCACGATGTTTTCATTCATTTTACATATATGAAGGGCCCCATTTGATGAACTTTGCCACGGGCCCCCGATGGGGTAGTTACGCCACTGAACATAGCTTATCGTTTGCACTGAGACATCGTTACGTCGACCACCGGATTCAAAGCTTAAGCTAAACTTTCGGAAAGCTCTAATAGAAGGTTCGCCGGTCTAGACTAGGCCCGGTGCAACTGTTAGTTCTCAACTTTGTCGATGGAACGGACGGGATTATTGAATGATTTTACATTGTCTATGACCTTGTGGTTTTGAAGGGTAGAAGGAATCAATGACGTCAAAAACAATTTACTTAATAAATACATAGTCACATACATAGTCCTGACCCCACACTAAAATCGAGTCATGTATCAGAAACGAGAGACTTTTCGGTCTCACATACACCTAGACCCGAAACAAATACCTGTAGATCACTCAAACATTTGTGTCCAACGACACAGTCTTACCAACTGCGCTATAGAAGCAAATTTTCCAATCGTATTTCGTGATTTATTTAGTTAATTTAAAAAAGCTAAATGATATATGAGATCTTAAGATATATTTTAAATTATGTTGTGTATTTTTTCCTAATTATAATATACTGTAGATTTCGAACTTCACAAAAAGATGTCTGCTAGAAGTATCTAGCTGACGTAAAATCATGAGGCCAAAGATTCTTGGATGTTGCTGGTTGATGCCCTAATTTTCAACGAAGCTCAAATTTAGGATAAGATAAAAAAAAAGACCTAATTCTCAGTCAAACTTAAATTTAGGATTAGATAAAAATAATACATTATTGTCAAAGAAAACCAATCCTTCGGCAAGTTTATAAATCTGCGAAAATAATAATCCCTACTGTGTCTCATGTATCAAAAGGATTGTCTCCAATTACTCTGAAAGAACGACTTTAACGAAAAATTCAAAGCTCTTTAATTTTCAACTATGTCAAAAGAGCAACAATACAACTTTTTTATATGTAAAATAAACCCTTTATCAAAAAATCTCGTAATCTGTAAAGGAGTGTAAAATAAAATGAAAACACAATAAAATTTGTATGAATGTTAACGTCAGCGCGAGAAATAAAAATTTCAATTGGACTGAAAAATATATTCATGAATTAAACATTGGGACGGAGGGTTATACCTCCCCTCTCCCTATTCACCCCAGTCCGTCCTCCAGCGATGTGAATCGACTATTTAGCTTTCATGTAAAGCATGCACCTGGGTTTGCTCGTTCAAAGTAGCTATAATGTTTATGTAATAGTGATAGCACGAAGGCAATATAAAGTAAAATAAAATAATAATAAATACACTCAACAGTCGCATACATTGTTCTGAACCCACACTAACACCGAGTCTTGTGTTTTTATTTTTTTGTAATTTAAGGCGAGACGAGCATGTCGATCGCCTGATGGTAAGCGATACGACCTCATGAACAGTATATCGCTTGAATTACAAAGCGGTGCTTGACCTTTCACTGCACTCGTCATCCTGAGACATAAGATGTTAAGTCTCAATATGTCCGGTAGTTACTCTGGCTACAATGTGCTTCAATCCGAAACACAACAGTCCTTCTACACTGCTGTTTGACGGGAGAAATAGAAAATGCGGTGGTACCCACCCAGACGGCCTCTCACATATGAGAGACCACCACTTGATTGCCTTCCCCCTAGAACCTCAGGTAATTAATGGACGCCGCCTAAAAGCTTCACACAAGAATTAACTCCTCAAAACTCCATCAAAAAGTTGCAACGAAATCTCTACCGCATCCTACAATTCAATCCCCCTAAAAATATGTAGATTCATTGCAAAAACCACGTCCAAATTTGAATCCACTCACGGCCACCTCGGAAGCGATCTCAATAATTCATGAGCTATACGGGCTCGGAAAATTCTGTGAGGTGTCATTCACAGTTTAAACTCTTATTCAATGGATGATGGATATTTTTGTGCCAGAATTGTGAATGTAAATTATGGTAAAGGGTGTTTCAAATGAAGCGTTTATTCAGTCACGCTTGTGTCTCGCTAGTTGGTACAATTATGTTGGCGTCACATACATAGTTCCGACCCCACTATAAGTGTGTCCTAGGTATTATGAATTACGAGAGACTTTTCGGCCTCACAAACACTCAGACCCAAAACAAATATTTATGGGCCTCACAAAGTTTTTTCAGTGCGGGCATCGAACCTGCGGCCTCTCGATTCACAGCGTCCAACCAACTGAGCCCCAAAGGCCGTCAAAAACTTTCCACGATTTATTTCCCGTCAAAGATCCTTCCAACAATTTGGCGAAAGAAAAAGGTTGGACGTCAAAGTTTTAAGTCTGCTTAGAAGCATTAGACACGGGTTTTCGGATGTAACGATTCCCAAACAAGGTGAACTGAAGGCTTCAGTGATGCTAAAGGGTAGAAATCGTTTTGTAATTTAGCTATTAAATTGTTTTTACGCTGACTCTCTAAACGCCATTCAAAAACTGTTTTCATTTAATTCCACGTGGACATTTAACAAAAAGAATAAAAACAAAAAAAAAACAAATTCAAAAACAGAACACCCTTTCTATATCCAGCGCGAAACAGTTTTGAATAAAAAGGCAATATAATTTCAAAAAAGGAACACTATTTCACGTTTGCATTCAACACACGAGCGCTAAAAAGCGCTTGAAAGCGATTCAAAAAAACTGCAGAGCGTTATTAAAAGCGCGAAGATAAATCCAGCGCAAGTATCAAGGTGCTGCTGTTATTAATTATTTATGCCGGTAAAGCCGGTGTTTGTGTAACTGTGCATGCGGATTTTGCAGGAATTTCGGATTTTTCGCATCACTTGTTTTAGTTAGTAACTGTTTAAATCTGACTAGCGGAACGGCCCGGATTCACCCAGGCACAGATACTTTTTAACGTCAATCCAAATCAGAAACATAATTATAATCTTGTGTACTAATTGGTTCATATTAAAACTCAACGTGACTACCAGCCTCTGCAGCTTTCCCATCCCGTTCCGTTACATCCCGTCCCGTCCCGTTACACCTTATTAAGAGGAACAATCCCGTCATACATGATTGTAGCGTAACTTTAAACGTTCACACATCACACGCAATGGAAGCTTACAAACGGTATACTATTTCCCCGTTTTTTTAATATTTTTCACTACTGCTCCGCTCCTATAAGTAACAGCGTGATGTTATTCAGCATATTGCATTCCTCGATAAAATACCTATCCAAAACAAAAATAATTATTCAATTCGAACCTGGGGTCCTACTCTGAACATCCGAAACGAAGTTCGAATCTTCGGACGATCGAAGTTTATGACGGTATGAATGTTCCTACATAGACTTATGGTCGTTATTGACTTTACTATAGACTTATGGTTACAATGAGCGTCTACGAATCCGAACATTTACAGAGTAGGTATATTCGTATCGTCATAAACTTCGAACGAACGAAGATGCGAACTTCGTTTCGGATTTTCAGAGTTGGGCCCCTGTAGCTTCTGAGATAAGCGAGAACAAGAAAAAAAAACTCCAGATTGAGACATATTTGATATTAGTATAGATTATAGATATAGATGGTAAATGTAGTAGTGCTATCCAAATAGGTAACTTTGACAATTGTGTCTTGCCAATCTACTTTTCATAGATTACCTTCGATACTCTGCCTGGACGACATTTGCGCTTACCATCAGGTGCAGTGCAGTCATTATGCCGGCATGACTTCACACTCAAAAATTAAACCCACTCACAGATAAAAAAATCTAAATACATATACCTTTGAAATTATTGCATTGTCATCGGAATTCGACAAATCTACGAAGAATGAAATCTGACCTTTTAAAGTGGGTCAAAATCGCGCCCAAAAGAGTCGGTTACTAACATACAAACAAACATACAAGTGAAGCTAATATAAAGCGTCTAAAAAAACGTATTATCCGCGTCGATTTCTGCATGTACGAAACATTTGTATCGCTCAAAACGAGAGTTCTCAATTCGGACTGCGAAAATCCACCAAAACACGAAGGAGAGTTGTGAATTTTTTATTTTTTGAAACCACACAGGTGCTGGCGGGCGTTCCGGTGGTTTTTTTTTTGTCAGCGTCTGTCAAAAAACGCGAATATTCACAGTGAAATATTTACGCTAACCGGACCGAAGAGATTTGATTGTGCAAATTAAATGCGATACGGGAGATTATTTATTGGTGTCGAATTGTATTTTTATTGGTGCTGTTTATTGGGGGATTTTAATTTATTATACATTATTTATTACTTGTGGCTAGGTCTCTCATATGAGAGACCGGCTAAGCAGGTACCACCGCAATGTCTATTTCTCCCTTCAAACAGCAATTAAATGCACTATGGTGTTTCGGATTGATGGACATTGCAGCCAGAGTAACTACTGAACATATTAAGACTTGGCATCTTATGTCTCAGGATGGCGAAAAGTTTCTAGTAGTTTCCTGATACCTACGTAACAAGACTCTATCTTAGTCAGTACTATGTATTTGACTGTTAGGTGCATTATGTCTTTAAATATTATTTTAAGAAATTCTACAATAGCTGAAGCCATTTCAAATGCTTTTAATAGCCTTGATGTAATTTCTTTTAACACTTATAATTTTGGAATTGGTGTATTGATTAATTATTTTTTACATACGAAGGAATATTTGGTTAAACGACAAATTCGTTTTGGCCTTGGGTTGAAAATTAAACGGCTCTATTCAAAGATAGTTTTAAAACGATTTTAATTATTTAATGTTTTGTCTTCTTCGCTCAAACTGAATTCAAAAGTCAAAAAAAGGACTAAAATAGTTTTTACAGTACTGAAATTATTTTCTAGCAAAGCCTTTAAATACCATTTATAAACAAACAAAAACCATACACCGGAACGGAACATACACGAAGCAATTGGTCCGCGCGGCGCGGTGAGTGTGCAATGGTTTTTGTACAAATTCACTTACTTTGAAGTGGCCAACACTCGAGTTTATAAAGAGTACGCCATTACCACGCGAGGGCTTGTTCACACTGGGCGAATTGTGCGCGATAGGCTATTCGCTCGCGAATGCTGGACTAAATAACGTTTTAAAAACAGATCTGTCTAACGCCACTGTAGATGTTGAAACATGATGGGTATTAGAATTCTCTTCCTATGTCCATAGAAGGTCCGTGACTTGTTGTGCCATTATCTTATAGTATCTTATACTAAACTAAGATTGAAATAAAAATATAAAAATGAACCGATAAAATCCGTAAATAAGGGTTTTATTTCAATGTGTAACATTCGCCTATATCTAAGAAACCACTATCTAAACTTCGATGTTTAAAAATGTGTTTTAATAGTTAACTAAATCTTAATTACGACTCCCTTATATTAAAAAATACACTAAAGTAACCCGTAACACGTGGTCTGCTCTTTTAAACTCACTAAAATAATTTACTAGTAAATTCACCTCATTTCGTGGAGACATTAATATTAAAAATAATATAATAACAGCCACCATTGCATCACTTTAACTCGCGACTATTTCGCCCCGACTGAACGGCCACTTAGTTTATTTTTGTACGCACAATTACCGTGGCAAAGGATGCTTTCAAACAATTAAACGTCCGCTGCATAGTACCAGTGGCGTCTTTATCGGTCCAACTAATGGATTTCATAGAGCGCTTTACGTTAAAATGCACTTCTGGTCTGTTTTACATATTGTTATTTTAGTTCTGACAGTTTTTGCAGACGGTACAATCGCTCTATGTTTAGATGCGGAACATTTTTGAGAATTTTTTCATTGTTTGTATAATTATGAGCAAAAAGCTTTTAATAAAGATGTAATATCATTTTTTATATTTGTTTTTAAGATTTGTAGAATACTTTAATATGTCTGGCCATTAGACATAAAAAAACATTAAGTTACTACACGTCACTCATAAATTCTGTAGCAGCCCATATACGTCCCACTGCAAGGCACGGGCCTCCTCTACAATTGACAGTACGATTGAGAGTGGTTAGGCCATATAGTCCACCACGCTGGCCTAGTGCGGGTTGGCGGACTTACATACCATAGATATTTTTTTTATAAATCGCTATGGTATGCAGGTTTCCTCACGATGTTTTCCTTCACCGTTTTAGTGCGTGGTGATTGACTATCAATATATCTCGACGCGACTGCCAACATGTTCACGGTGGTCGCGGGTTCGAATCCCAGGGCACACCTCTGACTTTTCGGAGTCATGTGTGTATTGATACTCATCAATTACCTAGATCAATTATTTAAATAGTAATTTTCTAATCTCAAGACCTCTAGATCTCTGCAAAAGCTCAGTGCATTTCGGTAAGCGTCGCAAACAACAGTAAAAGTATTGGAAAGTCGTTAGTCCGCGACAGATCCGGATAATAGCAGTTACAACGTCTTCTGACGCTGCACTTAAAATTTCTCGTTTTAGTACATTATAATAAACGGTTTTATCTAGATTCTAGCCAGAGAAATAAATTAGCTAAAGGAGAGAATGGTAGTAAATGTCTTGTTAAATCAACTGGACTGAAGTCTGAACCTGATGGTACAAAACACCACACAGAGAAAATATATCGACTGGCCAGTGAAGGTTATGTCTTGCCGTTAGGTACAATTATTCTGGCCTACAAAACTGCTTGTGCATGTTACGACGGAAGAGCCCAGAGTTTTATGTTCCCTCATACCTATATAAGGGAGCATAGAAGGTTTTATAAAACAATAAGTCCAAATGAGCAAACATGTTATCTGATAAAATCATGGCCGCCCATGAACATCAAGCAGATAAATTTAATTCATAAACGTAAAACGCATAGTCATAACATTAACATATAAAAAAGTCCTGTTTTGTTGTCATGAGATTTGGAAACTAGGAAGGAATTCCTTGAGCTGAAAATACTCTGGATTGGAATAAATCAAACATTTGTCTCTACTGACATCGAATATCAACAATTGGGATTATCAGTTTAACAAGCTCGCCGTTGCACATAATCTCTTTGCTTCAAGATTAAAAGTTTTAGTTATTAAATCTATCCGATATTCTACGTTCGGAATCATATTATCTTCAATATAATTTCTATATGTAATTATATTTCAAACCTTATTCTATGCATTTCACCAAAGACTTCATCACACGACCATTACCAATTTTGTTAAAATTTTTAATCGCCGTGAATACAACTCGATCACGTATCAAAACAGAAGAAGATGGAAGAACTAAAACACACAAAAGACGCTCACTCGACACAGAAGACCGGAGTAGACCAGACAGAAAGATCAGAGATTGCCACTCACTTACATCCACTCCTGTCAGCCAGGATCGCAATGCATGCAATTCACACAAAGCACTGAAGCTCTCGGATTTCAGAACACTTTTCTATTAACAAAAATTAACCAGAAAGAACACAAATAGGAGGAGTTGGAAACATAATTGGCTTCGGAAAAAAAACAGTACTTTAACAGCCTATGCCTACTGCATAACATGGGATTTATCTACAGCCAAATTATACCAAAATCAAACATGTTGGTCTACTGCAGTATACCATAGAAAAGATCAGTGTACAATGGATTTTGCTTCAGCAGATCCGTCTACTGCCTCCAGCCAGCCACCAAGAACAGAAGACCAAGGCATCCAGCATTGCGAGCAAAACCAGAACGGTACGAAAGACCGCCAGCGTCCATGACAAATTTTGGATGTTCAATGGCATGATGTGATTCGCATCTTTAGTTTAGCTTATAACTGTGTTTTGTGTGTGCTTGATTTTAACCAACTTGACACTTTAACACACTGTTATGTGTAGCAAGGTTAAGGTTTTGTTAACCGAGTAGATGATGATAGTGATGTAGATTTTAACAATAATAGTGATGATAAAATGATAGTCCATTTATTAGTTGTAGACTTAATTGAAATTGTCACAACTCTAGTCGGTTTTGATATAGAAATAAATAGACGATGTAATTGTTAATCAAGGATAATTTAATTTTATGAAATAGATAACTCAGTTTTTGTATTCATAGAGTTGTAGAGAGACTTACATTTACACCTGCAGCCTTATTCAGTTTTATAATTTATTTTAGTTATTTGTCCCTTTCTAACGACTTTTGAATTCAGTTTGAACGAAGAAGACAAAACATACTGTCAATGAAATAAGTTTCAAAACTGTCTAAATAAGGGCGAACGTATAAAATTGATATTTTTTAACAATTTTACTGAAACTGAAAAAATAGTAAAAGCCTAATGCTTGGAGCTTAAATAGAAAGATTTAGGTCCAGTCTGAAGATATCTGGGTATGAATTAAGAGTTAAAATATAACAAGAAATTGAAAAAAGCATTTTTAGTATTATGTATTACTATGTTTATTTCTTAAAATCACTGTTCGCAAACGGTTTTAAACCATTTATCAACAATACAAGCTGACATGGTGTGTGTGCTGTACATTGCTACTTTACTAATCAATCTATTTCAGCCCATATACGTACCTACTGCAGGGCACCGGCCTCTTCTACAATCGAGTGTACGATTGAGAGTAGTTAGGCCACATAGTCAGCCACGCTGGCCTAGTGCGATTTGCGGACTTTATATACCACAGAAATTCTTTGGTATTCTTATTTAAAAAGAATAAAAGACGGTTAAATAAATAACGTTGCAAGTTATTAATAATTATTTTCATGATACTCTTTGACTAACATTTTTCAGTTTTCCTAATATAATATTACTGTTCCGGTTTTAAATATTTTTCTATTACACATGTACATATACAATTACATTTGATTATGTGATGCTTATGTGTTGTTTTTAAATGTTTTAATATAGACTAAATACATAAAAGGAACCAATTTTGTCTTATTTATTTAACAAACTTTAAAAAAAAAGTTCACAAAATCATTGGCGTATTTAGAAATATTTTATGAGGCATTGACTGATTGAAGAGCCAAGGTCGATATTTTAAAATATGTTTTTCTTCTATTTCTATACTCGTCAGTGTTTTGCATGGATTGTCTAACACTTATGTATATATGTTTTGTATAATTCTATGTTACACAAGTTATATAGAATGTTATGCAATTGTTTACAATAAAACATAAACAATACACTAGACTTTCATTTCTTCTATATCAATTTACATCCTACAGGAAAATCAATACTTCACACCTCTATATCCCATTCCTTAGTAATCCTACTATTTTCTATTTCATCCTAGACTTATGTACGACTTATTTAGATACGATATTTTCCTTCCTTTATCTATGGTATAAACAATATCATTCAAATTTTACTTTACATTTAGCTGTTTTTATCTTACAGGATAATTTACACTCGTATACACTACAATTTCGAAATAAAATACACTTATTGCGTTAAAAAAATATGTCAATTGTCCCACGTCGATATATCTTATCCGCACCTGTGTAATTTTGCATGTGGTTGATGAATGTCTTGACGTTCTTTATTTGAATGTTCAATGTGTTTTATAGTAAACTTTTTTCTTTACAGATATGGACTACGGCAGCGGGGGGCCACCGCCGCCCGGCATGATGAAAGATAGACACGGTCCACCGCCGCCTCACCATCCGGTATGTTTTACATAATTCGGTATATAAGAAAATGTTTAGCTTTCTCTGAAAATTTCCATAGAATGTGGTTGGGTAGGGCCCGTTTTAACGAATTTTTATAATAATATTTATTTATTTATTCTTTATTGTACACGATACAACATAATATAAAGAAATAAATAATAATAAAAAAAAACAAATGGCGGTCTTATCACTCTAGGTAATGTCTTACATACCATACAACCATTGGATTGATTTCAAAGGAGAAAATAAAGAATACAATCTAGAAGTAAAATATTAAACTTATAAATACACAAACATAATATTAATACATGACATACATTACATTAATAAATGAATATACAATTACATATATACATACTTATACTAGAAATTGTATTAAAATAGTCGAAATAATTCGATGAGCATATTTCCAGATATCTATGAAAAGTGGCAATCCTATTTTTCACACGGAAACACGCAAACTGAATCGTCCCAATTGGGAACTCGCTACCTCACGATTCCCAAGCCATACTTTATCACAAGACCAATAAAACTACTAAAAATACTACTTAATCTCATCTCTTCATATACCAAAAATTATACAGAACGCATGAAAAAAAAGGAAATAAAAAAATAGTGATGACACAAACCAGTAATTACAACCCCCAATGGCATGGACAGCTGTAAAAACAACCCCCTATAAATTAACGCGAAATTTTAATCAACCCGAGTGCACACGACTTTGGACGGCGGGGCGAAAAAATTATGCCGGCCTCCGTTCGGTTAATTAATGGAGTGTTGAAAAACGATTAATTACACCCAAATTACATTTTGATGTTGTCCGTTATGGGTGTTGATTTCGAGCGCGGTTGGTTGCTTTTTGACATGCGAAATGTATGGTATTTCATTATGCAATGTGAAGTTATATGTCACTGGTGGTAGGTCTCTCATATGTGCGAGACCGCCGGGGTAAGGCACCACCGCAATGTCTATTTCTCCCGCCAAACAGAGGTGTTAATGCACTGTTGTATTTCGGTTTGAAGGTTATTGTAGGTTATCAATACACACATGACTTAGAAAAATCAGAGGTGTGCCCTGGGATTCAAACTCGCGACCACCGTGAACATATTGACAGCTGCGTCGGGTCCGTTTACCACGCACTTCAAACAATTACCTTTTCACAAATTCCAAAACCATATTAAATTCAATTACTTTACAGATGTCTATTAGCCAAATCACCAACGCAAATATCATTTATGTAATATTAACTATTAACTCGTAATGTATTAAATACAGTATTGATATTGCATCATTATATAGATGTTATAGACATTATATAGATCCTTTTCATCTCCCTGATGCGATCTAATCTGCTGCATTAAGATATTGGCCTTTGAATTACCAATCCGTAATGGTTATTCAAATTGTCAATTTATCGGCTTATGAATGTGTTATGTCTGTTATGGGAAATTGGAGTATACTTATACATAAATAAATACATCATACTTACACTATAAAGTAAGTTTTTTAGCACACATATTTAGTAGGGCGCGGGTGAAGTAGACTGAAAAGTTCTTTCTTCAAAACATATCATTCAAAACTCGAAGTTCAAAACATTCCGTTTTTTAGTGGTACCTACCACTACTCATATGTGAGAGGCCATCTGGGTAGGTACCACCATACTGTCTATATCTCTCGCTAAACAGTAGTGTAAATGCACTGTTGTGTTTCGATCTGAAGGATATTGTAGCCAGAGTAACTACTAAACATATTGAGATTTATCATCATATGTCTCACCATGACGAGCGCAGTGGAATGTCAAGCATTGCTTTGTAATTCAAGCCGAAATTCAAAATCATATTTCCGTTTATTGCAATAAAAAAATATATTATACTGCATCGGTATTGTATGTATTTTTTTAAGAATTTTGAAATTATTTTATTGCGCTGATACAAAACTTCATGCTGTTTGTTATAAGGTGGTACAAACATGTCAAGCGATTTCACTTAAAGTAGGCAAACATACTAAAGTTCGAAAATGATAAAAATATGAGCTTATATACCCCGTCGACCGTGGAACTTTTCTACAATCGGGACTAATTGACATTTAATAAACTTTACATACATACCATAGAAATTCTTTCAGTTTTCCTCACGATGTTTTCCTCATAAGAAAAAATGATATTTTTATGACAGCCTCCATGACGCAGTCGGTTTGTGAAACGTGAGGCCGCGGATTCGATCCCCGCACCGAGAGAAATGTTTGTGCAACCCACAAATATTTCTGTCGGGTCTGTGTATTTGTGAGACCGAAAAGTCTCTCATAGTTCCTGATACACGACACAAGACTCGGTCTTAATGTGGGACTATGTATATGACTGTTGGGTGTTATTTATTTATTTATTTAAAGTATTTTTCCTGTTTTCAGCGCGACGGTCGCGGCTACGGTCCGGAAGGGTACGGCGGCGAAGGGTTCGTACCCCCACCCCCCATGCACCATCCGTCCATGCCGCCTCAGAATCAGGTACTAGTCTGGGAATTCTCATGTTCCTCGGTGTAGGTAATTCACCTCACGTAGATGAACTGATACAAGTTTTTGTAAACCAGGGGAGCTACTTTGTAAAACGATAATCGATATATCTTGCGATTCCGATAGTTCATTACATAGTGTGAATCGCTTCTAGTGATTTAGTTTTTACCATGCTATCGATGAACATTTTCTATGCGACAATTATCAACATTTTTGAAACTTTCAACAGTTTAACAGTGAAAAAAAAAACCCTTTCGGATGCTGAACACGCATATTTATTTATGGAATATCTACTAACTATAATTATATAATTATAGTATGTATTGTCAACTCCTTTATAAGTGGAAACAAAGGCACTAGAAACAGGTTTTAACACGGCATCGCACGATATATCAAATATCGTGTTTTGTAGTAGCCCCCTTGATCGACAGCACGTTTATAGCCACACCAAAAAAATCAACATGGCCAATACAACAGTAAAACAGTTTTATGTAACTTAAGAGAGAATAATCAAATAATAAAATCAATTGAGACCGAAAATTCTCTTGTGGTTCCTAATACCCACGACACCAGATTCGATCTTAGTGTGGGATCTGAACTATGTATGTGACTGTTGGGTATTATTTATTATTCTAGAAATGGAAATATATTTAATTTATTTGGGCTATGTAAAGCCTTATACTTGCTTCTGTAAACGAGTATCACCAACAAGCATTTCACACAGAGCACTGTAGCTCGGCAACTATCTAAGAATGTTGAAAATGAACAAAAAATGATTTATTGCACATTTTTTCACCACCGAAATTTCATAAAACTCATTATTTATTATTAATTATACCTGCACAAGGCCTCTCTGCCACTTTAATGACTGTTCGATAACACAGTCCAGCTTTTCAATTAGCAAATTGGTGTGCTGCACAATATATTTTTTAAATTACTTTTTTTTTGAATTTTTACCTTGAGCATAGAGTATCTGACATAAACTTGCTAGGGTAGAATTTAAGGTTTCGTTATTATAAAATTTTGATATTTTATTACATAAATAAGACATATCTGATATACATAGATATTACACCAAAGGAAATTATTTTATACTAAACCGACTTTTGCACCTCTCAAATGGGCAAGATTTATATAGCTAAGTTCTACTGACCTGATTTCGAAGTTTAAAGCTGCATTTCCATTGAAGCGGAGACGGAGCGGAGATCGGAGTGAAGATTCGCACATTACACATCTATCGATAGTCTCTGTGACGCAGTTGGTTAGACGCCGGCTATGAAATGAGAGGCCGCGGGTTCGATCCCCGCTTCTGTATCTGCCCATATACACTGCAGACCACATGCCTCCTATACAATCGAGAGTACAATTGAGAGAGGTTAGGCCATATAGTCCACCAAGCCAACCAGTGCGGGTTGACAGATATTGATGATTTTTTGACAGCCAATGTGGCGCAGTTGGTTAGACGCCGCCTGTGAAACGAGAGGCCGCGGGTTCGATCCCCGCACCGAGACAAATGTTTGTGAGGCCGGCAAGTATTTGTTTCGGATCTGGGTGTTTATAACACCGAAAAGTCTCCCTTAGCTTCTGTTACCTAAGACTAAAGACTTGTTGATCTTAGTGTACTTTCAAGACTATGTCTATGACTGTTGGTTGTATTTTTGATTGGATGATTCTTACACATCTCCGCTTCGGAGAGTTAAATCTTTATTGCGTATAACGATCATGAGCAAGATCATACGCAGACTCCCACTTTGTTGATTTTCGGGTTGCCATGCCCACAACCTTTTTGAAGGCTGGATCCGCCCTTGTCTACAATCTAGAGTACGATTGACAGGGGCTAGGCCATATACTCCACCACGCCTAGTGCGGGGTGGCAGATATTGATGATTATTTTGATAATCGTCATAATAGCTCTTTAATTGCCTACATGACCAATAAATACAATTTGTCCACTGTCCCACAGCCCTTAGCCCCCTTATGGGCCGTTTGTTTACATGTTAAATATGGCGCATCTGTCCAACAGCCTCTGGTGGGCTTTTCGGGTGGTATTATCTTGAAACAAGCACAAATGATTTATTATTGCACTAAGAACGTTCGGATCGGTGTCAAATTAATCGTTTATATTTCACTTCATTCATAACAAAGATAACAAGGCATTGTTTGGTGGTCGGGACTCGGGATAAAAGTTAGATATAGTTTAAGTGCGTTGTTTTTTAATGATTCTTGTGACATTAGGGCGGTCCTCCACAGCAAGGTGCCGTGATGATGGTGTACGGTCTGGACCCGCAGACCGCGAACGCGGATCGACTGTTCAACCTGTGCTGCCTCTACGGGAATGTTGTCAGAGTGAGTTGTGAATGAAAACTTTATTTTGTAAAAAAAAAAACTTTTTTGTAAAAAAGAACCTTATTGTATATATTTTGTGGTTTTTATTTGAACTTATGTAGGCAGTATTTATTTTTATGTTTTTGTATGCGATGAGCGATAAAAATACTTAAAAGTTGGTTCCGAACGCAATAATGGGCTCAAGAAGAAATTCTTTTTTTAATATTTTTCTTTATAATATAAAGTTTTTACAAAATTATGGCCTTATTTATATACACGTTTTGTCCCTTATTAACGACTTTTGAGTTCAGTTTGAGCGGGGAAGACAAAACATTCGACATATAACATAGGTTTTAACGTGTAACGCTTTATATTATAAGTCAAATATTCACAGGAGAATAATTAGAGGAAGGATAATTCATTTACATCGTAACTCGATTCGAAACGGAAATTTATGTTATTACGTTCATGTTGTATTTCAGATAAAGTTTCTAAAGACTAAAGAGGGCACCGCGATGGTACAGATGGGCGACGGAGTGTCGGTCGAGAGATGCGTTCAGAACCTCAACAATGTCACTGTCGGTGACTACACCTTGACGCTGGCGTGAGTATATGCTATACTTGCTTAGAGAGTATAATATACCCTTTAGATTTTCTTTATTGTGTACTGATACTATACATATAAAGGTTGTCTGGAAGAGATCGCTTTAAGCGATAAGGCCGCCCATTGTAATATCACAAAAAAAAAATAACTAAATTATTCAACATGTTGCAGTTTCTCGAAGCAAGCGTACCTGTCCGAGGTAATGAACCCGTACCCGCTGCCCGACAAGAGTCCCTCGTTCAAAGACTACGTGGGAAACAAGAACAATCGCTTCCTCACACCCGCATCCATACACAAGAACAGAATACAGCCACCGTCCAAGGTATGATATACTATTACAATATCACTAGTCTGTGAGTGAAAAACTTCTTAACAAAATATATTTTTATCTTATTATTACTGGCTAGATATATTCCAAAGGAGTTCTGAATTTTCGGGATTAGAAATCACTGACATATGTATATTCCAAAGGAGTTCTGGATTTTTCTGAATTAGAAATCATTGATATGTTATGATTTATTACATTAAAATAGTAGAAAATCGACATAAAAGGTATATCAAGTATATTTGACATTATACATATTTCATCGGACCAACACGTCGGTCTAATCAATCGGACCAACACACCAACCAACTTCACATGTAATGTTTATCGGCAGGTGCTGCACTTCTTCAACACGCCGCCGGATGTGTCGGACGAGCAACTACTGCAGGTGTTCAAGGACTATGGAGTCACGCCGCCGCACACCATCTCCAAGTTCCCGCTGAAGAGTGAGAGGTGTGTCACGTGCTTTCTTTATCATTATCATTTGGGTCAGGAAATAGTGCAACTGCACGGTAATTACTTTCGAGTGCAGTAGGTTTAAGCTGTTTTTAATGGGGTGGTGGTAATGGGGATGGGTACCACTTTCTCCCAGAAAAACAAACTTTACCTCATCATCAATTGCTCCAGGAAATAGTAAAGCTACAATTACTAAAGTAGGAAGTGACGAGCACTATCGCGGTGGTACTCAAAGGAAATCAACATGAAACGACGGTTTTGTTAATGTGTTTAGTTCGATGAGTGACATATCCAAAGGTCCATGAATGTTCCTTTCAATCTACCATCCGTGGCGAATAAAAAATGCTATTGAGAGCTGCAGCTTTATGAGTTCATTTTAATTCAATCTCATAATGAAATAACGCTATCAATTTTCTATTTGACACATGAATATCCGTACCTAGTTCTACTCCTAGCCTGTTTTGGCTATTTTAGCAGTAAACCAATGAGTTGAATCATAACCACCGCAATATATAACAGAACTAAAAGGCCTAACCACTCTCAATCATACTCTTGATTGTAGAGGAGGCCCGTGCCCAGCAGTGGGACGTATATGGGCTGATACAGTACATTGCAAATAAAACAGATCATTGTTAGTAATGTTATAATAATTTCCAGTGTTAATCAAAATTTTCAGATCATCATCGGGTTTGATGGAGTTCCAGAATATATCGCAGTCGGTGATGGCGATTATGGCGTGCAACCACGCAACCATACAGCACCCAGGTGAGATTACAACCATGTACCAATTTTCAATTAATACTGCTACATACACGGCTACCGATCGTGTAGTGACCTCTTAAATTTTATTCTGTTGTCAATTTATTGAACTAATTGTGTTGCGACTTCTTTATATTTAAATAAAGAACAATAATAATTATAGTAGGTACTAATTTCGTAAATCTTGCCTTGAAAGGGTCTGATGAAGTCATATTATTGTAATGAATATGCTCAGAATGGATTTTGGATCAAATTAAATTTTAATCTCATTTATTCTTCAACTTCAAATGTGTTTTCAAAATAAAGTATTAATAACCTATTGGCATCGGTTGGAACCATTTTTTTTTTGAGTTTCGAAGCTTTAATCTATTTACAATCGTTTTATCTGACAATCGATTATCGATACCATAAATTTAATCATGACGCTGACAATTTCAGGTGCGAAATTCCCGTTCGTAATGAAGCTGTGTTTCTCTTCGTCGCGACAAATCGGCCAGGGCAAGGGGCAACAGCAGAAATCGGACAACCCGAATCCCAGTCAGAACCAGCGGCAAGGGCAAAACAACGGGATGGCCGAACACGAGTACTAGTAAGAAACGTTAACTGTATTCCTAGTGTAATGTGTAAAAAACAGGAGGAGAACATAAAAAAATGTGGTTAAAAAAAGACATGTAAAATTGCGTTTAGAAGGGACGACGGACCAAATGTTATGTCGGTATGACAAGTTTTTATAAGTTGGCAGCACTGATGTCGGCACAGGATAAGTTTTTTTTGTTTTTTTGTTAATCGGTAAGCCAAAGATATGAATGTTACCAGCTTAAATGTTGATAGTTCAGATGAATTATAGTTGTCCGTTTTTAAGTTTTTAATTATAGTTATTGTACTTATTATTGCTGTTGTACACAATGATGTTTTTGACTGAGTAGCTAAGTTAAAGCTCAGTGGAAACATGATCTTGTATAGAATAATTTCTGCACAAAGTATAGTTAGGAGCCAAATATAAACGTATGATTGGATTGGCTGAAAATTATGATAAAATTAGTGATATTATAACACATCTTTGACTCCAGTCCTTAGACAAACTTCCTTTATTTTATAGCAAAGATGTTATGTTTTGTAAATTATGAATTTATCAGAAGATTATTGCCGGCCTAATAACGGAATGCTTTCAAATGTCATATATTTTGATAGATGGTAACTATTTTGACAGTTGCGGCACAAGCTGCACTGTCAAATTTTAATATGGCAACTTTTACTCTAGTCAAAGTCTCGAAGCATAATATTTTAAATATATGTATATCGTTATATCTATATATGTTATTCAGTAATTTATGACTGACATAGTTATCTCGATTATTGTTCCAAATAAGTTTTTTTTTTAATGTAGGGACCATAGACATTGTCGATCATATCGTTTTTGTTGTTTTATAAATATTTAACAATCTTTTTGTTGTGAGAGACCGGATTTTTATTCTATAAAATGATGATTTAAATATTTTTTAAAATCATGAGATAATAAGACAAAACTTTTTAAGGAATGTTTTATCCATAAAATAGAAAATAAAACAAAGCAGTTATGAACTTTTAAGCAGGTCTCTGTAATTATTGATTATTATCAAACCGTTATATATAATTATAAATATATATTACCACAAGCGCGCATTATAAAGATGTGTTCAGTCATCATTTCTACAAAATATAAGTGTATTTAAAAAAAAACTATTCCGATAAATCTTACCCCTGTTTATTCTAGCCGTATTTCCAGGTTATATACTTGAATGCTAAATTATAAAGCTTTTATATAAGTATATACTTTATTTGTTATTCTGTCGAAATATCTATTCTTGTAATAAATTTACACGGTTTCCTAAATTGTTTTTTCACATTTTATAGTAAACTCGACGGGTGCATATGCAAATGCATGCTTGGATAAAATTATGCATGTGTGTGTTGTGCATATGCAATGAAACTTATGCATGCAGCTTGAAATATGCAGTTGTGTATGCAACCGTTTTTTTAATGTATTTCTGACACTGGAGCATTTGAATATTATTAATTAAATCCAATATGTATTGTTTGAATTTAATTAGCAGTGCTATGATGATTTTTAGTAATCTCTTTTGCTAGATCTAAAATGTATTTAGTTAAAAACTAAAATGTATTTAGTTAAAAACTAAATACATTTGACATGTAAAAAATAATATTTAATAAAGCCTCGCTTTTAAAGTTGTCAAGAAAAAAACAGTTTGTCTATGACACAAAACTTTAATTACTATAAAGGTTACATTTAATGGATGATATTTATTTGTTGCCATATTCTGATTTCTTTTTCGCGTTCTCGTAAAAGGGGTTTTTGACCAGAGATTTATTAAATAACCTACCTTTTATTTCTTTTAATAGGTTTAAAACACAAATTTATAAAATAAGTTTTACAATTTCAGAATATCATATGCATATCTGTCATAAGGACAATATAAATTTTCTTATAATTCCAAATTTCAATTATCAAGCACTGTTAATTGAAATCCAAAACAATAGCAAGCTTAATAATTTCCGTTCCTTCTTATCTAAGCCAAATAATAAGCCAAAGTTACAAAGATATAGTTAATAAATATATATTATGCATTGTAAAAGTTATGGTGTACATAAGCTGTCGAAAAAAAAGTATATATAATTTCGCGCCAATAGTCGTTGAGCATACAAGTTCTCTAGTGTCATGTAAATTCTTGTTCTATAAATGTAAATTAGTGACAAAATAAATGCTATATGTAAGTATGTGGACTCGTGTCTGTATGTTAAGTTAGATTACGACATATCCCTGTGACGAGTGACATATATATGTCAATTTTTAATCAGCTGTACGGCCTGTAGGTAGTGTAAGTGGCACAGACGGGCATAATTGTCTTATTATTGGATTATTATGTACTGTAGTATGCTAGGAATTATTATTGAGGAAAAAAATAAAAATGAATTTGAAATAATAGGGAATAAAGTTGATTTTCCATTATCAGATGTAAAATTGCCTTGTTAGAGATTTAGCGGTGTCTCTTTCAAATGTATGGCTAATATCCCATACGTCAATTGACACTGTGAGACAATTTTATCACTTAATGAAATTTATTTCGAGGCAGTATTTTACATACCTACTTTGAGATAGTACATAATAATTCCATAATTTTTATTAATAAAATGACAGCTAAATGCTTTTTAGGGCTTTGTCAAATTAGATTTGTACTATATAAATCAATTATGTAGTTTATAAGGATTGATAAAATTAATTCGGACTTAATACATTTTCTGAAAACAAGTTTTTAATGTTGTTTAGTTGAGAAGTCCCGGGTCAATTTTATGTAATTATATATTAATTCAGTTCTGCCTGTCTATGTCGATGCTTGTCCTGTCGAAAATATGTCAATTTGTATGATTTTCTCTCAAGCCGGAGTCGCAGCGGCGATAAGACATCGTATTTGTACAGTCGTCGGTCAATGTATTGTCTAATTCTAAAAAAAAATGTATAATAATGTGTAGTCTCGATGTATTGGCTGTTGTAAAGAAAACCTATCAATTATGCTTGTAATGACATATCACGGAGACAAATAATTAATATTATTAATGTATGTCTAATATATAATGTACGTACATGTCTTTTTCACAAAATTAACAACATCAAAACACAGATCAAAACTAATTTATGCTCAAAATTTATTTTCGTACTGTTTCCGTTTTGAATGTTTTTTTTCTGCATTTTTAATACTCCTCTTTATTTTTTCCCCCCTTTTCTTCCTCTTGTTACAAACATACAGTATACCTTAACTCCTAACACATTTTTGATCTCGAAACGGGGGTGTAATATTTTTTGAAAATTATTAAAATTTTCTAAATAAAAATACTTCTAAAAAATAATCACATAACAACCAGAACAAGTTTTCCAAAAAAAAAAAGTTTTTTATGTGAAATTCTCAGTTTCGCGATCAGAAGTGAGAGAAATCAGTACATAGTACTCACATAAGACTATTTGCTTCTAGCTAACGGCGTCGCGGCGGGTCACACACTCACACATATCAAGACGGAGGCAACACACCCACACACACACAGCGAGTGCGGATATTGTCTTTATAATCAAACCACCCACTAACATACTCGTTGCCACAGATTACACATGGGTGAATTTCATTACAAAGGCAACAAAAGTAATAATTCCTTTATTTTTACAATTTGTGATCTAGATCACTCTTATAAAGACATTAACAGTTAGATTCTTTAATATAATTTAGAACACAGTAACATGTTTTTTTTTTTCATAATATTATATTAAATAACACAATATTACATTTCCATTTATTTTTTTTCTTTCTTTTTTTGTTTTTTAATCTGGAGCTACGCTCCGTGGAATGCATTGTGCATTTTGTTTTTTTTTTTTATCGAAAGTAGCTGATTAGGTATTGGTTAAGTAATATTCCCATTTTATTTGATTACTCTTAGTACATTTAGTTAATACACCGAGGCCATTTTCAAACTCACATGTTTTGGATATTATTGGAGATTTGAAAATGGCCCGCGTCGTTACCCGTTTATACGTGGATTTCTAGTAAAATTGATATTAGTTTGTGAGTATATGTTGTAAAATTTGTTTTATTTCACATTTGCCCCGTTTCAATAATTAATGTAAGTTGACTATAAAAATATTCGAAAAGTCGGTTGTTTTGTAATCGTGATAGTTTGAAGCACGTACAATTAATAAAGAAAAATGTGGTATAAGATAGATATTTGGGTTTTATTTTGTTTAATAATAGGCAAGCTTGGAGTGTGCATGTTTCTTTTATTATTTTTGCATGTGTTAGTGATGTTAATCGAAATGTTAGTCGCCATCATTTTTTAACCGTTTTACTCTAAACTGTTTAAGAACCAAAAACTCTAATTGTAAGGTATAGTTTAGCACTTTTTAGGCTAGTAGTAAGTGTCATTGCAATGTCAATTATATTCGATTAGTGGGAAAAAATATGACAGTAAAGGATTTTCTATAAATTTTTCTTAGAAAATTAACGATTCGACACAAAATTCGTGTGACGAACCCACACAAGGCAAGTGGATATCTGACAATGAGTTTGTAACACCAGTTTGCGCCGTTAAATAATTTACGTTCTTATTTCTTAAGAATAGATGTTTGTATGGTGTGACATATTTGGTAGTTTGTCTATATTACTGTTTATGATATTAGCCATTTGTAGCCTCTTCTCTGCAGTAAAATGGTTCGCTGCAACTGTCAATTGTAATAATAATATTTCAGTAGCGGAGAACATTCCTCGTCGCCCCATAAACAGTGTTATAGCCAACCAAAAAGATTAGATATCTTAAAAATAGCTGAAAAAAATAAAAAATCAATGTTATCAGGTAAATAGATGCATATCTTTTTCTCTAGAAATATTTTCAAATGGAAAAAATAAGTGTTTTAGTGTTAGGATTTCGATGTCGTGACGCTTACAATATGTTTTGTGTTAAGTGTACAGAGAAAAATATATTGTGCGAAATTCTTTTGGATTGTTAATAATTGTTTTTTTTTTATGTACCATAAACAAATGACACTATTCTACTCTGAGGAACGCTATGGAACTGACACTATGAATTATTTTAGCCATTCAAAATGATTTAGTTATAATAGCTAAATCAACAATATACGCTGAAATATTGCTTTACAAAAATAACACAAGAAACAGCACTCTGGCATATATTATAAGATATTGTAATTTTCATTTTTCCTTTTAGTCTTTCATTGGATTAGGTCTTGTAGTTACAATGTGAACATTAAATACATGTCAACACAACAAAATATTCTTTCATTTATACACGACACTCGAGACACAGATTTAACAATCCACTGACCACAAATCCTTACCTGAGACTACAACTGACAAATACTGATTTTTGTGTAACTAATTTAACCTTCATTTATTACGCCCATCCGTTTCAAGAACTTTTAAAATTTTATCAAATGGCGCTGAATACTCAACTGGCTATTTTTAAAAGACACCACTTATCATAAAATAATTTATAAAAGTGGTACAATTAAAGCCTTATATCACGTAGCTATGAAATTCTGGTAATCTGTTGTAAATAAAGTATTGCTAAATCAATTTGAATATAGTTACACCATGGTCAGGTTTGTCAGAATAAAAAAAATATCATAATCAAATAGCTCAGAATTGAGATTGTAAAACTTGTGGCTGCGACTGTACATCTAATCCTTTCCCTGCATTTTCTAAACATAGACTCAAAACCTTTTCAAACCTACAACAAAAATATCATATTTCTACTACAAATAAAATAAACAATCCTGAATAAAGTTTTCCTTTTTAATGTGTTTTATTCACTACAAAACGCCTATCATCGAATTAATGGTCATTTTAAGTCGAAATTGGTTTTCTCAGCGCACTCGTCGACTATAACAAAATCTTGCTCAAATTAGACCCTTCATTTCACTTAATTTTAACACTCCTCAATCTATTCCAACAAAACTTTACAAGAATTAAAGAACAAATGTATAACTAAAAGTTTTAAATGGTGGGAAAATATGTCAATATGTAAATAGTAAGTACACATTATTCTGTGTTTTTTAAACTTAATTGTAAAAATAGAAAAAGTTATTTATAGAGCTGCACTCGTGACGCAAATGTAAATTGTATAGAAATAAATAATGTTTTTGACTAAAGTGTGTAATTTCTTTTCATGTTTCAAAATATATTTGGTAATTACCTTTTTACGGCCTTCGCCAAACATAAATCGCCAAACATTTATTTTTACCTAAATCGATAAGCTCAATACGAATTTTGATTCAAATTCCCGCCACCTGGGTTTGACGTTTCATATTCCTAGCAAGCAAAGGCATTGAACCATACATCCTTACACATCTAAAATGATTCCATTCCTGTAATATTGTTGTTTATTTAATAAAGATTAATGGTAGAAAAGACTAGAACGTAGTGATTACTTACTCTATGGAAAAGACAGCCATTTTAGCTACAGACCGGGCTCTGTGGTGTACCTTGGGAGAGGCCTATGTCCAGCAGTGGACTGCAACGGGCTGATGATGATGATGATGATGAATGGTAGAAAAGGATTACCAAACATAATAACTATTTCAAATACTTTATGATTATTAAATATTATTTTAATAAAATAAAAAAATACTTTACCAGAGTACAGTACAGGAAATCGCTACCGCCCCTGGCGGTGACAAGTGGAAATATTCAATGATTGAGTACGTAATGGTGGCTACTTGCATGTCTTATTCATTGCTGACAACATATTTACAATAAAACCATCTGAAAACCTTCAGAAACTAATAAAAACCAATGGGATTTCCAAAAATACTGCCAGGTGGGTGATATTTTTAGTATGAAATTGAGTTTACTGCGAATAAGTGTGTTTATAGTGTCAAAAATGGCCGACATGGTGAGTAGAAATATTTTTGTCATATTTTTTACGAACCGATATCGATTCATCTTGTGTGTTGTGGTAGTAACTTTGAAATTGTGGTCATTGATAATATTGTAAACATACTCTGATAAGGTGTATTATTCTGAAAATATTTATTAGAATTGGTTTAGGGTCCATTATGTAATTTATACAGTGCAAGTGGTAGAATTTTAATACCACGAGTTAAGGTATGTTTGCACATGTAGGGTAAAAAAATAATTAAGAATGACTGCATTATAAAAATATTACTGTTCAGATTAAGCACAAACAATCAGCTGCAATATTATTTTACAATAATAAAATCATACAGCATTAAACCACAGTATTATATTAAATTCGATCTCCGCACTGAGATAAATGTTTGTGCGACCCTCAAATATTTCTTTGGGTCTGGGTGCTTGTAAGATCGAAAAGTCCATCGTAATGATATGATACCCTCGATACAAGACTCGAGCTGAGTCTGGGGTTAGGACTCTGTATGTGACTTGGGTGTTTTTTTTTTATTGCTACGAATGGTGATTCGAGACTCAAGCATGCCGTTCGCCTGATGGTAAGCGATACGACCGCTCATGAACAGTAGCAAAACCAAACAACACCTTGAATTATAAAGCGATAACTGGCATTCAACTGCGCTCGCCATCCTGAGACATAAGATGTTAAGTCTCAATATGTCCAGTAGTTACTAAACGGGAACACAACAGTGCATTTACATTGCTGTTTGGGCGGGAGAAATAGACATTGCAGTGGTACCTATCCAGCCAGCCTCTCACATATGAGAGACCAACCACCAGTTTTTATTTATTTAATTTAGAGTGTTTAGTTAGTTATTTATTTCTTTCATTTAGAGTGTAAAGATAACAATGAAAGCGAGTTGAGCAGGTTGCTCAACAAATATTAAACGGGACACCTGTCCTTAAACAAGAAGAACACCTCTTAGAACTTAATTATTAACACATAGACTGCTATTGTATCTGGGTTTGAGTGTGTCACAAGAGCTTTATATTCCTTTTTAAATTTAACTTCTTTATTACCAATGCAACTAAAAATATTATTTTACACTAAAATTATGTAAAATAAATAAATAAAGAATTTAAAAAAGTCCAGGATGTAAAGTAAATTCCCTGCTCCAGGGCCGAGATGGCTCTCAATGGGTCTATACCCCACATGTTACTGTTACATAAATGTCGAGTAACTACTGATATAAATAACCAATAAACTGGAACAGAACAATGCTTACAAATAACTGCTTGTTGGCTTAAATAATTTATTGTTACCTATCAATGCCACTATTTAGTGCTTATTTCGATTTTTTTACATTTAAATTAAAATTATTATATTGTATTGTTAAGGTGATGTTAAATTGGCTTGTATTATATGCAGTTCATAGCTTTAATATGTATATAATCTGATACAGTCCTTATTTAATGTTAGCCCATTCTAACAATTCTTGATTTTTGACTTCTCATAAAATCCCATATTTTATTTGTTTCTGAATAAAAATGATATATTTGTGTTAGAGATGTTGTTAAGGAAGAAAGTAAACCAATTTATGAAGTAAAACGTTTGCTATTTAATATTGAGTCCATAAAAAAATTACACCAATTTTATATTATAATTTATACCTATACTTTTTAAAGGAAATAAGAAGGTGTCACTAATATTACCCATATTTCATCAAATTACTTCTGATCAATATAGAAATATAGGAATGTGTATTTATTTAACACTTTATTGTGCACCAGATACATAAAAGTAGACAGAATAACAAAAAAAATATATACATCTGGTGGTCATGAATGTGTAGCCTGTGTATATCTTATTGGAGTGTGTAGAGCCATATCAGACCCAAATAACAGTTGGAGACTGTCCCGCCCTCACACCCACCACTGCAACTCCTGTCTCGCAGGGTCAACAGTGGCACGCAATACATTATACTGAACATTGAAGCTCGCCGAGTCTCCGGGAATGTCTAACTTGTCTTTAACCCGCAACAAAATCAATCAGAAAGTTAAATTAATAGGAGGAGTTGGAAATAAATTATTGTCCACTTCCCTCCGTGCAAAGCGAGTGACAAAACAATGAACTAAATAACAGTAGTTTATTCTTGAATTGTAATCCATCCAACCACCAGTCAAATAATTCAATTTGTATGTTATATATATAGATGTCGTTTTTTTTATTGCGATGAATCGTGAGCCCATAATGACATTCACCTGATGGTAAGCAATACGACCGCTTGAGGACAGGACCATAACCAAACAACACCATGAATTACAAAGCAATGCTTGTTATTCCGCTGCGGTCGCCATCATAAGATGTTGAGTCTCATAAGGACCAGTAGTTCTGTATCTGTATCAGGCCATATACGTCCCACTGCACTCCCCAGAATCGAACCCAAAAATCCACAGTAAACAACCTGTCCACACTGCAGCTGTATGATGAGGCAGTATATTTTTTTTATTTGCCTCTCCCTTATAAAGGCCTCGACATTATTTGTGGCGCAGTTGGTTAGCCACTGGCTGTGAAACGGTTTGAACCCTGCACCAAAACATATTAATAAATGCAAGATGCATTTTTGTAGATAATTACACTAAAAACAATTTTTATAATCTCTATTGAATTTCAAGCAATAGTTTGGGTGATATTTGTAATTTGATTTTCGTAAACTGACCTTTATAACTTTTTTAGCTGGCTCTAAAATAATATTTAAGCATAATGGTCTCTATTATCCTTCGAGCAATAAATAGGTCACGAGATATTTGCTATTTATTTTCGTGAACTTTTGAACTTTAAGTATATTTTTTTTAGCCGGCACGATATAAATGTAAATTTTTCACATCTTAATTATAACACCTCAACTAAGGTGTATACAAAAATTCACCTCACTAGGAATTTTTTCCGTAGTTTTCGATTTAAAATGCCTAAAATCTCTGAACTGACAATATTCTTTGTAGACTCAAGAAATGGATACCTTTTGACGGTGACAATAAAAAAAAGATTAGGTACTGGACACTGGTAGGTTTTAGATTTGACACATATGTGAGAATCCGCCTGGGTAGGTACCACCGTAATGTCTGTTTCTCCCGCCAAACAGCAGTGTAAATGCAATGTTGTGTTTCGATCTGAAGGAAATTGTAGACAGAGTAACTACTGGAAATACTGAGATTTAATATCTGAAGTCTCAGGACGGCGAGCGCAAGGGAATGTCAAGCATTGCTGTTTAATTGAAGGTGTTGTTTGGTTTTACTACTGCTCGTGAATGATCGTTTTGCTTACCATCAGGCGAACGGCACGCTTGTCTCGCCATTCATTCGGGGAGTGTTCTCAAGAATTGTTCGGACTTATCCCTGCTGCAGAGTTCCGCCACCGTACAACACGACAAACCTCCAAATACCACCCACATCACCTTGGAGGTTGGAAATCTACTACAGTACGTTTTTCCCGGCACTTTCTCCCACGTACTACAAATCTGTGGAACCTGTTGCCAGCGGCATCATTCCCGGACAGATACGACCTGGCGACCTTCAAAAAACGAGCGTATTCCCACCTCAAAGGCCGGCAACGCATCTCCATGCCCTATGGTGTTGCAGATGTCCATGGGCGGCGGTGTTCACTTACCATCAGGTGAACCGCATGCTCGGTTGCCCACTATAATATAATAAAATAAAATCAAATACCATAATTGATTTTTTATGGATAAATGGATGCAGGCCGCTTCCAACAGGTCAATGCGGAGATCCTTGGAGAAGGCCTATGTTTAGCAGTGGACTTTCTGTGGCTGAGATGATGATGTTGAATGGATTTATTTGCATTTGAATATTCAATAAGCGCCTGATTTATTCTAAGTAGATGATACCTATTTACTAAGTGTTTTTTATCTCCATTTATTTTCTATTCCAGAATGAGTTCGCCATGTTGCTTTACGTGCAACGCTCAAGGAAGTGGATCTATGAAAAAAGCCACAAATTTGTTTGGACAAAGTGTAAGTTATCATTATAACTATTTGTTGTTTCTCGACAGACTTTAAAGTTTTTAAAAGTGTACGAAATCTACCATCTTTTTTTTTTACAGTCCGTGCCGCAGTTGGTTAGAGGTAGGTTTTGAAACGAGAGGATGCGGGTTCGATCCCCGCACCGAGGCAATTTTATTATAGCCACTTGTTTCGGGTCTGGGTGTTTGTGAAACTGAAAATCTGTCGTAGTTTCTGATACCTACACAAGACCCGATCTTAGTGTGGGTTCAGGATTATGTATGTGATTGTTGGGTGTACGAGTATTTATTTGTTTAGCTAATGTGTGATGTGTCTTAGTTTTATAATGATTATTTCATGTACAGTACGTGGTACCCTGTTGGTAACGTACAAGACGCAGCTGCCATATATTCACGGTAGTAGGTTTAATTCCCTGGACACACCTCTCACTTTTCGGATAGTCGATCACCACGTACTTAAACAGTGACGGAAAAGATCGTGGACATCTGCTTATAATAACAATTTGTAAGAATTTTTATGGTATGTAAAGTCCAGAAAATCCGTTCTGGCTAGTGTGGTGGAATTGGCCTAACCACTCTCAATCGTACTGTCGATTGTAGAGGAGTCCCGTGCCCTGCAGTTGGGCGTGTATGGACTGATAATAATATTTAAAATGAACATCACCACCTTGTTATTTTTGAAGCCTTAGCCTGCTCTGTATTTCTGCTATTGCTAATTCCCCCCCAAAGAATACGAAAACAAAAAAACTGACCATAATTATAACCATTTTTCACATATAAAATTACACACATACACAAAATTTACTGTTCAGTTTCATCTTTAAATGGGTTCGTACAAAAAAACAACTTCTTAATAGATTACACGAGATCATATAAAATTATTAACCTAACGTCTTTGTGAATCACAATCACAAATCGCGAAATTAAGCTTATTTAAATAACATGCGAAATGTTATTATCGACTTCACATGCTATTATAATTGTGACTGTTATTGCTATTAATTCGAACACTAACTGATACAGATACATAAATAAATGAAAACTTTTTTATTGCAATAAATGGCGAGACGAGCAAGCCGTTCGCCTGATGGTAAGCGATTCGACCGCTCATAAACAGTAGCAAAATTCCACTGCGGTCGCCATCCTGAGACATAAGATGTTATATCTCAATATGTCCAGTAGTTACTCGGGCTACAATGTCCTTCAATCCGAAACCCAACAGTGCATTTACACTGCTGTTTCTCGGGAGAAATAGACTTTGCGGTGGTACCAGTGTTACCAACCCTACTGTTTTAACAGTAGATTTGCTGTTTTCACATTTAAGTTCCTGTTTTCTGTTTCATTCTTTATTTTTACTGTTTTTCAATTAGCATTTAGGCGGCACCTATTACACTACATAAATATATTTTCATAACGAAATTATGTAAGAAAACGCAATAAACTAGATAGCAAACAATTTTCACATTGTGTCACAATTAAACAAATTATCGACCACAACTATTTAAGGAACATTACGTACAAGTTCTGAAATAACCGATTGCTACTCATTTGAAGCCACATAAAACCACATGAAGAAATTTTACAAAAACATGTATGATTTAAAAAGGGAAGATGAGTCAGAAAATATTGTAGATGAGGCAGTTGAGGATGAAAGTAGAAAATAATCTAGCTTTGTATTTTTGTTTTTATTATGTTGTGATTAATATTATAATAAATCAATGTATGTGAGTTCTCGTAAGTAATAAAAGTAGGTGATTGCTTTAATTAAATGAGGAAATAATAAAAACTGCCTATTTTTACGTTACCTACTGTTTTCCTCCTGTTTTTTTTAATGGATGAACTGCCGTTTTTTAATTTCTTGGGGTTGGCAACTCTGGGTGGTACCTACCCAGATAGCAGCCTTTCACATATGAGAGACCTACCACCAGTAAAAACTATACTATTTTCAGACACTACCGTCCGGAAACAAGCTTCAGAAGGTGTTGAGTGAAATATTGGATATAACGTTAACAGAAGATGCGGTCCACACCAAGATCATATGCGGCAACTGTGTCAAAGCCGTGGCGGAATACGATTACACGCAAATATTGTGAGTTACCTCTTACATTGCACTAATCCATACGATATTATAGTAGATATTATAGAATTAACTTGATGCTCAATAAAAAATATATTCTTGTCTTCAGTTCTGTGAACAAAATGTAAAATGTTATGATAATATTTATTACTTTATGTATTTAAGCATGAAGGAAAATCTTACGAGGTTTAGGGTTTAAGATGAAAGTAGTATTAGTACCAAAATTGTTTTTTCATTATTATTTTTTTGTATATTTGATTATTTTTCAATAATTAGAGAAGTGAGCCAAAAAATGTTAATTTGTTCAAACCTTACCCACATACTACATAATATGACAATCATTTTCCAGTCTACAAGAAAAAAAAGCGGAAATACTGACCCAATTCAAGACTACACTTCAAAACATCAACATAAACTATGATACATACGAGAGGGACGTCAGATTGAAAAACAATCCACAGAAAATATTCTCTTTGGACAAGAAAACTATGGGGAAATTAGTGTTGCCAGCTTCGAAATTACAACCTTTGACTCCGACTTACTGCTCAAACTTGGCAAATTGGCAAATGCTAGCAGGGCGAATTTCTTTAAGAGTGCAGAGAAAGTGAGTTTTTTTTATTTTTTTAACTGGGTTTCAAATACAAATATTTACGTCAACTACTTACTTTAAATATATTACAAATTATCAAAAAGTACAGATGGCGCTGTTATCGCTTTAGGCGATTTCTTACATTATATGATTAACTATATTTGTTAATTATTCTGTATCAGCCCATATACGTCCCACTGCAGGGCACGGGCCTCCTCTACAATCGACAGTATGATTAAGAGTGGTTAGGCCATACAGTCCACCACGCTGGCCTAGTGCGGGTTGACGGACTTGCATACCATAGAAATTTTTAAAAATCGCTATGGTATGCAGGTTTCCTCACGATGTTTTCCTTCACCGTTTTAGTGCGTGGTGGTTGACTATCAATACACACATGTCTGAAAAGTCAGAGGTGTGCCCTGGGATTCGAACCCGCGACCACCGTGAACATGTTGGCAGTCGCGTCTAGTCCGTTTACCAACAGGCCACCACGCACTTCACTTGTTAATTAATTGCACTTGTTAATTATTATATAATATTAACTTTCGGTGTGCTTTAACTGCACACCGAAAGTTATTCTTGTAATTCCTGTCCATCCAAAGGTTGCCTGGTAGAAATCGCTATTAGTGATAAGGCCGCCCATTGTACATAATTATGTAAGATTATCCTGTAAATTGTGTGTTATCTTGGTGTACAATAAAGCATATTTTTTTTTTTTTTAAATTATTCGTAGTTTATCAAATTATTTATACCGGGTATCTCAAGACTGCTACCGAAAACGAAGCCGGGTGGTAGTTTTAGTGGCTACAAACACAATACAATTAAAAATTTCGCCTAGAAACGCAACAATATTTTTTTATGATTTTTTAAATATCGTCATTTTTGTGTGGTGAAACCATAGTTTTTGCTAAAATAATAATTTAAACTCTTTTATACCTTAGAGAATTTATAAATAAAAGGGTATATACTATTATTTTAGGAAAAAATGTATTTACCACCCAAATATGGCCATAGGAAAAAAATAACAAAAAAAAAATTGTCGCTTTTTTTGCAACTTTTTCTGTTGCATTGTGTCGGAAGTCGCTTAAACTACCACCCGGCTTCGTTTTCGGTAGCAGTCTTGATATACCCTGTATTTGTAAATTATTCAGTGCTACCACCTTTTATGCCTTACACTTTAAACTGCCCAATGTTAATGCTTTTCTTAAATCCATCCCATTGTTGTATGTGTAAGACATTGCCTTTATGCGATAAGACACCAAATGGTCGATAAAACCTCTGGGAGTCGTGCTTTTTGGTCGCTCGCTAAGGCTGTGGAGGGTAATTTCTGCCTGTCCAGTCTCCCACCACTGCGCAAGTCCGATAACAGTTTGGCCCACAGTGCAAAGGAGAAGGCCGATCTCTTGGCCCAATTCTTTGCCTCGAACTCGACTTTGGATGACGGGGGCGCCACACCGCCGAACATCCCGCGTTGTGAGAGCCTCCTATCTGACATAAAAATCACCCAGCGTGCTGTCAGACGGGAGCTCAAGCTTCTAGACGTCCATAAGTCGAGTGGGCCAGACGGTATCCCCGCAGTGGTTCTTAAAACGTGCGCCCCTGAGTTGACACCAGTGCTCACGCGCCTTTACCGTCTTTCCTATAAAGCCAACCGGGTTCCGGCTTCGTGGAAGGTCGCCAATGTACACCCTGTCCCCAAAAAGGGTGACCGTTCGGACCCTTCGAGTTACAGGCCGATTGCTGTCACATCCCTACTCTCCAAGGTTTTGGAGCGAGTTATCAACACTCAGCGCCTGAGGTATCTTGAGGATCGCCAGTTGATTAGTGACCGCCAGTACGGTTTCCGTCACGGTAGCTCGGCTGGTGATCTTCTTGTGTACCTCACGCACCGTTGGGCGGAAGCTTTGGAGAGTGGGGGTGAGGCGATTGCGGTCGGCCTTGACATTGCGAAGGCGTTCGACCGAGTGTGGCATCGCTCCCTTTTGGCAAAGCTACCTGCGTATGGAATTCCCGAGGGGCTCTGCAAATGGATCGCCAGCTTTTTGGATGGTCGGAGCATAAAAGTCGTAGTGGACGGCTGTTGCTCCGAGACCAAGACCATTAATGCTGGTGTTCCACAAGGCTCGGTGCTATCGCCGACACTCTTTATCCTGCATATCAATGACATGTTGTCTATTGATGGCATGCATTGTTATGCAGATGATAGTACGAGTGACGCGCGGTACATCGGCCAACGGAGCCACTCTCGGGATTCCATTATGGAAACACGGTTTCAACTTGTGTCTGAAGTCGAGAGCTCTCTGGGGCGGGCCTCCGAATGGGGTGAATCGAACCTAGTTCAATTTAACCCTTCGAAGACACAAGTTTGCGTGTTCACTGCGAAGAAGGACCCTTTTGTCATGGCGCCGCAATTCCAAGGAGTTACTCTCCAAGGATCCGAGAGTATTGGAATCCTTGGCATCGAAATATCAAGCAAGGTCGAGTTTAGGAGTCATTTGGAGGACAAAGCCAAACTGGCGAGCAAGAAGTTGGGAATCCTGAACAGAGCCAAGCGGTACTTTACGTCGGGTCATAGATTGACGCTTTACAAAGCGCAAATCCGGCCCCACGTTGAGTACTGCTGCCACCTCTGGGCAGGTGCCGAAAATACCAGCTCGACCCACTTGACTCCTTGCAGCGACGAGCTTGTCGAATTGTCAATGATCCCAATCTCACGGACAAATTGGAACCGTTAGAACTGCGGAGAGACTTCGGATCTCTCTGTGTGTTCTATCGTTTGTTCCATGGGGAGTGCTCCGAAGAGTTGTTTGAGATGGTATCACCGTCGCCTATGTACCATCGCACCACACGTTTCCGCAGTAGAGTTCATTCCCACCACCTGGAGGCGTACCGCTCCCGAACGGTACGTTTCCAGCGTTCTTTTCTACCACGTACGTGCAAGCTCTGGAATGAACTTCCTGCATCGGTGTTTGAAATGAAATGAAATGAAATGAAATGAAAATATTTATTGAATCCATAAAATGTCATACATTGTTTAGATTCAGTAACTTTTTTTTTTCACTACCACCCGGTTCACAAGGCTGTTTTCGCCAGAGAAGAACGGGCAAGAAACTCTAGCGTTGCTCTTTTCAAAACAAGTTTACAATACAGTGATTATACAGGATTTGCAATTCAGAGCAGTTCATAAATAAATAATAGTTTCCTCAGCGCTATGACCTGTCCTTCTTCAAACGAGGTTTAAGGAGAGTACTATCCTTGAGGTAGGCAGCGACTTTGTTGTGCTGGTCCCCTGGCACTACGGAGGTCCATGAGCAGCGGTAGCCGCTTACCATCAGGCGGGCCGCTAGCTCGTCTGCCTACTAGGCAATAAAAAAAAAACTACTTTTTATGTTTGTGAGTTTCGTTTTTATTTGTATTTTTTTGTGTATAAATAAATAAATGAATAAATTATTCTCATTCCTATGTATATTCTTTACAAAATTTTATAAAACAATGTAAATCATCCTAAATCCATATTTAATAGTTAAAATAATTTTAGTTACAGCAACAAGCAGTGCTAACTCCATTACCACCGAGGAACAAACAGACAGACACACAAGACAACGAGACGGCCACTGACAGTATGCAGCTGAACCTCAGCTCGTTGACAAAGGACTTGTTGACCGATGAAGAGAATGTGGGCAAGCATGAGACGCCTGACGATGACGAGGCTATGGAGATTGATGAAGGTATTCTTATAATAATAATTATCTATATCAGCCCATATACGTCCCACTGCATGGCACGAGCCTCCTCTACAATCGACAGTACGATTGACAGTGGTTAGGCCATATTGTGCATCACGCTGGCTTAGTGCGGGTTGCTAGACTTTAAATACCATAGATATATCCTCACGATGTTTTCCTTCACCTTTACAATGTGATTGACTATCATTACTCACGTGACTCCGAAAAGTCAGTGGTATAACTCTATCAATAATATTGGTAGTCTCTTGAATAAATATTATATTTTTATACTATTATATCCACCAATCTACCGGGTATCTCAAGACTGCTACCGAAAACGAAGCCGGGTGGTAGTTTTAGTGACTACGAACACAATGCAACTAAAAATTTCGCACAGAAACGCGACAATTATTTTTTATGATTTTTTAAATATCGTCATTTTTGGGTGGTAAATCCATAGTTTTTGCTGAAATAATAATTTCAACTCTTTTATACCTTAGAGTATTTATAAATAAAAGGTTATACACTATTATTTTAGTAAAAAAGTGTATTTACCACCCAAATATGGCCATAGGAAAAAAATAACAAAAAAAAAATTGTCGCTTTTTTTGCAACTTTTTCTGTTGCATTGTATCTGAAGTCGCTTAAACTACCACCCGGCTTCGTTTTCGGTAGCAGTCTTGATATACCCTGTATGTAACCATTTTAAATTTAAGAATGTATTCTATGTAGCTTGATTGACATGGATATTTAATCCAGAATGACTCAAGTCAGTCGCCATTAAATTACACTCTTCGGGTATTTATAATATAGAGGGAGCGCTACCCATGCCATACATTTGTCTCTCCAAAAACGTAGACTTATTTTTGTTTTTAATTGTAATTACACAATAAAACTACGATTGCGGTTAAATCAAGACTGATTTATTGTTGCATGCGGTGGTATAAAATTATGTCTACCCTACAATACATTACAGTAATATTGGTAGCGCTGCTATATTAGTAAAAATTGAACTAATTATTTAACAACAAATTTCTATAAATTCCGTTGCTAACCAAAAATATATTTATTTCTTATCCTTCTACAGTGAAATTGAGAGGAATAAAATAGCCCTAAACTATGTTTTAATTATTTCTTTTCAAATAATGTGTGCATGTTGGAACCTGTTGGCTATAAGCCAATAGTAAGGCAGAAAAGGGTGGCCCGGCACCACCATTTTTATCGTAAGTTTTTGAAATAACAGCGCTCCCTCTATATTAAATATACTCTTAAGATAGCATCCTATCATCACTAGATGCAGTGTTACATACCTTTGCCAGAGTAATAAAAATAAGCGTTTTTCAGATTGTGCACTATCCGTGGTTCCTGTGACGTCAGCAAATGGAGATTTAGTACTAGAAGTACAAGGTGTCAAGGTGAGAGGTATTTTAGATCTATTAAAATAATAATTTTATTTCTTTCCTTTTGTTACAATTTTGTAGTCGGTTTATTTATTTTTTTATAATTTTTTTTTTTTTTAATTTTGAATTTTGCTAATCAAAACATATTACCCTTACCTACCTAAGTTGGATTGGATCGAATGCAAAAAGAATTTTCGAAATCAGACTTATACTTTTTGAGATATGCATGGACAAACATACGGACATACAAACATGTATACATTTTTTAAATTTGAAATTCGTATTCCGATACTGGTGTAGACTAACATATCCAAGAACTGTGCAACTCTTACAAAATTACATACATACACATCGAATACATAATCTCCTTTTTTTGAAGTTGATTAAAGATTGCACACAAGCAAAAATCAATTTGACATATAATCGATCATAATCTTTAATCGATTAATATCAAAATCGATTTATAATTGAATCGATAAAATTTATATTTCCAGAGGCCATCGAAGAAACCAGACCAGGTGGACTTGATAGACGTGAGCATGCTACAGTCTCTAGAAAATTCTCAGGAATCTATAACGGACACCAACGATAAATTTATATTGGGAAAACTGCAGATATTGAGTGATGGAGACGATAATGATGAACGTGGGTTTTTAATTATTATTTTAAAAAATAAAAGAAATTCATTTATTGTCACAATAGGGGTACAATTACTTGTGGTAGGTCTCTCAAATGTGAGAGGCCGCCTGGGTGGGTATGTACCAACGCATTGTATATTTCTCCCGTCAAACAGCAGTGTAGAAGTACTGTTGTATTTCTGATTGAAGAACATCGTAGCCAGAGTAACTACTGGACATATTGAGACTTAACATCTTATGTCTCAGGATGGCAAGCGCCGTGGAATGCCAAGCATTGCTTTTTTTATTTCTATGAATGGCGTCAATTAATTCTTATAATTATATATTGACAGCCTCCGTGGCGCAGGCAGTTAGACGTCGCCCGTGAAACTAGAGGCCGCGGGTTCGATCCCCGCACCGAGAGATATGTTAGTGCGGCCCACAAATATTTCTTCCGGGTCTGGGTGTTTGTGAGACCGAAGTCTCTCGTAGTTCCTGAAACTCGACACAAGACTCGATCTTAGTGTGTGGTCAGGACTATGTATGTGACTGTTGGGTGTTATTATTTATTGTTTGCGTTCTGAATTATCAATTTTAACATATATTTTTCAAATTAATAATAATGTATGTAACTAAAGAGACAACCTCACATTCAAAAAGCCGCATTTGGCTCCCGAACCCCAGGTTCTTGACCCCTGGGGTAAGCCATAAACCACAGTCTACCAGTGGCCTATTCCTGGCTTAATTCTTATAATTTACTTTCAGATACAATAGTATTGGATGGTGATAACGGTTCAATTCTACGTATGGTGAGCGGGCAACAGTTTATGTACGATGGAAACGAACTCTCTATCGTCGCCAAACATGACAACACTGCTGATAATGATAATGATAACGAAACTGGCGATTATCAAGGTATTACAATCGATTCTTAAGAATAATCGATTTGAAAATTAAGAAGTCATTTCTACGCATTCATTTAATTTAAAATTTCAATTTGATCTACATGTTTGTCGAATATTAAAATCCTATTTGTAGCATAATAGTTGTATGAAACATAGCAATTGTATACAATTCCGAGCTTGTTTGGGAAATGTGTACAAAAAAAATAACGATTTGAATATTCTGTAAAACAAACATAAACACAAACCTAGGGATTGTGTTCAATTCCTAGATGATGCTAGGGAATACATAAAAAATGAACACTAGTTAGTACAAAGCTATTTAGAAAACGCATAGATTTCCTAGGAAAGGTAGATTCAACTTTATACGTCAATTTGTGATCGATTTACGCAATCCATGATATGTTTAAATCTATTATTTATTTTTCCTTTCAGTGGATCAACAGGACTTATTCGCCGAACCAGATGGTAAGTTTATATAAAATCCACTTATTATATTATCTGTATCTGTATCAGCCCATATACGTCCCACTGCAGGGCACGGGCCTGCTCTACAATCGAGGGTATGATTGAGAGTGGTTAGGCCATGTAGTCCACCACGCTGGCCTAGTGCGGGTTGGCGGACTTACATACCATAGAAATTTTTATAAATCGCTATGGTATGCAGGTTTCCTCACGATGTTTTCCTTCACCGTTTTAGTCAGTGGTGATTGACTATCAATACACACATGACTCCGAAAAGTCAGAGGTGTGCCCTGGGATTCGAACCCGCGACCACCGTGAACATGTTGGCAGTCGCGTCTAGTCTGTTTACCAACAGGCCACCACGCACTCATTATATTATATTATATTTAAAAAAAAAATACACCGAACAGTCACGTACATAGTCCTGACCGCACACTAATATCGTTTTTAAATAAATAAACAAGCAAAAGCTATACCACAATTTACGGAAAGAAACTCGAAACTGCGCCACGGAGGCTGTCAAATCAATAACAATAATGATAATAAAAAACCTCTTAAAGATTTTCATACTGATGTTTTGCAATCTAATATTTAGCGTGTTAGAAAATTTATGTAATTAAATTAAATTAACTGATAAATTATATTTACAGATTCAAACGACGAGCCTCAGATAGAGTTGCAAGTGTCGGGAGATGAAGAGACGGCTAATGCTATTATAGCGGCGGCGCAGGAACAAGGTCGGTTCATTCTACATACCGGTATATCAAGACTGCTACCGAAAACGAAGCCGGGTGGTAGTTTAAGCGACTTCAGACACAATGCAATAGAAAAAGATGCAAAAAAAACGACAATTTTTTTTGTTATTTTTTATCCTCTGGCCATATTTGGGTGGTAATTACATTTTTTCCTAAAATAATAGTGTATATCCTTTTATTTATAAATTCTCTAAGGTATAAAAGAGTTTAAATTATTATTTTAGCAAAAACTATGGATTTACCACCCAAAATTGACGATATTTAAAAAATCATAAAAAATAATTGTCGCGTTTCTATGCGAAATTTTTAATTGCATTGTGTTTGTAGCCACTAAAACTACCACCCGGCTTCGTTTTCGGTAGCAGTCTTGAGATACCCTGTATATACCTTTAGAACTAAACTTAAGACTTAACTAAAAAATCTTATTTTTTGGAAATAGTCATTAAAGATTTATAACATAAGAAATGTTGTACTTATGGAAGATACATCTAAAAGACCGATTTATATATATTTCTGCCTTTCGTGCGTTAATAGGTCCTTCTTTAATAACGATTGGTCATTTTGAGCCAAAATCTAATATTTTTGGATTAGGTCAGTTTAATAATTCTAAATGTGCGATATCCATACATATAAATTTGTTACCGATCGACGTCTGTACAAGGAATATAAATGAGAAAAACTAATATGGGACGACTATATTAATGTAACAGAACCAAAAACATTAGTATTTTTGTCTTTTTGTGCGATTGTTGATGACCTCGGAAACGGCATAACGGATTTCAACCGAAAACCAAATTGATGATATCCTGGATTAACATTTAGGTTACTTTTTATTCTCATAAATGTAGTGTTCCCGTGGGACGAGGAAGGATTTATGCTCAAAGGGATATGATGGGGCTGGATAATATGCCTTAAGTTAGAATGAGAGGGGATGGGGCGGGATATAACGGGATGGGATGAACAAATAAAAAATGTCATTCGTGGTTTTAGATTTTTCTCATTTTGAGGCGAGAAATGGTGGTGATATAAGGTTAAGGGTAGTTTCTGTCGATTTTTATGTATACAGGGTGAGTTTTCAAGTGGAGTAGATGGTCAATTCTGAAACTATGGGGAATAGCGAAAAATGCTCGATAAATTCCTCTTAACAACGCAGGGGCAGTTGCTAGAAAACTCAAGAAAAAGATGTTAAGTCTCAATATGTCCAGTAGTTACTCTGGCTACAATTTCCTTCTAACCGAAACAACAGTGCATGTACACTGCTGTTTGGCGGGAGAAATAGACATTGCGGTGGTACCTACCCAATCGGCCTCACATATGAGGGACCTCGTCATTCCATGAAATAAAAAATAAATAATCAACTTCCCTATTTCAGGTGGTGCGTTCATAAAGGTTGAATCTGGAGAGATGTTTCGTGTGAAGTCGGTGCAGAGTAAAACTCAAGAGGAAACCGACAACAGTCCGGCCATACACATGGTGCAAAGAATCGACGGAAAATTCCACTGCTTGCTGTGCAAGAATAGCGGTCAGTATTCATTTAATTATTAATATTAACTTTGCGGTCAAATGACTAAATATTTTTTTATACTTTGAAAAGAAAATGTATCCTATGTTACTTTTTATATCTCTAAGAATATGAGTACAACGTTTCATGATGATCGGTTATGTAGTTTTTCGCGTTTTGGCCCCCAATATCCTATACTTTAGAGGTTAAATTATTAACGGATAAAAATCGTAGAAATAAATTGTATATTTTCGCTAAGCAACTAGGGGGGTTTTATAATCATCCCATAAAACGACATAACATAAATTTTTAAACAGCTATTCATCGATGGTATTGTCAAATAAAAAGTATTATGTTTATTTTTAATTTGATGCCCTGAGATTCTCACACCTAAAATAATATACAGAGTCGATAAAAAAAATCATGTATATTCCCTATATATCATGAATATATCAGCAATAACATGCACATAGCATGCATTAGCAGTTTGAATTAGCAATATCGGTTACTATTTAGCGTCGTCGTTAAAAATAGCATGCTAAGCTATTTAAATTAGCAACATCCGTTATTTCTTAGCAACGTCCCGAGTCCCAGCGGTGGGCGAGGCGGAATGGATGATGCGACATCTTCGCGCCGTACACGACGCGAGGCTCTACATATGTAGAGTGTGCGGACTTACTCTACGGCGACGGAATGACTATACAGCACATCTAGGTAATATATTATACATTTTATAAGCTTTATTTTTTGAAGTGCGTGGTGACCTGTTGGTAAACGGACTAGACGCGGCTGCCAACATGTTGACGGTGGTCGCGGGTTCGAATCCCAGGGCACACCTCTGACTTTTCGGAGTCATGTGTGTATTGATGAAGGAAAACATCGTGAGGAAACCTGCATACCAAAGCGATTTATAAAATTTTATGGTATGTAAGTCCACCAACCCGTACTAGGCCAGCGTGGTGAACTGTATGGCCTAACCACTCTCAATCGTACTCTCGATTGTAGAGGAGGCTCGTGCCCTGCAGTGGGACGTATATGGACTGATACAGATGCAGTGTTGACACTTAATAGGTTGCAATGTAAAGATTTAATTTTTATGATAGTTCCATAAGTTTATAGCTTGTAAGATTGTATATGCTAGTAGTTAGTATCTCATATATGAGAGATTATCTGTATTTCTATCATCTGTATGTTGTATTTCGGATTGAAGGACATTGTAGCCAGAGTAACTACTGGACACATTGAGACTTAACATCTTATGTCTCAGTATGGCGAGCGCAGTGGAATTTTGCTACTGCTTATGAGCGGTCGTATCGCTTACCATCAGGCGAACGGCACGCTCGTCTGGCCATTCATTTAAATAAGAAGTTATGTGAACCAAAATAAAATAAAATAAAAATTTCAGCGACACACAACAAAAAGCCAGAAGTGCCGGGCACCCGACCAATGGTGCGTTCCACTTCGCGCTCGCATTCGTGCCGCACGTGCGGGAAGACGTTCGCGTCCAAATATACTCTGCACGCACATCTCAAGACTCATGCCGTGAGTTATTATATACCGGGTATATCAAGAGTGCTACCGAAAACGAAGCCGGGTGGTAGTTTTAGTCACTTCAGACGCATTGCAACAGAAAATGTTGAAAAAAAAGCGACGTCTTTTTTTTTTGGTATTTTTTTCATATGGTCGTATTTGGGTGGTAAATACTTTTTTTACCTTAAAAAATAGTATAAACCTTTTTATTAAGATTCTAAGATATAAAACAGTTTAAATTATTATTTAAGCAGAAACTATGGATTTACCACTCAAAAATGAAGATATTAAAAAAATCGTAAAAAATAATTTTCGCATTTCTTTGCAAAATTTTTAATTGCATTGTGTTTGTAGTCACTAAAACTACCACCCGGCTTCGTTTTCGGTAGCAGTCTTGAGATACCCGGTATATTTACATACTATAATATACAAAAAAAAAGAAAGAAATAATGAAACGGATAATAATACTAAAAATTCATCATCATCATCTCAGCCACCGGAAGGCTGCTGAACATAGGCCTATCCCAACATACTATAATATTACACCACAATGAAAGGAAAAGAAATAATGGCAGTGAGTTGTTTTGTTTATTTACATACTATCTCTAAAGCTAAAAACCTCCTTTACCACAGAAAACTAACAGAAGTCAAGCTCCATACAAAGCACGTTAGATAAACGCGCAGACGGCGTTCATCGACACGATATTCGAGACTAATCGATACCAGTGCGAGAAAGAATGAAACAATGAAATATATAAAATATACAAAAAACTAAAGCCATGGGTACAATAGAGATGCTTACTAATTGCCTTGTGCGATAAGACCGCCAAATGTACTTTTTTCTAATGTGAGTTGTATACTTTTTTATTTATTTAAATCTTTATTATACACAAAATAAAACAAATACAATATTAAGAAACTAAAAAATAAAGTACAAATGGCGGTCTTATCGCTTAAAGCAATGTCTTACAGACAACCATACTTGTGTTCTATGTAATAGATAAATAAAATTAATTAATCTTCAAAGTAAATTTGAATATTTATATATGTTTCAGGATCGTCCGCGTCCCTTCAAGTGTAAACAGTGCGGCAAACAGTTTCTCACGCAACAGAATCTCAATCAACACGAGAAAACACATTCAGGAGTCAAGGACTTCATCTGTACTGTTTGCAGTGAGTTTCTGTTATATTTTTGATGTAGATATAAGCCCCGGACCGATTCCCGTAACGTGACTTTTGGGATTTATTTATTTAAGAGGACGGTAGACGCCGATGACCTTGCTCGAACGGGCGGCACCAAATCTCACGCACCGGCGCACGCCGGCGCACGACGTGCGAGCGAGCGCGCTGCTTTAGACCTATTCATTCATTATTTCGCTGCGGACAAAACGATATATTCGTAGTGTTATTTCACTCGATGTTCCCATCAAGTACAGTTAGGAGCGGTTGACCGTAGTGTATGATTAATTCACTTACAAACGTCACAGCTATCGTGGCAGAATTGCTCGAACGCTGACTGTTAAAAGAGAAGACGCGGGTTCGGTCCCCGCACTTGTAGTTCAATTTTTGTGTTTACTTATTTCATCTATCTATACCAATATTACATTTTTGATTTTTAATATTTTTATTTTTGTTTTTCTTTTGTAATATTATAAAGAGGATAGATACATTTATATTTTTGGATTTTTCTTTACAATGAAACTCAAAAATTACTGGACCAATTTAAAAAAATATTTCGATTTTCTAATGGTAATTATCCGGGATTAACAGAAGCTATATATTTACCTGAAGAGGTTGAAATAAGGGTTTAAATGGAAAATAAAAATATTTAAAAAAAATTATCTCGAATGGTTTTTATTTTTCATTTCAACCCTTATTTCAACTCCTTTAGCCAAACATACAGCCAATGTTACTCCAGGATAATGTTGGATTCGAATGGTGAAAGAATTTTAAGATTAAGTCGGTCGGTTAAGTAATTTTTGGGTTTATTCATAATAAACAAAAATCGAAATATTCAAATATCTATAATCCAAAAATGTAAAAATACACATATTACAAAAATGCAAAAAATGAAATGTTTCTTTTATAAAATATTATAGGTACATATAGATGAATTTATAAACAAAAACAATTGTATCGATGCGGGGATCGAACCTGCGGCCACATCAATCATCAAGCGATCGGTCAATCCTTCGGGCCAACAATACTTACTTATATATTAGTGCCTATTTTGGTGTTTAAATGATACCTACTATTTCAAATATGATCGGAACATAACAATTCATTTATTTATATGTTGGGTAGGTCTCTCATAAGTTGCATGAAATTCAATTGAAATATTAAAACATCGCACGATACTTATATTTTGCTATGTAGGTACAATATTATGATCGTTAACTTTAACAAAATAAATCTACTATTATAGTACAGTTACTTTCTACTAAGAGCATAAATAATAATTTTATAAAATATGGTAGAAGATATTTTTCAAAAAAATATCTTCGATGATTTTTATTTTCCATTTTAACTCATGTCAACCCCTTTAGGCAAATATACAGCCTATGTTACTCCAGGATAATGTTGGAATCGGATGGTGAAAGAATTTTAAGATCGGTTGAGTAATTTTTGGTTTATTCATAATAAACAAAATCGTAATATTCAAAAATCTAAAAAACAAAAATGTAAAATATAAATGTTACAAAAATGCAAGAAATAAAATGTTTCCTATATAAAATATTCCTCTCCTTGGACTTAGAAGGGTATAGTCGTTGGTGGTAGAAGATTGACCAATCTTCGGTTCGCCGACGATATACTTCTTTTCGCCAGTAATCCAACTGACATACGCACAATGCTCGAAGATCTGAGCCGGGCAAGCCTTGAAGTTGGGCTTCAGATAAATGGGACAAAGACAAAGTTAATGACCAACAGCATGACACCTGCAGTGGCGGTAGACGGGCAAACAATACACTACGTCGACGAATACGTTTACTTGGGCCAGATGGTTTCTTTCAGGAATAGACAAGACTGGGAAATTTCCAGACGAGTCGAAAATTCTTGGAAGAGCTACTGGTCCTTAAAAGAGTATCTAAGAGGTGACCTCCCGCTCTCTCTCAAACGCAAACTCGTCGACGTGTGCATTTTGCCCGTCCTAACCTATGGCGCCCAGACTTGGTCATTGACTGCGTCTCAGAAGCTCAAACTCAAAGTTTGCCAGCGAGCAATAGAGCGGAGTATTCTCGGTGTTAGGCTGACTGATCGCATCCGAAACACTGAACTGCGCTCGAAAACCCGCATTGTAGATGTCGGGCGCAAGGCGGCTTCACTTAAGTGGAACTGGGCGGGACATGTGATTCGAATGCATCCAAACCGTTGGGCCAAACTGGCGACAAGCTGGATTCCTGAGAATGGCCGAAGAAAACGCGGAAGACCAAAGATGCGGTGGAAAGACGAGTTGGATGCATTCGAGCCAAAATGGCAAGAGCTCGCAGAGGACAGGGTCAAGTGGAATGATAAAGGGGAGGCCTTTGCCCAGCAGTGGGATACAGTATAGGCTATTAAAAATATATATATATAAAATATCGGGTTAGATAGTAGATAGATGAATTTATAAATAAAAACATTTGTTTCGATGCGGGATTAAACCCGCGGCCACACGTTTTTATTTGGCATCCAAGCAACAGCGCCACAGTTGCAGTGACGTAGTATAGTGATTTACTACGGTTAGACCGGCCGTAACCGTTCTCAATGAATGTGTCGAGCGAAATAGCATAGTTGATATTGCGAAGACAAGCGACATAGGTCCGTTTAGCACGGCGGTTCGTCCCGCACTGATTTGTTGGGCGACAGCGGGGACGTGCTCGCGATTTAGAGTATCGATAACGTGAAAAAATTCGTTAAAAATAAATGAGACAGAAATTAGAAAAAATAAAAAGAAGGTCCCATCCACCTTGCATTTCTTAATATCCTGATAATAATAAAATAATCCTAGTGCTCGTAGTTTAAGAGAAAAAACGTTGTAAATGCGAAAATAGAGGTCACTGCAATTTTATTTCAAGTACTTTTAATACACTTTTAAGAATTCTGAAAAGAAGGGCCCATGCTCCATATAGTGTAGATCAACATATATTTTTTTTGAAGACCTAATAATAAAGATCACCAAGAAAAAACGTTGTGAAAAAGGCCATTTCACATAGACCCCCCTCTTAAACACTTTGTACAAATGAATAGTACAGGTGGACTTAATGCCTAAGGGCATTTTCTACGAACCCGCTTTGTACGGCGTGAAGTGGACAATAATTTATTTCCATCTACTCTTAATTTAACTTTCTGATTGATTTCGTTCATTCCCGGACATTCCCGGAGACTCGCTGAGTTTCAATGCTCGGTGTCATTACATTGCGTGCCCCTGTTGATCCTGCGACACAGGAGTTGCAGTGGTGGGTGTGAGGGCGGGGCAGTCTGCATATAGTTAATGAGAAAACGGTTTACATGATAGTAAACGATTGAAGTACGGTCAATATCTACGAAGCTTAGGTCTTATTTTAAGTGCCAAAACATTATTAATCTTTTCCTACTACCCTAGTGTCTGTATCAGCCCATATACGTCCCACTGCAGGGCACGGGCCTCCTCTACAATCGAGAGTACGATTGAGAGTGGTTAGGCCATATAGTCCACCACGCTGGCCTAGTGCGGGTTGGCGGACTTACATACCATAGAAATTTTTATAAATCGCTATGGTATGCAGATTTCCTCACGATGTTTTCCTTCACCGTTTTTAGTGCGTGGTGATTGACTATCAATACACACATGACTCCGAAAAGTCAGAGGTGTGCCCTGGGATTCGAACCCGCGACCACCGTGAACATATTGGCAGTCGCGTCTAGTCCGTTTACCAACAGGCCACCACGCACTTACACGCACACCCTAGTGTAGAAACTGAAATAATAATAATAATAATAATGATGTTTTCAGACAAGGCGTTCAGCACGCAACACAATCTGGAAGTGCACGGCGTGGTACACTCGGGCGCGCGGCCCCACGGCTGCGACACTTGCTCCAAGGCGTTCGCACGCAGGGCGGAGCTTAGAGACCATCTGCGTACGCACACGGGTACCTACACGTATTCATTTTGAGTACCTAAGTTATTTAACATTGCCATTATAAATCACGCACACGCTTATTTATCAATATTTTTACTATTTCACATAAATGCCCACTTTCATTTTCGATCCATTCTATGGTTTTTGGTTGTGTGGAAGAGATCGCTTATAGCGATAAGACCGCCTATTGTTCAATAAAGTGTTGTGTACATGTATCTTGGTTAGACCCTGCGGGTATCCGCAAACAAATGTTTATATGATCCAAACATACAGGATGTATTAAGTCTGCTACCGAAACCGAAGCTGGGTGGTAGTTTTAGTGACTTCAGACACAATGCAACTAAATTTTGTGCAAAAAATTGTGACGATTGCTTTTTTGTTATTTTTTTTTTCTATCGTCGTATTAGGTTGGTAAATATACAGATGTTATAAAATAATAAGGTACACCCTTTTATGTTTAAAGACACTATGTACCCAAGTGTATAAATTATTATGATTTAAGCAAAAACTATGGATTTACCACCCATAGTGTTGCCACTTTTGAATTTTTTTTTTTTAAATCTTAAGTTCGATTTTAGTCAATCACGATGTAACTCCATATTTATACTAATACATAATGGCCAGACGAGCAAGCCGTTCGCCTGATGGTAAGCGATACGACCGCTCATGAACAGTAGCAACATTCCACTGCGCTCGCCATCCTGAGACATAAGATGTTAAGTCTCAATATGTCCAGTAGTTACTCTGGCTACAATGTCCTTTAATCTGGAACACAACAGTGCATTTACACAGCTGTTTGGCGTGAGAAATATATATTGCACTTTCCAAAGGTCGAATGGTAGAGAATGCCTCTGGCATTAAGTCCGCTTGTATAAAACTCTGTATATAACGCATAAAGAAATAAAATAAATATTTATTCATTTTGTAAATATGGGTAAAAAATCAGATTTATACACAAAACATTACATAACAGCCATAATATTCAACTAAAATATGGTATGCAAAATTACATTTAGCAGCACATTAATTAATATTGATAAGAGTATACTGATTCTTCGTTCTGGGCGACTTCGCTTCACTCAGCCATAGTAATTATAATATAATAATATTCCGTTTAAAAATATTTTAATAAACTGCTCTGATTTAAACCAACTTGTAAATTATGTAATAATCACGAAATTGTAAACTGGTTTTGAAAAGAGCAACACTAGAGTTTCTTGCCTGTTCTTCTCTAGTGAAAACCGCTTTCCGAACCGGGTGGTAGATAAAAAAAATGACTGAATCTAAACGATGTTGAACATTTTAATGGATTCAATAAATTATTTTCATTTCATTTCATTTCATTGATTTAATTCATTGTATGCCTGGGTGAGCGTGTGTGTGTGTGTGTGTGTGTGTGTGTGTGTGTGCGCGTGCGTGCGTGCGTGCGTGTGTGTTTGTGTATGTTTGTCTTGTATGTACTGTTGGCTACATCTATATATTAATATGAACTGTTGTTCATACAGGCGAGCGTCCCTACGCGTGCGACACGTGCGGCGCGACGTTCACGCAGCGCTCGAACCTGCACTCGCACCGGCGCGCCACGCACCTCGACGAGAAGCCGCACCGCTGCACACTCTGCCCCAAGCGGTTCAAGCGCAGGCGGTACATATCACATCATAAATACACAAACACACGCACGCACACACGCACGCACACACACGCACGCACACACACGCACGCACACACACACGCACGCACACACGCACGCACACACACGCACACACACATCCGCGCGCCGCTGGTTCGATCCCCGCACCGAGAGAAATGTTTGTGCGGCCCACAAATATTTCTTCTGAGTGTTTGTGTTTGTGAGACCGAAAAGTCTCTCGTAGTTCCTTATATCCACGACACAAGACTCGATCTTAATGTGGAGTCAGGACTATGTATGTGACTGTTGGGTGTTATTTATTATTATTAAATATAAATACTGTTATTTTCCAGGTTACTAGACTACCACATAAAGGCTTCACATACAGGCGAGAGACCATTGAAATGTGACGTGTGTTCCGCCACGTTTGTGTACCCCGAGCATTACAAGAAGCATATAAGGATACATAGTGGTGAACGGCCTTATGTTTGTGAGGTAATATACATTTTATTTAAATGGAAATGACTTAACAGTCAAGACGGCTTGCCGCGGTCAAAATCGGATATTTATACAATCCGTGGATGTTATACCGGGTATCTCAAGACTGCTACCGAAAACGAAGCCGGGTGGTAGTTTTAGTGACTACAAACACAATGCAATTAAAAATTTCGCATAGAAACGCGACAATTTTTTTTTATGATTTTTTAAATATCGTCATTTTTGGGTGGTAAATCCATAGTTTTTGCTAAAATAATAATTTAAACACTTTTATATCTTAGATTATTTATAAATAAAAGGATATACACTGTTATTTTAGGAAAAAATGTATTTACCACCCAAATATGGTCATAGGAAAAAAATAACAAAAAATAATGGTCGCTTTTTTTTTGCAACTTTTTCTGTTGCATTGTGTCTGAAGTCGCTTTAACTACCACCCGGCTTCGTTTTCGGTAGCAGTCTTGATATACCCTGTAGGTTGTGTCGTATCAAGGAAAACACTTCGCGATTCTAAACAATATTATAATTAATAATGCTATTAAGTAATGTATTCAGATATCTAATATACTAGGCAGCGCTTTTTATTTTATTTTTTTATTGTTTGAATGGTGTGGCACGCACCCATTCACATGATAGTAAGCGATATGACAGCTCATGAACAGTAGCAAAACCAAACAACACCTTGAATTACAAACCAATGAGACATAAGGTGTTAAATCTCAATATTGCCAGTAGTAGTTACTCTGATTACAATGTCCTTTAAACGGAAACACAACAGTGCATTTACACTGATGTTATTTTTGCGTTTCTATTTCCGATGCTTATAAATGTGAAAGGTAATTGGTGGCCCAAGTAGCATATAAATTATTAATATTTGTATGTGTGTTTTCAGATATGCGGCAAGTCGTTCACATCTCGCGACAATAGGAACACTCATAGATTCGTGCACAGCGATAAAAAACCTTATGAGTGTCTGGCGTGTGGCGCGGGATACATGCGGAAACATCTGCTGTACGCACACATGAACGCAGCGGTAAATATACTAACTTATATGTACTCTCTATAAGCCTATACCGGGTATATCAAGAGTGCTACGGAAAACGAAACTGGGCGGTAGTTTTAGTGACTTCAGACACAATGTGATTAAAAAATTTAAGTTTTAGCAAAAACGATGAATTTACCACACAAACTCGACGATATCTAAAAAAAAAAATGTCGAAATTTTTGGTTGCATTGTGTTTGTAGTCACTGAACCTACCACCCGGCTTTGTTTTCGGTAGCAGTCTTGATATACCCGGTATATGTGTCACTGCAACGCACGGGCCTACTCTACAATCGAGAGTACGATTGAGAGTGGTTAGGCCATATAGTCCACCACGCTGGCCTAGTGCGGGTTGGTGGACTTACATACCATAGAAATTCTTATAAATCGCTATTGTATGCAGGTTTCCTCACGATGTTTTCCTTCACCATTTTAGTGCGTGATGATTGACTAATTCACACTAATAGTAATCGCGATTATTGCTATTTCAAATTAACATCACCAATTTGTTATTTTTTAAACTATAGTATCCTGTGTGTTGTATTTTGGCACCTCTACCTACCTCTTCTGGGAATAAGGCGTGAGTTTATGTATTTATATATGTATTTTGTAATTTCAGGGCCATTTGGCTGAGTCCATAGTTGTCAACCAACCGAGAGTTACTAAAGTCTCCACCACAAATGTAAGTTTACTTTATATTGACCAACAATTAAAATGTCTAACATTCAAGATACGAAAAGGTATTAATGTATATCTGTATTTTAATAGCATTATTCATAGATTTTTTAAATTCTGTTTTGTTCTTTTCTAACGACTTTTGAATTCAGTTTGAGCGAAGACAAAATATTTGATAACTAAATGAGGTTTTGAAAAAGTTTATCCCATCAAAAACATCCTGTAAAAAAATTCCAAGTCTCGCAGCTCAGGTATTCTACCGCAAAAAGTTGTGAGATGCATGTAATATATTGACCAACCAACCAAGTCGATTAATTTATTTAGTCCTTAAGAGACCTTCTATATAAAGTTATTACGTTAGTTATTACCATATCAATATTAAAATTCTTTGCGTTTTAAATAAATAGATCGACTTGGCCAGCAGCATTATGTATAAATTGTACGATACATTATGTTTTCATGCGATGGCCAAAGTCGATCCATTTATTTAAAACGTAAAGAATTTTTATATATTACATGCATACAGGGTATATCAAGACTGCTACCGAAAACGAAGCCGGGTGGTAGTTTAAGCGACTTCAGACACAATGCAACAGAAAAAGTTGCAAAAAAAAAGCGACAATTTTTTTTTTGTTATTTTTTTCCTATGGCCATATTTGGGTGGTAAATACATTTTTTCCTAAAATAATAGTATATACCCTTTTATTTATAAATACTCTAAGGTATAAAGGAGTTTAAATTATTATTTTAGCAAAAACTATGGATTTACAGGGGCGTGCACTCCTTGTAGGCAGAAATGCAGTGCTTTACTTGCCATTCACAGATATTTTATTATAACGTTCGTACGTTTTAGATGGCTTTAATTTATAGTAAATGAATGAATAAACAAAATATAATAACTTAAAAACGCCTAATATTTTATAAATAGCACCTATTTGCAATCACGCAAACATTATGTTTGCCACGCGAAAAGCAAGAGGCGCTGCAAAGCAAATTAATGTACCTAATCAACCAAGTCATGCCGCCGCGTCCCGCATTACATTTGTTTGCATGTGTGTAGTAATTTTGGTGTCCGTGCACAGTCGCAAACGCACACACCCATGAATATTGAAAGCCGCGACTCCTGCGGCAGGCCTCGGGAGTTCGGCAGTTGTCGGGAGTAATCGTAAATGTTCGTTGCCTATAATCCGAGTAAAATTAATAGGCTGGAATCTAATAAATCACCTATGCACATTATGCATTTTTGGTTAGTAAGGTTTTATTTGTTTAAATAGAAATGTTTTGTGTTTCGCGGGGGCCATTTTGCTTTTTTTATGAGTTTTTGCATTGTTTACTATTTTATACTGGTATGTTTGTAAAAAAAAATAGATTTCTTAACGGATTTTTTCATTTTAACATTTGAAAGTGTGTACATTTAACAGTTTATTACTAAGTTTCGATATTAATTGTAGTCATTTGCTTTTACTAGTGTGTTTGTTTATTTTTTTAAATGTTATTTGATTGCGAGGTTTGTGTTAAAAATGTATGTTTATCAAATGAATGAATGAGGTGGCCGAAATCTTGCGTTTATTTACATCGGGATAGGTATAGTAATCTCAACTAACCGGAACCATGAATATGTGAAAATTTAAAGCTGACTAGGTGAGTTTTTTTTATTTTACTTATTAGAATTTCTTCCGCCGCGACGATCGATCGCTGTTTTGTCTGCGTTGCCGTAGAAGATGGACATGAATAGTAGTACATCTAAAACTTGTTATGTTGGCATGGTTTCCGACTTAGAGATCCGTCGCGTGGCTGTGGCTATGAAAAAACTATAAAAGAAAAAGTTTTGTGACCGAGTACTCCGCCGCATACCCAGTGTCATAATCCTGTGCACGCTGCTGTGGATTTACCACCCAAAAATGACGATATTTAAAAAATCATAAAAAAAAATTGTCGCGTTTCTATGCGAAATTTTTAATTGCATTGTGTTTGTAGTCACTAAAACTACCACCCGGCTTCGTTTTCGGTAGCAGTCTTGAGATACCCGGTATAACATCCACGGATTGTATAAATATCCGATTTTGACCGCGGCAAGCCGTCTTGACTGTTAAGTCATTTCCATTTAAATAAAATGTATATTACCTCACAAACATAAGGCCGTTCACCACTATGTATCCTTATATGCTTCTTGTAATGCTCGGGGTACACAAACGTGGCGGAACACACGTCACATTTCAATGGTCTCTCGCCTGTATGTGAAGCCTTTATGTGGTAGTCTAGTAACCTGGAAAATAACAGTATTTATATTTAATAATAATAAATAACACCCAACAGTCATATACATAGTCCTGACTCCACATTAAGATCGAGTCTTGTGTCGTGGATATAAGGAACTACGAGAGACTTTTCGGTCTCACAAACACAAACACTCAGAAGAAATATTTGTGGGCCGCACAAACATTTCTCTCGGTGCGGGGATCGAACCAGCGGCGCGCGGATGTGTGTGTGCGTGCGTGTGTGCGTGCGTGTGTGTGTGCGTGCGTGTGTGTGCGTGCGTGTGTGTGTGTGCATATACGAGAAAATTTTACTTGTTTTCGTGGTTAATTTGGTTTATCTGAGGGATCCTTTGCTCACATATTCTAAATTGATAGTTTGAATTTAATATTTTGGGTGCCATTTATACTATTTTGGCCGGACCGCTAGTCAATCAATAGAATAATATTTTCTTTTTTAAATAGGACTGTATTTAAATCTATACATGATAATTAATTATCAATATCTATGTAATTCCAGTTGTTTGACGGCACAGATGAGTTCAGATTTGAAGCGGCCGACGGAAAATCTATTATAAGTGAGTATCTTAGTACACTTAACATTTTCAGTTCAGTAAAACTTTTTTGGACAGCCTCTGTGGCTCAATTGGTCAGATGTCGGCTGTGAAACGAGAGACCAGGTTTGATCCCCGCACGGACACAAATATTTGTGTGAACCACAGGTATTTGTTTCGGGTCTGGGTGTTTGTGAGACCGAAAAGTCTCTCGTAGTTCCTGATACACTACACAAGACTGGATCTTAGTGTGGAGTCAACTATGTATGTGACTGTTGGGTGTATTTATTATTTATTTATTTATTATATTCACACAATATACCTTATGTTTCCATTAATTACCGCCTTCTCTTATTTTTAATTAATTTATTTTTTGTAGGAGCAGCTTCATTAAATTTGGTTCAGGATAACAATGACCCATTGTTTATTCGTAAGTTATTTAATTTTCCTTATATTTTTTTTACTTTTTCTATATGGCCTAACCCCTCTCGACTATAGAGGGGACTAGTGCCCTACAGTGGCACGTGGGCTGATATTGTACAGTACACCTTTTGATTACTAAGAATGCATGAAATTGGCGAAGTTTTTTTTATAGCAGTGCATAGTAAGACGAACTAACCATTTGCCTGATGGTAAGCGATACGACTGCTCATGAATATTAGCAAAACCAAACAACACCATGAATTGCAAAGCAATGCTTGGCATTCCATTGCACTCGCCATCCTGAGACATAAGATGTTAAGTTTCAATATGGCCAGTACTTACTCTGGCTACAATTTCCTTCAATCCGAAACAAAACAGTGCGTTTACACTGCTGTTTGACGAGGAGAAATAGATATTACAGAGATACTTACCCATGCGAATTCTCACATATGAGAGCCTACCAACTGTAGTTTTTAAATAAAGGCGAGCGCAGACCGTAACGGAATATGACGCGATTCTTGTATAAATGTCATGTACTATGCTTGTTTTTTATTGCTATTGTTAAAAAAAAACTATTTATGGTGTTAATTATTGTTTTTGTAAATCGTTTTTCTTTCTTTCTTTATACCGAAATGCGTTACTCGATGCCGCGTCATCAATTTAAAACATTGGAATTTATGTCATATTCCGTCCAGATTTAGACCGACAAACTGCCTCGGTGGCGCAGTTGTACTAATGTACGGTTACAAAACTGAGATCTCGGGTTCGAATCCCGGGTTGGGCAAAGTGTGATTGGTTTTTGCCTACCTCTTCTGGGAAAAAGGCTTGAGTTTATGTATGTACTAGCGGCCCGACCCAGCTTCTAACATTACAGCTGCTAACCTAACATTTAGGGGGATGAAAAATAGATGTTGGCCGATTCTCAGACCTACTCAATATGCTCACAAAATTTCATGAGAATCGGTCAAGCCGTTTCGGAGGAGTTCGATTACGCACCCCGTGACAGAAGAATTTTATATATTAGATGTATGTTTCCGACCAGATAAGCTTTAATATCCTTTGGTAAAAAATGTAATCCCATGCCATTCCTACTCGGTATTCGCTGCCCTTAATTACACGCTTTATATTAGCTTCACTTGTATGTTTGTTTGTAACCGACTCCTTAAGACGCGATTTTGACCCACTTTAAACGGACAGATTTCATTCAAATTTTGCACACCTGTCAAAGACCGATGACAATACAATAATTTAAAAAAAATAGATTTTTAGAAAAAAAAAATGGATATTTTGCACGCCGCTAACTTCCTCTGGAAATACAGCCGTAGATGGATGTTTTTAGTCAAAACAATTAAATAATAGTTAAAAAAAACTAAAATACACGCTTTAATAAGATATACAACTAAAAAAGTAAAAATAATTGATACTGAATTTAAGATAAGAGAATGGAGTAAAATACATATATTTTATTGTTACAAAGCGTGGGGTGCAGGAGGATAAGTAATTGTTGTAAACACCCCACGCTATTTACGTATTTTTACGTATTTTACTCCATTCTCTTATCTTAAATTCAGTATCAATTATTTTTACTTTTTTAGTTGTATATCTTATTAAAGCGTGTATTTTAGTTTTTTTTAACTATTATTTATTTATTGGATAAACTTGTTGTTTGGTATTACTGTTGGTAAACTTGCTATGTGGTTATTACAGAAGGATTGTCAGAGGGCAGAACGGAAGCCACATTGCTGGAAACTGTAGACGCTTCGCATTTGGACCAAGCGCAGGTATATAACCAATATTTACTTAATTATATACTATTGTGATAAATTTGTGCACCTGGTAAGGGCCTTGTATATATTTATTTTTTATACTATTTAGTAATGTTTGTTAACGATTAAACAATATGGGTCATATGGACCTTTATGATATGGAGTATCCATAAAGAGATAGTAATCTTACGCTAGTCGCTTTATTTATTTATTTCGGCATAGCAGATACCAAATATAAAATTGTTGAATGCGCAACATTTATCTCACAAAGATGGATTCCAATTTAATATATTATGTTCATTATTTTCTAGATAAATGTAAAAACTTTGCTATGATATAACATTTCCTGCTTACTCAATTATTCATGTACTATTTTTCATACATGTTAGTTTATTTATTAGTTTATTTACAAAAAAAAACATGAACACATGTAACCTTCCAAATTAACCGTGTTTTTTATCCCTTTTGTATTTTTGTTTGCACTTTTCAAACAATAACATGAATTCCCTATTATTTCAGTTAGTAACAAACGATGAAAATGGCGAGATGGTGCGTCTCATACAGATCAAACTACCAGGCGGGAGTGATGGCTGGGTTGCTCTCAACAACTGAACCATAGGGGAACACAGGCTGTATTGAACCCTAGAAGTGGGATAGAAACACCTAATGACCTAGTAGTGGTCTAGAAGGCTGATAAAATTGGAGAGAAGAAAAGAACGACTGAAAAAAAGATTTCGTTTGGCGTCGTGGGATTCGATTGTAATTTGGTTGTGAATCCCACAATATATATTTGAATGTGGGATTGAAAATATATGGGATCTGACCGTAATTCATATGTGAATCCCACAATTTACATTTGTATGTGGGATTGAAAATATGGAGACTTCCAACAATAAAGATTACACTGTGAGGGCTAGGATATAAATATGGACGCTTAGTACGTCTAACGGCCGATGCCAATAATCAATCGAAAAAATTAGAATGAAGTCAATCTGGATTGTTTTCTACTTTTCGATTGGTCGCTTGTCATGTTGCCATAGTTTTTTCACTACTGATATTGATTATTGGCAATATAGTATCAGAGAAAAGGTTGAGCTGTCAATCTCAAACGGAAAATTTTAGATTGGGATTGTTTATTGGCAGCCGCTGTAGGAAGTGTATACGATTAAAGAAATATAATTTGTGCAATAAAACAGTTCTGATTTCTGTTATTTGTTACAAAAATATGACATATATGGCTTGGAAAATATTATAGAATATTATATAGATGAAGAATTTTAACCTTTCAATAGCTAGTTAATTGTCTAAAAAGTTGAATGTTAATCTTACCCCTTCCCTTTGCCACAGTACGTATTTAGTAGGGGAATTGTCATCAATTATAACTTAGATTTCAGTATTAATATACCGGGTATCTCAAGACTGCTACCGAAAACGAAGCCGGGTGGTAGTTTTAGTGGCTACAAACATAATGCAATTAAAAATTTCGCATAGAAACGCGACAATTTTTTTTTTATGATTTTTAAATATCTTCATTTTTGGGTGGTAAATCCATAGTTTTTGCTAAAATAATAATTTAAACTCTTTTATACCTTAGAGTATTTATAAATAAAAGGGTATATACTATTATTTTAGGAAAAAATGTATTTACCACCCAAATAAGGCCATAGGAAAAAAATAACGAAAAAAAATTGTCGCTTTTTTTTTGCAACTTTTTCTGTTGCATTGTGTCTGAAGTCGCTTAAACTACCACCCGGCTTCGTTTTCGGTAGCAGTCTTGATATACCCTGTATATAACTATAAATGTTTAGGGAAGGCTGTCCTAGTATTTTAGCATGATTTTTCGATGTCAGTAAAAATATAATCCAGATATGAAGAAATATCTCCCATAATGTCTGTAATGATAATAGATAGGATATTATTTACTTCTTTATCATAATTTTAATTTAAATTAAAAAAGGTCAAGGAAAGAACAAAGTTTTTTACATGTACAGTTATTTTTTCTACAGTCTGTATAGTGTTTTGCTGTTGTATTACGCAATTTCTTTATCATGAATGTCTTAAAAGAATGTTAATCTTACACACGATCTTCCAGACTTTAGACATGTCGCTGAATAATAAATACACCCAACAGTCACATACATAGTCCTGATCCCACACTAAGATCGAGTCTTGTGTCGTATCTGAAACTACGAGAAACTTTTCGCTCTCACAAACATCCAGACCCGACACAAATACATGTGGATCACACAAATATATGTCTCGGTGCGGGGATCGAACCCGCGGCTTCTCGTTTCACAGCCGGCGTCTAACTAACTGCGCCACGGAGTATGTCGAATTATTTAGCTTATTCAATTCATCTATGAATATGTTATTCTTTAAAAATGAATATACTCATGAAAATGTTGGTGGATAATGATTCATTAGCGACTAATTGACGGTACAAGCTATATTTTTGGAGTGGATATATATAAGAACTGTAAATATTTATCCCGGATCAATTTGGAGCAGGAATCATCAGGAATAATATTGCTTACCATCAGGCGGGCCGACTAATTTCGGTCCTTAGTTGTGTAAAAAGAAGTCCTAATGTTTTTGAAAATAATACATCAAACTAAATATGTATATAGAAAGATAATCTCTTTCCCCTTTGTATATACAGGGTAAATCAAGACTGCTACCGAAAACGAAGCCGGGTGGTAGTTTAAGCGACTTCAGACACAATGCAACAGAAAAAGTTACAAAAAATAGCGTCAATTATTTTTTTGTAATTTTTTTCCTATTGCCATATTTGGGTGGTAAATACATTTTTTCCTAAAATAAAAGTGTATACCCTTTTATTTATAAATACTCTAAGGTATAAAAGAGTTTAAATTATTATTTTATCAAAAACTATGGATTAACCACCCAAAAATTACGATATTTAAAAAATCATAAAAAGTAATTGTCGCGTTTCTTTGCGAAATTTTTAATTGCATTCTGTCTGAAGTCGCTTAAACTACCGCCAGGCTTCGTTTTCGGTAGCAGTCTTGAGATACCCTGTATATATATATATGTGTGTGTGTTTTAATAGTTACTTAGGATGTTCCAAGTTACTATTAAATAGTAAAAAAAAAACACTTCAGAAATTAAAAATGAACTTTGATCACTCAAATACTATGCTATCTAGAAAGTAGATGGAATATATAAAGATAAATACGTTTTAGTATTTACAACAGCATTTATGTAGATTCCAACTCTAAATATTAAAAAGTCTAAGAAAGGTAAAAACTCATATGAATGTTTTCTTAACCAAAGATTTTCATTAAACTGTACAGTAATTATCTTTGAATTTCATTATTCAATATTGGAGCAGGTATTTTTATGACCAAAGGGGTAAGCAGAAAACATATATTTTAAAATGTCCATCATTTATGTACACGGTTTTTGTCACATATTATACGATTCAACTGGCTTTACTTCTATATACTAAATGTGTTCCTTATTTATGTACAAATACAGTCAATGCAATAACGAAATGTAAGAAATCATCGATATTATTTAAAATTCGCGTGATGATGTTAGACGCGCGTTGTGGATGCCCAGCATTACCTCAATTCGCGCGTAATTCGCTCGTAATAGACAATCTGTATATGGATTTTATTTATCTAGTATTACGTAATGTTATGAATACTATGTTCAGCCGTGGAATTCCTTTGGTTAGAGAGAAAGATTTTTTTTGTATTTCTAGCACTACAGTGTAATGTCTCTCTATTTTACTTGATCCTAGTGGCATTTAATAAAACTAAACGAAATATAGTGTAAAAGTTGGCTCAAAGTCTTAAAAAGTGTAAATATATAAATAAAATTGTGAATGTATGAAGATAGTTTTATTTACAATATCCTTTTGAAATTTATGGTGAAAATACTTAATTTTTGTCTGAATGCATATTTTATCCATCCATACGCTTAACTTAAGATAGCCCATTATCAAAAATATCTATCCTTGAAGAAATTCCGCCACGTTAATTCACACACATTGACTTTATAACCTGTAATATTCACATACATAAATCCCGGCCTATATCCTGACAAAATGCAAGAGCTTTGATAAATAGTTCTTAGTTGAAACAAACTTCAATCACAAAACAATGAAGCAAAATTTACAAGAATGCATTCCTAGATTTCAAATGAATAACTTCCATTTTTGGAGATTTTGGCTTCAACTAAACGATCACAATTATTAATAACAAAACAGTGAATCGAAAACAAACAAAGTATTGTAAATATCGAAAAGAAAATTGAGGGTAGAAAAAAATAATTTCACAGTACACATTTATACCTCCTTCATTCCTTGTCGCCCTGGTACTTTTGATGTCGCAAGACTAGTAAGGTTAACGAATTAAAGTTAGGTTAGTCGAATTGTTCTAAGCAATCTCCTCTTTATTTCTGTCGCCCTAGTACTTTCTAGTTTGCTGCTATTGAATTACCAGGATCACATGAAGCTGGCAGAGATTTATTTTATTCATAATAACTTCATTTTAATTAACTACATTAGAAAATTCGGCTCAATGCAAAACAATCTCTTTATTTCTGTCGCCCTAGTATTTTCTAGTTAGTTGCTTTTGAAATACCAGGGACAAATGAAACTGACGGAGATATATTTATCATAATAACTATCCGTTTTATTTATCAACATTAGAAAATTCATATTTTAAAATTGAACGGGTTATGGCCGTTGAAGTACCAGGAGCGCATAAGTTAGAGGAGGTATCTTTATACATAATTTCATGCCAACTTCCTATTGGCTACACCTGTTGCCACTACTAATCTAAACCACGCCCACCAATTACCTCCCATTGGTTCAAGCTACGCCCATCGACAACAAACTACCAATCAGCTTAGTACATCTGTTGCTACTACTAACTTAGCTGCGGCCATCAACTACGAAGGACCAATCAGCGTCCCCTAAATGTTGCGTCATACCTACCATTCATTGAATTTAATGTTTACTAACAGAGTTGGATACTATTTTATGACTGTCTACCCTCAGTTAGAAACATCGATGTAAATAAACAAACGGATTTGAATCAATTTTAAAATATCAATGCCGAAGAATTTGCTTTGTCGATAAAAAATACATAAAAGTAAAAATACATATTGTGATGTGCATTGTACATTCGTGATATATTTTTTAAGTTAATAAAAGAAAACATTAAATTCAACAAAAATATTTATTTCATACAAAATAACAAAGGATACATTGTGCTTGTAAAAAAACGTGTTTTTTGTTGATAACAATAAAAAATGAGTATAATAAGCCACACAATCATTATGGAATATAAAAATTCAATTTTAACACAGGAACAATAAAAAAAACTTTTTATATTAATAATTGAAAATATGAAAATTCTAAACCGACAGTTTTATTTGACATTGCACATAAAATGTTAATCATTGCCAAGTTTTACTGTTACATAAAACTGTCAGTTAAAATTGACTGCTTAATTTACCACCCAAAAGATTTCTTTCTAGACAAAATTTCTTTACAATCATGAAAGATACTCGTGCTTTGCTTACTTAATACTAAACAATTTTAAATTCTCCTATCTAGCTCTTATGATTCAATAATTACAAATTGCATTGATAATGTTTGAGGAAGGATATTGAATAATATGTATTAATTATAGTTCTTTTTTGTAGCTATGGCACTATTACTTAAAGGCACTGTTGAAACATGAAGCAATTAGAATATTCGACGACAGAACAAGATGGCTTAAAATTTATTTGAAGTTCAAAATGGCGGCGTTGGAAGTTCATACTGAAATTATCTATTCGCGTTACATCAATATGTTCTTATTATGATCTTTTTACGTTCTATTGAATAACTGCAATGCTGACAACTCTTGTCAAGGATTATAAAATAATCATTAATAATATTAATTTTTAATGGTATTTTCAATCAAATGTTTAGTTTACGATTTTTATAGCTATTTGTTTCCAAGGAAACCGACAAATTTATAGCTTTTTATATTTCATTCAAGATGAATGTTTTAAAATTTTCAGTATTACAGCCACATGGCAAACCAATTCTATTTTAATATCATTTCAACAATCTGCACAAGTCAGCATTCCAGTTATTAAATAAACCACAATTCCATTCTCACGCCTAAATATTGGTGTTACAATTATTGCATTATCTAACCTACAAAATGTGTTATCATATATCGTTCCTAGTGGGACAAATATTACCCCGACACGTGTCTCCATAGTCGGCGCATGGTCGGTCGGCCGGTTTCAATGCCTCAGCCTTGCCACAGAACTGAATCACGCTGAAAATACAAAAATAACGCCATTGGTATTATAAAACACACACACACACTCAGAGTTAACCTATATAAAATATATTTTGAAAATACAATAATAACGTCATTGTTATTATAAAACACATATATACACACATAATTACCTATATAATATATATTATCATCGATAATTTTCATTCTTAAATTGTACTAATTTGTTGCAACATTTTTTTTTAAAAAAAAACCTAAATCTCCGAAGGCCGGGCGTTAATAGCTGTAGCATAGTTCTAACTACAACAATGAATATTATAATTAATAAGCAATTATTAGTAATATTATTAATAATAATAATTGCTGTTATTAATTATCCTGTGTCGCAGGATAAACAGTGACTCGCAATGTAATGACACCGAGCATTGAAGCTCAGACTCTCCGGGAATGTCTAAATTGTCTTTAACCCGTAAAGAAATGAATCATGAAGTAAATAATAGGAGGACTCTCCTTCAACTTATGTAAATTCATCATAGAGGAAAATATGTGGAGTATAAAGTTTAAAAACGTAAATTATTATTATAATTAATTAAATCTTTATTGTACACATAAAAAAACAACATACAGAAACTAAAAAAAAGTACAAATGGCGGTCCTATCGCTTAAAGCAATGTCTTACAGACAACCATGGGATGGATTTAAAAGAAGGAGAAAGAGAGGGCAGTGTAAAATAAATACTCATACTATCTAAACATAAAAATACACCAAAATAACATACATACATACAAAATAAAAAGCATAAATACATACATATATAATACTACAAAATACATAATAAAACCAGCGTGTAATAATAATAAATACACCCAACAGTCACATACATAGTCCTGACCCCACACTAAGATCGAGTCTTGTGTCGTGGGTATCAGGAACTACGAGAGACTTTTCTCACAAACACCCAGACCCGAAACAAATAACTGGATCATACAAGTATTTCTCTCGGTGCGGGGATCGAACCCGCGACGTCTCGATTCACAGCCGTCGTCTATCCAACTGCACCACAGAAGCTGTCAAAAAATTGTATTTTTTTGGACCTAATAGAGATAAGATGAGAAGAAATGAGATGGATATTATATATATTTAAAATCAACTCACCCATAATCCCCAGTCTGCATCCACTTATCGTCAGTTTTTGTCAACATTTCCCATTTCCCCTTGGGCAGGCCGCAGATGAGGTCCGCCTTCACTGTACGCACCGCGATTATCGGCGCCGGGGTGAAACCTGACATTATAATAACAATATTTTATTTATTTTAAACAAATTAAAATATTCTTTATGCTATACTGGTGGTAGGTCTTTCATATGTGACAGGCCGCCTGGGTTACCACTGCAATGCCTATTTCTCCCGCCAAACAGCGATTTAAATGCACTGTCGCATTTCGGGTTGAAGGACTCAATCAGGATGGCGAGCGCAGTGGAATGCCAACATTGTTTTGTAATTCAAGATGTTGTTTGGTTTTGCTACTATTCATGAGCGGTCGTATCGCTTACTATCAGGCGAACGGCGTCTCGTCATAAAAAAAATTGCAATAAAGAAATCTAATACACGAAGCTGCAGAGTTTTTTGTTTGTTTGTTACCTCTTATCTCAGGAACTACTGGTTCGAATTGAAAAATATTTTTGTTTTGGATAGGTCATTTATCAACAAATGCTATAGGCTATATATCATCACGCTATAACATGTAGAAGAGAAGCAGAAGATGATTAATATAATATATACAATTGTCAATGTAATGATAACCTTAATGACCGTATAAATAGGGTATATTTTAAAACGTACACGGCCCGACTTTCCTTAAACAATAAAATAATTATTTTATAACATTACAAACCTTGCAAAGCGGCTTCGAACCCGAGTGTAGGATTGACATTCTTCTCACACAGCAACTTGCGGTAGTTGAGATCACCTTTGAACAGCAACGCCACCGCGTACTGCAGCTTCCGATACATGTTGTAGTCATACCTCTTCATATCTCTGTACACGTGGGGGTATGTCCAGTAGTCGTCGCACTATAATACAGTAGAAAACTATTATATAAATTACATAAATAAATAAATCATAAAAAATAATAAATAAATCATAAATAATAATGAATGAATGAATGGATAAATAATAAATACGCCCAACAGTAACAAACAAATCGGTCTTCCAGATGTATCTGCCATAAGTACAAAATTTCTTATGTTACAAATCTTTAATGAACGTTTCCCAAAAAAAAAATCTTTTTAGTTAGGCCTCTTTAATTCTAAAGGTGCGATGTATTTAATAACAAACAATGCCGATATATATACACAAACTCACCAGTACAATAAAAGTGCCGTCCTCTACATATTTGGCCCACTGTTCCCCGATGTCCTTCAATTTCTCAGACGTGAGGAACTTCGGGGGCTCCGGCTCTGCGGGCGCTTCGCCCTCCGCAGGCTCTGTGCACAATAGTTGCCAGTTGTAATTGCTATGATAGCACAAAATCTTTGAATTATAAACATTCATCAACCAAAGGAAGTCCACTATTAAACATAGGCCTCCCCCAATTATTTCCACTGTAACTTGATTCCAAGACTTTATATGCCCGACTACTTATTAATTAATCAAACGAAAAATAATCAGTCGTTTGAATTGAACTTTATGAATATTATTTACACTTATTTATAAATTTTATTTTAATAAAAGGACGCTCTAAATATTTTAAGCGCTATGAGTATTAGTGGTCAATGAGTAAAGGACATATAAGTAAACTATAACTATATCAAGAATTTCTTTGGCATGTGAACTCCAATCCGAACCAGACCAGCGTGGTGTATGGGCTATGGCCTAACCCTTTTCAATCGTACTCTCAGTTGTAAAAAAGTCCCGTGTTTAAATATGAGCGAGCATGGTATTATACAGTCTACAGAGCGAAAATTACGAACCTTTCTCTATGTTTTAATATATAATTTTCATTATCAAATTAATTATAATCCTTACCAGACTTAGGTTCTGAAGGTAATTGTCTATTGTAACTGGCCTTAGCGCATGAATCTACCACGAACCTGAAATTTAATTAAAACCAATATAATAAAAACCAATATAATAAAAAAAATACAATTTATGAATACATACTAATATCCCTTTGACTGTCGTAAGCGCCGCCTACTGACCTTGATTCAAAAATAGCCCCTATTTCAATAACGTTAGGTTGCTTTTTTGCTTGAAATCGATGAGCCGTATTAATAATAGACCCTATTTCAATGACATTAGGTTGCTTATTGCTTGAAATCCGAAGGAACCGTGTTCCGGTTCCGACGGTTGAGGGGATATATAAAGCTAAAGAGTTTGTTTATTACCTCTAATTTTAGGAACTACTCGTTAGAATTGAAATAATATTGTTGTGTTGAATAGGTCATTTATCGAGGAATGCTATAGGCTATATATATCATCACGCTATAACCTACAGGAGGCAAGCAGTAGTGAAAAATCTAGTAAACACGAGGGAATTTTATTCGTAGTCTGATTAGTCGATATTCTAAATTGATAGTCGGAATGAAACGCGCATGAGTCGCTTCTTCTTCACAGCTACAACACGTTCCGAAGCGGTGGTAGCAGAAAAGGACGATTCAAAAGATCTTGTGAAAGACTATTTGAATAAAGAATATTTTGATTTGATTTGAATATTTTGGCCACCATTTTGAACTGCTATATTTTATATGAATAGAAAAAAAGCTTGGCAGTAGTGAAGTGTTGAAACAAATATTTTTATTTGAATTAAATGAAATTGTTAGATAATAAAAGTATACAATATGCTTACTTGAAATCTCTCGGAGTGACGTCAGACACAAACCAGGGCATTTTCTTTACATGAAATCGCACCTTGAAACAATTAATTAAATTGTACACATATATTCTCCTTATATTTTATATTAATTTTAAAATTAATCTTAATTCGTATTATATCTATGTATACTTATTTTGTGAAAAATGTGACGAGTAAAACTCATATTTCTAAATTATAATATTTTTTAATTATTTGTCTTTCATTTATATTTGTGTTTATATTGTCTTTTTTTACTTTATTTGGTTATTGTAATTGGTGTATAAAATAAATAATTCGCGAAATATATAATGAAATTCACGGTGTTATATTATAAATAAATCTTCACGTAAATATGTACTTTAAAACGTACACTTGGTTGCCTCGATTACTAACATTTATATTACCTAAGAATCACCACAAAAATAGGTAACTTAAAATCGATTTAGCAACATTCGATTATATCTATATTTCATTTCAAGCTATAGATCAATTCACATATTGATATAATCAAAACTCAAATGCCAGAATGAATGTAAATAAATAAATAAAAAAACTGCAGACAGATAAAAAGATGGGAAGACGACCTACCAAAGGAATGGACAAGAATAGCGCTACAACAAGTGGACTGCATTAGAGTTGGCCAAAATGAATGAAGATTTAATTAAATAAAATGAAGGTAGGTTTACTACTTACTTTCTGTACAATTTTCTGTGATATGAGGAAGTGAGCCAGACACAAATCCGCAAACAACTCGTAGCCAGCATTATCACACACTATATCTGAAATATAAAATAAACATTTCTGTATAATTATTACTAGAATACAGTCTAAATACACATACGCTGGCTAGCCTATTTCTTAGCTGAAATTTGGGACGGTTCGGGAACTTAACTTAGTGGTAAATAATCGTAACTATAGGGTGTATATACAACAACGCCACCATGTCGGTCCGAGTACAAGATCAGAGTACGACGGCTATTCCACTACAGAGAGGCGTGAGACAGGGAGATGTCATATCTCCGAAACTGTTCACTGCCGCGCTGGAAAATGCCTTCAAGCTCTTGCGATGGAAAGGATTCGGCATCAACATCAACGGCGAGTATATCACTCACCTTCGGTTTGCCGACGATATTGTAGTCTTGGCAGAATCGCTGGAAGACCTTAGCACTATGCTCGAAGACCTCAATCGAGTCTCCCAACAGGTGGGTTTTAAAATGAACATGGACAAAACGAAGATCATGTCGAATGTCCATGTTGTGCCCACCCCCATCGGGGCTCGACTCTTGAAGTTGTTGACGAATATGTCTATTTAGGACAAGTGGTCCGGTTAGGCAGGTCCAACTTCGAGAGAGAGGTCAATCGTCGAATCCAACTCGGTTGGGCAGCGTTCGGGAAACTACGCGACGTCTTCTCGTCCAAAATACCTCAGTGCCTTAAATCGAAAGTCTTCGATAGTTATGTGTTGCCAGTGATGACTTACGGCACCGAGACGTGGCCTCTCACTGTGGGCCTTATTAGGAAGCTCAAAGTCACTCAACGAGCTATGGAGAGGGCTATGCTCGGGGTTTCCCTACGAGATCGAATCAGAAATGAGGAGATCCGTAGGAGAACTAAAATAACCGACAAAGCCCACCGGATTAGCAAGTTGAAGTGGCAATGGGCAGGGCACATAGCGCGGAGATCTGATGACCGATGGGGTCGGAAAGTGCTCGAATGGAGGCCGCGTATCGGAAAGCGCAGCGTAGGACGTCCACCCACAAGATGGTCCGACGACCTGGTAAAGGTCGCGGGACGTCGCTGGATGCAGGCTGCCTCCAACAGGTCTCTGTGGAAATCATTGGGGGAGGCCTATGTTCAGCAGTGGATTTCCTTTGGCTGATGGATGGATGGATGGATAGGGTTTTAACAAAAACCTTGAAAATGAATAAATATATTTACCAGAAGTACCTACTTCGATCAAATATACCGGGTATCTCAAGACTGCTACCGAAAACGAAGCCGGGTGGTAGTTTTAGTGGCTACAAACACAATGCAATTAAAAATTTCGCCTAGAAACGCGACAATTTTTTTTTATGATTTTTTAAATATCGTCATTTTTGGATGGTAAATCCATAGTTTTTGCTAAAATAATAATTTAAACTCTTTTATACCTTAGAGTATTTATAAATAAAAGGGTATACACTATTATTTTAGGAAAAAATGTATTTACCACCCAAATATGGCCATAGAAAAAAAATAACAAAAAAAAATTGACGCTTTTTTTTGCAACTTTTTCTGTTGCATTGTGTCTGAAGTCGCTTAGACTACCACCCGGCTTCGTTTTCGGTAGCAGTCTTGATATACCCTGTATACCTTATTCCTTTAAATTAAGATTTATAATTATTTGCACTAAACTAAAATTAAATAAGAGCACACGCTTTGTAACGGCCTAATACGGATTATATCCTTATAACACAAAAAAAAATAATTAAAAAATTAAAAATTAAAAAATAATAAATGGGAAGCGAAGCCAGGCCTCAATATATGTTTAGCGATTACGTCTCGGTTTGGTGACCGAACGCACAAGCGAGCGGGGCATTCGATACTCATTCGCCGTCGAACCGTCTTAAACGATAATACCTACCTGCTTTGAACTAATTTATATTGGAATACGTATTTTGAATTAAATAATTTTATTTCTAAAAATTGCTGAAGCTAGTGCCGTGATTGTGATTACCCCGAATTGGGTGAGTGTTGCAAATAATATAAATTTAGCTATTGTAGATTTGTAAGTTTTTAGCGTTAGTGAAAATGTATAAATCGGCTGATCTAATTATGCAACGTCATGGCTGGACGTTGAACTTATTTAAGCCTAAACATATTGTATTGCTAGTTATAGTTACGCTTACGCTTCTGCTTATTAATTTTGGTAGTGTGTTTTTGCTTGCTACAATTATTTTCAATTGTTTTAATATACATAGGTAATACAAGCATACTTCCAACGTATGTGTTTTACCGAATATCATGTATTAGTTTTAGTACCATTTGACTGCCTCATCATTGATCACTGTTCAATGCCCATCACTACCATCTGTATCGTTGTGCACGGAGATAGCAATCAATCACGACCTTTGGAACTCGTCACTAATTTGCTGTGGGAATCGGGATAGTTTTAAAATGTTTATTTAACAATATTCTAGGGTTCATCTCAGCGGTTCAGTTGACGATTGCCAACGTTTGTGTGACGTCAACGTCGCTCACACGAAATAACCGGCCCTGCTGCATCGAGCAGGGAGTGCTGTCATCGCCGTCGGTCCCTCCCGCTTGGAACTACACCGTGCTGCGCCTACCCTCCCTCGGCGCTCCGATTCTACAGGACAGTGGTTTTTGGTTGGACAGACTTGTATACGTTCGGTCCGTGAATATTTGTACCCACGCTAGTTTATTGTATTTAACTAAATAATATATTTTGTATACCTGTCTTGAAATTCTAATAGTTTTATTGGAACCCCAAAAAGAAAAAGGTGACAGCTTATTTGTGCTCTTATTTCTCTTGCCGATTTTACACCGTTACTTATAATCTAGTGTATATTTAATCGAAGCTTTAGATCAATACATTATACCGGGTATCTCAAGACTGCTACCGAAAACGAAGCCGGGTGGTAGTTTTAGTGGCTACAAACACAATGCAATTAAAAATTTCGCCTAGAAACGCGACAATTTTTTTTTATGATTTTTTAAATATCGTCATTTTTGGGTGGTAAATCCATAGCTTTTGCTAAAATAATAATTTAAACTCTTTTATACCTTAGAGTATTTATAAATAAAAGGGTATATACTATTATTTTAGGAAAAAATGTATTTACCACCCAAATATGGCCATAGGAAAAAAATAACAAAAAAAAAATTGTCGCTTTTTTTTGCAACTTTTTCTGTTGCATTGTGTCTGAAGTCGCTTAAACTACCACCCGGCTTCGTTTTCGGTAGCAGTCTTGATATACCCTGTATGAGTACAAGTATTTTTTCGGCTTGGGTTAGTTCTCAAACCTAACTGAATTTTAGTTAAGCAGTAAATATACTCGTATCTATACAGAATGGTCGAGAATCGTAAAAAATAAAATTGTTTCATTTTTTTAATTTTGAATAATGACTGGAGTTGATAATAAATATTTCGGTTAAATTAAATACCATATTATGTTAATACCACTCTGTTTTTTTTTTAAATATTGCCTTTTACTGCTGGTTTTCGTGTTTTTCTGGTAAAGTATTTCCTTTTGCCAATTTATTTTCTTGTAAAATTTTCATTTCATTTTGTTTGTAATATTATAGAAAATTATGTATAGTATTTAAAATAACCTTACCGAACATAACAGACTGCGGCAGTACCATCTTGGTGGGGCATGGTATTTTCTTGTCTTCCTCTTGAGCGTCAACGGGGGGCGAGGCGGGGGGCGTGGCGGGGGGCGTCGCCTTCGAAGCCCCCTTCGCGTCGCCTGGAGGGGGCGCCTGGAACCAGCGGGATAAATAACAGTAATATTTATACAGGCGGTTTTAGAGGTATGGCATAGAAATGTGTAGAAGTATAATCTATGGATAATATAATAATTTTGCAGATTTTGGATAACATATAACATATGTTATATTCTTATGTGTAATGATTTTCATACAACTGTAACTATTTTCGTATTTTATATTAATAAAATATACTATCTTAAATGGCTTAAAAAATATGACTTCTAATTTTGAAACTGACTTTTATCAAGTTTTACTTTACAACTGATTTAAATACCATAATATACCATAATATTTAACATTTTTTTAAGTTCAAGAACTACTTATGATACCAAGTCAATAATAATTATTTATTATTTACACTTACTATAATTAAAATATACTAAAAATATATAAAACAAATATGAGCAACTAGATGAAAATTCAAATGTCAACGACATGTGTTTAATTTCTATAATTATGCGCGCACCTACAAGACCTACACAAAATAACTATAAAAATGAATAAATCTCGTATTTTATTAGATTAACTATACAATTTAACTACAAAATTAGTTGTATATAGACCTCATCCTTGCACAAAGGCATGCCAGCCAACGTCGCCAATCTGTGACAACTGCATTGGAATTTGAACGTTGTGTTCTGAAAACAATGGCTTATTATCCTATCTTCGAATATTGGACCTTATGATGACTAACTATTTCTGTTAGTAGAAGCTAATAAAAATAAATAAAAGTAATAAAGGGCATAATGGTTTCTTAGATTTACGCAAATGTTATTTTTATTTCAACCAGTAAGGGTTTTTTCAGGCAATATTTGCATTTTTTATTTTTTTATAGTTTGGCGGGATAAATAGTAATATATGCAATTAATAAAATAATTTAATAATTTTTAGTTGTAATGCCGAATTGTAATTAAAACAGAAAAAAATATTTATTTAGAAATATATTATATTTTTGGAAATAAATGTGATTCTTACCCCTTCGATGGCTTTTGCTATAGCGTCTGCTTTTGCTATCACTTGATCCACAGCTTTACCAGAATCGTCTACTAGTAACTGTAAAAAATAAATACGAATTTATATACATATAAATAAATAAACAACACCTGTTGGGTGTGGTTTCATATACATAGTCCTGACCCCACACTAAGATCGAGTCTTATGTCGTGTATCAGGAACTACGAGAGACTTTCCGATCTCACAAACACCCAGACCAGAAAGAAATATTTGTGGGCCGCACAAACATTTCCCTCGGTGCGGGGATCGAACCCACGGTCTCTCGTTTCACAGGCAGCGTCTAACCGACTGTGCCACGGGGGTTATTAAGAGAAAATCTGTAGAAGAGAAAAGTTACAGTATACATGTGGGAATAGTTTCGTCTCGGGTCAAATCAAACGAAGAATCCTTCCTTGTCTTCCATTCTTCATTCTTATTCCATCTTTGCATACTTTACGCCCAAATACTAGAACGCCATTCAAATATTAAGTTGCTCTTAACAGCGCACCGCCAACTTAGCCAGTACATTTAAGCGGGATTAACGTAGTTAAGTGCAACTTATATTTAAGTTGCGTCCCAGTATTTGGCCATCAACATTTCAATCATTCATCCTCTAACTCTTTCCATCTTAAGTACTAGTTCCATATCAGGCATAAGTCTAACGTTTCATTCTACACATCGACGCAGGAAAGCGATTTTGTCGTATCTCAAAAAATGTGTATATGCGTTTTATACATTATTTAATTCAGAAAAAAAAAACCGCATTGAATTTCCTCGTGATAATGTAAGGTTTTGTTTTAAAATGTTATTATTAAAGAAAATGGTATTCCTAAGTATTCTAGTTTAAAGGTTATTCATTTTTTAAATTTTTTTGGTTCTGGTGTAAAATTGAATTTTAGAGATAGGACAAAATCGCTTTCCTGCGTCTACATCTTTCTTCATAACATTCAAATTTTACATACATTGTATAATAAACCCACCTTATCCTTAAAATCGACAATCATTTGGAAGGGGTCGAGGGGGTGTGTAGGTGGCGCGGGCTCGGCCTTCGCCCCCTTGTCTGCGGGGGCGGCGGCCTGTCCCGAGTCACTGGGTTTACCAAGAGACACCTTCTCGCCCATAGAGAGGGATAGGTCGCACTTGTTCGCCCATAGACATATCTGGAAATATATCGCACCTTAAGAATTCGAGTGACATAATGCAAAAAAAAATTGATTTCGGCTCAAAATGACCTATCGACCCGTTATTAAAGAAAGACCTATTGACGCATGAAAGGCAGTAAGATGTATTAATTTAAGATGGATAAATCGGTCTTTTAGATGTATCTTCCATAAGTACAAAATTTGTTATGTTGCAAATCTTTAATTAACGTATCCTAAAAAATAAGATTTAAAATTATGGTATGTACTTGTAATTGTTGTATGTTATTGTTTGTTTTGTATGTCCTTATTTTAGGTAGGTATCAAATTTTTTGTCTTCTTCGGTCAAAATGAATTCCTATTTCGTTCGAAAAGGACAAAAGATCCCTAAAAAGACAACTAAAATAGATAATCATATCATTTAAACTTTGTCCTACTGCTACACTAGAGTGTATTTTTCTTCTATTATCGCCATCCCATTATAGTCAGTAAGAGATTGCCTTGAGCGATCGGGCCGCCATTTGTACTCTGGTGTTATTTAATTTTTTGTTAAGATTCGTTGGTGTACAAAAGAAAATAAAAGGTATTAAAACTGTCTATGAATGAGACCAATTATATAAAATAATTTGAAGTAAAGGTGAATGCCCATTCATAGTATCGGTAAAAAATATCTTTGATCCCAATATTGATGCTACTTATAGCAATTTTATGGTTTGGCCGGGTTGTCAGGGATACGTTTAATCCTGGACGACAGATTTTTGTACAATAATTATCATAACAATTTACATTTATTTCACAGAGTCGAAGGTAAAAAAAATGTTTTCTTGGACATCAAGTTCATTTCGCCAAGAACTCCTAGCCTGGGTCACTACAAGTATTATGTTTATTTTTCCATACTCAAAAAAGTAGATTTTATCGAGGGACAAGAATCATCGCACTGATACTAAATAAAATAGGCATTCTCCTTTAGGACAATTGTGAAAACAATTGTGAATTGCGTAATTCTATTTGTTTTTATTTTTATGTTGTATAGTATCTGTTGTTACCCAAATAAAATTTTAACGCTGCTGTTTTCCAAATAAATAAAAATAAAATATATCTCAGGCATATACGCTATAACCCCACATCTAGACTACCCCTCACCTTAAGCAGCGTGATGAAGTCAGCCTTCCGTTTGTCCTTGTCACTCGGAGGCAGCATAGTAACGAGTCTCTCCGCTACAGTACACATTAATTCTACACTGTCTGTGAAAGAATTCCGCTTCTGCTCCTCAAACGGGTCGAAATTTTGCAAGCCTTTGCTAAAAAGCAAAAAAATATAGTTTGAAAACTAAAAATACACGATTTCACAAAAGACCCGAGTAAAAAAGTAAAAATTTTTGATAATGAATTTAAGATTAGAAAATGGAGTGAAATACATTCTTTTATTGTTAAAAATTACCTTACTGGTCGCATTATCTGCCAATTAGCGTACTTGGAAATTAACTTTAACTAAAAGGTTTACTTTAATAGAGGGAAGATATATTACTTCGTAGGCGTGACAGAGACAGAAATAGAATGTACCCTTCATTTTGTTACAAACATTTTGTTTGCAGTGTCCCCTCTAGTATATTATATCAATGTCTTAAACACATTGTCAATTACTTTTACTTATTTAGTTGGATATTTTATTAAACCGCGTATTTTTAGTTTTGAACTATTATTTAATTATCATTAGTCTTACCTTATTTCACAACCTTCTCTGAGCCTCCTATATACATAACACTCTGTAAACACCCACACATGAGTGAAATAGTACTGGCTCTCTGCCGCCTCTATCCATTTATTCCACCGCTTGGCTTCAGGCGAGTCTACTGTCAACAAATCGAACCTTTTGTTCGTCATCAGGTCGTTTTTCAACTTTGTCACGTATTGTATGTACGAACGGAGGTCATCGTCGCTCTGAAAATTAATAATACATTATAAAGTTTTGGAGGGATTGAAAAATGTTACAAAATCTGTACAAGATGCAAAGTAAAATGTAGATAAATATGTATTTTCTGGCTGTCGATCCTGATCCTAAACTCCCCCCTACCTAGTATGCTGTCACATATTTTGCAATTTTAGACGGACAGAGATGCAACTATTGTAATATATTAGATATTAAATAATATATTTTCAAATCATATGATATAACAAAATTTCGACGCATCTCGCCCCTTGTCACACAATGTCACCCCTCCGTTTCCTTAACGTGTGATGTAATTTATGTATGGCCCTTATTTGTAATTATTAAACAGTCACACACAAGTGACTGTTAAAAAAATGCAAATTTAACCATTAATGCCAGGATCAACTTTCGATAGCCAGACAATATCTTCTTAGAATAATCTCTATTGTATTCGGTTTTCTGAAACGCAGATCACAGAATACACATCCTTAGTAAATTCCGTCTTTTTTAGTTGTTTATAAAAATCAGTAAGTACTCACCGCCGAATTAGAAGCCTTAATTTTAGCCCCTTCTCTTGAGCAGTAATCTATAACTTTGGTTAATATTATTGGAAGCCTCTCCTTCAGTGAATAGTACGCGAAACTCCTGAAACAAGGTAAAATACAAATAACTTCTAAGTAACTTTATTTCATTAATAAACAATAAATACACACAGTAGTCACATACTCATAACCCCTCACTATACAAGTTTTGGGTCCTGTATTAAAAACTACGACAGACTTTTCGATCTCATAACACACAATTAAATAGAATAATAAACGCTTAATTCCCTTATCCTTAGTTTCCATTTCAAATGTAGTATTTGTTTGTTAGTGTTTGGTTAATTATTTGCTTATTGTCTAATTGTTAGTAAGAGTTAGTTTTTGCTATTGGATGTGGACTCGAGGAGGCCTGAATCAGTCTTTTCCATTCATCTTTATCCTTGTCAATAATTTGCCAGTCCTTCCCTATAAATTCGGTTATCATACACACGTACATAAATACAATTACGATTCATACAGTTTATTGAAGTTTTCGAATGCGTTGTCCCTTTCCAACCACTTTTGAATACAACTTGAGTAAAGAAGGCAAAAGAATCTTTAACTGAAATAGTTTCAAAACTATATGAATAAGGCCATTCGTATTTATGGACCAAATTAGTAATTAGATTCAGTCATTTTTTTATCTACCACCCGGTTCGGAAAGCGGTTTCCACTAGAGAAGAACGGGCAAGAAACTCTAGTGTCGCTCTTTTCAAAACCAGTTTACAATTTGGTGATAATTACAAAAGCATCAAGTGGTTTAAATCAGAGCAGGTCATCAATAATTTGTTATACCTAACATTTAAAAAATACGCATATTTTAGCGTTATATTTAATATGGCTGAGTGAAAGATAGTCGAATGAACGACGATTCAATATCCTCTGCTCAATAAGCCTAAAGTTATCATTCAATAACTTACAATGTAAGCAAATCGGATAGACCAGTCTACACAAGCAGCACCCGTTCATGAGTATGACGCATGTGCCAGCCATCGGCCTCCTCAACCATTTTACAGGGAATATGAGGATATGAGCCTCGAACCTTATCTCCAGAGGCCCACAATTCGTGTTGGCTCAAGACTCAAATCAAGAGCCAGAAGGCAGTATTTATTATTGGACACGGCACGCATAGTGTGTATCCTCATTTTAGATATTTAACCACACGGGGCTTAGGTCATAAGTCCACCAGTCACAAACTGAGTGTCATTCTACATTTTTATATTTAATGTATTTTGTCGATATCAAATAAAAGAATGTGAAAAATACCAACGACAGGTACGCCCTCTGTTACTATATCAGAGAATCATTTAATGAGCTTCCTTGAACAGCGCCACCTATCGCAAGATTTTATAACCCACAAATTACGACAACTGCTTTAGAATTTTTACGGAAAACTAATTTCGTAATACATAATTAATTTTATGAAAATATTTTTTAAATATACCAGAGTATATTTACAGGATGTCTGAAAGTAAAAAAAAATAAGATGGAAAAAGCAAAAAGTTTGGCCGCCCGAACAGGGACTTGAACCCTGGACCCTTGGATTAAAAGTCCAATGCTCTACCGACTGAGCTATCCGGGCTCTGAAGAGAGTGTTGAAATTATACTATGATTTACAATATCGGCTATTTCTTAAATGTACATTCTTCAGTGAAGTTTGGCTCTGATAAACTATATTGTTTTATCCAAACTCTATTAAATAAATATCATTTACACAGGTTATTATGAATTGAATCATAATAAATGCCAAAGATTTTATTTTATGAAGTCACAAACCAAGTGTGTTGCCAAGGGGGAGCAGGTAGGGGAAGCTGCCCCCCCCCCTAGAGATTAAAAAAACATTGCCTAATGCAAAAAAACCAAAATCTTTGACTTGGCTTGCCTACATTATGTGAAATATAACATTGTCTTAGAAATTTTTTTTTATGCAAACAGTATTACAATTTAATACATAATTTTCATTCAATAGTTCTCTGTTTCTGATAAATTTATCATCATCATTTCACCCACAGGAAGTTCATTGCTAAACACAGGCCTCCTCCAAGGATCTCCACATCAACCTGTTGGAATCAGCCTGCATCCAGTGACCTTAGCCAGGTTGTCCGTCTGCCTTATAGGCGGGTCCGTAAAATAGATTTTTTATTAACCTCTGATTGATTGTTAAACTAATACTTTTTCTATTTAGAAACATATGTTAAGCAATATAATACAGGTCTTATAATGCTAAAATTGATCAAACTGTAGGAAATTTGCTAATCAGGACAATTTTATTTCTAATTTACAAGCAAGTGTAAATATAGATAGCGATGGTGTGTGACTGAGAGGTCAAGTTCCCCCATATTCAATCCCATGCTTTATTACTTATTAGTGTACACGTATGTGTGTTGTAGTCAACATATTCATTAATATTGTTAATTAAACAAGCTTTACTGGTGCATAGCAAAAATATTTTTAGAAAATTATGACATAATATTTCTTAGCAAAAAACGAATGTAATTGATTTTTAGCCATTAAAGTTAATGATTTATGAATTATTAGTTGGGCAATGTGTTGCTTACTAAACCACGTTTTTAGATAATATGACATAGATAGTAGTTTAAAATCTATGTTTTAAACAAATTTTCAGGTATCTGATGATAAGAGAAGAAAATTATGTATAAAAGTCTATAAAGAATCTTATAAGAACTTTTAATCAATGCTTTTTTATCAGTTTTTTGGTACAAAAAAAATTGGCATAAATATTTTAAATTAAAAATTGTGTTCTAATAATTCTAATGTAAATATCACAAATTGATGCACAATTTCAAAAGTAAAAAAACTTGTCCTCTTCGTAAGTGCAGTCATAGAAAAAATACGTACTTTTTGAATGTAGCCTGAAGTTCTAAATTAATCGGCGTGGCTGTGTCTAGGAATGGTCTAGGCTTTTCGACTTTTATAAACGGACCGCCGTAAATAAATTCAGGACGCGTACACTCATCCCCGTCGGCATCGGGCAACTTAGTAGCACTCATTTTTTATAATTTATTGTTTACACTGTAATTTTTATGGCATTACTAATGTTTATTTATTTTTGGTACGGACCGAAAAATGCCGAAAGACATTACTGGCTAAACTTGACAATTTTGACATTGAGCTGACTTTGACGTTTAATTGTTTTTTTTTTCATTCCGGCAGACAAGAAAATCGTACAGCCTAATTTTTTTTTAATTGTCTTATTTATTATACTATTTTGTAATTTTTTATACAAAAAAAAGACTGGTTTAGTCTAGAGTTTAGGGGCTATTTCATATGGCCAGTTTAATAAAACTACCTATCGAACGTCCATCTCCTTGTTATCATAAATTATCTTGAAAACAATGAGAACCAATCATCACAGTAATAACTTGAGTGCGCTTATTCATATTATAATCATAATTAAACTAAAATCACCTTTTATTGTGCTATAACAATTTAAATGGGTCGTTAACGTTTCTTTTATTGTTTTAATTAGAATATTTATGAAAATACGTTAATAATGCACCGCATTTGAATAGATTTCTACTCGTACAAATCTACATTTATATAAAAATATTACATGGCTTATTCATTCATCAAATAACCGAATGTTACTCACATGCCATAAATACCGCACATATCAGTATTCCGAGGGGTGACTATACGCATAACCGGCAGATTCACGGTATCAATAGGCCAATCGTAGGGCGCCATTTTAATTGAAAACTAATAAATTAATATGAAGAAATAACCGCAAGTCTTGTTTATTAGTCTGAGACCGCGCGCGTGCTTCTCACAAACTAAACGTGAAAACGTCGGGATGTACTAAAAATAGAAAATATTTGGCGCAATGACCGATTTAGAAAATTGTAATATTATACAAATTATCCTAAACATTTGTATTCATTGAGGTATGTATATAAATAAATTGAGTATGTAGGTACTACGTTAAAAACAGTAGGAAGTCACGGTCAAAACAAAAATAAAACGTAGGACCAAACAGTACGTTCTTATTTTCTTCGATAGATGGCGCTATTACGGAACGTGTAATCGAATTCTATTTTAGGAGGTACTTTTCTAACAAATGCAGTTTGATCAAAAGTAAACAATTTCTAAACTATTAGAAATCCCTACAGCTATAAATGACATATCTATGTATTTTTTGCTATCCATCAAGAATAATATTCTGAAATAAACACTACCTACTCTCCCAACATCCACCATGCAGGAATTACAAGCAAATATTTCACAAAAAATCCCAAACCATATATTTAATTTTATTTATTTTATAATTCTTTATTGTACACAAAAATTAATAAAATAATTTTACAACTAAGGAACTTATAACATAAGTACGTACAAACGGCGGCCTTATCGCTAACGGCGATCTCTTCCAGACAACCTTTGAATGGATTGGAATGAATAGGAGAAGGAAAATCGAAGATAGTAATTAAAAAGGAAAGGAAGAAAATCATGTACAACTAAAAGCTTTAAATAGGCACTATTTATATATATATACTGGGTGGAATCGCTTATCGTCCGGAAAATTTAATAGTGTATTGTTTATGTAAAATTAACGTTATATACGAGATTTATCATTAAAAACTACAAACTACCCCATAAACAACATCAGTACAAGATATCCCCAAAACGCATATTATCTAAATCACCCTACACTTAAAAGTGCAACATGTCAATACTCAGGCGCGCGAGTGTATGAGTCACGCCACACAACAGCTGACTGTCGCGCATCGACCTTGAACTTACTTTGCGCCTATTTATCGGTATTATTACTCTAAATATTACCATATAACATTTTGATTTATTTAGAATTTTAGTGTGTTAGGATCATTTAAGTAAATTTAATTGTTGGTAAGTTGTTAAGATTTACATTATTATTTTCATAACGTACCTACTATCTTAGAAAAAGCTGCATATGTTTTTATTTAAACGTTTTAATAAAGTCGAGAATAGACGACTTCGCTGTCGTAGGTCACGGATTCTTGCATGATTAGGAAGTCTGAACTTACCATGATCGAGTAGCCTCGGATAAGTCGTTAAAATAGTTCTTGTGCTGGGAACTCGTGGATTCATCATTCATGATACCATTCCTACGCAAAGACTGCAGATGTTCTGGATCTGCATACATCCTTCTTGCATGACCCAAGTTATCATTGGATCGAACATAGCATGTCATTATTGTCACATACTCGCTGTTCGTGTAATCACTCATTTGGACCGCAAGAAACTAACCAATAACCAAAATAATTTCGTACAACGTCACTCGGTACCGAATTTCGCACGACTGAGGAAGTGGCAAGATCCCTGGAAGGTGTCGGCGGCGCGGGAGCGGGCGGCGCGGCGCGGCGGCACGCTTTGTACTTGCGCTTGCGGCGGCGCGGCGGTGAGGGCGGCGCGATCAAAGGATTTTATTACTTAGATTAAGAAGTTTCTACTCGTATTCATATTGTATAAAGTAGGGTAACAATAATGTGTATTTATGAAGATTTTTTTCATTTATGTCATCGTTCTCTAAACAACGTTGTTTTATGAATAACTTATTCTAAATTAGTAACTAATAGTGGTAAATTAATTTTACACTACATAAACAAAAACATAAAAAAATTAAAATAAGTATGCCAAAGTGTTCTAAATCATGTACTTGCCAGGCACAATTTTTTTCGTGACGATAAGCGATTCCACCCAGTATATATAATACAAGTATACACTTACATAAACTACACAAAGTAAAATGTGACTTTACTACATATATTTAAACAATAAACGTAACTAAAAAAAAAATATATGAGAGAAAATATATTTATACATAATATATTACTGTTGTGACAAATAGTGCGTTCTGACTAATCTCTTAAAAATAGACAGAGATTTAGCAAGTCTTATTGTCAGGGGTAGCTCATTCCATAAGCGAGCAGCATGTACAGTAAAAGATTTATCTAGGAATGATGTGCTGTGCTTAGGAATTTCTAGAATCAAATTTTCTGAAGACCTAAGAGATCGTACATGGGTATTGCTTAAGAAATGAAAGCGACGTTTTAAATAATTTGGGGTCGTGGGATGAAATAATATGGTACCAATAGAGAAGTGAAAGGATGCGAGTATTCCGGCGAAAGTGTATTGATAGCCACTTGAGTTTAGTTCGATATTCAGAGACGTGGTCATATTTTTTAAGTCCAAATACAAACCGAATGCAGAAATTTTGAAGTCGCTCAAGTTTTTCAAACTGGGCTTCGGTGAGATCTAGGTAGCTAGCATCAGCATAATCAAGGAGAGGAAAAAGAAGAGACTGGACAAGCGCAATTTTCGTGGGAATAGGTAGATAATTTCGTAATCTTCGCAAGGACCCCGCTGCAGCGAACAATTTACGACTAAGTTGTTGCAATTGGGGACCCCAGGATAAGTTTTTGTCGATTAAAACGCCCAAGTTTTTTACGACATCACAAAAAGGAATAAAGCAGCCATTGAATGAGACCTGGGGTAATTGATTTAAATTCAGTTGCGAAACCATCCTGGAGCTGCCAACAACAATGACCTGAGTTTTAGAAGGGTTTACTGTGAGACCATGCATCCCACTCCACTCATTGATCCGAGTGAGATCTTTATTTATTGCAGCAATAGCTTCCGCCATTCTGTCCACCGGGGCATGGTAGTAAATCTGTAAATCATCTGCATACAAGTGGTAGGAAGAGATAAGTTTATAGGATATTGAATTAATAAATAGTGCGAAGAGTAAAGGAGATAAAACGCCGCCCTGAGGAACGCCAGCAAAGGTATCACACCAAGCAGACACTGCAGCTTCAATACGTATGCGCTGCCCAGTCAGGTAACTACAAAACCAGTCAATTACTGGAGATATGTTAATAGAGCGGAGCATACTTAACAGAACATCGTGGTCTACAGTGTTAAACGCATTGCTAAAGTCTAGCAAGGCTAGTACCGTTAGCTTTCCGCTCTCCATTGCAGATCTGATGTCGTCTGTAATATTAACCAATGCAGTGGTTGTACTATGATCAGGACGAAATCCGGATTGAAATGGATTAAGGAGATTGTTGTCAGTAAGAAAGGAACTTGATGAATAAGGATTTCGAGGACCCTTGAAAGGAAGGGTAAAATTGAAAAAGGCCGATATTCAGAAAGGGATACAGGATTAGGTTTTTGGGAAGAGGAATAACTTCTGCATCCTTCCATAAAGATGGGAAGACGAAGTTCGAGATAGAAAAATTAAGGATGTGACATATGACATATAAAAATAAAAGCACATATAAAAAATAAAAGCACACTTAATCAAATTAGTATATTAAAAAACATGCAAAACATTAAGTTTCTTAAAAATAATGTACTTAAAGTACGTACGCAATATTAGTATCTAAAACATTAATGCAATCAGCTACGTAGAACATACTATTCATATGAGTGGACTTGAGGAAACCTAGGATATGTTAATCAGCTATGAAGTTAAATAATCAAAATATTCTTGCCAGCCGTTTTTTAATTTTATTCATAGACTTTGCAAACAAATTTCAATTAAAGAATGTTTTGTCTGCTTTGCTCAAATTGAAAGCAAAACTCGAAAATGGCAAAATATTCGATAACGGAAATAGGTTTTTATACTACCTTTGAATAAGCCCGCAAGTTATTATAAAAATATTCGTTTTGTTGTTGAGCTAAGTGCAGAGGGCGGTTATGCATGGCTCAGAATGAAAGAAAACTAAAAAAAAATATATATTTATATGGAATTTAGATGCCATGTTTACATTACGTAAAATTCTAAATACTAATAATGATCAATCACATTTTTTATACTAGCCAAATCCTCAGTCCATTCATATAAAAATATTCCCACAAAACTTAATCACTGTATTTTTCGAAATTATTTTTAATACATCGTGTCGACGCATAACATGTATCAAAAACATAAATATTACAAAAGTATTATTTTAAAACATTTGCAAAAAAATTTTTTGTGGAATTCCAACTTGGCCATTTTTCTTTTTCATAAAAAATACTCAGCACATTTTAAAGCATCACATGATGCTTAGAATGTTTAGAACCTAAACATATTTATTTAATTAAAACTAGTGTTTCGAAATAAAAATTGAAATTTAACACCTAACCCTGTCTTTACTTTTAAATATTGAAAAAAAAAAGTCGGCAATGAGAGGACTCTATCGCATTGTGCGAACAACGACAAAATTCTTTTGCGCGATTTTATCAAATCAGTCCACAATTAAAATCATTGTTAATGTTCTTATTGATTGTAAGAAATTTAAATATATAATTACTTTCTAATGGTTTACTTTTAAACCATTTTCTGTACTGCATATTTAAACACATTTAAATTCTAATGAATTCCTATTTAAGTTTCCTATTTAAACAAAGTTACGGTTTTGTTTCTAATTTGTTTAAATTAATATGTTTTCATATTCACAAGCTGTAGTTTGAATGGAAAATAATCAATTAAATTATCAATTCATAGCAGAAATGAAATTCATGTAATTTAAATTTACAATTTTCATCTAGCATTAAAGATTTCGGAATGATCTTTTTATTTATGTTTGAACCATATTAAAATAGTTCTGAGATTATCAGAATATAAAATCTTGTTATAATTTAGCATCGCGTAGCATTAGTACATATTTAGAAAACAACATTTCCATATTATTCAAAAAGCTTAAGACTTCTCAATGTAATATTAAATACCTAACTCTGTTTAATAATATGTACCTTATTCTTTGAATTAAAACCAGAAAAGCACATTAGTTATTATAAAACAGCATTTCCAGTTAGAATCATGATGAAATATGTTATCATTATTTTGTCACATAACTTAATGCCTAAAATTTAGTGCCTGAAATAATTGCTACAGTATCCTAAACTATAATCAAATGAAAATAGAAAAAAAAAACATGATTTGTTTGATATCTTGTGAATGGTCAAATAAATGTGGTCAAAAATGTACTTATCTTAGTAAACTATAAGTATTTTGGCAGTTATCAACATGGTACAGTTTAAAAGTACAATTTTCATGATATTCACTGTTGTAAGTGTTGTAGAGAAGTCAAAAATTAAGTATAATAAATGGTATATAATGATCAGTAACTTGTCAATACCTGAATCCAGTGTCATCATCTAGATTCAAGTTTAGTAAAATAGAAACAATATTTTCAATGTTGTTAAAATCTACCTTCATTTATAAGTTGTATAATAAACAAGATTTATAAGAAGTAAATTACCTCTGATATTTAATTAAGAAATACTCTATGAGTACTAGAAAAATATTTTTTGAATAAAATGATATTATTAATAATACTATTAATATTATTTTAAATAGAAATGTTTTCATGATATTAGCTCAAGTCAATTAAATAGATATTAAAATGTAAAGAGATTAATATGAGTTATTCTTTCGTCAAACATTACAATAATTATACTGATCGTAACTTTAAGTTGTCATCATTTAATATAACATGATACAAAAAATGTGAGCATTTAAAATAAAGAGAATTAGCCATAATTATCAAAGAGTCCAAAATGTATATCTTAAATACTAACTCTCTTATCCATAGACAGTTTATTGCCATATATTAGTTATTGAATATTCTGTCCTTTTCAAACACCTTTTGAATTCAATTACACAAGGCAAAACATTTAATGACTAAAATAGATTTATAATCTGTCTATGCATAATGTCGTAAATCGAATTCTAAAAGTATGCTTCAAATAGTTATTGTCACTTATAAAAAATCGTAAAAACTAAACCTACATACCAACTAATCAGAAATCTTGTAAGACTAATGTTTGAAAAATTCTCATATTTTTGTTTCCTTATTTATTCTAACATACATAATCGGTAATCCAACATGTTTTGGTGCTTTATAAAAGATATTTTATGCTATACCATAGCTTCTTAAATCCCTATGAGATCAGTTTAAAAAAACATGCAAACAGTAAAATACATAATATTACCCTTAACCATAAGGCATGCATAAACAGCCACATATAAAAATAAATAGCATTGAATTTGGAAGCAGTAATATTAAAAAAGTTCAAGAAACTTTAAATCTTTGTATTTGGCTATTAAATGTTGATGTAAAATCTTAAATACACCAATAGATGGCGCTTTGTAAACAATGAAAAGCGTGTACGGATTTTTATCAGATACCCACTTTTTGTATGCCGATTTTCGGCTGCTAACAATTTCTTACAATTTTTTTTTTGTTACTGTGTTATACCTTGTACTGTCAACATTATTTAGAACTCAGCTTTTATTTAAGTTATTTGCTATGAGTCTGAACATAAATATATTGAAGTTAATTTAACTGAAACCTTCCTATATTTTAACATATTATCTATTAGTTAAACGCACTACACACCGAATCCTATAGTTTAAAATATTATGTATTAGTAATTATGTGCATTACACACCAAAGCCGCCCGGCGACACAAACTATCAGCACAATTCGGCGGCTTATATAAAGTCGGCAACAACAACGTCGGTGTCCGAACGTGTTGCCCGCCGACATATTATCAGCTTGTTAAGCACTCTGATAACAGGTCAATCGCCAGGCGATACTCAACGTCATGCAAATGTTTCTCTCTCAGTCGAGCCGCCGACATGTCGCCGACAGAGTTAATCCGCCGACTACCCAACAAAAAGTTGCCGAAATACTCCGGCAGGTTGGCGGCTTTGGTGTGTAGTAAGCTTTATGTATGCCAACCCAAATACCAATATTAGTATCGTCTCCTACCACTGCTTTTGACTCTGGTGTTTTTCAAAGTAATTGTAGTGGACTGCAGTGGCAGACCATTGTTGGAGCTCCGAAGTACTGGACAGTAGGTACTGGAAATTAACAAAATATATTATTTAGGTTACACATTATTTTATATAAGCATGTTATCTGAAATATATCCCCACAGAATTACTTTATTATTGGATCTAGACTTTTGTTTCAATTGCAATGAACAACCTTTTATGTTCCGATTTTTATTATTTATTTTACTCATTGTTAACCACTTTTGTAATAATTATTGTAGGTATCTAAATTATTGATCTTAATATTGAACACCAATTTAGGAGGCCATAATTGTACAAACAAATTGTAACAGCTTATGTAAACCTATGGCCACAATACAAATATTTGATTTAGTTTGTAAAGCATGAGTTCAGAAAGATTAAAAGTTAAAACAACACCACATAAATACTTAAAATGGTAAATGAATATTGAATGAATACATTTAATTTTGGCAAATAAAAAAAGGAAAGTAAGAGACCAGCAATTATTTGCCATTTAAACTGTGGAAAAGTTACCAAAACTATTTAGTTTCTTCTCCATTCGATCTGTAGACAGATTTAAATAATAAAAAATGCACTTACATAGTATGAGCGTCGTCACCAGAAACCCCGCAAGTAGAACATACATGAGACCGTAGGATGGGACAAGATACTATGCTCCTGTTGCCAACATTCTGTTTAACAGTATGGGTCATGTATACTAGCGGAGTTTCTCCATTCTTTCTGCAAAATGTACATATCTTTGGCCTCTCAGGATATTTAGATGAACTTGGCCCATACACTGGACTACCAAAGTTTGATGGAGAATGCGGATACACAAATGGTCCAATGTTAGGAGAACATGACGAAATGTTGGACAGACTCGGAGAAGTTGTCAAATGACTTGGAGAAATACTGTTGGTGTTACTTTTAACTGGTGTGCGAAATTCGAACCCTTTATTCTCAGAAGGGAAGAGCTCGTAATAAACATTTTGCGACCTTTGTTCTGGAGGGGGAGGCAAATAATTCTGAGAAATTGGCAATTCGTCAAACTGCCAAATGTTTGGGAAGTCATATTCTTCACTCTTTGGTGATGTTTGTTTTTGGTCCAATGTTGGAGGGTCAGTCATGAGTCTTCGGCCAATAATTGGGCGTTGACGGCGAATCAGATATGGTGTGTCATACTCCCGCGGTTGGATTATGTTGGACATATCAGGATACATGTCTGGAGGAGTAGATTCGGTAGAACTCGAGGATCTCGCTGGAGTAGATTGACTGAATGGAGATACGGCATTGTTGGATGTTTGGAATACATCTGAAACAGAAAACAAAAGGTATTATTGCTTGCTTCATTTATGGTACAAATTAAGGTCATAATTAGGTCTATTTCATGTCCATGAAAAATGTTCTAGCAAAGTTTCAAAGACTACAAATGTTTATTCTACTCATAAAAAAAGTTTTGATGTGTAACTAATGCAAATAAATTTAAAGATATTGGTGATATGATGTTAAATATCAAAATTATGTTAAAAACAATAACAATCATCAAAATTATTATCTAGGTTTTAATTTGTGTGCCTTTATTCTTTAATAAGGTGTGGTAATATTCAAAAACTAAAATATGATTAAAAATATTAGTTCCGATAGTTGGTGACACGAATACTCTACCCAATCTTATACAAAATGATATGTGGACCTAGCTTGGCGGAATTTTAGCCAGGGAGCCCTCACATGAAAAGAAAATGCCTACAAATGAAAAGTTTTACACTCACCATTTAGATTATTTCTGGGAAAAAGCCTGTTCATTTCAGTCATATAGTTGAATACATCTTTTGTCGGGTTCATCGTATCTGAAATATTAAAATATAGTCACGTTATTATACATTTTCATTTAGTTTTCAATAACTTTTATTTACGCTAGTATACTTCGCGGTTCGCCATTACGCGAACCGGATGAAGAATGTATAAAAGCTATCGCGAATTTAGAGTGTTGCGAAATGTTCAATATTAACTAAAGTTAATGAAAGATGAATATAATTATTTTGTAATTTTCCTAATCATTTAAAACTATTGTTAAGCAGATATTCAAATATCTAAGCGAGTAAACAAACAAAACTCAAATCGCGGTAGATTCAAATTTCAAATATGTACCTGCCTACCATTAATATGTACATAACCGAATAGATATCTTAATTTTTATAGTTTTCTTTCATATATTTTACGAGTATGTTATATTTATTTAACTACAGCTAAAATTAAACTTAAAACACTAATAAAACATGAGAATTGGTCGGTTCTTAACGAAGGAGAATGCAAAATCGTAATATTACTTTTACATATCATATCGTTTTACTCTATTTTTTCATATTTTAAACGCGATTAAAATTAAAATGCAAGTTTTACATTCATGACTTGATGGAATTTATACAGTTGGTAAACTACTATTTAAAGAAAGTACATTAAATAAATACTTTAAAGATTCCGATAATCCAAAAACATATTTTAATTTCATTGAACGTTCACAGTACGTGTAAGATAGTTTTTTACATTTCTACAATTTCACACTTACCTTTTTTTAAAACGAACTACGAAGTATTTGCTCACAGTTTAGCACAGTTGTACTCTGCTCAAAATACGCGGCCCAAATGAACTAGTGGCGGTAGATCAAAGCGATTATTTGTGTCTTATTTGTGTACTCAAAAGAAAGCCGCCTCTACGGTTTGACCTCAAACACCCTTAAAGGATGCCGACAAAGGCACCGACTCGTGTAGGAAGCTTCGCTACCCGACGATAGATGGCGAAACGCATTTTTGATTTGAACTCATTTATTTGCTAAATTGCGACATCTAGTGGCACAATTGCGAAACTTAAAGCCAAAACTTTTTAAATTGTTTACAATAAAAAAGTAAATGGTTTTATCCACGTCTTATCCATTTTCTGAGCTACTTGACCTGACTTACCATCATTTTTATCATGGAGTTGATATAAATTCTATCGATAATAATTTGATTACTTTAATGCTCAAAAATGCAAAGGTCAGATTTAGCAAAAGAGAACCACACTAGTTTTGCCCTTTGACCCTTTGACCTCTGATTAGCATAAAAAACGGTTGACAGTTCCATGTTTTGTTTACTTTTGTGATTTCGTGATTCGTCAAAGAGCAAGAGTATTTAATCACTATCACTACGATATATATATAGTGATACAAAACATTATATTTATAAATTAGTATTTGATTCTTTAACCGAAGAAAATATTTTGGCATCCCGAAGTTTTCTATTGTTCGTCATGTCTGAGGCTGATTCGGTCATGGAGCAACATAAACGCAATCGCAAAAGAAGGGTCAGGGCTAAGACACGCGATCCGCTAAACACCTTTACTGACGCCAAGTTTAAGAAACAATACCGCATATCGAAGCAAGCCTTTATATTTCTGTGCAAACAGCTAAAACAACGTGCGCATTTTAAGTCTACTAAACAGGATCCTATGGAAATAAAGGTATACTACAATATTACTTATAAAAGACATATAAAAAAGTATTGCTTCCTCCGTGGCGCATTTAGTTTAACGCCGGTTGTAGAATGAAAGGCTGTGGGTTCAATCCCCGCATCGAAACAAGATTAGTATTTAAGTGTGGGGTTGGAGAGATGTATGTTAGATGTTTAATAAATATAAGTAATAATTTAAAATAAACCAGTGGTAATATGATTCATCATTTGAATTTAAAAATATTGAAAGAATGAGAAAGAAAGAAAAATATTTATTGTTAGCACAGTAACAAAAATTAAAGCTCAAAAAATTAAAGACAAAGAATATAGAAAAAATAATTACAATAATAAAAGAAAAATATTATAAATATTGCAACAGCAATGGAACCTTTCATTCAGCTTTCTGCTGCAGTACTGCATTTGTTTTACATATTTTTATATCTGTTGTGTTTATCAATTTTCCTTTATTCCAGTCTTTCAGGCCCCTTCAAACAGGTTAAAGTGGAGATCCTTTAGGAAGATCTATGCTTGGCAATAGGCTTCCTGTAGCAGAGGAGAAGAAGAATAAAATATACAATTGTCTAATTATTGTGTTATAATTTGTTACAGGTGCTCACAGCACTACAATTCTTTGGAGCAAGATATTATAAGACTTCAAAAATAGTTGAAAAGCATATACAGGAAGTAATAAAAGGTCTTATATACCGAAAAATATTAAGTAAATATGTTCCATTACCTGAGGACAAAATGGTCAGACAAGCATCCAGTCAATGGTACAAACTAATTTGTTTTTTTTATATGTCCTATTTTATTTGCATAGTGGGTAGCACTGTTGGAATAAACAGCAATAGCAATCAAAAATAGCAAGTGAAGTTGATAATAACATTTCACAAGCTATATTAAAAGGCTAAATTTTGCGATGTGCTATTGTGATTCCAAAGCTGACTAATATTTTTATATGATCTTATGGATGCTATGAAGGAGTTTGTTTTCTAGGAACCCATTTAAAAATAAAATCATAAAAGTCAATTGTGTGTGTGTAATTTTAGATGTGAAAAATGGTTATTATAAGTAATATTAGAGCATGCTAAGGCTTAAAAAATAACAAGGTGGTAATATTAATTTGAAATAGCAATAATACTCATTACTAGTGGGTAGACTAAGTTTATACAATACACATTCTAGTTAGGGCAAACCTGTTGATAGATCATCAACTACAAATATTCCACAAACCTGGGTTCCACTGTGTCCATAACTCGAAACTTATTTTACTGTTTAGGACATATAGTATACATGTGACTTTAATAATTAAATTGTTTTCAGGTTTGAGGAAAAGTACGGAATTCCTGGAGTCATTGGATGTATTCAAAATACCCAATTCAAAATATCTCCGCCACAACAAAACATAAGAAAATTTTATTACAATACCACACTTCAGAATTATTCACTTAATGCTCAATTTGTAAATATAAATACATAATATAAAATATACATTTGACAACCTTTGTGGCGTAGTAGGCTAGACGCCGGCTGTTAAACGAGAGGCTGTGGGTTCGATCCCCGCATTGAGCAAATGTTTTATTATGATCCATAGATATTATAAATAGTTTGCTTGTTTGTTTGAACTAGATAATCGCAGGAACTATTGGTTCAAACTGAAAGTGTACTTTGGTATTAAATAGCTAATTTATCAAGGAATGCAATATGTATATAGTCACAACATTATGACCAATTTTCTTCTTCTCAGAATGTTCGGGCGTTGAATGTCAACATATAAAATAAAAGTTTTCCATTTCTAAAAATCAATACTATTCTCCATGAAACATCATTTACTTCGAAGTTCGAACTTATTTTAAGACTAGCTGATCCCACAACTTCGTCCGCCTGGAATTTAACAAAAACTTTATTTTTCTAAAATAAAAGATTTTTTTAAAATAAATGTAGCTTAAGTTACTCCTTATTATATCAACTACATGACAATAAAAGTCCCGTCAAAATCGGACCAGCCATTTCAGAGATTAGCCGGAACAAACAGACAGACAGACAGTCAAAAAAATTCTAAGATCATTTTCGTTATAGGTATCGTGTATATAACGATATGGAGTTGGGCATTTTCTTTAATTTTCACACAGACACTTCAATTTTATTTATATGTATAGATAGATTACGACGTACGGTACAGGATTCGAATATTTTGTAAAGTGTTTAGGCATATTCATACTGTTTTACTTGCGAACTTCGAATATTTTTCGTCGTGGTGGTGTTTATAATGTACCAAAAAAGGTATACCCATCAAAAATTATCTACATATGAGTGAAGTTTTGAATATTTTTCAGATATGTGATGAGAAACATCAGATCATAAGTGTCAATCCATTTTGGGGAGGTTCATATAGTGATGCTTTTATATGGGAACATGGTGTTCTTGAGCACCTAATGCAAGATTGGCACACAATAGGAGAGGACGTGTGCTTTTTGGGTAATGGTTCATTCACAGCAGTAAATTTTTGTTGAGTACCAATGTTTCCAAATGTTAATCAAAAATAAATTTATTTGTTGGTCATGTAGGCAAATCAATACACATAAAACTTAATTCTCTATATACAAAATATTTTCTATACTTTGTATTATTTATTTTAATTTATTTATTAATCTTATCTATTTATTTAATTTCTTATTATTATTTTATTTAAAGTATTATTTACTAGTTTATGGTAAATTTTTTGTTCAATGAGAATGTCTAATAACAAAATTAATTTCTAGTATGGTACTGTAATGTATCAGCCCATATACGTCCCACTGCAGGGCACGGGCCTCCTCTACAATCGAGAGTATGATTGAGGGTTGTTAGGCCATAGAGTCCATCACGCTGGCCTAGTGCGGGTTGGCGGACTTACATATCATAGAAATTCTTATAAATCGCTATGGTATGCAGGTTTCCTCACGATGTTTTCCTTCACCGATTTAGTGCGTGGTGATTGACTATCAATACACACATGACTCCGAAAAGTCAGAGGTGTGCCCTGAGATTTGAACCCGCGTGTACTAACTATTGATTTATATTTTTCAGGTGATTCCAAATACCCTCCAAAACCATGGCTGAAAACTCCTATACCAGATCCAATTCTAGGTTCTAAAGAAGCTGAATATAACGAGAAACACTCACAAATACTAACATTGATAGAGGAAACTATATCAATGTTAAAGAAACAATTTCGGTGCCTCGATAGAAACTGGCCTTTCAAGGGCAAACCACAGGAAACCTGGAAGATTATTCTGTCTTGCTGTGTTTTATACAATATTTCACTGAAATTTGGTAATGGTGTGGGTAGGTAGAAATTTCATATATTTTTCAACAATTAACCTGATGTGCTCTGAAACTACTGGACCGATTTGGCAAATTCTTTCACCATAAGAATCCTAAATTATCCATGATGAATTTAGGTGATAAATATTTAAAAAAATGTGTATCTGCAACCCGGCCGGGCTGCTAGTTTTACCGATGAATAGTCATATGTATTTTTATACCTGTAAATGTAAAACTTTTTCTTGTTTTTTGTGACTTAGGTCTTGCATATTCCTACAGCAGAGTATCTACCTTTGCCTCGCTAGCATATATTCCTAAAGCAGAATATACAGTCCCTTGCCATATTATTAGACCCACGCAGCAAACACGTTACTTTTTCATCGTAAGAGTTGATATTGGTCAAAATTACGTGCTATTTACTATTTTGAGTTTTTGATACTATAATTTAATCTAATACCAATAAAATGAAATAACTTTTGATTAAATATTTTATACTTATACACAATCATTTGTACAAATTATAACACCGGTTTCGTTTAATTAAGTATTTTGCTAGTATTTTGTTGACCCTCCTTTAGCCACCAAAAGTGCTTTAATTCTTCGAGGCATGCTTTTTATGCATTCCTGTATAGATTTTTGAAGCTGAGGATTGTAATTCCACTCGAAAATTAATTTATCTATGAGTTCTCTTTTACTTGTAACTGTATTTTTTGATATTTTCCTCTTCAGAAGCTCCCAGACATTCTCGATAGTGTTCATATCTAGCGAATTTCCAGGCCATTCCAAAACTTTAATATGTTGCTGTTGTAAAAAGCTTGTTTTGCTATTTGCTTTATGACAAGGGGCCCCATCGTGCATAAAAATTGGTTCTTCTTCTTCAGAGAACCATTCTTTAAGTTGGGGTATTCATTTTGTTATAAGAACTTTTTTGTACTGATCCTGGCGCATTGTCTTCTCTACGATATACAGGCGACCTGTCCCTTTGCCTGATATAACAGAACAAACCATAACAGAAGGTGGATGTTTTACGTAAGGGACAATGCAGTCGGGTTTGTATTTCTCGTGTGGTCTTCCCCGTACAAACATTGATTTTTCTATCGAAACTTTAAAGACGGACTCGTCGAAGAAACAAGCCTGTTATGATCAATTTTTTTTTATTAAATGTAGTTCGTTGATTGATTATATTCACTTCTCATAGTGAAAAATGTTTTATTACCTTTTCCCAATCTTCTATGGTAAAGTTTTTATATTTACGGGCTCAATCAAGCCGATTCTTTATCATGGTCGGAGTCAACATTGGTTTTCGCACAGGTTTCCGCGCGTTCAATTTTTTTTTTTTTTTTCTTAAATAAATAACACCCAACAGTCACATACATAGTCCTGACCCCACAGTAAGATCGAGTCTTGTGTCGTGGGTATCAGGAACTACGAGAGACTTTTCGGTCTCACAAACACCCAGACCCGGAAGAAATATTTGTGGGCCGCACAAACATTTCTCTCGGTGCGGGGATCGAACCCGCGGCCTCTCGTTTCACAGGCGGCGTCTAACCAATTGCGCCACGGAGGCTGTCAAAAAAATTTATTTTCAGCAAGAGGCTGCTGCACAGCTCCCTGAGAAATGAGTATTCCGTCATCCCTAATGTTCTTCCTTAATAAACGGACCGGTAATTTTCTATTTTGGATACAAATATCTCGGATTTTTCTGTTTGTTCTTAGAGTTGTAATACGTTTCCGTCCACACGCACCTTTTCGTTTTGGCGATAAAGTTATCCCGCGATTACTTTTTTTTTTAATATTCTTCACCGAACTTCTCGATATGCCTGTCGCTTTAGCAATTTGGTATTTGGATAATTCAGTAGCCTTTAAGAGCCCCCGTACTTGCCCAACTGTCTTGGAAGAAAGATCATGATTTTTTCCCATCTAAAATATTCAAAAATATCATATTTTCGGTAATTTTCTCACTATACATGCTATATGATTACAAAAAACAACAAATATAATAATATTCTATCATAATGAAACTAAAATTCCATCACAAACTTACCTTTATTTGTAAAAACAACCCTTTTTAATTTCAACAGATTTTTAGGTTGTGAGTCAGTAAATTCACTCGCGAGCCTTTAATGATATTTATTTATTTTTTATTGTGTTGCAAGCATTGATATATTTAGCTAAATTTTGTCAGAATAAGGGAGTTTAAAAACTAACACATGTTACGCCTGTATAATGGCGCTAATGTCTTATAAAGTGAGCAAATCTAATTATTTTTGTTTGGGTCTAATAATGTGGCAAGGTACCGTAAATACCTTTGCCTCACAAAACCCTTATATTATAATGTACTAATAATATTTAAACGTATTTCAGATGTAAATGAATCTGATGAATCAATAGATTCGCAAGAAGAATACTCCGACATCGATTAAGGAAGATTTTACAGAGATTATCTAATAAGAACATTACAATAAACAATACAACTTTTTTCGTTTTATTACACTGGCCTACACTCATTTTGGTGCCTAAGATTTTATACCTGATTTTGGATGTATTTTGTGAGCTGATACGAGAAAACTAGTCACATTTTCCATATCAGCTCTTGTGCATAAGAAAGAAGAAAAAAACAAATTAAAAAGAACCATGTTAATTTATTTGGAAATTATACATCCAGATTTTTTTTTTGTGTGATTTTCTTGAATGAGATTGTCCTGGACAAACACGCATAATTCCCCAGCAATAATCAGCCATCATATGAATATCCCATCTGCCTTGGTACCTGTGTTCCATTGTTTTTATATCCTGGTGGAAACGTTCACCTTGTTCTTCGCTAAAATCTCCTAAATTATGTTCAAAATGATGGAAAACTGGTATTGGAACAGTTTCTGAGTGAGGAATAGGTCTTGTAGCGGAAGAAATATTGGGGTACTTCCACTTGCTACGATTGTTTTTATTAATGCCCGCTAGACTCATCATACAAAAATAGCAATCGTCATGATGATTTTTTTGTTCTCTCCACATCATTGGTACCCCAAACTTCAAAGATTTTCGCGTTCCTTTTTCCCATTGCCGCAAATGTTCAATGCAAATCTTACAAACAATGCGAGGTGCCCACACTTTATCTTGATTGCCAATTTCAGTACCAAAGTATAGAGAATACAAGCGAATTACCGTGTCATTTATTGGTTTCCGTTGATCTTTTATTATATACTCACCGCATATACAGGGTATATCAAGACTGCTACCGAAAACGAAGCCGGGTGGTAGTTTAAGCTACTTCAGACACAATGCAACAGCAAAAGTTGCAAAAAAAAGTGTAAATTTTTTTTTGTTATTTTTTTCTTATGGCCATATTTGGGTGGTAAATACATTTTTTCCTAAAATAATAGTGTATACCCTTTTATTTATAACTAATCTAAGGTATAAAAGTGTTTAAATTATTACTTTAGCAAAAACTATGGTTTTACCACCCAAAAATGACGATGTTTAAAAAATCATAAAAAATAATTGTCGCGTTTCTATGCGAAATTTTTAGTTGCATTGTGTTTGTAGTCACTAAAACTACCACCCGGCTTCGTTTTCGGTAGCAGTCTTGAGATACCCGGTATAACAAAACATATCAGGATTGTTAATGCAACATCTCGAATTACTTGCCATAATAAATTTATACGATTAATGCCATAAAACTTGTTATAACATGGACTAATTTTGAATAAAACCGTAAAAAAATTGAAAAAAGGATTGTAGGTAAAGTAGAGCTGTCAGCTGACATCTAGTAGCAGGAATGTGGTTCATCGTACCCACTATACCGACTACTGATGCGTACAGAGCTGCACCAAACCAAAATAATTTTTTTGTAGGCCAGTGTTATTAACTACAATTTTGCTTACTCCAAGGATGATAGGCAGGGGCGTCAATAAATTATGAACTAAATATTCAGCAACATGACTGAAACCAGCGTGGTGGACTATATGGCCTAACCACTCTCAATCGTATTCTCGATTGTAGAGGAGGCCCGTGCCCTGCAGTGGGACGTATATGGGCTGATACAGTTACATGACTGAAAACCTGTGGTCTTGGGTAACATAAGGCCTGCCAGACATAAGATACCTCATCTTTTGTTTTGTTTGTAGGGTAAATTCTGATTGGGTCCATGATTACGTTAGGTAATTTAGATATTGCCAGGCTTCTACAGGCTAAAAACCATATAAAAACACCCTGGTGTTCTTATTTACACACTGTTGGGTTATTTTAAACACGGAAAAGCCTTTTATGTATCCACATATGTATCTAACATTTGGTTGTTATTACTGCTGACTTCCTCGGCGACAAAATTGTACTATGGTATTATTAAAAAGCTGAGTTCTCAGATTCAAATCCTAGGTCGGGTAAAGCGATATCGGTTTAATTCATTAACAGCCCGGAGTCAGGAGTCTATCATATAGTAGGACGGCACACACAAGGCGAAACGTGGGTGTCTTGGTAGCACTGCTTACCCCTTGTGAGGAAACAGCGTGAGTTTATGTATGTATTTATAAAAATGTTTCGGTCATGTAATTGCTTTCATACTTTGCATAAATCGTCAATAGAGAGAAGGTTAATTTACACTGATGTTTGTTCTATGCAAGTGTTTCTCATTAGTATAAGAAGTATTGAAAAATACGTACGTTCTAAGTATTCGTTATTTATTCTTTTATATTTGCAATATGGTGTCTGCTTACAATCTATTGTGTTCGTTGTGTTTCATAGTAAGTTTATTTTGTCTTGTTTATCTATGTATGTGACTGTTGGGTGTTATTATTATTATATTATTATTTTTGATATATTATTTATTTTGTAAAAAGTAGCTTCCCGTCTGTCTGTCCTTGTGTATGCTTATGTCTTACTGGTGGTAGGTTTCTCATAATTATGTGAGAGGCCGCCTGGGTGGGTACCATCGTATTGTCTATTTATTTCGGCAAACAGCAGTGTAAATGCACAGTTATGTTCCGGTTTGAAGGACATTGAAGACAGAGTAACTATTGGATATATTGAGAGTTAACATCTTATGCCTCAGTGGTTAGGATGACAAGGGTAGGGGAATGCAAAGCACTGCTTTGTAAATTGTAATTCATGGTGTTGTTTTGTTTTGGTACTGTTCAGGAGCGGTCGTATCGCTTACCACAAGGCGAATAGCATACTCGTCTCGCAATTCATCTTAATAATTAAAATAAAAAAACTTTTTCAGAGTTTGCTGATTTTGTACAGGCGGGTCAAACTATGGCAACGAAGATATGGCAATGAAAATGTAATATTATATTAGAATTTGGCATTGTATATTTTTATTAAAAGTAAAAGATAAAAATATTGGTTTATTGTTTTTATTGAATAAAATATAAATTTATAAAGTAGTTCGATTATCTTTGTAAACGTTTTATTGCATACTATATTCATAAAAGAATAAATTAAGTTTCTGATTGAAGATGAAGATTTACCACCAAAAATGACCATATTTAAAAAATCGTAAATAATAATTGTCGCGTTTCTTTGCGAAATTTTTAGTTGCATTGTGTCTGAAGTCGCTTAAACTACCACCCAGCTTCGTTTTCGGTAGCAGTCTTGATATACCCTGTATATTTATACATCCAAGAGTCACATACTATGCACCCCACATTAAGAACGAGTCTTGTGTCGTGTATCAACAACTACAAGAGACTTTACCGTCTCACAAACACCTAGACCCGAAACAAATAGCTGTCGAATGTCGATCACATAAACATTTGTTTGGGGAGCAGGGTTCGACCCATCTGGTTTTGCAGCCAATGTCTAACCAACTGCGCCACGGAGGCTCTATAGATATTTATATGTATTTACCCATAGTTTGTCGCAAGGTGTAATAGATGAAACACACAAACCCATATCTATATACTTATGTTGTCTATTTCTCTATAGGTCTCTATCTACGGTGTCTATTTAAAAAAATATGTCTCAGGATACGAGCGCAGTGGAATGCGAAGCATTGCTTTGTAATTCATGGTGTTGTTTAGTTTTGCTACACAGCATATCATCACACGAATGGTATGTTCGTATCACCTTTCATTGTAATAATAAAAAATACTCAATATAGAATGATAACAGCGGTTTGCATGCAATATTATGCTCATAAAATTAATAGATATTCAAGTGTTTTCGATGTCCAGAATCAGAATTCAAGCATTAGAACAGAAACCCAAATATACATGTATTTTTCAAGGTTTACTTTGATATTTATTTTATTAAAATAGTGAGTTATTTATATTCATAAAATGATTCACTGTTGATATAGCTGTAACTAATAGAAGAAACAGTTAAAAATAGTTTTGCACGTAATTTACAAAAATAAATAAGTCACAGTAATCATATGAAATGAAATGAAATTGGTTTATTGATCATGTAGGCAATTCAATAGCTCCTATGACAAGTCAATACATAGCACTTATTCTAATTTCTTGTAATATTTTTTTGGTAGTCTTATTTTACAATCCTTTATCTAGCCATGACGGGTAAGCGATACACGATTCCATTACTTATGCTGAACCTAAAAAAATCTCAAAGCTAGGTCTAAACCGATATTTCAATTCATCCATCCATCCATCAGCCAAAGGAAGTCCACTGCTGAATATAGGCCTCCCCCAATATTTCAATTCAAGATAGGCTTAATTACCTTGAAATAAAACTATCTTTCTGTCTTGAAGTATAACTATTTTTCGGTATACCTACATTGCGATTTTTAGTTCAATTTTTAACTTCTTTACATTAATCGGTACACTTTATAACTGTTTTGGTCACGGGGCGGGGACATATTAGTAATGAGTAGTTTCAATGACTAACCTCGTTTATGGATTATTAAAAAAAAAGCTATAAAATATAAACCCAACAGTCCCATACATAGTGACTTCACATTAAGATCGAGTCTTGTACCGTGGGTATCAGGAACTACAAGAGACTTTTCGGTCTCAGAAACACCCAGACTCGAGATTAATATTTGTGGTTCTCACAATATTTGATCTCGGTGCGGGGATCGAACCCGTAGCCTCTCGTTTCACAGCCAGCGTCTAACCAACTGCGCCACGGAGGTTGTCAAGTTACTTTTAATAATTTTATTCTTTATTTTCATAATCTAAAAATTGAACAATACTTTTATTTCAATGTGTCATATTTGCTTAAGAGCGTATACACCTTGCGCGCAAAGTCAACTATAGGCATTTCTTCGTTAATTTCACGCACACATAAGCGACCAAAGCTGTGTGCGTAGAGCTGCCGCGTCGGCTCGCTATACAATCGGCTCAAACAACTTTGATCCGTGCGCTTCAAATATGCAATTGAAATGTAACTGTAAAATAATATCATAAAAATATTTTATTTGCATTATAAGTAGACAAATATTACTGTGCAAGCAAGGAATAATACAAATTTAGATACTAATCATATTTTCGTTCTTATTACATTGTTAAGTTGCATTCAAATTTCAAATCAGTGTTCAATCAGTAGACACTACGGACGTTTTATTAACTATTTCCTGTTCGAACACATAAATAGTGTTAGGGGCCTTACCACCTCTTACAATTACGAAATATATTTAATTTTATATTACAATACATAACATAATTTAGCCTCGGAATTACATCCCATTATATTACCTGAAACATAATTTATACTCACTACAAAATCATTGTAGGTAATCAAAATAATTAAATATTTTACTACCAAAGTACTAAGATGTGGTAATCGCAGTCCGCGCGTGGCTATTTTTATTACGCACGGCAAAATCGACTGCAGCTAGGCCGGAGCGACGAGCGACTTGTCCTCCCTCTAGAAGGCCTTGCGGCGGTCTGATTTGAGCCACGTCGGACAGCGTGTTTTATAGTGGTTTTTAAAATATTTGTAGAAAACATGAAAACTAATTTTGTTGAAATATAAAAATGGTAATTTATTGATAAGATATTCTTCTTTTATAATATGCAATTGCTATAAAAATGTATTTACGATAAGTTGGTGAAAAAAAATATGTTCTTGACGAGAGTTTCTGAATAATTTCGCATTGTTTAAATTTTTATTTTTCAGGAACTAAACACAAAAAGATTATTTTTCTCAGCAAAATCCCTCCATAAGGGTCTTATTAGTCTGATAATATTTTTATTTTCATCTTATATTTAGTGGTTTCGGATATCTTAAGCTTCTAAATTGCCATTTAAAGCCTAAATAACGAAACTTGTGTTCAGTAATCCTTATAGTACTCACAAATTATCCATCAATCTATAATGTTTTCCACCAAAATCCCTAGATGACAACCTTTTCTAAAATAAGTACTAATTATTTTTCTTTTAAATTGTTTATTGGTGGCTATTAACTCATTTGAAAAGTCCTGTTTTTAAGCCAAAAAGCGCGCACAGGGTATAAGCGCTCTTAAATATAAGAAGTACAGTCGACTCTCATTAATTCAAACCTGCGATAATTCGAACCTCTCTGTAATTCAAAGTTATCACGAGTTCCCTACAAAATCTCTTTATATTTCGAACTAAATCAGTACATTTTTATGCACTTGGTAATTCGAACAAAAAATCAATGCTTCATAACAAAATGACGCGTTAATTCGAACTCAACGGCTTCCAACACTCGACAATTCAAAGTCACAGAGAGAAACAGAAAAACCAGTAGACCATAATTCTTTCGATAGATTAATTAATTCACATTATGAATACATGTATGAACACGAATGTACTTCAAAATTTTTGTCATTGTTATTAAATAGCAGTTTTATAATAATTCATCAACACTTAATAATTCGACGTTTTATTTATTTTCTCTCACAAATTTCGAAACTTTTGATATTTCAAACACTCAATAATTCGTAATATTTTAAGAGTCCCTCGAGTTTCGAATTAACGAGAGTCGACTGTAATTATTTTTCAGTCTGTTTTTCTTTCAGAAGTATGAGTTTTTACATACTTATACCTGTTTAATAGGTAATGTGGAAAAATAATGGCCCGCCTTTTTATCATATGTGGTTTTCTTTCAAAGGTGAATAAAAAAAATCAAATTCGATTATTCACGTATTTATTTACCTGAATATGAAACGAGTAATGTCTATTATTGTATCATGTTTATAATTACACAAATAAAATTTACATTATTTGACTTGTGCAAAAATTGGCATAAAATCACAGACGAACACAATTGAGAACTTAATCTAGATAATTCACAGCGAAGAGAACATTTTTTATTTTTACAATGTTCAAAGTGGGTAGACACAAATTTAAAAAATGTTAAACGTATTATTACTTTTATTAGTTAGACATATTTTGGATGCAATTTTTCAAAACAATTGTATGTATTTAAAATTAAGTTATAAAATACCAAGAAATGGCTATTAAATAAACATCAAAGACATAAATTCAGTCAATATTTTTTTGAGAACACAAGACAACATTTTTATGCAAATTTCTGCACAAGGCATATTAGCATACAATTCATTAAAATATGAATTCATACGTTTACAGCAATACATAATTTATAATGGAAAAAAATGTTTAAATTACAAAATTTACAATATTTACAAGGTTATTGACATATTGCAAAGGTTCGTCATAATGCAATTTTCGTCATTTACTAAACAAAAAACGAAACAATATAAATTTTATTAACTTATGCACAATTGAATAAATAAGGAATACACTCAGTATAGTACAGATCATTTTCTAGTTTTCAAAATTTTACTTTATATCATTCCATATTTAAATATTAAAAAGAAACATCACCCTATGTACAGAACCGCAATAATCATCAACAACCTGTACATAAACTTAACGCTAAAAATTATATTGATGACAAAAAAATAAGAAATCAATATTTTATGGCGACATACATAAAAATTTAAGAATTGCTTTTTAATAGTAGAAAATAAGAATTAGATGAGACACCGTACAAAGGGGTGGGTAGAAAAACATTTTGAATATCAAACCTATTTCACACCTCGATGTAAGCCTGTATGCCATAAGGTTTGTTTTCATTTGACGCGACTCAAGTGGCTTTACGACTTCTTTGAATCGAATGCAGATGGGTTTAAAAAAGTTGCTTTGCTAAAAAACCTTTGAAAAAGGAGTTCTTAATAGGATACTTGCTTTTGAAAGAACTAACTAAAATGTTTCCATTCACCCCGTTTTGTGGTATTATAGTAGACTGAAATTAGTTTAAAATTTTGACCAAAATAATATGATCTACGATTGGTGCTTTTAGGTGCTATAGGACCATATCGATTTGGTCCCACGTAAAAATAAAGTGAATTTTAGTCAGAAAATAATCAATATTTGATTGATCAGTAGTTATTAGTAGGAAAACTAAAGTGATTATAGAAGTGTATTGTTCTGCGAAAATGAAAAAAAAAAACATAGCTACTTATAAAAGTAGAAGAAAAGCCTAATATTTCTAGTCTACATTACTGCCACAATCACAATTAAGATTTTAATAAGGCACCAAATTATAAACGAAAATCTACGATTTAATCTAGCACTATTTTCATCCCAAATAACGCGAAATTTTCGATATAAATGCTAGTATTATTATCACAATATTATTTATACTATATTGGTGGAACAAGTCTGGTATTTGTGTCCAAATTGAATGTACATATAATAGGATCCATCCCAGAATAGTGAAAGGACTTAAGTTCACCAAAATCGTCTTTGTTACAAATAATTTTATGAGAAAGATTCAGGTAAATATTGATCATAATAGTGTCGGTGTTTCTGATTCAATGGCTAGGCAGTCGATATATTACAAACAATAAAAATGATTGAAATAGGAATTAATTGGAATAAAATAAATGTCATTGAAGTAAATAAAATTGCATTACGTAAAATTAATAATAATTATGTATGATTAACATGTGTTGAATGTCATGATTTTTCAAGATTTCTGGCCTTCATTAACTTGTATTTATGACTGAATCTTTTTAGAAGCGTAATTTCGTTGGTAACAAAGGCAAGTTTGCTTTACTTAAGTCATTTTATATTGGGATCAAGTATAACACGATTCCTTTTCGAATTATTGGGTCCAATTATTTTATTTTATGAATAAACATACTCAGTAGTATGTTAAAGAATAATTATTTTAATATAGTATCTCAAGACTCGTCACCATAGTCAGCAGTTATTTAAGAGTCACGAAAGAGACTCACATATTGTACTATGCATAATGTTGCCGAACAAAATTGGTAGCTGTTAAAGTAATGAGTCTCGGGTGCTCCATTGTTATTCCTTTAGATTTATTAATTACTGAATATGTTAACAAGGCTTGCAGTCTACAGAGGCATTTAACTATGTAGTACCGCGGACTCATTTAACAATAAATTAATCGTAATATCCATATTCTTAGATGTGCAAAACTTACATTACACAAATGAAGTTATTGTATATCTGGACATTCAAATAATCGATAGGATTATTCCAAACTCTAGTATTTTGTGAATCACAGGTACTATATTGTGTATCACCGGTGACTCACGCCACAAAACGGTGTAAATACACCATTTAAAATTACAACATATTGCTCATTAATATGGCATTATTATTAGGCCAATAAATTTCTATTGTTATTAGTGACTCATTTAAAAAATTGTATTTTATTCCTAGATTAACTCAGAATAATTTTGGCAATTGTGAAATCTGAAACGATTCTAGATAGTATATTACAAGGGGGTGTCAAACAATATGGGATAAAGTATTTGCCGTACAAATTGATAATGACCACAGCTAGTGTATGAATCACGACTCACAATTAACAGAGTTAAAGCAGTCTTAAACATGGTCTATTATCCGCTCTAGTGTCTCATGAAAAAAAACTTTTATTCAATTCCTTAGACAAATAGATTATCCCCTAAGCACCCCGTTAATCCACAGATATATCTTAAAACGAGAATCACATATCTTTTAAAACAGATTTCAGTATGGCCCCTTCAGTGTTTCTTGTCTGATTGACTCCTGTGTCCATGTGGCTAGTCAGGACTCTGGGCTCTCTATCCGAGTCCCGGGATAACTGGGACGCTGTCTCCATCGTGTCCAGGTTTTGGAACAGGAGATTGTTGGACCCAGTGGATGGATTACGCCTGTGGCCTGGTTCGAAAGGTATTGGATTTGGACCTGAAATTAAACAAAACTGGTAAAAATTAAGGTAAAATACGATTCTATTTTGATGTGGGTTTAAAAATCTATTAGATACTTTTGGTCCTATAATATCCCAACTCGCATGAGGTAATTAGAAATAACAAGTAAACATTGTTGCAAAGTTTAAAATACGTATATTTTGTTGTGGGTTTTTTTTATTTTTTATTTTTAACCTTGTTTAACCATCATTGCTGAATTTTTGGTCCCAACAAATCTAGAATTGGAACCAAGGCGAGATACTGCATTAGATTGTTTTACAATACAAAATAATTTACGATAAATTCAGTTTTCTAGCTGAGATACAGTTTGGTGACAGACAGACAGACAGCGGAGGCTTAGTTATTGAGTCCCATTTTTACCTTTTAGGTACGGAACCTTAAAAAACTGTCATAAAGATAAAAAATATATCTATATGTGGGAATAGTTTCGTCTCGGGTCAAATCAAACGAAGATGGCCTTTTTAGTCTTTTTCTTTGTTTTTTTATTGCAGTGAATGGCGAGACGATCATGCCGTTCGCCTGATGGTAAGAGATGCGACCGCTCATGAACAGTAGCAAAACCAAATAACACCCTGAATAACAAAGCAATGCTTGGCATTCCACTGCGCCCGCCATCCTGAGACATAAGATGTTAGGTCTCAATATGTCCAGTAATTATTCTGGCTACAATGTCCTTCAATCCGAAACACAACAGTGCATTTAAACTGCTATTTGACGGGAGAAAGAGACATTGCTGTGGTACCCTCCCAGGCAGCCTCTCACATATGAGAGACCTACCACCAGTAAAAGTCTTCAATATAATTCATCTTATTTAAAATACATCTTTACCGCATACGTCTTCCGTCCGACCTCGTCTTCCAGACTGTTCCCCTATATTCCGACATTCCAGACTTCGACATCTTAATCATTCAACCTCCAACTATTTCCATCTTAAGTACTTTCATTAGTTATCCCTTTCACACATACCAGGTTCCATATCAGTCTTTCGTGTTTTTTTTTTTTTTATTGCAATGAATGGCGGGACGAGCAAGCCGTTCGCCTGATGGTAAGCGATACGACCGCTCATAAACAGTAGCAACATTCCACTGCGCTCGCCATCCTGAGACATAAGATGTTAAGTCTCAATATGTCCAGTAGTTGCTCTGGCTACAATGCCCTTCAATCCGAAACACAACAGTGCATTTAAGCAATGTTGTTTCACGGGAGAAATAGACATTGCGGTGGTACCTACCCAGATGGCCTCTCACATATGAGAGACCTACCACCAGTAACGTTTCATTCTGCTCATCTTTCTTCATAACATTCAAATCCTACATATACTACGACAACCTCCGTGGCGCAGTTGGTTAGATAGCAGCTGTGAAACGAGAGTTCGATCCCCGCACCGAAACAAATATTAGTGTGAACCACAGGTATTTGTTTCGGGTCGGAGTGTTGGTGACACCGAAAAGTCTCTCGTAGTTACTGATACCCACGACACAAGACTCGATCTTAGTGTGGGGTCAGGACCAGGCGCGTCGCCAGCCTGACGGACTTGGGGGGGAGGTTCGCAAGAAAAATTTGGTTGCAACTTACACAGTTGTGACGGCAGCTCCCAGACGGTCAATATCATTGTACAATAGTATGGCATATGCAAAAAAATACCGTATAGTAGGCAAGCATCTCATCTCCATGCCCTATGGTGTTGCAGATGTCCATGGGCGGCGGTGTTCACTTACCATCAGGTGAACCGCATGCTCGTTTGCCCCCTATAATATAAAAAAAAAGCCAAGTCAAAGATTTTGGTTGTTTTCCATTTGCCATTTTTTTTAATCTATGGGGGGAGGGGGGGGCACCACTGCCCCTGCCTGCCCCCCTTGGCGACTCCCTTGGTCAGGATTATGTATGGGACTGTTGGGTGTATTTAAAAATAAAACTCACCAGCAGTAGAACTCTTTCTGGAACTAACGGTGTCGCTCCTGGCGTGCGTGATGCCCATCATGTTGGGCAGCGGCGCCCTCGGCCTGGACTCGTTCTGTAGGAATCTGACGAATTCAGCCGCGAGACTGTCTGTATTGGCCTTCACGAGACCCAGTCTCTCACACTCTTGTTTATTGAAGTCTAATACGGTGGACAGGATCCTTAGGACTTGAGTCCTGTGGAGAAAAAATATTTGATGAGTTTAGGGTTTTTTACATTTATTTCTTTTTATTGCACTGAATGGCGAGCATGTCTTTCGACTGATGGTAAGCGATACGACCGCTCCTGGACAGTAGCAATTGGCATTCCACTGCGCTCGCCATCCTGAGACATAAGATGTAAAGTCTCAATACGTCCAGTAGTAACTCTGGCTACAATGTCCTTCAATCCGAAACACAACAGTGCATTTACACTGCTGTTTGGCGAGAAAAAAAAAAACATTGCGGTGATACCTACCACACCTAACATAGGTAAAAAATAAGAATGAGTATCAATATACGTCCCATTGCAAGGCCTATTCCTACTCTAGAATAAAGAAAGTCCAGTTAACCAAACTGGCATATTATAGATGATTCTATCAACTCACTTGTTAACATTGTTCTGTGCTGCAGTCATTACGTAGTTGATGACGAGGTTCTTCACTAAATTCTTGTCGACTTTGTCCTGTTGGTTCGAGATTGCGTTGTAGTACCGCTCCTCCGCCGCTGACACCGATGTTTGAAGCGTTCGTACTGGGGGTAAATATGGCGTCAGATTTAATAAAAGAAAAAAATTCGTTAATAATTAAATTGATTTTTTTTAATTCAAATTAATGGTATAATCTGAGCGTCTGTTTATCTTCCTAAGTGTCTGGACTGACAAATATCTCTGTGTCAGTTATTTTAACAAAAAAAAACTTTTTTTTCAACCTAAAAAAATCGATGAAAAAATTCAGGCAACTATCTAAATGTTTTACTAAAAAAAAGAACAAAAAAGAACTAACAAAAACTCGCTACATACTAATCTTACCATGCGGTGGTCTTCTTACAAACGATGCTAGCGCGCGCACCAACTCAAAGTATTATTCAGCCACTGGGTAGGGGACTAGTGAGTATGCACTTACCATTAAAATAAACTTTAAAATCGCCAATTTCGCAACACCTTGTATAACGACAATTGGTAAGCTAATTTGCACCGTATTTCATAAGACATACGATTACAATTTACTTACAACAAATGTAGTTTTGTTTTGCTGTAATCATGTGCAATCTTTCTTTGTCATATTTTTTTGGGTGAATTCTATGTTTTCTAGATGTGTTAAATTATAATAATATAATTGAAAACATAATAAGGTATTGGCAGGGTTTTCCTGCCTTTTCTGGGGTTAAAGTCAGTTGGCGAGACAAGTCAAATTTATTTGGAAGTGCAGTCCACAGTCGTCCCCATATTTACAATTCAACCAGTACCTGAAGTAATACTCAGAGACAGTGCGGCATTAAAACGAAGTCTTCATATTTTCTACTCTTCTACTGTACGATGGAAAAAGCAATAAAAAAAAACAAAACGAAACAAAAACAAAAAGAAATGTCAGACCTTTTATTTTCAGTTTACCCGATTGGTATGCAATAATATTATGTTATATTACAGCTTACTGAATACTAATCAATGTTTTTTTAATATAAAAGTACGAGGATGTAGAATAAGGAGTGACATTTCATAAAACAAAATCCACAAAAAAAAACTTCTTTGGAAATATTATGGTACTGAAACTTATACTCATCTCATTTAAAAAATCAAGAGAAGCATCGATGGTAAAAAACAAAAACAATTAAGATTCTTTAGATTTTTTAAAATTAATTTTTATAATAATATTCAACAATTTCCAACATATTTTTGATATTTTGAGCTTGGATAAATTAAAAGTTTACCTCATATTTCCAAAGTAAAAAAATACGACAACAATATACAACAAAAGTGCCGCAAACTTGCATGTGCAAAAAAAAAACAATACGTCAACATCTTCATACAATACAATCATAAGCGAAAAATAAAAAAACACAGGACGTTCACGACGAAAAGCCAAAAACCTCAATCAAACCCCATATGGTAATCTGAGTAGCGCTGTCGTGCGTGCTGTCAACGCGCTGCCATTCCGACAACTGTCGTCCGACAACCGAGTCCTTCCGAATGCTGTCGTACAGCTACGTTTGACAGCGAGCAAGCGCGGCGCAGACAAACCTCACAGTTACCAAATGAGATTAGACCGAAGTAGGCGGAAGCTTGCTTCTTGATATTTTCTAATTTATGATTAATAGCTAAAGCTGTTATTACTTTACAATAATTGAGGTAAATTTCATTTTGGATAATCAGATGCACAACAATTTAATAACATTGTTGTATGCTGTGCCAGTTCAGTCCTACAACAAAGAGCGTAAAAAATATTTGTTCTTTATTGAGGTAAGTATGAAATGTCAACGCATTTCTGTTAAAAACGAATTATTTAATATGTACCTGTGGCATGAAATATTTTTTTAAATTACTCAAAAATGCCTTTCTAATTTCGGGTACGAGGCACTATATATACGCATATTTATTATTGCTACGCAATATTATTGTAACATAAATGAATTGGCAAAATAACTATTTTCACACAAAAAAACTAACATCGAAACGGCACAAATAAAAACAACGTACATAATCAAGACACACGTAAAAAGCTCACACATTTATTTGCGTGAACAACGCAAATCTGCATGAACAATGCAAATCGGCATGAACAATGCAAATATACGCGAACAATGCAAATCTACGCAAACAACGAAAAGGAGACACCACTAATTTCATTATACTTTTAATATTATCTGCAAGGATTTATATAAAAGATGAAAATGTATTTTCTTATTATTTTGCAAAATAGATAAAAACTTTTTTGTATTATGAAATTATATTGGAATTTAAATATTTTTTTTTAGTTTTTATGACGTTACCATATGCCATTTTCAAATTTACACCACCAAATATAATATCATATATTTTTATGAGTGTCTCCTTTGACGTGAATAGCGCAAATATATTCAAGAACAACGCAAATCTACGTTGATAACTTACATGTGTCACACGCTACGAGTTATGTCGGCGCTTGGCCTCATACCAGCCAGCAGTCTGGGCGATCAAACCCCAGAATTACCAGCTGATATTTGGCCGTACGCCGATCACTGGACTGTACTGGTATTTTGATAGTATACGACAATACAAAAAATGCAAAAAATTTATGATACCATTTTTCCTAACATTAAGTTAGTGTTATTCAAATCAAACAAGAGGATTACATGTGCAAGTTGTAACCAAAAAGAAAATAAATGCATTTTAGTCCTCTTTTTTCTTATTAAAATTAAGTTGGAGTATTGTTGCATTTAATTAAAAAGAACAGAGGATACAGGACACATAAAAAACGAATCTATTCAAAATTGTATTTTAACCCATTTCTGGATAATTTTATGTAGAAATACTTCAAGATCTATTTTTATACTTTTTGCTAACTTGGTATTTTTTATGGTTAATTTTTATCGACATGTAATGTATTATTAGCTAGTAAATACTAATTCAAATACTTTATTCTATAAAGCTTTTAACTGAACTCTCAATTTCTACAATAGTAATTACAGTACAATAAACTAGTTACAATATACATAACACAAATAAGGGAATTATTATGGAACTAACTACAATTTGTCTACCTAGTTTAACAAATCTACGATAAAAAATATGGAAATGTTTACCACACTGATTGCCATTGATTCTCGGTATTTTAAGATATAGTAAAAACATTACTTTTACAAAACCTTCTTTACTGAAGTCAATAATAATAAAATGCGCTGAAAGAAGTGGTTAGGAGAAGCAGTTGATTTTTAAAAGAATTGATAATATCTGTTGCAATGGCTATTTACGAGGCAAACTAAAATGAAAATTAGAAGGAACAAATAAGAAATACCTTACACGAAGAAATAAATAAAAGCGAGAATGAGAAATTCAATGAGTGAATTGAATATCAAACGGTAAATTAAAAAAATGAATGTAACATACTGAAAGTGAACTATATTTGCAGTGATATCTAATGAATCTAATTACATTATATCTCATTCGTCAAGTGTGTTAATAAATACAAAAATCACAACTTCAAACAAAACAAAGTGTTTCCTTATTTAAATTTTATATAGTCCTACAAAATCAAAGGCAAACAATGCAGCAACTGCAATACTCAACATAACCATACTTTCCCTTTCCTTACCTTGATCCTTCAAGTCGTTGATCTGTGCTGTTTTGGTCTCGACCTGGTCTCCAAGCCTGGCCGCGGCTTGAAGGCCAGCTGAGGCTTCCTCCAGCTTGGCATTTAGCCTGGCGATCTCCTCTTGCAGTTTGCTGTTCTGTCGCCTTTGATCTTCCATTTTGTTTCTTATCTTCTCTGTGGCAGCATGCACGTCTCTTTCTTTATCTTTGGGATAAAATGCATGTTTGAATTGCTAATCTTTTATGCTACAACATATTTTTGAAAATTTTATGGTTGCAATATTTCATGATAAGTATAAATTATACGATAAAAAATTACAAATCTAGTTTGTAAAATTTATTGTGGTAGGAATAAATACTTGGTGAAAGTGTTAAAGTCTAGAACAAATATAATTGAACAGCGTTAACGCCTTGAATTTTGGTTTCCATTAGAATGAACTTAATAATTTTATAAGCAACCTACGTAATTATCAATTTCAATCAAATATTTGTAGTTCAAATTAGTATACTTTGGCAAAATCATGTGACGATATCCGATTTCTAGGTTCTACCAAGGGATTACACCTTATACTATCATATGCCTTTAAGGATGCCTCACCTAATTGGAACTGCTCCAATACGACTTGGAGGTTAGTGAGCGCCGCTTCACTTCTGCTTCTCGCGTCTTCTGCTTCGCTGAGTCTCGACTGCACATCTTCTCTTTGCTTCTCCAGTAGTTTTATTTGGTTCCTCAGAGTTTCTACTTCTTGATTGGCTCGGATGCTGAAAACATTGCAATTCTTTTTATAATAATATGCTTTAAATCCCTTTTACTCAACATTAGTAGATTATGAGCTGGTATATGAGACATCATACAACCAGAACATATTAATTCAATAGGCATAAATGCATCGGCTGATTCGACGGAAATAGTAGAAAGAAGAAAGAAGAATTTAGTACTACTATCTAGCTAATATTTTTCGTTAAGTCGTGAAACGTGACCATTCCTCCATTACTCTAGCATTTTAAAAAATCGTGATAGGACATCTTAATCTCATTTTCGTAGACTGTTCATGAGCGGATATGACCCCCTACTATCAGTTGAAACATTTGCCTATTTGTCAGACCTACAACATCCTTTTCCTTTCCTCTCCTTTTTCTCCTTCACCTCCGACCTCCATACTATCAACAACCTCACCTATTACTAGTATAAACGGTGCTAGTCTGCTTCGCTCGTTCTTCGACCTGATGCAGCCTGGCCTGGCACTCAGTCAGCTTCTGCTCCGAAGCCATCAGTTCTTGCGTGTAGTTCTCTTCAGTCTCCACGAGGTGGTGACGTAGTCGCTCTAACTCGCGCGAGGAGTTTTGCTCTTGTTCTGATAACTGGAGATTTATCAAATATTGAAGGTGGTGGTATTAATGTTCTAGATTATTACATCTGATTAAGAGAATCATAAATAATCATAAATATTGAAACATTGAAGGAGCACTGGTACATAAAGCCTCTTCCATTTAATCTACCATAACACATTATTTAAAATATGCACGATCATTAGCCTGTAAGTCATTTTTTGTATATTTTAAATCACAAACGTCAAAATAAACTATTGCTCTTCCTACCATATAATAAACAAAACTTGAAAATTTCTATGAACCATCTAGTGATGGTACTAAGAACATAAAACTACTCAAACTAGGTGCTACTCACCTGTGCATTTTGTTCAGTCAATTTCTTAACTATGTCGAGCTGTATGGCCAGACTCTTGTCCACATTATCATACTTTTCAGTCAAATTTCTCACTACCTCCGAAGCGTTGTGTAATTCAGCTTTCAATCTATCAAATTCACTCATATTTTGATTCAGAGCTATGATAATTTCATCCTTTTCTTTAAGAGTGATCTTCAAATTTTCACAATTTGAACAATTCCCGGATACATTATGCAGCAACCTGTCTTTTTCTTCAATGATACGTTTGAATTCATTAGTCTGTTCCAGTATAACGTGATTCAGTCTTTGTATTTCATTGTGGTATTGTAGACTTTCACTATGTTTAAGATTTATTAAGTTAATAAGCTCTGTCTTTTCAGCCGTGGAGTTATCTATAACTGTTTTATATTCAGCGATAGTATTCTCAATTTGTTCATGTTTCGCCTTTAAATCAGCAAGTTCTGCCACTTTGATAGTTAGGTTATTTCTTAATTCAGCTGCTTCGTTTTCTATTACGACCTTTTCCTCAAGTAATTTCGCATATTCATCATTGTGATGTCTCGTATTGTCCGTTGTCTTTATTTTGTCGGTCAGCTCGACTATAGATTGACTCAGTTCTTTTATTTCTTTGTCTTTGCTATCTATTATGGCTTTGTAATGATCACAGGATTTTTGTAGCTCATCAATATTGCTAGTTAAATTAGATAGCTGATTATTTTTATTTGTTATTTCATCTTGTAAAGAGAAAATTGCTGAATTCGTTTCATCTACCTCATTGCGCAGCTTATTCAGTTCTTCTGCTGTTGAATTAGACTTAGAATCTGTTTCATGTAACTTAGATAACGATTCTTCAAGAGTTTTTTTCAAGCGTATTACCTCATCATTCTTAACACTGACAGTGTTTTCTAAATCAGTAATATTTTGCGTCAAATTTGTTAATGTGACGTTGTTTTGGTTCACAGTAGAGTTTAGAGCATCTATTAAAGTGTCTTTTTCGTTAAGATCTGCGATTAGCTTCTCAAATTCCTCCTCTAAGTGAACAATTTTGGAATCTGTAGATGTTAATTCAGATTCTAATTGTACTTTTCTTTCGATTAGTTTGTCATTTTCTTCTTTAATTTCATTACTTAGTGCTTCATGATGAATTAATTTTACTTTTAAATCGTCGATCACTGCTTGCAGTGATGTTATATTTTCCCGAGACTTGTCATTATTTTTAAGAGCATTATTTTCATTCAAAAGCTCAGAGTATTTCCCTTTTATACTTTCGACATCAGCTCTAAGATTTTCTATTGTTTTGTTTAATGTTGCATTTTCTTTAAGCACAGAGTCAAGTTTATTTGATATTGTCGCTTTTTCAGCCATGATTTTTTCTAAATCATCAGTTGTGTTCGAACTAGTTTTAACTGATAGCTCCTCTTGTAAACCTTTGATTTGTTTATGCAAAACAACCATTTCTTTTTCTAATTCATCTTTTTGACTACCAATTTCATTAAGTTTCTTTTCATAGTCTTTCAATTTATGTTCTAAAACCATGTTACTGTTATCTAAGTCTTTATGGGCAGACGATTTTTCCTCCAATTTTCTTTTGAGGTCATCTACCTCCTTTATCAATAACACTTTATCATTTTCTATGATATGTATGTCAATAGACAATTGTTCATTTTTGGCATTTGCTGCATTGAGCCGTTTCTTCAGATCATCAACTTCATCACCAATTTTCTTAAGTTTCTGGTCGTAATGCGAGTTTGCTGTGTTCTCTAATTCCTCAACTGCTTTCGTCTGATTCTTGAACATTTCCAGTTCATTCAGCATAGTTGTATATTTTGATTTAAGATCGCCCAAGCTCTCTTGAAGTATTGTCTTTTCTCTCTTCACCTCTGACAATTCTTTTTCTACCCTTTTTATTTCCGATTCAAAGGTTTTGTTCAGCTTGTTGCAATCAGCAAGTTCTGTTTCTAATTTTGCTAAATTGTCTTCGTGTGTTTCTATTAATTGGTTCTAGCTTAGATGTGTTTTTAAGAGCAGCTATTTCTGATATGAGAAAATCATTGTTTTTCTTCATCTCGTTCAATTCTCTCTCAAAGTGTTGTATATCTGTGGTTAAGAAATCATTTTCTGTGGTCAGATCATCAATTTGCGTTTGCAAATGAACCGTATTCAGATTTTTTTCTGATAGTTTTTGTTCAAGTATGTCTATGTCTTTCTTGAACGAATTTACAGTTTTAAAAACACTTTCTAATTTGTATAATACTATATTGACACCTGGAGAGGGTATTTCTCCCACGTAATCAATAGGTAGTTCAAAATTAACGTACTTGTTGTACAGTTGCATGATTTTTTCAGCTTTAATGTATCTGGTATCAGTATTCTCTTGAATATCCGCATCTCTTTGAGCCAGTTTATGCTTTAAATCCTGAATATCACGCTTAAGACTTTCAATAACACTTTTGGCGTTATCATCTATGTTTACTTCGTCTAATTGCTCTTGGTTGGCATTCCTTCTATCTTTCAAATCATTTAATTCTTTCAGTACCTCCTCATACTTTTCTTTTGGTACTGTATTTGATAATTGTGAATTTTTGGCTGCTATTTCTAGATCATGCTCGTACTTTGTAACTTGTTCCTGTAATTTAAACACTTCCTCGTGCAACTCTTGGTTCTCCTCTTGAAACTTCTCAGCGTTCTCTCTTAATAACCCATGTATCCTTTCTAGATTCTGATACTTATGAATCAACGTATCATAATCGGAATTCTTAGATTTAATGCTCTCAAGTTCTTTATCTCTTTCACCTATTTTAGCTAGCAAAGTCTTAATCTCACCAGCGTACTCATCATTAGTATTTTTCAGGTCTTCATGCTCCTGTTTCAACACTTCAAAATTCTTTTGGAGTTCCTTTTTTAAAGACAGAAGCCTCTCCATAGCCAATTGGTGTTGGCTATCCAGGTCTTCTAAGTTGACTGTCAGGTTTTGGTTCTCTTCCCTTAGCCTGACGAGTTCCTCTTCAGCGTCAGGCCTGAGGTCGATGGTGGCGCGCTCTTTCAAGGAGGATATCTCGTCCTGCAGTTCTCGTATTTGTAGTTTGTACTGGTTCTCCAGGTCTTGGGTGATCGTCGTCGCTGGCTGCGACGGCGGGTCCCAGTACCAGGTGGACTCGTCTTCTCGCACGCCATTTTTTCTTGTGAGCCTCTGGAAAGAAGGAAAATTTCATTTAATATACAATTTTAATTAAGAGTGATGTTTTTTCATTACTGAAAGGATATTTCGCTCATTGTTTTCACTTAATCTAATAAGTTAAATCTCATATTATGACCGCCATGACATTATTTATACAGACCTTGCTAGTTGAGAGCCACTAGAGGCCGCAATTCCATCCCCGTACCGAAACAATTTTTTATATTGTGATGGTTGTCAATCTAATGATTCAGCCTTAGTCTTAACTCTGGTTCCAAGACTACGTTGTGATCTTTGATTGTTTGGGGGTATTTATGTGTAAATTGAATACGAAAGCGTCTCAAGGCACACGTAAAAACATATTTTGTGATATCTAGAAGTTATTAGACTAAAGTTTCCCGCAGTTTCTATAGGCTTGGTCTCTCTGAGGCTAGCTCTGCGACTTGGAAACTGTACCGCCCTCACACCCACCACTGCAACTCCTGTAAGCCAGGATTAACAGTGGCACGCAATAACAACGAGCATTGAAGCGACTGGATAGGACTGCGACTTGTATGTGTTGTTGTGTTTCGGATTGAAGGACATTGTAGTCAGAGCAACTACTGGACATATTGAGACTTAACATCTTATGTCTCAGGATGGCGAGCGCAGTGGAATGTTGCTACTGTTTATGAGCGGTCGTATCGCTTAACATCAGGCGAACGGCTTGCTCGTCTCGCCATTCACTGCAATAAAAAAAAAAAAAAAAAAAAAAATGTATTTACGTGTGAATCGACTACGAAAGCGTCTCAAGGCGATAGCGTAGCGTCTGGCCGTGCATTGTTTGCATTGTCCCGCGACATTCGTTTCACATTGTACTCGCTTGAGGTCGCCCATCGGTAGTCCACGTACAAATTATTACTATTGGGTAAGATAATAATCACGTATCAGTATATGATTAACGGTTAGATTGTGTTGTGTTAATTCCTTAGTTATTGTTTTGTAAATTGTAGCTGGGACGTTTAGGTATCAGTTTTTTAAAGGACTGGCTAAGGCGGAGTGGTACTAATATGCCACTATTTTTTTAATAGTATATGTCATAAATATATCCTACTAATAATTATATGTATGTTTGTGTGTTTGTTACCTCTTCACGCTGAAACCGCTAGAATTTTTTTTAACTTATTATTTTTTGTACACCTGTGAATCTTATCAATAAAATGATGGGAATTACATCAGAGATAAATTTAAATCACATATTACATTCTCTATACTTCGTATTACTACGATTTTTCCAGTATTCTTAGAATACAGCTTAGTATTAATTGAATGTCCACAATCCACGTATGGTCATCTAATACAACTTCACATATTGGGATGACTGCCTCGGTGGCGTAGTTGTACTACGGTACGGTTACAAAGCTGAGGTCTCGGGTTCGAATCCCGAAAAGGCTAAGCGATATTGGATTTTTCTATTCATTATCAGCTCGGAGTTAGAAATGTATGCCCGATATGGCGATTCGCTCGCCTCCTGTCACATCGTGGGACGAACATACAAGGCGAAATGTGGGTGTCCTGGCACCTCTGTCTACCCCTTCTGGGACAAAAGGCGTGAGTTTATGTACGTATATTGGGATGATAAAATACAAATTCGCTATACTATGCCTTCGATATTCTTATCAGTAATAGTTGTGCGTGTGCGTCGGCTTTAACATAATTAGAGGAATAAAATAACCAAAAGAATGTGCGTAGAAAATAATAGTTGAAATACTTAGAAATAAGGATTGTGTTATCAACTTACATACTATAGCTTGTACGTGGATTCTAATACATTAAGTTAAGAGTACAAGGCGGAATGTGGGTGTCCTGGCACCCCTCCTCTGGCCTACCCCTTCTGGGAAAAAGACATGAGTTTATGTTTGTATGTATGTATGTATGTATATATGAAATAAGAGTTTCCAATGCACCTGATGGTCGGAGCGATACAATCTTTTGTAATTCATACCACATTTCGTTTTATGTGTTCCGACACATGATGTAGTATAATTTGAGGATAATATCTCTCAACTCAATATATTGTCACCCGCTTTTGAGCGGAGGGAAGTGGACAATTATGTGTTTCCAACTCCTTCCTATTTTTATTTCTGATTTTTTCGATACGGGTTAGAGACAGGCTAGAGACTAGCTTTTTGGGTGAGATTAAAATCGTCTATGATGTTTCATCGCAAGTTGTCTTACTTACTTAAATAATTATTTTAAATCAAATAATCTTTAATTAATACAAGAAGATAAGTTAGTCCCTGAGAGACTCGCCTAGCTCTGGAGCTCGGTGTCAATTCTTTGCGTGCCACTGTTGATCCTGGCTGACAGGAGTTGCAGTGGCGGGTGTGAGACCGGGAAAGTCTATAAGTTATTTTTTTACTGCAATTAATGGCGAAACGAGCATGCCGTTCGCCTGATGGTAAGCGATACGACCGGTCATAAACAGTAGCAGAACAAAACAATACCTTGAATTACAAAACAATGCTTGGCATACCATTGCACTCGCCATCCTGAGACATAAGATTTTAAGTCTCAATATGTACTCAGTACTTACTGTGGCTACAATGTCCTTAATTACCAAACACAAAACTGCATTTACACTACTATTTAACGGGAGGAATAAACATTGCGGTGGTACCTACCCAGGCGGCCTCACATAAGAGAAACCTACCACCAGTCTCCAAGTCTAGAACATTCCAAAAGAATACGTCGCATACCTCATACAGTATTCATGTTCGTAGGTTCGTTGGTCTGTTTGTACGGGCGATACGTTATCTGCGCGGTTTATGGCTCGCCCGTTGACTCACATGCCGCGTGCGACGATACAGTCGCAGAGTCAATTCTGGCGGTTCTAATTTACTATGAGTAGTGTACATTACACATAGACATCGACGATGATTATTATGTATGGATGCTTATCATACGAGTAATTGGGTTATTAAATAAGCTATAAAACATTCAAAATATCATATTTTTGGTCTTTGAACAATTTTGTCGGTATGTAATGTTTGCATCTGTATGGATGTCGAGCATATCACAAGAGGTAGAAAAACCAACACACAAGTTTTTTTTGGACCCACACATTGGTACATTTGTTTCCCCATAAGCTGGCAAAATTGTATCAAAACTCTATCCTCGCAGCAAAACCAGATTATTTTATTATAAAAAAATCGCATCTTACTAACCCGTCATCAAACAGACCAAAGTAAAATAAAAACAACAGTAAGCACATCGCGACTGTACCAATAATTAACAAACGCTAAAAAAACACAAGCTCACATACAAAACGTAAGTACGGAACGTTCTGGCTTCGAACACGTTTCCCATTTGGTTAGTGGCGCGTGAAAGGTTGATAAGGAACCCGGCAACATAGATGACACATGAGCGTATAGAAAAAAAAAAACTAAACCGAACAAGCAAAAATTGGCTGGTTAAACTTAAAAGATAAAATAAATTTGAATACAGAACACGTGTATTTCTAATTGCATCCGCAAAAATATAGCGTGTATTTTGAATTAAATTTCGAAATTCGAACGCTCCTCCACGCTGGATGTCAAATAAATACACATTTTTACAAATAAATTAATTTATGTATTTTAATTCATAAAATCTTTTCATAAACCGAAATACATTTAAAATATTTCGAAACACATATTTTTGACGATAAATTGATTTTTACACCACTGCTACATAAATATGGTGGATGTCACTACGTATACCACGACAATTACCATCAAATACACATTCAAACATGGAGACCTCGACGGGGCCAGTGTTTGGACTGGCGATGGATTTAGATAACGTATCGCTATCCGGCATTAGTGGAACGGTTACAAAATTATAACATCATATATTTGTAGGAAGATGTTTGAGATGAAATCTTCGTATGGAATAATTTTAACCGGAGTTCAAAAGAATCGACTATTTATTTGATAATCGTCAGGTAATACTAGACGAGCTAAAAATAGAACCACTGCCAGAAATATCCTACCATTTATAAGTTGACATTTTTAGTTACTTAATGAAAATTTAGGTGAATTATGCGAAATATAGCTCAGTCGTGTAAAGCAGAGTTATAAACTCGATAACGGCGGCGATCTCTTCCAGGCAACCTTTGGATGGAGTGGAAAGAGCAATAGGTGGAAATAGAGGGTAATGGTAGAATCGAAAAGAAATACAGAGATGTACAATTAATACAACTAAAATACATAAACTATACAATAATCAATAACCAGGCTGCACTAGGCCAGCCTGGTGGACTATATGGCCTAACCACTCTCAATCGCAATCTCGATTGTAGAGGAGGCCCGTGCTCTGCAGTGGGACGTGTATGGGCTGATACAGAATCAATAACAATCAATGTTTCTATGATGTCATCACGTAAAATTGACGCCAAAAAACGGACTTTATATACAATTTTTTGAAGGACCAATCCTATAGCCTATCGTTTTTCTCTAAACCTAAATATTACTCAGCCATCTCAAACACGAGAAGTGCACCTTTGAGGAAACTATAAACAGGAACAATGGTACATAAACATTTTATAACTACAAGTGGGGTCGGTATGATTGTTACACGCGTTTTATACGAACCCGGAAGGGATGAAAGGTTTCCTGGTCAGGTCTTAGGGTCTTTGACTTCAGGTCTCAGGAACTATAGGCAGAGTTCAACCAGTCTATTGGTTATAATACATAAACTTGCGCCTTTCTTTTTAGTAGGCAGAGGTAGACATCCACGGTTGGTCTTGTATGTTCCATCTCATGATGTCAAAGGGGGCAAGGCTATATCATTCACATATTCCTGACTCCGAACTGATAATGAACAGAAAAATCCAATAGCACTTTGCCTGATCCAGGTTTCGAAACCAGTCACCAAAGCAGTCTAATTAATATCTTAATATCAAAAAGAAATGCTATAATCAAACCGAGAGTAATTTTCTAAATATCAAGACATAGTTAACCGAGCTAACAATCATACAAATATTACTATACTAATATAATACTGGTCAAGCCGCAGGACAAGCCGTTGCGAGAATGGCAAATTACGGGAGACCTATGTCCTGCAGTGGATGTCTTTTGGTTGATATTATAATGATGATACTAGTCTTGTGTCGTGGGTATCAGATACAACAAGAGACATTTGCCGTCTCAACACCCGAGCCAGAAACATAACTACCTAACGATGTCAAATTCAAGATAGGCAATGAAGGAACATTACCAAATTCACGGCTAAGTTAGAAAACCTCTAATTTCGAATAACAAATGTGTCACTTTTAACTTCCACTGTATTATTATTACGAACGCTTAAATAAGTTACACACAGGTGTCATTAGGTAGCCTTCATCAAGGTTTCTCTAATAATCTCCATGAAATCCAAATGCACTCCACAACAAAAACAATAACTACAGAATTATCAACAGCTGTTACTTCAAGATGTCTTAGAATTTCACTCCCCATCCCAGATTTGAACACACTAACTACCCTACACGTGTGCGAAAACCGGTTACTAGCCCCTGAGAAATCAAAAATCAAAACCGGTACATCTTTGTAGCCAGTTTGAGAATATGAATGGACTTAATGGGGTGTTAGATGCTGCTGTCTCTCAGAAATCTGATGGGAACATCTTTGGTGGTTTCGCGGTTTTTGAATCTATAAAACCAAAAATAATTCGTTGCTGCGTTGAAACGGAACCCTTATAGGATTACTTTGTTGTCCGTCTGTCTGTCTATATCTCTTTCTGTCTGCCTGTATGTATTTCTGTCTGTCGGTCTGTCTAGACAATTTATATAATCTCCATTTGTATCAAATTCTCAGGTCTACAATCCCTTGGAGCTGTCGAAAAATCTAACTTCTAACAGCCGCTGCCAATAAACACTCCCAATCCAAAATTTGCCGTTTGAGATTGACAGCTCAATCTTTTTACACGCTTTATATTAGCTTCACTTGTATGTTTGTTTGTATGTTTGTAACCGACTCCTTAAGACGCGATTTTGACCCACTTTAAACGGACAGATTTCATTCAAATTTTGCACACCTGTCAAAGACCGATGACAATACAAGAAACCAAACTAAAAGTAGAAAATAAATAATAGTTTAAAAAAACTAAAAAACACGCTTTATATAGAAAACCCAACAAAAAAATAGAAAATAAATTTTAATAATACTGAATTAAGGATAGTGTAAAAAATTAATAACAAAAAATATTTTTATTGTAAAAAAAGCGTGGGGTGCTTTTAAGATATTATAAAATGATAATCCTTCTACTTATATCTGTCGATAAAATAATTATATCTATTGAAAACATGCACCCCACGCTTTTTTACAATAAAAAATATTTTTACTTATTAACTTTTTACACTATCCTTAATTCAGTATTATTAAAATTTATTTTCTATTTTTTAGTTGTATTTCTATATAAAGCGTGGTTTTTAGTTTTTTTTAAACTATTATTTATTTCTGATACATATTGCCAATAATCAATTTCAGTAGTGAAAAAACTATGGCAACATGGTCCAAATGACAAATCGAAAAATAGAAAACAATACAGATTGACTTCAATCTAATTTTTTCGATTGATTATTGGCATCGGCCGTAAGTCTACGCAATCAAAAGATACAGCCGTTTATGTTGAAAATTTTCGACACTCGCAAGGGAATTAAAACCTGCAGGGTACCACCCGTGAACTCAGAATCTTGAAATTTGGTACAAAGCAACGTCTTATAGTACACATAAAGGAAAAATTTCGAAATCCTTGAATTTTAGTTACATCACATAGGTTTGTATGGAAACCTCAGTGCCCGGGTCCGACTCGCACTTGCCGGCTTTTTGCTTCTGATTAATGTCTATGCGGGTTTAAGGCTGCGGGCACGAAACTAGCGATGGCGGAGCGGTGGCGGGGCGATGCGGCGGCGGAGCGGCGGCGATGCATCCAAAAGCATGGACAGTATAGGTGACGCGCACGAAACACGCGACAGCGGGGCGGGGCGATCGAGCGTTGCACAGGCGGCAGGAGGGCGACAGCGGCGCGGGTGTGACGAATAAGATTAATGTTACGGACAAATAGGTAAAAATCGAAGTTTTCGTTTATTTACATACATTGGGAATTGTAAATATATGTTTAAATTAACCATATTTTTTTAACAAAAGTATAATCTAATAGCGTGGTGGATTATACTTATAGCCTAACCACTCTCAATCGTACTGTCCAACAGCCCGTACCCTGCAGTGGGACGTATATGGACTGATGCAGATATTCTAGTAGAATACATCAATTATAGGTACTGTTGTTTTTAAAATCTATCTAATATTGTAGCCTTAGAAATAATTAAAAAATTATAAGTTGTTAAACATACATTATCATATTTTATTTTTATATTTTATTTTACATTATTCTGAAACAGTAGGTAGAAATGTAACAAATATATGATGTGTAGTATCTGCAGCAATGCCGACTTGATCTATATTTCCCTGTCATAACTAATAGACCAAGAGCCCGTGGCCGCCAGACCTTCGTAATTTTATAAAAGCTGAATGTTTGTGGGCGCATGCCTCGGACATAAGCATCACACGATCAGCTATTATGAAGTGCCGATCGTGGTTGCTTTGGAAGTTATGAGCTTTAATGTTTCTGGCAAGATGAAAGAACCATCAAAAGTATCTGAATACTAAGGAAATATTTTTTTATAGTTGTTTTAACAACATATATAAAATTCAGCTTTTATACTACAACGCTGACAAAATTGCATTATGTTAAAGTTTGAAAATAGCGTAATATTTAATAACATGTAATTTTGCCAAAGTTATATTATAAAAGCCGAATTTTATATATGTTATTAAGGCAACTACAAACAAATATTTCCTTGGTATTCAGACACTTTTGATGGTTCTTTCATCTTGCCAGAAAAATTAAAGCTCATAACTTCCAAAGCAACCACGATCGGAACTTCATAATAGGTGATCGTGTGATGCCTATGTTAGAGGCATGCGCAGACAAACTTTCAGCTTTTATAAAATAACGAAGGTCTGGCGGCCACGGGCTCTTGGTATATAAGCGACTGATCGACCGTCATGTTTCGTGCCCACGCGAAATACTACTCTTCATCGCCCCGCTCCGCCGCCGCATCGCCCCGCCACCGCTCCGCCATCGCTAGTTTCGTGCCCGCAGCCTTAGACAAGCTGTTTCCTTGACAATATCGCATTCCGGAGTTCGGTGTCAATTCTTTTGTGCTGGTGTTCTTGGCTGTCTGGGGTTGCAGTGGTGGATTTGTCAGCGGTAGTTTTTGAACCAAAAACTCCTCTTGTTTTTTGTTTCTGATTAATTTAGATATGTATTAAAGACTAGCTAATGTCCCGAAGAGACTCGGAGAGCTTCAGAGATAGGTTTCAATTATTTTCGTAATGTTTGGGTTACAGGAGCTTTTGTTGAGAGTGTATGGACGGCTAAATCTCTAAACCAAAATCAACTACCGTTTTAGTCAATTGAAATAATAGCAATAGGAGTATTTTTATACGAGCTTGAAATTAACTATTCGATGAATTATATACACGATAAAGGGTCCGGAACAAAATTACACGCCAAAAGTGGCGGAGGTTGCTTATGCTTATATATTTGAGTTTTGAACTGCGAGATGTAGCAAAGTCTTGCATTATAATCAACTTCAGGTAACAACAAACCTTACACCTTTAAATTAAGATTTATTATGTATTGAACCATACTAAAATCAAATAAGAGCACACGCTTATTTGTGCTCTTATTTCTCATGCCGCTTTTTAGGCCACTACTTATAATCTAGTGTATATTTGATCGAAGCAGTAACTGCAATGCACCTGACAGTGACCCAAATTAAGTTGAAAAAGCATATCAATTGTCTTTCATTCGCCAAATTTCGTTCCAATGACTATGCGACTACTTTTTCGCGCTAGGGAAGCATCATCAAACCACGTGTACAAACACAACCAAAAGTACAAACTGCTAGATCGCGGCGCCTTGACCGACTTCCCGACGGTTTACGCTAAACTTCCATAATTGTCTGTAACCGTTGTCAACTGTGTTACGTAACGCATTGTCAAATGTGTTGCACTTGTGTATCTGCGAACGCAATGGGTGATGCGAAATTTTTATATTGGATTTTTGAATTTAGAATATAGGGGTTTGGTTTTTTTTTCGCAATGGGTGATTCGACTTTTGTATTTTTGAATTTAGAATATGTGGGGATTTCGTTTTTTTATTGCAATGAATGGAGATGAGTATGCCATTCGCCTTAGTAAGCGATACGAACGCTCATGAACAGTAGCATAATCAAAAAACACCTTGAAATACAAGGCAACGCTTGGGATTCCACTGCGCTCGCCATCCTGAGACATAAGATGTTAAGTCTCAATATTCTAATATCCACAGTGCACTTACGTTGCTGTATGGCGGTAATAGACATTGAGGTGGTATCTACCCAAGCGCTCTCACTTATGAGAGGTTTACCGCCGTTGTCTATTTATTTATACGTATAATTAGGTACTAGTTATATCTAGCGTGAAAATTAACACTACACACTAAGTTTACTGCAGCCAATTTTACACTACAAATAGAGGATAAATAAAGTCTAATTATGTTAATTAGTCATTATGATGTTTTCCCAGTTATACATTTTCCTTTAATACTAAAATAAAATGTATTGAAAGTCTTTAGGTATTCCCCTAGCATTATGACGAAACAATTTCTTATAATCTCCACTTCACTCGAAGAGGCACTAACGCCTCTGGTAAAGTGCTTCACAGTTTTAGAAACAATCATCAATTAAACCCGTTATTATTTGTGTTACTTAAACACATAATTATTGTCGTATTGTTTTCATATCTCTCTCGGCGACTTCGATTTATTTTATATTAAAAAAATAAATCGCTGATTCATCTTAACCATACTAAGGTAGGACGTGTCTCCATGCATAGGTCAATTTTTTTATTGGTCCACAAAACTGGACATACTCAAAAAACAATCCACCAAATAATTACAAAAGTTTACATCCTTCTCGATATAAACATGATATTTATAGTATAATCTATAAAACACAGTTGTTCCTACTTTACAACACGATTTTATCAATGCTTCAGAGTTGACAACAGAACATGCTAAACACAAAACACAACAAACGCAGTCAGCAGTTACTCCACCAGTCACCACCCAATTCACAGATACTTAGCAGCGCTGCACCAACACTCATTACATAATAATGGGGCATTGGCAAACACTGTTTTTTTTTTCATTCTCAAAACGTAATATTCAAATTATTGTGTTGTGTGAAACTTTGAGATTGGGATGGAGATTGTATTAGAATCATTGGCAACTTTAATTTTAGCATTATGTTTTATTTTGTTTTGGCCTAACCACTCTCAATCGTACTCTCGATTGTAGAGGAGGCCCGTGCCCTCCAGTGGGACGTATATGGGCTGATACAGAAGTATGTTTTGTGGTCGTTTTGGTGTTTAATGCTTTGTACAGACCCTATCCCACAGTACAATGACTTTCCCGCCCTCACACCCACCACTGCAACTCAACATCACAGCCAGGATCAACAGTGGCACACAAAGAATTGACACCGAGGTCCGGAGCTCAGCGAGTCTCTCAGGGACAGCTTGTCTCCATGTCTTAAGTAAAGATTATTAGATTTAAAATAATTATTTAGCGTAGAGGACTTTACGACGAAATCCCATGGAAAATTTTAATCTCACCCACAAATGTACTAAGAATTTAAGAAAACATTAGTGTTTGAAAATATGAACCCGGGATAAGAAAAAAAAATGATTCTACACTAAAAAACCGGAGTAGACTATATCCTGACCCCTCTCAATAGTAGAGACGTATGGGCATATATTATTTGAGATTCAACCCTCATGTATTGAATTCTATCATTTTACATAATATTCCAGTAATACAGAGTTTCTATAGGAAAAGTTAAATTGAAAATATATTTAGTAAAATTGAAAGGAAAATTATCTGGACCTAAATTATCTACTAACCTATTGTTTGCCTATGTGGCGGGTCATTGTCCAACGAGTAACCATATTCTAACATCTTATTCTACCTATGTTCCACAATAAACCTATTTGATTTAATTGAGCAGCCTATATACGTCCCACTGCAGAGAGGTTAAGCCATATAGTCCATCTAGCCTAGAGCGGGTTGTCTAGCACATACAGACAATTTACAAATTATAAATAATATATTTACCTCATAATAATCATCAGGAAACAGATCTGAATACGAACAACTTATCACTTGCACCAAACTCGAAAACAATATTAACGATTTCATTTTAGCATCTCCATAATTTTTTACAGACTGGACCAAACATTTGTCTTGGAAGTGTCCATTATTAGTTTCATCATTTTATTCCGTTATTAAAATTATCTTTTATATTTATCTACAAATATTTTTTATAAATATTACAATGACTTAGATATAATTAAAAAAAAAACGATTCTAAAAATTTTTATAAATACATTTTTAACTATGATACTCGTTTCCTTTGACTTTAGAAAATTTACAAATTATTTTGATAATTTCAATTCCACAGCGAAAATTGTTGTTTCCACCATTAAGTGTGTTAAGGGACAAATATTACGTGTTCCGCTTCATCAATATTTCTGTAGGTAAGATTTTAAATCTTTTGAGATCTCACCATACAAGTCAAAGGGTTTTTTTTATTACTGTTTCTGACTGGTTTTCTACATATTTCAATAGATTAAATATAACGCTCTAGTATTCAAATATTTTCCGCTCTATATGTCTAGTGTAATTATTTTGTCAACACAAAAGCTGCACGGTTTTTGATCACAAATAGCGTTTATTATTCAATGCAATATTGATTCGCGCTGGCTTTATGTATAATATTTACTACATACAAATTAATATTATACATAACTTTTTGAAGTTGAAAAAGGCGTACATACTATTAAAAAATACTTCTACGGAACAATAAAATTGAAGTTCGAAAAGATACTGGTTTACTTCATACACGTTTAAAAACCTATTGAACGATACTCCGAATTCCAACACAATTTTTCAAATATCGAACGCACTATTTGAAATTTGAATTCACGGGAGCCCAAATTCTAAGACAATTTTTTCAAATATCGAATACTCTATTTAGAATTTAAATTAACACTGAGAATTCCGACACAATTTTTCAAACATCGAACGCACTATTTATTTTTTTGATTTAACAACGCGTCGAATTCCTATTTAAATAGCGAACACGATTTAGAATTTGAATTAAGTACAGGCCGAATTGGATTATTTTTCCAAATAGTGTATGACGAACAATAGCAATGTATGCAACTGCACTAGTAGAGTTAGTTTTGAAAACAGTCTGCACCTGCGACCGTGTTGTGACTAGCTTCGTGAGATCGTTACTATTAAGCCTAGTGATTGTTAGTTAGTTTTGTTAGACATGCTAGCTTTGGTAGGCGACTTTGTCCGTCTTTATCTATATTTTTTAGGAGGTAAATGTCAAAACCAACTACTGAACATAACAAAACCATAACTTCTGGAAGGATACTAGACTATTAATGGCATTGGTTTTATAAATCGAATTTATAAGTTCAATGTTGGCGTTTATGCTTGACCAAAAATATCATTCCATTGAATCAAATGTATCGAACCCAGATCCTAAGAACTAAAACCCTCGTCAAACTCACTGCACAAATGCCCTTAAGTTACATAACAACCGTCCTCCATTTGATTACAAACTTTAATCCCTGAACGCAAAGGTCGAATATCAATCGCACCGCATCATGCGGTAATAATCATGAGATGAACGCCATGAAAATATCATCCCTATTTCTTGGGACATAAAGTGCAATATTGACGGTGATGTGGCATCGTCACAGCACGCAAACCGTTCCGCTAGTGATCATCGGAAGGTCGGCCATATGCAGGCGATTGTGATGGTCATAATTTCTTCTAATGATTTGTTAGTACTGATATACCGACTTGAATGATCAGGGGATGCTATGTGTTTATATGCGATAAAATGAATTAAATAATACAATTCTCTAGTAAGAACTTCGTAGTCAATCACCACGCACTAAAACGGTGAAGGAAAACATCGTGAAGGAAACCTGCATACCAAAGCGATTTAAAAAAAATGGTATGTAAGTCCGCCAATCCGCACTAGGTAGGCCAGCGTGGTGGACTATATGGCCTAACCACTCTCAATCGTACTGTCGATTGTAGAGGAGGCCCGTGCCCTGCAGTGGGACGTGAATGGGACTAATACACAAGAAATTCGAATCCAACTAAATAGCGACCACCGTACACTAGTCAAGGAGGCGTCAGTAACCATTATAGGTGGCGCGTTTTAGGTTCACCTCTGTAAATTCTCATACATTTTCTTTCATTTCGTTCTTGAACAGCAAGACCAAACAACACCATGAATTATAAAGCGTATATGTCCACTAGTTACTGTCTCCAATGTCCTTTAAACCGGAACATAACAGGCATTCACACTGCTGTTAGGCATGAGAAAGACATTGTAATGGAACCTACTCAGACGGCCTCTCACAGAGAACTACCACCAGTAAAACTACGACGGACATTTCCGTCTCACAAACACGCAGATTCGAAACAAATTGTGGATCACACAAGCATTTTTGTTCCGATGCAGGGATCGAACCCAGATCTCTCGTTTCCACTCGTTTCACAGCCAGTGTCAAACCAATTGCGCTATTGAGGCTGCGATATACAAACATAAATTACAGGAGATTCGAACCCCACACAATCCGATTGCTCTAACCACACGACCGAAATGAACAAAACATTAATTACCCAATGATTACCCCGACATAGTTAATTCATCGGCGCGCGGTTCTCACGGCCTTCTGTGCCGAGGAATCGAACGCGCACCGCCTGACATTGGCCCGAGATTATACAACCTTCATACGTCATATGTATCAACACCAACATACAACATTGCACCTTTATTTTATATCATTAGGGTTGACTTTCCATTGCTGGTAAAGCAGTGAATAAGTCAAAGAAAACTATGACCTATTACAAAACAAATTGAGTGCAATTTCAAATAGAGAAATGTGGTTGTTAAGATTGTCTATAAGTTAAGTTAAATACGGTAATTGGCAAGTCTTATTGGTTTTGACTGGGCTAAGTATTATGTTAAAGTATGGTCGCCATAGACAAGGTTACACTCTAATTAGAGAACGTAACAAAGTTTCGTTTTATCACGTTTTATTAGTCCTTATACATATCACCACAGCTAAACACACTCCTGCAATCAAGGGTTCGATTGAAAGAGCTTAGGCCATAATCCACCACACTGGCCTATTGCGGGTTAGCAGACTTCAAATATCACAGAAATACTTGTAAAATCTATATACTATGCACTGCAGATATCATCACGATGTTTTCTATAATCAAGTACGTGATAATAATTATTATCAATACATCACTCCAAAACAGAGTAACTACTGGACACATTGAGACTTAACATCTTATGTCTGAGAATGGCGAGCGTAGTAGAATGCCAAGCATTACTTGTCATGGTTTTGTTTGGTTTCCCTACTGCACATAAGCGGTCGTATCGCTTACCATCAGGCGAATGGCAAGCTCGTAACCACATTTGTTGCAATAAAGACCATTGATTGCTCTTGAATTCCAAAGAACGGCACATAGACCATGATCACCGTCTTTGTAGCCGTTTCTGGCTCATGAACCATGGCTTTCCACTACGCTCTCCATCCTGAGACACAAGATGTTAAGTCTCAACATGTCCAGTAGTTACTCTGCCTACAATGCCCTTCAATCCGAAACACAACAGTGCATCCTAACCAGGCGATCTCTCACATATGAGACACCTACCACCAGTTAAATAGTAATAAAAAAACACAAATCACTATTAACTATAAAAACAATACTTAACATAAGTAAAAAAAACAACATAGGTTATGACAGCGCGCGCGTCCGCCATTTTCGCGGCACGGGCATTGGCGGGAAATCAGCTGTATCTCGGTCATGGAGTGAACAGTTTAATTTCATGTTACCGACAATTATACACGGACGGACGAGCGCTCGTATTGATGCATCAATCACAATACCTGCATCACCTGCTTTATCGGTCAATAGTTATTGGTAAAACCCGAAATTGATCCTTTACTGGTGGTATGACTGTTATATGTGAGAGGCCGCCTGGTTAGGTACCACCGACATTTCTATTTGTCCCACCAAGCAGTAATGTAAATGAACTGTTGTCTTCCGGTTTGAAGGACATTGTGACCAGAGTAACTACTGGACATATTGGAGACTTAACATCTTATGTCTCAGTCTTAGAGTATATTATATACATACCGGGTATCTCAAGACTGCTACCGAAAACCAAACCAGGTGGTAGTTTTAGTGAGTACAAACACAATGCAACTAAAAATTTCGCAAGGAAACGCGACAATTATTTTTTATGATTTTTTAAATATCGACATTTTTGGGTGTTAAATCCGTAGTTTTTGCTAAAATAATAATTTAAACACTTTTAAACCTTGGATTATTTATAAATAAAAGGATATACACTATTATTTTAGTACATAATGGATTTACCACCCAAATATGGTCATAGGAAAAAAATAACAAAAAAAATTGTAGCTTTTTTTTGCAACTTTTTCAATTGCATTATGTCTGAAGCCGCTTAAACTACCACCCGGCTTCGTTTTCGGTAGCAGTCTTGATATACCCTGTATATAGGGGGAGCGCTGGTACTTCAAAAACGTAGATAAAAATGGTGGTGCCGGGCCACCTTTTTCTGCCTTCCTATTGGCTAATATTGGAACAGGTTGTGCAACATACATAAATTAATTAAAAATAAATAGTTTAGGTATATTTAATTTCACTCAAACTCGTTTTAAAAGGATAATAGCCAAATATAATTTCGGATATCAAAGGAATTTATAGCAATTTATTGCTAAATAAATAATTCAATTTTCACTATTAAAGGAGCGATACCAACATTACGAACAAGAAAATATCTACGTTTTTTAAAACGCGAATGTATGACAGCGCTCCCTCTATATATAAACACTCTAAGGTCTCAGTGTTGTTTGGTTTGCTACTTTCTTTGCAATAAAAGCCTTGATCTAGCCAGGGCGACTTCTTGCGTTACGTCACCGTAATTTTCAGGGCTTAGTAAACTATATGATATTTCCTAAAATAATCCCCATAGATAAATATATAGCTAAATAATAAATATACTCAATAGTCACTTACATAGTCCTGACCCCACACTAAGATCGAGTCTTGTATAGTGGGTATCAGGAACTACGAAAGATTTTTCGGTCTCACAAACACCCAGACCCGAAACAAATACATATATCCTTATATATAGGGCAGTACATAGACGGACGTTATTGTAAGCAAACAGTACTTAAAGATAATAAACAATTGTCAATAAAGTTTTGTTAGCGACAACGACTGCAACGGGGACAAGGTGCTCGCCCGACGATACATCATATTATATGTATACGTAGTATACGCTAAGTGCGTGGTGGCCTGTTGGTAGAACGGACTAGACACTGGCGCCAACATGTTCACGGTGGTCGCGAGTTCGAATCCCAGGGCTCACCTCTGACTTTTCGGAGTCATGTGTGTATTGATAGTCAATCACCACGCACTAAAACGGTGAAGGAAAGCATCGTGAGGAAACCTGCATACCATAGCGATTTGTAGAAATTATTTGGTATGCAAGTCCGCCAACCCGCACTAGGCCAGCGTGGTGGACTATATGCCCTAACCACTCTCAATCGTACTATCGAATGTAGAGAAGGCCCGGTGCCCTGCAGTGGACCGTATATGGGCTGATACAGTACATTAGTATATGGTATAGTACTATGGATATATGGAAGTGAAGGAACCTAGGAAATATTGTTGTTTTGAAGCAAGCCTGTATCTTTAAAGGGATAGGTAAAGAACTCTACATTGATGATCGAAATTCGACAATCATTTTTATTCCAAAATTTTAAAGCTACTGCCACGCTGTTTGAACTTAAGTTTCAACCCGGGCAACTTATTTTTAGATTACGAAAACTGGAAAACTCACAGAAAATACGAGTTCTGGACCTGGGAATCGAACATTGGGTTTCACGCTTGACAGCTTGCCTTGCTTGATATTTTATTACTGTTCACGGGAGTTTTCTTCAACGGAAAATTAGATTACTTAGAGCCTTTGTTGGGCTGTTTGTTAGACCCAACCTGTGAAACGAGAGGCTGCGGGTTGGATCCTCGCACAGAAGCAAATATTTGTGTGAACCCCAAGCATTTGTTTTGGGGTCTGGGTATTTGTGAGAATGAAAACTCTTGTAGATCCTGATAACCACAACACAACACTCGATCTTAGTGTGGGTCAAGACTATGTATGTGACTGTTGGGTGTATTTATTTATTTAAGTTGGCATATTGTCGCTTGCCAGTTGCCACTTGGCAATCTCGATTTACACAACTAGTCAATTCATTAAGTAAAATCTCATTTAAGAATTTTAAATACAAAATATTTGAAACTATGGAAAGCTCGACATAGAAATGTTGCGCAACGCACACCACAGAGCATTGTTCGGTCGCCGCAAACCGATGTCGCCTTTTGACACGATTCCAAAATGGACGTATTGTTTGTTCTTTGACGAGAGTATGTGAGGCGACAGTACGCCGAGTTGGTAGAGAGTTTACACCGTCCGAAAACTAAAATAATTGCGTAATTATAAAGGCATATGGCAGGAGAGCTATGTACAGTTTGGGTACGATTTCCAGATTATGCAATTTAATTTATGCAATGTTTTAAAAATCTCATACTGGGTTTATCCTGACTGCAACTGAAAACGAACCCAGGCGGTGGTTTCAGTGACTTTAGACACAATGCTATTTAAAAAGTACTTAAATAAGCGATGATTTTTTAAAGTATTATCGCGTTTCGGTGGTAAATACATAGTTTTTAATATAATCATAATTTTCACCCTTGCGTATCGTCAAATAAAATATCAAAACATTACAAAAATGGTTGAATTTTGGTTGCCTTGTGTCTGAAGTCACTAAAGCAACAATATAATATTGTGATTAGACAAGGTATAGAATTAGTCTCCCCGGCCTATACGTAGGCCTCGCCATGAAAGCGCTACCACTTATTAAGACCTAAAATATTGGCTTATAATAAAGTGTAATTATATACATTTTAAGCAAAACTGTCGCACTGCACACTATTTACACTGTGTCCATAATCGCCTAGAGCTTATGCCTACACAGCACAAAGTTGCCGAGGCAAACTAAACAACAGCGCCGATGTCGCACGCTTTCCAAATGCCGACATAACAAATACAACTGCTGTACTCCACTAAGTCTAGCCGTTAGCAACAATTTGTTGATATTTTAATTATGGAACTTTGTGTTTAAGTTTAGTTTAGCAATTTACCGTAATTTCTAACTTGTCTGAATGTGTATGATTAATACACCCAATAGTCACATACATAAATATATGCACCATATCTATTAGATCTATACCTTTAAAATGCATAGACATATCTATTGAAATGAAAATGAAAAAAAGATTATTTCGTTTCACAAAATACAAAATATCAAGGACGGCTGGGACCTTATAGTAAGCATTAGATATGCTTGTAACAGAAAATCCCGCTCTCTCACAGCAATATTAGCATAAAATAAAAGTAATTGTGGTGTACAAAATAAACAACACTAGTTAAGTAACTAAAATCTCTAGTTAAAGATAGATAGATTATAGAGACCGACTATTAGTTGTTTATCTCAAGTTCTTATTTTAAATTATTTCTAAGCTTTTTGAGCCCAGTTTACCCCTTACTCCAAAAGCTAAAGTTCGTCAGTTCGCCACGTCCAACAATGAGATTTGACAGTGTTAACCTCAAGTTATTAAGTTACTGATTTGCCACTGACCCGTAGATACGTAAACCGCACATTTCTTTGGACGAAAGAGGTTTGACACTTGTGCAATTCGCATACTTGGTTTTAGTGCACGATAGTCGCTTTTTATACTGGCACCATTGAAATCTAAGGATAGGCCCTTCAGTACATATTGAGTTTCAAAAAAATTACTGGAGCCTGTCCCGCCCTCACACCCACCACTGTAACTCCTGTGTCGCAGGATCAACAGTGGCACGCAATGTAATGACACCGAGCATTGAAGCTCGGCGAGACTCCGGGAATATCTAACTTGTCTTTAACCCACAACGAAATTAATCAGAAAGTTATATTAATAGAAGTTGGAAATAAATCATTGCCCACTTTCCTCCTTGAAAAAGATGACTGTGAAAATCGCGCTTAAATCAATATTAAATTAAATTAATTTAATAGATTTCGTCTAAATTGTGATAAAAAATATTATGTATGCACCCAGGCACCGCTAGTACCTAATACTTTGGAATCCAATAATTTCAGGCCTATAATTTTTTTATTGTATTTATACCATTAGACAAATAGTGATTACTTTAAAATCGATTCGACAATACGATTACGCAATCGATGTTGGGAATCACTACGCGACACAGATAACCGATCAAGCACATCACTGGTTTAGGAGAAATTGCCGCGTTTTATAATCGATTCATCGATCACATTAAAAATTCCAATTACGTCTTATTGGTTTAGGGTCTCGCACAAAAATTAATTTAGGTAAAACAAATTTCCAAAACACATTTTTGTATTAGAACATTCCGGGAGAATAATATATTTCGGTCGTGAATTTTAGCATTTTATATTGGAGTATTTACTAAAAGCTGAACCACCACGCAGTTTGGTGGCATAAACTTAAATTTTAACATGCCTCATAAGACTGTCCCGTATGTATATTTTCTTGTGGCATATTCTGAACACCGTAAAGTTCTTTTAAACATACTGGGGTATGTGAAGCCCGCCAACCCGCACTGGGCTAGTGTGGTGGACTAATCTAGACCCTTTCTATAGAGGCCTGTGCCCTGCAGTAGGACGTACTACTTACTAGTATATGGATTAAGAGCGTGGATAATTGATAACACAATATTGAGAACATACGCTAAAACATTCTTGCGCTCTGCCTGCTGTGTAAACAAAACCGTCGCCTAGCAACCGTTGTAATGGCGGACGGTGTGCGAGCGAGAAGGAGGCATACAAAAATGTGTGAGTGCGAATGAGATAGGTATAATAAGGTTTGTTGAACGATAAAGGCTTGCACGTTCACGCTTTGAGTCGGGTTTTATTGGAGGGAAATTATTGCTTCCTTGTGCTGAATTGTTATTTAGTTCCTGGATTGTGTTAGTGTCGCATAGTGTAACATGAAATAAGGTCGTGGGTTTAATTCCCGCGTAGGAACTAATTGCATCAAACTAATGAGTGTGATTTGCCATTATTTTCTAAATTGCTTTTTTTGTTCATTCACAATATGTGTTACGAACTTATTGTTATGTCACAAAAATCCAAATAATTTTGTGTAATTTAGCATTCAAACTACTGAACTGATTATCAGGTTATCAAACCCAGAACATCGCGTTTCACAGCACAACATACGACCATAAAATCGACGAAGCTACTAATAAAAAATATTTTAAGTATAACAATTCAAAACTATCAATAATCACGTTATCAAAAGAACAATGGCCGAAATGGCCGAAAAGAAGTTAACTTTACAACAACAAACAAATAACACAAAAGGCCGCCCTTCACACCTGTAACCGCGAGCCTGAATTGATAAAAACGGTCGAAAACATCGAACCCGGGACCACCCGCAACTCATTCTCACTTCGCGCCAGTTGGCGAACTGAGTAAACTCAACGGGCACGTTTTCTGCCATCATCTCAAAACAATGTATTTCCAATATTGCGAAATTTTAAATACAGGGCTACCAACATATGGAGACATTTTTTTTTTTTGAAAAAAAGCACCTAATCGCAAGATACGTTATTGCTAAAAACAAAGACGAGACCATTTGAGTTTTGAAAAAAGAACCTGACTTGTATCTACTCTGGACGATCGATTTAAATTCAAATTTAGAATTCGAATATTTGTCAGGTTGGTACTTGGTCCAATTTAATGCTACTGGCTACAGCAGCACATGTATAATTTAGCCAACTTAAAAAAGGAACAGGTTGTCCTACTGTACTTCTGTCAACCACAAGATTTCCACTGCTGAACATAGGCCTCCCCCAAGGATAGTTTCACAAAACAATTATATTTAACTTCACAAGAACATTATGAATACAAAAATCGTGTGTTTACCCAATACATCACAAGGTCTTTAACATTTCAAATAAGGGTTTATATTGGGAAGTCACGATTTTGCGAGGGTCTCTTAACTTGTCTTATTACTTTTAAGTGCCATTATTAGTGTTACTAGTTCAAAAATATCTCTACAATGGGAATTTACGCTGACCATTCAATTTTTTATATGCGAAAAAAGGCTATTTAAAGTCCGGCACCACTAACTATGAAGGGAAACATCGTCAAAAAACCTGCATCCCGATTTCTAAGAATTTCTATGGTATGTCCGCAAACCCACACTAGGCCAGAGAGGTGGACTATATATCCTAAGCCCTTTCAATCGTACTCTTTATTGTAGAGAAGGCCCGTACCCTGCAATGGGACGTACATACATATATGGGATGATACAGATTCTGGGTTTTATCAAAAGAGAACAAATCTTAAGTGAAATTTAGTTAGACTAATATATAATGATCACTTTTCAAAATAATAATGAATGCTAATTCTGGGAATGCCTGGCTAGGCTTAATCTAGGTCTGCTGTATAAATGGGTCAGCAGGAGAGTGGTGGTACCATTGTTTCGCAGACAACAAGAAATAAATTTGATGCCACGAATTTTAAAATAAGATATTTCTCCAAATATTGTCTTTACAGACAGTAAATAATAATATTTAATAAACTTTATGTTTTTAGCAGCTTTGCTCTAAGGTATAGCACCTGCCTTTATAAAACAAGTAGTATTATAAAATTACACGTTGAAAAAACCGCAATTGTCGTTTGCGTGCGAAACGACCTACCGCAATGATGTGTGGTTAAAAAAAGTTTAGTTTATCTGTGATATGAGAAAAAAGGTTACATAACCATGAAGTATAAATTATGTGACAAGGAGATTAAAAAAATATGCTTTAATATGTATAGTACAACCTTGAGCGATTATTGTTATTCGGAAGTCGTAACTTACAATAGCTTGCAAGAATCCTACAGAATTAGGGGAACACATTCTTTAATATAGAACATACATGATAGTGTTGGTAAAATACAAACAACTGATATGTAGACTGGTAGCGGTTGGAGACGTTGGGCTGAAGATCGAGCCCAGTGGCGTGCCATAGGAGAAGCTTATCTCCAGCAGTGGACGCGAATAGGCTGATAATGATGATAAGTAGATTAATGGTGAGCATTCTCTCTTCTCGTTACTCATTCACTAAACATTGAGCTATGTTCGATGATGATGTCAAATCAGCAACAAAATTTATCTGGCGAAATATAACGATAGGCAATAATAGAAACTAAGAATAATTGGCGCGGTAATCTCTACCAATCTAAACGAGATGCAGCCGTAAATTATTTATGTTTGTGTTTAAAAAACATGGAGAGAAAATACTAGACCGTATACATAGTTAAATTTATCCATAGCCTAGGCACCTATTTGTAAATTTTATTATAATATGACTCAGATAGAAGTTTGCAGGAAGTCTCTGGATGCAGAATTATCAGTTCGAGGTGACATTCCTTAGAATGGTCTTTCTAGATTATTCATTTTTTCTACCCAGCACGGTTATCTCGATCGGTACCAGGATCTTGCTGGCTGAACCTTCGACATTTTGCCCGCTCTTTAGCTTAAACTGTTTTTGAAGGAGATCATGGAAAGAAGGCTTCAAATACGCAGTATGTTTTAAAGCCTGGATGTTATGAAAGTGCTGCATTATATAAATTAATTTTATGTGTTTTATATGGCAATTCGCTCTCTTCCGCCCCACATTCGAACAAGTGAATATACGTTTTGCAAGCTGAAGCTGTTTTAATTTAAGTGGTGACAAATCCAGCACAAATAAGTGATTGAAATTACTTTACAGCTTTCGTGGTCACGGGGCGGAGTAATCGAAACGTCGGGAACTCAAAAAATGTAAAAATTAAACCAAATCCGCGATAAAATCCGTAAATAATAGTTTTATTTCAATGTGTAACATTCGCGTAAATCTAAGAAACCATTAAATAAGTGATTATTAATTTTCAAGAAAAAATCTCTCTTACTACACAGAGGTCTATACCATAAGCAAGACCGATTTAAACCAAGCTATGTATATGAATGAAATTTTGACTAAAACCAAGTAAAAACTAACTTTGTACATAGTTGCAGTTGCGACACAAACTAACCGGTGTACGATTTGAATTTATTTAAATCACAATGAGCGGTGTATTTACTTGTTAATGTCGCTTCATTGTCGCCGTCGCGTCGGGTTATCTTACGAAACTGGCGGTAGCCATTTTGGATGGCGCGTCTGTCAGTTGTGAAAGCGGCGGACGCCATGTTTCTTTTTCAGGCGCCATGTTAATTTCGCTGATCGATGTTTGTTTTTGGATTTATTCATTATCTAGCATCTGCGATTAAGACTTTTAGAGATATTATCCAATTACTATGTTCAGCATTGGACGCGGATGAGTTGATGATTCAATTGCTAGCTAATTTTTGTACTCTTGTGCATATAACCTTGTATCCTGAAGACTTTATGTCCTTATAGTTATCAAATGGCGGGAATTGACGATCCATGATCCATCTGTACGTACAGTTTATGTAAACTATGATGTGATTGTATAATAGCATTTCTCGATATTAAATAAATGAACTACAGGTGAATGGGAATCAAATAGAGTACACATTCGGAAGTCTATGCTTTTACATCGCCATAAATCACAGACTTTTCAAAATTACAATATCAATGTATTTTAAACATTTACATGAAAAGGATCGTATGAAACCTACATACTTAAGAATATCGCACAATAATTTCGTAGATATGTGTATTTCACAAATCGGCAGTAGATCAACCAGAAAGAAGAGTGGTTGACCAACTAAACCTACTTCAATCATAGACGCCCGTAGCAACAAGACATATACAACCTGGTACATTAATGTATAATACCTATAATATCGTTATTTCCCGTTCAATTTTAATATTAGCATAATGTATTCCGCGTCTAGTGTCTAGACAATTTGCAGCTACTAAACGTTCATATCACATGTATTGTGCACTTGATAATGGTGCCCTTGATACATATACTTAATTATACTGCTTGTATACTGGGTATCTCAAGACTACTACCGAAAACGAAGGCTGGTGGTATTTTTAATGACTAGAAACACAATGCAACTAAAAATTTCGCAAAGAAACGCGACAATTTTTTTATGATTTTTTAATTATCATCATTTTTGGGTGGTAAATCCATGGTTTTTGCCAAAATCATTATTTAAACTCTTTTATACCTTAAAGTATTTATAAATAAAAGAGTATACACTATTATTTTAGGGAAAAAAATGTATTTACCACCCAAATACGGCCATAGAAAAAAAAGTAACAAAAAAAATCCCTTTTTTTGCAACTTTTTCTAGTTGCATTGTGTCTGAAGTCGCTTAAACTACCACCCGGCTTCGTTTTCGGTAGCAGTCTTGATATACCCTGTATAGTAAATAATAAACCCAACATTCACATACATAGTCCCGACCCCACACTAAGATCGAGCCTTGTCTCGTGCTTCAGAAACTACCAGAGACTTTTCGGTATCGCAATCACTCAGACCCACAAATACATGTGGATTACACAAACATTAGTATTGGTGCGGGGATCGAACCCGCGGCCTCTCGTTTCACAGGCGGTGTCTAACCAACTGCGCCACGGAGGCTGTCATTTTAATACATTAAATTTTTTACCACAGGATATTCAAACTTATCTGGTTGGAATACGACATAAATTTCAATGTTTTAAATTGATGCCGTGGCATCAAAAGGTATAACAGCCGGCTCTAAACTGTCTCCGCCATACTTCAGATTGTATACAGACTAATTTTTCATTTTGTCTTGAAAAATAAATTAAAATCCAATCCTCGTTTTCTAGGAAGTAGCCAGGTGCATACACACACAAAGTACATAATTAAATTTTAAAACAGTAGTTTTGAAATGACTTGGTACGTATCGACATGACAGATTATTCACGAATTTAAAGGCAAAATAAAAAAAAGACCTTCATAGAAACATATTACATGCACAGTTAAATAAAAACACAAAGTCATGTGAAAATCAGTCAAGGATTCATTATTTTGCATATACAAACTATTTGCTAGTTATAAGCACCGTCTGGTTAGCAACGGAACTACATTATTGCGGCCAGCTGAAGTGTGAAAGAGATGAGGTAAATCATAAGCAAATCATGTTTTAAAAGTAAAGAAATATGCCGATTTTAAGTACTGGTTGATTATTTTCGCTTCAACATAAAGCCTCATTTGAATGACCAACTGTCCCAAAAGACTGTATTCATAGATGTAAAACTTTACACTGGCCAGTGAGTAATTACACATACAGTGAAAAAAAAAAGCAAACACGTGACACTTGACAGGTGTTTAGGCGCAAAGCCCGCATTCTTTTTTCAAAAAATTATCGTCGCCGCCGTCTCATTCCAGTCACGTTCTGGCGGTAATAACCCACCATTTTACTTTGACCTACTATGAGTTCGTACAATTATGCATAAGCCATAGAATTTCGCTTTAAATTACTACTTAGTACTTGAAAGATAATCAAAGAATTAAATATTTGATGAAGATTACTTAACGATAAAAACTGATTGTAATCTTGCTCGCGATATGTGTTTCAAAAAGCATTTTTGTCGAGTAAACGTGGCTATAAATCGTTTATATAAAAATACACAAAACAACTGTATAAAACTCATAAATAATCCGAAACTAATAAGTTAATTACAATCAAAGTAGAGGCAAACTTATTAATAGTTCAGATGACCCGGTTCATCTTACGCTGGTCGCCTAATGACACGAGTTTGTATTGTAAGTACGCGAACGGAATGGCGACGACTAAAGCCCCATTCACAATGAGCGGTATGTCCGTGACATAATGTCGCTTTGGTTGCTTCATTCATAGTTACGTGGAGTGCGAATTAAAAAAATAAACTTTATTTATTTTTGCAAGATTCTACTTTGACAATAATACACCAAGAAGAAATGATTAATCGCCTCATTGTTCAAATGACAGACATGGCCAAGTGAAGTCAGATTTGAAAGTCGAGCTATTTAAATTGTGGGAGTTTAATTAATTAATGAAAATTATTTGCTTAGAAATGACGGACATTGATAAACTTTATTTAAACTCCTACTTCCACTTGGATGAAGTAAGAGAAGGCTCTTTTTAGGCAACTGGATTAATTATTTCCATAACAAAATGTATGAAGAAAAACCTAAACCACAATCAAAACCTATAAATTTTCGCACCATTATTACCTCTAGCAAACAAAAAAAGACCTTAGCCAAAAAAAACGCAGCGTTTTATCCGCCGACAACAAACCGCCGAATGTAAACAGGACCTAAACCAACACCGGTAGATGCGGGAGGCAACATGGCGACTCGGTGAAATTACTCACACTATTTAGATCCGAGATAACTCGTGTTCGGCCGAAATTTCGTACGTATCAACATCAGCCCGTATGACTTCGGAGCTTTCGATTGGTGTTGGACGGCTTAGGATATTCGCATCTAAGTGAATTTCTCTGTATCAGCCTATATACGTCCCACTGCAGGGCACGGGCCTCCACTATAATCGGGAGAACCATTGAGAGTGGTTAGGCCATATAGTCTACCACGCTGGCCTAGTGCGGGTTGGTGGAGTTACATACCTTAGAAAATTCTATACATCGCTATGGTATGTAGGTTTCCTCACGATGTTTTCCTACGTCGTTTTAGTACGTGATAATTGACTATCAATACACACATGACTCGGAAAAGTCAGAGGTGTCTCCAGGGATTCGAACCGGCGACCACCGTGAACATGTTGGCAGTCGCGTCTAATCCGATTACCAACATGCCACCACTCACTTAGCACGTATTGTCGTAAACTTCGATCGTCCGAAGATTCGAACTTCGTTTAGGCTTTTCAGAGTAGGGCCCCTGATGCCAATACTCGGCCTGGACGGCATTTGCGATTGTGTGTTGTCATTATGCCGGACCAGTGTAAAAAATATACATATTTTTTTCTAGTAATCATTACAAAACATGGACTTGCGAGGTGTTTCGATATTTCCGATGAGAAGTACATAAGCGTCGCGCGACAGTACAGTACAAACGATGCGCCACGTCGTATTTGATCAGATGTTGCCGTGCTTGCGTTCAAACTAGCAGTACAGATCCAATAACGCCTTATACGTTATTACAATATTAATATGGCCCATATAAAGCCAGTGGCGCAGTGGGTATAGAGTCGGGTGAGAAACGAGTAGTTACAGATTTGATTCCGAGACCGAGACTAGTGTTTGTGAGGTATTTTGAATCGTGTAGCGATGTAGTACAAACTGCCTAGTAAGAGAGAGTTGATGTTTTTTTTTTTAATCAGCTTTTTTTATTGCAAGGAATGGCGAGACCAGCAAACAATTCGCCTTATAGCAACTGATATGACCACTCATTGACAGTAGCAAAACCAAACAATACTACTAATTAAAAAGCAATGCTTTGTCATTGGTGATTAAGACCAGTGTTAGGATAGCAAAAAATGATAAATCAATTAATAATCAAACACAAAATGAAATCCGACTATACTTTTTGAGATGTACAAGGACACATACATACATTTATGAAATTTGGCACACGTGTCCAGAGGCTGGTATAAGACTAACATGACAGCCTCCGTGGCGCAGTTGGTTAGACGCCGCCTGTGAAACGAGAGGCCGCGGGTTCGATCCCCGCACCGAGAGAAATGTTTGTGCGGCCCACAAATATTTCTTCCGGGTCTGGGTGTTTGTGAGACCGAAAAGTCTCTCGTAGTTCCTGATACCCGCGACACAAGGCTCGATCTTAGTGTTGGGTCAGGACTATGTATGCGACTGTTGGGTGTTGTTATTGTTATATCAAAAAACCTCAATTCTGACAAAATTACATACATACACATCGAAATGTCAGTCTCCTTTTTCTGAAGTCGATTAAAAAAACGCCGCGATATGACCAAAGTTTCGTAACAAAACATATTACCATAAACCAGAAAAAAAACACAAAGAAACGGAATGATATAATAAAAATGTTGGTCAAAGTTTCGTAAATGTTGAAAAACATTTTAATATTGTAATAAGTTCGATTTTGTAATTATAATTTGATACGTATTGTTCCTTTTAGAATGGGGGTCGACGTCGGTGCCACCGTTGAACCTCGGGTTAATGGCTTTTATATATGGATATGAGATTATTTTATGCTGGACAAGGTTTGATGACCGGGCAGGTAATGCCTACTGAAGTGAAGGTTGTACTTTGGTACCAATGTTGTATAATTTATCGATAGATTCTTTAGGAGTATAAATATTATGTGTATTTTAAGGTAGGAATGCTAGATTTAATAAAACAGTAACAGATTATGCGCCTTTGTTTAAGTCACTCAATATTTTTCTTACTAATAATACTTAAAACTATCCTCGCCGACAGAATTAGGCGAACAAGTGCAAAAATGAATTTCGTTTTACTTTTTTGTATGTGTGTACAGTTTTTTGTTTTCGTATTAAAACATAAATAAAATGTGGAATATGAAAAAAACAACGGATTTTATTAGTTCTAACAATAATAAGACCATTTCAAGTAGGGATTGTGCTTTAATGAGCATTGTTAAAGAAAAATGAATTTAATTCAACTTTAAGCAATACTGAGTATTTTTTTTAAGTTCATTGGAGAGTTCACATTCTAACGGACACAAAATATAAATAACTTTAAAAACCTAACCTAAAAATGTTGATCCTTCGAGCCGGATCGCATCTCAAAACATCGATAACACAATTTTAATCGATAAAAATCGTATACAAAAACTGGCACAAAACTATACACCACAGAAAAATAAATTGCAAACTGTGTGAGAAGCTCACACGACACCGGAGCTGTGACGGAGCGCACACAGCAGTTTAGAACAAAGCTACCGATACATGAGGAATGCTATATGTTTGCATGTTTCTGTACGTCATCAATTCATATTATTAGCACGGGGTTGAGTTACATGTGTGAAATGTATTAATAACGATTTTATTTCATTAAATAATAATAAATATAGCTCTCTAGGACCCCATACTATGATATTTCTCTCTCAATCGCAATCTCGATTGTAGAGGAGGCCCGTGCCCTGCAGTGGGACGTACTGTAGCAAAACCAAACACCTTGAATTACAAAGCAATGATTGGCATTCCATTGTCCTCGCAATACTGAGACATAAGATGTTAAGTCTCAATATGTCCAGTAGTTACTCTGGTCACAATGTCCATCAAACCGAAACACAACAATGCATTTACAATGCTGTTTGACGAAAGAAATAGACATTTCGGTGGGACCTACTCGAGCGGCCTCTCACAAATGAGAGACCTCCCACACATATATTCTAACACTAACTTTTCTGTATTATTATGGGCTAATTGATTGGGAAATACACTCGGTGTGGGTAACAATACTAGCATCCAATTTGTATAAACGATCTTATTCATAAAAAGATTTAAAACTTATTTTATTTATTGAATGTTTTGTCCCTTTCTAACGACATTCGAATTCAGTTTGAGCGAAGAAGACAAAACATTCGACAATTTAAAAAGGTGTTACAAACTTCAGCTTTCTAGCTATCACGGTTTATGAGATACAGCCTTATGACAGACAGACAGACGGACAGACAAAAAGCGGAGCGCGTTTTTACCTTTTAGGTACGGAACCATAAAATAAATATGGCCGATAAACGTCATTATATTCATAAACATAATACGTACTAATGATAAGGCAGATCGTCAACTTTGATCGTTTCCATTTCCTTATAGAACTTTTTACTGTAATCAGACATTTTTTAAATAGCAAATCGGTTAGATTCTAAGCTACTCACGTGTCGATGAGAATAATTAAATTTATAAATACACCCAACAGTTACATACATGGTCCTGACCCCACACTAAGATCGAGTCTTGTGTCGTGTACAAGAAATTTCGAGAGATTTTTCGAAAATCGAATTGAAATTCGGCTTTGTTCCTGTTCCGCTCAGTGCAATCTTTACCATCATCTTTTTTCTTTTCCTTTCTTTCTATTTGGGTGACAGCTTACAAATCTACGAAACAATTACCAACCAACCAAAACAACGCACAGAAACACATTTTTGTGTGATCCACAGATCTTTGTTCTGGGTCTGGGTGTTTGTGAGAACGAAAAGTCTGACGTAGTTTCTGATACCCATGACACAAGACTCGATCTTAATGTGTCAGTACTATGTATGTGACTGATGTACATTTGTGTGTATTTATTTCTTAAATCTGACCAATAAAAAAAATGTGGCTTGAGTACCTTATTCTACATCCTGTCCTATATGTATGCCTGGTAAAGCGTATGAATAATTTTATAATTATCGCTTGAGTACATACATACGAGTATGGCATGTTAGCATACACGACACAAGACTAGATCTAAGTGTGTCAGGACTATGTATGTGTCAACTGTCAGTTGGATGTACATACATAATATGTATCAATTGTCACAGACATTCATTAGCTAAAGTTATCACTTATCAACAAGTGACGTTTGCTAATTCGACTAACATCCTTAAACTTTAAAAAGCGCGTAAAATTGATATTACGAGTACGAGTTACAAGAATCGACATATCAAACATCAAGTTGACGCCACGACCAGATCTCCAAGAAAAATGCAAACCGGACGAATTATAGCCCTAGTTTTTATTTTATAACTTCAAAATTCACGAGTTTTGTCACACTTAAGGCACTTGTTGCAAACTTATTTTAATATTATGGCGATAAATCATCCATACCACAAAATAAAAAATGCAAAAATTGTATTTTTTTTCGTTTTACTGTATCTGTATAAGCCCATATACGTCCCACCGCAGGGCACGGGCCTCCTCTACAATCGATAGTACGATTGAGAGTTGTTAGGTCATATAGTCCACCACGCTGGCCTAGTGCGGGTTGGTGGCTAGCTTTACTACTTTCTTGCATTTGGTAACTTTAATTCTGATATAACGTATGGTCCTTCATATAAAGTGTTTGTTGCTCTGTACCACTTAGCGTTTGAATTTTATTCAGTCTGTCATTAACTAAGGTCCAATAACAGTTAATCCTTCATCTTTTTTTGTCTTCCTCTCCCACCCTTCTCTATTTTAACACTTGTCACTACGTTTTCTAATTAGAACTCTTTAAAAAAAAACTATTAGTTGGTCTTTTACTAAAGTGTTTCTGGTTTTTCAAACTATAATTTTAAAAGTAAGCGTGGCACCTGTTATTCCCTTTTGCTTTGAAACAACAGGCGTAACTTCTAAGCCAATATTTTTACCAAAAAAAAAAGTTTCAATAATCCTTTTCCATACTATCTCTGGGCTATCACACAGCAATTAATTTTCCCAGAAAAAGAAATCGGTGTCATTTATCATCGTCCACTTAACGGCCCTTTTGATACAGCTTGTTATTCCATTAGGCGATACGTTATCACTGGCGAAATTCAATGTAACTGATTAGATGTCGCGATACCGATCACATTGTTTAATTAAACCAAATGTCAAGAGCTACGGTTAGTTCGGAGTAATGGGACGGTTTAGCGATGATACTAGAATAAGTTTAAAAACTCCCAAAATCGAAGTGTTCAATTTGTTTCAGAAGTAATTCCGATTGATGCACCGTTTCTGAGGAAGTAGTTATGACTTATACCACTAAAGGTTATCTATCTATAGACAAAAGTATTGATCAATTGTGGTAGGTAAAGTCAACAACATAAATAAATCGCTACACATTTACAAGATTATGAATGGTCTTATCATTCAAAATAAAAACTTCTCCGCAAAGGTGACTGACTACTATTACTTTACATATACTATAGTACTTTATTACATTTTACGTCTATAGAGTAGAGACTGTCCCGCCCTCACACCCACCACTGCAACTCCTGTAAGCCAGGATCAACAGTGGCACGCAATGTAATGACACCGAGCATTGAAGCTCGGCGAGTCTCCGGGAATGTCTAACTTGTCTTTAACCCGCAACGAAATCAATCAGAAAGTTAAGTTATTAGGAGGGCTATATAGGAGGGATATAAAGCGGGAAACGTCTATAGAGTAGTCATATGTAGTTTTAATTTAAAAAGAGGATTATAAAAAAAATGTGAAGTGTGTAGCAACTTATGTTACAACTGTACAAAAAAAATCGAGATAATTAATTTTGTAAAGGACGAGCCCATTTTACTTTTAAATAAAACCTGCCACACTCAACGATTATATGCGTTGCAAACAAAATACATATGCATCATAATGGTTTCTTATATTTACGCGAATGTTACACATTGAAATAAAACTATTATTTACGGGCGGAGTCCGCCCCGTGACCACGAAAGCTGTAAAGTAATCGAAACGTCGGGAACTCAAAAAATGTAAAAATTAAACCAAATCCGCGATAAAATCCGTAAATAATAGTTTTATTTCAACATGTGCATCAATTGGTCTTCATAGAAATTTTCAAAAAATAATTTCAATGTAAAACTCTACAATACCTGATAAATTTTCTGTTAATGACGTCAGTTACCCCGTGTACATAATTTAAGCACATCCGCCGAGCGCCAGTGAAACGTAACAGTAGATAACGCTTGCAAATTAAAATATATTCAGCGGGCCGTGAAAATGTCAAAGAAATACGCACGACTTTACTTGGCTCTTTATAAAAGCTAGATAATATGACTATGATAAACATGGCAGTAAATACACTGCAGTCCATATGAATCGACGAAAGAGTATAAATACCTCGTTTCGAAACAATGTTACACTTTTATACGTTGGTCGCCACCCTAGCAAATACCAAATACCTACCACCAGTGAATATTAAAATATGGACGCTATGATTTTGGTAAGTTAGTATTCCAATCCTAGACATAATATATAGTCCAAGATCCTACTGCCGCAAACGTGTGTTATTGTCAACTTGAAACCGCAATGTTTTAGAATTTAGAAAATCTAATACAAATAAAATCTCTAAATGAACTGTAATAAATTGTAATGCCAAGCGACAAATTGCCTTGCGTGCACCGAAGAAATATTTCAAAATTCAGAAATAATCATAAATAAATAAATACACCCAACAGTCACATACATAGTCCTGACCCCACACTAAGATCGAGTCTTGTGTCGTGTATCAGTAACTACGAGAGACTTTTCGGTCTCACAAATACTTACACTCTAAACAAATAACTGTGGTTCACACAAATATTTGTTCCGTGCGGGGATCGAACCCGCGATCTTTCGTTTCACAGCCGGCGTCTAACCAACTGCGCCACGGCGGCTGATAATATATTAAAATGGAGTCCATGTAAAGACGGAACTATCTGTACTATAATTTGTTGACGACTATCGCGCCTAGCAACTAAACTTAATTACGTTTAACGAAAACCGACACTACTCGCTAACAGGTTGAATATTTTAATTTATATTGGTAATGTATTTGCGTAAACAATTAAAATTTGAAGGTGCTTAAATTAAGGTAACACCTTTGATCGAGTACAATATTGAGGATTGGCTTCAAATAATTGGCTAAGATAACAATTGGAAGCTTCTGAAACTAGCTCAGAAACTTCATAGATATGTGAAGATCAGGAACTGCACTTAAAAACGGGAGAATGTTATGGATGTTTATTGGTAGCAGTGACCACTGTCCATCATAGGAACCAATAGCTTGTCATTTATTGGTTTGTTGGTAACAACATGGGTCGTCATTTCTTGTGTACAATCCAACAATTTTTAAGTAGTAGTATAAAAAACGGTAAAAATTAATAAACGTGTTTATTTCCGATGCTATAGGGACTATCGTACAAAATGGCGGTTCACTCATGAAATAACGCTTTTCGAGTCCTGTGTATTTTCGGTCTTGGGCAAATGGAAATAAAAAGGCAAACTTTCCGAATTCAAATTTGCAGTGCAATTAAAATTAGGAACATTATACATATTCATTTTACCGTACCCGTAAAAAATTATAACTGGTACATCTATATTTGTATTTACACTATTCGGGTCCTGTGTATATTCGGTTTTGCGCAAACCTACAAAATTGTGGAGACCCTTCGAATTCAAATTTGCACAGCAATTCAAATTGGCGGCATTAAATTCAATATACCGTATTCATAGAAAAATTATAACTGGTAGATCTATAATAGGTATATTACCCATATACATCCCACAGGAGGACACGAGCCTCCTCTGCAACCGAAAGTACAACAGGAAGGGGTTACTCCATATAGTCCCCCACGCTGGCCTAAAATGGATTAGTAGTACTACCTAAACATACTCATTCAAAAACACGTAGTACTTATCGCATACCATACAAACCAAACTCATTCAAAAACACGTTCTACGTATACCTTACAAACCAATATTTCACAACGACACTAAACTAGAAAAGAAAACCGCATGTAGACAAAGAAATTATCACAAATTATCGTTTAAGTACACGCCCTCGCGACGTACTCAGATAAAGCAGTCGATTGAATGGCGAGACGAGCAAGCCGTTCGCCTGATGGTAAGCGATACGACCGCTCATGAACAGTAGCAATATTCCACTGCGCTCGCCATCCTGAGACATAAGATGTTAAGTCTCAATATGTCCAGTAGTTGCTCTGGCTACAATGTCCTTCAATCCGAAACACAACAGTGCATTTAAGCAGTGTTGTTTCACGGGAGAAATAGACATTGCGGTGGTACCTACCCAGATGGCCTCTCACATATGAGAGACCTACCACCAGTATACCTGACGTATACCTGTATTAGACCATTTGTTAAATTTACTTATGAATATTATGTATACTGGTGGTAGGTCTCTCATATCATCAGAGGTCATTTGGGTAGGTACCACCGCAATGCCAATTTCTTCCGTGAAACAGCAGTGTAAATGCACTGTTGTGTTTCGGATTGTAGCCAGAGTAACTACTGGACATATTGAGACTTAACATCTTATGTCTCAGGATGGCGAGCGCAGTGGAATGTTGCTACTGTTTATGAGCGGTTGTATCGCTTACCATCAGGCGAACGGCTTGCTATTCTCGCCATTCAATGAAATAAAAAAAAACTGCGTTTGGTGTACCAAATATACTGAAGAGTGTCTTTGTTTGTTTGTGCCCGCTAATCTCAGAATCAACTGGTTCGATTTGAAAATTTGTTTTTGGATAGGTAATTTATCGATTAATTATATAGGCTATATAACATCACGCTATGGCCAATAGGAGCGGAGCAGTGGTGAAAAAGGTTTCAATACCGGGGAAATATTGTTGCTTTGTGAACTTCCGTTGCGTGTGCTGTGTGAACGGTTGAAGTTACGCTACAATAATGTATGACGGGATTGTTCCTCTGAAAAAGGTCTACTGGGATAGAAGGGAATGTAACGGGACGGGATGGGAAAAGCAGTAAAGGACGGTACTCACGTTGAGTTTTATATAAACCAGTTATTTTACGAAATAATATGGTTCTGATATGGACTGGAGTCAAATTGTCTGTGCATCCGGGCGGAGCCTCTAGTGCAAAATATAAGTATAAAATTATAATTATACACAGTGAAAATCTAGATGTGACGTCTATGAATATAATTAACTTTTTTAACGTTATTTAACAAACACAATGGCCAAAAGGACGAATTTCATTTCCGCGCAGACGTTTAAGGCAATCACGGAGATGGTAAGATAACTTATTTTTAAAAGCTCAGGAATATGTATAAATTGTAAATTATTCAGTTTTTTAGTATATTAAGTTACTTTCTTATGCTGTATAGACTTATTCCTCACTTGAATAGAGTTCAGAAAACATGTTGCTGAATTTCACATGCAAATCATCTAAATACATATTGACATCATCCATTTCAGAAAAAAATACAACATATATTTATTAACTAACATTTTTTTAGGTTGTATATTAGCTTGAAAAACCATTTAAGGTTGGCTGAAAAACTTAGATGAATTAAAAGTAAACTATTTAAAAAAAGAACTCCGCATAAACCTTACGGGGCGCCCGTTTACAACTTCCCGCCATATTTACCGTCACGTTTTTCCATTATCTGTGGCGTTGTAAACGCGTTAAAAACTCTATGGTCTATTTGTTTTTTCTAATTGCGTTCGGTATTCGTGAGGCGTGGTGTATTAAACTTTTTTAATTGCACAAAATAAAAATCCACTCGTGGTGACAATGCTCGTGGCAATTGATAAGGTGGTATCGTTTTGAATCGCTAATTGTCTCTTGAATATTCATGGGGCCGCCATTTTTGTTGAAACAATTTGATTGGTGGCGGCCACATAAATTGTTGGTGATATATTCACGCATACACAATTTGTAACGACAGTTAAATAAAATGAATGAGTATTATACATTCGTCTTACTTAACATTGTTAATGTCACATTGCGAGTACTTCAATTTTGAAATATTCAACAGATTAAATATTTAACGCATTACACGAAGTGTATATCTTAATTACGAATTGATACATATTTAAATTAAGCACAAAAAAAGCCCTAAGCTTGTTGAAAAAAATCCTATTATTCGAGAAAGATGGAACCACATCACTTATCGGGAGAATCGCGGTCTTTAGCATATTCTTAATTAAAAAAAACTGAAAGAAGCAATACCTAGGTAGAACACAAGTACTGACCTGTCATTACACGCACTTGTGTAAAATTACTAAGGGTAGGGGGGAGACGAAGTGAAGAGGGGGGGGGGGGGGGGGGGAAGGGGTGCGCACGCGATCTCTTCTATTGTCAGAATGATGCGGCGTTTTTGCTAAAAAAAACTAAAGGACACGTAATAGTTGAAGGTGAGGAAAATACAACCGCTATCTGTAATAGAGCGGGCGGGTACTTTGTGTTTTAAAATAATATAAGTTGTTATTAATAATGTTTATTGAATCACACAGAATAAAAGAAACAAAATTAAAAAAAAAATAATTAGATCTAGTTGCTATGTAGACCTTACAAAATATGAGGGAATACAGAAGTGACATTTTTTTTAATAGTGTTTTGAAATCTTCGGCAATCTCATTCACCCAATGACGCAAGAATTAACTGAAGTATGTACGATCTAGGTATTTTCTAGTTAGTCATCTTATGGGAATATTAGCCTCCGTGTCATAACAGGCGATGATTTCTATGAAACGAAATGTAACTCGAACATACAAATGTTTGCAAGATCAACAAATATTTGTCTCAATCTGGGTAAGTCGCCAGCTCGATAGCTAACTCTTTAAAATACACGACCATTGATTTCAAAGTACGGATAGGCCCTTCAGTACATTTGGGGTTTCAAAAAGATGACTGTGAAAATCGCGCTAAAATAAATACTAAATTAACTTAATAGATTTTGTCTATACAGTGGTAAAAAATATTATATTCATTTTTATTAGACTGTCTATCATAATACAAGTACATATTTGATATTTCAAAATTATTGCGAACCGCTAATCTCAGTAACGCTTCACTAGAAATGTACTGGAGCGCGCGCACCACTTACGCCGGAACATTCCCGCTTTCCGCCCTGTCCATATTTTATGTCTATATTTATGTAAACATACACGACATAAGACTTGTAACTTACTTTGAGGTCGGGACCTATGTTATAAAATCTGTATTCGTATACATTTAAATTAATTAATTTAAAATCGTCACGGTGTAATGAATGCATTTTAATTGCATTGTCTTTGCCACCGGTCGATACGTTCGAAGACCTTCTATAAAATTACCTAATGGTTCCTGAAAGACAGAAACAATAATATTTCCTCTGAATTATCGGTATCTGTATTAGCCCATATACGTCCCACTGCAAGGCACGGGCCTCTTCTACAATTGAGATTACGATGGAGAGTGGTTAGGCCATAAAGTCCACCACGCTGCCCTAGTATGGGTTGGTGGACTTATTATTACTTGCCCGACCCGGGATTCGAACCCGAGACCACAGCTTTGTAACCGTGCCGTAGTACTACTACGCCACTAAGGCACAATAAACATGCCTTTATGTTGGTGGAACTAACATCACATCTAGCTACTCCTTTAAAGATACGGGCGAGAGCATATTATGTATATGAATGTCTCAACCATTTCTGGTTCATTTTCAATTATGGTGACTATTGACTATGCTTTTGAGGGTCCAAACATATTTTGCTTATTGCTAATATACTACCAAATCTAGATGGTATTTTCGGTGGTAGAAAAGACATAGCATGCTCTGTACCATCAAGTTATTTTCAAGAAATATTCTCTCACACAGCACTACAGAACCAAAGTTGAATTAATAAAGCCATAAATTGTATAGACTTGAACGTTACCAAACGCCTTGACACGCTTGCGCGATGCGCACCGGAATGGATAATATTTTATATAATTTTTTCTTTTTGTTGTTGTTGAGCGTGGAAAACGGATGTGCAAGTGTTGGAAAATAATCTTACACTCACAATAATAACACCTATGGCCTTTTGAATTTAGAATGAAAGTAGGCTAAGTCACAATACCCCTCTACTCTGTAGTATACAGACATATTCATACTCTTTGCATTTGTCGTTTTTGGTCTGTATGGTGAGACTAGTATGCCGGTAACCTGATGGTAAGCGATACGACAGCTCATGAACAGTAGCAGAACCAAACAACACATTGAATTACTATTAATGCTTGGCATTCCACTGCGTTCGACATCCTGAGATATATCTCAGGATGTCGAACGCAGTGGAATGCCAAGCATCAATTGTAGCCAGAGTAACTAACATCTTATAAGATGTTAAGTCTCAATATGTCCAGCAGTTACTCTGGCTACAATATCCTTCAAACCGAAACACAACAGTGCAATACATCCTGCTGGTTGGCGAGATATATACACATTGCGGTGGGACCCACCCAGGTGGTCTCTCACATATGAAAGACCTACCACCAATAAAAAACTACTTATTCTAACGTCTTGAACTATACTGAGCGCAAACCGGAGACAAAAGAGAATAAAGATGAATATAATATAGATATATCATAATATAGATAATTTAGACAATTGATTTTTACACAAACATTTCCAATAGTGACCATTGGAACCCTCTTTCGTATTCCTATCCTTTTCCCTCCTGGTCTCATACCAATTAGATGGTCCGGCAACACATCTTTGATTCAAGCGTTTGGTTGATGGACGGCAGTGATCACTTACCATCAGGTGAACTGTTCTTCGATCAAATATTTACTATATACAGGGTCCGGAACAAAATCACACGCCAAAAGTGGCCGAGGCTGCTTATACATACATTTGTATTTCGAACTACGAGACGTAGCAAAAAGTCTTAAATTATAATCAACTTCAGGTAACAATAAACTTCATTCCTTTAAATTAAGATTTATTATGTTTTTGGACCATACTAAAATCAAATAAGACAACACGTATTTGTGCTCTTATTTCTCTTGCCGTTTTTTAGGCCTTTACTTATAATCTAGTGTATATGTTATGGGCCAAGTGATTAATGCGAGCAGTATTCATAATGCCCGAGCAGTATGAATATTGCCGAGCCATATTGGGCCAAGTGATTAATTACAATCTAAACTCACCTATTTATCACATAGCCCGGGCATTATGAATATGGCTACATGATGATCGGGCAATGTAATTAATAGGTGATTTTTTTACGTGGTGGGCTGCCGCATTCTTGCATCTGCGATAGACCCATAAATAAGATAGGTTGAATTGATCTGCTTATGTTTAGTTGTTTTTTAACGTCCGAAACATTATTTTCAAAAGAAAATTTGTGTACCCACTTTATGGATCAGTTAGGTCGACTGTGCCCCAAAACCGACTCGGGACTCCCCGACTTCACGTAGTCTTTTGGCTACCGACCCTAGAGTGTATATAAAAAGCCGAAGGCGCGGAGGGAGAGCAGCCCCCGCCCGCTGTAACGAAGGATCACCTCCGCAGCTTCGCCTTGCTGGTCGCCTCCGGTGACCAGCCTCAGCCGCTGCGGCTCGCACGGATGCCTATCTTTTGTTACGCAAGGGCGAAGGGGCTGAACTTCCCGTAGCGCCGGTGACGATGCAGAAGCTAATTTGTATTGACAACAAGTGGTACCAGGGGAGGTGCGACACTCCCCCTCCACCTCCACTCCTCCCAACCCACCCCCTCATGCTGCCCTATTCTAAATTCTACTACTTCGGCTCATTGTTTTGATTTTGATTCGCTTTACATCACTCTGCTCAATAGGCACTTGGCATTATTCATAATGCCCGGGCAATGTGATAAATTGATTGGTTATAATCACATTGCCCGCTCTTATTGGGCATTATTCATATTGCCCGGGCATTATAAATAATGCCCGATTAATTACTTGGCCCATAACATATATATTATATTTGATCGAAGCTGTTCCTACAGTCACTAGATAACTATTATTTTAAGAATAATAATTGTCAACACCAACAATACCTCAGGCCTTGTATTTGGAAAAGAAGCGATATTAGACACAAAATATGTTACGTCAAGTTAATTTTCTGTGAAGCAATGCTATCATTCTTGTAGAATCGAAATGTTTCAGTTAAAAGTTAAGACTACGGATTGGCTCTACCATTTATTTTATTTCATAGCATTATGTTTTCAACCTGTATTATAAGAAAACGTTTTGTGAAATTTAGATTATAATTAGTTTTTACGTAGTGCTTAATATTCTTGTAATTAAAAATTAACTTAGTACAGTGCTACAATATATTCTACTACCTATTGTCCAATCATTATACGAGAGTTTTAAACTTTCAACAATCCACAATGCTGATTTAATACGGGTTTTTATAAAGATTAAGCTAACGAAACTTATACTGTAGGTCAAATTGCCGCATAAATTCGAATGTTTGTGTGATCTCCAAATATTTGTTTTGGGTCTGGGCCCTGGGTCACAGGATACTAACAGAAGTCAAGCTTGTGTATGTACTTCACTTTTGTTGCCACACTCACACTACGCTCGGCGTTCGCGCCAAGGGTTGTTAACTCTGGCTTATGCGAAAACACGTATCGTGTTAATAGCACTCATATCGTTTGATTGAATTTTTAAATAAAATATATGAAACACAATAATACAATAAATATTTTTTTATTTTATTTATGAACTCGCTGAGAATGTGTATGTCATTATTCTAACTATTTTTTTTATTGTTTTGGATAATATAATATGTTATTTTAAATCAAATTTATATGTAATTATATAACCTGGTGCTTTATATACAAGTGTAATAACTTTTATTCATTTGCTCCATCTTTGCACAAAACATCTCACTATTTGCGTGCCCGAAGCGGGTGACACTCGCGCTCCCAGTGGTTTCGACTGGTTTGAAATATCGTGTCGGTGAACGCTGTCTATGTGTGTGTTGATTTAGCGCGCTTTGTATGGAGCTTGATTTCTGTTAGTTTAGTATTCTGTGCCTGGGTGTTGCGAGTCAGAAATATCCCTCACAGTTTCTGATACCCATGACACAAGACATATCTTATGTTATATCGTGATTATAAGTGTGACTGTTGGATGTATTTATTTATTAAAATAAATACATCCAACAGTTATCCAAATGTTCTAATCCTATCGCTATTTGTGAATGATTGGTGTGATTTCCTAAGTCGGTAAGAAGAAATTGAAAGAAATTTTTAATATTATTTTAATTTCTGTTATTGTATTTTTTTCTGGTGTAGAATAAAGTTTATAAATAAATAAATAAATAAAATAAAATTGGGCAGAGGAAAGATAAATAAAATATCTTTGCTAATAATTATAAGCTTTAGTAATAAGTATGTTATGATAAGGTTTAAATCTCCATACACAGAGTGGCGAGGCTTACATATACTGATATAATATAGAGTGATATACTTATAATCTTACGTGAGTAACTACGACCAGGCGTCATGACTCAAATAATGAGTAATGTAGATTAAATACCTTCTACTTAAAAACCGAGTTAAACTATACAACATATAGTGGATAAAGAAGGTAAAAAAACCTTGTAGAAACGTAAGACGGCAAAACAAACACGACTAGAGACCTGCGCGTCGTAACTCGTAACGCCAAGACGCGCCACAACCTTGTATGACTTAATTCATTTCTCGCGTTGATAATGAAAAACTTATCGTGCCTTATCAGTAACACATTTTCATCGGTCTGCTAAATGATATGTAAATAATGATTCACGCGCAGATAAAAAAACGGTTATAAAAAAACGCGGCAAAATTCCACGCGACATAAACTCTACTGTGCAAAATTTTAATTTTGAAAATGGAACTCACCTCTGGCCGGTTGTATCCGCAAACAACGATAACTGTGTGTGTACGTCACTGTTTTGTTCGACGGACGTCCGCACGCGAGGACGTCTGCGCGCCAACTGAATGTGCGCACCGCGATGTTAGGCGGCGCTTGCGCACCGGCGCACGAGCAACGCCTCCACGCACACACGCGAAACGCGACGAAACCTTCATGAAAATGCAGCGTGCTCGACGAATTACGGTGCGGTGTTAAAGTTCAATGTATACTGAGTATTTTTTTTTTGTTTCATTTTTAATTTTTTTTTGTGGCAAAGTTAACAGTTACGGTGCGACGTTTTTTAGAAGTTCAATGTATGTGTATTTTTTAAACTTATTATTTTAGAATAGGTATATGACTAACTAAAGGAACGTAAGTATTGAGTAGAGGAAATGTGAATGATTTGCTAACTTTTAAGGAGTTCATAAAAAGTCCTTTAGGTTTATCAAGGCCTTATAACTTAGTTGAATGGAAGCGACTGCATGGTTAAATTTCTAAGTTCGACGTCATGGTACAACATACATCTGACTATTCAAAAAAAAATGCCAGTAACTTGCATTTATTAAAAAACAAACAAAAGAATTTTAATAAAGATTTTCAACTCCTAAAACCATTTCAAAATTTTATTATTAGACATAAATTTAATCGACAAGACGTACATTTAAATTCATGAATGAATTTCCTTTATCACTTCACCACGGGTCAAAGTTCTAATCTTTTGTTCAAGATCGTTATCTTTTCACCCGTATTATACTATGCGGGGGTGAGGTGACGCAACGTACAGAAAGGGTCAAATGGGATATAACGAGTGATTGTGAGGGACAACAAATTCCAAGTTGAAATTACAAAAAAACATACTTTAATATCTTCAACAAAAAATATACCGGGTATCTCAAGACTGCTACCGAAAACGAAGCCGGGTGGTAGTTTTAGTGGCTACAAACACAATGCAATTAAACATTTCGCCTAGAAACGCGACAATTTTTTTTTTTATTATTTTTTAAATATCGTCATTTTTGGGTGGTAAATCCATAGTTTTTGCTAAAATAATAATTTAAACTCTTTTATACCTTAGAGTATTTATAAATAAAAGGGTATATACTATTATTTTAGGAAAAAATGTATTTACCACCCAAATATGGCCATAGGAAAAAAATAACAAAAAAAAAATTGTCGCTTTTTTTTGCAACTTTTTTTGTTGCATTGTGTCTGAAGTCGCTTTAACTACCACCCGGCTTCGTTTTCGGTAGCAGTCTTGATATACCCTGTATATTAAAGCTTACCAATAAAATTTCCCTCTGAAAATTCCGATGACAAATCAGCATTAATTCTGAGAAGGCATCCAATTGGCACGTTTGCGAATTATTTTACAATATGTTCATTACGTCTTTCTTTTTAAATTTCTTTATATTTGTTACTGTTTCCTTTTGTTTGTGCCTTTTATTCTTCTTTGGTACTTGTACTGTACGTAATGTATTGTAATACGGATAAATATTAACTCAATGGTTATAATCGTGTCAAGTAAAAATACTTTCTTTATTCTTTTTTCTTATAATATTTTAGTTTAATAATTAAAACGAGACATTAATAAATATCACATACTCACTTTCTTCGTACAGAACTTTAAGAAATATCCCAACCACAATGTTGACTACAACATTTCACATGTTTCCCATTGCAACACTTTAACACATAGTATAAATGTCTATTTCTCCCACCGCAATGTCTATTTCTCCCGTGAAACAACACTGCGTTAATGCACTGTTGTGTTTCGGATTGAAGGACATTGTAGCCAGTGGAACTACTGGACATATTGAGGCTTAATATCTTATGTCTCAGGATGACGAGCGCAGAGGAATGTTGCTACTGTTTATGAGCGGTCGTATCGCTTACCATCAGGCGAACGGCTTGCTCGTTTCGTCATTCATAGCAATAAAAAAAAAATAGTATAAATATCGCAGTAGAAATTAAAGCATAAAGAATAACACATGCACTACGTTTACTATTAGAATTACATCTCATACACATAGACTTACATACATAAATATGTATATATTACATACAATATGTATGACCGTAATTATCTGCACACAAGCAAGAAAACTATAAATAAGTTATGCATATTGCGGAAAAGAGATAGACTTAGGTATTGTTATTTTTAAAATTATGTGTTGTTGGAATATATTGTCATCAGTAATTTTATGAAATGTCTATTTATTTATGAGCATACGTTTAATTCTCATGTATATCCTTATTTTGGGATGAGTATTCAGTGTATAAAAAGTGGCACTAATGGTATATCTGCCTACATATTAGGAAACGCAAGCATGTTTTTTTTTAGTATGAACACAGCAACTCGACCAAAAATGAAACTATAACCAGTATATGAGACAACACCTTTAAAATAGCTGGACAAATACAACCCCCCCCCCCCCCTCCCGTTTAACTGATAGCCGTATAAATTAAGAAACATTTGGAAAGTCACCGAGACGATGAGCAATGCGACCAAAATGGGGACACATTGTTTTGGATATTTGTTCAAGTGTACGTTGTACGCACATACACAGGTCACAGCACATGCCGACAAAATGTATTTTTGAAGGCTTTTTAAAATATTCATACCCTTCTCTATATTCTTTTTTGTTTTTATTAGGCATGGTAAAGTGGTTGCCAACTAATGGTAAAGATACAGAATCATATCCCGCCATGAAAAAATAATATGCTGGTCTTACCCCTTGTTTTAAATAGTACGAAGGCTGGCAATTGGCATATTTAAAAATCACAAATTTTAACAGTAATTCATTGACTTTTGTGATCAGTAAAGACATCCCACGAGGCAGGCGACCGGCCCATGCTATTTCACCTTGGCATAAATATTTAAAAAAATACAGCAAAAAACATAATATCCTTCCCAAAATGAATTCAATCGATGCACATTCAAACACTATGGTTCGATAAAAAACAGGATGTTACCCGATTAGCATTAGGTGCAATCAAATCGCATAGACAATTACACACGCTCATTTGACCTTTGACAACCGCTTCCCCTTGTGTGGAAAACGAGGTTTCATTTGCCTATAATCAAAAAACAAATGGGAATATTAAACAGCAAGGCTGTATGATAACCCTTCCTTTTCTTGTATTACAAATCTATGTTATAATGGCCGAAAAGTTTAAAGTTTTGAGATAGATTTGGTTAATCGTATTTGCAGTTTAGAAAACATTATTTGAGCAGCTTTGGCCGTAAATTTATTTGAATAATAATTTTCTTGTTATTTTAGCAATATATTCGGGCGTGTATTTTAGAACAAGAACAAGTATCGGGCCCAACAGAATGTTTTGGGCTAGCTAAAAATAATTTAATAATGAATCGATTTTTTTTTCCGGTTGACTCGTCTCGTGTTTTACTAGCGAGCACGTCATATTAATATAGTATCGGGATCGCTACATACAAGTTTCTTTGGAGCTATACACATCCGTCATATATCTTTTTCGTTCTCGTAACTTTTGCAAAATTCTTTAAATATACCCTAGAGCTGTCATCATAAACATGACAGCCTCCGTGGCGCAGTTGGTTAGACGCCGCCTGTGAAACGAGAGGCCGCGGGTTCGATCCCCGCACTGAGAGAAATGTTTGTGCAGACAACAAATATTTCTTCCGGGTCTGGGTGTTTGTGAGACCGAAAAGTCTCTCGTAGTTCCTGATACCCACGACACAAGACTCGATCTTAGTGTGGGGTCAGGACTATGTATGTGACTGTTGGGTGTTATTTATTATTTATTTATTTATCATAAAGAAAATCAATGCGCACTATGCATGTAACAACCAGGGGGATTTTTCTGTAATCTAAAACGAAAATCGAATATTCGGACTTCGACGTCCGATGTAAGTCATAAGTTTTTGAAAAAATAAAATACTATTCTCGACGGCAATTGCCATTCACTCCGAACTTAGTCTATGGTTATGACGCACGATAGAGGATACAAACATTTTTTGGAGTGTCTAGGCAGATTTGTGCAGATTTCAACTTTCGAATCTTCAAATTTCGTTTCGGATCGTTGAGTAACCCAGGACCACAGTAAAGCGAGAGAGAAGATAATGTGACTGGGCAAGAGAGACACAGATATAGCGGTACGGTACCACTCTTTTTCTATTCATATTTTGTTAACACTTAACAGTGTCTCGTCTATCTCAATGACCTTAAACAACTTATCTATCCACTTGTACCTTTTAAATAACGTGCTGCCTAGATACAGTATCGATCGATGGGAATTGATTGTCTCTCTCTATTTAATACAAATAAGCTAGCATGTGTATCAGCGTATATACATCCCACTGCAGTGCCGAGACAGTGCAGTGCAAGTGAAACTTGCGTAGATAAGTGCAAGTTTTTATTTAAATGGAGTTTGAGTATTCGGGCGTGAGTGTCCTACATTTCGAATTCACCAATGTCTATTTATAATTTTGTCAACTATAAATATAAATGCATCTTACTTCGGTGGATACCTGGATCTCTAACTGGATTGCCCCTACCTTGAGTTTTGTGCAATAATAAAAAAATCACATACCTGAATCACCAACGGGCCGGGATGCCAAACAAAGCGTCCAATTCGTTATCACTCAGCTTATATACGGAGGCTTATCAACCACCCTCTCTCGCGCGGATCAATAGTTTTATCACATTATCACCGGCAGCTAGCCAATGCGATTCTCATTAGACATGTATTTTACCCTACATTTTTTTATTGCAATGAATGGCGAGACGACCATGCCGTTCGCCTGATGGTAAGCGATACGACCGCTCATGAACAGTAGCAAAACCAAACAACACCTTAAATTACAAATCCACTGCGTTCGCCATCCTGAGACATAAGACGTAAAGTCTCATTATGTCCAGTAGTTACTCTGGCTACAATGTCCTTCAATCCGAAACACAACAGTGCATTTAAACTGCTGTTTGGCGGGAGAAATAGAAATTGCGGTGGTACCCACCCAGACGGCTTCTCACATATGAGAGACCTACCACCAGTAAGTTTCTACATTGTCACATCAGTATGTATTACAGTATGTACAGTCCATATACGTCCCACTGCAGGGCACGGGCCTCCTCTACAATCGACAGTACGATTGGTTAGGCCATATAGTCCACCACGCTGGCCTAGTGCGGGTTGGCGGACTTGCAGGTTTCTTCACGATGTTTTCCTTCACCGTTTTAGTGCGTTCAAAACACACATGACTCCAAAACATCAGTGAGCCTTGGGATTCGTACCCGCGACAACCGTGAACATGTTGGCAGTCGTGACTAGTCCTTTAACAACAGGCCATCACATCACGCATTTAAGTATCAAATCGTTTATTTAGGAAATAAAAATAGTAGGTATAGTACTGGTCGTAGGTCTCTCATATGTGAGAGGCCATCTGGGTAAATGCACTGCGTAAATGCACTGTTGTGTTTCGGATGGAAGGACATTGTAGCCAGAGTAACTACTGGACATATTGAGACGTCTTATGTCTCAGGGTGGCGAGCGCAGTGGAATGTTGCTACTGTTTATGAGCGGTCGTACCGCTTACCATCTGGCGAACGGCTTGCTCGTCTCGCCATTCATTGCAATAAAAAAAAAACCAACGTTCAGGTCTCGGGTTTGAATCTCAGCTCGGAAAAAATTATATTGGTTTTTTCTACTAATTATCAGCCCAGAGTCAGGAATTTGTGCCCGATATGGCGATAGGCTCGCCCCGTATCACATAGTGGGACGGAATACACAAGGCGAAACGTGGGAATGTGTCAGGTAGTACACCTAAAAAATTTCATATCGTGCGTAGTAACCATATACTAAGTTCGGAGTGATTGATAAGTGTCATAGAGAATAGTATTGATTTTTACAAGTGGAAAACTTCTATCTTATTTCGAATGTTCGAAGTAGTATCGGAGAATAGAGTAACCGAATAGAGTAGTTCCGCCTTACCCTACGGCAATTCTTAAAGAGGAAGATAGACCTAGGGATTTTAAATTAAAATTTTATTAATTTTAAGCAAATAAGCTAGCATCTAAGAACATCCCAATATCTTTCCGAATAGTTTCGCAAATTTCTTTCAACCAACAATATCCACTATCCAGACAACGCGGCTGTTTTCCGTAATTAAATAAAATATTTATTCCCCTGTATCGAATAGCCCAAAACTACTGATTGCTATACTTAAATCGTTAAAAGATCCATTCATGTAAAATACAAATCTATTATTCCTTATAAATAGGTGCTATACCGGGAATCCTTGTAAAAAACACGTCACAAACGCTTAATTTATCTACGTGAACCTTAGCTTTGCGATACGATCGCTTGAAGCGTATTCAAATCGTGTTAGTTGTTATATTGCATTAATATTTACGCTTCCTGTGGCCCCGTCGCCGTTTATAGACATCAGGGATTTTGGGGGTAGGTAGAGTTTTAATCTCATTGAGCTAATCACTACATAGTATAAAACAAAATCGCTTTCTCTGTCCCTATGTCCCTTTGTATGCTTAAATCTTTAAAACTACGCAACGGATCTTGATGCGGTTTTTTTAATAGATAGAGTGATTTAAGAGGAAGGTTTATGTATATAATACGTGCATATTATTGTAGAGAAATCTATATGCACCCGGGCGAAGCTGGGCCTGGCCGCTAGTAGTCTATAAGAGTAAAAGTTAGAAACTATTCCGTTGTCCACCACTGCAACTTTTGTATGCCAGAATCAACAGCACTCATATTATTCTCACCAAGCGTCGAAGCTTGTTGAGCCTTTTAAGATCACTATTCTATCTCTAAATACCAATAAAATCAATTCCAAAAAAGGATAAAAAGTACAATTATCATTTCATTACAAGCTAAACAAAATTTACAGAACATAAAGGAGTCATACCCCCAATTTCGGTGAATTATTAAGACTCTTTTATTCAACCAAATATTTTTTTATTTGTCGCTATTCGCTACAATTATACGGCCCTGCATAATGGCCTACCTTAAGCCATCCAGGGTAGATCTATGAGCCAGGATGGCAGGATTATTCTAAATACTGTAGGTAACAGCCTCCGTGGCGCAGTTGGTTAGACGGCAACTGTGAAGCGAGAGACCGCGGGTTCGATCCCCGCACCGAAACAAATATTTGTGTGAGCCACAGCTATTTGTTTCAGGTCTGGGTGTTTGTGAGACCGAAGTCTCTCGTAGTTCCTGATACCCACGACACAAGACTCGAACTTAATGTGCGGTCAGGACTATGTATGTGACTGTTGGGTGTATTCTTTTATAGTGCTTTGAGGGTACAATAAATATATGTTTTTCAGAACTCACCTCTGATTGCAACGAAGCCCTCAACTCATCTGTTAGCTTTTGTAGAGATGCGATCTGAAAGCATAAATATATAATGTGAATAATATTATTTGTTATCGACAACCACTACTCTAACTGCTAATTATTAGAATATGGTCAAAGCAGTTTATAAAATACTAGCTTTTTCTCGCGGCTTCGCTCGCGTTAAGAAGTATTAGTATTAATTAGGTATAGTTTTTGCGGCTTTACTTTTGTTTAGCGTGTGTAATAAAATCGGGCCTACAAAACTTCTTTGTACACAACATTCTTAATTAATCTGTCATTAGGTGCTAAAACTATTAAGCTATTGGGTGAACTTACTCGTGAGCAAGCAACTTAAAACTGAAATGCTAAATTGAATTTATCAAAATCCAAGTTAAGCGAACGTCTTCATCATAATAGCTCCAATCTTCAATTTCAGTTAAATCAGTCGAAAATCTAAGAAGATTTATACAAACTTTCATCCCCTATTTTATCTCCTTAGGGGTGGAATTTATCAAAATCCTTTCTTAGGAAATGCCTACGTCATAACATCTACATGCATGCCAAATTTCAGCCCGATCCGCCCAGTGGTTCGGACTGTGCGTTGATTATTTAGATATATTCCTCTATCTTCCACAGGAGGTCGACTGCTAAACATAGGCCTCCCGCAAGGATTCTTAAGGATGCAGGAAGTCGCTGGATACAGACCACTTCCAACAAGTCAATGTGGAGATCCTTTGGGGGGCCTTTATTCATAAAATATCTACTGATCAGATAATCATGATTTAAACAGCGATACCATGGGCGTAGCTAGCCATGGGCTCAGGGTGAGGCAGCAGCCTAAAATAATATATAACTAGCAAACTATACCCACGGTCTTGTCCCAATTATTTTTTTCATACACCTCCAAATTGTCTTCAATTCGCAAGAAAAATTAACAAGAAAGAACGAAAGAAAAACGATTTATTATGGTTCATATAAAAAACAACATAATAATAAATAAAAATCAAAAATGGCTGACCGATAGGTGTCAACTCAGTTCAATATTATGATCTACAAACCACTTCACAGCGATGATTTTATTACGCTGAAACCTTAAGTGACATACAGTACCTAACCAAGCAGTGGGTCTGTTCCCCCGTCCTAGCTCCGTGCCAAGCCCCCAACACCTTAAGTTCTAAGTCCACGCCGCTATGACCTATTGGCAGCACGCATATAAATCAGCGCATTTGAATAACAAAACTCGACTCTGCTATTGGTTCGTATATTTTTCAAAATAACGCCGATGACGCGTAGAATTGCGATATGCTTCTTGTTGGAAAACAAACAAAAGCCGACCCGGGATTTGAACCCGAGACCTGAGCGTTGTATGGAGACTCTCCCACCTTTACACCCACCTCTATATCTATAACTGCTGTAAGCTATGATCAACAGTTTCAGTAATAAGTCAATACCTATACAAAACATGAGCGTTGCACTAATCGTAATGGCTTTTAATTACTGTATCTTTATATGGGTCCAACAATATTAAATACTAGCTGTGCCCGCGACTTCGTCTGCGTGGAATTTAATAAAACAGTTAATTAGTTTATTTAGTTTCTTTTTTCGGTTTTAGCATTATTATTTTAATTATCAACCTTTGTAAAGAAACCATACCGCGATCTAATTTTACGGTGGCGCCATCTCTTAGCGAGCGGTGGTAAACTCCTGTTACACATTTATTTTCAGTTTTTTGTATTAACTTTTTCTGAAATAAATGTAGCCCAAGTTACTCGTTATTATATCAGCTACCTGACAAAAAAGTCTCGTCAAAATCGGTCCAGCCATTTCAGAGATTAGCCGTAACAAACAGACAGACAGACAGACAAAAAATTTAAAATATCATTTTCGGCACAGATAACGTGTATATAACGATGATTATTATTTTCACTTTTAAAACAGACACTTCAATTTTATTTATACTGGGTATATCAAGACTGCTACCGAAAACGAAGTCGGGTGGTAGTTTTAGTGGCTACAAACACAATGCAATTAAAAATTTTGCAGAGAAACACGACAATTATTTTTAATGATTTTTTAAATATCATCATTTTTGGGTGATAAATCCATAGTTTATGCTATAATAATAATATAACTCTTTTATCACTTAGAGTATTTTTAAATAAAAGGGTACACACTATTATTTTAGGACAAAATGGAATTACCACCCAAATAAGACCAAAGAAAAATAAATACAAAAACTTTTTTTTGCAACATTTTCTATTGCATTGTGTCTGAACTCGCTTAAACTACCACCCGGCTTCGTTTTCGGTAGCAGTCTTGATATACCCTGTATGTATAGATGTATAGATGAATGCCCACTGCCGATCAGAGGATCCTGCACACAGTGCCACTCAAAAGAATTAAAAAAAACACCTAAACAAAAAAAAGGTCAAAAACATGCCACTACCTCTGTCATAGAGGTACAAGATTCAAATCAGCGCATCCAAATAAGATGTAAATCAGGGTCGTATTAATTCATAATGTAAAATCGGCGAGGGCATTCACATTCAATCGGTAAGCTTTGTTCCTGTCACACAAAAAAACGTAACTGCTGACTTTTAAAACGCCATCATAAATTTCCTTGTGAATGGATTGGTGTATGTCAGAATGTGACAAGCAGGAATAACTATTTCCTAATTAATTGAGCTAGTAAAAAAATGATGGGCGAGATCTATCATGTTCTGGGTTCGACATCTAAATCAGGCAATAAACTTGTGTGAATTTTTCAGTTTCACCTATTCACCCTTGGGAATCCAAGCGCGAAATATTTAAAATATAATTTATTTTATAGGCTTTATGATATTTTTTTCTCTAGGTACATGTAAAGACTAATAACCAATACAAACGCTGGTTCGAGTTGGTGCTGCTTTCTAATTAAACCACCATGATGCGACAGCTTTACAACGTATTGCGTTTTATTCGGTGATTAAGAAGCTATAAAGCTCCTTTCCGCATTACATATTTTTCCTTCTCTGTCTCTTTCAATTTTGAGATGATAACAACGCAGTCAGTGATTGAGATTGTCGGGTGCCCCATACTTCTTTCTTGTTACTCTTCTTTTCCCAGCATTTCTACATCCCGATTTGATGGGCTGGCGACACATCTATAAATCAAGCGTCGTAAATGTTCATGGGCAGCAGTGAGAACTTACCATTAGGTACATTGCTCGTTAGCCGGGGCAATTGTAATTTAAATATTGTTGATACTCATGGGCCGTTATAATTATTTACCATGAAGTAAACCATAACACAAAGTTGATAGTCAATCACCAGGCACTTTAATGGTGAACGAAAACATCGTGAGGAAACCTGCATACTATAGCTATTTGTAATCATTTCTATGGTATGTAAAAGTCACTAACCCGTACTAAGCCCACCTGGTAGATTATATGGCCTATCCTCTCTTAATCGTACCCTCGATTGTAGAGAAAGCTCGTGCCCAGCCGTATATGGGCTGGTACAGTACAGTGCAAACTACAACACAAGGTAAATAATTCAGCGTGAATTGTCCACTCTGGCACACCACATCCAATCATTCACAAGAGATACATCATTGAAAACACAAGAAGACGCCATATCCCCTGACCGTTACGCAAAAACACAACATGAACCCGTAAGCTGAACTATTAACATAGAATCTGGGACACGCTGCGCCATTACAATCGCAAATCTCTCGGCCGGCCATTGACAAATATCCTGTATACAAGATGTGGAGATGAATTGATTTTTTCCATTCTTGTATTTTTTAATCAGTTTTTTTTGGACTTCAACTGTTAGGTTGCCTCTACGAAGCCTTACCTTAAGTACCACATAGGCTTTAGTGTAATGAGGTTCTGGTTTCGAACTAAGAGTCATATTGTATAGTTTTAGGGTTCGAAAATATAATATTTATATGAGTTATGCGGAACAGGGTTTTGTTGACAGGATCACTAGACTGTACGTGAAATTATAAGATCAGAAAAAAATCATGGGGAGACCTGCCACATCATAGCGATTTTTAAGAATTTATCTGATAAGTCTCATCTCGTCACTCATTAGAATAAAAAATAAAAAACGTAGAGTTGCCAATCCGTACTAGGCCAGCTTGATGCACTAACTAAACCCTCAATCGCACTCTCGATTGTAGAGGAGGCCCATGCCCTGCAGTGGGACGTATATGGGTTGATACTTTTTACTTTTTGATGGACTACTTGGCCCAAGCACTCTCAATTGTATTCTCGATTATAGATGAGGCCCCTGACCTGCAGTCGAATGGTTGATACTTTTTGCTCTTTGGTGGATTACATGCCCTAACAACTCTCAATCGTACTCTGGATTTTAGATACGTGCCTTGCAGTGTATATGGGCTGATACTTTTTACTTTTTGGTGGACTACTTGGCCTATGTACTCTTAATCGTAGTCTTGATGTTAGAGGAGGCCCGTGCCCTGCAGTAGGACCTATATGGGTTAATACTTTTTGTTTTTAAGTTGACTATATGATTTAACCACTCTCAATCATACTCTCGATTGTAGATACGTTCCCTGCAGTGTATATGGACCGATACTTTTTGCTTTTAAAGTGTGCAGCGTCGAGGCAGGTCTCGGCCGAAAGCTGTTCGTTATCAGCACTATCGGTGTGCAAACAGCGATACCGTGCTATCTACCCTACGCACCAACGGGCATTTGGGGTCGCGTACCGGTGTTCGTGAAGGCTATGAAAAGAGCGGTGAATAGTACTTACCATTGAGACATATTACTACATATAGAGAAGCTATCCCATACGAATATCTTGTTAGATTTTGGTAAAAGTTGTAAATAAATCGCTGCAGTGTAGAACAAATATTAGTCGTTTAACCAAACAGTATAACCATGCAGCGCTAGACCGCTTTCAGGGTGTAGTTTTCTCGAGAGCAAAAGGTCCAAGAGCGCCGTGCATTTTATGACGCTTACGCGTTTTTGGCTGATTCGTGTGCGGTACATGCACCGATTTTTCATCACACGATTTTTCACAAAGAATTTCTTATCTAGTTTTACTGGTGGTAGGTCTCTCAGATGTGAGAGGTTGTCTGGGTGGGTACTACCGCAATGTCTATTTCTCCCGTAAAAAGCAGTTTAAATGCACTGTTGTGTTTAGGATTGAATGACATTGTAGCCAGAGTAACTACTGGACATATTAAGACTGAACATGGATGGATGGACATGAACATGAATGGCGAGACAAGCATGTCATAAATAGTAGCAAAGCAAACAACACCTTGAGTTGCAAAGCAATGCTTGGCATTGCCCATCGTGACAGATTATATGGCCGTACTGTCGATTGTAGAGGAGGCCTGTGCCCTGCAGTAGGGCGTATATGGGCCGATAATATCACCGAATACTTAATATGAACCCAAAACTTCGCATACCAAGGGAGAGAGAGATAACTATCTGTATGTTATCTTTCTGGCTACTACTTACCACGATTTGCGTTGTAGACATTTTGCCGAAATTGTAATTCAAAAAAGTAAAATGACGTCACATTTCTGAGATCTCAATGTGTTTTTACTTAGTCAATAAGAATCTAAAACTATTCTAGAAAGTATACCAGCTGATTTAGTGGCCCTACAATTCATAGTTTACAGAAGGGACTAACTAATATCATCTATCTCTTTTACACCTATGCGTAAAGAGGGAGATGGCAGATAATGCAGTTATCAACGATATATCGATGCATATTACCCTTATGTTTTTTTTTTCAGTATAAACAGCGAAATATATTATTAGTTTTTACACGTGCCTTTGATAGAGTGATTAATAATTTATGAGGGCTTGAAAAAGGGTTACAGTAATGAACATTTATAAATAGAATAAACAATCATACAAATGAATGATATTCACGGGTCGAATAATTAACAGATTTACTGACTTTGGGCTGAGTTAGGCAAGGATCCATATGCAATATTTTTTATTTTTATTTCTTCGTTCATGATTGACAACAGCGTGGCTCTACTACTTCCAAAATAAATCACCAGACTTATACGAGAAATAAAGGCTGTTATACTCGAAAATCGAATTCGAGATCAAAAATGTAAACAAACAAATGTCATTGTAAAAGTGACATTTCAGGGTTATGAAACATTTTCTCAAAAACATATTGGGTATAATTTGATTAGTGAATAGATTCAAATGTTGCGAGTACTATGTTTTATTTATTTATATTTATTTTTGAATTTTGAATGTTTTATTATGCCTTTCGACGTGACCCTTGACTTGGGCCCAATCAAATTTTAATGGGTTTTACTCACAGTGATTTTCAAAGACCATAGTGCGTTCGGCTAGGAACACGAGCGCCAGAAATCTTAGGAACAAAATAGAACAATAACTCAACAGAAAACGTGAAACCAGCTTCGCGGCGTTTTAACTTTATCACATGATGCACATTCATCAAGTTAAGCAACTAAATGAACTGAAGGGAGGTGTCGCGGGCGTCAAAGCGACGTATTTGTAGTTAAGGAGACGAAATTTAAAAAAAGTTTTATTTCAGTGGCCTAAGGTTACGAATTTCTGCATAATACCTGTAGCATAAAATATTTTCGTACCATTTTTTTCACATACTTAGAAAAGAAGTTGAAATTGTAGTTTATGTAAATATTATACCAAATATTTTTTATTTGGCTTTGTTTTATACTTATTTAACGAATGAGAATAATTCCAACCTGTTTTTTTAACGGTTGTGAACAAACTACCATGACAAATTATTTTATTGTAGTGGCAACACTTTTGTTTACATTTTTGATCTCGGATTCCATTTCCGAGTATAGGGAAATGCAGGAGTGTGGGAATCTGATAATTATATACTTCACCTATTGTAAAAGACGGTTGATAGGGGTAATGATAGACGCGGACGCGAGAGTCTGACAGCCAGCGCGATAACAGCAGCGGCTTGCTGGATCTGCTTGCTTCATAGGCACAAGCTAACTGAGGCCCTCAATCAAAGCTAATGGGGTAGCCTCTTCATTTAAGGCCGATATGTCTTGGAATCGCGCTACTCACCCACAATACACAAGGGCTTCCCTAATATGCTCGAATATTAACTTCAGAGGTTTTTTTTGGTAAGCTAGATTGACAGTGTCCGGGACCCATTCCGGTATGAGGATTTACAAGCAACTTATGGGCTGACGCCGCGAGATGGCCGAAAAGCCGTCGAGCCCGAATCACCTCTCTCACTCCCTGATCCCTCTCCACTACTAACACGATGAGCACCATGATTATTAGAAAATATAGCCCCGTCCGAACGTTAAGATGGTCTGAAATCGTATGTATCCCAAACTAAAATTTGAAGAATGTTGTAGCCAGAGTAACTACTGGACATATTAAGACTTAACACTTCGTCTCAGAATGCCGAGCGCAGTGGAACGCCAAGCATTAATTTGTAATTCCTGGTGCAAATTGGTTATGCTACTGTCCAGTGTCAACGAGTGGTCGTACCGCTTACCATCAGGCGAATATAAATATAACATGCTAGTCTCGCCATTCAGGGCAATATATATTTTTTTTTCAATTATTCTTCTCCTGACCAAAATTAGTACTTATTGACCATCAATACAATTCCAAATTGTAGTATTTAAACACACAACCTTTCGTTGAAGTGCCGGTGTTTTTTGCTGAGCCACAAAGGCATTGAATATAAGAACCAAAACAATAACTTCATAAGAAACTAAGTCTGACAAAGCATTGGTTTTACATACATAAATCAGGATACATACATTCAGAGTCAGGAATTTGCGTGCCATTTAGCAATAGGCTCCCTATATATCACATTATGTGATTGAATATTCAAGGTAAAATGTGGGTGTCCTGGTAACAACCAGAGTAGCCAGAGTAACTACTGGACATATTGAGGCTTAACATCTTATGTCTCAGGATGGCGAGCGCGGTAGAATGCCAAGGGTTACTTTGTAATTCAAGGCGTTGTTTGGTTTTACCGCTCATGAGCGCTCGTATCGCTTACCATCAGGTGAATGGAATGCTCGTCTCGCCATTCATTGCAATAACAAAAATAAAAAAAAAACGCCTCTGCTTACCCCTTCTGGGAAACAGGCATGAGTTTATGAATGTATGTACATTTTATTGTAAACAACTGGGTCTGGTTATCAATATGAATACTTATTTTTTTATACAATTTTATTCAAATAAAAAAATATATTTATTATTTATATTAAAAGAGATCAAACCTATAGTTTCAATGGAAATACAAATAATCATAATCAGCTAAGTTGAAAGTAATTACAATATTGTACAATAGATTTTAATCTGTGGCAGGCCAGTTAATAAATTTCAAGGTTGTTCTATTAATTGTTGCAATGACACAAATATTTTTATACTATTCGCAATGTTGCACATTTTATGCGTATTCTATTCTTTTACAGCCTGGTAAAATAAGAAGCTGCCTTTAATGTTAGTGTAAATTTGAAACAAAATGCATTGTAAGTAAATTTGTTCAGTAGCATTTAAGGCTTGTCATGACCACAGAAAATTAGTCTAGATTTTCTTTAAAAGGCCAGTAATGCATTGACAATATCACCCGTGATCATGATGACTACCTACCATCACATACCTCATAAACTCAAGGTTATATTATATTAGATTGTTGTATGTAGTATGTATTTAAATATTATGTATTATCTAAGTTAATATAAAAAAACAGTAATGTATCAAAATGATTAGCTTTTTAATTACTGCTATCAGTCCGACTCATGACCATGAAAGCTTTAAAGTAATCAAAACATATGTTAAAAAATTTGAAAATTAAACCATTTCCATGATAAAATGTTCAAATAATAATGTTAAGTATTTTAATGTACCTCTACCTATATCCATAGTTCCACACCCATGTCAACCCAGTACTGTGTTTTCATTTTATTGCTGTGAATGGAAAGGCGAGCATTCCATTTGCCTGATGGTAAGCAACACAACTGCTCATGAACAGTAACAAAACCAAACACCTTGAATTACAAAGCAATGCTTGGCCTTCCACTGCGCTCGCCATCCTAAGACATAAGATGTTAAGTCTCAATATGTCCAGTAGTTGTATGTATAGGCCTCCTCATTTGTATGCAATATTTTTCTGTCCTGTGCCAAGTCAATCTAATGTTTTCCTGCAACTCTCACTATTTCTTACTGTCTGACATATGGTTTGCCTCATAGCACATTGATTTTTTATATAATTCAGTGATATGCTTTAAAATCCATATTGCGATTCATTAAATTTCATGTAATCATTGTGAAAACATCATCCAAGCTTGTCTTAATAATCTACAATTAATTTTAAAGAATGTGTTAATACTCAAACACTTGGTACGTTTTTCTACTGTCTATACTTGCAGCACAAAAAAATATATGGTCCTGCATAGATATTGGCATATGCTAAATGTTCAGTTAGATGGCAGTGTGGCTATGAGATTAATATTTATTAACTGCAATTAACCATATTTTAAATTAATTAGACAGTTATCGGACATTTGTAACAACAAGGACAAACTGCTACATACCATATGCCACCGTAGTGAAAGCCATTTTTTTAAAATGATGTAAGAATCACAGAAACTATTTACATCAGCATGTAACAATACAATAAATCTTAGTCAATGATAACTGTTATCACTAATCACTAAATCAAACATTTATAGCAGAATAAAACCTCAAAGTCAAATTGTTCTAATGAGTGTCTTTTGGGCAATCAAATAGATGGACTAAATTGGTGCTACAAGGAAATTGGATGTAGGCTTAAAATAGGAGCATTGAGTCGTTACCTCGACGCATTGTTAGGCGCTTTATATATATGTACAATAGTATATTTACACAATACATGTTGAATCACAGAATACCTATTCAACTATCGTAATAACTGATATATATCTTTCCTATGACAACTTGATTGATAACTTATGTAATATCTAGGTATAAAGAGCATAAATATTCTCTCAAATGATGTAATTCCAATTTCATAAAAATCAAAATACATAACATAACCTAAAAAAACAGCTGTCAAATGAAAATAAATATTGACTTTTTCACTCACCTCGAGCTCTTGTTTACGGCATTTGTCTTCAAGTTCTGTCACTTTAGAGTCTGTTGTAGGAGTTTCCACCACATCATCACCCACAGGACCCTCAGAAAGGACCTCAGACGCGAAATTTGTTATTTGCCCTTTCAGGCTGCTTAAACTCTGATTTAAGTTCAACCACGACATAGTTATAGCGGTAAACTAGTGTCACATATCACTGCGATGGTGTAATGTTCAGAATATTGTGTAATAAAAGATGTAAACAATGCGAAAATAGCATTATTTGTGCTAATGACAGGACTTTGTCCAGTTGGCAAAACAAGTCGCCATATTTGATATTTGACGTTTATCATAAATGTTGCGTTCCGTGATCTCTCCATTCGATTAAAACATGGATTTAAATCACATTTAAATGGAATCATTTGGATTCAACTTCCATATAATATGATTCCAATATTTTAAATTAATAAATTAATCATATGAAAGTCGTGCTACAAAAGAATCATATCACTAGATTGTTACAAATAAGATTGCTTGAGACCAATGTTGCAAAAGATTGCCGTAGGAATAAAAAATAGCACAGTGATCCGAAACGAAACTCGAATATTCGGACTTCGACGCCTCTATACAAGATAAAAGTGTCCTCCTTCTAAAAATCAATACTATACTTTATGATACTAATCATTCACTGGTGATTCACTGTGAACTTAATCTCAGGTAACGAACTACAATAGAGGGTTTCAACATTTTGTAAAGTGTTTATTTATGCATATTCGCACAATTTTACGTACGAAGTTCGAATATTCGTCGTCGTGTTCGGCTTATAGATTAAACCCCAAACTAAGAAGTAAAGAAATATAAATAATTCGTATTCAGATCTCATTGGTGATTTATTGATCTACTTTACGCGCCCCAGCCCTGGCGAGCTCTTAGCGCTGCCATCAAGTTTATGTATTATGATCCGCTTTGATATCAACCACCACAGAGTACATTTTACATACTAAGATAGAGGCGTCCATCAACCACCGTTCATGATCATGAGTTGTACTTATATGGAAACAATTTATAAAATACATGGACGTAATATATTACGTCCATGTTAAAATAAAGAAGAAAATTATGTCAATGCGATGCTCCATTGCATCTATAATAGAGCGATACTGAAATTAGTCGTCACTCATAACGATTTTCGAAAAATGTAGTGTTCCCGTGGGGTGAGTAAGGAATTAAAAAATGTGTATTTGCTACTTTATTAGACTATGAGATCGTTTGGGATATAATATAGTCAAGGGCGGATCCAGAGGGGAGGTCATGCCCCACTGGGCAGGCCCCAGTGTGACAAAATTCAATATTTTGTTGATTAATAAAACGTGTGTGTTTGTGTGTTGACAAATCACGGCTATAACAAACTTTTAAAAGTCATTATTATGAATTGGAGTATTGAAATTGGACCAAGTGTTCTGACATGAACTAGTATATTATGACCCCTGGCGTAAAAGCTACAAATATAGCGCGAATGAAATTCGATTTATGAGTAGTTTAGAAGATAGGTAGGATATAATGGGACAGGACGATAAAATCAAGATAAAGGACTGCAGGCATGAGGCATAGTTAGTATGCGAAATATGAAAACGTGTACACCCAGGCTTAGTGGTCTATTCTTTGACACGGGCGAACCCGGGTCGGGCCGCTAATGTATAATGATTTCTTTTAACTTCCATTATATTCTCAGGTAATTTTATATCAAATTATGGTATTATACACAATTCCATTTATCGTTATTAAAATTGCATTATTTATTTTGTTTCTTTACACGCAGAATGGTGAAAATATGTCAAATTAGGTTATTCGACGCTACGCTTCCGCCATTTTTGTACTTGACGGTGTCATCGGAGTATACTTTTATTTTTGTCATTTGTGTCGAGAATACGTTAAAAATATAGAAATAACCACACTTAACTGCTCTAGGTGGTTGATTTAATATATATATCGTCATCGCTTGTCAATATTGTGTAAGAAATCATTAAGAAAATAGTAACCTATTCAAATGGCGGAGGATATTATCATTCCTGATTTTGGCGAAATTAATGCGAACAGGTATATCAAAACGTATTCAAAAATGGATAAAAACATGCTGAGGACTAAGGACACCGATAGAATCATAAATAGATTAATTAACCCAGTTGAAAAGAGGGAACCGTTGACTACGAAAAATGCTATGAAATTTTTATTAGAAGGATCTCTTAGAGAAAAAGTATGTCGATATTGTTTGAATGTGACGTCAGAGTTATCCGAATTGGATCAGATATTGCAGTTTGCCGGACAGGGGACACTGTATAAAGTTACCATAAGAGATATGGTGGCCAGTTTTCATCCTATAAAGGTAATGTTATTCTTGTATTGTTATAAAATAGCATTTCATTGGATTTATGTTATTATCATTCATAATTTTTACTAATAATATTCGTAAACCTATTATAGGCTTGTATGTTAAACCACAATGTTAATTAAATATATTAGCTTCATTTAATATATGTTTGAAATCTTTCCAGGTAGCTGATGATGATAATCATTATCCAAACAAAGTATGCAATAAGTGCCTGGACCGTACAATAAGTTCATATCTATTTACACAACAATGTGAACAGGCCGAGCGAGCCCTTCGTAACTGCTTTGATGACATGTATGAGAAAATAGAAAAGTTAGACCCCCTTGAAAGGCCAAAGAAACGAGGCAGGCACAAATTAAACCCGAATTACAACATTTTATTCACAGATCATGAAAAAGTTATACATTATGCTGAACCGCTCATGAATATTGTACACACAGCAACCGAATCATTGACGGTAGAAGGCTATATCAAGGAATTTGAATGTCCCAAATGCTGTCAAGTTCTACCCGATGTGGAATCTTTGCTTAACCATGAAAAAAGCCATCCGAAATCCATGTGGTATCACTGCCGGCTGTGTGGTAAATCATTTCCGAAACGTTACCAATGGAAGAAACACTCAAACACACATTTGGTGGACAAGCCTGTGAAACCCATTAACAATGGCTTCACTTGTAACCATTGTGGGAAAGTGAGCAAAGATTGCAATGAATATTTACGTCATATTGAAAAGCATAAGTTCAAAGTTGTGATGGAGCATTTGGTTGAGAAGAAGATGGATGATCTGTGCTCTGTGTGCTTGAACAAGAGTTCAAATATGACGGAATTGGACCAGATGGTCTGTTTGCACGGTGGTCATTCGGATATGGCTGGAGAGAGGAGTCTTTACAGTGTATTGGCATCCACCATACCTGATGTAAGTATTGTCATTCATTTTTCAAATACTAATCTACTAAAGCAATGTAAATTAAAAAGCAATGTAAATTAAAAGTACATATTTCATACAATTTAATGATACATCATCATCAGCCCGTTGCAGTCCACTGCTGGACATAGGCCTTTCCCAAGGTACACCACAGAGTCCGGTCTGTAGCTTTACGCATCCAGTTCTTGCCGGCCCTCTTCTGCAAGTCATCCCGCCATCTGGCCAGAGGACGTCCCACACTACGTTTGCCAAGACGCGGTCTCCACTCCAGAACACGCTTACTCCAGCGGTTATCCGTTCTGCGACATATGTGGCCAGCCCATTGCCACTTCAACCTACTAACTTTCAGAGCTATGTTGGTTACCTTGGTTCTCTGACGGATCACTTCGTTTTGCATTTTGTACTTTAGAGAGTCTCCGAGCATAGATCTTTCCATCGCACGTTGCAATTTAACTTGTGGATTAGCCCCACAGTCAGTGTCCACGTCTCGGCTCCGTACGTCATTACAGGGAGGACGCACTGGTTGAACACTTTACTCTATATACAATTTAATGATACAGCACTGTAATATTAACTATTATTTTGATTTGACAAATTAGTGATGGGTGGGATTGAATGTAAAATATTGCCTTATCAAATTAAAATTAAACTAGTCATCTAATCCTATTTACATTTGTAATATTGATTATATAACTATTTGCTTATGCAATGGCATATTAATATCTCAAAACCTCACATTGTAAATTATTGAAGAGATTATTTTTGGTGAATAATGTATTTTAACACTTAAAAATACCTCAATTTCTGCAGAGTTCACTTCACCACACTTTGAGGCTTATTAATAAACTTGAATGAACAATGGATTAAGTTTGGTCCAAAGCTTTAGAATTGACGAATTATTTTGTCCATTCTTTTTACTTTTAAAAACCATAGAACCACATGGACTGCCATAACAAGAGTGTTAGACCAAAGAACTTCTAAATCTTTGGGCTAGAGTTAATCCCTTGTTCATCCAAGTTTACTATTATGGTCCTTAGATTATATTTTACTTGTATGTTATTTATGTCTAATGATTACTCTCAGCTGCATATGACATCATCATATCATTTTCTAGCCAAAACTATATAAATATCAAGAGCTGCTTATACCACACAATGCAACGATTATCAAAATACGAAAGAAAGATAAAAATGCTGCTTTAATGAAACCAGCTTTCAATCTATCATATCCCATAATTTTATCAAGGGATAACTTTGATTCAGAAGATGTTATTATCTTTTTCTTCTCTTTACCATTAACGGCAGAATCTGTAAAAAAAATCGAAAAACCCAAAAAAGACATAGATATATCTGAATTACTTATTGAATCTCCTACTTTAGAAGACTGTAATATGGATAAGGATGAAATTCATAATGCAACAGAAATAATATTAAAGAAATCAGATATCTTACCTGAAGAAGACAAAATCACATTTACTTTTTCAAAACCCTTGCATGCTGATGTAATATTTGAAGAGGATATCAAAGTTGTGGAAGAAGAAGAAGTACAAGTTTCTGACTCAACTGAAGACACTATTATTGATGATACCAAAACTAAAACATGTCAGACATGCTGGATTTTCAATGAAAAACTTTGCGATGAATGTAAAGACCGGAAGAAAGATATTCCTACGAAATTTGAGATAGATGGATCGGAAAAACCATGTAATTATTGTTGGTTGTTCAAATATGTCGCTAAATGTGAATATTGCAAAAAACCTAATAAGGTAGATGTAATTGAAGATTCAAATACTGATGTAACTAAAATTAGTTCAAAAGAAACTGATTGTAAGGAGATAAATGAAGGAGACAAGCCATGGCAATGCTCTATTTGTTTGACAATGAATAATCCTTCTAACCAGTCATGCAATTGTTGTGAATTGATAAAATTAAATGACCCCTTAAAGGTTAAATTTGGTCAATACCCTACACCATTCAATAAAATGGATGATATACAACCAAATGAAATGGAAGAGAATAATAATACTAAAGAAAGTGTGAAACATGTTCAATTACCTGCCTGTTCAGAAAGTGTAGCAAATATTTTAAATGATGTTTCCCCACCAGCATTAGTTCAAGAAATGGATGTTGAATCACTGAATAGCAACATTCAAAATATTGAAAATCAATTATTACCTTACTATCAAAATATAGACCATTTTTCAGATATTAATTCTGTTACTGAAGAAATGGATGTTGAAGAAACCACAACCCAAAATATTACCCTACCCTCAATTTATCCAATGAATAGTGAATTTAAGCAAGTTATGCCATTCCAGTTTAATATTGGCAGTGTATCAATGGAAGGCCAAATGCGAAAATTTAAAAGAGCTGTCAGGAGATGGGGTAGAGCACACAAATAAATTAAAGCGTAATTAAAGTTTGTAGTTATAGATGTTGATACAGCTTTCGTGGTGCATTTGATTAAACGCCGGCTGTGAAGAGAGAGGCCGCGGGTTCGATTCCCACCTTGGATAAAATATTTGTATGGTCCACAGGTATATATTTCGGATTTGGTTGTTTCTGAGAGCGAAAATTCTTGTAGTTTCTGATACCCACGACACAAGACTTAGGAGTCATGATTATGTATGTAACTATTGGGTGTTTTAATTTATTTGATATTTTTTAGATTATTAATTTACATTGGCTAAGTAATCTTAATATGTTGTGTCAACATTTAATTTCAATGTAATTTTGCATTATGAATCTCGGAAATTACTGCATTAAATTCGTATTTATATAATTTATTTTTTATACCAAAAATGAGAAGTATTATCTACCATATTATGATCTTACAGGTGTGAATATTCAAATTACTCCATTGCTATTCCAAATATTTCCAAACTAATTCATAGACACATTTAAATAGTATTTTATATCTGATCTTTTGTCCCTTTCAAATGACTTTTGAATTAAGGTTGAGTAAGGAAAACAAAACATGCATTAACCTACATAGGTTTAGAACTGTGTAGTAGTGAGACATTTTAGTATGTCGCGAACTTTGTTAGATATTTCTCTTGGTAATTGATAGTTTATGTGAGTAGCAATGCTCTTGCTATTTAATATAATAGAGATTTTACAGTAGCAGTAGGAACCAAAAATATATACAATTATAAATTGATATACAGGGTAAATCCAGACTTCAACCAAAAACGGAGCCAGGTGGTAGTTTTAGTAACTATAGACACATTACAAGTAAAAATTTCTCAGTAAAACCCGATCATTTTTTTTGGGTTTTTAATTATCATCACGTTTGGGTGGTGAATCCATAGTTTTTTTTTTCGAATTTATTATTTAAACCCTTGAGTACCACAATCTCTGTAAAAATAAAGGGGTTTATACTATTTTTTTGGGATAAAATGTATTGACTAACCAAATATGACAATAGGAAAAGCAATTATAAAATATTCTATTATGCTTTTTTTTGTTACATTGTGTCTAAAGTCACTAAACTACTACTTTGCTGCCTTTTCGGTCGCACAATGGATATAGCCTGTAAGATACTGTAGTTATCTAGAAACATTCCCAATGTGTGTATATTTATCTAATAAATTTATAAGTATCATTCTTTAAAAAATTTATAACTAATATTTTCCGTCAAATCAACTTTGATCGTCAGAATATTTTTTCATGCTATACATAATTTAATGTTATATGTATAATGCCAATGTGATATTTATATCCTATAAAATAAATTTATATAAAAGATTTTATTGCATTTATCTGATCTGATAATGTATATTTAAATATTATGTTAATTACTGTAATAAAGATGTTTTGTGGTGAAAATATTTAGACTTAAGTATTAGTTTAGGGACAAACCATGTAATAATTTGATGTAGATTTTCAGTATGACTTTTAATAATACAAACAGTAATCTATTGTACGGCCATGATAACATCTTTCTAGATTTGCTAGAAATGAACATAACTTAAAAAAAAGTATATTATTTGTCCAAGAATGTAAAATTAATGAATATTTCATCAAATTAATCCAAAAATAGTTTACAGTGTCTATCTATGTGTTTGTATCCAACATTTTTTTTGTGTTATTGTAGAAAATATTGTTGCTTATTGTGATTGATGTCTGTGTATCCCATAAAATGTATGTTTCATGTCTAATATGTATAAGTTATTGAATAAATGCTTGAAAACTAACCATGTATAATTAACATGTTCTATTTTCATTTTTGTCTCACTAATACAATTCTTCATATTTCACTAATACAGCATTGAAATGGTTCGTATTAACATATATTTCAGTGCTTATTATATTGTGTTGATGATTTATTTATTTGTATTTTTTTCTTTTCAGATGAACCACCTTTACAATTACACTGGAACAAAAATATGCGAAAAGTGCCTTAATAATGCCGTTACTTCATACATATTCATACATCAATACCATTTTAGTAGGAACAGATTGAGTACATGTGTGGATTTGATGCTACATAGCCTTAACAGTGTTGAATCTCCAGAGAATAATATATTTATAGAGATAGCTCATGATGCGATCATGCCAGTGCACGAAGAATACGATGAAACCCTTCTTTTAGATGAAAATGAAGATATAGACGAATCTAAACTCAGAGTAGATGTACTTGAAGATGAATTTAGATTGAAAAATGACGAGGATTCCGACGAACAAACTACCAATACACGCACACAATTAGATAGCGATTCTGATACATCTACGCTTCTGTATAATCCAGCGAAAGACGCCACTCAAACCTACTCTAGTAGGAATAAAGTCCTCAATGGATACCAAACGTCAGACACAAAGGAAAAAGTCAGTGAATTTCTAACATTCAAAAAGAAGAAGCCACCAAAAAGGACCAAATCTAAATACACGTGCCCATTGTGCTGCAAGCATTTTATAACGGAATACTTCTTGAAGAGGCACGTTTTGAAACACGTCAACAAAAAATCTGAGTGTAAATACTGCAATACATCTTTCAAATCGAAATTTTATTTATACGAACATACAAAAATGGTTCATTTGTTGAAACAGTCGCATTATTACTCTTGTAATACATGCGGTCGGGCGTTTGGAGACTACAAAAAACTTAGTTCACACGAGAGAAATCACAGTAAGAAAAGTTGCGATATTTGTGACAAAATGTTTATAACACAAAGACATCATGACAACCATATGCAAAGGCACGCGGCAAAATGGCGGACGGTAATGCGCGGTTTGATAAAAACATGCAGTTTTTGTGAAAAAGAATATACAGGAGCTCACAATCTATCCTTCCACGTAAACAAAGTACATTTACAAATAAAACCATACAGTTGTGATATGTGTGACAAGCAATTCTATACTGAATACGACATGAAGAACCATAAAAGAATTCACAGTATACGCACCAAAGAGCAATGCAATTTCTGCGATAAAGTGCTAAAGTCTAGGAAACAGTTGGTTGTTCATGTTAGGAAACATATTGGTGTAACCCCATACACTTGCCAACTTTGTGAACAGTCATTTTACTCCCTTCAAACTAAGAAAGAGCATATGAAAGTTTTTCATGGGGGTAGGTTTTTGTGTCAGTTTTGTAATAACGCGTTGAACAGTAGATGTGAGTTGAAAGAACATATCGCCAGAGCTCACAATATAGTTTAGTTGTAATAGAGTGCTATAATTTGTAAGTTATAAGGGCCTAGAGCGAAGTAAAACTTCTATAACATCGTGAAGATATAAGTTTCATTTTCTATTTATTATGAAACATTGATTACAAAGTACTTTCTATTTACTATGTGAAATATTTATTATAACGTTCTTCTGGTAAACAAATTTACTATTAGTAATGTGCCAAATTATACTTTTCTGAAGACTACTTTAACCAGCTACGGAAATATATATGAAATCATTCAGAATTAAGAAAGTTAAATGCATTGAAATTTGGTACTTTTGGTATTACGTAATAGAAAAATGATACGTATAACACGCAGTGACGTCATCAGCGCGTGCGCATTGACATGTACGCACTTTTATTTCTTATCTTTGAATTCCTAATTACTGGCTTATTTTACTATTCGATGCTATATTTCTCCAGAAGTGCTCTGTATTTTAATGTAAAATTAGGTATGCAATTTACAATAATTATACGTCCGTCAACCCACATTAGGCCAGCGTGGTGGACTACATGGCCTAACCACTCTCAATCATACTGTCGATTGTAGAGGAGGCCCGTGCCCTGCAGTGGGACGTATATGATACAGATCTAGAAATTATGAATGTATACTACATGATGGTATAGAAGTTTTATTTCAAAATGGGTGTTTAGGTGCTCCCCATAGACTGTGACACTTATGACATTAAATGTATGAATTATATTTGCATACAGATGTTATTGGTTCATTAAAATATTTGGGCTTCGTGAAATAATATTTGGACATGATTTATGAGTCATTTAGGTAAAGTGTTACAGCATATATTATGTATTAAGTACCTATTTAATAAATATATTTACACTGATACTGGGTTTTTTCTTATTCATATTATCAGTCATTTATGTGGATTATATGGCATTAATCTCGCATTCGTACTGTCATTCTAGAAGAGGCTCTTGGCTTGCAGTGAAAGTTCATGGGATGATAAAGATATTCTAATATATGTGGTAATGGATGGTAGTGTTTATGAAGCTGGGTTAGAAAAGCCTGGGGTTCGATTCTTGCTAGGTCAATGTTTTTGTGTCATGACAAATATGTATTTGGAGCCTGGATGTAAGTGAAAAATGGCGAGTTAGCCATTTTCAGTTGATATCAATAAAATTAAGTATTTACCGTCAAGTTAGGAAGGAGAATGGGGCATAGTGATGGGACAAAAGTCATCTCATCCTATGTATGTAAGCAGACAGATGGAGGAAAGGAAATAAAACCTTAAAACCATTTAGGAATACTTTATTTTACTATCCGTCTAAAATTCAAATGAAAAATAACTTAAACATGATTACTCTCAAATCTAATATATTTAGGTAGCCTATGATTGGTGTTCTTTTTGCATTAGTAAAGCAACATATTTCTAAACTATTCATTATTTGTACATGATATCTATTGCCTAAAATAATTAAACAATTATAGCATCTATACAAATCTTCATTCATTCAACAAATATATATGTCTATTGTTGGCCAACTTGATATATACCTAAGTATTGTTACGGCTGGTCGCAGAATTGATCATTCATGGTATGTTCGACCATTTTATGACGAAAAAAACATCATATTTATATCCAAACAGGCTCCGTGGCGCAATTGGTTAGACGCCGCCTGTGAAACGAGATGTCGCGGGTTCGATCCCCGCACCGAAAGAAATGTTTGTGCGGCCCACAAATAGTTCTTCCGGGTCTGGGTGTTTGTAAGATCGAAAAGTCTCTCGTAGTTCCTGATACCCACGACCCAAGACTCGATCTTAGTGTGGGGTCAGGACGATGTATGTTTGTGACTGTTAGGCGTTATTTATTAAGTAAATTCCATACAAGGGGTTAATAGATTTGTTAATACAATAATATAAAATAAGAAAAGATGAGACCTTTTCTTTTACCATGCGTTTATAATCAAACACCATTCACAATAAAATAAGATTATGTCTAAAACAAAAGAGACTATGATAAATATGATTCATTTAAAAGATTTGTGTGATCATAAAACCAGTTCATTTGATACAAATATGTCATTCAATTGTTTTTCATAATATACATGTTCATTATAGTCATTGTTGCGTCGTTTCCTATGCTAGGATTCAATCACCACTTCAGAATCAATTTTAGGCAGTCTGCCATCTTCAAACAAATGGTAGTATTCCTTTGGCACAGCTTCTTTGTAATTAAACGGCCTATTCTTATCCTTCCAATGCACATGTTTGAAGTGATGTCTCATTTCTCTCACTATATGGAACATACTGTCACAAGACGGACAAGCAACAGTTTTTTCTAAATGTTTCTTAAGTCTATGGGTTTTCATGATGCTGGATGATCTGAATTTCTCTCCACATACGTCACATGTGTATGGACATTCCCCGGTATGAATACGTAGGTGCATTTTCAAGCACACTCTATTTGCGAATTTCTTCCCGCATATTGAGCAGAAGCATTCATTATCTGAAGTGTGTGTCGCTAAGTGTTCGGTGAGCCTAATTTTACCGCAAAATCTTTTGGGACAAATGTGGCATCCATAAGGCTTCACTTTCAAGTGATATCTATTCATGTGAGCGTCCAAATCGCATTTCTTTCTCATCAAATGACCGCATAAGTTACATTGCACCTTCGGGATAGGCTTCTTTTCAGACGCAAACTTATTGTGACCTTTCATATGATTTTCTAAGTTAGAGGCTTTAATGGTCTTGCCGCATTTTGAACATTCGATTTTTTCGTGATTCTTTTGATGGATTTTCAGTAATGATTCCAAATGGAACGACTTGCCACATACTTCACATATATGTGACATTCCTCTGTCTCGGTTGTAGAGGCAACGGACCGCATGTTGAGGGTAGAAACCAACAATAACCCTTTTCTTGCATCCAGAACACTGTATTCTATCATAGTGCCTTTGTTGATGCACATACAGTTTTTTCAAACTGTGGTATTCTTTTAAACATGTCCTGCAAGGATACACCGTATCTGGACCGTGTAAATCTTGGTGCTGTTCCAATTCCTTGACATTGTTAAATTTCACATCACACAGAGTACACTCGATATTTTTCCGTCTTTTTTTGCATTGGACACTGCTGTGTGCTGTCACTTGATGTTCATCTAATTGTACTTCTTCTAAGAACCTCCTGTTGCACAATTTACAAGCGTATCCCCCATCACCATGTCTAAGGAAATCGTGTTTATCAAGTTCCTCTTCTAAATCGAATGAAGCGATGCATTTTTCGCAACTAAACGCTCTGATACACGTTTTGCAAGATTTCCGGTGATCTATGAGAACATTCCGTTTTTTAAATTCAGTGTCGCAATATTCACAAATATTGTCGATGTGGTACTGATCTATGTGAGTTTTCAAGCTCATTTTTGTGTAAAATTGCATTCCACAGTCGTTGCAAGTGAAAGGATGGTGATCTAAGTGCTCTCTATTAACATGAGTTATGAGATACTCTTTCCTATGAGTAACATAGTCACAGTCGGTGCAGCTTATCTTAGCCGCATGGTTCAAAACTTGCTGCCTGTATGACACTAAGTAATTGTAATGTATACATGGCATTATAAAACAGTCTGGGCAACTAAATTTGCATTTATGAACCTTCAACTCTTCTTTGCCAATTTCTTTCAAGCACATCACACATTGAGACTTGGCAGAAGTGTCATTAACCAAATGGCTAGCTTTAAAATGTGTATCCAAAGCTTCTTGTGTGTAGTACACAAGTTCACAGAATTTGCAAGGATACACCAGGTTCGGGTGATTTTGTCTTAAATGTGCGAATAATTCTTCTTCACGAAGTAGTATTTGGCAAATCTTGCACCGGGCCTTTGAGTGGGTCTTGTAATGTACATTCAAAGATTGCTGTGTGTTGTATGATTTCTCACAGAGCCTACATTTGAATATTTGGAACTTGTGCTTGGCTTTTTCGTGTTCTTTGAGTGATCTGTAATTTGTGAATATATCTGGGCATTGGTTACATTTGTAAGTAGTATATGTTGGCTTTGATCTGGGTGTGAGTGTTTTAATTGGCTTAATAACCAGCTTGCCTTTCTCCAGTGTTATATTAGGTGTTCCCTCAGACTTTTGCACTTTTGGTAAGAATATCTCATCCATTTTATGTGTTACAGGTGGTGAAGGCTCATCAACTAGTTCTTCTATAGGTTCTGCACTACTTTCAGGTTCTGAATCATATTGTTTTGTTTTAATTGGCTGGTCTGTGGGTACAATCTCAGTGACAGCTATAAGATCCTCAATTTCGTCAAACATTTTCAAATCATTTTCCAACACAATCATTACATTGGCATTCTCACACATGTAATTGTCTAAGACTTGCTCGCTGACATCAACTGCTTTGCAGTAAATGTCCATTACACAATTGTTTATAATTTTTGAGAGCAACTTTGTGTTTCTTATGAAAAGGTATGACTGTAGAGTCTTTTCAGTACATGTATCACATAAGAGTGTGCTTGCCATTATGGTTTCAATCTGAAAACAATTTGATAAATTTACTTAAAAAAATAAATTAAAAGAGTAATTTTAAGCAGAATTTATAAGATCCAACAATGAATACTTATTTGAATACCTTTATTTGAAATGACTAATTACTTGGATCATTCATTTATTTATTAACAATTCATACTAGTTATTTCCCAAAATAAACATTCTAGTTATGCAACTAAATTTGAGAATAGAATAGTTTTAATTATATAATAAGTTACATACTAAATTTTCAGACAAAATAATACTTACATCATCATTAAACACATAATTCAATATATCCAACAGTGACTGTGAGTCCTTCTGTCTACCGATTACAAACTCTTTATCCAGAGGATTGAGACTCCTGGTATTGTCCAGACACATTCCGCAGAATTGTGGGCAATCCCACAGGCTCACCAACTTCTCTTTCAGCCATTCTACTTGAGCCTTCTCTGTGTTTGACGGAGGATTTATTGGTTCCTTACTCTCATGAATTTCTATAGTTTCCTCCATTACTTATCTGGAATATTAAATTATTATATTCTTATAAAGGTACATTTATGCAAATAATATTTTTAATTTATTTAGAATATTTTAATTTGAATGTGCAAGAAATTTCAGTTAGACACTTTTATTTAAAATACCTTTAAATATGTGCGAGTAAAAAAAAATCCAGGTATTAGTTATCTCAGAAAATGCAATTCATATGAGTAGTTAAATTATTGTACCTGTTCAAATGGACTTGCAAACATAACATGTATAATAAAAATATTGAATCATATGCTAAGGCTATGTCAATAGCAACACCATTGTCATATCACAAGAAAGAGTAGAAAAATATTTTTAAGACAAGTGTTTTTTTGTCCTAATCAATAATATACTAAATTATATTTGGTACTTTATGAATATATTTTATATACAAAAACTTTCTAGAAATACAAGGTTGGTTGTCTGTAAGAGATCGCCTCGAGCGATAAGACCGCCTTTTGTAATTTTTTTTTCTTGTCGTTTATTTCTGCATTGTTAGTTTTAGGTGTACAATGAAGTTTTAAATAAATCTGTGTATGTTACATTTATATCAATGAAAAGGTTCATTATTACAGGATAAAGTTTAACTTTTGAAATGAGATAAAATCATTATATGAAGGGTACAGGGGCAAAACAAGAAATGTCACAAAAACAAAAAGTTACGTAATTAACATTTTAGTTTTTAAAAGTTTAAAACATTTTTCAGTGTCACTTAAAATTGTAAACTGCTAATAGGAACTTTAGTGTACTTTATAAAGTTTTATCTTTAGGAACACATAATATTGAAATGAATATATATATTTTTTAATAAATAAAATAATAAAGTAATTCCCTTTTGGAACATGCAAAAACTGGTAATGTCCCCTGTGTCCCATACAAGGAATGTCCAATTAAATATTTATTTACTAATTATGCATGAGGAATGCCTTCAAAGTAGAATTGAGCCCCCTCAGAACAAAATCTTTTTAAATCCATCAAGTTCTTGTACTTTTCTGCACTAATAGGTAAAAAATATTGATATCTTTATATTTAAATCTTCGGGTAGATATTCTTTTTTTGTATCATTCAAGCTGTAGTGACTTAATCTTCCTTTGAAGGATTTTATATGGTTACATATCAGACCTTTAATGTTATTTTCTAATCTCTTGTTTGAACTCGAAACTTGAAACTTGAAATCTTTTGTCAATTGGTGCAGTACCTGTAATTTTCAATGACTTTTGAAGATGTTCTAGTTTTCCTTTAGTAATCCCAAATATGGATAAAAATGCCTTATAGCAAACAGGTACTTCGTTTACGTCATTTTCTATCACCCTTACTTTGTAAGTAAAATGAGTTTGGTGGAAATTAGCATCCATTTCATCTGTCTTTCTACTTCGCCTTCTTTTTATTGAACAAGTTTTGTTCACCTGTGTCCTTCATGCTGTTGAAATCTTTGAGTAATCTTAGACGTTGCTCAGATGATATTCTATCAAAACATTTTAATCTTTTACATATCTACATTCATCACCTGGCTCATGCGTAGCAACTCTCATTTTTTTCATCACTTCCCGCATTCTTCCTGTTTTCTTTCGTTTCTTTGCTTTATGCACAAAGCTGTTATTATTTTCTGTGTCACTATCACTCATTTTACTTATGATAAATGAAAAAAAAACAATTGTCTTAGAAATCATACACAGCCGCTCCAATCAACATAATCTCAAAGTTAACAGAAGTATTTTGATAGCTTGGACATTCCTTCTTATGTTCCGTTACACTATGGACCTTTCCTGTTTTGTTCCTGTATACAGTTTTGAGACTTAAGTAATACATCTGACTATGCTTGTTTTTACGCTTTTGTGTAATGCCAAATAAAAATACGCGGGAAAATGAAAATATTGCCATCAAAAACAAACTTTTTGAATTTTAGTGACATTCCTGGTTTTGCCCCTGTACCCTTCATATATACCTATGATTTAAGTGCTATGTATGCATGAATGATCATTCAAGGGAACATAAGTAGTTGGTATTGAATTGTTACCGCTATTCAAATGCCAATTAGCCGCCAACTGTTTATGTAGCAAATAAATTATAGCATAAATTGCTTATCGTAGCTAAAATTCATTTGCTAGACACCGTGAGAAAATGCTGTACAAGCCATAGACCTGTTAAATCTACGACACAAACATACATCAATTCTAATAAGCGTTTTAAGGTTATTCGTACTTGGTAACAAAATGGCGGTAATTACTACATTTTACATTACGCATTACGAAATGCGCCATAAAACATCTCACATTTGTAGATTTCTACATATAAATAATAAATTTAAAACATAAATCAAATATTGTTTGTTGACGAGTGTTTCATAAGAATCATAAGTCACCTTATTGTTCGCGTTCCGGGATTTCTACGTTGATAAAATTGGCTTCTGTTCTTCCAAGCGCAGCTTACGTGAAACAGGCAAAATGTCGTATCGCCCATTCACGTCAAATACTTTGTCACGTATTAATTTCAAAATGGCGAATTATATGGTTTTGGTTTCAAAAAATTTAGTAAAATAATTGTTTTGTAAGTACAAAACACTTAAATCATTGAATTAATGTATAGATATGGAATATTTTGTATGCTAAAAAGCTATCTTTTACTGTTCCGCATATAAAAATCAAATAACCGAGGTCCATACGCTATTTGCGATTTGAGAACACAGACTAATGAGTAATGACTATGTCCTGTCAAATATCAAGACTCAAGTGTCAATTCGATATTAAACATCGACTAATCTTCATTGATTTAAATATCATAATCACTTTTTTAAGCTTAATTATAGAAAACGCGAGAGCGATATGAATAATTTTTTTTTAAATAATTTAAGTGTTCTAAAAGCATGTACTTTCTTTTTCATTCAACATTCGGGAAAGGAAAATTAATAACGATACACCCAAGAAGAAATAAGCATGGAAGTAAAGCTGAAAACACATTGTAGGTTTTTGTCATACGCATAGAGTAAAGAGTACAAAACTATGGTAAAGAGCACATCTTACATGGTTCGTACGGGTCGTCAGAGGGCCCACGTACGTTTTTATTTTTTTAATTTCATTGACAAAGGACGGTTTTCTCGTCTGCCAATGACTAAGCTTTTAGGGATGGAAGAGTCGATTTTTATGTACTCTTTATCTCATCTCTATATAAACAAATAAATAATATATTTTATCAAATGAAATCAATCCTAGTTGGCGCTTATTATAAACAGTTCTTATCTGTGATAACCTGTGGTACTATCACATTCGAGTTTGCAACTGTTTTATTGTCAAAAACAATGATTCAATTAACATTAAATCACACATCAATCAATTATATAATACTGTGATTGATTAAATTCTGTACACAAACATAGATTACATATTGAGAATAAATTTACTGTGGAAAAATGTTAAGCAACAATGCCGTGTACACATATTAGAAATACTTATGTATAAAATGTGTGGATTCCAAAGTAGGCAAGATCGTGTCTCGAGCACACGTCTTGTTCTTGTTGTCTTTTTTTTATATATTTCTACTACCAGTGTCATTTTAAAAGAAAACATAAAAGAGACTACCTGAAGACAAATAACAAGGTTAACTTTTTTCTATTATAATTCCTAAAACAGCGCGTGTATTTTGAAATTTTAACATCAATCACTTAATATTTGATTGTATAAAAAATTACTCCGTTATTTTTAGTATGATACTTTATTATCTTTAGTACAAATAGGTACTCACTATTTGTTCCCATACTTCTTACTTTAAGTGAGCATATTTGTATTCTTTACATTTAACATTATAAATAATTTCTCTATTACGCACATACTCTAATCGTTTTTCTTCCATTTTTTAAATGAACGCACAGACGAACTTTTGGCTAATTACTGATGATTAAATAAATAAATACACTCAACAATCACATACATAGTCCTGACCCCACATTATAATCAATTAAGTGTTGTGTCGTGGGTATCGGGAACTACGAGAGACTTTTCGGTCTCTCAAACATCCAGACCCGAGACAAATACTTGTGGGCCTCACAAACATTTGTCTCGGTGCGGGGCTCGAACCCGTGGCCTCTCGTTTCACAGGCGGCGTCTAACCAACTGCGTCGCGGAGGCTGTCAATTACGTCCAGTCTAGTATTTACAAACAACTGGTCAAAGAACTGCGGTGCTTATTTCTGTTAAGTCAAGTTAGATTACCAGCAACACCTCATGTAAATAATTAGAAATGTCCAAATTGTATTCAAAATTTTTAAATTGTATGCAGATTGAATAAAGAAAATTATACCTTGTACGTATTATAAATTCTAATTTAATTGTAAGTTTTAAGAAATGTTATATTAGTTTGGCTTAAAAAGCTGGTAGCCATATTTACAAAACCGATTGTTGTGTAAACTCAAGTTTGTCCACAATCGCAAATCGCTCAAAAGCGCTGTGGTGCACGGAGAAATTGTTATTTTTTTCTCTCTTCAAATTTCATTACATTGGACATTATTATCATTACTACTATTGGACTACTAGTATAAATGTACATTGTATAAATTATGAAAGAATATTTTAATGAAAGCGTTGTAGATATTTTTTACTTTCATTTGTAGTTCCTAATTTCACCACTTGTCAATTTATGTTAGTTGCACTGTATGTCTCAGACGTTTTTTGTTTTTGAAGGTCATGCCCTCGAATTTCGACCGACAGTGTGCACACAACAAAAGAATCTATTGTTCAGATCGCTGTAAGACGCGTTGCTCTAGTATTTATGGCCGCTTCTTTACTCTATGCGTAAGACAAAAACCTACAGTTTGTTTTCAGCATTATGCTGTCGGTTAAATTAGAATTTATAATACGTACAAGGTATAATTTTCTTTATTCAATCTGCATACAAATTAAAATTGTTGAATACAATTTGGACATTTCTAATTATTTACATGAGGTGTGGCTGGGAATCTAACTTGACTTAATAGAAATAAACACCGCAGTTCTTTGACCAGTTGTTTGTAAATACTAGACTGGACGTAATTGACAGCCTCCGCGACGCAGTTGGTTAGACGCCGCCTGTGAAACGAGAGGCCACGGGTTCGATCCCCGCACCGAGACAAATGTTTGTGAGGCCCACAAGTATTTGTCTCGGGTCTGGATGTTGGTGAGACCGAAAAGTCTCTCGTAGTTCCCGATACCCACGACACAACACTTAATTGATTATAATGTGGGGTCAGGACTATGTATGTGATTGTTGAGTGTATTTATTTATTTAATCATCAGTAATTAGCCAAAAGTTCGTCTGTGCGTTCATTTAAAAAATGGAAGAAAAACGATTAGAGTATGTGCGTAATAGAGAAATTATTTATAATGTTAAATGTAAAGAATACAAATATGCTCACTTAAAGTAAGAAGTATGGGAACAAATAGTGAGTACCTATTTGTACTAAAGATAATAAAGTATCATACTAAAAATAACGGAGTAATTTTTTATACAATCAAATATTAAGTTATTGATGTTATAAAAAAAAAACAACAAGAACAAGACGTGTGCTCGAGACACGATCTTGCCTACTTTGGAATCCACACATTTTATACATAAGTATTTCTAATATGTGTACACGGCATTGTTGCTTAACATTTTTCCACAGTAAATTTATTCTCAATATGTAATCTATGTTTGTGTACAGAATTTAATCAATCACAGTATTATATAATTGATTGATGTGTGATTTAATGTTAATTGAATCATTGTTTTTGACAATAAAACAGTTGCAAACTCGAATGTGATAGTACCACAGGTTATCACAGATAAGAACTGTTTATAATAAGCGCCAACTAGGATTGATTTCATTTGATAAAATATATTATTTATTTGTTTATATAGAGATGAGATAAAGAGTACATAAAAATCGACTCTTCCATCCCTAAAAGCTTAGTCATTGGCAGACGAGAAAACCGTCCTTTGTCAATGAAATTAAAAAAATAAAAACGTACGTGGGCCCTCTGACGACCCGTACGAACCATGTAAGATGTGCTCTTTACCATAGTTTTGTACTCTTTACTCTATGCGTAAGACAAAAACCTACAATGTGTTTTCAGCTTTACTCTATGCGTAAGACAAAAACCTACAGTTTGTTTTCAGCATAAGAGACACGCTAAGCCATAACCAAACTATTTTTAGTCTGTATTTCTAACAAAAATTTTGCATCCATTAAAAAAGTTTTGATTTTTGTTTGTTTCAGTTTGTAATGTGGTTTGTTCATAATATTGCAAAATGGATTTATTAAAATTAATTATAGATGGGGAGAGATTAAGTGCTACGTGTTTTTTGTGTTTCAAAATATGTGATGATGGAACCGATTTATACGAAAATATTTTTATGGGAGACGCATCTTTTGATTTTGCGGTCAAAACTTCTCTGTGGACCGTTGTAAAATATTTATTCCCTTCTGAAGTAAGTTTACTTTCTTTTTATATATACTTTTGTGGGCATAACATTTAATTACATAATCTGGTGTAAGTACAATTTCGTTAAATATGAATAATTTAACTTTCGTAATTTAATGCGTTTGAAATTTACAGCTGAGGGTAGGCATATATTTACACATGATCTTGAGTTTAAATAAATTTGGAGCATTTAAAATATGTCTATTTTGACTGAAATTGATTATATAATTACTAAACTATAGTTATTTACACTTTCCAGAGTATTTTATCAAGGAGAGCTTGTGATGATTGTGTTCAAGATATGAAAAAGATTTATTTCAAATTACAAGCAAGAAGCATCAATATACAAAATCTGAACCACATTGTCAATAAAATAAATAGCAATTTAACTAGAAAAATATATGGAGATTGTAGCATTCAGATAAATATGCATTTGCCACATAAACAAATAAATAATGATGCTATTAACAATATAGGGTTCACAAGAAATGATGAAATAGATGATCTACCTTGCAACATGAATTTAATTTCTGAAAATTTCAAGACTGAACAAAAACAAAATCAAAATTATAGATCTAATAGTGAAATATGTCACATTTGTGGGAAAAACTTTAAGAGTTCAAAAGCTTTAAAGTCCCATTTGAATTGTCACAGCAAAAAAGAATGTCCATACTGTGAGAAGACTTTAAAACCTCATTCCCATTTTAATAAACACATAAAAAGTCATCAAGTAAATGTAAAGAAAAAAAGGAAAAGAACCCATTATGTATGTGATAGTTGTCCATACAAATCTATGAATAGGACCGACTTGCAGGCTCATATAAACAAAACGCATTTGGGAATCAGACCATACCAATGTGAAATATGTTTGAAGAGTTTCCATAAGAAAAGCAATTTAACAGCCCATGTATCAGGCCATATTATGAATAAATTAATATGTGAGATATGTGGGAGTGATTTTTCATGTAAGAAAACTTTGATACAACATTTAAAGCTGCATGAAGGTGTAAGGAATTACAAATGTGAGCATTGTAATAGAAAATTTGTTACACAAAGTCGTAAAAATGAGCATGTAAGGCGAACACATTCTAATGAACATCATAATTGTCTATTTTGTGATAAGAAGTATGCATTGAAAAAGGATTTAAACAGTCATATGAAGAAAATTCATTGTGATATCGTTTTGAATGCTGGAGAGAATGATATTGAATGATTTTGAATATTTTATTTGTACAACAATGGACTTATTATATTAATGTGTTGGGTGTTCTTAGCACATCAGCTAACTGATGGTGAGAACAATAGCAGAAGGAAATAGGATAGGTATATAAAGAGAGTATTTAAAAAATATCTGGTAAATAAAAGTCAGTATTAATTGTAGTTTAAGTTTTTTATTTTATTAAAAAATAAGGTACAAAAGGACTTTATTCTTAACAATTGGTCAATGTCATAATTTACAATAAATATATTATGCACTGTTATTGAGTATTTTAAATAGTCCAAAAGGTATTGCAATCAAGATCCATGCTAAAGATCCACAATAAAATGTCTACATTATTGGGAATCAAAGTTTCCTACCCTCATATAAAACGAATTTATGAGTTAACTCATTTTCGCTCAATATAGAGTGGTAAACATTTTATTGTGATATAGTGTATCCATTTTTATGAAATTTAAAAATATAAGCAGGTAGAGATTTTGAAAAATGTTATAGAAATATATTGAATAATTTTTTTTGGCGTAACGTCGCGTTGATTTTTCTGTATTGGTTTTGAATAAAATTACATTGCCAAAAGGGGTATTTTAATTACTTTTTATATCGCCCTCGCAAGTGAGACGTGTTATTACGCCAAGCTTGAGTACTTATAATATAGGTAGAGGGAGCGCTGGTATTTCAAAATCGTAGATAAAAAATGGTGGTGCTGTGCCACTTTTTTCTCAGCCAGTAGGAGTGGCTGACAGTCGACTGGTAACTTTATCGAATTACTTATAAGAGGAAAATTATACACAGAAAATGATAAGGGCTATTGAATTCCACTCAAACTTGTATAAGAACGATAATAACTAAATATACTTACGTTTACCAATTGAATTTATAGCAATTTGTTGTTATAACTAATTCAATTTTTGAAGACACAAATGTATGACGGCGCTCCGTCTATGTATAAATATTATAAGATTCTAAGATAAAATCGTTATTTGTATTATTTAATTTAAGAATATACATAGTTAAATTTTATATAACAGTGTCATTTTATTAACGTTATGTAAATAATACTTATTTTTATAAGTATATATTTTAACTTTTATAATATTTGTACTTATCATCCTTAACAATAATAAAAAAATAAATTTATTCGCTATTTTTTGTCATTTTTAGGCAGTGATATTTTTAATAGGAATTTAAGGGGGTTAATCATAAGTCCAATTATGATAGAGTTGAGTTGATAGGTTTGAAATAAAAGCCTATAGTTTTTAAAGTATAAATAAATTACAACTTCTTTCGTGTGTTATAGATTGTTGTTAAAAGAATGGCATTTTCGTATAGAGAGAAAGTAAGAATAAAAAACTTAAAACAGGTCAAGAAGAAAAAATCTGCCGAATAGATATATATTGAAGTCGGTTAAAATTGTTTCGAGCTTATAAAGTAAACAACATTCTTTTAGGTTTTCTTTTTGTTGTATAACATTCGGGTTATAGATATTTGTAGCTAAAATGTTATTAGACGTATTAAAATTAATATATTTCATTATTCTACATAATTGGCAATAATGGTATCTGAACTGGTAACTATATTTTAACTTAAAACAAAATATACAAGTAACCCTAAGTCGGTCTGAATTCGGATCTTATTTGGCTAGAAATGCAGCTTTTGAATTCAGATTATTGGGCACTAGAGTATGTTACTCAGATGTTTTACGTTTATTCCAAATTGACTTAGATATATCAATCAGAATACCCTATATTTGTAATACTTATTTAAATTTTATTGAGAAAAAAAATTATACCTTGCTGATAAACAAATGGGCCTGGTCATACAGAGAGAATACCGCATTCAAAACTTAATAAAGAGTTCATCACTTAATCGCAATTTGTATTTCTGGCCCTCTCGCTTACGTGGCACACGCAAAAATTTTGTTTGCAATGTCCTGTTTACTATTTTGGTAAACGAAAGTAAATACATAAAGTTACCAAGTCTTATTGATACAATCTTGTGACTAAGATAATTTCTACGTCAATTCAGAATAAACTAACACAATCACACAAGTCAGCCGTTAATATCGTCTAGTACTGGTAGCCACCGCCTTGGCTGGGAGGTCCGTATGCTTGGCCGGTGGACCCGCTGCCGTAACCAGCCTGTTCTGGGTACCTCGCCTCGCCTTCGTATGACACCTGGAAGGGAAAAAGCATTTTAATAGTGAAAACTTGTCTCATGAGACAAAGTTTCAATTTCCTTTTGTCATATAGGATTTGTTGTGTCGGCTTTAAAGGTAACTCATGCTGTGGTCGATTCTCTAGTGTGATTATAAAAAGATAGAATGAGTAGCAAGTAAAGACATGTACCTAGTTTAAATGGAAAGATCGATTAGATAGGCCGGGAGGTATTAGTAGTTTGTTAATATTACATCAAAGTATATCGACTCTAATATTGTAATGCAATGCAAATAGATTATCCACCTTTGGCAAACTTTTTTGGTGGTTATAAGTGTAGATATTAGAATAAGCACTCACTTCCAGGAACTAACTATTGTATATTTTATAAATTAACACTTAATACATTCACAGACAGAGTAAAATAAAATAAAGCGACTCGGAGCGAGATGTACTCGTGACGAGAGATGGCAGACTGTCTTCTTCATCCAAATAAACCGACCCTTTTATAAGACTACCCGAATGAGGATCGGTGGGGATAAATCTTACAGAAAATATATTTAAGCCATAAAATAGGGTCTATCCTTTCAACTAAAAATTAAGGTCGGCCCAAACATCTGGGCTATTGTCCAAACAGAAAGGTTTACCCAAACATGTGTACTATTGTCTAAAAAACATAAATTTGTTGCAAAGGATTACCGCCACTAAAGAACTTAACTATAATAATACAGTTTTATTGCCCCGGCAGCATGAACGGGTCATTACAATTAGGAAACAATAATTTAGAACAGCATCTTTTTAACTAATATTATACAATAAGGTACACAAAAATTCTTACTTAAATAAAACGACTCGCAGATGTTTTATGGTTAAACATCTGCAGTCATATTTTAAAATGAAATGCGTGTTTAAATAATGTTCAAATTACAACTAATAAGCGTGTTATTTTGAAAGCTAAATATAAGTTGGCGTATTGCAACCGCTTTAAAAGCTATATCTAAGTTGGCGTATTGCAACCGCCACAGCACTCCCCTACCAGTGAATGACAGTTCACGAAAATCCACTTTGGAAATAGTCCGGGAAGCGGACGCGCCTTCCGGACCTTGTTCGCTGGTGTGCATCTGTTTCGTGATGTACATCTTCAGTGTCTTGAGTTGTCCGTTGCCTTGGTGCTTGATGTTCTACGTCACCTGAAGTGTTTTCAGGGTCAGCTAACACATAGGCTGGTTTAAGACGGTCAATGGAAATTGTAACGTCATGACCGCGGACGTTAACAACAAACGTCTTCTCCCCTCGCATGACAACCTTGAAAGGGCCCTCGTAAGGACTCTGCAGGGGCACTTTTGGACCCTCGCGGCGCACGAAGACTTGGTCAGTGGTGCTGAGTTCTTTAAAAATGAAAGTTCTTTTCTCGCCCTGCTGAGATACTGAAGTCGGTCGCAGCTCTTGAAAGTGTTGCCGTAGCTGTTTCACAAAGTCCGTTGCACTATTGCTGTTGGTGATTGTCGTCTGTTGCACCAAAAACTCTCCTGGAATCCGCAGTGGCTGACCATATACCATCTCGGCGACCGTAGCCTCTAAATCTTCCTTCCAAGCAGCTCGGATGCCCAGCAGCACGGTAGGGAGAATTTCAGTCCACCGTGTATCCTGATGACATTTTATAGCCGCCTTCAGCTGACGATGAAAACGTTCAACCATACCGTTGGACGCCGGATGATAAGCCGGTGTCTTGAAATGCGTCGTGCCTGCCAGTTGACTGAGGTGCCTGAACAGATGCGACTCGAACTGTCTACCACGGTCGGATGTGATCCTTAATGGTGTGCCAAAGCGTGAGATCCAATGGTTGTAGAACGCTTTAGCCACCGTTGTTGCTTCCTGGTCTTGGAGTGGTATTGCTTCTGGCCAACGAGTAAAACGATCTATCATTGTGAGACAGTACCTGTCACCTATACCTTCAGATATAGACATTACGATTATGTCTATATGGATATGCTCAAATCTGGATGTCGGTGGAGCAAATGATCCAACAGGGGCAGATACATGTCTGGAGATCTTCGCACGTTGACAATCAATGCAGCTTCGAGCCCATTTTCTGCAATCGGAGTTTATTGACGGCCAAATATAACGTTGGGTCATAAGTTTGACCGTAGCATTGATTCCGGGATGCGAAAGTCGATGGACGGTGTTAAATGCAATTCTCCTAAACGGCGTGGTGATGAATGGTCGAACAGCTTGTGTAGATACGTCACAGGTTACGGGGATGTCCGTGCCTGGAATCAGTATACGTTTCAATTGCAAAGACGTATTTTCTTTTAGCAATTTTCGAAGTTCTTCGTCGTCCGCCTGCGAGTCAGCGAGTGCCTTGAAGTCTAGAGTTGTTTCGAGCTCTTCTACGCGAGACAATGCATCAGCGACAGGGTTATCTTTTCCAGCAATGTGACGAATATCCGTTGAAAACTGGCTGATGAAATCTAAGTGTCGAAATTGGCGTGGTGAGCATTGGTCTGATTTCTTCCGAAATGCGAAGGTAATGGGCTTATGATCAGTGTAAATAGTGAACTTTCTCGCTTCTATCATGTGTCTGAAGTGTTTAACAGCAAGATATATAGCTAGGAGTTCGCGGTCATAAGCTGCATATTTCTGCTCGGTGAGGCTCAATTTCTTCGAGAAGAAGCCCAGCGGTTGCCAATGATTATCCACAAACTGCTGCAGCGCTGCGCCGACGGCGTAGTCCGATGCATCACACATTAATGCTAACTGTGCGTCGGGCTGAGGATGAGCAAGCAAGGTAGCCTCCGCGAGACTCTCCTTGCACGCGTCGAAAGCCTTTGTAGTAGCTGGTGTCCAGGGCACAGGAGCATTTCCTTTAAGGTTCCCCTGGAGTAGGTCGTTAAGCGGTGCTTGAGTTGCGGCTGCACCTAGTATGAACCTACGGTAGAAATTAATCATACCGAGAAATCCACGTAGCTTTTTGACTGTGTCTGGTAATTTAAACTGTTGTATATCGACAACTCTGTCTGGAAATGGTCGAGTACCAGTTGCAGTTACCATATATCCCAGGAAACGAACTTCTTTTTGACCAAAGATGCACTTGCTGGGGTTGATGACGACGCCATATTTCTTAAGACGATTAAAAACAATTTTCAAATGCTTGAGGTGCTCTTCATGTGATGACGATGCAATTAAAATATCATCAATGTACACGTAACAAAAGTCCAATCCCAGTAGCACTTCGTCCATGAAGCGCTGAAAGGTTTGGGCTGCGTTACGTAATCCAAAAGTCATGTACATTTTTTTTTTTATTGCAGTGAATGGCGAGACGAGCAAGCCGTTCGCCTGATGGTAAGCGATACGACCGCTCATAAACAGTAGAAACATTCCACTGCGCTCGCCATCCTGAGACATAAGATGTTAAGTCTCAATATGTCCAGTAGTTGCTCTGGCTACAATGTCCTTCAATCCGAAACACAACAGTGCATTTAAGCAGTGTTGTTTCACGGGAAGAAATAGACATTGCGGTGGTACCTACCCAGATGGCCTCGCACATATGAGAGACCTACCACCAGTAAATACATAAGTATACATACATACATAAGTACATAAGTATACACAAGTATACATAATACATAAGTACCAGTAAGTACATAAACTCGAAGAGTCCGAATGGAGTAATGATGGCTGTCTTAGGTATGTCTTTCTCTGCGACTGGTATTTGATGGAATGCTCTTACTAAATCAAGAGTGGAGAAAATGTTCTTCCCGTGCAGTCCTTGTGCAAAATCTTGGATGTGTCGTACCGGGTATTTATCGGGTTCTGTCCGACTATTGAGTGCCCGATAGTCCCCACATGGTCTCCACTCATCTCCTTTCTTGGGAACCATGTGTAGTGGAGAAGCCCATGGACTTTTTGATGGCCGACACAATCCTAGTCGCAACATCGCCTCAAATTCTCTTTTAGCGGCGGCCAACTTGTCTGGAGCAAGACGACGGGGTTTGTGCGCAACTGGTGGGCCTGGAGTCGTAATGATGTGATGTCTTGTGCTGTGGCTTACTGTTTTGGGTGCGCCATCCGGACGAATAATATCTGGGAACTCCTGCAGAAGCTCATGGTATGGTGATGAGGCATTAATGACTTTGATGCTTGGTTCCTGACACTCTGTTATCTCCGCTTTGTAGGTAAGCAGGGTGGAGGAGTCTATCAAACGTCTACGTTGTAGATCTGGTAAGAGTCCATAATATGCCAAAAAATCAGCACCTAAGATTGGCTTGGAGACATCAGCTATTATGAACCTCCAAGTAAAATCTCGTCTTAGACCAAGGTCCAACGTTAAATTAGCAATTCCATATGTAGCGATCACTGTCCCGTTGGCCGCAGAAAGCTCGTAGTTGGACTTTTTATGCGGGCCTTGGATACGATGACGAGGAAACACGCAGATGTCAGCTCCGGTGTCCACGAGGAATTGGATTTTGCTGGCTCGATCACAGACGAATAAACGGCGTGATTTCTTAGGGCAGGGGTCGTTTGCCGTCATTAACGACTGCCCGGAGCGTTTCCCGTAGCCTTGCTGCATGGTGGAACAGATTTTGTTGCCTTCGTATCAAACCGCCAGTGATACCAACACAAATCACGTGGACGTGGACCACGGCTTAAGGAACGTGAGCGAGATCGTGATCTGTTTCTATCTCGCACTCGCGCACGTGAAGTGGGATCGTTGATTTCTCGACGTAGCAAAGCAATCTCGTCCTTTAAACTGACGTACATCTTTTTCATGTCTTCCGATACCGATTCCTCTTGTTTGGTGGAAATAGGACGAATTCCGGCCTCTGCAATAGCTGGACGCATTGGCAAGTATTCTAATGCTGCATCTGCAACTTCCGCAGCTTTCTCCAACGGTTGGTCCTTAACAGTTGCTAGGATGGGCTGTAAGACCGTTGGCAATCGTCCTTGCCAAAGTGTACGGACAGTAGATTCCGACATATTCTCACCAGCTAGGTTTCGTAGACGTCGAAGAAACTGTGACGGCTTATCATCTCCCAGGTCCTCGCGTTCCAGCAGCTGACGTGTTCGCTGACTCTCCGATGTACCACAACGCTTTGTCAAAATCGTCTTGAACGTTGTATACGGAGCGTCTTCGGGCGGGCTTAAAATGACATCACGCATTGTGTCTATGATTTTAGTTGGTATCTTCTGTATTATCATTGCGTATTTTGATTTCTCCGAGTTGATGCGGGCGGCAGCAAACGCAGCTTCTGCTATTGCAAACCAAACTTCTAAGTCATTCGATTTGCACTCTGGTATAAATGGAGAACACGGCGCAACCTCCGGAGCAGATTGTTCGCTAACGCTTCCGGTGTTCATTATACTGCTCACTTTTTCTGATGTGTTATTCAAAAACAATGTCTCTTCCACGGAAAAGTCGCGTACTACAATTTAACTTTAATACACTACACTCAAATCACTCTTTTTGCTTCGGGGTCACCACTTTGGTGGCTATAAGTGTAGGTATTAGAATAAGCACTCACTTCCAGGAACTAACTATTGTATATTTTATAAATTAACACTTAATACATTCACAGACAGAGTAAAATAAAATAAAGCGACTCGAAGCGAGATGTACTCGTGACGAGAGATGGCAGACTGTCTTCTTCATCCAAATAAACCGACCCTTTTATAAGACTACCCGAATGAGGATCGCTGGGGATAAATCTTACAGAAAATATATTTAAGCCATAAAATAGGGTCTATCCTTTCAACTAAAAATTAAGGTCGGCCCAAACATCTGGGCTATTGTCCAAACAGAAAGGTTTACCCAAACATGTGTACTATTGTCTAAAAAACATAAATTTGTTGCAAAGGATTACCGCCACTAAAGAACTTAACTATAATAATACAGTTTTATTGCCCCGGCATGAACGGGTCATTACAATTAGGAAACAATAATTTAGAACAGCATCTTTTTAACTAATATTATACAATAAGGTACACAAAAATTCTTACTTAAATAAAACGACTCGCAGATGTTTTATGGTTAAACATCTGCAGTCATATTTTAAAATGAAATGCGTGTTTAAATAATGTTCAAATTACAACTAATAAGCGTGTTATTTTAAAAGCTAAATATAAGTTGGCGTATTGCAACCGCTTTAAAAGCTATATCTAAGTTGGCGTATTGCAACCGCCACACTTTTATCTCTCGCTAATCAGCAGTCGACACAATAATGGCGGTCAAGTAGCTATCAAAAAGACACAGGATAAAGCCGAAACGCAACACACATGCGTTACTTTGATAATTGTCTACAACCGTGTGCGATCTACGACTTAAAACAAACTACATACCTCAGCATTAAATCCATTCTTCCAATCGGCAGTATATTTGACAATCTGCGTGCGACCATCAGGCAACGCTACCCTGTACTCTCCAGTTGTCACGTCTCCGTCAGAGATGGCATTGTGACTGTAATCGTTGCCGTCTTCATTCACCGAGTACGCGAAGTCGAACGGCATGCCGGGTTCGTGATGATGATGATGATCATGCTCGTCATGGTGCTCATGGTGCTCATGATGCTCGTGATGTTCGTGGCGGTCGGAGTTATCGTGGCCGTGGTCGTGGGGCTGAAACATATTTTGTAGGTATGAATCGTCTATAACTATGGACTATGTGGCCTAACCACTCTCAATTGTACTGTCTATCATGGAATTACGTAACATTTAACACAAACATTAATTCAATCATTACACAAAAAAAAAATGTATTGGTATTTTAATGGTTATTTTACACTCCGTACCTGAGCGCCGACATGACGTCATCAACGCCGGGTGCACAGATATTTTGACCGAGTTATATAGAGAAATTATCCCATTCAAATGTTATGTTCGATTTTGATAAAAGTTGAAACTAAATCGCTGCAGCGTGGAACATATTATAATTAGTCGTTTAACCAAATAGTTTAATGCTCTCAGGGTGTAGTTTTCCCCGCCGTTGGATCGGCAAATATTATTATGTATCGTACATACCAGGTATGAATTCATACTTAATTGGTAGTAGGCAAGGTGTACAGTAAAGCTTATTAATGGTTTTCGTATTCACCTTTTCAGTATTTGCGGCTAAAAAGTCATTATTCGAATGTACTCGGTAATCTTTAGAGTAGATTTTATTTTTCTGTACCTCGTAATTTTTTCTCCACAGTATCCGGACCCCACTTTATACTTCTGCCGACCACTGGTATATACTATCGTGCATTTTAGTTACGAAAAAGTAGGTACTGTTGACGCAGTTATGTCAAATCGTATTTTACAAGCTAAATTCAATACATAAAATGCTTACTTGGAATGGAACTTGATTATATTTTAAAACAATAAACATATTTATTGTCAAATAAAACGCAAGAATCTTATTTTATAGAAATTCCGACGAAATTATTTTCCAAAATGTACAGAAGAACGCGAAGATGTGTTTATAGCATTTTTTTTGTTGTGGTATTAATAAATTTATTTTATAAAGAAAATTTAAATATTGATAAATATTTGGAAAAACATAGTCTCATAAAGACAAGGTTTTTCCATAGTATTCGGCAAACTTCAAATATTTACTCTAAACCAACCACTAGGTGCATTTTATAATTTTTCCGACATTTTTATAGAATTTCTTATTACTTTTCCATTGCAGATATTTGTAATGGCTGCAACAATTTCTGTTCATGCAGATTACGACACGCAATCAGGTTAGTTACGGAAAATATTTTGTGAGAAAACCTAGGTGATTTAGATTTTTGTTTTATTTGAGAATATTATTAATCATTGTTTCCATCTCACAAGACACGGAGGAGAGCGTTGTAAAGTATATATGGAATATTCTAACCAGTTCCCTTTTTGGTGGAATATTTCCTATGGATGCCAATAGATGGCGGTAGTTACATGATTATGGCAGTATGTATAATGTACTCTGTGATTATGGCTAAGTTTCGTGAAAAGATTTTTAAAAATTGTTCCAAAAGAGTTAGCGAAAGTCCTAGAAACACAGTTTTCTTCTCTCTTATTATGGTCTATATAATATCAAAATACTAATATCTATTATATTATGTAGTACTGTTATAATATTATTGTAAATTAACTTGCAATAATATATTTTTTCAGCAGTTAAATTAAAACACATTGACATGGGTATGTAGTGTTTCATAGTTATTTATAACGCTCAAAGATATTATTAAATCGTTAGACAATAATTTCACAGAATATGGCGAGAAACTGACAAGTAAGTATGTATGTTTATAAATTTAAACTAGACGAAGCACGGCATATTCATAAACAGCCTTAAAACTTATTTTAGCTATCGAATATTTTGTCTTCTTCGCACAAATTGAATAAAAAAGTTGGTCGAAAAGGACAAAACATGCGACGGTCACATGCATAGTTCTGTCCCCACATTAATTGCTTGTGGGTCAACTATAAGCAAAAAACATATAATGCTCTGCGAATAGAATATAATAACGCATTTAGATTGTTACTGGGCTTACCCCGTTTTTCTAGTGCATCAGGGATGTTCGCCGGTATGCACACAGATGATTTTTGTGCGATAATGCGAAAGCGAGCTACATCGCTGATGCGCAGAGTGTGGGGTGTGTCCAACAGTATTGTAGCTCTTGTAAGCAATGACTGCACGAGCGATTTTGTGAGACACTGGTATGAGATGCATAAACCTGTCGCACAACTGGTGGGTCAATGAATCGCTCGTAGTAGGCATGTTTTAGTATATTTTGTGTCCTAATCTATGTGTACCTATACTAACATTTAATTAGTAATTTGTGTATTGTAATTTACTAACATTATGGGTGTATAACTATTAGCCTGAAATAAATGAATTAATATTCTTATTATTATTAATATTGAGACTTGTGTCGTGGGTGTCGACCCAAGACACAAATTACCCAGACCCGAACCAAATACCGGCGAATCCCACAACATTTGTCTCGGTGCGGGAATCGAACCCGCAGCCTCTTGTTTCACACCCGGCGCGGCGTCTAACCAACTTCCCAATGGATGTCAATGCTTTTTATATTGCTTAGAACTAATCATTAATATTATATTCATTTTAAAGGTCTTGAACAGGGTGAGTCATTACCATATGGATTAAGAAGTATGTATTGATTTAATACAAATATAGGAAGTATCAAAAATAAATTACCTAAATGTCTTTTTTTTTATCGCGAAAAACACCAACAGACTTTGTAAATTTATCGTTATTTTTAAAATATCTTTAAATATATCGAATTTTAAAAAAACATTGGAAAGAGTATTAGCCAAAGTACCAAAATATTTTTTTTTCTCGAAAGCTAATCTTATCCAATAATGGAACAGAATGAATGCGTTATTATCTGGGGGCACGGCAGTGCCCCCTCCAAGTCGAGCTAAAAAGCGGCACAGCCGTACTATCCTTTTCTCGAAGCAATTCAGACCATTTTCAACCCCTCATAACTTCGTTGTGATTAAAGCAAAAAGCCTGAATTTTCAGTTACTAATTAGGCATTGTGTAAACACGGTATATTTAAAATTTCATTCAATTTGAACCAGTAGTTTAAGAATTATAACTTGTCAAACTTTCGCAATTTTGCCACTCACTGACTGACTGACCGATCATCAAAAGTCTAAGGCACTTCTAGCAGATATAGAACCTTGAAATTTAGAATATAATTAGTGTTTAGTGTCTAAAGTAAGGAAAAATTCAAACATTTCATAATTTCTGTCTAGTTTTCTAGATACACCAACTGCGTGAATAACTTTGTAATCTCATATAAATGTATAGGATTACAAAGATACATTTGCAGTTAATCATTCGTTGTACCCGTATATAATGGAATAATAGTTGTAGATTGGTACCTATATATATTATATATGAGGCATAACAGGAGGGGGGTATAAAGAGGGAAAGGGTGTATTCAGCCCATTAAACAGTACAACATTCCTCTAGAAAAACATGACAAAGATAACCTTGCAAATAAATAGACTAAATAGCTCGAAAACAATCACCATGAAAGAAATAACACTAATAATCAAATCCGCTATATTTGTGATAAATTGATACCTACAAAAATAAGAAAAAACCATACGACAGAGGCTTTAAGAAAAATCATTATATATATTCTAGAAATAAAAAGTACCGAAAAGGAATAAAGTAGGACTCTATAAAAAGACGTGCGATCCCATCAAAAACATCCTGTAAAAAAAATCCAAGTCTCGCAGCTCAGTTTTTCTACCGCAAAAAGTTGTGAGATTCATGTAATACCAAGTCGATTAATTTATTTAGTCCTTGATTAAGGGACGTTCTGTATAAAGTTATTACGTAAGTTATTATTTATATATTTATTTTATTTATTTACACTTTATTGCACAAAAAGACAACAAATACAGAGAGAAATTACATATATAAAAAGTACAATTGGCGGTCTTATCGCCGAAAGGCAATGTCTTACAGACAACCATGGGATGGATTTAAGAATAGGATAAACAGAGGGCAGTCAAAAGTGTAAAGGATAGAACCTACCTAGAAAGGGAAAAAAATTGCAAAATACTAATTAAAATAATCATAAATACTCATATTATGTAATATAAACATATACATAAATATATATATATATACATATATAAGATCATAAGAATACATACATCAGAAAATACATACATATACATAATATATATATATATATATATATATTTATATATATATATATATATATATATATATATAATATATATATATATATATATATATATATAAATATATATACATACATATACATAATATATATATATATATATATATATATATTTATATATATATATATATATATATATATTTATATATATATATATATATATATATATATATTTATATACATATATATTATATATATATATATATATATATATATATATATATATATATATCTATATATCTATATATATATATAATAAAGTTCCAGACATGCAAATAGGAATGCTATCCACATCAATGTGTCAGTTCAGTGAGAAAGGTAATAATCTTTGACAAGTTTTTTGAATGATGATAGTGATCGTGCCCGTCTTACCACAACTGGTAAAGCGTTCCATAATCGAACAGCCTTAACAGTAAACGATTTGTCCATGAAAGTGGTGGTGTGCACGGGCATTCTCAACTCCAAACTCTCTGACGACGTAGGGATCTAGTATGTGAGTCGTGGAGAAATACAAATCGATCTTTGAGGTAAGAGGGGGTAAGAGGATTAAACAATATATTGTACAGAAGAAAGAGAATATGAGCATTCCGACGAAGTCGTATGGGCAACCACTTGAGCTTAGCACGGAATTCCGAAACATGATCATATTTGCGTAAACCAAATATGAATCTAATACAAAAGTTTTGAAGGCGCTCAAGTTTATTAAGTTGGTCCTCGGTGAGATCTGGATAGCTGACATCGGCATAATCAAGGATAGGGAGGAGGGTTTGCGCTAATGAAATCTTCGTGGCAACAGGTAGAAGGTTGTGTAGTCTACGCAAGGACTTTGCCGAGGCGAACAATTTGCGGCTGAGCTCCTTAAGCTGCGGACCCCAGGTAAAGGACTTGTCCAGAAATAAACCAAGGTTTTTTACTATGTCACTATAAGAGACAGTAGTACCGTCACAGATTAGAAGTGGTAGTTGGTCCCTATCAAGTTTTGAAGTCGTTCTGGGGCTGCCGATAATAATAGCCTGTGTTTTGGAGGGGTTAATTTTTAAGCCATGAGTCTTACTCCATTCACAGATGCGTTGGATGTCGCTGTTTAAATTATGAATTGCCTCAATAACCTTGTCAAGAGGTGCCTGAGAATAAAGTTGTAAATCATCTGCGTAGAGGTGGTAGGATGAGCGAAGATGATTAGATATAGAATTGATAAAGACAGCAAAGAGTAGAGGAGAAAGCACGCCGCCCTGTGGAACGCCAGCAGATAAGGAGCACCACGAGGAATAACTATCCTCAATACAGATACGCTGCCGGCGCCCATACAGGTAACTACGAAACCAATCAACTGCTGTTGGAGATATGTTGAGAGAACATAGCATACTAAGCAACACATCAAAGTCAACGGTATTGAAGGCGTTACTGAAGTCCAGCAATGCTAAGACTGTCAGCTTGCCTTCCTCCATACCCGATCTAATGTCATCCGTAATATGAGTCAAGGTGGTGGTAGTGCTGTGCCCAGGACGAAAACCCGATTGGAGCGGGTTTAGGAGATCATTTTTGGATAGGAAATCGTTCAATTGAGTGAGGATAAGGCGTTCAAGAACTTTGGAAAGGAAAGGGAGAATGGAAATGGGTCGGAAATCAGAGCATGTAGAGGCGTTGGACTTTTTAGGAATGGGGATAACGTGGGCTTCTTTCCAGGCACTTGGGAAAATCCCAGTAGAGATGGAGTGGTTGAGGATATGGGAAATTATGGGAAGGATTTCGTCAAGGATAGGCAGAATCATATTACGGGTGACGCAGTCGCTACCCATTGCATTCGATGAAATGAAATGAAATGATTATTATTATCATATCAATATTAAAAATTCTTTACGTTTGAAATAAATAGATCGACTTGGCCAGTAGCATTATGCATAAATTGTACGATACATTATGTTTTCATGCGATGGCCAAGTCGATCTATTTATTTATAACGTAAACAATTTTTAATATTGATATGAATTATCATATCAATATTAAAAATTGTTTACTTATTATAAAGTTATTACGTAAGTTATTAAACTTACGTAATAACTTTATACAGAACGTCCCTTAATCAAGGACTAAATAAATTAATCGACTTGGTATTACATGGATCTCACAACTTTTTGCGGTAGAAAAACTGAGCTGCGAGACTTGGAATTTTTTACAGGATGTTTTTGATGGGATATACAGGGTATCTCAAGACTGCTACCGAAAACGAAGCCGGGTGGTAGTTTTAGTGGCTACAAACACAATGCAATTAAAAATTTCGCATAGAAACGCGACAATTATTTTTTATGATTTTTTAAATATCGTCAATTTTGGGTGGTAAATCCATAGTTTTTGCTAAAATAATAATTAAAACTCTTTTATACCTTAGAGTATTTATAAATAAAAGGATATACACTATTATTTTAGGAAAAAATGTATTTACCATCCAAATATGGCCATAGGAAAAAAATAACAAAAAAAAATTGTCGCTTTTTTTTGCAACTTTTTCTGTTGCATTGTGTCTGAAGTCGCTTAAACTATCACCCGGCTTCGTTTTCGGTAGCAGTCTTGATATACCCGGTATTTTCTCAACGAGTCAAAAGTAATGATACGTAAAAGTTAAAACACACTAATCTTATGACAAAATCTTCTAAATATTTTGTGTATTGTCAGGGCTTTTAATTTTTCCATTGGCAGCTGCAGGTCGAACGCCTTTGAAGTTCAATAGGACTCGGTTTCTGTCTTCTACCAGATGTACTACGGGAGAACCGATTAAAGGTAAAAAGATTATTAATTAGAAACCACTAGAGACTACTTGTATATTATCTTCTTCATCATATTCTTCTTATACTAGTGCTAGGTCTCTCATATGTGGGAGGTAGCCTGGGTATGCACGACCGCAATGTCTATTTCTCCCGCCAAATAGTAGTGTAAATGCAATGTTGTGTTTCGGATTGAAGGACATTGTAGCCAGAGTAAGTACTGGACATATTGAGACTTAACATGTTGTGTCTCAGGATGGCAAGCGCAGTGGAATGCCAAGCATTGCTTTGTAATTCCAGGTATTGTTTGGTTTTGCTACTGTACATGAGCGGCCGTATCGCTGACCATCAGGCGAACGGCAGGCTCCTCTTGCCATTCAATGCAATAAAAAAATAATACTCAAAAGTGCGTGGTGGCCTCTTAGAAACGGACTAGATAAGCTGCCAACATGTCCACGGTGGTCCCGGGCTAAATGCTCAGGCACATCTCTGAGTTTTCGGAGTCATGCGTGTATTAACAGTCAATCACCACGCTCTATAATGGTGAAGGAAAACATCGTGAGGAAACCTGCATACCATAGCGGTTTGTAAGTATTTCTATGGTATGTAAAGTGCGCCAACTCGCACAAGGCCAGCATGGACTTTTTTGGTGGACTTTATGGCCCAAACGCTCTCAATCGTACTCTCGATAGTAGAGGAGGCCCGTGCCTTCCAGTAGAAGTATGTGGACCAATAAAAGGTAACAAAAACCTAGATTCTTTAGTTGAGCGTGTAGACACTTCTAGAGAATAACATAGGTCAATAGAGAAGAGTGGCGGCGTGTTGTAATGCTTGCCATCAACACATAAAATGATGACCACGACCATCCTGTCAAGAGAGATACCAACAAAGAAGAAGAGACTATTTTAAGCCAATAGGTGGAAGTCCTTGGAAGAGGCCTATGTCAAGCATTGGATTTTGTGACTGACAAGAGATAGGGAGGGAAATTGAGAATGTATATGCCTTGCATTTATCAAAGGCAATTTCTGTAAACCAGTTTCCGTATTGCCACGCTATAAATAGGTCATACACGAATTTCAATGGAGGTCCATAGCCTCTGCCTATCCCTAAGGGACGCAGGTGTGGATATTATGTATATTCCTTAACGATTCGTGATGTCCCAGAAAATTTTATGTGCAGACTAATATTTGCTATAATTTTATAAGTGAGTGATTTCTTGTACTGTTTTCTTTCAGTGGATCCGGCGTATGTGCCAGGTAAGATTTTCATTTCCCTGCAATGTGTAGCGAGCAATTTTATATCCTGAATCTTACGGCCATATTCTTGTACTTGTTTAAAATCCAAGTTATTTGTAAAATATTTTGTCCCTTTCTAACGATTTTTGAATTTAATTTGAGCGAAGAAGACAAAAAATTCGATAGCTTAAATGTTTAAAAATGTGTATGATTATGGGAGTTAAGGTTCTAAAAATTCAAAATACGTATTTGTGTTTTCAGAAACCAGTGGCGGTAATTATAATTGATTAAATTATTTTTTATATTGTCTCGGTAAATTGAACTTAATCAAATTTCCTCTTGTTTACAGAAAACGGAATCGAAAAAGAATTCGGTGAATCGACGAATCAGCCTATGGCTGTCGATGTTTATGGTACGAATTCTCATTTGCAAATGGTATTATTAAAAGAGGCATGCTTCCAAGGACTTAACGTGTCTCTTATTTACTTAATAGGTAACAAACAGCGGCAGTAATACAAAATATGTTTAAAATAAAAGTAGCACTGGAATTTGCAAGTGTGATCCTAAACGACATAATTGACAGTCAATCACCACGCACTAAAACGGTGAAGGAAAACATCGTGAGGAAACCTGCAATCCATAGCGATTCATAAGAATTTATATGGTATGTAAGTCCGCCAACCCGCACTAGGCCAGCGTGGTGGACTATATGGCCTAACCACTCTCAATCGTACTCTCGATTGTAGAGTAGGCCCGTGCCCTGCAGTGGGACGTATATGGGCTGATCCAGATCCTAAACGAAGAAATATTTCAAAATTTACCTATAGTTTCAAGTTTATTATCACTTATCACTTAATTATGTTTAAATTATTTTTTTACAGAGGATGTAACGACACAGAAATATCTGGCGCCCTCGCCAGGCGACAATCCTCATTACCTTGACGATGAAAGATAAATTATCTTAATTTACTTCGTTTTATTTGAACCTTACATTAAATTATTCCATCTATGCCATCCTATTGTAAAATACCATAAATGCAAATGTGAAAGCGTCTCTCAGAATACCGAAAAGAAGTAACAAGCCACGTATCACGTTTGAAAAATATTTGACATTGGCAAAATTGTCGACATCGGCACTGCTTGCCAGTTGCCTTGAATAAAAAACTGAACTGTTTGGTAAAACAAATTGGAGAGGACTATCTTTTTCTTTTCTTGTTTATTTCGATATGTATATTAGTCGTATAAATCACAAAGACAAACACAATCCTTAAAACAAAACTTGAAAAGAGCATTTAACAGATTAGTCGAGATTAAAGCATGGCTCCTGTAAAATTACTTATTACTGGCGGTAGGTCTCTCTATGTGAGAGGCTGCCTGGGTGGGTACCACCGCAATATATATTTCTCCCGTCAAACAGCAGTTTAAATGCACTGTTGTGTTTCGGATTGAAGGACATTGTAGCCAGAGTAACTACTGGACATATTGAGACTTAACATCTTATGTCTCAGGATGGCGAAGCGCAGTGGAATGCCAAGCATTGCTTTGTATTTCAAGGTATTTTTTGGTTTTGCTGCTGTTCATGAGCGGTCGTATCGCTTACCATCAGGCGAACGGCATGCTCGTCTTGCCATTCAGGGCAATAAAAAAAAAATGCGTGTTATAATTGATATTAGATTTCATTTAAGACTATGTATTTGGAGACTGTCCCGCTCTCACACCCACCACTGCAACTCCTGTGTCGCAGGATCAACAACACGCATTGTAATGACACCGAGCATCAAAGCTCGACGAGTCACCGGGAATGTCTTTAACCCGCAACGACTTAACTTTAAGCCTAAGTACTAGGTCAACATAAAGTATTTTAAAAGGTGTACCTCAGGGCCTGGTGGTGGTACGTAGATGGGTCTCTGTGTGGGCCTGAACGTGGGCTGCTGTGGCCTGTATGTAGGCTGCTGGAAAATAAACGAACATTCAATTAAATCAAATATTTAAATCTGAGACTGAGACTGTCTCGGTGGCGTAGTTGTACTAAGGTACGATTACAGAGCTGAGGTCTCGAGTTCGAATCCCAAGTTGGGCAAAGTGAGTAATATAAATAAATATAAATAAAAAATATAGGAGTTTTTTATTCATTATCAGCCCAGAGTGGGGAATTTGTGTCTGATATGGCGATAGGCTCGCCACCTATCACTACGTGGGATGGAACATACAAGGCGAAATGTGGGTGTCCTGGCACCTCTGCTTACCCCTTCTGGGAAAAAGGCGTGAGTTTATGAATGTATGTATGTATTTAAATCTTCATATTAGTTTTGGAAACTGTCCCCCCCTCACACCCACCACTGCAACTCCCGTAGCCCAGGATCAACAGTGGCACGCAATGTAATGACACCGAGCATTGAAGCTCGGCGAGTCTCCGGGAATGTCAAAGTTGCAACGAAATCGAGACAATTAAGCCTTTCCTATTGTATCCCGGTATAGGATTAACTGGAAGCTGTTGGTTTACGTTGGGTGAGTGAGAGTGAGTGATAAATGCTGTGTTTCTTTGAAGAATATTTTAGTTAGAGTAACTACCATACATATTGATACTGAACATTTTATGTCTCAGGATGGCGAGCGCGATGGAATGTCAGGTATTGCTTTTAATTCAAAGTGTTGTTTGGTTTTGCTACATTCCATGAGCAATCGTATCGTTTAACATTAGGCAAATGGCATGTGTGTCTCGCCATACATTGCAATTTTTTAAAATTTAAACCTTATGAATGAACATGGGTGGCAGTTGACCTGTTTGCTCGTTTGCTGGTACTATTGTTTAAAAAAGCACGATACACTTTCTACCTATTTTAACTGGGTCTTTAGGTTTGTGTGTGGTGATCGTACAAATTTCCTACACCAAACCCAACTCAAACCATCAGAAACATTCAGAAATAATTCAATTACATCAAATAGCATTCCTAGTTTAGTGTTTATTTATGTGAACAATGCGCGGTGACGTCACGCTGAACAATAACTTCGTTCACGGCCATACGTTTCCCAGTCATCATTTTAGTACGTTTAGAATTATATTTTTGGTGTTCCGTGGGTTGTATAAATAAATACACCCAACAGTCACATACATAGTCCTGACCACACACTAAGATCGAGTCTTGTGTCGAGGCTATCAGAAACTACGACAGACTTTTCGGTCTTACAAACACCCAGACCCAAAATAAATTCCTGTAGTTCAAACAAAATATTTGTTTTGGTGCGGGGATCGAACCCGCGGCCTCTCGATTCACAGCCGGCGTTTAACCAAACACACACAAAAAAAACTGCGGCCGGAGGCGGTTTTTACTATCAAATATATATAACTCAAAGGTGACTGACTAACATAATGATCTATCAACGCATACCTCAAACCACTGGACGGATCAGGCTGAAATTTGGCATGCAGGTACATGTTATGACGTAGGCATCTGCTAAGAAATTATCTATACATATTGTACGGAACACTAACTAAGTAGAGTGTGTCGCGCTTTTAAAGTTTTAATTTATTATTTCAATGGAATACAGTAAGAGGTGGCAAGGTTGCGTATTGTATAGCGGTTGCCGAAGTGAGCCACCATTTTGAACTCAGTAATTAAATCTTCTTTGATGTTTAAAAACAAAAATAATGACCGCTTGCATTGAATGTGTCGGCATATTAATTATGATATTATTGACTTCAGTCGAGATTACATTTTGATTTGTGGTCCATTTAAGATTCAAGGATAAATCTTATTATATCCATGAAGACGATACCTTGTCTTTCCAATACATATAATTTATTTTCCTATTTTATTCAATCTATTTCCTGTTTTGTATAGTCTCCACTTTTCTAATCAAAGCGGGTGACAAAACAATAAATTAAAGAGGTAAATAACCTCGCAAAAAGACTTACAACCAGAGAGTCCAGCTGTAGAGCATCACGGAACAAATCATTATTACATTTAAATACATATATACATAATCTCACGCCTTTTCCCCAGAAGGGGTAGGCAGAGGTGCAACTATCACACGTTTCGCCATGTATTTTCAATCCCATGATGTGACAGGGGGCGAGCCTATCGCCTAAATATTTTGGATCCAACTCGATTTAAATCTTCTAATCGAACCCTTGGTTGTGCATCTTAGTTCAGGTCTTATGGGTTGATACAGAATATGCTATTTTTGATATAGCTTAGAAAGTTACCTTATTTCCATTGTTGTTCGTGGGTGGGAACGGTATCGAGGGCTTGTCGTACGTGTACCCACTGTTGGGCGGGAGATAGTCGTTGCCCGCAGACGTTGCCATGACAACCAGGGTTGACACCATCGCCAGGGATATCCACATCTGCAAAACGAGAATATTATAGATTAAGATTTATTTTTATTATTTTTATTAAGAGTTATTGGAGTATCAGGAGAGCAATTTATCGAATTGACACTGAAGTTCCATAACTGGTTTTAACCTGATTAGTTTAGTAGCTGTATGTATATTTTAAGCATTTTGCTTAAGACTTAAGTGTTTGCAGAAGGCGGCACTCATGCAGCTTCAAAAGTTAAATAAAACTACCCTGTTGTCCTATCTCCGATAGGAGAGGAACTAGAAGAAGAAAAAGTATTAATTCCAATTACCTATTCCCATTGAGATATATGCTTTGCTACGTATATAGAAGCTATCCCTTCCAAATGACTTGTTCGATTTTGGTAAAAGTTAAAACAAAATCGCTGCAGCGTGGAACAAATAATTAGTCGTCTAACCAAACAGTATAATCATGCAGCGGTAGACCGCTTTCCGTGTAGTTTTCTCGCGACCAAAAAGGTCGAAAGCGCCGTGCATTTCATTGGCACATACGCATTTTTAACCGACTTTAAAAATAGGTGGGGAACATTTTCACAAAGAACGTCTTATCTAGTGTAACATTGATATTGATGCCTATCTCTTGAGGGATAAGGATGTGAGGTTATGTCTATCTACATATGCGTTGATTTTAATAAAGAAATATTAATTTATAATCTTGTTAATACATACACTTTTAAAGTAGAGAATATTATAGTCTTAAGGGGGTTCAAATTGATGATTCATCATGCATTTTTGCTCTGAATAATTCTTTTGTATAATAATGAACTTATTAGTATAGCAGACGGTTAAACAGACGTACAGACAGACAATTCATAGCACTACCTAGCATTGACTACTTTATGTGTGAATACAATGCGTTTTATGAGAATTTCGTATGGACTGCAAAACAAATATTTGTAATAAATATTTTTGCCTTTAGATTTAATGATATATTTCTGTGTGGCTATGTATTGTAATGTAGTTTTAAATTCATTTATTCATATTGAAAATCGACTAAGGAATTTCAACAAAAATGTCTTGAAATTAAACACCTATATTGTAATGATTCCTCAACCCTCGATGAAGTTTCCTTTTCCCCTCTCTAAAGTGAGCCAGATGAACATGTCACTTATCGGAACAGAAACGATGAAGTTTCTAGCCACGAGGCTACTATGGAATATCTCTCTCTTAACTCGAAAGTAGACACAACGCGTTTTTCTTTAAGCGATTTTCACTACTCGCTATCCAGGTTCGTAGGACTATTAAATTACCACCATTTATAACAGGCTAAGAGTATTGATACTACAGAGGGAGTGTTGGTACTTCAAAACTCTACATATAAAGTTGGTACGGGGCCACCTTTTCTGCGCTCGTATTGGCTGACGTATAATAGGTTATCCAACACGCAAGAATCGAAAAAGATTGAAAATCTTAAAAAAATAGTTTAGGGCTATTGAATTCCACATAAACTAAGTAGTTTTAGACGAACACTGAATAAATATACGTTCAGTTACCTACGGAATTGAAAGCAATTTATTGTTAAATAATAAGTTCAATTTTCACTACGATTGCGCTACCAATATCACAAACAAAACAATATCTACCTTTTTGAAGACTAGAATGTATGACAGCGCATATCTATATTATAAATACTCTAAGATTACAGGTTGGATCAAGATACCAGTTTCCTGACCCTGTGTTCACATCGCCCAGGTTCAGTGCTGTCGGTACAAACAGGACTGAGAATGCGTTACGCCACGTTGAAGACAATGCGCTCCTTTCAATAGTGCAAGGACGGTCGCCTCTCGCCGCGGGAAGCAACCGATATTATACAGTACACGCATCATTCATGCTGTGGGATTGTGTGTTTAAACCACTCATAAATAGGTGCTAAATACGTGAGCATTAATTGGAAAGTTACGTCTTTGTAACTTCAGCAGCAATCAGGAATGTTACAAAAATCGGCGGTCCTTGGAGAAGATTGAGGTTTAGTTGGTGATAAGTAAAAAATATTTTTGAAAGTGACGTAGATATTTGGTTTTATATACAGAATGCACCAAGATTCATTCAATCATGTGTGTGAGTCATTGGGACCAATTGAACGACCGTCATACTTATCGAACATCGGGCATAAATTGAGAGGATTATAATTTTTACTACACCTAATCAATTTTACAAATTGTTCAAATTATTCTCTAATTATTTTTACAATAGTGTCTCAACATTTTGGATTCAATCCCATGTTTCAGTAGTCTATCATAAATAATCTATAGTAGTTATTACTGTTATATTTGAAAGCTAGTAGAGGTAAAAGGACAGTATAAGGACGATTATTATTTATTATTATCTTCCCAAAGACACAGTTCAACAAGTAAATATAATATAAGCGAATGTAAGGGTCTAATTTCCCACAATCTAAATGTTGACACAGCTAAGCATGAATCGCTGACCATTTACTGACCGACTGACATTTCCCTTTCACCCTTCCTAATTGGAAGCCCCTCTAAATTGCCTTATGCAAGCTGACGCTCCATTTCGCCGGTAATGGACACAAGTCATAAATTGATTTATGAAAATCCATCGTTCCATCTTAACTATATATAGTGTATTATCTATGGTTCCATCTAATAATAATAACGTGTCAGAAACCAAGTGCTTGTAGCCAAAAAGCAAAAAAAACGTGTGTTGATCGCGGTTCCATATTTAATTTTAAATTACTAATAGTTATCCCATGTTACAATAAATTTTATACTATAAGTTGTAATAGAAATGCTATATTTAAATAGTGATTGTTGTTGTGTGAGGATTAAAATACAAAATGAAACTGCTCTATTCATAAAAGTAAAACTGCTCAAAATTTCCATTGTCTTCTTCATAACTCCTCGAGTGTTGATATTTTACACCTCTGTGGTAATCCGTCTATTCTTCGTGATCGCAACTCGTAACAACATATCCTGTCATTCAGCAATAAATCTCAGATATCTGCCATTTTAATCTACTTCTCGTGAGAATAAGAGCGTTCAAGTTGACCTGTCTGGTGCTACATTGCGTACGGACTTGCAAAATAAGGCTGGTTACATCTTTCCTTTTTTGTATCTAAATGGCTAAGGTGTTTTTGATAATGCCAAATTGATTTGAAAAAAAATAGTTCGTATTTAACATCGCTGGTGTGGTGGGTACTTGGAATGGATGGATTTTGTGTTTTTCAAAACACTTGTTCCATCGCAATTCCAGTGTCGTCATAATTTAGTGACTAATAATTTGGTATTAAATAGGCGATGTCTGTTTATATAAATATCAAACACATATCGAACTTAATCTATTAAGCCAAAGAAACAACTAGGATAAAATTATAGTTAAAAGTTAAAAACGAGTTATTTTGTAAAAGCTATCGGATAAGTTTGTAATTTTTGCGGAAGAGATCTATTTTTCAAGCTAAAAGCAAGATCCTTTGCTTATTCTTACTGTAGTGTATTGATAAATTCATACTCTTAGCATCTGTCGTCTCGAACTATACACTACGCGAACCAAGGGTGAATGAGATATATATAGAATGAGATAGATCATAGACGTGGAGGACGGAACGGGGTGAAGACGTGGTGTATAGCAAACGAGCCGATAAATATTAATAATTGTATTCTACTACAATGTTACACATATGAAGCGTAAATAGTGACTATTACACTTACCCACAATAAATTTTATACAGGTAATATGTTTTGCATATAGTCTAATAGTGTCGCCGCGGGGTAAGGTCAGTCATAAAGTTTCACATTATTTAATAATTATATTACAGACGAACTCATGTTGTATTGTTATTTAGTTCTTGGTTGATAATATCTTTGGAACGTTCTCTGATGATCGTGGGAAGACTGATTTTGCGTCATATGATGTTAGTAAATCCTTGATTTGTATATTAAAGTTAATGTAATGATGGCAAGTGGTATGCTATTCAAACTAACTATATGACTGACACCCAAGAAGCTTATACCCAAATGGAGATTGCATTCCGTATAAAACACTGAAGCTCAAAAATTTGACCCTGAATGAAGTCGCTGTTGCGTGCTATCCTTTTCTTTAGAGTGTACAATTAATGAACTTCATTCATCGATTCACGTTTTATAACGGAGTGCAACCTCCATTTGGGTATAAGCTTCTTGGTGACACCCAACATCCACCCCACACTAATATCGATTCTTTTGTCATGTATTTGAAATTACATGAGACTTTTCGGTCTTACAACAACCACTGTACTGTACTGTGTCAGCCCATATACGTTCCACTACAGGGCGAGGGCTTCTTCTATACTCAACAAGCGTTAGGCCATATAGCCCACCTTCTTGGTCTAGTACGTACTGGCCAAACAAAGATGCCTGAAACAAATATTTAAATAGCACAAAAATATTTGTCGCGGTACGGGGTTCTAACTTACGTCCTCTCGTTTCATAGCCGCCGTCTATCCAACTGCGCCATGCTGGTTTTTGTTTGGATATAACTTACACACGTATTTGCATGGATTATTATTTTAAATTTCTTACATGAATGACAATATTAAGAATATTGTGGATATTATTTTTAAATAATATTGGACTTATTTGGCTAGAGCCGACCTAAGAGATGATGTTTCCGGATGAGAGTGTCGATTGGTTTTACAAAACTTTAGATGAGATAATACGCAAACACGCACCGGTTAGACTTTCGCGTAACAGTAAGTACCCTCTTTGGTACCCTAAATACCTTATTAAGGCTCTTAAAGAAAAGCCAAGTATCATTCTCGTTACAAACGATACAAAAATGCAATGGATAAATTAACTTTTGATTTATTAAGATCGCGTTGCGATATTATGATAAGAGAAGCTTTTATCAGCTATAAGAAACACACATCTACTGTACTACGTAAAAACCCAAAACAATTTTGGAGAATTTGTAATGGGTTCCGATGTAATAATAGCACGGTACCTAATGAGGTGTTCTTTCGCAACATACATGCCACTGGAGGACAATCCGTTTGTGATATTTTCGCGGATTATTTTCATTCCGTGTATTGTCAGGCTCCGGACATAAACAATATAAATTCCGACTTTCCTCTAGCTCACAGCTTTCCCTCATTTGCCAGTTGCAAAGTTTCCGTAGCCGAAGTTCAGAGACGATTAATTTCTTTAGACTGCAACAAAGGTCCGGGCCCTGATCTTATACCTCCAATTTTCTTCAAGGAGTGTGCGTGTGAATTAAGCTTTCCCTTATATCTTATTTATAATAAATCATTGGCTACCGGTGTTTTTCCATCGCTTTGGAAAATAGCACACTTGACACCCATCCATAAGAAGGGTTCTCTCCAGGATGTCAGTAATTACCGTCCTATCTCCCTACTTTCCACAGCAGGCAAGGTGTTCGAATCTTTAGTCCAAAAAAAGATTCTCGCACATGTAGAACACATGATATCTATAGACCAGCACGGATTTGTTCCCTCAAGATCCACCACATCAAATTTAATGGGATACATTTCGGATATTACTGACGTTTTGGACAGTGGGGGTGAGGTCCATGCTGTCTATACCGACTTTAAAAAGGCTTTTGATTTGGTGAACCACAAAATTCTTGTACAGAAATTAGAACATATGGGCATACATGGCTCTCTCCTTCGCTGGTGTGAATCCTATGTTCGAAACAGGTCTCAGCTGGTCTCGATGCATGGTTTCAAATCGTCGCCCAGAGTCGTTCCATCAGGTGTTCCTCAGGGATCGCACCTTGGACCTTTATTTTTTATAATTTTTATCAATGATCTGGTCTTTAATCTCACTTCCATGTTCAAACTTTATGCTGACGACCTCAAAATATACCGCCCTGTATCCAGTTATGAAGATGTTTACAAACTTCAAAAAGATCTTATCTGGTTAATAGAGTGGTGTAAGTTAAATGGTATGACATTAAATGTAGACAAATGTTACCACATCAAATTCAGCCGTAAAAGAATGCCTCTGCCAGCATGTTATTATATCAACGATATACCTTTAACTGAAGTCTTTCAGATACGGGATCTTGGGGTGATAGTGGATCACACGCTCTCTTTTAGACATCACATTTCTCACATAGTTAATAAAACATCAAAACTCACCGGGTTCGTCTCTAGACAGATGAAATGTTTTCATGACCCTAAATTATCAATTATAATTTATAACTGTCTAATTCGTAGCATATTGGAATATTGCAGTCCAATATGGAACCCTCGATATCAAGTCCATTCAGACAGATTAGAGAGGATTCAAAAGAGATTCCTTTACCACTTAACTTTTATTGATGTTAAATGTAATAAACTACTATCCTACAACTCACGTCTAACCTATTACAACCTTACAACTCTTCAGAAGCGTAGAACAGTTGCCGACGTAATGTTCTTATACAAGCTTGTCAATTCTTATGTTAGCTGTCCTGATATGTTGCAACGTCTTAAACTTAACGTATTTCGTCCTAGCAGCCGCTTACTAAATCGAAAAACCTTCGCTCTTCCCCTGTACAAAACGAATCTCGGTCAACATTCACCCCTTTATCGAATGTGCTCTTCTTATAATAGTATTTGTAATGATTATGACATCTTTTTTGGTTCGCCTGCCTCAGCTAAGATTAAAACATTTAAATACATAATATAACCCAGACACGATTTGTACCGCGTCCTTTCATTCTAGATTTTCATTTTTCCTATATCTATTATTTTTGTTAATATTAACTACTAATTTATGCATGTCGCGTTCACTTCTAGAAGGTTGCAAATATTTTGTGTGCCCTACTGTATCGTTGTTTTTAAGGAATGTCACTTGTTTGTAACCAGTTTTGTGAACCAAATAAATGAAAAAAAAAAAAAAAAATGATTTTTAACAGCCAGAAGCAAGACACTAAAAAAATATCTGTACAAACATAAGACGTCTTATATCCAGTAATAGACATCTTTTGTCCCAAGACGTTGAACTTCGAAGTGAACCAGCTTGGAGAGACGGAAGTAGCATGAATGAGCTCTCAGCTCACAGATACTTGTGACTTTTAAGTGTAAAGTTTGTATTTGTGGAAGCCTAATTACTTTAATTAAGACGGAAAACGTAGTGGGGAATATTACACATTGAAACACAAATGGCCTTAATAAAATGTGGGGCTATTAATGACGAAGCTTGTGGCCTGTTGGTAGCGGACTAGAGACGGGTGTCGATATGTTCATCGTGATCGCGGGTTCAAATCTCAGGGCACAGCTCTGACTTTTCAGACCCATATGTATGTTGATAGTCAATCACCATGTATTATTTTACCTTGTAGGAAAACATCGGAAGAAAAAACGAAACGATTTGGAAGAATTTCTATGGTATGTAAATTCCACCAACCCCCACTAGACCTGAGTGGTGGACTATATTGCCTAACCCCTTTCAATCGTACACTCGATTGCAAAGGAGGTCCGTCCCCTGCAGAGAGACGTATATGGTTTGATACAGATACAGATTATTGCCACTTCTACCTACCCTTTCAGTCCAGTCGTAATTACATAATATGCAAAATAAACGCATTGTTATATTATCAGATCCAGCCGCATGAGTCAGCAATTTAGAAATGCCAAGGAAATGAGAAAACAAAAGTGTAGCAACTGACACGGAATTGCAAATCACAATTGTTTGGGCGGGGTGTAACACGAAAATGCTTTCTCAATGCTCGCGTTACTCAACGTTACTTGGGAATATTTTAAATACTAAATAAGTGTAGGAAAAGTAGTTCTTGTAACGCAAAATACAATGCATTTTAAGGTACTCGTCGTCTAGATAGAATTTCTACCGATGCGACATGGTTGTCTGTACTCTGTTGCATGTTGATATAATGCCTACCTGTATCCGGGGTTTTCTTTAGTTTAATTTGAAATCGGAAAAAAAAAAACATTTATTTGGATCAAGCTGGACAATGGATAAGAAGTTTTAATTAGCAATAAATTCGTTTCATATTTATTTATTTATATTTATATATGCTTTATTGTACACCAAAATGTAAGACACATACAAGTACTTAAAAACTAAAGGCATGGTTACAATAGGCGGCCTTATCGTTAGCTGCGATCTCTTCCAGGCAACCTTTGGATGGACTGGATTATTGTGAAATTGAAATAAAGGGTAGTGCAACTAGCGAGAGAATAATAATAATAAACAATAATAATTGATGTACATGCTATATTATATTAATTTACATAATATAAATAAATACAAACATACATACATACATACTAATATATATCGAGCTAACTATAATAATGATTTAAGTAGAGGAGAAAAAAAAAAAATATATATATATATATATATAACAGGATAATACGTTACTGCAGTGAGAGATAATGTATCTTAACAAGTCTCTTAAAACTTGGTAATGTCTTAGCTTGTCTGACAGACAATGGTAATTCTTTCCACAAGCGAGCAGCATGAACTGTAAAGGACTTGCTTAGAAATGATGTGCTGTGTTTGGGAATCTCTAGGATCAAATTCTCTGTTGATCTAAGAGTTCGCGCATGAGTTTGACCGAGGAATTTAAAACGGTTTTTAAGATAGTGGGGGCTGGAGGGATTGTACAAGATACCGTATAAAAGGGAAAGAATTCGAGTATTACGGTGAAAACGTATTGATAGCCACTTGAGTTTGATACGATATTCGGAAACATGGTCATAATTGCGAAGACCAAATATGAATCTAATGCAGAAATTTAAATTTGACATAAGTTCGGTTCCTAGATAAAAGCAGGCACTTCATTATTTTTTACGTTATTGATAATGCAAATGAATCTTTATTTTTGAAGATTAAAAATCATTCTTCATTTTTACCAAACATACTAAGTTACTTTGTACGTTTCTAACGTCAAAACTTATTGTTTCATACAAGAATAGTATAATACAATTACAAATAAAATTATAGCAATTTGTACGAAAAGTTCGTTCTAATTTCCTCGGCCATTGTTGCCCAAACTAGTAAATCGATTCACCTTTGGCTAACCTCAAAATTATGAACAAAAGATGGCGGTTACAGGGCACTCCTGGTTATTATTGAAATGCCAACGCCAATTGTACGCTAAAGGTTGAGAGTGAGCTTAATTGAAATAATTATGTGGGTCTTGTTATTGAGATAATTATTGGGAGTAATGTTTCGGAATTAAATATAGGGCGGGAGAGTTATGGAGGTTGAACGAATGGATGAACGGACAAATAATTGATGGGAATGATTTTTGTGAGAGTGAAATTAAATTTTTGGAATTGTTATTAAATTAAGTAGTATGTTTGATACTGAAGTGCGTGGTGGCCTGTTGGTATACGGACTAGACGCGGCTGCCCACATGTTCACGGTGGTCGCGGGTTTGAATCCCAGGGCACACGTCTGACTTTTTTGGAGTCATGTGTGTATTGATAGTCAATCACCACGCACTAAAACGGTAAAGGAAAACATCGTGCGGAAACCTGTATACCATTGCGATTTATAAGAATTTCTATGGTATGTAAGTCTGCCAACCCGCACTAGGCCAGCGTGGTGGACTATATGGCCTAACCACTCTCAATCATATTCTCGATTATAGAGTAGACCCGTGCCCTGCAGTGGGACGTATATGGGCTGATACAGATACAGATACAGTATGTTTGATATGAAATTGTGTGATAGAATGCGGAATAGCGAAGCACAACATATTTTTTGGAATCAAATGGATCTTTCAACATGTAGAAAGAATTGATGACGATTGATTACAAAATGAGATATAAGTATGTGGATGACAAATGGAAGAGGCCAACCGTACGGAATCTATGGTACCATAATAAGGTGGGAATGCCGAGTATAGTAAAAAATCCTGTAAAACTTTATCAAATCAACTTAATTGGTCCTTGGTTGCTTAAAATTTAGACGTTGATACAAGAGGCTTTAGTGTCGATTCCTTTTTTGCATCAATTAATTATCCTGTAAGCAGTTGACGACAGAATAACTAAGAATTTTAACTAGTACAGTTACTAAGCCACAGACAAAGGTTGCCCGCAACTAATCACAGAGGCCTCGTGATCTTCATGTGCACAAAAAATAAAGGTCATATCAGGATATTGCATAATATTACATAATTCGATGAAAAACCGTTATTACGTGTTGTATTGCGACAACTAATAGACATACATTAATCAATTTATTACTACAAAACATGAGATGGCAGTGACAAGAAAATTGTATGCACGCGTTGTGACTTCTAGGGAGGAGTGTTAGTCGACATTTGAAATTGAATTAAAAAACAAAAAAAACTGTTAAAAACAACTTCAATTTAGTTAAAATTTGTTTATTCACGATCTACCGGATTGTGTTTTCGTTATTACAGAAACAGCAGATGGAACTAAATAAATATTTATGTTAGTTGTAAAATACGAGTTATTATGTAACAAATGGATTTTATGTATTCTAGAATCTGTAATAAGCTTAGAGTATTTATAATGTAGAGAGAGCGCTGGTACTTCAAAAATGTAGATAAAAATGGTGTTACCGGACATTGAGATAATATACTAGAGGGGACACTGCAAATAAAATGTTTGTAACAAAATGAAGGGTACCTCCTATTTCTGTCTCTGTCAAGCCTACGAAGTAACATTATCTTCCCTCTCGCTTTACTGTGTACTCGTGTATACGCACAGATTTTGTTCCCGATGTCCGCTCTAGTATAATACCTCAATGATTTTATCAAACTATTAAAATCACTCCAATCACAACATGCTATGAAAATCCTTATTATATTTTAGTTAATTAACATACAAATTATTTCAAATATATACCATTCCCGCCAAATTAATACGCAAAGACGACAAACATACAGCCTAGTTTCACATCACTAGCGATGCATCGTGACCGCGGTCACGAATTACTTTCAAACAACGTTCAAACGAAAAAACAGCATTAGTTATGACACATTGAACTTTTAGCGCACAAACTATGTAATTAAATGATCGTTATACACATTTCTCACGGCTTAGTTTACATTCACGAAGGGTAATCATGTTTTAATAGTTTAAAGATGTTTAGGAAAGGTTAATGTGTGGAAATATGAATGCATGCGGTTTTTTGTTCATAGTGTCCATTAGTGAGTCAATGATTGTTTATAGTGCAAAAGCCGAGGCTAATGGTCCATTTATATTATATTTATGAAGTTAATTAATTTTGGTTGTTTTTTTTTAAATATTTGTCATTAGTTAAAGGTTGCTTGGTGGTGGAACACCTACAAAGATTTTCAGAGTGAAATTTTAGAAGAGGCTTGCACGAGGCATTAATTGACCTTATGAGGCCAGTAAGGTCGTTTATCTTTATAAAATAAATAATTATAATAAAGAAATACATCCAATAGTCACTAACATAGTCCTGACCGTAAATTAAGATCAATTAAGTCTTATTCCGTCGCCGAATCCAACTGGGTTGGGCAGCGTTCGGGAAACTTCGCGACGTCTTCTCGTCCAAAATACCTCAGTGCCTAAAATCGAAAGTCTTCGATAGTTGTGTGTTACCAGTGATGACATACGACACCGAGACGTGGCCTCTCACTGTGGGCCTCATTAAAAGGCTCAAAGTCACTCAACGAGCTATCGAGCGGGCTATGCTCGGTTTTTCCCTACGAGATCGAATCAGAAATGAGGAAATCCGTAGGAGAACCAAGGTTACCGACATAGCCCATAGGATTGGCAAGTTGAAGTGGCAGTGGGCCGGGCACATAGCTCGTAGAACCGATGGCCGTTGGGGCCGAAAGGTTCTCGAGTGGAGGTCACGTACAGGCAAGCGAAATGTCGGACGCCCGCCTACAAGGTGGACGGACGATCTGACTAAGGTTGCAGGAAGTCGCTGGATGCAGGCCGCTTCCAAAAGGTCATTGTGGAGATCCTTGGGGGAGGCCTATGTTCAGCAGTGGACTTCCTGTGGCTGATATGAAGATGATGAAGTCTTATTCCGTAGGTATAGTAAGTTACGAGAGACTTTGCGGTCTCACATACAATCAGACACGACATAAATATTTGTGTTTTTACTAATTAGTGCCTGGGTTAATATTTTTATTAATTGTGCCTGAATGGTAAATAATAAGCCATATACATTAAAGACCCTAGAAGTGAGTACTAATTGAAAAAAATAAACAAATAGAATTTATCCTAATTTACAAATACCATATTTTCATTAATCCACCCATAAGATTTGTGTAATTTTCTCCCTAAAAATGAAAGAAATATTGTACAACAGCATTTTTACAAATATTTACCTAACCATTGTTGACAATAATACAAACATCACAAAGAAATTAATAAAAGAACAAATAACAACATTATACGCTTGTCAACTGTCAGTAAGCTGTCTCCATACTTACATCTTACATAACCTCAAAGCGGAACATAAATAGATATAATTAAAGTGTATATCAATACTAATAGTGGTTTACGATGCTTTATGCGTAAAGAGGGTAATATTAGTATACAATAAGCCAATCAGCATGCCTGTAGTATTGGCTCTATTGCATTGAGATATTATACTAGAGGGGACACTGCAAACAAAATGTTTGTAACAAAATGAAGGGTACATTCTATTCCTGTCTTTGTCACGCCTAAAAAGTATTATATCTCCCCTCTCGGTTCAATGTGTACCCTTGTGCACACACCATACGCAGAGATTTTGTTCCCGATGTCCGCTCTAGTATATACCTCAATACTCTATTGGATTCATATGAACAAGGCTACTATATTTTCTTAGAGTATTTATATATAGAGGGAGCGCTGTCATACATTCGCCTTTGGAAAAACGTAGATATTTTCTTGTTCGTAATGTTGGTAGCGCTCCTATATTAGTGAAAATTGAATTAATTATTTAGCAATAAATTGTTATAAATTCCTTTGATAGCCGAAATTATATTTAGCTATTATCGTTTTAAAATGAGTTTGAGTGAAATTAAATATACCTAAACTATTTTATTTTAATTTTTTTTTCAAGTAATTTATGTATGTTGCACATCCTGTTCAAATATTAGCCAATAGGAAGGCAGAAAAAGGAGGCCCGGCACCACCATTTTTATCTACATTTTTGAAGTACCAGCGCTCCCTCTATATATATATATATATATGTATATATATACTCTAAGTATATTTTATAGGATTTTATTTAAGAATTTGGTAAATAATTTACTGGTGGTTATATATATATATATATATATATATATATATATATATATATACTCTAAGTATATTTTATAGGATTTTATTTAAGAATTTGGTAAATAATTTACTGGTGGTAGGTCTCACATATGTGAGAGGCTGCCAAACAGCAGATTGAATGCACTGTTGTGTTTCGGTTTAAAGGATACTGTACTCAGCGTAACTACTGGACATATTGAGACTCAATACCTTATGTCTCAGGATAGTGAGAGCAGTGGAATGCCAAGTATTGCTTTCTAATTCAAGGTGTTTGGTTTTGCTACTGTCCATGAGCAGTAGTATCGCTTATCATCAGGTGAGTGACGTCTCCACATAAATTGCAATAATATAATAAAAAAATGACATCAAAGTCACTTTGCCCTATTCTTTGATATACTCAGTGTCGAACAGTCTCGACACTTACTGATGTGTTTATAACTGTCCAAATAAAGTATCGACTGGCAAAGATTATCTTCCATCATTCGATAAATTATTGCACCTTCATGTCTCTTTTTAAGGACTAATAATTATAAGCAGATAAAACGCCTGTATCTTTCTTTAAAGACAGGCCTGTTCATACACAATATTTGCAGTTATAAAGAGGTATATGTTTTGCCAATTCATGATTAGGCTTTCAATGTCGGTTCCTTGTGTTGTCCGTATATAGCCACATGACGTGCAAATTCTTTACATCTTCACAAACATGTAATTATTTTGACATAATGGATGACATACCAAAAAGGTGTTGACTATATAAGTGTTAATACTCGTAGAATTAGTGTCAAAAGTAATTGCATTTAATGGATTGATGGAGATGATAAATTAAATATTGATTTGATTTGGACAAATGTTTGTGTTGTACGTAATAATTTGTTTAAAGTTTTATTGATTTATAAGCGTCAAGCTATTTATGTTAGATGTGGTTGGGCTTTGGTAGCTACTCACGAAATTCACAAAGTGTTTTTTTATTGCAGGGAATGGCGAGACGAGCATGAGCACTTCGCCTGATAGCGATATGACCGCTCATGATGACGTAACAAAACCAAACAACGCCATGAATGACAAAGCAATGCTTGGCATTCCATTTCGCTAGCCATCCTGTGACTTTACATGTTAACTTGCATTATGTCCAGTAGTTACTCTGGCTAAAATGTCGTTTAAACCGGAACACAACAGTGCATTTACAACTGCTGTTTGGCGGGAGAAATAGTAGACATTACGGTGGTTTTTACGCAGGTGGACTCTCACATATAAGAGACCTACTAGGAAAGAGAGGTATTTGAAAGATGACCTTTTCATTCTATGTTTTTTTCCTCAAGTTCGTGATGTTTTACTACAGAGGGAATAATGGTAGCTGGTAAAAGCTGAATCCGCCCTTGGACTTGTAGTAGGTTACTGTTACAACGCTGAGATCTCTGTTTCGAATTCCCGGTCGGGCAGTAATATTGGATTTTTCTGTTCATTATCATTATCAGCCCGGAGTAAAGAATTTTTTCCCGATATGGCGATAGGCTCGCCGCACATTACATCGTGTGACGGAACACTCAAGGGCCTTTTTTCTTTTCCAGAAGGAGTAGGCCCTTCGGGAAAAAAGGCGTGAGTTTATGTATGTAATGTAATGCATATTTAGTTTGTCAAATTTCTCCGACAGATTTTACAAGACATATATATTCAAAGTATATGTTTTTGTCTATTTAAGCACATTGCAAAAACACCGAACTATACACAATTATGATAGATTTAACTGTGTCACAAAGTTACTAACAAACGTTTTATGTGTAATTAACATCTTCAATGGTACTTTATGGCTCATTGTATTAACGAATGATTGAACAAAAGTGATTGTCTATCGGCTTTTTTAAGCCTACAGTGTATGGGAAATCTGCAATACCTACATTGAAACTAAAAATAGCATGGAATTAAAGAACAAGCGAAAAATTTTAATTAACTTTTGTAGTCTGTTGGTATTCGCAGTGCAATCCAAATAGATAATTCACCGCAAATTTTGTTAGTGGTTTCTCATATGTGAGACGCAGCCTGGGTAATTACCGCCTCTAGGTCTATTTCTCCAAATGGCAGTGTAAATACACCGTTATGTTTCTGTATGAAGGATATTGTAGCCAGAATAAATACTGGTCATATTGGGACTCAATATTTTAAGTCTCAGGATAGCAGGCGCAATTAAATGCCGTGCTCTTAATTCATGGTGTTATTTGGTCTAGCTACTGTCCATGATCCGTCGTATTGCATATCCGTCTTTTCGAGTTCATAAACATTCAGACCCGAAACTAGTAATAATTATACACACAAAGATTCGTCTAAGTGTTGGATGAAACCCGCGACTTCTACTAACAGTTGTACCTCGTCTAAGCAACTGCGTCAGTCATCATGTACGACACACAAAATCAGCAATCAAAACATATTGTTTCCTAAAGATGTAACTAAAATTACATTGTTAAAACACGTGCTTTAAAATTTAACTTAGCCTCGGGGTTAAATTGTTTTACCAAAGCCATTAAGACGTTTGTGGGAAACAAAGAAAATGCTGTACCAGTGCTAGCTGTAAAACGAATTAAACAATCCAGGAAGTGAATGTTGCCAATTCAAACGGTTTAGACTTTAGTAGAAAGTGGGTAAATTAAGTGGTCGATTGCAAATCGGAAAAGACTTTGTGTGGCGTAAATCTTCTCGTTTTATTTTATTGGTACGATTAATAAATCGATCGTAATAAATTTGAATTGCTGTGTCCATTGCTTGTAACGTTACTTGTAATGAAAAATAAATAAAAAAGCAGTTTAATTAAAAAATAGTTGCATAGTAAATGCAATGTGTGGTGGCCTGCTGGTAAAGAACTGGAGGCGGTGTTGAGAAGGTAACGGGATCGAATTTATTATTATTATTACACTTTATTGTACACTTAAAACAAATAAAAAAATACACAAAGAAAAACACTTAACCTATGTGTAAAGTACAATCGGCGGTCTTATCGCCTTCGGCGATGTCTTCCAGACAACCTTTGGATAGAATGGACTAAACAGAAGTAGAAAAACGGGGGTAGACATGTCATAAAGTAAATCATGAGTAAAAATCGAATGGTCTACCATGTACAAACAAAAATAAACATTTAAAGACTACTACCTAACATACTATAAATATATAATACATACATATTTATAATATATATATACTAAATATATACATATAAACAATATAAGGATGTGCAATGTAAAAACAATAGAAAAAAAAATATCTCCAACTTTTTGGAATGATATTGTATTGAAGATCAATTTCTACGTATTTCAACGGCAAAGTAACACATCTTCAGGAATCTAGTTCAATAAGAGATCTCAACAAGATTTACTGTGGTGTTTGTAGACTATATATGAAGACTTTGTCATATTCCAAGGATATAATATGCTTCTAATCTTATTTCTTGTCTCATTTGTGTCCAACATGTTTCCATTACTAAGCTCAATTTTCATAATAAATACTCTCGATTGTAAAGGAGAATCGTGCCCTGTAGTGGTAGGTACATATTTAGACTGGATTATATTTAAAAATTACTTGCAAAGTATTGCAGGCGAAGTCTCATGCTCTTTAGGGATCCTAAAAAGGACGTATATTTTGCGCTGGTAATGTCGAAATTAAGCCATTTGAAATGGCAATAAACCTTCGGTGCGACTATCCGCCATTTTAGATTTACGAGCGGTAAAAGTTCAAAGGAATTGATTTCAAATGACATATTGTGTTGCCGAGAGAATGTAATGTACTATAATATATTCTGAGAGAGTTTAAAAAGATGACGCATAATTGTGGTAGCCAGAATTGGTTGTGAATCGTGAGTTCCAGGGTTCGAATCTCAGATTAAGTATACCATTGTATGAGTTTTTCGGTTTAAAAGTTAACATTGAGTGGATTGGGACTAGAAATAATAATATGTTTGGTATTATTACATTACCCAACCTACCTTATGTTTAGATTGATCCAAAGCTTTTTTGCTTGTTAGTGTTCTCTAAAAAAATTTACCTATACAATATAACTGTTTTCGATTATGATTCGTAAAATATTTTACTGTCATGGTTCTATAGAACAGTCCAATAACAATAACGGGATCCAACCCGCATTTACCAAAAAAATGTCATAGCAAACACTGCACTTAACGTTTTTTGCCAAAATAATATCCTTGTGACGTCACATGACGTCATGCGTACATTATAAAGATAAAATTTAACACCCAATTTACATAAAACGCTTGTAAACTTGTAATTCAGTAGAAAGTAGAGATTCGCAAATCTTATGACGGTCATATAAACATTTATGACTGCAATTTATGATGTCATAAATGATGGAAGATTGCAATGATTGAGTAAGGGTTATTAAAAGTGTAGCGATTGCCAAGAGATGTAGATATACCTGTACTAATATATAAAGATGAAAGACTTGTTTGTTGGAATGCGTTTATCTCAAAAATTATAGGCATCGGAATCGTAAAATATTTTAGTTTTGGGAAGTTCTCATAATCAGAAGGCATAAAACTAGTCTTTTTTTATTTCAGAAATATTTTTCATACGGCCAAAGTCATGAGTACATGAATACGTTTCTTTGTAAATAATACTTTTTAAATTAAAATACAATGTCGCTTTGTTATATCTTAAAAATCCAATTTGTTCAAAAATTTATTTATTTTTTAATTTTATTAATTACAGCCATTTCAAATGTCACTCAATAAGTTTTTATAGCAATGAATGAGCAAATTTTGACACATAAGATTTTAAATCTAAATATGTCCAGTAAAGTTTACTCTGGCTACAATGTTCTTCAAACCTAAACGTAACAGTGCATTTACACTGCTGTTTGGCGGGAGAAATAGACATTGCGGTGGTACCTATCCAGGCGGCCAATAGATTTACCAACAGTGAATGATATTCAAAGCATCATTAAGCTAAAATGACTTGTTAGTGGTTTAAAACCAATGCCCATTTTATACTTTACAGAATACGAGTATTACAAATGTTCATAGATGCTTGTCAGTTTTAGACTTAATTTATGTAAACAGGATATGTATATGTCTGAATAACATGATTTATAACCGTAATTGATTGCGGAAGTCGTTGCAACATCGTAGGAAACCATTTCAGTATCTTAATTACTTTTTCTTTATTTGTGGGGATTTTACGGTCCGTTGCTGAACTCAAGTGTCTCTCATTATGGTATTAGAGTATTAATATACATAATCTTCAATTTGAAGATGATATCTGGGATGGGTCAATAAAAAATATTGCTCCGAATGCAAGACGGAGACATTCGCCTGATGGTAAGCGATAGGACTACTCATGAACAGCAGCGAAACCAAACACCATGCTTGGCACACAAAATAATGTTTGGCATTCCACTGCGCTCGCCATCCTGAGATATAAGATGCTAAGTCCCAATATGGCCAGTAGTTACTTTGGCTACAATATCTTCTAAACACAACAGTGCATTTCCACTACTATTTGACGGGAGAAATGGACATTGTGGTGGTACCCACCCAGGCGGCCTCTCACATATGAGAGACCTACCACCAGTATATGCATTGACATTGATGATTGGCGGGAAGCCTTCCGAAAAAATAACAGGTTAGCATGCAGTCTTGTCTTTTTAAATTTAATCGTAAAGTCAAGGATTTCTCCGAAAGTGTATGCATGTGGGTCGCAATAAAAATATGATGTGGAGCGGCCATTACCTTTATGTAATGAAAGTTATCCTTTGCCGCATTGGTCTTGTCTTATCCACTTTATGGTAATACTCAGCGCATTTGAGGTTCTGTGTGGTGTAAGTAACAAGCTTTGCGATGAATAAATATTAATTAATATATTAAAAAAGTGCCTCGCAAAACGTAGCAACAGGAAATAAAACGCTGTAGATTTAAAAGATGCATAATAGTAAAATTAAAGTCGACAAATCCTATTAATAAAATCATTAAAAAATAAGATTATAAATGTATTAAGCATGCAAAAATTACATGGGCTAACGTTTACTAAATGTGCCTAAATATATATTTAAGATAATATTTCAGATACGATTTCATCTTAATGTCAAAAAGTTAGTAAGTTAGGTTTAACAAAGTTCTAAAAATTCTTAAATTTCCCAAAAATAATAAAGCACTTAGTGAAATATCATAATTGAAGCTACAAAAAACCCTACCATCTAAACATAAATATCCTGTTATGGCACCACGTATAATTTCGAAAGTAAAATTCCTGTTTGAAGCAGTGATTATCATTGTCTGTCATCGTTGTAAAAAACAGCTGCTTGATTGTAATCGAGCCAGTTCGGATCTAATTGATTAGAGCTTAGAAAGTCAGGAATGTTGATCTAAAATTATATGATATTATCAGGACAGGAATGCGTTTTGATTGTTGATTAGACGAGTTGATATGTGATTAAGTTTTTGATAATGTGTTTTTTGTCGTTTGTGTAATATGAAATAAATAAATTAGGTTTGAAATTATGAGTGTTAAGTGTTAATAAAACAAAATATGTAGAAGTGTCTGCACCACATTTTTACGTTTTATGAAATAATTTTTAATGCGCCCAAATATGTTCATATTTTTTGGAATCACATTATAAAAGTAAAATGTTGGACTTGTGTCAAATACATCCAATAATAACTAATATTGTATTAAGTAATTGAGATATTTTGCGGTTGGTCCAAATTAGAAATAAACTTTACAGAATTCAAAAAAGACGTCTTATGACTTATAAGAATAAGAATAAATTTTATTGTGAAAAACCTCCAGAAAATACAAAATTCAAGGTACACATTTTACAGTTAATGATATATCCAAAGTGTGGGTCCCAAAGTAGGCAAGCCCGTATCTTGGGTACCCACCCTAGAATAACTACTGCCAGTGCAAACAAAATAAAGTACAAACAATATATATCTAATCATTTAAACAAAACAAAAATTAACAAAATAAAATAGAATAAACTTAATCCAACTCCAACGTAATATTAATAATAATCAAATGAAGATGAAAATGAGTATATGAGTGTGTGTGTGTGTGTGTGTGTGTGTGTATGTGTATGTGTGTGTTTGAGTGTGTGAGTGTGTGAGTATGTGTGTGTGTGGGTGTGTGTTAAATTATTTGTCAATTTTAAGCAATTTTGTGCAAGAGACCGCACTTGCACCATTCACTTATTAAAGTGTTGATAGTCCAACACGCACTTAAGATCCACTTTGTTATGTGTATCACCGGAATTTATGTAATTATAGCATTGAACATATTGTTGTAAGACGAGGAAAATATTATGTAAGAGTTTAAGTGAATGCTTCATATTTACTTTTGGCATACACTCAACAGTCACTCACATAGTCCATCTGTATCTCTGCATAGACGTCATCTATAATCGAGAGTACGATTGAGGAGGGTTAGGCCATATAGTCCACCGTGCTGACCTAGTTTCGGCTGGCCGACTTTACATACCACAGATTCTTAAAAAACGCATACCATACTGTATACCATGCATCATGCATACCATAATGAAGGTTTCTTCACGATGTTTTCCTTCAATACTTAAACTCACGATTTTGCCTAGAAGGGGTAGGCAGAGGTGCAATCAGGACACTCACATTTCGCCTTGTATGTTCCGTCCCATGATGCGATAGGTGGCGAGCCTATCGCACTATAGGGCACAAATTTTTGACTCCGGGCTGATAATAGAAAAATCCAATATCACTTTGCTCTACCTGGGATATGACCCTGAAACCTTAGCATAAATATACCACCGATGCAATCTATCAATATGTCCACATATTATATGAATTGCCAACCCGCACTAGGCCAGCGTGGTGGGCTATATGGCCTAACCACTCTCAATCGTATTCTCGATTGTAGAGTAGGCCCGTGCCCTGCAGTGGGACGTATATGGGCTGATATAGAATAGAATTATATGAATTCATCGCAAATAAATCGTACAGTCAATATTATTAAAATATCCGAATATTTTACAGATGTTTTTAAACTTTCTGTAGCTGTTATATAAGTATATAAGATGATTGGTGATATATTAATGATTAAATATTTAAAATAAACATGTCAGTTTAGAATAGTTGATTTTATGGTAGGGTATTAAATCATTATTGATGAAAAAGAAATTTAGATTGGAAAACGACCTAGTTGTTAATAAAGACTACAAAATTTTTAGGTGGTTTAGTTTTTAAAGAATAAATAATACAATAAGATCGACAAAATGAATGCATAAAAGTTAGTGTTCTCAATAGAAGGATTAATTGGTAATCCTACTAATATTATAAATGCGAAAGTTAGTGCGTTTGTTACCTCTTCACGTTCAAACTAATGGACCAATTTTGATTTAATTTGGTATGTAGATAGCTGACACCCTGGATTAACACATAGGCTACTTTTTATCCCAACAAAATGTATTGTTCCTGTGGGATTTGCATGAAAGTAAGGAATGGAATGGAATGTTTAAGTACGGCAGTAATGTTGAGTTTAACTATTTATAACAGTTGTCACGGGAAGAAGTTCCTGTGTTTCTAAAGAAGTCTGGATTTAAAAAGTATCTGCAACCGGGCAAAGCCAGGCCGGACCGCTGGAAGGAAATAAGATGATATCTAAGTTATTCGTATACCTACATTTGTACTATAATAATAGTTTCCTTATTTTATGGCTTATAGTTGGTAGTTTGTCATTTATATTTCGATGATACTGTCAAGTATAGTGCGCGCGTTCGGAGGCATGGCGTGTTTTCTGCTGCCGAGTTGAAAATTCAGTTAATTTGTATATTTTTCTTGAATTATCTAGTGCAAAGTGGCGTTTGGTGGGTGTATAGACATTAGACTATACTGTCGTGGTGTTGTGTGTGTATAGACCATTTAAACTAACTAAAACGGTGAAGGAAAACATCGTGAGGAAACCTGCATACCATAAAGCATAGCGGTTTATAAAAAAATCTATGGTATGTAAGTCCGCCAACCCGCACTAGGCAAGCGTGGTGGACCATATCGACGCAAGAAAGCAATTTTGTCGTATCTCGAAACAAGCAATATTAAACTGGGATAAAAAAATATATTTAAAAAATGAATAACCTCTAAATTAGAAAACTTAGGAATACCATTTCTTTAATAATAACATTTTAAAATAAAACCTTACATTTTCACAAGGAAATTCAATGCGGTATTTTGTTTATGAATTAAATAATATACAAAACGCACATACGCATTTTTTGAGATACGACAAAATCGCTTTCCTGCGTCGATATGGCCTAACCACTCTCAATCGTACTGTCGACTGTAGAGTAGGCCCAAGCCCTGCAGTGGGACGTATATGGGCTGATACAGATAGACCATATTGTCGTGGGTGCCAACCATCCATCATCGGCTACGGGATTTCGGTGAGTTCGCTTGATGTATTTTGACTGGATAATTGTATGTTTGCGTTCTTATTACCTCTCTGAGTGTATCGTCGAGTACCGAAACAGCGTGTAAAAAGCGAAATTCCTTTGATTTATAAAACAGATTTACTTTGCATATTAAGTATTAAAAAAATACTGTGTCCTGTTTCTAAGACTGGGTTTCTTTTAGATAAAACGTGAACTTATAATATTTTCCTTTTCAAATATGTTAATGAAGATTTCCTATAAAGTTGTATCGTTTTAAATACAGTAGGTACCCACTTTATGCCGTCGATATATATAAATTTCCACATCAGGTGAACACATACTAATTGTAATTATGTATCAGTTAACCAACGAGATTACACTAACTAGAAAATAATTAAGTCCTCCTATTTCAAATTTATTTCATTTAAAACCATCAATCTTGGAAATGTCGAAAGTACTAAATTAATTAAGAAACATTATTCTTAGTTCCTTTTAAAGCTGTGCCTAGGTTTTCCATATGCGTATACATTTACTCAGACGTCAGTTTGTGAGTCGCTTCGTGATTGAATTGCAACATGTTTTGTTTCATCAGAGTTAGGGATGCGACAGAGGTTGACGCATTCGGTTAAATTTTTATTTATTTATTTATTTAATTCTTTATTGTACACAATAATAAGGAATAACAGTTCAGAGATGATAAAAAACAACAAAGTACAAATGGCGGTCTTATCGCTCTAAGGCAATTTCTACCAGACAACCATGGGATGGATATATGAGCAGGAAAAACGATAGGGCAGTGTAAAATAAAGATAATAAAAGTAAAAGTAAAATAAAAAACATATAAATAAATTATATATATATACATACCACATATACATACATATTATATATACATCTGTATCTGTATCTGTATCAGCCCATATACGTCCCACTGCAGGGCACGGGCCTACTCTACGATCGAGAGTACGATTGAGAGTGGTTAGGCCATATAGTCCACCACGCTGGCCTAGTGCGGGTTGGCGGACTTACATACCATATAAATTCATATGAATCGCTATGGTATGCAGGTTTCCTCACGATGTTTTCCTTCACCGTTTTAGTGCGTGGTGATTGACTATCAATACACACATGACTCCGAAAAGTCAGAGGTGTGCCCTGGGATTTGAACCCGCGACCACCGTGAACATGTTGGCAGCCGCGTCTGGTCCGTTTACCAACAGGCCACCACGCACTTTTATACATATACATACATAAGTATTATACATATACATACTTATATAAATTTATAGACGAATAAACATACGTACATACATATATATATTTATATATATATGTATATATATTACCAATATAATCAATAAGAGGAAATAGTCCTAATCGGTTTATCTGTTTATAGAGAAAGGTAGTATTCTTTAATCGTTTTTTAAATGATGACAGTGTTTGAGCCTGCCTCACCACAACAGGAAGTGCGTTCCAAAAACGAACAGCTTGAACACTGAAAGATTTATCCATAAATGTCGTGGTGTGGACGGGCATTCTCAACTTCAGGTTCTCAGACGACCTCAAGGACTTTGTATGTGACTCGTGAAGAAAAAGAAATCGTTCTTTGAGATAAGAAGGAGTGATAGGATTGAACAAAATATTGTATAGAAGAGACAGTATATGAGTATTCCGACGAAGTCGTATAGGTAACCACTTGAGCTTAGCACGAAACTCAGAAACATGATCAAATTTGCGTAAACCAAATATAAATCTTTACTGGTGGTAGGTCTCTCATATGTGAGAGGCTGTCTGGGTGGGTACCACCGCAATGTCTATTTCTCCCGTCAAACAGCAGTTTAAATGCACTGTTGTGTTTCGGATTGAAGGACATTGTAGCCAGAGTAACTACTGGACATATTGAGACTTAACATCTTATGTCTCAGGATGGCGAGCGCAGTGGAATGCCAAGCATTGCTTTGTATTTCAAGGTATTGTTTGGTTTTGCTACTGTTCATGAGCGGTCGCATCGCTTACCATCAGGCGAACGGCATGCTCGTCTCGCCATTCACGGCTATAAACAAAAAAAAAAAAATCTTAAGCAGAAATTTGAAGGCGCTCAAGTTTATTTAGTTGGTCCTCGGTGTGATCTAGATAGCTAACATCGGCATAATCAAGGATGGGGAGTAGGAGTGTTTGCGCAAGCGAAATCTTCGTGGCAACGGGTAGAAAGTTGTGTAACCGTCGCAAGGACAAAAATGTGTAAATTGTGGTTATGTACTTATTGTTTAGTGTTTTCTTAATATGGGATCAATGTAGGTATGTGTTATAATATACTAGTGGCCGGTCCCAGCTTCGTCTGAGTGCATATACATCAAGAAGTTCACATATCATAGAAATTCTTGTAACAGTCTCTATCGTATTCAGATTTTTTCTAAAATGTCCCATCACCTTTAAAGTGTGTGTTAATTAATTTTAACTAAAGAATCTGTATGAAGAATCTTTCATATTTGTTGTTATAACATCTAAAATAAACGAGCTACACAAAACTAATGCGAATTTAAAACGTTGTAATGAATCTTTGAATTTTAATCGTAGGATAAAAGCTACTTATACCAATATTAGGGATGCGATGACTTGCTTGAGTGTGTATATTTGTTACTTCTTTCTACAGTAAAAATCAGAGGTTATTGACAGCCTCTGTGGCACAGTTGGTTAGACACCGAATGTGAAACTAGAGGCTGCGGGTTCGATCCCTGCACCGAGAGAAATATTTGTGCGGCCCACAAACATTTTACAAATATTTTTATTCGGGTTGGATACCCACGACACAAGACTTAATTGAGGTCAGGAGTATGTGACTGATGGCTATATCTATTATTTCATTAAAATGTCTAATGGAGATAGCTGATATCTTAAATTAATACATAAGACAATTTTTATCATGAAAACGTATTTTATTATGATATTCATGGGTGGTAAATTATTTCATGAAGGATATTTTAGTTTTATTTATTTTTGTATTTTTCCTGGTCTAAATCTATATATATAAAAGAGGAACCTGACTGACTGACTGACTGACGTATCAACGCACAGCCGAAACTACTGGAGCTACGAAGGTGAAATTTTGCACAGAGGTTCCTATTGTGACGTAGGGTAGCACTAAGAAGGGATTTTTGGAAATTCAACCCCTAAGGGGGGTGAAAAGGGTTAAAAACTGTTGTATGGGAAATCGAAACCGTTAGAGTTACCATTCTCAAACTTGGCACTTTAGTTGATCATTTAAAGGGAAAAGTAACTGCATACTTTGTTTGTCCAAAATTAGCCTTTAAGGTGTTAAAATAAGGGTTGAAGTGTTGCGAGAGTAGGGTGATTTTATGACTATCTAATCAACGCACAGCCGAAACTACTGGAGCTACAAATGTGTAATTTTACACAGGAGTTCCTATTCTGACGTAGGATAGCACTAAGGAAGGATTTTTGGATATTCAATCACTAAGGGGGTGAAAAGGGTAAAAAACGGTTGTGTGGAAAATCCAAACCGTTAAAGCTGCAATTGTCAAACTTTGCACTTTAGTTATACAATCAAAAGTAAAAATAACCGCATTGTTTATTTTTCTAAAATTAACCTTGCAGGGGTTAAAATGAGGGTTGAAATTTTGTAGAACCGAACTATCGGATCAACGCACAGCCGGAACTACTGGAATTAAATAGGTGAAATTTTGCACAAGGGTTCCTATTATGATGTAGACTAGCACTAAGAAATAATTTTTGGAAATTCAACCCCTAAGGGAGGGAAAATGGTTAAAAACTGTTGTATGGAAAATTGGAACCGTTGAAATTGCAAATATTAAACTTGACACTTAGGTTACTCATCTAGGAACAAGAGTAACTGCATTTTTTTCCTATAATTAACCCTAAATGAGTTTAAATAGGGGTTGAAGTGTTGTATGCAAAATTCGAAACACTGAAGTTATTGATATCAAAATTCGTATTTCACGACTTATTTTAAACGAAAAATAATGGCGTGAACTACTTTTAGAAAAATAGCACTAAGGGAGTGAAATGAGGGATGACATATAATGTATTGCTTTTACGACAGTATTGTGATAACATAAACATGCAGACGAAGTCGCGGGAAAAATCTAGTAAAGAATATAAATAACTAAATAATCACATCATTCATTTTTAAGCCAGTTTAACCAACTACGCCACAAACTGTCGCAAACAAACTTTACAAACGTCAAAATTAAAATTACAAGGAGCAACACTAGCATTTACACATTAAATTGAGAGGCGCATCAGAAATGTTGCTAAGCATGTGATTATCTTATATAATCTACGTCTAGTTAGCAATTACGTGGCCTAGTGGTGTAACAGAATATATTACATGTGTTAGTACGAATTTCTTCCGTTAATCATAAATTAAGTCTGTCATCGTTTATTTATTACTAACGGCCCGGCCCAGCTTCGCCCGGTTAGAAATAGATTTCTGTACAATAATATGTACGTATTATACATATAAACCTTTTTCTTGAATCTATCTATTAAAAAAAACGCATCTAAATCCGTTGCGTAGTTTTAAAGATTTAAGCGTACAAAGGGACATAGAGACATAGGGATAGAGAAAGCGAATTTTTTTTATACTATGTAGTGATTTATAGTAGACTCCGTGGCGTAGTTGGTTAGACGCTGGCTATGAAATGTGAGGGCGCGGGTTCGATCCTCGTATCGAGAAAATATTTGTTTGATCAATAATATCTCGTAGTTTCTGATACGGAACACAAGACTCGATCTTAGTCTGGGGTCAGGACTATTATGTTTTTTTATAGTGAGGTTATACATTAGAATGGTTTCTGTAGATTTAGTATTTTTATAAAGGCAATGCTTTTACGCATTAATATCTGTCAAAAATGCATGATTGCATGCAGATCTGTAGAAAATATGGGCGAAATATAAAATGAAATTTTATGTTTATGGAAAAAAATAAATAAAATAGTATCTAGCCATTTAACTATTAAACAGCATTCATATTGTTGTGTTTTTTTTTGTTTCTTGGCGATAATATTTATTAAGTCGACCTTAATATTGATAACCACAGGCAATATATGTCTATGCCCACGAAGTTTGTCGTCTTTTAACATTTTTCTGTTTTTTTTTCAATTTTATTTATTAGGTACTTAAAACGTTTGCATGGTAAAACATAAAAAAACGTATAGTCACAATCATACACAAACCTACCTATCTTTGAAATTTGAAAGCTAGGGAGATATCATTCGCACAATATTTCAGCTATTCGTACTTCTTAACATCACTATATTGTGACTATACCAAATATAATTAAATTAACCGCTTATCTTTACACGTTTAAATTGAAATGACAAGCAATTTGGATATAAAGGTGAGTATGATAATAAACTACATTTAAAGCAAATTAATAGTTTTATATTATGTTAGTACATCTATAAAATTCACGGACATTTTGGTGTAAGCTGATTTAGGATTTCCAGAAAATATGGCGATGTGAAAGTTAAACTATACAAATATTAATGGCTTGAATTTTGACGGGAATTGCTGTTTTATAATTTATCTTCAGGAGTTTTTTTTTTCTCAATTAAAAGTCGTATCGACTGTCCCAAATGTTCTTATAATCGCAATTAGCATATTTTAATAATCGCAATTTGAGCAAGGAATAGCTTTAAATAGAGCTAAGGCTATATATCTGATTCCTTTGCCACCATACAAAGTTTAATAAAAAAAATAAATAGTAAAAAAATCTGATATTACTCGCAGTGTAGAAAGTTAATAAACGTCAAATTAAGCACACTAGCCACGCGCATGCGTAAAAGATCGTAGATAATGCAATTATGCACATTAGGCAGGCTTAGATATGCCGTCAGATTATTAATAAATCTTCTGAGGATTTTAATCAACATGCTGCTTGGTCAGACTCATATATCAGTAAGTCAAACATCTTTCATGGTAATTTTTAACTATGATATTTTTTTCATTTCTGAGTAGTTTTTGTGGAAAAAACGTTGCAATTACATTTTTTTCTTCTTTTTTTACACACCCAGGCAGCCTCTCACATATGAGAGACCTACCACCAGTGTATATACATATATATATACCGGGTATATCAAGACTGCTACCGAAAACTCTGTCTGAAGTCGCTTAAACTACCACCCGGCTTCGTTTTCGGTAGCAGTCTTGATATACCCTGTATATATATATTATGTATGCTGTTTTATTTACATAAATTTGGTGCATTTAATTGCATAAAATAGAAGGCAATTTTTTCCCAATATTGTTCTGTAACGGTGCACAAGTGAAGTGTTTAATGTGATTTCATTTTTTCGCTGGGCTCTATCAATAGTTTTCGTAAGGTTACCTTCGCCCAACTAAAGCATGACATTGTGAATGCTACGGACCAACTCACGGAAAATGACAGATGATAACTATATTTGACCACTTTCGACCAAATTGGGCAAATTTGAAAAAAATATTACTCTAGGATTGGCTATATAATATGCGAAGCTATAACAAAAAAAAACTATGAATTTGCTTCATACGAATAATCGATAGTGATCGCTATCTTTGGAATAATTTTGAAACTAAACCAATCGAGATAAGTAAGTCAAATGTGGGCGTGTTGATTAATCATTAATTTGATTGGTCTGCTTACAGTTTATTTTTTTATATTAGCTTATATAATTTATAAACGTTGCTATATGTCACAGAGAAATAAAAAAAAGTTGTAAGAATTTGTAAAAGTGAATTATTAATACAAAGTGAAAATTATTTGTCAATAGACGTCTTTCTTTAAATTTTTTTTATTGTTGTACGCTTAGAGTATTTATATATAGAGGGAGCGCTGTCATACATTCGCGCCATAAAAAACGTAGATATTTTCTTGTTCGTAATGTTGGTAGCGCTCCTATATTAGTAAAAATTGAATTAATTATTTAGCAATAAATTGCTATAAATTCCTCTGATAGCCGAAATTATATTTAGCTATTATCCTTTTAAAACGAGTTTGAGTGAAATTAAATATACCTAAACTACTTATTTTTAATTTTTTTTTCAAAATTTTTTTTATTTTGCACAACCTGTTCAAATATTAGCCAATAGGAGGGCAGAAAAAGGTGGCCCGGCACCACCATTTTTATCTACGTTTTTGAAGTACCAGCACTCCCTCTATATACAGGGTATATCAAGACTGCTACCGAAAACGAAGCCGGGTGGTAGTTTAAGCAACTTCAGACACAATGCAACAGAAAAAATTGCAAAAAAAAGCGACAATTTTTTTTTTGTTATTAATGTTCCTATGACCATATTTGGGTGGTAAATACATTTTTTCCTAAAATAATAGTGTATACCCTTTTATTTATAAATACTCTAAGGTATAAAAGAGTTTAAATTATTATTTTAGCAAAAACTATGGATTTACCACCCAAAAATGACGATATTTAAAAAATCATAAAAAATAATTGTCGCGTTTCTATGCGAAATTTTTAATTGCATTGTGTTTGTAGCCACTAAAACTACCACCCGGCTTCGTTTTCGGTAGCAGTGTTGAGATACCCGGTATATATATATATATATATATTCTAAGGTTGTACGCTGTAACGGAAATTGACTTTCAAATAAATTTATTTTTATGAGACAACTCAATAGTTGTCTCATAAAAAAGACCAATGTCTTTTATGGCTATGTTTGAATCTACAGCAATTTAATTTCCAGACCAAAATATCAACGATAATTTATTAATATTATTAGCTTAGAGTATATATATATATAGAGGGAGCGCTGGTACTTCAAAAACGTAGATAAAAATGGTGGTGCCGGGGCCACCTTTTTCTACATCTACATCCAGTATGAATTGTGACAGCTTGGAATACGCATGACTTACATGAAAAAGAAAAATAAAAAAATGTAGTTTAGCGCTATCGAATACCATCCAAATTTATTTTAGGGGTTAATTATTAACTGTGTATTCGTTTATCATCGACAATAAATCCAATTTCTTATTGATTAATAAGAAATAATTTAAATAATTTTACAGAAAAACATTCATATTTTTGAATTTTCAAACGCGTTTTTATTCAATGTTGCAAGTAATTAAATTGTTGAAATTCCGAAAAAGTTCCGGAATAATTTTTATGTAAAAAATATAAAATATTTGAATTTGGAGCGAAATAAATTATAATAAGCCAAGGATGAGTTTTATTTTTCATTTATTATTAATATTTTATATTATGACAGCTTAAAACAATGTAACATGAATATGTTAATTTCCGTTTATTTATTTATTTATATATTTTTCGTGGAAAAGTAGTTTATCGGTAACATTATTATAGCAGTGCTACCAACATAACGAACAAGAAAATATCTACGTTTTTGAAGTCGCAAATGTATGACAGCGCTCCCTCTATATATAAATACTCTAAGATTATTAGTTAAACAAGCATCATGATGCCTACTTTACGATCGCCTTAATAGTTCCCGCCAAAACATACGTTTTTTAATCACTTTAGCAATGGCAACACCATAATGCCTAGAATTTGCAAACTGGTCTCGGCAAAATTACATGTTCTCGCTAATACGCTTCGAATTCTAAGATTGTAATGATGTATAATTAAAAAGTCGTATGTAAACCAATCTTTCAATTGAGATGATGCGTTTTGAAATCGTTCGGGTCAACCCGTTGTTCCTTACAAGGCAAGCGGTAGACGGCTATCCAATAAATTCTGTCGAACTGGTAATTTTAGATTCCATACATTATTAAACTGTGATTACACCACGAGATCCCAAAGATCAGCGATCGTGTTGGTTGCCTTTCATGGTATTTATTTGGTACATTCCTAGCTAGACTAGACATAACCTCAAATATACTTTATTTTTAATTAGTATTTTTAACAGGCATATTTGCATAATTGTTACTTAGATTTACGCGATTGTTACACATTGTAATAAAACTATTTTATACGGGTTGGTTTAATTTTAGTTACAGTTTGAATTTCACATAAATTTATAAGTTATGTGCCGTGTATAAGAAACTACGAGAGGCTTAGGTATCGGTCTCATAATATCGAGACCCTTAATCAAATACGTAGCTGTGAAACTCACAAGATATTTTTAGAAGAATTTATATGTCAAGTCAATCACCGATAGGCCAGCGTGCTTTATGTAATAAATCTACAAGGCTATTTTGCCGTCCCTCCTGAAATAAGTAATCATTTTACGGGATTCAATTTCTGTTTTTCTTCATCCGTGACAACGTATATGCCATCATGGTGCACCGTTCAAGAGTCAATGCGTTTAAGTGTAGGGTATTTATAATATAAAGGGAGCGCTGTAAAATGTAGAATTTTCTTGTTCGTAAGTTTGGTAGCGTTCCTACTGAAGCTTGGATCTCATTTCTACATGGGGTTCCAGGAATATGGTTGAGTTCAATGCCAAGAAAACCCAGGTGTGCGCGTTCACGTGCAAGAAATCCCCGTTCTCTCCCCTCCCCGTTCTTCAGGGTGCTCTCCTCTCAGTGCGGAATGACCTAAGTATCCTTGGTGTGGATATCCGCTGTGATCTCAATCCAAGGAATCACATCGAGGGCGTAATAACTACCACATCACGCAGGGTTGGAGTACTGAACAGGGTGCGTCGGTTTTTCACGCCCGGTCAGCTTTGTCGTTTATATAAAGCGCAGGTCCGGCCGGGTTTAGAGTACTGCTCGCACCTCTGGGATGGATCCGCCCAATACTTGCTCGATGCCTTGGATGGATTGCAGCGGCGGGCCATCCGCATTGTAATTCACAATGCGGATGCAGACGTTACGAGCAACTTCGCTACAACTCCGGAGGGATGTGGCCTCTCTAAGCGTGTTCTACCGCCTGTATCACAGTGAGTGCTCTGAAGAATTGTTCAACTTGATCCATTCAAAACCAGAACCTCTCCATTCCTAACCAGAACCACGCGTGCTGGCTTGCGAAGCCATGGCTTGACGGTCCACACCATCCCGGCGCGAACCAAACGGTTCTCAAATTCTTTTTTGTGCCACACCGTCAGGCTTTGGAATTGTGTGCCGTCTCACGTGTTCCCTCGTTCCTATAATCCTGGGTCCTTCCGCCGTAGTGTGAAGAGGTATCTTAGCAGGCCGGCATAATTGTGTCTATTGACATGGGACTGCCGTCCGATGCCAGTAGACACTCTGCCTGGGCGGCATTAGCGCTTACCATCAGGCGCAACGTGGCCACTATGCCGGGCCAGAATAAAAAAAAAACAATTAATATATGTTTATAAATTACTTTGATAACCGAAATTATATTTAACTATTTTCCTTTTAGAACGAGTTTGAGTGGAATTAAATAGCTCAAAACTATTTATTTTTACTTTCCTTTCCAAGCAATTCATGTATGTTGGACAACCTGTCAAATATCAGGCAATAGCAGGGCAGAAAAAGTTGGCCCGGCACCACCATTTTTATCTACGTTTTTAAAGTAGCAGCACTCCCTTTATATTAAAGATACTCTAAGGGCCTCATTAATAAACTCGGATGAGCGAAGGATTAACTTTAGGCATTGGGCTAGAGAATTCAATCTATTATTATGAATAGCTAGATAGTAATGACTATATTAATAAAAATCTATATTCTTCAGCCTGACATGATAATCCTGTTATGGCAATCCACTGATTTTAAAAGTAAAAAGAACGGTCAAAATAAATTAGTCAATTTTAAAGTTTTGGGCTAAAATTTAATCCCTCGCTCATCCGAGTTTATTAATAAGGCCCTTAGGGCCGTATAAGCAAGGTTTAGTCCGTAGTGAAGTAACATTCGTCCATTCACTGCCAACTGGTAGCATCTAACATTTCGCGCCTGGGAATCTTGGAACGGTTGCGATCGCGGCGATTTATTACGGATTATGTTATATTAATTAGACTGTCTAGACTCTAGATTTAATTCAAATAGGGACAGAAATAAGCTAGGCAAATAGTGTGTAGTGTGTGGGTTTAATCTTGCTTAGTTGTTGTGTAGACTTTGGTCCACATTTTATTAAAGTTTAAAATATATTTAAGTGTCAGTTTTACGAAAAATAATAATAATAGGTTATCTATTTACAACGGTCTTTCAATCGTCAAATATTTTTTCATGTAATTAAATACATTAATACAAAATAATAAACTTTTGTTAATTAAATCGTCCATTTGTCTCACCTTGTATTCGGTCATATTTGATGTATTTGTCTTTTTAAAAACAACATTCAATCCAACATTTAATTTCAATTGCAACATTTATAAAATCTTCAAATTTCTAATAAATTGCGTTATTAGAACTGCGTGAATTCAGTACATAACATTGTACAGACTCGCTGATTACCCGACGGTCAGGGTTGCTAATTACACAACGCTGGCAACATTGTTAGAAACCTGTTTCTGTACTTGAAAAATATTCGGAGTTTTAATCTGCCTAATGGTAAGTGCAATGCCATTTAGACTGAGCATCGAATTAAAACGTTTATTTGTGTATTTGTAGATATATGTTTATTTAAAAGCCAGCATAACATTGGAATAAGACGATTGTTAAGTTTTTGGTATCAGAAAATACACATTTAAATACTTGAGGGGCGATGTGCTGCCGACTTTTTTTTTATAATTTCGCAAGCTTAAGTTCAAGGATATTTTTGCCAGAGTAACTACTAGACATAATGAGACTTAACATCTTATTTCTCAGGATAATTCACGGTGTTGTATGGTTTTGCTACTGTCCATGAGTAGTTGTAGTATCGCTTACTATCGGACGAAGTTAAAAATGTCAGGTTATACCGTCTCATACCGAAGAAAATGAAAATAATTTATTGAATTTATTAAAATGTTCAACAACATTTAGATTCAGACATTTTTATAGCTACCACCCGGTTCGGAAAGCGGTTTTTACTAGAGAAGAACGGACAAGAAAGGCTAGTGATGCTCTTTTCAAATCTAGTTTACAATGTGGTAATTATCACAAAAGTTATAAGTTGGTTTAAATCAGAGCAGTTCATTTATAAGCTATATACATTTTAATATGTGATAGAGTCAAATCTTACCTTATTTACTGATGAAACCATGGCTGTTTTAATCTGAAAAGAAATGGGTCTATTAGTAACTTGTTTTGAAAGTTCTTCAAACACTTCTTGCCTTATAAACAAATACACTGAAAGTTAAGAGTAACACAATGTCATATTTTGTGTATGTATAATACTTTGTTATTTTATGCCCTGAATATATTTATGAATGTACAAAAAACTATATTATGTCACTAATCTGATACATAAATATGGATGATAGTAATAAAAACTCATTTTTTTTCGCTTATGGTTCATATTTGATCTAAAGAATAGTAATGAGATGTTTAGAATTAGAACTTAATACAAATTGTATCAGGAAAAGAATTAACAAATCAATGCAACATCCCTTCCAATAAAGAAAGAAAGAAATTCTTAACGTGTTCCCAAAGAGGAAATCATTAGATTGTACCATAGTATTCTAAACATTACAGTAAACTGCATCGCATTATACATATACCGTACCGTAGTAAATCTGCGCCATCGCGGCAGTGATTTTTAAATTATTGTTAAAATAATTATGGATGGTATCAAGATACGTATTATAAGTACTATTAATTTTTTTAACTGATATCATTGGGCATAAACAATGCTGAAAATGTATAGCCATTTTTCCCGCCAAACAGCAGTGTCAACGCACTGTTGTGTTCCTTTTTAAACATATTGAACTCCTAGACATACCGGGTATCTCAAGACTGCTACCGAAAACGAAGCCGGGTGGTAGTTTTAGTGACTACAAACACAATGCAACTAAAAATTTCGCAAAGAAACGCGACAATTATTTTTTATGATTTTTTAAATATCGTAATTTTTGGGTGGTAAATCCATAGTTTTTGCTAAAATAATAATTTAAACACTTTTATACCTTAGATTATTTATAAATAAAAGGGTATATACTATTATTTTAGGAAAAAATGTATTTACCACCTAAATATGGTAATAGAAAAAAAATAACAAAAAAAAAATGTCGCTTTTTTTTGCAACTTTTTCTGTTGCATTGTGTCTGAAGTCGCTTAAACTACCACCCGGCTTCGTTTTCGGTAGCAGTCTTGATATACCCTGTATAGAGACTTAACATCATATGTATCATTGTTTTGTAATTCATGGTTGGTTTTGACGCGGGATTCGAACCCGAGACCTGAGCTTTGCAACCGTATACTACAACTAGGCCACAGAGGCCTTGCATTATATTAAATGATAATATTCGCTTAGTTACGGCGGTGCTTGATAGTTGATGATCACCTTCACAAGATGAATGTTGATCATTGCTCTATGTTGATTGTAGGGTTGTCTGCTGGTAGTTGGTAATTTATTCAGTACATAGCTTTTGAAGCGGTTGCGTAATTATTATCAGAATTTGGGCGGACAGTGGGTAATTTCTTTTATAAACTAAATCATTGTAACTTTGAGTTGCTTTGCGATAGATGTGATTAAAATAAAATTGTAATTTGTAGGAAAGACTAACAATTTAAATTCCGTCTTATGTTTATTTTACTCTTGAAGTAGTTTACTCCGCAGAAGATATGTAATTATTGCTCTTTCCAAGCCATTTTATTATATAGTGATTAAATCACTCCTAACTCGTTTTTTTTATTTCATTAGATTTGGTTAACTAACAGCACAATATTCGTAGTATTCTTAAGTAAATGTAACAATTGTTATAATACAAGTATACGTGCCAATAACAGGCGAACAAAACATTTACCTTTATTTATCAGAACACCTCATAAAATCTAGTACAAAGTCACTAAGTACTAAAATAAAATAATTTACTATAAATTTCATTCGCGTGACAACCCTAGCACGCGCACGCAGACTCGCTCACGTACAGTAACACATGAACTTATGAATCACACGACTTGCAACTTGAATAATACGTGACATTGGCTTCTGTACACGCTGCTATAAACTATTAGGAACAATAATAGCTCTGGTAGCTAAGTAGAACCCACCAAAGTAATTAAAGCAAGAGTTTGTTTTAAAAAATAATAATAGGGGTGTCAAAGTACAAAAAAATAGTTCATATAATTTATTTATATTACACAATAAAAATAATAGTGCATAGTACGGCCTTATCACATTAGATAATTTATTACATGCAATGTCTATTTCAACCGCCAAACAGCAGTGGTAATGCGCTGTTGTGTTTCGGATTGAAGGACATTGTAGCCAGAGTAACTACTGGACTTTCTGAGAATTAATATGTTATGTCTCAGGATGGCGAGCGCAGTGGAAAGCCACTTTACACACCAATTGCATTGTAATACAAGTGTTGTTTGGTTTTTCTACTGTTCATGAGCGGTTGTATCGCTTACCATAAGGCGAACAACATGCCAGCACTTCTCGCCAGTCAATGAAATAAAAAAAACTACTTATTATAAAGCAAAAAATAAAATTTAAACGCACGAAGACTAACGATACACGATAATCTTAATTGCAAATTTCGCACGTTAGGCGCACATGATGAAATTTTATAAGTGATCATTAATTATTTCTTTATACCAGGCCCTGGTTGTAAAATAATTAATAAAATAAATAAATAAATAACACCCAACAGTCACACATACATAGTCCTGACCCCACACTAAGATCGAGTCTTGTGTCGTGGGTATCAGGAACTACGAGAGACTTTTCGGTCTCACAAACACCCAGACCCGAAAGAAATATTTGTGGGCCACACAAACATTTCTCTCGGTGCGGGGATCGAACCCGCGGCCTCTCGTTTCACAGGCGGTGTCTAAGCGTCAGCGCCACGGAGGCTGTCAAAATAATGTTGATGATTAGCAATACGACCGCTCATGAACAGTAGCAAAACCAGACAACACCTTGAATAATATAATTCCTAAGCCCATAGCACAACAATACTAATGAAGCGATCATAAGGTGTCAAAAATCACACTTTTTAATACCAATAAATTCATTCGTATCCAATATGGTTCCCACATAAACTATAATTACTTTATCGGCAATACAGGTATTGTTTTCACAGGGACGGATTAGAGATTAGAACGGGGGTGTTGCCCAATTTTATTCTTAAAAAACCTCTATGGTAAATTAGGAGAGAAGTTGGCGGTGAAGTGATATATTAATTAGACAACGGATTGTTTGTCATGGTTTCCCTAAAAATACTGAACAGACAAATCGTTTTGACGTGACAACGTCTTAAATTAGGTTGCGGCTGGGAGTCACTTATGAAAAAGTGTAACGCCCGGTAACGTAACGGTGCGCGCGCAGCACTAGAGAATTATTTTTCAGTTTCACCCACTTTTTCCAAAATTGTCCCATAGCCCCCCCCCTGCCTTCCCCCACCCTTATTCCGAAATAGTGCCTATTAGCCTCCCCACGAAACCTTCCTCCCCCCCCCTCCCTTACCCCCACCCCGAAAATTTACCTCACCCCCCCAATCCTATCTCGGCCAATATAGATCGTAGACCCACCGAGTTTGGTATCTTTGGAACCGGCTCGGTGAGCTCTACAGATTGGCCCCAACCAAATCCCCAAATTCCTCCCTCTCTCCCCTAAAATATTTGTCCAGGCATAACTCCGTCATTTCTTAAAGTAAACCCCCCGTGTTTGGAGTCAGAGGAATCGTCTTGACGAGCTCGACAATCGAGAGCAGGCAAAATACGATTTTTCTTATTGACGTGACAACGTCTTAAATTAGGTTGCGGCTGGGAGTCACTTATGAAAAAGTGTAACGCCCGGTAACGTAACGGTGCGCGCGCAGCACTAGAGAATTAGGCGCATTGAATCGGCGCATGCTTGTGTCCCTGTCTTTGTCTTTCTCGAACGTTCTTGGCGTTGGAAAAACAAGAAAGCGTCACAATACAAGTTCACACGTGTGGTTAAAGTATCGTCAGCTGTGTCTGTAGTGAAAATATGGAGTGCTTAGATTCGTCATTACATGTACAATGTTTTAGTAAACAAAATATATTTCTATAGTTAAAATTTGTGCAATTCTTATTTTCATTCAATTCCTTGTTCCTATTGTGCAATTTAATTATATTCATATCAATAAATATTCTACCGAGAAAAAGACGTTGTCACGTAAAATCTTCGCCCGTAAAACCGACTTTACAGGCAACCATTTTTTGGCTATAATTAAAGTAAATGCTGCCCTCTCTTTTTCTTTCTATTATATCTCTCCCATGGTAGTCGATAAGAGATTTCATTGAGCGATATGGCCGCCATTTGTACTCTGATGTAATTAAATTGTTTTGTTTGTTAAGAATCGTAGGTATCCAAAAATGAATAAAATAAATATAAGTAGCAAGTGAATCCTTTTATCTCCATTCTGGTTAGGGATAGTTGAAACAAATGACAAAAACTTACAGACAAAAGATAGCTATTGGTTATAATAAATATTTTGCATGTAATAACATAACAACGGCATTTCTAAAGCGCCGCGCCGTTCGAATAAACCACTTGTCTCCTGTTCTTGCAGTGTGTGTGGAAGAGATCGCTTGTGATAACATCACAGATTTTTTTTTGCTTTTTTATTTTTTTATTCTGGCACGGAAAAGTATCGAGTGGCATCAGACGGCAGTCCCATGCCATTCGATACAATTATGCCGGCCTGCTAAGATGCCTCTTCTTCAGATTTGTAGTACTTTAGTATCTTAGTTTTAGTATTTATGTTTTGTTTTGTATTTACTATGTGGTATTTTAAATAAAGGATTTTTATTACTATTTTATTATTCTATATGTTTTTAAACACTATGCGTTTCTAAATGCCTCTCTGCAAGTATTGGTAGCGCAACCAACTACAAAACAACTTTGCGGTCTGCGGCATTATATTCGATTAGGAGTGAACACTCTCAGTAGCCGATAGTCACATGTTAGTTAACATTACCGGATATTGTGGCCAAAATATATCTTGAAAGTATTCACAAACGCAAGATGATATATTTGTACGGAAACTTTAATTTTCGAACGGCTCGCCCCCCATCACATCGTGGGACGGAACATACAAGGCGAAATATGTTTGTCCTGGCACCTCTGCCTACCCCTTCTGTATGTATGTCTTTACAATATTTAGGTTTCTATACACGTCCCTTTTTAAGGTAAAAATAATAATATCTAGCATATCAGACTTTTTACTAACCTTAGATCATAATTTATTCACACTCATGTGGAGTTTACTGTTGAAAATTGTACACTTAGCTAAATATTGTGTCCTAATATTTTACTATCTATTATATAACAGTTTAACAATAGGGAATATGCACGTGAGTCCAAAATAAGTAAAATTATATATTTTCAAATCTTTATTGATATAAAAATATACCATAAAGATATTTTTAAATTCATCAACTCTAAATTGGTCAAATAAATACTTAAAAAATTACATTTCAAAGCCACACAATTTTTTGGCTTGGTTCAAATTTTCAGACTTATATTTTTTCCGGCAATGTAGTAGCATACAGAATCGATTAAAAAAATAAAAAATAGACAAGCATATTCCCTAGAGTGGTGAGAACAAAAAGGAAAAAAAAAATCTCAAATTGTCTCTCTCAAATCGAACCTAATACCCCACAGCCCGCAAGCCCACAGCTGGTAATAATCCCACGGTACCAGGCGAAGGTATCTGCAATAACAATAGTATCGCGTGAGACTATTTGGCAATTAACTTAGTTGAAGGTTTCCCGCGAGCAACCGAGGCATTTTGATACAATGCACCTTATTTTAGAATCTAGTTTTTTAACTTCTTTATTTGAATAAATCTATGCTAATATTATAAAGTGGAGTGCGTGGTGGCCTATTGGTAAACAGACTAGACGTGACTGCCAACAGGTTCACGGTGGTCGCGGGTTCGAATCCCAGGGCAGACCTCTAACTTTTCGGAGCCATGTGTGAACGGTTGAAGGAAACCATAGTGAGGAAACCAACAAACCCCAGAAATGTATAAAAAAAAATCTATGATATGTAAGTCCGCCAACCCGCACTAGGCCAGCGTGGTGGACTATATGGCCTTACCACTCTCAATCGTACTGTCGATTGTAGAGGAGGCCCGTGCCCTGCAGTGGGACGTATGTGGGCTGATACAGAATATTATAAAGATGAAAGATGTGGATACAATGCGCCTTATTTTAAAATATAGATTTTTAACTTTAGGATATTTAAATAAATTTAAAGTAATATAAAAAGAGGATGTGTTATTTTGCATTGAATAGGCTCTAAAATTATTGGATCGATTTGACAACAGTCTCACAGGAAATCAACGAGAAGTGAAAACATAGTAATTGTCTAACACACTGTATCTGTATTAACCAATATACGTCACACGAAGGGCACCGGCCTCCTCTACTGCCGAGAGTACGATTGAGAGTGGTTAGGCCATATAGACCACCACGCTGGCCTAGTGCGGGTTGGCGGTCTATAACACACACGACTGCGAAAAAAGAATAGAGTATGCTGGGATTTGAACCTGTGACCATTGTAATGGACAATGTATTGTCTTTTATTTGAACTTTGGCATTAACCGTAGTATCGGCATAAGATAAATAGGGACTACACTTGTCTTGTTTGAAGAAAGTGCTTATATTTTGTATTTGAACGCATAATCAGTGTTAATGGAATTTGGAGAAAACACATGAATTATTACTAATCATACATATTAAGTTCTTTCTCATAGTGAATAGAACAGTTTACTTTTATATTTTTGGCAATGAATGGCGAGACGAGCATGCCGTCCGCCTGATGGTAAGCTATATGACCGCGAATGGACAGTAGCAAAACCAAACAACACCTTGAATTACAAAGCATTAGGCAATGCTTGTCATTAGACTGCGCTCGACATCCTGAGGCATAAGATGTAAAATCTCAATATGGCCAGTAGTTACGCGGGCTACAATGTCCATCAATTCGGAACATAACAGTGCATTTCTGCTGCTGTTTGGCTCCTAGCGGTGGTACCCACCCAGACGGTCTCTCACATACGAGATCTACCTCCAGTAAATTACATATAATTATATAATGTTTTATAGTGTATTAATTTAACCCGTTTGTAAGGCATCAGTCGCCCCTTATGTATTAAAACTGAAAAAGACTTTTGTTAGACAACACCAAGACAACACCAATGTGTATTCGTCGAACACAAAATTGTTGGAGTGGCTACAGGAATTGAACCAAAATCAGCTTTTCCTACCTTTTATCAAATATAATTTTAATACATATGTAATAATTTCGTTAATTTATTGTGAATATTTTGGGATTATAATCCCGTTAGAGAATCCCGTGTGAGTACTGAACATTTTGTTTACTAAATTATTATATTTTTATACCAGTAACATTAAACACTATTTTAAACTTAAAGCCACAATCAAAGTTGATTGTTTAAAAAGAAATGGATTTAAAATGTGAAAAATCGAATGAGGTATTTTAAAAACGTAAAATAGTATATTTTGATTGATGTCTTGTTGGTGTGTGGTCTGATCGTGTAATGTAGAAAAATGGGTGTACAACAATCGGAGAATAATATTGTTATTGAACGTTACGAGATGGAGTTTCATTGTTAGCCAGAGAAACCCTTCATATAACTACAACTATTCAGATACAAAGAGGGAGGACCGTACGACAATTTGACGGCAATGCATTACACATATAGTTTCATTCCATTAATCTTGGATTGTAATATCTGAATGGATTCAGACAGACCTAACAAGAGCATCATATGCCAGATAAATAGTCCCAGAGTAACCTATGCCATTTACTCCAGTACGGCAATTTCGACGTGTCAGTTCATTAATGTTGTTCAGTAGATTATTTTCAACGGCAAAAGGTCAGCTTTGTGAAACAAGTCGCGGTGTTAATTTGTATTTCATTAGAGGAGAATGTTCCTATATTAATTGTTGCTGTATCAGTCCATGTATGTCCCACTGTTGGCTTAGGCTTCCTCTACAATCGAGACTACTATTGAAAGGGTTTAGGCCATATATAGGATAAATTTAGAATGCTACTAAGCCGAGTGGTAGTTTTAGTGACTTCAGACACAATACAACAAAAATATTGCAAAAAATGTAAAAATTAAATAATATCCGCGATAAAATCCGTAGGTATATTATAGTTTTATTTCATATCGACATTTTTTTCCTTTTGTGGTATTTGGATGATTAATACATAGTTTTTTTTTTCTAAAATAATAGTGTACAACATTCTTTTATTTTCAAAGACACTATGGCATGCAAAGGTTTAAATTATTATTTTAGCAAAAACTATGGATTTAAAAAACACAACGATATTTCAAACATTACGGTTTTTGTCTTTGATTATGTTTGTTGACTAAAACTATCACTAGGTTTCGTGTTCGGTAGCAATCTTGATATACCCTGTAGTTATTTAGTCCACCACGCTGGCCTAGTGCGAGTTGGTGGACTTTGCATACTGTAGATGATCTTTAAAATCGCTATGGTATGCAGGTTTCCTCACTATGTTTTCCTTTACTGTTATAGTGCGTGTTCATTGATTATTATATTAAATGTGGAGTGTCACATCCTTTAAAAAAACTTCAGACGATTGTGAACCGCCTTTTATAAATTAGGTTAAAAAATAGGAACCAGTACATTTTACTGGTGGTAGGTCTCTCAAATGTGAGAGGAATTCTGGGTACCAATGCAATGTCTATTTCTGTCGCCAAACAGCAGTGTAAATGCACTGTTGTATTTTGATGTGAAAGACGTTGTACCCAGAGAAACTACTAGACATAATGAGATAACATCTTATGTCTCAGGATGGCGAGCGCAGTGGAATGTCAAGCGTAGCTTTGTAATTCATGATCCAAAAAATATAGGGATCCAAATAAATTGGGATTTGCGAGGATTTCTATGGCATGTAAAGTCTGCCAACCCGCACTAAGCCAGCCTGTTGGACCATACGGTCTAAACCTGTCTTAATCATACTCTCAATATAGTACAGTACCCTAAATAATTAAATCCCTAGCATATTGCTGTAATTTCTCTCATAAACGGACAAATTAATACACTATAATATGTCACTATTTCTCATTAAATAAATACGTGATAATTTATTTACTTTATTAATGGGCTCATAGATTAAACATTAATTGATTTCAGTTATAAATTAAATATTGTAATTTAATTATTTAATTGAATTCCTGTATTATCATATTAAGTGAATTAATAAGCGATTAATAAGACGACGCAATTTAAATAGGAAATATAAATATGGAATGTAATTGAAAATAATAGTGCTATTTGCTTTTGGTTAGGTCATATTACAAGCAGTCTTTATTTAAGTCCTGGTTGTAAATTGTGATGTCTTAGGTTCGATTTCCGGGCTAGGTATTATTTATGCTACTGGAAAAATATGACTTTTTAAGGTTGAACAGTTTTATGGAAGGACTGTCATTAAAGAAAAAACTTTACCCTAAGTGTTTCGGTATAAATTAGTAAATTCGGTAAATAAATACGGAAAAAGTGATCTTATAATGATTTTTCTATTTAGGTACGTAAACCTAAAAGAAAAAAAAGTCGTCTGATATCCATTTAAATTCTTGTAGTACAATAAATTACGAATTTGGTAATAAAAAGCGAAGTGTTTTGGCGGGAATTGTGACGTTCGGTCTTTTTTTTCTTATTTTCGTGTTTCGGGTATTGACCTTTCCTAACATATAACTTTTATTACTTTTGTAAACTATGTTAGTTTATAGAATACATTGATAAAAATATAGATAAACTTAAAATATTGCAAAAAATAGTGCTTTTATCTAATGTATGTTTTTTTTGTTTTTAGTTATACTGTATCAGCCCATATACGTCCCACTGCAGGGCACGGGCCTCTTCTACAACCGATAGTAAGATTAAGAGTGGTCAGGCCATATAGTCCACCACGCTGGCTTAGTGCGTGTTAGCAAACTTATTTTTAGTTACAAACATAATTAAATGATTTATAGACTGTTTTTACTTTGCATTTTAATGAATTGTAGCAGCCCATATACCTATCGAGAATATGATTGAAAATGGTTTGGCCATATAGTCCACCACGCTGGCCTAGTGCAGGATGGTAGATTTTACAAACCATAAAAAATTATACACGTTGCTTGGTATGCAGGTTTCCTTACGATGTTTTCCTTCACCGTTTTTTGCGTAGTGAATAACTATCAATACACACATGACTCCGAAAAGTCAGAGGTGTGCCCCGGGATTTGAACCCCGTGAGCACAGTGAACACGTTGGCACTTGGCAGTCGTTTCTGGTCCATTTCTAACATGGTGTATTTTTGAAAATGCGCGAAAATTGTGGGTGGCGTATCCATCTTCCAATTTAAATGAGCTAAGAAACACATAGCAGTTACTTTTATATTTTTATTGCTGCTATAGGCAGTATTACAAGCGGTGACTTCTGCCCATTGAGTCTTGCAGTACCTACCTTAAGGAGAGTAGGTACTCTCTTTAAGCCTCGTTGAAGTAGGACAAGTCATATCTCAGGAAACACTTATTTTATTTGTTATTGGGTCTGGGTGTTTGTGAGGGGTCAGAACTATGTATGTGACTGTTGGGTTTTATTTATTTATTTAAAGAGCTCACATTATTTTTATTCCTCTGCCCTTTTCTAGAAAATGTACATATCATTGCAATGCAGTAACATTGTAATATCCTCAAAAAGGTTCTTAAATATGAAATGAAAAGGTTTGAACTACGTCTGGTGTTGCAAGGTTGCTGAAGTTAGGTATTACTTTGCTTGGTGTTTCTATTTATGGGGTGCTAAAATAGTTACTAAGTGGTAGGTAATGTTTGCTCTTTTTTATTCAATATGTCAACGAGCAAATAGGTCAACTGATAGTCAGTGATCACTGCCGCCCATTAACAACCAAAACGCTTGGATCATAGATGTCTTGCCAGCCCTTCAGATTGTCGGGAGAAGGGATGAGAAGAGAATCCCCTCTTAATTGTAAGCTGGTTTTGAAAAGAGCAACACAAGAGTTTCTTGCCCGTTCTTCTCTAGTGAAAACCGCTTCCCGAACCGGGTGGTAGGTAAAATAATGACAGAATTCTGAAAATGATTGGCGCGCGTAACGATTGCCCTTTTCAGAGGCACTGGGTGGATAGAGCGATATAAATTAAAATAATTAAATTAAGTTCCTGATTAACTAACATAGTTTTTAAGTAAATGTTTTGTTACTAACACACATATGGACATATTTTATTGACAGCTTCCGTAGCGCAGTTGGTTAGACGCCGCCTGTGAAACGAGAGGCCGCGGGTTCGATCCCCGCACCGAGAGAAATGTTTGTGTGGCCCACAAATATTTCTTCCGGGTCTGGGTGTTTGTGAGACCGAAAAGTCTCTCGTAGTTCCTGATACCCACGACACAAGACTCGATCTTAGTGTGGGGTCAGGACTATGTATGTGACTGTTAGGTGTATTTATTTATTATTTATTTATTTATTTTGCTGAAATAAATGTTATTATTATAAACGATGTTAAACATTTTAATGGATTCAATAAATTAGATTCATTTTCTTTCATTTACAGTTAATAATAGGGGAAGGAAAAGGGATGAGAAGAGGAAAACGGGTAGTGGAGATACGGAATTTAAGTAAATTATAAAACTATGTTAAAACTACCACTGCGCTTCGTTTTGTAGTCTTGATATTCAAAAATATTGTTGAGTATAAGACTAGGAGCTAGGGTCAGTGTTGCAACGCTAAATGATCGACCTGCATCGTGTGTCGTATAGTGAAGGTAAATGTTGCAGCTATCTAAACGACGAATCAAAAACTCATTAGTTCATTCTATACTACTTGAGATAGCGGGTTCGTTTGTCAAAATCCTTAATGCATATATACATAAACGTCACAATTATTTCGCATAGGGGAAGGTAGAGAGTATGGATTTCCACTATGCTCGAACCTGAAATACTACTTTAGCTTTTCACTTTCATTAATCTCCTCATGTTATATATATACTATACCTATAATACCGGGTATCTCAAGACTGCTACCGAAAACGAAGCCGGGTGGTAGTTTTAGTGACTACAAATACAATGCAATTAAAATTTTTGCATAGAAACGCGACAATTATTTTTTATGATTTTTTAAATATCGTAATTTTTGGGTGGTAAATCCATAGTTTTTGCTAAAATAATAATTTAAACTCTTTTATACCTTAGATTACTTATAAATAAAAGGGTATACACTATTATTTTAGGAAAAAATGTATTAACCAGCCAAAAATGGCCATAGGAAAAAAAAAAAACAAAAAAAAATAGTTGCTTTTTTTTGCAACTTTTTCTGTTGCGTTGTGTCTGAAGTCGTTTAAACTACAACCCGGCTTCGTTTTCGGTAGCAGTCTTGATATACCCTGTATATAATGTACTTTCAATAATATCATCATTAAGAAACATTAAGCTTATCAATTTTGCTGATGGTAGGTATCTCATATGTGAGAGGCCACCTGGGTAGGTACCACCGCAATGTCTATTTCTCCCGCTAAACAGCAGTGTAAGTGTACTGTTGTATTTCCGATTGAAGAACATTGTAGCCAGAGTAACTACTGGACATATTGAGACTTTACATCTTATGCTTCGATCAAATATACACTAGATACACAGTTCCCTGTAAAAGTTCTGTTAAAAAGTGGCACCGATGCATGACATAAAAAAAAGTAAACAAAAAGGTCACATATTCCAAATATATTAAAACAAATTCCACCTTATTCCTGGAGCTTAAAGTAGCTTTTCACATAATATTGTCTAAAGTTCTGCGACGTTTTAGAAGCAACGGTCGGTGCGTGACTGAAGACGAAAGAGTGCTTCAAGCACTCTTTTTTGGTGCCATTTTCTAAGCGCTCATGTTGTATCTAGTGTATATTTGATCGAAGATCTTATGTCTCAGGATGGCGAGCGCAGTGGAATTTCAAGCATTGATTTGTAATTCAAGGTGTTTGGTTTTGACACTGTTCATTACCATCAGGTGAACTGCATGCTCGTCTCGCCATTCATTGAATAAAACGAAACACAACAGTGCATTTACACTGCTGTTTGTTGGGAGCAATAGACATTGCGTTGGTTCCTACCCAGGCGGCCCCTCACATATGAGAGACCTACCACCAGTAAATGCGTACCCCATAAGTGATTATGCGTGAACTTTTATACGGTGCAATAATATTATAAAGGACATAGGACATAATAGTATTCGCATGCATGATCTAATCAAATAACTTTATTTATAACAAGAAGACGGAAAATAGACCTTTAGTGTCCTCAACGTAACCGGTTGTTTAACTTAGGCTTATTCTATATAGATATATTTTAATACTATAAAGGGTATATCAAGACTGCTACCAAAAATAAAGCCGGGTGGTAGTTTTAGTGACTACAAACATAACACAACTAAAAGTTTCGGAGAGAAACTTTTTTTGTGTTTTTTTAAATTTCCTCGGGTTTGGGTGAAATAATAATTGAAACCCTTGTGTACCATGGAGCCTTTAGAAATAAAAGGGTGTACACTATTATTTATCAATACCACTATCAATCGTACTCTCGATTGTAGAGTAGGCCCGTGCCCTGCAGTGGGACGTATATGGGCTGATCCAGACACTATTATTTTAGAAATAGCTATGTATTTAACACGCATATACGATGATAGATGCCAACCCGCACTAGGCCAGCGTGGAGGACTTTATGGCCTAACCACTCTCAATCGTACTTTCGATTGTAGAGTAGGCCCGTGCCCTGTAGTGGGACGTATATGGGCTGATTCAGATACCATGTTAGGAAAAACATAACAAAACAAATCGTCGCTTTTTCTGCAAACAATTAGCTGTATTGTGTCTGAAGTTAAGAAGAAAGTAACATCTGGCTTCATTTTCGGCTGAAGTTTAATAGGTGCACTCAAATAATATTAAAATCAGTATCAACTAACTTTGACCATAACCTAGACGAATCCATACATTTGGCATGTCAAATGTGTGACTTTTACATTGCCAAATTTAAATATATAGCAGGTTACTCTATAAATTCGATACGAACTTCGAATGTTAGGATGCCGTACGTAGAACTTTATTAATGTGCTTAGATACTCCACAAAACGTTGGATTCCTATGTCGTACGTCGCAACCATAGACTATGTTCGGAGACAATGATAGGTATAACAGAGAATAGTATTGATTTTTAGAAGTGAAAATCTTATATTTTACTCCGTACATCAAACATCCGAACATTCGAAGTTCGTATCGTTTTTGTAGAGGAACCTCCCTTTTATTTTTATCGCGGTAACAATGACATATTTAAAGTTAAAGTTAAGGTCGAAATTCTTAGATGTATCTGGACCTATGTGTATTGGTTGGTATGTGGTATTGGTTGGCAAAGAGGCTAAAAGGTCTCCGCATTTCTAATATGTGATAAGAATTTCAGGATTTATGTATAAGTCCCACTTAGATGATGTTTATGAATATATTTGTCAATATGAAGAGATAACTTTATGATCATAATCTTTATTGCTTTTAAACGCAACGAAATAACGTAAAGTTTCAATTATAACCAATCACATGTTACATACGTACATAAACTCACGCCTTTTTCCCAGAAGGGGTAGGCAGAGGTGCCAAGACACCCAAATTTCGCCTTGTATGTTCTGTCTCACGATGTGATAGGTGGCGAGCCTATCACCATATCGGGCACAAATTCCTGACTCCGGGTGGTTAACCGGCTGTTAATTACATATTAACCGGCTTATTCATAAACAGTTTTAAGTTATATTTTATTTATCGAAAGTTTTGTCCGTTTTGAACGAATTTTGAATTCAGTTTGAGCGAAGAAGGGAAAAAATTTGATGGTTAAATAAGTTTTAAAATTATGGCCTTAAGACGGACAAAGTATGCAATAAGATTTAGTGAAAGATGAATCATTGAATGTCGTTTTTTTGTTGATTTACTAACAATTTGAAATTATTCTTAAATAAATATATGAATACACCCAACAGTCACATACATAGTCCTGACCCCACACTAAAACCGGGTCTTGTGACAATGAAATGAAATGAAAATAATTTATTGAATTTATTGAATCCATTAAAATGTTCAACATCATTTAGATTCAGTCATTTTTTTATCTACCACCCGGTTCGGAATGCGGTTTTCACTAGAGAAGAACGGGCAAGAAACTCTAGTGTTGCTCTTTTCAAAACCAGTTTACAATGTAGTGAATTATTACAAAATTTATAAGTTGGTTTAAATCAGAGCAGTTTAATAATGTGTTGTTAGGTATCAGGAACTACGAGATACTTTTCGATTTCACAAACACCCAGACCAGAGCAAATACTTGTGGGCCTCAGAATCATTTGTCTCGATGCGGGGATCGAACCCAGAACCTATCGTCTCACAGCGGGTGTGTAACGAACTGCAACACGTAGGCTGTTCATAGTAATTATAGAATTACATACATCCTTTAATTCATGTATTATTTGTACGATGCATAATACCTATGTACCTCTCATTGAAAAATCGAAATACCAAGTAGATATGTGTTTTATAAGGATTATCAAAAAAAAGTGTACAAATTTAGTTTGAATTTAGAACATCAACATTAGGATTTGAAAACCTCATATTATTTACTATGAAATGTGCTATTAAACTACATTAGAAAAAAGTGCGTGGTGGCCTGTTGGTAAACGGACTAGTCGCGGCTGCCAACATATTCACGGTGGTCGCGGGTTCGAAGCCCAGGGCACACCTCTGACTTTTCGGAGTCATGTGGTCAAGGAAAACATCGTGAGGAAACCTGCATACCATAGCGATTTATAAGAATTTATATGGTATGTAAGTTCGCCAACCCGCACTAGGCCAGCGTGGTGGACTATATGGCCTAACCACTCTCAATCGTATTCTCGATTGTAGAGTAGGCCCGTGCCCTGCAGTGGGACGTATATGGGCTGATACAGAGAAACTACATTAGACATATTATATTCCTAAATATACACATTTTTCTTATAACCCTTACAAAACACAAACTTGCAAAGGCGTTTCGGTTTTATTGATGAGAATTGTATTTCGCAAGATCTGCTCATCTGTCTAGTTTTTAAAAAATAAAAATCTCATTCAATTGCAGTTAATTGCATCTTGCGTGCAGACGAAAGAATGCGATGGTTTTAATTTGTTCTAGCACTTTGTTAAGGTAACCTTAATTGGGAATGGAATGTTGTGATCTTGGGTTCGATGGACACATCTGTTTTTTTGTATTATTTCTCCCCTCAAACAGCAGTTTAAATGCACTGTTGTGTTTCGGATTGAAGGACATTGTAGCCAGAGTAACTACTGGACATATTGAGACTTAACATCTTATGTCTCAGGATGGCGAGCGCAGTGGAATGCCAAACATTGGTTTGTGATTCAAGGTGTTGTTTGGTTTTGCTACTGTTCATGAGCGGTCGTATCGCTTACCATCAGGCGAGCGGCATGCTCGACTTGCCATTCATAGCAAATAAAGACAAACTTATATCCCATCAGATTTTATTGTACTGACTGCAGTAGCGTAGTTTTATCACTTTACGTTTACAAAGCTGAAATCTCGGGTCTCATCCACAAGCATTTTTGTAGAGTCTGGGTGTTTGTGAGACTGCAAAGTCTCTCGTAGTTCCTGATACCCACGACACAAGACTCGATCTTAGTGTGGGGTCAGGAGTATGTAAGTGATTGTTGGGTGTATTTATTTAACTAGATCGTCTGTCCATCTTGTAGCGGACAAGACAAGGTTACCATGTGGTTCTTTTTCAAATTCTTGTTGTACAGTGTTTTAGAAAAATACACTCGAAAACAAAGACAGTTAATAGAATATGAAAAGTATTTAATTATTATTAGTTCGTTTGTTTTTGAAAGCGTTTTTCAAACACCCTGTATATTTACAAGATAAAGTTACTAAGCGAAAGCCTTTTATTAACATCCTGTATACTTACAAGATAAAGTTATTAAACTACTCTAGATGGTAAGAGCAGTCCATGTTAAGTATCAACCGGCGAGAAATAAATATTTTTTGCTGATCATCATAATTATGTCGGCTTACCGGATGTAGTTATCGTATGTCGTTTGCTTATAGGGTAAAGGAAAACCCCAAGCGGAAACTATAATAATCTACATTAGAAATTCAAAGAAAAGTGAAGTCAACCTGCATTAGGCTGGCAAGGTAGAAAAAGGTCTAACCAATCTCAAATGTAAATGTAAATCATAAAAAAAACAATCGAATCTTTTTTGAAGCGGATTAAAAAATGGAATAATTGATTATCTCTCTCTCTCTTTAGCCACAGGAAGGCCACTGCTGAACATAGGCCTCCCCCAAGGATCTCCATATCGACCTGTTGGAAGCGGCCTGCACCCAGTGACTTCTTGCGACCTTATGGGTCCGACACTTTGCTTGCTTAAATTATTATTTTCTAACTATTATTACTAGGTATTATATTATTTAGCTATTACTGGTTCTTCAGTACCTGTCTAGATATTAAACAGATCTAAACCTTTAAATATATAAAGCTTTTATAAACCGGATTGTGCCAACATGTTGGATTGACTTTTTGGTGCGTATTTTGTATTGGGTCTATTTATTGTAGCATGTTAAAAAAATTGTATTCAATTTATACTAAAATTGATGCAATATATTAAGAATTAGCTAATCTTGATGTTAGGTCAATGGTTAGTACACCAAACTGGTTTCCATTGAATTAGAATTTAGTGTTAGAATTTATGTTATAAATAGCCCTGCGCTTTTATGAAATGAAATGAAAAGAAAATGAAATGAAAATAATTTATTAAATCCATTAAAATGTTCAACATCATTTAGATTCAGTCATTTTTTTATCTACCACCCGGTTCGGAAAGCGGTTTTCACTAGAGAAGAACGGGCAAGAAACTCTAGTGTTGCTCTTTTCAATTCAATCTCTTTTCTTTTATTAAATTAACTTACAACCTTCATATTTTTTACAGTGTAAGGAAAGTTATAATTACTGAAAATCCAAGCCTGGATTAGAATGGGGATTACTAAAATCACTTATTAGTTTTAATCACGAAAGGCAATTTTAATTTAAGATACTTAACTTTGTATGCATGCATGATGCATTTATTTATATATAACATTGTAAAATTAAATAAATAATAATATGAGTTTTGTAATTTCAGATTCAATGATATAGATCTTCTATTATATTTAGTAACCGCCAAATTTGAGAAAAGCGTAAACGAACCCGTGAATGAATTCTGAGTAACATAAATATAATTCCTGCCTACCTACTTAGGGAAGTAGGTGTGATCTTATATATGTAGTAAAATGTTAACTAACATCAATTCTTCAATGATTAGATATGTTATTTAAAGAATTTTTTATATATTTACGTTTATGGTGTTGTTACAATTAATTCTTATGTTCTACTAAATATTGATTTTTATTATTATATCCGATTATAGTTTTCATATTAATAGAAGTCGTCTTATATAATAGTTTTGAGTTTTTTAATAGGTACTTGATATTGTTGTACTGCCAGTCAATCTTTGTTCTCGATGTCTGAATACGTAATATTATTTTAGATATGATTGCCAATATATCATTTCACATTATATTTGATAGACTTACATAGAATACATAAAATATATAACTATTAAATATGAAGAGCCTTAATTTCACCTTTTTAGTATATTCCGTTTTCCTAGTGGAAACTAAAAGAACACAGTACAATCTTAAGTGGCTAACGTTATATCAAAATTGTAAACAAATATTGAATTCCGCACACTTAATTGTTTTCAACAATACCACAGACAATATGTAAATTTATGTTCAATGAGATACTCCTTATTAGGAAAAAATACTTATTGTTCTAAGAATTCACTATACTGTGAAGTTTTAATGTTTAAATAACTTTGTAATCAATTTGAATGTGAAATTAATTTTAATCAATTATTTCTGTATGATCAGTGTAGATAAATTTTAACATAATTTATAGAACATCACAATGTTGAATTCGACACTAAATCAATATTATTTCAAAAATAGCAATTCATTTCCGAATTTCCACAACAAATTCATAACTATTCAAATATTCACGCGAACATCGAAATTGCACTGAACGCGAAAACATTCAAAACCCGCGTTCCATTTTTGAAATAATCCGTTTTCATGCTCGTATTCTATGAGAAATCGAGAGAATAATTCTATTTTTGAAATAATACGTGTAAAATAGAAAAAAATATGAACCTTCGTGCACGTAACTCCGGTATCTGACACTACACACACACAACCGTCACACAGCGCGTTGCAACAGTACTGGGGAATGCAAGGCGCCTCTTCAGCTTATATACTTGATCTTATTTTCTATCATTGCGTTGAGTAAGCAAGGATGCGCCGTAGTGGGGACGTTTCCGGGTTTTCGGCTTAATTGGACGAATTTTCGGTTGTTTCAGATTTGTGGGGATTTGTAACAGCTGAAATTTTGTTGTAGGTTATATTGGGTGTTATTTTATTTGTTCCGGACGTGAAGTAATGAAAATGACGGTTTGGTTATCTGAGGCGTAAGCTTTAACATATTTACTCTGAATGAATAAAGGCGGAATTGTATTTAGCACGAAAAATATCTATTTATTAAATTTCTACGATAGAAGGCTTTACTATTTTTAGAGGGGTCAGTATCAGAATTTTTCTCTATCGGTATTACTCCATACATTACTCATATTATCTATTGCTGCTTACCTATTTTCAGGCTTCTCAAGGACATCTTAAGAGGCTTTTGCAGGCAATGTGAAGCATCCTTTTCTTAAGTGGTAGAGCCACACTGTTGTCATCCAACTCATGACTCAGCATAAATGACCAGCCTGTCCCTGGTTGGTAACACTGTTTCATAGGATACGGATAACGTAAAGCAACATTTTCGCTGTTTGTTTTACTTGAGAGATTTCCAGATGCCCAATACCCTTTTCCTCTTCCCATCCTTTTTTCTTCCCGCTCCCCTCCCGATAAATGGTCCGGCAACAAATCCGTGATCCAATCGTTGTGGTTGTTCATGGGCGGCAGTGATCACTTACCATCAGGTGACCTGTTTGCTCTTTTGCCAGACTAATGCAAAAATAAAATTTAGTTGCATTCGGCCTGAAGTCACTAAATTTAACCCCCCTTTTCGGTCGCATTCTGGGTATACCCTGTATAATCATTCCTAGATGGTCGACACAAATATGTCAGCTTGATAAAGTCTAGTTTGTTGTCTAAAACTTGGTTATAAAAGTCTTTTAGCGACTATTTACCTTTTTAGTTAATTTTTGTCACCTGCTTTGCACGGAGGGAAGAGGACAATAATTTATCTCCAACTCCTATTAATTTAACTTTCTGATTACGTTATTTGCGGATTAAAGACAAGTTAGACATTCCCGAAGACTCGGCGAGCTTCAATGCTCGGTGTCATCACAATGCGTGCTGTTGATCCTGGCTTACAGTAGTTGCATTGGTAGGTGTGAGGGCGGGACAACATATCAGCTTGTTAGAACAGATTATTTTTCATCATCATTATCATATCAGCAGGAAGTCCACTGCTGAAGATAAGCCTCCCCCAAAGATCTCCACATCGACCTGTTGGAAGCGGCCTGAATCTAGCGACTTTCTGCAACTTTAACCAGGTCCTCCGTCCACTTTGATTTTTTTCTACGATGGATTTTATGATTTACCACCATCGTGTGCGGTGGTCGTCATTCTATTTGACATAAATTAATGGGAAAATAGTAATATTGGTAAAATCATAAAGTACATAACATTCAAAATCGTATTTCGACATCGTATGTGCCTATGTTAATTATCGAGATGATAATCATATTCGGTTTATTGGTATGCTGTCAGTAAAGTTTGTGTACCGTGAGGGCTTGGGTTCGATGTCTAACCAGGATATTTAATTAACAACGGTTTATGTTTATTCGATTAATTAAGAAGGTGGTAGAAGGTAGTCCAGGTTTATTTTTGCAAGTAATGATGGGACAAATATGTCATTTGCTGTATGGTAAGCGATATGACCGCTCATGGACAGTAAAACTAACCGACACCATGAATTACAAAGCACTGCTTAGCATTCTACTGCGCTCGCAATCCTAAGAAATCAGATGTTAGGTCTCAATATGTCCAGTAGTTGCTCTGGCTACAATTTCCTTTAAATAGGAATACAACAGTACATTTAAACTGTTCTTTGGTGGGAGAAATAGATATTGTGGTGGTACCTACCCAGGCGGCCTATCACATATGAGGGACCTAACACCAGTTGATGTTAGAAGTTAGGACCCTTGTCTACAAGAGGTTAACTACTAAAGTGCTGCTATTTTGGTTCAGAATCAGTGTATCCTCCTCTGTATATCTGGTCAGACGGGAGGACTTGGAAATGATTATTAGAATTGGAAATCTTATATCTTACTTCGGACGTTGAACTTTCGAACATTTGAAGTTCGTATCGTTTTTATAGAGTAACCCCCCACAGTTTAAATTATTTTTTTTTATCAATTTTCTCATATTTTTTCTCCTTTTTCAAAACTCACAAACTCATCTACAATTTCCTCTTCTATCTTACTAGTACATCTAGTCTTTTATTAGCAGCCTGGCTTGTCTCCGTCTAGGTGTATACCGGGTATATCAAGACTGCTACCGAAAACGAAGCCGGGTTGTAGTTTAAGCGACTTCAGACACAATGTTACAGAAAAAGTTGCAAAAAAAAGCGACAATTTTTTTAAAAATTTTTTTTCCTATGACCATATTTGGGTGGTAAATATTTTTTTTTCCAAAAATAAAAGTGTATACCCTTTTATTTATAAATAATCTAAGGTATAAAAGTGTTAAAATTATTATTTTAGCAAAAACTATGGATTTACCACCCAAAAATGACGATATTTAAAAAATCATAAAAAATAATTGTCGCGTTTCTTTGCGAAATTTTTGTTGCATTGTGTTTGTAGTCACTAAAACTACCACCCGGCTTCGTTTTCAGTAGCAGTCTTGAGATACCCGGTATATACTTTTTTGAAAATGTTCTATCGCCTATATTCATCAATGATAATGAAGGATTCTAATGGTGATAGAATTTTTCCAATCGATCCAGTAGTTTCAGAGCTTATTCAATACAAACAAACAAATCTCTTTATAATATAAATTTGGATTTTGTATTAAATACAGTTAATAATCACTAACTTTTAAATTGTTATACCTTTTCAATGACTAATTACAAACATGTTTTGACTTGTTGTCTGTTAAAAGCTAATTCGCCAAGGCTAATGCATCCATTAGTCAACACAAAGCCTGAATAAGAACAAACAACAGAATTATACGCTGCTGTCCACCCACAAAAAGGTTCGGCGTAAGGATACAATGGGTTACGACACGTGCAACAAACCCGATGCGCGGCAAAAACACACGTTTAATTAATGCGTTTTGATGAATGAATGCATTCTACAAGTGGTTAGGATGGGTAAACTATGGAGTAAGGATTGTTTTATGACTAACTGACTCATTGAATATGACCGAATTACTCAATATGACTGACTGACTCAGTTTTATTGTGACGTTTTAGAATAATGAATTTTAATAATGAATTTATTGAATCTGTTTTCTATTTTGCAAATGTTAGACTCAAAGATGTTATTGCAATTTTACTTTATATTATTCCGTGATTAAAAACAGCAAACATGTGGTATTATTTATAAACTGAATTACGTATTATGTGAATGTAAAGTCTTGGGTTTGAATCCAGGGTCGGGCAAAATGATACTGGATTATTCTATTCATTATCAGCTGACTCAGAAATTTGTGTGATGTGGCGATAGGCTCGCCACCTATCACATAGTGGGACGGATAATACACGGCGATACGTGGTGTTCTGGTTGCACCCCTGCCTACCCCTTCTGGGAAAAAGGCGTGAGTTTATGTATATGTATGCAGAATGTTAACATTTTAAGAGAAATCGAAGCGCTATAAAAGCACGGGCATAAAAAGTTAATTTTAATGTCATTGATTTTATAGAATTGAATTAAATATTCAGTATATGGATGATAGGACTTTTACGATTCTTATTAGCATACATTACTGCGAGTAAATAAACCTTTATATGTACTTCGTTTTTTAAACGTTATTGTATAATTTATGGCAATGCTTTTTTGTCTTTTCTTTTCTTCTGGTCGGTCTCTCATATGTGCGAGGCCTTCTGGGTAGGTACCGCCGCAATGTCTATTTCTCACGCCAAACAGTAGTGTAAATGCACTGTTAGGTTTCGGCTTGAAGGACATTGTAACTAAGGTAGCTCCTGGACATATTGAGACTTGACATTTTATGTCTCAGGATGGGGAGCACAGTGGAATGCCAAGCATTGCTTTGTAATTCATTTTCAATCGATCATTCAATTTGTTATTTATGGTGTCATTTGGTGATTCCCGCACTGAGACATACTCTAGTGTGATCTACAACTTTTTATTTCGAATCTGGGCTTTTCTGAGACCAAACAAAGTCTCGTATTTCCTGATATACGACACAAGACTCGATCTTTATGTCAGGTCAGGATTAAACTTGATTTTTACATACATAAACTCACGCCTTTTCTCAAAAGGTGTAGGCAGAAGTGTTATCAGGACACCCACATTTCGCCTTGTGTGTAATTTTAAGCACTGTTTAAGTTCATGGGCGGCGGTAATCACATCACGCAATATATTTTGATACTCCATACTTAAGTGATCTTCATGCCAATCCTAATCACGAACTTGCAACACACCATATCAAACAATTTTCCTCGTACCTTTTTCATTTCGTAATGCAAATGTTGAAACCATAACGCAAACACGCAAACACTGAAATTATTTTTTATACTGTAATTACGCATTCAAAATTACTTCCTCAGTGTTCTTCTTAAATTGTTTTTGGTAACTTTCTATTTGTTTTATTATGGATAATTAAATTAAGTAATATCTATTACCTTTAAAGCAGTGACATGTGTAAAGGCGGTTGTTAGAAATAAGACTTTTTGTCGCAAGATTTTTTGTCGATATGACCAAAAATTTGGTGTATCGATATCTTCATAATAAATTATTCCAATGCTAAAATAGATTAAATTATGAATGAAAGGGCTTAGGATATTTGAAAATAATCAAGACCGCAGTATATTTAGTAAGTTTTGTTCTCTGTTCACCGTAATTGTTGTATCAATTAGATCTAATTTTAAACTATTTATGCTATTTCTTTAAAAAATCTATGGTGTGTAAGTCCGCCAACCCGCACTAGGCCAGCGTGGTGAACTATATGGCCTAACCACTCTCAATCGTACTGTCGATTGTAGAGGAGGCCCGTGTCCTGCAGTGGGTCGTATATGGGCTGATACAGATACAGTGCTATTTCTTACATACCTATTTTTACATTAATTATGTATTATTATAATGCCTAAAATGTTTTTTATTCGTGTTTATTAGTAAATTATATGAATATAAAAATTACGAAGTTAATGAGGATCATTTCTGTATATCTTTTAAATTTACATTTTGGATAGTCAATCTGGTGAGAGGAAAAATTTTACGTTAAGTTAATATGCTAATATGATATCTATGTAACATTATTTCAATTTTCTATTTTCGATCTCATTCACAATTGCATAAAAATAAACGCAAAATTGCGATATTTTGTAAAACATAAAATTATGGTATTCAGTATTAAAATTTTAGAATATTAACCGATTTATTCGGTCAACACATTCCTATTGTCTTAATGTGATATTACACAGTGAAATCCGGTTATAAAATATTAAGTAGATTATAAAATTAACGCATGGATGTTAGAAAACATAATACTTATAAATGCTTTTCATTTCGTGTAAAATATTTTACGTTTTTACGTATCGCATATTCAACTTATAAAACACTAATTGTCCAACCATTTGGTGATTCTTTAGTTGCTGGCGAATTACTTTTGCATTTGCTATATTTTTAAAGATCAAAAATTAATTAATAAGTAGATTGTCTATTCCTAGAACTACATACTTAAATTCCTTGAATCACCATTTCTCGTCACCAACGTATTTCAATACGATGGTCAAAAATAACACAATTAAAAATCTTTCTACCCGCAAAACTCCTAATTGTCCTGTTTTTGTCTTCAAACAATTTGCTAGTTGTGATGTTAGGAAAGCCATTACGCTCATATCTTCCAATGTCGTGGGGAGTGACCATGTTAGCCGTAATATGATTCTCCCTATCCTAGACGAAATCCTTCCCGTCATTACCCACATCCTAAACCATTCCGTGTCCACGGGCATATTTCCTACCGCTTGGAAAGAAGCACACATCATTCCTATTCCTAAAAAGCCTAATGCCTCTGTACTTTCTGAATTTCGACCCATTTCAATTCTCCCATTCCTTTCCAAAGTTCTTGAACGTTTAATCCATTCCCAACTGAATGATTTCCTTTCCAAGAGTAATCTCCTTAATCCTTTCCAATCGGGATTTCGTACTGGGCATAGCACAACCACCACTTTAATTCATATTACGGATGGCATTAGGTCGGGCATGGAAGAAGGTATGCTGACAGTCCTGGCACTGCTAGACTTCAGCAATGCTTTCAACACCGTCGATTTCGATGTCCTACTGAGCGTAATGTGTTCTCTTAACATATCTCCAACGGCACTTGATTGGTTTTAAAGTTACTTGTATGGGCGCCGGCAACGCATCTGTGTTGAGGATAAGTTTTCCTCCTGGTGTTCCGTGTCTGCTGGCGTACCACAAGGCGGCGTGCTTTCTCCTCTACTTTTCGCTATTTTCATTAATTCCATCACTAATAATCTTCGTTCATCCTACCACCTCTACGCTGATGATCTCCAATTTACACGCAGGCACCTCTGGACAGAATGGCAGAAGCTATTTCAAAGATTAACCTCGACATCCAACACATATGCAATTGGAGCAAAGCTCATGGTTTGACGGTTAATCCTAGTAAAACCCAAAACATTATTGTTGGCAGCCCCAGATTAATCTCTAAATTGGATTGGGCTCAATTACCAAGCGTTGTTTGCGAAGGTGTTATCATCCCTTACAGCGATACTGTAAAAAATTTGGGTCTGTACATAGATAAATGCCTCACATGGGGTCCGCAGATTCGAGAAGTCAGTCGGAAACTCTTTACCTCGGCTAAGTCCTTGCGACGGTTACACAACTTTCTACCCGTTGCCACGAAGATTTCGCTTGCGCAAACACTCCTACTCCCCATCCTTGATTATGCCGATGTTAGCTATCTGGATCTCACCGAGGACCAACTAAATAAACTTGAGCGCCTTCAAAATTTCTGCATAAGATTTATATTTGGTTTACGCAAATATGATCATGTTTCTGAGTTTCGTGCTAAGCTCAAGTGGTTACCTATACGACTTCGTCGGAATACTCATATACTGTCTCTTCTATACAATATTTTGTTCAATCCTGTCACTCCTTCTTATCTCAAAGAACGATTTCTTTTTCTTCACGAGTCACATACGAGGTCCTTGAGATCGTCTGAGAACCTGAAGTTGAGAATGCCCGTCCACACCACGACATTTATGGATAAATCATTCAGTGTTCAAGCTGTTCGTTTGTGGAACGCACTTCCTGTTGTGGTGAGGCAGGCTCAAACACTGTCATCATTTAAAAAACGATTAAAAGAACACTACCTTTCTCTATAAACAGATAAACCGATTAGGACTATTTCCTCTTATTGATTATATTGGTAATATATATATGTATGTACGTATGTTTATTCGTCTATAAATTTATATAAGTATGTATATGTATAATACTTATGTATGTATATATAATATGTATGTATATGTGGTATGTATTTATATATAATGTATTTATATGTTTTTTTTTATGTCTCCATGTTTTCGTTATCTTTATTTTACACTGCCCTATCTTTTTTCCTGCTCATATATCCATCCCATGGTTGTCTGGTAGAAATTGCCTTAGAGCGATAAGACCGCCATTTGTACTTTGTTATTTTGTATTATCTCTTAACTGTTATTCCTTTTTATTGTGTACAATAAAGAATTAAATAAATAAATAAAATAAATTGTCTAATCATTGTCGAATAGCTCATGTGTTGATTCTATTAAAATGATTTAGTTTTGGCTAAAATATTTTTTTGTTGTCAATTTTTAATCAATCCGGTAAAAAATACATTTAATTTAAATGAAAACAATCGTAAAATGTTTACTACACTGACCCGACATTCCACTTAGTAATAAAGATAAATCGTATGAAAGTCGCAAATAATCGCTAGCGTATATCCCGCCTTAACCCATAGCCCACCGTGAATGGTGTATAATTGCCACAGTTGTCAATTCCGTTTATTCAGATAAGTGTGATAGGTGACATTTTAGTTGCAATAAATGTCTTTATTTTGACACTAGTTGATACCTGCAACTTTGTCTGTTTGTTTTCCGTGACTGTCCTTATAACTTCTGCCAGTGATTAAAACATGTAAAATGAGAGGCCGCGGAGATCACCGCACAGAAACTTTTTATTTCATAGGGGGCATATAACCTTGCGGTTCACCTGAAGGTAAGTAATTACTGCCGCCCATGAAAATCTGTAACGCCGTAGGGCATGGAGATGCGTTGCCGGCCTTTAAGGTGGGAATACGATTGTTTTTTGAAGGTCGCTAGGTCGTATTTGTCCGGAAATGCTGCCGCTGGCAACTCCCACAGAGTTTTAGTACGTGGAAGAGTGTTAAGAAAAACGTACTGTGGATTTCCAACCTCCAAGGTGATGTGGGTGGTATTTAGAGGTTTGTCGTGTTGTACGGTTGAGGAAACTCAGCAGCAGGGATAAGTCCTAACAATTCTCCAGAGGCACTCTCCGGGCTAAATTTACAGTAGTCACAATGGTTGCTTAACACAAGGAAAATCCAGAGTTATTTATACATGACACGCAAACAACGGTCTATCATTATATATAGACATGTCAGAATGACATACTAATAGAAAACTGACGCATGATGGTAACTTGAAAGACGTAAGGTGACCATAGTGCCCCGAATGTATTGAAATATGCGTTATGAAATGAACCGTTGCGAGCGGAACGAAATGAGGCATTTTGCATCATCAGATTTTCATATTGCCATATCTTTTAACAGCCATAATCGCTCAATCTTAAAAACAGAACTCCGCTACAATTCAGATTATTACGCAAGGGTTAGCATAATTATTTATCAAAAACTATCGATTTATCACCCAAACACGATGATATTTTATAAATTTACGTGTTTATTTGCGACATTTTTTTTTTATGGTGGCCTGGCATAGTGGCGGCATTGCACCTGATGGTAAGTACCAATGCCGCCCAGGCAGAGTATCCATTGGCATCGGACGGCAGTCCCATGCCAATGGAAACAATTATGACGGCCTCTTCACACCACGGCGGAAGGACCCAAGATTGTAGAAAGGAGGGAACACGTGAGACGGCAAACAATTCCACAGCCTGACGGTGCGGCACAAAAACGAGTTCGAGAACCGTTTGGTTCGCGCCGGGATGGTGTGGACCGTCAAGCTATGGTTTCGCAAGCCAGCTCGCGTGGTTCTGGTTAGGAATGGAGAGGAGGGGATCAAGTTGAACAATTCTTCAGAGCACTCACCGTGATGCAGGCGGTAGAACACGCTTAGAGAGGTGACATCTCTCCGGAGTTGTAGCGACTCTAAGTTGCTCGTAACGTCTGCATCATTCACAATGCGGATGGCCCACCGCTGCAATCTATCCAAGGCATCGAGCAGGTACTGGGCGGATCCATCCCAGAGGTGTGAGCAGTACTCCATACCCGGCCGGACCTGCGCTTTATATAAACGACAAAGCTGACCGGGCGTGAAAAACCGACGCACCCTGTTCAGGACTCCAACCCTGCGTGATGTGGCAGTTATTACGCCCTCGATGTGATTCCTTGGATTGAGATCACAGCGGATATCCACACCAAGGATACTTAGGTTATTCCGCATTGAAGGAGAGCACCCTGAAGAATGGGGAGGGGAGAGAACGGGGATTTTTCGCACGTGAACGCACACACCTGGGTTTTTTTGGCATTGAACTCAACCATATTCCTGGAACCCCATGTACAAATGAGATCCAAGATCCGGTTGAACTCAATGACAAGATCTTCGCGTCCCTTCACAGTTTCGACTCGGCAACCTGGAGGCCCGTAGTGGTATCGCCCATGAACCGTGCTGTCATCTGCATAGCAATGAATGTTGCCAAGCGACAACATGTCATTGATATGCAGAATAAACAAGGTGGGCGACAGCACCGAGCCCTGAGGAACTCCGGCATTTACCGACATGAGCGCCGAAGCGTGTCCGTCGACGATTACACGTATTCTACGCCCATGTAGAAAGCCGGAAATCCACGAACACAGGTTGCCGGGTAGACCGTATGCCGGAAGCTTGGACAGAAGACCACGGTGCCAGACCCTATCAAACGCCTTGACAATGTCGAGGCTCACAGCAAGAGCCTCGCCACGCCGGTCTATCGCCTCACCCCAGCGATGCAGGACAAACGCTAGAAGATCACCCGTCGATCGATTATGGCGGAATCCGTATTGTCGGTCACTGATCAACGAGTGATCCTCCAGGTAGCGGACCAATTGAGCGTTTATGATCCGCTCCATGACCTTACACATCACTGAGGTGATAGCGATAGGGCGGTAATTGGTAGGGTCCGATCGATCACCCTTTTTGGGGATCGGTTGCACATTGGCCTCCCTCCAAGATTCCGGCACAACACCTGTGCGGTAGGACGCTCGGTAGAGGCGAGTCAGTGCTGGAGACAACTCGGCTGCACAAGCCCTTAAAACCACCGCTGATATCCCATCCGGACCACTGGCTTTGCGCACATCGAGAGACCGTAACTCACGCCGCACATCACACTGCCTGATGCGAATATTTGCCATTGAGAAACCGCAATCAGGCAGTGTGGGCAGCATCTGGGAACCACGGTCTTCGAGGCGGGAATTAGCCGCAAAGAGATTTGTCAGCAAGGCAGCCTTCTCTTGCGGCTTGTGGGCCAGCGACCCTTCTGGGTACCTTAGCGGCGGCTTTATGCGGTGGTAGCGTTAATGACTACAGATGCTATTTGCATTGCATCTGTAGTCATTAACGCTACCACCTGGCTTCGTGTCGGTAGCAGTCTTGATATAGCCTGTATTATAGAGAACTACTTGACTATTATTGTTTTTTATTACTTTGGGATTTGGGCAGCAGTGATCATTTAATATCAGGTGACCTGCTCGTTTGCCGGATCTATACAAAAAACATAATGAAATAATGAAGATTGATTATCCTTCGTCACTCAAATTCATCTTCTTAACCACAATTGGCTGTCAATTGTATATCCATTACTATACAATCTGTGTCTAGACATTTTATTTGATTTTTGCACATGAATGAAGTCAGAGGTCTTTGTCAAGGTTAGTTTTATAATCTTTGATCACCGCATGATCGTGGCGACCTCAAAATGTTCTCGATTCTTTTTTTATATTCGTGTCTATGCCTTCAATGTTATGAGTAATAGACATTTTTTTTCTTTTTGACATGATTTATTACATAAAATATTTTGTTTTTATTTCTTGCATATATTTTTTTAATGTAGATTCTATAATGGTTTCTTAGATTTACGCGAATGTTACACATTGAAATAAGACTATTATTTACGGATTTTATCGCGGATTTAGTTTAATTTTTTAACATTTTTTTCATTTTTATTCTTTCGTGGTCACGGGGCGGACCCGCCGAGTCCGCCCCGTGACCACGAAAGCTGTAAAGTGATCGAAACGTCGGGAATTCAAAAAATGTTAAAAAATTAAACTAAATCCGCGATAAAATCCGTAAATAATAGTCTTATTTCAATATGTAGATTCTAAATCCGTCTACACACGCCTAGAGCTAAGCATGTAACTCCTTTACAATTAAGAGAGTTTATAGCATATGACTTAGGCAGAGGTGCCAGGGCACTCAACATTTCGCCTTGTATGTTGAAAGGTGGCGAGCCTATCGCCATAGCGGGCACAAAATCCTGACTCTAGGCTGAAAAAAAATACCGGTATAGTTAAGGTACTTACTGGTGGTAGGTCTCTCATATGTGAGAGGCCATCTGGGTACGTACCACCGCAATGTCTATTTCTCCCGTGAAACAACACTGCTTAAATGCACTGTTGTGTTTCGGATTTAAGGACATTGTAGCCAGAGCAACTACTGGACATATTGAGACTTAACATCTTATGTCTCAGGATGGCGAGCGCAGTGGAATGTTGCTACTGTTTATGAGCGGTCGTATCGCTTACCATCAGGCGAACGGCTTGCTCGTCTCGCCATTCACTGCAATAAAAAAAAAGGTATATTACATTTTGCCGCATCGCGTAATAACTGAAAGTAGCCAAGTCCACAGTTTGCCTAGTGTGAACGAGTCAGAACGTAAGACAATGGCTCAGCATGTGGGTAGTCGCTACTCGCTTGCACAACATGTTTACAGGCTTTGGACTATTTCACTTGCCATCTATTTGTATGTATTAGGTACGTAAATCGACAGCCTCCGTGGCGCAGTTGGTTAGAAGCCGGCTGTAAAACGTATGCCCCTGAGTCATGACTGATGAAGCGTGGATCTACCACTTTGTACAACTTTTTTGTCAGTTTTTGATATACTGGTGGTAGGTCTCTCATATGTGAGGGGCTGCCTGGGTGGGTACCACCGCAAAAAAGTAGTCCAAAGCTTAAAAACGTTAAATATCAAAGAAAACTATCAAAAAAAAAACTCAGAAATTAATTTTTTCACAAATCTTTACTGTTATTGAATTTTAATATTTATGCTCAAAAAAAGATGTAATGTATGACGTAATTATTTGGAACGATTGAAATAAATGCAATCTAAAAATAAATGTATACGTATGTATCGTAATAAAGCTAAAAAATAACCATTAACTAATAAATTATGAGTTTTTTTGTATCCCATCAAATATTTTTACGTCATTACATGTTTTGTAAATTTATTTTTATTGGTATTAATGTCATGAATAGTAGAAAAGCCAAGCAGCACCTTGAATTACAAAGCCATGCTTGGCATTCCACTGCGCTCGCCTGCCTGAGACATAGGACGTTAAGACTCAATACGTCCAGTAGTTACTCAGGCTACAATTCAAACCAGAACACAACGATGCATTTACACTGCTGTTTGGAGGGAGAATTAGACATTGCGGAGGTACCTACCCAGGCGGCCTTTCACATATGAGAGACCTACCACAAGTAAATAAACAAAGATAGATTTATTAATGTTTGTATGTTTTACCATCAGTTGTCGGATTTATGCTCAAAAAATCTAAATAAATTGGGTGTATTTACAATCATATACATAGTCTTGACCCCACACTAAGATCGAGTCTTGTGTCGTGGGTATCAGGAACTACGAGAGACTTTTCGCTCTCACAAACACCCAGATCTGAAAAAATAACTGTGGTTCACACAAATATTTGTTTCGGTACGGGCATCGAACCCGCGGCTTGTCGTTTCACAGCCGACGTCCAACCTGCGCCACGGAGGCTGTCAAATATCCGCAAGAATATTAGTAAATACGCAAGATCCGTATATCAAGTAATAAAAGATTATGTACCAACGGCAGTATTCTTGGATACCGTGCTGTTAACACAACCGTTATAAAACATTCAAACTGTCCAATTGAACTTTACCAGTCAATTAAATTGCAATTTATACTTTCGCCGTTCGTTTAAGTATTTTAGATTTTTATTTATGACCAACTGGAGATGTATTAAGGCAAATAAAATAGTATATTAATTAGACGGTATTGATGGCGCGGTTGTACTGCGGTACGGTTACAATGGGTTCGAATCCCGGGTAGGGCAAAAACCAGTGTTGAATGGTGCTATTTGTTATCAGCCCGGAGTCAGAGCCTGGTGTGGCGGGACAGTCCCTATAACCTATCGGGGATATGACCTTTTGTATTTTTATACTCCTTTACGGTTATCGGCTTATATCAGCCTTCGATTCTCCGTTCCCATGTAATTTTTCGCATTCAATAGTTGTGAGTTGTGCATAGTGTGTAATTAGTAAAATGATCAAATTGCATTGTTTTTGTGTCGTCGGGTCGGGGACGAATGGTCACTGTGCAATGGTTACAGAGATGACTTAATACAACAATGAAACAGGTGACAATAAGCAGGTCTTAAGCTCAAAAGCGTCAAAGGCAAGATTGCTAGGGTAGGGACTTGGATAAATGGCATTTCTCGGCTGAGATGGAAGGTCATCTAATTTGCCTCAAAGAATTTTGCAAAATACAACGTCTGCATGATCCTTTTTCATTTTTCCATTGTCACTAAACCTTTCTTAACTCTAAGCCCTCTTGTCCACGCAATGTTTTTTGGCATAAAAATCTAAGGTGAATTCGTAGTGCATAGGCACGTTTGTCAGTGTATAGATCACTATTAGAGATTTTCAACGTGCACTAGCTAATTTTAACTAAATAAACAATAAATAAATAACACCCAACAGTCCCATACATAGTCCTGCCCCACACTAAGATCGAGTTTTGTGTCGTGGGTCTCATGAACTAAGAGAGACCTTTCGGTCTCACAAACACCCAGACCCGAAATAAATATTTGAAGAAACTTCAAAGATCTAAAGATCAAAGAATTAATAATTAGAATACTTTATCATTATCTCATTGATACCTCGACTTGACTCGACATTTTGTTTTTTGCAAGTCACATTCGGTATTGTACCGTCCAGTGATATAATAATGAATTAAATTCCAATTTGTACTCGTAGTATTCTGCTGTGATTATGTCACATTAGCAGTTAGATTGACACGTACGTTGTTATGTACATACATTTAATTTTATTTACTGAGACGCTGTTAGGCCGCTTGTACACGAACGTTTTTTTGGCGTGACTGCTGTATCAGCCCATACACGTCCCACTGCAGGGCACGGGCCTCCTCTACAATCAAGAGTACGATTGAGAGTGGTTAGGCCATATAGTCCACCACGCTGGCCAAGTGCGGGTTGGCGGACTTATGTACATACTAGAGATGGGCCGAGTACTCTACTATGGGTTGATACTCGGTACTCGATGTACTCGGCGGGTTTTTTTATACTCGTACTCGGCCGAATAACTCGGTTTGAATGCCGAGTATACGTTGTTTAAGAAAAGCAATATATTAAGGTAGATAAAATTAAAACAACAGTGTTAATCAAAAAGTATTTATGACAAATTTAGGAAATCTTTGACAATCTCAATTAATAAAATCAAAATTATGCTAATGAATGAGTAGTTAATGAGACAAAATTAAAAGAATAGTAATAAAATTAATCAATATTTAAAATTTAATAAAGGTAAGTTACGATGAAACGGTAAAGGAAAACATCGTGAGGAAACCTGCATACCATAGCGATTGATAAAAATTTCTATGGTGTGTAAGTCCGCCAACCCGCACTAGGCCAGCGTGGTGGACTATATGTCCTAACCACTCTCAATCGTAGTGTCGATTGTAGAGGAGGCCCGTGCGCTGCAGTGGGACGTATATGGGCTGATACACAAGTTACGATGAAGGAACATAAGGCTCTCTGCATGTTCTAGTAACAGCCTAGTCCTCTTTTCTTCGTACACTTTTCTTGCCAAAAGTGCCAGCAATGCCAGCAATAATGGGAATTTGATAAAACCGAGTTACTCGGCCGAGTACTCGGTTGAAAAAAAATTGAGCCAAGTAAAACTCGGTACTCGTTACTCGGCAAAAGTGTTACTCGGCCCATCTCTAGTACATACCATAGAAATCCTTATACTTACCAAAGCAATTTGGTATGCAGGTTTCGTCACGATGTTTTTCTTCACCGTTTTAGTGCGTGGTGATGACTATCAATACACACATGACTCAGAAAAGTCAGAGGTGTGCTCTGGGACTCGAACTCGCGACCACCGTGAACATGTTGGCAGCCGCGTCTAGTCCGTTTACCAACAGGCCACCACGTACTATTTGGCATGACTATCTACGGTTGTCTCGCCGTGTACAGGCATTGTTTTTAGTATTGTATGGCGAATGCGGAGGTGGCGCCTTGACGAAGCTCCGCGCCGCCGTGAATGTCAACAAGCTCTCATAATAATCTATACATAGACTTATGGCGGTTTTCTATAGTCTATTTCTCTTTAACGAGAGATTTCATTAGATATTCTCTGCATTATATATTTTAGTTGACAAAGATACAGCGATATAAATATGGTGTATATATTTGTAGGTAGTCACAAGTCAGGCAACATAATTGTATATATGCCTGTCTTTGTTTATTGAGACATATAATTATATCGGCATAGGAATGGAAGCCATTCTAACCTATTTTTAAAGATAGATAGGATATATAGACCCTCATTAATAGATCCATACACATTGACAACCGTTCCAACACAGCAAATTAACCATAAATTGGACGCCGAAAAAACGTGCTAGTACAAGAATCCTTAGAATATATATTTGTTTTTAGGATGGCATAAGGTGATTTTGATGCAGCTGACAGAAACTGATCTAATGGCTTCTCAGATTTACGCGAATGTTACACATTGATATAAAATAATTATTTATAGATTTTATCGTGGATTTGGGTTAAAAAAAAATCGGTACGTCGGACTCATCGCCTCCATGTCTGTGTGTGTATGTTTATTTCAATGATTAACTGTTATAGTCGATAAGTAAGCGGTAAGATAAATTTAATTAAAAAATGAGTATAATACACTTATTACGACAAAAATATTAACCCGATACGCCAGCAGAACAATCATTTTTTTCATTTTCAAAGATTGTTCTGGGTATGTATTCTATTTTTTATTGTATTTATCTTACCGCTTACTTTAAATCGACTTTATTACCACAAAATACTTGTCCACATCCTAAAAAATCTGAAAGTGGTAGAGCCAAACAACAGTTTATCCACTCTTGTGATCCAGCTTAAAGGACAAATATTGCAGCCAGAGTAAACTTCTGGACATATTGAGACTTAACATCTTATGTCTCACGATGGCGGAAGTAGTGAACTGCCAAGCATTGCTTTGTTATTCATAGTGTTGTTATTCCTAGGTTGCCCTAGGAATATATATTCTATGATATATTCATATTTCTGTCATGGATCAACCAAATTACAACTTGGCCACCATGCCGTGCTGAAGGCGCTGACTATGGGCTGTCCTCAAGGCTCGGTTATCGGTCCATATCTATGGAATTTGGGGTTCGATGATATTTTCTCAATTCTTTTTCCGCCGGGTTGTTCTTCAATTGGATACGCAGATGACGGACTCCTACTTATACAATCCAATAGCAGAGCCGGGCTTGAGAGTTCGGCTGACACGAGTCTGCGTTTAATTTTGAATTGGGGTGAACGAAATCGACTAACATTCGCACCTCAAAAAACTTTTCAAATGTTGTTAAAAGGAATTTTAAAAACACCCCGCGTGTTAAATTTAACAATGTACCAGTTAAAAGAAAGGAATCAGTTTGTTACCTCGCATTGATTTTAGAGAGAAATTTCTCATTTATTGAGCACATTAGAACCGTCGGAGAAAAATCAAAAAATAACTTCTATTCTTTGACGAGAATATCAAGGGCAACGTGGGGATTATCATTTAATACTTTGAAAGTTATCTATGGAGCAACTTATTTGGGTTGTGTCTGTTACGGTTCTCCCACAGAACAGACGAATATAGTGGTTTTCCAGTTTGGGCCGATAGATCTACTGTTGGCGCTGTTCTTAGGAAGTTGCTCCAAAGTCAGCGCCTGGCCTTGATATTCTTGTGTAATGCTTACAGAACCGTTAGTACAGAGGCTTTGCCGGTTCTCGCGGGTGTGCTTCTGGTCGATCTGGAGGTGCAAAGACGCGCCGCATTATATTATTCAAATAGAGAGACAATAGACACTAACTTTATATATATATATATATGTACATATATAGTATATATTCTAGAAATATATACTATATATGTAAGTATTCTTTATGCAAGTTTATAACATAAAGCACCTGCCAATGTCTCCTGGCATTTTTACCTGATTTAATGGTTGTCTGGAAGAGATCGCTTTTAGTGATAAGGCCGCCGATTGTTTCACCAAATGTTCTTCTGTCTCATATTTTTATTTTATGTTTTGTGGTGCAATAATAAAGAGTTTATTATTTATTTATTTATTGCATCCCGAGACTTTTTGAAGATTAGCCGATTATTTAAGTCATATTCTGCTGTGTACACTGAATTAATTGACGAATGGCAGAACCGGTGGGATATTTCCACAAAGGGGCGTTACTTATATCAATACTTTCCGTCCGTACGCGATCGCTTGAGAAAATCTTGGCTAGAAATTGATCACTGTGTATCACAGTTCCTAACGGGACATGGCAACTTTAAGAGCAAACTATTCACATTTAGGCTGGTTGAACCGCCTGCGTGTCAATGCTCTACACCTGACTGTGAGTACGAACAAACTGCACATCATATACTTTGAGAGTGTGATCGCTGGTCCGTTGAACAATATGCAAATAACATCTGGTGTTGCATACTATACGGACCTCGTGGAATCTAGGAGGAACTTCCGTGCTTTTCGGCGCTTTTGCCATACCTATTATTGGACCCAAATTTAGCAGCTCAAACTATAGGACCCATGTAATTTGTTTATCCCGTGGTGCTTAATACATCTGGCTTCTCCAGTGTTATATCTTTATATCAGAGGATAAATAATACCTCTCGACTCAATATTTTTTGTCACCCGCTTTGCTGCGGAGGGAAGTGGACAACTATTTGTTTCCAACTCCTCCTTTTGTTTTTCTTTCTGATTAATTTCGATGCGGGTTAAAGACAAGCTAGCTCCGGAGAGCTCCGGAGCTCGGTGTCAATTATTTGCGTGCCACTATTGATCCTGGCTGACAGGAGTTGCAGCGGCGGGTGTGAGGGCAGGAAAGTCTCTATTCATAGTGTTGTTTGGTTTTGCTCCTATTATGAGCGTTCGTAACCTAAACAACCACTTACCATCAGGTGACCCGTTTTTTTTATTGCACTGAATGGCGAGACGAGCATGCCGTTCGCTTGATGGGAAGCGAAAAGACTGCTCATAAACAGTAGCAAAACCAAACAACACCTTGGATTACAAAGCAATGCTTGGCATTCCACTGAGCTCGCCATCCTGAGACATAAGATGTTAAGTCTCAATATGTCCAGTAGTTACTCTGGCTACAATGTCCTTCAATCCGAAACACAACAGTGCATTTACACTGCTGTTTGGCGGGAAAAATGGAAATTGCGGTAGTACCTAACAAGGCGGCCTCTCACATAATGAGAGACCTACCACCAGTGAACCAGTTCGTTTGCTAGATCTATGCAATAAAAAAATCCTATTTAGGCCTCACCATTAATTTAATGTTTAGTTCACTTGTCCTCTAGTCACTAGTGGTAATATAATTATATTAGGATTGGCTAAGGCCCGTACACATGATGCAATGTTCCCACGACGCTCGGTCGGTGTGCTCGCCACTTATTTTCTAACACTAATGATGATTATTGACGAATGACGCCTTCGGGCTATTTGAGGTGTGCGGTTTGATACGAAATGTTTTAGTATGTTTTCCTGTTAAAACTTTAATTTAGTTATTTTTATTTTATTGCAGTGAATGGCGAGGCGAGCATACCGTTCGCCTGATGGTGAGCGATACCGCTCCTGAACAGTAGCAACATTCCACTGCGCTCGCCATCCTGAGATATGAGATGCTAAGTCTCAATATGTCCAGTAGTTACTCTGGCTACAAAGTTTTAACAATTTATTTCTTCCACCCACACAATACAGCTAAATAACAATACAATTAAGTTATTAAAAAGATAACAGGTCCATTCTTATGTTTGCTGTAATATGCGTGAAGAATGGATACCAGCTCAGTATACACTGTTTTACACCAGCACTGACTTGCATCTGGCTTCAAAGCCATCATATTACAACAATTCTACTGTACGCGGGATCGAAGACTATAATAGTATAACTATAATAGTTTTTTCTTAGAGTAGGGACTGCCCGCCCTCACACCCGCCACTGCAACTACTGTAAGCCAGAGTCATCAGCACGCAATGTAATGACACCGAGCATTGAAGCTCGGCGAGTCTCCGGGAATGACTAACTTGTCTGTAACCCGCATCGAAATTAATCATGAAGTTAATAGGAGTTAGAAATATTTTTGTCCACTTCCCTCTGTAGCAATGCGGCTGATAAATCTTGGACTAAAGAGGTAAATAACCTTTGATACAGACTTTTACAGATTACATACAGATTCAAACTTTTAGTCAGCGTCCGTGGCGCAGTTGGTTAGACGTCGGCTGTAAACGTGGGTTCGACCCCGCATCAAGAAATATTTGTGTGAGTCACAGGTATTTGTTTCGGGTCTGGATGTTTGTGAGACCAAAGTCTCTCGTAGTTCCTGATACCTAAGATATGATTCGATCTTAGTAGTGGGTCAATATTATGTACGTTACAACTACGACAAAGTTCAAACACAGTCTCTTGTTTACTAGCTGGCTAGAGAGATAAAAAAGACAAAAAAAAACGACTATACAGGGTATATAAAGACTGCTACCGAAAACGATGCCGGGTGGTAGTTTAAGCGACTTCAGACACAATGCAACAGAAAAAGTAGCAAAAAAAAGCGACTATTTTTTTTTGTTATTTTTTTCCTATGGCCATATTTGGGTGGTAAATACATTTTTTCCTAAAATAATAGTGTATACCCTTTTATTTATCAATACTCTAAGGTATAAAAGAGTTTTAATTATTATTTTAGCAAAAACTATGGATTTACCACCCAAAAATGACGATATTTAAAAAATCATAAAAAATAATTGTCGCGTTTCTTTGCGAAATTTTTTATTGCATTGTGTTTGTAGCAACTAAAACTACCACCCGGCTTCGTTTTCGGTAGCAGTCTTGAGATACCCAGTATATTGCGCTTCCTTTTGTTTCACAGTTACTTATTCTCAATACCAATAATATTGAGCAAAAACATACGAAGAAAAAAAAAAACACTTATTGTATGGGGACCCCTAAATATTATATTTTTTTAATTTCTACTATTTGCTTTTATAGCGGCATCGGAAATACATAATTTGTGAAAAATTCAGCTTTCTAGCTATCATAGTTTATCAGACAGGCCTGGTGACAGACAGACGGACAGACAAACAGCGGATACTTAGTAATAAGGCCCCTTGTTACCTTTTAGATACGCAACTTAGAGAAACAGTCGAATTGATTACCTACTCTTTTGAAGTCGGACAAAAAAAAAACAAAAAAAAAGGTAGTCACAAACTTTTTGTATGAAACCTCAGCAAACAAATAACTAACACCGATCGCTGACAAATGGCGTCGCATCGTAAGCAACAATGGACCACATTAGCCGCACAGAGGCTTCGACAGCTCAATGTCGGTTAGATCATCGGTTCGATTCCCAGGTGCATACTCGACATTCTTTAACGAGGCTAAATGTTTTGAGTTGGTTTCGAGTGTTTGTACGCCTTAGATTTGTTTTGTAAGTGGATCGATGTTTAAGAACGGTTATGTATTATAAAATTGACGGTCAATTCGACTAAAGAAAAACACGCTAAGGAAATCTACATACTTCAATGGTCTTTTAGATTTACAATTTATTTATATATTAACTACTAGTGGCCTGGCCCAGGTTCGCCCGGGTACAAATAGATTTCTGTACAATAATATGTACGTATTATTATTATATATACATATAAACCTTCCTATATAAGCACGCTGCCGCCGCCCCGGCCGGCCAGTACCGCCGCAAGCGCTACGTCCCACAATTTTAAATCTGTAATATCTTCGAAAATATTCATTTAAATCTTGTGCTGTAAAGGACCATATAGATCTTTATTAAATCAACAATGTATTTAAGATATTTAATTGGATAAGGATTAATGCTGTATTGGTTAAAATCGCTTCGAAAATTAGCCATTATTTGTCGTAAAAAGTAAATGACAAAAAAATGTTATTGTGGGATATCCATAAGAGATAGACATATACCATCGCGAAGTTTTCTGTAGACCTTTTCAATGTGTACAAATATATAGTACATTATTTTGATAAATCTCGTAGGGTTCAGCCTGCGTTTGCAATGTAAGCGGAAAAATATTGATAATTAACGACATCACATTAGAAACCTCAAAAATAACAATATTTCTCAAATCAAATCAAAATCAAATCAAAATATTCTTTATTCAAATAGTCTTTCACAAGATCTTTTGAATCGTCCTTTTCTGCTACCACCGCTTCGGAACGTGTTGTGGCTGTGAAGAAGAAGCGGCGCAAGAAACTCCCTCAGCAACACGAACTGTCTTCTTTTTTTCTGTCTTTTTCTTTTTTTTTTTTTATATCGCCATTTACAATTAAATCTCCACTATTTAATGGATGTTATTGTAAACCTTTCTATTAAATCACTCTATCTATTAAAAAAAACTGCATCAAAATCCGTTGCGTAGTTTTAAAGATTTAAGCAAACAAGGGGAAATAGGGACAGAGAAAGCGACTTTGTTTTATACTATGTAGTGATTCATAATGACTTTTTGATGTAATAATAGAAAAAGTGGGTGACAATGGACGCCCACGGATGGCAAGAGGCAAAGACCTCGGAAAAGATGGCGTGACGACATTGATAATTTCAGTAGCGTATGGAGGGCAACGCCAGAAAATAGAGACAGATGGAAGGAGTTGGCAAAGATCTCCCACCTTTGCCCAGCAATGGGGCATTATAGGTTCTGTATCTGTATCAGCCCATATACGTCCCACTGCAGGGCACGGGCCTACTCTACAACCGAGAGTACGATTGAGAGTGGTTAGGCCATATAGTCCACCACGCTGACCTAGTGCGGGTTGGCGGACTTACAGGTTAATTTAGGTAAATTTTGTCACCAATTATAACAGTTCGAATGGTTTGAAATCTATATTTGCAAGATAATCGGCTATGTTCTCATTTGTTAAATCGTACAAGTTAATACTATATTTACACTATGGGTTTAAGTTAAAAATTCATATTTTATTTTTGAGTAAAATCTAAATATTTATAGTAATAAGGAAAAAGAAAGAAACCTGGAATAAAGTTAAATATGTATGTAGACAAGTTCTGGAACTTGTCTACATACATATTTAACTTAAAATAAAAATAGCCTTTATTTGCCCAGGCATTTTTATTTTATTAATTTATTTACAAGTTAATACTTAAAGTTAATTTTGATGGTTTTAAATAAACCTTCATTAATTCTAAATTGATTTATTTCTATAAGAATACATATTCTGCTATTTTTAGTATCTTTTTTTTTTTATACTGGCCTGGCATAGTGGCGGCATTGCACCTGACGGAAAGTGCCAATGCCGCCCAGGCAGAGTATCCATTGGCATCGGACGGCAGTCCCATGCCAATGGAAACAATTATGCCGGCCTGCTAAGGTGCCTCTTCACACCGCGGCGGAAGGACCCAGGATTGTAGGAAGGAAGGAACACGTGCGCCGGCAAACAATTCCACAGCCTGACGGTGCGGCACAAAAACGAATTTGAGAATCGTTTGGTTCGCGCCGGGATGGTGTGGACCGTCAAGCTATGGCTTCGCAAGCCAGCACGCGTGGTTTTGGTTAGGAATGGAGAGGAGGGGAGCAAGTTGAACAATTCTTCAGAGCACTCACCGTGATACAGGCGGTAGAACACGCTTAGAGAGGCAACATTTCTCCGGAGTTGTAGCGACTCCAAGCTGCTCGTAACGTCTGCATCATTCACAATGCGGATGGCCCGCCGCTGCAATCCATCCAAGGCATCGAGCAGGTACTAGGCGGATCCATCCCAGAGGTGCGAGCAGTACTCCATACCCGGCCGGACCTGCGCTTTATATAAGCGACAAAGCTGACCGGGCGTGAAAAACTGACGCACCCTGTTCAGGACTCCAACCCTGCGTGATGTGGCAGATATTACGCCCTCGATGTGATTCCTTGGATTGAGATCACAGCGGATATCCACACCAAGGATACTCAGGTCATTCCGCACTGAGAGGGGAGTACCCTGAAGAATGGGGAGGGGAGAGAACGGGGATTTCTGTTTTTATCCTAAAATATGCAATCTACGAATTCATGCAGGCTCTCTTACATGCCCAGAATAAAAAATAAGTTTATTTCTCGTGCATCATTTAATATCGAATACATCTAAACTTTAAATTCGGCGATAAGTGAAAGTGCCAACACAAAGCAATAGTAATAAATCAAAATAATGCCTTTAGAACAGTTCACAGCGATCTGAAGCACATTAATTCTGTGTTTTGTTATCAAATCGCCATTGCTTGTACGAAAAACATATTTATTGTGCAAGGTTCAAGCTATGCGACCTACGAGGTATGTTGTTATAGTGCCGGCCAGGGAAATAGGGCATTTAGGAATGGTTTTAGATACTTTATGGGAAGCTACTGGTGGCAGGTCTCTCATATGTCAGAGGCCGCCTGGGTAGGTACCACCACAATGTCTATCTCTCTTGCTAAACAGCACTTTAAATGCACTGTTGTGTTGAGGATTGAAGGACATAGTGGCCAGAGTAAATACTGGGCATATTGAGACTTTATGGCCCTATTCAGTGCGACGCGGACGGTCCGCGCACGGAATAGTGCTTGCGTCCGTCGCGGATCAAATCATCGTTCAGTTAGACGCGGAGCGCGATTGAGAGTGGTACAGTTACAACAGTAAGCCTATGGATATAAAAATTGAAGTTGGTGGTTGCTGCCTATTTATTAAATAGCAGAAATTGTCGCCATAGTATAACGAGATTTAATAGGCATCCAATCGTTGCGACAAGGCTTTTTAAAGGAGAATTTGTAACTTTATTTTCGTAATTGCAAGAAGACGAAATGAAATTTTTCATGTATTTTAAAATGTCCATCAAGACATTTGAGGAGTTACATGCGAAACTATAGTCTTCTATTCTGACGACGATAGTACTTTACATCCGCGTCGCACGACCGTCCGTCACGCACTGAACAAGTCTGTACAAGTGCATTACATGCCGCGCGCGGACGCTCGCGCCGCGGACGAGCGACGCGGCGCGGCGTGATTTCGATCCGCGCGCGGACAGCTCTCCGCGACGCGGGCGCTCCGCGTCGCTCTGAACGCGTTGTATAGGATTGATACATTTTACCGTCCGTCGCGGACGTCCGCGTAGGTCGTCCGCGTTGCACTGAAGAGGCCCTATGTCTCAGGATGGCGAGCACAGTGGAATGCCAAGCATTGTTTTGTTATTCAAGCTGTTTTTTTTAATTTTGATTCTGTACACGAGCGATCGTATAGCTTGCCATCAGGCGATCGTCATTTTTATGTATATGGTTCAAAAGTAAATAACTATATAAATTCATGCTATAAGCGCAGGTTTTCTGATTGGCGTCAACTCGGAATATAATCATTCAAATTTAATTTCAAACTGGCGGACTTTCATGCAAATACGCCTTCGCTTTAATTGAATTAATTATCATAAATGTCATATGGATAGATATTAAAAAAATGATTTTTTTCTACCTTGTATAAAGTAAGTGATATTAGTCAAACAAGAAAGAATTTTCTGTGAAACTTAATCATGATTTCACTAGTTTACGATGTAAATTGGCTAATGATTGTATTTCGTAGAGGCTTAATAAGGAAAAACTTAGAATTCCATATAATCTATGAAAAAGACACCGCCAAACATATATAAAATTATTCAGAATTCTAAAGGACAGGGAGAGTGTGAATTATTTAGTTTGTTTGCATATCTAATATAATTTAATGCATTAATACGTTTAGTACGGTATAAAATAACAAACGAATACTTAGAAATAAACTTTTTTCCTGTTGTTTTACTAAGAAACTGAGTTACGTTAAAACAACTTTTTTATATCGTTCTGATAGATGAGTAAAGTCCTTCAGAGGCTATTCAATTCCGTTCTCCTCGAGGGCTCAACGCCAGAGGCATGGAGCAGGAGCGTGGTGGTACTGTTCTTCAAAAAAGGTGATAACACCTTGCTGAAGAACTACAGGCCCATCTCGCTCCTGAGCCATGTCTATAAGTTGTTTTCGAGGGTCATCACAAATCGTCTCGAACGCAGGTTTGATGACTTCCAGCCTCCCGAACAAGCCGGTTTCCGAAAAGGCTTTAGTACCATAGACCATATTCATACGCTACGGCAGGTTACACAAAAATCGAGGAATATAACTTGCCACTTTGTTTAGCGTTTGTGGACTATGAGAAAGCCCTGGGCTGTGTTACAGTCTCTTCAGCGGTGCCACATAGACTATCAGTACATCGAAGTGTTGAAGTGTATATACAACAACGCCACCATGTCGGTCCGAGTATAAGAACAGAGCACGAAGGCTATTCCACTACAGAGAGGCGTGAGACAGGGAGATGTCATATCTCCGAAACTGTTCACTGCCGCGCTTGAAAACGCCTTCAAACTCTTGCAGTGGAAAGGATTCGGCATCAACATCAACGGCGAGTATATTACTCACCTTCGATTTGCCGACGATATTGTAGTCTTGGCAGAATCGCTGGAAGACCTTAGCACTATGCTCGAAGACCTTAATCGAGTCTCCCAACAGGTGGGTCTTAAAATGAACATGCATAAAACGAAGATCATATCGAATATCCATGTTGTGCGCACCCCCATTGGAGTTGGGGGCTCGACTCTCGAAGTTGTAGACGAATATGTCTATTTACGACAAGTGGTCCGGTTAGGCAGGTCCAACTTCGAGAGAGAGGTCAATCGTCGAATCCTACTCGGTTGGGCAGTGTTCGTGAAACTTCGCGACGTCTTCTCGTCCAAAATACTCAGTGCCTAAAATCGAAAGTCTTCGATAGTTGTGTGTTACCAGTGATGACATACGGCACCGAGACGTGGCCTTTCACTGTGGGCCTCATTAAAAGGCTCAAAGTCACTCAACGAGCCATGGAGCGGGCTATGCTCGGAGTTTCCCTACGAGATCGAATCAGAAATGAGGAGATCCGTAGGAGAACCAAGGTTACCGACATAGCCCATAGGATTGGCAAGTTGAAGTGGTAGTGGGCCGGGCACATAGCTCGTAGAACCGATGGCCGTTGGGGCCGAAAGGTTCTTGAGTGGAGGCCACGTACAGGCAAGTGAAATGTCGGACGCCCGCCTATAAGGTGGACGGACGATCTGACTAAGGTCGCAGGAAGTCGCTGAATGCAGGCCGCTTCCAACAGGTCATTGTGGAGATCCTTGGGGGATGCCTATGTTCAGCAGTGGACTTCCTGTGGCTGATATGATGATGATGATGAGATGAGTAAATTATTGATAGTCAACCGTTGCCGTTCATGAAAATTTACGTTACTTGAAATACACTCGCCTCTCAAAATGAGACGAGTAACTCGACAAATGTCGCTTCACATCAGGCTTCAATGAGATACCGGTATCAGCTGTCTCGATTGAAATCAACGACGATAACAAATGAATCTGAATTTCTTCTACCTAGTGTTGAATGTTAGCCTCTTGTAACAAACGGTTTTTTTTCCAAATATGTCCTCATCCACAAAAATTCTAGAATACCTCTTTTGTATAAAGGTTGCCTTATAATGTTTTGGTATACCGTTAAAGTGCGTGTTAATAATTTGTTTACTCTTTTGTTCCTGGCTTGCTTTCAATCAGTACTTCTAGTAGTTGTCTGAAGTAAAACCACATTAAGCGATAATATATTTTTTTGTGTTATTAGTGTATGTAGTGTTCAATTTATAAACAAAAATAAACAAATAATAACTATCAATACACACATGACAATGCAAAATCAGAAGTGTGCCTTAGGCTTCAAACTGGCTGTGGAATTGTTTGCCGTCACGCGTGTTCCTTCCTTCCTATAATCCTGTGTCTTTCCGTAGTGTGAAGAGGCATCTTAGCTGGCCGGCATAATTGTATCGAATGGCATGGGACTGCCGTCTGATCCAATGGATACTCTGCCTGGACGGCATTTGGCGCTTACCATCAGGTGCAGCGTGGTCATCATGCCGGAAAGAATAAAAGACACTCGCAACCTCCACTACCAAGACAATAAAAAAATTGGATCATCAACAATGGCCCCAATTGTACGGACAGCCATTAAAAATAAGTTACAAAATACCAGTGCGGTTGCAATTGGCAGATGAGTAGATTCGACGCCATTAGCAATAATAACCTACTAACGGCTTCATTTGATTAACATTACGACATTGTTTCTTGGTAATGTAATACATACAGGTTAAATCAAGACTGCTACCGATAATGAAACCGTGTGTAGTTTTAGTGACTCCAGAGGCGTCAGAAACAATGCAACTAAATATTTTTCAAAAAATCGCGGCGTATTTTTTTCATAACCGCATTTGCCTGGTAAATACATAGTTTTTGTTAAAATAATAATGTACATCCTTTAACTTTTAAAGACGCTATGGTATGCTAGGGTATAAATTCTTTTTTTATCATAAACTAGCCCGTCCCAGTTTCGCCTGGGTGCAGATAATTTTTGTTCCACTCTACATAATATACTTGTTATTTTTCGACAAACTCTTGTATATCTAATCTCGATATCTATCCTAGTGTGAAGTGTCCCTTTTTCTTCCCACCATTTCCGCTATGCTCAATTCCGGCCCCTTCTTCTGTCTCGTCACTTCCCGTTCCATCTCGTCCTTTCGCGTCATGTACTATCCCATCTCGACCCGTTCCTTTACATTCCGTCATATCCCATCAAATTTATTCTGTCAGCTATTCAGTCCTATCCCATCGCTCGTTCTAACTCTTATATCTATCCCATGTCTTCACATCCAAATATTTTGCCTTCTGAATTATTGACATCAAAAACTTCAGTTATTTTGATTTTCCATACAATATATAGGGTATATCAAGACTGAAAACTACCACCCGGCTTCGTTTTCGGTAGCAGTCTTGATATACCCGGTAGTATCTTTACTTTATCCTTATAATGCTGTTTTTCGCAAATTTTCGCATGGCAATGTTTTTCGTTTGTAATAAGAAGCTAAAATATAAAGTTTATAGAAATAGCATCAGTAGTCACCATTTTCAATATAACGCGTCAACCCTTACTTCAACTCCTTTAGTTAAAATATTATTATATATTAGTTAAATATAACCTATATTACTCAGAGATGTCCTACCAGCAAAAGAATTTTAAAATCGGATCAGTATTCCAGAGATTACCGAGTGTAAAAACTTTTCTGCTATAAAAAAGTATCCTAGCCTATAGCATTCCTTGTAAATGGATGGTTCAACACAAAAATATTTTTTCAATTCGAACCCTATTGCGGATCTATTGATATAATAAAAAAATCGGAAAAATATGGGGTCATCGTAGATGGGTGAAAAATTATTATTTTATTGATAAATTGCTTTTAGATGCGTTTTGTTATGTCACGTCTCACGGGAACACGATGAAAAGTATCCTATGTCCTTATCCTAGTTCTAAGCTATCTCCCCACCAAATTTCAGCAAAATCAATTCAGCCGTTCTTGAGTTATAAATAGTGTAACTAACACGACTTATATACAAGTTTAGGCTGTTACCATCCAAACTCGTTAATGTCTAATACACGGCAGAAAAACTTGTTGCGTTTGTTGTTTGTTATTTATTTGCATTGTGTTTGTAGTGGTATTATTAGTTATATATTAATTAAGTATACTATTAAGATTAATTTAGTGCGTGGTGGCCTATTGGTAAATGGACCAGACGCGGCTATTAACATGTTCACGGTGGTCGCGAGTTCGAATTTCAGGGCACACCTCAGACTTTTCGTAGTCATGCGTGTATTTAATTCAAATAATAATCAATACACACAAAATGACGTTAACCAACTCCATAAAATTGTAGGTAATGACAGCTACAAGATTGCATATTTAAATCACTTTAGTATTCAAAGCTCTATGTATTTAACCTGGGGATATATTAAATAAACAGTGATTTGAATAATGTCGCTATATTTATTTTGTATTTGTGTATGTTTGTTGACTCCAAAAGTCTCTGTGGCATTTGGTGGGGAACATGTGAAAAGGAAAGACACGGGTTCGATCCCTGCACCAAAACAAATATCCCATCAAAAACATCCTGTAAAAAAAATCCAAGTCTCGCAGCTCAGGTTTTCTACCGCAAAAAGCTGTGAGATGCATGTTATACCAAGTCGATTATTTATTTAGTCCTTAAGGGACCTTCTATATAAAGTTATTACGTTAGTTATTACCATATCAATATTAAAAATTCTTTACGTTTTAAATAAATGGATCGACTTGGCCATCGCATGAAAACATAATGTATCGTACAATTTATACATAATGCTGCTGGCCAAGTCGATCTATTTATTTAAAACGTAAAGAATTTTTAATATTGATATGGTAATAACTAACGTAATAACTTTATATAGAAGGTCCCTTAAGGACTAAATAAATAATCGACTTGGTATAACATGCATCTCACAACTTTTTGCGGTAGAAAACCTGAGCTGTGAGACTTGGATTTTTTTTACAGGATGTTTTTGATGGGATCTCACGTCTTTTTGTAGTCCTACTTTTTTCCTTTTCGGTACTTCTTACTTCTAGAATATCACTAACGATTTTTCTTAAAGCCTCTGTCTTATGGATTTTTCTTATTTTTGTAGGTATCAATTTATCACAAATATAGCGGATTTGATTATTAATGTTCTTTCTTTCATTGTAATTGATATTTTCGAGTTATTTAATCTATTTATTTGCAAGTTTTTCTTCGTCATGTTTTTCTAGAGGAATGTTGTACAGTTTCATGGGCTGAATACACCATTTCCCTCTCTATATCCCCTCCTGTTATGCCTCATGTATATAAATATCTATCTACAACTATTATTCCATTGTATACGGGTACAATGATTCATTAACTGCAAATATAACTTTGTAATCCTATACATTTATATGGGATTACAAAGTTATTCACGCAGTTGGTCTATCTAGAAAACTAGACACAAATTATGAAATGTTTGAATTTTCCCTTACTTTAGACACTAAACACTAATTGTATTATAAATTTGAAGGTTCTATGTCTGCTAGAAGTGCCTTAGACTTTTGATGATCGGTCAGTCAGTCAGTGAGTGACAAAATTAAGAAAGTTTGACATGCTACAATTCTTAAACTACTAGTTCAAATTGAATGAAATTTTAAATATACCGTGTTTACACAGTGCCTGCTTAGTAACTGAAAATTCAGGCTTCATGCTTTAGCCACAACGAAGTTATAGGGGGTTGAAAATGGTCTGAATTGCTTCGAGAAAAGGATGTTACGGCCTATAGCTCGACTTGGAGGGGGCTCGGCCGCGCCCCCAGATATATTGTAAGGACGACAACATATGTTTTGGATTGTTGAAACAAAAAAATCTCTAGAAATTTCTAACACACGAAACTAGATGTACAAATTACGGTGGGGTCAAGACTATATTTGAGACTGTTAAATTAATTTAGTTTATGGACCTTATACTGTCTACCAAACCGCATTAAAATAGTAATAGAATAATAGTTTTTCTTGTATATTGACGAGCTAGTGACTTCAAAGCATTTAATGGTAACTGTTAGCGAAATATTAAATAAGCAAATAAACCCAGATGTCACACACATAGTCCTGACCATAAATTTAGACCAATTAAGTTTCACATTGCCATGTATCCTGATAAAAATACTTCTCCATCTCAATCATTTGTCACGGTGCGGGAATCGAAGCTTCAGCCTTTCTTTCCACAGCCGGTGTCTAACCGACCACAGATGCTGTCAATAGACAATTTTACGGAATATGATTATTTCATTGTTTCATAAACTGAGGTTTAAGAGGGCAAAACTGGAGGCTAAGGCATAGTTGATATTTAATAGTTTTACTGCTTCATTTGCCAGTTATTATCGACTCGTAAAACGGTATTAAGTTAAACGAAAACATGGTTAAATTGTGTTCAATTAATTATGATTCATGTAGAGAAAGGAATACCATGATACGCAGATGCAGTTTATTGGTGGTAGGTCTCTCATATGTCTCTCATATATTTTGTGGATCACAGGGCGTGGGAAATAGACAGATTGTACTTAATACGAATAAAAGGTTTAATAATTAACAAGGTACAACTAATAGTATAGACTATTAACTTTACTTCTTAGTTTTACTGGTGGTAGGTCTCTCATATGTGAGAGGCTGCCTGGGTAAGTACCACCGCAATGTCTATTTCTATTTCCAAACAGCCGTGTAAATGCTGTTGTGGTTCGGTTTGAAGAACATTATAGCCAAAGTAACTACTGGATATATTGAGATTTAATATTTTTTGTTCGGATGGCGAGCGCATTGGAATGCTTAGTCCATCCATCAGCCAAAGGAAGTCCACTGCTGAACATAGGCCTCCCCCAATGATTTCCACAGAGACCTGTTGGAGGCAGCCTATATTCAGCGATGTCCCGCGATCTCTACCAGGTCGGACGTCGTCGTCGGAATGCTTAGTATTGAATTGTAATTCATGGTGATATTTGGTCTTGCTTCTGTTTATAAACGGTTGTATCGCTTATCATCAAACGAATGGAATGCTCGTCTCGCTATTCATTATTCTCTCTCTTCCAAGCTATTTATCCCATATGGTGGTGGGGTCAGCTCTCTTCGTTTTTCTTCTCCACTTCGCTCTGTCCCTGATGTCGTCTTCGGATACCTGGCATTCTCCCATGTCCCTCCGCACTACATCCTTCCATCTCGTCTTCGGCCTGCCCCTGGTCCTTCGGCCGGTTATGGTTAACTGTAGTGCCAAGTTACCTACGTAGTCCGGCGGCTGCTTTTTTACGTGGCCATACCATCGCAGTCTACTCTCCTGCATTTTATCGGCGATATCACGCACCCCCAGGCTACCTCTCACATACTCATTGCGGATCTTGTCAAGCTTGGTCACGCCACACATCCACCTCAGCATCTTCATTTCGGCAATTTGGATGGCATGGGTGTTTTTCTGCGTTACTGTCCACGTTTCGCTGCCATACATTAGGACTGGTCTTATAATTGTCTTATATATTAGTCTCGCTATTCATTATATATAACATTATATATGTATATAAGTATAACAAACTTGGTTAGCTGGATTTAATAGGTCGACTCTTGCTAAACAATCCTGACCCCGTAAAATGGAAGAGTTACGTCCGAATACTACGCCGTACAAATAATAAGTTGCTCTTAACAGCACGCACGGCCCACTTAGCCAGTACATTTAAGCGGAATTAACGTAGTTAAACGCAACTTATATTTAAGTCGCGTTCCAGTAATCGGGCGTTAGTTAACTATCGGCATCAACCAATTTTGAATCAACTTTGAAAAGTGACTGACGAATCCGTAGATGCGACACGTCAAATGCCTGAATTTAACATTGCCATCTTTATGGATCAATATTACTAATCTTTACCCCAGCAGTGGGACGTATAAGGGCTAATATTTTCCTGTTACTATCATGAGCCAGGAATGTGTTGTTGACGGATACACAAGTAATTAACATAATAGAATTATGAACGGGCGATAAATCTTCTGCATTCTACATTGTACAGGTGATGTATGAACGTTACCTCAGGATGTGATATCATGCGTGCTTTATATACGCAACTTTGTGTGATTAAAGCGAAGTGTTTGTATAGGAAATGAACATATAATTAAATAGTAAGATATAGGGACAGCCTCCGTGGCGCAGTTGGTAAGACGCCGGATGTTAAACGAAAGGCCGCGGGTTCGATCCCCACAACGAAACAAATGTTTGTGTGTGAATTTGAAAAGTGAAATGTCTTTAAGACTATCTCACTGTCGGGTGTATTATTTATATATGTATATAACTAGCACATTGTTGCATAGTATTGGGTTTTGTGTTTTAGAAACTATGAGTTTTTTGGGCCAAAAAACATTTGTCTTTAATCTTCATTCCACTGCACCGGTTCGAAATATTTTATAACAGTACTAAAAAAATAACTTAAATGCATTCGTAAGTATTGTATTCTAAAAAGAGAGTTTATTGATAAGATGTATTATTTATTTATTTTATTTATGCTTTATACACAATTATACAATATTGTATAAAGGCGAACTTAATGACTGAGACATTCTCTGCCAGTCTGCCTTTGGATGGTGCAGAGAAAAATAACAAAAGTTATGATAGTTATAGGAAGTGCATGGTGGCCTGTTGGTAAACGGACTAGGGGCCCTACTATATAAATCCGAAGTTCGAATCTTCGTGACGTTTTTCGTTTCGAAACCTACTCTGTAACACGAAATTCGAAACTTCGGATCGAAGAATGAATGATTCGAATATATCGGCAATCCGAACATTTACATTTTTATTTACTATATTCATCCGAAACGAAGTTCGAAACTTCGGACGAACGAAGTTTGTGACGATACGTATGTACCTACTCTGCAAATGTTCGTATTGCCGATATATTGGAATAATTCATTCTTCGATCCGAAGATTCGAACTTCGTGTTACAGAGTAGGTTTCGAAACGAAAAACGTCACGAAGTTTCGAACTTCGTTTCGGATTTATATAGTAGGGCCCTAGACGCGGCTGCCAACCTGTTCACGGTGGTCGCGGGTTCAAATCCCAGGGCACACCTCTGACTTTTCGGAGTCATGTGTGTATTGACAGTCAATCACCACGCACTAAAACGGTGAAGGAAAACATCGTGAGGAAACCTGCATACCATAGCGATTTATAAGAATTTCTATGCTATGTAAGTCCGCCAACCCGCACTAGGCCAGCGTGGTGGACTATATGGCCTAACCACTCTCAATCGTATTCTCGATTGTAGAGTAGGCCCGTGCCCTGCAGTGGGACGTATATGAGCTGATACAAACCAAAATACATGATAGTTATAGTTTTATAAACAATACATAAATATACACACAGATACATATATGCAAAAGTATATAAATTATATATATTATTTATACCTATATTGACTTTTGCCAGTCAACAAAATAATGCCGGCCTGTGGCATACGAAACCTCGTCCTTGACAACATTTAATCGTGGCAGGTCTCTCCTATGTGGAGACCGCGTTAGAAGGTAACGCAACCTCTATTTCTCTCGCCAAACAGCAGTGTAAATGCATTGTGTTTCGTTTTGAAGAACATTGTAACCAGAGTAACTACTGGACGTATTGAGACATAACATCGTATATCTCAGGATGGCGAGCGCATTGGAATGTCAGCATAGGTTTGTAATTCAGGGTTTTGTTTGGTTTTAGTACTGTCCATGAGCAGTCGTATCGTTTACTATCAGACGTACGGTATGCTCGTCGCGCCATTCATTCCGTATCAGCCCATATACGTCCCACTGCAGGGCACGGGTGTCCTCTACAATCGACAGTACGATTGAGAGTGGTTAGGCCATATAGTCCACCACGCTGGCCTAGTGCGGATTGGCGGATTTACATACCATAGAAACTTTTACAAATCGCTATGGTATTCAGGTTCCCTAACGATGTTTTCCTTCGCTGTTTTAGTGCGTGGTTATTGAGTATCAATGCACACATGACTTCAAAAAGTCAGAGGTGTACCCAGGGATTCGAACCCGCGTCCATCGTGAACATATTGGCAGTCGCGTTTAGTCTGTTTACTAACAGGCCACAACGCACTATTATCCAATGTAGAGGCACTTGGCAAATATTCTTGAGTTTATGGTATTCATTATTCTCGGAAGCTCGTATTTATTTATTCGTCTTTCTATATACGCTCCTTCTTTTACTTGTACTTCTTGTTACATATGTTAGGGATCATGCATATTGAAAATTGCTTTTCACTTTTAGCATAATCTTCTATTTAATGATAGTTTGTATGACGTGCTTTAACGGCCGTTCTCTATATACTATCTATCTTTAACAAGAGTTTAAATGGATATCGTTACTATGTCGATACCACTGTATGCTTCAATAAACAAAGATAGACATACAATATTATCTTGCCTAGATATGTATAAATATATGCACCTTATCTAAATATCTCTGTCTTTCTTTACTAAAGCAAAAAATGTATTGAAATTTCGAGAGAAATCTCTTGTTAAAGATAGATACATTATAGAAATCAGCCGAAGAGAACTCGTGTTTTCACGTAGTATAGATAGAGGGCGCGATACGTATGTAGGTTAATGTACATCTGTACCTATTATAAGTAGTAGGCTTGTTAACATATTTAACCTTTAATTTCATTGGTCAATAGTTTGTTATATTGACGTGAAAATTTTGCCGGTCCTCTTGTTTCTTCCTAGCAACTATGTAGACCGATATAATTATTACATATATAACCTGACGCCTTTTTCCCAGGAGGGTTAGGCAGAGGTATAATTATTAATTGGGAATTTATGGATATTTCTTGTCGTTTATTTTTTTTATCTACACTTAGTAGTAAATATAATAAGTTGTGGAAAAATAAATGTGCCGGGGAAAATTTTGCGTGAAATTTATGACTTATTTAACATGCATCGGATTGTCCGATTTTTTTCAAATATAACAAAACAGTGTTTTGTTGTATAATTTGTTGTCATTTTAAAGGTAACTTTATAATGCCTCTCTCATAGAAGTTTTGTATTATTGACGATAAACTCTAATACGTAATCGATTTTCACAATTTTATCTTTCAATTTCTTAAATATCAGGAAGTTTTGCAATGCGAGAAAAAGGTGGTAATAGCTTGGTGCCATTTTATGGAGTATGTAGGTACATTAGTGAAGTTTTACGTACGGCGTCCGAACATTCGAAGTTCGTATCGTTTCATAAAGTAACCCTGCTGGCACCAAGCGATTACAAGCTTTCTCGCATTGCAAAAGTTCCTAAGATATAGAGATTTAGATAATATTGTGCAAATCGATTACTAGAGTTCTTGCTTATAAGGAACAAGACTTACATGTGAGAGACATCATAATGCCTTTAAAATGGCAACAAATGATACAACAAAACGGTACATATGTGACCTAAATCGGACAATCCGATGCTTGTTAAATAAAGTCATGAACTACACGCACATTTAATAAATTTCTTATTCCTTGTGAACAATCCTATTACAGAACAAATGGGCTGATATGTACCGAAAACATAATAATTCCGTAACATCAGTAGCGGCACATAACTGAACTTCTAACAATGCCTGACGTAACAGTAACCTTAGCCTCGTAACTCGTAGTCGTACTGTTCAAATTGCTTTAATGATCTCTCATCTCGAGTACTTAATGCCGATCTCTTTAACGTACATAAATTCACGCCTTTCCCAGAAGGGGTAGGCAGAGTTTCCCTGGTAGTAACAAGGACAGATGTTTCGTCGTGTGTGTTCAGTCCCACGATGTGATAGGTGGTGAGCCTTTTTTGCCCAACCTGGGATTCGAACCCGACATTTCACTTTTTATTGTACCATAGTCCAAATACGCCACCGAAGCCGTCTATATGACGTATACAGGGTATATCAAGACTGCTACCGAAAACGAAGCTGGGTGGTAGTTTTAGTGACTTCAGACACAATGCAACTAAATTTTGTGCAAAAATTTGTGACGAAATGTTTTTGTTATTTTTTTTTTATCGTCGTATTAGGGTGGTAAATACATAGTGTTTTTCTTAAATATTAGTGTTCACCCTTTTATTTTTAAAGAAGCTATGGTATGCAAGGCCTTAAATTATTATTTTAGCAAAAACTATGGATTCACCACCTAAACTCGACAATATTTAAAAAGTAATAAAAAAATTGTCACGTTTCTTAGCGAAATTTTTAATTGCGTTGCGTTTGTAGTCACTAAAACTACCACCTGGCTTCGTTTTCGGTAGCACTCTTGATATACCCGGTATAATATATTCTCTACATATATACATAAGTATATAGTCGACTCAACGTATAATATAATCTCTATAACATATTTCTGAATGGAAGTAAAGATATCTACCGTTACTATTATATTACTATGCATTTTTGTATTTTCCTATAGATAAATGTACTAATAATAATAATCTATATAGTAAAATATACAAAATCCAATTACATAATATTATATCTATCTCCACTCTCAATCGTACTGTCGGTTGTAGAGGAGGCCCGTGCCCTGCAGTGGGACGTATATGGGCTGATACAGATATTTGTTAATTGAAACATAAAAACCAATCGACACATTAATAGTAGCTATCCTTACTTCTTGTCAAAGATAGATAATTTATAGAAACCGATCGTAAGTAATGCGTGGCGAAACACAATCAATATGGAATTGGCATTGATGATCTCTTGATTAATGAGCGTTATGGGATGTTGGTACGGTTGCAGGATTACGCTGGATGCAAGCCGCTTTCAACAGGCTCTGTGAAAATCTTTACATTCTCGATCTTATCAATAGAAAGATTATAAGCATATTTTAAACTAGTGGTCAAGCCGGGCTCCGCCCGGTTGCAGATACACTTTTTAAAATGCCGGCCAAAATATTCAATTCAGACTATCAATTTAGAATATCGACCAATCGGACCACAAAATACGAATAAATTTTTTCGTATTTGCTAGATTTTTCCTAAAGGTCAAAGCGTGATTATACATATAATATCATATAATATCCTATAGCATTTCTCAATTAATAAACTGTACAACAAAGAAAGATTTTTCGAATTAGAACCAGTAGGTAGTTAATTATAGGTAACAAACAATCTCTTCAGCTATATATATTAGTACTGTTTAGTTATCTTTTCTTGATGTACATTAAGAATATAAATAAATAAATGTCGGACTTAAATTCCGATACTAAAAAACAACAATAAATAACATTGTAAAATATATTGGTGTAAAAAATAAGTGCCCTCTCTACTCTAATTAGTATGAACCTTGAACCGTGTTGCAATTACTCCTAATGATCTTAATATGTTACAAATGTCTGTAGGCACTCCTAATCGATTTATTTCTAACAATATACCTTGTAAAAAATACTTTAAATGTCAGAAGTGTAATGGTCGTGTGAATCTCAGAGCCATTTCTTGTACTGGTTTGAATTATAATGCTACTTATTACAATTACATACATAAACATACGCCGTTTTCCGAGAAAGGGTAGGCAGAGGCGCCAGAGGTCCCACGATGTCATAGGGGCGAGCCTCTCCTTATATCAGGCACATAATAAATTGAATTTATATAATTATTTTGTAAATATGGAATAAGTATATACTATGTATGTGACTGTTGGGTGTTATTTATTTAAGTATGTATTGAATTGTCAAAACAGCTATTAAATGCCTACACGATCAATAAACCAATTACATTTCATTTCATTTCAATATTAAAATTAATATCACAAACCATTTACTGCCGTATTCAAAATCATGCAAAGATTCGCGTAATCTTCGCTTTCTATGCTATAATTTTGAAATGTCTTGGAGATCTAAGCCCTTCTTCTTATGTATCAGCCCATATACATCCCACTGCAGGGCAGGAGCCTCCTTTACAATCGAAAGTACGATTGAGAGTGTTTAGGCCATATAGTCTACCACGCTGGCCTAATGCGGGTGGCTAGCCCGCCACCCGCATTAGCCCTAACTCTACAATACTCTGATCTACACCTTTAAAATGTTTAACAATGAAAGAAAACCTGCATAACAGAAATCTTTGAAAATATTCTTATAATGGCCAGTCTACCAATCCGCACTAAGGGAACGTGGTGGCGTATATGGCCTTACCTTTCTTAATCGTACTCTTGACTGTAGAGAAGGCCCGTGCCTAGGCCGTATAGGAACTAATACAGTACTGGCACCTGCGATCAAATATAAACTAGATACAGGGTCCGGAACAAAATCACACGCCAAAAGTGGCCGAGGTTGCTTATACTTATACATTTGAATTTCGAACTACGAGATGTAGTGAATGAAGTTTTAAATTACAATCAACTTCAGGTAACAATAAACCTTATACCTTTAAATTAAGATTTATTATGTTTTTGGACCATACTAAAATCCAAGATCATACGCTTATTTATGTTCTTATTTCTCTTGTCCTTTTTTAGGCCGTTGCTTATGTATAAGTGAATATTTGATCAAATACTGGTTACAATGACATGTCAAAAATGTCCGTTCCGAACAAAACCCATTGCCCAACAGACAATTTAGGGCCGTGTTAACCCGCTAACATTTCGAAGGTATTTCAACGTGAGTGCAAATCATTCTCATACAAGCAACTTGATGCAATTTGACATGATTTAGTATGTGAAACCACAGACGTTGATGTAAATAGATGATGTTAGTCTCATGATCCAAAGTAAGCTTTACTTGTAGTAGGTCTCTCATATGTGTAGAAACTGCCTGATAGGTACCACCGCAATGTCTATTTCTCGCACCAAATAGATTTGTAAATGCACTATTGTGATGCGGTTTGAAGGATATTGTAGCCAGAGTAAACGAGACATATTGAGATTTAACATTGTGTGTCTCAGAAAAGCGAGCGCATCTAAGGCGAGCGCATTAGAATGTCAAGCATTGCGTTGTAATTCATGGTTTTGTTTGGTTTTGCTACTTTTTATGAGCGGTCGTATTGCTTACCATTAGACGAATGGTCTGGTTGCACAGTTGGTGTTTAAACAAATGCGCCAAGGAGACTGTCTAATAATGGTATAATCATCATCATTATCTCAGCCACAGGAAATCGACTGCGTAACATAAGCCTCCTCAAAGGATCTCCACATCGACCTAATGGAAGCGGCCTGCATTCAGCGACTTCCTGCAACTTAAGCCAGGTCTTCTATTGACCTTGTAGGCGGGCGTCTGATATAATAATGGTATATTTAGAAAAAAAATGATACTTTATACTATTGAAGGAATATGCGTCTTCTATTAAGATTCACGTCTGTGATCTACGTATCTGAAATTTGGCACTGGTTAAGATGTCAAAATTGACATTTGATTTCGTGATTTCTGAACGTTCTCTCATTTGAGGGTAATTTTGTTGTTGTTCATAGGCAGGCTGTAAATTTTGGCTATGATCTTCAATTTGGCTTGTGTTTAGGTTCACAAGGACATCATAATATGAAGTTCATCATTATTAGAACTCTCTTTTGTAAAAAAAATCCTTTGTTAAAGGTATTTTTGCGGTCTATTCTATTCTATTAGATTTCAAGAATTAATTTTTCATTCAATTCAAAAAATTCATTATCGGTCTGGAGTCAGGAATTTGTGCCCTATGGTATGGAAAAATGGAAGGCGAAACGTGGGTATTTGGATGTACCTCTGCCTGCACTTTCTGGAAAAAAGGCGTGAGTTTATGCATGTACGTTTGTAGATGACAGGCATTGATTAGTTACCATATGATATGTTAATTTACAACACAAAACACCTTATAAGTCTTCGAATTATGTTTTTAACAAAACACAATAGCTTAATTTGTACCGGACAGGTCTTAATGGTTGATCAAACAGCTTGATGCTGAATAGAACCATTTATCAACAGATTTTATCCCGATTATTGATGCTGTATTGAGAAGGTTTTGAGCTGAAGGTTGGTCGTTAAAATCGATATAATAACGCACCTTTAGAATTGAAGAGACCTAACTAAAAAAAACTTATTTTTTGGGAAACGTTCATTAAAGACTAGTAACATAAGAAATTTGGATTTTGGTACTTATGGAAGATACATCTAGAAGACCGATTTATACATCTTTCATGCGTCAATAGGTCCTTCTTTAATAACGGGTCGATAGGTCATTTTTAGCCAAAATATGAATGAAAGCCAATATCTTATTTTTTCGATTAGGTCACATTAATTCGAAAGATGCGATGTAATTATAGGTACGTGAGTTTCTTTGACAGCCTCCGTGGCGCAGTTGGTTAGACGCCGGCTGTGAAACGAGAGGCCGCGGGTTCGATCCCCGCACCGAGATAAATATTTGTGATACACAGGTATTTGTTTGGGGTCGGGGTGTTTTTGAGACCGAAACGTGTTGTAGTTTGAGTTAATAATAATAATAATAATAATAATAATATATTTATTGTTTAACGAGAATATACAACTAACAGAGAAAAACTTACAATACATATTAACTTTTGCTTGACTTAATAGTAATAATATAATGCGGGTAAACACGAATAAACATGCATCAACAACTTGTTTAGATTGACCACTATAACTGTGGACTCTGCAATATTTTTATTTATTTATATTTTGTTTTGTTGTTGTTCAAAAATTATCTAATAAAAAAAATCCAAGTCTCGCAGCTCAGGTTTTCTATCGCAAAAAGTTGTGAGATGCATGTAATACCAAGTCGATTAATTTATTAGTCCTTAAGGGACCTTCTATATGAAGTTATTACGTTAGTTATTACCATATCAATATTAAAAATTCTTTACGTTTTAAATAAATGGATCGACTTGGCCATCGCATGAAAACATAATGTATCGTACAATTTATACATAATGCTGCTGGCCAAGTCGATCTATTTATTTAAAACGTAAAGAATTTTTAATATTGATATGGTAATAACTAACGTAATAACTTCATATAGAAGGTCCCTTAAGGACTAAATAAATTAATCGACTTGGTATTACATGCATCTCACAACTTTTGCGATAGAAAACCTGAGCTGCGAGACTTGGATTTTTTTACAGGATGTTTTTGATGGGATCTCACGTCTTTTTGTAGAGTCCTACTTTTTCCTTTTCGGTACTTCTTACTTCTAGAATATCACTAACGATTTTTCTTAAAGCCTCTGTCTTATGGATTTTTCTTATTTTTGTAGGTATCAATTTATCACAAATATAGCGGATTTGATTATGAATGTTCTTTCTTTCATGGTAATTGATATTTTCGAGTTATTTAATCTATTTATTTGCAAGTTTTTCTTCATCATGTTTTTCTAGAAATGTTGTACAGTTTCATGGGCTGAATACACCATTTCCCTCTCTATATCCCCTCCTGTTATGCCTCATATATATAGATATCTATCTACAACTATTATTCCATTATATACGGGTACAATGATTCATTAACTGCAAATGTAACTTTGTAATCCTATACATTTATATGGGATTACAAAGTTATTCACGCAGTTGGTCTATCTAGAAAACTAGACACAAATTATGAAATGTTTGAATTTTTCCTTACTTTAGACACTAAACACTAATTAAATTCTAAATTTGAAGGTTCTATGTCTGCTAGAAGTGCCTTAGACTTTTGATGATCGGTCAGTCAGTCAGTGAGTGACAAAATTACGAAAATTTGACAAGTTATAATTCTTAAACTACTGGTTCAAATTAAATGAAAATTTAAATATACCGTGTTTACACAATGCCTGCTTAGTAACTGAAAATTCAGGTTTCATGCTTTAGCCACAACGAAGTTATAGGGGGTTGAAAATGGTCTGAATTGCTTCGAGAAAAGGATGTTACGGCCTATAGCTCGACTTGGAGGGGGCTCGGCCGCGCCCCCAGATTAATTGCTAGTGCATATTTTTAACATATTAAAGCTAGTATCTAAACTAGGCCTAGCCTGTATTATAGATACTAGAATCTTCCTGTGTACCATTCAGGACACACTATAGACGTTTTGAAGTGTTAATTTTAAACTTTTGTAAGTAAATGGATCTTTAATTTTGTGAAACATATAGATGCAGTTATATGCATATTTGTTTACATAAAATAGCAACAAAAACATGCACAACATAATATTTGTAAATATATATTTTTTATTCTATAAGGTTCATTTTATTACTACGAATAAATTTTCGATATCATCATATGATTTCGTTTTCAGCCAATTAGTTAATTTAATTTTACAATTTATTTTATTTAGGGGATGTATATTTAAGTGTTGATTAATTTTGTTATATAAAAATGGGCCAAGGAAACAGGGGAATTTTCGTAAAAAGTATGTTTTGTGAGGAATAGTAGGACACACTCTATTAATTCTACGTTTTTTTGGTTGTTTGGCGTCGTAAATAGTATTTTTGTGTTGGTTCAGGATAACATCTACAATAAACAACGATCTTACATTAAGGACATCATATAGGGAATATAATTCAACGGTGGGAAACCTGAAAGGTTTGAAATTAATAACCTTAAGTAATGCACGTTGGGCTCTTTCCACTTTCATTAGGTGAGTCTTTTTGCGCCACCCCATGCTCTCACGCAGTAGGATAATATAGATTGTGCCATAGCAAAGTAGACTACTCTTAACAGTTTAGAGTCGGCTACATGACGTAAAGTTTTAAAAATGAACATAAGTTTACGGATTCTTTCAGAAATTATTTCAATTTGTGGAATCCACGTGAGGGTTTGGTCTAGCATGACGCCAAGGTATTTAATTACGTTTGCTCTTTCTAATACCTTACATTCACATGAAAGATCTGACGCAATCAGGTGATTATTGCAAGAGTGTGCTTTGATAATAAAGTTTTCATCTGGAATTTGGTTAAGATAGATACCAAAAGTGACATATTTTGTTTTTAAAGTGTTTAAGGTTAGTATATTTACACGAAGCCAAAGCATTGCGAGCCTTAATCCACTTTCTGTATTTGTCCTAGCCTCCTCCCAAGTTCGTCCATAAAAAACTAATGCTGTATCGTCGGCAAAAGAATATATGTTACAATTGTTAAGTTTTAAATTACATAAGTCATTGATATAAATCAAGAAGAGGCTAGGACCGAGAACACTTCCTTGCGGCACCCCATATCTAACGAGGGAGTCCTGGCTCGTTATATCGTCTATTTTAACTCTTTGTATCCTATGAGTCAGATAACTTTTAAATAGACTAAGTGGTTTCCCACGGATACCAATTTTGTTCATCTTTTCCAGAAGTTGTGAAGCAGGGACTGTGTCAAACGCCTTGGCCAAGTCAAGAAATACGCCTATACATTTATTCTTATGGTCTAGATTTCGAGCAATGTAGTCAGATATCCCCGCAACAGCGTCAACAGTGGATTTTCCAGTTCTGAAACCATATTGATTGGAAGATATGAGGTTATATTTTTCTAAGAATGAAAGTAATTGTTTATTCATGACCTTCTCGACAATTTTAGAGATTGCTGGTAGAACTGAAATCGGACGATAGTTATTGACACAGTCCCTTGATCCACTCTTGTGGATAGGATGAATTATGGATATTTTGAACAAATGTGGAAAAACACCTGTATTTATACATAGGTTGGTTATATGTGTTATAATCGGTACTAAGTACTTTCTACACTTTTTTAATAGAATATTGGATATTCCGTCCCAACCAATGGCACTGTCATTTTTAAGGCTCAATATTAGAACTTCGATTTCATCGTCATTTGTCTCTAGCATTGCCAAGGAATTTAGATTGCATGTTGTTTTGAAATTAACTCGATGATCGTTATCTTTATTGTCCTTCAGAAGCTTATTTGCATAGGCGTCGCCTATGTTAGCGAAATATTGGTTAACATATTCGATGGATTTAACAGGAGTAACATCCGATTTGAGAAGTTCACTCGGTGCTGATTTACTCTTTTTTGTGTATACAATGGATTTTACAGTATCCCATGTCTTTTTTGGGTTTTTAGAGTGCTTTTTAAGTTCATTTTGTTCAAAACTTATTTTTAATCTTTTAAGTAGGTCATTACAATAATTTTTATACCTCTTGTATGTTATAGCTATTATTTCGTTATTAGGTTCATTCCTACATCTAAGATGCATTCTATCCCGATTTCTAATACAGCAGTATTAATCCCGGTGTAATCCAGGGTTTAATGCAGTAAGATCTTCGTGAGCGTAATATATATTTAGTGTGTTACATCACACAAGACTCGATCTTAGTACCTATATACCACGCACAAAATGTCTGAAAAGCAACTTATTCGTCATAAAATCATAAAATCTCTGTACATTTCCAATATCAGACGTATTGTTATGATACCGAACACCTTTTTTTGGACACAGCAGAAATGGCCTCACACGCAACTGCTACACTTTTGACCGTTACTACCTACCTAGTCGGATTCAGAATCACATAATCTAACGATTTTATACAGTTTCGACCGTATTGCTATGATACATGGTTTTGGTCGTCATCTCAGGTACTATGGGGTTAGGACTATGCATGTGACTGTTGGGTGTATTTATTTTTATTTAGTTATGAGTAGAGTGGACAAAATGTAGGTGGTAGGGCAAAATGATATTGGGTTTTTTATTCATTATCAGCCTGGAGTCAGGAATAAGTGCTTAATATGGCGGTACACTAGTATATATCGTGGGAAGGAAGAAACAAGACGAAACTTGCACTTGCACTTCTGCCTATCCGGTATTTGAAAAAGGCGTGATTTCTATCACGGAACTCAATAAAAAAATCAAAAATATAAAATTAAATTAAATTCCGTTTCATTTGAAATCCATTCAAAAGATTATATAAAAGCTTTCATATTTAAAAGTAAATAGCACCCAACATTCCATTATTATTTACAGCATCAAAAATAATTAATTTGTATAATCAATATTGGTTCTTTACGATACCATGTTGTTAGTTTTATTTCGGATACAATTGATATCCGCGTTGAGATCGTCTTAACTACTGATTGTTATACAACTACTGTGTACTAGGGTTCCATATGTACATGAAAACCAAAAAAGCATAACCATATTTTTAGTGACAGGAAGCTCCTGCATAGCATATTATGTAGGACACCCCAAGGATTTTTTAACCGACTCCAAAAAGGGGGAGATTCTTAATTCGAATGTACATTTTTTAATCGACTTCAAACAAAAAAAGGAGATTATTGTCTTTGTTACCTCATATTTTTAAACCGTTTTTTTTTGTATACTGCAATGATTGACGAGACGTGAATGTCGTTCGCCTGATGGCAAGGGATATGGCATCTCATGAACAGTATCAAAACCAAAATATACCTTGAACTATATAGTAATGCTTGAAATTCCACTGAGCTCGCCATCCTGAGACATTCTTATGTCTGTTAAGTCTCAATATGTCCAGTAGTTATTCTGGCTATTGTAGCCAACCTGACCTCCTCCAACCTGAAACACAACAGTGCATTTTCACTGCTGTTTGACGACGAAGTAGATATTGCAGTTTTACCTACTCAGGCGGCTTTTCACATATGAGAAACCTACTACTAGTAAATCTTGTAAAAATCATTGTACAGAACCCAAAATAAGATGATTAAAATACTTGACCGTCGAAAATCGGAAGTGGGTCTTAAAATATAGTTTTTGTTCTACAGTGATGAATCAAATTTATTGTTTCTTGAGGTCATGTCTTAAAATTTAATATTTGTTGTTTAACGAAGACGTTTTATTATTTATTACTTTAGTTGCTTGTCTGAGAAGAATACGGTAATTAAATAACAATTAAGTATATATTTATTTTAATTAGAGATAGCTTATTGCTTCAAGGTAATGAGCATCAATTTTAACAGCCTCCGTGGCGGAGTTGGTTAAAAGCCGTGAACGAAGCCGTGTGTTCGATCCCCATTCTTAGAAAAATGCTTGTGTGCATAACAAGAATTCGTTTCAGGTGAGATGAAAGAATCTCTCGTAGTTTCTGATACACGACACAAGAATTGAACTTAGTGTGGGATCAATACTATCTGTGGAACTGTTGGGTGTGTTTATTTATTGTTAGGTGAACCTAAGAATGTATTTTCTTTATATACAAGGTATAACCTGACTACGACCGATAACAAAGCCAGGTTGTTTTAAATCTCCATAGTTTTTGCTAAAATAATCATTTAAACTCTGGCGTACCATAGTGTCTTTTAAAACAAAAGCGTGTCCATTATTATTTGAGGAAAAACAATATTTACCATCCAAATACGACGATAGGAAAAAATACATCCCTTTATTTTGCAAATTTTCAAAATTTGCAAAATAAAGGGATATATTATGACATATTGAGACTTAACATCTTATGTCTCAGGATGGCGAGCGCAGTGGAATGCCAAGCATTGCTTTGTAATTCAAGGTGCTGTTTGGCTTTGCTATGTTCATGAGCGGTCGCATCGCTTACCATCAGGCGAACGGCATGCTCGTCTCGCCATGCATTGCAATAAAAAAAAAAATTTTTTTTAGTTGACTCTAAAGTCACTAAAACTACCCCCTGGTTTCGTTTTCAGCCACAGTTTATGGATATACATTTTCAAGCGAATTCGGGCTTAACCATTAGTATTTATTGTAAAGGAGCAAGTAAACAAAGGTATTTGTCGTCATCTCAAACCGTAGCTGATAAATATTCATAATATGACATTCCGCGTGTTAGAGATGATATTTCACGGTGGCCATAATTTTGTAAATTATAGCTCGCTTGGCAGGAAATATTGCAAAGAGTTGTGTACAGACTAATAAACTTTCAGATATATAAATACACCCAACAGTCACATACATAGTCCTGAATCAAGTAAGTCTTGTGTCGTGGGTATCAGGAACTACAAGGGACTTTTTGGTCTCACAAACACCCAGACCCGAAACAAATACCTGTACATCATAGAAATCTTTGTCTCAGTTTTGGGATCGAACCCGCTCGATATTTTATTTTTAATTTATTTTATAATGAATGGAAAATAAAAGCTAGATAAATACATAATATGAATACTTAAATGTCAAAAGGCAAATAACAAGTTTTCACTTATAAACAAAATCAACTGTTTAAACAACAAAAGTTAAAGCATACATAATAACATTGACAGCCTCCGTGGCGCCATTGGTAAGACACCAATGTATTCTTCCTTTTTTAAATTTGTTTGATGTAAAAACGGATGAGTGTTGTCTTGGTTTTGAGATTGTGTCTTCATGTAAATGATCATTAAATAATATTCCTTTATAAATATATTAATATTCATTGATAATAAAGGAGAAAGATATTGAATAAAGTAATTCTGAGCATTTTAGTGGTAATGATGATATGAGGTAAAGAATGAGGCAGCAATCAACGATCGGAATATATTTGAACGTGTCCTAAAACAACATTTATCATGGTGTCACTACAACTCGGCATGCAAAGCCGTCAATAATTCACTGAACCCGCTTTGAAGAGGCGCTCCTTGAGTTCTCATTTGCGTTTAACCTAAGTAAATACTTCGCGGAAAACTTTGTTGTTTGAAATAAACTTGTAGTATTGTTATAATATAATTAATAGGTATAATACATCAGTTTGTAAAAGCTCATTGCTGATCATGAATACTAGAAATTAAAAAAATAGAATTTTGGACTATATGGGCTAACTACTCTCAATCGTACTCTCGATTGTAGAGGAGTCCCGTGCCCTGCAGTGGAACGTATGGGCTGATACATACATACATATAAGGATTTTTATTAGGATCCAATTCTACATTAAATTGAATTGAAACCCAAAAGACCAGCTGCCAAAATAAAAAATATTTTTTGGAAAAATATTTACGTTACTTACATAAAATATTAGTCTATAATAATATAAAGACTGCTACCGAAAACGAAGCCGGTGGTAGTTTTAGAGACTACAAACACAATGCAACACAAAAAAATCGCGATCTTTTAAATATCATCGTTTTTGGGTTACGACCCATCCGTAGTTTTTGGTAAAATAATAATTTAAACCTTTATGTACCATAGCGTTTTATTATTTTAGGCAAAATTATGTCTTATCATCCAAATAAGAAGACCAAAAAAAAAAACTAGAAGAAATTAGTTACGTTGTGTCTGAAGTCACTAAAACTACCACCTGGCTTCATTTTCGGTGGCAGTCTTGACATTATTCCAAAATGGACTTAACGCCGTATGTCTTAAGATGACGTGCGCAGTGGAGTCCCAAGCATTGCTTTGTAATTTAAGGTTTTGCTACTGTCCATTAGCTGTCGTATTGCCTACTATCAGGCAAAAGGTATGCTCGTCTTGCCAATGCAATAAAAATAAATATCAATTTATGACTACTACTAGAACCATCATCCTTATAACCGGACCATTGCGAAACTCATCAAAATACACTCACGTACACAATATTAAGGCTATCTGCGCATCTTCATTGCAATAACTCAAATAGAGGCGCCAATCGTCGACATAAATCTATTTTAGTTTTTGTAAAATGACCCTGTTTGATTTTAATGCGGTTTTAAAAGCAGAACGTGAGATACTTTGCAATTTGTTATGTACATATTGACTCATTATCATTATTATAAAGAGTATTTACACATTTACACTTTTTGTTTAAGTTCGTGGTGGCCTGTTGGTAAACGGATCAGACGCGACTGCAAACATGTTCATGTGGTCGCGGGTTTGAATCCCAGGGCACACATCTAACTTTTCGGAGGAATAAAATCGTGAGGAAACCTGCATAGAGATTTGTTTGAATTTCTATGGTATGTGAAGTCCGCCAAACCGCAATAGGCCTGCGTGGTGGACAATAGATGGACCAACCTTTCAATAATAATCTATTGTAGAGCAAGCCCTGCAGAGGGACTTGAATTTTTTTAATACAATGAATGGCGAGTAAAGAATGCCATTCGACTGATCGTAGACGAGTAGATAAGATCGCTATTAAACAGTAGCAAAACCAAAAAACACCACGAATTACAAAGCAATATTTGGTATTCCAATACGCTCATACTGCTGAGACATAAGTTGTTACTCTGGCTACAATGTCCTTCAATCCAGAACACTGCTGCTATTTACACTGCTGTTTGGCGGGAAAAATAGATATTGCGGTGGTACCAAGACGGCCTCCCACATATGACAGATATACTGTCGGTTAAAAGTGTATGAGCTGATACAGATACAAAGTTAATTTATATATGAGGGCCGATGAAACAGCAAATTTATACCGTCAAATAATGCCACCGTCGAGCAATTTCTAAGCTTATATCAGAATAATTTCAAAATTTCCAGCAAAATTGACTTGACAAGGTTTTGTGTAATTTAATTTAAATTATTTTCCAATTTGCGGCCACAGTTTTTGTGTGTCCCGGCTGATATTTCGCTATATATAATAAATTAAATCAAAACGGCCCAACTGTATGCTAATGGTTGTTCGGTGTCACTTTGATGTCATAAACGTGGTCATAGAATGTGATTTGACATAGATTATATTAGTGTAGATGAGATTAAAACGGATTGAAAGGATGCTCCAAATTACTGGATCCAGACTGGAAGCGTCTGGATCCAGTAACTGATATGTCCTTGAGATAAGCCTTTGTTTAGCAGTGAACTAACTACTGGATAAATTGAGACATAACATCTTATGTCTGAGGAAGGCGAGCGCAGTAGAATTCCAAGCATTGCTTTGTAATTAAAAGTCTGTAATTGTTCATATGAGGTGGTATTGGTTACCATCAGGCAGATGGCATGGTCGTCTCACCTGCAACGGCAGTGGCAATGGCAAATAAGAATAAAAAGAATGTTCTGTGGGGAACGAAAAGAAAAAGAGAAGAAAAGAGAGGGTAGTGTTTCATGAAAATATTTGTCTAAGTTTTAGGAAAGGAAGACAATACTATGCACAAACCCTAGTCACGGACACAATAAATAAGGTGAAATAAATAATATAAAAGCATACAATTATAAATCCTATGCCAGCAAATGCACCTATCATTCAGCGTTATGCTACATCAGATACAATATAACTTGGGCCATTGAATACAAAACAGCGAATACTAATAAAATATCGGTTCTGTATTGAACATTGTTTAGTCTTTGACCAAGACCCTAGATACTGATTTGGATAAGTGCGTGGGACTGCGCGCGTCTGCATCGTATGCATTATGTGTCTGCGTGGAATTTGGCCATGATGTGTGCAATAAAGATCTAGATGGCGGCATTGGGCTCTTTATATCAAGCCTCTACACGTCAATAGATGCATCTTCAGACGACGTCTTCGGACGAGTGTTGCGATTGTCAACACTCATCCGAATTCGATCGTCATACATAAGATGTTAAGTCTCAAATTCTCAATATGTCCAATATGTCTCATACTCTGGCTTCAACGTCCATCAATTGATGAATTTACTTTCCATTTTTCATGTTTTCTTTCTAGCATCGATTACATGTTAAATTGATTTTGAGTGATAATATATCATATTTCATTGTTTTTCGAGTAGTAATCTGTATATTTAAACCAATACCTCGCAACAATAATTTAGCAAATCCGCATAGAATTGCATTGAAAATTAATTGCCTCTCCGTAGCAAGATTCATGTGAAATAATGATGTTTTTGCTTTCATCAAGTTGATGATATCTGTAAATTGCATTGTAACATTGGTATGGTTTGGCAGATCGTTCTGTGCTTGGGAATATAGTTTCATTAGTATTGCTATAAGTATTTTGTTCGTTCTGTGCTTTGAGAACAAATGTTTCATTAGAATTGATTTTGGTATTTTGTTGTGCTTTAATTTTATAGTAATGTTTATATTTAGGATTTTTTTACTTTATTAGGATTTACAAAAAATATTGTCAACTATTTGCAAGAATTTTCTAGTGTTGTTACGTAAAACAAATTTATTTATGCCATATACACATGGAAATTTAATATAAATATACATACATAAACTCACGCATTTTTCCTAGAAGGGATACGCAGAGGTGCCAGGACACCCACATTTCTTGTTGAATATTCTGTTCCACGATGTGATAGGATAGGAGGATAGGGCCTATCTCCATATTTGCCCCAGAGAACAATGATAATCCTCCATACATTTTTTTGTTATAATTTTTTTTGTGTGTATTGAGATGAAAAATATTTTAAAATATAGATTTAGAATTCCTTAACAATTATTTCTTAAAATTTACTATTGTAGCAAGCCTAGGAAAAAAGATATTCCACTATAAAGTTTTACAGATTTTCTACACCTTATCAAATGTTATTTTGTTGCATTTATATTGGCGTGAGGCAAAGTTATGACGCACCAATGAAAGTAAAAAAAAATATTTTACACGCAATTTAAATATCAAGTATTTATTTATTTTATTAATCTAATAGTAATATCATGTGCAATGAAATAAAAAGGAAACAGGGGACAACTATTTATTATTATTTGCACAATAGCGCTTTCGGGCGACAGAAACAAATTGTTATTCCTTAATTAATTAATCAGGGATTATTTTGCTTTTCTCACCTCTCTGCACTATTTTTTTACATTAATTATCTGAGAAAGATAATGCAAGAAAGCCAGTCAAGCTTATATTTTAAAAATGGCAACATTGAAACGACATAACGCTTCTCCAATAAAAATAAAGCAAATATCAATATAGTTTTCGAAAAATGTGTTTTCGTAATTCAGGCTTAGGTACGCCGTGAGTTAGGCACCAAAATTACTAAGAAAATTAATTATTAACATTTTTATACATGAAATTTATAGATGCTTAAGAATTGCATTAACAATGATTTTACCAATGTTCTTTCCTGACTCCGGGCTGATAATGAATTGAACATTCCAAAATTTCTGCCCTTTGATTCGAACCCGAGACCTCAGCTTTGTAACCGTATCGTACTACAACTACGTTACCGAGGCAGTCGAGGCAGGAAATTATAACAATTTTTACTAAATTCTTAGATAAATGATCATTTTGTCTATACAATCTTCGATCAAATATAAATATATTTAAGTTAATGCTGAGTGAGCTGTTACATAGCTAATTAGTGATTTTTGACGTCTACAAGTATGTATAACATCTTTGAGTCAGTTCGTATTAACGGCATTTGAAAACTGCGTTAACTTCTTATGAATGAGAGGAAATATCTTTAAATCGTCAATCCATTTAGTTCCTAAGCTTTAATCAAACATAAACACTATCAATATAAGCCAAGATATCAAATGAGCTTTTATGTTTAAACCATTCAGTTAGTAATTAGTTTAAATACTAACCAAAATACCGGACACATCGACCTATCACTTCTCAATTTTACAATACCCTTATCACAATGATTTAGGGTTCAAAATCAATTGTAATAGATTCGTGAGAGAGTTCTTCTGTGGTTGGTGACCTAGTCAATTAGATGGTCCTGTGCCTATACTAATAAACTATATAAAGTAGGCCGCTTCTGTATTGCTGATTGGTTTCTTTAAGCACATTATGTTGCCAAGGAATAGATAAAATAGCCAATTAATTGACCATATTTGCTGAAAGGCATTGGTTACCCAATTTCTAAAAAGGTGTAGAACTGATCATGAACCATGTATGTCCCCTTTTGGGTTCATATCTGGACATCACTCAGCCCTGATATATTCAAAGGTATTTCTATTACAAAGTGCGATAAACAGAGCATATTCTTGCAATTCTATAATGATTGATTGATGACAATTATTTCTATAATTATTTTAACTTGTAATGTATTTGTAATGTTAATGTGAATGAAATTCTTTTCACAATGTTGTCGATGATCGTGATGTACGTTAAAACTCCCTTGAGTTTATGATTGCATAATCTGAATACTTGTAATATGTTTATATTCGTTATTAAATAAATAAATAAATCATAAAAAATAATAATAATAATAATCAGGTTGGCAAAATTGTGTCGACTGGCAAAAAATAAGCATCTCATGTGATTTATAAATCATTGTAATCATTCAACAGGTTACAATTTATTAAAAAAAAGCACAACTATTCAGGTTTATTTTGATTTTTTTTTCATTATCCATGCTATGAGACTTTGTTTCTTGTCCGAATTTTATCTTAGTCATCATGAACTATACGATTTAATGACAGAAAGATTTTTGTGGAAATATGAACAACAATATCCTATAAGGGCTATTTTTAGTGACTTACCTTAAAATCAGATTTTACGAATAAAAAACTTATACATTCATAAATTAACTCACACCAGCATCCCATAAGGTTAGGCAGGGACTATGAATTTCCAATTTGATTGATAATGACATACCAGTCTCGCTTCAAAAATTTGAAGTATCATTTAATACCGGAATTATGACGAGACATAGAAGATTTATAGTAAATATCTTATGAAATAACAATTCATCATCACTCAACCCTGACATATTCAAAGGTATTTCTATTACAAAGTGCGATAAACAGAGCACATTCTTGCAATTCTATAATGATTGATTGATAACAAAATGTCAACATAATGTGAGGAAACATTACTATGAATTCATCATACACATATGTAAAGTAACAAAACCATATTTGGTGACGCGATGGTAGGTCTTTCATATGTGACAGGCCGCCTGGGTAGGTACCACCGCAATGTCTATTTCTCCCGCCTTCAGCAGTGTAAATGCACTGTTGTGTTTCGGTTTGCAGGACATTGTAGCCAGAGTAAGTACTGGACATATTGAGACCTAACATCTTTATCACATTTTATTATGCTTCAGTATGGCGAGTGCAGTGGAATGCCAAGCATTGCTTTGTAATTCCAGATGTTGGTTGCTTTTGCTATTCAGTTCCCAGGCCATTTACTGTATTAAAAAAACATACTATTATGAGTTATCACGGAAATTTGACAGACAACTAATAACTAACTTCGTCATGTCACTTTTTGTCTGTCGGTGTGCGCATCGTAATAAGTTTACTCTCATATTTTTACGAAACGCGCCCAAACAAGTATAAGTTCATAAATTCTGCGCAATTAAAAAATAAAAAACAAATAATAAAATATATTTTCAGATTCGATTCGATTAACCAATAATTCATTAAAATCGCCTGTAACAATAAAACACATCGCCGTATACAATATAACAGCCGCGACAAACATTTACTACACTAGTGCCCTTCGGTACATTGCTAGATTTAGTTCGACATTTGTTCCACATAGTTACATCATCTTTTATTACTTTTGTTTATATGTATATATTCTTTTTCAAAATGATAGAGCCCCGCTGTTCATGACTCTTACTTATTTACTCGTATTTCTCGCATGGAACAACAAAACTTAAACTTAATGATTTACTACGAGAAAATGGATTCTCCATTATTAATAAGATAGACGTTACACACTCAACGCGTACAACGGCAACTAAGAACAGTATTTTAGATCATATATTAACAAATATACATTTCAAAAAGATAAATTTTTGTACAATGGATTCAGCGTTAGCAGATCTTAAACAATTAATACTAGAAATTAAAAAATATAAACCGGGTTTTCCTGATAAGGTGCTTTATGAGACTATCAATTATACAAAACTTTTTGAACAGAGCGAATCTTTATTAATTAATAAAAATAATGAATATTATGTAATAGAAAAATCAATTAAAGGTCTAATAAAGGAAAATACGATAATAAAGTCAAAAATAAAAAACTTACCTAAAAAAGATTGGATTAGCAAAAATATAATAGTCGAGATAAATAAAAGAAATAATTTGTGGCAAAAATTGAAAAAAAGTCCTAATAATAAAAAATTATTGTCCTTATTTAAAAAAACAAAGAAATACTACAACTACATTAATTGCTGCAACCAAGAAAAATATTACTACAGGGAATTTGAAAAATTTAAAAATGACCCGAAACGTATGTGGAATCTTGTTAAGAGCGTTTATACCCTTTGCGCGCTTTTTGGCTAAAAACAGGACTTTTCAAACGAGTTAATAGCCACCAATAAACAATTTAAAGGAAAAATAATTAGTATTTATTTTAGAAAAGGTTGTCATCTAGGGATTTTGGTGGAAAACATTATAGATTGATGGATAATTTGTGAGTACTATAAGGATTACTGAACACAAGTTTCGTTATTTAGGCTTTAAATGGCAATTTAGAAGGTTAAGATATCCTTAACCACTAAATATAAGATGAAAATAAAAATATTATCAGACTAATAAGACCCTTATGGAGGGATTTTGCTGAGAAAAATAATCTTTTGTGTTTAGTTCCTGAAAAATAAAAATTTAAACAATGCGAAATTATTCAGAAACTCTCGTCAAGAACATATTTTTTTTCACCAACTTATCGTACATAATTTTTTATAACAATTGCATATTATAATAGAAGAACATCTTATCAATAAATTACCATTTTTATATTTCAACAAAATTAGTTTTCATGTTTTCTACAAATATTTTAAAAACCACTATAAAACACGCTGTCCGACGTGGATCAAATCAGACCGCCGCAAGGCCTTCTAGAGGGAGGACGTATCGCTCGTCGCTCCGGCCTGGCTGCAGTCGATTATGCCGCGCGTAGTAAAAATAGCCACGCGCGGAATGCGATTACCACATCTTAGTACTTTGGTAGTAAAATATTTAATTATTTTTATTACCTACAATGATTTGTAGTGAGTATAAATTATGTTTCAGGTAATATAAAGGGACGTAATTCCGAGGCTTAATTATGTTATTTATTGTAATATAAAATTAAATATATTTCGTGATTGTAAGGGGTTGTAAGGCCCCTAACACTATTTATGTGTTCGAACACGAAATGATTAATAAAACGTCCGTAGTGTCTACTGATTGAACACTGATTTGAATGCAACTTAACAATGTAATAATAACGAAAGTATGATTACTATCTAAATTTGTATTATACTTTGCTTGCACAGTAATATTTGTCTACTTATAATGCAAATAAAATATTTTTATGATATTATATTACAGTTACATTTCAATTGAATATTTGAAGCGCACGGATCAAAGTTGTTTGAGCCGATTGTATAGCGAGCCGACGCGGCAGCTCTACGCACACAGCTTTGGTCGCTTATGTGTGCGTGAAATTAACGAAGAAATACCTATAGTTGACTTTGCGCGCAAGGTGTATACGCTCTTAACACTTTATCTAATAATAAAATAAAATCGGAAAATACTCCTCCAAATCTTATTAATGAACATGGTACATTAACTGATGGAAATGAAATATGCACACATTTTAATACATTCTTTGTTACTATAGGTTCTCAATTATTAGCAAATTTTCCAACCAAATATCATATAAATTCTAATTATATTATGAAAACGACCTTAGTTAACACCCTACAAATACCCTCTAAACTGACAGTTCTGACTTCATGCACAGAACAGGAAATTGCAAAAATAATAGGGGGGTTAGATTCCAATAGTAGTTCAGGGATAGATGGTATAAGTACAAAAGTGGTAAAATGTATAAAATCAAATCTTATACCAGTTCTCACAAATTGTATAAATGTTTGTTTGAAAACGGGCTACTTTCCAGACGAACTAAAAATTGCAAAAGTTACGCCGATATATAAAACTGGATCGAAGACAGATCCCAATAATTACCGACCTGTATCCGTTTTACCTACCGTATCCAAAATTTTTGAAAAAGTCATTTATGATCGAGTGAATAAATATCTTAACAAAATAGATTTTCTTTTCAAACGGCAATATGGATTTCGCCGAAAATCAAATACGTTATCGGCTACTATAGACCTAATTACTAAAATAAGGACGAATATCGATATTAAAAACATAGGATTAGGTATCTTCATAGATTTAAAGAAAGCTTTCGACACAGTTAGCCATACACTTTTACTAAAAAAACTAAATCACATTGGAATAGTAGGTACTGCTTACAAAATTTTGGAATCTTACTTAAAGAATCGTCAGCAAATAGTAAAAATCGGTAAACATCAAAGTGACTCAAAAGCCATCTCTTGTGGCATTCCACAGGGCTCTATCATGGGACCACTATAATTTTTAGGATTTACGTAAATGATATATGTCAAATACCGCTAAATGGTGAAATCAGCCTGTATGCAGATGACACATGTATTTTTTACTATGGAAACTCAATTGACGAAATGATAACGTTGGCTCAGCAGGATCTAAATTTACTACACGAATGGTTTCGAAATAATCTTTTAACTATCAATTTATCAAAAACTAGTTATATGATTTTCAAAGCTAAAAACAAGCGACTACAAGACTATCCTAAACTGGAAATTGACAATATCCAAATAAAGAATCAACTCAAGAAAAATACTTAGGACTGAATATTGATAGTGGGTTAACATGGAAGGCACACATAAACAGAATAAAATCAACGTTATCGTCATTATTAGGACGCCTATACGGTATAGCTCAGTGTTTGCCAAGAAAAGTTTGCTTCAACGTATATTATTCTATGGTCAAGCCACATTTAGACTATCTTATTGAGGTGTGGGGGACCGCCGCTGCTACAAACTTGAAATGTGTTCAAATAGTACAAAACAAAATCATTAAAAAATTATTTCATTATGACTTTCGTGCACCTTCACGCAAAATTTATTTAGAAACAAAATTAATGAATTTAAAACAAATTTACTTTTTCAATACATGTATATTAATAAGAAAAATTTTAGATAAAAGAATACAATCAGAATTAATTTTAAATCCAACGTAGAAGAGGGCTTGCGGCCTCTCCGAAATGCAAATAATATATGTCTAATGAATCCGAGAACAAACTACGGGAAAAAAAATATAAGGTTTGAAGGTGCTCAGATGTATAATAAATTACCGATAGAAATCAAAACTGAGAGTTATAACGTCTTTAAGAAAAAACTAAAAAAATACACCTTTGAAAATGTCTGAGTACATCTCTGTTACGCTTATCTATTGAACAAGAAAAAAAATATGTCACGCGTTTTTTGCTTCATTATAATTGTCAGCTATTGTTTCTTACGCCTGATTTTTTTTTATATCCACCTACATAATCTTATAAAAATTGTATTTTTGTTTGAAACGTATTATATTCAGTAGATATTTATTGAATAATAATTAGTATATTTAGTAACGCTCTTCCAAAACTAGTATATATATATATATTAATGTATACATTTCTCATTAAGTGAAATTTGTAAATTTCTTTTGGGAAATAAAGTTCTTTAACCTCAAACTTGGACACTATGCCGTGTCGAAACCACTGACGATGGGTTGTCCACAAGGCTCGGTCTTAGGTCCTTATTTGTGGAATTTAGGCTTCGACGATTTTCTTACAATCCCCTTACCGTCAGGGTGTTCTTTGACCGGATATGCGGACGATGGCCTCTTGCTTATAGAGTCAAACAGTAGCTCGGGATTAGAAAATATGGCAGACGCGTGTTTAAAATTAATATGTGATTGGGGACATCGAAATCGCTTACAGTTTGCACCACATAAAACGTTCCAATTACTTCTAAAAGGAACTTTGAAATCACCGCCGCGAATTAAATTTAATAGTATCACTGTAAAGAAAAAAGAATCGGTTTGTTATCTCGGTTTAATTTTGGAAAGGAATTTTCCTTTCTGGAACATATTAAGAACGTCGGGGAAAAGTCGAAAAGGAACTATTTTGCTTTGACAAGAATATCGAAATCAACGTGGGGGCTATCTTTCAATACACTAAAAATCACCTATGGAGCAACTTACTTAGGATGTATTTGTTATGGATCTCCCGTATGGGCTGATAGGGCTACTATCGGTGCTGTGCGAAGAAAACTGCTCCAGAGCCAACGTTTGGCGTTGATATTCTTGTGCAAGGCATATAGAACTGTTAGTACCGAAGCTTTGCCTGTCCTGGCGGGTGTACTTCCAGTCGATCTGGAGGTGCAACGTCGCGCCGCCATGTATTACTGTACTAGGGAGAATATGGATAAAAGATTTTTAACTGCACGTGAACTCTTAAAAGTCGACAGATTATTTAAACCGCTTCCTATGGTATATAGCGAACTATTAGATGAATGGCAAAATAGATGGGAGGTAGCTTTGAAGGGACGGCATTTATACCAATATTTTCCTTGCGTGCGTGATCGTTTGACGAAGACATGGCTAGATGTCGATTATTGCGTATCACAGTTCCTCACGGGCCATGGTAACTTTAAGTCTAAACTATACTCTTTTAAGCTTGTGGAATCGCCTGCGTGCCCATGTTCAACAGCAAATTGCGAATATGAACAATCCGCGCATCATATACTTTGGGAGTGTAGTCTTTGGCAGAATGAGCGTAAAACCATGCTGGATAGTATGCAAATATCATCTGGAGTTGTATACTACACGGACCTTGTAGAGACTAGGACGAATTTCCGTGCTTTCCGGCGTTTTTGCCATACCTATTACTGGAATCAAGTGTACAGCTCACATATTAGGTCCCATTTAAATGTAATAAGGATTTGATCCGTGGTGCTTTACAGCTGGCTTCTCCGGCTGTAAAAGTCTTTTTGCGAGGTTATTTACCTCTTTATTTCATTGTTTTGTCACCCGCTTTGCACGGAGGGAAGTGGACAATAATTTATTTCCAACTCCTCCTATTAATTTAACTTTCTGATTAATTTCGTTGCGGGTTAAAGACAAGTTAGATATTCCCGGATACTCGCCGAGCTTCAATGCTCGGTGTCATTACATTGCGTGCCACTGTTGATCCTGGCTTACAGGTGTTCAAGTGGTGGGTGTGAGGGCGGGACAGTCTCTGTTCATGACTCTGTATGAATAGGCAGGCTCGTCCGGGTCAGTATTACTGTCTCACAGGAGATCGGCGAGAATTCATTGATTTAAAAATCAAGGAAAGGCCCTTCAGTATATTCGGAGTATAAACAATATGACCATGAAAATCACGCTAGTGTAAATATTAAATTAACGTAATGTAATTTTTGTCTTAACGGTGAAATAGTATACTTTTTTATTAAACTTTCTGTCATAATACGAGTAAGTTTTTTTGAAAATGTTGGAAGTGACGACGCATTTCTTTAAAGCTCCACTATAGATGCAATGGAGCGTCGCACCACATATCGGAACACTTTCCGCGCCATTCGCCCCATCCTGACATATTTATGTTAATAGGTGAATTGACAGCTATGCTCTTCGATCAAATATACAACATGAGCGCTTAGAAAACGACACCAAAAAAGAGTGCTTTAAGCACTCTTTCACCTTCAGTCATGCACCTACCGTTGCTTCTAAAACGTCGCAGAACTTTAGACAATATTATGTGAAAAGCTACTTTAAGCTCCAGGAATAAGGTGGAATTTGTGTTAATATATTTGAAATATGTGATCATTTGTTTACTTTTTTTTCAATGCATCGGTGCCACTTTTTAACAGAACATTTACAGGGAACTGTGTATCTAGTGTATATTTGATCGAAGGCTATGCTGTCTTGTTTCCTCCGGTGAGTAAGATTGCCGGATGCAATAAACCTTACCTCTTCCAAAGCTTTTTCCTCTCCACTCCTCTCCTGATGGCCTTGATGGCCCAAAAACACATCTATCACAAAAGTGTTATGGATGTTCATGGGCGACAGTGTTCACTTACCATCAGATGACCTGCTTGCTCGTTTACCTGACCTATTGTGTAAAAAATACAGAAATAGAGCGTTTACACCTTGCGCGCAAAGTCAACTATAGGTATTTCTTCGTTAATTTCACGCACACATAAGCGACCAAAGCTGTGTGCGTAGAGCTGCCGCGTCGCCTCGCTATACAGTCAGCGCAACCAACTTTGATCCGTGCGCTTCAAAATTCTAATATTCAATTGAAATGTAACTTATGATTTATATATTGGTAATATTATATCATAAAAATATTTTATTTGCATTATAAGTAGACAAATATTACTGTGCAAGCAATGAACAATACAAATTTAGATACTAATCATATTTTCGTTATTATTACATTGTTAAGTTGCATTCAAATCAGTGTTCAATCAGTAGACACTACGGACGTTTATTAATCATTTCGTGTTTGAACACATGAAAAGAGTTAGGGGCCTTACAACCCCTTACAATTACGAAATATATTTAATTTTATATTACAATACATAACATAATTTAGCCTCGGAATTACATCCCATTATATTATCTGAAACATAATTTATACTCACTACAAAATCATTGTAGGTAATAAAAAGAAAAAATATGTTTTACTACCAAAGTACTAAGATGTGGCAATCGCAGTCCGCGCGTGGCTATTTTTACTACGCACGGCGAAAATCGACTGCAGCCACTAGCAAAATAGTATTAATAAAAAATACTTTGAAGTTCAAAGTATTTGTTATTGACAGATACGATTGTGGTTCTTATCTATATTAAGTTATGAATCGTTTTCCTATGCAAGTATTTCCATGTATAGTTTTCAGGGCTCTGTGCATATCGACGTATGGCAATACTTTCATACTTGTAAGTATTTTCTGCTCGTACCAGGGCGCCGTACTTCGAAGTGAAACCTGGTTTTAAAACCTGGTATCGTAAATACATCATCTTTAGCAGCCAGGCCGGAGCGACGAGCGATACGTCCTCCCTCTAGAAGGCCTTGCGGCGCGGCGGTCTGATTTGAGGCTGGTCGGACAGCGTGTTTTATAGTGGTTTTTAAAATATTTGTAGAAAACATGAAAACTAATTTTGTTGAAATATAAAAATGGCAATTTATTGATAAGATGTTCTTCTATTATAATATGCAATTGTTATAAAAAATTATGTACGATAAGTTGGTGAAATAAAATATGTTCTTGACGAGAGTTTCTGAATAATTTCGCATTGTTTAAATTTTTATTTTTCAGGAACTAAACATAAAAAGATTATTTTTCTCAGCAAAATCCCTCCATAAGAGTCTTATTAGTCGGATAATATTTTTATTTTCATCCTATATTTAGTGATTTCGGATATCTTAAGCTTCTAAATTGCCACTTAAAGCCTAAATAACGAAACTTGTGTTCAGTAATGCTTATAGTACTCACAAATTATCCATCAATCTATAATGTTTTCCACCAAAATCCCTAGGTGACAACCTTTTCTAAAATAAGTACTAATTATTTTTCCTTTAAATTGTTTATTGGTGGCTATTAACTCGTTTGAAAAGTCCTGTTTTTAGCCAAAAAGCGCGCAAAGGGTATAAACGCTCTTAATTATAATTAGAATGAGTATCTATTAACGTTATATTTGCTAGGTAAAGGAGAAATGTAATGAAATGATCAACACCATCAATGATATTAATTATGGTTAAGATAATTGGGGTTAAAGAAAGCTTATGTCACAAAGAGACTTACCATACTTCAGTAACTTGATAGTTTTTGCATGCACGTTGTTGATCACGGAAACTGAATTACATAAAATAATAAACTTACAAGATAAAAATAAGAGACCAGAATTTTATGAAAATGTCTATTTCTAACACTTTTATAGGTTTCCCCACATTTATTTGTTAGCGGTAGATGATAATTAATCAAAACACACATGATTTCGAAAAGTTCGAGTTGTGCCATGGGATTTGAACCCACGATCGCCGCGCTGTCTCACAAACCTCCAGTATTCAGCTCTCCAACAATACATTTATTAATTTCTAGCCCCAAAATTATAATGCTTTCCAGTTCAATTTGCACAAGTGTAGACAATCGGAAGAGTGTTACGCAAGCTATTGTTCGGTTTGTACGAACAAACTTCCCTCCACCCGAACTAAGACCTTGGCATGTATTTTGGGTAATTTTTTAATGGCAACAATTGTTTCGGTGGTATTACGTGTTGCGTTTGAAATTTTAGAGATTCAATACTGGTTTAAAACAATTGTCTATATTCGATAACTGTTTATGTTAATTATATTGCGTGAAATTGTTTCTAATTTACTTGAATGTTATATATTGAAATAAAATTTATTTTTACAAATATTATTTCTATGACCGTGAATGCTGTTAAGTTTAATATAAAAGACAGGTTGTTAAAAATTGTAAAACTTAAACCAAAACTGCGATGAAATTCGTAAAATATGATTTTATATAGTGTGATAGATTCTTTCGACTGAAGACTGTAATATAATGAAAATATTTTAATTTTTTTTTATCAAGCAATGAACAGCTGATGGGCTTACTAAATGCTTCCTTTTAAAGGTTAATTCAGCTACCTTAATTCATTATTTATAAATCAAAGTAATTAAGATACTTAAAGCTAAGATATTTCCATTAGGATTGAAATGTTAATAGGTAACCACTATGCAAGAAGTGACAACGAAAGATGAGTTGGATGATTAGATTACGAAGTCCAATAAAAAATAATGGCTTCAAAGAACATTGGTAAAATTATTGTTATGCAATTCTTAAGCGTCTATAAATTTAATTTATAAAAATATTAATAATTAATTTTCTCAGTAATTTTGGTGCCTAGTTTACGGCAAAACTAAGCCTGAATTACAAAAACACAGTATTCGTACAACTCTATTGATATTTGCTTTATTTTTATTGGAGAGGCGCTGTGGAGAGGCGTTATGTCATTCCAATGTTGCCATTTTTAAAATATAAGCTTGACTGGCTTTCTTTCATTATCTTTCTCAGATAATTAATATAAAAAAAATAGCACAGAGAACTAAGAACAGCAAAATAATCACTGATTAATGAATTAAGATCTCCGCGCTATGTGCCCTGCCCATTGCCACTTCAACTTGCTAATCCGGTGGACTATGTCGGTTATTTTAGTTCTCCTACGTATCTCCTCCTTTCTGATTCGATCTCGTAGGGAAACCCCGAGCATAGCCCTCTCCATAGCTCGTTGAGTGACTTTGAGCTTCAGCTTCCTAATAAGGCCCATAGTGAGAGGCCACGTCTTGGTGCCGTAAGTCATCACTGGCAACACACAACTATCGAAGACTTTCGATTTAAGGCACTGAGCTATTTTGGACGAGAAGACGTCGCGTAGTTTCCCGAACGCTGCCCAACCGAGTTGGATTCGACGATTGACCTCTCTCTCGAAGTTGGACCTGCCTAACCGGACCACTTGTCCTAAATAGACATATTCGTCAACAACTTCAAGAGTCGAGCCCCCAACACCGATGGGGGTGGGCACAACATGGACATTCGACATGATCTTCGTTTTGTCCATGTTCATTTTAAGACCCACCTGTTGGGAGACTCGATTGAGGTCTTCGAGAATAGTGCTAAGGTCTTCCAGCGATTCTGCCAAGACTACAATATCGTCGGCAAACTGAAGGTGAGTGATATACTCGCCGTTGATGTTGATGCCGAATCCTTTCCATTGCTTGAAGGCATTTTCCAGCGCGGCAGTGAACAGTTTCGGAGATATGACATCTCCCTGTCTCACGCCTCTCTGTAGTGGAATAGCCTTCGTACTCTGATCTTGTACTCGGACCGACATGGTGGCGTTGTTGTATATACACTTCAACACTTCGATGTACCGATAGTAGATATGGCACCGCTGGAGAGACTGTAGCACAGCCCAAGTCTCGATCGAATCAAAGGCTTTCTCATAGTCTACAAACGCTAAATAAAGCGGCAAGTTATATTCCTCGGTTTTTTGTATAACTTGCCGAAGCGTATGGATATGGTCTATGGTACTAAAGCCTTTTCGGAAACCGGCTTGTTCGGGAGGCTGGAAGTCATCAAACCTGTGTTCGAGACGATTTGTGATGACCCTCGAAAACAACTTATAGACATAGGCTCAGGAGCGAGATGGGCCTGTAATTCTTCAGCAAAGTGTTATTACCTTTTTTGAAGAACAGTACCACCACGCTCCTGCTCCATGCCTCTGGCGTTGAGCCCTAGAGGAGAACGGAATTGAAGAGCCTCTGAAGGACTTTCAGTACCGGCGTTCCGCCCGCTTTCAGAAGCTCTGAAGTTATTCCGTCCTCGCCCGGTGCCTTGTTGTTTTTATGTTGCTTCAGGGCCATCTCAATCTCACACAGGCTGATGTCCGGGATATCATCGCTAAAGTGTCGGATCAACTCGGCTCTCGGGTCTTCGGCCGAGCTAACAGCAGGTTTGGCAACCGAGGTATAAAGCTGTCCGTAGAACCTCTCGATCTCCCTTAATACCTCTGCCCTCGTCGATACCAAGCGGCCGTCTTCCGTCTTCAGCCTAGACAACTGGCTTTGCCCAATAGACAAGTCTCTTGCAAACACTTTGGAGCCTCCGTTCCGCTCAATTATCTCCTTAATGCTCACAGTATTGTGAGCACGGACATCGTGTCGCAAGGACTTCCAGATTTGTCTATTGAGCCGCCGATATGCTTCGGCGTCAACGGAAGACTGCAGCGCTAAAGATCGACTTTCGGCCATAAGGTCAAGAGTGTGGATCGAGAGTTTTTGTGGTCTATCTCTACGGCGAGGTCTAAAATACTTAGATCCCACCGTATGGACAGCTTCTACCAAACCGCTGTTTAGCTCGTCCACTGCAAGGTTTTCTCCTAGACAATCTAAGCGATTTGTCAGCTCGAGTTGAAAGCTCTCGGGGTTTTGGATATGGGCGCGAGTAGGTCGGAGCGTAGATTTCATCAAGCGACGCCTTTCTGATTAGACATTGATATTCAGTGTGCCCCTAACCATTCGGTGATCACTGCCGGTTTTCACCCTGTTGATCACAGAGACATCTCTAAATATCCGTCTATTCGTCGTCAAGATGAAATCTATCTCATAACAACATTGAAGTAGGTTTTGGAAGTATGTATGGTCCGACTTATGTCCTCATACATCTCCTCTACTTCTTCATCTGGGTGTGTCGAGGTCGGCGCGTATACCTGTATGACCTTCAACGAATATCTTTTGGATATTCTGAGTATAAGGTATACTACCCTGCTCGACACACTTTCGATGGATACGATGTTGTTGATGAGAGACCTGTGGACGAGAAATCCGACACCTCCTCGGGACTGTTGGTCGTCCCCCCGATAGAAGAGCAGGTTACCAGACTTCAGGGTTATCGTATCCTCCCCGATTCTTCGGAATTCCGATAACCCCAGAATATCCCAGTGTATCCTGCTCAATTCTTCTTCCAGTTCGACAATCTTCTCGTCTGTCCTCAATGTGCGAATGTTGTGTGTTACCAAGGCCAGTCGTCGTCGGGGGTGGTAGCCGGGGCCAACCCGGGGATTCTTAGCACCCCCTGCCCCACCGTAACCATGACTGCTACCATAGCCAGGAATAGTGGGGCTGCCGGGGACTGGGGGCCTGGTCTCAATATGTGTCGCCATTAAGGGGATCTGATGACCGATGGGGTCGGAAAGTTCTATATAGTTGTCGTTTCTTTACCGTTTACTTCATTGGACATTATATTACTATTACATTTGTAAAATAAATAAGTAATCGATGTTTAAATTCCGTGAAAAATATATTTTTTCATTTTTATTTGCCATACGCCAATATAAATGGAACAAAATAAAATTAACTACCTACAGAGTTTGACAAGATAAAGAAAATCTGTAAACCTTTAAAGTGGAATATCTTTGTTCCCAGGCTTGCTACAATAGTAAACCTTAAGAAATAATTGTTAAGAAATTCAAAATCTATATTTTAAAATATTTTTCATCTCAATACACTTTAAAAAAATTACAACAAAAAAATGTATGGAGGATTATCATTGTTCTTTGAGATGGAATTGGTTTACTTATTTATTTAATTTATTACACGCTTCATATTAGCTTCACTTGTATGATTGTTTGTATGTTTGTAACCGACTCCTTAAGACGCGGTTTTGACCCACTTTAAACGGACAGATTTCATTCAAATTTTGCACACCTGTCAAAGACCGATGACAATACAAGAAACGAAACTAAAAAGTAGAAAATAAATAATAGTTTAAAAAAAACTAAAATACACGCTTTATGTAGAAAACCTAACTAAAAATAGAAAATAAATTTTAATAATACTAAATTAAGGATAGTGTAAAAAATTAATAAGAAAAAAATATTTTTTATTGTAAAAAAGCGTGGGGTGCTTTTTAAGATATTATCAAAATGATAATCCTTCTACTTATATCTGTCGATAAAATAATTATATAGAAAGAAAGAAAGAAAGAAAACACATTTATTTGTCACTTATTACAACGCACACACTCATATAACACAAATTTACATACACCATACAGAAATTAAAAAAATAAAATAAAATAAAAAGTTTGTACGTCGCAAAAAAGTGACACGTAGGTGACCACTCAGCTTAATGTTGTACTGCGGAGCGAGCCACAGCACAACGCTGGTTTTCAGTGGTCACCTTGAGTGACATGCGAACGCTAGCCGACATATTAATATAATCTAAAAAAAAAAATTGTACGTATTATTAGCGCATAAATTTATAAAAAACAAAAAACAATGACTACAACAATAATAACAAAAAAAAATGGCATAAAATCTTCCTTAACTACACCTAAAGTAACCAACATATACAAACATAAAATAAAAAAGTTTATACAAATTAATAACAATAACAACAAATAATAAGCCTTTGCACAGTTCTCTGTCCCGCTTCGACACGCCAAGCACACCAGGTTAGTTGCGCGTGTGGTTGCGCGCCTCGCCGCCCGCGCCCGCGCGAGCCCTAGCATTGCACAATATACAGAAAATGCACTCTGCAGTCGCCCGACGACAGGGACGTGAGAGGACGTTCTTGATCAACTTTAATAAGCAAGTCTCGAAGCGTGCGGCTAGTGCGATGCGTCGCAAACATGGAATGTTGGTGGCATGGTTAAATCGTGTTGGGATGTAAAAAGTAACGTATACTTCCAAATGATTGTCTCAGGTAAGTACTACTTGCATAATATTGTTTATGGAACAATATAATATAATAGGTATACTGGTAAATATAATTCTAACACTTATTTTAAAGGCGAATCCAACGTGAAAAGGTAGACAACTAACCACGTAAAATAGCTAACTATCCGATTTGGAGGAACGCTGCCACCCGCCGCGAGGACACTATCACGCCTCACCGATGATTCATTAACTTTAGGTAAATATTGATACCTATCATTAATACCATATTTTGTGAACTTAGTTTTATTGGGGATTCTTTTGTTTGTATAATAAGTATTTTTTAATGTGTAATTTAAAAGTATTTTTTGTTTTTAGGAATCTCATTGGCGGCGGAAGATCGTTCCAGCATCGGGTATTCTATTGAACACATGCACCCCACGCTTTTTTTACAATAAAAAATATTTTTTTCTTATTAATTTTTTACACTATCCTTAATTCAGTATTATTAAAAATTATTTTCTATTTTTTAGTTGGGTTTTCTATATAAAGCGTGTTTTTTTAATTTTTTTAAACTATTATTTATTTATAAAATCATTATTGAACACCACATACAGTAATATGACAAAATAATAAGACAACACTTTTTAAATGAAGGTTGGCGGTCTTATCGCTTAGTACGACTTCTTTCAGCCAACCATTAGATGGATTGGGTTGAAAAGAAGCTATGATGAAAATGAAACCTATATTGATTTTTAGGTAAATTTTCATGATTATTTTTAAAACTTAAAAACACATTTGATCAATCATCATTATTATAATTTTGTTTTAATTCCTACGCCGCGCCGTATGTACTCTATTAGCACATATACATCCCTCTGTAGGCCACGATCGTTCTCTACAGTCTACAGTACTACTGAGAGTGGTTAAGCCAAATAGTCCACCACGCTGGTCTAGTGCGGGTTGGCGGACTTTGAAATGAAATGAAATGAAATGTATTTGAAATGAAATGAAATGTATTTATTGATCACGTAGGCAATTAAGGAGCTCTTATGACAAGTCAATACACATAGAACTTAATCTCTATTTACAATATATTTCCTATGCTTATTATTACTTATTTTAATTTCTTGCTTTTATCAATTTATTTATTAATTTTATTTATTTTTAAATTAATTTTATTTTTATTTATAATTTATGATTAGTTTTTTTAATTTATTTAGTTTTTATTCATATTTTATTTAAAGTATTAGTTTTTACTTTATAGTAATTTATTTGTCAAAGAAATACATTATTTACGTTAGTCAAATTAAATTATATTATTTGTGGACCATAAATATTACAACGGTGCGTAGCGGTTTATAGTTACCACCGGATCCAACGCGGCCCTTCCTGAGAAGACCCGGCGAAACAAACTCAGTGGGCTTACACTACCACTGGAACTACGCGACGCGACCCAGTCCTGAGTATATCCAGCGACTAAGACTCAGTGGGCTTGTTTTGGGTCCAACTTAAGACAACGACCATAAGTATTTCCGATACGTCCCGTATGTTTAGGCTTACTGCCGGATCCAACGCGGCCCTGACTGAGAAGACCCGGCGAACAAACTCAGCGGGCTTTACTTTACCACTGGATACTACGCGGCGCGACCCATTTCTGAGTAGATCCAGCGAGTCAAACTCAGTGGGCTTGGTTTTGGTCAATTTACTAAAATAAGTATTTGTGACTTGTCTTACAAGGATTTGCCATATTAATTATTATTTTTATATGATTTTTTCGATCGGTCGTCATATAATTTAATTGATTTATTTGATTGTATATAGCTTAATTTTTGAGTTCACAATTTTAGATATTTTTAATTATTTAAATTAGGTGGTGTAATAAGCGAATAGTTCAGGGCCCCAGGAGGTCGCAATGTGCAAGAGAACACCTAATCCCAGGCTTTTTTATCCTCAATATATTCCTTAATATTATAATAACCCCTAGTCATAAGTTTGTTTTTAATATGGACCCTAAATAGTTTGTCCGGTAGCTGCGTTATCCTATTGGGAAGTTTATTATAAAATTTAATACAACTACCCAAGAAAGATTTTTTTGACTTTTCTAGTCTAAACGAGGGTATTGCTAGTTTATTTTTATATTTACATAACAATTCAAGGTGTTGTTTGGTTTTGCTACTGTTCATGAGCGGTCGCATCGCTTACCATCAGGCGAACGGCATGCTCGTCACGCCATTCATTGCAATAAAAAAAAAAAAACATATAACTCTCACAAATCCCTATGGCATTCAGGTTTCGTCACAATGTTTTCCTTCACCGTTATATACTTTCAATAAATAAATAAATAAATAACATCCAACAGTCACATACATAGTTCTGACCCTACACTATGATCGAGTCTTGTCTCGTGGTCTCACAAACACCCAGACCTGAAAGAAATATTTGTAGACCAACCTTTCTCCCGGTGCGCGGATCGAAACCCGGCCTCTCGTTTTACAGATGGCATCTAACCAACTGCGCCACGGAGGCTGCCAAAATACACACATAACCCTGAAATGTCTGCCTTGGGATACGAACCCAAGACTACCGTAAATGTTGGCAGTCACGTCTAGCCATTACCAATAGGCTATGATTTCGAATATCAACAATATTCCAATTGCTATGCTATATAATACATAATACCTCCGTTACAAGTGTTAACGCGTTCATAGTTGGAACCGTGACCTTATCTCGCATTCCTTACTCCTCATGACTCAGTAGTTTTTGTGTCGATTAATTGCTTTTGGGTGCGAGGTCGCAGCTTCCAATCCGGGTGATGGTATCACGATTTTTTTGGTGTTGTGTTAAAATGTCGGGGTTTCTGTTATGGGTTTTTATTATTCATTCGATAAAACATTAATAATTGTATTATTATATAGGATGTATCTAGGCTGCAAACCGAAAACGATGCCAGGTAATAGTTTTAGTGACTTCAGACACAAAAAAATGAAACATTTACTCGTATATCGGTGCAGGAATCGAACCCTCGGCCTTTCATTTCACCGCCGGTGTCTTACCAACTGCGCCATGGAAGTTGTCATTTGATTTAATCTGGGATGCACTAGGTAATTATCGGTGAATATGCATACATTGGTTCCTGCATGTAATATAATAAATGTTGTTAGTATTACTGACATGTTGAATACACATAATTGATTTATTTGCTTCTGTCTTGTTATTATTGTCGTCCATTTACACTACTCTGTAGCTAGCTAAGGCCTCGAACATGATAATCTCTGACGGCCTCTGTAGTTGATTATTTTGTCAGTTTTGTTAAGAAGGGAAAGTTTACTGGTGGTAGGTCTCTCATATTTGAGAGGCTGCCTGGGTGGGTACCACCGCAATGTCTGTTTCTCCCGTCAAACAGCAGTTTGAATGCACTGTTGTGTTTCGGATTGAAGGATATTGTAGCCAGAGTAACTACTGGACATATTGAGACTTAACATCTTATGTCTCAGGATGGCGAGCGCAGTGGAATGCCAAGCATTGCTTTGTAATTCAAGGTGTTGTTTGGTTTTCCTACTGTTCATGAGTTGTCGTATCGCTTACCATCAGGCGAACGGCATGCTCGTCTCGCCATTCAAAGCAATAAAAAAAACACCTCCAACATCTAATAATTGAACTGAAAAAAAAGGTTCGCAAATTATTTTTTATGCCACACCGTCAAACTGTGGAATTGTTTGCTGTCACGCGTGTTCTCTCCTTCCTATGATCCCGGGTCGTTCCACCGTTGTGTGAAGAAGTATCTCAGCAGGCCGGCATAATTGTATCGAATGTCTTGGGGCTATCGTCTGATGCCATTTGATACTCTGCTTGGACGGCATTTGCGCTTATCATCAGGCGCAGTGTTGTCATTATGCCGGGCCAGTGTAAAAAAAACTTTGTGATTGATATCAGTTACGGGTTAAAGACAAGTTAGACTTTCCCGGAGACTCGGCGAGCTTCAATGCTCGGTGTCATTACAATGTTCTATTGATCCCGGCTTATAGGGGTAACAGTATTGGGTGTGAGTGTGGGACAGTCTCCAGAAAATCACTAGGTTAGCGGGATGGGCTTTATGGCCTAACCATTCTCAATCATACTCTTGATTGTATAGAAGGCCCGTGCCCTGCAGTGGAACGTATATGGGCAGATACACATAGTTTTGAACTGGCCTCTTGAAGACTGAAAATTGTTTTAAATACATGAATCTACCACACAGTAGACCTCAAATTCCTTTAAATTTCTGTTGATTTCTAAGATAGCCATTTTAGGGATGAGCAATTAAATTGTTTGCCAATCTTACTCCATTACTAGAACCATCAACATTACTTCAAATTAGATGTAAAAAGAGGTAATATAAATTCCCATTTGTTCTAGAAAGGCATACAATATAATGCGCCTTATAGAGTTAGACCACACAGCAAATCAGGACAGTTTTGTAATTGGATTAGTTATTCTACATTGCATACTAGTTTAACTTAATCTAAATAGTTAGGGTCTTCTTCAGATTTCTAAATAGTACAACGTACACATAAGTTAATGTGGTGTGGCCAAAGTCATTTTTTTAGTGCGGCGAATGGCTTCACGAGTGTGCCGTCCGCCTGATGGTAAGCGATAAGACCGCTCATGAACAGTAGCAAAACCAAACAACACCATGAATTACAAAGCACTATCTGGAATTCCATTGCGCTCTCCATCCTGAGACATAAGATATTTAATATCAATATGTTCAGTAGTTACTCTGGCTACAAACTGAAATACAACAGTGCATTTACACTGCTGTTTGACGGGAGAAATAGACCTTGCAGTGGTACCTACCCAGACGGCCTCTCACATATGAGAGGGGGTTCAATCCCCACACCTAGACATATTATTTTTGTGAGGCCCAGAGTAATATTTGTTTCGGGTCTGGGTGTTTGTGAGACCGAGAAGTCTCTCGTTCTCGATTCTGATGCCCATGACACAAGACTCAATTGATCTTAGTGTGGGGTCAAAACTACAAATGTATGTGACTGTTGGGTGTATTTATTTATTTTTATTTTTATAAATCCAATATAAAGTTTAAGTTCTCTAATCGCTTAATGCAGCAGCAAGATTGATAGTTTACGTTAGCATTCTAGAATCTAGACTGTGGTACCACCCCTGCTAAGTCCGTCCATTGGTATTATTACATAAATGGGATTTAAGATCCACCAAAACATGATTTTATAAATGCTGTACAAACTTTAGGTTTGACACATAAACCTATTATAGTTATTGTCAATATTTACGTAAATATAAATTACTACGACATTTTTGTAATAGCTTTGGCGTAACTTTAAAAAGTAACCTTTTACCATGCCATATTAGACAGCGACATTATGTAAGAATACTTTGGAAACGAAGAAAATGTCAAAATAAAATACTTTATTAAAACAAAAATTTCTACTAATTTCCATGGCGCGTCACAAACGAGCAACTTACTTTTTACACACATTTAATACAATCAACCTGAAAAGAAAATATATTTGAAGCTATTGCTTCAATTTATATACAATATTACCCCGACTTATGCTAGCCTGTTTTAGGCGAATTCGGAGTTACGCGGTTTTTCTCGCGCATTGGTTTTCCGCTCTGCCCTGCCAGTGTTCGGTTTACTACAAATTCGAACATATTCCACGTGGATTTGTTTAAGTACGCAGTACATAATGTCGATGTGTCTATATAATGTCGCCCAAAAGACCAAATAAGTCATTGGAATATAAAAAGAAATGAAAACTCTTTCTTTGGAGTTACAAAGTTTAACCACGAGTTACGTGAAATCGACTTACACGGATATTCTGGGGTATTACTGTATTCCCGAGCATAATATTTAATATTTATAAAAACCAGTTAATGTTTTATGGTTTTACGATTATTATACTGGGTATATCAAGACTGCTACCGAAAACGAAGCCGGGTGGTAGTTTTAGTGAGTACAAATACAATGCAACTAAAATTTTCGCAAAAAAAAAACGCGACAATTTATTTTTATGATTTTTTAAATATCGTTATTTTTGTGTGGTAATTCCATAGTTTTTGCTAAAATAATAATTTAAATTATTTTATACCTTAGAGTCCTTATAAATAAAAGGGTATACACTATTATTTGAGGAAAAAATGAATTTACCATTCAAATACGACCATAGGAAAAAAATAAAAAAAAACAAAATCGTCGGCTTTTATTTCAAAATTTGCTGTTGCATTGTGTCTGTGTAATGCAACAGCAACTAAAACTACCACCCGGCTTTGTTTTCGGTAGCAGTCTTGATATACCCGGTATAAAGCATGTATCACAAATCCAAAAGAAAATTGCTATCACCACATAATTACTACACAGAAAATACAGTTTAAGAAATTCGCAGGCAATTTGAATTGAATGAAGAGTTCAAAGAGCTTCATTTACATTTATATACAAGTATGTAACATAGTTTTACTTAACATTATCTCAAGAGGGGGTAGACAGATAACAAACCCGTTTGACACCCGTCAGACGATAAATAATGTATGTTTACCATAGAAACTAGGAATGCGTTTGTAATGATTTGCATATCGTCACGCTTTTCCTTGATGGAGTAGGTACAACGTCAACTGACGCCCATCATTAAACTACAGTCGTTCGTTTCGAATAATGTTCTATTTATTTATTTATTTTATTTATTTATTTATTTATTCTTAACTGCACATAAAGAGGACAACATTAACATACCGGGTATCTCAAGACTGCTACCGAAAACGAAGCCGGGTGGTAGTTTTAGTGACCACAAACACAATGCAACCAAAAATTTCGAAAAGAAACGCGACAATGATTTTTTATGATTTTTTAAATATCCTCATTTTTGGGTGGTAAATCCATAGTTTTGCCTAAAATAATAATTTAAACACTTTTATACCTTAGATTATTTATAAATAAAAGGGTATACACCATTATTTTAGGAAAAAAATGTATTTATCACCCAAATATGGTCATAAGAAAAAAATTACAAAAAAAAAATTGTCGCTATTTTTTGCAACTTTTTCTGTTGCATTGTGTCTGAAGTCGCTTAAACTACCACCCGGCTTCGTTTTCGGTAGCAGTCTTGATATACCCTGTATAACATACAATAAAAAAGTACAGAAGGCGGTCTTATCGCTCTAGGCGATTTCTTACAGACAACCTTTGGATGGATACGAGATAAGGAAAAGAAGAGAGGGGCAGTCTAGGAAATAAAGGAAACAAGCTCCAGTAAAATAAGAATTATAGATATATATATATATATATATACATACATACATACACATATACAACTATGATTGACTTGTACATATATTCAAAGCACTTCGTAAGACAGCGAATGTTGATACTATAAAAATGGTTTACTATGCTCTGTGCCAATCGATTATTGGATATTGTATTTGCGTTTGGGGCGGTGCGCCTAAAACGAGACTTATTAGGTTAGAACGCGCACAAAGGGCCATACTAAAAACTATGACTCATAAACCATACAGGTATCCTACAACGCAACTATATCAAGACTGCGGGGTCTTAACGGTCCGAAAACTCTATGTTCTACAGTCGTTTCTGAGAACCCACAAAAATATGCCTCCAAGAAACCCAAATAAGCGTCGCAATCTTCCACTAGTTGCACAACACAAAACTACATTTTCCAGATATCAATTCTATACACTTAACACCCATATATATAATAAAATTTGTAAAATCCAAAGGCAAAATAAAAATATCTTGAATTTGAACATACACACTGCCAAACGTCATGTTATAGAGTGGCTACAAAAGAATGACTATTGCAGTATAGAAAACCTTCTCAAATATGATGAGTAATTATTTCTCCAAATTTACTATATGGAACACATGCAAATCTTCACATACTACACGCACTCACACTCATACACACACACACACACACACACACACACACACACACACACACACACACACACACACACACACACACACACACACACACACACACACACACACACACACACACACACACACACACACACACACACACACACACACACACACACACACACACACACACACACACACACACACACACAAACACATACACACACACTCACTTTCGGCGCACCTGCGTCCCCTACACATTACTGTATACTAACATTCTGCACTAAGATAGCTTTTTGCTCCGTTTTTATTTTTATATTTATATTCTACTTTTATAAATTGCCTCTCTTTTCCCTACACGGTACATTCAATACAGTCCATAAATTGTTGTAGTTATAATATAAAGTCTTGAGCTAACACTGTCACTTAAGATACAGGCAAGTCCTAGTTTAAGAGACAGGGTTAATATTCCTTTGATGATGTGCAACAATTAACATTACCTGTAAACTTATTTACTGACTGTAAACAATGTATGTACATTCTTTTTTGGAAATAAATTATTAAATTAAAATTATAAATTATGATTATGCATAAACACTTATAAATACTATAAATTGCCTGTAGGTTTATTTTCTATATGTAGAAACTATACTTCTCGGTCTGTAGGTTTAGTGAGAGAGATAGTAGTCTTTCACCATTTTTTTAAACGATCCCAGTGTTTGAGCCTGCCTTACTATAGTGGGTAACTCGTTCCACAGTCGTACAGCTTGGACTGCAAACGACTTATCTGTGAAATTTGTAGTGTGCAACGGCATTCTCAGTTTCAGATTCTCCGATGACCTCAAGGACTTAGAATGAGATTTATGAAGAAATAGAAAACGTTCTTTGAGATATGAAGGGGTGAGAGGATTAAATAAGATATTGTACAGAAGAGATAGAATATGAGCATTCCGACGAAGTCGTATGGGCAACCACTTGAGCTTAGCTCGAAACGCAGAAACGTGATCATATTTGCGTAGACCAAATATAATCTAATACAGAAATTTTGAATACGCTCAAGTTTATTAAGTTGGTCCTCGGTGAGATCGAGATAGCTGACATCGGCATAATCAAGCAGATACTCGCAGCGAGAATCGTATGCCATTATCGCATGACATAACCGCTATAATATTATCGGGTTTAACAAAAGGTTACACAATGTACCTTACGGTAATCACAATGTTAAATGATGACCAATGACTTTTAAATGATGATATAAAAGCTTAAAAGTGACTGCCGCATTCTAAAACATATTATAATGTCTATTAAATAAAAAATAATAATTGAATTAACCATAAACGTTTCTCAGTGCGACCGCAAGACAATCTAATTTGAACAATGTCAATTAACATTTTCATCTGGTATTAAAGCTCCGATTTAAAAAATTGCCGAAAAAAACAACATGAGTTAAAAAAATATATTGTTGAGTAAAAATCCATCCAGGGTTATTACTTATTTTCATGAGGCATTATATTTGTACACAATTAAATAAATTAAAGGTGTTACAAACTAAATAAGACGTTTCATCTTAACACACATGTTTTTAAAGAGTAATTGATGTGTATTCGTTAATAAGACCTTAAGATCAAAATTACATCGGAATTTTAATATGTAATAATAATTGAATGGGTTTCAATAGTGACCTTAGATAAGGTTCAGTAGTTGAACTGAGAGGTTACAAGTTCAATTTCAGAATGGCATATTTTTTTAATAAATGTTATCATTGTACCAATTAAATATAAACACGATCTGTCGAGATAGTGGTCGCGAGTTTGAATTTTAGGGTATATCTCTGACTTTTCAGAGTCATGTGTGTATAGATAGTCAATCACCACGCACTAAAAGGGTGAAGGAAAACGTCGTGAGGAAACCTGCATACCATAGCGATTTATAAGAATTTCTATGGCATGTAAGTCCGCCAACCCGCACTAGGCCAGCGTGGTGGACTATATGGCCTAACCACTGTCAATCGTAATCTCGAATTTAGAGGAGGCCCATGCCCTGTAGTGGGACGTATATGGGCTGATACAGATATAAATAAAACTATCTTTACTTTGTTCTGGAGTTATCATCAGGCGCAAAAATAAATTATCCAGTATAGTTTTACATAATAAAACTAACTAAGTAATTGTATTGAATTGTACAACACGTAAAGTAATTAATGCCCATAATTATATTTATCGTGGCATTCGTTCGATTTATTCGTTGGCTGAAGAAATGTACATTTCTGCATTAATTTTGTTTCGCCTTAGCATCATTACATGCTTAATTAAATAAATAAATACACCCAACAGTCACATACATAGTCCTGACCCCACACTAAGATCGAGTCTTGTGTCGTGTATCAGGAACTACGAGAGACTTTTCGGTCTCACAAACACCCAGACCCGAAAGAAATATCTGTGGATCACAGAAATATTTGTCTCGATAGGGGTTCGAACCGAAATACTTAATTGATATTAATGAGAGGTAAGGACTATGTATGTGACTGTTGAATGTATTTATTTTTAGCTAGAGGACTTCCTTATGTCTCAGGATGGAGAGCGCAGTAGAATACCAAGCATTGCTTTGTAATTTTGGGTATTGTTTGGTTTTGCTGCTGTTCATGAGCGATCGTATCGCTTACAATCAGGCACACGGCATGCTTGACTCGCCATTAAATGCAATAAAAATGCAGGTATTTTAACCTTAAGTAAATTAAATTTTAAGTTTTTTCATCACCAATAAAGCAAATAATTAATTATGACCTTATACAAGTTCTGTCAAAGGGCCCTGGCATCAAACTCACGACCATCAGTTAGGTATGATCATCATACCTAACATAGTTGCCAAATTGTCATTACCAAAAAAAGCGTAAACAAATTAAGAATACCATCGGAAGCAATTAGCAATAATTGCTCACATTTAGGTACGAAGAATCGAACCTTGAACCACGTTACGCTATTATTCTCTTACTATGTAATTTTGAGGCTGGCTTATAGGTCAGGGACTAGAATTATTTGGAAGGCGGACGTCGGAATATCGCTCGTATGAGAACACGCGAACTTTATACTGTAATAAGTTTTTTTTTGCCAGCATGGTAGTAACATTTCATCAAAAATCAAACAATATACATATTTGAAACAACAGGCTTTGGGTGTTGATCACGGATTCAATAACAAAATATATAAGAAGACAGTTCGTATTGCTGAGGGAGTTTCTTGCGCCGTTTCTTTTTCACAAAGTTGCAACATCTGGTGAAAGGCTATTTGATTAAAGAATATTTCGATTTTGATTTTGAATGGAGTCAAATGTCCACCGGTATTGTTCTCCGGTCTTTCTCTCTCTCTCTTCATTTATAGGAGTTCCACTGCTGAAGGCCTCCCCCAAGGATCTACACACTGACCTGTGTGTGTGTGTGTGTGTGTGTGGAAGTATGTAGGTGTTTGTGTGACTGAAAAACCTGTTCTAGTTTCTGAAATTACATTATTATAATCTTTCTGTGGGTTTAGTATGTATCAATATTATCCAAATCTTTCGATATCAAGTATGATTAGGTAACCTAAGTTTCATCAGTGACCTAGGCATTAAGTGCTCTTTAAAAATGGTGCTACATTATCTGGTCGTTAAACTTGTAAGTATTTTTAATAATATGCATAAATCATACTCTGCTTAACATTTTGGTATTTTGAATATTATTTAGTGTTACATGATGTTTTTATATTTGAAAAGTGAGGACCTTTAATTTAGATACGGATTTAAAATTTATGATCGATTACTATCTTCATTTTTATCGTGAAAAAATAATCAGCTGTTCCATGCATATTGCACATTGAAACGATTATTTTTGTAAGGAACAGCTGATTTTTTTTCTATGTTTTCCTAATAATTAATGTTGTTCTATAATGGACGTTGTTGGGATGGTACAGTGAGCAACATAAGTCGCTGAACACTTCACATTTTTTGATAACCTTTTTGTGAATTAAAATTTGTACGTACTACTCTATAGTCGTAAAATATTTATAACCAAGTAAAGCCGAGAAGTGCCATACGATATTGAAAATAATTATTATTTTGGATGATAAAACAATTCCAAATCTCATGACTGTGAAGCGACTTATGTTGCTGACTGTACAAATACTGACACAATTACCTAAGACCGAAAAGTATTGAAAGACTGCCTCGGTGGCGTTATATTACGATACGGTTACAAAGCTTAGATCTCAGGTTTGAATCCAGGGTCGGACAGAGTGATATTGGATTTTTCTATTATCAGCCTGGAGTTAGAAATTTGTGCCCGATAAGGCGATAGGCTCACCCCTGTCACATCGTGGGACGGAACATACAAGGTGAAATGTGGGTGTCCTGGCACCTCTGCCTATCCCTTCTGGGAAAAAGGCGTAATTTTATGTATGTATGTAAGAAATGAAATGTATCTATTGGTCATATAGGCAATTAAGAAGCTCTTATGACAAGTCAGTACACTTGGCACTTAATCTCTGTATACAAAATATTTTCTATACAGTATTATTTATATTAATTTCTTACTTTACTTTATTTATTTTGTTATAAATTAATTCTATTTTTTATTCATAATTAATTTTATTTCTTTATTTAGTTTTATTCGTTTTTATTTAAAGTATGTTTGTATGTATGTATTTATGTATGCATGAAAAGTATCATAAACGCATGATGGCGCCGCGAGCAAAATCTATTTACGAGTATCAACAAAAGTCCACGACGAAACTCCAAAAGGCCATATTTGATGTAACAATACCCTAAATTGATGCATGTAACTGACGAGTCGTGATGTGTAGAACCTCGCTCATATTCCAACACTTATCTGAAATTAAATCGGTGTTATTTGCATTTGTGGGTGTAGATTATTTATGACCAATTAAAGTGTGGTTTTATGTTCCAAACTGTGTTGGAAGGTTAATATGACGATTAAAAATTAGAGTATGAGAATTTGAATCCCGTGCAGAAATAAATATTGGTGGAAGGTCTCTCATTGTGAGACACTGCCTGGGAAGGTACCACCGCACTGTCTATTTATTCGCGAAACAGCAGCGTAAATGCAATCATGTGTTCCGGATGGAAGGACATTGTAGCTAGAGTAACAACTGGACATATGGAGACTAAACATTTTATGTCTCAGGATGGCGTACGCAGTGGAATGCCATGGCTGTGTAATTCGAGGTGTTGTTTGTTTTTGCTACTGTTCATGAGCGGTCGTATCACTTTCAATCAGGCGAACGGCATGCTCGTCTCGCCATTCATTGCAATAAATAAAACGTTTCCAGCGTTCCTTTTTAACACTCACGTGCAAGCTCTGGAATGAACTCTCTACTTCAGTGTTTCCCAAGCTTTTTGGAGACTGTCCCGCCCTCACACCCACCACTGCAACTCCTGTAAGCCAGGATCAACAGTGGCACGCAATGTAATGACACCGAGCATTGAAGCTCGGCGAGTCTCCGGGAATGTCTAACTTGTCTTTAACCCGCAACGAAATCAATCAGAAAGTTAAATTAATAGGAGGAGTTGGAAATAAATTATTGTCCACTTCCCTCCGTGCAAAGCGGGTGACAAAACGATGAAATAAAGAGGTAAATAACCTCGCAAAAAAGACTTTTACAGCCGGAGAAGCCAGCTGTAAAGCACCACGGATCAAATCCTTATTACATTTAAATGGGACCTAATATGTGAGCTGTTACACTTGATTCCAGTAATAGGTATGGCAAAAACGCCGGAAAGCACGGAAATTCGTCCTAGTCTCTACAAGGTCCGTGTAGTATACAACTCCAGATGATATTTGCATACTATCCAGCATGGTTTTACGCTCATTCTGCCAAAGACTACACTCCCAAAGTATATGATGCGCGGATTGTTCATATTCGCAATTTGCTGTTGAACATGGGCACGCAGGCGATTCCACAAGCTTAAAAGAGTATAGTTTAGACTTAAAGTTACCATGGCCCGTGAGGAACTGTGATACGCAATAATCGACATCTAGCCATGTCTTCGTCAAACGATCACGCACGCAAGGAAAATATTGGTATAAATGCCGTCCCTTCAAAGATACCTCCCATCTATTTTGCCATTCATCTAATAGTTCGCTATATACCATAGGAAGCGGTTTAAATAATCTGTCGACTTTTAAGAGTTCACGTGCAGTTAAAAATCTTTGATCCATATTCTCCTTAGTAGAGTAATACATGGCGGCGCGACGTTGCACCTCCAGATCGACTGGAAGTACACCCGCCAGGACAGGCAAAGCTTCGGTACTAACAGTTCTATATGCCTTGCACAAGAATATCAACGCCAAACGTTGGCTCTGGAGCAGTTTTCTTCGCACAGCACCGATAGTAGCCCTATCAGCCCATACGGGAGATCCATAACAAATACATCCTAAGTAAGTTGCTCCATAGATGATTTTTAGTGTATTGAAAGATAGCCCCCACGTTGATTTCGATATTCTTGTCAAAGCAAAAAAGTTCCTTTTCGACTTTTCCCCGACGTTCTTAATATGTTCCAGAAAGGAAAAATTCCTTTCCAAAATTAAACCGAGATAACAAACCGATTCTTTTTTCTTTACAGTGATACTATTAAATTTAATTCGCGGCGGTGATTTTAAAGTTCCTTTTAGAAGTAATTGGAACGTTTTATGTGGTGCAAACTGTAAGCGATTTCGATGTCCCCAATCACATATTAATTTTAAACACGCGTCTGCCATATTTTCTAATCCCGACCTACTGTTAGACTCTATAAGCAAGAGGCCATCGTCCGCATATCCGGTCAAAGAACACCCCGACGGTAAGGGGATTGTAAGAAAATCGTCGAAGCCTAAATTCCCAAATAAGGACCTAAGACCGAGCCTTGTGGACAACCCATCGTCAGTGGTTTCGACACGGCATAGTGTCCAAGTTTAAGTTTTGTTGTTCCATGCGAGAAATACGAGTAAATAAGTGAATATATATTTTTAAAGCACCCTCGTAATTTCAACTTAAGAAGCAGCATTGGCCACCAAGCGTTGTCGAAAGCACCGGAGATGTCCAGAAAAATACCGAGTACATATTTACACACCGATGTACTTACCGCTCTTCTAACCGAAATTGCCGCGTCGATAGTTGACTTACCCGTAGTAAAACCGAACTGATTTTCGTGAAATTTTGGTCCGCCCGGTAGCAATCGAGGGACGATAAGACGTTCTAAAAGTTTACCTAGCGACGGCAAGAGTGTAATAGGTCTATACGACTTAGGATCATGTGGAGGTTTATCGCCACTCTTGGGTATTATCCGAATGAAACCGGTACGCCATACTCGCGGAAATACCCCTTCAGCAATGCATCTGTTATAAACAGTAAGTAACGCATCGCCTGCCGATTTACACGCCTCTTTAATCATTTTGTTCGATATTTTATCGTCACCGGAAGCCTTGTTTAGGGGCAAAGATCGTACGATTTCACTAAATTCATCAAACGACGACAGGTTTGAATCCGAAGAGTTCGGCAGTTCCCCGGCCCACATCCTAATCTGCTTGTGGTATTCTGTGTCATTTTCAACATTATCATCCGGAATTAACGATTGTAACAGAGCGTCCGTTGTCTCCTCAATACCAGTGGTGTAGTTGTTGTCAATTTTTAAATTCCCAATATATGCCAAATTGATTGACCTATTCGCTTTGAATTCATGGTATAAAGGAGACCACGGACCCTCACTATCTAACCGAGCCACAACTTTTCGTAATAAATTACCCTTAGATTTTTGGACGGCCGCTTTATAATGCGATCTGGCAACTCTCAGTTTATTTAAAGCAGATGTAATTGCTTCCCCTGTGACAGAACGTCTCCTAAGCCCATTAAAACGCCTACGCGCTCTGCGAAAAGTCCGACGTAGTTGGACTAGTAAATCATTCCACCAATCACACCTCCGAGCGTTAGTGATGGAACCTCGACCGATGGTAACGTCTGCGCAATATGTAAACGTGTCCGACATAATCTCCGCACAGGTTTCAGCTGACAGATCATTGCGAGTGAAGTCCCCAGCATGCCGAGCAAATAGCGAGCTAAATAAATCCCAGTCTGCGCCTCGGGATTTATATTTAAAATTAAAATTATTATGTACCGGACCCTGCGTCAATCTAGGCAAGAACTCGTACACAATCAGGCGATGGTCACTACACGACGCGTCCGGTAGGACGCGCCACCTATCAATACGGACGTCTCCACTAGAAAGTGTGACGTCAATAGAAGATTCGCCCATAGGGCTACTGTATGTAGGTGGTGCATCGGGGGTGTTGTGTATTTCGAGATTCATCTCTGCAATGAAATCTTCTACAGCGCAACGTCGCTCGGTATCAGTGGAGCGATATTTGCCATACCAAAGGACAGATGACGCATTAACGTCAGCACCTATAATAATTTTATGTCCAGCGAGGGACCGCAAGACATAGCGGAGGTGACACAGGTGAGGACCCACAGGATCTGAGTATTGAAAATAACAGCTCACAACATAAACCTTACAAATCGGACTAGACACCTCAGCGACAGCACAGTGTGACGTCATAAGATTACGCACAGAGGTTACGGTAAGATTTGAACCCGACACAAAAATACCTGCTCGTGAGTTGCTATCAAGTTGTACGACCTTACTAGATATACGCGCATGTTGATATTGCTCCTGTACTAGTACGATATTTAACTTATACTCGCGAATTAACGTATCTAATTCCGACGTTGCTACCCTATCATTATGGAGGTTTAACTGTCCGATGGTAAAGTTATTCATATTGTGTTAGTACTGGGTCGAGAGAAATAGTTGTTGGAGTTTGTAGTTGTACGTTGGACACTCCTGAGACCCACAGCGATGATCGTGGGGTTTTTTAAAGCGCTTGCAAGGTGCGCATACTGGCTTAAAATCTGTGTCTGAACTGTGCGGACACGCCTTAGTCTCGTGTGCTTCAGCACAGACGGCACACGTAGGTGTTTTTACTGTACAGAACTTTTGCACATGCCCATAGTATTGACAATTCATACAACGCACTATTTCTAAGTCGTCAATGAATCGACAGGTGGCCCAGTCAATAAATAATTTCTCTTTTGTGTCCGCCAGATGTTTCCTTATCTCTGAATCTAACTCAATGCCAATCCATTTACGACCGTTATCTAAATTACGTCTACGAACTATTTTAATGGATTTAATGAAATCATCCTCCTTTATTGGCAATTCGTCCTTGATATTTTGACGATACAGTGCGGTAATAAAAGCGCGGTCTTCCATAGAGGATGGCACATCCTTAACGAGGATACGGGGGCGGCGCCCCTTGGGTTTTTCGAGACGTAATCCCGCCGATTTAATTGCCTCGACAGATTCGAGTTTTTTAATTTGTTTCTCATTCGCAACACGAAGCACGACGCGACCCTTCGTGGTTTTTTTTCACGCCTACAATTTGGAATCCGTCATCACTTGGCTTTATTGCCTTAAAAAGCGCCTGTTTAGTTGCGGACGATGACGCCAAATCAGCTGATCGCTCGTCCGTCGGACATGCAACAATACACGGACGTGGCGCGCGCGACTCCACTAGCGGTGCAGGTTTCGGTAAACGGAGTTTAAGTCGATCGGAAAAAAGTGAATTATTATTCTCGACAATATCATGACGTTTGTATTGGTCTAATTCGCGTTGCATATTGGCCAACTTGGTTTCATTGCAAGATGATTTTAATGCTAGTAACGAAACTATGGATGTAACACGTTGCGTTATATCTAACACTGCCGACCTATTCGCCACATTCATACGCGAGCCCTGATCATTAACAAGCTCATTAATTTTCGACAAATAATTGGAAACATCTGACACCAAATCACAATAGTCCGCGCGGCTCGCGTCGCTGCCGTTATCTAAAGATGAAGTCTCGGTCGATTCCGATAATTGCAAACGTTTGGAACATACGGGGGAAACATAAGTTGGTGAAGTCGTGTCACTAAAAAGTCGTTTAGCCGAATTAGGTGACCTAGGTGTTAGCTTACTTTGACCGAAAGGATTGGGCCCACGGTCGGGCGGAACTTTATTTTGAGCTGACATTATTTTGCCGAAATGAAATTAAGATTTTATTATTTTTAATCTTATAAAATGACACAAACAATATAAAATATTACTTTGAAAAGAAACAACAGCTGATTGTATGCCGGCCGAGCGATATTTTTTTTTACGATACCCACACTAAAAAGAATAAAAAGTACTTACCGAGGATTAATTGCTTAATTTCACTAAATTACGCAATAAAACATTTAAAAACTTACAGACCGTTGCTCACAATACTACACCATACAACAATAAGCAACCCACGAGCGAATAAATGCACTCCAAACACACAAAATACAATTTAAAATGAGGAGAACGTAAACACGTCACATCACCGTGCCCCCGCCAGAGGGGAAGAGAGCTTCCCAAGCTTTATGACCTGTTGTTCTTCAAACGAGGCTTAAAGAGAGTCCTATTCTTACCGTAAGCAACAACCTTGCAGTGCTGGCATTACGAACGTCCATGAGCGGCGGTAACCACTTACCTTCAGGCAAACCGCATACACGTTTGCCTGGTTAGGCTTATAAAAAAAAATCTGCATCTTCAGTATCAGTTAAAGTAATGCCTTTTCCTCCGTGCGATGAACCAATTACTCCGAGGTCTTAAGCAATACCATCTATTATAAATAAATTATCTTCAAGCAATCACCTGTTAATTTGTGTGAAACATATGGGTCCGTTTGACGGCGCATCAATCACTTTAATAACACAAAAATTGCCCTAAAATTTAATTTGTAACTGGTTAATCCATTTGGGAATTGGTTTGTTTGTGTATTTAAGATTGCTGGAAGCCCAATAAGCCTTTCCTCTTCCCCTCCTTTTTCCTTACCCTTCATAATTTTCTGGGATGCATTGTGGATGTTCATGGATGGCAATGATCAATTACCATTGACGTAATTGCTCGTTGGATGATTTTGGTAGAATTCGATAATCAGTCGGGTACCTAACTGATCTGAATGAGATAATAAATTTTCTGCGTTTTGTAGTGCTTGGAAGATGGGAATATGATTGATTTTTGGTTCTTTAATCATCTGTATTTTTTTGAACGCTTTAATAGTTTCTTGCATGCTTTTATCTTACCTATCTCAGTTTTTAAAATGACTATATTACAGATGTAGCTTAGAATTATGTAATCGGTTGTTTTTCTGACGCCAACCATCGGGCTATGCTTTAATTTTAAATTCAAAAATCTACAGTGTTGTTTCTACTATTAAACCAAGTACAACAAAATCTGATAAGACTGAATTGAATTATAAAATAAAACAAAAACTTTACATAAAGCCACATAGTCTCGCGCCAAACAGCAGTTTAAATGCAATGTTGTGTTTTGGTTAGACGCACATTGTAGCCAGAATGACTTCTGGACATATAGAGACTTAACATCTTATGTTTCAGGATGGCGATCGCAGTGGAATGCCAGGCTTTGCTTTGTAATTTAAGGTCTTGGTTGGTTTACTATTCATTAAAAGAAAAAAAGAAACGAGAAGTAAGGGTAATCTTCTCTCGACAGTGTCAACTCATTGCATTTACTATTAGATGTATTGTAGCCAAATTTTCATACCTTACAATAAATAAAGAAGAGGATAAATCAATTAAAATTATAGTTCAATCCGCAGGCTATCCTAGTGTACAGTAATGAAGTCATCCGATCCGATAATACTCGCGTCAGTACTAAGGTCGTGATGTGATCTGCGGGAACCCTTTCTAATGAACTCGTTGCAGCAATCACGAACAGTTGAGGTTTGAGACGCTGTCCCATTGATGGGCAAGGGTATGTGGTATATTGAAAGGAAAAATATTAGCCCTTAAACGTCCCAATAACATTGACCTTTACAGATGCCTAAGTATACACGTGCCCAAAGAATGATTTTTGTATCAGCCCATATACGAACCACTCCTGGGCACGGGCCTCCTCTATAATCGAGAGTACGATTGAGAGGGGTTAATCATATTGTCCACCACGCTGGCCTAGTGCGTGCCCAAAGAAACATTTGTTTTTAATTAATAAATTAAGTAAAGAATAATATCCATTCATAGTATCGGTAAAAAATATCGTGGATCCCGATACAAATTCTGCTTGAAATTAATTATAGCGTTTTTTATGGTTTGTTCTTAAATGTTTTACCCCGGGTGACAGATTTATATGAAATGAAGTAATTGTCATCATATTTTAAGTTGTTCACAGAGTGGAAGAAGATTTTTTTTAACTGGTGGTAAGTGTCTCATATGTGAGAGGGCACCTTTTTAGGTACCACCGCAATGTCTATTTCTCCCGCGAAACATCAGTTTAAATTCACTTTTGAATTTCGGATTGAAGGAAATTGTTGCCAGAGTAACTACTGGACATATTGAGACTTAACATCTTATGTCTCAGGATGGTGAGCCGGTGGAATGGCAAGCATTGCTTTGTATTTCAAGGTGTTGTTTGGTTTTCCTACTATTCATGGCCGTTGTATCGCTAACCATCAGGCGAACAGCATGTTCATCTCGCCATTCAAAGCAGTAAAAATATAAAGTGTATTCTTCAATTTGATACACTCGTAAAATTCGTCAAAGCAATTTCAAACATCGTGAGGAAACCTGCATACCATAGCGATTTATAAGAATTCCTATGGTATGTAAGTCCGCCAACCCGCACTAGGCCAGCGTGGTGGACTATATGGCCTAACCACTCTCAATCGTATTCTCGATTGTACAGTAGGCCCGTGCCCTGCAGTGGGACGTATATGGGCTGATACAGTACAATTTCAAATTGAAGAATTCCTTGCAATGGTCATGTTCTGAATGATTCATATTTAACTGTGGCTGTATCTCTTATATTTAATCAATTTATAATTGTTGAACTTCATTCATTGTAACATTATAGTTGAACTTATCAGAGCATTGTTGTGAAGGTGTGTCCGACGCCCACGTAGGTTAAAGGCGTCAATCCCTTTCATTTTGGGGCCGTGATGGCCTGAGAATGAATATAAAGACAATATTGGCCCAACTCCTTTGAAATTAAAATAAATGGTGAAACGAGCGTGATGTTCACCTAATGGTAAGCGATATAACAGCTCATGGACAGTAGCAAAACCAAACACCTTGGAATTACAAAGCAACGGTGGGCATTCCACTGCGCTCACCATCCTGAGACATAAAATGTAAAGTCTCAATATGTCCTGTAGTTACTCTGGCTACAATGTCCTTCAACCCGAAACACAACAGAGCATTTACATTTCTGTTTGACGGGTGAAATAGACATTCATTCATTTGCTCCTTTTATAAGTAACAGAACAAAGAACACAATGCATGTAATGTTATAAAACTGGGCCTAGGTGGACTATATGGCCTAACCACATCGTACCGTCGATTGTAGAGGAGGCGCCGTGCCCTGCAGTGGGACGTATATGGGCTGATACATAAGGTTATAAAATCCAGTCCACCATGTGTGTAATGAGATGGCTATCTGAAATGAATCTCTTACAGAAACTAACCCCGTTCTGTATTCTCTTCCTTGCAAATGATCTGTTTATCTCAAGGGCATGTTCAGAATGCAAGGAAGAAAGGATCGGCCGATAAAACCAAGGTGACGTTCACATTTAGAACTATGCTTCTACAGAACATAGAGATCTGTGGAGAGGATTCTATTATTCTGAGGACTGTATTTTTTATTGCTATTGTTTATGGAACCTCTGGAAGGTTCCAGGTTACGAGTGAGTTACTTAACTTTCCGTATTTATGAACAGTCGCTGTTCTGCTTTTTTTTATTACAATGAATGGCGAGACGAGCATGCCGTTCGCCTGATGGTAAACTATACGACAGCTCAAGGACAGTAGCAAACCAGACACCTTAAACATGGCAATGTTTGGTACTCCACTGCGCTCGCCATCTTGAGACATAAGCTGTGAAGTCTCAATATGTCCAGTAGTTACTTTGGCTACAATGTCCTTCACACTGGAACACAACAGTTCATTTATTATGTTCTGTTTGCCAAGCATTGCTTTCAGGGTGTTGTTCGGTGTTGCTATTGTCCATGAGCGGTCGTGTCGCTTACCATCAGGCAAATGGCATGGTCGACTCGCCATTCGTTATAATAAAAAAATATGTCCAGGTGTCACAATTTCGTTCAAATCGGAACACAACATTGCATTTGCGCTGTTTGGTGGGAGATATTTTTCGAAGCAAGATTGCATAGTTTTTTGGAATATCACATTATATTAACACAAGTTTCACTTAAATATACTGTATATGACTGTATTCGCCTGTTAAGGACGGACCTCTTATACAATAAAGGGCGTGATTGAGAGATTCAAAATTAAATTCAAATTCAATGTTAACTGCTGGGTAAAGACAAGATAAAGACTTAGCAGTGAGATTATTGTGACTAAAGGTAAAAAATATGTTAATAAAATAATTTAATTAAAAATTAAAAGACCGACTTCAATGTGCACTACAAAGTAATAAATAATATATATTTCATGGTGCTAGTACACATTGATTAATTTTCTTATTGACTAGACTAGCCAACAAATCTTAAATACGTAATATTTTGAAGGCGGGTCGCCAAGTGACGAACGAGAACAAATTTAAGTAATGTAACACAGTTGAATATTACCTACTTGTAGATGTATCGTTGGCGCTCAGTAATTAGGTCCATATGTAAACTAGAAACAAATTAATTTAACATATTGATCCTATGTGTACATTTGTTGAAATTTTAATAGAATTAATATGTGTCATATGTGTGGTCTAATTTTAATGTATTGCATACGATCAAAAATACAGTGGTCAAGGGTTTCAACTCCAGGTTACACCATTGACTTATTGGAGTAATTTGCATATTTATATACAATTACTTTAACAGTGATATGAATCATAGTGAGGAAAGTATAAGAAAGGGAAGGGTTGTTAAGTTTGTATGTTTCCCTCGATTGTAGATAAGTCCGATACTCAACAATGTTGATTACGCGGTGAAATATTAAGGACGGGCGATTTTTCTATTAGTTATCAGGACAGGGACTGGAATTTGCACCCGATATGACTATAGACTCTCGCCCCCAATCACGCCGAGGGACAAAACACGCAAGGCGTTACGTGGGTGTCCTGGTTTATACCAGGAAAATCTCTGCATACCCCTTCTGGGAAAATGAAGAAGGGGTATCCCTTCTGGGAAAATGGCGTAAGTTTATATAGATTAAGACAAATTAATATTGCGTGTTTTTTGCTAGGATGTTTTACACAAATTAAATTTTTTGTGTAGGTCGTCGTGTTCGTCACTTGGCGACCCGCCTTCATAATATTACGTATTTAAGATTTGTTGGCTAGTCTAGTCAATAAGAAAATTAATCAATGTGTACTAGCACAATGAAATATATATTATTTATTACTTTGTAGTGCACATTGAATTCGGTCTTTTAATTTTTAATTAAATTATTTTATTTATTACTTTTTAGTTTTCATAAGCATTGTAATGATGCCAAAGGTAATCATATAATGAAAACTGGAATCAATGTATATAAAAAATGATCCATTGTGATCCTTTATAATTTCAAAAACGAAATTAATATTTTATGATTTTTAAGGAAGCTACACTGTCATTTCGTTTTTATGATAAAGAAAACACTAAAATCGGCTCAACCTGCTAGAGATATTGAGTTCACTTATGCGTGGTAATCATTCGTTACCCCCTCACCTCTACAACTTCTTCACTTCCTATTTTTTAACCGACTTCAAAAAAAGGAGGAGGTTCTCAATTCGACTGTATGTTGCTTTTTTTTTTTATGTTTGTTACCTCGTTTCTCTGTACTGTGTGAACCGATTTCGACCATTCTTTCTTTGATTGAAAGCTGATGCTTGTCATTTGGTCCCATAAAAATATGGTGAAAATCTGAGCAATATCTTCGGACCTGGAGAGGGGAACTCCTTAAAATTAAGTAGGATTCCAATGGTTCTTTTTGCATTAGGTTCATTATAAAAGTTAATTTACAGAGAGAGAGGAAAAAAGGGGTGGGGGTGAGGGGGGGTAGGTGATAAAATTAAAATACACGTAAATTCTAATATCTTCGGCAGGATTTAACCGATTTTAGTGATTTCTTTTTCATTGGAAAGAATGTATTGACAGGTTGATCTCAGGAACACAACATGGAGATCTGATGATCATTTTCGGACCTGGAGTGTAGAACTCTTCAAACTTTAGTAGGATTCCAATGGTTCTTTTTGCATTGGGTTCAGTATAAAAGCTAAGCTACAGTGGTGGTGGGAAAAGGGGGTAGGGGCAAAGGGAGGGGGGGAGAAAAAATAATAAACATATGAATACTCCAATATCTTTGGCAGCTTTTAGCCGATTTTAGCGATTTCATTATCATCGGAAAGAACATATTCCTTGTGGGGACCAAATCTTCTTCATTTTGATTCCTATCAACACTAAAAGATAAAAATAACCAAAAATTTAATAAAAAAATAAAACCCGACTTCAAAACAAAAAACCGCTAAAAACCAAAAAATAACTAAATAATAAGTACCACTGCAAAGCAAAATAATATTTGTTTCATGGAACTTGCGCTTGTTGATTAATTTGCTTAATGACTTGACTAGCCAACATATCAAAATATATGCATAACATATTGAAGGCGGGTCGCCCAGTACCAAACATATAGATATTTAAATTAATATAAGGCACAGGTCCTACATGTTTGGTACTTGGCGGCCCGCCTTCGATATGTTATGCATATATTTTGATTTGTTGGCTAGTCAAGTCATTATTTAATAAAACACATATACTTAACCTAATGGGTGAAAAATCATTGCGTTTCTGCAAAGTTTTGTGGAGGTCTGCTCTCCAGATATGTACCTATTCATCAGATCATCACCATATTTTATGTGACCAACATTATGTATAATTCGTTCCGAAGAAAAGTTATTTAAAATCATTTATTTATTGTCGCAGATATTTAGTATTTATATTTGTATATATCCCCCCTCCCCTTCCCACGCCCCTTTCTACTTTCCCCTTTTCAACCCCCCCCCCCCCCCTCCCCTGTAGTAATAAACTTATACTGAACCTAATGTAAAAAGAATTATTGCTGTACTGTTCAATTTTGAGGAGTTCTGCCCTTCAGGTCCAAAGATATTCATCAGGTCTTCACAATATTTTTTTTGGTCTTACCTCTTAATACTCTTTGACATAAAAGTAATTTTTAAGTCGGTCAAGAACTGCCGGAGATATTGAGTATTAACAATTGTAGCTATTTTCCACCCCCTCACCCCCCACCCCCCACCCCCACCCTTTTCCCATTTTCACCCATTCTTTGTAATAATATACGTATACTTAATCTAACGCAAAAATAATTAAGGCTGGACCGTTTAATTTTGAGGAGTTCTGGTTGGCAGATCCTAAGATATTCATCAGGTCTTCACCAATTTTATATGGGACCAACCCTGTATATCAAGCTTTCCGACAAAAAAGAAATTTTAAAAATCGGTTCACAATTGCCGGCGTAATCGCGTAACAAACATACAAAAAAAAATTCAGTCGAATTGATTACCTCCTCTTTTGAAGTCGGTCAATAAAATAATTCCCCTCATTATTAGAAACAAATGATTTAAATAAATTATAGTTTAAAAAAAACTTTAAAAACACGCTTTTATATACGATCCAACTAAAAAGCAAAAAATAATTGATTATGTGTTTAATATTAGAAAATGGAGTAGGAGTAAGTAAGGATAAAGTACCATTATTTATTATTGTATTTTTAGCACCAGAAGTGGAATTTTATTAAAAAAAAATACACAATTAACAATAAATCCGTTTATTTACAATTTGAATCAATGTTAGACCAATTACAAACTATTCAAGTACAATCAACACAAAATAATTACCAAAACCCAAATACTGCAAACTTCAATACAAATAAAAAAAGGAAACAAAACAAAAATGGCTTACGTGACCTTAATGACGGTCGACACAGATTATCACAAACTTCCGTACAGTACGAGCGATGACGAGCAAATAGGCTGTTTCTTCCAAGCGTCTTCCTTATATAATTTGTTCCAAGTTGGCTGGTGGGGGTACATGGAAACTCCTTACACGGCCTCTCCTGACGTTGTGTCGTCCTCGACGCAAATCCTTTGGAGTCCGCTAGGGCCCGCTACTGGAGAGGTCGATGGATCCACGTCATCCACGTCGTCATCAAGCAAAGGCATGGATAGACTAGGCGAAGGATTGAGCGTGGTTAACCTTGTTTCCTCGTCATCGTTATTTTCATCTAAAAACAAAGGACCATTAGTAATAATTTAGAGAAGTAAGTTTGAAGCACTCAACCTCGCATACCTATCATGCTATCTCCAGTCAGTCAATTCATTCATCTTCCTTCACCATAGCTACCACTCATGTGATACTCATACATCACTTTTAAAAGTACAAAACATAAAACAGCCAAGGCATGTTCCTGTTATCCAAAGAATTATGTAGGCCATCTTATTAGTCTACCTACTTCATGACTCATTCATAAACGAGTTCCGTAATATGGCCTCATGCCCACTCGTACGAGCACTATCTGAACGTACGAGTGCATTCCACACGCAGACCGTATTCGAACGTGTGAAGCTTCCCGACACGTTGAACGTATTCCAACGTTCGAGGCTTCTCAATACGCTGACCGCAGTCACACGTATTAAGGCATCTCAACATGCAGAGCTAATCATACAAGTGAGGAATACAATGAGAGTAATTATTCATCTGTGGTTCACCCTACGGGCTTACACAGGAATTCGTATAACTTTGAGCATATGCTTACTCTCAAAAAATGCGGCACACGTCTCAGGGCTCCACTCTCCTCGCCATGGCACCATATACTGCGCAGCAGCTTGAGATGTTTTACCATAACTACCGCTGAGTAGACGTAAAGTATAACGCCCGTTAGGTAGGACTTCAACCACCTTATATGGGCCACGCATGCCGGAGTCAAGTTTGCCTGCCGACTGAGAATACTTTATGACGAATACGAGGTCATCAACATTGAATTGACGTGGTGTACTCCGCCGTTGGTTAACTTGCTCGTCTTGTCTGGCTCGGTTACTTCGAAGAAGTTCACGGGTTCTATTCCTTGTGACTTCACGAAGGGCCTCCCTGTTGGTCGCCGAACCCTCGATTGCCACATCTCGCACCAGCGCTCGTACCACGGGAGTTGTAGATTCTGTGCCTATAAGGAGATTCAAAGGAGACACTCGCGTAGTCTTCTGTCTAGTAATATTCAGCACTAGTTGTAGTTTCCATAAAGTCTCCGACCACGGTAAGCGTTTGTAGTTCGCTTGGATACGCAACATATTGAGGACAGTACGCATGTACCTCTCTGCCTGACCATTTGCTTGATGCATCTCCGGCGTGATGTAGTGCAGGTTGCAGCCCAGGTCATTGATCCATGTTACAAACTCTTTGGACTCGAACATGCGTCCTTTGTCTACTACCATAAGTTTAGGCACTCCAAATAAAGATATAGCTTGAGTGATAACGCGCTTTAGTTCCGTGAAATCTTGGCGATAAATGGGGTAAAGAAGCGTGTACTTGGTAAAAGCATCCACAACAAGGAGAATGAATTTATTGCCATCTGAAACTGGTAAAGGTCCCAAGGCGTCTACGTGAACGGTGTTAAATGGAGTGTCGGGCTTTTCCCAAGAAGTTATAGTTTGTAAAGGGGCTCGAGGGACTCTTTTTTGAGAAATGCACACTAGGCAATGAGCAACATATTTGGAAACAAATCGCCTGAGACCAGGGAACCAGAAGTGTCGAAGAATAAGGTCTAGAGTCTTCTCTGCGTTAATGTGTTCATGTTCGTCGTGGAACACTCTCAGAAGACTAAGACGGTGACCTTTAGGTATGTAACACAGCAACCTAGCTTCTTGACCAACTGGGACGTACTTATAGTACAGGACTCCATTTTGGATCGAATAGCGGCCAGGGTCTAGCCTACCATCATAAAATTTTTGAATAAGGTCTTTCGTATCGTTGTCAGCTGATTGTGCAATCTGAGCCCAGTTACGAGGTCTCGAGATTTGATTTACACAGACGGGATTGCGACTTAAATAGTCTGCATGAGGTAACATTATTCCCTTGCGATACTCTATTGAAAAATTGAAATCTTGAAGGTACATCCACCACCTTGCTACTCGGGGCAAAAGATCTTTTTTTCGCTCAGTGGACTTAAGCGCATTGCAGTCGGTTACTATTACAAATTGTAAGCCAATTAAATAGTGGCGAAAGTTTTGGAGGGCTTTAACGACAGCAAGGGTTTCCAATTCATAGGAATGATAATTACTTTCTGCCCCTTGGGTGGATCGACTAAAGTATGCAACTACGTGTTTCTTTGAGTCGGGATGTACTTGTAATAGGACTGCGCCATATCCAATACTGCTTGCATCCGTATGAACTTCAGTAGCAAGGTCTGGATTAAAGATTGTAAGTACAGGCTCACTCGTTAACTCTTTAATTAAATCTAAACGAATATTTTCGCATTCAGGAGTCCAGTTAAACTTAACATTTTTATGGGTGAGAATAGCAATAGGGGCAGTCTTAGTGGCATAATTTTTTATGTATTTCCTAAAGTAACCTGCCAGACCTAGTAGTTGTCGTACCTGCTTTACGCTTGCTGGTGGTAGAGTGTTAACTAAGGCTTCTACCTTTCGAGGACTCGGCCTAACCTGACCCTCGCTTATAAGTCTACCCAGGTACTCAACTTCTCTAACCAGAAAAGAACATTTTGCCAGATTAATAGAAAAGCCCGCTATTGTGAGAGTCCTAAGCACCTTACGCAACAGTTCAATTCCCTCAACTATAGAATTACTAAGAAGGAGCACATCATCGACATAAACTAATACATTCCCTTCGTTGATATGAGCACGTAGAGTGTTATTAATAATTCGCTGATAAACTACGGGAGAATTTGCTAAGCCATAAGGCATTTTGATGTATTCGAAATGTTCTTCTGGTGTCACAAACCCAGTTAAGTGAATACATTCCTCTTTCAAAGGGATTTGGTGAAACCCCGTGGCCATGTCAAGACAGCAGAAGAATTTATACCCACCCAACCTATCGATGTGATCATCAATAAGTGGAAGAGGGTAGCGATCTTTCACTGTAATACGGTTAAGTGCCCTAAAATCTACGCAAAGTCTATCTGATCCATCGCGTTTTCTTACGAGTATGATTGGACTCGCGTATTCAGAGTTAGAGCGCCTAATAACTCCTTTCTCCAAAAGATCTTGAGTTATTTCACGTACTTTAAGTTTTTCGGAATATGAGAGCCTATATGGCTTATAAACGACAGGAGTCGAATTGGTTAGCCTTATGTCCATCTCACCAGTTCGAACTGTAGTTACAGCGGTACCCGATATTAAAAATTGCGAAAAATCATTTATAATAGACATAAGACTCTCCAATTCTATGCCCTGTAGGGGTGTGTTTAATTGAAACCGGTCGCCTACTCCAACAACATTAATTTTCTTAATAACTGTGTCAGTACGCGTGAGATACTGTTTATCTTTAGTTCGGACGTAAGTTATTCCATCGCGGTTTAGTACGTCGGTTCCGATTATAACGGGCACATTCATGAAAGACGCTGGAACTACCACTAGGTCTACTTCAATCGAGATGTCAGTGAACTCTAAGGTAAGGGTGACGTAAGATGTTGCAATTACTTCCTGGTCACTAAGACCCTTCAAAGAACAACGCATCGGCTTAGGTTGACACGTAAAATACTTTAAAATCCCAGAAGAAATGAGGGATACACCTAGGGCCCCGCTATCAATGAGCACATCTACTGGAACGCCATCTATGATTGCCGAAGTTATGTCGTTACTTGGTGAAGTATTAGATCGATAGGAGCAAAGATTGACGTTACGTTGATTACGTTGCTCTGACTTGGCTTTGATGAAGCATTTGTCTTCGGTGTGTCCCAGTTTCTTACAAAAAGTGCAAGTGTTACTTGACGACGGTTGGGCATTGAAAGTTGATTCGGAATGCATATGTGGCGGTCGACTACTGGGCGCGTTGGACCTGGGTTGCCTACAAACGCGGCTAATATGACCGAACCGGTTGCAGTTAAAACATTTCGGAGCCGGAGTGCCATCTGACTTCTTTGGTTGGGTATTTCTTTTATGGTCAACAACCCTGTCCCGTCTTACTGCTAAGGGTTTTGTATAAATTGAAAGAAACGAAACTATGGTGTCTGGAGTCAGGCTAGCGTTCGCGGCGGCTGCGCGCACTTGTGCATTATCTATACCGCGTATTACTATGAGGGTTCTCAAATCTTCGCTTAGCCCCTGCACTATCTTTAAACGCAATAAGGTGCGACGAGCGTATTCAGCGTAGCTAGAGTACTTGTCAGAAGTTAAATTCATTGCTTCGAACAATATGTTGGCATAGTCCAATTTACCGGGACAGAGAGGTTTGAACTCGCGTTTAAAATTAGACCATGTACGGTCATTCGATACCCATTCGCCTAACCAAACCCTAGCGTCACCCCTAAGGCACGATGCAACGCGCGACAGACATTCATGATCATTCCAGTCGTTAGCCTCCCTGGCGCGGTCCACCTCTTCGCACCATGCTTCGATGTTGTTAATTGACGGGTCGAAATTAGACACATAATAATGTTGCGATCTTGAGGGTTGCATTGTTTTAATTGCTTGCATCAAAGCATTAGCGAGGCTAGACGCGTCAGAGCAGGGAGCACTGGATTCTATAGACTGCCGTAATGGCGCAATATTATCGGGCGGAAGAGTCACAGCCGCGGGTTGGGCGTCAGTTTTATGAACAGATCGAGCCTTATTGATACATGAATGCCCCTTGACAGGCGAAACCATTCGCGATCGTGACCGTGATCTAACGCGGTGGTCACTGCGAGACCGATCTCTACAGCGCAATTCACGTCTAGACCGAGTACGCGACCGGTGCACTTCAGTACTGTGAGAATCATGTCGATCTCGAACACGTAAGCCATCTTGTGAAGTATGACGTCTACCATTTGAATTTCGATTCGATCTATCGTTACTGTGGTCGCGGGACCTTCGAGAAGTATGCCGAATTCGATTACGCGAATCACCCCTATAAATACGCCTCCGTGGACTAGGTGTACTCGTATGTCTCATTGTTAAAAATTTAAATCAGGCGATAACACATACAAAATAATAAAGAAATGAAGAAAGCAGTAGTTGAAGACACAATAAAATTCAAATTATAAACTTAATGGAATTCGTGTTCACATGAATTTTACAAACTATGTTGCAAATTAGCGTTACTGTGAGCTTATGAGTCCTTTATCCCACTTCTGATTTTAGCACCAGAAGTGGAATTTTATTAAAAAAAAATACACAATTAACAATAAATCCGTTTATTTACAATTTGAATCAATGTTAGACCAATTACAAACTATTCAAGTACAATCAACACAAAATAATTACCAAAACCCAAATACTGCAAACTTCAATACAAATAAAAAAAGGAAACAAAACAAAAATGGCTTACGTGACCTTAATGACGGTCGACACAGATTATCACAAACTTCCGTACAGTACGAGCGATGACGAGCAAATAGGCTGTTTCTTCCAAGCGTCTTCCTTATATAATTTGTTCCAAGTTGGCTGGTGGGGGTACATGGAAACTCCTTACAGTATTGTCATCGGTCCTGGATAACTATGCAAAATTTTGAGTCAATCCAACGTTTTGGAGGGGGTCAAAATCATGTTCAAAGATTCCGTTACATACTAACATACGCCTGAGCTAATAAAAGCGTATTAAAAACGTTTAGTGATAATTCGTCTCCACAGTTTTCTGTATCACAAAGCGCGGCAGCCCGCGTTTGACCGGGTAACATTTGACAAAAGGTTAAGTTTAAACGGCGCTCGATTACACCTAACTCCGACCAATGGGCTGACTTATTAACTATTAACTCAGAATGGGGTCTTGTGATGCGGGTGGCAACAGCTTTGAATACAATTTCATCAATTGAGGTACTAGCCAGAGTAACTACAGGACATATTGAGATTGTGATATTATGTGGTGATCGCAGTGGAATGCAAGGCACTTCAAGAAGACGAATATTCTTCTATCCTTATTAAACTGGGGACTATCCCACCCTCACACCCACCACTGTAGCCCCTGTAAGCCAGGATCATCAGCACGCATTGTAATGACACCGAGTATTGAAGCTCGCCGAGTCTCCGGGAATGTCTTACTTGCCTTTAACCCGCAACAAAATCTTTCAGAATGTTAAGTTAATAGAAGTTGGATATAAATTATTGTCCACTTCTCTCCGTGCAAAGCGGGTGACAAAACAATGAACTAAAGAGGTAGACAATCTCTCAAAAAGACTTTTACAACCAGAACGCTAATCGAACCATTAAGTATTTCTGGTATCTTTCTTATTTCAGCCAAGTCCACTGCTCAACATAGGCCTCCCCCAAGGATCTCCACTACGACCTGTTGTCGTCGGCCTGCATCCACCGAATTCCTGCAACCATGACCAGGTCGTCTGACCATCTTGCAGGTATTTCTTGTTGGTGATTTAAATTTTCAAATCGTTTTCACTTTCCTGCTTTAATTTAGCTGTACATATTTTTTAGAATGTCAGTAAGAGCAAAATAATAAAAAGAGCAAAAAATAAAATAAAAACCGACTTCAAAACAAAAATCCACTAAAAACCAAAAAATAATAAATACCACTCCAAAATATATGCGTAACATATTGAAGACGGGCCGCCAAGTACCAAACATGTAGGACGTATGCCTTATATTAATTTAAATATCTATATGTTTGGTACTGGGCGACCCGCCTTCAATATGTTACGCATATATTTTGATTTGTTGGCTAGTCAAGTCATTAAGCAAATTAATCAACATGCACGAGTTCCATGAAATAAATATTATTTTTTTTGCTTTGGAGTGGTATTTATTATTTTTTGGTTTTTAGTGGATTTTTGTTTTGAAGTCGGTTCTTATTTTTTTTGTTAAAAATTTTAGTTATTTTTATCTTTTTAGTGTTGATAGGCATTTAAATTAAGAAGATTTGGTCCCCACAAGGAATGTGTTCTTTCCGATGACAATGAAATCGCTAAAATCGGCTAAAAGCTGCCAAAGATATTGGAATATTCACATGTTTATTACTTTTGCTCCCCCCCCCCCCTCCCTTCGCGCCAACCCCTTTTTCCCTCAACCACTGTAGCCTAGCTTTTTTACTGAACCCAATGCAAAAAGAACCGGTGAAATCCTATTAAATTTTGAGGGGTTCTACTCTCCAGGTCCGAACATGATAATCAGATCTTAATGTTATGTTCCTGGGATCAACCTGTTAATACGTTCTTTCTAATGAAAAATAAATCACTAAAATCGGTTATAAGCTGCTCAAGATATTAGTATTTACGTGTATTTTAATTTTATCACCCCCCCCCCCTCACCCCTACCCCTTTTTCCCTCCCTCACTGTAACTTAACTTTTATAATAAACCTAATACAAAAAGAACCATTGGAATCCTACTACATTTTGAAGAGTTATATTCTCCAGGTCCGAACATAATCATCACATCTTCATGTTGTATTCCTGGGATCAACCTGTCAATACGTTTTTTCTAATGAAAACGAAATCACTAAAATCGGTTGAAAGCTGCCGAAGATATTAGAATTTACGTGTATTTTAATTTTATCACCCACCCCCTCTCACCCCCACCCCTTTTTCCCTCTCTCACTGTAACTTAACTTTTCTAATGAACGTAACGCAAAAAGAACCATTGCAATTCTCCTTAATATTAAGGAGTTCCCCTCTCCAGGTCCGAAGATATTCATCAGATCTTCACCATATTTTTATGGGACCAAACGACAAGCACCAGCTTTCAATCAAAGAAAGAATGATCGAAATCGGTTCACACAGTACAGAGAAACGAGGTAACAAACATAAAAAAAAAAAAAAGCATCATACAGTCGAATTGAGAACCTCCTCCTTTTTTTGAAGTCGGTTAAAAAGGGGCAGTCTCCTAAAAGAGCAAAATAATTAGGCATAAATTTGGACAGAAGATCAAGCTAAATCTGAAGGAAGCTGCCGGACAGACCGCTTGGGAAAAAGTTGGAAAAGTCTATGTTCACCAATCGGTTACCTGTAGTCTACAATGAATGTCGATTAGTGTATAGATAACTTGGTAGAAATTGCTTGTATTTAATAGTGTGTGTTAGTTTTAAAAATCTTTAATAATGTAATTTCGGGAATTTTTGTTATAGCCATGTATGTAGGTACTAAACATATTTGATGCAAATAAACCAAAACGACTCCACAATCCACATACATAAACTTACGTCTTTTTCCCAAAAGGGGGAGGCAGTGGTGTTACTAGGACACCCACATTTCGCCTTAAATGTTCCATCCCACGATGAGATAGAGGCGAGCCTATCGCCATAACGGGTACAAATGATACAAATACAATTGATACTCATTTCTCCCGCTGATAATGTATCAAAAAATCCAATATCACTTTGCTCGAATCGGGATTTGAACCCTAGACCTCAGCTTTACAATCATTACCGTGGCAGTCTAACAGTTTCTATTATAATTAAATATATTTTCTTTTTAAAATAGCTTATAATATTAGTCAATGTTTAAGTGTTGTTTTGAATAAAATAAACGAGAATATCATAATAAAACATTTAATAATAATTACAGGAGATCATTAATACACATTTACAAATTTTACACTTATTTCTACAAAAAACTCAAAATAATACAAATAAAAAACAGTCGGCGTCAAACAAAAAATGTCTGACTTGCGTTCATCTATTAAGTACTTAACAATACTATCACACGATGATGTACAATATTATAAATAAATTAAAAACTAAAACAATAAATTAATATCTTAAATATGCTTAAAATACATAGGAACATAGATTGTACACATTTTTATATAAACTATCGGCGGGTATCGTTCTTGGTCGAAATATGCGGCGGCCATTTTCTGCGAACAAAAAAGGCAGTTGTTTAATTATATCAATAGATGGCGGGGACTACCATATTTATTATTGTTCTCGCTATTGCACCATAGATGGCACTGTGAGTACAAAATATTTTTATCAGACTTTATTAAGTTTGCTTGGTACTAATAATCTATTTATTACCTTTTTATTGTGCGGGTTTCGTTGGATAGACGAAAGTGGATGCAGAATCCTTTCCATACATATTCTTAGCCGTGCATGTGAAGTTGCCCATGTCGTCCCATTTCAAGCCGGTGATGAGAAGGTCACCAGATGGCAGCACCTGTAATTTAGGTATTATTTTATAGATGGCGCTATTATGGATATTGTTTTACTGAATTCATGTTAATTTTGCTTCTACGACTATAATATTGATAGAGCTTTGAAAATATTACACAGTAATACATGTTAGAGACTTTTATTACTCAAAAAGAGACTAGATAAAATAGTAAAGAAAAAGTATATACGAAGCGAATATCGTTTTGTATTTCTTAGCCCGTATAGATTAACTTTAGAATACATTTTTGCATTCTTACTACTATAACATTTAAAAATTGCCCAAAAAAATAAACAGTGCCTATAGCAACTCGAATAAACGTTGGATAGGCATAACAAATGTAAGCAACTGTTTACTGGTGGTAGGTCTCTCATATGTGAGAGGCCATCTGGGTAGGTACCACCGCAATCTCTATTTCTCTCGTGAAACAACACTGCGTAAATGCACTGTTGTGTTTCGGATTGAAGGACATTGTAGCCAGAGTAAACTACTGGACATATTGAGACTTAACACCTTGTGGCTCGGGATGGCGAGCACAGTGGAATGCTGCAACTGTTTATGAGATGTCTCGCCATTCATTGCAATAAAAAAAAGCAAAAGAAGAACAGCGACTGTTCATAAATACGGAAGGTTAAGTTTTATAAATAGCCTACCTGGAACCTTCCAGAGTTTCCATAAACGATGTTGTCATTGGAGTCCTGCCAGAAGACCTGGGACTTGGTGAAGCTGAACACGCGGCAGGGTAGGATGATGTCAGTGCCCAGGTCTTGGAAGATGTCCTCGTAGTACTTGGTGATAATGGGCTTTGACGGCTTGAAGAGAAGCTTCTGGATGGTTATGAGGTCTTCTTCGTCTTCTGAAACTGTTTAAAGCATTGTTATTTTCTTGTAGTCAGTTTTTGTGGTGTAGTTGGTTTAAAGGCGTTAAACCCGAGGACAAGGGTTCGATCCCCGCACTGAAATAAATGTTTTTGTGAACCACAGGTATTTGTTTCGCGTCTGGGTGTTTGTGAGACCGACAAGTCTCTTGTAGTTCCTGATACCCACGAACAAGGGTCGATCTTAGTGTGAGGTCAGGACTATGTAAGTTACTGTTGGGTGTATTTAAATATTTAATGTTTCCATGGCCGCCGGCGCTTACTTGGTTAGTTTTATGAACTAATACGGTTAAAAGAAGAAAATAAAAATAAATAAAGTAATATAAATAAAAAATTCAAATTATTAATGTAGAAAATAACTAGAGATTAAACATACCATCTTCAGAATACACAGTGGTGGTAGCAGTTGTCTGTTTGATGCCCGCCATGGCGACGCAGGTGTACACATCGCCGTTAGATGGCGCTGTGAGAACGAGCTTGCTGGTAAGCCCGGCTATGCTGGTAGGATGAGCAGCCATTATGTCATTGGTCTCCTCTTCAAACTGGAAATTTTAATAACAAAGTTTATAATGATAAATAAATAAATATATCCAATCGTCACATATACCTATAGTCCTGACTCCACTCTAAGATCAATTCTTGAGCCTTGGTTATCAGAAATTACGACAGATTTTTCGGTCCCACAAACATTTATTTCGGAGATCGTACCCGTGGCCTCTTGTTTCATATCTAGCGTCTAACTGTGACACAGAGGCTGTCAAATGTGAGTTTTAAATATTTCAAATGCGGAGCAGTAACAATTGCGCAACTTAAATTTTTATAACTTGTTAGTTACCGTACAAAACGCATTTGCAGTTACCATAGCACGGTTAACACAGGCGATAACCTCAGAAGACTAACAATTCATGGTTGTGGATAGTCTAGTTACAATGCAGACTATAGCATTATCATCAGTTAGTTGCATTGCAGTCCCTTTGTATTGGGAATATAAAAACAAACGATATTTTCAATAATTTTAACATTCTTGAAGGGGTTTGAAGTTATAAAGGAGTTTATCCACAATACCGTAATGTGGCATAAATTAGCTATTTCAAATACAATACCATTATTTAGGAGGCTAGTATTAAGTATAGTATGGTGCAGTCTGTAGAGAAATATAGACACATTAAACTTTAGAAATTGAAGTCGTGCCAGAAATCAATAAATGAAAGATGGTGGCATAACTGACGTAGCTAACGCAAATAATAACGTACCATGAAATTAGATTTTAACTTTAGAACTTTTAAAGTTGTATTGATCACTACATTATTTCATGGTTCAAACGATAACATAATAAATACAAGAAAGTTTATGCAGCTTACATCGTTCACAGGTTGTCCGTTCTTCAGCCACTCAATAGATGGCGCTGGCTTGCCCATCGCAGAGCATTCGATCTCGAGTGTGGTGCCGGGGACGTGTCGCACCGTTTTTGGCGGAGGTTCGGGTATGCGGACGAAGTTCCTAATAACACGCCGTTTGGGAGCTGGGGCGGGGATTACTGAAATGAAATAAATACAAGGTTTATTAATACAATAGTACAATAAACACACCCAACAGTCACAAACATAGTCCTGACTCAGTGTATCAAAAATTAAGAGAGAATATAGATTTTAAACACCTAAACATTGGAGAAAAACATTTGTTTCAATACGGGAAACGATCCCAAATTCCAGTTTTTCCAAATTCTCCAGAAACGACAGGACATGTTATCTTATTTTTAAGTTAAGGGTATTAACTATTAATGAGTCAACATTTATATTTCTCGAATTTAATCTCAATCAAAAACATATCGGTAGTTAATTTGAAATTAGGGTTTCATGTCTTAACATTTATTTTCTGGAAATTATAACTAAGACTATAACAGAAGGGTAATGCAGATTTGCATATTTATTTAGTTTGATTATTAAAAAGTATTATATTATTGTCGGTATTTAAAAATAATATTCATCCACATTTCAAATAATGAAAAGATAACACATGCGAACGAACATAAAGCGAATATAAAGCATACAAAGTACGCATATAATATTTATCGTATTTCTATATTATTCTAGACTAGCTGTGCCCGCGACTTTGTCCGCGTGGAATTTAACAAAAAAGTTTTTTTAAGTTATATTTTTAAATAAAAGAATATTTTTAAAACAAATGTAGCCTAAATTACTCCTTATTATATCAGCTACTTGTCAAAAAAAGTCCCAGTCAAAATCGGTCCAGCCATTTCAGAGATTAGCCGGAACAAACAGACAGACAGACAGACAACAATTTTTAAAATATCATTTTCAGCACAGGTATCGTGTATATAACGATATGTAGTTGGACATTTTTTTTATTTTCACTTTTAAAACAGACACTTCAATTTTATTTATATGTATAGATAAAGTTATCAAAACACAAATCCCATTTAAATATTAGACAATGAAACAAAACCCGAATGTGGGTGACAGAATGGAATAGAATAATACTTTTGATTCCCGTAAAAAAATGATTTATTTTACTTTATAATACGTCCGTGGCAGACTGAATGATTTGCAATTCAATCAGATAGGCGGATTTAAACACTACATCTGGGTGTTTATTCTTTATATTTCGTATTATTTGACAGTATAATTTCTTTTATTTGTATTTAAGGACGAGATTAAGCATTTGTGATTATAATTGCTAACTTGAAGTGGTGTTGGGGAATTAAGAGCCTTTTTGTTATGCGTTGTACGGTTAATAGATGGCGTTGCTGTGCGGAAAAAATATCACTGGAAAATTTTGAATTTTATTTCGAACTGAAAATAAGACACGAAAAGTTTTGGGATTTACATTTTGTAAGAAAAAGGAACCGTAATAGGACTGTTTTGGTACTCTGTCTTGGTCGTTGTACAACATTGCTATTACAATTCTGAAGTCTCGGGTTCGAATCCTGGGTCGGCAAAATAAATGATTTTTCTATCCATCATCAGCCCGAAGTCAGGCATTAGTGCCCGACATGGTGATAGGTTTACTTCCTATCATCGTGGGATAGAACACACAAGGCCAAACGTGGGTATCCTGGAAACACCTCTGCCTACCCCTTCTGGGAAAAAGGCGTGACTCTATATAAGCAAGATACATTAAATATAATTCTGCGAACCATCAAACTGTTGGCTTTTGAGGAATCATGTCACATGAGTTCCACAGTCTGCGAGTATGAACTGGTAGAGTTACAGAAATACAAAAAAAGCCAAAATGTATTTTATACTCGTATAATGCCCATACTCAGTCTAATTTTCTTTTCATATTTCAGCAAAACGTTGGCTTGAATGAAATTCGTTTTACCGTCAACCTTGGTTATACACAAGGATTCCCATGAAATAAATTGGTGTGAAATTTATGCATTTGTCCAAGAATGGCGGCGATTCTGGATTCATAGTATTACGTAATGTGAGATGAAAAATAATGTGTCCGCCAGACTATAAACAAGACATTTGATAGAGACGCATCCTATGAATATTATTAATGTCTTGTACAAAATATGCTTGTATGTCTTAGGATGATGATATGGTTTACGGGGAGAATTTGTTGCCCAATGTTCTTGTGAGCCTCAATAGATATAGGATAAGTTAGCAAATATTTATAGGCGTTTATCAAGATAACCTGGACAGTGGAATTATAGAAAAGAAGCAGAAATGATGCAATGATGAACTATTACAGTGTGTGTACCTAAGAGTTGTTTCTACTCTGTTTCAACTTTTAATCTCACTCCCTTCAGCCATGTTAAGTCCACTACTGAACAGAAACCTTACTAAAAGATGACCATAGAGTAAAACTTTTAATCTCTCTCTGTTTTCAGCCAAATTAATACCACTGCTAAACAGAAGTTTTCCTCAAGGATGACCATAACTGTGTCTTTCTGCCATCATAAGGTAGGTCGACCATTTTTTAATATTATCACATATTTTTTCCGTATCTGCCCATATACATCCTACTGTTGGATGCGAGATCCGCATCCACATTTACCATCCAGAGTACGATTAAGAGTGATTACGCCATATAGTCACATATTTTTTATGATAACTTAATTTTAAATAGGGAAAGACAAGAATATTTTTAACAAAGTACAAACACATCACCGCCTTTGGGAATTGTGTCCAAGTTTTATTCGTTTTATTTCTATTGGCACTGACAAGGCCACTTGAAACCCCAAGAGACTTTAACTTGGTGTCCAATGGCTTCTATTGTATTGATCCTGGCTTTTATACACAATATCCACATAGTGTTTGGTGGGCGTAATTTTTTTTTAATTTTAAATTGCCATGTAGGCAGACGAGCTAGCGGCTCGCCTGATGGTAAGCGGCTACCACTGCTCATGGACCTTCGTAGTGCAAGGGGACCAGCACAACAAAGTCGCTGCCTACCTAATGCGTATGGGCGTATGTATTGGAGGTAGTCTTTGGCAAACATTTGAATATGTCATTGAAGTCTAGGATCTAACTATTAAGTGATTTACAGTTTAACAGTTAATTAACAGTGAATTTAAATACTGCATTTGAAATGGTCGATACATTAATGTTGTTTCTGCAGAATAGACTTCATAATTAAACGATATAGGATTTAATTTTCATGATTTATGAATAGACTTCAGATGCCTTATCATGAAATTTGACGAATATGCAAACTTATTTACGATTATTTTATATATTCCACACGTATGGGTTGATGCAAATTATTTCATGTTAAATCCAAAATGGCGACCTCGAGTGATGGATTACGTTGTGCCATGAAATACAAAAAAAATATGTATCTATGCTGTCATTGCCATGCAAGTAACACATTTCTACAAGGCAACTAGGAAATCATGAAATTCAATACGAGTCGAATGGATATACCTATTATACACTTAAATATTGTGACACATCAACTACACGGAACATTTATGGCGAGGTTCAAATCTGAAAGATGAATATTTAGAGTTAGGTCTTAATATTTCTTGAATAGACCAAAAAAGTTATGTTATGTGATAGTAAGGAGGATAGCAAAAACATGGTGTATTTAAAAATCATAATACTGAGAATAAAGAATCTGAATTTCTCGTATTTTATTTAGGGATATAATTGCTGAGGAATTTGTTGTTCACTTTGTTGCCATGGACAAAATAGTAATACCTTTTAGTACTTAATTCAGGATTCGGTGATATGAACATACATACTGCCAAAGTCTAATGAGTATTCCGATGTTGTGTGGTGAGAAAGACAATCTAATGAGCCCATCTACTGACAAATGAAGCATCAAACATTCACACAGGTAGGACGGCCAGAGGAAGGTTGCAAGAAGTCGTTGGAAGCATATCATAGGTTTGACAGCCTCCGTGGCGCAGTTGGTTAGACGCCGGCTGTGAAACGGGAGGCCGCGGGTTCCTTTCCCGCACATAAACAAATATTTGTGTGAACCGTAGCTATTTATTTCGGGTCTGGGTGTTTGTGAGACCGAAAAGTCTCTCGTAGTTCCTGATATATGACACAAGCCTCGATCATAGTGTGGGATCAAGGCTATGTGTGTGACTGTTGGGTTTATTTTTTATTTATTTATTTGATAGTTGTTTAGCTGATGGCGATGACAATGTAGAAGATAATCGTTGTATCCACGTGACGTCTTATAATTGCGTGGGACAAAGTGAAGTCGATTTACACGTGCGCCTAAGCTCAGCATTTGAAAGGATCGAATTTACGAAATTCTGCCGAGTCATGTCTATGAATTTGTTTACGTTATAGACAAATGTTTTGATTTGTATTCGTTTGCTATTTTAGGATATGTGTCAATGAGTGTAATGTTTTTACTCGTGGTTCTTATTTTACTTTGTCAGTATGTTTAGTTATAGAAAGACTGGGGATTTCCTAAGTAATTTATTAGAAGCGACCTATATTCAGCATTTGCTTGCAACTTTGCTAGGTCCTCTGTCCAATAATTTTATTCAGTCGTCTCAAATGTCTAGTGACAGTTTTGTATAAGCCGTGGTGCCATCAATTAGATCTTCTATGGAGCGGACCTGAGTGTAGTACTTAGAAGATTGAATAGATTTGAACTTAGAATATTTTCCAAAGATGGCTGATTTTAAGGAGACCATCAAGGTGGTGAAAAATTTGCAAATCTTTGTCTATTTGTGCTTTTTAATTTTGTGAATGATGCACTTTTGTATTTTGATTTCACGAGACCGAACGTTTTATGACGTATCTGTTTTTTTTTTATGACGGGACTCATAAACTTTTTAAATGTAATGAAATAATTAATTTTCACTCACCATTTGGTTGAATATTGTTGTCGAGTTTTGAGTCAATGTGAGCGGCCTCAAGCCCGCACTGCAGCGACACTAGCGTCGCCACCGCCAGACACATGTATATTAAACTGATCATTTCGGCTATTCGATTATAGATGGCGCTAAGTAATCGAAATCTGAAACAAGCACGTGGTTGATTAAAATTATTTTAATTGGTTCTTTTATATTTACTGACTTCTTCTTTTTTGTTTTTTACATTATGTTAGGATTTTATTTGACCAAATAATCAATTTACGAGCTTTAAAAATACGTTTTTTTAGTTTTATCTTGTTTCATTGACTGAACTAAGCATCAAAAGCCTTATTAACTATGAAGCCTACTTTTTTTAGAGCTAAGGACGTTTGAAGATTCTTCTCTTAAAACATTATCCGTTTATAGATAGCAAGAAAATGTAATTAGAGCTGAACGAAATTAGATTACAAAATGTTGTAAAATGAACAGATTTTCGTGACATTGAAATCAATATTATTTTCAATTATGATGAACATAGTATCCGGATGTTTGTTAACATTCTGTATAACAGAAAACAAATATGTAAAACAGAAAACACACAAAATAAAATAAAATTAATAGGATTTTTTTAAACCAATTTCTGCAGTCAATATTACGGATTGACCCATCCTATAATCTAAACAATTAATAAAAATACTCAATATCACGATTAAACCTGGGAGAAAAACTTGTAGTTAGTATAACAACCGAATGAACGCATTCCAAACATATTGCTATTTTTCACAGTAAAATAATTTCGAACGGTCATTTGATCAATTAAATCAACGGAACTATGTAAGTATGTAATGTAACTATGTAAGTATGTAATGTAACTATGTAAGTAATTTTAATATCTAAACAATTTTATCGCTCAGTTTTTTACAAATTCTTCCTACATTAAACATAAGAAAAATAATATACCAAATGAATAATAGATGAAGACAGTCTCACAGGATATGACTCACGCGTTACGAAAAAGATATTTAAAATTCTTCCACTTATCAAAATTTAATCGGCCAGACCTTATCTATGGGAAATCCTTGCCCCGTATGGGACGTGTCTATTGATTCAAACGCACGTTTAATTTAAAACTAATACGGTACAAGCTGATGAAATATTTGTTACGGCGCGATCATTAAACAAACTTCAACTAGCACATAAACACGTGCGCAGTCACGTACACAAACACATACAATTAAATCCACAAAACAAAATATTAATGAAACTTAATTAACATTCCAAAAAACACATACAATTAAATCCTCAGCGAATTCAAATTTAGAATGCGCATCGTTCGAAATTCAAATTTCCGTGAACATTCACTTAACTCACCTCTTAACGTAAACTTAACACACGTAATACACGTTAAAACTTTAATAGAATGTGTTGTGAGCAGTTTGATTGTGTTGAGACGAGTGTGGTCTTGTAGCACCCAACCCACCCTTTTATACCCCGAGCGACGCGGGGCGGCTCATAAAGGCGGGATGGAGTGTATAATTTACTCTACAGTCTCCTTAGAAACAATATCCCGTGTCAATTAAAGTATTATTTGGTGTATTTTATGGTTGTTTTAATGAAATCTCATTATTTAGAGTAATACGTGCCGTGACGCAGGTTCACGTATGGGAGGGGATAGACCGACAAACGGAATGCAGGGTCCAGGTATTAGAAAGGTGAATGGGTCGTATTTAAATATATTTATGACCTTTTGAGTGTAAGTAGTTTTTATAATTAACGCGGTTTGTGCTAGACATTCCATTGAATTTGAATATATTTATGTAATGCTATGAATTTTAAGCGTTTTTTAAATTTTATATCAGACATATAGGATACATTTTTTTGAGGCTGTGTATTTCGGACAAAGCTAAGCGTTTGATCTCAGAAATTTCACAATTAATCATTTTAATAATCATTTTAATGAAAATGCTGACATTTAATTAGCTTCTTTTAATAATTTCTCAAGGGACTTATGTGTGTATTGGTAGTAAATGACCACGCACTCTAACGATCAAGAAAAATATTGTCTGCATATAGTAGTTTATATAAATTTATATTTAAACTAATTGTCCAATCTGAGCAATCCGATTGACCAGCGTAGTGGACCATATCTTAAGCTCTTTTAATTCTAGGGAAGGCTCGTGCCAGGCAATAAGATGTGTCACAAATAAGGCCGCCTAGGTAGGTTCCACCGCAAAGTCTATTTCTCCTGCCAAACAGCAGTGTAAATGTACTGTTTTGTTCCGGTGTGAAGGATATTGTAGCCAGAGTACCTAACTACTGGACATATTGAGACTTAACATCCTATGCCTCAGGATGGCGAGTGTCGTGAAATGCCCAAGCATTGCTTTGTAATTCAAGGTGATGTTTGGTTTCGCTACTGTTTATGAGCCATATCGTTTACCATCAGGGGAACGGCATGCTCGTCATGCCATTCATTGCAATAAAAAACTAACCATATTTTCATATCACCCCGAATTCATTCATAGTTGGAAATAGCCTTTTTATATCACACATTTTTCTCGGTCCTGGGCTTGTGTCGCCATATTATACGAAAATGTAATTTAAAATATAATTATTAGATCCATATATTACAAGTCACATCCATTAGAAAAGCCTCCCGCGATATCAAAATATGTTCATATTACTTATAATCTTTTGGGAGCCTACTACTAAATATAGGCTTCAAATATAGCATATTATGTTTAAAAAAGTTATAAAGTATTGATGAGTAATCCGTTCAAATCCCAGGGCACTTGGACTTTTGGGAGTCATGTGTGTATTGATAGGCAATCACCACGCACTATAACTAACTAACTAACTAACTATGAAACTTGCGTAGCATAGCGATTTGTATGAATTTGTAAATAAAGTCCGCCAACCCGCACAAGACCAGCGTGGTGGACTATATGACTTAACCATTCTCAATCGTACTCTCGATTGTAGAGGAGGCCCGTACCCTGCAATGGTATGTATATGAGGTGATACAGACACAGAAAGGAGTCATATCGTTTTTTTGACATTACTTCAAAAAGATACTTTGAAGAAAACACATATACACAAACTCAAGCCTTTCCTCAGAAAGGGTAGGGATATGCCACATTTCCCCTTGTGTATTGCGTCCTACAATGTGATAGGGGACGAGCCTATCGCCATATCGGGCACAAATTCCTGGCTGATAATGAATAGAAAAATCTAATATCGCTTTGCCTATTGAAATAAAACTATTATTTACGGATTTTATCGCGAATTTAGTTTAGGTCACGGGGCGGACTCACGAAAGCTGTAAAGTAATCGAAACGTGGGGAAGTTAAAAATGTAAAAAATTAAACTAAATTCGCGATAAAATCCGTAAATAATAGTTTTATTTCAATGTGTAACATTCGCGTAAATCTAAGAAACCATTATCGCTTTGCCTAACCTGGGATTTAAATCCCAGACCTCAACATTTTAACAGTACCATAGTACAACTAGTCACCAGTTTAAGTTGAAGACTGAAGAATAAGGAATACTCTATAACAATTGTCTTAGCTTTAATGCACGTTCTTCACAAATATGTTCACTAAATCATTTTAAAGGTGATCCTGTCGGAATGTTTGCACTACTGTGAAGCGAATGCGTGATGCGTGTATGAGTTTGTCTATGTGATATTTTATTGTGTACAGTATTATTTTTTTTTTCTTTCTTTTGTATAGCTACAGTTGTTTTTTTTTTATGTTTAGAATTTAGATGTAAGTTGAATGTTTTGTTTTATGTTTAAATATTTATTTTATATAGAATATTTTTAAAATTGTTATTAATTAGTGTAATTGGTGTCAGCCGTACTAATTTAATAAATAAATAAATAATAAATAAATATAAATAAATTGAGGAACAATGCGTAAAATAAAAGATTTGTAATATCTATTAGGAAACTTTACTGATGGTAGGTCTCTCATATATGGGAGGCCGCTAGGTAAAAACAGCAATGTCTATTTCTCCCGACAAACAGCAGTGTAATTGCTCTATTGTATTTAGATTTGAAGGACATTGTAGCCAGAGTAACTACTGGACATATTGAGCCGTAACATCTTATGTCTCAGGATGGCGAGCGCAGTGGAATGCCAAGCATTGTTCTGTAATTCAAGACATTGTTTGGTTTTGCTACTGTCTATGAGCGGTTGTATCGCTTCTCAATACGCTAACCATTTATACAGTTTATTTATGATTAATTTCATGAAGTTATTCCGAGTAGCATTTTTCTTTGAATATGAACTGGTGGTAGGTCTCTCATATGTGAGAGGCCATCTGAGTAGGTACCAATGTCTATTGCTCCCATGAAACAACATTGCGTAAATGCACTGTTGTGTTTCGGATTGAAGGACATTGTAGCCAGAGTAACTACTGGACATATTGAGACTTAACATCTTATGTCTCAGGATGGCGAGCGCAGTGGAATGTTACTACTGTTTATGAGCGGTCGTATCGCTTACCATCAGGCGAACGGCTTGCTCGTCTCGTCATTAATTGCAATTAAAAAAAACCATTAATTCAAATTATTAACACCTTGGTAACTCTAACTATAGAAGGTCTCACTAACTAAAAAATACCTTCAAATTAGTTCAATCATATGCCGTTAGATGTCACTATGCTAAGTTGTGAAGTCAAACTCATTTAAATATTTTTGTTCTTAAACTGTATATTTTAGTTTCAGTATCACAATGATAAACTATATTTATAATATACAGATAATATTTAGTGATTTCAGGGTGGTTACGGGTTCAAATCCCAGAGCATACTTCTGACTTTTAGTAGTCATTTATGTATTTATAGTTTATCACCACGCACTATAACGGTGAAGGAAAACATCGTGAGGAAACCCGCATACCATAGCGATTTGTAAGAATTTATATAGTATGTAAACTCCGCCTAACCATATTAAGTGGTGAATATGGCCTAACCCCTCTCAATCGTACTCTCGATTGTACAGGAGACCCATGCCTTGCAGTGGGACGTATGGGCTAATACAGATATAGATTTCGTAATAACTATATACGAGGACTTATCATTTTTCGGCGCCGAGATTTCCGGATGCGATAGTGATTCATTGATAAAAGATGACGGTGAATTCCTAAACCTAACTTCTATTTACGACGTAGTTCTAGTGACGCAATTCTTGTCAATCCTACACCTGTGACTATTAGACGTACAGATAATTTTAAATATAATACCACTAGCGGCCCGGTTTCACCTGGGGGCAGACACTTTTTGAATCCAGCCCACATCAGACAGAAATTATTTTGCATATTGACTGTTTTATATTTAAACTCAACGTGACTTCCTTTCATTGCTTTTCTCATCCCGTCCCATTACATTCCGCCCTGTCCCATCTCAATATGTTCCATGACATTAATTCCTGTCCACATATATCCCATTCGCCCTATATTATATCCCAAACTATCCCTATGGGCCTCATTAATAAACTCGGATGAGCGAAGGCTTAACTTTAGGCATTGGGCTAGAGAATTCAATCTATTATTATGAATAGCTAGATAGTAATGACTATATTAATAAAAATATATATTCTTCAGCCTAACATGATAATCCTATTATGGCAATCCACTGATTTTAAAAGTAAAAAGAACGGTCAAAATAAATTAGTCAATTTTAAAGTTTTGGGCTAAAATTTAATCCCTCGCTCGAGTTTATTAATAAGGCCCATAAAGTTTGAAAGAGTAGCAAATGTCCATATTTGAAGTCTTTGCTCATCCCACGGGAACACAACATTTTTTCAGGATAAATATGGCCTGTGCATTGATTCAGGGTATCAGCTATCACTTCACTTGATTTCAATAAGATTGGCACAGCGGTTTGAGCGGAAAAACTCTTTAATTATCTCCCGGAACATTTTTTTTCGGAATATAAATTGAAGTATTTGTTAATTTAAAATTTAGGCTGTTCAACATTTTAATGGATAAAATAAATAATTTTCATAATTTCATTTCATTATTGGTACTGTTTTAAGACTGCATTCGCGCTTACCATGAGGCGCTTGTAATAACATTTTCATGAGAGTATTAATATGTAATGTAGAATCTTCTTTATTAAGGTCGGTTTAAAATAGGGAATGAAAGAAAAACTTTGGGAAAAAGTGGTAGTAGGTCTCTATGTGATAGGTCACCTGGGTAGGTACCACCGCAATTTATATGTCTCCCGTCAAACAGCAGTGAAAATGCACAGTTGTGTTTCAGATTGATGGACATTGCAGCCAAAGTAACTACTGGACATGTTGAGACTTAACATCTTATGCCTCAGGATGGCGAGCGCAGTGGAATGCCAAGCATTGCTAGGTAATTTAAGGTGTTGTTTGGTTTTTCTACTGTTCATGAGCAGTCGTATCTCTTACCATCAGGAGAACGGCATGCTCGTCTCCATTCATTGCAATAAAAAAAGCCCATTTATCGGTGGATATCCCATAATGATAAAATAATGAATTGAAACGTATATTCTTGTCTGATTGTTGTATCAACTACTGTCAATTAAAGTTGTGACGTATGGACGCCATTGAGGGAACATGTGTTGACTCATGACAATTAATATGCAATGATTTATGTTCTTTTTATAGTTATATAGTCACAGAGCGGACGTCTAATACCTCAGTCCGCCCCGTGACCACGAAAGCTGTAAAGTAATCGAAACGTCGGGAACTCAAAAAATGTAAAAATTAAACCAAATCTGCGATAAATCCGTAAATAATAGTTTTATTTCAATTCTTTTTATAGCATAGTTGGTAAACTGGAGGTCGCGGGTTCGAATCTGTATCACTTTGATATTGAATGTCTATTCACATGGTTCAAGTCGTTAGACGCATGTTGTGAAACAAAAGATCGCGGGTTTGATTCCCGCACCGAGGGAAATATTTGAGTGAATTTCAAGTATTTGTTTCTGGATATTTATGAGATTGAAAAGTCTCTAGTTCCTGATACCCACGACACTAGACTAGATCTTAGTGTCACACAAATATTTGTATCAATACGGGATCGAATCCGCGGACTCTCGTTTCTCAGGTGTCTAACCGACTGCGCAACAAAGGCTCATATATTGTAATACGTATTCGTAGAAACAGCATAATAGATGCGATTGCGAAATCTTACGTCATATTCATGGCGCCTGTCGTTCTTGGAACGATTTTGACGGCCTATCATTCACAGAATTCTTTCGTGATAACGTGCATCAGTAGGCGAGATAGCGAGGGACCAAGTTCAATTCCGAGTAGTATTTACCGTGTCAATGTTAAATTAGATTAATATTATCTATGACTGCCTTGGTGGCGTAGTTTATTGTCGTAAGATTCCAAAGTGATGTCTCGGATTCGAATCCCGGATCGGACAAAGTGATGTTAAAGGAGAATGCCCATATATAGTATCTTTTAAAAAGTATCGTGGATTCCGATACCGGTACTGCTTAAAAATTATAGCATTTTTATGGTTTGTCTTTAAACATTTTGCTATTATATCACGTGCGACCGATTTTTATAAAATCAAGTAATTATCATCACATTATACATTTTGTTCACAGAGCCTAAGGCAAAAAAAATGGGCTTCAAGATAATTTCTCCAAAAACTCCGGGCCTGGGTCGCAATTATGTTTTAAATCACTACATAGTATATAACAAAGTCGCTTTCTCTGTCCCTATGTCCTTTTATATGCTTAAATCTTTAAAACTACGCAACGGATTTTGATACGGTTTTTTTTAATAGATAGAGTGATTCAAGAGGAAGGTTTATATGTATAATACGTACATATTATTGTACAGAAATCTAATTGTACCCGAGCGAAGCTAGGCCGGGCCGCTAGTTGAAAATATATTATTCCCTACCATTGTTCCATCCACAAAAAGTAGGTTTCATCGAGGGACAATCTTCGCACCGACACTAAGTTTCATAGCAAAGTTGGCAATCTGCTTTCTCTATTCATTATCAGTGCTAAACATTGAGATAATATACTAGAGGGGACACTACAAACAAAATGTTTGTAACAAAGTCAAGGGTACATTCTATTTCTGTCTCTGTCACGCCTACGAAGTAACATTATCTTCCCTCTTGCTTCACTGTGTACCCGTGCGCACGCGCCATACGCAGAATCTCTGCGTTCTCGTTCCCGATGCCCGCTCTAGTATATACCTCAATGGTGCTAAATCAAGAATAGGCACGCCCCGTATCACACCGTGGGAACACATACAAGGCGAAATGTGAGTGTCCTGGCATTTCTGCCTACCCCTTCTGGGAAGAAGGCGTGATATGTTATTATTAAATTATATTGATATTTTAGTTTTTTTTTCATTTATTTTTAGGGACTTTTACCTTAATTAGGCATGCTAGCCGCATCGTAACCTTATGCGAGGTAATACAACAATACAAAATCTTAATGGTTAGGGAACAAAAAATGAGTGCATACATTAACGATTGTCTTTACGAATTTTAAATGTGAACATAGGTTTTAAAATTGTCTATGAATAGGGATGAAAGTGTTTTGAAATAATTTCTACGGTAGCTTTTGTACATTGTCTACCTAACCGTATTAGATAAAATAGGATGTTAAACACAGTATATTTTGGATTATATTGCTATAAGAATAAGGTTTATTATTGTTTGACAGATTTTTAAATGAAGTTATCACTCAGAGCCGCATTTAGATTTGTACATTGGATATAATAATAACGCATAGTCTTTTCGTTCAATTGTTTATTTTTACTGATATAATTTAAATAGTTTTATTAAGTTAGAAGTATCAAATTAGAATATGAATAAAACAGACATATACATATACCTAATATCACAGTAACATACCAAGTATTATGTTGTGTATCAAAAATTGCTAGATATTTTTGGTTTTACAACATATCTGTATCATATCTGGTTTCTAACTTAAGTTTTTCTTTTTAACATGTTTTCTTTATAAACATATTTTTTTATAAATGTTTGTTTTGATTGATTATTTCAAACCCGAGTCAATGTGTTACATAATAATTCTTCGTTTATAATTTAATTGTTTTGTTTATAACATTTAAGTGTTATAGGGCCCAGGCCCCCCCTTTTGTACCCGGATACGGCCCTACGTACGTGGCACGTGGTAGCCGACACGTAAGGAGTCAAGTTTCTTGAATGGGAATGCTTACTACCGCTCGCAATGTTTGGTTGGGGTTCAGTTGCGTAATATAAAAACCTTTATATGGCATCGTGTTTATAAATACCTTTTTTATTGAAGGCTTGTTTTACTGAATGATTTTATGACAAAAATTAAGTGTTAATTTAGTAGGCTAAGTATATGTTTCTTTAGAACCAGTAAGGATTTTTTTTATTATTGTTTGTTTCTTTTGTTGGTGCAAAAGAAGTAACAACTGAATTTAAAAAGCATCAAGAAAACAAATACAAACGAATGTAAAAACAGGGAAAACTAGTCAAAAATACAAGGAAAATATAAATTTTAGGACATGTTATAATATTGGTTTCTTAGATTTACGCGAATGTTACACATTGAAATAAAACTATTATTTACGGATTTTATCGCGAATTTAGTTTATTTTTTTTTTACATTTTTGACTTCCCGACGTTTCGATTACTTTACAGCTTTCGTGGTCACGGGGCGGACTGAGGTGTTAGACGTCCGCTCTCTGACTGTTACAATTCAACTACCCTTATTTTACAATTATTAATTTAAAAATTAATTTTAAATATCTAGTCAAAAATGTAAAAAAATAAATAAACTAAATTCGCGATAAAATCCGTAAATAAAAGTTTTATTTCAATGTTATAATATATTGTTTACTATCTTACGGCGTTATTAATTATAAACATTTTGTCGAACTACTTTAGGTATCGAATATTATAAACATAATAATATGTATATTTTATTGCTATATAATGTATTTATATATCGTCATCATCCTCATATCAGCCACAGGAAGTCCACTGCTGAACATAGGCCTCCCCCAAGGATCTCCACAATGACCTGTTGGAAGCGGCCTGCATCCAGCGACTTCCTGCAACCTTAGCCAGATCGTCCGTCCACCATGTAGGCGGGCGTCCGACATTTCGCTTGCCTGTACGTGGCCTCCACTCAAGAACCTTTCGGCCCCAACGGCCATCTATTCTACGAGCTATGTGCCCGGCCCACTGCCACTTCAACTTGCCAATCCTATATGTATACATATATTTATTTATTTATTGTATTTATATATATATTTATTTATTTCTAGTATATATTTTTGCCTGTATTTATACATAATTTGTAGATCTATATCGAATAAATTTATTTTTTGGTATCTTATAAACACCTTTTTAATTTCATCTCTACATCTCCTAAAGGTTGACTGGTAAAAAATGTCGACGGCATTAAGTCATATTATTTAAAGTTTAAAAAAAAAATTAAACGAATTTCCAAAATCATTCAAAAAGGTAAAACATTCGATTACTAAAAAGATTTATAAATAAGGCCTAATATTTTTACTGGTGGAAGGTCTCTCATATGTGAGAGGCCATCTGGTTAGGTACCACCGCATTGTCTATTTCTCCCGTGAAACATCAGTGTAAATGCACTATTGTGTTTCGGATTGAAGGACACTATAGCCAGAGTAACTACTGGACATATTGAGACTTAACATATTATGTCTCAGGATAGCGAGCGCAGTTGAATGCCAAGCAATGCATTTGTGATTCAAGCAAGGTGTTGTTTCGTTTTGCCACTTTTCATGAGCGGTCGTAACGCTTACATGCTCGTCTCGCCATCAACTGCAACAAAAAAGTATATGTAAAAATTATACCGAATTCGCGATAAAAACCGTAAATAATAGTTTTATTTCAATGTGTAACATTCGCGTAAACTAAGAAACCATAAACAAATTTCAATAAAAAATTAAATTTATCATACGGAACCCTCGCGTTTTTACTGCACTTTTTACTCGTGACGTATGTGGGGGCGTGGTGTGTAATCTACGGAGAATTTTTAACGTCTGTATAGATCTCAGTATAGATATTGTGAGCGAATTCTTTTGTTATCTGCCTACCCACGCTGACATTTCCTTACGCGTGATCATTCCTCACGTCTTAAATCATGTATTTATGGGCTTATCCATATGCTGTTTTAAAACATGGTTTATTTATTAAATGTTTTAAAACGCTCTGTACGATTTTTGAATTCAGTTTGAGCGAAGAAGGCCAAACAGTTAAAATAGGTTTTAAACTTCCTATGAATAAGACAGTATTTGCCTGAATATAGTCGTGGGTAGAAGTAATTTTAACGTCACATCGTGGGACGGAACTTACAAGGCGAAATCTGGATGTCCTAGCACCTCAGCCTACCCCTTTTGGGAAAAAGGCTTTTGGGTTTATATACATACTAGCGGTCGGACCCGGCTTCGCCCGGGTACGGATAGCTTTTGAGTCCAGTATTGATTTGGCAACAACATATTATTTCGCGTACTAACTGTATTTCCCGCGCGCCGTCGACTATATTTCCCGTCCCGTTTTATCCAGTTTATGTCCCGTCTCATTCAGTCCCATGATGAAATTTTAATTATCATTTATTACCAGTTTTTTGTATTAGCTTTATGGAAAATTTTCTTTATATACAATATTTTGTAATTGTGATATTGATTCGTTAGTGGGGGAAGTGGTGGGAGGCGCCCGACGTGACGGCCCAGTGGTGGCATGCGCGTGAGCTGCGCGCGGCACTGAGCATTGCAACGTTACTTTATTTTTCTATAATAAATGTAGCCTAAGTTACTCCTTGTTATATCAGCTACCTGACAAAAAAGTCCCGTCAAAATCGGTCCAGCCATTTCAGAGATTAGCCGGAACAAACAGACGGACAGACAGACAGACAAAAAAAATTAAATATAATATTCGGCAAAGGTATCGTGTATATAACGATATGTAGTAGGATTTTTTTTTATTTTCACTCTTAAAACAGACACTTCAATTTTATTTATACAGGTTATATCAAGACTGCTACCGAAAACGAAGCCGGGTGGTAGTTTAAGCGACTTCAGACACAATGCAACAGAAAAAGTTACAAAAAAAAGCGACAATTTTTTTTGGTTATTTTTTTCCTATGACCATATTTGGGTGGTAAATACATTTTTTCCTAAAATAATAGTGTATACCCTTTTATTTATAAATAACCTAAGGTATAAAAGTGTTTAAATTATTATTTTAGCAAAAACTATGAATTTACCACCCAAAAATGACGATATTTAAAAAATCATAAAAAATAATTGTCGCGTTTCTTTGCGAAAATTTTAGTTGCATTGTGTTTGTAGTCACTAAAACTACCACCCGGCTTCGTTTTCGGTAGCAGTCTTGAGATACCCGGTATGTATAGATATATGCATATTAGTACATGTCTTAGTAGTATGTATGTATATTATATATGTATATTAGTTAATGACAGCCTCCGTGGTGTAGTTGGTTAGACGCCGCCTATGAAACGAGAGACCGCGGATTCGATCCCCGCACCGAGAGAAATATTTGTGCGGCCCACAAATATTACTGAGTCTCAGTGTCAGTGAGACCGAAAAGTTTCTCGTAGTTCCTGATACACGACACAAGGCTCGATCTTAGTGTGGGGTCAGAACTATGTATGTGACCGTTGGGTGTATGACTGAAGTCACATGTTAAGGCTAGTTTGACTAAACTGTTAGATACGTGAGCTGCCTCACGAGCCGGCATAACAAGGCGTTTGAGGTCAATGACGTGCAACCAAGGTAAGTAAAAGTTCATGAGGTAATATTCTGACGGAACCAGTCATGTGTTTTCATCATGCTGTATGTTAGAGAACTTTTTAAATATTTATTGGAAATGTAAAAACGCTTAAGGAAAATATCGTGAGGAAACCTTACATATTATAGCGAATTTTGACAGCCTCCGTGGCGCAGTTGGTTAGACGCCGCCTGTGAAACGAGAGGCCGCGGGTTCGATCCCCGCACCGAGAGAAATGTTTGTGCGGCCCACAAACATTTCTTCCGGGTCTGGGTGTTTGTGAGACCGAAAGTCTCTCGTAGTTCCTGATACCCACGACACAAGACTCGATCTTAGTGTGGGGTCAGGACTATGTATGTGACTGTTGGGTGTTATTTATTTATTTATTTTAATTTGTATGAATTTCTATGGTATGTAAAGTCCGCCAACCCGTACTAGGCCAGCGTGTTTGTTTTTGTGTTTGACTAACCTTACCACTATAAATCGTTCTCTCCATTGTAGAAGAGGCCCGTGCTATGCAGTGCACGTATATGGGCTGATACAGGAAAATGTGGGTATTTAAAGTACAGAATTGTTCTTCTTACTTCTTACTTTTAAAAAATCTTACATGCCCGATATGGCGATAAACTAGTCCAGTATGACATCGTGTGATGGAATACTCAACGCAAAACGTGGGTATCCTGGTAGCAACTCTGCCCACCCCTTCTGCGAAAAGGCGTTTATGTATGTACCTATGTCTACAATCAAGTTTCAGTACAGTTATATTGCCGTAACCTGTATGAAAATAATATGTTTATAGGTAATTCATAAATATCGCAAAAAATCTTAAATTAGGCGTTGCCTGTGTCTTGACTAACAAGCTATATATAATTTTTATTACAATAAATGTGTGTGTGTGTGTAAGTGTATCTGAAAAAATAAATTCAAAAATATGACAACCCTATACAACTTTATGAGAAGGTGCTTCAGTCTATGTAAAAATCATTAAATAAAATAAAAAAATCTAGTTCATCCAACTTCAAAATTTAAAAGTAAAATATAATCCCTTATAATAAAATACTGAAACACGACGATTGAACATTTAAAATTCTGATATAGTTTTATATATTCATATGTATGTATTTATGTGGCCAAGCGTCCATTTGTCTTAGAATACATTTAAATTTGTTTTATGTGTCAAACGGTTTAGTAGACTGGCTGTATGCGTCGGGTTCCTTTGCTTCATTTAGAAATGAATCTATAATGGTTTCTCAGATTTACGCGAATGTTACACATTGAAATAAAACTATTATTTACGGGGACCACGAAAGCTGTAAAGTAATCGAAACGTGGGGAAGTTAAAAATGTAAAAAATTAAACTAAATTCGCGATAAAATCCGTAAATAATAGTTTTATTTCAATGAATCTATAAAACAATAAAAAAACAGATAAGATATTAATTTAAAAAATCCTTTGATTTCATTTATTATTTTAACAAAGCTGTGATTTTTGCTTCGGCTACAGAGAATTTTCAGTGTCGGGCCAGCAAAGACCGCGTTGGCAGAGAACGTGTTAAATTACATAAATATGTAAGAATTTTACTTCAATATACCTAGCACTTAAGTATTTATAATATAGAGGGAGCGCTGGTAATTAAAAATCGTAGATATAATGATGATTGACTATCAATACACACATGACTCCGAAAAGTCAGAGGTGTGCCCTGAGATTTGAACCCACGCACTAAAACGGTGAAGGAAAACATCTTGAGCAAACCTGCATACCATAGCGATCTATAAAATTTACTATGGTATGTAAGTTCGCCAACCCGCACTAGGCCAGCGTGGTGGACTATATGGCCTAACCACTCTCAATCGTACTCTCGATTGTAGAGTAGGTCCGTGCCCTGCAGTGGGACGTATATGGGCTGGTATAGATATAATGGTGGTGCTGGGCCACATTTTTCTGGCGTGAAAACGCATCGTTTGACATGGCATAGTAATTTGTATGTAGGATATCGCTGCAGAACAGTTCCAGAAAATGAATTCAATTTCATATATTTTTTGACAATACGTATTGGTACCTACCTAAACCTTTTAGTTACTTATTTACAGAATAATAGAAAATAACTAGTATTGGTGCGTAACTATAAAAAATTGTTCATCACATAATGAAGACAACATTACATAATCCTAAAGTCAGTTTGAAATGAAATGAAATGTATTTGAAATGAAATGAAATGAAATGTATTTATTGGTCACGTAGGCAATTAAGGAGCTCTTATGACAAGTCAATACACATAGAACTTAATCTCTATTTACAATATATTTCCTATACTTAGTATTACTTATTTTAATTTCTTGCTTTTATCAATTTATTTATTAAATTTACTTATTTTTAAATTAATTTTATTTTTATTTATAATTAGTTTTTATATTTGTTTAGTTTTATTCATATTTTATTTAAAGTATTAGTTTTTACTTTATGGTAATTTATTTGTCAAAGAAATACGTTATTTACGTTCGTCAAGTTAAATTATATTATTTGTGGACCATAGATATTAAAACGGTGCGTAGCGGTTTATAGTTACCACCGGATCCAACGCGGCCCTTCCTGAGAAGACCCGACGAAACAAACTCAGTGGGCTTACACCACCACTGGAACTACGCGACGCGACCCAGTCCTGAGTATATCCAGCGACTAAGACTCAGTGGGCTTGTTTTCGGTCCAATTTAAGACAACGACCATAAGTATTTCCGATACGTCCCGTATGTTTAGGCTTACTGCCGGATCCAACACGGCCCTGACTGAGAAGACCCGGCGAACAAACTCAGCGGGCTTTACTTTACCACTGGATACTACGCGGCGCGACCCATTCCTGAGTAGATCCAGCGAGTCAAACTCAGTGGGCTTGGTTTTGGTCAATTTACTAAAATAAGTATTTGTGACTTGTCTTACAAAGATTTGCCATATTAATTATTATTTTTATTGTTTTTTTTTTCTGTTTTGTTTGCTCTGAGATTCGAACCCGGAACCGTTGTTTCAGAACGTCCGCATCCCAATACACCTATGTTATTTAATCATATTAGTCACAAATATTATTGCCTCAATAGAGCAACAATAAATAAATTGCTAATTGACAGACCTCCCGTAGATTTAATTGAACCAATTGGTAAATATTTTGATAACAGCAGGATTCTATTTAGACATATTAATATAACATTATTATTTACGGCTTTGTTGTTTCAACCAATACCTGTTTTCTCTTCCCACCCTTTTTCATATCAATAAACTATCTGGTAGATTAAGTTCAGCGGCATATGCAGTTAAAACCATTAGGCGTTTAACGGATGAGGCAGCGGCAAGAATTGTCTACTTCAGCTATTTTCATAGTATATTGTCTTATGGAATTCTTCTAATATTAATAGTATTTTTATTTTACAAAAAAGAGCTGTTAGGGCCGTTTATCAACTTGGTCCAAGAGTTTCATTGAGAGAAAAGTTTAAAGAACTAGATATTCTTACTGTTGCATCTCATCATCATCTTATATATAAAAATGAATCGCAAAATGTGTTGGTAACCGCATAATTCAACAACGCCTGGACCAATTTGGCTGATTTTGGTCTTGAAATATTCGTGGAAGTCCTGGGAAGGTTTTAGGGGTGAGAAAAATAGGAAAATTTCTGAGGAAGATACTAAAAACCTTTTTTTTGGGTATCGTTTAAGCGTGATGCGTCCAGCCAATATAGGATGATCTTTGTTTATTTGACGGGAGACGTAAAAGACGGTCCAGCTTCAACTACCATCCAACGTAAAATGATCTATCTTTCCATTGTCTTTCATTGACGGCTGACGAAATAGAACAAAATTCAAAAAATGTGTACATCGTGTATATCGTGTATATAATATTATCTAGATACGGCGTCTTGCGCATAATTTTGTGAAATGTAAATTGAAATCATGTCCATATCTACCAAAATCGCCCATTGTTTTTTGAGATTATTGCAACAGTTTTAAACAAGGTATACTCTATCGAAGCGTTTTGCCGGAGTACACCAAAATATATCTAATTATAATTTTTCGTTTTCATAAACGACATTGTTTTTGAATTGATACTTTAGATGCGCTGGGGGACATATTTAAATTTCGCATTAATATTGTTTTTAGACTCAAGAATAAAAAGAATATTGGTACGTTGATGCCGTATCTAGACATTATAACGAAACGATATGCAGTTTTATATTTTTAAATATTTGTTCTATTACTTACGTCACCTGGTAAGGCAGTATGAAGGTTTTATTAATTTGTATATGGTAACGTACTAGACGCGACTGCCAACAAGTTAACGATGGTCACGGGTTCAAATCCCAGGGCACACCTCTGACTTTTCGGATTAAATTCTACGTGAAATAAAATCCACCAACCCGCACTAAGCCAGCAGGGTGGACTATAATATCTTCTTCTATAATATAAAAATGAATCGCAAAATGTGTTGGTAAGCGCATAACTCAACAACGCCTGGACCAATTTGGCCAATTCTTTTTTTAAATTGTTATTATTACTTTATTACTAACAAAAAGTAATGGCGTGCAATATTATTAGGAAAAACAGCATTTTGGTGCTGAAATAAGGGACGGAATATTGGATGGACAATAAAAACGCTAAAGTTTTTAATGTCAAAATTTCATAAGGCAATCTTTATATGTACATGTATATGGAGAGACGGGATATAATAGAGTGGAAGGTACGGGAGAGGGCTGGGATAGCTGACAGATTGATAGGACGAAATGTAAATGCACGTTATAAGACGGGATGGATAATAAAAGAAAAAGGACGGGACGGATCGGGAAGAGACTGAACAGACAGATGAGACGGGATTGAGCCAGACAGTAGGATAGCTATGTCAAGTTTAGGTATACAAGAGATTAATACGAAAAATAACATGTATTTGGTGTGGAGTGGAATCAAAAAATATATGCACCCAGGCGAAGCTGGGTCGGGCCGCTAGTCTATAATATAAAAATGAATCGCAAAATGTGTTGGTAACCGCATAATTCAACAACGCCTGGACCAATTTGGCTGATTTTGGTCTTGAAATATTCGTGGAAGTCCTGGGAAGGTTTTAGGGGTGAGGAAAAATAGGAAAATTTCTGAGGAAGATACTAAAAACCTTTTTTTTTGGGTATCGTTCAAGCGTGATACGTCCAGCCAGTATAGGATGATCTTTGTTTATTTGACGGTAGACGTAAAAGACGGTCCAGCTTCAACTACCACCCAACGTAAAATGATCTATCTTTCCATTGTCTTTCATTGACGGCTGACGAAATAGAACAAAATTCAAAAAATGTGTACATCGTGTATATAATATTATCTAGATACGGCGTCTTGCGCATAATTTTGTTAAATGTAAATTAAAACGATGTCCACATCTACCAAAATCGCCCATTGTTTTTTGAGATTATTGCAACAGTTTTAAACAAAGTATACTCTATCGAAGCGTTTTGCCGGAGTATACCAAAATATATCTAATTATAATTTTTCGTTTTCATAAACGACATTGTTTTTTGAATTTATACTTTTAGATGCGCTGGGGGACATATTTAAATTTCGCATTAGTATTGTTTTCAGACTCCAGAATAAAAAAAATATTGGTACGTTGATGCCGTATCTAGACATTATAATGAAACGATATGCAGTTTTATATTTTTAAATATTTGTTCTATTACTTACGTCACCTGGTAAGGCAGTATGAAGGATATAATATTGGATGGACAATAAAAAACGCTAAAGTTTTTAATGTCAAAATTTCATAAGGCAATCTTTATATGTACATGTATATGGAGAGACGGGATATAATAGAGTGGAAGGTACGGGAGAGGGCTGGGATAGCTGACAGATTTGATAGGACGAAATGTAAATGCACGTTATAAGACGGGATGGATAATAAAAGAAAAAGGACGGGACGGATCGGGAAGAGACTGAACAGACGGATGAGACGGGATTGAGCCAGACAGTAGGATAGCTATGTCAAGTTTAGGTATACAAGAGATTAATACGAAAAATAACATGTATTTGGTGTGGAGTGGAATCAAAAAATATATGCACCCAGGCGAAGCTGGGTCGGGCCGCTATATGTATATATATATGGATGTATATGGAGAGAAGGGACATAAAATAAAATAGAATGGAAGGTACGGGAGAGGGCTGGGATAGCTGACAGATTTGTTAGGACGAATGTAAATGCACGTTATAAAACGGGATGGATAATAAACAGAAGGGACGGGACGGATTGGGAGGAGACTGAACAGGCGGATGAGACGGGATTGAGCCGGACAGCAGGATAGCTACGTCAAGTTTAGATATACAAGAATTTATACGAAAAACAACATGATTCTGGTGTAGAGTGGAATCAAAAAATATATGCACCCAGGCGAAGCTGAATCGGGCCGCTAGTATATTTATGAAAATGTATTATATGTTCGTAAAAATATAACTCAATTTAAGCGTAATTGTGACATACATAGTAAGAACACTAGGAACAAACATAATCTTGCCTCACACGTTACTCGTCTCCACAAGATAAATAATTATTTTATGGGTCAAAGTGTACGCTTCTTTAACAAGCTTCCCAACAGTTTAAGAGAACTTCCAATTAATAAGTTTAAAAAAGTAATAAAAGATTTATAGAATTTCAGATTATGTGGAAGATAAAACTGCTTGGGAATAATTTATCATGTTTTGCATCAAATTGACATTATTGTAACTTGTGACATGAATCATTTTATTTGTAAATGGCGATATAAAAAAAAAACAAAAGAAAAAGAAAGAAAAAAAAGAAGAGTTCGTGTTGCTGAGGGAGTTTCTTGCGACGCTTCTTCTTCACAGCTACAACACGTTCCGAAGCGGTGGTAGCAGAAAAGGACGATTCAAAAGATCTTGAAAACGTGAAAGACTATTTGAATAAAGAATATTTTGATTTTGATTTTTGATTTTCCTTCCCTCCCCACTCAGAATTTGATGGACGGCAACAAATCTATGGTCCAAGCGTTGTGGATTTTCATGGGTGGCAGTGATCACTTACCATCAGGCTTTGTGATATACTAGAGGGGACACTGCAAACAAAATGTTTGTCGCAAAAGTGAACGGTACCACTCCTTCTGTTTCTATACCTATATTTGTCACGCGTACGCGGTAACATAATCTTCTCTCTCGTTTACCCTGTGCACAAGGGAATTTTGTATCAGCACGATGCGCAGAGATTTCCTCTATCCTATGTCCGCTCTAGATTGCAAGAACCTCATTTTGAAGTCGATTGGAGATTTAAAAATTATGGTGAGTTAAACACATTATTGGCGTTTTCAAGGGTCCTCAAACCGTGAAATCCACCACGCTGGCCTAGTACAGAATGGCGAACTGTATATACCATAGAAAATTTTACAAATCGCTATGGCATGCAGGTTTCCTCGCGATGTTTCCTTCACCAATATAAAATCAAGCCCTGAAATTAAGTGTTGTTTGATCTTAGGTTTCCACGTGTCTGTCCTAGACGGGTGATGACCTGTAAAGAGGTTAGGAACCCGACAGGGCTCGCGACAAATTGTAAGGTCTTAATTAATAGCACTGGTGTTTACTCACTGTGTTTAGCTTAGCCGAATTACTTTAAGTTTACAAAGGGAGGTGTTTTCTAGATGTGGTTTTAAGAACAAGTAGGTGTACTTTCAACAATATTAATATTTTGTACTGATATTGACACATGGTTCTTAATTTTCCACATATTTCTCATTACCCCAGATGATATTGTACATAATTTGAAAAAAAATATGAGATATTTTTTTGTGAAAAATCGTGATTATAGTTATCAAGATTTTTCGGTATCCCGTATGGACATGCTTAGCTTAGCTGAACTTTAGTTCGGTTCAAGAACTTACCGCAGCCGTAAAAAGACTCACACCCGTATTCTAAGACGTTTCATCGAATCTTCCTCAAACTTATATCTGTCGTGGTGACGTTTAAAATGAATTCGAGGAATCCTCGAAAATGGTATGCTTAGTTAAAAATCTTAGAGTATTTATATATAGAGGGAGCGCTGTCATACATTCGCGTTTTGAAAAACGTAGATATTTTCTTGTTCGTAATGTTGGTAGCGCTCCTATATTAGTGAAAATTGAAATAATTATTTAGCAATAAATTGCTATAAATTCCTTTGATAACCGAAATTATATTTAGCTATTATCCTTTTAAAACGAGTTTGAGTGAAATTAAATATACCTAAACTATTTTTTTATATATATTTTTTCAAGTAGTGTATGTATGTTGCACAACCTGTTCAAATATTAGCCAATAGGAAGGCAGAAAAAGGTGGCCCGGCACCACCATTTTTATCTACGTTTTTGAAGTACCAGCGCTCCCTCTATGTATATGTACTCTAAGTTAAAAATATATCTTTCCTAGAGGATCCTCGAGTTCGAGGTTGAGTCGAGGAAATACGTCATCAAATACGTCATTGATGTGTTAATAGGGTACAGATTTAACAAAAACTATTTGACATTTCCACATTATGCTCAATTGAAAGTGATAGTCAAAATTTGTTATGTAAATAATAATGTTTCCATATTGAAAATATTTCCTCAAGTATTCCTTAATCGCGACGTACCTTGAGTTTGAAAGTTGATTCCTTTTCTCGAGAAAGAAAAAGTATTGAGTGACGTTAAGTGGAGGAGACTTTTTTCAACTATTAATACAGATTTCCTCCAGTTAAGGCCGAGTGGAGTCGAGTCATTTTCGAGGAACGTCTTAGAATATGGATGTCAGTATCTATAGGGGTTGATCAAAAGCTTTGAAACATAAAATAGCGATTTTTGACAAAACTATCAGGCAGTCTCTGTTCAAACTTGGTACAATATTTCCTGGGATAGTTAGGAACATTACATACTATAGAAATTCATATATGGTACGCAGGTTTCCTCACGATGTTTTCTTCGCAGTTCGCCGTCATAGTTCATGGTGATTATTAATAATATAATAATAATACACCCAACAGTCACATACATAGTCCTGACCACACTAAGATCGAGTCTTGTGTCGTGGGTATCAGGAACTACGAGAGACTTTGCGGTCCACCCGCACCGAACCGAAACAAAAGCACCCAGATCCGAAAGAAATATTTGTGGGCCGCACAAACATTTCTCTCGGTGCGGGGATCGAATCCGCGGCCTCTCGTTTCACAGGCGGCGTCTAACCAACTGCGCCACGGAGGCTGTCACATAATAGGCTTTCTAATATGTTCAGTAGCATGACTCTTCAATTATCCCTACATCAAAGATATCGTGATTATCCAAGGAATATATTCTCGATTACGCGATCTATTTCGGTGATCTATTTTAGCAGTGTGTACATTGGTGTTAGTATCAATACCAATTATTATCGAGTGCGCGCTAATCGCGGCCAAATCCTTTAATAATCAAGTTTGCCACGTTCCGCCGAATCATGTATTAGTTAGTTTTTACGCCTTACTTGGGATAGGCAATATTATTTTTTTGTAGATTTTCACTTATAATACCACAAGAGCTTCAAAATTATCGGGTATTTCCCGATAGGTTCGTTGCAAACAAATGAAGGAGTCAAAACTTGACGACTTTATTTGTTTGCAGGGAACCTTGAGGGAAATGCCAGATAATTTTGAAGCTCGTGTGGTATTCGGGGGATTATTTTTCCGTCCCAAATTTTAATTTCAAACTCATTTTCATGCAAAATCTCCAATTTTCACAATTGAATTCAACCTGTCAGTTTGACGTGTGGTTAATTTGACTGGATCATGTTTTGTTTTTTATATATAGCAACTACCAGAGAAAATTTTCAAAAAAATATCAGTATAATACCATGTAGGTTGTACCACGTGACGTCGAATGGTGTAATTCTATTGGTCGATATTTGGGTCGGAAAAATAATCTTTTAAAGGTATGGCAACTGAACAAACAGTCGCCTAATTATGGGTAGATGGGTAAGTAACCCTCCGTGGAGTAGGTGGTCAGAAGCCCGCTGTGAAACGAGAGGCCGCGGGTTCGATCTCCGCACCGAGATAATGTTTGTAAGGCCCACAAGTATTTTTTAACCGACTTCAAAAAAGGAGGAGGTTCTCATCTGGGATCTGGTTGTTTGTGAGACCTTTGTGTTTGTGTCTCTCCTAGTTCCCGATACCCACGACACAAGACTTATTTGATCTTAATGTGGGGTCAGGACTATGTATGTGACTGTATGGTGTATTTATTTATCACTGCCGACTTGGATCAGGGATGTGTGGCCGGCTAATAAAATTGCGAGGAAGCGAGCATAATCAAGGATAGAAACATAGAAGTATTGGCAATCCACCAATCTCCCTCATCGAATGAAACGCGACGTCAAAGCTGTCGCTTCACTTCGATCTCCCGTGGGACAGTGGTACCACCTCGAAAGAGCCTGCCCATTCATGTTGAGTCATGAGTCATGACTGACAACAGCGTGGCTCCACAATTTTGAAAATATCTTGAATATCTCTTATGAAACTCTCTGATCAAATGAAATACAACAACAAAGCTGTTTAACGGTTTCTTAGATTGACTTGAGTGTTGCACATTGGGCGTTAAAACTTGTAAAAATTAACTCAAATCGTGATAAAATTTGTAAAAATATTTTTTTATTTCAAAGCAAAGTTGCTACTTCATATTATATTTCGGTTGATTCGTTCCATTTGTAGTTTTAATGACCTAATTATCATCAAGGTTCTATCACATACATAATAATAAAACCATTTTTAGTAATGTAAAATTATTTACTATTTGCGTTGCCGATACTTAAATTATGTGAACATACATCCTGTATACATATAGTATGTTACATATATGTCTATGTGTTAATGCAGATTATTGTTTGCGATCGGTCCGTCTTATATAGGGTATATCAAGAGTATATCAAGTGCGTGGTGGCCTGTTGGTAAACAGACTACAAGCGACTGCCAACATCTTCACGGTGGTCGCGGGTTCGAATCCCAGGGCACACCTCTCACTTTTCAGTCATATGTGTATTGATAGTCAATCACCACGCACTAAACCGGTGAAGGACAACATCGTGAGGAAACCTGCATACCATAGCGATTTATACAAATTCTATGGTATGTAAGTCCGCCAACCCGCACTAGGCCAGCGCGGTGGACTATAAGGCCTTACCACTCTCAATCGGTTTATCAAGAGTGCTAGCAAAAACGAAGCTGGGTAGTAGTTATAGTGACTACAAACACAATGTAACTAAACATTTCGCAAAAATATGCCATTTGTTTTTGTGATGTTTCAAATATCATCGTGGGTGGTAAATACATAGTTTTTTCTAAAATAATATTTAAGCCCTAGCGTACCATAGCGTCTTTAAAAATAAAAGGGTGTGTATTATTTATTTCAGTCAAAATTTTTGTCCAAGCCCAAGGTTCTGTGGCGCAGTGAATTAGACGCTGGCTGTGAAACGAGAGGCCGCGGGTTCGAACCCCGCACGGTGACAAATGTTTGTGAGGCCCACAAGTATTTGTGTCAGTGTGGGTGTTTGTGAGACCGAAAAGTCTCTCCTAGTTCCTGATACCCACGAAAGAAGACTCAATTGAATTTACTATGGGGTCAGGAATATGTATGTGACTGTTGGGTGTATTTATTCCATTTCATAGCACTTTAGAATTTCTAAAGAATGTAGTGTAATAGAAATGTTACAAAACATGCTGACTGCATTTAAGTCTCGTATTACATGTAAGTTGTAACATTTTGCTGATTTAATACACTATTAAAATTGCAGAATAGTTCTACGAAACATTTTTCCTCATTTCATACGCGGTAGTTCATTTTTATAGGAAATTAACTTGTAATGCTGTCAATCATTATTTTTAATTACGCATAGCCAGTAGAGTTTCTGTGTATTCTGAAACAAAATAAAATTTACTGGTGGCCGGTCTCTCATATGTGAGAGGCCGCCTGGGTGGGTACCACCGCAATGCCTATTTCTCCCGCCGAACAGCAGTTTAAATGCGCTGTTGTGTTTCGGATTGAAGGACATTGTAGCCAGAGTAACTACTGGACATACTGAGACTTAACATCTTATGTCTCTGGATGACGAGCGCAGTGGAATGCCAAGTAATGCTATTTATAATTCAATGCGTTGTATCGGTTACCATCAGGCGAACAGCAAGCTCATCTCGCCTTTCGTGCAATAAAAAAAACTCGGTTATTCGGACATTCGATTCGAAGTAAATTATAAGTTTACCACTTCTGAAATCTCTATTCTCTGTTATACTTATAATTTTCTCCGAACTTAGTACTTATATAGTTATGAAGAACAATTGGGAATTTCAAAAATTTTACCAATTATGATAAGTGTTACCATTTTATAGTATGTAATGGATTGATTCATGTAAATGCGTGGTGGTTTATAAACCGGTCAACGGAATAGACGCGGCTGCCAATATGTTCAACGGTGGTCGCGGGTTCGAAACCCAGGGCACACCTCTGACTTTTCGGAGTCATGTGTATCAGCCCATATACGTCCCACTGCAGGGCACGGGCCTACTCTACAATCGAGAGTACGATTGAGAGTGGTTAGGCCATAAAGTCCACCTGGTATAGTACAATAGATTGATAGATCTTTTAAATATAACACAATAATTATGTCTGTTAATGCCTTTATCGGTCGGACTGAATTTTTATGTCTGTGTAATAAACTGACACCACTTAGAAATATTCTGTATAAGATTGTTAATATAGCATTTGTAGAGATATGCCTAAGCCAATTCTATTAAATTTTATTTTTAGCCGCTATTTTAATATGTAGCAATTTTAATATCACTGGAATTTACAAAGAATTGTAACCATTACTCGACATCTAATAAACCCTTAAAAAGATCATACTGTATATTAATATTTTGTAATATAAAAAAAAAAATTGTGAAGGCATTTTAATTTTTATTTGAACTTGTTACAATCGATAAACGAGTATTTCTTTCGGTCTGGGAGTTTGTGAGACCGAAAAGTCTCTCGTAGTTCCGAATACCTACGACACAAGACTCGATCTCAATGTGGGGTCAGGATTATGCATGTGACTGTTGGGTGTTATTTATTATTTATTTATTAACAATTATCATAGTCACGTGGATCATAGTAAGTAATTTTGTGTGCCTTTTTCTTCATTGCATTTGTCCGTCAAACTATCAAACAGGCCATCTGATGGCAAACAAGCAAGAAGGATAATTGATGGTGATCACTGCCGCCCATGAGCATCCACAACTCTTGGATCGTGGGATTTGAGGGTGTGTTGCCGGACCAACATATCGGGAAGGGTGTGGTCTCAGGATGGCGAGCGCCGTGGAATGCCTTGCTTTGTAATTCAAGATGTTTGATTTAGCTATTGTTCATGAGCGGTCGTATCGCTTACCTTCAGGCGAACGGCATGCTCGTCTCGCCATTTAGTACAATAAAAAAAGTCAGATATACACAGGATGATCCCAAAACTCACGTAGGTCACTATAAAAATATTTTTCAGTATCATGAACGATGGTCGCTATACGGAAGACATGAGCACAAAGCTTACACCATCATCTATAAATAACAAAAATTACCCTGAACGAGCCCCGAACCCGAGACTTGGGGTTATCTTATGGTCGTTAAAATGTATATTGGATCATGCGCGCCGTATCTATTATGTGTAAATGTAATCTGTAGACACACCCACGTTAGCCTAGTGAAGGGCGGGATTTTATCGATTACGAAAAAATAAATTAATCTGTATTGACAGTCAATCACCACGCACAGCCAAATGCGCGAATGGCTAAAAGTGAAGCCAGGTGGTCGTTTTAGTTACTTCAGCTACAAGAAACACACATGTTTTTCCTTAAATAATAATGTTCAGCCTTTTATTTTTAAAGACGCTATGGTACGCAAGGCTTTAAATTATTATTTTAGCAAAAAGTATCGTCTTACTACTCAAATACGATGGATATTTAAAACTTCACAAAAAAACTTGACACGTATTTTGCATTTTTTTTTGTTTGTCTGCAGTAAAATTACCACTCGGCTTCGTTTTCAGTAGCAGTCCTATACCCTGTATGGTATGTCAAAGCCGCCAACCCGTACTATGCCAGCAAGGTGAACTATATAGCCTAACTCTTCTCAATTGCTTGTAGAGGAGGCATGTTCCCTGCAGTGGGATGTATGTTTATTTGGATTGATATAAATTATAATAACCGACATTGTGTGAAAATTAAAATGTCTCATCGATGAAAAGAATATAGGATCTTAGCCCCCCACAGTAGGCTGAAGGTAGACCCCATGGACTACCTCGGTAACGTAGTTGTACTTCGGCACGATTAAAAGCTGAGGTCTCGGGTTCGAATCCCGTGTCGGGCAAAGTGGTATTAGATTTTTCTATTCTTATCAGCACAGAGTCAGAAATTTATGCCCGATATGGCGATAGGCTCGCCCCTGTCACATCATGGGAGGGAACATACAAGGCGAAACGTGAGTGTCCTGGCACCTCACGCCTACCCCTTCTGGGATAAACGCGTAATTTTATGTGAATGTAGTACCTATACATATTCCACTGGGTTTATTATAAATCAGATCTGAATTCATTTTATTCATTCGTTACTACTATTAACACTGCTGTTTGGCGGGAGAAATAGACAGAGAAATATACCTACCTATTGAAAAGTGTCCTGATTCAATATTGGATTTAATATGATTTGATTCGTGTGATGAATCTGCTTTTATGAACATCATTCTTCCCTTTTATCATTCGTTGAATCATCGGGTATCATACATACACACATAAATTCACGCCTTTTTCCCAGAATGAGTAGGCAGAGGTGCCAGAATACCCACATTTCGCTTTGTATGTTCCGTCCCACGTATCGTCTTACATTATTTCCGACCTCCACTTAGCAACTTCAATAGGTCATTAATTTTGATAACCCCTGTATAATTAGGGTGATAAAAACTAAACACCCTGTAAAGTGATGGTTTTGACGTCATCTTGCTGCTTAGATCATCAGATTTAGGAAATACCAATTTTTTTTTGAGTTCATTTTGATTATAAAAAATACTATTGTCTATTTTTAATAACGTGCATGAAATTAAACAGTAGTTTTAAAATGTTAAAAATCACGATTTTGTAAATATATACAACTAAAAAAATTTAAATTATTTTAAGATTAGATTAGAAAATATGAGATAAAGTAATTTTAGGGGTTAAAAACTTGCTTGAAAAAAACATGTGTTTTTCAATTTATGAACTACTCTTAAAAGAGCAACACTAGAGTTTCTTGCCCGTTCTTCTCTGGCGAAAACAGCCTTGTGAACAGGGTGGTAGTGGAAAAAAGTGACTGAATCTAAATAATATATAACAGATTATGGGTTCAATAAATATTTTCATTTCAGCATCAAGGTATGGCAAAGAGAAGGGATTCTTCTTAAAAAAGTATATAAACCCTTTCCCAGTCAAAAAGTATTTTGTACCCGGACATCGCCAGGTCTTGGTTATGCGTAATTAAAAGTAATGATTGACAGCATTACCACTTAATTTCCTATAAATATGAACTACGGCGTATAAAATGAGGAAAAATATTTCATAGAACTATACTTTGCAATTTTAATATTTTCAATTGCTATATTAGTTAAAAAACAGTAAGACACAGGATATATTTAGTTTAGGAACCAGGGTTGTGTATAAATGTATGATGAATTGTTATTAATACATAATGTTTAACTCCAAGTTTTTATTTTATTTTAATACATTATGTACATACATACTGGTGGTAGGTCTCTCATATGTGAGAGGCTGCCTGGGTGGGTACCACCGCAATGTCTATTTCTCCTGTCAAACAGCAGTTTAAATGCACTGTTGTGTTTCGGATTGAAGGACATTGTAGCCAGAGTAACTACTGGACATATTGAGACTTAACATCTTGTGTCTCAGGATGGCGAGCGCAGTGGAATGCCAAGCATTGCTTTGTAAATCAAGGTGTTGTTTGGTTTTGCTACTATTAATGAGCGGTCGCATCGCTTACCATCAGGCGTACGGCATGCTCGTCTCGCCATTCAATACAAAAAAAAAATAACATAAACTCGCGCAATTTTCCCAGAAGCAGTAGGCAGAGGTGCCAGGACACCCACATTTCGCCTTGTTCTATATGTTATTTAAATGTTATTTTTACTTATCCTCTTTGTATATGGGATTATGGCCAAAGAAAAATATAGTTATTTGCAGGACCTGGTGCCTAAACAAGATTTGAACTCTCGACCTTACACACTTCCAGAATATTCATAATAATAACATCAAACCACCATCAATAAAGTTATTTTTAAATCATTATTCATTCACAAAAAAGCATTTGAATGTGACTTACATCGACGTAGGTAAATGGCCTCAATTGTGTAATTTACAAAATTATGGTAAATAACTGCAATCCTACATTTTTTATTTAAAAGCAAAAATGATCAAAATGTATTTTTTACAGACATTTGTACATACATTACTAGCGAAGTGCATGGTGGCCTGTTGGTAAATGTACCAGACGCGGCTTTCAAAATGTTCACGGTGAATACGAGTTCGAATCTCAGGGCACCCCTCTTACTTTTCAGGAATCATGTGTTATTGATAGTCAATAACCAAGCACTATAACAGGTGAAGGTAAACATCGCGAGGAAACCAACATACTTATTTATAAGAATTTCTATGGTATGTAAAGTCCGCCAAACCGCACTAGGCCAGCGTGGTGGACTATATATCTAACCACTCTCAATCATACCCTCAATTGTAGGAAAGGCCCGTGCCCTACAGTGGGACGTAGGTGGGCTGATAAAGAAGAATGGTAATAAAAAACCATTGGACATTTGTTGAAGGTGTGATGAAAGTTGACACCCTGGCTTAATACATATGCTATTTTTTTTCGATAATCATTCAAACTCAAATTATATGGGAAGTTTAAAGAACGGTAGTAACGTCGAGAACAGTTATTACGTGGAATAGTTTCTGTGTTTCTAAAGTGAATTGGACTGCATAATGGTTTCTTAGATTTACGAATGTTACACATTGAAATGAAACTATTATTTACGGATTTTATCGCGAATTTAGTTTATTTTTTTTACATTTTTAACTTCCCGACGTTTCGATTACTTTACAGCTTTCGTGGTCCGCCCCGTGGCCACAGTTTTATTTCAATGAATTGGACTGAAAAAAATCAGGCGGCGCCGGGCTGGACCGCTAGTGATAAACACAACCAACAGTCACATACATAGTCCTGACCCCACACTAACATCGAGTCTTGTGTCGTGGTTATTAGGAACTACGAGAAACTTTTCGGTCTCACAAACACCCAGACCCGAAACGAATACCTGTTGATCACACAAATATATGTATCAGTGCTGGGATCGAACCCGCGGCCTCTCGTTTCACAGTATCTAACCAACTGCGCCACGGAGGCTGTCAAATATAATGTCAAGTGCAATTATTACAACCTTGATTACAACAGTTAAATTCCACAGATAATAGACTTTATTTGAACCCATTATTGAGGTCAGTTTAATTATCATGGGTATCCGGTTGTGATTTGTCGTAAACTTAATTAATGTAGTATTCATTATAATTATTGTAAATTTGTTTTGAAGAGAGCAACGTTAGAGTTTGTTGCCCGTTCTTTTTTGGCGAAAAATTCCTCTTGAACCGGGAGGTAGAGGAAAAAAGTGACTAACTATATAAAAACGATACCAACTTCGAACATCGGATGTTCGACGTCCGAAGTAAGATATTAGATTTCCACTTCTAAAAATCAATACTCTTCTCTATTATACTTATCATTTTCTCCGAACGAGTCTATGGTTACGACGTACGATTGAGGATTTCGTGTAGTATCTGGGCACATTAGTGAAGTTTTACTTTAGGCGTACGAATATGCGAAGTTCATATCGTTTTTTTGTAGTAACCCCCTGCAATCTAAATGATATATAAAATTTATGGATCCAATAAATTGGTCTCTCTTATGTGTCTGCCTAGGTAGGTTCCACCGCAATGTCTATTTCTGCCGTCAAACAATAATGTAAATGTAGGGTTGTATTCTGGTGTGGAGGACATTGTAGACAGAGTAACTACTGGACATATCGAGACTCAACTCAGGAATGTCAGGCATGGCTTTGTAATTAATTGATTTGTTTCGTTTTGCTACTGCCGATGAGCAACCGTATTGCTTTTCATAAGGTAAATGGGAGGTAAATGGTATGCTTGTCTCTACGAAATAAGAAAAAAACGACGGACGATCTAATGAAATATGTGACAAGTCGCTGGATGCTGTTTCCTATATAATAACTTACACTTACTTAACCATTATGCCTGGAACCCATAGGGGTAAGCAGAGGAGAAGGATATAATCTTTGTTCGATTCTGAAATTATATCACTTTTATTCTTTATATATTTGCTAACTTTATTTTCAACATTCTTTTACGATGATAACTTAGAACATATTTTAAAACCTAAGAATTTATTTATTTATTTTTTATTATTATTTATTTATTTATTATAGTTCAATAATATTTCTTCTTTCCGCTAATTAGATAGCCAAATATCACTCATTTGGTAGTTAGAATTGTATGATAAAATATAGATCTTGGACTAGAATAATTTGGTGGCACTTAGAACAATTACTGTGATTTACTATGACTATACTTAATAGTATAGTGATAGTTATATAGTATTTTTAGCTATGGGTAATGGGATTGAATCTCACATAATATGGTTGTACAGAGATACTAGAAATGAAATATGGATCAATTGTATCAAGTTTGATTTTCAGTCTTTTTAAATTTTTAGTTCTAATATTTTTTTAATTTGTTTGCCTTCACTATATTTGAAGTACTATTACTTATAAATGGCCCAACATATATACCAGTTTCGGATCAGAAAATTCGGATCAGAAAAACGGTAATCTTTCGAAAATTACCGTTAATTTTTGAAAGCAATAATATCTTTGTTACATTTAGCTAAATGTATGATAATTTTATAAGCTCGGATTACCACCATACATGATTATGAAAAGCCCGCTACCCGTAACCCATGCAATAGGGTATTTATGACTCCATTTTTTAATGTATGTATCAAAAGGTATCCAAAATCTAAACAACAACTACTAACTATTTTATTTTATGTGTAGTGCGTGGTGGCCTGTTGGTAATGGGCCAGATGTGGTTCGATATGTGCACGGTGGTCGCAGGTTCAAATAAAATACATTTCAATTTATTTCATTTCCAGCGCACAACCTCTGACTTTTCAGAGTAATGTGTGTATTGATAGTCAATCACCACGCACTATAACGTTGAAAGAAAATATCATGAGTTAACCTGTATATCAAAGCGATTTGTAAGAATTTCAATGGTGTGTAAAGTTCACCAACCCGTATTAGGTTAGCGTGGACTATAAGAGCTAACTCTTCTCAATCGTACTCTCGATTGAAATGAAATGAAAAGAAATGAAAATATTTATTGAATCCATAAATAAAAATGTCATACACTATTTAGATTCAGTCATATATTTTTTTCCACTACCACCCAGTTCACGAGGCTGTTTTCGCCAGAGAAGAACGGGCAAGAAACTCTAGCGTTGCTCTTTTCAAAATAAGTTTACAATACAGTGATCATACAGGAGTTGAAATTCAGAGCAGTTCATAAATTATTCATAATAATAATTATATTGTACGGCTGAGTTAAGTGTGGTCACCCAGACCGCGGAATCGGTATACACTGTTCAGCAAAAGCAATGAAAGGCAATAAAAAAAAAATAATAAAACAAAACAAAGTAATTAATACTATCATTATAAGCAAATTGAGCAGACCAGTCTACACAAGCAGCACCCGTTCACGAGTATGACCCATGTGCCAGCCATCGGTCTCCTCAACCGTGTTATAGGGAAGTGACCGACCCGGCACACGATGCCGAGAGATTGTAAAGGAGGGCGTATATCGGTCGACACAGTTTCACTATTATTATTAGTGCAAGCCACTTCCGACAGATATATGTAAGTAGTTATTCAAGGTCTTACAGGGGACTTCCTATAGCTTAAGAGAAAGAAAGATCAAGCCTTCTGTTTTACATAAATAATAATGTAACTTCCGTAATCAAAGCATTCATCTAACGAATGATCACTATCAAAAAGGCAACAATGTAACTAATTACAATACGATCGGCAATTAAAACGCAGTAAATTATATCTCTATGCAAATGATTTATGCAAATATTGTAATTATTGTGAGGTTAATGAACTGGGGGGAAGACCTTGAAAAGATGGTGTTCATTTAATGATTGTGGATTACCCTACTTACCATCATTAGTCTTGCAGTCCACTGCTGGACATAGGCCTCTCCCAAGTATACCACAGAGTATACCACTGTCGGCCATCTTGTACAAGACGTTCCGCCATCTGGCCAGAGTGTGTCGCACGCTACGTTTGCAAAGACGCGGTCTCCACTCCAGAACACGCTTACTCCGATCTAAGCCGTGTGGTTCTCTTTATCAGCCCATAAAGCCCTCTGCAATCGAGAGTATAATTGTGTATTGTAAACTTATTTTGAAAAGAGCAACGCTAAAGTTTCTTGCCCTTCTTCTCTGGCGAAAACAGCTTTGTGAACCGGCTGGAGCAAAAAAGTGACTGGATCTAAATAAAGTGTGACATTTTATGGATAAGGAAAGCCAGGGAATAGAATGCTCTAGAATGATTGAACATTGAACCTCTACTTTCAGGTATGTTTAGGGACTTCCTGCCTTTTTATGTAAATTAAGATCGACCAAGATTTACTGGTGGTAGGTCTCTCATATGTGAGAGGCCGTCTGGGTAGGTACCACCGCAATGTCTGTTTTCTCCCGCCAAACAGCAGTATAAATTCACTCTCAGGTTTCGGATTAAAAGTAATTATAGCAAGACAGACTGATTGGACATATTGAGACTTAAATTTTAATGTGCGAGCGCAGTGAAATGCCAAGCATTGCTTTGTAATTTAAGCTGTTTTGTGGTTTTGCTTCTGTTCATAAATGGTCGTATCGCTTATCATCAGGCGAACGCATCCCATTCATGGCAATAAAATATATTGACAGCACGACCGTGTTGACTTCGCCATTGGCTTTTTATTGTTTGCTTTTAATTATTTGTGCAATGGCTTAACCCTAGCCTACTGCATGTAATGAAAAAAGAAACTGCCATGAATGTCGAGACGAAGATGCCATTCGCCTTACGGTATGGCATACGACTGCTAAAGGGCAGAAGCAAAACCAAGCAACACCAGGCATTATAAAGTAACGCTTGGCATTCCACTTGATGTAAGTAAAATAATTAATGTTTAGGTGTGTAAGCGTATGCGCACGAATTCCTGGCGTGTCAAGCCCAATGGTATCTTTGGTCAATGTACGATGATTCGGGGTTTTTGTTGATTTTAAATTTCATTAAAATAGTTTAGAAACATAGTGCGCGGTGGCCTGTTGGTAAACGGACTAGACGCGGCTGCCAACATGTTCACGGTGGTCGCGGGTTCGAATCCCAGGGCACACCTCTGACTTTTCGGAGTCATGTGTGTATTGATAGTCAATCACCACGCACTAAAACGGTGAAGGAAAACATCGTGAGGAAACCTGCATACCATAGCGATTTATAAGAATTTCTATGGTATGTAAGTCCGCCAACCCGCACTAGGCCAGCGTGGTGGACTATATGGCCTAACCACTCTCAATCGTACTCTCGATTGTAGAGTAGGCCCGTGCCCTGCAGTGGGACGTATATGGGCTGATACAGTTTAAAAACTTTTGGATAAGACATTGGTCCAAAACCACTACCTGGTGTTTGAAAATGTCGTAGGCGAAGGTCCTTTAATTTTAAAAAAGCCCATCATTAATACTCAAATGTACAGATAAACATTTAAAAAATAAGGCACACATTATAATATCTGTGATGCATATACAGTATTCCTTGATAAATAAAAAAAAAAAAAACAAAAATACCTCATGAATATTTTTTTAAATTTAAACTGCCGGTGCCGCCGTTAATAAATAAAAACTCGATAATAATGCAATACTACATTGTTATAATGCTAAGCCACTGATAAAATACCTCTGTACGCTTTCTGTGCCATTCTGGTGCGGCATTCCGCAAGCGACACGCGTCTCGAAAATATATCGATAAATTTCGCGTTACAGCACTACCTGCCCACGTGTTTCCGCGCTTTTTTTTCTCCCATACCGTTTCAAGTGTAAAAACCATGTTATATGTGTTTTCGCGTATACAATATTTGCTGTATTTCGCCATTAAATAATTGGAGGAAAGTTTAGGTAAGTGTTTAATTATAATTTATGCTAATGAATTTCTCATTTTAGACATTAAATTTAAACCAATTTAAAATTTAGTGATATGTGTATCTTACTTTTGATGGTATCAGATTTCTTTTTGTGAATGTAAACTGCTTGCCATTTGAATATGAACCTTATTCCACCGTACTAAGGTGTAATTTTCTATGGATATAGTAATATTTAAATTTTGAATTAAGAATATTATTTATTTCTAAAATTTTGTTTTATTGTAAGTTATTTATTAGTCCATTATTGGTTCGATGACATATTTTATGAACTTTATGAATAAATTCGAATGACTTTTTTTTATGGGAATTAGGAACTGAATATTCACAATCAATCTCGTACTATTATTATGTGAAATTATGTTGAAATGATTCATACATTCGTGTTTGCTGTTTTAATCAAGCTATTATTTACTTGAAATGCGGCGTGAAATTGTTTTAAAAGTTCGTTTATGATGTCCTTGATTTAGTTTGGCTGAAACGTTTACGTTCTTAGCGTGAATTGTCGAATTGAGGGGATATTATTTCAATTTGCATTGATTTGAACATTCAAATTAAGAATTCTAAATATTCTTTATTCAAATACGGATTAATTCATAGATTATTTTAAAACCAATTTAAGATATCGTATGTTTTGTTCCTTTCAAACTACTTTTGAATTCCGTTTGAGTAAAGAAGATAGGTGTAATATTCGATAATTAAAATAGGTTTTAAATCCGATAGCCTACTACTGATATACTGGTCGTAGGTCTCTCATATGTGGGAGGTCGCCTGGGTAGGTACCACCGCAACGTCTATTTCTCCCGCCAAACATTAGTGTAAATGCACTGTTGTATTTCGGATTGAAGGATGTTGTAGCCAGAGTAACTATTGGAAATATTAAGCACTTAACATCTCATGTCTCAGGATGGCGAATGCAGCGGAATGTCAAATATTACTTAATACTTTGTAATCCAAGGTGTTTGGTTTTGCTGCTGTTCATGATCGGCCGTATCGCTTACCATCAGGTAAACGACATGCCCGTCATACCGTTCAGAGCAATAAAAAAAGCGTTCAAAAATATTTTTACACCTTTGATACTGTCACTGCTTTGCAAAGTATTGTAGCTGTAAAGAAGAAACTAAGGAATTAATTATTTTTCTTCAATATAAATTTATTACATTGATAAACAAAGACTTCCTACATAATTATGTGGTTGGGTATTAAAGATTCATGAATTTCTTGAGAACAATACATTAAGAATAAAACGTGGGTTTGTGAGTGGGGTGTGAGAAATCATAAGAGGTTTCTTAAGTCTAATTTTACTTTGACAGCCTCCGTGGCGCAGTTGGTAGACGCCAGCTGTAGATAATAGGCCACTGGTTTGATCCCCGCAAACGAGATAATATTGTGTGATTCACAGGCATTTGTTTCGGGCCTTGATGTTTGTGAGACCGGAAAGTTTCTCGTAGTTCCTGATACCGACGACACAAGACTCGATCTTAGTGTGGGGTCAGGACTTTGTATGTGACTATTGGGTGTATTTGTGAATTTTGGGTATATTTTACTTTCGTGCTTTGGTAACTATCCAAGCAATTTGAATTTAAAATTGTCTGTAATTTTCTACGTGATCCATTAAAATTGATAAAACAGTACTTTCATTAAATCCAAATTTATTTATTTTATCATAATAATCTTAGTTGCTAAGAACTATTGACGTCATAAGCTTGTCCAATTATTAATGACTTGGGCTAAAGGTATATAATCTTCTACATGATTTTAATACATAAATTCAAAGGTCATTGCACTATTACACCGGGTATCTCAAGAGTGCTACCGAAAACGAAGCCGGGTTGTAGTTTTAGTGACTACAAACACAATGCAATTAAAAATTTCGCAAAGAAACGCGACAATTATTTTTTATGAGTTTTTAAATATAGTCATTTTTGGGTGGTAAATCCATAGTTTTTGTTAAAATAATAATTTTAACTCTTTTATACCTTAGAGCATTAATAAATAAAAGGGTATACACTATTATTTTAGGAAAAAATGTATTAACCACCCAAATATGGCCATAGGAAAAAAATAACAAAAAAAAAAATTTTTTTCTAATTTTTCTATTGCATTGTGTCTGAAGTCGCTTAAACTGCCACCCGGCTTCGTTTTCGGTAGCAGTCTTGATATACCCTGTATAATATAATTTATGCACATTTGACAGCTTCCGTGGCATAGTTAGGTACCGGATGTGAAATGAGAGGCCTCGGCTTCGATTCCAGCACGAAAAATGTTAGTGTTTGGGGGGTTACACCATAATCCGCAACGACATTCGAATGCTCGAACGTCAAACGTAAAACTTGACAAATTTATCTAGATACTAGACAAAAATTCAAATTTCTATCGTAAGTCGTAACCATAGACTATGTTCAGAGTGAATGATAAGTATCATAGAGAATAGTATCGCTTTTTTAGATTTGGAAAACTTTTAAATTTGGAACTGTGTTTCGGATCTTAAGGCAGCCTGGTATGGTTGTTGGTGAGACCAAAGAGTTTCTCGCAGCGATATACGACATAGGAATTATGTCCCAGTATCAGGACTATTTATGTGACTGTTAGGTGTATTAATACAGTTGTGTTGACGGAATATACAAAGCCACACGACTTATTGTCCTTAGAAGTTACTTACTTACAAAGCCTGGTCTGTTAAATGTACAAAACGCTATGTAAATTGCTCCTATTAAGTCACACAAATCTTTTATAATATGATATTTCACTATGACCCATTGTGTAGTATTATTTTGCGTACAAACAAAATTTCATTAAAATAAAATAACTGTACAAACAGTATTAAAATACATGTAATGTAGCTTGTAATATGAGGCACATATTACTACTTTATATTAAAATGTGGAAGTGAAGTGGGGACATCTTACTGTCTCTTTCACACGTGCAATATACTGGGTATCTCAAGACTGCTACCGAAAACGAAGCCGGTTTGTAGTTTTAGTGGCTACAAACACAATGCAATTAAAAATTTCGCATAGAAACGCGACAATTATTTTTTATGATTTTTTAAATATCGTAATTTTTGGGTGGTCGATCGGTCGTTTTTGCTAAAATAATAATTAAACTCTTTTATACGTTAGATTACTTATAAATAAAAGGGTATACACTATTGTTTTAGGAAAAAATGTATTTACCACCCAAATATGGCCAAAGGAAAAAAATAACAAAAAAAAAATTGTCGCTTTTTTGCAACTTTTTCTGTTGCATTGTGTCTGAAGTCGTTTAAACTACCACCCGGCTTCGTTTTCGGTAGCAGTGACTAGTGACGTCACTAGTCTTTATTTTGCTTCTCTTTCTTCTCAATCTTTTACTCTCGCTACAAATTCTAATAAGTTTTGAACTTGTTTAATTCTGAACGGATTAACAAAATTGTTTATTGGATTTTGGATGTAAATATATTTTAATAAATTCAATACAAATCGAGCCAAATACGCAATTTATTAATTATATATACACAGAAATATAATATTGTATAGAAATGCCGCAACAGGGAGTCAAAACCATGATCTCACATTTACAACCCTTCAGCCTCTAGAATAAGACATCTAATATAATCTTATAAAACAACAAGCCGTGCAAAAATAAATCTTATTCACTTGTAATAAAATCTTATTTTGAATGCGGATTTCAACGTGGTATCTCGAACAATACTTCCTTATTGATAAGTTATCAGTTATCAACAGTATCAGTGATAGTATTGTTGAGATACGTGCCCTATAAATACGCATTACTATATCTTTATAAGCTGATAATAACGTGGATAGTAGGTTCGATTCTCAGTCAAGAAAAATGTATATTTAAAAAACAAAATATATCTGTCATTTAGATTTTATATGGAAGGAATATACCTTTCGGATAGCAATATAATTGGATAAAACAAGAGCATGCCCTGTTGATAGAGGTTCTCGAGTGGAGGCCACGTACAGGCAAGCGAAATGTCGGACGCCCGCCTACAAGGTGGACGGACGATCTGACTAAGGTTGCAGGAAGTCGCTGGATGCAGGCCGCTTCCAACAGGTCATTGTGGAGATCCTTGGGGGAGGCCTATGTTCAGCAGTGGACTTCCTGTGGCTGATATGATGATGATGATGATGATGATGATGCCCTGTTGGTAAACGGACCAGACGCGGCTGCCAAAATGTTTATTGTGGTCGCAGGTTTGAATCCCAGGGCACAGTTCTGACTTTTCGAAGTCATGTGTGTATTGATAGTCAATTACCACGCACTATTAACTATCGCAAAGCGTTTTATATGGAAAACTATTTTTGGTAAGTTTTTTTTTAAATTAAATTTTGTTCTATATTTTAGTAAAATAATTCTTTTTGTTTTGTATAGGATCTATGTACAAAATAAAAGCGTTTCCAAAAATTTTCGACATCGCTTTTATTTTATGCAAAACAAAACTAGTGACGTCACAAGTCTTAATCTGGGGGCACGGCAGTGCCAAGTCGAGCTAAAAAGCGGCACTGTCGTACCATCCTTTTCTCGAAGCAATTCAGACCATTTTCTACCCTCTGTAACTTCGTTGTGGTTAAAGCAATAAGCCTGAATTTTCAGTTACTAAGCAGGCATTGTATAAACACGGTATATTTAAAATTTCATTCAATTTGAACCAGTAGTTTAAGAATTGTAACATGTCAAACTTTCTTGATCTATTTATTTACAACATAATAATTTTTAATATTGATATGATACTAACTTACGTAATAACTTTATACAGAAGGTCCCTTAAGCAAGGACTAAATAAATTACTTGACTTGGTATTACATGCATCTCACAACTTTTTGCGGTAGAAAACCTGAGCTGGCAGACTTGGAATTTTTTTACAGGATGTTTTTGATGGGATATGCATTGTTATTAGGACTGTTGTCCATAAAATGATAATAATCGAACAGAAGGAATATAAAAATGGAATTTCTTGTCAATGGGATTTACCATTGACAATATTGATATAATTTATTAGCAATACGACAACGGTCGTATAATGTGATTATGGCTCTCTTGATAACTTATGAAATAAATACTTATTGTACTTTTATGTGAATGGAAAAATGCACTTTTTTGACGGTAAGTGTATTTGTTTCAGTCTGGGCATTTTTCTCTTAGTTAGTTACATGGAACAATATTTGTATCTTATTGTGGGTCCCTGTGTATACAGGCTATATCAAGACTGCTACCGAAAACGAAGCCGGGTGGTTGTTTGTGCGACTTCAGACACAATGCAATAGAAATGTATTCCAAAAAAAGCGAACTTTTTTTTTTGTAATTTTTTTCCTATGGCCGTATTTGGGTGGTAAATACATTTTTTTCCTAAAATAATAGTGTATACCCTTTTATTTATAAATACTCTAAGGTATAAAACAGTTTAAATTATTATTTTAGCAAAAACTATGGATTTATCACCCAAAAATTACGATATTTAAAAAATCATTAAAAATGAATGTCGCGTTTCTTTGCGAAATTTTTAGTTGCATTGTGTTTGTAGTCACTAAAACTACCACTCGGCTTCGTTTTCGGTAGCAGTCTTGATATACCCGGTATATGATAAATTAAAATAAAATTGCGCATACTAATTGCATTGTCTCATACTACTAGACCGATATGATGATAGGCTCGCCCCCTATTACATCGTGGGACGGAATACAAAGCGAAATGTGGATGTCCATTGCCTACCCCTGCTGGGAAAATGGCGTGAGTTTATGTATGTATTTATGCTCGAACTAAAGTAAGTGAATTTCTCGTACTGCTAAAAAGTTAATTGTGGTATAGATAACAGTTTAATTTTTATAAAACATGTTTTAATTTATATCCTCGTTTAATGATGCTAACAAGTCAATTCAAACTTTTGTATTTTTATGACTTACTCACACTTTCATTACTTTTCTTGTTAAAGTGGAGCATATTGAGAAGTACATACTCAATACATAATACATGCGTATGCGAAGTATACACCAACCCGCACTAGGAAAGCGTGGTGGACTATATGGCCTAACCACTCTCAATCGTACTCTTGATTGAAGAGGAGGCCCGTGCCCTGCAGTGGGACCTATATGGGCTGATACAGATATTGAGAAGTGCCTCTAGTGATCGCCATGTCCTAAGTTTATCCGACATATGTCAATATTTGGGTGACTTTACCCACATCCGAGAGTGTACTGGTATTAGCAACGTTGAACAATTGTTTCTGGGTAAATGACAAAGAACGATACTAGAAGCTGACAGCCAACCCTCAACACTGAAGAGACACTATTATTACTGGTGGTAGGTCTCTCATATGTGAGAGGCTGCCTGGGTGGGTACCACCGCAATGTCTATTTCTCCCGTCAAACAGCAGTTTAAATGTTAAACTGTTGTGTTTCGGATTGAAGGACATTGTAGCCAGAGTAACTACTGAAAATATTGAGACTTGACATCTTATGTCTCAGGATGACGAGCGCAGTGGAATGCCAAGCATTGCTTTGTTATTCAAGGTGTTGTTTGGTTTTGCTACTGTTCATGAGCGGTCGCATCGCTTACCATCAGGCGAACGGCATGCTCGTCTCGCCATTTAATGCAATAAAAAATAAATAAAAAAAAAACACTCACAAAAGAGGGAAACCATTATCCTGAAAATCCAGGTCTTATTTCAGCCAGTCACCGAACTTACGTACATACATACATAAACTCACGTGCCTTTTTCCCAGAAGGGGTAGGCAGAGGTGCCAGGACATCCACATTTCGCCTTGTATGTTCCGTCCCACGATGTAATAGGTGGCGAGCTTATTGCCATATCGGTCACAAATTCCTGACTCTGGACTGATAATGAATAGAAAAATCCAATATAACTTCGCCCAACCCGGGATTCGAGCCCGAGACCTCAGCTTACCCTAGTACAACTACGCTAACAAGGCAGACTTCAACGAGGCATCAAATGATCAAGAGAAAGCCATTAGTATAGTTACCAAGGAGTTGCAAGGCCGATGCAGACTCCGGTCGTCGGCCCCAACAAAGCCGGTTCAAGGCTAAATCGGTTATTTTGTTAACGCACTGTTCTGTTACATAACGTTCATTCATATTGTATCAGATCATAATTTGAACTCTCATCGACAAATTTCGATTTTGGAAGTTAAGACTGTTAGCCTTGGTGCGCTGGGCTAGAGCGGGATGGACTTATCTCTCTCTCTTTCTCCGTCTTCAGCTATAGGAAGTTGACTGCTAAGAATAGGCCTCCCAAGGTTCTCCATAGTGACCTGATGTGACCGGCCCGCATCCAGCGAATTCTTATAACCCTAACCAGGTCACCCGTCCACCTTCTAGGTGGGCGTCCGACACTTCGCTTGCCTGTACGTTGCCGCCAATCCAGAACTTTTCAGTTCCATTGGCCATCTATTCTTTGTGCTATGTGCCCTGCTCATTGCGACTTATTACACATATGACATAGTTATTGGTGTTGCAATAAATAGCAATAGCAATTACAAATAGCAAGTGAAGTCGATAATAACATTTCACAAGTTATATAAATAAGTTAAATTTTGCGATTTGCTATCTGCATATATTTTTATACGATCGTGCAATCTATGAAGAAGTGAGTTTTTATTACGAACCCATTTAAGGAAGAAACTGAACAGTCAATTTTGTGTGTGTAATTTTAGATGTGAAAAATTGTTATAATATATGGTCAATTCCTTTGTTTATAAATTCTGTGGCAATTAGGAATTTGCAGTATAAATACAGAGCATGTTAAAGCTTCAAAAATAACAAGGTGCTGATGTTAACTTGAAATAGCAATAATTTTCTTTACTACCAGTTATGTTAAGATGCATATAAAAGTATAAAATGTCTGTGAAATTTTCCTACAGTAAATATATTTCTCATAATTCTTTAGTGATGAATCATACAGCCGTGAAAAATTGTGGCTATATTTACTTGGGAAGGACAAAACGGTCGTATATTAAAACATATTGCAAATACTTAAATAAGTAAATACACCCAACAGTCAGAAGTCTAGCGTGGTGGGTATCTAAAACTAGTTTTGACGCCAGCAGTGAAACCTCTCGTTTCGAAGGTAGGATTCCTGCACGGGTAAATTTTTATGAGATCCACAGGTATTTGTTTACGCGGAGGTGTTTAGGAGATTAAAAAGTATCTCATAGTTTCAGATTACATGACTCAAGACTTGCATTTTAGTAGGGGCCAGAAATACTCCTGGCTCCTACTGAATGTGTAAACCATTGAGTTGGGTTGGAGACTCGATAATCTTTGATGCTCAATGCTATAAATATGCGTGCTTTAGATCCTGGCTTAGAGGATCTGTATCAACCTATACACGTCCACCTGCACGGCCTCTTCTACAATGGAGACTAAGATTGAGAGTAATTAGGCCATTAACGCCCGAATACTGGAACGCAACTTGAATATTGTGTTGCACTTAACTACGTAAATCCCGCTTAAATGTACTGGCTTAGTGGGCCGTGCGCTGTTAAGAGCAACTTATTATTTGAATGGCGTTCCAGTATTTGGGCGATAGTCTGCCACGCTGGCCTAGTGCGGGTTGGCGTACTTACAGGAAGTTCAGTAGTGGGAGTTAGGGCGGGCCGTGGAACATTCTCCAATCGTTGGCTGTATTTAATATGATTTGTAGAACTACTATACCGGGTATATCAAGACTGCTACCGAAAACGAAGCCGGGTGGTAGTTTAAGCGACTTCAGATACAATGCAATAGAAAAAGTTGCAAAAAAAAAGCGCCAATTTTTTTTAAATATTTTTTTCCTATGACCATATTTGGGTGGTAAATACATTTTTCCCTAAAATAATAGTTTATACCCTTTTATTTTTAAATAATCTAAGGTATAAAAGAGTTTAAATTATTATTTTAGCAAAAACTATGGATTTACCACCCAAAAATGACGATATTTAAAAAATCATAAAAATAATTGTCGCGTTTCTATGCGAAATTTTTAGTTGCATTGTGTTTGTCGTCACTAAAACTACCACCCGGCTTCGTTTTCGGTAGCAGTCTTGAGATACCCGGTATAATTCATGATTTCTTAGATGTATTGGATTTTATCGCTGATTTGGTTTAATTTTTTAACTTTTCGAGGTGTCGATAAATTTAAAGTCTTCGTGGTAACGAGGTGGACTGAGGTATTAGTCTTCTACTCAGGGACAATTTAACTATCCTTATTTTACAATTATTAAATTAGAAAGTTAATTGGTTCGCTTCTTTGCGATACACCCCGTAAATAATAGTTTTTTTTGCATTGTTGTGTTTCGTGTTAAAGGATATTGTAGCCAGAATAACTATTGGACATATTGAGACTTAACATGTCTCAGGATGGCGAGCGCAGTGGAATGCTAAGCATTGCTTTGTATTTCAAGGTGTTGTTTGGTTTTGCTACTGTTCATGAGCGGTCGTATCGCTTACCACCAGGCGAACGGCACTTTCGCTTCGCCATTCAATGGAATAAAAATACTATATAATTGTCATGTAGGACAATGTATATTGCGGTGAATGCATTCATGCTGAGTGTAGCATTACATGACGTCAGTGGTGTGATCGACATCACGCGATGTCAGCCAAAACCGCTTACTCGACTCTCACGTGATATTAATGAGAACGTTATAAACATTCCTCTTGTGAAGCAATTTAATCGTAGATATCTTGGTAATTCATAACCTGGATATCGACCACCAAATATTTCCTAATTGCAATCATAACTAAGTGGACGGACGACCTGGCTTAAGTTGCAGGAAGTCCCTGGATGCAGGCCGCTTTCAACAGGTCAATGTGGAGATCCTTGGAGGAGGCCTATGTTCAGCAGTGGACTTCCTGTGGCTGAAATGATGATGATGATGAAACATAACAATTTTTTCTATCAATGGCGAGACGGTCATACCTTTCACCTGAGTAGCGATACGACTGTTCATCCATCCAAACACCACCTTGAATTACAAAGCCATGCCATACACTGCGCTCGCCATCCTGAAACATAAGATGTTAGGTCTCAATATGTCCAGTAGTAGTCCAATACTCTGGCTACAATGTCCTTCACATCGAAACCCAAAAGTGCATTCACACTCCTGTTTGGTCGGGAGTTTTTGCTGTCGAATTTCGTTTAATGAGTGGAATTGCCACATGCCCAATTCCTGTTGTTTAAACATCGCATCACTTTGAAAAGAGCCCCTTTCGTTTTGCTCTTTAAACGCCATTATATTAAGTGTTACATAATTTAATAAGACTTCTCTAGACTCGTGATAATCATAGGGTAAGTCTATCATCAAACTATATATAATCGTACGTATTCAAGCAGGCTTCAGTATCAATTCTTCACCATTAATTATCTTAATTACCAATTAGCTTAACAATTGCAATAATTACATTATCATTATGTACTAAATATTATCTTTATCACGCGTGCTTCGTCGGGTATTACATACTATTGTTTAAAGGAGTAGGCAGGGACCATAGACCGCCATTTTGCTCGATCCTGAGATATTACTTTCGCTTTTTCCACATTCATCAACCTCTTCATGCATTCGCGTCGGTTCAGGGTACTCTTGACCTGATACTTGTTGATTATAATTCCATTGTTGGAAAATAAAATCAGACTTGGAATGGAATATTACATTTCTTCCTCTGAGATCGCCAGTAAGGGCCGTGGACGCTCCTGGTTCAATCGTGCATGCGCCGATGCTGTCGGTGACAAACAGGCGGCGTATCGCGCTTGGATCAGGGGTCGCGCCATGAAGGATCCCAATATCAGTTCCCTCAAAGAAGCCTATAACCGTGCCTCCAAGGCCTGCAAGAAGGCCTACGTTAGGGCGGATGCCCAGCGCGTTAGCAGGATTGGGCGTGCGTTGGCCGATCACCCAACTAGCAGTCGTGCTTATTGGAGGTTAGCCAGGGCCGTCCAATCTAACTTCTGCCGTCCAGCGTTGCCGCCGCTGAGGTACCCAGAAGGGTCGCTGGCCCACAAGCCGCAAGAGAAGGCTGCCTTGCTGGCAAATCTCTTTGCGGCTAATTCCCGCCTCGAAGACCGTGGTTCCCAGTCGCTGCCTACACTGCCTGATTGCGGTTTCTCAATGGCAGATATTCGCATCAGGCAGTGTGATGTGCGGCGTGAGTTACGGTCTCTCGATGTGCGGAAAGCCAGTGGTCCGGATGGGATACCAGCGGTGGTTTTAAGGGCTTGTGCAGCCGAGTTGTCTCCAGCACTGACTCGCCTCTACCGAGCGTCCTACCGCACAGGTGTTGTGCCGGAATCTTGGAGGGAGGCCAATGTGCAACCGATCCCCAAAAAGGGTGATCGATCGGACCCTACCAATTACCGCCCTATCGCTATCACCTCAGTGATGTGTAAGGTCATGGAGCGGATCATAAACGCTCAATTGGTCCGCTACCTGGAGGATCACTCGTTGATCAGTGACCGACAATACGGATTCCGCCATAATCGATCGACGGGTGATCTTCTAGCGTTTGTCCTGCATCGCTGGGGTGAGGCGATAGACCGGCGTGGCGAGGCTCTTGCTGTGAGCCTCAACATTGCCAAGGCGTTTGATAGGGTCTGGCACCGTGGTCTTCTGTCCAAGCTTCCGGCATACGGTCTACCCGGCAACCTGTGTTCGTGGATTTCCGGCTTTCTGCATGGGCGTAGAATACGTGTAGTCGTAGACGGACACGCTTCGGCGCTCATGTCGGTAAATGCCGGAGTTCCTCAGGGCTCGGTGCTGTCGCCCACCTTGTTTATTCTGCATATCAATGACTTGTTGTCGCTTGGCAACATTCATTGCTATGCAGATGACAGCACGGTTCATGGGCGATACCACTGCGGGCCTCCAGGTTGCCGTGTCGAAACTGTGAAGGGACGCGAAGATCTTGTCATTGAGCTCAACCGGACCTTGGATCTCATTTCTACATGGGGTTCCAGAAATATGGTTGAGTTCAATGCCAAGAAAACCCAGGTGTGTGCGTTCACGTGCAAAAAATCCCCGTTCTCTCCCCTCCCCATTCTTCAGGGTACTCCCCTCTCAGTGCGGAATGACCTGTGTATCCTTGGTGTGGATATTCGCTGTGATCTCAATCCAAGGAATCACATCGAGGGCGTAATATCTGCCACATCACGCAGGGTTGGAGTCCTGAACAGGGTGCGTCGGTTTTTCACGCCCGGTCAGCTTTGCCGCTTATATAAAGCGCAGGTCCGGCCGGATATGGAGTACTGCTCGCACCTTTGGGATGGATCCGCCCAGTACCTGCTCGATGCCTTGGATGGATTGCAGCGGCGGGCCATCCGCATTGTGAATGATGCAGACGAGCAACTTGGAGTCGCTACAACTCCGGAGAGATGTCGCCTCTCTAAGCGTGTTCTACCGCCTGTATCACGGTGAGTGCTCTGAGGAATTGTTCAACTTGCTCCCCTCCTCTCCATTCCTAACCAGAACCACGCGTGCTGGCTTGCGAAGCCATAGCTTGACGGTCCACACCATCCCGGCGCGAACCAAACGGTTCTCAAATTCGTTTCTGTGCCGCACCGTCAGGCTGTGGAATTGTTTGCCGGCGCACGTGTTCCCTCCTTCCTACAATCCTGGGTCCTTCCGCCGTGGTGTGAAGAGGCACCTAAGCAGGCCGGCATAATTGTTTCCATTGGCATGGGACTGCCGTCCGATGCCAATGGATACTCTGCCTGGGCGGCATTGGCACTTTCCATCAGGTGCAATGCCGCCACTATGCCAGGCCATTATAAAAAATAAAATAAAAAAAAAACTATTTATCCTCTTCGGACAATTCTTTCTCTCTCTCTTTATCTTTCTCTTTAACCATAGGAAGTCCACTGTTGAACATAGGCTTTACAAGGATTTCCAATACCCCTTCCCTCTTTCCATCCTTTTTCTTCCCTTCTTCCTTCCCTTCCCTCCCGATTTGATGAGCCGGCAATAAATCCATGATCCAAGCGTAAGAAGTTCATGAGCGGCTGCAATCACTTACCATCAGGTGATCTGCTTGCTCGTTTGCCATACCTATGCTAAAACTCAATTTTCCACCGTCTAAAAATATATCCGCCTCGGTGGCGTGGTTGTATGGTACGGTTACAAAGCTGAGGTCTCGGGCTCGAATCTCGGGTTGGGTAAAGTGATATTGGATTTTTCTATTCATTATCAGCCCAGAGTCAGAAAGTGCCCGTTATGGCGATAGGCTCACCAACTAACACATTGTGGGATGAAACATATAAGGCGAAATGTGGGTATCCTGGCACTTCAATTTACCCCTTCTGGGAAAAAGGCGTGAGTTTATGTGTGTCAAAATATGAGCCAAGCTACGTCACCGCAACGGTAGTTTAGGCAGGAATTCTACGCAGGGGCCCTAGACATTGTACCACAAGTGTCGTGAGAATGGATTACAAAACATTTTGCGCAGTAAAGTGTGTTGTGAGTCATTTTCGGGAACGTCCGGTGCCAGATACAATGTATGGAGCGTGGGAAATGACGGTAGTTTGTTACATACGCACATAAGAAATTGCGTTCGAAAATCGTGTGGGTATGATGTTTTCTTCGAATAAACTTGTATTCAACAAAACATCTTAAAAAAGTTTTATGTCGAGAAATCACGTATTAATTTAATTAATTTAATTTTCAATTGATACACTTCACTTAAATTTTCTCAGTTCTTTTTTTACAGCAATTTTTAAAATCTATTTGATATAATGTTGTTCACTCTTAATAATTGGCTTTATCCACAATATATGTTAATGTATAACTATGAAACTGTTGTTTAAATGGCTTTTTTAATACTATAAACTAACTTTACTGTAATTAACGGATGATTTTGCTTTAAATATCGAATAAAATAACGTCATCGGAAAAAAATAAAAGCTATGTTAAAATTGCCTGATGGTGTATTTATCTCATTGAGGTATTATACTAGAGCGGACATCGGGAACAAAATCTCTGCGTATGGTGCGTGCACAAGGGTACACATTGAAGCGAGAGGGAAGATATGTTACTTCGTAGGCGTGACAGAGACAGAAATAGAATGTACCGCTCATTTTGTAACAAACATTTTGTTTGCAGTGTCCCCTCTAGTATAATATCTCAATGATTTATCTTATTCAGTCAAGTTTTGACTTATTCAAATGATACGTTTTTAAGGGTCAACGTTCAGACGTATATTATTTTCTGGATTTTGACAGCCTCCGTGGCGCAGTCAGTTCAACGCCGGCTGTGAAACGGGAGGCCGCGGGTTCTATCCCGCACTGAGACAAATATTAAATTAAATATTTGTGTGATTCATATTTGTTTCGAGTCTTGGTGTTAGTGAAAAGTTTCTGATACCCACGACACAAGACTCGATCTTAATTATCAATGGTCTCGATCTTTTGACAGCCTCCGTGGCGCAGGCGGTAAGACGCCGCCTGTGAAACGAGAGGCCGCGGGTTCGATCCCCGCACCGAGAGAAATGTTTGTGCGGCCCACAAATATTTCTCTCGGGTCTGTGTCTTTGTGAGACCGAAAAGTCTCTCGTAGTTCCTGATACCCACGACACAAGACTCGATCTTAATGTGGGGTCAGGACTATGTATGTGTGACTGTTGGGTGATATTTATTATATACTAGCTGTGCCCGCGACTTCGGCTGCGTGCAATTTTTTGGTTTTTGCATTTTTATTTTAATTATCAACCTTTGTAACGAAACCATACCGCGATCTAATTCTACGGTGGCGCCATCTCTTAGCGAGCGGCGGTAAACTCCCGTTACACATTTATTTTCAGTATTTTGTATTAGCTTTATTGAAAAATTTCTTTTAATACAATATTTTGTAAATGTGATATTGATTTGTTGGTGGTAGAAGTGGTGGGAGGCGCCCAACGTGACGGCCCAGTGGTGGGATGCGCGTGAGCTGCGGCGGGCATTGCAACATTACTTTATTTTTCTAAAATAAAATATTTTTTCTAAAATAAATGTAGCTTAAGTTACTCCTTGTTATATCAGCTACCTGACAAAAAAGTCCCGTCAAAATCGGTCCAGCCATTTCAGAGATTAGCCGGAACAAACAGACAGACAGACAAAAAAAAATTAAATATAATATTCGGCAAAGGTATCGTGTATATAACGATATGTAGCAGGACATATTTTTTTATTTTCACTCTTAAAACAGACACTTCAATTTTATTTATATGTATAGATTTATTATTAATGTGGAGTCAGGACTATGTATGTGACTGTTGGTTGTATTTATTTATTGATTTCTACCGACCCACACATAGAGTGAATATTGACATTTTATGTAGAAGTAATTTATTTTCAAATTTAATAAATCTTCAGTTAATAAGTGATTGAACGAGAAACCAGTTGGTGCGGGATAAATTGCGTATTTGATACATTTGTGCATTGTGAAAAAAAAAATGTGGTTATGAATGCAGTATTTTGTGATTATAGTTTCGTATTGTGTATAACTTTATTAAGGATGGGTGTGAATGTGTTTGTGAAAGTATCGTCCAATTCCTTTGAAACTCGACGCCTTAACATGTATGTGAGAAGCTTAGACCTAGCAAATGATAAAATTATGTATTTATCTGCTTGAAAAATGAACAAATGCGACTTAATGTTAGTTTAAGTAGATAAATGACATGCATGTGCAACGCTTTTGTTAAGGGCCCAATAGAAAATTTTAGCATAATATACTGAATCAAAGTTACTAGTTAGTTTTATGTTTTTTTACTTATTTTCCTAGTCGATGCCATGTGCCAAAATTTATAATTGCTAGATTGGGTGGATCCTCCAGTTGTTCACTGGGCATTCTAGATCATTGTAATTCTTCGTTAACATTTAATTATATAGGCTTTATTTTGGGCCATAATGGGCTGTCTTAAGCTTGAAACGTGAACGGGTGCTGCTTGTGTAGACTGGTCTGCTCAATTTGCTTATAATGATAATATTAAATTACTTTGTTTTTTTTTTAATTGCCTTTTATTGCTTTTGCTGAACAGTGTATACCGATTCCGCGGTCTGGGTGACCACACTTTACTCAGCCGTACAATATAATTATTATTATGAATAATTTATGAACTGCTCTGAATTTCAACTCCTGTATAATCACTGTAAACTTATTTCGAAAAGAGCAACGCTAGAGTTTCTTGCCCGTTCTTCTCTGGCGAAAACAGCCTTGTTAACCGGGTGGTAGTGGAAAAAAAGTGAATCTAAATAGTGTATGACATTTTATGGATTCAATAAATATTTTCATTTCATTTTATTTCATTTCGAAAGGAATTAGGCCACAAGCCCACCACCCTGGCCCATCGCTATTCGACTTTTTTACTATTATTATTTTATATCTCCACGGTACTAAAATCCAAAAACTTAACTATAGTGCAATATAATAAATAAAAAATCAATAAAATATACCATTCTATTATACAGGATATATCAAGACTGCTACCGAAACGAAGCCGGGTGGTAGTTATAGTCACTTCAGTCACAATGCAACTAAAAATGTTGCAAAAGAAACATCGATTTTTTGTTATATTTTTCCTATCGTCGTATTAGTCGACATAGTTTTCTTTTAAATTATACTGATCCCCTTTTATTTATAAAGACGCTATGGTATGCAAGGGTTAAAATATGATTTAAGCATAAACTATCGATTTACCAACCAAAAAAGATGACATTAAAAAAATAAATTGTCGCCTTTCTTTGCGATTTCTTGGTTGCATTGTATTTGTAGCCACTAAAACCACCACCCGGCTTCGTTTTCGGTAGCAAATATATCCTGTATTTTTCAACAAAAATTACTCCTTTTTATTAATTTATCTATCAATCAAGAATCATACCATTAAATAATGGTTCCGACAGGTCACAGGACAGTAATCTCCGAACACAAAGTTATATAAATGTCGTAAGTCATAATGTCGAATGAACGCACATACGCCCATTACATCCGACCTTGTCCGCAACACACGTCCTACAGAAGGTTTAGTGAAAAGTAATGAAACAGCACGCACTGTTACAGTCACGTTTATCACTCCATCAGAAGTATGTATGTCATTAATTTAGATGTATATATTTTTTAAATTTCATGGTAAGTGTCGTCAAATTTAAAAAATTAACAGCTTCCGTAGCGCAGTTGGTTAGAAGCCAGCTTTCAAACGAGAGGCCACGAATTCGATCCACGCATCGAAATAAATGTTTGTGCCCACAAATATTACTTTCGGGTCTGGGTGTTTGTGAGTCTGAAAAGTCTCTCATAGTTTCTGATACCTACGAGAAAAGACTTAATTCATCTTACTGTGACGTCAGGACTATGTATGTATGGTTGTATTTTATTTAAAAATAATTCTGACAAAATGGGAGTATCACTGCTGAATATGCTTTGCTCTTTAACCGAGTGGCAAAGGCACCTATCTGTATTCATTTATCAATTATTTATTGCTAACACGACGCGTTCTACAAACGGATAAACAAATTATCCACATATCTGTCAAATTGTTAATTTTTAGGGAAAAAAAACGAACGCCATTTTCTAACTGCTGAACACTGTCCGAAGGTGGTTTATATTGCTAACTGTTATGCAACCATCTTTTTTTATACTTTTTTTTTATTGCAATGAATGACGAGACGAGCAAGCCGTTCGCCTGATGGTAAGCGATACGACCGCTCATAAACAGTAGCAACATTTCACTGCGCTCGTCATCCTGAGACATAAGATGTTAAGTCTCAATATGTCCAGTAGTTACTCTGGCTACAATGACCTTCAATCCGAAACACAACAGTGCATTTACGCAGTGTTGTTTCACGGGAGAAATAGACATTGCGGTGGTACCTACCCAGATGGCCTCTCACATATGAGAGACCTACCACCAGTATTTTTTCAAATCATAAGTTTAGAGATAAAACAGGTCTTAATTTTTGTTATATAACCCGTAGATCGCTTGAAATATTTACAATTGCTTCAACAATATTTTTTGTTTAACATTTCGAATTTACATAGAATACAATATAGGGGAATCTAATAAGGCATTCTCGGACATTCTATCTTCTATACTTATGTATCATGCTGATGAATTTGCATTTTTTTATATCCTCGATTGTCTGTAAGACATTGCCTTGAACGATATGCCTTGTACTTTAAATATGTATTTTGTTTTGTATTTATGTAACAGTGGTGCGCAGAAAATATTGTATACAAAAATACTATTTTGAAAGGATTACATGAAAGAAAAAAAACAAGGAAAATGCGTGTTTTTTATTACTATCGGGTGTCTTATCGCTATCGAATGTTTAGTGTTCAATAATTTTCTTATTTAATCGTATATGCTCAGTTTAATGCAACGCAATATGATTTTGTGGTGTATAAAAATATTTATTGTATTATTTCACTGAAATTGTATCCCATCAAAAACATCCTGTAAAAAAATTCCAAGTCTCGCAGCTCAGGTTTTCTACCGCAAAAAGTTGTGAGATGCATGTAATACCAAGTCGATTAATTTATTTAGTCCTTAAGGGACCTTCTATATAAAGTTATTACGTTAGTTATTACCATATCAATATTAAAAATTCTTTACGTTTTAAATAAATGGATCGACTTGGCCATCGCATGAAAACATAATGTATCGTACAATTTATACATAATGCTGCTGGCCAAGTCGATCTATTTATTTAAAACGTAAAGAATTTTTAATATTGATATGGTAATAACTAACGTAATAACTTTATATAGAAGGTCCCTTAAGGACTAAATAAATTAATCGACTTGGTATTACATGCATCTCACAACTTTTTGCGGTAGAAAACCTGAGCTGCGAGACTTGGATTTTTTTACAGGATGTTTTTGATGGGATCTCACGTCTTTTTGTAGAGTCCTAATTTTTTCCTTTTCGGTACTTCTTACTTCTAAAATATCACTAACGATTTTTCTTAAAGCCTCTGTCTTATGGATTTTTCTTATTTTTGTAGGTATCAATTTATCACAAATATGGCGGATTTGATTATTAATGTTCTTTCTTTCATTGTAATTGATATTTTCGAGTAATTTAATCTATTTATTTGCAAGTTTTTCTTCGTCATGTTTTTCTAGAGGAATGTTGTACAGTTTCATGGGCTGAATACACCATTTCCCTCTCTATATCCCTTCCTGTTATGCCTCATGTATATAGATATCTATCTACAACTATTATTCCATTATATACGGGTACAATGATTCATTAACTGCAAATGTAACTTTGTTATCCTATACATTTATATGGGATTACAAAGTTATTCACGCAGTTGGTCTATCTAGAAAACTAGACACAAATTATGAAATGTTTGAATTTTTCCTTACTTTAGACACTAAACACTAATTATATTCTAAATTTGAAGGTTCTATGTCTGCTAGAAGTGCCTTAGACTTTTGATGATCGGTCAGTCAGTCAGTGAGTGACAAAATTAAGAAAGTTTCCATCCATCCATCCATCAGCCAAAGGAAGTCCACTGCTGAACATAGGCCTCCCCCAATGATTTCCACAGAGACCTGTTGGAGGCAGCCTGTGTCCAGCGACGTCCCGCGACCTTTACCAGGTCGTCGGACCATCTTGTGGGTGGACGTCCTACGCTGCGCTTTCCGCTACGCGGCCTCCATTCGAGCACCTTCCGACCCCATCGGTCATCAGATCTCCGCGCTATGTGCCCTGCCCATTGCCACTTCAACTTGCTAATCCGGTGGGCTATGTCGGTTACTTTAGTTCTCCTACGGATCTCCTCATTTCTGATTCGATCTCGTAGGGAAACCCCGAGCATAGCCCTCTCCATAGCTCGTTGAGTGACTTTGAGCTTCCTAATAAGGTCCATAGTGAGAGGCCACGTCTCGGTGCCGTAAGTCATCACTGGCAACACACAACTATCGAAGACTTTCGATTTAAGGCACTGAGGTATTTTGGACGAGAAGACGTCGCGTAGTTTCCCGAACGCTGCCCAACCGAGTTGGATTCGACGATTGACCTCTCTCTCGAAGTTGGACCTGCCTAACCGGACCACTTGTCCTAAATAGACATATTCGTCAACAACTTCGAGAGTCGAGCCCCCAACACCGATGGGAGTGGGCACAACATGGACATTCGACATGATCTTCGTTTTGTCCATGTTCATTTTAAGACCCACCTGTTGGGAGACTCGATTGAGGTCTTCGAGCATAGTGCTAAGGTCTTCCAGCGATTCTGCCAAGACTACAATATCGTCGGCAAACCGAAGGTGAGTGATATACTCGCCGTTGATGTTGATGCCGAATCCTTTCCATTGCAAGAGCTTGAAGGCGTTTTCCAGCGCGGCAGTGAACAGTTTCGGAGATATGACATCTCCCTGTCTCACGCCTCTCTGTAGTGGAATAGCCTTCGTACTCTGATCCTGTACTCGGACCGACATGGTGGCGTTGTTGTATATACACTTCAACGCTTCGATGTACCGATAGTCGATATGGCACCGCTGGAGAGACCTACTCGCGCCCATATCCAAAACCCCGAGAGCTTTCAACTCGAGCTGACAAATCGCTTTGATTGTCTAGGAGAAAACCTTGCAGTGGACGAGCTAAACAGCGGTTTGGTAGAAGCTGTCCATACGGTGGGATCTAAGTATTTTAGACCTCGCCGTAGAGATAGACCACAAAAACTCTCGATCCACACTCTTGACCTCATGGCCGAACGTCGATCTTTGACGCTGCAGTCTTCCGTTGACGCCGAAGCATATCGGCGGCTCAATAGACAGATCTGGAAGTCCTTGCGACACGATGTCCGTGCTCACAATACTGTGAGCATTAAGGAGACAATCGAGCGGAACGGAGGCTCCAACGTGTTTGCAAGAGACTTGTCTATTGGGCAAAGCCAGTTGTCTAGGCTGAAGACGGAGGACGGCCGCGTAGTATCGACGAGGGCAGAGGTATTAAGGGAGATCGAGAGGTTCTACGGACAGCTTTACACCTCGGTTGCCAAACCTGCTGTTAGCTCGGCCGAAGACCCAAGAGCCGAGTTGATCCGACACTTTAGCGATGATATCCCGGACATCAGCCTGTGTGAGATTGAGATGGCCCTGAAGCAACTTAAAAACAACAAGGCGCCGGGCGAGGACGGAATAACTTCAGAGCTTCTGAAAGCGGGCGGAACGCCGATACTGAAAGTCCTTCAGAAGCTCTTCAATTCCGTTCTCCTCGAGGGCTCAACGCCAGAGGCATGGAGCAGGAGCGTGGTGGTACTGTTCTTCAAAAAAGGTGATAACACTTTGCTGAAGAATTACAGGCCCATCTCGCTCCTGAGCCATGTCTATAAGTTGTTTTCGAGGGTCATCACAAATCGTCTCGAACGCAGGTTTGATGACTTCCAGCCTCCCGAACAAGCCGGTTTTCGAAAAGGCTTTAGTACCATAGACCACATCCATACGCTTCGGCAAGTTATACAAAAAACCGAGGAATATAACTTGCCGCTTTGTTTAGCGTTTGTGGACTATGAGAAAGCCTTTGATTCGATCGAGACTTGGGCTGTGCTACAGTCTCTCCAGCGGTGCCATATCGACTATCGGTAAGAAAGTTTGACTAGTTATAATTCTTAAACTACTGGTTCAAATTGGATGAAATTTTAAATATACCGTGTTTACACAATGCCTGCTTAGTAACTGAAAATTCAGGCTTCATGCTTTAGCCACAACGAAGTTATAGGGGGTTAAAATGGTCTGAATTGCTTCGAGAAAAGGATGTTACGGCCTATAGCTCGACTTGGAGGGGGCTCGGCCGCGCCCCCAGATCTTATAACAGCATACATAGGTTGCAAATTAAGGCTTAGATTTAATCTTTAACATGCTGGTATCGGGGCGTCAGTAGATCCTTAAATTGTTAGTTATTTCTATTCATATAATAAATAAGTTGTTGTTGACGAGATTTCAATGAAAACTAATACCATTCACATCAAAATTGATATTTAACCAGCTGTATACATAATTAATACTTTCATAATTATATCTTCGCTGTGTTAAGCTATTAAGACGACATTCCAAAGTACATCGGTCGTGCATTGAACCACATTACTCACGCATAAGTGTAAATTTTATGTATATATTATGCCATATGTATAATTAAAATATGAATTATGCTTATATTTCTTAGAAACAGTAGGTTATTTATGTGAAAATGATGTGCTTGCTTGACGCAAACGCTTTGCGTCAGCATTGGAGAAATAATGGTGCTATTTGCATTGTATTATAGATAATATAATGTCACATATATGTAAAATCACTGAAGGATCACAAGCGAAAACAATCATAAATAATTATTAGTAAATATGCAATCGAATAGGCCAACCATCTCTAGGTCAGCGTGGTGGACTATAAGGCCTAACCACTTTCAATCGTACTCTTGATTGAAGAGGAGGCCCTACGAGGGACTTATAGGACTGATAATATATGCAAACATACATTTATTTTATTTACTTGCTGTTTTTGTAGACACGTTAGTTAGCCGCTAAAATAAAGTATAGTTAAGAAAAATCTTAATTGGTAAAGAAAAACAGCTTGTACTTCTCAGCATTGCAAAAAAAGGGTTTGTTTTATGTGCAATTACGGGTACTATTGCCACTAAAATAAATTAAAAAATAAATTATACCAACAGTCACGCACAAAGTTCTAACTTCACATTAAGATAAAGTCGTGTCCCGGGCGTCAGAAATTACAACAGATTTTTACTCTGACAAAATATATACTAAACACTAAGATTAATCCCAGTTGTAGACGTTTTCCAAAACAAATTTCACCTGATCAAACATCCAGCCTTGAAAAACAGCTGTAGACTATGCAAATAGTATGATACGATCTACTCAGTTATTGTTTACTTAACGAAAAAAACCTTCATGATTTGCAATAATAAGTAAATACTTGAATTTCACAAATTCCGGAAAAAAATATTTTGATTTACCGTACTATAAAAATGAAGGAATACATATTGAGGAAACCTACATATCACAGCGATTTGTATGAATTTCTTGTATTGTGGTAGACTATATGGCCTAACCAATCTAAATCCTACACTCGATTGTAGAGGATTCCCGTGGCCTGCAGTGAGACGTGTTTATGGGCTGATATAGTACAGTACAACCATACTTAACCAAAGACATGGTATACAATAACGCCACATGCAAAACTATCTTATGACCGAAATATCATGTGACTTAATTCAGTATAAGTTAATTATTACGATTTTAACAGTCACTTTGTGATAAAATAGTTTAATTTTTACTACATTATAAAATATCAATTTCGGAATTGTATCATCACTTTGATCAATGGTTAAGGTTCAGTATGTCACTGGTATTACGTAGAAGTTGTACTACATACATTACGATGAATGATAAGAGGTCAGTACAAGTCGCGAAGACAAATTTTAATGTTTCTTATCGCCGAAATAGCGATAACAATTTACTACTGATACAATTAGCAGAAATAAGATACGATAGAAACGACGCAAAATCGTAATAATATCACACGAAGATGCATTGGGGTATTCCGGATTACATATGGCTTATTAGGTACAATATTATCTGCAAGTCGGGTAAGAAGACCTAAGGTCCGGCCGCGTTGTCATCAACCATAACTTGCTAGGTCATAAGCTATTATCACTCGAAAACACTGTATACATTGAACAGACTTCTTCAAAAAATCAGGTTCAATTATATTTTATTACACTTCTGCAAACCCACAGCTTTAGCGTAATCCTGGTTTCTAAAAATGTAATATTTAAAATGTTATTTTTTAAATAGTATTTAAATTACCATGAACATAATACCGGGTATCTCAAGACTGCTACCGAAAACGAAGCCGGGTGGTAGTTTTAGTGGCTACAAACACAATGCAATTAAAAATTTCGCATAGAAACGCGACAATTATTTTTTATGATTTTTTAAATATCGTCATTCTTGGGTGGTAAATCCATAGTTTTTGCTAAAATAATAATTTAAACTCTTTTATACCTTAGAGTATTTATAAATAAAAGGGCATACACTATTATTTTAGTAAAAAATGTATTTACCACCCAAATATGGCCATAGGAAAAAAATAACAAAAAAAAAAATGTCGCTTTTTTTGCAACTTTTTCTGTTGCATTATATCTGAAGTCGCTTAAACTACCACCCGGCTTCGTTTTCGGTAGCAGTCTTGATATACCCTGTATATTCAAGAATTGCCTCTTGAAATACGAAAAGATCATAAGAACTACAATAGAATCCAGTTAACAACAAGATTAGGCCGCGCAGAGTGAGTGATCTGTAGTAATTTGCTGTGGCAGGAAAGTCACAGGAAGTTAGCGACATTACGGTCGGCGCGGCTTCCTAATTCGTTAGTTACTAATTCATTTAAGACGGTTGAACAGTAATATATGATGCAATCTAAACTTATTACATTAATATCTACTATTATGTCCTGGCATGCCATAAAAGATAATTTTCCTGCATATTGCACTTGATAATAATTAGTTGTGTGTATGTTTTTTTTGTTGTTGTTTAATTTCTAGTAGAATAATTTTAATTTTATATGTGTTCTGTACTGTGTTGTATGCTGTGCTGAAATGAATAAAATACATAGTTCCATTCTTTCTTTCTATAGTGAACACGTGTCCTAAATTAAAATTTATAACATGTATTAAATATGACGCTTCTAAGCCATATTATACTATTTTGTACTATGAATATATGAAAATGAATATGAAGTGTGCGTGGTGGCCTGTTGGTAAACGGACTAGACGCGGCTGCCCACATGTTCACGGTGGTCGCGGGTTCGAATCCCAGGGCACACCTCTGACTTTTCGGAGTCATGTGTGTATTGACAGTCAATTACCACGCACTAAAACGGTGAAGGAAAACATCGTGAGGAAACCTGCATACCATAGCGATTTGTAAGAATTTCTATGGTATGTAAGTCCGCCAACCCGCACTTAGGCCAACTGGTGGACTATATGGCCTAACCACTCTCAATCGTATTCTCGATTGTAGAGTAAGCCCGTGCCCTGCAGTGGGACGTATATGGGTGGATACAGTACTATGAATGCAGGATAATTTAAAATACTATAGAATTTTTTGTAAAATTTTGGTATATCTACATATTTATTATATGTAATAAATGCCTAATAAAATTCAAAAGATCATGAAAGCATAATGATTTCTTTGATTTGGGTGAATATTACTACGAAATCTGTGAAGTCATCGAAACGTTTCCAACTTTGAAAATGTTTCAATTAAAGCAAATCCGCGATATAATCCATAAAAAATACTTTTATTCCATCATAAAAGTAAGAAGGGTCAAACGAATCCAGTTGATAACAAGTTTATTCCGCGCAGAGTGAGTGATCTGTAGTAATTTGCTGTGGCGGAAAGGCGCAGGAAGTTACTGACATTTTTATAGCGAGACTTCCTACTGGTCGAATGTCGTTGTACCTTCCGCGTTTGTACTTTGTAGGTGTTTTGCTTCTGATATTGGTTTAGTTGTTAGAGTTTAAATGATGTAGGTTCGATTTCTTGTTATTTGTGTATCCCATAATATCCCGGTAGGACCCATCTGTCTCCGTGCTATCCTAAGGATTGTTTCCTTCGATAGTCGTTATTATCTCATAATATCTCGATAGGACTCGTCTATTCCTGTGTGTCGTGCAACATCCCTCAGGATCCGACGCGAACCGCCGCTATTATACCGGTTCCTTTCAGATTGTTCCGATGCTTAACCGAGATTTATGGGTTCGTTTAGAGTAGTTATTGTTAAACCAGTTAGTGGTACGAAAATATCACAAGAAATTTTGCGTAATATAGAGATTTATCAAGGTTTTCTATACCTAGTATATGAATCCGCTAACCGACAACCCGCACTAGGTTAGCGTGGTAGACTTGGAGACTGTCCAGCCCTCACACCCGCCACTGCAACTCCTGTGTCGCAGGATCAACAGTACGCATTGTAATAACACCGAGCATTGAAGCTCGGTGAGTCTCCGAGAATGTCTAACTTGTCTTTAACCCGCAACGAAATTAACCATGAAGTAAATGATAGGAGTTGGAAATATTTTTTTTATTTTTTGTCCACTTCCCTCGGCACCAAAGCGTGGTGGACTATCTAACCCCTCTCAATCGTACTCTCGATTGTAAAGGAGGCCCGTGCCGTGCAGTGGGACGTATATGATCTGATAGAGACAAATCTAGCAAAAGCCGGTTTCAGTAAATATTTTGATTAGGATTGGTCAGTACAGACAAGATCGAGTTTTGAAGTACAAAGAAATGCGTACTGTCCATTATTGGGTCAACTAGTTTTCTGGTGTGAACTAGTGAGGTGGCGCCACTGGCATTACCTCACACAATTTCTGTTGCCATCCCACGGTTTATGATTAAGGTGATTTATTACGAATCCCACACCTACGTACGTTTCTTCGAATGAATAATGTTCCATAGAATGTGTTATTCGATCTAGTTTATAGATATACAAAATATCTGTATCAGCCCATATACGTCCCACTGCAGGGCACGGGTCTCCTCTACAATCAAGAGTGCGATTGAGAGTGGTTAGGCCATATCCATCACGCTGGCTTAGGGCGGGTTGGCGGACATTACTCACAATAGAAATTTTACAAATCGCTATGGTATGCTTCTCACGATGTTTTCCTTCACCGTTTTAGTGCGTGGTGATTGACTATTAATACACGCATGACTCAGAGAAGTCAGAGGTGTGCCCTGTAATTTAAAACCGCGACCACCATGAACATGTTGGCAGTCGTGTCTGGTCGATTACCAACAGGCCAACAGTCCAACAGGCTTATTCATAAATAATAATTATGGTAATTTTTCTAGCCTCTTGGTAAAGATAGATAGAATATAGATACCGACCTGTCTACAGTTATGTTATACATTACTGATATGAGATCGCAATAAAATCCGGTTTGTCATATAGGAGTCAGAATGAGTACAATTGTAATTTAAATGGTAATATAGTATCACGTTGTAATTATACAAGTATTAATAATTAATTATATTTTGAATTGCGCAGAAAAGTTGCATGATCAAGTTGATTCTATTAGTAATAGATTAATGAGAGGCCAAAGGTTTTACCTTTGACTTTTTGAAGATGTCTTATGTCAGCTCATAATTCACAGCCTCCTTAGTGCAGTGGTTAGACGCCAGCTTTCAAATGTAAGGCCGCGGGTTCGATCCCCGCGTCGGGATAAATATTTTTGTGATCATAGTATTTGTTTCTGGTTTAGGTGTTAGAGCGAAAAGTATCTCGTAGTTTCTGATATACGATACAAGACTAGATCTCAGTGTGGAGTCAGGACTATGTATGTGACTGTAAGGTGTATTTATTTATTGTTTACCTTTTAAGTTCGTGTTTACTGAAATCAAATTAATTGAACTGATAATTTTATTAAATTGGGTTGGCAGCTTCACATAATTAGAATTTCTTGTAAATAATTATATAGCACAGAGGTCTTCCTGTACTGCCCATAGTTATTAACTAAATAAAAATAATCTTTATAATTTATTATTTTCATAGATATGAAAAACTTCGATTCATCATCGGCTATCAGCCGCTGCCAATAAACAATCCCAATCCAAAATTTGCCGTTTGAGATTGACAGCTCAATCTTTTTTCTGATACTATATTGCCAATAATCAATCTCAGTAGTGAAAAAACTATGGTAACATGGTAAATGACAAATCGAAAAGTAGAAAACAATCCAGATTGACTTCAATCAAATTTTTTCGATTGATTATTGGCATCGGCCGTATGTCTGTCACGTGGCCATCGAGATTAGGGGCCGTCCATTAATCACGTTATCTTTTATTTAGCATTTTCAACCCCCCGTCCCTCTTCCAAAATCACGTGTATTTTTAGTACCTACGAAGAGAAGTACCTCTTGTTTTTGATTGATATACAAGTCATAATAAACGAATCGTGTAATCATACGAAAAACATAATTATTATGTAGCGTTTATATCAAAATTATAATGTGTTGGAAAAAAATACATGTGATATCTTACTAGACCCCCCTCCCCCTTGTAATATTTCGTGATTTTCGTCAACGACTCTCCTTTTCAAGCCTCACGTGTTTAATGGACGGCCCCTCACGTAGTAACTACACAGGTGTGTCAGTAAATCTTAAACAAATATTATACTATAGCGGTCCATTTAAGTCAAACCCGGAACCGTCTGTTTATTGGCATTGTTGCCAAGCTAATTGGTTGGTCAAATGCTATTGTCATCATCTAAATGGAGTGAAAAACTCCCGCTAAACATTATTGTGTATGTAAATGTATTATATTTTTATGATATCGGATTTTTTATTCTCAATTTCTTTTTAACTTTAAAGTCACTGCTTTTACATACATACATACATAAACTCACGCCTTGTTCCCAGAAGGGGTAGGCAGAGGTGCCAGGGCACGCACATTTCGCCTTGTATGTTCCGTCCCACGATGTGATAGGTGGCGAGCCTATCGCCATATCGGGCACAAACTCCTGACTCTGGGCTGATAATGAATAGAAAAATCCAATATCACTTTGCCCAACCCGGGATTCGAACCCGAGACGATAGTGTGGTGAGATAAGCACGCCATTCTCCTGATGGTAAGCGACAGTAGCAGAACCAAAATACACCATGAATTACAAAGAAATGTTTGGCATTAAGGTCATTCATATGTGAGAGGCCAACTTTTTTTTTCTAATGCGTAAAACTCTCATTGGATACCTGACTATCTCGATAGACCGGGCATCCCGGACTTTTACCGGCTAAAAACCCATGTCTCCATCAGCACTTTGGAGGAACTTTGGGACCTCAATACGAACACGCCAAAGGTCCCCCAGAATGTGAGAGGCCACCTACCCAGGTTTCACCGCACTATTTCTCCCACCAAACAGCAGTGTAAATGCACTGTTGTGTTTAGGTTTGAAAGACATTATAGCCAGAGTAACTACTGGGCATATTGAGACTTAGCAACTTATGTCTCAGGATGGCGAGCGCAGTGGAGTGCCAAGCACTTCTTTGTGATTCAAGGTGTTGTTTGGTTTTGCTACTGTCTTTGAGCTATCGTATCGCTTACCATCAGGCGGACGGCACGCTCGTCTTACCATTCATTGCAATAACAAACATATATTGTGACTATCAGTTTAGACTTTAGAATATCGACCAATCGGACCACGAAAAACGAACAAAATTTCCTCGTATTTGCTAGAAATATCACTACTGCTTTCCTCCTATAGGTCATCTGTATCAGCCCATATACGTCCCACTGCAGGGCACGGGCCTCCTCTACAACCGAGAGTACGATTGAGAGTGGTTAGGCCATATAGTCCACCACGCTGGCCTAGTGCGGTTTGGCGGATTTACATACCATTGAAATTTTATAAATCGCTATGGTATGCAGGTTTCCTCACGATGTTTTCCTTCACCGTTTTAGTGCGTGGTGCCCCGCGACCACCGTGAACATGTTGGCAGTCGCGTCTAGTCCGTTTACCAACAGGCCACCACGCACTTCACTATAGGTCATAGCGTGATGATATATAGCCTATAGCCTTCCTCGATAAATGGACTACCCGACACTGAAAGATTCATTCAAATCCGACCAGTAGTTCCAGAGATTAGCGCGTTCAAACAAACAAACAAACTCTGCAGCTTTATAATATTAGTATAGATTAAGTAATGTTGCCTAATATATGGTAACAATTGATAACATTGTCATATTTTATATTGCTTTGTTATGTTTTGATAATTGATTTTATTATACGGACCCGATGAATAAAATACAACAATGGGAACATAAGTTACAGATTTTTTCCTGATTTTGCTCCACAAAAGGTAGTAAATGCATGATACATTTGGTGAAAGAAAATATCGTGTTTTTATTAACCGAATTCAAGAAAAGGAGCTTCTTAGTTCCGCTGTATGTTTTTTTTTAGTAAGACAAACATAAAACGGTGGTTAAGCTCAGCAGTGAGAATAATAAATAACGTAATATTGAATTAAAAATCACGAGGTAAAGAAAGCGGGTAGATTGGTATTAACAGTTTGCTTAACAGCGCCATCTATTAGCTTTAAATGGCATACGTTTTATTATCAATACCTAGTGGTTTACTTTTGTTTGGAATCAAATAGATGGCGTTGAAATAAATAAGTAGTTCATAGTACAAATATTTAGATTCAAATCACGGTTTGTAGCTAAATAACTACAGTGAGAAACGTAACTTGAAGCCCATAGTTTTTTTTATAATTTAAAAGGCGAACTTCTATACGGTCAATGGCGGATCCAGGGGGGAGGGCATCGGGGTCATGACCTCCACAAATATTTGTGGGCCATATAAACATTTCCTTAGTGCGGGTATCGAACCTACTGTCTTTCGTTTCCCTAACTTCTTAACCAATGCGCCACGAACGCTGTTGATTTTCAATAATTTGGCTTTCTTCTTTTGCACTGCATGGCTAAACGGGCATGCCGTTTGCCTGATGGTAAGCGATACTACCGCTCATGAACAATGCCGAAACCTTAGACGAGTATATAATCTAAGGCCGAAACCAAACACTTTGAATTACAAAGCCATGCTTGGCATTCCACTGCGCTCGCCATCCTTAGAATTATGTTAAGTTTTAATATGTCCAATAATTACTCTGGCTACAATGTCCTTCCCAACAAAACAGTGTTTTTACACTGCTGTTTGGCGGGTGAAATAGACATTGCGGTGGTACCTACCGAGGCGGCCTCTCACATTTGAGAAATCAATTATCAATCCAAATCCTCGATAAAATCTGCCAAAACTAGTTTTACTTCAATTTGTACGACAAAATTTATATACCATCGAACCCGCTACCTCCACCAAAAACCAACCACTGAGCCAATATCAGTCCAGTTCAAACAAGTCAAAACTTGTAAGTATTGGGACTTTTGATTGGGACTCAGATAAGGTAAACTTAACTTACAGCTGTTCATACATAGGTTATCTAATCTACTGAACGGAAACAAATTCTGAATCACGAGACATAGCGGGTTTGATTTCCAGGTGGGGCACTTAGTTTTGATTTATTATTTATTTTCAATATTTTGTAGTATGTATTATAAAGTGCGTGGTAATGCGAATGTTCGTCTCCCCATTCCATGAAAAGAAAACCCATTTGAAAGATGATGGTAAATGTTGCAATTCCTACATTTAGCAAACCTTTTCTTATTATTATTTTTCCCAGAAGGGGGAGGCACAGGTGGCAGGACACACACAGTTCCCCTCTTATGCTCCGACCCGCTATATAATAGACGACGAGCCAATCGCCATAGGAGAAAATTCCTACCTTCTTATATGTACATTTTATTCCGTAGCGTATTTTTATACCAAGTTTCTTGTAAACCTGATTAAATTTATTACTTATCAATATTTAAATACGCCCACATTTCCTTGAAATTTTAAACTAGGAGTAAAACGTATCCTATATCCTTTCTTAGGATGTCATTAGTGTTTTACCAAATTTTATTAAAATCGGTTCTGCAGTTTTAACATTAAAATGTAACAGACAAACAGATAGATAGGTAATATCTTGGTATTACTAGTACAGATATATATGAAGATGTATGCAAGTAAATGCTATACATATGTATAATTTTATGATATACGTCATAGTGACGTCATGAGTGTCCTCGACACACTTACTCCGTTGAACTTTATGATAAGAAGTTTAAGAACCTGGAGGGTTACTCTATAAAACTGATACAAACTTCGAATGTTCGGACGCCGTACGTAAAACTTCACTAATGTGCCTAGATACTCCACAAAATGTTGGATTCCTCTATCGTACGTCGCAACCATAGACTAAGTTCGGAGAAAATTATAAGTATAATAGAGAATAGTATTGAGTTTTAGAAGTGGAAATTTTATATCTTACACACGACGTCGAAACATCCGAACATTCGAAATTCGTAGTTTTTATAGAGTAACACCCCTGGGTTAGAAAAATGCACGTTTATCTTAGGGTTGCTAACTATATTTGATAAGAATAGTTAAGTTTTAGTTCCAACGATGACAATTTTTTTACTTTTGAAAAACAATTCCGCCCTCCACAATGTACTGCACAAACAGTAGCATTTTTTTGCAGGGAAAATTATATGAATATGTACTATCTGCAAGACAGATAAATAACAGTTACAAAAATCTATACTTTTGAAAATTTCGAAGCAAATCCCAAAAAAATGCTTTATTCTTCCCAAATTATAGTGATAACCGAGCCTATTGCCATATTATATATAATTTTAGTGACAGATCATTCAAAAGGTTCATATAAAAAAACCGCAATCTGGGTTGACTAACCTGAGATTCAAAACCGCAGTATTCTTTTGACTACCAGTCACTTAGTCACTTAATTAATGAGACGGCTCTATTTCTCATCTAAATAACATCATCGATTATATTTCTCATATAATAATCCTTTGCATCGATGCATCAAACCCGCAGCCTCTGACTTCAGAACCGGTTCCCTACTCACTGCGCTTCATGTGACTTAGCAACCGTTCCTGAAGGCAATAAAAGCTATAATAAAATCGTATCTTTTCCTCTTGACACGAATCCCTTTAGTCAGCTCGCTTGTTGCCGGGCGAAGGAATAAGGCTTTTGGCAGATATACGACTGTTCAAATTAAACTTACGATATTTTTATGTTAAGTTTGCATTGACATAAAAATATGGACATGGTAAGTGCGTTTTCCTATCTTCGTATTGGGGTGGTAAAGACATTCGTTCGTGTGATCCACGAGCATTTGCTTCAGGTCTGTGTGATTGCACGCCCAAAGATCTCTCGTAGTTTCTAATACAACACAAAACTTGTTTCTTAGCGTACCAAGACTTTGTACGTGACTATTGCGTTGATCAATTCATTCGTTTTCATCTGTAGAATGAATCACCATTTTTAATCATAACTTTTGTTTGAAATAAAACTTAATTTCTCAAAATCTATTAATCGGGTCTCGTTATCCCAGCTGGTGCCAGGGTCCACCTTCCAGCTGATTCTCCTTGATTTCGGACAGTCTTCGGTACCCTCTCCTCCACCACTAATAGTCCACCAATAGTAACGTCATTGACTTCCATATCTTCCTTGATATCAAGATTCTTGATACTTACTTTACACGTGTCAACAAAATCGCATCTTTGCACCGAGCCTGCGCAGTCCAAAGTCCGCATTTGATTGGCCGCCGCCACACAGTCTATGCGTTCCAATTGACTTGTGACTCGGTGCAAGTGGCTGGTGGTCGCTGGTCACGCATTGACCACGTTTAATCAGTTGCATTTGTTGCTAAGCAGCCGGTATAGAAAGTTCTGGGTGGTACTGCTTTGAGGATGTTTGAGGACATTAACATTACAACAAGAAACATTGTAACTTTATATGGCTTTCTTTTGCTAGGAATGGTGAGACGAGAATCCGAATCACCTGATTTTTGCTACTGTCAATGATCAAAGGATAAGAGAAGTCGTTGGTCCATTGTTAGTTTTTCTGATGTTTGTTTGCCTGATGGTAAGAGATACGACCGAGTAGCAAAACCAAACATCTTGAATTATAAAGCAATGCTTGACATTCCACTGCGCTCGCTACATGTTCCGATGCGGTAGTAGCAGAAATTAACGATTCAAAAGATCTTGTTTAAGAATATTTGAGAAATAACATTTTGATTTATGATTTTGACCACAATTTTGACAAAGTTAATCGAAGAGATGTTAGTAGTATATAATTTTAAATTACAGCTGAGTCAATAAAATTGTCCAATTTAGGTTCATATCAATCATAGGCATGTCGTAGGCACAATAATATCAATGACTATATCAGGCAATATCTGATATAATCTGCACTTCAGGTGCATTGTCGTCACTTCAATAGAAATACCCAAGTTACGTAAAGGATATAATTTAGTTAGGATTCCCAAAAAAAGAATGAAGCCAAATGAAGGAAGAAAAAAATCACAATGATGTAGGAAATATTAACTGGGGTTTTTTAGATTCAACAGAAGGAACAATTAACGGAAATCTTAATTAAGATAACCTATTTGATCTGCACAATTAAATCTTAGCAATGGATGATGCAAGACATTTACGTACTGGCGGTGTTTCCCCGTTACAATAATTCTCAAATAATTCAGTTCATAGTTCCGATTTTGGATTGCTAAATTAAATTTTCGAACTTAAGGCATCTCTAGCTTAGTTTGTATCGTCATCGTGAGCAACACAAATTCACTGCTCAAAAAAACCTCTCTATAGTTATTCTATAGTTTCTCCTACAAATCTATTCACTACTGATCTAGGAGGGAAATACCGATTTTTTTTTTTGTCTTTGGCCCTTTGATCGATTTTGAGGTCCATACTGCGAAGCTACCATCTAGTGCATTACGTTCATTTAGGGTGTTTGTGAGACCGAAAATTCGCTCGTAGTTTTTGATACCCACGACACAAGACTCGATCTTAGTGTGGGGTCCAGACTATTTATGTGACTCTACCTACAATGCACCACACTCATATACTGTTGCAATTTAATTTTGTACAAAACTAAAACGGAAGGTAAACCCAAGAGAAATCACGAGTAATTGAATGAAATTGAAATCTAAACACTGAATCCATAGTAAGCACGGCATTTAGGTCAACATGTATGTTTTACGTCAGCGCCACGCGGGACCATGGACCACTGATGCTGTGAAGTTGGGAAATTGGGAAGCCTTAGTAACCGATCTTCTTTTAATTGAACTAGATGAGTTTTTCGGTAAAGTAATTATTTGTTGTTTGGTATGGGGGTAATGTGTGTGAGCTGCGAAATGTACGAGTAAGATCCTGGGTTCAAAGTTTTTGAATTTATTTATTTAATTTAATTCATAGTGTCGTTTGGTTTTGCTTTTGTCTATGAGCGCGCTTACCATTAGGCGAAGGCATGCTTGTCTTGTTAGTCCTTGTAATAAAAAATAATATACATACATGCACCCAGCTACTGAGGGGCAGTTGCACTGCGGTATGATTCAGTTTTCGGGTTCGAACACCGGGTCGGGCGAAATGATATTGGATTTTTGTTTTCATTGTCAGCCGGGAGTAAGGGATCTGTACCCGATATGGCGATAGAACGTGCAAGGTAATATGGGTGTCGTAGAAGCACCTCTGCTTGCCTCTTCTGAAAAAAAAAAGTTTGTTTATACAGGGTATATCAAGACTGCTACCGAAAACGAAGCCGGGTGGTAGTTTAAGCGACTTCAGACACAATGCAACAGAAAAAGTTGCAAAAAAAGGCAATAATTTTTTTTCGTTATTTTTTTCCTATGACCATATTTGGGTGGTAAATACATTTTATCCTAAAATAATAGTGTATGCCCTATTATTTATTAATACTCTAAGGTATAAAAGAGTTTAAATTATTATTTTAGCAAAAACTATTTATTTACTACCCAAAAATGACGATATTTAAAAAATCATAAAAAATAATTGTCGCGTTTCTATGCGATTTTTTTTATTGCATTGTGTTTGTAGCCACTAAAACTACCACCCGGCTTCGTTTTCGGTAGCAGTCTTGAGATACCCGGTATATGCTAAAAAAATACCAAAAAACTGAATATCATGAACTAACTCCGCAATTTAAAACACATTAGAAGATTCATCTACTTGTGATGGTAAAGATCTATGTTTGGATTTAAATTGTCACATTACATACCGCTTGATGCATGACGCGCAAAATCAAAATATTCATGAAAATAACCGTATCTAGTAACGGTTGCACGTGAATTGCTTGTTATGGTAACCATTTAGGATATATTTCGATGAATCGAGAGAATTATATCGTATTTGATTTTTTTTATTGGAATGAATGGCGACACGAGCATACCGTTCGCCTGATGGTAAGGAGACTGTCCCGCCCTCACACCCACCCCTCATGAACAGTAGTTTGAGTAGCAAAACCAAACAACGCCTTGAATTACAAAGCAATCCTTGGCATTCCACTGCGCTTGCCACCCTGAGACATAAGATGTTCAGTCTCAATATGTCCAGTAATTACTCTGGCTATAATGTCCTTCAATCCGAAACACAACAGTGCATTTACACTGCTGTTTGGCGGGAGAAATGGACATTGCGGTGGTGGCTACACAGGCGGCCTCTCATATATGAGAGGCCTACCACCAGTGAAATATAGGAGATATTTTTCTACTTTTTTAATAATAATTGATGCAATCATTATTTTGTTAAGCAAAGATTTAAACGCAGATTTATTATTTTTATTCTACGATGAAGAGGCTCCAATTCATTATGTGAAACTATTATCTTACGCCGGCCGAGACACTTACATATATTAAACATTTTTAATTTCACGATGAAGAGGCTACAAATAATGATGTGAAATTATTATCTTACGCCGGCCGAGACATTGTATACGGATATGCACAGCTGAAGGAAAACATCATGAAGAAACCTGCGTACCATAGCGATTTGTATGAATTTCTATGGTACGTAAAATCCGCCAACCCGCACTGGGCCAGCGTGGTGGACTATATCACCTAACCACTCTCAATCGTACTGTCGATTGTAGAGGAGGCCCGTGCACTACAGTGCGACGTATATGGGCTGATACAGATATACGGATGAACTCGAAAAGCGATGCAATTTGTCACGTTCATTACGATGAGTTCTTAATCACTGTACTGTCGCTATACGGAAGATAATCAATATTACACCAGAAGCTTAAAAAATCTTATGTCGATGTCATCTCCATAGAAAAACGTCGTATGTGACGAGAAGTTTGGTTATCCAATAATATGAGTCATAATAAATTGCCTAACAAATATTAAGTTTCAATTTGTCGTCGTTGGTTTTTTGTTGCGTCTGGATCGCTTGTCCGCGAAAGTCCGAGATTGTTGTTTTTTCTTCCGACAGTGTTCAATTACTTGCCAAAATTAAGGGGTCACGTTCAAGGTTGCGGATACTAGCTTTAGATTCTCGGTTTGCTTGCGTATATTTCAAATTAGTTGGTTGTAATTCCTTCGTATATAAGTAGATGTTTGGGTAGGTAATACATTTTTGTTTATTTTTATCGCCAAGCAGCAGTTTTTAGAACTGATGTGTTCTAGTTTAAAAGACGTTTTTGAGAGTCGCTGCTGGGTATTAAGAGGCTAACACTTACGGCCTTTTCCGTACATAGTTTAAAAACCTATTTATGTTATGGAATGTTTTGCTAACCTTTCCTTTCGAACCACTATTGAATTCACTTTGAGCGAAGAAGAAAAAGTATTAGCAAAAATACGTTTTAAAAAATCTATGAAAAAGGTCGTAAATGTATCAAGGAGATGAATACAATGTCCCATGCCGCACTTACTAACATATTTTTGTATGCTCCTCCTATTTATGGGCAAGCGTAATACTTACCACCAGGCGAGCGACTTGGCCACAGCAAGTTGGCAAGTTATTTGGCTGATGCTCCATCGTAGAATACTGTCGTAAAGTAACAATAATGTTACTGGTCGGCCTTTGAGATAGCAGCGATAAACAAATTGCTTGGTTCAACGGCACACCTCTGATTTTTCGGAGTCATGTGTGTGTTGATAGTCAATCATCAGGCACTCAAACGGTGAAGGAAAACATCGTGAGGATACCTGCTTACTATTATAAAAAATTATATGGTATGTAAAGTCCGCCTACCAGTCCAGTGTCCAACTATATGGCCTAATCACACCCGATCGTACTCTCGATTGTAGCAGAGGCCCGTGCCCTGCAGTGGGATCTATATACGCTGATACAGATAAATTAATATGCTACATTATAACAGACAGACATCAATCATCGTATATGCAAACCACATTCGACCGCGAAAGCTTACGTCATATTACATCTCTCCAAATTTTTTGGTGGGCATTTTTTTAACAGGACATGTACGACAGAGTTGTGTAGAAATGCTTTTTAGATTATTTTTTTGCGTCGAAATCTTATAGGTATGACTTTCTGATTTTTGGCGGTTCTGTATGTTGTAACGAAATATGTAATTCTTTCGTTGACTTTGTGTGGCTGTGTTTGCTGTGACATCGTATCTTGTAAATTAATGTATAAGGTAATATTTATAATTTATGATAACACATTCTTATTCAATTATTATCACTCTTAATCAATCAAATAATATTGCTTTATACCATTTTACATGACATTTTTATTCAGTTGTTATCACTTTCATTGTCAATCAAAGTTAATATTACTTGGTTCTCAAAATACATTCTCGCCTATTTTGGGGCCAATAGATTTATAAATGATTGGATTATAATCGTGATTTGAGTAAAATTATTAATTAATCTACTACTATTTATGAAGTATACAAGTTCGTAGAGCTTTTTCTTAGATTTGATGGCGATATGACACAATACCTACGCTCTAATGGAGATCTACAAACAGAACCTCATAAGGATATGCAAAGTCTATGCAATGGTCTCTTCGTTTCTTTTTGTTTTACCATGACCGTTAGGATAAAAATATTTCCAAATCCTCATATTCATTTAACTTTATGATGCGAGTTAAAGACAGTTTAAACATTTCCGGAGACTCGCTGAGCTGTGCTACGTGTCCAGTGTCATTTTCAGTTTCAATAATTAAAACTGCCACAATTGTTTTCCGTGTAAGGATCTAAGGATCTCTAATATTATAAAGACGCACTTTCATCGTTTGTCCTTCGGGCGTCACACCTGCCAGCACGCGGTTTTTTCGCGCTCTTTTTGCGGCCGCCATCTTTTTTATGTCATCTTTTTTCAACCACAAAACGTCTCACTGAGTCATTCTTGCAAAAAAACTTTCTTAGCAAGACGTTATGTAATTCTTATTGAATAAGTTCGTAATTATTGCGATGTCGGTACAGTGGTGGCTTTTTATTGGTAAGTCAGTCAAGATTTTTTATTTGTACGAAATGGGTTAAGGAAATTTTTATACAGCCATACTTTTTGTTGTATTTTGAATGTCATTTGTGAAATATTGGGTTTTTAAAAAAGAATAATGTATTGAGTCGGTTTTTTGTCATTATCAGATACTAAGAATTGATATTTTGTTTTAATTAAAAATATAAAGTCACAATTAATTATTAATGACACTATGGTAAGTAGGAAGCTTAGTTGAAGCTAATTTTGGTAAAAAAAGCAATAAAACCTTTGCAATTTAGTTATTTAATTTACTTACGACTCTTTGCAATTATAAATCTACTTGAATTACAAACATAATATGAAATGCTACTTTAGAAATGGTATTAGAATGAATATAATGGGAAATGACATTCATTTAACTGACGTGAAATATGGTGGAAACCTGGTACTAAGTTTTAATCATTGAAAATAATTAAAATAAAATCAATGGTGCACTATACTGGATATTTTTATGATTACAAAGCTGAGATATCGGGTTCGAATCCCGTATCGGGTGAACATTCCTCTATCGTACTAGGTAGCCATACACAAAGTTCGAAGTGAATGATAATTAATCAAAGAGAATATTATAGATATGAAGTTGAAAACTTAAAATTTACTTTGGACGTCGAAGTCTGAATATTCGAATTTCGCTTTGGATCACAGAATAATTTCCTTTTCAATGGACTAAATATCTTTTTTTTTTACTGACGGTCCCTTATAGCCATGTACTCAATGTCCATTTTGCCGTGATTCCAGGACATAAATAAAAATTCCGTAATTAATTTTCCCATATTTATTTTATTTCGTAATCGGCTTAGAGATATTTTCCTTTGCTTTCGTATAAACTAACAATATTCGTATTTCGTGCCCGACCCTCCGTTGATTTAAGAAAAATAGGTAAGAAATATGGTTGCATTTGTTGGCAGGGGGGGGGGGGGCTATGAATACTGTTATATCGCCAAAAACTTTTTATTTTATTGCAAGCAATGGCGAGAGGAGCATGCTATACTTAGTAAGAGATACGACCGCTCACGAATAGTAGCAAAACCAAACAACACGTTGAATTACAAAGCAATAATTGACAATTCACTGCGCTCTTCATCCTGAGACATAAGATGTTAAGTCTCAATATGTCCAGTAGTTACTCTGGTTATGATGTCCTTCAAATGGAAACACAACAGTGCATTTATACTGCTTTTTGCTCTCACATATGAGATACCTACCACCAGTATCCTCCTCCCTCCAGAGAGTAATACAAAGACTTATCAGTCTATAGTATAAACAGGGGAGCCGATGGGCTAGGAAGGAGCAAATATTATGGAGAATGAGAAAAATGTGATTGCAACTTACACAATATTGACGACGGCCCCCAAACGGTCAATATTATTGTACAATAGTATGCAAAAAAATTACCGTATCGTAGGCAAGCCAAGTCAAAGATTTTGGTTGCTTTACATTTGGCAATTTTTTTTCATCTATAGGACAGCTGCCCCTACCTGCCCTCCCTAGGCGACGCCCTTGAGTATAAACTATGTAATATTTCTGGCACTACACGCCTTCTACGGAACTCAATTTTTTATTTAACTTTATGGAATAAGTTTTTATACAATTATTACTCATATAACTTTTTACATCATTTTCAAACAAGTTTGATAAATGAGTTTAATTTGAATAACCTTAGTAATTGCTAAGCAACATACAGAAGAATGCGAATTCATAGTATCGGTAAAAAATATTCCAATATCGATACTGCTTAAAATTAATTCAAGCATATTTTATAGTTTGTCCTTAAAGGTTTCCCGTTTTATACCTGGTGATCGTTGAGATATTATGCTAGAGGGGGCACTGCAAACAAAATTGTAACAAAATTAACGGTACTGTACCGCTCCTTCTGTTTCTGTCTCTGTCACGCCTACGCAGTAACATCATCTTCCCTCTCACTTCACTGGGTTCTTGTGCCATAACAATGCGCAGTGATTTGGTTCCCGAGGTATAATACCTCAATCTTGGTGACAGATTCTTATAAAAAAAAGTAATTATCATCACATTTTACATTTTGATCACAGAGCTGAAGGCAAAAAATATATTTTTGTTGGACTTCAAGCTTTTCCAAGAACTCCGGACCTGGATTGCAATTATGTTTATATTTATTAAAAGTATATATTTTCACTACATAAAAATCAGGTTTAATTGAGGCACAAAAATCTTTGCGCCGATACTAAGTTTCTTAATAAAATGGAATGCCCATTACAACTTCAACACAAACCTACTATATAGTATTATTAATTATCTCTCTATATCGGATGGAAGGACATTGTAGCCAGAGTAACTACTGGACATATTGAGACTTAACATCTTATGTCTCAGGATGGCGAGTGGAATGCCAAGCATTGCTTTGTACCTAATTCTGTTCATGAGCGGTCGCATCGCTTACAATCAGGCGAACGGCATGCTCGGCTCGCCATTCACTGCAATAAAAAAATATATCAGCCCATATACCTCCCACTGTAGGGCACGGGCCTCCTCTGCAATCGAGAGTACGATTGAGTGTTTAGACTTTATAGTCCACCACGCTGGCCTAGTGCGGGTTGACATAGAAATTCATACAAATCGGTATGGTAGCAGGTTTCGTCACGATGTTTTCCTTCACCGTTTTAGTAATGTGGTTATCTCGTATCGTTATTTATCCTCGCCTCAGTGGCACTACAGTTTGATTGCAAAGCTGAGGTTCGAATCCCGGGTAGGGCAAAGTTATATTGAATGGTTTTTTTTTTCTGGCCCGGGATAGTGGCCGCATTGCGCCTGTAGTGAGCGCAAATGCCGCCCAGTCAGAGTATCCATTGGCATCGGACGGCAGTCCCATGCCAATAGATACAATTATGCTGGCCTGCTAAGATGCCTCTTCAAAATTTATATTTATTTTGAACCTATCACATACACGGAACACACAAGATGTTACATACACAGTTGTGCTGGTAATACCTCTGCCTACCCTTTCTGGGAAAAATACGTGAGTTTGGGTGTGTGTTCTTTAAATTCTAGAAAATACATAAATGTACGATTTGAACAATTATAAGGGAAGGATAATATGTTTAAGATTCTTAGTTTTGATTTTAATAATAAATTTTAACGCGATAGAATCGAATTAAAACATTACTTGTGGTAAAAATTTTGAAACGTAGTCTCGAAGAGGTTGAAAACTATATTTTACTAGTAACTACTCTGTTTGGACTAATCTGCAATCATGAATACGTACAGAACTTAATTCTAAAAGCCTACAAATACTGAAGGTAAATCCTTACGTTGCCATAGCAACACTAAAAAGCGGGAATTTAAAAAGTAATAAAAAAATCGCGTATCACGCAAACCAAAAACGATAAAAAAAAACAAAAAGCATGTGTTAATTTCCATATAAGATCTGTACGTAACATATTACTACAGTATTCAACAAAGTAATGATTTATCGTCATTAAATCTTTTTTGAATTTGAACTTAACCTCAAAAGTGTTATGGTTTAAATTGGCTTGTGAGGTGTACAGGTAAATTACAGTATCCATTTGCAGAACTGATTTTTATTATTTTAATGACATATTGTCGTATGGACAACGCGAAGGCTCTTGAAAAAACCCTCTTATGTGTAAGAAGTCAGAACACCTGTGTTTAATCTTAATTTTGGACAGCGGTTCATTAACTTTGTACAGAGACGCCCCCCAGTCACACACTAGCAGTCTGATCTCACTTCGTTCGGTTTTCCATCTGGTTTTACTGCCTTCAGCTCAAAACTATATCTATATTCAGTCAAAACTAAGCCCCTACCATTCCATAAAACATCCAAAATCTATAGTACGTGACTAGTAAGTTTGTAAGGTTTCGGGAAGTCGGATGCAGCACGCTTCCAACAGCTCAATGTAGAGATCTTTGGGTAAGCCTATGCTCAACAGTGGACTTCCTGTGGCTGAGATGTGTTTTGTTTATTTATTAGGCGGAAAAGAAATGAAATGAAATGAAATGAAATGTATTTATTGATCACGTAGGCAATTAAGGAGCTCTTATGACAAGTCAATACACATAGAACTTAATCTCTATTTACAATATATTTCCTATACTTATTATTACTTATTTTAATTTCTTGGTTTTATCAATTTATTTATTAATTTTATTTATTTTTAAATTAATTTTATTTTTATTTGTAATTAGTTTTATTTATTTATTTAGTCTTTATTCATATTTTATTTAAAGTATTAGTTTTTACTTTATAGTAATTTATTTGTCAAAGAAATACATTATTTACGTTAGTCAAATTAAATTATATTATTTGTGGACCATAAATATTACAACGGTGCGTAGCGGTTTATAGTTACCACCGGATCCAACGCGGCCCAAATTGTAGCCAGAGCAACTACTGTACATATTGAGACTTAACATCTTATGTCTCAGGATGGCGAGCGCAGTGGAATGTTGCTACTGTTTATGAGCGGTCGTATCGCTTACCATCAGGCGAACGGCTTGCTGGTCTCGCCATTCACTGCAATAAAAAAAAAAAGATGAACCGTATGCTCGTTTGCCTCCTATAATGTATATTAAAGAAAGAAATACCTTCTGTAAAGTATTATCAGAAAATACTCTTCACTATTAGTATGAGTATTGGTATATTATACATGTGTTTATATATTAGTGATTCGTAAGAATTCCTATGGTATGAAAAAGACCAACAACCAAAACTAGGCCCACATGATGGTCTATGGCCTAACCCTTCTCAATCATACTCTCGATTGTAGAGGTCCGTGCCCGTATACGTATATGGGTTCATACAGATATTCGTATTCGAACATTAAGTGACTAGACAAAGACGAAAATCTAATACAAGAACCGAAGTATAGTATAGAAGTATAGTATAGTAGAGTATAGTTTTGATATAAACCTGGGTATCTGGTTATAGCACGACCGACATAATTGATAACATTAATACACCCGACAGTCACATATATATTTAGTTCTGACCCTACACTAAGATCGAGTCTTGTATCGTGTATCAGGAACTATGGAAGGCTGTCCGGTCTCACATTCACCCAGACCTGAAACAAATACCTGTAGATCACACAAATATTTGCGAGTCTCGGTGCGAGGATTGAACCCGCAGCCTCGTAGTTCAAGGCCATCTAGTTAATTGCGCCACGGAGACAGTCAATTATTTTTGGTAATCTTATACGGAATTTTAAAATACATAATATAATACATTACTAAAATCCCCATAAATGTATGATATAAAATCACTTTCGCATCATTATAATGAATTATTACACTGTTTTAGTAACTCTAAACCGTGGAATTTAATTCGTACATTTTTATTAGCTTGCTAAATTAGTACTAAATAAATTCGGATGAAGTTTAACACATTTATTTGCAAGTAACTTGTCCATATAAGGTACTAGTATAAATTACAATTCACACTCAAATAATTTCGCGCCAAATCGCGATAATGGCGGCAGCGTGATTTTTATCACATTATATATTGTATTTATTTTACAGATCGCGATGCTTCCCTTTTAAGTATGTTTTATTTCAGCACTTGAGGGTAAAAAACGGTGTTAATTATGTTTATTGTAATTAGTTTGATGTTTACGACAAGTCCCTTTGGAAATTCTTAAGAAGGCCTATGTTCTGCAGTGAATCTTCCGCGAATTAAGGCGGTGATTGTAATTTATATTATAATAAATAATAATAATAATAAACTTTATTTATTTTCTCCTCACAAAACCATAGGTACATAAGTTGCCTTAAAACTATTTTAAGTTAATGCTTATTTTGTGAGAAGCTGGTGTCTGCTGTAGGTTTCCACCTGTGGTGCAGATCACCAGGCTCTCTTCCCTTTTAGGGCCTATCCATAAAATTGGGAGACATAAAATTGTATGTGTAATGTTTAAAATAAGAAAAAATAATAATAAAATAAAACATATCTAAACAATATTTCAAATGAAGTTAAAATTTAAGCTGAAAACTAACTTAAAAGAGCTATAATTATAATTAAACATCTAACCAAAAATTTCAACTCCTAGTAACTTAAAAGTAATGTGTGTTGTCAGTATAAGAGTGAGTGAGTATGTGTGTGTGTGCGTGTGTGCGTGTGAGTGTATGTGTGCGTGTGTGTGTGTGTGTGTGTGTGTGTGTGTGTCCGTCTATTGTCTTGGATGTGTATAGTGTGAGTAATTGCGTTTACGCGCGTGAGTGTTATTTATGTGTGTGGCACACACTGTGTACCTGTGTGAGGGTGCGTCTGAATCAGCTGTTTAATGTTACAAATAGTATGAGCGTGTCTAGGCGGGATGATGGTATGAAATTAATTTAAGAGTATTAGCAAGTTTTCGGTATCTGTATAATCTAGTTTCTGCAACCATTCGTTTACGGTTTTCTTACATTTGGTCCTGGTAAATGAGTAGATATTAATTGCCCTATTTATTTTGTTGTAAAGGCTGTAGCCTTGATAGCAAAAGAAGCGATGAGAAAAACTGGTATTGTAACGTTGTGTTGTGCAAACCAGGTCTTTTCTACGACTATTTTTAGTTTTTACTGGGTCATAATTTAGTAAGGTGTGTTGTTTTAGTATTGTATTTAGTATATATAACTGTCGGACTGTAAGAACATTGCATAGCTCGTATAACTTTGTTGTTGAAAAGAAGAATGGTAATCGGAAAGTAACTTTTAATAAGGCTCTTTGTGCCCTTTCGATTTTTAACATAATGGTTTTAGATGATCCGCCCCACGATGTGATACAGTATGAGAGTATGGATTGACCCAGAGCATAGTATACTGTTTTAATTAATTTTTTATCCCCCACATTTCTCAGTGTTTTAAATATGAACATTAACTTCCTTATTCTGGATGCTATCAATTCAGTGTGACACCGGAAATTTAATTTGTCATCTATTAAAACCCCCAGATATTTAACTAATATGCTCCTCTGTAGCCTCTGGCATGTGCAAGACGGATCTGTAAAGTTCGTACATGAATGGTAGATTAGGCCAGACGATGCTAAATGATCTTTGGGGTTTCTTATGGAAAAAATTAAGTATTTTGTTTTATCTACATTTAGTGTTAGAATGTTGTCCTTTAGCCATTGGGTTGCTATGTTCAAGCCTGATTGAGCGTAGTGAAATACTTGGTCCCATGTATCACCATTAAATAGCAGTACTGTGTCATCAGCGAAAGTTACTATTTTGCCGTGAGGAAAATCTAACCTACACAGATCATTTATATAAATGAGGAAGAGAGTTGGGCCTAATATACTCCCCTGTGGTACTCCATAACTAATGGGTAAACTATTGCTAACATAATTATTGATAATGACACATTGGGTTCTATTGGATAAATAATCTTCAAACAATTTCAACTGTAAGCCCCGAATCCCTAGGTATTCCATTTTTTTTAATAGTATGTCATGAGATACTGTGTCAAACGCCTTTGCGAGGTCCAGAAACACACCGAGACATTTTTTATTACTGTCCAGTTTAGTTATCAAGTAGTTTGTAACATCGTGGACGGCGTCTGCTGTAGATTTCTTTGACCTAAAACCATATTGGTTAGGCGCGAGAAGATTTTTCTTCTCTAGGTATTTAATTAGTCTGTTATTCAAGATTCGTTCTAAAATTTTGGAAACTGCCGGAAGAATAGAGATTGGCCTATAATTGCTGACAACAGATTTATCACCACTTTTGTAAATGGGTGTGATTCTAGACATTTTAAAGACCGATGGAAATATGCCAGTTGAAAGTGCTAGATTACAAATATAGGTAATAGGTTGTAACAGGATAGCTTTATATAGTTTTAATATTTTTGCTGAAATCATATCAACGCCTATTGCACAGTCCTGTTTTAGATTACTAATTAGAGTACCTACTTCATCATTATCAGTTGGCAGAAGTGCAAACGAAAGGTTGCATTGATTTAAGTTATTTAATAATTGACACTTATTTGTTTTTTTATGAATAATTTTTTCTGCTAATATCTTTCCTACACTCGCAAAATGATTATTTATTTCATTAACTGATTGCAATGGATTCGATGCTAATAATTCAGACGGTGTTTCATTCACTTTTGCTGTAAGTGTTATATCTTTTATAATTTTCCAGAGCCGCTTGTTATTTTTACCCGCATCCTGAATTTGTTGTGTATCATAGTCTTGTTTTAATTTCTTCAATAGAGAAGTGCAAAAGTTTCTATATCTCTTGTAAGTTATTTTAATTGTTTCATTATTTGGATCTTTTTTTAGTTTCTTGAAAAGATTGTCTCTATTTTTTGTGCATTTTAGAAAACCTGGCGTTATCCATGGCTTTAATATTCTCTTTCGGCTGGAAATTTTAACTTGTTTCGTATTGTTTGAAATTGCGTTACTAAGTGCGTCGGTAAAAGAAGTTGCGGCTTCATTAGGGTCTTTCGACGTGTAAATTGATGTAAAATCGATCTTCAATATATCATTTTCTAAGTCCTGGTAGTTTAATCGATTGATTAGTTTTGCAGGTTTTCGTTTAAGATCAGTGCATATATTCAAAACAACACTGTTGTGATCGGTTAAAGTCGAGTTTAGTACTAAGCAGCGGGCTGGCACACTTGACTTAATCATAATATGGTCTAGGCAGGTTTTACCATGAGTTGGCAGTGTATGTGCAGGAAGAATACCATGAAAAGCCAGCATATCTAAATATATAGATTTGTTTTTGTCAGTACTGTTTTTACTAATATCGATGTTGATGTCTCCTAGTAATATTATGTTCTTATTTGAATAATTATGCTGTAGTAAAGAGTTTAATGATTGAATAAATGTATCTATATCCTTATAACCAGGTGGACGATAGATTGCTAGAGCTACAGTATTTTTATCTAACATTATAGAAATACAATTTGCTTCCTCAACTGGCAACTCTGTGACCGTAAGAAGTAAATCATCCCTGTAATAGATAACTACACCCTCATTCTGAGTACGATTATTGGTAGTGGCTATACATTTGTAGTTATCAATGGTTGGTATATTGCCAGTATTGGGGAGCCAACATTCCGTTAGTGCAATGTAGTCCCAATCTACCCCTGTTCTAGCCAGAATAGGTAAAAGGCCATTTATATTACATTTTAGGCTTCTAATATTTTGGTGAAAAATTTTGATACTTTTGTCTGGACCAATCATTATAGTTCGACAATCTTCAACATCACACGTAAGAGATTCCGCTACTTCAAAACAATCAATGTCATTTAGTATTGTAGAACTATTATCCATTATTTGTGCAATTAGTCATATTAAATTATGTGTTTTTAAAGAATTCGCTTTAACTTTTTCTTTTAAAATAATTTGTTTTGTGTTTTTGTTCAACATTAAACCATATTAAAAAAATACTTTTTTTTTGTTTCAGATTACCCCTTAATTAATGTAAGTATATGAAATATTATATTTTAGCTATTTATGGTTGATCATTTTTCTGAAATGTATTCCTCTCGTTGTTACTGTCTATAACACAAACATTATCAAATATCAGAAAATCCGTATATTGTTACGTTATACAATAAAAACAAAAACATCGAATCGATTTATCTCAAAATACGCACAATTTATCATTAAAATACCTACATGACCGCATCGGGATACAAATCAATTGAGTCCCCTGTATTCACTTTACCGACGCAAAAAAGGACAAGTTTGAATATCCCAAGTTCACGGTCAAGGTCGCAATACCGAGTCAGGGGCGTAAGAAAGTTCAGATGCGAAACGGGAAGCAACCGTTTAATACGTAATTTATTATTCAAGGTCACGTCGCATGTGGCCTAGTGACTGAGGAAATTAAATTAAGTCACAACTCCACTTGTAATTTGTGAGAACGTTGTTTAAACTGTATTTTTTACTGAGAATTAAAATAGTAGAAGTCTAGGTAGGGTATTTGACGTTAAATTGTTGTTATAAACAAATAAATATATCCAACAGTTACATACATAGCTAATACAGTAAAATTGAGTCTTGTGTCATTATCAGAAACAAAAAGACTTTTCGGCCTTACAAACAACCAGATTCGAAACAAATATTTGTTTGTGGTCCACACAAAAATTTGTATCAGTGCGGGAATCGAACTTACAGCCTCTCGTTTCACAGTCGGTGTCTATGAGGGGGCGTGAAACTTTAACAAACGCTGTCACGTGACTCACTAAGCAAGACGTGTGTATAAAAGAAATGTTATGTCCTAATCGGGCTTGCAGTGCGACTTTAAGATGATCGAGTACCGACCTTCATTAAAACTTTCATAATTCGGTAAGTGGCTTCGTTGCTACTTATATTCCATAGAATTTAACATTTTTTTTTGTGTTTTGAATAAAAAGAAAATAAAATATTAAGATCTTTTGAATTGCTATAATGGGTTCTTGATTCCGCAGTATTTTTATTAAAAAAAAATATGAAGGATTAGCAAATAATATGTGTGGAGTTTTGTAAATTATGATATAATATTCTTAACTAAAGTGCCAAACATTAATGTGCAAAATTTCTATGAGTAATGTAATTTCTTTTTCCAAAGATTTTCTTGTCTCACTTGACTTTCGACCAGTAATTTGCGAATTTTTAAAATATTATTTGTTTATTACTCCGTATGCAACTGGTTTATTATATTATAACAAGCAAATAAACCATTTTTTCAATCGTTTGAGTTTGAGCTTTGAACAAATATCCTCCTAATTCTTGTGGTAATTTTATTCGTATGAAAAAGAAATATCCTGTGCCTTTTTAATTATTTTTTTACTTTTTTGCAAAAAGACGCGGCAATTATTTTCTGGAATTTTCTTCACCTATCGTCCTATTTGGGTGGTAAATACTTTATTTTTCCCAGAACAATAATGTACACCCTTTTATTTTTAAAGACGCTATGGTACGCAAGGGTTTAAATTATTATTTTAGCAAAACCTATCGATTTACCACCCAAACACCATGACATTTAAAAGATCACAAAAAAAAAAATTAGGCTGTGTCTGCACAAAAACTACCTCCTGGCTTATTTTTTGGTCCAGTCTTGATATGATAGTATATCGCTTATTATGCTGTTCCTCACGACAGAGTAACAGCAGTTTTTACTTTTTAGTTGCTTTTTGTTTGAAGTCACTAAAACTACCACTTTGTTCAATTTTCCGTCGTAGTCTGATGCTGAACCCAGAATACATAAATTACTACTTCTCATATTGTGATCTAGTAAGTAATCTGCGCCAACTTCAAGTCCTTAATAGACGGGGTTTGGCGCAGGTCAGAGATATTTAGATAGCCGTCGTTACGGAAGCCAAGATCCACTTTGGATCGATGAGCCAGCGGAGTGAGTGTGTGTGTGAATTTCTTATCACTTATCATCAGGTGTTGCGTTTGTTATTGACAGCCTCCGTGGCGTAGTTGGTTAGACGCCAACTGTGAGGCAAGAAGCTGAGGATTTGATCCTTGCAACGAGATAAATGTCTGTGTGACTCGCAGGTATTTGGTTCCGGTCTGGATGTTTATGAGACTTACAATTCTCGTAGATTCTTGTACACAAGACAAGACTCGAGCTTAGGGTGGAATCCAAATGTCTGTGTGGTCCTCAGGTATTTGGTTCGGGTCTGGCTGTATAATTTGAGAACGAAAAGTCTCTTACATTCAGATACACGACACAAGACTGGATCAATGTGGGCTTAGGACTATGTATGATCTTTGGGTGTATATATTTATTTATTGATTTTGCCAGGTCTGTGCAATGAAAAAGTCTCTCTATAATATCCAGTCATCTTGTAAACAAACCGATCCTGTAGCCTCGTGACCTCGGGATCAAGTATTTTGAAGGTCGTTTGCAAATGAGCGTCCAAGGTTTCGTCGTCCGGTATAAACAAAATTTATGTAATCTTTCGTCTGTGAACTCGAGAGGACAGGTAGAGGTGCCACTTTCTGATTTAATTTCTTCGAGTGTATTGATTGTTTCTAGTACATAGGAGAGAGATACTGCAGCTTTTCAATAGGACCGGGCAAACGAGTTAACTAGGATCGTAGACGTATATCCGAAAGGAAAAAAGATGGGCAGAGGAATTGAGTGTAGGCCTTCAGTTTGAATTTTAATTGCCTCCAATTTTTTAAAATAAGATGTTTATACGTGCCCCCAACAGTTTACTAAGCTTATATCTAACCCAATGTGAAAATGAAATATTTGACCTGACTCAAATTTCAGCAGACATCTAAAAATTTTCATTTTTTCTTCTATAATATGTGTATTAATTTTATATGAAACTAAATGAATGAAATAAGCGTCCTAGACGTCACAGACCATAAACTAGTGCCACTAATAAATTCACGCCTTGTATCTGAAGGGGTAGGCAGAGGTACTAGGGCACGCACGTGTCACCTTATGTTTAATCCCAAGATTAGACACAAATTCCTGCCTCCACGCTTATATTGAATACAAAAATTCACTATTTTTTACCGACCCGGAATTCGAACCCCAGACCTCTGCTTTGTTTATACCGTAGTAAAGCTGCAGTAAAAAGTGTAATCGTTTAAAATTCTAGCCACAGAATATGTCCATATGGTAAGGCGGAAGCGGTGTTTCTCAGAACTAGTGAGCGCGATGTCTCGATGTTGCTAATTGATTCATTACGGGAAATGACTCAGTGTCGAGTGAAGCGGTGGAATCGATCTATTCGATTATGATCAGTTGATCGATTCTTGATATTTTTTCGTATTTTTGTGGAATGCTGGTTTTTATTTCTTCCCGTAATTTACAATTAATTTATCAAATTCAAACGCCGTTGCTCCTTTATCCAAAATAATTTTGCATCGATAAATCTTTAGTAGATTGTATTTGGCAATGTTTACAATGTCTATGCTAAAATATGTGTAGCTAAGCTGAGAATCAAATTCCGGGTGAAATATTTCAAATCAATTTCTTTTACTTAAATAAGGATTTCAGACAATAATTATGCCCGTGTTATACTTTTAAATATATTATTCAATAATATAACCAATTGGGACTGCTACACCGTTTAATAAATTCCAAAAATCGATTCTCAAACGAAGTGCATCTAATCGATTATCCGATCAATCGATTTCACGATAAATCGATTAAGAATGCTATGCAACCGCAGCCAAGTCGGCGTCGGTGACTTAATGCAGTGTGACCTAGCTTTTATTGCATCAGCTGATTGTGGGAGCGAGATGGATGCACCACGTGATTGTTTCTTTAACTGTGTAATGACTTGTATGAGAGTATAGGTTCGATTCTCAGTTGCTGTCTGAAGTGTTTTTAAATATTGAGATAAAATAAAATTAAGATTGGAGATATGTCGTGTGATATTTGGAGGTATTTATGTAATTTAATTTATTATGCCCGTAATAAATACATTCGTTCTATTTCTTTCTTTGTCTCTAGATTTGAACAGTTGATAGAATTTTTTAATTGCAAAGATAATTAAAATACAAAATTAGATTAATCTCGGCAATGAAAACGTTCCGATATATTTTATTACTATACCTAATCAGTGTAAAAAATGATTATCGATTTTTTGTAAAATCACCATGATATGCAGGTTTCCTCACGATGTTTTCCTACACCGTTAAAATGCGTGGCAATTGCCTATGAATTCACTATTGGCACCAAATACTAAATAGTCAAATTTGTGCCTGGAAATCGAACCCGATACCACAATCTCGGCAGTGGTTCAGTATCAATAAGCCACAACTTTAACTTTGAGAAACTTTATGGTCCATTCACACAGTTACCCTTTGTGGGTCACAATTGTTAGCGATTTTAACCACGTGTTAGGCAAACTTCATTACAACTAATACGGCTACATTTACTGACAATAAATAACATTTTGTTATCAGATGTTCCTTAGTAACATTTGGAAACGATGCACAGCAGAAAGTGCCTGTGGTGTGAATGCACCGTTACGCATTTAAAACGACGTATTTTAAAGATATATTTTGTGTTGACTGCTTCAGTGGCGTTGTTGTACTACAGTATGATAACAGAGCTGAGGTCTCGGGTTCGAATTCCGGGACGGGCAAAGTGATATCGTATTTTTTTCATTCATTATCAGCACGGAGTCAGGAATCTTTGCCCGATATTACACCGGGCACGATAGGCTCGCCGGAAAATACAAGACAATGCGTAGATGTCTGGTTGCACATTTACCTACCGCTTCTGAGAAAAAGGTTTACATGTATGCAGTATGTGATAGACAGATTACTGCAAATCAGATCACTAACATTGTAAGGTGTATTTTGTTAAGTAATAATATACACTTTAATTAATTTAATAGCCCTGTCTAACATGTTCTGTATTCAATGCCTAATATCGACCTCTGCTCTCGCATGATGTAAATGTACCTTTCACTTAAATCACCTTTCTAAACAGAACCTCGAGTAATTTGGCAAACTTTTATTTAAACTTATCCTTTACCTCCAAGTTTTCTGAGACATGGGTGTATTGATTATAATAGTTAATGGTGAAGAAAAACAAAGTGAGAATTTTTATTTTATTTTTTATTTATATTGCAATAAATGGCGAGAAGAGCACGCCTGGGTAGGTACCACCGCAACGTTTATTACTCCCGCCAAACAGCAACGTAAATGCACTGTTATATTTCGATCTGAAGGATATTATATATATTTTTTTGCATACTATTGTACAATAATATTGACCGTTTGGGGGCCGTCGTCAATATTGTGTAAGTTGCAATCACATTTTTCTCATTCTCCATAATATTTGCTCCTTCCTAGCCCATCGGCTCCCCTGTTTATACTATAAACTGATAAGTCTTTGTATTACTCTCTGGAGGGAGGAGGTTACTGGTGGTAGGTATCTCATATGTGAGAACAAAAAGCAGTATAAATGCACTGTTGTGTTTCCATTTGAAGGACATCATAACCAAAGTAACTACTGGACATATTGACATTCAATATCTTATGTCTCAGGATGGGGAGCACAGTGTAATTTCAAGTATTGCTTTGTAATTCAAGGTGTTGTTTGGTTTTGCTACTGTTCATGAGCATTCATATAGCTTACCATCAGTGAAGGGCATGCTCGTCTCGCCATTCAGAGCTGAAAAACTGACAATGGAGCAACGACTTCTCTTATCCTATAAGCGTTCATTGACAGTAGCAAATATCAAGTGATTCGCATTCTCGTCTCCCAATTTACTTATCTCTGACTATCATGATTGAAAGCACAAGTCAGAGATATCCAAAGGTGATTCGTTATCAAAATCCAGAGATAGATAACGTGCGTACTACTTCAGTGGTCTTGAATTGGGTCAATGGACATTCGTATCTGTAAATTCTCCGAATCACGCCTTTTGATTGCTCCAAGTTCATTTTGTTATCTCCATTCCGTGGTTTACGCTGGAATACTACCGTTTATATGGATAACCCTTTACAATGACCCTAGATTTTGTAATCTTATAATTAATATCAACTCTTATAAGCGACAGATTCGCTAAATCTTCAAAGATTCATATCTCAAAAACTGCGCATAATGCTGTTGTTTATTTAATGTTATTTGTTACCTTATTTATCTAATACTTGTACCTTATGTAACTTTGCAGTGTGAACTTAATTTGTTAATTATTTATTGTAAAACAAATTTTGGGTTATAATTATTGTCCAGTAATGTTGTCGTACTAAAACGGTGAAAGAAAACATCGTGAGGAACCTGCTTACCATAGCGAATTATAAGAATTTCATCAGAAATCCAACAATAAAATGAATAGAAGGAAATATTATTATTCACTTCCCATTGTAGCAAGTTTTTTTAAATACGTCGTGCTTGGGTGTAGGTTTTGCTAAAATAATAATTAAAAGCCTTGCCCACCATTGCGTCTTTAAAACTAAAAAGGATTACAATATTTTAGGAATACTACAAATTTATCATCCAAACACGACGATGGGTAAAATGATTGCCTTTTCTGTGAAAAATTTAGATGCATCTTGTCGGAAGTCACTAAAACTACAACCTAGTTTCGTATACGGTCAAAGCCTGGGTAAACCCAGAACGCAATGTATTTTTTTTTAAATAAGGCTCGTGTTCACCACATTTGTACCAGCTGAAACAGATAAGAAATGATAAATCACTAAAACATGTCGAAGCGTGACTGATTATCGCAAAGATAAGCATTTGAATATCATGGGGACTCAATGTGTCTGCCTTCGCGTTTTCTTTTGATAAGATTTCAAACATTTCCTAGTGTTATTTTTGGTGTTTGATAATGTTTCTCTGCGTGATATTATTTTCTTTGTTCAGGACCTGTGTTATTATTCATCGGGCCTTATTGATGAACTCGGATGAAAAACGGATTAACTTTAGACCAAGGTTTTTGAAATTGACTCCATCACTTTGAATATTTTACTGGTGGTAGGTCTCTCATATGTGGGAGATTATCTGGGTAGTTACCTCCGCAATGTCTATTTCTTCCGTTGAATAGCAGTGTAAATTCACTGTTATGTTCCGGTTCGAAGGACATTGTTGCCAGAGTAACTTCTTGACATATAGATTCTTAATATCTTATGTCTCAGGATGGCGAGCGCAGTGGAATGCCAAGTATTGCTACTGTCCATGAGCGGTCGTATCGCCATCAGGCGAATTGCATGTTGTTTCGCCATTCAGGGTTATAAAAAAATATCTGGAAACAGTCTTCATTGTGTGTGATTCGTTCAGTGACTTGCTGCAGACTTGGCTAGGTCAACTGGTCCCATTGGCGGACATCCGTATCTCGAAAACTATTCTGACACCTAGGGCAGTAGTTCTTTGCGCTATGTGCCCTGTGGGCTTACTCTGTACTCTGACACAAAGTTCGCATGTTCGGATAATGAACGTCAACATATAAAATAAAAGTTTTCCACTTCTAAAAATGATCACTATGAAATTTTGGAATTCTCTATGGAAGTTATCATTCACTTCGATCTTAGTCTAAGATTACAACGTACGATACAGGACTCGAACATATTTCAATGTATTTAGGCATATTAGTACAGTTATACGTGCCATGTTCGTACATTCGTCGCCGTGTCGGAGTACAGAGTAACCCCCAGCTCACTGCCACTTCAGCTTTATAATCCTTTACGTTAATAAGCTTAGACCGTATGTCTATACAGACCATATGAGTTTCTGTTAAATATATATTATAATATTCCTAATAAACGTAAATACAATCAGATTAGTAGTTTTCTCAGATGTACCATACAGACAAAGAACGTCAAATAATTATTACGTACGTTCATAATACTATAGCTGGACTTTGATACAAGTTATCGTACCCATAATTGTAGATAAGGTACTGTGAGATTGGAATTTGCGCAGATTTCTTTGTTAAAAAAACTACCGTTAGATTGACTAAGCCCAGTTGACACTGTCGATAGTAGGGTAGTCCCGTACTTATGGACGATTATGGAGACATGATACAAAACACAATAGATTAAGATTTTGTATCAGCACATATACGTCCGACTGCAAGACACGGGCCTCCTCTACAATCGAGAGTACGATTGAGAGTGGCCATATAATCTGTATGAGCTAATAGGTCGCGCGTCCTCCTTATTATGTATATCATTTAACAATTAAGTTTCTATACTATATCAGTTTTATTATTATCACGGACTATCATTTTAAATCATCTTCTATCAACCAAAATTGTGCGAGGGTTAGCAGTGGCCCGTACAAATCCAACACGCTGACCTAATTCGGGTTGGTGGACTTACATAAAATTTTATTTTAAAATCGCTGTGGCATGCAGCTTTCCTCACGATGGTTTCCTTCACCGTTATATTCAGAGTGTTTTGATATAAATATTGCTGGATGTAGGTAGGATCCAACAGGTCGCCATGAAATGATTAGAGACATGATTCTCAACGAGTGGTCAATGGACCTCTGGTGTTCCCTGGAAGTATTTCAAGTAGTCAGCCAAATCTTAATATAATTTAGAAACATGTTCTGTCATTTATCTCTCTCTCTCTCTCTGATCAGACACTCATGTCTGATGATTGTGGCCAGCATCGGGGTTGCATTTGGAGCAGATAATCTGCCTCCACCAGTTTCCGTCCAGGCTGTATAAAACTTGTTAACAGTATTAAATTACTCCTGCAATAAAAATATTATCTCCTCAAATATTTACCGTAATTATCAATTCACAGAGGTATGTATGAATACTGCCAATTCACCCTCATTATCCTCAAATAAACTTCTATAAAATGAAAACGTGTGTGAAGTTAATTCTTGTTCAAACATTAGTAGTCATAGCGGGCGTTACACATATTTCACAACGGATATAATGCGACCAGATATTGCGACCATAATTATTTTTATTAAAGAAAATCTATATTAGGGGAACCATGTATACAACATGGTTTATAATTTATTTAGTATGAAGGATACGGTGCGACCACATTTGGCTATAATATGAGATTTATTAATATTATTTTATAAAATTGAAGCTTGAATATCATGCTCTTATTTATAGATTTATAATTGTGATACGTTTTATTTTAGAAGTAATACCTACCTTCGATAAGATAAAACAACTAAATTGGCGCTTAAAATCTTGTTGACATTAATTATATCATAAATCTCCGCTAATTCTGTAAAATTCTTCAGTAAATTACTAAACAAACACACGTATCAAATGATAATTATTAATCAAACAGTATAAAGGGGGCGTGAATCGTGCTACATGTATAACTAATTTTTATTTCATAATGGATAGATTGCGACCAGATAGTGCCACCACGGGCTGGTATCGGGATAATAAACGTGATTTTATAATTGTAATATTTATTACATGCAGTATAAATAAACTACTTGGACACGTGTAGCCCATTAGATTTGTATCGGGGATATACTGCGACCATGTTTGGCCATATTATTTTTAACTCTTTAGTACCTTGAGTAAAATGTTGTTATTTTTGGCAGTATAACTCTATCATAATTAATTAAGAAAAAAATTGTCTTTCAAGTTACACCTAATATCATATTATAAGCAAGTCAAAGAGATATAAGGTAACCACGTTTGACTGATACGATTTATTTATTGTAATTAATAGTAAGACGAGGATGGCGGTTACCTGATGGTAAGCGACACCACCGTTCATGAACAGTAGCAAAATCAAATAGCACTATGAATTACAAAGTGATGCTTGGCATTCCGCTGCACTCGCCATCCTGAGACAGAAGATGATAAGCCTCAATATGTCCAGTAATTAATCTCATTAGTCAATTTTTATCCCGTATTTTTAATTTATTTTATTTAGTAATACCCCTAAATACCGTAACACCTTTAAGCAAATTATGACAAAGTAAACACGCGTATCTAGCGATAATTCTTTTTTAAACAGCGATGCGGTAAATTATGGGCGTGATACATACGTAATTTTTGTATCGGATACACTGCGACCATAATGACGACCACGTGCATATGAAAGGGTCGCTAAATGAATACGTGGCAATGTAATGTTTTTGAAAGATCTATAGTTAAACATATTAATCAGTATGTAAATAATTTACAGGGATATAGAACAACCACACTCAGTTACTTTAGATAATTTTTTGATGCCACATTAACATAATTTTTGTTTATTGCTATTAATAGCGAGACAAGCTTACCGTTCACCTGATGATAAGCGATACGACCGCTCATCAACAGCAGCAAATCCAAACACCGCCTTGAATTACAAAGCAATGCTTGGGATTTTACTGCGCTCGCCATCCTGGGCCATAATATGTTAAGTCTCAATATGTCCAGTGGTTACTTTGGCCACAATGTCCTTCAAACTGAAACACAACAGTGCATTTGCACTACTATTTGGCGGGAGAAATATACGTTGTGGTGGTACCTATCCAGGCGGCCTCTCATATATGAGAGACCTACTAGTCCAATTAATTACCAATTTTAAGTAATTTTCCCTAATTACGAAAAAAATGTATATGATGATTATTCGTGATCAAACAGTGATATGGTATATATAGTAGGCGTGATACACGAGTAATCTCTCTATCGGATACGTTGCGACCATAATGGCGACCACGTGCGTATGACTGGTCGCTAAATGAACGTGACTCGGCAATGTAATTTTTATTGAATCTATTATGAGTACTCATAGTTAAATTAGATGTCGTCATGCTGTAGGGTAATTTGAATCTGGGATACAGTGCGACCGTAAAGATGTAGTTGCGTCATTTGTCAATTAGATTACCTAATTTATTAGTTGGCAAGTGTCGCATCTGACGTACATAACAGGTAGACGTCTAAGCTATAAGTACTAAACTTTACTTGTGGTTGGTCTCATATGTAAGAGGCCGCCTGGGTAGGTACCACCGCATTGTCTATTTCCCCCGTCAAACAACAGTGCATTTAACTGTTGTGTTTCGGATTGAATGACATTGTAACCAGAGTAACTATTGGACATATTGAGATTTAACATCTTGTCTCAGAATGGCGAGCGCAATGGAATGCCAAGCATTGCTTTGTAATTCAAGGGTTTATTTGGTTCTGCTACTGTTTTTGAGCGGTCGTATCGCTTTCCATCAGGCGAACGGCTTGCTCGTCTCGCCATTCATAGCAATAAAATTAATAAATTAAACTCATAAAGATGAAAGATTTTATTGTTTTTTTTGGATTTAATGGACTCTAAAAATAATGGACTGATTTGAAAAATTCTTTCTCCATTAGGATCCTACATTATCTCAGATATATTCAAAAAAGTTTATTGTCACCGTGCCAGCGCCGACCCGGGTTGCTAATATGACATAATTAAATGAAATTGGTTTATTAATCATGTATACATAGGCAATTAAATAGCTCTCATGACAAGCCAATACATAGTACTTATTCTATATTTACAAAAAAAAATATATTATTTTATAAGTTAAATTTATTTAGAATCAATTTTTGGTAGTCGTCTCCTTTATTATTTATAACTATTTCTTTAAGTAATAATATGCTATTCAAGGAAATATATTGTTTACGTTAATTCATATTTTAGTGGACCATGACTATAATGACGCGCAGTGATGTAATGTTATGATTTAATAAAGGTTGAAAGAGCTCCCTGGATGCAAGATGATGTCAAAAGTTCCTATGGTAATACTTGTGGGACAGTATTAAGCCGTGAGCTTCCTGTTGTTTATCATAATAATGGGTTGCGATCCTTAAAGCTTCTTATACTGCTATTTAGACATTGCATTATACTTTAAATCAATTTCGGAGCTGCCTTTTTAGAGATTGGATACTTGCCTTTTTTAGATAATTGATAAAATATCCAGATTGCTTAAAATTGCATAAAGATATTCAGATACATTATAATTAAATATACAGAATGATTCAGGAATATGCCACACTTGCCTACATAACTCCCAAGTTACAGGTGTGATCGAAATCCACATGGATACAAAACTACCAAGTATGGTACTTCCCTTTACTCAGCTATATTAAACATCACGTAAACATGTTCGTATTTTTAAAATGCTATAACAAATTATCAATTACCTGCTCTGATTGAAACCACTTGTAACTTTTAATAATAACCAAATTGTAAACAGGTTTTGAAAAGAGCAACAAGAAACACTAGTTTCTTGCACGTTCTTCTCTAGTGAAAACTGCTTTCCGAACCGGGTGGTAGATAAAAAAAAATAACTGAATCTAAACTATGTAGAACATCATAATGGATTCAATAAATTGTTTTCCTTTTTATTTTCGCGAAACTGATATATTGTGTCCATCCTTTGCTATTTATTTTTCAGTAGGGCAAAGGTTGGTCTAATCTGATAGTTTCGATTTCGTTCATCCACAGATATCGTTTTACGTGAATTTGATAACTAATTTATAGTATATTTATGTTGAGAACTTCGTGTAGATTTTGGGAGCATCAATTAGTTACGTGAGTTGTAACTTTATTTTGGATGCGCCTCCTTTTCGGTGCGCATCAATGTTGATTTCTTGCTCTTTTAAAGATCTGTCTGTGATCTATTTCTTTTTCTTTTCGATATATATGGCCTAGGCATTGTTAGCCGGTAAAATGGGACACTAAAAACGAAAAAAAAATGTTTATCATCTATAATAATTACACTCGTTTAGAAAATTACGTGAAATATTTAAAGACATTTCTCTCACCTTAAACACTAAATCTACTGATTAAGGTCGTAAGTAGATCTAATAGGTTCCAAATTCAGTTACATACGTCACAATACTTAACATCCAAATATGACGCAATACCTCCTTATAGTTACCGGTACAGTTATGGCGTGATGACGTGACGGGAAGGGAGCACGGGGATCACATGATGTCTAATGCTAACTGTCCATTGAATACTGACGTCACTGACTAATGGTAATGTTTGGATGTAGGATTGTTAAGGGTACTTAAATTGCCTAATGGCAAACTATCTGTAGTCTGCCATTATTATCTTTGTGTTTCAGAGAAATAAAAGTTTATCACGATAGTATAGAGCGAACTGGTGAAGAATACATACCTTTAAAACCACGCTGTAAAAGTGAGGTGAAACAACTCATTGAGCTGTTAAAAATACACAGTATAAATTTGACATATAAAAGCATATAATCTTTATACAAACCATACATAATAGTGGTAAATTATTCGTGTTTTCAAAAGAAAAATACATGCGTTAATCAATCCTCAAAAAATATCAAGTACTTAATTATATGAATTAGATCCCAAATCCCATAGTAGTAAGAAAAAAAAGTATTTATTTCCTTGCCAAATTACAAATAAAATGAGCAATGTAAAATATACAAAAAATCTTAAATCACCAGTTTTACTCAAAAACCTGTAAAAAAAACAAAAAAGAAAAAAAAAGAACCAACAGTTTTACTCTACTGGTGGTAGGTCTCTCATATGTGAGAGGCCATCTGGGTAGGTACCACCGCAATGTCTATTTCTCCCGTGAAACAACACTGCGTAAATGCACTGTTGTGTTTCGGATTGAAGGACATTGTAGCCTGAGTAACTACTGGACATATTGAGACTTAACATCTTATGTCTCAGGATGGCGAGCGCAGTGGAATGTTGCTACTGTTTATGAGCGGTCGTATCGCTTACCATCAGGCGAACGGCTTGCTCGTCTCGTCATTCATTGCAATAAAAAAAAAAACTATTAAACTTTTTTGTAACGAACCCCGATTCCCTAGTGCGTGATTAGCATTAGATAAGGGCAGCGTAGACATGAGGCCACGTTGGGGGCGTGGTCGCACATCATCCGATGTGTTGTAACACTGTTGCATGAGCACGTGGACTGTTAGATCGGGGGTTTGATACCCGGGACGAACATTAGATGTTTCTTTATTATTTTTATTTGGAATGTTGTGTTTTTCGGATAACCTTTTTTATGTCCTTTCTTATCTCAAATTAATAAATTATAGCTATAATAAAAAAGAGGTCAAAATAGACTACATTTAATCATTTTTTAATTAGAAAATCCTTTTACATAGTTCATTTTCCGATAAGTAAAATTTCTCTCTCCAAATTATTTTGCTTTCAATACACCTTTTTAGAAATAGATTCTTTGTTTCTTTTTTTCTAGTTAATAAAGAATCGATTTTCAAAATGAATATGTTATATAATTTCTGGAAAACCCCACTAGATTCCATAAAATATTTCAGATACGACTTTGTTCGTGGAATCCATTGAATGTGGAACATACGACATTTGACGTTTCTAGTTACTCATGCCACAAACACAAAAATCCGTGAAAATATTCAAATTATTATCCTCATTCGTATCCCGAGGTCGTAGTTTCGAAGAAATGCGCCAAAATTTCGAAATAGGGACATTCCTGTATCAGCCCATATACGTCCCACTGCAGGGCACGGGCCTCCTCTACAATCGAGAGTACGATTGAGAGTGGTTAGGCCATATAGTCCACCACGCTGGCCTAGTGCGGGTTGGCGGACTTACATACCATAGATTTTTTTTATAAATCGCTATGGTATGCGCGTTTCCTCACGATGTTTTCCTTCACCGTTTTAGTGCGTGGTGATTGACTATCAATACACACATGACTCCGAAAAGTCAGAGGTGTGCCCTGGGATTCGAACCCGCGACCACCGTGAACATGTTGGCAGTCGCGTCTAGTCCGTTTACCAACAGGCCACCACGCACTTGCCACCACGCACTTGCAATAGGGGCACGTTTGGAAATAAAATTAACGGTACTACACGTGCCGGCGAAATATGATAAAATCTGTATTTATGGCATTGCTTGAAATTGGCTTTCGTGGCGCAGTTGGTAAGACGCCGGCTGAGAAACGAGGGGCTGTTGTGATCCTCGTGCGAAGACAAGTGTTTGTAGTCCACAGGTATTTGTCTTGGGTCTGGGTGTTTCTGAGAGCGAAAAGTCTCTCGTAGTTTTTGATAGTAATCTGACTTAAATTATCTTAACCTCCGCTCGATATGACAAGTGCTGCCAAAATAATTACTTTGAATTCTTGGCTTTATTTAACAGTAGACATCCTAAATGACGATTGAATGAAAAATGTTAGCTAATGGTAACCAATCAGTTTTCAGTTGATACTGTAGCTAGAGAAATTTAAATTAGAATCCCTTGTGAAAGTCTTTGTTAATAGCAGACACTCTTTTACTAATTATGATGGCATAAGGAAGAGGGCATTTTAGTTTGTAAAAAGTTATAGCCAGATAAATTAAAAATAAAATCCCTTGTGAAAGGCTTCGTTTGAAAGCTGACTCTATTGATGATGATGATTGATGATGATTGATGATGATGGCATGAGGAAGAGGGTTAGCTAATGTTAACCAATCGCTGGTGATTTTAGTTTAAAAGAAATTGTACCCAGAGAAATTTAAAATTATCTTGTAGAAGGCATTGTTTAACAGTAGATGTGTTTATGATTATATGATAAAGTAGCTTATCTGAGGGGAAATAGTGACTGCTAGTCACAGCATCCCAGTATTTTTTTATTTATTTTTTATTCTGGCCCGGCATAGTGGTATGGTCGCATTGCGCCTGATGGTGAGCGCAAATACCGCCCAGGCAGAGTATCCATTGGCATAGGACGGCAGTCCCATGCTAATAAACACAATTATGCCGGCCTGCTAAGATGCATCTTCACACTACGGCGGAATTTTGAAGGACATTGTAGTCTCTCAATCGTGCTCTCAATTATAGAGGACGCAGGGACGTGTATGGGCTGATACAGCACAATACAGTAGCCTAAGATACCTAACTAATGTTCGCTTGGTTCGGTCTCTAATGCTTAGTAATAAATTCTAAGTAGTGTTGCTTCTAGCTATGGGTAGCTTACCATCAAGTGGCTTTTTTTTGCTTTGTTCTTTTTTTTTTTGTTGCCTTGAATGGCGAGACGAGCATACCGTTCGCCTGATGGTATGCGCTTCGACCGCTCATCAACTACTGTTCATGCAGAAGCAATGCTTGGCAATCCACTGCGCTCACCTTACTGAGGCATAAGATGTTAAGTCTCAATAGGTCCAGTAGTTAACTGCTGCACTTAATCATAAGAAAGTCTTTCGACATCTAATTCTGTACTTGTGTCAGTCAATATACGACCCATTGCAGGGCACGAGCCTCCTCTACAATCTACATCGTCTTCAATCTTTAGTCATCTACAATTTAAATCCTCCAGTGCTCGGTTTCTATAACCTATCTAGTTAAAAATATTAACTACTCGTATATATTCCATTAAAGTTGATATTTTTTATGTTTCCGTGTACAAAGGTAGAGATATTATAGATATCTAGGCAAGATAAATATACACATATATGTCTATCTTTGTTTCTTGAAGCGTAAAATTGTATCGGCATATAAATGGTAGCTATTCTGACTTTTAGTTAAAGATAGATAGGATATAGAAAGCAGCTGTTAGAGTCCATCACGCTGGCCTAGTGCGGGTTTGGCGGAATTTACATAGCATAGAAAATTCATACAAATCGCTAAATCACTATGGCATTCGTATGTATTTCCCCACCAAATCTAATTAATTCAAATATTTCTCCTATCGATGCTTCACTTTTAAACTCGAACACTTTACGACAATATAAATGCATGGGAAACCTAGTACCCATTTGTTAATCAATTAAGAGCCTATGGACATACATTGTAATTTCAACTCTGAGCTAATGCCTTAAAGTGTATAATGCATTGTGTGTGTGGTTTTCTTACTAATTGCTGTGCCGTCGTTCGGTCTGCGCACCGTGCTCTTTGTCACGTAACCTGAGTTACAGGGTTCGAATCCGTTGTACAACCGGTACGGGGAAAATGTCGGACGTTTTTTTTGTGTCGGATTTTTTTCTATTTTTTTTTAAATTATAGCTGATTTCGAAAGAGTAGGTTCAGTAATCGACCCGTATGTTTGATGTAATAAATCCATTGGCATTTTAAGAAGTAGACTAAGGTTAATGTTTGCGTGATTTATATTTATTTAAGTGTGGATATTATGCGATATAAAAATCTCAAGTAGTGTCCCATACCCAGAGTATAACATATTACTTACAGCTCCCTTAAAATATTAAAATATATGAAATAAACTTTACCCTATTGGTACTTTAATCCAAAAACTTTAAGTAGGTATATCATATTTTTTGTCACGACAAAAAAATATCATTGAACCAGATAGTAAACGCTATGCAATCAAAACAAAGTATTCATCAGTGTCTAATAAATTGTGCCGACTTGACAATAGACTAAGCCCAAAATACAATCTCACTCATGACATTAATTTTGCCCGTTGGTAATATATTTTTGAAGTTAATTCATTTATACCGGATATATCAAGACTGCTACTGAAAACGAAGCCAACGGCAGATTAAGCGACTTCAGACACTATGCAACTAAAAAAATATTTTTAAGTTTCATCGTATTAGGGTTGTTAATTTGTAGCTTTTTTTTTTATTGCAGTGAATGGCGAGACGAGCATGCCGTTCACCTGATGGTAAGCGATGCGACCGCTCATGAACAGTAGCAAAACCAAACAACACCTTGAATCACAAAGCAATGCTTGGCATTCCACCGCGCCCGCCATAAGATACGCCTGAGACATAAGATGTTAGGTCTCAATATGTCCAGTAATTACTCTGGCTACAATGTCCTTCAATCCGAAGAACAACAGTGCATTTAAACTGCTATTTGACGGGAGAAATAGACATTGCGGCGGTACCCACCCAGGCAGCCTCTCACATATGAGAGACCTACCACCAGTAATAGCTATTCCAAAAATAATAATTTAAATCCTTGCATACTATTGCGTTAAAAATAAATTATATTAGGAAAAAATATTTTTAAAAAGAATTAAACAACGTAACGATAGGTAAAAATTAGGATAACTGTCGCTTTTTTTTAGCGGAATTTTTACTTACATTGTGTCTAAAGTCACTAAAACTACCACTTGGCTTCGTTTTCGGCCGCAGTCTGAATATACCCTGTATATGAAGTCCACCAACACGTATTAGGTCTGCGTTTGGTACTATATGGCCTAACCACTCTCAAACGTACTATCGACTTTAGAGGCTCGAGTCCTGCAGTAGGACGTATACGGGCTGATACAGAAACAGATTGTTTTGTTATTAAAAATAAAATAGACAAATCGTATCGCACTGAACAATGGACACGCACCGTCCCACATTATCTAGGCGGGCTACAAACTTTTTTTCGTCTCGTAAAATACCCTTACATTTATTATCCTTTGGTCGGCGTTTTTATGTTTAGATAAGGAAAAAAAAACCTGTTGCTATGGGCTTTCGTCGACAAAAAAGTGACCGCGTTTTGTTACAAAGTTATGCGAATTATACACGAATGTTTTAATGCGAAAGTGGTTTGCATATTATGTATGTTTATTAAGAACATACATACATAAATTCACGCCTTTTTCCCAAAAGGTATAGGCAGAGGATGATGCTATATGCATGCATACTTCGCCATGTATGTTCCGTTCCACGATGTGCTAGGTGGCAAGCTTATCGCCATATCGGGCACAAATACCTGACTCCAGGCTGATAATGTACGGAGGCAGTTTATATATGATGACGCCTGTATCACCATATAGGTGGGCAGAAATATCACCAGAGCTATTTTCAGCTCGCCGATCGTTTTCTTTAAAGATGTGATAGCAAATAATATAATAAGAATAATAGTTGCAACTAACACTAATGAGGGTTCTCACAACTAAAATCTATAAAGAAGTCATATGTCCCAATCTGGGTATTGAACTCAGCATAATATTATGCCTTTATCTTAGCATAAATTAATACATTAACAGGGAAAATAAGAACATACAGTCGAATTAGGAACCTCCTCCTTTTTTAACAAGTTGGTTAAAAGGTTGTTGAGTGTAGTAAGTCATAGTATTAATAAAAGCTAATTTTGAATCTTCATAATTTAACGTTAGCCACATAAATTCAAGAATATTTACTGTGATCAAATCCTCTTGTTATTTTTGACAGTCTTTATCTTGGAGGATCTTAATCTAAATATGGGCAATAAAAAATATATATGTTGTTACATAAAAATAAACCAATCAAATAATATAAAATGTGGGCTTGTCTGTACACCGTTGAGCTGATTGGCCAAATCATTTATTGATTGCTTTCAATAAATTTAGTTTATGTATGACGATAGATGGCGCTGCTTCCGACCGAATAATTTTCCTCATAAAATAATTGATTACCGAAAACGGCGGAACAGTTTATCAGCTAGTTAAAAACAAAATGAATTATTCTGCTACAGTCTGCATGAATGTCCTCAATTGATGACGTCAATCGGGATTTCTATACGCGATCCTTATCACGTATGTACTGACGTCATGTCATTACGATTCGATACAGTAGGTCAGAGATTGGTCAGGATTCGCTAATCAATTTGTCAAGGAAGTTGGGAAGCAATGTTCGGTAGGACATATTGACGATAATGCGTAATTTTAGTTAGTAAAACACAAAGATATAGCCACATTTTATAAACTAAATATTATCAAATTTGGATGATAAATCCATAGTGTTTGTTATGTATAATTTAAACCCTTGTATACCATAGAGTCATAAAAAAGAAAAGGATGTACATTATTACTTTAGGAAAAACAATGTATCTATTGACTACTCAAATATGACGACAGGAACAGAAACTTTTTTTTTGGAAAACAATTTGTTCCGTTGTGTCTGAAGTTGCTAAAACTACCACTTGGATTCGTTTTTGTCAGCAGTCTTGATATAACCTGTATATATTATAAACGAGCATGCGGTTCACCTGATGGTAAGTGAACACCGCCGCCCATGAACATCTGCAACACCATAGGGCATAGAGATGCGTTGCCGACTTGTAACGGTGGTAATATCCCCTTTTTTCTCATTCGATCGCTTCTAAGGTACTAAACTTTGACCATTGATATAGGTCAATGACACTTCAAATATGTCTTTCATTAGAATTGGGTTATACAAATACAATTATTAGAATTTTCATTAGATACGTTGATGTGTTCCGCTGTAGTCTTGTTTATTTCAACCATTATTTATAGCGATTGGTTTTCGTATACTTTTGAAATTATTGTGAAAAATATTCATATATCATGGTTTCTTAGATTGACGCGAATGTTACACATTGAAATGAAACTATTATTTACGGATTTTATCGCGGATTTGGTTTAATTTTACATTTTTTGAGTTCCCGATTACTTTACAGCTTTCGTGATCACGGGGCAGACTGAGGTATTAGACGTCCGCTCTGTGACTGTTACAATTCAACTACCCTTATTATACAATTATTAATTTAAAAAATAATAGTTTAAATAGCTAGTCTGTATTTGCGATCCGATCTACGCAGAAGGAGCTCACAGTGTCTTGAGGTCTGGCAGTTGGTCTTTTGGGTTCTGATTTAATTAAATGTAGTATTGGATCCCATGCTTGTGTAAGCTTCAAGCCATCTTCTCTATTGAAATTTGGATGTTTCTTAATTTCAATAGCCTCGCGAAACATCCTGGGCAGGAAACGGTGTTCTTTAGCTATAATAGTTTTATTTCAATATTCATATAGTTTACTTCTCCAGTGTCATAAAGTGATTGATTTGCGTATACTTTTGAAATTGTTTTGAAGTTTTTAGTTCCGTAGTTTGCTTAACCGTAAAAGACGTAATACGTAGCTAGCGATAAGGCCGCCTATTGTTACCATGTCTTTAGTTTTAAGTATTTAATCTGTTATTTTTCCTATTTCATGGTGTACAATAAAGTATATATAAATAAAATAAATAAATACGTATTGAATAGATAAGAATGATAAATACATTTATCTAACAGCCACGGATATGTTATCTACACTCTTACTGCGGGGATCCAGCCTTTGCTAATTTTTCCGCACTCAATCAATAGCACCACGGAGGCTTCACATGGGCGCTTTTAGCCCTGGGATGTCCAGTACCACCCACAATGAATGTCGGTCATCGAGGGGTTTTAGTCAATATGCTGGTGTAGGTATTATAAGGACCCAGCTTGGCCACATCATCCGCATTGTACCGGGCTGAAAGGCCAGTGATACTGACATACCCCTTTCAGTCTCCCTCGGGTTACCGAAAGAGGAGCTTAATATATTTTCCTCTACACCAAAAAAGGGTTCCTCCTGACCTATCTAGTGTATTCCTTATGACACAAAAATTCACCGAATTTGTAAAACATTTTGAAATGTTTCACAATTCAGTAGCCAGAATAAATTCAGACACTTCCAAAGAATCGAGGCTTCATGTTTTATTTATTGGGGAATAATAAAGGTCGAATTTGTGTTAGAAGTTCGTACACCGATCTGGGCGTTTCTGGAAGTCAATAATTATGGAATAAAAATATTGGGCTTGTGATTGTGAAAATCGGCACCGAGACGTGGCGTCTCACTGTGGGTCTCATTAAAAGGCTCAAAGTCACTCAACGAGCCATGGAGAGGGCTATGCTCGGTGTTTTCCCTACGAGATCGAATCAGAAATCAGGAGATCCGTAGGAGAACGAAGGTTACTGACATAGCCCATAGGATTGGCAAGTTGAAGTGGCAGTGGGCTGGGCACATAGCTCGTAGAACCGATGGCCGTTGGGGCCGAAAGGTTCTTAAGTGGAGGCCACGTACATGCAAGCGAAATGTCGGACGCCCGCCTACAAGGTGGACGGACGATCTGACTAAGGTTGCAGGAAGTTGCTGGATGCAGGCCGCTTCCAACAGGTCATTGTGGAGATCCTTGGGGGAGGTCTATTTTCAGCAGTGGAATTCCTGTGGCTGATATGATGATGATATTCATGTCAGAGCTAATGCAATATGTGTGTGTGGAAGAATTGTAATAAGTTATTATAAAAGGATTTTTTTGAAAGAGTGACAACTTGAATGAGTGTTGGCCTGCTGGTAACGGACCAGACGCGTCTGCCAACATATCGTCGGTGATCGTGGTTTCAAGACACAGGGCATTCTTCAAACATTTCGGAGTAAAGTGTTTTGATAGTCAGTCACCACGCACTGTAACGGTGAAGGAAAACTTCTTGAGCAAAGTCCAACTCGCATTATGTCAGCTTGGTGAACTGTATAACGTTACCATCTTAATCGTTCTACACTACTGCCCGCTTCTAACTAAATTCAAGCCCTACAAACATAAAGCGCGCGTTGAAAATAATATCATGTCAAATTAATTTAAACAAATAGTCGTATTGATTCTTGGAGATATTTTTTCAGCACTGGATTTTACGTGGATAATTATGATAAAGATGGAATTAGAACTGAGAAATAGAAAGGATTGCAATTCTAGTTATTCTTTCCATTGACAGTCTCCTGGCGCAGTTGGTCAGACGCCGGCTGGTGAAACGTAAGGCCGCGGGTTCGGTCCTCGCACCCAGACATATATTAATTTAATCTACAGGTATTTGTTCGGTCTGAGTGTTTTTCAGACTGAAAAATCTCTTGAAGTTCCTGATATGACACAAGACATAATCTAAGTGTGGGATCAGGCCTTTGTTTCTCACCGGTAAACTGGTTTTGAAAAGACCAACACTAGAGTTTATTGTTCGTTCTTCTCTAGTTAAAACCGCTTTCAGGACCGGCCGGTATATAAAAATATTTCTGCATCTACATGTTGTAGAACGTCCTAATGGACCCAATAAAAAAATCATTTCATTTCAATTACACTGTTGGGCGTTTGCTTGTATATGTGTGTATTCAAGCAAAACCAGGCGAGATTACTATTCCTCTACAAATCGGTAAATTAGAAAGTGCAAAGGTATGCAGATATTTTGAAAACACGGGCTAAATTTGCACCGGCGTGCATCTATGATGTCGGTTGCTATTTTAAAATGGCGCCTAAGATTGTAAATTCATTAGTTCTGTGAATTGTTATCGACATTCGATCGATTGATTTGACTGCATCGGATAATAATGAAAAGTTGGACGTCATAACTTCTATTATAGTAAGGCATGCTTTCATTGTTTTGTAGTTTAGGTTTAGGATCGATAAATGAACTAGTAGTAATAATACGAGTACAATTAATTCTTATTTCCCTTAAATACCCAAAAATTTGAGATTCGTTTGAAAAGTAAGTTCGTGTACAACAGCCGAAGACTGGGAGAAAGTTGGTAAAGGCTTTTTACTGGTGGTGGTCGTCTCTCATATGTGAGAGGTCGCCTGGCCAAGTACCCCCGCAATGTCTATTTTTGCCTCCAAACAGCAGTTTAAATGCACTTTTGTGTTTCAGATTGAAGGACATTGTAGCCAAAGTAACTTCTGGATATATTGAGACTTAACATTTTATGTCTCAGGATGGCGAGCGCAATGGAAAGTCAAGCATTGTGCTGTGTGGATTTACTACTGTCCGTGACCGATTGTATTACTAACCATCACGCAAATTGCAAGTTTTTATCGATATTCATTGGAATAAAAAAAACAACAAGGTGCATTGCAGTCTACGATGGACCAGCTAAAACAAGATTTTTTTTAAGCAGTAGCAACATTCCACTGCGCTCGCCATCCTGAGACATAAGATGTTAAATCTCAATATATCCAGTAGTTACTCTGGCTATAATGTCCTTCAATCCGAAACACAACAGTGCATTTACGCAGTGTTGTTTCACAGGAGAAATAGACATTACGGTGGTACCTACTCAGATGGCCTCTCACATATGAGAGACCTACCACCAGCATCTAATTCCATACGCATTTTGCTTCATTAATCTTCTCTAAATTCACAAACCATTTAAAACTAAAACATTCAAATCCTCAATCATTGTCAATTAAAAGAACTACAGACTAACATCCTGCTGCGTTGTTGGCAGGTTCAAAGTACTTCATAATTTAAACAAATTTAGTGGAATTTACGTGAAGTATCGCAGATTTTCCTTCAACGGGCAAGCGCTATTAGATGCAACTAAAACAAACAGTTTAAAAATTAATGTGTTTACACTGGAAAAAGATTTGCACACGGCGTTGAAAGATTTGGTAAATATTTCGTGAGACTAGGTGGAGACCGTGGGTGCGTTTTGTTAAACATAGAATTGGGGTCATTTAATACAAGAGCGCCAACCTGTCCTAGGCCAGCGTAGTGGACTATAAGGCCTAACCACTCTTAATCGTATTCTCGATTGTAGAGGAGGCCAGTGCCCTGCAGTGGGACATATATGGGATGATACAGATACAGACAGAATACAAGCATCAACCACACAGTCGAAAACAACCTGACTATGCCCATGGCATTGTAAAGTCCATTACCAGTAGTGGACACTAACTATTTAGAGGATTTCTACCTCGTCTACCTCTCTCTTCAGTCACAAGTCCACTGCTGAACATAGTCTTCCTCAAGGATCTCCACATTGTCCTGTTGGAAGCGGTCTGCATCCAGCGACTTACTGTAACCCTAACCAGGTCTTCCGTCCACCTTGTAGGCGGGCGTCCGATACTGCGCTTGCCTGTACGTACTTTCCACTACAGAACTTTCCGGCTCCAACGGCCATCAGTTCTTCGCGCTATGTGCCCGGCCCACTGCCACTTCAATTTGCTAATACTTTGAGCTACATTGGTAACCTTTGGTCTCCTACGAATCTTCTTATTCCTGATTCGATCTCGTAGTGAACCATAGCAAAGCCCTCTTCATAGCGTGTTGAGTGATATTGAATCTTTGTATGAGGCCCATAGAGAGAAGCCACGTTTCGGTGCCATATGTCATCACTAATAACATACGACAGTTAAAGACACACACGTCTGCCTACACAGGACGTAAAATCAGCATCAGACTTTCCATATTCTGCACAGAATCGTACAGAATAACAGAATCAAATTAAAGTTGCAAGAAAATATCTGAAAGCACAGCTCCTTTAACAAGTAACTGTAGGAGGTTCTTAAGGAAGGAATATGCTCAACTGGAATGGGAGGAATGGGAAGGAATGGACTCTATAACTGAAGAAGGCAATTTGGGCTGGGCTCAAATAAGCCGTATAGCTAAGTATTATGCGATCACAAAACAGATTAAAAGTTGCTCCTGACATTACGAGACATATTGATAAGTAGATCATTTCATTTCATATCATTTCATTTCATTTCACAGTAGAGAAAATGAGATCATTATCCAAAAGTTACAACAGCCTTCGTAAAGCAGCTGGTGTCGCCTATTTTGAAACGATAGTCCGTTGCTATTGGTTAAGCTGCCTTCTGTAAAACAAGAGCCCGCATTTCGATGCATAAATTGGTATAAATATTCTATGGTTCTTAAAAGATAAGTATTGTTTCGAGTCTAGGTAATTTTGACACGTAAAAATCTTTCCTGTTTTCTGATACCCACGACGCAAAACTCGTACCTATATTAATTATCTATTAATTTATTATCCATAGTTTTTCGTACTTCATTCTCTGTCTTAATATTTTCTACAAAACATACGCACAGACAAGCAGATTTCAAAACATAGTAGCTAACTAGAAATAAAGTAACGAATTAATTAAAATTTATAGCACAACGAAGCGTGAGATATTGGGAATGCTTTCCAAACTAAAAGTAATGCTGTTTTAGGTTTTTGTGACGTGAGCGTTACAAAGCGAAACTATCGAGAAATTTTACTCAGTTTCGGTTCAAATGTTAAGGATTTCAGCATATATCAAGTCGTAGTTTTACTGTTTTACATCACAATAAAAAAAAGGGTTATTTTTATTGTGATGTTTTAAACATCATCGTGTTTGGGTGAAAAATCCATAGTTTTTGCTAAACTAATAATTAATTTAAACCTTTGCATAACATAGATCCTTTAATAATAAAAGGGTGTACATTATTATTTGAAGAAATACTGTGTATTTATCACGCAAATACGGCGATGGGGAAAAAATACAAGAAATCGACACGTTTTTTCCAAATAATTTAGTTGCTTTGTGTCTGTAGTCACTAAAACTACCACCTGGCCTCGTTTTCGGTCGCAATCTTGATATAACCCTGTGCGTACGATTTAAGTTGACTAAGTTATTGTCACTAATAAAAAATCCAAGAAAATCTAAACCAATCAAAAATCTGTACTGGCAAAAGTGAAACAAACCCTCCTATTTGAATCCAAATATATTATTACTTAAATGTTACCGTAACGAGTTGTTTTAATTCGAATTATTTCCATATGTCGGATCTCAAATGGTAATTATCCAGGATTCTCTGAAAAGTATCTGGAAGCAAAATTACTTTTAGATTAAGTCACTGAACTCAATTAAAATTAAACGTACTAATTTAACATCAGAATTGCCACTGAAACTCATAAGCCAAGATCTAAATTAAGTCTTATCGTGAAACCGAACATGTTTGACGAATCTCTAAAGATATTTACTGGTGGTAGATCTCTCATAAGTAAGAGGCCGCCTGGGTAAGTACCACCGCAATGTCTATTTCTCCCACTATACAGCACTGTTGTGTTTCGATTTGAAGGATATTGTAGGCAGAGTAACTACTGGACATATTGAGACTTTTTATTAACATCTCATGTCTCAGGATGGTGAGCACAGTGGAATACCAAGCATTGCTTTGTAATTCAAGGTGTTGTTTGGTTTTGCTACTGTTGATGAGCGGTCATATCGCTTACCATCAGGCGTAAGGCAGTAAAATTAAATAAAAATTGTATTTCCAACGATATAAGTAGCCTGAATCCACGTGTAAGTAAACAAAATTAAAACTACTAGAGGCGTCCCCTTTCGAATTATTTCGTAGCATGCGCCGAGTCACGTAGGCTTGTCTACACTGCTTTTCCTTATTTATATTATCTAGATTACGTCATATCTAATCGTGACGTGTTTTACATACACAACATACATACACTCACGCCATTTACCCCAAAGGCGTAGGCAGAGGTGGTGCCAGGACACCAACATTTCGCCCTGTACGTTCCGTCTCACGATATGATAGGGCGAGACTATCGGGTGACACCACATCGGGTACAAATTCCTGACTCCGAGCTGATAATGAACAGAAAAATCCACTATCGGTTTGACCAACTCGGGATTCGAACCCGAGACTAGACATAAACTCATTTGCAAAAAAAAACGGGCACCTAAGCAATGAACCATTTCAAATGTTACTATTGGCTTGTTTGATAATTATAGGTAGTTTTACTTTCACAATTTTGTAAATTAATAAGCAAATAATCGTTTTCGTCAGTATTATCATAAAATTTTGATAAAATTTATGGGTTTTAATGCTAAAGTTCACTAGTAGTGTATGCTCGCTAGTATTGCATATGCTCATGAAGTAAAAGTTAACAAATATTTTTGTTTGTTTTTTCTTTAATAAAGTAAAAGCAGATAAATGTTTGGTATCGAGTGTGACCCCCTCAAGCTGAAATTACAGCTTGAATTCGTCTGGGTATGCTAGCGAGGATATCCCGGATACTTGCTTGCGGAATACGTTCCCACTCCGCGGTAATCACATTCTTCAGCTCTCTGATGGTCTGCGGAGCCGGTTGTACTGATCTCACGCGTCGTTTCAGAACGTCCCAGACATGCTCTATAGGATTGAGGTCGGGACTTCGAGCTGGCCAATCCAAACGACGAATGCCAACCTCTTGCACATACGCTTCCACATCGCCAGACCGGTGGGCGCGAGCGTCGTCGTCCATAAAAATTGAGTCTTCTCCTAAAGCGGCCAATGCGGGTTGTGCATGAGGAATTAGAACTTCCGTTATGTATTGATGTCCAGTCAGTGAGCCGTTTTCAATGAAGACTAACTCTGTACGATCCATTGAATTTATTCCTGCCCAAAACATAACAGAGCCCCCACCATAAGGTGTGATTTCTTCAAAACAAGCCTCTGCAAAGCGTTCTCCTCGTCTTCGTAGCACTCGCCGACGTCGATCTTCACCGAACAGAGATATCCTGGCTTCATCTGAGAACAATACCCTATTCCAGTCTTCTTGAGTCCATGACTCACAATTTCGAGCAAACCTAAGCCTGGCCACTCTGTGCTCACGGAGTAACTTAGGGCCGCGGGCCGGGCGATAACTGCGTATATTGGCCGCGAGAAGCCTCCTCCTGACCGTCCATAGACTAATATGCACATTTCTTACTTCTTCGAGGTTGTTCTTAAGGTCCACATACGAAGACTTGCGATTTCTCAATGCGCGACTCACAAGAAAGCGATCATCCCGTGGTTGGGTACATGGTTTTCTTCCAGAACCAGGCCTTCTCTCGACGGAACCGGTGTCTTGATACCACTGCCAGGTCCTTTGAACCGTCGAGCGACTCCCACTTTGCCTCTGAGCCACGAAGCATTGGCTGCAACCCTCTTCGAGCAGCGCAATAATTTTGGTAGCTTTTACCACTTTCTCTAACATTATTGAGACAGCTAAACAGCAATAAATGAAGCTTTGACAATTAAGAATATGAAATAAATTCACAAAAATTGACTAAAAGCTATGAAAACCGATATTATCTTTTGGAACTTCGCACCAAAAATGTAGGATAAAAAGTGGTTTTCTGTAAAAACAAGCATCAAACGAAAATTTGAATTTAGAACGTACTGTTTTAAACACCACGGCATTTTTAAAACCGGCCAGTAACATGTACAAATGATTGAAATCATTTTGGTACCGTATTTTTTTAAAGAAGAATTAAAATCAAAACCGCCCTTTTTTTTTTGCAAATGAGTGTATTATAGTCCCGACCCACATTGAGATACAACCTTTGTATTTCAGAAACTACGAGATTATTTCCCTTACAATCACCCAGATCCTAAAAAAATACTTCGATACCACACAAACACACATACAAGGGGAAACGTATTTTAACTTCACGTCTGTTATATATGTATCATCATCATCATCATCATCATATCAGCCACAGGAAGTCCACTGCTGAACATAGGCCTCCCCCAAGGATATCCACAATGACTTGTTGGAAGCGGCCTGCATCCAGCGACTTCCTGCAACCTTAGTCAGATCGTCCGTCCACCTTGTAGGCGGGCGTCCGACATTTGTCCGACATTATACCTATATATATGTATGTAAATTGGAAATACCTAACTTAATGTATTTACAAAGGAACCCCTAAAACGTGCCCCATACAAACGTGACATATCATATAATAAAAAAACGTGATCGGAGATTCATCAATTTAAATATTATTATCATAAAAAAACTTAATATATACCGCTCGTATGTATAATGCATAACTTCTGTATATTTCGAAGAAACTTAGGAATATTTTCCTGAAGTATTTTGTATGGGGGAAATTATATTTCCGCGCAATACTACGTTTTAGAGCATTTCTAGCATGCAAATTAGGTTTAGAAATATTGTTTTAGTTTCAATAAAGTATTTATATACATAAACATTTTTTTATTAAATTGGATAAATGCTTACAATATAGGAATCGAACGTTTAACTCTCGATGTAATTACAAAATATAAGGAGGGTAAACATATCCTTTTGGATATATTGAACGGTACAGTAGAATGGTTTTTACTATTTACCATTTAACCTATTTCCTTTTTTACCTGGAAATAAATTAACCAAGGACTCAGAAGTGTACATATCCCAAAGAATAAGTTTAAAACCGCGAGACAAATAGCTGACAAAATATTTTAAATTTTAACTTACTTTGTAGCTAAGAAAATCGTAATGTTGTACAGAATTTAATTTTTATGGAAGCAGAGTCAGATCCCAAGCAAACGAACAATAATTTGAAAACACAATGTTCACAGAAATACTTGTGTAACGCTTATAAATATTACATAACTTCAAATACAAGACAACAAAACACTGAAGCTTCAATTGCGCAACAAAATAGTAAATTATGCATTCCGTATGAAATGGGCATCCTTGACCGAGCTTGTGTGGGCGACGCATTATTATGCCCTGTTAATACAATCGGAATATTTTTGTCACTAACCCTCCCACAAATCCACTATTCCCGTGAAAAAGTAAAAAATTCTTAGGCACATGGCTTGGTTACAAGAAATATCAAGACTGCGACTGAAAACGAAGCCTGGTGGTAGTTTTAGTGACTAGACACAATGCAAATAGAAATTTCGCAAAAAAATAAGGCAAATCCATAGTTTTTGATAAAATACTAAGTCTTGGAAAGGATGTACATTATTATTCCAGTAAAAACTATGTATTTCACACACTAATACGACGAAGGAAAAAGTTGTCGCTATTTTTGCTACATTTCTAGTTGTATTGTGTCTGAAGTCACTAAAACTACCACCCGGCTTCGTTCTCCGTAGCAGTCTTGATATATATCAAGACTGCTACGAGAGAGAGAGGGTATATACCCTGAATGACCTATCAGTCCTGCCCCGTGATTATGAAAACTGTAAAGTAATAGAAACGTCGGAAACAAAACAAAACAATGCTTGGCATTCCACTGCGCTCGCCATACTAAAACATATGATGTTAAGTCTCAATATACAGGGTATATCAAGACTGCTACCGAAAACGAAGCCGGGTGGTAGTTTAAGCGACTTCAGACACAATGCAAAAGAAAAAGTTGCAAAAAAAAGCGTCATTATTTTTTTTTGTAAATTTTTTCCTATGGCTATATTTGGGTGGTAAAAACATTTTTTTTTTCTAAAATAATAGTGTATACCCTTTTATTTATAAATACTCTAAGGTATAAAAGAGTTTAAATTATTATTTTAGCAAAAACTACGTATTTACCACCCAAAAATAAGGTTATTTAAAAATCATAAAAAAAAATTGTCGCGTTGCTTTGCGAAATTTTTGGTTGCATTGTGTTTGTAGTCACTAAAACTACCACCCGGCTTCGTTTTCGGTAGCAGTCTTGAGATACCCAGTATATAGCAGTTACTCCGACTATAATATCCTTCAAACCGAGACCCAAAAGTGCATTTACACAGGTCTTTGGCAGGAGAAATAGACATTGCGGTGGTACCTACCCTGGCAGCCTCTCACATATGTATGAGAGACGTACAACCAAAAAAAAATTTTTAATTTAAAATATGCTGATGAAATAGGTAAATCCCATCAAAAACATCCTGTAAAAAAATTCCAAGTCTCGCAGTTCAGGTTTTCTACCGCAAAAAGTTGTGAGATGCATGTAATACCAAGTCGATTAATTAGTCCATGCTTAAGGGACCTTCTGTATAAAGTTATTACGTAAGCTATTATCATATCAATATTCAAAATTATTTAGGTTTTAAATAAATAGATCGACTTGGCCATCGCATTAAAACATAATGTATCGTACAATGTATACATAATGCTGCTGGCCAAGTCGATCTATTTGTTTAAAACCTAAATAATTTTTAATATTGATATGATAATAGCTTCCCTTAATATTGATATGATAATAGATAATGTCCCTTAAGCAAGGACTAAATAAATTAATCGACTTGATATTACATGCATCTCACAACTTTTTGCGGTAGAAAACCTGAACTGCGAGACTTGGAATTTTTTTACTGGATGTTTTTGATAGGATCTCACGTCTATTTGTAGAATCCTACTTTATTCCTTTTCGGTACTTTTTATTTCTAGAATATATATAATGATTTTTATTAAAGCCTCTGTCTTATGGTTTTTTCTTATTTTTGTAGGTATCAATTTATCACAAATATAGCGGATTTGATGATTAGTGTTATTTTTTTCATGGTGATTGTTTTCGAGCTATTTAGTCTATTTATTTGCAAGGTTATCTTTGTCATGTTTTTCTAGAGGAATGTTGTACAGTTTAATGGGCTGAATACACCCTTTCCCTCTCTATAACCCCTCCTTTTATGCCTCATATATATATAGATACCTATCTACAACTATTATTCCATTATGTACGGGTACAATGATTCATTAACTGCAAATGTAACTTTGTAATCTTATACATTTATATGGGATTACAAAGTTATTCACGCAGTTAGTTTATCATGAAAACTAGACAGAAATTATGAAATGTTTAAATTTTCCCTTACTTTAGACACTAAATACTAATTATATTCTAAATTTGAAGGCTGTATGTCTGCTAGAAGTGCCTTAGACTTTTGATGATCGGTCAGTCAGTGAGTTACAATTCTTAAACTACTGATTCAAATTGAATAAAATTTTAAATATACCGTGTTTACACAATGCCTGCTTAGTAACTGAAAATTCAGGCTTCTTGCTTTAACCACAACGAAGTTATGGGGGGTTGAAAATGGTCTGAATTGCTTCGAGAAATGGATGGTACGACTGTGCCGCTTTTTAGCTCGACTTGGATGGGGCATTGCCGTGCCCTCAGATCAACTTCAAAAGCATGTAACAACTCGTTGCTTTTGTGCTTTCAGGCCGAGCTTTTAACCACCCACAATATCTTCTTAAAACTTATAAAGCTCTACTTTAGCTTTAATAAAGTTCTTAACAAGTTTTCTTATATGCTCTGAATACAGCTTAACCCTATAATCTTCTTGAATAGTTTCAAAAGTTTTCTAATTTACTTGTAGATTTTATTTGGTTATCAATATTCTTTTAACCGTTTCTCGTCTAGCACGTTTATCAGTAAAAATATATTTTCAAACTAGCTTTTGCCCGCAACTTTATCTGCGTGATTAACTGTATTTACAATATGTTTTATACTTAAAACTCGATACATTTTCCCTTAAATAAGATATTATTTCCCCATTGCTGCCGTAAAATGAGAAATATGTTTTTTATCAAAACGATTTCCTGCCTTATCTACACTTAAAACATGATAATCTAAAACCATACAATTGGTCATTATTTATCTATAATAAGTAAATGAACCTTGATACCTTCGGAAATGTATAGTCTCTTTTTAATGAAACACAAATGAATATGAAGACGGTATTACCACACTATAGCTTGGCAAAAAAGAGGCTGTTTTTAATTAGGGCGCAAAGATCGAATTTAATATTAACAAGGGCGTCGCCAAGGGGGGGCAGGTAGGGGCAGCTGCCCCCCCCCCCCCCCCAGAGATAAAACAAAATTGCCAAATGTAAAGCAAACAAAATCTTTGACTTGGCTTGTCTTACTATACGGTTTTTTTTTTGCAGATACCTTACCATTGTACAATAATATTGACCGTCTGGGGGTTGCCGTCAAAATTGTGTAAGTTGCAATCACATTTTTCTCATTCTCCAGTATTTTTGCCCCTCCCTAGGCCATCGGCTGGCGACGCCCCTGGATATTAATATGGCAACTCGATATACTACGACGGAAAATTTTTAGATACTTGTTATTATTATTGATTGCTATTGCTAGTGTTTTCATATTTTTTCTTTAATTCCAATTGTCACCGCATCGTACTCTTTTTTGGCAAGGTATACTTAAAAGCGAGTTAGTGTCGCCATCTGTCCGAGAACTTCGTAATTTCCAACAAATTAAGCTACGGTTTGTTGACTGTAAGTAGTCGATATGAGAGTATGAGTTAATATTCTTATTTTCTTTATCTGTATCAGCCCATATACGTCCCACTGCAGGGCATGGGTCCCTACAATCAACAATACGATTGAGAGTGGTTAGGCCATGTAGTCCACCACGCTGGCCTAGTGCGCGTTGGCGGTATTATGTCTTATGTATGTTTATTTCATTTGGGTGGCTCATGGCTAAAAATAGCAAACATACATATAATTCTAATTGTGTACAAAAGATAGCCAATTACGAGATACCCCAATGGTTATAAAAGTGATAATATCTATTTGTCATACTATCTTAAAAGTTTTACTTATACTAAGGATAATATTAACAAAAAAAATACTGATAAAAAGTAAGTAAAAAAATGCTTCTAGCATTTTCCTTCTAAAAATTCATACCTATACCCTTTCTCCAGGGTGAATGTGAAATTATCATAGTTTGAGAATCACCACGGAGGCACATTATCATTGTACATAACCGGAAATTGACCGTATAACTTTGAATAAATTTGTACATTTACTATGGGGTCTTATGATGATTTAAGATATTAAATGTTTCTGCTGGTGGTAGGTCTCTCTTATGTGTACCACCACAATGTCTATTTCTCCCACTATACAGCACTGTTATGTTTCGGCTTGAAGGATATTGTAGCCAGAGTAACTACTGGACATATTGAGACTTAACATCTTATGTCTCAGGATGGCGAGCAAAGTAGAATGCCAAGCATTGTTTTGCAATTCAATGTGTTGTTTGGATTTGCTACTGCTCAAGAGCTGTCGTATCGCTTACCATGAGGCGAACGGCATGGTCGTCTCGCCATTCATAGAGATTTAAAATAAATTCTAACTTTCGCCACACGCCCGTAGAGTTTAGATGAATTATGCCAAATTATTATTTATTCTTAATTGCACATAAAAGGAAAAACACTTAAGAAAATAGAAAAGATATCACAAATTTAAATAAGAGCAGATGGCGGTCTTATCGCTCTAGGCGATTTCTTACAGACAACCTTTGGATGGATATGAGAAAAGGAAAAGAAGAGAGGGGCAGTCTAGAAAACAAAAGACACAAGCTCGTTTAAAATAATAATAGATGCACGAATTCTTGTATCATATACGTCCCACTGCAGGGCACGGGCCTCCTCTGCAATCGACAGTACAATTGAGAGTGTATAGGCCATATAGTCCCCCACGCTGGCTTAATGCGGTTTGGACTTTACATACCATAGATTTTTTACACGAATTATGACAAAAAAAATGATGACACTTCATTGGTTTTTCGTTTTCATTCATTTCGTTCATCAACAAAAGTTGCGCCGTCTCCACAGCGCCTTAGGATAGTGTCAAAGTATAAACTAATAAAAGCGTTTTGTATCGTCACGCCACACGCATTGACTCGCAAAATGCCGCAGATGTTAATCTATTTGATATTTAAATAAGCCCCCGTCATTCGCTGTCCCCATTTGTGTAAAGAAAATTTCTCGTGGTTTCCGTGACGATGACTCTTTATTCAGTACTAGTTTTTAGCCTGTATGTGCTTGGGCATTGTCCCTTTGCACCCCTGTATATTAACTAGGTTTTATATCTTGCTTCTTGTATAGTATCATCTATCTTCTATTGGTGTGCGGCAAATTTGGAACATCAAAATAATTTTAAAAATTACTATGGATCGTAATTTTTGGACATATTTTTATAATTTATACAAGAAGCATCAATTTATTCGAAATACAATAATATTAACATGTAAAATATAAAAAAATGTGAAAAGAGAAAAACTGGTCATAATTTTTTGACAACAGCCTGACAACAATGCTTTCGGATGCGAAATAATCGTGGAAGATCTGTAATCTTGTTAATGTATGTTATGTTTTGTGAATTTTGCCTGTCCGTTAGTATGTATGGTTATTAGTTTGTCTCCTATGGATTGTCTCCCTATAAGTTTTACCACAATATTGTACCTAATGTAGATGAAACCTTCTGCGATAAAAATCTCCTTGGAAAATACTCAATGCAATTTGCCAAAGTTAAATTTGAAAGTAGCAAAGGTACATTAAAATTGCAAAGAGGCGAGTTTGCAGAATCTAGAAAAAGTCTAGAGAATCGGTTTAATGACAAAGCAATTATCAATTTACTTCAAATTACGCAATGCAAAAGCAAAAATTAACACACCAACATATTTGTGTATTAAACAAATATTTGTTCCAAGTGTTGGAAACAAAGTCTTTCGTAAAGCCCCAATTATTGAGAGTTTCTCGTGGTGAGAATCGTATGCCATTATCACAAGATATAACCACCATGGCTTATCGTGTTCTGACAAATATTTTCACAAAGCAACTTTTTATATCCTGACAATAATCGTATCTTTGGAAGATAAATTCTCTCCGTTCAAAAGTGGCTTGATTTCTTCAATGAAAGTGGCGCCATCACGCAGATTTTTTGTTAAACTACACATTTTTATCAGATCATATTGAATGAAATCACAAAATACATTAAGATAACACCTAGTACACTATAGTGATAATAATATTTCAGCGAAAGTGTTCACTTCCTGTGAAACTGATAAGATGTTTTATCAGTGATTTGGACGATTTATTGAATTATCGTGACCCGCCCCTGGTTGCCCTTGTGCATGGCGTGATTTTTATCTATTTGTTACGAGCGATTCGTTTTTTAAATTCAGAATGAATGGGTAAAGGAATCGAATTCGTACAGCCTGATTGTAATTTTGTTATTACGGTTTAACAAAAATAAAACAATCAATACAAACTACCGAATGATGTCCCAGGTCATTCCTTTTTTAAAAGAGAAGCAAATACGTATATTTTAATTCCTTAGGTATCTACATACAAGTACGCTAGATTTTTACGTATTTTAGTCCTCAATGATATACACCAAATTGTATTAAAATTCATTCAGTAGTTTTGGCCTGAGACAATAACAAACATTTAGTATGTGGATAATGGATGTACCATATATACAAACTTTCGCGATTATAATATTAGTACTGAAGTAAAGATATGAATTTGCATATCAATTATCAATGTGAATTTTCACATTGGCATATAATTTGATTTTAAACGGTTGACTAAAAAAAGAAGTTTTTTTAGACATATATATCAAGATAACTGACCCGATTAAAGACTGCCGCGGTGGCATAGTTGTACTATGGTACGGTTACAAAGCTGGGGTTTCGGGTTCAAATCCCGGGCCGTGAAAAGTGATTAGATTTTTCTATTCATTATCAGCCCGGAATTAGGAATTTGTTTCCGATATGGTGATAGGCTCACCCCCTATCACGTCATACACGACACAAGACTTGATCTAAGTGTGGGGTTAGGACACGATCGCTTAGATCCAAAACGCAGTAGAGCTTTAGTAAGTTCATGAAAACTAATTTACAATGTGTCGGCTACCTCACAGAAAACCAACCTGAAGTAACTTTGCTGTCACATTTCGATCGTGTTGTGAGTTGAAACAAATTGTTAAATTGACGTGGTTCAGTTGGTTAGACGCTGACTATGAAACGTGAGGGCGCGGGTTCGATTCCCACACCAAGAAAAATATTTGTAGAACCACATTTTTGTTTTGGGTCTGGGTGATTGTAAGACCGACAATTCCCTCATAGTTTCTGATACACATCACATGACTTCATCTCAGTGTGGGGTCAGGACTATGTATGTGATTGTTGGTTGTTAAATTTTAATATTAAAAACAATTTTTTATCAAGGATCGAACCCGCACCATCCTTTTACAGCCTTTTAAACGCCACGGTATAATGTAGAATATTATAATAATAGAATATTTCCCAACAAATGTATTAAAGAGTTTTCATACAAAGATCGCGTGTTAATAGCAACTCACACTCCTTCAAACGCGCGTCTAATTTAAGAACAATTAATATGGGCATCAGACCACACCGTGTTCTAGCTAAACATTAGCACTATCTAGGTTACCTATTAAATCTAAATTAGTAGCCTAGCCTGGGTATAAATCCTATCTGAAAATCCATATAAAGGTTGCAGAAAGTCGCTGAATGTTGCTTGCGATAAGTCGCAGTGAAAATCTTTTAACTCAGCCATAAACATATTAGTTAATAGAATTGGTGACGCAAAACTAATTTCCTTTACGTCATATATTAAAATAAAGGAATCATAGGTCAAAATATAATAAAAATAATTTATTAAAAAAGATTACACTAGGCTGTATAATTCTATTTCTAACACCTACATAAATAAATTAAAAAAGTATGATGCGTGAAAACCCTCACGCATTGCGCTTGGGCAACGCGATCGGCGTATAAAACGAAGCTTTCCCATACGGCCGGTCATTTCGCCCCGGACTACGCACCCGCGAGTTTTACTCCCGTTCATTCCGTGTGATTCCATTTTCAAAACTGACGTATTTAAATCCCAGTGGCTGATTGGTGCATTTCTGATTTCTTCTTTATTCAAAATCTATTGTGTGCCAGTGCGGAACCGTTGATTGATTGACAGGTATTTATTAATGCAAGTTTTTAAATTTATTTATTTAATCTTTTTCATGTGACGTATAGGTCATTGGAATTTTAATAGAAGATGAAATATAAATATTGTATCAAGTCACGTATTATACGATAAAACTGGATTTTATACTTATTAGTCGATAATTGCGTCATTCTTATTTTAAATTATTTTTTATCGCAGTGTTAGATACCTTTATATTTTTTTATTATATGTACGCGTCATAGATATTCCGTTATTAGTAAAGAGGTCAGTTTTGTTTCCAATGTGAATATATTAACATATTGTGAGCAATCTGCTGTAAGCCAGTATTTTGGATTAAGACCTAGAATTTTACCTTAATATTATCTTATGTGGGTAGTTTTAGCCAGATTCGAATCCAGAAATATCTGTTTAGTTTAGAACCTATTTTTCTTTAATTATATTTATTTTGTAAAACTATCCCCGCTGCCTACCGCCTGAGATATACAAGTGTAAGATAATGTACGTAATTCATAAGTTTGACGACCAATTGACGCAGCGACTAAAAGTTAGCTTCATGTTCTACAGATTACAGTTGCGGATAAATATTTTACAACTGAAATAAAATATATCTCCGCTATTTCCATGCACTCCTAGTACTTGAAATGTGAAAACTTGAATATTTATAATATAGAGGGAGCGCTGGGAATGGGAAAATGATAAAAATGGTGGTGCCAGGTCACCTTTTTCTGCCCTTAGTTGGCTGAAAGACAGGTTGTCTAACATGCACGAATTATTTATTTAAAAAGTAAAAACAAAAATATATTATTCATTCAATTCCAGTCCAATTCGTTTAGGACGGATTATAACTAATTATAATTTCAGCCACATACGAAGTATATAGCTATTTATTGTTATATAATAAGTCCAGTCGCAATAATTTAATTGTACCAACATTACGAACAAAAAAATCTACGTTTTTGAAGACAGCGCTCCCTCTACATCATAAATATTCTAAGGGCGAAAACTGATTTTAAAATAATGAATTTGTTAAATATAGCCAATAGAAAGCTTCCTGCTTTGGACTAAAATAACTTCGCCAACTTTATGCTTCCCTGGTAATAAGAACTTCTTAATGTCTGTTTTTTCAATGTCGGTTAGCGCACATCGTAAAAATTCTACTCATAATTTTCCCAAACGACCCAAAATAAGTATAACTTAAAACAAAAACTATAAATTAGTATTATGTTCGTTTTTTTAAGCGTTGACGATTAGATTTAATGTTTATAAAATTTTCCATATTAGTTGTTAGAGGTACAGGAAATATTTTAGGCAGAGTATTCAATGTCTACGTACAAAAACGTAGATTTTTTTGTTTGTAATATTACTAGCTTTGTTGTATTAGTCAAATTTAGCTAATTATTTCACCACAAATTGCTTTAAATTCCGTTGAGTAACCGAAATAATGTTTTATATAATATTACTATTTTTTTTTAAATATTCGTGTGTTTTCCAACACTTTCTAATGTTAGCCAATAGGAACGCAGAAAGACTTGGTGGTAACTCTGCGCTTCGGATCTGTGGCCTGTGGCCCGGCGCCACCATTTTTAACGTTTTTGAAGTTAGAGCACTCTCCCTAGACATTATATACTCTAAGAATATAGGATACCTTTCATTCAGAAAAAAAGTTGTGTTGCTCCAACATAAGGTGGATTTCATTTGGCGACCGACAAGCAAAATTGATTGAAGTAACATAAGTTAACGCAAGCGTAGACGTGAGCAAAATCTAGAGAAAATATAATTTTCTGTTAAAATAGTGTATTTGTTAATTATCTCTATAAAATATCAAACAATAAAGTCATTTTTAATCCTAGCATATACCCGAAAAGTAAAAATCCAACAACAAGAAAAAATCTAACATTTGAGTAAGTAAGAATCAAAAAATGAAAAACTTACCTTCAATTTAAAGTCACTTAAAGACACATTAATTTGTAAATGGTCTTAGATTAAAAGCTTTTATAGTGTGAAAAGAGCATTTTGATTACCGTAAGCGCATTAAGTGACGCCTATATTGAGGTATGGAGTTCGATGTCAGAGCAATAAAAAAGGGACAAAATCATAAGTACCTATTATTTGGCTTTTGGCTCGCCACCTATCACATCGTGAGACGGAACATACAAGGCGAAATGTGGGTGTCACCTTTGCCAATCCGTTCTAGGAAAAAGGCGTGAGTTTATGTATGAATATATGTATTTGGCTTTTCCATGATATGTAAAACTTAAATTCTCTTCACACAACGTAGCATAATATGACCGTGTTATGATAGTATCAGAGAAATTTTGGCACGCATTATTTTGGAACGCTGTCTACTAAACCATTCTTTCAACAGCTTGTAACGTTCCAATTATGGAACGTTACAATTAATTCCTGCAAAGATTATTTTTATTTATTTAAGAAAGACACATCAACAAAATATGATATAAAATTTTACCGAAACACTTATTATAAAAAGAAGTCCCCCGGCCGCATCTTTCTGTCTGAACGCGCTAAACTCGAAAACTACCAATCGGTTATACGGTTTTTAACAATGAGAGAGTGATTCTTAAGGAGGGTTTAGGTTTATAATTTATTATGCTTTTATGTAAATTAGCAGCCAACTGGGAGCTTCCCACGCGAACGCCACATAAACTGGCAAAGATATAGATTAATATTGTAGCGAATTTAAAATCTATAAAAATGCTACAAAGTCCGCGATAGCATATCCCTATCTCTTACGGTTGACTTACAAATATAATTCATATGCCTGATAAAGGTGTGTACAACATTCACAATTTTTTTATACGTTCATGGCACTGGCATGATATGATACGCTGGTAGAAGCCCTTATAAGTACTCATTTTTACTAAAGAGCCAAATTATCATACAGCACATTTCTGGAAAATCTAAAAAACTTCGAATCCATCGATCAATTTTGATAGTCAAGTAGATTCTAATTTATGTCATAACTTATTACTTAACCGACTTCAAAAAGAAGTTCCCGCTTTCGATCCATTTGTGTGTTTATGTCTGCGGTTTCCTAAAAACCTACAGATCCTATTATGACTATTTTAACGACCAAAAACTATAATTAAAGAAGTAACTTTTAAAATACATTAAAATAAATCGAATGACGTCAAACAGTTCGAAAGCCGTTTAAAATGAGAAAAAAAACTATCAGTACCTAATTTAAGTGCACTTAACAATTTTTATTTTTAGCATATTACTTATACATTTGTCTTCGTTCTTCGACAGACCGCAATGTCTATTTCTCCCGTCAAACAGCAGTTTAAATGCAATGTTGTGTTTCGGATTGAAGGACATTGCAGCCAGAGTAACTACTGGACATATTGAGACTTAACATATTATGTCTCAGGATGGCGAGCGCAGTGGAATGCCAAGCAATGCTTTGTAATTATAGGTGTTGTTTGGTCTTGCTACTGTTCATGAGCGGTCGCATCGCTTACCATCAGGCGAACGGCATGCTCGTCTCGCCATTCACTGCAATAAAAAAAGGACCTTATGACGTAAGTCTCTTGGGAAAATTATTAATTCCCAAATTAAAGATTTACTATCATTTTATTTTAATACGACTTGTAACTAAATGTCTCAACATAACAAATGATGTCATAGATCTATTTAGGTTTAAGAAAATACTCTTTTTGTGGCTATATTATTAATTAACCGATCATGTCCAAATATTGTTGCGACCATGACCTAATGCGGGTGTGCGGACAATCCATAAAAATTGCTATAAATCGCTATGGTATTCATTCCTCAGGATGTTTTCCTTAATCGTTATAGTGCATGGTGATTGACTATCAATGACTCCAAAAAAACAGATGTGTGGCTCAGTATTCGAACCCGCGACCACTGTAGTGGCAGCCGCATACGGTCCATTGCCAACTGGTGTAATTATCATCACACCAAATTATTGGTGTATATTTTATATATTTTTAGCATCTTTATACCGGGTATCTCAAGACTGCTACCGAAAACGAAGACGGGTGGTAGTTTTAGTGACTACAAACACATTGCAACTAAAAATTTCGCAAAGAAACGCGACAATTATTTTTTATGATTTTTTAAATATTGTCATTTTTGGGTGGTAAATTCAAAGTTTTTGCTAAAATAATAATTTAATCACTTTTATACCTTAGATTATTTATAAATAAAAGGGTATACACTATTATTTCAGGAAAAAATGTATTTACCACCCAAATATGGTCATAGGAAAAAAATAACAAAAAAAATTTGTCGCTTTTTTTGCAATTTTTTCTGTTGCATTGTGTCTGAAGTTGCTTAAACTGCCACCCGGCTTCGTTTTCGGTAGCAGTCTTGATATACCCTGTATTTATTATCTCCTTTTTCTACTAGCTCCTTTTTCGAAATACTTTATTTATTTATTTGTACTCTTTATTATAAATCTCTAGTTACATAGTGAATAAATATATCAAGTAAAAACTTAAGTAGTAAAATAGGTGACCATATCGCATTGAGCGATTTCTTCCTGGCAACCTTTGAATGTACAGAAATTGATGGATTGATAAATAGCGCTTGACTTGCAGCAAGAATAATTAATAAAAGAAACCAAAAATATATAAGTAATATATGTATGTATAATTTTTAGTAATATTATACGCATACAATATGCAAATAATGCTTATAATGTACCTATGCGATAAGATCTTCTTTTCACAGCAATTTTCACAAATAAAATTATGTTGAACTTTAACGTTTCTACATAAAAAATCTTTCATTACGAAATCTCGAAAAATGTTACGTCAGACACAACCCAAGGCCCTTAGAAACACCTCTATTTAAATTAATAAAAACGCACCGCTGCTATCAGTTGTCCCGAAATTCCGGAATGGATGACGTAATATCTCTCGTAATAAAAAAAACACCGCCTAGCAACCCCCGTACAAATTCCACAGGGCTACCCTTCCGATAAACCAACCCCGGGCGACAAAAAACCGTAGCGTTTTTTTGTAACTGGCGCCAGTTTGGGAAATGCCCGCGAGAATTTCAATAGACATTTTTGAGTTGGCATTTTTTTGTGATAAGTCGGAGAAAGTTTTTAATTCAGCTTAAAGTAGTAATAGTCTAGTTATGGATGGGCTGAGATTCGTGACGTCCCTGGTTTGAGTTTTTAAGTTTGTTAGGTCTCAATTGTAAAGATACCCGTGATTAGCATTTATTATGTTTGTACAAATAATTAAATGTAATTATTTTCTATTGTTTCAGACAATTGCTAGCCGTTGAATCTCAGTATTAAACATGTATTTAGTTCCGCTTTTTGCCGTGGCGCTGCTGGGCTCGTGCCGCTGCGCGAACGTTCACAAACACATCAAACTTCTGTCAGAGGTCGACAACAGTATTGAAGCTAATGGTGAGATTTCGTATTAATTTTAAATGTGATTTGTAATATTTTAAACAATTTGTTAAATCTCGAAGAGTATGTACGATTTAAAGCGATTGGAATTGCAGGAATTGAAAGAAGAACCTTTTTTATTTTCATCTTGTAATATTTATAATACGTATAATCCATAAAATCAATGTTGACAGTGAGACTAATTATTCAATCTAAATAAGTATTTTTCTTGCTGCCTATAATATATTATCGGTTTAAGCCCATCTATGCCGTATTTTTGTTCTTTTTTTTTTCGATCACTTCATTATCGTGTCTATTCTACTGGATATATAGGAATTTCCTACAAGCTGAATCCAGTAGTTGTATTAACTATTATACCAGCATGGTATATAAAAATACTAAAGAATTTCTTATGCGTTTTGTTTCCAGTACAAACAAAATCATCAAACCCGCGCAAGATCCTCAGTATTACTCAGCGTCCAAACTCATCGTATGCGCATGCGCCCGGCACTGCGGTCGAGCTCACGTGCGAGGCGGTCGGCGCGCCAGCGCCCTCTGTGCACTGGTTCAAAAACGATGCACCCGTTTATGAGGTAAGTTTTTTTTTATTATTTTTTAATGCAATGAGTGAATTTTAATATAATTTGTCATTATATATATAAGAATTATCTAGATTATAGCAACGTTTTAATAACCGCTATGATTTTTCTATGATTTAAATATAAAGTTTAAATTATTTTGTACTAGTATTAGTGCCATCTATCGGAGACTAGCAATAACTTGAAATTACAAAGGCCACACCTTTCTATTTAGGGCTATCTAGCGTCCAATAGCAATACTATCAAATATAAAACCGTAATTAATTTTGTTATTATTTAATTCCAGTTCGATGTAGAATCAAACGAGCTCATAGACAGCAACCCGACTTCGTTGGCCAGGATCACGTCAACGCTCCTTGTTACGAGGACGACGTCACAAGACGTGTACACTTGCCTTGTCACGTCGGGTTACAAGACTGCCAGGGCTACAAGCCTCGTTTACAGTACAGGTTAGTCATGTTACAATTCACATTACTACAAAATACACTTACATTTTGAATTCGTAATCTTGAATAGCGCTATCTATCGGCAAAACGAAAAATTACAAAAGACTAACTTTTAACAAATATTGTAATTTTATCTTTTAGCAGTATTTTAAATAATAATGTAAACATATAAATAGCTAATGTATGTCATTGTTGAAATATGTCTTATTCTATAAAGAAAAATATTAACTAGTCAACTCGTCAACAGATGGCAGCACCGAGCTCTCGGAACGGATCCGGCTATATCCTTTGAAACCCCGGATCGTGGTTTCATACAAGGTGTACATAGACACGATAGGCAACAACATCGTGCTGCCGTGCCGAGTGAAGGGCCATCCAAAACCCCACGTCACTTGGATCGATAATAAAGGAGCTGTGATCAAGAAAGATCCTAGGATGAAGGTACTTTCATTTTTTATAAATTTTAATGTTATATTTAGAAATCGATGGATGGCATTACGACGATAAGGCAATGTATTTGATATACTTCAGGTTCAGTAGTAAAGACAAACTGTACAAAATGTAGAAAATGTATAATCGACTTTTACAAGTAATTAATGTAATATATTTTACGAACTAGTTAGGTTACCTCTGAAAACCAGTCATTGTCATTCCAATGACAATTCAGCATTTATGCTCAGGTGGCATCCCTTTGGCACATAGGGAAATATTTTTTTTATATTAAATCCATGTAAGACATTTATAAGACATTTCCGGAGACTCGGCTCGCTTCAATGCTCGGTGTCATTCGAAGCGTACTGATCCTGGCTTACCGGGGTTACAGAGGCGGGTGTGAGGGCGGGACAGTCTCCACTAATTTGCCGAACCTCAGCAAATGTAAATGTAGCATAAAATCCTTCTATATCAGCCCATATTTGTCCCACTGCAGGGCACGGGCCTCCCTTATAATCGAGAGTACGATTGAGAGTGATTAGGCCATATGGTTCACCACGCTGGCCGAGTGCGGGTTGGCAGACTTACATACCATGGAAATTCTTATAAATTGCTATGGTGCATACCATAGCAATTTAGGAAACCTGCATAGGTTTCCTCACGTTGTTTTCCTTCACCTTTTTAGTGCGTGGTGATTGACTATCAATACACACATGACTCCGAAAAGTCAGAGGTGTGCCCTGGCATTCGAACTTTACCCCCGTGTACATGTGGGCAGCCGCGTCTAGTCCGTTTACCAACAGGCCACCACGCACTTATAAAATCCTTCATAATTACTAATGAAGAATTTATCCCCCAGGTGCTAAGGTCAGGCGAACTTGTGATATCGGCGCTGCGTTGGGCTGACATGGGCGAGTATTCGTGTCGCGCCGCCAATTTGTTCGGAACGCAGCTCGCCAAGACCTTCGTATATCCTGCTAAAGTGAGTATTCTATACTACTTCTTCAGCAGAAAGTGCAATGAACATAGACCTGTAAATTTCACTTACACAGATACCCGTTTTATAACATACATACTAAAACTCCGCCTTTTTCTCAGAGAGGTAGAGGTGCAAGGACACCCATATTTCGCGTTGTATGTTCAGTCCCATGATGTGATTAGAGGGAGCCTAACGCCATATATCGGTTACAAATTCCTTCCTTGCTCCGGGCTGATAATGAATAGAAAAATCCGATATCACTGCCCGGGATTCTAGTTACTAGTACACGAATTAAATACTAGATGTCGTTAGTACTTAACATAACACCACATAGGTGCTATACATTTTTATTCTAAAATTACACCACAAAAGCATAATCATTTTTAATTTATAAACATAATCGGTATATTGAGGTTAAATGTCTTCCTCATTTTTTATTATATGCGATTGCACTGTATCCGTACTCCACGCTAGATGGCGCTATTTTCAATAACTTAAAGTATTTTTTTTTGTTTCAGGCCGGGTAAACCATTACAAAGAACACAATATAAGCGTCAAGTATACTTAAACTGGATGTTCCTCTTAACATTAAGTATGTACTTGTTAAGGGCACGCACACTGTGTAAAAAAACGCTGCGGTTTTTTGGAAGACGTCATATAAGTTTCTAAATGAGTTACCATATTATCTTACTATATTACTACAATAGCAATAAAATTTTCTAGAAATCTGCAGTTACTGTGCTGCCTTATACTTTTGTTCTATAGAAAACATAATAAGCATTTTTGGATCTCAAATAAATAATACATGAATATTTTTAAATATGGTTGTAGTAGGAACTTACTGACCAGAGTGTAGCGGCTGGACCGCGTTTATAAAAACGCAGCGTTTTCCCGCCTGTGTGATATAACTCTTATGAACGACTCTGCCTATTTTATTTTATTGTTACATTAAATTAAAAAACAAGTTGTTCGCCGAATAAATGTTATTGATTTTTTTTTTGTAATTATTATTGTGATTTTATAAACGAATAATTAAATATTGTAGACTGTGATTGAAAACATTTAATAAATAATTAAGAAAGTAACAATTAAATTTTATTATGAACGTTGTTCTTCCTTTGACATTCTTCTAGCTTAGTATAAGCCTCGTTTGATATAAATAAATAAATACACCCAACAGTCATATACATAGTCCTGACTCCACACTAAGATCGAGTCATGTGTCGTGGATATCAGGAACTACGAGAGACTTTCGGTCTCACAAACACCCAGACCCTAAAGAAATATTTGTGGGCCGCACAAACATTTCTCTCGGTGCGGGGATCGAACCCGCGGCCTCTGGTTTCACAGTCGGCGTCTAACCAATTGCGTCACGGAGGCTATCATATTTGTCATATCAGATCATATCATGCTATAATAACATTCCATAATCTTTTAGCAGACAAATATTAGATAGTATAATCCATGATTATTTTTAAATGAAACCTGCCGACTAGGGTCGCTACCTTTTTTGCAGATAAAGTACATTGGTTATTACAGGTAGGAAATAAAACTTTTCAAAATACTAAAGAAACTAAATCATGCCGAATAAGATATTTTCGTACATTTTATTGTTCACCTAAAATATAGAGTACAATTACCTGAAATAACGTACAATACTTTATTATAAAGCAAGGGTGGCAATCCTACTAGTTACTACCGACACTCCTTCTAGTGAAAAGTGTGACAGAGTTAATATCCTTCCAGCCCAGGACTTAACAAATCAAGGTATATATCAAGGCTCCTAAGAAATCATACCCAATCCCTGGTGTAATAGTCACTATTTACGGTTAATATGTGTAACATTGTAGTAGAATACAATTATTAATATTTATCGGCTCGTTTGCTATACACCACGTCTTCACCCCGTTCCGTCCTCCACGTCTATGATCTATCCCCTTCTATATCTATCTCACTCACCCTTGGTTCGCGTAGTGTATAGTTCGAGACGACAGATGCTAAGAGTATGAATTTATCAATACACTACACCTGGTATTCCCGTTAAATCCTGCAGGCTCACGGCACTTATAGATCTGAAGCAAGAAACGCTCTGATTTCCATTCACATGGCTACCTAACGCAATAAATATTCCTGTAGTTAGAAGCAAAGATATATCTTTTTTTATCTGAGCCAAATAACTCAAACCCAGCTAACAATTATATTGATTATATTGGTAGTCAATCGCCACACACTATAGCTGTGAAGAAAAACATCTTGAGGAAACCTAGCATACTACAGCAGATTTGTAAGAATTTCTATGGTATGTCTGACAACCCGCACTAGGCCAGCGTGGTGGACTATGTGGCCTAACCACTCTCAACCGTACTCTCGACTGTAGAGGAGACCCGTGCCATGTAGTGGGACATATATGAGCTGATACAGACAGCTAACAATTACATCACTTTAGAACAGTAATACACAGTCAGGTCATAAGTATTGTCACACAGTAAAAGCCTTTCTTTTAGAATGCTGGCCACAAAAAAGTTTATTGAATTCGAATTTCGAATTGTTCATGAAAATAAAAATGTAAATTTTTAGAATTTTACTCATTTTTAAATATGGAGTGGACGCTTAAAGAAGACCGTGTTGCAGTTATTGCGTTGCATCGTTGCGGTTACGCGCCAATTCAAATTTTTGACATACTGAAAAATTGGAATATAACCAAAGATTCGTTTATCGTACCATCAAACGATACAATGAAGACTCTAGTGTAGATGACAGGTCAAGAAGTGGTCGCCCTCGGTCTGTTAGGACTCCAGCAGTGATAAAAGCTGTGAAGGCGCGAATTCAAAGAATCCCAAACGTAAGCAGAAACTGTTGGCCCTTCAGATGGGGTTAAGCAGAACCACGGTGAAAAGGGTGTTAAATGAAGACTTGGACTTCGGGCATATCGAAGAAAAACAGGACATCGTTTGAATGCTCGTCTAATGGACCTGAGACTGAAGAGATACCACGCTTTGTTGAAGCGGTACGCGGGAAAAAAATATCGGGAAATTCTTTTTTCAGATGAAAAATTTTTTACCGTAGAAGAGAGCTACAACAAACAAAATGATAAGGTGTACGCACACAGTAGTGAAGAAGCGAGCAACCGTATTCCGCGTGTCCAACGAGGTCATTTTCCATCCTCGCTCATGGTTGGGAGTTTCTTTATTAACAGAGGTACATTTTGGTGAGAAAGGTGTAAAAACGAATGCAGTTGTGTATCAAAATACAGTCCTGACGAACCTTGTGGAACCTGTTTCTCATACCACGTTCAATAACAGGCACTGGGTATTCCAACAAGATTCGGCGCCAGCTCATAGAGCGAAGAGCACACAAGACTGGCTGGCGGCGCGTGAAATCGACTTCATCCGGCACGAAGACTGGCCCTCCTCCAGTCCAGATTTGAATCCGTTAGATTACAAGATATGGCAACACTTGGAGGAAAAGGCGTGCTCAAAGCCTCATCCCAATTTGGAGTCACTCAAGACATCCTTGATTAAGGCAGCCGCCGATATTGACATGGACCTCGTTCGTGCTGCGATATACAACTGGCCGCGCAGATTGAAGGCCTGTATTCAAAATCACGGAGGTAATTTTGAATAAACTTTAGTGTCATAAGAATCTATGTTTTGTTAAGTTCATTTTGGTATATAAATAGTTACATAATGAATAAACTTGTTACAATTATTTTATATTAAACATGTGACAGAATTTATGACCTGACTAGGTATAATGCACCGTTCGAAGTAATTGTTTGTGGAGCGTTGGCGTCACGAGCGCGCACGTTTCGGAACCACGCCATCTAGCGGAGAGAAGAGTTATTACTGCCCGACTGGATGATAGGGTGCGCGTGATTGTGGAAATTACTTGGGAACTGTTTTGGTTTAGGTTATAAGCTTATCGATGGCTTCTGTAAAAAAAATATATCCGAAAATTGTCCCTATAGAGTAAGAAACGCGTGTTTTCAATAATCAAATTGTGAGAGAAGGATCGAAGTGTTAAATAATATAAATAACTTGAAACTAAATTCAAAAGTCGTTCGCAAGGGCAAAGAAAGAATTTGATAACTAAAAAAGGGTTTTAATTAATATTATTGTTTATAATATTAATTAAAACCCATTTTCACCCACGCCATTCATTGATTCATATTATTAATGAATGGCGAGACGAGCATATCATTCCCTTATTGGTAAGCGATACGACCGCTTACAAACAGTAGCAGAACCAAACACCTTGAATTACAAAGCAATGCCATTCCACTGCGCTCGCCATCCTGAGACATAAGATGTTAAGTCTCAATATGTCCAGTAGTTACTAATTAGTATAATAATTATGTCTATGAATTAATTAGAAAAATATGCCAATTATGGCTAATAATAGATTTTATAGATATATTTACCCGCTACTGCTCATATCACAAGCGGTGGCGTAACGAATCCATATGTTAGTTGAAATGATGGCAGAGCACGAATATTGGGCAACGCACGGCCGCCGGAGAAATGTTCCACTTGTGAAATTGCTCGCATAAACCATATTTGTAATAAACAAAGATGTATCAGCCCATAATAAAGGGTATATCAAGACTGCTACCGAAAACAAAGCCGGGTGGTAGTTTTAGTAGCTACAGACAATGCAAACAAAAATTTTGCAAAACAACTCGACATTTATTTTTGTGATAATTGAATTTTTTTGTGTAAATAGGTCTTTTAAGATTTTTATAAACAAAACAATCACAAAATGGACTACAACATGTTGGAATCGAACTAAAGAGATCACAGCTCACACATTTTACCACTACACCAAGGATATACTATTATAAACCGCACAATAATAGTTAATACACAAATTCAAATCAAAAAGATCTTTGGACATCAAACAGCTGTATCTGCATATCGTGACGATCTAATTATCGGTGTTCGTATGTATCACTTTACTTATCAAAAGTTCTGCTTTATACGAAATGCACCACAATGGCGCTAACTACGAGTAATGATCGCGTCTCGACACGCTGTATAGAGATAGGAGTTGTGTTATCGATGTTTTAAATTTTATTTATTTTGTAAAACTGTGGTAAATTATTTTTTGCATTTAACTAAATTCTTTAAAAATCTGGCTACATTATATAACATATTTAACATAAAAAATATTAATTAATTACCAGAAAGTTTGTTGTAGCCGCGACTTTAGATTATAATTATATAAATAATTTATTCGTACACATTGACTTATATTCTACCGATAGACGCGACGCGTCATAGAAACTATTTGTCCCATATTTCTCAAAGCTCAGTACCGACATCTAGTACGTTTACTTGAATATTACAAATTATTATCAAAGATTATTAGACAGAAGAGACAGTTCAAATCAATTATAGATTTTCCTAATATACTGCCTATATCCTAATATTATGCCTTAGTATGAATGCTGTCATAGCGATTATATATTTTGTAATAATTTTTATTTACGTGAATAATTCATGAAAATTATAAAGTGAAAATTATTAGTGTAAAATTATAAACTATAAAGTGTACAAGTTCATCACAGTTTTACAATACGATAATGAAACAACAGACAAATATTAGAAAGACCTCCCACTTTCGTAACAACGCGTAAGAATCTAAAACAATTTTAAGTGATATTAGTCTTTAAAAACATTCAATGGGATCCAAATTCCAACGTAGTCCATTAGGTAATTCATATAAAGAAATAGGCTCTAAAAACTGTCCACTGTTTCAGAACATACATACAACACACATATTTTGTCTTATTAATTAACAACATAAAATTAAAATGAAATACTGAAATCAATTTTTAAACTACGTTTTTTCCTGCATATCTGTATTTGTAATGTATTCGAATAGTTTATGCCTATTTGGTCAGCTGATATGAATGTCCCATGAATAATCTATATCTAATATAGTTCGTCTCTCTCACTCGACGAGCAATTTTTGTGCGCGGGAATGAGACATACGATTCAGAAGCTCATCTTGTATTTCTAATGAGCTATAAAAATATTTAATCCAATAATAACTAAAATATCTGTATTATCGGCATTATAGTGCAATATTTTATCACTTAACTTGTATGCTTTAATTATATTGTAACTTTAGAAAATTTCGCTGTCGGTTTGACGGGGAAAAGTTAAAATAAATTACTTATAAATATAAGCAAAGAGGCGTACTGTTGCGCGGCCGTCACGCGGCAGACTGATTCGTGTGCGGTGCATGCACCGCACTTGGGTGGGACACGTTTGTTACAAAGAACGTCTTATCTAGTGTAACATTGATATCGATGTTCGTACAGCTACAATTTCATAGTTTCAAGATACTGGTGGCCTGTTGGTAACGGACTAGACGCGGCTGCCAACATATCCACGAGCCATGTGCGTATTGATAGTCAATCCACCACGCACTATAAGAGTGAAAGAAAACATTGTGAGAAACCATGCATATTCTATTGATTTTAAAAAGCATTTCATTTCATTTCAAAGCAGGTATGTACAGTCGATCGGTCCGTACTAGGCCAGCGTGGTGGAATAGATGGCCTAACCCCTCTAAGTCGTTCCCTTAATTGTAGGCACGTGCACTGCAGTGGGACCTATTTGGGCTGATACAGAATGTCGTTTTCCGAGTTTTTGTATTCATTTTATTGGAAATATAGTCAGAATGTTGTCATAGTTTTTGTATTCATTTTATTGGAAAAATAGTCTAGTGGAGGGTAATTTGTCATCGCTTGTCGCTCGCTTGTCATTTTATATGAGTCTCGTGTGTGCTTCGTATCGCATGACGAGTGTTCCGCCACGCCGCCGTGCCGGATATTCGCCTAATTCGTTCGTGTATCGTGATTCGAGAACTGTTTGGTGGAAAGCGGTGTTTGATTTGTCTACAGCCACCAGCATCGGCGTCGATTTCGAGATCGAGACTCCGGTGAGTTGGCTTCACCTATTTTTCTTTCAGCGGGTTTATATTGCGTCTGTGTATTATATTTGCGAAGTGTGTAAAGGCCAACGTCCTTTTTCTTTATTAATAAGCCAAAGGATTCTAGCATCCATTATCCACCATTGGCTATTAACTATGTAGACAAGCCTTTTACTTATTTTCCCCATACTTTCTAAAACAAAAGCTTTCGAAGCAAACGTTTTTGTAAAAAGTTGGCGTTGAATAGTTTTTGTACGAAAATAAAAACGACCAGAATGTAAGTATCTTTGGAACTTATATTATAAGTCGTTTTAAAAACTACAAGAGACTTTTCAGTTACACAAAGATTTGTTATAGGTACTGAACCCGCGGTCTTCATTTCATAGCCTGCATCTAACCAATTGACCCGCGGAGGCAGTCTAAACACATTTTAAATAAAAAACGAATAATTCTATCGTCAATCTCCACCACTATTGCATTTCGCAACGCCACGAGCCATTATGACAATCGATGGTAATCGCGATGGTAATCGATACGCTCTCCTCACTAGAGCAAGGTCGGCGCCGACACGCCATCATTCGCTTACCATTGCTAGCGTTAAATCTATATTTGGGCATTAGAATCAATTAGATAGTTTTAATTTTTTGCGGTTAATATTGCTAAAGAAAATACCAGTTCAATTACTGCCTGGTATATTTAAATGTTGCGTAATAGGCCGAGAATGGATGTTCTCAAGATTATTATTCATTTTTTAGTTCAAATAATCGATCTATGAAATCTTATGGTTTAGTAAATGTGGTACATTGAAAATGTTAGTTAATTAAAGTAATAGGCTTTATATTATCATCGCTAATAAAATAAATATCCAATTATAAATATTTTATTGTATAATAAAAAAATACAGGGTGATATTGACACATGTTTCATAATTTAACCCACGTATTTCTCATGACCCCAGATGACATTGTACATAATAAAAAAAAATTGTGATGATTTTTTACATTTTTAGTTTTCACGATTTTTGGGTATCCAATATAGATACGAGTATTTATACCGCTTAGCTGATCTTAAGTTCGCTTCGGGAACTTACCTGAACCACAAAAGACTTGGTATCTTTAAAAGTTGATCAAAAACCTTGAAATCTAAAATCGCGATTTCTGTTAAAACTATCAGCCAGTTTTTGTTCAAACTTGGTACAATGGTACCCAGGGTGGTTAAGAATATGCGGTTGAAATTAAGTACCATATGTCAACATCACTCTGTATATTTTGTTGTCTAATCAAAAACTAATATACAGAAAAACAAAAAATCCAATGTTATTATCGAACTCACGACATTTTACAAATCGGATGCTATTACAACACAAGCTGTCAATCAGACATTAAAAAAAACTGCATATCTTAAAAACAGATGAGTTCCGGCATTTGAAAGCAATTGATCTCAATACGTTTGACCTGCATTATAATCACGATTAGCAACGCAACTTACTTGTTTTGGAATCAATTGGAGATAGCATCTTATATAATTTGTTTTAATTTAGCTGTACATGATCTGGGGTCATGAGGTTCTGGGTTCGATTTCGGCGTCCTTGGTGCAGTTGGTTAGACGCCGGCTGTGAAATGAGAGGCCGCGGGTTCGATCCCCGCACCGAGACAAATGTTTGTGGGATAAGGACTATGTATGTGATTGTTTGGTATAATTATTTATTTGTAGTTACTACAATCTGCCGTGTTAGTTTTTATTAGCTTGAAAAATCTAAACTTTAAATCAATCCATATACTTCCCACTGCAGGGCACGGGCCTCCTCTACAACCGAGAACACGATTGAGAGTGGTTAGGCCATATAGTCCACCACGTTGGCCTAGTACGGGTTGGCGGACTTTATACATATACCATAGGAATTCATACATATTACTATCATGGTATGCAGGTTTTTTTACGATGTTTTCCTTCATGTGCTACCAGGAATCCCATATTCCGCATGCTTCCCTTCTACCGGGTATCTCAAGACTGCTACCGAAAACGAAGCCGGGTGGTAGTTTTAGTGGCTACTAACACAATGCAATAAAAAAAATCGCATAGAAACGCGACAATTATTTTTTATGATTTTTAAATATCGTCATTTTTGGGTAGTAAAACCATAGTTTTTGCTAAAATAATAATTTAAACTCTTTTATACCTTAGAGTATTAATAAATAATAGGGCATACACTATTATTTTAGGATAAAATGTATTTACCACCCAAATATGGGTCATAGGAAAAAAATAACGAAAAAAAATTATTGCCTTTTTTTGCAACTTTTTCTGTTGCATTGTGTCTGAAGTCGCTTAAACTACCACCAGGCTTCGTTTTCGGTAGCAGTCTTGATATACCCTGTATAGGTCATAGTGTGATGATATTAATAGCCTATAGCATTTCTCGATAAATAACCTATGGAACACAAAAATATTTTTCAATTCGAATAATAGTTCTTGAGATTAGAGGTTACAAACAAACTCTTCAGCGTTATACAGGGTATATCAAGACTGCTACCGAAAACGAAGCCGGGTGGTAGTTTAAGCGACTTCAGACACAATGCAACAGAAAATGTTGCAAAAAAAACGTCATTTTTTTATTTTTTTCCTATGGTCGTATTTGGGTGGTAAATACATTTATTTCCTAAAATAATAGTGTATACCCTTTTATTTATAAATACTCTATGGTATAAAAGTGTTTAAATTATTATTTTAGCAAAAATTATGGATTTACCACCCAAAAATGATGATATATAAAAAATCATTAAAATTAATTCTCGCGATTCTTTGTGAAATTTTTAGTTGCATTGTGTTTGTAGTCACTAAAACTACCACCCGGCTTCGTTTTCGGTAGCAGTCTTGATATACCCTGTATATAAGTATACATTCACAATGGTAATAAGATCGTAATAAGAACATAAACAACCTACAAAGCTCTAACCTCCAAATCAAATCGTGCAAATTGAATACCAAATCATACATCTTATATTTATCTTTGGCATATCATTACCGTTTCGTGTATCTCTGCCTACCCCCCGAGGATATGGTCGTTATGTTCACTCCCAATCAAAAAACCAGATCAAGGATTGCTTATGAAATGTACCAACAAACTGTGTGGTTAACTCGTGATCGATGCTTCGTGACCTGCTACCGATGAACCAAATCTATAAGTGATTTTTTAAACTATTGCTTAAATTCTTCAATAAATATACTAGATGCTGGGTCCGGAACAAAATCACACGCGAAAAGTGGCTGAGGTTGCTTATAAATATACATTTGAATTTCGAACTACGAGATTTTATTTTTATTTTTATTTTTATTTTTATTTATTAGGATCTCCAACAAAGAATACACTTTACAAGCTTTGCTATTGTACTGTTGCAGTTTAAACATTGTGTTTCTTCAATTAGAGGAGATCACAACATGCAATAGTACTGTACAACAGGAAAGAACTATGACATAACTTATCCATAAACTATCAATATAAAATTAATCGACAAAATTTAACGACAAATTAGGAACAAAAAATTTAAACATAAAATAAAAAAAATAACATAAAAATTAAAAAGAAAACAAATATCAATGAACGACTATTAAATTTCGAAGTACTAAACACTCAAACATATACTTAAAAATAGTTAATACATAATTCAAGCGAACAACAATGTAGCTAATATAATAAAACATGGTAACAACATCAACATTTACACATTGGTTAATTGTTTCGTTATGAGATACTTAAACTCATCTAGTGTATTAGAAAATATATCGACATCCTTCGAAGAGCTGGCTACTGAATTGTATTTATGAACAACTCTTGCGATGGGCGAGTGTTTACCCAAGTTACTCCTACAACGTGGAGCTTTAAATAAAGGACGAGGGCAACGTGGTACTCTGCACGGTACGCTGAGGCATATTTTGCTTAGCACTTCAGGAGAGTCAATACTGTTATTAAGTAGCTTATACAAGAATAACAGATCTGAGACAGTGCGGCGCGATTCGAGAGATATGAGTTTGAAATGTGATAATTTCTCATGGTATGATTTGATGTTCTTAAGTTTAAGTTGAAAAGCTAATTGGCGTAGTAGTCTTTTTTGCAATCTTTCAATTCGAGTAATATGGACCTGGTAAGATGGGTTCCAAACGGTGCTACAGTATTCCAGTTGACTACGGACATAACTATTATATAATAGAATTGTAGTTTGTGGTTTTTTAAATTCTTTTGACGCACGAAGTACAAATCCAAGCGCACGATAAGCGGCGTTGAGGGTTTTATGAATGTGTTCAATAAATGTTAATCGGCTATCAAAATAGACACCTAGATCGCGAATTGTAGATACTTCTGAAAGTAAGTGACCATGTATATTGTAAGTTGACTCAATTTTATGACGTTTTCTGGTAAATTTTACGTGATAACATTTCTTTAAGTTCAGACACATCTTATTGGCTGAACACCACTGGCTTAAACGGTTTATGTCCGACTGCAATAAATCTATGTCGGATTCCTTTTTCATTACACGAGACAACTTTAGGTCGTCTGCAAAATGTCTTAATTTATAATCAACTTCAGGTAACAATAAACCATAGTCCATAAAAATTAAGATTTATTATGTTTTGGACCATATTAAAATCAAATAAGAGCACACGCTTATTTGTGCTCTTATTTCTCTTGCCGTTTTTTAGGATGTTATTTGTAGTCGAGTATATATTGTGATCGAAGCTTAGATGAGACAGGTATATTAAATACTTAAATATATTAAATTATTATCAATCACGATGTTTCTTTTAATGATCATAATATCTAATTATCTACGAAATGTTATCTTTTAGTATTTTTTCTTTCCATAAGCTATGCGTCTATGCGCTAAACATACATTTTATACGCCTTAAAAGCAAAATATGTAGCTACTTTCTTGAACTGAAGAAATTTATTGTCACTCATGTTTTACATAATAAATATTTTTATCTTTAGACTGCCTCGGTGGCGTAGTTGTTCTAGAGTAGGCTACTAAGCTAAGGTCTCGGGTTATAATATTAATAGGATGTGGCCTATATGGTCATGGGACTATAATCTAACCGCTCTCAAGTGTATCCTCAATTGTAGAGGAGGCCCGTGCCCTGTAGTGAGACCTATATGGGCTGATACAGATATAGGGCTTTATTAACTTTTAAGAGAAACAAAAAAATAAAAATCATATTACCTAGATGCTTTTATCAATTACATAATTTCCGGCATCGATATAACTACGCTTTGCATTAGAATCATTACGCCCACAACACGGTACATAGAAATTAGAAGGTTAGAGTCAATGGTTAGAGTATTCATTAATTCTGCAATTTAGATCGTAGCAAGTTAGGAATAACATGCGTGGACGGAGTGCCAATAACACCTTGCGCTCCATAAATTTTAATTAAGTAAAAAATATTTCGTTTTAAAGTAGAACTATATTGTAACTGCATATACAGCGCGTTAGGTTGGTCGAATTATCTATTAAAGGAGGCTACTCAGTATTCGATCCCCATCCCAAATATATATTTATTATATGACATTATTTTCTTACTGGAATATCCATTGAAAGCATTATTTCTGGACACTGAGCTTGAAATTGATAAAATGGATAATTGTGCTGCAGGCGGAAAATTGTGACAATACGATTATTCCATAAAAAACACCACCATGCAATCGCCAATAAATTATTGTGTCTCCAATAATGAGGTATATTTTTGGCGCCATTTAATACCTCATCAGGACAATTATAATGCACTTATTATTAGGTGTAGTAAGGGTATTATAAATTAAAAAACGACATCCATTTTAACCTCCATGGGTTTCAATTATTGCTGCAGATTCGTAATTAAGCTGCAGCGAAATGCCACTTTGTTTTTTTTTACACCACAGTACTTTTCTCCCCACATTTTCTTCCATATTCTACGAATCCTTGGAACCAATTTCTAAGCTGCATTTCCGGAGAGATAAACAACCTTAAAAAAAACATAATTCCACCTTAAAGGCTGACAATGCATCTCTATATCCTATGGTGTTGCAGATATTCATGAGCTGTGTCCACTTACCATCAGTTAAACCGTATGCTCGTTTACCACCGTTGAAATAAAAATAAATTATAATTTAAAAAACTAAAAAAACACGCTTTCATAAAAGATCCAACTGAGTTATAAAATAATAACTGATATGAGTTTAAGATTAGAAAATGAAGTTACTTGCACTAAAAACGACTATCTTAACTAAAGAAGACAGCTACGAACAAATTACCAATTAATATTTTTTCAAAAATTTCAATTTCTAAAAGTTCTGGATAATATAATATCATATATTTTTAAATTATTGTATTGTCATCGGTCTTGGATAAGTACCTATGCAAATTTCGAGTATATCTCGTCAGATTAAAATTCAGTCAGGTTCAAAACATCTTTTGAAGTGCTCGAAAATCGACTTCAAAGAAAAAGAACCATCGCACGAAATCCTATCTCAATTTAAATCAAAGTAATTCGAGCATAAATAGTTCAAAATGTCGGCTTAAGTGATTCAGTGACAGTGCTCAGATCATCCAAGAGAGTGCATACGATTATGTATAGAATCGATTTCCGTTTAATTGGATTTCATTAATTCTGAATTAATCTGAATGCAAGTTATCGATTTTAATTAATCTTAGAGTTGGTACACATCTGATATTATCGATTATTGATGGTTTGGGGATTGTGAATTGCGATATCGAATATTTTTGTTTTCTCGAAAGTGCAAGAAATAAATACACTACTGGTGGTAAGTCTCTCATATGTGAGAGGCAGCCTGGATAGGTACCACTGCAATGTCTATGTATCCCGCCAAACAGCAGTGTAAATGCACTGTTGTGTTTCGGATTGAAGGACCTTGTAGCCAGATTGACAACTGGACATATTGAGACTTCACATCTTATGTCTCAGGATGGTGGGCGCAGTAAAATGCTAAGCATTACTTTGTAATTCAAGGTATTGTTTAGTTTTACTACTGTTCTACAAAAACTTAGTCCTGACCCCACATTAAGGTCGAGCTTTGTCTCGTGGGTATCAGGAACTACGAGAGACTTCTTGGTTTCACAAACACCCAGCCCCGTAACAAATACCTGTTGGTCACTAAGAATTTTGCTCGGCGCGGGAATCGAACCCGCGGCCTCGTTCACATGCGTTCTCTAAACAACATCGCCATGGAGGCTGTAATAAGATTATAATATTACAATGTTACAACATAAATTCGTAGTAAAATAAGAAACTCAAAATAATATCTAAAATAAACAATGAACTAATCTTGTGTCCAAGCTTTACAAAACCTCTAGAATTCTAGATCATTAGCAAAATCCTATGACGATTTTGAAAGGACTCAAATTACCGTCATAAAACCGTCATAAAATATGACGCTCGTAAATGATTATAAATGGTCTTAATATTGGAATTTATACATTTCTTAGTAATTTACGATTCTTGGGAATTGTAACTGCGTTTGAACAAATTAATTAGAAGTACTAAAGGTAAATAACTCACTTCAATTACACATTATATTTAAATAAAATACTGTACTGCATCAGCCCATATACGTCCCACTGCAGGGCACGGGCCTCCTCTACAATCGAGAGTACGATTGTAAGGTGTTAGGCCATAATATATATAGTCCACCACGCTGGCCTAGTGCGGGTTGGGGGACTTTACATACCATAGAAATTCTTACAAATCGCTATGGTATGCAGGTTTACTCGCGATGTTTTCCTTCACCCTCTTATAGTGTGTGGTGATTGACTATCAATACACACATGACTCCGCGACCACCGTGAATACAGCCTCGTCTGTTGCCAACAGTCTTCCACGCCCTTGGTCATTCATTATGTCCATTGATGTAACTTTCATGACACTAAAAAAGTTCTGTTTTTTGGTATCGTGTACTTGATCAGGGGTCGTGAGGTCGTGGATTCGATTTCAGCGTCCTTGGCGCATTTAGTTAGACGCTGACTGTGAAACGAGAGGCCCCAGATTCAAGTCCCCCACCGAGATAAATGTTTGTGAGGCCCACAAGTATTGGCTCGGATCTGGGTGTTTGTGACACCGAAAAGTATATCGTAGTTCCTGATACACGACACAAGACTCGATGTTAGTGTAACAGGACTATGTATGTGACTGTTGGGTGTATTTATTTATATTCCTGTTACATTACATAACAGAACATCAAGTATCGATGAAAGTTAATAATTATTTCCTGTATTAAACAATTAAAATAATATTCCGTACCTTCATGATTGATTGACAGTATTTCTTGACTGATGGTGTGGGTCGACGAAAGTGATGGGGAAACATGAAAGTGTAATTTCTAGAAAATTAATTTGTTTGTTTACATGATTATAATATATTTGCCTTTGCCACCAATGCTATGCTATAAGTAATACATACTAGACTTTGCAAGCATCATGATATAGACCCATTTATGAACACTGTGGCTTCCGCAAGGAGATAAATAAGTCTTGATTTTTTAAAATGTTGAGAATATATTTTGGTTGCGTTAGAAACATTTTTTTAAATCACTATTATTCACCTTCTTTTTTTGTGTTCATATTTTTCGTTTTCGCATTAGTTCTATAATTGACGGCTTTCTGATAATTATATTATATAATTATTTAAACGTATTTAGCGGCATAAAATAATGTCATCCATGTATAAAGAAAGAAAGATAAAGATAAACTATTTTCTACGCACTTACACGCAGCTTTTTTAATTCAATTAATTAATTTCAATAATAAAGTAAATTAATAGTAGGCATGATATTAATAACATACTTAAAAACGTACATACACTCACGCCTTTTTCCCAGAAGGGGTTGGCAGAGCATTCCTTGGTACAGCTTAGTAGCAACCAGGACGATTTGATATGGAGCGAGCTGTACCATATTGAACACAAATACCTGACCATAGTTACCATCACGTAAATTATTTGCTCGTTTGTCCATTTGCAATAAAGAAAGGCATCTCAAATCTATGAGCCTATGGCAACCTTGGTACAACCGAATGGCCAACCGAAATGTACAACTGAATCATACAACCGAAATGCCTTAAGAAATATGCGATAATACTGTTTTATGTTTTAATAACAGTTGTAGAACAACTTAAGTGCGGTTACTGAAATAATTACACACAAAAACAATATTACAACGCATTATGAATCAATGCTCTGTTTAAGTCTAATATGGTTTATGAAATTCCAGTTGAATACTACTCCAAAAAATATTACTCTATCTAAAGTAGTATTATATATGTATGTATAAAGTGGAAAGGTTTGTTTGTTTGCATTGAATAGACTCTGAAACTACTAGACCGATTTGAAAAATTCTTTCACCATAAGAATCCTACATTATTCCTGATAGACAAAGAGTATAGAATATTTTCAAATAAACATTTAATTATTCGGAGTCGTATTATTTGGAGTTATGACTGAGCCGAATATGTTACAAAAGCCTGGCATGCCTAGCAAAGCCAAAGCAAAAGCCGCTCACATATGACAAACTTGCCATCAATTGACTTGTATTAGGTTATGTGAACTTAACTTTATTATTTCCGCTATTAGACATTGCAAGACATCAACAGATAATCTTGGACTGCAAACAATTATTACCACTCCATCAATCATAAAGAATTCATAACCAAACAAAATTACTTTGAGCGTGAATTGACAAAGAACATTGGTAAAATCATTGTTATGCAATTCTTAAGCGTCTATAAATTTAATTTATAAAAATATTAATAATTACTTTTCTCAGTAATTTTGGTGCCTAGTTTACGGCAAAACTAAGCCTGAATTACAAAAACACAGATTTCGTACAACTCTATTGATATTTGCTTTATTTTTATTGGAGAGGCGTTATATCGTTCCAATGTTGCCATTTTTAAAATATAAGCTTGACTGGCTTTCTTTCATTATCTTTCTCAGATAATTAATATAAAACAAATAGCGCAGAGAACTAAGAACAGCAAAATAATCACTGATTAATGAATTAAGTAATAACAATTTACTTCTGTCGCCCAAAAGCGCTATTGTGCAACTAATAATACCTATATATAGTTGTCCTTTCTTTACCGTTTACTTCATTGGACATTATATTACTATTACATTTGTAAAATAAATAAGTAATCGATGTTTAAATTGCGTGAAAAATATATTTTTTCATTTTTATTTGCCATACGCCAATATAAATGGAACAAAATAAAATTAACTACATACAGAGTTTGACAAGATAAAGAAAATCTGTAAACCTTTAAAGTGGAATATCTTTGTTCCCAGGATTGCTACAATAGTAAACCTTAAGAAATAATAGTTAAGAAATTCAAAATCTACATTTTAAAATATTTTTCATCACAATACACATAAAAAAAATTACAACAAAAAAAATGTATGGAGGATTATCATTGTTCTTTATTTAATTAATTATTTATGATCTTATCGAAACCAATACATTTAATAGAGGCACAAAAAAATACACCCTACAGTCAAATACAAAGTCCTGACCCCACAATCAGATCAATTAAGTGTTGTGTCGTGGGTATCGGGAACTACGAGAGACTTTTCGGTCTCACAAACACCATGAGACATATCCTTGGGCGCCACACAAATATTTGTCTCGTTGCGAGGATTGAACACACGGTCTCTCGTTTTAATTCCGCGGTCTAACGAACTGTGCCCTAGAGGCTGTCAAATTGATTAGACTAGGCTAAATTGGTTTAATTGCTTAAAATTATAATTTGCTATTTTTTGCACTGGCCCGGCTTAATGACAACACTGCGCCTGATGGTAAGTGAAAATGCCGTCCAGGCAGAGTATCGAATGGCATCAGACGACAGTCCCAAGATTTTCGTAACAATTATGCCGGCCTGCTAAGATGCCTGTTCACACTGCAGCAGAAGGACCCGAGATCATAGGAAGGAGGGAACACGCGTGACGGCAAACAATTCCACAGTTTGATGGTGGAATTGTTTGGATTGAATCCAGAACGTCACGGTCTTAATCTCATGCTGCCACTAAATGTATGAGGTGTCCTTTGACGTTATTTTAACCTCCTTGATGTAATTGGTAGATGGACATGGGTTCAAACTCCATGGACAAACGTTTATTGGGCCCACAATTCTTTTCGGTTCTGAGACTTAAGTCTTTCGTAATTTCTGAAACAACACAAAATTTGTGTGATTGTTATATGTTATAAAATGCCTTGGTGGCGTTGTTGTACAACAGTACGGTTACAAAGCTGAAGTCTCGGGTTCGAATCCCGGGTTGGGCAAAGTGATATTGAATTTTTCTATTCATTATCAGCCCAGAGTCAGGAATTTGTGCCCGATATTGCGATAGGCTCGCCCCCTATCACGTCGAGGACGGAACATACAAGGCGGAATGTGAGTGTCCTGGCACTTCTATCTACCCCTTCTGGGATAAAAGGCGTGAGTTTATGTATGTAGATACGACTAGGTATGAAATAACCTGCCTTATGTACCTCGCTTCTAGCTAGTAAACATTATGGCCTTGTATTGATTATAACATGACCCCTATTCGCAGGTTTGAACATTAATTAAGTAAAGTAATTATTGTGCTCGAATGGAGGCCGCGTATCGGAAAGCGCAGACCCACAAGATGGTCCGACGACCTGGTAAAGGTCGCGGGACGTCGCTGGATGCAGGCTGCCTCCAACAGGTCTCTGTGGAAATCATTGGGGGACGCCTATGTTCAGCAGTGGACTTCCTTTGGCTGATGGATGGATGGATGGAATTATTGTTACAGATCAATACTTTGATGTGTGTAGTCGCAATCTTAATTACTTAGATTGTCTTGGTAATGAAATGTTTAATTAGATTACATTTGCAAACGACCTCGATTTGTAAAAAAGATGAAACGACTACAGAATACAATTGTGATTTTGGTGAATTTTATGGACCAAATTAGGAGGTTTTTAACCTTCTGTTTCTCCATTAAATTGGCGGTAGGTAAAATAAATAAGATGAACTTCAGAAAGCTAATAAGTTATTATTAAGGCTTAGTTCATACATTATTAAACAGGCGGTTAAAATTAATTGATTTTTAATTCCAAATTAAGTTTAACTGTGCTCTGCTGAATTAAATAACCGTATTTGGTAGATTGTTTTTTGTCCTGAACTGTATACATAAAATTGCATTTTAGTTCATTTTAGTAAATTTATTTAGTTATTAAATGACTAAACATAATTTTTCCAAGTTAATTTAAATTATAATTGTACACAATGTGATAGGTGACGAGGCTATCGCCGTATCTAGCACTCCTGACTCCGGGCTGATCATGAATAGAAAAATCCAATATCGCTCTATCCGACCCAGGATTCAAACCCAAGACCACAGCGAGGTAATCTTAAATCGTATCGTAGTACAACTCCGCCACTGAGACAGTCTGAACAAAATCGTCCAATTTTAATTTTTTTTAATATTTTTTTGAAATCAAATGAATATATTTATTGCATCCATAAAACGTCATACATTATTTAGATACAGTCATTTTTCCACTACCACCCGGTTCACAGGGCTGTTTTCGCCAGAGAAGAACGGGCAAGAAACTCTAGCGTTGCTCTTTTCAATATAAGTTTACAATACAGTGATCATACAGGAATTCATTTCATAATTGTTGAAACTTGGACGTTTGAAAAATCGGGCCTCTGATATTTCATCTTGCGATCATTAGCAGAAAACCTGCCTAGAAATCGCTCGGCATGAAATTCGTGAAGTTTATATTCTAAAGTCATTTAGTTTTAACCGATGCATACCACTAAAAGTAATTTAGGCCATGGCGTTTTAAAATCTAAGTACTAATGTTTGGTCTCCCAAGTCGGACAATTTAATTTGCGTAAGTCTGTCGGTTTGGAAAATCTATGTCATGTAACAATATGTCTTAGGGCCGTGGTTCCTAACCTGGGGATAATTACCCCCGCGGGGGTAAAACCTGTATTTTGCGGGGGTAACATTGAGCTGGAAATCACTTTATTTTTATACACTTTATGGCGAGACGAGCAAGTCATTCGAACGATAGTGAGCGTTATGACCGCTCATAGAGAACAGTAGCAAAACCAAACAACATCTTGAATTACAAAGCCATGCTTGGCATTAATGACGTATGATAAGTCTCAATATGTCCAGTAGTTTTCTGCCTACAATGTCCTTGAAACTGGAACATAACTGTGCATTTACACTGCTGTTGTGTTGTTCGGGAGGAATAGACAATGCGGGGGTACCTACCCAGGGTGCCTCTCACATATGAAAGACCTAGCATCATATCTTTCTATTTGACGAAAGAAAGCTAACGGTGATTCCTTCACATTCCTGGATACCTCAGGGGTAAGTGTTTCTCTGACTTCCTCTGACTTTTCGGAGTCATGTGTGTATTGATAGTCAATCACCACGCACTAAAACGGTGAAGGAAAACATCGTGAGGAAACCTGCATACCATAGCGATTTATAAGAATTTCTATGGTATGTAAGTCCGCCAACCCGCACTAGGCCAGCGTGGTGGACTATATGGCCTAACCACTCTCAATCGCACTGTCGATTGTGGAGGAGGCCCGTGCCCTGCAGTGGGACGTATATGGGCTGATACAGAAGTGTTTCTCTATGGAATGCTCTTTCTAGTTAGAAGTTTCTAAGCTCATTTTGCAACAAACAACTATGGATAGTTGACTATGGTAATCCTGTGGCTGAAGAAAGAAAGATAAAGGGATAAAGATGGTTAACTCCCTGTGTATCACTGTAGCTTGGAAAGAGCGGAAGAGATGATTGGTTAGTTTTATAGGTTAGAAAGAGAGGAAGAGATGATTGGTTAGTTTGATTGGTTAGAAAAAGAGAGATGATTCGTTACTTTGGAGGTTAGAAAGAGAGTAAGAGAATATGGTTAGTTTTATTGGATAGAAAGAGAGAGATGATTCGTTACTTTTGTAGGTTAGAAAGAGAGTAAGAGATGATTGGTTAGTTTTATTGGTTAGAAAGAGAGAGATGATTGGTTGGGAGAAAGATGGTTACCTGTGTATTCCGTAGCTTAAAAGGGATTAAGAGATGATGGGTTAGTTGAGAGAGAGAAAGGAAGAGAGATGGATAATTGTAGTAGTTGATGTGGTAATGGCGCTAGGACGTGCACGGTGCAGGACTGTATAGATATGCCGACTAGCAACTGGAGCACGCGGCGGTTTATGGGTTTTAGGCGGTCGTGAGTGATGCGCCCCGGTGTATGCTCTATTTTATTATTTTTATTGCAATGAATGTTGAGAACTGAGACGAGCCTGCCGTTCGCCTGATGGTAAGCGATACGACCGCTAAAGAACAGTAGCAAAACCAAGCAGCATGAATAACAAAGCAATGCTTGGTATTTCAAAGCGCTCGCCATACTGAGACATACGATGTTAAATCTCACTATGTCCAGTAGTTACTCTGGCTACAATGGCCTTCAATCAAAAACAAAACAGTGCATTTACACTGCTGTTTGACTGGAGAAATGAACATCGGTACCTACTAACTACCCAACTGACCTGTTACATATGAGGGACCTACCACCAAGTAAAAATTATAAAAGGTAGTTATTTTATTTTTATTGATATACACTTTATTGTTCATATTACATACATACCGGGTATCTCAAGACTGCTACCGAAAACGAAGCCGGGTGGTAGTTTTAGTGACTACAAACACAATGCAACTAAAAATTTCGCAAAGAAACGCGACAATTATTTTTTATGATTTTTAAATATCGTCATTTTTGGGTGGTAAATCCATAGTTTTTGCTAAAATAATAATTTAAACTCTTATACCTAATATTATTTGTAAATAAAAGGGTATACACTATTATTTTAGGAAAAAATGTATTTACCACCCAAATATGGTCATAGGAAAAAATTACCAAAATTGTCGCTTTTTTTTGCAACTTTTTCTGTTGCATTGTGTCTGAAGTCGCTTAAACTACCACCCGGCTTCGTTTTCGGTAGCAGTCTTGAGATATCCTGTATGTAATAATAATAAGAACTAATCAAAATATGGTACAATTGGCGGCCATACCGCATTGGGCGATTCTTCCTGGCTCTATTTTTAAATTAAAATGTATGTATGGGCCACTAAACTGACGTTAATCTTTCATTAAAAAAATTCAGAACAAAAACACTTACAAATAAAGTTAACTTAAAATTCTCAAGTAGAGCAACACCCGCAGCGTTGAAGCAGATGCGCCAGTCCCCACATTCACAAATCCTCAATGTGCTCGATATTTTGGCTTCACGGTATATAAGCTAAAGGCATCCGGACTATCTTCATTCGACCATCCATCCGAGTGCAGTGGACATCCTCAAATCGGATTTATTTTATATACAAGTGAGTATATAATATTCGTATTAATATACAGGATATCTCAAGACTGCTACCGAAAACGAAGCCGGGTGGTAGTTTAAGTAACTACAAACACAATGTAATTAAAAATTTCGCCAAGAAACGCGACAATGTTTTTTTATTATATTTTAAATATCGTCGAGTTTGGTTGGTAAATCCATAGTTTTTACTGAAATAATAATTTAAAGTCTTGCGTACCATAGCGAGTTTAAAAATAAAAGGGTGTATTTATCACCCTAATACGACGATAGAAAAAAAATAACAAAAAATGCACAAAATTTAGTTGTATAATATTAAGTGGAATATTTTTGCGGGACCAAATTATATTACGTAGTTATATACCAATGGTGTGTAAATTTAATTAAGATAAATTATTATGCCTAAATAAGTAGATTAGATTTTTCCATAGTCTTCTAATAAAGTCCTTATTCATAGAGATTTTAAAACTATTTTATTTATTGAATGAAGATTAACGCTTATTTGATCCAAATATAATCTTGAATATTCATTTTCCTTTTACGACAAAACTGTCATTATATTTCACTTATTACATTTCTAATATATATTTTTTCATTTGACCTAGACATATATCAATATATATATATATATATATATATATATATATATATATATATATCTTTTGCGTGCTTAAATGCAAAGTATGGAGTAAATAAAATACTGAAAAGTAAGACGATCAATTCGAACTTTAAACTGCCTTAGATATCGTGAATATTATTAACTCAAACACTTAATTAACGACTCCTAAAAGGCCAACAAAAACTTGCAATCTATATTAAAGATGCAATTTAAACTGGGTCACTTTAAATTTAAATATTCATTTAGTCTTTCACAGGATTAACTTTAAAGTTACAAATTATGTTTTATTCATTTAATCAGTTTGGAACTTAAAGTCCTCTAACGTTATTTACGTACAATCATTTATTTCCAACTTCTCCTATTAATTTAACTTTCTGATTGATTTCGTTGCGGGTTAAAGACAAGTTAGACATTCCCGGAGACTCGCCGAGCTTCAATGCTCGGTGTCATTACATTGCGTGCCACTGTTGATCCTGGCTCACAGGAGTTACAGTGGTGGGTGTGAGGGCGGGACAGTCTTATACATTTACGATGAGATCTTAAATTTTATAAAATTAAGTGATTCTAGGTTCATAAGACGTATCATGTTGATTTTCTTAATATACATATGGATAGACAACGTACTATGTTCTATAGTTTTTATATTTTAGTTTAAGATCCCTGAAATGTCATGTTTCTTCAAAAGTAGACAAGTTGAAATACTGTTGCGAGTGTCGGCTAGTTTATGTGTATATTTTTTACGGAGTTCTGTATGTATGTTGTGACAATTTAAAATATCTAATTTAATTTTTGTCCTAATATAAAGTTAGCATAGTTCTAAGACAACTTTACATAATATAAAGTTGTCTCAGAACTAGGCAAATGGCTAACGGAAGATAGCAAAACAAAGACAGCACCGCAGTTAAAAAAACGTAATCATATCTCTGATAATTTTGCTGGTACTAAAATAGATAAGCTTAAATACAACTAATATAAAATCAAAAGAAAGTCTATTTTCATGAAATATGATCGAATTCCTTATAGAATGAATTTTCAATTATTATTGTTCAACTTTGATATGTCGTACTGAACAAAAATTAGAATAGTATCCATGGCAAGTATTACCAAAAATTTACGCATTTTATCAAGATTTTAAAACTTCGTATTTTTTAGGTTTTACGAAAAATTCTAATAGATGACAAGGTTTTCACGGCTATCTTATTGATTCTCCCAATGTGTTGAAGAGACTATCCTTACTTTTTAAATTAATGAAGTTACTTTATATTGTTGCAGATACCTATTACCTCGTCCAAAATCCATACACAATGAAGGTAAGTGACTTTGTTTTTTTAATATTGTAATAACTCTAATAGTTTCTGATCCCATTTATTTGCTTTTTATATTGCTTGCAACAATTATTTATAAAAATCCACAGCCGGATTATAAGGTTCTGGATTCAATTCCAATCTACTTTACTTTGTATATTTAGATTCAAAGATAATTGCCTACATGACTAATAAATACATTTCATTTCAAAAATATTGCTGTAAATTCACAAATGGGATTGGAATGGATTAAAATTTAGTATGGAAATATTTCCTCAGCTTATCACATGTTAGGTTAGGAAATAAATTCAATATACTATATTGATATACCTTTTAAATCGAATAATCTCGCTAAGATACTTTACAAGAAATAATTAAAATTATGCAACCAAAACGTCATACTGCACTAATTACACAAACAATAGATTACGCTAACAAAGGCTATAAATCGTATCATCCTTTCACCAATACAGGGTAGACAGGTGTAGATCACGAATCGATCACAATAAAGTGGATCGTTAAATCTCGAATTGATTTAGATTTATTGTTTAACTGCTTAACTGTTTAGGATTAGGCTTTTACTGATTAAAAGATTAGCTATATTAGATGATGCCTTATTTAGTCATGTTTAAGGATAACATTGGAACATTGGTAAAATCATTGTTAATGCAATTCTTAAGCGTCTATAAATTTCATGTATAAAAATATTAATAATTTATTTTCTAAGTAATTTTGGTGCCTGGCTCACAGCGAACCTAAGCCTGAATTACGAATTCACATTTTTCGTAATACTTTATTGATATTTGCTGTAATTTTATTGGAGAGGCGTTATGTCGTTTCAATGTTGCCATTTTTAAAATATGTAAATGCTTGACTGGCTTTCTTGCATTATCTTTCTCAGATAATTAATGTAAAAAAATAGTGCAGAGAAGTGAAAACAGCAAATAATCACTGATTAATTAATTAAGGAATAACAATTTGTTTCTGTCGCCCGAAAGCGCTATTGTGCAAATAATAATATATAGTTGTCCCCTCTTTCCTTTTTGTTCCATTGCACATGATATTACTATTAGATTAATAAAATAAATAAGTACTCGATGTTCAAATTGCGTGTAAAATATATTTTTTTACTTTTATTTGTGGGTCACTTTGCCTCACGCCAATAAATACCAATAAATGGAACAAAATAACATTAACTACCCACAGAGTTTGACAACATATAGAAAATCTGTAAAACTTCTTTAAATTGGAATATCTTTTTTCCTAGGCTTGCTACAATAGTAAATCTTAAGAAATAATTGTTAAGGAATTCTAAATCTATATTTTAAAATATTTTTTATCTCAATACACACAAAAAAAATTACAACAAAAAAATGTATGGAGGATTATCATTGTTCTTTCTGTGATATTCGGTAGTCTTCTTGTTTATTAATTATTAAAAAGAACACACATAAAGACATTCATTAGGCCACCGTGGTAAACTATATGGCCTACCACTCTCAATAGTGCTCTCGATTGTAGATGAGGCCAGAGACCTGCAGTGGGACGTATATGGGCTTAATGATGGCTGATACAGTACATTTCTATCAGGTCTAAGGTTGTTGAAACTTAAAACTTTCTAGTATTTGATACCTACCCATGACACAAGACAAATTATTTTTATTTTACTGTTGGGTTTATACTTAATTCGTTAACTTTCAGATCTTGTTAGTCTGCAGTATAGTCGTGGCTATTACGTTAGCCGAACCTCCAGTCGACACCAGGTAGATTATTATTATTCATTATTAACAGTATGCTTGTATAATTTCAAAGCAGATAATTTTACTTATCTATACTATTACTAAAATATTATAAAGCTGAAGAAATTTGTTTGTTTGTAACCTCTTATCTCAGGAACTACTGGTACAAATAGTTAAAATCTTTTTGTGTTGGGTAGGTCATTTACCGAGGGATGGTAATCGCTATTTTAAGTTTCAATGCTTTTGATCAACCCCTGTAGATACCGAGTCTTTTTACGGCTCAGTTAAGTTCCCAAACCGAACTGAAGTTCAACTGAGTGATAATAATACTCGTATATACATTTCCAAAAATCTTTAAAACTAAAATCACGATTATTGACAAAGAAATCTTCTCAAATTATGTGCAATGTCACCTGGGGTAATGAGAATCGTGTGGGTTAAATTTAGTACCATGTGTCAATATCAACTTGTTTTTTTCTAATTCTATTCGATCTAAGTGCCCTCATTAAAAAGACTCTTTTTTACCAAGTTATACGATATTCTAGACCGTACAACCCCTACCATCATGGGCACTGTCATACCTTTATGAGAAAACTAAACTATTTTCCAGGTACCTCCCACCTTCAAGCGGCAACGGCGGTGGACTTTCAGAGACGTATGGAGCTCCTGGCTTCGGATCTGGATTTGGACCGGCGAGACAAACTGATGCTTTATTCAGGTTTGTGAAATATATTGTTTCATAAATGTAAATTTAATTAGTGGTAGGTCCCTCATATGTAATGGCCGCCTGGGTAAGTACCATCGCAATGTCTATTTGCCCCCCAAACAGCAGTTTAAATGCCCTGTTGTGTTTTGGATTGAAGGATATGGTACTAGAACAACAACTGGACATATTGAGACTTAAAATCTTATGTCTCAGGATGGCGAGCGCAGTGGAATTCTAAGCATGGCTTTGTAATTCATTGTATTGTTTGGTTTTGCTACTGTTTATGAGTTGAGCGGTCGTATCGCTTACCATCACGCGAATGGCAAGATCATCTCGCCATTCATTGCAACAAAAAAAAAATGTGATTCGATCCGCCGTAAGAAAATTGAGTACGGAATAATGATCGAAATGGTTTTGATTTTAGTCATGCACGCATATTTATACATTCTTCTAAATAATTAATTTATTATTCATGAGTTTCTTTTATTAGCTAGGCTTCTGTGGCTAGGATTAATAGTTGAATGTAAAATGTATTGATAGCACTGATTTCATCAAATCTCTTACGGCCATACTCAGAGCCGTTTAATGTCAAACAAATCATTTCAATCAATAATATTTTTTAGTGTAGATTTTTCAAAAACAGTATCTTTACTGTGAAATAAATAAATACCCCCAACATCGTAACGAATCTAACGTTAAAAAAAAGAGACAGAAGAAATTGAAACCTAATAACTTGCTAAAGTTCTTAATTTTATTTTTCCAGAGGTTCTTCCTTCTCCGGCTCTCGTGGTGGTTCTCGCCGTCCCTCCTTCCAATACAGCCCTCCTTCCTCTCAATATGGGGCACCTGGCCAGACCCCATCATCTCAGTATGGAGCACCTGGACAAAGCCCGTCTTCACAGTATGTGGCACCTGGACAAAGCCCGTCGTCACAGTATGTGGCACCTGGACAAAGCCCGTCTTCACAGTATGGGGCCCCTGGACAAAGCCCGTCTTCTAGTTACGGAGCTCCTCAGAATGGTCTGTCTTCTCAGTTTGGAGCCCCTTCCGCTTTGTATGGCGCACCCCAGAATGGAGGTCATTCTGGAGGTTCCCCTTCGCAGTTGTACGGCGCGCCTGGAGTAGAAGGTAAGGTTTTGATAGTTTCTTTAGATACTTATTTATAATTGAAAATTGCAAACATATTCTGGACATTTTAAGTGGTAAAGCCAAAGTGATAATGCAACCTCTCGCAATAATATTTTCGATGGATTCAAAACCTGGTGAATCAGTTCGATTACTTTTAATTAAGCACAGTATATTATTACCTAAATTTAAAATAAACAACAAAATCCTGATGTTATCTGCCACCAACTTGGGCCCAACGATGAATGGTAATTTGCTTCTTTATCAATCCAATAAGACTTGAAAGAACTACTACCTCAATAATCAGTGTATAATCTGCTTTCGGAACAAGATACATCTCTATCTCTATCAGCCCATATACGTCCCACTGCAGGGCACGGGCCTACTCTGCAATCAAGAGTACGATTGAGAGTGGTTAGGCCATATAGTCCACCACGCTGGCCTAGTGCGGGTTGGCAACAAGATACATAATAAAGGAAAAAATAACTGTTCAAGGTGGCCAGTTCTCTCAAGGAGGTGCTGGTGGGCAGAGCAGGCAGTACCTGCCTCCCGGAGGTGGCAGGGGATACGATGATGGCAGCAATGGGGTAAGAACACGTTTCCTTAGTATCAAAGTAGAAGACCATGAGGTGGAAATGATAAAGTCAAAATCAAAGTTATTAACTAGGTTTGGAGCATGCTACTAAAGACTAATTTATCATCGTCAATCTTAAATGTCATCTGCTGTTTTAAGATGGTTTTATGCCATGAAGCATTTCTGTATTTGTGTTTCCAAAGACAGTTTCTACCTATATCGTTTTTGATGATTAATTTAACATAGCTATAATATTAATATTATTATTTCAACTCAATTTTACTACACATGGAATATATTAGGATGAAGAAACACGCTCTTCAAAACGCTATCCATTAGTTTCACTATCTCTGATACCAACATTACTCTGCGTCCACATATCACCTAACTTACGACGTTACAGAATACAGACATACTGAGGAGCACACGCATGTCTATATATAATCTGAAGAAGGTGATATGAGTCTATACATAATTCATTCGTTCATCATTCTGACTCACATGATATAAAATTTACAAAGTAGTAATTATTTCTATATTACAGTCTGGTTCGAAAAGCATGCCCTTCAAACTACGCATACCTGGACTATTCTTTCAGACCCTTCAGTTACATACACTGTCAAAGTTTTCAATTTCAAGTCTGGACCCAACCAGGATAAACCCCTTTAGCTTAATAGTTGTTGTATCGGTCAAACCCTTCAATCCCTCCAATATGACCTCCGTGGCGCAGGTGGTTAGAGGCTGACTATGAAACGAGAGTTTGCGGGTTCGATCCCCGCACTGGCACAAATGTTTGTATGGCCCACAAATATTTGTGTCGGGTCTGGGTGTATGTGAAACCGCAAAGTCTCTCGCAGGTTCTGATACTCACGACACAAGACTTAATTGATCTTAATGTGGGGTCGGACTATGTATGTGACTGTTAATTGTAATTATTTATTTTTAATTACAGGAGCCAGCCAACTACAGCTTCGAATACATGGTGAAAGACGATGAGTCCGGGAACGACTTCGGCCACCGCGAGACCAGGCTTGGGGATAGGGCTGAAGGCCTTTACTACGTGCTATTGCCTGATGGCAGGAAACAGGTATGTTTGCTAGATTATCCAAGTCTTTGATGGTGGTAGAAGTAGCATACAACCAGGTAGGGATCATTGTACATGGTGGTACAAAACTCTTCACAGTTACCCACAGAAGTGTGGTGACTTGGGTGAAGGCTATTTATATTTGAGCTTGAAGCAAACTGGGATAATTGTGGCAATTGAAACAAGATGTTAAGTCTCAATATGTCCAGTTGTTACTCTGGCTACAATATCCTTCAAACCGAAACACAGTGAATTTACACAGTTGTTTGGCGTGGGAAATAGACACTGTGGTGGTACCAAACCAGGCCTCTCACATATTAGAGACAACCCGTAATTTGCATTGCACTTACTGTAAGGTGAATTTTAGTTACTTTATTGCAAGAAAGTCATCACTTTATAGTGGTAAAATGCATGCAACGAAAACAGACAATATATACCAGGACTATAGAAATCAGGACGTCCATGAACCGTTATGTGTTTAAAAAGAAGGTTCGGGATTTGTTGCTGGATAGAGTGGCTGAATCATCACAGTAGTGTGTCATCGTATGTATTGTTATATATTTCTTTATGTGTATATACCGGGTATCTCAAGACTGCTACCGAAAATGAAGCCGGGTGGTAGTTTTAGTGGCTACAAACACAATGCAATTAAAAATTTCGCATAGAAACGCGACAATTATTTTTTATGATTTTTTAAATATCGTCATTTTTGGGTGGTAAATCCATAGTTTTTGCTAAAATAATAATTTAAACTCTTTTATACCTTAGAGTATTTATAAATAAAAGGATATACACTATTATTTTAGGAAAAAATGTATTTACCACCCAAATATGGCCACAGGAAAAAAATAACAAAAAAAAAATTGTCGCTTTTTTTTGCAACTTTTTCTGTTGCATTATGTCTGAAGTCGCTTAAACTACCACCCGGCTTCGTTTTCGGTAGCAGTCTTGATATACCCTGTATATTATAGTAATTATGTATATTTTAACATATAGTTTTACATAGTATGTAAGTATATCTGTATCAGCCCATATACGTCCCACTGCAGGGCAAGGGCCTACTCTACAATCGAGAATACGATTGAGAGTGGTTAGGCCATATAGTGTAAGTATATACTTATTCATACAGGGTATATCAAGACTGCTACCGAAAACGAAGCCAGGTGGTAGTTGAAGTGACTTCAGACACAATGCAACAGAAAAAGTTGCAAAAAAAGCGACAATTTCTTTTTTGTTATTTTTTTCCTATGACCATGTTTGGGTGGTAAATACATTTTTTCCTAAAATAATAGTGTGTACCCTTTTATTTATAAATATTCTAAGGTATAAAGAGTTTAAGTTATTATTTTAGCAAAAACTATGGATTTACCAACCAAAAATGACGATATTTAAAAAATCATAAAAAATAATTGTCGCGTTTCTTTGCGAAATTTTTTGTTGCATTGTGTTTGTAGTCACTAAAACTACCACCCGGCTTCGTTTTCGGTAGCAGTCTTGAGATACCCAGTATATTTGTGTATAAATATTATGTATTTATATAGGAATAAAACAAGATCTAATCAAATAAACATATGTACCCCTACCTCTGTAATCTCAGCACCATCTCAAGGTAGACTGGTAGAGAATGCCTCTGGCATTAAGTCCGCCTATGTACAATATATTTGTAAATAAAGTTAAATAAATAAAATACCAAAATCTTTAAGCAAGGAAATGTATCTATCAAAGAAGACTATCTCAAAGATAGTTACATATTTTTATATAAACAGAAGTGAAATATTGCAATACTAGAACAATCTACACAATTCCAATTTTAGGTAACATCTTTCATAGAAAACTTTACAGCGCAGCAAAAACCTTCAAGAAAATGAGGCGCGCACAAGCATGCATCGACTTGCCAAAAGCGTTTGTTACCCCCTCCATGTTTTGTGTCACATTTTTTTCAATATTTCTCTAACAATATATATTTTTCCCTAATCATTTCTAGACTGTGGAATACGAAGCCGACCTGGGCGGGTACAAGCCCAAGATCTCCTATGAGGACACAGCAGCTGGCTACGGCGGGAATGGACAGGGTTACGTCAACGGAGGCTACAACCAAGGAGGACCTTACTAAACCACTTCTTACACTGTTCAAAAATGGCTCTATTTCATCCCCCACCGCCAATCCTGTAGTTTGTATGTAGTTTTCTTAAATATTGAAAGGAGACGGCAACGACCAAGACAATCTTTGTGAGGTTATTCAAATGCTTCGATCTAATGAGTACTTTTAGGAAATCTCCGTTTCTTTGGTAATGCCTATCTAACGATGGTGTTTTTTTTTTTTTGGTAAATTCCATTGTTTTTATATTGGGCTATTTTTACTTCTATCTATGCATGGGGTATTCTTAGAGATTCTTTTGAGTAATATCTATTTAGGCATCAGGAATGTTCAGGTATTCCAAATTCTTTGAAGGTCTCTTATCTAAGCAAAGGGTATTCTAAGAAATATCGTCTCAATGATATTCTATATCCCTATAATATAATGGCCATTTTTGATCGCACAGTTCTTAATTAGAATGACGACTCGTGCTTATTTTACGGATAACCGATTTATTTATAATGTATAAAAAACGCTTATAATTAGTTGTTTAGATATAAATCCTATAAATTATCTTTGTATATTTAAATAAATCTGTCACAAATTTATTTGTAATTTATATTTAATGTTGTTTTTGTGGATATAATAGGCCAGTTTCACGATTCAATTCTATGTTTATTTATTTAAAATATAAATTGTTACCAGTACTTTAAATTAAGTAAATTATGTGCAATATTTTGTTAATTTTCACTTCTGTCAAAATTATTTCGTGTCTTTTATGTATTTTAATGTATTATAAATCCTGTAGTTATTTATAACATTTTGTAGTGCAAGATAAATGTAAATAAACTTTATTTATAAATAAAAAACACTTTAATTTTACACCCTTCATAATTCCTAATGAGTGCTTAGGTTTTATCAGTTATTAAATTTGAAGTGCAACTTCTTTAACACTGTTGTGATTTGAAAATTCAATGAAAAACCGACACTGTACGGTCCAACCGTACAATAATGCACTCTCAGCGTTTTACGCGATTACAGCTGATACCGGTAATCGCCCCAGTTCGCGTACAGCTGAGCAACCGGCCGCGCGTGCTCCATCAATAAATCAATCATTAATCAATCTATCAATCAAATAATCATCAAGCAATCAAGCATTTATCAGTCGTATTCAAATCATCCTCATTTAGTGTGTTAAGTAAATAGTTGGACAATAAATAGTTAGACGTTACATGTGTGTTATCCTTTATCATCATAAAACTGAACTATAAGGTGTGTGGTGTTGAACCTAGACCGTACATCTTTTTGGTCCTTCGAGCCGGATATCAGTAGCAAGATTCATCAGTCTTCTTCGTCGGAGACAAAGCACGAGCAACAAGAATTCAAGTAAGATCTTTCTAATTTAAAATATTGCATCATTACATAAACATCATGGAGTCTCTAATTGAAACACAGCAGCAACTATTGGTCAGCATTGAGCAATTGTACACCAACTTTAAAAAGGATGGTGCTGATAGAAAAACTAAAGATTATATCAGGCGTAGGTCAGAGACTTTACAAAATTATTGGAAAGAGTATCAATCTAATCATTTACAACTATGTAATTTAGGAGTGAAGGGACATCCTTATTTTACTAACAATCAGTACGATCTTGCAAAAGATAGGTATGAGACAATTAAAGCTGTCATAGAAAATTATCAGGGTGATTCGAGACCAACAACACCGGTCTTAAAACCAGCAACACCCATGTCAGTTCCAGGAACATCTTTTCAGGTGCCTACACCTCAGTCACGTGGCACTAATTCCAAAACACAAGAGCTATTACGCAAGCAGAAAAGTAATTTCAAAGCCTTTCAGCGAGCAATTTCTATGATAGACATGGAGACCGTAACTGAAAAATGGCAGTTCGAAGACATCCTCAAATCAATTGAGTCGCGTTGGTCAGTCATTGACACCCTTCACTGGGAAATTGACAGCGAATTAGAAGAGATCAACCAGGAGTATGAAAATGTATACACCAATTACGAGCGGATGTATTATGATCTCAAGAAAAGTGTCAATAGCAAGATGTGGGCAGAAACCTGTAAACAAGTATCCACACCTGTCATGGACATTCCAACTTTCCAGGGCAACTATCATTCTTGGGTGACTTTCAAGGATTTATTCGTCGAAACTGTCCATAATAACAATTTAATGTGTAAATCCCAGAAAATGCAATTTTTGAAGAGCAAGCTTCGGGGTGAAGCTGCGAGATTAATCAAGCATCTGCGCATCACTACCGAAAATTACGACATCAGTTGGGAGATATTAACCGATCGTTTCGACAACGATAAACTTATTTTTAATTCTCACATGGATATTCTTTTTGGGCTTCCTGCATCTCAGCAAAAATCTGCAAAAGCTATTAAGTCTCTCCATGATACAGCAAAGGAATGCCTCAATGCCGTCAAGACTTTAGGAGTTGACACCAGCAGTTGGGACCCTCTCATGGTTTACATACTATGTCAAAAATTAGATGTTACTACTCATAACGATTATATGGACTCGTTAAAGACCGACAGGGCGCTACCATCACTGAACTATTTTCTCAAATTTCTTGAAAGCAAGTTTACCTCGTTGGAATCGTCTAAACGTTACACAGGGGTGAAACCTGTGTATCAATCAGAACCATCGACATCAAATGTTCCCAAAAGGACTAATTTTTACAAATCATTTATTGTCAATAAAAATCAATCAATTAACGCACATAAAATACCCCATACGAACACATGCCCAATTTGCAATTTAGATCACGAAATATTCCATTGCAAAATATTTCTAGAATATACACCAGACATGAAACAAAAAACAGTAAATAAATTGTCGCTATGCAAAAATTGCCTACATAATCATAATGGTAGGGAATGTTTTTCAAACAAAACATGTCGAAAATGTCAGGGCAAACATAATACGCTGTTACATGAAAATTTCGGCGCAATGATTAAGCAATCTTCAAGTAGTGCAGTGACGCATGGCGACGCAAATATGGCGAAACAGCAGAAAAACAGTGCCAATGTTTTGATGGAAAATTCTTGCGAAATTTTACTAGCAACAGCAGAAGTTAAAATTCAAGCAGCAGATGGTACCTATCTGACTATGCGTGCTTTAATTGATCAAGGGTCTCAAACCTCTTTAATTTCTGAAAACGCCGCCCAGAGATTGAAATTACCCAGAAAACATAGTAAAGGGATTATTTTCGGCGTTGGAGCCCAAGAAAATAACTGCAAGGGTATAATTAACATAAAACTATCATCATTATACAACAAAGAGTATACATTGTACACCGACGCTTTTATCATGAATAGTCTAGTAAACAATTTGCCAAACAAATCATTTACAAAACCGTCGTGGTCATATATAGAAAATCTACAATTAGCAGATCCTGATTTTAACATCAGTCGACCGATTGATGTTTTATTAGGTGTAGATGTATACTCGTGCATCCTCCAAGCAGGTATTATAAGGGACACTGAATCAATGACAGTCGCACAGCAGACACGACTCGGATGGATAGTGTTCGGCAGTGTCCAATCTTATCAATGCAACGTCGTCAGAATCAATTTGGAGGATATTCATAAGTTCTGGTCCATAGAAGATGTGCCAGAAGACTCCGAAATATCAACAGAAGATCAGCAATGTATGCAGCTCTATAAATCTACAACAACTCGCCAATCAGATGGAAGATACATCGTTCGTGTACCCTTGCAACCGGACGCACAGGAGAAATTGGGAGTATCAAGACAAAGAGCGGTTGCACAATTTCATCAATTGGAGAGAAAGTTCGATAAACAAGAAAATATTTCCAAAGATTACAAAGCGTTCATAAGCGAATATATAAATTTGGGTCACATGCATGTAGCACGTGGACATAACCCGTGCAATTATTTTTTATCTCACCACTGTGTACAGCGTGCTGAATCGACAACAACGGCATTGCGCGTTGTTTTCAACGCATCGCAGAAAACATCGACGGGTGTCAGCTTGAATGATGTGATGTATCGCGGCCCAAATCTCCAGCGAGATTTGTTCTCATTAATTTTAAAATGGAGGCTCTATCCGTACGCATTTACCGCAGATATAGAGAAAATGTTTCGTCAGATCATGGTACATCCTGACGACCAACATTTTCAGCAAATCGTGTGGCGGGAGTCACCAGAGCAGACTTTGCGTGATTATCAATTAGCAACCGTCACATATGGTACAAAATCAGCACCCTTTCTCGCAATGATGACTCTCAGGAAATTAGCAAGTGACGAACGTCATCGTTTTCCCACAGCCGCCAAGATCCTAGAAGAGCAATTCTACATGGATGATGTTCTTAGCGGCGACTTCAGCATCGACTCTGCGAAAAAACTTCAATCTGACTTAATTTCTTTGCTCAAAGCCGGTGGGTTCAACCTACGCAAGTGGTCTTCTAATAATATACAGCTGTTAGAAAACATATCAACATCACCAGTCGGTCAAGATTCATTCGAATTTAAACATCAAGAATCCACCAAAGCTCTAGGTATTACATGGAATGCCAAGTTGGATACATTTACATTCCAATGTACAATGTCCGCTGAAACATCAACACGACCTACAAAAAGAATGTTACTAGCCGACATTTCCAAACTTTTTGATCCGTTGGGCTGGTTAGCTCCAGTTATTTTAAAACTCAAAATACTCTTCCAGAACGTATGGCTAGCAGAACTTAAATGGGACGATCGAATTTCAGATAGTTTACATAGCGAATGGATAAGGTTAAGAGCAGATATCAAGAATATCGATCAAATTGTCATTCCTAGATGGATAGGAAGTGGAAAAGAAACATGCATTCAACTACACGGGTTTTGCGATGCTTCTATGAAGGCATATGCTTGTGTCGTCTATGCAAGGGTAGAACAGCAAGGTCAAGGAATCGTTACTCTGTTAGCAGCAAAAACAAAAGTAGTTCCGAGCGCCAAATCATCAAAGGAAAAGTCAAATAGCACATCGTTGCCAAGATTGGAATTGTGCGGAGCCCATCTGCTCTCAAAGTTAATGCTCAAAATCGTACAAAGCCTTGATTCACACTAAATAGAAGTATACGGTTGGTGCGATTCTACAGCAGTATTAGGTTGGTTACAAGGAGAGCCTAATCGCTGGAAGCCCTTTGTAGCTAACAGAGTAAAAAATGTTACCGAAACTATGACCCCATCATGTTGGCGCTACATCAAGTCAGGAGATAATCCAGCTGACTGCGCAAGCCGCGGCCTAACTGTTAAGCAGTTACAAGAGCACACTTTGTGGTGGCGTGGTCCCAGCTGGTTATCATCATGCAATGATTTGAATAAATTAGAGCAAACAATATATCATACGGACTTAGAAATTAAACAAAACAAACAAATAAACATAGCAACAATGACTCATACAGGCTCGAGTATTATAATTAAGCTTATTAGCAAGCACAGCAGTTTTACTCGAGTTACGCGAGTATTGGCGTGGATATTACGTGCAATAACAAAAATCAAAATTAAGCCGAGATATCTCACAGTACAAGAGCTAGAAGCAGCAAAAATTAAAATAATAAAAGAAGTTCAATTAACCGAGTTCCTGGAAGACGTTACCGACCTCCAAAAGAACGGGAAACTAAAATCTAAGAGCAAATTGATCCATTTGAATCCCCTTTTGGACGGCAAAGGTTTGTTGCGGGTTGGCGGCAGACTTAGAAATAGCAACCTTAGTGAAGACATGAAGCATCCGATGATAATTCCGCACACTAGTCATCTTACGGAATTATTAATTGACCAAGCACACCGATCAACTTTCCATGGCGGAGCTCGTCTCACATTATCATGGCTCAGAAAGCAATACTGGATAATTGGCGGGAATAGAGCAGTCAAAAGGCGCATTCGTCAATGCGTCGTATGTGCCAGACAAAATCCTACCAAAATGGTCCAGTTGATGGGAGATCTGCCTGAAGCCAGAACAAATCCAACACGACCTTTTTATCATACCGGCGTTGATTACACCGGTTTTGTAGAAGTAAAATCAAGCAAAGGCCGTGGCATAAAATGCACCAAGGGTTACGTAGCGGTGTTTGTTTGCATGGTGACGAAAGCAATTCATCTTGAGTTGGTATCCGATCTATCATCGTCATCATTCATAGCAGCCCTTAGAAGATTAGCCGCGAGAAGAGGCACTCCGCGTCATATTTACAGTGATAACGGGACTAATTTCGTCGGCGCTAACAAGATATTGTCAAGAGAATTTGCATCAATATTGTCTAATGACTTTTTCACCGAGATCAGCGAAATGCAAATAGAGTGGCATTTCAATGCCCCATCATGGCCGAGCGCAGGAGGGCTTTGGGAAGCAGCGGTAAGAAGCCTGAAACACCATCTTAAACGTGTAGTGGGTGATCAAAAGCTCACTTATGAAGAATTTTCGACCATTCTATCACAGTTAGAAGGTTGTTTAAATTCAAGACCTCTCTGTGCTATATCTGAAGATCCAAATGATATTGACTACTTAACACCAGCCCACTTCTTAGCAAGCGGACCTCAGTTAACTATCATCAAGTCAGAAACCGATGAGAGAACTCGTTGGCAACTGACTGAGAAAATCTTCCAAGACACATGGAAAAGATGGCGCATGGAGTACCTGAGTCAGTTGTCGTCAAGAAGCAAGTGGCAACAGCCACAAAACAACATCGACATAAATGATGTTGTCATCATACACGATGCTAACCTACCGCCGGGGAAATGGGCGTTAGGACGGGTAGTTGAACTTCACCCTGGCAAGGATGGTTACGTCAGGGTCGTATCAGTGAAAACCAAGAGCGGCGTGATAAAAAGGCCTATCATTAAGCTGTCAATCTTGCCTACGAAGGGTAAGAATTTCGAGCAGTCAAGGGTCAAAACATCGTCAGCGAAAGTCGAGAACAGTCAGGGTAAAACACCAAGTGTGAAAGGATTCAGCCTTGCTACCCTTATGTACTTATTTTTAATTTTTATAACAGTAATATCAAACGTTCACAGAGCCTACAACATAACAGAATTAAAATCAAACCAATTAATCTATTTTGACAAAATAAAGGATATGCAACTTATACGAGATGACTGGAATTTAATTGTCTATTATGAAATGGATCCTTACTGGAATGGATTCGAAGCATTTAATAAATACATGACCTACTTGAATAAATTATGCTCTATTATAAAGGAAAGCTCACATTGCATCGACGTCATATCATTTTTAAATCACGATCACATGGAACTACAACATTACAATGAAATGTTGTTAAGTCAGCAGTTCAAACCGCGTGCGCGCCGGCGTCGCGGTCTCATCAATGGCATAGGATACGTCGCTAATAGCCTGTTCGGGGTACTTGACGAGCGTTTCGCTGAAAAGTATGAGCATGATATTCAACTTGTCAAAGACAATGTAAATCATATCGCATTACTATGGAAGAATCAAACTTCGGTAATTGAAGCAGAATTTAATTTAATCAGAAGAGTGGAAACAGTTATGGAGACACATCATAAGCAAATTCATCAAAAATTACTAGAAATAGAGAATTTCACCGACGTGTTGAGATTAAAGGCACAAGAAAATTTACTGGCGAGCGATTTTATTATGACAGCATTTGTGGCAAAAGACATTTTAAATAATTTAAAGGGCATTCAAGATAATTTATTGGATATAGTAACTAATATTTTTAATGGTAAAGTAGATTTTCATCTCTTGTCGCCAGAAAAATTGTGGCATGAGTTAAACATTATATCGGGACAAATACCTAAGGACTATGCATTACCAGTGGAAAACGTAGATTTTACACAAATATACAATCTTATGAAGATACGAGCCAGAATCACTAAGAACTACATTTTATTGGAAATCAAAATACCACTTATCAGCCGGGACAGTTATGAAATATTTAAAATTATTCCCATCCCTCGTAAGATTAATGACCAAATAATCAAGATTTCATCTATATCGAAATATACAGCAGTTAGTCTAAAAAGAGACACATTTTTACCGATGACAGAGAAGGACATATCGTCGTGTTTAGAGTCAGGAATCAAACAATTATTATGTCAGATCAACACTCCCGAGTATAGAATGACCGATGACTCATCTATGTGCAAGACAGAAAGGAGACGGAATGAATGTACAATTAGCAAGAGCACGTGTACCGATCAAATGACAAAACTACATACAACGGAATCGTATTTATATTTTTGTTGCAACGAGTGCCGTATGAAACTGATATGCGAAGATCAAGTTACCGGGTTACAGCTGACTAATGTTGGGTTGTTGACTGTAGGTCATGGTTGTCTCATCAAATCGAAAGAATTTACCGTCTTTTCGCATAAACAAGGTCAATCAAAGGTAGTCCTAGAACCTAAAATATTAACGCCGAATATTAATCCGATTAACTATATAATCAATATATCCTTGCCTGATATAAATAACATTGCTCTGAACGACACCGATATTGCTGACCATCATAGAAGGTTGACGACTATTGAGAAACAAATATTTAATATGAAACAGGAAGTACCACTCATAAACGACGTATCAAGTCATGATATTCATCATTACGCTGCTATATATATCATCATTGCGATATTGGTACTAACTGGGGCAGCAGTAGCTTCGAGACAGTTCCAGCGGTGCCAGCAGAAGGACGCTCCGGCGAGGCGGCCGGAGGAGCCAGTCGTGAACTGGTCGGGTCGTCGTGGTGACAGTGATAGTGTAGTGAGTGTTGTGAGTGTTGTGAGTGACAAATCAATAAGTGCAAATGTTGATAAGGCTACATCGCCTATTGTGAGCAAAAGTGTCAGTTTCAAGGAATTCGACTCAAACTAATTGTCGGGTTTCACTTGTTATCATAACCTACTAACCATAGATTTAATCAACATTGTATATCACCTTGTATCATCAAATCATATTAACAACTCATTCCTTATTTTTCCCTCGGGAGCATGTACGGTCCAACCGTACAATAATGCACTCTCAGCGTTTTACGCGATTACAGCTGATACCGGTAATCGCCCCAGTTCGCGTACAGCTGAGCAACCGGCCGCGCGTGCTCCATCAATAAATCAATCATTAATCAATCTATCAATCAAATAATCATCAAGCAATCAAGCATTTATCAGTCGTATTCAAATCATCCTCATTTAGTGTGTTAAGTAAATAGTTGGACAATAAATAGTTAGACGTTACATGTGTGTTATCCTTTATCATCATAAAACTGAACTATAAGGTGTGTGGTGTTGAACCTAGACCGTACAGACACTAATAAACATACAAAAGTACTAGGACAAAAGAAGAAGCAAGGACATTACGTTAACCCTTAGTCATCAATATGCTAACTATGTTCTTACGAATTCTAACTAAGCCAGTATTTTAAAAATTAAACAACAATAAGTTGAAATTCAGAAAATATATTTATCATATTAACCTAGATATGTAATAATATTACGAACTACGTTTCACTTTTCCATCTTTTCCTTGTGTAGTGAGTTGACTAGTATTATTTACACAATAACAATATTTATTGAGATGTGGATGCGTTGCCAGCACACAATCTGGTTCGTGGCCATACCTGAAAACAATCTTAATTAGGCAAACCCATAAGGGTGGATGACCTGGTTAAGGTTGCAGGAAGTGGCTGGATGCAGGTCGGTTCTAACAGGTCTGTAGCGGCTTCTAATAGTGAACCCACTGTTCCTTCTTTTTTGAAAAAAAAAGGAGATTTCTGTAGCGGCATCATCATGTTCTAAATACTTTCTAATAAACTCAACACTTTGTGTCGTGGGTATCAAAAACTACCTTCGTGCTCACAAACACTCAGACTCGAGGCAAATATCTATGGATCACACAAATATTTGTCTTAATGCTTCAATTGGATAGGAGCCTTACGTTTTTCAGGTGGCATCATTTCCGCCACGGAGGCTGTCGAAACTTCTGACTCACTCCTTAGACGTCCCACTGCAGGGCACCGGTCTCCTTCACAATCGAGAGTGCTATTGAGAGTAGTTAGACCTACAAGGCCTTGTAGTCCACCAGGCTGGCCTAATGACGGACTTTACATTCCATAGAAATTCTTAGTAATCGCTATGGTATGCAGGTTTCCTCACGATGTTTCGCATCTGGTCTGTTCACCAACAGGTTACCACGCACTTGCATGTCGAAATTTAGTCAGTAGATACTTTAAAAGTATTAAATACTTACGCACTAATCCTGGATATGTCCTTATCATCAATAGTAAAGTAATTTTCCTTCACGTAATATGTCATGGAGGCTTCGTACATAGCATCTGCTGGTGTAGCTACCAACTGTAACATTTAAAAATATATAACCGTATAAATGATGGTTCCGCCTCGTTGTCGCAGTTGAACTACGGTATTATTGCAAAGCTATGGTCTCGGGTTGCAATCCTGGGTCGGGCAAAGTGACATTGACTATTTCCATTCATTATTATCCTGAATTTGTAGGGTACAAATACGGCGATAGACTCGTCCCCTATTACATTCAAAGGCGGATCCAGGGGGGAGGTCACGGGGGTCTTGACGCCCCCTGGGCTGGCTCTAGATTGACAAAATTTATTTATTATCTTAGCTTAAAAGTTGGATCCACCCTTGATTACATTGTGGGACGGAAGATACATGAATGTCAGTCACATTGCTCTCACTCGACAGCCTCCGTGGCGCAGTTGGTTAGACGCCGCCTGTGAAACGAGAGGCCGCGGGTTCGATCCCCGCACCGAGAGAAATGTTTGTGCGGCCCACAAATATTTCTTCCGGGTCTGGGTGTTTGTGAGACCGAAAAGTCTCTCGTAGTTCCTGGTACCCACGACACAAGACTCGATCTTAGTGTGGGGTCAGGACTATGTATGTGACTGTTGGGTGTTATTTATTATTATTATTATTGCTAGTAATAATTACCTTAACTTGATAATACTCCTCTTCACTCCTGACCTCCTGTTTTCCCTCTCCAAACAGACTCTTCTTCTCCATCTTTTTCAGCATTTCCTGATTCGGCATGTGGATGAACACCCAGTGGATAATCTTCAAAGTGCGTCTGGCGCATTGCGACCTGAATTATGGAAAAAATCCTAAATATAGCTATTATAGTGTCTTGGATAGATATTTAAAACTTTCAGCTGTTAAAGATCTTTTGATACTTAGTTAAAATTACAGAAATAATAAAAATATTACTAAACACTAATGTATATGACCAAATATAGGGTATATCAGGACTGCTACCGAAAACGAAGCTGGTTAGTTTCAGTGACTTCAGACACAATGCAACTAAATTTTGTGTAAATTATGATGGAATTTTTTGTGTGTGTTTGATGTGACTTGGCTGGGGAGAAATCGATTTTTATATTAATCGATTTTCCAAAAATCGTTTTTTTTTTTACAAAAAATAATGTTTTTTTTTTGTAATAGATTTTTTGATAAAATAATAAAACAACCCAACTCAGTAATCAAAAGCCACTAGTCTGTATGAAATATTTATTTATTATACAAATAAAATATTTTTGAAAAGATTGGATTCTTTATAATTCAATCTTGCGTTATGTTAATAAATTACTGTAACCACAGGAAATTAAATCTTGCTTATCTAGCAACGAATCATCTCTATAAATACTACAGTCTTTATTAGTTAATTAAAGTTAACATAAAAACTTACTAAATGTAAATAAACAAAACCAAACAGCAACGCAGAAATCATCTATTTAGTAATTCAAAGTATGGTGATGTATGAGAAACTCGAAAAAGTTTTACGACTAAATATGATTTCCTCAAGAATAGAAACCCAATCCATCTAATGGTTTTCTGGAAGAAATTACCGTAGGCAATAAGACCGGCAATTGTCACCTTTATTTAAACGTGTTGTCTTATTTTTTTGTCTTATTGTGTGCGGTGATCAATAAAAATCTATTGATAATAAAGACAATTAAAAATAAATAAATAACCCCCAACCGTCACACACATAGTCCTTACCACACTAAAATCGAGCCTTGTATCGTGGGTATTAGGAACTACGAGACTTTTTGATATCATAAATACCCAGACCTGAAACAAATATTTGTCTCAGTGCGGGAATCAAACCCGCGGCCCCTCGTTTCACAGGCGCCGTCTAACCAATTCCGCCACGGAGGCTAATAGTTTTATATTAAACATCCAAAGATTCAAACCACCTTCACAATTCAGCTTGTTGACAAATTTTAAAACATCATGCCATAGAAATAATTCAACTTTACAATATTTTAGTTACCTCTTCTCCTCTGTAATGTTATTGATATAATCCAGCAGAAAGTCAGCTGCTCGTTTATACATAGGGTCTGATTCCGTCACATTCCTCCATTTAGCACAGGCGCACCAGTGAGGCAAGATACCTGCTTCCCCGCAAGATCTGCTTTTGGGAATCTATAACACAAGATTGTTCCATTACGATCTTCAATCAAATATAGACTACATTATAAGTAACGGCCTAAAAAACGGCAAGAAAATATATGTATTCTCGCCAAATGTAGGAAGACAATTAAAGAAATACGGGTGGCATGATACATTATTAAGATAGTACTAGCGTGGATAATAATTTGTTTGATGCACATTAAACGCAGGTTATATGGAATTTTATACATGAAGGTATTTATGTTAGCAAACATTCTTTAAATAATACTATTATACTTACAGGTTCAAGCATAGTCATACCCCTAAGCAGATCTGACCCTGGGACTTTGTGCAAGTTGCTGTAGTTCTTCAAATCTACCACATCCAGTAGCGTGGTGTGTAGATCGTATGGCGTCGTCAAAACCTCAGCGTTCGCCTTTAAATTTCTTAGGGCTTCAGGTCGATCCTTTATTAGTTTTGATGGTAACGTTATTGTCACTAGTGGTAGACGCTCTTCTATCCTGCCTTGGTATGACATTCTTATGTTGTCATATCTGGGAATTTCCGGAGTTTTCTGGTAATTAGGAGCGATACAGGAAAAAAAGAGAATACAAAAAGAGTACATAGTTAATTATCATTACTTGCACCAAAAAGCTTTATTTTATAAATATTTTGAAGGTAGGTAAGTAACAATTTATTTTCACAGTAGGGCAGCATGATGTAGTGATGAGTTCAATTCCAGCAGTAAGTAACATATTTTATATAAGATCGTATCTAGATGGTAAAGAAAAAGAATATGTTTCATGTAGCAATGACTGAATATCATATCAACAAACATTTTGAGGATGTTAATAAAGCAAAATGGGGTAAGACTAGTTTTCTCGAATCCGTGCTATAAAATAGGTCTCTTTTGGGTATTTTAATTCAATTGAAAGATACAGGACTTACTTGGCTCCATGATCTCCCATGACAATCAGCAGGGTGTCCTCCAAATATCCCTGATGCTTGAAATCCCTCAGGAACTCGACAACACTATCATCAGCTGATGATATCTGGTTGAAATCATCGTGACTGATGTCCGCTATGAAAGTAAAGCAGAAACGTTTGCCATCCAAGTGAAGGAACTGAAAAATAATGGATTTTATACTGGCACTACAAAAGTCAAAGGTGACAAGTATATGTTGAACTGCTTGATATTTAAAAATATACATCATCAATGATGATGATAACTAGTACACTTATATTAATGAATTTAATAGATTTTCCACTATCTCGTGCTCTGGTAGGTATGCGGGCTGATGTGACGTAATAATCTATTATAATCAAAATGCATTGTCAAGCTAGCTTACTTCAAGTTTTTTTCCAATTATTATCATACCATACGCATGAATACAATTGATTAGTTATTAGTATCTTTGAAGGGCTACACAAAATCTCCACAACTTCCAACGTAAAGTGCTGATATGGACTATGTAGCGTCTGTAATCAGAAAACTCGCCCTAACAGACTTAATTAGGTATACTGTTTTGTCAATTCCAAAAAACAAAACACTACCAACCTGTTTAGTAAGGTTGATCATCACATCATACTGAGGCGTGCTGCCAATACAGAATCTAGCTTTGACTCCATGCCACCACTTCCTGCCATTAGAGCTCTCCTCCATGAAGAACGATCGAAGGTAGTGGTCTGCGGGACAAGAGTCGAACCCCTTGTAATGCCTCTGGAATGTACCTATCCAGGGCATGTCTTCTAAGTATGCTGTGCGGTAGCTGAAACAACATGGTTACATACTGGTGGTAGGTCTCTCATATGTGAGAGGCAGCCTGGGTAGGTACCACCGGAATGTCTATTTCTCCCTACAAACGATAGTGTAAATGTACTGTTGTGTTTCGGTTTCAAGGATATTGTAGCCAGAGTAACTACTGGACATATTGAGACCTAACATCTTATGTCTCAGGATGGCGAGCGCAGTGGAATCCCAAGAATTGCTTTGTAATTCAAAGCGTTGCAGTTGTTTGGATTTGCTATTATTTATGAACTATCGTATCGCTTACCATCACGCGAATGGCTTGCTCATCCTGCCATTAATTGCAATAAGAAAAAACTTCTACTCTTTGTTTTCCTAACATTTATTTTGCAGGAGGAAGGGAGATGGTATGTCTTTAACCCATATTGCAGTGTGATTTGGCTTTTATGATGTCTCACCTACTATAGAACTCGTCCAGGATAAACTATTTCGTAGAATAATTCTCGAATTGTGGAGATTTTGGGATCACCTTTCTAACCTAAACATCGAAACATGCACCTCATCATCATCAGTCAGTAGCAGTCCACTGCTGGACATAGGCCTCTCCCAAGGTACACCACAGAGCCTGGTCTGCTGTTTTATGCATCCAGTAAGCCGCACCTGATTTGAATAAATAGTCAAATTATACATTCAAAATTACATACCCATCAATTTTCAACTGATGAAACAAGAATGTCTTATGATCAACGTGCTCTTTCTTCGGATGTGAGTGCCATTTAGGAAGATCGAGGCCAGTCAACATGGGATACAGAGTACTGAACGTCCCTTCTCCAACTATGTTATAACTGAAATGTGTAATATTTTTATTAACGTTTTAGATTATCCCAAATAGCCTGTATAACTGAAGGTAAATAATAATATATTAGCAGTTACGCCCAATTTTAAGTACTCGGAGCTTACTCTATAAAAACGATACGACCTTCGAATGTTCGGATGTTCAAGGTTTTGATTTGTTGAGATTTGTCTCGGGGCGGGTATTGTATTGGTCTTTCGTTTGAACATCCAGCTTCTAACCAACGCCACAAATGCTATCAAATCAATATCACTAATACATTCATACCTATTCAAAATAACTGCATTGATTTCCTCTTGAAGAACTTTGTATGTCTTCGGCATCTTTCGTATGAACCCATTGTGGGATATGGAGTCAAAACACAAGATCATGATGTTGACGGTCTTCTCGCGTCCTTTATCTGGTGGCACGACGGTTACAGGCCGAAGACCAGCCTTGTAGCCAAACCATCGTGATGAGAGGATACCTAGACTAGAATGGCAAAGAAGAGTTAGATCTGGCCGTAAAAGCTATTGCGATATGCCAGTCGATCTGAAGCAAATTGATACAAAATATGTTATAGGCATATTTATTGCTATTCTTATCGATTGCGATAAAATAAAAAGGTATTTAGAGTGCTGATACAATTGCACTATAATAACATTATTTGTAATGAATAACAGAGAGACAAACAGACAAACCGACAAACGCTGATGGGCCTGAAAGCATGAAAATTTGCATAAATACGTACAACATGTGTTTCAATTGTTTGTAGTTATTTAAAGCGGATGTAATATTGATGAGGCTTGATACTTTAACGTCTGTTTTACCTGGCGATTAGACAGTGCATGTGATTTAAAAAAGATGGTAAAGTAAATTTGCTGAATTCAAATCACAACAAAAGTCCTCTAAGGGTGTAAGGCCAATATAAAAGAATATTCAACAAATATAAATCTTGGAAACGCCTTTTAATGGTACAAAAGTAATTGCTAAGCGAAGCAACCAGGAGTTGCACATTACTGTGTCTTGGAAAATAGAATTCAAAATTAAAATCAAAATATTCTTTAATCAAATAGTCTTTCACAAGATCTTTTGAATCGTTAGTGACTGCTACCACTACTTCAGAACGTGTTTTAGCTGTGAAGAAGGAACTGCGCAAGAAACTCCCTCAGCAATACGAACCGGCTTCTTTTTTCCTTTCTTTTCTTTTATAGCCAAATAAAATTACTATGGTTCATGTCATAAGTCACAATAATTATACTAACTGTTGACAGTTATTAGCTCACAGGAGTTAAAGTAACTGTGATAGTCTCTAATATCTGTACTGTATCAGGTGATAGTCTCTAATATATCAGCCCATATACGTCCCAATGCAGGGCAGGGGCCTCCTCTACAATCGAGAGTTCGATTGAGAGTGGTTAGACTATAACGGTGAAGGAAAGCGAAGAAACTTGCATACTATAACCATTCCTGTGGTATGTAAAGTCCGCCAACCCGCATTAGGCCAGCGTGGTGGACTATATGGCCTCTAATATCTATTTATTATTATTAATTTAAATCCACTTACCCCTTCTTATCCATCCCAGAACAAGACACCTTCACATGGTCGCTTCTATTCAATGTGTATTTTTCTGTCCCAGATATTTTAACTGCATCTCCTATGAAATATTCTTGATCGTTGACATAAATTATGTCTTTGTAGTTGCACACTATGCGATCCATTGTGTTTAATATTTCTTTGACCACGGAACATTGCGATTGCTGTTAAGAAATAAGCGCTTTTAATAAATTTGTAAGATGGATTCAATTTAGCAGTACTTGACATTTGAAATTTAAACAAAACCTACGAAAAAACGAAACTTTATTTTGAACCTATTTAAATACACCCAACAGTTATATGTAACAGAGTCCTGACCCCACACTAAGAACAAGTCTTGTATCGTGGGTATCAGGAAGTACGATAGATTTTTCGGCCTCATAACCACCCAGAGCTGAATAATGAACTATCCCATAATAGCACTGGTGATTTACTAGTGGTAGGTCTCTCATATGTATGAAGTAGCCTGGCTAGGTTCCACCGCAATGTCTATTTCTCTCACCCAACAGCAGTGTAAATGCACTGCTGTGTTCTTATTGAGACTTATTATCTTATGTTTGAAGATGGCGAGCGCAATGGAATGCCAAGCATTGTTTTGTAATCCGACACCATAGGTGTTATTTGGTTTGGTACTGTCCGTGAGCGGTCGTATCGCAATTTTTTTATGCTTTGTGTCTGAATTCACTAAATTACCACCCGGCTTCATTTTCGGTAGCAGTATGATATACGCTTTATAGACTGATATAGTAAACTAGTACGTACATAACACTCCACCCAGTCCAAGCCCTCGCAAACTATCTGAGGCAGGTCCTCATTATAAGACATGGCCACTTCAGAGAACGGGTCTAGATATGGCATTTCACACCCAGCGCCTTTGTCTTCTAGCAGGCTCTGTGTCAACTTCTGCTTGATTAATCTGTTTAAACAAGAGTGTAATTAATTGAGAAGTTTAATTTTTTAAACGTTGTTGGAAAGACGTAGTCTTTAGTTGAGGAAATAACAAAATTGCTGTGACATTTCTTTTGGTGTTTTCTCCGAAAACACTAAGCCTGGTTTAGAAATTTGTTTTGTCATAGATTATTACCATACACGATGGTGACACATCCTGTCACCTTCGTGTAGTTGTACTACGGTAAGGTTATAAAGCCGAGATCTTGGTTTCAAATACCGGATAAGTCAAAGTTATATTGGATTTTTCTATTCATTATCAGCCCGGAGTCAGGAATTTGTGCCCGATATGGCGATAGGGTCCCCCTATCACATTGTGGGACACAACATACATGGCGAAATGTGGGTGTCGTGGCACCTCTGCCTATTTCTCTTGTTAAACACGATGTTGAGAATGCCGTAGTAGACACCTATGCGAGTTTGTTGAGTTTTGATTTCATATTGTATAGGTATTTCTGTCTCAAACATGTAGACATTATTGCAGACAATCAACTTGTATTGTAGTTTACCTATTGCTATAGTCACAGTGCCCTGTATCAGTATAAATATTGAAAACACTACGCTACTTCTTTTTTTCCTACGTTTAAGTTCGCAACAAATATTTGCACTTTGCAGAATCGTTTTCTCAAACATTGTCATGCAGGTCTCTTGCTTCACAGACGGCGTCATAACCCAGACTATCAGAATATATCTAGATATATTGATATCAGGTCAGAACTTCAGAAGCAAATTTTAATTTCAACTACACAATACTCACTCTTCTGTAATATAGACAGTTCTTTGATTACTCTTCATGTCGACATTGTACACGTAATAGAAACTCATCGTAAACGCCATGGCAGATATTACCCATAATATCTGCTTCTGAGTCCTGTACAACCTTTTCAAAAACACGGAAAACTGTAAAGAAATCATTAGCATCAGCAGTGTCTGTTTCTCTCGCCAAAAGCAGTGTAAAACCACTGGTGTGTTCAGGTTTGAACGACATAGTATCTAGCGTAGCTTCTGGACATATTGAGACTTTGACAGACATCGGTTTTGCAATAGTCCAAGAGTGGTCAAAGCTCTCAGCATCACGAGAATGCTATCTATGATCGTCTCGCCATTCATTGCAATAAAAAAAATATCGTGTCGGCGGGCAACACGTATGAGCGCTTGTCGCCGACATGGTTCTTTTCTTATAGGACGCCAGGTTGCCGGTCAGGTAACTGTGTGTAGTGCGGTCTAGGGACATTTGGATCTGGACAACTAGAATAGCAATGTTGTCAATATGTGATTATCGCCACACCGTCTTCGAACCATCTTTGTATGTGAGAAATATTAAAAATCATTATATGAGTAAATTCCTTACCTTCCAAGTACCCGAAAGTATTTTCCTTTTTAATGCCATTTTCCAGGTTAAGTCCCAACGTCGGGTCCCAAGCTGCTGTCATATGACAAGTAAAATTTTATGACAAAAATATCGTCAATGAGGTTTAATATATAGGCAGTCAAACCTCTTTGTAATGTTATTCTTACCGATACATTATTTTCCGGGCATAATTTCTGCCTTTTATTAAATATCGAAAGAATATAAATAATTAAGCTGGAATTCAAATAAAACTAAATTTATAAAAATTGTCTTTTATTTTTATAAAACTTAGTTATGCAGACAATTAGAGCTTTCCACTGATGCGTTTGAATTATCATGTTCTTATTCTTTGTTCAACATTTTTTATGGCCATGCGAATAGATAAATTAATGAAATAAACATGCACATGAACTTTGGACTAGATAATAAATTCCTATAATTATTCTGTTACATTGCGAAGGTCGTCCTTAATGAATATTTTTTAAACTAAGATTAAAGAATCAGATCGTTCCCATCACCTTGACATGGCACAGGTACGTACTGAAGTCTTACAATTTTATCATTAACAACGTATATTGGATCATTATTTCTATCAAAAGTCAAAGCTTTTATACCAGACATCCTCTCTGTTACCTTATCTAGAGCATATTTATACTTATTATACACGTATACACCATTTGTAGCACATACATACGCTTTAGAAATATTATCAATAGCTATAGCACTGACAACATACATCTCATGAGTGTTAATAGCTTTAGTCCCTAATTTAATTCTGAACAAAGAATTTTTGGTTAAATATAGTATATTATTATCATCATCTATTATGAGTTTATCGACATCTACAAATTGCAACTCTTCAACACGATATACAATCCCTGAATCAAATTTCAAAGCTTCCTTCCTATGATTCACAAAATATAAAACATCTTTAAAAAATAAATATCTTATGTCTTGAGTAACTGGTAGTCTCTCTGGTACTCTATTGATCTCGTGTAAAAAGAATAAACCATCTGAACCACCTACGTAAATTCTGTTCTTATTATAATCTATTGCTAATCCTGTGGCATTTCTAATACCGTCTATAACCCCAACTTTTCCAGTTTCAAAATGTATGTAACCTAACGACCGCGTTGGAACTTTAGATAACTGTTCAAAAGTGAAATATAACGTGTCTTCATTCCTGCTATATGCTATTTGGTGCACTTTGTTAATTCCTTCCTTCACTATATCGACGTGATAAAATTTGCCGTTAAAATTCACGTTGCTGCAGATTTTATCAGCTGCTGTTTTCGCAATTATTATTGCTAATATTAGCAGCTTCATGGTTATTCCTGGAAAATAAAGGTAAAGTAGGTTAAAATCTATGTTATCATGAGTGTCTATCACCTCGCACTTTAACGGTAAAGGAAAATATCGTGAGGAAACCTTGCATACATTATCGAATTTGCAAGAATTTCTATGGTATGTAAAGTCCGCCAAACAACACTAGGCTAGCGTCGTGGACTATATTTCCTAACCCCTCTCAATCGTTTGATTGTAAAGGAGATTCGTGCCCTGTAGTGGGACGTATATGGACTGATACAGTACAGGATAAAACCTTTTATTTTATGTTCTAAATAATACAGAAAAATATCATTTAAATAGAGAAATGGATGTTAAAGTCAATCGTTTTCTAATAGCAGTTTATAATTCCGATAATGGCGGATATCCAGGTCACTAAGATTACAAACAAGTTACGGCAAATATTACCTATATTTAACTTCATTAGTAAACATGGGTAGTTTTAATCAATCCATTTGATTCACTTATTATTATTTAAATTGCCTTATTGTATTGTACTTATTATAATCTCTACTATCGATTGTAAAAGAGGCCCGTGCCCTGCAATGGGATGTATATTAGCTGATACAGCGCAGATGCCTTACTGTACAAAATTAATTAAGGAAAAACAAAACACAACTTCTTTTAATATTAACAGTTTTGAATTTCCTATAACAATTTCATCGCTTTCGGCGAGCTCTTTATTTGTTACAATTTTTTTTGACTACCATACAAGGTCACTAAAAATTTCGCAAAGAAACGCAACAATTTACATTGTGGTTCTGTAATTGTCATCGTATTTGTCTGGAAAATCCATAGCCATTTCCATGATCAATTTATTCAGTAACTTAAATATTTTTCCAATGAGTTAAAACCCCTTATTTATTTATTTTCCTCTGTTATCAGACCATTTTCTCTCTTAATATTCTCCTTGACAGTAATCTACTGTCTAGCGTTGTTTACATCGGAACCGCGGCCTTGGCCCAGACCTATCACTACATCTATATCAGCTTACATATGTATATTTCATGACACAGACCTCATCTTCAAGTAACAGTGGAATGGCCTGACAAAGACTGGTCTAGCACAAATTTATTACAGGGTGTATCAAGACTGTTACAACGCAAATAAAAATTTCGCTGTTTTGATGTTTTAAATATCATTTATTTGTTATTTTTTTATTGCAGTGAATGGCGAGACGAGAATCAATCTGAAACACAACAGTGCATTTAAACTGCTGTTTGACGGGAGATATAGACATTGCGGTGGTACCCACCCAGGCAGCCTCTCACATATGATGATGATCCTAATGTTTGGATTAGTAGATCGATAGTTATTGATAAAATTATTTATTTATTTAATATACATATTCAAATTAGTATACAGGCGGGGCTTAATGCCAAAGCCATTTTCTAACAGCCAACCTTCGGGTGGTGCAGAGATAAATTTAGAAGAGAATTAAAATCGAGAGCAAGGAGGTAATGGCTATGGGCCTGTAGTTGGAAGGATTCGAGCGCTCGCCTTTTTTAGGTATCGGATGCACTAATGCTGTCTTCCACGAAGCCGGGACTACGCCTAAGAAGTAGGAGTGCCGAAAAAGACGCGTTAAGATCGGAGCCAACTCAGGAGCACACCTCTTCAAAACAATAGGAGGAATACCATCGGGTCCACTCGATTTATGGATGTCAAGGGAGAACAGCGCTTTACGCACTAGCCGTTGCGAAAACCGAATTTCCGGCATTTTGGTGTTGCACCGCGGGATAGTCGGCGGTTCGCTTCCCCCGTCATCCAGAAAGGAGTTAGACGCAAAAAGAGAGCCTAGGAGATCGGCTTTCTCTCTTGCGCCATGGGCCAACGATGCATCCCCCCTACGAAGAGGTGGAAAGGAAGGGCTACAAAAATTCCCCATGGCAGCTTTGGCGAGTGACCAAAATGCACGCGTTCCCGAAGGAAGACGAACCAATCTCTCGCCAATTCTGCCAATGTGATCCGATTTCGCCATTGCTATCACTCTTTTGAAGGACCTCGAGGCAAAGTTATACTCCTTTTTTAAGACGCTGGTATTTACATCCTGAGCTGCCACTGCATCTGCCCAAGCCTTGTAGCATGCCTGTTTACGGCGATTTGCCATTTTGCAGGAGCGATTAAACCAAGGCTTGGATCTACCACCAATGGGCACAACAGAGGATGGAATAAATAGTTCCATTCCTTGCAGCACCACATCGGCAATAGAGTCAGCAGAGGCGTCAGGATCATCCGGCGTGAAGCAAACTCGCCCCCAAGGGTAGGACGCAAAGAATGATCGCATCCCATCCCAATCTGCTGACTTGTAGTGCCACACACGGCGACAGCCTGCAAACTGTGGGCGAATTGGGCGCATGAGTGGCACCGTCGTCCTTATCAGACAGTGATCAGATGATCCCAGAGGGGCATCGATCCCGATCAGATAATTGTCCGGATGTGAGGTCAACAGAAGGTCCAACAGGGAAGGTGTATGGCCTTCCACATCGGGTATTCGCGTCGGTCCGGCTACCACTTGTTTCAGGCCATATGCCAAGGCGAATTCGTAAACAGATCTGCCCGCATAGTCGGTGGTTGGGGACCCCAGCCATTCAGCATGGTGGGCATTAAAATCCCCAAGTACCACAACTTCTGCGGATGGAATCTGCTCTTGGATGGAATCTGTAGCCGTTTGAATACACTCCATTAGTCGATCCGTTTCTGAATTACCGCTATGAGACCTGTAAAGGCATGCGTAGATGCGAGGATGGTCTTCGCCGTTAATACGCAACCAGAGGATGGACAGGTCCTTTCCTTCAAAATGATGGAGGCGTTGATAGCAGACATCCTCTCCAACAAACACACACACCCCAGCCCGTGGTACAAAAGAGTATTCTAATTTGTACCCCGGGTAGGAGAGGTACGCGGAGTCTGCCGGAGAAGATATCTGCGTCTCGGTCAAAAAGAGCAAGGCCGGCTTAGCCGTCTCGAGGTGGTGGTGGACGGCATCAAGGTTAGAATGTAAACCCCTGATGTTGCAGAAATCCACGGTAAAAGTGGCAGGGGTTGGCGGCGATGGGTTGCTCTTACCCCGAGTTATCCTCCCATCAAGCGCAGTAGTGCCCCCCCCAGAATACGTGGAGCAGCCTAGACGTCCACGACCCGGGATAAATCCGGGGTGTGGACGCCCAGGAGGGGATTCTCCAACGCCGTGGCTGTTGGTACCCCTCTGGGGTAAACAATTTTTATACGGCGCTATCATAAGGAGGGGTAGGGGGTTGGGCTACCGGTAGCCTCACTCACTCGGTGAAACACAGTACTGTGGGTACTGCTTCACACCGGTTTTCTGTGAGGTCGTGGTATCACTCCGGCCGAGCCAGCCCATTTATAGTACCGCCTAAGCAGTTACACGGCTCTCCCACGATTAAACTATGTTTTTCCCACCCAAATCCAACGATAGGAAAAAAAATACGTTGTGCTTTTTTGCAAAATTTTAAGTTGCATTATATCTGAAGTCACTAGAACTACCACCCCTCATCGTCTTCAGTGGCTTCATATACCTAATACTTAAAGTTATTTTTGAATAAGTAAAGCATCTACCACCTGTATTAGGCCAGCGTGGTGGACTTTATGGACTACTCCGGGAAGGGTTGATAGCAATCGTTAAGTCCTAAGCCAAATCTGCATGCAACATGGTCATGTTACGCCTATCACTGTAAGTGGGATATGACAGGTAAGAAAATCTACCTTCGTAACTTTAGTCTTTATGGGCTAAACTTAAACAGCCTTATTCACAGCCAGTATAAACACCTATCTTCGTTTTCGAATGCTTCGTTCTTCTTCTTCTCAAACTGAGTTCAAAAGTCATTCGGAAGGGACAAAGCATTCAATAATAATACGTTTATAAACTATCTATGTATCAGGTCTATAGTGTAGCTAATTAAATTGACTTACCAGGAATATATCGTTGAAAAATAATAATAAATAAAATATCGTCGCTGTTTATTTCATATTGACGCGGATGTGTCGCGCGCCGCGTGCGCTGTCGTACTGCGCTTATCGCTTGCCGTGATTGTGTTCGCGACTGGGTTATTCTTAAATTCATACATTTCCATTGAAGATTATAAACAAACATATCAGTTGTATAATAACGGTAAGACCTAGGTATTTCTGGGTGAAATTATTCCGGTCTTTACACGAATGAAATCAAAAATTTTAGTAAATGTGATGAGAAACATATTCCCTACGGCCTACCTCTGTACCAACCTACCTATTTAGTTCATTGTTTTGTCACCCGCTTTGCATGGAGGGAAGTGGACAATAATTTATTTCCAACTCCTCCTATTAATTTCACTTTCTGATTAATTTCGTTGCGGGTTAAAGACAAGTTAAACATTCCCGGAGACTCACCGAGCTTCAATGCTCGGTGTCATTACATTGCGTGCCACTGTTGATCCTGCGACACAGGAGTTACAGTGGTGGGTGTGAGGGCGGGACAGTCTCCCTACCTCTCTATATTCATAACACGACCACTACTGAACATGGGCCTTACTCAAAGATTTATACTGGGTATATCAAGACTGCTACCGAAAACGAAACCGTGTTGTAGTTTTAGTGAGTACAAACACAATGCAACTAAAATTTTCGCATGATGATTTTTTAAATATCGTAATTTTTGGGTGGTAATCCATAGTTTTTGCTAAAATATTAATTTAAACTCTTTTATACGTTAGAGTCCTTATAAATAAAAGGGTATACACTATTATTTTAGGAAAAAATGAATTTACCATCCAAATACGACCATAGGAAAAAAATAACAAAAAAAAATCGTCGGTTTTTTTTTCAACATTTTCTGTTGCAATGTGTCTGAAGTCACTAAAACTACCACCCGGCTTCGTTTTCGGTAGCAGTCTTGAGATACCCTGTATAGCTGGTTTTAGGATGCTGTCGACCATACAGGCAGACGTTCTACGCTCGAGAATCTTTCAGTCCTGTGGAACATATTAACTTTTTCCATTATAACTTTGTTTGCTTGAATAGTAAGAACCATAGTGTGACATTGAATATTCTTGTCCTCAAAATTTCTCAAGAATAAGGGTATAGAATATAAAAATACTTTTTCATACCCGACTGATATTTTTAAAGAACAAGTTATACAAATAAACTCTTCAGCTTTATTACATACTAGCTTTTGCCCGCGACTTCGTCTGCGTGTTTATGTTATCATAACGGACGTAAAAGCAATACATTATATGAAAATGTCATCCCTTCACCCCCTTAGTGCTATTTTTCTAATAGAGTTCACGCCATTATTTTTCGTTTTAAATAAGTCGTGAAATACGAATTTTGATATCAATAACTTCAGTGTTTCGATTTTGCATACAACACTTCAACCCCTATTTTAACTCATTTAGGGTTAATTATAGGAAAAAAATATGCATCTCTTGTTCCTAGATGAGTAACCTAAGTGTCAAGTTTAATATTTGCAGTTTCAACGATTACAATTTTCCATACAACAGTTTTCAACCCTTTTCACTCCCTTAGGGGTTGAATTTCCAAAAATATATTTCTTAGTGCTACTCTACATAATAATAAGAACACTTGTGCAAAAGTTCATCTTTTTAACTCCAGTAGTTCCGGCTGTGCGTTGATCCGATAGTTCGGTTCTACAAAAATTCAACCCTTATTTATACCCATTTAGGGTTAATTTTAGAAAAATTAAGTACGCAGTTATATTTGTAAAAACAAATATAACTGCGTAAATTAATTGACTAACTAAATTGCAAAGTTTGAGAATTGTAGCTTTAACGGTTTCGATTTTCCATATAACCGGTTTTTACCCTTTTCACCCTCTTAGGGGTTGAATTTCCAAAAATCCCTTCTTAGTGCTACCCTACGTTACAATGGAAACCCTTGTGCAAAATTTCATGTTCCTAACTCCAGTAGTTTCGGCTGTGCGTTGATTAGACAGACATTAAATCACCGTCGTCTCGCAACACTTCAACCATTATTTTAACCCTTTTAGGGATAATCTTAGAAAAACAAAGTATGCAGTTAGTTTTCTTTTAAAATGAAGAACTAAAATGCCAAGTTTGATAATTGTAACTTTAACGGTTTAGATTTTCCATACAACGGTTTTTAACCTTTTTCACCCCCTTAGGGGTTGAATTTCCGAAAATCCCTTCTTAGTGCTACCCTACGTCACAATAGAAACCTCTGTGTAAAATTTCACGTTCCTAGCTCCAGTAGTTTCGGCTGTGCGTTGATACGTCAGTCAGTCAGTCAGTCAGGTTCCTCTTTTATATATATAGATTATATAGAATATTCATCGTACCAATAAAATGCTATACGTATAGTAGTAGGATTGTACATTATTATAATATCGATTGAATCAAGTTCTAAGTGGCCACTTGAAAACTGTCCATAACGTATTAATTATCAAAGCATCAAAGCATACCTACATCAGCGCCTCTACAGGTAAATAATGTAACAATTTTACCATATTTATTTTTAGACATCAGATCTTAATTATTTATTTTATTAAAATAAATAGATTAAAAGTAACGGCCTAAAAACGGCAAGAGAAATAAGAGCACATATAGGCGTGTGATCTTATTTGATTTTAACATGGTCCAAAAACATAATAAATATTAATTCAAAGGAATAAGGTTTATTGTTACCTGAAGTTGATTATAAGTTAAGGCTTTTTGCTACATCTCGTACTTCTAAATTCAAATGTATATAAGTAATCTCGGCCACTTTTGGTGTGTGATTTTGATCCGGACCTGTATCTAGAACGTTATCAAAAGTGCTACCGAAAACGAAGCTGGGTGGTAGTTTCAGGGATTTCAGACACAATGCAACCAAATTTTGACGAATTTGACGAATTTTTTTTCTATCGTCTTATTACGGTGGTAGGTAAATACATAGTTTTTTCTTAAATAATAGTGTACACCCTTTTATTTTTAGACACTATGATACGCAAGGCTTTAAATTATTATTATAGCAAAAACTATGGATTTACCACCTAAACTCGACGATATTTAAAAAATAATAAAAATAAATTGTCGCGTTTCCTTGAGAAAGTTTTAGTTACATTGTGTGTGTAGTCACTAAAACTACCACCCGGCTTCGTTTTCGGTACCGGTCTTGATATACCCGGTATATTTGATTGAAGCATTAGGTATATGTGTAAAATGGTCGTGAATTGAGCTGTTTGTATCTTTCAACGATGATCTGACCGATGGTCACTGTATTGTACTTCTGGTCTGTCATGAAGTGATCAATTCTGTGATCTTACAACAACGTATCACTCCTTCCACTACTACCCTTCTTTAATATAGAATACATAAGAATGACCATAAGTAATGTTTGCAAGTATTATTTCGATTAAATAAAACCTATTTAACTAATTTATAAATTACATAATTCAATGTGGTAAATGGTGCTGGTGGCATGATTAGCTTAATTACTTTAATAACTGATATTCGTGTCTTTTGAATGATGTCGTTGATTACCTAAATTAAGAGTGAAATAAAAACAAAGTATAAGTATAAAATTGTATAATAATCAATGAAAAATAAAACAAAAATTCTTAAAATGTTAGGTTTGTTTGGTCGTTTGTGAACGAATCACGTAAAGGCAACACGTTATATACAAAATTAAAATATTACAGAAAAATATTAAGCTTCATTCCGTATTATCTCAATTTTTATTTTATTTCAACAAAGATCAATAGAGATTACTTTCCAGTGATTGTGACTCACAGACTTCGATATTTTTGATAAGTCAAATCATTTCATGATCTTATACATAAAGATTTTATCGAATAAGTACAAAAAATATCAAATCTCTTAATCGCCGAAACATGGCACAGGAACGAATTTAAGCCTAACAATTTTATCATTAACAACATATATTGGATCATTGTTGTTATTAAAAGTCAAAGCTTTTATACCAGACATCTTATCTGCTACTTTATCAAGAGCATATTTATACTTATTGTAAACGTATATACCATCTTTAGTAGATACATATGGCTTTGAAAACTTATCAACAGCTATAGCACTTACAGCATAATTTTCAAATTGATCAGTAAAGTTAGCTTTAGTCCCTAATTTACCTACAAACAAATAATTAAGAGTTAAAAATAAAACATTATTTTTATCATCTACTACTAATTTATCGACATTCACATGTTTCAACTCTTCAACGGGGTATACAGTACCTGAATCAAATTTGAAAGCTTGGCGCCTTTGAGTCACGAAATATATAACGTCTTTGAAGAACAAATATTTTATATCTTGAGTAACAGGCAGTCTTTCTGGAAGTTTAGTGGCCTCATTTAAAAAATATAAACCATCTGATCCACCCACATAAACTCTATTTTTATTATTATCAATTGCTAATCCTGTGGCATTTCTAATACCTTCAATGACACCTACTTTACCGCTTCCAAAATTAATATAACCTAACGACCTCGTCGGAACTACTGATAACTGTTCAAAAGTAAAATATAACGTATCTTCATTTCTGCTATATGCTATTTGGTGGACTTTGTTCACTCCTTCCTTCACTATGTCCACGTTGTAATATTTTTCATTGAAAAATACTCCGGTGCAGTAGTTATCACCTGCTGTTCTTGCTATCAAAATTGCTAATATTAGCAGCTTCATGGTTATTCCTGGAAAATAAAATTATAATAGGTTAATTTTAAGTTATCAGTTATGCTCCGATTTTTTAAAAAGTTTTGTGGGTATAGCATTATCCATAAATACATGGTAATGGTGGTTAGAATCTCATTGATGAGAGACCGCCTAGGTAGGTACTAGGGATGTTGCGGATGTCGATTTTTTCACATCCGCGGATGCGGATTTTCAAAGGCTCACATCCGCGGATGCGGATGCGGGTGCGGATGTTTAAGATCTTATACCTAGTACAATATGAATGAATATTGAAATTAAACTTTTATTTACGGATTTTATCGCTTACTAATATTTATCGATTTATCTATGTATATTTTTTTTTTATTTTAAACTTCCCGATATTTCGATTACTTTAAAGGATTCATGGTCACAGGGCGGAATTTAATTTTCGTAATTTACAATTATTAAATTAAAGAGTTAATTTAAAACATTAATCTGTTTTTGCATTTCAGTCTACGCAGAAGAAGCTTTTTATTATGTAACAAATAATATACATATTTATGCCGAGGAAAAAATCCCATGTAGTAATTCGTTTTCTAACGGCTGATTGTAATTATCACAATAATAGAAACACGGGTCATTAAGTTATCAATCCTAACTAAATATTGTACATAATAAATGTTTTAACTTCTATACTTAAGATAGTTCTTTGACGGATCTATTTATTTACCGATTTTTAACCGACTTCAAAAAAAGGAGGAGGTTCTCAATTCGACTGTATGTTGCTTTTTTTTTTTTATATTTGTTACCTCGTTTCTCTGTACTGTGTGAACCGATTTCGACCATTCTTTCTTTGATTGAAAGCTGATGCTTGTCATTTGGTCCCATAAAAATATGGTGAAAATCTGAGCAATATCTTCGGACCTGGAGAGGGGAACTCCTTAAAATTAAGTAGGATTCCAATGGTTCTTTTTGCATTAGGTTCATTATAAAAGTTAATTTACAGAGAGAGGAAAAAAGGGGTGGGGGTGAGGGGGGGGTAGGTGATAAAATTAAAATACACGTAAATTCTAATATCTTCGGCAGGATTTAACCGATTTTAGTGATTTCTTTTTCATTGGAAAGAATGTATTGACAGGTTGATCTCAGGAACACAACATGGAGATCTGATGATCATTTTCGGACCTGGAGTGTAGAACTCTTCAAACTTTAGTAGGATTCCAATGGTTCTTTTTGCATTGGGTTCAGTATAAAAGCTAAGCTACAGTGGTGGTGGGAAAAGGGGGTAGGGGCAAAGGGAGGGGGGGGGGGGGAGAAAAAATAATAAACATATGAATACTCCAATATCTTTGGCAGCTTTTAGCCGATTTTAGCGATTTCATTATCATCGGAAAGAACATATTCCTTGTGGGGACCAAATCTTCTTCATTTTGATTCCTATCAACACTAAAAAGATAAAAATAACCAAAATTTTTAATAAAAAAATAAAAACCGACTTCAAAACAAAAAACCGCTAAAAACCAAAAAATAACTAAATAATAAGTACCACTGCAAAGCAAAAAAATCATATTTGTTTCATGGAACTTGCGCTTGTTGATTAATTTGCTTAATGACTTGACTAGCCAACAAATCAAAATATATGCATAACATATTGAAGGCGGGCCGCCCAGTACCAAACATGTAGGACCTGTGCCTTATATTAATTTAAATATCTATATGTTTGGTACTGGGCGGCCCGCCTTCAATATGTTATGCATATATTTTGATTTGTTGGCTAGTCAAGTCATTAAGCAAATTAATCAACAAGCGCAAGTTCCATGAAACAAATATGATTTTTTTGCTTTGCAGTGGTACTTATTATTTAGTTATTTTTTGGTTTTTAGCGGTTTTTTGTTTTGAAGTCGGTTTTTATTTTTTTATTAAAAAATTTTTCTGACTAATTAATTCGTACAGAAAATATTCAAATTTAAAATTAACATATATACTTTTATATACCGGGTATCTCAAGACTGCTACCGAAAACGAAGCCGGGTGGTAGTTTTAGTGGCTACAAACACAATGCAATTAAAAATTTCGCCTAGAAACGCGACATTTTTTTTTATGATTAAATATCGTCATTTTTGGGTGGTAAATCCATAGTTTTTGCTAAAATAATAATTTAAACTCTTTTATACCTTAGAGTATTTATAAATAAAAGGGTAAATACTATTATTTTAGGAAAAAATGTATTTACCACCCAAATATGGCCATAGGAAAAAAATAACAAAAAAAAATTGTCGCTTTTTTTTGCAACTTTTTCTGTTGCATTGTGTCTGAAGTCGCTTAAACTACCACCCGGCTTCGTTTTCGGTAGCAGTCTTGATATACCCTGTATGTATACTTTTATATATTATGTACTTACAGTGAAATCTGGGGCATTAAATATTAATACAAGTGTTAGATAGCGATACGACAACTCTTGAACAGAGGCATATCCAAACAATATCTTGAATTACAAAGCAATGCTGGGCATTCCACTGCGCTCGCCATCTACTTTTAAAACTGACCAGACTTTATCAACCTTTTTTTAATTAATACAATCAACAGTGAAACGAGTTATTCATGGGCGGTACTTAAGCAATAAAAAAATTACCTCTCAGACCTAATATAGTTCCAGATATTTGTTTACCTCTAAAGGGCGATACCCTCTCTTGATTGAGGTCTACGGGGAGTGACCGAGGGCTGGAAGGTCGAGAGTTTGTGGGAGTCTCTGTGAGGATGGCGAAGGATTTCTCCTTCTTCCTTTTCGCTGTTGGCACCAATCTGCAAAAAAAGAGTGTGGCTTTTGAAATTTGAGGTGTATTTATGGAGGAAATTTAGTTACATGGAGTAAGTGCGTGGTGGCCTGCTGGAAAGCTGTCAATATATTCACGGTGGTCGCAAGTTTGAATCCCAGGAAACACCTCTGATTTTTCGGAGTCACGTATGTAGTTAATCACCACGCACTAAAACGTTGAAGGAAATCATCGTGAAGAAACCTGCATACCAAAGAGATTTAAAAGAACTTCTATGGTATGTAAAGCCCGTCGACCCGCATTAGGCCACCGTGGTGGACTATAGGCCTAACCACTCCCAATCTTACTCTCGATTGTAGAGAAGGCCCTGCAGTGGGACGTATATGGACATTGGGCTGATACAGATGATACAGGACTAACATGAGTTTGTCAAATACACGTTTCGAGAAAATAACTAGGCAAGTGTTTTTAGTGACTGATTTTGTGCGAACGGTATAAACAGAAGTGACTGTAAATAATACTTGCAAATAAATTCAAATTACATTGACATTCTCAATTTCAATAGAGAGAGCTTATTAGATTTCAGTTTTTGTCTTTATATATTGTAGTGAATATTTCCTTTCACACGATTTTGCGAAGACACTTATTATCGGGGATCGAATCCGCAGATCTCCGCACCGAAACAAATGTTAATTTGATCCATAAATAAATATTTTCCCTCCACCACATGGTGGGACGAAACATACAAGGCAAAATGTGGGGGCCCTGGCAGCACCTAGCGCTTCTGGAAAAAATGAATGAGATTATTTATATATGTAAATATTTGTTTCAGGTAATCATGGTGAGGACGAAAAGTCTTGTAGTTAAAATAAATAAATGAATACACCCAACAGTCACATACATAGTTCTGACTCCTAATCCCACACTAAGATCGAGTCTTGTGTCGTGGGTATCAGGAACTACGAGAGTCTTTTCGGTCTCACAAATACTCAGACCCGAAACAAATACCTGTGGATCACACAAATATTTGTTTCGGTGCGGGGATCGAACCTGCGGCCTCTAGTTTCACAGCCGGCGTCAAACCAACTGCGTCACGGACGCTGTCGAATACACGACATAAAAAATAAAAACCGACTTCAAAACAAAAAACCGCTAAAAACCAAAAAATAACTAAATAATAAGTACCACTGCAAAGCAAAAAAATCATATTTGTTTCATGGAACTTGCGCTTGTTGATTAATTTGCTTAATGACTTGACTAGCCAACAAATCAAAATATATGCATAACATATCGAAGGCGGGCCGCCAAGTACCAAACATATAGATATTTAAATTAATATAAGGCACAGGTCCTACATGTTTGGTACTGGGCGGCCCGCCTTCAATATGTTATGCATATATTTTGATTTGTTGGCTAGTCAAGCCATTAAGCAAATTAATCAACAAGCGCAAGTTCCATGAAACAAATATGATTTTTTTGCTTTGCAGTGGTACTTATTATTTAGTTATTTTTTGGTTTTTAGCGGTTTTTTGTTTTGAAGTCGGTTTTTATTTTTTTATTAAAAATTTTGGTTATATTTACACCTTTTCGTTTCATGAATCCTTATTAACCCCTCAAACTCTTTCGTCGTTTATAAGGACTCGATATTTTGCCTTTGTTTACTAGGTAATACATCTGTAATCTGTTTAATATCTATAGAACCGCCTGGGAGGTCCTTGACCAAATTAACAACTCATTTTCTATCATGCATCTAATTCGTCAACATGGATCCAACCTTTCAATATGGACAAGCCGTGAAGAATTCCTTTCTCAATCTTTGTCACTACGTCCTCTTTCAAACCACATTTCTCCCTCATCATATTGTTTTTACAAGCTTTATATTAGCTTCACTGGTATGTTTGTAACCGACTCCTTCGGGCGCGATTTTGACCCACTTTAAACGGTCAGATTTCATTCCAACTGTGTAGATTTGTCGAGAACCGTTGACAATACAATAATTTTAAAATTATATGGCATTACCAAATACAGAACATTAAGAAATGTATTTTTTTGAAAAAAATATGATTGGATAATTCACGCGCAGCTGTCTTCCTTTGATAAGATAGCCGTAGATATGTTTTTAGTTAAAACAATTAAATAATAGTTTAAAAAACCAAAAACACACGTTTTAAGACCTAAATAAAAATGTAAAAATAATTGATTATGAGTTTAAGATTAGAAAATGGAGTGAAATACATTCATTTTATTGTTACAAATCAACATTTAATATGTATATTTTACTTTAATTAGCTGGACATTATATTAAAGCCTTATATTTTTAGTGTTCTAAACTATTATTTTGAATTCTATCGATAAATCTGACAACACACACATTCTCCTTAAAACTCTCGTATCTAGAGCAATAATTTCAGAAACATACCCAAGATTCACTTTTATACATTACCTCCATGATGTATCGCTAATTGAATCGGGTCTGATTTGTTTTCATTCGATGCAATGGCGTAAAAACTACAATTTGCACTGCTTCTCATGGATATTGTAACATCTTTTACACATTTTTCATCTGACATAAATAAACTGCTCAAAGAAACAAATAAAATGGACTTACCAGGAAAAATCGATTGTTAGTGCTAATGGCGTCGCTGTTTATTTCATATTGACGTGAATGTGTCTCGCGCCGCGTGCGCTGTCGTACTGCTTATCGCTATGATTATGTTCGCGACTGGGTTATTCTTAAATTAGTAAGAATATTATATTTTTCGTCAACATCCATTGAAATATATCAGCTGTGTATAATTACTATCAATCTAGCTGTCTTTGCCCGGATCTATTTATCTTTACTCTTGGTAAATCAGTTGTAAATGTGAATAGTAATATTCTTAACTTTTCTTTGTTTATATTCTATTACCTTTCTTAATAAGGCAGCGATTTTTTTCTGTTGTAGTAGTTCTGATCATACGAGTCTAAAGATCAGACCATTATTTTCGAACTTAACAACCTTAATGTAAAGATATAAAAATCTGATAAAGTTGTTTGTTTGTTTGAACAGTATCAGGAGCTACTCATTCAAATTAAAAGTGTATTTTGGTGTCGGATAGTCCATTTATCTTCTTATACAGGGAATAACTTTTTCACGCGGGCTAAGTCGCTATAATAATACCAATAGATTTTAATCATGCAACTACGATATCTTATTTTCTCGTGTAGGTACTACCTACTGTTGTATTGTAGAGTTATAGTTATAACGAGATTTTTTCTCGTCATTCTCGCTAAATAAAAGTAAGCGTTCGTAGAATATCCCGTCACGTAGTAAATAATAGTATTGTATGTGTGTTCATTGCACGTTATGATGTAACCGGAAGTCCATTGCAACATACTTATTATTCAAATTGGCCGGTCAGTGAGAGTTTACGACGTCAGCTTGTAATACATAGATATTACTATAGATAAAGTGATATAATATCAGCCTTAGAAAGTACATACATACAAGTTACAACATATACACGTACAGAACGTCATGCCTTTTTCCCAGAAGGAAAAACAACCCAGTATTTTCCGTCTCACGATGTGATGTAATTTATAATAAAGTAAGGTAAGTAAGGAAGTATGAAAGAAAATTTTAATACATGTATACATATTTTAACCTCTGACTTTTCGGAGTCATGTGTGTATTGATAATCAATCACCACGCACTAAAACGGTGAAGGAAAACATCGTGAGGAAACCTGCATACCATAGCGATTTATAAGAATTTCTATGGTATGCAAGTCCGCCAACACGCACTAGGCCAGCGTGGTGGACTATATGGCCTAACCACTCTCAATCGTATTCTTGATTGTAGAGGAGGCCCGTGCCCTGCAATGGGACGTATATGGGCTAATATTGATACATATTTTAATAATGCAATGTTGCATAATAACATAAACTTTGTGTTGAATAGTGAATAGTATAAGTGGTGTCTGTAACCGTTCTATTCAGTAAATAAATAAATAAATAATTCTACTTTCCAAAATAATCATGAACTATAAACATGCATACAAACATAAGCTCACGCCTTTTACCCAGAAGGAATAGGCAGAGGTGCTAGCAACCAGAACATCCACGTTTAACCTTGCGTATTCCGTCCCATGATGTAATAGAGTGGCCTATCGCCATATCTGGCACAACTCTGCCTCCGGGCTGATAATGAATTGAAAAATCTAAATCAACTATTAAAACCGACCCAGGATTCGAACCCGTGCCCTCAGCTTTATCAATTACGCCACCAATGTAGTCAATGTAGTAATGATTATTGATTTGTGAACAAAATAACATGCATACCAAAGTTCTTAAAAATAGTTTTTAACTTAAATATCTAGTAATATCGGGAGTCAATGCCAAAGGGTGATGGTTACAATTGATAATGAACTTGAGTAGGCTAGGGGCACCCCTGGGTGATTATTTTAAATTATGGAGGACAAGGTAACCTATCGCACACTACGGGACTGTCCCGTTATTATGGGTATAATTTCGCTTTGCTATAATAATTATTATTACAATTGATTTAACTTCAAAATTCCTGTTGCAGCCGTATAAACTGTAGTTTGCAATTTTACAAGAGCAAGTAACGCCATCTCGTGAAAGTTGTTAACGTTATTTAGTCAATCAGTTGATTAAAAATCTTGTTTATTGGTCCGTGATTACAACAGGCTTATTTTCGTATGTATTAAATTTTAATTACATGCTTTATTTCTTTCTGTAGTCCACTATCGATGTTACAAGAAACATTCATTAACTAAATAAAACAAATATTCTAATGAAATTAACATTATTCGTAAACGTGAAGAGATAAACGTCAAAAGCAAATCACGGGATTGTCATAGCAAATGTCAGTTGTCAGTTTCTCATGCGATTGATTTGTTGAAATACAAAATTATCGTAGAAATTTTTAATCAGTTGCATTTAAAGTGGGCGGATACACCATTTATACCTTACTTGTTAGTTTAATAAAATTAAATTTTCATAATCGTGAATATCTTAAATGTGAACGTTTCAAATCAAAAGTGTTTTCCGGTCTCGTGTTCTCTAATAAGTAGTCGGGTGAGTTATTTTGATTTAAATAAAATATGCATTATAAAAGATCTGCGGAAAAATATTTCGTAATTTATAATTTCGTAAATATCACTTTGTTTTTGGTTTTAATATGTGCTATGCGCTCAATAATTTCCTTTGCAAATTGGTTTGCTCATAAAAATGGTTTATTATTTCAATTATAGTTGAGTACGTTATTTTATTTATGATATTCACTCTAATATCCATATCACATTTGTTTGACTTACTTACATAATTTAAGTATTTAAAATTTTAATTTTATTATTTGGGTGCAATAATGGAGAAATAGTATATAAATTAAGAACTCTTCAAACGAAATATTTATTATTTGCCACTTTTTACCCAAAAATATTTAAACTTGACTATTTAATAAGCCCCAATTTACACACGGGATTTTGGAAACTATAGTATACAAAAAAGAACAAACTTATCAATATTTAGGTACATTATTAAAGTCTTTAGCGATAGGACATTCAGTGCGGAATATAAGTCTCTCAACAAATTGAATGGATTTTAGTCGGTAAGAGTCAGCATCATTTCATCAATTATGAAATTTGCACAAATAGATATCATCACGTCAAAATTAAGTGTTATGAATATAGATTACTTACATGTTTTTTAACCAACTTCAAAAAAAGGAGGAGGTTCTCAATTCGACTGTATGTTGCTTTTTTATGTTTGTTACCTCGTTTCTCTGTACTGTGTGAACCGATTTCGACCATTCTTTCTTTGATTGAAAGCTGTTGCTTGTCATTTGGTCCCATAAAAATATGGTGAAAATCTGAAGAATATCTTCGGACCTGGAGAGGGGAACTCCTTAAAGTTAAGTAGGATTCCAATGGTTCTTTTTGCATTAGGTTAATTATAAAGTTAAGTTACAGTGAGATACGGAAAAAGGGGTGGGGGTGAGGGGGGTAGGTGATAAAATTAAAATACATGTAAATTCTAATATCTTTGGCAGCTTTTAACCAATTTTAGTGATTTCATTATCATCGGAAAGAACATATTCCTTGGGACCAAATCTTCTTAATTTTAATTCCTATCAACACTAAAAAGATAAAAATACTAAAATTTTTAATACTGGGCGATCCGCCTTCAATATGTTATGCATATATTTTGATTTGTTGGCTAGTCAAGTCATTAAGCAAATTAATCAATAAGCACAAGTTCCATGAAATAAATGTATTTATTTTGCTTTGCAGTGGTACTTATTATTTTGTTATTTCTTGGTTTTTAGTGCTTTTTGTTTTGAAGTCGGTTTTTATTTTTTGATTAAAAATTTTAGTTATATACCTAGTCAGGTCATAAATTCTGTCACATGATCATATAAAATAATTGAAACAAGTTCATTCATTATGTAACCATTTATATACCAAAATGAACTTAACAAAACATAGATTCTTATGACACAAAAGTTTATTCAAAATTACCTCCGTGATTTTGAATACAGGCCTTCAATCTGCGCAGCCAGTTGTCTATCGCAGCACGAACGAAGTCCATGTCAATATCGGTGGCTGCCTTAATCAAGGATGTCTTGATTGGGATGAGGTTTTGAGCACGCCTTTCCCTCCAAGTGTTGCCATATCTTGTAATCTAACGGATTCAAATCTGGACTGGAGGAGGGCCAGTCTTTGTGCCGGATGAAGTCGATTTCACGCGCCGCCAGCCATTCTTGTGTGCTCTTCGCTCTATGAGCTGGCGCCGAATCTTGTTGGAATACCCAGTGCCTGTTATTGAACATGGTATGAGAAACAGGTTCCACAAGGTTCGCCAGGACTGTATTTTGATACACAACTGCATTCGTTTTTACACCTTTCTCACAAAAATGTACCTAAGATAATAATAAGAAACTCCCAACCATACCATGAGCGAGGATGGAAACTGACCTCGTTGGACACGCGGAATACGGTTGCTCGCTTCTTCACTACTGTGTGCGTACCTTATCATTTTGTTTGTTGTAGCTCTCTTCTACAGTAATTTTTTTTTCATCTGAAAAAAGAAGTTCCCGATATTTTTTCCCGTGTACCGCTTCAACAAAGCGCGGCATCTCTTCAGTCTCAGGTCCATTAGACGAGCATTCAAACGATGTCCTGTTTTTCTTCGATATGCCCGAAGCCCTAAGTCTTCATTTAACATCCTTTTCACCGTGGTTCTGTTCAGTGGCGGCGTAAAGGGGGCAGGGGGGGAGGGTTCGCCCCGGGTACCAAGCACCAAGGGGTGCCAGAGACACCCACAAAAAGTACACAAAATCTACCTGCATCCAAAAATAACTACCAACCCTTGTATCTAGCTATTAGTAGTTATACTAATAGTATATTTTGAAGTTTACCGCAACTGTAAATATCGTCTTTTTTCTAAAATAATGATTTCTAAAATTCGGCAGCTGGGCTAGAGGATAAATTTGAGATTATCCGCTTGCACGAGTCTAGGAGCCACTTGCAGGGGCCCACATCACAGTTGATGGCGTGGAGGTCTCTATCATCTCCTGGTGAAGTATGTTAGAGTTGTCTTGTATAGTCGGTGGAATGTTCATGTCCATTTCAAAAGCCTGAGATCAAAACTAGTCAAGGCAGCAGACGCATTCGCTAGCCTAGGGTTTCCCAAACTAAGCGTCACGACGACGCCCTGGGGCATCGCAGTATTGTCCCAGGGGCGATCGAGTCGAGTGAGCCAAACTGGAGCCCCGTTTTGGGAAGCTTTGCTCAAAAAAGCAAGCACATTCTTCCCATTATCAGTTAACCAAAAGTAAAATAAATTTCTTTTTTTTCTAATTGAAATGTCATTTAAAATTATTAAGAGTTTTTATGATAATCTATTATTAGAGGCTGGTCTGAGGGAATCGTAAAAAAATAAAATTTCTTAAGGGTCTGTGAATGCTGTTTATGTGTGAACCGTACAAATGACTTCGGGAGGTCTTGGTCTAACCAACTCAACTTCGAAGATTCCGGCACCCCTTACCAGAGGTACGCGGGAGTTGTGCGATCGATGGCCTTTTACGGTTTCTATTTATATATCATAGGTAGCAGACGATCATGCGGTTTACGTTATGGTAAGTGATCACCGCCGACCATGAACATCTGTATCACCATGGGGCATAGAGATGCAACCTTTAAGGCGAGAATACGCTGGCAATTGGATCTCGGGATTTGTTGTACGTAGAAGGAAATTTCGAGAGAAAGGTACTAAAGTGGTATTTGAAGGTTTGCCGCGTTGTACGTTGGCGGAACTCAGCAGTAGAGAAAATTCCGAACATCGGAAAGAACTCGGTCGCCAATGACCGACCTGCCCGACGTTGAAATCGGTCGAAAGGGAAAAGTTGGTACTGGGGTGCCCCTACCCAAAGATGGGTGCAATGTTCCACGTGGCGCCAAACCTGCGCCTTATAACTTTGCGGACCTGACGTGATTTAATGCCTCGATCTGTTGAGTATATCAAGCTTCTTTGAGGCTAATTCGAACATATACCGTTTCGGTTGAATCTCTGAACAGACTGTGATGTTTTCTCGAGTGGTGGCGTAGCGGATGATCATTATTCAAGGGATATCGTACAATCTCCCGAGAGGCTGCCTGTTTTCTGGCTGGTTTCCTTCCCTGGGACGTAGACGCCAAAGCCCTTTCGTCGTTGGTTTATTACTAGCGACTGGAATCGTCATATCAAGGGGAGCCACCAGCCCTTAGAGCAGGGTTTCTTAAAGTGGGGTCCACGGATCCTTAGGGGTCCGTAACATGTGTGCCAGGGGTCCGCAGGAGCTCAGTAAACTTTTAATATATACATATTTATCAGAAAATTATCAATTAAATCCCTCATTATTAAAAAAAAATATTTTATTTTTATTTTATTTTATTTGTGTGGCTCACAGCTATCAATAGCAAACAAACATATATTAAACAAATTGTATACAAAAGATAGCCAATTACGAGCTACCGCAGATAGGTTACAAAAGTTACAAAATCTAATTGTCTTACTACTCGTATCTTTAAAGTTAGTTATCAGGAATTACAAAATTAAATTACTCATACTAAGCGTAATAAATATTAACTAAAATAATAATAAAAAAAAACATTTAAACAAAAGTAAATAATGATGCTCTCGTAATTTTACGCCAAACAGATATAAATCATTAATAAAAAAATAAAAACACTCAAATTGTAAACTAGCCGGTTAATCGCCATGAGCATCAATAAAACGTTTGGTTAAAACATTTCTCGAAAATGCAATTTTGCTACAGAATAGATCTATGCCTACATCTTGAGATACTTCGTTAAACGCCTTAGCAGATCGCAGCATGAAGCTATTGGCTCTGTAATTTGTTCATGCAAGCGGAATGGACAGAATATTCTTTCGTCGTGAATTTGTGAACGGACAATACAGATTTATTTTGGCCAGAAGTTGTGGACAGCCGACCAACGACTGGGCGATTTTCATTAAGAAAGAGACATCAGCAATGTGTCTACGAACTGACAATGGTAATAAATGGAACCGTGCGCACCGCTCCTCAAACTCAACCTTGGGAATTTTGAACTTGAATCCTAAATACCTCGTAAATCTCTTTTGAATCCTTTCAATTCTACTCGAGTGAATGTTGTAGCAAGGATTCCAAACTTGGCTAGCGTACTCGAGATTACTCCTAACATAGGCACAATACAGAATTTTTAAAGTCTTCATCTGTTTGAATGATTTTGCACAACGAAAAACAAACCCAAGAGCGCGAGTTGCTTTATTTATAATTTGGTCAATGTGATGACCATACGATAACTGATTATCCATGATGACTCCCAAGTCACCCGTGAAAGATGTTCTTGCTATTGGTTCCCTCATAATATAATAATCATGATAGAACGGCCTTTTTTTACGGGTGAAACTCAACACCAGACACTTTGACACGTTCGTGTCTAGCTTATTGACGCGACAATACTCATCTAATCTGATTAGATCCTCTTGTAGAAGTGTGGCGTCCGAAATATTGTCTACTATCCGATATATTTTCATGTCGTCCGCAAACATGAGGTAGTTTGAATTTTGAAAGCATCTGCCGATGTCATTAACAAAAATTATAAATAGGAGAGCCAGTCCAAGCAATGAACCTTGCGGGACACCTGAGGGTATATCAATCCAAGAGGATGATGAATTATTTAAGACCACTGCTTGAGTCCGATCTTTAACATAAGAGGAAAACCATCTAAACAAATTACCTCGAATGCCCAATCGCGACAGCTTCCTTAAGAGCGTATCATGATCGATTCTATCGAACGCTTTGCTGTAGTCTGTGTAGACATTGTCAACTTGGTGTCCATTATCCATGCTGGCGGTAACAAATTCAGTGAAAACAAGAAGATTTGACACTGTGGATCTTCTTTTCAGAAAGCCATGTTGATTTGGAGAAAAGCTTGACTCTAAACAATTGTAAAGTTGATTGTATACAATTCGTTCGAGTATTTTGGCCAACAAACAAAGTTTTGAAACCGGTCTATAGTTGGCAACATCATCTTTAGAACCCTTTTTGTGGATAGGAGTGATGAATGCCGATTTCCAAAGATTAGGCATAACACCTTCACTTAAAGAGCGTTTAAACAAAATTGAAACCGGTACCGTCAGCTCATCCGCACATGATTTTATAAATAAGGCTGGCAGTTTATCGGGTCCAGCCGATTTGTTGAGGTCCAAAGATTTCAGCAGTCTACCAACCTGCTCCTTACTAATTTCAACAGAAGCAATGTCACACAACGAATCATCTGAAAAAGCTTCGTAAGTCGACAGAGACTCAAAAGTTTGAGAAAGTTGAATGGAAATATCTTGAGAACAGTGCACATATTCCTGTACCATTGTTAGCAGTACTACCAGCATAGGACATAGTAGACGGAAAATTATTACATAAACGCTTACTTTTAACATATGCCCAGAAGGGTTATTGATAATATTCTGCTCGATTGTATTTAAATATTCTTTGTAACATTGGCGTTCCATTACATTAGCCCTGTCACGTAGTAAGAAAAACGAATTGAGATCTGAGATGTTACGATAGACTTTATATTTAGATAAGAATTTAAATTTTTCTTTGATTATTTTGATGAGCGGTGCGTTAAACCAGTTCGGATATTTGTGGCCATAAGAAACTCGACAGGGTACATACTTATCTTTTAATTTGTTTATAATTGTATAAAATGTACTCAATGCATCATCTACTCTATCACTTTCCAAAATTGTGATATAATTGAAATATAGCTAAAATTCGACATAAAAATTAAAAAACTTCAAAATTAAAAAAACACTATAAAGTATATTATAATTATAAAATCTCATTGATTAGCATGTAGAAATAATTATCTATGAGACACATAGACCCTGTTCTATTGTAAACTACCAATAAAAGTCCGTGTTCAATAAAAAAGAGTATTCAATACATAGTTTGTTTTTCTTACTGAAATATTTTTGGCGGGGTCCGTGACTTATTTTAAATTTGGTTAAGGGTCCGTGATTGCAAAAAGTTTGAGAAATCCTGCCTTAGAGAGATATATATTGGCCGTCTTGGAGGAGTGGTACCCTAGGATGGACAATCATCCCAGTGCTGGTGAGTGGACCGCGTCCTTTTTTTACCAATGGCCGAACAGGCGCCACGGCATGTTGCGGCCCATCTGACACTGGTTCTATCGGGGCACGGTTGCTTCGTTAGATATATGTGGCGGGTGGCGAGAATGAATGAAACTGCTGTGTGCCATCATTGTGAAGAAACACACTCTTTCGGAGTGCCCACTCTGGGGTGACGAGCGCAGAATAAATACTCCATGTAGCCGCCAGAGTAGACCTCTTGCTCTCGGCCGCGATGCCCTCCATGGTCGAGATTGGGAAGGCTTGGCAAGCAAAACTCTCGTTCTGCGAGATCGTGATCTCGCAGAAGAAGAGCACGAGACGGGATCGCGAGGTGAACGATCCCGCTCACCTGCACAAAAGGGTTGCCGGGCAATAAATGGCTGAACCGCTGCGGCGCCTCTACCCTGTCGTAAGGTATGAGAATTTCGCCACGGTATTTCCTAACCGTCATAAGAGGCGACATCACGCTGGGCTGGGCATACTGTGCAGGGGGCGGTGCGCCTTTGCCTACAGCAACTTGGATATAAACATCTTTAACCGGCGCAGCGTCTTGAAATATTCGCACCCTTCAAAAGAAGAACCAGCAATGATTTTCTATAGGACGCCGAGGCCATGACATGATCGATGCCTACATAGGCATCGATCATGCGCTTCTCGCCTTGTGATGTCTGGGGCCGCCCATAATGCGTGTGACGGTCATCCAAGGAATTTAGTCGGTATGCTAACCGCGGTTTTGTGAGGGACTCGGCTCGGCCAAAACATCCCTAACGTGCCAGGCTGGAAGGCCAGTGACACTAACATACAGTTTCAGCCACCTCCGGGCCACTGAAAGAAGAGCACAATAGCTTTCCTCCGATAAAAGTCAGATTTGATAAGTGCACGATATAATGGTTTCTTAGATTTGCGCGAATGTTACATATGGAAATAAAAAAAAAGCGGACGTCTAATACCTCAGTCCGCCCCGTGACCACGAAAGCTGTAAAGTAATCGAAACGTCGGGAACTCAAAAAATGTAAAAATTAAACCAAATCCGCGATAAAATCCGTAAATAATAGTTTTATTTCAAAGTGCACGATATGTCCGCTGTAGGCTTGTTTAGTATTGGGAGTTATGTTTATGTAGAGGTACAAAACCGCCCCGGGTGCCAACCTACCTTACGCCGCCACTGGTTCTGCTTAACCCCATCTGAAGGGCCAACAGTTTCTGCTTACGTTTGGGATTTCTTTGAATTCGCGCCTTCACAGCTTTTATCACTGCTGGAGTCCTAACAGACCGAGGGCGACCACTTCTTGACCTGTCATCTACACTAGAGTCTTCATTGTATCGTTTGATGGTACGATAAACGAATCTTTTGGTTATATTCAAATTTTTATTTGATCGAAGGTGTGACAATACTTATGACCTGACTGTGTATATTTTAAATGTAAACTATATCTTAAACTGAACATTAACTTTGACAGAAAAATACAATATATTTATGTAAATAATTGATTGCAAATGTTTAATATCCGGTTTTGACAAGCATTGGGTAATAGGTACCTAGTTTGATTAATGTTTTTCCCATAGAGTTTTCCTTATGAAATATGAAGTAAATTTATGTATAGAGTTAAGTAAATATTATTTAAATATAATGAGTATGGTATTTCAAAGCCCGATTATGAATAAATATATGTTTCAGAATAAAGTTGTTTTTAGATTATTGTTTAAATCTGCCTAATAGTGGACACTGTGAGATTTTCTTGCCCGTTCATCCATCACTGGATCTCTTCCAAGCCATTCAGTCTTAAACTCCACAAACACTCCATGATAGATGAATGAAAGCCGGACCAAGATAATTATTTCTTGTGGGTCTCGGAGTTAATACAAATAGTAACTCTTATTTTTTCATAAACAAGATTTTGGTATATGTCTATATGGTCAGGACTATGTTGACGGTTGCAAGGTAAAATGATTCGAGTACAAAACAGCTACATTTCAGGAGAGCACATTAATGAAAAAAAGTGTTCCCATTTTGTTCAAATTGTTAACCAAATTTATTTGAAATTTACAACACTATTTTATTATTTACTTACTAGCGGTTCGGCCCGGCTTCACCCCAGGTACAGATAATTTTTAGTCCAGTACATTTTAGAAGCAGGAACTATTTCACGTAATAAATTAATTAGTAAAGTTATCAAGTTTTAAATACTTAAACTCAATGTTACTGCCATACATTAAACTTCCCTTCTTTTGAGTATAAAAAAGTATTGCATTTATTTCAATTCCTTACTTATCCCACGGGAGCCCTGCATTTTGTCGGGATTAAAGGAGCCTATGTGTTAATCCATACCAAATGTTGTCAAAATCGGTTTAGTGGTTTGTGCGTGACGAGGTAATACACAAACTTTTGCATTTATAATATTAGTAGGATTAAGGCACCTTTGTGCGTATTTAAGGTTGTATATTCTACTCGATATTGAAGTTGTCTCTATATACATTGCACTTTTGTATATGCTAACTGTGCCAACTATCACTATAACATTTTTTACTTTGCATCCGTCCATGTGTAAATGTGAAATGTGAAGACTTAAAAACTTACTATTGAATCCTAGGATAGTATACATATATGTATTTACTTAAATCAATAAGTAAATAAATTCGCCTGTATTTTGAACTTCTGCAATGTAAGGAAATGTTTATAAACGCTATTTAATGACTGGTTATGAGGAAAATGGAGTAGATTATATATGGTATTTCCGAAAATAAATGACTTCAGTGTATGTGTAGTGTGCTTTAGATTTCGATCTGTTAAAAACAGCAAATCGCCACTTTGGTCTAGTGGTATGTAGCAATTTCAATTCCCTTGAGGTGTAACCCACATATCACATTTTCTGTTTGATAAATATTTCTTTCGGGTCTGGGTGTTTGTGAGACCGAAAAGTCTCTCGTAGTTCCTGATACCCACGACACAAGACTCGATCTTAGTGTGAGGTCAGGACTATGTATGTGACTGTTGGGTGTTATTTATTTATAAATTAAAAAAGGCTATATTTTTCCTATATCACATCTTGTGGTGTAGGCTATACCAATCGCACTCCCATCAATGCAACTCCTGTCAACTAGGATCAGTGGCACGCAAAGTTTAACAAAAACCCTGTAGGTATACCAACCCGAGTGCCTTTTCTTTATAGCCATGGATGGCGAGACGAGCATGCCGTTCACCTGATGGTAAGCAATATGACCGCTCACGAACAGTGGCGAAATCAAATAACACCCTGAATTAGAAAGCAATGCTTGGCATGCCAACACGCTCGCCATCCTGAGACATAGGATGTTAGGTCTCAATATGTCCAGAAGGCAGTAGTAGTTAGTCGGCTAAAATTTCCTTCACACCGAAACACAACAGTGCATTTACATTACTGTTCGGCGGGAGATACAGACATTGCGGTGTTACCTACCCAGATGGTATATGAGAGCTACCACAGACTTCAGTGGGATGGTACAAAAAGAGGACGGTATGGGATGACATACAATGGGAAGCTTAAGTAGAGTTGCATTTAAATTAAAATTTAAAATGAGATCTTTACTTATGGTCGGAAAAATACGGAGTCCTCGAAACCGATGAGCGTGTATGAAGAGATTAATGTCAGTTGAAGAAGGGAAAGAGATATGTATGGGCCGTAGTACTTGGCGCTCAATAGTCTCTGCCTACCCCAATGGGGAATATGCATGATTTTTTTTTATTTTTTTATACGATTCTACTAGTCATTACATTACCAAACATAAAAATATCACGTCCAAAATATAAACTATTATGCAAAAAATTAAATATTATAATCGCTATCAATTGTGGGCGAAATAAACGCGGCCATATTGGCGCGCTTGTTCGTGACGTCACGATTACACAAGTTCGATGTCAACAGCAGTGTTTGGTTCAATATATTATTACCAGAAAATAAAGAAAGTGAGTCAATATCGACTTAATTACCATGGAAAAGCACAAAAAAACCATATTACGAATATTGTGTCGTTCCTATATGCCCAAAAAAACATAAACACTGCACCTGACAAAGTATATTTCCTTATGCCGAAAGGTGAAAATCTAAGAATAAAGTGGTGGAAGGCTATGAGAAGAGACAATGTATCGAGTTTGAGCTGTTTATATTGTTGTGAAGACCATTTCGATGTAAGTTAGGATATTAAAATTAAGTAAAATACATATAAACATCATTCTTACGTTTACCTACCAACTTGTTTTGCTTACAAATCTCTACAAAAACATAAACTAGTTTACGAAAAGTCGTAAAGATATTATTAAGAATTCTTATATCCTTATGTATGTATGAGTATAAGTATTACTGATGAATAAAAACACCTATTTTTTTTCCTCTAGAGGAGCAAGCCGTTCGCCTTATGGTAAGCGATAGGACTGCTCATTTTCTATAAGTATAATAGAGAGAATAGTATTGATTTTTAGAAGTGGAAATCTTATATCTTACTCCGGACGTCGAACATACGAACATTCGAAGTTCGTATCGTTTTTATAGAGTAACCCTACCGATTGCTGCTGATGCTATGGATGCATTGTAAGAAAATCATTCTTCCATGAAATTTAAAAATATTTGACTATAATTATTCTTTACAGATGACAGTGATGGTGAAACGATGGTATCGCAGCAGAAGATACCAGTTCGTGATATTGATCCTCATAATCTTCTGTTTCTTCTACTACATAGGTCTGAACGACAATCTTCATCGGGAACCTGATTTGGACATCACCAGGAGGTAACGAATGGGATGATCTAGAAATGTGCTTGTGCAGTTTTATTCAAATTTAGGGCCATTGCGAACAAAGTTTGTGTATCAAAAATGATATAACGATTGTTGTTTCTTTCACTCATACACAGTAACGCTATCTTCCTTCGCGCTCTACTGGTTTCAATTGATAGTGTTTGATACTTGCACGGTAAGGCACGTACCGCTAATTATGTTTCTAACTCTTTTATCTGACACACTATCTTTTCTCTTGCTTTACTGGGTTCCCGTGTTCTTCATTGGTACATGTGCAAATTTTGTTCGCAACGACTGTTCTAGCCACTTCGTATACCTCAGATTTGCAATATCTACGTCACTTTTACTAAGCTGAAATTTCAAGGAGGTGTAGCCTAAAGGCCTGGTCTGTCGAAGGATACGCGCGGCACTGCGGTAAGCGGCAACGTAATGACGTCATGCAACGTAGTTCACATAACAACAAAAAAGGTGGTCCACGTATAGGTTTTACTCTGTGCGTAAAACCGTTGACCAATGGGAGAACCGTTCATTGACAACCAACGTTACTATGACAATTTCGCATTGAAGTTTACTTGAATGTCCATGACAACAAATAACAATAATTTATGTTCGAAAACATATATAATTTATTTAAAAAAATGTTTGTGCGTCATTTTAAATAAACTGGGTATATATGTTTACGAGACAATTTTCGCAATATTGAATATCGTGATAAAAGTGGTTCGTATCATTCTAATGAAATACACGTGTGCTGTATACATCCTTTTTCGGCTAAACAACTTATTGTCAGAACAAATTAAATTTCACTGGATTTATGTAGATATCCTTTCTTACATTATCGTTATCGATCGTACCGTAATTGGGTAAAAGTAAATTCCATAACGATTAAATTATTTTCCTATAAAATTGTCACAAGCAAAACCTGGAACAATACTGATGGACACTTTTTACAATAATAATTTTATTTTAGTATTTAACAGAATTCATAACACAGAGCTCAAAATATATATGCGTAGGTGTAAGTAGCGCAAATTACAATACATATAGAGGGGGTTTTAATGGAATGGGAATGGAAAAAAGGGGAAAACACAGAACTTGATACTAAGTTGAGGAATTACATATTTAAGATTGCACCATGTCGTCACATGATGCACTCCAGGTGCTAGGAGAGTGGTGCTACTTGTGTCGAACGGCGATAGTTTATTATATATTGTAGGTGGATTTTGTAAATAACTACGACGATAATATACAACCATTATACAACGAATGTATGTATATATGCTGATACAAAACTCATCATAAGATTCTTTGTAGCTATTTTTTCGGGCTCATATAAAAAGCGGGTGCACTTAAACGATTGATGTTTTTATTGGGTTTGTTGTTTATATTTCTTTCTATGCACCTATAGGGATAAAGCCACCTAGCGTGGTGGACTATAGTATGGCCTAACCACTCTTAATCGTATTCTCGATTGTAGAGGAGACCAGTGCTCTGCAGTGGGACGTATATGGGCTGATAAAGTGCCCTGCGAATAGGGATAAAAACTGATTGTATATAGATACTGTAGTGTATTGATAAATTCATACTCTTAGCATCTGTCGTCTCGAACTATACACTACGCGAACCAAGGGTGAATGAGATAGATCATAGACGTGGAGGACGGAACGGGGGGTAAAGACGTGGTGTATAGCAAACGAGCCGATAAATATTAATAATTGTATTCTACTACAATGTTACACATATTAACCGTAAATAAATCGTCTCCAATTGTACCGTGATCAGTTGGGAACTAAATCCGTTGCTATATTTTGTTAAAAAGCATGGGGTACTAGGTACTTAGAACAATTAAAATACAATTCCGTTCGCCATTTTATAACAATAAAATAAATGTAATTGACCCCATTTTATAATCTTGTACTTATTAAATATTAATTAATTTTGCTTTTTAATTGTATCTTTTTTACCAAAGCAAGGTTTTAAAGTTTTATTCCTACGTGGTGTAATATTGCGCCATTGTCATTGGGAACGTACGTGAACTGTATTAAACGTACTGTGCGGCAGCACATAGTCGATATACGCGCCACAGCCTAAACAAATTTTTAAACCAAACGAAAATTGATAAAAATATTGTCCTCAAATAAATCCATTGCGAAAATACGCTTACCGCGACGAAATGATGAGAATGACGGCACGTTGTGCGGCGTATCCGCCCCGCGCTTCACCGCACTTGCCCCTCTACACCGACGCATATTGTGACAGTACAAAAGACCAGTCTTACCGTCACCCGGTTGACCCCTCACCGCAGACGCTGGCTGACGCATACTGCGGCGGAACGTCATGTCAATGTCAATGTTTTTCATACAAAACCGAGTTTGACACCGCATTCCGCGCAACGCAACGCTGTGCGTAGCTTCGACAGACCAGGGCTTAAGAACTCAAGGAGTTAAGGGTGATTGTTAACTTGTAATGAGGCCTATTTTAGGCTATATATTTCCATATTTGGGGATAACTATAACATCTGGGTAGGTACCACCGCAATGTCTATTTCTCCCGTGAAACAACACTGCTTAAATGCACTGTTGTGTTTCGGATTGAAGGACATTGTAGCCAGAGCAACTACTGGACATATTGAGACTTAACATCTTATGTCTCAGGATGGCAAGCGCAGTGGAATATTGCTACTGTTCATGAGCGGTCGTATCGCTTACCATCAGGCGAACGGCTTGCTCGTCTCGCCATTCAATGCAATAAAAAAAAATCTACAATTTCAGCTTCAGCTAAAATTACGTAGGTATATCTCTGAGGTATTTCTTTATAGCAATGGTGTTTTAACTTAGCCTATTGCATTTTTATGTCAAATCTTGTGTGGAAGTAATGCTGCATTTGTATACTTTATGAGTACATTTTAAAAAGCTGCATTGACTTTTTCCTATTAAGTGATTTTAAAAATAGAAGATTTTTTATCCCATATACGTCCCACTGCAGGGCACGGGCCTACTCTACAATCGAGAATACGATTGAGAGTGGTTAGGCCATATAGTCTACCACGCTGGCCTAGTGCGGGTTGGCGGACTTACATACCATAGAAATTCTTATGAATCCCTATGGTATGCAGGTTTCCTCACGATGTTTTCCTTCACCGTTTTAGTGTGTGGTGATTGACTATCAATACACACATGACTCCGAAAAGTCATTTTGTGAAGAATTTTTATAGATAAAAAAAAATAGATTTGCTTTTTTATTGCTTTATTATTAATAATACCTATCATATAGACTTTCAATAGCCTTACGTTGGCTTAAAACATTTATGTAATTTCAGCAGCAGTATTTAGTTTATATTAGTACGCCCATTTTCATTGATCACTGTTTCATTAGAAATAGTTTTAATAATGGTTTTCTGCTTGTAATAATGGTTTGGGTGTTTTAATAATATGCATTTAGATTTCCTGAAATTATAATTACTGCTGGCCTATTCTTGACACTTGATTTACATTTTAATAAAAGGATATATTTTTCCCATTTTGTTCCTACCAAAAGCTACAGTAGCGCACGATTTTAAACTACGATGGCGGTGGAAATTTAAGGAACTTAATTAAATCGAGTGTCAATAGTAAACCAGCTAGTTTTGGAATTAAGTTTTTTCTTTTTTTATGGTGTTTTTTTTTTTCTACAGACATAGAACACGGAGTTTGCAATTGTTATAGAAGCTATTTCACAATATTTACGACACCAGAACTACATAATTCATAGTTATTTAAGGTCCGTGATCTACGTCTATGGTTTACTAGAATGTTCGGTATTTTTTTTAATAGAAAAGGTATATGCACCTGTATTTGGATAGCAATATTGAATAGCAATAATTTATTAATGTATCCTTTCTCTGACAGTGCTGATGTTAAGCTTGATGTGGTATGAAATTTAATATTTGTAGTTATGCTAGCTTAGTTAGAAACAAACTATGTGATCTTGTGATAGCTTTTATTTTCGTATTTTGTTTAGTTTTTGCTCGAAATCCGGCTTTTCCTCTCCTTTCTTTCATTTTTGTGGTTTTTTATTCCCGAAATTGAAATTTCACACGTCTTTTACAACATATGGCCGTTAGTTGACACGAGAAAGATGAATGATGAACAATATTTTATCACCTCGCGTAGAGCTGTGATAGCGATAGACTAAAGGGGCTTTGGTGTGTTCCTCGTGAGATCACTGAATTATTATACTTATTTATGCTTATGGCGGTTATGGCCTTTCAGCCGATAAAAATCAGGCATTCCATGTAAACTCCCGGGTAAAAAGTAAACCAACAGGATTTACAAATGTTAAAAAAACATAAAAAAATGATCGTTTGGTAGAGACCTATATTAAATAAATCAAAGATGGTTTTCCCCATGTTAAAAAAGGCTTGAACTTTATTTACAACCACCGCTCCCTTATTATTTCGTTAAAAATATAGTCAGAAAGTCTAACAGAACTGCATTGCGCATTATCAAATGCAATAACTTTGCCGTACCAAATAACTTAAATGGTCAATATTTATTAATGTATTACCATGAAAATTGTCGTGTGTTGACCACGAGTGTCGCAACTGACGAGTTAGCATTGCATGTGGAAACGTCTGACCTGGATTTGTATGCTTAGGCAATTTTCAGTTGTTTATTTACATATGAAGAGGACAATAATGTTTGAAAATGGATACCATGTCTCATTTTCATGTATAATTGTATATTATTTCTCGCTTTGAGGATTTACTGTTGCCCATTAACACATCGCTTGGATCGTACACTACAATCGTTGTGTCTCTTAAAATGGGGAAATAAAAGAAAAAGGACGTAAGATGACATAGGATATTATGCCTTCGGTCATCACATTGAATGAAATATGAGAGCATAAATAGGTCCTTGGTGCAGTGTGCTTTACATATCCGTTGCAACTGATAGCGCGGCTAATAAAATTTTATAACCTATTTCATATTTATGGTTTGTTAACTAGCAAATAGTTTGCTAGTAATTGGTTCTTGTGTTTATAACCCGTGTTTTGCTGTAATGCGTTGATATCGTCGAAGAATATCCGTCCGAAATTACCCATTGTTGTAAGGGTCCCTAAAGGTCTAAGCAAATTATGCCTACAACCAATATAACTTAAGAAAGAACTAACGGTCAGCAGATCGTTTTTGAGTCCAGTCCAAATCAATAACATGTTATTTCGCATTCGTCTGTTTTATTCTGTCCTCTCCTGTCCCGTGCCACCAACTTGGAAGAGTAGCAAATATGAATATTTGAATTCCTGACTATTCCACGGGAATACAATTTTTTTCAGGATATAAAAGTAGTATATTTGTAAATCAAAAGTGTCAGCTATCACTGTACCTAATTTCACTACAATTTGTCGAGGAACAAACTTCCATATATTCATGCTTACAAATTTTTGCGTTTGTAAAATTAGTAATGATTACTACTCTATTTTCGGGTAATAGTGGTCTAACTTGCGATGTCTCTTGATATCTTTTACACGACATATGACATAATCTTAACCTGGGGTCACGTTTAAATTTGACTGTTGGATATATCTGTTTATGTTTGCTTAACATTGAAGGATTATCAGAGGAAAGATTTCCATATATTTATTCCTGAATCTAGAAAAATACTGGTGCATTTAACTTAGATGTGTTTCACTAATGATTGTTTTCAGCGATCTATCACTTTCTGTCGCTTCCCTTCCGCCTGTAGCACGCGTAGAACCTAAGAAAGAAGTAGCAACTGTAGTTAGAACGAATGTTGAACCTATAGTTGAGCCTAAAGATTTTAACAACAGGTTGGTATGCTAGACATATGGTGACTAACAATATGACAATTGCATGCATTAGCTTAACACTATGAAGTGCGGGACAGTTGGCAATGGAACGCGCTTGGCGGTGGTTGCGGGTTCGAATCCCAAGGCACACAATGGACTTTTCGGAGTCATGTGTGTATATTACCGGCAATTTAACGGTGAAGGGAAACATCGTGAGGAATTCTGCATATCATAGAGATTTCAACAATATTTTCTATGGTATGTGAAGTCCGTCAACCCACTATGTACGCGTGGTGGACTATGGCCTAAGTCCTCTCAATCGAACTCTCGATTGTAAGGGAGTGTCGTGTTCAGTAGGCAGTATTTAGAATTGATAGTATAGCAGTTGTAGTTAATCACCATGCACTATAACATAACTTATTATTATAATCACTGTAATTTCTTTATATTTTGTTTGCTTTGCGATTCCTTTGCGTATCTTTTTTTTATATACTTCATATTTGCTTACTTTTGCTTTCAGCTTGCTTTGCATCACTTACCAATTTCCCGCATTCGAATGTTAGTTAAACGAGTACATGCTTAGATTTCACCCTCAGGGATGTCTCAGATCTAAACTTTTTCATAAACATCAGCTATTCTCCGACATATTAGCAGTTTTTCTCTTCATATAAAAATGATGGCTAAATCAGAGCATGTTTAGCAAGCTTTTTCATTTCAGAAATATTTTTATTATTGGTTTTCTGATATGTCTTTAATCCTAAACTACAACATGGAGTAGAAAAAGTTATTTTATGATAGTTTATACAACGTGTAACAGGATTAATTCACAACCTCAGACACCCCAACTTTAAAATATTATTGCAATCATAGTTTAGGCTTTGAAATCGTACTACCATAATTACAAAATCTTTTATTTATGAAATTAGTTATACCAAATGTAGGCACTTAACATGGTCACCTCACGAGTTACAAATAAGAGAGTACTACTACACACGCTCGCGGACACGCACACATGTACCCAAGACCCATTCACACGAGTACCTAACGCCGAACGCTGCGCCGCGCCGCGCCGGCAGAAACAGCTGACTATAAACGAAATACAAATTACGTATGTAACTGATTACTGGGTGTTTTGGTAAACAAATTATTATTAATTTAATCTGTAAGCATAACATTTGTGTTTTAGCTATAAAATCTAAATATTTTACTTACTAAATGTAATGCGTACGAACCCAACATAAGACAATATTTTGCATGAATCGGCTAAAAATATTATTAATTTCACTTCCGCTACACTTAATTCCTACAGGCGGGCAGGATACGGGCGTCATTTATTTTGCATTACTAATAAATAAGATAATAAGATAACGCAATATCTAACAACGAAGACTAGATTGGGAATCACAACACAAAAAAAAAATACAACAAAATTAACTTACGTGTTACATGGCACTCATGCGGCGATTTCTTTTTAAAATATGTTCGAAATGTCCACCACCTTGATACACTTTGATGCACATTTGCGTAATTGTTCACGTAATTTATGTAAAACTTCAGTCACTTTTCACTTTTAGGAAGGCTGCCACTATTCTTCTTTTTAGTAGTCTAGTTATACCAGAGATTTATTACGTCCCCACAAAAAAAGTCAAAAGGCGTCAAGTCAGGTGACCTTGGAGGCCATTGCACAGGTTCGCCGCGACCTATCCAGCGCTCTCCGAACTCAGCATCGAGATACTGTCGGATACTACACTGGTGCCGTGCCTGTAGTTAAATGTCCTGCATGCCAATTATACATTATCACCACACAGTGCCAACGCTCTCACCATTTCAGTGTATTCAATATTCGAATACCGAAAAGACATCGCGCGCGAAAGTTATTGAAATATCTACACACAAGTAGACACGGATAACTGCGGTGCACGACTAGATTTTTTCACATAGTCGGTGCCCATTTAGGGATTGCAATAACGGGATATCCGACACACCGGGATTCCGCATACATTGTAGCAAAATTACAAACCGATTTTATTTAATCACCATTTTAACGTTCCGCGAAATTATTTTTCATAGAAATACCTACTTGTTGTTTCTTTTCATAGTGATTTTGTTACAATTAAATTTGTTTCATTTAAGTGCATGTATTGCACGGGATTTAGATCGCCCGGTCTTGCAAATACCGGGAGTAATTTTTTTCGCGGCGCATCCCTATACCTTTTGATGTACCGCCGCGCCGCGCGCGCCGTCGTTTGTCGGATGGATCAAATTGCATTAAACAATAGCTGCATCCTGTTCTATCTAGTTGTAGTTAAATGTGCGGAAAAGAGATTATGATAGTTATTTATTTTGGTAGCTTTTTATGTTTATTCAGGCCTATCGTTGTGTGCGTTTGATTAATGATAGATTGCTTAAATAAACTTTATGACCATCGAAATAAAGTACATTTTTGTTCATTATTTAGTTTATTAGAGTATTCGTTTAGTGATTCATTTAAAAATGATCTTATGTCCTGGAGTTACGTTTCAATTTCGTTTGTTCGGAGTACTAAATGAAAGAGTGTCTGTAATTTACTTGGTCTTAACTAATTATTTTGAAAAAAAATACCTACCAAAAAAAATGGTGCTATCGGTTCAGTAGCTGATTCTGAACGTACTACTTTCCGCTTTTACATTTAAATCTGTTACATGTTGTATATCTGATATAACTTCTAAGGTACAAAATAGCGTATAAAAAAGTTAGAAAATAGGATTATATTTCTTGCAATTCTAATACTCTGTGTGAAGCATGCGAAAAAATAATAATACGATAAATGACGATAAATAAGTAACGGGAAAGACCAAGGGTTGGTCGAAGTAGATTTTTTTCTATACCGGGTATCTCAAGACTGCTACCGAAAACGAAGCCGGGTGGTAGTTTTAGTGACTACAAACACAATGCAACTAAAATTTTCGCAAAGAAACGCGACAATTATTTTTTATGATTTTTTAAATATCGTCATTTTTGGGTGGTAAATTCATAGTTTTTGCTAAAATAATAATTTAAACACTTTTATACCTTAGAGTATTTATAAATAAAAGGGTATACACTATTATTTTAGGGAAAAAAATGTATTTACCACCCAAATATGGCCATGGGAAAAAAACAACAAAAAAAAATTGACGTTTTTTTTGCAACTTTTTCTGTTGCATTGTCTGAAGTCACTTAATCTACCACCCGGCTTCGTTTTCGGTAGCAGTCTTGATATACCCTGTATTTACTAGAATGGCAGTTTTTTTTAAAGTTATCGGTGATAGGACTTATTTTGTTGCATTGCCGTCATAGTTTGGTCTATCTCCCGTTTACTGGTTTATCGTCTAGTTCTTGGACATCATGTATACGTAGAACAAAAAAAACATGTTCCTTTATTTCTATATCATATACAAATATATTAAACCATAATAAATTATTTTACAGCTCCGAAATTAATTACACCATAATTTACGTAAAAACTGATGAAATTTTCAAGTGTTGCCAAAAAATATATAAGATAAGGTAATTTTGGCAATATTCTTTAGGGATAATGTACGTTAATAACAAGTTATCTTTTAGTAATCTTTTAGATAATGTAATCATGTGAATAATTCTATTTTTTATTTTTTTATGTATTTCTTTATTTAGTTATGATTTGTGTAATTAATGTATTCGTGATATAAAAAACAGTAATTTTAGTGTTACATTTCTGCTCTTTATTTGTTTTAAATAAATATACATTGCATAAACTCGCGCCTTTTACCCAGAAGGGGTAAGCAGAGGTGCCAGGACACCCACATTTCTCCTTGTATGTCCCGTCCCACGATGTGATAGGTGGCGAGCCTATCGCCATATCAGGCACAAATTCCTGATTCAGGTCTTATAATAAATAGAAAGTCCAACATCACTGCCCGACCCGGCATTCGAACCCGAGACCCCGGCTTTGTACGCTTTTTTTTTCGCACTGCTTGACAAAAATTGACCTTATTGTCTTAAAATGGAGTCTGAACTCATCGTCATAATGCTCAAAAATTATGCAGTTTTCTGTCTAACTTGGCATAAACCCAAGATTTTATGTAAAATGGGTCAGAATCAACATTGCAGCCTTATTACGTGAGTAACCCCCAAATACTGGATAGCTACTCAGCCACCGGACTCATTTGATATGACGTTATTTTGAGGTTCTGTTAAATTTCGAAATGAAATACTGGATAGCCATTTAGCTCATAAATCGGTCTACTCAGCAAACATCCAGCTAAATTTCCACAGATTAACGAAAAGTTTGTTTTCAGTTACAATTTTTATTGTATAAATATAAACGTTCCATTTGACGCAATATTCTTCATACATGATTTCCCTAAATTGGAAATTTAACCCTTTATATTTAATATGAGGAATCATTGTAACGTTTTTACTTTTGTTACGATTATGTTTAAAGCTATATTATGGATTGCCATGTTATTATTTTAAAAATCTGTTAATAAAATCATGTGGGTGAAAAAACTTATGTCCCTATATCCGTAGCGAGTTTATTAAAAATATTATGATGTTTGTTTATTTTATTTCTTGTTTACAATTGCACTCGGTTTTAAAGTTAGTTTTTGGAATATCTTTTCAATAAATAGGTATATAAAATACCAAACAACGGCTGCAGAACCACCTAAGTACCAAATGGAGAAGACTATGTAAATAAATACGATATGAGAAAGAAGCTGTGCTGGATATTATAAACAGGTAAGTATACACGTATTCCTATAAGTTTTAACGAATTTATATGATAATTAACTATTTAATATATAATATGAATCGATTATTCACACATTTTAAATCATCATCATCATCTACAGCCTGTAGGATCCCACTGCTGGGTACCTATAGGCTTCTCTCATATTATGCCTCCTATATATTATCTCCTCCTCATATAGTAGTATTATGTAATAAATATGGAAAATAAAGTATGGTACAATGTGTATAACTATAAATAATCCTTTGTTTCAGGAGCTGGAGTGGAGTACATAAATATTCAATGTGTACCTATATAATAAGACCGTCCAAGAAATATGGCTCATAATTATATATATAGTGCCATGTATATCAGCTATAGACTAAATAAGTAAGCTCAACAAATATATATAAAAAATAAAAAGAGATATATAAAATTGTGACATACTTTAACTTAAACACTTTTGCAGGTAACGCTATAGAAATCATGCATACAACAAATCATTTGGACAATACACACCCTTTTGAAATGAGTATGTAATATAAAAATATACAAAAAAGAATGAGACAAATTGTGTCAAGGAAGAAATTTCATCAGAAAACAGTGTTTTAAATCAAAGTTGAAGAATGTTATGAATTTTAATTAATATGTAATACATAAAATAAATTGTTTATTTCACCTATTTTCATTGTTAAAAAATGTCATATTATATTTCTATTGTACATTTTTAATAGTACATTTATTAATTTAGTTTTAAATTAATGTTAAAATAATTATTATTTTGTGTTTATAAAGGAATATAGATATAAATGTAAGACAGATCTAAAGAAATGTAGATAATTAAAAAAATATAATATGTACTAATGCTGTTATTAAAATAAATATACTACAATAAAACATAACTCATTTTTATTTGTATTCATTCCATGGTAATTCAATAAAATGCACTGTACGGTTTAAAATATGTATTTTATTATATTATTCCTTGTTGCAACATTTTCATTGGTTATACTATGTGGAGCTGGTGGAAATGATTCAGAAAGATCAATCTCCAATATATGATCATTCTGGGAACATGCTATATTATGTAACACAGCACATGCCTCTATAATAGTAAGCTAATTTTCAAAAACTTATAGCCCAACTTGCAGACAAGAAGATCTTTGTTGTAAAACCAAAGACCCTCTCCACTGGGTTTCTTGTTTTAGTATGGTCTTGATTGTAAGCTTCTTCAGTCTCCCCTTTCCAGAAATGCACATAAAAGAGAATCATTGAAATTTTTACTATCATGCACCGCGCCTGGCCATCGGCCTATAATGTTTCTTATCCTCAAGTTAGGGTCGCAGACTGCTTGCACATTTATAGAAAAATGGCCTTTTCTGTTTCTAAATGTTTCTGCTTGTGATCCTCCTAAAAACAAGATAATAAAAATTAGAGGTCTAGCAAATATTCTTATTTCAAACTACAAATAATTTTATGTAAATTGAAAAAATATATTCATAAAATTGAATTCTTTATAGGAAACTACTATTGTAGTTGAACATTGTTCCAGTATATACTGAATAGCTACAATCAGTACAAATCATTGTATGATTAATTATATTATATTATATATTTAGCCCTACAACTATTTAGAGAGCTTGGTTATATGGGGTACAGTGGGCTGAGGAAGAGCCAATTACCTGCTAAATGTTTTGATTCCAACAAGCATATATATATAAATTATTGTGTAGAAATCATTTAGAGTGTGCCTTTATACTGTGCATAATATATTATTCTATTCTTTGATTAATAATATAATATTATGTACAGTAAAAAGGGATACTCTAAATGATTACTACACAATATAAAATACGCTAGGCATTTTAGAAGCACATTTAGTTAAAATAGGATAAGAAAACATATATTTGTGTACATGTAAAAGCTTAATAGTTATGTATACATTATTATAAGTAGAAATTACCTGGAGATTTGATCCTTATATGTATGAAATTTATAACTTCAATCACTCCTGCGATCGCATAGAAATCATTCGCAATATGGCATTGTTGTTGTTAGTTGGGAATTTTCATGCCACGATTTTGTAGTTTAACTAACTCTGCTGCAACTTTGTGTTGTACAGTCGGCTGTTCCACGTGAAATACATCTCCAATAATCTTCTGGTAACTGCCTGTCGTAGAATATCATAAAGCAAGTAACAGTTGGTCGCAAGTTTTTATCAATCGACTTCTATTTGTAGTGGGTTCTATTTTGCCTCCAGCAAGGAACACAGATGCAGAACAGTTTCTTTCTTCACGCGGAACCTCACTTTGTTTGAATGTTTTCTTCTTTGTATTTGTCAAAAGCATTGATTTTTTTCTTGATTGACTCGCCTTGATGAAGCTATATCGTCATCAGACAGCGATGAAACCGACGCGAGAGTCATTTTATTAAATTTTATGTAGAATTGATAAAGATAAGAGTGGTCGCAGGTGGCCTTAAGACGACGGCTGCTTAAAACTAGAAATTCTTAAAAATTTGACTGTTTGACAGCTGTCAAACTCTTAAGTTGCTTTCGAGAATACGAATCGGATGAATAATGTCCATCGATATCAATGTTACACTAGATAAGACGTTCTTTGTAACAAACGTGTCCCACCCAAGTGCGGTGCATGCACCGCACACGAATCAGTCTGTCGCGTGACGGCCGCGCAATAGTACGCCTCTTTGTTTATATTTATAAGTAATTTATTTTGACTTTTCCCCGTCAAACCGACAGCGAAATTTTCTGAAGTTACAATATAATTAAAGAATACAACGTAAGTGATATAATATTTCAGAATAATACCGATAATACAGATCTTTTATTTATTAATGGATTAAATATATTTTAGAGCTCGTTAAAATACAAGCTGAGCTCCTTAATCGTATATCTCATTTCCGCGCTTAAAAATTGCCGGTCGAGTGAGAGAGACGTACTATATAAGATATAGATTATTCAAGGGACATTCATATCAGTGGACCAAATAGGTATAAACTATTCGAATACATTACAAATACAAATATGTAGGAAGAATGTAGTTGCAAATTGATTTCAGTATTTTATTTTAATCATATGTTGTTAATTAATAACTCAAAATATGTGTGTTTTCTGTATGATTTGAAACAGTGGATAGTATTTAGACCCTATTTCTTAATATGAATTACTTAATGGACTATTGGAACCCATTGTTATTGAAGACTAATATCATTTAAAATTGTTTTATATTCTTCCGCGTCGGTTACGAAAAAAGGAGATCTCTATAATATTTGTCCAGAATTATTGGAATGGATATAAGTGGCTACCATGAGAACATACCTATATTTGTTCAATTCATTTTCGACACGAAGATTTCAGATATTCCAAATGCGGTAGTCATTTTTGAAAACTTCTGGTGTACCATTCCTTTTGTCTATTAGTCTCAAAAAAAGCTTATCAGCTTGTTAAAAATTCATGAATGTTATTATAATAAATATCAGACTGGTTGTACACTGATTGACTGCTTGACAGACTTGTACACTTGTAAGATTATTTAATTTCATTTACATCATTTTCATGAATTATTCACGTAAATAAAAAAAAACACTACAAATATATTATTGCTATGACGGTATTTATACTTAGGCAGTATCTTAGGCAAAGCTATTATTGACATGAACTGTCTTGTCTGTCTAATAATCTTTGATCATAATTTGTAATATTCAAGTTAACGTACTAGATGTCGCTACTGAGCTTTTGACAAATACGGGACAAATAGTTTCTATGACGCGCCTCGTCTATCGGTAGAATATAAGTCAATGATAATGTCCCATTAAATATTTAATTCTTAAGTGGTTTAATCGAAGTTATATTTAACTGGAATCAATTTAACAGGTCATTAGAGCTAGTTAATCGGAGTTAAAAGTTAATTGGCTTTCCAGTATTTGGGCATAAATGTTATGTCCTTTCATTGCATATATTATTGCGACAACTTTTAGTTTAATGTAATATTTTATTTGTACATTGTTGTGTAAATTGGTCATCAATTTATTTACTTTGTCAATTCAGTTGATGCCTCATTAACTAATATATATATCATAATTCGCACTATACAGGGTATATCAAGACTGCTACCGAAAACGAAGCCGGGTGGTAGTTTAAGCGACTTCAGACACAATGCAACAGAAAAAGTTGCAGAAAAAAAGCGACAATTTTTTTTGTTATTTTTTTCCTTTGACCATATTTGGGTGGTAAATACATTTTTTACTAAAATAATAGTGTATACCCTTTTATTTATAAATAATCTAAGGTATAAAAGAGTTTAAATTATTATTTTAGCCAAAACTATGGATTTACCACCCAAAAATGACGATATTTAAAAAATCATAAAAAATAACTGTCGCGTTTCTTTGCGAAATTTTTAGTTGCATTGTGTTTTTAGTCACTAAAACTACCACCCGGCTTCGTTTTCGGTAGCAGTCTTGAGATACCCGGTATACTTATGTTACATTTTTATAGTTTAAAAAACGTTGTAAAATGTACGTAGATGTTTTTTTACTGTCGCTAACAATCGAATTGCAAAAAAATAAATTCATTTGGTTTGCCTTTCGCAATCTTGTAATTAAGTTTAAGAATAGTATGTTAATTTTCTAAATTATTCATCCTACTAATAAAAACAAAAAAATTGGAAGCAAGTAATTCCCTGTGAATGCTTTTTTTGCGCACACTGTACCCGCTTTAAAATAATCAAACCACTTTTCCTTTTTCGACACTTAAATGTTTTTTTTTCTGTGTTATCATAAGCATGTATTGAATGAATTTGAATTAATATTTTCTTTTCGTTTTGTTTTTTCAGAAATTCAGTGATTGAGTAAGTAGTTTTTTGTATTTTCTATGCATGTCTCACGCTTTTGTTATTGTATTACCTTTTTTTTCCAATTTGATGGTATTTTAATAACAATGTGTACTGACGACACATTGATCATCATTTTATGTAATCATAACAATTGTGTGACCACTAAACGCACGATAAGACCTCGTTTTATTTCTGTATAAAGTAATAGGTTTTATATGCATTAAAAACAAAAACATGATGCGTACAGCCCACTACAATTTATCAACACAAGTGTCTTGCGTTCCGGAATGAATATGTACATATTCAATTCTATAAATATGTGATCAGACCAGCATAATTGTGTACTGGTGATATACTAGATACTCGTAATAAATTCTCACTAGTCCATACTTTAATCCCGCTGCACTTAACATCAGGTGTCAATGCGGTATATTTTCAAATAAAAAATAATCTATTGCATCGTCAAATTGGAAAATGAAAGGGTATATATGCTTATATATAAGGATATACGTATAATTGCATGCAGGTTTCCCTGCATTTTATTATGATTAAAATTCGTTCGCTTAGTAGTTTCTTTACTTATTTCTTTTATATTTTGAGTAAATAAGCCAAAAACACACCTGACGGTGGTACGATTACCAACGCCCATGAATATCTTAAACACATGAATTGTGGGTCCATTTTCGACCTAACTATGTTAGTAATTAGAAGAAAAAGGAAGGAAGACGGGTATATTGGGCCCCCGATATACATTTACTGTTAAAACAATAGCTATCGTTTTACGTAGGTTTTCTGTAATGCGCTGGTACCGCCTTGGTCGAGCCTGCCCAGGAGAGATTGGGGGGTTACTCTTTAAAATCGATAAGAACTTTGAATGTTCGGATGTTCGACGTCCAGAGTAAGATCTAAGATTTCCACTTTTGAAAATCATCATAAGATGGTTACAGCATGCGACAGGATTCAAACATTTTGAGGAGTACCTACATTCGTACAGTTTTACGTACGAAATTCGGATTTTCGAACTTCGTTTCGGATCATAGGGTAAGACCCCCAGTCTACTCCAGTTCGAAGACATTACAGTATGGTACTTTTAAATGTAATTAAAGAATAACACAATCATTACAAACTTAAAATAAAAATAAAATAAAACCTGTGGAAACCTTGTAAAACAAAATGTCCAAATAATTGAATAAATAAAATGCAATAATATTTTCGTGTATAAATTTTGACGCGAAACTCTAGATTTCAATTATTAATATATCTGCTCTGATTTGTATAATGTACTAAATGTACCTTATGTACAATAATATTATAGCAAAATAACATTGTTCTCGGTAATGTTCTTAAAATACATTGCATACAAAGATAAAATTCCACGTACCTACAATGCTGTTTATGAGCTTCAGAAAAATAAAGATAACTTTAAAACAACATGTAGCACACAACTATATAAAAATAATATTACTACATAACTACACATAATTGTGCAAAAGAAATTGAAAGGATTTTTTCGATTTTCCTATAATTTGTCGCTAGGAAAAAAGGTGTCTAATAATATACAACTTCAGACACTATCTATGATTTTGGCTTCTTTAAATTAAAGTTCACTTTGAATTTAAAGACAATAAAAATTATGAATTAAAATTGATACTTAAATAAATAATCATATATTGCTGTTGAGCGATAAGACCGCCATTTGTAATCTTTGCTATTATTATTTCTGTTTAGCTATGTTGTTGTTAAGTTTGTGTACAATAAAGATTTAAATAAATAATAAATAAATAATCAATTAAATCGAATTGAACAAATGTTAATGGTGGGTTAGATTTACGTGAATGTTGAAATAAAACTATTATTTACGGATTTTATCGGGGACTTTATTTAATTTTTACATTTTTTAACGTTTCGATTACTTTACAGCTTTCGTTTCTTTCCGCCCCGTAAATAATAGTTTTATTTCAAGGAATAAATATTAATTTGCGCAAAATTACATGATCAAAATATATAGTATCCTTGTTATTTAAACACACTTCCTATAAATCACATGAGTGTATAATTGTATAAGTAATAAGTATTTATTATACCTACACTTAAACACCAAGGTTTAATCGAGTAAGTGCATCTTACTGATAACTGCATTTGATATTTATGTCATAACTATTTAAAAAATAAGCATAACGACTAATGTAACAGTGAATAATTATTTTTTATGTATAAAAAATTAGAAATAAATAAAGTTAACAGTTCAATATATTATACACAATTTGCTCTTTACAAGATGTTCTGCAAGTATATCTTAATAATTTCCTTGATTGAATTAAATAATACGTTTATAAAAAATCATCATCATCATCATCATCATATCAGCCACTGGAAGTCCAATACTGAACATAGGCCTCCCCCAAGGATTTCCACATTGACCTGTTGGAAGCGGCCTGCATCCAGCGACTTCCTGCCAACTTAGCCAGATCGTCCGTCCACCTTGTAGGCAGGCGTCCCATAAAAAATATCAAATTCAAAATACTTTATTTTATTTTATTGTACATAGCACACAACAGATGAATATGGTTAGAAAGGAAATAGAAGCGTTTGACACGTCGCAAGGTGGTGCATAAAAAGCATCACTGCCGCGGAACGGATGATTTGTCAAATTAGTCGTTGTCGAAATGCCTTGGAGTGTGGCGCTCCGACAACATAGAGTAAAAATGGATATTTGTGATATTTCACCTTGCAGTTCCAATACTAAAGCGTCGAATATCAATAGAGAAAGAATGTTATACCACTATTAATCGCGATTTTATTGATTTTCACCTTTATTTCCAAAAAAATCCGGTTTATAATTACGACATTTTGAAGAATTCGATAATATGAGCGACGACATAACAAAAATATACATTGCTGATTACGCGTACCTACATACAATGTATGCGGATTCCAAGTTCCTACGCAATGCATACGACTCAGCTTTGTTATGTCAACTTCGAAATTTGTCACATGTCACAAAGTGTTGTAGTCATGTACATAGTAACTATATCGATGTAGTTATATATTTCGTATACTCGTAAAACAGTTTTCATAGGCATTAAACTATATAAAATAAAATCGAATCCTATAATAATTTTAAATTGTAGTACTCGTAACGTTTGATAACGTTGACGACCTATCCTTATGTTCTAGTGTCATAACTCCGCCAACTTGAGAACAACATATATTTGTGTCTGAATGTAGGTACTTTATAATATTAATTCATTCGTTTGTAGATTTCCGAGAGTGACTCGATGAAGGCAACACGTAGAGACAACTGAATTCTTACAAAATCCAGTACGATTTGTTCTAAGTATTCATTTTCGTGAGACAGAAGACGATAAAAAAATCTGTATCATAAGCTATATACAAACCAAAAATAATAACGGGCAACGCTTACGGAAAAACTATCATGGGGATGAAATAATGAATTATTGGATGAAAAATCAAAACCACTGAAGCTATTGACGTAAAGAAATCATAATTTTAGTGTAATAATTGCATATACTTTTCGGAGTCATGTGTGTATTGATAGTCAATCACCACACACTAAAACGGTGAAGGAAAACATCGTGAGGAAACCTGCATACCATAGCGATTTATAAAATTTTCTATGGTATGTAAGTCCGCCAACACGCACTAGGCCAGCGTGGTGGACTATATGGCCTAACCACTCTCAATCGTACTCTCGATTGTGGAGGAGGCCCGTGCCCTGCAGTGGGACGTATATGGGCTGATACAGAATTGCATATACCGGGTATCTCAAGACTGCTACCGAAAACGAAGCCGGGTGGTAGTTTTAGTGACTACAAACACAATGCAACTCAAAATTTTGCAAAGAAACGCGACAATTATTTTTTATGATTTTTTAAATATCGTCATTTTTGGGTGGTAAATCCATAGTTTTTGCTAAAATAATAATTTAAACACTTTTATACCTTAGATTATTTATAAATAAAAGGGTATACACTATTATTTTAGGAAAAAATGTATTTACCACCCAAATATGGTCATAGGAAAAAAATAACAAAAAAAAAAATTGTCGCTTTTTTTTGCAACTTTTTCTGTTGCATTGTGTCTGAAGTCGCTTAAACTACCACCTGGCTTCGTTTTCGGTAGCAGTCTTGATATACCCTGTATGTACTTTTCCAATAATAAAAATGTTAATATCTCACACACTGCTGAAAATCTTGAAATTCCTGTACATATAGATTTGTAAAATAGTATACAAATTAAAATCAACTTTCAATATTAGATGTTGTAGTCTCATTTATTTTCCGACTATCAACATAATACTAATTAAATAACTGTATCAGGAAAAAACAATAAGCATATCGATAAATAAGTTACGGTCTTATAACAAAAACATATTTTCATAATTTTATCGGTACTTTAAATCGACTTGCAAGCTTTCTACATATTATAGTAGATTTGTAGAGGTTTTGTGTTTCGAAAACGACGACGCTGGTTTTCATACAATTTGACGGCTATTGCCTTTCTAACCATATTCAACTGTTCTGTGGTACATCGGTTATTAACATAGGTGTTACATTGGTATCAATAATTAAGGATAGAAAATAAGACAAAATTACTTTACAATATCTATCAAACAATTAAAATTTAAAAAGTAATTATAAATAAAACAAAACTGGTACAATTTCAATTATTAGTAATGTTTTAATATATTTTTTGTGGTCCAGAATTTTTTTATGTCAACTATGACCCCATCTATAACATATTTAGATAATATGTTTTATTATACCTAAGAATAAATTAATTGCCGCTTTGTTCAGTGATAAAAAATATATTTGGGTGAAAAGGTCACCAAGATATGTCATTGAAAAATCGTAGTATAACATAAATATGAAATGTTTAGTATATTTATCTGTATAATTAAATCAAATATTTAAAATAATTAAAAAAATATTGTTTCTAATATTAGAATTGCCATCAGCAAACGCAGTAAAATTCCCTCCTCCTTTGAAATTCATACATCCAACAATGTTTCATACATACATAAACTCACGCCTTGTTCCCAGAAGGGGTAGGCAGAGGTGCCAGGGCACCCACATTTCGCCTTGCATGTTCCGTCCCACAATGTGATAGGTGGCGAGCCTATCGCCATATCGGGCACAAATTCCAATGACAATGTTTCACTGATCTCTAATATGTCAAAGGCCGCCTGGGTTACCTGGGGTACCACCGCAATGTCTATATCTCCCGCCGAACAGTAGGGTGAACGCACTGTTATATTCCTGTTTGAATGACATTGTAGCCAGAGTTACTGTACATATTGAGCCTTAAAATCTTATGTCTCAGGATGGCGAGCGCAGTGGAATGCCAAGCATTGCTACTGGCCATGAGCGGTCGTATCGGCCACCATCAGCAGAATTACACGCTCGTCTCGCCATCCACATTAATAAAAAATATACCAATATAAATAACAGAAATTCAAACCCCCAGATACATTGAAAACCGTCTCCAAGAAGCACTGAAAGAGGACAAAGGCAGCGGATGCGATATTCCCCAACTTGACCCATTCGCAAAAGAGGTTACACAGTTCGACAAAGAATTACCTAAGGTTGTCTGCACTGGGCAAGACTGGGTCAAATGCTATGTAAGTTAATGAATTTTTTTTAACCTATTTCATCCCCCTGCTGGACAAAGGTGTCTCCCAGTCTCTACACAATTCGCGCTCCAAGGAAATTTCAGGCCACATAGGCTCGAAAGCATCCAGGGCGTCTCTCCAGCGTCTTTTAAGTCTGCCGCGGCGTGGTCGACCATCAGGTATCCATATGGTGACGATATTTGCCCAGCGATCTGAATGCATTCGAGTCACATGGCCCGCCCAGTAAATGTATGTAGTAATATATTATTTAAAATAAATAACATAGCTATATGTATTAGGACGTCCAGAAATGCTACCCTACCTTGATTTAATATGTATAAACAATGTGCAAAGGACACTGCTGTTTGGCGGGAGAAATATACGAGTATATATGGGGTGGTATCTATCCAGGAGGTTTGGTCATTTTAGTGCAATCACTTTACTGTCCAAAGATAAAGATCTGTTTGTTGGGTGTATTTATTTCATCATCATCATCATCATCATATCAGCCACAGGAAGTCCACTGCTGAACATAGGCCTCCCCCAAGGATCTCCACAATGACCTGTTGGAAGCGGCCTGCATCCAGCGACTTCCTGCAACCTTAGTCAGACCGTCCGTCCACCTTGTAGGCGGGCGTCCGACATTTCGCTTGCATGTACGTGGCCTCCACTCAAGAACCTTTCGGCACCAACGGCCATCGGTTCTACGAGCTATGTGCCCGGCCCACTGCCACTTCAACTTGCCAATCCTATGGGCTATGCCGTTAACCTTGGTTATCCTACGGATCTCCTCATTTCTGATTCGATCTCGTAGGGAAACACCGAGCATAGTCCGCTCCATGGCTCGTTGAGTCGTATTTGGTTATTTATAATGTAAATATTTCATTTCATTGCTTTTATTTGTGAACTAGCAGCCCTATTCAATCGCTTACGCTCATTAGGGATAATATGGGATTATAATGGTGAAAGAATTTTTCAAATCGGTCCAGCTCATCAGCGCTTACGTCAAGGCGTTAACGATTGTAGAAAGAGAATAAGTTGGAAGCACTTGTATTTTGGCTAAGGGGGCTGTAGTTTCAGAGTCATTGCAAACAACCAATCCTTATTTTATTAGTATACATAGATAAAATAGATAAGAATGTTGCCAATGTTTCTATGCCTAAATATTATTCATTTTCACAGCTTTCAGAATGCAAAGTGGTGCCCGAGATCCTAGCTACGACGACCGACATAGTATGCACATACAGAGACATAATATACAAGAGCGACAAGGAATACTATCTAGGGGGCCCCGTAGATGTAAAGGATGATGAAACGTACGTTCTTACGAAGAGTGATCACGTCAAAATCAAATGTATTGGGAAACATTCGAACAGGTATTATTTTGTCTTTTTTAAGAACCCGTTTTCAGTCGTCAAATAAATGATATTCATTAAAAATAAAACACTTTTTTTTATTGCTATGAACGGCGAGACGAGCATGCCGTTCGCTTGATAGAAAGTGAAACGATCGCTCATTAAAGGAAGTGGCAAGGCCAAACAACAAATTACAAAGCAACACTTGGGATTCCACTGCGCTCGCCATCCTGAGACACAAGACAAGTCTCAATATGTCCAGTAGTTGCTCTGGCTTCAATATCCTTCAAACCGAAATATTACAGTGCATTTACACTGCTGTTTGACGGGAGAAATAAACATTGCGGTGGTACTTACCCACGCGGCCTCTCACATGAAAGACCACCAGTAATTTATTGCAATTCAGCTTTTATCCATACAAAACGCCAATTTTGATAAAAGTCAGATATTATTTTTTTCGTGTGTAAAAAGGTTGAAAATAACAAATAAAAGACATTAAATTAGCACAAGTGTGACTGCAAAATTATATAAAAATAAAATACATATTAGTTTTCTATTCTACTGCCTCGGTCAGACTGCCTCGGTGGCGTGTGCCTAGGATACGGTTACAAAGCTGAATTGAATGGTTTGAATCCCGAATTGGGCAAAGTGATATTGGATTTTTCTATTCATTATATGCCCAGAGTCAGGAATTTGTGCCCGATATGGTAATAGCCAATAGGCCCGCCATCTATCACATCGTGGGACGGAACACACAAGGTGTCCTGGCACCTCTGCCTACCCCTTCTGAGAAAAAGGCGTGAGTTTATGTATGTTTTCTCTTCCAGCGTATTAAATTCAAAATGGACGGGTCACGCTTTAGGATTCCGTACGACAGTGGTCAGAAAACCATCGCCTCCCGGCAGAGAGAACACTCTAAACGTGCTCATATTCGGGTTCGATTCCACGTCAAAGAACGGGTTTATACGAAGAATGCCGAAGAGTTACGAGTTTTTGACTAAGGAGTTGGACGGCGTCGTTTTGCATGGGTAAGTATTATTTTTTGTATTTAATTATACGAAAAATTCAGGGTATATCAAGATTGCTATAACGAAGCCGGGTGGTAGTTTTACGGCCGATGCTAATAATCAATCGATTAGATTGAAAAATTAGATTGAAGTCAATCTGGATTGTTTTCTACGTCTCGATTGGTCTCTTATCATGTTGGCATAGTTTTTGCACTACTGAGATTGATTATTGGCAATATAGTATCAGAAAAAAGATTGAGTTGTCAATCTAAAACGGCAAATTTTGGATTGGGATTGTTTATTGGCAGCGGCTGTTAGTGAAATTTTGCAAAAACTCCTACTGTTGCTGTCGCTGATGCAGTTACAAATCAATATTTATTTTAATTCTGACTAACTGACTGAACTAAATTGTAATTTGTTTAGTATTTATTTATTTATTAAATGATTACGGTTGACCAACCAATTACACTAATTAATAACAATGTAAAAAATAAGAAAGAATAATAATAAGAATAAGATAAAGAAGAAAAGAATAATAAGATTTACTAATGTACGTCTTAACGAGAAAACTGAGTTAAGTTACAATGTATCTGCCTACTCTTTTTGCATACAAGTGTAATTTTAACCGACTTCAAAACAGAAGGTTTTCAATTCGACTGTATGTTTTTTTGTATTCTATTCCAGATACAACATATTAGGTGATGGGACACCGGCAGCTTTGTTCCCCATATTGACTGGAAAGAATGAATTGGAGCTGCCAGATGTAAGAAAAAAGATGAAAACAACGGAACTATGGACTCCATGCCGTTTATATTCTACAAGCTTAGGGATGATGGGTAAGGGATTGTGTATATTTAATTTTCCATGGTAGTTGTACTAAGGTACGGTTACAAAGCTGAAGTCTCGGGTTCGAATCCCGGGTTGGGCAAAGTGATATTGAATTTTTCTATTCATTATCAGCCCAGAGTCAGGAATTTGTGCCCGATATGGCGATAGGGTCGCCACCTATCACATTGTGGGAAGGAATATACAAGGCGAAATGTGGGTGTCCTGGCACCTCTGCCACCCTTCTGGGATATAGGCGTGAGTTTATGTATGTAATTTTCCATGAAGGGATGGTAAAATCAGTTTATTTGTATGAGCAGTGTGAGTAGTCTGGTGGCCTATTGATAAACGGACCACACCCGGCAACATGTTCACGGTGGTCGCAGGTTCGAATCCCACAGCACATCTCAGACTTTTCGGAGTCATGCGTGTATTGAGTCAATCACCATGCACTATAACGGTGAAGGAAACATTGTAAGGAAACCTGCATACAATAGCGATTTACAATTTCTATGGTATAATGGTTAGATTTACGCGAATGTTACATCTTGAAATAAAACTATTATTTACGGATTTTATGACGATGAAATTTTCAAAGGCGAAGGTTAGTTTGTGCAATTCAGCCTAAGAAACCATGATTTTTGATGCAGTTACAGAACAGCCTACTTCGAAGACATGCCCTGGATAGGAACGTTTCAGTACCGTTTCAACGGATTCAAGCATCAGCCTGCAGACCATTATCTACGCTCGTTCTATCTAGAAGAGTCTAACAGTGGCAAGAAATGGTGGAAGGGCGGGAATAACAACAAATACTGTATTGGAGACACGCCTCAGTATAAACTAATGATGAATATAACTGATCAAGTGAGTTTTCTCATATTACCAGACTGCCAAGAAGGATAATGTTTTAATAACGGACAATACATAATCTAACACAGCAAGAATATAAGTCAACAAAATATTTTTAAATTGGTTTTAGAAATAGTATCCCTAATTTTTCCGTATAATCCCTCATCGAACAAACGACTTCAACCCCCATCCTAGAAATTTCAAAATATGTCCAACAACCAATAAACGACCCTAATCACCAAAACATAAAGTTCAATTTGATTTCTTAGTTTCTCTCCCATTGCAAGCGTTTCTGCTTTACGTTCATAGCTGACATTACTCATGACGATTTCAACATAATTATTAAAATATGTCTTTTAACCAATAAACGACTTTTACCACCACTGCATAAAGTTCAATTTTCATCCTCAGTTCGTCTCCCTTGATTGCACGCGTTGTTACTTTACCTTCATAGCAGACATTACTCACGACGATTTTGAACATATCAAAATATGTGCTACAACCAATAAGCAACCCTAATTACGATCTCATAAAGTCCAATGTTCTTCTTCATTCCTCTCCCTGAACACCAATCGTTTCTGCTTTACGTTTATAGCTGACATCCTATACGAAGACTCCAACACACTTCTACAACCAATAAACGATCCTAATTACCACCAAATTCAATTTTCTTCCTCAGTTTCTCTCCCTGGATGGCAAGCGTTTTTGCTTTACCTTCATAGCAGACATCACTCACGATGACTTCAACATGATATCTACCGCTGATGAGGATACTGAGAAGTTCCTCAGAAGATTGGCTGAGGAGGGAAGGCTTCAAGATACATTGTTATTCGTTATGGGAGATCATGGACCTAGGTGAGAGAATTTTGGACTGTATGGTAAAATGCATGTAATACACAAGCTGAATGAATCGTAGTTCGTGATACATTTGTGTCATTTACTATGAAGGGCCTGGTCACTCTATAAACATCACGTATGGTGATATTATAAATAAATAACACCCAACAGTCACATACATAGCCCTGACCCCAAACTAAGATCAAGTCTTGTGTCGTGGGTATCAGGAACTACAAGAGACTTTTCGGTCTCACAAATACCCAGACCCGAAATAAATATTTTTATAAATCAAATGTTACCAAATCTATAAGTTCACAAGGATTTTCTGTCGGACAGTTGTAATGCATTTAAGCCCAGCCATACGTACTCTAGTTTAAACATCTGTAGTTATCACTTTTTAAGTTGCTGTGATAAAGCTTGTAATATTGGGCTGAACTTATAGTACGCGACAGTTCGAGATAGCAATTCGGGGTGTGAGGTGACGCGTAGGGAGGGCCGCATCTACCTATGTTTTTGATCCCGCTCACATTGTTTATGTATTATTTTGTTGTCTATTGATTTAACGGCGGTAGCTTTTAAAGCTAAAGGAAAAAAAAACAATAATTGATTCTCATTGTTTCGGTTCTATTACGTTCCATGCGCAGACATCGATCAGTTACAAATCGTAGATTTTTTTTTCGTATAATATCCTTGACTTCATTATATTATTTACTCTTATATCATTGCATTGCAAATAAAAATATCGATATAAATTACTACGTACGTAAAAGATACATCACTAGAAAATTGCCATGTCGTCCTGTCCCGAACAGCAGTAGTGATAATGAAAAATTTTGAGCAAGATTTTTCAAAATTTAAATGGAAAAATAACTTAAAACAGTAGTAATTTTATCATCACCAATTAACCTTCTATCGTGCAGGTACGCAAAAGTCCGCGACACCCTCCAAGGTAAGCTAGAAGAGCGTCTCCCGTTTATGACGATAGTCATTCCCGAGTCACTCCAGAGGTCCAGACCTCATGCCATGGACGCCCTCCGCCACAATGCCCACGTGCTGACCACCCCTCATGATATCCACGCCACAGTCTTGGACGCACTGGACCTTAGGAGGTACTGGAACCCTTATAAGGTCCGGGGCGCTGATTTGGCAAGAGGAATGAGCTTGTTTGAGCCGGTGAGCTTTTTGATTTGGATGTGATTTAATGTTTGTGGGTGGTGAATTTTGATTTCCTAGATTCAATACCCCGATAGGAATCTTTTGACATTTAAAATTTAGGATTAGTAACGAATGTCATTTTGGTAATGTTTAATGATGCAATAGCACATGATTTTACTCTATTTTACAGTATGATTGTAGTGATATTTTATGAAACTAAACATAAAGAATTCAAAAAATATAACCCATAGCAAGTGTCTATGATAAACACACAGTTCAGGGAAATTAAATTCAGAAAGGTAAAATAAAGGACGGTAAGATGAATGGAATATTTGGCGTTCAGTAAACTCTTGATGAGTCACGATATATCTTGGATATTTTATAATACAAAGATCCCATCCCAGTCGGGCATATTTCTACATCAGTCCAACATGAATATAGGGTCTACCACTTATCATTCCAGATACCAAAGAACAGGTCGTGTAGCGAGGCGGGAATCGAACCCCACTGGTGCACTTGTCTGCGTTGGATGAACGTTTCCGAGCATGACGCACTATACCGCCGCGCCGCCAACGCACTAGTCGACTATATCAATTCACTTACTGAACCTGTCAGGTACTTGTCACTAACAGAAATTAAATGAAATAAGCTTATTGATCATATAGGCAATTATATATTTCTGACACTAAATGACGAGTCAATACATAGTACATATTCTATACATATTTACAAAGTAATTGATTATATTACTATATAAATTAAATTTATTTCGTTTTAGTTTTTGGCTTTTGGTAGCGTCTTTCGTCATTTTTTTAATAACTATTTAAACTAAGTAATATGCTGTACTAACTACCACGCTTACTGTTACTTCCCTGTAACCTGGTTGTTGAGAATGATGTCACACGTACGTCATACTCGGGAACGCTTGCTGCTTATGGACTAGTCTGCATTATTTAAATAAATAAATACACTCAACAGTCACGTACATAGTCCTGACCCCACACTAAGATCGAATCTTGTGTCGTGGGTATCAGAAACTATAGAAACTTTTCGTTCTTACAAACACCCAGACCCGAAATAAATACTTGTGGATCACACAAATATTTGTCTCGGTGCGGGGATTGAACCCGCTGCCTCTCGTTTCACAGCTGGCGTCTGACCAAGTGCTCCACGGAGGCTGTCTTATAATAACTAATTAACTCGGCTGGCTTAGTAACCCAAAGTGGGTTTTAGCCTCCGAAAGAAGAGTCCTCCATACTTGTATGTTCTTTCGCGAATTATTGGTCGCTTTGTACCATATTTTGCCTTTCTAATAAATTAGAAATATCACTCCAGTGATACCTGGATAGAACCACCCAACCAATTGGTCGACCTAGAGTGTTTTCTACAAATGCTATTCATCAATCTAACGACAATATATTAAAATCAATATTTCCAATTTTCAGTAATTCTAAATATAATAAATTCCTTGTCTTTTAAGTTATCTGTATCAGCCCATATACGTCCCACTGTGGGGCACGGACCACTTCTACAATCGAGAGTACGATTGAGAGTGGTTAGGCCATATAGTCCACCACGCTGAACTAGTGCGGGTTGGTTATTAAGTTATTCATCAGTTTCGAATTATCTGTAATTCTGAATATGATAAATTCCTTGTATTTTAAACTATCGAGTGTTTATTGTATATTTATCAGGTCACTATGCGCCATACGTACTCTACAAGAGATATCCTGGGAATCGAGGTCTCGGGCCAACAGCCGTCTCCTTTCCTTCGTGGAGGCCAAGGACGCTGATGGATATGTTGGAAAGTTTGGAGCTGGCCTGAGGCCAAATAAGGAGGACTGGCAGATCAAGGTATGGCAAACACAACAGTGCATTTAAGCAGTGTTGTTTCACGGGAGAAATAGACATTGCGGGGGTTACCTACCCAGATGGCCTCTCACATATGAGAGACTTACCACCAGTTAACCTTCTGTAATGTTTGCAAAAATAAAAATACGTATTAATTTTAACAATTAATACATAATTGACACTATTTCATGATTATACAGGGTATATCAAGGCTGCTACCGAAAACAAAGCCGGATTGTAGTTTAAATTTTAGTTTTGGTTTAAATTCAATAGCAGACGGTTCATCCTTATTCATATTGGAATTGTTATTATTGTTCTAATATTTATGTTGTTAACTAACTCTGTGCAAGCTGTACTCTTCTGTAATTGAAGATGCACGCAGAAGGATAAATATGTAGTTTTATATATATGTTATGTGTTGTCTTCGTTGGAGATTCTAATAAATAAAATAAAAAAATAAATGACTTCAAATACAATGCAATATAAAATATTGCAAAAAATTATTTGGGTGGTAAATACATTTTATCCTAAAATAATAGTGTAGTCCATTTTATTTATAAAGACTCTAAGGTATAAGGCCCCATTCAGTGCAACGCGGACGGTCCGCGCGCGGATTAGTGCTTGCGTCCGTCGCGGATCAAATCATCGTTCAGTTCGACGCGGAACGCGGTTGAGAGTGGTACAGTTACAACAGTAAGCCTATGGATAAAAAATTGAAGTTGGTGGTTGCTGCCTATTTATTAAATATCAGTTTGTTTTTTTAAACCAATTTGTATTTTTTTCTTCGCCTGAACTATCTTCAAATTTTGGATACACAGCTTTGCAAACATCCAGCCACGCCTTTAGTTTAGCATCCTTATTTTTATACAAGGAGTCGCGGAGATTCCAAAGACATGGTTGTAATCGTACTTCTTGTATAACCCTCTCAGTTTGCACGGTTGCAGCCATGACGACGTCAGTACTTTTCGTCCGCGTCGCACGACCGTCCGTCGCGCACTGAACAAGTCTGTACAAGTCACAGATCACTTCCAATAGATACCGCATTACGATCGTTTTGTTTTGAACCGAAAACGCCAACGAAGGGAACTGCGCGGGGGGTGGGCGGGTTGCAGCGCGGTCACGTGGACTTCACTGGAGAGATGAAGCATAAGTCGATAAATAAAAAAATGTATCGATAGTTCGATTTGCCAGTAAGTTCATGTGTTATGATCGCTTCTATAACTTAATTACCAACTTGTTAAATGTTTGATAATATTTTTTCACCGGCCTGTAGGGCGATTCACGTATTATAATAAGTTCAGTTGCAGTGCAGTTGCGGTTAAGTTTCGATCAAAACAGCCCTTTTCGTATTCTCGTAATTTTGACAACCGCTGTCAAATACGCTCGCGTCAAGTTCGCGTCACGCAAACGTTTTAGCGTATTCTACTGCTGCGCGTATAAGTCTATCTCAAAAAAATTTCATACGTTTGACGTACAGTTGACGCGCAACTCACGCGCAGTTCACGCGCAGCTAAACACTTACAAGAATACCATTTTGTACCAAAGCGTAAACTTAATTGTAACCGCACCGCAACTTGATCGGTGCGTCAAAAAGTTACGTGAATCGCACTACATATCTGATAAATTATACCAACCGGCAACAGCTAACTACGAATAAAATAGGATTAAGATTTATACTTTAGTATGTAACGGTTTTATTTCTATTATTCACCGTGTATTTTTGTATGCCATAATGGCGAAATACCCAAATTAAGTGTTGATATAAAAGATCAGATAAAAATATGAAATAGTAAATAACTAAACCTTACGCCCTAAAGGGCTACAATAACTTATTCCGTTTCTTGAATTCTGACGGCGGCTGTAGTAAATGTAATATCGACAAGTGACGATGAAACCCACTTGACGAACTATGAATGTTTTTGAGACGATATATACAACGTATGTTAAAATTAGTGCAATAGCTTGTGCTACTGATTCTCAATAAACTTAGTATACTAAAACTTATGGTAAATACCCTCCCATTATATTTGAAAACGTATACAACCAGAGGGAAAAAAGGAAATTTAATTACGCCAAAGATAATTAAAAAAATATTGTAAAAGTACCTTGTTAACAAATTTAACTATTTCAAATTACATAAAATAACGTAATTATGGTAATTTGCAATTTTTATTTAAATCAATACATATATATTGTGACATTTTCATTTAATAAAATTTACATTATTGTTTTACAATATCGATATTTCTGGGAATTATATTATAAACATGAGTCAAACACTAGAAGAACGTGTGATTTCGCCAAAAAAGATGGCTTATTACGTTATTGCTATGCGAAAAAGAGAGGGCTGATTCTCCATCCGAACTCGACTGTTTGGCATTGATACATTAACCAGTATAAATTGAGCTCGCTCGGGACCAAATTAATTTAAAGAATATTAGTTATCGATGATCGAACAAATCATTATTAACTGTAATATTATGTTCCCAAAATGTAATTTTCGCCAACGTGCGACGACATGTGCGGGTCCACTACTTGGACGACACTGATGACGCGACATTTGGCATCGATTTATATCTATCTGATAGCTCATATGTGTTGGGTGCAACCGCTGCCTTGCATTTGGTATCTATTGGGAGTGATCTGTGGTACAAGTGCATTACCGTCCGCGCGCGGACGCCCGCGCCGCGAAGAGCGACGCGGCGTGATTTCGATCCGCGCGCGGACAGCTCTCCGCGACGCGGGCGCTCCGCGTCGCTCTGAACGCGTTGTATAGGATTGATACATTTTACCGTCCGTCGCGGACGTCCGCGTAGGTCGTCCGCGTCGCACTGAAGAGGCCCTAAAAGAATGTAAATCATTATTTCAGCAAAAACTATGGATTTATCGTACAAAAATGATGATTTTTAAAAAATCATTGAAAAATTGTCTCAGTTTCCTTACGAAATTTTTAGTTGCATTGTCTCTGTAGTCATTAAAACTACCATCCGGCTTCGTTTTCGGTAGCAGTCTTGATATACCCGGTATATAACACAAATTGTGTGTTGTTTTAGATCGCAGTGGGTCCGGGCCGTGGAGTGTACGAAGCTTCTTTGACATACCTCAAAAATGAGGACAAATTCGTCGTCAATTCGAGGGATATATCCAGGACTAACGCGTAAGTTACTTATGTTATTATAATGAACTAGCGGTCGGGCCCGGCTCCGCCCGGGCGCATACACGTTTTAAAATGGCGATCAAAATGTTTAATCCTGATTATCAGTTTCGAATATCGACCAATCGGACCACGAAAAACGAACAAAATTTCCTCTTATTTGCTAAAAATATCACTACTGCTTTCCTCCTATAGGTCATAGCGTGATAATATATAGCCTATAGCCTTCCTCGATAAATGGACTACCCAACACTGAAAGAATCATTCAAATCGGACCAGTAGTTCCAGAGATTAGCGCGTTCAAACAAACAAACTCTGCAGCTTTATAATATTAGTATAGATACCGGTGAAATGTATAATAAAGAGTAGTGTTGCAATAAATAGAAATAGCAGTCGCAAATAGCAAGTTCGATAACATTTCACAAGTTATACCGGGTATCTCAAGACTGCTACCGAAAACGAAGACGGGTGGTAGTTTTAGTGACTACAAACACATTGCAACTAAAAATTTCGCAAAGAAACGCGACAATTATTTTTTATGATTTTTTAAATATCGTCAATTTTGGGTGGTAAATTCATAGTTTTTGCTAAAATAATAATTTAAACACTTTTATACCTTAGATTGTTTATAAATAAAAGGGTATACACTATTATTTTAGGAAAAAATGTATTTACCACCCAAATATGGTCATAGGAAAAAAATAACAAAAAAATAATTGTCGCTTTTTTTTGCAATTTTTTCTGTTGCATTGTGTCTGAAGTTGCTTAAACTACCACCCGGCTTCGTTTTCGGTAGCAGTCTTGATATACCCTGTATAAATAAGCTAAATTTTGCGTTTTGCGATTATGATTCACAAAGCCGATCGGATAATATTTTATACGATCTCGTGTAATCAGTATGAAGGACGGGTTTTTGTTACGAACCATTTAAAGAAGAAACAAGTTTATTTGTATACAAATTCTGTATGGGACAATATTAGCAATAGCAGAAATTTAGAGTATGCTAAGGTTTAAAAATAACAAGGTGGTGATGTTAATTTGAAATAGCACTTATTCCCATTACTAATAAAGAGTAATTGACGGATAGTAATAGATAAAGGAAAGGGGGCGCGTTAGGGGGAAGGGGTTTATAAATACGGTGACAGATTAAATATAATTCCTAAATTGTTACAGGTACAATAACGAACCAAGTTGTATAAGCGCAACACATCCACACCTCAACATGTACTGTTACTGCAACGATTGAGTGTAACAGTTGCTGTAACATTTGCAACACTACGTAACTAGCACTCAAATATCGGTCTGTATGATATGTAGTTTAATGTTGCTCATTTGGTAAAATAGGATGGTTTTTGAAGGCAAAAACATATTGATTTAAAACGTTTTTTATGGATTTTATCGTGAATATGTTTTTTTTTATTTATCGACGTTCGCGATAAAATGCGTGAAAATTAATTTTATTTCAATGTGTAACATTCAAGTAAATCTAGGACAAAATTAGGCTTTTTTTACCGATTTTATCGCGAATTTTTCTTGATTTAAAAAAAACTTCCCGACGTTCGGGATGAAATCTACAAAAAACAGTTTAATTTCAATTTGTAACTTTCAAGCAAATCTAAGACACTTAGGCAAAATAATATAAAACCTATTCTCATGTAGAATTGATAGTTTTTACACAAATCTAATATTCTTTTTTTGTCCCAAAATTATTTTACTTTAATCAAAATATAAAGAGTGACTTTTGAAACCAGTGTAAAAAGCTACATATAATATGTAAATTGTATAAAATAATTGCGGATTTCGTAGTGTTGTTAACTTGAGTTTATATTTAGGAGAAAAATCAGTGACATGCATTCCATTGTCAATTACATTTGCCTTGTAAAAGGTAACCTAATACCACTTTCAATTACATACCGTTAAGATAAGTAGGCCTCTCATATGTGAGAGGCCGCCTGGGTAGGTACCGCCGCAATATCTATTTCTCCTGCCAAACAGCAGTTTTAATGCACTGTTGTGTTTCGGATTAAAGGACATTGTAGCCAGAGTAACTTCTGGACAAAGTGAGACTTAACATCATATGTCTCATGGTGGCGAACGTAGTGAACGTAGTGGAATGTCCTTCAATACGAAACACAACAGTGCATTTAAACTGCTGTTTGGCAATTACAAAAGTTATAATTATATATATATATTGTAATTATATGACGTGATCGATATTGTATATTGAACCCCAAATCCGCAGTTCCAAATCACACTTGAATTATGATAATGTATGCATGTCACTGGAATTTTAAAATTCCAAAGAGTATTATAAAATGCAATTACTTGTAAGTTAGTTTTATAATTCTGTAATATCAAAAGACGGTGCAAACTATCGCTTTTGGTATGAACAAGGATTAATTCGCAAAACTGTACTGTATCGGCCCATATACGTCACACTGTAGGGCACGGGCCTTCTCTACAACCTAGAGTACGATTGAGAGGGGTTAGGCCATATAGTCCACCACGCAGGCCTAGTATCACACGGACTTTATAATTCAAATCGCAATGGTATGCAGGTTCCCTCAAGATGTTTTCCTTCACCGTTATTATATGTGGTGATTGACTATCAACATACAAACATGACACCGAAAAGTCAGAGGTATGCCCTGGTATTTGAAACCGCGACCACCGTGAATATGTGGGAAGCCGCATCTGTAGTGCGATTCACGTAACTTTTTGACGCGCCGATCAAGTTGCGGTGCGGTTACAATTAAGTTTACGCTGTGGTACAAAATGGTATTCTTTTAAATGTTTAGCTGCGCGTGGACTGCGCGTGAGCTGCGCGTCAACTGTACGTCAGACGTATGAAATTTGTTTGACTTTGACATATACGCGCAGCAGTAGAATACGCTAAAACGTTTGCGTGACGCGAACTTGACGCGAGCGTATTTGACAGCGGTTGTCAAAATTACTGAGAATAAGAAAAGGGCTGTTTTGATCGAAACTTAACCGCAACTGCACTGCAGCTGAACTTATTATAATACGTGAATCGCCCTACTGGTCTGTTACCAACAGGCCACTTTTAATAATAATACTTTAATACATTGACCGACTATTAATACTCAACTTGAAATTGAAATCTAGACGAATCTTCATGTGTTTGTCATATGAATCATATCTATATATATTTTTAATATATACTTTTAGTATTGATGATTCTTTGTCAAATGTCAATCCTGAGCCAAGGAATTAATTGTCTTTTTAAAGAAATTTTGTTTGGATTCGACAACGACTGATTTCAAATAATATCAGCTTACTATTAAATTAAAAAAATAACGCTATATGGAATTTGAATTTCATTAATGTATCTCATTAGATAAGTAGAGGAACATTACGTTAAAAATAAACCTTTGTTATTCCCATTTTTGACGAAAAACCACAGTAATATTAAAATTATTTTTGACGTAGAATTCCGTACCTATCATGCGGTCATATATAAATATGGCTATTATTAATAAAAATGTATTAAAACGCACAAAAATAAATTAAATTGTTTTTAATATTAATGCAACTAAGTTTTAATTATAACACACGAAAAATCTCATTTTATTTAAAATCGGTGCGAATAACAACTTATGACGTATTTTTACGTCATCTTCGTATTAAAATGTACCTGAAGGATACTGAATTCAGTATTTTGATTAAGAGTTTGATATTTTATTTCAATGGATATTTTGAAAAATGGGACAATACAACTTATTAGAATTTTTATAATTCAAAATTAATGATTGTACCTTGTATTTGAAGTAAAGGAAGAGTAGTTATGTAAAATAATTTAAATAATAAAAAAATGATCAATTTAATTTTTGTCACTGTACACATTTGTTAGATATCCTTAATTTTTTTTACTATTTAATACTTGAATCACCAATATTATATTTTCCAAAAATAAAACACTTATGTTGCTTAGTCATTGCTATTTTATGGTGCAAGCTTTTAATATTTATTTCATTCATTTTTATCATAAATATTATTGAAACACATAAAAGGATAATTAAACTACAAAGCATAATATCGTCAACATTTCCAATGATGACCAATACTTTAAATACACAGATCACTCCCAATAGATACCTAATGCAAGGCAGCGGTTGCGCCCAACACATATAAGATATCAGATAGATATAAACCGATGCCAAATGTCGCGTCATCAGTGTCGTCCAAGTAGTGGACCCGCACATGGCGTCGCACGTTAGCGAAAATTACATTTTGGGAACTTAATATTACAGTTAATAATGATTTGTTCAATAAAATGGTGTGCAAAAAACTCAAAAAAATAAAGTATCTAAAAAAACGCAATAAGTTTTCATCGATAACTAATATTCTTTAAATTAATTTGGTCCCGAGCGAGCTCAATTTATACTGGTTAATGTATCAATGTTAAACAGTCGAGTTCGGATGGAGAATCAGCCGTCTCTTTTCCGCATAGCAATAACCGTAATAAGGCATCTTTTTTTGGCGAAATCACGCGTTCTTCTAGTGTTTGACGCATGTTTATAATATAATTCCCAGAAATATCGATATTGTAAAACAATAATGTAAATTGATTTTATTAAATGACAGTGTCACAAAATATATATATTGATTTAAATAAAAATTGCAAATTACCATAATTACGTTATTTTATGTAATTTGAAATAGTTAAATTTGTTAACAAGGTACTTTTACAATATTTTTTTAATTATCTTTGGCGTAATTAAATTTCCTTTTTTCCCTCTAGTTGTATACGTTTTCAAATATAATGGGAGGGTATTTACCATAAGTTTTAGTATACTAAGTTTATTGAGAATCAGTAGCACAAGCTATTGCACTAATTTTAACATACGTTGTATATATCGTCTCAAAAACATTCATAGTTCGTCAAGTGGGTTTCATCGTCACTTGTCGATATAAACTTTAATACAGCCGCCGTCAGAATTCAAGAATCGGAATAAGTTATTGTAGCCCTTTAGGGCGTGAGGTTTAGTTATTTACTATTTCATATTTTTATCTGATCTTTTATATCAACACTTAATTTGGGTATTTCGCCATTATGGTATACAAAAATACACGGTGAATAATAGAAATAAAACCGTTACATACTAAAGTATAAATCTTAATCCTATTTTATTCGTAGTTAGCGGTTGCCGGTTGGTATAATTTATCAGATCAGGCCGGTGAAAAAATATTATCAAACATTTAACAAGTTGGTAATTAAGTTATAGAAGCGATCAAAACACATGAACTTACTGGCAAATCGAACTATCGATACATTTTTTTATTTATCGACTTATGCCTCATCTCTCCAGTGAAGTCCACGTGACCGCGCTGCAACCCGCCCACCCCCCGCGCAGTTCCCTTCGTTGGCGTTTTCGGTTCAAAACAAAACTATCGTAATGCGGTATCTATTGGAAGTGATCTGTGTTTAAATACAACTAACATTGTCAACATTATTACGTCAGCCATAACGGCTTGATGGCTTAATTACATACGACGGTTAAAGACGTCACAATATAGTTACCACGTTCGAATATGTCTACATACTATAAAAATCTATTATTTTTATATTAATTGAACAGGCCAACATAATTGACGAGATATTAATCTGTAAAAAATCGATACGTTATCAAAACGACACTGCAATTAACATCGAGTGATATTAATGAGTCAGAATTATATAAATAATACATTTCATGTATTCTCATTTAGTTTATTTAGAAATTTAATTAAATTAGCATTTAAGCGTTTGAGAGTGTCTCCAGTGGTGTGTTAATCCAGCGACATATCGAATTAAAATCTATAAGAAGAATATTAAAATTGAAATTAATAGAATAATCTCAGGACCGATCTTCAAAATATGATTTGCTTATTTTCGAGATCGATCCATTAATAATGATTAGGTAAGCGTATTCCTTCCGGGCGTAAAATGTGATCTATTAAATAACTAATCCGTAAAATCAGGCTAGGTCAGGAGTCGGCAATCTGCGCCTCTTTAATTCCATACGCCAATACAATTATTTAAAAAAATAAATAGTAACAAATCATTTTGAATCGTTTAATGAGGATGAGGCACCACTTTTATCACTCAGCCACTTGTCCTCGCTTTTTACCACACCCCTCCCCAGTGACAGGCATCAGAAAAAAATTGTGCAAAAACTTAGAAATGTAAATTGTAATTCTTGGATCTTCTGATTCAAAAGGTTGCCGACTGACCTAGGCCAAAGTTACCCCAGTTAAAGCTAGTTGACTGTTCTTAACAGTGTGTCCCATTTCTATGCTATTCGCGAAAATGGTATTGTCAGTTTTGGTAGATATGTATGTGGATCTAGTATTGAATCTCCCAAAGGTTTATTCAAATTGAAATTATTAAATACTCAAATTAGTTTATATCGATATGTTTATTTATCGATGAATTTTCGAATCGATAATTCGCTGGATGTATTTGTGATGTTTTTACTTAAGGCACAATTTGTTTTTATGATAAATAGTTTTTTAATTAAATTATGTGATGTCTGGAATCTCTTTGTAATTATTTAACTACTGGAAATATTGAGACTTTACATCGTATGTCTCAGGATGGCAATTCAAGGTATTGTTTGGTTTCGCTACTGTTCATGAGCGGTCGTATCGCTTACCAACAGGCGAACAGAATACTCGTCTCGCCATTCGTTGAAATAAAAAATATATATTGATATTGAAAAGTGATATTTTCAACTAAAATCATGTAATATGAAAGTTACAAATGGTAATGATATCGAAGAGGAATAATAATTTGTCTCGATCATTTTACTTTAAAATCAATTCGTGATGAAGGAATAAAATACCCACGGGAGCAAAAAAATCGACTCAAACTTTAAACTGCCATTGTAACATCTCTGACAAAAAAAATAAAACCTAAATACCATTGTTTATCCTAAATTCTTTAAATTCTAGGTCTTAGCTTTTAAATGAGCCTAGGTTTAATAAAATTAATGGTTTGGTTCACTACTAAACATCAGCTTTAGTGTTAAGATCGTTTATACCCTGCACGCGCTTTTTGGCTTAAAAACAGGACTTTTCAAATGAGTTAATAGCCACCAATAAACAATTTAAAGGAAAAATAATTATTACTAATTTTAGAAAAGGTTGTCATCTAGGGATTTTGGTGGAAAACATTATAGATTGATGGATAATTTGTGAGTACTATACGGATTACTGAACACAAGTTTCGTTATTTAGGCTTTAAATGGCAATTTAGAAGCTTAAGATATCCGAAACCACTAAATATAAGATAAAAATAAAAATATTATCAGACTAATAAGACCCTTATGGAGGGATTTTGCTGAGAAAAATAATCTTTTTGTGTTTAGTTCCTGAAAAATAAAAATTTAAACAATGCGAAATTATTCAGAAACTCTCGTCAAGAACATATTTTTTTTCACCAACTTATCGTACATAATTTTTTATAGCAATTGCATATTACAATAGAAGAACATCTTATCAATAAATTACCATTTTTATATTTCAACAAAATTAGTTTTCATGTTTTCTACAAATATTTTAAAAACTACTATAAAACACGCTGTCCGACGTGGATCAAATCAGACCGCCGCAAGGCCTTCTAGAGGGAGGACGTATCGCTCGTCGCTCCGGCCTGGCTGCAGTCGATTATGCCGCGCGTAGTAAAAATAGCCACGCGCGGAATGCGATTACCACATCTTAGTACTTTGGTTGTAAAATATTTAATTATTTTTATTACCTACAATGATTTTGTAGTGAGTATAAATTATGTTTCAGGTAATATAATGGGATGTAATTCCGAGGCTAAATTATGTTATGTATTGTAATATAAAATTAAATATATTTCGTAATTGTAAGGGGTTATAAGGCCCCTAACACTATTTATGTGTTCGAACACGAAATGATTAATAAAACGTCCGTAGTGTATACTGATTGAACACTGATTTGAATGCAACTTAACAATGTAATAATAACGAAAATATGATTAGTATCCAAAATTTGTATTATTCTTTGCTTGCACAGTAATATTTGTCTACTTATAATGCAAATAAAATATTTTTATGATATTATATTACAGTTACATTTCAATTGAATATTTGAAGCGCACGGATCAAAGTTGTTTGAGCCGATTGTATAGCGAGCCGACGCGGCAGCTCTACGCACACAGCTTTGGTCGCTTATGTGTGCGTGAAATTAACGAAGAAATACCTATAGTTGACTTTGCGCGCAAGGTGTATACGCTCTTAAGTAGCGGAAAAATACTAAAATGACAAGCGAAAAATAAAAAATTAAACAAGTTGATGTCAGTTTTTTTTAAATTAATTACAAACGAAACATTATCAATATTTAGTGTTACCCCCCTTGCCCTAATTACAGCTTGCAATCGGCTTTTCATTGTTTTAATAAGCTTGACCACGTTATTCTGCGGTATAGCCCACTCCTCCCAAAGTGCAGCTTTAAGCTCGTCTTTGGTTTCTGGGATAGGATTTCTTGCTCGAACTTTCCTTTTGAGTTGATCCCACAAATGTTCAATAGGATTTAAGTCCGGGCTACGCGCTGGCCAGTCCATAATTTTTATTTGCACTTCATGTAGGTATTGTCGTACGCAGGTTGCTGTGTGTGGACGCGCATTGTCGTGCATTAGAACAAAGTTTTCGCCTATAAATCCTGCGTAACGAATAACGTGTTCTCCCAAAATTTCTTCAATATATCGTTCTGCAGTCAGACCTCTTTGCCGTCCCCCAGTTTCTACAAAAACCAACTCGGTTTTCCCTTCGATTGAAATGCCACCCCACACCATACAAGACCCTCCTCCAAAAGCAACATTTTCAGCTATGCAGCATTGTGCAAATCTCTCTCCTGGCCTTCTATACACTCGTCCTCTTCTATCGCTGCCATGCAGACAGACTGCTCTCATCAGAGAATAATACGGTGCGCCATTGATCGTATGTCCAATCAACGTGTTCTCTAGCGAAACGAAGACGAGCTGCACGGTGGGCTGTGGTTAGTTTGGGGCCTCACTGGTCGTTTTGGGGTAAGGTTGGCTGCCTTGAGTCGTCTTCTTACTGTCCACCTACTGACAGATAAACCCCGCGTTTCTCTGAGTTGTTGTTGGACTTGGGCGCCTGATAGAGCCCGATTTCTCAGTGAAGTGCTGACAATGAATCGGTCATCTCTCTCTGATGTGGACCGCTGTCTGCCAGAACCTCTTCTCCGACTAAAGCTTCCAGTGTCCTGGTATCTTCTGTATACTCTTGAAACGGCAGACTGACTTATGTGCAGCACTCGAGCAACTTCGCGTTGTGTCTTTCCTTCTTCCAATAATGCAACCACTTGGGCCGCAATTTCACTTGTTGTGTCCATTGCCAGGTAATATTGTTTACTCGTAATTAAGCAGATGTGTACCGGGTGACGTTTAAAGGGCACCTGATAGAGATTAGCCTAACAGATGGGCTTTTATGGGACTCATAAACTCACAATGAATGCAGGGCTGACGAGTGTAATATCTTCTCTTGACCTATCACAGCGGCCTATTAAGTAGCAGAAAAGATGAGACTGCAAATTTTGGTATGACCTTATAGGTAAGACTCAGAACTGTAAGATGTTGAAACCAAAAAAATATTTTATGTTAAAGTTTTCGTCCTAGAGACATTTTAGTGCAAAGATGCGCTCTGAGTCGATTTTTTTGCTCCCGTGTGTAGATTTAGCTTTAGTTTGTCTACGATATAAATGCATACATTAACGTCATGGATTTGATTCTCAGTTGAGGAAATAATATACCAAAATTCTTATTCATTTCCAGTTGAAAATATCACTCTTGTACAATATTTGAAAATTAAAAACTAATATTAATGTATCTTGACTCTTTACAAGTGAAAACTTAGAGTATTGTAGTTGGTCTCAAAATAATCTTTAAGTAATGCATTCCTTGTCATAAACATGCTTTTGGAATAAATATTTTTGTTTTAATCACTTCTTTACTTGTTTTATTACTTTGTCTTGTCTTTATGATAACTGATTTTAAATATGTTACGTTTTTTTTTCTTTGACTATTTCGGCAAAAAGTTCTTCAGTTTATAGGATTTAAAATATAATAATTCAGAGGTCTGTAAAAGCCCAGATACGTCCCACTGCAGGGCACGGGCCTCCTCTACATTCGAGATCGGTTGAGAGTTGTTAGGTCATATAGTCGAATTAAGAGATAATTAAATCATGCTTCATATTTTTCTTGTTATTTAGGCTTACGCTGTATAAGTTGAGAAAATTATTTTATCCTTAAATCAATATTTTTATTTAATCTAGCCTCTGTATTCTTGCGATGTATTTAAAATTTCATAGAATTTACCAAAACCCGTTCAGAAGAAAAAAAAAGTAACAAACATCCATACATCCTTAGAAATTCACATTTGAAAGTAAAATAAAAAGAGGATGAGAGACATAAAAGAAGGTTTGAATACTAATTCGTATGAATAAAACTCATATAAAACTACACTCGCTAAAAAAAATAAAAGATTATTATTTGTCATCTGACAGCATATCAGTAAGGAGTGGTAAGCAGAAAATATACCGAAACGAGGAAAAATGATTAGCAATACAGAGAAGGTAAGATATTAGTCGTATTTAATTAAATAAAACATCTATAAAGGATAGATAATGGGCATCGTGGCCAGAATGTCGCATGCGAAGATAAATAATAAATACACGCAACAGTCACATTCACAGTCCTGATCCCACACTAAGATCGAGTATTGTGTCGTGGGTATCAGAAATTACGAGAGACTTCGGTCTCATAAACATCCAAACCCTAGACAAATGCCTGTAAATCACACAATTTGTCTCGGTGCGGGGATTGAACCTGCGAGCTCGTGTTTCACAGCCAGCGTCTAACCAACTGCGCCACGGAGGCAGTCAAACAAAAGCACAATTGACACTAAGCACCGAAGCTCAGCAAGGGATAGTAGTGTATCTTTACCAGCAACCAGTTTTAGCTCATATACGTCCCACTGCAGGGCTCGGGCCTCCTCTACAATCGAGAGTACGATTGAGAGTGGTTAGGCCATATAGTCCACCAATCTGGCCTAGGGCCCTACTATATTCATCCGAGCGAACGAACGAAGTTCGAAACTTCGGACAAACGAAGTTTTTTATACGATACGAATGTACCTACATAAAACTTATGGTCGTTATTGATTTATGGTCGTAACCATAGACTTATAGTTACGGTGTACGTTATACAAATTAGAACTTTTACAGAATAGATACATTCGTATCGTATAAAAAACTTCGTTTGTCCGAAGTTTCGAACTTCGTTCGTTCGTTCGTTCGTTCGTTTGGATGAATATAGTAGGGCCCCTAGTGCGCGTTGATGGACTTTGTAATCTTGATTCTTGACTTGATCTCACTGTGGGGTCCAGACTATGTGACTTTTAGGTAATTTTATTATTTACAGACTGATAGATACAAGTCTCGGAGGCAAGGGTTATGGATAATATGCCTCATATACTGCATTGGTTTATTTCAAATGAACAACTTTGGCTCTGAAAATCAAAGTGTATCAGCTGATCACAATTATACGAAGGAGTGAGTACGGACTATTTAAAGATGTGAAAAATCTCGTTTTTGAGATGGTTCTCTTCAGTCATTTTCATAAATACTATTTTTATTTCTCCCGCCAAACATCAGTGTTAATGCACCGTTGTGTTTCGGATTCAATTATATTGTAGCATTGTAACATCTTATGTCTCGGGATGGCAAGCGCAGTTAAATGTCAAGCATGTAATTCATGGTGTTGTTTGGTTTTGCCACTGTTCATGAGCGTTGTTCGAAGGGAATATTCAATTACTCAATTAGGTTTTAAACTTCTCTTTAAATGAGGCCTTTACTATTGTTTAATCAGGTTGATCAAGCAGAAGATAAATGACAGCTTTCTAGAAGACAAGGTTGTTAACTGTAACACGACTCACAACGATTCAGTCCTCCAAGGGTTCAGGTTTTCCAACAACAGCATGAATAAGAACCATCTAGTGAAAATAGACTGGATGGATTGCTATGTAAGTATCAATAATATATAATAAATACACCCAACAGTCATATACATAGTCCTGACCTCGCACTAAGATAGAGTCTTGTGTCGTGAATACCAAGAACTACGCGAGACTTTTCGCTCTCACGAAAACCCAGACCCGAAACAAATACCTGTGATTCGCACAAATATTTGTCACTTGCGGGGACCGCACTCAAGGCTTCTCGTTTCACCGTTGAAATGTAACCAACACCACCATAGAGGCTACGAATTGTTGCTTGTAACTAGGTAAGAACTCTAAATTTTTTGGAAATGTCTGGCGAACGAAGAAACGTTTCATCTGATGGTAAGTGGCTCCCTTTGCCCATGAACATGCACGACACATGAATCTTTGTTTTGTCGACCTTATACAGGTTATATCAAGACTGCTACCGAAAACGAAGCCGGGTGGTAGTTAATGCGACTTCAGACACAATGCAACAGAAAAAGTTGCAAAAAAAAAACGACCATTTTTTTTTTGTTATTTTTTTCCTATGGCCATATTTGGGTGGTAAATACATTTTTTCCTAAAATAACAGTGTATATCCTTTTATTTATAAATAATCTAAGATATAAAAGTGTTTAAATTATTATTTTAGCAAAAACTATGGATTTACCACCCAAAAATGACGATATTTAAAAAATCATAAAAAATCATTGTCGCGTTTCTTTGCGAAATTTTTAGTTGCATTGTGTTTGTAGTCACTAAAACTACCACCCGGCTTCGTTTTCGGTAGCAGTCTTGAGATACCCGGTATTGAAAGGGAAGGTAAATAAAGAAAAGGATGTTGTGCTACCGGCCCGCTTACTCAACAAATGACAACAGTGAAACCACTTTCACGTTTTCTTTAAGGCAGTGGAGCGAGCGGCTTCATTCTTCCCCTAAATCCAAGTACACCATATGGATTTACTGTGCACTCTGTACTGTGCTGACCTATCGGCAAGGGTGGATCCAGATTTTACGCCAGGGGGGGGGGGGTCATATAGGTCATGTCAGAACACTGGGTCCGATTTCAATACTCTAATTCGTAATAATGACTTTTTAAAGTTTGTTACAGGCGTGATTTGTGAACACACACATATTTTTTACTTTATTTATCGACATACAAAGAATTAAATGTGCTTATTAATTTATCAACAATATAATTAATACATTTTGTCAATCTGGGGCCAGCCCAGGAGGGGTCATGACCCCCTTCCTCCTGGATCCGCCCTTCAAATTCAAATTCAAATTGTTTTATTGTGCCTTGCCTATCGGAAACGGCTTGCATCCAGGGATTTCGTGAAACCATTGCTATCCGTATCTGTGCATCTTTTCGTATAATTGCCATTCGATAACTTTAGTGTTGAACATAATTAAATCGTGAATGTGGATATCCTTGGAGGAGGTCTATGGTAAGGAGTGGACTACCTGTGGTTGGAGAGAGGCAGCGATGGAAAGAGACATTAAAGTGATAATTATTTTATACCCGCAGTTGAAACTCTTAAATCAAATTATGGGTAAGCATATGGAGAACGCAGTAATGATGTCCATTGCTCATATGATATTTTCTAGAAAGAAATAATACTCAAAACTTGGCACAACCTCAATCCGAGTAAGTAAGATTTAGAAATTATATGACTCATGTAAATATTTTAATGGTATGCAGGTTTTCTCACGATGTTTATCTTCATTGCCTGGACGGCTTTGGTTGCGAAGTTGTACTACGGTACGGTTACAAAGCTGAGGTCTTGGGTTCGAATCACGGGTCAGGCAAATGGTTACTGGATTTTTCTATTCATTAAGAGCCCGCAGTCAGGAATTTGTCCCCGATATGGCGATAGACTCACCCCCTATCACATCATGGGACGGAACATACAAGGTGAAATGTGGGTGTCCTGGCACCTCTGTCTACCCCTTCTGGGAAAAAAGGCGTGAGTTTATGAATGTATAGGTATATGTTTTCCTTCATCGTTAAACTTCAAGTGACAATTGTGTGAAATATACAAATAACTGGAAATTCATAAGAACATTTCGCACCTTTAGAATTAGTGTGACCTAATCCAAAAAAAATAGATTTTGGCTTTTAATCATATTTTGGCTCAAAATGACCTATCGACCCGTTATTAAAAAAGTACCTATCTAAGCATGAAATATGTATACCGGGTATATCAAGACTGCTACCGAAAACGAGGCCAGGTGGTAGTTTTAATGACTACAAACACAATGCAACTAAAAATTTCGCAATGAAATGCGACATTAATTTTTAATGATTTTTTAAATATCGTCATTTTTGGGTGGTAAATCCATAGTTTTTGCTAAAATAATAATTTAAACTGTTTTATCCCTTAGAGCATTTATAAATAAAAGGGTATACACTATTATTTTAGGAAAAAAATGTATTTACCACCCAAATATGGCCATAGGAAAAAAATAACAAAAAATAATTGTCACTTTTTCTTTGCAAAATTTTCTGTTGCATTGTGTCTCAAATCGCTTAAACAACCACCCGGTTTCGTTTTCGGTAGCAGTCTAGATATACCCTGTATGTTATGGGCCAAGTGATTAATGCGGGCAGTATTCATAATGCTCGGGCAGTATGAATATTGCCGAGTCATATTAGGCCAAGTGATTAATTACAATCTAAACTCACCTATTTATCACATTGCCCGGGCATTATGAATATGGCTACATGATGATCGGGCAATGTGATTAAAAGGTGATTTTTTACGTGGTCCGCTGCCGCATTGTCGCATCTGCGATAGACCCATAAATTAGAAAGGTTGAATTGATCTGCTTATATTTAGTTGTTTTTTAACGTCCGAAACATTATCTTCAGAAGAAAATTAGTGTACCCACTTTATGGATCGACTGTACCCCAAAACCGACTCGGAACACCCCGACTTCACGTAGTCTTTTGGCTACCAACCCTAGAGTGTATATAAAAAGCCGAAGGCGCGGAGGTGAGCATGGGTGCCTATCTTTTGTTACGCAAGGGCGAAAGAGCTGAACTTCCCGTAGCGCCGGAGACGATGCAGAAGCTAATTTGTATTGACAACAAGTGTTTTAAGGGTGAGGTTGCTATAATAGATATTTCTCAGGAATGGTGCGTTACCTTTTCATGGGAGTGGTACCAGGGGAGGTGCGACACTCCCCCCAACCCACCCACTCGTGCTGCCCTATTCTAAATTCTACCACTTCGGCTCATTGTTTTGATTTTGATTCGCTTTACATCACTCTGCCCAATAGGCACTTGGCATTATTCATAATGTCCGGGCAATGTGATAAATTGATTGGTTATAATCACATTGCCCGCTCTTATGGGCATTATTCATATTGCCCGGGCATTATGAATAATGTCAGATTAATCACTTGGCCCATAACATATACATCGGTCTTCTAGATATATCTTCCATAAGTACATATTGTCTTATGTTACAAATCTTTAATGAATATTTTCCAAAACATAAGATTTTTTTAGTTAGGTCACTCTAATTCCGAAGGTGCGATTTATGTAATTCTGTCTGTTGTTATGACACACAAATGTAGCTAATGTTAGTAATTAGCGTGCGGATAAAATAATTAACGTTAATTTGTGACAATTTTACACAATTTAGGTCACAATGTGCAAAATGGATGTTGAAAATAATTTACATGCCGCATAGAGAAATACTGGAAATGGAGAAGGAGGTTTTAATATCAAATCTTACCGGAAAGTATACTTTAACCAGACTTAAAACCAAGCAAAAAACTACACAATTACATTCAAAAATTGTGCAGTCCATAGCCTGTAGTTTAGTTTTATGTATGAGAACTAATTTTCCAATTGTCAATTGAAATAATCATAGTTATAATACAAATTATACTATAAATTCCGATTTATATTTCGGCAATTGGGTAGATTAATGCTCAGCTTTTGACGATTGAAGAGTCAGCTCAATACAAATATGTATTTTGTTTGAAATAAAATAAGTTTTATATATAAAAAAAACTATTTTATTAACGTATCGTACAATACTGCTGTAAACTTATATTAACAGGTACTTTACTCTGTAAGAACAATTACCATTCGACAATAATTCATTCGCAAAATAAAGACTTAACAATACAGGCAAAGGTAATAAAATATACAGCCTTCCTATAACACATACAAAAATGGCATACAAGTTATTTGATAGTTCGTAAACCCAATGCAATCTGATTTGTGTAAACGTACATACATTTAGGAGTCATATTTAAAAAGCTAATTCTGGGTACAGTACAGAAACTCTCAATGGAATCATACTTATTTTGATTCTATGGGTCCATAACTTTGGAAGTCACATTTGAAAACGAATCCGTGTTATTTTACTCGATTAAAAATATATAAGATATGAATTTAGAAATGTGGACTTAGCAATATAAACCATGAAACATATTGATTTTATTGAAGTAATTAATAATAAAGAATAATCTAAATTAAACGTACGCTTAAGCTGTAAAGGAGTCTTCAAATGTGTGAATTTCATTGCTACCTATATTCGTAAAAATAATGTTTTCGGCTTATTTCATTCCATGTTCACTAAAACGCATCAAATAAAACAATACAATCATATTAACGGCTTACGAAACGGTCTAGTGGACAGCGTTGACATTAAAATTAAAATTCCCTACATTTGCAAAAGTAAAGCTAAATGGATTGATATTCAGTGGTATCCAAGAGGTCCGTATGAGGTTGAAGGCTTGAAGTTGGACCCTTGGAATCCCGTCAGAGAGCCAGTGAAGCTTGGAGCGTTGTAGTGGTATCCACCTGCGAAAAAAATACCATAGAATTTATATAATCTCTAAAATCCTGGTCTCTTATCATACTGGCATGAGACAGTGACTACATTTTTTTTTTATGGATGGCGAGACGACCGCGCTGTTCGCATGATGGTAATCGATATTATATGGATGGAGTAGCGAAAACCAAATAACACTATAAATTACAAAGCAATACTTGGAATTCCACTACGCTTGCCATCCTAAGTCATAGGATGTTAAGTCTCAATATGTCCAGTAGTTACTGTGGCTACAATGTTCTTCAAACCGGAACACAATAGTGCATTTAGACTGCTGTTTGGCGGGAGAAGTAGAGAGAGATTACGGTGGTACCTACCCATGCGGCTTGTAATATGAGAGACCTACCACCATTAAGTATGGTAAGTGCAGAGTCCTCTAAATAGACTATCCCTTCAATTATGCTATCCTATTTCAAATCGGACATACTTATGCCTCTCTGTACTACGTTAAGGTTGGCTGGTAGAAAATTCCCTAAGGCAGTAACCCCTCCTGTACTAAGGTAAGATATTTAAATTTTTTTAAAAATAAACGGACTCTGACATAAAGCATAAGTGCATTGATAAGTATGCTAGGTTTTTCACTATGGTAGACCGACATTCAAAGCATTGGACGTCCGTCTACAAGATACTCATAACCGACGTTAAAGTTATAGTCACTTGCTCAATTCAGGTCGCTGTGTAATCCTTGATAAGCCTTTATTTAGCAGCATACTTTCTTTCCATCAAGAAGCTGACCTATATTTAACAGTCGACTTCTTTTACTACAGAACAAGCTTATACCTGCTCTCTCTCTCTCCTAGTTTATAATCCATCCCATGGTTGTCCGGAAGACATTACTATACAGCGATAAGACCGCCATTTGTACGTTTATTGTTTCTGTTTAGTAGTTTAAGTTTGTGTACAATAAAGATTTAAATGGAAACCTGGCCTATATTTAACAGTAGACTTATTTTACTAAAGAAGAAGCTATTGACATAATCTTACCTTGCTGGCGGGCGTTGGGGATTGGCTCTGGATACCGAGCCTCACCTTCATACCGGACGTCAGCGTGGAATCCAGTCTGCCAGTCTGCGTGGTAGGTTACTGCAAGGAAAACACATAATTTTTATAGCAATGTATGGTGAGACGAGCACGCCGTTCGCATGATGGTAAGCATTACGACCGTTCATACATGAATGTGAATGATGAGTAAAACCAAACACCTTGAATTTCAAAGCAATGCTTGCCATTCTACTGCGCTCATAATCTTGAGACATAAGATGTTGTCTCAATATGTCCTGTAGTTACTCTCGTTACTATATCCTTCAATACGAAACACAACAGTGCATTTAAACTGCTGTTTGGCGAGAGAAATAGACATTAAAATCTGTGATAATTCTGGAGGAATAGAACAAGTTTTATTATTGCATAGATCTGGCAAATGAACAAACAGTTCACCTCATAGTAAGTGAAATGAAATGAAATGAAAATATTTATTGAATCCATAAAATGTCATACATTGTTTAGATTCAGTCACTTTTTTTTTCACTACCACCCGGTTCACAAGGCTGTTTTCGCCAGAGAAGAACGGGCAAGAAACTCTAGCGTTGCTCTTTTCAAAATAAGTTTACAATACAGTGATTATACAGGATTTGCAATTCAGAGCAGTTTATAAATTATTTATAATAATAAATAATTGATAATTTTACTGTACGGCTGAGTGTTATGTTTCATTCCCAAGCCTTACTATCTTCTAAGTATTCTAAAATTGTATAGTATGCCTTATCACACAACTGTCGTTTTATAATAGATTTAAATTTATTAATAGTTAAGGCTTTTATGTGAATGGGAACTTTATTATAGAAATGTATACAGTAACCCTTAAAAGATTTGCTAATTTTCTGGAGCCTGGTCTTATGACTGACTAGATTATTTCTATTTCTAGTATTTCTGTCATGAATATCGCTAACCTTTTGAAATTGTTCTATATTCTTATGGACATACATTAGATTAGCAAATATAAATTGTGATGCTGCTGTCATTATATTTATTTCCTTGAAATTTCTCTCAGTGATTGCCTGGAGCCTAACGAATAAATAGATCTTATGGCTCGCTTTTGAAGAACAAAGATGGTATTAATGTCAGCAGCACCACCCCACAGCAAAATTCCGTAACTCATTAGGCTATGAAAGTAAGCAAAATAGACCAATCGAGCCGTATCAATGTCAGTCAATTGGCGAATCTTGCCCACTGCAAAAACTGCAGCACTCAGTTTTTTAGCTAGCGCAGTTATGCGGGGACCCCATTGAAGCTTATGATTCAATGTGATTCCCAAGAACTTAGTAGTCTCCACAAAGCTCAACACATCCCCATTCATAAAAATGTCGGCAATAACTTTTTTGACATTAGGTGTTACAAACCGAATACATTTCGTTTTATGACTATTTAACTGTAAATTGTTAATGCCAAACCAATGTACTATTTTTGAGAGAGTGTGGTTTACTTCGTCAAGAATTGATTGATGTCGTTTAATTTTAAATATTAATGAAGTATCATCAGCAAACAACACTACCTCACATTTATCCCTTATAAAATAAGGCAAGTCATTAATATATATTAAAAAGAGAAAGGGTCCAAGAATCGAGCCCTGCGGAACCCCCATAGTAATAACAGATCCAGGAGATCTTTGTCCATTGACATCAACCCTCTGAACCCTATTGTATAAATAAGATTTACATAATTCAAGTGCAAGACCATTTATTCCATAGTGGCTCAATTTCCTGATAAGAATATCATGGTAAACACAATCAAATGCCTTGGATAAGTCACAGTATACACCTAAAGCATCCTGAGAATCCTCCCAAGCATCAAATATGTTATCCATGAGCTTCACACCAGCATCAGTGGTGGAGCGACCCTGAGTAAAACCAAATTGTTTACTATGAAGTAAATTATTTTACTGGTGGTAGGTCTCTCATATGTGAGAGGCTGCCTGGGTGGGTACCACCGCAATGTCTATTTCTCCCGTCAAACAGCAGTTTAAATGTACTGTTGTGTTTCGGATTGAAGGACATTGTAGCCAGAGTAACTACTGGACATATTGAGACTTAACGTCTTGTGTCTCAGGATGGCGAGCGCAGTGGAATGCCAAGCATTGCTTTGTAAATCAAGGTGTTGTTTGGTTTTGCTACTGTTCATGAGCGGTCGCATCGCTTACCATCAGGCGTACGGCATGCTCGTCTCGCCACTCAATGCAATTTAAAAAAAAAAATGTTTTTAAAGAATCTTTGCAATTGTAGAAGCATCAGTTTTTCAAAAATTTTGCTTAATGATGGCAGTACTGATATAGGTCTAAAATTTGAGGGGTCATCTGTACTACCAGATTTAAAAAGAGGTATAATATAAAGAGTGATAATTGCCGCCCATGAACATCCACAACGTTTGGATCTTGGATGGGTTGCCGGCCCATCAAAACGGGAGGGGAGCGGAAAAGAAAAGGATGGGAAGAGAAAAGGGGTAGGGAGTATCTGAAATTTGATTTTTGAAATGAAATTTGAAATTCACTCAAATGTTGTGTGAGGCAGTGGTATAGATATCATCACCGTGGTGGTACTGATCCAGACAATTCGGCCTATTCGTGCTAAATCATGACTGGCAACAGCGCGGCTCTTACTACCATTTCCAAAATTGCTTACTTAGAAAAATAGATTTAACAATATGCAGCCATGGCAACTTACAGGATGGTAGATAAAACAATTACTGCATCTAAATTATGTTGAATTATTGGATTCAATAAATTATTATAATTTTCATGTACAGTGTAAAAGGCAGCGGTATAGTCAACCGATTAACCATATCTCTGGCATTACCGCCGCCATTAATGAGCATCACCATCAGAATCTAAGCTCTTCTACCTAGGGAATAAATTCTAAAATCCCTCACCGATCTGCGTCCTTCCATCGGGCAGCTGTACCCTGTACTCTCCGCGGACCACGTTGCCATCAGAAACTTCTTTCCTGTCATAATCGTTTCCAGAATGAGCGTCCTTGACGGAGTACCCGAACTCATAGGATTTAGGCTGAAAAGAAACATACAGTTCAAAACACAGTGAGCTCCTTCTGCGTAGATCGGAACGCAACAGATTTTTTTTAAATTCACTTTTTAATTCCATAATTGTAAATTAAGGGTCGGTAAATTGAAACAGTCACTGCGCGGATGACTAATACCTCTGTCCGTCCTGTAATTATGAACGCTTTAAAGTAACCGAAAAGTCGGGAAATTAAAAAAATGTAAAATGTAAAAGCCATATATAATAGTTTTATTTCAAATCATACAGTTCTTTAAAATATTTTTAATATTGCATTGAATGGCGAGTCGTGCATGCCATAGCTCCATGGCAAATGATACGACTGCCCATGGACAGTAGCAATGCTTGGTATTCCACTGCGCTCGCCATCTTGAGTTGTAAGTCTCAATAGAATGTTCAGTAGTTACTCTAGCAACAATGTCCTTCAAACCGAAACATAACAGTGCTGTTTGGCGGAAGAAAGGCATTGGGGTGGTACCTACCCAGGTGAGAGGCCTCACATATAAGACCACCAGTGTCACTGGTGGTAGGTCTCTCATATGTGAGAGGCCATCTGGGTAGGTACCACCGCAAAGTCTATTTCTCCCGTGAAACAACACTGCTTAAATGCACTGTTGTGTTTCGGATTGAAGGGCATTGTAGCCAGAGCAACTACTGGACATATTGAGACTTAACATCTTATGTCTCAGGATGGCGAGCGCAGTGGAATGTTGCTACTGTTTATGAGCTGTCGGATCGCTTACCATCAGGCGAACGGCTTGCTCGTCTCGCCATTCATGGCAAAAAAAAGAAAGATATTTTAGAAACGAAATACTGTTTAAAACCAAATATTAATTAAAATATGCGAACGCATTGTGGTTATCCCCAAAAAGTTCAATGATAAACACAAATTCATTTCCAGAATAACATATTAATTGTTTTTAATAACATAACATCGATAACCTTTGAATTATCTCATCGTACGGAACGCGGAACATAGAAATGTATAGATATTGTTGGCACTAAAATTCTTTGAGCGGAAAATTCAGATTGACTTCTTCAATGAAGTATTGACAGCCTCCGTGGCGCAGATGGTTAGACATCGATTGTGAAACGAGAGGTCGCGGATTCGATCCCCGCACCGATATAAATATTTGTGTGGTCCACAAATATTGGTGTCAGGTCTGGGTATTTGTGAGACCGCAAAGTCTCTGAAAATTAAAATATCGAAAGCCTCTATATTCTAGCCTTTGTCAACTACACAAAGGCTTTCAATACCATTAAACAAACTGCAGTTTTTTTCGCTTTCACAAACCAAAATATAAATAAGACTTTATCGATCTACTTAAAACCGTTTATTGCAATAACACAGCTGATGCCAAACACCACTCCTACTTCCCAGACTTTAAAATTTGTAAAGGCGTGAACATGGCGACCCATTATCACCAAAATTGTATACAAGCACTTTACAGGATTTTTTTAAAGTCCTTAGCAGACTTTACACAGTACGAGCTATCATTTTCGATGGCCAGAGGCTCTCAAACCGTCGATTCGAAGACGATAATTTTTTGTTTCTTCGGCCGAAGAACTTCATGCTCGATGACCTGAGCAGGGCGAGCCTTGAGTTTGGACTAAATGATGAACCGGCCAAAAACTAAGGTGACCAATAGCACAACACCAAGCATTGGGGTGAATGGAGTCGAGATGCAATATGCTAACGTTGACACTTGAAGAAATTAAAAAGAACAAACCGACTCCACTGTTCTATTCGGTAACATTGATGAACAATCTTAAAGCATTTCTGATTGCCCGTTTAGTTATCGCCTGTCCACACTGGAACTCGGTAAGTGATTCACGCTTTCAATTAATGATTTATTAATTTAACTGTTATAGCCCAAAGTCCTCCAACATTAGGGCAGCGTGGTGGACTCTGGGCTAAGTTTTAATGAAATCTTCAGATGTAGAGAAGGCCCGTGCCCTGCAGTGGGACATATATGCACAGGATTTTTGTATTACACTACTGTACTGTACTAGCCCATATACAGAGTATATCAAGACTGCTACTGAAAACGAAGCCGGGCGGTAGTTTTAGTGGCTACAGGCAAAGCAAGTAAAAATTTCTCAAAAAACACGTCTGTTTTTTTGTAATGTTTTAAATATTATAGTGTTTGGGTAGTAGTCCCAGAGATGACGACCAAAACCATGTATCATAGCAATACGGTCGAAACTGTATAAAATCGTTAGATTGATTGATTGATTTATGTGATTCTGAACCCGACTAGGTAGGTAGTAACGGTCAAAAGTGTAGCAATTGCATGTGAGGCTATTTCTGATGTGTCTAAAAAAAAGGCAGTCGGTATCATAGAAATACGTCTGATATTGGAAATTTACATAGATTTTATAATTTTATGACGAATAAGTTGGTTTTCAGACATTTTGCGCGTAGAATATAGCTGAAGCGAATTTTTGAAAATGTCGACAAATTTAGCCGGCCTGTATTATAGCAATCCGAATGAATTTTTTTTCTACCGTTCGTAAATAAGACAGGATTGCAAAAAAAAATGTTTTCAGACATTTTAGATGTCGCGCGTCAAAAGAGAAAAGAACGTTTTGGAGTCGCTTGGCCGATGCCTGAGCGCTTCTTACGTTCCCGCTGCGGTGGGAATGGTTTTTTGCATATTATGCTCCTGCCACTCTCTTACTATACATAGTCACACACCAGCTGTCCTAACCGTTGAAATGACGCTCACTTAAAATGACAACAAACTATAAGTTGCTCAGAGGGACGTGGGTGTGTCGCTGGTTGTCCGAGGGCTCGCGGACGTTTTTTTCTTCTATTCCCAATGATAAAGCATGGTTTGCTCATCTGCCATTGACGATTTTCGGGGATGGAAGAGTAAGTTTTTAAGAATTCAAAATTATCAATTATAATAGACGTTTTTATAGCATAGATACGTTGTCCGCGCTTTATTTTGGCAAGACAAAAGCAAAGTGATTGCCCGACTTGCGATCAGTCTCGCTTCAACACGGTCAATATCGAAAAGTTGTCTGATAAAGGAGGTGCTACACTGAATTCTTCTGATATATATATTTTTTTACATCTGGTTAATTCATTTCATCAAGTTCAACAATTTTCAGACAGATTGCTATGATACAGATCGGTAAAATTCCTTAACATATTTAGAATGGTCTTAAAATTTTATGCATTCAAATTTCCTTCTGAAAATATTTTTTTTCCTATTAACTAATCCTAATTTACCCGTAAAGAACATTTTCAGACGGATTGCTATCATATTGTCTCATTTTTAATTATTCTCAATTATTTTTTGGGTTCGCGCTACATTATTAACTTCTGAAAAATATGCTTTCGGTATCTTATGGCTATTATATAACTACAGTCAGAAAATCAGACAGATTGCTATGATACAGTCCGGTAAAATTTGTTGACATTTTTGAAAATTCAGTATGGTCAAACGCTACGCAAAACATGACTGAAATTTGTATTTTCGAGTTCGAAAAAATCAAATCTATCAATTTGATGCGGTTGTGGCCGTATTGCTATGAGACAACAATTTTGGTTGTCATCTCTCGTACGTCACGTCTCGATAGTATATCGATAGTTTTTGATGAAATAATATATTTAACCCTTGTGTGGCATAGCGTCTTTAAAAATAAAAGTAATATACTTACAATTATTAATTTAGGACGAACTATGTAGGTTACCACCCAAATACGATGACAGGAAAAAATATATACGTCGCATTCGGTACCAGTCTTGATATATCCTCTAGATACGTCCCACTGCAGGGCACGGGCCTCCACTACGATTGAGAGAAGTTAGGCTATCCACCATGCTGGCCTAGTCTAGCATACTAACCCAGTCCAAATACTTCCTTTTATGAAGAACGAAAACATAACTACAATTATGCTACTATGCAATTAAACTAGAATATCGATTGGTAGACCCATCGCGTCCTCCACAAAACCGAATAAAAACACGGTCATTGTAACGGGTTTTTCACTATTTTAAAGATGGCACTATCCGTTGATATGAATATGAACAGCTTAAGAGTTAAGAGAGTTCGGCAATCTCACTAAACGAAAGAAATTCGACGAAGCTGTTAATGACACCGGTACACGGGTCGGACCGACTTATTCTTACTGTAGCTTAAACGAGACAAATGTGGTTTACTGGTGGTAGGTCTCTCATATGTGAGAGGCTGCTTGGGTGGGTACCACCGTAATGTTTATTTCTCCCGTCAAACAGCAGTTTAAATGCATTGTTGTGTTTCGGATTGGAGGACATTGTAGCCAGAGTAACTACTGGACATATTGGGACCTAACATCTTATGTCTCAGGATGAAATGAAATAAAAACTTTTTGGGTATCTGTCTCATTATCTACGTATATAAACACGTTATTTTGTAAGGTCAGAGGTGTATGTCAAGAGTTAGAAGCTACGACTTCCGATTCGCCAGTTCTATCCAGTATCAACTAAGCCTCGGCTCCGTTTTTTTTCAATAATATTTTTAATCAATATCCTCGTTCATTTGACTATTCTCGATTGTATTGTGTCAGCCCATATATGGCCCACTGCAGGGCACAGGCCTGCTCTACTAATCGAGAGTACGATTGAGAGTGGTTAGGCCATACAGTCAACCACGCTGGCCTAATGCGGGTTGGGTATTCTCGATTAAAACATCTTATTTTAGTTCTCTAATTTTAACTAAGACTTTGTTGCCAGAATTCGTTACGTTTTTCAAACCTTATTGCACTAGGTATTGTTACCGTGGATTTTCCTAAGTGGATTTTCGTAGTGGTAGAGCTACTTATATTTTATTTTAGACTACTAAAGTAATATGATTCCACCAGAAGATTACCACTTTCTGATAAAAAACCGATAAGAAGCGACCATTTTGCTTCATGTTTTCTTTGGTGAAGATTGCTGTGAGACCAATCGTTTTTCCTACTACCGTTCAAATGAATTTAAAATATATTTAATTACCAAAATCCAAACTTATTAAAATTAACTGAAAAGATAAAACTGTAAATAATAACTTAATTAGTAAAATGTTGATAAGAAAGATTCCGTATAAGAGCATAAAAAATTACCTTGAAGTTTTTAATAAACTGAAGACGCAGATAGTCGTAATTTAATGCCTAAATGTTGTTATCTAAACGCTTTTATTTCACTTATTTCTCTTGTTGAAACAAAACTATCATTTACGAATGCTATCGTGGATTTGGTTTAATTTTTACATAAAATTTAATGTATGAATGATTTCCTGAGACCTTCTCTCTCTTATTTCCGCCAAAGGAAGTCCACTACTGAACATAGGCCTTCCCAAAAATCTCCAAATCCAATATTGTTGTTAGCGGCCTCCATCCAGCGACTTCCTGCAACCTTAGCCACGTCAACCGTTTTGAGACCTCCTTAATTTGCTTTAACTTATTTACTATATTTCAATTTCCAGGCAAAATGAAACTATTCCTGATCCTGTCGAGTCTCCTTACAATCCAGGCTGGAGTCATCAAGTTGGACTCCGATGAATACGAATGCTCTGAAGTAGTCATCAACGGAGTGTACCAAGATGAAGAAGTTCTTCATGACAAACTCGACAGGCCTTTCCTCCTGTCCGTAGATTACAGCACTAACAATTTATACTTCAGCTACAGTGTCAAAGAAGATGAGGATGAATTCAGGTCTGCAAGACTCAATTTGAACACCAAAGAGATGAAAGACATCGAGGGAGTTACTAACGGTTTCGCTCAAACAGTCGATCCTTTGACCAACGAAGTGTATATCGGTGGAAGCGACGGCATTTACAAATACAATCCTAGAACGAATAAAGGAGAATTGATTGGCGTGTCAGGAGTCAATATTTGGACATTGTACTTCGGCCAAGTCCTTTACTACTCCACTTTCCCCTCGCAATTCCTTTACTCTTTCCTCAATGGAGAATCTATGAGGGTTGTCGATTTAGAAGACACTAAAGTTGAAAACTTTGTTATTGGTGCCGATAATACTATGTATTATACTAACAGCTCTGGTCTGTATGGGCAGAAAATGGGTACGAAAGATGCATTGCTCTATAAAGAAATTGATAAAGTTGGTGTCAGGGCTCTGACTACCGATATTAATGGCAATGTGTATGCTTGCTTCGCCAATGGTATCTATGCTGTTAAGAAAGCAACACAGAGTGTGGAAAGGATTTTAGAGCTAGATGACGCTTTTGGTCTTGCATTTGACAATGAAAACAATATTATTTATTCTGACGCTACCAAAATTGTAAGATTGAAGCCTAACAAGAACAGGACCTGTTAATTTTTTGTTGTTAATAAATTTCCATTTTAGTGTTTCTTGCCTTTTTTATATTGTATCTGTATCAGCCCATATACGTCCCACTGCAGGGCACGGGCCTCCTCTACAACCGACAGTACGATTGAGAGTGGTTAGGCCATATAGTCCACCACGCTGGCCTAGTGCGGGTTGGCGGACTTACATACCATAGAAATTTTTATAAATCGCTATGGTATGCAGATTTCCTCACGATGTTTTCCTTCACCTTTTTTATATTATAATCATAATATTCCTTTAGTAAGAAAGTCTGCTCTTGATTAATTATCTGATGGCCAACGACCCTGACGAAAATTGCAGTGTAACAATTTGTTTGCTTCAGAGTATAGTGGATTCAAAATGTTCTTGGTATTCAAATTTAGGACCGCTATCACTATTCTAGAAGTTTAAATAAGCTAATTGGACCAAATATACAAAGAGACAGTATTCAATATTCGTACTCTCCATGTTATTTCATACCAAACGTATCTTATACAAGGAAAATATTCGCTTAATTCAAACTATACAATAATTACTTTAAATTGAGTAAAATTACACCATATTGCAGACTTTACAAAATACCGCATTATTTCCTCAAGTAGAGTTGTGAGCTCGCGTTAAAATATAGAGTTTGGAATCGATTCTAACCCAATTGATTTTTCTAGATATGACATTGATATTTTAAATGATTCATAGGACATTATTATGGCAGATGATCTACAGACTTAGTCTACATAAACTGATTCGAATATTAGTAGTTATGTACAAAATATACAATGTACATGCCTAATGCCTTTGATAAACCGCGCCTTTAGGATTAGAGTGACCTAATCCAAAAAAATAGAATTCGGCTTTCAATCATATTTTGACTCAAAATGATCTACTGACCCGTTATTAAAGAAGGAACTATTGACGAATGAAAGGCAGAAAGATGTATAAATCGGTCTTCTGGATGTATCTTCCATAAGTAACAAAATTTCTTATGTAATAAATCTTTAATGAACGTTTCCCAAAAAATGTTTTTTTTTAGTTAGGTCACTCTAATTCTAAAGGTACGAAACATCTGTGCTACAGCAGTTTCAACTATGTTATCTTCGATTTATTCATCTATTTTAAAGCTACTACTTGATATTACGTATACAGTATTATTTCCATCAAACACATCGATTTCTACGTGATGAAAAACATGAAACTAGAATCGATTCTTCAACAGATGGGTCGTAAATCGAAATCTCTATCGCATACTTAACGTCATTTTGACTGTTGAGCGCACGCGTGGGCTAAACAAATAAAAGAAACAAACACTTGTGAATTGTTCTTCAGGAAGTACAATTACAGGATTGCGTGTCGCGTCCACAATTACTGTTTAACTTACTCATCCTTCTGTGTAATAAACAAGGAATTTCTTAAAACGATGAGCATTTCGAAGAATAACCTGGTTATCGATATTTCAGTACTAAAAATGTGAATGGAAAAGTTATTTTAATTTTTAAAGTGATTAATTCAACTGATGGACAATTCTGAAAAAGTCTCGTAAAGAACCCACTGACATCTTTTGCCGGTCAAGAAAAATTTGCTAACGATTGTGTCTGGAAAAAAAATACTTGTATAATTGTGAAGGTTCCTAGCTCCCACATCGTTACATCAAATCCACTATCCATCTAGACTAGTAATTCTGAATGTTATTGTTTTTAAAAGATTAAGCACTAAAGGTAAACCTTATAGAATTTGCCTTTGTGATGATACTTCAGAACGTCCCTTGACGACGAATGATCTCGATGAAGTCTCGCAGTGTGAAAGTAAAACAAATGATAAACTAAGATGAAAATCGTTAGTTTTATTCGAATCTTGAACTCTAAATTACATTTCTATAATCTGAATCGATCGTACTTAAACTTGTATCGGCAGCCTCTAAAATGAACTATTGTTTTTTTGTTCTAAGCCACACACATTTTATTAGTACCTCTATTACGTACATACAATCGTTTATGTATGTAAATATAGACCTTTTTCCCAGAAGGCGTAGGCAAAGGTGGAGGAGGGGATGAGCCCATCGCCATATCGGGAACAAATTCTCGACTCCGGACTGATAATGAGTCAATTCGCTTTGCCGACCTAGGATTCAAACCCGAGCCGTCAGTTTTGTAATCACACCGTACAATTGCGCCGCCGAGGCAGTCGCTGTCTACGCCTTACTCTGTAAATCAGTTAACTTTACAATTCAAATTATTCAACATATCTTAAATTAAAATCATAATGAGATTAATCTATTCAATGAAAGCTAGGAAGCATCACATTGTGCCGTGAGTTTGAACGCGTTAATTTTACATGGGATTAAAACAAATCAGATGAACAGACGACCTCTATACGAGTTTGTTACAATTGACTCATTTACTCGTGTTGGTCACTTCACGGCGCGTAAACTCGCAAACACACAGAAAAACGTCGCGACACTCTTATTACTCTAGTAATAAAACCTAATTTATATCCAACAAATGGTGTAGCACATGAAAATAACATTGTTTTTAAACTACAAGAGAGATAACGAATCAAAACACAGTAATGTCAGTCTTTAGTACGCGCAACTACAGGGCCAACGCGTCGAAATGAGATATATTTTACTGATTTTCCTCGTGACGGTTGAAGCCAAAGTACGTGTATACCTAACAGATACGCCGCTGCAAAGGATCGGCTCTAGAGTCTACAAGAAACACCTGCTCACCAACCAGTACAAATCTCCAAAAGAACTAACGTACGACTCTTCGAGCAGAAATCTATTTTTCATGTACATGGACGATGAAATTCAGAATTCTGGGCGAGCTGTCATCAATGTTATGACTAAACAATCTAAAAAAATATATGGAATTGAGAAGAACAAAGCTATTGCAGTTGATGCGGACACCAGTGATGTGTATTTCGGGTCTGAAGATGGCCTATATAAATATGATCCAGTAAGTAATGAAGCTACGAATATTGGACTATACAACGTCAATATTATGAAGCTAGTAGTCAGAAATAATGAAATGTACCTTTTGGATGCGAACAATCATATGCTTTACAAAGTTTTCAACGAAGGAAAAACTGCAGTGAAACTTATAAATATGAAGACTGTTATGGAATTTGAAGTTGACGATGAGAAGAATATACATTTTGTGACTATGTGTGGTGTTTTCTGTGCCATCAAAGGACATGAGATAGTAAAAAATAGTAACCTTTCTGTAGTTTATAACTTTATAGTGAGCGATGGAGTGACTTATGGTGTTACTGAAGATGGGATCTATAGTATTGACTGCGAGAACGGCACAGCCAAGATGGTAGCTGATCTAAACTTTGTGCCGCGTAGCATAACCTTTGGCGATTACGGAGATATTTATTATTCTGAAGACGATTATATATATAGACTGAGGCCGATAAGTTCTTATCTAGTTTATAATATACACAGAAATATAAAATAAATTTTATTGCGTTGTTTTTTAATTAATAGTGATGAACTAGTCGTAATCGATGTGATTAGTTGAAGGTCTCTGAATTTTCAAAGTCATAAGTTTATTAGTAGATTATCAATTATATTAACGCTGAAGATAAACACTGCCAGGGAACCTGATTCATGACTGCAAGTAACAGATTTATTAATTTCAAGAACGCATGTCTTAGTTTACTACGAGTTTACTCTGACTAGTAGTTTTTTAAAATATTTTTGTGGAACTATCAGGTTTTCTAGTTTTTTCACGATGTTCACCTTTAAGGTAAAACTATGTAATAATACTGACTTCATTTGTTCTTCATTTGTTTCTTCATTCATTGTTACTAAAAGCATTAGTTGTTCTCTAGGATTCAAACTCCCGACCATCGCCTCAGCAATCCTCAAATCCGTTACCGACAAATCAAAACACATTCAAAAACATACAGTAATTCAGAAACAAGTCTGAGTTGACAGAAAGGACTGAAACTTTGACTCAAAAAGTTTTCAAATCGGTCCAGTAATTCAGAGCCTATTCATTGGAAACACTCAAATCTTTCCTCTTTATAAGATTACTTTGGACTATAATACATATGTATTTATTATAAATTATAATAATGCCAAAACTCACCACATGGTTTTCGCTCCCGTGTCCGTGATGGTTTTGGCCTTGATTGTAGTCGTGGGCGTTGCTACCATGGCCGGAGTTGCTACCATAGCCCGAATTGCTAGCATGGCCTTGGGTACCATGGTTACCTTCATTACCATGTGATGTGGGTGGTAAGTAGTTGTTGGATGGAGTGCCGTAACCTGCAAAAAAATATGCGTAATGTATTTTTGACTGTTTGAAGCGTCATTGGTTGCTTGGTTTATAACTTTGCAGGATTCAAAAGAAATAGCAAGGTTAGGCGTAGCGTTTAATACTAAAAAAATATATGTATTTGAATGTACGGCGAGACTAGCATGCCGTTTGCCTCATAGTAAGACCATGCTCAATATCATGCCTCAATATGACCGCTTATGGACAGTAGCAAAACCAGAAAACACCATGAGTTACAAAGCAATGCTTGGCATTCCACTGCGCCCGCCATCCTGAGACATAAGATGTTAAGTATCAATATGGCCAGGAGTTATTCTGAATACAATGTTCTTCAAACCGAAACACAACAATACATTTACACTGGTGTTTGGCGAGATAAATAGACATTGCGGTGGTACCTACCCAGATGATCTCTCACATATGAGAGACCTACCACCAGTAAATTTTCTAAATAAGTATTTTTAATACGTAACATTACTAGATGTAGTTACCTGTGCTAGGAGGTAGGTATGCGTTGGAAGGAGCGTTGAAGTTGCCCGCGGGTGCTTGGTAATTGTACCCCTGCACCGGTGGTTCGCAGGTTGCGAGCCCGGCGAGGGACGTCAGAACTATCTGTAAGACATTATAAAATATTATATTAGCATTTATATAGGATATTCGCTAAGGATAAAAAATGCATAACATAACCACATACCTACCTATTATAAAATTGAGTCATACAATCAGACATTATTGACGAGCAAATATTGATTGTTTAAATGTCTTACTAAGCTATAGTCAAACATTACTCTCAGCACGGACATCGAACCCGAACACTTTAGTTTTACAGTCGGCATTTTCAGTAATTTTAGGCGATGCTCTTAGTTCTGTCATTTTTCTTTTCATTTCTATATTCTAACTTTCAGACGACAAACAAGCAATTGGTCTAAAAGCAAACTCATGCAAATTGATTTACCCGACCTGGAAATAGAATCCACACTCATTCCCAGCCTACATTTCAACCAGATAATCAGAGTTAATAGCACATGTCTATGTGAACCGTCCCTTTCACTCGCTTTCAACCCATTATTATTCAATACTAAGTGATTTCTTAAGTGCTATACAGTTCCTCTGTATCAGCCCATATACGTCCCACTACAGGGCACAGGCCTCCCCTACAATCGACAGTACGATTGAGAGTGGTTAGGCCATATAGTCCACCACGCTGGCCTAGTGCGGGTTGGCGGACTCACATACCATAGAAATTCTTATAAATCGCTATGGTATGCAGGTTTCCTCATGATGTTTTCCTTCACCGTTTTAGTGCGTGGTGATTGACTATCAATACATACATGACTCCGAACAATATAACACACATATAGTACGGTATACAGTATGCAATGTCTTTATTAATCTTGGCGCAGTTGGTTAGCACAAGAGGCCGCGGGTTCGATTCCGGCACCGATACCAATGGTTGTTTGAGTAATAAAATGTGTTTTCATTGATATAAATATATGGACAGGGCGGAGAGCGCGTAAATTTCGACGTAGGTGGTGCGCGCGCTCTAACATAGGATCTCTAGTGGAGCGTTGCTGAAATTAGACGTCGCTTATAAAGATTTTGAAAATACTTGCTTGGTCTAGGACAGAAAGTTTAATAAACATGAAGATCATATATTTTAACCCTGTAAGACGAAATTGATTAAATAAAGTTAGGTAATTTAATATTAATTTTAGCGCGATTTTCACAGCTTTCTTTTTGAAACTCCAAATGTACTTAAGGGCCTATTCTTAGTTTTTAAATCAAAGATTTTATGAATGCTGTGAGGCTAAACGTGTCACGTAATTTCTGATTCATTGAGATGATCTAATCTAATACGGATTGGCGGAATCAACATACGTACCTACATTACATAAATTATTGAACAATATCTAGGCTGTGCAGGTTTCCTATTAAGTTTTTCTTCAACGTTACACTGCGTGGTACTTGACTACCAATAAATAAGTCCCTAAAATATTAATAGTTTTTCACTTTTTTATAATAAAATTTCTATGGTATGTAAGTCCGCCAACCCGCACTAGGCCAGCGTGGTAGACTGTATGGTCTACACTCTCAATCGTACTCTCGATTGTAGAGGGAGCCCGTGCCCTGCAGTGGGCTGATACAGATACAGTTTTTCCCTGAGATAAGAACCCGCCAGCATAATCTCGGTAGGTGTCCCCGTTCGTTCACCAACAAACCATCACGTTTCCAACAGAATATTCTAGAAGGTCAATAACTAAATCAAGTTGCCACATCCAAAGCTTTCGCGCATTGTCCTGTCCAAATAACAAACCATACATTGTTTTAACTACTATTGTGTGATTTTGCAATTTAAATACGAGACCGGATATAACTACGATAGTCTATAACTGTATTGTCGATGCCATTGTTGTGCTAATTAGATATTTTTTGCGGTTTTTAATGGACAAAACAAAGCAGTTGATAAAGTAAAGTAATTATAGTCAGCACTAGTTGGGATAATAGGTTAGTTGACTTAAGTATATTATGTTTTATTATAAAACTAACAGCCCGTCTAAGCTACGTCTGATATTTAAATACTTTCCAAATTAATCAATAGAAACATCTATGGTATCTTAAAACAAAGATTTACGTTTTGTCGAAAAATTCAAAAAAATACCTCACGTCATTAATGGACGCCCCCTTGGCATATTCGTAGTTTTACGTACCACGTCGGAACATTCAAATTTCGTTTCGCATCACGGGGTAACCCAAACAAAATGTAATCTCGCATAGCGCAATTTTACTTACGTGTGTGGCGGCCTTATGACTCTACCGCCGGCCGTTCTCTATATCCTATCTATCCTTAACAAGGGGTTAAAACAGCTACTATGACTACGCGGTACTATTCTACGCTTCATTAAACAAAAATAGACAATTATATTTATGTAATCTAGCTATCTATAAATATATGCACCATATCTATACTTCGTATCTTTCTTAACTAAGACATAAATTGCATCGAAATATCTAATAAAATGTCTTGTTAAAGATAGATTATAGAGAACGGCTGTTAATCTCTTACCTAATTTCAACAATATAATTATTATCTTCTTAAATTCATCTTAGCATATAATAAGTGAAATTTCATCATCATAATAATTGCATATAAATATTTGAAACTCTTCACGGTCCGCTGGCTTGAATATCATTATGGACCATTTTTATTGCCGAAATATATGACTAAGATCATGAGATATAATTTAGACTGGGTAGAAAATTATGAAACTGGAAAACCCGAAGTAAATTACCCTTGAGAATCGCTTTTCCTGCCAAACAGTGGACATGCACTGCTGTTCCGGTCTGAAGGACATTGTAGCCAGAATAACCGGACATATTGACAGGCAGCGAGTGCAGTGGAATGCCAAGCATTGCTTTGTAATTCAAGGTGTTTTTTGGTTTCGCTACTGTTTATGAGCGGTCGTAGTGTTTATCATCAGCTGAACGGCATGATCGTCACACTATTTATCGCAATAAACAAACTCATGCTTTACAGTCCATACTTCATACACGCTGGCACTAAGCCCATGGAGCGATGTTCTTTTAATATCTTATTTATTTTATAGAACCAAAATTTAATTACAAGACGTAAGCACTATACCACAAAAATAACATTAAAAAATAAAATATGCTTACCATAAATAGCATCCTGATTCTTCTATGTGACGAACTGAAAATAACATTTTTCTCTTTAATTACATTAAGAAAATATGTATACTTAAATGGTAATTACACTATGCAATTACACATTACACATTATGCATAAAGTAATAACAAGAAATCAAGTTTATTCTAAATATTTTTTACTCTTATACTTTTGCTTTATGTAATGTTGTTAGGTAATTCAGAAAACAGCCCATCTAAACTAATTATACAAAAGAAACATACATATTCACTATATTATCTAAATATGTTTTACATATTTATTTTCATATGCATCTCATTTTATTTATTTACCTTTACTATCAATATTTGCCAAATCAATTATGAAATAAAACAGACTTAACATTTTTTACATTCAATCAGTTCGTCCATTCAAAGTATGCTAATAAAGTGACATCTAGTGAAAATCAAAGACACTACATTTCCGCGCAATTACCCAATAAAAACTAAAACTATCCTACATTATGATAATGTGTACAAAAAGCGCCAGCTAGCGAGGCGTTCTGAGTACTCAATCACATTACAATGGTCAAATAATAGTTCCCACGAGTGGAAAGTTCAAAGATCTAATTCTATGTGATGTAAACTAGAAGAAAATGCGTCCATAATTAAACTTTGTTACGTAATCGCGCGGGAAACTGTTGCTCAATATGTTAAATGTTGGGCGCTGGAACACGACTATGTAATCGGGAATTTTAATCAGAGTTGGGATTGTTAGCATTATAACAAAATTTTTAATTATTTTATTGAATTAGATCACAGTTGAATACAGGAAATTATGGCGAAGATAATATTGAAATAAATAAAAACACTTAAAGGCCTCACGGCGACACTTATGAAACTACATTTGATAAAGTAAATTACACAGTACACCTCGAAACTGCATGTTTTTTGGTAGATAGTTTTCTAAAGTGTTGTGTGTTTTGTTGTAACTTTATTAATAAACTTTAATACATTTCATAGTCTCGGAACTAAATTGTGACTAACAAAACCACGTATAATTTATAAAATGTATTAAGTATTTATTTTAATTATGTGCACTGCATTTGGTATGTAGAAAAAAATGTTATTTGCGCAATGTGAACAATTTAATAATTATCTAATATTGATTAAATTTTTCCACAAAACCGACCACTTTTTACGACAAAACATATTAATTTATCTGGAAATATTTCAAGAAAACTACTCCCAGACATATTAGTTTTATCTCTCTTACACTTCCCTCACACTTTTTAGTTTACACCTTCATGCGTACTCCATGCTGTGTACCTATTATTATATGTTTATTACTTTAAAACTCTAAACACTTAAAAAAACAATTACCTACGCAAAAACACGAAATATCCTGGCCACAGCACTATTTAAAAACCACGTTCGAATTTCAAACCAGTTCGAAATTTGAAATGTCAAAAAGCGCGGCAACGTGGTATCCCGAGCGTCCACTGATACAGTTTGCGCGCGTTCTTGTATTTATACACAAGTAAAGGCGGGTGAATCTTGAGATGCTCTTATGTTGTATCGATACGGCGGTTTTCGCAATGTTTCGCTATGTATGGTAGAATGGTGAAATTAGATGTGCTAATTGTAAAGTCTATTCTTAAATTCGCTAATTACCTAATTTTGTTTCTTAGACCATTATTTTTTCTTTGTTTGTTCTTATGTTTTGCTATGCAGTTTGATGAAAAGCTGACTACCGAAATGAGTCACAGGTAATTGTTGTCATAGAAAAAGAAAAATATTGTGAGAAAGTCAACATACGTTAGGTCTATCCGTAACAATTTCAAATTTCAATCGTGCGAAATATCCACTAACCCGCACTAGGCTATTACAATAGACTGAGAAAATTGTTGAAAGATACCTAAGTCACAGAATAGGTACTAATCTAAATTACCAGAGTACAGCAGAGTTTTTTAATTGAAAATTATGCAATTTGAACATAATATTCTTCCAAGAAATGTTACGGTCATCAACATATTTAATTTTATGTTACACTTAATTATAGTAGTGTTTATACAACATGTAACAGATTTAAATGTAAAAGCGGAAAGTAGTACGTTCAGAATCAGCTACTGAACCGATATCAACATTTTTTTCGGTAGGTATTTTTTTTCAAAATAATTAGTTAAGACCAAGTAAATTACAGACACTCCTTCGTTTAGTACTCCGAACAAACGAAATTGAAACGTAACTCCAGCACATAAGATCATTTTAAATGAATCACTAAACGAATACTCTAATAAACTAAATAATGAACAAAAATGAACTTTATTTCGATAGTCATAAAGTTTATTTAAGCAATCTATCATTAATCAAACGCACACAACGATAGGCCTCAATAAACGTAATAAGCTACCAAAATAAATAACTATCATATTCTCTTTTCCGCACATTTAACTACAACTAGATAGAGCAGGATGCAGCTATTGTTTAATGCAATTTGATCCATCCGACAAACGATGGCGCGCGCGGCGGTATAGGGATGCGCCGCGAAAAAAATTACTCCCGGTATTTGCAAGGCCGGGCGATCCAAATCCCGCGCAATACATGCACTTAAATGAAACAAATTAAATGTAACAAAATCAATATGAAAAGAAACAACAAATAGGTATTTCTATGAAAAATAATTTCGGGGAACGTTAAAATGGTGATTAAATTCGGTTTGTAATTTTGCTACAATGTATGCGGAATCCCGGTGTGTCAGATATCCCGTTATTGCAATCCCTAAATGGGCACCGAATATGTGAAAAAAATCTAGTCGTGCACCGCAGTTATCTGTGTCTACTTGTGTTTAAGTGTTAAGTAGATATTTCGATAACTTTCGCGCGCGATGTCTTATCGGTATTCGAATATTCAAATACACTGAAATGGTGAGAACTTTGGCACTGTGTGGTGATAATGTATCATTGGCATGTCTGACGGTATCTCGATGCTGAGTTCGGAGAGCGCTGGATAGGTCGCGGCGAACCTGTGCAATGGCCTCCTAGGTCACCTGACCTGACTTGACGTCTCTTGACTTTTTTTGTGGGGACGTAATAAATCTCTGGTATACTTCAGTGAAAGTACTAATGTGGAGGATCCAGGATGAGGAGGGTAATGTGGAGCAAATTCCTAAAAGTGAAGAGTGACACTGAAGTTTTACATAAATTACGTGAACAATTACGCAAATGTGCATCAAAGTGTATCAAGGTGGTGGACATGTCGAACATATTTTAAAAAGAAATCGCCTCATGAGTGCCATGTAACACGTAAGTTAATTTTGTTGTATTTTTTTGTGTTGTGATTAGGTTGTGATTCCCAATCTAGTATTCGTTGTTAGATATTGCGTTATCTTATTATCTTATTCAATAATAATGCAAAATAAATGACGCCCGTATCCTGCCCGCCTGTAGGAACTAAGTTTAGGGGAAGTGAAATTAATAATATTTTATAGCCGATTCATGCAAAATATTGTCTTATGTTGGGTTCGTACGCATTATATCTAGTAAGTAAAATATTTAGATTTTATAGTTAAAACACAAATGTTATGCTTACAGATTAAATAAATAATAATTTGTTTACCAAACCACCCAGTAATCAGTTACGTACGTAATTTGTAATTTGTATTTCGTTTATTGTCAGCTGTTTCTGCCGGCGCGGCGCAGCGGTCGGCGACCGGCGTTAGGTACTCGTGTGAATGTGTCTTGTGTACATGTGTGCGTGTCCGGCGAGCGTGTGTAGTAGTACACTCTTATTTGTAACTCGTAAGGTGACCATGTTAAGTGCCTACATTTGGTATAACTAATTTCATAAATAAAAGATTTTGTAATTATGATAGTACGATTTCAAAGCATAAACTATGATTGCAATAATATTTTAAAGTTGGGGTGTCTGAGGTTGTGAATTAATCCTGTTACACGTTGTATATAAATATATTGTGTAATTATGTAACACCAGTAATGGACAGTGGGGAGATTAATAAAAAAATATAGATTATAACGGTTATATTGTTTGGATATGTTAATCGTAATTTTCACGCTCGCTTTACGTGGAAAAGAGCATCAAAAATATTCTACCGGCAACATTTAAAGTTATAACTTTATTTAGAAAACTTGTATAACAAACATTAAATACACCCAACAGTCACATACATAGTGCTGACCCCACACTAAGATTGGGTCTTGTGTCGTATATCAGAAACTACGAGAGACTTTTCGGTCTCACAAACACCACACACACAAAAGACACAAATCAAATACGTGTGGATCACACATATTTATTTCGGTGCGGGGATCGAACCCGCAGCTTCTTGTTTTAGAGCCGGCGTCTAACCAACTATACCACGGAAGCTATCACCTTTCTGATTATTTTGGGGACAAGTGTCGGTCTCCTATCTCATAATGAATAGAAAAATCGATTACACTTTATTTAAATATTGGGTATTTGAACCAGACAATTTTGTCATCGTGACGCAGTACGACTATGCCACCGGGACAGACGGGAGAGCTTGTTGAGAAATATCGAATAGTGTCAATAGCCTTTAAATCGATATGACCCGTTTTAAGAGACTGTCCTGCCCTCACACCCCCATTGCAACTCCTGCAGGCTTAATAGCACGCATTGTACGACACCGAACATTGAAGCTCGGCGAGCCTCCAGAAATTTCTAACTTGTCTTTAACCCGCAACGAAATTAATCATGAAGTTAAAGGAGTCGGAAATATTTATGTCCACTTTCCTAGCGGATGATTTTTTTAACTGGAACATCATAGTGACCACACAGCACCTGATGGTAAGCGCAAATGCAGTTACAGTATCGATTGGCATCAGACGGCAGTCCCATGCCAATCGATACAATTATGCCGACCTGCTAAGATGCCTCTTCACACAACGAATCAATAGACTGAGTTAAATAGCCTCTGATAAAGACACAGCCGGAGAAATCAGCTGTACAAACAAGAATCAAACCAGCAAACTGTATGCGGAAAATAGTTCTATTACCCAATTCTACGATAATCTGATGTTGATACTGTTTGGACTGAATCTCTGGGTGAACATTTTGTGTGACCGATCGTTATCGCTTTGTGAATGTGGGCGGAATTTGTAATTGCAGAGATGGAGGAGAATGGGGCTTTTTAGAGGGGTCTTGACCTCCTGTGGATTTTATTTTAGTAATTTCATATGAATACATTATGGCTGTATTTTAATCATACACCCAACAGTCATATACATACAAGGTCCTGACCCCACACTAAGATCGAATCTTGTGGCGTAATCGAAACATTTTCTTGGTGCGGGGACCGAACCTGCGGCCTCTCGTTTCACAGTCGGCGTCTAACCACATGCGCCATGGAGGCTATCGTTTGAATTTCACTTTAAGTTACAGAAAAATATACCTAACAATGTCAATATGTTGGTCCAGTAATAACAAGTTTACTGGTGGTATGGCCATCTGGTTAGGTACCACCGCAAAGTCTATTTCTCCCGCCAAATATCAGTAGAAATGCACTGTTGTTTTCGGTTAGAAGGATACATGAGGCAGAGTTCTGTAACTACTGGACATTTTGAGACTTAACGTCTTATATCTCAGGAACTAGAACGCAGTGGAATACCAAGCTATGCTTTGTAATTCATAGTGTTGTTTGGTTTTGCTACTTTCCATATGCGGTTATATCGCTTAAACGAGTGGCCTGCTCGTTTTTTCCATTTATTGCAATAAAAAATAGTGAAATGTAAAGTCTCATAAACACCCAGACCCAATACAAATACTTGCCTTCACAAAATTTGTTGACTTGGTCCTCACAAACATTTGTCTCGGTGCGGGAATCGAACCTGTGGCCTCTCGTTTCACAGCCGACTAATCAACTGCTCCACAAACAAATAATCGAACCTACAACCTCACAGTAGACAAACCACGAAACAAAGCCATAAACCCCCAAATTCAATTTCAATATGCTCCAATTAAATAATTACTAGAACCATATTGTACGTAAGAAAGCAACGTCTGACCTCGACTCAATCATTATGCCGGCCTGTATGTAATTGCTTGGAGATGGGATATGGATCACTGAGGTAGCGACCTTGGGTATGCTGCTTCGAATACGTTGCCAACATTTGTTTGCGATGTAACTCATAATTAGGCCATAAAAGCTGTAATTTGAGACTATGAATTAGATTTTTTATTGTGATTTAAATCAATGGTGGTTTTGATTTTAATACTATTGTTGTAGTAATTGGGAGTTTCTAGTGACAAATCAGTATTTAATCTCAACCAATCCAGATCCGAAGGTTATCTAAACTTCACTACATAGTATAAAACAAAGTCGCTTTCTTTGTCCCTATGTCCCTTTGTATGCTTAAATATTTAAAACTACGAAACGGATTTTGATGCGGTTTTTTTAAAGAGATAGAGTGATTCAAGAGAAAGATTTACATGTGCAATACGTACATATTATTGTACAGAAATCTATTTGTACCCGGGCGAAGCTGGGCCGGGCCGCTAGTAATATTATAAGATAAGGATAGATTTGATTTTTTGCATTGAATATGCTCTGAAATTACTGGACAGATTTTAGAAAAATATTTCTCTATTAGAATCGTACATTATCTCACACACTCATAAAATCTCCCGCATTTTTCCCCGAAGGGGTAGGCACAGGCGGCAGGACACCCACATTTCGAATTGTATGTTCCGTCCCACGATCATTCCTTACAAATACTAACGGATCACCGATCACACCAAAATTTTTTTCCGTGCACGAGTCAAAAAATCACTCAGTAGGTAATCACCTACTTTCGCAATAGTTTCTCTCATCTCATTTCAAGCCAAGAAACATCTACTACACACTTAAAATATGAAAATAATAATATCAAAACAAACAACAATAAACTATTTATATAGTGTTCTAAATTAAGAAAAGCTACGACTCCTGTATACTCACTATACGTATATTGTAAACTTTTGAGAAAAACCAATACTAGAGTTTCTTGACCGTTCTACTCAGGCGAAAACAGCCTTATGAACCGGGTGGTAAAAAAAATAAAGTGACTGAATCCGAATGACGTATAACCATGGAATAAAACTATTATTTACGGATTTTATCGCGAATTTAGTTTAATTTTTTACATTTTTAACTTCCCGACGTTTCGATCACTTTACAGCTTTCGTGGTCACGGGGCGGACTGAGGTATTAGACGTCCGCTCTGTGACTGTTACAATTCAACTACCCTTATTTTACAATTATTAATTTAAAAATTAATTTTAAAATATCTAGTCTATGTTTGCGATCCGATCTACGCAGAAGGAGCTCACAGTGTCTTGAGGTCTGGCAGTTGGTATTTTGGGTTCCGATTTAATTAAATGTAGTATTGGATCCCATGCTTGTGCAAGCTTCAAGCCATCTTCTCTATTGAAATTTTGATGTTTTTTAATTTCAATAGCCTCGCGAAACATCCTGGGCAGGAAACGGTGTTCTTTAGCGAGGACTTGGGGCTGGTCAAAGCGGAGGTAATGCTTGGAGCCTTCTTCTATATGTTCAGCAACTGCAGACTTCGTTGAGCGTCGATGTTTGACGTCAGCTATGTGTTCTTTCACGCGGGTCCCTATGCTTCGTTTTGTTTGACCTATGTAGGAGAGGCCACAGTCGCAATCTATTTTGTATACGCCCGGTTCTTGCAGGGGTATATGGCACTTGACAGGTGGTAGAAATTGACTAATCTTCTTGGGCGGCTTGAAGTAGGTCTTTATAGAAGCACGCTTCAGGATATAGCCAATTTTGTCTGTGACTCCTTTTATGTAAGGCAAGACAACGGGGACTCGTTCGACTGTGGCTGGCTTCACTCGGTTTCTGTGACGGCGGCGTGGGATTTGGAGCTTGTTGTCTCGCAATACCTGCTTGACGTGTTGCAGTTTAGTCGCCAGGTGTTTCTCGTCACAGATTCCTCGTGCTCTCTGAAACAAGGATTTAACCACGGTAGCTAACTGTTTTGGATGGTGGTGAGAATCGCCGTTCAGATATTTATCTGTATGGGTCTTTTTTTTATACACAGTGTGACTTAAGGACTGATCGGGATTACGGATAACTAAAACATCTAAGAAAGCAAGAGATTTATTATGTTCTAACTCCATAGTAAATTGAATTTTATTGTTGATGGAGTTAAGGTCATTTAAAAATGCAGTTACTTGGTCAGATGGTAAAATTGTGAAAGTATCATCTACGTACCGCTTGTAAAATCTCGGCGAGACTGGGGCTGTACTAAGGGCTGTCTCCTCAAAGTCTTCCATGAAAATATCGGTGACTACTGGAGATACAGGTGATCCCATAGCGACGCCATCCACTTGTACATAGAATTGATTATTCCACAACATATAGCCAGATGTGAGGCAATGTTTGAGTAGTTCTGCATATTCAAGAGGCATGTCTTTCTCTGCTAACTTCTTAGAGACAATTTTGATGCAGTCTTGTATTGGAAGACTTGTAAAAAGTGACTGGACATCAAAACTAACCATTGTTTCATTGTCAGCTAATTGAAGATGTTTAATATCACTGACAAACTGGTATGAATCCTTCACAGATGCTCTAGTGTTACCTCTGAGTGGTGAGAGTACTTGCGCTACGTGCTGAGCCAGTCTGTAGGTTGGTGTGTCGATCTGACTCACAATGGGACGTAGTGGAGCATTTTCCTTGTGTATTTTCGGTAATCCATACAATTTCGGAGGTTTTGTACACGATGGGATGAGTGACTTAACGTTCAGATCTAACTTTTCGGAGTATTTGATTATTAAAGCGCTAGTGGACTTTAATATTTTATTAGTCGGGTCTGATTTGACTATTTTATATGTAGTGTCATCCGATAAAAGATGTTCAATTTTCTCGTTATAATCTGAAGTGTCCATCACTACCGTCGCATTACCTTTATCTGCACGGAGAACAGTTAATTCCTTCTTCGATCGCAGATTCTTTAAAGAGATAAATAAGTGTTTTGGGAGATTTGGTTTGGGCACTTTGTTTCGACGTAATAAAGATGATATATCTTGACGTATCGCCTCCGAATCTTCCCTTTTCAAATTGTTAATGAAGAGACTGTTCTCAACGTTACAAATAATATCTTCGTACGGTATCCTACGTGTATAATAGTTTTATTTCTTATATGGTTTCTGATATTGGTACTCCGTAAATAATAGTTTTATTTCAATGTGTAACATTCGCGTAAATCTAAGAAACCATTTTGTATAACAATGGTTTTTGAAAATTCATTCCAGCTAATTTTTTTCTTCTTAGACTGCCATGCCGTCTCGTTCTCCTATTATTATATCCATCCCAAGGTTGTCTGGAAAAAAATCCAAGTACGATAAATCCACCTTTTGCACTTTTTTATTATGTTATATCTTTAACTAGCGGCTCGGCCCAGCTTCGCCCGGGTAAAAATAGATTTTTGTACAATAATATGTACGTATTATACATATAAACCTTCCTCTTGAATCACTCTATTTATTTTAAAAAAAAACGCATTTCATTCCGTTGCGTAGTTTTAAAGATTTAAGCCTTAGAGTATTTATATATAGAGGGAGCGCTGCCATACATTCGCGTTTTAAAAAACGTAGATATTTTCTTGTTCGTAATGTTGGTAGCGCTCCTATATTAGTAAAAATTTAATTAATTATTTAGCAATAAATTGCTATAAATTCCTCTGATAGCCGAAATTATATTTAGCTATTATCCTTTTAAAACGAGTTTGAGTGAAATTAAATAGACCTAAACTATTTATTTTTAATTTTTTTTTCTTGTAATTTATGTATGTTGCACAACCTGTCAAAATATTAGCCAATAGGAGGGCAGAAAAAGGTGGCCCGGCACCACCATTTTTATCTACGTTTTTGAAGTACCAGCGCTCCCTCTATATATAAATACTCTAAGATTTAAGCATACAAAGGGACATAGGGACAAAGAAAGCGACTTTGTTTTATACTATGTAGTGATGTAATTTGTTCTATGTATGGTGCAAAAAAGTATAAATAAATATTTTAAAGATTCAATAAAATATTTTCATTGCTTTTCATATCGCATTTCAATTAATAATGGCACAAGTAATTCATTTAATTAAGTTTAAGAGAACTTCCAATTAATAAGTTTAAAAAAGTAAGAAAAGTTAAGCTGTGTAAAAAGGCATATTATAGAATCTCAGATTAGATGGAAGATAAAACTGCTTGGAAATAAATTGCTCATTTTTTTGCATCAAATTGTGTTAATTGATATTTTAAAACTGACATTATTGTGACTTGTGACATGAACCATTGTTATTGTAAATGGCGATATAAAAAAATAAAAGAAAAAGATAGAAAAAAGAAGACAGTTCGTGTTGCTGAGGGAGTTTCTTGCGCCGCTTCTTCTTCACAGCTACAACACGTTCCGAAGCGGTGGTAGCCGAAAAGAATGATTCAAAAGATGTTGTGAAAGACTATTTTAATAAAGAATATTTTGATTTTGATTTTGAATATAGAACCCAATGTTCAACTAGCAGTCATAAATCAAAAATCGATAAAACCATATTCCATTGAGTAATTGTGCATTAACTCGCAAATTACCTTGCGTTAGTAACTTTAATTATACTCTTCATACTATCATTGGGTTTAATAGCCTCTTAGAGAGAAATTCGGTGCATTGGAACATATTTTCTTTCATCATCTGCATTACTACTGGGTTTTTCATGGACTCCTATTCAATCGAGAATTCAATTGAGAGGGCTTAGGCCACACACGACACTGGACTAGTGCGAGTTGGCGGACTTCACATAACACACCTTTAGAATTAAAGTGACCTAACACAAAAAAATGATTTTGGCTTTTAATCATTTTATATTGGTTTAAAATGAACTGTCGACCCGTTATTAAAGAAGGACCTATTGAGTCATGAAGGATGATTAAGGATGGAAGGACTTATCTTCCATAAGTGCAACGTTTCTCATGTTACAAATGTTTAATGAACGTTTCTCAAAAAATAAGATTTTTTTAGTTATCACTTCATAGTATAAAACAAAGTCGCTTTCTCTGTCCCTATGTACCTTTGTATGCTTAAATCTTTAAAACTACGCAACGGATTTTGTTGTGGTTTTTTAATAGATAGAGTGATTCAAGAGGAAGGTTTATGTGTATAATACGTGCATATTATTGTACAGAAATCTATATGGACCCGGGCGAAGCTGGGCCGGGCCGCTAGTAATTGTATAATTGTAAAGGTGCGATACAGGTCATCTACGGTGTTTTGGCATGCGAATTCATGGTTGTCAAGCCATTGTCAACAAATTTGGGGCAGTTTTTCTCTTTTCACGTTTTATTTAATTAGTCATGTTAATGCTTTTAAATTATGAGTATTATGAAAACATATATCCATTAGTTTATTGTTTAGGTATTTAAACTGCGAGGTTATTGACTATCAATACACCTTAGACTTTAGAGTATTTATAAGGAAACGCTGTCATACATTTTGTCATACGTTTACTTCTGTCAACATACACCAAAGACTGCCCATTCTCTCTCCTTCCTTTTATGTCCATCCAAAGGTTGCCTGGAAGAGGTTCCCTTGTAAATAAGGCTGCCAATTGTACTTATTCTAATTCAGTTTTTAAAGCTGTGTCTCCAATAAAGCACACATAAATAAATAAATGACTCCGAATAGTCAGAGCCGTCTAGATTTAAACCCACAACCAACTTGAAAAACCATGACAGAAAAACACTTCCCTTCCATAGTATTATTCAATATAGCCGTTTCGAAACCCATAAGATTTGCATGTGAGGGCCTTGGGAGCTTTCCTTACAATGGTCCACCGTTGGGCAACGTATCTGTGGGAACCTCGGAACAGTCGTGATGATATGCGTGGTTTAACTGCTAGTGATCCTTATTGCATTATGTTAGATAGATAATATTAGTTACAAGTTAACTTAGAATAGCAACATTTACGAGTTTCATCTGGGTGTATATGTTTTTTGATTTCACTCCACACCTGTTACATGATATTGACAGACAGCCTCCGTAGCGCAGTTGGTTAAACGAGAGGTTGGATCCTCGCACTGAAACAAATATTTACGTGAAACACAGGCATTTGTTTCGGGTCTGGGCATTTGTGAGACCGAAAAGTATATCGTAGTTCCTGATAACCACGACACAAGACTCGATCTTAGTGATTAATGGACGCCCCCTTGAATATTTTTTCGAAATGTTACAAAATATTGAATAAGGGAAATTTTGTTACAAACTGTGAATATTTGCATATCATTTTACGGAATGTACACCATATCTTGTGTTTACACCACAGAATAATTGAAGCATATTCATCTGTTCTGTTGTTTACACCATAATTATATTACATACGCGGAATTTAATTTGAATAAAACAAGTGCGTATGTAATAGTTATGACACAAAATAAATTAACCTACACATGAAAGTACATGTGTAGGTTAATTTAATATTACAATGTAACAAAAACAAGAAAATGCTTTGCTTTGTACGAATTCCTTTGTTATATTAAGAAAAAAAAACGTATATAAACATTTTTGGAAGTGGTAGAGACAAGCTGGTGTCATGACTCAGCATGAATAGGTAGGCTCGTACGGGAAAGTACCACTGTCTCACAAGAGATCGATTTGAAGCAATAACTGTCGCGTTTCGTTCGATAAGTGAGATTTCCGGATGCCTAATAAACTCTCTCTCACTCACTCTCAAATGCCCATCCTTTTTCCTTCCCGTCTCCTCCCGATTTAATGGTCCGGCAACACATCTATGATCCAATTGCTGGATGTTCATGGGCGGCAGTGATTACTTACCATCAGGTGACCTGTTACCTCGTTTACCTGACCTATGCAATAAAGATTTTATTATAACTTTTGCATTTTAGAATATTATCTTTATCAACACTCAATCTATTGGGTGTTATTTATTTATGATTCTTTAAATCTCAGGTATAAAATAATTATTATAATATATCCCATGTATGTGCCATTGCACGGGACTCCTCTCAGCCGTTATTCGACTGAAAAGGATTAGACTATAGTCCTCCACCCTGGCCTAGTGCGAGTTAACAAACTTTACACAGCCAATCTGCAATCAGACTCTACAAAATCTCATTACATACAAACAGGCGAATATTTTCTGGTGAATATGCATAATACGTTATTATAATAACATTAGTTTTACGGTTATTAAGCCATGTGATTGCGAGTATTGCGATGTTTGCGGTCCGATGCATACGACATAAAATTGATAACTTGTTCGCTTAATTTCGGAAACTGCGTGATATTGCGAACAAAATGTTTTACCCTTTGAACTTTAATAAACAATTTTAAGAAAGGCGACTACCAAGGACATGAAATTACCACTCTAGAAAGAAAAAAACATATATTGGTCACAAGCAATGGTTTGACAGCCTCCGTGGCGCAGTTGGTTAGACGCTGGCTGTGCGACGAGAAGCCGCGGGTTCGATCTCCGTGCCGAAATAAATATTTGTGTCAACCACAGTGTCAACCGGTGTGTTTTCGGGTTTAAGTGTTTGTGTAAGCGAAAAATCTCTCGCGGTCCTTGCGACCCACGACCCAAGGCCCGATCCTAGTGAAAAAAAACGCAATAAAATCTGTGAAAAATAGTTTTATTTCAAATCTAAAAAACCAGTACCTTTTTCTCCTTTTAAATTTATTTCAATTCAATTTTCATGAATCTAATTATAGTTGAAATTACGAGTACGTAGGTGGATTAATTCGGAGTTCAGTCACATACATGCGTAGGAGTTACGCAACGTATCCAAAACTGTAATACCCTTTTAGGAAATATCTTACGCGGCATCGATGCTTTGAAGATAATGTGTCATTCACTCATTCAAACCAAAACTTATGGATTCAAGGTTACATTTAGAAATATGTAATCTCATCCTGAAAGGAATTTAATTTTTCTAAGCGATAGACTTTTAAGCTAAAGCTACATCATAAATGGGTTAGCTTGACCGAAATTATTTTTTCATTATTTTATTGCATCCATCAGCCAAAGGAAGTCCACTGCTGAACATAGGCCTCCCCCAATGATTTCCACAGTGACCTGTTGGAGGGATTTTATTGCATAGGACTGGAAAACAGATCACCTGATGGTAGGTACTGCCGCCCATGAAAATCCACAACGCTTGAATCATAAATGTGTTACCAACCCGTCAAAGGGGGAGGATAGCACAAAAGAAAAGGTATTGAGCTTCCGGAAATCTCACTCACCGAACGAAATTGGATGATAATCTGTCGCTTCACGTTGATCTCCTGTGAGACAATGGTACCCCGAGCCTGCCTATACATGCTGAGTCATGACTAACAATAGCGGGGCTCTACCACTTTTTAAAACTATGGCACCACTGTCTTATAAAAAACCTATGTGAAATAACACCTTTTTTATTTTATAATTTAAATTGAAGACCCCTAACGAAGGATACACGACATATAATGAAGACAATAGTAAAGCATTATTATGATTTACATTTCGACGTGATGTTCAATTATAGGAGACCACAGCATGCAAATCTAAATAATTATACATTGACAAAATAAATATGACAATTTAAATAAATACACCCAACAGTCAGTAATAGAATGTGAAGAGAGAAAAACTCTACCTTTAACACTTTGACAACAACGCATTCATACACCAAAGTATCGTAGACGGTCTGTGCATTTACGGCTGTTCTCCATATCCTATCTTTAAGAAGAGGTTAAAATAGATGCCATTACTAAGTCGGTACAATTCTACACTCCAATAAACTAAGATTGAAATAAAGGTTTATCTTACACATTGAAATAAGACTATTATTTACGGATTTTATCGCGGTGAAGGTTTATCTTATCTAGCTATCTTTAAACATGTGCACCATATTCATATCTCTCTATCTTTGTTAGCTGAAACACAAACTGTATTGAAATATCTAATAAAATCTCTAGTTATAGATAGATAGGATATAGAGAACGGCCGTTAGACGTTGTATTTGTTAATATTTCCGACCTATGCCTGCAGAAACACACAAGCGATCACAATGAATGTCTTATTTGAAGCCCTTACTAATACATAATAAAAAATAACAAATCATTATTCATTTCTTAACTCCGATCTAGTTCATGCTTTGTTGAGGAATCGTGGTTTATCCGTCCTTGAAAGACATCCACGGCAATTTCTACGTACTTAGATATTACATCATTTTACTTTATGAATTGTATCGACCATATTAGTTTAATAGTTTATTATGGAGTAATAAAAGTATTTATAACTAATGTTTTCACCTTGATATTGTTGAAGAAAAGAGTCAATGGTATAATATTAAATTATTAAATTACTTACGGCCGTTCTCTATATCCTATCTATCTTTAACAGGGGGTTAAAATGGATATCGTTACTATGTCGATACCATTGTATGCTTCAATAAACAAAGATAGACATACATTATTATCTTGCCTAGATATGTATAAATATATGCACCTTATCTAAATATCTCTGTCTTTCTTTACTGAAGCAAAAAATGTATCGAAATTTCGAGAGAAATCTCTTGTTAAAGATAGATAGATTATAGAAACCGGCCGTTAGTGATTCTTGGTATAATATAACCTGTTTATGATGGAGTTAAGATATCAATAATTTTATTATTTTGTAAAGTCTTCATTATATTGCTAAAATTCTTTAGGCAAATTGGTTTATTTTCTACTAGCGGCCCGGCCCAACTTCGCCCGGGTACAAATAGATTTTTGTACAATAATATGTACGTATTATTATTATACATATAAACATTCCTATATAGGCACGCTGCCGCCGCCCCGGCCGGCCAGTACCGCCGCAAGCGCTACGTCCCGCAATTTTAAATCTGTAATATCTTCGAAAATATTCATTTAAATCTTGTGCTGTAAAGGACCACATAGATCTATATTAAATCAAAAATGTATTTAAGCTATTTAATTGGATAAGGATTAATACTGTATTGGTTAAAATCGCTTCGAAAATTAGCCATTATTTGTCGTAAAAAGTAAATGACAAAAAAAATGTTACTGTGGGATATCCATAAGAGATAGACATATACCATCGCGGAGTTTTCTGTAGACCTTTTCAATGTGTACAAATATGTAGTACATTATTTTGATAAATCTCGTAGGGTTCACCCTGCGTTTTCAATGTAAGCGGAAAAATATTGATAATTAACGACATCACATTAGAAACCTCAAAAATAACAATATTTCTCCACTATTTATTGGATGTTATTATACATTTTATAAACCTTTCTATTGAATCACTCTATGTATTAAAAAAAACCGCATCAAAATCTGTTGCGTAGTTTTAAAGATTTAAGCATACAAAGGGACATACGGACATAGGGACAGAGAAAGCGACTTTGTTTTATACTATGAAGTGACAACTAATAAACCGATTTTCTTTCTTTATTTTTTAATTTCAATGAATGGCGAGACGAGCATTCCGTTCGCCTGATGGTTAACGATACGACTGCTTATGAACAGTAGCAAAACTAAACAACACTGTGAATTACAAAACAATGCTAGGTACTCCACTGCGCTCGCCATCCTTACACCTGAGATGGTAAGTCTCAATAGCAATAAAAAATCTATTTTTCTCATCGGATTTTATCGGGAAGTTATAAATGTAAAAATTAAACCAAATCTGAGCTAACATCCTTTTAAAAAAGTTTTATTTAATACTACTATTAAACCTTTGATGAAATGCCTTACAGGTGCAATATTCAAAACGTTTTATTAAACACACGTACAATATTCAAAAATGATTTAATCTCTCTCATCGCGATATCGCCATTGTTATGTAAATTAAAAATCCATATGAGGCGACCTCGATTTCTTCAATCTGCGATCTGACATCGGCAAACGTCAAAATCTTGTCAAATTAAAACAATTAACAAACTCCGCAGTGTTTTTGGGTTAAGTTAGTAGCTTTCAGAGATTTGAAACTTTTCACTGAAGTTTGAAAATATCGTAATCATGGAATCACGTTCGTTGCTTTTTTGTATTTTTGTATTTGTGTGTGAAGTCACTATAACTACCACCTGGCTTCGGTAGCCGTCTTGATATACCCAGTATGTCCTCTAAGAAGATACTTATGAAAGTTATCTTTGATATCCACCAAAGATAACTTCCATAAGCATCATCATTGATCTATTCCCTGTTTAACGCTCTCTCTTATACCTTAAGCACTGTAATCTCAAAACAATCGTTATGGTACAGTGACCGTGATCCATATAGAATGAAATTGTATTACACAACCCTTCTTACATGTTATCTTCTTGTAACTTCTTTTTGACCATACATTTTACAACTTCAGGCCCATATAGGGCTCATTGGGAAGGCTTGGTTTTACGATCATTCGAGTAATCGATTACAGATGTTGAATCTAGTATCGAGACTATTATCGATGCAAATTTTAAAGTTTTCTGTCATTAAAATTTTTGTGAGACAATGCAAACTCTATACTTTGAATCTTGGGTTGGAAACATGAAATATATTATAATTATTGATTTGATTAACGTTTTATATACAAAATATAAAGGCATGCCTGAGGCATTCTCTTCCAGTCAACCTTTGGGTGGTGCAGAGAAACAAAATTAACTTCTTATTGTACTAACTACGAGCCCCAAAAAGAATTTAGTATGATTTCTCTAACAAAATTAATGATTTATAAAAATAATGCACTTATTTTATTTGTCGTGCCAAAATAACCAGCTCAAAATATATTTTTATGATTATGTCATAACCCAAATTTTACTCCTGTTTTAAAATAAAATACATACATACATAAACTCACGCCTTGTTCCCAGAAGGGGTAGGCAGAGGTGCCAGGGCACCCACATTTCGCATTGTATGTTCCATCCCACAATGTGATAGGTGGCGAGCCTATCGTCATATCGGGCACAAATTCCTGGCTCTGGGCTGATACTGAATAGAAAAATCCGATATCACTTTGCCCAACCCGGGATTCGAACCCGAGACCTCAGCTTTGTAACCGTACCGTAGTACAACTACGCCACCGAGGCAGTAAAATAAAATATTCTTAAGAATTCTATGTCTATTGGATATAGCTTTTTTTATTACAATGAATAGCGAGACGAGTGTGCCGTTCGCCTGATGGTAAGCGGTACAACCGCTCATGAACAGAAGCAAAAGCAAACAATGCCGTGAATTACAAAGCAATGCTTGGCATTCCACTGCGCTCGCCAACCTAAGACTTAATAATATATTTTATTTTATTTTATTTATTAAAGGATTTCCCACAAGGAATACACATAGCAATATAATAATATCACATATAACACATTCAGCGTGTTTCCTCAATTATAGGAAATCACAACGAGCTCAAAGTATGCTCACCACGAAGTTAAATTAAATTACAATTTAAAACAAATTAACAAACTAAATTAAAATCAAAATTAAAATTGGTATTAATGCAACAAATAATAAAATTAAAAAACATAAAATTATTATAATAAATATGGTCTTATAAATTAAACAATTAAATTAAATTAAACAATTAAATTAAATTAAATTAATTAAGAAAATGAGATCACATGAAAGAAACAGAAATACAGAAAACATGCAAATGTGCAGTTAAATACGTAAACGTGCGTCCGAATTTACGTTTCTTGGGTTTGTATTACATCAATTATTAGTCTTCTGAACTTGGCTGGTGTAGTGTTAAAAATGTCAATTTCTTTCGAATAATTTACAATCGAATTATATTTCTGTATTAATCTGACAATGGGTGATTGTTTGCCGAGGTTTGTTCGATATGGAGGGGCTTTAAGCAATGAACAGGGGTACCGAGGCATTCTACTAGGCACGTTGATACAGACCTTACTGAGCAGCGCTGAACAATCGATGTAATTATTAAGCAATTTGTGCAGAAATATTAAATCGGATAGAATGCGTCGATATTTAAGCGATAACAGATTAAAGTAATCAAGTTTATCGTTGTATGAGCTGGTCGAGGTTGTTTTTCCGTATCGGTAGGCTAGATGACTTATAAATTTCTTCTGCACGCGTTCTATTCTAATTTCATGAACTTTGTACAGCGGATTCCAGTCTCCATTTCCATATTAAGTCTCAATATGTCCAGTAGTTCCTCTGGCTACAATATCCTTCAATCCGAAACACAACAGTGCATTTACAGTACTGTTTAGCGTGAGAAATAGACATTGCGGTGGTACCTACCCAGGCGGCCTCACACATATGGGATAATTGCCACTAGTACAAAATATCTATTACATGTCTTACTAAGCAATAGGGATATATGACTATGCATGGTACACAGGCGTGGATCATGTAAGTAGGTAACAGGGAGCGGTTGCCAATGTGCCGAAGCTTTATTACACTCAAAACACTGCAGATACAACGCTTCTTTACAACTCACGATATTTTATTTTAATAAATTATGTTTGAATTAATGGTTTACTATTATCCATGAATCGTAGAAAACTTGCAACGAAATGAATTAGAAAGAATACAAATATGAAGTTTACAAGTAATTGTCCATTACATGATGAAGTGACTATATCGCTTGGCACAATGGAAGCATTAAACCAAAACCAAACTTCAAACAGGACCAAGAAAACTCTCTTTGGATTCGAATCCGAGACCTCACCTTTTCAGTCATACCCCAGTATGAATACAGGTATGAATTTATGTGTAGGATGCGTATGACAATCAAAAAAGCAAAAAGAAAACAGTTGTAATGCTGATTTTGTTTTTCATTTGGTTTCTTGTCCAGACCTATAATTATGCTATGCTATATTCAAAATTAAAAACATCTTGTAAAAGTACAGTAATAAATAATTATTTTATTTAACCTCCAAGAATCTTGGACACGATTAGTCGTTACAACGTGTCGGATAATTTAAAGCAGGGTATAGAAAAACATTAAACTGATTGGCGGTACAGCGCAGGCCACGGCGCTCCCACGTCCGGGAATTAAAAACCTATCATACTGCCTTCAAGAAACACCCGGTGAAGGGTAGACAAGGTATGAAACAAAAGAAAATATTTTCGAAAATATATGAAAAGATTTTTACAGCATCAGATAGTTGAATTTATCATGGGACGGAGAGCAATGATAGAGAACTGTTGAATTCAATACCAGGACGCATACTTATTACTTATTTGTCAATACATTGGCGTAAGATGATAGTAAGCATCTACAGTATATTCAAAACAGAGTACAGTAATACATATATATGAGTGCATTTACAAAGGTGTCATCCTACTAATATTACAAACGCGAAAGTTTGTGTGTTTGTTACCTCTTCACGCTCAAACCACTGGACCAATTTTGATGAAATTGGGTATGGAGGTAGCTTATACTCTGGATTAACACGTGGGATACTTTTTGGGATCACTATGCGAAGTGATCAGTCAGATAAACCAGACGACCGACATAGCTCTGAAAGTTAGTAGGTTGAATTGGCAATGGTCTGGCCACATAACTGCACACAGATAACTGCTGGAGAAAGTGTGGCATGGAGTGGAGACCGCGTCTTGACAAACGTAGCGTGGGACGCCCTCTGGCCAGTTGGCGGGATGACTTGCACAAGAGGGCCGGCAGCGACTGGATGCATAAAGCAGCAGACCGGGCTCTGTGATGTTCCTTGGGAGAGGCCTATGTCCAGCAGTGGACTGCAACGGGCTGATGATGATGACAGGATTATGGGCCTGAATGTTAGGTATATTTATTTATTAACCTTTGCCACCATAAAAGGCTGTCAACCTTAAATTATATTCCACAAACACTCAAAAATGCTATTGATCCAACTAAATTAATAGTTAAATACTGGAATTAGCATTTTATGCGAGTTGTGGTAAAGTTTTTGCAAACACATTAAGAAAGTCGCGAATATTAACCTATAATAACTACTGCAGTGCTTTCAGACAATTATTTCTGGAATATCTACCGCAGTATAGGCAAAGCTAGCAATAAGAATTAGGACTAGACTGCCTAAGTTTGTTTAGTGTTTTTTTACTCCATACGCCGATGACGAACAAACAAGCTAAATCTAATGGTACCTAACTGATCATTGCTGCCCATGATCATCCACAACTCTTGGAGCATAAATGTGTTGCCAATTCAGCAGATTGAGAAGGGAATAAATCTGAAAAGGAATTGGATAATAGGCATCTGGTAATCCCTCTCACCGAAAGAAACGCGACAGCAAAACTTCACGTGATTCTCCTGTGAGACAGTAATACCGGACGAGCCTGCCCATTCATGCTGAGTCATCACAACAGCATGGTTTTACTAATCCCAGAAATAATAAGTGTACATACATACATAATCTCACGCCTTTTTCCCAGAAGGGGTAGGCAGAGGTGCCAGTGCCCCACATTTCGCCTTGTATGTTCCGTCCCACGATGTGATAGGTGGCGAGCCTATCGCCATATCGGGCACAAATTCCTGACTCTGGGCTGATATTGAATAGAAAATTCAATATCACTTTGCCCAACCCGGGATTCGAACACGAGACCTCAGCATTGTAACCGCACCGTAGTACAAGTACGCCACCGAGGCAGTCGGCAGTTAATAATAAGTGTAAAAGAGAATATTATTGATTTTTAGAAGTGGTAATCTTATATCTTATACCGGACGTCGAACATCCGAACATTTGAAGTTCGTATCGTTTTATTAGAGTAACACATAGAGTCGATACACCAGCGAAATATATAATATAACTATTTTGGCCGCAACATTTGCACGCTTCGGATAGTGCTTCACACGAGTTGAGTTGGAAGGCCAGAGATGTATGAGGCCTTCCGATCTCCCCCGATTTCGCCGAGATATTAAAAAAGTAAATTATATGCACATTTTGTAACTACTTATATATAAAAACCTGATGTCAACAAAAGACAAGTTAGACATTCCCGTAGACTCGGCGAGCTTCAAGCTCGGTGTAATCACAATGCGTGCTGTTTATCCTTGAGGAGTTGCAGTAACGGGTGTGAGCGCAGAACAATCTCCAGAAAAACCTGATTTAAAGCCCAAGGACCCAATTGGTTTTTCAACCAGACCACATTCGACCAAACGATTGCTTGATTATCCTTAGAGATGATGGTCTGGGCCCTGAACCAGTCGTTACAAAATTGTATTCTACCTCTGAGATTCAGAATGAAAGTATCAGAAGAGTAATGATAAATAAAATAGGTACTGTTAATTCAGTTTTTAGGAAATTAGGTATTTGCGAAATGAAGAGGGGAGAATAAGGGGCAAAATATATAACTGAAAAAAGCTGATTCCATCTACTCGCACTGTATGTAATAGGTACAAAATAGCAAAATTTTGTTCCAATGTCTTTTAAACTTAATAATCACTAAACGACATATTAAAATGGTATAAATAATTTCCGCGTATACTGTCACGGCATGTCTGCACATGACATCATTAGTGGCACAAAACAAGGTTAAGAAACCATATACACCAAGTTTCCGAACGCACCTCGCGGTATAATTAAAAAACAAAATTATTCCACCCACCATGTGATTAACAGCCCACCCCCGATTTCGCGCCACCCTGCCACCCCTTTTCTTCGCACTATGGTCAGTTGTAACACAACTGCCTTGTAAGGCATATCGTAGCCTTAGAAACTGGGCACAAAACAAAAATAAACAAATACCTTTTTTCGATTAAAATGAGTGCATAATAATTATAATCTGTGGTAATTATCGGAAGAATGCAACTTCGGAACGTACGGTGATTTTTGAAAATCTAACTACGGTTTATAATAAAATTTTATTGTGCTAATTTCTTGTATCATGGCCGTTTTGATTATAACCTTCAAGCGCCCAAGGAGACTTTTTTTCCACGAGGAAACCGTTATTTCTTAATCGCACACGTTATTTTTGTCGCGCTATGTTCTTTTCGGTTGAGAATTGACGTTCGAAATCCAAAAATGACATCTGTGCTCGCGTATTTTGGCGCCAGAAAAACTATCATGGTGGTAATATTTTACGTGTTCAAAATTAAATTGAAATGACGACTTTTGAACGGCGTTTAAAATTATTTTTGTAGCGAAAATGTGAACTTGTGTACTGGATTTGTGATTTTGTGACATTTGTGTGTGTGTTGGATTCTTTTGGATTTTTGTTTTATTGTCAAATGAGGTTGGTACCCACATATTATTATACTTTACTTAGTATTTAACTTATCCGGTCTTTATCCTATTTCTTTAAAAATATATAGTTTAATCTTTAAAAAAATGGCAAAGCGAAATGTATTAAAATGTTCAGCAATTCCGCTCACTTACCATGTAAATCTTAGTGAAATTGCAAATCAGCTGTTTTTAACATGACCTGATTATGTCACAAAACAATTCGTAGAAAAATACAAAGCGAACATACGTCCTTGACAGCATTTTCAGACACATATTACTACTGTAGAAATATTTGAAACATGTAAAACATGGCGTTGGATTGTGCTCTCGTAATGAAGTAATTAAATATTTTGTTATTAAACAATTAAGTCATTTAAGTTTGGAGTTGAGTGACTCGAATTTTGAGTCTAGTGGCTACACATAATAAGGTTTAAGTATCGATTCTTAAGGAAGAAATTCTTTTGTGTATCCTAGAATAAAAACAGGAGAGCTTGACGTCAGATATGCATCGTAACGTGAAATAATTGACAAAGTATTAAGTTCATAAATGATTAGAAATTTACCTTGTAACAAAATAAAATTAAATTTATAAGAAAGCGATGAAAGCAACGCTCAATCTGTCGAACCATACATTCAAGAGAAAATAATAACCTTATACAAACACTTTGGTAAGAAAAACTTACTACTTAAAGACCTGTAGGAATCCTCTTGAATGTCGCTCTAGCTTATTTATTAGATGCAGTACGTCTAGTAGTGAATTTAGTTTCTTCTGTGTTTCACCAGGTTTTGGATGTCTTCGACTGGTAAAACAGTTCCTCTTATATCTTTGTAAAGTGTAGACATAAGTGGATACCCACATTTCGCCTTGTATGTTCCATCCCACGATGTAATAGGGGCGAGCCTATCACCACATCGGGCACAAATTCCTGACGCTTGAATAGAAAATATATGATATCACTATGCTCAACCTGCGATTCGAACCTGAGTCCTCAGCTTTACAACCGTATCTAGTACAACTACGCCACCAAGGCAGTCGTGAACAGTATAGGTACTAACAAATTCCTGACTCCGGGCTAGTAATTAATAGAAAATATTATTTATCCTGACGCGGGTTTCAAACCCGAGACATCAGCTTTGTAACCATATCGCAGTATAACCACGTAATTGTATGTAATTTCAATACATAACAATCGTAGTACACCACCAAGGCAGTCGTGAACAGTATAGATACTATTAGTGGTTGTAAACTTTGCAGTCCATCACCACTGTATTCTGTAGTCCATCATCACTGTAGTCCATCATCACTGTAGTCCATCATCACTGTAGTCCATCATCACTGTATTCCATCATCACTGTAGTCCATCATCACTGTAGTCCATCATCACTGTATTCCATCATCACTGTAGTCCATAATCACTGTATTCCATCATCACTGTAGTCCATCATCACTGTATTCTATCATCACTGTATTCCATCATCACTGTATTCCATCATCACTGTAGTCCATCATCACTGTAGTCCATCATCACTGTATTCCATCATCACTGTAGTCCATCATCACTGTATTCCATCATCACTGTAGTCCATCATCACTGTATTCCATCATCACTGTATTCCATCATCACTGTATTCTATCATCACTGTATTCCATCATCACTGTATTCCATCATCACTGTATTCCATCATCACTGTATTCCATCATCACTGTAGTCCATCATCACTGTAGTCCATCATCACTGTATTCCATCATCACTGTAGTCCATCATCACTGTATTCCATCATCACTGTAGTCCATCATCACTGTATTCCATCATCACTGTATTCCATCATCACTGTATTCTATCATCACTGTATTCCATCATCACTGTATTCCATCATCACTGTAGTCCATCATCACTGTATTCCATCATCACTGTAGTCCATCATCACTGTATTCCATCATCACTGTAGTCCATCATCACTGTATTCTATCATCACTGTAGTCCATCGTCACTGTATTCTTTGTAAATTCGATTAGTTTTGTCGGAAGGATCATGATTTTTGCGAGGTTCTCCGAAGAACTTTTATTCATTACGGTGAATGCTCTGAAGAATTGTTCAATTTGATCCACTCCTCTCCATTCTTAAACAGAACCACGCATCCTAGCTTGCGAAGCCTTAGCTTGATGATCGAAGCTATCTCGGCACGAACCAATACTTTGCAATATATTTTTTGTGCCCTACTATTAAGTTGTGGAATTGTTTGCTGTCACGCCTGTTCCTATGATCCCGGTTCCTTCCGCCGTAGTGTGAAGAGACACCTTAGCAGACATACATAATTGTACCGAATGGTATGGGACTGCCGTCTGATGACATTCGATACTTTGCCGGTACGACATTTTCGCTTACCGTCAGGTGCAGAGCAGAAATAATGACGGATAAGTAAAAAACATCAACTCTACAATATTTAAACATGGCGCAAAATATAAGAATTAGTCATTCAAAATTTGAACTATCATTGTACTTGCGAAGTTGTTTCGCTAATTGTTTTGCCTACTTAAGTTCTGTTAGTTCTAAGAGCATTTTCTTATAATTTCTCATATTTCATTCGTTTGCAGGGTTTAAACATAAGTGACAATGAACATTAGTGGTACGAGGATATTTGGATCCACCTTAATAACAACTAATTACTATCAACTAGGTAAAAATAATGATATAATTACGCGGATCAAGTGTTTTTAATAATCACTTCTATTATTTATTGTACACTAGGAAAAACACAAAAAGCGATGTAACTAAATTAAAAAAGTACAATCGACGCCCTTATTGCACAGAGCAATCTCCTACGAGCAACCTTTGGATGGATATAATAGAAAGGGTATAAGAAATAATATACATAAATAAGAATCATTATCATATAAATAAGAAGACGACTCTGACTATCGCAACCTGTGCACCTCTACTACAATTTGATCGTATATGTCACTAAACTAAAAACGACAGTAGGCTGAAGGAGGAGGAAAAGAGCACTGACGACTAAACACGGCAGGCAAACTGAAGATTCAGTTCAGTTTTCTGTTTTTTCTTTATTATTATTGCAATTAATGGCGAAACAAACATACCGTTCCTCTGGTGGTAGGTAAGCAACACGGCCGCACATGAACAGAAGTAAAACCAAACAACACCTTGAATTACAATGCAATGTTTGGCATTCCAATGCGCTGGACACCCTGAGACATAAGATGACAGTTTCAAGATTTTCAGTAGTTACTCTGGTTAAAATGTCCTTCAAACCGAAACGCAACTGTGCATTTACGTTTGGCGGGAGACATAGACATGGCGGTGGTACCAACTCAGGTGGCCTCTCACATATGAGAGACCTACCATCAGGACGATCCCTGCTACCTACAGTTCTGCGAAATGATAAAGCATAGCTCTTCTACATTCAAGACTTTGGTTTGACTTGTCACCACGTTTTACTAAATCTCTTCCACTCAGACAAACTCACTTGGTACCATTTTTATTTCTCCACCTTGAGTTATTCCCAGTCGGAGGCCAGGTTAACGTTAGTGGTAAATTTTTCTTTTTTCACTCGGTCTTTAGCATCACCTATAGAAACACTATTATCTGTACACCCATTCTTGGATAATTTAACAAAAAACCAGCTTCAACCTTCTAAATCAAAGCTATTCACAAAAATAATGTTTCTATAATGAAGTTCTACGTAGCGTCGCCAACTGCAGTAGCATTGTCTGCCCTTGAATTGCGGCTTTCCATATCAAACAGGGTAATTGATACAGCAAGGTGTATGAAAGGATGTTACAATGCCTTAATTAATTTCGTAGGCATTATGTGATATTAAATCTTTACTTTTGGTTTAGCCTGGGCTTTAAATAAATCGAATCACATAAGTTTATTGCTGAGGGAGTTGTCGTAGAGTAAAGGTTTTACAAGTTGAAGTGGCAGTGAGCCGGGCATATGGCGCGTAGAACCGATGGCCGTTGGCGCGAAAGATTCTAGAGTGGAGACCCCGTACAGGAAAGCGAAATGTTGGATGCCCGCCTACATGGTGGACTGTCGACTTGGCTAAAGTTGCAAGAAGTTGCTGGATGCTGGCGCTTCCAACTGGTCGATGTGGAGATCCTTGGGGTAGGCCTATGTTCAAGAGTGGACTTATTGTGGCTGAGACACTGGTGGTAGGTCTCTCATATGTGAGAGGCCATCTGGGTAGGTACCACCGCAATGTCTATTTCTCCCGTGAAACAACACTGCTTAAATGCACTGTTGTGTTTCGGATTGAAGGACATTGTAGCCAGAGCAACTACTGGACATATGGCTTTTGTTCAGGTATCTTAGCCAGGCGGCTGATGACGCGCAGGCGCAGATCCCGTCGGCCGAAATGGTGGTCTTGGGGGATTTCAATGCTCATCACGAACTGTGGCTGGGCTCCTCCAAGACTGATCATGCTGGCAGAGCTGCCCATGCATTCGCTCTGACTCATGACTTGACACAACTGGTGAACCAGCCCACCAGGATCCCGGATGTGGCGAGTCATGCGCCTTCTTTGCTGGACCTTCTGCTGGCGAGTCACCCAGCCGGGTATCATGTTACCGTTAGTGCGCCTCTGGGCACTTCCGATCACTGCCTGGTTGGGTCGTCTGTACCGATCGCATCACCTCCACGTCCCGTGCAGGTTAGGCGAAGGGTCTGGCATTACTCGTCGGCAGATTGGGATGGTATGCGGGAATATTTTGCATCCATCTCTTGGAGGCAGCGCTGCTTTGAGGGTAAAGATCCCTCAGCGAGTGCCAACGCTATTGCTGACGAGATCAGACTTGGAATGGAATATTACATTCCTTCCTCTGAGATCGCCAGTAAGGGCCGTGGACACTCCTGGTTCAATCGTGCATGCGCCGATGCTGTCGGTGACAAACAGGCGGCGTATCGCGCTTGGATCAGGGGTCGCGCCATGAAGGATCCCAATATCAGTTCCCTCAAAGAAGCCTATAACCGTGCCTCCAAGGCCTGCAAGAAGGCCTACGTTAGGGCGGATGCCCAGCGCGTTAGCAGGATTGGGCTTATTGGAGGTTAGCCAGGGCCGTCCAATCTAACTTCTGCCGTCCAGCGTTGCCGCCGCTGAGGTACCCTGAAGGGTCGCTGGCCCACAAGCCGCAAGAGAAGGCTGCCTTGCTGGCAAATCTCTTTGCGGCTAATTCCCGCCTCGAAGACCGTGGTTCCCAGTCGCTGCCTACACTGCCTGATTGCGGTTTCTCAATGGCAGATATTCGCATCAGGCAGTGTGATGTGCGGCGTGAGTTACGGTCTCTCGATGTGCGGAAAGCCAGTGGTCCGAATGGGATACCAGCGGTGGTTTTAAGGGCTTGTGCAGCCGAGTTGTCTCCAGCACTGACTCGCCTCTACCGAGCGTCCTACCGCACAGGTGTTGTGCCGGAATCTTGGAGGGAGGCCAATGTGCAACCGATCCCCAAAAAGGGTGATCGATCGGACCCTACCAATTACCGCCCTATCGCTATCACCTCAGTGATGTGTAAGGTCATGGAGCGGATCATAAACGCTCAATTGGTCCGCTACCTGGAGGATCACTCGTTGATCAGTGACCGACAATACGGATTCCGCCATAATCGATCGACGGGTGATCTTCTAGCGTTTGTCCTGCATCGCTGGGGTGAGGCGATAGAATGGCGTGGCGAGGCTCTTGCTGTGAGCCTCGACATTGCCAAGGCGTTTGATAGGGTCTGGCACCGTGGTCTTCTGTCCAAGCTTCCGGCATACGGTCTACCCGGCGACCTGTGTTCGTGGATTTCCGGCTTTCTGCATGGGCGTAGAATACGTGTAGTCGTAGACGGACACGCTTCGGCGCTCATGTCGGTAAATGCCGGAGTTCCTCAGGGCTCGGTGCTGTCGCCCACCTTGTTTATTCTGCATATCAATGACATGTTGTCGCTTGGCAACATTCATTGCTATGCAGATGACAGCACGGTTCATGGGCGATACCACTGCGGGCCTCCAGGTTGCCGTGTCGAAACTGTGAAGGGACGTGAAGATCTTGTCATTGAGCTCAACCGGACCTTGGATCTCATTTCTACATGGGGTTCCAGGAATATGGTTGAGTTCAATGCCAAAAAAACCCAGGTGTATGCGTTCACGTGCAAAAAATCCCCAGTTCTCTCCCCTCCCCATTCTGCAGGGTACTCCCCTCTCAGTGCGGAATGACCTGTGTATCCTTGGTGTGGTATCCGCTGTGATCTCAATCCAAGGAATCACATCGAGGGCGTAATATCTGCCACATCACGCAGGGTTGGAGTCCTGAACAGGGTGCGTCGGTTTTTCACGCCCGGTCAGCTTTGCCGCTTATATAAAGCGCAGGTCCGGCCGGGTATGGAGTACTGCTCGCACCTTTGGGATGGATCCGCCCAGTACCTGCTCGATGCCTTGGATGGATTGCAGCGGCGGGCCATCCGCATTGTGAATGATGCAGAGGTTACGAGCAACTTGGAGTCGCTACAACTCCGGAGAGATGTCGCCTCTCTAAGCGTGTTCTACCGCCTGTATCACGGTGAGTGCTCTGAGGAATTGTTCAACTTGCTCCCCTCCTCTCCATTCCTAACCAGAACCACGCGTGCTGGCTTGCGAAGCCATAGCTTGACGATCCACACCATCCCGGCGCGAACCAAACGGTTCTCAAATTCGTTTCTGTGCCGCACCGTCAGGCTGTGGAATTGTTTGCCGGCGCACGTGTTCCCTCCTTCCTACAATCCTGGGTCCTTCCGCCGTGGTGTGAAGAGGCACCTAAGCAGGCCGGCATAATTGTTTCCATTGGCATGGGACTGCCGTCCGATGCCACTGGATACTCTGCCTGGGCGGCATTGGCACTTTCCATCAGGTGCAATGCCGCCACTATGCCAGGCCATTATAAAAAAAAAAAAAAATATGGAGACTTAACATCTTATGTCTCAGGATGGCGAGCGCAGTGGAATATTGCTTCTGTTCATGAGCGGTCGTATCGCTTATCATCAGGCGAACGGCTTGCTCGTCTCGCCATTCAATGCAATAAAAAAAAAGATGTTAATGATCATAAAAGGTTTTAGGCCAAAATTTTCTATAGCTAGCTAGCCTAGTGCCAGTTGGCGCCCTCACATAACAAATAAATTTACTAGTAAAATTTTCGGTGGTATGCGTATAAACATCGCATCATTTATCATATTCAAATTTGTTAATTTATGCGCCTACTTTGTTTTCTCTCAGCACCAACCAAAGGTAGACTGGCAGAATGCCTCAGGCATTAAATCCGCCTTTATACATTATTGTATATGAAGCATGAATTAATAAAAAAATCGTATGCATGTTGCTTTGACATAATTATCAGAAGCTTGCTGTGAAGAAATCGTTAAGAATCCTTCTTTAGTGGTGCCGTTTGGATACTCCCACCCTCACTCCAAATTCTGCAAATCGTAGGTCCCTGGATCTATAGCATGCATTTTAATTACACCGAAAATTGAAGCCCAGGGAGTATCTTGTTCTTTGTAAAACGGCACAATTTTTCTTGGAACACTGGTAGAGTTAGTTAGTTTAGTTTTTTTTTTTTTCAATATTTTTATTTAGATTATTTCTGAAACTTCTGTAAAGTCTAAAAGACTTGAATTATCGATTGTCATAGTTATAATCCTTTTACTACAAAACAACATGGTTTACCTAAGCGTAATTTTGCGTCTACATATTTCCCATGAAAATAGCTTCCTACAATTACCCCAAATTAACCACAAAACTCGAAAAACCTCACGTCATGGTCCAAATTTAATCCATCGTGTGATTAATGATCCTTCAACATTGAAGTATCCGATGCCTCGATATGTATACTGCATGTCATCGCTATCTGATATGATTGGACTACTAAAGAAGGTTTAGGCACCAGTCACTACTTATATACATACATAATCGTCACACTGTATCCCATAGGGGCAGCCAGAGGGCTACCCCTATATATATAGAGATATGGTGATATGGTGACTATACAGGGTATATCAAGACTGCTACCGAAAACGAAGCCGGGTGGTAGTTTAAGCGACTTCAGACACAATGCAACAGAAAAAGTTGCAAAAAAAAGCGACAATTTTTTTTTTGTTATTTTTTTCCTATGGCCATATTTGGGTGGTAAATACATTTTTTCCTAAAATAATAGTATATACCCTTTTATTTATAAATACTCTAAGGTATAAAAGAGTTTAAATTATTATTTTAGCAAAAACTATGGATTTACCACCCAAAAATGACGATATTTAAAAAATCATAAAAAAAAATTGTCGCGTTTCTAGGCGAAATTTTTAATTGCATTGTGTTTGTAGCCACTAAAACTACCACCCGGCTTCGTTTTCGGTAGCAGTCTTGAGATACCCGGTAGATCGCCATTTTGCTCGATCCTGACATATTACTTCACTTCATCCACTTTCATCAACCTCTTCTTGCATTTCCGTCGATTTAGGGTACTATTGACTTGACCCTTGAACGTTTCATCGATTTGGATGATGTAGGTTTGTTGAGGTCACCCCTATCTACTCTTCCATCCACACTCGCCTTGTAAAGCTTGGTTAGACTTATTTCATCTTTTTTGAGGCACTAGGTAGGTAAATGTTTGAAAACGCCTATAACACCTTAATCGGGCTTTCAGATCTAGACGTAATTAGGAATTTGGGAGCAGTATGAAACGAGAGGCCGCACAATTGATCCCAGCAAAGAGTTACAACTATCGACGAACAATACTTGTTGTTCCTATACCTAAAGCTACAACCCTTGCCAACTCTGAACAAAAGTTAAGACCTATTTCACTTATATCATGCGTTTGCAAAATACTACATAATATGATGGTTAAAAGGCTTGAATCGTTTGCTGAGAAAAATAATATACTTTCACCCAACACATCCGGTTTTAGAAGGGGCCAATCTTGCCTTGATAGTTTATCAAGAGTTATCACCTATATACAAATAGGATTATCCACTAACGTTCCTACGGCGGCCTGTTTTCTTGATATAGAAAATGCTTACAATAATGTTTTGCCTGAAAATGTGGTTAGAACTTTGGATGAACTGCAATTAGGATCCCAAATTTGTAGATATGTTTGGTCTTTTTTGAGTTATAGGTGCTTATTAATAACAAAAATCGATAAAAGTATTTATTCGAGATGGACAACTAAAGGTTTAGCTCAAAATGACCCAATGTCTCCAATACTGTTTAACTTAACGACTCATAAAATATGCAGTCAGCTGGAGCAAACTATAAGAGTATCCCAATATGCCGACGACTTTGTTTTGTTTATTAGTGATCGTAATTTATCTTTCTGTGAAACTACAATACAGCATTCGCTAAATCTGATGATATTGTTCCTCGGAGAAATGGGGCTTCAAGTTTCTAGTAGTAAATCGATGAGATGTTTGTTTAGTAGAGGCAAAAGGCGGAAAACAATTAAAGTAATAGTTAATGATTGCATATTAAACCAAGTAGATAACATTCGGTATCTGGGTATGTGGCTGGATAGATCTATGTTATGGAATAGGCATATTAAGGAGATATCAAATAAAATATCCAAATATGTAAACATGTTAAAGATGCTTGCTGGCTCTGGTTGGGGAATGCTTCCCAAATATTTGCGTACACTATATATATCCCTAGTAAGAAGCCGAATTGATTATGGTAGTTTTTTGTATGACACCAGTGCTACATCTAGCTAGAGTACATCTATATAAATTAGAAAAACTACAAAATCAGGCTTTACGAATTATTGGTGGATTCATAAAGAGTACACCCATACATATTATGGAGAGTGAAACATACTTATTACCTTTACACATAAGAAGATTGTATTTAGCGTATAAATTTTGTATCAAAAGTTTGTCTAGGGATAATAATGTGACCAGCTTCTTGAAAATCTCCACTCTCTAAGACATATCACATATTGGCAAATAGAACCATTACTTGTTACAGTTTTCGATAAATGTAAAGATTTTGATATAGATTGTTCTAATCCTCTTAAAATGTTTTCTTTGGATATCTGGGTAACATTCATTAAAATTGACGGAATTATTAATTGTTATTTGGATAGCTTTAAGAGGGGCAAAGAGAAATCATGATATCACAAGTTTGAGATTTGATATTATTCAAGAGCTGCATGAAAAATACCATAATAGACATATGTTATTTACTGATGGGTCTAAGAGCGATGAAGGCCAAGGAGCTTCATATTTTGACACAAGTAATAATGTTAGTAGTATGTATAAAATTGATTCCGAAGTCTCAATTATGACACTCGAGCTCATTGCAATTTCTGAGGCTTTAAATTCTATAAACACATTAAATAGTCAAGCTGTAGTCATCTTTACAGATAGCAAAAGTGCATTGTTCCATATAGCTCGATGCGCCTCTGGGTTGAGAGGTGTTTCGGTAGCTTATGATATTTTGAATAACATTCATAATCTGGCACTTATTGGTATCGACCTGAAGTTGCAGTGGGTTCCATCCCACATAGGCTTAAGAGGAAACGAGGTGGCTGACACACTGGCTAAATTGGCCTGTTCACAAGGATTAAATTATAGTTTAAAATCAAACTTCACTGAAAAATTATATAAGTGTAAAGAAATATGCTATGATGTATACAAAGAATAATTTGACGTAAAGAGTTAGGAAAAAGGAATTTGGTATAAAACTGTACAGTGCCAGCCTCCTCGCATACCTTGGTTCATTACTGGTAATTTATTGAGTAGGTCTTACATCGTTCTAGCCCATAGATTGCGTTCTGGTCACTATCCATCAAGAAAATTTGGATTCCTTATGAAGAAAGTTGATTCGCCGTATTGTGATGTGTGTGGGATTCTGGACGATGTCTATCATCTCTTAGTAGATTGTACCAAATACAAGGATAAAAGATGTAATTTAATTCGGAAATTGCAATTAAATATGCTTGACATGGGAGTTTTCGCCAACATTTTATCGAGGCCAGCTTCTGCAAAGGCTGGCGCGTTGTTTGAAATGTTTATACATTAATAGAATCCTGCTGATTGTTATTGTTTAGTGTACGATGGGACTGACGTACCTTGGTTGGGCAAAAGTCATTAAATAAAGAAAGATTAAAAAAAAATACTTTGGATCGGGGTATCTGAAAACCTACAAATTCAAAAATAACTAGGAACCATAGCATGTATATAGAGGCTGTTGACTATAAAGCCCAGTATTTATTTGTCAGGCAATGTATTGGAAACCTTTGCTTGAAGTGCCTAACCCCTACGTCACATATTGTGATGGAAATATACTCAGCATATTGTTTGAGCTGTTCAAACTTACCTTGTGATATCAATGAATAACGCGTTTATAAGTTATATAATTCCCAGAAGTCGTCATAACCTCAACGAAATTACATCCAAACATTGATTTTCTAAGAGAAAGGCAATCAATCAAACAGCACAATTAAAAGCGAATGCCCACGATTAAATTCAGCGCTTGATTTCGCTTGCACCGCTGAAAAGCGCTGCGTTTAATTGCACGTCGTGTATCACTGAGCGGCCGCAGTCATTGAACTTGCAATAGGCGTGTGTACAGACAGCAAAACAATAAATGCTGATTTTCGAATCAGTTTGAACATATTATAAGTTTTATAATTAAAGCAAAGAACATTTGAAATATTAAACAAATCTGTGATTAATCATTGGTCTGTGCTGATTAAGCAATGACTTTTTTTAATGCAAAGGTCATAATTTGATAAAAATAAATCAAACATGTAGGATGAATATAGTTTTCTTAAATATTACAGCAAATTAAATTGGACCCAGTTATTCCCTAATTTGTATGCTTTTTATAACAAGGTTTGTTTTTCTAAAAAAAACAGTGACCACGTTTATTTGGAACTCACTAGGATCACATGTAATCGAGGCTGCATACAAATACAAACATCTAAAAGAGCTACACACTATAATATATGTCTACCCCGATGAACGATGAAACGCAGGCGTAAACCAACTTATTTAGCATAAATTAATAAAAAAAAATTAATTTATGCTGAAAAAATTGTTGTTTTGCCGACCCTTCGCAATAGTTCACTGTGTGCTCGTATAGGATCGATACCTACATGTGCACCGCCGCTACTCATGTGCTACTGCTTGATCACCACATACCAGCTACCACTTACCATTTGCTTGACTTCTTACCAGTGCTGCATATTTTTTTTTTATTCCAACTTACCCAGTACTGGGTATTTGTTTTTATTAATTCAATTTTTAAGAAGACCATCCGGTTTTTATTGCAATGAATTCGTTTTCTTTCGCCTGACGGTAAGCAATACGATCGCTTATGAACTGTAGGAAAACCAAACAACGCCTTGAATTACAAAAAAAAATATTATCAGTAAAAGTAAGGTAAAAAACTAAAATTATATTTAAGTAATAAACTAAAAGCATCACGTGAAGTATTGAAGTGTTAGGCTCAATTAATAATGAGAGAACCATTGACTTATATTAACATTGATATCGATGGAGAGAACTTAATTTCGTAAGCCTCACATAAACCAATTTGAAAATAACTATTCCCTGGTAGGTAATCAACACACGGTAATCTCAAGAAATTGTTTTTTTGTATAATTTAAAGGTTCCAATACATTACATTTCCTATTAAATTAACCTTCAGAATAGCTTGCGGGCTCACTTGTTCTCTCCTTCCTATTATCCTTACGCCACAGTTTGTCATAAATTAATGGAGAGGCAACTTATAAGCTTGTTGTTAACGAACACATTATTTATGCAATAGATCCGGCAAACGAGCAAGCAGGTCACCTTTTTTTTAACGAGGGCAAAAACTGGTTATGGTCCTCTCCCCACAGCCCCGGGGGAGGGATGTGGGAAGGATGTGTCGGGGTCACCGGCCTTCCAGCCCGGCTTTGAGATGTTAATGCCAAGCTGGGTCCCTAACGCTACTATCCTACGCCGGCATACCGACCAAAACCCCTCGATGGCCCTCTTCGCGCATATTAGTATGACTGCGGTCTCTGCTAGCGTGATTCGCCTGGTACTATTCCGCAGTCAACCTATGCAGTTCGGAGACCTATAGTCCCCCCTCCGTCCATAACAGGGCGACACGTACGCGTCCCCATTAGCCCTGTTCGGGCGTTCGCCTTGGGATTACTTTAAAGTGACGTTGCTTATGGGGATAAGCACCCAATAATCCCAGTGGTCCCGTTTAGTCGCCTTCTACGACAGGCAGGGAACACCGTGGTGGAATTCTTTTCGCCCCCTTGCCACAGGGCAGGGCGCCAGGTCTAATTATCGCCATTAAACTGGCGCCGCCTTCTCCGATATCTTTGCCGACGGGATGGATCGGTTCTATCGCGAACCCTTTCGGCGCTCTCTTTCTGTGAGATAACTCGCTCACAGAAAGAGAGCACCGCTTGCCACGACCTTCGATTCCTGACCATTGAGACAACAACGGCCGGGAGTGTAAGGTCGTCCCCTACAATAGCGCGAAGAGCGCTGCGTTCTTCTTCCCAGGCTGGACATTCCATCAGTGTATGCTGGGCTGTGTCGTCCGGGCAGTTGTCACAGTGGTGACACACGGCGGACTCCTCTTTCCGTGCCACTCGCCACAGGTAATGTCCAAAGCATCCATGCCCGGACAGTACCTGTGTCGAGCGGAAAGTCAGTGCACCGTGGCGCCTGTCCATCCATTGGTCGAGGATAGGGCGCACTGCCTCGACTAATCTAGCACCAGCACTGGGATTTTCCAGCCTGGTTTGCCATTCCTCCAAGGCGGCTCTGCGGAAGGAGGCTTTTTTCGCCTCGATCTCCCTCAGGACCGGCATTGCCCCACGGCTTATGGCCTCTTCTCGCCAATGATATGTGCGTGAGAGGGATTTGGCATCAAGATCCCACGGTAGGGTACCGGCCATGACACAGGCCGCTTCATGGATATTGTGCGGTAGCCCCTGATCAACCGCTGTGCCAGTGCGCGCTGAGGCCTTCGCAATATAGCGACACAGCGGGTGCGCAGGGACTCAGCCCATACTGGGCATCCATATAAAGCCATGGAGCGCACGACTCCCATATGTAGCCTTCGGCAAGTGTCTCCTGGACTTTCCAGGTTAGGGAGCAAGTTGGCTAGCGCGCCTGCTACCCTCAGCAACTTGGGTTCTAGCGCCGAAAAATGTGCGCGGAAATCCCATCGGCTGTCGAGAAGCAGCCCAAGATATTTAAGCTTAGAGTCGATGGGAATATGCACGCCCTCGACTACTATTTGGGCCCCAGCAGATGGCACTTTCCGAGGCCCGTGAAAGCAGATGGCCTCGGATTTATGAAGGACCACCTTGAGGCGCAATTGCCGGATCTGCCTCGCCATCTTGCTTGTACCCACCGAAGCGAGGGTGGCGGCTTCCTGGAAGGAAACACCTGATGCTGTTACGAGTGTGTCGTCAGCGTAGCAAATGACGTTGACGCCTCGGGGATTGGTACCACGGAGCACCCAGTCATACCCGATGTTCCACAGAAGTGGACCAAGGACCGACCCCTGCGGAACACCGCAAGACATTGCTCTTCGGTGCCATTCATCAGAGCCCGGATACACTACGTATCTGTTTGATAGTTAGGATTGCACCAAGTTCTGGAGATAGGGGGGCATCCCGTGGTATCTCAGTGTTGCTTCTATGCAGGGCCAGGGCAGAGAGTTAAAAGCATTGGCAATGTCGAGTGACTACGCCACAACGCATTTGCCTTGGGTCACTGCATCTTCCGCTATTGCTTTAACCCGCAGAATCGCAGAGATCGTTGACCGACCGCGCCGGAACCCGAACTGGACGTCCGCCAAGTCCGGGCCGACACTTTCGAGGTGCTCAACGAGGCGCGCATGGATTATGCGTTCGAAGAGCTTTGCAACCTCGTTGAGCAGCAAGGATGGGCCGGTAAGCTGATGGTGCTTCTGCGGGTCGTCCTTCTTTCTTGAGCAGGACCAGCTTGCCTGCTTTCCACTTTGATGGAAAATGGCCCTGCTCCAGACAAGCGGAAAAAAGACCGCAGAGTCTGGCCCCCAGGAATTCGACCACTAGCACCCAGATACGTCCAGGGCTGCCGTCGAGTCCCGGGGCAGAGTTTTTACTCCGCAGTCGTAGCACTGCTCTTTCTAATTCCCCGAGCGACACAACCAGGGATGATTCCTCTAGAGGCTCCCTTGCCGAAGTAGTTATCGACGTCGCCAATGAGTTGGCCCTTTGAGATGGCAGTCTCGGTGGCATTGATGGAGGAACAACATTTCCAGAAGTCGGGAAGAGGGCGGTAACTACGTCCACTAGGAGCTTTGGCTGAAGACTCTGGGTTAAGGGAGGCGCCGATGGGCGCAACTTATTCAAAGCAAGGCGATATGGACGCCCCCATGGATCCCGGTCCAATGTAAGCAGGTCACCTGATGGTAAGTGATCACTGCCGTCCATGAACATTCACTACACTTAGATCATAGATGTGTAACAGCGCTGTAGTACAGCTGCGTTGTACTGCAGCATATAGCTGCATGTGGAGTCATTGTTGTCTGGCCACGAGCATATAATGGCATATTATTTTAATCTTGTTATTTGTTGCATTGTCTTTTTTGTATGTGTTGGTCATGCAATAGTAAATGTATTTTCTTTCTCTCTTTCTTTTTTTCTTTTCTAACAGAGGATCTTATCGAAAGGGAGCGGTAAAAAAAAGATGGCAAGACAAAAGGGGCATTTGGCATCCGCCGCTATTGTACTCATTATCAAGTGGAGTCATTAATGCTCCAAATAATATGAATTTCATGACCGCTGACAGAAATATTGCGGCAAAAGCATTTCTAAAAATGATACTTTTCTTTCATATGTGAGAGGCCACCTGGGCTTGTACAACTGCAATCTTTATTTCTTCCGCCAAACAGCAGTATAAATGCACTGCTGTGTTCAGGTTTGAAGGACATTGTAGAAAGAGTAACTACTGGACATATTGAGACCACATCTTATGTCTCAGGATGGAGGGCACTGTAGAATACCAAGCATTGCATTGTTATTCATGGTGATGTTTGGTTTTGCTAAAGTTCGTCGCGGTCGTATCTCTTACCATCAAGCGAACGGCATGCTCGTCTCGGTATTCATCGCTGTAAAACAAAACAAGAAAACAGGTGCGTTCATATCACCGTCATGGAATGTTACGTTATACTGGCAAAGACCGTTCGACTTAATTTTCAATTGATTATAATCAACACACGGTGGTCGCAGGTTCAAATCCCAGGGCACACCTCCGACTTTTCGGACTCAAGTGTGCATTGACAGTCAATCCTCACACACTAAAACGGTGAAGGAAAAATCGTGAGGAAACCTCCATACCATAGCGATTTACAAGAATTTCTATGGTATGTAAAAGTCCGCCAACCCACACTAGGCTAGCGTGGTGGACTATATGGCCTAACCACTCTCAATCGTACTCTCGATTGTAGAGGAGGCCTGTGCCCTGCAGTGGGACGTATATGGGCTGATACAGAATCAACACACTACATAGCCATGTCACATATACATGCCAACTAACTCTCCTAGGTTTGATTTTTAATCAACGAAAATTTTACTTGCAGCGATGTCGTCATTATTTTGAATACATCGTAAACCTAGCGGGTCTGTGAGTCATTTCGATTGAGTGGGGTTCGACGCCGGTCATAGTAATTTCTTTGTAATTTCATTGATAACATCTACCAAGGGTGCAAGATTTGACGTCATTTTTATGTAGAAATCACTTTCTTTAACCTATCACGGGTAAGTGACTTAGGAGTTACAAATAAATCGTACACCTAACTGTCATACAGAGTCCTGATCCCACAGTACGATCGAGGAGAAAAAATAAATAATAATAATATAATAAAGGAATAAATTAAGGAGAACATGAATTATGGAGACACTAACTTGTTCTTAACCCAAATCAATATTACAAGAAAAATTCTAATACGAGGTTTTTTTTTTTTTTTATTGCCTTGTAGGCAGACGAGCTAGCGGCCCGCCTGATGGTAAGCGGCTACCGCTGCTCATGGACCTCCGTAGTGCCAGGGGACCAGCACAACAAAGTCGCTGCCTACCTCGAGGAAAGTACTCTCCTTAAACCTCGTTTGAAGAAGGACAGGTCATAGCGCTGAGGAAACACCGATGCAGGGAGTTCATTCCAGAGCTTGCACGTACGTGGTAGAAAATAACGCTGGAAACGTACCGTTCGGGAACGGTACGCCTCCAGGTGGTGGGAATGAACTCTACTGCGGAAACGTGTGGTGCGATGGTACATAGGCGACGGTGGTACCAACTCAAACAACTCCTCGGAGCACTCCCCATGGAACAAACGATAGAACACACAGAGAGATCCGAAGTCTCTCCGCAGTCCTAACGGTTCCAATTTGTCCGTGAGATCGGGATCATTGACTATTCGACAAGCTCGTCGCTGCAAGGAGTCAAGTGGGTCGAGCTGGTATTTTGGGGCACCTGCCCAGAGGTGGGAGCAGTACTCCACGTGGGGCCGGATTTGCGCTTTGTAAAGCGTCAATCTATGACCCGACGTAAAGTACCGCTTGGCTCTGTTCAGGATTCCCAACTTCTTGCTCGCCAGTTTGGCTTTGTCCTCCAAATGACTCCTAAACTCTACCTTGCTTGAGATTTCGATGCCAAGGATTCCAATACTCTCGGATCCTTGGAGAGTAACTCCTTGGAATTGCGGCGCCATGACAAAGGGGTCCTTCTTCGCAGTGAACACGCAAACTTGTGTCTTCGAAGGGTTAAATTGAACTAGGTTCAATTCACCCCATTCGGAGGCCCGCCCCAGAGAGCTCTCGACTTCAGACACAAGTTGACTCCGTCTTTCCATAATGGAATCCCGAGAGTGGCTCCGTTGGCCGATGTACCGCGCGTACATCGGCCAACGAGCGACGACGGCAACGGCGAGGTGTTGGGAAAATCGCTACCAATTAATGAAAATATTGTTTTCTCTATTATCAAAACCATAGTAATGTCTTCTGTTGGATATAAGACCAAAGGGAATTTTCAAAGGACTTTATCGACCATAATCGTCGACTTCTCATCCATCCCTGCCCATGCACCCTTAAAGCCTATAATGAGCCTAGGTAAAGTTTTAAGAGACGCAGAAAAGTGTTTGGGAGGTGCCCAGCTGTGTGATCTTTTAGGCTAATATAATAATACTATAATTATTTTTATAAAAATATATTTATTCGTAAAATTATATCGTTATTATTTTTTTTATAATAACGATATAATTTTACGCTTGGGTTTGGAGCCTCACCATTGTTGGATTTATTTTAATATGAATTTTGTTTTATATAATTTGTATAAAAATGTAAAGAAATATTATATTTCAAATAAAGAGAATTTATACACCTTGCTCCGCTCTCTGCACCTTAAGGTCGACTGGTACAAAATGCCTTTAGGCATTAAATCCGCCTGTTCTATTTAAATTGATCAAAGTGTAAAATAAATAAATAAAATAATGAACCTATAGCCTTATTATCACCAAAAGGTATGAACGTAAATCCTCTACAATCGAAAAATTTAATTGACTTGCATTGCTAGTGAATTCAGTGGGCCTTTTGTTATTAGGCAGACATCTCATAGAAAAGACAAGACTCAATACCAAAAAAATACACCAATAATATTTTCTATTCATACAATATTAAAAAAAATTGTAGAACTACATTGGACACGAATACAACTTACTTAGGGGAGGAAATATTGCTTCCCTTTCCGTCGCAATCAAGGACATAAGGCCATTATTTATTTTTTACAACTGGCTGTATGCGTAACTCTTTCGTCTTTATTTTTTTAAATTAATTTCAGGTTAGTGTACTTATAGAACCACAAACTTATCTGGCCCGGTGGCCAAAATTGGAAACAACGACGTCATTTGGAATTGTCAATCTAACTGCCAATCGCTGACATATCCGCCATTAGTTGTTTTTTATTTTTCCTGCATTATTTAAAACTAGTGTAAAATGCCGAAAGCTTTAAAAAGTGAGGCTAGGAACGTTAGACTTTAGGCGATAAATTTTACGAAGGAAGAAAAGCGTCCTCAGACACCAATAATATCCTTCGAAAAATTGTATCAACGCGTAGCAGCCGCCAAAGGCTTGTGTTGTCAGATTTTCAAAACAAATTCCACGAAAACAGAATTTTGTAAGTACTAGTACAATAGATCTAAACGATGTTGTACATTTAAATGAATTAAATAAATTATTTTCATTTCATTTCGATGTAAGAACATATCATAAACTAAAATTTATCATGTCGTGCGTGGTAGCTTGTTGGTAAACGGACCAAGCGCGGCTGCCAACATGTTCACGGTGGTCGCGGGTTCGAATCCCAGGGCACACCTCTGACTTTTCAGAGTCACTTGTGTATTGATAGTCAATTATCATAAACTAAAAAGGGTGAGGGAAAACATCGCGAGAAAACCTGCATACCATAACGATTTATAAAATAATGTACGGTATGTAAAGTCCGCCATTTTTTTAAATATAACCCGCACTAGGCTAGCGTGGTGAGCTATATGGCCTGTGACATGGCCTAACCAGCCTCAATCGTACTCCCGATTGTAAAGGAGACCCGTGCCCTACAGTGGGACGTATATGGGCTGATACAGATACACTTGTTGAAGGGTTTTGGGGAGCGATTTGTTAGAAATCTTGTGAAGGAAAAATAACATGTAGATGATACATTTTCCCGAAACTATTGATTGTATTGAAAAATCTTACTTTACCCACTTTATTGCAATAACTATTTTTAATGGCAACACCAAATTCGATTACAGCGACTCTCTCACCGGTTCAGTAGGGCGATTCACGTATTGTAATAAGTTCAGCTGCAGTGCAGTTGCGGTTAAGTTTCAATCAAAACAGCCCTTTTCGTATTCTCGTAATTTTGACAACCGCTATCAAATACGCTCGCGTCAAGTTCGCGTCACGCAAAGGTTTTAGCGTATTCTACTGCTGCGCGTATATGTCAATCTCAAACAAATTTCATACGTCTGACGTACAGTTGACGCGCAGCTCACGCGCAGTTGACGCGCAGCTAAACACTTACAAGAATACCATTTTGTACCAAAGCGTAAACTTAATTGTAACCGCACCGCAACTTGATCGGCGCGTCATAAAGTTACGTGAATCGCACCACTGATAAGTTTGTGGGACTATAGTTATTTACTGACCACTTTCAGAAAACAAGTAGAAGCTTGACGAACAAGCATAAAAATATAAGAGTATATCAAAGATACCATATTTATGTTAATTAATCTGACAAAGAATTTGTAAAAGATTTGTAGTTTTTGAAACTGCTCCTGCAAACCAGCGGAGGGCTAATTTATTTATGTTATCCTTTTTGCACCATACATACCGGGTATCTCAAGACTGCTACCGAAAACGAAGCCGGGTGGTAGTTTTAGTGGCTACAAACACAATGCAATTAAAATTTTCGCATAAAAACGCGACAATTATTTTTTATGATTTTTTAAATATCGTCATTTTTGGGTGGTAAATCCATAGTTTTTGCTAAAATAATAATTTAAACTCTCTTATATCTTAGAGTATTTATAAATTAAAGGGTATACACTATTATTTTAGGAAAAAATGTATTTACCACCAAAATATGGCAATAGGAAAAAAATTACAAAAAAAAAATTGTCGCTTTTTTTTGCAACTTTTTCTGTTGCATTGTGTCTGAAGTCGCTTAAACTACCACCCGGCTTCGTTTTCGGTAGCAGTCTTGATATACCCTGTATAATCGAATCAAATCTAATAACAATGAAAAATAACATCAGCTCCAGCCTCCATCCCTTTTTACTAGTTTGCCGAACCTATACAATAAATCGCCTAAGACAGGCTGAAATAGCGCAACTTGGAAGAGGCCTATGTCCAGCATTGGACAACAATATGGGCTGATGATGATACAATAAAAAATATTTATAAATAGGAGGCAGACTAAGGAGTTCATAATTATAATCTATTATCAATAAAATAACATACAGTTACCTTAAACATTGGAAGTGATATTCGCTACAGAAACATTAACATTTTACGAAAATTAGATGTTTGATTTAGCGCCACTCCCCGGTCTTAAAATGATAGAGAAGAGGTTTTGGACCACACATAAGCTATCATCATCGAAATAAACACAAAAACGTAGAAAAAGAAATGTTGGGCCGCACAAACATTTCTCACGGTGCGGGAATCGAACCCGCAGCCTCTCGATTTACAGGTCTAACCTCCTGCGCCACGGAGGCTGTCGAAGGAGATCGGTTGATTTCCTAAGGAAATTGGGCCTAGTAGTGAAAACTTGACGGACACAAATGTGACCTAGAATTAAATAATAAAGATTCAATATCCTTTAAATATAATATAGTCTTTTTGAGCTACGGTATGGGGTAATTAAGATATATCCTCGTAAAGTTTTACAAAAACTACCATATTACTATAACTACCATTATACTATCTTCACATATATCTTATTTGGACAATATTTTATATTTTCTGTAACTATGTAAATAATTTCGTTTAATAATATTGTAAAATGTATTACATAATTATAAACACGTTAAAAACTTCTCGATATAAAGTTGATTAAGAAAGCATTTCTGGGGGTAGAAATATCCGTTTCAAAAGTAGGTAGGTCATTATAAAAAGAGAATGATGACGGTAAAAATGTTGGTATTGATAATAAGAAACACATTTTTATAATAAAACGTTCTATTTTGAAATTAAACTTGTTGTACAGCATCCCACTGTCCTTTTGATTGCAATGCAATTACAATAACGTATTATTGCATTGTGGCCATTTTGAGAGCCGAATCTATCTGAATATAAACAAAACATACAATGTAAAACATGTATTTTTGTTCAGTCCTAACCAATAACGCACTAAGTGGTCTGGCATACTATTTATCTCATTAAAATCGATTGATGTTTTAGAATTCTTTATAATTGTAAACATGTCTTGTACATGTTAGAACTAAAATAATATAATTAATATTATAGAGCCTTTCCGTCATAAAATCCAATGAGGTATTGCGTAGATGCACTGAGCAAGCTCTGCTATTTTTGGGAATATAATAATTATAATCTTTTTTAGAGTAGCCAAGAGTTGTCGTAAATAATAAACTCAAAATAACTAACATCACAAAAGCACATTCCTTTCGCGACCAAGCACAAAGAATAAAATTTGACAAACACTGAATGAATTTGACAGATGTCAATTCTGATATTATTGCAAACAATGCTAAAAGTGGTAGAATATTTTATGATATCCTTTTTTTTTCACAAAATCTGATCCCCACGGTGTAGGATAAAAATAAATAGAGACATGAATCTAAAAAAATACGCCTGATTTTTTAGTCATACTTAATTTCTTGTCCGTAGTTGGACCAAATCGACTGATCTCCTTTTAGATTATTATCATTTCATATCCATTCAAAGGTTGCCTGGAAGACATAGCCTAGAGCGATAAGGCCGCCCTTTGTACTGTTATATCGTTCCTTTAATGTAATTATATCCCATGTAATGCAAAAAGGATTAAATGAAAAAATAAGTGTGTATACAAGCGTAGTGTCGTCTTTCATACTGCAAGCGTTCCATATTTATAATTAGAAAAAGAAAGGTTTATTGCACCGAGACATGAAACCTTCACGGTGCGAACTATTTTAATGTCCTGAAACTGTTAGGGGCAGTTTATTTCTAAGGAATCGGGGTCAAATTGTTTTCATTGAAGTATTATATGAGTATAAAATTGTGGATATTGTAATATTGCATTTGTAATTGATTTATAATAATCAATGTAATATTCAAATAGAAATAACAATGAAAATAAATAAATAGATAAGCTTGGTGAAAAGTAAAATTTATAATAAAAATAATGTAAAATACACCCAACAGTCACATACATAGTGATCACCTCACATTAAGCTAAAATAAATTATGTGTCGAGGATATCAGAAACTACGCGAGACTTTCCGGTCTCATTGACCTCCAGACCTGAGACAAATACTTGTGAGCCTTACAAACATTTTCTCCGTGCGGGGATTGAACCCGGCCGCGGCCTCTCGTTTCGCTACATGATTTGAAGTACCACAAACAAACTATTATGTATGTATTATATCTTATAGGCTTTGTATATACGAAGAATTATCATATGAAGAATAAATGTGTTTTCTTTCTTTCTTTCTTTCTATATGATAATCCTGCCCATATACGTTCTATTTCAAGACACTGGCTTCATCTACAATTGAGGAGGAGTATGCCAGAGTCCATAACACTAGCCTAATGCAGATAAGCGGACTTTACATACAATAAAAAAAATTAAAATAAATTTGTATGATGTCTTTAAATTAAAATTGAGAACCTCCTCCTTTTTTTTCAAGTCTTAAAAACGGATTTAATTTTACTATAATATACAGGGTATATCAAGACTGTTACCGAAAACGAAGCCGGGTGGTAGTTTAAGCTACTTCAGACACAATGCAACAGAAAAAGTTGCAAAAAAAGCGACATTTTTTTTGTAATTTTTTTCCTATGGCCATATTTGGGTGGTAAATACATTTTTTCCTAAAATAATAGTGTATACCCTTTTATTTATAACTAATCTACGGTATAAAAGTGTTTAAATTATTATTTAGCAAAAACTATGGATTTACCACCCAAAAATGACGATGTTTAAAAAATCATAAAAAATAGTTGTCGCGTTTCTACGCGAAATTTTTAGTTGCATTGTGTTTGTAGTCACTAAAACTACCACCCGGCTTCGTTTTCGGTAGCAGTTTTGAGATACCCGGTATAGATTAAAAGTGCGCAAAATATTTTTTAAACAGCATTGCTATTTATAAATAGAATGACTAAGGGACGTTGTTTAAATCCGATCTTTCTTTAACAAGGATTTAAAATAGCTACCATGACTATGTTGGTACAAGTCTTCGGTTCATTAAATAAAATAGACATATATACTTATCTAATATAGCTATCTATAAATATATGCACCACTTTTCTATTTTTGTTAACTGAAATATAAATTGCATCGAAATATCTTATAAAATCTCTTGTTAAAGATAGATAGATTATAGAAAACGGCTTTAAGACGCGAATTGTCGTCCACTTTCATACAAAACTTCATCAACGCAAAAGCGACACAAATTACAGCCGAAATTACTAGTCCTAAATCTAGCATTTGCGAAGTAGCCGCAGTCCACGCCGGCCCTGACACAGAACACGGCGAGATCCGCGATAAGCTTGAGGAAACTGTATCAAGGACAAAACTGCGAGGACTGTCCTTCAAACACACGAAAAATGACCTGGGTATAGACACAACTAAATATCAAATAATGAATCGGTCCGATTTCGCTCAGGTGCAGATAATTTGACGGGAAACCGTTTTTGCAACCTTTTGTTTCAAAAAATATACATATTTTTCCCTACGCAATAAATTAAGTTTCATCGAGGGATAAAAATCTTCGCAGCGATACTAAGTTTCATATTAAAATGACTATTCTCCTTTATAAACTATGACGCCAAATGGCTTTACTAGCAATATTCATCTTTAAGCACATTGCTATCAACACTGCACAAGTGAAATCTCCACAAGACACAAGAGAACCATTTGCCTTGATTAAGTTAAAATTTGGGTCATTAAATTTTACAATCATATTGCAAATACTCTAAGGCATATTGAATAAAAAGGAATATTTATTAGGCATATTATATAAAGAAGGTCTGAAAGAAAGAGTCACAGGTTCGATTCTGTCGCAAAGTAGAGTAAAACACGCGAAGAGAGTTCCTTGCTACTACACTTTTGAATAAGCGCCCTCTATCTATATTAAGGAGTACTTTCAATAAATACATTGATAAACGTTAATATTCCAGTTAAATGAAATTTAAAATAATTTCATTATATACCCATAATGAATAAATATTTTGCAATAATTACATCTCATGATCATTATTCAAAAGACAATCCTTCAAGTGCAATAGACAAGAAAAGCAATTTAAGGGGTTTCATTGTTTGGGCAAAATACCCCCAGAAATAATATGATGACCTTAACATTGAGAGGGACAAATTCATTGGCCTCAATTTTTTTCGCTTATATTCGACCTTCATGGTCTTTTAGAAGGTTTAGTCCAAAAAAGTGTTTATGGCGACGCAATCGCCATCTATCTTACATAAGACGTTATATTAGTGTTTGTAAATTATCATAGATGGCATTACTGTCAACGCAAGATATTAATATAAAGACTATAGTTGATGTATTAATAGATCTTTTTAATATTATAATCATTTTTTTATTGCAATGAATGGCAAGACGCTCATGGACAGTTGCAAAACCAAACAACACTATTTACAAATAAATGTTTGGCATTCGATCCATTGCGCTCGCCATCCTGAGACATATGATGTCAAATCTCACTATGTCTCGCAGTTTTTCTGGCTACAATGTCCTTCAAACCGGAACACAACAGTGCATTTACGCTACTGGTTGGCGGGAGATATAGACGCATGCAGCATAGTCATAGTTATTGCGGTGGTACCTACCCAGGCGGCTTCTCACATATGTATGAGAGACCTACCACTAGTGAAAATTAAACTTATAACTGATAATTTAACTTATTTTAAATTATTTAACCATTATTAAATTATTATTTAAACTAATACAGGGTATATCAAGACTGCTACCGAAAACGAAGCCGGGTGGTAGTTTAAGCGACTTCAGACACTATGCAACAACAAAAAAAATGCAAAAATTGCGTTTTTTTTCTATGGCCATATTTGGGTGGTAAATACATTTCTTTCCTAAAATAATAGTGTATACCCTTTTATTTATAAATACTGTAAGGTATAAAAGAGTTTAAATTATTATTTTAGCAAAAACTATAGATTTACCACCCAAAAATAACGATATTTAAAAAATCATAAAAAATAATTGTCGCGTTTCTTTGCGAAATTTTTAGTTGCATTGTGTTTGTAGTCACTAAAACTACCACCACCCGGCTTCGTTTTCGGTAGCAGTCTTGAGATACCCAGTATGTTGTCTCTATTCGAGATACGTTTAATTCAATCGGATATAAGTTCTTTATCCCCCTCTCTTTTCTTTAATACATTGATTAATTTATTTCTTGTAATATGAAAGCATTTAGGACAATTTTTATTTGTGTCGGATCCCCACTTTCCTCCTACAACTTACAAGGTGGACGGACGACCTGGTTATAGTTGCAGGAAGTCGCTGGATGCTGGCCGCTTCCAACAGGTCATTGTGGAGATCCTTGGGGGAGGCATATGTTCAGCAGTGGACTCCTTTCGGCTGATATTATGATGATGATGATGAATCATGGATAATTTACGACGGATGAAATTTAAATTGGTTAATTGAACATATGTATAGGCAATAAAATAGCTATTATGACAGGTCAATACATAGTACTTAATCTAAATTTGCAAAATAATTGATTATATTATAAAATACATTTATTTAGTTTTTTGTATGTATTGTCCTTATTTATTATTTAAGTAAGTAAAATATAATTTAATAATTATATTATTAATTTAAATATTATTTATATGTAAACATTGGCTAAGTTAATAAATATTTTAGTGGGCCATGTGTATTATTTATTAATTCCATTCCGCCATATTGTTAAGCCGACATGTCCTTTTGACGGTTATGTCGACCTGTATAATTAGATTGTAAAAAACTATTTTCTTTTATGCAAACATTCGCAAACAAACGGAAGGCCTAATTATATTCCGCAGCCTATTAACATAAGTAAATGAAATGTTCCGATTCCTTTGTTTTTATTATACGGCGTATGAAATGCGAAAATTACGGACATTTGTTTAGAAGAAAGAATATATAGCACATATTACCATTAAATTACGGCGGTTAATTATTTTCGTGGACAAAAATGATTAATTTGAAAATTATATGGTTCTAACACTCGCCACTGCCACTTCTGTAGGCTAGGATTTAAAGATAACATTTCAGTAGATATGACTCAATAATAATTACAACTTGACTTAAATATTTCAATCCTTTTACAAAATCAACCCCTCTGGGAAAATGTTTTTGAAATTCACAGTTTCCGAATATAAAACTGACATTTATTAGATTTTCCGACCTAAAAATTGAACCAATGACCTTACAGATTCACAGCCTACTAGACCAATGTTTAATGTCAATAACTAAAAATAATCATTCCATTTTCTAAACTCCTAAAATATTTCTTTTACAGATGGAATGACTACAAAATGGCGTTGAAATTCAAATACAAAGACGAGCACGGGATTCTGCAAATCGACTTGAGTCCCACATCAAGTCCCGGGCCAGACATAACCGACCCAAAATTCGACACAATCAACAATCGTTTCGGCCAATACGACATCTTTGGCGGCAAATACGACGTAGAGAGTGGGGACTCGCTGTTCCGTAGCCGATACAACAGCGTGGAGGAGGAATTAGCAAACACACCGTATGCATTCGCAACTCGACGCTCAGTAAAGCTGAACACAAATTCCGTAGACATTACCGTCAAACCGCGGTGCGATTCGCCATCGAAAGATCTAGAAGACGATAGGTTCTTTAAGGATCTGATAGGGCCAGTGGGTGAACTTACTGTGACCAGACTTAGTGATGTTCAGGACAGGTATTTTGATCTGTCAACTTGTGATAGCCGCAGTGAAGTGAGTAAAAGTGATGGCGCGTTTAGAGTGCTAGCTGATTTGAGGGCGGCTGCCACGGCCAAGGCTTTACCGTGAGTATATATTTCATCAACATCATCATCATATCAGCCACAGTAAGTCCACTGCTGAACATAGGCCTCCCTCAATGATCTCCACAATGACCTGTTGGAAGCGGCCTGCATCCAGCGACTTCCTGCTTAACTAAAATAACACCCATACAATCGCAGTTAATAATCATATATTTCTGAATAAGATAAACAGCCTGTGTAGCTTACTTAGCCGCCGGCTGAGAAACTAGAGGCTGTGTATTCGATCCCAACATCCAGACAAATATTTGAATAATCAACATGAATTTGTTTCGGGTTTGGCTGTTTATGAAACCAAAGAGGCTAACAACCAAAATACTTCCTATCCTATGATGTATGTATGTCTTTATTTTATTTCATATTTATTGAATACAAACAAAAAGAACATAACGATATTAATAAATAGCATGTATTAAAAGTACAAGAGGCGGTCTTATCGCTAATAAGCGATCTCTACCAGACACTTTTGGATGCGTATAAAAAAAGGAGAAAGAAAGGGAAATGTAAAAACAAAGACAAGAAAATCTCCAATCTATACTTATCTATACTAATATTATAAAGCTGCAGAGTTTGTTTGTTTGAACGCGCTAATCTCTGGAACTACTGGTCCGATTTGAATGATTTTTTCAGTGTTGAGTAGTCCATTTATCGAGGAAGGCTATATGTTATATACCATCACGCTATGACCTATAGGAGGAAAGCAGTAGTGATATTTCTAGCAAATACGAGGAAGTTTTGTTTTTCGTGGTCCGATTGGTCGATATTCTAAACTGATAGTCAGAATTAAACATTTTGACCGCCATTTTAAAACGTGTATGCACCCGGGCGAAGCCGGGCCCGACCGCTAGTAATAGATACTCATAAATAACATAATTTATCATTGTGTATTTTTGATTACTTAATAATGCATAATTGATGAAAAACGAGCTGTGCATCTAGATGCCACTGGTTCGATCATTGCAAAGTATCGAACTTTATTGGAAGAATTTATTTCAAAATGTGTTATTAGATCAAAAACCTCACAATGTCTGTGGGTTCAGCACTATTTATGCGACTGAGTATTATTAACAAAATTATAAAGTTCCTGTATAAACTGCGTGAGAAATTAAATTGAATAGCATTAACTGTTTTGGATTACATCATGCCTTTACCAATTATAAAAAGCTTTAAAACTAAATATATTTACCTACTCCTATAATGGTCGCAATGAATATAAAGAAGAATGGCAATTTTTCTATGAAACTTAGTATCGGTGCGAAGTTTTGATGCCCCGATGAAACCTTATTTTTTGTGTAGGGAAAAATGTATATTTTTAATAAATATAAAAATAATTGCGACCCAGGCCTGAAGTTCTTGGGGAAATTAAATTGAAGTCTCATAAAAAATATTTTGTTATCTTCGGCTCTGTGAACGAAATGTAAAATGTAATGAAAATTACTTTATTTCATAAAAATCTGTTATCCGGGATTTAACAGGAATACGTTTAAGGACAAACCATAAAAAGTACTATAATTAATTTTAAGCAGTATCGGTACCGGAATCAACGATATTTTTTACCGATACTGTGAATGGACATTATCCTTTATTTATTGTCCGTTTTATTTCCTGAAAAAAAAATTACATACATATTTTCTGTAGTAAAGAATAGGACATATAGTCTTACAACCAGAAAAAAAACTGTGGTATTGACAGTAAAACTACTTTTCTTTTGCACATTAAATCCTATTATAACCAAAGAAGGAATATGAAAGAAAACATCGTGAAGAAACCTGCATAACATACCGATTTGTAAAAATACTATAGTATGTAAAATCCACCGACCAGCACTAATCCAGCCTGGTGGATTATATGGCCTAACCCTTGTCCATCGTACCTCGATACTAGAGGAGGCCCATACCCTGCAATGGGAAATATATAGACTGATACAGACAACCGAAAATCTGAATTATCAAATCTATATTCACCCAAGTCCATTCGCAGACAAAAGCTAGCAAACAATAAAGAATTATGATAGTTTCCAAAGATTTGGCGAATTCGCCACAGAGTCATAAAGTATTGCCAAATGTATTGCAATACACATAATCCACGCCACTATGGACACAGCTCGTTTATTTACTTTTTGTAATAAACATTATGTTGCTTTGTCTACGGCTCATAAATTACGACGCAAAAAAATACATTTTTAGTTGCACGATAACATAGCAAAGGCGTTTATTAAAAGTGAAATGTAATGAGTGTTCAATCACTTACCCAATCTTTATAATCAATATTATCACAAATTATTAAATGTCTTGAATTTACTGGTGGTAGGTCTCTCACATGTGAGAGGTCAGCTGGGTACCTACCCAGGTACCTACCTACCACCACAATGTCTATTTCTCCCACCAAACAGTAGTGTAAATGCATAGTTGTATTTCGGATTGAAGGACATCGTAGTCAGAGTAACTACTGGACATATTGAGACAGTCTCTTGTAGTTTCTGATACCCACGACGAGAGAAACCTAATATTTTACTGCAGATGTTCGGATGTTCGACGTTCGGACTAACATATAAGATTTCCACTTCTCAAAATCATTACTATTCTCTATTATACTTATCATTTTCTCCGAACTTAGTCTATGGTTGCGACGTACGATAGAGGAATCTACATTTTGTGGAGTATCTAGGCACATTAGTGAAGTTTTACGTACGGGGTCCGAACATTCAAAGTTCATATCGTTTTTATAGAGTAACTCCCCAGGACTGCGTATGTGACTGTAGTTTGTAGTGTTATTTATCATTCATACAAAGTCACACCACACGTATGAACAGGAATAAAATAACAACACCCATAAATCATCCATATGCATAAAAACTTTAATATATTGCCATAAACGCCAGCATTATAAATAAGGAGTTATTAATCTTGGACATTTTACGGCCCACATACAATCGAAAAACTGAGCGAACGAATCAAAGTAATGTATTTTAACCACAAAATTATATTTGTGGCAATATAATAATGCTAAAAGTTTGTTTCAACCAGATTAATCCGTATCCATATCGGCCAATATTCGTCCCACTGCAGGGCACGGGCTTCCTCTATAAAAAATCTCTACAAGAGTACGATTGACAGTGGTTAGGCCATATAGTCCACCATGCTGGCCCAGTACAGGTTGGGAGACTTTACATACCATAGAAATTCCTACAAATCGCTATGGTATGCAGGCTTCCTCACCATATTTTCCTTCACCGTTATAGTGCGTGGTGATTAACTATTAATGCATAGTTTTGGCTAAAATAATAATTTAAGTTCTTGCGTACCAAAGCGTCTTTAAAAAAGGGGTTTCGACAGTTAAATTTAGAAAAGTCCATGTATTTACCTCTCAATCGTACTGTCGATTGTAGAGGAGGCCCGTGCCCTGCAGTGGGACCTATATGGGCTGATACAGAGATGTATTTACCACCCAAATACGACATTAGGAAAAAGTAGTTCATTTTTTAATATATTTTGGTTTTATTGTATCTGAACTAAATTTATCACCCGGCTTCGTTTTCGGCATCAGTCTTGATATACCCAGTATAGAAAGGACTAAAAACACGTGGACAAATATGTAAAATTAATGTTTTCGCGTCAATACCATATAATGATACGTAGGTGCAAGCATGCATATTCTTTAAATGGAAACCACAAGGCATGTAGGCGGCTGCAGTTATTGGGACCATTAAATTATTTAAGGTCTTATGGTAATGGACCAATATTTTGTTCTTGTATTCTTCTAAAGTGTAGGCAATGTTTTTGGTGAATAATTCCAGATAAATACAATAAATTTTATGTCCCTCTGCACACATACAATCTTTGGGAATTCCTTATTTATTTCTAAGAGAGATGAGAAAGCCACTTCAAAAAATTCTGGTGAGAAAACATGCATTTAATTATATTCTTCTCAAGTATGGCTTCCCGTGGCGCAGTGGGTTAAACGCCGCCTGTGAAACGAGAAGCCGCGGGCTCGATCCCCTCTCTATCTGTAGGTGCCTCTCCATTACTGAACGTTGGCAGTCAGTTAGATCCCCGCACCGGGTGAAATGTTTGTGCGAGCCACAAATATCCTTCCATCCTTGTATTTCATACATACATAAACTCATGCCTTTTTCCCAGAAAGGGTAGGCAGAGGTGTCAGTGCACCCACATTTTGCCTTGTATGTTCGGTCCCACGATGTGATAGGTGGTGAGCCTATCGCCATAACAGGCACAAAAATTCCTGACTCTAGATTGATAATGATAGAAAAATCCAATATCACTTTGCCCAACCCGGGATTCGAACCCCAGACCTCAGCTTTGTAACCGTACTGTAGAACAACTACGCCAGCGAGGCAGTCCTTGTATTATGGTATGGTTATACCGTAATTCAAAGCACATTTTAACACAATTTTCTTTGGTATGTAATCTGCCAACCTGCGCTAGGACATCGAGTTTGAGTGGCCCAACCCCTCTCATTGTTTTGTTTTGTTATCGACTATCAATAATACATGACTCCCAAATTTCTTAGGCATGTTCTGGGAACCGTACCCACGCCGCAACCAATCAAACCACCCATACATATTGGTATGTTTGTAATATCGCTAAAACATCACAAAACATACACGTTATGTCATGCTTATAAGCCATACAGCTATCCACTTCGTTCCTATTATTTTCGCTCCATCGACTTTCAATAATTTATCATATTGACAGCCGCTCTGGCACAGTTGTAAACGTCGGCTGTGAAACGAGAGGCCGCTGGTTCGATCGCCGAGAATTGTGTGATCAACAAGTATTTGAAATGATATGAAATGTATTTATTGGTCATGTAGGCAATTAATGAGCTCTTATGACAAGTCAATACATGTAGAATTTAATCTCTATATACAAAATATTTTCTATACTTAGTATTATTTATATTAATTAATTTATTTGTGTTTTCAAAGAAATACATAATTTACGTTAATCGAATATAAAGGTGTGGACTTATTTATTTATTATTATTTACACTTTATTGCACAAAAAGACAACAAATACAGAGAGAAATTACATATATAAAAAGTACAATTGCCGGTCTTATCGCCGAAAGGCAATGTCTTACAGACAACCATGGGATGGATTTAAGAATAGGATAAACAGAGGGCAGTCAAAAGTGTAAAGGATAGAACCTACCTAGAAAGGGAAAAAAAATTGCAAAATACTAATTCAAATAATCATAAATACTCATATTATGTAATATAAACATATACATAAATATATATATACATATATAAGATCATAAGAATACATACATCAGAAAATACATACATATACATAATATACCGGGTATCTCAAGACTGCTACCGAAAACGAAGCCGGGTGGTAGTTTTAGTGGCTACAAACACAATGCAATTAAAAATTTCGCCTAGAAACGCGACAATTTTTTTTTTAGATTTTTTAAATATCGTCATTTTTGGGTGGTAAATCCATAGTATTTGCTAAAATAATAATTTAAACTCTTTTATACCTTAGAGTATTTATAAATAAAAGGGTATATACTATTATTTTAGGAAAAAATGTATTTACCACCCAAATATGGCCATAGGAAAAAAATAACAAAAAAAAAATTGACGCTTTTTTTTGCAACTTTTTCTGTTGCATTGTGTCTGAAGTCGCTTAAACTACCACCCGGCTTCGTTTTCGGTAGCAGTCTTGATATACCCTGTATATACCGGGTATCTCAAGACTGCTACCGAAAACGAAGCCGGGTGGTAGTTTTAGTGACTACAAACACAATGCAACTAAAAATTTCGAAAAGAAACGCGACATTAATTTTTAATGATTTTTTAAATATCGTAATTTTTGGGTGGTAAATCCATAGTTTTTGCTAAAATAATAATTTAAACTGTTTTATACCTTAGATAGCTTATAAATAAAAGGGTATACACTGTTATTTTAGGAAAAAATGTATTTACCACCCAAATATGGCAATAGAAAAAACAATACAAAAAAAAATGTACCGCTTTTTTTTTTCAAAATTTTCTATTGCATGGTGTCTGAAGTCGCTTAAACTACCACCCGGCTTCGTTTTCGGTAGCAGTCTTGATATACCCTGTATATATATATATATAATAAAGTTCCAGACATGCAAATAGGAATGCTATCCACATCAATGTGTCAGTTCAGTGAGAAAGGTAATAATCTTTGACAAGTTTTTTGAATGATGATAGTGATCGTGCCCGTCTTACCACAACTGGTAATGCGTTCCATAATCGAACAGCCTTAACAGTAAACGATTTGTCCATGAAAGTGGTGGTGTGCACGGGCATTCTCAACTCCAAACTCTCTGACGACCGTAGGGATCTAGTATGTGAGTCGTGGAGAAATACAAATCGATCTTTGAGGTAAGAGGGGGTAAGAGGATTAAACAATATATTGTACAGAAGAAAGAGAATATGAGCATTCCGACGAAGTCGTATGGGCAACCACTTGAGCTTAGCACGGAATTCCGAAACATGATCATATTTGCGTAAACCAAATATGAATCTAATACAAAAGTTTTGAAGGCGCTCAAGTTTATTAAGTTGGTCCTCGGTGAGATCTGGATAGCTGACATCGGCATAATCAAGGATAGGGAGAAGGAGGGTTTGCGCTAATGAAATCTTCGTGGCAACAGGTAGAAGGTTGTGTAGTCTACGCAAGGACTTTGCCGAGGCGAACAATTTGCGGCTGAGCTCCTTAAGCTGCGGACCCCAGGTAAAGGACTTGTCCAGAAATAAACCAAGGTTTTTTACTATGTCACTATAAGAGACAGTAGTACCGTCACAGATTAGAAGTGGTAGTTGGTCCCTATCAAGTTTTGAAGTCGTTCTGGGGCTGCCGATAATAATAGCCTGTGTTTTGGAGGGGTTAATTTTTAAGCCATGAGTCTTACTCCATTCACAGATGCGTTGGATGTCGCTGTTTAAATTATGAATTGCCTCAATAACCTTGTCAAGAGGTGCCTGAGAATAAAGTTGTAAATCATCTGCGTAGAGGTGGTAGGATGAGCGAAGATGATTAAATATAGAATTGATAAAGACAGCAAAGAGTAGAGGAGAAAGCACGCCGCCCTGTGGAACGCCAGCAGATAAGGAGCACCACGAGGAATAACTATCCTCAATACAGATACGCTGCCGGCGCCCATACAGGTAACTACGAAACCAATCAACTGCTGTTGGAGATATGTTGAGAGAACATAGCATACTAAGCAACACATCAAAGTCAACGGTATTGAAGGCGTTACTGAAGTCCAGCAATGCTAAGACTGTCAGCTTGCCTTCCTCCATACCCGATCTAATGTCATCCGTAATATGAGTCAAGGTGGTGGTAGTGCTGTGCCCAGGACGAAAACCCGATTGGAGCGGGTTTAGGAGATCATTTTTGGATAGGAAATCGTTCAATTGAGTGTGGATAAGGCGTTCAAGAACTTTGAAAAGGAAAGGGAGAATGGAAATGGGTCGGAAATCAGAGCATGTAGAGGCGTTGGACTTTTTAGGAATGGGGATAACGTGGGCTTCTTTCCAGGCACTTGGGAAAATCCCAGTAGAGATGGAGTGGTTGAGGATATGGGAAATTATGGGAAGGATTTCGTCAAGGATAGGCAGAATCATATTACGGGTGACGCAGTCGCTACCCATTGCATTCGATGAAATGAGCTTAATAGTTTTCTCAACATCACAAGCAGCAAATTGTTTGAAAGCAAAAGCTGAGCAATCGGGAGTATTAAGAGTAGAAAGATGTCGAATAGTGTTATTTTTAGTCGTCTTGTCGAAATTGGACGAAGAAGAAAAATGAGCGTTTAGAGAATTTAAATCAATGGATTTAGGAATCGAATCTTGTGGAGGTTTACCCACTCCCAATGTCTTAAGAAATTTCCAAACTTTAACTGGGTCTCCGTTTTCAACGGAGTTGTGAATATGTCGGCGTTGGGCATTTCTACACACCTTACTGCAGTGATTTCGAATGGCTACATACTTTAGCCAATTCGACTCGATGGGGCGACGATTGTATCTTGACTTAGCCGACGCTTTTTTTGAAAGAAGTTCTTTAATTTCGGCAGTAAGCCAAGGTGATGGCAGGTGCTTTATTTTAACAGGGCGAACTGGTGCATGCTTGTCAAAAAGTTCACTTAGCTTGCTAGTGAAAAACTTACTTATATAGGTAGGCATGAGACATGATATGAGACAGATAACTCTCTCGTAGACTGTGATATAAAATACTAGTATCATAAATAAAATTAATAAATAAATTAAAGTAAGAAATTAATATAAATACCTAATACTAAGTATAAAAAATATTTTGTATATATAGATTAAGTTCTATGTGTATTGACTTGTCATAAGAGCTCTTTCATTGCCTACATGACCAATCTTCGATCAAATATAAATATACACTAGATACACAGTTCCCTGTAAATAATCTGTTAAAAAGTGGCACCGATGCATTGAAAAAAAAACATACTATGTGATATTTTTATTTCTAAATATATTCACACAAATTCCACCTTATTCCTGGAGCTTAAAGTAGCTTAAAGTTCTGCGACGTTTTAGAAGCCACGGTCGGTGCGTGACTGAAGGCGAAAGAGTGCTTAAAGCACTCTTTTTGGTGCCATTTTCTAAGCGCTCATGTTGTATCTAGTGTATATTTGATCGAAGTGACCAATAAATACATTTCATTTCATAATATGGACTATATAATGACTGTTGGGTCCCTGCGCCATTTGAATTTCATAAGCAGACACAACTAACTTCAACTTTTCAACTCATAATATTTGCATAAAATTATAGAAAGGATAAAGTCATCGACTCTGACATTATCTTATAAGGCAACTGGACCTGTTCGCATTGAAGCGAAAACTATGGCGTCATGCCGGCAAAAACGTGGCGATTAGCAATTTATTAATCAATTTATAAGGGTAGTTGAAGCACGTATTATTTCGCGTATCAATCCGTGACTGCTTTTTTGTACTGCTTTATCGTCCCATCTCGTCCTGTTACATCCCATGCTGTCCCGTCTCAATATCACCATGACTTAAAGCATGCAATTTTATACATATATCCCAATTCATTCGCCCTATATGCTATCCCAACCTAGAGTTTAAACGCTTAGCAAATACACATATATGAGTTCCTTGATCATCCCAATGGAAATCTACATATTTTCCGAGATAAAAACAGCTTGTGCATTAATTCAGGTTATTACCTACCTCAATAATAAATTTCATTAAAATGTTTCATGTCGTTTGAATGGAAAGAGTCCTTGATTTTCCCATGGGAACACTATATTTTTTGTGATGAAAAATAGCCTTTGTGTTAATCCAGGGTATCAGCTGCCTTCATACCACATTTCATCGAAATTGGTCCAGCCGTTTGAGCGAGAAGAAGTAACAAACACACATTCGCCCTTAAAATATTAGTAGGGTAGCGGACCGGCCCGGCTTCGTCCGGGTTCAGACACACTTTTCAAAATAGTGGCAAAATGTTCCAATCGGACTATCAATTTAAAATATCGATTACCTAATCGGACCAAGAAAAACGAATAAAATTTCCTGGTATTTGCTAGATTTTTCACTACTAATTCTCTCCTATGAGTCATAGCATTTCTCGATAAATGATCTTTCCAACAAAAAATATTGTTTCAATTCGAACGAGTAGTTCCTGAGATTAAAGGTAAAAAACAAACAAACAAACTTTCAGCTTAGTATAAATACGTAAGAAATAGGATACAATAAGATTTAATATTACCTGTATATAGAGGAAGTACATGTTTTACCTATTTAAGGTAAAATTGTGTATTTTAAATATCAATACTTTTAATCTGAACACAAGACGACCACTACAGTCCCTATTAACCCCGCTTGACCGTAGTTGAGTCACTTCCGTCATTAACAAAAATACAATGTAATTTCATCTGTCATTACCGCTTGCTTTGTTCTAGTTTTTATGCAGTAATTTTGCTTAAAAGTACTGTGATTTCAAGGTCGGAAAATGGTCTTTAGATTTGGGTATGTCAGCTTGTATACGTCCCACTGCTGGGAACGGGTTTACCAAACATTATTTATTCTTAACATTCTATATCTAGTCGTTTAGGTATGCTATTCTGTGGATTAACAGACTTATTACACGACAGAAACTTTTGTACAGATACTGATACGAACATAATAAACTAGGAGCCCGGCCCAGCTTCGCACGGGTACAAATAGATTTCTCTGCAATATGTATGCATTATAGGTATAAACCTTCCTCTTGAATCACTTTATCTATTTAAAAAAAAGGCTTCAAAGTCCGTCGCTTAGTTTTAAAGTTGGAAACATACATAGGGAGAGACAGCGGGAAGCGACTTTATTTTATACTACTATTATTATTACACTTTATTTTACACTAGCGGTCCGGCCCGGCTCCGCCCGGGTGCAGATACACGTTTCAAAATGGCGGTCAAAATGTTCTATTCCGACTATCAATATACAGGGTATATCAAGACTGCTACCGAAAACGAAGCCGGGTGGTAGTTTAAGCGACTTCAGACATAATGCAACAGAAAAAGTTGCAAAAAAAAGCGACAATTTTTTTTTTGTTATTTTTTTCCTATGGCCATATTTGGGTGGTAAGTACATTTTTTCCTAAAATAATAGTGTATGCCCTTTTATTTATAAATACTCTAAGGTATAAAAGAGTTTAAATTATTATTTTAGCAAAAACTATGGATTTACCACCTAAAAATGACGATATTTAAAAAATCATAAAAAATAATTGTCGCGTTTCTATGCGAAATTTTTAATTGCATTGTGTTTGTAGCCACTAAAACTACCACCCGGCTTCGTTTTCGGTAGCAGTCTTGAGATACCCGGTAGAATATCGACCAATCGGACCACGAATAAAATTTGCTCGTATTTGCTAGAAATGTCACTACTGCTTCCCTCCTATAGGTCATAGCGTAATGATATATATATCCTATAGCATTTCTCGATAAATGTACTATCCAACACTGAAAGAATTTTCCAAATTGGACCAGCGGTTCCTGAGATTAGAGCGTTCAAACAAACAAACAAACAAACTCTTCAGCTTTATAATATTAGTATAGATAAAAACAAGTGAAAAAATACACAAAGAAAAAAATCACTTAAGCTATATGTATAGTTATTATGTATAGTTTAATTACCCTGGATAAGGATAGTTCTAGTTTAATATATTTTTATTATGTAATTTAGTTTATGCTTTCTATATTTGTGATTCTATATTTTTCTTTTTTTTAGTTTTGTTTATGTCAGTTTATTTAGATAAACGGATTATGTTGATTTAATGTAGTTGTAAACATGTTCTTAATGTTTTGTAATATTTGGAAATTGCTTACACTGCCGGCAGATGGATTGTTGTTAGTTAATTGGTTTTGTTTCTCTTTTTTTTATTACATTTTTATATTATTATTTTTAAGATTTTACTTATATTGTCATATATATTTGTATTTATATTTATATATTTTTGATTGCATCAATGTCTGTGCACAACAATAGTAGTGATAGTGAAGAATTCTTATCAGCTTGTAGTGATGACAGTTTTGTCAGCATTCCTACTCTAGCTGACACTCTGTCTTATCAGTTCTCCGACGTCCCTAGGAATTTCAATGTGGTTCACTTCAATGCCCAAAGTATTCCGGCCCATTTCCCAGATATGCTGGCTAGTTTTGACTGTACTCATATACATGCTATTCTTATTTCTGAATCTTGGCTTAAACCATGCTTATCTTCTTCTTCCTACTCTCTTCCTGGATTCCAACTCATTAGGAATGATCGTACTGGTCGTGGGGGAGGTGGTGTAGCCATTTATCTCCGTAATTATTTTAGATTCTCGATCGTCAGTACATCACCGCAACCCCCAGCACTAAATGCTGGAGAGCACCTATTCGTCGAGTTGGAATTCTCTCGTAAAAAACTCTTACTCGAAGTCTACTATTGTCCTTCGCTTCGAATTGATTTCTTCTCTTCTCTCGAAACTATTCTCGAAAATCTAGTTCCTTCGTACAGTCAAACCATAATCATGGGTGATTTTAATACCTGTCTCCTTAAGAACGACCGCCGTTCTTCCTCCCTATTGAATACCATCCAGTCCTGTAATCTCTCCATTCTTCCTCTCTCTGCTACTCATCATTCTCCTAACTGTGCTCCTTCTCTCCTCGATCTCATCTTCGTTTCCTCGTTAAATCATGTGGTAAAACATGGCCAATGTCCCGCTGACGCCTTTTCCTCTCATGACCTATTATTCCTATCATATCGCATCCATCCTCCTAAACCTTCACCCAAAATCCTTCTGCAGCGAAATTTTCGAGGTATGAATCTTGGTAATCTTCGCAAGGATGCCGACAACATTGACTGGAGTAAGCTCTATCATACAGATAATGTTGATGAAAAGGTCGATTTTTTTAACAACATGATAATTGATCTTTATGATAAACACGCTCCAGTTAGACCAGTTAAGGTTAAACACTTACCGGCACCATGGCTAACTTCTGAAATTAAGGAGCTGCTCTCTAAAAAAGCTTCAGCCAAATCACGTTACAATCGCCGTGCCAATGAGTTGAATTGGTTAAAGTACGTTGCCATTAGAAATCAGTGTAGCAAGGTGTGTAGGAATGCTCAACGCCGACACATTCACAACTCAGTTGAAAACGGGGACCCAGCCAAAGTCTGGAAATTTCTAAAGACACTAGGAGTGGGTAAATCTCGACAGGACTCTATTCCTAAATCCCTAGATTTAAACTCCTTGAACCATCATTTTTCTTCTTCGTCTTACCTTGATAAGGCGACCAAAGATAATACCATAAAGAATCTTTCTACCCTTCAGACTCCTAATTGTTCTGCTTTTGTCTTCAAACAATTCGCTAGTTGTGATGTTAGGAAGACCATTACGCTCATCTCTTCTAATGCAGTGGGGAGTGACAATGTCAGCCGCAATATGATTCTGCCCATCCTGGACGAAATTCTTCCTGTTATTACCCATATCCTTAATCACTCCTTTTCCACACAGATATTTCCCACTGCTTGGAAAGAGGCTAATATCATTCCTATTCCCAAAAAACCCAACTCCTCTGTACTTTCCGATTTTCGTCCCATTTCCATTCTTCCATTCCTATCCAAAGTCCTTGAACGTTTAATCCATAGTCAATTAAATGACTTCCTTACCAAAAATAGTCTCTTAAATCCTTTTTCCAATCAAGGTTTCGCCCAGGACATAGCACTACTACAACTCTGACTCATATTGCGGATGGCATTAGGTTTGGTATGGAGGAAGGCATGCTGACAGTCTTAGCATTGCTTGATTTTAGCAATGCCTTCAATACCGTCGACTTTGATATCCTACTGAGCGTACTGTGTTCTCTTAACATATCTCCAACGGCTGTTGATTGGTTTCGAAGTTATCTGTATGGACGCCGGCAACGCATCAGTGTTGAGGAAAGTTTATCCTCGTGGAGCACTGTATCTGCTGGCGTTCCACAGGGTGGCGTGCTATCTCCTTTACTCTTCGCAGTTTTTATAAACTCCATAACTAATCATCTTCGCTCCTCCTACCACCTCTACGCTGATGATCTACAAATTTAAACTCGAGCGCCTTTAGATAAAATAGTAAGTGCAATTACCACAATAAATATAGATATTTATCATATTTGTGAGTGGAGCAAGGCATATGGCTTGAAAGTCAATCCATCGAAAACTCAGGTTATTGTTGTCGGCAGCCCCAGGATGATTTCGAGACTTGATTTTACCCAACTACCAAGTATTTCTTGTGATGGGGTCACTGTTCCATACAGTGAAACTGTGAGAAATCTTGGTGTACACTTTGATAAATCATTCACCTGGGGTCCACAGCTTCGAGAAGTAAGTCGTAAGCTGTTTGCCTCGGCAAGGTCCTTGCGGCGATTACACAATTTTCTACCTATTGCCACGAAGATTTCACTTGCGCAAACACTCCTTCTTCCCATCCTTGATTATGCCGATGTCAGCTATCTAGACCTCACCGAAGTGCAACTTGATAAACTTGAGCGCCTTCAAAATTTCTGTATTAGATTCATATTTGGATTACGCAAATATGATCATGTTTCCGAGTTTCGTGCTAAGCTCAAGTGGTTACCTATACGGCTTCGTCGGAATACTCACATTCTCTCTCTTCTTTACAATATTTTGTTTAATCCTCTCGCCCCTTCTTACCTTAAAGAACGATTTCTTTTTCTTCATGAGTCACATTCGAGGTCCTTGAGATCGTCGGAGAATCTTAAACTGAGAATGCCCGTACACACTACTATATTTACGGATAAATCATTCACTATCGAAGCTGTTCGATTATGGAACGCCCTTCCTGTAGTGGTAAGACAGGCTCAAACTTTGTCGTCCTTCAAAAAGCTGATGAAAGAGCATTACTTTTCGCTATGAACAGATTAAATTGATGCGTTTTTATTTATTTACTATTATATATATTATATGTATTTATATGTATTTTAAGTATATATATGTATATATTCATATATATAGTGTATGTGTATTATGTTACGAATATGTATTAATATTATTATTTGTATATTAATTACTTTATTATTATTATTTTCTTTTCTTTTTTTCGTTTTGAGCTTTTATTCGTTATTCTTACACTGCCCTCTCAATCTCCTTCTCTTATATCCATAAAAAGGTTGTCTGGCAGAGATCGCTCAGAGCGATAAGACTGCCTTTTGTACTTTTGTATTTTATAGTATCCCTTATGTAGTTATAATAAATCAGTGTACAATAAAGATTAAATAAATAAATAAAATAAATATAGTGCAATCGGCGGTCTTATTGCCTACGGCCATGTCTTCCAGACCACCTTTAGACGGAATGGACTAAATGGAAGTAAAAAAACGGGGGTAGACATGCCAGGAAAATGAATTATGATACTATGTAGTGGTATATGAATAAATATATAATATATGATAAGTAATGATAATACTATGTAGTGATTAATCATCAGTTATATCTTTCTTTTGACATGTGACCAGACGCATTTTATTGTCTTTTTTTGTGTGTTATAATCGGTACGTGTCGAACTTGGTTGACACACTGCCGCGACTGCACACGCAATGTCCTGTTAAGTAGGAAAATACTTTCACTCGCTGTTTTCCGTTCAATCGTTTTCTCATATCATTAAACGAATTTAGTCTGATTAGACATTACATACGCATTGATTAATTAACTACTCTGACAAGAGATGATAAAATATGGCCAATCTCGCTTCTTTATCACTCGATTTGTTTTTTTTTTTAAATGAAAACAGCGTGGAATGATTCTAAATGTGCCCATAATATACTGACATAAAAAGTGAAAGTACATTATGATCAGAGTTAAAAAAACGACTTATGGATGATAAGAAGAAATTATTCTAATTCGTTTTTTTACATGTCGAAAAAAATGTCCATCGACTAAAAACAACTGACGTCCTTGTCAATGCCAAAATGTTCATTGATGATGAACAATATATATCGAGTGAATGCAAAATATTCCAACAAAAGACAAATGTTTGGTTATCAAATTCACTTTACAAAACGTAACATCAAAGCTGTAATTTTATTGGTAGCTAATGTATATCGAGCGAAAGCAAAATATTCTATTCTACCAAAAGTCAAATGTTCGGTTATCAACTTCACTCGACGAAACGTAACATCAAAGCTGATATTTCATTGGTAGCTAAATATTTTAACAAAGCAATATTAAATATTCAAAGTTAAATAATCTATTAAACACTAGTACATGGCAAATTACTAAATCAATTTTAGATGCATTCTCAACCTTCAAACTAGCCTTTGTAGTACAGCAGAAGCATTGAACCACGTCCTCTGATGTTAAATATTAAGTCCTTTAACCGAAGCGTAACACGATTAGGAAGGCCGGCAAAACCATAACAATCTTAACAATATGTTTTTTTATACCGGCAAAGTTGCTGAACTGAGGTTACTAAATGAGTGGCGAGACGAGCATGCCGTTCGCCTCAAAACCAAACAACACCTTAAATTACAGAGAAATGCTTGGCATTCCACTGTGCTCGCCAGCCTGGTATGATATGTTAAGTTTCAATATGTCCAGTACATGGTTATTATGGCTACAATGTCCTTCACATCGAAACTCAATAGTACATTTACATTACTGTTTGGCGGGAAAAATAGACATTGCGGTGGTACCTACCCAGGCGGCCTCCCCCATGTGAGAGACCTACCAGTGAAATTTATTGAAGGTGTAGGGACTTTAAGAGTATTACATAACGATAGATAATATTATTGCCCTCCATTCGATATAATCGATCAATCTTAATTCGACTATACCGGTGAAGTAAAACATCATGAGGAAATCTGCATATCATAGCGATTTGTAAGAATGTCTATGGTATGGAAAGTCTACCGACCCGCACTAGGCCAGCGTGGTGGACCATATAGCCTAACCACTCTTGATTATAGAGAAAACCCGTGCCCTGCAGTAGGACGAATCGGCTAATACAGTACAGTATTCGACATTTTCACATTTTTCTGATAAGCTTTCTTACTACCCTGGTCAAACAATAACAGGCATTTCAAACTAATAAAGATTACATAAATATTTGAATCACCTCATGGTTTACAGCCCGTACACGCCTTTACATCAATGTTAAGATAGTATATTTAAAGTAATACATACATAAACTCAAGCTTTTTCCCCGGATGGGGTAGGCAGGGTTGCTATCAACACACCTAATGTTGCCATAAGTATTCCGTCCCACGAGGTGGTATGGAGCGAACCTAAGTTTCATCGAGGCACAAAAAACGCACTGATACTAAGTTTCATATTAAAATGGCCGCTCTCTTTTATATTATTGCGACCATTAGACGTAGGATTAGGTAAATATATTTAGTTTTAAAGCTGTTTATAATTGTTAAAGGCATGATGTAATCCAAAACAGTTAATGCTATTCAATTTAATTTCTCACGCAGGCTACACTGGAACTTTGTAATTTTGTTAATAGTTAGTCGCTTACATAAAGTTGAATCCATAGTTTCATCATCATATCAGCATCTACAATCGAGAGTACGATTAAGAGTGGTTAGGCCATATAGTCAGGGCCATATAAACCATATTTCGCTGTCGGGCACAAATTTCCCACATATCTGACCCCAGACTGACAATTAATGGAAAAATCCATATAATTTTATCGGAAACTTTTACTTACTAACGCCCAAATACTGGAACGCAACTTAAATATAAATGGCGCTTAACTACGTTAATGCCGATTAAATGTACTGGCTAAGTGGGCCGTGCGCTGTTAAGACCAACTTATTATTTGAATGGCGTTCCAGTATTCGGGCGTAAGTATCTCAAATGACGGGCAAAAGATTAACGGACTTGATATAAATTTCATGAAACAACCTTTACGGACCAACTAGAGGATATAATCATTTAGTCAGTATTTAAAATAGGAAGTACTATTAACATCATGCTTTAGGAAATAGCTAAAGGCCATCCAACGCCACGCTCCATTTAAAATGAATAATTACACTTTTTAGTTATAATAGGAAATAATGAACTGAGATAAACAATCTTTTGTGACCTTAGTCACTGATGCGACTCCAACCATTGGCAGGGAGGTCTTAATTTGTACGTACAAAAGAGGTTTTTCATTTATCTTGGATAAGATTGAGGCAAAATAGGATTAAGATAAATCTAACTAGGTGCTGACTACTAATTCGTATCTCCCTCTCTCTCTCCAGTTAAGGAAAGTCTTCTGCTTAACGTAGTCCTCCCCAAGGATCTTCACATCGACTTGTAAATTTTTGTCTACGGAAAAATCAATGATATCTTCAGGTTCAAGTTATTTATTCATAAAATTTCAGTCAAAAAGCATTCACATAAAAAATATAACTTACTTCGTGAAAATAAAAGAAAACAATAAAACCTTTTTACCACAATCCCCACAAATTATGTCCCATCCAGGAGGTAGGTCTCTCTGCTCTCATATGTGAGAGGCCACCTGGGTGAGTACCACCGCTATGTTTATTTCTTCCACTAAACAGCAGTTGAAATGCACTGTTGTGTTTCGGATTGAAGGAAATTGTAGCCAGAGTAACTACTGGACATATTCGACAGCCTCCGTAGCGCAGTTGGTTAGACGCCGCCTGTGAAACGAGAGGCCGCGGGTTCGATCCCCGCATCGAGAGAAATATTTGTGCGGCCCACAAATATTTCTTCTGGGTCTGGGTGTTTGTGAGACCAAAAAGTCTCTCGTAGTTCCTGATACCCACGACACAAGACTCGATCTTAGTGTGGGGTCAGGACTATGTATGTGACTGTTGGGTGTATTTATTATTATTATTATTATATTGACTCTCATCTTGTATCTAAGGATGGCCAGCACAGTGGAATGCCAAACATTGCTTTGTACTTCAAGGTGTTTGGTTCTACTACTGTTAATGAGCGGTCGTATCAATTACCATCAGACGATTGGCATGCCCGTCTAGCTACTCATTCCATTAAAAAATCTCACTCCGCCCAATAACTAAAAACTTCAAAATGGGGGCTAAAAATTAACTTGCCATTAATTGCAATAAAAAAACTAAAAGTTATACGATAGAACAAATAGTATCTTAATTATAAAATTCAATAAAGCGACATCTATCATCACTTGGTCACGATCATCACGATTTCCTTCATTGCACACTCAATATTTGTTTATTGTTGTTATCGCACCTCAACTTATTTCATTTAGTTAGTTTTTTGCTTGCAAGACCTTGTCTGATTCATAGCCCAGTAGCATCGTCATTGTACACTTCTTGTGACTGTTTTTGTCTCTTTAATCATATGATTTTTGTTTATTAAATAGAGACATCCATGTTTCGAGGCATTAATATTTTTATCGTGCTTCTTGTATGATTAAGTTAAGAAATTTAATTTGTATCAGGTCCCGCCAAGACGTGTAAATGCACTGTTGTGTTTCGGATTGAAGGACATTGTAGCCAGTAACTACTGGAAATATTGAGACTTAATATCTTATGTCTCAAGATGGTGAGCGCAGTACATCACAAGTGAAGACCTACCACTAATTATACCAATAATAACATTACCACTAGTAACGATAAATGTTGTAGGCATTTCTGATAAATTCTTCTTTTTTCTTTCACTTAGACAGTCTAATTAGGCCTAACCACCGCATTTTGCATCATTAGGCTTTTATTAATCACTATGATGAATACGATACGATACCCATCACCTGAGTTAAAAGCCTGACATTACAACATTCCTGTTGAATGTTCGTATGTAACCCGTATCATTGAACACAATAGAGCATAATTTAAGCTATTTGATCTTATCGATGGCACTTTCTAACTTGGTATCATAACATCTCGTGTGAATAGTTGCTACAATACTGTCTCATAGTTTTATACAAGTTTTAACCCCTTTTTGACTTTGTAGATTGATGGTCGACATTTGCTTAGTGGTAGAATGTTGGCTATGATCCCTAAAGGCTTAGCTTCGATTTTAAAGCTATCGATATTGATCTACCAATAGATGATAATAATTAACTTTAGTAACAAATTACAGTAAACAATTACCGATCAAATAATTATATTGTTCACCTAGTTATCGATGGATCCATCTACATTGAACAACTAAAAAGGAGACAATAAAAAAAGAGAAACACAAGTGGGATTAACTGTTATTTGTACTACTATTTCTCTTTTGGGAAATCGGAAAACGGTATTATTTCTTGTGTGTGTAATTTTCTTGTGGGTATCAATGATAGCGCTAAACTGGATCCAGTCTTATTATTCATCAGAAGTATTACACAAATTCTATGAAAATTATTTGGAATAGTCTCGAGGTAGCACAAATGAGATGGTTAGTTCTTGATCCAGCATCTTGGTTAATTTAAATCCCATCAAAAACATCCTGTAAAAAATTCCAAGTCTCGCAGCTCAGGTTTTCTACCGCAAAAAGTTGTGAGATGCATGTAATACCAAGTCGATTAATTTATTTAGTCCTTAAGGGACCTTCTATATAAAGTTATTACGTTAGTCATTACCATATCAATATTAATTATTTTTACAGGAAGTTTTTGATGGGATCTCACGTCTTTTTGTAGAGTCCTACTTTTTTCCTTTTCGGTACTTCTTACTTCTAGAATATCACTAACGATTTTTCTTAAAGCCTCTGTCTTATAGATTTTTCTTATTTTTGTAGGTATCAATTTATCACAAATATAGCGGATTTGATTATTAATGTTCTTTCTTTCATTGTAATTGATATTTTCGAGTTATTTAATCTATTTATTTGCAAGTTTTTCTAGAGGAATGTTGTACAATTTCATGGGCTGAATACACCGTTTCCCTCTCTATATCCCCTCCTGTTATGCCTCATGTATATAGATATCTATCTACAACTATTATTCCATTATATACGGGTACAATGATTCATTAACTGCAAATGTAACTTTGTAATCTTATACATTTATATGGGATTACAAAGTTATTCACGCAGTTGGTATATCTAGAAAACTAGACACAAATTATGAAATGTTTGAATTTTCTCTTACTTTAGACACTAAACACTAATTATATTCTAAATTTGAAGGTTCTATGTCTGCTAGAAGTGCCTTAGACTTTTGAGGATCGGTCAGTCAGTGAGTGACAACATTAAGAAAGTTTGACTAGTTACAATTCTTAAACTACTGGTTCAAATTGAATGAATTATAGGGGGTTGAAAACGGCCTATAGCTCGACTTGGAGGGGGCTCGGCCGCGCCCCCAGATGTAGTAAGATAGGGGGTTAGGCTTGCTCCCTGTCACATCGTGAGACGAAAATATAAACCGAAACTACGAACGAACTAGAATTTGGACTCGCTATGGCGGTATACTACCTATATTTTGAGATACAATTAAGCAAGAACTAGAAAATAATTTACTCGAACTTCTGATTAAAACTTCTGGGGTACCTATAGCTTATTGTTGTTTATTTCATTTAATGCAAAAATATTAAGACACGATATCTGCAAGATCTACAAATATTCTTAAACCGCCGAAACGCATCGAACGCTTGATTAAACTCTGCCGACCTCGCAGTATGCCGGCGTGTTGAATCATAATTGTTGAGCTAAATACTAAAAATAAACGATACAATTCAAGGTGAAAATAAAAAGGAAAATCGGCGAAGCGTGCCGAACTAGGTATTGCTAAAATGTAACGACTATTTTTACGGTAAATATTAATACTAGCTGTGCCCGCGACTTCGTAAAAAAAAAGTTAATTAGTTTATTTCGTTTTTTTTTTAAACTCCCGTTACACGATTATTTTCAATTTTTTGTATTAACTTTTTCTAAAATAAATGTAGCCTAAGTTACTCCTTATTATATCAGCTACCTGACAAAATAAGTCCCGTCAAAATCGGTCCAGCCATTTCAGAGATTAGCCGTAACAACCAGACAGACAGACAGACAAAAAAATGTTAAATATCATTTTCGGCACAGGTATCGTGTATATAACGATATTTATATACACGATACATTTTTTTTATTTTCACTTTTAAAACAGACACTTCAATTTTATTTATATGTATAGATTGTTAGATTGGTGTTTGGTTATACAGATTTTTAGGAGTATTTACATAAACATTAACTCACGATTTTTTCCCTGAAGGGGTAGACTGGTGTGCTAAAAGAACACCCACATGTCACCACGGTATGTTTCATCTTATGATGTGATAGAGGGCGAACCTATCGACATTCAGGTACAAATTCTGACTCCAAGCTGATAATTTATAGAAAAATTCTTTATAACTTTGCGAGAGAATATATGACTTAAACCCCTCAATTGTAGTGCTGTGTAGTGGGACGTATAATGGACTGCTACAGAAATCTAGCTTAAACAACTTATAATTTGACTCTATCATTCTTTTGAACTCGCAAGGGTCGACCAGTTGGCTACAAATCCATTAATATATACGTTTTTTTATTACAATGAATTGCGAGACGAGCACGCTTAATGGAAAGCGCTACGACTGCTCATGAACGGTGCCAAAACCAAACACCTTGAATTACAAAGCAATGCTTGGTGTTCCACTGCACTCGCCATCCTGAGGCGTGAAATGTTAAGTCTCAATATGTCCGGTAGTTACTTTGGCTACAATGTCCTTCACACCGATACACAACAGTGCATTTACAATGCTGTTGGGTAGAAGAAATAGACATTGCATTGGTACCTACACAAGCGGCCTCTCACATATGAAAGACCTTCCACCAGTATTCAAAACCTTATCACAAAAACATCAACTACAATCTTTTAAAGAGGAGCCAGGCCATAAAACCATGTCATAAAACACAAACTCTTTAATTAAATAAACTTTGTAACAATTACAACCAGTTATTTTAAGTTTACGTAATTGGGTAATTGGTAAATTGGATGCGCTTGTTATACGGGGTACATCAAGACTGCCTCCGAAAACGAAGCCGGCTGGTAGTTTTTGTGGCTACAAGCACAATGCACGTAAAAAATTGCAAATAATATTTTAAACCCTAGCTCACCATAGAGTATAGAGCCTTTATAAATAAAGGGGTTAACACTATTATCTTTGAAATCCATGTATTTACCACCCAAAACATGGATAGGAAAAAGATACCAAAATAAAAATTGTCGCTTTTTGCATAGTTTTAATTGCATTGTGTTCGAAGTCACTAAAACTACCACCCGGCTTCGTTTTCGGTAGCAGTCTTCATATACAATATATCTACGAAACGATCAATTCCAGATGAAATAATATTTTTGTCAAAACACAATCTACTACCCGACAGCCTCCGTGGCGCAGTTGGTTAGACTCTGGCTATGAAAATGTGTGTGTGTATTATATTACATTGTATAGGTATGCACCAGCTCTTTCTTTTATGTTATTGTTATCTGTGGAAACTGTTGTGGATTATGTATTTCTAGTTGTTGTTAATTCTATGTTATATTGTATCTGTTGTTTCCCAAATAAATAAAAATAAAAAAATAGCGGGTTCGATTCGCACTGAGAAAAATATTTCTTCTCTGGCTAAAATCACCTTAAGAATGTCGACAAAAGTGACTGAATCTAAATAACGTGTAACATTTTGCAGATTATATATGTATTTGTTTGTGCGGCCCACAAATTTTAATTTTATGTCTGGTTGTTTGTGAGACGGAAAACCCTCTCGTAGTTCCTGATACACGACACAAGACTTGATCTTAGTGTGAGGTCAGGACTATGTATTACTGGTGGGTGTGTATTTATTTATTTTATTTCATAACGATGTTTGCCTTTATTAAATTGCGTCGCAATTGACTATCAACAAAATATTATGAAAAGTCAGATGCTTTGGGATTCGAACTGGCTTCCACTGTCTTAGAACTTAAGAAGCATTGTATGTATAGTAACAAAAACCGTATTTAAGATAGACATCAGTTGGTTCACCTTCACTAGCGACAATGAATTGTATTTGATAAAAAATGGCCGCCGAATGACACCTGCTGTTGCTTACAATACTTGTGTAACAGTTGCTGTAAGAGTCGCTTTTATTTTGTTTTTACTCGTATCTGGGTCGCTGAAGTAAAGAAATTACTTTCAAATGAGGTGATGACTAAAAAGTGATGTGAAGAAATATAAAACCGACTGTACGGACGACCAATCGTAAGGTTGTAGGAAGTCGCTGGATCCAGACCGCTTCCAACAGATCAATGTGGAGATCATTAAGAAAGCCTATTTTCTTATTATGTCTATTTCTCCCGCTAAGTGTAAATGCACTTTTGGATCCCGGTTTAAAGAACATTGTAGCCAGATAGCTCCTGGACATATTGAGACTTAACATCTTATGTCTCAGGGTGACGAACGCAATGAAATGCCGAGCATGGCGTTGAATCCAAGGAGTTGTTTGGTTTTGCTACTTTGTATGAGCGTTCGTATCGTTTACCATCAGACGAACGACTTGCCATTCCCGCTTAAAACAACTTAGTGTATTGTAGTATTATTTAATAATTAATGTAAGATAAGTATTTAACTCATTGTTAATTTAATTAAAATACATCACAACGAAATTCGGAACAGTAATTTTGATATTACGAAAGACTTGTTGTTTTAGAGTTAAAAATACCGGTTAGATAAACGATTTTAGCCGTAGAGTTAATTAATTTAATCGCTCGGTTAGAAAGCTGTGTGCATACGCGCCGAATTCTTCCGTCACGTAACTGTTTTAGGGTTGACTCCATTTTTAATTACTATTTAAATAAATAAATAACAACCAACAATCACATACATAGTCCTGACCCCACACTAAAATTGAGTCTTGTGTCGTTGGTATTAAGAACTACGAGAGAATTTTCGGTCTCACAAACACCCAGACCTGGAAGAAATATTTGTAAGCCGCACAAACATTTCTCTCGGTGCGGCGATCGAACCCGCGGCCTCTCGCGTCATAGGCGGTGTCTAACCTACATATACTAAATATTTCCAACCATTTATAAAAAAGAAGGTTCTCAATTCGTCGGAATATTTTTATGTGTGTTTATCGATTAATCGAAGACGCCTGAACTGATTTTAATTATTAACATTGAGGATATGAAATGAAATTGTAGGAAAATTGCATCATGTGGTAAATGATTAGGTAGTCCCACTCGAAAGGAAAAAACTCTACATATAATATATGTCACTTTACCGTTGCTTGCTACCAAATTCTATACCTTGCTAGTATAGAATTAGGTAATCCGTTTATTCGTAAGAGCTCTTATTTAGTAATTTCAAACTATACGCAATCAGATTTTTTTCATATTTTAAAAAGCGCATGTCGACATAATTATTTCCTTATAGTTTTAAAATATTTGCGGTTCATAACTTTATGTGCAATAAGTTTTTACCGAGTACACAAAACACATTCTATTTTCATAAAAAATACTTCCTCCCTTGAAAATGTTGAGCTAAGAGTTGACAAAATAATTTTTGGAGCGTAATTGTAAAATTGACTCACATTTATAGATAACATTACCTAAGCTGTCTAGAAAATTATAAGATATATTTTTGTATTTATTGGCAACCCTAACCCAGTAATGTTCTTGAACAAATGTAAAGTAGAAGTTAAAAACTACTAAACGTTGACACGTGAAAATGACAAGTAAATAGGCCATAATTAGTCGGAATACACAATTAATCTTATTTCGTGACGTATTATTCAAGTTCATACTATGTATATGTTTAAATACGAATATATTTATGTAGGGGTAGACTCTGAACTGAGGGAAATGCCCATTTTACTATAACTATACTACCTACCTATAAGCCTGGTATCAATGCGAAGATTTTAGCATTTTTACCTTTTTGACCGACTTCAAAAGAGGAGGTAATCAATTCGACTGAATTTTTTTTTTGTATGTTTGTTACGCGATTATTAGCTTTTAAGAATGATTTTAAATCCCAATATGTCCAATGGTTATTCTGGCTACAATGTCTTTCAAACAGAAAAATAATAATCAATAATGCATTTACAATGCTGTTTGGTGAAAGAAATAGACATTGTGGTAGTACCTACCCAGGCGGCCTGTCACATATGAGAGACCTCCCACCAGTAAAATTATTACATACATACGTACATAAACTCACGCCTTTTTCCCAGAGGGGATATGCAGAGGTGCCAGGACACCCACATTTCGCCTTGTATGTTCCGTCCCACGATGTGATAGATGGCGAGCCTATCGCCATATCAGGCACACATTTCTGATTCTGGGCTGATAATTAACAGAAAAATGAAATATCATAAAAAATAACATTGTATTGAATTTTTCCCTCACCAATATTTATTCAAATAACTTAATGTGCCAACCCTATGTACGAAAACAGAAGCATAAAATATCTAAAAGGTGTAACAGCTGTAGTGATTGCACGCAAGCATTGCCGCCTAAATACGACGCGCTCTACATAACATAGTCGCATCTTGTTTAGTGTTTACTATAGTCTGTCTGTACATACATACAAGCATGCCTATATACATGGTTCAATGGGAATTATTGCTAATTTAAATAACATCACTACCTTGTTATTTTTGAAGCCTTAGCATTCTCTATATTTCCGCTATTGCTAAACCCCGCCGCACATGCTCACACTCGCATTGGCCGTCACGAGCCGTAAGCGAGTGGCAGTATTTAATACCTATGACGCGTCCTTCGTCGACAAGTGAGAGCAAATGCGGAGTTTAGTACTAGATATGGGACGTTCGCGATTGAACGGGTCAAATAAACCAGCTCGCAAGAACCACGCGATCGATTCGATCTTTATGTACAATAAAACTCGTTCATTCGATCGATCGCGATAGGAGAATCGCGTCGGTTCAAACGAACCGAGAACCGAAAACCGAGAGCCGAGAGCCGAGAACCAAAACCCGTGAACAACGGTTCGCGAGCCGTTAACGTCCTGTGAAGTGCGTCCCGACCCGAGTCGAGCCGAATCAAGCCAAACAAACGTTCGGATATCATCGGCTTTAGAGACGAATACAGACACTAAATCGTTAGAATGTAAATGACAAGGTTAATATATGCTTTGAGTGGTAGGCTTTAAAGTTTATTTTGCGTTATAGTTAATTTTATAATTTTAATTAATTTTATAGTTTTGTCTTTTTGAGTGAGTTGAAGTTAGTTACGTCTTGATTTATGATTACTTGCGAATTGCGTTTGAAAATATTGTCATCAAGTAATAACTCCTTTTTGTTCGTTTTTCGTAATTAGTATCCCATTGTCCTAATATTTTGCCTATTAAGTTTGTTGTAAAATTGTTTTTCACGTGTTTCAGTTGTAAAAGTGATATTTTTGTGTAAAATAATAGGTAATATGAACTTTAAAACGTGTTTACCTACCCATACTTCTACTAAGGGCCTATTCATTTATATCAATGACTTAAACGGAACCAATTGTTCGATTGATCGAGTCATTTGAACCGGTTCATTTGATAGTTGGATCAGTATTGATCCGGGTCTTAAAAATTGAACGAATTGCACATTGCTATTTAGTACTGCGCCATAGGTTTTAAATACTGCCACTCGCACGCGGCTCGTGACGGCCAATGCGAGTGTGAGCATGTGCGGAGGGGTTTAGCCCCCCACAGAATCTGTTAACAAAAAACTGACTACGTTATAAAAACTGACTATGGTATAACCATTTTTCACATCTAAAATTACACATACAAAATACAATTTAAATGGGTTCGTAAAAAAACGCATTTCTTCATAGATTACACGAGATCGTATAAAACTGTGGGCCGATCAGCTTTGTGTATCACAATAGCAAAATTTAGCTTATTTATATAATTTGTAAAATGTTAGTCTCGACTTCACTTGCTATTTGTGATTGCTATTTATTCGGACTACACAAATACAGGGTAAATCAAGACTGCGACCGAAAAAAACCCGGGTGATAGACCATGTGACTATACTAAGTCCTGACCCTACACTGAGATCGAGTCTGGTGTCGTGGGTCTCAGAAACTACGAGAGACTTTTCGGTCTGAAAAACACACAGACCCGAAACAAATACTAGTAGTTTTCACAAACATTTGTCTCGGAGTGGGGATCGAATCCGCTCTTCACAGCCGGCGTCTAACCAAGTGCGCCACGGAGGCTGTCATTCTAAAAGTTAGCTTGAATTTTGACCTCATTGCTTGCCTAATCAAACAATACAATTTACTCAATTAGTTACAAGGTTATAATCGATGCGGAGAATGCATCATCACGCGTGCCTGTATGTGGGTAGGCAGGTGAATTTAACGAAGGTTGCATCATACGATCATTCATAATAGTGATTAATATAAATTTTACGCATCAAATTATCTTTACTACTTGCATAGGATGTTTTTACCCGATTACGGTTAAGGCAAAGAGGGTTATATTTATTGTGATTTCTCATATCTTCAGTCAGTATCAGGAAACAGGAAGCCTTATGTATAATTTATATTATGTATACAGCTTGATAAACAATACATGTCTTGGGAATCAAAAAATAATAATAATCTCTTTCACAAAACCCATATATCATATTTCGTTCATTGAGTGAAATTGCTAGAGGCTTTTCGGGAGGTTTCAGGTTCAGTATGTACAATGGGTTTAAAATAGCCGACATAATTTTGTTTACCAGCTTTTAAGCATATCTCACAATTTTTAGATTTGCATTTCAACTTTTTCATGCAAGAAAACAACCCACGACCTTCTATTTCATTTAACTTTTGAACCATGCTCGTAAGTCTTACACAAAACCAATTGAAACCCGAACCTCATTAACCCTTTTAATGATATGTAACCATTACCCAAGCTTTACGCAAACCAAGAACAATGGTCTAAAGTACCGTAGGTGCGTTGTGGGATGTACCCGAGTTCCGCGCTTGTGCAACGCGTGATTCATTCAGCATGGGCGGTTGAAGATGGCGCGCGATTTTGAATTTCGAACGCGTGGGTATAAATGACCCTGGTGGACTGATAAATGTTTCGCTTGTTTTGGATGGGTAAGTAAGGCTTGGTGTTAAGACGTTTTAATAAACGTGCATAGAGTTTTTAATTTTAGGATGGGAGTTTGTGCGCTAGTTCGGGCAATATATTTTGGATCTTGGGACATTTGGGTTGAAAAGCGTTATTTTTTACATCTTGGAACGGCGAATTATAAATGATAACCCCTGTCAAAATAATTTACAGGTTTTAGAAGGAGAATGTCCATTTTACTGTGAAACTTAATATCGGTGCAAAAATCAAAATCAAAATATTCTTTATACAAATAGTCTTTCACAAGATCTTTTGAATCGTTCTTTTCTGCTACCAGAAAGTGCGAAGATTTTTTTCCATCAATGAAATCTACTTTTGTGTGCAGGGAAAAATATGTATATCCAATAAAAATAAACATAATTGCGACCCAGACCCGGAGGTCTTGGTGAAATTAAGTTGAAGTCCAATAAAAATATTGTTTTTTGCTTTCGGCTCTGTGAAAAAAATGTAAAATATGATGAAAAGTACTTATTTTATAAAAGTCTGTTACTCGGGACAAAACAGTAGAACAATTAAGGACAAAACATAAAAATACAATAATAAATCTAAAGCAGTATCGGAATCGAAGTATATGGTTTTTTTATGGGTACTATTAATGGGCATTTTTAAAATTGAAAAAAAAAACTTTGTGAATTACATTAATATTTCACAGGTTTTTGTTTATCTGGAATCGAATATACATAAAATCAATTAAATGGTACTAATGTAACCAATTGACTTTAACAATGAGTGTGACCGCAAACATACCACCGTAATGCCACTGACCATTCTTCCGGGTTTCAAGCGATTGTTTGGCATTGCCCAAAATTGTCGTAATGACTATTGTATTTGACTCTGTTTTTTTTTTATTGCATTGCCACGCTGTTCGCCTAATGGTAAGCGATATGACCGCTCATAAATAGTAGCAAAATGAGACAACACATTGAATTACAAATCAATGCTTGGCATTTCACTGCGCTCGCCATCCTGAGACATAAGTTGTTAAATCTCAATATGTCCAGTTGTTACTCTAGCTACAATGTCCTTCAACCCGAAACACAACAGTGCATTTACACTACTGTTTGGCGGTAATAAAAGACATTGCGGTGGAGGTGAGGGTATGAGAGACCTACCACCAGTAACCAGTTATTTCAGAATATTATGATGTCTTAAATACTCTATGCCTCAGTGGAGTAATTATTATACTACGATACGGTTACAAAGCTGAGGTCTCGGGTTGAAATCCCGGGTCGGACAATTTTTTATTTTTCTATTAATTGTCAGCCCGGAGTCAGATATGTGCCCGATATGGCGATGGGCTCGCTATCACATCATGGAACGGAACATGCAAGGTGAAATCCGCATCTCTGCATGTCCCTCCTGGAAAAAAGGCGTGAGTTTATGTATAGAAATACCCTAGTATTTAGTAGTAGAGTGATGGACTCTAAACTATGAGATCCTGATTTTGATACCCGTCTGAAGTCATTTCTGTTTGTTTTGTAAGATATTTTTGTTCTTACGTTACTTTGGAAGTTTTATTTTCAATAGCGAAGAAAATTGACGGCATGAAGAGCTTCTCCAAGATTTAAACCATTTGTAACATTTGTAATGATCACAATATTGTAATCTGGTTTTGAAAAGAACACTAGATTTTCTTGCCCGTTCTTCTCTAGTAAAAACCGCTTTCCGAACCGGATGGTAGACCAAAAAATTACTGAAACTAAATGGTGTTGAACATTTTAACGGATTAAATCAATTATTTTCAGTTTCATTTTCAGTAACTTATAATGATTACTTTTGTTCACCTCTAACCAACAGATGATCTGTATATTTTGTCTGAACTTATTAAAGTAAATTTTTATGACTTTGCCGTAATAACAGTGCTAAATCCACAATCCTACCGTTTCATTAACCTTCATTTTAACCGCAAAGTTAATTACAAACCCGTTCAGTAAACTAGGCTGACGGTTTCTCCAATCCAGCAATAAGCGATCTGCGGTGCCGGCATAATGTTTGCGGCCGCGACCGATTGCGGTGCGCGAAAGTTACTGCTTCAAGTAAATGGCATTTAGGAGATGACGGGAACTGTTTTCTAAATGTTTGGATTATTGGTTTAGTGAGATACGAATAGGTGGTATGTCTCTTATATGTGAGAGGCCACCTAGGCAGGTACCACCGCAATGTCTATTACTCCCACCAAACAGCAGTGTAAATGCATATTTGTGTTCTTAATTGAAGGATATTGTAGCCAGAGTAACTAATGGACATATTGAGATTTAACATCTTATATCAAACGATGGCATGCGCATTGATTTGCAATTCATGGTGTTGCTTGGTTTTCATTTTCATTTAATTTTCACATCAGGCCAATGGCATGCTCGTCTCGCAACACAAAGGAAAAAATGGTATAAACTACTTGAGCTGCAAAATTTACAGCCTCCGTGGCACAGGCGGTTAGACGCCGCCTGTGAACGAGAGGCCGCGGATTCGTCTCCGCACCGAAAGAAATATTTGTGCGGCGCACGAATATTTCTTTCGGGTCTGATTGTGAGACTGAAAAGACTCTCGTAGTTCCTGAAATCCACGACACAAAACTAGATATTAGTGTGCAGTCAGGACTATGTATGTGACTGTTGGGTGATATCTATTAATTTCTGTTATCATTCTATTGTCAACTGCCGTGTAGAAGCCGTTGTAGATATTCCTGGGAGACGTCTGTGTTGACGTCACTTTGCCGTCAACAATAGAACATTACCATAGATACTATCATAGAGTATAGAGCACGGGGTGCACAACCCATAATGCAGTCGTAACGCACCGCGGACGCCAATTACACACCTCGCGCAGCCTTTACGCTTGTACAGAGGTGTAAAGTGTAAGTTCTGGCGTTTCCATAAGAAATAAAGTGTAAATAAATAAGTCCTCCAACCCGCACTAGGCCAGCGTGGTGGACTATATTTTCTAACCACTCTCAATCATACTCTCAATTGTAGAGGAGGCCCGTGCCCTGCAGTGGGACGTGTATGAGCTGATACAGATAAGCAAATAATGCCTATTAAAAATTGATTAATACATGTTAAGCAAGAGTGGAAGTTGATAGTTTTGATCATAACAGCCCAAGAGTGCCAAAAATATTTCTAGCTAGTCTTTAAGGATCATTACTATAACATCTATATTATTCGCACACCTGACGCTGCCCCAACTTTCGTCCTTTTCTCTTATATCCATCAAATGGTTGTCTGTCAGAAACTGCCTTGTGCGATAAGACCGCCAATTGAACTTTGTTCTAATGCAAATTGTTTACTTTTGTTTTATTTCCGCTGTAAAATAAACCTTAAATAAATAAATAAGGATGGATGATGAGAAAATGATGCTACAGGTTACTTTAAGGATTAGTAGCCGTTTTGAAAATGATATAAGTATAGCTGCATGTTGCATGCCATCAATTGAAATATTAAAGGAAAGAATTAAAGGAACCAATAATATTACATTTTTTTATGTCCTATAACATTCTAAATTGACCAACTCGTTTTAGTAGACTTATTTAGTTTAAAAACTAAGTTATTTTTAATCATTTTGGCTGCATTTACCCTAAGCTTAGATGTTGACTCTTTATCTATGTTACAATATGATTTGATTTACAATTTGACATCAACATTTTTGGTTGTAAACCACCTCAACGGGAACAAAAACAAAATGTTAATTAAAGTTTTGATTAGTTCTAATAATATTTGATATCTTGCTCCATAATATCAATTTTACAATCACCGACAATAAAATTAATACATAATTAACTGTCGTTTTACCTTGTAATATAAACATCAAAATATCCCGAATAAAATAACAAAAAATGAATAAATTAGCCTTTTAATTTTTTCTCATTTTTCACATGTTTTTTTTTATACTAGATAATTTGCTATTTTATGCAGTAATATCCCAAATGCAATAAGTATTATAACCAAAAATGCAATTTAACAAACGCCATAGCTAGTGACTCACACCACCGCGAATCAACCGACGCGTATCGGCGAAAGTAAGATTGCGTACACACAGCACAATTGTAGTCCTCTTGCTCATGTGCCATGGACACGGATTACACGGTTACTGGGCTTAGATCATCCTGATTCCTGATGACTATTGACGTGCTAGATACATGGGTGTATAGGAAGAAGATAAAGGAAAAAAATGAACAGGAAAAGCAGTTATTTCTGCATTCAATAATCATAATTACATACATAAACTCACGCCTATATCCCAAGAAGGGGTAGGCAGAGGTGCCAGGACACCCACATTTCGCCTTGTATGTTCCGTCCCACAATGTGATAGATGGCGAGCCTATCGACATATCGGGCACAAATTCCTGACTCTGGACTGATAATGGATAGAAAAATCCAATATCACTTTGCCCAGCCCGGGATTCGAACCCGAGACCTCAGCTTTGTATCCGTACCTTAGTACAACTACGCCGACGAGGCATAATCATAATTATTGGAATCAATTGTGAGACGAGCATGACATTCACTTGTTGATTGGCAATACGATGGCTCATGGAGTAGCAAAACCAAACAACACCTTGAATTAAAACAATGCTTGGCATTCCACTACGCTCGCCATCCTGAGACATAACATGTTACTCTGGCTATAATGCCCTTCAACCCGGAACACAACAGTGCACTTATACTGCTGTTTGTCGGGAGAAATAGACATTGCGGTGTTACCTACTACCTACCCAGGCGGCCTCTCACATATGAGAAATCTATCACCAGTAAAATATATTTTTACCATTTAAACACTGTCAATCGTATTCTCGATTGTAGAGTAGGCCAGTGGGCCGTATATGGGCTGATATAGATTTATTTTTAACTGCACACAAATATATTACAAATTTAAAAGAGTAAAGATTGTGGTCTTATCGCTCTAGGCGATTTCTTTCAAACAACCTTTGGATGGATATGAGGAAAAGAAAATACCATTACTATTGTTATTATTTATTAGTTTAAAGCATTTTTTTATAATCTATTGAAACATACAACAGCAATTGCGTACGCATGTATAATGAATTCGTTTACTTCACGTCGCGACCTTGCGCCAACAACTAGACCATAAGGGCGTGTCACAACTTTATTAACTTTATTATGCCATTCATAAGTAAGTACCTCGATAGCGCAGTTTGTATGATTACAAGTCAAGCTTAAGCTAAGCAAGACAAGCTGAAGTCTCGGGTTCAAATCCCGGTTGGAGCAAAGTAATACTGACTGCAAACTGATTTTGCTATTCATTACCAGCCCGGAATTAGGACAAAATCCAAGTTTTATGTCGTGTATTCGACAGCGTCCGTGACGCAGTTGGTTTGACGCCGGCTGTGAAACTAGAGGCCGCAGGTTCGATCCCCGCACCGAAACAAATATTTGTGTGATCCACAGGTATTTGTTTCGGGTCTGAGTGTTTGTGAGACCGAAAAGACTCTCGTAGTTCCTGATACCCACGACACAAGACTCGATCTTAGTGTGGGATCTGGAGTCAGAACTATGTATGTGACTGTTGGGTGTATTCATTTATTTATTTTAACTACAAGACTTTTCGTCCTCACCATGATTACCTGAAACTAATATTTACATATATAAATAATCTCATTCATTTTTTCCAGAAGCGCTAGGTGCTGCCAGGACCCCCACATTTTGCCTTGTATGTTTCGTCCCACCATGTGGTGGAGGGAAAATATTTATTTATGGATCAAATTAACATTTGTTTCGGTGCGGAGATCTGCGGATTCGATCCCCGATAATAAGTGTCTTCGCAAAATCGTGTGAAAGGAAATATTCACTACAATATGTAAAGACAAAAACTGAAATCTAATAAGGTCTCTCTATTGAAATTGAGAAGGTCAATGTAATTTTAATTTATTTGCAAGTATTATTTACAGTCACTTCTGTTTATACCGTTCGCACAAAATCAGTCACTAAAAACACTTGCCTAGTTATTTTCTCGAAACGTGTATTTGACAAACTCATGTTAGTCCTGTATCATCTGTATCAGCCCAATGTCCATATACGTCCCACTGCAGGGCCTTCTCTACAATCGAGAGTAAGATTGGGAGTGGTTAGGCCTATAGTCCACCACGGTGGCCTAATGCGGGTCGACGGGCTTTACATACCATAGAAGTTCTTTTAAATCTCTTTGGTATGCAGGTTTCTTCACGATGATTTCCTTCAACGTTTTAGTGCGTGGTGATTAACTATCAGTACATACGTGACTCCGAAAAATCAGAGGTGTTTCCTGGGATTCAAACTTGCGAACACCGTGAATATATTGACAGCATTCCAGCAGGCCACCACGCACTTACTCCATGTAACTAAATTTCCTCCATAAATACACCTCAAATTTCAAAAGCCACACTCTTTTTTTGCAGATTGGTGCCAACAGCGAAAAGGAAGAGGGAGAAATCCTTCGCCATCCTCACAGAGACTCCCACAGCCTCTCGACCTTCCAGCCCTCGGTCACTCCCCGTAGACCTCAGGCAAGAGAGGGTATCGCCCTTTAGAGGTAAACAAATATCTGGAACTATATTAGGTCTGAGAGGTAATTTTTTTATTGCTTAGGTACCGCCCATGAATAACTCGTTTCATTGTTGATTGTATTAATTAAAAAAAGGTTGATAAAGTCTGGTCAGTTTTAAAAGTAGATGGCGAGCGCAGTGGAATGCCAAGCATTGCTTTGTAATTCAAGATATTGTTTGGATATGCCTCTGTTCAAGAGTTGTCGTATCGCTATCTAACACTTGTATTAATATTTAATGCCCCAGATTTCACTGTAAGTACATAATATATAAAAGTATACATATATAAAAGTATATATGTTAATTTTAAATTTGAATATTTTCTGTACGAATTAATTAGTCAGAAAAAAATTAGATAAAGTTATTTTACCTCTTTTTGGTTTATAGTCTAGCCACGGTAACTTCACATCCATCTACGATAATTGAAAAGTCAAACTATTCTAAAGAAAGTGCAATAAATATTACATAGAATTTAAAAACTGTCCATTAAAAATTGCACGAATTTTTATTCTAACATGCGTGAAAGAATGCAATACGACATAGTAGTACTTTTATCCAATGTGTAGTAACCATCTTTATGACCTCTTGATTTCAAGCATTTGTTTTAGTTACGAGATTGAGCTTGTTTGGGTAATTCCGACCAATCGTTTGTTACAGCTAAAAATAAGTTGAAGCGTGTTAAACAAGTACTATTTTAAGGGTGGCTTATTTTAGTATTTTGCTCCAGGTATTGTAGATTGTCGTGCATACTATAAAATTAGTCCATTGAAATGTTACATGAGCTGTGCATTTTTTTAGAGGACGCAATTTTATTTTTGGGATATGTGTGGGTGGTCAATAGAAGCTTATCCTCAATTTTTAATTTAGGGCAAAAAGTTAAATAAACATATTTGTAGGCAAAACAATTTACTACAAATTATGTCCTTACAATTTTTTTGTAAGACATATTTATATCCGAGTTTCCGAGTTATCGCGAAAAAAGTGTTTTCACCCCTTTTTCCAAGATGGCGGCCGGGGGACAAGGGTGGCGACCCCACAAACTTGAGGTTAAGCTTCTATTGACCCCCAAAATATGTCCCAAAAATAAAATTGCGTCCTCTAAGAAATGCAATTTTCGGTCCTTAAATTGTAATATTTCAATGGACTAAATATACTTTACATTTAGCTGTATCACCCTATATTACGTCCTACTGCAGGGCACAGACCTACTCTACAATCGAGAATTCGATTGAGAGTGGTAAAGCCATATAATGCGGGTTGACAGAATTTCCACACAATAGAAACTTTACAAATCGCTATGTTATGCAGATTTCCTCACGATGTTTTCCTTCATCGTTATAGTGCATGACATGTTATGTAAATGACTCCAAAAAGTCAGAGGTGTGCCCTGGGATTTGAACCCGCGACCACCGCGAACATGTTGGCAGCTGCGTCTAGTCCATTACTAAAAGGCCATCTCGCACTTACATAAAACAATGAATTAAATCTTTGAATATACCTTGTTTTATACCTCCCTATTTGAAAAATAACTACCTAGTATTAAACCATACATTTTTGGAGTTCAAGTCATGTACGTTGTAATTGAAAAAAACATAATTTGTAATAAATTAATTAATTAATTCACATTCATAGCTTCCTTCATTAATTTTTAATGTGGATTAAAATAATTTTCAAATCTCGAGTAACATCAACGTATCGGCAACCACGATTTTTGAAACGTTAATATGGACAGTATATGGCCTCACCACTCTCAATCGTACTCTCGATACCGGAAGAGGCCAGTGCCCTGCCGTGGGACGTAAATGGGCTGATACAGAAAATGGAAAGACGACCTGGTCGTGGTCTTAGTGGAAATCTTTGGAATGAATGTATTATCAGTGAATATCCTATAAATGGCGACTACAACCAGCATATAAAACACTATCAGTTTATCAATACTAGTCTCTAAAGTAACACATAAGCTAACTTCACATTTATAATCCACCGTTTCTTTCACAGGCAGGGGATTCAGAGAAGAAACATCGCGACATAACACCCCAAAAACTTCGGCCACAAACTCACGAGCCAACTCCCCGCCACGGAGAAGAACTAACTCCCTCTCCAGAATAGACAAAATGGCGCAGGCCGCCACACTGCCCCTCCCGGTCCAACTGACCCGACCCCACTCGCCTAGAAATTTCTTAAAAGAAAACATAGAGGAAGTCAGGGAAATCAGCGAGTTAAACAGAGAGAAACATGAAGCCGAAGCTGAGAAGAAAAGGATTGAAGAAGAAGAAGCGTTGCTCATTGAAATGGGACTGATTGACAAGAAGAGTCTCCGATCCAGATCATCATCGAGAAGCAATTCCCCAAGTAAGATTAAGCTACGGTCAAGGTCTAACTCACCTTCAGCTATCCTTCACTTCGAGAACATTCCAGCAAATAGCAAAGAATTTATCAACACAGAAGACGGTTTGCCTAAGCCTGTGACCCATAGATCGAGACTCAGATCGGTGTCCAGGTCTCAACCGCAATCGAACGATGGATCTCCAAAACATTCGAAAATTCCTAAACGCCAAAGCTCCGTTTCTCCGACACGACGAGACATAACTATCTCAAGAAGGCCTTTGGAAAATGGTTTGAATAAGAACCAGAGGTTCATTTCTAACAGCACGAGCAGTATACACGAAACAATCAGGGTAGGAAGTCAGGCGCATGATAAAAGAGGCATGAGCAAAAGTACCCAGCACTTAAACATAAGTCCAGCACTAATAAAAGGTAAACCTCCTATTTCCCCCGGCAGAGGAGGTCCACCGCCATCGAACAAGACTATTAACTCCAAACGACTGTCTCCAATTGTTGGTACTCCAAACAAAAGTCCAGACGACTTAAAACCTAGCTCAGCCAAAACCTCGACAAAACCATCACCCATTCCTAGGAAAAATGTTAAAACTGCTGGTAATACGCCTGCTATATCTAGATTGAATTCTAGACAGCCTAGCAGAACAATTAGTAGGGAACCCAGCCCTGATAAACGCACAACTAAAACTCCCGTTTCTAAAACTAACCAAACTAAACCTGCAAGCAGGACACCAACTACTAAGACTCCTTCTAAACCACCTGCAAGTACCAAACCAGAACCTAAAAAGCCTATTAGTAGGACTAATAGCATTAAAAGTCTAACTAGAACACCCAGCACGAAAACTTTAAATGAAAACCACCTATAATTAAAAAAACTAATAGTAAAAAAGATTTGACTGAGAAATCACAATCTACAACTAAAATAAATGAAGTTGGAACCAAAAAAGAGCCAGCAAAGGAGCTTAAAAAGAAAAACTCAGTTAAAGATAAAAGTGACAGTATCAAAGATAAGAAAAGAGTAGTGAGAACGACATCAAATACTACAGAAACAGACGAAATAGTAAAACAAGACAATGAAACTCAGTATGACAAAGTCACCAATGAAAAAGGAGAACTGGTTATTATGACGAAGAAAAGTGTAGTTTCCATGACAACGGCAGCGATAACATCCCAACCCTTAGAAGTTGTAACCACTGTAACTAATCAACTACCTGCTGCTTTGGAAAAAGCTAGAGAAAAGGGTATCTTCGAGAGATTAAGCTCAAAAGATTCTCTTGTGGCCAAAGAAGAGGACAAACCAAAGGAGCCAGCAAAACCTGAAAAAACAGTGAAACCAGAAGTCAAAGAATCAAAACCAGAAAAAGAAACTCATCACGAAAAAGTAAAAGAAAGAGAAAAGCACGAGGAAAAACGACCTCCACCAAAACCAGCTAAAAGCAATTATGATAAACCTTTATTTACCGAAGACCACATTAGACTGAAACCTTTGCAACCTCCATACAACAACCCACAAGTTGAAAGAGTAAAACAGAAAATAGATGATATACTCAAAGAACCCGAGATATCTACAGAAAACATTCTCACATCGTCAGCTAAGTCAAGAGAAGTTAAGAACACGTTCAAAAGCGTAGCTGAGCAAACAAAAAGTGACATAAAAGATGCCAAAGACGAGGCTTCAGCTAAACTAACAGACTTGAAAGATCAAGTAGTGAAGCAGAACGAGAAAATGGTCTCCGAAATACGTTCCGAAGCTTCTAAAATTGTAGATAGTATTATAACACCTGTAGAGGAACCTAAAGAAGTAACTGAGAAAGTCAAAGTAGAAGTTAAAGAAATAGAACCGATAGTAATGGTTGTGAACGAAAAAAAGACAAACAGACGGCTGAAAAGGAAAAACCGGAGATTGTTCAAACAGAAATCGTAGAAAAAGTAAATGAGACGTTAGTTAAAGGTGATGCTGATGTGGAAGTGCAGAGTTCTAATATGTCGACGCCCCCAACGGATAAATTGACGGTTGAACACAAAATGGCGGAGGACGAGTCGGACAAATCAGCGCAGAGCAATGGCGGGTGAGTTTTATATTTTTTTTCACTGTCTTTTATGAGAGCGTAATAAGACTAAAGTAGTGAATGCAGGATAACACGAACCGCTCGACTTTTCTTATTAGACTTATTGACTTGAAGAGTAGGTATAAATGAGAACCAGCATTAATTTGTTCTGTTTAGAATTAAAATTATTTCAGCTAGTTCTCGGTGCAGCTTTCCTGCTTAATCTATGCCATTATTTCTGGTCTTTAGTGTTTTTGAATTGAATCTTATATTAATCTTGATGATCTTAATCCAAAGCTTATATACAAATCGGTATGACTAAAAATTAGTATACTGATAACGCGATGAAAATGTACATATATAATGGAGTGGCGAAATTTACTCGGAGCTGATAACGAATAGAAAAATCCAATATCACTTTGCCTGACCCGAGATTCAAACCTGAGATCTCATTGTAACTGTACCGAAGTACAACGCCACTGAGGCAGCCTGATGACAAAACATTCGATAGCCAAATAAGTCTGGAAATCGTCTAAGAATAAAACCCCAAGAATATAAACATCAGCTGTGTCAATTACTCTTACAGTAATATAGAAACCAAATTACACAATAAACTTTCACTATTTAATTTTAATCCCGAAGGAACTGGCCTATATATTAATATTCCTAACGTAAAGAAAGTTAGAAATACGTAATTCCCTTGAGGTTATAAATTTCTAAGCTACTTTACTCAGGAGGGTTCATTGTTATGATTTCTCCTGCTCATATCCGTATGTTTGGAAAGGATTTGTTATGTCTCTCATCATATATTGGGATGTCATTGAGTAATATCGAGATTAAAATAAAAATACTTAACTGAAGAAATTATTTCCATTGAATAAAACCCAAACACAACATTTTAATTTGCATACATTATCTTATCACTTATATTCACACACTGACATTTCTATGTTCCATAATCAAAGGATAGAGAGGTAAAGCAAACAAATATCAAAATGTAACAGGCTTAAAAATAAATAAATACACCCAAAAGACATATACTTAATCATGACCCTATAATAAGGTCAACTTAGTCTTTTCGTTGGTATCAGAAAGTACGAGAGACTTTTCGGCCTCACAAACATCTGAGTGTATCCGGATCCTAATATATAACAAAATACCACAACATATAAAAGAATTGCCCAGAAATAATTATAAAAACAAACTGAAAACATTTTTTTTTAGATAAATGCTATTATTCCATATCAGACTTTTTAAATGATGATTCTCTTAAATAATGTTACTTTGTTCATTGTATTCTTGTTTTCTTTAATAATCACTATAAGAGTTTATTATTCTAGTTTTTTTTTATTCTTTATAGTTTTATGATATAAGGTTTTATTTTATATAACAATATTATTTTAGGACGCCTCTGTTAATATTTTATAAGTTCACAATATAACTATAACTTTTGCACGCCACATGGCAAAATGTACAGGAACTATTTTATATAACATTGTAACACCTTATGCTGTTTACCTACATTTTATGCAAATAAAGGATTTCTGATTCTGATTCTGATTCTGATCCTAAATAAATATTTGTGGGTCTCACAAACATTTGTCATGTGGCGGGGATCGAACCCGCAGCCTCTCGTTTCTCAGCCGGCGTTTTACCAACTGCGATACGGAGGCTGTCTAAATCTGTTTAAATACAGGTTCTACAAATAATATTAACGTACCAGTACATTTTCAGCCATTCTACAAAAAATATTAACGTACATTTTCTTTTCTAATGTTTAAGTAGCGTAACGCCATCTAGTAGCGAGCGGTTGAATCAGAAATAAAGCCTCCACCTTAGTCAGTTTTATTTAATACATCATTATTGTTATGCTTCAAATGAGTTTGTCGGCCAATTTTTTTTCGCGATTGATCAGTCTATCCCTATAGTATTTCTATGCAATTAGTACGAAAAAGAATGGTAATGGTAAACGCTACTGAGTACATGACTTTTCTATAACGAAGGATTCTAATGGAAGGGGTTAGGCCATACTCCACCACGCTAGTTACTAGTGGTAGGTATCTCATTTGTGAAAGGCCACTTGGGTAGGTACATACCACAACGAAGTATATTTCTCCAACCAAACGACAGTGTAAATGCACTGTTTTGTTCTGTTTTGAAGGACATGTAGCCAGGGTTACTACTGGACATATTGAGACTTAACATCTTATGTCTCAGGATGGCGAGCTCAGTGGAATGCCCAGCATTATTTTGTAATTCAAGGTGTTGTTTGGTTTTGCTACTGCTCATGAGCGGTCGCATCGCTTACCATCAGGCGAACGGCATGCTCGTCTCGCCATTCAATGCAATAAAAATAATCGGCTGACTTGAAATTCCATAGAAAATCTTATCAAGATGTCTATGGTACGCAATTTACCTGACATTGTTTTCCCTTGTCGTACCTTCACTCATTTAACGTAAGGTATAATTAATACGGTCCAAAGTCCGAATCCAAGCCACGGTCAGTTACGTCCCGGGTATCGAACGCTGTACCGTAGCGTGACCACCCCGCCAATTAGCATACGAGGACACCGACGGTGTTGCCAGTCAAAAAATAAAACTATATTTTCGGGAATTGTTAATGAAGTTTCGATCGATAATATTTTTCACATTTTTCATAATAATTTCACGAGTGTGATAATTCTTCCACTTGCATTACACCAATATGGTGGGCTAGATAGATAATCCCTTCCTACGGCAAGGGAGCCCTGTATACTCATTATTATGTGCTACTTATATATTTTTATTTTAATCTCATGTGCGGTTATAAATACCTAATCATGAAACTTTACGAAGTAATGTTAACGATAGATTATACAACAAATAAAGTAAAATAAAAAAGCCTTTTATTTCTTTCAGAAATTATAGTTTACAAAGATTGGTTTGTAGTATCAAAAAATAAAAATAAAAAATAATTATAATTAGTTTCGTATTTAAGTTGTTAGTATTTACAGTATTGCAAAAAAAATATTTAGATACGTTAATAATAAAGTAGTTATTCTGCAAGAACCCCTCTGCGGGTAAAGGCCTCCTCCAAGTCAAGCCAGTTTTCTCTGGATTTCGCTATTTAGGAGACTGTCCCGCCCTCACACCCGCCACTGCAACTCCTGTAAGCCAGGATCAACAGTGGCACGCAATGTAATGACACCAAGCATTGAAGCTCGGCGAGTCTCCGAGAATGTCTAACTTGTCTTTAACCCGCAACGAAATTAATCAGAAAGTTAAATTAATAGGAGGAGTTGGAAATAAATAATGTCCACTTCCCTCCGTGCAAAGCGGGTGACAAAACATTGAACTAAAGAGGTAAATAACCTCCCAAAAAGACTTTTACAGCCGGAGAAGCCAGCTGTAAAGCACCACGGAATTCATTATTACATTTAAATGGGACCTATTGTGTGAGCTGTTATACTTGATTCCAGTAATAGGTATGGCAAAAACGCCGGAAAGCACGGAAATTCGTCCTAGTCTCCACCAGGTCCATGTAGTATACGACTCCGGATGATATCTGCATATTATCAAACATGATTTTACGCTCATTTTGCCAAATACTACACTCCCAAAGTATATGATGCGCGGACTGTTCATACTCGCAATTAGGTGTTGAACATGGGCATGCAGGCGAATCAACGAGCTTAAAAGAGTACAGTTTAGACTTAAAGTTACCATGGCCCGTAAGGAACTGTGATACGCAATAATCGACATCTAGCCAAGTCTTTGTCAAACGGTCACGCACGCAAGGAAAATATTGATATAAATGACGTCCCTTCAAAGATACCTCCCATCTATTTTGCCATTCATCTAATAGTTCGCTATATACTACTGAAAGCGGTTTAAATAATCTGTCAACTTTTAAAAGTTCACGTGGAGTTAAAAATCTTTTATCCATATTCTCCCGAGTAGAGTAATACATGGCGGCGCGCGACGTTGCACCTCCAGATCGACTGGAAGTACACCCGCCAGGACAGGCAATGCTTCAGTACTAACAGTTCTATATGCCTTACACAAGAATATCAACGTCAAACGTTGGCTCTGGAGCAGTTTTCTTCGCACAGCACCGATAGTAGCCCTATCAGCCAATACGGGGGATCCATAACATATACACCCTAAGTAAGTTGCTCCATAGATGATTTTTAATGTATTAAAAGATAATCCCCACGTTGATGTCGATATTCTTGTCAAAGCGAAAAAGTTCCTTTTCGATTTTTCCCCGACGTTCTTAATAAGCTCAAGAAAAGAAAAATTCCTTTCCAAAAATAAGCCAAGATAGCAAAAAGATTCCCTTCGCTTGACAGTTGTATTATTAAACTTGATACGTGGTGGCGATTTTAAGATCCCTTTAAGAAGTAATTGGAACGTTTTTTGTGGTGCAAACTTTAAGCGATTTCGGTCACCCCATTCAGATATTAATTTTAAACACGTCTCAGCCATACTTTCTAGTCCCGACCTACTATTAGACTGTATAAGTAAGAGGCCATCGTCAGCATAGCCCGTTAGTGAGCATCCTAATGGTAAGGGAATAGACAAGAAGTCGTCAAAGCCAAAATTCCACAAATATGGACCTAGAACCGAGCCCTGTGGGCAGCCCATTGTAAGTGGCTTCGACACGGCATGCACGGCACGGCGGATTTCGCTGTTTGCATCCATTGTGGGCCTGCGGTTCGTTTGATTTCATCCTCCCATCTGTTATAAGGTCTCCCTTTCTTTCTTTTGCCTACTGCCCCCCCCCCCCCCTCCCCCCCATTCTGTCACTCTTTTTGTCCACCTTTGGTCTTGCAGGCGGGCTATGTGCCCGGCCCATTTCCATTTCCATTTTAATGCCAGAGCTTGTGTTATGCCGTCTGTTGCTTTTGTAATGTTGCATATTTTTGTATGTCTTATTTTGTTTATTCTTTTAATGTTTAACATACTCCGTTCCATTCCGCGTTGGCATGTTACAATTTTATTTCTGATATTTTTGTTAAATTTCCATGTCTGGCAGGCGTAGGTCAGACATGGTATAAGGCAAGAATTCATAACTTTAGTCTTCAGTTTTATTGGCATGTTGCTAACGATAGGTTACTATTATTTAAAGATTCTATTGAATACAATGGAGTGAAATTATTAATGATAATAAAATGTTATGAATCATGAGTAATGTAATATATCCAACTAGCTGTCGGGCCCGGCTTCGCCCGGGTGCAGATAGTTTTTGAGTCCAATCCACATCAAGAACATATTATTTCGCGTGTCTACTAACTATATTTCCCGCGTGCCGTCGACTATATTTCCCTTCCGTAGGAGAGGACATCCCGTGCCAACAATTTGAATTTGAAAGAGTAGAAAATATGTATATTTGGTTTCCTGACTCATCCCACGGGAACACTACATTTTTCGGGATAAAAAGTAGCCTATGTGTTAATCCAGGGTGTCAGCTATCACTATACCAAATTTCATCAAAATCTGTTGAGCCGTTTTTTCATGAAAGAGTAACAAACATCCATACATACATACAAACTTTCACCTTTATAATATTAGTAAGGATTACCTAAACAAGTGGGTTAATACCGAACATTCTATGGATGAGACTTCTCCCCAGAAATAGGTTATATTACAGCTGGTATCACAAACACATCCTATAATATGGAGGCGTTACGACGACCCCACCTTCCAAATTCAAATTATCTTGACCTACTTGCGATTAATTTCCGTTGCGTAGAAAAATTACAATGGGTAAATTGTGGCAACACCGCGCGTATAGGGAGATTTTTATTACAAGAGTTAGTTTAGTTGGGATGTTGTATAATACTGGTAGGTTAGGGGTTCTAATCGGGGATGAGACCATAACAGATACTTTAAATCGGGAATGTAAAGTTTAAAGTGCTATTGAAGTATGTTGGTTTATGAGCGTTAGCTGACTTGACATAACTTAGACATTATTGAATACTAGTATTGATTTTTTTGGATGTTTCCCTTCATAATTAATGTGCGTAGTTATTGCCTAACAGTACAAACATGCATCTGAAGTTAGAGATTTCCCGTGGTTTCGAACCTGTTACCGCCGTCTGAAAAGCTAACAACAAGCCATTGACCAAAGCAAGGCCCAACCACCATATATATTTTTCTTTTTCATTATTTGTAAACTCACAACAAAACTTGACTCAAATCAAGTGAGCATCAAACGTAATATAATACACATTAATGGACAATACTTATAACCAAAACAAGTGTTCCAAAAAGTAATTAACAAGTAAAGTTTTAAGGTACATACTACAAAGTTAATAAGGTAATAGATAAATAGGGTAACAAGTAACGAGAATTATGTGCGGTTTATGAGATATGAATCTTTGAGGATATAGTGAATTTGTCGTTCGTAAGATTTGATATTATTTATAACAATTCAACGTTAGGATATTCTTTGCTGACTTCGTTATATTGTATTCATATTAAGTGTACATTTTATTAAATTATAATACTATATTCATAAATATCATACATCCATACTAATATGAAATACCAGCCTATTTAAATCCCTACGCATAGACAACAGTATAGTCTATGATTAAATTAGACCAATTAACAAATATAGCGTGTATATCTTTAAAATAAATACATATTAAGGATGAATATTTAATACCCTGTACTTACTAAACGTCACGAAAGTCCTTAGCAAAAGTAATTAATACGCTCCAAAAATAGCAGATTATTTATATTAATGGACGGTTTCCTGTATTACTTTCAAATTTATTACCTTGATAAATACTTTGGAAGTTATTACTTCAGTAAAATATTCTATTAATATTCCACAGTTAGTTTATTTGTTATGCATACATATCATACGGAATTTTGAATAAGACACAAGAATATTTCATTAAAAAAAATCGGAAACATAAAATAAAAGTCGGGGTCGATCCCGTCCAGTTTCATCATCTTCATCATCATACCCGGTTGTAGGGTGTCCAACACTACGTTTGCCGTGGCGTGGTCTCCACTCAAGAACTCGACCATTGTCCGTCGAACTTATCTCAACTTCATAGATGGCATCCTCTGCAAGTGTTAGGTGAAAAGTACCCTGAACCGACGTGAATTGATGAAAGAGATTAATGAAAGTGAACGAAGCGAAAGTAGTATGTCAGGATCGAGCAAAGTGGAGATCCATAATATCTGCTTACCCCTATGGAATTCAGGCGTGACGTTTATTTATGTTTGTAAAAATAACATTTCTAATTATGTAAGTCGACAAACAAACTAAATACATTATCAAACTCTACATTAGTTAGAGCTAACGCGCGGTGAAAATCTAAATATCTAAATCCATATCAGTTCCTATACAATTTCCTCTTCTTCCTATTTAACAAAACCTTGTTATTACCATATCCGCAGCCTATTTTTCCGCACATAATGTAAAGGAAATTAGTCCTTCCCTACCACGCTTTCCCAATCCGCCTAGGTACCACCGCAATGTCTATTTCTCCCGTTAAATGCACGTAAATGCACGTTTGTGGTTCGGTTTGAAGAACATTGTAGCCAAAGTAGTTGTACTAGACATATTGAGACATAACATCTTATGTCTTAAGATTTAGGCGGGTGGTTGTCTGGCTTACCATCAGAGAAACGGCTTGCTCGTCTCATCATTTATTGGAACAAAAAAAGGGAATTATTACGCTAAGGAAGGCTATGGAAAATCTCATTACACTAGTTAGATTAGTCACCTATAAGTCCAAGTTTACCATCCATGTTGTATTGTGGATTCCTGGAAGCATAGTAGATATTAATTCACCATATTTTCCCCTAAAAGTTTGCTCGACTTGACAAATAATTGAAATTAGGTATTTTGCGGAAATCTTAAATTTATTGTTAGTTACGATTTGCTGAATTCATTTTATAGTGACGAGGATATGAAATATTAAATCATATTTTTGTCATAATACTCAGATTATGAGAACTTAATTCACTTCAGGTCAACTAAAGCGAAATTAGTATGTTTCATAGAAAACCAGCATAACAGTTTTATTTTAAAAAAAAGCAAACACTTACATATCGCCGGTAAGATCTGCTGAATTTTATTACAATAACGTCATTATACAAAACTTTTAATTGCCTGACAAATAAACTTCAAGCATAGTTTCTTTGTGTAACCCCATTATACGGCAGGCGACGTAATTTCTTGGCACTCGATACATAGCGACCCTTAAGAAATTACTTAGAACCTTCACAGTCCGGCCTCGAACGCCACCCGACACACCCGCCCTCGATTTTTTAAGAAACTCCGTGTTATTTTTTCAAAATTTATTCATGTGGCTGTCTACTCGAACTTCCTTCGCCTAATGAGTTATCATTTAAAAACAGTGATGTCAAAATTGGCGGGTTATCGTGTTGATGAGTTTAGATTGTGATTGTGAAAATGATACATAATAGGACAGTGTATATTTTGCCAAACGAACTTCTGCCAAAGCGTTACGATAATGAAGATTATGGGTAAACTATTAAATTAGTAAATTATAAATTCAATTGCACTTTTAGGTTATGCTTCTCCCATAATTGGCCGTTGCGGATTCGATACACAAACGTTTGAATCCGCAACATTTTTTTCATAGTATATATGAGGTAAATTTTATAATACGCTGTCCTTGATAATGAATAATGGAATCTAATGAATTGACAGCCTAAACAGTTTAGTAATAATATGATAAAAGGAAATCTAATTCGATTATAGCCAAATAAAAATCCTTTGTTGCTTGAATAAAGAAAATTAAAAGACATTTTTGACTAGATTCTAGTAATTCAAAGAAACAAAAAGCTATGTAGGTACTTATTGCTAATCATTGAGTAAATAAAACATGATTTAAAGAACGTAAAATATCGTATTTAGTATCGTAAATAAGCCACAAATTATAACTAAATACAAATGGAAAAAATATAAAAAGCTATGAATATAATAATTATACCTACTTTCATATCAAATTTACATGTAATAACCCCTCTACACGATGGGCGAACACTGGACCAGCGAATTATTCATCAATATCCATGTGAATGGTGGAAACGCACCAAACCAACCAACGTCACGATGGTGACCACAGAACAGATGAATATAGTTAGAAGGGAAATAAAAGCGTTTGACGCGTCGCAAGGTGGTGCATAAAAAGCATCACTGCCGCGGAACGAATGGGTTGTCAAATTAGTCGCTGTCGAAATGCCTTGGAGAGAGGTGCTCCGGCGAAATAGAGTAAAAATGCAGATTAATGCTATTTTATCTCGCAGTTCCAATACTAAAGCATCAAATATCAATAGAGGAGGAATTTCATACCAATATTCAACCAAAATTTATTGATTTTCACCTTTATTTTCAAAAATTGCGGTTATTAATTACGACATTTTGAAGAATTCGATAATATGATAGACGACAAATCAAAAATATACATTGCTGATTACGCGTACATACAATGCTCGCGAATACCAAGTTCCTACGCAATGCATACGACTCATTTTTGTTATGTCAACAGCGAAAATTGGCACATGTCACATAGTGTTGTAGTCTTGTACATAGTAACTATATCGATGTAGTTATATATTTCGTATACTCGTAAAACAGTTTTTAGTAATTTTGATGCATTGTAGTAGTATTCATCATTGTGGTAACGTTTGATAACGTTAACGACCTATCCTTATGTTCTAATTTCATACCTTTGCCAACTTGAGAACAACATATTTTAGTGTCTGAATATACTTTATAATATATTAACTTATTCATTTATACGTTTCCAAGAGTGAGTCGATAAAGGCAATAGGAAGAGACAACTGGATTCCTACAAAATCCAGTACGATTTGTTCTAAGTATTCATTTTCGTGAAACGGAAGACAATAAAAAAATCTGTATCATAAGAAATATACAAACCAAAAATAATTACGTGCAACGCTTATAGAAAAACTGTATCATGCCGATGAAATAATTAAATATTGTATGAAAAATCCAAACCACAATCTATTAACGTAAAAAAATCGTAATTTGGTTATAATAAATGCTTATATGTGCCTTTCCAATAATAAAAATGTCAATACCTCACACACGGATGAAAATCTTAAAAATACTGTACATATAGATTTGTAAAATAGTATACAAATTAAAATTAATTTTCAATACTAGTCTCATTTATTTTCCGTCTATTGACATAATACTATTTAAATAACTGTATCAGAAAAAAACTATTAAGCATATCGATAAAATAAATTCCGGTCTTATAACAAAGGCATAATTCCATAATTTTATCGATACTTTAAATAGACTATTGCAAGCTTTATGTATTGAATTCGTTGAGGTTTTGTGTTCCGAAAACGACGACGCTGGTTTTCATACAATTTGACGGCTATTGCCTTTCTAACCATATTCAACTGTTCTGTGATGGTGACATTCATTAGTGATCACCCACTCCCCTTGATGTGCACCAGAAAAACTAATACCGACGCCATTCCAAAACCATCGCACGCGCTATAAGCCAATATACGCCACTCCGCCCATCGTGTAAAAGGGACATAAAAAATAGACCAAATTAAATGAGAATTTTGTTACAAGTAGTAGAAAGTCGTTCATTGACAGTTATCTATGTTTAGCATCTTTATTTTAAACTATTGCTCTTATGGACGTTCCTCACGATCTTCAGGTTGCTGACCGCTACTTAAAAAGAATACTTTATAAAATTAATATTTGCCCCATTGAGGTGTTATACTAGAGCGGACATCGGAAACAAATCTCTGCGTATTCTGCGTGCACACAAGAAGCCGGTGAAGCGAGAGCGAAGATGATGTTATTGCGTAGGCGTGGCAGAGACAGAAATAGAAGGAGCGGTACGGCACCGTTCATTTTGTTACGTTACAAACATTTTGTTTGCAGTGTCCCCTCTAGTATACTATCTCAATGATTTGCCCCTATTAAAAACGAGAGTATACAGATCTTAATTCAAATCATTATTTATGGGTACGTATAGGATTTTAAAAAAGTTTTAATACTTCCTTTAAATATGATAATTTAAAAATATAATTAATAATAGCACTTAAATAAAACTTTAAAGAAAGTTAGTTAGTTTAGTGCTATTGCACTAAGGACCTACTTTCTTTTCTAAATAATCAATAAACCAAGTTGATTTCTCGTGATTAATACTCTTAACTAAAACATTTCTTACACACAATTTACGCGGCAAAACACAAATGTCCTTAAATTACGGAAACAAATTAATAAAACTCAAGGTTTCCGTTACAAGTGTAGGATTTAATGATAAGGAGTCAAGTTATAGTATATTTAACAAAATTAAGAAAATTATAAGTCTTAATTGTAAAGAAAATAGCATACAATGTTACGTGTCAGCTGAATCTGACGTTTGATTATATTTGCAAGTCGGTATTCAACTGTTACATTCATATATTTTTTTTCATAGACTCATGGGCGATAAATTACGGATAAACCATTCCTTCTACAAATAAATTTCAAAAACAAATGATATATTTTGCGAAACAATTATTATCTTATTCAATTTCATTGGCATCCCACATTGTTAAGATCTGGTTATGATTATCATAGGCCATAGCCAAAACGTATTATAATAATTGAAATTTTCTCAAATTCTAGATTCCCAGGCCAATCTACATTGCTCAGGTAAAGCGAGACGTGTTAAAATAGTTTGCATGCCAGGCATGACTCTGTGACAAACATCAATTAAAAAATAAAATATAAACACGCAAACATTAAGAATTTCATCGATTATACTATTTTTAACTAAAACATAACTACTATTTAACTTTAATGTCTCAAGTAGAGATTTTATTGTTTAATTCCTTACTTAAATAAAACTAAGTTTAAAAGGTCAAGTGGTTTATCGTTTACTTAATGCGTTTATACGATACAAGCCATTATCTTAACAAAACATTGTTTTTGTAAGCATGCACCTTAACATGGCTCAAGAGGACCAATGACGTCACACTAAAAAATTGTACAATGCAAAACATATGATATAAAACATTATGGTTGTTGGCAAAATTTCTGAGAATGAAAACATAAGTATTTAAATCGTGCATGATTTGTTAATGCATGCGTACATAACTATAATTATTTACAAAACCTTCTAGATTCCCCCAAAGCACGAGTACAACCCCAAAACCGCCAGCACGTACTCGGAAGGAAGTCAAAAAGTCGCAAGGCACAGAAGAGACTGAACACACAGAAAATGCTGAAAACCCAGAAAGACCAGAGGATGCTGAAACTAATGAACCAACAAAACAGCCCAACTTATGTCAAAGACTTATGGGCAAATGTAAAACGAAGTGCTGTCCCTGCTGTATTAAAGGGGCAACAGATGAAAGCGCAGAAGGTGAAGAAGCCCCGAAAGATGAAGAACAAAAAACCCCTAAGAAGATGGGAATTATGGATAAAATGAATTGTTGTAAGAGGAAGAAGGAAGAAGAAGAAACGATACGGGATTTAGAAAGAGCTGCAGGAAAGGTAATCGTTATTTATTACTAACATGGTTTAACCATGGCCCTAAAATATTAAATGATTTTATAATAAATGTCATACATCATGAAATGTTGTTCAAAGTTTATTGGCGCCCCAACGTGGTGTACACAACCATTAACGTTTAATATTCAAGTGCTTTTCTTTATTATGAACATATTACTTGGCAAAAAAGAGTACGATGCGTTGACAATTGGCAATACAGAAAAACAATTAACTCTATTAAAAATGTCATTATGGCCGTTAAATAATTTTATATGTAGGTATTTCTTGTTTTGTGATTTAAAATAAACAGAGAGATTATTAACAACCATTAATAAAAATAACAAGTATTTAAACATTTTCTGTCGTAGTATATCAGATTGCCATATTAATACTAAATTCAATCTTGCCCCTCATTAAAAACAGACTCTTTTTTGCCAAGCTATATGTACTGTTTATTTTTTATGTTTTCTACAGACTTCAATAGAATTCGAAAGTGAAACGAAAAGAAAACGAAAATTCCGCGACGTGTTTTGCGGATGTTGCGGTCGTCGACGACGCGTGAGCGACACGTCTGTATCACAGAGTGTTGCTGAGGCGATGTCGCCGGCCAATGTTCCGCTGAGTCCGACTGTTGTTGCCGACACGGGCTGCTGCGGGCGAAGGAAGAACCAGACCGAAAGGAGAGACAGCATATTGAGCGACAGACCTCCAAACAAGTATTGTTTTGTTTTAAATCAAGCTTATTGTTACCAACATTATGCCTAATGACTATCTGATGCACACTTTAGTATTAAAATTTACAAATAGAGCTTTAAATTGGAACTTATTATTAACTTCGCGGTGCTAGCTTTTGGCGCCCAACGTGGTGCAAATTTCCATTACCATTAATTATGTTGTCAAAGAAAATTATAGATCATACTAATACCTTATAAACGCGATTTCGCATTGGAAGTTCTTATTTTATCTTCGAACCCTTACATTAATTGACCTATTAGCTTAGCAGATTGTTGTGTTTTTTAGTTTTTTAAACTATAATTTAATTGCTTGTACTAAAAACATCTATCAATGGCTCTTAATTTTTATCAAAGCTACGCACAAATTACACATTTTTAATTTTTTTTTCATAAAAGTTAAAGGACATTGTTCCGGCTCCATACATGTTCTGCCTAAGAACCGTTCGAATCGAAAGTGACTAATATAAACTCTTAAAATTATATAGAATCCTATGAAATAAGTTTTCACGAACGGACACTTCAGGAAACTAAAATAATTACGAAAAAAGTGAATATTTTGAGGTTATAAATAAAAAATAACCAAGCTTGCGTGAAATATTAGAGTAGTAATATCAAAGTAATATTAACAATACTATGTACAGCTATATATGTTCTCTTCTAGAACTAGGAAAGGACTACTCTACTAGATACTAGGAAAAGAGATAGTACCTAGTCAAGTTTAAGATAATTCTTTGACAATTATCATTTTACAAGTTGCATTTTCTGTCTGTCCCTATGAATGCTTAGATCTTTAAAACTACGCAACGGATTTGGGTGCGATTTTTGTTAATAGATAGAGTTAATAGATACAACTAAATTCGATCACAGACAGAGCAATATCCGAAAATGCCAGGAAAATCCAGTCCTTTACACACAGCCGAGTCTACTAAGTACGCAATCTAATCGGAGTCCGTAATCTAGCCAAAGTTGTTAGAATAAAACCATGAAACGCATAGAAAATCACAAAAGAAACGATAGTCGCAAAGCAATCAAAAATTGAATGGTATGAAGTACACCAGTGTTGCCAATTACGAAAACTATAATACTCGAATGCCAAGCTAGAAATTCGCGATTTCGCTCAAAAAAATATAGAATACTAGTTTTTTTCTAGCTAGTCAATTTAGGTATTTAAATGAATAAAGTGTTATCAACTAATTTTAATAACCGACTTCAAAAAGGAGGAGGTTCTCAATTCGATCCGTATTTACCGAAATCGCGAAAACTTCCGAAACTGGCAGCACTGGCTGACGGAAAACATTTTAAACAGCATCAATAATTGTGACCCAACTTTTTATTTGGAATTTATTTATTTGAAGTGTCCGTGGAATACTAAAATATGTTTCAAACAATATAAAAATAAATGAAAATTATAGTATAATTTATATTCACTTCGGTTCTTAGGCCAAAATTGAACAATGTCCTTTCTGATGATTCTGGATAAGATAATGTCATATATTTTTAAAATTATAGTATTGTCATCTGTCCTGGATAAATATGCAAAATTTCGAGTTAATTCGTCATTTTGAAGTGCTCGAAAATCTACTTCAAAAATTTATTTAAATACATACATACAGGCGAAGTTAATAATGCGTATTAAAAATAAATAAACTTTAGAATACTTTGATGTTTGTCCATCAGTTGCTGTAACCGAATGTGCACATGGCTCCGAGGTATGTGTCGGCGCCATTCCGAACACTCTTCGAGTCGCCGCACCAGCGAATTCTCCAAAAACAAGAGTCTTTCACCCACGCTGCCGCCTGAGGTAATAACCTTGTTTTGTTATATATATCTTTTTTCTCCTTTTCAGCCTTTCATCGCGATAAGCGATACGATCGCTCATGGACAGTAGAAAAACCAGGCAACACCATGAATTACAAAGCAATGGTGCTTCTTTATTAGTGAAGACTAACTAAGTATTCTTTTTCGTTCGCAATTATTACCCTGTTAAAACGTTCGCCAGACTTTATTATTCGCTTTTTGTTAAATATTAAATTAGTGATAGTATTCATTACATTAGTCAAGAAGTTAATTCTAAAATAGCATATATTTGTTGTATAAGAATAGTAGATTCTGTGGTGCTTAGCACGAAAAAGTTTCAAAATGTAAACTTTTTGATCCTCGCACCAAGACACTAATAAGCAGTAAATTTAAATAAGTTACCTACTGGTGGTAGGTTTCTCATATGTGAGAGGCTGCCTGGGTGGGTACCACCGCAATGTCTATTTCTCCCGTCAAACAGCAGTTTAAATGCACTGTTGTGTTTCGGATTGAAGGACATTATAGCCAGAGTAACTACTGGACATAATATTGAGACTTAACATCTTGTGTCTCAGGATGGCGGGCGCAGTGGAATGCCAAGCATTGCTTTGTAAATCAAGGTGTTGTTTGGTTTTGCTACTGTTCATGAGCGGTCGCATCGCTTACCATCAGGCGTAGGGCATGTTCGACTCGCCATTCAATGCAATAAAAAAAAAGTTATTATAAGTACTCAACATTTTGTCATATATAAGATGATCACCAGGCCATGATCTATGGCTATTAAGTATATTTAAATACACAAAAGATAACCAGAGGCTTTATAGTATCACCCACAGTTCGACGAGTCTGAATGTGATATGACGCGTAATTAACATTAAGCCGGACACACATTTCAGCTGTGTATAATATACTTGTTTATCAAACAACGTAATATATTCACTTGGCCGTTGAAACCGTTGAAATATGGCGGAGTTTAAAAATACCCACACATATTTTCAAATGTCAAGTTTTGCATGTTTATGCATGAGTCACACCAAGTATCAAAAATTTCGTGCAGTTTGTCCGAACGTCATTTCCAGGCAACGTTGGAGTTCTTGGTAATGTCCACTTGGATATTTAACAGCATGTCATACTCACGCAACGTTGAATCACTCAAGGACTTTCGGACTTAAGTCTTACTCAGAACACGCTATACTACTTGAAACTAAGTATCACATTACTGTAAAGTACTTTTCATTTCATTTGCATTAACTTTTGCATTAATACTTGTAAATTCACGCCTGAAATCCTGAAGAATAGGTAGAAGTGTTACTATTCCTAACCTTAATTCTTCAAACTCATTTTCCTCCATAGATGAGATCATGAGCAATTTTTAATCATACTGGTAATATGCAGGTCATGGGCAAATCGATATGGAATTTCAACCCGAAAACTCACAAGACAGCCCAATCTGGGTATAAAACCCGGAACGTCACAATTCCATGCACTTTCAAAAGACCATGCCCCAACCAATTAGATCCTCGCATACAGAGTATATCAAGACTGTTACCGAAAACGAAGCCGAGTGGTAGTTTTAATGATTTCAGACAATGCAACTAAAAAGAATCACGATATTTTAATTGTGTAACTTTTTTAAAATCATCATGTTTGGGTGGTAAATCCATAGTTTTTGCTTAAATAATAATTGAAACCATTGTGTACCATAGCGTCTTTAAAAATAGAAGAAAGTACACTATTATTTTAGAAAAAAACTAGTTGCATTGTGTCTGAAGTCACTAAAACTACCATCTGGCTTCGTTTTGGTTGCAGTCTTGATTATACCCTGTGTAATAATACTCATGATATATTCAAAATACAGTAATCTACAAATCCTAATTTCACAAGTGCAGCATAGACTTGCTAACATAATATGTTTATAATTATGTCGCGTGTCCCACACCATTCAATCATTAGCACCTGTTTAAATCTAATAACAGGTCAGATGGTACAAGGTCATACACACGCGAATCGATCGTAGTGATTTGTGAAAAATTGACAATATCCATTACGTTGATTCATTTAAGGGACGAGTTACGCCAGTTGCAAACGGAATTTTGACCCGGACGTCAATTTATTGCGTACTGTATCAGCCCACATACGTCCCACTGTAGGACACGGGTCTCCTCTATAATAGAGAGTACGACTGGCACTGGTTAGGCCATATATGATATAGTCCATGTATTACGTGATATCTATGTAAAAGCCAAAAATAAGTGACGTCAAAAAACAATTAGGTCAGTAGACAATATTTGTGTTTATGAATTGCCAAATATTTTGTTATATGGTCAAAAATACGCAACTATTAATTTATTATATTGGAAAATATTCCTTTAATATACCGACTTGCATAAAAAAGTATAAAATACTAAATCAAATCTACAATGTCTGACATACTGCCCATAATATCAATACCGGTGCCGACACCATCGCCTCAACCGTCAAGAAGCTCCAAAATTATAGCAACTACTGAGTTCATGAAACGAGACACCGATGTAGACGAAGATAAGGAGGTAAACACAAACAAAAACATTACCACAAATAAATATACCTGCATTATTAGTAGATCATACATGAATATGCATGAAAATAGTGTCAAATATACCTAATATAACAGTCCTTAACGACTTTTCATTTATTCATGTTCTAAATTCAACATGGATAATGTAGAATTCTAATGGTGAAAAAAATAATTCAAATCGTTCCAGTAGTTTCAGTGCTTATTGAATGAAAACAATCAAATATTTCCTTCGCCTCGAAAAGGAATATCTGAGCGATTCCATCCATCAAATAAATCTTTATTCTTTCTTTATTAAGTCTTACAAAAGGATCGGAAAATACATGGGCCTTCTCGGACCTTAACAACATAAATCCAAATCAAACATTTATTACCAGCATTTCTTCGTAACAGCATTGAATCATTATCTCATTACACCACTGACTTCCTACCTATTGAACATTTCAACCCCTTTAGGCAAACATATAGCCATTGTTACTCCCTGATAATGAACCATACTAAAATAATTTTAATTTTAAAATCGGTCTAGTAGTTTTTCAGTTTTTTCGTTAAAAACAAAAATACAATACTAAATGTTTCGTGTTTATATTATTAGTAAAGATATATAAAATACCATATTTACCTTTAATTATAAGAATCAGAAATAATTAATAGATTTTACTAATTCTAAAGATACAATCCTATATCTTCTAATTTCAGGACACGCGCAAGAAGCTAGATACATCTCTGGTAGAGCATACAAGCGTGATGCGAGGTGCTATCCCTATACTACCCATAGCGCTGGCTTACTTCTGTCTGTTCTGCAATGTGCTGGTACCAGGACTTGGTGAGTAGAAGGAAATTATTGAGGTATGGAGAAGATATTGTCAACAAAATATGTCCGCAAGGAACCACAAAATCAGTGTACTGAGAGGAAAGATATTGGCATTACCTGGGAGTGAACGAGATGGAATTGAAATTATTATCACAAAAAAATGTTCACGGTGTTCTCTTTAATTTATTTAATAGACAATAAAGTAGAAATTTCTTCAGAAGACCTCTGAACCTTATGTTTTATTAAAATACACACGATTCTATTTATTTTTATGCAGAAATATAACGGCCAACCAAAACTATTTCTTAGATGTTTTATACATGCTAAAGAAAATTCATATATGAAAATATTTCTAGCTTAGATCAGCTAAATAAAATATAGGTTATTATCAGCGTATTTTAACCTTTCTTAATCCCAACGGATCGATTATCCTCCTCGTGTTTATTTCCAGGCACGATCTTCAGCGGCATGTTCTGTTTGTGCTTCGGCATCCCGAGGTTCGGAGTATACGACGGCGCCAAGCACAGGTTTGGTAAGTTATCAAGCAACGTAAATGAAAGTGGAATAGTTCTCATATAGTCTTCATCTCGTATAATTCTCATATAGTTCTCATATTGACAGCCTCCGTGGCGCAGTCGGTTAGACGCCGCCTGTGAAACAAGTGGCCGCGGGTTCGATCCCCACACCGAGACAAATGTTTGTGCGGCCCACAAAAATTTTATTCCGGGTCTGGGTGTTTGTGAGATCGAAAAGTCTCTCGTAGTTCCTGAGACAAGACTCGATCTTATTTTATTTTTTTATTTTTTTTTATTTATTTTTTTACAATGGCCTGGCATGATGGAAAGTGCCAATGCCGCCCAGGCAGAGTATCCATTGGCATCGGACGGCAGTCCCATGCCAATGGTAACAATTATGCCGGCCTACTAAGGTGCCTCTTCACACCGCGGCGGAAGGACCCAGGATTGTAGGAAGGAGGGAACACGTGCGCCGGCAAACAATTCCACAGCCTGACGGTGCGGCACAAAAACGAATTTGAGAACCGTTTGGTTCGCGCCGGGATGGTGTGGACCGTCAAGCTATGGCTTCGCAAGCCAGCACGCGTGGTTCTGGTTAGGAAGGGAGAGGAGGGGAGCAAGTTGAACAATTCTTCAGAGCATTCACCGTGATACAGGCGGTAGAACACGCTTAGAGAGGCGACATCTCTCCGGAGTTGTAGCGACTCCAAGTTGTTCGTAACGTCTGCATCATTCACAATGCGGATGGCCCGCCGCTGCAATCCATCCAAGGCATCGAGCAGGTACTGGGCGGATCCATCCCAGAGGTGCGAGCAGTACTCCATACCCGGCCGGACCTGCGCTTTATATAAGCGACAAAGCTGACCGGGCGTGAAAAACCGACGCACCCTGTTCAGGACTCCAACCCTGCGTGATGTGGCAGATATTACGCCCTCGATGTGATTCCTTAGATTGAGATCACAGCGGATATCCACACCAAGGATACTCAGGTCATTCCGCACTGAGAGGGGAGTACCCTGAAGAATGGGGAGGGGAGAGAACGGAGATTTTTTAGTGTGGGGTCAGGACTATGTATGTGACTGTTGGGTGTTATTTATTTATTTATTATTTATAGTCACACATACAGTCCCGCTTTGCACAGAAGAAAGATGACAATAGTTTTCTAACTCCTCCTATTAATTTAACTTTCCGATCGATTTCGTTGCGGGTTAAAGACAAGTTATACATTCCCGGAGGCTCGCCGAGCTTCAATGCTCGGTGTCATTACATTGCGTGCCACTGTTGATCCTGCGACACAGGAGTTGCAGTGGGTGTGAGGGCGGGACAGTCTCCAAAAATAGTCACACAAGTATATCGAGTTTTAAGTCCAACTAGTATTTGATATTAAGCAGACTGATAGGATGTAGCGATAAGCTCACCTATCATATCGTGGCACATACATCTCAAAATGTCGGTGTGCCCTACCCCTTCTGGGAAAAAGGCGTGTGTTTATATACAGGGTATATCAAGACTGCTACCGAAAACGAAGCCGGGTGGTAGTTTTAGTCACTACAAACACATTGCAACTAAAAATTTCGCAAAGAAATGCGACAATTTTTTTAATGATTTTTTAAATATCATCATTTTCGTGTGGTAAATCCATAGTTTTTGCTGAAACAATGATTTAAACTCTTTTATACCTTAGAGACTTTATAAATAAAATGGTATACACTATTATTTTAGGATAAAAATGTATTTACCACCCAAATACAATATTTAAAATTATTAAAAAAAATAGCATTTCTTTGCGAAATTTTTAGTTGCATTGTGTCTGAAGTCGCTTAAACTACCATCCGTCTTCGTTTTCGGAAGCAGTCTTGATATACCCTGTATATATGTATGTATAGAGACTATAATACCTGGAATGAATATAATATAATGTCTGCGTGTTTGTGAGACCGAGAAGTCTTTCGTAGTTCCTGATACCCACCACACAAGACTCGATCTTAGTGTGGGGTCAGGACTACGTATGTGACGGTTGGGTGTTAATTATTAAAAAGAAAAAGAAAGAATGCTATGGTTTCCAGGGTCATTCATGATCAACCTGGTAGTGGGCGCTGGACAGCTGTTCACGGTGCTGTTCTGCCTGGTGGGGTGGGGCTGGTCGGTGTGGTGGGGAGTCATCATGGTGAAGACTGCGCGTGAGTACATTAGTGATGGTTTACAAATCATTTATTAACAACATTTACATGTGGTCATTTATATTTTTACAAAAACAAAACAAATTGTAATAATGGAAATACCAAACAATCTATTTTATTTCATTTTATGAATTTACTATATTAACCCGTAAACACTACTGAGTACATTGCTTCTATATAAAGGCGAATTCAAGTGAAAGGGGTTAGGCCATACTCCACAACGCTAGTTACTAGTGGTAGGTCTCTCATATGTAACAGGCCATCTGGGTGAGTACCGGAATGTCTATTTCTTCCGCCAAACAGCAGTTTAAATGCACTGTTGTGTTTCTGTTTTAAGGACATTGTAGCCAGAGTAACTATTGGACATATTGAGGACTACTTCTTAGATATTTCTCAGGATGGCGAGCGCGGTGGAATTCTAAGCATTTCCTTGTTATTCAAGGTTATCTTCAGGCAAACGGCATGCTCGTCTCGTCATTTATTGTAATAATAAAAAAAAACATTTGAGTGTGAAGTAAGGTTGTGGTCTATGGAATCGTATTTCAATTAGCGGATTAAAAAACTGTTATTTTGTGTTATTTTTTTATTCCAATGAATGGTGAGACTCGCATGCCATTAGCTTGATGGTAAGCGATGCGACCGCTCATGAACAGTAGCAATACCGAACAACACCTTAATTGCAAAGCAATACATGGCATTCCACTGCGCTCGTCATCCTGAAACATAAAATGTAAAGTCTCAATATGTCCAGTAGTTACTCTGGCTACAATATCCTTCCATCCAAAATAAAACAGTGCACTTAATATGCTGTTTGGCGGGAGAAATAGACATTGCTGTGGTACCTACTCAGGCGGCCTCTCACATGTGAGAGACCTACAACTAGTAAATGGCTAAAATTGCAGATTACTAGTTTTGTAGAACTTCTTAATTTGAGCATGCTTTCTGTTTTAATATGTAGATACTTTTGTTCATTAAAATAAACACTTGCGTTCCCGTCATGCTAAATAAATTCAATTATCATTTAAATCGTAGTGCTTAAAATGTATTTTGGCCTATACAAATTTCATAAATTCTACAATTCAAGAAAGCAGCATATTTTTTCCTCATTTGTCACCATATATTTCAGGTAAATACCGCAAGCTGAAAGCGGAAGAAGCGTTGCAAGAGGCGGAAGCCCCTCCCCCGGTAACCGCGAATAACCACACGCGCGCGTAACACGAACCCACTAATAACCACTAATTACTAACTCGCATAACACGGCTCCTTATACGCGGACTTGTAATACGCGGTTCAATTAACGCGGCTTCGTATAACGCGAACGCGTGTAATGCGAACTGTTTTTATATATAAAACTATTTGAATTGGTCCAAGTTACGAATCTGTGTACTATTTATGTATTTTCGTGAAGGGAAAATAATGGAAGAATATTTGTGAAAAGCTTAGTATGTGAAATATGTAGAATGATTTTATATTTAAAATATTTCGGATTATATTTGGAATTATGAAAAATTGAATATGGAAAATACTTCCAGTGAGTTGTTTACAATGCAATCGTTAAATAATAACAATTAAACTGTTAAATTAGTTTTAAAATTCGAATTCTGTATTCAAAATATCGCAGTTATCTACTTGACGGATTAAGATATTCTATTAATTTAACAATTATTTATAACTAACGATTGCATTTAAATTCAACCGTTAACTTCCATTAATGTTCAAATTGTAAATATGTAAGTAATTATAAATTGGACAAAAGATTTTTCTTCGTAAATAATTGAATAGAAAAATTATCACATTAATAGCGTAAGGTACAGACGATATTCTCACTCCACCTTTTTGGAGTTAAAGCGCGATTCTAGATTTGTAAATTGGAAAGATATTTGACGAATGATAATTTTAGACACTTTTTAGACTTTATTAAATTAGGACTAGTTGAATATTGGTGACTGGGTTTAGGGGATTATAAAAAAAAACTTTTTTTTTTGGTCGTTGAATGCTGTGGAGTAGGTTATCGTACTCGAAACAATGAAGACTAAAAAATCCCATGTAGTACTTAATTATGCCCACAAGGCCACAATCAGCCAGTTGTATTTGTTAACTACATGGCACCTTTATTTTACTTCTACAAATACCTGAGGCAAATAATCATATAAATCTATCCATATTCTGTTGACAATATGTTGCACGCAAAAACTGGAAAAATACTTGTGACTGAAAATTGGAAATTATTTCTAGCTTTTTTCGTTTCCCGCGCTAAAACATAACCTCAACTTAACATAACCTAAAAACAGACACCAATATTTAACTTGTTGAGGATAAATTAAAAATTATAAATTTCTGCTGGTCAGAACAATTTGGGCATTGCCTACGACTCCTAGGGGAGTATTCCGAGTTTTCGACCAACTGGTCCTTTCTCTTAGGTATATGGAACTTAAGCCCCAACGTGCTTGTAATTATATGCCTTGAACAGTACAACATAAAGGTTATTTTCCTTTGTCATGAAGATTTTGTCATTATTGCACTAATCGTCTCATTTGACTGGACATAGATTAAATATCTGATTAAAATTCTTAGGTCAAGTAGAAATTTCTAATCCTTTTAGGAAAAAATACTAGGTCTTAATGCCGGATATATGTATACGCCACATTATTGGATAACCTTAAGTATAGAAAACATATCCCATTATTTTCAGTACACATAATAACCATTATTTTGTACCGTTCAAAATACCAATAAAACTTTTGTATATGACCAAACAACATTTTTATCCAAGTAAATATTCACGTAATTTTGTAAGTCGATTAACTAGTAAAGTTTTTTAAGCATTTTCGCTTACTCCAAAACAAGTATAATATTTATGTGACGTGATTTGGTACGTATAAATAGTAAAATATATTTATATTTGTTTATTTTCATAAGTCAAAATAAAATATTTTGATCAAAATATTAGAAGCATGAAATTGAATAGGCTTCTTAAAATTGCGGTGAATTGGTTCATTGCCTTTGATTTCCCATTAATGTACATGCAAAATAATCTATTACTATTCGAATGAATTGTTTATTTGTTAATCAGGTATAATCACAGTATCAAATCGCGTCACTTAACCCGAATTTATGTTTTTTCTTTATTTTGTCAGCTTTAATAAGTATTCGGGACTGTAAAATTATATATTTATATGTATTAACAATGTTGATTCAATTGCTATGGTCTTGAGTTTTTCGAAAAACAAACATTAAGTATCGAATAATTCTAAAATCCATATGTTGAAATCAGAAAATCTACACTTCAATTCAGATATAGTTTATAGACAATATTAACACTGGTTCAAAATATTTTTATCATCCGCAATACCAGAGCAATTAAATCAACATTTTTTTCGTTTTGGTCACCCCATAATATTGGCGCGAAAAGTATTTATAGAAGTGGTATTACTCGTTTATTGTTCAAATGCAATAATACAGATCTTCCAGTACAATTTGTAAGTTATTAACGAATTTTGTTATTAAGTTATGATATTTTAATATAATAATATTATTAATTATTATAGTTGCTTGTACAACGAATAAATAAACATTTTACAAAGCTTCTGTGTATATTATTTCTACAAATATATATATTCCGAGTCCATTTTGTGTTTGGAGAAAAAATAATGCAATTTTGCCTTAAAACGATAATGGCAATACTCAAAAATGTCATTATGGTCGTTGAAAGAACATCGGTCACGTCCATACATTTTGCGACCTGACAAAGAAATATATTGTACACAGCTGGGATATAGTTTATTGTGTTGTATAGTGCATGAGGAGTGATGTCCAGTTACAAAAAGATTTCTAAAAAGCCGGAGATTTTAGAATTATTCATATATTTGTAACTTTTAGGTTACGATTATACTAATAAAAAATAGCACATTATAATGTCATTGTCATTGTCAAATATACCTAATGTAGGGTAGTCTTATGGTTATCAGGTACCTAGGAAGAAAAGTGTACTAAATAATTATGATGGCTTAGTAATTACTATGCTCTATAATTTCCCTTGTCATAAAACTAATTAGCCGTTGAATATGGTGTACACCATACCTGTGTTACCTTAAGGTAATGAGAGAAAATGTAGAATTTTGCTGTCATTATTTCGCAGAATTTTATCAGAATTTACTAGACTGTTTTGAGTATTTTTCGCTATTCTTCATAGTTTCGAATTTGGCCATCCACACACATTTGAAAAATCCCCCTATATGTTAGTATAGGAATATAATACGCAGTGGTCACAAAAATAAAACACAAAATAAAATAAAACGCATAAAATATTTTTTAAAAGTATTATTTCTCATCTTCTCTTATTACAATAGAATCTAAGAACTCTGCAGGGGCAGCAAGATCAAAGTCATGACATGGACACAGCAACAGTACTGTGCGACGTCCTACTACACAGTTACAACAATACTTAGTTATTCCGTCGCTCCTTGGTTTGGAAGTTTGGCATCATTGTTTTTCATCAAAACACACACACTTTTCCTGTGGGAACTCCAGGTAGTATCCTAGTATAACCATATTGACTAAATGGTAAATAGGATACCTTGTAGATTCATGGCTAAAAAAAACTTCGATTAGTGGATAGACCCACTCACTGATTACAGAAATGAGTATAATAAGACGGGTATTGCATTGAACTAAATGCACAAATTGTTGAGGAGCGCACTGTTGCTCCGAGTTCATGTTGGTAATATGGTAATACTTCACACTTTAAACCAAATCACAAAGCGTTATCGTTATACAATGGTTATCTTACAAAGTGGTCAGAAATACAAGGGTATATCGGAGTCCGTGATTAAAGCCAAGTCACAAATATAAACAGAAAATTAACAGTAGTCGTAAATCGGAAATCAAAAGAAAGCAAAATGACAGCGCGAAGAAAAGTCATGTGTCATGGAAAATACCTACACTTTTTTTTATTTAGTACTACCATCAACGTTGTAGTTAAAACCTTATTTTAAAACAAAGTATGACTGATGGAACGCACTCATATGCGTTCAATATATTAAAAACACTTTAAGTTTTTCTTTTTTATCCGGGTTTTATAAAATAAATTGAAATATGCATCTTGACTCTAATAAATTATGAAAATTTTTGATGTACCATTCATAACTGGTCCCGTTCATGGTCCATTTTCGCCGATGTTCTTTTAGAGATTGTTATTTCTATACATTTTCTTACGGTTTTTTGTTTGTTTTGCGATATAAAATAAACAAAGAGCCTATTAACAACAGTAAATAAAAGTTAAAAATATCTAAACATTTTACGTCGTAGTATATCGAATTGTCGTAGTATATGAATATTCAATTCGATATTAGCGCCCTCATTCAATACAGACTCTTATTTTTTGCCGAGTTGTAATTTGAAAGAAGCTTCTGCCATATAAAAATATGACCAAAACAGTTCCAAAAGGATAAAATAGGAAATAAAACTCAAATATTGTACAACGTCGCTTTATTATAATTAATCGATATTTATACAATAAATAGCGTGGATACACGATGAGTACAATACGGCGCCACACGCGTCATTCTACACTCCATTTAACTACTTTACCTATTGCATTGTATTTGGAGACCATGTACAAAGAATTTTATTTTTTATGCTGGCAACAATTGACTTATGTATCCAGTGGCCACATCATACTTTCTATTCAAAGATGTCATACGCTCTCTCAAAACAATACATTTAATTTTTGTAACCGCCTTAAAAAAAATTTTTTACCTTTGTTACCTCATAACTCTGTACTGGGTGAACAGATTTTGATTATTTATTTTCTTTTATTTATTTTCTATTTAATCCAGCAAACAAGCAGGTCACCTGATGGTAAGTGATCACTGCTCATAAACATCCACAACGCTTGAATCATGGATGTGTTGCCGACACATCTAATGGGGGAAGGAGCGGGAAGGAAAAGGATGGGAAGAAAAAAGGAGTATTGAGCACCTTAGTTGTTTTACACCAATCATGGCTTCCATAACTACTTGCACGTCCACTGTCAATGTCAAATTTCAAATTTTTAAAATATACCCTATTTTTATTTACATTAGGCTGACAAATTGAATTTGACAAACGTCAACTGTCAAAATCGGAGGTCGGGACGTTTTAGTCCATAGAAACTATTCTATTATTATTATTATTATTATTATTATTTAAATCTTTATTGTACACATAAAAACAAATACAATATTCAGAAACAAAAAAAAAACAAAAAAAAAAGTACAAATGGCGGTCTTATCGCTTAAAGCAATGTCTTACAGACAACCATGGGATGGATTTAAAGAGAAGGAAAAAGAGAGGGCAGTGTAAAATAAATAATTAAAAGAGAGGACACTAAATAATATTCATACTAAATAAAAAAAAAAAAAAACAAATTACATCATCATAACATACATACATACATAATAAATAGCATAAATACATACATATATAATAAAAAATAAATATATATATATAAATATAATGCACACAAATTGTAAAATAATTTAGATGTATATAATGTTAACTACTAAAATCAGTTTAATTAAAGAGAAAGGTAATGTTCTTTAATTTGCCTCTTGAATGAAGACAGCGATTTCGCCTGTCTCACCGCAACAGGAAGCGCGTTCCACAATCGAACTGCTTTGACGGTAAAAGAATTGTCCATAAATGTTGTGGTGTGCACAGGCATTCTTAGCTTAAGATTCTCTGACGACCTCAAGGACCTCGAATGTGAGTCATGAAGAAAAATAAATCTTTCTTTAAGATAAGAAGGGGTCACAGGATTAAATAAAATATTATAAAGAAGAGAAAGAATATGAGCATTCCGACGAAGCCGTATAGGTAACCACTTAAGCTTAGCACGAAACTCGGAGACATGATCATATTTGCGTAGACCAAATATGAATCTTATGCAGAAATTTTGAAGTCGCTCAAGTTTATTAAGTTGGTCTTCGGTGAGATCAAGATAGCTGACATCGGCATAATCAAGAATGGGGAGAAGAAGGGATTGAGCAAGTGAAATCTTCGTGGTAACGGGTAGAAAGTTGCGTAACCTTCGCAGGGACTTAGCTGAAATGAACAGCTTACGGCTTATTTCACGAAGCTGAGGACCCCAAGTAAAGGAATTATCAATAAGTAATCCCAGATTGCGGACGGTGTTACTATAAGGGATGGTTATCCCATCACAATAAACACTGGGGAGTTGAGTCCAATCCAGCTTCGAGATCATCCTGGAGCTACCGACAACAATGACTTGGGTTTTCAAGGGATTGATCTTCAAACCATGAGCTCTACTCCAATCACAGATGTGTTGAATGTCTGTATTAATACAAGCAATTGCATCAATCAACTTGTCCAAGGGTGCCTGAGTATATATTTGGAGATCATCAGCGTAGAGGTGGTAGGAGGAGCATAAAAAGTTAGTAATTGAGTTAATAAATACAGCGAAGAGAAGAGGAGATAGCACGCCGCCCTGAGGAACGCCAGCAGCTACGGGGCACCAAGAGGAAAATCTATCCTCCACACGGATGCGTTGCCGGCGTCCATACAGGTAACTATGAAACCAATCAACAGCCATTGGAGATATGTTAAGAGAACGTAGCATGGAAAGTAAAACGTCATAGTCCACGGTATTAAAGGCATTGCTGAAGTCTAGCAAAGCTAAGACTGTCAGCTTACCGTCCTCCATGCCGGATCTTATGCCATCTGTGATATGGGTCAAAGTGGTGGTCGTGCTATGCCCTGAACGAAACCCAGATTGGAGAGGATTTAAGAGGTTATTCTTGGAGAGGAAATCATTAAGTTGGGTATGGATTAAACGTTCTAGGACTTTGGAAAGGAAAGGAAGTATAGAAATGGGACGAAATTCGGAAAGTAGAGATGCATTGGATTTTTTTGGAAGAGGGATAATGTGGGCTTCCTTCCACGCAGTTGGAAAGATCCCGGTGGAGATGGAGTGGTTTAAGATGTGGGAAATGATAGGAAGGGTTTCGTCTAAGACATAGAGAACCATATTACGACTAAGATTATCACTACCCATAGCGTTAGATGACAAAAGAGTGATGGTCTTCTTAACATCACAAGTGGCGAATTGTTTGAAAACAAAGGTAGAACAAGCGGGAGTGTTAAGGGTGGAAAGATACTTAATGGTGTTGTTTTTAGTCATCCTATCAAAGTAGGATGGAGAAGAGAAGTGACGGTTTAAGGAATTTAAATCTATAGATTGGGGAAAAGAATCTTGTGGTGATTTACCCACTCCCAGTGTTTTTAGAAATTTCCAGACTTTGGCTGGATCACCGTTTTCGACTGAATTGTGGATGTATCGGCGTTGAGCATTTCTACACACCTTACTGCAGTGATTCCGGATGGCTACATACTTCAGCCAGTTAGACTCAATTGGACGCCTATTATATTTACTCTTGGCTGACGCTTTTTTTGACAACAATAACTTAATATCAGCAGTGAGCCAAGGTGAGGGAAGGTGCTTAACTTTAATTGGCTTGACAGGTGCATGTTTGTCAAAAAGATCGGTCAACTTTTGGTTAAAAATATGCAGCTTAGTTTCAACACAATCCGAAAGAAGAATCGAGCTCCAGTCAATGCTGTCGGCGTCCCTACGAAGATCATCAAGATTCATACCCCGAAAATTCCGTTGCATGAGGACTTTGGGTAGGGATTTAGGAGGACGGATACGATAGGAAAGGTATAACAGATCATGACAGGAAAAGGCATCGGCGGAACATTGTCCATGTTTAGCAACTAGGTTTGGGGAGGAAACAATGATGAGGTCAAGAAGAGAAGGAGTGTTGTTAGGGGAATGGTGAGTGGCGGAGAGGGGAAGAATGGAAAGGTTACATGATTGGATAGTATTTAAAAAGGAGATAGAGCGACGATCGTTCTTGAGGATACAGGTATTGAAATCACCCATGATTATGGTCTGACTGTACAATGGGACAAGATTTTCAAGAATGATTTCAAAAGAAGAAAAGAAGTCGATACGAAGAGAAGGACAGTAATATACACCGAGTAAGATTTTCTTAAGGGAGAATTCCACCTCTAAGAAGAGGTGTTCGCCAGCGTTTATTGGTGGAGGTTGTGGTGATGCACTTACAATGGAATACCGAAACTGAGAACGGAGGTAAATGGCAACACCACCACCGCCGCGGGCTGTGCGATCATTTCTGATGAGGTGGAATCCTGGAAGGGAGTAAGCTGAAGAAGAGAGACATGGTTTCAACCAAGATTCTGAAACAAGGATAGCATGTATATGAGTACAGTCAAAACTAGTCAGCATATCGGGGAAATGGGCCGGAATACTCTGGGCATTGAAATGGACCACATTGAAGTTTCTAGAGACGTCAGAGAACTGGCATGAGAGAGTGTCGGCAAGTGAGGGAACACTGACAAAGCTATCTTCGCTACAGGCAGAAAAGAACTCTTCACTGTCGCTACTAAAATTGTTCACAGACATAAGTGTATACGAAATAAATGTAAATATTGTATGCTATAACAATAAATATAAAAAAATATATATATACAAAAACCTTAAACTACAATTACAAAAAATAACGAAAAAAAAAAAAAAACAATAGTACTAACAAAAAACAATATAGTACGATAAAATAACATATCCATCTGCCGGTTGTGATAACAAAACGTAAAATACTATTATCATAAACTTAATCACTAAAAGTAAAAACAAAACAGAAGTAATTAAATTAAGGAATACAATAGGATAAGTGAATCACAAATTTGAAAAAAAGGGATAAAAGAAACAATACAGGAAGAGACAAAGAGAAAAAAAAAAAAAACTTCTAAAGGGAAGCGATTCCAGGTAAACAACAAACATTACATCAGTGAATTTCAGAACGAACTACGAAGTGTCAAAATTAAATATGAAAGGTGACAATTGACAATTGGATTAGAGGTTATGTTTGTATACAAATTTAAAAGTGGGTGGAAAGTTATGTAAACCAAATCATGTCATTGAACAAAACAAAGGAACAGTAATAAGTAAAAACAATAACACCAAAGGAACAAAACAATAAAAAAAAAAAAAAAAAATAATGGAGAAATAGATACACACTTAAAGATTAGGAAGTTTACCTTGAACAACCAAACATAACAAACAAAACGAACATTACTTCTTGGCAGTCGCAGCCCGCCTGGTCTTCGGCACGGCAATGGTCTTCTTGGCTGGGGTCGGCTTAGCAGGTGTGTCTGCGTTGATCTGATCCAGCAGACCAAGCGACATTATGCGATGCCGACCTCCAGCGCTGACAACGTAGATGTTACCGTCCCGGGTCCACGCGTTAGTCACGCCAAACTTGTCGCGAGCCGCCATGAAGATGTCGTGCCGTCGCTTAGTAAGAAACTCGGACAAAGTCACACCGGAACCTTTTAATTTAGTTTTGTGGAACCAGACCTTGTCCTTGTCAGCGACGTCCTGGAACTTCACAATCATAGGTCTCGGCTTCTTCGACGTCGATGGTCGACCCAACCTATGACAGCGCTGCAGATCAGTGACCTTAAAATCAGCAAAACCAAGGCGCTGCTTCACAATGTCGACAACCAGCTGTGCAGGGTTTTCGTCGGCGACTTCAGCTACACCGTGGATGAGAAGCATTTTTCGACGCCTCTGCATTTCCATGGTGTCCATGGTGTTGGTCAGCGCTTCAATTTGCTGCTGAAGGAGATTCAGCGCCTGGGTCACGAAAGCCTTGTAGGTAGCGAAATCAGCGGCCAAGTCGGAAGGACCCGTAGACACAGCAGAGGATTTGAGGAGGTCATTTTCAAATGCAGCCATCCGTTTATGGAATTCATCCTTCATTTCGTCGATAGAGGCTTTCAATGCAGACTCCATTGTGTGATAATATATTCCACGAATTTATGATGTAGTGAAAAAGTGTTAAGTGTAGAAAGGAAAGAAGATAGGAAAAACTAAATTAACACCGGCAGGTACTCAGTTTTGTTGTTAATATTCCATATAAGAACTTGCAAAAAAAATTAGTATATACAATTAAAATAATTAAAAATGTAAGGAGCAAAATTTTTGACACTTTCTATTCCAACTACCCACGAAGAAAAAAGAAAAAATTCTATTCATGGGACAAGTTTCAGATTTAAATTATTCTTGCTCAGTAAATTAATTTGCTATGCATTTAAAATACATTACAGTCGATGTTGATTTCCATACAGTGACTGAAATAGTCTCATTATACACAATTATGTCAGATTACAAAGCGCATACCAACAATTTGTCTTAATAGCTTGCCAGCATAAAAAAATGTCTAATCCTTACCTAATTTCCTAACATTCCTTTCGTCAACCATTCCATTTGTACGTGGTCTTCAAATAATATATTTAGTGAATTCGTGATAACTACGCAATACACTCAGGCGGAAACCAAATAATTCTACTGTATATACAATAAGCTCTTCACCTGTCGATGCCTTGAACGAATAGTCAGCTTGATATATTATTTTGAAAAAAAATACGTTAGCAAAAAAATAAAATTACTGAAGTATATTTTCTCACATACATATTTTCAATTTATTAAAAGGTATTTTCATGGACTTTGAAATACAATTTATTTTGAAAATGAATAATCGACATAAAAACGTATATTTTTTGTACTTAAACTGAATATCGATTCAATAATTTTTCTCCAAAATTTCATTGTTATTGAGTAAATTCGACTAATACGCAAAAACTTCTACGCCAAACACCAAAACCTTAACAGTGTACAGACAAACTCCAAAACAGAACCCTAAAAAGTCATATTGACTGCAAAAAATAAAGATTTATGCACACGATAACAAAGCATGCATCTCAGATATTTTTACAATGTCAAATTGTAGCAGATCTTACAAGCGTTATACAATGGACTTGTTATTGGGAATCAAATAGAATAGCTTCAGGTCATAATATGAAATATTATCCACATTGAGATGTTATACTAGAGGGGACACTGTAATCAAAGTGTTGTGTCACAAAAATGAATACTAAGGGGTTACTCTATGGTTGGAAATGAAGTCCGAATGTACGTATGTTCGACGTCCAAAGTAAGATGTAAGTTTTCAACTTATAAAAACAGTACAATTCTCTATTATACTTATAATTTCCTCCGAACTCAATCTGTGTTTACGACGTACGATAGAAGAATCGAACATTTTGTGGAGTATCTATGCATATTCGTGCGGTTTTACATATGATTCCAAACATTCGAACTTCGTTGCGGACCATAGAGTAACCCCCTGTACCACTGCTTGTTTTCGTCTCTGTCACTCCTACGCAGTAACATAATCTTGCCTCTCACTTCACTGGGTTCCGGTACCATAACAATGCGCAGTGATTTTGTTCCCGATGTCCGCTCTAGTATAATATAAATATGGTACGCTCTAGTATAACTCTATGGTTATCCACCAAGTTATTCGTTATTTGACAAACGGAACAAGTGATTGCAAATATTTAGATTTGTGTGTAAGGAAACTACGATTCTTCATCAAAGCAATGACATGAATTATAAATATATTTGCAACAAATTTAGAAACATATACCGGGTATCTCAAGACTGCTACCGAAAACGAAGCCGGGTGGTAGTTTTAGTGGCTACAAACACAATGCAATTAAAAATTTCGCCTAGAAACGCGACAATTTTTTTTTATGATTTTTTAAATATCGTCATTTTTGGGTGGTAAATCCATAGTTTTTGCTAAAATAATAATTTAAACTCTTTTATACCTTAGAGTATTTATAAATAAAAGGGTATATACTATTATTTTAGGAAAAAATGTATTTACCACCCAAATATGGCCATAGGAAAAAAATAACAAAAAAAAAATTGTCGCTTTTTTTTGCAACTTTTTCTGTTGCATTGTGTCTGAAGTCGCTTAAACTACCACCCGGCTTCGTTTTCGGTAGCAGTCTTGATATACCCTGTATAGCAATATTTTTGATTCACAGAAAAAGGATATTCTCCAAAAAGTTATTTAACGTAAAAACCAGTAATTTTAATATGTTTTTCTATTTTAATGTTATAAAGGCGCTTTGTTAAAACAAAATTAAATCATCAACTGTTTATTTCCAAAAAATCGATTAACCTGATGGACACTTGAAAAGCAGCTAAATGATTTTCTTCGAATTAGATATCTTTGCATACATTATGAATGAAATATGTTCAATTACAGTAAGATTACACGAGACAATATTATTTTTAGAAATTGCACAATATGGCGAATTACCTCTATATCGAATTTAGCACCTGCCGCGCATTATCTTAGATCAAGTTATTTAATACTATATTTTCATCTGGCGATACAGTCAGCACATTTTATATGGTATACCCATTTTTATCAGCTACAAATACTGCCTATAATAAATAGATCAAAACCTCACGGGCATATGTATGTATGGCAGTTGAAATAGTCAAATATTATTAATATATTTTTTTATTTGCGTTTATAAACAGCTGACTGAATCGTGTGTACTTACTTACCTTTATTTAAAAACTAAATATAACGGGCAAGAAGACTTCAAAATAAAAAAAATCCGCAAATAAATATTTATTTAGCAACTAACCACTATTTACATTTTATTAGAGCCCTTTCCATGCGTTTCATCTTTGTTAATGACGTATAAACACGTCTTACAGAATAAACGACTCTACAATGACGGGAAAAGACGTCATTTGACAAGTACATTCTAGAATGACGTGTTTTCACGTCAACCACACGGAAAGGTCCAAAATTCTTTCCACAAATAAAAAAAAACTAAACTAAACGTAGGTATGAACAAACATCTATGGCAAATTGTACTTATTTATCACCGTATATTACAGAAGGGGTTTTCAAGGGATTTCAAGATTGGCGTGCGTTAAAAAAAGCGATACCTCTTTGGTGAATGTAAATATAAATTAAGCCATCTAAATCTTAATACTAAACGTGGCCGCACGACAATGCGTCTATTTATACACAAAAGTTTTAGTATTGTAAAATATTTTAAATGGCCTTATCAGAGATTTCATTCAGTTTTAGATATATGAACACTCATTAAACTGAAAAGGGCCAGTTAAGAGCGTTTATACCTTCCGCGCGCTTTTTGGCTTAAAATCAGGACTTTTCAAACGAGTAAATAGCCACCAATAAATAATTGAAAGGAAAAATAATTAGTACTAATTTTAGAAAAGGTTGTCATCTAGGGATTTTGGTGGAAAACATTATAGATTGATGGATAATTTGTGAGTACTATAAGGATTACTGGACACAAGTTTCGTTATTTAGGCTTTAAATGGCAATTTAGGGGCCCTACTACATAAATCCGAAGTTCGAATCTTCGTGACGTTTTTCGTTTCGAAACCTACTCTGTAACACGAAATTCGTAACTTCGGATCGAAGAATGAATGATTGGAATATATCGGCAATCCGAACATTTACATTTTTATTTACTATATTCATCCGAAACGAAGTTCGAAACTTCGAATGAACGAAGTTTGTGACGATACGAATGTACCTACTCTGTAAATGTTCGTATTGCCGATATATTGGAATAATTCATTCTTCGATCCGAAGATTCGAATTTCGTGTTACAGAGTAGGTTTCGAAACGAAAAACGTCACGAAGTTTCGAACTTCGTTTCGGATTTATATAGTAGGGCCCTAGAAGATTAAGATATCCGAAATCACTAAATATAAAATGAAAATAAAATAATCTTTTTGTGTTTAGTTCATGAAAAATAAAAATTTAAACAATGCAAAATTATTCAGAAACTCTCGTCAAGAACATATTTTTTTTCACCAACTTATCGTACATAATTTTTTATAGCAATTGCATATTATAATAGAAGAACATCTTAACAATAAATTACCATTTTTATATTTCAACAAAATTAGTTTTCATGTTTCCTACACATATTTTAAAAACCACTATAAACCACGCTGTCCGACCAGCCTCAAATCATACCGCCGCAAGGCCTTCTAGAGGGAGGACGTATCGCTCGTCGCTCCGGCATGGCTGCAGTCGATTTTTGCCGTGCGTAGTAAAAATAGCCACGCGCAGAATGCGATTACCACATCTTAGTACTTTGGTAGTAAAATATTTAATTTTTTTATTACCTACAATGATTTTGTAGTGAGTATAAATTATGTTTCAGATAATATAATGGGATGTAATTCCGAGGCTAAATTATGTTATGTATTGTAAAATATGGCCTAACCACTCTCAATCGTATTCTTGATTGTAGAGTAGGCCCGTGACCTGCAGTGGGACGTATATGGGCTGATACAGATACAGATTGTAAAATAAAATTAAATATATTTCGTAATTGTAAGGGGTTGTAAGGCCCCTAACTCTATTCATGTGTTCGAACACGAAATGATGAATAAAACGTCCGTAGTGTCTACTGATTGAACACTGATTTGAATGCAACTTAACAATGTAATAATAACGAAAATATGATTAGTATCGAAATTAGTATCGTTCATTGCTTGCAAAGTAATATTTGTCTACTTATAATGCAAATAAAATATTTTTATTATATTGTATGACCAATATATAAATCATAAGTTACATTTCAATTGAATATTAGAATTTTGAAGCGCACGGATCAAAGTTTGTTGAGCTGACTGTATAGCGAGCCGACGCGGCAGCTCTACGCACACAGCTTTGGTCGCTTATGTGTGCGTGAAATTAACGAAGAAATACCTATAGTTGACTTTGCGCGCAAGGTGTAAACGTTCTTAAGAGCGTATACACCTTGCGCGCAAAGTCAACTATAGGTATTTCTTCGTTAATTTCACGCACACATAAGCGACCAGCTGTGTGCGTAGACCTGCCGCGTCGGCTCGCTATACAATCGGCTCAAACAACTTTGATCCGTGCGCTTCAATATTCAATTGAAATGTAACTGTAATATAATATCATAAACATATTTTATTGCATTATAAGTAGACTAATATTACTGTGCAAGCAAAGAATGATACAAATTTTGGATACTTATCATATTTTCGTTATTATTACATTGTTAAGTTGCATTCAAATCAGTGTTCAATCAGTATACACTACGGACGTTTTATTGATCATTTCGTGTTCGAACACATAAATAATGTTAGCGGCCTTACAACCCCTTACAATTACGAAATATATTTAATTTTATATTACAATACATAACATAATTTAGCCTCGGATTTACATCCCATTATATTACCTGAAACATAATTTATACTCACTACAAAATCATTGTAGGCAATAAAAATAATTAAATATTTTACTACCAAAGTACTAAGATGTGGTAATCGCATTCCGCGCGTGGCTATTTTTACTACGCGCGGCATAATCGACTGCAGCTAGGCCGGAGCGACGAGCGAAACGTCCTCCCTCTAGAAGGCCTTGCGGTGGTCTGATTTGATCCACGTCGGACAGCGTGTTTTATAGTGGTTTTTAAAATATTTGTAGAAAACATGAAAACTAATTTTGTTGAAATATAAAAATGGTAATTTATTGATAAGATGTTCTTCTATTATAATATGCAATTGCTATAAAAAATTATGTACGATAAGTTGGTGAAAAAAATATGATCTTGACGAGAGTTTCTGAATAATTTCGCATTGTTTAAATTTTTATTTTTCAGGAACTAAACACAAAAAGATTATTTTTCTCAGCAAAATCCATCCATAAGGGTCTTATTAGTCTGATAATATTTTTATTTTCATCTTATATTTAGTGGTTTCGGATATCTTAAGCTTCTAAATTGCCATTTAAAGCCTAAATAACGAAACTTGTGTTCAGTAATCCGTATAGTACTCACAAATTATCCATCAATCTATAATGTTTTCCACCAAAATCCCTAGATGACGACCTTTTCTAAAATTAGTAATAATTATTTTTCCTTTAAATTGTTTATTGGTGGCTATTAACTCATTTGAAAAGTTCTGTTTTAAGACAAAAAGCGCGTGCAGGGTATAAACGCTCTTAAGTGGAAAATTAATTTGCTCGACCTTGTCAATTATAGAGACTTGTCCACAAAAGAGACATTATATGGGCCGATACAAAATCCATACTCAAGAGAAATATCGTAGTAAGAAATGCACTTAATAAACACATCTGATAAAAAATATGTCACAGGAGCCATTTATGAGTCACCATGATAATTATGGTATTTTTAAATCACAAAAAAATACTTTCTTTGTCCTTGCAAAGTTTTTTAAAAGCCAAAATCCCTATTAAAATATTTTACAATACCAAATCTCTTATTTCATAACACATTAACTACAAAAAGCACTGACTTTGTCAGAAGGAAGATACGTGAGTCACAGGAGTATACTACAGACCGGGTTATAAATAGAAGACGTACGACTGACCCCGACTATAGGATTCAGGACAGTTAATTGAACATATTTTACAATATAATATGAGCATGAGTCACCGGTGACTCGTAACAATATTTGTCATTATGTAAGAAACATGTCACAGGATTTTTTTTTCAAATAATCAGACTAACAAACGTCTTGAAATATTGTTTTAAAATATTTTGTGAGTCACAACGATTAATTTGTTTAATATAATGGCCTTTATATGGCATGAAAACAATTTTGACCATAGAAAAATCCTGAATTGTTCCCCACGTTACAAGCGAATAATTCAAGTAGCACCGGTGACTCATGACAAAATACCAGTTTACACAATATTCATGTATCAATAGTGCAGAAGACACAGTGAATGTATTTTACAAAGTTGTTATTTTTCAGTTTAATGAAGAAAGCTGCCAAGTCCTATATACTTAGCAATACTCATAAATAACTTCACGTTTATTATTTATTATAAGGCAATGGAATAAGAAAATAAATAAATCTAACCACATTATACATGACTTCAACAAAAAATACAGAATTCCCTCATAATTTAGATAATCTCCCATAGAGAATACGTCTTACCAAAATGAAAAAATCGAATACCCAAAACAACGGCATTGATCAATTGAAATAAAACTATTTTTACGAATTTTACCGCGGTTTTGGTATATTTTTTACAATTTTTTTTACCCGTCGCGGACATTTCGACTACTTTACAGCTTTTTTGGTCACGGCGAGGTATTAGTAATCCGTTCAGTATTTGATTAAGTTAGTAATGTTCTTGAAGGCAATACAAAAAATGTGCTTGCATAGACTTGGTAGCTCCCTTCTTTAAGTGCCTAATTTTTAAGTGGAAATACTGTTACGCAAGGTATATTTAAATATATTTGACTTTTCATTACACATTTCATTGTATTAATTTGCTATTAAGCAATAATTTATGGCAAATTCTTATTCTAAATTACATACCGTTAGCTATCAATGAAAGTCCTAAAATAAATCTAGTTATGAGTTTCTTTTTGTCGAATTAGAACACCAATACAGCACATTTAAATTAACCTATACAATAAAACAAAACATACTAAAAACAAAACAAAACCTAAGACTGCCCTATCTCTTATCTGTAACCAAAGGTTGCCTGGAAAAGATAGCCTTGTGCAGTAGGGCCGGCGATTGTACTTACTTTGAATTTGTGTTTAATATCTTGGTGTACTATAAATAAAAAACCCACAAACTAATTCATTTCTTTCTTCTTTCTTTCTTTCATTTCATACTAAACACATTATAAATTTGCATAAGAAAGATTTATCGAAAAAAAATATATAAAGTCCACCAACCAGCACTAAGCCAGCGTAGTGGCCTAAAAGCTTAACCACTCGCAATCGTAGAGACTTATGCCAAGCAATACAATTCATTAATAAGTTTAAGTAAAAAAATATATTTTAGGACTTTCATCGATAGTAATCAGTTTTACAATATCCAGCCACGACACTATAACTACAAAGATAAAATGCTAAACTACTAAATCTATGTATAAAAAATAATTATAGGAAACAATGTAATGAGTATTATCCGCGTTAAACGGCGAGGCCTCACTGCCTGGCGTATAGTCAACTCCAATTGACTGACTTAACATTAGCTCAGGTAAAGTGTTGAGACTTAACACGTGTCCAGTGACTTAACCTATGATACTTATCGCAGTATACGATAGTTTAACAAGGTAAAATAATTTCATTGCCGTTAAGCGTCTAGACCAGTTGTGAATATAGACTTAACTACAATTAAATCAGATTTTAAATATATTTTTGCTGCATTTGGAATCACAGTTATTGAAGTTGACTACATATAACGAATGTTCTCTTTATTATAACTATACATAAATTTTCTAATTACTACTTTTCCCGATTTAATGACTGTTTATAAATTAGAAAACTAATTAAATAGAAAAAAATCGACAATTTTGAGATAATGTTCTTTAAATATTTTGCAAATTTTATTTCATTAATTTTATTGGCGATTGAAAATTAGCTTCTGTATACAACGTTAATACTTAAAGCACTTTAAATTTAAAAGGCGTTTTTAATTTAACCAGATGCATTATTATACAGGGTATATCAAGACTGCTACCGAAAACGAAGCCGGGTGGTAGTTTAAGCGACTTCAGACACAATGCAACAGAAAAAGTTTCAAAAAAAAGCGACAAATTTTTTTTTTGTTATTTTTTTCCTATGGCCATATTTGGGTGGTAAATACATTTTTTCCTAAATAATAGTATATACCCTTTTATTTATAAATACTCTAAGGTATAAAAGAGTTTAAATTATTATTTAAGCAAAAACTATGGATTTACCACCCAAAATAAAGATATTTAAAAAATCATAAAAAAAAATTGTCGCGTTTCTAGGCGAAATTTTTAATTGCATTGTGTTTGTAGCCACTAAGACTACCACCCGGCTTCGTTTTCGGTAGCAGTCTTGAGATACCCGGTATAAAGACATATTTAAATTGATCATCCAATTATTATGTTTGTGTAAAATATTATCAAAATGCTAAACTTTGTATAAGTTTGTAAATCATTCACATATTCTCATAAAACTACATAAAATTATATCATTCGAAAATATAAATCAATTTAGATAAAATTGTAAAACAAAAATATATTTTCTACTTCCCCTTTCATCACAATAAAATTAAATTTCACTAAAATTAAAACGTATCTAAGGGATTTGTTAGTTTGGTATTCAATTAAATAAACCATTAAACAAGAAATCGAGAAAGTCATTTTAATAAAAACTCATAAGCGATAAACCATATTATTGTAAAAATAAATTCATATTCTAAAATATATTTGAACAGTATTCCAAAGAACCTGTTAAAAATATTCGATTAAATTAAAAAAGCCTTTTATCTAAACTCCATCATTTCCGCATCAAATAAATATTTTTGTAATTTCCAAATCAATCACTTGAAGTTGAATTACACTACTTCTATTAAATTAATTTATGATTTTTTTTTTGCAAAATTTGCCCAATTTTGCTTCAGAATATTATTCATTTCAATTGTTTTTAAAAGGGATGTCTTTTAAATAATATAAACGGGTAATGAACACCAAACGATAGGACAACAAATATACCGGGTATCTCAAGACTGCTACCGAAAACGAAGCCGGGTGGTAGTTTTAGTGACTACAAACACAATGCAATTAAAAATTTCGCATAGAAACGCGACAATTATTTTTTATGATTTTTTAAATATCGTCAATTTTGGGTGGTAAATTCATAGTTTTTGCTAAAATAATAATTTAAACTCTTTTATACCTTAGAGTATTTATAAATAAAAGGATATACACTATTATTTTAGGAAAAAATGTATTTACCACCCAAATATGGGCATAGGAAAAAAATAACAAAAAAAAATTGTCGCTTTTTTTTGCAAGTTTTTCTGTTGGATTGTGTCTGAAGTCGCTTAAACTATCACCCGGCTTCGTTTTCGGCAGCAGTCTTGATATACCCGGTATTTGGTGTTAATAATATTATCGTCAAGTATACCATTCTAGATTTTGTTTGTCTAGATTTTTAACTAAAAAGGAGACACTAAAATTCTTGACTTACTTTTTTTACAAACATACAAAACTGTTATTGGTAACATACAATTTAGCACCAAAATGAAAGATTTACGAAAACCCATTGTCAATATAAAAAAAAATGGACATAGCGAAGCATTTGCAACTGAATTGACAGTGTTCAATTGTATGACAATTGAGTATGACCTTAGCTAAGTTAATAAATTAAAACAGTTTTTTGCTCGTGTGCATTTTATTTTTAACCCCTGGTATTTTAAAAATATAAAAATAAATAAAAATTTTGTGTCTCCTTCCACGTCAATGTTAAATCAAAATAAAATGGATTACAAAATGTATTTTCAATTTAGCGAATAATATATTTAGCAAATATAAAATTTTAATATTGAATACTTCAAGTATCCGGAGGGTTAGTATACGAACCGTAATATACTTTTACTTAAGATCGACAAGTTTATGGTCGACCTTCTTGCGGATTGAGATATAGGGGAGGCACAAAAATAGCCACAAACAAATACACCGAACAGTCACAGACATAGTCCTGACCCCTCACTAACATCGAGTCCTGTGTCGTGTGAAAAAAATATCTCATAGCAATATAAACGTATGACAATTATTCGTAAATTTCTATACAAATTATATTTTTACATATTTTTCCAACACTTCCCGAAGTGTCCGTCGCTGTTTTCCCCTCCCCCATACCTCATTACATAGGAAGATCGTATACGATCCCATCAGTCATAGCGTAAAGTTAGATTAAATTTGAATTTACACAAATGTGAGGAAAAATTGATTTACTCACAATTGAACTTCATTAATTTCGATTCAGCAGGATACATATAGCACTATATTTTGAACCACAACATAACGATGCTGAAGAGAAACGGTTAGTCCCGTTGAGTTTCATCATTTTCGGCTCAGCAGTTGCGGATATAATGTTTTATTGAAGTATGCAGTTGTTCTTTCTTTGAATTTCTACTTGGGATAGATTTCTTTCTATTTCGTCGTCATCTGCTATCCTGTAATGCCATATGAATATGTCACAACAAAAAAATATTATCAATTTAATCTTTACAGGCATCCAATTGATATAATTGTATTTTGCTTATTTCAAATATCTTTCATTTCATTTTAACATCAATAATATATTGTCCAATACAAATATATTTTATTTATCTATACATTTAGCGATATTCATACAATATTACGTGTTAAATTGTAAGAAAAAATATCTTAGTGACATTTTTAGTATCATATTTGTAGTCACAAATACCACCGCCTACTATGTTACTTTGGAAACACCCTGTATATATATAAAAATCACAAGTAATCACATCACAATAATATTTCACTGTGTACTCACGCTCTTTCTTGCTCGTCCATCTCCTGTACGAGTCGATCTCTCTCGTTAACAGCCGAGAGTAGTTCCTGCAACAATAATAACATTTTAGTATAGTCTAAGAAATTTTGACAGGATAGAAACATTTTACTAAGATTATTTTATTTTTTATTGCAATTAATGGCGAGACGAGCAAGCCGTTCGCCTGATGGTAAGCGATACGACCGCTCATAAACAGTAGCAAAACCAAACGGCGCCTTGAACTACAAACCAATGCTTGGCATTCCACTGCGCTTGCCGTCCTAAGACATAAGATGTAAGGGCTTAATATGTCCAGTAATTACACTGGCTACAATTTCCTTCAATCCGAAACACAACAGTGCATTTAAACTGTCGTTTGGCGGGGAAAATAGACATTGCGGTGGTACCTACCAAGGCGACCTCTCAAATACGAGAGACTTACCAACAGTAACTCTTGTGTCGTGGGTCTCACACCAACTCAACCAACTGCGCCACAGGCGCTGTCAATTGTATTGTGTATTGTTTATGTAATATCAAAGTGTCTCAATATTTCCGATCGTTACTAATAGCACCCTCTCCAACACGTTATCAAGTATCAAGACTCATCGAAACAAACTACAAACGACGGAATCGAAGCCACATACCTGCAGCAGTAGTCTCTCCCTGCGTTTCTGCCCTGGCGTCTTGCGCCACTCGTCCACGCCCAGAGACAGTCGCAACTCGCGAGCCAACAGCTCGCAACGACGAGACAAGTCCTCTTCTTGTTCACTGCACACATACAAATAAATAAATATATACATGCGTACTTATATACGTACACATAAACGAATGGATGAAAAAATAAATACACTTAGGAATCACATACACATAGTCCTGACCCACTAAGATAGTAGTCCTGTGTTGCAAGTATCAGAAATTGGTAATTTCGTAATTTCAAATTACGAATTACTAATCCAATTATTCTTTCCAATTTAGACCAAGACGATTATTATTATTTAAGTTAATATCAATGGGACGGGCTTGATATCTCGAGCTCAATGACCGATATATTTGATTTTCAACTTGCAATATATGGCCACAATGACCAAACGTAGATACATTAATGTAAGACGACAGGAAATTAGATTGTGAAAACCGCAAAACCACTTTCACACGTCACTTTATTCGAAACACACAACATTCAAATTCAAAATATTCAAATAGTTTATTATAAAACACACACCATACTTAGTTATAAGGTTAACAAGACTAACACTGAAATAATTGAAGCTTATTTCACACACTCACAATACTTCGAGAGCTGTTCACAGTTCGAGCGCTTCCGACAAAATGACATCTGACAGTTACCTGCGCTCCTTTTATACTCAACATCACATGACTCAGACAGTTGTTTTCATTGAATTTTGCAGACTACCTACATATTGCATTATGTTAATTGTACTGTGTTGTATGCGGCTGATTTCCGCGATAATAAAAGTATTTTTCTTTCTTCTTTCTTTCTTAATTTAGAATTTTTTGATTTAATTCCGTCTCGGATTGAATCAAACAAAGATCGTTTGGATAATCTTCAATCTAATTTTGTCTTTATTTCGTAGTCCCTTCACGTCTTCAAGACTCTTCTCTCTTATTCCGTCCTTCCGTACTTCAACATCTTAATAATTCATCCTCTAACTCTTTCCATCTTAAGTACTTTCATTAGTCATCTCTTTCACACAAACCACGTTCCATATCAGTCATTCGTCCAACGTTCCATTTCACTCATCATAACATTAAAATCCTACATAATTAATATTCCCGGCAGTCTTATACATAGTTCTAACCCCATAGTAAAATCGAATCTTGTGTCATAAGTATTATTCAAATATTAGGAGAGACTAAGACCTTCCAAAGACCCACATTTGAAACACGTACCTATGATTCACACAATTACATTTGCCTCGGTGCTGGGATCGAACCCGCGCCCATTGTGTCACAGTTTAGCGTCTAAGCAACGGAGTTTATACATACATATATATCTACATACTACATCATACCTGATCGTAAGTGCAGCAGTAACAAAATGAAAGTATTCAAAGGGGGAACCAAATTCCGAAACGAAAATAAGATTTTGTAACTAAATAAAGAACCATTCACTTCTTCAAAGTATAATAATAAATTACAAAAGCTAAGCCGATGGGAATCGAGTTGTAAAGACGCTTTGCAACTAGAAATGCAATACATTCTAGATATAACAACCGACGTGAGATGTTTATATCTTAACGGTTGACACAATTATAACAGCCTTATTGTATTCTGATATCATCATCATCATCATCATATCAGCCACAGGAAGTCCACTGCTGAACATAGGCCTCCCCCAAGGATCTCCACAATGACCTGTTGGAAGCGGCCTGCATCCAGCGACTTCCTGCAACCTTAGCCAGATCGTTCGTCCACCTTGTAGACGGGCGTCCGACATTTCGCTTGCCTATAGGCTATACGTGGCCTCCACTCAAGAACCTTTCGGCCCCAACGGCCATCGGTTCTACGAGCTATGTGCCCGGCCCAATGCCACTACAACTTGCCAATCCTATGGGCTATGTCGGTAACCTTGGTTCTCCTACGGATCTCCTCATTTCTGATTCGATCTCGTAGGGAAACACCGAGCATAGCATAGCTCCATTATTATATACACATTAAGAACTCATAATTCGACACACTTACCGACATAATATTGTGAATGTTATAAAATACAAGTCCGGTCTGGATTGGATTTTTCTTGAAAATATTCTATCGCCTGTGTTCATCAAACCTTAAACAATCTATAGATTTAATAAAAATCTATACTCACAGTATATTAAGTTGCATCTGCCGACGCAGTAACGCGTTCTTCTTGTTGACTAAGTTGAACCATTGAGACATTAACCGATCCTCCTCCTGACAAACATACAATATTATATAATATAATATCAATTTTATCTGTAACATACTCATACGCATTGGGCATTACTAATAAACTCGAATCAGCGAGGGAATAACTTTAACCCAAGGCTTTGGAATGATTAAATTATTTTGAATAACGAGGTGTTCACTACGTTATTAGCATGGATGTAGTTCGGCCTAACATGACAATAGGTTTGTATCCCAGGTTTGATTTTAAACAGTATTTAATGATTTCTAAAAACGATCGCTCATAAAAAATATGAATTTGTTAACAGCATCAATTGGTTGTAAAATGACAGACACTTTTTTGTCAAGTTATATATAATAATAAAAATTGATTACACTAGCCTATTCTGCTATGGCAACCCACTAACTTTACAAGTAAAATGAATGAACAAATAATCGAATATATTTTAAAACCTTGGGGTAAAGTTAGTCCCTCTCTGATCCTAGTCTATTAATAAGCCCTATTGACTTTTAAGTATATGCATTTATATAGTCGATATACAAAATGGGCATACCAATAATAATACAGATATAAGTTTAAATATACATTTCTGCACTATAATAGCACAGAAAAATAATTTTCTGATTCAAAATAATCGACCAAAGTAAATCCCTGATAAATTATTTATTTAATTTTATGACATTCATATTTTATGGGGGATTGATAATAATTTTCATATAAATACAGTTATACCAACAATGTCCTACATGACCGATACGTAATCAAATATTTTAACTACTCATTTAATATTTACATATTTCAAATCTATTTCTAAACTAACCCCAAAACTACATTACCAAAAACTATTTTCTTAAGTATTAATATTCCTACAATTCCGAATTAATTCTAAATTAGTACATGTATAGAAAATTAGTATTATTATACACGAAAGCATTACATGAACATTTAACAATGGGTTAGTACAACTCTTAAATAGTCGAAAGGGCGTATGTAGAAGATTATTAGAAAATTTTGGTAACATACTAAAGTATTAGGACATCAGTGGGGTGAGAGGGAAGATATTATGATTGCGTTGGAGTAAATGAAACAGAAGTATACATTACTGGAGGGTACTGCTCTTTCTTTAATAGACTTCAGAAAAAATGCTACATTAATAAATAAAAGATGTACATAAATAGACAATAAATTTTGGTTCGAATTTACGATTTTATCTATGGGCACAGTTGTTAATGTTTTTTTTTCACTTTCACTTAATTCATAAACGACTTCAAAAAAGGAGGAGGTTCTCAATTTACGAAAATATTTTTTTATACATTATTTTGGAAAAAATTGTTCGTTATATCTCCTGCTTTAAAATAACTGTAACATAAGCCCTTCCAACTAGAAGAGTGCGATATGAATGTGTCCATTACCGGGTCCATAGGCGCTTGAATGCATGACAATAACATGATACCGCCATGTTTCTGCAAAGTTTAGTGTTATCTATATTTTTGTTGATTATTTAAGTTTAAAACGGGTACCTGCATCTATTTGACTATGGATTTGCAGTTTTAGCCTTTAAGCATGATCGATTGGTACATCATGCTTTTTTTGCAATCATGACTAGTCACTATTATCAAATCAGTGAGTGGTGGAGTCTTCACTGTTTCTATCGGTTCAGTGAAATTCACTCATTTCATATCAAATCTTATTATATTGATTACTCAAAGAGAAACCTATCAAAAATAAATTAAAAAATAAGCAGAGGATTGATAGATATCACAGAAAAACGAAGACCAATCACCACAAATAATTATATTGAGTTATTCCTTAGTTAATAGAGTTGACAAATTATGTAGTCCAGTCTAATTGAGCTGTATGCATGGAAATGTGCTGTCTTTGAATAACCCATGATATTCAAATGAAACTATATTCTAAGAGTTTAAAAAAAATAGCGATATGGATATAAGTTATTTCCATTTAAAAAAATATCTTAAGATCTACATCACCACGTGCCAAGACACGAGCGAAAACCAGATAAATCATTTATTAAAAAACAGCATTTTTAGAACCAGTTGTAGTTAGTTTGCGATAGAAAGACAGAAGAGTAGTGTGCTTGTGGCACGTGCATAAAAACATGTCTTTATTTACGTACGTACGTGCTAGTAATACTGCGTACACATATTGCGCACATAGTGCGTACGCATTACGTACATACGTACGTACATTTTACATTTTTTTTTATTATATAGGCCCGGTAAACGATTAAATAGGTCACCTGATAATAAGTAATCACTGCCGCCCATGAACATCCACAACGCTTAGATCATGAATGTGTTATCAGCTGTGACTGTTCACTAAATCGGAAGGGGAGCGGGAAGAGAACGAACATAAAGAACGGAAGAGGAAAGATGTATCGAGCAACCTCACTCACCGAATGTATCGCGATAGTCAAGGAGACTTTACACATCGATTTTTCTTGCGACAATGACTGCCTGTTCTTTTACGCTAAGTGGCTGTCAATATCGTGGCCAATATGCGACGTGTGGGTACCTATTCCTTCACATTGATTTCCTATGCAATACTAGTACTACCTGTTCTTTTACGCTGAGTTGTTGAATAGTGCGGCTACTATACGCCGCCAGGTACGTACACGTACACGTACACGTACACGTACACGTACACGTACACGTACACGCTACGTGTGTGAGTATGTACCTGCGGGTCCCTGGCGGCGTCCATGACAGCGCGCAGGTGTCGCTCCAGCTGCGCCGCCCTGGCGTCCACGGCGCGTTGCTCTCGCTCCAGGGCCGCCAGCTCACCCGCCAGGTACGACGAACACGCGCCGGACTGGAGACAATGGAATATCTTGGTATAATCACAGGTAAGAAGCTATTGTGAGAGGCCGAGTATAGCTTTGTGGGGTAAGAGAGAGAGAAGAGTGTTATTTCGTCTAACAACTTCAGGAAATGAAACCTGTGAAGCAATCCATTGGACAATAATATTTTCACATGTAGGTCCAAAAGTCAGCGATATTATGTCGTCGTTATTAAGAATCAATAAGACACAATGAAAGCTACAAAAATATTTTATACTCTTCATAATGTTTCTCAGGTCTAGATTAATTTCTAATATACTATTATAGACTCATCATCATTAGCATCTCAGCCACAGGAAGTCCACTGCTAAACATAGGCCTCCACATCGACCTGTTCTCGTTGGCCTGCATCCAGCTACTTACTGCAACCTTAGCCAGGTCGTCCGTCTACCTTGTAGGGGGGCGTCCAACATTTCGCTTGCCTATACTGGCCTCCAGAACCTTTCGACCCCAACGGCCATCGGTTCTACCCGCCATGTACCCGGCCCGCTGCCACTTCAACTTGCTAATCTTATGGGCTATGTCAGTTACCTTTGTTCTACTACGGATCTCATTTCTGATTCGATCTCTTAGGGAAGTACCAAGCATAACCCGCTCCATAGCGCGTTGAGTGACCTTGAGCCGTCTCATGAGGCCCATAGTAAGAGGCCACGTCTTGGTGCGGTAAGTCATCACTGGCATATGAACACTCAACAGTTAAAGACTATCGTCTTTCGGCACTGAGGAACGTTTGACGAGAATACGTGATGTACTTTCCTTAAAGCTGCCCATCCGAGTTGGATTCGACGGTGGACCTCTCTCTCGAAGTTGGATCTATCTAACTGAACAACTTGTCCCAAATAGACGTGACAAATTCGAGCGTAGAGTTTTCAACTGCAATCGCGGTGGGCACGACATAGACATTCGACACGATCTTCGTCTTTTCCATATTAATTTTAAGACCCACCTGTTGAGAAACTCCACTGAGGTCTTTGAGCATATGGCGCAGGTCTTCTAGCGATTTTGTCAAGACTACGATGTCGGCAAATCGAAGATGAGTAAAGACTATAGGCTACTAATTTATCGTTAGTACATACCTCGTCTCCCATATCCTTGTCGGGAGTGAGTCGATCGACGAGCGCAGAGAAGGAGTGGAGGGGAGACCTCCTCGAGTCATCGCCGAGGGGAGAGCCGCTCTTAATACTCTTCGTGTCTTCGCTGTGAGGATCATCTGATAAATAACAAAAAAACATAATATTAGCCTACGTCCCGCAGTTGGTTAGACGCCGCCTGTAAAACGAGAGGCCGCAGTTCGATCTATGCACCGCGAGAAATGTTTGTACACACAAATATTTATTTCGTGTCTGGGTGTTGGTGAGACCGAAAAGTCTCTCGTAGTTCCTGATACCCATGACACAAGACTCGATCTTAGTGTGGGGTCAGGACTATGTATATGACTGTTGGGTGTTATTTGTTATTCATTTATTATTTTATATATACTGTGGTTGCCTAGTACAGTAGTAACTAGTAATATACCGACTAGACAGACCAAATTCTTATTGGCTGATACAAAAACCGACGTGAAACGCAGCGACGCTGTGTTTGCTTGGGTAAAGGAGATGTTTGACAGATCAATCACCCCCCCCCCCCTCATGTTCTTCTTACATCCCTTTCCCCTTATAATAGGCGAGGGTGACAACGCGATTAAATAAATGTAGTTTTTCATGAACGACGCTACTCACTTTCAATTATCTTTATTTTTATTAATGTTTCACATAAATGCCCAAATTTATTTTCTTCTTTTACGACACTTCCTATGATTTTTGGTTGTCTGGAAGATATAGCTTATAGCGAAGACCCCCAATTTTTATAACTTGTAAGGTTTCTATGTGTTATTTTTTTTATTATTTGTGGTGTTCAATAAAGTGTTGTGTAAATATATATTCTTTTGACTCACCGGATCTGTCGGGACTAACCGATCCTTTCCTGGATCCAGGGCTGGATGGAATGGAATCCGTCCGGGACAGCAACGCGTCCAATTGCTCCACACCACCAGCTATGGACACAAAACAGTGTTTGTACTGTATCAGCCCATATACATCCCACTGCAGGGCACTGGCCTCCGACACAATCGAGAGTACGATTGAGAGTGGATAGGCCATATAGTCCACCACGCTGGGCTAATCAGACGGACTTTGCATACCATGGAAATTCTTACAATCGATATGGTATGCAGGAGTGGAACTCGATGTTTTCCTTCACCATGATAGTGCGTGGTGATTGATTACCAATACATCTAAGACTAAAAAGTCAGAGGTGTGGCTTGGGATTCGGTTTACCAACAGACCACCACGCACTATTTTTTTTTAATATTAATTACTTTTGAACGGTATTAAAAAGTCATTAATTATCATCATCATCATCTCATCCACAGGAATTCCACTGCTGAACACAGAAAGTGCAGTTACTACTAAAAATAACTTCAGTTGTGCAAGTTTACGCTATGAATTATTAAGGTCCTAGATTTAAAAAATAGAAGTTTACAATGAAAAGAGGTAATGTAATCAATATCGCCCCAAGATGAATGATTCGAATGATTTCAATATCTTTGGATTCAGCGTAAATTATTATATTTTATTACCAACAAACATTTCATCCCAAAAAATGGGGGTGCTTATTACAATGATAATTCATTTTTATTAATTTATCAACAAAAAATGGGGGTACCTATTGCAACGATTATTTTTATTTATTCATTAATTCACATATACAATCAACGATTTATAAAAGGCTGTTAATACCAAAGGCATTTTCTACCAGGTGATGAAAGTGATGAAGGTGATGAAACAATAAACGACAAAGACTGACCTGCGGCGAGTTCTTCCATCACAGACTGCTTGCTGATGATCTCAACGGTGCCGCGCGCAGACCGCGACGGTGATAAAGGTGATGTAGGACTGATGACAATACGAAGATTTTACAAATATTACCAAGACCTATATTAACTTTAAAATAATAAGTATACCAGACATAATCCTGACCCCATGCTAAAATCAAGACAAGATCAGAAATTAAGAGAGACTTTACGGTGTCGAAAATACCCAGACCCGAGACCAATATTTGTGTCTCAAAAACACTTGTCTCTATACGGAGGTTGAACCCACGGCCTCGCTCTTATTTTTGTTTAATGAAGAGTAAAATTGTACCGACATAGTCATGGTAGTTATTTTAACCCCTTGTTAAAGTTAGATAGGATATAGACAACGGCCGTAAGAGAATAACCATACCTAACGATGCCAGCTCGTGCGTCAGCGATCAGCTTTCTCGCTCTCTCGCGTAACATTGCTTGTCTCTCCTCTTCTGTCATTGGCTGGAAATTATACAACAATTTTAATCTTCAAAGTTACATAACATCACTTCTATAGAAGAAAAGCATCAATACTAAGTACAAACATTTTTAAAAAGAGAAGATAAAGGTCTCCATGGGCCCTACTATATTCATCCGAAACGAAGTTCGAAACTTTGGACGATCGAAGTTTTTTATACGATACGAATGTATCTACTCTGTAAAAGTTCGAATTTGTATAACGTACATCGTAACCATAAGTCTGTGGTTACGACCATAAAATAACGACCATAAGTATGTGTAGGTACATTCGTATCGTATATAAATTTCGATCATCCGAAGTTTCGAACTTTGTTTCGAATGAATATAGTAGGGCCCCATAAGCTAGGATAAATACTGACTTCCTAAGAGGAAAACATAAAATAATATTAAATAGAAATACTATTGCTGGTCATAAACAAAAATATAAGTACGCCACCACCTTGCATGTGAAGGGAATAATTGTAACTCTATACAGCTCGACTTAATGCGAATATTGTGAAACTAAAATCCTATGCAGTGCGAAGGTTACATGAGAAAGGATTTTCGTACTCTATGCTCCGAAACGAAGTCGAATTGTTCGAATATCCGAAGTAAATTATAAGTTTTTCACTTCTAAAAACAATTATATTCCCTATGATATTTATAATTCATTCCGAACTTAGTCTATGGTTTCGAAGTACGATAAAGGATTCGAGCATTTTGTGGATTAAATCTAATACAAATCAACTTGTAACTTTTGTAAAAATCACTATATTGTAAACTGATTTTAAAAAGAGCATCACTCGGGTTTCTTACCCTTTCTTCGCTAGTAAAAACCGCTTTCCTAACAGAGTGTTAACATTTTTAAATAAATTATGGCTTCAATTAATCTGTAATCTGTATCTGTATCAGCCCATATACGTCCCACTGCAGGGCACGGGCCTCCTCTACAATCGACAGTACGATTGAGAGCGGTTAGGCCATATAGTCCACCGCGCTGGCCTAGTGCGGGTTGGCGGACTTACATACCATAGATTTTTTTATTAATCGCTATCGTATGCAATTAATCATTTAAATTTCAAATTATTAATCATTTACATTTTCATAACCTACAAAAAAAACATTCAGCTAAGCTGCTTAGAGTAATTCCCGGTAATTTCAAGAAGCAGGACCCACCAGATAGAAGTTAAATCACATACCTTTTTAGGACTTGCATCGCCATTCCTAACACCATTGACAGCTTCAGTCTTGGCCTCCTCTTTAGAATTTTGTCGTCTATTCTTCTCTTTCTCTCTCGCCTCCCTTTTAGTGGCCTCGAGAAGCTGTCTCGCTCGCTCTTTCAACTCGTCGTGTCGCGATAATAATTGCTATTTGCCGGGCGCCAACCAATCAGCGTTCAGCATTTAGAGCGACCAACCACGTTCAAGCACGTTACATGTTTCGACCAATGAGAGCGAAGCGGCACAATTTCGTCCAATAGCAAGGCGTCACACGCACAAACATGGTATGGTTTGGGATATTTTGTTTGTAAGCGATGTCGATGATGCAATGGAAAGAAATGAAATAAGTTCTGTTTATATGTGGATGTTTCGTTAATATACTAACTTTACATAACTAGCAAACTGTTATATGAATGTAAATCAAACTTTTACTAAGGCTATATTAATAATCTGGACTATATCTAAATCAGGTATCATTCACTGTTATTAGTTAGTTAAATAAAATGTCATCAAGGAGTTTGAAGTAATATTACTCCCCACTAAGCTAAATCCCTTTAATTTTTGTCTTGCAAAAAACTATTTATTTGTCACCAAGTCTTCATGTTATTTTAAATAATCTTTTTGTATTAATTTTTTGTCCCTTATTCACTACTTCATTTATTACGACAAAAACTACAAAAATATTCATAATCTGGGGCGCGGCCGAGCCCCCTCCAAGTCGAGCTATAGGCCGTAACATCCTTTTCTCGAAGCAATTCAGACCATTTTCAACCCCCCATAACTTCGTTGTGGTTAAAGCAAGAAGCCTGAATTTTCAGTTACTAAGTAGGCATTGTGTAAGCACGGTATATTTAAAATTTCATTCAATTTGAACCAGTAGTTTAAGAATTATAATGTGTCAAACTTTCGTAATTTTGTCACTCACTGACTGACTGACCGATCATCAAAAGTCTAAGGCACTTCTAGCAGACATAGAACCTTCAAATTTAGAATATAATAAGTGTTTAGTGTCTAAAGTAAGGGAAAATTCAAACATTTCATAATTTGTGTCTAGTTTTCTAGATAGACCAACTGCGTGAATAACTTTGTAATCCCATATAAATGTATAGGATTACAAAGTTACATTTGCAGTTAATGAATCATTGTACCCGTATATAGTGGAATAATAGTTGTAGATAATATCTATATACATGAGGCATAATAGGAGGGGATATAGAGAGGGAAATGGTGTATTCAGCCCATGAAACTGTACAACATTTCTCTAGAAAAACATGACGAAGAAAAACTTGCAAATAAATAGATTAAATAACTCGAAAATATCAATTACAATGAAAGAAAGAACATTAATAATCAAATCCGCTATATTTGTGATAAATTGATACCTACAAAAATAAGAAAAATCCATAAGACAGAGGCTTTAAGAAAAATCGTTAGTGATATTCTAGAAGTAAGAAGTACCGAAAAGGAAAAAAAGTAGGATTCTACAAAAAGACGTGAGATCCCATCAAAAACATCCTGTAAAAAAATTCCAAGTCTCGCAGCTCAGGTATTCTACCGCAAAAAGTTGTGAAATGCATGTAATACCAAGTCAATTAATTTATTTAGTCCTTGCTTAAGGGACCTTCTATAGAAAGTTATTACGTTAGTTATTACCATATCAATATTAAAAATTCTTTACGTTTTAAATAAATAGATCGACTTGGCCAGTAGCATTATGTATAAATTGTACGATACATTATGTTTTCATGCGATGGCCAAGTCGATCCATTTATTTAAAACGTAAAGAATTTTTAATATTGATATGGTAATAACTAACGTAATAACTTTCTATAGAAGGTCCCTTAAGCAAGGACTAAATAAATTAATTGACTTGGTATTACATGCATTTCACAACTTTTTGCGGTAGAATACCTGAGCTGCGAGACTTGGAATTTTTTTACAGGATGTTTTTGATGGGATTAATTTATATAAATCCTCAATATTTTTATATGATTTATGAATTACCACTACCAATTACAAACTCTTCTAAACTTCTAAAAACCCATGAAACCTCTTACTACAGCAACATCTACCATGGTATTTCAACTACACTATGCCGCGGATATCCCACAGGACACCCCGTGGGGTTGGCACTGAATCCCACAAACATACACAAAGCCACACAGTTTAGTATGAACGTTTCTTACCGGCGTGGGTTTGGGCAGGTCCGGGGACGGTGGGTCAGTTTGCTCCGGGTCTGGTTGTGTCAAAGGATCTGTGGTTGCCGGTTCTATGGTCAGTGGTTTTGGTTCTGTTTTCTCTGTGAAAATTAATTATATTGCATACATGTGGATTCTTTGTCACGGTTGAAATTCATGGACTTTCAAGCTTACTAAGTACTAACTTTTATATACCTAAGCCAAGTTGTTTCTGTATACATTTACAAGTCAAATGTAGAGAACTTAATTTGTACCATCTTGTAAAAAACACTTACATTTACAAATAAATTATTTTGATTTAATATGATTTGATTTGTAAACTTTAGATATAATTTTATTATTTTAACTCACCTGGTTCACTATTCCCATTAGTATTCGCATGTTGGTTTTGCTGGTTGGTTTGATTTTGTTGTTGGTTAGTTTGTTGGTTTGCTTGTTGGTTTGTTTGTTGGTTCACTTGCTGGTTCTGTGGCTGTTCAGCCGATTCCTCTTCATCATCAGAACCGAAAGGATCTGTCAGCTCTTTGCGAGTCATGAGTTTCTCTGGTCTTGTGGGAGGGGGCTGGAAATTATATAAATTGATTAGTAGTAAATGAAACAATGAATAATTAGATAGTATTGAATATATCGTTTTTCGTGGTTCAAAGAATGAGATAAGATACAAATCGATGAATATGGTACTTAAAGATCAAAAAGATAACATAGAAAACAATCAGAAGTTGGTATGATATTAAAATGTTGAGCTGAAAATTAGGCATTCGATCACTGAATATAAGGGAAGTCGATAGATATCGATAGATATCGATAGATAGACCGTGCATATTATGTGCAATTATCTCACATGCTACCAAATCAATGACTGTAAGATTAAAATCATACCTGACCGATTTATATCATACATATCAAGACCTTCGTTTCCTAATTTTTACATGAATTTATTTTAACATTTTATTTACTAAATGATAAATAAAACATATATGCCTCGTTTTCTTAGTCCTCTGTCAAAAACAAAAAAAAAAGTACTCCAAATTCCCCACCTCATTAACATTACTATCGGCGAACCACTTGGTGGAGGGTCGCGGGTCCCTCGCCGGGGACAGAACCTTGCCCAGCAGTGACTTGGAGTGCAGCAGCAGGCCGCGCACGTCCCGCGCCGGGGACCCGCCCGCCGCCGCCCAGCCCGGGGGCGCAGGGACAGGCTGGGACGCGCGGGACTCTTGCGGGTCTTGAGACCTGGGGGTACCAACAGTTATATATATAGTCCCGATCTCGCATTAAGAGCGTTTATACCCTTTGCGCGCTTTTTGGCTAAAAAAACAGGACTTTTCAAACGAGTTAATAGCCACCAATAAACAATTTAAAGGAAAAATAATTAGTACTCATTTTAGAAAAGTTTGTCATCTAGGGATTTTGGTGGAAAACATTATAGATTGATGGATAATTTGTGAGCACTATAAGGATTACTGAACACAAGTTTCGTTATTTAGACTTTAAGTGGCAATTTAGAAGCTTAAGATGTCCGAAATCACTAAATATAAGATGACAATAAAAATATTATCATACTAATAAGACGCTTATGGAGGGATTTTGCTGAGAAAAATAATCTTTTTATGTTTAGTTCCTGAAAAATAAAAATTTAAACAATGCGAAATTATTCAGAAACTCTCAGTCAAGAACATATTTTTTTTCACCAACTTATCGTACATAATTTTTTATAGCAATTGCATATTATAATAGAAGAACATCTTATCAATAAATTGCCATTTTTATATTTCAACAAAATTAGGTTTCATGTTTTCTACAAATATTTTAAAAACCACTATAACACACGCTATCCGACCGGTGTCAAATCAGACCGCCGCAAGGCCTTCTAGAGGGAGGACGTATCGCTCGTCGCTCCGGCCTAGCTGCAGTCGATTTTTGCCGTACGTAGTAAAAATAGCCACGCGCGGACTGCGATTGCCACATCTTAGTACTTTGGTAGTAAAACATATTTTTTCTTTTTATTACCTACAATGATTTTGTAGTGAGTATAAATTATGTTTCAGATAATATAATGGGATGTAATTCCGAGGCTAAATTATGTTATATATTGTAATATAAAATTAAATATATTTCGTAATTGTAAGGGGTTGTAAGGCCCCTAACTCTTTTCATGTGTTCGAACACGAAATGATTAATAAACGTCCGTAATGTCTACTGATAGGAACACTGATTTGAATGCAACTTAACAATGTAATAATAACGAAAATATGATTAGTATCTAAATTTGTATTGTTCATTGCTTGCACGGTAATATTTGTCTACTTATAATGCAAATAAAATATTTTTATGATATAATATTACCAATATATAAATGATAAGTTACATTTCAATTGAATATTAGAATTTTGAAGAGCACGGATCAAAGTTGGTTGAGCTGACTGTATAGCGAGCCGACGCGGCAGCTCTACGCACACAGCTTTGGTCGCTTATGTGTGCGTGAAATTAACGAAGAAATACCTATAGTTGACTTTGCGTGCAAGGTGTAAACGCTCTTAATAGATCTTATATTAAGTTTCTTGCGAGTCTTGAGACCTGGGGGGTACACCCTACAGTCTTGTACATAGTCCTGAAGTCAGACTAAGGTCTATTAAGTCTGATGACGATGATAATGATGGTGATGACGATAATGATAAAGATAGTGCGGATAATGATGATGATGACTATGGTGATTATGGTGATGATGATGATGATTCTAACAATCCACGTTCTATAAATAAACATTTTAAGAAACATTACAAAAGAGGAGCCGGTAAGAATCGAATTCGAGCTTTCCATATTATCAAGTAGGCCTCTCATATGGGAAAGGTTACCTGGGATGGTACCACCGCAATATCTATTTCTCCCGCCAAATAGCAATGTAAATGCACTGTTGTGTTTCGGATTGAAAGACATTGTAGCTTGTGTAACTACTGGACATATTGAGACTTAACATCTTTTGTCTTAGGATGGCGAATTCAGTGGAATGCCAAGCATTGCTTTGTTATTCGTTATGTGGTTTTGCTACTGTTCATGAGCGGTCGTATCGCTTACCATCAGACGAACGGCATGCTCGTCTCGCAATTCATTGCAATAAAAAATAAAACAGATGCCTGATAAGAATCGAGTACAACCCTTTGATATTATCAAAAACACTTGTAATTTTCCTAGTACATACTACAATTCCTAACCTATAAGTCATTGACGTATTATACTAGAGCGGACATCGGTAACAAAATCTGTGCGTATGGTGCGTGCACAAGGGTACACAGTGAAGCGAGAGGGAAGATAATGTTACTTCGCAGGCGTGACAGAGACAGAAACGTAATGTACCCTTCATTTTGTTACAAACATTTTGTTTACAGTGTCCCCTCTAGTATATTATCTCAATGGTTATAGTATACTCTTCATTCCAGCTAATTATTTAAGCCTTAGACTGCCCTCACATTCTATCATTATATCCATCCCAAGAGATTGCCCGGTGCGATAAGGTCGCTTTTTGTACGTTTTTGAAATGTTATGTTTTTTTTTTTATTGGAATGAATGGCGAGACGAGCAAGCCGCCTGATGGTAAGTGATACGACTGCTCATAAACAGTAGCAAAATTCCACTGCGCTCGCCATCCTGAGACATAAGATGTTAAGTCTCAATATGTCCAGTAGTTACTCTGGCTACAATGTCCTTCATTCCGAAACACAACAATGCATTTACACTGCTGTTTCACGGGAGAAGTAGACATAGCGGTGGTACCTATCCAGATGGCCTCTCATATATGAGAGACCTACCACCAGTATGTTTATGTAACTGTGTATGGTGCAAAAAGGGATTATTTTTTAACTGCCCCTGATAAATAAATAAATATACTCACACGGGCCGCGGTCCCCTCTCGATCCTGGACCTGCGCATGCTTATCTCCCGGCTGAACAGCTCCTGAGGGAGCGAGCAGTCCGTGTCGTGTCTCCCCACTAGATACGATGACTCTGTCTCGTCATTACCTGGGGAAAAGATAATATATTTTTTATTACAATGAATGGCGAAACGAACAAGCCGCTCGCCTTATGGTAAGCGTGTTACATATTGACCACCCCTAGATATCGCTGACTTGCAATTATGCTATTTGCCAATATCCAAGTTAGCAACGGAAGGATCGCCGACGCAGCGGAACGTGTATCGACCACGAGCCGCCGACTCAGCGCCTCGTGCCCCGCACCGACGTCATCGGAAGCGGACACCAAAGCCTTCGCCCCTCAGGCCACCGTCACTTCTGGGTCTCGCATCGACCAGTAGACATCTAGATTAATTAGTTATAATTTTGTAATTTTTATATTTTAAATAAATTAATTATATTTTAAAATTGCATTTTTTTGCAACCTCGGGTCGCGCTCGACATAATTGGCGCAGTCGGTAGGATACCCGAAATATCACGTATATCGCAAACCGCCGCGCGCGTGCGATCGGGTATTGAAGAATCTTCGCGAGCAGCTTCCTGAGGTGATCAAGAAATCGATCTCGCAGAAACCAAGATGCAAATGTAAGTACTTTAGTTTCTATCTAGAGTTGCTTCCTTTTAATCCTAAGTCATTTCCAAAAATCCAAAATTTTCCATCCAAGGCAAAATCGGATTTCTAGGTTAGGTAATAGTGGTCGTAGTATTTTACAAGACGCAAGTAGGAATTTAGATTCGGACACGATGGTAGATCAAATTTATAAAGCGCTCCGCTTGCTTCCCGAATTTGATGGTAACCCTAACGTGCTCACAAGATTTATTCGTCTATGTGATCAGTTAGTGGAGGAATATGCAAGTGAGGAGGCTGGTAAGAAGTTAAGTAATTTAGCATTATTAAATGGCATTTTAAATAAAGTAACAGGGCCCGCCGCGCGCCTTATTAATTCAAACGGTGTACCAGAGACCTGGGATGGCATTCGATCTGCCTTAGTTAATAATTTTGCTGATCAACGAGACGAAACATCTCTGTATAATGATCTTGCGTTACTGAACCAAGGCCCGGCAAGTCCCCAAGAATTTTACGAACAGTGTCAGAACCTATTTAGTACCATCATGACCTATGTCAGTCTGCATGAAACGGTCCCGAGTACCATTGAGTCAAAACGAAATTTGTATAAGAAGCTAACGCTTCAGTCATACTTACGGGGTCTGCGCGACCCTTTGGGATCTCGAATCCGTTGCATGCGCCCTGATACGATTGAAAAAGCTTTAGAGTTTGTGCACGAAGAGGTTAATACTTTATATATGCAGCAACGCAACGAGCACATGCCTGACAAAAGGCATCAGCCCCAGGTTAGTCAACCTCAATTTCAATACGGTGTTAGATCATCCCCTATTGTCAATCCACCCCCGCGACCGTTAGTGACGCAACCACCTAGACCTTTAATATGCCCAGTCAATTTCGTAAATTTTCCGCGCAGCCGCATAAACCGGTTCCACTATGGAAACCGAATGTTCCTCAACCGAGAGGACCTACACGGACGCAACAAATGTTTGGTGCGCCACCCCCAAACTATAGGCCTGCGAGTAACATCTTTAAATTACCGCCGCGAAACGTAGCGCCCGCCGGTCCTACACCTATGAGTGGTGTGAGTCATTTTGTGACGAAACCATTCCCGCGTCAGCCTCATGACTGGAGTAGATCAGGTAACCCTCCACCTTCGAATTATTTTAAGACTAGGGAGATGAACTTTACAGAATTTTACGAACCGACAAACTATGACGACTATGAATATTATAGTGACTATCAACCAGACTATATTGAATACCCTGATTATGCTTGTGAATTTACATACGACCAACAACCGCACTATTCTGATAGTTGTAGTATTGAAGAAATACCGGTAGACACCCTTAAGGTTGAGAAGGAGGATTTTCAGAAAACCTCCAAATCAGACAAGTCAAAATAGAAATTAATTTACAGACACAACGACAATTACCGTATATAGAGATAATGGATCCCCCGATCAGATTACTCATAGATACCGGCGCAAACCAGTCATTTATAAGCCCGGAATGTGTGCAACGTTTTTATTCACACATACCATGCAATTATGAACCTTTTGAAGTCACAAACATTCACGCTACAACACGAAATGAATATTCTATTACTGTACCGTGTTTCCAGGAAATAAATGAGCCAGACGATATTACTTTATTCATTTATAAATTTCACAACTATTTTGATGGCTTAATTGGACTAGATTTACTTGAAAAATGGGAATCCAATATTGACTTAAAGAATAAAATCTTAATTACTAAAAATTCCACTAATCCACTTTTAATGTATGATTCGCGTAACTGTAACTTGTACGAAGATATTATACCGGCCAACTCATGTAAGTTAGTTAAAGTTCCAATAAATTTTCATGATGGTGAGGCATTTATTCCGGAACAATTTATATCCAACTGTGTCATCGGAGACTGTGTTACTACGATTAAGCATAATCGTGGAATCATAGAAATTAAAAATCCAACCCGCCATGACTTAGTATTTTCAATGGATCGTCCTGTCGAAGCGCAACTATTTAATGTTCAGTGCACGCGTACCGAACAAGCATCGGATCGCGTTAGTCAGGTGTTGTCGCGATTGCGCACGGATCATTTAAATCCGGAGGAACGCGCAAACTTAGAAGCGCTTTGTTCTCGATATGCCGATGTATTCTATATAGAGGGCGAACCCTTAACTTTTACCAACCAAGTTAAGCATAGAATCAGAACAACTGACGAGGTTCCAGTTTACACTAAGAGCTATAGGTATCCGCATATTCTTAGGCAAGAGGTACACGATCAAATTCACAAAATGCTTGACCAGGGAATTATTCGACCATCTCATTCCGCGTGGAATTCACCTATTTGGGTCGTTCCTAAAAAGTTAGATGCATCCGGGGAAACGAAATGGCGAATTGTAGTTGACTTTAGGAAGTTGAATGACAAAACCATTGACGATAAATATCCTATTCCTAATATATCTGACGTATTTGACAAATTAGGTAATTGCCATTACTTTACTACATTAGATTTAGCAAGTGGGTTCCATCAAGTTGAGATGAGCCCAGAAGATATCTCAAAGACGGCATTCAATGTAGAGCACGGTCACTACGAGTTCTTACGTATGCCAATGGGCCTTAAAAACGCTCCATCTACGTTTCAACGCGTAATGGACAACGTCCTTAGAGACCTGCAAAACGTTGTGTGTCTCGTGTATCTAGATGACATAATAGTCTTTAGCGTTTCATTACAAGAGCATATGGTCAATTTAGAAAAAGTTTTTAAAAGATTGAGAGACTCTAATTTTAAAGTACAAATGAATAAATCCGAATTCTTAAAACTAGAAACAGCTTATTTAGGGCACATTATAAGTAAAGATGGTATTAAGCCAAACCCAGATAAAATTAAAGCCATAGAAAAATTTCCAATGCCTAAAACCCCCACTGAAATTAAACGATTTCTCGGACTGTTGGGTTATTATCGTAAATTTATACCCGACTTTGCTCGTGTAACGAAACCCATGACCCAATGTCTCAAAAAGGGATCTAAAATAGTACCCGGTAATAGCGATTACGTCAAATGTTTCGAGAAATGTAAGACTCTACTAACTAATGACCCAATATTACAGTACCCTGACTTTGAAAAGGAATTTATTTTGACTACTGACGCCTCTAACTACGCCATCGGAGCGGTTCTCTCTCAAGGACCAATAGGTAGTGACAGACCCATAGCATACGCGTCGAGAACCCTTAATACTAGTGAAATAAATTATAGCACTATCGAGAAGGAACTCTTAGCGATAGTGTGGGGTACTAAATATTTCCGCCCATATTTGTTTGGAAGGAAATTCAAAGTTCTTACTGATCATAAGCCCCTTCAGTGGGTTATGAACATAAAAGAACCTAATTCACGATTAACGCGATGGAGACTGAAATTGAGCGAGTATAATTTTACACCAATTTATAAACAGGGTAAATTTAATACTAATGCTGACGCCCTGTCTCGCATCGAAATCAATAATGAAGATGTGAGTTCTATCGCTGTTAACGTTCCTGAGTCAGTAAGGCAACCTTCAATTGCTGGGTCTTCAACCCTTACTGCCCATACAAGTACAGAAAACCCCATATTAGATATCCCGATAACTGATGACCCCTTAAATAAATTTAATAGACAAATATGCTTTGTGGTAGTAGGTGACATAAAAAAACGACCTACTGTAACGAAACCATTTGATACACACACTAAAACGACTATACAAGTTTCCGAATTTAACTTAGAAGATGACATTATTAACGCAGTAAAAGAGTATGTAAATCCTAAAATAAAGACAGGTCTTTTAATTAATCCACCCTTGGCCATGTATAAAATCATCCCTATAATACAAAATAAATTTAAAAGTTCAGCCATGAACTTGGTCTTAACTAAGAATGAAGTAGAGAATGTTAAGGAATATTTACGGCAGCAAGAAATCATAAAGAAATATCACGAGGGTAAAACTAACCACCGTGGTATTAATGAATGCTTTTTATCATTATCTCACCGTTATTATTGGCCCAAGATGAAAGAATCAATCGCAAAATACATCAACGAATGTAGTATTTGCGGTCAGGCTAAATACGATCGACATCCTATAAAACAAAAATTTTCTATAGTACCACCACCAAGTAAACCTTTTGAAATTCTTCATCTTGATCTATTTACAACTGAAACTGAAAAATTCCTTACCTTAGTTGATGCCTTCTCGAAATACGCCCAAGGCGTATCATCTTAGAGATGGAACAGCTTTAAGTGTCATTCAAGCTCTTCTTGTGTTTTGTACTCATCATGGCATGCCCTTGACTATTGTGTCTGACCAAGGACCCGAATTCACCAACGCACTATTTTCAGAATTCACACGATTACACAATATACAACACCATAAGATCCTTGCACATACACCTAACGATAATGGAATTGTAGAGCGTTTTCATTCCACCATACTCGAACACCTAAGGATCCTGAAACTGGAAAAGAAAAACCAGCCTGCGATCAATTTAATGCCTTATGCAGTTATGGCATATAACAGCTCTATTCATAGCTTTACAAAATGTCGACCAATAGATCTCATCACAGGACACTTTGACCCCCGTGATCCTATACATATAAATATAACGGAACATTTGCTTCAACAATACTTACAAGATCATAAGGAGCGAATGATTCAAGTCTATAATTTAATTAATGAAACTTCTTTACACAATAGAACTGAACTGACTGAAAACCGAAATAAAGACCGCGAACCTGAAAAAACATATACACCCGACCAGCAAGTTTTTGTGCGGAACCCTTTGGCTTCTCGGCAGAAACTCGCCGCTCGTTACACACAAGATACAGTTTTAGCCGATTTACCAATTCATATCTACACGAAAAAGAAACGTGGGCCTGTAGCTAAGTCACGCCTTAAGCGTAGCCCCGTATTGTTACAGGATGACTCTACTGCTACTACTGCTGCTACAACTGACCAAAGGACAAGACGTAACGATTGACTCCCTACAAGACGGACCCGGACTACTGCCTTTTAATTTAGGACCCGCGAAACTTATATCCCATTATCATTCATTTCTCAATTACATTAACCTCAGTGATATTGACTCCCAAGTTGCTATGGTAAAATCACAGTTATCCGATCTTAAGCCTCAATTAAATAATAAAACACTTTCATTATATGATCCCCACATAACATACCTTAGTGATAAATTAAAAAGAATTTCTGATCAATTGGGCACATTTGAGTTGAACCGTAAAAAGAGAGGCCTGATTGACGGACTTGGTTCGGTAATTAAAAGTATATCCGGTAATTTGGATTACACGGATGCTATAAAATATGACAATGCCATCAAAGTTCTCAGAAATAACGAACATAAATTAGAAACTGAAATTACAAGCCACATAAGTTTAAATAAAGAATGGGTATTACAAAATTCACAGGTATTAAAAAATATATCTATAAATCAGGAAAAGATAAGTGAAACTTTAAATCGTATTATGGATAGTGATAGCGCTAGGGAAACTGAATTAATTAAATACGCCCATCTGGCGCAACATCTTATCATTTTGAGTGACAATATCGATAGATTGTCGGAAGAATTGTATAAGTTAGAAATAACTTTAGCTTTTATTAGAATTTCGGGCACTCCTCATTCCATAATAACCGCAAAGGACATGATGGAGATTATAGGAAAACTAAAGATTCTCTATAATAGCAAAGAGATTCTTAATATAGAAATTAGGCATTTTTATTATATAATTAAATTAGGTTATTTTTACAGTAGTAACGAGATAGTTATAGTTTATAAGACACCGATTGTCTATATCCCAACTTATGATTTTTATAAATTATCCACGGTTCCTAATAAGCACCACCAAATCCTTTTACCGTCCTTACCTTACATAGCAATTTCTGGAGAAGAATCTTGGTACATGGAGGCTGAATGCCCGAAGGTGATGGACTACTATCTCTGCGAACGAAAACCCACATACAACACTCAAGATAACCCGAACTGCGTGCACCAGCTGATCGCGTCCCAGGAACTTGACGCATCCTGCCAGCCGACTTCGGTTGTCCTCGTGAGAGAAGCTATGGAACAACTCGACGAGAAACATTATACTATAAGTCTTCCTAATAAAACCAAGATCAAGACTTCCTGCGGCCAAGAACAATACAGAATCCTTCAAGGGAGCTATTTGGTTATCATCCCTCTGAACTGCTATCTGAAAACTCCTGAATTCACAATTTCCAATACCAACGACCGCGTCAAAGGACATCCGTTGAAGATAATTGAATTACCTGCATACAAGGATCAGAAAACCAAAGAAAATGCACCTATTATATTGAATTCGGCGGATCTCAAGAACCTACATACACTTAATGAGAAGATATCTCTGCAGCTACCCGCAAAACTAGATGAAATTGATACGTCGAGCCTCTATCATACAACTATCCCGGTTTACATCATCTTATTAAGTACAGTAGCACTGGTTATACCTCTCACATACTGGTATTTCCGGACCAAACGAACAATTGAAGATCAAGCTAAAGAAAATACTCTACAAGAAACATACTCCGAGATACAAGAACCGAGATGTCATCCCTCAGAGATAAATCTCAATTCCAGCATCGTTTCAGCGACTCTATCAAAAATCGTTTCGAAATAGTCGCTGAAGGACGGGGGGAGGTGTTACATATTGACCACCCCTAGATATCGCTGACTTGCAATTATGCTATTTGCCAATATCCAAGTTAGCAACGGAAGGATCGCCGACGCAGCGGAACGTGTATCGACCACGAGCCGCCGACTCAGCGCCTCGTGCCCCGCACCGACGTCATCGGAAGCGGACACCAAAGCCTTCGCCCCTCAGGCCACCGTCACTTCTGGGTCTCGCATCGACCAGTAGACATCTAGATTAATTAGTTATAATTTTGTAATTTTTATATTTTAAATAAATTAATTATATTTTAAAATTGCATTTTTTTGCAACCTCGGGTCGCGCTCGACATAATTAGCGATACGACCGCTCATGGACAGTAGCAAAACAAAAACGTAGATACCACCAACATAAATTACAAAGTTACGCCTGGCATTTCACTACACCCACTATCTTGAGACATAAGGTATTAAATCTCAATATGTCAAGTTGTTACTTTTGCTTCTTTGTTAAACTGTTGTTTGACGGGAGAAATAGGCATTGCAGTGATATGGGTAGGTATATAGGTGGAGACATTTTGGTAATGTTTGGGAATATTCGTATCGTCCGTCACGCACGCACTTACACGTTGATTTACGTGCGCATCCAACATATCGCAACCACATATGTGGTGTGTTTCAATAAGCGCCATTCGAACTGTTTATTTTCGTTTCGCAGTCAACAAGTAAAAATAAGTTTTTTTATTTATTTTTTTATTGCAATGAATGGTGAGACGAGCATGCCGATCGCCTGATTGTAAGCGATACGACCGCTCATGAACAGTAGCAAAACCAAACAACGTCTTGAATTACAAAGCAATGCTTGGCATTTCACTGCGCTCGCCATCCTGAGACATAAGATGTTAAGTCTCAATATGTCCAGTAGTTACTCTGGCTACACTGTCCTTCAATCCGAAACACAACAGTGCATTTACACTGCTGTTTGCCGGGAGAAATAGACATTGCAGTGGTACCTACCCAGGCGACCTTTCACATGTGAGAAATCTGCCACAAGTAAAATATAAGTAATAACTTAAGTAAGTAAGTAAGATATAAGTAATAACTTACCCAATTGTTCAACTTGGAGCTCACTACCAGTGAAGTGCGCCCGCAATTGAAACAAATACGTCATTATCTGGAACAAAAACCATTCACACTTAGAGTATTTTTATAATATACAGGCAGCGTTGTCATACATTTGCGTCTTCAAAACTTAGATTAGATATTCATAATAAGCATTTCAAAAAGACGGCAGTACTCGTATATAAGTGAAAATTAAACTAATTATTTAACGACTAATTGCTATGTATTCCTTTATCCACGAAGTGCGTGGTGGCCTGTTGGTTAACGGACTAGACGCGGCTGCCTACATGTTCACGGTGGTCGCGGGTTCGAATCCCAGGGCACGCCTCTGACTTTTCGGAGTCATGTGTGTATTGATAATCAATCACCACGCACTAAAACGGTGAAGGAAAACATCGTGAGGAAACCTGCATACCATAGCGATTTATAAAAATTTCTATGGTATGTAAGTCCGCCAACCCGCACTAGGCCAGCGTGGTGGACTATATGGCCTATCCACTCTCAATCGTATTCTTGATTGTGAGTAGGCCCGTGCCCTGCATTGGGACGTATATGGGCTGATATAGATAGATTCCTTTATTAAGCGAAAGTATTTATATTTTTTTGCTACAATGAATAGAAAAGGCGAGACGATCATACCGTTCGCCTGATGGTAAGCGATTCGACCACTCATGAATAATAGCAAAATAAAAGAACACCTTGAATTACAAAGCAATGCTTGGCATTGCACTGCGCTCGCCATCCTGAGACATAAGATGTAAAATCTCAATATGTCCAGTAGTACTCTACAATGTCCTTCAATCCGAAACACAACAGTGCATTTAAACTGCTGTTTGGCGGTAAAATTAGACATTGAGGTGGTACATACCCGGGCGGCTTCTCACGTATGAGAGACCTACCAGCAGTTTTCTTTCTTTCTTTTTTCCATATTACTTTCTTTATTTCTTTGTATATACTCACGGCGAGTTTGTCCGGGGTGGGCCTGGCGCATACATCTGCCGCGGTGAGTACTTGCGAGATGCCCAGCTTACCGCTCGCCTCTAGAGCAGTGCGGAGATTCTTCTCAGCGTCGTCGGGTTGAAGACCGGAAAAATCACTAAAATAAAATCATTATAAATTATTTTACATACATACATAAATCCACGCCTTTTTATCTAAAGGGCTAGGTAGAGGTGTTACCAGGGCACTAACATTTCGTCTTGATGTGATAGGAGGAGACTCTATCGCCAGATCGGACACAAATTCCTGATTCCGGGCTGATAATGAATTGAAAAATGTAATATCACTTCGCCCAACCCGGCATTCGAACCCTAGTACAACTGCGCCACTCAGGCAGTCTATAACTTATTTGGATGGTTTAAAAGAGTCCTATTGTTCTAGAATATTTTTAATAGAATGCTATAACATCCAGTTGCATTGAATATGGGCTGTGAAGGATGAGGTACCTACAGGATTTGTTTTCACAATTTTTGCCAAACTCCTCTTTTTCTTCTTGTGCTATTGCTCTACATTGTCCGAATTTTAATAAATTAATTTGCTATAATTTGACACATCATAGAGCCATAATGTTATATGAAAATAAATATTTATCTTTTGCTATTGTAATTTAAATCTACACATATGATAAGGTTGAAGTTCAATTGTATTTCACAATGAGTTTTAGTCGGCGCGGCTGTAAGTTTAATGTTTCTTTTGGCCCTATATTACTCTGGCTACAATGTCTTTCAATATAACATCTTATAAAAATAACATCTACACCCAACTTTCAACTCTAACACCTGCACATAAAGTCTATATTTCCATACTGACATGAGATCAGGCCGGAAGCGGTGTATGATGGCGCAGAAGGCGAGTCCCGACCGGAAGCTGGTGGTGAGGTTGGTGACGCGACACGACTTGTACTCGCGCGTCACCGACTGACACCATTCTAGGAGGTCTTGCACCTGAAATGTGGTAGGGTGGTTTTAGTGTGGTTGGCGACAACCATAATGGTACGAAAATCATTTTGATATACATGTGCGTTATTGATACAGCCTGCCTTATAATTGTATAAAGAAATGAACCTTTCTCGTCGGTGAATAGCCGCATCACGTGGGCTTACTTTATGATCTGAAACGAAGTTCGAATGTTGGAACATAATTTATCTCATACACCCTGAACTGAATGTATGGTTATGATGTACGATAGAAGATTCGAACATTTTATGGAGTACCCATTCATACAATTTTACTGTACAACAATCGAAAATTCGAACTATTTTTCGGATCGTAGAGAAGGAAGTGATTATATAATAATTCTGTTCATTTTATGATATTGAACCCTAAAACCTTAAGCACTAAAGTAATCCTAACTACAACTCACCGGAGTCTTGTCCTTATCAATCTTCCCTGGGAACAGCCGCTCCATATCAGCAGTGGGCGTCTTATCACTATCATCATCCATCTCATCGTTCTTGTCCAGATTGATATCATTCAAATTGGTCTTTAACTCCAATGGCTTAAGGTTCCTTTTGGCTATCGTCTTGGGCTTGAACACAATCGGCTTCAATCCATCCAGGCTTGTGTCTACCGGCTTGGTATCGATTTTGGGTGTGCTCGTATAATTGTAGTTCAAGTTAGTCAGATTCAAATTGTTGATATTGGTCAATGAGTTGGTGATATTGGTGATGGGATTGGTAGTGGGTTGTTCTTCTGGTACAGGGGTGGTGGCGGCTTCGGGAGAGATCGGGGCGGTGGGGGTGCGAGAATTGTCGAAGTTTAGACTCTGCACGCTGTTAGGGGTGGCCGCTACGTCGCTGTTTGTGAGACTTTGGGTCATCTCTTCGACTTGCTGACGAAGATCCAGCATCTAGAGAAAAGATATTAAAAACAATTCAATTATTATTTAAAAAATAACGTTACGTTACGTCCCACAAAGCAAGAACTAAATAAGTCGATGAATCTTATATCAGTGTTGTATTCAATCGATATAAAAAAATCGATATAAATTATAATTGAGTGGACACTTCTAATTTGCATGACACTGTCGTAGTAAAAATAATCACACATTGTGGTGAAACATTCGCTTCCGTTCAAATTTTTACCATCATGGTATGAAAAGAGTAAAATTCACAATATTCACCCATAAGTATCACGTCTAAGTTTAATCTGTATTCAGTACATCCTTTTCCCGTCGGTCGATATTTTTTGCACTTTACATCAAAGCATAATTATCATACATACTTACATACAACATAAACTCAAGCCTTTTTCGCAGAAGGGGGGGGGGGGGTGCCAGGGCACCCACATTTCGCCTTGTATGTTTCGTCCCACGATGTGATAGGTGGTGAGCCTATCGCCATATCGGGCACACATTCGTGACTCTGAGCCCATAATAAATAGAAAAATCCAATATCAATTTGCCCAACCCGGGATTCGAACCCGAGACGTCAGCTTTATAACCGTGCCCTAGTAAAACTACGCCACTGAGGCAGTCCATAATAGTCCATAATTATCACTTTTACATATTATACAGTAATAAAACATACCTGTCTAGTAGAATTGTCTGACAGAGTGTAGTCATCTTCGTCGAGGTCTTCCAATACAGCAATGTCTGAATTATTGTTGACTGACAATAAGCTGGCTAGAGATTGCATATCTTCGTCTCTGTGATCAAAATTATAGATTGATGATTATTTTAACTTAGGATCAATTTTATTTCTTTAGTTGGCTCTTTTATTAAAACGTGTATTTACAGTTTTTTAAACTATTAGTTAATTAAAAAAAAACCTTTTTTTTTATTTTTTATTAGTCAATTGTTTTGACTAAAAAAAACAATCTACGGCTATCTTATCAAAGGCAAACTATAAGTAAATAACCCAAAAATAATTTAAAAAAAATACTGTAGTTTCTGGTCAAGGTAATGTCATAAAATTTTTCAATTATTGTATTGTCATCGTTCCTTGACATATCTACAAAAGTTTGAAGGAAATCTGACTGTTAAAAGTGGGTCAAAATTGAGTCCTAAAGAAGTCGGTTACAAACATAAAAATATACAAGTGAAGCTAATAAAAGCGTGTAAAAACAGTGTATAGTTACTAACGTGGCCTGCCCCTCCCTGAGCAGCACGCAGTGTAGAGTGAGAGAGAGCGAGGCCGCGGCCACCTTGTGCGTGGTGGGCTCCAGCGTCACGCACAGCGAGCGCTGCGAGGGCTCCAGGCTCGCGTACTTGCGCATGTTCACAGAGCACGCGGCCAGGCGGCGACGCTTGCCTGTTACTGATACCTGGGGACGATTTATAAATCTGTTGGAATCGGACAGCAATCAGTTTCAAGTGGTTTCCTCCAACCTCCATTACATCCTCTATCCGAGATAACCGATTAAGTTTATCTTACGAAATTGGGCATGCCGGCAAATTAAAAGAGAAAAATAAAGAAAACCTGTTGTTGCTGTAACAAGTCTAGTGAAATATTTAAACAAAGATAATTTTGATTTTGATGTAATTTATTAGAAATGGGGAAGAGGTTCTAATGTTTTCTATACAACCAAGACTTTCTCTATTTGAAATATTATATTGAAATCATTATACTTTCTCTATTTATTAATCAGATCCAAATCATATAACTCAAAAATACTTAAACAGAATAAATGCGATATACACGACACTTATGGAGCGCCCAAAATTTTCTTAATGAGTAGAATTGAAGATTTTTATTGCATTACGTCATTATTTCTTGAATAGAGCAGTCAAGACCATGCTTTCATATTTCATTAAGCAAGAGAATCTAAGTATGCATGTTCTTGATGTGTTAATCAGTCCATTTTAGTTACTTACATCTTCAAGCACGAAGGTCCAGTCCTTGTCTTCCAACTCGTTGGTTCTGGAGTCCTTGAACAGAGTCACCGCGACCGTTCTGTTCTCGGGCACCGGGTATATCACTGAACCCCTGCGAAAATATATTTAGGACTTGGTGAAATAACTTTCAATAAACATGATAGGTTCGATCCCCGCGATCGAGACAAATATGTGTGAAATCCCCAGGTATTTGTTTTGGGTCTGAGTGTTTGTCTGATACCCATGACACAAGACTCGATCTTAGTGTGGGGTCATGACTATGTCTGTGACTGTTGGGCGTTATTTCATCATCATGATCATCTCAGCCACAGGAAGTCCACAGCTGAACATAGGCCTCCCCCAAAAGACAATAATATGAAGATTAAAAGCAACTTCCGTAAAGTTTAGATGTTAAATAATAATAATAAAATATTTGTAGAATTGCACAATTTTAACTATACAGTAATACAGGCACTAGGCTTTGCTTGCCTAGTAAGTAGGCATTTTTACAAATGTAATAACTATTCAAGTGATTAATAATTTAAGACAGCCTTTGTAGCGCAGTTGGTTAGACGCCGGCTGTGAAACGTGAGGCCGCGGGTTCGATCCCAGCACAGAGACTAATATTTGTGTGATTCACAGGTATATGTTTCGGGTCTGGGTGTTTGTGAGACCGAAAAATCTCCCGTAGTTTCTGATACCCACGACACAAGACTCGATCTTAGTGTGGGGTCAGGACTATGTATGTGACTGTTGGGTTTATTCATTTATTGTTATGTTAACAAAAAAAGCGAAAAAAAAACTAAAATAATTTACTTAAGAGGATCTTTGAGCGAAGGCTCCCATTCTAGAGGTTCTGTGACGACGCGTCGAGACCTCCGAGTCCATACTACGCTCAATTTGTTTGGTTTCCTGAAATGAGAATTGAAAACTAATTAACTATTTAATTTAATAATTGTAAAATAATGGTAGTTAAATTGTAACAGTCACTGAGCAGATAACTAATCCTGGGTCTTTCCGCCGCGGTGTGAAGAGGCACCTTAGCAGGCCGGCATAATTGTTTCCATTGGCATGGGACTGCCGTCCGATGCCAATGGATACTCTGCCTGGGCGGCATTGGCACTTTCACAATGCCGCCACTATGCCAGGCCAGTATAAAAAAAAAAAAAACTCAGTCCGCCCCGTGACCATGAAAGCTGGAAAGTAATCGAAACGTCGGGAAGTCAAAATTGAAAAAAATAAACCAAAACCGCGATAAAATCCATAAATAATAGTTTTATTGCAAGTGTAGAATATTTAATTGTATTGATATCTTAATATATATAATTCACGTGTCACGTTGTTTGTCCGCGATGGACTCCTAAACCACTCAACTGATTATAATGAAATTTTGTAGATATGTGTTATTTGTTCCAACTTAAAGGTGGGATAGTTTTTATCTCGATTGAATTGACGAAAGTATAAAAAAAAGGAAAAAAACATTTTGCCATACAAAATGCTCATGGGTTTGTAACTGTCAAAGATTTAATGTTCATAGCGTCGATACGGTAAACTCTTCCCTAAAATTAAATAACGTATTTAAATAAAGGTTTCGAATCGACAACACATAGCCACAATATTCGATTTATGGCGTATTTTAGATTTTAAAGATGTAAATTAATGACAGTAATGAAAAGTGGTTGACATTTAAATTGATTGTCAAATATTTATGCATACGTTCAGGAATTTATTGTAAACTAAAGAGTATATTATGATGCTACATAAATATAGGACAATTAAATAAATAATTTTCACATGTATTAAGTTTTACTTCATTTCAAGATAGAATTTCACTTGAAAATGAAAAATCTTTAATAAAATAACACATAAAAAAAAACTGAACTGAACTGAATAAAATAAAATTTTTATATAATTATGGAGAATATTGCAGGGATTCTCAAATTAGGCGTTGCCTGTGTCTTCAAAAACCAGTTAAATATAATTGTTTCTACGTTAATTGTGTGTGTGTGAGTGCATTTCTACTATTTGGAAAAACAGCATAGTGGGGGTGAAATAAGGGATGGGATATTGCATGGATAATCAAAATCGATAAAGTGTTTAGAAAGTAGAGAGAAACTGGATATAATAGAGTGGGAGGTAGGGGAGAAGACTGGGATAGCTGACAGATTTAATAGGACGAAATGTAAATGCACGGTATAAATGGGATGGTTAATTAAGAGAAAGGACGCGACGTATCGGGAAGTGAATGAACAGACGGGATGCGACGGAATTGAGCAGGACAATAGGATAGCTAATTTATGTTTAGGTATACAAGAGCTTATACGAAAAATAACACGTATTTGGTGTGGAGTAAAATAAAAAAGTATCTGCACCCAGGCGAAGCCGGGCCGGGCCGCTAGTAATAAATAAAATAAATATCGAGAGCGATCTCGTAAGAGCAGGTGGGTTACTCTATATAAACGATACGAACTTCGAATGTTCGGACGCCGTACGTAAAACTTTACAAATGTGCCTAGATACTCCACAAAATGTTGGATTCCTCTATCATACGTCGCAACCATAGACTGAGTTCGGAGAAAATGATAAGTATAATAGAGAATCGTATTGGTTTTTAGAAGTGGAAATCTTATATCTTACTCCGGACGTCGAACATCTGAACATTCCATTCAACAGTTCGTATCGTTTTTTATAGATTAACCTCCCGGATCCCGATTGGAGGAGATGCAACGGTGGTCGAAGAAATCACCATTGTTCTTCTAGTTAGTACTCAGTATCTCTATCTGAGTATGAGCTTTCGTATCGCTTACCATCATGCGAATGGCACGCTGGCATGCTCTTCTCGCAATACAATGAAATTGAAAAAATCTCCACTATACTCTTCACAATTAGAAGCCTATCTTTTAAAATAAGTAATAATAAGAATAATATCATACCATTTAGGCGAAGTCTCAAGGTCGACGCGGTGGTAGGACGCGGTGTACTGGAACTTGGCCGCTCGCTTGTTCACACGCTGTAGCCTCTTCCAAACGGACGCCATCTTACCACACTCTGGAAACAAACACTTCATCATCACTTGGCTATTGCATCACAGGATATAGTATACGTTCTACTGCAGGGCCTCTTGACTACGGAATGGAGCTGATATAGTTCAGATATGTAACTGTATCAGCCCATATACGTCCCACTGCAGGGCACGGGCTTCCTCTACAATCGAGAGTACGATTGAGAGGCTATGGATTAATGAAATGGTACTGATTGTTCAATAAGGAAATATCTGCAGCAATATGCATAACGTGATATGTTTTCAATTAAAAATAATTGGGTATTGAGCACGTTTGATTTTGGCAGCCGAAATTTTAATTATTTTTGCTTGATCTAGATTGAAACAATCTGTTACAAATGACTAGCGACGGATTTAAAGTTTTACCAATTATACATTCTCAATAAATGGGAGTTTCTAAGTTTATAGCTATTTAAAATAGTACATATTAATTGGTACCTTTTGAGATCTCAACTCTTGGTGACAAAATCATCAATACCTGTTTACATTTACAGCGAAGTAGGCATTTTTAATAACTCACTAATAAAATTATGTTTAAATAGTGGTAGAACGTACTGCTGTCATTCATGGCTCAACATGTATGAGCAGGCTCTTCCGAGGCGATACCACTGTCTCACAAGAGATCGACGTGAAGCCACAGATTTGCTGTCTCGTTTTGTCCGATGCGTGTGATTGCAGGATTCCTAATACCTCTATTTTTTCCTATTTGATGGGAAGGCATGGCAACACATTTATGTTCATGGGCGGCAGTAATAACTTACCATCATGTGACCTGTTCGCTCATTTGCCGGACCTTAAGTATAAAAAAACATTAGACTAGCTAAAACTAAGAGGATGTCCCAAAGGATTCGAATTCCACCAGTTCTTTGCCAACCTGGAGGATTTCTCTATGATGCGAAACGAAGTTCGATTGTTAGACATCCTAAGAAATATAACTTTCTATCCACTTCTAAAAATCCATTTTTATAACACTCATCATTCACTCTAAACTTGGTCTATGGATATGACGTACGATAGAGAATTCGAATATTTTGTGGAGTTTCTAAGCACATTCGTACAGGGGGTTACTCTATAAAAATGATACGTACTTCGAATGTTCAGATGCCGTACGTAAAACTTCACTAATGTTAGGCACATCAGTGAAGTTTTACGTACGGTATACTCCACAAAATGTTGAATTCCTATGTCGTACGTCGGAACCATCGACTAAGTTCGGAGAAAAGAATAAGTTTAATAGAGAATAATTGATTTCTAGAAGTGGAAAACTTATACCATGCTCCGGACGAAAACGATTCGAAGTTCGTATCGTTTTTATAGAGTAACCCCCCAGTTTTACGTTCGAACATTCGAACCTCCTTTCGGATCACAGAGTAAACCCCAAGCTCCTACGCTCTCATTGTTTATATTGACTAGAACAAGTGATACGACCATGCGCTTGTACAGTCAGCAACATAAGTCGCTACAGAATCACGAGATTTGGAATTGTGATATTATCCAAAATAATAACTATTTTCAATATCGTATGGCACTTTACGACATAGATAACTTTACTTGGTTATATTTTACGAGTAGTACGTACACATTTTAATTCATAAGGTTATCAAAAAATTGGAAGTGTTCAACGACTTATGTTGCTGACTGTACATTGACAGTTGTAATCAGCGCTCTTTATCAGGGCACCGCTGTGGCGGAAGGCCCGGTATAGGGTTACACTTGATAGTGTACTACCGATTTATTTAAACGATTGTTTTATTGCATGGCATTATTATGACATACACATTCTTTTTTTAATTTTTATTGCGTATTTTTGGAAACAAATGTATCTTTATGGTATGTTATTACTGATTATTAACGTCTAGAAAACATGGATTTAAAATAGGACGGAAAAAGGGAAACACAAATAAAAGAAAGGGATATTGGTTGTTTTTTTATTGATTAGAAGGAATTTACTGTTTGGAGGTCTCTAATACTGTGGCCTGTAACACAGGCCACCTGGGTAGGTACCACCGCAATGTCTATTTGTCCCGCCAAAAACCAGTGTAAATGCACTGTTGCGTTTCGGTTTCAAGGATATTGTAGCCAGAGTAACTACTGGACATATTGAGACTTAACATCTTATGTTTCAGGATGGCGAGCGCAGTGGAATGCCAAGCATTACTTTGTAATTCAACGTGCTGGTTGGTTTTTTTCTGTTCATGAGCAGTTGTATCGCTTACCATCAGGCGAAAGACATGCTTGTCTCGCCATTCACAGCAATAAAACGGCAATTTATAACCACGCTTTTATATTAAAGCTGCGCTTTTTGTTTTGCTTGACAAACAAGTTGTCAAAATGTGCCAATCGCTGTAATTTACCAAAAAATATTGCATACCACCAAATTAAAATAACACCTATGGTTTCCTGTCATTATGTTCATATAACCAAGACCTCTTTTTTTCTATACTCCCCTACATTACAGAGGTCATCTTGCACCGGTTACAAAAATTACGTCACAATCCAATTACTTACAAAAACGGCACATAGGTGTCTGCCTACACACACAGCTCATCTCGACGATGATCTCATTACTTTGTTTGCTCACTACAATGTCAATTTGAACTCAAATGTATTAATGAGTCAATGCTAGGTTTTTTGTTTGTTACGGTTTTGTGACTTAACATCTTCGATCAAATACACACTAGATTATAAGTAACGGCCTAAAAACGACATCACTACATAGTATAAAACAAAGCCGCTTTCTCTGTCCCTGTGTTCCTATGTCCCTTTGTATGCTTAAATCTTTAAAACTACGCAACGGATTTTGATGCGTTTTTTTTAATCGATAGAGTGATTCAAGAGAAAGGTTTATATTTATAATACATACATATTATTGTAAAGAAATATATTTGTACCCGGGCGAAGCTAACCCGGGCCGCTAGTAAGAAATAAGAGCACTAATAAGCGTTCTCTTATTTGATTTTAGTATGGTCCAAAAACATAATAAATCTTAATTTTAAGGAATACGGTTTATTGTTACCTGAAGTTTATTATCATTTAAGACTTGCTGCATATTGTAGTTCGAAATTCAAATGTATAAGTATGAGCAACCTCGGCCACTTTTGGCGTGTGATTTTGTTCTGGATCCTGTTTCTAGTATACATATATTTGATCGAAGCGGTATATTTATAAAAATAACCCTATTTATTTATACATTTAAAACAATAACAAGTGCGTGGTATCAAGTGTTACGCATATAGCAGTGCGTCTAAGTTGAAGTGCATGGCGCACGTAGGATCGGCATGTGTGCTATAAATAATGCCGCCAACACGCTCTTTGTTAGATAACCAATCACAATTACACAAGCGTGTCTTTATCCTTTACGAACAGACACATTTTTTTGAAGTGAAAACTTCTTTAGCGGCGTTGAGCACTTTTCTGTAATGGGTATAAAATCTTAAACTCGCGTCAGGACACGTGACCTGATCGAAAAAGCGTAGGACGGCAATGACGTTTGCTTTATAAACATCTTAGTAGGACGGATGGAGAGTAGACAGCTATGGTCTCTACAGCGCGGCGAAAATGTATGCCTGGGCCTACTGTTTCGTTTTTTTTTCAGTTTCACCCACTTTTTCCAAAATTGTCCCATAGCCCCCCCCCTGCCTTCCCCCACCCTTATTCCGAAATAGTGCCTATTAGCCTCCCCACGAAACCTAAATGTATAATAATGTCCTACAAACTGGAACACACAAGTAAATTTTCCAAAAAAAAAAAACAATAGGAAATATGCATGCCATTTTTTTATATTTTTAATCAATTCTGTATGTTATTACATTATCGGAAAAAAATATAAGTCTGAAAATATCAATCAAAAAAGTACAAAAAAATAATCAAAACTGCTATCAGTTTCGAAGCATTTAAACGCCATATTGGCGCGAACTCGCTGTGACGTCATAGGGCACGATATGAACAACGTAGTATTTGGATTAAGTTCCTTTCATGAATTGCTACAGAACTGTATTTCGTGACAAAATAATCCATTTTATTTAATAGTATAAAGAAATCACAAAATAACTCATAAACAAACGTAAAACAATACACTCAAAAAGCTAAAACTTCATAAGAACGTGCCCTCTGACGTCACTTTCCTTTTCAAGCAATAGATCGCGTTTCGGAAAAAATGCGCGGCAAATTTGAAATGTCATTTTTTAAGTATTTATTTTACCGGTTTAAAGTTGATAAATATTAAAAATAACTTTAAGGTATATTTCTATATTAATAAAGATTACAAAAAAAATATTTTGACTTATTTTGAAGTCTGGTGCATATTCTCTATTCAAATGCCATGACACTGCTTTGTCGGCACTGCAGAGTATATTCCAATATTTAATATTTGACATGAATATCCTTGAGAAGCTACAGCTGCGACATCCGGGACAAATGTTTGTGTGATCTACTAGTATTTGTTTTTGGTATTCTCGTAAAAAAGATCTCGTAGTTTCTGATACCCACGACAAAGTTTATCTTATAGTTGGCTTCGGACAGTGATTCCATCAGAAGTATTTATTTAAATAAACTATTGCATATAGCAGCAAACAAAACACTGCCTGGGTGGCGTAGTTGTACTGCGGTACGGTTACAAAGCTGAGGTCTTAGGTTCAAATCCCGGGTCGAACAAAGTGATGTTGAATTTTTCTATTCATTATCAGCCCGAATCAGGAATTTGTGCCCGATATGGCGATAGATTCGCCCATATCAAATCGTGGGATGGAACATGAAATACAGAAAAGTGGGTGTTCTGGGACCACTGCCTACCCCTTCTTGGAAAAAGGCGTGAGTTGAGTGAGTTGTTTTGTATACATACATAAGTATCTATACAAAACATCTGAAAGTATATTATGCGCTCTTCAAGTATCCAATTCGTAATTTTTGGCACCAAAACCACAACACTTTATTACGAATCTAGAAGAATGTGATTTACCAAACAATTATCCCGTTTTCAATTTATTCATCGAACATTCTAGAAGCGTTTATAATAAGAAATATTAATTGTTTTGCGTTCAATTAACAACAGTAATATCTATTTTGTACGGTTTTCCCATTCTAAATATATCGGTGCAGTCATATAACAATAATTACTTTGTGGTAAATAATATTTATGTATTCAATTAAGCTGAATCTATATATTAATACGTGATGCAAAAACTTTGGACCCCTTTTTACGAAAATTGCGCGGACGCAGGAGCATAAAATTTGGCACACTTATAGTTTATGTGTAGGAGAAGTGCAGAACGCTAATATTTTTCAATAATAACGCTTATAAAGTACATTAAATCAAAAAATAAAACATTACACACACTACCATGCATTTCACACACACATACATACACAAGTATTTGTACACGCATACATACGCTGGTGTCAAATTGTTTCTTTTCTTTTTAATTTTGTTCTTCTGACATAGACATATCAAAAAAAAGCTTTATTTGCCTCATTTAATATAAAAAAGATTTTAATAATTATGCATAAAAAGTACATTCTGTATCAGCCCATATACGTCCCACTGCAGGGCACGGGCCTCCTCTACAAGCGAGAGTACGATTGATAGTGGTTAGGCCATTTAGTCCACCACGCTGGCCTAGTGCGGGTTGGCGGACTTACATACCATAGATTTTTTTTTATAAATCGCTATGGTATGCAGGTTTCCTCACGATGTTTTCCTTCACCGTTTTAGTGCGTGGTGATTGACTATCAATACACACTTGACTCCGAAAAGTCAGAGGTGTGCCCTGGGATTGGAACCCGCGACCACCGTGAACATGTTGGCAGTCGCGTCTAGTCCGTTTACCAACAGGCCACCACGCACTTAAAAAGTACATTAAACGCATTAAATCAATAAATAAAACATTACACAAACCAGCATGCATTTGACACACGCATACACAAGTATTTGTGAGTACAAACGTAAACAATACGTGTGTATACATACTTTGTGGTCAAATTGTTTCCTTTCTTTACTATAGACATAGTTGAATGTCAAACAGAAAAGTTTGAATAAAGTGGTTTTATTGAATGTCAAACAGAAAAGTTTTATTTGGCGAAAACTACGTGAAATACTGAGCGCTTATACAAATTGTGTAGCAGTAAGATACATTTAAATGTACACGGACTATCATTATATGCATAAAGAAAGTTCTGTAGCAGCAATCTGCAATAACAACATTCAGGTACAAAAAAAATATAATTTGCTATTGCTGGTTCAAAGCATATATTGTAGTTTACGATTTCAGTAATTGCATATACTTCAGGATAAATAAGCGATTTTGAGAGATACGTACATTTAAATGTGCACGAATTATCAGAATAACAACATCATCATACAGGTAAAAACTTTTTCTCTTCTTGATTTGGTCGAATTTCGACCACTGGGCGACCACTAGTTTTAATAATTAGTATACATTTTCAGCTGTATTTTTACAGTCTATAACCCTATTAGCGATTTGTATGAATTTCTATAGTGTGTAAAGTGCGCCAACACGCACTAGGCCAGCGTGGTGGACTATATGGCCTAACCACTCTCAATCGTACTTACGATTGTAGAGTAGGCCCTTACCCTGCAGTGGGATTTATATGGGCTGATACAGATAAACCTATTATAGTTGTCATTTCTTGGGTTTTCTTCGCTTCTAATAGGCCTCTGTGGACATATAGGCCTATTTCCAACAGAATTTCATTCAGGGGTTTACTCTATACTACGACACGAAGTTAGAATATTCGGACGTTCAACATCCACATACAAGATAAAAGTTTTCCACTTGTAACAATACTATTCTCTATGAAACTTATCATTCACTCCGAACTTAGTTTATGGTTACGACCAGTTGCGAATATTCGCATCCGCATCCGCAAATGCGGAGCTTCCGCATAGATTTGGACATCTTCATCCGCATCCGCATCCGCATTAATTGATGCGGATATTTATGCGGATGCGGATGTAATACAAAATGAGACAAGACAGAAAATTGGCGGTGCCGGCGAATGGCGCGTGACGTTCGGACGTGACATTGACCAATGGGAGCGAAAGAAATAGTGACATGATCCGACGCGTTTGTTGTTGCTATGATGTTAGATTCTTCTAGTGAAAATGAGAGTCGAGAAATACCAGAAAATGATAGCATCAGAATTTCTTTCTTACCCCTTAAAAAATTTCAAAATCCTCTTAAGTGGTGTTTATCGAGAGGAATTAAAGATATTATTTCCGATAGCAGAAAGATTTTTATCCACTCCAATAAGTAGTGATCCTAGCGAACAATTATTTACAGCGTGGGTTTAATTTACGAACCTCTTCCTAACCGCCTTGTTATCAGAAAAGGCGGCGCGGCGTTATACTTGAGAGCGTTTACACCTTGCGCGCAAAGTCAACTATAGGTATTTCTTCGTTAATTTCACGCACACATAAGCGACCAAAGCTGTGTGCGTAGAGCTGCCGCGTCGGCTCGCTATACAGTCAGCGCAACCAACTTTGATCCGTGCGCTTCAAAATTCTAATATTGAATTGAAATGTAACTTATGATTTATATATTGGTAATATTATATCATAAAAATATTTTATTTGCATTATAAGTAGATAAATATTACTGTGCAAGCAATGAACAATATAAATTTAGATACTAATCATATTTTTGTTATTATTAAATTGTTAAGTTGCATTCAGATCAGTGTTCAGTCAGTAGACACTACAGACGTTTATTTATTTATTTATTTATTTTATTCTTAACTACAAAAAAAGGATAAACACGTAAATATATTACAAATGAAAATAAAAAGTACAGATGGCGGTCTTATCGCTCTAGGCGATTTCTTACAGACAACCTTTGGATGGATAGAAAAAAAAAAGAAAAGATGAGAGGGCAGTCTAGAAAAAAAAAGGATACAACCTCCAATAAAATAATAATAGACGAATTATTTATAATTAGTATTTACACAATATATGATACATAATTATATACATACACCTATTATAAATATAAATATATATATATATATATATGTCTACAGATATATATATATATATATATATATATATATATACATAAATAAATATACTATAAATTACTTTTAGGTTCAAATGCAAGGAATTATACTTTTCATTTTGGCTGTTCAGAGAGAAAGGTAGTGATCTTTGACCATTTTTTATTAGACGTTTATTAATCATTACGTGTTCGAACACACGAAAAGAGTTAGGGGCCTTACAACCCCTTACAATTACGAAATATATTTAATTTTATATTACAATACATAACATAATTTAGCCTCGGAATTACATCCCATTATATTATCTGAAACATAATTTATACTCACTACAAAATCATTGTAGGTAATAAAAAGAAAAATATGTTTTACTACCAAAGTACTAAGATGTGGCAATCGCAGTCCGCGCGTGGCTATTTTTACGACGCACGGCAAAAATCGACTACAGCCAGGTCGGAGCGACGAGCGATACGTCCTCCCTCTAGAAGGCCTTGCGGCGCGGCGCGGCGGTCTGATTTGATGCACGGCGGACAGCGTGTTTTATAGTGGTTTTTAAAATATATGTAGAAAACATGAAAACTAATTTTATTGAAATATAAAAATGGCAATTTATTGATAAGATGTTCTTCTATTATAATATGCAATTGCTATAAAAAATTATGTACGATAAGTTGGTGAAAAAAAATATGTTCTTGACGAGAGTTTCTGAATAATTTCGCGTTGTATAAATTTTTATTTTTCAGGAACTAAACATAAAAAGATTATTTTTCTCAGCAAAATCCCTCCATAAGGGTCTTATTAGTCCGATAATATTTTTATTTTCATCTTATATTTAGTGATTTCGGATATCTTAAGCTTCTAAATTGCCACTTAAAGCCTAAATAACGAAACTAGTGTTCAGTAATCCTTATAGTACTCACAAATTATCCATCAATCAATAATGTTTTCCGCCAAAATCCCTAGATGACAACCTTTTCTAAAATTAGTACAAGGTAATTATTTTTCCTTGAAATTGTTTATTGGTGGCTATTAACTCATTTGAAAAGTCTTGTTTTTTAGCCAAAGAGCGCGCAAAGGGTATAAACGCTCTTAATAAATGAAACGGTGTTCTTTTGCGAGCTCTTCGGGCTACTCAAAACGAAGGTAATACATTTAATTATCAATAGAAAAGATGGCTAGAACCTTGCACAAGCATGGGATCGAATTCTACACTTAATTATATCGGAACCCAAAAGAACAACTGCCCGACATCAAGACACAGTGAGCTTCTTCTGCGTAGACCGAAATGCAAAAACAGATTAACGTTTTCAAATTAACTTTTTAATTTAATAATTTAAATTACGGGCAGTTAAATTCCACCCCGAATACCACCAAACCATGAATCCTTTAAAGTAATCGAAATATCGGGATTTAAAAAATATAAAAAATGTACATAGATAAATCGATAAATATTAGTAAGCGATAAAATCCGTAAATAATAGTTTAATTTCAATATTCATTGAAATTATCATCGCCTATTAAAATATCGTATATTAAAATCGCCTAGAACAAAAAGACCGCCATGTGCCTAGTTTTTTTGTTTTGTGTATTGTACTTAGTTGGTTTTTTTTTCTTCTTTGCACGATTCAATAATTAAATTTATTAATCAATAGTGTAATCTATGCCTGCCCCTTGGGAATATAGTCGTGAAGTTACGTACGTAAATGTGTTATTTAATTCTCCGAGTGATATAACAAGTTCATGTATTCCGGCACACCACTATTAATTAAAACAAAACATCGTCTATAATACATCTGCGACGCATCTGTGTAAACAAATTACTTTACGCTATTATTAATCGGCAAAGTGCATTGTCATAAAAATATAATAAAGGTTTATCTGAAATTGAACCTTCGTCGTCCGTTGAACTTGTTATTAATGTAATTAAGATATTTTTATGCATTAAAGAAAAATAATAAACTATGTGGTATGACCCCACACTGGTATGTGTTAAAATAATAAATAAATACACCCAACAGTCACATACATAGTCCTGACCCCACACTAAGATCGAGTCTTGTGCCAAGGGATTATTATTATATATTGATTACAAGAGATTCTTTTAGTCTCACAAACACTGAGACTGGAACCACCTCTGGATCACACAAACATTTGTCTGGGTGCGGAAATCGAACCCGCGGCCTCTTGTTTCACAGTCGGCGTCAAACCAACGGCGCCACGGAAGCTGCTTGTATCGGTGATACTACAAATAACAAGGAACTTATCGATGTCATGAAACCCAGACGGAAACAAATGTTTGTGTACATTTACAAAAACATTTGTCTATATTTGATAAAACCTTCTCTGCCTATACTCGGTTTTTTCATTAGACTACTTAATGATCCAAACACGAAGTTCAAGAACTTCGCACGTAAATCTGTACGAATGTGCCTAGGTACTCCACAAAATGTTCGAATCTTCTATCATACTTCGTAACCATAGACTAAGTTAGGCGTTGATAAGTATCATAGAGAAAAAAGTAACTTATTTATTTTTAGAAGTAGAAAACATAACTTACTTCGAACGTTAAAGTTCGAAAATTCCCCTGATGAATGAACATTTCTCTGATTCTACCATCCATGCGAATAGGTACATCCTGGCAACACCAAATTCTGGCATATATGAGGTCACACATGCATTCATAAATGATTGAAAAGGAGTCATTGACCAACTTCCTTGTTTACTCAACAGTAATTAGCAATGTCGGCCGACCAGTGGTTTGACCTCTGTTTTTAAAACGCTAATTGAACGCATTACTATCATACACTGGCTGTCTGTAAAAGCTTCGTTTATATAGATGGCTTTTATACGCGAGTAAAGCGAAGGACCTGCAATTGATAGAAAAAATGCCTATATCGGGTTAACAAGTCACCTGATGGTAAGTGATCACTGCCGCTCGTGAACATTCACAACTCCTGGATCATAGATGTGATGCCCATGCCAGCCCAGCAAATCTAGAGAAGAGGTGGAAGGGAAATAATAGGAAGAGAAAAGCGGTATTGGGCATCTGTCAATCTCATTCGCCATACAAAACGGAACAGAAAACCTGTTGCTTCACGGCGATATCTTGTGAGACAGCGGTACCGCCCCGGACGAGCCTGCCCATTCATGCTGAAACATGACTGACGACAGCGTGACTCTAGCACTATGCGTTTGAAATAATCATCTCTGTGGATCCTTTATCTGAATTTGGATTGTATTGTATTTACCAACAATCATCATCATCATCATCATCATCATATCAGCCACAGGAAGTCCACTGCTGAACATAGGCCTCCCCAATGATCTCCACAATGACCTGTTGGAAGCGGCCTGCATCCAGCGACTTCCTGCGACCTTAGTCAGATCGTCCGTCCACAATATTGTAATTGTATTTACCAACAATATTGTAGTCAAAGTGTCTTGCTAGTATTTATTTTTATCTTGAATGTCCATTGGGAATTTCCATTCGTATTTTTGATATCCATCATACATGATTTATAATTTCATTCGAAATTAATTACCGATCTTGTCTCTATCTAACGAACAATCTCCAAAATACACCAATCGGATCAAAGAATTATCGACACGCCCACATTTAAGTTATCTTTATTGTTTTTTTTTAGGATCAATCCTCAGATAGCGAATGATTAAGGCTCAGTTGCACCAAGTAACTTTGCCAATACCTTTGCCTATGAAAATGTCATCGCCATACATTTGAGATGTATTTGACCTTGCGAATGCATGGAATTGACAGTTTCAAGGGCAAAGTTAGTTTGTGCAATTGAGCCTAAGTATTGCAGTATTGTATTAGTTACTACAGGAATTATTAAAACTGCTATGTCTGTATGCCTGTCTATTTGCCTGATTGCCTCGATGGCGTAGTTGTACTACGGTACGGTTACAAAGCTGAGGGCTTGAGTTCGCATCCCGGGTAAAGTGAAATCGGATTTTTCTATTCTATTCATTATCGGCCCGGAGTACGAATTTGTGCCCGATATGGCGATGGGCCATATCATAATATGGGACAGAGCAGACAAAATGCGATTGTCCTGATTGCACCACTTCCCACCCCTTGTGGGAAAAAGGCGTGAGTTTATTTATGTATGTTATGTCTGTGTGTTTTAATAAACTGTATGTACTATACATTAAACGCCTTATCCGCGGAAACCGCAAGAAGGGGAATATTTATAATATTAAAATTTACTTAACATATTTTCCTGATCGTGCGGTTGCTTGGTATTTAGATCAAATTTAATAACTAAAATCCTCTAGTTTATAAAATAGACGCTAAACAATGATATATTATACAAATACGACGTAGATATCGCACTAGCACTTCAAAAGTGAGGCGTTCAAATTCGGGCAATTGGTGTAATTTCATCTAGTCGCATAGCAACGGCGACAGAGGGAAGACCTCAGTGCTGTCAACATAATTTATTTCGAAAATATTGTCTAAAGTGTCGAATTGTGTGTTTTAAAAGTGTTAAAACAATGGTGCAGAAATACGAAACTAAATGGGACCTACACACCATACGTAAGTATATAAAAACCACACAAAATTTAATTTTTATTTTAAATTAGTATACACCGCCTTCAATTGTGTAAGAAGGATCGCGTAATACAAAGATTGTGAAGTGCGATAGGGACGAAAAGCGTATGTCATAGATTAACAAGTCAGAAGCGATACAGGAAATTGACGACTGAAAGTTTGAATGGATTTGGATAGTTGTATATTTATTTCTAATTCAATCACATTTAAAACAATTAAGTTATTTGTTATGAATTATTTTCATAATCAATTCAAATAACTTAATCCAACCACGAACATTACAAAATACATTAGCTTCCTCATATATTTTGAATAACTATATTTACATATAACATTAATTAATGTTTCCAGATTTCCACGTGATGAGCTTTTGAGACGTAAATGGATATGCACTAAGCACAGCTCGGACAAAAAGAGAAGATCGTGACTGGATGCCTTTAAAACTGATTAATATTGGTTTAGCACATTTAATTATGAATAAAAATATACAACTACGAAAATATATAAATATATCCACCTAAAAAAACCTGCACCATCGGTTGTAGTATCGGTTGTTTACTAGTGGCAGGTCGCTCATACGTTACCACCATGTGTAGGTACCACCGCAATGTCTATTTCCCCCGCCACACGGCAGTTTAAATGCCATGTTATGTTCCGATCCAAAGGACATTCTCGCCCGAGTAATCGCTGTACTTATACTTAAGATCTTATGTCTCGGAATGGCGAGCACAGTGAATGCCAAGCATTGCTTTGTAATTTCAGGTGTCTTGGTTTCGCTTATGTCCACGAGCGGTCGTATCACTTGTCATCATTACAACAAAAAAAAAATTAATAAGATATCGATTTTTCAGTGCATGCTTACCATAAACTTATATAAGAAACGGCAATCAATTTTTTTTTTTTATTTTATCAAAGTTATGTGCAAATAAAAATATATTTGTTTCAGGATGGCGTACCACAGGTAGACTTATGTAGCAACCTCAAAGTTAATATATTATATACTTATAAAACCAAATAGGTAGTTTTATTTATCGTCACCCTTCTGTTTCTATCGCTTCGATTCTATGTTTGGATAGAGCAATGCTATCTCTTTTCGTCTCGTACTTTCTGTATGATCTGTTTCATTCACTAAAATTGTCATAAAGTATTAACAAATGAGTATGTATATGCATAGCAGTACAGTTTTTAAACGTCACGCAGTATGAATATGCGTCATCTTTATTAAAACATCATTGACGCTAAAAGAAGTTTGGTTCTATTTATTAATATCGTTGCTTAAGGTTTATTTGGCAGGCAGGCAGTATGGACTGGGAATCGTGAACTAGGTTAAATTTGTACGGCGTAGTTAATTAGACGACTATGAAACAAGAGGCCGCGGGTTCGATCCCAGCACCGAGACAAATATTTGTGAATATCACAAGTATTTATATTGTATTTACAAGTATTTGTGAGATCGACATGTCTCTGGTAGCTCCTAATACCCACGAAACCAAACTTAATTGATCTTAATGCGAGATCAGGACTATATTTTGACTGTTGGGTTTATTTTTATTAATTAATATGGTACTCGCTTGATCATACCCATGTCTACTGTAATTCATAGACAGGAGCTGTCAAAATATCTACTTACAGGCGAACACATGTTGCGCGCACATGGTTCGAAATCCATTTAATTCTAGAATCTAGATCTTATTTAGTAAGATGAGCTCATACTTCCGAGGAATCCTGTTTGCGGTATCAGATACCATGACTCAATATATTTGTAATCGAATAATTTGCATTTATTATCGATTTTGTGATATATCAATGTGATAATGACTATGCAGTAGGAGGAAGGCGCTTATTATGTGGAACAAAAGGCGGCGAAGGCGATTACGATACCAAGGGAAATGTTTGTGTGATCCATAAGATCTTTTCGAGACTGGAAGTTGCGGGACAAAAACCTTTTTTTGTAACAGTTTTCTTACAGCCTCCGTGGCGCATTCTGTTAGACGCCGCGTGTGAAACGAGAGGCCGCGGGTTCGATCCCCGCACCGAGAGAAATGTTTGTGCGGCCCACAAATATTTAGTTCGGGTCTGGGTGTTTGTGAGACCGTAAAGTCTCTCGTAATTCCTGATACCTACGACACAAGACTCGATCTTAGTGTGGGATCAGGACTATGTATGTGACTGTTGGGTGTTATTTGTTGAGTCTTATTTATTTCTTATTAGTGATGGTGTAATAATATGGAGACAGTATATGACTGTTGGGTGAAATCATTTGTTTGTTTATTTCATTTATTTTCCTTTCCTTATACAACAATTCTGTTATTCAGCTTCATGTAAGTAATCTTTATCATGCCTATTGCAGAATAATTTATTGCATACTTTTATTTTTAGTTTTAAAAACATTAAATCTGATTTCAAATCTAATAACTCTGAATATCAACCGAGGTATAATACATTGCTCTAGGTCATGGCGATGTAGCTTATAAATACTAAAAATAACTTGAAAAGTCAGAAGTGTGCCTACTGGTTTCAAACCTGAGACTTCCATTTTTATAGCAACTGAGCTTTAAGAACCCAACATAACAATCTTAAATTACAGACATGTTTTTATAAACAATATTTCTTACAAACAATTTGTTTCTGATTATATTTTCAATAATCAAAGGAAGGTTACATTGGGCAAAGGTCAAGTTTAATTGTTCTGAGTCATTTTAAATAAAATGTGAACAGTTTGAATGTCAAGAATTGAGAGTGTTGCAGGATATACCTAAAATTTGGTTTTATTTATGTTTCCAAATATTTTCAACTGTCTTTTTGCTTCCATGGGGTAAATCCAATCTATACTAATACATATATTTAAATTTATATGTGTGTATGCATGTGTATATGTATATAAATGTGTGTGTGTATGTATAAAGTTATATTTATTAATTGATTCAAATATATTTATGTATTACATATTTTATGCGCCTACTGTGCTCTCTCTCTGCACCATCTAAAGGTTGGCTGGTAGAGAATGCCTCAGGCATTAAGTCCGCCTTTATACAATTTGTGTATATGAAGCATTAAATAAATAAATAAATATATGTGTAAAGCTGAAGAGTTTGTTTGTTACCTCAAATCTCAGGAAGTACTGGTTCAAATTGAAAAAATATTTTTGTGTTGGATAGATCATTCATCAATGTATGCTGTAGGCTATATACCGGGTATCTCAAGACTGCTACCGAAAATGAAGCCGGGTGAAGTTTTAGTGGCTACAAACACAATGCAATTAAAAATTTCGCCTAGAAACGCGACAATTTTTTTTTATGATTTTTTAAATATCGTCATTTTTGGGTGGTAAATCCATAGTTTTTTGCCAAAATAATAATTTAAACTCTTTTATACCTTAGAGTATTTATAAATAAAAGGGTATATACTATTATTTTAGGAAAAAATGTATTTACCACCCAAATATGGCCATAGGAAAAAAAAAAACAAAAAAAAAAATGTCGCTTTTTTTTTGCAACTTTTTCTGTTGCATTGTGTCTGAAGCCGCTTAAACTACCACCCGGCTTCGTTTTCGGTAGCAGTCTTGATATACCCTGTATAATCATGCTATGAGCTTTAGGAGGGAAGCAGTTGTGAAAAAAACTAGGAAACACAAGGAAATTGTATTCATTTTTCGTGGTTCAATTGGTTGATATTCTAAATTGATAGTCAGAATTGAACATTTTGGCCGCTATTTTGAATATTATATCTGCACTCAGGCGGAGCCCGGCTGGTCTGCTATACAATATAAAATAGTCCATCTAAGACTGCCAGCGAAACAATCAGCAATTGTATTAACTATTGGGTAAACTATTTAGTCTATTATGCTGCATACATTTGACAGCTGGCCAGACTATATTGATCTTATTCATAAACATTTTTAAAACTAATTGTAATTATCAAATGTTTTATCTCTTTCCAACAACTTAGGAATTCAGTTTGTACTGAGAAGACAAAACATTTGATAGTTAAAATAGGTTTTAAATCTGTCTTAAATATTTTCAAAATACCTAGGGAGATCATGGCATGGAAATTCCAATATCCTCTTGTACTTTTAAAGCATTCAGTATTTTATCTAGTACTAGACACACATCTGAAAGAAACACATTTATTCCCAGAATATGAACCAGCCTATTGATAGTCTAATCCTTTCTTAACTTAACTAGTGAATGGATCCATCAAGTATTTGATACTGATAATTTAAATTTTATTTTATTGAAATATTTCATTCTTAAGCTTAATCACTACAATTTTGTATCAAATAGTTGTGGACATGTCAAGTGTTTGCTTTTTAATCTGATAATTGTTATACTAAACTTAACTTCCTATGGCTGATAACCCATATTATGATGATTTTATATTCAGGGACAATTGTCTTGGAATGAAGTAATTTATTTTGTGAGTGGATCCTTTGTTCAATATTAATTTCTGGTCTTGTTTACACAAAAATGAATGTGAGGCAGAAGAAAGAAATTATTTAAACATTTATTTTTAAATCTAGTTTTTGTTTTTTAATAAAGCATTAGAATATGCTGACTATTTTTATTTGTGGTTTATTGTTTTATAATAATAACATATTCAAATATAAGTAAATATATGTTTACTTAAAACATCTTTTCAAAATTGACTGATGAGGTTTACCATGTTTTTATAAGGCTGTGTACACACTGCCAGCCTTGAACACATAAAACGGTCGTCTAATGGAGATGAACAAACAAACAGACGCAGTAACTGACATGCGCGTACTACAAGGCTAAAAATAAAATCACGAAGCCCTACTTGAAACCCCGATGACTCTGCACTTACGAATTAAAGTTCAAAGCACCGTATGATATCACCAACAACTCAACTAACACATAATTAACAGATTAGAAACACTTCACATTATTTAGTTTTACGATATCCATAAATATTACTTACATTTTCAGTCAATCGTATTGTATCAGCAAAACGGGGTCATTTTAACACTCAACACTCGTATTTGTCACAAAATATTCACAATTGCACTTTATCACGCGATTTTTTTATTGTGTTTCACAATTTCAGTCTTTATTCACTTTATTTTTTCAATAAATAAGATTTTTTCTCGGAAAATTGACTATTTTTTGACGTTTGTCGAGATCGGTGTTGCTATGGTTTTATATCAATATCTACTATGGTAGAAATAGTAGAATTTACCATATTTCTGTAATCAGAGAAAACTATCGGCTTTTATATTGCCTATTGTATTTGAATTATTGGAATTTATATATTTCTATTAAAAATGCAATATTATTGTCTAGACAAAAATGTAATTCTATTAAACATGTATTTCAAATATTTTTAATGTCGATCAGCACATTTTTAGCAACAACTAAACGCAATGAAGTCAAAAATGTCCTTTGAAATTCATAATTTGTCAAACATTCAAAATATGAAGTGATTTTCACTGATTTAATCTTATTTACAAGTTGATTGTGTAATATTTACTCGAATTATAAAATAGTTGCATTCCTATAAATCGGTTTACATAATACGTGATATTTAACCAAATGACCGGTTGAGGTTATGAAATTACTCTCACATAAATATTTTCCTGAAAAAAATTCGAATTGTTATGAAATATTAAGGAATATTGAATAATTTGCGTCAGAATGTCGAGAATACTACACAATCGCATGAGGTGAGCGGGTATTCTGCGATCATATTTAGCACTTTATTTTATTATCTTGTTTTATTTCCAATCAACCGTATTTTCAATTATTTTCCTATTAATTCTGTTACTACGGAACGACTAATGTGTTAATCTGTTCATTAATGTCGTTTCTTAGCCGTGACCTTGATCATTGGCTAAGATATTTTGGCACTAATCTTCATTTATGATCTTGTAATACACGAACATGAAAAGTCCTTAAGAATATAAATAAGTAATTTGTATACTCATTCAATGTTAACTGGGCTGAAAAATGAGTCTGTCCTTGACCTTATTTATTATTCTTACTGAAATGAAATGAAAATATTTATTGAATCCATCATACACTATTTAGATTCAGTCATATTTTTTTTTCCACTACCACCCAGTTCACAAGGCTGTTTTCGCCAGAGAAGAATGGGCAAGAAACTCTAGCGTTGCTCTTTTCAAAATAAGTTTACAATACAGTGATCATACAGGAGTTGAAATTCAGAGCAGTTCATAAATTATTCATAATAATAATTATATTGTACGGCTGAGTTAAGTGTGGTCCCCCTGACCGTGGAATTGGTATACACTGTTCAGCAAAAGCAATGAAAGGCAATAAAAAAAAAATAGTTTAAGTAATGGTTACTTAGATTGACGCTAGTGTTACACATTGAAACAAAACTATTTTGATTGATTTTATCACAAACTTTGTTTATTTGTACAATCTTGAACATCCCCATGTTAAGATTGCTTTGCAGCTTTCATGGTGATGACGTCCGCCCCTTGATCATGAAAGCTGTCAGGTAATTGAAATGTTGGGAAGTAAAAAAATGAAAATGAAACCAATTCCAAAATCAAATCTATAAAATCCAGTTTTATTTAAATAGTACAAGTAAATTCATACTAAACTGGGTCTTATTACAATTCTTACTATAATAATCTAATACTGATCTTATAGTTTTGTTTATACTGATAAACTATAGGCCTAGACTCTATATGTGGATTTGAAATGACTAGTACCAGTATCTCACAGAATAAATAAATTTATTTTCTGATTTTGATTTTCATTTAATCTGTGTACTTAAGACAAAAAATTCATAATTTTTAAAATAAAGTTAGTTAATTTAAGTATATTTTTAAAATATACTTCCATTACCTGCAATGACTATTGAACCTTTCAATCACATATGATTTTTCTTGCTTTTTGCAGATCGTCCCTCAAACGATCGTCCTGGTCATGTGTAGACAAGAGAGCAGTGGCATTTTCAATATGGACTGGCCGGAGTATGCTCCTACACAAACCGCTGGACCCGAGCCTCATTCACCGTCGGAGGTACGGCATGCTCGTAGCACGGGCGGTGAGGGGGGTGCTCAAGATACGGTACCTACTATTGGGTGGTGCCGTTGGTGGAGGGATGACTTTAAATAAGGTATAGTTTTTATTTATTTTTTGATTTATTAAGCTTCATATACAAATGTATACAAGGCGGACTTAATGCCTGTGGCATTTTCTCCCAGTCGACCTTTAGGTGATGCAAAGATGAGCTGAAGTAGGTGTACGAATACTTAATTAAAAGATAAAGGGAAAAAATACAAGTAATTAAAAATTATATTACATACATTATATTATATTAGCAAAAAGTCGGTGTATGTACGGCCAATGCTCCAGATCCCAATTAAAAAACGATGAAGAAATACAAGCCTACAAACAATCGCTAAATAGTTGTATAACGAAACTACTTACGAACTGGAGAGACGAAGACACCATTCAAAATCACTACGATAATATTATAAACGCAATAGACACAAGCCTAAAAAAAACTTGCGAGGTTTCATCCAGTACAAATCCAGGGAATAACCAAGCACTATCAGCATGCACAAAGGCGTTAATCAACAAAAGACAAGTATTACAAAAGACAAAACCAAAATCAAGAGCCATGAAAAATGAATTAAAAGCACTTTACAAACTCATTAGTAAACGTATCTACTTAGACTACAAGGCTCACCGCACAAGAATCTTCGAAAAACACCTTAATACTACTAATAGTGTCAAGAAAGCCTACAAGGAACTGAGAACACATAAACTATGGATTGAAGAGTTGAAAGACAAAACAAAAAATACCCAAAATAGAACAGAAATATTGCAAATAGCAACAAAATTCTATAAGAAACTATACAGCGCACCGAATCAATATGCATACGAATTACCAGACACAAATAGAGGAGAGACGAGAGCAAGCATAACAGATTCAGAAGTGATTAAAAGGATTACAACACTAAAAACGGAGAAAAGCCCAGGGCCCGATGGAATTGCCAATGAAGCCATAAAAACTGGATGTGAGTATCTAGCAAAACCACTAACTCTACTGTTTAGTCAGATACTGAACAGTTCATATACACCTTGTCAATGGTCAGAATCAAATATTATATTGCTTTACAAAAAAGGAGACCCAAATAACATAAGTAATTACAGACCGATAAGCCTTCTACCTTCACTATATAAATTGTTATCCTCAATAATCGAGAAAAAAATAAAAGAAAGCACTGAAAAATACCAACCTATTGAACAGGCCGGCTTTAGAAGAGGCTTTTCAACAATGGATCACATACACTCACTAGAAATGCTGATAGAAAAATACCAAGAGTACAAGAGACCACTCTACATTGCTTTTATCGACTACCAAAAAGCATTCGACTCTCTGTTCCACTCATCAATTTGGGAAACTCTACTCTCACAAGAAGTACCACTAGATTACATAAAAGTCATAAAAAATATTTACGACAACAGGACTAGTCGAGTGAAGCTAGAGACTACAGGACCACCCATAAAAATAAGCAAAGGTGTACGGCAGGGAGACACACTTTCGCCAACGATATTTATAGCGGTGCTACAGGCCATCATTGGCAAACTAAATTGGGAAAAAGTAGGCATAAACATAAATGGGCATTACCTGAGTCATTTGAGATTTGCTGACGACATAGTCCTGCTCTCAGAAACTACAAATCAACTACAAGGAATGTTAAACGCTCTATACGACGAAAGTCGTAAAGTGGGCTTGGAAATCAACCTACCAAAAACTAATGTCATGACGAACCGTACGGAAAGACCAATATATTTGGGAAATTCAACCCTAACATATGTAAATACTTATATTTACCTGGGAAAGCAAATTTCATTCAACCATAAAAATAATGAACTCGAAGTAGAGAGAAGAGTCAACATTACATGGAAAAAGTTCTGGAGCCTCAAAGAAATACTCAAAACTAAAATGACCATACGAATGAAAATGAAAGTTTTGAACACCTGCCTACTCCCCTCATTAACATACGCCTGTCAAACTTGGAAATTTACCAGAAAAGTAATAAATAAAATTGTATCCAGCCAAAGGAGTATGGAGAGGAGAATTCTAAAAATAAGGAAAATCCATAAGATCCGCCACAGTTATATAAGACAGAAAACTCAAGTCATTGACGCTCTCAATCACTCACAAAAGCTCAAATGGCGATGGGCTGGACACGTAGCGAGGTTAAGCGATAATCGATGGACAAGAGAAACAACACAATGGACAGGCCCACTAGGACAGAGAAGGAGAGGAAGACCAAATGCACGCTGGGCAGACGATATAATAAAGGTAGCAGGTACTCAATGGTTACGAGCTGCAGAGAATAGAGAATACTGGTCTTCTCTGGAGGAGGCCTTTACCTTTCAAGGAGAGGGTTCTTACTAAAAATTATTGAATATTATTATTATGTCAATTACAACATGATTTCTAATATATCTGCAATAAATTATTCTTAGTAATATTTTTATAATGAAATTTTAAGAAAATGTATTGTATTAGAATATATATTACCATTACAATCTAATTATTGTTAATCATATCACATTAATTTTAAATCTCACTTTAATTTATTATTGCATGCACACTGTTATTTAAATTGTATTATGGAAAGCAAGAAATAAAAGGCTTTTTATTTTATTATTTATTTACATTATATTATTATTTGATATACAAAAAATATATAATGCATTCTTAAAATTTTACACTATCCTTAGAACTACTGAACTTCTCGGAATGTTTCGTACGGTGCTCTTCACTGATTGTCTTCTACTTTTTATTAATGGATGCTTCCCTCATGGTATCAGAGATTTTAACCAATCTTCCAATATTCGGTAATAATTTCTTACCCCTATCTATCAGGTCGATTATAGCTAGTTTGCCATGATAATATAAAAACTACTTTCTATAAAAATTACATAGTTTAATTTATTTTTTGTACATGTTTTAACATTAACGGTTGAATACAATAACTGTAGTTATGACACATCAATTGGCTTCCATATAGAATCAATGTGGATAACATAATCATTTGTGCTATATATGAAATTCTCTTGAGGAAGTATGCATGTGACTTGAATATAAATTAAGTGGAAGATATTGTATGCACTGTTGTATTTCGTATGCAATAAGCACATTAAGTATCCAATCTTTGTATTTTTGAATATGTGATAAATGTAATGTCACTATTCCTATATAAACTGCAATTTATAATGGTGTTTAAATAACTGTATTGTACAGTTTTTGAAACCAACTGCCCCTGGGTAGTAAAACTAAAACTGAAGATTTTATATGTTCCATGCTTTTAATATTTCATAATTTAAAGCTGAACATTTAACTTCCTTAAACCATAATCATTTCATTTATGCTTCATTGTATTTTAATTTGAACATTTCTTTCTTCATCCCTTATTTTCTTTCTACAATTGGCTGTTAGAACCATAATCAGATGTGGTCTTGATTAGGTTTTAATATTGATTACTCTCCATAGAGAATTAACTCATGAAATTTCTTAGTTTTTTAGGTCGAATATATACCGACTCTTTAGTCTTTTAATAAATTGTTTTACATAAAAAACTATATTTTTTTTGTGCTTAGAGAGCCTCTCCTCATAATGCTCACTGTTCCTATTTACTTTAAAACTTTAAATAAACACCTTGTTAACAGAAATATGCAGAATGGAAGGACGGTCTACCGGACATGGGTTGGTTGAACGACCTGCTGCCGGATGCCGACCAGTGGGATCGTTTCACCACAACCCTCATTACGGCCAAGGACAGAATCGGTGACCAGTTGCAAATTGGTGAGTGGTTTCATGTCACTTTATATCTTAAATATGAATACAGCTCATGTTTGGTAGTTGTTTTTTATTAAAATGCTAGATCAATGTGATCAAATTCTATGATGGATATTACATATTCTTTGTTCTTTTGGTAATGTATAAATCTCTTTCTATTAAGTTGTTGTTATTTTTCTTTAAGTTGTTTAGCTTATGTATATTACAAGTGTTTTTTTTTTAATTTTATGTAACCCCCGCAAAATACACGGTTTACCCCCGCGGGTGTAATTACCCCCAGGTTAGGAACCACGGGTATAGACTATAGTCTATTATGTCAGTCATGGTAGTGTAGTCAGTCCCCTGTGTCATCACCTTGAATGCAGTGTGGCTCTACCACTTAAATACCTCATTCTCTGATAGTAGGCTACAGTCAGTTATGTGAGTGATAGCAGTGTAGTCAGTCCTCTGTCTCATTATATTGAATGCATTGTGTCTGTACCACTTAAATCCCTCATCTACAGATGGTAGGCTATAGTCAGTCATGTGAGTACGGTGGTACAGTCCCCTGTGTCATCACGTTGAATGCATTGTCCCTACCATCCACTGATGGCACAGTCAGTCCCGTGTGTTATCACCGTGTATGAAGGCAGTGCGTGTACCGCTAGGTGTGCCACTGACGCTGTCGCTACACTCAGATCCACGGCTTCGCGACGCGGGCGTGGCGCGCGCTCACGAGCTCAGGGACTGGCTCGCGCAACGGTACGAGGACGCAGTCGCCGCCGCCGCCGTCAGTACTGCGCAGCCGGCAGGTAGGGGTGTGTTGCACTGTCATAACATAACATAACATACCATACCATAACATAACATACCATACAATTAAGCTTGCCCCGTCATATAATGCTTGATGTGCTAAGGTAGGTTTTATTATTACGCTAGGTCCATCATAAATAATGCTTGATGTGCTAGATTTGATAGTTTTTGAGGGATGTTGGTTATGTGAGCTAGAAATTGAGAAAGGTTAGTGAATTCATGTAATGTCTTATCTTTTTTTAACAGTGCAGCATCCTTTTTAGATTGTATTACGATTTTTAAAAGAATAATATTTCGTATTAATCTCAAATAAAAAAAAAACAATAGAGTTGGAGGGAAGACCCTATAACTTTAACTGAAGTTGAAAAGGGATTCCAATGAAAAGAAAACAGCTCATCAAATTAATGGCTTGTCCTTGAGTTTATAAAAATATTTGTGTATTTGTGACAAAAATGGCCTACTTGATGGATATGATAACGATATTGTAAAGACCCATGATCATTGCATTTGAATATGAATGGGGAAAGGAATTAGTCAGCAAAATAAAATATGATGTCTGACTGGAATAAAATAAAATATCAGAAACTAAAACACAAGTAATTGGAAAAATAATTATAGTATCAAAAACTTTTTTCCAAGTTTCGAAAACAATATTATATGAACTCAATGCTGAATCCTTGTCTTTAAAATTATGTAATATGCTAATTGAATTTCCCTCAGAATCATCATCGCCAAAGATAGTGAACAATTTGCAAAGCAAGCCGGCTCCTTCGGCTAATCGATCCAACGAAGACGCCGCTACTTACGGTAAGTTTAATATAGTACACTTATTACATCCCCTTACTTCTGCTTATAAAATCTTGTAATAAGATTATAGTACAAATATGAGAAGAAATTACTGATTTATTTTTACAACTAAATAAGTAATGGATATTCCCCAAATCAATAATAATAAAATTAATGTATTTACAACAAACAAATATAAATTGTATAACCTTATGAGTGAAAGTCAATCAAAGGAAATATTGCTTTATTTGATTGCTTAAAAAGTATGTATATTATAAACTAAAGTACCTTGGTTTACCCCAAATAGTTCAGATATCGTTTTTTATTTATTAGCTGCAATACTATCTTTACTCTCTCTCTCTCTCTCTCACACTGCTTAAATCACGAAATTTTTGAAAGAAAACTTCAGCAATTTCTTTATAGTCTCCGTGGCGCAGTTGGTTAGACGCCGGCTGTGAAACGTGAGGCCGCGGGTTGGATCCTCGCAGGCGCATATTTGTGTGATCTACAGATTTTTATTATTTTTTTATATTATATCGCACCTTTAGAATGAGAGTGATCTAATAAAAAAAAATGAATTTGGCTTTTATTCATATTTTGGCTCAAAATGACTATCGATCTGTTACTAAAGAAGAACATATTGACGCATGAAAGGCAGAAAGATGTATAAATCGGTCTTCTTGATGTATCTTCCATGAGTACCAAATTCTCATGTTACAAAACTTTAGTTAGGTCACACTAATTCTAAATTAGCGATATATCGAAATCCCTATCTCCAGAGAAACGTGTGCACGCCCTGCAAGAGGAGGTGTTGGCCCTGCAGGCTCGATACCAGCGGGAGTTACAGCGCCTGGAACAAGAGAACCGCGAGCTGCGGCAACAGAACATGCTGTTGCGGCAGGGCAGGCAACCTTCCACCAGGAAAATGAAGGTAGGAGGCTTCGGGAGTTTGAGTAGAAGACTATAGGGGCTTAGCAAACGGACGGGTTGGAGTGGAGTATCAGGATCTGGGGGACGGGAGGGGTTACTCTATGATACGATACGTGACACGTAAGACTGTACAAATGTGCGTAGGTACTTCATAAAATGTTCGAATCTATTTTATTATTCGATTCTATCGTAAGTTGTAACCATAGACTAAGTCCGGAGTGAATTATAAGTATAATAGAGAAAAATATTGTTCTCTAGAAGTGGTGGAACATTGGTAATAGGTCTCTCATATATATACGCGCCAGAATATCACCACTTTCCAACACTCCTTCTATGAACATATCACATTTTACTGGTGGTAGGTCTCTTATATGTGCGAGGCCGTGTGGGTGGGTACCACCGCAATGTCTATTTCTCCCGCCAAACAAAAGTGTAAATGTACTGTTCTGTTTCGGGTTTAAGGACACTGTAACCAGAGACGGCAACCAATTCCACACATTGACAGTGCGGCATATAAAAGAATTTACGATCTTTTTGGTTCGTGCCGAGATTATTTGGACCATGAAGCTATGGCTTGGCAAGCCAGCAAGCTATACTGTAATTTTAAATTCATGCCAGGGGCGTCGCCAGACGATGGCCTAGGGGGGGCAAATATTATGGAGAATGTGAAAAATGTGCTACTTATACAATTTTGACGGCGACCCCCAGACAGTAAATATTATTATACAATAGTATGGTATATGCAGAAAAACACCGTATAGTAGGCAAGCCAAGTCAAAGAATTAATGTTTGCTTTACATTTGACAATTTTTTTACATCTTTAGGGAGGGGACAGCTGCCCCTGCCTGCCCCCCCTTGGCGACGCCCTTGATTCATGCTAATATGTAATATTGTCCCCAGCGCTCCCTCATCGACATGTACTCGTCAGTTCTGGACGAGTTGTCCGGCTGGGAGGCCGGCGAGGCGGACCGGCTGCCTCGCGTGGTGGTGGTGGGAGACCAGTCCGCCGGCAAGACATCAGTGTTAGAGATGATAGCGCAGGCTCGCATCTTCCCGAGGGGGGCTGGGGAGATGTGCACCAGGTATGATGCACGCACACGTACGTACGCGCACGCACGCACGCACGCAGACAGACAGACAGACACATACACGCACGCACGCACATGTACGCGCACGCCCGCACGCACACGCACGCACGCACGCACGCCCGCACGCAGACAGACAGACAGAGACACATACACGCACGCAAGCACGCACACGCACACGTACGTACGTACGCATGCACACGCACGCACGCACACGTACGCATATACAAACTAATTATTATTATTAATTATTGACAGCCTCCGTAATACAGTTGGATAGACGGCGCCTGTGAAACGAGAGGCCGTGGGTTCGATCCCCGCACCGAGAGAAATGTTTGTGCGGCCCACAAATATTTCTTCCGGGTCTGGGTGTTTGTGAGACCGAAAAGTCTCTCGTAGTTCCTGATACCCACGACACAAGACTCAATCTTAGTGTAGGGTCAGGACTATGTATGTGACTGTCGGGTGTTATTTATTAATTCTTTATTGAACACCACATACAGTAACCGCAGGATATTGTAATCAAATGACAATGTAATAGATGCCTAGTCTTTTTACGGCTCAGGTAAACTCCAGAACCGAACTGAAGCTCAGCAAAGCGGGAAAAATCTCGTATCTATACGGGATGCCAAAAAATTGTGAAAACTAATTACGATTTTTGTCCAAATTTGTCATATTCTTTTCAAATTATGTACAATGTCACAATGGTATGGTAATGACTAACATGTGGGTTAAATTAAGTACCATGTGTCAATATTTACCCTGTATAACCGTTCTGAGTTATTATTTCTGTTAATTTGTGTGGTGTACAATCAATTATTTATAAATAAATATTCTGATAGTACTTTGTTGTTGAAAAGAACTAATCAGTTGGTATTTATTTCAGAGCTCCAGTTAAAGTGACCCTATCGGAAGGTCCATACCACGTGGCCCAGTTTAGAGACTCGGCGAGGGAATTCGATCTCAACAAGGAGTCTGATTTAGCTGATCTTAGAAAGTAAGTAAGATGAATTAGTACACTATAAATTACATGACAAGTATTAAGGTTTTAAATAATAAAGAAGGTTAATAAGGAAGACTTGTTTATGTATTTTTATATTAACGTTCCAATTCACAAAGTCCGTTTGTTCATACTTATAGTCTTGTGAAAATATTAAAAGAAAAATTTCCTTTTTTTTCCAATGATTGAAAATTGAACAAATTTCTGACTTTGGACTGATAATGAATAGAAAAATCCAATTTCACTTTGCCCGACCCGGGATTCGAACACGAGACCTCAGCTTTGTAACCGTACCATAATACAAATACGCCATCAAGGCAGGCGTGAAATTTATGTAACGTTACACTTTCAAGCACTCATAACACTTTTAATAAACTCTTAACATAAATTCACTTTGAGCCAAGAACACTAAATAGTAAAAATATTTTTATAAACCCTCAAAAATAAGGTCGTAAATAAAGGTTCCTCAATAAAAAATAAAATAGATATATACATATATATTTATTATTTTATTCTATTTATATTATAGGTTATTTATGTATATAGCAAAACTAACCAATGGACTCCTTGAGATTGTATATCTATAGCCATTAAATTGAAGGAAAAACCTAGTTCAAATAGTTGATTCCTTGTTTACAGGGAGGTGGAACTACGCATGCGCAACAGCGTGCGTGGGGGCAGGACCGTGTCCACTGACGTCATATCCATGTCCGTCAAGGGACCGGGGCTGCATCGCATGGTGCTGGTAGACCTGCCCGGAGTCATCTCGGTGAGTATTGCCACTGTGCTACCATCATTAGCGGTCAAATTGTTATTAGCAATAGAAAATAATATGACAGTAATTTAAACCACTCTCAGGAGTATTTGGTCTTATAAAACCCATTAAATTATATTCAATGGCTAAGCCTTTAGTAATTTTTCGAAATAAATAGATTGTTATTTGACTAAGTTTAAATATATAAAAGTTGAATTTCAAAATTGTGCAATTTTAGTACCTTCATTTGTATTCACTTTTACATTTTTGAAGTTTCATAGTGGGGTTTAAAATGACCCCAAATTTTAAATTAATGTTTAGTTAAAGAAACATGTGTTATTTATTCTCAGACTCAAACAGTGGACATGGCGGCCGATACCCGCGAGGCTATCAAGCAGATGACAAAGCAGTACATGGACAATCCCAACGCAATCATATTGTGTATACAGGTATGTTACTGAAACTATTCTTAATAGTGACTGTATTTTTAAATTACAACCATAAAAAACACTTCAATATCTCATTTCATCAGCTCCTACCAAAATTATGAAGCTCTCTTAAATGAAGAAGCAATTTCGACACAAAATGAAAAGGATTAAGATGGAACATTAATTTGTTATTTTTAATTAAACTGACTAGGCTAAACTTAGACTTTGTTGACTGTAATAAATACACCCAACAGGCGGTGACTAACCGAGTGCGCCACGGGGGCTGTCAATATGTAGTATAGATCATGATCAACCACAATATATCCATACTTCCCCTAAAGATTACCTAACAGTCCGTATAAAGCTATCTCTACCTATCGTAATTTTTTTAACAATCTACAAATGATATTGAATGCACTAATTTCTTCCAGGATGGTTCAGTAGACGCGGAGAGAAGCAACGTGACAGACCTAGTGTCGTCATGTGACCCCAGTGGCAAGAGAACCATATTCGTGCTCACTAAAGTGGATCTAGCCGAAGAGAACCTCGCCAATCCTAACCGGGTGAGTGTCTGGGGTCGATTTACACCCCTTTTTTATTGGGATTTCCAATAAAGGATACACTTTAATAAAAATGTACAAAGAAACAAAAAACAAAATTGAGTGCAACAAAAATACACTTAATAAACAGCCAGGTATTTATTATTTTTATTTTAGTTATTATTTTTTAATAAATCAATTCGGCATATAATATACGCTTCAGCAGATGGTATATGTGATTAACTGTAATTATATTTAAATCGTTAAACTTTGACGAATAAAGGAAATGGAGGTTTAAAACGTATATTGAGATCTGGGCAAACTTATTTACGAAATAAATAACAAATCCTTCATGTATTTTCCTATAAGATAAAAAAAATTTCTTAACTTGGGATATTTTAGCCGTTTTATTTCTTTATTTACGTGGTTGTCTCATTATGTAACACTGGGTGAACGAATCCGTCTCATATATCCCTTTTTTATGTTTTTGTGTTCAGAAAATATATATTTTTTTGTACAGATCCGAACATATCCGTTTCGTATATACCTTTTTTTATATTTTAGAGTTTAGTAACCTTAATTATTTTTGCAGATCCGTCGCATCTTGGAAGGCAAGTTGTTCCCCATGAAGGCGCTGGGCTACTACGCCGTGGTGACGGGACGCAGTCGTCGCGACGACTCCATACAGAACATAAGGGATTACGAGGAACGGTTCTTCCGATCTTCAAAGCTGTTCAAGTTAGTGTAGATTAGTTAATTGGTTACTGCTTGGAAAGGTCAAAGGTCATAGCTTGATTTATTCCGGATTACTTTTTGTGACTCATGTATGATTAATGATATATTATACAGGGTATATCAAGACTGCTACCGAAAACGAAGCCGGGTGATAGTTTAAGCGACTTCAGACACAATCCAACAGAAAAACTTGCAAAAAAAAGCGACAATTTTTTTTTTTTGTTATTTTTTTCCTATGGCCATATTTGGGTGGTAAATACATTTTTTCCTAAAATAATAGTGTATATCCATTTTATTTATAAATACTCTAAGGTATAAAAGAGTTTAAATTATTATTTTAGCAAAAACTATGGATTTACCACTCCAAAATTGACGATATTTAAAAAATCATAAAAAATAATTGTCGCGTTTCTATGCGAAATTTTTAATTGCATTGTGTTTGTAGCCACTAAAACTACCACCCGGCTTCGTTTTCGGTAGCAGTCTTGAGATACCCTGTATATATTTTAGGGCTAATACCATTATTTATAGTGCTGTTTGGATTGTTTGTTTATATTAAAGACTAGCGGCCCGGCCCAGCTTCGTCTGGGTGCATATATTTTTTGATTCCACTCCACACCAAATACATGTTATTTTTCGTATAAACTCTTGTATACCTAAACTTGACGTAGCTGTCCTACTGTCCGGCTCAATCCCGTCTCATCCGTCTGTTCAGTCTCTTCCCAATCCATCCCGTCTTATAACGTGCATTTATATTTCGTCTTATCAAATCTGTCAGCTATCCCAGCCTTCTTCCGTACCTTCCACTCTATTATATCCCGTCTCTCCATATACATGTACATATAAAGATTGCCTTATGAAATTTTTGTGCAGCAGAAATCGTAATATTTTAATTTCACCACAACTTCAAAACCAAACGTCCAATTTTAATCATTCAAAGACCAAATATTATCAACATAAACTGTACTTATTGATGAAATAATTTATTTTGATAAGGATTAATAGCATGAGTAAAATAAACGCGTTTAAATGTAGTCCAAAAAAAATTTCAAGGTTTTTAAATAAAAATGTGGTTGTTGTGCCTCACTCGACATAGATAGGTATAGTGTGTCGCGGACTTTTTTGTAGATATTTATAAGATCTACAATTAATTATAAGATTTTATGGTTCTATCTTTTGTAGTTTAGGCAGCGTACGCAAAATAAGTAACTTCTTTGGTTGATTTTTTTCAGTTTGTGTCCAAAAAATCCAAATATCTTACGGAACCCTATTTTTTTCCAAAATAAAATATAGTCTATGTTACTCATGGATAATGTAGCTTTCGAATGGTGAAAGAATTTTTAAAATCGGTCCAGTAGTTTTTGAGCCTATTCATTACAACCAAACAAACAAACAAACAAAGTTTTCCTCTTTATAATATTAGTGTAGATAACCCTTCGCCATTGTTACCTTTCCTGAAAACTAGGAAAGGATGTTTCATGTTTTACCAATATTAGCATGTTGGTAAAAAGGCAAGGTAATTTTCATTTAAATTAAATTACTTATTTTTTTAAATATTACAATTATAAGCAAAAATTAATAGCTTAACATACTGCAAATTAAATAATATAATTTGTAGAAAGGCTACAATATTCTTCAGCATTAATTTAAAGAAAGTTATACCGGGTATCTCAAGACTGCTACCGAAAACGAAGCCGGGTGGTAGTTTTAGTGGCTACAAACACAATGCAACTATAAATTTCGCCTAGAAACGCGACAATTTTTTTTATGATTTTTTGAATATTGTCATTTTTGGGTGGTAAATCCATAGTTTTTGCTAAAATAATAATTTAAACTCTTTTATACCTTAGAGTATTTATAAATAAGAGGGTATATACTATTATTTTAGGAAAAAATGTATTTACCACCCAAATATGGCCATAGGAAAAAAATAACGAAAAAAAAATTGACGCTTTTTTTTGCAACTTTTTCTGTTGCATTGTGTCTGAAGTCGCTTAAACTACCACCCGGCTTCGTTTTCGGTAGCAGTCTTGATATACCCTGTATACAATGCCATGAATTAATTATCTCAATAAATTCCTCTTGTTAATGAGCTGGCATGACTCATACCATGTCCTCTCCCACTAATAAAAAAGTTTATATCCTAACATTGCTAATCATGAACTAAAACGGTGAAGGAAAACATCGTGAGAAGACTTGCATACCATAGCGATTTACAATAATTTTTATAGTATGTAAGTCTACCAACCCGCACTAGGCCAGTGTGGTGGACCATATAGCCTAACCACACTCAATCGTACTCTCGATTGTAGAGGAGACCCGTACCCTGCAGTGGGACCCATATGGGCTGATAAGTATATATCCTGACTTTTCAGGGATGGTCTGGTAACTCCATCTCAAGTCACCACCAGGAATCTATCGCTCGCTGTGGCCGACTGCTTCTGGCGCATGGTCAGGGCCTCGGTGGAACAGCAGGCAGACGCGTTCAAGGCCATGAGATTCAACCTAGAGACTGAATGGAAGAACACTTTCCCCAGGTGAGTGGATTGCGGTTGATATGCTGTAGGTGTGAGAGGAAGGGTAGAAAGGGAGGGGGGTATTGTGTACCCCAATCTAAAATTGTTAAGTCTAAAATTGAACATTTGGAATAATAAAAGAGGAGGGGTAAGGCGGGGGTTCTAGGTGTTGTGACCTTCTTTTAAAAATATTATACTGGCTTGGATGGATGAGAAGACTGCAGAAGGTGACCCATAGCCATGACCGCCGACGTAACCATGGAAGGAAGAGCGAGAGGTCCATCTAGATTGCACTCAAGTTGGACAATTCAAGAGAGTGTCGTTGTTTTGATACACGGCGGAGTCTTTCCTTTTCACCACAAGCATCTACTGAAGTCGTTGAAATGCCTGTATCAGACGGAATGTCATCAGTGGCGCCTACTCAGTCCCCGGTCTAGACTAGACTGCTGCCATAGTCCAAGCATCAGCACTAGTATTGTTCGACCTTATGCTTACAGCACCTACACCAGAGGGCACATCAACAGTGGCGCCTACTCAGTCCCCTGTCTACACTAGACTGCTGCCATAGTTCAGCTATCAGCACTGGAATAGTCAGGCCTGGGGCGCTATTCTTTCAAGGAGGTAGTGATGTATGGCCTTAACTTCTTGGGGCCGGTAATTGGTTGGGACAAGATGCCGTCACTTACCTACTACTACTTTATATATGTATTCATCATCATCTCAGCCACAGGAAGTCCACTGTGGAACGTAGGCCTCCCTCAAGGTTCTCCACATCAACCTGTTCTCATCGGCCTGCATCCAACGACTTTCTGCAACTTTAGCCATGTCGTCCATCCACCTTGTAGACGGACGTCCGACATTTCGTTTGCCTGCACGTGACCTCCACTCTGGAACCTTTCGGCCCCGACGGCCATCGATTCTACGGGCTGTGCCCGTCCCACTGCCACTTCAACTTGCTAATCCTTTGGACTAGGTCGGTAACCTTTGTTTTCCTACGGATCTCCTTATTTCTGATTCGATCTCATAGGGAAATATCGAGTTAAGCCCCCTCCATGGCTCGTTGAGTGATTTTGAGCCTTCTAATGAGGCCCACAGTGAGAGGCTACGTCTCAATGAATGGCGAGACGGAGAATGACGTCGTTATGAGTGTTGGTGACTAATAAATATTGAGATAATATACTAGATTGGCCACTGCAAACAAAATGTTTGCAATAACATGAAGGGTACATTCTATTTCTGTCTCTGTCACGCCTACGCCTACATTATCTTCCATCTCGCTTCACGGATAGTGTGCGCGCACAATACGCACAGATTTTGTTCTCGATGTCCGCTCTAATATTCCTCAATGCTAATAAAGGGATTATTTTATTTCATTCCAGACAGCGCGAGTTGGACCGCGACGAGTTGTTCGAGCGCGCCCGCGCCGAGTTGCTCGACCAGTCGGCCGAGCTGTCGGCCGTGCCCGCGCCCGCCTGGGAGCTGCGCCTGCAACAAGCACTGTGGCACACCGCCGCCGCCAGGGTGTTCGAACACATCTACCTGCCCGCCGCGGCCAGCGCGCATGACGATGTCGGTCAGTACCCTGCACTATACTACTGACGGGGTTGTATGCTCACACTTGCTCTAGGTATAGACTCACGCCGCCGCCAGGGTGTTCGAACACATCTACCTGCCCGCCGCGGCCAGCGCGCATGACGATGTCGGTCAGTACCCTGCACTATACTACTGACGGGGTTGTATGCTCACACTTGCTCTAGGTATAGACTCACGCCGCCGCCAGGGTGTTCGAACACATCTACCTGCCCGCCGCGGCCAGCGCGCATGACGATGTCGGTCAGTACCCTGCACTATACTACTGACGGGGTTGTATGCTCACACTTGCTCTAGGTATAGACTCACGCCGCCGCCAGGGTGTTCGAACACATCTACCTGCCCGCCGCGGCCAGCGCGCATGACGATGTCGGTCAGTACCCTGCACTATACTACTGACGGGGTTGTATGCTCACACTTGCTCTAGGTATAGACTCACGCCGCCGCCAGGGTGTTCGAACACATCTACCTGCCCGCCGCGGCCAGCGCGCATGACGATGTCGGTCAGTACCCTGCCCTATACTACTGACGGGGTTGTATGCTCACACTTGCTCTAGGTATAGACTCACGCCGCCGCCAGGGTGTTCGAACACATCTACCTGCCCGCCGCGGCCAGCGCGCATGACGATGTCGGTCAGTACCCTGCCCTATACTACTGACGGGGTTGTATGCTCACACTTGCTCTAGGTATAGACTCACGCCGCCGCCAGGGTGTTCGAACACATCTACCTGCCCGCCGCGGCCAGCGCGCATGACGATGTCGGTCAGTACCCTGCCCTATACTACTGACGGGGTTGTATGCTCACACTTGCTCTAGGTATAGACTCACGCCGCCGCCAGGGTGTTCGAACACATCTACCTGCCCGCCGCGGCCAGCGCGCATGACGATGTCGGTCAGTACCCTGCCCTATACTACTGACGGGGTTGTATGCTCACACTTGCTCTAGGTATAGACTCACGCCGCCGCCAGGGTGTTCGAACACATCTACCTGCCCGCCGCGGCCAGCGCGCATGACGATGTCGGTCAGTACCCTGCCCTATACTACTGACGGGGTTGTATGCTCACACTTGCTCTAGGTATAGACTCACGCCGCCGCCAGGGTGTTCGAACACATCTACCTGCCCGCCGCGGCCAGCGCGCATGACGATGTCGGTCAGTACCCTGCTCTATACTACTGACGGGGTTGTATGCTCACACTTGCTCTAGGTATAGACTCACGCCGCCGCCAGGGTGTTCGAACACATCTACCTGCCCGCCGCGGCCAGCGCGCATGACGATGTCGGTCAGTACCCTGCCCTATACTACTGACGGGGTTGTATGCTCACACTTGCTCTAGGTATAGACTCACGCCGCCGCCAGGGTGTTCGAACACATCTACCTGCCCGCCGCAGCCAGCGCGCATGACGATGTCGGTCAGTGCCCTGCACTATACTACTGACGGGGTTGTATGGTCTAGGTATAGATTGGCAAAAAACAGTATTAAATGTATAAAAAATGACAAAATTAAACCAAATCCGCAATAAAATCCGTAAGTAATAGTTTTATTTTAATGTAGGAAATATCATCACTTTGCCGGCAAACTTATTCCTAGTCTTCTACAGTCCTAGATCAGTCCCCACAGGGTGAAGAAGAAGTAGAAGGGCAAAATTGTGTTAAATGACACGAGATAAATTTACGTTGGCAATTATTATTATTTCAGATATTGTAGTGGCACCAGATGCATTGCCGTCACTTTATCTTTATTTATTTATTTATTTATTTTATTTATTATACTTCATATACATTGTATACAAGGCGGACTTAATGCCAGAGGCATTATCTACCAGTCTACCTTTGGGTGATGCAGAGATTTAATGTCCAACAAAATATTTTGGGAGAATGCCCACTTCTAGCAGTGTCATGGTCTAGGAATGGACAGTTACAATGGGGTTCTGTGTATTGTAATTCAGAATAAGGGTCGCACCTACTACCAGAAAAAATACATTAAAACGAAGAAAAATTAGAAATACAATATTTCGACATTATGTTTTCGCAACTTGGTAATGAGAACATAAAATGGCCACTTTTATTATCATAAATCCAAGATTTCACTGTTCCAATGTTTTTCAGCCATGGAATGAATTGAATCCGTAGCGCAGTCGGTTAGACGCCTGCTTTAAAACAAGAGGCTGCGTGTATTTAATTACAAAAAACTTATTATATTCTAAAATAATATAAATTTGCTCAGCCAAGGCGATACCAAGACAAGTTCAGTTTAAGCACAAAGATGGCGGAACGAACGCACTATGGCTGGACCCGTACGATATAGACTTTAGTAAGATACATGTGGTTTTAACTGTGTACTCAGCCATTCTGTCACTAAGGGTAGATATAAACGGCTTCATTCATAGACCGTTATAAAACCTGTTTTAGTTATCGAATGGTTTAGTTCTTTCGAACGAACTTTGAATTCAGTTTGAGAAGACAAAAGATTCGTTAGTTAAAATATGTTTGAAAACTGTTTATGGATAAGACCGTTACACTTACGGCCGTTGTCTATATCCTATCTATCTTTAACAAGGGGTTAAATAACTACCATGATTATGTCGGTACAATTCTACGTTTCATTAAACAAAAATAGTCTGTATCAGCCCATATACGTCCCACTGCAGGGCACGGGCCTACTCTACAATCGTAATCGATTGAGAGTGGTTAGGCCATATAGTCCACCACGCTGGCCTAGTGCGGGTTGGCGGACTTACATACCATAGAAATTTTTATAAATCGCTATGGTATGCAGGTTTCCTCACGATGTTTTCCTTCACCGTTTTAGTGCGACATACAAACAACAAAAACTAGACATTTAAATATATCTAATCTAGCTATTTATAAATACATACACCATATTTATATCTCTCTATCTTTGTTACCTGAAAGATAAATTGCATCGAAATATTTAATGAAATCTCTTGTTAAAGATTGATAAATTATAGAGAACGCCTCTTAGAAACATATCATGGTGCATCGGCTGTATCATTTTTGATGTAATTCCATTGATGTGTCGATTTGTTAGATTAGATTGTATTGTTTTTAGATTGTATATCGTACCAAAAGTCATGAAGTAACAAAATCATATGTGTATATTGATGCATAGTTTGATAAATCATGATCATTTGTTTGTAATTGAGTAAAGTGATAATTTATTACAAATTTCGGAGTAGCTTTAAAATGTAATGTTTCGTAAGTGATTAGTTTCACTCATTTTCTTTTTGTTTTGAAAAAAGTAAGTTATAATAAACACAAATAACATGAGACTATCAATTGGTTTATGTGCAAAAAACTCAGAAAATGTTGGAAGGATTTATTATAATTTTAATATTATCAATTCTATCAATCCTACATATTATATGTTACATCGTTTATTAATACCAGCTTTGAAAAATGGTACAGATATGAATAAAAAACTAAATAAAAAAATCCCTCAGCTAAATTTTTTCTTCGTCTCCTGCGGCATACACACACGTTGTGTTTTGTGCGATTGGTGTACTAATACATCCTAGACTTGTCATTTTCATTCAAATTACGCCATAAACACACTTATAAATACTTTATCATCTCATTGCAATCACCTTTTTAAATACTCTATTCAAAATCACCAGATAAATTCAACACATCAGTGGACATAAAACTTCGCGAGTGGGCGGAGCGTGAGTTGCCCGCGCAGTCGATACGCGCGGGCAGAGATGCGTTGCGAGACGAGTTCAGCGAGCTGATGACAAAGACCACCGACTCGGATGCTGTGTACGAGCCCGTCAAGAAACAGGCTGTAGATGAAGCCTTGAGGAGGCATACGTGGGAGGATCGGGCGCAGGATGTTAGTATTACTGTATCAGCCCATATACTGATTCTTCAACCTTTTTTTTTATTGCAGTGAATGGCGAGACGAGCATTCCGTTCGCCTGATGGTAAGCGATACGACCGCTCATGAACAGTAGCAGAACCAAACAACAAGATAAATTAAAAAGCATTGTTAATGAGCGGTCGTATCGCTTATCATCAGGCGAACGGCGTGCTCATCTCGCCATTCATTGCAATAAAAAATCATTTTTCAACATTTTAGTTGCATTGTGTCCAAAGTCCAGGCTTCGTTTTTGGTAGTGAACACCCTGTATATGTTAGAGTACTAGAGGCTATGTATAACGTCATCAGGTATAACACCCTGTATACGTTCTAGTACTAAATGCTAACACCCTGTATATGTTCTAGTACTAGATGCTATGTGTAACATCATCAGGTATAACACCCTGTATATGTATGTTCTATTACTAAATGCTAACAGCCTGTATATGTTGTAGTACTAAATGCTATGTATCATCAGGTACTGCGAGTCCTGCAGCTGAACGCCCTGCAGGATCGCTGCGTGAACTCGCGCGCCGACTGGGACGCCGCCGTCTCGCTCATGGACTCGGCGCTCAAGGAACGACTGCAGGCCGTCAACAACGAACTCAGGGAACTCACTGGTGACTCAACACTCAGTAAACTCACAACGTCACAACCAGCCGCGGATTTGAACACTGCATCGAAAATGTTACCTTTAGAATTCTTCTTCTGTATCAGTCCATATACGTCCCACTGCAGGGCACGGGCCTCCTCTACAATTAAGAGTACGATTGAGAGTGGTTAGGTTAGTCTACCAAGCTGGTCTAATCAGGCGGACTTTATATACCATAGAATTTTTTGTAAATCGCTATGGTACGCAGGTTTCCTCAGGTTGTTTTCCTTCACCGTTTTGGTGCGCGGTGATTGCGTATTAATACACACAGGTATCCGAAAAGTCAGAAGTGTGACCTGAATTCCATTCCGCGACTACCGTGAATATGTTGGCAGTCGTATCTAGTCCTTTTATCAACAGGTCATCACGTACATCACTTAGCCGTCTTTAGAATTAGAGTGACCTAACTAAAAATCTTATTTTTTGGGAAATGTTCATTAAAGATTTGTAACATAAAAAGTAGATTTTGACTAAAAATTACTTATCGACCCGTTATTAAAGAAGCACCTATTGACACATGAAAAGCAGAAAGATGTATAAATTGGTCTTCTAGGTGTATGTTCCATAAATATAAAATTTCTTATGTTACAAATCTTTAATAACGTATCCAAAGAATAAGTTTTTTTTCAATTAAGCCACTCTAATTCTAAAGGTGCGTTTGGGGCCGTCCTTAAATCACGTTAGCCTTATGGGGTGAACAAAAATCACGAAATATCATAAGATAATAAAAAAAAACGTGTATTTTTTCGACGCACAATGTTGACTAAAATGCTACAAAATATATTTTTTGTATGATTACACTATTCTTTTATTATATCATTGTCCTTAATTTCAGGATAAAAAGGGGTTATACATTATACGCGTATTTAAAGACTATATTTGATATTTTTAAGGTTTTTTTATATGTACGAAAAATGCATGTGACGTTTGGTGGGGCAGGGGGAGGGGTAGTTTTAAATCTCACCATATATCTACTATGTATGTGAGTGTTGGGTGTAATTTATTTATTTACATCACAAAAGGGGAGGAGGGGTCAAAAATAGCTGAATTAAAGATCACGTGATTAATCGACGACCTCTTGTGTATTGTAACATCTGTTATTTATTTATTTATTTATTTATTTATAAACTTTATTGTACACCAGAAAAAAACAAATACAATAACAGAAATTAAAAATAATATTAAAAATAAGTACAATCGGTTACAATCTGTTAGTAAATCATAAATACCAATTGCATCAGGCCCCGGTCTCCGCGAGCGCTGGCTGTACTGGCGGTCCGCCACGGAGGAGCAGGCGCGCCGCGGCCTCGTGCGCGCCGAGCTGCAGCGCCTCGGCAGCGCGCGACCCGCGCTCGCGCACGACGAGCTGGTCGCCGTCAGGGACAACCTGCGACGCAAGGGGATCGACGTGGACAACGACTATATCAGGGAGACGTGGAGACCCGTGTACCTCAAGTAAGTGGTTACAGAATTGCTTTATTCATCATCCTCATCATCATCACCATCATCATCATATCAGCCACAGGAAGTCCTACTGAACGTAGGCCTCCCCCAAGGATCTCCACATCGACCTGTTGAAAGCGGCCTGCATCCAGCCACTTCCTGCAACCTTAGATCGTCCGTCCACCTTGTGAACGTCCGACATTTCGCTTGCCTGTACGTAAAATTTGCTTATTGAGTACATCATGCTCGCCCTAATTGTAACAGAAAGAAAAAATAAAACTCATTTATTAGTCACAATTAGATGACACGCACACTCGTTTAACATAAATTTATTAGAAACAGAACAAAATATAGAGAAATAATATAACTAAACTTGACCAATAATTTCCAATAAATTATAATCACTATCATTGTAAACTGATTAACTAACCCTAGTTTCTTGCCCGTTCTTCTGTAGTGAAAACCGCTTTCTGAACCGGACGGTAGATTAAAAAATTACTGAATCTAAAATATAATGTAGAACATTTTAACGGATTCAATAAATTATTTTCATTTTCATTTTCGAACCACAGAGTAACCTTTAAAATCTGCGATAAAATAAAAAAAAATCTTTTTCATCAATTATCTTGTTTAGAAATTCATCAATATTGCTTTCATTTCTACAAAACTTAACAAAATGTATTCTCAATTTTTTTAAATAAAGCTTTATCCCTTTTCACTATGTGATGCTTTTTTTCCAGAAACTTCCTACAAAAAGCGCAGACGAGGGCGCGCGACTGCAGAAAAAGCTTTTACTTGTACAGTCAACAGAATGGCAACGGGGTAACAAATTACATTTATGTATTTTATATTCATATTGTATAGTCTATTGTTTTTTAGGGTACGGTTACAAAGCTGAGGTCTCGGGTTCGAATCCCGGGTTGGACAAGAGTTATGATTAGTGATCTTTGTCAAACTTCTCTCCCCCCTTTCAAGTCTCACGTGATAAATGGACAGCTCCTTTGGCACATATGCTAATGCTCCTATGGCATATGTAGTAATGCTCCTGTGGCACATGTAGTAAAGCTCCTGTGGCACATGTAGTAATGCTGCTATGGCACATGTGCTAATGCTCCTGTGGCACATGTGCTAATGTTCGTATTGCACATGTGCTAATGCTGCTATGGCACATGTGATAATGCTCCTATGGCACATGTGGTAATGCTCCTGTGGCACATGTGCTAATGTTCGTATTGCACATGTGCTAATGCTCCTATGGCACATGTAGTAATACTCTTATGGCACATGCAGTAATGCTCCTATGGCACATGTAGTAACGAGTGTTGTATTCGCAGAAGGAGTGTTGCGAGGTGGTGATGTTCTGGCGCGTGCAGGCGACACTACGCACCACGGCCAACGCGCTGCGGCAACAGATCGGCAACCGTGAGGCCGCGCGACTCGACAGGGAACTGCGCGAGGTTCTCGACGAGGTATAAACAGAGACAAAAACACACACAACACATTCAAAACGACCAAACTCATGCACACACAGGGGCGTCGCCAGCCGATGGCCTAGGGAGGGGCAAATATTATGGAGGATGAGAAATATGTGATTGCAACTGACACGATTTTGACGCCGGCCCCCAGACGGATAATATTATTGCACAATAGTATGGTGTATGCAAAAAATACCGTATAGTAGGCAAGCCAAGTAAAAGATTTTGATTGCTTTACATTTGGCAATTTTTATTTAATCTCTGGGGGGGGACAGCTGCCCTTACCTGCCCTCCCTTTGGCGACGCCCTTGTGCACACATGAAGCAACAGAAGTGGTTAACCAAGGTCGACCACAAAATTCATGGATAAAGTCACAAAAGTTTCAGACCAACAAAAGCAACAAAATTCCTAAACACACCCACCCACTTTTGTTGCTTTCATCAACATCATATCAGCCACAGGAAGGCCACTGCTGACCACAGGCCTCTCCCAATGATTTCCACAGTCACCTATTGGAGACAGATTGCAACCAGGGAAGTCCCGTGACCGACACCAAGTCGTCTGACCACCTTTTGGGTCACCTCCATTGGAAAACTTTTTGGCCCCATCGGCCATCAGTTCTCCAAGCTATATGCCCCGACCATTACCACTTCAATTTGGACTATACCAAGCAGTACTTGAAAATGAAAATCATTTATTGAAAGTTGAAACCATATAATATTACACGTCATTTAAATTAAGTCACTTTTTTAGGAAGATAGTTTAAACAGACTGCCTCGGTGGCGAAGTTATACTATACCTTTATAAATCTGTAGTTTCGAGTTTGAATCCCGGGTCGGGAAAACTGACATTGGATTTTTGATTTTTCTGTACAATATCAGCCCGGAGTAAGTTATACTATTTTTGGTGTTGGAGAGCCTTTTGAGGCTATGAGAAGATGATCAGGCATCAGCAGTAGACTTCTGTGGCTGAAGAGAGAAAGAAATAGAGTATTAGTTATACTTTTAAAATGATATATTATTAACATTGTAGTATTTATTTCAAGATGGCGGGAGACCCTGATCTCAAGAAGAAGCTGTTATCTGGAAGGCGAGTGGAACTGGCGGAAGAATTGAGTAAGTTAAATAATTACTTGAAAGAAAGAAAAAACATATATTTTATTTTTCATTGATGTTAATTTATTGATAGTATAATTATAGAAAATACATTGTAGTTGGCAGTAACGTATTATACATTTTGAAAGCCTCCATGGCGCAGTTGGTTAGAAGCCAAGTGTGAAACGAGAGGCCGCGGGTTCGATCCCCGCACTGATAAAAATGTGTCTAAGGCCCCCTGACATGTGTCTCGGGTCTGGGTGATGAGTTCGTGAGATCGAAAAGTCTCTCGTAGTTTCAAATGACATCAACACAAGACTTAAGAGCGTTTATACCTTCCGCGCGCTTTTTGGCTTAAAAACGGGACTTTTCATACGAGTTAATAGCCACCAATAAACAATTTAAAGGAAAAATAATTAGTACTAATTTTAGAAAAGGTTGTCATCTAGGGATTTTGGTGGAAAACATTATAGATTGATGGATAATTTGTGAGTACTATAAGGATTACTGAACACTAGTTTCGTTATTTAGGCTTTAAGTGGCAATTTAGAAGCTTAAGATATCCGAAATCACTAAATATATGATGAAAATAAAAATATTATCAGACTACTAAGACCCTTATGGAGGGATTTTGCTGAGAAAAATAATCTTTTTGTGTTTAGTTCCTGAAAAATAAAAATTTAAACAATGCGAAATTATTCAGAAACTCTCGTCAACAAAATATATCTTTTCACCAACTTATCGTACATAATTTTTTATAACAATTGCATATTATAATAGAAGAACATCTTAACAATAAATTACCATTTTTATATTTCAACAAAATTAGTTTTCATGTTTTCTACAAATATTTTAAAAACCACTATAAAACACGCTGTCCGAACTGCATCAAATCAGACCGCCGCAAGGCCTTCTAGAGGGAGGACGTATCGCTCGTCGCTCCGGCCTGGCTGCAGTCGATTTTGCCGTGCGTAGTAAAAATAACCACGCGCGGACTGCGATTGCCACATCTTAGTACTTTGGTAATAAATATATTTTTTTTTATTGCATACATTGATTTTGTAGTGAGTGCGTGGTGGCCTGTTGGTAAACGGACTAAACGCGGCTGCCAACATGTTCACGGTGGTTGCGGGTTCGAATCCCAAGGCACACCTCTGACTTTTCGGAGTCATGTGTGTATTGACAGTCAATCACCACGCACTAAACGGTGAAGGAAAACATCGTGAGGAAACCTGCATACTATAGCGATTTATAAGAATTTCTATGGTATGTAAGTCTGCCAACCCGCACTAGGCCAGCGTGGTGGACTATATGGCCTAACCACTCTCAATCGTACTTTCGATTGTAGAGTAGGCCCGTGCCCTGCAGTGGGACGTATATGGGCTGAAACAACAACAATGATTTTGTAGTGAGTATAAATTATGTTTCAGATAATATAATGGGATGTAATTTCGAGGCTAAATTATGTTATGTATTGTAAAATAAAATTAAATATATTCCGTAATTGTAAGGGGTTGTAAGGCCCCTAACTGTATTCATGTGTTCGAACACGAAACTTATACTGATTGAACACTGATTTGAATGCAACTTAACAATGTAATAATAACGAAAATATGATTAGTATCTAAATTTGTATTGTTCATTGCTTGCACAGTAATATTTGTGTACTTATAATGCAAATAAAATATTTTTATGATAAGTTACATTTCAATTGAATGTTAGAATTTTGAAGCGCACGGATCAAAGTTGGTTGAGCTGACTGTATTCACTATTATTTCACGCACATAGCTTTGGTCGCTTATGTGTGCGTGAAATTATCGAAGAAATACCTATAGTTGACTTTGTGCGCAAGGTGTAAACGCTCTTAATTGATCTTCATATGCGGTGAGGACTGTGTGACTGTTGGGTGTTATTTATTTTATTTATGTATTTATTAAAGTTGGCAGTATCGTTAACCACTATTATTTTATGAATTACACTAGTGTTTGCAATATGTCTTTTATTAGTTAAAAAAAAGACATATTGTTTCAATTGTCTTTTATTTCATTTCATTATTTTCTTAGATGTCAATATAGTCTTAAAATATTTTGTGCCTAAGTATATAAGTAGTCAATAATTGATATTCATGTTTACAATGTTACTATTTTCAGAGCGAGTAAGACAAGTCCAAGAGAAACTTGAAGAATTCATAGAGGCATTGAACAAAGAAAAGTAGTCCAATTACAAACCATGGTGTAAGAACCAGACATATGGTGTATAACGGAATAGACTAGACACATGAACTCTTAAATATTGACAGTAGAAATATGGATTATTTTCATAAAATATATTGATATTATAACTTGGCAGAAATGAGTACGAAGCGGTGACAATTGGCATTAAAGAAGAAATATGGCAACACTATTAAAAATGTCATTGTGTTCAGTTAAATTTTATCCATAGGAATTTCAATACATTTCCGTTTTTGTTTGTTCTATGATTTAAAATAAATAAAGAGACTGTTTTAACAACAATAAATAATTATAACAAGTATCTAAACATTTCCGTCGTAGTATATCGGGTTGCCATATTAAAATTAAATTTGATCTTATCTTTAAATACATACTCTTTTTGCCAAGCTATACATACATCTTGGTATCAATGACTGGATTCAATAAGTTATATTTTAATACTCATTTAAACATCTGTGAATAAATTGTTTATTTATTATCACTCAGAACATGAATTGACACAGTCATCTTGTGTGATTTAAGTTGAACTTTGTTACTTAAAGCCTTCTTCACAGACAGTTTTACATACATACATAATTGTCACGCCTGTATCCCATAGGGGTAGGCCTAGACTATAGACCGCCACTTTGCTCTATCCTGACATATTACTTTCGCTTCATCCATTTTCATCAACCTCCTTATGCATTGTCGTCGGTCAGGACTTCGGTTCAGGGTGCTTTTGAGCGTCAGCACAAGAGTCATCTTGTTGAGGGTATCACCGATTTGGATGGTGTAGGTATGATATGGTATAATATGGTATATGTTCAACCCCTACCGGCTCCTCCATCCAAATTCCACGCACAGACAGTTTTAAAACCTACTTTAGCTATAGAATATTTTAACATCTTCGCTCAAATTTAATTCTATAGCCGTTCGAAAGAGAAAATAACTAAAACAGGTTTTAAAAGTCTATGAATAAGAACTTTAAGTTTATATAGCATTTTGAATCCAGTTATTAGTATACAAGGTATGTTATGAGTCAATGAGTTATCTTAATAAATTATAATTAGCAATAACAATACACATGTTAGGCGATTGATGCATTCTGTAAAGCCTGGTTGAGAAAACTGATGTATAAAATTAGTGAGGGCAATTAAGATTTATATAGGATATAAAAATATATTCATATATTGCTTTTTCAATTTGTACAAGATTGTTATGAATGGTAAAAAATATTGTCGTCTTGATTAATCCGTAGTTTCTTGTACGAATTTCTTAAATGTATATCTTAGATGCATTTCTTGTATCTTTTCGGTGGTTACCTCTTTGTAATTTTTAAATAAATCATTAATGATGCAGAGAAAATATTATTTTACTTTACAACAAATGTTTTGGCCTTCAAACTCTGCAATTTAACACTGTTTTGAATACTCAATTCTAGAATTCAAAACTTATTTAATTTAAAAATATATCTAGATATATTTTCAATAAGGTTTGTACCAGTACAAGTATTGTGTAGGTACTTAGATAGATTTGTGATGTCATACATCTCAGTTCGAACCAAAATATTCAACAATTATGATTCCTATGTATAACAATTGTAATTTGCTGGCTCATATGGTCTATATACCTAATACTTTCCACGGTAGCTCAAACAATTTATAGTGCCGGCATAATTGCGTCAGTTAAAATCTGTCGCCAAAAGGTTCGGTGGCCAGTATGGATGGCGAGTGCAGTGGAATGCAAAGCATTGCTTTGTAAATCATGGTGTTATTTAGCTATGTAACGACACTAGGCGAAATGTATGCTTGACTTGCGATTCATAAGTATAGAAAACTATATTCTTTCTACATTAATGTCTGATGGACATCAGATCCTATAGGAAAAGTTGATATATAAATAATACTGTATTATATGGTACATGAATATTTAGAGAGAATGTTTGACTTCGACCTGCTGTCTGAGTAAATCCATTGTAGATTGTATTTACATATATGTAAAAAAAAATATGTAATTTATGAATAGGTTTTTGTGTGGTCGGTGCAAATGTATCCTTTGTAATAAATTACATGTAAAAACAATAGCTCTATATCTTTTTATATCATGTACATAATACTACTAAAAATATGTATTTTTTCTGTCTGCTATAACCTTTTTTTATTTTTTGAGCGTAGTAGATATTATTTTTTAAGATTGTCATGAAAACATTACATGCTGCCGACAAACCGATGAAATAAAAAAGTGTGACAGAGACAAAACGATCTTGCGGCCATTTATTTAAAGAATACTGACTGAAAGAGTGCAAGATATAAAAAATAATATAAAGAGACTATGTTAGGCCGCACAGTAGGGTTGTCTCTTTCTAGTACGTTTCGATTTGATCCAGTTGCTTGGTCAAGGATGAGGCGGAATCTAAAGGAACATTGGGTATATTTGCTTCTGCCATGGTATTTATAATTTGTTGTTAAATGTTGTTAATTTAACAGCTTGATCTAAGTTATCTTGTAATAAAACGTTGAAACGAGTTATTCTGCGTGTTTTATTTTACCCTTTTTATGTAAATATATCCTTTACTAGAGACTACTAGACATCCGGCCCGGCTCAAAATATTCAATGTGACTATCAATTTAGAATATCGATCAATCGGATCACGAAAAACGAATAAAATTCCTTCGTATTACTAGATTTTTCCCTCCTATAAGTCATAACGTGATGATATATAGCTTAAAGCATTCCTCGAAAAATAACCTATGCAACACTAAAATATTTTTAAAATTCGAACCAGTAGTTCTGGGATTAGAGGTGACAAACAATCAAACTTTTGGTCTCTCATATGTGAGAGGCTCCCTTGGTTGGTATCAGCATGGTATCAGCACATTGTCTATTTCTCCTGTCAAACAGGCAAATAGGACGCTCGTCTCGCTAATCGCCATTGCAAATAAAGTAGTATACTCTCTAGACAAGTACACACCAAAGTCGCTGGCCTACCTCAGTAATTTTTTGTCGGCGGCCTGACTCACTTATTGAGTTATTGCATGTTCATCATTGAGATAATATACTAGAGGGGACACTGCAAACAAAATGAAGGGTACATTCTATATCTGTCTCTGTCCCGCCTACGAAGTAACATAACTTCCCTCTCGCTTCACTGTATACCCGTGTGCACACGTAGTAGCACGCGTGCGTATGGTACGCAGAGATTTTGTTTCCGATGTCCGCTCTAGTATAATACCTCAATGATGTTCAAATACTTTTTTACAAGTTAGCGGCTCAACCAAGAAGCGGCTCAACACATAAGTATTATAACATCTTTAAGACGTTGTTGACGTTACAACGAGCAGAGGCCGGCAACGCATCTCCATGCCCTATGGTGTTGCAGATGTCCATGGGCGGCGGTGTTCACTTACCATCAGATGAACGGCACACTCATTTGCCCCCTTATAAAATAAAAATTAAAAATATCACACCACGCGCGGCGCTTGTCGCCGACATGATTCTTGGTAGGTTGTGTCGCTGGGCTGGCGGCCTCAGTGCGCTTCACACACATGCAGTAAATAAATATCACAGTAAATACCCATTTATCTTCCATTTTACTTAACGTTGAATTTTAATCAAATGCCAGCAAGTTCTTAAGAAACTACCAAAAATTAAACAGATTTGCGCTGGCAATGTTTTTCGACAAGGTCAAAGTTATTTTTGTTTGTGATGTACCATGATGTACCTACCTCCTACCTACGAAATGAATATGAATGTTGTTCTTTTAAGTTCATTTATTTTGTAATGCTACTAAAGTGCACTGTATTACGATGTACGAATTTGTGAATTAAAGTGACAGTGAGGCAGGCAACAAGGGAAAAGTGAGTTTGCATTTACATTGTAGTTATTCTGTAAAGTTTGGTTATACTACATTATTTTGTTTACAATTATGGGTCGATCTAGTGGCAGGCGGCAGTACTCAGTAGTGAACCAGCAGTTTGAATACACTGTTGTGTTTCGGATTGAATGACATTATAGCGAGAGTAACTACTGGATAAATTGAGATTTGACATCTTATGCCTCAGGAGTGCGAGCGTAGTGAAATGCCAAGCATTGCTTTGTAATTTAAGGTGTTGTTTGGTTTTGCTACTCTTCTTGAGCAGTCGTATCGCTTACCATCAGGCGAATGGCATACTCGTCTTGCAATTCTGTAATAAAAAAAATATTTGGACTTAAGCCTTCAACAATATCATATTAAATAAAAAAATATATATCATATTGAATAAAGCCAGCGGGTGCTAAAAATATAGTCGCAACACGAATGTGCTTTGTTTTAAATCGCTGATAGGTAATAGGTATAATTAGAGTTTGGTGATTGGGCTGAGTAATTAATTATTAACTCGTTAGAACCGGTTGTCAATTTAAACCTCGTGTCTAAACACGAAAGTCTAAACTCATATATCTCTCACTCTTTATATCACTTTTGGGATTGCCTGCATCCTAATATTGCTATATCTAGCTCGCCCCTCCGCCTTGTATCAACACGGCCTGCGTCACATTATCATTGACATAATATTATAATTAAATTATTTTTGCTATTCCACAGATGTCGTGCGTGCCAATTACTTTGATCGGAGATAATCTAGGACTTCGGCATCGTCATCTCAACGCCCTCGTCGCTGAATCCTATAAAAAAGGGGTGTCCTTCACAGAAATACAAGATCTTCCGGAAAAAAACGCCTGTCGACAGACTCTTTAAAATAGATCTCGCTTCTAAACTGAGAAATGTAGATTACATATTGCAAAACATCAAAGATGAAGACATGTTATATGTCAGCAGGGCTTTAAAAGCAAAGTGGATGTTGGACGAGGAATACCACGACTTCATTAATCCTAAATATTTAGAAAACAATCTGTACCCGTACATGGTGACTCCTGCGGTTAGTAAAGTTAAAAACTGGCTGTATTTGAATTTAAAAGACGCACACAGATGCGAGGAGTTTTATAAGTTTTATTCAGATGAAAATTTTAATTACGCGATTAAATTTCTCGGAGCCTGCAGCGTCGATTTTATACTGAACGAAGCGCCTAAGATTCTAGAAAAAATCTCCCTACATTATTTTAAAGTTCTTTGTGAAAAATGCCCACAAGTGGCGAAAATATATTTCGATAGCATACCTAAGAATGATAAATTGAGAATGAAATTGGTCGACAACCAACTTTACTTTTTCAATAATTTAAAAGTGGTCTTAAAGTTGAATGCTGATATATTTTTTGAAATTACAGAAAAATACTACATCAATATTAAGTATGGGCGTGCGCTCACTAAATATATTATGACGAGCCATAGGGACAAGTTCGAAAGAAAACCGGAACTGTACGCAGGTATACTGTTGAACATGCAAACTGTTGCAGAATGTTTGAACGCAGAAGAGTGCAAAGATCTTGTTTTGAAACTGGCGAGAGCGTCTTACATCAGCTACCGCTTTGACTACAAATTTGTTGAACCCCTCATTAAGAGAATTCCGGTCACAGAGAGAGCTGCGTTCAAGAAACAGATTTTTGTTGAAAAAAATGTGGGTGAACTAGTTGAAACCTGGCCGTACGAAATACCGACAATGCCGAATAGAAATGACTACGAAATACACGTCTTTGAGGATCAAGAAAACCCAAAATTTGAATATGCGGAATTAAGCTTTAGAACTATGTTAAAAAAAAGGAAATATGCAAAATATCAGGCAGATTTTAAATATTGTACTGAATCATTCCGTCCAGTTCGCACTTATCTAGATCAACTGTTTGATGAATACCGTTTCGTTGGTTTCGAACGTACATTGTACGAACTCCGAAAGAAAATAAAGGAGGACAGTTCGTCGCAGAACCGCCAGTACATGATGCTCGTGCTGGTGAGTAAGTGTGGTGGCGTCACTGTTAGAGTTACTGGAGCAGCATCTGAACGAGCCAGTGCACGTAAGAGCCACTGTCGTCAGGAGCCTTGTGAAGCGCGCCGCTGTGTGGCGCTTGCCGCAGCACTCGTGGGAGGCACTGATGCAGTTCGCCCGAAGCCTTGGACTAGATGGCAGCACTCCAGAAGCAGATTGTCGAGAAGGTTTGCATGCAGTCGTCATAAGAAGCTTGCTGAACGCTGGAACGTGTGGACCTGCGATTAGAGACGCGTTCTTAAAAGATTTTTCTCATCTTGACGAATATTCTACTGACGCGAATGAACGTCGAATTTTACGAGAAAAACTACCTTTGCTGCTATTATCAGCGGCTGATGCTGAAGTTAGTTTAGAGAGACAAGTCGAGCTACTGAGCTTACTCTTCGATATGCTCAAAAAGTACAAAATGAACATAGAGAGTTCACCGCTAGTGCCAGCCGTGGCCGCGCTTGCGAAACGAGATGCGTGCGCTGCTGAATCTCTTCTTCGGCAATTGTACCATGGCAAGATCGCTCGGCGATCACTGTTCCATGAAAATTTCCCATTGTTTCAAACAGATGCCTCCTACCTTAACGCGCTACGTCACGACACATCCGTGCTCAACGTAACCAAGTTTGTGGATCTAATTGAAAGTAATGAAATTCGCCCGGAACAGTCCCTGCGCAAGATATCAGTATACTTTGCAGAATCTCTCGGGATGATGGAAATTTACAGAACTGAACTGCGCGAACGGGTGCTCATAAACCCGTCTATCGGAAGATCCTTAGCGAGACCGCTAGGCTTACTCCAAGGCGCCTGTTTGAGTTACCTAGAAACACTTGACGTCAAAAATGCGACTATAGCACGCTTGGCATCCGCGATCAAAGCTAACATGCACGCAGGAAGACCGAAACTAAACATCGACAAAATAAATCTGTCGGCCATCGGAGCCAAGGCTGTTGCGAATAAAGTACTCGTTTGTCCCTCAGCAGAGGTCGATCAGTACATTCCAATATTGCTAAATTGGAAACGCACCGTCAGAGTTGCTTTGGCGCTAGCAGAGAGAACAGGCAAGGAGGCCGATGTTTATGTCGCAGCCGCTGCTTTGAGGCCCACAGCTACTCTGAAAGCTGCTCTGAAGTATCTTCGCCGCCGCGGAGCTGACTTCGACCCGCGCGTGTGGGATCTCTTTAAACAATTGATGAAAGATTACGATTTGTGTACTGAAAAACACGTGCACGTACGTGAATCATTGAAAAAAATAGATGAAATACCTACAACAATTAAACCGGCTTACTGCGTGATACTGTTCAAGGCTTTAAAAACGGATTATTATTACGACGCATTGAGTATTTTAAGTGACATGGAGGATTATCTGCCTAATATAGATGACAATTTTCTTGAACAACAACTGTTGCATTTCCTCGCAGAGTTTAAATACGACGAGGAACAACAAAAAAATAAAAGAACTGTTCAATTGTATTTGCGACTGATAACGAAATTCTTAATGCTTTGCCAATCAGAAGAAGCACAGAAAAAAAGAATCGAAACTTTTAGAGAACCACTCTTCAAGTGTTTAGCGCAAATTCTTGATAAGTCAGATAAAGATTTTTTAGAAATATTTGATGCTATCTTGTTGTGTGTCCAATATAATAAAATATTCTTCGACGACAGCTACGTTTCTCCTCTACCAGTTTTAGAAAATATAATTACATGGATGCGTCAGTGTTTACCGATAGAAATTCACTTTAATAAATACGTGTGTATCCATCTAACCATGCTGTACTTAAAAGCCGTAAGAATAAGTATCAAATCACAGCCCGCAATCTTCAAAAATGAAAAAAGAAAATTAAGCGAAGGAATTTCAATCGTTGGCCATATTTTCGGGGAGAAAATTGCGCGAGAAATAAAACAGTTGACTGAAAGTTATTTTGAATCAGCCATCGAATTGTATCGAAAGGGTATCCATGACTACTTTTCTGATTATTTTCAGTATGATGTCACTAAGTTTAAATTTATTAAAGCAATAGTGCAAGGGATTTTACAAGTCAGCACAGGAGATGAATTAAGAGCTGCGCTGTATATTCTAACAGATGAAATTTGTAACTTTTCAACTCCAGATATCCAAGAATTAATTGACGGAATGAAAATTATTGACAATGAAAAATTTAAATACTTCTTCCATGCTGAAATGTCCAAGTTTAGAGATTATCTTGCAATATGCTGATGCTGCTTTAGACGTCTAATGGTAAGTTTAAACGTCCTCGATATTATATTCGAGTTAATTGTCAGTAAAAAAAAATCAAGAATTATATTAAGTTCGGTTTATTGTTTTAAAGTAATATTTCTAAGATTTTGAGTAGAGTAAACTCTAAACATATTTAATGTCCTTACAATGGCATTTGTAATTCATACATTTTTTTATAGCTAAAATAAAACCATTTATTTACGTTAGAAATATTTTTAGTTGCTTCATCACCCGTTATCCCCGCTTTCTCGCTACTATCACATTTCATTGGGATGAACATATGGACTTTTTTTGTTTGTATTTTATGGAATATTAAAAAAAACTGGACACGTGCGAGTGGACTCGCTCATGAAGGGTTCCGTACCATCATCTCTAAAAGAAACCCTAAACATCACCTTTGTTCCTGTTTATAAAGTTCAAAATTGCTTAAAGATTACCTTTGTTGTACGGGAGCCCCACTTTAATATTTACTTTCTCTATCAGCCTTTATATTGCCACGGCAAGGCACGGGCCTACTCTACAATCGAGAGTACGATTGAGAGTAATAAGGCCATATAATCCAATATTAACGTAATAATATTTACTTTCTGTTTATTTGGTTATTTATTTGGAAAGCTGATTTTTGATGTATTACATACAGGGTATATCAAGACTGCTACCGAAAACGAAGCCGGGTGGTAGTTTAAGCGACTTCAGACACTATGCAATAGAAAATGTTGCAAAAAAAAAACGACTATTTTTTTTGTTATTTTTTTCCTATGGTCGTATTTCGGTGGTAAATACATTTTTTTCCTAAATAAAAGTGTATACCGTTTTATTTATAAGGATTTTAAGGTATAAATGAGTTTAAATCATTATTCCAGCAAAAACTATGTATTTACCACCCAAAAATGATGATATTTTAAATCATTAAAAAAAAATTGTCGCGTTCAATTGTGAAATTTTTAGTTGCATTGTGTTTGTAGTCACCAAAACTACCACTCGGCTTCGTTTTCGGTTGCAGTCTTGATATACCCGGTATACAACTAAATATTCTGTGAAAATTTTAAGCATCTAACTATTACCGTTATTAATATTGAGCAAAAAATATGAAAAAAAGCATTTTCATTGTATGGGGACCCCCCTTAATATTTTCATTTTTATTTTTAGTATTAGTTGTTATAACGGCAAGGGAAATATGTATATAATTGCAGCTTTCTAGCTATCACAGTTTATGAGATACAGCCTGGTGACAGACATACAGAATGGCAAACAATCAACGGAGTCTCAGTAATAGAGTTCCATTTTAGGTACGGAACCCTAAAAATGAACTACTAAGTTGAATTCTACAATTATAATATGGATTTAATTACTCTTGAGAAACAGATTTGGTATAATACAGGCATACATGAAGTGTCACTTGCGCATTTGTATCCAAACGCCACGTAGTTTCTTACCTGATAAATGTCTCCATCAATTATTTATCATTTGAAACAGTGGTAACTTGTGGAGACGTTGGGCTGAAGATCGAGCCCAGTGGCGTGCCATGGGAGAGGCCTTTTGTCGAGCAGTGGACGCGAATATTCTGATATTGATGATGAGCTTTCTCAATTTAGAATGTAATGCAAAGTATTTACAATTAAGCGTTAGAAATAACTGTTCCTACCATGTTGCAATTCCAACTTATTTCCCGTTGATTCCGCACCAAAGTTAGGAAGACTGTGTTTTGATAAGTAGATAAAATGTAGTGTTTTGCTAGAATTCACCGTTTTTCTTTCATTTGCGGTATGCCCGGTATGTATCACCTGCCAGAATTTCCTTATCAACAACACTAACGTGAGGTGTAATTATGCAAAATTTTGTGTGCATATTGATTAGGTCTGCGAATCGGGAATGTTAAGGGTGGTACACCATTTTTTTTTCTGGTTTATGTTTTTTTTTACGGCATATAAACATACATACAACTCTAAATTTTCACCCCTCTACGATCAACCCTTATTGTTTATTTTTGAATTATAAAAACGAAAGACAACGTTTGCCGGGACAGCTAGTTTATTTTATAAAATCCAAGCAGTAATACAATTTTGGTTAATTTCATCAAATTCAGGCTTTGTACATTTTGGATCTTCATAGTTTCAGTAGTGCGATTCACGTAACTTTTTGACGCGCCGATCAAGTTGCGGTGCGGTTACAATTAAGTTTACGCTTTGGTACAAAATGGTATTCTTGTAAATGTTTAGCTGCGCGTGAACTGCGCGTGAGCTGCGCGTCAACTGTACGTCAGACATATGAAATTTGTTTGACATTGACATATACGCGCAGCAGTAGAATACGCTAAAACGTTTGCGTGACGCGAGCGTATTTCGAGAATACGAAAAGGGCTGTTTTGATCGAAACTTAACCGCAACTGTACTACAGCTGAACTTATTTTATTACGTGAATCGCACTACTGATTCGACCACGCCTACTTGGAAATATCAACCTGTTGATAATTCAGGCATCTACGCTAATATATCCCCATATTGAAATATTATTGCCTTAAAGAAAATAATGATTACGGTCTACTGCATCTTTTTTTTTAACGAGAGTAAAAAGTTTTGTAAGTAGAACTGTTTAAAAGTATCTTTGGACGACACGATCATTTACCGTTTCCTATTAATTCGCTCTGTACAGTAAATAGCTAACACAAAGTAATTTTGTCTTCTATTTTACTCAACGATTGAATTTTATTTAAATGCCACCAAATGCTTAAAAATCTACCAAAAATTAAACATATTTGTGCTGGCAATATGTTCCCTCAAGGTCAAAGTTATTTTTGTTTGTGATATACCTACTCATTACTCGATGAATATAAACGTAGAAAATAGAAATTAGACTATTTATTTTGGAAGGATACAAAAGTGCACTGCAATACGAACAGCGAGCTTGTGAATTAAAGTTGCGTCGGGCAACAAGTGAAATGTGAGTTTATTGCATTTATTTTCTAGTTCTTATGTAAAATTTGGATATATTACAATGTTTTGGTTACAAACCCACACAATTTTGGACCGGTGCAGTGGTTGGTGGTAAAAATACAGCTTTCGTGGAATGTGCTGTGTTTTGAATCACTGGTAATATTAGAGATTTGTGATTACATTCTTGATTACACCGTTGGAACCGGTTGTTTATAATTTACAGTTTTTTGTTATAGAAACTTATTTAAGATAATATATCTTCTTCTTTTTTATTTTTTATTTTTTTTTTATTATATAAAAATAAGTCGGGTTTTCCTTCCTGTCGCTATAACTCCAGAACGTACCAATCGATTTGGCTGATTTTGGTCTTGAAATATTTGTGGAAGTCCTGGGAAGGTTTAAGGAGTGAGAAAAATTGGAAAATTTCTAAGGAAGATACTAAAAACCTTTTTTTTGGGTATCGTTCAAGCGTGACGCGACCAGCCAATATAGGATGATCTTTGTTTATTTGACGGGAGACGTAAAAGACGGTCAAGCTTCAACTTCCATCCAACGTAAGATGATCTATCTTTCCATTGTCTTTAATTGACGGCTGACGAAATAGAATAAAATTCAAAAAAATTGTACATCGTGTATATAATATTATCTAGATACGGCGTCTTGCGCGTAATTTTGTTAAATATAAAATAAAACGATGTTCATATCTACCAAAATAGCTCATTGTTTTTTGAGATTATTGCAACAGTTTTAAACAAGGTATACTCTATCGAAGCGTTTTGCCGGAGTACTCTAAAATTTATCTAATTATAATTTTTCGTTTTCATAAAGGACACTTTTTTTGAATTGATACTTTTAGATGCGCTGGGGGAACAATTTAAATTCCGCATTAGTAGGTACTGTTTTTTTATTCTTGAGACTGAACTCAAAAATAAAAAAAATATTGGTACGTTGATGCCGTATCTAGACATTATAATGAAACGAGTTTTATATTTTTAAATATTTGTTCTATTACTTACGTCACCTGGTAAGGTAGTATGAAGGTTTTATTAATTTGTATATGGTAACGTACTAGACGCGACTGCCAACATGGTAACTATGGTCACGGGTTCAAATCCCAGGGCACACCTTTGACTTTTCGGATTGTTTTCTACGTGAAATAAAATTCGCCAACCCGCACTAAGCCAGCGGGGTAGACTATATCTTCTTATATAATATATATGAATCGCAAAATGTGTTGGTAAGCGCGTAACTCAACAACGTCTGGACCAATTTGGCCAATTCTTTTTTTTATATGTTGTTGTTGTTGTCCTCCACGACGTGTCCATCGACAGCGACACCTGGCTATACTCTGGAGTGCGCTCGAATGTGACGGGCGAACCCGAATTTGGTGGTAAAAGTGCGGTTACATAATAAGCAGTATAGTTGGCCCACTGCATTATACAGGGTATATCAAGACTGCTACCGAAAACGAAGCCGGGTGGTAGTTTAAGCGACTTCGGACACAATGCAACAGAAAAAGTTGCAAAAAAAAGCGACAAATTTTTTTGTGTTATTTTTTTCCTATGACCATATTTGGGTGGTAAATACATTTTTTTCCTAAAATAATAGTGTATACCCTTTTATTTATAAATAATCTAAGGTATAAACGTGTTTAAATTATTATTTTAGCAAAAACTATGGATTTACCACCCAAAAAAGATGATATTTAAAAAATCATAAAAAATAATTGTCGCGTTTCTTTTCGAAATTTTTGGTTGCATTGTGTTTGTAGTCACTTAAACTACCACCTGGCTTCGTTTTCGGTAGCAGTCTTGACAGCGCCGGATCTAGGTATTTTTCGAGGCGGGGCAAAAACTGAAAAATGCCGCCCCCCCCCCCCCTTGCCTATATTTTTATCTTAATTATCATCATCATTTTTAGCAACCAGACGCCCACTCAACACAGGAATTCGGGAAAGAACGTCATTTTACCACCATGTTAAGCATTTTTACACGCTTTATATTAGCGTCACTTTTGAGGGTTAACGTCACACACGTCTGTAGGCTTTGACTCTAGTTTTCCTAAACGTAACCCCTGGGTAGTGCCAAATGAGTGGCTCAGTTCGTGGTGGTAGGAATTAAGTGTCCGTCTGGGTAGCGATCACCGTCCACGGGGCGTAAAAACCGTCATAGTGATCTAATAGTGATTTTGTACGTATTTTTGGTCGATCTCGAAGGAAGGAGTGTTGACCCGCCGGCCAAAGAGACAGTACAGTACAAGAGCTCAATCGTGGCTAACCACCACGAGGGGCTGCCTCACCATGTCGCACATAATCTTGGGTGGGTACGTCGTGCCAGTTGGTGACCGGATGTTGCCGACCTTTAGCGACATGCCGACCCTTTCATGCCGGTGCCCATTCGGTCTACTTAATGCCCGGACTTTGGCTTCTCGATTCCTCTTCATCAAACCCATCCCTTCAACCTCATGACAGCGCAATTAAACAAAGCAGGTCTTTCAGCTGTGCATAACCCCACCATCGCGTTCACTATGGAGTTCACCAACATCCGCGAACTCCAAACGACCTTAATGCCGTCCACCACCATCTCGAGACGGCCTAGTCTGCTTTGCTCTTCTTGATGGAGACGCGGATTCGTTGTCTGGCCGAATATTCCTACCTGCTGTACCCCGGTTATTCGCTTGAAGAAAGCTTCAAGCCTAAAGCCGGGGTATGCTTGTATGTATATTCGGTTGGACGTCTACTGTCACCGTTTAAGTTGCATGGAGGGCCCCTTCTTCTCCGCTTTGTGTTTGCACGTGAATCTTGGTTGCCTGAGCCGTACCGACGTGTGCCTTTACAGGTCTCACAACGGGGAAGATGAGACGACTCGGCTGTTCAGGTATCTCAGCCATATGGCTGATGACGGGCGGACGCAGTTCCCGTCGGCTGAAATGGTCTTGGGGGATTTCAATGCACATCACAAACTGTCGCTGGGCTTCTCCAAGACTGGTTCAGTCGTACATTTATACTGGGCTGTTTAAAAAAAACAATGGTGGTTGTATCATTGAGATAAAACGACGTATGGCGATGGCTAGAGGGGCAATGGAGAAGCTCAGGAAAATATGGAGGAATCGTACTACTACAAAGGCTACTAAAGATCAGGCTTGTCCGGGCACCGGGCGCTGAAACATGGACGTTACGGGAGAAGAAAAATGTAGATTCCCTAGAGATGAGGCGTTGGAATGCTTGGAATATCAGGTCCGAATTCCACACAAACGTTTCAAGAACTCGGCATCAAGCAGCATCTTTCCGAGATAGTACGGCCCCGTATACTTCGAATATTCGGTGATGTCTCACGACGAATTAACGACTTCATAGAACATCTTATGGTTAATAGAGCAGAGTAGACTGAAATAGACCTCGTGTTAGGACACCATACACACAAATTTATATACATTATACATACGTACAGCGGCACAGATATTATGGCGGATATTATAAGGATAGCCTTGTCAGGCCTCAAAACGTCCAGGTCTGATTCAAACTCAATTTCCTAAAAACGGGGTGAAAACAATACCTTTTTTTTAAATCGATATCTACGGGGAGATCATAAGGTGCATGTCGAGGTCTTCAGCCTTCCAATCTGGCGCACGGGGACAATTATTGTCCGTACCGCATAGATTTTGCAACCAGGCTGTATGTATTACGGACGATAGGCGATGCGGATGAACGAGTAACACCTAGTTGACTCGCCGTGCCACCCGGCGCACTTCTTAATATCGCTCCTCACATCATAGGTAGCGTAGATTTTCTCTGCAACGGACGCCCTAACCGTGGGCGTCCGCTATGAAGCCACGAGTTCTGCCGCACATCTTAGAGTTGGCCAGCGACCCCAATGACCCCTATTAATCGCCTCTTACGACAGGCAAAGGAAACCGTGGAGGAATTTTCCGCCCCTTGACCACTGGGTGCGTGAAAACAATAAATAACCAATTAAAAAGAAAACAATATTCTTAGTAAGGAACTCTAAAGATTAAAATCAATGTTAATAGGTGTTTTTTCACACTTAAGCAAGATTTTTTTATAATGTATCACTATTGGAATATTTTGTAATATCCAAGTATAGATATTTAATAAAGTGTTTATTATTAAATTGTCAACGTGGAGACGTGGGAACATATTACTGAAATATTTTAACTATTCTTAATTTTCAAAACCCATTTTTCAGTGTGTAAAATATTGCCTTTTATTATTTCAGTAAATCAAAACAAAAAAAAATGGCCCAGCCGTGCGATTCTGTAACAATTCACGATCGAAATCACTTCTGAATCCGCAGTGAATCCGCCCCTTAAAATCTGCCGCCCTAGGCTCCAGCCTACTCAGCCTACTAGTAAATTCGTCACTGCCTGTACCACATAAAAGACTTTCGTTCTTTGTTCGGTTAATTAACTAAAACTAACTACTAAACACAAATTGGATATTTGAAACTAAACGTAATTGTTGAGATGGATAAATTACATTCCAAATATTAAGTTTTCATCTCTTTTTCACGCACCCCTATCGCATAATCACTAATTCGCGCACGGCGAAAAACAAAGTGTAAGTGGTGTTACGTTATTGATGAGTTTTGTAGTTGTCTCCCAAGATTCAATATGCCGCCCCCTGAACTTGCCGCCCGGGGCACAGACCCCGACTTGCCCCCCCCTAGATCCGGGCCTGATTCTTGAGATACCCGGTATGTATTGTTATAAGTCCGCTTGGGTTGGGTCTTTCTTAATTGGCGTTTGGTATCGAGACTTTCAAGACGCAGTGCTTCAAAATTGCATACACCATCAGCGACAGATCTACGCCAGCCTGGACGTTCCCGCGAGATTTGTTTTTATATGTACATGTATATGGAGAGACGGGATATAATAGAGTGGAAGGTACGGGAGAGGGCTGGGATAGCTGACAGATTTGATAGGACGAAATGTAAATGCACGTTATAAGACGGGATGGATAATAAAGAGAAAGGACGGGACGGATCGGGAAGAGACTGAACAGACGGACGAGATGGGATTTTTTTTTTCGTTCGCCTGATGGTAAGCGATACGACCGCTCATAAACAGTAGCAACATTCCACTGCGCTCGCCATCCTGAGACAAAAGATGTTAAGTCTCAATATGTCCAGTAGTTACTCTGGCTACAATGTCCTTCAATCCGAAAAACAACAATGCATTTAAGCAGTGTTGTTTCACGGGAGACATAGACATTGCGGTGGTACCTACCCAGATGGCCTCTCACATATGAGATTGAGCCGGACAGTAGGATAGCGACGTCAAGTTGAGGTATACAAGACTTTATACGAAAAGTAACATGTATTTGGTGTGGAGTGGAATCAAAAAATATATGCACCCAGGCGTTGGGTCAGGCTATTTTACTATGCTTAAAAAATGAATATAATAAATATTATATAATCATAAATTAACTAAGCCACGGCGGAGCGTGGCGGGTCAGCTAGTATTTTTATACAACTTTGACCAAATTACTTAGTTCTGTAAAAATTAGTTCATTGGATTAACTAATGCAAATACAATGTATTTTTACCAAGGTAAATGTGCTGTGTAAAATAAAAATGAATAGCAGATGTACCTACGAAGTGTAATCACCATATGTTACCGCTTCAGTTATGTTTTATTCTAAATATTATTTAGCTCTTCGTAAGATAATAGCACACTCTATGTCTAAATACCTAAATACTCGAATACTAAATAGTCCCAAAAAATATTGTTGTTTGGCAATTAATGAATCAATGTCATCGCCATATACCACTGCAGTTAGATCAATGCTAAATGTAGACTACCATGAGATTTCCAACGACACTTCGTAGAATATACCTCGCCCCTCCGCCTTGTATCAACACGGCCTGCGTGACATTATCATTGACATAATATTATAATTAAATTATTTTTGCTATTCCACAGATGTCGTGCGTGCCAATTACTTTGATCGGAGATAATCTAGGACTTCGGCATCGTCATCTCAACGCCCTCGTCGCTGAATCCTATAAAAAAGGGGTGTCCTTCACAGAAATACAAGATCTTCCGGAAAAAAACGCCTGTCGACAGACTCTTTAAAATAGATCTCGCTTCTAAACTGAGATATGTAGATTACATATTGCAAAACATCAAAGATGAAGACATGTTATATGTCAGCAGGGCTTTAAAAGCAAAGTGGATGTTGGACGAGGAATACCACGACTTCATTAATCCTAAATATTTAGAAAACAATCTGTACCCGTACATGGTGACTCCTGCGGTTAGTAAAGTTAAAAACTGGCTGTATTTGAATTTAAAAGACGCACACAGATGCGAGGAGTTTTATAAGTTTTATTCAGATGAAAATTTTAATTACGCGATTAAATTTCTCGGAGCCTGCAGCGTCGATTTTATACTGAACGAAGCGCCTAAGATTCTAGAAAAAATCTCCCTACATTATTTTAAAGTTCTTTGTGAAAAATGCCCACAAGTGGCGAAAATATATTTCGATAGCATACCTAAGAATGATAAATTGAGAATGAAATTGGTCGACAACCAACTTTACTTTTTCAATAATTTAAAAGTGATCTTAAAGTTCAATGCTGATATATTTTTTGAAATTACAGAAAAATACTACATCAATATTAAGTATGGGCGTGCGCTCACTAAATATATTATGACGAGCCATAGGGACAAGTTCGAAAGAAAACCGGAACTGTACGCAGGTATACTGTTGAACATGCAAACTGTTGCAGAATGTTTGAACGCAGAAGAGTGCAAAGAACTTGTTTTAAAACTGGCGCGAGCGTCTTACATCAGCTACCGCTTTGACTACAAATTTGTTGAACCCCTCATTAAGAGAATTCCGGTTGCAGAGAGAGCTGCGTTCAAGAAACAGATTTTTGTTGAAAAAAATGTGGGTGAACTAGTTGAAACCTGGCCGTACGAAATACCGACAATGCCGCATAGAAATGACTACGAAATCCACGTCTTTGAAGATCGAAAATACCCAAGATTTTATCGGCAACACTGCATGAAAAGGATGATAAAAAAGAAATGTGGAAAACATCATGCGAAAATTGAATGCTATAGTGAGTCATGCCGTCCGGTGCGCACTTATCTAGATCAACTGTTTGATGAATACCGTTTCGTTGGTTTCGAACGTACATTGTACGAACTGCGAAAGAAAATAATAGAGGACAGTTCGTCGCAGAACCGCCAGTACATGATGCTCGTGCTGGTGAGTAAGAGTGGGGGCAAGCCGGAGCTGGTGGCATCACTGTTGGAGTTACTGAAGCAGCATCTGAACGAGCCAGTGCACGTGAGAGCCACTGTCGTCAGGAGCCTTGTGAAGCGCGCCGCTGTGTGGCGCTTGCCGCAGTACTCGTGGGAGGCACTGATGCAGTTCGCCCGAGGCCTTGGACTAGATGGCAGCACTCCAGAAGCAGATTGTCGAGAAGGTTTGCATGCAGTCGTCATAAGAAGCTTGCTGGACGCTGGAACGTGTGAGCCTGCGATTAGAGACGCGTTCTTACAAGATTTTTCTCATCTTGATGAATATTCTACCGACGCGAATGAACGTAGAATTATACGAGAAAAACTACCTTTGTTGCTATTATCGGCGGCTAATGCTGAAGTTAGTTTAGAGAGACAAGTCGAGCTACTGAGCTTACTCTTCGATACGCTCAAAAAGTACACAATGAACATAGAGAGTTCACCTCTAGTGCCAGCCATTGCCGCGCTTGCGAAACGAGACGCGTGCGCTACTGAATCTCTTCTTCGGCAATTGTACCATGGCAAGATCGCTCGGCGATCACTGTTCCATGAAAATTTTCCATTGTTTCAAACAGATGCCTCCTACCTTAACGCGCTGCGTCACGACACATCCGTGTTGAACGTTACCAAGTTTGTGGATCTAATTGAAAGTAATGAAATTCGCCCGGAACAGTTCCTGCGCAAGATATCAGTATACTTTACAGAATCTCTCGGGATGATGGAAGTTTACAGAACTGAACTACACGAACGTGTGCTCACAAACCCGTCTATCGGAAGATCCGTAGCGAGACCACTAGGCTTACTCCAAGGCGCCTGTTTGAGTTACCTAGAAACACTTGACGTCAAAAATGCGACTATAGCACGCTTGGCATCCGCGATCAAAGCTAACATGCACGCAGGAAGACCGAAACTAAACATCGACACAATAAATCTGTCGGCCATCGGAGCCAAGGCTGTTGCGAATAAAGTACTCGTTTGTCCCTCAGCAGAGGTCGATCAGTACATTCCAACATTGCTAAATTGGAAACGCACCGTCAGAGTTGCTTTAGCACTAGCAGAAAGAACGGGCAAGGAGGCCGATGTTTATGTCGCAGCCGCTGCTTTGAGGCCCACAGCTACTCTGAAAGCTGCTCTGAAGTATCTTCGCCGCCGCGGAGCTGACTTCGACCCGCGCGTGTGGGATCTCTTTAAACAATTGATGAACGATTACGATTTGTGCGCCGAAAAACGGTTGCATATGCGTATATCCCTGAAAAACGTTGACAAAATACCTTCAACAATTAAATCTGTCTACTGTGCGATACTGTTCAAGGCATTAGAAAAGGATTATTATTATGACGCACTGAGTGTTTTGAGCGACATGGAGAATATGCTTTCCGATGTAGATGAAGATTTCCTTAAACAACATCTTTTACATTTCCTCGCAGAGTTTAAATACGACGAGGAACAGCAAAAAAATAAAAAAATTGTTCAGTTGTATTTGCGACTGATAACCAAATTCTTATTGCTATGCCAGTCAGAGGAAGCGCAGAAAAAAAGGATCGAAACATTTAACGAACCGCTCTTTAAGTGTTTGACACAAATCCTTGATAAGTCAGAAAAAGAATTTATAGAAACGTTTAGCGTGATTTTGTTATCTCTCCAATACAATAGGGTGTGCTTCGATGATAGCTTTTTTTCTCCTTTGCCAGTTTTAGAAAATATCCTGTCATGGATGCGTCAGTGGTTACCGATAGAAATTCACTTTAGTCAATACGTCTATATTCATCTCACCATGCTGTACATAAAATCCGTTAGGATAAGTATAAAATCACACCCCGAAATCTTCAAGAACGAAAAAAGAAAATTAAGCGAAGGAATTACAATTGTTGGCCATATTTTCGGGGAGAAAATTGCGCGGGAAATAAAACAGTTGACTGAAAGTTATTTTGAATCGGCCATCGAATTGTATCGAACGGGTATCCATGACTACTTTTCTGATTATTTTCAGTATGATATCACTAAGTATAAATTTATTAAGGCTATAGTGCAAGGAATATTACAAGGCAGCACAGGGGATGAAGTAAGGGTTGCACTGTACATTGTAACAGATGAAATTAGTAACTATATCACTTCAGATATCCAAGAATTTATTGACGGACTGGAAGCTATTGACAGTGAACAATTCAAATACTTTTTCCATGCCGAACTGTCCAATTTTAGAGATTATCTTGTAATATACTAATATTGCTTGCGCCGTGCCGTCCAATGGTTAAGACTTAAGACTTAAGCCCTATAGACACAGAGTGAGTTTCTCGCGGCGGGAATCGTCTGCTATTATCGCATGGCATAACCGCCATAGATTATCGTGTTGAACGTTTTCACGATGCAACTTTTTTTATATTCATACGATAATCGTATCTTCGAGGCAAGAAATTCTCCCCGCGTAAATTTGAACTTTATATTATTTCTATGGTTTCTGAGTAGAGTTTACTTTAATAATATTGTATATTCTTCGTACAGTGGCATCTTCAACTGCCTTATACAGTTTTGCATTACATTTTACATTACATTCACATTTTAAAAGCATTTAGATCGTTATGAATATGATTTGTTGTTTCATCCTGTTTCATCAGCTGTTTTCAAACATACTCCAATCACCATTGAGATAATTATTGTGGATATTATATGAACTCATAGATTTAGTATAAAACATAGATCGGCAATGTGAAAGAGATAGAATAATTTAACTCATATGTTAAAGCGAGATGCATGATGCGACCATACGTTTACACCTTAGAGTATATATATATAGAGGGAGCGCTGGTACTTCAAAAACGTAGATAAAAATGGTGGTGCCGGGGCCACTTTTTTTCTTCTCTACATCCAGTGTGAATTGTGACAGCTTGGAAAACGCATGACTTACATGAAAAAGAAAAATCAAAAAATGTAGTTTAGCGCTATCGAATACCATCCAAATTTATTTGAGGGGTTAATTATTAACTGTGTATTCGTTTATCATCGACACTAAATCCAATTTCTTATTAATTAACAAGAAATAATTTAAATAATTTTACAGAAAAACATTCATATTTTTGAATTTTCGAACGCGTTTTTATTCAATGTTGCAAGTAATTAAATTGTTGAAATTCCGAAAAAGTTCCGGAATAAATTTTATGTAAAAAATATAAAATATTTGAATTTTGAGCGAAATAAATTATAATAAGCCAAGGTTGAGTTTTATTTTTTATTTATTATTAATATTTTGTATTATGACAGCTTAAAACAATGTAACGTGAATATGTTAATTTCCGTTTATTTATTTATTTATATATTTTTCGTGGAAAAGTCATTTATCGGTAACATTAATATAGCAGTGCTACCAACATAACGAACAAGAAAATATCTACGTTTTTGAAGTCGCAAATGTATTACAGCGCTCCCTCTATATATAAATACTCTAAGGTTTACACAGAAGTAGCCTGTATCCCAAGCAGGAACAATGTGAAGTATCGTATAGTAATAGTATCGTGACAACGATTACTACACTATTACTACAACGATACTATACGTCAAAAATTATTCTTGCTACCACATTTGTATAGTTAAGCTGAAAACACATTGTAGGTTTTTGTCTTACGCATAGAGTAAAGAGTACAAAACTATGGTAAAGAGCACATCTTACATGGTTCGTACGGGTCGTCAGAGGGCCCACGTACGTTTTTATTTTTTTAATTTCATTGACAAAGGACGGTTTTCTCGTCTGCCAATGACTAAGCTTTTAGGGATGGAAGAGTCGATTTTTATGTACTCTTTATCTCATCTCTATATAAACAAATAAATAATATATTTTATTAATTGGCGCTTATTATAAACAGTTCTTATCTGTGATAACCTGTGGTACTATCACATTCGAGTTTGCAAACTGTTTTATTGTCAAAAACAATGATTCAATTAACATTAAATCACACATCAATCAATTATATAATACTGTGATTGATTAAATTCTGTACACAAACATAGAATACATATTGAGAATAATTTTACTGTGGAAAAATGTTAAGCAACAATGCCGTGTACACATATTAGAAATACTTATGTATAAAATGTGTGAATTCCAAAGTAGGCAAGATCGTGTTTCGAGCACACGTCTTGTTCTTGTTGTCTTTTTTTTATATATTTCTACTACCAGTGAAAGTAAAAGAAAACAAAAAAGAGACTACCTGAAGACAAATAACAAGGTTAACTTTTTCCTATTATAATTCCTAAAACAGCGCGTGTATTTTGAAATTTTAACATCAATAACTTAATATTTGATTGTATAAAAAATTACTCCGTTATCTTTAGTATGATACTTTATTATCTTTAGTACAAATAGGTACTGACTATTTGTTCCCATACTTCTTACTTTAAGTGAGCATATTTGTATTCTTTACATTTAACATTATAAATAATTTCTCTATTACGCACATACTCTGATCGTTTTTCTTCCATTTTTTAAATGAACGCACAGACGAACTTTTGGCTAATTACTGATAATTAAATAAATAAATACACTTAACAGTCACATACATAGTCCTGACCCCACATTAAGATCAATTAAGTGTTGTGTCGTGGGTATCGGGAACTACGAGAGACTTTTCGGTCTCTCAAACATCCAGACCCGAGACCAAAACTTACTGGGTCTCACAAACATTTGTCTCTGTGCGGGGCTCGAACCCGTGGCCTCTCGTTTCACAGGCGGCGTCTAACCAACTGCGCCACGGAGGCTGTCAATTACGTCCAGTCTAGTATTTACAAACAACTGGTCAAAGAACTGCGGTGTTTATTTCTGTTAAGTCAAGTTAGATTACCAGCAACACCTCATGTAAATAATTAGAAATGTCCAAATTGTATTCAAAATTTTTAATTTGTATGCAGATTGAATAAAGAAAATTATACCTTGTACGTATTATAAATTCTAATTTAATTGTAAGTTTTAAGAAATGTCATATTAGTTTGGCTTAAAAAGCTGGTAGCCATATTTACAAAACCTATTTTTGTGTAAACTCAAGTTTGTCCACAATCACAAATCGCTCAAAAGCGCTGTGGTGCACGGAGAAATTGTTATTTTTTCTCCCTTCAAATTTCATTACATTGGACATTATTATCATTACTACTATTGGACTACTAGTATAAATGTACATTGTATAAATTATGAAAGAATATTTTAATGAAAGCGTTGTAGATATTTTTTACTTTCATTTCTAGTTCCTAATTTCACCACTTGTCAATTTATGTTAGTTGCGCTGTATGTCTCAGACGTTTTTTTTGTTTTTGAAGGTCATGCCCTCAAATTTCGACCGACACACTGTGATTCGCCTAGAACAAGCTAGCTGGACAAAAGTCACTTCCAAGAATCAACTAATTAGTGGTCACATATTGTAAACAACACTCCCAATGTCATAAAAACAAGTAGAAATGATGAATAACATTTCACAGGGACGAGTCATTGACTAGCGAAGGTAAGTAATGTAATATTTGCATTAAGTGAATTTGAGTAGTTGCATTTTTGCTGTGCTTTAGATAACATCTCATTCAATTTGTGTGATATATAACCGTGATTTTTGTGATGGATACTACTGTCGAGGGTCAGTGCTTTTATATTTTACCACCCATAAGATTCTAATATGAGAAACTTTGGTCCATTACGACTTGGAATATATTATTGAAAAATACTATTTTTTTGTCAAGTTCCGAAATTTTAATCGTATTTATCTTTTTGTATCCACATGTATCCAGTCCAATTTTTTTACAGTATATAGTAGTGATACTCACCTTTAAAACGAGATATAATTTTTCACCGCATTCCCGCACTAAAGGATTTTATTTCATTTTTCAGAATGTGTCTTCTCCATTTCGAAAAGTGAATTTTTTGAAGAATTACGAAAACATTCCAATGAAGAGCGGAATATTCGTTTATTGGAACATATAAGTCTTAAATTTAGTGTTAGTGATATAACCAGTGATTCGTTAAGGGCTATTAAACAGTAAGTATCTAGTATGTCGTCAAAATTAACTGAAAAATAGGCGGCATCATATAAGTCATTGGATCGGTTTTTAATTAATAATAAAGATTGCTTAGAAGGAGACAACATAAGTTTTACCATTTCTGTGTGTCGACCTTGCTCATCCAGGTCATCAGAGGAGAGCAGGCTTCAAGGTCATATTGATTTAATTAAAAAATCGATATTTTGTTACGACTTTATCTTCGGGTTACGAAATAAATATAAATATACTTGAAAATTTTGGTCAGAGACTAGGGCCCTCTATCTAAGTTTGTATTCGTGGTACTATAATATGCCTGTCACTGTGCATAAAATTCTTGTGCATAGTACAGAGGTTGTTAAATCTTGTATTGTGCCCAATAGGGCAACTATCCGAAGAAGCTCAAGAGGCTCGAAATAAAGACTGTCGTAGATTTTGGGAACATCATAACAGGAAACAGTCACGTATTGCCACGAATACAGATTTATTGAATATGCTTTTAATAACATCAGATCCTGTAATTAATTCACTCAGAGAACTACCCAAAAAGAAAAAAGACTGTTTACCATCAGAAGTGCTAAATTTGGTAGTCCGGCCTTCAATACCAATACCTCGGGCATCAAGTAGTCTAACGCCATGTGACGTTGATGATTACTTGGTACCTGACTCGTCTGATTGTGAGAGTGATAATTCATCTGGTCAGGATTTCATTTATTTATTTTATTATTTTATTTTAACACTGCATACAATTTATGTATAGGTGAACTTAATTTATCTATTAGTATATAATTTAAAATGTTATTAAATAATTTTATATTTGTTTTACTACTAATTCGTATTATGTACATATGCTTTGATAGGTGGATGCAGGCCGCTTCCAACAGGTCATTGTGGAGATCCTTGGGGGAGGCCTATGTTCAGCAGTGGACTTCCTGCGGCTGATATGATGATGATGATGATGACATATGCTTTTATTTTGTTTTTTATTATATATTAATTTATTTTCTATGCTGCCATTTTTATATTTAAGTTTTTCATCGATTGTAATTTGTGTTTTAATTACTATTATCCTAAAAGCCTCCTCTCCATTCCTAACCAGAACCACGCGTGCTGGCTTGCGAAGCCATGGCTTGACCGTCCACACCATCCCTCCTTCCTATAATCCTGGGTCAGTGTGAAGAGGCATCTTAGCAGGCCGATGCCAGTAGACACTCTGCCTGGGTGGTATTTGCACTCACCATCAGGCGCAATGGGGCAACTTCGCCAGGCCAGAATAAAAAAAAAAAAAAAAACTTTAAAAAACACATTTCTCCCATAAAATATTACTGTACATAGCCAAAACAACCAATATACGCACTCAAATGTTTTTGTCCAGCTAGCTTGTTCTAGACGAATCACTGTGCGACAGTGTGCACACAACAAAAGAATCTATTGTTCAGATCGCTGTAAGACGCGTTGCTCTAGTATTTATGGCCGCTTCTTTACTCTATGCGTAAGACAAAAACCTACAGTTTGTTTTCAGCATAAAGAAGCGGCCATAAATACTAGAGCAACGCGTCTTACAGCGATCTGAACAATAGATTCTTTTGTTGTGTGCACACTGTCGGTCGAAATTCGAGGGCATGACCTTCAAAAACAAAAAACGTCTGAGACATACAGCGCAACTAACATAAATTGACAAGTGGTGAAATTAGGAACTAGAAATTAAAGTAAAAAATATCTTCAACGCTTTCATTAAAATATTCTTTCATAATTTATACAATGTACATTTATACTAGTAGTCCAATAGTAGTCATGATAATAATGTCCAATGTAATTAAATTTGAAGAGAGAAAAAAATAATGGTTTCTCTGTGCACCCCAGCGCTTTTGAGTGATTTGCGATTGTGGACAAACTTGAGTTTACACAACAATAGGTTTTGTAAATATGGCTACCAGCTTTTTAAGCCAAACTAATATAACATTTCTTAAAACTTACAATTAAATTAGAATTTATAATACGTACAAGGTATAATTTTCTTTATTCAATCTGCATACAAATTAAAATTGTTGAATACAATTTGGACATTTCTAATTATTTATATGAGGTGTGGCTGGGAATCTAACTTGACTTAATAGAAATAAACACCGCAGTTCTTTGACCAGTTGTTTGTTAATACTAGACTGGACGTAATTGACAGCCTCCGTGACACAGTTGGTTAGACGCCGCCTGTGAAACGAGAGGCCACGGGTTCGATCCCCGCACCGAGACAAATGTTTGTGAGGCCCACAAGTATTTGTCTCGGGTCTGGATATTTGTGAGACCGAAAAGTCTCTCGTAGTTCCCGATACCCACGACACAACACTTAATTGATCTTAATGTGGGGTCAGGACTATGTATGTGATTGTTGAGTGTATTTATTTATTTAATTATCAGTAATTAGCCAAAAGTTCGTCAATGCGTTCATTTAAAAAATGGAAGAAAAACGATTAGAGTATGTGCGTAATAGAGAAATTATTTATAATGTTAAATGTAAAGAATACAAATATGCTTACTTAAAGTAAGAAGTATGGGAACAAATAGTCAGTACCTTTTTGTACTAAAGATAATAAAGTATCATACTAAAGATAACGGAGTAATTTTTTATACAATCAAATATTAAGTTATTGATGTTAAAATTTCAAAATACACGCGTTGTTTTAGGAATTATAATAGGAAAAAGTTTACTTTGTTATTTGTCTTCAGGTAGTCTCTTTTTTTGTTTTCTTTTAAAATGACACTGGTAGTATAAAAAAAGACAATAAGAACAAGACGTGTGCTCGAAACACGATCTTGCCTACTTTGGAATTCACACATTTTATACATAAGTATTTCTAATATGTGTACACGGCATTGTTGCTTAACATTTTTCCACAGTAAATTTATTCTCAATATGTAATCTATGTTTGTGTACAGAATTTAATCAATCACAGTATTATATAATTGATTGATGTGTGATTTAATGTTAATTGAATCATTGTTTTTGACAATAAAACAGTTGCAAACTCGAATGTGATAGTACCACAGGTTATCACAGATAAGAACTGTTTATAATAAGCGCCAACTAGGATTGATTTCATTTAATAAAATATATTATTTATTTGTTTATATAGAGATGAGATAAAGAGTACATAAAAATCGACTCTTTCATCCCTAAAAGCTTAGTCATTGGCAGACGAGAAAACCGTCCTTTGTCAATGAAATTAAAAAAATAAAAACGTACGTGGGCCCTCTGACGACCCGTACGAACCATGTAAGATGTGCTCTTTACCATAGTTTTGTACTCTTTACTCTATGCGTAAGACAAAAACCTACAATGTGTTTTCAGCTTAAAACTATCGCTAGACTATACGATTACCATACTATAGTGTCGTAAACGTTTCCCGCTGCCATAATTTAGTTCCAAATACGCTCACAATGGCGCTGTTCAAATTCCCATACAAAATTTTACTATTACGATTACTATACTATAGAGCCAAATGTTCCTGCTTGGGGCACTGCAGTGACCATGGATGTAGTATATAAACAGGATTGCGCACGAAGAAAATGGTGAAATAAGACATGTGCATGTAGCATAAGGTTTAATTTACTATGGTAAATGACATGGAGGAAGGCCGAAACCGAGTGAGACAGTATGAGGGGGTTTTATCCCTTTTCATTTGCAAGCCAGACCAAAAAAAATATATTTTATCTAGTAGATTATTTTACATTCACGAAAAGGTAATTAGTTCGATAAAAAAATAAACACAGAATATCTATAGTAACATATAGAAAAATATTATTATTTAACTTTATTTATGGGTCCATAAACGAATTCATGGCATTACAATGGAAGGTTAAATGCATGATAGGAGAATTTGTAATTATAACTCTGGCCACTTGATAGTAAAAATAAAATATGTCATGGCTTATACGAAATGTCACAGGTGTACAATTTCAAATTATTTTCGATATTTATTAACGGAAATTGGTTAAAAAGTGTTGCAAAATGATTTGTATAAGTGAATAATATAGTGGTTGTTGTATATCGATTCAAAAGTGAGTGGTTTCATGAGATTTACCATTTTTGTTTACAAACATTCGCTACGGTGACCATAATAAAACCCGCCTTAGAACTTTTCTGATCGACAATTCAAAGTTCAGATGAATTATTGAATAACTTTTAATCTGCATGAATATTAAAAGCAGTTCTTTTTTCTTTACAATTTTATTATTAAAGTAATGTTTAATTTATACACGTTAATTTGCATCCGACTATGTTTTAAGTGAAAATAAACACGATAAAAGTTTTTCTAATACAATTGATCATGAATTAAGTATGATAAAAAATATTTATTTCTTGCGATAGTTTTTATTTACTGACTGATGTAAGATTTCGGCACGAACGTATTACACTAACTAGTCCACTGTCTGCTACATTTTCACGCCTAAGCCACTGAACCGATTTTGATAGAATTTGATACAGAGATAGATTAGACCTTGGGTAAGGGCAAAAGGTTACCTTTTATTATATGGACAACGCTTGAAGGGGTTGAACAAAGAGATGGCAGTATGTATGGAAAAATCTAAACTGTTGAAGTTACAGATGTCAAACTTTACTCATTTATGAACAAAAATAACTGCACACTTTATGTTCTTAAAGTTAACCATAAAGGGGTTGAAATGTTACATAAAAATTTAAGCCGTTACAGTTATGGAAACCTTATTCCAAATGAAAAATAATGGCGTGAATCTGTATCAGCCCATATACGTCCCACTGCAGGGCACGGGCCTACTCTACAATCGAGAATACTATTGAGAGTGGTTAGGCCATATAGTCCACCACGCTGGCCTAGTGCGGGTTGGCGGACTTACATACCATAGAAATTCTTATGAATCGCTATGGTATGCAGGTTTCCTCACGATGTTTTCCTTCACCGTTTTAGTGCGTGGTGATTGACTATCAATACACACATGACTCCGAAAAGTCAGAGGTGTGGCCTGGGATTCGAACCCGCGACCACCGTGAACATGTTGGCAGTCGCGTCTAGTCCGTTTACCAACAGGCCACCAAATGGCGTGAATAATATTAGAAAAATAGTATTATGGGGTCGAAATAAGGGATGAAATATTATACATAAAATCAAAAATTTTTTTTTTTGTAAGTATCACTAATAATATGGCAGAAAGGAAGAAACTCTTTTGTTATTGATCCGATTGGTCTGAAATTCGAAATTTAAACCTCCCCTTTAAATTGAGATTCAGAATTATAGTTATCGCCGCCATTTTGAACTTTGTTAATGATTCGATTAAGATATTTGTTAGGTATGAGATGGTAGGACAACTACGTTGCCGTTACGTTTTACAAGATTAGGTATGAATAATAACGTGTATCTGGTATTAAGTAGGTCAGCGATGCTCCTAGCTAGTGGTCCTGGCCTGTCCTAAAATAGGTGCTACGAGTATACGACCTCGGCCCCCGAACTACTGCAATCACTACCAACTTTCCCCTCCGTGGCTGTAGTATCCATCTCTATATTCCATACTTTCCTTTCCAACAACATCTTCTAGCCGCAAACTCTATTTCCTTTCCCCAGTTGAAGACGGACAGTAGCGTCATCAACGCGAACCCTCCTGCGCTCGCGAACCCGCCTGCCAAGCGTGGTTAGTATTGGCATAAACAATAAAAAACGCCTAATAGTTGTTAAAACCAGGACCAGGACTCCAGTCCCCGGCAGCCCCGCTATTCCTGGTTATGGTAGCGACCACGGTAACGGCGGGGTAGAGGGTGGTAAGAATCTCTGGGCTGACCCCAGCTACCACCCCCGACGACGACTGGCACTGATAACACACAACATACGCACTTTGTGAACAGACGAGAAGATTGTTAACTGAATTTTGCTGTCAATAAAGATTTATTATTATTATTTTCATTTTTCATTTCACCTATTAAAAGTATACGTATAAAACTATGATTTTGAACTTTTTTGCTAGGTCCTAATGGTCCAATATTTTGGTTTGGTCAAATATTTTTTTACACGGTTAGACAATATCACGTTTGTTACCTCGAAAACAAAATGCTTTATTCGACTTTATATTAGCCAATTTGATTAAAATTCCTGTATATCCCAAAAAATATAGTCACCCTATAGGAACGGGACACACCCCCCCTTCCTACACCTCTCGCTCGGCTCGTTTTTTCCGATGACAGTGCGCAGTCCTGTTTATATACTACTAGAGTTGTGTTATAACAGGTCAAACTCAATATCTGTTCTTCCTGTTACTGTTCCTTCCAAATAACAGTTCCCATTATCTGTTCTTAAATAACAGCCTGTTATTTTTCAAGTTCGGTTTGGCAGTATGATTGGATACGCGTTGTTATTATTTATGGTTAAAATACTAGGTGCTTCTCGTTCTAGCAAAGGCCTATTCAGATGGTATGAGGGAGACATAGTACGTAATATGTACGTCAACGTATAAAACAGGTAACACGACCTAATTCAAGAAGCATTTTTCAAAGACGATTTCTTCGTACATGACTGCCAATTGCTTTTTTCGCATAAATACTAGGTGTGTCTCGTTTTAACAAGTGACATTCGTGTGTACATTAAAAAGAGACGGGTGATGAGAACAGTTCTGTTAATCACAACTGTTATATTTTTAAGAACAGATCAGGTCTGTGGAACAGATATATGTTAACCGTGAGAACAACTGTTATCTGTTATTTGTCTTCTACCTGTTCTTTTGAACTGTTATGATAAATACGTCTCACTCCTATATACTACGTCCATGGCAGTGACCCAGAGTCGAAATATGTCAAACTAAGCGAGCAACAAAATTCGCTTATTTTCATAATTTATTTAATTTTACAGTACTTGGTTATATTTAGTAAACGTAGTTTATTATAGTGCATTGTGTAGTGCCAAGGTGTGGTTCATGCAGGCGTAAAAATCCGAAATAATTAAAGTTTTCACAGGTACCGGCCACTTTTGCACAATACTATTTTGTGACGATATTATAGAATTAAATGGAAATCCATGTATACATATCGGTAGAAAAGAATATAGTATTTCATTATATAAATACGCTGAAAGCATCCTTTGCGTATAAAAAATAATATCAAATACGTGAATTTACAATAATTTCAACCAAAAGTTGCTAGGGATTGATTGACAGGTTCGACCAATAAAAGGTTGTCGATAAAATAGTCGACGACAACACATGTTTCCCTACATTTTTATGGAGCTATAGTATGTTGTGAGAGTGTGCATTCTTCTTCTTCTTCTACCTCGCGTTATCCCGGTCATATTTCCCCGGCCATTATTATAGTATTCATTCTACAATATTAATTATTACTTTACTTATTCTCATTTTTTATATTTGTGGAATAATAATTATTATAACACTTCATATGTGTGATTTACAAATTAAGAACCTGTTTCAATCTCTGCCAAGAGGCTGTCAATTTATAATAGTAAAACAAGAACATATTCGATATTATTATAAAAATGCGATACTTCTATGCACAGTATCATCGTCCAAACCTTGAAGCAACATTATTAATTTATCATAATATTAGGTATAGGTTTAAAATTTATAATTCTCATAGAAAAAAACATTAGTTTAGGTGACGTGATCGAGAAAAGCTTCATAGTTTATTAACTGTCTCTTTGTTCAGCCACAGGAATGCAACTAATGAACATAGGCCTTCCACAAGAATGTCTACATCAGTTTGTTGTAAGCTGCCTGCATCCAACGACTTCCTACAAGCTCCTCCGTACACCTACAACGCGGCCTAGCAGGCGTCCAACACTTCCCAATGTGTTACAAGTCAATTAATTGACTTAAATAAGCTTTTTTTTTTTACTCTAGTATACATATAGTAAAAATGTGTTTCTTAGACTTACGCGAATGTTACTCATTGAAAAAAACTAATAATCACGGATTTTGTTGCAGACTGAGTCCACCCTGTGACTACGAAAGCTGTAAAGTAATCGAAACTTCACGACGGAAAATTAAAAATGAAAAAAATAAACCGAATACGCTAAAACTTTGTAAATTATAGTTTTATTTTAATAAAAGTGAGTTTTGTTCTCAATTTAATTAGTATATGTACTATATATACATCACAATGAAAAAAATAATTTTGTTCAGGTGAACATAAAGACCCATTTATAACATCTCAAACAAAATGTTTTCAAATAATATGACAATTTATCTTTATTTATTTGTGTGTTTATCAATCTGTATTGAAATAAACACACCAATAAGTTTCTGTTAATATATCATAAAATGTCGCATATATACATAACATTTTATTTCACAACTACAGGCCGACGGCTATATCGATATCGATATGATAGTATCGAAAATGCATGGTACACCACTATATGTCAAGCACACATGTAAACTTCACGCACACAATCGTAAATCAGTTTTGGTCGCGCTCAAAATGACACATTGCCGATCTATGTTCTATACTACATCTATGTATGAACTGTGGCATGTGATCTGTGGTATGAACTATGAAGTTAAAGTATGAATATTAGATTAAAAAAAACATACTCCGAGAAAATAATTTCATGTTGGCAACACCCCTACAATACGTCAAAATTAATTTTGGGAGTGGAGTGCAGTGTGGGAGTGCAGCGATTTTCAGTGAAAATAAAGCTATAAAATATATAATTTTATTATTATAAATTTTACATTATATTTCATCAGTGAATTAAAGTGACGGTAGGCACAAGAGAAACGTGAGTTTTATCCAAAAAGTATAATAATATATAGGAAAGTTTTATCCGCATTTATTATAGACATCTACTTTTAATGTATTCCCAACAGTGTGGTTATGTTTTGAGTCACCGTTATTGTTGTTTTCCGGACTCCGTACTACAACATTGTGGTTTAGATGGGTTTACATTATTATAAGAACATGTTATCCAATTATTATCTGATGTTTATGAGTTTGTGCCGAGAAAACTGTAATAAACTTGCATAAAACGTAAAGAATTTTTAATATTGATATGACAATAACTTACGTAATAACTTTATACAGAAGGTCCCTTAAGCAAGGACTAAATAAATTAATCGACTTCGTATTACATGCATCTCACAACTTTTTGCGGTAGAAAACCTGAGCTGCGAGACTTGGAATTTTTTTACAGGATGTTTTTCTGGGATATCTGTATCAGCCCATATACGTCCCACTGCAGGGCACGAGCCAACTCTACAATCGAGAATACGATTGAGAGTGATATCACTTACTAAAATATGAGCCAAAAAAGTTAAAAAAATAATAATCAATACTGCTATCAGTTTTGAAGCATTTAAACATCATTTTGGCACGAACTCTCGGTGCAGTCAGCGCACACAATAACAAAAAAAGAATACACAAAATAACTCATAAAAAACTTTTAACAATACATCTAACAAGCTAAAACTTCATAAGATTGTTTATGCTGTCGTCAATTTCCTTTTCAAGCATTTGGAAAAAATTGCGCGGTAAATTTGAAGTGTCATTTTTTAAGTATTAATTTTACCAATTTAGAGTTGATGAATTTAAAATAATGTCTTTAAGGTATACATGTATATCAATAATGATTACAAAACAAATATGTTTACTTATTTTGGAGTCTCGTGCATATTCACTATTAAAGATATTACAATAAACTTCGCAAATATGTTTTCGAAATTTAAACTATGGGATTAGGATATAGGGATTTGTTAAATATTTTAAATGTATTATTCTGCTGTCCCACAGATGACGTGCATACCAATAGTTTTGATGGGAGATAATCTAGGACTTCGGCATCGTCATCTCAACGCCCTCGTCGCTGAATCCTATGAAAAAGGGGTGCCCTTCACAGAAATACAAGATCTTCCGGAAAAAAACGCCTGTCGACAGACTCTTTAAAATAGATCTCGCTTCTAAACTGAGAAATGTAGATTACATATTGCAAAACCTCAAAGATGAAGACATGTTATATGTCAGCAGGGCTTTAAAAGCAAAGTGTATGTTGGACGAGGAATGCCACGACTTCATTAATCCTAAATATTTAGAAAACAATCTGTACCCGTATATGGTGACTCCTGCGGTTAGTAAAGTTAAAAACTGGCTGTATTTGAATTTGAAAGATGCACCACGATGTGAGGAATTTTATAAGTTTTATACAGATGAAAATTTTAATTATGCGATTAAATTTCTGGGCAACTGCAGTGTCAATTTTATACTGAACGAAGTGCCTAAGATTCTTGAAAAACTCTCTCTACATTATTTTAAAGTTCTTTGTGAAAAGTGTCCACAAGTCGCCAAGATATATTTCGATAGCATACCTAACAACGATAAATTGAGAATCAAATTGGTTGATAACCAACTGGACTTTTTTAATAACTTAAAAGTGGTCTTAAAGTTAAATGCAGATATATTTTTCGAAATTACGGAAAAATATTTCGACATTAAGTACAACCGTGCCTTCACTAAACATATTATGACACGTCACAGAGACAGGTTTGACAAAAAACCAGAGCTGTACGCGGGTATGTTGTTGGACATGCAAGCTGTAGCTGAGAGTTTGAACGCAGAAGAGTGCAAAGAACTTGTTCTGAAACTGGCGCGCGCGTCTTACCTCAGTTATCGCTTTGACTACAAACTTGTTGAACCGCTCATTAAAAAGTACCCACAACTGAAAGAGCAGCATTTAAAAAAAAGGTTTTTGTGGAAAAGAATGTGGGTGAATTAATCGAATCCTGGCCGTACGATAAACCATCCCTGCCTGAAAGAAATGAATATAATGCCCACGTTTTTGAAGATCGAGAAGAGCCAAGCTTAATATACTATGAAGACGATATTTGCATGACCGAGATGATGATAGCAAGGTCGGATTTCCGAACCTGTCTTATGGGCTACAGTATGCCATGTCCCGTGATTCGCACGTACTTCGATAAACTGTTTGATGAATACCGTTTTGTCGGATTCGAACGTACTTTGTACGAACTGCGAAAAAAAATAAAGGAGGAAAGTTCGTCGCAAAACCGCCAGTACATGATGCTCGTGCTGGTGAGTAAGAGTGGGGGCAAGCCGGAACTGGTGGCGTCACTGTTAGAGTTACTGGAGCAGCATCTGAACGAGCCAGTGCACGTGAGAGCCACTGTCGTCAGGAGTCTTGTGAAGCGCGCCGCTGTGTGGCGCTTGCCGCAACACTCGTGGGAGGCACTGATGCAGTTCGCCCGAGACCTTGGACTAGATGGCAGCACTCCAGAAGCAGATTGTCGAGAAGGTTTGCATGCAGTCGTTATAAGAAGCCTGCTGGGCGCTGGAACGTGTGAACCTGCGATTAGAGACGCGTTCTTAAAAGATTTTTCTCATCTAGACGAATATTCTACCGACGCGAATGAACGTAGAATTATACGAGAAAAACTAACTTTGTTGCTATTATCGGCGGCTGAGGCTGAAGTTAGTTTAGAGAGACAAGTCGAGCTACTGAGCTTACTCTTCGATATGCTCAAAAAGTACAAAATTAAGATAGAGAGTTCACCTCTAGTGCCAGCCGTGGCCGCGCTTGCGAAACGAGACGCGTGCGCTGCTGAATCTCTTCTTCGGCAATTGTACCATGGCAAGATCGCTCGGCGATCACTGTTCCATGAAAATTTCCCATTGTTTCAAACGGATGCCTCCTACCTTAACGCGCTGCGTCACGACACATCCGTGCTCAACGTAACCAAATTTGTGGATCTAATTGAAAGTAATGAAATTCGCCCGGAACAGTTCCTGCGCAAGATATCAGTATACTTTGCCGAATCTCTCGGGATGATGGAAATTTACAGAACTGAACTACGGGAACGTGTGATCACAAACCCGTCCATCGGAAGATCCGTAGCAAGACCACTAGGCTTACTCCAAGGCGCCTGTTTGAGTTACCTAGAAACACTTGACGTCGAAAATGTGACTATGGCACGCCTGGCGTCCGCGGCCAAAGCTAATATGCACGCAGGAAGACCGAAACTAAACATCGACAAAATTAATCTGTCGACTGTCGGAGCCAAGGCTGTTGCGAATAAAGTACTCGTTTGTCCCTCAGCAGAGGTCGATCAGTACATTCCAATATTGCTAAATTGGAAACGCACCGTCAGAGTTGCTTTGGCGCTAGCAGAGAGAACAGGCAAGGAGGCCGATGTTTATGTCGCAGCCGCTGCTTTGAGGCCCACAGCTACTCTGAAAGCTGCTTTGAAGTATCTTCGCCGCCGCGGAGCTGACTTCGACCCGCGCGTGTGGGATCTCTTTAAACAATTGATGAACGATTACGATTTGTGTACTGAAAAACACGTGCACGTACGTGAATCGTTGAAAAAATTAGATAAAATACCTACAAAAATCAAACCGGCTTACTGCGCGATACTATTCCAGGCTTTGAAAAAGGATTATTATTATGATACAATAACTATATTAAGCGAAATTGAAAAGTTACTTGCCGATGTGGATGAAGATTTCATTGTGAAGCAACTATTAGATTTCCTGCAAGAATTTAACTATGATAAGTGTAATCGTAAATATTTTCGGACTAATAAGTTACATTTAAGAATTTTAACCAAAATTTTGTTACTTTGTAAATCAGAAGAAGTCCAGAGAAAACGTTCCGAGTGTCTCCTTGAACCGCTTCTTAAGTGTTTGGCATTAATCCTTGATAAATCAGAAAATAATTTTATGGAACTGTTTGATGTGATCTTATTCACTCTCCAATACAATAGGGTATTCTTTGATGACAGCTATGTCTCTCCTCTATCGATTATAGAAACGATCATTTCATGGATGCGCCAATGCTTGCCGATAGAAATTCACTTTAATAAATACGTGTGTATCCATCTAACCATGCTTTACTTAAAATCTGTGCGAGAAAGTATCATATCGCACCCCGAAATCTTCACGAATGAAAAAAGAAAATTAAGCGAAGGGGTATCAATCGTAGGTCATATTTTTGGGAACAACATTGCTCTGGAAATAAAACAGTCAACTGAAAGTTATTTTGAATCGGCCATTGAATTGTACCGAACTGGTATCAAAGATTATTGTTCTGATTATTTTCAATATGATGTCACTAAGTTTAAATTTATCAAGGCAATATTACAAGGGATATTGGAAAGCAGCGCGGGTGATGAAATAAGGGCTGCGGTTTATATTGCGAAAGATGTATTTTGTAACTTCAATGACACAGATTGTAAAGAAGTTCTTGACACTATGAGAAATATTGAAAATGAAAAATTCAAATACTTTTTCCATGCAGAGTTATTTGATTATCAGCATTATATTTCAATAGTACGCTAAACTTTTAGTTTTATCGTATTATTGAAATATATGACAGATCTGTATAGATATCCTTATGGTTGAAATGGTTATATGCAAAATCTGCACGCGAGAAGTCGTAGCTAAGGTTATATAAAAAGTCGTAAGGCATATAAAGTCACCCAAAGACAATAGCAACGGTAAAAATACGTGAAATAAGGTCTAATGCCTTTTCAAAGATGTCTAACAGCCTGTGGCACTTATTTATTTATTTTTATCCTTGACTGCACTCAAAAAAGAACAAAAAAGCATAGAATATTTTACAAATAAAATAAAAGAGTACAGTTGGCGGTCTTAGCCCTTAACATAGCCCTGCCAGTTGATAAAATGACGAGAGAGTACGAAAATGATCAAAATTACCTTGAGAAGAGCGATTTGTTCATAAATCAATTTTTTTATTAAAAGTTTTTTTTTGTTGTCGTAATTTTAATGTTGTCTGCGGACCCCCAGGGGTCCACGGACCCCAGGTTAGGAAACCCTGTATTAAGGAATTAAACAGTTAGCAATAATTATCAATTCTTAACATATATCTTTGGAGTCATTTCAGGGTAAGACTATACGCGATACAATTTTAAAGGTTACTAGCAATTCTTAGTATAATAGCTGATGGAACTTTTTTGTTGGGCTGATTATGAAGTATTAAGAGGGGGGTCTATGTGAAATGGCCTTTTTCACAACGTTTTTTCTTGGTGATCTTTATTAATAGGTCTTCAAAAAAAATATATGTTGATCTACACTATATGGAGCATGGGCCCTTCTTTTCAGAATTCTTAAAAGTGTATTAAAAGTACTTTCGTTCGGTTCGATCCCGCATCGAAACAAATGTTTTATTTATAAATTCATCTATCTACTATCTAACCCAATATTTTATATAGGAAACATTTTATTTCTTGCATTTTTGTAACATTTATATTTTACATTTTTGTATTTTAGATTTTTGACTATTACGATTTTTGTTTATTATGAATAAACCAAAAATTACTCAACCGATCTTAAAATTCTTTCACCATCCGATTCCAACATTATCCTGGAGTAACATAGGCTGTATATTTGCCTAAAGGGGTTGACATGAGTTAAAATGGAAAATAAAAATCATTGAAGATATTTTTTTGAAAAATATCTTCTACCATATTTTATTATTTATTAAAGTTAACGATCATAATATTGTACCTACATAGCAAAATATGCGATGTTTTAATATTTCAATTGAATTTCATGCAACTTATGAGAGACCTACCCAACATATAAATAAATGAATTGTTATGTTCCGATCATATTTGAAATAGTAGGTAACATTTAAACACCAAAATAGGCACTAATATAATAGATAGTTACCGGTAATTTGGTCACTGAGAAGTAAGTATTGTTGGCCCGAAGGATTGACCGATCGCTTGATGATTGATGTGGCCGCAGGTTCGATCCCCGCATCGATAAAATTGTTTTTGTTTATAAATTCATCTATATGTCTAACCTATAATATTTTATAAAAGAAACATTTCATTTTTTGCATTTTTGTAACATGTGTATTTTTACATTTTTGTATTATAGATTTTTGAATATTTCGATTTTTGTTTATTATGAATAAACCCAAAAATTACTTAACCGACCGACTTAATCTTAAAATTATTTCACCATTCGAATCCAACATTATCCTGGAGTAACATTGGCTGTATGTTTGGCTAAAGGAGTTGAAATAAGGGTGGAAATGAAAAATAAAAACCATTCGAGATAAATTTTTTTAAATATTTTTATTTTCCATTTAAACCCTTATTTCAACCTCTTCAGGTAAATATATAGCTTCTGTTAATCCCGGATAATTACCATTAGAAAATCGAAATATTTTTTTAAATTGGTCCAGTAATTTTTGAGTTTCATTGTAAATAAAAATCCAAAAATATAAATGTATCTATCCTCTTTATAATATTACAAAAGAAAAACAAAAATAAAAATATTAAAATCTAAAATGTAATATAGATGAAATAAGTAAACACAAAAATTGAACTACAAGTGCGGGGACCGAACCCGCGTCTTCTCTTTTAACAGTCAGCGTTCGAGCAATTCTGCCACGATACCTGTGACGATTGTAAGTGAATTAATCATACACTACGGTCAACCGCTCCTAACTGTACTTGATGGGAACATCGAGTGAAATAACACTACGAATATATCGCTTTGTCCGCAGCGAAATAATGAATGAATAGGTATAAAACAGCGCGCTCGCTCGCACGTCGTGAGCCAGCGTGCGCCGGTGCATGAGATTTGGTGCCGCCCGTTCGAGCAAGGTCATCGGCGTCTACCCTCCTCTTAAATAACAAAATTGTAACTTCCACGGTTTTCACAGCCGTATAAAAATAATAATGACCCCCAGGTCTAAAAAAGTAATGACAAAAAGTTATTGTATTCAAAATAATATTGTCCTAACAATTAACAAAAAAGTCAATTAGAATGTATTCATTACGAACGTTTTAATTTAATAGCCTTGTAAAAAATCAACATTATTCATCAATTATTAAAGAAGTAAAAAAGTGTGGTAGGTAGTTCTCAAACGATTTTGGAACATTAATCATTGTAGAAATTAATACCTATAATAGTACCTTTAGGTATTGTGGCTTGGCCATCTTCTTGGCTTGTCATTGCAATCATGTTATTATTATTGTATGTTGTATGAAGGATTAAAGTTAACATCAAATATTATTTGTCCTCGTCTGGAAATATTTGGGGTTGGTAAAATCACTTCGACATCGTCTGGATTTATGTCACCTACGTCCTCTACATTGGGGTACGAGAAACACTCTTTACGGTTTTTCCAATTTTTGACTTTTCTAACAAATTTTACTACCGGTATGTGATTTTTCATCTGTAAAATACGGCCCACATAGTGCTTTATACTTTTTTTTGTTGCAAATTTCACAATAACCCAGTCTCCTACTTTTAAATCTATATTGTTTGTAAAATAACTGATATCACTTATACCAAATGGTACAGTTAATTCTTCTGGTTCCCAGTTTTTTTTATTTTCTATGTCTTCTAAACATGTTGATATATATTCATCAAATGTTTCTGAACTATCTGTGTCTGCAAAACTTATCCGACTCTGAACTTGTTTCTACATATTTCGAACTTACTTTCTTTCGTTTCATAGCCTTTTTTTTTCCTTTCACTTGTCACAGATTTTTCGATACAATTCGTTTTTTCATTATCCAATATCTTCGGAGCAATATTAAGGTGTAAAGCTGATTTCCCGCTTAATTTAGTTCCTATTTTTTTTTTGATCGTGTTCATTTTTGGTGTTACTTTAATATTTGACGTAATTATTACTTTTGATTTACGGTTTGGTCGTAAACATTTTGGTAGATAATTTTCGTTATACGCTACAAAAGCCCAAAATACGCAACATCCAACAGTTCTGTTAGATGGGTGGAGTTCGGTGGTAGAAATACTAGTCGTATGTTGTGTTTTTGACACAACTCCACTACTTCGACGTTAGTATGTGAAGACAAATTATCACCAATAACTACTTTTGCGGACCAAAAGTAGTTATTGGTGATAATTTGTTTTGCCCACTTCACGACGATTATTTTAAAATAGTCTTCGAATGAAGCAGTATCGAACCAACCGGATTTGGAACAATTGTATCTAGTTCCATCTGGGCCTCCTTTAATCCACTCTGAGTATAAATTTGTGGATTTATATACAACATAAATTGGAAGACATTTTCCAGCTGCACGTGCAGTGAACATGAGGGAAACGCAACTCTTTGTGCTATTAATTATACGTTCAGGATGTTTTACACCTCTTCTGCAGACACACTTAAGATTGCCTGGATCATCAGACAAATTTGTGTCGTCGTAGTTTAGTATATTTGTTGGTGATATACCTTGAAGTGTCACTTTTAGGTTGTCAAAGAATTGCTCCATTTCATCTAAACCTTTGTCGGCTCGTAGCTTTTTTATATTTTGCGTCATTCTGAAAGTTAGTTTCGGACGATGTCTGCTCAAAAATCCTTCAATCCATGTATCGCTGGGTAATTTGCCATCGAATAAATCAGTTCGTGAATATTTTTCTACGTATTTATAAACCAACATCTTAACATCCATTTTAGTCATAGGACTGCCATAATCTGATGAAGCTACCAACACGTTTGCCAGTTTTTCTTCCTCTTCGTTAGTGAGTTTTTTTGCCCTCCAGCTGATTTCATGTGTATTTTTTTTACTTTATTCAAAATAGTCCGGCGAGGGATCCCAAACGTCTTTTCCGCTTCACGACTTGACATTCTGTTATTTTCTACCATCTCGACTGCTAATTCCAACATATCCATCGAATAATTTCTATATGGTCTCGATCCCAATACTCTTCTTTTTTTTCGTGTATTTTTAGGCTTATTCTGCATTCTGTAATAAATATAAAATTTACACATCAAATTGTAACGATAAATCGTATTAAAATAACATTGAAGTATTAAAATTTACTCTATTTCTTACTATTTCTTCTACACTTGAACTTAGTTAACTACAAAGAACTGCACGTGAAACATTATTTTATGTTCTTTCAAAGTTAGTACCTATTTGTTATTTTTTAATTTTCGGGAAGGTGACAACCATAGCGGTATTTATTCAGTGGGCAAAGTCGTAAAAATTCTTCAAGAAAACTGATTTAACATTGCCCACCTTTATATAATTGAATATATGACATATTTAGAATACGTAATACGCTATTCCTTACTAATCTGTTACAAATTAATAACAGTCAAATATTTACTTACCTGTGACAATTGTAAATCTAGTTGTAGGAAAAGTTTTTTACACCACTTTTTGCCCACAAATTACACCACCAACTTAGAAGTAACCTGTAGTGCGATTCACGTATCTTTTTGACGCGCCGATCAAGTTGCGGTGCGGTTAAAATTAAGTTTACGCTTTGGTACAAAATGGTATTCTTGTAAGTGTTTAGCTGCGCGTGAACTGCGCGTGAGCTGCGCGTCAACTGTACGTCAGACGTATGAAATTTGTTTGACATTGACATATACGCGCAGCAGTAGAATACGCTAAAACATTTGCGTGACGCGAACTTCACGCGAGCGTATTTGACAGCGGTTGTCAAAATTACGAGAATACGAAAAGGGCTGTTTTGATCGAAACTTAACCGCAACTGCACTACAGCTGAACTTATTATATTACGTGAATCGCCCTACTGGAACTTGGAAGTCAACTGAGCTGTCATTACCAAATGTCACTTAGTCAGTGTTGCCAGACACAATCATTTTTCTTCGACGGATTAAAAAATATGTCAAAACTTCATATGTTGCCAGTTCTTTTAAAACTTGTGACAGGTACGTTGCTGGGCAAATTCAGATTGTATGGGCAATCTTGTAAGGTTTTACGGTATAGGTCTACCAGAATCTCATGGCATAAAATTAAAAACAAACAACATGGACGTAGCATCAAATGGACTCGACATTCGAGTTCCACCGTAAGGGACAGACATAAAGTAAAGAAAAAAGCAGGGATACCAGGTCATATATTTTCCCATAAATATTTTAACTAAATAAATAAATAGACGCAACATTCAAATTCATAGTCCTGACCCTACAAATGATAATCTTGTGTCATGGGTATCAGAAACTACGAGAGACTTTTTGGTCTCACTAACCACCCTGATTTGAAAAAAATATCAAGTCACTCAAATATTTGTCTCTTCTTGAGCTGGTATCGAAACCGCGGCCTCACTTTTACATCTGGCGTCTAACCAGCTGCGATGAATGATGCGGATGAAGGGCGTCAGTATTAAACAACGTGACGTTTTGCAATATTTTCACAAAGGTTAGAAAGCAAAAAAGGAAAGTTGGCCTTGTATAATTATTAATATTTATATCATTTACGTAACTCGAATAATACACAGCTAGTAATGATAATATATACATAGAAACAAAACCTGCCGAGTGTTCTATAAATTATAGAAGATCAGAGAATTCATAGTAACGTAACTACTAAGGATAGAATAACATCCTACTTTTATTTAATTATTTTAAGAAAGCTTACAAACAAGTGTTTACAATATACTTAATATTTCCATAAATTAAGTTCCTAATAACAAGTTTCTACAAACGAATCGTAAATAACAAAGGTACAGAAAACCTATTGATATAGACCTTAGAGTATACATATATAGAGCGAGCGCTGGTACTTCAAAAACGTAGATAAAAATGGTGGTGCCGGGCCACCTTTTTCTGCCTTCCTATTGGCTAATATTGGAACAGGTTGTGCAACATACATAAATTATTTGAAAAAAAATATTAAAAATAAGTAGTTTAGGTCTATTTAATTCCACTCAAACTCGTTTTAAAAGGATAATAGTTAAATATAATTTCGGCTATTAAAGGAATTTATAGCAATTTATTGCTAAATAATTAATTCAATTTTTACTTATATAGGAGCGCTACCAACATTACGAACAAGAAAATATCTACGTTTTTCAAAACGCGAATGTATGATAGCGCTCCCTCTATATATAAATACTCTAAGATATAGACCTAAACATTTCTCAAATGTAACAAAATGGAAAAAATATACCTACATATTTTTTTCTTTTCTATATCTTAATTAAAATAAAATGATATAGCAAAGTATCGAATGTGTAATAATACAGCGCTTGTACATTTTTTTAATCATCTGGCTTTTTTTTCCTGGAATATTGATTTTTCAAAAATACATTTATGCACTTTTTGTTTTCATCCATATCAGGCTGTGTCCTTTCAGCACTCTTTGTTATTCCCCACAGTTTCGGATTCGGTCATCTGTAAAAATTAAATCTAATTAATTAAAGAATAAAATATATAAACTCATTTGCAAAAAAAAACGGGCACCTAAGCAATGAATCATTTCAAATGTTACTATTGGTTTGTTTGATAATTATAGGTAGTTTTACTTTCACAATTTTGTAAATTAATAAGCAAATAATCGTTTTCGTCAGTATTATCATAAAATGTTGATAAAATTTATGGATTTTAATGCTAAAGTTCACTAGTAGTGTATGCTCTCTAGTAGTGCATATGCTCGTGAAGTAAAAGTTAACAAAGATTTTTGTTTGTTTTTTCTTTAATAAAGTAAAAGCAGATAAATGTTTAGTATCAAGTGTGACCCCCTCTAGCTGAAATCACAGCTTGAATTCGTCTGGGTATGCTAGCGAGGATATCCCGGATACTTGCTTGCGGAATACGTTCCCACTCCGCGGTAATCACATTCTTCAGCTCTCTGATGGTCTGCGGAGCCGGTTGTACTGATCTCACGCGTCGTTTTAGAACATCCCAGACATGCTCTATAGGATTGAGCCTGGTTCTGGAAGAAAACCATGAACCCAACCACGGGATGATCGTTTTCTTGTGAGTTGAGAAATCGCAAGTCTTCGTATGTGGACCTTAAGAACAACCTCGAAGAAGTAAGAAATGGGCATATTAGTCTATGGACAGTCAGGAGGAGGCTTCTCGCGGCCAATATACGCAGTCATCGCCCGGCCCGCGGCCCTAAGTTACTCCGTGAGCACAGAGTTGCCAGGCTTAGGTTTGCTCGAAATTGTGAGTCATGGACTCAAGAAGACTGGAATAGGGTATTGTTCTCCGATGAAGCCATGATATCTCTGGTGAAGATCGACGTCGGCGAGTGCTACGAAGACGAGGAGAACGCTTTGTAGAGGCTTGTTTTGAAGAAATCACACCTTATGGTAGGGGCTCTGTTATGTTTTGGGCAGGAATAAATTCAATGGATCGTACAGAGTTAGTCTTCATTGAAAACGGCTCACTGACTGGACATCGATACATAACGGAAGTTCTAATTCCTCATGCACAACCCGCATTGGCCGCTTTAGGCGAAGACTCAATTTTTATGGACGACAACGCTCGCGCCCACCGGTCTGGCGATGTGGAAGCGTATGTGCAAGAGGTCGGCATTCGTCGTTTGGATTGACCAGCTTGAAGTCCCGACCTCAATCCTATAGAGCATGTCTGGGACGTTCTGAAACGACGCGTGAGATCAGTACCACCGGCTCCGCAGACCATCAGAGAGCTGAAGAATGTGATTACCGCGGAGTGGGAACGTATTCCGCAAGCAAGTATCCGGGATATCCTCGCTAGCATACCCAGACGAATTCAAGCTGTGATTTCACTAGAGGGGGTCACACTCGATACTAAACATTTATCTGCTTTTACTTTATTAAAGAAAAAACAAACAAAAATCTTTGTTAACTTTTACTTCACGAGCATATGCACTACTAGCGAGCATACACTACTAGTGAACTTTAGCACTAAAACCCATAAATTTTATCAAAATTTTATGATAATACTGACGAAAACGATTATTTGCTTATTAATTTACAAAATTGTGAAAGCAAAACTACCTATAATTATCAAATAAACCAATAGTAACATTTGAAATGTTTCATTGCTTAGGTGCCCGTTTTTTTGCAAATGAGTTTATAATTAATATGTGCAGAACAAAATATAAATTGAAATAACGTAAGGTAACGTGACGCCTCAGGTCAAGGCGTGTGTGGATTGGGTATTTATTGCATTGTGTACCAGCAAGGAGGCTGAACACGGTGTTCAGCTGAGCTTTTCAGCTGCCGAGGGGGGGGTCCCCAACAGAATTTCGACAATAATGTGCGCTGCAGAAAAACGGTTAATTCCAAAACTGAGTGCTTATCGTCTACCACTTACCGAGGCTTCCGGCTTCACCAGCTCTCGCAGACCAGGCAACTCCAGCAGCAATACTCTTGAGGGAACACGTTAAATGGGAATATATCGGGTATAGGTTTTGGTTACGAGGTTGCGCAGCAGCGGAGTTTTTGACCAAGTACTTCCACGATTCAAAAACGAGTGCTGGGTTTCTTCCAAGGCAACGGTTTCGTGACCTGCTCGTGGGTCACACTAGAACCTCGCCTATTGGTCGGTGGTTTTTCGGTTGTCGAAAAGTTGTCTATGCGACGCTCGGTTGCGCCATCTAGCGCCGGTTCGTGATATCGGATTCGAACCCAGCAATGGAACTCCGATGCAGCGCACATTAACTTTGGGGTGACGATACACATTGACTTTAAGTTTTGGCACTCAAAGTTTGTAAGTTGTAAACATAAAATCTTTGTTTTTGTTGATGAACACGACTGTTAGTGTCTAAAATAAATAAATAAAAAATAAAGAAGTATTAAGCTTGGTGGATTGGGTGCATTTTTGTAATTTTTTCGAATACAGACTTCAAATTTGAAAAATACAACTTAACTGACTTCGAAACTACATTTTATAATTTATAGATTATGCATGTTGTAGCTTCACTTAATACACAGGAGGACAATTTATGAAGACATACTGCCGGGAGACTGATTATAGAAGAGGTTTCATTCATTTTCGTCTCAAGGATGAATACTCTGGATTTTTATTATTTAGATTAAATAGATTATAGTTTACCTTTATTTCGAGTGGCGGGAGAGAAAACGGTTTTAAGAAAGTTATAATATGCTTAGTCTTCTGAATGCAATTTTTGAACGAGTGTGTTTACCCAGCTGTCTAATTTTCCGTCACATCCTATTAATTTGATCCACAAAACACGCGAAGGTAAACCTTTTGAAAAGCTGAAACAAAATGAATGATGGTTTAATTTACCATAAAACCAGGAAATGCAAATTGTTATAAGCTGGTATCCCGAAACATAATATAATCCAACTAATTTAAAATCATGTACAAAATGGCGTCCTCTTCGAGTAGTATACAGATTGTCATAATAAACAAAGTCAAGATAATTTGGTCGGATAATACTTTTAAAATACGTATTTTTTATGCAAATATAATCCTATTTTTCAATGTATTCTATGAAATACTAATTGCAGATGTTAGTAATAATGAACGTCTACATTTATTTTTACCAATATACTAAATAAAATGCACTTACCAGTAAGAGGTTATATTTTCATATTATCGTTTAGATCGGCTATCACAGCCAATAATAAAGCAGCACACCATACCTTTTGTCTTATAATCAGTTTCAACACTCTTTTACATACATTTTTGACCGCAAATATTCGTAAAATACTCAGTAATTCAAGTTTATAACAAACCGCACGTCTTATTTGTTTGGGTACACTCAGTGTTCCCCTACAAAATTATGTGAAACCATAGATTTAGTATAAAGAGATCGGCAATGTGAAAGAGATAGAATAATTTAACTCATATGTTAAAGCGAGATGCATGATGCGACCATACGTTTACACAGGAGTAGCCTGCAGTGACCCAGAGTCGAAATATGCAAACTAAGCGAGCAACAAAATTCGCTTATTTTCATAATTTATTTAATTTTACAGTACTTGGTTATATTTATTAAACGTAGTTTATTATATTGCATTGTGCAGTGCTAAGGTGTGGTTCATGCAGGCGAAAAACTCCGAAATAATTAAAGTTTTCACAGGTACCGGCCACTTTTGCACAATACTATTTTGTGACGATATTATAGAATTAAATGGAAAATCGTGTATACATATCGGTAGAGAAGAATATAGTATTTCATTATATAAATACGCTGAAAGCATCCTTTGCGTATAAAAAATTATATCAAATACGTGAATTTACAATAATTTCAACCAAAAGTTGCTAGGGATTGACTGACAGGTTCGATCAATAAAAGGTTGTCGATAAAATAGTTGATGACAACACATGTTTCCCTACATTTTTATGGAGCTATAGTATGTTGTGATAGTGTGCATTCTTCTTCTTCTTCTACCTGGCGTTATCCCGGCCATATTTCCCCGGCCATTATTATAGTATTCATTCTACAATATTACTTATTACTTTACTTTTTCTCATTTTTTTATATTTGTGGAATAGTTATTATAACACTTCATGTATGTGATTAATGAATTAAGAACCTGTTTCAATCTCTGCCAAGAGGCTGTCAATTTATAATAGTAAAACAAGAACATATTCGATATTATTATAAAATATGCGATACTTCTATGCACAGTATGATCGTCCAAACCTTGAAGCAACATTATTCATTTATCATAACATTTGGTATAGGTTTAAAATTTATAATTCTCATAGGAAAAACATTAGTTTAGGTGAAGTGATCGAGAAAAGCTTCATAGTTTATTAAACTGTCTCTTTCTTCAGCCACAGGAATGCGACTAATGAACATAGGCCTTCCACAAGAATGTCTATATCAGTTTGTTGTAAGCTGCCTGCATCCAACGACTTCCTACAAGCTCCTCCGTACACCTCTAACGCGGCCTAGCAGGCGTCCAACACTTTCCAATGTGTTACAAGTCAATTAATTGACTTAAAAAAGCATATTTTTTTAACTCTAGTATACATATAGTAAAAATGTGTTTCTAAGACTTACGCGAATGTTACTCATTGAAAAAAAACTAATAATCACGGATTTTGTTGCAGACTGAGTCCACCCTGTGACTACGAAAGCTGTAAAGTAACCGAAACTTCGCGACGGGAAATTAAAAATGAAAAAAAAAATAAACCGAAAACGCTAAAACTTTGTAAATTATATTTTTATTTTATAAAAGTGTTTTTTGTTCTCAATTTAATTAGTATATGTACTATGTACACATCACAATTAAAAAAAAATTGTTCAAGTGAACATAAAGACCCATACAAAACATCTCAAACAAAATGTTTTCAAATAATATGACAATTTATCTTTATTTATTTGTGTGTTTATCAATCTGTATTGAAATAAACACATCAATAAGTTTCTGTTAATATATAATAAAATGTCGCATATATCCATAACATTTTATTTCACAACTACAGGCCGACAGCTATATCGATATCGATATGATAGTATCGAAAGTGCATGGTACACCACTATATGTCAAGCACACATGTAAACTTCACGCACACAATCGTAAATCAGTTTTGGTCGCGCTCAAAATGACACATTGCCGATCTATGTTCTATACTACATCTATGTGTGAAACTATGACAAGGACCGCAAATTGTGTTTTGTCACTTTCATTTTTTAAGGTTTATGCATAAGTCTAAGTGAGATGGAGAATATATGTCAAATGCTTGTCAAGTCTATTGATACTACGTCTATGAAACACAATGATTTTTATATGGCAATACCATCAGTCAACAGCTGTTTCAAAACTTGAGTTATGTCATTTGATGTGAATATTTTAAGATTTCTATCCTTTCTTAGCGAAAATGTACAAATTAGTTCTACAATCACAAGTGCGACACATTGTTTACAAGGTTTATCGCCAGATCCGTGAATAATTTGGCCAAATTCAAACAAAATCGTCGATTTCAAAATCGATGTCGTTTTAACAAGTAAGTCCGAGTGAATAGTTTTGATACTTCATTTTTTTTTTGGTTAGTGTTAGATATGTGCATGTGTTTTATTGTATATACTTTGATATCATTTTTTGGAACTAAACAGTAATGCATTAAATACCTATTTACAGGAGTTTCCAGAGATTTTAGATAAGGAACGGTTTATTATTATTCCTTTATCTTCATCGTCTTCATCAGATGTACAGGAAGAGTATTTAGAAGTAAGGTCTGACTAAAGTGTTAATGAAATAAAGAAGACAGAAAATAAAATTATTTGTTTTTATTTTACAATCTTGCATCATTCGTACAACATTTATCGAATCTAATAATTATTTAAATAAAACCGACTCATAATCAAACTACTTACAATTTCGAAATTGAAAGTTGTTTGATTAAGTGAGAACTAATAAAAAGAGAGAATTAAAACGAAACTGGTGGCTCGGTACCACCATTTTTATCTACGTTTTGAAAGTACCAGCGCTCCAGCGCTAATTTTATAAATACTCGTAAGGCACGTATGTATTTTATAATTTAAAACTGAAAAAAATCTTATTTGCTTATTTTAATTGGCTATTAATCTAAAACTACAATTTTGAAGTAATTTTAATGTTTAAATAACCTATATATTTTTACTTAAAACATTATTTACTTTATTTACAAAGTTGTACTAAAAAATAATCAATTTGAAATAATTAATTACAATTATTGAAAGTATCAAAATATGTTCATCCAATTACCCCAGTATTGCAATGCGTAAATTCAAATTTCCCAAAATGCCATGAGATTCTGGTAGACCTATACTACTGTTAACTAAACACAAGAATTGCATTTGCCGTCCATTAACCAAGCATTAATGAATAGAGTCCTGCAATTATATTTCATATTATGAAAGTTGTTTATAGCTTTAACATTTTTCTACTCCAATAATAAACACATTTATAACGTTACCAATGCATTTGATTTTTCCTTTACTTATCCTCCTTGGGTATGTTCCTTGGTTATTATTACGTAGGAACGTTAAGCTGAAAACATATTGTAGGTTTTTGTCTTACGCATAGAGTAAAGAAGCGGCCATAAATACTAGAGCAACGCGTCTTACAGCGATCTGAACAATAGATTCTTTTGTTGTGTGCACACTGTCGGTCGAAATTCGAGGGCATGACCTTCAAAAACAAAAAACGTCTGAGACATACAGCGCAACTAACATAAATTGACAAGTGGTGAAATTAGGAACTAGAAATGAAAGTAAAAAATATCTTCAACGCTTTCATTAAAATATTCTTTCATAATTTATACAATGTACATTTATACTAGTAGTCCAATAGTAGTAATGATAATAATATCCAATGTAATTAAATTTGAAGAGAGAAAAAAATAATGGTTTCTCCGTGCACCACAGCGCTTTTGAGTGATTTGCGATTGTGGACAAACTTGAGTTTACACAACAATAGGTTTTGTAAATATGGCTAACTGTCGGTCGAAAAGCTGAAAACACATTGTAGGTTTTCGTCTTACGCATAGAGTAAAGAGTACAAAACTATGGTAAAGAGCGCGACTGATATGGTTCGTACGGGTCGTCAGATGGCCCGCGTACGTTTTTATTTCTTTTAATTTCATTGACAAAGGACGGTTTTCTCGTCTGCCAATGACTAAACTTTTAGGGATGAAAGAGTCGATTTTAATGTACTCTTTATCTCATCTCTATATAAATAAATAAATAATATATTTTTTGAAATGAAATTCATCCTAGTTGGCGCTTATTATAAACAGTCCTAAGTCTGTGATAACCTGTGGTACTAGAACATTCGAGTTTGCAACTGTTTTATTGTCAAAATCAATGATTCAATTAATATTAAATCACACATCAATCAATTATATAATACTATGATTGATTAAATTCTGTACGCTAACATAGATTACACATTGAGAATAAATTTACTGTGGAAAAATGTTAAGCAACAATGCCGTGTACACATATTAGGAATACTTATGTATAAAATGTGTGAATTCCAAAGTAGGCAAGATCGTGTTTCGAGCACACGTCTTGTTCTTGTTGTCTTTTTTTATATATTTCTACTACCAGTGTCATTTTAAAAGAAAACAAAAAAGAGACTACCTGAAGACAAATAACAAAGTAAATTTTTTCCTATTATAATTCCTAAAACAGCGCGTGTATTTTGAAATTTTAACATCAATAACTTAATATTTGATTGTATAAAGAATTACTCCGCTATCTTTAGTATGATACTTTATTATCTTTAGTACAAATAGGTACTGACTATTTGTTCCCATACTTCTTACTTTAAGTAAGCATATTTGTATTCTTTACATTTAACATTATAAATAATTTCTCTATTACGCACATACTCTAATCGTTTTTCTTCCATTTTTTAAATGAACGCAAAGACGAACTTTTGGCTAATTACTGATAATTAAATAAATAAATACACTCAACAATCATATACATAGTCCTGACCCCACATTAATATCAATTAAGTGTTGTGTCGTGGGTATCGGGAACTACGAGAGACTTTTCGGTCTCACAAACATCCAGACCCGAGACAAATACTTGTGGGCCTCACAAACATTTGTCTCGGTGCGGGGATCGAACCCGTGGCCTCTCGTTTCACAGGCGGCGTCTAACCAACTGCGTCACGGAGGCTGTCAATTACGTCCAGTCTAGTATTTACAAACAACTGGTCAAAGAACTGCGGTGTTTATTTCTATTTAGTCAAGTTACATTCCCAGCCACACCTCATGTAAATAATTAGAAATGTCCAAATTACATTCAACTATTTTAATTTGTATGCAGATTGAATAAAGAAAATTGTACGTATTATAAATTCTAATTTAATTGTAAGTTTTAAGTAATGTTATATTAGTTTGGCTTAAAAAGCTGGTAGCCATATTTACAAAACCTATTGTTGTGTAAACTCAAGTTTGTCCACAATCGCAAATCACTCAAAAGCGCTGTGGTGCACGGAGAAACCATTATTTTTTTCTCTCTTCAAATTTAATTACATTGGATATTATTATCATTACTACTATTGGACTACTAGTATAAATGTACATTGTATAAATTATGAAAGAATATTTTAATGAAAGCGTTGAAGATATTTTTTACTTTCATTTCTAGTTCCTAATTTCACCACTTGTCAATTTATGTTAGTTGCGCTGTATGTCTCAGACGTTTTTTGTTTTTGAAGGTCATGCCCTCGAATTTCGACCGACAGTGTGCACACAACAAAAGAATCTATTGTTCAGATCGCTGTAAGACGCGTTGCTTTAGTATTTATGGCCGCTTCTTTACTCTATGCGTAAGACAAAAGCCTACAATATGTTTTCAGCTTTAGTTAAGTACTTATAAGATACGTCGTTCACAATGTAACGAGCTATATCAATTTATTCCTAAACAGTATAACAACTAAAGTTTAATCCTAACTTGGGCCCTTTAGACGTTATTTTTAATGGATATGCACTTAATTTTCCCATTGTTGGGCATATGGCTTCGTCCTCTCAATCCATTTATCACGGTTAGATGCAAATACGAGACTACTAGTCAGATGATAGTGGGTGCTAATAATCGCCAGTATAATTATTATGATTTCTTTACTCTTTGTTATGAATCGAATACTAATACTACTCGAATAATCTTATTGATCCGTCAATACCTTCGATCAAATATACACTAGATTATTAACGGCCTAAAAAACGGCAAGGGAAATAAGAACACAAATAAGCGTGTGGTCTTATTTGATTTAAGTATGATCCAAACCATAATAAATCTTAATAAAGGAATAAGGTTTATTGTTACCTGAAGTTAATTATAATTCAAGACTGTTGTATCTCGTAGTTCGAAATTAAAATGTAAAAGTTTAAGCAATGTCGGCCACTTATGGCGAGTGATTTTATTCCAAACCCTGCATCTAGTATATTATGTATATCAAAGAGAATTTAAAACACTACGTTAGTACATATTTGATCGAAGGTCAATAAACAAGTATTATTAATTGTCTTATTTCTTGTAAGGATTCTGTTATTAATAAGTAACGAAATTTTTCTTAGAAACAACTAAAAGTAAAATAACAGGGAAGCAAAAATAGGTTTGATTTAGCATACGGAGAATCCAACATTATTTTTTAAAGGTAAATATTTTCGCCTTTGATAAGACATACAGTGCTATTAAATATAAAAAAAAAAACATTCTACCTACATTACTTAACTCATCATCTCAAACACTTTACACTTCTTAAATAACCATAAAAATTCTTAGTTTAAGTTAATAATAAACTCATTAGAAGTGTGTTACTTGTCAACGTACATATTTCATTTTATTAATTTCGTTAAAATAAAATACTATAGTATCTAAATAAATGGACACTCATATTTAATCATGGAATTTAATTTAACGGTGACCAAGCTTTGTAAATAGTATTCCTTTACTAAAGCCCGCTGCACACGACGCTTGTTTTGCTGCTGGATTCCTTGCTATAATTTGCTGCTGGGTTCAAAGTTGGCTGTGGCGCTGGGTGCAATGATGGCTCCCTCGATACGTTGGCTTCACACGGTGCTTGCCACTACACGCCGCTAGGCGTGCATGCGAAGCGACGTTGCTATCAAAGACACGAGTATTCGTAACTTCTGCAGTACCATGAACGCTTGAGTACAAAAACTATTGCTGCTGAGATAATTAGACGTAGAAAAACTATTATTATGGCAGCTGCAGTTATTGCTTTTAAACGGAAACGAGAGCTTGAACAACGAAAGCGTCGATTGTGGAGTTGCGAGTGGCTGTTACGGCGTGATACAGGACAGAATGTTCCTCTAAACATGGTATTTAGTGAACTCGGGTACGTATCTATAACAATTTCAACTTTATTTGCTACTATATTTTTTGGATTTTTAATTTCGTACTTCAATTTTTAATATATTTATATTACGTTTTTGTTTAAGCCCTGAAGATCCTTCCAGTCTCACTAATTATACGAAAGAACAAAAAATAATAATAAAGACCCCCAAACACGCATGCAATCTATCACGAAAAATAGCACGCGTTCGAACTTCGATCACCGAAATCCAGCACGCGACCACGCTTGAGAGACAGCAGTGACGTCACTTTCTCGCAGCGCTGCCAGCAGAGCGGCAATCGGCGAACCCCGCAAGCATGGACGTAGTATCAAATGGACTCGACATTCGAGTTACACCGTAAGGGACAGACATAAAGTAAAAAAAAAGCATTTTTATTTTTTATGCACATATAATCCTATTTTTCAATGTATTCTATGAAATACTAATTGCAGATGTTAGTAATAATGAACGTCTACATTTATTTTTACCAATATACTAAATAAAATGCACTTACCAGTGAGAGGTTATATTTTCATATTATCGTTTAGATCGGCTATCACAGCCAATAATAAAGCAGCACACCATACCTTTTGTCTTATAATCAGTTTCAACACTCTTTTACGTACATTTTAGACCGCAAATATTCGTAAAATACTCAGTAATTCAAGTTTATAACAAACCGCACGTCTTATTTGTTTGGGTACACGCAGTGTTGCCCTACAAAATTATGTGAAACTATGACAAGGACCGCAAATTATGTTTTGTCACTTTCATTTTTTAAGGTTTATGCATAAGTCTAAGTGAGATGGACTATATATTAGTCATGCGCAAAATGAATCACTGTAAAGAAAAGAGAGATATATATCTTTTGAGTCAAAAGATATAAATCATTCTTTTATATCTTTATATCTCTATCTCACAATGATCAATGAGCTAAAGAATGAGTTGATTAAAATTGAGTTATGAGTCTTTCTTTATATCTATACTAGCTGACCCGGCGAACTTTGTTCCGCCTTAATGGCAATAAATAAGCAGTTTTTTTTTAATTGGAAAAAATACAAAAAAAATTAAATACCTACATTAATCATTCATAATTATTTCTGTATTTTAGTACATAGGTTGCTCTTCATTTAAGTACCTTGTGATACACGACATTTTTTGTTTTATTATCAGGCGCAAAAACAAACAACGCAGATGGTCTTCCGACCCGTGAACATGCCACGTATAATTGACCATGGGAAAAACATGAATGTTCTAGATTTAAACCACAAACTTTTAAGGATTGGCCTTGTGATTTGTTGATGGTCATGGCAAATGCAAGACGTATCGGAAATTGAAGTCTTTTAAATTCAAACGGCATATCGGTTGGGATCATCGGTATCCTCGGAATGAGAACTTCCTCACCTTTGAATTTTCCTATCATTATCGTAGCGTAAATTACATTTTTCATCAATTTTCTAACCACCAAACGCGTACCGTTGCACAGTTTTGGTTGGTTTATGTTTCGAAGCATGATTACTACGGAGCCAACCTTTAGGCGCAAATTGTGCGGTGGTAAGCCAGGCACGTCCAAAGAGTTTAAAAATTCAATTGGATAGTTGGTGGCTTCATCTTCATTTGTGACGCAGTCAATAGATTTAAATGAATGCATTGTTCCAATTATCTTATTTTGAATTATGTAGTTTAGGTCATCTACATCTTTATTCTTAGCCGCTAAAATTGCTCGCTCACTCAACCATTCATTATTTTTGTAGTTAGAAATAATTTCTGGAAATACATTGTTGATAAGTTCGTCTTTTGATGAGACAAAATTACAGAAATTATTTGGAAATGATATTAATCCGCTCGATTCGTCGACAGGTACTTGACCATTACCGATAGTCAGCAATTGCTCTGAGAAATCTTCAGCAGATGTATCATTAAGCAATGTAACTCTCATGTTTGTTGTCAGTTGCAGTTTCTTCACATAGCGCCATAGATTTGACGATTTGAGGCAAGCGTTTATTTCGTCGGCAGCCGTAGATCTTGGAATTACTGGCAGTATTTGGCGGAAATCGCCAGACAGTAAAATCATTGCTCCTCCAAAACATCTCGAGTCATTGCGTAAATCTTTTAATGTTCGGTTAAATGCTTCTAATGCACGTTTATGCGCCATTGTGCATTCGTCTCAGATGATGATTTTCGATACCGCTAAAACTTTGCCCATTGCTGAGTGTTTTGCAATATCATATTCACGTTCCCGTTCCAATTCTCGATTAAATGCGTCATTCATTTCACGATATGGTGCTGGCATTCCTAACCTGATTAATAAATTACCGCACATGAGGTAACACAGTTAAAGTGCGCGGTGGCTTGTTGTTAAACGGACTAGACGCGACTGCCAACATGTTCACGGTGGTCGCGGGTTCGAATCCCAGGGCACACCTCTGACTTTTCGGAGTCATGTGTGTATTGATAGTCAATCACCACGCACTAAAACGGTGAAGGAAAACATCGTGAGGTACCTGCATACCATAGCGATTTATAAAAATTCTATGGTATGTAAGTCCACCAACCCGCACTAGGCCAGCGTGGTGGACTATATGGCCTAACCACTCTCAATCGGTAGTCGATTGTAGAGGAGGCCCGTGCCCTGCAGTGATACAGAGGCTGATACAGAGGTAACACATATCTTCGATCAAAAGTAAAGCACGATTATGTATCTCCTCATTCATCTCAATATCGTGATTTCTGGAACTGACACGAATTTGATTTAAAATATCTTCTGACATATTATCCTTGTATTTGTGCCACAGGTTACATGGGTTTGATGGAAAACATATCGAAATTATGATAGCGAATAATGTGCGTATCTGACTTGGAGATGCAGATATAATGGCTTCAGCGATTGTCGTATCCCAATGACTATCGTTTTCTAATAACTTCAATTCTTCACATGCAGCACGATATGTTCGGAATATTACACCATTAACAGTTCGTAGTGACTCAAATGACGTTGGCCCACGCACATTTACCAGCAACAACCGCAAATAGAAACATTCATTATTCTTTGGATGAACTGTATACATACGACCTAGAGCATCAGTAGAACGCTCATCTGGATACCCAGGAACCGCATCGCCTTGCTTCCGTCTTTGAAAATTCTTCGATGAAGCATTCCAAGTATAATAACGTGGCATCTCCGAGTAAAGCAAAGCTCGTGCAAACTGATCGCTTTGGCAGATTGCAAAAAAACTGGTCAATGTAGTTGCTGGAGGTGTTTCAGCACGTTGCATAGCATTAGAAGCCGTGAAATATACTCGTTGACCATTCTCCAGATGCACTGCCAAATGCGTAACAGTAGGATGACGTTCGTGAATGGGAAATGCGAATATACGCCAAATCGCTTCATTACAGTTCACATAACGACCAACTTGGTAGCGTGAAATTTCATCGTTGGTATTCGAGGATTGTAATCCAAAAACCGCCATATCACTGCCTTTCGTGACATATTTGCAAATATATTTTATGGACTTAACTGAATTGCAGTATTCAACGTTGCAATGTATCTTGAACGATTTAGAAATAAGTGGCGAATATGGAACAATCCAACTGTTGTCGACAACGAAATTCATTCTTTTCACTTTCGTTGTGACAGTTCGACCGTTGTCATCTGGTGATCGACGCCGATACAGCGGATAACCATCATTGCCAGTGACAATCTCCGCCGTTAATTTCCGTGGATATCGTTTAGAGCACTTTCCATCGACCATGCAAGGTGATTGGGGATTGATGGCACCACACGGTCCATGAATCATATTAGTAGTAACAACATCATGTAGGTCTGGATCGACTTCATAATCAGGAATCTCGGCACATATGATATCATCTATTTGGTCAGGCTGAATTCTTTCCACTAACCAAATAAGAATGTGTACGTGCGGCAGGCCTCGCTTTTGCCATTCGATTGAATACATCCAGCATCGAGTATCTCCAAAGACGCGTTGTTTAACAATAAAGTTCATCAGGGACCGAATTTTTGCCTGAATATACGTGCTGTGATGTCGTGTCTATCACTTGATGTTTGTCCGGGAAGCAGCAATTGAGTAATTTCTATCCATTTTGGATTACAGGTAAAAGTAATAAAGAGATCGGGCCGACCGTAATGACGAACATATGTCATTGCATCTTGTGCATATTCATGCATATGACGTGGACTACCAATGTATGTCGCCGGCAGAATAGTTAATCGACCAATATTAGCTGCATTTCCTTCAGTACCAACTGCATCACGTAAATGGATGTACTCCTCAGAACGCAGTTTGGCTTGGTTCAACCTAATGAATGTTAAACGTTCCGTTTCTATTTTTACACACATGTCAATGCAATACTGCTGAAACAATCGACGAAACCGCAGCAAATATTTGTCAGCATTTTGACGAATCATCAAACGATATGCGTAATAATTCATTGAACTAACTTTCTTTGTAGTTTCTTCACCTGAAATCAAAAATTTGATAATTAACCATTTCAAAGGCAAATTTTAAAGGCAAACAATACAGACATTTACCTTTATTTTAATAAGCATTATTTTAAATCAGTGCCTTTCACAAATAAATCAAATCAATTATGATACTGATACTCACCATTCAATGGATTTATCATTTTAATATTAAAATAATATCCATCTTCTCCTTGCCAAAACATCAGCGGGTATTGCAATGTGTCATATGATCGATGAGTTTCAGATATTTGTTGCAGTTGACCATTATCGCGACGTGTAAGCACAATATCGCGTTTTTCCAATTGTTCACCACCAATCAGGATGGCAACTTCGTCTACTGTTGGAGCATTAAATGTCCTTTCGTGTGTTCCAGATGGTCGTTTATCTGCTTTGATGACAACTTTATAGTCATCACTTGGCATGCGCTCTAAAGCACTCTTAAACAATCTGACCAACGCATGATGTTCATGAAGCAGACACTGCAAGTCTTGAAGAATTGCTCGCTTCATTCCTGCATTGATCTCTAGGCGTCGGTCAAGTTGTTCTTCCATGTTGCCCATGAAATATATTTGTAAAAATTTATTCTGTGTATCTTCGAAAGGTAGTAATGATCCAATTCGATGATGAATCTGTCCTTGTATCTACAAAATAAAATCCAGACAGTATTAACTGTGTTATAAACCCTTTTTTCGGTCGGAGAGTAGAGTTCAGAATTAGCAAATATACTACATAGGTACCAATAGATAAAGTAAGTTATTCTATAACTACATCTATTTACTGGTGGTAGGTCTCTCATATGTGAGAGGCTGCCTGGGTGGGTACCACCGCAATGTTTATTTCTCCCGTCAAACAGCAGTTTAAATGCACTGTTGTGTTTCGGATTGAAGGACATTGTAGCCAGAGTAACTACTGGACATATTGAGACTTAACATCTTATGTCTCAGGATGGCGAGCGCAGTGGAATGCCAAGCATTGCTTTGTAAATCAAGGTGTTGTTTGGTTTTGCTTCTGTTCATGAGCGGTCGCATCGCTTACCATCAGGCGAACGGCATGCTCGTCTCGCCATTCACTGCAATAAAAAAAAAATACCTTAAATGTCGGATTAAAACCTCGTTCTTCGATAATATCTGCCCCAAATGACGTCATCTGGAAACAACCATTGTATTTTTGTGTATTTGCAAGAAAGTGGCGTGATTCTTTTGTTTCGCCACAAAGCAATGAATACAATGGCTCAGGTGGCGGAGTCAACAATGGCAATTTCACTTTACCATTAAGGCAGCATAATCCAGGGGTTTCTCCGGAAAACTTTAATGCACCACAATACTCGCAAACTACGTCCATTTGCCCAATGCAAACGCTAGGATGCAAGCTGTAATCATTGCTGCAATCGTATTGAAACGCTGCTCGATTCAAATCAGCACTTGATAAATATCTTGTTCTGCGTCGCAAATTATCTATTTGTTGACCTCTGTTGTTCGCTTGACAATTCTGTATTGCCAACCGAGCTGTTTCACGGGCTGCTTCACTTTGCTCTCGTGATTGAGAAGCACGAAGTCGAGCCATACTATCGCGGCGCTGTTCACGTGCAATTTCTTGTTCTTCTTCAGTCCTTTCATTTGCAGTATTTCGTATTCTTCTTGCATTACGGCTTTGTCGGGAAAGATTCGATCGTCTTGGTCGCGGCATTATTAATTAAACTTCACTTCACCTAAAAACTCAAATTTTCAACCATACCGAGTTTTATAGTTCACTTCACTTTTTACGAATGGGCAATGGCACTATCATTACATTATAATTGTTAATTATTTATTTAATAGAAATAGTTTTATTATTGATTTCTTACAAATATCAAATTGTCATCCATACGTCATTACATATCTGTCATTATAGATATTTTTTTTATTTTACTTCACACCAAATACATGTTATTTTTCGTATAAGCTCTTGTATATCTAAACATGACGTAGCTATCCTACTGTCCTGCTCAATTCCATCCCATCCCGTCTATTCAGTCACTTCCCGATACGTCCCGTCCTTTCTCTTCATTATCCATCCCGTCTTATACCGTTACATTTCTTAATGAAATAACAATTATATTTAACTGGTTTCTCAACACACCGGCAACGCCTAATTTGAGAACCCCTGCATTATTCTCCATATGTAAAATTGTTATTTAAATAAAGATTTTTCATTTTCAAGTGATATTCTATCTTGAAAAGAAGTAAATCTTCAAGTGTGAATATTATTTATTTAATTGTCCTATATTTATTTAGCTTCATAATATATTCTCTTTTGAGTACACAAAATTAATTTCTCATCGCATCCATAAATATTTGACAACCAATTTAAATGTCAATTACTTTTTATTACTGTCATTAATTTACATCTTTAAAACCTAAAATACGCCATTAATCGAATATTATGGATATATGTTGTCGATTCGAAACCTTTATTTAAATACGTTATTTCATTTGCGGGAAGAGTTTACCGTATCGACGGGATGAACATTAAATGTTTGACACTTACAAACCCAAGAACATTTTGTATAAGAAAATGTTAATAAGCTAATAGAAACTCGGGAAACCGGGAACGTGATAAAAAGTATCCTATGTCCTTCTCCTGGTTCTAAACTACCTCCCCACCAATTTTCAGCCAAGTCAGTTCAGCCGTTCTTGAGTTATAAGTGGTGTAACTAACACGACTTTCTTTTATATATATAGATCTAAGATTGACATTTTAGTGGAGTATATCTTTATATCTCTATCTCTTAATGATTCATGAGCTAAAAGATGAGTTTAAATTAGTTGATTAGAAATTTTGTTGATTAGAAATTTAGTTATGAGTCTTCCACAATATCTAAAATTAACATTTGGGTGGACGTTCAAGAGGCTATATTCGAGTAAAAATTGCTTTGTGGTTTAGATATAGTATTGTTACAGTGAGATAAAGAGATTAATTATTTTCTGCTGATATCTATCAACAGAAATAAATAGTGTTTAGAAATATAAATAAGGAGTAGTGAAATATGTAAAAATTCATGGAAATTTAAAAATTGCATAAACTGGATAGTTTTGTAATTAAAACTTTTGTGCTATGGTAAGCACTGGTACAAGATATTTCACGGACACAAAATACAAATCCGATAAAAAAATGAATACAATATATCTTTGCTAATTTGAAAAACATACTAGCGAAATTACGCCTTAATTCATTGTGAATAGCTTTGATTTCGCTTACACTCCATTTACTACTGTGATTGTATTCCACGATCGTACGCATGGCGCATGTATTACATTGTGAACATAAATATTCTCTTTTCCGCTCACACAAATATAAAAGTCTATATCTGTTTCTTTCTAATCTTTGCAGTGAAATTGAACCAATAATGATCTTTACGCGTATGGATATAATGAGTTAGTTTGAGCGCAAGGGATATAAAGATATAATCGCTCCGTACGTCGGATATATATCTTTTTAGTAAATCACTCCTGAGTTACACATGTCTACTATATATGTCAAATGCATGTCAAGTCTATTGATACTACGTCTATTCCCGCAAGCAATCCAGCAGCAAAACAAGCGTCGTGTGCAGCGGGCTTTATTTATATTGGAATTCGAAAAAATAAATACAATTTTCAAATGTCAAACATGTCAATTGTCATTCATGATTCAAGTTTTGAAAACTTATAAAATATAATTTATAGAAAGAAATATTTATGCGATTCTTCCAAATACTTTTAAGATGCAAGGAGACGTGGAAGTTACCCTGCCTGCATTGAAGTATTTGACGGGCGACACTGAACACATTTGTAGGTTATGTTTTACTTCAACCGAAGTCACCGAGATATCTATAGAAGACACTACAAGACTCCAACGGCCTTATATTGATGAAACCGTGACGTTTGTGGACATGTTTCAGGAATTAGGGGTGGGTCCCATTGCTTAATATACTGTATAGTCGAAAGGTTTTGTTAATTTATCTCTAAAAGTTCTATAATAAATGGATTTGGGTGACTATAACAGATGCAGCTCATATTCAGGATGTGTTGTTGTTCAAAGGGCTATTTTTAATTAATCAATTCACCTTGTTGAAGAAACAGAGGTGGAAAGGCAAAGATTGTATGTGAAATAAAATGTTTCGGTTTAATTTACTAAAACTTTATGAGCCTAGTTGATAAGTTTGAGTGAAAAAATACAGAAGTAATTTTAGAGTAACGTTGTCTAACAATTTTTAACAGGTAATATACCAACATTACAATTCGTTTTTTACTATTAATTGCATATTTGTTGCAGGTGGCATATGAACTTGACCTACCTCAAGTATTGTGTTCTAATTGTGCTACAATGACTATGAACTCATATCTATTTCGTAAGCTTTGCCAATATGCGAATGAGAAGTGGAATGAAGTAATAACGCAGTTTGATAAAACACTGGATCAGTCAAACACTGTACCACCCAATATACAAACAGTATACTTGATGCTACATAAGAATGAAAATCTTATGTTTACAAGCAAAAAGAGTCATACATTAAAAAGTAAAAAAACAGCATTAGCAAAAATCAAAGACATACTAAAAAGTAGGGAAACATATGTAAAAGTGCGACAGAAATCATCTAATATTATATGCGAGGAGTGTGGGGAGAGATTTAAGTCTAATTGCCACTTAGTAAAACACATGAAGGTGCATAGCAAAACACAGTATCCATGTCCACAGTGTGCTAAGGTGTTTGCATTGCAGCTCCAACTTGAAGAGCATGCCGAAAGAGTGCATTATCCAAAACATATTCAGTGTCCTAAGTGTGTCAAAATGTTTAGCACTGAGAAAATGCTCAAATACCATGACAAACTACACCATATTGCGGCCATATGCAAGTTGTGTTTTGTACAGTTCCCGTCTAGGAAAGATTTGAGAGCACATTTAGACAAACATGAAGTAAACAAGTGCCCTCTTTGTGAAAAGTCATTCCTCAATAAACATACATATAAGTTCCATTTGAAAATATGTGGCAAGAGTGATGAGAGGCAGCCTAGTTTCTTCTGTGACATATGCAGCAAAGGTTATGCTCGTAAAAGTGGACTGCGGACACATTTAAAGACTGATCATGGGTTTGGGAATGTGCTCACATGCAATTGGTGTGGCAAAAAGTTTGATGCTGTCAGCAGATTAAAAAATCATATTGTCAAGCACACTAAGGAGAGAAACTATCATTGTGAACATTGTGGCAATAAGTTTGTGACTCAAGCTGCCTTAGTTTATCATATAAGACTACATACAGGTGAGAGACCATTCCCCTGTGACATGTGTGGAGAGAGTTTCCTATCTGCTTCTCGAAGGATGGAGCACAAGAGACGGAAACATTTTGGACCAACTAAGGAATGCCCAGTTTGCCATGTAAAATTTGTAACTGGACATCAGTTAAGAAAGCATGTGCAAAGACATTACAACCCTCAAAGTAAACTATTTGTACCTGAAGCAGATATTTTACATTCAAACAATGTAACTGTTGAAAATGTGAAAGGACAGGAATATTCAAAAATTGCAAATTTGTTATGAATTAGGAAACTATTAGAATACAAGGTAATTATTTAAAAATATATTATATATATGGTTAAAAAGTGTTTTATTGTCGTTATAACATTGCCGTTGTTATATTTTTCATTATTTTTACAATCCGAATATGATAATATTACCACAACACAATTTATTATATTTTTTCGTTCTTGATCACAGTCTATACAAGTCTGTTTCTTTACAGCGTGTGAAATTGTAACTTTTAAATTAAAAAGGATAGAGTAATACATTGGAAAAAATATTTTGTTATTGCTGTACATGTTTTTTTTTATGCAATGAGTGGCTAGACTAGCATGCCGTTCGCCTGATGGTAAGCGATGCGACCGCTCATGAACAGAAGCAAAACCAAGCAACACCTTGAATTACAAAGCAATTCTTGGCATTCCACTGTGCTCGCCATCCTGAGACATAAGATGTTAAGTCTCAATATATCCAGTAGTTACTCTGGCTACAATGTCCTTCCATCCGAAACACAACAGTGCATTTAAACTGCTGTTTGACGGGAGAAATAGACATTGCGGTGGTACCCACCCAGGCAGCCTCTCAAATATGATAGATTTGATTTCCCAAAAATACCCCATTGTTTACCCAAAGCAAATTAAAAACATTTATTTGGTAGTTATTATTTTCCAAAACAAAAGGCTCACACATATTTCATCTTGTAGAGGGCAAAATATTAATACTATTATATATTCTAATCAATAGTTTTGATTTTTTTTGTAAAATAAATATAAAAAGAAACAATTGATTTTGGGCAACTTGTTAACATATAAAATCGAATTTAATAATATCTAATGTTTTTGTAACATGATTACAGTGTTATTCAGTAGTCAGTCTATCTGTACAGTCATATTATGTTTGCCAGGGACATTTGGTGGTATCAAGCACCTGCCAGCATACAATTTATTTGTAGGATCATGATGTTTCTTCAAATGTTGTCGAAGGAATGTTGGTGTTACAAACTTTCGAGAACAAATCTCACACATCAATGTTGGGCCAATATGTTTGAACTTGATATGCTCTGCTCTAGATGAAGAATTTACGAATCTCTCATCACATAAATGGCAGCTGAAGGGCCTTTCTCCTGTGTGTCTTCTGGTGTGATATAAGAGAGCCTCTTTTGACACAAACCTCCTCTTGCATATATCACATTCAAAGTTCTTTTCTCCAGTATGCTTGAGAATATGTGTCTTCAAGTAACTGGGTGCGGTAAACTGTTTGTTGCAGTACTGGCACACATGGGGCTTGGCATTTCCATGCACAAATCTATTGTGAACACGGAGACCTCCAGGGGTACTATACCCTTTATCACATTTGGTACAAAAGTGGGTCTTTTTAAACTTACTTCTCATTGGATGAGGGTCTAAATTACCCTCAAGGCATAATTTACTATGCCTTAAATAAAAGTCCTTTGTTGAGTAAGTTTTGCCACATTTGGGGCATTCATATTTCAATAAATGTTTTTGCTCATGTGATTGCAATTTTTCTAAGGTTTTAAAGGATTTCCCACACTCTTTGCAGACATACAAATGGTGATTTTTGTTTTGGTGCTGTTTGAAGCTTTCCTCTGTGCATCTAAACTCATTGCATTCAGGACATTTGTAAATAACATCACTTTTGTCATGCTTATCCAATTCTGTTTTATCTTGAACAGTTTCAAAGCACTTTCCGCATGTCAAAATGCCATGTACACTTAAATTATGAACCTTGTAGTCATCCATAGAGTCAAACAATTTGTTGCATTCCATGCATTTTATATTTTTAATTTTCGGTATCTCAGCTGTCTCCCTTTCATCTTTGACCAAGATAAGTTTGGACTCATCCTCATTGACAACAATATAAAGGCTTTCTCCTCCATCTATTGCTGCAATATCAATATTCAATGTATCAACTAAAGAGTCAAGGACTTTGTTCAGTAATTTTGTTGATTCTTCACACTTATTAAGGAATTTTGCTGTTTCAAACGTTTTGTCAGCGCACTCCATGCACACAGCATCAATGCCAACAACTTCCTTGCTTATCTGAAAACAAAATAATATGTTGATTTATAGATCCCATTCATAATTTATTTCATCTAACATTCTGCCTCTATACCAAAATGCAATAAATGATCACTGTTTCATTAGTTTACACTGTATAGTCTAAATGGATTGTAATCTGCGTTTAACCCATGGGCAATACATAAATTTAAAACAATTTCTTGATTAACAAGACCTTAAATATTGTATGGCAAGGATTAAATAGGTAGGCCGGAGTGAAACCATACATGAAATATTTAGCACTATTTATAAAAACGACATTGCCTAATTTTTTCATGTATTGTAGCCTAAGAAAAATACATTTTACAGAAGCGAAAAAAATTATAGTATTATGGCACTTTCACAAAATAAAATAGATCCGAAATGTTACCTCTTCTCCACAAATTTTAGCGAGCAATTCGGAAAAGCTTTGAAACGACCCACTATCACCATCAAGGGTCACCAAATCTTCAAACTTTACACATTTTTCCCGAATTCCTTTAAGACATAACCTGCAATGTGTGTAGTGGTTTTCGTTAATAATGTTCGACACAAGGTGATTTAGTTCGGATTCTTCAAGCATTTTTTAAGATAACAAGAATATCAAAAACACCGCGCGCTTTTGCAAATTTTTCGTTCAACAACGTACAACCCGCACGAAAAGAGTGACGCCATGAAAAAATATGGCGGAAAGTTTTGTAAATGATGATCTCAAGTAAAAGATCCACATTTTTTATTTTATATGTGTTTAAATAGAATTGGATTAGATTAATTTACAATCTTATTTAAAATTTAAAGACAACATCTTAATCCCGACCACGGTAAAAAAAATCATAGCCACAGTCCTTTGCCCTACTTTAAACATAAGTTCACTTTGTTTATATGTGAAATAATTACAATGGTATTTCTTTTATTGTGAATTAATTTGTAAAATAAGCTGGGATTTTTGTTTATTAATAGAACTTTAATCATTGCCTGAGACCAAAACAATCTGTTGGCTGTGCTCTTGATTGACGGTGATTTTGTGGGCGTGGTGTTCTTGTACTATTTATTATTTAAGTGTATATTATTATTTATAAAATGTCCAAAATAAATAAAAGGGTCCAAAAAGAACTTCTTTAATTTTATTAAATTCATACTTTACTTAATAAGTTATACCTAATATATTCATAGTGTATGTATTTACCTTGTATATACATTATAGCTATATATACATAATTAGTATATCTTAGGCGGCGATAAGGCCGCCAATATAAACATGTCTTTATTGTAATGTATACAAATAAATAAAGAACAAAAAAAAATATACAAATAAATAGTTGAATAAAAAAGGAAGCATCTGAGGATTCCGATCTAGGTTCATTGATCTTTTAATTTTATGGCTTTTCCTTTTAGGGTTCGATATAAGTAAACGGTTCTCATTCAGCTTGATAAATTAAGTACGCCTTGGTTGCTCCAGACCATGTAGCGAATAAACATAAACGTCCATTCCGCGTAGATTGACAAACAACTGAACTTTGCGAAAGAGTGGCAGGATACGCAAAGTTTTGTAACTTTGGACGTTTTGATGTGTGGTCGAAAACCGACACCGAATCGCAAATACGTAAATACTTAAACAGCACAAATATGCAAATTCACATGCCACACATATATTAAACAAAGTGTACAAATAAGTGTTCAAATATTGTTGCTATGTGTGGCGCGGCGCCTGCATTATCGTTGTCATCATTTTCATTCATTGATTTGACCATAGATGTAGTATAGAACAAAATCTATGTATTTGACATACCTCCTAGTTCATTGACACTCACATTGACACTTCACGTAAATTCGGCTACCTGCGGTTTGTTGTGGGCTTGGGTAAAATCTTGTCTACTGTATAAAAACAAAAGTATTGAACGCAAAAGAGTACATAAAATAGAACTGAAAAACTTCTATTGGAGTATATATTTGGAAACATTGCAGTTATGGGGTCAATAAAGTTTGTTTTAGACAGAATATTACGTAGCCAATATGACTTCTGCTGTTTATGTTTTAGTTTTATTGGAGAAACCAACAAATTTTATAACATTCGGGACGAAATAGTTTTCAATAAGAAAAATACTAGGAATTTATACGAACTTTTATCATGTTTCATAGGATCTGATGTAAGTAGAACTTATTCAATGTTTAATTAACGATTGTGTGTATTTAAAGTAACTGTCGTCATTCGTCCTATGATTTATGTTTATGATTATTCTAGGTGCCCTAATGGTAGTTGTAAAATTATATTTTTATATTAACTTAATCATTTAATATAATTTCTTTTCACTTTCAGGTATTGAACAACTTATCAAAGTCAATTTTAGTGTGTAATTTATGTACTGAAACAGCAATGAAGTCCTACAAATTCATTATGGATTGTAGAAAAAAATCTAAGCAATTGTGTGCTACAATACAAACTATTTATAATTATTTTATGAATGTCAACAGAGAAGTTACCATGTGCAAGTCTCTAATTCTAGGAGTTAATTCAAATCATATAAAAGATCACTATCATGATAGCAATTTAATAGAGAAACCAATTGAAATATTGAAAATATTACAAGAAGGTTGTATACAAAAACCAGTGCAAGAAACTATTCAATCAATATCTGATAATGATCCAAGCATTGGATTTAATGCTAATATTTTAAATGAAAAGCATGATATAATGAAATTTAATCAGGACATAAAACTAACAGACATCATTTTTGATATAAATAATCCCTCTTTATTTAAATGTAAAATATGTCACAACACTTTCTCAACAGGACCAAACTTGAAGAAGCACTATTATAGTATTCATGCTCCTAAAGTATTTAAATGTTCTATATGTCCCAAAAGTTTTGGCTCAGCAGTTCTCTTGAAAACCCATCAAAACCATCACCATTGCGCTGCTGCTTGCTGTGCCCAATGCGGAAAAGTATACAGCAGTGTCTATACATTGCAAAATCATGAAAAACACCATAAAATTAGACACATTTGTCAACATTGTGGAAAAATTTACAAAACGAAACATGCATTCAAAACGCACCTTGATGAATTTCTTTGCAATGCAGAAAGAAAAAATAAACCAAACTTTATCTGTGATTATTGTGGAAAGAAATATGCCCAGAAATCAGCTGTACGGGTCCATATACATTTTCAACATGGAAATGGGAAGTTTCACGAATGTCAATGGTGCAAAAAAAAATTTAGTTGTATTAGTCGTTTGAACGAGCACATCATAACTCACACAAAAGAGAAAAGATTCAGTTGTGAGCAATGTGGGGGACGATTTGCTACCAAGATGTCTCTGTTGTATCACACACGGACTCACACAGGGGAACGTCCATATCAATGTCAACATTGTGACAGTAGCTTCTTGTCAGCATCTCGTAGACTGACACATATAAAGCAATATCATATGCCTGATGCACAGGAGTGTGACGTGTGCCATAAGAAATTTAAACTACGCAGTTATTTATTAAAGCACCGACCAAGGCACTTCAATCCAACAAGCAAGTTACATCAGAATGCTTAATATTCTAGGCAATTCTAGTAAATCATATGCCCCATGTGTTGTTCATATTGTTTTAAAATTGTGTAAAATTTTGACTGATTAAAATATATTTTTATGTGTCTTTTCTGTATTACTATTAATTTACTGGTGGTAGGTCTCTCATATGTGAGAGGCCATCTGGGTAGGTACCACCGCAATGTCTATTTCTCCCGTGAAACAACACTGCGTAAATGCACTGTTGTGTTTCGGATTGAAAGACATTGTAGCCAGAGTAACTACTGGACATATTGAGACTTAACATCTTATGTCTCAGGATGGAATGTTGCTACTGTTTATGAGCGGTCGTATCGCTTACCATCAGGCGAACGGCTTGCTCGTCTGGTCATTCATTGCAATAAAAAAAAAAAACTAATTCAAGTTAGGCGACAAATATATGGAAAAAATCTAGTACCTGAATTAAACATGAATAAGATTTGCAAAAATGTTAAAACTGGTAATTTATCACCAATACATTATCAATTATGATTCAATAAACATAAGTATGGAAACTTTATGGTATGTTACTGATCACTTTCTATCGGTAACATTATTGTTAAACCACTATTATTGAAGAAAACATGAACTTTAATTCATTATTTTGAAGATGAGTTTCATTGGCCAGTGTTGTCAATTTATTACTAGGAAAATTTGTTGAAACTATGGGAGAAACTATAAAACACAAATATCATTACATAACATTTCGATCAGAATAACAACAAGAAGAATGGCATTATTTATTGAATGAGTAAATAAAACTTACCTACACGATATTAATGAAACCCACGACGACATGCACTTCATAGTAATTTTATTAATTCTTTGCCTTGCATGTACCATTCAAAACTTCATAAACGGGGTACTGCTATTGTCATCTTTGAAGAAACAGCGAGAACTTATTCAAGGTCCTAATAATATTTTAGACTTCCTACGGATTCCGTACTAGCAAATTGCTGGAGAGACATTACACAGCGGAAACGAAAAGAAGACCATTCGTAGCCTCACATGACTTCAGTTGTGTGTTTCCGAACATTTTACTTATGATGATTTATATTTTACATAAATACAGAAATCAGATAACAGCCCAGGCAATAATCTAAAGAGTTAATTCTATTCGGAAACAAAACACTAGGAGATGGGTTAGATCTTTATTGTTTTTTACTAAAATGCGTTATAATTATAATTAATAGTATGATTACTTTAATAAAGAAAAAATATTTTATTTAACCTATTTTGTATATCACAATAATGGGGAAAAGTTAAGTTCATAATCTGGAGTAGGCATCCCTAAACACACACACCTTGACAGTTGGATTACAATAATTACACGACCCGTCCTCACACATATCACGAAAGTGAGGACACTTTTAGCGCATCGTTTGTTGACTTGCTCAATCTAGGACGAGTATATAATCTAAGGTTTACTGCATGAAAATCACATATAAATTCTAGGAGATTCAATGCCTATCAATTTCTTATTGGAAAATAACTTTTCTACTAGTTTTCCAAATATAAAGCTGGCATCATCGAACGCCTCGGACCAACCGAAGGAGAATTCAGTGGCTGAAAATAAAATGATTGTTTTAAAAATAGTTATTACACTCATTTTTAAAATGTGGCTTACGGATTTTTACTTACTTGCGGTGACACTTTTTTCTCTGGCCGTCGTACTTCTCGATTCATTCTCCGTTAACTCGAACTATAAGTAAAAATATTTATTTAATTAATGATTCACAACGTAACACATTTCTGTGGTTATTTGCAGGAGCCTACCATTAATATCATGAAGCAGAAAAATGAGCGACCGAGCATTATAAAATTCGTAACCATGAAATGTCTACAAAAAATAATATTTTATTCAGTGCTTCTGTTTATTTAAATGTAACGATGACAATGTTTGAATCTCCCGCTTCAGTGTAATTATTCTAATCATAAAACGTAGCTAAAAGTAATAAACATAAATATTTTAAATGGCGTCAGTAGAATATACTTCTAATGAAATAATATATAATTAATGTGTACATTATAATTTTAAAAAATAGAGCCACAAAGTTATCTAGCCCGGTGGCCAAAAGTGGAAACAATAACGTCATTTGGAATGTCAGTCTATCTGCCAGTCGCTGACATATCTGCCATTGGTTGTTTACTCAATGTATTTATTTTTCCTGCATTATTTAAAACTAGCGAAATATGCCGAGAACTTGATAAAGTGACGCTAGGAACGTTAGACTTCAGGTATTACATTTTATGAAGGAAGAAAAGCATCTCAAGCACCAATAATACCCTTAGAAAAATTGTATCAACGCGTAGTTGCCGCCACAGGTCTGTGTTGTCAGCTTTTCAAAATAAATACCACATAAACAAAATTTTGTACGTACTAGTACAATACATGTAAGTACATATAATAAACTAGAATTTATCGTTACGTTCGTGGGGGCCTGTTGATGAATGGACCAGACGCGACTGCCAACATGTTCACGGTGGTCGTAGGCTCGAATCCCAGGTCACAAATCTGACTTTTCGGAGTCATGTGGGTATTGATAGTCAATAATCACGCACTAAAACGGTGGAGGAATACATAGTGAGGAAATCTACATAACATAGCGATTTATAAGAATATCTATGGTATGTAAGTCCACCAACCCGCATTAGGCCAGCATGGTGGACTATATGGCCTATGATATAGCCTAACCACCCTCAATGGCACTCTCGATTGTAGAATTGGGCAGTTCCCAACAGTGGGACATATAGTAAATCTTGGGAAGGAAAAATAACATGCAAAGGAAACTGGTCCACTCATTTTCCTGACACTATTGATCGAATTGAAAAATCTTATTTCACCCACTTTATTGCTATATCTATTTTTAATGGCAACACCAAATTCGACAGCAGCGACTCTCTCACCGGGTCAGATAAGTTTGTGGGACAGTACTTATAATAAATATTTTTTGTCCGAAAGTACGAATAAAACGTAAGCACAGATTTCACTGATCCTTCACAGATGGAGTTACCATCACAACGCTGTTTGCTGATTGGCTAGAATAGTGACAGGCATATCTTTCCTTCGACAGCGACTAAAATGGCCGAAATTCATTGTGGTACGACGGACGTCTTGGAAAATATGTGATATTTCGTGTGTTAACCGCAATAAATAAATAGTAGTGTGCAAGTGACGTGACCCCTGCAGTGCCCAGTGCTAGTGCATGTTGTGTTCGTCCAAGTGTTTACGTCGTGAAACCACATTTATCTAAAAAGGTGTTTTGTGTGTGTTTGTGTGCCTTGTTTTCACCAATAACTTCATTCTGACGTCTGTTTTGGATTTATGTACACTTGAATACGGTAAGCTCACTCAAACCATATGTGTTTAGTTGCTAAGCATCACATAGTTTTAATTCTAGGAAGTGTTAAAATAATAAAGTTTTGACAATATTCTTATCCTTATCGGGTACATGTTTATCGTGTTGGAACGAGCAGGACGGAAGAATAATGTTGGGTTTAAGTTCACTCCCTATTCCTTCGAAAGTGTGCCGCGTATTATTGTTTTGGTGGTGACCTATTACGAAATTAATTATTTGTAGACTGGTTGCCGCTGGTGAGGTCAGTTATAGGCAATTAGACGTGTGGCTGCTTAGTTAGATGGTGACATAAGTCGCGTAGGCTGCTCTCGCAGTTCGAATGCGACAGTGACATAATTTTCACGTATTTCCAAAATGGTATGTTTATTTTTTTGCAAATGGACGCCCATTATTTTGTGCGGCGGTTTGCGCAGGAGTTATCGAGATGGATATAGTCGTGAGCGCGGAGTCTTGTGAAGTGGACCAGGCCAGATGTGGCAAGCATGACAATGTGCTCGCACGGCCGTCCAATAAATTACAGTTATTTCTTGTGTCCCAATTTTTTTCTTTGTCACATTTTTCGCTATCGCATCGATGTTATATAAATAATAAAATGAAATTCATTTTATTGAATCAGATATTATCTCAATATTCTTTAATGTAATTGCATGATTAATTTGTCAATAAAATATTGTTTTGTCTGGTATATTAATTTGAGGGTGTCTTGTTGGATATAAAAGTAGTCTCAGTAAACTGCAATGTTTACTAATGTTTGTGAGTTATTTGCTAATTATTCAGTTTGTGTATCCATTTATACTATGGGCCTTATTAGGAAGCTCAAAGTCACTCAACGAGCTATGGAGAGGGCTATGCTCGGGGTTTCCCTACGAGATCGAATCAGAAATGAGGAGATCCGTAGGAGAACTAAAGTAACCGACATAGCCCACCGGATTAGCAAGTTGAAGTGGCAATGGGCAGGGCACATAGCGCGGAGATCTGATGACCGATGGGGTCGGAAAGTGCTCGAATGGAGGCCGCGTAGCGGAAAGCGCAGCGTAGGACGTCCACCCACAAGATGGTCCGACGACCTGGTAAAGGTCGCGGGACGTCGCTGGACACAGGCTGCCTCCAACAGGTCTCTGTGGAAATCATTGGGGGAGGCCTATGTTCAGCAGTGGACTTCCTTTGGCTGATGGATGGATGGATGATCCATTTATACACGTAACCCTCTAAAGGTGACGAAATCTATCACAATATACCAAAGCTAATTATGCCCGTGTACTTAATAACACATGTACTTACTTATTATCTGAGCTCTATTTGTTTACAAATGTGTACTATATTTTCTTATACTAGAGATATCTATGCGATAGCCCTGAAGTCAGCAGTGGACTTATGAGTATGATGAGGATGCAATCCATTACTTCAACTAGAAGTTATCTCATAATTATTAAGATATATCTTAAATGTTAATACATAAACTGCGGCTACAACAAATGTAGTGTGTTATTTCTATAAATACATTTGCAACATAGCTAACAAGTTAATAATCTCAAAGGCTAAATTATCACTTAGATCATTTAAAATATTATGGATCCAGAATATCCAACAGGTTTGGATGGTTACAGTTATGGCTATAAGATATTTTTCCGTAATTGAGATAGAAAAATGTATGAACAAAAATAAATTTACACCAACCTAACACAGCGCTTCACATTTAAACTCTGTACCTATATGAAATTAATCAAAACAAGCATTACATTACATGCAGTTACTGCTCAGATATACTTTCAGTTATCAAATTGTATTGATTAAAATTTTGAAGAGTCATTGCATCCAAATTAATGTCTTACTGCATTCCACTAAATGTCTACATGCAATGTATGTATGTATGTTTTCTTAATATTTTAACAAGGTTCTTCTAAATACCCAGACCATAATGTGTAAAATTTTCGTAATTGTTTCAAAATTCATTACCCGATTGTTAAGTATGCAATTACTAAATTAATCATACTAGTCGGCATAAAGTTGAACATTGTATTAAAATGTATGCGATCAGGCAGTGTGCCAACTTCCTTTGTGCAATTGTGAAATAATTATTAAGGTAAAAGCACCAATGCCCGACACTGAACCAATAGATGACACTTTCGAAAAAATATTTTCTAATAAGAAAACTAAATATTTTAATGACATTGCTCCTAATTTTAAAGCCACCTCGTACCATTTATGATACATGCCCAAAAGCTTGTTGGCACTGTCAGAAGTAAATTAAATTTTTTTTGTTAATTGACCACAAACAGTGTGATTTCGCGCCATTATGCGCGTAATTCTTAGCGTTTTTTATAAGGAACTGATTTTTAAACGGTATGATTTTGTCTTATATTATACGACTTTTGGCTATATCGGGTTTCGATATTATATGGATATTACATTATTGATTTATTTGGACCATTTCTTTGTTATTTTGGTTTGTTTTTGTATAAATTTTAAGTGGTGTCTACTATTAGTTCCAGAAATTGTTCAAAATCTTAAAGATGACATGTGTGAACTTGGTAGTTTATTTTATTTAATTATTTTATTTATTTAACTTTATTGTACCCCAGAAAAAATATATATACAGAAATTAAAACAATTTTTAAAACAAGTACAATCGGCGGCCTTATTGTACTAGGCAATCTCTTCCAGGCAACCTTTGGATGGAGATAAGTGACAGAAGAGAGAAAGGGCAGTCTAGGGTGTATAGTGAGAAAATAATATATCAACAAATAAACATATTAAAACACAAAATAAAAGTAAAACATATATGTAAATACATACAACATACATACATATATAAGTATATACATATACAAAATAGACAAAATATAATAAATATATGCATGGTAAAAAATATAAAAAAATGATAATAGTAAAAGCACAAAAATGTGTATGTTTACTGAAAAAGATAGTCCTTGTATATCTTTGACTAGTGATTTCTGTATCAGCCCATATACGTCCCACTGCAGGGCACGGGCCTACTCTACAATCGAGAATACGATTGAGAGTAGTTAGGCCATATAGTCCACCACTAGACTAGTGATTTAAATGATGACAATTTGTGAGCCCGTCTCACGACATCTGGAAGTGAGTTCCACAATCGAACAGCGAGTATGGAGAATGACTTGTCCATAAATGTCGTGGTGTGTACGGGTATTCTGTTTCAGGTTCTCCGATGAGCTCAGGCATCTTTCATGGGAATCATGAAGAAATATAAAACTGTCTTTGAGATAAGATCGCCCCGAGAGGGTTAAATAATATATTATATAAAAGTGAAAGAGTGTGAGCATTCCGACAAAGCCGTATGGTTACCCATACGGCTACTTGAGCTTAAGACGAAACTCAGAAAGATAGTCATATTTGCGTAAATCAAATATGAATCTTATGCAAAAATTTTGGACATGCTCAATTTTAATGCAAATTTAGCCTTTATGTTGTGAACACAACATTAATATCTGAGTTTCGTTTGTTGTACACTAGGCTAATTAAAAGAAAACAGTGTCAACTATTAGAGTCTACTAGATGTCCACTACCAGTATACATTAATTTCAGATTACGGTTTGAGCAAATCAAAAAGATGAGATGAATTAAGATCAACTAAGAATGATGAGATGGGAAAAAGAAAATCAATAAGAAAGATAATTAATTAGAAATTGATATAGGACTAATAATAATAAATTTATATACAGGTGAAGAAAATTACCATGAAGAATATAAGATCACACCTGATGATAGCGTGTTGGCCACCAAGTGCGTGGTGGCCTGTTGGAAAACGGACTAGACGCGACTGCCAACATGTTCACGGTGGTCGCGGGTTCGAATCCCAGGACACACCTCTGACTTTTCGGAGTCATGTGTGTATTGATAGTCAATCACCACGCACTAAAACGGTGAAGGAAAACATCGTGAGAAAACCTGCATACCATAGCGATTTATAAAATTTCTATGGCATGTAAGTCCGCCAACCCGCACTTGGCCAGCGTGGTGGACTATATGGCCTAACCACTCCCAATCGTACTCTCGATTGTAGAGGAGGCCCGTGCCCTTCAGTGGGACGTATATGGGCTGATACAGACCTGATGATAATGTAATTTTTAAGTCCTTGAAAGAAAGAACTTAATTATTAACTTAATTACCTAATTTTAAAGCACAATCTGTGCTCGGTTTGATTTTAAATTATTATTTTTTGATAACACATGATATTAAAGTGATGTTATAGTCATGTCTATTATTAGTGCCAATTGATGTCTATTATTGGGGCATCTGATTTTTTATACTGTCATCTATTAGTGACTACGGCAATCCTAAGAAAATATATTTTTTTAATATAAAATAAAGCAATCTTATTTTTTTTATTATGAAATAGTAAAATTCTAAATGTTGCTCTAACAGTAAAAGAAAACGTAACTGTAATTTATTGAAAAACATTTTTGAATTTTGAGAATTAAGTTTGATTTATCCTTAAATTGTCTACTATTGGTGCTTTTACCTTAAGTGTCTGTTTAGTAAGATGGTGTTACAAAATTATTTTTTCCCAGAGTGCTTGGAGAGTCATATTTTATTGCTTTAAAGATTTTTGGTCAATAAATATTGTTATTAAATTATCATCATTCAATTTAGTTTGATGTTTCCCAATGAAATAAATAATAAAATAATTTAATTAAAAATTAAAAGACCGACTTCAATGTGCACTACAAAGTAATAAATAATATATATTTCATTGTGCTAGTACACATTGATTAATTTTCTTATTGACTAGACTAGCCAACAAATCTTAAATACGTAATATTTTGAAGGCGGGTCACCAAGTGCCAAACGAGAACAAATTTAACACGTTAAACGCCGAGCAAAAAATGGCAGTTAGTCATTTGGGCCACGGGGTCACCGGTGACCGATTACATGTTTCCTTAAGAAAATATCACGAAAAATTGTTTTAGTCAAATTAAATATGCAAATTTAGTAATTTTTTATTGTTTTGTGTTGATATTAACTTTAGCGAAAAATGATGGAATTGATGATTTCCACTTGGCCCGAACGGGTTTGCTTGAATCGCCCACCGGTGGGCCGCGTGGCGTTCAACGTGTTAAGTAATGTAACACAGTTGAATATTAGCTACTGGTAGATGTATCGTTGGCGCTCAGTTAGGTCCATATGTAAACTAGAAACAAATTAATTTAACATATTGATCCTACGTGTACATTTGTTGAAATTTTAATAGAATTAATATGTGTCATATGTGTGGTCTAATTTTAATGTATTGCAGACGATCAAAGATACAGTAGTCAAGGGTTTCAACTCCAGGGTACACCATTGACTTATTGGAGTAATTTGCATATTTATATATGCTACCGTCAAATTGTAAATATCGTTAGATTATAATATATCTCGCGAGATTGTGAACTGTCGAAAGATTGTGAACAAGAACAACTGCTTGCAATTTAACGTATTATTTTTTCGGTAGATTATAATCTATCGTAGTGAAACTGTTCAGCCTAACCTAACCTAACCTACGGTTCACAATCTTTCGACAGTTCACAATCTCGCGAGATAGATTATAATCTAACGGTATTCACAATTTAACGGTGACATATACAATTACTTTAACAGTGATAGGAATCATAGTGAGGAAAGTATAAGAAAGGGAAGGGTTGTTAAGTTTGTATGTTTCCCTCGATTGTAGATAAGTCCGATACTCAACAATGTTGATTAAGAGCTCATATATTAAGGACGGGCGATTTTTCTATTAGTTATCAGGATAAGGACTGGAATTTGCACCTGATATAATAAAATAATAATAATAAATAACACCCAACAGTCACATACATAGTCCTGACCCCACACTAAGATCGAGTCTTGTGTCGTGGGTATCAGGAACTACGAGAGACTTTTCGGTCTCACAAACACCCAGACCCGGAAGAAATATTTGTGGCCCGCACAAACATTTCTCTCGGTGCGGGGATCGAACCCGCGGCCTCTCGTTTCACAGGCGGCGTCTAACCAACTGCGCCACGGAGGCTGTCAAATAATGGGGGCGAGAATCTATAGTGATATGACTATAGATTCTCGCCCCCAATCACACCGAGGGACAAAACACACAAGGCGTAACGTGGGTGTCCTGGTTTATACCAGGAGAATCTCTGCATACCCCTTCTGGGAAAATGAAGAAGGGGTATCCCTTCTGGGAAAATGGCGTAAGTTTATATAGATTAAGACAAATTAATATTGCGTGTTTTTTGCTAGGATGTTTTACACAAATTAAATTTTTTGTGTAGGTCGTCGTGTTCGTCACTTGGCGACCCGCCTTCATAATATTACATATTTAAGATTTGTTGGCTAGTCTAGTCAATAAGAAAATTAATCAATGTGTACTAGCACAATGAAATATATAATATTTATTACTTTGTAGTGCACATTGAAGTCGGTCTTTTAATTTTTAATTAAATTATTTTATTTATTACTTTTTAGTTTTCATAAGCATTGTAATGATGCCAAAGGTAATCATATAATGAAAACTGGAATCAATGTATATAAAAAATGAACCATTGTGATCCTTTATAATTTCAATATCGAAATTAATATTTTATGATTTTTAAGGAAGCTAAACTGTCATTTCTTTTTATGATAAAGAAGATATTGAGTACACTTATGCGTGGTAATCATTCATTACCCCCTCACCTCTACACTTTCTTCACTTCCTATTATTCCTATAATAAAACACATATACTTAACCTAATGGACGAAAAATCATTGCGTTTCTGCAAAGTTTTGTGGAGGTCTGCTCTCCAGATATGTACCTATTCATCAGATCATCACCATATTTTATGTCACCAACATTATGTATAATTCGTTCTGAAGAAAAGTTATTTAAAATCATTTATTGATTGTCGCAGATATTTAGTATTTATATTTTTATATAACCCCCCCCCCTTCCCACGCACCTTTCTACTTTCCCATTTCCACCCCCCCCCCCCCTTGTAGTAATAAACTTATACTGAACATAATGTTAAAACAATTATTGCTGTACTGTTCAATTTTGAGGAGTTCTGCCCTTCAGGTCCAAAGATATTCATCAGATCTTCACAATATTTTTTTGGTCTTACCTATCATATAATACTCTTTGACAAAAAAGTTATTTTCAAGTCGGTTAAGAACTGCCAGAGATATTGAGTATTAACAATTGTAGCTATTTTCCACCCCCTCACCCCCCACCCCCTCCCTTTTCCCATTTTCATTCACCCTTTGTAATAATATACTTATACTTAATCTAATGCAAAAAGAATTAATGGTGGTCCGTTTAATTTTGAGGAGTTCTGGTCGGCAGATCCTAAGATATTCATCAGGTCTTCACCAATTTTATATGGGACCAACCCTGTATATCATGCTTTACGACAAAAAAGAAATTTTCAAAATCGGTTCACAATTGCCGGCGTAATCGCGTAAAAAACATACAAAAAAAAAATTCAGTTGAATTGATTACCTCCTCTTTTGAAGTTGGTCAAAAATATGAGTAATTTTTATTTTAATCTCATTGATAAGTGTTATTTATGGATAAGGATTAAATTATATCAAAGTGGCCCTGAAATGTATCTTGGCTTTGTGTGAATGAGGATAGCCTTTTCATTGGTCTTATGTGGATTGTATTTTTAGTCAGTAAATGGTCATGCTAGTGCTGTTTTTACATTTTAACGGAACATACTTAGGTTGTCAGGTTTTTTAAATGTCAACACTCATTTTTATACTGTTACTACATTCAAAAATGTATCTGTATGTTTATAAGCTCAACAAATTAAAAAAATAAAATTTTAAAGAGGATAATCAGTATAAAATTACTAGGTAATGTTAATATTTATTGTTCTTCTTTTAATTTTATAAACAAGTCATTATCCATAATTATAATTATCAAAACCAATTTAGATGTTTACTTAGTATCCTTTTAATTTTTAGCTATGATCATGTTGAATCTTATTATATTGTCATTAATATGCCACATTACAATGTGGCATATTAATATGGCATATTAAATATGCCACATTACAATTACAATGTGTATAATATCTTATTTTGCTAAACTAAATCAAACTTTTCATGTCATGGAAGTTACTTAATGTCTGAAAAAGTTACTATTACCATTATTAGTAACAGTTGTGTACATGTAAATGTTACATTGAGTCTCCTCTAACAGAGTCTTTTATAGTAACATTCAAATTCCATTTCATATGGGATATCCATTTGATTGTTACATATGTGTATGTTTCGCAAGTTTTATTGTTTATATTGAAAAATATTCACATAATTAATTATTATTTTTCAACGTTTTGAGATAACATGGTACTTACTACAGTTAGTATAAAATTATCATTAGATCTACAACTGTTTGTCGTGTTGATTCATTACCACATTGTGTTAAAAAGACAAAGGGAGATGTATTAAGAGAAAAAGTATATTACTAATAGGAAATCTCACATACAGTAGATTTCTTACCCTGAGAACATAATTTAATGCCTCAAAGTTCTCTGCATTACACACTTGTTAGATGCATAATGAATAGTGACCACAGTAACTTCTTAATACCATGCACTCAGTGAACTCTTTTTAGATTACTCCAGCCCATATTATACATCATCCTGCAGGGTAAAGGACTCCACTACAATCGAGAGTACAATTGAGAGATGTTAGGCCATAGATACATTGGATAAAAATAAATATTCACCAGCATATCTAGTCCACTTTTAGACATAGACTTCCCATAATAACCATTTTTCCTTGCTCTAATTTGTGAAAAAATAAAGGAAAGTGGTATAAATCTTAGTATTGAAAACAAGGACATAACATGTATACACTGTATACTATACAGTAGTAAATAATCCACATGATGCAAGGAAGCGAGCGATCCTTGTGGGCAATTAGTTGCGCTCGCATCACTGGTGACTGTTGCGCAACAGTTAAACTAACACAGAAGGCGAAGGAAACGTCTGCACAACCAATCATAGTGGTAATGCGTTATGCCTGTTATAAAAGTAGTACATAGTACAAACACGCCAGTATCCTCGAATAAGTAGGTAGCCTTCTGTCCATCCTCTAGATTCTAGTTACTAGAGTCAATTTAGCAAGCCGATTTTGATTCTCAAGAATTAAGGTAAAAGCACCAATAGTAGACAATTTAAGGATAAATCAAACTTAATTCTCAAAATTCAAAAATGTTTTTCAAAAAAATACAGTTACGTTTTCTTTTACTGTTACAGCAACATTTAGAATTTTACTATTTCATAATAAAAAAATTAAGATTGCTTTATTTTATATTAAAAAAATATATTTTCTTAGGATTGCCGTAGTCACTAATAGATGACAGTATAAAAAATCAGATGCCCCAATAATAGACATCAATTGGCACTAATAATAGACATGACTATAACATTATTTTAATATCATGTGTTATCAAAAAATAATAATTTAAAATCAAACCGAGCACAGATTGTGCTTTAAAATTAATTAAGTAACAGAATATATATAATCTCTTCGTCTTTCTTTCAAGGACTTAAAAATTACATTATCATCAGGTGTGATCTTATATTCTTCATGGTAATTTTCTTCACCTGTATATGAATTTATTATTATTAGTCCTATATCAATTTCTAATTAATTATCTTTCTTATTGATTTTCTTTTTCTCTTCATTTCATCTTAATTCATCTCATCATTTTTAATTGCTCAAACCGTAATCTGAAATTAATGTATACTGGTAGTGGACATCTAGTAGACTCTAATAGTTGACACTGTCTTCTTTTAATTAGCCTAGTGTACAACAAACGAAACTCAGATATGAATGTTGTGTTCACAACATAAAGGCTAAATTTGCATTAAAATTGAGCATGTCCAAAATTTTTGCATAAGATTCATATTTGATTTACGCAAATATGACTATCTTTCTGAGTTTCGTCTTAAGCTCAAGTAGCCGTATGGGTAACCATACGGCTTTGTCGGAATGCTCACACTCTTTCACTTTTATATAATACTAGCTGTCGGGCCCGGCTTCGCCCGGGTGCAGATAGTTTTTGAGTCCAATCCACATCAAGAACATATTATTTCGCGTGTCTACTAACTATATTTCCCGCGTGCCGTCGACTATATTTCCCTTCCGTAGGAGAGGACATCCCGTGCCAACAATTTGAATTTGAAAGAGTAGAAAATATGTATATTTGGTTTCCTGACTCATCCCACGGGAACACTACATTTTTCGGGATAAAAAGTAGCCTATGTGTTAATCCAGGGTGTCAGCTATCACTATACCAAATTTCATCAAAATCTGTTGAGCCGTTTTTTCATGAAAGAGTAACAAACATCCATACATACATACAAACTTTCACCTTTATAATATTAGTAAGGATATTATTTAACCCTCTCGGAGCGATCTTATCTCAAAGACCGTTTTATATTTCTTCATGATTCCCATGAAAGATCCCGAGGTCATCGGAGAACCTGAAACAGAATACCCGTACACACCACGACATTTATGGACAAGTCATTCTCCATACTCGCTGTTCGATTGTGGAACTCACTTCCAGATGTCGTGAGACGGGCTCGCAAATTGTCATCATTTAAATCACTAGTCTAGTGGTGGACTATATGGCCTAACCACTCTCAATCGTATTCTCGATTGTAGAGTAGGCCCGTGCCCTGCAGTGGGACGTATATGGGCTGATACAGAAATCACTAGTCAAGGATATACAAGGACTATCTTTTTCAGTAAACTTACACATTTTTGTGCTTTTACTATTAGCATTTTTTAATATTTATTTACTATGAACATATTTTTTTTTATACTGGCCTGGCATAGTGGCGGCGTTGCACCTGATGGAAAGTGCCAATGCCGCCCAGGCAGAGTATCCATTGGCATCGGACGGCAGTCCCATGCCAATGGAAACAATTATGCCGGCCTGCTAAGGTGCCTCTTCACACCGCGGCGGAAGGACCCAGGATTGTAGGAAGGAGTATAAAGTACATACATAGTAAAGTATATACATATTTCGTATACGTATATACTTAATATGTATGTATGTTGTATGTATTTACATATATGTTTTACTTTTATTTTGTGTTTTAATATGTTTATTTGTTGATATATTATTTTGTCACTATACACCCTAGACTGCCCTTTCTCTCTCCTGTCACTTATCTCCATCCAAAGGTTGCCTGGAAGAGATTGCCTAGTATAATAAGGCCACCGATTGTATTTAAAACAAAATATTGTTTTAATTTCTGTATATATATTTTTTCTGGGGTACAATAAAGTTAAATAAATAAAATAATTAAATAAAATAAACTACCAAGTTCACACATGTCATCTTTTAGATTTTGAACAATTTCTGGAACTAATAGTAGACACCACTTAAAATTTATACAAAAACAAGCCAAAATAACAAAGAAATGGTCCAAATAAATCAATAATGTAATATCCATATAATATCGAAACCCGATATAGCCAAAAGTCGTATAATATAAGACAAAATCATACCGTTTAAAAATCAGTTCCTTATAAAAAAACGCTAAGAATTACGCGCATATTGGCGCGAAATCACACGGTTTGTGGTCAATTAACAAAAAAAATTAAATTTACTTCTGACAGTGCCAACAAGCTTTTGGGCATGTATCATAAATGGTACGAGGTGGCTTTAAAATTAGGAGCAATGTCATTAAAATATTTAGTTTTCTTATTAGAAAATATTTTTTCTAAAGTGTCATCTATTGGTTCAGTGTCAGGCATTGGTGCTTTTACCTTAATGTGTATCAGGTCGATTTGATACAAATTTTTCAATCTGATAAAACATATAAGTTGATTACTCAATTTGGGTCTAAACTAGGAAGTTATCGTTCATGACTCGTGTTACTATTGGAAGGACGTTATGTTCGCGTTTTGCTGGATTTTCACGGCCTTTGCTCGTTACTACTGCGAATTCCCTATCCCTTTATATTTACAATGAGTGTCAAGAAACCTACTTAATAATATTTGTTTCTGTGTTTCTTAGATTTGCGCATATGTTATACATTGAAATAAAAGCCCCGTGACCACGAACGCTGTAAATTTATCGAAAAGTCGGGAAGTTAAAAATGTAAAGATTGAAGTACTTAATCAAATCCAAAATTGTTTTATTCAATTTGTTTCTCTTCTGGGTGTGAGACCTCAAAATGTATTCCGTCACGTAATTTCTAATGTCTAGTGTCTACGACACAAAACTGTTTACGGTCGCTAAAGTTATACCGGCATATTTAATTGCATATCCTGCAAGTGTAGGTCAACAATGTCACATGTTCTATTTAAGGGCACGTATGCAGGGCCTCATTCGATTATAACATCACTTTCCACGACACATCGTAGGGTACGTGACGGGAATCATGAATATGATCAGGGCGATAGACACTACTGCATTTAAATATGTAATGAGCGTTAATAAGCTGCTGTTGGAGAAATTGATGTACAAACTTAAAGAGAAAGAAATAAAGAGAGTAACTACTGGACATATCGACGCAGGAAAGCGATTTTGTCGTATCTCTAAAAAAGGCAATTTTACACCAGAATAAAAAAAAAATATTTAAAAAATGAATAATCTCTAAACTAAAATACTTAGGAATACCATTTTTTTAATAATAAAATAAAGCCTCACGAGGAAATTCAATGCGGTTTTTTTTTCTGAATTAAATAATGTATAAAACGCATATACGCATTTTTTGAGATACGACAAAATCGCTTTCCTGCGTCGATATTGAGACTTAACATATAGGGCCTTATTAATAAACTCGGAAGAGCGAAGGATTAACTTTAGGCCTTGGCTTAGAGAATTCACTCTATTATTTTGAATAGCTAGGTAGTCATGACTATATTAATAAATACCTATATTTTTCAGCCTAACATGATAACCCTGTTATGGCAATCCACTGATTCTAAAAGTAAAAAGAATTATCATAATAATTGAGTCAATATCAAGTTTTGGGCTCAAGTTTAATCCCTCCCTCATCCGAGTTTATTAATAAGGCCCCTTATGTCTCAGGATGGCGAGCGCAGCTCAATGCCAAGCACTGCTTTGTATTTCAAGGTGTTGTTTGGTTCTGTGACTATTCATGAGTGGTCGTATCGCTTACTATCAGGTGAACGGTAAGCTCATCTCGCTCATAGCAATAAAAAAAAAATTGTCCGGTTTGTATAGTACTTCCTTAAGTACTTAGGCTTACTTTTAGACAAGTGTTTTAATTATATATGAGTTGCGTTTTAGATATATACACCTATAATAATACTCGGCTATGGCATATGGCAAGTTCGCAGGAATTTAAATATTTTAGCAATAAGAATGAAATAATACAAGATAATTATGTACATGTACAAAAATAAAAATAAAACAAAAAAATTAAGTTTATTTTCCAAGTCGACTTAAATCTGCAAAAAAGAACTTTAAACATACCGGGTATCTCAAGACTGCTACCGAAAACGAAGCCGGGTGGTAGTTTTAGTGACTACAAACACAATGCAACTAAAAATTTCGCAATGAAACGCGACAATAATTTTTTATGATGTTTTAAATATCGTCATTTTTGGGTGGTAAATCCATAGTTTTTGCTAAAATAATAATTTAAACACTTTTATACCTTAGATTATTTATATATAAAAGGGTATACACTATTATTTTAGGAAAAAAATTATTTACCACCCAAATATGGTCATACGAAAAAAATAACAACAAAATTTTTGTCGCTTTTTTTTGCAACTTTTTCTGTTGCATTGTGTCTGAAGTCGCTTAAACTACCACCCGGCATCGTTTTCGGTAGCAGTCTTGATATACCCTGTATAATGCTTTAAACCACGTCTCAGTTGCGCCAATATGAGATGTTTGTGGCGCTATAAAGACAATAAAGTTTAGAAATTAGCTGAGCCGAGTTAATCACGATCCAACTCGTTGCATATAGTTGTAACAGACGGGAAAATACCTAGAACATGGCGTTTGAACGAAACGAGTATTCAACTAGCGATTAGAGAATGCAATCTCGTTCTCGCGAGATCTCGGCCTTTTTTAGCGAGATTGATCTCGGACGAAAAAAAGGCGAGATCTCGCGAGTTTAACGAGATTGCACTCGAGCATAAAAACATTTGATTTGTTTACTAATAGTTGTTGCTAGCTAACGTGATGGAGTGTCATTGCATTCGAGTATTTTTTGGGTTATTGTTTGTTATAAAAAAACTGTTGTCTTATTGAAATAAAACTATTATTTACGGATTTTATCGCGGATTTGGTTTAATTTTTACATTTTTTGAGTTCCCGCCGTTTCGATTACTTTACAGCTTTCGTGGTCACGAGGCGGACTCCTGACTGTTGTCTTATTAAAAGATTTGTGTTTGATATTAGAAGAGAAGACTGTTTATTTCTTTCATTTGTTATTTGAGAGATACGTGTGTCAAAGTTTACTGCTTAGAAGTTAATTAAAAAATTATAGACAGATACGTCAAACAATGTTTGATGCAAAGTCTATTTAAAAAAAATCGTGAAAATAAATGTTTATCTTATATTTATTATTTTTTTCTTAATTTATTATAATAGTGTGATTATATAAAAAAAACAACACACTAAACTACCAATCTCGCGAGATCTCGAAATTGGCGAGATATCGCGAGATTGTATTCATAAACTCGCGGGATCTCGCTTTAGCCCCAATCTCGCGAGATTTGCATTCCCTACTAGCGATATGACACTTGTCTTAGATTTTTTGCATACACTCTCATCCTTCCTCAATAATACAATTTTTTTTATTGCTGTGAGTGGCGAGACGAGCATGCCGTTCGCCTGATGGTAAGCGAAGCGACCGCTCATGAACAGTAGCAGAACCAAACAACACCTTGAATTACAAAGCAATGCTTGGCATTCCACTGCGCTCGCCATCCTGAGACATAAGATGTTAAGTCTCAATATGTCCAGTAGTTACTCTCGCTACAATGTCCTTCGATCCGAAACACAACAGTGCATTTAAACTGCTGTTTGACGGGAGAAATAGACATTGTGGTGGTACCCACCCAGGCAGCCTCTCACATATGAGAGTCCTACCACCAGTAAAATATCAAATTGATTGATCACAATTTGGCTATATTTTAACATTCGGGGTTAAATATGATAAAGAGTAGTGTAATAAGTCTTTCTGCAGATCGTATGCCATCTGTTTATGACATTTTAGTGTTTTTTACTTAAAGCCCTTGCGTGTTTTTTTTACCTTAAAAGCGCATCAGTAGTATTGAAGCAAAGAGTAACGATGACTTCACACTTATGACGTCACATCGAAATTTGAGCTGCCAGAGGAAGATCTGTAGATTTCTGTTCCCTGAATCCATTTGGCTGTAAAGTGGATTATCGCTAAAAACAACGGAAATACAATTGTTGTTAAGACTTTTTGCGATACAGCGTTATAATATTTTTTCTGTGTTTTCCTTCCTTGTGGTATCGTAAGCGAGAGTGTGTCGAATTTATCGTGATTTATAGTTTTATGCCTCGAAGTCGTGTTGTTATTTGATGCCTAATATTTTTTGTGTGCGTGGTGGCCTGTTGGTAAACGGACTAGACGCGGCTGCCAACATGTTAACGGTGGTCGCGGGTTCAAATCCACACAGGCACACCTCTGACTTTTCGGAGTCATATGTGTATTGACAGTCAATCACCACGCACTAAAACGGTGAAGGAAAACATCGTGAGGAAACCTGCATACCATAGCGATTTATAAGAATTTCTATGATATGTAAGTCCGCCAACCCGCACTAGGCCAGCGTGGTGGACTATATGGCCTAACCACTCTCAATCGTACTTTCGGTTGTAGAGTAGGCCCGTGCCCTGCAGTGGGACGTATATGGGCTGATACATTAATAACTATAATAATTAAATAAATAGAGTTAAAACACACAACATGAAAAAATATAATTATCTATTGTAGTAAAGATCCGAAAACGTTTCACAAATGTATGCGATGCATTCGCTTTCATTCATTGCCTTCACTAAAACATTGTATTGTAAGAAATGTTTATATTATTATTTAAGGTCTAAAAAAGCGGGACATTACTGAGAGTTTTGAAATATTATTGAAACTCAAATGTCCCAAAATCATATTGTGTGCCTTCCCATATTTAAATAATGTGTCAGATAATGTAAATAACCACACTCATGTGTTAAATAGGCACATGCAATTTTTAATAAGTCACTATAGTGACAAATTTTTATTTTTTGACACCAATATATTTATTGGTAAATATTTTAAACAGACTAGGGATACATTGTATCTACCAAATAAATATTTACATTTACTTGCTACACCTGTAGCTAATTTTTTAAACACAGTCATAAGTAATATGACGAAGACCACAGGCACTACCACTTTTAGTAATGTTACTAAAATAAATGTGGTAAATAATAATTTAAACTTTTAACTTTGACAAAAGGAAGCGGTGAAAATTATATAGTATTATCTCATCAGAATATAAACCGCTTTTCTGGCAAAATTTTAGAGATTGAACTTTTTATTGACACATTTAACATTAGTATATTATGTTTCACAGAGACCTGGTTGAAGGCGCACCTTATGAATTTCAATGTGAATGGTTTCAGGGTCGCCAGCTCGTTTAACAGGATTTCGGCGGAAGGTGGAGGTTCCTTAATTCTAGTTCGTGATCATATCACATTTAGGGAAAGAAAGGATATCTCTTGCCTCTCGGTTGAACGAGTGTGTGAGGTCGCATGTGCGGAAACAAATTCCTATGTCATATTGTGTGTCTATAGACCTCCTTCATCAAATATTTCGCTATTTTTATCAACAATGGAGGATATTTTAAATAAAATTAAAAGTAATAAAAAAGTTCTAGTCTGTGGGGACTTTAATATTAATTTACTAGTTGATTCGGTTGATAAGTGTAGGTTTGTGTCTTTATTCGGCTCATTTAATTTTACATGTTTGTTCTCGGAGCCTACTAGAATTACGTCTGAAACTTCGAGTTGTATTGACAATATCATAACAAACTTCGAAGTACTTGAAAAAGGTATAAAGATAGGGGTTAGATCTGACCATAAATGCCAATTAGTGAAATTAGAACATGCTGTAGACAAAACCAGTAGATTAATAACTTTTAGGCCGTTATCTAAGAAAATCCTCGGTCAATTTAACAGTAATGTACAATCAAAAATAGATACTTTTACACTTGATGGCAGTCCAAACGACATGTACTCATCATTATTTAAAATTATACGTAAAGAGTTTGACCAAGTATGTAAAATTAAAACTATTAAAATTAACTCTAAAATAAAATTTAGTGCTTGGGCCACTAAAGGCATTAGACGTAGTAGGGAAATTTTGTATGAGTTATATGACAAAAGGTCCTATACACCTGATGTCAACTTTAAAAAATATGTCGGATTATATTCAAAATTATTTAAAAAAGTATGTATGCAGGCTAAATCAAATTATATAAGTGAAAAGCTTAGATTGTCAGATAATAAAATAAAAACTACCTGGCAAATTATTAATACTGAAACTGGGAAAAATAAAAAAAATGACAACAAAATTGCTCTCCGCATAAATGACGACCTTATTTCAGATAAATCTACTATTGCCAATTATCTTGATAATTTTTTCACTAACATACCATTAGACTTAACTAAACATTTAGATTCATCAGTAGATTTAGCGGAATCTTTTTTAAAGGAAAATGTTCCTGGAAATATGTCTAAGTTTAACTTTCAAAAGGTAACCAGTTGTCAAATAATAAAGGCTTTCAAGCAAATTAAAATAAAAACTACAGAAGATATATGGGGACTGTCTGTTAAAGCTATAGAAGCTATTATTGTTAACATTGCACCGTTATTAGCTACTATTTTTAATTCCTGCCTAAGTGACGGTATCTTTCCCGACTTAATGAAAATTAGTAAAGTCGTACCCATTTTTAAGTCAGGATGTTCGAACAATCCGTCGAATTATAGACCCATTTCTGTACTACCGGCTCTTAGCAAAATCTTCGAAAAGCTTTTACTTAATCAAATGCTAGCACATTTTGATGAAAATAAGTTAATACATAGGAATCAATTTGGTTTCACAAAGGGTCGCTCAACTCAAGATGCCGGGACATCACTAATCACGTCGGTTTTAGAAGCCTGGGAGGCATCTCAAGATGCTCTAGGAGTTTTTTGTGATCTCTCCAAGGCTTTCGACTGTGTTGACCACCAAACACTTATTATGAAGCTAAGGTACTACGGAATCAGTGATACGTCACTTGATCTCGTAATGTCTTACTTGTCGGGTCGTGAACAAAAGGTTTCTTTGGACGGGCTCACTTCGGTAGGATCAAAAGTTAAAATTGGGGTTCCGCAGGGCTCCATTCTGGGCCCCTTTTTATTCTTAGTCTACATAAATGATCTTCCTTGCATGGTTCAGAAGTGGTCAGACATAGTTTTATTCGCTGACGACACCTCTATAATATTTAAAGTTAATCGGAAAGACGATAATCTAGATACACCTAACAATATTCTTAATTTAATTTCGGATTGGTTTTCTGCTAATAATCTACTATTAAATGCTAGTAAGACTAAATGCGTCCGTTTTGCTTTACCGAACGTGGCAAGCGTAAACACGCGTATCGAATTAAATTCAGAAATTCTAAATTTAGCTAATTCCACAATTTTTTTAGGGATCACTCTAGATAAAAAATTACAATGGGGTCCACAAATTGAGAGATTATCAGCTAAACTTAGCAGCGCAGCGTTCGCGGTCCGAAAAATAAGACAACTAACTGACGTTGCAACGGCTAGATTGGTATATTTTGCTTATTTTCATAGTATAATGTCATACGGCATTATTTTATGGGGATCAGCGGCTGATATCGAATCGATATTCATCTTACAAAAAAGAGCAGTCCGTGCTATTTATAATCTAGGAAGCCGCGATTCTTTGCGATCTGTTTTTAAAGAAAGCAATATACTAACCGTGTCATCTGAATACATCTTTCAGAATATAATGCACGTTCGTAAAAATATTAATAAGTTTTATAAGGTCAGTGACACCCACACCATTAATACGCGGAATAAAAATAAACTAGCAATACCCTCGTTTAGACTAGAAAAGTCAAAAAAATCTTTCTTGGGTAGTTGTATTAAATTTTATAATAAACTTCCCAATAGGATAACGCAGCTACCGGACAAACTATTTAGGGTCCATATTAAAAACAAACTTATGACTAGGGGTTATTATAATATTAAGGAATATATTGAGGATAAAAAAGCCTGGGATTAGGTGTTCTCTTGCACATTGCGACCTCCTGGGGCCCTGAACTATTCGCTTATTACACCACCTAATTTAAATAATTAAAAATATCTAAAATTGTGAACTCAAAAATTAAGCTATATACAATCAAATAAATCAATTAAATTATATGACGACCGATCGAAAAAATCATATAAAAATAATAATTAATATGGCAAATCCTTGTAAGACAAGTCACAAATACTTATTTTAGTAAATTGACCAAAACAAGCCCACTGAGTCTTAGTCGCTGGATATACTCAGGACTGGGTCGCGTCGCGTAGTTCCAGTGGTAGTGTAAGCCCACTGAGTTTGTTTCGCCGGGTCTTCTCAGGAAGGGCCGCGTTGGATCCGGTGGTAACTATAAACCGCTACGCACCGTTGTAATATTTATGGTCCACAAATAATATAATTTAATTTGACTAACGTAAATAATGTATTTCTTTGACAAATAAATTACTATAAAGTAAAAACTAATACTTTAAATAAAATATGAATAAAAACTAAATAAATTAAAAAAACTAATCATAAATTATAAATAAAAATAAAATTAATTTAAAAATAAATAAAATTAATAAATAAATTGATAAAAGCAAGAAATTAAAATAAGTAATAATAAGCATAGGAAATATATTGTAAATAGAGATTAAGTTCTATGTGTATTGACTTGTCATAAGAGCTCCTTAATTGCCTACGTGATCAATAAATACATTTCATTTCATTTCATTTCATTTCATTACAGACGTGAGTTTTTTAAATCAACCCCCCCCCCCCCCCCTCGCCCCTCTTCTCCTTGCCACGGTCTAATTGTCGAAGGAAACAATTTGGTGAGTCGTAATGTGTGCGTCTGCGCGTAGCTAGAGTACGGCAGAATGATTTCTGACCGAAACCGAAGCCGATAATTCGGCTTTCACTATTACTTTCGGCCGAAAGTGAATCCGAATCTGGAAGTTCAACAATCCCACTCTAAAAAATAAGGAGAGATTAAAAAGTAGTTTTATAACTGTAAAAGTAGGTAGTAGCTGTGCCTGAAATATTGACGAGATGATTTGAAATTACTTTGCACTGTCAAATAAGTATATAATAAAATAACTTTTAAATACTTATTTTAATATTAATTTACAACAATTTTATATGATGTATAATTGGCATTCATGTTAGTTTTCGGTCAAAATTTCGTATAATTTTGCCCGAACCCGAAGATATATCCGAAGCCGAAACCTCAGCTACGTCACTACGCGTAACACAATAGGGTAGCGGCTACTAACAATGCTACAGTATGTGGAGAAACTAGTGTCGATAACGAGTGCCCTTCATGCACGGTACACACAACACCGCAGGTGTATCTACCGACAATGTACTCGTTTACATAATTAAATACGAGTAATCATTACATTTACTACATCAAAAATGATACAAATATAGAAATCTGTTATATTCACGAGGGTTACTCATACTCTGATACGAAGTTCGGACGATCAACGTTCACATATAAAATAAATGTTTGACACTTCTAAATCAATACTATTCTCTATGAAACTAATAATACACTCTGGGGTCCTACTATATGTATAAATCCGACATTCGAATCTTCGTGACGTTTTTCGTTTCGAAACCTACTCTTTAACACGAAATTCGAATCTTCGGATCGAAGAATGAATGATTCGAATATATCGGCAATCCGAACATTTATAGAGTAGGTACATTCGTATCGTCACAAACTTCGTTCGTTCTTCGAACTTCGTTTTGGATGAATATAGTAGGGCCCCTGAACGTAGTCTATAGTTACGACGTAAGATAAGGATTCGAACATTTTGGAAAGTATTTAAGCATATTCGTACAGTTTTACGTACGATGTTTGAGCAATCGTCGGCGTGTCGGAGCATAGAGTAACTCCTCTGAAGGCTTGACACAACCATTGTAATTCTGCCATACATATTTGCGTTATTACATATGCTAAATCTTGTGTCTTTCAGGATGTACGCAAATTAAAATAAAATAATATATGCCACTCAGTTTTCGCTAACACTAACAGAAGAAGGTACAAATACCTAGATGTGATAAGACACGAGTTTATCGTCACGCGCATGACAAAATTCCAGTCGAAGCTCATATAATAATTAACTAATCAAAAATCTAACAAAACATAGAGTCTCCTACCAGGGAGGTGAACCTAGGAACTCACCAGTCTACAATCTATACGCATAAATGTATCTCGAGGCCACCAAGGCATGTAATGTAAATATTGAATTTACACTAAATAATTCCGGTTACAAGTAACAAGTAACAAATGACAATCACCTGCATAATGTATAAATTATAGCGTAATAGTTACCAGGAATACTGCATAGTTTAGGTCAGTACCGAGACACGTGAGTAATACTTGACTTTGTAAACAAATTGTAATAGAGTATCGGATTGACTCTCGCCAGATCACTGAAATGTTTTGACTGAATGATGTCACTTTCATAGTAATTGTGGATGAGTGACGATGCGATTGATATGTTTCAACTGCTGTGTTCTTTGGCTGAAGATTGCACTTTAGGTTTTTAACTTGTAACGAGAAGATTTTCCTTTGATTTTTATATTTTTTTATATGTATTTGGGTAATGTAGGTATTTAAGTTCTGAAAGACTACGTTTTTAAAAATGCATATATCAGCAAAGTTCCCACTGAAATTACATAAATCCTATACAATATAATGACGTTTACAAAATTTCTGATCCTGTCCCATATTTCGGTTTCAAGCGCAGTATATTATCCTAAAAGCAAATATTGCAGCAGATAACTTTCTGTCGCTTTCTATATTTGATTTAAGTATGATAAAATAATATAATGCCGCACCGTCAAGCTGTGGAATTGTTTGCCGGCACGCGTGTTCCCTCCTTCGTATGATCCCGGATCCTTTCGCCGTAGTGTGAAGAGGCGTCTTAGCAGGCCGGCATAATTGTATCGAATGTCTTGGGACTGCCGTCTGTTGCCATTCGATACTCTGCCTGGACAGCATTTGCGCTTACCATCAGGCGTAGTGAAGTCATGCCGGCCAGTGTAGAAAAATAAATAATATTTTTCACGGCGTCTTCTACCGTCGCCATCAAATAATTTAATTTTACATTGTCATTTTGAGAACCGTTGGTCTTGGCGTTAGATCGCTTATTTGATATGTTATATTTTATACACTATCCTATCTACAGATGTATATAGGCCGAGACAAACGTTTTGAAGAATATCCTGATAAAACCTACCCTCCTCTTTCTGTGGATAAACAAAATTCTCAGTGTAAGCAAACACCACTACAATAACAAACCCGAAAAACCTCTCCATTTTGTTTAATTCTTGTGTTTATAAGTTTTTGTACGGAGTCATTATCCCGGGCTTTGTGCGGGCGCGTGCCCCGCTGAATGAAATAGGACACTCAATAACCGTGAGGGTCCGGGTTCAAATACCATTGTGCGGGTACTGTGTTGGTCGGAAACTCGTAAATCATTCATGGGATTATAAAAGTTTTGTTGCTGTTTGGCGCGTGGCTGTTGAGATTTAAATAAATATAACGTTATTTATAGCGCCAATTTTATAAATAAAGACTCATTTTGTGTAGTGTGTTGGTCACATATTCGTAAATCGTGTGGCGATAGAACCAACGGTGTTTACCCGATGATATCACATCCTTACAAAATGTTCTATTCAATACCCAGGAAAATGCACAGTTATTAGTAGGTACTTGGTAGTTGTTTTTTAGTGTCTGAAATGAGACTGAAAATGAGTACCCTCCTTATTTTGTGTTTAGGAATGCTAAGGTCCATGATATGCGGTTGTTAATTGAAATCAGTGAGGCGTTAGCTTCATAACGAATGTATCATAAAATATCTTCAAACTGTATAAGTACTAGCTCATAGTCAGTTGGTCATTGCCGAAATAAGACTTGTCTTTTATCCAAATTACAATTGACAGGGTTAAGGCTAGGCAGTCTATTGCAGGTTGGCGGACTTCACGCACCGTCAAAATTATGGTTGGAATTCTGTTGATCTATTTTCAAGGTTGTATAGTTTACAACACAAATATCGACAGGCAATAAAAAGATTAACGAGCGCTTTTGGCGTCTGACTGCTGGTTTTGTGTCGTGGACTGTCGTAAAGTTTGTTGTTGTGTTGTCGTAATGTGTTGTGCGCACACACGCGGTAATTAGCGTTGCGCGCGACCAATCCGCTCGGTTCGTGTTTAGCGGCTGTTGCGTTTGTTACCTTTGCTTTGTTTGTGTGACTGTCACACCGATATCTGTCGAGACATTAAAAATATTATTACTCACGTGCGTGTCCTGGTAAACCCGATTGGTTTGTGAGACGGAAGTCGTGGGATTGTACTTCAGAGCAAACAGTACCCGAGTCAGACTTTCCATGTACATTTGTAGGCATTCATCGCTCAATTTAATAATGAAAGGAAAACAGCAATCCCATCAAAAACATCCTGTAAAAAAATTCCAAGTCTCGCAGCTCAGTTTTTCTACCGCAAAAAGTTGTGAGATCCATGTAATACCAAGTCAATTAAATTATTTACTCCTTGATTAAGGGACGTTCTGTATAAAGTTATTACGTAAGTTATTATCATATCAATATTAAAAATTCTTTACGTTGTAAATATATAGATCGACTTAGCCATCGCATGAAAACATAATGTATCGTACAATTTATGCATAATGCTACTGGCACTTCAGGCTTCTTGCTTTAACCACAACGAAGCTATGGGAGGTTGAAAATGGTCTGAATTGCTTCGAGAAAAGGATAGTACGGCTGTGCCGCTTTTTAGCTCGACTTGGAGGGGGCACTGCCATGCCCCCAGATTCTCAGATATATACGCCAGACTTTCAATGATATTTGAAGTCCACCAATGCGTTTAAAGGTAGTCTGTGAATTAAGCCTAATATCTCCATCATGGAGCTTCACGAAGGTCGAAGAACGTATGTAATGTCGTGTAAGAGATGGCACTTTCGTACGACCTGTTATGGCTGACAATATCACGAAAAAAATAATGATGGTTGAATAAGCCTCGTTGGTGTACTTGTATGGTACGGCTACAGAGCTGAGGTCTCGGGTTCGAATCCCAGGTCGAGCAAATTGATATTAGATTTTTCTGTTCATTATCAGCTCGGAGTCAGGAATTTGGGCTCGATATGGCGATAGGCTCACCCCCTATCACATCGTGGGACGGAACATACAAGGTGTAATGTCTCCACCTCTGTCTACCCCTTCTGGGAAAAAAGGCGTGTGTTTATTTATGTATGTATGAAGTGTGTTTACGTAGTAGCACTCATTAGTCTCTGCTTGCTTCAATTCGACACATGTGTGAGTGAGTATTTACGTAACTCTGTATAACCACAACGTAGAAAAACAAGAATAATATTATGTACGGTGTGATTGTAACCCGAGCAGCAAACAAACATGCATCGATACAACTATGATGATGCAACCCCTGCTAATGTCTCACTGTGTATTTGTGTGTATGACTATGTGTGTGTCTGTGTGACTGTGTGTGTGTTTGTGTGATCACATGTCGCGTGAAACCGACTCTGAAGTCACAAGGCCGTTTGTTTTCGACAATGCCGTTTGCACGTTTTCTATTCATCTTGTATAGATTGTTGAATTGAGACTTTGTTCACCTCACTTCAGTACGGAATTTACGATCTATTTTTGGGTATTTGGTATGTTAGTGATCGGTGTGCTCATTTAAAGAGGTTTTAATGGTTTTGATGATCACAACATGAATCTTTTTCTTAAATCTTCGTAGATTCCCTTTATGTACAAGTTTATTGTATAATAGATGATTTTTTTTTATTGCTGTTAATGACGAGACAAGCATGCCGTTCGCCTGATGGTAAGCGATGCGACCGCTCATGAACAGTAGTAAAACCAAACAACACCTTGAATTACAAAGCAATGCTTGACATTCCACTGCGCTCGCCATCCTGAGACATATAGATGTTTAGTCTCAATATGTCCAGTAGTTACTCTGGCTACAATATCCTTCAATCCGAAACACAACAGTGCATTTGAACTGCTACTACCACCAGTAAAATAGATGACTAGAGTTGATCAACACGCGAGAACTTACGTGATTGCTGAGTATGTTTTTATTGGCTACATGGACGGATAATGTATCTTTCTGCCTCATGGTAAACTATTACCTCAGACATTTACAATTCCGCACGCAGTGTTGTCAGCATGCTGAAGTAGGCATTCTTAACGATACTGCCCGGCAAAAATAAGTGCTACCGTTTTGGGTTGAAAATTCAGTGATTCCTGTCATACCTCATTTGAATCCCCACGGCTTACTGGATGGAAAGCTTAACAACTTCTTTTACGACACAAAAACAGAATAGTCAAGACATTTTCAAACGTATTTTGATCTGTAAATAAAATAACATTTTAATCGAAGTATTATTGAATAATGAAAGTAAAGTCAGGTTGGTCCATCTTTGGAAGTGAATTGTTTACACTAAGTGCAAGTTTGTTGATACAGGCGTTTTGTGAGACAATGAGGGCTGGACACGCGATGCTGTTGGGTTCAACAAACACGCCTTATTATGATATAATACACATGTTACAACGTTACTACCCTCCGCAAAGGAGGAGTGGGGATTGTGTATTTTTACTTTTAAAAATTGAATCTTTGAAGGAGCTTTGAGGGCGTAATTTTTTGCCTCAGTTAATGCTTTGGGGCAAATCGATTCCGTTTACATTATGTGAATGATAGTTTTCGCCCACCATGGTGTGATAGCCAAAGCCAAAAACGCAATTTGTTTAACTCTCTTGTGGTCTTATCTTATGAGACAAGGTCGCACTTTACGGTGCCTAAATAGGAATTCTAACAAAAATAAAATAATGTGTTTTTTTTTAATAATCAAGTTCATCCCGTTGCTAGGCAAAGATCTCCACACTGTCCTTCCACAATTCGCGTTCTAAGAAAATTTCATGCAATATATGCTACCTATTGATCACCTACAACTTCTTACCGAAACTTGCCATGTATTCTCATGCAAAATCCTTAGCTATACGGTCTTTAATCACAAAGTCAACAACACATTGCCACCACGTGTGGTGAAACGATAAAGCTTTGATAGCAACCATGATGTGAACATATTAAAAATATTGACAGTGAGTCATTAGCGTGAGTCCGCGGGATCGGTACCCAGTGAATGTTGGGGTTGTGATATCAACGGATGTATTTTATTAGCTTCAAAAATATGCAGGGATTTTGGCGTAGGATTTATTGAAAGATTACAATATTGTGTTAACTCCACCCCTGTTATAAACATACTAAGATGTTTTTATACAGGCACGACAATCTGATATTAATTTATAGAGCGAAATAGGGTATATCTGAACATATGTTTGTATCTGTATGAACTATATAACAATTATAAAATAACCTTTATACGTCCCGCCGCAGGGCTCGGGCCTCTCCTTCAACCGAGAGTACAATTAAGAGTGTAACTTCTAAATACATACTGTTTTGTTGTCAATTTTTTTTTTATTAGAACCATTGAATGAAGCGGCTGGTCTACTTTTCATCCTTTCCTTCACAGTTATTGGTTATATCAGGCCGATGCAATTATCTCAATCTGATTGTATCTTTACATGATATTGTGGTAGGTGAAGCCGAAACACGAAACACCTTAAATGAGTCGCTATGATGAATTTTGCCCTACTGTGTATAGATTTATTATTTTATTTAAATCATAGTTTTGGAAAATGAGCTAACACTAAACCGGATACCTGATGGTAAATGACCACTGCCGCCTATGAACATACACAACGCGTGGATCATAGATGTGTTGCTGGCCCATCAAAGAGAGAAGGAACTGGGTAAGAAAAAGGGTCGGAAGAGGAAAGGGTATTTGTCATGGCTGCTATCCAGACGTCTAAACAGGCAGATATAATGTAATGTAAAAATTTATTTGAATCGCTGCAAGTTTATCAGTTAGTTTTAAGATAAGCATAACTACAACATAACTCATGTGTTTATTTTTATAACGTTCGAGTTTGATATAATTCACTCGCGATTTGGTCAATGCTGTGTCAAATTTCGAGTTGGTGTAGTTATTATGTGTGACCACGAACTAGTTAGCTTAACCTGAATAATTGTTTCATAGCAAGAAACGTTTAAATACTGTTACTACTCGGTGTAGTTGTGGGTTCTATTCCCAGGGCACACTTCTTTTCAGAATCACATGTGTATTGATAGTCAATCATCATGCATTGTAACGGTTATGGAAAAAATCCTGAAAATACCTGCATACCATAGCGATTTGTAAGAAATAGTATGAAATGAAATGAAATGAAATGAAATGAAATGAAATGAAAATATTTATTGAATCCATAAAATGTCATACACTATTTAGATTTAGTAAAAATTTTTCCACTACCACCCAGTTCACAAGGCTGATTTCGCCAGAGAAGAACGGTATGGTATGTAAAGTTCACAGAACCGCACTAGGTTAGCGTGGTTGACTAAAGGGTCTAACCACTCTCAATCGTACTCTCGATTGTAGAGGAGGAGCGTGCCTGCAGTACCTATATTGGCTGATACAGTTACAAAACTACTGTCGCCATATGTTCAGGAAGATTGTCAAAAAGGATTCTTAGTAAATACTACAAGAAATGTTGATTTTTGAGGAATGGTGCTAGTCTCCATCGGGCATGATGCTGATTCATCCGTCGTCAAATGCAATTTGATACTCAATTTTAATTCTGGAAGCCATTAAACACATCATCAAGTGTAGTATTATTGCATTGCAAAGCTAGAATCCTAGTAATGTTATTTAACAAACGACGTCAGGTCGACCTCTAGTTAAGAAATAAAATAAACTACGAGCACTAAAACAGTTTTATTAAGGGAAACACGTAATTATTTACAAAACATTGCGAGAATATCATATGTTTACACTTTATAATGTTCTACAGTTTATATTATTGTGAATAAACGCTCTGTTTGTGTGTCGATGTTTTTTGTCATAATGTCGGGAAAAAATTGTTTTGTCATCTCTAACACGAATGACATTGCCAAGTGTTCTTTGACTATATCAAAACTGAATTATTTTCATTTAGAAATAAGTATATTAATTACTCAAAAGAGACAACATTTAGCAAAACTTTGGTGCTATACCGCAATTTCTATATCTATATGACACTCTTACAGAGTCATACTTTCTTTCTTGCTACGCTGATTTCTGATAAACCTAGTATCTCTAAGAACAAGGCAGAATAGGATCTTTCAATATTTCATTCATATTTTCAAAATTTAAACAATTTCGTGGGATCAGCGCACTCCCGACATGTAAACTAAAGGGTCAACAATAAACATATGGTACAAATATTTTGTTTACTTTGAAGTGCGTAGTACCAGGCGATCATAACAGGTGGCCGATAAACGAATGTCACTCCGCTTGGGATGCGGTGAGGTAAGCTCGCTCACTGGCGCGATGACGCGGTAGGCAATCTGCGTGACAAATCTCGATAGAAAAATATGGGAATATTTATTTTAACAGGAGGAAAATTGTCTTGCTCTTTTTATGGTACACCGGGCAGGTTGAAGGTATGCTAGTATTAAGACGCCTTGGCCAAATTTCAAACTAGTATCAACTTCAATTAACCGACCTTAGCTTTGTTCCATGATTTATTGAAAATTAGTTGAGAACTCGGAAATTGTCTTCAGGCCCTTAGCTTCAAAACAGTGCCACTGGACTAGACCAATGAGGAGTACGCCTTGATCTAGTATTTCTAAAAAAATCAGGTTTTAAATGATTCGTGTTATGAATAAAGTATGTATCTAGAACTATGACGTTGCGTCATTGACGTGATCGCCGCGTGATGATGTGATAGCCATTTGTAATTTTTTAAAATTTTTTTGGTAAACCAGTTGCGATGGTTATCGGCGTTGTGTAAACCGGTGTGTTGCCAGTCACCTGTTTATTTTTTTGTCTTATGCACGATGATATAAGTGGACGTGACGTAATGAAGCATTTGTTTTGTGATGGAGCCGTAGGTAGGATTTGAAATGTCACGCGATATGTGTTTTGTTTTTAATTACGTAGACTTGCTGAGCTAGAGATTTAAGATTATTTGATTTGCATTAACGAAATGGATTAGAGTGGGTGGATTTAATTTTATGATATGACTGAAAACGTTGGTTTGAATAAGAGTGCTGTGTTTTAATTATTATTTGATTTATGTTTTTGTTTGACATCCTCCGTGGCGCAGTTGGTAAGACGCCGACTGTTTAAGTAGAGGTCGCGCGTTCGATCTCCGCACACAGACAAATGTTTGTGTGAGCCCTAAGCATTTCTGTGGAGTCGGTGTGTTTGTGACACCGAAGGTGGTTCCTGATACCCATGTTATAAGATTCGATCAAGCGTGGTGGCTGTTATTATTATAATTTTGGCTTCACAACCGACACATTAGCATCTCAATACTCGATGTTGACCATAAGACTCCTCTGTGGGTTTTGTTAGATTCTTAAGCTTCAGGCATTTTGGGTAATGTATTCCATGCATTGTCTATTCTATATGGAAATAGGCTATGTCGAAAATCTCACATTGCCTTTTTGGAAACAACGTAAGTACTTAAATATAATTTACCAAATACATAGCGCCATCTGTTGACTTTACCCAAAACCGTAATTAGACTATCATTCAAAGAAACGCAAGAAATTCGTGCCAATCTGTCCAGTTTAATGGAACGCATATATTCGTAGAAATGTAAGTCGTATATAAAAATAGATCAGTGTGATTCCACTTTCTCCACTCCAGTTCCGAATATATTCGCGGACGGACTCGTGTGCACAACGTATAGCTAATAATAAAATGTGATTTATAGATACGGCTTGAGAATTCTTTGACAAATACTTTGTGTTTGCGGAACTAATGCTCAAGGACTTTCTGACTGTAAAATATAGTTATGAAGTTTTGATACACCACATTAATGTCATATTCCATGTGATTTTATTGTAAACATTGGATTGTGGTAATAAGGAAATGTCTTTGGTCCGATGATGTTTTTTTTTTATTATGATACTGGCTACTGCCACCACATTCAACGAGCATTCCATTCGTCTGATGGTAGCTAAACCAAACAACAGTATTTAGAAGTAGTATATGTCGTGGACGCCCTCAGCATCAAAAATGGACGTCCTAATAAAACCGAAAGTGAAGATGATGTGTGCCCCATGATCGAAACATATAGTTGCAATGTTAGGTTTTATAAATGACTGAAAGAGACAGGAGAGAAGGTGCAGGGAATTACTAATGTAATGATAAGAATACAAATCCACTGTTAAAATAGTCCTTTCCCAAAGAGTCTACACCGACCGGTTGGAAGCAGCCGGCATGCAACTTTGTCCTCTGTCCATGTAGGTCTGCCCTCCTTATGGAAGGATAGTTTAAGTCACTAGAACTAAAGAACCTCGTGGTAACCAATGTACAAGCGGCGGAAAAGGAAGTGGCGAAACGAGATTATATCGGACGCGTCGTCGCGTCGCTCGGTTCCGGACTCGTGTGTGAATTCAACTGTGCCTTTGATACTTGCCACTGCCCATCTCAAATGAAGATAACAAGTGTACCATTAAATTGCCGAATATGGTTTTATTACTCTCTCCATCTCTCTCTGATACCACTGTTGTCGCTCTTCAGCCACAAGAAGTGCATGTTTTTATTACTATCACCATAAAATTAAGTTCAGTTGGTGTCTACACTTAAGTTTCTGAGTGCGTTTATGTCGCATTATTTTAGGTGCATTCGTAATGATTTTAAAAATTTACTTTCTTTTCAATCCATGTTGATTGTTGATGTACAAAACTATGTGGACATCGAGAATTATATCCAAAATTGAACTGGGCTTTGCTTCGTGAACGTCTGGAACATTACTTAATATTAGACCCATGAAATACAGACAATAATGTGTAATTTTTGCGTCAAAAGAACTTTGAACCAACAGTCAATATTCAATATTCATTCACCACACTCTATAACGATGAAGAAAAACATTGTAAAACCTGTATACCATGGCGATTTGTAAGTATTTCTATGGTATGTAAAGTCCACAAATCCGCACTGGGCCAGCGTGTTAGAATATATGGCCTAACTACTCTGAATAGTACTCTCGGTTGTATAGGTGGTCCGTGCTCTGCAGTGGGACGTATAAGAGCTGATACAAACAGATACAAAACCAAATTAAATTCCTGCTGTAAATTACAATAAAGTACGATCGGGGCAATGATGTTTAAGAGCATTCGAGGCACTGAAAGATTGGGATTTTGCCCTCCAAATATGGAGTCTTAAATCATTAAAGCACGAAAAATTCTGCCAATAACCTAGCACTCTCTCGTCAAGGTCTAGCCTAACCAGTGCAAATACGTGTGATCTGGCGAACAATGCAGCACCGGAGGCTGCGTTATCATTGTCAGCTGTGGGACCTGCCGTCTGGGTCAAGGTGGCGGCGACGCGGCGTCCTCTTATCAATGACTCATATTTTTATTATAATACAATGAATTATCTAATTACTTGCTTATTTAGGCTATGCGAGGAAGGAAATGCGTATTCTTTGTTTGCTTGTGGTATTGTTGCTCTGATATAGAGAGCTCTGAGCTCTGAGTAAAATATTTTGTAGCAGCAAATCAATTATTAGGTTCATTTGAAAATATTTGATTGATTGATGTTTCATCGTCGAAATATTATTTATAATATTTCTTGATACTCGCTAAGTAAATTACAGTGGTGTCAAGAATACGTGTGCTCGATTACATAATATTTATTTAAATTCATGTTTTCCTATTAGTTCCAGACACATAACAAGAAATGTCGCCAATGCACATCACACTGCTTGTAATAGACACATGACGTGCTCAGCTAATGCTCTCGTTTACGTCACATTGAGTGGCCCATGCAAACCGAATTATAATGTTGCGTCATTTGTAAATGAACTTACTTGGTAATTAGCACATATGAACGGATATGGTTATTAACAGTATTTTTAGAACTAAATAGTGTTTGGGGGTCGTTTGAATTGAAAGTAATTCATATTTGATAATTTGGTTCAGGCTTGGCCGCAACATCTGCAGCGAGCTGGACTGGGGGGCTAGTCATAGCGGTATACCCTTTAGGATTCCTTCGGGGTCCCAAAAAGGAGATTAACTTCTTTGATTCTGCCAAAAATAAAAGGTTAAGAAGAAACTCCACCAGTATCTTTCTTGTATTGGGCTCTGAAATTAAGAAGTGTAACACATTTTAGTTCATGAATATTCACTATTTTATGATAAAAATTCAATAGAAACTAGGAGGATCTGTGTATCTGTTTTTACCTCGTGTTATCGTTATGTAGCTATACCACGAAAAGCAAAAATTTGCACCATACAAAACCCATTCCCACAACCGTTAATTACATCTCTCGCCTCGTCCAATTATGAGTTTAAAAAAAAAACTATTAAAAAGGTCCAATGGTTTGCAAATTAGTAGCGGTTTGAGCGAGTGGGGTCAACTCAATTGACATTGTGCGCGGGCGCCGCTCCACGAAGCGACAGGAATAACAGATCAATAGCATGCATACATGACTAAAAGATAAGTACTACATTATAGATAGGGATCATATATCTGTACAAGGGTCTGTTCTACGATTGAAAAGGTACAGTACAAGTATGCGAAGTTCCAAATGATAGATGTGTTGCAAATTCTTGATAATAATTTCGATGTTATTCGTTAAGATATGGTGTTTATAAAATCTCTCGTAATTAATATTCACATCACAATACTATCTCAAGCGATGATACAAGTTGTATGTATATATAATCATCACAGCTGTATGCCATGGGGGTAGGCAGATATCTACACATTGCTCAATCTTGACATATTACTTTTGCTTCATTCACTTTCATTAAACTTATACATTCATTCTCGTAAAATATGTACATGTAATTATTTATTTTTGTAAATCCTGTCTTTACTATAAAAAGTTCATAAATTACAGCTCAAGAAACTCTTATATTTGTTATATTTATGTAAACATGCATCGCAAATGGCCAGTAGTAAGTTAATTGACGTAACTTCCGTACCGCATCCGCTGTTGCGGCAGATGCGCGCAGACGCTGGCGAATGCGGATGTTGGATACATTAATACTCACTAAATTGAATACTACTAATTATATGGCCTAACCACTCTTAATCGTACTTTCGATTGTGAAGGAGGTCCGTGCCTTGCAGTGGGACGTATATGGGCTGATACAGATACAGATAGATTATTGGCAGCAAATATCAATCTGGAGAACACGATATCTTAATCATCAGTTAAAAGTAGTCTCAGAATGTGAACTAAATATCGTTTTAAGACCAAGTTACGAAGTTGATCGTCCCATGCCCTTAAATCTTTCATCAAATGCATTGATCTTTTCATAAAAAATCTTTATTTATTAGTTCTGCAACCAATCATTACATCAAAGTTAAAAATAAATAGAATTCCCACGTTCAATTAGACCTGCATACCGCGACTGGTGATGGCTAAAAGTGATACAGATAAAAGCGATCGCCGCTCGCGTAGAATTTTATTAGACGTTTTATTAGTGGTAGTTTCCTTTTACAGGCATGGTTGAGATCATTCTGTATTGGACGAGGAATAGATGATATTTATAGCTTTATATTTTCTATATTATATGTGATGTTGGTTTTATTCAATGTACCGTTCTCTAAGCCTCCTAAGGTGTGAATCTTTTCTCAGAAATGTGTATATCTTTGTGTGTACAGCCCAATTCTGAATTTGGTTTCCAGTCTAATTCGTTAAGTGCTCTAGGTGCATTGTTTCTTAACATTTGGTGGATCATTGAATAATAATGTGAGCAAAAAATAGGCCTAATATGTAACACATCTTTAAACGTAAGGAGTCCATTGCTGAACATAGTCTAATTCAAGGATTCAATTAGTGGCATGTCCTAAACTGAAGTAGTAGATTGAAACGGAATCGAATAAACATAATTGTACGCCGATTGTACATCCCAAGCTACATGGGGTTATAAATATAAATGCTAAACATTTTAAAAGGACGCATTAGCATATTTTGTGGAAAGCAGTGAATACGTTTAGAGAGTAAAATGTGTTCAATTACCACGTTTAGCGCATCCACGACAAGTCTAGATTCAGATATCAAAAGTAGGACGTGTGCGGTTAATTACCTTTTGAGCTGGACGCGTAGAAAATTCAAATAAAATGATTGGACTGGAGCTTTTTTAATTCGTATATAATTTGGTAGTATAGTCGATTAGCACCCAAATCTTGAATAAGGAAGATTTCCCCTATCAGTGGATGATTGAGTGTAATACAGGTTGTTTTATATGATAGTGGCCCAGCCCGGCTATGTTCAGGTGCAGATATATGTTTTTGAAAATATTCTATCGCCTATGTTCATCAGGGATAATGTAGGACTCTAATGGTGAAATATTTTTTTTGAATTGGTCCCCTAGTTTGAAAGAATTTTCAAGGCAAATAAACAATAGAATATTTCCTCTTTATAATATTAAGTTTAGACATCCAATTTGCAGAGAAAGCGAATTAGATATTAATCAATTACACATGATCACATACACAACATTTGAATGCCTCTTTCAAAAAAGGAAGCCAATCAAGCCGTTACAGTTCGACCGAAGGTAAATATCTTCGTGATGCATAAATATTTATTCGAGTGGGTTTCTGACTGTAGTGACACCACCGAAACGACTATTTTCTGTGATAATACAATGGTAATTAAGTGCAATTGTGATTATGTATGTGATCGTAAATGCTTGCTGGTAGAAGACACGGCCACCCAAAAAACGCCATTGGCATTGTATTGTCCGCCATCGTGAAATATATCATGTTAAGTCTCAATTTGTCAAGTACCTAATTATTCTAGCTGGAAATATACTTCAAACCGGAACACAGCTGTGCATTTATGTACACCGCTATTTAGCGGGAAAAATAGACACTCCAATGGCACCTTCCCTGGCTTAAAAGCCTGCATCTATCGATTAATGCACATTTAACTCTTTTTATATCGCTAGTTGAAAGTAGTACTCTATATTTAGCTGGAAGCGTGCAGCGTCGCGTGCGGAACTAGTCTTGCCGTCCAGTTAATTTTTGTTACATTTTTGCTCCAGAAATAACCGGCTAATGTCGCCTCGTATCACGTTTATAGACCAACAATAACCGTTTGAAAATGGGGTCAAATTGTGTACCGCCATTTTGTTTTTATTTATTGGATGAGAAAGTCGCAGGCGACGGTTTAAGTATTTTATTATTGTACGTGTTTGATATTCAATACATTTTTCATACGCATTTATTTCGAATGCAAGTCCCATCATAACGATTAAATAAATAAATACACCTTATAGCCACCTCACGAACGCTTCAGAATAGTGAAGTTCTAATACTATTATATTACAACATAGAATTTTTGAGTTCCAATCACGGGTCGGGCAACGCGGATTTTTCAATTCATTATCAACCCGATTCAAGAATTTGTGCCCGATACGACGATAGGCTTGCCCCCTCTATCTAACCATGGGACGCAACACATAAAGCGAAACGTGGTTGTCCTGGTAGAACTTCTGCCTATACCTTCTGGAAAAAGTGTGATGTTTATGTACATATTTATACATATACGTATATATTATTTACTCACATAGTCCTGTCACCATTAAGATAAAAACGGTTTTATGTTATGGATGTTACAAAATACGTAAGCCTGAGCAATATATATTTTTTATCATTTTCTCAACTCGTCTTTAAATTTTCTCTCAATACAACCAAATTCAATGATCATTTTATAAAAAAAAAATCCGCCAACAATTCCAAAATAGTTTCAATTCAAACATCCCAATTCCCGAATAGGATAATTTCGGATTCAATATACGGAAACTCTTGACGGTATATAAATAAACAAAATCTTTCTTCAATACATAAAAAGTACGGTTGACCCCACGTAGGTGTGGGATAAAAACGGGTAAATGAACTCATTTCATGTATAAATAACATCATTCCGTAAAATATCTATCTATTAAAAAACGTTTGAGCATGGAGCGAAGTCGCGCGCAAATCCTCTTGCGAACAAAAAGCTCTAAATACTTACTCATATAAATCTGACACGTAAGTTTGTTTGTTACGTTTTCACTTTATAACTACTCAATCGATCTTCACGAAATTTGCCATATATATTGTCAGGATTGTACAGAAAGGGACATAGGATACTTTTGTCTTGAAAATAATTGATGTTTCCGAGGTGTAGCACAATAACCATAAGCCGGTCGACAGAAGAAAAATGCATGAAAATGAGATCCATCAATAGCTTAATTCGTGAATGACAGAAATACGGACTTATGGCATCAAACATGTTATGTCCGGCGGCTTCCCTTTCACGTGGCTATACCATCGCAGTCCACTCTTCTGCGTTTCATCGGCAATATCACGCACACCCAGGCTTCTTTTCACATGATATACAAATACGCACTGGTGGCATGTTGAACTAATATATTAGGATACGTATAAAAATTATTGCTTTCTCAATCGGATTGTCGATTGTTGAGAAGGCCTGTGTCTTGTAGTGCGACGTATATGGGCTGGATCGTTATAAAAAAAATTGTTCCCGATTATGTTATATAAAGTAAGCGAGCGAAGTCGCCCTCAAACTAATAGCTAGAAATCATGCAATATATTGTTGCATCGGAAATAGTTGTGCGTGCACGTACTCGCGTTTGATGTTTGTTTTCGCGCGTTAATTTTGGCGCGCGCGGTAACCGTCGCGTCACGTGACGTAGATCGCGCGCAAATAGGCCTAATGCGGGATAAGTGGCCGCCATTGCGTGCTCGACATGGGTTGAATCTGTATATCTATGGTATGCGGAAGGAAGAGATCTTGATTTTGCGGTTTTATGGAACAGTGAGGAAAAAAATTACTAATCCTATATTCGTATGTGAGTAATTAAGGATACGGTACACGATTTTGGAAATCCCGTCCGTTTCCGTGTCACGTCCGTCGGTAGTGAGACGTGTTAGAGTGACGCCTTTCGGATTTATCGAAAAAGGTTATTTTTCACCGATAGACTAAGATTCGTACAGATCGAAATAATCACATCGAACAACGCTGTTACTTAACATTGAGTTTTCTATGAGATAGGTCAACCTGACAGACGGACAGGTGTAAACCTGGTCAACTGTCGTATTACTTCTGTACCTACACAAAGTCCAAATCTATTTTCAGATAATTTAAATAATAATTCTACACAATATTTTTTTATTTTACTAACAGAAATGAAAGTTGGTATATGCTGTATGCACCATGCGTAGTCGAACCAAGGAGTTTGAAAATATCTATCCATAAAAGATTATTCAACCACAGATGCATGATAAATAATTGCAATCTATTATATTTACCGGTCTATTAAGCGATTCGCGTGCGTTCCTAGAACAAAGGTTCCTTGAAGACACAGGAAAGAGCAATTACTCAATAATTATAGCGATCGTCGACAGATGCGCTGCCTCGTACTACTGCCAATCTACTCGGTTAGTTCAAAGTTCTAGTTTTTATATGTGGAGGCTAATGAGCTAGCGAATCAGCTGATTGTGTTTTTTTTATTGCTATGAATGGCGAGACGAGCATGCCGTTCGCCTGATGGTAAGCGATACGACCGCTCATGAACAGTAGCAGAACCAAACAACACCTTAAATTACAAAGCATTGCTTAGCATTCCACTGCGCTCGCCATCCTGAGACATAAGATGTTAAGTCTCAATATGTCCAGTAGTTACTCTGGCTACAATGTCCTTCAATCCGAAACACAACAGTGCATTTAAACTGCTGTTTGACGGGAGAAATAGAAATTGCGGTGGTACCCACCCAGGCAGCCTCTCACATATGAGAGACTTACCACCAGTAAAAAAGTGTGTCTACTTTTTCATTATAAATTCATGCAAGATCTCCTGAGGAGGTAGACATAGATCCTATTAGTTTCAACGTCTCTTTTTGAGCCAATTTCTAAGTTACGTTAAAGGTACAGTCAGCGACATAAGTCGTTGAACACTTCACATTTTTTGATAAGCTTTTTATGAATTAAAATTTGTACGTACTACTCTGTAGTCGTAAAATATAACCAAGTAAAGTCATCTATGCCGAGATGTGCCATACGATATTGAAAATAATTATTATTTTGGATGATAAGACAATTCTAAATCTCGTGAATGTGTAGCGACTTATGTCGCTGACTGTACATAGTAACTGTTAATGCAAATGAAATAAAATTGATCTTCAGAAGGGACACACAAAGATGCTACTAGGAACATAGACGCTGTTTATTCATGAGATTTGTGGATATTTGTTACTCTTTCAAGTAAAAACGATTTTATGGATATTGATGAAAGTTCTATTTTGATTATTAATGAGAATATTACGCAGACTATTGGAGTCGATCTTAGAGCTCCCTGTGCAGCTTCCTGTGTGAGAGAGAGTAGATTTGTATGTCGCCAACGTGGTAATGGATCAGGCAAGTCATGCTGCGGTCAAAAGCTATATAAATTTGAGATGATCTAATACTCTTCGATTTCGATTAATTCTGATTCCAACTCAACAACATAAGTGAAATAGGGAAAACATTACACCGTTACGGTGATTCAGCGGCAAAATCATGTACCGAGCCGCGTTTATAGGAAGTCGCTAATTATTACTCGTCTATTCGTAGAGTTTACGCGTATTTTACGAGTTTCTCAAAACACGCAGTAAATTAAGTAATTAATTATCCGCATATATTTTTCACGTTCGATCGGTGCAGCCGTGACATTTTGTACGCGTGATGTCACTAGTATTTGGATGCTGTGCTTGTGACGTCATGATAATATGTTAGTTGGTATTTGTAAATATCTAAGGAGACCTTGACAAGATTTCGGTGTATGAGATTTTAGTGACATTTTGAGTATTGATTGAAGTTTTGAGCCTAAATATTTGATAAATTCTTAGATAGGAGTTTCCTACCCGAAGGTTATAAACGGTATAAGGCGTCAGAAATATCAAGGATTTATATTCATTTAACTTCTTTAATACGTTTCCACATTGTTTATTCTTAAAAGCCAGCAAATGCATCGAGGGTTTTCCAGTTCTGGCAGGAGATTACGAAAAAGGAATGAATGAGAAACACAACAGAGTAATCTTTCAGTCGACAATATAGACTATCCTTCGTCATGGAGATTCATTTATAGTTTCTAATGTTCCTCAAATTTTGGAGACTTTCATAAAAATCATCATACAATTTAGCATCAAACACTCCGTACATTTTGTCTAGACGTTTGACTGCAGATAAGCGGTTTAAATCTGTAGATATGCGCCAATCTTATCTAAACGGTTGTAAACATTTACGGTTGAGCTGGTGCTGAAGTCGGGTGTGTCAGGAAATTAACAAGTTGATTGCCCATTCCTTATTTTGCTTCAAAAACATAATCCTGGATTGATGAATTTGTCTTCTTTTCCTTGTTCTTGTTCTACTACCCGGTGAGGTCCGTCTTCCAGTTAAATTTCCTCCATTTCTTTAGATCTTCGTCTCCCCCAGGTACACATTACTGACGTACTCTTGTAGTTTCCTCAGGACGTGACCATACAGTCTCAAGCGACATTATTGTAGTATATCTGCCACATCGCGGAAAACAAGACTGCCGCGGATGTGCTTGTTACAAACGGATTAGTAAGTTTAAATTCTAGCTCGACTGACTGGTATTAGGCTAGATTGAACGCAGGTCTGAATAGCACCAAATTGCTTCACCGACAAGTGCTCGTCACCGTATTAATTTATCTCGTAGCTTATGGTTTAGATTTGACTACTCGGCATTAGATTAATGAAATGACGTTATGCAGGTTGGTAGACTGTTTCGTTTTAATATAGGCTTGTCAATAGAGCTCTGCATCCTGGGTAGGCCCACGTAATCTTTGTGGCAAATTGATCTACAAGAACTGAATTAGCAATAAACTAATGTAAAATTATAATTGAAGGAAGCCAAGTAAAGAGACCATCTCAATGTTATTATTATATTGAGATTGTACATTGATTGAAAAACTTAAGTGATAAAATATTACAACCAACACATTTTTCCTTGTACCGTTTGACAAACGACCTTCGGTAATAAATAACATATTTCTAATTATAAGACCGTGGTTGTTAACAGCACTTGTGTAATTAGTATGCAAATAAGTTTGAAAACAATTATTTGAACAGGAAAAAGTCAAGAACTTTTGCAACTTGCGCCGTAGTACTTTGAAAGTCGATGGACTATATGTATATCTATGATTCTTTGTAAAAGATTTTCTAAATTTCAACAGTAAAGAACTTCCATCTATGGTAATGAGGTGAAAATCTCTTGAAATCCAGGCTTCTTTAAAAGTTAATATTACACGTTGTAGAGATCGCAGAAGTTGTCGATCATAAAGAAAAAAAAAATATGAATGTACTATCTTATGTCGTACCAACTTTCAATTATAATTGAAAACGTACGAGGCTTGTTAAGTTACTGTTGATTTAATTTCAACATTAATTAATTCCATTGTTTGAATTCCGAATTCCTTTGTTGAAACTCCAAACGAGTTTTAAACAAAAAAGTTTAGCATAAAAATCGTACAGGTAAGTTAGAAAAAAAGTAAATAAATACAAATGGAGGCACGTGGTGCACGGCGCGGTGACGTCACCGTTCCTAGATGCTAACCCGCGTGCTCACTTGAAAGGCAACCGAGCGTGCCAAGCAGCTCGAGTGTGCCTCACTGTCCGTATCAATTATCCACGCTTGCACATTGTAAACAATGAATTTCTATACCCTATGCGGCTAGCAGGAAAATTAAATGCGTATTTGCTTTATTTAGAGACCTTAAGCTAATTTCAAATGATGCGTTTTGGTGACGTCATCAAGTTCCAAAAATATTTGGTAAGTCGTGTACAAATGTGTAGACATAATGACAATAATTGCAAAAATCATTCATGTGATAGAGAAAGAGCATAATTCAATAAAAACGTTACGTCAAACGTGGCAGTACGGTTTCTGCGATCGTAGCCCGTACGCGGAGTTACTGAGAATAAAAAAAATTAAACACAAAAAGCAACATGCACAAAAGTTCGCGCGCTCGCCTCATTCCGCGGCGATGAGTCACCGCGTGCGGTCGTCTTGTCGATACGGGATCGTTTCGCGGGCTATTATCACGATAATGATTTGTTTTTATTTCCCACACCGGGTTTAATGGGTTTATTTGTCATTATGATGTCAAAATATAGGGATTTACTGGTGTAAGGTACGTTAACTGTTGTTTAAGTATAGAATCAAAAATTACTGGGACAAATGGAGTGATAACACATACAGTTGATAAATGTCGTGTTTGGATTCAAAGTCAAAAGATTTTAGTCGTCTTTACTGTGGCGTAATGAATGCCTTTAATGTGACAAATGTAACCAAAACTATAAGTTTGCAAAAAAGAAACGTAACCGAGAAAACATTTTGAATCATATTTGATGATAAGAATGAAATGTCTTAAACACTAAAAACTAGTTTTAGGCCTATAACATTTTGACTTTTGGCGTATGTTCATGGAAAGTATTCAAAATGATCTAATTATTGACTATTAAGTTGGTAATCTATCCTACAGGTAGTCCTGTTTTATTAATGTCATATGACGACTTCTGCCATGTCAGTGGGTGGACAGAGGACGGCCTTGCTGGCCATTAGTAATTTTAATGTCAGATTTAGTTCAGTCAATATGTAAATTGCCCTCCGAAAAAAGACCTACCCTTATTTAACATAATGGATCGTTAGGAGGGCATGTCAAGAGGTCACAGAAAAAATAAAAAGGTCGCGCTGTTTGCTGAATTTGAGAAATTCAAAGAATGAATAAAAAAAATATTTTAAAACGCTTTTTTCTTGGAAACTATTGGTTTTAGGAGAAAGTTTTTCAAATAAAAAATGTAGAGGGCATTGCGAACTACATTTTTTGTTATTGGAGTGACGTCATCCGACCTGAAATACAAAAAGTAGAGGGCGCTAATGGATCAAAAAAGTGTTCCAACGGTATATTCGATAGGAAAAAATGATTTTCTTATAATAATGTAAATCAGAAAGTTGTTCAACACAAAATTAACTACATCTTTTATTTAAACAAAATTTTTATAAAACTTACTGTTTTCGAGCTGGAACTTGTCGAAGTGTACAAATTGTACATTATGTACCGTGCCGTTGCACAGTACTCATGCCATTCAGTTTTTATCTTTTCTTTAATTCAAATGAAATAGTAGTAATTGTTTTCTGATTTTGTTATCAAATAATTTGAACTTTTGTTCAGCAAAAATGTGAACTTAGGTGAATTTATCTATGTTTTGCATCACATTATTTCAAGTCGGATAACGTCACTCCAATGACAAAAAATTTAGTTCGCAATGCCCTCTACACTTTTTATTTAAAAATCTTTCTCCTAAAACCAATAGTTTCCAAGAAAAAAGCATTTCATTTTTTAATTCATTTTTTGAATTTCTCAAAATCAGCAAACAGCGCGACCTTTTTAATTTTTCTGTGACCTCTTGACATGCCCCCCTAACGATTAATTATGTTAAATAAGGGTAGGTTTTTTATTCGGAGGGCAATTAATTATTCCTTACATATTGACTGAACTAATTATTTATTTATACTTCATTGTACACCAGTGGCGTGCCTAGGGTTGTGGACTAGGGCAAGCCCAATATTTTTTTAGTAAGAATATGTATTGGTTCAGGAGCAAAATGGTATTAAGAAAGAAGAACGTGTTCATCATGCGATAGGGGGCGAACCTATGCGATGTTATTAAATAAAAAAATATATAGAAAACGACCCCAGATTCGAATCCGAGACCTCAACTTTGCGCCATCGAGGCAGTCCTAGAACTACCACACGATCTATATAAGATCATGATAATTCTATTACAACAAGTTGTTAGAAAAAATCTAATAGATGGCGCGATTTTCTCGGCCATCTATTTAATATTGCCAAAATACTTTAGCCCCCATCATTAGTTTTAAATAGATGAATAAAACAAATGTCTAAGTTAAATTACTTTTGGGCATGCATACGTAACTTTATATTGTAATTATGTTGTAAATTAATAAACAGCACTACAATAGCACAAGTACGGCGCCGTGTTTAACTTCGCGGCCAGAAATTATTGTTAATACATTCATGTTATGTTTTTGTGTATGCATGTGATTTTTTGATTCATCATGAGCCCTGAGCCCTGAAAGGAAGCTAAGGAATATCTGAAAAACACTACGATTACTGTCTACGCGAGCATAATGTTAAGAAATCTCATCACATATTATGTTATGTATATGACGCGTAAAGAGGTTTCTATACGCTGTTTACCGGAATTATGAAAATATATTAATGCATTCACATGTTTTTGTCAATTGCTATAAAAGTACCTACCAGTTAAATTATTTATATCACTATAGCCGGAACAATTCCAATTTAAGTACTTACATCGTTCGAAAAAAATATACAACACCGACAGTATAACTTATTAGTATGAGAACATCCAGCAATCTATGTAGTTATGTGCACTGATCTATAAAATTGTATTCTATAGTTTTCACTACTTTCGAGAAATACACAACAAATCAGGCGTAAGTTTTCGACCAGATACGAGTAGTTGTTTGTCTACGAAATGTAATGAATTTACCTTTTCCTCGCCGATCAACACTTGCACACACTTCAAACCATCACAAGGCACATTTTCACCCATTATTATACGTAATAAACGTAAAATATTATAGTTAAACGAAAACTAAACGTAGATATTCAGTGGTTAATCGTCCGCTCGAAAGACATAATAATAAGTGTGAAGCTAGCCACAGGTCCTAAATTTGGACAATTCCAAATTAAGTATTCTAATTATATATTAATAAAAATATTTAAAACATTATAATACGGTCTCAAAAATATCCATTTATTTTATATATATTCCAATATAACTTGTAGCAAAACATAAATATTTTTCGATAAATTTGGATCATAATATGACATGTCAAGTGCACAACTTCACTCCGCGAAGCCGGGCATTTTGCTTGGTACAAATTGCATTAAAAAATAGCTATATGTATAGGTACGTAGTGTCATGGTAGTAGCATTTCATCAATAGGTGTGACTGAGAGGGCAATATACGCCAGAAGCCAGGTAAAAGCACACGAGAGAGAAAAAGATAGATAATACTTTGGTGTGTTCCATCTTTTTAAGATATTGCGTCACGCGTGGACCAGCGTTGATTTTGAATTAATTAATTTTATATTAGTTTTAGACCGCGGCGCTCGCTTAGGCGAGTTGCCGGGCGGGGCGCGGGTGCTCCGTAGCAGGCGCGGGGCTCCATTATGGCGCGGTAAATTTAAAAATGATAGACGTTTTGCATTAAACGAATGTATTTTATTTAAGGTACTAATTTGCCTTTAGGATTGAGTATATGCGTATTAAGTAAGGCAAGCCGGGCTTTTGGGCTTGTATGGAAGTACCGCCACTGTTGTACACCACCCAAAATAAAAATAAAAACTAGGAAATAAATATAAAAATAAGTGTAATAATCGGTGGTTTTATTACAAAACCGCCATATCTTCTAGACCACCATAAGAGTTAACTAGAGTGATCCACTAACATTATTGCTTGGTTGGCAAGCTAGGTGAGAGCATCTTGGCCATCAGATTTAGGCATTAACCTTTAGCCCTAAGATGTTGGTGGATCATACACACTCCAAGGATTGGTCATCAGATTGTGGCTAAATTTAATCATGTTCACATCACACGGTAATTACAATTAATCAAGATGCGGTATTAGTGTGAATATTCTAGTTTTACGAGTGCAAGTGAGTCAGGCGAGGCCACGTCGCGCCCCGCTATGCACGGAGCAGATAGTAAGGCATCTAATATATGGCATTATTTGTGATCATATGTGGGATAAAGAATTTTAACACAGTATTTGATATAGCTCGTTGTGAATATGTTTTTTGCATGTGTATTCATTAAATTGTGTATAGCCTAATTTCAACCGTTTGAAGAATTAGTACCTCTGACGGATTCTTGGTAATATCTCACACTGTTGGTAATTTCGCTGTAAATAACTTAGAATTAAGTTAGGATGATAAATTAGTTCGTGAAAATATTTTAAGATAGCAAGCGTTTGGGATATTATGTACGGTTGCTTGCTGTCTTTACTGTATTAGACACATTTGCAATCATCAAAGAGAAGCTAGGCATTTCCAAGGACAATTATTGCTATGATTATCTCAGAGCGATTAATTAAATTAATATATTGTATGCGATAATTGTGTGCGAAGTTTTAAAGGCTGCATCACTCCCGAACTAGCCAAGGTGTCGAAATCAATTCACTCATCCCGCCAATTTGAAGTGTGAAACAATATAATATCTCTTGTGTAGACAAATACAGCAAATAAATTATATTATTATTATGAGCACCAAACTATTGGCATATTTTTATTTTTAACATTGATAGTCATTCCATCATATTAGGAGGCTTATGAGTTTCTAGAAATTATGACTATTGGCCAGTAAAAGCAGGCTGTCCATCCAAGCATAAAGCTTCAGCAATTCGTACTTTCAACGTCTTTTTGAATTTATATTAAGTATGTAACGAAAATTTCATAATTAACAATACATGACTTACAAAAGCGACGTTCTTTGTGCATTGCTATTACTTAAATGAAAATGAAAACGGTATTAAAAGAGAGTTCCATCTATAAGGACAAAGAGATTATTGTGTCATAAACTAAGTGATAATCATTTTTCATTATTCGGTATTCAATCTAAATTCTAAATGGTTACTCTATGATCCGAAATAAAGTTCGAATGTTCGATTATTCTATGTCCGAAATAAGTTATTAGTTTTCTATTTATAATAATCGATACGTTTCTCTATGAAACTTGTCGTTCACCGCAAACTTCATTTACAGTTACGACGTACGATACAGCGATACAGGATTCGAACAAATTCATACAGTTTACGTACGACTTCCGGATATGGATCATAGAGTAACCCCCTGGATAGAACTGCAGTTAACATCAGGTGCATTGTGATCACTGCTATTATTTTTAAAAACACAACTGCTTCTATTTCTATCTTATAATGAATCATAGTATGCAAAGTAATTAAACTGACGACTTTATTAAATTCAAATGTATGCAAATCCTTAACGTACATAGAACATTGTTACGAAGAGAAAACCTAAGTTTTCACTCGCTTTGTAAATTAGAAATTAGTTGGTAATCACTGACCCAGTTAATCATCTGTCCATTTTGCTTTCATTTTGAATCGCCAAGATGGTAGAAAAAGTGCTAACTGATGTTGCTAAGATTTCTTTGTATTCGTTTTTTGTTTGTTTTCATTTAAAGAGTTAATTATTAAGAGAAAACTGATTGGCACGTGGTTCCCCTGTATTTCTTACGGTTCGTGTCAGTATGCAAACGATGTGTTGGGCCTTCACTGCTTTCATCGTAGGTATTTCGAGATTGATGCGATTTGGAATTTTAAGAAAACATTGTGTTCTCTCCTTAGAATTAGCTATCGACACAATAGTGTAGTTTGCTCAAATACTGAAGTATGCTCCAATGATCATTGAACGCAACGCATCTGATTAAGTTACCTTAGTTTGTTTTAGAACTTACACTAGTAATATAATAAATTAGGATAAATATATATACCTAGTCAGGTCATAAATTCTGTCACATGTCTAATATAAAAGAATTGAAACAAGTTTATTCATTATGTAACCATTTATATACCAAAATGAACTTAACAAAACATAGATTCTTATGACACTAAAGTTTATTCCAAATGACCTCCGTGATTTTGAATACAGGCCTTCAATCTGCGCGGCCAGTTGTCTATCGCAGCACGAACGAGGTCCATGTCAATATCGGCGGCTGCCTTAATCAAGGATGTCTTGAGTGACTCCAAATTGGGATGAGGCTTTGAGCACGCCTTTTCCTCCAAGTGTTGCCATATCTTGAAATCTAACGAAATCAAATCTGGACTGGAGGAGGGCCAGTCTTCGTACCGGATGAAGTCGATTTCACGCGCCGCCAGCCAGTCTTGTGTGCTCTTCGCTCTATGAGCTAGCGCCGAATCTTGTTGGAATACCCAGTGCCTGTTATTGACCATGGTATGAGAAACAGGTTCCACAAGGTTCGTCAGGACTGTATTTTGATACACAACTGCATTCGTTTTTACACCTTTCTCACAAAAATGTACCTCTGTTAAGCCCCAATAAGAAACTCCCAACCATACTATGAGCGAGGATGGAAAATGACCTCGTTGGACACGCGGAATACGGTTGCTCGCTTCTTCACTACTGTGTGCGTAAACCTTATCATTTTGTTTGTTATAGCTCTCTTCTACGGTAAAAATATATTCATCTGAAAAAAGAATTTCCCGATATTTTTTTCCCGCGTACCGCTTCAACAAAGCGCGGCATCTCTTCAGTCTCAGGTCCATTAGACGAGCATTCAAATGATGTCCTGTTTTTCTTCGATATGCCCGAAGCCCTAAGTCTTCATTTAACACCCTTTTCACCGTGGTTCTGTTTAACCCCATCTGAAGGTCCAACAGTTTCTGCTTACGTTTGGGATTTCTTTGAATTCGCGCTTCACAGCTTTTATCACTGCTGGAGTCCTAACAGACCGATGGCGACCACTTCTTGACCTGTCATCTACACTAGAGTCTTCATTGTATCGTTTGATGGTACGATAAACGAATCTTTTGGTTATATTCAAATTTTTCAGTATGCCAAAATTTGAATTGGCGCGTAGCCGCAACGATGCAACGCAATAACTGCAACACGGTCTTCTTTAAGCGTCCACTCCATATTTAAAAATGAGTAAAATTCTAAAAAGTATACATTCTTATTTTCATGAACAATTCGAAATTCGAATTCAATAAACTTTTTTGTGGCCAGCATTCTAAAAGAAAAGTTTTTACTGTGTGACAATACTTATGACCTGACTGTGTATATACGAGAACAACCATCAGTACCCATACATAGATCGAGTTTTATGTCGTGGGTATCGGGAACTACGAGAGACTTTCCGGTTGCGCAATCACTCAGACTCGAAACTAATGCTTGTGGTTCACATGCGACGATGCGAGGATCGAACCCGCGAACTTTCGTTTCACAGCCGGCGTCTAACCAACTGCGTCACGGAGGCTGTCGATATCGATGTAAGTCCATGAATAGGTGTCCATATCCCGAAAGACAACCGAGAGATGCCTTGAAAATCTCGATTGTTCGCTGAATTTATTTAATTCCAAGATATACATTAGTTGATAAAGTCAATGTTTCCATACTGCACACTTGTTACTAAAGTCAAGGTATGTGCAGCGCAGATTCTGATGATGTGACGTGACGGCATCGCGCGGCAAATTACGAGATGCCTGCGGGGTATGCGGTGAGCGGTGACGTCACTCTAATTATCGCATTCACTTAATATAATTATACATAATACGTGCTGTTGCAGATTATTGAGTGGGTTCGGGCTTGTGCGATATGATGTGGGTAGGTTAAGCAATTGACGGTTAGAAAATTGGCTAATTGCTCTAGTAAAGATGATGAAATGTGAAGTTAAATTTTATTTATATGCTTTATTGTACACCAAGAAGAAATAAAAAATACTTAAAATACTAGACATGGTTACAATAGGCGGCCTTATCGCTAGCTGCGATCTCTTCCAGGCAACCTTTGGATGGACTGGATTATTGCGATATTTTAATATAGGATAGTGAAAATAGTGAGCGGGAAAAAATAAATAAATAATTATTGATGTACATGCTATAGTATATATTAAATTTTGATTATTCAGATAAGTTTTATTTCGTTTGAATACTGATTTAATAAACAGGTTTTAGTTAAATAATATTTAAGCCCATATTATTGACGTCCATACAATACCTGGGCAAAGAACAAGAACGAAATAATTTGAGAGGTGAAGTGAGTAATGCCACAGATTTGTTTCAAATATATACTTTAAGGAGATCTTTTGGTTCAAAACAAACTACACAAATAGTTATAATATGTATAGAAAAGACACCAGGCGAGAAACAGCTTGAACAATAAGATGACTCAGTGAGTTATATCAATTGTAGAAACAGTTGACATGGGACAATTTATTAGACATTCAGCTACTTTATGTCAGCGACATTGTATGACTTCATAGCTGGATTTAATATCCATTTATTTACAAATATACCGCAGACTATAGTTACAAAAACACTTATATGCATAAGTTATTTGCAGTTATATTGTTGACTCAAACTAAGACTCAAGCTCTTAAGATAGAAAAATTATTTTGTTTTCTTCCAGCCTAAAATATATTTTCTGGTAAAATATATGTAGGTACAAATAATATATGATTTCGGAAGTAATGCAACTGGCTGGTAACACTAGTATTTTTATATTAGATCAAAGAAGTGATATTTGTTTGATTTGAAAACTAAATATATATGTATTTGTCGAATCGTGCGGTGCCGGCCTTAGGTAAAATAATAGAGCAAATGTGGTTAAAAGGAAGGATATTTCGTAACGGGCTTCTGGCAATGTTGCTGTCTACAGGGAATGAGACAACTTAGCTTTTAGTTCAAGTGAATTATCTCTGTATTTGACATGAAAAACTAAAAATAACTTTTTTCTAGGATAAAAGTTATTTTTAGTTTTTCATGTCGTAAGTGATTTTTCACAATTTAATAAATTCCTATGAACAATTTCCAAAAATATACAATACAATACACTCCAGTAAAGTGTGCCAGAAAACTTGCCATTTTTCGCATGGAGGTTGCCAACAAGGGACGCAATTACTGGCAAGTTACGCATTGTGTGACGCAGACCGTCTGCAATGCGGCAGGAGGCAGGACTATTATATAAAGAGGCTGGATCTGTCGCCTCATTTTTATAGCCTTGTCGGGTTGAAGATAAAATATATGGAATTCCAGACGACGGCTTTGCTCTGTTTCGTTCGGTGAGTGAGGCTGCTGGAATCTCAATATCACTTTCCTCATTCCTTCTTTTTTCCTCGTCTTTCACCTTTAATTTTATAACAATGTGTTTGCAAATTTGATTGGTGTTCATGGGAGCAGGGAATTCTTATTATTAGGTGACCCATTTGCTTTAGAGGAGCAATAAAAAAAATCTGTCTTGATTTGACTTTGACTTGATTTGTGTTACCGGCTTTAATCTGCTCATGCAAGTTCGTTGGTTATCAGTCCATATTTTATTTTTATTGCATAGAACCTTTACGACTGTTACAACCACTTCATGTCTCGATTCAAATCCATTTTGTCGGTTTCAATTAGTTAGGCAATTAGCCAAGGTAGCAATGGGCTCGACTGGTGAACATTGAATATCGTTTGATGGTGCCTAAAATTACCATTGAAATCCTTTTTGCTCTGCTATTACCTTCTACCACAAAAGGAAAATCGGTGACTATTTCATATTTAAATCTGAAAACAAACAATTACTTCATGTAGGTAACTAAGTTTATTTAAGCTTAATACGTTTAACTTAATTTGGCATTGACGATGATCTGAACCTTCTCAAGCGAAAAATCTAGTATTTATTTATTTGATCGTCAAACCATACATTTATTTGAATGATCAATGCCACAAATATACGACCTACATCCAACCCTTTGCATTGAGGGGAGACTATACAACCGATTAGCTATGCACGTAATTCGACCATATTTATAGCTATCTAGTGGAGCGATTGTTTCAGTATTGTCAGTGGATCGTGTGAGGTAGATGGTGTGTTATTTGCAACCCTTAGGGTTGTGTGGTGAAGGTTAGTTGGGCACTAGTGGCTTGGTAGTGGTGACGGAAGGTTGTACTGGGCTCCGGTGGTCCCCGTGCGGTGGAAACGTTTCTGATATGTTCTTCCGCGATTTTCAATTTGATCTTTTCGGTGTGAGTAGAATTGAATCATCATAATCATTTGAATGATCACATTCCCACTCCTGATCTGGTTAGACTTTTTTATCAATTGCCTTCCACCTTTACACATATAGACTAAATTTGGAATTATTCACATGATATTTTGACCCTAATTAGTGACATAATCACTGCCTGATGGGACTAATGGTGTCTTTTTAAACTGTGAAGAGATCTGAAACGTGTACATAATGAAATTTCCCCAACAGTATTTCTACGTTTGAAAGACCTATGAAACTCACTGAATATTAGCAATTAAATTATATTTTAAATGAAAACAAATAACAAAGGATCCTAACCGAAAATCAATTTAGTCGTCGAAACAAAGGATTTCCATTAAAATCTTATCATTCAACCTTCGCGTTTATTGTGTTTTATTTTAGACGACAGTTTCTAATGCAGGAAGCCGCATCTGTAGGCGCCGACGTCGTGCCATTATATTCATAAATCAATTGTTACCGATATTTATTAGGTTGTGTGCTGATTATTTCTGGAATAATAGATATTTAAAAAAAATCCGGTTTGGAATCGATGAAGTGCAAAAATTGCTAGAATTTTTTGTAAGTTTTGGAGTACCTATATAGTACCACCGACATAGTGCGCGGATGTCACTAAGGTCCCTCATTGAAAATCAGTGCTGTGGTACTGCTTATGCTGTGCTGCAGTAATAAGCTGAATGAGGGTTCCTGTTGTTGGCACAAATAGTAACAGAATGTTATAGTCTTTCTGTTATTCATTATATAGTTAAATAATATATATTTTTTTGTAAATACCTAATATTTCTATGTTCTCGAGTTGGAATGTTGTTATTACTATTATTATTTTTGTTTATTTTGCTTTTGTATATTTTGTACCAACAATAAACTTTTCTTTCTTTCTTCCCTAATATGATAAAATAATTTCTACTTTTATTACCGTCTCATTTCGTCTTCTTTCGCGTTTCCTTATTTTCAATATAAATAGAGATGAACAAAAATGATTTAAGTATTATATTTTTGTCAAAAAACCTTTTCAATGTGTCTGGGCTCAATTATAACTGTAATTAAAATAATTGTGTTATTTAAACTTGATTTATTATCCCATAATAAGTAATACAATTTTAAAGCAATTGACAAAATACCTATGTTTGAATATTATATTGTTTACAAACGATTTAAAATCGATTATCGTTCCTCTAAAAACCGATTCACCTATCAATCGATTTTATTACTTACATTATTTTTGGCACCGTCCGCGCGTCGCTCATCCTACTGTCTGAATTATGACAAGCTGTCTCCCGTCTCGCGACTTTTTATTATAGGAAAAATTGTGGAATGTGTTCCTACATATTTCCAGTTTATTAATGGTCTCGGTCGCCGCCGCGCGCCGAAACGTTACTTATAGACGCAATAACACGCATGGGTGAAATTAAAATTGATATTTAATTTTTATTTAGAGATGATGTCGATAAATACAATTAAAAGTTGTTTATTGACCTGATGCTACACTGAGTCATAAGGGCTGTGTTGGGGGTATCGGAAATAACGAGATCTTTACTATCTCACACCACCCTGACCAAAAGTAAATATTTGGGGGCCAGATAAATTATTCCCTCACCGTTTGAGTTTACTGACGGTAGGTCTCCCGTATGTGATACGACGCATCACCGCAGTGTCAATTTCTTCCGCCAAACAGTAGTGTATATGCACTGTTATGTTCCGGTTTGAAGGACATTGTAGCCAGAGTAACAACTGGACATAATAAGGCTTAACATCTTATGTCTCAGGATGGTGAGTGCCGTGGAATGCCAGGCATTGCAATGTAATTCATGGGATTGTATAGTCTAGCTACTGTGCATAAGCGGTTGATAGTTTACTATCAGGCGACTGGCATTCTCATCTTGTCAATCATACCTATAAACAAAACTTTACCTATAAACAAAACTATGCCACTGACTAGTCCATAATTTTTACCTCATCACGACTTCTAATATCGAACACATCAAATGATTTATTTATTTCTTTTTACTGAGACGTCCGTTAATATACTTTTGAAGTGTGTTTTGATTAGTTTACCTTATTTCATAGTATTTTGTTATATACAATAACGTAATTACGACTTAATTAATTTTAAATGACACTACGTATAAATGCTTTGAAAATGTTACTAAACAAATTGTTCATATTATATATATATTTATTAATATTGGAATACAGATGAGCTATTTTAAGACTTTGAGCTCACTGGTGGTTTACAACATACATTAAATCCATTACATTTATCTAAAACACTTACATAAGATATTAATACATTAAGTGTCGTGTTCCCGCGAGTGAACGTAAAGCAATCAAACGATAGTAAACCGATAATGAAACGATGTTAAATAATACACGCGCGGTTACGGTTCACGGGAGTGCAGGATGGGATTTGGTTGGATCGATGAGGGATAATATATTGTTTAATGGGAATCTCTCAGAAATTAAAAACGTTACAGTTTCTGAATTAGAACAGTACTTAATTCTGACCAAGTAGTTAAAAAAGTAACGATTTAATATATTGTGCCGTTTCTTGGTTGAATATTTAGAAATTAATTTAATGATAAATCGTTCTACTTGCTCATCCACACGTAAATTTTGAGATAAATTTTAGATGTTTTTAGCGCGAAATTGAAACTGTCGTCGTCTATATGAATTATACAATTTACACAATAAACACGCCGATTTTATGTAGGGGGTCCAGTCTCCCCCCTCGCAGTCTGAATGCCTGTCCCAACGGTTCGAACGGATGTTGGTAGATGATAAAATCTATATTGAATGCGCTTCTGCGGCCGACCGCCGACCGGCGTCGCTCTGTCTGCCCAGTGCACTACACTGCACCAAATATATTCTTTTAGGCGTCTGGGTGTGGTTGTTTTTACTGGAATAAGTTGTGATATTTAGGACACTTTTGGTAAGCTATATACCATAAAAATAATATTGAAAATTAGCGATAGGTAATTTGAAGGCGCTATGAATTATAAAAAAGAAATACAAATTGGATATAAAATGAAATGAAAATATTTATGGAAACCATAAAATGTAATGCATTATTTAGATAGTCACTTTTTTCCTTAACCTTGTTCATAAGGCTGTTTTTGCCAGAGAAGAACGTGCAAAAAACTCTAGCGTTTCTCTTATCAGAATAAGTTTACAGTACAGATATCAAACACAATCCCATTCGGTCAGTGTTTATTATTCTATTTCCCATCGCTGTGTTCCACTTTTTTTATATGTCCGCGCTATATTACTACTGTATCATCCCATATACGTCCCACTGCATGGCACTGGCCTCCTCTACAATCGAGAGTACGATTGAGAGTGATTAGGCCATATAGTCCACCACACTGGCCTAGTGCGGGTTGGCGGACTTACATACTATAGAAATTCTTATAAATGTCTATGGTATGTAGGTTTCCTCACGATGTTTTCCTTCACCGTTTTAGCGCCGCGCTATATTAATTTACTAAGATAAGTTTTTTTTGCGTCGTTTGTAATTACCCCCGGCATAATTGTCTGGATTCGTCCGCGTTATCGGCGGACGTTGTTGCGGATAGTATGACGTGTATGGGAAGCTCAGCGCGGCGGCCGCCTGTCTGCCAAATGCATCAGATATAACTACACTTATGTTGTTTGTTGTATTGAGTTGTTGAAGAATGTATTTTTTTTAAACTGGTCGGCGTGACGATTACACTGCGCTACGGTAAGGCAGTATTGAATGGAATCAGACTTCAGTTTCATGCCAGTCGATACCATTATGCCGGCCTGCTAAGATGCCGATGCTAAGATGTATTGATATTATTCTGTTAAACTAAGCTTCTATAAGTATAATAGAAGTTGATGCTGATAGTTTAAATCTAAAGTTCGATGGGCTGTTTTCGAGCGCTTTCTTTGTATACGACAACACAAACATAGTCTCATCTTTTAGTATTTTTTGCAATGAATAGGGAAACGAACTTGTCATTCGCCTGATGGTAAGCGAGATGATCGCTCATAGAAAGTAGCAAAACCAACACCGTGAATTCCAAAGATATGCTTGGCATTCCACTGATTTCGCCATCCTGAGACATAAGATGTAAATTCTCAATATATCCACTAGTTACTCTAGCTACAATGTCCATCGAACTGGAACACAACAATAGTATAGTTAACATTCTTCCCTGCAATATGTACATCCAGTGTATTTATCCAGCTTGAACATTGTATACTATATGTTATTATTATATGTACTCCTCCAGTCTTAACATTGTATACTATATGTTACGCTTTATTGCCGTTACAGGACAATTCAAGGTTGATACATAAAGAATTTAGAGAATAACCGTTCCGTTTTAGTACATGACATGAGAAGGAATAACGCAGCAGCCCAAAAGTCACACTTAGTTTTTCTTAAAGTGTCAGAGCCGGCCTGTTGTTTAAAAGGTTTTAATAGCTTGAAAACACAAACCGGCCGGATGATATTCTCGACAGTGTGGACTGCCGCGTTATTACTTTACAAAATATTAAAATAAAGAATCTACCGGTAACAGCATAGTTACTAGTACTATTAATTTAGTGCTAGAGAGTCTACATCTCTGCTTACCTCACACAAGCACGATATGGTAATGTAGTGAAGTGTCCGGTATCGATTGCGTCGGCGCCGGTGCGTTTATCTAATCTGCATGTAATTGTAATTGTTTCCCCGTTCGACTTTACATCTCGGTCAAGGATGTTGGAGGGTGTATGCTGTATGCTGTTCACATTGTGCTCCATAATTTGACTCGAGATTTTTAGATGGTTATTAAGATCTAAATGCCATGTGTTTATTACACGCTTTTTATTAGCTTCACCTGTATGTTTGTATGTTTGTTTGTAACCGACTTCTTTGGGCGCGATTTTGACCCACTTTAAACGGCCAGATTTCATTCAAATTTTGCACACCTGTCAAAAACCGATGACAATACAATAATTCGATTAAAATATATAATTATCCTGATTAGATTCGCCAGGATTAATTATTCTTATAATTGATGACCATTGCTACTGACCACTAGGTGGCGTATAGATGAACATAATTTGCTACTGACTAATAGATGGCGTGATCACGTCAATAATGCATATTTCCACTATTCATCGGTAGATGGCGTTAACATTGTATTCTTCAAGTGTCAAATGTTACTACTGACCAACAGATGGCGTTATTGATTGGAAATACAGCCGTAGATGGTTGTTTTTAGTCAAAACAATTAAATAATAGTTAAAAAAAACTAAAATACACGCTTTAATAAGATATACAACTAAAAAAGTATAAATAATTGATACTGAATTTAAGATAAGAAAATGGAGTAAAATACAAAGCGTGGGGTGTTTACAACAATTACTTATCCTCCTGCACCCCACGCTTTGTAACAATAAAATATATGTATTTTACTCCATTTTCTTATCTTAAATTCAGTATCAATTATTTTTACTTTTTTAGTTGTATATCTTATTAAAGCGTGTATTTTAGTTTTTTTTTTAACTATTATTTAATTTCTTTGCTATAGATATTGACAGTGACCGTAATGCATTTGATGGTATGTTTAGTGCTACTTAAATAAAGCATGTACCGGAGAGTTGTTTCAATTCATACATTCATACATGCATACGTGTATGCACACCTTTTCCCATCGGAAGTAGGCAGATGTAGGCAGATGTGGAAGTAGGCAGGACACCCACTTTTCGCTTTATCTGTTTTGTTCCATGCAGTGATAGGGAGCGTGCATATCGATGGTGAAACTTGAAATTTCTGGCAGCAGGCTGGTGATGAATAAAAAGTCCAATATCACTTTGGCTCACCCGGTTTTGAACTCGAGACCTAAGCTTTGCTGGCCTGATCGCAAGCTGATATTTACCCAGAGTAGCGCTAGTATGCGTTATAATTGCGTGAGCTAGTGTAAGGGTTACCCACCATAGTGCTCGGTGGTCGCTATCAACTTCCTGTTATTAGCTAAATCTTTGCTTAGATAGTAATATCGTCGTCTATTTTCTTATAACAAATTCCTATAAAAAAGCGGTTTCATGACAAGAAGGGGGCGTGGCTTCATACCGTTTACCACCCACAATCACATGTACCGTCATCACCTCATCCTTGTTGACAATAAAATCTTCGCGTTAATAAAACTCACGCCGGTATAGCCGTGATGCGATCTCGCCCGGTGCCAACATCTTCCTGGAACCGCTGCGTAGGCACGACGGAGCGCCATAAAATTAATGGTCGCTGTCGTCACTGTCTTTGCCAAAATGCTGTATAAGATATCTGAGAATCTTCAATATGACAGTGTGGAAAGCTGGGTGGAAGACAAATGTTGGTGTGATCATCAAGTATTTGTGTCTATAGTATTTCCGAGCGTGACAGCTATGAGACAATACGCATGTTATTATGAGATACTAACAAAATCCCAGTGTGTAATCGTTATATGTATGTATATTACTCTATTTTACATTGACCACAGTCGCTTTGGTAAGACAAAGTCGTCTGCGCTCGTTGAGAATAATAATAAATAATAAATAACACCCAACAGTCACATACATAGTCCTGACCCCACACTAAGATCGAGTCTTGTGTCGTGGGTATCAGGAACTACGAGAGACTTTTCGGTCTCACAAACACCCAGACCCGGAAGAAATATTTGTGGGCCACACAAACATTTCTCTCGGTGCGGGGATCGAACCCGCGGCCTCTCGTTTCACAGGCGGCGTCTAACCGTCAGCGCCACGGAGGCTGTCGAAAAGGGTGAATTAGTGTCTGAAATATTATGTATTATCCGTTGGGCTTTGTCGATTACTATTGTTCTCTGTCGGATAACTTCCTTATTAATGAAATAGAAGATATTGTAATAAAGACGACTTTAATAATAAAATAAATAAGAAATAAAGAATAAAATACAAATAGTTTAGACACGAACAAATCTTATTGGTTTATTTTATTGTGATATAAGTCATACCTTTCTGCAAAGTACAATGTAGTGTAAAATTGTGTCGAATCCATTAAAACGTGGGATCAGGACGAAAAGACGAAAAAAATCATATCAAACTTCACAAACAGACAAACAATATAGACGCACAGTTAGAACGAACCGACTGCGTGACGTAAGTGGGTCGTCAGCATTATCCACTTACACCAGTCGGCCGCCTTGTAGTAACAAATTCATTCTTTACGCCTCGGCCGCGAGCTGAATGAACTCCTAAACAATCTCAACGGATATAAAACTAGTGTTTATTGGATTGAATGAAAGAGCTAGTGCACACGCAACACGGGAACCGGTGGTTTGGTCGGTACCGTTGCGCTAATTTGTGTTGTGAACGGCGATGAAACCGGATGGATGGATTTTTGGTGGTTTAAAAATGTAATTGTTGCCCTGTGAGATAATATGATCCATGATCCAAGTGTTTCAAATGTTCATATAGTTAAACAAACCATTAGGTAAGCAATTGAATCGTTCGCTGGACTTATAAATAAAAACAACAATTTTTATCACAATTTATATAAGCGTCATAAAAAAAAAAAAACATACTGTTCCTTTATTGCCACCTTTTCACCTTCCTCTAATGGTTTCACAGTGAGCTGTACTAATTAGATTTTTATGATCTTATACTCATTTTATTTCTTTATAAATTATGCTCATTGTTAAGTAGTCTTACGTCGTGAATTATCTCAATCGATCGAGATAATTTAGTTCAAAGATTAGGTCATTTTAGAATTATTTACTGGTGGTAGGTCTCTCATATGTGAGAGGCCGCCTGGGTAGGTACCACGGCAATGTCTATTTCTCCCGCCAAACAGCAGTTTAAATGCACTGTTGTGTTTCATATTGAAGGACATTGTAGCCAGAGTAACTATTGGACATATTGAGACTTTACATCTTATGTCTCAAGATGGCGAGCGCAGTGGAATGCTAAGCATTGCTTTGTAATTCAAGGTGTTTGGTTTTGCTACTGTTCATGAGCGGTCGTACCGCTTACCATCAGGCAAACGGCATGCTCGTCTCGCCATTCATTGCAAAAAAAAAGTTACTCATATTAACTCTTCGGCTTATGCATATGAAGATATGTTTCAATTATTATACCTTCCGGTTTTTCTCCCGGTCCGGCAAACCCCACGGCTGCGTATAATGTGCTCTAGTCCCTACGGTTTCAATTCGCCGTCTCGACGACGCGACGCCGGTGCTATACAGACGCCGGCCGTTTACGACCAGTTCTCTGTACCTTCTATATTTAGTACTGTAGTTATTAGGAAACGTACTTATTGTTTCACTTGGTACAGTTTGTACTGTATGAAGATTTTCATGAGAATTGAGGTTGTGGGCATGAATTCTGATGATGTATGCTGAATTTTCGTTGCTTATTTTCAAAATCGTGTGGAAAAATACGCACCTACTTGCAAGGAACGCGTATTCTTTCACAGGCATGAAGATGCTATGTAAGGTTAACAAATCCTTGTTAACTTTGTTTAATTAACTAAAACCTAATCTCAAAATTTCGTAATACAAAATGAACTCTCATATGGTATGTACCACGGTATGGGTAGATACCACCGCAATGTCTGTATCTTCCACCAAACAGCAGTGTAAACACATGTCTACTAGCATACTTGTGACAAACAAAGCTGGATGGTCTCTGCTTGAGTTAGCGCAATAGTTTATTAGATAAACGTGATTTTTTTGTTTATCTATGCATTATGAATTTTAGTTTAACTACGATTTCATTAACTTCTAAATGAGTAACTAACGATAATCTGATTAATAAGGAACATTATTGGAAAGACAAAATCGATGTCAAAGTCTATAGTTCAGTCAATATGTAAGGAATAATTAATTGCACTCCGAATAAAGACCTGCCCTTATTTAACATAATGAATCGTTAGGGGGGCATGTCAAGAGGTCACAGAAAAATTAAAAAGGTCGCGCTGTTTGCTGATTTTGTGAAATTCAAAAAATGAATAAAAAAATTGAAATGCTTTTTTCTTGGAATCTATTGGTTTTAGGAAAAATTTTATAAATAAAAAATGTAGAGAGCATTGCGAACTACATTTTTTGTCATTGGAGTGACGTCATCCGACTTGAAATAATGTGATGCAAAACAGATAAATTCACCTAAGTTCAATTTTTTGCTGAACAAAAGTTTTTTTGATAACAAAATCAGGCAACGATTACTGCTATTTCATTTAAATTTAAAAAAAGATACGAACTGAATGGCATGACTCATGAGTACTGTGCAACGGCATACATAATGTACAATTTGTACACTTCGACAAGTTCCAGCTCGAAAACGGTAAGTTTTATAAAAATTTAGTCTAAATAAAAGTTGTAGCTAATTTTGTGACGAACAACTTTCTAATTTACATTATAATAAAAAAAACATTTATTCCTATCGAAAATAGAGTTGGAACACTTTTTTGATCCATTAGCGCCCTCTACTTTTTGTATTTCAAGTCGGATGACGTCACTCTAATGACAAAAAATGTAGTTCGCAATGCCCTCTACATTTTTTTGTAAAAATACTTTTGCCTAAAACCAATAGTTTCCAAGAAAAAAGCATTTCAATTATTTTTATTCATTTTTTGAATTTCTCAAAATCAGCAAACAGCGCGACCTTTTTAATTTTTCTGTGACCTCTTGACATGCCCTCCTAACGATTCATTATGTTAAATAAGGGTAGGTTTTTATTCGGAGGGCAATTTACATATTGACTGAACTACTATGCTTCCACTTAGTTAAGGAACTGCAGATTTGACAGATATTCAAAATAAATCTAATATTTTCAAGCCAGTACATTCATACCCTGTCTCATGCGATGTGAACGAACATTTAATGAATGAAAGATATATTAGGTCGGTGTCGGCAATCTCCGCATCAGTGGGTACATTTTTAACTACAGCATCTTGTGCCGCTGCGTTTCCTGTTTACACCGGCGTTTTATCCCGTGTGTTTACATCTCGTTTTTCATTCACGTAATCGGCTGACTGTTGTCGCTTTTTCGGGATCTGTTTTTATTGTTGTCTCTTGTAGTTTCGAGTAGGTGTTGTTGAATTAGTATGGGTGAGTGTGAATTTAATTTGCGAGGATAATTAATGTTTTGCATGTGCTTTGTTAGTGACGGTTCCATAAACCTTTGAAGGAAGTCGCTAGATATGTTAAACGCGTTTACAATTCGAATTGTGTGTGGTCAACTTCGATCAAATGTGTATATTTGATCAAAGGTGGTCAAGAATAAATGCCCTCAAAAATTATAAAAGAATTCAGAGATGTAGCTTGTTCCTTAGTTTTCTCCATCATCGTCAAAGCTAGCAAAAATTAGTTCTTTTTTCTTCTGTAGGTGCCTCTCCATTACTGAAGGTTGGCAGTCAGTTCCTTAAACCTCTCCTTGTCCATAGCTAGCTGGAACAACTCTTAAACTGTTTTTAGTCCAGTCCACTCACGAATTTTGCGCAGCCATGACAGGAAAATTAATTACGAGTACTTTTTTTAAAATATAACCTAGGTATCGATATATTTACAGCACCACCAGTCCGTTCCATTTCTATTGGCCTCCCTATCTCCCTATTGTAATTTGATTGATAAATATTGTATGTATAATAATGTTTGTTTTTGTGTTTGCCAGGTGATGCTGGGCGGGGCGGGGTCGCCGGGCGGCGACGACCTTCTCACCGTCACCGTCGCAAGAGACGAGCACGGATATGGCATGAAGGTGTCCGGTGAGTTACAACTTACCGTCTATGTACATACCGGGTATATCAAGAGTGCTACCGAAAACAAAGCCCGGTGGTAGTTTTAGTGGCTACAAACATAATGTAACTAAAAATTTCGCAAAGAAACGCGACAATTCTTTAAAATTATTTTTTAAATATAGTCGAGTTTAGGTGGTAAATGGTAAATACGGATTCTTAATTCCTAAATCAGATTTTAGCTATGAATGGGGAGGCGAGCATAGCGTAACATAGATGTTAAGTCTCCATACGTACAGTAGTTACTCTAGCTACAATGTCCTTTAAACAAGAACACAACAGGCCATTTATGTTTACTTATAAATAAAAATATATCTATTGTTGCATTCCACTGAGTTGTTTAAGATCAATAATAATCTCCTATCATTTAATATAAGTCGAAACTAAAAGTCTGCATTCAAAGTCCATCCATTAGGTCTTTCTGGAAATCTTTCATTGATATTGTGAATATATTCCTTAACTAATCATCATCATCTCAGCTACAGTCCATTGTTGAACAAAGGCTATAAGGATCTCCACACTGACCTGTTGGAAGCGGCCTGCATCTATCCTCAGCTAATACCTATTATTGAATCGCAGGTGACAACCCAGTGTACGTGCAATCAGTGAAGGAGCACGGGGCGGCGTGGCGCGCCGGCCTTCGCGCTGGCGACAGGATACTGCGCGTCGACTCGGTTCCAGTGCATCATCACACGCACCAGCAGGTCGTGCACATGATACGAGGTGATCAGCTGAAGAGGATTGACTCATTGTTATTTTTTTTATTTTATTTTTTTATATTTTGGCCCGGCAAATTGGCCACATTGCGCCTGATGGTGAGCCCAATGCCGCCCAGGCAGAGTATCCATTGGCATCAATGGTAATTCCATGCCAATAGATACAATGCTGGCCTGCTAAGATGCCTCTTCACACTACAGTGGAAGGACCCAGAATTATAGGAAGGAGAGAACACGTGAGACGGCAAACTATTCCACAGCCTGACGGTGCGGCACAAAAAAAGAATTTGAGAACCGTTTGATTCTCGCCGGGATGGTGTGGACCGTCAAGCTATGGCTTTGCAAGCCAGCACGCGTGGTTCTGGTTAGGAATGGAGAGGAGGGGATCAAGTTGAACAATTCTTCAGAGCATTTACCGTGATACAGGCGGTAGTTTTTTTTATTATAGTAGTTATTTACTTCATGATTAATTTCTTTGCGGGTTAAAGAGAAGTTAGACATTCCCGGAGACTCGACGAGCTTCAGTGCTCGGTGTCATTACATTGCGTGTCACTGTTTTGATTGATCCTGCGACGCAGGAGTTGCAGTGGCGGGTGTGGGCGGGACAGGCTCTAAAGAGGCTTGGTTTCAAAGGATGGCATAAATGTAGCTGAAGTATTGTAAATGTTTATGTCTACCAGTAGGGTAGTAGCAGATACTGCTTTATGCTGCTATCAGCGGTGTGTAAAAGGGTTTGCTGTGATCATAAACACGGATGTGATATCTGCTAATAAAGGGTAGTATGTGGTTTTAAGAGTTAGAGAAGACAAACAATTTCTTATGAACTTTGAAGATGTTCTATAAAGGCTATGAATAGAATCTATATATTAATACGCGATGCAAAAACTTTGGACCCCTTTTTACGAAAATTGCGCGGACGCATATATAAAATTTGGCACACTTATAGTTTATGTGTAGGAGAAGTGCAGAACGCTAATATTTTTCGATAATAATGCTTATAAAGTACATTAAATCAAAAAATAAAACATTACACACACTAACATGTATTTCACACACACATACATACACAAGTATTTGTATACGCATACATACTCTGGTGTCAAATTGTTTCTTTTCTTTTTCATTTTGTTCTTCTGACATAGACATATAAAAAAAAGGTTTTATTTGCCTAATTTAGTATAAAAAAAGATTTTAATAATAATGCATAAAAAGTACATTAAATCAATAAATAAAACATTACACAGACCAGCATGCATTTGACACACGCACAGTGGCGTAACAATAGGGTGGTATAGTGCGCAAAATGCCACGGGCCCCGGGCCTTAGGGGCCCCCGGGCCGGCAGGCCTTGGTCCGACAGGATCTCAGGCCCGACAGGGCCTCAGTACGGTAGGGCATCGGGCTCAAGCCCGACAGGAAGTAAGCAGAGACTAATGTAACATAACGAATAACGAAATTAATTAATACAAATTAATAATTGGCTACATTTTAAACATGACAAACATTTCACTATAATAATTGATTTGAATGTTTTGTTTTTGTTTCATTATAGTATAATCTTAGTTGGAAACCAACAAATTACAATTTAATGAATATTAAGGTAATAGTTTTCAAATAAATATAAGGAAACAAATGTTGTTAAAGAAACTATTTAAGTGGTAGCGAAGACCGAAAGAGGAAGAAGTCTTCTCCTTCTTCTTCTTCTTGTAGCAATAAATAAAATGACACCTATAATAAGTCAGTACTTTGAGAACGAGCAATTTTTTGATGAAAAGGCGAGTAAACAGAGTACCAGAAAAGAACGAATGGATGAAACAAAAATTCCATAATAGCAATTCTCGGCGATAATCAATATTCAGACTCAAAAAAATCACTCATTGAACCGTATTAATAGGAGAAGAAAATATTAAATCTTCAAATGTAACAGACAGGTGTAATTAACAAAAAAAAAAAGCGAAGTGAAACTGTTTGTGATTGAGAAAAGTCACTGTATGGCTTCTTTTTATGAGACAGTGACAATAAATAATAAAAGAAATACATAAAATAATAAACGAACGTAGAAATCGACAGTCAGTTCTGCACACAAAAGATACTGCACGGCCTGGCTTCAGCCTCACAGCGACTAGATCATAAAATTAACTTCGACAAAACCAAAGTAATAATCACCACCTTGATCCAACATGTCACTTCATGTAAACACCAGCTCGAAGTTTTTTCCGAATATGCCTGCCTGGGGCCGACCCTTCAACAAGATAGAAACGACTTTGAGAAAGTAGTACGAGGAGCTTTCATCATTTGATAAACTACTTCAAGTCTTCTTGTCAGTTTTACCACAAAGTTAGAAAACGAACGTTTTCAACTAGCACGCCTTACCTGTCATAATCTACGGTGCTGAGACTTGGACACTCACAGTACGATTGGTCAACCAGCTCAAGGTTGTTCAGCGAGCTATGGAGCATACTATGCTCAGTGTCTCTTTGGATAAGCTCATTACGGATATCCGAAACCCTAAGTATAGACAGCAAACAGGATTAGCAAGCTGAAGTGGCAGTGCGCTGGCCACATCTATCGAAGACCCGATAACTTCCCATAAGTTTTACGTATTTTTGAGAGGAAACTGCGTCTTGGCTAATAGTAGTGTCGGACGCTCTCCAGCTAGGTGGAGTGACGACTTGCAAAAGGTCGCTGCCCGATTCCGAATGCTACAAGTTGACGACACGGTGGAATGGCGCAATTTGAAGGAAGTTTATGTCTAGCAGCGGACAAAAAAAAAGGATGAAGATGAATAATGTTCGTTCTCTCGATGTGCGGAAAGCCAATGGTCCAGATGGAAAACCGGTTGTGGTTCTAAGAGCTTGTGCAGCGAAGTTGTCTCCTGCCTTGATTTGTCTCTTTCAAGCGTCTCAACACACATGAGTTGTGCCTAAATCTTGGACGGAGGCCAATGTGTAACCGATCAACAGAAAGAGTGATCGGTCAGACCCTACCAATTATCGCCCTATCGATAACACCTCCGTGATTTGTAAGGTTATGGAGCGGATCATAAGCGCTTAATTGATCCGCTACCTGGAGAATCACTCATTGATCACTAACAGACACTACGGATTCCATCAAAACTGGTCAACGTGTGATCTTCTAGCATTTGTCCGGCATCGCTGGGGTGAGGCGATTGACCGGTTTGGCGAGGCTCTTGCTGTGAGGCTCGACATAGCCAAGAAGTTTGATAAGGTCTGGCACCATGGTCTTCTTTCCAAGTTTCCAACATATGGTCTATCCGACAACCTGTCTTCATGGATTTCCGGCTTTCTGCATGGGCTTAGAATACGTGTCGTCGTCGATAAACACGCTTATGTTCATGTCCGTAAATGCTGCAGTTTCTCAGGGCTCGGTGCTATCTCCCACCCAGTGTATTCTATATGCATATCAATGGTATGTTGTCGCTAGGCAACATTCATTAATATGCAGATGATAGCATTGTTCATGGACGATACCACTATGGGCCTCCAGGTTGCCAGGTCGACATTGTGAGGGGACGCAAAGATCTTGTCATTGAGCTCAACCGGACCTTTGATCTCATTTCTACATGGATTTCCAGGAATTTGTTTGAGTTCAATGCCAAGAAAACCCAGGTGTGTGCATTCACGTGCAAAAAATCCCCGTTCTCTCCCCTCCCCTTACTTCAGGGTGCTCCTCTCTTTACGAGGAATGACCTGAGTATCCTTGGTGTGAATATCCAAGAAATCAAATCAAGGGCTTAATATCTACCATAGCACGCAGGATTCATAAATACGAAATTACAATATTAATTTTGTTACATATACGAAGGGCCCCATTTGATCAATTTTGCCACGGGCCCCCGATGGGGTAGTTACGCCACTGCACACGCATTTGTACACGTATAAATACTCTTTGGTCAAATTGTTTCTTTTGTTTATTATAGACATAGTTGAATGTCAAACAGAAAAGTTTGTTTACTGTGGTTTTATTCAATGTCAAACAGAAAAATTACGGCTTCGTTTTCGGTAGCAGTCTTGAGATACCCTGTATACTTCAGGATAAATAAGTGATTTTGAGAGATACGTACATTTAAATGTGCATGAATTATCAGAATAATAACATCATTATACAGGTAAAGACTTTTTCTCTTCTTGATTTGGTCGAATTTCGACCACTAGGCGACCACTAGTGTAGGTAATTTCCTCAACTACAGATAAGATGAAAGCCATAATGCAGGAAGTATAAATTTTAAAATTAATATCATTAATGTACTTAAGAGCGTTTATACCTTCCGCGCGCTTAAAAACAGGACTTTTCAAACGAGTTAATAGCCACCAATAAACAATTTAAAGGAAAAATAATTAGTACTATAATAATTTTAGAAAAGGTTGTCATCTAGGGATTTTGGTGGAAAACATTATAGATTGATGGATAATTTGTGAGTACTATAAGGATTACTGAACATAAGTTTCGTTATTTAGGCTTTAAATGGTAATTTAGAAGCTTAAGATATCCAAAATCACTAAATATAAGATGAAAATAAAAATATTATCAGACTAATAAGATCCTTACGGAGGGATTTTGCTGAGAAAAATAATCTTTTTGTGTTTAGTTCCTGAAAAATAAAAATTTAAACAATGCGAAATTATTCGGAAACTCTCGTCAAGAACATATATTTTTTTTTACCAACTTATCGTACATAATTTTTTATAACAATTGCATATTATAATAGAAGAACATCTTATCAATCTTATCAATAAATTACCATTTTTATATTTCAACAAAATTAGTTTTCATGTTTTCTACAAATATTTTAAAAACCACTATAAAACACGCTGTCCGACCAGCTTCAAATCAGACCGCCGCAAGGCCTTCTAGAGGGAGGACGTATCGCTCGTTGCTCCGGCCTGGCTGCAGTCGATTTTTGCCGTGCGTAGTAAAAATAGCCACGCGTGGACTGCGATTGCCACATCTTAGTACTTTGGTAGTAATTTTTTTTTTAATTACGTACTATGATTTTGTAGTGAGTATAAATTATGTTTCAGATAATATAATGGGATGTTATTCCGAGGCTAAATTATGTTATGTATTGTAATATAAAATTAAATATATTTCGTAATTGTAAGGGGTTGTAAAGCCCCTAACTCTATTCATGTGTTCGAACACGAAATGATTAATAAAACGTCCGTAGTGTCTACTGATTGAACACTGATTTGAATGCAACTTAACAATGTAATACTAACGAAAATATGATTAGTATCTAAATTTGTATCGTTCCTTGCTTGCACAGTAATATTTGTCTACTTATAATGCAAATAAAATATTTTTATGATATTATATTACCAATATATAAATCATAAGTTACATTTCAATTGAATATTAGAATTTTGAAACGCACGGATCAAAGTTGGTTGAGCTGACTGTATAGCGAGCCGACGCGGCAGCTCTACGCACACAGCTTTGGTCGCATATGCGTGCCTGAAATTAACGAAGAAATACCTATAGTTGACTTTGCGCGCAAGGTGTAAACGCTCTTAAGTATAACAGAAGAAATCATAATCAGTCACATAGACATTGCGGTGGTATCTACCCAGGCTGTGTCTCACATATGAGAGACCTACCACCAGCATCAGTACCACCAGAAGTCGCAAAGCATTAAAATAATGAAAATATTGTTGTTAACTTGATTATGTGTTTGTTTCTTTACAGCGAACCCAACGACAGTGCTCACGGTACAACAGAACGCTTCCAGGCACAAAACGCCCATCACAGCGCCAGTACCTGTTAATGTAAGACGATTTTATATTTTATTTCAAGTTAGTAGAATTCATTATTGATTGCATGGTTGAATCTAGTCCTATGTTTGGGAATCTAGGGCCCTACTATATTCATCCGAACGAACGAAGTTCGAAGTTTTTTATATGATACGAATGTATCTATTCTGTAAAAGTACGAATTTGTATAACGTATACCGTAACAGCGTGGTGGACTATATGGCCTAACCACTCTCAATCGTACTCTCGATTGTAGAGGAGGCCCGTGCCCTGCAGTGGGACGTATATGGGCTGATACAGACAGATACCGTAACTATAAGTCTATGGTTACGACCATAAATCAATAACGACCATAAGTTTTATGTAGATACATTCGTATCGTATAAAAAACTTCGTTTGTCCGAAGTTTCGAACTTCGTTCGTTCGTTCGTTCGGATGAATATAGTAGGGCCCCTACCTAGTTGTATTCATGTAGGAAAACTTTTAAAAGCGACGCATTTTATTGTAATAGGTAGTAAATGTAATTATATGCCATTTGAATCAAGTATTTACTAGCTATTAAGTGCGTGGTGGCCTGTTGTTAAAAAAGGACCAGACGCGGCTGTCAATTATTTACGGTGGTCACCGGTTTGCATTCCAGGGCACACCTACGACTTATTCTTGCAAAAAAAGTACGACAATCTATATTTTTTCCTTCTGTCGTATTTGGTTGGCAAATACATAGAAAAGAAAGAAAAGAAAAGAAATATTTATTTATTGCTAGCACAATAACAAAATAAATTACAAAAAATAAAATCCAAAAGAATACAAAACAAAAGACGAATTACACTAAGAACAGAATTATAAATATAAAATTAATTATTCTGAATTATAAATATTGCGCCAGCAATGGAACCTCCCATTCAGCTTTCTGCTGCAGTACTGCATATGCAATACTACAACGCTGATTTTCAATGGGAGGCCCAAGAGACGTGCGGACGATCAGTCGGAGTTACTTATTTAATAGACAGAAATTTTAATAGTAAAAATACAATAAACAAACAACATGACAATTCAAAATAAACCTAAATACAAACAAAAAATATTAAAAAAAGAAACAAAAAACTATTCTATTACATCACAACTTCCTTGTATGTGTGTGTGCGTGGGTATGTGGTTGTATAGGTTTTTTCCTTAAATAATAATGTAAAACCCTTTATTTTTATAGACGCAATGGTACGCTAGCCTATAATTATTGCTTTAGCAAAAATTATGGATTCAACACCCAACAACGACGACATTTAAACAATCGCAAAAAAATGACATGTTTTACTTTGAAATTCTTATTTGTTTTATGTCTGTAGTCAATAAAACTACCATCCAGCTTCGTTTTCTGTAGCAGTCCTGTTATACCCTGTATACAGGCTGGATTATTATTACCAAAGCTCCTACACTAAATAACTTTAAATTCCCAGCTGTTAGTACACAAGTGCAGATCGGCATTTGCGAACATTCGTATTGTTTACACAGTAGGCACGTATTCTCGCAGTCGCCATACTGGACAGTTTTTACATGTGTTTCCGAATGTTACGCTCTCCTGCGTTGTTTGTGATGCGATTCGTGTTTGGGGTTATGACGTCATTGGAGGATTTGTGGTTGTTTTTTTAAGTTTTTTGGGTTTTGTGTGTAGTGAGGGTCGTAGAAAAGATTGTATAAGAGATGGTGTACTTTGATCTATGATTCTTCATTGATATTATTAAAGATATTGAGGGAATCTTTAACCTCTGTTCCAATAATATGAATTATTTATATGTCTATGTAATGATATCGTGCGAAATCTGGTCTGCATAAAAATCTATAAAGTCTGCTCCACCGTCTAGTGTTTGTACACATTGATAAGTGATATCAACGTGCATAACATATGTCTAGAATCTAGATTGATCGATTGCGATGCACCAGTCTAGATTAATGTAGGTCTGTGTTGTGACTTGTGGGAACCTGTGAAAGTATTGAAGATATGTATTTGCATTTGGTGAAAGTGGTTTTTAGGGTGAGGCATTATGTTTTGAAAATGATTTTGATTTTAGTATTTTTTTGAGTATCAACTGCCATCCAAAAACAAACTTTTTGGACAACGAAAAGTTAAATATAAATAAGAAGTTGATTTACTGCATACTCAATAACGCTGTTCCATTGTCATTTTTAATAATAAATAAATAAATAAATAACACCCAACAGTCACATACATAGTCCTGACCCCACATTAAGATCGAGTCTTGTGTCGTGGGTATCAGGAACTACGGGAGACTTTTCGGTCTCACAAACACCCAGACCCGCAAGAAATATTTGTGGGCCGCACAAACATTTCTCTCGGTGCGGGGATCGAACCCGCGGCCTCTCGTTTCACAGGCGGCGTCTAACCGCCTGCGCCACGGAGACTGTCGAAAAGGGTGGATTAGTGTCTGAAATATTATGTATTATCCGTTGGGCTTTGTCGATTACTATTGTTCTCTGTCGGATAACTTCATTTCTGATTTTGTCCGTCAGAGAAACTTGAGCATGGCCCGCTCCATAGCTCGACATAACCCATCGGATTAGCAAGTTGTAAGTGGCAGTGGGCTGGTCACATTTATTGGAGAACCGACAACCTTTGGGGTATACGTGTTCTCAAGTGGAGACCACGTCTCGGCAATCGTAGCGTAGGACGCCTTCTTACCAGGTGATGCGATGATATTCGTAGAATAGGTAATAGTGGTTGGAGATGATGCGCTGAACATTGAGCCCAGTGGCGTGCCATAGGAGAAGCCTATGTCCAGCAGTGCCCGCGGAAGGACTGATGATGATTATGATATTAAGTATGACGTCATTTCAAGCTGGTCATTTTATACTATTTGTTTTATTTGATAGAATTCCTAAATCGTGGAAGGAATTCACATCAGAGAAATACATATAAATCAGAAAGACTGGTTACTGACAACACTATAGGATAATATAATAGGATAATTATTTTCACCAAAAGTATTATTTAAAAAGTAGCAATAGAATACATGGTAACAGGAACAGTAGTACTGGCAATGGTGACATATATTTGTGTAACGCGCTTGCAGCCGGAGAAGCAGCGTCAACTGGAAGTGTCGAAGGTGCACACCATGAAGCTGATGCTGGAACAGGAGCAGAAGTACATCAGGGAGTTGAGGAGTGAGTACATAAACATCTTACACATTTGCTAAATCTTGAATGCTAAGGCTATTAAGAAGGAGTAATACCTTGATAGATATCTTTGAGGAATACTTGCTACTATCTGGATACTTAGACAAATGTCATGTGCCTACTTCGAGAGATGATATGTGATAACTGTCCATCGTAGATTTTTTCCAATTAAAGAAGAACAGTTTCTTGACCACAACTCAACTTCGTATCGAAAGATGGATAATAATTTTGGTTAGGTAATTCATGCACATGTATAAAAACACAAACCACTTTTTTCGCAATTCGCAATGTATTGAGAGACGAAATTTCAGAAGACTAGATGTAGGATCAGTTACAAGTAATAATAATAAAATAATTTAAATTCTACACCTTCCAGATGAGTTAACCAAAGTGCCAGACGTGAGGAAGCAGACACAATTAGAAGCGGCTGAACAGCGCTGTTCAGTGTTACAGCATGAGATTGACAACATCATGGCGGGACAGGTAAATATCTTATAATGGGGTAGATAGGAGACATAGTCGAGGATATGAGGACTTTTATGGAGGCGATGATTTGGAATCAAAGGAGGTAGTAAGGTTACAGATAGAGGATTTTGAAGATGATAAAGAGAGATGGAGTAATGATAGATGTTGTAAAGTGTTAAGGTTAGGTTACTTTCGTAGATCGAAATTATTAAATGTAGACTATGTGTTGCTATGTGACTTTTAGTTGAAAGAAAAAGTTTAGAATCTGTTAAAGATTATAAAGTTGTCTCTAAGGGTTAAGTGTTAGTGTCTACGACAGATTTTTCTTGTAACTTCGGTCATCGCATCAGCATAAAAATTCACATATTCTCGACTGCAAGTAAATTAATTTCAATTTCACGGTAATTTTAGAATTACCCACACATTTTTTTCTCACAATGTATTTTTTATCATAAAATCTTTGGATATTTTTTGCTGCCGTTTTTAACTTATTTTTGATAGATTTTTATCACATATTTTTTATTCTATTCCATTTATAGATGTTCAATTCCATGTTTACACTACACTTGCGGCCCAAAAATGTTGGTACTAAAGTAAATATTGTTTTGCCGTTGCCGTATACGATTTATGTGAAGTTAATATTTGTAAAGCCATAAAATATGGCCGTAAAGTATTTAAACTAATGTCCACTGTATTTAATTTTGCACTGTTATATTTGTAAGCACTTGAACATAATTCAAATAACAGATGCCGCGGTTTCTTTAGTGATATCGATCTGTGCTATGTCATATTAAATTTCTCAAGGGATCAGGCTTCTTCTGTTACGTGTGTTATGTTAGTTTTTTGTATTGTTTTATAACAGATCTTGATGACGTCACACTTTAGGTCATTGGCACTTGTTACTCATGCGCATGAGCTCAGCCATATTATTGCATTAATAAACCACGGTATACCTTGATGACGCAATATGCTATAGGTCGACACTGAATTAATTCGCTTGTGTTAATTTGTTTACGGAATCAGTTACAGTTTTTGTTCTAAAGATGCATCATTACAAATTAATATAATTGTGCCGAAAGACGCAAGATAAAGATTGGCGCTAATTTACGGAGCTTTTCATCACGTGGAATAATTATATTTTTCCGAGTCAGGACATAAAGTATTTATCTCAGAATCTAGAAAGAAAATCTATAAAATAATAATATCTCTAATCTTGACTGCTAGGACTGAAAAATCCTTTAATTGATCATTATGTTATAATTAAACAGTATTCATTTTTTACCCATAAGACTATTCTAGGATCAAAATTTTTTCAAAATATTTGTCCCCATTATCTTCAGTGATAATAAGGTTGTTGCAAAACTATTTTCAGGAGGCCTATGTCTCCTCCAAGGATCTCTAAACTGACCTGTCTTAACGACCTTCATCCAACGGTCTCATGGATATTATATTGGGTCGTATGTCCCTTTGTCCCCGTTTCAACAACATTTTAATACATGCTATGCAAACAGTGTTGTCCATAAGTATTCCGTTTGTGTACCGCGCTACATAAATCCTTTGCCCCAAATACATTATTGACACTACAATGCCGATAACGATGTCTATTAGCGGCATGAATGAATACACAAATGTTTGTGGATTTAATAGCTGGACCAGTTTTGTTTTAAAATACAATATTGAAGTTTTTTTTAATTGTGTAGTGTCAAGAAGTAGAATAATACGGGCAAGAATCATTGACGTAAAATATATGGACGGGGTGAAGAGCAAGAAAAGTGTTGACACGAAAGTGGTCCCCAGCACCAGTGCAGCGGTTGTGACGTCACAACGCACCGGTCTGTAATACCGTCTACAAATGCCTAATTGTATCGTGCGTGGGTGCAATAAAGATGACCGAAAGTTCACAAAAAAAGATAACATTTTTATCACCGCTAAGTAAAAATTGTATTACTTTAAGTCAATATAACATGTGTTTTAGCAATATTGAAAAACGATTTCATGACCGCCATTGACGTAAAATTTTAACAGATGGCGCGATTTTCACAGCCATCTTTTTGACGTACCCGATGTACTGAAGGGCCTATCCTTAGTTTTTAAATCAATGGCAAGAATAAATTAAATGAAATCATTGAGGGAGGCCTATGTTCAGAAGTGGAATTCCGTTGGTTGATGGATGGAGTTAAAAAAAAGCTACGAAACGTGTAATACTAAAATTATCATGTTAAACGGGATACATCTGCTCCGCGTATTTTAACGGTTTTAATTAATTATAAGTGCAGTAAGATAAAAATAATTAGTGAAACGTAAACCTTATAGTATAACGTGACTCCACAAGTGTTATCTCATAGGGATTTTCGTGAAATGTACAAAAAAATCCAAATGTGGGACTGTGTTTTCAAACACCCAACTGACTGTGAAACAAGTTTTAAACTCTAACTAATCGGACATTAGTACAAAAGTAGTAATACAAACTAAGTGATAGTGAAATTGTGAACATTAACCACGACAATTAGTGATAAAACTGTGATAAACAAATTACCGACGGTTGACACAAATCTGCAAATTTTTAAAACACTGACCTTTGTACTCTAACTGACTGCCACTTAAAAGATACGACATTGCTACGACAAAAGATCAACTATTTCGTCAACTTTTCACTAGGCGTCCGTGGCCTGATCAATAACACTGCACATTCAAGGGTCTTACATTTGGCGGAGGTTCGAGACCCAGCAAAAAAAGGACTTTTTTTTCTGTTTGTGCTAAAAGATTATTAAGTAAATATTAAATTATCGCATACTGAATAGAAATTCACTTGTGGTCTTTAAAAATGAATTTCTTTGAGAATATCACCCTACGCAGAACAAAAAAACATTCATTGACAGACAGTAATGATTCTCCAAATTCGACACTAGATGGTACCTCCAGTAGTCTACCGAAATCTGATGACGACAACAATGAAACACGCGATCTAAAGCAACAAATTGAAAAATTACAAATAGAGTTAGGAACAGCTCACGAAGAAATAAACAATTTATCGCTAGAAAACACAGAACTTAAGAAAACAATTAAAGACGTCACCAATAAGTATGACATGGTTATTAAAGCAACCAAAAAACTTACAACCGAATTAAATACACCTAAAAAAAATACACCCAAAAAAATTTTTCAAACCAAAGAATTGCGTGACTCGCTAACGGCAATGCGAAACAAACAATCATTAACTAAAACACAAACAAACGATTCGTTGGAAAAAAAGAATTCAGTGCAACTTACTGAAGCAAACCTTCAAACATCGCAGAGCTATAAAGACTCTAAAAATATTAATATAACAAATAACCAAAAGCAGAAGCTTTGTATCATAAGCAATAATAAACGCAATAACATTTCGAAGATTGCCGAAAAGACCTTTTCAAACTACCAAACCTGCCACTACTTGACATCAGACTGCGGTATACGACAACTTATGAAAGACGTTGACTTGAAATTAAAACATTACACAAAGAATGACTACTGTTTAATATTTATCGGCGAGGAAGACTTTAGACAAACAGAAAATTATTGTGATCTGACAATTATTATCCGTGAAACCCTATCAAGAATACAGAACACAAATATAATAATCTGCGTTCCTACTTATAAGTATGGATATATGGTATACAACTGTAGGGTGGAGACGTTCAATAACTTGTTGTATTTGGATAATTGTACTCATCAATATGCTACAGTATTTGATTCTAACTTAAACCTAACATGCGACTACAAAACATTCTTTAAGAGCAACGGCGCTCTTAGCAACCACGGCATGAAAAATATTTTTAGAAACTTAAGCCTAAGCATAAATAAAAATAATTGTAATGAAACTGATACATTTATAAATAATAATAGTAGCATAAATCAACATGAAATTGAATCCACATGTAAATCTCACTCAGACACAAATAACTTGCTTTTTCTCGAACAAGTATCTTAGTATACTTCACCAAAATATAGCTGGATTAATTAATAAATCTGATGCTCTTGCGGTATGTTTAGAAGAGTTAAACGACAAAGAAATAAATGTTGATATTCTGTGTATTACTGAGCATTTCATAAGAGAAGGCTTTGAAAATCAAATACAAGTGCCAAATTATTCATTAGCTGCAAGTTATAGTAGGCAAGACAAAAAAAGAGGCGGAGCATGTATTCTTATAAAAAAAGGACACCTATGGAAAGAAATTACACATATTGCGAAAATGTCTAAGTCTGGTGTTATTGAATGCTGTGCGGTTGAACTTACTCAATATAAAATAATTATAGCCTGTATATATAGAGTACCTAATATCAATAATATGAATGATTGCCTAAATACACTTGAATATCTCCTACGAGAAATATTTAAAGCAAAATGTAAAAAGGTTGTAGTAGCTGGAGATTTTAATATTGATATGCTCAAATCCAATAACAAATCAAATGCATTAGAATGCCTATTTTTAAATTTCAACATGAAACTAGCATTTAAACAACCCACTAGACTGGCCAGTATGACATGCATTGACAACTTTGCGCATAATTTTGGTAAAAACTGTAGGACGGAAGTCTTTGAGTTTGCTCTGTCAGACCATACAGCACAACTATTGCAATGTCCAGTACCAAACTTGTGTCCTATCAATTACTGGTATATAACTAGGCGCGATTATAACAAACAAAATATAGCTAAATTTATAGAATGCATGAAAAATTTATCAATTGCTGAAATTTATGATACAGATGATCCCAACACTGCATACAATTATTTTGCTGACATTTTTGGACTTTTTTATAGGTTATGTTTCCCTGCTACCAGAATAAAGAAATATTTAATTTCAAAACCGAAATGGGTATCTAAGGGTATTAAATTATGCAGTAAAAAGAAGAGAATTCTATTATGGCAATCAAGAAGTAAACCTAATCTGTCCAATAAAATAAACTTTGCCAAGTACTCTAAACGATATAAAAGAATTATAAATATGACCAAGAAAATTCAAAATATAAATAAAATAAAGCAGTCCAAAAATAAATCAAAGGCCATTTGGCAAATCATAAATCAAGCAAAAATGAATATTCCTAAACAGCAAATTAATAAAATCATGATAGGTAACCTTTCTATCACAAATCCAGTTGATATCGCCAATGCTTTTAATAATTACTTTGTAGATAAAATCCAGCCGAATGTTAACCTCCACAGTGTGATTAAAAATAAAATAAATAACTCGAAACTTAACTCCTTGTTTATGGCGCCTTGTACGCCACATGATATACACAAAATAATCATGACATTAAAAAATACTAACAGTGTGGGATATGATGGGATCTCAACAAGGATTGTGAAAGCATCGGCTAATGTTATATGCGGCCATATAAGTCATTTGATAAACCTCAGTATTTGTGCAGGTGTATATCCTGACGCATTAAAAATATCTATAATAAAACCGCTATTCAAAAAAGAAAACAGAGAACTACTAGAAAATTATAGACCAATTTCACTCATTCCAGTGATATCAAAAGTGTTTGAAAAATACATATACAAAGAATTATATAATTATATTGAATGTAATAATATACTGTGTGACGAACAGAAGGGATTTAGACAATTTAGAACAATAAATATGGCAATATATGATTTCATACACAATATTCTAATTAACATGGACAAAAGAACACCTGTTTGCGCTATCTTTTGCGATATGACTCAGGCTTTTGATTATGTCCACTATGACACTCTCTTAAACAAATTAGAAGCATACGGTGTTAGGGGTAATGTGTATAGTCTCATTAAATCATATTTAAATAACAGAACTCAAATAACCGAAATTAATAGTATTAATATTAAGACAAAAACCGAGCAAATATTTCGATCAGTGGAACGTAAAGTTCTGTATGGCGTACCACAGGGAAGCGTTCTGGGACCACTTTTGTTTATATTATACATCAATGACATACCTAAATGTATTAATTACCCTATGACACTTTTTGCTGACGATAGCACTTTGACAATTCCTTGTAAACATATTGACATATATAGAAATGAAATAAATAACTCATTGACATCTGTGATAAATTGGTTGGTCAGTAATAACTTAAAAATTAATCTTAGTAAAACAAAATAGTACATTTCAGTCAACGAATTGCCGACAATAATAATTTAAATATTTGTTATGATAATAACACTATTGAGGCGGTAAATAGTACAAAATTTTTAGGATTAGAAATTGATAAAAAACTGTGCTGGAAACAACATATAGAAAATCTCTGCAAAAAAATAAGTAAATCTGCGTATGCATTGTATATAATGTCATCAACCGTCAATACAGATGCAATTCTCACTGCGTATTATGGGCTAGTCGAATCCCATTTACGATACGGCGTTATATTTTGGGGTAACTCAACCGACAAAGACATTATTTTTAAAGCCCAAAAGCAATGCATTCGATCTATGTTTCGTCTAAAAGTAAATGATAGCTGTAAGTCTTTCTTTAAACAATTTAAGATATTAACATTGCCGTGTATTTACATATTGGAAATGGCGGTATTTGTGAAATCCAATCCGAGTCGTTTCAAACGTCTGGCCGATACTGTCACCCGGAACAGACGCGACAATAACAGACTCCGCTTACATACTGCTAAAACAGCGTTAATGAGCAACAGTGTCTATTGCATGGCACCCGTCATTTATAATAAATTACCAAAAGAATTAAAAGAGTTGGACATATCAATATTTAAAAAGAAGTTGAAAAGCATTTTAGTTGATAAGGTGTATTATAATATATCAGAGTTTTTAATGGAATATAAATGACATTTCGGTACTCTCTAATGAATTGACTAAGGAATTGACATTGACATGAACTTGACTTAATAAGATTATTTTAATTTTTAATGATGACAAGACTATGTACCTACTTAATACTTTATTTGTTGTATTTTTGTATAATTATTGTTCCATTGAAATTTAATAAATTCTAGAGTTAATAATAATAATTAAATAAATTGTAATGCATGTACATAATAATGCAATTTTGCACACCAACTTTTGGTTAAATATGGCTGTACTGTATTTCTTTTTTGTATATTGATCTGTATTATTACCCATATTTGCAAAATAAATATATCTTTATCTTTATCTTTATCTTTAAAATTCGATAATTAGGCATTTTTATAGAATTTCCAGTAGTGCAAAATTAAATATTTTTCCATATATTATACATTGGTAAAATTCCTTTTATAACACTTCATAAATTCTGTTACTCACTTTTACTATTTTTGGCAACAAAACCAAGAAAAAAAAATTTTTTTTGGGCCGCAAGTGTACCATTGCGAGGCGAAAGTGAACTTCATCATCAAACAGCAGTTTAACGTGGTGTCACGCCGCACTAACATGGCTAATCGGGACCGAGCCGTGGGTCTAACAACGTGTTTTGTACCGTGTCTGCTTCTGTGCATGTTTGTGTGACGACGTGACTACGTGACGTCAGTGGGATTACCACTGGTGTTTGTACAGTTTGTGTTATTCGGGGTTGTTTTCTCATTGGCTGTGTCTTGAGGGATGATTGATGTAGAATTTTTTTGTGTAATTACAGCAAGTTATTGTTTGTTTTTATACGTGTTAGGTGTTTTTAATTGTTATGTATGGAAACCACCGATTGAAACTATTTTGACAAATTACATGTAATGACCGTTGAATATTATTTAAGTGGTTACTTTTTTTGGATCGCATTGTACCGATGTAATATGTATCTTCGAGCCGGTAATAAACATCGGGTGCATTTTTTAATGAATATTTGTAATGAAATTTGCGGATAGATATAAAGTTATATTGGCTTGTAACTATTTAAAATTTTACCAGGTGTATTTATTACTTCAATGTAAATTCAGTGCAAAATGTTATCCTAATAATATTCTCCCGAGGCGAAGATTTTATAAATAAATAAATCCATATACAAAATGCATAGAAACAGACGGACAGGCATATATTACTATATAACTGAGCTTTCGCCTCCACATCGCTGGGAATGGTCGTTTTGATGTCGTATGCCAAGTTTTGCATTACATGCAACTCACTAGTCGCGTGCGTGGGGAGATTTGATTGACTACAAATATTGAAAAAAAAAAAATACAAAGGATTGGCATAGTTTTATATTTAATCTGGATGCTACTTTTTTAGATTAGTGATTCATTTTGAGAAAAAAAAAATTCATAGTTGTGTTTTATTTTATTGTCAATTAAAATTGAACCTACTGAGATTAAAATAAGGTTGTAAATAAGTCGGTCGATATAATATAACAATCAAACCTCCCACAAACCACGCGGCGCGCTCACCACACGCTTGAAAATTAAACGCTTGATCTAGCCGGCGGAGCTGCCCCAACCTCCCTCCACGCCCCGCCTCAACGCACGGACCAAAACCGTCATAGAGAAGAGCACGCCCGTCGCCAACACCGGCTTCCTCAGCGGCCTGCCTCGATCCCTCAGCAACCTCACGGGACAGAGTCTCCGCAACCTGCGCCAGGCAAGACAGAAAAACCAGCAAGAGAACCAACCACCCTTAGTCAGGCAGAACTCAGACGAAACCGACCACAAGAGGCGACACGTACACAACAACACGGTGCCCATTGTACCCACCACGTGCTTGGATAACGTGTCCCCACCGCCCCTACCTCCCCGATCGATAGAGAGACCCAAACGAAGCCCCTTGAGCCCGACGCTCACGCCGAGCCCGGTCAACCCTCTGGCGAAACCGAAGCCTTGCAACTCAGCAAGTCCCTCACACAAACAGTACTACAAGGGTCGATATTACCCAGACAAGCAGTTCCAAATGCACCAGTCAGTGCCTCCGCCCGTCTGCGTATATAAGGAGGATAACACGAAGCAGTTTAGGAGGTCGTCGCATTCGTTAGACGGCGAGCTGGAGGGGCCCCAACCCAACTCGATAGCATTGCAAATGAGCTACCCGTTGGTGAATGTACCGCCGCCGCCTTTGCAGGTAACTCACGGATTGTGTTGTTGACGTTATTTTATTGGTGTTGCCAGACTAATAAAAAATACCACTCAATTGGGGAGAAAATATTGATAAATAATTCCAACAACACAATGTCTATTGTCGGTGGTGGTGTTGCCAGCATTAATGTATTAATGGTTCGTGGTAGAAATCGTTAGTACTTTTTTATTATTATATTTATTGCTGTAGCTTTTTTAATGTCATTTTTATTCTACCATTTTTATTATTAAGTCTGATTCCGGGTAAGGGCTTTTTTAATTTTAATATGATTTTAGGGCGATAGGATTTTTGTTTATACATATTTATGTCTTCATGTTTTTAACTTTTCCGGATCGTGACTAACAACTACTTTGTGTATGTCTGAGCTTAATACGTGTTTCATTGAAATTGGGGTTTCAAAAAACAATATACATACAGACTTTAGATATTATCAAAGACACAGAGAATTGATTGAGTGTTTCCTGCCTAGATGTCAGAGTAAAGTGATGATGTAGTCTGCAGTTGTCTCTTTCTGACTTTTTAATGTTAACTTTAATTATATTTGAATCCAAAGGCTCTGCCTAGTCTATGTGTTCCAGGAAATCCAAGTAATTACTTGGGTGTAGAAATAATATTTATAAACTTAAATATTTATTTCAACATGATATCTCCTATATCCTGGAAAGTGTAGGTGACATAACCCATGATAGTTCTCAGATTTTCTATCATAAACGTGGGGTAGGGGTACTAGGATTGCAATATTTTTTAATACAGGAACTTTCTCGCTAAATAGCGTAGTGATCGTATTTTATTTCTAATATCAATAATATCTTTTTAAATCTCTTTTGCTCATTTCATTCTCTGTGTCCATAAATACAACGAATATCGATATATCTTGAAATGTCCATTTTGAGTTCAATGTTTTATACAGTTTCATTCTGAAAATACATTTGTATTATATTGCCATTTAAGGAAAAATGCCTATATATAAAATCAGTATTGTTTCTAGTTAGGTTCGGTATATACAGACCAATATATTGACAGCCCAACGTTGCCTGTTTAGTACGAATCTCATATTGATGTGGTTCAGTCATGTATTGATAATGACAGTCTAAGTTTCCTGTATAGTATGAATCTCGTGTTTTCGATCAGGCATTTATTGATTAAATGTTGTGCGCAGACTGATAACAGGAGCAGTGTTCCCGTGCTTCACGTCAGGAGTCGATCCTCGCCTGAACAGCTCGACTGTGATTTGACTAGATGTAAGTACTGGTGTACTTTTATATTAGTACAATTAAAGTGGATATAGTTTCTAGTTAGTGATGGTAGTATTAGTGATAGATTGTGGCTTAAGCCTTCGCAATGGAATTTTCGAGTAGAGTGGTCCCATGCTCAGCAGTGGGCGAGTAAGGGTCGCTACACTAACAATACAACAGTGATTTGTGAATTCGTCAGCCCGCAATAGACAGATATGGAAACTAAATAGATAGATACTGGTAGATGTGGTTATCCTAGCTCCTTCTGTAGTAGTGGGAAGAGGCATCTCCGCGGTCCTGCGTAATGTATCGAATGTCATGGGACAGCCTGCTGATGCCATTTGCGCTTGTTATCAGGTGCAGTGTAGTCATAATGCCGTGTCAGTGCAGTGTAGTAACAGAGTCGTTGTTGTTGCAGCGAGCGTGTGCATGTCCAGTGCGAGTGTGGCGTGCGCGGGCGACGCGGCGCGCGACACGCCGCCGCCCGGCACGCCGCCGCCGCCCTACCACACCAACACGCAGGTACGTAGCGATAGTGGAAAATGTTACCTATCTCTATGCATTAAGGTTGACATTACATTGACAGTTAAAATATACCTTACTAGCGGTTGGGCCAGGCTCCGGGTGCAGATACACGGTTCAAAATTGCAGTCAAAATGTTCAATTCCGACTATCAACTTAGAATGTTAACAAATCGAACGACGAACATAGAAATAAATAAAATTTCCTCGTATTTGCTAGAAATGTCACTACTGCTTCACTTCTGTAGGCGTAATGATATAGCCTATAGCATTCCTCGATAAATGTACTATCTAACATTAAAATATTTTTTCAAATCAGAGCAGCGGTTCCTGAGATTAGCGCGTTCAAACAAACAAACAAAATCTTCATCTTTATAATATTAGTATAGATTAAAACTAACATAATGTTGACACTACATTGACAGGTCTCTAAAGAGGTCGGGACGTTAAAGTACTTAATCGACCGATCCCGACAGTATTATTTTGTAAAAAAAAACATTGCGACATCCCCAATGAATCAGGTTTTATTAGAGAAATTAAACTGTTACAATTTTTGGCACAAAAGTCCTGACTTCCTCATTCCTATTATAGTCGTAAAGGCTGCTAGAGAAGCAATACCATGAATTATTATAATTTTATACGTATGTATTACTATACATTATCGAAAGGTTTTAGTTTGTTTATAGACTAAAAATGAACGAAGAGCCTTTCAACCACAATAAATTAAACATTTTCCGTCGCAGTATATCGGGTTGCTATATTAATATTAAATTAGATCTTAGCGCCTTCATTAAAAGCAGATTCTTTTTGCCAAGCTATATATTAATTATTAATAATAAACATAACAAATAAAAAAAAATATGTCACTCTTCAAAAACAAACTTGTTTTGCCTATTGTACAATAGTCTACAATGTTTCTATCGGATCGTGGAGCGTAATGGGAGGGTAGTTGCGAAAACTATAACACTTCGATATTGTAAGGCGAGCAAATAGTGTGATATTAAATAATAATAAGTGAATATTTAATTTGTTTGATTGGAAATCTAGATGTTTACAGAAGGAACATTGCGATAGGTATTTTTATTATTGTTTTGTGATCAACAATTACTATGTGTGTGTGTTTTGAGACAATATTTTTTAGGTGTTTTTTTTATTCCAATGAATGGCGAGACGAGCGTGCCGTTCGCCGGTGGCAAACGATACGACCGCTCATGGACAGTAGCATAACCAAACAGCACCTTGAATTACAAAGCGTTGCTTGCCTGTATTTATTATTGTTGTTGATTGTTACAGCCATGCGCTGACCCACAAAGAGCCATCATATCTATGGAAGAAGACGATGCGCCTTCGCCTGTGAGTATTGTTCTATTATCTAAAGTCGATCGGACGATGCTTGAGGCGTTCGTTATTATTGTATGTTTTAGTTTTCTTGCTAGCCTTCAAGCAAATATACAAGGTGAATGTGAATGGAAGAGTAGGTAGAGATTGAACTCACCGAACATAAACCATCCAAATCGATGATATCTTGTACAAGGGTTAGGTCATAAGTACCAAGAATGCACAAAGAAGTTGATGAAAGTGAATGAAACGAAAGTGGCGATCTATACTCTCTGCCTACCCATACGGGATACAGGTGTGAAGACTATGTATGTATGTTTTTCTTCTGTGTAGGACTCAGCGAGTTACTCCGGGCTGTTTTCCAACCTGCGCTGCGTGCGTGAGTCCAACGCGAGAATGGCCGTGCTGCTCAACTGGCTGCTAGGCGAGAGGAGGTAATGTGACATTTAGACTTTTATTTAAACACGTCATAATTCAAGATGAATATGCATGAAAATATCAGGAATTATAGTGTGCAAATAAAAATATATTAGCAAAAAACCTTATCATGTGAGTCATTTTTGTGCGGACACACTCTTGCGCATCCCGCAGTGAACGGTTTGCGCATGCAATAAGAGATGTGATGACTGCTGATTCATTTACACAGTAATGTTCATTGGCTATATTTTATTATTTCATTAGCTGTGCTCAATTTATGGAATGTTATTCTAGATGGGATACATTTTGCCATACAATAATATAGCATTTTAGAATTCTGTTACTCCTATCTAGTCACACTATTTTCCTTCTCGCTGTAGTAAATTAATGAATCTCCGGTACATTCACTTTAGTTCGCGGTGTCCATTATAGTATATATCAACTAGATTTTACAAGTTCGTAACAGGTGATTTTTTCAACCGGGCATGGCCAAAATTAAAACTAGAATTTGATCCTTATCAACAACATTATCGGATAGTGTAATACAGTATGGGTTTGTTTTCTTCAAAATCGTGTTTTGATTCTCGCTACAAATATTGACTGTTCAGATATCTATGTATACAATTTAGTTTTCATCGAAATTGGGCTCGTGATTTCTTTCAGCATTTTTCGCCATATCTCATAGATTTGGGTGTGGCCGTCCACGCCCACTTGAAAAATTCACCTGTATGTGTATGTGTATTGATAGTCAATTACCACGCACTAAAATGTTGAAGGAAAACATCGTGAGGAAACCTGCATGCCATAGCGATTTATAAAAAAATCTATGGTATGTAAGTCCGCCAACTCGCACTAGGCCAGCGTGGTGGATTATATGGTTTAACCACTCTCAATCGCACTCTCGATTGTAGAGCAGGGCCCGTTGCCCTGCAGTGGGACGTATATGGGCTGATACAGATATCCTGTAAATGTGTATATATAAATGTATGTGTGTGTGTAGATGCGCGCACGCGGGCCTGGTGCTGGTGCTGACGGACGGGTTCCGCGTGGCCGCCGCGCCCGCGCCCGCGCTGCGCCGCTGGGCATACGAGATACACTCCACCTCCTCATGCCGCACGCGGTAACGTATACACACACACACACACGCCCGCGCCACTTGTATAATGCGTGGCCGCCGCGCCCGCGCCCGCGCTGCGCCGCTGGGCATACGAGATACACTCCACCTTCCTCTGCCGCACGCGGTAACGTATACACACACACACACACGCCCGCGCCACTTGTATAATGAGGTGGCCGCCGCGCCCGCGCCCGCGCTGCGCCGCTGGGCATACGAGATACACTCCACCTTCCTCATGCCGCACTGCGGTAACGTATACACACCACACACACACGGCCCGCGCCACTTGTATAATGCGTGGCCGCCGCGCCCGCGCCCCGCGCTGCGCCGCTGGGCATACGAGATACACTCCACCTTCCTCATGCCGCACGCGGTAACGTATACACACACACACACACGCCCGCGCCACTTGTATAATGCGTGGCCGCCGCGCCCGCGCCCGCGCTGCGCCGCTGGCATACGAGATACACTCCACCTTCCTCATGCCGCACGCGGTAACGTATACACACACACACACACGCCCGCGCCACTGTATAATGCGTGGCCGCCGCGCCCGCGCCCGCGCTGCGCCGCTGGGCATACGAGATACACTCCACCTTCCTCATGCCGCACGCGGTAACGTATACACACACACACACACGCCCGCGCCACTTGTATAATGCGTGGCCGCCGCGCCCGCGCCCGCGCTGCGCCGCGGTCATACGAGATACACTCCACCTTCCTCATGCCGCACGCCGGTAACGTATACACACACACACACACACGACCCGCGCCACTTGTATAATGCGTGGCCGCCGCGCCCGCGCCCCGCGCTGCGCCGCTGGGCATACGAGATACACTCCACCTTCCTCATGCCGCACGCGGTAACGTATACACACACACACACACGCCCGCGCCACTTGTATAATGCGTGGCCGCCGCGCCCGCGCCCGCGCTGCGCCGCTGGGCATACGAGATACACTCCACCTTCCTCATGCCGCACGCGGTAACGTATACACACACACACACACGCCCGCGCCACTTGTATAATGCGTGGCCGCCGCGGCCCCGCGCCCGCGCTGCGCCGCTGGGCATACGAGATACACTCCACCTTCCTCATGCCGCACGCGGTAACGTATACACACACACACACACGCCCGCGCCACTTGTATAATGCGTGGCCGCCGCGCCCGCGCCCGCGCTGCGCCGCTGGGCATACGAGATACACTCCACCTTCCTCATGCCGCACGCGGTAACGTATACACACACACACACACGCCCGCGCCACTTGTATAATGCGTGCCGCCGCGCCCGCGCCCAGCGCTGCGCCGCTGGGCATACGAGATACACTCCACCTTCCTCATGCCGCACGCGGTAACGTATACACACACACCACACGCCCGCGCCACTTGTATAATGCGTGGCCGCCGCGCCCGCGCCCGCGCTGCGCCGCTGGGCCATACGAGATACACTCCACCTTCCTCATTGCCGCACGCGGTAACGTTACACACACACACACGCCCGCGCCACTTGTATAATGCGTTGGCCGCCGCGCCCGCGCCCCGCGCTGCGCCGCTGGTCATACGAGATACACTCCACCTTCCTCATGCCGCACGCGGTAACGTATACACACACACACACACGGGCCCGCGCCACTTGTATAATGCGTGGCCGCCGCGCCCGCGCCCGCGCTGCGCCGCTGGGCATACGAATACACGTCCACCTTCCTCATGCCGCACGCGGTAACGTATACACACACACACACACGCCCGCGCCACTTGTATAATGCGTTGCGCCGCCGCGCCGCGCCCGCGCTGCGCCGCTGGGCATACGAGATACACTCCACCGTCCTCATGCCGCACGCGGTAACGTATACACACACACACGCCCGCGCCACTTGATAATGCAGTGGCCGCCGCGCCCGCGCGCCGCGCTGCGCCGCTGGGCATACGAGATACACTCCACCTTCCTCATGCGCACGCGGTAACGTATACACACACACACACACGCCCGCGCCACTTGTATAATGCGTGGCCGCCGCGCCCGCGCCCGCGCTGCGGCCGCTTGTGCATACGAGATACACTCCACCGTCCTCATGCCGCACGCGTGTAACGTATACACACACACACAGACACGCCCGCGCCACTTGTATATTCGTGGCCGCCGCGCCCGCGCCCGCGCTTGCGCCGCGGGGCATACGAGTACACTCCACCTTCCTCATGCGCACGCCGGTAACGTATCCACACACCCACGCCCGCGCCACTTGTATAATGCGTGGCCGCCGCGCCCGCGCCCGCGCTGCGCCTCGCTGGGCATCCGAATACACTCCACCTCCTCATGCCGGCACGCGTAACGTATACACACACACACGCCCGCGCCACTGTATAATGCGTTTCAATACGAACAGGAACGTTAATGACCTCTAGCTGTCAATATCACACGAGAAGTATGGATAGCAACATTTTTTTTTTCACTTTGTCCTATTCCTAAACATAAATTAGCTAAATAAATTGAAACAATTACAATAATATGGAAAAATAAACAAGAGAGAGAAGTCATAAATAGTTTTAAAAAAATACAACTTTTTTCATTTTTTATTTATTTCATAGGATATAGTTCAGCAGAAAGTAACTATAAGACATTATAATTCATTAATTTTATGAAATATTAAATATAAGAAATTTTATTTTTTTCAACAAAAATATTATTTTAAAAAATCTTGTTTTGCTCACTCTACCGAAATTGTGCGATTTGACAGCTAGAATGAACCAATATGGCGCCAGGTCAGTCCTATTCTTATTTGAATCGCATAGTATTACCCACTTGCACAAACGTCACGACTTGTGATGCGTCTCCAGTCGGATTTGTGAGTCACTCAAGTAAAAAAATCGAATCCAGTCACATCACAGTGCCGACCCCCAAGGATAACTTATTTTGGTTTACTGTTTGATTTATGATATAGAAGAATTTAGTTTATAATTTTATCACTAATGAGAATTTTTGAAAAGCGTCTGTTCGTGTTTGCGATTTTGATTCATTTTCAAAAGATACTTTTATAATAACACCCAACTGTCACATACAATAGTCATGACCATGACCCACACTAAGATAGGGTCGGGTGTCGCAAGTATCAGGAAATATTGATTTACAAAATAAAGAAATAATAAGTCGAATACGGGCGTTCCGAATATTCAATTTCTTAAAAACCACAGTTCTTCAACTGAACGGCTGTGGACGAAACCTGGCCAACGAGATCGAACATGTTTAGTAAACGGTAAGTGATGTTTATACATACGTTCGTTTAATCCTCATTCATCATCATTCAATTATCTTCCATTCATTATTTTTTTTCAACATTCTATCACCACTATTTCATTATTCATTCATTCACCACCAATTCTTTCATTCTTCATTGTTCAAAACCGATTCTTTCATTTTTCATTCATTCGCCCACAAATTCTTTCATTTTCCATTCGATCACCATTAATTCTCTCACTTTTCATATGGTTTACCACCAATTGTTTCATTTTTCATTCGTTCATAACCGATTGTTTCATTTTTCTTTCGTTCACTACCATTTGTTTCATTTTTCATTCAAACATCACCAATTAGTATTCATTCATTCATTTTTTTGTATTCACTCGTTCTTTCCGTTAATGCAATCATTATTCTTGTTTTTCTTTACGTTATTTTGTTTACATTATGTCCTTTTGGGGCTATATATTTGAGCGCATGTATAAAGTATTATGTACAGAGTACGATAAAGAAGAGATAGTGCGCAAACGTGTTCCGCAAGGCGCGACAGAAGGCGACGGAGAGTGAGTCAGCAGCTGTCGGAGTTCCAGGTGAAGCGGCAGCTGGGCCTCGCGTCGCTCTACTCGCCCGACGAACGCGGTGCTGCACAAGTGTGACCGTGGGGGACCCAGGCGCAGGTTACGTTGTAGTGACAGTTGTTGATATAGTACAGAGGAGGAGTTGAGCCAGCAGCTGGTCGGAGTTCCAGGTGAAGCGGCAGCTGGGCCCTCGCGTCGCTCTACTCGCCCAGACGACGCGCGGTGCCTGCAACAAGTGTGACGTTGACAAGGCGCAGGTACGTTGTTAGTGACATGTTGTTGATATAGTACAAGGAGGAGTGAGCCAGCAGCTGTCGGAGTTCCAGGTGAAAGCGGCAGCTGGGCCTCGCGTCGCTCTACTCGCCCGACGACGCGGTGCTGCACAAGTGTGACGTGGACAAGGCGCAGGTACGTTGTAGGACATGTTGTTGATATAGTACAAGGAGAGTTGAGCCAGCAGCTGTCGGAGTTCCAGGTGAAGCGGCAGCTGGGCCTCGCGTCGCTCTACTCGCCCGACGACGCGGTGCTGCACAAGTGTGACGTGGACAAGGCGCAGGTACGTTGTAGTGACATGTTGTTGATATAGTACAAGGAGGAGTTGAGCCAGCAGCTGTCGGAGTTCCAGGTGAAGCGGAGTGGGCCTCGCGTCGCTCTACTCGCCCGACGACGCGGTGCTGAACAGTGTGACGTGGACAAGGCGCAGGTACGTTGTAGTGACATGTTGTTGATATAGTACAAGGAGGAGTTGAGCCAGCAGCTGTCGGGAGTTCCCAGGTGAAGCGGCAGAATTTTATCACACTGAATTTTATTATCTACTTGCATTACTTTTTTCAGAATTTTACTAAGTTAATTAAATTAATTTCCGAGTGCATAAAGTCCAAGTGAAATATTAAGATATTAAACTAGTGCTTGAAAGAAAATCTCTAGTATATCATAATTGTGGCGTGATGTCATCGCCACATGTATCTATCCCTTATCTATACTCCATCCCCGCAGTACTGTTGCACTTAGACGCAGTGTAATTACAAATCACTCACAAGCTGCTCAGACGACCTGGTAAAGCCTGCTGGATGACAGGCTGCCTCAAATACTACCTTTTGGAAATCATTGGAGGAGGCCCATATGGTATGTTCAGCAGTGGCCTTGCATTGACTCATAGATGTACTCACACTTAATGTCCTCTTGCAGGAGCTGGTGGTGGTGGAGCATGGTGAGGGCTCGGTGCTGCGCGCCGCGGCGGGGGCGGCGGGGGCGGCGGGGGGCGCGGGGGGCGCGGGGGGCGCCGCGGCGGCGCGAGGAACGCACTGCTGGCCGCACTTATAGCCGCCGCGCTGTGTCTGCAGTGCAGGTCAGTACCCTACACTTATATGTATACTGTAACTACTTGAACGTCTACCGACCGACGCGACGCCTATTGTATACCCTATTTCTAATAACATTAAGGTTGTAATTACATGACATTGTCAGAATATACCTTCAATTTCAAAATGGCTCTATCCTAAATGAAATGACAACTTTTTCGAACTTCCAAACGAATAGAAAGAATTGATTTAATATTGACAATTCAAAAATTATATCTCTGATGAAGCTACTGAATTAAAAGCCTTTTTAAATACCTTAAACATTTAATAAAAAGACATAAAGCTAAATTAAACACACAAAGACATTAAATTACAAAAGAAACGATAACTTGGACTAAATACCATAAAAACAATTAGATTTAATATTATTTACTCCTAAAAATATTAGTTTTCTGCAAACATTAAGTTGACATTACTTTGACAACTTGTAAAGAGGTTGGTATGGTAGCATTTACTCATTCACTCACTCCTTCACAGAATCATTCACTCACTCATTAACTCGCTATTTGACTCACTCATTTACTCGTGCACATATTGAATTAATCAGTTTATAAAGTTCATTATAAATCAAGCTAAGTGCATACTATTTAGCACCTTTTATTCTCTTTAAAAAATATTTAAATAAATAAACTGTAATTTTACGGAGTCTACTAAAATAATTAAAATTGGTCGTATAATTTGAATTTTACTGATGTTAGAATATTTTGAAACAATTGAATCCCGAATAAAATGAATAAGGTAAAAACCCGACTTTTTCAGATAAACATAGATTTGAGACACAATAATACCTTCGCGTTATTATTTAATGATTCATGATGTAACTACCCATATGTGGTATTTAATATTAGAATAAGTATAATAAGTACAACAAATAACTAACGCACAAATAAGGTAAAGGAGACGGTAAAATGTATTTTCCTTCCAATTGGCTCGGTGTTATCACTTCGCCATGAATTTTAATGTATTGTCCTGTTTAGCGCCGCGGTTACACACACGTGTGTTGTATGACGAATGAAGAATATATTAATAATACTTTTCAGAATTAATATTTAGTTTGAATTATGTACCTATTTGACAAATAATATGCGGTTTTAATTATATTTTGATTTATGGTAAAATTGAAATATCTGGGTTTATTTGAGTCACAATCATAAAATTATAACTTAAATATCAATAAAATTATAATTATGATATATTTGACAGCCTCCGTAGCGCATCTGGTTATACGCCGACTGCGAAAACTGAGGTCGCGGGTTCGATCCCCGCGCCGACATAAATGCTTGTGTAGCCCACAAACATTTGTGTCGGGTCTGGGTGTTTGTGAGACCGCAAAGTCTCTCGTAGTTTCTGGTACCCACGACACAAGTTAACTGTTGGGTGTTATTTATTATTATTATATTTATATTTTAGTGCATTCAAAATTCTTTCGAAAGGGATAAAGAATTCCCTAGGTAAAAATAGCTTTTTAAAATGTATTTTAAATAAAGTCTTTAGACTATAGTCTTTAGGTCAACTAAATTCCACGACGGTCATTCTCGACTTTAAAATGTCCTATAAAGATAATGAGAGCATCCCACAAAATTTAGTTGCTTGACATTTGATTTCCTGGTATTATCGATATCTGTGTGACATTGACCACTTATCATAAGATAACTTGTCTATCGTTCCTTGAATTAAATTAAAAATATACTAACTAAAATATACTAGTATATTAACTTTGTACGTGCGTGTAACTGCAGCATTATAACGTCGACGTCATTCCAGTACATAACTCATCATTTCAGTTGAAAATATCCTGCTTGATGGTTTTCAGTGCAATTGTGACAACTCCCGTCTATTTAATAGTTTATTTCTGTAATTGTTTTAATATATTAGCTTTATTTTGGTATATGTTCGTTAAAAATAATCTTGAATGAAAGTTCGAGTGACGTAATGGTCCTTCGGAGGCAGATTTTATTCATGGTTTTTCTAATAAGGAAATAAATGATTTAGGTTATTTAATTTATTATCTTTAACATATGGTTTAGGCGTGGTCGTGTAGGTGACCATTTAGTGTTGTGAATAGTGGTGATAATGGTGAACTTGTTGGATATTTCTGAGGAGAAGGCGCGTGAAGTGAGGAGACGATGGTGGCAGTCGCCTAAAAGTGTTAAGAGTAAGAAACAAATTAAAACTGCCAAGTGAGTTCACATCATCTTTATATTGAAAATGAAATTGAAAATCATTTATTGAATCCATTAAAAATGTTCAACATCGTTTAGATTGTAAGTTTTTTATCTACCACCCGGTTCGGAAAGCGCTTTTCACTAGAGAAGAACGGGAAAGAAACTCTAGTGTTGCTATTTTCAAAACCAGTTTACAATGTAGTGATTATTACAAAATTTTATTGTCAGTCCATTCTTAAGTTTTTAGGTTGGCATAGGGTTTAGAGTTCAATCTTTATGCATAAATGTTGTTTAAGAATTTTTGGTTTAAAAAACATTGTTGATGGGATGGTCACTTATTGACGTGGTGTAGTGGGCTTACAGCTGATTGTAAATGCATAGGTAGCTAGTTAGCTACCACTTATACATATGACGATGATGTATGTATGTATGATAATACCACTGAGAAATATGTTTTTCTGTTCCATAATTAATTGCTTCGGATGTATTTTGCGAGACCGAAACGTCTCTTATAGTTGTGACACAATACACTCATTTTGAAATCATGTATTAGCCCCAGCTTATTGAGAGCACTTATGAGCCTTGAAGCAGACTTCATGCAATAAGTCGTTTTAAAAATATTTTCGGCCTCATTCATAGACATTTTTAAAACCTGTTTTAGGCATCGAATATTGTTTTTTCTTTGTTCAAACTGAATTCAAATTTCATTCGAGTGTGAGGTTTTAAAAACATCATTGAATGAAGCCGTTAGAATAGGCCTCTGATTATTGGGTAATGAATGATAATGTAAGCTTTGTTGTTATACCGGAATATTTCGCCTGTTTAGGTACCATCGCAATGTTTATTTCTCACGCTAAACAGCAGTGTAAATGCACTGTATGTTTCGGATTCATCATTTCTCTGAACTTAGTCTATGATTGTTACCTATGATAGAGGATTCCAACATTTTGTGAAGTATCTAGGCACATTAGTGAAGTTTTACGTACGGCGTCCGAATATTCGAAATTCGCATCGTTTCATAGAGTAACCGCCCAGAAGCGTGTTTTGGCTACATAAAGATAAATGGAATCCCCGGAGTTTCCGAAAATAATGACTAATGTAAATAATTTCAAGGCATGTGATATTTTATGTATTTATTATCATTAATGTTTTAATACTTTCCTTTATAAACCGCTGCAGACATAACGTCATAATGTAATCATTATATTAACTTTTCATTGTCATTTCATTTTATTTACCATGTAATTAATATACACATATTATGTCATGAATAGACTTACACTTCAATTGTTAAATATTTACAAATAAAATGATATAGCCGTAAATAATAATAAGCTGTAAAGTAATCGAAACATTGGAAAAGTAAAAAAAAAAAAACAAAATTAAACCAAATTCTCCATAGAATCCGAAAATAATAGTTTTATTTCAATGATATAGCAGTATTATTTTTAGAAAATCTTAATTTTTCTACGGCAGAAGAAAGACAGATATTATTTTATATCTATCATCTACACATAGGTCTACTACACTTTATCTATTTTATGGAGCAATATTAATTAATGTTTTTTGAAGAAAGTTAATATAAACGCATTAATCGTACTTCAAATGTGGTATTTATTAACCGCCCGAACGTATAGCTTTTATAAAATTGTAAATTGTAAATTCCAAATAGCCTTTTTAAAAATTAAATTTTGAAGTTTGTTTTTTTTTTAAAGTTATTTGAATAAGAACGCAAGGGAATGTTCATTAATTATTTAAAAATCCTATAAGAATATCGTTAATTATAATAATCATCTGGAGGTGATGCCTATACAGGGTGATATTGACACATTTTACTTATTTAACCCACATGTTTCTCATCACCCCAGGTGGCATTTTACATAATTTGAAAAAAAAATATGAGAACATTTTTTGTCAAAAATCGTGATTTTAGTTCTTACGGTTTTTGGGCATCCCATATAGATACGACTTTTTTTACCGTTAAGCTGAACTTCCGTTCAGTGCGGGAAATTATCTGAGCCGTAAAAGACTCGGTATCTAGACGAGATGATCAAAAGCCTTGAAACATAAAATCGCGATTTTGACTAACTTATCAGCCAGTTTTTGTTCAAATTTGGTTCAATGTTACCTGGGATGTTAGGAACATGTGGTTTAAATTAAATACCAGATGTCAATATCACGCTGTATATTTTGATTATATTACAATAGACAATTATTAGTTTTCAATTCCTCCCATTTCTTTTTGTTTTTGTTTAATTGCAATGCTCCTTAAAGACAAGCTAGTGTCCCTGAGAGACTCGCCGAGTTCCGGAGCTCGGTGTCAATTCTTTGTGTGCCTGTTGAACTTGGCTGACGGGAGTTGCAGTGGTGTGTGCCTCGATCAAATATATACTGGACTAGCTTTTGCTCGTGGCTTCGCTCGCGTTAAGAAGTATTATTATCAATTAGTTATAGGTTTTGCGGCTTTACTTTTGTTTAGCGTGTGTAAAAAATTAGGACCTACAAAACTTTATTGTACACAATATTATTAACTAATCTGTCATTAGCCTCCGTGGCGCAGTTGGTTAGACGCCGCCTGTGAAACGAGAGGCCGCGGGTTCGATCCCCGCACCGAGAGAAATGTTTGTGCGGCCCACAAATATTTCTTCCGGGTCTGGGTGTTTGTGAGACCGAAAAGTCTCTCGTAGTTCCTGATACCCACGACACAAGACTCGATCTTAGTGTGGGGTCAAGACTATGTATGTGACTGTTGGGTGTTATTTATTTATTTATTATTAGGCGCCAAAACTATCAAGCTATTGGGTGAATTTACTCGTAAGCAAGCAACATAAAACAGAAATGCTAAATTGAATTTATCAAAATCATATTTAAGCGAACATCTTCGTCATAGTAGCTTCAATCTTTAATTTCAATTCAATCAGTCGAAAATCCAAGAAGATTTATACACATTTTGATCTCCTATTTTATCTCCTTAGGGGTGGAATTTATCAAAATCCTTTCTTAGCGGATGCCTACGTCATAACATCTACCTGCATGCCAAATTTCAGTCCGATCCGTCCAGTGGTTTGGGCTGTGTGTTGATAGATCACTATGCCAGTCAGTCACCTTTGAGTTATACAGGGTATCTCAAGACTGCTACCGAAAGCGAAGCCGGGTGGTAGTTTTAGTGACTACAAACAAAATGCAATTAAAAATTTCGCCTAGAAACGCGACAATGTTTTTTTATGATTTTTTAAATATCGTCATTTTTGGGTGGTAAATCCATAGTTTTTGCTAAAATAATAATTTAAACTCTTTTATACTTTAGAGTATTTATAAATAAAATGGTATATACTATTATTTTAGGAAAAAATGTATTTACCACCCAAATATGGCCATAGGAAAAAAATAACAAAAAAAAATTGTCGCTTTTTTTTTGCAACTTTTTCTATTGCATTGTGTCTGAAGTCGCTTAAACTACCACCCGGCTTCGTTTTCGGTAGCAGTCTTGATATACCCTGTATATATTTAGATGTATGTATGTACGTGTTGTGTTGCAGGCCGGCCACGGTGGCGGCGGCGGTGGGCGGCACGCGCGCCGCGTTCCTGCAGCGCGACAAGCTCTACAAGCAGCGCGTCAAGCAGATACTCAAGCAGCATCCGCAACCGGTATGTATATGTATATACAGGTTGATATTGACATATAGTATTTAATTTAAACCTTATCCCCTGAACTGTCGAACGAATCGCATTGCGGTTCGTCAAAGAAACATAAAAGGGTGCCGCGAACCGTCGCGAGCCGCAATGCGGCTCTTTGTTTACATTATAACCCTATTACATTACAAAATGAACCCTATTACAATGACAGTAGGTTGCTTTTTGCTTGAAGCCGCGCCCGGCGTTTCCGACCGTCTGACTGGCAACGGTCATGACAGTTTTTTGACAGAAAAACAAATGACGGTAAAATCGCGATTTTATGTTCCAAGACTTTTGATCAACCCCTATAGATACCGAGTCTTTTTACGACTCAGGTAAGTTCCCGAACCGAACCGAAGTTCAGCAACGCGGTAAAATACTAATATCTAGATGGGATGTACAAAAATCGTGAAAACAAAAATAACGATTGTTTACAAAAAAAATATCGTTATATTGTTCCAAATTATGTACATTGTTCCCTGGGGTAATGAGGAACATGTAGGTTAAATTAAGTACAATGTGTCAATATCACCCTGTATACAGGGTATCTAAAGACTGCTACCGAAAACGAAGCCGGGTGGTAGTTTTACGGCCGGTTTCTATAATCTATCTATCTTTAACAAGAGATTTCTCTCGAAATTTCGATACATTTTTTGCTTTAGTAAATAAAGACAAAGATATTTAGATATGGTGCATATTTATACATATCTAGGCAAGATAATATTGTATGTCTATCTTTGTTTATTGAAATATACAGTGGTATCGACATAGTAACGATATCTATTTTACCTCTTGTTAAAGATAGATAGGATATAGAGAACGGCCGTTAGTGACTACAGACACAATGTAAAACGCGACAGTTATATTTTATTTTTTTTTGTTTTTAAATATCGTCATTTTTGGTGGTAAATCCATAGTTTTTGCTAAAATAATAATTTAAACATTTTTATACCTTAGATTATTTATAAATAAAAGGGTATACTTTATTATATGATATATTATCTATTATCTATTATATGGCCTATGTTCAGCAGTGGGCTTCCTGTGGCTGATATGATGATGATGATGATGATGATGATGATACTCTATTATTTTAGGAAAAAATGTATTTACCCCCAAATATGGTGATAGGAAAAAAATAACCAAAAAACTTTTTTTTGCAGCTTTTTCTGTTGCATTGTGTCTGAAGTCGCTTAATCTACCACCCGGCCTCGTTTTCGGTAGCAGTTTTGAGATACGCTGTATGTGTATATGTCTACCCTTTCTTTCTCCTTCTTTTATATCCATCTAAAGTTTGTCTCGTAGAGATCCCTTATTAGCGATAAGACCGCCTTTTGTACTTTTTAGAGATGTTATTTTTTTATATTGTTATGTTCTTTTGTTTGTGTACAATAAAGATTAAATAAATAAATGTAAGTATGTATGTACGTGTGCACAGTTCGTGGTGCGCGGCCACCACCTGCAGCTGCAGGCGCTGACGTCGGTGGGGCACTGCCACCACTGCGACCACGTCATCTGGGGACTCGCGCCGCAGGCCTTCGTGTGCACCGGTAACTGTCACCACCACTACCACCACTACCACCACTACCATCACCACAAGGGCGGATCCAGTTTTACGCCCTGGGGGTCATATAGTTCATGTCAGATTATTCGCCTGGGGAGGGTCATATAGAACACTGGCTCCGATTTTAATACTCCAATTCGTAATAATGACTTTAAAGTTTGTTACAGCCCTGATTTGTGTACACGCACACACTTTTTTACTTTATTTATGTACATACAAAGAATTAATTCTGCTTATAAATTTTATCAACAAGATAATTAATAAATTCTGTTAATCTGGAGCCAGACTGCATCGGTGGCGTAGTTGTACTACGATACGCTTGCAAAGCTGAGCTCTCGGGTTGGAATCCCGAGTCGGACAAAGTGACATTGGATTTTTCTATTCAGCCCGGAGTCAGGAATTTGGTGCTCGATATGGCGATAGGCTCGCCACCTATCACATCGTGCGAACGTACAAGGCGAAATGTGGATGTTCTGGCACCTCTGCTTACTCTTTCTGGGAAAAAGGCGTGAGTTTATTTATGTATGTATGTACACAGATTGCAAGCTCCGCGTGCACCGCGCATGCGCCAAGTTGGTGGAGGAGAGCTGCTGCCTCGACGGCGAGCACCACAACAACCGCATCTCCAGGTTCATGGAGAGAATACACGCCAACAACCAACCGACTGGTGTGTACACTATTATACTCCTTGTGAAAATAAACATAATTTATTGAATACAATAAAATGTTCATCATCGTTTAGATTGTAATTTTTTTATCTACCACCCGGTTCAACAAGCACTTTTATCTTCCACATAATCTGAGATTCTATGATGTCCCTTTTTACACAGCTTAAATTTTATTACTTTCTTAAACGTATTAATTGGAAGTTCTCATATACAGTTGGCAAGCTTGTTAAAGAAGCGTACACTTTGACCCATAAAATAATTATTTATCTTGTGAAGACGAGTAACATTAGTAGAAAACTTTTCTCCCGGTGCGGGGATCGAACCCGTGGCCTCGTGTCACACACGGCGTCTCACCAACTGCGCCACGGAGGCTTTCAAATGTGATGCAAAATATTTTAAGGATGGTGTTGATGACTCTGCGGTCCACTTGGGATGCTTCTAGGGACCACCATCGGTCAATGGACCACCTGTTAGACTAACTGGATTAAATGAAGTACAATAATATAGTTTTGTTTGCTACAGGTCAAGATTCAAGTGACAAGAAATCGCGGAAGGCGTCGGGCGCCGCGCATTTTCTCAACAGTAAGTATTTGTTATTTTATTTGTATTATAAATGTTTTAAATATTTTACAACTTAAAAAAATATATTTTGTTTTTTAAATCTGGCAGGCTGATTTTATTTACCACGCCATCTAGTGGCGAATAGATGAGTCAACCGTGTAGTTGACTTTACGTCCGTTCTTAGACATGTGGTTCAATTTCTTTCCTCCCCGATTCAATTTCTAAACTAAAATTGATACAAACAATACGATATCTTGTATTGCGATTGAAACTATAAAATACAAATGACTTATTACAGCTTTTTAACCTTTTTACCAGAACGCGAAAGATGGCGGGTTATTAATTGAAGTATTTTTGGTAGTCTATTTTGATATAATATGTATATACCGGGTATCTCAAGACTGCTACGGAAAACGAAGCCGGGTGGTAGTTTTAGTGGCTACAAACACAATGCAATTAAAAATTTCGCTTAGAAACGCGACAATTATTTTTTATGATTTTTTAAATATCGTCATTTTTGGGTGGTAAATCCATAGATTTTGCTAAAATAATAATTTAAACTCTCTTATATCTTAGAGTATTTATAAATTAAAGGGTATACACTATTATTTTAGGAAAAAAATGTATTTACCACCAAAATATGGCAATAGGAAAAAAATTACAAAAAAAAATTGTCGCTTTTTTTTGCAACTTTTTCTGTTGCATTGTGTTTGAAGTCGCTTAAACTACCACCCGGCTTCGTTTTCGGTAGCAGTCTTGATATACCCTGTAGATAGTCTTATCAATAGTTTTATTTTAATGTAACATTCGCGGAAAAATGAGTAAACAAAAATAAACACCGAAGTCAGGTGCTCTAATATTTTTTTGTTTCATTATATTTTGCATGTCATTTCATTTACATTTGATTTCATTTCAATTTAAAAGAAAATTTACCCTATGTTCGTTGTTGCAGTGGAGCGAAGTTTCCGTAAAATGGAGGACGACACTCCTTGGGAGGGGACACTCACGCCGGCCGCCGCGCAAGGTAGGAATCACTTTATATACATCATTGAGATATTATATTAGGTAGTAGGGACTCTAACGCGGTTTTCAATGTTATGTCAAATTAATGGCAGTTTATTTTAGGGTTTTAAGGTAAAGAAACCCATAAATCACGTTCATTCCTGTTTATTAAGATCGAGTTAAAAAATCATAATGAAATTTTCTAATACGATCGGTATTATTTTAAGTGAGTATCGTGTGGAATGAATATGTTAAAACATTTTAAAAAATCATATTAATAACCGAATTATTTATACAAAAAAATATATTTTGAATGACTTAATAACTCGATTATGGTTTTATATGCACTTCACAAATTAATATGAGGAACACACTCAAATCATCATGTTTCCCAGATATCTGTATTTAGTTTTACAAAAGCCCTAATAGATTTATACCACTGGTCTATAGAGGAGAGCGGGCCCGGTCGGCAGCGGTTTACGCGATGTGTATTAATAGATCGGGTGATTGTTTTCCGGTCAGCCATTGACTACGGAACACTGAACTTGTGTGTTAGAGTAATTACTTACTTGGAAATTCAATGCTGAACAGGGAAATCATAGGGTTCGTTACGGGGCAAAATGTTATTTTTTTAAAGATCGTTTTGATGGTGGAAAACGCTGTGTAATGCTATTGGTAATGGTGTTGCTTTTTGGGTGCAGTCAATGTATATTTTGATTAGGACATAGTGTTGCCAACTAAGTGAACTTTCCACTAAATCCGGCGGTTTGGACCTTCCTTCTGATGGGCAAAAATGACTTTTAGTGGTTAGTGGATTTCTGGTGGTTTTGTGTGTTAGATCTGGTGGGAAGCCAACTTCAATGTTGGCAACACTGTTAGGACGGCATAATTGTGTCGACCGGCAAGTCACAATAATCTTTTGCCATTATATTTTCTATTTGGATTACATTGCATCAGATGTAGTTTAGTACCAGTTTCATACCGTTACTAGTCCTAAAAAATACCTAGTGTTATTGCGGAGATCATACACGAAGCTCTACTCTTCAAAGCTGTATTTTAGCCACAATAAATCCAATTGGTTTTCCACGAAAGGATACGTACAGCATTATTACTAGCGCGAGGGGAGAGCGGGGCGCGTCGCACGCGGTGTAAGCAGCGTTTATAAATAGCTTTGTGATTGTGTTCCGGTCATCGCGGCACACGGAACACGGACGGTATTGCGTGATTTATACATAGTGGGGAAATGGGATGTTGGAATATACTCAATGTAGAACCGATTAGTCTCTACAAAATTCTTGAATGAAAGATGAATATTATGCGTTTCAAATAAGCATAGGAATGTCAATGACCCTTAGCTGTCAAATATCACTTGAAAAGTAAGGTTATAAATAAATTAGTTTAATAAATTGAAACAATTACAACATGTTATATGGAAACATAAACAAGAATGTTAAGTTGTAAATAGTTTTAAAAAATACAACTTTTTAATTTTTTTTGACGTCATGGGCAACAATTCGCCAGAAAGTAACTATAGGACGACTTTATTCATTCATTAAATTTTTTATGAAATATTAAATAGTAAAATATTATTTTTATTCAACCAAAATATTATTTTAAGAATTCTTGTTATGCTCACCCTACCTAAATTGTGCGATTTGACAGTTAGAATGAACTAATATGGCACCAGCTTAGTCTTATTCTTACTTGAATCGATGAATCGCATTATAATTCCCGCTGAACAGCAGCCTAAATGCACTGTTGTGTGCCGGTTTGAAGGATATTGTAGTCACGGGGGTTACTCTATGATCCGATACGACGTTCGGGTGTTCGAATGTCGCGTTAACTTCAATAATATGCCTAAATACTTCGCAAAATGTTGAAATCCCCTATAGTACGTCGTAACCATAGACTAAGTTCGGAGAAAATGACTCGGTATTGCGAGTGCAGTGGAATTGGAATTTGGCGTTGCTATATTTCGAATCGAATATCCATGTTGTGCCCACCCTCATTGGAGTTGGGGGCTCGACTCTCGAAGTTGTAGACGAATATGTCTATTTAGGACTAGTGGTCCGGTTAGGCAGGTCCAACTTCGAGAGAGAGGTCAATCGTCGAATCCAACTCGGTTGGGCAGCGTTCGGGAAACTTCGCGACGTCTTCTCTTCCAAAATACCTGTGTCTAAAATCGAAAGTCTTCGATAGTTGTGTGTTACCAGTACATACGGCACCGAGACGTGGCCTCTCACTGTGGGCCTCATTAAAAGGCTCAAAGTCACTCAACGAGCCATGGAGCGGGCTATGCTCGGTGTTTCCCTACGAGATCGAATCAGAAATGAGGAGATCCGTAGGAGAACCAAGGTTACCGACATAGCCCATAGGATTCGCAAGTTGAAGTGGCAGTGGGCCGGGCACATAGCTCGTAGAACCGATGGCTGTTGGGGCCGAAAGGTTCTTGAGTGGAGGCCACGTACAGGCAAGCGAAATGTCGGACGCCCGCCTGCAAGGTGGACGGACAATCTGACTAAAGTTGCAGGAAGTCGCTGGATGCAGGCCGCTTCCAACAGTTCATTGTGGAGATCCTTGGGGGAGGCCTATGTTCAGCAGTGGACTTCCTGTCGCTGATATGATGATGATGATGATATTTCATGAGCTTTCGTATCACTTACCATCAGACGAATGCCATTCATTATTATAAAAAAAAAAGAAAAAATATCATGTAATTTCATCTTGCACAGCGCATTATGTAACTAGGGGATGTTATCCGGCGATGCATGACAGGCTTAGAGTGATGTATAAATCGCATCCAATCAATACGATAATTAAATCTTTAATGGAAATGTCATCTGAGGAAAAATAGTGTTGGCATTTTCCTTCAGTCATATGCAGTGAGTGGGTGTTTGATCAATAAATAAATATGTACATAAATACGACTGCTTCGGTGGCGTAGTTGTACGGTTACAAAACTGACGTCTCGAGTTCGAATCACGGGTTGGGCAAAGTGATATTGGATTTTTCTATTCATTATGAGCCCACAGTCAGAAATTTGTGCCCAATATGGCGATAGGCTCGCCACCTATCACATTGTGGGACGGAACATACTAGGCGAAATGTGGGCGTCCTGGCACCTCTGCCTACCCCTTCTGGGATATAGGCGTGAGTTTATGTATGTATGGATGTATACATACCAGCATGATTATACAGCGCCTTCGCTGTATAATATGTAAAGAGAAATTATATTTCGTCAAGAGCATTGTTGGTATTTCGTCTTCTGTTTTGTGAAGGAGGAAAATGTCCAGTTATTTGATCTTTTATACTTTTGTATAATTTCATTGCGGTTTGAAAACAAGTTAAGTAAAAAGAATCGCCGAGCTCTGGTGTTATGTTTGACTTATTTCCGTGCTTTGGAACCTAGCTGACAGAATTTCCAATTTTGAGTTGGCTGGATAGTCTTGGTAGCGATGTGGTAGCGAATAAATCCATTCTTATATTATTTACTATTCTAAGTCAAATAATTTTGGTTATCAGCAGGAAAACGCTAAGTTATTTATTTCACAGTTGTGATAAGAACACAAAATCCTATTAATACGACAGCTGATAAGGAGATAATTGTTACATGAACTTCAATAAGCGATCGAAAAGCTCTGTAACACTTATTTTAAAATAAACACTACTTTTTAAATCACCAGCCTCTGTATTTTTTTTGTAAAACAAGCTTTTATTTAAAAGCTCTGAAATATAACTTAAAACAAATTCGTTATTTTGTGCCATTAGGTATAATTTTATACGATGTTAAACTTGTAAGTCTCTTACTCTGGGCTCTTACTAAATCACGTGTATTGAATCAGGTCAAGCTTACTATAAAATACTTCGTCATCAGAATTTAATCAATATGCAAAAATTTAACATAACATATAAAAAACATAATACATTAACTTTCAACATTAGAACAATACAAACTAACAAAATATCAAACGCATACGTCAAAAAAACCGCTCTAAAATATATATACATAATAGCTGATATTTCAGTGTAGGCGAGATTATAGACCGCCACTTTGCTCTATTCTGACTTATCACTTTCGCTTCATCCACTTTCATCAACCTCATCGTGCATTCTCTTCGGTTCAGGTTACTTTTGACCTGACCCTTGTTGATGATCACCGATTTGGATGGTGTAGGTTCGGTGAGGTCGACCCCTACCGACTCTTTCATCCACACTCGCATTGTATATTATTTACTCTCTTTTCATCAATCGTTTACAAGACCATGTAAAAAACACGTTCCAAATAAATCGCGACACTAACAAACAATCCCGACACTCAATACTCTCCCATCACACACGCTATCCAATAAACAAAACAAACGGCACTTCAGCGCTAAATAAGCGCCAAACTGCGACCGCCCTGAAACTGAAAGCTGAAGTCAAAGCGCGGGCGGCGGGCCGCGCGGACGTGTCCTACGGACGCTAGTGCGTATGCGAATTGCGTATACGGAGTGCGTATGCGAAAGAGTCGCGAATGCGTAAACGAGACACTTGGATAGGTGGCGCGTAATTTTAACCAAAATTTTAAATCACATACATGTGATTTGATTTAAGGTGGATATTTTTTGTGTGTAATGATTAAAGCTCGGTAGTGTTGAGTGGTTTTGATGATAAGTTTAAATGTCAAGGCCATGTATTTTGCATGTGAAATGTATGGTCAAAGTTTAAGCTATAGTTAAATTTGGTTAGTATAACCTAAGCTTTTTAAGTATATTCACATAATAATAAATAGAGTAGAAATAAAAAAAGCCAAGCTTTCAAGTGTCTCCGTTACGAATTGTAAAATGTCACAGTACTGGTTTCCGGCTGATTAAGTTTGTTGTGCAGTGTTATCGTGTCGTGTTTGGATGCTCGTATCGATTGTTCGATACCGATTGTTTCGCGGTTATATATAAATATATATCGATAAGGATGCGACGTGGTGTGTTGTGAATTGGTATTTTGTAAGTTTAAACTTTTTTTGGGGATATTGTGTTTCTTCGTTTGCTAAGAGTATAATTATATATAATGTACAATACTTTACTAAAGTAATTCATGTTACAAGTATACACGTATTTTGTAAGGGTTGGGTATATAATAAAAAAATAACACTATATTATGTTTGAAATAAAACTGAGTTTTATGGATCTTGTCGCGGATAAATTCCGTAATAATTTGTTATATTTCAATGTGTAACATTCGCGTAAACCTTTACTTTATTATTAATCTGAAAGTTTAAGAGTGAGTGTGTGTTTGATTCTCTTCGACTCTGTAACTTCTTAATCTAAACGATTTTAAGTCCGAATATTAATAACATAAATCGTGAATTATCATATAAGTTATATTAATTTTAAAAATGTCAACTCTAATGATATTATTGTCAAAACTCATTAAATATGATAAAATCATACACAACTGTTCGGGCCACCTCGTAGAATATAAACATTTCGTCCTTTTAATAACAAATATACGTAATAGTCACACATATGGTCCTGACCACACATTAAGATCAAGTCTTGTGTCGCTTATCAAAAATTACGAGAGATTTTTTCAGTTACTACCTCGGTGGCGTAGTTGTACTAAGGTACCGTTACAAAGCTGAGGTCTGGGGTTCGAATCTCGGGTTGGGCAAAGTGATATTGGATTTTTCTATTCATTACCAGCCCAGAGTCAGGAATTTGTGCCTGGTATGGCGATAGGCTCGCCACCTATCACATCGTGGGACGGAACATGCGAGGCGGAATGTGGGTGTCTTGGCACCTCTGCCTACCCCTTCTGGGAATAAGGCGTGAATTTATGTATGTATTTTTTTAGTTAAAAAAACATTCAAGAAATACTAACGCCGTCACGTTTATGTCCCCGACGAGATAGGCAGAGATGCCGCTAATACCACTTGCGTTTCACTGAGCTTTTTCTGCCCCAAGATTTGATGGGGTGAGCCTGACGTCGTAGGCACGAATTTTAGCTTCGGGCAACTCATATAAGATTTCTCAAGCTATTAGCACAAAGTCGACTGTTCGACCCGAGATTTGAACCCGGGAGCTCTGTTTTGAGTCTAAGCATGCTGCCACTAGACCACTGATACCTTCTATTCCATTATTTATTCAAAGTAATTTAATTGTTGGGAAACTCGTATGAGATAATATGACAAACAAAATACTCAGACGAGTTCATAAAATTAGTTTCGAACCCAGTACCCGGGAAGGTCTGTCTTTGACGCTGACACGAGACCACTGAAGCCAAAAATTCAAATATCTATTTCAAAATATCAATATGTACGTGCCAATAATTTATAAGAAAATTAAATTAATTTGCGTCAAGTCAAAAATTTCGTTTACAAAGGGCAGCCACTTGAGATTCTGGCGAAACGTCCCGGAGTCCCGCGGGACGGCTACCTGACGAGGGACCAATAACGGGATTATAGAAAGAAATGAACAAGCAAATTGATTTTTGGAAATATACCTATCGTCTATAGAAGCTGTTTTGTATTGCCTCGATAATTATTTTTGTATTTATTTATAAACTCTTTATGGAACACAACATACAGTAATAAGACAAAAATATATGACAACACGTTTAAATAAAGATGACAATCGCGGTCTTATCGCTTAACGCGATTTTTTCCAGACAGCCATTAGATGGACTAGGTTGAAAAGAAGAATTTGTTATTATTGCAATTAATGACGAGCATGATATTTGCATGATGTAAGCGATACGACCGGTCATGGACAGGAGCAAAACCAAATAGCATTATGAATTACAAAGCAATGCTTGGCATTTCACTGCCCTCGCCATCCTGAGACATAAGAGGTTAAGTCATAAAAATAACATATTAACATAATGGTGTTGTTTGGTTTTGCTACTGTCCATGAGTGGCCTTATCGTATATGCATGCCGTCAGGCGAATGGCATACTGGTCTCACCATTTGTCGCAATAAAAAAAAACATCTAAAGCCAAGTTGCTGATGTTCATGGACACTGGCTATCACTTACCGTCAGGAGGCATTTACTCTTACCAAGCCTTAGAAAAATCCTCTCATAGATGATATATAGGTATATTTTCATAACAGTCCACCCCATGTTTACAAAGAAAACGTTCGTGTTTGTATGCCCATGGTGAAATATTCACGGCCCGCCCTTGAAATGTCGCGGAAAGTTCAAACAATTTGCGTGTCCTTCTTTGCTTACGTTATATCTTGGTAGAATGGGGACGGTGTTTTTTTTTTCAGGCCTGCGAGCTGTGTATATCCGGTTTCATCTGACGCAATTATTCCGGGCGGTAAGAAGGCAGGGCTTTGTGAAGATTGGGCTGGATTTCTGTGCTATTTTGCAGTTTTGACGGTCCTACTAACTTAATCAGTCAAATCAATCAATTAAACAAAAGTGCGTGGTGGCCTGTTGATAAACGGACCAGATGCGGCTGCCAACATGTGCACGGTGGTCGCGGGTTCGAATCCCAGGTCACACCTCTGTCTTTTCGGATACTGTGTGTATTGATAAATAATCAATCACCATGCACTAAAATGGTGAAGGAAAACATCGTGAGGAAACCTGCATACCGATATATACCCCCAATCCGCATTAGGCCAGCGTGGTGGAATATATGGCCTAACCACTGTCAATCGTACTCTCGATTGTAGAGTAGGCCCGTGCCCTGCAGTGGGACGTATATGGGCTAATACAGATACTATCTTAATCAAATACAGTTTTCATAATAGATACCGTTAACTTTGATTTGCAGTGCTTTACGCGTACAATCCGATTTGCTAGCAGTAAAAATACTTCTATAAAACTGTAGAGGCTAAGCAGAAATTTAAATTCCTTGCACATCCCACAGGAACACGTCTTTTTACCGGGATAAAAAATAACCTATGTGTTAATCCAGGGTGTCAGCTACCTCCATGCCAAATTTCATCAAAATTGGTCCGGCGGTTTGAGTGTGAAGAAATAACAAACACACAAACTTTGCCATTTAGTAGTAGGATTGTATTTGTAGGATTTTACGCTATAGTGGCCAGGGATCCTTAATCTACAAAAAACTAAATCTGCAATAGCATCAAAATGTCTATGACGCAATACAACTTTCTTAGTACTTATGTCAACAAAGCGATCAGGGTGTTTCAAAGTCAAACGTTATGGGAGAGGTTATGGGCGTGTTTGTCGTGTTTCACGGAGTTTTTATGTCGGCCAGCGTGAACTGAGATGTACGTTCCATACACCAGTCACGTTGGTTGTAATTTTTGTTGATTTTTGGGCCAATTGGAGTGAAAGTGATGTTTTATATAGGTGTACAATTCTGTTGGTGGCATTGGTCAGAAAGTTGGTTGGATTTTGTATCGTAGTCCGCGATAGCTTCAGTTTATATTACAATTCAAAAGATTTATTATTAACGATTCAAAATATCTTGTGAAAGCCTATTTGAATAAATAATATTTTGACTTTTGGTATTGAGATTTTGATCATATGAAATTTGATGTGACGTAAAGATGAGTCGTGTCTGCCGGGATAATTATTATCGTACAAGAACACATTAAACTTGTCATATTCATATCATCATACAAAAATGTGTCGACAATATGACAAATTCGTTCTTTTCGTTTTTATTTCATCCTGTGTATATCTGGTTCCAACTAAAGCAATTGTGACAAGTCAATTGTGTGGTAGATAGTCTTTTAGGACTTAATAGGTCAATAATTACTAGTAACTTTGACGCATTAGTAACACTAACCCTCACCCGGAATCTACAACTACTGACCACTACATTATCTCTAAAACCAAATTGCAGTGTAAATGCTCTGTTGTGTTTCGGTTCGAAGGACATTGTAGCCAGAGAACTATTGATGGCTTAGGATAAGGCGCAGTTGAATGCCAAGCATTGCTTTGTAATTTAAGGTGTTGTTTGGTTTTGTTACTATTCATAAGCTGTCATATCGCTTACCATCAGGCGAACGGCAAGATCGATTTGCAATGCATAGCAATAAAAAAAATTGTTTCACAAAATCTTCACATAGGAAAAGCGAAGTAAAGTAGGCACACTATGATTAAGTTAATGCGTATGGGAGCGGGCAGTGAGGCGGAGATTTCACGGGGCGCAGCCAAGGACGCCGTGTGTGGACTCATCGACTGCTGGCTTAGGGTTGATAGGATTAACAAATATACTGGAAGAATAAATCAATATGTATATGTAGAATTGAGAGCATTAAAAGAGGTGGCTTAATCTGGGTTGTTCGCCTTTACTTGGAGTATTCGTGGTAACTCTCTCATATGTGAGAGGTCGTGGTACCTACACAACCGCAATGTCTATTTCTCTCGCCAAACAGCAGTGTATATGCATTGCTGTTTTCCAGTTTGAAGAGCATTGTAGCCAGAATAACTACTGGACATTGTGGAATGGCTATGGCGTGGTGGATTATAGGCCTAACCACTCTACTACTATCGATTGTAGAGGAGATCAGTGTCCTGCAGTGGGACGTATATCGACTGATACACATAGTGGAATGCCAAGCTTTGCTTTGTCATTCATGGTTTTTTCTATGAGTATTCGTATCGTTTACCATTAGGCGAATGACACACTCGTCTCCATTCATCTTATAACTTGAAATTCGCATACCATTCTACTTATTTTAAACGTCTCACGATGTTTTCCATACCGTTAAAATGAGTATTCCTATTAAAAATCAAAGTATTCGCAGCGTTCCTGATAGTGAGAGCTATGTGCAAAAAGAGTGCCATTTGTTAGTGGAAACTTATCTCTTACCTCTTGATGTAATTATGTTCGCACACTTTACTTCTTCAGTCTTCACGCCAGCATTTAAGGAAGTAGGGAATTCGTGATCGTGTTTGTCTTGGCCAAGCTTTTATTTTGGGCCGGAATTGTGGAAACAACGAATACACCAAACTTTAAAAATTCTCACACGTGTGCTGTAGATTCGAATTCGCTTTCTTTGATTTATCATTCATACCATTAACTAGGCTATCGCTCACGAAGAGACAACTCATAAAATATGTAGAACATATTCTCTCACAACCCTAATATGAAAACAAGAGGGTGCGGATTTAAGGGCGTACGTGTTTTTCTTGAATTAGTTTAGCCAAAGGAGTCGCTTTGTTTACTAAATGTTTTACTACTGAAATACGCAATGTTTTCACATATTTTTTTATTGTTGTTGTTTTCGTGGCTTTGAATAAATATTTTATAAGTAATAAGTAACAATTGTACTTTACGTTGTGATGTTTTTTAAGAGTATTTGTATGCCAATTTCTGAAGTGAGTAAGACGTTTTTGTGTAGGTTCAGTGAAGTATATTTTATTGGATCGGAATGTATTATTTGGTCTAAATGGAATTGCAAAATGGATATAGTTTGTCGTAAATAATCTCACTGATTGAATTAATCAAAAATATATATTGGCTAGTGTAATTTTAAGGAGAATATAGATGGGCGATTGTTGGGAAATAGAATTTTATATTGAATACTTGTGAGAAAAAGAACCAATGGTATTAATTTGCCTTTTTATTCAACAAACTATAATATTGACAATAAATTATCACATAAAATACTAATGCAAAGCGACGCGAGAATAATACGCAGTGTTTATTAGTGCAAATGCATAAAATTAATTAATTCAATTAAGTTTCCCAGCAAAGTTATTAATATACTGAATAGTCTGCAAGGGGTTATTGGATTAGTTATACACAACAAAGATTCGCAACATGTTTAGCATTTTCAACTTCAAGCATTAATGCGTAAACTTCTATCGGCATTTCAGAAGGGTTAGGCAGAAATATCACTGTTTGTGGAACTTAATTCCGTCACTACATGCGGCTTTATTATTTTATTTCAATGAATGGCGAGTCGAGCTTGTTGGTCGCAAGATTCAAACACAACAGTGATTTTACAGTGCTGTTTGACGGGAGAAATGGACATTGTGGTGGTACCTTTACTGGTGGTAGGTCTCTCATATGTGAGAGGCTATCTGGGTAGGTACCACTGCAATGTCTATTTCTCCCGTGAAACAGAAGTTTAAATGCATTGTTGTGTTTTGGATTGAAGGACATTGTAGCCAGAGTAACTACTGGACATATTGAAACTTAAAATCTTATGTCTCAGGATGGCGAGCGCAGTGGAATTTTGCTACTGTTTATGAGCGGTCATATCGCTTACCATCAGGCGAACGGCTTGCTCGTCACTCCATTCATTGCAATAAAAAAAAACCTATCCAGGCATCCCCTCACATATGAGAGACCTCCCACCACTTCCATTAATCTCCTCATGCATTCATGTCGGCTTAGGGTACTTTTAACCTGACGTTTGCTGAGGGTGCCATCGATTTGGTTGGGATAGGTCTGATGGGAAGTAGGTCCGGGAAACTCATTTAAAACTTTCTTCTTCTCTTGAAATGCGTCTTTAGTTCTGGAGGTAGGCCATGAGCTTCTTGTGTACTGAAGTCATGTTGAAGTTTAAGAATCTAAAACTCACATTTTATTTTATAAACTTATGTTTAATATGAACAGAAAACCACGCAAAATAAATACATCCTACAGTTTAATATATTATATGTAGTATTAACATCGAGTCGTCGCATCCTGCGGGAACTGATAGACCGTTTTATCTATACTTAATATTATAAAGCTGCAGAGTTTGTTTGTTTGTTTGTTTGAACGCGCTAATCTTTGGAACTACTGGTCCGATTTGAATGATTCTTTCAGTGTTGGGTTAGGTTAGCCTATAGCCTTCCTCGATAAATGGAGTATATCATCGCGCTATGACCTATAGGAGGAAAGCAGTAGTGATATTTCTAGCAAATACGAGGAAATTTTGTTCGTTTTTCGTGGTCCGATTGGTCGATATTCTAAACTGATAGTCAGAATTAAACATTTTGACCGCCATTTTAAAACGTGTATGCACCCGGGCGGAGCCGGGCCCGACCGCTAGTATTATCATAAAAGTTTTATATTATTTTAATTGCAATTATTTGCAACAATTTAGGTGTATAACATGATAATATGTTTTATACACTTTGGGTTGAATATGAATTGCTATTCTTAAATACCATACCCATTTGATAGTACGGCAGAGATAGGAACTAGGCAATCTAGATTGCGAGAAGTTACTGGATACAGGTCGTTTTGAACAGCTCGCTATGGATTTCTTTGGAAGAGGCCTTTGTACTGCAGTGGAATTTCTGTGAGTGAAGAGAGACACACGCAGAGAGATAATTATCTATTTCTGTCTCCAGACAGCAATGTGTAAGCACTGTTGTGTTCCAGTTTCAAGGACATCGTAGCTAGTCATTATTAGTCTTTAAAATACTTTAGGCTCGCCTTCTATAACATCGTGGGCGGAACATACAAGGCGTAATGTGGGTGGCTTGGCATCTCTGCTTCCCCCATCTGGGAAAAAGGCGTGAGTTTATGTATGTACGTATGTAGAATACTTTTTTAGTGCGTAACTGTATCTGCACTTCTATTATTTTAGTCTTGGGATACGTCGAGGTAATCCTCCTTCTTTATTCAGCTTGAATTAGCAGCACGCATTGAATTGACTCCGAGAACTGAAAATACGCGAATATCGTGATTTCTAAATTATATGAATAACAAGTGTATTAATCACAAAGAAAGCTGTTTGCTGTATATTAGTTATTTCGCAACAGGAAATAGTTGAGTCGCCACGCTACCTGACGACATTTCCATAAACTGATTTGTAACAAAGAGAATAACAGCATTTTGTATGAGTGGATCATCACAAAATAGCTATGGTATGTGTAGACAAATCCTTGGAGAGACAGAGACAGATGGTGGTTTTCAGTCTATTTCAATGATTGGACGAAAACGTTCAAAAAAACATTAATTTTTTTTAATCTAATAAAAAATTGGGGGTTTTTGCCTATAAAGGTTGTAATTAGGCGACAAACATTTTAAAACATTCAGTAGTGTTGCATATTTCTTAAATGGTAGTAATATTGACGTATTAAAAATCCGTTTTTAATATTTTCATACACGTAACTGCTCTTCAATGAAGTCCATTAAAGTCGAAAAATAGTATCTGAACACGTGTCAATTATGCCCTAAACCTGCCCGATCGGCATCAGCTGTAGTAGTATTACCAAAGGAGTCACGTGCCCAGAATGTAACAGTACGTCGGCCTAACCTAACCTGTCACACATGCCATGTAAAATCTCAATTGCAGTCGTCTCTCGATAATTCTAAATTGAAGGGATCACACAAATATTCGTCTCAGTTTGGGAATCAAACCCGGGGATTATAGAAAGGTTTGAATTATCAAGAACCCCCGAGCTCATTGCACCATTATGGGCCCGCACACGATATTAGACTTTGAGCATTGCGTCATACCCATATAAGATCGCCATATAGCCGTCGGGCAGATGGTGTATGGTGTAAACACGCCATCAGGTAGCCGTTTGATACGCGACGCTGGGGGGCAAGGGAGGGGTGGGGGGCAAGGGAGGGGGGGATGGGGTGTATTTTTATATTGTTTGCTTGGATTTTTAAACACAGAAGAGTAATTGGTGAATAGTTGTTTAAAACAAATCAAAGATTGCTTATACTTGTGGACTATGGGACTGTAGAATTTGAAGCTTAATTTCATCATTCGTAAAAGCATTAGTTTACAGGGCCTCCCACCCACCACACAGGGCAGTTTTAATTCGTTCAGTCCATCTTGTTTGTGTCTTACCACGAATACATCTCGTGAGATTATTTTCAATTTTTTCTAACTGTTGGACCACAGACAGGAATTTTAGGATTTATCGGTATAAAAATAAAATAATATATATACTACAAAATTATTTATTCAATATTTGATTTTAATATATTATATGATCAATATAATTATCTTTCACATTTTCTTCCTTCATACTTCATTCCAACTTCATATAATCACAACTTATAAATAATGTTCCTCAATTTATATTTAACAATATTCAAACGTACTTACGTGTATACACCGCTGCTTGTTATAATATACAACTTGAATACTTTAGTAAAATTTTCAGTGAGAAGTTTACTGTTCAACGTTTCGCACGAGACTGCCGTTTCTGCTGCTTGTGACTGTTTATATAAGCTACAAGAACGAATGAATGAATTCACCGCTCAAGAGAGGTTGTAATAAAAATTAAATAAATGACGGTACATAATAGTTATTTAATAAATGGGAAATAAGTACAAGCTAACAGCTCGGCCATCCTGTCCGAAGCATGTCCTCATGCGTTTTCCGAATGATATTTGTCGACAAATAATCACTTAATTTAAAACAAAAGTATATAAAAGTAAATATTATACAAAATAAGCAGTTCTAAAAGTCCTTAATATAATACATCTATGGCCCTACTACATTTTCACAATTATTCTCAGTACTACTTTCTAGACTACTTTCTTCGATACTGCCATAATCTCTTTGAAACGTTAACCAAGGTTGCATTTTGTCGACTGCTACAACGGCCTCATATCGACGGCCATTTTTTTCTAGTCATTGGTGTATCTTCTATGACATACCTTTCATTGGGGAGCACTTTGATAACGCGATATGGTACTTGAAATTTGACAACTAATTTCTGAGATTTGCCATCATGAGGGATTTGTCTTTCAACGCGAACCAAATCGTTTACTTTATAGGGTGAACTTATCTTTCTCCGCTTATTGAACCGTTCAATATCCTTTGACTGTTGCTCTTTAATACTTTCACATGCTTTATTTCGTATAACTTTTAATTCTTCTGAGCTAGCTACGTTAGTGGTGTCTGATATGACAGAACTCAAAATTCCTTCCGACCTGCTAGTTATGTTAAATCCAAATAATAATTCAGAAGGGCTTTTCCCTGTAGTTTTATTTATAGTTGTATTTCTCCCAACTTGAATATCGTAGATATAGTCATCCCATGTTTTTTCGTCCTTGTTATGTGTACAAGTTGAGAGGGCATCTAAAAGTGTTCTATTGAACCGCTCAACTTGCCCGTTTGCTCTGGGTGTAGAGACAGCATTGATTATATGTTTTATACCGTAAGATTTAACAAAGTCTTTAAATGTTTTGATAGTAAAACTTGTCCCCTTATCAGTTATGAGGCGAATAGGTACTCCAAAATAACTAATGTGTTCCCTTATTACACGCACACTGATGATAGATTTAGTATTTCTGACGGCGGTTATGTTAATATATTTGGTAAAACTATCAACCAAAACTAGTAGATAGCAATTGCCCCTTTTACTTTTAATGAAGGGTCCTAGATGATCAGCATGAATGGTATGAAATGGGATGCTAGGTTTTTCAAATTGGGTGTAAGACGCCCTCTTTCTTTCCACCGGGCGTTTTATGGTGGGTACACTCTAAACATGACTGCACATATTTTTTTACAAAACGCCGCATTTTAGGGAACCAGTAATGTTGTTTAATTCGGTTAAGAGTTTTGTCAAAACTATAATGTCCAATATCATCGTGGTTTCGTTTTAATATTTGCCAACGAACCCCTTTCGGAACTAACCACTTTATGTCACTTCCAACTATTCGATAAACATTACCATTTTATAATTTATAATTTTGTTGTATATCCATGATCAAATCCGTATTTTTATCGCTAAGAATATTTTTAATTCGCTGTACTTCATCATCCGCGCTTTGCACAGTGGTGATCCAGTCTTGTTCGGAGTTTTCGATTGTCAAAACATCTAGTACATGATTTTCAACCATCGGACTCATGACGGGTCCGCGGCTCAAAGCGTCAACATGCGCCATTCTCGAGCCCGGTCGATATTCTATACTACAATCGAACTCCTGAAGTTGTACCCACCAGCGTGCAACACGCGGAATCAGATCTCTTTTAACAAATGTGGATCTTAAAGCACTGCAGTCAGTATAGATCGTGAAAGCTATACCTAGTAAATATATTCTAAACCTACCCAAGGACGCTACAACTGCAAGAGTCTCCAATTCGTAAGAGTGTAGTTTACGTTCATCTTGTGATGTTTTACGGCTAAAATATGCTACCGGATGTAACGCGCCTATCGTATCTTCTTGTAATAATATACCTGCTAGTCCGTCTTTACATGCATCAGTATGTAATCGAGTTTTTGCTTTAGGATTGTAAAGCGCCAGTAAGGGTCGCTGAGTAAGCAGATTTTTAACCAAATTAAATGCATTGCTCTGTTTATCACCCCATGCCCATTTTACGTCCTTTTTGAGAAGGTTGGTTAATTGTGATGATATTATGGCGTAATTCTTAATGAACTTTCTAAAAAATCCAGATATCCCCAAAAACTGTCGAAGTTCATGCACATTTTTAGGTGTTGGAAATTTTGATACGGCCTCGGTTTTTATCCATAAAAAAGTTACACTTACAAAATTTTAGTGTAAGACCACCTCGTCTTAAGAGCTGAAGGACTTCTTCTAGCCTTTCTAGACCCTCATTAATATTTCTACTGGGAATCAAGATATCGTCCATGTATATGATTGCATATTTGATTTTAGCGTCGTGAAGGATTTTATTAATAGTCCTTTGAAAAACTGAAGGAGCATTCACTAACCCAAACGGCATACGATTATACTCGTACTGACCGTCTGGCGTAACAAAGGATGTTTTATGGCGGGATTCTTCTGATATGCCAATTTGATAATAGCCCGAGGCTAAATCCAGAGACGTAAATAATGTATTCCCTGCTAATTGATCCAACTGATCCTCTATACGAGGGAGGGGGTAGTGGTCCTTTTTGGTCTTTCTATTTAATGCTCGATAGTCTACGCATAACCGCTTTTCGCCGGACTTTTTCTTAACTAAAACTATAGGGCTAGCGTAGGGAGAAGAAGACTCCCTAACTATACCGCTTTCTAGCATTTCTTTAACCATATCATTCACCAACAATCTCTCAGAATATGCGAGGCGATAAGGTCTATAAACAATGGGTTCAGCGTCTTCTAATTCTATTGTCATTTCGGTTATACCAGTGTATCCTAAATCTTTCATATTTGTCGAAAAACAGTCTTGATAGTTATTAAGCAGTTTGATCAAACTACACCGTTCATCCTTGCTTAGATTTGGGCCGCAATTTAACTTATCAGTATTATTTAAATCGCAGGTTAATTGATAACAATTAAAAGTTTTCAATGGTTCCAACAGTTTTACTTTAATACATCGCGTCAACAAAAGTCCCTTTGAAATAGTTATGTCACTTTTAGATACATTAAACGCCAGTAAAGAGCAATAGCCATTCGTTATATTATATTCCCCCGGTAATAAATAATATTCCTTTCCTTCTTGACCTCTTAATGAACCGCGTACATAAACACTACCATCATATACTGGTTTTGATTTAACAGGTATCACGTAAAACGTACTTTTCGGAAGTATCATGTCATCCACAGCTAGCAAATGTATTTTAAGGTTTTCAATTTGATCGAAAATCAATTGGGTCGGTGTTTTAGTGATTATGAGATCGGGCATTTCAGTAAACGAATGACCTATAAGGGCCGGGTAATTTATTACGTAATCCTCAACGACATACATGTTAATAATCTTTTTAATATCTTGAACCACAACGCTTGTTAACGTTATACCTAACGGGCGTATTATATTTGCACCGATGCCTCTAAGTGCCGGTAGGTTAGGAACAGATTCGATTTTAAGGCCAACTTCTTTTGCTTTACTAATCGTTATAAGGGAGCACTGGCTTCCTAGGTCTACATGACAGGTCAGGGCTCTATCATTAATTTTGAAATCCATAACATATTTATCATTAGAGCTGTTCTTTAGGGATAACGCAGACACTTGTTTCTCGTTTTTACTATCAGATTGATGTTGATTTTTCGGTGCGTCACTATTTATTTTATTTCTAAAACAATTTGAGGTCTGGTGTCCAAGTCTGTCACATAGAGTACATTTAATAAGGGGTTTGTCACATTTAAAACTGGGATGACCGAATGCATTGCAATTAAAACAGCGTATATTTGAGTTAGTTATACCAGCCTTGGGGTTTGAATATCTTTGTGTTGAGCTAGTAAGAATTCTATGATCGTTTTTATTTTTATTGTCATATCCTTCTCTAGATGAGCCTACTTTAACGGTTCTAAAATATTTAAGTATTTGCTCTGGTTCGTTAAACTGGGCCGCTTGAGCACCAATTTTGATTGCACGGTCATCAACACCGTACAGAATACAGTCTACAGCCTGTTTACCATAAATTTTACATCTATTTAGTAAATTTATTTTCGCGTAATAATAATGCTCTAATGATTCACCATACTTTACGCGCTTGGTCAACATTTCTGTTAAAAGTTGAGCGTAATCCTCCCGACAAGGAAAAGACTCCATTAGCATTCTCTTCCACTCGCCCCAAGTGTGCAAAAGGGATGGTAAGCCCTGATACCATTTCCTTGCTACCCCTTGGAGTTTAGGAAGAGCATAGTGAATTGTTGCTTTTTCATCCCACCTATATATCTCGGCACATCCGTCAACTTTTGTGATCCATACTAGTACAGTCTGTTCCTTGCTCATGGGGTCAAATTCTGGTATGACATTGGTGTTAAATGTTAAATTAGGTCTATCTGAACCCATAACCTTATCTAAAATAGTAAGAAACTTGCTTAGCATATTATGAAATTGAGAAGACTCACCCGCACTCGAACCGTGGCCGTCATATCTCTTTTGTTTTAACCTGTCCTTCCTGGCTCGTGAATGCTTCCTGTACTTCCTCTTTCTACCATAATTCTGTTCGTCAGTCGATGTTTCCGTGTCCGTAGTGGTGTACTGTCTCTTCCTATGCCTAGGATGATGTCTTAATTGTCCAGCATTTTCCGTGTATGTTCCGTGGTCTTATCCTTTTGCCTCTTGGTTGGTGTCCGTCTAGTCTACGCGCCTCTCTGTCGTCAAATTCAAGTATTTCGCCCTCTAACCTGGGCATTCCTACGCCCTCGAACCTGGGCGTACCTTGGTCCTCTAACATGGACGTCCTCACGCCCTCGAACCTGGGCGTACCTTGGTCCTCTAACCTGGACCTCCCCACGCCCTCGAACCTGGGCGTACCTCGGTCCTCTAACCTGGACCTCCCCACGCCCTCAAACCTGGGCGTACCTTGGTCCTCTAACCTGGACCTCCCCACGCCCTCAAACCTGGGCGTACCTTGGTCCTCTAACCTGGACCTCCCCATGCCCTCAAACCTGGGCGAACGTTGGTCCTCTAACCTGGACCCCCCTATGCCCTCAAACCTGGGCGTCTCTTGTCTCTGATTGTCTTTGTTAGAATCATTATAATCCATAGTAGACGTATCTGAAACTTAACAGTACAGCTAAGTGTCCGGTTATACAATAAATCTGGCCATAAATATTTACTTATATAGTACGTTACAGTTACGATTTGCCTTTGTAGATCGGTTTTATAAGCATTGTAGGCTTACTATTGTATTCAATATTTTAATGTAATCAGCATGAAAGTTTGAGTTTTCCTTAAATATAATAAAAAATATCATATTCACCTTACTACAGAAAGGAGACAAAAGTATTTATATTAAGTAGCTAAAATGAATGTGTGGACGTGAACAAGAGAAAGAAAAAAAAAATCTCTTGCCATCCCACTTCTGAACTGTTGGACCACAGACAGGAATTTTAGGATTTATCGGTATAAAAATAAAATAATATATATACTACAAAATTATTTATTCAATATTTGATTTTTAATATATTATATGATCAATATAATTATCTTTCACATTTTCTTCCTTCATACTTCATTCCAACTTCATATAATCACAACTTATAAATAATGTTCCTCAATTTATATTTAACAATATTCAAACGTACTTACGTGTATACACCGCTGCTTGTTATAATATACAACTTGAATACTTTAGTAAAATTTTCAGTGAGAAGTTTACTGTTCAACGTTTCGCACGAGACTGCCGTTTCTGCTGCTTGTGACTGTTTATATAAGCTACAAGAACGAATGAATGAATTCACCGCTCAAGAGAGGTTGTAATAAAAATTAAATAAATGACGGTACATAATAGTTATTTAATAAATGGGAAATAAGTACAAGCTAACATAACATATTCTAATATTTCCATTAAAAAAATATTTGAAAGTTTCGCGAACTCCCAAACTATAATAGGTTAATAAAAATCGCACCTGCCCGGCACGATGTGGCTATAGCATTCCATCCCCGTGAACAATCGTTCTATATGCGAGCTCGTAAAGCCGCGACTGGCACTGTACAAGCTAGACGTAGTGTTGTGCTAAATGGGAATAGAGGTTTGAAAGCAGTAGTGTTGTAGTCAAATTATCAGGATCAATGGTAATGACGGGCGTCATTACCATTGTCATTACCAATGACATTACCTGATCATTAACAGTCGCTGCCAATAAACAAACTCAATCCAAAAATTGCCGTTTGAGATTAACAGCTCAATCTTTTTTCTGATACTATATTGCCAATAATCAATCTCAGTAGTGAAAAAACTATGGCAACATGATAAATGACAAATCAAAAAGTAGAAAACAATCCAGATTGACTTCAATCTAATTTTTTCGATTGATTATTGGCATCGGCCGTTAGAGAAATTGGAAAGTCAACCACCACTTTGATTGGGTTTAGTAGATTTCAAGTGTCTTTCTCGGATTTTTAGATTTATTCATATACATTTTATTAAATGTTTTACTTCTCGTGTTGTACTGTATTGTGATAATAAATATTGTCTTTCATTCTTTCTTTCTTTATTTACAATGTCGGACCCCGATTCATGGCAAATTTCATGATTCTAAGCCGAAAGTTCCTATAGGTTTGGTTGACATAAGAAACAGACGGCCAAAATGAAATTACACTTTAACGTCCTTATTCACAGATAGTTTTAAAACCTATTTTAGTTAACCCCTTTTCTTTTGCTTTGCTTTTGCTGAGCATGTATACCAATTCCGCAGTCTGGGCGACCTTGCTTAACTCAGCCGTACAAAATTACTTGTTTTATAAAATTATAAATAATTTATGAACTGCTCAGAATTGCAACTTCTGTATGGTCACTGTATTGTTACTGTAACTTATTTTGAAAAGAGCAACGCTACTTGCCCGTTCTTCTCTGGCGAAAACCGACTTGTGAATCGGGTGGTAGTGGAAAAAAGTGACTGAACCTAAATATTTTCACGTTTTATCTTCTTCGTTTAAACTGAATTCAAAGACGTTCGTTAAGGTCGGGTTTCGTTTTTGTTACTAGATTCTAAAAATATCTAACATAAATCAAATGTTCACGTTAAACTAAGACGCTTCTCTTGTATCAACAGCGAGCGACTAGGCAATGTTCATAAATAAAACTCGAGTTTCTATATGTAATTACAGTTCGGTCTATCGGGATTTCAAGTGGACATTTATTTGTTTCCAATCCCCTCCATTTTCTTTGCAATTAAATTCACTGCGAGTTGAACGCAAGTTAGTGCCCAAGAGACTTGTCTGGTTTTAAAGTTCTGTGACGTTTCAGTGGTTCTTTGCATGAAACAGTTTATGTGATTGGTTGTTGGACAGGCTCTGTGAGGCAATTTCAAATATAATCATACTTGGGTCGGGATTATTTGAATTTCTTTTGTTGTGCATATAATTTTAACTTCGTTTATTCTTTTATTGCAATGAATGGCGAAAAGAGCGTGTCATTCGCCTGATAGATACTAATAGATACGACCGTTCATGGAAGAGAGAGAGTAGAAAAACCAAACAACAAGTATTACAAGGCAATGCTTGGCATTCCATTGTGATCGTCATCGTTAAACATAAGATTTTAACTCTCAATATGTCCACTAGTGTTTAGATGATACATCATTTTAACTACAAACGAAGTGAGAGATAAATGAGAGAAGAGAGAGAACGCGTCTTCATTTTTATGTTCTAACCTCTATGTAGCGTAGAAATTCATAAATCGATGTATGTATATAAGGACGAAGAGATTTTATGCTTTCATGCGTTTTTATCAGCCAACTGCCCAACAAGCAGGTAAATTGGATTTTCAATATTCAACAGTAAATTTTCCATGCAAACAATAATCACGCAAGCGTACCTGAGTTTCTAATAATACACACGTCACAAACACCCCCCGGCCTGTCTCCGGTGTACAACAAAGAGGGGGTGATGAGAGGAGGGGAGGGGGTAGATACACGTGCTATTGAACAAGCAATAGATTACATCCCAATGGAAGATACAGATGTAGTGGCGTTTATTGTTGAATGTTTTGTAGTGGGTTGATAGGAAATATATTTTTTTGAAGTGAAAACTTCTTTAGCGGCGTTGAGCACTTTTTCTGTAATGGGTATAAAATCTTAAACTCGCGTCAGGACACGTGACCTGATCGTAAGACGAAAAGCGTAAGACGGATGGAGAGTAGACAGCTGTCAGTTAGCTGTCAGTTTATAAAGCTTTGATGAATTGCCAATGATTTTGAGTGGAGATTTCAACATAAACTTCGCAGACGATAAAAATCAACTATGCGGCGGGTTAGGCCGCCCGCAGGTAGGGGTAGGTAGTTAAATGAGAACTCAGGGTAGTTACGTGGTTCGGGCTTTAATAATTTCGCATCACTATTTACACCCGGCACTGTTGCTGGTGGTATGCAACAGGAGTCACTGGCCTTCACTGGACACTGATCCGGGTCTTCGGCACGTGGCGGAACCCGGCGACAGCTCGCCGGCGAAGTCAGCTGCCACGTGGCCGGGCACGGTGCGCAGGTCAGCGGCAGGCGCAGGCTCGGATGCAGTCCGGCAGGAAGCGGTGCGGAGCAAAGCGGGCAGTAGGCACGGAGTTAGCGAAAAAACGCCAAGTACGCCAAGTACGAAGAAGAAGAAGAAGAAGAACGCCAAGAAGAAGAACCCCAGCGGGTTCAGAAAGACGCGTGGTAGCACGCGGCTTTTAGGTTATGAAAAGGAGGCGAGCGCCGTTACACGCGTATTTAAGCGAGCACCGATGACAGTTCGCACGTCAAATTTGACAGATGTCAGTCAGTAAATGAATCGACCAATCAGCGCAACGGAGGCGTTGATTGGCATAGACAATAGGATTTATGTCGACTATTGAACTATAGATCGCAAATATAAAAGGTGACATTCCCACAACGTCACAGTACCCCGCCGAAAAGACCAGGATTTTACTTATAACTGAATATGAGTAAAATCCGTCTGCCTATTTAGCATTCTTGTTAGATTACACTTTCATTCCATCCTCTTACATACTTCATCCTTACAAAATGTCTAGCATCAAAATATATTATGACCAAGACCCTATAGACAAGAGAATACTTTGCGATACTAAAGGACTCTCCAAAACTACAAGAAGAAAATTTGTAAAATAGACGATGTTAGTAAATTGCGGGATCTGTTAAGTGTCGCAGTTAATGTCATGTATTTAAAAATAAACATAATGTTAAATGTGTGAATATACATTAATATTTGTAGTTAGTAAGTTTTAAATCTTTGATGTGCCAGGTACCTAGTGGATTACCATTCATATCTTCTAAATCATATACCAAAGGTGATTTTTTAGAAATAATTTTACACTTTATAAACTTGGGAGCAAGTTTTCTATTAAAACGTTTATCTTTGTCACTTTGATAAAAAGTTTTTCTCCAGACTACATCGCCAACATTAAATTCAGCAGGTTTCTTTCTTAGGTTATAGTTAGCACTATTCCTCTTATGGGCCTGCAGGAGCAACGACTGTACTTTGTTAAAAATATTAGATAATATGCCTAAGTTTTCAGCATAATGATCTCGAGGTATGAAAATAATATCCTGGTCTGTATTAGTGTCCACATAGTGTGAGCCACAAGTGACTAATTCACGACCGTATACTAAAAATGAGGGAGTGTAGCCAGTATCAATGCGATGAGTGATGAGATGTGTTCTGCCTAGGCCTCGCTTTTCCGTAGAAATAGAACGAAATAGGTCAATAGTATTATCAGCGTTTAGACGCTGTGATTTGGTTAAATCGTCATAAGAAAATAATTTACTCTTGTTATTATTCAAATAAGAAACACTACCGGTATTAGAATCACCTAAAGTTATTGATTTTAAATACTTGGGGCAAATCTCAAACCTAGACCAGAAATCAATACCTAAAATTAAATACGATGACACTGTAGGTATCACGTAGGCTTTAAGAATATGAAAATTATTCTCAAAACTTATAGGAATATTTATATAACCTATAGGGTTTAACCGTTGGCCGCCAGCGGCAACAAAAAATATGTCGTTAAGATCTGTACACAACTTAAAACCAGCTGATAATAATAGTTTATGTGAATCGTTCCCCAGTATAGTCACTGAAGATCCAGAATCCAACAAAGCACAAAAAGAAATTTCACCAATTTTTACATTAAGATACGGGCGAGAATCATTCTCCGGTTTACGTTCCCAGATTGATGTGATGTTATAAGTAGAAAAAAATATTTTAATAGTGGAAAGCCATTGTTCCCAATCTTCCTTATCAAAATTAACACTTTTAGTAGTAATACCACAACAATTTGGAACTAGAAGTTTTTTTGGATTCGATTTAGAATGACAATTCGAACAATTAGGATAAATAACACCTTTAGTACCACATTTAAAACAAATCGGAAACCTATTTTGTTTACACTCAGCGAGCGTGTGGTCATTAGTGCGGCAGCGGGGACAATGTGAATGACTACCTGAGCGTCTTTTGTTCTCGAGCGATAAGCGAGAAACCGGTTTACTTGTACCAATAGATGTATTTAAAGTGTTAGTTTGTGTATTTGTTAGTTTATTGAAATTGTAGGAATGTGTAATTTTTTTATTAAATTGAATATTAGGGTTAGTAGTGTTATTAGAGTAGGCTAAATCTGGAGCTAGCGTATTATTAGTTATGGGAGGCGGTTCACGATATTGAGCTGTCCTACATTGGATATTTTCGAAATTTTTACATATCAAACGGAGTTCCTCGATACTAGAAATTTTTGGTGAGCATGCTATAACGTTAGAGTAGCACGGACGAATGTTGTGTAACAAAATTTCCAATTTTTCCGACTCAGGCAATTCTTTAGAAAGACGAGAAAAAAATTCAGACATTATAGAAAAATATATAGTGATGTTTTCAGTTTCATGCTGAGTACGATTACGAATTTCTGAAACCAAACGATAGTCATAATCGAATTCGCCAAAATCCTCTATCAAAAATTTAGACAATTGATCCCAGTCCTTGACTTTACTTTTAATGCTACGGAACCAATGTAGTGCATTGCCACAAAATATTTCTGTAGCGAAATTTAATAAATCAGAAGATGAAATACTCCTAGCGGCTTTAAAATCATCGACCTTTTGCAAAAATATACGAACGCAAGTAGAACCGTCGTATTTTAGTAGTTTGAAATCTGACAAACGAGGACGCTCGCATAGATACGTTGTAACATCTGTTTTATCAACTGATGTGGGTAAATTAAAAGTAGTCGGTTCACTGGAGTTAAGTTTTTTAAGCCTATTGATAAATGAATCATAATCAGTGTTAAATGTATGCAATAGTTTTTTATCGGCAGATGTTATCGGTTTCAATCTACGTGCTCTGTGATAAATATGATTTGCCAAAGTGGATGTACGCTTGAACATGTTTATATCAAATGAACATTCTAGGTTTGAAATTTTTGATTTTAAGTCATTAAAAGAAACATTTAAGGAATTTAGATCTATATCAAATGCTAATCCCGACTCATCAATGTCCTCAGATGGGTATAACAATGACAGTTTATGAATCTGTTTACGAAGTTGTAGCACTGTGTCGGCTGGATCTTCGCCGCGAATCAATACTTCGTAACACAGTTCATTTTTATTTAATAAAAAGTACTTGATAGGGTGAGTGTCCATTATAAGTAAAAATGAGTGAATTTAAAAGATAAAGAAGAAGATAAGACGGAAAAAAAAAATGCAAACAATGTTATTGGAAATTAGTTATCACGATTAGACTTTACACTTCACTTAGTTAGAAAAATTGACAAACCTGTTTGCACTTTTTGCCCACGTTGGGCGCCACTGCGGCGGGTTAGGCCGCCCGCAGGTAGGGGTAGGTAGTTAAATGAGAACTCAGGGTAGTTACGTGGTTCGGGCTTTAATAATTTCGCATCACTATTTACACCCGGCACTGTTGCTGGTGGTATGCAACAGGAGTCACTGGCCTTCACTGGACACTGATCCGGGTCTTCGGCACGTGGCGGAACCCGGCGACAGCTCGCCGGCGAAGTCAGCTGCCACGTGGCCGGGCACGGTGCGCAGGTCAGCGGCAGGCGCAGGCTCGGATGCAGTCCGGCAGGAAGCGGTGCGGAGCAAAGCGGGCAGTAGGCACGGAGTTAGCGAAAAAACGCCAAGTACGCCAAGTACGAAGAAGAAGAAGAAGAAGAACGCCAAGAAGAAGAACCCCAGCGGGTTCAGAAAGACGCGTGGTAGCACGCGGCTTTTAGGTTATGAAAAGGAGGCGAGCGCCGTTACACGCGTATTTAAGCGAGCACCGATGACAGTTCGCACGTCAAATTTGACAGATGTCAGTCAGTAAATGAATCGACCAATCAGCGCAACGGAGGCGTTGATTGGCATAGACAATAGGATTTATGTCGACTATTGAACTATAGATCGCAAATATAAAAGGTGACATTCCCACAACGTCACAACTATTAATTGAATTTTTAAATAATGAATTTGGTTTAACTATGTCGAATGATCGCAATCTTAGCACAACGAAATACAAAACTACTATTGATGCGGTCTTTATTAGACATTTAAATAGGTTCGAATCAAAACTGTTCGTTTCTTACTTCAGCTACCATAAACCTATCGTATCAGTTTTAGAGATTGGCGATGATAGTTCTGGTAATGATGATGGTGAAAAAGTCGTTGAAATTATGGATGAAAGTTGATTTTTCGGAGAGATCAACTTTTTAATGTAAAATAATTGTAATAGTTTTAAAGTGTTAAATTTTTAATGTAATATAAATTGTCATGTTTGTGTACGATAGCGCAATAAATGAATATTGTATTCTACCACATAAATGATAGTACTTTTATACTGATAAAGCAATTGGTGCAAAATTATTCCCTAACCATTCCAAAATATCAAACATGCTCAACGTTAATAATCAAGTTTTCACTTCTGCCGGCACTCCCGGAGTGCAACCCGTCTTTTTTATTTCTATGAATGGCGAGACCTTAATGTCAATCGCTTGATGTTAAGCTCTACGACCGCTCATGGACAGCATCAATCCTTAGCATTCCCCTGCGGTCGCCATCCTGAGATATAGGATGTTAAGTCTCAATATTTCCAGTAATAACACTGGCTACAGTGTCCTTTAAACTGGAACACAACAGTGCATTTACACTGTCGTTTGGCGGGAGATATAGACATTGCGATGGTAACAACCCAGCCGGCCTCTCACATTTGAGAGACCTACCAATGACACATCTATGTGTTGGGATTCTTAACTACCTCGTTATATACTGGATGGGGTGCGTAGGTGTTTCTTGGGATAGTTTTCAAATGTTGTGTTAGAATTCACTGGTAAACTAGGGTTTTTAACCTGGAGTATTTTAAGACCTAGTTTTTTGACCTTCAGCAGTCTAGTATACAAGAAAAAATGCAAGCGCAACACTGTCACTTCACATCGATTTTCCGTGACACAGTGTACGAACCGACCCATTTAGCTTTAACGACCCGAACCAAGACTACTTGCAAAATAATTTATCGATTTGTATATTCTTTATGTTTCAATACATTAATTCCTTATCGTACAGAACGGATGTGCCAAATACACACCAGAACACAAAACTGTTACACAAGATCCACTCATGGCAATAATCGTGTAAGCTTTGATTTATGAAGACCTTGGCTCCAGATTCGAATCAGCTGTGCGCAGCGTGACGTGTACCTACGTCTTAGTTTGTCTCTGTCTCTCTCTCTATCTCTTTCGCTCACCAGTTACAGCAAGTCGACTGCTGAATACAAGCATCCGCGAAGGAATTATACTGCGACCTTTTGGAAACGGCCTGTATGCCAGCTATGATTTAGCATGAATAGAATACTTGTTCGGGGCGATACCACTGTCTCACAGAATACCGACGTAAAGTATAGTTCTTTTATTTCTCTCTCTTTCTGCCCAACTCTATCTTTTTTTCTGGCGCTCATGAGCCACAAGACCTCCACTGCTGTACATAGTTTCCCCCAAAGGATTTTCACTGCGGTCTTTTGAAAGCGACTTCCTGCAATCTGAGCTAGGTGACTTGTTCATTTCGCTGGCGGATCTCCGACGTATTGCATCAAAACCATCCAGCACAATTGGTGTTGAATATATTATGTATTTACCACAGTAATGTATTATATAAGCCCATGTACGTAATACAGCAGGTCACGGACCTCCTCTTGAATCGAGAATACCATTGAGAGTGGTTAGGCTATATAGTTACCAAAGTGTTATGTAAGAATCAAGATGCACTCGTAACATTCATGTTAGAATTGATTTATGAAGACCTTGGCTGCACCATCCTCGTGCAGTCAGCTGTGCGTAGACGTGACGTGTGCTTACGTCATAACTGGCATCCGCGTATAGGACCTTTATTGCTTGATGCATTCGAATTGTTTGGTAACCAATACGACTGCTCTTGAACACTAGCAAAACCAAACAGCACCTTGAATTACAAAGCTTGGTATTCTGCGCTCGCCAATCTGAGCCATAAGATGTTAAGTCTCAATATGTCCAGTAGTTACACTGGTTAAAATATCCTTCAAACCGAAACACAACAGTGCATTTACACTGTTGTTTGACGGGAGAAATAGATATTGCGGTGGTACCTACCTAGGCGGCCTCTCAAATATGAGAGAACTACTACCAGTAATTTATGCTTTTTGGTTTTTAGGTTTGTTACTGTCTTTTGAGACCATTTATTTGTAATTATTTAATGAGCAATCAAAAGTAGCTATATTAAAGTAATTATTTATAAGTGGCGCTGGTTTTAATAGGGTGTATACGGAAGACCAAACATCAGTAAACTTTAATAGTTTACAGTAAGGCTCTACCAGTTTCCAACTTACACCTGCATATACATATATAAACTCACCCCTTTTTCCCAGAAGGGTAGGAAGAGGTGTAACCACGACATCCCCTTTTTGCCTCGTATGTTCCGTCCCATGATGTGATAGGTGGCGGACCTTTACTGCTGGTAGTTGTAACTAAAAGTCATAAAACTGCATGCTTGAAATAAGCTTATCTGTGATAAAAAATACCCTATTCTTTATGATATGAAAATTATATATGAATAATGAATAAATAAATAAACACAATAGTCACATATATAGTCCTGACCTCAAACTAAAATTAAGTTTTGTGTCGTGGGAACCAGGAACTAGGAGAGACTTTTCGGTCTCACAAACACCCAGACTCGAAACAAAAATTTGTGGGCCGCACAAGGCGGCGTCTAACCAACTGCGCCACGGAGGCTGAAGGCCACAGAGAAAAGTTCAATACAATATTATAACAAGACACCATCTTCGCGGCAATTAAATTTCAATTATCATCAATGACCACTAGATCCCCCCTATCATAGTTCTCCAACAAAAAATCCAATATGACTCATGAAAAGTCATCTAATTCCTTCTACCTTCTATATTTATAAAGTTGCACATCATTAAACACATTTAATGCAGTACAGCTGACATTTGTATTTCGGCCGCAACGCTCAAGTAATGTCAACCGAGCTGAAATGTCTCCAGGACGGATTATATCCACCCTGTATAGCGCGAGCGGTTTGAAATGGCATGCTGGGCTTCAGTGGGCTTAGTAAATTAAGGATGGTTTACACTGGGATAGTGATCAGTCGAGTAGCCGGTTGATAGTAGTTCTACTGTCTTGATGGATAAATTACAATACATGTTTACTGGTGGTTGGTCTCTCATATGTGATTGCAATGTCTATTTCTCCCGCAAAACAGCAATGTAAATGCACTGTTTTGTTTCGGTTAGAAGGACATTGTAGCCAGAATAACTGCTGGACACATGGATACTAAACATCTTATGTCTCAGGATGGCGAGCGCAGTGGAATGCCAAGCATTGCTTTGTAATTCATGGTGTTGTTTGGTTTTGCTACTGTACATGAGCGGTCATATCGCTTACCATCATGCGGATGGTATGCTCGTATAGCTGTTCATTGAAATTTAAAAAAAAAACATTTTCATGGTCACACGCCTGTATTAGTTAGACAAAGATGCTCTAAAGTCAATTAAACTCATCGATTGCCGAGCTTATGTCCGTTTCAAGATGTGGTAGAACAGAGCCTATTGCCATACTTGTCACAGATTCAGTTTATAAGCAAATTGTAAGGAATTCATAGTCGAAATATTAATACGAATTGGAGTACCCGATATGTGAGGATGCAGGATATATCAAAATAATGTCTATACATTACCCATACTAAAGTTGTGACTGCGCCACAACTCAAACACACTGACTCGTTGCTAATGGGATGAGGTTCTAGGCCCTAATAAAAAAGATTGATCGACAATGATGAAGTATCTTTTTTTTTTCATTACTTTGTTAATTATGAATGGATTTACAAAATGATTCTTTGTTATTTTGGATATGAATACTTTTTGACAAAATACAATCAACGAAACCCTTCTTTATACATAATACAAGTAACTAAACCTTTCCACTCGACTGAACCACTATCCAGATGTAAATCAACAGTATTACGCGTTTAGCAATGCCGCGGCTGACTCCAACGGTTTCAGTGGCTAATCGCTGGCTCTGTGAATAATTTAACCGGGGGGTAGCGGGTTGGATTCCGGGGGGATATAATGGACGTGCATTTGTGATGCGCACGCCGTCATAGTTTGTGTCATGTTGGACTTTGGTTATGCATACTTGAATTTTTTATGTTAGTTGCATCGTCGAGTTAATTGCAGTATGAGATGTTATTCGTGAGGTATTAGATTTTAGGGTTATTCATTGAATTTATGTTAGTTTTTGGGTTGGAAATAAAGTTTAGTGTTGTTACATTGAGGTGAAGGTGCAACTATTTCTTAGCATCATGCGTCAGGGACTGAGTCTATTGCACAAGTAACATGAGTTTTTTTTTTCAAAACATAAACTAACTTGTAGTAGATGGTCCGATAAGCAACTAACACTTCAAAGCCCAGAAATGCTTCCGCTGGACACATTGCGCGAATATTTCTTGAACGATACTCCAACACCAGTTAAAAGAGTCTCCGGCAATGCCACACATTGAACAAACCACCCATTCAATGAAAGAATCGCAACAGCGAAGCTATTGTAGCTTTTAAGTGACATAGGAGTACCATCTCGATCTATATGTATATCCTTACCCTTCTAAATCGTACTCTCGATTAAAGTGGATGTTGGTTGACCGAGATACAGTATTACCATTCAGCAAGAGTTGGCCTATTGCTATTATAACTTTACTGTGCATTCTCGATTATAAAACGATTCTGACAAAAAAATCTTCATTACCCAACAAGCACGCTTCACCGCGAAAAAATTCAAAACAAAAATAAACTAACAACATTGACACGTAGTCTAAAACGGACACGTTTACGTAAGAACGTGTCTCATGGCGGGTAAATAAACTTGAACCAAATGCAGTGGACTGGTGGACTCGTGCCAGCGCGTGACTCACCAGGGATCCCCGCCGCGTGACTCACAAGGGCGAGACTAGCGGGATGAGAGATGTCACATGGTATGGGACACGTGGCGGGATAAATTGCAATCATTGGTGTAGTGAAGGATTGGGTTTGATACATGTCACAACATCTATCACAAGTCGGGTGATAGATGTTGCGATTTGTCGTTCTTTAAATTTGTCTAAATTCTAGGCAATTATTTTTACACTGATTTTATTATTGTCTAATTTTAAAGTCTATAAAAAAGATGTAAAAAATAACAGTTTTTATTTCATGTACTTTATACGTACTATACCTAATGCCAAAAATGCCTCTCATTTCCTCTATCCATAACCAAAAGACCTGTCCTAATATTTACTAAATAAAAATAATTCACAGAAATGAAACAATTTGAAAAACCACATCGAATAATCAATCAGTTTCAATTTCGTTTGACACAGCCCCATTGAGCAGCGGTAAGCTGTGCGCGGTTATTAATCCTGACACCATTGAAACGGTGTGCACACAGCGGAATCGAACCCCTGTCTAGACCGGCCTGACCCCTCGCGGTACAACCAACAATATTTATAGTATACAGGGGATATCATTCGCATGTAGCAATTACTTCTGATACGTCTATCAATCGAGGATTGTAGAGTTGATAGATTAACGTCATTTTAGCATTGTTGAATTTTTTTATATTGCGTGGTCGTCATAGCGAGTCTCTTTGCTCTCTGCATGGATTTATTTGGGCTGGGTTATTATTATATTGTTAAATGCATTTATGAAGGTATGCTAACGTGTAATTGGGTTCGTTAGTTTATTATATTAGTTTCTGATGGACGATACAAGACTTGGTATCTTTTAGTTTAGGGTCTGGACTATGTCACTATTGGGTGTATCCGTCACAAAAGTTGGTAAAAATTAGACACCGCTGCCGAAGCGGTGGTAGCGGGTGCAAATTCCAGGGCTTCGCGTTTAACTATTCGGAGTCATGTATAAATTGAAAATTAAATCTTTTGGACAGGATTTGAATTCCACCAAAACGCAGTTAGCCCGCTTGTTGAACTATGTCCCAAAAGCTCCCATTAGGACTTGAAATTTAATGAAGTGAAAATATTTATTGTTTCCATAAAATGTCATACATTATTTAGATTCAGTAACTTTTTTTCCACTACCACCCAGCTATAAGGCTATTTTCGCCAGAAAAGAACGGCCAAGAAACTCTAGCGTTGCTCTTTCCATAAAATTCAGATTATCAATAACTATAGTGGGGGTGGCTCATGCCATCCAGCAATTGAATGATTAGATTAACACTTTTATAATATCATTAACAATACCTTCTGATCTCGTGCATTAGTCCTGCTATCGTGGATCGTAACATCCCAGCGCGACCTTGACTAGTTGGCAGGCCGCCAGGCTGAGACGGCTCCCGTAATCACTGGCGCTTCAAGTTTAACTTGCTGTATAATCATATCTGATGTGTATTGTTCTTCGGTTTGCTTTAGAAAGATGAGAAAAATTCATAATACTTTAAGTCCATTGATGAGCTTGAGACTCCAGTTACGTTTGCTAAAGGTTCTTGATGACATAATTATAGTATTTATAAACATTATTTTGAGGATGCATAGTGTGGCTTCACGCATAGAATCGCTGATGCATAAAAAATACTTAAGTAATTCAAATTTTTGTTTGCACTGGCCCGATATCATGTCTACCTGATGGTAAGCGCAAATGCCGTCCTGGCAGAGTATCGAATGGCATCAGACGGTAGTGCCATGCCATTCGATACAATTATGCCGGCCCGCTAAGATGCCTCCTCACACTACGGTGGAAGGACCCAGGATTATAGAAAGGAGGGAACACGCATGACGGCAAACAATTCCAAAGCTTAACGGTAGGGCACAAAAAAGAATTTCCGTACCTTTTGGTCCATCAAGCTATGGCTTACAGCGACTTTCAGATAAAATACCCCTCGAAAATGGCTGTACGGAACGATCGCTATGAGAAATGCCGTACTTAGCGTGGCATACCTGTAGCACTGAATAAAGTAATTTTTGTGAATAGGGGGGTAAGATGGACAATGAAATAACTAAAATATTTCTTCCATAGTTTCAAATTGGTCAAGTAGTTTTGGGGCCTTTTCAATGCATAAAACATAGAAATCTTTCCTCTTTATAATGTAAGTTTAGAAGAGTACTATGTATGACTTAAGAATGGTCTACCATCCTCTTTGAGTCTCAACATCTCTAAAAAATTCAGCGTTCAAGTTTTATTCTTTAATTAAAACCTACGTACAGCCTATTCTCATTGATATTTTTCAATAAATAGCTTGTATTAGACAGACAATAAAAACTTAAAAGTGTTTCACGATTTGATTGGCCATTCTGATGCGCGTTACGAGTGTTATAGACAGAGGCGCCTAGGATTCCTGGAATTAACTAGATCTTAGGCCTGGTATACATATACATCCTTGAGTTTATTTAAAAAAGTCTGTACTCATAATTTTCTATTTAAGTAGGTATCAGCAAATATTTTTAGCCAGTTTATTTTGTGGTATTCTAAACAAGTTTTCAAGCACAACTGTTTTGTGTGCTGTCTTTATATCTAAGATAATTTTGTCAAGGCTTTTCCGTTGTTTTTGCAAAGGCTTAGGGAATACTCCACCATGTTGGACTATTAAGAGCGTATACACCTTGCGCGCAAAGTCAACTATAGGTATTTCTTCGTTAATTTCACGCACACATAAGCGACCAAAGCTGTGTGCGTAGAGCTGCCGCGTCGGCTCGCTATACAATCGGCTCAAACAACTTTGATCCGTGCGCTTCAAATATTCAATTGAAATGTAACTGTAATATAATATCATAAAAATATTTTGTTTGCATTATAAGTAGACAAATATTACTGTGCAAGCAAAGAATAATACAAATTTAGATAGTAATCATATTTTCGTTATTATTACATTGTTAAGTTGCATTCAAATCAGTGTTCAATCAGTATACACTACGGACGTTTTATTAATCATTTCGTGTTCGAACACATAAATAGTGTTAGGGGCCTTACAACCCCTTACAATTACGAAATATATTAAATTTTATATTACAATACATAACATAATTTAGCCTCGGAATTACATCCCATTATATTACCTGAAACATAATTTATACTCACTACAAAATCATTGTAGGTAATAAAAATAATTAAATATTTTACTACCAAAGTACTAAGATAGGATAAGCCCATAGGATTGGCAAGTTGAAGTGGCAGTGGGCCGGGCACATAGCTCGTAGAACCGATGGCCGTTGGGGCCGAAAGGTTCTCGAGTGGAGGCCACGTATAGGCAAGCGAAGTGTTGGACGCCCGCCTACAAGGTGGACGGACGATCTGACTAAGGTCGCAGGAAGTCGCTGGATGCAGGCCGCTTCCAACAGGTCATTGTGGAGATCATTGGGGGAGGCCTATGTTCAGCAGTGGACTTCCTGTGGCTGATATGATGATGATGATGAAAGTACTAAGATGTGGTAATCGCATTCCGCGCGTGGCTATTTTTATTACGCGCGGCATAATCGCCTGCAGCCAGGCCGGAGCGACGAGCGATACGTCCTCCCTCTAGAAGGCCTTGCGGCGGTCTGATTTGATCCACGTCGGACAGCGTGTTTTATAGTGGTTTTTAAAATATTTGTAGAACACATGAAAACTTATTTTGTTGAAATATAAAAATGGTAATTTATTGATAAGATGTTCTTCTATTGTAATATGCAATTGCTATAAAAATTATGTACGATAAGTTGGTGAAAAAAATATGTTCTTGACGAGAGTTTCTGAATAATTTCGCATTGTTTAAATTTTTATTTTTCAGGAACTAAACACAAAAAGATTAATTTTCTCAGCAAAATCCCTCCATAAGGGTCTTATTAGTCTGATAATATTTTTATTTTCATCTTATATTTAGTGGTTTCGGATATCTTAAGCTTCTAAATTGCCATTTAAAGCCTAAATAACAAAACTTGTGTTCAGTAATCCGTATAGTACTCACAAATTATCCATCAATCTATAATGTTTTCCACCAAAATCCCTAGATGACAACCTTTTCTAAAATTAGTAATAATTATTTTTCCTTTAAATTGTTTATTGGTGGCTATTAACTCATTTGAAAAGTCCTGTTTTTAAGCCAAAAAGCGCGTGCAGGGTATAAACGCTCTTAAAATAAAAGGCGTTTCACGTACCAACATATTACGGAAATTCTACTAAAAATCGCAATAGAGTACTGTAGGTTTTCGCACATTATTTTTCTTAATTGCTAAAGTGCCTATGACTATGTGTCATTGACTATTTATTCACACCACTTCGATAAGCCTAGAGGTGATATGCCACAGGCTGGCTCTGGCACTGGCGATAGCTCTCTTGGTAATTTTTCATTTGTTTTCGAGCTCACAATTCCTCGTATCCGTGTACACCCATCCCAATCACGTCGAGTCAACTAGTTAATGTATGTGATTGAATCCACATGGGCCACAATAAAACATCGGGCGCCGAATATCCGATCTCTTGGAACATCGCCAGAGAGTCTGTTGTTCAACAGTACAACTACACGGAAAAGTTTTTTATACTCCAATATTAATATCGTAAAACTGTGTATAAAGAAAATCTCATAACAATTATTGAGCTATGAACAAAGAATTTCATATGTTCAATTCGCTTTGTAGTTGCAGTGTTTGGAAACACTGCCAAAACTAATGACTAGTAGATTTTGCTGTGAAGGCATTCAAATATTATTACTTTATGCTTGGGTCCTGAGGTTTTGATACTTTTGACTACTACATTTATCTGTACCAGATTTGAAAGCTGATTCCTGAAATATCTTGGTTTCTGCCTGGCTAGTCACCGCGGTACACTATAAATCTAACTTGCTCCTTGGTCTCCGAAACGAGTGTTCTCGAGCTATTTCTATTCTTTGCCACACTTCGCCAATTACTGCATCAAAGTTAGCGTAGGTCACCTTCCATAATGTCGCGCCAGCGATACTTGGGCCGTCCCGCCGTCTGTCTATCGATTGGTCGATCTAAGTATGCTTCCTTTACACTCTGATTCTCTCCCATCCGCTCCAGATAGCCAGGCCAGCGCAGACTTATGTCATTGCTGATGTTGGGTTGTGCCACTAGATCTTCTAATTCTGAACTTTTCCTTTATCATCATCATCATCATCATCAGCATCATAATCATCATCATCATCATATCAGCCAAAGGAAGTCCACTGCTGGACATAGGCCTCTCCCAAGGATCTCCACAATGACCTGTTGTTAGTTTAGCGGTAGTTTCCAAGTTTCATTTGAATATTCACTCACTATAATAAATCTACAAAAAGCGTATTCTGTTTTGGTACAGTTTCGACCAGGCCAGGATAATAGTGACAATCTATGAGAGGAGAAATACCCTATATCCATCTTCATCTTGGGTGGATATTAGATTAGGATTTCACAGGCTTTATTATACGGATTGATGCAAGATGACTGCATATTGTCCTGCTCATTTAAAAAAGCCATAAGATAGACTTAGGGACCTTTTTTCTTTTTTAGGAACCAAAATCCCACTCTCAAAGATCCAACAGGCTCAATCCACATTCACCTATTGCCACGAACAAATAAATTATTCAACGTTTACAAATACTTCACCGGAATGGCCGGCAAAAATAAAATCTTCCCATTACGTAAGAAACGATGCTAAAGCGTTATCGACGCGACTGTACGCTATTAAAATATCAGCGAAGCGTTTATCACGACTGTACGTTATATAATAAACTGTACTTGAATATAATAACTGTTTTATGGACAGGCGTGTTGTCGTCATAAAACACGCCGGTGAATATTTTGTATACCTACGAGTATTGATGGGCCTTTACATCGGCGCAAGGCCGAATAACCGGCGCGTCTGTGGGCCGAAAAGTCGGTTTCGGTTTGGCCGGTACTTGAACTTTTACTGGAATATTTTGCAATGTTCTAATCTTGTTATAGTCTTGTCTTTTGCATACTGACTAGCGAATAATTTAAGAGACTACGTCTCGAAATTCTTCTGAATATTTTTTCTACTTCGTATGTTTTAAACGACGAGATATTTTCTTTGAAATACTTAGTCCAAATTGCTATATGGCAATAAACTGTTCTCGAATATTATTACATAAAAGTTTTATAGGCCGTCGTTACATGAGCGCAAGGACGAATAGCCGGTTTCGTATCAGCTGATAATTGAGTTCTTTTTGGTATAGTATGCAATGTGTCAGTCCTCTCATCTTCACGCATTTAGGTGGCGAAATTGCTTAGGCAGCAGAAATCGTATTACTATGGTATATTTTATATTAAAGAACTGGCAGGATTGACTTTAGGTGGACATTTAATTATTTTCAAATCTTTCTGAAACATGCACGTAATATAAGAACAAATGTAAATAGAATCCGGAATTAGAATTGCATCAAGCAACGGCAGACCAATTATAGAATAAACCCATGACTTAGTTCCACACGGAATCATTAATCTTCTACCGTCTATCCGGAATCATACACGTGTGCAATATCCTTAACATTCCGTCACCGTCGCGTCGTCCGACTTTGACATTGCCGCTCATGTGATCTCGGGTTTGTTTACGCATTTTTATAGTGTTTCCTATTCCATTACGTATTTAATGCTTCAGTAATGTGTACATTAATTTCAAAGTGCGCAATGGACATTAATCACAGGTTAGGATGTAATCAATCGAATATTTATTTGACAGTTCACGTTGTGTGTATGGAGCCAGCTGTGAAATGAGAGGCCGTGAATTTCAGACGTATTAATCAATTTTGATTATTTGTTTCGGATCTGACTATTGGGCGTGATTTTGAAGTAGTTTCCGATACGTAAGATACGTATTTTACTTTGCATATATTGTATGAATATTAGCAATAGGTGATTACAAAAATTATCATATTGTAGGAAACTTAAGAAAGCGTATGTTATTCGGAGGGCCTAATAATTGCAATTTTTTGACCGTTTTGTTTTTTTCTGTACAGAAATACATTTTTTTTATTGCAATGTATGGCGAGACGTGCATGCCTTTCGCCTGATAGTAAGCGATACGATCGCTTATGAACAGTAGCAAAACCAAACAAAAATTACAAAGCAATGCTTGACATTCCATTGCACTCACCATCCTGAGACATAATATATTAAGTCTCAATATGTCTAGTAGTTAAAATATAAGCCATACATACATATCCACACACATATATACATTTCACCTCGTTGAACACCATCTGGTCTGGACTTTACCATCATGTAGCTTTAGTGAGAGGTGTGCAACTTCAGGTAGACTTCTAATGGCGGGTAGAACTCTTAAAGAAGCTATTAGGTAATAAATACAAGTCTGCAGGGAAATCTCCTTAACTTATTACCATCAGGTGCTAGACATTTTGTCGTGCAAGTATAAAAGGCCTTAATAGAAATAATTGCGGCTAGAGCCTCAGTAAGTGAAGTAATATTGCGAATGGACATCTAATTGAGGGTAGAACTAATAATTGCGGGTAGACATTAGTCTGTAGGTAGAACTCAAATTATAATGTCGTTTAATAATACCAGGTTTGTAGCAAGGCCGTGTCGTTGTAATGTCAATACGCCTGGGGCGCGTCGGTCAATAAAGGGACCGTGGTCTGCGCCTTTGATCTCACGCCGGCTTGCACCGCAAAACCTAACCTGCTCGGGGTTGACAGCGGTGGGAAATATTAATACAGGCGAAGGAATAATCAGTAGTCACATACATAGTCCTGACCCCATAAGATCGAGTCTTGTGTCGTGGGTATCAGAAAATACGAGATACTTTACGGTCTCACAAACACCTAAACCCGAAACAAATATCTGTGGATCACACAAATATTACTTTCGGTGCGAGGATCGAACCCGCGCCCTCTTACACAGCTTGCGTTTAAACAAAATGCGCCACAGCCACAGCCTTTGTGTATGAAAAGGCATCTAGGATTTATAAGCACTTCTTTTCATAGTAGCGAAAGAAAGAAACAGCAAAATTTCAACTTACAAAATTAGATGATATTTTCCTCACCATCGGTAAACCTCAGTATGTTGGAATCATTGCTGAGTATAATTGTAAAATAGGCCGGCTCACTTGCCGTGTTACCACTGTCTTACCAAAAATTGTGAATGTATTTACATTGCAGGAAGCCTATGGGTCTTTCCTCCTCCCGGTCTTTTTTCTTACCATAATGTAACTGTTTATCTGTATCAGCCCATGTATAACCCACTGCAGGGTACGGGCCTCCGCTACAATTGACAGTAGGATTGAGATTGGTTAGGCTTTACATACCATAGAAACTTTTACAAATCGCTATGGTATGCAGGTTTGCTCACGATGTTTAAGTAGATGTCTATAAGCCGTTGTAATCATTTACAATCAAATTAGATTTACTCATCCGCCGGAGCTATATTATAAAAAAATCTTATGATTCTGACAACCCCGGTAGCCCTAGCCGCCTCCAACCCTTCGCGGTCGTCGACCCCCAGGTAATCGTGTCATATAGGCACCCTAGCACTAAGTGATCGATTAATTTGCACCGTGCTCGAGATTCGTGGATGTTCGCTCTGATGGAAGCAATCGATAATATGGTATAAAGTGTGGGTAATGGCGTAGATTTTTGTAAAAGGACCCCTGGAACTTTGTGGAAGGTACATACACTTACGATTTTTTCTCAGAAGAGGTAGTTGTGCAACCAGGATACCAACATTTCGCTTTGTATGTTCTGTCCCAGATTGGTGTGATAGGGGCGAGCTTATCGCCATATCAGGTACAAATTTCTAGCTCGTGGCTGATAATGTATAGTAAAATGGGGTATATAGGGCTCATTGAGTATTATATATTGCTGCTATTACATAACCTTTAATGGTCATTTGAAATGGTGTATCCTACGTTGTTTAGATTTAACATCCTCTATGCCACCATCTCACCTAATATGACAATTGGCCTCCGTTTGACAAACGGCTTCTTCACCACACGAAGGTTGTCCATTAAATCCCCACATACAGGAAAATAGCTGATAGTGGGGCATTGGTTCACGGTTCAGTTTTTAATAACCGCTCGACCTTCGCAATTTCCACTAGACTATCGCCGTGAGTGCGGCCGACACGCTGCAGATTTTATCTAATCACGACGCCCGCCATGCGTGGCCGCTAATCAAAGGGTATATGGGATTTTTTTGTGCAATTTTTCCATACTTTATGGGAATTTTTATAGCATTCTTTGGAGAAGTGGTGAGACACAGATATTGAATTATGGGTCAATACAATGTTGAGACGAAAAGTGGAAATTATCCTGAATTTCATACAAGTATAGGTCTCTTATATGTGAGAGGCCGCCGGGGTAGGTACCACCGCAATGTCTATTTCTCCCGCCAAACAGCAGCTGTAAATGCAGTGTTGTGTTTCGGATTTTAGTAAGAGTAGAGTCAGAGTAACTACTGGACATATTGGGACTCTTATCTATGAGGATCTTATGTCTCAGGGTGGCGAGCGCAGTGGAATGCCAAGGATTGCTTTGTAATTCAGCGTGTTATTTTGGTTTGCTACTGTCCTTGAGCGGTCGTACCGCTTACCATCAGGAAAAGAGCATGCACGTATCGCCATTCATCGCAATAAACAAAAATAAGTATTCTTTGTGGTAGTGGTGAGGATGTGAGGTGTTTTATTCTGTTGTCAGTCTGGGTAGTACTGATTAAGGCCGGAAATATGATTTTCCCAAGATTTAATATTGTTTTTCACGACATATAAGATTTCAGTCTATGGCTCTGTCTCCCGCCACGCCCTATTGTTTTAGTGTCTAGTAAGTATTTTCCATAGTTGGATTGGGTTGGGTTTTCATAGTTGGTAGTTATATAAGCGGGTTGATAAATTAAATCGTAGCTTTGTAGCTTGATAACTTTATTTATTTTTATTTCGTCTTTAAGCATTTGGTCAGATCTGGATGTTATAAGACCAAATTTGTCTCATAGTTTGTGATACTCGTGTCATAAGACTTTATTGATCTTAAATGAGATCAAAAGACTGTGTCTGATTGTACTCGTATATACAAACATACGCCATTTTTATCACATTGCAAGGCAAATGCCTTTCTACCCTCCTAGTTTTATTTTAATTTATTTCAATGTTGCGTGTATTTTTTCTATTTATTTACATTTTTCTTTGAGTTGGACACAGCCTCTAAATTCCCGTTTATATAGAGGTCAGCGTGCGGTTGTTATTGAAAATATCCACAGCGGTGCGAACGATGTGCGTTGACCCGTTTCACTTGTGAAAAATTTCAAAACTTTCTTAGGGTTGGCTAGGTAATACCCGGGATATTTTTGAATATAATATTAGAGTTAGAATGTGTACTTTATATTGAAAACAACTTGTGTTCAGTTTATTTGATTTATTTACTTTTTAATGTTTAAGGTACTAGCCCGCATTAGGCTAATGTAGTGGACTATATGACCTAACCACTCTCAATCGTACTTTCGATAATAGAGGTGGCTGATGCCCTGCAGTGGGACATATATGGGCTGATACAGAATTTTTAAAGTCCTGTCCTATTTTAGTTAGTAAATTTTGAATTGGAGTCACCCGAATTCTTTTCAAAACTTTTATTTTCTCTATAAACTCACGTTTATTGGTCGGAAATAAGTTTGGCAAGAGACTAGAGCGCCAAGTTCAACGCTCAAACCTCTTTAGCTTAACAACTTGAATTAATCCCTTTACACACGCTCGCCGTTTACGAGTAGGTACAATCCTTGTTATATAATGTAATATAAATATGACTTATTTGTCATTAGAAAAATAGTACATATTAGTCATTGATTTAAGAACTAAAGATAGGCCCTTCAGTACATTTGAAGTTTCATAAAGATGACCGTGAAAATTGCGTGGAATATGAATCAACTTAATTTTATACATTCACCAGAGTTTCTTAAAGTGGGGTCCATGGACCCTTAGCTTAGAAAAACTAGCCGTTTAAGTCAAAATTTTGATGGGATATTGCAAATTTCAATAAAGCTCTACTGTAGATGCACTGGAGCGCGCACAACACCTACGTCGGTACACTTTACGCACTTTCCGCCCTGTCCATATATTTGTGTCAATGATATAAATATAAATATTCTGTGGAATGATTTTCCCAAGTGTTGTGACCCTGTAACGCTAACCTTTCGCTGGCATTTAAGGCTCGCTGCTTCGGGGAAATGAGAAAATATATCACTGACAAATACTCGTACATATAAATATATATAGGAGTTAGAAGAGACTGCGTGTATTGTTTTACTGATTGTTATTAGAGAGAGGATTTAATGTCACGATACGTCGTAAATGAATGTTATGGCAAGTGTGCTGTGAGTTTTGTAAGCTCAACAATTTTCTCCTAGTTTCTAATATCATCAATTCTAGATTTTAAGAATCTTAGTGTGAAGTCAATACTGTTTATTTGTGGGTGAATTTATTATTATAATCTCATTCGGAAATGTATAGCAATACTTAACAATTTGCAAAGAGATATCCATCCTAGGTGTTGTTATAGCACATTATTAAATCCAATGACTAAAATGTAACTCAACGTTACAGTTCACAAAACAAATAAGTATACATACCAAATAAAAAGCAATCCAAACACGACAAGGTTTGCTCAAGGGCAGTACAATACAGTGCAGTGCATACAGTGCGGGTAGTATGTGAAGTGAGCACGAGATGAGCTCGGAGGAGACGTGCGGCGTGCGCCGGCGACGCAGCATCAAGCGGCTGCTGCGCAGTCTCACCGCGGACAAACTGCAGACAGGTTGGTAGGATAATAGGTAATAAATGGTAGGATGGTTCGTAGGATTCGTATGGTTGGAAATGCGTGCTTCCAGCTTATTCTACTCCAATTCGCCCGATCTTCGTCATTCTCAATAGTAAAACCATTGACCCTCACATCTTCTTTGACGACATCTAGCCAGCGCTTCTTTTATATATATCGATCGAGGTCCGCATATTACAAAATAATAGATATAATTGAATTGTATATCGCTCATTCTACAGTTCGTTTACAAGTCAATCTCGCATTTGTTGGTAAATGGACTAGACTCGTCTGTCAACATGTTCAAGGTGGTCGCGTTTTTGAATCCCAGGGTATAGCTCTGACTTGGGACTCATGTATGAATTGATAGTTAATCACCACGCATTATAAATGTGAAGGGAAACATTGTGAAGAAACCTGCATACCATAGCGATTTATAAGAATTTCTATGGTACGTAAAATCCGCTAGCCCGCACTGGGCCAGCGTGGTTTACTATATGGCCTAACTACTCTTAATCGTATTCTCGATTGTAGACGAGGCATGTGCCCTGCAGTCGGACGTATATGGGCTGATATCGTACAGTATGGTGGGATGGGTGGACCATGATGTCTCTGGTCTACTGAGGAGCTGGAGTTCTGTAATCTTTGTGACGCATCCATATGCGACAAGACAAGGTTACGAGCATCACTGTTACCACAGCTCGTACGCACAATGGTCCAGCATCGGCAAAAATCACTCTTATTGCAGAATTGGTTTCATTCTACCAAAACCTATTGGTGATACTTAACTATATAAAATAAGATCGGAATTCCCTCGACAAGCCCATCATGACCTTCGCACAGTCCAGCGGCGAGGTGTTCATGTTTACACACACCGTTCATTATGTTGGCAAACATCGTTTGCACCGCCACTGTGTATCTAATTATACGCTTTATTTACATGAAGCTATGATTCAACTACTCAATGGGTGGTGGAAAACTTTCTCAATATTAGAATGTAATCTTTTGTAACTGTATGTTTGACAGTCTACAATTATTGTAGTAATTTAGGAAGTTTGGTATAAAACTGACTGTCCTGGTGGCGTAGTTGTACTACTGTACGATAACCAAGCTGAGGTCTCGGGTTCAAATGCCGGGTCAGGCACAGTGGTATTGGATTTTTCTATTAATATTATAAGCCCGTAATCAGGAATTTGTAGCCGATATGGCGATAGCCTCGCCTCCTATCACATAGTGGGACGGAACATACAAGGGGAAAAGGTGTGGGTTTATGTATATATGTGCTGTACTGTATCAGCCCATATACGTCCCACTGCAGGACACGGCCTCCTCTAAAATCAAAAGAATTGAGAGTGATGAGGCCATGTGAAATTCTTACAAATCCTATTCCTCAGGAAGATTTCTTTAACCGTTATAGTGCGTGCTGGTTGAATATCGATACACACATGACACCGAAATGTCAGAGGTGTGTCCTACGATCTGAACCTGCGACTACCGTTAACAACCGTGGTTCTTGCATAGGTAGAGAAATATGTATTTCTCATTTACTTCCGAAACACAGCATAATTTTACCTAAGTCTTGTTGAATTTTATTACACGAGCATCCACTCTTATTTCTTTTGTAAAACTTTTAAAACCTAATATTAAACATAAACTCATTTTATACTGCGTTTAATATAAAAATAACAAACAGAATGTTAATACCTATACAAGTTTTTTTCTTAGTAGTACACCTCATCGGCGTAAAACAAATAATCAGCATTAAAACTATCCAGATGAATTTAACTGAACAGGCAACGGTAATGTTCCAGTAATGAATATCTGTCAGCACGTGGCTTAGACCTTGTGCACTGGGTTAGGTCGGAGCCACACTGTTACCTGGGTCTGGGTGTTTGTGGGACCGAAAAGTTTCTCTTATTTTCTGACACCCAAGAGACAAGACTCGATCTTAGTGTGGGGTCAGGACTATGTATGTGACTGTTGGGTGTTATTATTGATTTACTTACTTTGGAATAGTATAGGAAAGGGCTTAATAGCTGTCACTATTTTATAAAAAAGTAATGTGCGATGCGAAGCTGTCGTGTTTAGTTTGATGAAGGGGATTGCTGCATGACCAAAACAGTTTTTCTGTTTCCATCTTGCTTTGTTTTCGGTTTAAAAAATTAATTTATCTACCTCTTTCTTTCTTTGTCTCTGCCACTATATTCCTCCCGCAATTATATCCACATCGATCTTTTGGAAGCGGCCAGCATCCAGCGACTTCCTGCAACCTTAACCAGGTCGTCCGTCCACCTTGTAGGCGCGCGTCCGACAGTGCCCCTGCCTATATGTTGAAAATGTATGTTGCTCGGGATTAAAATTTTAGCTTACATATGGATTTCCTCCTTCATATATTGGGAAGTAAACTTAGCGCAATATCAGCGACATTAATGATTGCGGATGTGACCTGATCAAGTGATAACTTGTCATTTGCGCTAATCAAATTGCAACTTGGATATCATTTGTATGGGAGTTAGCGTTTGGCATTGTAGAAAACCCCCCAGGGGGTTTGAATATAATCGTTTTCTAGAGATGACATTTGATTAGCGCAAACGAAACGTTATCGCTTACCTCAAGGCGTTAACGATTGTAGAAAGATAATATATTAGAAGCGCTTGTAACTTGGCTAAGGCTGGTCTGCGCTTGCCCTTAATCCGCGTATACTAACTCCTGCTCGCCGACTAATATAGACGCGAGCAATGTTTTAAACCGCCTGGAATTTGATTTGGAAGAAATTGCATCACACCAACACCTTACGCTACTATGTGTTTGTGTGTATTTACTACTATAGTTAACTATACGAGTAAACGTAGGCGGAATTTGTGGCGTTTTATTTGTGCAGGTTGAAAATATTGCGTTCTATTTTATAATACTGAAAGTTAATGTTTTTTTAAATAAATTGCTTCGTTTTAAGATTTACGAAGTTGGCTCTGTGGGTTACTGCTAAAGTTACATACGTTACGTTGTTCTCAAATATTGGTAAGCTTAGCAGGCTGTTTAGAGAGTGCAATGCATAGCTTCTGGTGCCAATAGCCTTTCTTCTGGCGCTCAGCTTCTGCATTGACTGCCAATTCTGCGATGGTTATTCTGCTGGCGGTCGGTCTGAGCTTTGTGTCGCTACCAGAGTGCAAAATTAGCAAGTGAAGTTGGTTAAAATCTCTTAAACGTTCGCATCATGCATCTGCAATTAGCTCTCAACCACCCACAGCTGACCTCGGAATTCCTTGACAGCCAAGAGTTCGATTAAGATAGCTTAGACCAAAGTCCAAACATTAAACAATAATCCCAAAGTCTATTAGCTGCTGCATCAACAAACTGTAGGATACAAACGTCTGAACCAGCAATATGTTATTTATCTGAATAGCAAATTACCCGCGAATTTGGCACGTACATACCGGTTTGATTATGAGCGAAATTATACGAAACCAATTTAGATCGGTTGCGTCTTGTTGCATTCCCGATACGAATAGTGATCGGCTGAATGTATCCTGGAACATTTGACGTAAGCAGACGGCCGTGAAATTCAACAGCTGAATCTAGTTTTACAAGTATCTCTGTGTCTTATGTTATCCCGGCTAGAGCCAGGGTACTTAGTATTCGCTATTGTGCTTGAGTTTTAAGATATAGTTTAAAACTGTATAAGACGATGTAAGTTCTATTACTAGTCACTAGTCTTCTTGATGATTGATAAGGTACATTTGTGCCTCTCATGGATTTATCATGTGAATTAATCGGCTCTCGTCCATGGATATCCAGTTTCGTAGAATTATCGTGACGCTTGCCGTGGGATTTTAGTAGATTTGGCGGTGTAGGATTTTTAGGGACATAACTCAGGCATGATATCTCAGTCCTTTCTCTCTCTCTTCAGCCATAGGAAGTCCCCGGCTGTAGATATCTCCTTTGGAGTATCTGTTTTAGAACTAGTACTTTGATTACCCTACGGATGCTGTTAAGATATTTCATCAGTCGATAAAATGATGACGGCATACTTTCCGAAGTATGTATATTTATGCTTTATAGTCAAACAATGCATAAATGGTTGAAAGCACAAATTACAAATTGAATGCGCTAATTTATTGGCAACAGATTCATCTCATTTGCGCACGTTTTGTTTTGCAGTCTTCGTATGAACTATTATTATTTGTATTCCGGGATGTTGAAATTATTGTGTTTCTCTACAATATAAATTAGCTTTATAAATACATCACTAGTTATTCTTAAACATTGTTATCTTAAACTAAGCAAGAACATGTAATTATTATTTGCTCTGTTAAGGCGTATTCTTTGATACATTGCTTTTGTTATTGTTTGTCTGATTTTCTTTGTGCTTTTTGGTGAGATGTCTACTTTTGTTTGGTAGTTTGTAAGGAATGCCAGTAAATGTAAATATTATATTTTTTTAGTGAAACATTGCTTTCATTATCGGCATCCAAAGTTTGGCACTCATTACATCTTTGTCTACGGTGTATAAATTGCATTTGATTATATTTATTCTGAAGTATTTGTTTATTACTTCATTTGTGTGTAGGACTTATTGCTTTGAATTTAGTGTCAATTGTGTGAAAAAAGTATTGAAATCCATTCAGTTGTTTATTTTAAACTTATTTTTATAATTTTATTCTTCCTGGACGTATTTTTTGTATTGCAATAAATGGCGAGATAAGCATGCCATTCAACTGATGATAACGATACGACACCATGAATTGCAAAGCAATGCTTGGTATTCCATTACGCTCGCCATCTGGAGACATAAGATGTTTAAGCCTCATTATGGACAGTAGTTACTCTGGCTACAATTTCTTGAAACCGAAATACAACAGTGTATTCACTCTGCGATTTGGCGGGAGATTTAGACATTGCAGTGATACAGGTGGCCTCTCACATGAGAGACCTACAACCAGTTAAAGTATATTAAGTTAACTACACGTCTACATTACTACACGAAACCGCTAGTAGAGGCCAGTTGATTGATTGTATAAAAAGCTGACCGGCCAACATAATTCCACAGTTTTACGACGCATCTACGTTTTATTTACGTTACGTAACGTGGAACGACCCGATGCGGGCCCGATACAAACCGTAAATAACGTAGTACGGTGAAGAATACGATCATAAGAAACCGGGCCGCAGAATTAGGTTATATGGGAGATGTAAAATAAGGACCTGTTTTGTGGGAAAAAATTGTAGTAATGATCACGAATATATTCGCGAATATTGGCAAAGGTGTTCCCGAAGAATATTACAGTTATTATATGCGATGGGATAGGGTATCGCCACATCTCATGTGAATTCAAATTCCTTGGGATCTTATGTGGTATTTTAAACTGCTAAATTCAGACGAAGTGGATAGAACTAGCTAGGGCCAAGAATTTTGATTAAAGACTGTATTGCTACCAATAAACCATTTGAGCTGATTACCTTTATGATTGTAGTGAGAATATTCATTCTAAAAACTTTTACATCGTTTTGATCTATCAGACAATCCAAGAGTTTCCCAAACATCATTCATACAGGTAACCTTAACCTCTTTCCAACTGTCCCTATTGCCTAGGCCCTAGATATTTCTACGGCCCCCTCCCCCCTACTCCTATCGCCTACTTGATTATTAGCCCACACGGCATTTCAATGCAATCGCGAGTCGCTCCAGTGCATTTAATTAAGATAGTTGTTGGTCGGCGCTCGGACAATGTGCAGTATCGTGTCTATATTGATATCTGGATTGTAGATCTGTTTGAGGTGTTGTATAGGCTATTGTAGACTCTACTAGAGAGTGAAGACTACGTCGCTTCATTAGTATAATTGGATGTACTTAAGCAAAAAGGAACCAATCCACACAAGTGCCAAAATCACAGAAGCTTTAAAAAATGAGCCCTGTGTTTACCCTGTAAAGATTAAAATAATCTGTCAATTTTGATAGAACAAAACATTTCTAGGTCCAATTGTAGTACTGTGGTCTTAATTTTATTTTGGTCATCTTCAGTCTATTTTCTATATACTATTTTTATTGAATGGGTCCGGATAACTAGCACGTTACCTGAACCATCACTTACTAAACCATGAACATGAACATCCGCAAAGCTTGGATCATTGCAAGCCAATGCCAGTTATCAGCCAAACCAGTAGAAGAGCACGAGGATAAAGGATAGGAAAAGAGAAGGTGTATTGGGAATCCGGGAATTTAATTTATTAAACGAAACGCTAAAGACAAGCTGTCGCTTCACATAGATGTGAGATCATGGTACCGCCCCGTACGAGCCCTACCCATTCACTGCGTTCGCCATCCTGAGATATAAGATGATAAGTTTCAATATGTCCAGTGCCTAGTTACTCCGGCTACAATGTCCTTCAAACCGAAACACAACAGTGCATTTACACTGCTGTTTCACGGGAGAAATAGAAATTGCGGTGGTACCTACCTCTCTCACATATGAGATACGTACCACCAGTAAATGATGTTCTAAATTCAATTGAAATACTCATTTTTCTGATAATCCTTACAAAACATTAACTTGCATGGTTCGATTTTTCTGATGACAAGTATAGTTTAATAAATTATTTTCTTCCAGCATTACCATTACCAACACGTCTATATGTTCGATAAGATGTTCTAACTTTATGACGTATCTAGACTCTAGACTTTGTATCACAGAACAACGGATAGCCCACTTTGAAACTGACGAACAGTTCCGTTCAGTTGTCTGTAGTTATTGAAAGACATGAATTGTTATATCAGAAGATAAAATAAATATTGTAGAAAGAGACAATTTATTTGTTTATTCAATGTTTATAAGTTTTTTTTCAGGTGTACGTAAAATTGTTAGGCGACTCATTGCAGAAAATGTTTAGAAAGTCTTATTATAAGATTATGTCGCAAAATGCTTGAAAATACTTGTTATAAGAGCAGGAAATAGAAGTGTTTATATGTCGTATTAATGAACGGAAGCTCGTATTTATGTGCTACGTAATGGCTACTTGTGCCACCTGGCGGATAAATATCGAAGTTCAGGCAAGCCTGATTTTATAGTATTACTTACTTTTTTATTTCAAACTATCGTACATCTTTAATTGCTTATTTTCTTAACTAATGATTATTTTTATTGTTTCAGGTAAGTCATCGTCTGATACACTAAGGCTCAGTTGCACCAAGTAACTTTGCCAATACCTTTGCCTATGAAAATGTCATCGCCATACATTTGAGATGTATTTGACCGTGCGAATGTATGGAATTGACAGTTTCAAGGGTAAAGGTATTGGCAAAGTTAGTTTGTGCAATTGAGCCTAAAACTAGTTTACTGTCAAAAGGGTAAGTAATGAAGTATATTTACAGCGCCATCTATGATTTTATATTGATACGTTGTAGTTCGGCTACGCGACGCAAGGTGGCGTTTTATTACTAAATTTTAAAATACTCCGTTTTAAAATTTAAACTTTCGTACGTCGTTTATTTTCGTTTTACCTTTTATTCAATATTTAAATCATATGTCTGATTGATAAATTACCAAATATATATCATGATGTTTAGAAATCTTATTAATATGGACATAATTACATATTAGGTTATTCCTTAATTTTATTTCTTACGTTTCGATCAAATAATTTATCTAATTAATTGAATCCAACAAGGATTTTACAAAAACCATAATAATACCTCAATAGTTCTATTACTCGACAATAGATGGCGCCACACATTCGCAAAGTATCCAGCCGTGCCATCGCAAATTATGAGTTCACCCGATGATGTCATCATATACATAAACAAAACCACATAAGGAAGTTACAATTGGCCATGTTAAAACGCGTTATATATGTAATCATTTAACACTAGAAAAACTAGCCGTTCAAGTCAACAATTTGATGGGATTTTATAAACATTGATTAATTTGGTTGTACTTTTTGTTGTATTTGGTGGTATTTTAAAATGTGATTGTGATGACGTGTGTGTTGGGGCCATGGACACACTTGAGACCGTCCAATGGAAATTTGGCCTACGAGTTGGTTTACTGCGCTATAGATTGTAGCTTCGAAATATGCATAAAACTATTTTACTCATAAATATGTTACATATATTGAACAATTTAAAAATTATGTTAATTTACAAATATTTAATTTACATCACGGTTAACGGTCGGAGTTCTTTCTATACCCCTATGAATAGCTTTACATATTGAATATGGAATGGAATGTGGCATATTGAAATTAAGACTTGGTCGAACAATAACTTAATTAGTACTTGTAATGTATTATGGTGCTTATTTGATATTATCATAATCATTCATTGAAAAACTAAGGAAGGAGTTTTAAAAAGATGACCGTGAATATCACGGTAAAATAAATATTTAATCGACTTAATTAGATTTTGATTTTGCTTAATTTGACTTTTGGTGTCAAGTTAAATAACCCTAAGTAAACCATACACAAAGTAAATCAATAAATTTAAGTACATATTTGTATTACAGCCGTCGATTCGTGTAAAGTTTATGTTGTTGGTCGGACACGGCTAATTGTTTTGCAACGGTGACGGCACCGCGTGCCTTTATGTATAAACATTGCATACTGCTGATATGAAAAATATGCTCACGCCTGTGTCATCTTGAAGTAGGCAGAGAATATGGATCTCTGTTTTCCTCAATCCTTACAGACCACTTTCGTTTCAACTGTTTTAAGCCTCGTCTTAAATTGTCTTGGATGGTATTTATTCATTCATACTTTATGGCACACATATATAAACAAAGGAGATCGGTCGATTTCCTAAGGAAATTGGGCCTAGTAGTGAAAACTTAACGGACACAAATAAGACCTAGAATTAAATAATAAAGATTCAATATCCTTTAAATATAATATACTCTTTTTGAGCTACGATGTGGAGTATATAAGATATATCCTCTTAAAGTTTTACAAAAACTACCATATTCTACTACTTCACATATATCTTATTTGGACAATATTTTATATATTCTGCAACTATGTAAATAATTTCATTTAATAATATTGTAAAATGTATTACATAATTATAAACACGTTAAATAATTTTCGATACAAAGTTGATTAAGAAAGCATTTCTGGGGGTAGAAATATCCATTACAAAAGTAGGTAGGTCATTATAAAAAGGGAATGATGACGGTAAAAATGTTGGTATTGATAATAAAAAACACATTTTTATAATAAAAAGTTCTATTTTGAAATTAAACTTGTTCCTAAACAATATCTCATGTACCTGGTAGTAACAATACATTGTCGAGGTGCTTTGCAGGAGGTGTGATATCATTTTGGTACCTAGCCCAACCAAGGTACCACATAATAGTCATTACATGTGCACAGCATCCCACTGTCCTTTTGATTGCAATGCAATTACAATAACGTATTATTGCATTGTGGCCATTTTGAGAGCTGTCGATCTGAATATAAACAAAACATACAATGTAAAGCATATATTTTTGTTCAGTCCTAACCAATAACGCACTAAGTGGTCTGGCATACTATTTATCTCATTAAAATCGATTGATGTTTTAGAATTCTTTATAATTGTAAACATGTCTTGTACATGTTAGAACTAAAATAATATAAATAATATTATAGAGCCTTTCCGTCATAAAATCCAATGAGGTATTGCGTAGATGCACTGAGCAAGCTCTGCTATTTTTGGGAATATAATAATTATAATCTATTTAGAGTAGCCAAGAGTTGTCGTAAATAATAAACTCAAAATAACTAACATCACAAAAGCACATTCCTTTCGTGACCAAGTACAAAGAATAGAATTTGACAAACACTGAATGAATTTGACAGATGTCAATTCTGATATTATTGCAAACAATGCAAAAAGTGGTAGAATATTTTATGATATCCTTTTTTTTTACAAAATCTGATCCCCACGGTGTAGGATAAAAATAAATAGACATGAATCTAAAAAAATACGCCTGATTTTTTAGTCATACTTAATTTCTTGTCCGTAGTTGGACCAAATCGACTGATCTCCTTTAGATGTTATAACCATTACAAAATACGGCAAGGCGGTCTTGTCGCTCTTGGCGATTTCTTACTGGCCACCTTGGGATGGATATTAGAAAAGGAATATGAATAGAGAGCAGTTTAAAATTACAAGAATACCAAATAATTATGAAGAAAAAAACTAAAAATAGTACTTTCCACCTAGTCTTTGATGATAAAATGGCGAATTAAAAGATGTGGATAGGATGTAGTCAGACATATGGCGAGAGAGTATGTAGTATGTATGTATCTAATATATAAAATTCTTCTGTCACGGGGTGCGTAATCGAACTCCTCCGAAACGGTTTGACCGATTCTCATGAAATTTTGTGAGCATATTGAGTAGGTCTGAGAATCGGCCAACATCTATTTTTCATCCCCCTAAATGTTAGGGTAGTCCACCCCTAATTTTTTTTTTATTTTTTAGTCAAAATTTTTTATTTCTATTTTTTTATGATACAACATACAAAAATACATACAATCCTCAATTTTCACCCTTCTACGATCAACCCTTATTTTTTAATAGCCATTTTAGTAATTTAATCATTTTTCCTCTCCGGTCGAAAACTGATCAATCGCCATTTAATTAGTTATCCCCGCCAGATGTCTACAGGTGTCACTTCTGACCCAGTAAACAGCACGGAGTAGGGATGAGAACGAAGCCGGTCTCCTGTTTCTCTCACACAATACGATTATTGTTTATGCATCAAGTGTAGTAGTAACGTTGACAATTATTATTTTGCTATCTCAGTGTAACTCTCATATTAAATTTTAATAATTCCTATTTTATATATAAGATGTATATGGATGTTTATGGAGAGAAGGGACATAAAGTAAAATAGAATCGAAGGTACGGGAGAGGGCTGGGATAGATGACAGATTTGTTAGGACGAACTGTAAATGCACGTTATAAAACGGGATGGATAATAAAGAGAAGGGACGGGACGGATTGGGAAGAGACTGAACAGGCGGATGAGACGGGATTGAGCCGGACAGTAGGATGGCTACGTCAAGTTTAGGCATACAAGAGTTTATACGAAAAACAACATGTATTTGGTGTGGAGTGGAATCAAAAAATATATGCACCCAGGCGAAGCTGGGTCGGGCCGCTAGTTTCACTATAACTTCTATTTATAATATCATAAGGTACCAAACGTTATTTAAATTACCACAGATAATTTCAAGGTGTGCTAAACAAATGCTCTGCTATATTTTACGATCTATATATTTAATGTACATAAAAATGTTCTCAACATACGTGACTGAACGATAAAAAACAAGGGTAATCCATCGGCCGAGCCGAGTAGGTGATTCATATGAAAACATACGGGCGTGTAGTATGCTGTGTGACGTTGCGGTTACACTTATATGGAGGAATATGATTGATGGACTTGAATGAATCGCTTTTTGTAATTATCAATGTATACAGCACTATTTTAAACATTATTTACATATTTGCCCATTGAGCATGGAACCCCTTTATAACCAAAAGTTTGATTGCGACGCGTTTAATAAAAAAATCTTTGCGAAATATATTTTTTTATTCCAATGAATGGTGAGGCGAGCAAGCCGATCGTCTGATGGTAAGCGATACGACCGCTCATAAACAGTAGCAACATTCCACTGCGCTCGCCATCTTGAAACAATATGATGTTAAGTCTCAATATGTCCAGTAGTTACTCTGGCTACAATGTCCTTCAATCCGAAACACAATAAATACTATAAATATGTAACAAAAATTTGTGTAAGACAAAGAGATGATCAAATTAGATTTTTATTGAGCTGTAGATTTCGGTTTTCGTTAGAAATTTAAATTCGGAACTGACTTCTGCATTTCATACGTCTATAATATAAAATAGTCAGGTCAAAAATATGACATGATTATTTTATTATACACAAATGCAAGACTATATGTAGCAACTGGTATATACATACATCAGCCATACATTATCAGAGTGACAAATTCAATAGTTTTAGTACTAAAATTAGTAGTAAATTAAAGTAAAAACGCTAGTGCAAGCCCGCAATACATACCCGTGTGTGACTCGGCCCAATGTCGCCCATTTGTTGAGACGAGGCGTTGGAACACCTTGCTGTTAACCGCTCGCCACCTTACATTCATAAATTATACAAAGACTTTAAAATACTGTGAAGTACATAATTTATTATACAGGGTATATAAAGACTGCTACCGAAAACGAAGCTGGGTGGTAGTTTAAGCGACTTCAGACACAATGCAACAGAAAATTTTGCAAAAAAAAAGCGACAATTTTTTTTTATTTTTTTCCTACGGCTATATTTGGGTAGTAAATACATTTTTTTCCTAAAATACTAGTATATACCCTTTTATTTATAAATACTCTAAGGTATACAACAGTTTAAATTGTTATTTTAGCAATAACTATGGATTTACCACCCAAAAATGACGATATTTAAAAAATCATTAAAAATTAATGTCGCGTTTCTTTGCGAAATTGTTAGTTGCATTGTGTTTGTAGTCACTAAAACTACCACCCAGCTTCGTTTTCGGTAGCAGTCTTGATATACCCGGTATAAAGTGTGTGGTGGCCTATTGGTAAATGGCCTAGGGAACACCGCGGGACTTTTAGGAGCTATGTGTGTGTTGATAGTCAATCACCATGCACGATAACGGTTAAGGAATACATCGTGAGGAAATCTACGTACTAGCGGATTATAATAATTTCTATAGTATTCGAAGTCCGCCAACCCGCACTACGCCAGCGTGGTGGATTAAATGGCTTACCCGCTCTCAATCATATCCTCGATTGTAGAGGAGGCCCGTACCCTGCAGTGGGACGCATACGGGCTGATAAAGATACAGATACATAATTTATCAAGTGTAATGGTATGTGTATTGCACCCGCTTTTGTTGATCTTATAAACTGGTGAACGTGTTTTTCACTGGTGGTAGGTCTTTCATATATGAAAGGTCGCTTGGCTATGTACCATCGCAATGTCTATTTCTCCCGCCAAACAGCAGTGTAATTGCTTGTGTTTCGGATTGAAGGAAATTTGTAGCCAGAGTAACTACTGGAAATATTGAGACTTAACATTTTATGTCCCAAGATGGCGAGCACAGTGGAATGCCAAGTATTGCTTTGTAATTCAAGGCGTCGGCTTCTCCATTCATTGTAAATTGAATGTCAAAATAGTTTCGAAAAGTCGATGGTGTGTGTCTTGCGCTCAAACCTGTCTTTGTCTTAGTCCAGTTCGCTAATAACAGAGCTATCTATGCCATGATATACTCTTACATCGTGTATGTGTTTAAGTAGCATGATTCAGCACCACGATAGATTAAATATTTAATGGCGTGGCTAAACGCGTGCTGTATACGACGGTCATCGTTTAATCAATCAATCAAAATATTCTTTGTTCAAGTCTTTGACAGGATCTTGAATTGTTAAATACTAGCTCTAGCGCTTTGGATTGTGTTGTAAGTGTAAAGTAGAAATGAAGCAAGAAATTTCCCCAGCAACACCACTTTTCGTCCCCCTCCCATCTGTTTTATTTTTTGTATTTGTTATGACAATAACATATCATTCATTATGTCAACTACATCAACAAAGTAGAAATTTTGCAATTATTTTCCATGCATTTTTTCTGTCTTTCCGTCAATATCTTGCAAACACTCTGATGTCTGTAAAAATCTATTATTCACACCTCGAAAACCAATGTTACGTCTATACTCCAATATCCAACATGATCACAAATCTTCTACATGGACAAGCCTATTGGCCACTGCGTCAGCCGATATACGTCCCACTGCGGGGCACGAGCCTCCTCAACTATCGAGGATATGATTGAGAGGTGTGAGGCCATATAGTCCACCACGCTGATCTAGAGCAGATTGGCGGACTTTACATACTATAGAAATTGTCTCAGGAAGGCGACCGCAGTGGAATGCCAAACATTGCTTTGTAATTCAATGTATTGTTTGATTTTACTTCTTTCCATGGGCAGTCGTGTCGCTTACCATCAGGCGTATGGTATGATCGCCTCGTCATTCGTAGCAATAAATCCCAGTGTGGATTGGTGGAATTTACGTATCATAGAAATTGTTACAAACTTTGTTCTATTGGCCGCAAACATTAGCAAATATTGGCCAAGAAGTGAAGCCAATACACAAACCCACGCACACCAATGTGAAAAACACATCAATGATAGCGATGCGATTTTTCAAATATACAAAGCTATCGGTTATTTATTTTGGTTGTCCGATCCGCGTTTCCGACAGGTATGTGGGAACGCAATGGCCTTGCTATCACTAAACGTGGGATTATTGTGGATTCTTTCTTGGTCTAAGGTTTGAATGTTAGTTTTAGCAATACGCTGAAAGTAGACCAAAACTATTTACAATAAAAAAAAATATATTTTAGTTATTATTTTATTTTATTCTTTTTTGTACACCAAATAATACTTAAACTAAAACTTATATTTAACATAAGAGTACAAATGGCAGTCGTATCGCTCAAGGCAATATATTATATTACATCAACTCCTGTAAGCCAGAGTTGATGCGATATAAGCAATGTTAGGAGGCATGGTATAATTATCTACATAAGTCATTAATTCCGTCGTATGTAAGAGGCCTTATTGGGAGATACCATCACTTTGTCTATACCTGCCGCCAAACAACATATTTTTGTGAGCACTGGTTTATCACAATATAAGCACGAGTTCGATTGAAAGGGTTTAGGCCATAGTCCACCACGTTGGCTTAGTGCGGGTTGCTGGACTTCACATGCCATAGAAAATCTTGTAAAAATCGCCATAGTAAGCAGGTTACCTGACAATATTTTTTACTTCATCTTCACATTGGGCATAATGACGATCACCATATAAGCATCATTCCCGCTAATAATAAAAGTCGTACATTAGAAATAGGTATTATTAAGAAACGTCGGATGCTCCCAGATCAATGGGATCACAGCTGACCTTACCGCCAAACCGCGGGCTTCAGTGAATTGTTATTTCTGTGAACGCAAGCTTCCTGTAACATCACAGAGACGTGAATGGGCTGAGAGAGACGGGTACGTGTATGTGAGGAAATGGTAAGGCGAGTTTCTGTAATTTTTAATTGTGGCTGGAGGGAATTTCCTAAAGTCCTGTTGGAAACGTCCCACTGCAGTGCACGGACCTCCTCTACAATCTAGAATATGATTGAGAGAGGTTAGGCCAAATAGTTTACCACGCTGTCGTAGTGCAGGTTGGCGAAGTGATGTTTTGGGTTGATGTGAATAATGTAGGTGAATTTCAAATTTGAAAATGGAGGTCGGTAATAAAGAAATCGAGAGATACCAAGTCTTGTGTCGTTCTCAGAAAATTCAACAGTTTCAGAAGTGTCAAACTCTCAGTACGAAAACAAATATTGTTGGTCATACAAACATATTTGTTGACGCGGAAATACTAGCCGTAACTTTTCGTATTATAGGTCGTTTCATAACGATTCCACTAAGGAGTCCATTAATTATATTTAACCAAATTAAACCGGAAAATTCGTAGTAATCGAGAGCTCAGAAAAGATTTTCTAGTAAAACTAGATCTTAGAAACAAGGTGATCATTTCGCGTGTTTATTTACGTTCGTTGCGTATGAATGAAAATGAAAATGAAAATGTAAATAATTTATTGAATCCATTAAAATGTTCAACATCATTTAGATTCAGTCATTTTTTTTATCTACCACCCGGTTCGGAAAGCGGTTTTCACTAGAGAAGAACGGGCAAGAAACTCTAGTGTTGCTCTTTTCAAAACCAGTTTACAACGTAGTGAATTATTACAAAATTTACAAGTTGGTTTAAATCAAAGCAGTTTAATAATAATATGTTGTAAATTTACAATAAATATTTTTTATAATATGAATATTATTATATTATAATTACTATGGCTGAGTGAAGTGAAGTCGCCCAGAACGAAGAATCAGTATACTCTTTTTCGCCAAAGCAGTGAATAATTGCGAAAGCTTTATGTAATCCATCAATCAATCCATTACAATGTAAGCAAATCGGATAGACCAGTCTACGCAAGCAGCACCCGTTCACGAGTATGACGCATGTGCCAGCCATCGGCCTCCTCAACCATGTTGCAGGGAAGTGACCGATCTGGCACACGACGCCACCGCAAGCACAGACTTTTTAGCGAGCATGACATACCCAATCACTTACATAGGAAAACAATGGCAAATTTGACAAGTTACTTAATTTAAATGATATTTTATAGAGAACACCAAGACTTTCGTTCCGAGATACTACACATTCATTTAATTTTATTATATTCCCAAGCCTTGTTATCGTCTAAATATTCCGAAATGTTATTATATGCCTTATTGCATAATTTTTGCTTGATAGTAGCTTTGAATTTTGTAATAGATAAGGCTTTAATATGACTGGGAACTTTGTTATAAAAGTGTATACAGTAACCCTTAAAAGATTTGCTGATCTTGTGGAGTCTGCGCGGAAAAAATCACATGGACATGTTGTTGGGACAGCGCCAGGGGTATCATAATGAAATATGAATATGTATGTACCTGACTAGGGACTGGTGATTAGATCATGGAGACAATGCTATTGTTTTGTATAGGGTTTGTATTCTTATTGGTGTCACTTGCTCCAAATTATTTCGCTACCCATCCAAATTTTGCAATCCTTTTTCTTCGCTTAACGTTGTCTTCTTCTGGTTTCAACAATAGTACCTAAAATACCCTATTTCTATTCTTAAGACGTCGACGTATACCAAATTTCATCAAAATCTATTTAGTTGTGTATAGTTTCATCCATCCATCCATCAGCCAAAGGAAGTCCACTGCTGAACATAGGCCTCCCCCAATGATTTCCACAGAGACCTGTTGGAGGCAGCCTGCATCCAGCGACGTCCCGCGACCTTTACCAGGTCGTCGGACCATCTTGTGGGTGGACGTCCTACGCTGCGCTTTCCGCTACGTGGCCTCCATTCGAGCACTTTCCGACCCCATCGGTCATCAGATCTCCGCGCTATGTGCCCTGCCCATTGGCACTTCAACTTGCTAATCCGGTGGGCTATGTCGGTTATTTTAGTTCTCCTACGGATCTATACGGTGTATAGTTTGCTTGTCACTTATAGTCAAACCTCATACTCAGCTTCGTCTCTCGTATTCTACATCAATTAATCCAGACGTAACACACATTTGTCCTATTGTTTGATTACCCTGCTATTTGCCCTATTCTAGTCAATCCAAGAATTCCTGATCTTCCAAATGTTGCCAGGAAGAAAACGCTCAATACGATATGATTTTTTTTATATTCAATTACAAAGTAAATTGAGTTGTACAATAAAGAGTATAAATAAATTTGTAGTGGAAATGCCAAATTCAAATCCATATCAGCGAATGCAATTCCCCGACAAAGAGCAAAGCCCACATAATAAGCGCACTATACCGGACCGGTTTTCGGCAACAATGAGAGTTATCGAGACGAGCAGCCGCGCCCACGGTCCGCGATCGTTCTAAAAATACCCGCCATTGTTGCTCCTCCGAGCTCACTGAGTTTAATTACTTTTCTGCGAACTTTAAACACACAATTACATGTCTTGTTCTAACTGTCGAGTTGTGAAGTAATCGTATCCTTGTGGTTTTGTAATGGTATAGTAACTACAGTATTCCCATAGTCTTTGGGTTATTTGTGAGGCACGAAAGGGATTTCTCCCAGGTCTGACTATGAAGTCTCTCGTTGTTCCCGATTCCCACGACATATATTTTAATTGGCCTTAATACGGGGTCAGGACAATGTAGGTGACTTTTCGGTGTATTTATTATTATTATTATTTACTACTTCTTCCAATGATTAGGGTAATGCAATCAAGGATCTATTTCCCATCCTTGACCAATAGGAGAAGAACATCTGGTTATTTCCTCCTGATTGATGCAATGACGTGGGTCTCTAATGATTATGTTATATTCTTCACTATAGTGTATCTGGGAGTGTGCCCTAATACCAATAGGGTCTCCGGTAATATTTTTTGTCGACTGAATAGCGACAACATTCGGAAAGCGGTTGCAATGCACAGATAGATTTCACTGTTTGCATTTCGGATTGGTGCCTCCAGATAATTAATGGCCTTGACTTTTGGATAGGGTTTTATTTGCGATAATTGGTTCATAGTATCACAGGATTCTCAAGATGATGTAATGAAAATTATAAGATGCTGTTAATTGTGGACGTCACTAATTAAATTAAAGATAAAATCGCAGTTTATTTAGGTCAACAACACACTTGTTATTCCGTATAATCTAGTCCTAGTAATCTAGAATTTAGCACACCAAAAAAACACAAATGACATTGACATTACCAAACACGAATTTCATCCGATCGGGTTGACACGTGAAATGTGACCTAGACATACCGAAGTAGACAGTTGCATAAACCAGACCGCTGCATACGTCTCTAACACAGGCAGGGATTAGGCAAAAGGCGTTCGCCCACTGAATTATGATTTGGTCTCTTGATTGTGGACTAATACTGTGAAATTCGGAAACGCGGATTCATATGAAAAAGTTGAGTATCGTATTTAGTTTGTACGGAGTATACTGGTGAGAGGCCAAAGTTTCCACGACCGTCTTTTGAACGTGGTAGCAAAAATATTCTGTATTTAAATGCTTGTGAAACATTCCTACGAATTTTATTTCATCGAATAGCATAGTAGCTGGACTAGATTGAAATCGAACCGACAAAGTCCATCATTTCAGTGCGACTGCGACTTACTGCGTAAAACCGTTCCCATTGAACATATGATAGTTGATAATATGGTGTTTATACGGTTGCTGTGCGTAGTAATCTCCATCAATACACACCTATTCAATTCAATATACACATTTCAATATACACGGAGATCAATGGAAAAGTACTACCTAGATCTAGTCCAGAAAGATATACTTTCCAAAGATATACTTGGCCAAGAATCTCACAACAGAGAACTCTAAAAAAGATTGACAAAAGAGTGAAGAACTACATGTAATGGACAAGTAGTCACCGTAATTTTTTTCCTAATTCTGATCCTTCTTAACTCGAATAGGTTATGTAACAAGATAGTAGGCAGATAGCCTAAAATCTAGAAGCTAGACACAACACAGTAGCGGGTGATGTCACCGATGTATCACTACGTGGGTCGAGACGAGCCGTAGTTCGCTGTACATTTGCGTGGTGACCTTCGGCAGATGCAGAGGTCAATTTTATATAAATAATAAATGTCACCGGTGATGTGCGGAGTCCTGATGCGATTACCTGTTTTGTAGGAAGTTGGTGGGTTTTTGTTGACGTCGTATCCTTAGACTTGGTATGTGTTAGCTATGTGTAATAAATATGTCCTGTAAAATACATAGTGCCAATGAGATTGCATCATGTATTAGTTTCGTTGTATTGATTCTTATTCTTTTGTCCTTTTCTTGCACTGATACCATCCCCTGATATTGTTATTGATCGTAGCCTTTGATGCTGTTGTTGGAATCAGCCTGTGTATATAATTTCGAGCAGGTTAACTTAATTACTAATTGCCCTACGCGTATCATCATATTCGCTGTGATTACAATTTGAACCGCTAAAGTAGCGAATTGACTTACACAGTTACAACATTCGAACGTTCAACGTCTAAAGTAAGTTATAAGTTTTCCACTTCAAAAATCGATACTATTTCCTATGATACTTATCAGACACTCCAACATTAGTTAATGGTTACGATGTACGATAGATGATTCGAAATTTTGTGGAGGCACATTCTTAAAGGTTTAAGTTCGACGTCGGAATATTCTAATTTGTTTCGGGTCATAGATTAACCCCCCTGGTCGTAAGCACGGTGCCATCCAGATACAATAGCTAATAGTGTTTGCCGAGTCTTTGACCATTCAAAACAATTATACCTCCTCAAAATACAATAATAGATTTACTTCAATGTCTAATGAACCCGATGGCTCAGCTGTATTGTGTATTGTATGTTTGTTGTGCATATTGTAAGTCTATGCGCTGGCATCACGTGTTGTTTGTTTGTCCGCTTTGTGTTGGTTCGGCGACCGTCCATTCTGTTGCTTGTGTTTGGGTGTATGACATCAGCGTGGACGCAGAAACCTGTTGATGATTTTCCTTGAGTGTCGTCAGTTTTGAATTCGGGACTTTGGTTCAGTTAATCCTTAATGTAGATACTTTTAATACGACCTTAGTATCAAAATTGGAGGTGCCATTCTGTAATTAACTGAGATCACAGTAGGAATTAGGTACGATCGGGATTGTATTACTGTCTCATAAAAACAATGATGGAAAGGGGTGCATAGATTGTCGCTTTTCGTTTTAATTCTTAACAAGAATAATTGTAATTTGTAGTGTAAAATATAATAAGCTCATACTTGTATCCCCAAAGAAGTGAGGTAGAGATCCATAAGAACCATTGAACATACTTGTATTTTTGTGGAAGATGTGAATGTCGAGTGCAAATTCGAACAAGCAACACCAACAAAGACTTTTCAAACCGAGAAACGAACATAAAGTGCCTCAAGAATTTCAGTACCTACATGATAACTAGACCAACAAGGTTTTATTAAAAATTATAATTAACAACATTTTCCATTATGCAGTCTTTGTTCAAAACATTTTTTATCGCAATGTAAACATTCACGGCGACACTTCAATACTAAACTCCATATATGAATTGGATTCCGCCTTGCTGGTCAGTTGTCTTTACTGAAAATATGACATCAGCGCTGACGACATAAGTAAATATACTGACATACGCACCGACCACTGTCCACTTGATTAGATCATTGTATTTGTTTTTTTAAAGTACATATATTAATTAGTCTTCGGTTCGGGTTCGAATCCCAGGGCACACCTCTGACTTTTCGGGGTCATGTGTGTATACAGGGTATATCAAGACTGCTACCGAAAACGAAGCCGGGTGGTAGTTTAAGCGACTTCAGACACAATGCAACAGAAAAAGTTGCAAAAAAAAGCGACAAAATTTTTTTTGTTATTTTTTTCCTATGGCCATATTTGGGTGGTAAATACATTTTTTCCTAAAATAATAGTATATACCCTTTTATTTATAAATACTCTAAGGTATAAAAGAGTTTAAATTATTATTTAAGCAAAAACTATGGATTTACCACCCAAAAATGACGATATTTAAAAAATCATAAAAAAAGTTGTCGCGTTTCTAGGCGAAATTTTTAATTGCATTGTGTTTGTAGCCACTAAGACTACCACCCGGCTTCGTTTTCGGTAGCAGTCTTGAGATACCCGGTATAGTAAATCACCACGCACTATTACGGTGAAGGAAAACATCGTGATGAAACCTGCATACCATAGCGATTTCTATGGTATGTAAAGTCCACCAACCCGCACTAGGCCATCGTGGTGGACTATATGGCCTAACCTCTCTCAATCGTGCCCTCGATTGTAGAGGAGCGCCGTGCCCTGCATATATGCTGTATATGGCCTGATACAGATATTAATTAGTCTAGATTTCTCCAGAAAAAGGAGACTGGTTTAATGCGAAATTGCGAAAGATGTTACCTACTTATTTTGGCTAAGCCCTGGATCCATGATGAATATATTTAGGCTAGTTTTTAGCATTAAAATTAATTTGTAAGGATTAGAAATGAGTAATTGATTTAAAAAAGGTTTAAAGGGTGTGTGGGATTAATAGACTTAAAAAATAATTTGGCAATTATTTTTTTTAAACTTAGCATAAATGATTTGGAGTCTTACACCTAAGCAATGCCGTGGCAATGTTGTAGTTATATTAAATATATACCGCATAAATTATATATGGAGTTAATTCTTCCGCGCACATTGACCAAATCAGTCACAATGGTCGCCGTAAATCAACGCTCTGTGTCTCGACGACGCGTGACGTCATCGCTCGGTAATAAATGGTAAAAAATTAATTCACTGTCTAGTACGAATGGATTTCCGTGTGTTTTTTTGTCTGCTGTCTTTACTCTTTGTTTGCATTTGCTAAATCTTGAGTGTTTAATGAAGGGTGTGGAATTATGGAGTAAATATTACTTTAGTATTAAGTAACATAGCTTTTATATCAATGATTGTGATATTTTGTAGAATTAACAAAGCGTATTTCCATTATAGGATTTTATGTGGCCATAGAATAATCCCGTCTTTAATAGATTGGACAGTTGATTTTTTTTTTAAGAGAAAATTAGTACGAACTAGGCTCTCGTCTGGTGGTTAACATGACGATGACTGAAAGCGTCCGTGGCGCAGTTAGTTCGAAGTCGGCTGTAAAACGAGAGGTTATGTGGTCGATCCTCGCATCAAGAATTTTTTTCTCTATACCATTAGCATTGTCTCGAGTCTGACTGTGTGAGACCGAAAAGTCTTGTTGTTCCTGATAACCACGAAGAAAGTTTCGACATTAGTGTGAGGTCAGGACTATGTATGTGACTGTTGGGTATATTTATTTATGTATTTGTATTTAAATATGTATTATAGGTATATATTAGTCTTCAATCTTGTTACCCGGACCATCGAAAACACTATTATTCAGATTAATAGCTGCTAATATTTCACGGGGCAGTACCCATACCGAAGCAATACACTCATGTTGTAGTCACGATTTGTATCATCATAACTATGAAAAATATTTCCTTTAGTTCATAATGCTGATTGTTTAGTTGTTGAACGAGTAGGATCTGGGCATTGAGATATTACTAGAGGGGATACAGGAAATATGAAAGGTACTATACAACTCCTTCTGTTTCCGTCTCTGTCACACCTACGCAGTAACATCATCTTCTCTCTCGCTTCACTGGGTTCCTGTACCAGCACAAGCGCTGAGATTTTGTTCCCGATCTCCACTCTAGTATAATACCACAATGGATCAGGGGCCCTACTATATAAATCCGAAATTCGAATTTTCGTGACGTTTTTCGTTTCGAAACCTACTCTGTAACACGAAATTCGAATCTTCGGATCGAAGAATGAATGATTCGAATATATCGTCAATCCGAACATTTACAGGGACCCTACTATATTCATCCGAAACGAAGTTCGAAACACGAAGTTTGTGACGATACGAATGTACCTACTCTGTAAATGTTCGGATTGCCGATATATTGGAATCATTCATTCTTCGACCCGAAGATTCGAATTTCGTGTTACAGAGTAGGTTTCGAAACGAAAAACGTCATGAAGTTTCGAACTTCGTTTCGGATTAATATAGTAGGGCCTCTGGGTAGCATATAAAATTGCAAGGGTTGGATAAATGTAAACATCTATAGAACGCCACCCAATACGTACGGACGATCTAATGAAGATTGCTAGAAGTATCTGGATGCAGGCAGCTTCTAACAGTTAATTCCTAGATATATGTTCGTTAATGGAGATATTACGGTAGATGATATTTATTATGATGATAGTAATGACTGATACTCCGTAATTCACCTTTTAGGATAGATTTCTTCGATTTTCCATGTACTAGGTTCGAAACCAGTTAAAAATGGCGGAATCCGGAAGTCAATACTCCTAGTATACCTACTACGTATGCCGGTGTTTTTAAAATACATTGCTCACTATCCTTCCGGATATCCATTAGTGTGAAGAACTTTTTCTCTTCAATTTCTCGGCAAGCGGTTATTCGCGGAACATTCAGTGTTTACAGCAAATCGGGATTCGGTGCTAAGATTCAACATTTAATAGAGTTTAACGCTCACCTTTGAGGAAAATTATATTGGTTACTTCTAAGTATGAGTGTTAAATGTTTATATTTTGTATTCTAGGAACGTTGGTGCCACTCATTCATTACTTGTGCTTTAAATATTGTGTCTATTTAATTAATTAATATACCCAACAACCACACAAAGACCCCCTAATTTTAGTTCGGTTGTAACTAACTTTGACCGTCACTTTAAGTTTAACTATATTACATTTCAAATTTTGAATTATTTTGGACACTTGCTTTCTTTATGTATAACTTAATTGTGGAAACTTCACTGGATCATTTACTACAAACTGTATCTTGCTCATATACAGGGTATATCAAGACTGCTACCGAAAACGAAGCCGGGTGGTAGTTTAAGCGACTTCAGACACAATGCAACAGAAAAAGTTGCAAAAAAAGGCAATAATTTTTTTTTCGTTATTTTTTTCCTATGACCATATTTGGGTGGTAAATACATTTTATCCTAAATTAATAGTGTATGCCCTATTATTTATTAATACTCTAAGGTATAAAAGAGTTTAAATTATTATTTTAGCAAAAACTATGGATTTACTACCCAAAAATGACGATATTTAAAAAATCATAAAAAATAATTGTCGCGTTTCTATGCGATTTTTTGTATTGCATTGTGTTTGTAGCCACTAAAACTACCACCCGGCTTCGTTTTCGGTAGCAGTCTTGAGATACCCGGTATAACGTTTAATTGTTCTGTGTTGTGTATGTTTCCCAAATAAATATAAAATAAAATTTATGACGGTAACATTATAGTTATTGTTACATATCAAGTCAGATATTACGATGTCAGGAGACAAATGTTTGTGCGACCTACAAACAGATAGCGGCTTTCTTTACAATTTTATCCTACAACCTATCGAGTATGGCTATTGTTACACAAGCACTGGAAAAAGAGCTTTGCTATCAGATACTAAATCAAATCGCCATTAATTGGCGCCGCCCATTTGCGACCAACAGACCATAACTTACTTAAAGCATGCTTTAATAACTTTATTATGTTCCATACATCTAACAGTACAAATATTTTTTGCTCAACAACCAGTTGCATAAGTTCAAGCATCGGACAGCAAGCTACCCAAATAACTACACATTCGCCTCTCGAAACATCGTCAAGGTCTCGCAAAGTAAACAAGTCTAGAATTACAATATTTGAGTCATAATGAAAAATTGTCAAAAACACATGTTTTATTGTCTTCCAATAAGAATATTGAATACATTCTTTGTATGTTGTATTATATTTTGCTCGCAGCATTGCTCGAGTGTAAGGCTATCTCAAGAATAACTTTGATTCTTTTTTATTATGATGGTAAGTGTTCACTGCCACATTTGACATTTACAATGCTGGATCATAGACGTGTTGGCCAGCCCATCAAATTGGGAGAGGAGCAGAAGGAATTAGCATGGGAATATGAAAGTATGTAATATTAGGCGTCCAGCAAGAAATACAACACAGCAAAGCTGTCATATCACGTTGATCTTCTGTACGAAATTACAGTGACACTGCCTCGGTCGAGTCTGTCCATTCATACTGAGCCATGAATGGCAACTGCCAAATCATATCATAAATTGTAGATCATTTATCTTTTAAATTAATATTTATACGCCCACTTCATGTCATCTCTGCATCATCCAAAGGAGACTGGTAGATAATCTTGTATACAATGTATATGAAGTATAATAAATAAATAAATAATTTGAGCCCGAATAATAAGATTCCTATTTCAATAATTCAGGCATGAAGTTACAATTTATTAATTCGGTAGACTGTGTTATTACGCCGAACTGTTTAAGATCTTGTGGACAACTTTCTATTAGTTATTTTGCCATTCCTCGAGAACACTACCTTTTTTTTCTGAATTATAAATACCCTATAATTTCCCGTACCCCTGGGATCTGTATGCAAAGTATCACGAACTTCTTTTAAATTGTTGAATAATAAATAGTAAACTCACCTTTAGATGTAACATTACTAAGGTGAATTAGATATTTCTGTATGTTTGTACAGCTTTCAATGTATCGTTCGTGGAAATGGCCTTCGGTTAGCTGTGCCTAGGTCAGGTTATCCTCTGTTTATTTTTCCGTTCTGTATTCCTCGAATTGAAATTAATGTGTAATTGTTTCGGTTAGCGATATAAGTAAGACGGTAAGGAAATATTAGTATCGACAAACTTTAGTCTTAATTTTACTTTAAACCAGGTTAGAATTCCTGGACATATTGAGATTTAAAATCGCATGTCTCAGGATGGCGAGCGCAGTGGATTGCAAAGTATTGCTTTGTAATTAATGTTTTTTGGTTTTGCTACTGTCCATGAGCTGTCATATCGCTTATCATCAGGTGAATTCTAGCTGGTCTCGCTAATTCACCATTCATTAAAAAAATATTTTAGTTTAAAGGCCGTATTCATAGACAGATTTAAAACCAATTTTAATTATCGAATGTTTTGTCACTTTTGAACGACTCTTGAATTCAGTTGACCGAAGAAGACAAAACATTCGGAGGCTGAAATAGGTTTTGAAAAGGTCTATGAATAAGGTTGATAGTCAATATTATTTGTTACAACATGGCCTAGGACTTCTATGGGGTTTTGTATTCGTTAATTGTCTCGAATTCACTAATTTTGATATTGTCCCGAATATTCATCTATGGATTAATGACAGCCTCCGCGACGCAGTTGGTTAGACGCCTGCTGTTATTGAGAGGCCGCGGGTTCGTTCTCCTCTCCGAAACAAATGTTTGTGTAAACCACAGGTATATGATTCGGGTCTGGATGTTTGCGAGACAAAAAAAAATCTCGTAGTTCCTTAATACCCACGACAAGACTCGATCTTCTCGAGGGTCTCTGGGGTCGATCTCTGGGGTCAAGATATGTATGTGACTGTTGGGTGTATTTATTTATTCAAATTGGAAATGAATCATTAAATTGACAAATTAAATTATTGTATACTTACACGAGAACCGGATATATGTCTGTAATGGCAAAGGATATGGCCGAATTAGTATAATCGCACATCGACACGTAAATCCATAATAATTTTGAATGTAAGCACAGGAAGCGTGGAATATTAATATTTAACATCGTCCATACGGTCCGTTCGCCTGCGCCATTCGTGATATAACGCTCAGTCGAAGCCGTCGCCCGAGGAATTTGGCGGACAACCGTCGGCTCTTTTCGCCATATGTTGACCCTGACAATAAACTGACTCATTCCCCGCTCGCGGCCTTATCATATTTTCCTCATCACAACCAATTGCAACTTTAATTAAACACAATTAGAGTCCACATTAAAACACACCAAATGTCCCTTGTTACGTATCGGCTTGCTCAACACAAAAGGCTCGCTGATACTTCCGTCCCTTTCCAATTAAACCATTGTTTTATTTCTGTTTCGCTTTAACAATCATTCAGTTTTAAGTGCACAGGTGCAACGTGTTGCTGTCTCGCTCGCGCGCGTTGTTTATGGCGTCCGTTCGCAGGTCAGTCTCCCGGCACGTACGGCGCGAAACTGACGCGTTTCAAAATTCGAATTTTAGAAAGTGATTTCGGAGTGTTTTTTTTTTTACTGAAGAAATGTGGCAGTGACAACGTGAGCTTTCAGTCAGTGTTGTGTTGTGTTGTGCAGTGACGTCGTTTGGTTTATTGTTTTCGTGTTTGGATACCCTTTTGTTCGGACACGTTCCGTTCTTCATATCGGTATGCGTTTTTTCCAGCATTTTTAAACTGTTTATGTTCTAAGAATGTCGCCGTGAATTAATTGCAAATTTTAAAATTAAACGCAAATTATAATTACAAAGTCATGTTGTGGAATAAATCTTAGCGTCTGACACTGACATTACACTATGGCAGGCAGAAATGAAAAGACCATAGCATATGTTCGGAAACGTGGTGTTTTATTATATCATTAATTTTAAATACAATTTCTATATTTTAAGTCATGAGCCAAGTTGCAATACAAATATTGATGTGTAATTTGAAGGTGTTCTTATTTACATTTTATTTGTTTATATGAGATATAGCTTAAAAATATAACTAAAAATAGTTATCATTGACCCTAAACAAGTGTTTATAAACTTTTTTGAATAAGATCTCTGCTCAAACTTCTAAAAAACTCGAGTTATGCACCGTGCCTAACAGGGCTCCATAGCTATTGTTTTCAGTTTAGTTGGGACTAAAGCAATGTGAATTGTGGTACAGCCACAGTCCATGCCTAAAAATAGAATATCAAAAGATTATAAACGGTCTTAAATTTCATAAAATATAACTCGTAATATACTACTTATCAGGAGGAAACATAAATAATAAATGACCGCAAACGACAATTGGCGATGAGGAAAATTATAATTTATTCCTTCTTCTCCCTAATTATACAGGGTATATCAAGACTGCTACCGAAAACGAAGCCGGGTGGTAGTTTAAGCGGCTTCAGACACAATGCAACAGAAAAAGTTGCAAAAAAAAAGCGACATTTTTTTTTGTTTTTTTTTTTTTCCTACGGCCATATTTGGGTGGTAATACATTTTTTCCTAAAATAATAGTATATACCCTTTTATTTATAAATACTCTAAGGTATAAAAGAGTTTAAATTATTATTTTGGCAAAAACTATGGATTTACCACCCAAAAATGACGATATTTAAAAAATCATAAAAAAAAATTGTCGCGTTTCTAGGCGAAATTTTTAATTGCATTGTGTTTGTAGCCACTAAAACTACCACCCGGCTTCGTTTTCGGTAGCAGTCTTGAGATACCCGGTATAAGCTAACAGGATAATCCTGATCAAAGTGCGTACAGCATTCCCGATTCCATGTCATTCAATTCTCATCTCAATTCCAAGTGACAGTTTTCGATTTGTAAATCCTCGTAAGATTTTTTCCGTGACTGGAAATTGTTTGGTGATCCGATCCATTATATCATCATCATCATCTCAGCCACAGGAAGGCCACTGCTGAACATAGGCCTCCCCCCAAGGATCTCTACATTGACCTGTTGGAAGCGGCCTGTATCCAGCGATTTCCTGCAACTTTAGCCACTTTATAATAGAATGAAAATAATTTACGAAAAGAATTGAAATATTTAGCACTTTGCCTATCAATTTATATAAATAGACATTTTATATATTTAAAATCGTATGTGATTTTGAGGACTCACTTGCTGAATTAGCAGAACACTGAGGTCCAATAACAATGAACCACACAGGACAAGATTTGCCAAATCGTATGGAGATCTTATTTCACACACTAGATTGGTGAAGAAAAACATCGCGAGAAAACCTGCATACCATAGCGATTCGTAGAGTTTCTATGGTATGTAAAGTCCGCCAACCCGTACTAGGCTAGCGTGGACTATACCAATACCCTTAGCCCTATCAATCGTGCTCTCGACTTTATAGAAGGCCCATTACCTGCAGTGGGACGTATATGGGCTGATATAGGAAGCAAAATATGTAGGAGGTTGTTACCACCACTCTGTAGGGTTAATTAACGGGAATAAAGGTAGAAAAAGAGAAATAAGGCCGAGGAAAGGGAGACTGAGAGATGAAAAATAAAGCGAAGGTGTAGGAAAGAGACTGAGAGATGTTAAAAAAATCAGCATGTCAATTAAATAGATGCCCACATTTAAATAGATGTTCCATTCACATCATTAGTCCAATTTGAGCAGGAAGACGCCATCCGCTAAGATATCGATCAAAACGATACCACAATTACTAACAACGCAATTGAACGATATCCAGATGATCTTTATTTAGATCTAGACTACTACATTCTAGACTTCTGGATGGTGGTTACACTCGGATATGTATCGGGATTAGTTTCACATTTAAACGTATGAAGAGATTTTGTTAATGGCACGTTTGTGTTCAGGATTTTTGATGTTGAGTTGGGTACATATGTTTGTTTATGGATATTTTAATGAGAGATAGCTCTATTATAGGAAGAGTGGGGCGGTTAAATCGGAAGTCGTAGGTCGATTTTAGAGCACAAATTAATAACTTTTCGAAGTTACTTGGTTACTTTAACGCTGAAGTAAAACATTCTAGGAAACCGGAATGTTTAAATGCTTTTCACAATAGTTTCAAATGTATGTAAATATGCAAATATAGTTTAAATTATGGAACAAAAAGGTGTCTTAATGTGTCTATAATGGATATACCCTGCATCGTTGACGACACAAAATGAGTGTATTGACGTAATTAAACGGTGTCGTCCTAAGGAAACTCATGTTTATAGCAAGTCATTGAGGGAAAATCTCTGGATAGTCACGTACTCATGTATACGCAATAATTTACCCTTCAATGCTGTCATAACATGATGTAAGCTATAGTTAGTAAACCTATTAGAAAAACAACCTAATTAAACGTTTGTGAGAAGACGGTAAATAATAAGCTTTTTCCAAAGTTTGGAAGGAAATAATTGGATGAGATCTATATTATCAGCAGTTATGTCTTCAAAATTATGGCGATACTCAAAGGTCGCCAACACTGCCCTGAACCCACCTCTGTATTATCGAAGGTTGGTAGGTCTCTCATATGTGTCGTCACCTACCTGTGTAGTACAAACAGCATTGTACATGTACTGTTGTGTTCCGTTTTGAAATACTTTGTAGCCAGAGTCACTACAGGATATATTGAGACTTACTTCTTATGTCTCAGGATGACGAGCGTGGTGTTGTTTGGTTTTGCTACTGTCCACGAGTAGTCGTATAGATTACCATCAGGTGAATGATATGCAAGTCGCACTATTCAAAGCTTTAAGAAATCTACTGATAATGTAGATCTTTATACATCAGTTGTAAGTTATCTCAAGAAATAATAACACTAGTTAAGCTCAAGTTTGAACAGTGTGTCGAGTATGATATCATCGTTTATTCGCGCTGAGTGGTGTGCGACTAGTGCGCGTGCGCAATAGACGTGATTTCAATATTCAGTGACACTTCACACTACAGCCTGCTTGGCGGATAGAAACACTTATTTACTACTAAAAAAAGTGCGTGGTGGCCTGTTGGTAAACGGACTAGACGCGACTGCCAACATGTTCACGGTGGTCGCGGGTTCGAATCCCAGGGCACACCTCTGACTTTTCGGAGTCATGTGTGTATTGATAGTCAATCACCACGCACTAAAACGGTGAAGGAAAACATCGTGAGGAAACCTGCATACCATAGGGATTCATAAGAATTTCTATGGTATGTAAGTCCGCCAACCCGCACTAGGCCAGCGTGGTGGGCTATATGGCCTAACCACTCTCAATCGTATTCTCGATTGTAGAGTAGGCCCGTGCCCTGCAGTGGGACGTATATGGGCTGATACAGATTTACTACTATGTTGGTTTTATAAATCTATTGATAAAATATAAATGAGATGATAAATCTGTGAAATGACTAGAAATGACACCGAAAATTTCCAAAAAGTGCTGTGTCAAGGAAAATATGAATATTGAGCTCACAGACGAGGTTACTTAATAAGGTCAGGCGAAATGAGGAATGTTAACTGAAAAGAGGCCCATGACATCGGTTGGGATAGGTAGAAAGAAGGAATATGTAAAGATACACGGGCATTTTTAAAAGCACTTTAGTTACTTTACTTACTTACTTGTTTACTTTAACACTTTAGTACGATCTTTAATGTTTCCCATTCATCTCTCGATATAACTGCTTTGTTTTTTTTTTTTTAGGAAATTACAGAATCGCACGAAACTTATATTTCACCAAACAAAATTGGTTCAAAATATCTCCCAAATAGATAATCGCGCGTCAAAACTTAATCCTTAATTTCGTTCGTACTTTATTATGCCAATCGATGTTTTTTTATTACTATATGTTCGACAGACGTTGTTTCTAGGTTCACTGAGTTTTCTTTCGAATATAATATTCAAGTATTTGTCTTTAAATTTGTTTATAAATCATTTTAGCTTGAAGTTTTGTATAGCGACAACATTATCACCCTTGACCCACGTTTCACCTTCTGACCTCACCTCGAGATCTCTACAGCCTCCGTCCAATCATGCCGAATCATTGCAAATAATCACCACGACCAATCCTTTTGACCTCCAAAGAGTAAATAAATAAATAATACACCCAACAGTCTCAAATATAGTCCTGACCCAACAAGGTCAATTAAGTCTTGTGTCGTTTGTATCAGGAACTACGAGAGACTTCGGTCTAACACACACCCAGACTGGATACAAACACTGAGCCGTACGAATATTTGTTTCGGTATGGGGAGCGAATTCATGGCTTCTTCTCTCGCAGCTGGGGTCAAACCTACTGCGCCACAGAGGCTCACAAAATTATCAAGGATCTTAGTTTAGTTGATACAATTTTTATACTATTACCGCTGCTCTACCGCTTCTCATAAATATGACAAATTTCTCATTACTGGTATGTCGGCCTCATCAGTCTGCCACTCTATTAAATCTGGGACAGTCTTTTTATTTCAGTGGATGGCGAGACGAGCATGTCCTTCGCCTGGTGGTGGACTGCTCATAACAGTTGCAAACCAAACAACACCTTGAAATACGAAGCAATGCTTGGCATTCCACTGCGCTCGCTATCCTGAGACACAAGATGCTAAGTCTCAATATATCCAGGAGTTACTCTGGCTAATGTCCTTTAAACCGGGATAGAACAGAGCAAATACAGTGCTGTTTGGCGGGAAAATAGACATTGCGGTGGTACCAACAAAAACAGTTGGAGTTATTAGTTATACATGTGTCTACCGTTCCAGGGATACAGGCGTGAGTTTATGTTTATTATCAATAAAATTAGTAGAATCGCTTTCTGTTTGTTTGTAATAATAACAAAACAGACGCAAGGCCGAATGGTCTGCGAATTCAACAGTCTGCGCATTAAGCGCTATAGGTGTCTTGTAAGTCGATTTCGATTTTGCGAAACTGGTTTTGGGTATTACGACCAGTTGTTTGTTCCAATATCTTTTTATTGATTAGGTCTGGCAAGCAATCGACTAAAATGATAGCAATTGATTACAACTACATAACACATACATAGGATTGGCATGTTGAAGTGGCAGTGGACCGGGCACATAGCTCTTAGAACCGATGGCGGTTGGTTCCGAAAGGTTCTAGAGTGGAAATCTCGTACAGGCAAGCGGCAAAGTTTTTGTGAATTGGGTGTCGTGTAAAATAAGAAATTGTCGGATATCAAACCGTCCTTTCTCTTCTCATCCTTTTTCCTCGCGCTCCCCTCAGAATTTGATGGTCTGGCAATACATCTACAGTCCAAGTGTATTGGATGTTCATGGGGCGGCAGTATTCGATCAAATATACAGTAGATACAACATGAGCGCTTAGAAAATGACACCAAAAAAGAGTGCTTTAAGCACTCTTTCGCCTTCAGTCACGCACCGACCGTTGCTTCTAAAACGTCGCAGAACTTTAGATAATATTATGTGAAAAGCTACTTAAGCTCCAGGAATAAGGTGGAATTTGTATTAATATATTTGGAATATGTGATCTTTTTGTTTACTTTTTTTGTTTCAATGCATCGGTGCCACTTTTCAACAGAATATTTACAGGGAACTGTGTATCTAGTGTATATTGATCGAAGGCGGCAGTGATCACTTACCACCAGGTGACCTGTTTGCTCGTTTGCCTGACCTACGAGTACACAAGAAATTGATTTAGATGTTGTGAAACTGGTTTTGTATTTGTGTATTATATTCGTTCTAGACCGGATAATGATGCGGTTTCCAGTTTTATTATTGTTATAATTAGTGCCAATGTCATCCATATTGATCAAGGTAGTTATATTATGGGATTCAGTGTCCATTATAGTAGTTATAACAATACAATTCACGGTCATATCCCTGATTTTCCTTTTATAACAATAACAAATTGCGGTTAAATATGTCACACCGGTGTAGTTACCTACTCGACATGGATTTTAGTGAACTCGCTATCAGATTTATTATATAGTTAAAAAATACGGTCTTGGCCCAAAACAAAGATGCAAGTCTTGTACTATGCGTCAAAGCATTCTGATACTTTTCTGTCCCACGAAATCCATACCCAGAACAAATATATGTGCATCAACAAAACATTTTTCTAAGTGTCGGGAATGGAACCAGCCTCTTCTCTTTTCACATACTGAATGACAGAGCCACAGAGGCTTTCAAGTATTCTGAAAATATATATTACTTTCAGATTCACTATTTAATTTGATTACATTCGCAGAATACTCATTCTTACAATCTGAATCAAAACAACCATTTATAAAAATGTCAGCCGTAGCACTTGACATCTACCTGCGCCGCGGAGGCTGTCATGCTTATTGATAGGAGATTATAGATGCATTGGGATCCTTCTAAATATAAGATATCATGCAATAATCTTATCAAATTGTGTTAATTGACCGGTTCGCATTATAAAATAGTGGTTCCACCTGTCGATCTGGTTCATTAAGATTATTTTTTAATTTGCATTAAAAATATAGTGATTTTATAATATATGTTGTGTTAAATTTAGGTATTACATATTTTTATGTTCATGATTATTCCCATGACTAATGGATAATATTGGGCTGTAGAATTATGACGTCACAACTCATCATAAGTAATATAATTGTAATTAATCATAAATATAGTAATGTAATATTTGTCATATTCGATTATGATGTATTATAAATTATTGATTTTAAATTTTCATTATTAACTAATAGCGGAAATATTATATTTGTCATATTATAAAATAGATTTATTTGTAATTGGTTTCACATCACAATTCCATAGATTAGAGATGCGGGCTCATTTACAGAATTATGTTCAAGGGGACTTCTTAAACTGTTGTTGCAAAGTGTCGATACCCGCATACATTGTGTATGGGAATTTTGACCTAAATTCTCTGTAGATCTTTTAGACTTGAGAATTGTTTCTATAATATTTTTTTATAAGACAGTCAAAATACTTATGATTTATAGAAGAAAGGGAACAACAGAACGATTCAAAATTCAATATTGAGGACGAAAGGTAAATGTCAATAGAGTTTGGAAAAAATATGGTTTTTAATTCAGGCTTAGGCTGGCTGGCTAGGCTTCAATATTAATCAGAAAATTAATTGTTAATACTTTTATACACGAAATTTATAAACGCTTAAGAATTGCACGAACATTGGTTTTACCAAAGTTCTTTGTCTATATCGCACTATGTATCTCAACACTAAGCATTTATTAATTTACTAGCTGTCCGACCCGGCTTCGCCCGTGTGCGGATATTTGTTGATTTCAGTCCACTTTAGAAACAAAGGAACTTTCGCGTGATAACTGTTTAAAAATACTACTAATATGTTCAACTTTACTACCATACTCTATTTTTTCTAGTGCTGTAGCAAACCGTATGTATTCGTTACTGAGTAACGAGTACTCCGTTTGACATACAGTACCGAATCGTTACTCACAAATACATTTCGTTACTCGTATTTTTCGTATCTACTGATGTAAGATGTTCACGTACGATCAAGTACGACTGTTTCGGTTCGCGCAAGGATCTTTGATACGTGAATTGAAACGGTCGGTTCTCCGAGTAGGTAAATACTGGTACGTTTTATGATAATAAACATCCGGTGATTTAAAAAAAGCCGTTTTGAAACGAATTACTTTTGCTGCATACACTGTTAAATACCATTATGTAATTCCTAGTTACCCAATTAGTATCTGGGCCATAAGATCCATAAATTGCGGGATACTTGTATTTGTTTGAAACTTTGACCTATCAAATGATAAACACGAATGGATCAAAATAAGAAAAAATTAAAATGTAACTTCCGCAACTAGGTAACGTAAAAGTAGGTATACTGTATCACATACTGAATATACGACTATTGACGCGATGTCAACTTCATTCGCAATACGACTCGATGCGATCCTCTATTATAAGATGTAATACGATCTAAAGTAACGAGTAACGATACGATAGTAACGAGTACTGATTGCTAAAGTAACGAATACATACGGGTACCTTATTTCTCGTTACTTTTACAGCACTATTTTTCCATGCAATTCCTTTTAATTTGTTAGAGTATCGAGTATATTTCAGTACCGTGCACATCCAACGGGAACACTATATTTTGTCAGGATAAAAAGTAGGCTATGTGTTTATCCAGAGTGGCAGCTACCTCCATACCAAATTTCATCAAAACAGGTCCAGAAGTTTGATCGTGAAGAGTTAACAAACATACAAACTTTCGCATTTACAATATTAGTAGGATTTTGATTTGCAACTTGTTTGTTAGAGTCTAAGTAGCAATAATCTGTGTTCCGAGGTAAACTGGCGCGGTTTTTCCTTGTGTACGATTTATTTATATGCGTGATGGAGTACTGTGATTCAGTGTGGCGGTAAACAGGCCTCTTAATCTTTAGCAATTATTGTTTTATTAATGTTATTTTATGTTTGTTGAAGGAACAAGTTAAATCTTTTGTCAGTGTCAGGAAGCGTAGAATAATATACATACATATACATAAACTCACGCCTCTTTCCTAGAAGAGGTAGGCATAGGTTCAACCAAGACCCACTATTCAAGTTTTGTTTTCCTTCATACGATGTGCTAGGGGGTGAGCCTATCGCCATTATATAATTAACTTACAGGTAATTATTTAATTTGATAACATTCGTAGAATACCCATATTCCTACAATCCGACATGCATAAACTCACGCCTCATTCCTAGAAGGGGTAGGCAGATGAGCCAGGACACCCACATTTCGCCTTGTATGCGTCCCATGATGTGGTAAGTGGCCAATCCTACGAACCGAATCAAAACAAGATCTATAAACGTATTAATCCTAGTACTTGACATTCGTAACTCTAAGTAACACTTGTTTACAATCGTGGGCGCTTCAGTGGGTGCTCGACTGATACACTAGCGAGTCACGCGGCGTCGCCCACACGATGCTTACAAGGACCCTGTGACACAGTTATACTGTTGGCGCATTTGAGTCTTTCCGGTGTTGTGGGAATCGGTATTGTGGCTTTTTTTGGAAGGTGAATGACTGATTAAGAAGTTTAAATACGGCTACTGTTAAGTTCGAGACTGGTCGAGATTGATTACACGGAAAAAATGAGATACTGATCTATTATAGTTTTAGCTTAAAGTGGATCGATTCGATATATTCAAGTATAAGCTAAGATGATACAAGAATTATATCAGAAATTCCCAGATCTGTGTGTAATTTAATTTAGGCCCTGTACAGTTTTTAATCATATCATTTTATCATTGAATCAATATTGGTAAAGAATATTCAATTCTATTCATTTTAGTGTTCTGAAACAGTTATTTTTATGAGTATAAAACGCAATTGCAATTATGAAGTATTATATCAACAAACGATAAATTAGGGTCACAATACTCAAAAGTCCCTTAATAATTCCGTATAAGGCGGTGGTCCCTAATCGTGCGATGAGTAAGCGACGTCGCGAGGCAATAAACCCGCGGCCATTCGGTTGAGATCACCCGCCGAGACGAAGACACGTGGTCCGGGACTGAATATTGTGGTACAAGCGTGGACAAGTATGTTATTATTCGGGAATTATTATAGATTTTTTTCACTGTTTTTTTTAAATTACAATCAGTGACGAGACGAGCAATTCGTTCGCCTGATGGTAAGCAATACGACCACTCATAAACAGTAGCAACATTCCACTGCGCTCGCCATCCTGAGATATAACATGTTAAGTCTCAATATGTCCAGTAGTTCCTCTGGCTGCAATGTCCTTCAATCCGAAATACAACAGTGCATTTACACTGCTGTTTCACGGGAGAAATAGATATTGCGGTGGTACCTACCCAGATGGCCTCTCACATGAGAGAGACCTACCACTATAAATATAAATAAGTGGTGGTGAAATAAGTGGTTTGAAGAAGTAAATGTCCTTCAAACGAGGCTTAAAGACAGTACTCTCTTTAAGGTAGGCAGCGACTTTGTTGTGGTGGTCGCTTACCATCAGGCGGGCCGCTAGCTCGTGTGCCTATAAAGGCGATAAAAAAAAAAAAACTAAACAGCTCTTTTTTGTGTCGATAGGAAATCCGTTAAACTTTCCTTTAAATACTCCGAGAGAAGCCAAAAGGGGTGTGTTAGTGTCACTGGTCTTCGTTATGGCCTAATTGAATACTTAGTTAAAGTGAGTCAACAAACTTTGATTACAGTTATTTATAAAATGAGAACGAAAAAAAATCGATTATTCGCGTGTTTTAAAACTAAATCAGTATGGAAAATTAACAATGTCTCCATAGCCAAACCATTTGATTAGGAATTCAATGATTCTGCGTCGTTTTAATATATTGTTGAGGTATAAACACCAACCTTTTCAAGCATTTCATAATCTGTGTGTTATTACTTATTATTCGTACTTTCCCTTAAATTCCTTACAAATGTACGTCACTCGTAGAAATGACTGCCTTATCCTTTTTGTGGTAATAACTCAAATGATAATTGTTTCGTTTATACATCTAAGAAATGTTCTCATTAAAATAAAACTATTTAATATGGATTTTATGGCAGAATTCTGAAATATGTATGTTGATTTTTAATTTCCCGACGTTTAAGAGACTATAATTTACGCAGACAAAGTAATCTTGCCAACCCGCACTAGGCCAGCGTGGTGGACTATACGGCCTAACCACTCAATCGTACTCTCGATTGTAGAGGAGGCCCGTGCCCTGCAGTGGGACGTATATGGGCTGATACAGAAAAGTAAACTTGGCTCTTTAAAATTTAATACCAACAAAATCCGCGATGTTACCTGGACAATACCATCAATAGATAAAAATAAAAAACAAAGTATGGGAGTAGCTCGATTGTATTCGATTGTACACATTTATTTTGGGCGCATTTGCCAAACGGGAGCGAGTGTTTACGGTTTTTTGTTTGATCTAGTACATAGTGTCGTGTCCATGTTTGAATATGTGGTGTGGACTCGGAATCGGGAACGCGACCTATTTGCGTCAAATATAACGCTTTGACGACTAGACCGCTCTAATTTAACAGTGGGTGTGGTACGGTTTTAATTTTTTTATAGTTTTGATAGAAAATGTTATCGTCGTGGGCATACTCGTATTGTTTCTGTGGGTAATGGATTTCGTTCTTGGTTTGTGCGTTAGTACTTGTGGATTGCTTTTGCGTTAATTGTAAAAAAATCTAGGATTTTTTTATCTACAACTAGGAATTCTTTTTCATTGGAATTTGTATACTTACTTACGTAAACGTCACGACTATGTCTTCTAGGGGTAAGCAGAGGCTTAAGATCGCCACTTTACTCAAACCTGACATAGGTACTACCTTCGCTTCCACCACTTTGATTAATCTTTTCATGGTACTTTTAACCTGATCCTTGTGGAGACCGCCATCGATTACTTTACCAGAGTATATAAAATCCATTCCAAAATATTGTCAACCCGCACTAGGCCAGCGTGGTGGACTATATGGCCTAACCACTCTCAATCGTACTCTCGATTGTAGAGGAGGCCCGTGCCCTGCAGTGAGATGTATATGGGCTGATACAGATACAGATTCTAAAATATTTGAATCTTACAAACACTTATCTCAGATATTCATCCTACTTACTTGCATTTTTCTCGTTTCATCTATACCGTCACGGGTAATCAAAATATCTGCATTTTGTTCACATAGTTGTTTACATACGTCGATGCCCCCACACAAAGAAATCTCGGTGCGCGAGTGTTGATTGACGGGGTTCAAATCCGAAACGATCAAGTCAATTAGTCATTATGGAGTAGTAAACATACCTTTAACCTTGCACTGATTGTATGCAGAGTTAGAGACACGAAAAGAGTTGATTCAATTTCATTAAGGAAAATATATTTAAAACATTCTAAAATTCGAAAGTCGAGCTAAAAACTCAGTACAATTGTGAAGTTTTAGCAAAGAAGTGGTATTTGATACTCAATATGTGGAATATAAGAAAATAAAGCATACATAAATAACCTCACGTCTCCGAGAAAGTAACCAGGGATGGCGCTAATCCCGAAAGTCAAAGGAATGTAATTTGTACCTAAGGTATATTCGATGTTATTCCGAAACTTCGTGATAGGAATGCGAGCAAATATTATCCAGAACTCAGAAGTGGTTCCGTTGATGTGTTGTATATTCTCGGTGCTACAATCTCGCCGAGAATGTTTTACAACAAGTGTTGTATGGCGCATGTTGAAGATTCACTCCCCATTCATGCTTTTTGAGCTGGCTGATGTTGAAATTTTGTATTCTACGTTCCCCAGAATATTAAAGAAGAATTAATTTGCTAGGGTTATTATATTGTCAATTGACTTCTTGTCGTTTAAAAGATATGCGCTTTTTTGATGCAATTTGCAGATAAATATATCGATCCCTTCCTTACGTTTTTAATTTTGGCATATAACGTGGTTTTTGTACAGATTTACTTAAACGTTTGATTAAGACAGCTCATAAAACGAAAAACTTACTTAGACTTAAGACCATACACTTGAGCGCTATAGTCTAAATTCTGTCGACACTACCAGGACACAGGCGCGAGTGTAAGTATCTGCAACTGTATCAGCCTATTTACGTCTCACTATATCGCACGGGCCTCCTCTACAATCGAGAGTACGATTGAGAGTGGTTTGGCCATATAGTCCATCACGCTGGTCTAGTGCGGGTTTAACTAATCCGTGGTTATTCCAACTAGTAATCCATTGGAATGCGATTATCCAGAAGTGTTTTCTCAATATGTACTCGCTACAACCCGCGAATGTTTGACAACAACTTCTGTGTATTGTATGTATTGTATTGTATCAGCCCATATACGTCCCACTGCAGGGCACGGGCCTACTCTACAATCGAAAGTACGATTGAGAGTGGTTAGGCCATATAGTACACCACGCTGGCCTAGTGCGGGTTGGCGGACTTACATACCATAGAAATTCTTATAAATCGCTATGGTATGCAGGTTTCCTCACGATGTTTTCCTTCACCGTTGTATGTTGTATGACGCGCGTCGAATGATCTCTCCCCATTCACTTGTACTGTATATGTTTCGCGTTTCTTCAAAGATGTAGAGCGTTTGTTTTTGTTAAACGCTACTGGTGGGTTCGAAATTATAAATATTGAATGTGTTGAGTTGATTTTTATTGGGAATTTTTTGTTGGTGTATTTTAAATTGGTAATAATTAATACGCTGTAGGTGTCTTTTGTCTGGGTAAGTCCTAATATTTTTCTTTATAGCATTGAATGGGAGACGAGCATGCCGTTCACCTGATGGTAAGCAATACGACCGCTCAGGGACAGCAGCAAAACCAAACACTTTGAATTACAAAGCAATGCTTGGCACTCCATTGCGTTCGCCGCCCTGAGACATGAGATGTTAAGTGAAGTCTCAATTAGCCGAGTTACTTTAGCTACAATGTCCTTCAATCCGAAACACAACAGTACATAATGTTAAGTAAATGGATAATATTTATATTGATTGTATGAAAGGTATTCCGAAACGCCATCATAAAATGAAACAGAAATTAAACTACGATAGCTCATCTGTAGACGTCACTTAATGGACTTGGAGATAATACCACTGGCGTTAATGCCGCTTTGTATTATGTACATATACGAAGCTTAACAAAACAAAAATAAATATAACTAGAATTTGTCATACTTATTTCGAAATAATAATTCTAAACATTTGCAATGCAACATGTGTTGTACTCGAATAGTTTCGGCGTATCGTCGATCACTCGTGACGTCAGCGTTCAAAACATGTGCCACTGGCCACTTGAAACTTGTTCTCTCGAAGTAAAGTGTATTCTCAGTGGATTTGTTGCCTTGCACCTAATTATTTAGTGGACAGGTGCAGATTGTAAATTTCGCATTTGAATAAAGAGATATTTTCATAGCAATTGTCATTCTAGTCTTGCTGTTCCAAGATCGCTGAATTTTTTGAAAACGAAATTTGTTGTGTGGGTACCACAGCTTTGTCTGTTTATCGCCAAAAAATTGGTTTGTTGGTTGTGTTCCGGTTAGAAGGATATGGTTTTCAGTTGTTATTATTATACTTAGAAGTTAGTTATATTTAGAAGCATAAAATTTAATATATTCCAGTGTCGAGTGCAGTGTAGTGCCATTCTGGCCGTCATCAATTTTTATACTTAGTTGTATTTCTTTTGTTAATGAATAGATAGGCCTCTCATCAGACAAGAAAGAAAGAAAAGAAAACATTATAATATGTAGGCACATGACTGATGTAACAAATTGCTTTAACCACCACAGAAATGAAAAATCATTTAATAGAAATAACTAGTAATATTCTGGTCGGATGAGCCGAGTAACTGGTGGTTGTAACCGCAGCGGCGCCAGATGTTCGCTAATTGATATGTAACCGTGCCGGTAATATGGAGTTATTATGGGAGTGTAGTGACGGGACAGGAAGGTTGGCGGAGGCCGAAAATATAGGTGAGGTGTGTTGGAGAAGTGATTTATTCAAAAAGGATCACAAGGAAAACAAAAGAAGTCAGATGCTGACATTATTGCCGCCAAGAGTTATAATAGATTGAGTGTGCACAGTACCTTTCCACTTTCTTAAAGTTTTAAACGTTGTTGAAATTTCAAAGAAAACTTGTTCCTTTATTGCTATCGAATTTGAATTTGGTACGTAAGTTTTATACTCATACAAATATTTGACACAATTTATCAAATAGCTTCGGCGTACAGACATCCTATAATATTAACATTAAACGTACAACAAAATCAAGAGTAGAATATTTTTGTGACAACGATTAAACCCCGAAGGCAAAACCGAAGATATTCGGCTACTAAACACCGCACACAGCACTAGTATATGTTTTGGCGTGGTAGCTGCTCTAATGCGAGGATAAACATGTGTATCGGATAGTTTTGTAACGGTTATTGGATTTAATGGATCCAGCGCGCCATTGCCAATACTATACATACATTTGTAATAATATATGGCAGTAAGCTCGTAGCTTTGTATAATAGTAAATGTACAATAATTTAATTTGGAAATGTTTGAATTAATATTAATATAATCTTTTCATACTTATACTTTTCCTCTTTAATTTACATAATAATTTGTTGAGTTAATTTTAAACACTTATTTATTTTTATTTGTTTTGTTTTTGATTCAATTTGTTGAATTAAAGAGGACCCAAGTATCATTTGCTTATTTACGTATTCGATGTAATTTTTTTTGTGTAGGATTAAAACAGATTTGTAGTATTTACGCTAGGTGCTTTTATAAGATTTTTGATAAAATTAACACGAATAGGGATTCCTTACCTGTAATTGAACCCAAAACTCCACTGATCCACTGCGCAAACAAAACCGCCAGACACACAAGGCGACAACAACAAACTTTCGCTTTTTTAGAAATATTTTTTCATAAATTACTAGCATATGTTAATGTGTATTTATTTATATAGTGTCCTCCAAAAGTTAGTTGAAATTAATTCACCTTTACAATGATGTCACGTAATTTCTAAAATACGCAGTTTCAATAAAAGAACTGTTTACTATTTATGTTCGGATACTCTATTCTAATACATACAGTATCGAATTTCTCGAAATTCCATTTGCTTTCTTTCTTAATCAATGTTTATATTCTCAGCACTTGAATTGTGTGCGTCAAAAGTCAGTTGAAATGGAAAACTTTTAACGATTTCCGATAATCTGAAAAGAAAGAAAGAAAGAAAGAAAACTCATTTATTAGCCACAAATAAAATGACGCACACACTCGTTTAACATAAATTTATATATATAGCTAACAACAAAAAGACAGTAAAAGGGAGTTTGTACGTCGCATAAATGTGACACGTAGGTGACCACTCAGCTTATTGTTGCACTGCGACGCGAGCCACAGCGCAACGCTGGTTTTCAGTGGTCACCTTGAGTGACATGCGAACGCCAGCTTACATACTAACATAAATTAAAACATATTGTATAATTAATGCTTAAAAAAATAACAATAAAAAAAAAACAAGTCATAATAAAGGATTAATAACTAAAGAAACAAGTAAAATATAAAAATTAAAAATCTACTAACACAAACAGTACAACACATACAAAGAAAAAGCAAAAATAATATCTAATCTAGTTTATACAAGTATTGTAATAATTATGAAGTAATGTAATAAGTAAAGTAAGTATTGTAATAGTTCCTTGAGAACTAATCTCGTGGTTTTAAACTCATTTACCAATATTGTTAGGGCAGTTTGGGTAGTTTATATTTATTAATAAGATATTGTGAGGTGATATGACTGTTTTAGAATAAATAATGGCTCCAAAGTGAAAATAACACATAGAAGATAGAACAAAGATGATCGGTAAATAGAAAATAAATGAAAAACTTTAGTGTTGAGGGAAAATTATTTAAAGTTAGTGAAGAAGATAAGCGAATAATAATGCCGAAGAGTTTGGAATGTCCTAGTCTTGCAGATAGGCCACGGTAGAGGCGTCCTAGGTCTACTAATTCTGTTGATGATCGACGAATTGTGCGGCAGTGTAAAATTAATCCCAAGATTGTGATACGAGTGATCAAAAAATAGTAATAGAAAGCAGGAACCACGGTTTCTATAACTACTACCAGGCGATGTCTGCATGATGCTAATTTACGAGGTCACATTGCCAGATAAAAACCTCATAGCATTGATCCATAAAAAAGACGGTTGGAGTTCGCCCGCAATTATTTAGATAAACTAATAGACTTTTGGAATAAAGTATTTTTTCGCGATGAATTAAAGTTCGAACCGTTTGGATAAAGAGGTTGGCAAACTGTATGTCGTAGGAGCAATGATAACTCTTACGACGACAAGCACTTGCAGCCGACTGTAAAACACGGCGTTGACAGTATGATGGTTTGGGGGTGTTTTTCTTGGAATGGTGTGGGCTGACTGCAAATAATTGAAGGCAGATGACATCACAGATCTATTGTAATATTTTCCATGACAATTTATAATAATCTGCTGAATATATGGGGTAAAGTCAAATTTTTAAGTTCCAGCAAGAGAACAATCTGTAGCATACAGCAAGGATAACTGAATAATATTTTGAAGATAACGAAGTAGACTTACTGGGATGGCCTTCAATATTACTCGACCTTAACTCTATTTAACATTTGTGGGATTAATTGACCCGAGAATCCTTGTTTCCATAAAAGGCAACAGGAATTTGTTGAAAAATAGAATTCATGAAACGCGGTCGACTATACTGGTCAAAACTTTACAAAATCTTGTAGAATCTACACCTGGACGATTTAAAGCAATTCTACAGAATAATGGCGGCCATACAAAATATTAAAAGTTAAGACAGTGGCAAATATAACAATCCCTAAAATATTTTTTCATCAATTTCAACTAACTTTTGGCACCGCAATTTAATGTTTCTGTATATCAATTATTATTAATAACGTTATTATGCACCTTTCATTGATAGACATATTCAAAATTGATTAAATTTTAATAAACAGTTTAAAAAACAATGATTTGAATTGGTTTTATCATAATTTCCTCACATTTATTACATTTTTGATCATTTCAACTAACTTTTGGAGGGCACTATCATTACACTCCATCTACCCCCACAGTTTGTCCCGACGTTCTCCGCTGGCAGTGGGTTCGTTTCCTGCTTTGAACGCGTGTTCCGAGATGCGTTTGCGTGGTTAATTCTGTACTACACCGGGAGAGACCGGGGTTCACTTCCGAATAGAGGACAGTTTTGAGTTGTTATTTTTTTATATTTATGTTTAAATATCAGGATGTCACAGAGGGGATTGTTATGGGTATTGTACAGAAAAAACAATAAAAATTTTTCTTTATTGGCGCGTTCATTACGTGTAATTTGGACCTTTGTATTCATTTTTACTTATTTCGGGCACTAAAGATGTCAATGCTTCATTGAAGAAATTATATTTACTTTGCTTGAATGTATTAAAACACCAAATAAAAATAATAAAGTCGAAATGGAGAAAAAAGCTCGTATCCTATATACCAATTACAATTGGGATGAAAATGAACAAAATTGTAAGGCATTAATGACACCTCTACGTAATCATTCAAGGATATACATATTAGCTTCATCTTCGTGCCGACAGTACAAATAATAATAATTTTAATTAACACATAATGACGCAAGACGCGTTTCTGCCCGCGGTTTCGCTCGCGTGTACTAAGAACAATGAATCATGCCCGCCAAAGGAGCGCCCGACGACATTCTGAGAAAATATCGCTAGTAATTGTTGGCATGGATCGGAAAAATACTATGATTTGTATTAATGCTGAGTTATATTAGAAAATAGTGGGATGATGTGGTTACTTTTTGTGGTTGAAACAGGAACAGTTTACAAGAATAATTTTGTATTACGAATAGCTTAGTGGCCATGTTTTGTTTTGAGGCTTTAGGAAAATTGCATAATTGTAAAAATCGTGGCTAAATTATAATAATATTATTTTAAGGAAAGATTTCATTATTTACGTTGACTAGGCTCTAAAAGTACTCAACCGATTTGAAAAAAAATATTTTACCCATATACCTCACTGGTTAAACTTCACGTAATTTGGCTTTTATGGCATTAACTAACCATAGTTTTTCACTTTTCACCAAAGCTGAAATGAAATCTGCACCACCCACCCCAAATAGGCTACTCTTTCAGCTTTACCTCCCATCCTCCCTATTTTGGAGAGGTAAGCGACCCCCTCCCGTCTGGCTAGCGAATGCGTCTAGTTCGTTTTTTACAGTCTGCGGCTGAGAGGGGTGGAAACGGTTTAAGGGCAGATGTATACATATATACAGGAATGATGTTATGATATCATATTATGTAAACTGATCGAAATAGTGTTATGGGAATTTCTTAATTGGGTTATAGGATTTTTTTTAATGCTTGGAATGGCGAGACGAGCATGCCGTTCGCCTGATGGTAAGCGATGCGACCGCTCATGAACAGAAGCAAAACCAAACAACACCTAGAATTACAAAGCAATGCTTGACATTCCACTGCGCTCGCCATCCTGAGACATAAGATGTTAAGTCTCAATATGTCCAGTAGTTACTCTGGCTACAATGTCCTTCCATCCGAAACACAACAGTGCATTTAAACTGCTGTTTGACGGGAGAAATAGACATTGCGGTGGTACCCACCCAGGCAGCCTCTCACATATGAGAAACCTACCACCAGTAAATAGTAGTATTTCTGAATAAATAAATACACCCAACAGCCACAAACATAGTCCTGACTCCACACTAAGATCGAGTCTTGTGTCGTATATCAGGAACTACGAGAGACTTTTCAGTCTCACAAACACCCAGACCCGAAAGAAATATTTGTGGGCCGCCCAAAAAATTCTTTCGGTGCGGGGATCGAACCCGCGGCCTCACGTTTCACAGGCGATGTCTAACCAACTGCGCCACGGAGGCTGTCATTTTTATTAAGTTAGGAGTATGGACCGGCTAATTAAGTCCTTACTCATTTTAGTTGCGAATGTGTTTGCATGGATAGTATCAGAGGTACAAAAAAGGATATAGAATATCATTCATCCAGAAAAAATATCCCGAGGGATACACATAATTACAAATGCGAAAAAAGCTCCTCACATTTCATTACGCATAATGTTTATTCAAAAACACTTAATACCCTTTAAAATAATAATAATTACCCCGACCGTTGGTTCGCGGGAGATGTTTCGGAAGCAGTTAATTAACTCGCGAGCACACGAGGGGTTGGAGGGTGGTCGCACCCCCGGGGTCAATGTCTGTATATAATGTCATTCGGTTATTACTTGTAGTGTAAGCACTGATGAAGTAAAAAGATTATCTTGTATTGATTTAAATTAAGGTGTGTAATTTTTTTTCAAGTAAATTATGTATAGCTGGTTGATAGCGAATATTTCGTTTAATTTTGTAATAAAATAGTGCTAAATAAAATAACAAATAGGTCAATGCTTCAAATAAAAGGGATGAGCTTATCAGTTGAATTTTTTGATGAATTGTTTTACTATATTTCCAGAGTGGGGAAATATCTTTTGAATATCAGGAAAAAGGTTCCATTTGTGTCTCCTTGCTACATTAATGATTTATGTATACAATCGCTAACTTCAAAGTAATAAGTCTTTAAGTTATACAATAAGATATAAGTTATAGTAATCATACAATTGTCGATCACATGTTAGGAAAAACTCTATGAGTTTTATTGCATAATTTAATGTAATAAGGGTGTATGTTTTTAACAAATATATAGGTAAATAAATAAAATAATATATAATTGCGTTATATTACTAATTTGGTATTTATAAACCGGCACTGTTAGTAATCATTTTACACGTCGACCGTCAGTGAGCCATCGCATTTCGCAGTGTCCTTTAACATTAAAGCCGGCAATAATTCATCAAGCATCCGATGCGACAGATCAAGCGATCATCGAGCTGTTATGCGTGTATCCGGCTTTAGATTTAATGCGGCTTCAAAGCATTGCATCGGTTAAAGGACGATCGGGTAACAAATGGACCGGGAATTTGTTTGCATGTGAGTGTGTGAGTTGAAAGCAGTATTTTGTTTTACTTTTTGAGTCTGAATAAAATATTTTGTTTCATGTACATAACAATTTAATAAATAATATGTTAGGACTTAAATAAGTTTATTGGTGGATTTTCAAGACTTACGCCCGAATACTGGAACGCTATTCAAATAATAAGTTGCTCTTAACAGCGCACGGCCCAGTACATTTAAGCGGGATTAACGTAGTTAAGCGCAACATATATTTAAGTTGCGTTCCTGTATTCGGGCGTCAGCGCATTAATTTCAAATCATTCTTATCAGTGGTATGTAAATACCTTTTTTTCCATTCAAAGCCACAAACCTACAACTTTCTAAAATATTGTGATTTATTTATCAGTATTTCATATTTATTTACCGTAAAGGATTCATTGTAAAGAAACCTAGATACCGGAAAGTTCTCCATACCAATTCATAATTTGTTCTCTAGTAGGTCGGCTCGGTGGACTAATGCATTTAGACTAATTTAATATTATAATAACTTGATTCCGTATCTACGATGACTGTCTGTCTGTATGTGTATGTGTGGTGTGTGTGTGTGTGCGGCGGAAGTGCGGAGGCCGCATCCTTGCGGAGCGCTTCCGGTTGCGCCCGCGTTGTTAAATCGCTACCGATTGGGACATGTCACGAGAGATTTTACTGTTGCCTTTGAGGGCGAAGTTATTGCGATTAGCGAAGTTATTAACACCTACTTTGTACAATCTCTGCATCACCCAAAGGTAGAGAAGACTGGTAGAGAATGCCTTAGGCATTAAGTCCGCCTTTATACAACATTATGTATAAAAAGATTAATAAATAAATAAATAAAAGTTATTGTATAATTTTTCATGTGTATGATGATGCTTGTATCCTGAAATATTAGGCGTAGGAGATATTAATGTCATGTATTTCCGTAGGTAAATGGTATGGCAGAAAGCTCATCGCCATTTCGGGTTTTGAGTTCTGATAGACGCGTCAGATTTTTAAAACTCACTCAAAAGTGCATTGTCTTAATAATTTATTTAATATCATTATTATCATTAGTGATAATAATACAATTTAAAAACTTATGCAGAAAATTTATTATATAGGTAACATTATTTTTTTTTTATTTTACAATCCTCAATGTTGTTTAATGATTTAAAAAAATGATAGAAATGTAATGAATTCCGTTTATGTACGTGGTGTTATTGTACTGGGGGATGTTCTATGTCTAGCAGCGAAGCTATATTCAGCTATATCTGAAGTAGTTGTAAATGATACCGCTACATCTTTTCACTTGTACCTATCAACCCGCTATCTCTCATGCCTCGTCCCACACTGGTCGCGTCCTACGCGTTATGGTCGATGATGAGTCTTCCGACTCACTCGTCCTCACTCTATCAGCGCTGCATCGAAAACGGCTTAATGACCGTGATTTTTACATGAAGATTATTTTTCCTCGTGATTTTAACAAATATATACGTTCCACTGCAGGGCACGGGCTAACTCTACAATCGAGAGTACGTTTGAGAGTGGTTAGGCCATATAGTCCACCAGTACTACCACCATAATATATAGTCGCTGGACTAGAGCATGTTGGCGAACTTTAAATACCAAATAAGTAAATTATGATGTGTATTTTGGTTTTAAAGTATGTGGCCTAGAAATCCGCATTGTATTGAGTGGATTGGTTCAAATATGTGTAGTAATCGCCTTACTTACTAGTACTACTACTTAGATGCATCACATCTCTGATGACATGCAATATGATTAGTCGATCCCTACATATCTCCGCTCTTCTCTGCTTCAGTAACATCGCAGTTCAAGATAAAATCTATCTATCTACATAAACCCACCCAGTATAAATACAGTGAAACTGAGAATTTATTTGTTGACTTTGTAATTAATAACATATGATATGGTTTTGCCAATTACACAATCTTTGATTACGTCATTGTATAAAAGCTTCAACGGACTTATTAATGTTGGACTATAAAATATTTCATCTGACAACGATATAAGCATTAAGTTCTAACGTCATTAGCACTAGCCAATAAATATTGGACTAACTAAAATAACTATTTCAACCACGAAACAACAAAAGCATTCGCGTAACATAAATATCTTTAACAGGGCGACAATTCCACTCCAATATCTATATATAAACTCCACGCACAAACATGAAAATAAGCCAAACACGTCACTAAAACTGTGCTCTTGCCAAAATCCGCAGTGAAAATAACGTATATGGTGTTAAATTGCTATAATAAGTGTTAAATAACGTGTACAAATGATACCGGTTATAACCGGTTTAGTGCTGCGCCGAAAATGATGTGGTTTAAGCGTGAACCGAAGAGTGTGGATAAGAGTGGTTGAGAATGGTGTTGTGGGGAAACTTCGGAAGAAGAAGCCGTCGCTTCTGAAGCCAACGAGGGAGTCCAGCGAGAGAGAGACTTCCACGGAGAGCGATAAGGAGAAGAGGCGCCATTCTGATATTTTAGATATTAGAGTGTCGCAAGGTATGTGGTTTTCTTATTTAATTATTGATGGATTCCTTGCCATGTTTCTTTTTTGTTGATTTAATGAACGTGCCATGTTTAAGTTGTGTAATGTGTTGTGTAATAGGATTTGCGGTTAATATCTATTGGTACAGATTGTTATAAAAACAGATGAATTGAAAAAACTTTGGTCTCGACGGCTGGCGTTTTGTTGTCGTGACCTACCGTAACTGACGTAGTTGAGCGATTTTTTACGTTTTATATATATTTTTGAAGATATGCATTAATTCAATTCTGTGTAAATCGGAAAGGTTAGACAGCAATATCATTAATTCCACAAAATTTAATTCTGTTTAAGATTTAAAAGTGTCCGAGTCAATAAGGGCGGGCACAAATGTTATAATAAAAAACCTACAAATCAGGTAGCTTGACTTGGTATCAAACCCAGAGCATAAGCCTGCAATTTTTACCACGACCGAATTGACTAAAGATTTATAACACATATATACGTACATAAACTCACGCCTTTTTCAAGAAGGGTAGGTAGAAGTGCTCCTGGTAGCAAACAGGGACAACCACGTTTCCCCTTGTGTATTCCGTCTCACGATGTGATAGGTGCTTATCGCCATTTTGGACACAAATACCTGACTAATTAATTTTAATACGGAAACAAACTTATTCCCAAGTTATTTATTCCCAAAAAGATGTAGGTCAATTCCCCCCTCTGCCCTATTCACGCCCCTCTGCCAGTCAAGCGTATAAAGTACGGCAAAAGCTTTCAAAGTAAGTGTCGGTGGACACGCAATAGTCCGACTTACTATTTGACACAAATTAACAGCAATTTGGATAATAAGATAATTTTATAGGGCGTAATGGGACGTTTGACATGGTAAATAGACGCTGTTTGTGTAGTTTGACTGTTAATTTGTCGCGAACAGTGACTAGGGGAAGTAGAGCTTGTAGCGTTTTAATGTGAAAAGAAATGGTATTTCCATTTTTCGTTCCATACTAGATAAACAGATGTGAATATGCCAAATTGAGGCTTGATTTTATTTTAATTCTAGCGGCCCTACCCGGCTTCGCCCGAGTGCAGATTTTAAAATATTTCTATCGCATATGTTCATCCGGGATAATGTTCGATTGTAATGGTGAAATAAATCGTTCCAGTAGTTTCAGTGCCAATACAATGCAAACAAAGAATCAAATCTCTCCTCTTTAAAATAAGTATTAGTGTACACAATTTCTCCATATTATGTTAAAAAAGGTAATTATTGATAATAATAAATAAATATTTTCTTTTATATAATAGGAAATTAAAACTGGAATTGATTACCCGTAAAAACCAACTAAACATTTTCTTTAATATATCGAGCTTACAATAAAGTCAGTCATCTTTCTTTATAAAAAAGCTTACAGAAAACCTTGTGAATGAACTACCACAATTTTAAAAGGAATCTGCGGTAAAAAAAAACAAAAGTCTGTAGTGAGAAGTTGACGGTCGGGTTTTAACCGTCACGTGTAGTGACGTCACGACTGTTGTACGTAACGTTAGGGGCTCAGGGAAAATGCATTGGGGAGTTCTTGGAACATTGTTGATGTCAGCTGACCGATTTGGTGCGTTTTTTACCTGTAATTATTAATTTGGTAGACAAATAGTTTTGCATCGAGGTAAATATGCAAAGTGATGCAGTAATATACGTTTTTAGGAGCTAAGTGCAATAAATTATGACGGGCTTTTGGTTTCGCAAATTTGATGGTCATACAGACATTTATATTTACGAATGCATTCTTCTAGATTTATTTTGATGATGATGATATTAAACACAAATCATTTTGTAAACAATTAAATATTTCATGATAGTACAGACATTCATTTAACAGACATTCATAAGGATAGCTAATTTTGCAAATGTTAATCACGCGCTAAGTATTGAATTCACTGCCTTGCATTTTACAGCCGTCTTTCAATTTACTTGGCCACGTAATCTTTTAAAAAATACCAAGAGAATTGTAACAAGCTCAAAATATACAAGATCTAAAATACTTGTACAACTAATGACATACAAATTGTGTCTTGCCAAGTCGCAACACAATATATTTACCCCGATACGTGTAATGTTACGTCCTACTCGCCTACGTCATTAACCTGTGTTTTGGCACTTAATGCTGCCGGGATCTTCCCATGACTAGTGATTCATAATTTACTTCTGTTTATGATATTGAGATTAGCAATAAGGCTGTCGAGTATCTGGGATCGATTCTCAGCTACGTTAATACATATTACATTCTTTATATCAGTCATATCTCTTTAGCGTTGACAAAATAAAAAATCTATATTTGGAATAAGACTAAATGTGGTTATAAACTTTGTTACGTTTTTATTCGTATTTCACAATAAAAGTATTAGCCATGTATAAATAAATAGCACGGAATGTCGAACATACAAGATTCACTTCGTAGGTTAACTTTCCTAAATGCCTCAACAGTAATCCTTAGTTTAATTGAGATAAGCCCAACATTGTGCGTGTTAATTGTTTAGTAACTGCTAGTGTTATCTAACAGATTAACTCGGGAGATAAAGTTGAACCATCAACCCGCGTAGTATGTGGGTAATCAGAGATTAAGCTTTGTTTATGGTTAATTGTGACCTGGATAAGATTTTTACGATAAGAGCGGGTAAATAGGCAAGTAGTTTTCTACTGTTCAGAGACTCGTTCAAAATTGACAGTGCTTATGAACTGAATGTGCTAAACAGGTTTTTAACTAATCCCCATTTTAGTTCTTTGACCTAAAAACCTTGTTATGATAAGATATGGTCTAAAGCCCATAAGAATTTGTCGAAGGCACAGTATTCCTTTCGTATTGCCATAGTTTCCACGTTTTCCTCCTTTTCTTATCCACTTTAAAATTTGTAGTATTTAGCACCCTTACAATTATCCTAGTTAGTAGTTAGTTAAAATAAACCTTAACATGATTTACAATATCCGCCATTGTCGAATGCAATGCAGTCGTTTTGTATATAAAAATGTATTAAAGACATCTCATAGACAAAACATAACATTATTATTGTTTCACAAAACGCATTGCAATTGTGTTAACATTTGTTTGAAAGTTTAAAAATAACCGGCGCAGCGTTATTGTGTGTTCATTTATAATTAACCTCTGGGACCGCGTCTAGATAGTGATGAGACTGTATACTTTACAATAGATAGTTTCTTACATACATAAACTCACGGATTTATTCTAGGAGGTTAGGTAGAGGTGCTGCAAAGACACCCATATTTCGCCATGTGAGTTAGGTCCCAAGATGTGACAGGGGGCGAACTTATACTATAGTTTCTTAATTTGTAGTTGGCATAATGATAAGCCCTTTTCTAGGTTTGTTCTCTAAAACGTATCAATTCTGGCTACAGCGTGTAAAATTAACTATGAGGGCTCATTGAATACTAATAATATATTAAAAAAAAATGCGAAAAAATATAATTAACTTTGAAAGTAGTTTTTTTTAACATCCACATACATATACAATAGTAAAGAGTCCTTATAAATAAAACTAATTAAATGGGAGGCCATGTATTGTATTTTTACATGTTTGTATTGTTATGTATTATCCAATATCTCCAAAACTTTTTCTTATTTTCACCTATAAGAGTTAATATTTACAAAGTTACTTTTGGAAAATTAAATTCGGAGAATTTACATAGTAGCATCTTGTCTAATTTCATTTTAAAATAACAAGATCTGAAATTAAATTTATTAGCATATTATTTATACCTGCCCGCCTTCGAACACCCGCGTTTGAAAATATTTATCAATACGTGTATTTATAGCGCAACGTAAATAAAAAACAACAGGAAATTATTTGGACAATGTCGAGGCGTACCAGTTGGCAATTTTTCAATACTAATGGTACTACTGTCCATTCTAGTTCGTGATTCACGTCGGCATTGTCAGTCGTCAGTTGTCATTGGTTAATCGATCATCGGAACTTTTTGCAAAAGGTCGATGTCTCGTAGCGTAGATTGCAGATAGCATGATCGATTTGATGCTTGAAGTTTGACCGAGTTCGCATCAAAGCTTCGTTTTGACAATTTACACCCGGTGCCAATAAACAATCCCAATCCAAAATTTGCCGTTTTAGATTGACATCTCATCTTTTTTCTGATACTATATTGCCAATAATAATCAACACTGCTTAAATGCACTGTTGTGTTTCGGATTGAAGGACATTGTAGCCAGAGCAACTACTGGACATATTGAGACTTAACATCTTATGTCTCAGGATGGCGAGCGCAGTGGAATATTGCTACTGTTTATGAGCGGTCGTATCGCTTACCATCAGGCGAACGGCTTGCTCGTCTCGCCATTCAATGCAATAAAAAAAAAAATCTCAGTAGTAAAAAAACTATGGCAACATGACAGCAGACCAATCGAAAAGTAGAAAACAATGCAGATTGACTTCAATCTAATTTTTCGATTGATTATTGGCATCGGCCGATAATAGGATTAATTTGTGTTAGGAGTTTAGTTTTTGATCATCTTGAACGTCTGACGAATACAGCCTTTTGCACGATTAAACATATCAAAAGCTCAGCAAGTAATGTACTCAATTTAAACTAAGTACGGTGTGTTTTTAAGAAATATAGTGAGCAATAAAATCCCCGATAGTTTCTTTTAAACTCAGCCAAAACCTTGTAAAAACCAACAACAAAAAATGCTTAGTCACAACTCTGGTTATAGCATGACGTAACAGAAAGCCAGATATTGTGAATTCAATTATGAATCTCGCCCGTTGTAAAGATCGGAATTTATTACGGTAAACTTGGCACGTTCATTATAAATACTAGTTTTATATCATGGTTTGTTTTTATCACATGGCAAGGAAACTTTCCGTCTAGCGAACAGCACTGAAGACATTCATGTTTCAACAGAGAGGCGGGATGAGAGCGACGAGTCTCTGTACGAGTCGGCTGACGGACACAGCGACGCGATATCAGCCAGTGATGATGCCTTACCCAGGCTCAAAACACCAACAATCAGCAAAGAGTCCCTCAAACTCGCGGTCACTGACGAAGAAGTTGAGATGAAGGCGAAAAAAATGCCACAGAAAGACCATGTCCCTCTCAAACCCACTGGAAATCGTCAAGAATCTTGGCGATGACTGGTTTGAATCGGCCAAAAAAGAACATTTTGACAAAAAGAAGTCTAGAGAGAGTCTTTGGAGCGAAGACGATAGGGAATCAATGCACGGTTCCACTATGAGGTTGGATCAGATCAGGAAAGACAGTAAAAATGACAAAAACCAACCTACTAGGAAGATTAGTACAACAGACCCTCCTAAAAACAGAAAGGCGAGTAAAGGATCCTCAGGTGCTCTCAGTTTCTTAAGAAGAAGGAAGACGCCAACTTCGACAGTGAAACCAGCTGAGTCGTTACAAGAAGACGAGGTCAAAGTGCTGACTATTGATGAGATATTGAACTATACAAAGCTATTCTTGGAAGGGGAGAAAGACACTCCTCACTGTACGTCACCAAACCCCCAGTAGAAACTGATTCAGATGATGAACCACCTACTCCTAAACAGATAGCAGAACACAGAAGGAGATTAAGCAGACAGACTTCAAGAAGTAAGAGTAAAGCGAGAGGGAAGAGTCAGTCGTTGAAGGTGAATACTTTGAGGAAGTCCCACAGTGGGACGTTGAAGAAGGGAAAGAAGAAGAGTGTCAAGACGCCATCTGGCGGCAGAAGTAGGCAGGCGAGCGTCGTGGAGCAAACGCCGATTGTCAAGAAAAAGAATACTGATTCCATGAAGCAAAACTCTTGGCTGTTCAGTTCTACTAGTAGAGGTGAGTGAATTTGAATATTAATTTGATATGAGCGTCATAATGAAATCTTCCTTTGAAGATTTGATTATTTATGTATGTCATAATTGAATTGACTTTGGAGCATATTTTATATTGCAACATTAATAGAAATAGGTACCGTATGGCATAAATTAGTACTACGATTGATACAGCGAAATATTTATTATTTTGAATTCTTCTCGTAAAAAAAATCAAAATGAAACACTTGGTCTTCGTTTCAGATCTCTGGATGATAGATAATAGATATCTAATTTTAGCGTTCCTCAAATAGATATCCACGTATAGTTCTTCATGTGACTATTGGACCTCCAATGCCTGACATTTACATAATACAAGATTTTGTTCATAATCTCATTATTAACCTACAAAATTCCGTGTCAGTAATAATTTCGCATTGTTCTCACAACAGTTCATGAGAAGTTGATAATCGTTTATCTGCGCACTTCCAGTTGATAAGTGACCCGGCGTTGTCGCTTCACAAATAATATTGTAGAACTGGGTATTCCGTGACCTTACCACGTGTTGTTGATTGGGGTTTTTATAAAGTTTGAGTTAAAGTTGTATTATCTTTACCTATTTTCACCAGCTTGGTATTTATGCTGCGAGAAATTGTAACAAATGTGAAAAAATATTCTAGAATCGCACTTTATAATAGTTCGCGCTTGGGAATATACTGTATTAGCTGAATATCTGGGGGCGCGGCCGAGCCCCCTCCAAGTCGAGCTAAAAAGTGGCATGGCCGTAACATCCTTTTCTCGAAGCCTTTCAGACCATTTTCAACCCCCTATAACTTCGTTGTGGCTAAAGCATGAAGCCTGAATTTTCAGTTACTAAGCAGGCATTGTGTAAACACGGTATATTTAAAATTTCATTTAATTTGAACCAGTAGTTTAAGAATTATAACTTATCAAACTTTCGTAATTTTGTCACTCACTGACTGACTGACCGATCATCAAAAGTCGAAGGCACTTCTAGCAGACATAGAACCTTCAAATTTAGAATATAGTTAGTGTTTAGTGTCTAAAGTAAGGGAAAATTCAAACATTTCATAATTTGTGTCTAGTTTTCTAGATAGACCAACTGCGTGAATAACTTTGTAATCCCATATAAATGTATAGGATTACAAAGTTACATTTGCAGTTAATGAATCATTGTACCCGTATATAATGGAATAATAGTTGTAGATAGATATCTATATATATGAGGCATAACAGGAGGGGATATAGAGAGGGAAATGGTGTATTCAGCCCATGAAACTGTACAACATTCCTCTAGAAAAACATGACGATGAAAAACTTGCAAATAAATAGACTAAATAGCTCGAAAATATCAATTACAATGAAAAAAAGAACATTAATAATCAAATCCGCTATATTTGTGATAAATTGATACCTACAAAAAATAAGAAAAATCCATAAGACAGAGGCTTTAAGAAAAATCGTTAGTGATATTCTAGAAGTAAGAAGTACCGAAAAGGAAAAAAGTAGGACTCTACAAAAAGACGTGAGATCCCTTCAAAAACATCCTGTAAAAAAAATCCAAGTCTCGCAGCTCAGGTTTTCTACCGCAAAAAGTTGTGAGATGCATGTAATACCAAGTCGATTAATTTATTTAGTCCTTAAGGGACCTTCTATATAAAGTTATTACGTTAGTTATTACCATATCAATATTAAAAATTCTTTACGTTTTAAATAATAGATCGACTTGGCCAGCAGCATTACGTATAATTGTACGATACATTATGTTTTCATGCGATGGCCATGTCGATCCATTTATTTAAAACGTAAAGAATTTTTAATATTGATATGGTAATAACTAACGTAATAACTTTATATAGAAGGTCCCTTAAGGACTAAATAAATTAATCGACTTGGTATTACATGCATCTCACAACTTTTTGCGGTAGAAAACCTGAGCTGCGAGACTTGGATTTTTTTTACAGGATGTTTTTGAAGGGATCCTTATTGACATAAACAAATGTGCGAATACCAAAGTATACGTAATATGACTATAGCATTGTATGTATCCTACTATCTCTACCATGGAGATCTTTAAAATAATTTCGTTGTATGTGAACTTTGCTAACTCGCAGTATACCAAATGTGGTGGACTCAGTCCAATAATCTCTCAAACGAACTCTTGATTGTAGAAAAGTACTATACCCATAAAATATTATTCTTATAATTCCAAGGTCCATCCTATTTATCTGGATACTATCAGTGCCCCAAGCAGGAACATTTGGCTCTATAGTATAGTAAACGTAATAGTAAAATTTTGTATGGGAATTTGAACAGCGCCATTGTGAGCGTATTGGAACTAAATTATGGCAGCGGGAAACGTTTACGACACTATAGTATGGTAATCGTATAGTCTAGCGATAGTTAAATGTATGAAAAGTGGTAGCAGGAATAATTTTTGACGTATAGTATCGCCGATTTACTATCGAGAAATACGATTGTTTTGTCACCTACATTTTTACCGTGAGAACATTATCGGGAGTGTATTTTTTGCATTTCTACACATCGAATTAAGGAAAAATATGTTAATTACGGTCATGCTTAGTGTCTCCCGATGCCGTAGTGTTATTGTGTGTACTCCGTATTTCGCTAATAATATGAAATTCAATGCTGCGATATGAAGTTACAATTATTGTGATACCTAACTCAAATATGAAGATTATTTCTTAGACTGTGGACTGTTTGGAATCGGAGAAACGAACTTGGGAATCTTGTGAACAAGTATGAGGATATAGAAAGTGGAATTTATTGTAGTTAAAAACATACCTAACCTAAAACTGTAAAAAACTTATAAATAAAATATTTACATGCAACTTTGATTTTAGTTTTGCGTACCTACTTAATCATTTTATGTCATAAGCTTATTTCAATGTATAGTCGAGCAAGCTCTTAGGGCAGAGAAGTGTGAGCATTGAATATGTGAAAATAGTTTCCGAGGAACTTAACGAGCAAAAATATAGAGAATACTTTCATGAAGCTCTCCTCCGTAAAAATGTAGAGGGATTTTATAAAACATATATACGTATCTTTATCATTAATCTATATAATATGAGAGTTATTAATTTGCATTAGATTAAAAGTGAAAACCGCTAACGCTAATATGTGACAACTAACCAAAAATAATTGCTACGTTCGGAAATCTAAATGCTAAATTAATTGGAGTCATTTTTGTATATTGCGGAATAAAAGCAATAAATATGTATTTGCTTATTAATTTATTTCCATAACCTTTCTACGCGACATCAATGCATGTTTTATATTTTTTGTTATTCTATAATAATAATTAATTAATTACCCACGTAGTGAATGACAATTCCGCACGAATCATTCAATAATATTCGTTCATTACCTTAGATTATCTGTCACTATCGTAACGTAATAGTATCGAGTTCACGAGAGTATGGTTAAACGATTCATGCTACCGATATGGAGTAGTAATAGTATAGTAATCGTTGTCACGATACTATTACTATACGATACTTCAAAATGTTCCTGCTTGGGGTACAGGCCTACATAATTGAGTCGACCAGTGACAGACAACCATATTACATCGGTAAATCCCCGATCTGAACATCCCTACTTACCATTAGATGTATTTTACTACTATAAAAAACAATAAGGCTTACCAAACTGTCTAGTTGGATCCAACCTCCATCGACCATTTCAGCAACCTTGGTGGATTCTGTAAAAATATCCAGGTTTATATGATGCTGGAATGCCACGGGCTGTTGTAGGAGTAGTTGACATAAAATAGTTAGTAGCGCATTAAACCAAGTCGTTAAACAACACAGGCGCGTGAAACTGTAGTGTCGTGTTAAAATACATTTGTACTGCGTTATACATTGTAGTACATTTATAATACGTACACACATAAACACACGACTTTTTACCAGAATGGGTAGGCTGGCTACCAAAACATCTACGTTCCACCTTATGTGTGTTCCGTCATACGATGTGATAATAAGGAGGCGTGCTAATTTTAGAAATTTGTGTTTTCCTGACTCCACATTACTGAATCCAGATTGTGATGAATAGAAAAATGTAATATCCTTTTGCTCTACTCGCTAACCATTACATACTCGCTATTTGCTTAGCCAGAATAACTACTGGACACATAGAGACTTAATATCTTATATCTTAGGTTGGCCAGCGCAGTAGAATGCCAACCATTGCTTCGGAATTCATGGTGTTGTTTGGTTTTGCTACTGTCCATCAGCTTTCGTATCGCTTACCATCCTGCGAATGTAATGCTCGTCTCGCCATACAATGAAAGTTAGAAAAATATTAGTTGGAAACATTGATTTAAAAACTAAGGATAGGCCCTTCAGTACATTGGGTACGTCAAAAAGACGCCTGTAAAAATCGCACCATCTGTTAGATTTTCATGTAACTACGTAGTGTGATAAACGATCCGACCGTCGACGTAACTTTGTTACCTCGTAGTTATTTAAACGTTAAATTATATAAATTTTGATTTATATCCATAAATCAGGAAAATGATTTTTTAGCATTAATATGTTGTTAAGGGATGTATGGTCCATAATAGAGATGACTGGAAAGCGGAAAGAGAGAGATGCTGAATTTTTCAAATATTTTAATCCAAACTTTGTCAATTAATAATCCTAATTTGAGACAAAATATGGCTCAGAACGTTGTTCTCTTATTATACGATTCCCACACCTCATTTCTCACGGGATCGGCAGGAAATCTGAAAATTTGTAACGTTTTAGTAGGCCTATTTTATGAAATGGAACACATTTTAATTTGCATTATAGGTAGTTTTAGTAGTATAATTTGCTACGAATTAAAAATATGTAAATCAAGTGTTAAAATCAAGCTTAGGTCTAGGCATTCCTAAATATGCGCCGCTACAAAGTACAAAGTTATGTCGTGCAGAATACATACGCCGAATGATTTGATGGCGGCCATGAAATTGATTTTCAATAATGCTAAAATAAATGTTATATTGACTTAAAGTAACATAATTTTTACTTACCGGTGATAAGAATATCCAAAACTATAACTATAACTAACTCGCGCCCATATCATAAACCCCGAGAGCTTTCAACTCGAGCTGACAAATCGCTTTGATTGTCTAGGAGAAAACCTTGCAGTGGACGAGCTAAACAGCGGTTTGGTAGAAGCTGTCCATACGGTGGGATCTAAGTATTTTAGACCTCGCCGTAGAGATAGACCACAAAAACTCTCGATCCACACTCTTGACCTCATGGCCGAACGTCGATCTTTAGCGCTGCAGTCTTCCGTTGACGCCGAAGCATATCGGCGGCTCAATAGACAGATCTGGAAGTCCTTGCGACACGATGTCCGTGCTCACAATACTGTGAGCATTAAGGAGACAATCGAGCGGAACGGAGGCTCCAAAGTGTTTGCAAGAGACTTGTCTATTGGGCAAAGCCAGTTGTCTAGGCTGAAGACGGAAGACGGCCGCGTAGTATCGACGAGGGCAGAGGTATTAAGGGAGATCGAGAGGTTCTACGGACAGCTTTACACCTCGGTTGCCAAACCTGCTGTTAGCTCGGCCGAAGACCCGAGAGCCGAGTTGATCCGACACTTTAGCGATGATATCCCGGACATCAGCCTGTGTGAGATTGAGATGGCCCTGAAGCAACTTAAAAACAACAAGGCGCCGGGCGAGGACGGAATAACTTCAGAGCTTCTGAAAGCGGGCGGAACGCCGATACTGAAAGTCCTTCAGAGGCTCTTCAATTCCGTTCTCCTCGAGGGCTCAACGCCAGAGGCATGGAGCAGGAGCGTGGTGGTACTGTTCTTCAAAAAAGGTAATAACACTTTGCTGAAGAATTACAGGCCCATCTCGCTCCTGAGCCATGTCTATAAGTTGTTTTCGAGGGTCATCACAAATCGTCTCGAACGCAGGTTTGATGACTTCCAGCCTCCCGAACAAGCCGGTTTCCGAAAAGGCTTTAGTACCATAGACCATATTCATACGCTACGGCAGGTTATACAAAAAACCGAGGAATATAACTTGCCGCTTTGTTTAGCGTTTGTGGACTATGAGAAAGCCTTTGATTCGATCGAGACTTGGGCTGTGCTACAGTCTCTCCAGCGGTGCCATATAGACTATCGGTACATCGAAGTGTTGAAGTGTAAATACAACAACGCCACCATGTCGGTCCGAGTACAAGATCAGAGTACGAAGGCTATTCCACTACAGAGAGGCGTGAGACAGGGAGATGTCATATCTCCGAAACTGTTCACTGCCGCGCTGGAAAACGCCTTCAAGCTCTTGCGATGGAAAGGATTCGGCATCAACATTAACGGCGAGTATATCACTCACCTTCGGTTGCCGACGATATTGTAGTCTTGGCAGAATCGCTGGAAGACCTTAGCACTATGCTCGAAGACCTCAATCGAGTCTCCCAACAGGTGGGTCTTATAATGAACATGGACAAAACGAAGATCATGTCGAATGTCCATGTTGTGCCCACCCCCATCGGTGTTGGGGGCTCGACTCTTGAAGTTGTTGACGAATATGTCTATTTAGGACAAGTGGTCCGGTTAGGCAGGTCCAACTTCGAGAGAGAGGTCAATCGTCGAATCCAACTCGGTTGGGCAGCGTTCGGGAAACTACGCGACGTCTTCTCGTCCAAAATACTCAGTGCCTTAAATCGAAAGTCTTCGATAGTTGTGTGTTGCCAGTGATGACTTACGGCACCGAGACGTGGCCTCTCACTATGGGCCTTATTAGGAAGCTCAAAGTCACTCAACGAGCTATGGAGAGGGCTATGCTCGGGGTTTCCCTACGAGATCGAATCAGAAATGAGGAGATCCGTAGGAGAACTAAAATAACCGACATAGCCCACCTGATTAGCAAGTTGAAGTGGCAATGGGCAGGGCACATAGCGCGGAGATCTGATGACCGATGGGGTCGGAAAGTGCTCGAATGGAGGCCGCGTAGCGGAAAGCGCAGCGTAGGACGTCCACCCACAAGATGGTCCGACGACCTGGTAAAGGTCGCGGGACGTCGCTGGATGCAGGCTGCCTCCAACAGGTCTCTGTGGAAATCATTGGGGGAGGCCTATGTTCAGCAGTGGACTTCCTTTGGCTGATGGATGATGGATGGTGATAAGAAATGTTATCTTTATTTTTTGTGAATTTCGATCATGTTTATTGCACCCACGCACGATACAATTGGGTATTTTTATGACGACTTAAAGACCAGTGCGCTGTGACGTCACAACCGCTACACTGGTGCTGCAGACCACTTTCGTGACAACACTTTTCCCTCTCTCCGCCCCGTCCATATATTTTACGTCAGTGGTTGGAAATATATTTTTGTTAATTTATTTCCTTACCGAAGAAGGAGACGAAATTATGAACTAGAGAGCTCATAACCCTTATAACATTATCCGATGCGTAACTTTATAAATAATGTTTATAAATGTCACACAATACCGTCATTGTATCGAGTAGGTATCGCTCAACAACTTTTAATAACCATTACGGGTATAATGTACAGTCAGCGACATAAGTCGCTACACATTCACGAGATTTGGAATTGTCTTATCATCCAAAATAATAATTATTTTCAATATCGTATGGCACATCTCGGCATAGATGACTTTACTTGGTTATATTTACGACTACAGAGTAGTACGTACAAATTTTAATTCATAAAAAGCTTATCAAAAAATGTGAAGTGTTCAACGACTTATGTCGCTGACTGTACCATTCGCGTTCCGTGACCGCTGGAGACAGTACAGGTTGAATGATGCGTTCTTCAGTTGTTAGGTGTGGTCGCATTACGAAGGTTCAAACGGTATTGAATAGCCATTCAGAGTTTTTATAGGCTTGTATTCTTAGAGGGTTGAACAGAGGAATTAGTGATCACAAATTAATCTGTTTAGCTAATCGATCCTATCGCAATGCTTAGTTTGAAATCCCCTCTCAGGTATCCTAACTGTGATGATTTCATACAGAAAAACATGAATAAAGTGGATTGCTTGATCTGGTAATCGAATCCATGACCTCTCAGTTCACAGCTGATACACCCGACCTTTAGAACAGTGATGTGCCGAGGACTTCAATAATATTTCATTGATCATTAAAATCGACAATTTTATTCTAATAAATATTCACGGTCGCAGATTAAATCATTCGAGGAAAATATCTCCAACAAACAGGATAAAGTCAGGTTTATTATTTCGCTAAGTGATTATTGCATGGTGGAAAAGTATTAAATCAGAGTACTTGTACCAAAAGACACTAAAAAGGAACGTTTCTGGGAAAAAATATATTTGGGTATTCCCGAGAGAATTTGGAATTTCATTTCCATAGTGTTATTTTTAAAATTACTATAAAAAGAAAAACATGCATCAATCCTAAAAGCATTCAAGCAGGCGGTTGAGACGCAGGCTGTTAAACGAAGGTCGCGGGTTCGATACCCGCACCGAAACAAATATTTGTGTGAACACAGGAGTTTGTGGGACTGAATAGTCTGTCGTAGTTCCTTCTATTTCCTACTTTCGCGAAATAACTTAATTTTCGATATCATTTTTGGCTGTAAGTCAAGAAAAGGATATTTCTGTTTTTAAAGGATTGCATACGTTTTCAGACGGACTGACGTCATAAATTCAACAACGCGCGTTACAAAGAATCTTGCGTCGACCCCACACTAACATAGAATGAAGAAAAAATAATAAACTTTCCACATAAAATATTCTTAAGTTAAAATCTCTCGGAATTAATTCCGACTAATGACGATTTGGGTCCAACGTGACGTCACACTAACCGTTCGATCACATTCCAAATTCAAATAGTTGTCGTGACAATGGCTTGTAAGTCTTGTAACAAATCACGCGATTAGGTCCGCGCTGCGCCGTGGATATAGAGAAATTACAAAATGGGGTAAAGAAAGAGAGATACGTAGTTATTTTAAATTGAATTACAATTTTAACATGACATTATTAAAACCCTTTAAATTTATGTAAAGTGTATCGTTATGTAAGGGAAAATATATCCCATAGAAAAAAGGCATTTTACCGATGTCAAAAATATATTTAAACCTATACTAAAATTGTCTATATTTCCATAGAATACCATGACTGTGCCTAATGAAGATACATGAATTCCTTGTATAAATTACTATGGCACGCTGCCCACTAGGCCGTTCCTTATCGACCGATACGACTCATAATGTAACAATTGATATCATTTTTGCGTGATACGTCCATAACGAAGTGACATCGGCTTACCCCTTTCAGCTACCCTCTAGGTATGGGAACGCGATCTTAACAGCTTTCATTTGACATTCATATGTATTATTTCGACTTGTGTCAAAGTATTACATATAGTTTTTCTCTTTTCACATTGTATTGTATATTGGACATGTTAATATATTACGAGGACATACTAATAAATAACGATCATAAATGTTTTTTGTTTACATTATGAAAACATATCACAAACCATGCGTCAAAAACATAGTTTTTAACATTTTATTTGTGGTTAATTTCGTCACTCGTCAGTAGAATTTAGACAACAACAAAATACGACTAATTTTAATTTCACTTTTTTTTTAATGTAAACCTAACTATGTCCATCTGTCTCTAAGTATCATACAGTACCATCCAGTATGCTATATATCCTCGTTCACGCCGCCATTGGCCGCCTTCTGCGATCCGCATTAGTGATGCCCTGCGCACGCCCGCATTCCTGCCTCGGTCAGTGTGCCGACTGTGTACACTGCACCTACTGTATATCATCCTGTGTTGGTCTGTAAACTGGGTTTTTGTTAACTAATGGAGCTGACTACATGACGTCATGCGAGTTCGAATATTAATTTACCGAATGCTGGACTTTTTGTGGTTATGTGAGTTCGAATTTCAAAATAGATCTTTTGCGGATAGCTTCCTTGGCGCAGTTGGTTAGACGTCGGCTAAAAAGAGAGAGGCTGCGGGTTCGATCCCCGCATCGATAAAAATGTTACAATTTAATTAATGGCACAAGTATTTGCCTCCGGTTTGGGTGTTTGTGAGACCGAAAGTCTCTCGTAGTTTCTGATACACATAACTTGATAGATGTTAGTGTGGGGTCAGGACTACGTATGTGACTGTTGGTTGTATTTATTTATTTATGCTAAGAAATATCAGAAAGTCATCAACCATTAGTATCCTATTACATTCCACAGTTCATATAACATAAGCGAAAGACACACAACCCCGAATTCTAGTAAATTTATTTGAAAATTTGAAATCCCGTAGGACAATCTGTCCTCACTTGTCTTCTTTCACTCGGATTCGTGGGCAGATCTAAGGTTTGTATAATTTGACAGCCTCCGTGGTGTAGTTGGTTCAAAGACGGCTCTGGAATGAGCTGCAGGTTCGATTCCCGCCCGAGAATTTTGATACCCATGATACAAGACATGTCTCTTAGTGCGGGGTCAAGACTCGGCATTACGTGTGTGAATGTCCATTATTAAGTCAGTTTCTCATTAACCCATATAACCTCTGTTGCCTAGCCTATATATAGCGCAGGCATTATCCTTGCATTTCTGTCGATGCACATCGCGATAATGGTAATAAAACTATAAAACACAGTAAGACATGTTTGTAAGGCGCAGTTTTATGTCTGTTCGTCATCACTGCACACTTTGTGACTCATATTTTGAATAATTTTCTTATACTTTCCCTGGTTATACACTTTCTACGTTTATTGATGGCCAATTTGGTTATAAGTTTAATTTTGATGTCATAGTGGCAATTTCCGAAACTGAATCCTTTCTTTTTTTATTGCTATGAATGGCGATATTCCATTCGCCTGATTGTAAGTGATACGATCGCTCATGGACGGTAGCAAAATTAAACAGCACCATGACTTAAAAATCACTGCTTGGCATTTTACTGCGCTCGCCATCCTGAGATATATGAAAGACCACCTTCGAACAAACATACCCGACTCCCAATATAGAATTACGTAAAATTTGCAACTGTATATCTTTAATTCTAAGGATTTTTTTGAACAGCAATATGTACTTAGTTGGAAACAATGCTTTTTTCTTGATTGCAAAATATTTATACATCGTACATTTCAGAATCGAAGCTCCTTATTTCACAGTCTGCTTCACGCCAATTAGGCTGGAATCGAATCAAGACCATCCCATACCCAAAATCTCGCCTTGGTTATAACCACCAAACCATCATCGAAGACTATATTTCAAATCGAAACGCGTTGAAAGCCCCACCACCGAACGAGCGACACTTAAATATATCGTCCAAAAATAGCCCCGACCGGGAATCGAATGGCGACAATGCGCGCGAGCCGTTTCTGTCGCGTGACTCACTCGAGGGCACACCCGCTCTTCCGGCGACTCACGACTCATTGTGGAAGGGGGAGGGGGGCTGGCTTAAGAGGGGGGGGGGGGGGACTAATTCTGAAGAATTGAGGCTATAATTAGAAGGAGTTAGATGTTTCGTTTATAAGTGGGTGGGATGTGTTGAAACATATGTTATAAATGTATGAATTTGTGATTCTTTAGGATGTTTTTGTGAATGGAAATGTCGGTAAGGGAAGGTTTAATAGCAGTACAAAACGAATTAAGTATTGAAAATTCATGTGATTATTCGTTAGTAAACAAAATTTACAGATCAATTCTAAACATACTTTGTGTTACTTACCTTCTTCGATCAAATATACACTAGATACACAGTTCCCTGTAAAAGTTCTGTTAAAAAGTGGCACCGATGCATGACATGAAAAAAAGTAAACAAAAAGATCACATATTTCAAATATATTAACACAAATTCCACCTTATTCCTGGAGCTTAGAGTAGCTTTTCACATAATATTGTCTAAAGTTCTGCGACGTTTTAGAAGCAACGGTTGGTGCGTGACTGAAGGCAAATGAGTGCTTAAAGCACTCTTTTTGGTGCCATTTTCTAAGCGCTCATGTTGTATCTAGTGTATATTTGATCGAAGCTTACCTTACTAAGATTTGCATACTGATTATGGTGTGAACCCTATCCTTCGTTTCAATTATCACTTGTCTCATTACCCCAGTTAGGGGTTGCCAACCTGTGGACAAAAAACTCTTGATAAAAATATTCGTGACTGAATAGATTTGTGTCAAATGTTAATGTTTTAAACACTGGCATAAATTAAAATATTAAAAACATAATTCATATGGAAATTTGTTTATTTTATCTGTGGCTTATAATTATGACCTGCTAAGGAATGGATACATAGTCTGATCCCGGAATATTGCTATGTACAATATGTCACTATTTACTATGATGTGTCAGCGTCCGTGGCGCAGTTGGTTTCCTATCTGGGTATTTGTGAGAGGGAAAAGTCTCTCGTAGTTCCAGATACCCACGACACAAGACTCGATCTTAGTGTGGGGTCAGGTCCTTGTATGTGACTGTTGGGTGTATTTATTTATTTTGACACCATAAAGCAAATGAAAATCTATTGCTTAGGGTCAGTTTTCTATGATTTTTTTTGTACCCCAATCGAGTAAACTCATTTGTAATATTGCTTTAAAGAGCTACAGCAAAGTTCTTTTACTACTAAAGATCAATAGAAAAAGTAAAGAAGAATATTTCCGAGTAAATCCTGGTCGGAACAATAGTATAAAAATGAAATAAATAAAGGAATGTGGGTCGAGTTTATTTTGAATTTATTATAAAAGTATGAACGATGACCCGCGCGTTGGCGAGTGACCTTAATACAGAACTATCGCGTTCCTAGCTGCAAATCGCTCGAGACTAGTTTGAATTTCACTGGGATTAGAAGGAAAGGTGGAGTCTACTATTAGTAATGTCTATTGACAGCTTCTGTGGCGCAGTTAGGGACAAATCTAGAGTGAAATGAGTTGCGGCAGGTTCGATGCCTACACGGACAAAACTGATTTTTTATTTCTTTTTGTGGTGCTGGCAAATTATACGTGATGCCGAATGGTTAGTAATTACCGTCGTCCTTGTACTGCTGGTTGCTTTGGTCGGAAGTGAAATGAAATGAAATGAAATGAAATGAAATGAAAATGAAAAATGATTAGTTATAATAGAATCATCATTGATGCAGGTTTTTCCAATAATATTTTTCTCACGTATTTATGTTTCTTTGTTTGTATGAATGTCAAGCATCTGAATAATTTCCTCTGGAAACCATCGGATGGTGAATCATTGGTAATGTTGTTTATGATTATGAAAAACAGTTTAGCTAAATCAACTTTATATTTTTTTAACCGGGCATTAGATATGCCATCCCAAAATAAATAAATAAACTTCACATACAAATGTTATGCCTTGATTAACAAAAAAATACTAGATTTTTTTGGCTCTCATAAAAGTACAGCCCTGAAGCAATTTTTTCTAGGTCCCACTATATTTTGTCTTAGAAGGCGAAACCACTGTCTCTAATTTCATAGGCGGTTTCTCATCACTAAACTAAAGACAATTTATGCCTCAAAAGCTTTGTAAATTCTCTTCAGAGACTCGAAGCTGCGTCATTGAATACAAAGTTCTCGGTAACAACTAAACATGTTTGTTTTTTATATTAGAACACATTCATGCGCAACAACATGAGCTAAGTTCAATGAATACTGCAACTTAAGACTCGTCACAGTTGAAATATCCATGCAGTAGTGCAAGTCAAATAAAACAACTTGCCCGCCATCGTATTTGAATTAAATACTTCAGTTGTTTTAACGTTATGTGATTTATTTGCTAGTTTGATTATGATTTTTTTAAAAGATACGTTTATATGTGAAAGCTTTTTGACAGCATGTCAAAGGTATTTGATATCTGTCCATCACTGAACCTAATTTTATCTAATTGTCTGATATCTTTGAGTGAAGTTGTATGTGTGCAGCAATGCAATAAATATTGTTTTATTATTATTACGGGATATGTTATTATTAGTATTATGGATTATGCGCGAAAATAGGTTTTAAAATTCGTTTCTCGTCTTAATTGATATTTTTTTCAAATCGGTACAAAATTGGAAATGTATATAAACATAAAGAGGACAAATATGTGATCCGTATATCAAATGTCATTCTTTCACAACCACACGACGATCTCAATAAATGGAGGCGTAATAATAAAATGTCACCCATTCAAATCCGACCGTTGCGTGACGATTGAATAACATTCAAACTTTCGCACAATCAGCAGTACTTCCACGTACAGTAACACTGTTTGCATTTATATCAAAGTTTTTGTGAGGAGTGACGTCATAACACAAAAACGACGCAGCCTTGAGGGGATACTGAATAGAACGAACGAAAGAACGGTATATTTATTGATAAAAAAGTAAATAAAACACCCAAAGTCACATACAAATTCCTGAACCCCATAGTAAGATTGTATTGTGGGTATCAGAACCACGAGAGACTTTTCGGTCTCAAACACTCATACACGAAAAAAATACTTGTGGATCACACAAATATCTGTTTCCGTGCGGGAATTGAACCCGATTCCTCTTGTTCCACAGCCGGCGTCTAACCAATTGCACCCAAGAACTTTTTACTCATAGGCACTCATAGTGCCTTCCCTTTTGCTCCACTGGGTTCCTGCCGCGCTGGTTGGTATATACATTACGCGCAAATTTTTTGTGACTTGACATGGATTTCCTTTCGGTTCATTTAATTAGTATTGAATGTCTTGGACAAAAATGTGACATTGTCGTCGACACTATTGCCAAAATATTAGTATGTAAATGTGTTTTTTGTTTGCTATTTCCTTGTCACATTAATTTAATACGGTCTACAGTTATCGTACTTTATGTTATAAATGCGATAATACATTTATTATTGGAGTAACCGATCGGTTATATTTTTTGCACAACGTAAATTAATGGACCGCTAAAGCACTATTCAAGTGTCAGATCAAAAGTGGAATTCTATGAGAATTCTCGCATATCAGCTAAAGACTATTTGTGTCTTAAGCTTATTGTCAAAGATTTTATAGTTGATGCGCATATCGTGAAGTCGGGTACAAATTCATATTTTTGCAACAATACATTTCTCAAACCGAAAACACACATAACTATAATGTTCGTTGTGAAGTTTAATCCTAGAACTTTATTACTTACAGCCTAAAAGCTGATATTAGACATTTTTTGTTATTTTAAACCTAGCCTACTCAGTACTTTAGTAGTGGATTTACACGATAATCCTAACAACACCAAAAATATAGTAGTGTTAATTAGTAGCGAGTTGACGCACTGCTAACCGCTTTGCTGTGCCACTATGGCATGGCGGGTGACGCGGCGATGAGCTCATCTCTAATTGCGGGTATTAATTTGCATCGACTCCGATCCGTTGCAGTGTCTTGGATATAACTGGATCTAACACATGTTGGAATACTGTACTGGGTTGTACTGTGTCAACCTTTGATTGCACTGCTTAGCATTTCCAACTCCTATAAATGCAACTGTCTGATCGATTTCGTTGCTGCTTAAAGATAAGTTAGATATTCCCGGAGACACGGCGAGGTTCAATGCTTGGTGTGATTACTATCAGGCGCGGCAGGTCTTTCAGTTTTCCACTGAAGAATAATGAAGGCTGATGTTTTTTTTTAAATTATCTGATTTAAAATTATGGTTGTACAACACGAAATTTTAATTATTACAGCCTCGTTTCATTTCAACACTTAATTTAATGCTGGTGAATAGTATTATGAGCTTTTAGGATTATACTCGGAAATGGAATCCGAGATCAAAAATGTAAACAAAAGTGCTACCACTACAATAAAATAATTTGTCATGGTAGTTTGTTCACAACCGGTAAAAAAACAGGTTGGAATTATTCTCGTTCGTTAAATAAGTATAAAACAAAGCGAAATAAAAAATATTTGTTATAATATTTACATAAACTACAATTTCAACTTCTTTTTTAAGTAAGTGAAAAAATGGTATGAAAATATTTTATGCTACAGGTATTATGCAGAAATTTGTAACCTTAGGCCACCGAAATAAACTTTTTTTTAATTTCGTCTCCATAACTACAAATACGTCGCTTTGACGCCCGCGACACCTCCCTTTAGTTCATTTAGTTGCTTAACTTAATGAATGTGCATCATGTGATAAAGTTAAAACACCGTGAAGCTGGTTTCACATTTTCTGTTAAGTTCTTGTTTATTTTGTTCCTGAGATTTCTGGCGCTCGTGCTCCTAGCCAAACGCACTATGGTCTTTGAAAATCACTGTGAGTTAAACCCATTAGAATTTGGTTGGGCCCAAGTCAAGGGTCACGTCGAAAGGCATAATAAAAAATTAAAAATGTTCAAAATTCAAAAATAAATATAAATAAATAAAACATAGTACTCGCAACATTTGAATCTATTCACTAATCAAATTATACCCAATATGTTTTTGAGAAAATGTTTCATAACCCTGAAATGTCACTTTTACAATGACATTTGTTTGTTTACATTTTTGATCTCGAATTCGATTTCCGAGTATAGATATTGTTGTAGAAAATTACATATGTTTTTCAACCTTTTGTTTTTCCAACCAAACCAAAAGTTCACATATTACGATTCTACATCTTTGCCACTCTTGGTTGATAGTTGATAATATGTACTAAAGAGGATTATATTTCGTAATTCCTCATAACAATGTTTGAATGTGGTGGACGTTGGAAGCGCGTTTCCGCATGGTGTCAGCGCTCGGGATATTATTGTGATAACACTTATCTGCCACCGCGTGTAACATTGAACTGAGCCCGACAGGCGCGCGGCGCGGCGATGTGGCGCTGTTTGTAACAAATCTCTTAATTCATACTCTATTATCAATATTGCAATTAGATATTGCTGAAAATAGACTTTAATTAATAAATACATACACACTACAGTAAGTTTGAACGTCAGTCGTCATGTGACATCAGAAACTAAAGAGGCTTTTTGGTTTCACAAGTGACAAGTCATCATAGACTTTTCTTTCCGTAAGATCCCCGATCTTAGCAGCCTTTCGATTCAAAGCCGATTCATAACTAACTGCGGACGAATTATGTTGCACTGATTTCGGGAATAAATTGCAAGGAATCTCAGTTCATTGTAAGAAAAAGTGTTTTTTACTGGCTATGCGTGTTTCATTCAATAGTTTTTTATTGTTGAAACACTTATTTAATACTGACTTATTATGTATTTTTATGTTAATGTGTTGTCTGATATTTACTCTGATGACGTTTATTTTTTCGCATAATTACATTTTATAACCACCATAGGAACAACACATGAAAACCTTTAAAAAATAGACATCGCAGAAATAATAGAAACGCCACCTTGCGTCGAATAGAAGAAACTTTAATTCGTACGCTATCCGTAAGTTGGCGCTGTAAATTCGTCAGCTGTTTACATGCTTTTGCAGCTCTGCCGATAGATGGCGCTACCATATACTCACATATGGTTTGTTTTTGCAGGAGATTCAAGGAGGGAGGGTTCCACAGATGAGCCCACTGCTCCCGACGCTGATGTAGACACGAGCGACGCGAATACTAAGGAACCTGACAAGGATAACAAGTTAGTATACCCGATCGTTTAAATGACTTACTTCAATTCAAGTATGAAATTGTATAGGCTTCTTTGAAGAGCTAAAAATATATTTATGATAGTGGATTATAATTTATGGATTTGAAACTTGCTGTTCTTGGATTGCAAATAATTTAATACGTTAGCCAATTTAAGATATTCCAATCCCTATTTTGTATGTTATGAATTTTCAATGAAACTAATAATCGAGGGAAATAGTGATGAAGAATAAACAGATGTTTGTAATTTGTATTAAAGTGTACATATTTTATTTTCACATCATATACTTTAGTTTAGCTATTTCCCACTAGATGGCGCTACTGTCATAATACTTTTACTATCACATAAAATCAAACCCACCTTCATATAAAAAAATCTTATTCGTTGACATATTATCGACAATACACATAATTTCTGTTGTAATTGTAGTGCATATTTTATGCTGAGTTGCACAAACTAGCTTTGCCAATACCTTTGCCTTTGAAAATTTCATCGTCGTACATTTGATTAAGATTTGAGACGTATTTGACCTTGCCAAAATATGGGATCGACAGTTACAAGGTCAAAGGTATTTTTGAAACTGACGCCTGAATACTGGAACGCCATTCAAATAAGTTTAGTTTATTCAATTAAGCTCTTAACAGCGCACGGCCCACTTAGGCAGTACATTTAAGCGGGATTAACGTAGTTAAGCGCAACTTATATTTAAGTTGCGTTCCAGTATTCGAGCGTATGACACTTATTTTTCGAAATTATCTATTTACTTTAGTTTCGCTATCTCCCGCTAAATAGCGCTAGCCGTATTAAGTTGCACAATCACTCAAAATCAAACCTACCTTCCTATAAAAAATCTCTTATACGTTTACATTTTATCGACAACACACACAATTTTTCTCGCTATTATAGTCTAGAATGTAATAGTCTAAGATCCCGCCATACATCGACCTTCACCGAGATGTTTATTTGATGAAACGTATTTTATATTCAATTTAATATGTCAATAAATATATTGTATAGGGGTTGCCTAGTAAATTTCAGTCCAGAATACGATTAATTAATAATTAAAAAAAAAATTTGAACATTTCACCTGTTTGATTATTAAACTTATTCTATACCAATCGAAAGTATGAAGCCCATATAATATGCAAACGTTAGGTTGCCTATTTTTTTCCGGTCACAACCCTCAGGTTGCCAGGTATAAACAGGTAAATCGCTACTAGCATTTTGCACCGATCTGATTATTGAATGGAAATTAAATGAAAATAAAGATCATTTCATTACGAACATGGTGGTATAGGGTTGCCTGCGAAAAATCAGTCCCGAATTGCGGTTGTCGAATTTAGAAATATTGCTCCGAGTGACCATCCCATGCGATAGAAGAGGACACAGCATAGAAGCTGTTCGAAGTCCGCTCATAAAGAAAGAGGGTGCGCATGCTATTTATTCTTGAGAATGAAAAGGACAGCGATAGACTCGTATATGCTGTGTTTTGGAGTAGTTTATTAGTAAAATAGAGGAAAAGTAATTTAATTTTGGTTAATCAATTATTATTTATGTGTGTATATATTTTATGTGACACTAAAGTATATACTGCCTCGGTGGCGTAGTTGTACTAAGGTACGGTAACAAAGCTGAGGTTTCGGGTTCGAATCCCGGGTTGGGCAAAGTGATATTGGATTTTTCTATTCATTATCAGCCCAGAGTCAGGAATTTGTGCCCGATATGGCGATAGGCTCGCCACCTATCACATCGTGGGACGGAACATACAAGGCGAAATGTGGGTGTCCTGGCACCTCTGCCTACCCCTTCTGGGAAAAAGGCGTGAGTTTATGTATGTATGTATGTACTAAAGTATATATACATTTTTAGCAAAAAAGAAGGTTATATTATTACATATATAATACTAATCTTGCAAATTGTATCTTTATTATTAGAAGACAAAATAAAAAACAACAATTAAAAAATACTTCTGTTTATTGTAAAAAAATTGTAAAAACAACAAAAAAAAAATAGTCAGATTCCGAGTCATTTCTTTTGGATTATTGTTACCAAATGGTCGTTTTCCCAATAATCAACCAGAAACCGCACCAGAGCCAACAGTTTTTAAAAATGTCATCATTAAAATTAATTAAATCAACAACCGAATGACACAAAAAACACTTATTCGCCATTTTTTAACAATAAATAGTAGCACGTTTTTTCAATTGCAACTATAACCACAATCTACTCCAAAATGATGCACAGCATATACGAGTCTATCGCTGCCCTTTTCATTCTCAACAATAAATAGCATGCGCACCCTCTTTCTTTAAATGGGCGGACTTCGAACAGCTTCTATGCTGTGTCCTCTTCTATCGCATGGGATGGTCACTCGGAGCAATATTTCACTTTTCTGAATTCGACAACCGCAATTGACTGACTGATTTTTCGCTGGCAACCTATACCACCGTGTTCGTAATAAAATGATCTTTATTTTCATTTTATTTTCATTCAATAATCAGATCGGTGCAAAATGCTAGAAGCGATTTACCTGTTATACCTGACAACCTGAGGGTTGTGACCGGAAAAAAATAGGCAACCTAACGTTTACATATTCTATGGGTTTCATACTTTCGATTGGTATAGACTTTGTTTAATAATCAAACAGGTGAAATGTGTAAAAATTTTTCTTTTCATAATTAACTACCGGCCCGACCCAGCTTCGCCTGGGTGCATATATTTTTGATTCCACTCCACACCAAATACATGTTGTTTTTCGTATAAACTCTTGTATGCCTAAACTTGACGTAGCTATCCTACTGTCCGGCTCAATCCCGTCTCATCCGCCTGTTCAGTCTCTTCCCAATCCGTCCCGTCCCTTCTCTTTATTATCCATCCCGTTTTATAACGTGCATTTACAGTTCGTCCTAACAAATCTGTCATCTATCCCAGCCCTCTCCCGTACCTTCCATTCTATTTTACTTTATGTCCCTTCTCTTCATAAACATCCATATACATCTTATATATAAAATAGGAATTATTAAAATTTAATATGAGAGTTACACTGAGATAGCAAAATAATAATTGTCAACGTTACTACTACACTTGATGCATAAACAATAATCGTATTGTGTGAGAGAAACAGGAGACTGGCTTCGTTCTCATCCCTACTCCGTGCTGTTTACTGGGTCAGAAGTGACACCTGTAGACATCTGGCGGGGATAACTAATTAAATGACGATTGATCAGTTTTCGACCGGAGAGGAAAAATGATTAAATTACTAAAATGGCTATTAAAAAATAAGGGTTGATCGTAGAAGGGTGAAAATTGAGGATTGTATGTATTTTTGTATGTTGCATCATAAAAAAATAGAAATTAAAAATTTTATCTAAGAAATAAAATAAAAAATTTAGGGGTGGACTACCCCTAACATTTAGGGGGGTGAAAATAGATGTTGGCCGATTCTCAGACCTACTCAATATGCTCACAAAATTTCATGAGAATCGGTCAAGCCGTTTCGGAGGAGTTCGATTACGCACCCCGTGACAGAAGAATTTTATATATTAGACTAGCGGCCCGACCCAGCTTCGCCTGGGTGCATATATTTTTTGATTCCACTCCACACCAAATACATGTTGTTTTTCGTATAAACTCTTGTATGCCTAAACTTGACGTAGCTATCCTACTGTCCGGCTCAATCCCGTCTCATCCGCCTGTTCAGTCTCTTCCCAATCCGTCCCGTCCCTTCTCTTTATTATCCATCCCGTTTTATAACGTGCATTTACAGTTCGTCCTAACAAATCTGTCATCTATCCCAGCCCTCTCCCGTACCTTCGATTCTATTTTACTTTATGTCCCTTCTCTCCATAAACATCCATATACATCTTATATATAAAATAGGAATTATTAAAATTTAATATGAGAGTTACACTGAGATAGCAAAATAATAATTGTCAACGTTACTACTACACTTGATGCATAAACAATAATCGTATTGTGTGAGAGAAACAGGAGACCGGCTTCGTTCTCATCCCTACTCCGTGCTGTTTACTGGGTCAGAAGTGACACCTGTAGACATCTGGCGGGGATAACTAATTAAATGGCGATTGATCAGTTTTCGACCGGAGAGGAAAAATGATTAAATTACTAAAATGGCTATTAAAAAATAAGGGTTGATCGTAGAAGGGTGAAAATTGAGGATTGTATGTATTTTTGTATGTTGTATCATAAAAAAATAGAAATTAAAAATTTTGTCCAAAAATAAAAAAAAAAATTAGGGGTGGACTACCCCTAACATTTAGGGGGATGAAAAATAGATGTTGGCCGATTCTCAGACCTACTCCATATGCTCACAAAATTTCATGAGAATCGGTCAAGCCGTTTCGGAGGAGTTCGATTACGCACCCCGTGACAGAAGAATTTTATATATTAGATGTTTTTCGTATAAACTCTTGTATGCCTAAACTTGACGTAGCTATCCTACTGTCCGGCTCAGTCCCGTCTCATCCGCCTGTTCAGTCTCTTCCCAATCCGTCCCGTCCCTTCTCTTTATTATCCATCCCGTTTTATAACGTGCATTTACAGTTCGTCCTAACAAATCTGTCATCTATCCCAGCCCTCTCCCGTACCTTCGATTCTATTTTACTTTATGTCCCTTCTCTCCATAAACATCCATATACATCTTATATATAAAATAGGAATTATTAAAATTTAATGTGAGAGTTACACTGAGATAGCAAAATAATAATTGTCAACGTTACTACTACACTTGATGCATAAACAATAATCGTATTGTGTGAGAGAAACAGGAGACCGGCTTCGTTCTCATCCCTACTCCGTGCTGTTTACTGGGTCAGAAGTGACACCTGTAGACATCTGGCGGGGATAACTAATTAAATGACGATTGATCAGTTTTCGACCGGAGAGGAAAAATGATTAAATTACTAAAATGGCTATTAAAAATAAGGGTTGATCGTAGAAGGGTGAAAATTGAGGATTGTATGTATTTTTGTATGTTGTATCATAAAAAATAGAAATTAAAATTTTGTCTAAAAATAAAAAAAATTAGTGGTGGACTACCCCTAACATTTAGGGGAATGAAAAATAGATGTTGGCCGATTCTCAGACCTACTCAATATGCTCACAAAATTTCATGAGAATCGGTCAAGCCGTTTCGGAGGAGTTCGATTACGCACCCCGTGACAGAAGAATTTTATATATTAGTAATTAATTAATCGTATTCTGGACTGAAATTTGCAAGGCAACCCATATACAATATATTTATTGACATATTAAATTGCATATAAAATAGGTTTCATCAAATAAACATCTCGGTGAAGGTCGATATATGGCGGGATCCTATACTATAATAATAATCGTGTGCCTAGTTGGCGCGCGCCCCTGGGCGGCGGTCGCGGGGTGAACCGCGCCGAGAGTTGTCGCGAGCGCGACGCGCCTCGCCGCGGCAAGCATCGCAACGCCAGCGACCCCAACCGACTCACCGCGCACAACAACCAGTGAGTACTTGTTTACTAGCGGGTGTAGGTTCGAATACGATACGGATGTATAAAATGTAACGAGAAATTTTGTCATCTACAATTGAACTATTTGTCATCTTTGTTTTATTTTATTGCTTGTGATGGTACTATTCAAATAAACAACTGAAATAAATAAATTGAAAGAATTTGGAAACATATTTTGTTGAAATAAAACAAATTTTATTGCAAATTTGGTTACGATTTCAATTTTTTTTAAATATTTATATTTCAATGCGTGACATTCGTAAAATTAAAAAAACTATTTAGGTGTTTTATATTTTTGTTACATTTTATAAATTCGTTTCTTGGATGTGGTATAGGATCGAATTTTTTATATTGACTTTGAACAATATATTGTTTGTTGGTTTATTTTTGTACTTGGAAAGGTTAATAATTTCAGCATAGCAATGTGATTAAAACATATTTAACTTATCGAAACTTCTCAATGTACTCTTTGGTCTGAGAAGGAAAAAAATATTAAAAAGAGAATTCGGATTTCTAAGTTTAGAAATTACAAGAAAGCACAAACTTATAACTTCCTTTAAGTACCAAAACCATTTACTAAACCCGAATTTATGTAATTTAGAAGAAATTCAAGTCTCAAAATACGTTCGGCGAAATATAGAGGGCGCTATTAGCAGCTTTGCGTAGTATTATTTTACAAGTATTGCTAACGGCTTCGCCCGCCTGCAAATATTTTCCGGGATGAAAGTTTCTTTATTTATTTTCCCCCGATAAAGAAACTAACTCACAAAATTTTGTTTTTCATTCAAACCAGTGGTGCCTAAGTTGGCACGTTCAAACAAACTCTAGCTTTTATATGTTAGTGTAGATTTATCCACGTCTCATAAAGCGAAATGTTTGGGAACAGCTGTCTCTATATAAAAACAATATTAGTGTAATAACAAGTCACGTAGGCCGAAGCGTTTTGTTTTGCGCACCAGAATAGCTTCGCTATAAATATTCATGTAACAATAAAATAGTTTGCGCACGATGTATGCGCCATGCAGATTGTAAAATATTTTTTTGGTTATATTGCAAATTGGATTTTTTCAGTAGTATTGATTCTTTTTGGGTAATATGTAGATATTGGTTTTGTTTTTAAGTTTTTGTTCAACTCAAAATATGCGATTTTTATAGTTCTGATGGCATGTCGTTAATTGCAACATTATAAGAGGAGTTCTTGTGATATTGAGGCTAAAAATCATATTGAGCTAAACTCCGTTTTAATACAATAATAACAGCCGGAAGAAGTAGAAAAAGTCTTATTAATAGTAAATGTCCGTTAACAATTTGTTGATCCAAAAGGGAATGCCGGTATCGGTGTGAAGATTTAGAAGTAGGTGGTGCCTCAATCAAACCTACTTTTTGTGTAGTGAAAAATATTTATTTTCAATAAATATGAACATAATTGAGTCCCAGGCCCGGAGTTCTTGGAGAAATTGAAGTCAATAAAAATATTTTTTTGCCTTGGGCTCTGAGAACAAAATGATAATTACTATATTTTACCCGGACTAAAACAGGAAAACGTTTAAAGACAAATCATAAAAAATGCTGTAAGAAATTTTTAGGAGTGTCGGTATGGGGATCTACGATATTTTTTACCGATAGAATGGGTATCTCCTTTGCAGTAGTTTGACAAAACGTCGTATTGTAGCATACACCGCGACATATAGTTCAGTAATAGGAGAGCATTCTCGGCGTGCCTCTACGAAAATAACATCGTGTACTGCGCGCACCCACTGTAGCGCAACTGCGCTGCAGAAGGGTTGGTATGGGAGGTGATGGTTTAGATTCGTGTAGTTTTAATAAATACATATACATAGTTCTCAACCCACACTAAGATCGGGATTTGTGTCGTGGTTATCACGAACTACGAGGGCTTTTCTGTCTCACAAACACTTAGACCCGAGATAAATACTTGTGGGCCTCACAACCATTTGTCTCGGTGCGGGGGATCGAACCCGCGGCCTCACGTTGCACAGTATAAACGAAGACCAGTGCTATCTGAATAAATTATAAATCAATAAGGAATGATTGTCTGATGAAGTGTCATCACAATGCTCGAAACGGGACATAAACAGTTTGTACCCGTAGGACGTAATGCGAAACATTTTGGTAATTATATTTTAAACAATTACTTTAGTGTATGATCCCTTGCAATGAGACGAAGCTTTTGCTAATAATTTATGAGTTATATCAATATTTAATTTGTTAAAGAAACAGTAACTGTTTGATAATTTTCGTTACGTTTGGTTCCTAGAACAAGCCTTCTGTACCATTTTTATTGTACGATCAGGATTTACTTTTATTTCACAAACGACGTCCGAACCGCACCGAACAAACAGACATAGAAAAGTCATAAATCCATCTAGCATTACACTCGATAGTGGACCTTATAAATCGCACAGTAGAGACTATATTTCATTTTTCAGTAGAATATTGATGCAACCCGTTAAATTGGGTAAAATAAATAAATAAATAATACACCCAACAGTCACATACATAGTCGTGATCCCACACTAAGATCGAGTCTTGTGTCGTGGGTATCAGGAACTACCAGAGACTTTTCGGTCTCACAAACACCCAGACCCGGAAGAAATATTTGTGGGTCGCACAAATATTTCTCTCGGTGCGGGGATCGAACCCGCGGCCTCTCGTTTCACAGGCGGCGTCTAACCACCTGCGCCACGGAGGCTGTCAAAAATGCGTCGGTTTTTTGACAAGTCTGTTTATTTTAACGCCTCGTCGTGATTTTGCATTCGATATTCGATTTATATCGCCGATCTCATTGGATACCACGTGGATGGAGCGTGGTGATCCAAAATACTATATTGGTTTGATGGTTGGAATTAGTTTAAATCTAGATTTAGCTTGAGAATCTTGTATCAGTTCCAGTGTAGTCTCTGAACATTATAACCATTTTGAGTCCTCTGCTGATTTAGACTCGTTGGAAGATTTCCTCAGCGAGCTATTAGAAGTGGGTGTGTATTTATTTATCATGTCTTTGCATGATTTTTCTATATAAGTAAATGAGATATCCATGAATTCTCCATTGTATGGATACTTCAAGTTGCTACTATCTGATGTTAAAGTTAAATAACCGCAGATTTCTCGGTCTGGGAAAAAAGTGTGATCAGTTCTAACTGGCAAATTGTCTCGTGGTTGTTAATCGACACCCGTACACCAAAAGTCACTCAGCATTAAATAAAATTATTATGGTCTGTTGTAACCTACAAGGAATTAAGTTTATGCATAGTAGTTTGTGAAGGAAAACATCGTGAGGAAACCTGCATACCATAGAGATTTATAAAAAAAATCTATGGTATGTAAGTCCGCCAACCCGCACTAAGCCAGCGTGGTGGACTATATGGCCTAAACATCACTCTCAATCGTACTCTCGATTGAAGCGGAGGCCCATGCCCTGCAGTGGGACCGTATATGGGCTGATATAAAAAAATAGTGGTTTGTAAGAAATTGTCATGCCAGACAGATGAAATTTTCATTAAAACAGCTTCGGTATTATACCGGGTATCTCAAGACTGCTACCGAAAACGAAGCCGGGTGATAGTTTTAGTGACTACAAACACAATGCAACCAAAAATTTCGAGAAGAAACGCCACAATTATTTTTTATGATTTTTTAAATATCGACATTTTTGGGTGGTAAATCCATAGTTTTTGCTAAAATAATAATTTAAACACTTTTATACCTTAGATTATTTATAAATAAAAGGGTATACACTATTATTTTAGGAAAAAAATGTATTTACCACCCAATTATGGTCATAAGAAAAAAATAAAAAAAAAAAAATTTTTTTTTGCAACTTTTTCTGTTGCATTGCTTCTGAAGTCGCTTAAACTACCACCCGGCTTCGTTTTCGGTAGCAGTCTTGATATACCCTGTAGATATTTATACTTAATTAATTTAAGTTTATTGCTGAATTTTGCCATTTAAGCATCCAGTTGTGATATGTGTGTCTAGTTGTACTAATGTTCACAGTAGATTCAGAATACGGCAATGCGGCAGACGTTCACGATCATCACGCTTTGACGCCATCAAAACCTATTTCGGATACGGTGGTTGTATATTTGTAGGTATAGGCTAAATGTAGAAAAGTTTTTTGATGTTCATTGATATGTATGAAGTAGTTTTTCATAAGTAATACAATAAATCGTCACATAGTGATGATGGTCTTAAAATACAAGTTCTTTTGTTGTGGTAATAATACATACTATAATATACATAGATGTCACACCTGAATCCCTTTGGGTGGGCAGAGACTATGGATCCCCACTTTGTTCGATCTAGAAACACTACTTTCCCTATGTCCACTTTTATCAATTTCCTCATGCATTCTCGTCGGTTCATCTGTGATTATCAGAAACTATAAAAGACACTCACTTCAAATACTTCGGTCCCAGTAAAGTTAAATGCAGATGTTCAATAGAGGAATCTTTTGCCGATCAGCAGTGCACTTATTGTACTGAAAATGGTGATTAGCACTTCGAATTTATTTTTTGTTTTATTGAATGGCGAGACGAGCATGCCTTTCCCGTGATGGTAAGTGATACGACCGCTCATGGACAGTAGCAAAACCAAATAACACTTTGAGTTTTGGCTAAGTAATGCTTGGCATTCCACTGCGCTCGCTATCCTGAGAAATAAGATGTTAAGTCTCAATATGTCCACTAGTTACTCTGGCTGTAATATCTTTCAAGCTGAAACACAACAGTGAATTAATACTGCTGTTTTACAGGAGAAATAGACATTGCGATGGTACCTATCCTGAGGGCCTCTGACATAAGAGAGACCTACCACCAGAATTATTTCAATTATGACGTAGAATTCTCTCAGCTGCCGTATAATAAATTAGTTCCAACACGGAAGCCTGTTACAAAACACAGGTCTACCTATAATATTAATGCTCAAGTATTGGAAAGCAGCATAGTGTGAACCGTCGAAGTAAAACATTGCCGTAGAATCGGATACCGCGCTCTAACAAAGGGCTGTTTGACGGCGACGCGCGGGGCGTTGGGACAGTGGTTCTCAAAGTTTGGGGTGTTCGTTCTTTTGTGTATAGGGGGCATGGATTTAGTTTGTTAGTAATCGTTGAAGTGAGGTATGTTTAAATGGTTTTTATGTGATGGAATGAACGGAATTTAAATTATGAAGAATTAATTAAGGATTAATTAAGAGAAAACGTTTGATTTCATTTAAGAGAACATATAGAAAGTTAGAAATAATTTTAATTAAGGGAAAAATACTTCAAGTACTTAAGATTACATTAGAAAAATATATTTGGTATCAAATCTATTGAATTATTCGTATTTCCGGTAACGAAAGTCATTTTCGTTAACGGGTGAATATTTTACATTTAGATATTATTTTTATATTCACTTCCTTCACTTTGGCCACCCTTTTTTCCGCACAACTTCGACCAAATTTTGAGAAGCATTGCATTCTATCAATAATATTCCTATTCAGTCCAACTTAGCACGCCCTTCGCTATATTTTCTTCATACCACAGTGTTACCACAACACTAACTGCACAGCGGATGTATTTCAGTTTCAATTCGTATCTTGGACTTCAGTTTTCTTTTTAGTTATTTATTTGGATGCGTAATTTCTTTGAATTATTAGTGTTTGTTAACGTGTAAAAACGGTTTAGTGTTAATTTGGTTTCTATTTTGGTGTTTTTCGTCCAGAATCAATACGAACCATCGAAAGTAACATACAAACATTTCTTATATTTATTTCGCTATCTCACCTTTGTTGCACAGCATCACTAAACTTTGAGAACCGCTGGCTGACAGTGCCACCACAGCAGTAACTGCATAGCGGATGTATTTCAGTTTCAGTTCGTACAAAAACGCGCGCCGGCGCGCTGTGCGGTTCACGAAATACAAGAATATTGAGTTGGTGGTGTTGTGTTGCAAAAATATTTTTTGAGTTTTTGGTTTTGTTGTGGTGGTATTCGTATGTATATCTTTATTGAGATTTTATAGTGAAAAAAGTTTTTAAACTATATTTTGATTTATGTAAATTATGGGTATATTATATTATGGGTATATGGTTATACAATTAAACATGTTGAAGACAGAAAATAATTATATTTATTTAGTATAAATTTAACTTATTCGTATATCAAACGAAAAAACCACGTGGCATGGCGTAGCAAAAGAGCATTTTTTCAGTTCGCATTGGTGTTGTTCAGTAATATTTTATTATCATTAAATTACTATAATTGGATGACAATTTCCAGTATCAAAACAAAAAAATATATATACTCTAAATATGGCATTAAAAAGTATAAAGAATAGTTACCTCCAAATTAAATTATAAATAGTATTTTGCAACAATGTTCGAATAATGAAATTCTTTAACACAATACTGATGCAATTAAAAGCGATGACTTTTTGTGTGTTTAAAACGAGTTTGATACAGTGTAATTAGCAGAGGCTATGACATTGGATCTCATTGTTTATGTGCAGATAAATTTTGTGTAAATACTGTTGAAGCTAATTTAGGGAAAGATAAATATTTAATTATTTTTATATTGAGTGGTTAGTAAATATTTTCATATCTAAAATAACAGAGTAGTGAAAAAATAAGACTAATTTCCATACTGTTTATTTCTAAATCTATAAAAGACTAAATGGAACTGAAGAACACATGTTTCCTTGCCCTGTCACGCTGCCTCTTGATAAAGGAGGTGACTGTAGGGTATATTTTACGGGAATATAGAAATAACGTTTAATAATCAGGTTTTTTTAAAAATATGACCTAAATTTTAAAGACACTTGAAAAATGAAAGAGTATTCTAAAGTCTAATAACATAGTACATGTTTCTCAGTTTAGTATTTCATTCCCAGATCAGGTCATCATAAGATTTTGCATTGTAAAAAATAATTTTACAGCTTCAAATATATCTTGTAACGTTAGGCGCACGGCCGCTCGTAAAATCATAACCCACATACTTTTCAAATGCATAAACAAATGTATATCATCGACCGCATATAGATGCCTTGATTTCACTCTAGATCTTGATGCAGATTGATGTGATAATAATAAATAATACACCCAACATATTTCATCAGGATATGAACGGCACAACAGTATATAATGGCCAATCATCAACCCCATTTTGTATGCGTAGAGGCGTTCGTCAGGGCTGCGTCTTGGCTCCAACATTATTTGGTATTTTTTTCTCATTTCTTTTAAATAGTGCTTTTCAGGATGACCAGCAAGGCATACATCTTTTCACAAGGGATGACGGCAAGTTATTTAATATGGCCTTGCTCAAGTCGCGTCGTCACCGTAAAGATATTTTCGTGGATAGCCTTCTGTTTGCAGATGATGCAGCCTTTGTCGCTGGGTCCCCACAAGAACTGCTAACTGTTGTATCTAAATTTGCAGATGCATGTGCTCACTTTTCCATGTCCATAAATGCATAGAAGACAGTAGTCATGGCCCAAGGATGTATTGATAAACCTGTTATTACGCTAGGTGATACTCCATTGGAGGTCGTTGAAACCTTTTGCTACCTGGGTTCAACGGTATGTAGCAATCTATCGATCGACGCTGAGATTGAGAGTCGCATCGGCAAGGCGTCAACGAAGTTCGGAAGCTCCATGCAAGGGTATGGAACAATAAACACCTAACTGCAAGCACTAAGATGAGTGTATACGGGACTTGCATATTGGGCATACTCTTGTATGGGGCAGAGACCTGGATGTCGTACAATAAACAAGAGCGAAGATTGAACAATTTTCACATGCGCTGTCTTCGGAGTATTTTGGGTCTCACGTGGGAAGATAAACTTACAAACGCAAGGGTTCTAAGCATTGCTAAGTTACCTAGCATAACTGCTTTGCTACGTCAAAGACGACTGCGGTGGCTAGGGCATGTGTATCGCATGGAACCCTATCGTTTGCCAAGACAGTTACTCCTGGCTGAAGTGGCCCACGCCAAACGCCCTGTAGGTAGACCATTACTTCGATTCAAGGACAGTGTGAAACGGGACATGCTGTCTTTTGAGATAGGTCCAACCAGGTGGGAGGAAAAGGCGACCGAGCGTGCCGAATGGCGCAAATTCGTAGCTGACGGTGTTTCTGCTCACGACAAGGCCTGGTTGAGCAGTTAGCCCGCAAGCGTGAAATTCGGCATCATCGAGCTGCTCTACCTCCTTCACAATCATATACAGGGTATATCAAGACTGCTACCGAAAACGAAGCCGGGTGGTAGTTTAAGCGACTTCAGACACAATGCAACAGAAAAAGTTGCAAAAAAAAGCGACAATTTTTTTTTGTTATTTTTTTCCTATGACCATATTTGGGTGGTAAATACATTTTTTCCTAAATAATAGTGTATGCCCTTTTATTTATAAATAATCTAAGGTATAAAAGTGTTCAAATTATTATTTTAGCAAAAACCATGGATTTACCACCCAAAAATGACGATATTTAAAAAATCATAAAAAATAATTGTGGCGTTTCTTTGCGAAATTTTTAGTTGCATTGTGTTTGTAGTCACTAAAACTACCACCCGACTTCGTTTTCGGTAGCAGTCTTGAGATACCCGGTATAGGCACAGGATTTAGCTGTCCAAAGTGTGGTCGTATTTGCCGCGCACGAATCGGTCTAATAAGTCACCAGCGTAGATGTACTATCCAATCGTAACATCTCCACTAGACGCTATTTAATCATCTCACGTAGATGTTAATTGCCGATGATGACACCCAACAATCACATACATAGTCATGACCCCACAATAGTAAATCCCTAAAAGCGTGGTCAAAATTAAATCGTATCGTAATCGAATCGCCAAGTTCATTAAAAGTTTCGCGAATGCAAAAACATTAAATTTCCATCCCGACAATGGATATCCGGGTGTTATCTGCACACCCCCGTTAATTTATCTGCGGTGGTCGCACCCCCTCCCCCTCCCCGCGTTATCTGTGGGGTGGGGTGGGATAGTCTGGCTGTCTGTGGGATTTGTTATCGGAATTGGATAGTTTGGTGCAGGAATTGTGTTGTAGTGGGTGCATAACATTGATTGAAACGCTTATCAAATATATAACAGATACATATATATATATATAATCATGGGTATCTTCAATATTGTATTTTTAAAATTAGTGTATAAAGTTAAAGTCAGTCAAACTGCAGTGGCAGTATTGTAGAAATATATCATCAAAAAGAATGGTAGTTGGGGTGTTGCATTTTTCTTATTTTAGTAAGGATTGAGTTATTGAGGATGTGCGGTCATTGGGTAATTGAAATACCTTTATGCGTTCTTTTTATATTATTAGGCTATAGTGCATCTGATTGTAAAAGTATCGCCATCTCGAAAGGTTCCGGGTGAATAGCAAATATCGGAATCGATATTTGACATTTTGCCCGTCTGATCGTGCACCGCGTATCCATCAATAATCATACATTTATTCAACTACATCTTCAGTTTTCCTTACCCTCAATATCGTTTTTACCCATATACCAAAAGTGCGTAATGTTTTTGATTTGTTTATCAAAGGAAAGCGCTCTGAAAGCCTTTATCTACTTTCGGAGCATTTTTTCCATTGATTTTTTTGTACACTTCCTTACACACAAAATCATATACACCCCATATGATATTGTGTGTACAATAGTAAATGAAACATCCCAGACTCAGCAAAATATTCCCATAATTGTCGCGCGACACTGCCTCTGCAATCGACAGTGTTCCTAGTATATGTAATTCCTGTTGCTTGGCTTACAGCCAAACGTTGCGCGTCCCAAGGGATGGGTCGGGAGCGGGAAGCGGGATGTCAGAGGTTACTTATTGATATTTAATGAGAATTTTTAGCGTTATCTGTTTTTAATTCGGAGAAATGGGGGTTAGTGCGAGGTTCGTTTTAATTTAGACCGTCTGGGGATCCGGGGTTTATTATTTCTGTAATCGAATAGTATATGAGTAGTGCTATGTGTTCAAAAATAACATACATTAACAAATAAAGCATTCAAAGAGTTTTTAGACTGTCCTTCCCTCACATCCCAATGCCCAATACCCCTTTTCTTTACCCATCCTTTTCACTTGCCGTTCTCCTCGAAATTTCATGGGCCGGCAAGGCATCCCTTGTCCCAGGCGTCGTGGATGTTCATGGGCGGCAGGGATCACTTACCATCAGGTGACCTGCTAGACCGTTTGATGGATCTAATAAAAAAAAAACACGCGTCACTACATCTCTCGTAAGCCTTGATCGACCGCACATATTTTGATCACAATCCTATCCAATCTCCATGACAGTTGTTTTCCACAAATAAATTATCGAATAGTGAAAAACTATAAATTATATATTGTTCATTTCTGTCCATAGAAAAGTAGGAGATTACATAAAAGAAAGATATAATCTTGATCCTGTTGCACCAAATTCAGAACGGTATGGGTTTCAGTTAAACCAGTGTAGTGATGTATAAAAAATATGTCAAGTTTGTTATGATGTAGTTCTAATATTTCGCCAACCAGCACTCGCTTGTGGCTACTGAAATGGATTTTATTGCCGAGTTACGTGCGGACGCGCGTAAAACAATATTTTATGCGTTTCTCTGCTGTATTTAGGGAAGAAGCTACGCGTGTCCCCACGTTTCTGAAACTTTGTGGTTTCATTAGATACACTTGGTGATATTTATTTAATTATTTCATAGATCCTTGTGTTGATCTGCGGAATAAGCTGCATAGCTACTGTGGGTTGATATCAAATAGTTATCAAACTTATTGCCTAGTTTTGTGGTACGGCAAAGTGACTAAATTGCACGTAACATATATTTATTTATACTAGTGGTCGAAATTCGACCAAATCAAGAAGAGAAAAAGTTTTTACCTGTATGATGATGTTGTTATTCTGATAATTCGTGCACATTTAAATGTATCTTACTGCTTCTTATAATTTGTATAAGCGCTCAGTATTTCACGTAGTATTCGTCAAATAAATCTTTTCTGTTCGACATTCAACAAAACCACAGTAAACAATTTTTTCTGATTGTCATTCAACTATGTCTATAATCAACCAAAGAAACAATTTGACCAAAGAGTATGTATACGTGTACAAATACTTGTGTATGCGTGTGAAATGCATGCTGGTTTATTTATTGATTTAATGTACTTTTTATGCATTATTATTAAATTCTTTTTTTTATATTACATTTAATATTAGGCCTAATATTAATATTATTGCCTTATTTAAATTTTAATATTATTATTACCTCATTAGGCAAATAAAACTTTTTTTATATGTCTATGTCAGAAGAACAAAATGAAAAACAAAAGAAACAATTTGACACCAGAATATGTATGCGTGTACAAATACGTGTGTATGTATGTGTGTGTGAAATGCATGGCATTGTGTGTAATGTTTTATTTTTTGATTTAATGTACTTTATAAGCATTATTATTGAAAAATATTAGCGTTCTGCACTTCCCCTACACATAAACTATAAGTGTGCCAAATTTTATGCTCCTGCGTCCGCGCAATTTTCGTAAAAAGGGGTCCAAAGTTTTTGCATCACGTATTTATATACTGGGTATCTCAAGACTGCTACCGAAAACGAAGCCGGGTGGTAGTTTTAGTGACTACAAACACAATGCAATTAAAAATTTCGCATAGAAACGCGACAATTATTTTTTATGATTTTTTAAATATCGTCATTTTTGGGTGGTAAATCCTTAGTTTTTGCTAAAATAATAATTTAAACTGTTTTATACCTTAGAGTATTTATAAATAAAGGGTATACACTATTATTTTAGGAAAAAACGTATTTACCACCCAAATACGGCCATAGAAAAAAAATAACAAAAAAAAAATTTTCGCTTTTTATTGCCACTTTAAATAAATAAATAACACCCAACAGTCACATACATAGTCCTGACCCCACACTAAGATCGAGTCTTGTGTCGTGGGTATCAGGAACTACGAGAGACTTTTCGGTCTCACAAACACCCAGACCCGGAAGAAATATTTGTGGGCCACACAAACATTTCTCTCGGTGCGGGGATCGAACCCGCGGCCTCTTTTTCTGTTGCATTGTGTCTGAAGTCGCTTAGACTACCACCCGGCTTCGTTTTCGGTAGCAGTCTTGATATACCCTGTATAGATACAGATAAAATATTAAAAACTAAAGGAATGTTAACAATTGGCGGCCTTATCGCTAGTTGGGATCTCTTCCAGACAACCTTTGGATGGACTGGATTATTATAATAGAGAGATAGAAAGAGATTATAAAACATATATATGTATAATGTATATATATAGTATTAACAACATCCCAAAAGCTTAAGAAAAGTGAATTCTCTTTATTTTAAGACAGTGATACCACCTCGGTCGAACCATCCTATTCGTACAAGGTTTCAGGTTTAAAGATATTTATTCTCAATAATACTAGTACTGTCACTTACAAGGACAATATTATAACATAAATAAACAACAATTGTATTGTAGCTTTACTAACACCCAGCAATTATCGTTCACTTTGGAGTATATTACACTGAATTATACGATCAGTAATTTTTAAGAACAAATAAATTTTAATCACCATAAAACTAAAATTTTACACCCCACACAAAATTTTAATGTGAACATTCCAAAATCTCAATTAGCATTCCATTACTCGAAATGTACCCAATAAATAATTTGTTTACACGATCCGCGCAATAAATTTGCGCTATGTATTGCGCCTAATGAAAATTCTCCGCGTTTCATGTTTTCGGGGTAGCAGGAACTTTCCGCTACCGGCAGTACTATTGGTGCAAATTTGTTTATTATTGCTAAACCTGTGTTTACATGATTGGCCGGAATTTATATGGGTATTAATGTATTTAGTTTTTCGCGTAATCTTATTTGATGTGGCTTTATGGGTGGAAGAATTGATATTGACGTCGATTTGGCTATTTGTGAGTGGAAATAGTTGTGAAATAAATGCATAAAATTATTTATACATATTATTACGTAGGCCGATGCTATTCTCCTAGATTGAAACTCGAAGTCATTGTGTCACTAGTTTTGATTATTTTAATTTTTCCGATTTTAATTAATATATTTCGTTGTGTTGTAACCTGTTTGAGATTTGTACGATGCGTACAGACTTTTCGAATTGAGATCCAGAAAACGTACTTAGGATTACAAAGAATCACAATTTTAGCTACAAAACCCCTATTAATCCAAGGTCTGGCATAATCCTTGCATAACATACTCACACGTGTCGTGGATAGTTCCGACAACACAACGTCTAACAACAAACAACACACGCTGCAACATCGACACTCGACAGCCGATTAATTGTACAAACGTAAACAGTACGCTATTTATTACTCATATTGGAACTATATTTAACCAGTTCTATGAAATCAATAAAACAGTTGGATTAATCAGAATTATTGGGCCTTGGAAGGATTAAATAATCAGGATCTGATTCACTAAGCTAGCTAAAATTAATTTTGTTTTCATAAACGAATTCCTGTCAGCGATCTTGGAAATTGCCAGGCTAGAGCGTGCGGTATTGATGATCCATAGCGCAAGGGCAGGGTGGGACTATCCATAAGGTGGACTCTCAAGAATTGACGGATTTCGTTGAGTGCAGGCCGCTTCAAACAAGTGGGAATCATGGCGGTTTGCCTATGACTTTACCTTACATCATGTCCATAGCATTTGTAATGCGCCTTTAAAAACCCTGTTACCATTATTTACTCCTTTCCATCTTGATAATTTATGATTTTAAAATCTCTAGCAACAGTAGTCTCTGTTTCATATTAGATATTCCAAACCCAGGATTACTTTCAATCAGGTATTACTGAAACGAACGAAGATCAAAAAAAGTTGTGTTAGTTACATGTACTGGTATAGTCAGCGGTAACGCAATCAATCCGCCCGTTGTAAGCTCACTAAAATGTAAGCACTCAGCCCTGTTGATAAGTACAGATAGCGTGGACTTTGATGGAGTGACAAATGAACGGAAAAATATAGACTCGATAGTTATTTTTGTACTGGAGCCTGACGATAAATGTAGGAAAAATTGTGGGTTTGTGTTGATGGAAATTGAGGTGCAAAAATGAATACCTATGGAATTTTTGCGCTTCATTAATGAAAAGGTGGTTGAGGCTATTGACATTGACTAGTTCCCTAATGGGAATAAAAAATGTTTTTAAATGTTTGATTTTTCAATCGTATTCTCGATTGTAGAGTAGGCCCGTGCCCTGCAGTGGGACGTATATGGGCTGATACAGACAGATTTTTCATATACTACCTGAGTAAGCCATGAACCGCGTAACAACAATTATGATATCATGCAGGCCTTTGGAAATTAGAACGGCTTGAATTACAGATGTCGCTGACAATTAATATACTTAACGCTATCAAATAGCCCTTGATTGCGAGACAAAATACTATCTATTGTTGTAGTTTTATGGTTAAATAAATTTTACAATTATTTTCTAATTGTAAAATTTGATAGATTTCGTAGAAAATGAAATTAAATCAATATAAAATATATACTACACAGACCTTGTCGCCAGCCATAAAACCAGATAGACTCTACAGCACCAATAATTCCCACAGGTCCACGTAAATTGAGCTCAACCCGTCCATCGTAATTTGTTAGATCGCCCGTCCTCTGTTTTTATACTATACGACCGCCATACATCAGCGCACTGACACGGGTCACCTCATTTCATCGGTCTTGATTGGGGTTTCCCGTGAGTTATTTCTAGATTTTATTATTAATATTAATTTTATTTTTTGAGGTAAATAGAAATTCTGAACATCATAGCTAGCAACTCGCTCTGTAGGGTCTTGTGAAAATGTTTATTCCCTGATGCGTTCCATCTAGCTTCTCCAGTTTTATATGAGCATCTTTATATTGAACGACAATACCTTATAGTTCTTATACAAAAAACTCTTAGTTCAAAATTTTGTCTCCCGCTTCGCAGTAATAGCTTTCCAGTGTTTTTGATTTTGTCTTTAAAGATCTCTTGATCATATCAGGAGCCGACGTTTCTTGGGTTACTAAGGCGACCTCTTTATCATTCATCAGCCCCTATCAGAACGGATATAATGTCCTTCCACCAGCTCCGATTTTGTACCATATGGTATTAGGTCACTCGGTCGAATGCCACGGCGTAAGGCCGAATATATTCGTTCTTAATAATAAATTTTTGTATGAATCCAGATGGTAATGTGCGGAAGCCAAGATAAATACATAATCACAAATATTTTTCAAGATTATTTGCCGCGGTTGGTTATAAATATGTTGTTATCATGACGTTGTTTCGTTGGAAACCATACGGGTTATTTTATAGTGATGGTTACGAAACAATATTGTTTGGTTTTTCATTCATTACTTTAATGGGAGCTTATTGAAAATTCATTCATAGGTACCCACGCAAGAAGGATTTAAGGAGGTCGGGTTTCTGTGAATATCCGATTTGGAACAGGTTGACAATTTTCGTCGCTGGATAGTATCTGCTCTGCACTTAGGTGTGTAGTAGTCACGGCGTCTATTATCTGCCATCGAGACCCATGAATATAAACCTCTTTACTACTGCCATCCTAGATAGTCGCCGGAATGAAATATGATTATCTTTTACTGGTCCATACTCTTATTTTGATTGCTTTACACATAGCATCAGATAATTGAATTCGTCTTTGAGATATCGCCGGATTATCAGCTTCGTGCCAATTATATCTTAAATTTTTAACAAAATATCTGAAATCATTTCAGTCGGTTGCAACTAATCAAGGATACATAGAGCTAATTAAAAATCCGTATGTTTTTATACAGTTCTTTCACACTACGCAAGCGCAGAAATATTTGGCTTTTGATCAAAAGTTACGGCGGTCTGTTGTATGCGGATTGATTCATGTGTGTATCAATGCCTTGATGATTTGCTGCTTCTGCAAATACAATGTTTTGTTCAGATGTACCGTCTTTGATGGGGAGCTTACCGGGAACTGAGTTGTGTTCTGGATAAAAAAAATTAGTGGATTTGTGTTATTTTTATCAGCAGTTACTGGAAGTGCTATGATGAATATAGGTCTACTTCAAATGTTCTTTTGTCGATCATCTTTTGAATATTCGTAGACTATGTTTTTTTACGCTGGCCTACTCAATTTTCTTCTTTCACCCTCTGTTTAGCATCCTTGACTTTAAGACCATTGGTTCTGATATCATCCTTGACCGCAGTGAACTCAGTGTTTTTTTTTTGGCCGAGTTCGGAGCCTTGACTCATTAATGCTGAAATGATCGTGATTTTTTTGTATCGTGATGTAATTATTTCTGGGTGTACTTATAATTTATACTTCAAAGAGAAAACTGTAACGTATAATTAATAAGATTCGTTTGAAAAGTAACCCTAAATATTTTGGCGTACCAATATTAGTAATGCACTCATTGTTGGTATATGCATAATCATATCCCCACTATCACATAAGAGGTATTGACCAGCAGATTACAAGTGATCATACGGTCAACCCAATGCTCGGGGGATTCGCTTCCGCTTGGCTGCTGATAAAACAACTACAAGTGATTCATCACAATGCATGCAGTATTATAAATGCACTTTTTATTTTTCCTGTCTCAATGGCAATGCTTGCAGGCTCCAACACGCAGGTCAGGCATTTCTATTCGTGTGGTTTTTGGGTTTCATAAATCTTAAAGCAATTTTAAGATTAGTGTTTATGCCAGCTATCTAAACTTTTAAAAATGCCGCTTATATCTGGTGTATGGTGGGTCCAAGCAAAGTCAAGTGTTTTTGAACCTTTCGACTCTATCATCCCGACCGAATCAAAACTGATAGCAAAGTTATTTCATGTGGCTTTTGTATCAGTCAAGGTGGTCCAATTATATTACAGTCATTACTATAGCCAATATTACCACTTATTTGATCGTAATTGCGTATTTTATCACCAAAGGGAATGGTCTATCCACGTCATAATTTGGTGTAGACTTATGACGCAGCAAATGTGATCACTAAATATTATTGCACTAGTAAATGCGGTAATAAATAGACTAAGTGCCTGTAGGACATATGAAACGGGTTCAGGAATAGCTTCTAATATCATATGTAGGTACTAGCTTTTGCCCGCGACTTCGTCTGCGTGTTTATGTTATCATAACGGACGTAAAAGCAATACATTATATGAAAATGTCATCCCTTCACCCCCTTAGTGCTATTTTTCTAATAGAGTTCACGCCATTATTTTTCGTTTTAAATAAGTCGTGAAATACGAATTTTGATATCAATAACTTCAGTGTTTCGATTTTGCATACAACACTTCAACCCCTATTTTAACTCATTTAGGGTTAATTATAGGAAAAAAATATGCAGTTTCTCTTGTTCCTAGATGAGTAACCTAAGTGTCAAGTTTAATATTTGCAGTTTCAACGATTACAATTTTCCATACAACAGTTTTCAACCCTTTTCACTCCCTTAGGGGTTGAATTTCCAAAATATCTTTCTTAGTGCTACTCTACATAATAATAAGAACACTTGTGCAAAAGTTCATCTTTTTAACTCCAGTAGTTCCGGCTGTGCGTTGATCCGATAGTTCGGTTCTACAAAAATTCAACCCTTATTTATACCCATTTAGGGTTAATTTTAGAAAAATTAAGTACGCAGTTATATTTGTAAAAACAAATATAACTGCGTAAATTAATTGACTAACTAAATTGCAAAGTTTGAGAATTGTAGCTTTAACGGTTTCGATTTTCCATATAACCGGTTTTTACCCTTTTCACCCTCTTAGGGGTTGAATTTCCAAAAATCCCTTCTTAGTGCTACCCTACGTTACAATGGAAACCCTTGTGCAAAATTTCATGTTCCTAACTCCAGTAGTTTCGGCTGTGCGCTGATTAGATAGTCATAAAATCACCCTACTCTCGCAACACTTCAACCCTTATTTTAACCCCTTTAGGGTTAATTTTAGAAAAACTAAGTATGCAGTTATATTTGCCTTTAATTGGCTAACAAAACTGCAAAGTTTGACAATTGTAACTTAAACAGTTTCGATTTTCCATATAACAGTTTTTAACCTTTTTCACCCCCTTAGGGGTTGAATTTCCGAAAATCCCTTCTTAGTGCTACCCTACGTCACAATAGAAACCTCTGTGTAAAATTTCACGTTCCTAGCTCCAGTAGTTTCGGCTGTGCGTTGATACGTCAGTCAGTCAGTCAGTCAGTCAGTCAGTCAGTCAGGTTCCTCTTTTATATATATAGATTATACTAGAGCGGACATCGGGAACAAAATCACTGCGCATTATGCTATTGCACGAACCCAGTTAAGAGAGAGCGAAGATTATTTTACTGCGTAGGCGTGAAAGAGACAAAAACAGAACAGTGGTACGGTACCGTTCATATTGGTTACCGTTTATATTGGTTTATTTTATTATTATTTACCTGAATAAGAAATGCAGGGAATCAATTTATATTAAATGTTATTCGACTTAAACAACAATAAATACCACAATAAAATCACCACCATAAATAGAACGCACAAATCTAGGTTCTAGCGAACGTACATAATAAATATGAATACGAACAAATTAATCATAATGGAAATCGAGTTAGTTCTGCCCGCCATCTTGCCGGTCGGTCATGTTTGACAGCTGTCAATCGAGGCGTTTGCGCGGGAAGCGGCGCGTGCACGCATGTAGGTTTATATCTCATCCGGTTGTAAATGGACTCATTACTAATATAGATTACATTCCAATTTAATTTTACTTATATTTTGCACGCTTGACGGGTTACATGGGTTTAGATAGTTTTGTGAGAGTTGAGCGTGATTTTGAAAAAGATTTGCTGTGATAAATTGAAAGCAAAAAACGTTACATGTTTCAGGTCCCCGTGTTTGTGAAAATGAAAAGTCTCTCGTAGTTCCTGATACACACGACACAACACTCGATCTCAGTGTGGGCTTAAGATTATGTATGTGAATGTTGGATATTTTTATTATTTATTAATTATCAAGCGACGGTCAAGTCCTTGATCTCTAACTCGTCCAACATAATCACTCTTCACAAAACATAATTTGACCTTTCCGTGTCTAAATGAAACATTTCGACCCGCCTCGGTAATCCGCACGCGATTCGCGAGGCCGTGTCATGTAATACACTAAAAATACAATGCGAGCTTCCACCAGAGGCTGCAAATCACATATCCAACTCATGAGTAACTCGGTCTGCTGCGCTGAAGGTTGCTCTATTTGTAGTCTTCCTGGATGCATTATTCATTAGGCAGGGTGATGAAAAACCTCAAAAATATTTAGAGGTTGCTGTCTTTGAGTATATTTGAAGATTTTGAGCAAGTTTGCCAAATCCATTACCTTTGTTGTATGAGAAATGTTAATTATGTACCGGATCACGTGTACTCTCTATCCTTGTCACAATTATAGGTAGTTTGTTGTGCAGCATGAAATAGTTAAGTAAGTCGGCAAAATTGTTTCGTATGGCAAAACATGACACTCAAGGCAGCCATCTAGTCACAAGAACCTTTTGTATATGAGGGATTTACCATCTAGTTCAGTTTCTTCATTTCTTTTATTAGGTACGACAAACGAGCGTACATCAGCTCCCATTTATGTATCTTCTTTGGGGTAGACAGAGATGATGCTGGTCTAATGGTCCATAGTTTGTTGATATTTTTCCGTCTGTCTCACGTTGTATTATAAGGTGAGTCTTTTACCATAGGCATGAGCTTCTATACAAAGTAGATTTGTCTGAACTTAAAAACGAAGACGACTAGAATACCTATCTCAAAATTTAATAACCTGACCTGGGTATCGAACTTAAAACTTCACATTTCCAGCCTGTAACTCTAAGTAGACCAATAAGCCCATAGCTTATACTGAATTTATTAGCCATATAGAGCCATATGTCTCGTAGTTGATGGTACAAACATCGTTACAATGGTCACCAGCGTGTTGGTCTAAGGGGTGGCGGCAAACACGCATGACGTCAGCAGCCTTGTGCCGTTTGCTTTGTTAGGGGTGGGAGGTTTATGTTTGACGTTGCAGGTCAAATTGTAGGAATATGCTATGATAGCTAAAGCCTTAACAACCTCCGTGGCGCAGTTGGTTAGACGCTGGCTGTAAATCAAGAAGCTGCGGATTAAATTCTCGTACCGAGACAAATGTTTTGTGATCCCCTGATATTTGTTTCAGGTCTGGGTGTTTGTGAGACTGAAAAGTCTGTTGTAGTTTCTGATACCCACGACACAAGACTCGATCTTAGTGTGGGGTTGCGATTATGTATGTTTTTGTTCAAATAAATAATGGTATGAACGTACCAGAAAATATATTTTTTTGCAATAGGGATCAAATTATTTATACCGCTACGACAGATCACCTATAATGCACTTAGTTGTAAGTGCATTGATCAAGTGATCCATGGCCTCTCTAGCTTTAACTGACTCTAGTACGACTATATAAACTCCTTTGATTACCTTTCCCCTAATCTTCTTGATGTGAAAAAGTTATTTACAATTCCCTTAATAAGTACATCACAAAGGCGAGTATACACTTTCCTGTTGTTTTCCGTCGTCTAGCGTCTAGTCGGATTTAGGCCACGCTCATTAGCTGCTACCTAGTGCTTAGTACCTAGAGTACTTAGCGCTAAGCTCTTGTGACACGGTCATTTTGTTCCTTGGTGTTGTGTGAGAAATATATTCTTTAGTGACACAGTTTTTCTTTATAATGATTAAGCAGTAGCCATACTTCATAGATAGGGTTTTGTTATAAAACCCTATCCCACGTTTCATCGTAAATATGTAGTTTACATTCTATTCTGGTGTATGAACTATATCAGTTCAAATGGTCATCAAAATTAGGTCAGTAATTTTACTATGAAAAAGTTACAAACATTCATACAAATTTTCTCATTAAAATTAATAGGATTATTTTTATTTATACACGGACATCACTAAGGTTTCATAAGTATTGAAAGTTGGGCGGGAGCGGTTGGCTCTGGATTATAGTTACTTTACATTTCGTGGGGCTGGAGGGTTCAGTTTTGACTAAAGGAAAACGTGCCTTAAAATTTCCATTGATCGACCTAAAGATAATTATAATTTTGAATACATATTTGCAAATATGAATTCTTTGTCTTGTGAAAGAGTCGCAACGCTGTGTGATGTGTTCGCTAGCTTTTGCGTTGGGAATTTTTCTATTCTTTTCAACAACATATTACTCAGTACTCAACATTTTTATTGCACACCACATGTTATAAAGATGTTACAATTTTATAGAAAGGTACAATGTGGACATTGTTGGGCCCGACGGGAAATTAGGAGAGAGAGGAGGAAGTTATATTATTAATTTTATGTATTAGCATATTTAGAATACATAATATATTGAATCTTTATAATTTATAATAAGTAGCAAAAGCCGTTTTGGATATACGTGAAAGATTCGTACAGACTCGATTGCAACAACATACAATACAATACAATATATAAGTGCGTGGTGGCCTGTTGGTAAACGGACTAGACGCGGCTGCCCACATGTTCACGGTGGTCGCGGGTTCGAATCCTAGGGCATACCTCTGACTTTTCGGAGTCATGTGTGTATTGATAATCAATCACCACGCACTAAAACGGTGAAGGAAAACATCGTGAGGAAACCTGCATACCATAGCGATTTATAAGAATACCTATGGTATGTAAGTCCGCCAACCCGCACTAGGCCAGCGTGGTGGGCTATATGGCCTAACCACTCTCAATCGTATTCTCGATTGTAGAGTAGGCCCGTGCCCTGCAGTGGGACGTATATGGGCTGATACAGTTACAGTTACAATACAATATGGCTACATATAAGTGTTAATATGTCAAAACTAATAATATTAATGGGCGGACGAGAGTCGTCGGAAATGGTACTCGCGTGAAATTATGTAAATTAATACCAGCCGTGGAGATGGACTTACAAAACTAACTGCTGTGTGAAATTTTGAACGAGACATCACTCGTGTTCATAAGCGGCGGCGAATACTTTCTGACTTTTCAATTTAGGCTAGATACTAGTGGTAGGTCTTGTATGTAAGACGCTGCCTGGTTAGGTATCATCGCAATGTCTATATCTCCCGCCAAACAGTAGTGTAAATGCACCTTTGTGTTCCGGTTTGAAGGACTTGTAACAACTTGACACTTGTAACAACCACTTTATTACTACGCCAGATTTTCCACACTGTGGGGTTACTCTATAAAAACGATACGAACTTCGAATGTTCGAATGCTCGACGTCCGGAGTAAGATATAAGATTTCCACTCCTATGAATCAATACTATTCTCTATTATACTTATAATTTTCTGCGAACTTAGTCTATGGTTGCGACGTACGGGAATCCAACATTTTGTTGAGTATCTAGGCACATTAGTGAAGTTTTACCAACAGCGGCCGACAATTCGAAGTTCGTATCGTTTTCATAGATTAACCCCCTAGTCGCTATGCGTCCGGATTCCCATATCCACTAGCGATTATGACGGAGCAATGAGCATCAGCCGTTCAGTGTGACCGCGACGTCGCGACGGACGCACGCTTCGATAACGTGTGCGAGTGATAAATATTAGTGCTGTGAATATAGGGTAAAGGAAAATGTCCGTTTAATAAAATTAGTAACTGTGCGAAGATTTCTGTGCCTCGATGAAACTTTTTTTTTTGTGTATGGAAAAATATATATTTTCAATAATTATAATTGCGACCTAGGCCCGGAGTTCGTGGAGAAATTAATTTGGAAGTCCAATAAAAAATATATTTTTTTCTTGGGCTTTGGAAACAAAATATAAAACAAACCATAAAAATGCTGTAATTAATATTAATTTTAATCGTTATCGGGATCAACGATATTTTCTCCTTTAAAAAGGAAATGAAGTGCGTGGTGGCCTTTTGTTTATATTGTCCACCTGATGTTATATCAGTGCGGCTCAGATAGATTATAAAATATCTTCCAATGTAACATGGGTGACTTTTCGTGGTTTCCGGATATACAGGTGAAATCGAAACGCAAGAATTAGGAGGACAGTCTCCGTGGCGCAGTTATATGCTGTGAAATGAGAGGTAGCGGGTTCGATTCCCATACCGAGACAAATATTTGTGTGATCCACAGGTATTTGTTTTGGGTCTGGGTGTTTGTGAGACCGAAAAGTCTCTCGTAGTGCCTGATACCCACGACACAAGACTCGATCTTAGTGTGGGGTCAGGACTATGTACGTGATTATTGGGTGTATTTATTTATGAATATCTAAGAGGGTGTCGATACGGTGGTCGCAGGTTCGAATACCAGTGCAAAATTATTTCTTTAAGGGATTATAGTTCGAAATGGATAATTGAAGTGTTTGACGTTGCTGTTTTACTTAGAGAATTAGATGGTATGATGGGTATAGTTTTGGTATTTCAAATTTTCAATGGAGACAATTATAAATATTATATTAGTGGTGGTGATATATTTTTTTTTTTTTTTTTTTTTTTTTTTTTTTTTACATTAGGAGGATCCACAGCTACACAATACAATAAAATATATGGTTATAAAAAGCAGCTTAAGCCATTTAAGGATCTACACGACTAATACATATAATATACAACATTACACGCAAGCAAACAAAGGTAGCAAAATATTAAGTAATATTAAAACTAGATACTGAATACAATATTAGAAACTTGATAGTTCAAATGAAGAATGATAAATACTAAAGATATCAACGAACATTAAAAAAAAAAAAAAATACAAAGAGATACTGCAACTAGTTGAAAAAATTATTAGCCAACCGCCCTCTTGCCTCACTTATACTAGTATGAAATAAATCTATATTAAATTGATCACTTAATTTATTAAAGTTTTTACTTGCTCTCACAACAAAAGAATTTTGCCTATATTTCGTACATACATTGAACGTAGAAAATGTTTGATGATGCCTAGTGGTTTTGAAGGGAACATGTAACCGGAATTTATTTAATAGATCTGGACAATCAATGGATGCAAATATTTTTAAAATTAAAGTAAGGTCAGCAATTTCGCGTCGTTTTATCAATGGTAAGAGATGGAATTTCCTACATAGATCAAAATACTTGGAGTTACTATAAGGGATCATAGTGCGAAAACAAAGATACTTGATGAATTTCTTTTGAATACACTCAATACGGTCAATAGGCTTGTTGTAGCATGGATTCCATATATGCGATGCATATTCTAACTGGCTTCGTACAAAAGTACAATATAAAATTTTTAGTGTTTTAATGTCATTAAAAGACTTTGAAAGGCGGGTAATGAATCCAAGTAGTTTTAAAGCTTTTGTTGTTATTTGGTCAATATGTTCATTAAATGTAAGCTTGGAATCATGGATTACACCAAGATCTCGAATTGAAGTTACTTTAGGAAGCATTTCACCGTTCAGTGTGTAAGATGAAGGTATTATTGCGTTTTTTCTCGCGAAAGTCACCAAAGAACACTTCGACGGATTGAGATCAAGTTTATATTACTTTTCTTTCACCCTTTTTTATACTGTACGTTGTCTGTAATCTGGTTTTTAAAGATAAGTTATAAATACTCAGTGGTTTATATCCAAAATGAGTAAAAAAAGCTAAGTACTTTAGTAAATCTTTTGGTTTTTTCAATGCTTACACGTATGGTATGTTAAAAGTGATTAGTTTGTGAAAATGATGAATAAATAAAAATATATATCATTTAGGTATATTTGGTAAAATAATTATTACTCGTATACACAAAAAAAAAAGAAAAAGTTTTCCACAATTTCCCGACCTTTTATGTGGTTGGTAGTGATTCTTTGCCATGTTGGGTACTAATTTGAATCTTCAATAACGTAGTTTTTTTCTACCAAGATTCGAACCTAAAACCTCACGGTTCAATACCGCTATAATCAGTACCGCTAATACTCGTACTACCGAAGCTGTATTATTATGTCATACAGTTACTTGGCGTATACGTGAAGTTCTGTATGATGTATGTACAGTAAAAACTGACGGCATATTGTTCTACAGGGGGTTTCTCGATACTCCGACGCGAAGTTCGAATATTCGAACGTTGAACGTCAACATATAAGATAAAAGGTTCCACTTCTAAAAATCAATACTAATGTCAATGAAATTTATCATTCACTTCGCACTTAGTCTAAAATTACAGGATTCAAACATTTTGTAAAGTATTTAGGCATATTCTTAAAATTATCACGGGTGGCAGATCTCTCATATGTAAGAGGCCGTCTGGTTAGGTACCCACGAAATGTCTATTTCTCCCGTCAAACAGCATTGTATTTTTTTTAAATAAATAATTAACACCCAACAGTCACATACATAGTCCTGACCCCATACTAAGATCGAGTCTTGTGTCGTGGGTATCAGGAACTACGAGAGACTTTTCGGTCTCACAAACACCCAGACCCGGAAGAAATATTTGTGGACCGCACAAACATTTCTCTCGGTGCGGGGATTGAACCCGCGGCCACTCGTTTCACAGCCGGCGTCTAACCAACTGCGCCATGGAGGCTGTCGAATTGTACTGTTCTGTTTCGGTTTGAAGTATATTTTAGCTAGAGTAACTACAGGAGATATTGAGACTTAACATCTTATGTCTCAGGATAGCGGGCGCAGTGTAATGATAAGCGTTGCTTTGTTATTAAAACTGCTGTTTGGTCTTGCTTACTGTTCTTGAGCGGTGGTATCGCTTACCATCAGGCAAATCGCATGCTCGTCTCGTACATAACAATAAAAAATAATCACGTACGATGTTCGAACGTTCGTCGTCGTGTCGAAAGACAGAGTAACCTCCAAGTATTGTCTAGTTATGAATATACATGCATTACACAACGCCACTTTCCTCAGTTTCTCTGCTCGTCTAATTGTCGTTTCAATTAACTTGGGCTTATCTCGTGTGTTACGTGCTTGTTACGATTATTCACGAGGCGTATTGTTATTTGGGTTATGATTTAAAAAAAATGTTTTAATACTACCCATATATGTTTTTCAAATATTGGCGCGGTAGAGATTTGCATGTATTTATTTCATCTTTGGGAATCACGAAATTTACTAAATACAAACAAAACACTAGCTAAACTAAATGCAATGAAGTTACAAACAACATTACATGATCACATAATATTTGATTAATATTAATAATAATTTTAATCATAAGCAATAAATCATAATCAATTATGACAGAGATTTAACAAATAATTTTACACTGAAATGATATGTTTATGTACGACTTTTATCGCAGATTTGGTTTAATTTATACATTTTTTAAATTCCCGATGCGACGTTTTTTATAACTTTACAGCGTCATGGTCAAAGTTTAATTTCAATGTGTAACATTCGCGTAAATCTAACAACCCATTAAATAGTTTTGCATTTAGGTAACTTAGTAACAAGACAGTGGTAAAGAATATTGGGGTAAAGTCTTGCCTTATCAATTTTTTTTATTTGTTGAAGAATAGTTGTGCCGTTTTAATTCCGTTCGGTGAATGATACCGTTGAAAATCACATGGTAGGGTATTCATATTTACGTGGATGGCAATTATCAACCACTGTCCATGACTGTGCAACCGTCATGGTTCATCAGTGTAATCTACATAATTGTATCAACTGGCGCTAAATATTACTTTACAAGTGTGGCGCAGTTAGACGCCGGCTGCCAAACTTGAAGCAGCAGGTTCGATCGCCAAACGAAGCCAAATATTTGTGTGATCTACAGGTGTTTGTTTCGGGTCCGGGTGTTTGTGAGACTGAAAAGTCCCTGATATTCACGACACAAGACTCTATCTTAGTGTGAGTCAGAACTATGTATGCCGCTGTTGGGTTTATTTATTATTTCATAAGAGATTTTTTATTTCCTAAATGATCAATAAATACATTTCATTTCATTCCATTTAGTTTGGTTTGCATTGAAGTCATATTAAACAATTTTACTTTTGATTATAAGCAAGATAAATGTCTCAAATTATCAATTGATATGAAAAACTCATAATGCGGATGTCTCATTCCGTGTTCAGCCGATGTATATTACCTTTATGTAAAAATATTTCCATATACCAAGTGTGATCAGCGTCACTCAGTCTAGAAACAGAACAATGTGCAGTAATTGCCGTAAGCACTAGGAAACCTAGGCTGCCTGAGTAGGCCGGGGCCGTATTAGCATCGAGTTATGTACAGGCTGCACTCGCCCTATTGACAACTCTATATGGACACGTGTGTTTAGCTCTGTTTGTTTATTGCAATTATCAGTGTGTATTTTTTTTTCATTTATTCTCTTACGTGGGTAGAAACCGCCTTATAGGATTTTGTAAGAAAGGGCTCGAAAACTCTTAGAAATATATCAGGATAGTTCTATGAATGTGTAAAAAGTGTTCTTTGTAGCGATAGGTTTTGCGGCATAGTTGGTTAGATATCGGTTGGGAAACGAGAGATTGGAGATTACATTCTCGTGATGTGACATTTGTTCTGAACTAATTATTAGGATTGTAGAAACTTCGTCTAAATATTTAAGCATACACTATAAAATTTTACATTCAAATATTTCAACAGAAAACCACTACATAATCTAAAATAACAACTACGCTTCTAATTTTATTTTAAAAATGAACTTCAAAGTGTAACTCGGACAAATATGTGAAAATACAACAGAAGCGACATTCAGTGTAAAGTGAATTGTGCCTACGCGTGTGAACTATGGCGACTCCCGCGCCGCCGCGAGTGTCGCGCAACGTGTCCCTGCCCGCGGGGAGACAGCCGCCCGTCATCGGCACGCTCGCACGGAGGACGCTCAGTGAAAGGTATATTGATGTGGGTTTTTAACGTCTGTATTTTTTTGGTCTTTGGTTTTTATGTTTTAAAAGTATTGGAGTATCGTTAGTTTTGTTATTATTTTAAGATCATAAAATCATTCGTATTATAGGAATAAATATTTGCAATAGTTAGTTTTGCCTTAAATTCGCTTGGTTAAGTAAATATTTTGCACTGAAACGGAAAGCATCCTGTAAGTTATTAACGATTTGAAAATCAAATCCAAGACATCATAACTCACAGCTTATAAACAATGCGGCTACCCTAGTGATACGATAATTAATTAAATTCGGTTATTAGGTGAACACATAATGGACCTTGTAAATAAAGAGCATTACTTGAATGCAGATAAGGGTATTATTATAGCGATTGTGAATGAAAAGAATTTAACGTTTAACATAATATCATAATCCGTACATCATTACTGGGAGGCCGCACTGGCAGAATACTTTAGTCATATGATCCCGGGTCCTTCCACCGTAGTGTGAAGAGGCATCTCAGCAGGCCGGCATTATTGTATCGAATGTCTTGGGACTGTCGTCTGATGCCATACGATACTCTGCCTGGACAGCATTCGCGTTTACCATCAGGCGCAGTGTTGTCACTATGCCTGGCCAGTTTAAGGCTCTGTGGTATATCCGACGAAAAAATATCGTACAACATCCTAAATGCTGCCCACCCCAACTGAATCCTCCTATCGGCTTCCTATTCGAAGTTGTATTTACCTAATTGCATTAATTGTCCGAGGTAGACAAATTGACACATAATCCAGGGTCTCCTCTACAATCGAGAGTACGATTGAGAAGAGTTAGGCCGTAGTCCACCACCCTGGTCTAGTGCGGGTTAGCAGACTTCACGAATTCACATGTCCTTGCCACATAGGCCTCTAGGGATCTTTCTGGCGCTGTTGGTTAAGCAGTCGGCTATAATACGGGATTTCCCTCATGTAATATACAATATATTTTTTATAGTAATTAAACAATGTGGTTATGCGTCATAATTGGATCATACCATTGCGAATATAAATAGAGTACTATGCTTGTTATCGTTTTTGAATACTGACCAATGTTACCTACTTCTGATAGTAGTAAATGAGCTGGTATGAAAATATATAATTTACTAATAATTATTTATTAAAGGGTAATTTTGTTGTCATCGATGAAATTAGGTATGGTTTCAGTTAAAATGTCGAAGTTATTCGTCCAATAACAATAGCCTTGGGCCCTACTATATTCATCCGCAACGAAGTTCGAAACTTCGGACGATCGAAGTTTTTTATACGATACGAATGTATCTACTCTGTAAAAGTTCGAATTTTTATAACGTACATTGTAACCATAAGTCTATGGTTACGACCATAAGTCAATAACGACCATAAGTATATGTAGGTACATTCGTATCGTATATAAACTTGGATCTTCCGAAGATTCGAACTTCGTTTCGGATGAATATAGTAGGGCCCCTTGGTTTAATTTAATCGAAACTGACAGTTTCAAACATGTTTGCCGCGTCTGTTTTTATTTTGTTCTATGTGGTGCAAAAAATATTGTAATTAAATAATTCACATAATAATGAGCGTTAGTTAATGACGACCATTATGATGATCACTCTTTATGTGATTGCAAATATTTATATGATTCAATGGCATTCCTTTGTTATTTATTTTTTCAAGTTATTATTAGGGTTAAAAATAAAACAATGGAATAAAGGTCGCGCCTCTAACAGCTCGATGGGGAGATTCTGGGACGAGGCACATGTTTAGCATTGGGCATTTTGTGACTGAAGATATTAATACAGGGTATATCAAGACTGCTACCGAAAACTAAGCCGGGTGGTAGTTTAAGCGACTTCAGACACAATGCAACAGAAAAAGTTGCAAAAAAAGCGACAATTTTTTTTTTGTAATTTTTTTCCTATTGCCATATTTTGGTGGTAAATACAATTTTTCCTAAAATAATAGTGTATACCCTTTAATTTATAAATACTCTAAGATATAAGAGAGTTCAAATTATTATTTTAGCAAAATCTATGGATTTACCACCCAAAAATGACGATATTTAAAAAATCATAAAAAATAATTGTCGCGTTTCTAAGCGAAATTTTTAATTGCATTGTGTTTGTAGCCACTAAAACTACCACCCGGCTTCGTTTTCGGTAGCAGTCTTGAGATACCCGGTATAATAATTAATAACATAATTTTGAACTTTGCACATAGCGACTTGTCAGAGTCCTGTGTGTATTGATTGATATATTTTGATAGTCCCTTACTGTAGAAAGGCTGTACTGTAGGCTTTATTACTGTAGAAAACCATGCATCGGAGGAAAGCTGCATATCACAATCTTTACATTTATTATATATTTTTTTAATACGCCAACACGTAATTGGCTGCCATTTTAAACTAGGGAGTAGAACGTAAACGTAGGGGACTTTTCTTACTCCGCAGTAATAGGTTATATGGGCTGATAAAAACGATACTCCCAAATCATGTACATACCGGGTATCTCAAGACTGCTACCGAAAACGAAGCCGGGTGGTAGTTTTAGTGACTACAAACACAAAGCAACTAAACATTTCGCAAAGAAACGCGACAGTTATTTTTTAAACATCGTCATTTTTTGGTGGTAAATCCCTAGTTTTAACTAAAATAATAATTTAAACTCTTTTATACCTTAGATTATTTATGAATAAAAGGGTATACACTGTTATTTTAGGAAAAAATGCATTTACCACCCAAATATGGTCAAAGGAAAAAAATAACAAAAAAAAATTGTCGCTTTTTTTGCCACTTTTTCTGTTGCATTGTGTCTGAAGTCGCTTAAACTACCACCCGGCTTCGTTTTCGGTAGCAGTCTTGATATACCCTGTATATACGATGCATAAATATGTCCCTTAGAAGACGTGCAGTATTTGAATGTCGCAGTGCGTTTAGTATCGTTATCGCTATGTCGGCCGAAGCGAGCGATAATTGCCGATAAGTACCGTCGTGTCCTGTCTCATATTTTGACATGTATTTTATCATATTTGGTGCGGTTTTGTATGTCTGTTCGCTTGTGGGTTATTAGGTTATGAATTATTTTCTCGTCAAACAGCAGTGTAAATGCATTATTGTGTTTCGGTTTGAAGAATATTGTAGCCAGAGTAACTACTGGACATATTGAGACTTAACATTTTATATCTTAGGATGGCGAACGTAGTGGAATGCCACGTATTGCTTTGTAATTCCTTATTCAAGGTACTGTTTGGTTTTGCTACTGTTCATGAGCAGTTGTATCGATTACCATTTTACCATTAGGCGAATGGCAGGATCGTCTCGGCATTCATAGCAATAAAAAAAATATTAAATTATGCAGAAAGATTTAGATGATACCAATATTTTGACTGTATTTGTTGCGATTTAGGTTATTTTCTGTAAGAGACCAAGAATTATTCTGTCTGGTATATCTGGCTCGAAGGACCGAAACCTGGTGTCATTTTTGGATTTTGATATAAAAATTCACGAATATTCATTAAAGAATTCTGTGGGTTCTGACAGTTAAATATACGAAAAAATACACACTTATATGCCATATACATATATTAACGTGAGGCTGAACATAGACCACTTGATATAATTACTGTTTCAACTTTCTAACTACCAACATAACACAAGTAAATAAATCATTGATAATAACCATTAAAAATATACCGGGTATATCAAGACTGCTACCGAAAACGAAGCCGGGTGGTAGTCTAAGCGACTTCAGACACAATGCCACAGAAAAAGTTGCAAAAAAGAGCGACAATTTTTTTTTTGTTATTTTTTTTCTATGGCCATATTTGGGTGGTAAATACATTTTTTCCTAAAATAATAGTGTATACCCTTTTATTTATAAATACTCTAAGGTATAAAAGAGTTTAAATTATTATTTTAGCAAAAACTATGGATTTACCACCCAAAAATGACGATATTTAAAAAATCATAAAAAATAATTGTCGCGTTTCTATGCGAAATTTTTAATTGCATTGTGTTTGTAGCCACTAAAACTACCACCCGGCTTCGTTTTCGGTAGCAGTCTTGAGATACCCGGTATAGAGATATAAGCGTACCTGAAGCTTTTCGCGGTACACCCTCCCCGACCCAGTACGCGGTGAGTTTCCGCCTAATTGATTACATACTAGTATAACTGGAACTACCCTCAATTCAATTACCAACCCCTTCGCTGTCATTCTGTGTTGTTCAGCTGAAACGGTGTGATAGTAATTATTGTGTATTACTGAGACTTAGGTGCGTCAAGGATGAACGGATTGTTGGAAAGTTTTCTGATTGGATTTGTATGGTTAGGGTTTGATGGGGTTGAATTAAAAGACTTTGTTCATTTTATTAGTAAATTAGAATTAGTATAATTGAGTTGAATTCTTTAATCTATAATTATACCGGGTATCTCAAGACTGCTACCGAAAACGAAGCCGGGTGGTAGTTTTAGTGACTACAAACACAATGCAATTAAAAATTTCGCCTAGAAACGCAACAATTTTTTTTTATGATTTTTTAAATATCGTCATTTTTGGGTGGTAAATCCATAGTTTTTGCTAAAATAATAATTTAAACTCTTTTATACCTTAGAGTATTTATAAATAAAAGGGTATATACTATTATTTTAGGAAAAAAATGTATTTACCACCCAAAAATGGCCATAGGAAAAAAAATAACAAAAAAAAATTGAAGCTTTGTTTTGCAACTTTTTCTGTTGCATTGTGTCTGAAGTCGCTTAAACTACCACCCGGCTTCGTTTTCGGTAGCAGTCTTGATATACCCTGTATATCAAGCTGAAGAGTTTGTTTGTTACCTCTAATCTCAGGAACTGCTGGTTTGAATAGAAAACATATTTTTGTGCTGGATAGGCCATTTATCAAGGAATGCTATAGGCTATATATCATCAAGCTATGGACTATAGGAAGATATATAGCAGTATAGAAAAATCTAGCAAATGCGAGGAAATTTAATTCGTTTTTCGTGGTCCGATTGATCTGAAAACGATATCTGAGGGATTCTTTGCTCGGGTATTCTAAATTGATACCCGGAATTGAACATTTTGGCCGCCATTTTGAAAAGTATATCTGCACCCGGGCGGGTCAGGGTGGGACCGCTAGTTTAATGTAAGAGAAGATAAATTGTGGAAATATCTAGTTGATGAATAAACCTCAGTCTGACCAATTACTTTTTTTGGTCTAGATTTATAGATTATGTAAAGAAGTTCCTTAAAATCGCTAATAAAGGCCAACACGTCTGGCTGAAACCTAGTACGATTTTACCCATGAAAAATGTCCTTATTTTTAATTTGATATTTTGAAAGAACTCAATATTTTACACGAAACCTTTAAATAAAGTGATGTCTTTCACGGTCCTACACCTGAGCCCATGTATTCACATGCAAATTGTATGCAATAAAGGTAGGAAAGCAGACGGTTTTCCTAGAGCGTGACATACGTACAAACATATTGTATGTATGTATATATGCGATGCACGTTCGTTGGAAATGTGGAGAACACTAATTTGTATGGAGATTGTATGTAGAAAGAATCTTTCTGCGTAGTTTATCATTGATCGGTTGCTGGGGAAAGGATAAACGATGCATGATTAAGCATGAACTTTTAAGGACAGGTGGAGATTGTGGATCTAGAGTTTAACTGAGCAAAGAATTAATCCTGACATATCCTGGTATATCATATTCAGCTGATCACGGGATGTCTCTGCAATCTAGGGATCTTGGAAATTAGATCACCAGATTAACTTAAAGTTTAGCCGACTTTACATACAGGGAAATGAACAGGGGAATTTGATGTTTTAAATATTATCGTTTTTGAGTGATAAATCCATAGTTTTTTGCGAAAATAATAATAAAAGCCTCGTATAAATAGAATCTAAAAATAAAAGGGTATTAAAAATAAAAGGGTACATTATTATTTGGGGAGAAATGATGTATTTACCACCTAAATACGATAAAAAAAAGCAAAAAAGAAGTCGTTTCAAGTCAACACTTTTAGTTGTGTTGTGTCTGAAGTCACTAAAACTACCACCTGGCTTTGTTTTCGATAGCAGTATTAATATACCCTGTATAATAGATTACCTTGTAAAGGCCTTCATATCATTCCGGCTACCCCGCATTTTAAATAATCCTTTAAAGATATTTTACATTGATTTTGGTCCACCAATGTCAGCGTATCTTTACATGCTTTTCATGATTGGTCCATTATGTTCTTACTCCAAATACTTTACCCAATCTTTCCACCTCATTCATTCTCATTCCCAGCTCACGTTGCTACTCATTTTTATTATGTCAATACGCACCGCCGCCAGTTTTAGCCGTACACACAACATCCCGTCTCATGTTTGCGTTGCAGCTTCCTCGATACATACGACGTGACCTTTCCTCTCACGTTTACGTTTCAGTATTGATTGAGATGTTTTAAGTGGGTTTTAATGGGCACCCCGTGACTGCCGATTTGATTTGATTCCCAATGACACCACTTCCGTAACACTAATCTGGTACGAGGATGATGTCACGTCCGTTTTGGATTTTGATTGAGGAATACGTTTTTGATTTGATCGAGTCGTATCGAGTTTTATATGATTTGTTTATTAAGTCTTTACTTTATAGCAAACTAAACGATAATATTCAGAAATAACGGAATGATGATTATTATTGTATTCAATACTAGGTATGAGTTGACGACGCAAAATAATTGATGTAACGAAGAAAGGAGAGAAAAATGTTTGATTTCCTTGAAGCTTATTCTAAAATCAGTGAATACTTTTAATGCGTATCATATTTTTATGTTAAATTATGTGAGTGGCTTGGTAACAAAATCTTTTTGATGTAAGTAAAAAAGGAAAAACATTTCTGGAAAATAAAAGAACAAGACGTTAATGTAACTAGTACAAAAATGAACCAACAAAAATACCAACCCAAAAATTTCAACAAAATAGTATCGAATCTGATTGTAGTTTTCTAACTGCTAAACTCCTTATTTCCAGTGACCTGGAACCGGGTGCGCCCACAGCACCTTCGGGCAGTTCCAGCAGTTCGAGCTTGTCTTCCAGGAGCAATGAGAGTAACACCGTCGCCGCCGAACAGCAAGGTGAGTGAAATCCACCTGGAGTCAGGGTTTCTTCTTGCAATCAATCGTCTTTGATCTGTGGGTATAACTTGATATGTTCTAGAGTTTGTGAAAGTCGTGACCAGGTTTAGTTTTCAGGTTGAGTTATACCTATACATTAATTAAGAGATCCTCAGATTTGAAATATTTAAGAATAGAGCCGAATTTTGGGTTGTCGGTAAATATGACCGGAATGTTGCATCAAAACCATACAATTTTTAATGAGAGTATGAATGCAAATGGATAATTTTTGTCAGTAGTGGACTATGTCAAAATATTCAATTGTTTTAATATTGGCAGTTGAAATGTTAGTATATATCGACGAGATACTTATTTAGAAATTATCATGCCGGGCTAAAAAATACATGTATTTTAGCTGATCCTGCAAGCAATTTACATACTTTAACCACTATTACCTTTGCACCTCGTCTACATTGGAAGCCCTCCAGAAGATTGAAGTATCTCATAACAATTAATTAATTCTACTGCGTGTTCTTCACAGCCTCCCAATCCGACTGGTCGGAGGAGGACGAGCCGCTCGCCCCACAGTGGTCTGACAGCATCCCTCCTCATATACTCGACACGCTGGTGTTGAGTGCACGGCTCAGGAAGCGGCAGGAGGTTATACATGGTGAGATTTACTTTTATATACATACACACATACGTACATACATACTAGTAAGGGTCTTTAGGGCCCTTAACATTGATTATATGATAGTTAAATACTGATAATTGATATAAGTACGAAAAAGGAATGATAAATAAAACACCCGGAGTGACTGCTAAACGTCCTAAATTGGTATTGTACGTACTCGTACACATACATATATACACACATACATACATACATACATATAAATAAAATTGAAAAGTGTGTTTGTAAAGAAAACATTAATTTTTTCTCAACTCTATATCTACGCGATACCTATGCTGATAATGAATTTTTTTGTCTATATGACGTGTAAAATATGTGACGTCTTTACATATTATACCAAATAGATTTATTTTTAGAACTAACGATAAAAAATGATATAAAACTAAATCAAGGTTATTTGATACCTGCATTGGGATTAAAAATTGAATATGATTAAATTCATTAATTTTTATCTGTAAACAGTTGGAGTGTAGTGGGGACATCTTGTTGTCTCTTTCACACGCGCACACTGTAATGTATATTAACCCTAGTTTTGTTTTCATTTCTTCTCTATTACTTCCCACTACAAGATTTCTAATTTGTTTCATCCTGAATGGATTTATATAATTCTTTATTTGAAAGACTATGGCTATGGATACCTTTTGATAATACAATAAAAAAAAAGTCAAATACCCTGTACACTCACACTTATTGCAAAATTACACGTGACTGTTGCCTGTTATTTTAATCAACATTTTTCCTCTTCCAGAATTGATAGTATCAGAAGGTTCGCACGTGCGTTGGCTGAAGGTCCTGGGAGGGGTGTTCCTCACTCCTCTGGAGAGTCAGCCGGCCCTCCTCCCTCCGGAGGAGCTTCGGGCTCTGTTCCCCAACCTCCCCGGCGTGAGGGAGCGACACGTCAGGCTGTACGCCGACCTTCGGGCGTTGAGGACTGATTTGGAGAATCCTATTGTACAGATAGGACCTGTTGCTGATGCTATGTTGAATACTGTGAGTGTTGGTTTTATATGATTAAGTAGTGTTTTTGCGTAATTGTGCTATGGTAGAATGCAAGGCTGACGTCTCGGGTTTGAATTCTGAGTCGGGTTAAGTGATATTGAATTTTTTTATTCATTGTCAGCCTGGAGTAATAAAAATTGTGCCCGATATAGCGATAGGATTCTTCTAGTGTTTTGAGTTGATTTTGAGATACCTAGATATCTTAAATATCCTGATGGAGATCACTATGGTGTTTCAGCTCGTAGAAATCCATCAAAACTAGCCAGAGTGACTAGATCGAGCCCAGTGGCGTGCCATAGGAGATGCCTATGTCCAACAGAGGACGCGAATAGGCTGATGATGAGATGATAATGAGAGCCAGAGTAACTACTGGACATATTGAGACTTAACATCTTTTGTCTCAGGAAGTGTAGTGGAATGCCAAGCATTTAGATCGATTGTTATTCATGGTGTTGTTTGGTTTTTCCACTGGCCATCTCAGCTGTCGTATCGCGTACCATCATCGAAAGCCAAAAAATTCGCCGCAAAAAAAAAACAAAATTTAGAAATGAAAATGGCATCCATTAAAAATCTCCATTAATGTTTTTTTCCCATCCGCAGTTGGGAGACTCAGGCTACGCGGCATGTCTGTCGCGATTCTGTCGCGGGCAGCGCATGGCTCTCGACGCCCTCCGAGAGAGGAGACGCAAGAACAAAGAGCTTCATCAGTTCCTGGCCAGCCGGGAACAACTGCCGCTGTGCGAGAGACTACAGCTGCGGGATCTGCTGGCTTGTGTGTGGCAGAGGTGCGTCTCTTTCTTTTGTTATGTGTTGGAGAGGGATGGAGATAGTAGTGTCTCTCAGCGGCGTCTCCAACTTGGGAAATTGTGGGTGTGAGTGTGGTAGCGTCTCTTTCTGTTGCAATGGAGAGAGAGATAAATAAAGATGAATTTATTAGATACTGCTAGATTTTTATCGACATCTTTTAGTTTCTCATTATTCATGGCTTTTCTTCTCTGAATATTCTATTTTTTGACGCTATCGACTATCTATTATTTCTTTAATAAATCTTCTATCTATATACATACATATATCTTCTATCTTTTATAATAATATTCCTTGTGTGTAGGTTGACGAAGTACACCCTCCTACTGGAGGGCGTGGCTCAGACGGTGTGCGAGGGCGAGCCCGACAGCGGCGAGCAGCTGGCGCGGCTGCGGCGCGCCTTACACGTGGCCAGGGAGGTGCTGCTCAGAGTAGACACGGCCGTGCGCGCCGCCGAGAACGAGCACAGGTAACGAACAAAAAAATACTAATAAAAATTTCCTGACACCTCTGCCTACCTCTCCAGGTAAAAAGGTGTGAGGTTATGTAACCTTTTTTATTGCTATGAATGGCGTGACGAGCAAGCCGTTCGCCTGATGGTAAGCGATACGACCGCTCATAAACAGTAGCAAAATCACACTGCGCTCGTCATACTGAGATGTTAAGTCTCAATATGTCCAGTAGTTACTCTGACTACAATTTCCTTCAAACCGAAACACAATAGTGCATTTAAACTGTTTGGCGGGAGGAATAGACATTGCACCTATTATGGTACCTACCCAAATGGCCTCTCACATGTGAGAGACCTACCACCAGTAAAATGTATGTATGTATGTATATATGTAATAAAAATAAAGTAATAAAAAGATAAAACTGAGCACTACACGTGACTCTCGCACCCTGCTCCGGACCACACGAAGATCGAGATGGTAGTGGTCGTAAATCCAGTACTCAGTTTCCTGTAGTCTAGTGGGTAGGTTTGTGAGAGAGAGGCTGCTTGGGTAAGTGCCACTGCAATGTCTATATCGCTCGCAAAACATCAATATAAATGCACTGTAGTGTTTCGGATTTGAAGAACATTGCAGCCAGAGTACTACTGGACATGACATGCGAATGGCATGTTCGTTTCGCCATTCATAAAATTGTGCAATCATGAAATTCCCTTAATTAAACATAAAAATCAAACTGTAACTGACCCTACACAAATCGCAAAAACGTTTAATGATTTTTTTATTGATGACATTGAGACTAATAATTATAATGAAGACAACTTAAATAAGTACACATTGACATACAATAATGCCAATTCCTGTTTTATGAAACCCACTAATGTATATGACATATGCAAAATAATAAATTCTTTAAACAATACGAACAGCACAGGATATGACGGCATATGTGCAAAAATTATTAAGAGCGTTGCTAATATAATAGCTCCAGTAATCACCTTCATATTTAACCGTTGCATAGAGAATGGATGTTTCCCATCTAAGTTGAAAACATCGGTAGTTACCCCGATTTTTAAAAAAATAGACAGACATGACGTACATTATTACAGACCAATTGCTCTTATACCCGTTTTGGCTAAAGTTTTTGAAAAAGTGTTATACAATAATCTTAATGAATATCTTGAAAAAAATAAGATTATAGCAATCAATCAGTTGGGGTTCCGTAAAGGTAAATCTACAAATATGGCATTGCAACAATTTTTGAAAATTGTCTTGTCAGGGCTGGAGGACAAGAAACAAGTGACAGCTTTATATATGGATATGACAAAGGCATTTGACCATGTAAACCATAATTTACTTCTGAAAAAACTTGAAATATATGGTGTGAGAGGTAACACTTTAGACATGTTCAAATCTTACCTTACGGACCGAAAACAGTACACTGAGATTACAAGAATCTGTCCCAAAACTGCAACTCAAAGAAAGTTTCTTTCGGATGCCAGATTTGTTAAATGTGGAGTACCTCAAGGGAGTATATTGGGACCATTACTATTTTTAATTTATATTAATGACTTTCCCAAAGCTATAAACCACCCCATGGTCCTATTTGCAGATGATAGCACAGCACTATTTACGGATAAGAATTGTCACAATCAAGGAAATGAAATTAATAAAGCACTAAAGACATTATTGAATGGTTAAAAAATAATAATCTTGTTATAAATTTGGACAAAACAGTTTATATGACATTTAAAAATAAAAACTCGAAGACAGAGCCACTGACAATACAATACAATGATAAAGTTATTAGCGAGACAAAATGTACCAAATTCTTAGGCATTTATATAGACTCAAACTTGTCATGGAGAACACACGTTCAACATATATGTACTAAGCTCAGTCAATGCTCATACGCATTATACATGCTTAGAAAGGTAGCTAACCACATTACTGTGTTGACAGCTTATCATGCTTATGTGGGGTCTACGTTGCGATATGGTGTATTATGTTGGGCAAACTCTCCCAATAAAAACTCTGCATTCAAAGCCCAGAAGAAATGTATTAGAGCTATGTGTGGCCTCTGCCAGACTGATTCGTGTAAAGAATATTTTCGTACTCTGAAAATATTAACACTTCCCTCGATTTATATTTATGAAGCAGCTCTTTTAGTTCGAAGGGAAATTGCACAATATAAAACACTAAAAAGCACTAGATACAATACGCAACTTTCGACTCTGAAAACTAGAACAAAATTATATAAGGACAGTATATTTAGTACAGGTATACAAATTTACAATAAATTACCAGGAAATATTAAAGAGTTTAGCTCAGCTCATAAGTTTAAATGTAGTTTAAGAACCCTTTTAATAGATAAAGCATATTATTCATTAAATGATTTTTTTGACGATAAAATGTTATAAACAGTAAGTTCCAAATAATACACAATTTATATTATAATAATTTGATTTAGTTATGTTATTTAGTAATGAAATTTTAATAATCTATTATTTGTGACATTTGCTTGACCGTGACTCGTCCTGATTGTTTGTAGTTTTAATAATTATTGTTTTGTATAATTTAGGCCACTAGTGACAAACATGTAGAATAATGGAATATATATTTTTTTATACAATACTTTACTTTATCGACATAATTGTAATTTGCATGCCCAGTCGGGGTTGAATACGGTGAAACTTTCTACCCACGGAACATCTGTACCAATTTATGTAACCTGTATTCTGCAAATAAATGAATTTGAATTTGAAAATTTGAATTTGAATTCAAAGTATTAAAATGTTTAGTGACAAAATTGGTTCTGCAGCGAATTTTGAACTGTGCTGTCCTGTAACAGTGTCGATAGATGGGACTAGAGAGAATAATTGTCACCAATTATTCAAACTTTGAAATAACTGCAGTAGTTACTTACCAATTTATCCTTCCATGTGTCCTGTTGTGGGCCCAAAAATCTCCAAAAATCAATTATTAAAGCCCAGGGCAATAAATCAATTATTATTCCCCACTTTCCACATGTTCTTTTGTATAATTATACCAATGTATCAACTTTACAAACTTACTCATGTACTATCCTTCATTACCAGATTACGAACTATCCAAAGCAAGTTGGAGGTGCGCGTTCCCTCCGGCGCTGAATGGGAGGAGCTGCGGCGCCTGGACCTGCCCTCGCACTCGCTGCGCATGGAGGGAGAGCTCAGTATACGGAACGACTCCAACAAGAAGATACATGTGCTCGTGAGTGTATTAACAACAATTTAATATACTATTACAATAATTTAATTATATATTTATTTACTACAAAAAAATCCAACACTGTGTTGGAATAAATAGCAATCGCAAGTAGCAACTGAAGGCGATGATAACTAAGCTAAATTGTGCGATTTGCGATTGTGGCTCACAAAGTCGATCGGCTAATAATTTTATACGTTCTCGAGTAATCTATGAAGGAGTGAGTTTTTTTCTTACGGACCCGATGAAAATAAAAAACTGAACAGTCAATTTTGTATGTGTAATTTTAGAGTTGAAATATGGTTAATATATGGTCAATTTCATCATTTTCATCCCATTCCTTTGAGTTTGAAAGTGTATCTAATATACCTACTTCAATTCCATTCACATCTCTGAGGAATTATTCAACTTGCTCCCCTCCTCTCCATTCCTAACCAGAACCACGCGTGCTGGCTTGCGAAGCCATAGCTTGACGGTTCACACCATCCCGGCGCGAACCAAACGGTTCTCAAATTCGTTTCTGTGCCGCACCGTCAGGCTGTGGAATTGTTTGCCGGCGCACGTGTTCCCTCCTTCCTACAATCCTGGGTCCTTCCGCCGTGGTGTGAAGAGGCACCTAAGCAGGCCGGCATAATTGTTTCCATTGGCATGGGACTGCCGTCCGATGCCAATGGATACTCTGCCTGGGCGGCATTGGCACTTTCCATCAGGTGCAATGCCGCCACTATGCCAGGCCATTACATCCCACACATCCAACGCTACATTTTGTTGAGATAAAGAGTGGCCTATGTGTTAATCCAGGTTGTCAACTATCTCCATACCAAAATTTTATTTGGTCTAGTCACTCGACTAGTAGACTCTAGTGGTTTGAGAGTGAAGTGGTAACAAACACACAAACTTTCGCATTTATAATATTAGTATTCATTATTATAATATTTGTAGGATTACTAGGATTATAAAAATTAAATGTTAGTTTAAATCGAGATTGTTTTTCCCAGGCACTGATGTTAGAAGACGCGTTAGTTCTTGTGCAGCGGGAAGGCGACCGCTTCATGCTGAAGCCTTTACCGCAGCCCAGCAGCACGCAGCATCAACTCCTCTCGCCTCTCATCAAATGGTAACGTATTGCTTATTTACACGTACACTGCGGTGTCAAAACTCGATGTATTGTGAGGTTGATCTATACGGGCGTCAATGGATGTGTAATTCATCTGTACGCACGCGCACGCACATTCATACGTATACGTACACGTATCGACTGGCTTTCGCGGACGGAGTGACGCGTGATTTTTTTAATCGCTTTAGCGCTTACACTGTTTTGTTTTCATTTATTTCTAACTAGCGGTCGGACCCGGCTTCGCCCGGGTGCAGATAGCTTTTGAGTCCAGTATTGATTTGGCAACAACATATTATTTAGCGTACTAACTATATTTCCCACGCGCCGTCGACTATATTTCCCGTCCCGTTATATCCGGTTTATGTCCCATCTCATTCAGTCCCATGATGAAATTTTAATTATCATTTATTATCAGTTTTTTGTATTAGCTTTATTGAAAAATTTCTTTATATACAATATTTTGTAATTGTGATATTAATTCGTTGGTGGGAGAAGTGGTGGGAGGCGCCCGACGTGACGGCCCAGTGACGGCATGCGCGTCAACTGCGCGCGGTACAGGACAGTACTTGGGCATTGCAACATTACTTTATTTTTCTAAAACAAATGTAGCCTAAGTTACTCCTTATTATATCAACTACCTGACAAAAAAGTCCCGTCAAAATCGGTCCAGCCATTTCAGAGATTAGCCGGAACAAACAAACAGACAGACAGACAGACAAAAAAATTTAAAATATCATTTTCAGCACAGGTATCGTGTATATAACGATATGTAGTTGGAAATTTTTTTTTATTTTCACTTTTAAAACCGACACTTCAATTTTATTTATATGTATAGATTTAACTATCCGATAATTAATCGATTGTATATCGATGCCCCAAAGCGATTGCAGCTTGTATATCATCCTTAACTCCTATTAAGTATTGTTTTACTGTTTGTCTCGATTTTATTCATTATCAGTCCTGAGTCGGGATTTTTTGTTAGATATGGCGACAGTCTCGGCCCCTATTACGTTATGGGTCAGAATACACAAGATGAAATAAGGGTGCCCTGTTTGTTACCAACACCTTTGCCTAACCCAGTGGGAAAAAGGCTAGAGTTCATGTATGTAACTCTTGTATTAATATCATATGTGTTTGTTTTAGGGACAAGGTTCTGTTTCGGCCCAATGCGGCTCAGCGCAACACTTTCTTCCTCATGAACATCAATGGAGTGCAGATGCATGAACTCTCCGCAAATTCAGCGTCTGAGTACGCCATGTAAGTCATAATTATATATTTCTTGAGATAATATTTATTTATTGGTTATTTATGTAAAGGAAACTTAACAGTGTAAAGTATAAAAAGAAAATAAAGATAATTAATATAGCTAAATTTAGACCAATAAAGTTTACAATAAATGTAATAATTTATTAAATAAATAATAGTAATGTATGATTGATGTGACATGTGTGGTATTCAGAAGTAGTTGAAGTCAAGAAAATCTTCTGTTATAGATATAACTATGAAAACATTTTAAGTACTTTATAATGGTCAAATAGAAAACCATTTCAACAGTTCTATTTATCGAGATCGATAGTTTTTAATAAAATTCCATTCCTATTAGATTTGTCCATAAACTCATATTAAAACATTTCCAATCCTAAATTAAGTTTACGAGTGTAGATAACGCTCATGATCACAGATGCTTGTATTTTATCGATATTTTTCATAAGATGTATTTCATAAGAAATCTGAAAATAGTGAGAAGTTCTAAATCATGTTATTTTTAGGTGGGTAAAGCACATACAAGAGGCGCCGCTGGCCAAGTTGACGGACCTGAAGCCCAACCTGACGCCTTCACACCAACCCAGTAGATCTACTGACGACTCAGGTAACTCGCTACTTACATCCTTACATTAAAAATATTTCATTTTTATGTATGTGTGCGGTTGTCCCAAACTCAATCCTTTATCGCATGGTATATGACTACCTGCTTTAGTGTTTGCAGAAAGCTTACTGGTACATAGTTTACTGGTGGTAGGTCTGTCATATGTGAGGCCCCCTGGGTCGGTACCACCGCAATGTCGTATTTCTCCCGCCAACCAGCACTGTAAATGCACTGTTGTGTTTTGGTTAAGATTATGATTTTTTTGATTTCGTTTTGAAATTTGAATTTGAATGATAAATGTTCTAGCCAAAGTAATTACTGGATATATTGACACTTCACATCTTATGTCTCAGAATGGCAAGCACAGTGGAATGCTAAGCATTGTTTTGTAATTCATGGTGTACTTTGGTTTCACAACTGTCCATGAGCCGTCGTATAAAAATAGGATATATGTCAATTACCCAAGAAATTAACAAATACCCACACCCAACTGACAACCCATCCATTTAAATTCTCATTTTCCGCAGGCATCAACGTGTCACGCAACCCGTCGGACGCGTCCGAGAAGTCCGCGTCCACCGCGCCCGCCGACCTCGAGTGCGAGCGAGACGCAACATCCGCAGAGCGATCCTCCGTAGAGAGGGAGCGAGACGACAAACCAGAACCGGACGACGAGAAGAAAGAGGACAGAGCGTCAGTCGACAAGGACGAGATCACTGAAAGAGAGGAGGGATATGTGTAAGTGTTTTTTGGAGTTTATTGGTGGTTTTGGGGTTGATTTTTTTATGGGGGAAGGGGGAGGGTTGTATTGATAGTGGAAGGTTAGGACGTAGGGATTGTAGAATTATTCAAGTTGTTAAATAAGAAATATTTTTTATAGGAAATGAGAGATTTAAATATCATTTTGGGGGTATTTATCAAGTAATATCTCAGAAGTTCAATGTAGGTATGGTATCAAATGAGATTATTATTTATCAAATGTGTATTTATTGTAGGGTTACATTTCATAGATAATGTTAGTTAGAATTATTACTTAAAACCTATACAGGGTATATCAAGACTGCTACCGAAAACGAAGCTGGGTGGTAGTTTAAGCGATTTCAGACACAATGCAACAGAAAATTTTGCAAAAAAAAGCGTCAATTTTTTTATTATTATTTTTTTCCTACGGCCATATTTGGGTGGTAAATACATTTTTTTCCTAAAGTAATAGTGTATAGCCTTTTATTTATAAATACTCTAAGGTATAAAACAGTTTAAATTATTATTTTAGCAAAAACTATGGATTTACCACACAAAAATTATGATATTTAAGAAATCATTAAAAATTAATGTCGCGTTTATTTGCGAAATTTTTAGTTGCATTGTGTTTGTAGTCACTAAAACTACCACCCGGCTTCGTTTTCGGTAGCAGTCTTGATATACCCGGTATAAGTAAAATATACTTTTCATATCATCTTTTAAAACTGAATAAATATAGTGATTATATAATAAAATATATGTCAATATAAATAAAGACACTTCAGGGTGTGTAGTAATAACGTATGTAGCTACAATTGTATTTGCAATTATTACATAAAAAATAAGTTTGTTTATCGATTTTTTTATAGTTTTGGATGCACTTAATTTATTTAATTAGCAGTAGATGTGATATAAAGTAACGTTAGTTATGTCACACAGCGCTCGGCGCGCCGTGCGCGGCTGGTGCGGGCGCGGCGAGGGCGGCGGGGAGGGCGGCGGGGAGGGCGCGCGCCTGGACGCGGCCGCCGTCAGCGTGGCGCCGCCCGCCGCCGTCAACGCGCACGTCGCCACGCCGGTGTACTCGCAACAAGGTGACGCATGTTATATTTATTATTTATTTCTTGTTTATAGAAGGACATTCAATGGTTAATACATTGTTTCTTATATCAAATACACTGAGGCTCAGTTGCACAAACTAACTTTGCCAATACCTTTGCCCTTGCAAATGTCATCGCCATACATTGTAGACGTATTTGACCTTGTAAATTTATGGACTTGACTTGTTCACGTTGATACGCGGACGCGGTCATGAATCCTGAATTGAAGTGAGGTAATCTAAAAAAATCAAAAAATTGTAGTAAGTTTCTCATATGTGAAAGGTCGCCTGGTTAGGTACCACCGCAACGTTTATTTTTCCCACACTCCTGGACCCACACTGACATCGACTCTTGGGTCGACTCGGGACCGCGCCAGTCACAAGTTTACGCGTACTGCCGACCATCGACATTCGACACTTATGACAATCTATGGCATGTCAATTTATGACAGACAGCAAATACCGTGGTGGAATTCTCACACCCCTTAACCATTGGGAATATTTAATGAAGGGAAATAGTTTCTCAATTATAATAGTATGTTATTTTTTGTTCGTCAGAGCGTTTGCGTCGTCTCGACGAGATGATAAAGATCTGTCTCACGGCCAAGAGCAACATCGTGGCGGAACTACTCGGCGTGCCCAAGCACAGCTACGCGCAGCTCGCGGACCTCGCCGTCGCAGAGTCTATGGGATATGTCGGTCAGTATCAATACATCATCATCATCATCACTACACGAGATGATGAATATAGAGAGCAACATCGTGGCGGAACTACTCGGCGTACCCAAGCAATATATAAAGCTCAAAAGTTTGTTTGTTATCTCTAATCTCAGGAACCAGGAAAGGTAATTTATCGAGGAATGCTACAGGCTTTATATCATCACGCTATGATCTATATGCCTATAGGAGAGAAGCCGTAGTGAAAAAGTTTGCAACTACGAGATTTTTCTTTCGTAGTCCGATTAGTCGATATTCTAACAGTTGGAATTGAAAATTTTTGCCGTCATTTTGAAAAGTGTATCTGCATCCAGACGGAGCCTCTTGGATCGCTGGTTTATGTATACAGGGTGATATTGACACATTGTAATTAATTTAACCTACATGTTACTCATTACCCCAGGGAACATTGTACATAATTTGAAAAACATATTAACAGAAGTTTTGTCAAAAATCCTTATTTTTGTTTTCACGATTTTTGGACATCCCATATAGATACAATACAATTATTTTACCTCGTTTCTGAACTTCAGTTTGGTTTGGGAACTTACCTGAGTCGTAAAAAGACTAGGTATCTATAGGGGTTGATCAAAAGTCTTGGAACATGAAATCGCGATTTTTGTCAAAACTATCAGAAAGTTTTTGATCAAACTTTGTACAATATTACCTATGGAGGTTAGGAACATGTGGTTTAAATTAAATACAATATGTCAATATCACCCTGTATATGTAGTAATGATGATGATAATATTATGATGGTATGATGTATGATGGTAATATTATAATGTATTACAGACGTGCAGCAGGAGCTCCGTTCGTCCCGCGGGCGGCTGTCCCGCGCCGCCAGCGTGCACGCCGAGCCCGAACACGACGACCTGCACCATCTGCTGCTGGCTGCTTACACGCAAGGTACACCTCACTACATCACTATCATCACTACATACTAGTACAAAATTGAACTTAAACTTGTTTCTGCAACAGGCATTTTGATGACGACAACTTATTTTGAACGTCCATCGACTGTCAGACCGCAAATGTATTATTTTTAAATATACCCTATTACAATAACGATACCGAATACGTCTTAAGTGTACCCTATTTTAATAACGATAAGGCTTTCATTTCATTGATATTGAAAGTTAAAATATACCTTAATCCAACAGATATTAAGTTGACATTATATTGACAAGCCTCTAAAGAAATCGGGCCGTTAGAGTACTTACTATTTCAAAGGATTAATAATATTTTTTAAAGTACAACTATTATTTGAAAAGTTGGATAGTCAATAAGATTTTCAAAGAAATTATAGTGCTTAAAAAATTAATAACACATTGTTTTAGTGTGCAGTTAATTTTATAAATTACTTTGACTTTACTACCTTTACCACAAAAAGTTTTATTATTTGGAGTACCAGAAAAAATAACTCACCCACTATAGGGCCCTACTATATTCATCCGAATAAACGAAGTTCGAAACTTCGGACAAACGAAGTTTTTTATACGATACGAATGTACCTACATAAAACTTATGGTCGTTATTGATTTATGGTTGTAACCATAGACTTATAGTTACGGTGTACTTTATACAAATTCGAACTTTTACAGAATAGATACATTCGTATCGTGTAAAAAACTTCGTTTGTCCGAAGTTTCGAACTTCGTTCGTTCGTTCGTTCGTTCGGATGAATATAGTAGGGCCCCTAGGGATATTTTTTTCCTTGAATAAATTTATAATAAGTGTTTGTTTTTAAATTTAATATAAGGAGTTTGAGTCGCTCTGCGACTATGTCACACCTATTGTACATTGAATTATTGAAACTAGCTAATTTATTATATCAAAAAATTGTAGAATACAAATATTTAGCCACTTGACTCATCGGTAATTAGTGAACATTGATGTTTACAGCGAATCAGTTAACGACGACAGTGCGTCGCGCGCTGTCAGTGAGCGAGCCCGCGGCCGTCAGCGCACGCGCACGACCACGCGCGCGCTGCGACCGCTGCACAGCATCTGGTGCACCCACTACACCCGGTGCACCCGCTACACCCGGCACACCTGGTGTACCCACTACACCCGGTGCACTCGCTACACCCGGTGCACTCGCTACACACGGTGCGGCAACTGCACCTGTCGCACCTGCTACACCCGTCACTGCACCTCCAGTGGTGCCCCCGCATGCTGTAGCGACTACGCCAATACTTAGTGATACCGGTGAGTTAATACCACTTTGTAGTATTGATTTTATTAGTTTTCCTTTACCAATGAATCTTAAATTTGAAACATAATTATATTATTTCAAAGTAAAAATGATAGCCATATCGCTAAGACATTTATTGTAAGTCGACAGTGATCATGCCAGTGAGAGCATAGTAGAGTGTGTTCCATACCATTGGACCGTTAAAAAGTTATATAAAAATTACGAGTATATAAATGTATTAGTAATGAGTTAAAAAGGGCCACGAATGTCGAATTTATGTGATAATAATTTTTTGTCCGTCATGTTGAGAGTAAAACATCGATAAAATAGGTAGAGGGAAGACCTGAAAAAAATACAGAGATTTTGATTATAATTTACACAGTTAGGGATTTTTTCGAACTTATTTTTAAGTAATGTTTTATTAATAATCAGAAAATTCCCAAGAACAAAAACACAGTTTTATATCGATAATAATATCGCTTAAAGTCTTCCATATAGAGGGTATCTCAAGACTGCTATCGAAAACGAAGCCGGGTGGTAGTTTTAGTGACTTCAGACACATTGCAACAGAAAATGTTGAAAAAAAAGCGTCGATTTCTTTTTGTTATTTTTTTCCTATGGTCGTATTTGGATGGTAAATTCGTTTTTTTTCCTAAAATAATAGTGTATACCCTTTTATTTATAAGGACTCTAAGGTATAAAAGAATTAAAATTATTATTTTAGCAAAAACTATGGATTTACCACCCAAAAATTACGATATTTAAAAATTCATAAAAAAAATTGTCTCGTTTTTTGCGAAAATTTTACTTGCATTGTGTTTGTACTCACTAAAACTACCACCTGGCTTCGTTTTCGGTAGCAGTCCTGATATACCCAGTATTTAACAATACCGTTATCCTAGATCTGTTTGGTTCCTTATTCATGTACCATTATTTGATTTGTACAATTAACAATAAATTTGTCTCCAGCACCCGATCTACCGGACTCAGACAAACAGTTGCCCGACTCGATCGAGACGGAGGCAAAATGGAGGACGTTAGCGGCGGCCGTGTCCAGCGATCCCTCCGTGGAGGGAGAATTGTCGTTCGACATGCTCTCAGACCTCGATCTATCCCTGCCAGAAGAATTGGACAGCGCGGAGGAACCGTTCGGTGAGATATTACTCTGTACATAAAGAAAGAAAAGGAAAAAAGAAAAACAAAAATAACAACCAACAGTCACATACATAGTCAATTGGGGCAATTCACGTAATTTCTTGACGCACGATCAAGTTGTGGGGCAGTTGCAATTAAGTTTATGTTTTAGTACAAAATAGTATTCTTGTACGGTGTACCTGATTAGCTGCGCGTGTACTGCACGTCAACTGTACGTCAGTCATGTGTAATATTTTTGATATTAACACAATTTGATTACTGCGAAAATCGAAACTGTACATGTGCTGCACAATGATCCAACTAAACCGTCATTTAAGAGTCAAATGAATACCTACCGATAATGTTGCGATCTAAATCTCGTACATAGAATACGCTAAAGCGCTCGCGTGACGCGAACTTGACGCAAGCGTATTTAACAGCGGTTGTAATAATTATGAGAATACGAAAATCGATCGAAACTTAACCGCAACTGCACTGCAACTGAACTTATTTTATTACGTGAATCGTTCCACTGATCCCAAACAAAGGTCGAGTCTTGTGTCGTGGTTATCAGGAACTATGAGAAACTTTTCGGTTATACATACAGAGATTCGTTGAGATGCGGCGATGTTAGAAGTGTTGGTATTACAGATGTAAGATAATTCGTTGTTAAATGGTTGTAATTTACGTTTAATTGTCATATCAGAATCTATGATCAGCAAGAATGAGTTAAACAATTATGTATGATAAAAATTATGGTCGATTAATGATTTTGCTACATCAAAACATTTTCGTTTAATAATTTTTAAGATTTATTAAAGTTTATCTCGACATATCCCTATAATATTATTAAGATTAAGATTTTTTCTGACTAGAAAAAACAATAGGAATTCCTGGTGTTATTCTATATACCTGTAGTACAATTGATCTGGAAGGATTTTTGTATCACCGTTCTTAAGAGTTTTAGGGACGACAATAATTGTTGTCAGACTTTCAACAATATGGGGCCCAATGAACCTCATTTGAAGACAAAACTAATCAGTCAGAGTCGTGTTGACCGTCGCGTCTTTTGTCAGTCGCTATTTTATTGAATTTAAAGTGACTACCCGCACTCAAAGAAGTATAAAAATTCCTTAGAACAAAGTCACGACTTCACATCCTCATTAGACCTGGAGTCATACGACATGCTGCGTGATGAGCCCGAGCCTGAACGAGCCTTGGAGGCCGCCGGTGAGTCACGCTGCGTTTCCATTGGACCAGAGACTACCTGAGTTGATATCGACCAATCGGAAAGCGAGCGTAGTTTAGTTGTCTCCAAAACGACCAATCACAGAGCGAGTGGAGTGGAGATATCTCCATATCGACCAGTCACAGGGCGAGTGGAGTGGAGGTATCTCCAAATCGACCAATCGGAAAGCTTCAATAAAAATAAATGATATAGATGTTGAATGTGATTGGTCGATTTTCACTCCGTTCAACTCTGGTCGTTTCTGTATAAGTGGAAACTCGGCTACAAGATTTCCAGACACGGGTAGTCTGAGAGTCTTAGATGGGCATAGAAATGGATAATGCTTATATTAATTTGTAGTATTGTCTTTAACATTGTGTAAAGGAAGGTAGATTGGTCTTTCGGGAACCGTAGCTTCTGATTTGTTCGAGGAATTGATTTGTTGTTGGATCCAAAGTCAATTATTGATGCTAACGGGTAATTTAAATCCTGATGTAAACTCGGGACTATTTATTATATTTCTGTTGTTAGCGTTTGGTGGAAGGTTTAGTCTATAGAGTGATAATTGTCTTCGCTTTTACGCTTTTTCCTTGTTATCGCTGTTTTACCCAAAATTGCCCTATTTACTATTTTTTTTGTGGTGGTTGCGACGGTTTCTTAAAAATATTATAAGAATCTGCAGATTCTGATTTATTACCATCCTGCCTTCATAAAAATTCATTGGATTTTCACCAAGATTTCTAGTCAAATATGTCTGCTGTACATCAACATATTTATGCATCTACAGCTTTGGATTTGGTCAAGTTTTTTTTTCTTTCGCTTCAAGCGTCGGTCTTTTTATTATGGTGACTACCGGGTGTTTCGTTGTAATTGGTTAATTGTTGTGTTTGTGATGTCAGCCTATAAATGGAAAGGGGGCATGTCAAGCGTGTTGAACTTGGATACTCACGTGCTGAAAGAAGTGGATCTTGCCGAAGAGGCAGTCGGTAAGTTGTGATGATGTAGTAGGTAGGACTTGTAGGATTGAAGGACATTGTAGCCAGAGAAACTACTGGACATCTTGACACTTAACATCGTATGTCTCGGGATGGCGACTGTAGTGGAATGCCAAGCATTGCTTTGTAATTCAAGGCGCTGTTTGGTTTTGGTAGTGTTCATGGGCGGTCATATCGCTTACCAACAGGTGAACGGCATGCTCGTCTCGCCATTCATAGCAATATAAAAAGAAGGTAGAGTACAAGTGAATTTATTTTATATATTTAATTGATTAATAAACCAATTTTATTTAATTTCATTTCAATGCAAATAGGCTGGGTTTTAAATAAATCACATAGGCACATAGTCACATAGTCCTGGCCCCACACTAAGATCAAGTCTTGCCTCGCGGATGTCAGGAACTACGATAGAGTTTTCGGTCTCACAAAAACTTAGACTCGAAAGAAAAAATTGTAGGCCGCGCATATATTTCTTCTTGAAACGGTGATCGAACCCGCGGCCTCTTTGTCTGTCAAATTGCTGTTTTATGATTTACTTCACTGTATCAAAAACGGTAATATTTAATGAGTTCATGAAATTATTTTGGTATAATAAATATGAAATGCTCTACAATTTCGTAATAGATGAAAATAGCATAAATGTCATAGGAAGTGAATTACTGGCAAAAACTGATTTTCGTGACCTTTGACCTTTATATCTCGTTTAGCGGCACTGAGATTTTATGAGATTTTTGAGACACTGTAGAATACCAAAAAAATACACAAAGTAACCAGACCAGACCTAGTAGTTTAGTATAAAGTAATAAAATGAACGACGCAGTAATTTAATTTTATGTAGCAGGGTTAACACGTATTGTATGTGTAGAGGTGGGCGCGTCGGCGGCGAGGCTGGCGGCGCGGCTGGCGGGCCCGGCGGCGGGGCTGCAGCGCGCGCTGTCCGGCCTGCTGTCCGCGCTGGCGCCGCGCCCCACGCACGCGCACGCGCACGCCCTGCGCGCCGAGCTCGCCGCGCTGCGCGACCACAACGACGCGCTGCGGGCGCGCCTGCACGCAGGTGTGTACGCGCACGCACACACACGCACGCACTCCGCACACACGCAACAACACACGCACGCACCATGCTGAGCTCGCCAGGCCAATGAGCTCGCCCGCACGCCGGTATATATGCACGTCACACTCACATACTCCTTTCGACCTTCACCCTGGTATCGAAAGGAGAGCTTAAAAGATTTACCTCTCGAATAAAATGATACACACACATACACACACACAATCGTATAGGACTTAGACAGACGTAGGTGTACGTACGAATACGTAAACACACAAACATGTTAACACTAACGCACGATACGTTATACATATGTAAACACACTATTTTTAATTTTTATGTCTATATTTTATAATGTGCTTCCTATAATCAACCAGTCAGTAATGCTTTACTACTTTCATTTTTTATGTAAACCTAATTATAATCACATATACAAACAATTGATTAGTTTTACAATGACAAAACTGTTTTTAGATTGAAATACGTTATAGTTTGGAATTACATACATACATACATAAACTCACGCCTTGTTCCCAGAAGGGGTAGGCAGAGGTACCAGGGCATCCACATTTCGCCTTGTATGTTCCGTCCCACAATGTGATAGGTGGCGAGCCTATCGCCATATCGGGCACAAATTCCTGACTCTGGGCTGATACTGAATAGAAAAATCCAATATCACTTTGCCCAACCCGGGATTCGAACCCGAGACCTCAGCTTTGTAACCGTACCGTAGTACAACTACCCCACTGAGGCAGTCCGAGGTAGTTTGGAATTCGTTAGGAATATTTTTAATTAATGTCTTTTTTAAATTTATGTGGGATAAAACATAATTAGTTTTGTTAGCTGTAGTTTAGTTTAGTAGTAGTTTTGTTTGTAGCTTTTCATATAACTGGCAACCCAGGGTGATGAGGTTATCCGTCAGTGTGTGTCAAAGAAGTTTTAAGACGTGTTTAAAGACTTACGCCCAAATACTGGAACGCAACTTAAATATAACTTGCGCTTACCTACGTTAATCCCGATTAAATGTACTGGCTAAGTGCACCGTGCGCTGTTAAGAGCAACTTATTATATGAATGGCGTTCCAGTATTCCAGCGTTAGTAAGATTAATTGTTTAAAAATACATAATTAAGGTGAAATCCGCATTAAATTATTTTTAGATCTATTTTTGATATTTATCTAAATATATTTCAGAACACCGACTGGCCGATGAGAACTCTCTACGCGAAAACAGCGTAGAGCCTGTGCAGGTAAAAAATCCTAGAACTTTTGATGTGGTCAGTAAAATAATTAAACTTCATTATTTGTATTCGGAAATAATGAATGTAATGAAAATCGTCGTTTAATAAACTTACTCAAACTGAAGATCTATTCAATATTTTACAAAGGTGAATGCTCGTTTTAGTATGAAACTTAGTACAGGTGCCAAGATTTCTGTCCTTCAATGAAACTTATTTTTTTGTGAAAGGAAATTGTTTTATTTTTTCAATTTTAAACATGGTTGCGACTCAGGCTCAAAGTTCTTGGAGAAATTAACTTTGTGTACTTTTTTTTGTCCTCGGCTCTGTAAAATGTAATGATAATTACTATATTTTATAATAAAAATCTGTCACCCGGGATAAAATAGGAAAAAGTTTAAAGACAAACCATAAAAATATTATGATAAATTTTAAGTAGTATGGTTATCGGGATTTACGATATTTTTTACCATTGCTATGAATGGGCATGCTTCTTTAAGATAGTGAATCTACTGTTGTGTATGATCGGTTATAGGGAAGAGGACATCCAGTTATCAAAATTTTCTGGACTGAAACAAGACCAGTATATTTACTTGGCCCAATCGCAGATAAAATAAATGTCTTATGATGTTTCAAATTTGCATGTTCATCTGTTTCAGGACCAACCAAGCAACGGAGGGTGATCTCTCAACGAATGCAACACCAACGTAAATTCGAATTGACTCAAACGCGCCGACGAACCACTAACCACTAGAGGAGCGCGGGGACCGAGGCCGGTCCGAGCACAAACAAGCGAAACAAGCGAAATAAGCGCAAATAACAGCGCTTATCCTCGCTCGCGACCTAACACTAGATCCACTCAAAAGCGGTCCAGCAAAGCATTTCTTTAAAAACGGATAAATATTTTGTACGAATTTTTATGTTGTCCCCCGTCTCCCCCTCATGCGAGTGAAAAAAAAAAATACGAAATTGTATATTTTGTAATAGTTATTGTTTTTACTTTTTATTTTCTATACATATAAATGGAGAAAATATTTTATTAGTCCGTTAGTGTTAAGAATTATTGTATTCCATACGTAAGTTAACATTGTGATCGATAATCGTGTAGGTTATGTATTTTTTATCTATACATATATATGAACACATTTCCTGTTGAAATAATAAAGTTTAAGTTGAACCGTTGTAAATAAGTTATAATAAGTTGTCACGCATGACAGATTATTACCGCGACACATTTTTTTTGATGTTTTTATTTGTTAATTTATGCGATTTTGTTGTGATGCTGTAGTTGTACAGTAGATGTCGCCACTGTAAGCGTGACGAAGTGTATGACACATGATCCAAGTATTCGACAATATTGATTCGCGATCTATATAGGCGTAGAGGGGAATTTAGGCGAAGCGTAATTAATCTTACTATTTATCTTTCATTGTATTATAAAATATTGGCATTAGTCGGCGTCACCTAGTAAACTATAACTTATTTTATTAAATTAATGTCTCTTTAAAAATTAAATTTAATCGATATGATTATTCGTCTTCTAATGACAAACGCTTAGTTGAAATCGTTATGAATATTTAGGCATTATTTTAGCCGATCTCCCCGCTACTACCTACGGCATTACCTATGTCTATGGAAAATATTGTAGCACTTTGATTCGTGGCGTTAACCTAGTATTTAAAGGTCAAGGTCATATTTGTTCAAGGTCAAATTCTTATCAGAGGTCAAAGTTCAAAGGCGAAAAGTCAATGGACAATAACCGGGTCAAAGTTCAAAGTTCATAAGTCGATAGTGATAACAAGGTCAGAGGGCAAAGTTCAAAGGTCAAAGTTCAGATGTTAAACGCCAATGGCCAAGATGTGTGTCAAAGTTCAAAGTTCACACGTCAAAGGTTAAACCAAGGTCAGAGCGCCAAGTTCAAAGGTCAAATTCCAATTATCCAGACTACCCGCAAATTTGAATACTAAATAAATGGGAATTTTACTGTGGCGAAGTCCACACCACGAATCAAAGTGAATTATTAAAAAATATCAGTATGTAAAGTAGACCTTATGCGTATGTTAATAAGATACATAACACACAGCTTTGTACGAGTGACGTGTATGAGTTGATGTTTCATACATTATATTGATTATTGAAATATGAATTTATTTAACTCTCACTTTTTCGTAGAATTTTATTGTCAACAAGAGATTTGATGCAATCAATATAAATTATTTTTTATTAATTTTCCGCTACACCAGTCCTTCCGTAGTGTCGTGTAGATGCTGGTAAAGCGCCAAAGTTGTAACGATTAGCAATTGATAATTTCCTGCTGAAAATCTGTCAAGAATTAAAGACAAAGTATGGTTTTGGCCCTTCCATGCCATAGTATGAAGTATTTTCGTTTGTCATAGATATTGTCATTGTGTTTTGTCCAATTCAATACTTACATTCCCACTTTCCCAACGCTGGGCATGTGCCCATAATGGTGGTATGTACCCCACCTCTTATTGTAAGAGGTGTGAAGGTACGCGCTGTGTTCTAAATAACGATAATAATAGCTTGAAAATATACCAATATGGTATAATTTTAAAAACAGTTTGCTTTATGAGAAAAAAAATTAAGGCAGACATTATTCAAAAATATTTTTTTTTTTTGCTTTTCACAAATTCATAATCATACTTTAAATATTCATGACACGACACAATACACTTTTGAATCAATTTTTTTTATATTATCTATCCGTCTTACTTTCAAAAATACAAAAATACACTGGTAGTTAAAAATCCTGCAAAAAGTCTTGAATTGGAAGGGAGAAAAAGTTTATTTATCAAAAATGTATTAAAGAAAAATATGTTTCAATATATTGGTATGAAACCAACTGATAGCCACTCTTTATGTACATGTAGGGTAAGTGTATGTTACGAACACTAAGTGCTCCGTCGCAGTACCTTTATATGCCATATTGAATACTGGTATGTTTATGTATAAGCTGTTTAATTTATAACATATATATACATATACTATGTCTAATATATTGCACAATTTTCATTTCAGTTTTTTTTATACAATATATGTTTTGGTTGTACATATACTACAGTTCTAAAATGTAATCATTTTCAATTCGAATTTTTTAATGAATTCTTCCTTTTTTATTAAAAAAATAATGTTTCATTAATTAATAATAATCCTAAGGGTGTTATATCGCCTTCATAATGTATAAAATGGCTTCCAGAGGGGGTGGTAAGCGCCCCTATTATATTTTAAACAGCTTGTACAATAGTGAATGTAGCGAATATAAATGTACCTTAACATATTTTATGAATTAAATGCCATTTTAGTGAAGATCGGTGAGTTGTGCACTATATCTGCTACCTTAGGCTAGAGAGACACCAAATGAGTAACAATTTCGCCCCATACACTATTCATACAGGTTTCGGTATAAACACTTATATTAAATTATATTTTTTTGTAAAATTTACGACCAAAGGAATATTTTTTCTTAGTTGCTCACTTTGTAGTCTTAAGGCTACATTACAGTCTTTGTTGCCGGCTTAAAATAAAATTAATTAGTGAAATTTAGTTAACATTACATAAAGGTACATACAAGGAAAGGGAGAGGTATATAACGCTTATATGTTAACAGTAATAATCAAATTATATCAAATTCAATTTAAAAATCAGTGAAATATTTAACCAAATTACAACCAATAAAATTATTTCTTGTTATTTTTGCACTACAAAATAAGCACGAATAATAGGTTTCAATCTGAGGCCGTATCAATCTCTTTAAAATTATTGTATTTGTGTTTATGCCGAAGCCTGTAGTAAGCTTTTTAAACAGATAAATACGCGATCCGCTCGGATGTATAGACAAATTGATAGAAGATCACTATGTATGGTTATATCACAATAAATAAATCAATACTGGAATACTGCTTGTTTATTTCTCTTACCTGTTTTCCTTGAATGTTTGGAGCCAGCATGGTGATAGGTTCATCTCCAAGAAATACCTACGAATAAAATTATTCAACGAACTCGAGGACATTTTTAATGGTGTTGCCATAATTGTTTTTCTTTAATGCCAATTGTCACCGCATTGTACAAATTTATTAAGTAAGTTTTAGCACCGTTAAAAGTAATATACTGGGTGGAATCGCTTATCGTCACGAAAAAAATTGTGCATGGCAAGTACATGATTTAGAACACTGGCATACTTATTTTAATTTTTTTATGTTTTTGTTTATGTAGTGTAAAATTAATTTACCACTACTAGTTACTAATTTAGAATAAGTTATTCATAAAACAACGTTGTTTAGAGAAAGATGACATAAATGAAAAAAATCTTCATAATACCATTATGTACCCTACTTATACAATATGAGTTCGAGTAGAACTTCTAAATCTAAGTAATAAAATCCTTTGATCGCGCCGCCCTCACCGCCGCGCCGCCGCAAGCGCAAGTACAAAGCGTGCCGCCGCGCCGCGCCGCCCGCTCCCGCGCCGCAGACACCTTCCAGGGATCTTGCCACTTCCTCAGTCGTGCGAAATTCGGTACCGAGTGACGTTGTACGAAATTATTTTGGTTATTGGTTAGTTTCTTGCGGTCAAAATGAGTGATTACACGAACAGTGAGTATGTGACAATAATGACATGTTATGTTCGATCCAATGAAAAGTTGGGTCATGCAAAAAGGATGTATGCAGATCCAGAACATCTGCAGTCTTTGCGTAGGAATGGTATCATGAATGATGAATCCCCGAGTTCCCAGCACAAGAACTATTTTAACGACTTATCCGAGGCTTACTCGATCATGGTAAGTTCAGACTTCCTAATCATGCAAGAATCCGTGACCTTCGACAGCGAAGTCGTCTATTCTCGACATTATTAAAACGTTTAAATAAAAACATATGCAGCTTTTTCTAAGATAGTAGGTACGTTATGAAAATAATAATGTAAATCTTAACAACTTACCAACAACTACATTTACTTAAATGATCCTAACACACTAAAATTCTAAATAAATCAAAATGTCATATGGTATATTTAGAGTAATAATACCGATAAATAGGCGCAAAGTAAGTTCAAGGTCTCTGCGCGACAGTCAGCTGTTGTGTGGCATGACTCATACACTCGCGCGCCCGAGTATTGACATGTCGTTGCACGTTTAAGTGTAGGGTGATTTAGATAATATGTGTTTTGGAGATATCTTGTACTGATGTTGTTTATGGGGTAGTTTGTAGTTTTAAATGATAAATCTCGTATATAACGTTAATTTCACATACACAATACACTATTAAATTTTCCGGACGATAAGCGATTCCACCCAGTATATGGCTTTAAGCTATTTAATATTTACTTTAGATTTTTTACTTCCATGTAGTTAAAAAAAACAGATGGCGTGATTTACATGGCTTTCTTATGGATACTCAAAATGTACTGAAGGGCCTATCCTAGTTTTTAAATCAATGGCATTTGAAAAATGATATCTTACCTTTATCCCTAAATTCACAAGAAGTCCACTTCTGCACAAAATACTACAAAATATACAAAAAACATGATGGAAAAATAAAACGACGAATTGAGTTATTTGAAGTCTGTTAAAAAATCAGAAACTACCAAGTTACTAAATACTGCCGCTACGCAATCAATACACATCCAATCCATATTTCAAACTACATATAAGGAATACAATAAAATTCCAGTTTCATAACAATATTACATACTGCATATTTACCAAAAGGCATCATTTACCTTTACCTGAATCAAGCCACAGAAAATCGTGACTAAAGTCACACAAACCATGCAGTGAATAAACATGCATTTGATGCAAACTTGTACTCACTATTTATTGGTTGATGTCCTATAGAAGACGAGAAAGAAGCATATCACTAAATGTATTCTGTAGAATTGTAAACGCTGTATTTAGTCATTATTAAATGAATAAATAAAAATAACACAGTTTTAATACCTTTTCTTCCAAAAACTTGGTTCTTTCGAGCGACTTTTGAATTCAATTTAAGCGAAGTAGACAAAACATGCAAAACCTCAAAATATGTTTTAAAACTACTATGAATGAATCCTTGAATCTTTCAACTGGAATGTATATGTAATATGGAAGTCTGTAATTATGTAATAGTTATTTTAAAAAAATACTTTTTACTGTGTATTTTCAGACGACTATTATTATAAAACTTTAAAATGTATTTCATTTCGTATATACTTTAGGATCCATGCTTAATATACAATTGAAAATTATGTTTTTAAAAATACTATTTAATCTTATTTTTTTACGTTCCAAAATCTTTAATATTATAATTTTTTATTTTATTCTTTTTTGCACTTTACAGAAAAACAACAAAGAAATCACATAACAATAATAGTACAAGTGGCGGCCTTATCACATTAGGTAATTTCTTACAGGCAACCAAGGGATGGACATTCACATATTATTATCAAGACTGTACCTAAGACCACAATCTCCCACGTAGATTTAAACTATAAATTGTACAATAGCGTATAAGAAGGCCAGAGAAGCGGCAAGAGTGGCAGAAGTTGCATGACTCGGTTCTGTGATCTCTGACCCAGTGGCGAAGTTTTGCATGCGAACAAGTACTGCGCGTTTGGCGGCCCTTAGCTCTGCTGAATCACTCTCCTCTATTGACCTGGAAACCATATTGTATGTTAATGTACTAAATGAAAGTGGATGAATCGAAAGTAATGTCAGGATCGAGCAAAGTGGCGTTCTATGCGTTTCTGCCTACGCGTGCTTAGGCGTGATGATTATGTATGAATGTATCATGAATAATGAGCCTATTATCTTCTTCTAGACGATCTTTGAAAACCAGGGTTACATTATCCAGCTAATACCGCAGCATTAAAAGCTGAAAAAGTAGCCCATTGTTGGCACAATTAATAGGCAAAAATAATTGTTTAGTTTCAGTTGTGTCAATAAAGAAAAATAATAATTGTAGACCAAAGCTGATGACGATTCTCTTTTTTTGTTTTTTTCTTTAATTGCGAAGATTAGCGAGACGATCATTCAATTTGCCAAACAGTAGCAAAACACCAAGAATTACAAAGCAATGCTTGGTATTCCACTGCGCTCGCGAGCCTAAGACATACGATGTAAAGTTTCAACATTATGTCCAGTAGTAACTCTGGCTACAATGTCCTTCAATCCGAATCACAACAGCCCTTTTACACAGCTATTTGAAACATTGTGGAATGCGGTGGTATCTTCTCAAGCGGCCTCTCACATATGAGAGACCTACCATAATAAATCGATTGAAAGGGGTGAGGCCGTAAACCATGCTGACTTAGTGCGTAATGACAATATTCAAATAATATTGTAATCCTTTTGATATGCAGGTTTTCCACGATGTTTTCCATATTGTTAAAGTACGTGGCACGAGGTAATCGACAATCAATACAAAAATAACTCCGAAAAGTGTGAGGTGTGTCTTGGGATTCGAAGTAACTTGTATTTCAACAATTATTTCTAGTTAGGACGATATTAGACAGGCGGCGAAAAAACATCTCAAACGGTGAAGGAAAACATCGTGTGGAAACCTGCATACCGTAGTGATTAACAAGAAATTCCATGATACGTAAAGTTCGCCAGCTCGTCATAGGCCAGCCTGGTGGACTATAGGCCTAACCAGTCTCAATCGCCCTCTCGATTGTAGAGGAGGCTCGTGCCTGCAGTGGGACGGTATATGGGCCGATACAGAACAGACAGGCGGCAAGTAAAAACTATAACCAAAATTGTGGTAAATATAAGTTTAGCATAACGGCAAGTATGAAATATACCTATTGCACATCTTCATTTTATACTCGCTCTAAATTAAACGATAGTTATGTTTAATGGTTTCTTAGATTTACGCGAATGTTACACATTGAAATAAAACTATTATTTACGGATTTTATCGCGGATTTGGTTTAATTTTTAAATTTTTTGAGTTCCCGACGTTTCGATTGCTTTACAGCTTTTGTGGTCACGGGGCGGCCTGAGGTATTCCGCTCTGTGACTGTTACAATTCAATGTTACAATTCAACTACCCTAATTTTACAATTATTGAATTAAAAAGATAATTTAAATAGTTAGTCTGTACACAGAATGTCTGTATTTGCGATCCGATCTACGCAGAAGGAGCTCACAGTGTCTTGAGGTCTGGCAGTTGGTCTTTTGGGTTCCGATTTAATTAAATATAGTCTTAGGTCCCATGCTTGTGCAAGCTTCAAGCCATCTTCTCTATTGAAATTTGGATGCTTTTTAATTTCAATAGCCTCGCGAAACATCCTGGGCAGGAAACGGTGTTCTTTAGCGAGGACTTGGGGCTGGTCAAAGCGGAGGTAATGCTTGGAGCCTTCTTCTATATGTTCAGCAACTGCATATTTCGTTGAGCGTCGATGATTGACGTCAGCTATGTGTTCTTTCACGCGGATCCCTATGCTTCGTTTTGTTTGACCTATGTAGGAGAGGCCACAGTCACAATCTATTTTGTAAACGCCCGGTTCTTGCAAGGGTATATGGCACTTGACAGGTGGTAGAAATTGGCTAATCTTCTTGGGCGGCTTGAAGTAGGTTTTTATAGAAGCACGCTTCAGGATATAGCCAATCTTGTCCGTGACTCCTTTTATGTATGGCAAGACAACGGGGACTCGTTCAACTGTGGCTGGCTTCACTCGGTTTCTGTGACGGCGGCGTGGAATTTGGAGCTTGTTGTCTCGCAGTACTTGCTATATAGATAGTTATGTTTCTAATGTAAGTTCAATTGTTTATTGTTGTAGGTTTCAAGTAAATAAGGTCAAGAAACCCACTGTGTTTCAATTAATAGCACATTGTTAATTTGAGAATCAAATCAATCAGCCATTGCTACTGTTCCTCTAATTATCTTATTAAAACACTCGCTTGCTTCATTTGACTTTTCTGACATTTTCGACTATGATTCTAAGGAGACAAAGATGGCAACACTATCGTTTTTACAGAGTAACCCCCCAAGTTCGCCCTCTATCACATCGTGGGACGGAAAATACAAAGCGAAACATGAGTGTCCTGGCAGCACCACTACACTTTCTGGGAAGAAGGTGTGATTTTATAATGAAATAAAACTATTATTTAGGGATTTTATCGCGGGCTGCTACGTGACTACGAAAGCTGTAAAGTAATCGAAACGGCGAGAAATTAAAAAAATATAAGAATTTATACAAATCCGCGATAAAATCCGTAATTAATAGTTTTATTTCAAAGTGTAACAATTGCGTAAATCTCAGAACCCATTATGTATACATATTAATTTTTTAAATAATTTTTTTTTCCCACCTGATAGCTCTGCAGTGTGAAATCTCTGGTACGACATGCACCGGCGCCAGGAAGTGCTGGTGGGTCGCGTTGGGACCCATGGGAGACCAGGGATCGTGGGTCCCCACCACCGATATCACCTTGTCAGGGAGCCTGGTCAGGCCGCCGAAGAATAGGTTCGTCCTTGAGATGCCATAGCGTAGGAATTGCTCGTCAAAACTGTAATGAAAGTTAACAGATATATATTTATACAAAGTCTAAGGCGTGTAGTCTAGCTTATTGTAAACTTTAGCTGCTACAAATGAAAATAAATATGTAGTTATTTGTTACGAGTTGCATGCTGATTTAGGATTTGTTAGGTATTGATAAGACTGAAACGATTTGTAAGAAATTTTTGCAGTAAAAGTTTTGTAATAATGTAAATTTCTTATTTCTACAAATTGAACGATACAACACAAAAATGTGTTCCGACCTCATGAATAAAAACCAAATTGAATGCACTGGTTTTTTTATTAACCAGCTAACAAACTGGTCACTTGACAGCAAATGATCACTACCACCCATGAACATCCACAACGCTTGGATCATAGATTTGTTGCCGTCCATCAAATCGGGAGGAGAGCGTGAATGAAAAATGATGGGAAGGAGTATTGGGCATTCCGCAATCGTAATAATCAAAATAAATGATACAGCAAAGGTGGCGCTTCGAGTCAATTTCTTGCGAGTTAATGGTAGCACCTCGGAGGAGCCTGCCTATTGCTGAGTCATGACTGTCAACAGCGGTGGCCTTACCTTATTAGGCTTATTTTATTTTATTTGTAGAAATTAGTAATGGATGTTATTGCTATTTCAAATTAACATCGCCACCTTGTTATTCTTGAAGCCTTAGCATGCTCTATATTACCGTTATTGCTTATTGCTCTACTTAGGATTTGTAAGAAAAAAACTGACTATATATTATTCTCTGATACAGATATATTATAACCATTCTTCACATTTCTTTGTTATTTAATAGGGCCCGTAAAAAAAAAATAACTCGCACCTATAGATTGCTTAAAAATATTAGCCGATAAGCTTATTGAATCACAATTGTAAAATTTCGGTTATTTATAAAACTAGTGAAATGTTATTATGGACTTAACTTGCTATTAAATCCAACACTTTGTAAGAAATAAACTCCTCAACTACCAAAAAATAATAAAATATTCAACTCACTCGCCGGAGAAGAAGTCCTTGCACATATGGTGGAAGTATTCCAAGGGTACTGAGGAGAGGAACGGCTGCCGGGAGCTGGTGGTGGTCTGGTACCAGCCGAACTCGACGCACGTCTGGTATGTCCATAACCTCACTGCAAAAAGGCATAAGTATCTCTTGTGTGTATGTAGGTACTTTTTTACGACTGTGTTAATCTATCATAGAATTATAGTAAACAAAGTAGTTTTAATGTTGATAATGTGATATTTAATTTTAAAAGTGCTGTAATGTTTAGTTTTTTTTTTATTGAATGGCGAGACCAACATGCCGTTCGCCTGATTTTTATTAAGAATTTTTTGGCTGGAGAAATGTAAATTGGTGGAAATTAATAGCTGTAGGTGTCTTTTGTCTTAAAAATTCCTAATGATTTTTTTTACTGTTATGAATAGTGAGACGATGCCGTTCGCCTGCATGCATAACCAAACACGTTTAATTACAAAGTAATGCTTGGTATGGTATATCACCATCCTGAGACATAAAATGTTAAGTCTCAATATGTCCAGTAGGTATCTGGCTACAATATCCTTCAAACCGAATAACAACAGAGCATTAACACTGCTTTTTGGCGGGATAAATAGACATTGCGGTGTTACTTTCCTTTGCGGCCTCTCACATAAAAGAGACCTACCACTAGTCAAACTTAAAATTAATTTATACATCGTCTGGCGATAGGTTATATTACGTTAGTCATATTGTATATGGTCTGCATTGCACTTACTATCAAATGAATTATGGTCGCTTTGCGTATGCCTGTATTAAAAGTAAAATAATAGCAGCTGATGGTCACAATAATATGTAATGGTAAGAGAGTCCAACAATCACTTTTATATTGTAAACTGGTTTTGAAAAGAGGAACACTAGAGTTTCTTGTCCGTTCGTCTCTAGTGAAAACCGCTTTCCGAACCGGCGCGGCGGGTAGGTCAAAAAATGACCGAATCTAAATGATGTTGAATATTTTAATGGATTAAAAAATATTTTCATTTCATTTCATTTAAATGATAATAATCTCTTCTTGATTAACACAATTATGTCGGTTTAAAACTGGAGTTTTAAATACATACATAAATTTAAGCCTTTTTCCCAGAAAGGGTAGGCAGTCATGCTACCAGGACACTCACATTTCGCCTTATTAAATAAATAAATAAATAAACTTTGTTCAATTCCGAAATGTAATAAGGGGCGAGTTTATCGCCATATCGCGCACAAATTCTTGACAAAGAGTCCAGGCTGATAATCCATATAAAATCCCCGACCTGGGATTCAAACCCGACACCTCTACTTTATAATTGTACTGTAGAACAAATACGTCACCGAGGCAGCAGCAGTGAAAAGTCACAAGAAGAATTTAACACGTTATACACTTGGGTGGATCACTGTAACACTAACAGTTTTTGTTATATGGTATGAAATAACTAAACAAAATATGTCTAGAACCTGATCAACTCCTACATTAAATCCGGTGGTATTAGTTTTTGGACATTTAAACAAAAACTGTTAGTCTGCCGTAATAGTTCACGCAACTAAGCCGCGTTTGACAAGAAATGAATAAAATTGGTGGAATGTGGGTAGATTAAAATGTTTTACTGCGTATGCAGAATATTAAACATATCGATAGTATGGAAATAAAGTGAAGATTAAAATCAAGATGTATTTTAATTAAGTAAAACATGATTACATCAATTTGGCGATTTTCTTATTATTGCAGTAAATCTTGAATCACAATTTGGGGGAAGCTTATGTTCAGCACTGGACTTCCTGTGGCTGAAGAGACGAATATGTTAAAATGAGGTGTCGATAAATTTATTTAAAATATTCTTCGGCAACTATCAAGATCATAAGTGACAAATACTGATGGTTCACGAATATGACCTAACGTAACAATACAACAAATATTGAGTAATCAAATTTATAAATTTCATCCCGAAAACTCAGGAATATTCTATAACCATTCCACAAATCGTAGGATTATGTAAATCAGGATGAGAGCAATTTGTTCTTACTTTTTATACGTTGTCAAATATTTACTTGGCCTTAGAGGTAAGGTTTCTTGGAAATACGCATCGATTTTGAGAAAAACCAATAGCAATTTGCCGGGATAATGGAGTGGCTTCGTTACTGATTTTACTTCGGATAGAATGCCTACAAAATTGTTCTAATATTGTACTTCTTTGATATTCTTCTTGTATTTTCGTAATCAATTTATTTTACATAATTGTCGATATGATTTACGCGAAGGGTAATTTATTTATTTATTTTGTTCTTAACTGCGCACAAAAAAGGAAAAAGAAACTTAAAAGAAACCATTGACATAAACATATGGATATGATGGAAATATATGGACAAGAGATGGATGGCTGGGCGGAAAGTGCGTGAAGTGTTCCGACGAAAGTGGTGCGCGCTCCAGTGCATCTCTAGTATCGCGTTCTGCTTTAACAATGCTTGTTTGAATTATGTGTGACGTTGTGAGAGTGTCACCTCTAATGTTTGCGGTCTATGGTTCAATAGTCGTCATAAATCCTATTGTCTATGCCAATCAACGCCTCCGTTGCGCTGATTGGTTGATTCATTTCTAACATCTGTCAAATTTGACGTACGAACTGTCATCGGTGCTCGCTTAAATACGCGTGTAACGGCGCTGGCGTCCTTTTCCCTAACCTGAAAGCCGCGTGCTACCACGCGTCTTTCCGAACCCGCTGGGGTGAGTGTTCAGTGTTCTATTTGCTAACCGCTTTTTACTGCTTGTTTGTCAGTGTATTCTGTCTGCCGGGCTTGTGAACTATCACGAGTCGCTGGCACGGAATGCAAGTCTAGTTTGCATTCCGATTTCTTGGACGCTGATTCCAGGTTCTTCTTCTTCGTCCTTGGCGTTTTTCGCCTACTTCGTTGCTTCCGCCACGGAGAGCTGACTCCGTGCTTCGCTGCCCGCTGTTGCTTCGCACCGCTTCCAGCCCGACTGCAACCGAACCTGCGCCGCGCCGCTGACCTGCGCACCGTATCCGGCCACGTGGCAGCTGACTTCGCCGGCGAGCTGTCGCCGGGTTCGCCACGTGCCGAAGACCCGGATCAGTGTCCAGTGAAGGCCAGTGACTCCTGTTGCATACCACCAGCAACAGTGCCGGGTGTAAATAGTGATGCGAAATTATTAAAGCCCGAACCACGTAACTACCCTGAGTTCTCATTTAACTACCTACCCCTACCTGCGGGCGGCCTAACCCGCCGCATATGACAGAATATCGTCTCGTATCTCGTCAGCGGGACGCGAGATATTTATATGTACCCACATCTGGGCTAATATTGCTATAAGTTTGTTTTGTTTAATTTGTAAATATTTCTTATACGTATTATGTATTTGGCGTTTGTGACATCATTTACCGGCCTTGCGGAAGACCAGCGTTGGTTTATACCAGCACATGCTGAGCCTGAGCCGTTTCGTTAACAAGCACTGTTATATGTATATTGTATGTAGAACTTAAAGCTGTATTTCTTGGCTTGTAACGAATAAATGTCTCTTTCTGTCTCTTTCAATATTAATTAAAATGTTGTCATCGTTTACGTAATCTATTAAATTGAGCTAATTTAATATTAATTTTAACGCGATTTTCAGGGTCATGTGTTGACAGTTGGATAGACACCAGTGAAACGAAACGAACGACGAAAATCGAACACGCGGCTTCAGAGAGGGTTCGATTCCCGCACCGAGAAAAATATTTATGTGACCCACAGTTATCTGTTACGGATCTGGTCGTTAGTGTGACCGAAAACTCTGTATTTGTTTCCAATAATCACGAAAAAAGACTTGATTTTAATGTGGGTTCAGGACTATGTATGTGACTGTTGGTGTTATTTATTTAATTGTATTTATACAGAAAATTAAGGTTATTTTTAGATACACTTAAGTATAGAACAAGTTTAATGGCACTGGCTTTCCTTTAAATTTTAATCTCATAAAGCTGCTTCAAATAATAACGCGCTGAATCGCGTTTATTGAATAAAACAATTAAAGATGACGTTAATAATGTAAGAAGCGCGGGTGGGGGCGGCGCGGGGGTGAGACGAGGGGAGGGGGGGCTGGGGGTAGGAGATGCAATCTGCAAATCAAATGTCAGTACGGACCGATGACACCGGGTGACACAATGCTAAGAAGAATGCTCAACATAGTATCCAATTTCTATTCCTTACGGAGAAGGAAAACCTCAAAGGAAAATACCATATAGATTTGAAAGAATTTCTATGGCATGCGCTGTTGTATTCCGGTTTAAACGACATTATAGCCAAAATAACTACTAAACATGTTGAGACTTAACATCTTATATCTCAGGATGGCGAGCGCACTGAAATACCATTATTTGTAATTCAAGGTGTTGTTTGGTTTTTTTACGGTTCATGAGCGGTCGTGTCTTTACCATCAAACGGCATGCTCGTCTCGCCATTTAATAAAAAAAAAAGTAAAGTCCGCCAACTCGCACGAGGCCAGCGTGGTGGACTATAATATGGCGTAACCAATCGTATTCGCGTTTGTAGAGGAAGTCTCTAGAAATTTCTAGCTTAATAATATAGACTACTTCTTAATGCCATTAAACAATGAACAAAACCTAATGTTTTCCAAATGTTATAACAAAATACTTAGGTAATTAACAATACGGGTGTAAACCACACGACAGAAGGAAATAAATTTAATTTGGTACTTATATTGTTTTCATTTCCTTGTAATTTTTTCCTTGTAGCCAATAATATGTGTTTAAGACCAATATGTGAAACATTCAATAACAGCTCATATCAAAGTACGTCCCACGCAAGGCACGGGCCCCTCTACAATCCATTGAGAGTGGTTAGTCCACCATTCGTATCATATCCTAGAAATTCTTGGAGTTATGGCCTGCAGTTTTCCTCACGATGTTTTCTTTACCGTTAGAGAGCCGTGGAACATTCATTACTATTAATTGTAGTTATAATTACAATATGAAAAACTAAAAATAAGAAATTGCAAAAATACAAGAGTTATGAGGAATAGAGGTTTGGTTATAAAGTTTTAAGTGCCGTGTTCGAAAGCCTTACGATACGATTAGAACGCCAAGGTCTCATGTTTGAATCCCTGTTTGGACAAAGGGATATTGGATTTTTCTATTTATTGTCAAACCGGAAATTTTCGCCCGATAGGGCGAACCTATTCTGGGAAGAGGGCGGGATTACATATCTATGTAAAGTATTAAGGAATTTAGTTTTGTTTTTTAAAAGTATCACGATGTTCTTTCAATTCTAACCCGTATGGAGTGTGTTGCGAATGAGAGTTTGTTTCTTTGTTTGTATAATTTCGTGGCCTAACTACTAAACCATAAAAATGTTGCATTAACGTCTACTGTGTACTATCTAGTATGCATTGGATACTTTGCTTGGTAGTGAATGTTACTCATAAATAATGGATGAGATTCCATTTTTAATATTGTCATACAAAAATCAATTTTAGTCATTTTTGGAAGATAACAGAATAACAGAACACTTATACATCTTGATTTGCAGAAGATAAACTTATCTAATTTATACGAAAACTAAATTTCCTGGGCTACCTTTTTTATTGCCGTTAATGGCAAGACGAGACCACATTTAACATATTCGTCTCTTCAGCCACAGAAAGTCCACTGCTGACCATAGCTCATAGGCTTTATATTTTGTTGCTATGAATGGCAAAACGAGCATGTCGTTAGCCTGATGATAAGCGATACGACCGCTCATTAACACTAGCAAAACCAAACAACACCTTGAATTACAAAGCAATGCTTGGCATTCCACTGCGCTCGCCATCCTGAGACATAAGATGTAAAGTCTCAATAAGTCCAGTAGTTACTCTGGCTACAACGTCCTTTGACCTTGTTCGGGATCTATTTTACTTCTATCATCTAGATGTAAATTAGTTTTACTTCGATATTGTCGTGCATATGTAGGGACTACAGCAAAATGTTTTCTAGAGTTCTTAGATATTTCATGAATATCATAACTCTAACCCCATTATTAATAAAAATCCGTTAATCAACTTTGCGAACGTTAACGTTGTCTGAGGACTGAGATACAAATACAGATATAGAATACGATTTATTCATTAGAGCTATTAATAATTGCCTACATACCATAAAAACTAGAATTCCCGCGGAATAGACTTAAGTCTAAGAATATGAAGTGGACTAAAGTTACACCCAAATAAAGCTAAGTCGTATCAATTTTTATACAATAAATAGAAAAATCAATACAAAGATTTATGTTGAAAGTGTAACCATCGCAGACAAAGTAAATCCCGGCTAAAACCTTGTAATAGCGGCATTAACTTCAATTGAGACGACGCGACACCAGAGTGTGATCGGAATAATTGCGGATACATTTGCTAGCTACACAAATCCTACAGTTCGAAATAACATTTGAAATGTATTAGTTCTTGTTAAAGGTATTTTTATTCGAGTATTAAAGTTTTTTAACACTTTTTTAATTATAATATTAATTCCGCCCCGTGCTGCCTGTAAGGCTGTATAAATAACGACTTTTGCTTACGTTGTAACATATTTAAGAAAAAAAGACCTATCAGGCGACTTGGATTCCTTTAAATCCCTACCACAGAGTGTTGATGCGATTATCCAAAAACTCGCACAAGGCCAGCGTGGTGGACTATACGGCCTAACCACTCACAATCGTACTCTCGATTTTAAGGGCCCATGCTTTGCAATGGGACGTATATGAACTCACACAGATATATACATTTTAAACTCACGCCTTTTTCCCAGAAAGGGTAGGCAGAGTACCAACACAACCACGTCATAGATTTAAAAAATGGTTCAACAAGCTGGTTAGCCTTTCTATCTGTGAGTCACGCAGTGCATAATCCAAGCGAGAGATAATTACCATCACTCTACATTGTAGATGCCTTACAACAATAATCTATTCATTGGCCGTTGCAATTTATTGCCTGCTGCCCCATTACTATCTGTCTATCCTCTAATCACCTGCTTAGCTTGTTGTTACTTTGTTTAGTTAGTGAAATGTTTTTGCAGGACTATTTTTAATCAAATATATTGTTAACCAGAGTTTCGTAGTTAATAGTTAGATTTCGTGTTAGTTATTTTTTTTAATAAATGATTCATTTTTAGTTGAATTGCTGTTATTCCAAAATATGTGTTATGAATTTCGTAGGATTTATAATTATAAAAAAGTCTCGTAAAAGTTACCTGGAATAAGTATTTGTGTCCGATATCACAATAGATTTTCCCATCATCAGATCTTCGAATTAAATAGGTTTAAATGAGAAAGAAAGAAAGAAAAAATATTTAATGCAAGCCTTATTTATTATGTAAACAGTGGTATTCAATTATATTTTGTTAGTGTCTGATATAATGTCGCATTTTTTGAGAATATCTATGTTTTGCGACAAGTTCCGAACTTTGATTTGGCACAATTCATACAGTTTCTGATACAGTCTGCATAGAGTTCTAGTAGTTTCTTATGTTTACGAATTTCACCCTAGTATAAACCTATTGTTACTTCACGTTTAAAAAGTCATGGTAAGGCTTTTTTTGCGGGTAATTAACATTTGAGTCCGCCCCGTGACTATAAAGACTGTAAAGTTGTGGCGGTAGCAATACGCCAACTTAGATTTAGCTTATAAAATAACACGCTTATTATTTGTGATTTTGAACATTATTCAAACACGCATTTCATTTTAAGATATGACTGCAGATGTTTAACCATAAAACATCTGCGAGACGTTTTATTAAAGTAAGAATTTTTGTGTACCTTATTGTATAATATTAGTTATAAAGATGCTGTTCTAAATTATTGTTTCCTAATTGTAATGACCCGTTCATGCCGGGGCAATAAAACTGTATTATTATAGTTAAGTTCTTTAGTGGCGGCCATCCTTTGCAACAAATTTATGTTTTTTAGACAATAGTACACATGTTTGGGTAAACCTTTCGGTTTGGACAATAGCCCAGATGTTTGGGCAGACCTTAATTTTTAGTTGAAAGGATAGACCCTATTTTATGGCTTAAATATATTTTCTGTAAGATTTATCCCCACCAATCCTCATTCGGGTAGTCCTATAAAAGGGTCGGTTTATTTGGATGAAAAGACAGTCTGCCATCTCTCGTCACGAGCACATCTCGCTCCGAGTCGCATAATTATAATTTTACTCTGTCTGTGAATGTATTAAGTGTTAATTTACAAAATATACAATAGTTAGTTCCTGGAAGTGAGTGCTTATTCTAATACCTACACTTATAACCACCAAAAAGTAATCGAAACGTCCGAAAGTTAAAAAAAATATTGATACAATATTTAAATTTCTTTATATTTATTTTAGGAACTCGTTCGTCAGGCTTCCAAGTGCATAAGCTAAAACAACGTAATGACGCAATAAATTTGACGCCGGTTGTGAAACGAGAGGCCTCGGGTTCAATTCCCGTATTGGGTTTGGGACAATGTTTATGAATTCACATATTTCTTTCGGGTCTGGGTGTGTGAGACCGAAAAGTCTCTCGTTTATTCTAGGGCATAAATCAAGTCAATCAACCTTAGTGTTAGAATTTTGTGAGTTTTATATTGTATCAGCCTCGGTGGCGCAGTGGGAGTTGAACTCTGGCTACAATATCCTTGAATCCGAAACACAACAGTGTGACTGTGAGTGTGTTTATTGTACTGGAGGAATTGGTACTTACTGGTGGCCTGCGGGGCGTCGTAGCTGGTGTTTCTGTGCGCCGCCACCACCTCGCTGTACCGGGATTCGATGCATGGTTGGGTCCACGGGTGGGCTGTGATCCAGTTGGCCAGGCGCTGGACTGGGTCCTCTGTAAGTTATTTATTTAATACACTTTATTATACAACAGAAAATGAGAAAATACAAGACAAAAAAAAATTAAATATTTCTTGGCAGAGAACGCCTCAGGCATCAAGTCCGCCTTTATATAATGTATGTTTAAAATATAAATAAATAAATTAAGAAATCTACACTACAATTTGGCGGTCTTATCTTCCAGACAGCCTTTGGAAGGCCTGGAACAAGTCTTAAAAGTGATAGAAGAGAGCTCGAGAGAGACAAGAATAAAATAAAAAGCTGATGTTCCTGTCATGTACATTCAAATAAATACGGAAAATACTACATACAGAGTATCTCAAGACTGCTACCGAAAACGAAACCGGGTGGTAGTTTTAGTGGCTACAAATACAATACAATTAAAAGTTTCGCATAGAAACGCGACAATTATTTTTTATTTTTTTTTAAATATCGTCAATTTTGGGTGGTAAATCCATAGTTTTTGCTAAAATAATAATTTAAACTCTTTTATACCTCAGAGTACTTATAAATAAAAGGATATACACTATTATTTTAGGAAAAAATGTATTTACCACCCAAATATGACCATAGGAAAAATATATAAAAAAAAATTGTGTCTGAAGTCGCTTAAACTATCACCCGGCTTCGTTTTCGGTAGCAGTCTTGATATACCCGGTATATACCTACATACGATAAATATATACACATAACTATATCATATCATATGCGTTGCATTGTGTCTGAAGTCATTAAAACTGCCACCTAGTTTCGTTTTCGGTAGCACTCTTGATATACCCTGTAGACTATAGATAAATATACATACACTTACCAACAGTAGCATTAGTAAGTACAGCGCAGGCAGCCGGGATATCTCCAGGAACAGCAAACTGGACTAAATACGCGAACGTCTCCGTGATGCCGTACCAGAAGAAGGTAGCCAGGTCCAGAGGACTGCCTGCCTGGAGCGCTGTACAGGTGCTGAAAAAAAAAATTTGCGATTCACTGACCTGATGTTGTTTGCATATTTTTTACTTTAAAAAAATTGAAACGACATACACCAAATCTGTATCAGCCCATATACGTTCCAGTGCAGTACATGGGCCTCCTCTACAATCGTGAGTACGATTGAGAGTGGTCAGGCCATATAGTACACCACGCCAATACGCCACATCATACACCAATTACATTAATTAAATTCTTAAACCTTATTATATTTAACATACTAAATCTGGATAAATTAACAGAATATAAACAATATTTATAAACAAAAATATATATACTATAGTAACGAAGTTCACAGTTGGATAAGAAAAGCAACTGTACTGTATTGTATCAGCCCATATACGTGCCACTGCAGGGTACGGGTCTCCTCCACAACCGATAGTACGATTGAGAGTGGTTAGGCCATATAGTCAACCACGCTGGCCTACGGATTGGTGGACTTTACATTCCATAGAAATTCATACAAATCAGTGTAGCAACTGCACAATTTGCGGCGTTTTTGCCATGGAATCAAGTACGAGTATAACAGCTCACATAATAGGTCCCGGTTCAAGGTAATTAATATAAGGCACAAATAATAATTTGTGCCTTACAGCTTCTCTGGTTGTAAAAGTCTTTTTGCGAGGCTATTTACCTCTTTAGTTCATTGTTTTGTTACCCACTTTGTCACAGAAGGAAGTGGACAATAATTTATTTCCAACTCTATTAATTAATTTTGTAATTGATTTCGTTGCTGATTAAAGACAAGATAGGCATTCCCGGAGACTTGTTGAGCTTCAATCCTCGGTGTCATTACAATGCACACTATTGATCCTGGCTTACAGGAGTTACAGTGGTGAATGTGAGGGCGGGACAGGCTCTAATAGGAGGAATTTTTGGATTAGCTCATAATCTCTCACAGCTGAGCTGACTCCTCTAAATAAAGAGTTTTGATTGTTAGGAGCTTAGAATATTAGTGAGGGTTGGTGGATTTCCTCACAGATTTTTTTAAAGATCTATATAGTATGCAGGTTTCCTTATGCTTACCTTGCCCTTACATTTGCCATTCCGTCCCGGTGTACCTAGGTCCTAGGCCTTTATGCAAACAAAAAGGCAAATATCTGCTAGTAAATGATGTCATTTACTACTTCATTTTAGATGTAAGGTCAATTGCGATGGACTGATATTTGCATCCAGAGGTCGCTGGAGTTACAGAGCAGGTATTTTTAGTTTCATCGCGTTGGTGTTCGTTAATGCTATGATTGCACTTTGCGGAATTGCGATATATTTCATGCTGGAGATTGGCCTAGTATTGCTTGGATGGATTTTTTCTTTATGAAACTGCTTTTTAGTTTTATAAGTGTCATTTTCATCATATTATTTATTTCTTACTTTTTATTTAACCGCAATGTCTATTTCTCTCGCCACACCGCTGTGTAAATGCACATTTGTGCTGGTCTGAAGGACATTGTATCCAAAGTAACTTCTGGAAATATTGAGACTTAACATCTTATTTCTCAGGAAGGCGAGCGCAGTGGAATACAAGTATTGTTTTATAATTCCTGGTGGTGTTTTTTTTTTGCTACTGTTCTTACCATGGGCTAATGGCTCGGAATGGCTCGTCTCACCATTCAGCGCAGTAAAAAAAATCCTCTAATTTATTATTGAAATAAACTATTTTTAACTTCATACTTCTTAGATTATTAATTTTGTTGAAAGGGATGATATTTATAAGTTGATTAAATAAGCGTGGGATGAGGCAATGAAAAGAAGATCCCCAGTTATATAAAAATGAATAATTTACTTCGCGAAACTAGCGTTTGAGTTAAGGACAGACAGACAAACTGTAAAATGAGTTTATATATATAGAATATTTGCATTATTATCAATGTACATAACATCGTAATCTTTGGATGCATAGTTCACAGTCAAGGAACAAATAGTTGTTGCAATCTTACAATTTGTTTAACAATATTTTTTTATTATTACAATGAATGGCGAGACGAGCATGATATTTGACTGAAAAAAAGAAAAAAAAAGAAGAGAAAGCAAAACCAAACAAGACCATGAATTACAAAGCAATGCTTGACATTCCACTGCGTGCGCCATCCTGAGACACAGATGTTAAGTCTTAGTAACTATGTCCAGTAGTTACTCTTTATTTATTTTATTTTATTCAGTTCTTGCAAATAAGCCTTCAGGGGCATTTTTACACTCTAGCTACGATGTCCTTTAAACCGGAACAGAACAGTGCATGTACACTGCTGTTTGGCGGAAGAAATATACTTTGCGTTGGCACCTACCTAGGTGGCCTCTTACATTGTTTGTTTTTGCTATTGTCCATGAGTGGTCGTATCGCTTATCATGGTATAATGTTAGGCTCTTCTCGCCATTCATTGCAATAAAATAAATACAAACAAAATATTGTACCTAATTGTATTCGTACAACTGAAGCTGCCCAAACATTCGTTCTTTCGTTCCTTGCCTGGCAGATTTGAGCAATAAGACCGCCACTTCTACATTCTATTTTTCTGTTATATTCTCTACTTATAATTTAATTAGTATACAATAAAGTTTTAATAAAATAATAATAAATATTTCGGGTTTAGTTTGAGTCAAGATAGTATTGACCACCAATGTGTTTTATTAAACCAAATGGCTAGTTTATATTTCTACTTACTTGAAAATTCTGGATACAGTGGCAGGTCCTGAGCTGGTCTCCAGGAGTTCCACCAACCCCGCCATACCCTCTTCGATGCTGCTCAAGCACCTCTGTCCACCTTGAACTCTGATGGCTTCTGCTATCACCTCCAAGTACTCTGAAAACATTTATGTTAACTTGAATTTTATTCATGCCAATTGTGAGGCTTGTTAATTGTCTTCTTGATAAGTATGCATGAGATCTTAATACACAATTCCGGTCTAATAAAGTTTAGTTAACTTATCACTGAACTATTAACTTGTATAACTTATTATTAACTTGTAAGTTATTGGTTTGCATGTTGTATTAAGCTGAGTGGCCGCCTACCGGTCACAGTCACGACCATCCATTTTTTCATTATTACGTTGTACATCTTTATAATAAATGTTATCTATGTTGTATGTACGTTACGTCTGTGACTAATAAATAGTTTTATTTTTATTTTTAACAGACCAACATTTTTATTACAATGAAAAGAAAATACTGACCGTCGCCAGTTAGTTATTCGGAAGTCTGGACGCCATTGAACTCATAAACAGATGTGAAAATATGAATTATTTTCATCACAATTTTCTATGATTTGTTATACCATTCAATCTGTTAATTATAAACTAAATTAACCCAAACATATTGAAAGTGTTCTAAGGACATATCTTGTCTCGAACAAGTATCTTGGAACGTGTTTATTTGCCGTTGCGTGGGTGACAGACATTAGTAACAATTTAGACTCCGTGGGCCTGCGTATATCCGTGACATTGTGTTGAGGAACTCGCTTATCGGATGTTTACTGCCGTTATTACGTCATTATCGTCTGCAGACATAGGAAGACTGCTGAATTTAGATCTCCTATAGAAGTTTCTACTGAGCCAGACGGCCGACGTCTAGTGGTTTCCTAAACTAACAGCTTGTATAAACCAGTCGCAGGAAATTTATAAATAATACACCCGACAGTTACATACATAGTTCTGATCTAACACTAAGGTAGTCTTGTGTCGTGTATCAGGAATTACGAGAGACTTTTTCGTTCTCACGAACACCTAGACCAGACACAAATAACATCACTCAAATATTTGTTTCAGATCGGGATTTGAAGCTGCAGCCAGTTGTTTCACATCCAGCGTCTCAATTCCGGAGGCTGTCAAAGGGTTACAATGCATAGTCCATCCCGAAATAGTGTCAGCAGTGTTTTTTTAGCAGTGTTTTTTTTTTTAGTTGTTTCACAAAACTGGATACAATTTCTTTTTAAATTATTTTAACATTATTCCTGTGACAAACGTAAAATTATATCCATCTCGATTGTGATTTGTTGTAAAAAGTCTATATTCCTAACGGAATTATTTTTTATCAACACCAAGTATAGTAATACCATTACTAAGCGAAAGCCTAACCTAGAAATTTAGGCAATAATCTATCAGGCTACCTCGGTGGAACAATTGAGCTAAGGTATAATTGCAAAACTTAAGGTCTCGTGTTCGACTCTCGGTTTGGGTAAAGCCATACTGGATTTATTTCGCCCAATACGGCGATAAGCTCGCTCCCCATTACATCATGGAACGGAATACGAAATGCAATACGTGGATGTCCCGGTGACATCGTCCCGTTTTGGTAAAATGGCCTGATTTTAGGTACATACATACATAAATATTACGTATCTATCAAAAATTTTCACTCAGAAACTTCTTGTAATACATACTAGGCCTGTACATCTTTCTTTTTTTGTTTTATTGCAATGAATGACGAGACGAGCAAGCCGTTCGCCTGATGGTAAGCGATACGACCGCTCATAAACAGTAGCAAAATTCCACTGCGCTCGCCATCCTGAGACATAAGATGTTAAGTCTCAATATGTCCAGTAGTTACTCTGGCTACAATGTCCTTCAATCCGAAACACAACAGTGCACTTACGCAGTGTTGTTTCACGGGAGAAATAGACATTGCGGTGGTACCTACCCAGATGGCCTCTCACATATGAGAGACCTACCACCAGTAAATCTTTTATAGGAGTCTATTATTAACTACGATAGTCTTTGTAACTCTGGCGTATCTTTGTTCATAATTTATTACTTTCTTAAAACTTTGAACTTTTACCTTCAAGGCAGGTACGGAAGTAACAGGTGGTCGTTAGGTGCAAGCCCTTTCAACAAGTTGGTGTGGAAATATTTACAAGAATGTTGAGTTTCGCAATGAATATCCTGTGGCCTATAATTATTTGTGCGATATAATTTATCTATGATAACATTTATGCCTTCGACATTAAGAAACAAAATCAGATAGATAGATATCATAGAAACAAATGCTTGTGATAAAAGGCTGTTTGTATTCTTCTACTTTTACAGTAGTAGTGTATCAGCCTATATTCGTCCGAGTGCAGGGCAAGAGTCTCTTCTACAACGAGAGTACGCCTGAGAGTGGTTAGGCCATATAGTTTGTCACGTTGTCTTGTGCGGGTTGCCGGACTTTACATGACATACGAGTAGAAAATCATATAAATCACTAAGGTATGCAGTTTTCCTCATGATGTTTTCCTTCACCGATATAGTACACGATGTATCAGCCCTTATACGTCTCACTGCAGGGCACGAGCCTCTTCTACAGTCGAGAGTACGATTGAGAGTGGTTATTCCATATAGTCCAACACGCTGCCTTAATGTGGCTTGGCGGACTTTACATACCATAGAAATTCTTACAAAATAAATTAACTCCATTGCAGTCACTTCACAATCACAATTTTTACCACCCACTGCATTGGATTTTGCTAATAATGCACAGTCTTGATCTTAAAAATCTTCAATATCAATAGCCCAGAATCCCACTTTATCCTATGTGAACTAACTTACGGCTTACCCGGGAAGTCTTCCTGGGCATGCAGAGGTCCACTGTCGGAGAAGGCAGCGTCCACGAGGTGTGGGTAAGCGAGTCGCATCCATGTAGCCATGGTGCCAGCGTAAGAGCAGCCTACTAGAGCGACGTTGGCGTTTCTGAAGAGGTAGAAATTGATATTGAAGATTTGTGGGAAGTAGGACATTGCATTCCATAAGAGATGGAAATGTTGGTGGTTGAAGAATTGTGTAATTTGGAACGTTTAGTTGCATATTACATTTACGTTTAAAGGGTAGAGTGCGAAAAATAAGGAGCTAGGTATTCTTGGGTAGAACTAAAGATTTATATTAGACATATTGCAACAGTCACTGAGCGGATAACTACCTAATACCTCTGCCCGCCCCGTGACCACGAAAGCTTTAAGGTAATCAAGAGGCCGAGAAGTTAAAAATTTAAGTAAACCAAACTCCGAAAAAATGCATAAATAATAGTATTATTTCAACAAAGAAAGAAACGTTAAATCTTGAGCTTTAATGATAACTTGACAACGAGAGGTTAACAACTTTAACTACACTTAATGTGAAGTTAATTGGCAATTGCGTTTATGAATCCCGTCCTCCATTGGATATTAGAACCGGTGCTATAGCATTTTGAATGATATCAACTTATTATTTTGTCAATGTAAATGCACTGTTGTTTTTCGATTTGAAGGACATTGTAGCCAGAGTAATTACTGGACTTATTAAGACTTATCATCTCATCTCATCATGTCTCAGGATGGCGAGCGCAGTGAAATGCCAAGCATTGTTTTGTTATGGTCATGTCATATTATGTTATGGTGTTGCTTGATTTTGCTACAGTCTATGAGGCATCATGAAGTTAAAAATAAGTAAATAATAGTTTTATTTAAAGGAACTTCAATTCATAAATTCAACATTATTTTTTAATATAAGTTACCAAGTATCACTCTTAGTGGCCATCAAAAGAAAATCGAATCTCTTTTAGAAACTTTATTGGGACTAAACATCACATCAGGTTTATAGAAACTTAATCACATTTTAAAAATAAATGCAACCCATTTCTAACCAGCTACTTCTTCTTGCGTTACAAAATCCGTCACAATATATAATTTTATAAAAATCTCCGTCCCAAACGACGCGACGGACTAAACCGCAGCAATTTATTTTCGTTATTATTGGAAGCTACTCGCGCAAATATTGTTCTTGATAATTGTTGACATAGTTAATTGCAGTTGGTTTAGTTACGTCACTATTCAATGACCAATATGTTTTGTTATTGAATAATAGAAGACCCTTAGATTCGACGGGTCTTTTATGACTCTGGATTAAATGATTGGGTATTGGGTAACAGAAAAATAGTTTAGGCCAGTGTTGTTTACTGAAATTAAGCTCTTTTATACGGTCGGATAAGGTATATGCCCAATTGAGCATCGCATATTGGCTAATTGTGTCCAATACAAATTTAAGAAAAATGGCTTTCTTGACTGATGATTTGATTGACTGAGGTCACCAACGAAGCATAATAATATATTTAAAGGGATGATTAGTAAAGTATTAAATTACAAAAGCTATAAATATACAGGGCATATCAAGATTAATATCGAAATCGGAACCGGTGGGTATTTTTTTCCTACTTTTTTGGGTGGTGAAAACATTTTTTTAGCAACATTTTGCACCCTGTTATTTTTAAAAACGTTATGATACGTAAGGGTTTAAAAACGGTTTCAATCATTATTTTACCACCCAAACACGTTGATATATAAAAAAATTACACAAAAATCGCTTTATTGCGAAATTTATAGTTGCATTGTGTTTGTATTTTGCTGTCATAAAAACTTCCACGCTTCGTTTTCGGTAGCAGTCTTGATATACCCTGTATGATCAATAACCTATCAAATAGCTCACTTGTGTCGTCCATTGTAGAAGTTGTCGCTCTTGACATATTCTATAAATTGCGCCAAGTCTGCCAGCGCCTGATCTATCGTCAGGAATCGAAGGTCGGAGGTACTGGTGTCGCTGGAAAAAAACAGATGGATTTTTATTGCAATGACCAACTAGTAACTCTGGTGAAAAGAGACTATAGAGTACTGTGAACATACAGGGTATCTCAAGACTGCTACTGAAAACAAAGCCGGGTGGTAGTTTTAGTGACTTCAGACATATTGCAACAGAAAATGTTGAAAAAAAAAAGCGACGAATTTTTTGTTATTTTTTTCCTATGGTCGTATTTGGATGGTTAATTCATTTAAAAAAAAATAATAGTGTATACCCTTTTATTTATAAGGACTCCAAGGTATAAAAGAGTTTAAATTATTATTTTAGCAAAAACTATGGATTTACCACCCAAAAATTACGATATATAAAAAATCATAAAAAAATTTTAGTTGCTTTGTGTTTGTAGGTACTCACTAAAACCACCACCTGGCTTCGTTTTCGGTAGCAGTCTTGATATACCCAGTATATAACACTGGCATCGTAGAATCGTGTATAGAGTAGGAAATATGTATACTTGAATTCCTGACTCATCCCGCAGGAACACTACATTTTGTCGGAATAAAAGTAGCCTATGTGTTAATGTGTGTCAGCTACATTCATGCCAAATTTCATCAAAATTGGTCCAGCGGTTTGAGTGTGAAGAGGCAAGATATACACAAATTTACGCATTTATAATATTAGTAGGATAATAAATAATATTTTTATGATGTAATTTAATATTTGTAATAAAAACCGCGAAAGAAAACAATAACAAACAAACAAATAAAAGTAAATATTTACTCTAATCACTACATGGTATAAAACAAAGTCGCTTCCTCTGTCCCTATGTCCCTTTACGCAACGGATTTTGATGCAGTTTTTTTTTAATAGATAGAGTTATTCAAGAGGAAGGTTTATATGTATAATACGTACATATTATTGTACAGAAATCTATTTGTACCCGGGCGAAGCTGGGCCGGGTCGTTAGTAATGTACAAAACAGGAAAATGCTAAACTGTCAGTTACTTTTATTAACAAATAATATCGCATCATTGAGACTTTGGTCTGCTTCCTTAGATAGTTACTAGGCTTAATTGAGTATACTGGTTACTTATGTCTTACCGAACAACAGAATATAATAATTTCATTGCTTAAATTAAATTGTATGAATAAAACAACAATTTCACTGTGGTATCAATTTTACTTTTTGCCAACACGCACTAGGCCAGCGTGGTGGACTATATGGCCTTACCACTCTCAATCGTACTCTCGATTGTAGAGGAGGCCTGTGCACTTTAGTGGGACGTATATGGGCGGATACAGGTTCAGATCAATTTTAAGGCTTTTTAGGGTAAGCTTAAGGCCAAGATGGCTAAAATTTAGAATTTGCTGTTCCTAAGGTCAGCGTTTTTAAGCAAGCAAACCCTTCAGCTTTTTATATTATTATAGAAATGATGAATACCTTTTGCAAATAAAGGTACTAAAGAAAATCGGGTTGCAAGACTAGTCTTGTTTGTCAAAAACGTGTTTATTCAGAACCTAACACCGTACAGAAACAAGTGATCTCAAAAACAACACTCTCTACGCTAAATGGACCTTAATTTCGCAAAAATATCGGGATCACGGCTCATGCATACCAAACGAACTTGACAAACATACACGTGCATTTATTTACAACCTTATATTTGAAGCACTAAGTCTCAATTTCGTTTGTCACGTCTTTTGCGTTTTACAATCTTGGATGAATTTTACAAAAATACATTTGCGTTTTTATTGAACTTTATTAATACATATTAAGGTTGATTTTTGCGTGTCTCTTTTTATTGTAAGTTTGTAATGAAATACCCCGTAATTAGCAACGGTTATCGTATTCAAGATAGCTTTTTCGAGGCGATTATCGTTGGGGATGTAAAAATGTATCGCTAAGTAGGGTAGTAATTAGCTATTAAAAGAAATTAAGGTAATTATAGCTTTTTTAATTTGTTTTAATGGACTTACAAATAATTTGAGTATATAGGGTATATCTAGACTGTGACCGGAAAAGAATCTAAATGGTAGTTTTATTGACTTCAGACACAATGCAACTAAATTTTCAAGAAACAAAAGAGATGTATTTTTTGTGATGTTTTAAGTATCGTCATGTTTTGGCGGTAAATATGTTGTTTTTCCTACAATAATAATGTACACCAATTATTTTTTAAAGACGCAATGTTATGAGAGTGTTTTTAATTTTAAAGAAAGGACTGTGTATTAATCACCCAAACACGATGATACTTCAATGATATATTATACACATACGACGTAGATATCGCACTAGCACTTCAAAAGTGAGGCGTTCAAATTCGGGCAATTGGTGTAATTTCATCTAGTCGCATAGCAACGGCGACAGAGGGAAGACCTCAGTGCTGTCAACATAATTTATTTCGAAAATATTGTCTAAAGTGTCGAATTGTGTGTTTTAAAAGTGTTATAACAATGGTGCAAAAATATGAAACTAAATTGAACCAACACACCATACGTAAGTATATAAAAACCACATAAAATTTAATTTTTATTTTAAATTAGCAAATACCGCCTTCAATTGTGTAAGAAGGATCGCCTAATACAACGATTGTGAAGTGCGATAGGGACAAAAAGCGTACGTCATAGATTAACAAGTCAGAAGCGAAACCGATCATACAGAAAATTGACGATGAAAGTTGGAATGGATTTGGATAATTGTATATTTGTTTCTAATTCAATCATATTTAATACGATTAAGTTATTTGTTATGAATTATTTTCATAATAAATAACTTAATCCAGCCACGAACGTTACAAAATACATTAGCTTCCCCATATATTTTGAATGACAATATTTACATATATCATTGAATGGTTCCAGATTTCCACGTGATGAGCTTTCGAGACGTAAATGGATATGCACTAAGCACAGCTCGGACAAAAAGAGGGGATCGTGACTGGATGCCTTTAAAACTGATTAATATTGGTTTAGCACATTTAATTTTGATTAAAAATATACAACTACGAAAATATATATATATCCACCTAACAAAACCTGCACCATCGGTTGTAGTATCGGTTGTTTACCAGTGGCAGGTTGCTCATACGTTACCACCATGTGTAGGTACCACCGCAATGTCTATTTCCCCCGCCACACGGCAGTTTAAATGCCATGTTATGTTCCGGTTCAAAGGACATTCTCGCCCGAGTAATCGCTGTACTTATACTTAAGATCTTATGTCTCGGGATGGCGAGCGCAGTGAAAGCCAAGCATTGCTTTGTAATTTAAGGTGTCTTGGTTTCGCTTATGTCCACGAGCGGTCATATCACTTGTCATCATTACAACAAATAATAATATTATTAAGAGATCTATTTTTCAGTGCCTGCTTACCATAAACTAATATAAAAAACGGCAATTTATTTTTTTATTTTTTCAAGTTTGTAAGCAAATAAAAATATATTTGTTTCAGGATGGCGTACCACATATATACTTATGTAGCAACCTCAAAGTTAATATATTATATACTTATAAAACCAAATAGGTAGTTTTATTTATCGTCACCCTTCTGTTTTTACCGCTTCGATTCTATGTTTGGATAGCGCAATGCTATCTCTTTTCGTCTCGTACTTTCTGTATAATCTGTTTCATTCACTAAAATTGTCATAAAGTATTAACAAATGAGTATGTATATGCATAGCAGTACAGTTTTTAAACGTCACGCAATATGGATATGCGTCATCTTTATTAAAACATCATTGATGATACTTACAAAAATGTAAAAAAATCGCTCTTTTTGTGAAACTTAGTTTATAGTAACTAGTATTACTAAAACTACACTGCCTCGGCAGCGTAGTTGTTCTATGGTACGGTTACAAAGCTGAGGTCTCGGGTTCGAATCCCGGGTTGGGCAAAGATATTGGATTTTTCTATTCATTATCAGCCCAGAGTCAGGAATTTGTGCCCGATATGGCGATAGGCCCGCCACCTATCACATCGTGGGACGGAACATACAAGGCGAAATGTGGGTGCCCTGGCACCTCTGCACCCTTCTGGGAAAAAGGCGTGAGTTTGTGTATGTATGTAAAACTAAACACCTGGCTTTGTTTTCGGTCACAGTCTGGGTGTACCCGTATATGAACAGCAGTTACGCTTCAATGTTCTTCACAACGCAACACAACTGTGCATTTAAACTGCTGTTTGGCGGGAGAAATAGACATTGCGGTGGTACCCACCCAGGCGGCATTTCACATATGAGAGACCAACCAGTAAATATTTTCCAACTAAATTCCCCCAATCAGAATCAAACCCCAAATCTCACTATATCCCTTTAACAATCCTGCAAGGTATAACCCTAAATTAGCATTAGTAAGACAAATTATAATCCAGCGGAAAGCTGTTAATGTCATTGACCTGTGAGTGAGGTTAATTGTTCATTGGTCGCTTAACCTGGGGGTCAGATGAGCTGGCAAGCAGTTATTTAATTCAAGGGTTACTTGATGTGATGGACACGTATACGGAATTTTAAGTGGTTTCTTTTTGCGTAAAGGTTAAATAAATTGGTGGGGGGAATTTAGGGATTTTTGAAAATGAGACGTGAATTTATTTTTTGCAATTGCTCTTTGAGGGGATTATTCATTTTGTTAACTAATAGTGGCGCAGTTGGCTAGACGCCGACTGTGAAACAAGAGGTCGTGGGTTCGATCCCCGCACCGAGATAATTTTTTGTGTCAACCACAATTTGTTTCGAGTCTGGATGTTTGTGTGAACGACCAGTTTCTCATAGTTTCTGATACCCATAACACAAGACTCTATCTTAGTGTGTGGTCAGGATTGTGTATGTGACTATTGGGTATATGTATTTATTTATTTTATTCATTTCCTTTTTAAAAAAAGTATATAATTCATTTGAAAATTCTTTTCAAGGGTTTTACCGCCTCGATGCTCACATGACGGCCTGAGGTTTAGGTAAAAAAAAGAGAATATACGAACTATTTTTAATTGCTTTTAATTTGTTAAATTCGTAGTTAAGCGTTCAACTTTCGATACGTATATTGGCAGGAACTATACATCAACTATTCCAAGTGCTTAATAAATGTGAACATTAGCGAGTGGAGCCAGTGCGGTGAGCTAACGACCGGAGTCGAACCCGCGACCGTTACTCTCACGTCCAATTACCCGACCTTACCGCTCGAACGTCGCGGCCCGTGCCAAATGTGTCTGTATTTACACCGTGCAGGTCTGATATTGAAAATGAAAATAATTTATTGAATCCATTAAGATGTTCTACATTATTTAGATTTAGTGATTTTATCTATCACCCGGTTCGGAAAGCGCATTTCACTAGAGAAGAACGGGAAAGAAACTCTAGTGTTGCTCTTTTCAAAACCAGTTTACAACGTAGTGATTATTGCAAGAGATTATATTTTACATTTTCATACTTTATGGATATTATGTTAGTATTTTTTACAGTGAATTTAATGTATTTTATGATTAATAATTATTCTACCAGTTCTCAAGAATTTCAAAGTTAGGTATAACATAAATTGCAATGAAACCGTACTGTCTGCGCAATAGAGGCTAATCTATTTTCATAATAATTAGGAGATTGGTGTCTAGTAATTACCCTTTTGTGATCTCAATCAAATAAACAAATAAACGGTTAAATAGCGTCACTACACTATTCTTCATGAAAAATTGAAGAAGAAAGAAGAATACTAATACAAATTTGCGGCTTGTAACATCAAATATAATGAAATTATGAATAGTCCTCCAATTCGCATTAGCGTGGTGGACTACATGACCTAATCACTTTCATTGTACTCTCGATTGTAGAGGACACCCGTGCCCTGAAATGTACATGGGCTGAGGCAATCTAATGACATTTTCTTGTTACACGTCGGTGTAATAGCGCCCTATCAACCCAATAGCTCTGTCTGAACAATTAATTAGACGATTCCGATTCGCCAGCACGTGCTGGTATTATCTGTTCGGTTTACGACGCTCGTGTCTCCACTCTTATCGCTCCGATATGAATTACGAATAGCTTTTATGTTTATCTAGTGACGACATACAGGTATATCAAGACTGCTACCGAAAACGAAGCTGGGTGGTAGTTTTAGTAACTTCAGACACAATGCAATTAAATTTTGTGCAAAAACTAGTGACGTTGTTATTTTTTTTCTGTCGTCGTATTAGGGTAGTAAATACATCGTTTTTTTTTAATAATTACGGAAAACTTACAGCTAAATTACATTTTTTTTTATTGCATTGAATGACGAAACGAGCAAGCCGTTCGCCTGATGGTAAACGATACGACCGCTCATAAACAGTAGCAACATTCCACTGCGCTCGCCATCCTGAGACATAAGATGTTAAGTCTCAATATGTCCAGTAGTTGCTCTGGCTACAATGTCCTTCAATCCGAAACACAACAGTGCATTTAAGCAGTGTTGTTTCACGGGAGAAATAGACATTGCGGTGGTACCTACCCAGATGGCCTCTCACATATGAGAGACCTGCCACCAGTCAGTAATAGCATGGACACATAATATAAAAGGACCATTTAAAAGTTTTCGCAAATAAAATACAGTACAAAATGAAGGGGCTCAGTAGGAGAAAGTAAAGAGTTATTGACACCGTACATTAATATTTTGATCGAACTTATTAGGTCTGATTTTTCAACGATCAGACAGTGCTTACAAACCAAAAATCTAGAATTTTGAGCACAACAACAATTAAATTCATTTATAAAATAAATAAGTGATATTTCTTTAAATCAGCTCTTTACAAAATAATAATTTTGGCAGTACATTTTTAAGATGAGAAACATTAGTATTAAATATGTCCAAGTAAAATTCACGCGATAGATCATTTTTTTGCCTATATGTCGTGCAAGGAACAAGCAATAACGTAGGATTGCGCAAGGTTATGGAACGCGTAATAGTGTACACCCTTTTATTTTTAAGACGCTATGGTACACAAGGCTTTAAATTATTATTGTAACAAAAACTAATGGATATACCACCCAAACTCGACGATATTTAAAAAAGTAATAAAAAAAAGACGTGTGGCACTCGGAGACTGCCGCGGTAAAGCTATTGCATAGCATTTTTTATCAACTTATGTATTTATAATTATTTGAAATTTTAATTACATTGTGTTTGTAGTCACTAAAACTAGCCGCGGCTTCGTTTTCGGTCGCACTCTTTATATACCCGGTATACTACAGGTGTACACGTTTGCCGAATGTTCACGCCGAATTTAGGAAAATGTTCGCTGAACGAGTGTGTTCGCGTCAGCCTAGATGCCAGAATATCTCTTCTCAATTTAAATTAAGAACGAAACGAAACTTTATCAGTGACTAAAATCCAGATATAACTAAATACTTTATGAGGAAATGCATGAAAATATATTTCCTACTCATTCTAATTCATCATGTTTAGATAGATCCTTCCTATAATCCTTGGTCCTTTTGACGCAGTGTGAAGAGGCATCTTAGCAGGCTGGCATAATTGTATCGAATGGCATGGGACTGCCGTCTTATGCCATTTGACACTCTATCTAGACTCTGGATGGCATTTGCGCTTACTATCAGGCGCAGTGTAGTCATTATGCCGGGCCAGTGTAAAATAAAAAAATGGATAAATAATATATATTTTTTATCAACATAATAATTTATGTGTTATTTTTTTATAAAACAATCATGACCTTATTCATAGTTTGGAATGTATTTTAGGTAATGTTTTGTCAATTTCCATCAAGTTTTGATTTCAGTGTGAGCGAGAAAGACAAAATATTGTATAACCATATAGGTTTTTAAACTTTCTATGAATAATTTATTTAGTATTTCCTATTAATACTGCCTTTGTACGTTTTATTTAATACTACTTAAACCTGTATAATATTATAAGTCTCCAAGAGATATAATTGTTAAACAAACCAAATGTCTTCATTATTTATGAACAATTCTCAAACTTTGAAACAAAGACGCTGGCGGCATTTACAATAAATATTAATTATTCTGTTTGTGAAAATACGAATTTATATTTAAATAATTATTAAAACAAAACAGAAATCTTGTAAAATATAATTTAACTAAATCAAGGATTTATTTAAACTAAAATACAAAACTTTTCTAAGCTACCTAAACTAGGTTAAGCCTGTTACTTTGGATACCAAAAATGAATAATTAAAAACAATTACTACAAAATATTACTTGGTATACATTTTTATAATTATTTTAGTTTACTAAAATTTTATCATTAGAAAATCAGCGTCGTGCTACGCATAGCAACTTTTTTCCTAATTGTAATAGCCACGACGTGCATACATCTTCTTTTAACTCATGCATCATAGCACACTAGATAAGACGTTCTTTGTAACAAACGTGTCTCACCCAAGTGCGGTGCAATGCACCGCACACGAATCAGTCTGCCGCGTGACAGCAGCGCAATAGTACGCCCAAGTACGCCTCTTTGTTTATATTTATAAGTAATTTATATTGACTTTTCCCCGTCAAACCGAGAGCAAAATTTTCTGAAGTTACAATATAATTAAATAATATAACATAAGTGATATAATATTGCAGAATAATGCCGATAATACAGATCTTTTATTTATTAATAATAATAATAATAATAATAACACCCAACAGTCACATACATAGTCCTGACCCCACACTAAGATCGAGTCTTGTGTCGTGGGTATCAAGAACTACGAGAGACTTTTCGGTCTCACAAACACCCAGACCCGGAAGAAATATTTGTGGGCTGCACAAACATTTCTCTCGGTGCGGGGATCGAACCCGCGGCCTCTCGTTTCACAGGCGGCGTCTAACCGACTGCGCCACGGAGGCTGTCGAATTAATGTATTAAATATATTTTAGGGCTCGTTAAAATAAAAGGTGAGCTCCTTAATCGTATATCTCATTTCCGCGCATAAAACTTGCCCGTCGAGTGAGAGACGAACTATATAAGATATTGATTATTCAAGGGACATTCATATCAGAGGACCAAATAGGCATAAACTATTCGAATACATTACAAATATGTAGGAAGAATGTACCTAGTTGCAAATTGATTTCAGTATTTTATTTTAATCATATGTTGTTAATTAATAACTCAAAATATGTGTGTTGTATGTATGTTTTGAAACAGTGGATAGTATTTAGACCCTATTTCTTAATATTAATTACTTAATTGACTATTCGAACCTATTGTTATTGAAGACTAATATCATTTAAAATTGTTTTATATTCTTCGGCGTCGATTACGAAAAAAGGAGATCTCTATAATATTTGTCCAGAATTATTGGAATGGATATAAGTGGCTACCATGAGAACATACCTACCTATATTTGATCAATTCATTTTCGACACCAAGATTTCAGATATTCCAAACGCGGTAGTCATTTTTGTAAACTTCTGGTGGACCATTCCTTTTGTCTATTAGTCTCGAAAAAAGTTTATCAGCTTGTTAAAAATTCATAAATGTTATTAAAATAAATGTCAGACTGATTGTACACTGATCGACTGCTTGACAGACTTGTACACTTGTAAGAGTAATTAATTACATTTACATCATTTCCATGAATTATTCACGTAAATAAAAAAACATTACAAATATATTATTGCTACGACGGTATTTATATTTAGGTAGTATCTTAGGCAAAGCTATTATTGACATGAACTGTCTTGTCTGTCTAATAATCTTTGATCATAATTTGTAATATTGAAGTAAACGTACTAGATGTCGCTAGTGAGCTTTTGACAAATACGGGACAAATAGTTTCTATGACGCGCCTCGTCTATCGGTAGAATATAAGTCAATGATCATAGCAATATTTTTATTCGTAATTGTTGGTTCAGAAATGAAATTATTTTATTTTAATTATTTGTTATTCCTATCGAAATTGGTCCAGCCATTTGAGCGTGAAGAAGTAACAAACTCACAAACTCTCAACTTTAGTAGGAAGTATTATGACAGCTTACCCGGTAGGCCTAGTTTCTCCGTAATACCGGTGCTCGGTATAGAACAGTCCGGCAGACATGTTGTGTGCCAGGTCATGGGCGAGTCCCGAGCGCACCCAGCCCGGGGATATCGCCCACTCACCGCCCACCATAATCACTATGTCTTTCTCGGCGAACTGATCGTTGTAGAAGTAACGCTGGGGGTTGAAAACATATAATGAATATACTGGTAGAAGGTCTCTCATATGTGAGAGATAATGGTCATCTGGGTACCTCCATGATGTCTTTTCCTCTCGCCAAATACTAGTGTAAATGTCGGCTTCCGGTTTGGAGGACATATTGAGACTTAATATTTTATCAGCATATCCAGCGCAGTGGATCGCCACGCATTGGTTTGTAATTGAAGGTGTTGTTTGGTTTTGCTATTGTTCATGTGGTCTTATCGCTTACCATCAGGCGAACGGTAATCACGCCTCACCATTGAATGTAATAAAAAAAATTAAATCAGATATCAGATGTGCCTCTGATCTAATGGTGCAAGAAGTAATGACATTATTGACACCTTCAAATCACCGCCTTTATTTCTTTCTTAAGATAGGGTAGGAGGTACGCCCACCGCAATGAACATCAAAATATGGCGTTGCTATGTTAATTTGTTTTACTGTTGAAATGTAACGTTTCTGAAAAACCAGATTAAAATAATTCTAACTAAAGTATTTAATTTAATGATTACCATAAACTGAAGTAAAAACCGATATCCTCATATACAGGAAGTATATTACTAACATACCCATCCTATACGAAAATCTTGAGCATTTTGTTGGAAGCACATGTGACCAGAGAGTTTCTTCAATATTTATAAGGTCGACTGTTTTGTGGGTTTACTTGAGAGGTTTTAGTTCTTGGTCGGTGGTCTCCACCACTCGGCCTATATGGTTTCTTAGGCTATTAGTTTTGCGGGGTATGTGTTCTACCCACTGAACTGCACTTATCTTTTGAATTTTTAATTGGTTAATAATAGAAAGTTATTGTATTGTAACTTGCGTTATTAATTCTAACCAGAGAAGCAATGGCGCAACCACATGCACATTCCCACACTACTTCAACTTATTAACTACATGAAAAAAGACTCACCATATTAAAAGTTCGATTGTCAGCAGCCATGAAGTGATTTAACCTGACGGGCACAAAACCCTCCACGATGTTGATTTCGGACCTGGTCACCGGCGGCGGGGGCTCCATGTGGCGCAGCGCCAGGCATGGTGACACCAGGAGTAGGAGGAACCCTGGATAAAACAAACATAATTAAATTTCACTGGTAGGTCTCTCATATATGTGAGGCCATCTGGGTAGGTACCACCGCAATGTCTATTTCTCCCGTCAAACAGCAGTGTGAATACGCTGTTGTGTTTCGGATTGAAGGACATTGTAGACAGAGTAACTACTGGACATATTGAGAAATATTTAATGCCATTTTTTGTATTATTGCAATAAATGACGAGACGAGCATGCCGTTTACCTGATGGTAAGCGATATGACCGCTCATGAACAGTAGCAAAACCAATCATTTGATTTACAAAGCAATGCTTGGCATTCCACTGCGCTCGCCATTCTGAGACATAAGATGTTGAGTCTTAATTGGTCCATTAGTTAAATTGTATCTTTAACTCTGAATGTAGCATTGCCAGACAGCTAACATCTACCATCTAATTCTACCACCAATCATAATTAAATTTAAAACAGGGCGTAATTTAGTGGATTCAAACAAGAAGGCGAAAGGGCCCCTGTATAATAGGAAAGAACACGTGTCACACGATCGTAGTTAAATCACGAGATTTCTGATATTAACTCCTAGTGGTTTTGTTTAACCTTGAGTCCCGGATCAAATATTTGTGGGTAATTTTAATAATGTCTCTTTGGTAGGATCGATACCGTACGTCTTCGTTTATTATCTAAATATGCCAGGGTGGCAGGTTTAAAATATTAATATTAGATTTGACAAAATGTGCCATAATTATATTATTGTATCTCTAATTGAAGACTGGTATAAAAACTAAAATGCACTTACAGGCGGAAAAAAAACTGACAGTAAAATAGTTTTAAAGATGAAATTAAAATTTATTATAGCTTTGATTCTGTATGAAATAGGTACTGAACTTTATATCTTTCATAATTCTTGGCTGTATTATGAATTATTTCTCTGAATTTAAATGCTCAGTAGTTTTATATTACTTGGTAACTTTCTGTCTGTCAAGAATCACGGGGAATTTACATTTTTCAATGACTCAAATATTCAGTGCGTGGTGTCTGTTGGTAAACGGACCAGACGCGGCTGCCAACATGCTCACGATGGTCGCGGGCTCCATTACCAGGGCATACCTCTGTCTTTGCGGCGTCCGGTGTCTATTGATAATGAATCACCGCGCATTATCATTCGTGGTTATTCGCGGTTCGGTGAACGAAAAATATTGAGGAAACTTTATGTATACACTAGTGAATTTGTAAGAATTTTTATGGCAGGTACACTCTGCCGGCACGTATATTGGCTGATACATACCGGGTATCTCAAGACTGCTACCGAAAACGAAGCCGGGTGGTAGTTTTAGTGGCTACAAACACAATGCAATTAAAAATTTCGCTTAGAAACGCGACAATTATTTTTTATGATTTTTTAAATATCGTCATTTTTGGGTGGTAAATCCATAGATTTTGCTAAAATAATAATTTAAACTCTCTTATATCTTAGAGTATTTATAAATTAAAGGGTATACACTATTATTTAAGGAAAAAATGTATTTACCACCAAAATATGGCAATAGGAAAAAAATTAAAAAAAAAATTGTCGCTTTTTTTTGCAACTTTTTCTGTTGCATTGTGTCTGAAGTCGCTTAAACTACCACCCGGCTTCGTTTTCGGTAGCAGTCTTGATATACCCTGTATACAAAAATGTTCTAATTAACAAGCAATCGCTTATGCTACTTGGCCTATTTCCTCTCAATCGTACTCTCGATTTTAGAGAAGGCCCAGCAGTGGAACGTATTTGGGCTTATCCAGTACAGTATAGCAATCGCTTAAATTAACAGTAAGAATACATTATGAAGAAATCTGCAAACCAAAGATACGGTACAGTACAGTTTTTATTAATAGAAAAATAATACATCTTATAGAAATCGGGATATATCGGGGTATATATATATTCAATCATTTTTGTCGTATTTGAAGACTGACAACCCTCACTAGGCCAGCGTACCTATGCAGTGGGATAAAAATGGACTCAATATACTGTATTTTATGCTAAAACAGATAGAATTTTCGATTTAATTATTATCCATTTGATTCCAGCTTTGTTTGTCATTGTAAAATACGCATAAAGAATTTATATTTGAAAATGGAACCGTTGTTGGAATTTAAAAGCTTTATTCAAGTAATATTCCATTGATATGCAATGACCGTTAAAATAAGAGCCTTTCGGATGTCATATTTATTGGAAACTATGGTCTGACCTGGCTTTGTCTAGATCATAGATGTAGTGTAGAACATAGATCGGCAATGTGTCATTTTGAGCGCGACCAAAACTGATTTACGATTGTGTGCGTGAAGTTTACATGTGTGCTTGACATATAGTGGTGTACCATGCACTTTCGATACTATCATATCGATATCGATATAGCTGTCGGCCTGTAGTTGTGAAATAAAATGTTATGGATATATGCAACATTTTATTATATATTAACAGAAACTTATTGATGTGTTTATTTCAATACAGATTGATAAACACACAAATAAATAAAGATAAATTGTCATATTATTTGAAAACATTTTGTTTGAGCTGTTTTGTATGGGTCTTTATGTTCACCTGAACAAATGTATTTTTTTCAATGTCATGTCTACATAGTACATACACCTAATTAAACTGAGAACAAAAAACACTGTTATAAAATAAAACTATAATTTACAAAGTTTTAGCGTTTTCGGTTTATTTTTTTCATTTTTAATTTCCCGTCGCGAAGTTTCGATTACTTTACAGCTTTCGTAGTCACAGAGTGGACTCAGTCTGTAACAAAATCCGTGATTATTAGTTTTTTTCAATGAGTAACATTCGCGTAAGTCTAAGAAACACATTTTTACTATATGTATACTAGAGTTAAAAAATATGCTTCTTCAAATCAATTGACTTGTAACACATTGGGAAGTGTTGGACGCCTGCTAGGCCGCGTTGGAGGTGTACGGAGGAGCTTGTAGGAAGTCGTTGGATGCAGGCAGCTTACAACAAACTGATGTAGACATTCTTGTGGAAGGTCTATGTTCATTAGTCGCATTCCTGTGGCTGAAGAAAGAGACAATTTAATAAACTATGAAGCTTTTCTCGATCACGTCACCTAAACTAATGTTTTTCCTATGATAATTATAAATTTGAAACCTATACCTAATGTTATGATAAATGGATAATGTTGCTTCAAAGTTTGGACGATGATACTGTGCATAGAAGTATCGCATATTTTATAATATCGAATATGTTCTAGTTATACTATTATAAATTGACAGCCTCTTGGCAGAGATTGAAACAGGTTCTTAATTCATAAATCACACACATGAAGTGTTATAATAATTATTCCACAAATATAAAAAAATGAGAAAAAGTAAAGTAATAAATAATATTGTAGAATGAATACTATAATAATGGCCGGGCTAATATGGCCGAGATAACGCCAGGTAGAAGAAGAATGCACACTATCACAACATACTATAGCTCCACAAAAATGTAGGGAAACATGTGTTGTCATCGACTATTTTATCGACAACCTTTCATTGATCGAATCTGTTAGTCAATCCCTAGCAACTTTTGGTTGAAATTATTGTAAATTCACGTATTTGATATTATTTTTTATACGCAATGGATGCTTTCAGCGTATTTATATAATGAAATACTATATTCTTTTCTACCGATATGTATCCACGGATTTCCATTTAATTCTATAATATCGTCACAAAATATTATTGTACAAAAGTGACCGGTACCTGTGAAAACTTTAATTATTGCGGATTTTTACGCCTGCATGAACCACACCTTGGCACTGCGCGATGCACTATAATAAACTACGTTTAATAAATATAACCAGCTACTGTAAAATCAAATAAATTATGAAAATAAGCGAATTTTGTTGCTCGCTTAGTTTGACATATTTCGACTCTGGGTCACTGCAGGCTACTTCTGTGTAAACGTATGGTCGCATCATGCATCTCGCTTTAACATATGAGTTAAATTATTCTATCTCTTTCACATTGCCGATCTATGTTTTATACTAAATCTATGGACTAGATTTAAGTCTATGCTTCGTTTTTAAGGGAATAATAAATTGAATTTAAATACTTATAATCTATTTACATGGTGCAACATCTTTTTATATCATAATATATCCCTAAGTAAAGTATATTACCTTATATGGAATAATTGCTGATCTCGGTACAATCTCGATCTGCTTTAATCGAGGGATTGTTTGTGAAGTTATAGGCCATGTTTAACCACGCTGGCGTAGTATTGTGGCGTAATAGTGTGCGTATTGTGGGTAGGCGAATTTAATATAAATTCCTTTTAATAATATCTGTCATTTTTCACAATGTTTTACTTATTATAAAAGCGTGCTAATTGCCTATCAATACACAATTCCAAAAATCAAAAGTATGCCGTCGTTTAGTGTTTGGTTTATATCAGGCACTACGCACTTTATACTCTCTCTCTCTTCAGGCACAAGAAATCCACTGCTGAACATAGGCCTCCCCTAAGGATCTCCACATCGACCTATTGTACCTCATGGACAGTTGCAAAACCAAACAACACCTTAAATTACTAAGCAATGTTTGGTATTCCACTGCACTCGCCATCCTGAGGTATAAGATGTTAAGTCTCAATATGTCCAGTAGTTACTCTGGCTACAATGTCCTTCAATCCAAAACATAACACTTATTTAGGTCTTAATTAGGTCTGCACCTTATACTGTACTGTTCTTTATCAGCCCATATACGTCCCACTGCAGGGCACGGGTTTCCTCTTCAATCGAGAGTCTGAGACGGGTAGAGCCATATAGTCCACCTCACTGGCCTAAGGTTGACCGCCTTTATATACCATAGAAATTCTTACAAACACTTTTTTACTTAAATACAAACATACTGCGCCTTTGACCCCAAAAAGGGTAGGCAGAGGTGCCAGGACACCCACATTTCGCCTTTAACGTCCCATGATGTGATAGGGGGCGAGCCTATCGCAATATAAGGCACAAATTCCTGACTCCTGAATTTCTCCTTAAGTAATATTATCAAAAAACACTTACACATTATACACAGGTAAAAATCACACTTGCACAAATACAACTGAAGAATTAAACTTATCTGCTAATCGGCGATAGACGGAATTAGTTATCGCAATTATTATTTTTCAGAGCGCATGTGAAGATAATTTTGAAGACAATTAATTATTTCAAATTGTTTGTATTTGCTACTGTGATAAAATCAGTTTTACGATAGTTTTTTACCTTATTTTCAAAATTGTTTATACAAAGAGGAATATTTATAAAAAAAATCTCAAGCAAATAAATATGCAATAATTGTATCTTTATTTAATTCGGGGCCAGCCTTAAATAACGGGGGAGGGAAGGGGTCGACGAAGTGATATGATGTGTGATTTTTTTAAATTTATAACTGTTTATTATAGGACTACATTTAAATTGCATAAAAATAGTTCAAACTCCGTCTAAAATTGCAAAAAATGTGACATCACACTAGGTAGGGGATGAGCTGTGACAAGCAGGGAGCAGGAGATAAAAGATCATGAAATTCGTGTGACGTAATTTATGGATTGCCTCTAATGTATTCGATTGTTATTTAAATAAATATTCGGGAGTCTGAATGCTAAATCATAAATCATTTATTTCACTTGTAAGAGCTCTATGATCTGCCTCCATAATGGCATACAAGTGTGACTTTTGTCAATAATTTTAATTCCATACCGAATACAAATCAAAGTCAAAAGCAATTCATTAAGTTAAAATATGGTTCTTTTTATAAGTCATGTATTAAATTATAAATTTGAATTACAACTACAACTACACAACGATACAACTTCATATTTATAATTTAAAATTGTGGCGGCTATTGTGTAATATTAAATTTTGATCAGATTGTTCGCAAAATTAATGATTATATTATATACTATATTGTAATCGATATTTTGAATATGTTGTTTGAATACATGTAGTATAAATGATTACAGTAAAATTGTGTCTTGTATCGTGTGCATTAAAAACTATGAAAGATTTTTCGAACGAAAATATATTTTTGATAAGACTTATATTATCAGAAGGTAAAAAATCTTCTTTGGGAATTTGACTATAACAATTTATTATACATATTTGTCTATATCGATTTATATAAACATACTTCATCATATTGTTTTTGACGTGACAACGTCTTAAATTAGGTTGCGGCTGGGAGTCACTTATGAAAAAGTGTAACGCCCGGTAACGTAACGGTGCGCGCGCAGCACTAGAGAATTATTTTTCAGTTTCACCCACTTTTTCCAAAATTGTCCCATAGCCTGCCTTCCCCCACCCTTATTCCGAAATAGTGCCTATTAGCCTCCCCACGAAACCTACTCCCCCCCTCCCCTACCCCCACCCCGAAAATTTACCTCACCCCCCCCCAATCCTATCTCGGCCAACATAGGTCGTAGACCCACCGAGTTTGGTATCCTCGGAACCGTCTTGGTGAGGGCTACAAATTGACCCCGCCAGAAATCCCAAATTACGCAAAAAATTACCCCCCAAAAAAATATATTTTACCTCCAAAAAATTTATTGACGTGACAACGTCTTAAATTAGGTTGCGGCTGGGAGTCACTTATGAAAAAGTGTAACGCCCGGTAACGTTACGATGAGTCACCGAACGAGAGAGAGGCCCGCCGAATGCCTTGCGTCTCTCTCCCACTCAACTATGATCGGTCTGCCGCGCGCGCAGCACTAGAGAATTAGGCGCATTGAATCGGCGCATGCTTGTGTCTCTGTCTTTGTCTTTCTCGAACGTTCTTGGCGTTGGAAAAACAAGAAAGCGTCACAATACAAGTTCACACGTGTGGTTAAAGTATCGTCAGCTGTGTCTGTAGTGAAAATATGGAGTGCTTAGATTCGTCATTACATGTACAATGTTTTAGTAAACAAAATATATTTCTATAGTTAAAATTTGTGCAATTCTTATTTTCATTCAATTCCTTGTTCCTATTGTGCAATTTAATTATATTCATATCAATAAATATTCTACCGAGAAAAAGACGTTGTCACGTAAAATCTTCGCCCGTAAAACCGACTTTACAGGCAACCATTTTTTATTATGTTTTACATTTGTTATGCACAGTGTCGCATTTAAGGACAAATTTAGTGTCTATATTAAATGGACCCTAACATGTGGGTGAGACGAGCTCTGTTATGCAATACTTTGTAATAATGTCTGAACCTTGTTGCTCCTGCTCATATGGATTGGTTATTGATAGGGTTCATACTAATAATTCCGTTTAAAAATACTCGTTTACTATCTTACCTTGGGAAAGAGACTCTATCGCTCCTGATAGTACCAATATCGTCTAGTAAAAGTGCCGATTGAAACATCTGCCAGTCGGAAAATTATGGTGGCCTAATTTCTTCACGCTATAGCGCTGTAACTGTTCTTCCCGTCAAACACCAGTGTAAATACACTGTTGTGTTTCGGTTTGACTTTTCGGAATCATGTGTGATAGCTGTCAATCACCACGCACTAAAACGGTGAAGGAAAACATCGTGAGGAAACCTGCATACCATAGCGATTTATAATAACGTTGAGCATGTTTGATATTTTGGAATGGTTAGGGAATAATTTTGCACCAATTGCTTTATCAGTATAAAAGTACTATCATTTATGTGGTAGAATACAATATTCATTTATTGCGCTATCGTACACAAACATGACAATTTATATTACATTAAAAATTTAACACTTTAAAACTATTACAATTATTTTACATTAAAAAGTTTATCTCTCCGAAAAATCAACTTTCATCCATAATTTCAACGACTTTTTCACTATCATCATCAGAACTATCATCGCCAATCTCTAAAACTGATACGATAGGTTTATGGCAGCTGAAGTAAGAAACGAACAGTTTTGATTCGAACCTATTTAAATGTCTAATAAAGACCGCATCAATAGTAGTTTTGTATTTCGTTGTGCTAAGATTGCGATCATTCGACATAGTTAAACCAAATTCATTATTTAAAAATTCAATTAATAGTTGATTTTTATCGTCTGCGAAGTTTATGTTGAAATCTCCACTCAAAATCATTGGCAATTCATCAAAGCTTTATAAACTGACAGCTAACTGACAGCTGTCTACTCTCCATCCGTCTTACGCTTTTCGTCTTACGATCAGGTCACGTGTCCTGACGCAAGTTTAAGATTTTATACCCATTACAGAAAAAGTGCTCAACGCCGCTAAAGAAGTTTTCACTTCAAAAATTCTATGGTATGTAAATTCGCCAACCCGCACTAGGCTAGCGTGGTGGCCTAACCACTCTCAATCGCACTGTCGATTGTAGAGGAGGCCCGTGCCCTGCAGTGGGACGTATATGGGCTGATACGGGGTTTCGGTTTGAAGGGCATTGTAGCCAGAGTAACTACAGAACATATTGAGACCTAACATCTTATGTCTCAGGACGGCGAGCGCAGTAGAATGTCAAACATTGCTTTGTAATTCATGGTGTTGTTTGGTTTTGCTACTGTTCATGAGCGGTCGCATCGCTTCCCATCAGCCGAACAGCATGCTCGGCTCGCCAATCATTAAAAGGAAAAAAAACACATTAAGACCCGCGATTGAAGGAAGTAGTAAACACGTGGGTCATATCCCCCGTATATGTCTTTCAATACGCCCCTGGTTATGTTATCGTTGCGTTTGTTTATCTTAATTATGGTGACACATATCGATAAGCATTTGAACTAGGTTGAACAGTTAGCATTAACAGTCGTATCGCCTTATCCAGAGACAGTTTAGAAACCTATTTTAATATCGAATGTTCTCTTGGAGAAAATGATAAGTGTAATAAAGAATAGTATTGATGTTTAGGTTCGAATTCCTATCTTTTTTATAGAGTAACCCCCAGACTCTTTTTTTGCCAAGCTATAAGCGCTGTCACCCATTTGCGTCTTCAAAAATATAGATAATTTTTGTTTTGTGTTTTTGGTAGTGCCCCTTTAGTTTTTAAAATTTAAGTATTTTTTTAATAGCAATTTTAAATAATTTCCTATGATAAAGAAAGTATATATAGCAACGCAATTTACAACGAGTTTGAGTAGAATTAAATAGTCCTAAGCTATTTATTTTCATTTTTATTTCCATGTAATTCGTATAGACAACTCAACCAAAAGGAGGGTAGAAAAGGGTAGCCCAGCACCAGCATTTATATCTCCTTTTTTGAAGTATCAGCGCTCCCTCTATAGTATAAATACTCCAAGGCTATAAGTAGTAATGGGAATTATTTCTATATAAAAATTAAGATTACCACCGCATTCGCATGCTTTATATTTCTACTATTGCTAATTGTCCCCCACAGAACTTGTAGGAAAAATCGAACCATATATTTTAACTCTTTTAACTATTTGTCCGTCTAAAATAACACAAAAAAATTACTGCGCAGTTTCTTCTTTAAATGGGTCTTTAAAAAAACTCACTCCTGTATAGATTACACGAGATCGTATAAAATTATTAGCTGATCAGCTTTATGAATCACAATTGCAAAATTTTACTTATTCATGTAACTATTTTTTTTAAATGAAGTGTTATTGTCGACTTCACTTGCTATTTGTTATTGTTATTTCTAAGTATTCCAACACTATGCTATCCTACTAATATTATAAACTAGCGGCCCGGCCCAGCTTCGCCCGGGTACAAATAGATTTCTGTACGATAATATGTACGTATTGTACATATAAACCTTACTCTTGAATCACTCTATCTATTAAAACAAACTGCATCAAAATCCGTTGCACAGTTTTGAAGATTTAAGCATACAAAGGGACATAGGGACAGAGAAAGCGACTTTGTTTTATACTATGTAGTGATGTGAATGTTTGTGTGTTTGTTACCACTTCATGGTCAATCAACTTGAACAATTTTATTTGGCATGAAGCTAGCTGACATCCTGTATAACATATAGGCCACTTTTAATCCCTTCAAAATGTGATGTTCCCGTGGGATGTGCAAGAAATTCAAATGTATTCGATACTGTTTCAAATTGATAGGAATGGGATGGGAAATTTAAAGTGCGTTGTGAAGTGGACTCAAATAAGTATCTCCATCCGGGCGAAGCCGGGCCGGATCGCTAGTAAGTATATACATATATAATATACTGGGTATCTCAAGATTGCAACCGAAAACGAGGCCGGGTGGTAGTTTTAGTGACTACAATGCAACTAAAAATTTCGCAAAGCAACGCGACAATTATTTTTTATGATTTTTGAAATATCGTTTTTTTTTGGGTGGTAAATCCATAGTTTTTGGTAAGTAATTTAAACTTTTATACCTTAGAATATTGATAAATAAAAGGGTATATACTATTATTTCAGGAAAAAAAAATGTATTGACCACCCAAATATAGCCACAGGAAAAAAATAACATTAAAAAACTTGTCGCTTTTTTTGCAACTTTATCTGTTGCATTGTGTCTGAAGTCGCTTAAACTACTACCCGGCTTCGTTTTCGGTAGCAGTCTTGATATACCCGGTATAAATATGAATATATGTATATACAGACATTACATTGTTTTATCTGGGTTATAAGCTCGGTTTACTATTAACCTCTTTAGCCAAACACTTACAATGGCGTTCCGTCCAATTACGTGGACAGATTGGCGGCGCATTGTGTACGTGCAGTCACGTGCCGTGAGTCACGGGTTCGAATCTCGCGCAGGTTGGATGTGGTATGAGCGTGGTTATTAAGGAATCATAAGGTAGCAAAAAATTATATTAATACATACATATAGTTCTAGCAGAATTACAGTAAAAAAATATTTTTTATTCTGATAATCTTGTATAAAGTTAATATTTAATTTAAAGAGGGTTGTTATGTCTAGTTTTTTCTTATTGCAATGAATGACGGTAGGAGCATGCCGTTCTCCTGATGGTAAGTGATACGACAGCGCATGAGCAGTGCCAAAACCAACTACCTTGAATAACAAAGCAATGCCACTGCGCTCGCCATCCTGACTCATAAGATGTTAGGATTCCATATGTCTACTTACTCTGGCTACAATGTCCTTCACAACGAAACACAACAGTAGATTTACATTGCTGTTTGGCGGGAGAAATAGACATTGCAGTGGTGACTGAGCTGTAAATTTTTAGAAAAAAAAATTAAATAATGTCAAAATTAAACAAAATCCGCGATAATATCCGTAAATAATAGTTTTATTTCAATGTAACATTCGCGTGAATCCAAAAAACTATTGATTTAATTCAATAATTTCTGATCAATTAGTAGTAGATGAATATAATACTAGATACCACTTCCATACATCATATTTCTTGTTTAACTAATAAACAATTGCAAGCTGCACGGTATGAGTAATGTGAATCAGTGTTAGTTTCGTTAACCGCAACCTTTGAGCCATGCATACTGTCTACATACTAATGAGCGTAGGTTCTAATCGCCAGGGGACTTTTTAGGATATATTAACTTTAGATAACGATTATTGTAATAGTAATTAAATAAATACATCCAACAGTCACATATTATGTAGTCATGACCTCACACAAGATCGAGCCTTGTGTCGTGGATATCAAGAAACTTTTCGGTCTCACAAACACCCAGCACCGAAAGAAATATTTGTGGGCCGCACAAACATTTTTATCGGTGCAGGGATCGAACCCGCAGCCTCTCGTTTTCTAGGCGGCGTCTAACTGACTGCACCACGGAGGCTGTTAAATTAATAAACAAACACACCATACAGTCAGACTTAGTCCTGACCCCACACTAAGATCGAGTCTTGTGTCGTGTATCAGAAACTACGAGAGACATTTCTGTCTCACACACGCCCAGATACGAAACAAATATCTTTGTATCAAACTTATGTCTCGGTGCATCGAACCCGCGGCGTTTCACATCCGGCGTCTAACCAACTGCGCCACGGAGACTGTCATTATATGTCACTTTATCAGTATAAAAAACTTGTTATAAAATGGCGCTTGAATAATCCAGAAAAACAATTGAATGTCTGCATTATCCCAGGCAATTATAAAAAGTAAATTACTGACACGTATTGAGTGAAACACGCAGTGTCTTTGTTAAGATTTATTTTCTCATGTGATTCACTAAAAATATCGGTTAAGGAAAAATATGTGGGGTTTGACTTGTTTGTAAGGCTAGAGGGGGTAATAAGTAATCAAATTATATGATACATAAATAGACTGATATTTTAACATCAATTTCACGTTAACTACAATATTAATTAAAATACACTTATATACGTAAATAATTTCTACGACTATTCTGCCGTGCAACTTGACTCCTTTTTGGAATGTAACTTACACATGTTTGTCCTATCTAGATTCCATAAATCTACGTAAATTAAAAGAGCATTTTCTTGTTTTACATGTGTTTTTCGATTATGTACATTCCACATCAGTAATTTTAAAAAATGCTCTTCTTTGACTTATTGCCCTTTCTATTGCCACGGTAGTATTAATTTTGCTAAATTGTAATAAATATTTTTGGTACAAATGAATATTTGCCTCGGTACGGAAATCAAACCTGCGGCCTCTCGTTCCACGGCTCCCAACCACAGAGTACATTTTACATACTGAGGCTCTCAACAGCGCCACAGAGAGTGCCGTTATTGAAAAAAAAGTTAATCTTATTTTTATTTTATACCGTTTTTTTGTCTCAATAAAAACATAATCTTAATATATATAATTCACGTGTCACGTTGTTTGTCCGCGATGGACTCCTAAACCACTCAACTGATTATAATGAAATTTTGTAGATATGTGTTATTTGTTCCAACTTAAAGGTGGGATAGTTTTTATCTCGATTGAATTGACGAAAGTATAAAAAAAAGGAAAAAACATTTTGCCATACAAAATGTTCATGGGTTTGTAACTGTCAAAGATTTAATGTTCATAGCGTCGATACGGTAAACTCTTCCCTAAAATTAAATAACGTATTTAAATAAAGGTTTCGAATCGACAACACATAGCCACAATATTCGATTTATGGCGTATTTTAGATTTTAAAGATGTAAATTAATGACAGTAATGAAAAGTGGTTTACTACAATTGTAAAGGGTAATGACCCTAATAAGTTATATAACTTTGTATTTAATACATTTTGTGAAGAATTCAAGTCAATTTTTGCTTCCAGGTCCGTTTCCAGTGCAAAAAAACATGTTTTAACAGTTGGGCTACTATCGGTATACATCGAAGTAGGGAAAAACTATATAATCTTTATCACGAAAGAACATATAACCATAGTCAGGATTTTAAATCATATGTAAAAAATATTCAAAAATATTTAAACAAGTTTGTCTTAAAGCGAAATCAATGTATGTAAGTAACAAAATAAAAAACTCCAAAAATAAAATAAAAATGACTTGGAGTGTGATTAATAAAGAAACTGGTAGGGCTAAACCTCGGAACACAGAGTTTAGCTTAAATATTAATAATCAGAATATTACATCTAATGTAGAAGTAGCTAGGATTTTTGAGAATTTCTTCTCAGATGTACCAGTTTCTATAACAAAAAGTTTAAACTCATCCTCTGCCATAGCAGAAAAGTTACTACAAGAAAATGTGACTGGAGGCAGAGATTCATTTGAATTCCATTGCGTTGACAGTATGGATGTAATAAAAATATTTAAATGCATTAATATTAAAAACACTTGTGACCTCTGGGGAATTTCAACAAAAATATTAAACTCTGTAATACCAGTCTTGGCTCCCCAGTTAGCGGTAATTTTTAATGTTTGTATAAACAGTGGTCTATTTCCTGATAATATGAAGTTGAGTAAAGTTATACCTCTTTTAAAATCTGGTAGTTCAGAGGACCCCTCTAATTATAGACCTATTTCAGTACTACCTTCATTTAGCAAAATTTTTGAAAAATTAATGCTCTCACAACTTCAAACTTATTTTTCAAAAAATAAAATACTTCATGGTAAACAATTTGGTTTCACGCGGGGTCGCTCCACAACAGACGCTGGTGTGGAGCTAATAAGTAACATATTTGATGCTTGGGAGAACTCACAGGATGCCTTAGGTGTATTCTGTGATCTATCCAAAGCGTTTGATTGTGTTCACCATGATATACTTATCAGGAAATTGAGCCACTACGGAATTAATGGTATTGCTCTTGAATTATGCAAATCATATTTGAGCAATAGGGTCCAAAGTGTAGATGTCAACGGAATAAGATCTCCTGGGTCTGCCGTTACTATGGGAGTTCCGCAGGGCTCGATTCTTGGACCCTTTCTCTTTTTAATTTATATTAATGACTTACCTTTTTTTATAAGGGACAACTGTGAGGTAGTGTTGTTTGCCGACGATACTTCATTAATATTTAAAGTAAATCGACGTAATCCTGATATTGACGACGTAAACAACACCCTCTCAAAAATAGTACATTGGTTTAGCATTAACAATTTGTTATTAAATAGCCAAAAAACGAAATGTATAAGGTTTGTGACACCTAATGTCAAGAAAGTTAATGCTAACATTAATTTGAATGGGGATGAGTTGAGCCTTGTGGATACAACTAAGTTTTTAGGAATTACATTAGATCCCAAACTTCAATGGGGTTCTCACATAGTCGCTCTAGCTAAAAAGCTGAGCGCCGCAGTCTTTGCGGTGGGTAAGATTCGCTAATTGACTGATGTTGATACAGCTCGATTGGTATATTTTGCCTACTTTCATAGTCTGATAAGTTATGGAATTTTACTGTGGGGTGGTGCTGCTGACATTAATACCATCTTTGTTCTCCAAAAGCGAGCTATAAGATCAATTTATTCGCTTGGGTCCAGATATTCTCTTAGAGAAAAGTTTAAAGAGATAAATATAATGACAGTAGCATCACAATACATTTTTGAAAATTTAATTTATGTTCACAGAAATAAAGAAAGTTTTCTTAATATTAGCGATATTCATAACAAAAATACTAGGAATAAGAATAATCTAGCTACTCTTAAGACCAGACTCCACAAGATCAGCAAATCTTTTAAGGGTTACTGTATACACTTTTATAACAAAGTTCCCAGTCATATTAAAGCCTTATCTATTACAAAATTCAAAGCTACTATCAAGCAAAAATTATGCAATAAGGCATATTATAAAATTTCGGAATATTTAGACGATAACAAGGCTTGGGAATAGAATAAAATTAAATGAATGTGTAGTATCTCGGAGCGTAAGTTTTGGTGTGCTCTATAATATATCATTTAAATCAAGTAACTTGTCAAATTTGCCATTATTTTCCTGTGTAAGTGATTGGGTATGTCATGCTCGCTTAAAGGTCTGTGCTTGCGGTGGCGTCGTGTGCCAGGTCGGTCACTTCCCTGCAACATGGTTGAGGAGGCCGATGGCTGGCACATGCGTCATACTCGTGAACGGGTGCTGCTTGCGTAGACTGGTCTATCCGATTTGCTTACATTGTAATGGATTGATTGATGGATTACATAAGGCTTTCGCAATTATTCACTACTTTGGCGAAAAAGAGTATACTGATTCTTCGTTCTGGGCGACTTCACTCAGCCATAGTAATTATAATATAATAATATTCATATCAAAAATATTTATTGTAAAGCAACATATTATTATTAAACTGCTCTGATTTAAACCAACTTGTAAATTTTGTAAAAATTCACTACATTGTAAACTGGTTTTGAAAAGAGCAACACTAGAGTTTCTTGCCCGTTCTTCTCTAGTGAAAACAGCTTTCCGAACCGGGTGGTACATAAAAAAATGACCGAATCTAAATGATGTTGAACATTTTAATGGATTCAATAAATTATTTTCATTTTCATTTTCATTTTCATTTAAATTGATTGTCAAATATTTATGCATACGTTCAGGAATTTATTGTAAACTAAAGAGTATATTATGATGCTACATAAATATAGGACAATTAAATAAATAATATTCACATGTATTAAGTTTTACTTCTTTTCAAGATAGAATTTCACTTGAAAATGAAAAATCTTTAATAAAATAACACATAAAAATAAAAACTGAACTGAACTGAATAAAATAAAAATTTTATATAATTATGGAGAATATTGCAGGGATTCTCAAATTAGGCGTTGCCTGTGTCTTGAAAAACCAGTTAAATATAATTGTTTCTACGTTAATTGTGTGTGTGTGAGTGCATTTCTACGAAAATTAATATTTCATCTCTTTATTACTAACAAGAGTAATGGCGTAATATTTTTGGAAAAACAGCATAGTGGGCGTGAAATAAGGGATGGGATATTGCATGGATAATCAAAATCGATAAAGTGTTTAGAAAGTAGAGAGAAACTGGATATAATAAAGTGGGAGGTAGGGGAGAAGACTGGGATAGCTGACAGATTTGATAGGACGAAATGTAAATGCACGATATAAGACGAGATGGTTAATGAAGAGAAAGGACGGGACGTATCGGGAAGTGACTGAATAGACGGGATGGGACGGAATTGAGCAGGACAGTAGGATAGCTAATTCATGTTTAGGTATACAAGAGCTTATACGAAAAATAAAATGTATTTGGTGTAGAGTAAAATAAAAAAATATCTGCATCCAGGCAAAGGTGGGTCGGGCTTTTTTGGTATGCTAAATAATTGAATATAAAATTAATCATATAATAACTAAGCCATAGCGAAGCGTGGTCGGGTCAGCTATGGTATCTTTTAATTGATTTCAATGAATGTCGTCGGAGTAGTAACAGTGTTATAATATCTCCGTAGCAAAATAATGATTTGAATCTGGAGAGATGGGATAGAATAGAATATAAGGTGGATAAAATGGGACATAAGAATAGGTACAGGATGGGATTGGAATTGGATAAGCAGTTTAGACAAAGGCTGTCATATTGATTTTAAATAAAATATGGACTGGAATCTGTATTTGCACCCAGGCGAAGCCGGGCCGGGCCGCTAGTTGTCTTATAGATTCGTTTTTGCTAAATATGCAAAAAATAAACTAGTAATTATTAGTTTTATATAACCCATTTAATTCCAAGGCAAAACCTAAAACAATAGTGTTATCAAAATTCTACCATCAAGCATAATTAAATTTAAAACAGGGCGTAATTTAGTGGATTCAGACAAAGAGCTGTGGGTCTCGTGTCCCGATACAAATCATCATAAATCCATGCGATTAGGGGGTCTGGATGACCTCCCGCCCTTACTGCGGCGGACCACAGTTCAACAGATAGTGGCAAGTCAACAGAGATTGTATTTTTCCACTCAGTCCACTGCTAAGCAAAGGCCTGCTGCAAGAATGCCACGGCAAAATTTTAAAACATTAGAATTTAAGTCGTATTCCCATCGGGTAAGTTTAAATATCCTTTGGTTAAAAACTAAATCCCTTGCCATGCCGTCGCTTTCTGCGCTGGGCTTCAGCGTAGATTTTAGGAAGAGGTCTATACTAAGGACTATTTAAATGACATTAAGTGCAAGACATCTTTTAGTGCGACTGGCAGTAATTCAGTCCAGGACCCCACAGTTCAGAATACATTTTGTCAATAGACTAATGAGGCAAGGCGATTCTTTTTATTATTATTCCATTTCAGATTTGTGTTTTATTATTGGAAACCTAATAATATAGTTAATATACAGGGTATATCAAGACTGCTACCGAAAACGAAGCCGGGTGGTAGTTTAAGCGACTTCAGAAACAATGCAACAGAAAATGTTGCAAAAAAAAGCGACATTTTTTTTTTCCTATGGCCATATTTGGGTGGTAAATACATTTTTTCCTAAAATAATAGTATATACCCTTTTATTTATAAATACTCTAAGGTATAATAGAGTTTAAATTATTATTTTAGCAAAAACTATGGATTTACCACCCAAAAATGACGATATTTAAAAAATCATAAAAAAAAATTGTCGCGTTTCTAGGCGAAATTTTTAATTGCATTGTGTTTGTAGCCACTAAAACTACCACCCGGCTTCGTTTTCGGTAGCAGTCTTGAGATACCCGGTATAATTATCTAAGATTTTAAAAGAAGATTTTGAAAGTTAATGACTGGATGTGCTATAGGGCAGTGTTTTACAATCTGTGGGTCGCGACCCCTGGTGTTTAGTAAAGCCTTACTCATGGGGGTCGCCATTCTTACACAGTATAGGTCTTAATAATAAATATAGTTACCAAAATGGAGAAAATTTATGTCTCTGGCCCAAGTTGTACAGTAGAAGTTTTCAACCTAAAAAAGAGTCGCGCATTCTGAAAGACTGAATAACGCTGCTATAGAGTACACACATAAACATATGTTTATGTTTGTTTTCTATGTATAGTATGTATGTGTATGAATATGTTTTATCAATATTATTTAGTTTTAAGTTATTCTTTATTTTAAAATCCATCGCTTGGGTGTCTGTAAGATATTGCTGTAGAGCGATAATACAGTAATTTGTAATTTTTTAAATTATTGTTCCTTTTTAGTGGTTTAAGTTTGTGTACAATAAAGATTTAATTAAATAATAGAGTATAGATATTTTGTTTATGACGGTACTAACTTACACTACTGTATCTTTTTGCACTGTGTGGTGTTACAGTGTATCGTATTTAAGCCATCCTCGGGCTTAATTGAGCGCGCTCTCTGTTGGAGTGGCTTTCTTTTGAGCCCAAAAGCCACGCGATATGGCGTTATGTACTCGACAATTGAGTGCTTATATTTGGCCTCTTTAATTTGCCGTTTTGTGTATTTTTAACCGACTTTAGAAAAAGTAAGAGGATCTCAATTCATCAGAATCTTTTTTTTATAAGTTTCACCAACTTGGGAAAATATTATTTATTGTTTGAAAGGGTATATTTTATAAGTGATAAAAATAGGTGAAAATCTGATGAATATCTTCGGACCTAGAGAGTAGAACTCCACAAATTGAGTAGGATTCCTAAGACTTCTTTGCAATAGATTCAGTATTAAAGGTAAACAAACTATAGCGAGGCAGAGAAGAATAGATGGGGTTAGGAGGGGGGTGAGAAAAAAAATGATATAAAGCATACCTATCCTATTTTTTCCGCGGGGGTGCAACCAAAACACACGTGTTTTGGCCCCGGAAAATGAAATTATTATAAAATTAATCAAAATGAGTAAGTTATACGTGTTGTTCGAACACAGCGCGGGGTTCGCCCTGTTTCAAGTCGCGGAATTTGAAGAGCTGGCCGCGTTTCTGCCACAAGTTGAGGAGTCTGTGACTGATCTGCAAAGGTTCAACTCTGTGGTTACTTTAATCACATTCCAACCATTCAAATCGGCCGTTCTTGCTTTAGAGAATATCAATGCTGTTTCCGAAGGTATTATCCCAGAAGATTTGAACTTGTTCCTTGAAGGTGCACTGCCTAAGAGGAAGAAGAGGGGAAAATGCACTCTTGGTGTTTTGGATCCAAAATTAGGTGCAGCTATAAGCGAAGCACTGGAAATACCATGCTCCCACACTGGGGCAGTCCCAGAAATATTAAGAGGCATCCGCCACCACTTCCACTCACTCATAAAGGGTCTCACACTGAAGGCATGCAGCGTGGCTCAGCTGGGACTCGGCCACTCATACTCAAGAGCTAGGGTCAAGTTAAATGTGCACAGAGTGGACAACATGATCATACAGTCCATAGCCCTGCTTGATCAGCTTGACAAGAATGTTAACACATTCTCAATGAGGATCAGAGAGTGGTACTCCTATCATTTCCCGGAGCTGGTGAGCATCGTCCCAGAGAACCACTTATACACCAAGTGTGCTGAGTTCATCAAGGACCGGAAGACTTTGTCTGAGGAATCTTTGGAGCCCCTCACAGAGATCCTGGGAGACTCGGAGAAGGCCCAGGCGGTCATAGATGCTTCAAAGATGTCTATGGGAATGGATATATCACCTGTCGACTTGATTAATATACAGATGTTTGCTGGCAGAGTTGTTGCACTGAGCAATTACAGGAAACAAATAGCAGAGTATCCTGCACTCCAAGATGAACTCTGTGGCGCCGAACCTGACTACGCTTTTGGGAGACCAGGTGGGTGCCAGGCTCATCTCCAAGGCGGGCTCGCTCACCAGCCTCGCCAAGTACCCCGCTTCCACGCTACAGATACTTGGAGCGGAGAAGGCATTGTTCCGCGCGCTGAAGACTCGGTCGAACACGCCCAAGTACGGGCTGCTGTATCACTCAACGTTCATCGGCCGCGCTGGACTCAAGAACAAGGGCAGGATCAGCCGCTACCTCGCAAACAAGTGCTCCATCGCCTCCAGGATAGATTGCTTCTCCGAAACCCAGTCGTCTGTATTCGGCGAGAAACTCCGGCAGCAAGTTGAGGACCGACTGAAGTTCTACGAGACCGGAGACATACCCAAGAAGATCTTGGAGGTGATGAAGGAAGCCATGGATGAACTGCAGCAGGCGGTGGAGGTCGAGGCTAGCGCCAAGAAGAAGAAAAAAATGGTTGCCTGTAAAGTCGGTTTTACGGGCGAAGATTTTACGTGACAACGTTTTTTTCTCGGTAGAATATTTATTGATATGAATATAATTAAATTGCACAATAGGAACAAGGAATTGAATGAAAATAAGAATTGCACAAATTTTAACTATAGAAATATATTTTGTTTACTAAAACATTGTACATGTAATGACGAATCTAAGCACTCCATATTTTCACTACAGACACAGCTGACGATACTTTAACCACACGTGTGAACTTGTATTGTGACGCTTTCTTGTTTTTCCAACGCCAAGAACGTTCGAGAAAGACAAAGACAGAGACACAAGCATGCGCCGATTCAATGCGCCTAATTCTCTAGTGCTGCGCGCGCACCGTTTCGTTACCGGGCGTTACACTTTTTCATAAGTGACTCCCAGCCGCAACCTAATTTAAGACGTTGTCACGTCAATAAGAAAAATCGTATTTTGCCTGCTCTCGATTGTCGAGCTCGTCAAGACGATTCCTCTGACTCCAAACACGGGGGGTTTACTTTAAGAAATGACGGAGTTATGCCTGGACAAATATTTTAGGGGAGAGAGGGAGGAATTTGGGGATTTGGTTGGGGCCAATCTGTAGAGCTCACCGAGCCGGTTCCAAAGATACCAAACTCGGTGGGTCTACGATCTATATTGGCCGAGATAGGATTGGGGGGGGGTGAGGTAAATTTTCGGGGTGGGGGTAAGGGAGGGGGGGGAGGAAGGTTTCGTGGGGAGGCTAACTTAAATTAATTTTTTGGAGGTAAAATATTTTTTTTTGGGGGGGTAATTTTTTGCGTAATTTGGAATTTCTGGCGGGGTCAATTTGTAGCCCTCACCAAGACGGTTCCGAGGATACCAAACTCGGTGGGTCTACGACCTATGTTGGCCGAGATAGGATTGGGGGGGGTGAGGTAAATTTTCGGGGTGGGGGTAGGGGAGGGGGGGGGGGGTAGGTTTCGTGGGGAGGCTAATAGGCACTATTTCGGAATAAGGGTGGGGGAAGGCAGGGGGGGGGCTATGGGACAATTTTGGAAAAAGTGGGTGAAACTGAAAAATAATTCTCTAGTGCTGCGCGCGCACCGTTACGTTACCGGGCGTTACACTTTTTCATAAGTGACTCCCAGCCGCAACCTAATTTAAGACGTTGTCACGTCAAAAAGAAAAAGAAGAAGAAGGAAGAGAAAGAAGCAGAAGCTATGGATGAAGATTAGTGTAGTTTAGCTTGAAAAGCCCTGATGCGCATTGAGTATACAATAGATAATTAACCAGACTTATTCATAGACAATTTTGAAATCTATTTAAGTCATCAGATCAAAAGAGACATTTGACAACTTAAATAGGTTTTAAAGCTGAATATCTGTATATTATTAAAGCCGAATTAATATTCTTTGGTCTTGTAACAAAATAATGATTTCTTGTTAAAGTCCCAGGCGCATAAGTTGAACTATGCGCAGTGACTAATTTTCGGGTCCCAACTGAAGTGCGGTATGAGGTGCGACGCGGGGAATGCGGCTCAAACACCGGCGCGCATGCGCATTAGGCTCTTTTCGTACTCCTACACCTGCGCACGCGTCCCTTTCGCCCGAGAGTACTGTCGTGTACGGAAGTTCTCACACAAATTTGTTTTTCTGAGAATAACATGGCTCGGCAGCCAATTTTAAGAAGACAAGAGAGAAGGATGGTCTACGATGTCTTTAAAAAAGTAAGTTATATTAGTTAAGGTGGTTTTAATTGTAATTAAACTAAATAAACCTCAGATTAGTTTTTATTTTGTATATTTTTAAAATAAAAACAAAACTAATCGTTTTGAATGTTTGTATAAATTATTTGTTTTCCAAAAAAACGCAAAATTACCAATCGATTAAGAAATTGCATTTATTTTTATTTTTTGCGTGCAACAGCAAGGTAACACTACTATTGTACCTGCGCAGACGTCAGCCATCTTTGTTCAACTTACGCGTCTGGGATTATACTTGTTTTAAGTTTGGTGGTTATAAGTGTAGGTATTAGAATAAGCACTCACTTCCAGGAACTAACTATTGTATATTTTGTAAATTAACACTTAATACATTCACAGACAGAGTAAAATTATAATAATGCGACTCGGAGCGAGATGTGCTCGTGACGAGAGATGGCAGACTGTCCTTTTTCATCCAAATAAACCGACCCTTTTATAGGACTACCCGAATGAGGATCGGTGGGGATAAATCTTCCAGAAAATATATTTAAGCCATAAAATAGGGTCTATCTTTTCAACTAAAAAATTAAGGTCGGCCCAAACATCTGGGCTATTGTCCAAACAGAAAGGTTTACCCAAACATGTGTACTATTGTCTAAAAAACATAAATTTGTTGCAAAGGATTACCGCCACTAAAGAACTTAACTATAATAATACAGTTTTATTGCCCCGGCATGAACGGTTCATTACAATTAGGAAACAATAATTTAGAACAGCATCTTTTTAACTAATATTATACAATAGGGTACACAAAAATTCTTATTTTAATAAAACGACTCGCAGATGTTTTATGGTTAAACATCTGCAGTCATATTTAAAAAATGAAATGCGTGTTTAAATAATGTTCAAATTACAAATAATAAGCGTGTTATTTTAAAAGCTAAATATAAGTTGGCGTATTGCAACCGCTTTAAAAGCTAAATCTAAGTTAGCGTATTGCAACCGCCACAGCACCCCCCTACCAGTGAATGACAGTTCACGAAAATCCACTTTGGAAATAGTCCGGGAAGCGGACGCGCCTTCCGGACCTTGTTCGCTGGTGTGCATCTGTTTCGCGATGTACATCTTCAGTGTCTTGAGTTGTCCGTTGCCTAGGTGCTTGATGTTCGTCGTCAGCTGAAGTATTTTCAGGGTCAGCTAACACATAGGCTGGTTTAAGACGGTCAATGGAAATTGTAACGTCATGACCGCGGACGTTAACAACAAACGTCTTCTCCCCTCGCATGACAACCTTGAAAGGGCCCTCGTAAGGACTCTGCAGGGGCACTTTTGGACCCTCGCGGCGCACGAAGACTTGGTCAGTGGTGCTGAGGTCTTTAAAAATGAAAGTTCTTTTCTCGCCATGCCGAGATACTGAAGTCGGTCGCAGCTCTTGAAAGTGTTGCCGTAGCTGTTTCACAAAGTCCGTTGCACTATTGCTGTTGGTGATTGTCGTCTGTTGCAACAAAAACTCTCCTGGAATCCGCATTGGCTGACCATATACCATCTCGGCGACAGTAGCCTCTAAATCTTCCTTCCAAGCAGCTCGGATGCCCAGCAGCACGGTAGGGAGAATTTCAGTCCACCGTGTATCCTGATGGCATTTTATAGCCGCCTTCAGCTGACGATGGAAACGTTCCACCATACCGTTGGACGCCGGATGATAAGCCGTAGTCTTGAAATGCGTCGTGCCTGCCAGTTGATTGAGGTGCTTGAATAGGTGCGACTCAAACTGTCTACCACAGCCGGATGTGATCCTCAATGGTGGGCCAAAGCGTGAGATCCAATGGTTGTAGAACGCTTTAGCCACCGTTGTTGCTTCCTGGTCTTGGAGTGGTATTGCTTCTGGCCAACGAGTAAAACGATCTATCATTGTGAGACAGTACCTGTAACCTTCAGATATAGACATTACGATTATGTCTATATGGATATGCTCAAATCTGGATGTCGGTGGAGCAAATGATCCAACAGGGGCAGATACATGTCTGGAGATCTTCGCACGTTGACAATCGATGCAGCTGCGAGCCCATTTTCTGCAATCGGAGTTTATTGACGGCCAAATATAACGCTGGGTCATAAGTTTGACCGTACCATTGATTCCGGGATGCGAAAGTCGATGGACGGTGTTAAATGCAATTCTCCTAAACGGCGTGGTGATGAATGGTCGAACAGCTTGTGTAGATACGTCACAGGTTACGGGTATATCCGTGCCTGGAATCAGTATACGTTTCAATTGCAAAGATGTATTTTCTTTTATCAATTTTCGAAGTTCTTCGTCGTCCGCCTGCGAGTCAGCGAGTGCCTTGAAGTCTAGAGTTGTTTCGAGCTCTTCTACGCGAGACAATGCATCAGCGACAGGGTTATCTTTTCCAGCAATGTGACGAATATCCGTTGAAAACTGGCTGATGAAATCTAAGTGTCGAAATTGGCGTGGTGAGCATTGGTCTGATTTCTTCCGAAATGCGAAGGTAATGGGCTTATGATCAGTGTAAATAGTGAACTTTCTCGCTTCTATCATGTGTCTGAAGTGTTTAACAGCAAGATATATAGCTAGGAGTTCGCGGTCATAAGCTGCATATTTCTGCTCGGTGGGGCTCAATTTCTTCGAGAAGAAGCCCAGCGGTTGCCAATGATTATCCACAAACTGTTGCAGCGCTGCGCCGACGGCGTAGTCCGATGCATCACACATTAATGCTAACTGTGCGTCGGGTTGAGGATGAGCAAGCAAGGTAGCCTCCGCGAGACTCTCCTTGCACGCCTCGAAAGCCTTCGTAGTAGCTGGTGTCCAGGGCACAGGAGCATTTCCTTTAAGGTTACCCTGGAGTAGGTCGTTAAGAGGTGCTTGAATTGCGGCTGCACCTGGTATGAACCTGCGGTAGAAATTAATCATACCGAGAAATCCACGTAGCTTTTTGACTGTGCCTAGTAATTTAAACCGTTGTATATCGACAACTCTGTCTGGAAATGGTCGAGTACCAGTTGCAGTTACCATATATCCCAGGAAACGAACTTCTTTCTGACCAAAGATACACTTGCTGGGGTTGATGACGACGCCATATTTCTTAAGACGATTAAAAACAATTTTCAAATGCTTGAGGTGCTCTTCATGTGATGATGATGCAATTAAAATATCTTCAATGTACACGTAACAAAAGTCCAATCCCAGTAGCACTTCGTCCATGAAGCGCTGGAAGGTTTGGGCTGCGTTACGTAATCCAAAAGTCATGTACATAAACTCGAAGAGTCCGAATGGAGTAATGATGGCTGTCTTAGGTATGTCTTCCTCTGCGACTGGTATTTGATGGAATGCTCTTACTAAGTCAAGAGTGGAGAAAATGTTCTTCCCGTGCAGTCCTTGTGCAAAGTCCTGGATGTGTCGTACTGGGTATTTATCGGGTTCTGTCCGACTATTGAGTGCCCGATAGTCTCCACATGGTCTCCACTCATCTCCTTTCTTGGGAACCATGTGTAGTGGAGAAGCCCATGGACTTTTTGATGGCCGACACAATCCTAGTCGTAACATCGCCTCGAATTCTCTTTTAGCGGCAGCCAACTTGTCTGGAGCAAGACGACGGGGTTTGTGCGCAACTGGTGGGCCTGGAGTCGTAATGATGTGGTGTTTTGTGCTGTGGCTTACTGTTTTAGGTGCGCCATCCGGACGAATAATATCTGGGAACTCCTGCAGAAGCTCATGGTATGGTGATAAGCCATTAATGACTTTGATGCTTGGTTCCTGACACTCTGTTATCTCCGGTTTGTAGGTAAGCAGGGTGGAGGAGTCTATCAAACGTCTACGTTGCAGATCTGGTAGGAGTCCATAATATGCCAAAAAATCAGCACCTAAGATTGGCTTGGAGACATCGGCTATTATGAACCTCCAAGTAAAATCTCGTCTTAGGCCAAGGTCCAACGTTAAATTAGCAATTCCATATGTAGCGATCACTGTCCCGTTGGCCGCAGAAAGCTCGTAGTTGGACTTTTTATGCGGGCCTTGGATACGATGACGGGGAAACACGCAGATGTCAGCTCCGGTGTCCACGAGGAATTGGATTTTGCTGGCTCGATCACAGACGAATAAACGGCGTGTTTTCTTAGGGCAGGAGTCGTTTGCCGTCATTAACGACTGCCCGGAGCGTTTCCCGTAGCCTTGCTGCATGGTGGAACACATTTGTTGCCTTCGTATCAAACCGCCAGTGATACCAACACAAATCACGTGGACGTGGACCGCGGCTTCTGGAACGTGAGTGAGATCTTGATCTGTTCCTATCTCGCACTCGCGCACGTGAAGTGGGATCGTTGATTTCTCGACGTAGCAAAGCAATCTCGTCCTTTAAACTGACGTACATCTTTTTCATGTCTTCCGATACCGATTCCTCTTGTTTGGTGGAAGTAGGACGAATTCCGGCCTCTGCAATAGCTGGACGCATTGGCAAGTATTCTAATGCTGCATCTGCAACTTCCGCAGCTTTCTCCAACGGTTGGTCCTTAACAGTTGCTAGGATAGGCTGTAAGACCGTTGGCAATCGTCCTTGCCAAAGTGTACGGACAGTAGATTCCGACATATTCTCACCAGCTAGGTTTCGTAGACGTCGAAGAAACTGTGACGGCTTATCATCTCCCAGGTTCTCACGTTCCAGCAGCTGACGTGTTCGCTGACTCTCCGATGTACCACAACGCTTTGTCAAAATCGTCTTGAACGTTGTATACGGAGCGTCTTCGGGCGGGCTTAAACTGACATCACGCATTGTGTCTATGATGTTAGTTGGTATCTTCTGTATTATCATTGCGTATTTTGATTTCTCCGAGTTGATGCGGGCGGCAGCAAACGCAGCTTCTGCTATGGCGAACCAAACTTCTAAGTCATTCGATTTGCACTCTGGTATAAGTGGAGAACACGACGCAACCTCCGGAGCAGATTGTTCGCTAACGCTTCCGGTGTTCATTATACTGCTCACTTTTTCTGATGTGTTATTCAAAAACAATGTCTCTTCCACGGAAAAGTCGCGTACTACAATTTAACTTTAATACACTACACTCAAATCACTCTTTTTGATTCGGGGTCACCACTTTAGTGGTTATAAGTGTAGGTATTAGCATAAGCACTCACTTCTAGGAACTAACCATTGTATATTTGGTAAATTAACACTTAATACATTCACAGACAGAGTAAAATTATAATTATGCGACTCGGAGCGAGATGTGCTCGTGACGAGAGATGGCAGACTGTCCTTTTTCATCCAAATAAACCGACCCTTTTATAGGACTACCCGAATGAGGATCGGTGGGGATAAATCTTCCATAAAATATATTTAAGCCATAAAATAGGGTCTATCCTTACAACTAAAAAATTAAGGTCGGCCCAGACATCTGGGCTATTGTCCAAACAGAAAGGTTTACCCAAACATGTGTACTATTGTCTAAAAAACATAAATTTGTTGCAAAGGATTACCGCCACTAAAGAACTTAACTATAATAATACAGTTTTATTGCCCCGGCATGAACGGGTCATTACAATTAGGAAACAATAATTTAGAACAGCATCTTTTTAACTAATATTATACAATAGGGTACACAAAAATTCTTATTTTAATAAAACGACTCGCAGATGTTTTATGGTTAAACATCTGCAGTCATATTTAAAAAATGAAATGCGTGTTTAAATAATGTTCAAATTACAAATAATAAGCGTGTTATTTTAAAAGCTAAATATAAGTTGGCGTATTGCAACCGCTTTAAAAGCTAAATCTAAGTTAGCGTATTGCAACCGTCACATAAGACAGCTATAAAATGGGTATGAAAATCAATCAATGTGCGCATATCCTTTAAATTAATGGCCATTTATTGACCAAATAGTTAAGTGATGGTCGGTGCAACAGTGTTCTTATACAACTTTGTGTCAATAATATTAAAACCTTATATTGTAATTGACAATAATATTAAAACCTTATATTGTAATTGACTATATTTTTCCATTAAGAGGATTACATTAAATGATAAGTTAAAAAAAAATCGTTTAACACGATTTCGGCGGAAGGTGGAGGTTCCTTAATTCTAGTTCGTGATCATATCACATTTAGGGAAAGAAAGGATATCTCTTGCCTCTCTGTTGAACGAGTGTGTGAGGTCGCATGTGCGGAAACAAATTTTTATGTCATATTGTGTGTCTATAGACCTCCTTCAACAAATATTTCACTATTTTTATCAACAATGGAGGATATTTTAAACAAAATTAAAAGTAATAAAAAAGTTCTAGTCTGTGGGGATTTTAATATTAATTTACTAGTTGATTCGGTTGATAAGTGTAGGTTTGTGTCTTTATTCGGCTCATTTAATCTTACATGTTTGTTCTCGGAGCCTACTAGAATTACGCCTGGAACTTCGAGTTGTATTGACAATATCATAACAAACTTCGAAGTACTTGAAAAAGGTATATAGGGGTTAGATCTGACCATAAATGCCAATTAGTGAAATTAGAACATGCTGTAGACAAAACCAGTAGATTAATAACTTTTAGGCCGTTATCTAAGAAAATCCTAGGTCAATTTAACAGTAATGTACAATCAAAAATAGATACTTTTACACTTGATGGCAGTCCAAACGACATGTACTCGTCATTATTTAAAATTATACGTAAAGAGTTTGACCAAGTATGTAAAATTAAAAGTATTAAAATTAACTCTAAAATAAAATTTAGTGCTTGGGCCACTAAAGGCATTAGACGTAGTAGGGAAATCTTGTATGAGTTATATGACAAAAGGTCCTATACACCTGATGTCAACTTTAAAAAATATGTCGGATTATATTCAAAATTATTTAAAAAACTATGTATGCAGGCTAAATCAAATTATATAAGTGAAAAGCTTAGATTGTCAGATAATAAAATAAAAACAACCTGGCAAATTATTAATACTGAAACTCGGAAAAATAAAAAAAATGACAACAAAATTGCTCTCCGCATAAATGACGACCTTATTTCAGATAAATCCACTATTGCCAATTATCTTGATAATTTTTTCACTAACATACCATTAGACTTAACCAAACATTTAGATTCATCTGTAGATTTAGCGGAATCTTTTTTAAAGGAAAATGTTCCTGGAAATATGTCTAAGTTTAACTTTCACAAGGTAACCAGTTGTGAAATAATAAAGGCTTTCAAGCAAATTAAAATAAAAACTACAGAAGATATATGGGGACTATCTGTTAAAGCTATAGAAGCTATTATTGTTAATATTGCACCGTTATTAGCTACTATTTTTAATTCCTGCCTAAGTGACGGTATCTTTCCCGACTTAATGAAAATTAGTAAAGTTGTACCCATTTTTAAGTCAGGATGTTCGAACAATCCGTCGAATTATAGACCCATTTCTATACTACCGGCTCTTAGCAAAATCTTCGAAAAGCTTTTGCTTAATCAAATGCTAGCACATTTTGATGAAAATAAGCTAATACATAGGAATCAATTTGGTTTCACAAAGGGTCGCTCAACTCAAGATGCCGGGACATCGCTAATCACGTCGGTTTTAGAAGCCTGGGAGGCATCTCAAGATGCTCTAGGAGTTTTTTGTGATCTCTCCAAGGCTTTCGACTGTGTTGACCACCAAACACTTATTATGAAGCTAGGGTACTACGGAATCAGTGATACGTCACTTGATCTCGTAATGTCTTACTTGTCGGGTCGTGAACAAAAGGTTTCTTTGGACGGGCTCACTTCGGTAGGATCAAAAGTTAAAATTGGGGTTCCGCAGGGCTCCATTCTGGGCCCCTTTTTATTCTTAGTCTACATAAATGATCTTCCTTGCATGGTTCAGAAGTGGTCAGACATAGTTTTATTCGCTGACGACACCTCTATAATATTTAAAGTTAATCGGAAAGACGATAATCTAGATACACCTAACAATATTCTTAATTTAATTTCGAATTGGTTTTCTGCTAATAATCTACTATTAAATGCTAGTAAGACTAAATGCGTCCGTTTTGCTTTACCGAACATGGCAAGCGTAAACACGCGTATCGAATTAAATTCAGAAATGCTAAATCTAGCTAATTCCACAATTTTTTTAGGGATCACTCTAGATAAAAAATTACAATGGGGTCCACAAATTGAGAGATTATCAGCTAAACTTAGCAGCGCAGCGTTCGCAGTCCGAAAAATAAGACAACTAACTGACGTTGCAACGGCTAGATTGGTATATTTTGCTTATTTTCATAGTATAATGTCATACGGCATTATTTTATGGGGATCAGCGGCTGATATCGAATCCATATTCATATTACAAAAAAGAGCAGTCCGTGCTATTTATAATCTAGGGAGCCGCGATTCTTTGCGATCTGTTTTTAAGGAAAGCAATATACTAACCGTGTCGTCTGAATACATCCTTCAAAATATAATGCACGTTCATAAAAATATTAACAAGTTTTATAAGGTCAGTGACACCCACACTATTAATACGCGGAATAAAAATAAACTAGCAATACCCTCGTTTAGACTAGAAAAGTCAAAGAAATCTTTCTTGGGTAGTTGTATTAAATTTTATAATAAGCTTCCCAATTGGATAACACAGCTACCGGACAAACTATTTAGGACTCATATCAAAAACAAACTTATGACTAGGGGTTATTATAATATTAAGGAATATATTGAGGATAAAAAGCCTGGGATTAGGTGTTCTCTTGCACATTGCGACCTCCTGGGGCCCTGAACTATTCGCTTAATTCACCACCTAACCTAATTTTAAATAATTAAAAATATCTAAAATTGTGAACTCAAAAATTAACCAATATACAATCAAATAAATCAATTAATTTATATGACGACCGATCGAAAAAAACATTTAAAAATAATAATTAATATGGCAAATCTTTGTAAGACAAGTCACAAATACTTATTTTAGTAAATTGACCAAAACCAAGCCCACTGAGTTTGACTCGCTGGATCTACTCAGAAATGGGTCACGCCGCGTAGTATCCAGTGGTAAAGTAAAGCCCGCTGAGTTTGTTCGCCGGGTCTTCTCAGTCAGGGCCGCGTTGGATCCGGCAGTAAGCCTAAACATACGGGACGTATCGGAAATACTTATGGTCGTTGTCTTAAGTTGGACCCAAAACAAGCCCACTGAGTCTTAGTCGCTGGATATACTCAGGACTGGGTCGCGTCGCGTAGTTCCAGTGGTAGTGTAAGCCCACTGAGTTTGTTTCGCCGGGTCTTCTCAGGAAGGGCCGCGTTGGATCCGGTGGTAACTATAAACCGCTACGCACCGTTGTAATATTTATGGTCCACAAATAATATAATTTAATTTGACTAACGTAAATAATGTATTTCTTTGACAAATAAATTACTATAAAGTAAAAACGAATACTTTAAATAAAATATGAATAAAAACTAAATAAATAAATAAAACTAATTGTAAATAAAAATTTAATTTATTTAAAAATAAATAAAATTAATAAATAAATTGATAAAAGCAAGAAATTAAAATAAGTAATACTAAGTTTAGGAAATATATTGTAAATAGAGAATAAGTTCTATGTGTATTGACTTGTCATAAGAGCTCCTTAATTGCCTACGTGATCAATAAATACATTTCATTTCATTTCATAGGTCCTACGTAGAGAACCCCAATGGTTATTATATCCTGTTCCTTTTTCCTTATTTATTACTTCCCATATAATATCAAGGCATATTAATATACTACGCATTTCAACCTATGTAAATATGTATATACCATTATCTTTCGAACTTTGCTTCCTCACACCATATGATGACGTATATAAATGACGTCACACGTTTATCAACTTATTACTGTCGTCAGCCACATGTTTCATGGTCAACATATTGTCATATTATTTATAAATTTTATAGTAAACTAGCTGTCCGGCCCAGCTTCGCCCGGGTGCATATAGATTTCTCTACAATAATATGCACGTATTATACACATAAACCATCCTCTTGAATCACTCTATCTATTAAAAAAACCGCATCAAAATACGTTGCGTAGTTTTAAAGATTTGAGCAGAATTGATACAAAGGGACATAGGGACAGAGAAAGCGACTTTGTTTTATACTATGTAGTGATATATTATTTTACCGTTAACTTCTAATGATTGTGTAAGCTATTGGAATATAAGACCTATTGCCTTGTATTTAGATTTGAAATACAACTGATTGAAGCTATTTCGATGGTACTTAATTGTTAAATTGATCATTAGAAGCCATCGCCGCAGTGACGCGTGCAAAATAGCCAACAACAAGAAGATTGTGCGTAAATGTTCGCGGCTAAAATATAATTCTGTTTACTAAAACAGTAAACAGGGTCTAGGTCTAGGTCCCAATAGATGTTTCACATAGGCACAAAGTCATTTTATTGCACCTGAGAATACCTAAGCTGTTTAATGATTTCTTAGGTTTACGCGAATGTTACTCATTGAAATAAAACTATTATTTACGGATTTTATCGCGGATTTGGTTTAATTTTTACATTTTTGACTTCCCGACGTTTCGATTACTTTACAGTTTTCGTGGTCACGGGGCGGACTGGGGTATTAGTCGTCCGCTCTGTGACTGTTACAATTCAACTACCCTTATTTTACAATTATTAAATTAAAAAGTTAATTTAAATAGTTAGTCTGATCGGATCGCAAATACAGATTTACAATTTTTTTTAAATTAACCAAATCTGCTATAAAATCCATTAATATTAGTTTTATTTCAACACCTAAGCTGTTGTTTTTCTTTTTTTTTGGTCCCGCCCTCTCATCCGCAGCTGAAACTTCTGTAAGCCAGGATCAACAGTGGCATTCATTTTAATGACATCGAGCCACAGGCATATAATTTTTTTTACAAAGAGGGTCAAATCTCTAACATCAACCACTACACTTTTGTTCCACTTTTGTTTTGTTGGTTTAATACAGTTTCTTCATGCAATATACAGAGTGATATTGACACATTGTACTTATTTTAACCCACATGTTTCTCACCTGCTTTTTACCGCTTAGCTGAACTTCAGTTCAGTTCGGAAACTTATCTAAGCTGTAAGAGACTCGGTATCTATAGGGGTTGATCAATCAAATCGATCGATCAAAGCCTTGAAATAGCCCTAAAATCACGATTATTGACAAAACTATCAGGCAGTTTTTGTTCAAACTTGGTACAATGTTACTTGGGATGGTTAGGAGCATGTGGTTTAAATTAAATACCAGATGTCAATATCACGCTGTATATGTACCTTCCACTCACAAAAATATTAGATACTTCTCAGCATCAGCCCATATACGCTCCACTGCAGGGCCCGGGCCTCCTCTACAATCGAGAGTACGATTGTGAGTGGTTAGGCCATATAGTGAACCACGCTGGCCTAGTACGGGTTAGATACTTATTAATTCCAAAAAATAAATTAGCGGTTCTTTTCACAAGTATTCTAATATAAACATCATTTCATTTTTTTGGATTGACAAATGTCTTATAAGGCATATGACTGCAGTCATACTACTAGTCATACTACACCTGATGGTAAACGCAAATGTCGTCCACGCAGAGTATCGATTGGCATCAGACGACAGTCCCAAGACATTCGATACAATTATGCCGGCCTGCTAAGATACCTCTTCACACTACGGCGGAAGGACCTATGACCCTTTTAGAGATCAGGATTAAGTTTTGACATGTATGGTGACTATTAGCAAAATCAAATTAAACCAAATCATAATTTATTGCAGAATAGAAATTCCATAAAATGTTAGTGACACAATTAATTAAACTATGTTAGTAATCAAATTAAATACTATTTTATTAAACACACATTTTATTAAGTCATACTGGTTTGCAATCGTTTTCAGAATACTGTAAGTGTTGTTACCGCCAAGTGATTCCATTTGTTTACTATATAGGAAGTAGGAACTATACAATAAAAACATTATTCGGTGACGTAACAACATCAGTTTCCACTGAACACGTCAAAAGTTGTTTACTACATTACTCGAAAAACAATTGCTTCAATGATGTTACTAAACATTGTGTTCTGAGTAATATTATTCCCAACTAGCGGCCCGGCCCAGCTTCGCCTGGGTGCATATATTTTTTGATTCCAGTCTACACCAGAAACATGTTGTTTTTCATTGAAATAAGACTATTATTTACGGATTTTATCGCGGATTTAGTTTAATTTTTACATTTTTTGAATTCCCGACGTTTCGATCAAAGTGATCGAAACGTCGTTGAGCGTCGATGTTTGACGTCAGCTATATGTTCCTTCACGCGGGTCCCTATGCTTCTTTTGGTTTGACCAATGTAGGAGAGGCCACAGTCGCAGTCTATTTTATATACGCCCGGTTCTTGCCATATACCTTTGCAGTCGAAGTCTGCAGTTGCTGAGCACATAGAAGAAGGCTCCAAGCATTACCTTCGTTTTGACCAGCCCCAAGTCCTCGCGAAAGAACACCGTTTCATACCCAGGATGTTTCGCGAGGCTATTGAAATTAAAAAACATCCAAATTTCAATAGGGAAGATGGCTTGAAGCTTGCACAAGCATGGGATCCAATTCTACACTTAATTAAATCGGAACCCAAAAGACCAACTGCCAGACCTCAGGACACAGTGAGCTCCTTCTGCATGGATCGGAACGCGAAAACAGATTAGTTATTTAAATTAACTTTTTAATTTAATAATTCAATATTAAGGGTAGTTAAATTGTAACAGTCACTGAGCGGATGACTAATACCTCAGTCCGCCCCGTGACCACGAAAGCTGTAAAGTGATCGAAACGTCGCGAATTCAAAAAAATTAATCTAAATCCGCGATAAAATCCGTAAATAATAGTCTTATTTCAATGTGTAACATTCGCGTAAATCTAAGAAACCATTATGTTGTTTTTCGTATAAATTCTTGTATATCTAAACTTGACGTAGCTATCTTACTGTCCGGCTCAATTCCGTCTCATCCGCCTGTTCAGTCTCTTCCCAATCCATCCCGTCCCTTCTCTTTATTATCCATCCCGTTTTATAACGTGCATTTACATTCGTCCTAACAAATCTGCAAGCTATCCCAGCCCTCTCCCGTACCTACCATTCTATTTTATTTTATGTCCCTTCTCTCCATATACATCCATATACAGGGTATATCAAGACTGCTACCGAAAACGAAGCCGGGTGGTTTAAGCTACTTCAGACACAATGCAACAGAAAAAATTGCAAAAAAAAGCGACAATTTTTTTTTGTTATTTTTTTCCAATGACCATATTTGGGTGGTAAATACATTGTTTCCTAAAATATTCCCTTTTATTTACAAATAGGGTATATAAGTGTTTAAATTATTATTTTAGCAAAAACTATGAATTTACCACCCAAAAATGACGATATTTAAAAAATCATAAAAAATAATTGTCGCGTTTCTTTGCGAAATTTTTAGTTGCAATGTGTTTGTAGTCACTAAAACTACCACCCGTCTTCGTTTTCGCTAGCAGTCTTGAGATACCCGGTATATACATATAAAGATTGCCTTATGAGTTTTTGACATTAAAAACTTTAGCGTTTTTTACTGTCCATCCAATATTCCTTCCCTTATTTCAGCACCAAAATGCTGTTTTCCCAAAAAATATTAAAATTAAAAAATTTTTTTTACAGACATAGCTTCAGTGGTTTCGATTTTCTTAGATATAACATTTCAACCCTTTTTTACCCCCTTTAGGTATAATATAACCTATCTCAGTCCGATACGATGTACATTTCTATCAGTGAATTATAGCGAAGGAAAGGCCACTGTAAAAATTCGTGATAAAAATGGCATTTGATCTTGAAAAGGAGTAAGTATAACTTCTTATGCTGCATTTACACGCTTGGCCAACCTCAGCCAGCCTCCACCAACGCCAGCGTGTAAACCGATGGCCGTTGGGGCCGAAAGGTTCTCGAGTGGAGGCCACGTACAGGCAAGCGAAGTGTTGGACGCCCGCCTACAAGGTGGACGGACGATCTGACTAAGGTCGCAGGAAGTCGCTGGATGCAGGCCGCTTCCAACAGGTCATTGTGGAGATCATTGGGGGAGGCCTATGTTCAGCAGTGGACTTCCTGTGGCTGATATGATGATGATGATGATGAATGTAGCTAGATATATTCTCCTTAGTTTATACAAAATAAATTTCTGAACGCATGCATAAACAATTAAAATCAATTAAAATGTCAATCCATTTTCACTACTGTCAATATTTTACTTCTTTAATATTGTGGATATATGTTTTCGATTCGAAACCTTTATTTAATTTGAGGGCAGAGTTTACCATATCGACAGGGTGAAAATTAAATGTTTGACAGTTACAAACCCATGAACATTTTGTATGGGAAAATCACACACACTGTTTCGATAGATATGATTGAATTTGAACTTTGTTTAGCGGTAATAAAGTGCAAATTGACTCTTTGACGTTAGGAACATTCCTACATTGTTTAAACAACAGTGAGTGCTTGTAATTTAATATGAACTTTATACAATAGCAATAAAGCTCAAATTGACTATACGTTTTAGTTAGAAAACGTTTGTATGGGAAAAAGAAAAGGGCTGTTTTTAGGGTTTTTCCGGCAATTATTCGATTTTTTCTCGCCGTAAGAACCATCCTTGGACTTCTACAAACATTTTAAAAAAGAATTATCGAAATCGGTTCAGCCGTTCACACGTGATGACATGACAACGCGAAACGGGTTTCATTTTTATATATATAGATAGGATGATTTATGAGATGACAAAATCAAAATTAAACGATTGGTATATTTTTTATTGCTATGGATGTCGAGACGAGCATGCTGTTTGCCTGATGGTAATTGATAAGACCGCTCATGAACAGTAGCAAAACCAAACAACACTTTGAATTACAACGCAATGCTTGGCATTCCACTGCGCTCGCCTTCCTGAGCCATAAGATGTAAAGTCACAATATGTCCAGTAGTTATCCTGTGGCTGATGAGAGAAATAGCGAATGAGATGGAGATAAATAGAAATACCACTTATTAAAAGTCAATCAAACTATTAACAAAATAACTATGTTACTCATTCTATCTACCCCAGAATAGGTATACTAACCAATTTGCACCGAAGTAGGAAAGTCCCGTTTTATTTTCGAGGTTGGTGACTTAGAATAACAATTGTGAATGTACAATAATACCTAACAGTTTAGTTAATATAGCTACTATATTTAGGGTTTTACAAATTGAGATATTTCATGGCGCAATTCTTTAGACGCTGCCTGAAACGAGAGGCCGCGGGTTCGATTCTCGACCTGATACCCATGTTTGTATTGTCCACAAGTTTTATTTTAGTTCTGGTTGCTTGTAAATTACTGGTGGTAGGTCTCTCATATGTGAGCAATCACCTAGCCAGGTACCACTGTAATCTCTATTTCTCTCACCAAACAGCAGTTAAATGCACTATTGTGTTCCGGTTTGGAGGAAATTGTAGTAAGAGTAGCTACTGAATATTTTGAGACTTAACATCTCATGTCTCAGGATGACGAGCGAAGTGCAATGACAAACATTGCTTCGATGAGCGGTCGTGGCATGGCATGATGGTCTCCCCATTCATAGCAATAAAAAAATCTATCATAGTTTCTGATATACGATATAAGAATCGATCTTCATGTGGGGTCAGGACTATGTATGTAACTGTTGGGTGTATTCTTTATAAAATTCTTGCGACTAATTAATACAAGCCTCTACTAGACACGGGCCGTTTGGTTATGTATAGAAACTTCTATAGAAGATCTAAATTCAGCATAGGTCTTCCTATGTATGTAACTGTTGGGTTTATTTGTCATCAGGTTACTGAATCCATTCATAATATTACAAAGGTATTACAGATGCAACATTACGCTGCCTTCTTAGAATTATTACAAGCATTATATTTGCGGTTTGGTCCACGTGTTTTGCTTTAGGTAAATAATTACTTTTGTTTTTTGTAATGTACTAGGTTATAATCGAATGACTGAACACGTGACATTTTTTTCCGCTGGAAGACCACGTGACCTGCAACCAATTCGGTTGAGGTATCTTAACAGTCCACCACACTGGCATACTAGGCTTCATGACACTATAACGGTGAAGGAAAACATCGTGAGGAAACCTGCATACCATAGCGATTTGTATGGTATGCAAAGTCTGCCAACCCGCACTAGGCCAGCGTGGTGGACTATACAGCCTAACCACCTCAATCGTAATCTTGATTGTAGAGGAGGCCCGTGCCCATTAGTGGGACGTTTATGGGCTGATAAAGAAGAAGGTTTTAAATTGTTTAAGAATAATGGCGTATAAGATTAAAAGCTACATATTAAAGCAAGGTATAGTATTATGACATGATAACTCGCAACTAGGTAGGTACGGCGGCCCCCACTTACGCACATTACTCATACCAACACAATGGATGAGTCGACGCTATTCGTACTTACTTGTACTCTTGTTGTTATTGTTTCTAATAACCTCTGTGAAATAGATGGTTAGTATGAATAAAATAACCACTCTCAATCGTATTGTCGACTGTAGAGGAGGCCCGTGCCCTGCAGTGGGACGTATATGGGCTGAAATAGATGAATAAAATGAGTCTGAAGGTTTGGTGCTGAGACAAATAAGTACATCAAAGTCACATACATACATAGTACATACATTCATACATTCCATGGTTGGTTGTAAGAGATCGCCTCGAGATCGACCGCCTTTTGTAGGTAGTTTTTCGTTCTCTTATTTCTTTATTGTTAGTCTCAGGGGTACAATAAAGTTTTAAGTAAATAAATACCTAGTTCTGACCCTGCATTAAGTGTTGTGCCGTGGGTATCAAAAACTACGAGAGACTTTTCGGTCTCACAAAGACCCAGAACCGAAACAAATACGTGTTGAACACTCAAACATATGTCTCAGTGCAGGGATCGCATGGCCAGTTGTATAACAACCAGCGTTAACAACTGCACCACGGAGGCCGATAATAACATCCAATAAACTCCTTCATAATATTATCTTGTTATAAAATGAGTTCTAGAAACAAACCTAATGTTTTCCAGCGGTCTCCAAAACCATCTAAAGAATTTAAAAGGCACAAATAATTATATAAACAATGAAAGCAGAGCGCTGCCGTCGTCCGTCAATTACGCCCTCATAAAACTTGGGAAAATGTTGGTAGGGGGGGGGGGGGTGAAGTAAGGGAGAAGGGGAGGGGGTAAAGACGCGGCGCCATTAAAAAGTTAGCGGTAGTTAGCCAACTCCGAGACAATCATAAGTTGGATAAACAAAACGGTATTTAGATCAACTTTTTGTGCCTTGGAAATCATTCCTTAATGATTGTTCGTTATTTATGAGAAGGATTTGGGGCGCTTGACTGATTAAGGGAAAGAATATAATGATGGAATGTTTTTTTTACTGAGCTATTGCCGCGAACGAGTGAGCGATTGAGCGAACTTCTTTTTCGTTAAGTTCAAAAAGACGGGTACCATTTTTCTGAATTTTATGAATGATAACATTAAAGTTCAACAATAAAAAACGATTTTTAACTAATTTAAACCCGCACTATGCTAGCGTGGTGGACTATATGGCCTAACCACTCTCAATCGTGCTCTCGGTTGAAGAGGAGGCCCGTGTCCTGGAGTGGGACGTACATGCGCAAATACAGTAGGTACAGTACAGTAAATACTACACTGTTTTTTTATAATCTATGTGTAAACATATTCAAGATTGAAATAACGATTATTTAATACTGAAATTTCGACCAGTAAGCCATCGCAAATTAATAATATTTTACTAAACCGTGCCTCAAATCCCAATTAATAAAATCACGTAGGCCGATCACCTACTCTTGTCATAGGAAAGTCCCAGCTTCTACCTACATCCTTTAAAAAACAGACACTTTTCCTCGTCAACTCATGAGTCTTTCATGCGAACAAACGTGAGTTGAAATCCCAAGGTACTTTGACTTCTCAAATTCATAAATGAATTAATAGTCAATCAGGCACTACTATGGTGAAGGAAAATATCGTGAGGGAATCTGCGTACCATATAGAAGTTTGCAAGATTTTCTATACGAAATGAACTCCAGTAATCCACACTAGGCTAGAGTGGTAGGTATACATACACAGGCCCATAGCACGTAGAACTGATGGCCGCTGGGCCAAAAGATTCTGGAATGGAGGCCACGTAAAAGCAAGCAAAGTGTCGGACACCTGCCCACAAGGCGAACGGACGACCTGGTTAAGGTCGCCATAAGTCTCTAGATGCAGGCCGCTTCCGACAGGTCTAACTGGAGATCCATGGAATAGGCCTATGTTCAGCAGTGGACTTCCTGTGGCTGAAGAAAGAGAGAGAGAAAGATTAAATAGCTCCAACTTTATAATTCTGACTTTTTCGGTAAAGCATGAATAACATGACAATTATGCCTATTGTATGAACAAATGTATAAATTGGAAGTCATATAGGATAGATATAAAAAGAAGACAAAGAAATTGCAGTATTTGAAAGGCTCCTTGGCGTATTTGGTTAGACACTCTCTGTGGGACGAGAGGCCGCGGGTTCGAACCCCGAATCAAAACAAATATTCTGGTCTTATGAGTCTAGGTGTCTGTAAGGTCATAAAGTCTCTCGTAGTTCCTGATACCCACGACACAAGACTAGATCTGAGCTTGGAGCCGGGACTATGTATGTTGGCTATATTTATTTATTTCTCACCCAAATTAAAAAAAATAAATGCTATTCTTACGTTGGAAGTAATTACAATTACTCCCAACTATCAGAAAACCCAGCTGTTGAACTAACTATTGATGGCGACAATTACTAAATGCTTTAATTGAGCGATTTCTGCCGGATAATCAATATGCCCTTGAACAATCTTCCTGACTTCGCCAAACTATTTATAAACTTTGCGAGTGTTTTGCTCTATCAACAGTTGTATTATTTCATTCATAAAATTGATGTGACGAGGCATTATTTTTCATTCATGTGTTTGTTCTGACTTTACAACGTATTAATAGTCAACCGTATATTTCTTTAATTTATTTTTTATTACTATGAATGTCAAGACGCGCATGTCGATCGCCTGATAGTAAGCGATATGTCAGCTCATGACCAGTAGCAAAATCAAACAAGATTTTGAATTGTAATGTAATTCTTGGCATTATACTGCGCTCGCCATCCTGAGACATGGGATGTTAAGTCTCAATATGTCCAGTAGTTACTCCGGCTACAATATCCTTCAGAACAAATCACAACGTGTAATTTGTTACAAAACAAACACGCAGTTGCACTACGGTATGATTGCAAAATGACATAAAACATGCTTACATAAAATTACGTCTTTTTCAAAAGAGGTAGGTAAAGGTGCTATTAGGACAACTATGTTCACTTTATATCTCTGTCCCACGAATTGATACAGGACGAGTCTATCACCACATCGGACACAAATTCGAACCCGAGACCTTTTTTATTGCAATGTATGGTGATATGAGCATGCTGCTTGCCTGATAATAAGTGATACAACTGCTCATGGCTCATGGTCAGTAGCAAAACCAAACAATACCATGAATTACAATACTTGGCATTCCACTGCGCTTGCCATCCTGAGACATAAGATGTTGAGTCTCAATATGATCAGTAACTCAAATCAAATCAAAATACTCTTTATTTAAATAGTCTTTCACAAAATCTTTTGAATTGTTAATTTCTGCTACCACCGATTCGGTACGTGTTGTAGCTGTGAACAAGAAACCAAGCAAGAAACTGTCTCAGCAACACGAAGTGTCTCCTTTTTTTATGTTTTTTATATCCCATTTAAAATTACATTACTCTGGTTAAAATGTCCTTTATACCGAAACACAACACCTCCAGTACCTGTGTACAGTGTACTGTGATACGAATACAACCTCTGCGTTGTAATGCCATCCCGAACTAGGCCAGCGTGGTGGACTATATGACCTAACCACTCTCAATCTTACTCTCGATTTCAAGGAGGCCCGTGCCCTACAGTTGGACGTATATGGGCTGATACAGTACAAAACAGTACACTTGTAATCATAAAATATTACTACCGTGCCGACAAAGTTCTGAAAGTCAGTATTGCCATCCAATTATTCTTAGTATTGCTACTTGGTTAAAGTAATCTAAAGTTGTGGTAATTTAGCCCGTATTTAAATTATATGAATCACCGATCACTTATATTAGTCAAGGAAAACGTTCGAAATAATTTTATATATGGGCCTATAGTGAGTCATGGGACATGTACTTTGAAGGATAATGATTCTTTTCTTAATATTATTACGTACTTATTACACGAATGTCTTGTTTGGGTGGGCAGAAATATACGCCTAGTGATACAAAATTCGTAAAATAAAATATTGTTAGGATATCAACAGGTATATGTGTCATGTGACAATCCTTGGGGGAGACTTATGTTCAGCAGTGGATTTCCTATGCATAATAAAGTAGATTTTTTTAAATGCACTAAATGGTGAGACTAGCATGATGTTCACTTGATGGTAATCGATACGACCGTTCATGCACAATAACAAAACCAAACAACACCTTGAATTACCAAGCAATGTTTGGCATTCCACTGTGCTCACCAGCTGATATATGAGATATTAAGCCTCAATATGTCCAGTAGTTACTCTGTCTACAATGTCCTGCAAATCGAGACATAACAGTGCATTGGGAATATCGCTTGTCCTGGCGAATGACAAGCACGTCTCATTCATAGCACAAAATAACTCGACTTTAACAAATTCCACAAAGTACACAATCCAAGTTAATATATTTGCATAAACAAACATACTGTTGCATTATAAAGACCACTTCCGACTATAAAAACCAGACATTTTGTAACACATAAGGCTTATAAAAATTCTAACAACGTGCCGTACAATTTATGCGGAATGGGTTTGTATGAGTCAGATGATGAAGATTTTTAGCTATATAAAGTCATGCCGTACTATACTGAGAAATAGCGATGATAATAGAAAATAAATAGAAGCATCAGTCACATGTTGAGAGTATACCGGGTATCTCAAGACTGCTACCGAAAATAAAGCCGGATGGTAGTTTTAGTGAGTACAAACAAAATGCAACAAAAAATTTCGCAAAGAAACGCGACAATTATTTTTTATGATTTTTTAAATATCATCATTTTTGGGGTGTAAGTGGTCCACCAACACCTAAGGACCAAAGCCAACCTCACCTGCTCGCGGTGCACTCTGCTGACCTTACGAACGAGGCAATGGCGAACCTTTGGTTCCCAATTTATGGGTTGCGGGGGTCAGACGGCGGGTCGCCCCACGTAATACCAAAAGCTCCGTCATATCAAATGACATGGAAAAAGGGAACAGTCTTGGTACGGCTACGGCGTCGCCGCAAAACGACGCGCAGGCCCATCGCCCTAAGCCTGTGACAAGTGGGCAAGGGCTACCGCGCACGGTACGGGCGCGGCCAAAGACGCGAGTACCAACCAAGCTCCGTTTCGCCACATGGAACATTGACTCTCTCACCGGTAAATGCCGAGAGCTTGCAGATGTTCTCGAGAGACGTCGGGTGCAAGTCGCGTTTCTTCAAGAGACGCGATGGAAGGGTGGCAAGTCTCGGGATATCGGGCAGGGTTACAAGCTGATTTACAGTGGATCTCCCACTGGCCGGAATGGGGTTGCCGTAGTGTTGTCTTCGAGCGTTCGGGAGAGTATTCTTGAAGTCGACAGACGGAGTGACCGGCTTGTGCGGGTTAAAGTAATGATTGAGGGGGTTGTTACCAACTTGATCAGTGCTTACGCCCCGCAAGCTGGTTGTTCGGAGTCGGAGAAAGAAGCCTTCTGGACCCTTGTTGATGATACTATGCGTAATCTGCCCCAATCCGAGAGCATTGTGGTGGGTGGGGACCTGAATGGGCATGTAGGTGAGGACCGTCGGGAGAATGAGCGTGTTCATGGCGGCTATGGTTTTGGCGCACGTAACGCAGAGGGGGACTCTGTTCTCAGAGCCTGCCTTGTGGCAGACCTGGCCGTTGTGAATACGTTCTTCCAAAAGAAACCCGAACATCTCATCACATACAAAAGTGGGCCCCACTCAACACAAATTGACTACCTGCTCATAAGGAGATGCCACATCAGCAAAGTGACCAACTGCAAGGTTATCCCGGGAGAATGTCTCACGACACAGCATCGTCTCCTTGTTATGGATGTGAAGGTAACACCGAAACCCAAAGTGACCGAGTATCGAGCACCAAGGATAAAGTGGTGGTTGCTGGATGGACCTGCTGTGCATGGTTTCCGCGAAGCTTTGATCCCCTTATTAGAAAATAGTATGGGGATCGAAGATGTGGGGGAACTGTGGGGCGGCATTCAGTCAGCAATCACCACCCTTGCGAAGTCGAAGCTCGGAACAACTAAGGGCGGTCGCACCCTTAACGGGGAGACTTGGTGGTGGAGTGGGACAGTCCGGGAGGCAATTCTCAGGAAGAAGACACTCTTCAAAAAGTGGCAAGCGACTAACTCTCCTGAAGACCGCGCTGCGTACAACCTCGCCAAATGCGCTGCAAAGCGAGCGGTGGCCAAGGCCCGACACGAGTCTCTGACTCCTCTGTATGAGAAGTTGGAGACTGTGGAGGGTCAAAAGCTCATCTATCGACTCGCAAAGACTCGGGAAAAGGCGACACTCGACATTACTAAATGTCGATGTGGCGCCTTGGTATGTGAGGCTAGCGCGGTGAAGGAGAGGTGGCGCTCTTACTTCCACGGTTTATTTAACACCATACCTTTGGGAGTGTCCTACCCTGAATTGCCCCCGAACCAAGGTCTTATTGCACCTATTGCACCTGAAGAAGTTCTCTGTAGTCTTCGTCGCATGAAGAACCGGAAAGCGGTAGGGCCTGACCATATTCCGATCGAGGCGTGGAAGTCGTTGGGGCTTCATGGTGTGGAGCTTCTTGCTGCGTTATTTAACCGCATCCTGAATACCAAAAACATGCCTGACTCATGGCGGTTGAGTGTGATAACTCCCGTGTACAAGGGTAAAGGCTGTGTTCAGGAATGCGGTAATTATCGTGGCATTAAGGTCATGAGTCATACCATGAAGCTCTTCGAACGCGTCATCGAGTCCAGGCTCCGCCAAGAGTGTACAGTCTCTGGGTGTCAATACGGCTTCCGTCCTGGCAGTGGTACTACCGACCCGATATTTGCACTCAGGATGCTCGGCGAGGCATACAGGGCGAAGAAGACGCCACTGCACATGGCTTTCTTGGACCTGCAGAAGGCCTTCGACAGTGTGCCGCGACAGGCAATCTGGTGGGCGATGAGGGTGAAAGGGATACCGGAAGCCTATGTGGACATTATCAGAGACATGTACCTCCGATCCGAGTCCTTCGTTCGGACCGCCAGTGGCGATACGAATCCTTTCCCGATTGATGTCGGTGTGTACCAAGGCTCGGCGCTGAGTCCATTCCTCTTCAGTGTTGTGCTCGACGCCATTACGTCTCACATCCAGGACCCTGCGCCCTGGTTGTTGATGTATGCCGATGACATTGCACTGGTGGAGGAGGACCGGCGACTTTTGGAGCGCAAGGTCAACCGGTGGAAGGAGACGCTCGAGAGCGGTGGTCTGAAGTTAAATGTGGCGAAGCCCGAGTACATGGCTTGCGGGAGTACGGACCCCCAAAGCATCGTGATAGGGAACGAACTTGCCGTGAAGACGGACAAGTTCAAGTACCTTGGGTCCGTACTGCATGAGTCCGGTGACATCGACCTTGACGTCAAAGCCCGTATAAGCGCTGCTTGGGCTAAGTGGAGGGAGGTCTCGGGCATACTCTGCGACCGCAGGATGCCGATGAGGCTCAAGGGTCTCATCTATAAAAGCATCGTGCGGCCGGTGCTCCTGTATGGTTCTAAGACGTGGCCTGCCCTCAAGCGGAACGTCCAGGAGGTCCACGTCGCGGAGATGAAGATGCTGCGGTGGATGTGCAACGTTACGCGTTTGGACAAAATCCGTAACGAGCACATCCGTGGCAGTCTTGGTGTCCGCGATGTGGCTGATAAACTCCAGGAATCCCGCTAGAGATGGTATGGTCACGTCCTAAGGAAACCGCAGGAGTACGTCGGTAATGTGTGCCTGAGCCTCAATATTCCCGGACCTCGACCGCGGGGTAGACCCAAGAAGCGCTGGCTCGATGTCGTCAAGGAAGATATGAGGGTCAATGGCCTTACTATTGAGGATGCCGAAGATCGGGCGAAATGGAGGAGAATTTGCCGGAAGGCGGACCCTGGCACGGGCCGGGATAACGCCAGGTAGAAGAAGAAGAAGAAGATCATTTTTGGGTGGTAAATGCATAGTTTTTGCTGAAATAATAATTTAAACTCTTATATACCTTAGATTATTTGTAAACAAAAGGGTATTCACTATTATTTTAGGAAAAATGTATTTACCACCCAAATATGGTCATAGGAAAAAAAAAATTGTCCCTTTTCTTTGCAACTTTTTCTGTTGCATTGTGTCTGAAGTCGTTTAAACTACCACCCGGCTTCGTTTTCGCTAGCAGTCTTGATATACCCTGTATATGATAAACATATACATAGACAGTTGAAATAAAATGAAAATGATTTTTTTTATTGAAACCATTCAAATATTCAACACCAATTAATATATTCACACATTGTTTGATCTACCACCCTGTTCGGAAAGCGGTTTTCACTGGAGAAGAACGGGCAAAACATTCTGGTGTTGCTCTTTTCAAAACCAGTTTACATTGTAGTGATTATTACAAAATTTACGTTTGTTTAAATCAGAGCAGTTCATTAATAATATGTTGTAAATTTACAATGAATATTTTTGATACGAAAATGTCTAAGTTATCTATATAAATATAATAATATACATATATAAAAAATAGGAACCCGACTGACTGGCTGACGTATCAACGCACAGCCTAAACTACTGGAGGAATTTTGCACAAGGGTTCCCATTTTGACATAGGGTAGCACTAAGAAAGAATTTTTAGAAATTCAACCCCTAAAGGAGTGAAAATAGTGAAAAACTTGTATGGAAGATCGAAACCGTTAAAGGTACAATTGTTTGCGTCAATATCATATTATCATTTTATCTAATATTTTTATTATAATGTTTTTTTTCCTTTAGTCAATCTTTATCTTACTTGGTATACACTATTGACTGTCCTCTCTTTTTTCCATCTCTTATTGTTCATCCAAAGGTAGTCGGTAAGAGATTCTCGAGCGATACATCCACCTTTTGTACTACCATGTAATATAATGTTCTATTATTAAGTTAACTTAGTGTACAATAAAGGATTTAAATAAATAAAAAATCATGGGACACACTAGGCGAAACGTGGAGGACGTAGTAAAACCTCTGCCTACTTCTTCTGGGTAAAAGGCGTGGTTTTATGTTTATATGTACAAAAAACCATGAATGATTCCTATGTTGACATGTAGGTATATATCAGGAATATGACAATGGGAAAATGGTCATACTCATAGCATTGTTCTTCGAACAATTGAATGTATGTTTACAATACTAAATTGATAGATGAAAAAATACCCTTCGGTAGTACATAGTGAAGGACCTCGGTTCGATTCCATGTCTAGTCAACTGACAAGCCTAGGTGACGTAGTTAGTTTAACACCGACTTTGAAACGTGAGAGTGCGGGTTCGATCCCCGCACCGAGGCACAATAAACGGCATAGTAACGCGGTCAAGTCGACACATTTGTACCGTTGCTTTAACAAACACGTCCTTTGCTCTAACTTAAAAACATGTAATAAATATCTAATATTGATATTAAATACACCTAACAGTCACATAGTCTTGCATAGCTGTCAAATGATGAAATTGTTTGCCGTCACGCGTGTTCCTTCCTATAAGCCTAGATCCTTCCGCCGTAGTGTGAAGAGGCATCTTAGCAGGCCGGCATAATTGTAAAGAATATCATTGGACTGCCGTCTGATGCCATTCGATACTCTAGACGCTGGCTGAGAAACGTGAGGTGGCTGGTTTGATCCCCACATCATCTCAGCCACAGGAAGTTCACTGAACATAGGCTTCCCCCAAGGATCTCCACATCGACCTGTTGGAAGCGGCCTGCATCCAGCGACTTCCTGCAACTTTAGCCGGGTCGTCCGTCCACCTTGTAGGCGGGCAATCCATCGCCCACCTTGTCTATCCCCACACTGACACAAATATTCAGTCACATCAGTCCTGACACCTCACTAAGATCGAGTCTTGTGTCGCGGGTATCAGGAACTACGAGAGTCTTTTCGGTCTCATAATTCACAAACACCCCAATCCGAAAGAAATATTTGTGAGCCGCATAACTATTTCTCTCGGCACGGGGTTTGAACCCGCGGCCTTACGTTGCACAGCCAGCGTCATGCGTTTCACAACTGCGCCACAGAAGTTGTCTAAACAGATATCTCGCGACTCGTCAAAACAATAGTGTCGTAATACTATGGTGAATTTGAATAACTGTGGGGTTAGAGAGGGGAGGAAGGTTACTACAAATTACGCATTCATTCAAGCTCATCTTATACTAGTAAACACAATATTTTCCTAGAACAAGTTTGTGCGGTTCTGAGAATCGTTATGGTCTCTGACTCACGGCTACTGGATGACTCGAGTATAGATACAATATTTCCGTTGTACAAATTGGTTAATTTACAGCATCCTTGGCGCTGTTGGTTAAGAAAACGAAAGGCAGGTGCGACACTTGTATGATTTATGGCCGTGTTTGTTATTTATTGTGTTTTAATGATTGTGTATAGCATTCTCCTTATGATAATACTGACGAAAACGATTATTTGCTTATTAATTTATAAAATTGTGAAAGTAAAACTACCTATAATATCAAACAAACCAATAGTAACATTTGAAATGGTTCATTGCTAAGAAGCCCGTTTTATTTTGCAAATGAGTTTATATTTGGTGCTAGTTCGAACTTGGTGGCGTAGCTGTACTACGGTTACAAAGCCGAGGTCTCGGATACGAATCCTTGGTCAGGCAAAATTATATTTGATATTCTATTCATTATCTATGGTGGATATGGTCATAGGCTCGCCTCCTATGACATCGTGGGACGAACAATATTATAAATGCAACTTTACCATCTCCTTCTAGGAAAAAGGCATGGGTTGTAAGAACATTTTTTGCTCGCATTCCAAACCTTACATCTATAGGTAATGGCGCCTCGCAGTTATTACGAGTTCGATCGTGATTCACAAGATAGATGCAGGAAATAATTACGGTAAAGTCAACTCACTGAGTCACTACGACCGTGCCTTTATGAGATGTATTATCCTTCAATTTGATGAGACAATATCATTTCCCCAGGTTTTACGTGGCTTTATATGGTGGAATATTCTTTTGTAGCTTTAATAACCGTTTCCTCAGATATATGCCAGCCTCCGTGGCACAGTCGGTTAGACGCCGCCTGTGAAACGAGAGGCCGCGGTTCGATCCCCGCACCGAGAGAAATGTTTGTATGGCCCACAAATATTTCTCTCGGGTCTGGGTGTTTGTGTGACCGAAAATTCCCTCGTAGTGCGTAGTTCATGATACCCACGACACAAGACTCGATCTTAGTGTGGGGTCAGGACTATGTATGTGACTGTTGGGTGTTATTTATTATTTATTATTGTTAGGGTCATCCTATGTTAGTAGTATTATTTGTTAGTTTTAATAAAATAATGTAGGTAAAATTACTTTTAATATTATTGATACCCTTCTGCATTTTAATAAATATATTTCCTGATTTATTTACTTTTCACAATTTATATGAATTATATTAAGCTACATATTTTTAAAAATGAGGGTTTGCATTTATCATTTTACAAATACCTGGAACATGGTTAATGTTTAAGTTTATTTACTTTTGTACCTCCAAGTGCCTATATATAAGGGAGAATTTGATTTGTCTCGGCATTCGAGTGTGAACATTCAAAGAGTGAACATCTCAAGAAATACTTACTGCGTTAAAATAAGGAAAATTGATTGGAAAGTGTGTAAAAAAGGAAGAAATATACGATATCTACAGAAATAAGTGTTTGAATTATTACATATCCCAACATTATATGCCCGAATACTCAAACACCAATAAAATATTAAGTTGCTGTTAAGCTTAGCACTTAGCCAATACTTAAGGCCAACGTAATTTAAGTTGCGTTTGAGTATTTGGGCGATAAACTACTAATTATATATTTTTTGCACTGTATGGCTAGAAGAGCATGCCGCTCGCTTAATGGTAAGTGATACGACCGCTTATAAACATTAGCAAAACCAAACAACACCCAGAATTACAAAATGCTTAGCTTTACATTGCGCTTGACATCCTGAGACATAATATATCAAGTCTCAATATGGCCAGTAGCTCCTCTGGCTATCGATGTCCTTCAATACGAAACACAACAGTGCATTTAAACTAATGATTGGCGGGAGAAATAGACATTGCGGTGATACCTACCTAGGCGACCTCTCACAAATCAGAGACTTACCACCAGTAAACCCTTACACGGAAATCGAACCCAAAACTATTCAGATGTAATATTAATAACATTACACCATAAAACCATTAATAACTATAATCAAGCATGGAATCTAATACGATTGCAACATTCGTTCAGTTTGGTAAAAGTTTAGCAATAATAGTGAAAGGTGTGACCCCAAATGTTCACCTGTGCATACATACCTTTATATATCGATTTACAACTATTTGGTACTATGAATATTAAGAAATATTAATTCGGATTGTGTATTTCCGTATAACAAACTTTATGTTCGGGAATTTATGTCCGTTTTTTTTTGTTATTGCAGTTAATGACGAGACTAGCATGCCTCGTCTGATGGTAAGATATACGGCCGCTCATGAATAGTAGCAAAACCAAACAACACTTTTAATGAATTACAATGCAATGCTTGGCTTTCCACTGCGCTCACCATCCTGAGACATTAAACATTAGGTCTCATAATTTCTAGTAGTTACTCTAACTATCATGTCCTTCAAACCGGGACACAACACTGCATTTACACTGCTGTTTGGTAGGAGAAATAGACATTGTTGTGGTACCTACCCTGGCGGCCTCTCACGTATGAGAGACCTACGACCATTATAGTGCATCACACAATGGTTATTTAAAAAGATTATAACACATTAAAAAATATTATTTTATCCTCTTTCGCAGGAGATTTTATAGAGCAGCTTTAGTGTTATTATTTAAAAAAAAAAAGATATTATGATATAGCCGCCATATTGCATTTTGTGTCATTGATCCGATTTGTGTCCAAATGTTATTAAATGAATCATGAATACTACTAGTCTTAATTACCATACATTGATAACACATGACGTCATTTATGAATGAACCGAAATAGTAAAATAAATGAATGAGTGAGTCACGCGTGACTCGTGAGTCATATGTCTCTCGTGATAATGTGACCTTGGGGTCATTAAACTGAGTGATATGCTAATATCTTACGGATATAAGAATGTGTGTCTTACAAATAATAACTACAGTCATTTATTCTCCATCTTTTTTAATAGTGAAGCGACAATATACTCGTACGTATAAGTATTTCACTTTTAAAATAAATACTATACTCTATAAAACTTATCATTCACTCTAAACTAAGTATATGGTTACGAAATACGATAGAGGAATCGATAATTTTATGAATTTTATTTTATTATTTATTTATTAATCACAAAACATTATTAATCATGTCAAGCATCAAACGTATTAAATACAAATTACTGGATAATAATTATAACCTAAAACATGTGTTTCAAAAAGTAATTAACAAGTGACACACTTTAAATAAGCTATTAGATAAATAGGGTAAAAGTAACATTAAATAAATAATTATCCAGTAATTTGACAGCCTCCGTGGCACAGTTGGTTAGACGCCGCCTGTGAAACGAGAGGCCGCGGGTTCGATCCCCGCACCGAGACAAATGTTTGTGAGGCCCACAAGTATTTGTCTCGGGTCTGGGTGTTTGTGAGACCGAAAAGTCTCTCGTGGTTCCTGATACCCACGACACAAGACTTAATTGATCTTAATGTGGGGTCAGGACTATGTATGTGACTGTTGGGTGTATTTATTATAAAAAAAAAAAAAAAAAAAACAAATAGCATTATGGGCGGTTAAAGATGTGAATCTTTAAGGAATAGTGAATATGATGTATAATTTGTTTAATACACATTCGTACAGTTTCACGTACGAAGTTCGATCATTCGAATTTCGTTTCGGATTATAAAGTATGCATTCTTATTATGTAAAATTTACTCTATGGTATGCATATAGATTTCTCTACAATAACATGCAAGTATTAAACACATAAACCTTCCTCTTGAATCACTCTATCTATTAAAAAAACCGCATCAAAATCCGTTGCGTAGCTTTAAAGATTTAAGCATACAAAGGGACATAGAGACAGAAAAAGCGACTTTGTTTTATACTATGTAGTGAAGACAGCTGATTACGCACTAAGATCGAGTCTTGTGTCGTGTACCAGAAACTACGAAAGACTTCGCTCTCACAATCACCCAGACTCGAAACTAATCCCTGGAGAACAAAAGCATGTGTCTAGGAGCGGGAATCGAACTCATGGCCTCTTATTTCAGAGCCAGTGATAAACCAACTGCGCCACGGAGGCTGTCGAATTTATATTTCTTGTTCGTAAATATAAATAAAGTTTATAAAAAATGGTTGCCTGTAAAGTCGGTTTTACGGGCGAAGATTTTACGTGACAACGTCTTTTTCTCGGTAGAATATTTATAGATATGAATATAATTAAATTGCACAATAGAAACAAGGAATTGAATGAAAATAAGAATTGCACAAATTTTAACTATAGAAATATATTTTGTTTACTAAAACATTGTACATGTAATGACGAATCTAAGCACTCCATATTTTCACTACAGACACAGCTGACGATACTTTAACCACACGTGTGAACTTGTATTGTGACGCTTTCTTGTTTTTCCAACGCCAAGAACGTTCGAGAAAGACAAAGACAGAGACACAAGCATGCGCCGATTCAATGCGCCTAATTCTCTAGTGCTGCGCGCGCACCGTTACGTTACCGGGCGTTACACTTTTTCATAAGTGACTCCCAGCCGCAACCTAATTTAAGACGTTGTCACGTCAAAACTTTTCATGTCTTATAGAATAAAACTGACCAACATATTTGTCGAAATAAATTGATTTAGTTACAACGTAATAGGAAAAAAAATTGTCATAAAAACTACACTAAGGAAATACCATGAAATATGAATGAAACCCATAAAAACAAACATTGTATTGTCTATGAATGAGTAACGGGTAATATTTATCGGTGTGACGCAGGTTCGAAGCGCGGATATTACATACATAAACTCACGCTTTTATCCCGGAAGGGGTAAGCAGAGGTGCCAGGACACCGACATTTCGCCTTGTATCTTCCGTCTCACGAATATGATAATCCCATCAAAAACATCCTGTAAAAAATTCCAAGTCTCGCAGCTCAGTTTTTCTACCGCAAAAAGTTGTGAGATCCATGTAATACCAAGTCAATTAATTTATTTAGTCCTTGATTAAGGGACGTTCTGTATAAAGTTATTACGTAAGTTATTATCATATCAATATTAAAAATTCTTTACGTTTTAAATAAATAGAGCGACTTAATATAGGGGTCGAACATATGGCCATATCTTGCACAAATACCTGAATCCTGGTTAGTAATGAATAAAAAAATATTATTTTGCCGACCCGGGATTCGAACCTGAGACCTCATACCTCAATAAATGACGTATCCAACACAAAAATAATTGTTCAATTGGAACCAGTAATCCTGATATTAGAGGTAATAAACAAATTAACTCTTCAGCTTTAAATATTAGTATATTTGTAGATTATTTTTAAATTAGAACATGCGACCCTTATAGTATAACACTACCCTACTTATGACGGGACCCGGGTATTTCCAACATGATATCATTCGACCCCCTACCCTTATAACCAATTAAATACTTATTTAGACCAAAACACGTGTAACACAAACAAAAGAAATAACGTCACCGGAAAATATATTGTTTACTAGTACAGATTCATTCATAAATGTAACATTATTTTGCGTGACGGTGGGCGGGGCGAAAACACGGAAAATACATAAGTTTTATACATAGTAACAATAAATTAAAATATTGCAAATTTAATTAAAGGATATTGTAGCCAGAGTTGCCACTGGACATATTGAGACTTAACATCTTGTCTCAGGGTGGCGATCGCAGAACGCCAAGCATTGCTTTGTAATTTAAGGAGTTTGGTTCTGCTTCTGTTCATGAGCGGTCGTATCGCTTGCCATCGGGCGACCGGCGTTCCAGTCTCACCATCCAGTGCAATAAAAAAATTTATTATATTTTTAGTTGGTGCAATAACTTGATTTCAATTATATAGAAATTGTACCATAAGAATTCAACCCTATATTCCTGCTTCGGGGCACGGGCCTCCTCTACAATCAAGGGTACAATTGAGAGGGGTTAGGCAGTAGTTCACAACACTGACCTAGTGCGGGTTAACGAACTTCATTCTTTATAGAAAATTGAAATTTGAACTTGAAAATCATTGTTATATGCAGGTTTCTTCACGATGTTTTTTCGCTATCCTTAATCACCCTCATGATCAGTCAGTTTTCATCACCGATATAATGATTTTAATTTTTGTGACAACGTTTTAAAGTTAAGAGAAGTGCGTGGTGGCCTGTTGGTAAACGGACTAGACGCGGCTGCCAACATGTTCACGGTGGTCGCGGGTTCGAATCCCAGGGCACACCTCTGACTTTTCGGAGTCATGTGTGTATTGCCAGTCAATCACCACGCACTAAAACGGTGAAGGAAAACATCGTGAGGAAACCTGCATACCATAGCGATTTATAAGAATTTCTATGGTATGTAAGTCCGCCAACCCGCACTAGGCCAGCGTGGTTTGGACTATATCGCCTAACCACTCTCAATCGTACTTTCGATTGTAGAGTAGGCCCGTGCCCTGCAGTGGGACGTATATGGGCTGATACAATACAGTTTTAAAGTCATCAAAGCTTTCATGATGGAGCGGATTTTACGGAAGATTCGCCATAAAATGCGTAAAATTTAGTTATAACGATAGCTTTGGTGGTATATTTGTATTACAGTACGGTTTAAAAAATGTGGGTGTCCTGGCACGTTTGCCTAACCTTTCTGGGAAAAAGAGTTTGTCTGTATTTATTTACTTAATTTCGTTTTATTTGAATGTTTTTTAGTCACGTAAATATTAGAAACGTAAAGGTGTTGTTATGAATCACATTGTTCGTAATTGTTGGGTGCAAGTGCATTACTTTCTTGTGTAGGTACTAACGATTAGCTTCAAGCTTATTTTATATGATTTTAAAACGTTGATTACTTAGGCCCAGTTGCATCAACTAACTTTATATAAACTTAACTTATTTGTGAGCCTGAGGGGTTCCTTTATACCCCGACACTTCAAATGTTCGGTAATTCGATGTCTATGTACTAGACAAAAGATTTACACCTTTGTTGTGCCCTGCAGTGGGACTGATCTACACAGATAATATATTTATTATTTATTTAACAGTTAATTGTACACCCTATGTCTAAAAATTACAAAATTATATGAAAAAAAATGCACAAGCAATTTCTGCCAGACAACCATGGGATGGATAAACGAGAAGAACGAAAGTTTTACTGGTGGTAGGTCTCTCATATGTGAGAGGCCATCTGGGTAGGTACCACCGCAATGTCTATTTCTCCCGTGAAACAACACTGCTTAAATGCACTGTTGTGTTTCGGATTGAAGGACATTGTAGCCAGAGCAACTACTGGACATATTGAGACTTAACATCTTATGTCTCAGGATGGCGAGCGCAGTGGAATGTTGCTACTGTTTATGAGCGGTCGTATCGCTTACCATCAGGCGAACGGCTTGCTCGTATCGCCATTAAATGCAATAAAAAAATAAAAAAATTGGGGCATCTTTAGGGATACAAATAATTCAATTTATAATATTATTTTTATATACAGGGTATATCAAGACTGCTACCGAAAACGAAGCCGGGTGGTAGTTTAAGCGACTTCAGACACAATGCAACAGAAAAAGTTGCAAAAATAAGCGACAATATTTTTTTTGAATTTTTTTTCCTATTGCCATATTTTGGTGGTAAATAATTTTTTTCCTAAAATAATAGTGTATTATACCCTTTAATTTATAAATACTCTAAGATATAAGAGAGTTTAAATTATTATTTTAGCAAAAACTATGGATTTACCACCCAAAAATGACGATATTTAAAAAATCATAAAAAATAATTGTCGCGTTTCTATGCGAAAATTTTTGTTGCATTGTGTTTGTAGCCACTAAAACTACCACCCGGCTTCGTTTTCGGTAGCAGTCTTGAGATACCCGGTATAAACATACATACAGACAACTTTGATAACAGATTATCAACTTTGTACGACCCATAATAACTGCTAAAAAAAGAGTAACGCTAGAAATTCTTGCTTTTTGCGTTCTTCTTTGACGAAAACAGCCGTGTGAACCGGGTGGTCGTGGAAAAAATGACTGAATCTAAATAATTAATGACATTTTATGGATTCAAAAATAATTTTATTTCATGTTCCGTATTGTTATCTAGTTCATTCAAAGAAATTGTAGGCAGCGATAAGGCCGCCGACCCGCATTAGGCACTAGATTGCGTTTATATTCATAATATTATTCTGCATGTTACAAATGAAACATTAGATCATGTTTGAATGTAATATAAGACTTATTTGTATTTGTTTTCATTGTGTATTGACATATTTATGATAGATTCAAAAAAAAAACAAAACAATCAATAATTACTATAAAATATTATTCTTCAAACATCATAGTACTGAACTTAATTATAACTTACTATAAAATATTTAAAATATAATTCAAAGATTAGTAACTGAACTTATCCATAGGTTATATAAATAAAAACACCCAACAGTCACATACATAACCCTGACCCTTCATTAATATTGAGTCTTGTGTCGTGTATCAAAACTACGAGAGACTTTTCGGTCTCAAAAACACCCACGCCCGAAAGAAATACCTGTGCATCACAAACACACAAACATTTATATTTTTTATTGCACTGTATTTTACAACTGCTGATAAACATACAGGGTATATCAAGACTGCTACCGAAAACGAAGCCGGGTGGTAGTTTTAGTGAGTGCAAACACAATGCAACTAAAATTTTCGCAATAAAACGCGACAATTTTTTTTATGATTTTTAAATATCGTATTTTTGGGTGGTAAATCCATAGTTTTTGCTAAAATAATAATTTAAACTCTTTTATACGTTAGAGTCCTTATAAATAAAAGGGTATCACTATTATTTTAGGAAAAAAATGAATCTACCATCCAAATACGACCATAGGAAAAAATAACAAAAATTTTTTTTGTGACTTCAGTCACATTGAAACCTTTTCTGTTGCAATGTGTCTGAAGTCACTAAAACTACCGCCCGGCTTCGTTTTCGGTAGCAGTCTTGAGATACCCTGTATATACAAAAACAGATCTCAACAGAGCGATACAAAAACAAAACTAGCCAATGTAATGTCTGTAACCTTTATGTCTGCGATGTAGTAATTATTTTGAGCACGCCATTTAACACTGATGACACTTGCCATTGCAGTGCAAGGCTACACTCACACACATGCACACACTCAAAGGTAGACACACAAACACATACGTATGACCTAGACATTCAAAAGTAAAGCTATGTCTCGATAGATTTCAGTTAGGCCGTAACTTGTTAGACGGAACAATTGACTAATATAATCTGACTTTTAAAAATAGAATTATTCTATTCTATTTTTAAAATGTATTTTTAATTAAATAATTTATTCATATTTAATATTAGTTAGTTAATTCATTATAATAATTAGTTAATTCTATTTTTCTCAGTATGAATTGCTTATCTTAAATACATTAGTTATATTATTCTTAATTACGTAATGATTACATTAGAAAACCTTTATTACTAAATCACTAAATTAGGGCAGAAATTGGGAATAAAAAATTAGTTATAATCTTTAAATTTTTAGTGTAATTTCTGACATTTATTAAATTGAATATATTTTGATTATATTTCTATATTAATTACACAAGATTTTCAATAAATCTAATTAAAAATTACTAGGAAACAACAGATTATCGTAGTATTATCCTGAGTCAATACCAAACCGCATCCGAAACCGTCAGCAATGATTCACGAGGCTCAGCGGTAGTTTATAAAGCAATCACCGTGGTCACGACGCCATTCGATTGTCAACACGACTCGCGATCGCACGCGTACGAAAATGGGTCTTAAAAGCGCGTCTGTCGTCCTCCTTCATATCCTGAATACCGTGCACGTGGTCCTAGGCTTGGCCTTGACCGCTGCTGCCATCTGGTTCTTCATTGAAGTCCAAAGCATCACCGCATTGAGGAATGCGAACCACTACCTTCTGGATTACAAGGTCACGTGGCCGCAAGGAATTCCCTGGATTTTCATGATCGTTGGCGTGTTCATCATCTGCGTTTCGTGCTGTGGATTTGCTGGAGCCAAGAAGAAGAGCAGAGGATTGGTTGTTTTGTATGTGATCTTCGAAGTGATCGCAATTTTGGGTCTCATCGCTGCTGCTATTGTCGCGCTGGCTTGTGCCGATTCAGAAAGCACAGATAAATTCGTCTACGATACCATTTGGGACGCCTACACCCAGACAAAGACAGACAGGGATGTGGAACTCGCATACGGGAACATAGAGAAACGATTCCAGTGCTGCGGAGCTGGTAACCCTCGGGACTATTTGAATTGGAAGCGGGAATTTCCGATCTCATGCTGTGATACTTATTACCACGGATGGATTGGAGGCTACAACATCGACTGCGATTTCACAAACAAACTTGCGAATGAGAGGCACGGGTGTGTCGAGGTTGCTGCTAACTACGCCAGGGTTGCTATCAAAGTGTTGGCCGGAGTGTCAGTCTTCACAGCGTTTATTGGAATTCTGAACCTGGTGGTTGCTTCAGCGCTCTCCAAGACTTTGAAGAAGAAGAAGCCACGTATGGTTCTGGGACCTAATGAGACGGAAAGCAAGAAAGTACTGCTGTAATTGTGTAGTGGTTTAACTATGGAATTGAGGTATGTTAATTAACCTTTGTTCGACAAAGGCTGTCTTAGTTATTTTAATACCAAAGAGTTCCACCACTTTTGATCTGATGTAGTTACCTGATAGTTTTTTGTAAAGGAAATCAGACAGTTTATGCTTTGTAAGATAATTATGAGGATAATTAGTCCCTCGTATAACGCGTTTGTGATTAAAACCACGGATAAGGAAGTAAAATTAGGTGTTACGTGTTATGTGAATAGATTAACATTTGAGTGTCGTCTGATTGCGTAAGTTAGTTGTGTAATGTTTGGTTGCTTTAGAGAATTTTCAACTTTAGATAACGAACTTACTATGTAAAGAAACCGTGTCAACTAAATATTATTTTCAATTTGTTTTGTTTCCATTTTGCTACAAAGATTATATTAATACATGACCTAAATGGCACCCAATACTTCACAGCGTATACTCAAGTTCGCGTATAACGAACCCGTGTATACTGAAACCGCGTTATACGAGGGATTACTTAATCTTTATCTATAATTTCATTTACACAGTAACTTTTCCTTGTATGAAACTAGTCATGCCGCTTACGAAAGAATCCCTTAAAGGCCTCTACCATTCTCCGTCTCTACATGGTAGAGACTGATCAACTGTGACGTAATGGTAGAGTCGAACGCGTTTCTTGACTAGTGGTACTGTGTGCTAGAAAAGCTATTTCTATATTTTGTATGTACTTATAAACACGCTTATTTCCGACAGAAGAAGATTATAGATAATTTTTTGTTTGTTAAAAAAATATTTTGACAACCACGCTTAAATGTGGGATTTGGAAACTATGACATTTATTAACAATTTGTTTTTCTAAATTTTGTTTGAAATATAGTGATAGATTAAATTAAAATTAAAATTGGATTATAAGTTAAGATTTTTATGCTATGTACAAAAGTTTGTTGTTGGTTGTACGTGACACCAATTTTTACTCGTGATCGCAGTCACCTTGAGCTCTCCAACAACACAACATTTTATTTACCAACATAATACAAACAACACAATCTCTGCAATAAACACACATATTGCAATTTAAGTCGAGTTTAATTGAATTTCGAATCTGTCGACAAATTCCAATATTCGAAATTTAAATTGAATTAATTTTATCAAAATAATAACAGTTAATTTGATTATGGAATGTTTATTGTTTATTTTCGAATTTATTGGAATCAGATATTATGATAATAATATTAAATTAAGACAATAATTATATTTTGTGAATATTTTAGTTATAATATAGATAATCGACAGTGGCGCCACCTGTCCATTATAAGTATTAATAAGTATATTTTAAGAGTACATGTATTGAAGAATAATGTTAATAATATTTATTTATTGAAACATTTTAAGTGTTAAGGAGATAATACACAATCTAGGTTATTTTTTTGGTCTATTTTGGATCTAGGATCAAAATAACCTGTAGAGCACTGAATTAAATATTTTTAAGAAATTTAAGATCAATGCATTTGTAAGTATCGTGATTATCTCATTAACGTGAAATTTAAGGAAAAAAATGTTTTATAATATTAATAATATTGTTGCGTTGTAGTAACAAATATATGGATACAAAATTATATTGTTTTTTAATTATTTAATAGATTTTTAAACGTATTATATCTTTATTAGCCTTCTTCAACATGTAGCCTACACCGGTCAAGATTTGTGTAAACCTAGGTTCAATTCTCAGGCGAGGCATTTAAAATTTACCGATTTATAAAATCAGAAAATAAAAAGTTTACCGATTTATAAAATCAGAAAAAAAAATCACCCATGACTGGAATTATTATTTCTGGTATTATTATGTAAATAAATGATTAAATATCACCACATATAAGCACTATAAACTTTATAATATATTGACATGAATAACTTGACCATGGAGTTATAGAATCATAGTTTTAAGTATAGCTATGACCCATCGCAAACACACAATCATGTCAATGATGTCAGTCGGTTGGGTCATTTAAAGGTTACATAACACACGGAATTTTAATATATTTTTTAGTTTTAGGTCCGGTAAATGAGCAAACAGGTCACCTGATGGTAAGTTATCACTACAAATGTTTTTTTTAATTTCAAAGAATGGCGAGACGAGCAAGCCGTTCGCCTGATGGTAAGCGATACGACCGCTCATAAACAGTAGCAACATTCCACTGCGCTCGCCATCCTGAGACATAAGATGTTAAGTCTCAATATGTCCAGTACTTACTCTGGCTACAATATCCTTCAATCCGAAACACAACAGTGGATTTACACAGCTGTTTCACGGGAGAAATACCTAGATGACCTCTCACATATGAGAGACCTACCACCAGTAAAACATCTACAACTAGAGGAACCATCCCGGAATCCCGAAACTAAGAATCCCGGGATCCCGGTCATATTTTAGTCCAGGATCGAATCTATCCACAACACTTGAATCATGGATACTTTGTCTCTTAAAAGGAGGGGGAAGGGAAGGAAACTTTAAACCTTACTGGTGGTCTCTTATATGTGAGAGGCCGCCTTTTAGGTATCACCGCGTTGTCTATTTCTCCCGCCACACAGCAGTGTAAATGCACTATTGTGTTTCGGATTGAAGGTTATTGTAGCCAGAGTAACTACTGGACTTATTGACACATCTTATGTTTCAGGATGGCGAGCGCAGTATACCAAGCATTGCTTTGTAATTCAAGGTGTTTGGTTCTGCTACTGTTCATGAGCGGTCGTATCGCTTACCATCAAACGAACGGCATGCTCGTTTCGCCATTCATTGCAATAAAAACAAAAGGGTAGAAAAAGGAAAGGGGTATAGGGTATCTAGAAATTTCACTCACCGAATAACAGCGACCGCCAGCGGTGCTGCGGTCGAGCCTATTCATAATTTCATAATTCACCACAATATTTGATAAGTATCTTATCGCGCAAAATCCTGCCCCGTATACTGTAGGTTTTACCAAGCAAAAGTATCGAAATTCATCGAAGATCTGGAAATAAATCCTAGTACCTTATAATACGTGATCCGTAGAAGTTGCCAATCTAAACAAGTACATAATAAAGAGGACAGATTTGATTGTTTATTTGTATTGAATAGATTCTGAAAATACGGGACCTATTTTAAAAATTATTTCACTATTAGAATCCTACATTATACTTGATGAACATAGGCAATAGAATATTTTAAAAGTGTGTCCAGTCACGGTTAACTATAACTTTTCGAAATTAAATAAAATGTATTAATAATAAGTGTGCAATTTAAGAACTGAACCCGTGACGTTACGATACGAACACATTCCGTCAATAACTCAATAATGCCTCTTATGTAATATGCAATTAATTACGGCTTTTGAAAATGTGAAAATGTCCGTCAAAATTACAAAACTAAAGATTAATTACACGGACCATTATGGTGAGAGTAATGTACAAAAATGGTAGAAAATAAACAGAGATTAATGATTTTATATTGAATATAAAGAATTTTGCCGGCGCAGCAGCTTACATTACACGTGATGATACAAAATTATGTCGGCCGTGACAATATGATGGACTACTATGTAATCGTATTGTTTTACCGTTTGCAAGAAATATATATAGTAAATAAGTCAATTTAAATAATAAAAAAGGAAACCTACTGTGGTAAGACAGTGGAATACAAAAGCATAGATTTCTTATTCATAGTGTTTAGTTTTAATTTTGTATCAACCCAATATACGTCCCACTTTAAGTCACGGGTCTCCTCTACGACCGACAGTACGATTGAGAGTGGTTAGGCCATATAGTCCATATAGTTTTAATTATGTTTTTAATAAAATCGAACTACGATTAAGGTCTACCAGCTAATTGAATGCACTGTTGTTTTCCGGTTTGAAGGACATTGTAGCCAGAGTAACGACTGGACATATTGAGACTTAACATAGTATTTCTCAGGATGGCGAGCGCAGTGGAATGCCCAGCATTGCTTTGTAATTCAGGGTGTTGTTTAGTTTTGCTACTGTCTATGAGCGATCGTATCGCTAACCATAAGGCGAATGTCATGCTCGCCTCGCCACTCATTGCAATAACAAAAAACAAGTTTTTTTCCTGTTTATTTATAACTGTTTGATGTGCAATAAAGTATAGTTAAATTAAAATAATATAAAAATAATTAAAACAAGTGACCCTTTCGAAAGTGACACATTGCTTGCAGGGGCCAAACAGTGGAAAAACCTGATACCGTGACTCATCGTTAGTTGCGTGACTCGCTCATAATTATTTGATTTAATAGCAAAGAGGGTCTTTTAACTCTATATACATAACATGAAATTTTAATTATTAACTAAATAAATAGCACCCAACAGCCACATACATAGTCCTAACCCAACACTAAGATAAATTCTTGTGTCGTGGGTATCAAACTACGAGAGACTTTTCGCTCTCACAACTAGACCCGAAAGAAATATTTGTAGGCAGTACAAACAATTCCCTCCTTCTTTGGTTGGAGAGTATAATTACATACATACATACATACACTCAGACTTTTTTCCGAGAAGGAAATTTCCAGAAAGACGGAGATGTTGTTAGCAACCAGTATACCCACGTTTCGCCTTGTGTGTGTCGTCTCACAATGTGATAGGGGGCGAGCCTATCATCATATCGGGCACAAATTTCTGACTCTGGGCTGATAATGGAGAAATCCAATATCACTGCCCGAGCTGGGACTCGAACCCGAGACCTCAGCTTTGCAATCATACAGTAGTACAACTACGCCACCGAGGCAGTCACCGAGCCAGTGAGTTGAGTAAAATAAAAAAAAAAATATGTCCGTGAAAGTTTTGTAATGTTTCTTTTAGTATTTGAATAAGTCGGAGGCTCAGTATCCCTTTATTCCTTCCGTCCTTTATTCTTCCCTTTCCTCTATCATTTTGAGAGGGTATCCTCCAACTTTACAAGTATCCTGTATCATACCATAAAGTACGCCCTTTGCTTATTTGTCCATTAGTAGAAATAAAAAAAATAGTTAGATTGAGAACCTCCTCCATTTTTGTAGTCGGTTAAAAAGTATGGCGCTAAAATATAATAATAAATATCTAATTGCATAATTGGAATATTCAAAAATTGTGATTACGCATTGCGTGTTCAAATGGCACGTGTTTTTGCCCTTTTATATCTATTATGTTAATTAGTTTATGATTCACTCAAGTAATGTGACCCTTTTATTAAACTCGTAGATACTGGCGCCCTCTATGTTGAGGGGTTAGCCTTGAGGTTAGCAAGAAGAAAAGCTATTAAACTCCTATTTTGGTACCATAGGGCCGAAAGCGGTATGTCAGTGTCATTGTCATTTCAGCATGTCATATTATGGTTTTTGGGACCGAGCTGCGTTCCTGATAGAACGAGAATATATTTAGCGCGGTAAATGAAACGACTTATTTCTGTGAAAACTCTTGTTAAACTATTGTTTAACCATTTTAGAACCACTATAAACAATATTCCATAGAGTTTATTTGATGTACAGAAAATCAAAACTTCCTAACAGTTCCTATCAATACCTAAGCTAGCATACTGAATAAAAACCCCTTCGGGCTAGCTTTGAGTACACCAAGCATTTCAATTTTGGCTCAACAAAATGACAATAAGCTTGATGTTATATGTAAATCCACTGACAAATGGAAATCGATGAGTTTTTTTCTCCGACAACCTCACTCGTCAAACAAAAGGTAAGTACGAGTAGTAAAGTTACTACACGTTGGTTTCTTAAGACAGCGGCACTCCGGTCGAGCACACGTAATATAGAATGTAGCTTTAAGCAATTAACTCAGTAAATACTAACTCGACTGCCTCGGTGGCGTAGTTGTACTACGGTACGGTTACAAAGCTGAGGTCTCGGGTTTAAATCAAGGGTTGGGCAAAGTGATATTGGATTTTTCTATTCGTTATCACCCCAGAGTCAGGACTTTGTGCTCGAGGCAATAGGCTCGCCACCTTTCACATTGTGGGACGGAATATACAAGGCGAAATGTGGTTATCCTGGCACCTCTGTTTACCCCTTCTGGGAAGAAGGCGTGAGTTTATGTATGTATGTAAATACTAACTCATTGCTAGTGTGAATTGGCGGGCTTTATACACTGTATCTATATTTGTATCGACCCATATACGTCTCACTGCAGGGCACGGGCCTCCGACACAATCGAGAGTACAAGGATACTCAGAAATTTCCGAGTCATGTATGTATTGATAGTCAATAACCACGCACTACAACGGTGCAGGAAAACATCATGAGGAAACCTGCAAACCGTAGAGACTTTAAAAAAATCTAAGGTATATAAAATCCGCCAACACGCACTAGGCCAGGGTGGGGAATTATATGGCCTAATCACTTTCAATCGTACTCTCGATTGTAGAGGAGGCCCGTGCCCTGCAGTGGGACGTATGTATATGGGCTGATACAGATGTAAAGTCCGCCAACACGCAGTAGGCCAGGGTAGTTGACTATATGGCCTAACCCCTCTTAATTGCAAACATACACAATTTAAATTATTATAAAGAGTCCTCTTGATACAGGTTTAGTTGTAAAGGTTTCCATCAATATGAAAAGGAACGATAAATATTATTTCTTTGAACAATAACATTGGAAATTCAGATATGTATGGAATTGAATCAGAGATTTACAATGCCGCAGTTAACCACAAAGCTACTACTTACACATTAGGTAGATATTTAAATTCTTTGCACTGTAACATAAACCGCAGTTTTCTAAACGCTATAGGAAATAAATTATCACCTTTCAAAGTCGGGACAAATTTTCTATGCAAATTAAAAACTGTAAATTTAAATTTACACCTTACACTGTTGTGCTAAGGTTTATATTTAAATGAATATTGGTGTGGTGACAAATGTTTTCACTGTTCATTACGTGAGGTTATTTTGTAGTGATGTGTCATTTCAAACATTGCCAATTGTAAATATTCAAACGTGACCCGAAAGCTAATGTCATCGACAGCGGACAAACTTTGTGGCGCGTCAAATTACTACATATCGCACTTTAGAATTATAGAGATCTAACTAAAAACTCTTATTTTTTAGGAAACATTAATTAAAGATTAGTAACAAGAAATTTTGTACCTATGGAAGATACATCTAGAAGACCGATTTATGCATCTTTCATGCGTCAATAGGTCCTTCTTTAATAGGTCGATAGGTCATTTTGAGCCAAAAAAAGTATTAAGATCCAAAATTATCCTATTTTTTTTTGGATTAAGTCACTTTAATTCTAAAGATGCGATATTATAGACTCAAATTGCCTGAGGATTTTCGCAGCGCTTTGAAAGTTAGCTAGTATCATTATTAAGACGTCTAGTCTGTATACTTGATGAGCAAATACACTTATATTAAGCGCGTAATATTTAACCGTTTTTTATTTATTTAACAGTCTTAGTCACAGACAGTTGTAAATACATTTTAATTATCGAATGGTTTGTCCCTTTCCTACACCTTTTGAATTCAGTTTGAGCGAATAAGACAAAATGTTCAACTAAAACATGTTTTAATATTGTCTGTGAGGAATTTTACTTATTGCTATTTTTGATTTAACCTACTTAAAACTTTATGAGTATTATATTTATTGCGTTTTACTTCATTATCAGGCACTACATAATCTAGACTTGTATTTGAATCGTGTCAAACAAAAATTACACACTTCATAACAAAATTGGACCGTAAAATACACAAGCGTTTGTGAGAAAAATACTGTGATTACGTCACCTCGTCGATTCATCTCCACTTACCACATCAATTTTAAACTCTACTGCTTCTTACTAAAGTTCAAAATCATTTACCAATTCATGTTAAGGACTATTAGATTCGTTTTCACATGCCACAATTTCGAACTCTATTGCTTTGAGTTACAGTTTAATATCACTCTGGTTATATTTGTTAAGGACGCTGAATTAATAAAATATGTATTTTGAACTGTATTTGAAGTATAGTAAGGTTGTAAATGGATTGTAAATTTGTGGTATCTGAAGGTACAAAGGTTCAGGTGCGCCACAAAGCAGGTTTGTACAATCATACAATTGATTCATACTCATAGTTTGCGGCTTCCATGTTGGTTTACAAGTTAGAAATAACTTCAAATTGTTTGTTTTGATTCATAAAAACATAATCGAACGAGCAGTGGTTTGAGAAAATTGTAGAGAATTGCTCAAATAAAATATAAAACAACTTTTTCTCTCTCTAGCAACGAATCTCGTCATAAATTGCAATAAACATGCCGCTCGCCTTATGGTAAGCGATACGACCGTTCATAAACAGTAGCAAAACCAACAACACCTTGAATTACAAAGCAATGCTTGTAATTCCACTGCATTTGTAATTGCAATTCGCTTCACATGGATCTCCTGTGAGACAGTGGTACCATCTTGGACAAGCCTGCCCATTACATGCTGAGTCATGACTCATGACTGACAACAGCATGGCTCAACCACTCATTACTAAATACAAGGGACATCCTTCGCGCATGATGTGCCATCTGAACAGGTTTTTGGAGATATAAACCGCTTCAGCCACATTCATATTAAGTGTGGTCCAAATCTGGGGGGTTACTTTAAAAAAAGATACGAATTTCGAATGTTCGGGTACTCTACGTCCGGAGTGAGATATAAGATTTCCACTTTTTAGAATCAATACTATTCTATTATACTTACCACTTTTCATAGAACTTAGTATTTGGTTGCGACGTACGATAGAGGAATCCAACATTTTGTGGAGTATCTAGGTATTAGTGAAAATTTATGTACGGCGTCTGAACAGTCGAAGTCCGAATCGTTTTTATAGAGTAACAAAAGTCGAATGTTTAAATGTTGAACGTCAAACTATACGAATATGCCTCGGTACTCCACGAAGTGCGTGATGGCTGTTGGTAAACGGACTAGACGCGGCTGCCAACATGTTCACGGTGGTCGCGGGTTCGAATCCCAGGGCACACCTCTGACTTTTCGAAGTCATGTGTGTATTGATAGTCAATCACCACGTACTAAAACGGTGAAGGAAAACATCGTGAGGAAACCTGCATACCATAGTGATATATAAGAATTTCTATGATATGTAAGTCCGGCCACCCGCACTAGGCCAGCGTGGTGGACTATATGGCCTAACCACTCTCAATCTACTGTCGATTGTAGAGTAGGCCCGTGCTCTGCAGTGGGACGTTTATGGGCTGATACGATACGATACGATACTTCACAATGTACCTTCAAAAAATCCTCTTTCGTACGTCGTAACCATAGACTAAGTTCGGAGTGAATAAGTGTCATATAGAATCTTCGATCAAATATACACTAGATACACAGTTCCCTGTAAAAGTTCTGTTAAAAAGTGGCACCGATGCATGACATGAAAAAAGTAAACAAAAAGATCACATATTCCAAATATATTAACACAAATTCCACCTTATTCCTGTAGCTTAAAGTAGCTTTTCACATAATATTGTCTAAAGTTCTGCGACGTTTTGGAAGCAACGGTCGGTGCGTGACTGAAGGCGAAAGAGTGCTTAAAGCACTCTTTTTTGGTGCCACTTTCTAAGCGCTCATGTTGTAGCTAGTGTATATTTGATCGAAGGTTCCAATATACGAGTTTCGTGTCGGCTCGAGTAACTCTCCTGATCCGTTCAGTGCACCGTTTTGGGTGCCTTTCGGTACATCTGTAACTCACGGGTATTATTTATTATCTAGAGATACTCTGCGAATAATCGCCAGATTTATCTCAAGAAGCTCTATTTATTGTTAATTTATTACTATATTGTAAGGTCGTGGGTTCGATTCCCAGGTTAGACAACTCTGACCCAAACTGGCCTCAATATGCGTAACCGTTTTAGGTTGGAATGGCAGAGGTACCGGCAAACCATTTCTTTCCCATGTATCACAGGGCAAGGTTAACGACTTTTTCTTTCGAAAACAACTGTCCAAAATGTTTGAGATTTTAAATTTTTTGAACCTTGTATGGTTTGTCCAAGAGTCAAATTCGTGTCTGATGTGTTTCATTCCCTTTTAATATTATGTTGATTGACCAATTAATTGCCAAAATATGCTAACAAGACGTTTGGTCGTTTTGTTTTCATATTAAAGAAAAATATTTTGTTTTGGTGCGGGGATCGAACCCGCGGCATGTCGTTCATAGCCAGTCTCTAACCAACTGGGCCAAGCTGTTAATATTATGCCTAATCAGACCTTAAACTTCAATATACACATATATAATGTAATAATTAAATAATAAATACATCCAACAGTCATATACATAACTCAGGTCATTGTTGTCGGCAGCCCTAGGATGATATCGAAAATAGACCAGGACCAACTTCCATCCGTTTCCTGTGATGGTATCATTGTTCCATACAGCGATACAGTCAAAAATCTTGGTTTATATATAGACAAATGTTTCACCTGGGGTCCTCAGCTTCGGGAAGTTAGCCGAAAGGTTTTTGCCTCAGCTAGGTCTTTGTGTAGGTTACGCAATTTTCTCCCCATTGCCACGAAAATTTCTCTTGCACAAACTCTCCTACTCCCCATCCTTGATTATGCCGACGTCAGCTATCTCGATCTCACCGAGGACCAACTTAATAAACTTGAGCGTCTTCAAAATTTCTGTATTAGATTTATATTTGGTCTGCGCAAATATGATCATGTCTCTGAGTTTCGTACTAAGCTCAAGTGGTTACCCATACGACTTCGTCGGAATGCTCATATTCTTAATCTTCTTTACAATATTTTGTTCAATCCTCTCACTCCATCATATCTCAAAGAACGATTTCTATTTCTCCATGAGTCTCATTCAAGGTCCTTGAGGTCGTCGGAGAATCTGAAACTGAGAATGCCTATGCATACCACAACGTTCATGGATAGGTCCTATACAGTGCAAGCCGTTCGACTGTGGAATGCATTACCAGTTGTCATAAGGCAAGCTCAAACATTGACATCTTTCAAAAAAATGCTTAAAGACTATTATCTTTCTCTCTAAGTAGCTGCATTAAGAAGTTTTTATTTCCTCTTTTTGTCTCAATAGGTAATTTATAATTTATATTTAGTATGTATATTTATGTCTATGTTTATCTATAGAAATATTTATACATGTATGTATATTAAGTGTATTATATAATTATGTATTATATATCATGTATATATTCGCTATAAATAATTTGTTTACCTATTCCTTATAAGAGCATGTTTTTAGTTTTCTTTAAATTCTATACTGCCCTCTCTTCTTATCCTTTTCTTATATCCATCCAAAGGTTGTCTGTAAGAAATCGCCTAGGGCGATAAGACCGCCAACTGTACTCTTTAATCTTATATGTAAAATATTGTATACTTTTTCACTTTTTGTGTGCAGTAAAGAATGAATAAATAAATAAATAAATACATAGTCCTGACCCCACACTAAGATCGAGTCTTGTGGCGTGTTGTGTATAAATGATTTTATAATAACATTTAGAATGTATGTGACTGTTGGGTGTGTTATTATTAACTACAATTTAAAATAATGAGTTAAAAATATGACGTAAAATGTTGATTCCGGGTCGCCGCGCATAAAATTATTCATATTTATTTTCTCACATACACAATTAGCTTTTGAATTTCAATTGTATTCTTTACATTACAAAGATTGAGGAAACCGAAAAATTATGTTTTAGAAATTGAGTCATGTTTTAAATATAAAAATATAATTAGTTAGACTGCGTCGGTGGCGGTGCACGATCACAATGCAATCGTGTTCGAATCCCGAGTCAGACAAAGTGGTATTGAATTTATCTAAAATCAGCCCGGAGTCAGGAATTTGTGTCCGATATGACCATTGTCTTCCGTTCACATCTCGTCCCCTATCAAAACAGAATAGATAGGACAAAATATGGTTATATTGGTATTATCTCTGCCTACCCCTTCTGGGAAAAAGGCTTAAATATATGTATGTATATAAAATCAAATACTGGTAGTAGGTCTCTTATATGTGAGAGGCTGCCTGGGTGGGTACCACAGCAGTTCAAATGCACTGTTGTGTTTCGGATTGAAGGACATTGTAGCCAGAGTAACTACTGGACATATCTGGGGCACGGCAGTGCCCCCTCCAAGTCGAGCTAAAAAGCGGCACAGTCGTACCATCCTTTTCTCGAAGCTATTCAGACTATTTTCAACCCCCCATAACTTCGTTGTGGTTAAAGCAAGAAGCCTGAATTTTCAGATACTAAACAGGCATTGTGTAAGCACAGTATATTTAAAATTTTATTCAATTTAAACCAGTAGTTTAAGAATTATAACTTGTCAAACTTTCTTAATTTTGTCACTCACTGACTGACTAACCGATTATTAAAAGTCTAAGGCACTTCTAGCAGACATAGAACCTTCAAATTTAGAATATAATTAGTGTTTAGTGTCTTTTGTAAGGGAAAATTCAAACATTTCATAATTTCTGTCTAGATTTCAAGATACACCAACTGCATGAATAACTTTGTAATCCCATATGAATGTATAGGATTACATTTGCAGTTAATGAATCATTGTACCCGTATATAACTGAATAATAGTTGTAGATATATATGAGACATAACAGGAGGAGGGGAGTATAGAGAGCGGAAAGGGTGTATTCAGCCCATGAAACTGTACAACATTCCTCTAGAAAAACATGACGAAGAAAAACTTGCGAATAAATAGACTAAATAGCTCGAAATTATCAATTACCATTAAAGAAAGAACACTAATAATCAAATCCGCTATATTTTGATTAATTGAAACCTACATAAATAAGAAAAAACTATAATACATAGGCTTTAAGAAAAATCGTTATATATATTCTAGAAGTAAAAAGTACCAAAAAGACAAAAGTAGGACTCTACAAAAAGACGTGAGATCCCATCAAAAACATCCTGTAAAAAAAATCCAAGTCTCGCAGCTCAGTTTTCTACCGCAAAAAGTTGTGAGATCCATATAATACCAAGTCGATTAATTTATTTAGTCCATGCTTAGGGAACCTTTTGTATAGTTATTACGTAAGTCGATCTTTTTATTTAAAACGTAAAAAAAATTCAATATTGATATGATAATAACTTACGTAATAACTATACAGAAGGTCCCTTAAGCAAGGACTAAATAAATTAATCGACTTGGTATTATATGGATCTCACAACTTTTTGCGGTAGAAAAACTGAGCTGCGAGACTTGGAATTTTTTACAGCATGTTTTTGATGGGATTGAGACTTAACATCTTATGTCTCAGGATGGCAAGCGCAGAATGCCAAGCTGTTTGGTTTTGCTACTGTTCATGAGCGGTCACATCGCATACCATCAGGCGAACGGCATGATCGTCTCTACATACACTGCAATAAAAAAAAATGAAATAGAATTAGATCACGTACCAGTATTTTGATTTATTATGAATAATTATATTGACCTACATAAAACTGAATATATTATATAAGTAGAACCCGAAATGTTAAAAGATATGAAGGGGTTCTTTCTTCATATACATTTATTTATATCCGGCCGGATGTGAATATCCTACCAACAGTATATTTAAATTAATAGGTATCTTCACATTGTTTTGTTTGACCGTAAAGGAAACGTTAATTAATTAAATATGAATACAGAAGAAATTTAAGATCTATATCCGTATCAGCCTATATGTGTCCTACGGCAGGGCACGGGCCTCCTCTACCTAGGAGGGTTTGGCCATAGAGTCCATCAAGCTGGCCTAGTGCTGGTTGGCCTATTTAAAAATATTATAATAAAAAATGCTCATGAATCGAACCTATAACCCCTTTTCGGAAATCCGTACGACTATAAACTTTCACTATTTTTTTATTGTTATAATAGGCGAGAGGAGGCGCTCGCCATCCTGAGACTTAAGATGTAAAGTCTCAATATTTCCAGTAGTTACTCTGGCTACAATGTCCTTTACACCAAACACAACAATGCATTTACCACCCAAATATGAGTATAGAAAAAAAAAACTAAGAATATATTAAAAAAATATATATTTAAAAGTTTCTTTGTTTCTGAAGTCACTAAAACTACTACCCGGTTATGTTTTCGGTTACAGTCTGGGTACCATGTATACACAACCTTGGTCCTCCCACTACGCTGTCGTCTCATAACCACTAAGCTATGGCGCATAAAAACTGTGTCGCCGATAAGGTACCTAAGGTGTTACGAGAGCGCGCTCTGGGGTCCGAGGTAAGGCTTACCGTGTACTATCAAACTGGACTGACGGTAATATTGACGTCAGTTTTTCGACTGATGTTTGTGTGAAGCGTGGTAGGTGAATCTGCTTTTTAGGTGTCAGAGTCCGTTGATTTATTGAGGTCAGTTTATTAACTATTCATATTGATACGCAAAAAAAAAATAGGAATCGATTGATCGAAAAGATCAGTAATGTACTAAAAATGATAAATTTATAAAAGCAATAAAAACCAAGCAAAACTAAAAATCAATAAAAGCATAAATATAAATTAAAATGCCTCTGAAGCGGAAGTTATCATGTACTATTTTGTACATCATGTTATACCTACGCATTTTAAATGAGATAATTCAGATTGGAATTAGTACCCAGTACATGGCCTGATACAGATACAAATAGTGGTTTATTCATTCCCCATTGCAAGTTGGTACGAAACTAGATATTTGGATTGTGGGTGGAATTGCTCGCACCCTTGCTTCTCTCTTTATAATTAATAGCGCTAAGTTACATTGTCAAAACAAAACCAAATTTATATTTTTACTAGCGGCCCGGCCCAGCTTCGCCCGGGTATAAATAGATTTCTGTATAATAATATGTACGTATTATACATATAAACCTTCCTCTTGAATCACTCTATCTATTAAAAAAACTGCATCAAAATCCGTTGCGTAGTTTTAAAGGTTTAAGCATACAAAGGGACATAGAGACAGAGAATGCGACTTTGTTTTATACTATGTAGTGATATAATGCAAGATTAAAAAGATAACCACCCTAACTATATATGCGTAGTTTTGCTGACGAAAGGGTTGTTTGAAAAGTCACCCCATAATTACGCTGAATCACGAAGGCGAGAGTTGGCCCAAGTAAATGGTTTTCCTTGTAGTAATAAAATACAGTAACAGGAAAACTATTGGACTTTCCTCTTAAAAAAATATATATATATGGACTGCTTCGGTGGCGCAGTTGTACTAAAGTAGAGTTACTAAGCTGAAGTCTCGAGATCGATGTCGGGTTGGGCCAAACGATATTGGATTATCATCCCGGAGTTAAAAATTAGTGCTCGATGTAACGATGGGCTTTTGCCTCATATCACAATATCATGGCACGTAACACACAAGGAGAAACGTGGGTATCCTGGGAGCACCTCTGCCTACCCCTCGGGAGAAAATGGCGAAAGATTATGTATGAGTGAATGTAAAAATAAGTTGGCGTTATTGTCAACAACAACAAAAAAATTACAGGATAATTAAAGGGTAAATCCATATGTTGATTAATTATGAAATCCGAATGTGGGTTTCTTTGTTTATGAGAATTTCACGGCGAATCTACTCAACGAAAAATTGTGAAATTATACATGCTAGTTGACAGGAGTATGTAAAAGGAAATAAGGTGCATTTTCTCCAGAAAAACGTATTGTTCCCGCGACAGAAAAATAACATTTCATTTTTAAATGTATTTTTCGTGTGTCTATAAAAGATCTGAATTGTTAACAAAATCTAATATTTCGCCTGCGGGCATAATATATACAAAAATAATAATATAAACAAACAGCGTAGATAACACAAAAACATAACAGAGAAGAATAAGTACAATAGGTTTTAAATATACCTTTTTAGTCACAGCATTGGCAGGCGACAAGCGATTATGCCATTCAACATAATTACATCTATTCAAATAAACGCAAGCAAATCAAAAAACCAGCTATAATGTCACGTAAGCGCATTCAAAATGAATTAACGCAGACTAATTTCGAAAACCGCATCAAGTATTTACGACCATTCGAATGTGGTTAGCCAAATTGCCATCGAGTTAGTAAAACCTTTGTGTGGAATATTAATACATCTGTCACGTTCATTATGATTTCAGTATTATTCATAACTGCTGATTATTTGGTATTAATTTTGTTAACTAGCTGATATAAATATCCATAAACCTTGGTTCATGGTTTTGCCAGCCCATGAAAATCAGAAGGCGAGCCGAAAGGAAAAAGTATGAGAAGAGGAAAGAGGTATTGGGCATTCGGCAATGTCATTCAACGAAACGCGATATCTTTGAGATAGTGGTACTAACCCAGATCAGCCTGCTCAATCATGCTGAGTCATAAGTGACGACAGCGTGGCTCTACCACATCCAATAGCATATTATACTTTTTATAATAGTGTGATAAAATAATTAATACAAAGGTACGTAGGTGTGCTGCAAATTACAATCTGAACTAAAACATATAGTATCTATTGGTCAAATATGGATTTATATCGTTGATGGGCATAATCTTGCCAGCTTAAATAGGTGTGAAAATGTTTTTACTAAACGCCTCAATGTAAAATGGTCTATTTTAAATTTGGTACAGTAGCCATTCGAACCTTCGAGTTTAAAATAAATAATAAAGTATAGCGAACGATAGAAGGTAATACTAATAAAATGACAAGTTCTATTTTAGGTTTAAACTTATTGAAATACTGAATCAACACTAAACCACAAAAACTGACTGTTAGTTAAACAATTACACAGAAGCTTACTTATAATTATTTAATTTACAAGGAAATCGTTACAAATTCTCTCCAATTATGAATCACTGCTTCATTCAAACTTTTATATTTAGTAGGTAGTTATCATTACGTGCGCAATGACACATATAGATACATATAAAAACTTGATATTTTTAAAACGGTAATTCAATAATTTGTAATATATTATAAGAAATACTAAGTACATCGTGTGTAATAGTTTACATGAAAATTTAGTTGTTCAATTAATAATTAATCAGAGATAAGTCTTAATAACTCTTAACGAGGAATGTCATTAGAATTCAATAAACTGGTTAATAGTTACTTTAAATTAATTAATCGTATAATTATTTGCAACTAAATATTTATATTTTCACAAATATTTTATTATCGCTATGATATTTTATTTCATTTATTCATTTATACAAAACAACCATTCATTAAGATCAAATTTCTATTCAATGACACAACATGACCATCATTTAAAACAAACATTAAATACTAACACAATATCAAAAACCATATCTAACTTAACAATTTATGCATATCAAACTACTAGTAAAAGAGATAAACATAACATAACATCAAGCCATTAGTCAGTCAAGCAAGCATGACGGTACGCGCGCCACCATCGCACATTAAAGTTAAGGCGCGGCGATCACGTTTATAAAACTACTTGCATAACCGCTGCACCTCTCATTTTGTTGACAACCATCTGTGCGCGCGGTCGATTACCAAAATGTCCAAAGAAGATATGATACGTTCGGTCTTATACGTTGTGAATGTGATATACGCGGTCTTTGGCCTCGTCACCGCAGCCACCGGAATATGGTTTTTCGTGCAACTCACGGAATTCGTCAGTTTGCGTAATAGCAACCATTATTTGCTGGACTATCGTGTGTACTGGCCTCAAGTGGCGCCATGGTTGTTCATACTTCTTGGACTGTTTGTGATGCTTGTGGCCTTCTGTGGATACTGCGGGGCGAATAAGGAAAGCCGTGGACTCTTGGGCATCTATGGAATCTTCTTGATTCTCATAATAGTGGGTCAAGCCATAGCGGCTACCCTGATCTTTGTTTTCGTCGATGGAGAAGACACTGATAGATTCATCAAGGATACTGTATATGATGGATACTACAACTCTCAATCGAACCCTGATGTCTTCAAGGCTTTCGGAAGGATTGAGAGGAAGCTGAGATGCTGTGGAGCTAACGACGCAAGAGATTACAGAAGTTGGAGGAATGATTTGCCGTTGACGTGCTGTCAGGATAGTTACTACAGAGCGACCTGCGACTTCACAGACAAGGAAGCAAACGAAAGACTGGGATGTGCTAAAGTAGCTTCTGTGTACACTAAGATCATCAGTTCGTCTGTCGCCGGAGCGTCTCTGCTGATCTCGCTGGTGGAGATTGTGGGCGTGATAATGGCTTGGAGACTGTTCAACTCTTTGCGGGAGGTGGAGCATTATATTCACGAGAGGAAGGAAGGCGAGACCGAGTGCTAGTGCCAGTATTGTGTTGCCGTATGTGCCTTGTTTGAGGTTGACGATTTTCGACCTATGCGAATCGATATTTTTTAATCAGCATTCTGATATTGTTTGGAATTTGAAATTTTCAGTTTTAATATTTGTGTCAGTGTTTTAAACAGTATTCGATTTTTTTTTATGTGGAATATTTTTTCAATTTATTTCTAAAAACGAGTGCCAGAAACAGTATTCTATTTTTAAATTGGGAATATTTTTTAAAATTTTTGTGTCATATTTTTAAAATCAGCATTCTCACAGCCAGTACTTTTCAGATTGCGAATGTATCTCTCGATTGTAATACCGATTAATTCCGACTCGATTTTGTTTCTTTATTTATAAATGTAACGTAGAAAGTTTGCGACAAAGCCCCCTTCCTCAGTTGAGGAGGAGTTCTCTTTGTCTCCGGGATCAATTGTTTAATTAAGAAATCTCGCGGGTCTTAGGTCAAAGTTGATAGGTCTAAGGAGTGGCCATAATGCGCCGTTTCCTATTTAACTCGATTCAGTGTTGACTCAATTGTAGGTGTAACTGACTGACGTCCCCACCACATTAGTTTAATTTGGGTATTTGTCTAATTCAAATTGTTTAGTAATGACGTAATTATATTTTAGCTTTAAAGGCAGCTATTTTGCATAATATTTTTTGGAATTTATTAGGCCATAATTGTTTTGTAGTATATTGATAGCGTCATGGGTTCAATTACCAATTTCTAAGCAAGTGATTGTAAAAGTTACCGATTTTCATTCGTGATTGAGATAATCGATCATCGAAGATTACAAGTACCCAATTAGATAAGTGAAGCTTTATTTAACTTCGGCGCTTTCACAATAAGTATTGCCTTTCGCAAGAGGCCCTCAAGGCCGCTTATGAGAAAAATATCGGCCTGTTATTTTGACAAGTTCTGTCCCACATACGGGTTGCGTAAGCCCACTCAACCGTTACGAGACTCTTCTATGCTAATTTTTACGCAACGCATATACTATGCTGGCCCTGTATCGTGGTATGTCAATAGATTTTTAATAAGGCCTTTCTCAACCATGGATGTTTGGGGCCCGAAAGTGAATGCATTTTAGTGTATTATCGATTCGAAATTTAAATAATTTAAGTTTTAAAATTAGAATGTCATATTTTGAAATTCGAATGTTGTTCTTTTAAAGTTAAATATTATTTTTTATAAAATAAGCTATTTTTTTTAAATTAATGTATTGTAAGGTTGAGAAAGGCTGCGTTAAGGTATTGTAAGTTAATTTTGCAAAATTTTTATATTAATGTCACAATGTATCCCTCCCTTCTTTTTTTGTTCTAAGATATTCTTCATCTATTTCCGCCTGTTTGTGCCTTAAAATATATTTAATTATGCCGGTATTTTGGTGCTTGCAATAAGTTACCTTAGTTAAGTGTCAAAATTAGAGAATTTACTAGCGGACTAAGCTATTGTTTTATTTTTTTTATCAAAACGTTTCATAATCTGTGCCAAATCTCGAATGAATCCTCATTTTTATAAGTTTTTGGTTGTATTAAGGCCAGCATGATGGACATGCCATAAGTGTAAGCCACGATCAAAAGTGGGGAGGGAAGTCATTGACCTAATTAAGGTTTTATAAAAGTTTGGATACCAAAAGTCCGCTAGTATTATTGTTAACAAAATTATTGTAAGTCAATATCCGTCCCTGCCGCCATAATGAATGAACGTCACATGCCAAAGAATGTAATGTCTGGGTACAAACTTGTATAGATGGAAATAATATATACCTTGCATGCGTTATCGTGGTTACCGACAAAAATATGCAATAATGTATGAATTGTAAATGTCTGAAATAAATATTTGTAAAAAAAAATTTTTTTTTAAAACTATAAATTTTTTTTTATATTTTTAGAACACCTTTTTGGTCTTGTAGTCGTATAGATGTATGCTATAAGGTCCCAAATTTGCACCCGGGTTGGAGAAACCTTTTTTTGATGTTACCATTGCATAAAAATATTTCATACATTTACATAATCAAAATTTATGTAAGTTATTTTTTATACGAGGGGTCAATTCTGAATGTTTAGATATGTTATCGAGTGGCGAAAAACTCCGCGAATTCGGAATTGACCTCAATTTTTAAGCCGAAACTAGTCTTAAGAGCGTTTCAATAATTACGAAAGAAAAAAACGAGTTTTTTTTTAAATTTATACCTCACTTTCGAATTACGTAAAAACAATGAGTCAACTAGACTCATGTGAATTTGGTTCTATTCCGGGAAATTATAATTTAGAAAGCATGGTAAGCATTGAGTCATTTGGACGAAGTTTAGGTTTTAATTCAAGTTATACATTTTATTGCGATGAGTCACTTGTTCGAATCTCAATACATTTACTTGTGTTTGATATAAGAAAACACAGATTTTTAAAAAATCAGCTTCATACGTACATACATAAACTCACGCCAGTATCCCAGAAGGGGTAGGCAGAGGTGCCAGGACACCCACATTTCGCCTTGTATGTTCCGTTCCGTTCCCACAATGTGATAGGTGGCGAGCCTATCGCCATATCGGGCACTTTCTGACTCTGGGGTGATAATGAATAGAGAAGAAATCCAATATCACTTTGCCCAACCCGGGATTCGAACCCGAGACCTCAGCTTTGTAACCGCACCTTAGTACAACTACGCCACCGAGGCACCGAAAATAAGCTTCATATTGAAATAAACTATTATTTACGAAATTTATCGCGGATTTGGGTTAGTTTTTACATTTTTTAACTTCCAAACATTTCGTTTGCGTGCCCATGTTCAACACCTAATTGCGAGTATGAGCAGTCCGCGCATCATATACTTTGGGAGTATAGTCTTTGGCAGAATGAGCGTAAAACTATGCTGGATAGTATGCAGATATCATCTGGAGTCGTATACTACATGGACCTTGTAGAGACTAGGAAGAAATTCCGTGCTTTCCGGCGTTTTTGCCATACTTATTATTGGAATCAAGTCTAAAAGCTCACATAATAGGTCCCATTTAAATGTAATAATGATATGATCCGTGGTGCTTTACGAGGTTATTTACCTGTTTAGTTCATTGTTTTGTCGCCCGCTTTGCACGGAGGGAAGTGGACAATAATTTATTTCCAACTCCTATTAATTTCACTTTCTGATTAATTTCGTTGCGGGTGAAAGACAAGTTAGACATTCCCGGAGACTCGCCGAGCTTCAATGCTCGGTGTCATTACATTGCGTGCCACTGTTGATCCTGGCTCACAGGAGTTACAGTGGTGGGTGTGAGGGTGGGACAGTCTCCTTCCAAACGTTTCGATTTTACAAATAATAGTTTTATTTTACTGTGTAACATTGGGCGTAAATCTAAAAATACATTATAATTATGTCGAGTCACTAGTCTTCTAAATTGACATACTGTTTTTTAAATGAAATAGTTCAAACGAGTGTAAAATTCGCCTGATGGTAAGTGTAGTATTCGCCTATGAACTTCTGAATCACTTTGATCATAAATTCATTGCCGGCCTTTTGAAATAGGAGGTGAAAAGGATGGAAAAGGCCGCGAGCAAAGAGGTATTGAGCCTCCGGTAATACTCGACAAGATATACTTTATATTATATATTCTTAATATTTGTGCACCTCCACCACATTTGTCTGGACATTCAATGGCTAGACGTGCATGCTTTTTGCCTGATGGTAAATTATACGACCGTTTATAAACAGTAGCTAAACCAAACAACCGGAATTACAAACCAATGGTTGGTACTTCACTGCGCTCGCCATCCTGAGACATAAGATGTAAAGTCTCAATATATCCAGTAGTTACTCTGGCTACAATGTCCTTCAATCCAAAAGACAATAGGGCATTTAAATTTTTATGGCAAAACATAGAGCTCATATGATTTATTTAAGATTATCAATGTCTTTATCAATAAATTATTCTTCTTTTTCTTGCTCTTATAATCAGCACTCTTTACATTAATGGTAGCGTTAAGGCTTGTGAACTGTGGGATAAAGATACATCTTCCAAGTAGAGCATAATATAATTACTCCGATTTTATAATGAAATATCTTGTATAGAAATACTTTTTAATAGTCTCCGTGGTGCAGTTGGTTAGACGCCGGCTGTGAAACGATAAACTTCGATCCTCGAACCGAGAAATATTTGTGTGGTACATAGGTATTTGTTTCAGGTCTGGGTGTTCGTGAGATCGTAAAGTATTTTGTAATTCTGATATTCACGACACAAGACATTGAAAAAGAAGTCGATCTTACTATGGGATCAGGACTATACAACGTGTAACAGGATTAATTCACAACCTCAGACACCCCAACTTTAAAATATTATTGCAATCATAGTTTATGCTTTGAAATCGTACTATCATAATTACAAAATCTTTTATTTATGAAATTAGTTATACCAAATGTAGGCACTTAACATGGTCACCTTACGAGTTACAAATAAGAGTGTACTACTACACACGCTCGCCGGACACGCACACATGTACACAAGACACATTCACACGAGTACCTAACGCCGGTCGCCGACCGCTGCGCCGCGCCGGCAGAAACAGCTGACAATATACGAAATACAAATTACAAATTACGTACGTAACTGATTACTGGGTGGTTTGGTAAACAAATTATTATTTATTTAATCTGTAAGCATAACATTTGTGTTTTAACTATAAAATCTAAATATTTTACTTACTAGATATAATGCGTACGAACCCAACATAAGACAATATTTTGCATGAATCGGCTATAAAATATTATTAATTTCACTTCCCCTAAACTTAGTTCCTACAGGCGGGCAGGATACGGGCGTCATTTATTTTGCATTATTATTGAATAAGATAATAAGATAACGCAATATCTAACAACGAATACTAGATTGGGAATCACAACCTAATCACAACACAAAAAAATACAACAAAATTAACTTACGTGTTACATGGCACTCATGAGGCGATTTCTTTTTAAAATATGTTCGACATGTCCACCACCTTGATACACTTTGATGCACATTTGCGTAATTGTTCACGTAATTTATGTAAAACTTCAGTGTCACTCTTCACTTTTAGGAATTTGCTCCACATTACCCTCCTCATCCTGGATCCTCCACATTAGTACTTTCACTGAAGTATACCAGAGATTTATTACGTCCCCACAAAAAAAGTCAAGAGACGTCAAGTCAGGTCAGGTGACCTAGGAGGCCATTGCACAGGTTCGCCGCGACCTATCCAGCGCTCTCCGAACTCAGCATCGAGATACCGTCAGACATGCCAATGATACATTATCACCACACAGTGCCAAAGTTCTCACCATTTCAGTGTATTTGAATATTCGAATACCGATAAGACATCGCGCGCGAAAGTTATCGAAATATCTACTTAACACTTAAACACAAGTAGACACAGATAACTGCGGTGCACGACTAGATTTTTTTCACATATTCGGTGCCCATTTAGGGATTGCAATAACGGGATATCTGACACACCGGGATTCCGCATACATTGTAGCAAAATTACAAACCGAATTTAATCACCATTTTAACGTTCCCCGAAATTATTTTTCATAGAAATACCTATTTGTTGTTTCTTTTCATATTGATTTTGTTACATTTAATTTGTTTCATTTAAGTGCATGTATTGCGCGGGATTTGGATCGCCCGGCCTTGCAAATACCGGGAGTAATTTTTTTCGCGGCGCATCCCTATACCGCCGCGCGCGCCATCGTTTGTCGGATGGATCAAATTGCATTAAACAATAGCTGCATCCTGCTCTATCTAGTTGTAGTTAAATGTGCGGAAAAGAGAATATGATAGTTATTTATTTTGGTAGCTTATTACGTTTATTGAGGCCTATCGTTGTGTGCGTTTGATTAATGATAGATTGCTCAAATAAACTTTATGACTATCGAAATAAAGTTCATTTTTGTTCATTATTTAGTTTATTAGAGTATTCGTTTAGTGATTCATTTAAAAATGATCTTATGTGCTGGAGTTACGTTTCAATTTCGTTTGTTCGGAGTACTAAACGAAGGAGTGTCTGTAATTTACTTGGTCTTAACTAATTATTTTGAAAAAAATACCTACCGAAAAAAATGTTGATATCGGTTCAGTAGCTGATTCTGAACGTACTACTTTCCGCTTTTACATTTAAATCTGTTACATGTTGTATATGTGACTGCTGTGTGTATATATTTCATTTTCTCGGGAAATATTAAAAATCACTTTACATTTCGGAACTTAACGGCCACACCCAGATTTAACTGACATTAAATATCTAAGGTTTTAACATCTTACGGCTTTGAAATTGAAGTCGGTCTTCTCAAACCCTAATTTTAATTTAAAATATACAAATAGGTATTAAAATCAATAAATAAAACTATCGCGAGACATAAATTGTTACGTGATCAAAACATGTTGATTGTGTTTACGTGCTTCATATGAATATTACGAGTTATGCAATTATACTAGCCACGCTTCCGCATTGCACATGTATCGCTATTATGTGTTTTTCAATAACAAATTTATCTTACCTATTATACAACATGTAACAGATTTAAATGTAAAAGCGGAAAGTAGTACGTTCAGAATCAGCTACTGAACCGATATTTACATTTTTTTTGGTAGGTATTTTTTTCAAAATAATTAGTTAAGACCAAGTAAATTACAGACACTCTTTCATTTAGTACTCCGAACAAACGAAATTGAAACGTAACTCCAGGACATAAGATCATTTTTAAATGAATCACTAAACGAATACTCTAATAACTAAATCATGAACAAAAATGAACTTTATTTCGATAGTCATAAAGTTTATTTATGCAATCTATCATTAATCAAACGCACACAACGATAGCCCTGAATAAACGTAATAAGCTACCAAAATAAATAACTATCATATTCTCTTTTCCGCACATTTAACTACAACTAGATAGAGCAGGATGCAGCTATTGTTTAATGCAATTTGATCCATCGGACAAACGACGTGACGGCGCGCGCGGCGGTACATCAAAAGGTTATAGGGATGCGCCGCGAAAAAAAATACTCCCGGGATTTGCAAGACCGGGCGATCCAAATCCCGCGAAATACATGCACTTAAATGAAACAAATTAAATTGTAACAAAATCACTATGAAAAGAAACAACAAGTAGGTATTTCTATGAAAAATAATTTCGCGGAACGTTTAAATGGTGATTAAATTCGGTTTATAATTTTGCTACAATGTATGCGAAATCCCGGTGTGTCGGATATCCCGTTATTGCAATCCCTAAATGGGCACCGACAATGTGAAAAAAATCTAGTCGTGCACCGCAGTTATCTGTGTCTACTTGTGTTTAAGTGTTAAGTAAATATTTCGACAACTTTCGCGCGCGATGTCTTTTCGGTATTCGAATATTGAATACACTGAAATGGTGAGAACTTCCGCACTCTGTGGTGATAATGTATCATTGGCATGCAGGACATTTAACAACAGGCACGGCACCAGTGTAGTGTCCGACAGTATCTCGATGCTGAGTTCGGAGAGCGCTGGATAGGTCGCGGCGAACCTGTGCAATGGCCTCCTAGGTCACCTGACTTGACGCCTCTTGACTTTTTTTGTGGGGACGTAATAAATCTCTATCGGTATACTTCAGTGAAAGTACTAATGTGGAGGAACTAAAAAGTAGAATAGTGGCAGCCTTCCTAAAAGTGAAAAGTGACACTCAAGTTTTACATAAATTACGTGAACAATTACGCAAATGTGCATCAAAGTGTATCAAGGTGGTGGACATTTCGAACATATTTTAAAAAGAAATCGCCGCATGAGTGCCATGTAACACGTAAGTTAATTTTTTTGTATTTTTTGTGTTGTGATTCCCAATCTAGTCTTCGTTGTTAGATATTGCGTTATCTTATTATCTTATATTAGTAATGCAAAATAAATGACGCCCGTATCCTGCCGGCCTGTAGGAACTAAGTTTAAGTGAAATCAATAATATTTTATAGCCGATTCATGCAAAATATTGTCTTATGTTGAGTTCGTACGCATTATATCTTGTAAGTAAAATATTTAGATTTTATAGTCAAAACACAAATGTTATGCTTACATATTAAATTAATAATAATTTGTTTACCAAGCCACCAAGTAATCAGTTACATACGTAATTTGTATTTCGTTTATTGTCAGCTGTTTCTGCCGGCGGCGCAGCGTTCGACGTAAAGGCCTGGTCTGGCGAAGAATACGCGCGGCACTGCGGTAAGCGGTAACGTCATGACGTCATGCAACGTAGTTCACATAACAACAAAAAAGGTGGTTCTCATATAGGTTTCACTCTGTGCGTAAACTATTGACCAATGGGAGAACCGTTCATTGACAACCAACGTTACTATGGCAATTTCGCATTGAAGTTTTCTTGAATTTCCATGACAACAAATAACAATCATTTGAGTTCGAAAATATATATAATTTCTTTAAAAAAATGTTTGTGCGTCATTTTAAATAAACTGGGTATATATGTTTACGAGACAATTTTCGCAATATTGATACGTGATATAAGTGGTTCCTATCATTCTAATGAAATACGCGTGTGCTGAATACATTTTTTTCGGCTAAACAACTTATTGTCAGATCAAATTAAATTTCACTGGATTTATGTTGTTATCCTTTCTTACATTATCGTTATTGATCGTACCGTAATTGGGTAAAAATAAATTCCATAACGATTTAATTATTTTCCTTTAAAATTGTCACAAGCAAAACCTGGAACAATACCGATGGTCACTTTTTAAAATAATATTTTTATTTTAGTATTTAACAGAATTCATAACACAGAGCTCAAAATATATGTGCGTAGGTGTAAGTAGCACAAATTACAATATATATAGAGGGGGTTTTAATGGAACGGGAATGGAAAAAAGCGGAAAACACAGAATTTGATACTACTATGAGGAACTACATATTTAAAATTGCACCATGTCATCACATGATGCACTCCAGGTGCTAGGAGAGTGGTGCTAATTGTGTCGAACGGCGATAGTTTATTATATCTTGCAATTGGATTTTGTAAATAACTACGAAGATAATATACAACCATTATACAACGAATGTATGTATATGGGCTGATACAAAACTCATCATAAGATTCTTTGTAGCTACTTTTTCGGGCTCATATAAAATTTGTTTGTTTGTTGATTGTATTTCTTTCTATGCAAATATAGGGATAAGGCCAGCTAGTATGGCCTAACCATTCTCAATCGTATTCTCGATTGTAGAGGAGACCCGTGCTCTGCAGTGGGACGTATATGGGCTGATAAAGTGCCCTGCGAATAGGGATAAAGACTGAATGTATATAAATACCTACTAATAAATCGTCTCCAATTGTACCCTGATCAGTTGGGAACTAATTCCGTTGCTATATTTTGTTAAAAGCATGGGGTACTAGGTACTTAGAACAATTAACATACAGTTCCGTTCGTCATTTTATAACAATAAAATAAATGTAATTGACTCCATTTTATAATCTTGTACTTATTAAATATTAATTATTTTTCCTTTTTAATTGTATCTTTTTTACCAAAGCAAGGTTTTAAAGTTTTATTCCTACGTGGTGTAATATTGCGGCATTGTCATTGGGAACGTAAGTGAACTATATTAAACGTACTGTGCGGCAGCACATAGTCAATATACGCGCCACAGCCTAAACAAAAGTTTAAACCAAACAAAATTGATAAAAATATTGTCCTCAAATAAATCTATTGCGCAAATACGCTTACCGCGACGAAATGATGAGAATGACGGCACGTTGTGCGGTGTATCCGCCCCGCGCTTCACCACACTTGCCCCTCTACACCGACGCATACTGTGACAGCACAAAAGACCAGTCTACCCATCACCCGGCTGACCCCTCACCGCAGACGCTGGATGACGCATACTGCGGCGTAACGTTATGTCAATGTCAATGTTTTTCATACAAAATCGAGTTTGACACCGCATTCCGCGCAACGCAACGCTGTGCGTAGCTTCGACAGACCAGGGCTTTAGGTACTCGTGTGAATGGGTCTTGTGTACATGTGTGCGTGTCCGCGAGCGTGTGTTGTAGTGCACTCTTATTTGTAACTCGTAAGGTAACCATGTTAAGTGCCTACATTTGGTATAACTAATTTCATAAATAAAATATTTTGTAATTATGGTAGTACGATTTCAAAGCATAAACTATGATTGCAATAATATTTTAAAGTTGGGGTGTCTGAGGTTGTGAATTAATCCTGTTACACGTTGTATATCTCCCATTATATCTCCCATTACTAATATATACGGGAGAGGCATATGGTAAAAATAATATTTATTTCAGTCATCATGTAAATATTTACATTTTTAGGAATTTATTTTGTTTATTTTTATAATTTGAAATCTCGGTTCACTATTGACTGCCCTCCCTTTTTTTCCATCTCTTATTGTTCATCAAAAGGTAGTCGGTAAGAGATTGCCTGGAGCGATACGACCGCCATTTGTATTGCTATGTGGTATAATGTTCTATTATTAAGTTTATTTAGTATACAACAAAGGATACATTTGTCGGAGAACCGACAACCGTTGGGCTAGACGTGTTCTCGAGTGGAGACCGCGCCTCGGCAAGCGTAGTGTAGGACGCCCTCCAATGAGGTGGAGTGATGATATCTGAAAGATGGCTGGTAACGGTTGGAGACGTTGGGCTGAAGATCGAGCCCAGTGGCGTGCCATAGGAGAGGCCTATGTCCAGCAGTGGACGCGAATAGGCTGATGATGATGATGATGAAAGGATACATAGTACATACATAAACTCGCGCCTTTTCCCGGTGTGGTGTCATGTGCAATGACAAACACCAGACCCCTTAGCCAAGTGCTTCCAATCTATTCTCTTTCTACAATTGTTAACGCCTTGACGTAAGCGATAACGTTTAGTTTGCGCTAATCAAATTGCAAATTGGATAGAATTTGTATGGGAGTGAGCGTTTGGCGTTGTAGAAAACCCCCCAGAGGGGTTGGCCAAGTTGACTTTCTACAATCGTAATCGTCAGCAGAAAAATTGAGAAAGAAAATTGAGGAAATAGGCTTTAGTAAATCTCACCGAAAGAAACACGACAGCAAAAGGTCGGTTTTACGAGTAAGTCAAGAAAATGAACAAGGTGTTAGTTTGTCGTTTAGAAAAATGCGAGGTCATATCCGGTGACTCAGGCGTTACAAAAGAGTTTCTACAATGTTTTTCTAGGTATTAAACAGACTAAAGCAAAAATCACTCTAAAATTTCCAGTCGGTTATTAATTCAACATAGTAATTGGTACAGATATTTTTTTCCTTTTGCGGTTGTGGTGTTGTGTGTATGTGTGATGAATAAGGACAAGATGAAAATCTATATCAGCCCATACACGTCCCACCGCAGGGCACGGGCCTCCTCTACAATCGACAGTACGATTGAGAGTGGTTAGGCCATATAGTCCACCACGCTGGCCTAGTGCGGGTTGGCGGACTTACATACCATAGAATTTTATATAAATCGCTATGGTATACAGGTTTCTTCACGATGTTTTCCTTCACCGTTTTAGTGCGTGGTGATTAATTATCAATACACACATGACTCCTAAAAGTCAGAGATGTGCCCTGGGATTCGAACCCGCGACCACCGTGAACATGTTGGCAGTCGCGTCTAGTCCGTTTACCAACAGGCCACCACGCACTTCCAACAGATGTTGCGCAAGATCAAAATAATGATGTTCAACTACCACGCACTATACTGGTGAAAGAAAATATTGTAAGGAAACCTGAATACCATAGCGATTTTTAAGAATTTCTATGGTATGTAAATTCTGCCAATGCATAGACCAGCTTGGTGGACTTTACGTCCTAACCCCTTTAAATCAATTTTCGATTGTAGAAGAGGCCCGTGCCCTGCAGTGGGACATTTATTTTGTTGATACAGAAAGTAATATGTCAGGCTCCATCAAAACCATATTCATGGAATTTGTGCGTGATTATAATGTTTCTGTATCAGCCATTCTACGTCCCACTACAGGACAAGAGCATCATCTACAATCCATAGTACGATTGAGAGGCGTTAGGCCATATAGTCCACCACGCTGGCCTAATGCGGGTTGGCGGACTTTACATACTATGGAAACTTACAAATCGCTATGGTTTACAGGTTTCCTCACGACATTGTCCTTTACCGTTATTGTGGGTGGTGATTGACTACCTATATACACATGATAGTCCTTGTAGAGGAGAGACTTTCTTTAAACAGCTTGGTGGACTATATAGCCTAACCACTCTCAATCTTAATCTCGATTGTAGGGACCTGTGCCCTACAGCGGGACGTATATGGGCTGATACAGATACACACATGACTCCGAGAAGTCAGAGGTGTGTCCTGGGATATGAACTTGTTGGCAGCCGCGTCTGGTCCATTACCAACAAGCCATCACGCACTGACTATTATGTGTTAAAAAAATATATTTAAGGTTGTTTAGCGTTTAGTCAGACTAAATACGTGAGATTATGCCGGGAAATACAGCTGTATAATCACGTAGAGACATTGCTAAGAATTTGTGAGGTGAATTCAAACATTGCGATCTTAGAACTATATTATCCAGATAAATATTTTAAATAATTACCTGGATCCCTCCTTTCTTTTATGTCCATCCAAAGGTTGCTTGAAAATGATTGGCTTGTGGAATTAGACCAATTGTACTTATTCTAATAAAATTTTAATATATGTGTCTTTTACTGGTATAGATTACAGAATAAATAAATATTATCAAAATAAATATGTATTGACCAAACATCGTCTTTAGCCAAAGAAAGTCCTTAGCTGAATAATTATAGGCCTCCTGTAATCTCCACATTGACCTGTTGGAAGCGGCCTGCATCCAGTTACTTCCAAACACTTTCTTTTGTTTATAAACCAAAATAATCTAAGAATTAGGATTTTTATTTATGGTCAACGTATATATGCACATATATATATTATTAGATAGACTGTGCTACCAAGCCTTATGGCATGTCCCAGACACAGCAATGTAATTAATCATTTAATTAATACGTGGAAAATGTCGTGGTTGTTACTTTAACTTATATTTTTAACATGTACACTATTAGCATATATTTTATTTTAATGATGTTTTTTTTCCCAAATAAAGAAAATAAAAATAAAAAATAACGTAGTGAAAGGCTTAAAATTGCCCATAAACAGAAGCAATACTCTTCAGAAATTAATTTTACTTATTGTATTGCATTGTATTTGACATGTTACTGTACTGTATTCGTCATCCCGAGACTCTGAGTCTGCATGAATGGACAGCTCGTTCGGGACGGTACCACTGTCTTACTGGAAATTTACAGCTTGGCTTCGTTCGCTGAGTGTGAGTGCCGGATGCCCAATAAATGCTCAATACCTTTTACATCCTTTTTTAACCGACTTCACAAAAGGAGGAGGTTCTCAATTCAACTGTAAGTTCTTTTGTTCCTTCCCGCTCATCTCCCGACTTGATGAATTGCACATATTCTTGGTCCAAGTGTTATAGATGTTCATAGGCAGCAATGATTACTTAATATAAGGTAAACTGTTTAGTTGTTTACTGGCCCTATAGAATAAAAAAGAGAGATTTCGGCACGCCTAATGTGAAGTGGTCACCGCTGCTCATGGACCTTGCTTTATCAAGGCACAAAATGTATACAAACAATTTGGAATTAATGTACTACAATATTATAATGTCTTGGGGTGACGAGCATAGTGTAGTGCTAAGCAGCATTCGAATTCTGAAAATATTGGTGTTGTTTAAATTTATAGGCTTGACATCAAGGTGGGTCTTAAAATGAACATGGACAAAACGAAGATCATGTCGAATGTCCATGTTGTGCCCACCCCCATCGGTGTTGGGGGCTCGACTCTTGAAGTTGTTGACGAATATGTCTATTTAGGCCAAGTGGTCCGGTTAGGCAGGTCCAACTTCGAGAGAGAGGTCAATCGTCGAATCCAACTCGGTTGGGCAGCGTTCGGGAAACTACGCGACGTCTTCTCGTCCAAAATACCTCAGTGCCTTAAATCGAAAGTCTTCGATAGTTGTATGTTGCCAGTGATGACTTGCGGCACCGAGACGTGGCCTCTCACTATGGGCCTTATTAGGAAGCTCAAAGTCACTCAACGAGCTATGGAGAGGGCTATGCTCGGGGTTTCCCTTCGAGATCGAATCAGAAATGAGGAGATCCATAGGAGAACTAAAATAACCGACATAGCCCACCGGATTAGCAAGTTGAAGTGGCAATGGGCAGGGCACATAGCGCGGAGATCTGATGACCGATGGGGTCGGAAAGTGCTCGAATGGAGGCCGCGTAGCGGAAAGCGCAGCGTAGGACGTCCACCCACAAGATGGTCCGACGACCTGGTAAAGGTCGCGGGACGTCGCTGGATGCAGGCTGCCTCCAACAGGTCTCTGTGGAAATCATTGGGGGAGGCCTATGTTCAGCAGTGGACTTCCTTTGGCTGATGGATGGATGGATGGATATCAAATATCATCATTCGATCTCGTCTCGACAAGTGATATCTAAAGAAAAAATTAACACCCATACTAAAGCAATACGAGACAACATTACCAAAGCGTTTACAGATAAAAAATAACGACACAGATTCCAAAAGACATTCGAGATGGAACGGCCCTACGGCGGTAATAAAAACGACAAACACACGAAAACGTTGCGATAATGCCACGTTTGTACTGATGCGACGTGACCTAGAAATGTGTTGGTACTTTGTTGTTGTGCACGCTTTCGATTTGATGTCGATTTTTTGTCTGTTACTAGTTTATATATAAATTTAAGCAGTCAATAATTCAGCAGTCAAATAATAATTCAGCATAATAATTCGGCACATAAAGTAATAATTCAGCAGTCTTTCGTGACGCAGTTTGTTAGACCATGGCTGTGTAACAAACCCTGATTGAAATCCTGTATTGAGACAAATACTTGTGTTTCGCCACAAGTATTTGTCTCGGATCTGTGTGTTTTAAAGATCTAAAAGTATTTCATTGTTTTAAAATATCCACGACAAAAGACTCGATCTTAGTGTGGATTCAGGACTATGTATGGGGCTGTTGGGTGTATTTATTTATTTATTTGTCTGTTTACGAAACACGAATAAAATACGAAACTGCAATTGATTTTTGAAACAATATAGTGACAGTCTCTATAGCGTATTTGGTTAGACGCCAACTGTGAACGTCAGGCTGTGGGTTCGATCGCCGTACCGAGAGAAATGTTTGCGCGGCCCACAAATATTTCTTTTGGTTTTGGGTGTTTATGAGAGCGAAAATTCTCTCGTAGCTCCTGATACCCACGACACAAGACTCGATCTTACTGTAGGGTCAGGAGTATGTATGCGACTGTTGAGTGTTACTTATTTATTTGACAATCAAAACAAAAAAGTCGGTGTCGAAGACTAATCTATAGTGTGTGCAAACTCTAAGCCATCGGTTAACACTTAACATCTAAGTGCCAGCGCGGTGACGTAACTTTTTATTAGTTATTGTTTAGGTTTAGGTCTCAGTACGTGGCCTAGGTTGCCTAACTGTAGATACGGCATGCAAAGTACTCTATGAATGTATTTTCTTGCCTTTGTATTGTCTTAATGGTTTAGTGGTAATGTGAATCGTTTACCAAACAGTCCTGGGTTTGAATTTCGTGTTGGATATTTTACATTTTTCGGTTTTTCGATTCTTAAGGATCCATATAAGTAAGGTTTTACTTGTAATATCCGCTAAGACAAATAACTCATTGGTATAGACGTTTCAAATAGATGCATGTTTGCAGTTATTTGTCAACTTGTCATATCATTAAACGTACATAGTAATTGTTAGTAATTTTAAATGGACTGCCTTGGTGGCATAGTTTAATATAGTACGACTGAAAGCTGAGGTCTCTAATTGGGCAAAGTGATATTGGATTTTTCTATTCATTATCAGCCCGAAGTCAGGACATTATTCCCGGTATAGCGGTAGAGATAAATTAAGACACACTTCGTCTTTAAATATAATTACAAATAGACGGAAGTACATATAACAATATTTTAATTAACAGTTAATGACTCCACACCGACAGTCTTCTTCATTGTTAGTTTTTTCTACAAACAATTGAAATGCTTGATTAATGACAAAAAATATGACAATACTCTAAAAGCTATTGTGACTGGAAGGAGTTAATGGGTTTAGTATATTTACAAGGTAAGTATTATGTTTGGGCAGGTTAAAGACCTGAGTCCCGGTAGACGATGGAGCGCTCTTGCTTCGGGTTTCCGGGGCCGTTCCAATTGTAATGATGAGGGCTACGCGGGGTTTTGGTTGGTATGCTGTAGATTGATGAAGCCAGCATAATCCCTCTAGTTTCCATCCAGAATGGGGCGTTAGCAGTAATTGAGTTTCCAAGCGGTAAAAAAATTACAGACCCAATAGATTTATAGGAACTTAGCAATTTCATGTCTCATTTCTAAAAACTTTTGAATTTCCTGATGAAATGAACATAATTACTATCGATACATACATATTATATACATAAATAAAAAGATAAACTCAAGCTTTTTTCCAGAAGGGGTAGGCAGAGGTGCCCTTGAGATATCCACGTTTCACACTATGTATTCAAACCCACAATGTGATAGGTTTGATCTTATTATATCAGACAGAAATTCCTGATTCCGGGCTGATAATGAATAAAATATATTACTTTTCTCGACCCAGGATTCGAACCTGACACCTCAGCGTTGTATTCATACTGTACAACAACATCGCCACCTAAACTCAAGTATAATTATATTGTCACAAAAAAGAAAGTAACAATTGTTCATAGCGAAGACATTAGTTTCACAATTCTATGACTCGCGTTGGAAATCGATTCGTGTTACAAATTACTCGATGCTTCGGCATCCGTGCGATTCCGGATTGTAAAAGCATTGTAAATTAATCGATTATTATTAGCATTGTATAGTTTTAAGAGCGGAATTAACAACTGTTATAGTTGTTGTAGGTTTGAGTATCAAAAATATTTTATTTTCAAATTAATCCGTATTTAAGAATGATAATAATTATTTTATATATGTGGCGTATACGGTACGATTGCAAAGCTTGGGTCTCGAGTTTGAATCCCAGGTCGGGCAAAGTTATATTACACTTTGCTATATTACCAGCTTGGAATTAAGCATTTGTGCCCGATATGGCAATAAGCTCGCCTCCTATCTCATCGTGGGTCGAAACTTAAGAGGAACCGCGGGTGTATAGTCATTATCTCAGTCTACCACTATTGGGAGGAAGGCGCAATGTGTGTGTAAGCTTGTGTAAGTACATAATAAATAACACTCAACAGTCATAAACATAGACCTGACCTCATACTAAGATCGAGTCTTGTGTCGTACGTATCAGGAAGTACGAGAAACTTTTCGATCTCACAAACACCCAGACCCGAAACAAATACAGGTGTTCACACAAATATTTATTTCGGAGGATCGAATCCGCGGCCTCTCGTTTCACAGCCGGCGTCTGACCGCGCCACGGAGGCTGTCAAAAAATGTATACTAGGTAAATTATTTAAGAAACAAGCTACGAAAACAACCGGGTACGAAGCGTGGAGTAAGAAATACCGATGTCGAGGAAAACATTGTTAAAACAAGTAGCTCCTAGGACATACTCGTACAAGGTCGATCATCACTTGTTTATGCGCCGTGCAATATGTATACATATGTATGTGTATGTGATTGCATGATCGGTGCAAGGAGTCGGACGGATTCAGGGGGATATATGAGGGGGTTAATGAGATTAAGGATGTATTCATAAATAGATCTAAATTCCATATATTTCCTTTTTTAAATTGTATTATTCTGTTGTAAATGGACTTTGAATTCAAGTCTTGTGTCGCTAATAACGGAAATTATGAATGATTTTTCAGTGCCTTCACACACGTTTTCAATATTTAAGGAAACCACAAACATTTGTCTTATGGAAGAATTAATTTTGTTTTTTTCTCTGCCTTATTCGTTGTCATATGAATAATAAAATATAGATACTCTTACCACTAAACTACTAACAAAAAAATATTCTTAAAGCTATAGTTAGGTAAACATCCAAGTATCCTAAAGTTTATGCACAGCACAGACACCCTGCATAACCAACAACCCACATCACAAAAAAAGCCATGATTATAACAGAATTATTTTTTTCCTATCATGGGTCCCAAGGCCCAAGTCGCAGTTCACTGAGTCCGCAAATCGGCGCCGAGTCACGTTCTTAAAAAAAAAAAATATCTCAATAGTGACCTTTACTTAGCCTCTCACTACACGTTCAGAACGTGAGTCGGGGGGTATTTTTTTAAAGTTTTATTATTCTTATTACGTCCTATTGCATTCGAGAATAGGATATAGCTTCTAATAATTATGTGGGATTATATAATTGTCTATATTTAATGGTGGAATATGACGTCATTAAACTATTAAACGATCAACTACTTGCATATTATTATTTTTTTTGGTATATGAAGTGCTTATTTTATTTTAAATGAAATCCTGGAGCCTCTGCATAAGCCAATATACGTCTCATTTCAGAGCACGGGCGTCCTCTACAATCGACACAATGATTAACGGGGCAAGGCAATATAGACCCCAAATCCCCGCCAACTTCTTTTAGTGCGGGTTGGCGCACTTACATATTATCTAAGAAATTTTTACAAATCGCTATGTTATGCCGGTTTCCTCACAATTTATTCCTTCGCTATTATAGTGCATGGTGATTGACTATCAACACACAAGACTCTGAAAAGTCAGAGGTTTGCCCTGGGATTTGAACCCGCAACCACCGTGAACATGTTGGCAGGCACGTCTGCTCCATTTACCAACAGGCCACCACGCACTTCTAGGTATATACAGTGTGATATTGACATATGATATTTAATTTAAACCTCATGTTTCTGACCACATCGGGTACCATTGTACCAAGTTTGAAAAGAAAAAGACCGGTTGATATGTAAAAAAATTGATATGTAAAAAATTGATATACTATAGCATGTACATCAATAATTATTTATTTATTTTTTCTCGCTCTCTATTTTCACTACCCTATATTAAAATATCGCAATAATCCAGTCCATCCAAAGGTTGCCTGGAAGAGATCGCAGCTAGCGATAAGGCCGCCTATTGTAACCATGTCTAGTATTTTAAGTATTTTGTATTTCTTCTTGGTGTACAATAAAGCATATAAATAAATAAATAAATAAATAAATAAAAATTACGATTATAGATTTCGAGGCATTTCATCAACTTGTATAAGTACTGTTTACCGCTCAGGATAGTTCCTGAACTGAACTGAATTTCAGCTGAGCGGTAAAATTATCCTATTTAAAAAGGCTGTCAAAAAACTAAAATCACTATTTCTGACAAAAAATCATCTCGCATTATGTTCTTTGTCACTTGTGGTGATGTGACACGTGGGTTAAATTAAATACCATATTTTAATAACACCCTGTATAAATGTCTATCCCTTTAATATCACAGTCGGGAGCTTACTACATAACATCATACTCTACAATATCCAATCTTCCACTTACAGGATAACTGGAGGTAATTAATACAAATTGCGAGAGTGCATCACAATTACAGCAATTATTCCATTACACGTCAACTCATTTCGGAGACAGCGGCTGATTTAATCACGTGCTAATTGGATAGGGGGAGGGGACAGGGGAGGGGGAAGGAGTATGGTAGGTTTAAAGCGCACTACACACCAAAGTTGCCGGACCGATGACATAACGCGGCGGCCTGTAACAGTCGTTCTCTATAATCTATCCATCTTTAACACGAGATTTCATTAGATGTCTCCATATGTGTCTCCATAGATAAAATGGATATTGGATACTCAAAAATGTTAAACATACTTTTATTTCTTATTTTTATTTGTCTTCAGATATGAATATATATTGTTTGTTTGACGCCCGTGACATCACATCACGCCAAACGGAAGACCAGCTCTGCTAACACCAGCACATGTCGAGTGTGGTGCGTTTTTGTAACGAGCACTATATGTATCTCTGTGTATAATATTTTGGTTTTGTTATTACTACTTAATAGTTTCTTAAATTTACCCGAATGTTATACTGGGTATCTCAAGACTGCTACCGAAAACGAAGCCGGGAGGTAGTTTTAGTGACTACAAACATAATGCAACTAAAAATTTCGCAGCGAAACGCGACAAGTATTTTTTATGTTTTTTTAAATATCGTAATTTTTGGGTGGTAAATTCATAGTTTATGCTAAAATAATAATTTAAACTCTTTTATACCTTAGAGTATTTATAAATAAAAGGGTATACACTATTATTTTAAGAAAAAATGTATTTACCACCCAAATATGGTCATAGGAAAAAAATAACAACAAAAAATTGTCGCTTTTTTTTGCAACTTTTTCTATTGCATTGTGTCTGAAGTCGCTTAAACTACCACCCGGCTTCGTTTTCGGTAGCAGTCTTGATATACCCTGTATATTGAAATAAAACTATGAATAAGGATTTTATCGCAGATTTGGTTTAATTCGGGCATCGGAGATTTGCCGGTGGTTCGGCAGCTTTCGTGTGAAGTCCGCTTTATGTGTGGTTTGTTTATTTATGTCGTATTTATTTATTGTAGAGGAGGCCCATGTCCTGCAGTGGGGTGCATATAGGCTGATACAGATTTCTTCGTAAAAGGGTTTGGTTGAGGTACAGCCTATACCGTATAGGCAGAGTTTGAAAAGTTATGTAATTTTAGGATGTTTTAAAAAAATCGTCAGCTATAAAACATGATGAAAAGAAAAAGTAAAAAAGTTTTTTTTGTTGTATTCTTGATGGTGGCAGATAATCCCTCAAATTGGCATATGTAAAAGTAATGCATTTCTGTTTTTTATTTGTTTATATACGGTTTCGATATAGCGTGATTGTATTGATAATTGCATTAAAAACAAAAGGTTTTTTAACAATACATAATTAAAATTTTTGAACAGAACTTACAATACAGGTTTTATCACGGCATTTCATTTATTTTCGAATTCCACACAGGTTATAATTGGCTGGGCATACCACAGTAAATTGCAAATGTAAGAGGTCAATGATAATATGAACATCTCAAAATTGGTAAACCAGTCACACTCTTTTGTAAAGGTATTATTTCCCATTTCATTTTTTTATTGCAATGAATGGCGAGACGAGGTTGCCATTTGCCTGATTGTAAGCGATCGCTCATGGACGGTTGCAAAACCAAACAATACCATGAATTACAAAGCAATGCTTGCCGTCCTGACACATAAGATGTTAAGACTCAACATGCCCAGTAGATTTTCTGGCTACAAAGTCGGGTTAATTGACAATGCAAGCATGTTGAAATAAAACTATTATTTACGGACTTTATCGCGAGTTGGTTTAATTTTTATTTCTTTTCCCGACGTTTCGATTACTTGGCAGATTTCGTGGTCACGGGGCTGACAAAAAAAGATATTTATATTTCAATGTGTAAATTCGCGTAAATCTAAAAAACCATGACACAACCATGATTTAAAAAATCAGAACTGGGATTCGAACCCGCGACCTCTATCTTGGTAGCCGCGTCTGTTACCAGGCTATACAACAAAATAGAAAAAATAAGGTTGGGCCCAAAGAAAATCCTAACATACCGACTAAAACCGGTTTAGGCTAGCCCTTATTAGCCAATAGACAATATACTTATGACAGATAATGGATATTAACATAATCAATATGGTATTCTCTGCCTACCCCGTAGTACGTGTGGGGATCACAATGGCTATTGAACACTATAAGCTTTCACAAAATATGGCCCAGGTATTTTGAACCTTAATATCAAAGGCATAAGACACACGTGTAGTAAGATAGCTTGCAAGTAGTTATTAACAAACGGTGTGGCGTGGGCACCTGCCGGGTCAAGGTTCTATATTGGCATGTAGTTAATGTTAAAACAGTAATTTAAGATGATTCACAAATTAATTTTGAATTAATTAATTTTGAAAGTGCAACTATTGGGAATAATACATATAATATCGCTATTAAATTAATTCAATTGAAGAAATAAGTAAACAAAATGCTGAATTGTTGTAATCTAGCAAGGGTAGCACAAATTATATTATATTTTAAAAACTCGAAAACGTTAAATTAATGAATCACGGTCCATTTCCGACCACAGTGTGACCTCCAGAATATTTTAATTAAGAAAGTAAAATATGCACCCAACAATCAAAATTTACATTCATAGCCACAACCCCACACTAATATAAAATCTTTAAAAGACAATAAGTTTTACCTCAGTATATATCTCTATAGTTTTATTTAATTGTATCGACTTTGTGTAAACTACTCTTAATAGTTAAATTGGGGGTAAACGGTGTGGGTTATACACTAACGGCCGATGCCAATAATCAATCGATAAAATAGATTGAAGTCAATCTGGATTGTTTTCTACTTTTCGATTTGTCATTTACCATGTTGCTATAGTTTTTTCACTACTGAGATTGATTATTGGCAATATAGTATCAGAAAAAATATTGAGCTATCGATCTTAAACAGCAAATTTTGGATTGGGATTGTTTATTGGCAGCGGCTGTTGGTAATACTTTGATACTTATATATTTTGCAAATAGTTAATATATTTTTCGTAACTGTTTGCTAATCCTAAATAAATAAAAATAACTAATTATTTCTTTGAATAAAGTCCAACGCTCTTCAAATATCCATAACCTTTTTTACACTACTGTCACATTTCTACTGTGTAACATTATGGATGCTTGGTCGTCGTTTGCGTCACGCGCGTACTACGTCGTGTTGCGACCACTCCCCCTCTCCCCCCACCCCCGATATGGTAGCAGTTATGTCATAGGAAAGTGAGAGTTTAGGAATGAGGGCGCATAGCTTCGATGCTTTGGTATTAACTTCATGATGGATTGAGGAGTGAATTTTATTTTAATTTCGATTCGTGTTTTGATAAGTTGGTTAATGGTTTTATTTGTAGCATGAATATTATAAAGGGAAGTGGCAAGTTATTACTTTCTATTTTTTTGTTTTCTTTGTTAATTATTCTATGACTTTAGTTTTAAATGTTTTATCTGTTTCATACGTATTTTCATTTAAGTGTACAATAAAGTATATAAATAAAATTAATAATATTTCTGGTATCAGCCAACGCCAAGCATTAGAGCTATAAAGGAAATCTTTGGATGTTAGTGATAATTGTAATAGCAAGTATGCATTCAGAGATAATGTTTGAAGTAATCCTTAAAAATTAAAGAGTATTGGAACAATAACAAAACAAAACAAAAAGCTTCACTCATCGATAGATTAAATTTTATATTTATTTACATAACATAATGTATTTTCTAAGATATAAATTATTATAAATATTGATTTAGGTTTATATAGAAAACTTTATATGTAATAATGATTTTTCTTCTAATATATAAGAAATTATTACTATAAGCGTTTTCGTACGTAACAATTCATTTCAAAGCGGTATAAAACGAAATATTATAAAAAATATCATTCTAAGTACACATTAACCAAACCTTTAACGCAGCCTCTTTAATATCGCTAACATGTGAAATGCAAATAATACAAAGTAGGTTGGAATTCCGAGTCCACATATTGCCCCATACAGCCTTGTAACTTGTAACCGGCCTCACAATTAGAAGCTACCACAAGGTCCTAATCGTGCCTTCAAGTTGTACCACTTATTGGTACTTATAAGTTTTTTAACCTTTTAAGAACAACGATTGAGTATAATGGATTTATTGTTAGTTTCGACATTGTGAGCAAAAGCGTATTCTTTCCCATGGCAATGCATCAAAGAAGAAGAATTAAATTTATTTAAGGCGCAAATAAAATAAATTAATAAATACACCTAACAGTCACATACATAGTCGTGACGCCACGCTAAGGTCAATTAAGTCTTGTGTCGGGAATCAGGAATTATGAGAGACTTTTCGGTCTCACAAAGGCCCTTCCACTTAGAGAATACTTTTCTCTTTTTCTTATAACATATTATTTTTTCTTGAAGTTAATACCTTTTTCTTAAGAATAATGAAAATTCCAGTTTCGTTGGCAATTTTTGTTCCAATATACATATCTTGTGCTTCAAAAAGTCCACTTTATAACTATAAGCATATTTTTTAAATCCAAGTATTTTAACAAAGCAGTAGCGAGGGTGGGAAATATGTTTTTTTTTTTTGACAAATTCAGTGCAATTTTATGGTAGCGTTGTTGCTAATCTTACGCGGAAACTTTAACCAAGGTGAGTCGAATATTTTCCTGTTTTGTGTTGTTTTATTTAAAGCATGTTGTTATATTAACCTGCCTCTATGGCGTGGTTGTCCTATAGTACAATAACGACTGGAAGGTCTCGGGTTCGATTCCCGTCGAGCAAAGCGATATTGGAATTTTGTACTCATTATCAGCCCAAAGTCAGAAATATGACGAAAGGCTCGCATCTCATCATGAGACGGAACACACAAGGCGAAAAGTAGGTGTTCTGATCCCACCTCTGCCTACCCCTTCTGGGAAAAAGGCGTGAGTTAATGTCGCTGGCTACAATGTCCTTCAAACCGGAACACAACAGTGCGTTTACACTGCTGTTTGGCAGGAGAAATAGACATTGCAGTGGTACCTACCCAGGCGGCCGCTCACATATGAGAGGCCAACTAGTTTTGCACGGAGGGAAGTGGACAATCATTTATTTCCAACTCCTCCTATTAATTTAACTTTCTCATTGATTCTATTGCGTGTTAACTTTTAAAGACAAATTAGACATTCCCGGAGACTCGCCGAGGTTCAATGCTCGGTGTCATTACAATGCGTACAGTTGATCCTGGCTTACAGGACTTACAGTGGTGGGTGTGAGGGCGGGACAGTCTCCAAACCTACCAGTTTGTGAGACCGAAAAGGCTCTCGTAGTCTCTGATACACAACACAAGACTCGATCTTAGTGTGTGGACAGGACTATGTATGTGACTGTTAGGTACTATTTATTAACCTATAGGTAAGCCAATTAGCCTATTGCTCTATATTATTATTACCTATGTACTTGAACTAAGTTCATCTCGCCGACTATAATGTACGGTATTATGTGACAAGGCACTTAGTTACTCAGTCAAGGCGACACGCACATAAGTACATATAAATTATACATAAACGTGGCATTACGGCGCGGCGTGGGAATAGTCTTTTGATTGGCGACTCGAGTATGAAATTATTTGCCATTCAATTTGGAGTTGTGAACTGAGTTCATATTATGAATTTGTGTTTTTCTTTGCCTGTTGTTTACTTGTAAAATATTTAGAAGAATATGCAAATAAATAAATATTATAACTTATAATTACTAAAAATACATTTGTCTGCAACAAAATCCTCCTATAATGTTAGTATTCATATTATTTTAAATCTAAATCAGTTATCCTGAGGCATTTTTTCATTTTATTCTTATCATATATATTCTTATTTCTATGAATGGCGAGACGGGCATGTTTGCCTAATGGTAAGCGATACGACCACTCAGCAGACAGCAGTAAAACCAAACAACAAGAACACAAGAAATATAAAGCAATGCTTGGCATTCCAATGCGCCATCCTAAGATTACCTAAAAGGTTTACATGTTAGATATTTTAATGGCACATAAGATGAAAATAAGATTTTAAGATACAGATTTTACAGATACAGATATAGATATACAGATTTAAAATAAAATTTTTTTGCAGATCAGTTTATTAACAATATCTAAATACTATCAGGTCAGGACAAAAGTAGCCTGAACCGACGAGAATTCATGAAGAGGTTGATGAAGTTCATGAAGCGAAATTAATGTCAGGATCGAGAAAATTGGCGACACATTGTGTCCGCCTGCCCCTACAAATTTGCGCGACTATACGTATGTATGTATGTATGTACCTACCTAATCATTTCTAGTTTCTATCCTAAAAACATACATAAACACACGCCTTATTCCCAGAAGGAGTAGGCAGAAGTGCCACGACACAATTCGCATTGTATTTTCCGTTCCAGGATGTGATAGCCATATTGAGCACAAAATCTGGGTAATAATGAATAGAAAAATCCAATATAACTTTCCTCGGCCCGGGATTTGAACCCGAGACTTCAGCTTTGTAACGGCACCGTAGGACAACTAAGCTACCGACACAGTAATATGCATACATCATAAAAATATAGTGAAAACAGTTTTCTCACTGACGGGTAAAAATAAAAACGTGGTATGCGGTTGCCAGCAGCAATAGTTATGTCGGCCATGGCGAGTTACGCACAAATTACATTTTTATCTAGTCCGTAAAAAAAATCTTAAATAGGGTTTAGTGACATATGGACCGGCCATGTCGCTTAAATGGCGGATTCGTGGTGTAGTCTAGGAGCTAGAAAAATAAACATTAATCTTTTATTATCTAAATTATCATATTATGGTTGTAATTCAAAAGCCTTAAAATGGTTTCATAGTTATTTAAGTAACCGGTATCAATTTGTAACGGTCAAAAATAGGGATGGATCTTCATTAGTATCGGATAAAGTGGAAATTACTAGAGGAGTGCCTCAGGGTTCTATCCTGGGGCCTATTTTGTTTATATTGTACACATCTGATATTACAATGCACATTAAACATTGTAAATTCCACATCTATGCAGATGACATTCAAATATACATTTCATCTAAACCATCGGAGATTGATAGTGCAACGGCCAAACTAAATGAGGACCTTCTGAGTATTGCGAAATGGTCGACATGTAATAGCTTATTGCTTAATCCAGATAAGACTAAATACCTAGTCTTCGGCAGCACTCATCAACTTGCCAAATTAAACCCATCATTAGATGTCAGGCTAATGGGCAGACCTATTGAACGTGTATATGACACTTGCAATTTGGGTCTGCACATGGATTGTGATTTGCGCTTCGAAAGTCATGTTGCTAATGCAGTAAAAAATTGTTTTTACAAACTTAAGGTCCTATACAGAATGAAGCCATATTTAAAGGAAGATCTACGTATACAGCTTGTGGAATCCCTTATCCTTTCCAAATTAAATTACATGGATACAGTTTATGGCCCGCGCTTATTAGCCAGAACACAAAGCTTATCCAGCGAGTGCAGAATGCCTGTGCACGTTTTTGCTTTAGCATACCACTGAGAGCACACGTCACACCTTATATAATAAATACAACATTTTGAAAATGAAACACCGACGTAAACTTCATCTGGCGTGTCTTCTCTTTGGAGTGTTGACGCACAAAGTACCTGGATACCTTCATAGTAAATTGACTTGGGCATCAACTCACACATCTTATGGACCCCGACGGTGTGCCAAACAGCTGTTTACGCGATGTCATAGTTCCGCCACTTTTAGAGGTAGCTTCCGTTACGTATCCACTCAGTGTTGGAACAACATCCCTCCGCCAATAAGAACTCTGAAAAGTATTTATGGTTTTAGGTTAGCACTGAAGTCATTTATTCTTGAACATCAACGAAATGAAGGATCTTTAAAACATGACACTAGCGCTATCTAAGTGACATTGGTTTTGTGAATGTATATACGTACACATTAAATATTATATTACGTAAATATTCCCGCTGAGAAGAATGTATTACTTGTTGTGATTATCATTATTTGACATAGGCTATACTAATATTTTAATTTACTTACTTGTCAACTTTTAATATTATAAGAATGCAGTTTCCATTATAGTTAATGTACTTACCTACAATTTAATTTATTTATTTTATATATTTCCTGTGGTTGTAAGGGTCTGGTTGTCTGTGCAGCATCTTGCCATGCAGATTTAGTCTGTACATTGTACCTATATAGTTTTAACGCGAGATGTTTTACCTAGCGCTTCTCTTAACATGAATTCTAATTGTTAAACTTAGTACTCATACCTTTGTATATGTCCTGTTCCAAAACTGTAATTGTAACGTCTTGTAGTTGTATAAAGTTGTTGTTAAACTTGGTCACCGTTTAATAGTGCTCAGATGCCTGGGAGCCTTTTTTTCAGTGTGCACTCCACAGACTAACCCGTGCACTCGTCAGCGGGACGCGAGATATTTATATGTACCCACATCTGAGCTAATATTGCTATAAGTTTGTTTTGTTTAATTTGTAAATATTTCTTATACGTATTATGTATTTGGCGTTTGTGACATCATTTACCGGCCTTGCGGAAGACCAGCGTTGGTTTATACCAGCACATGCTGAGCCTGAGCCGTTTCGTTAACAAGCACTGTTATATGTATATTGTATGTAGAACTTAAAGCTGTATTTCTTGGCTTGTAACGAATAAATGTCTCTTTCTTTCTTTCTTTCTTTCTTTCTTTCTTTCTACCCAAACACAACAGTGCCTTTATATTGCTGTTTGGCGGGAGAAATAGACATTTGCAACCAGGCGATGCATTGACGGGCCTCGAGTCCCTAATAAGATTGTATACATGTTGGGTATAAACAATATCATCACGTGCAATATATTTTAAATTTTAAAAAAATAACACCAACAGTTACATACATAGTCCTGACCTGTATCAGAAACTACGAGAGACTTTTCGGTCTCACGAAAACCCAGACTTGAAACAAATACCTATAGACCACACAAACATTTCTCTCGGTGCGGAGATCGAACCCGCGGCCTCTCGTTTCACAGGCTGCGTCTAACCGACTGCGCCACGGAGGATGACACAGGAATTCCACTTCGAGTTCAAAAGGTTTCGGTGTACACACAGCCCATACGTGCTACCAACCTACCAATTAACTTACATATTATATTTCAATAATTAAAACTTGGACATCGCAATTCAGTTGAATGAAATCATACATAAAAATATGTGCTTACGTAATCAATTTAACGTTTTTTTTAAATATTTATGTTATCATGAGGTTCCATTACATCATCATAAAATATGTTCGATAAAAACATATTCGAGCAAAATAAATATTACGAACAGCCGTAGTAAAATTCCATAGATTTTTGCAAGTTTATGTATAAAATTCGATGGTAAGAAATCCACCACAGTGTCACAGAATAGGGTCATGTTTGGCTATATGCGCTTTCAATCAGACATACTAGGATAGCATTTTTAGCAAATTAAATACCTGATATAATTAAATTAATATAATTAAAATCTAAAACCTACACCAGAAGATTATTGTTTGTTAAAATTGGGTTTTTATAGTAAAAATTAGAATGTCAGTTTCTATTGCATTTACGTCAAAACGATGGATGCTTAGCGATTATGTTTTATATTCACGGGTATGTTAATTAGGGTACAACAGGAAGTAATCCGTGGTGGTCTTCGCCTACATAATCTAACATGCGATACAACGTCCAGCCCAGTCCCACTTGAGCTTGGCGGATTGTTTACTTGTAGCATGTTTTCTATCAAAACGTGTGCAGCTCCCGACCAACCCCTGTATTAGTATGCATCCCCGCCGCGCGGCACTACCCTGCACCCTAACGGCTCGTGTTAAACGCCGGATTTACCTACTACCCCAATCCCTATGTCGACTACATATTTCACAGAATCTATGAAAATATTCTTTGTTGAATTGTGCGTGAAGTTTACGTAGTAAGTAATTATTATGTACATGCAGCAACATAAGTCGCTACACGTTCACGAGATTTGGAATTGTGTTATCATCCAAAATAATTATTACTTTCAATATCGTATGGCACTTCTCGGCATAGATGACTTTATTTGGTTATATTTTACGACTACAGAGTAGTACGTACAAATTTTAATTCATAAAAAGTTTATCAAAAAATGTGAAGTGTTCAGCGACTTATGTTGCTGACTGTACATGCAGTAACGAATTATTGCTATTTTAAATTGGAAACAAAAAAAAAAACGACCATATATTATTACAACCATTTCTCACATCTAAAATTACACATATAAAATTGACTGTAATTGTTAAGCGGTAGTTATCGCGAAATGTTTGCCATCTTTTTCATTCGCTCCTGCATAGATTACACGAGATCGTATAAAAATAATAGCTTATCGTCTTTGTGAATCACAACCGCAAGTCCCAATATTTTGCTAACTTATATAACTTGTGAAATGTTAGTACCTATCAACTTTATTGCTATTGCTATTTATTCCATAAACAAAATACATTCACGCACGTAATTTTAAATGAAAAATTATTATAAGACAATAGCGTTGACATAAAAATAAAACCTAAAATATTCGGTCGCGAAAATACAAATTCATTTTTCTCAAAACTCGGGTTACAACAAAAACATATCTATCACCTGCCTCCGACATAACAATAAGGAATAAAGTTTTATATTAACAATTTTCGTGTAAACGGAGAAGTAACGAAGCGGCAATTTACGCGCACAGCGGGCGACGCGCGAAATTGTTCCCGACGTTTAACAATGTCGTTACGTGTCCGTGACGGGCGCGTCGTGACAGAATGTACGTAACTCTGATTTATACAAATTTGTTGGTGATGCAAATTGGAGTGAAATTGTTTTTATGAAGTCTGTGAGTGTGGAATAAGGGTTTAGAGTGAAGGAAGATAAAGTTACAAATTAAGTGAAAAGGTGTTACTTTTTAAACCTGGTTCGGTTGTGTAGTAGTAATACAAGTGCCTGGCTATAAAAGTAGGTGTCTCACCATTATTTATATTAATGCCGGCGTTTTGTGACTTCTTGCGTGTTAAAACCAAGTTAGTGGCTCTAAGTGACTTGTCGAGATTAATGATGGGTGCTAGTGCGTCCCACTGCGGCGCCGCTATAAAATATTTATATCCTTGATATCAAAGTCCCTATATTTTCAAGGTCAGGTCAAGAACCTACAATTCTTTAGGCATTAGCTAATACTAAGTACCAACAGACGAAATTCATAAGGAATGTTTAATTCTATGTGTCATACAAAACCAACAGATCTTATATCAAAGAACGTTATATGACTCAATCAAAAGATATTCTGGTATGAACCACAACCAAGATAGTTTTTAAATTGCAAAAATATCTTCAATTTTCCTTCTCCTAAGGAAATGCTAAGCGAAATGCTCGGTGTTTCCCAAACAAAGTGGAATTTTAATTGCTTAATAACTCGTCGAAATTTCTAGACCTTTTTGGTAGTCTAGCACAGTAGGCCAGTTCTAATCTCCGTTGGACAAGTGACATGGGCAATAAAAACACTGAAAACGCAAACCTAACCGCGCCAATACACGTGATTGGGTAGCGTTCGCTCCCACACACCGCCCAATTAAATTGAACACTTACAAACCGAAAAACACTGAAATATACACCTTAAAACGATGATATAAAGTTCAGTTTTACTTGGTGCAACGCACAGCTCGTGGTAAAATTTTGAACGAATGAAAAACAGAAATATCCAGATTTTATTTGTATCATTTTGTCCGGGAAATGCTCGGGTTTTACCCCACTGTGCTTCACAATAGTTGGACAGTTTGTGAAGATAAAAAAATTGATTGCATGCAAATTTTTCGTGTTATTTGAAGGACTTCGGCGCAATTTAAAAAGTTTTCAGACAAATTGGGGAATGACGAATGTTGTCTGCAAATTGTTGATGTATTAACTAAATGTATTTATAAATTTTGTTATTAAAATATGATAAATGTTAGCACAATGCTTTTTTGTAATATTTTGTAATGGACGAACTTTTTGTTTTATTTTCATTTCATTTTTCGATATTAAGAAATTAAAAATAATAACATATTTTTTAAGTATTAACACGACAATGAAGAATGATGCAAAGTTTAAAATCAAAATAATGATAGTCATTTTTTGACAACACTGCCCTCTAAGTGATGCAGCAATCAAACTGAGAAATACTTAAGTTATGTATTTGATGCCTGTAGCAAAAAAATATAATATTATATCGGGTTCATATTTTGTGGGACCCAAATGTTTTTTTTTTTTAATTTTATGTCAAATGTATCTGTCGTAGTGTGGGCTATGCGTGACATTAAGGTATTTACATATTTAAATAGCATGTGTGCTCTTGATCACGAAAACAAACCACGTTTGAGTCACTTGTGGATTTTAGGTAAATAGATTTTGCGCGGAGCAATCATTTCACAATTCTTTAATGGGTTTGGATTTAAAAGAAAAAAGTATATTAGGAAAAACTACGCAGTCTAGCGTGCCTAGTTATATCTTAATTATCATGTTGTGGTTTTAATATATTCACAAGTATGTTTTTGCATTATTTTTTATTTTTATTGGTCATAGCGTTATGCTATAAAGCCTATAGTTTTCCTTGTGAATGGATTATCTATATTAAGATATTTTACGATTTGCACTAGTAGTTTCTTAAATTAGTGCATCGAAACAAACAAACTATTCAGATTTGTATAAACGAAAACACCCACAGTTCATATACATATTTATAATGATATAGATTTTTATTTATTTATTTATTTTATTTAATAACTAAAACAACATATTACAAGTATTCTGATGATGTAATCATAAACTCAATTGAGTTTTACCGCACATCATGGTCATCGACAACATTGTCAGAAGACATACTTAATAACATTAACATTTCAATAACATTTCAAGTATATATAATTTTACAAATAATGTTTAGGGTAGCAAGCAATTAATGGAATATCGGTCACCGCGCTGGCTGCTGATACGAATATAACAAAGTGGTGGCGGTAGATATTTATTCATAATTACAAAGTTATAAACAGTATAGATTGTGGTGCTGATACAGGTTGTTCCTTTGGCTATTATTTGATTATTTTTTTATTTACACATCCATAATGTGTAAATTTGTATGCTATATAATATTGCCTGCTCTATTGTTCTTACAAGTTAATATTACTTTGTTGTTTTTTTATATCATTTCGGTATCTGAATTTCGTAAAAAATATTGTTTAAGCTTAGGTTTTATATTTTTGTGAGTAATTTCATTCCTCAATGTTAGAGGTAGTTGGTTAATAAGGTAAGGTATTATATAAGGTAATGTTCTTTTTCCGTGTTGGTTTGTATATTTTGGTAGTAATAATTTCACATTTGAGATACTACGAGTCTCCATGTTATAATCGGGTTTTGTTTTTATTTTCCAAAGTTTATCATTAAAGAACTCTTCTGTCAGTAGTGTTAATTGATTTTTTCATGTACAGGTATTATTTTACAAATGTGAAATAGTTTTTGGTAACAACTTTCATACTTTTGCTTAATATTTTCCGGAACAATTGTCTTGAGTAACCGTAGCTGTAGTGTGTAAATTTGGTCTAGATGAAACTTATATGTCCGCCCGTAGCTAGATAGACTGTACGATATGATGGACTCGCCTAATGCTTTATAAAGCATCAACAATATAGAATAAGGTATTTTGTACTTTATTACTGCGAATTTAGCCAGTATACATCTTAGCTTATCACACACTCCGTTAATATGGTCCTTCCAAGTAAATCGGTTATCAATAATTAATCCTAGGTATGTATGTTTATCTACGAGATCTATAAGAGTACAGTTACAATTTTTCACACTTTTATTAGGGCTAATGTTATACGTGACAGTGAGCTGTTAGTTTGGGCAGAGAAGAACTCCTATTTTGACTTGTACTTATATACATAAATTTTGTTTTGCTAGTCTGGGGGCGCGGCCGAGCCCCCTCCAAGTCGAGCTATAGGCCGTAACATCCTTTTCTCGAAGCAATTCAGACCATTTTCAACCCCCCATAACTTCGTTGTGGCTAAAGCAAGAAGCCTGAATTTTCAGTTACTAAGTAGGCATTGTGTAAACACGGTATATTTAAAATTTCATTCAATTTGAACCAGTAGTTTAAGAATTATAACTTATCAAACTTTCGTAATTTTGTCACTCACTGACTGACTGACCGATCATCAAAAGTCTAAGGCACTTCTAGCAGACATAGAACCTTCAAATTTAGAATATAATTAGTGTTTAGTGTCTAAAGTAAGGGAAAATTCAAACATTTCATAATTTGTGTCTAGTTTTCTAGATAGATTAACTGCGTGAATAACTTTGTAATCCCATATAAATGTATAGGATTACAAAGTTACATTTGCAGTTAATGAATCATTGTACCCGTATATAATGGAATAATAGTTGTAGATAGATATCTATATACATGAGGCATAATAGGAGAGGATATAGAGAGGGAAATGGTGTATTCAGCCCATGAAACTGTACAACATTTCTCTAGAAAAACATGACGAAGAAAAACTTGCAAATAAATAGATTAAATAACTCGAAAATATCAATTACAATGAAAGAAAGAACATTAATAATCAAATCCGCTATATTTGTGATAAATTGATACCTACAAAAATAAGAAAAATCCATAAGACAGAGGCTTTAAGAAAATCGTTAGTGATATTCTAGAAGTAAGAAGTACCGAAAAGGAAAAAAAGTAGGATTCTACAAAAAGACGTGAGATCCCATCAAAAACATCCTGTAAAAAAATTCCAAGTCTCGCAGCTCAGGTTTTCTACCGCAAAAAGTTGTGAGATGCATGTAATACCAAGTCGATTAATTTATTTAGTCCTTAAGGGACCTTCTATAGAAAGTTATTACGTTTGTTATTACCATATCAATATTAAAAATCTTTACGTTTTAAATAAATAGATCGACTTGGCCAGTAGCATTATGTATAAATTGTACGATACATTATGTTTTCATGCGATGGCCAAGTCGATCCATTTATTTAAAACGTAAAGAATTTTTAATATTGATATGGTAATAACTAACGTAATAACTTTCTATAGAAGGTCCCTTAAGGACTAAATAAATTAATCGACTTGGTATTACATGCATCTCACAACTTTTTGCGGTAGAAAACCTGAGCTGCGAGACTTGGAATTTTTTTACAGGATGTTTTTGATGGGATATTTATTACTAAACCTGCGTCATGCGACCACTTAATCAGCATTTCAAAGTCTTCCTACAGTAGCTTTTGAGCATCGCTGACATTTTGTCCTACGGCTACCAAACAGGCGTCGTCAGCAAATAAATATATGTCACAGTTTTTGATCACGTTTGTAAGACTGTTAACATAGGTGAGGTAGTGTAGTGGTCCGAGGACTGAGCCTTGATCTGTCCCTTCTGTTACGTGGACCATGTTACTAGTGGCATCACCGACTTTGACCGTGTAGTTTCTTTCATGAAGATAATTTTCACACCAGGCTAGTAGTTGTCCTCTAATTCCACTATCTTTGAGGCTCTCTATAAGCCTATAATGTCTGAGTGTATCGAAAGCCTGCTATAATCAATAAATAATACTAAAATATGCTGTTTTGTGTTAAGGTGTCTGTGTACCTTATCTGGGTCATACACAAAACGAGGCGAAAATTTGTATAAAAAAAACATCGTCGGGATTTTTACGAAATCAGTCTCATTTAATATGATATTATCAGAATATTAAAATTAAAACATAAAACAAGATCGTTTCCTCGATTAGGCTAAAAAATGAAATTATAATATTTTTTTTCGAGCACAGAAGGGTGTTGTGTTTACACAAAAGAACAAACATATCAAAAATAGTTACAAAGCAAGTGTCTCCATCGCTGAATTTATTTTTTGTTTTTTCGATGGTGCAATTGAGTTATCTGAATCACTAAAGTTAAAGAATGATGAACGGCATTCACATAATTCGCTATCATATGGAACATGGTTTTATTCCGATACTGAGTAATAATTTAATATTATTATAAGCTAAATACATTACTATCGAGCCCACAGCACTCCACGTCTACGTTTACAGGTAAGCAAAATACTGCTTTACTTGTTAAATCATTATTACTTATTTTTTTCTGTAGACATTGTCTTTCGTGTGGACTTATAATCCACAGAAAAGATGTTCACAGAAAGGAAATTCTTTAAAAAAAATTAGCAATGCTAATTTAGTTTTGAGGGTAGCCAAGTAGGTAAATTTATTCCACAACTACTCCCCTTAAGCTATTTCGGCAGCATGTGAATTAATAAAACTAATAATTATTTACTCAAGTACACAAGGAACAGAAAAGAGGCTTTATCTTTGACAATAACACTATTAAAGATCTCAATATCTTAATGAAGAACCTACGCTGGGCTCAGTCATTAAATCCAATGTGACCGATGCCACCCGTCAGTGTGGCCAGTTTAATTTTTTTTGTAAAATAGTATTTTATTCAGGCCAATTTATTCGGTTGAATTTAAGGTCCACAGAAAAGTCGCAGTACCGTGTAACCAACAGTTTATTGAAATTTTGTGGAGTCACTTTAACATATATTAATTTACTCAGTAAAATTTTAATAGTCAGTATATATACTAATGATATTTAATATAACTTAAATAGATAACGTATATCAAGTATGAGAAATATCTATCAAAATATGCCAAGTGCGTTTACGAACAGTCCACAGAAGGGGACATTTGAGGAAATTTTTGTTGTTATATTAATCATTTCTGAAGATAATTCATTATTTGGTATATGTCTTAATAGTAATACTTGTAAGGCATTTACCAAAATTAAGTCAGAGAATCAATCCAGAAATTTGAAGATAATATTCATTCTGAACATGCGTATGTGTATGACCCATCTATGAATGCGGATAACAGTTTTGTTGTGTTCTTTTTTGGTTGAAAACCATATTGATTTGCAGTTAGTATATTATTTTTTTCGTAGAATTCGTGTATTTGTTTACTAATAAATTTTTCAATTAGTTTGTCTATTGTAGGCAGTATGGTAATAGGTCTGTAGTTGTCGTAGTTCGTCTGGCTACCTTTTTTAAGGATAGGTCTAACAATTCCCGTTTTAAGAATTGGTGGATATTTGCCTGTCTTAATGCAAAGGTTAATTAGGTTAGAAATTATAACTTTAACTTTTGAACAAATCATTTTAATATCAATGGCTCTGATGCCATCTATTCCTGGGCATTTATTATTGTTTAAGGACATAATTATTTTATTCACCGTTTTGGGCTCAGCCGGCTTGAAACGCATGGTAACATTGGCGGAATTTGTATATTCAAATTTGTTCAACAGTTTTTGTAAACAATTTGGAATGATTTTCTTCACACTATTATTAAAGCTTAGTGCAAAATTATTAGCGATGTCTTGGTAAGTTATGTTGCTCTTTGAAAGAGTTCTGTATAACATAATCAATAGATTTTTTGATTCTGCCTGAAATATAGTTCAAAATCTGCCAGAGTTGTCTGGTATTATTTTTATTAGATAGTATCTCAGATTTGATATAATTATTTTTTTGTTTTATTTATTAGTCTGTTTGCATAGTTTCTCGCTTTGTTATAGTTCTGCTTTAGAATAATATTATTAGAATATTTTATCCATTTCATAAACAATGTGTCCCTATATTTACAGGCACTAGTAATTTTTTTGTTAATCCATTGATTGTCACTACGCCCTGGTTTATTTTTTAATTTAATTTTGTACTGTGATTTTTCGTAGCATTCTTTATATTTAGAATGGATGTAGTTGTATAAAGCAATCGGGCATTTAATATCGTTTGTATTTTCCCATTTGACTTCATTAAGGTAATTAATAAATTGCTGTTTATTTATACAGGTCTTATATAATTTAGGAACATAAAATATATAGGAATATAAAATAGTATATCATGTATATAGATATTATTTACTACTATAACAAAGTGTATGTCAGTGCGTGGTGGACAAACGGACCAGACGCGGCTGTCAACTTGTTCACGGTGGCCGCGGGTTCGAATCTCAGGGCACCTCTCTGACTTTTCGGAGTCATGTGTGTATTGCTAGTCTATCATAATCAAAACATCGTGAGGAAATCTGCATACCTCTATGGTATGTAAATTCCGCCAATTCGCATTAAGTCAATGTGGAGGATTGTATAGGCTCCGTTGGCCCAGCGACCCGAAGTGGGTTCTAGCCTCCGAAACGAGAGCTCTCCAGCCATCTCACCGGTCGCCAATTACTGACTCGAAGTTCGCGCAGGTCACCTTCAACGGTATCGAATCAGCGATAACTTGGATTGATTCTTCAACAGCAATACACATACCCTCTGGAGTTCCCCAGGGGTCATTGCTAGGTCTATTACTTTTTACGTTATTCGTAAATGATATAGCATGTTGCTTCAGGAACTCTAAAATACTTTTATATGCCGATGACATGAAGATTCTATGTCCAATTAGTTCCGTTGTAGACTCCGCCCGGCTTCAGGACGATTTGAATAGGTTTCAGAGTTATTGTCACGTCAACAAGTTAGATCTTAATCCTAGCAAATGCTATGTATGCTCATATACACGAAGCATACTCCAACACTACATAATTATTATTTATTGAACACCATTATTAACCGTGTTAACACCATTAAGGATCTTGGCGTTACTTTTGACTCCAAGCTACTATTTAATATCCATATACAAAATACAATTAAGAAAGCATCAATGGCACTCGGTTTCATTCTTAGGCTAAGTTCGGATTTTAATGACATCAAAACTTTTAAACTCCTCTATTGTGCTTTCGTCCGCAGTCACCTGGAATATGCCTCGCAAGTATGGAACCCTAAATATAATGTGTATATTGACGGCATTGAAAAAATACAGAAAAAATTCTTAAGATATTTGCAATATCGTTCCGGAAAATATAACAGCAATTATTTCAGGAGATGTAGAACCTTTCATATTCTACCATTACATGAACGTAGAAGAGTAGCTGATTTATCGTATCTTTTAAATGTGTTTAATGGTAAAGTTGACTGTCCAGAATTACTGGGTATGATAGGGTTGCGCACTCATACTGCCTCGCTCAGGAAACCAAATCCCTTACATGTTCCATTTGCTAATTCTGTATACCGACAAAATAGTTACCTTTTACGAGCCTGTTGATCACTCAATGCTATCTATTGGGATGTTGATATAGATCTATTTAATACCAATACCAAGAAATTTAAGAAAACAATGTGTAATATTTACTTTGGCGCACGTACCTAACGAGTAATATCTGTACTTGGTACATATTATGTATTATTAAGTTAGTTTTAGTTTACCTCCTTCTTTTTTTTATTTATTTTTTCTTTTTCTTTACATACAGTTCATATCAGTGAAAACTTGTAATTGACCTTTTCTTTGTTTACTGTTTATGTTGATAATGTATAATGCTAGTTGTAAGTTTTCCTTAATAAATAAAATAAAATAAAATAAAATGATAAAAAAAATTACAGAAAATTGTCTTCCCAAATAATTTTGTCCAATAAACCATTACTTTCGGCCCACTGTTAAGCGACAATGGTACAACAGTGCGGAGCGACGCCGGGAATTCCAGCAAAGCGAAGGGCTCGTCTCAAATAAGGACAAATTAATTTGACGCCCCTCGATAAGGGTTGTGTTCTATTTTATTTATCTATTCCGTTAGCCTTGACGATTCTGACGATACTGTTGTTTAATTAAATTACTTATATAAAATACTCAGACCCTATGATAACTTTAAAAAAGAAAACGCTTTTTATGCCGTTCGTCGCATACATTTTTTTTTAATTGCTATGTATGGCGAGACAATCATGCCGTTCTGATAGTAAGCGATACGACCGATCATGAACAGTAGCTAAACCAAACAAAGCCTTGAATTACAAAGCAATGCTTGGCATTCCACTGTGCTTGCCATCCAGAGACATAAGATGTTAAGTCGCTATATATCCAGTAGTTACTCTGGCTACAATGCCCTTCAATCCGAAACACAACAGTGCATTTACACTGCTGTTTGTCGGGAGAAATAGACATTGCGGTGGTACTAACCTAGGCGACCTATCACATATGAGAGACCTACCACCAGTAAAATTGTTGTTGCAATTTGCTTTCTTATTTTCTAGTCGTGCCAAAAACATACTTTGAAATACACGACAAACTAGAAAAAACAAACTAGATCCATCTAAAAGGCTTTACAAAGAAAACGGAAGCAGGAGCTTTGCATCACAATATGTAAATATATTCATTGAATTTCTAAGCCGATGTAATTTAAGCAGATGGTGCAAAAACCATGCAACATTTGCAATTCGATGGGCAAATCGGAAATACATGAGACTTCGTAGAAAATAGCGGAAAGCGAAGTAGAAAATAGCAAACAGTCTTTTTTGCACCCTAATAGATAGAATTTGTTATAAGCGCATTCGTATTGACTTTAGAACTGTTCCTAATATTTTGAAAACAGCATAACAACTACGCATTCGCACGTCAAGACCGTAGACGATATTTACCGATGTTTTCTATTACTTAGAAACGTATGAAAAGTCTTATTTCTCAGTATAATATTCGGAGACTTTTTTCATTGCTATGAAAGGCGAGATGGCCATACCGTTCGCCTGATGGTATGCGATACGACTGCTCATGAACAGTAGCAAAACCAAACAACACCTTGAATTACAAAGCAATGTTAGGCATTCCACTGCGCTCGCCTTCCCGAGACATAAGATATTAAGTCGCTATATGTCCGGTAGTTACTCTAGCTAGGATTTCCTTGAACCAAAACACTGTGCATTTACCCTGCTGTTTGGCGGGAGCAATAGACATTGCGGTGATACTTACTCAGATAGCCCCTCACATATGAAAGACCATATCACCAGTAAATTTTAATTTCAAATCCACGTTCAATGCATTTTTGAGTCACTATTGTGAATTTCGCCAGGCTGCAATGATATACTTATATCAATATGTTCCGAGATTAAATTAAGTATTCGTATCGCCTGCGATAAGGCAGCAAACTTTAAAATATTCGCCCAAACCGTTGGGACGCGGAACAAAGATACACATGATAACCAATGATATTATATTCTCAAATCTCTGTTTCGCGTCGATAGCACTATCCTTACCATCAAATGCAGTGCATAAGTAGACACTTAACCACAGCACTTTTACAGCATTTTCAAAGAAATCCTCATACTAAAAACCAGAATATTCCATTACACTATAATGTTATGAAAATATTAAAAACGTCAAGCCGCCATATTGCGCGCCAAAGCCGCACAAAATGGCGGCAGTAAAACAAGATGGCCGCGTCTTGCGAAAATGGCGACGATTTGTTCAACTCGCTCGCTTTGTGGGTAATGGGCTGCGGTGTCCTGCCCGAATGAACGATCCTGCTCTCATTCGAAATTGTTTAATATTGATAAGTTATTTTTAATGTGGAATAAACGTAGAAAGTCGCCTTACCGAACTAGTAAAGGATTCCGGATTCATTGAAATAAACTTTGTGATATTAGTTTGAAATTGGAAGAAATTAGTTTTGTAAATATAAGAGACATGAACCTCAAGTTGGAAATAAGATAAGGGACCTTTATGTGGCATTTGTAATAATATCTGCCTACACATTTAGGGCAGAACTAACAGCTTTTGAATGAAAGAACAATCGACTTTTCGTGTTTTGCGGTTAAAAAACCGACAAAATTGATAAAGAACTTTACACCTTTGCAGACGCCCACACTAAAGGGTATGACATATTTCAACCCACAATAGGCTAGCGTCGTGGATTGTATAATGGTTTGTTAGATTTACGCCATATTTACGCGAATGTTATTCATTGAAACAAAACTATTATTTACGTACTTTATCGCCGATTTGGTTTAATTTTATTTATTATGTTTGTTATATTTGATTAATGTCTTTTATAATTTTATTTATTTTAATACAAATATTGTTTCACACTTGTAATTAGTGAGTACACGACGAGTAGTATATAAATTAGACAAGTTTTATAATGCATGTTAAGTGTATTAACTATTTGTATGACATTTAATAAATAAAAAAATAAAATAAAATAAAAATTAATAGTTTTATTTCAATGGTAGGTAGTAGTTTATATTCTTGATGGAATTTTCGCTGGTCCTCAGCAACGCATTATGTGTGGTACAGTACAAATCTCATGCCTACAATCAAGGCACCCCAAAATAAATGACTATAACTTGATTAAATGAAGTAATATTCAAAATTTATCAATTTACTTTATCGTTTGAGTGGATTTTTCTCGACAAATTCCATCAAGCCGTCGCGTTTAAAATCATAATCTCGAGACGAGGACCATTTGCGAGATGGCTTCGTACAAGTAATAGAGAAAGATATGAGAGCCGACACACCTATGATATTTAACAAGGATGAAATTCTCAGTCCAATATTCAATAGAAGATAGCTTAGAAAATATTAACTGTACATTACTTTATTATCCCATATACGTCCCACTGCAGGACACGGGCCTCCTCTACAATCAAGAGTACAATTGGTTAGACCATGGGGTCTACCACGCTGGCCTAATGCGGGTTGGCGGACTTTACATTTCATAGATTTTTTACAAATTCGCTATGGTATGCAGGTTTCCTCACGACGATTTCTTTCACAGATATAGTGCATGGTGATTGACTATCAATAAAGACATGACTCGGAGATGAGTCCTGGGATTCGAATCGCAACCACCATGAACATGGTGGCAGCCGCGTCTGGTTCGTTTACCCACATGCAGTAAAAAGAAATATAAGTATTAATTACTAACAAATATCGGGCCAGGATAGCTACAAGCTGGATTCCTGAGAATGGCCGGAGAAAACGCGGAAGGCCAAAGATGCGGTGGAAATACGAGTTGGATGCATTCGAGCCAAAATGGCACGACCTCGCCGAGGACACGGTCAAATGGAGTGACAAAGGGGAGGCCTTTGCCCAGCAGTGGGACACAGTATAGGATTACAAAAAAAAGAGTGTGTGTACTCATGTACACGCGTTAGAAGTTATACTTCTTTGGCGTATAGAAAAAAAAAAATATAATCCTGTAGTGATTAACGACAAATATAAAAATTAATCAAAAATATTTTATTTAAATAAAAAAGGTTTTATTAACGTAAAAATATTACAACACACTAAAAATATACAACCATTAATTATTAAGGCAATGAATCAAATATATTAATAAATATTTAAAATAAAATGTTTCTCCATATCCAAATAGTGTGCCTTATAATTTTTTGATAATAAACACTTTAGCGATTTTGATTATCCATGCAATATTCCATCCCTTATTTCACCCCCACTATGCTGTTTTCCAAAAATATTACGCCATTACTTTGTGTTAGTAATAAAGAGATGAAATATAAATTTTCATAGGAAAACACTCACACTCACATACACAATTAATGTAGTAACAATTATATTTAACTGGTTTCTCAAGACACAGGCAACGCCTAATTTGAGAATCCCTGCAATATTCTCCATAATTATATAAAATTGTTATTCAGTTCAGTTCAGTTTAGTTTTTATTTTCATGTGTTATTTTATTAAAGGTTTTTCATTTTCAAGTGACATTCTATCTTGAAAAGAAGTAAATCTTCTTACGTGTGAATATTATTTATTTAATTGTCTCTATTTATGTAGCTTGATATATTCTTCTTAGTTCACATAAAATAAATTTCTGAACGCATGCATTAATATTTGACAACCAATTTAAATGTCAACCACTTTTCATTACTGTCATTAATTTACATCTTTAAAATCTAAAATACGCCATTAATCGAATATTGTGGATATATGTTGTCGATTCGAAACCTTTATTTAAATACGTTATTTAATTTGAGGGAAGAGTTTACCGTATCGACGGTATGAACATTAAATGTTTGAAAGTAACAAACCCATGAACATTTTGTATGGCAAAATGTTTTTTCCTTTATTGTTTACTTTCGTCAATTTAATCGAGATAAAAACTATCTCACCCTTTAAGTTGGAACAAATAACACATATCTACAAAATTTCATTATAATCAGTTGAGTGGTTTAGGTACCCATCGCGTACAATCAACGTGACACGTTACGATGCGCGCGTACACCGATAGCGACAACATGAAGTTAGTTCTAATGCCACTTAGAACTAACTTCATGTTGTCGCTATCGGTGTGCGCGCGCATCGTAAAAATTCACTCTCATCATTTTTCTCCATCGCGCCAAAAGAAGTATAACTTGAAAAATAATGAAAAATCAGTACATATGTATAAACTCCAAAATTCTTCGCACCAAAATCTCATGGGTCTGCCTTTTCTGTCGTCTTAATCTATTCGTACAGTGAGGAATGAATGCGTTTAATTTGGCACAAACAAATAAACTCGACGCGATGACAGGCGAATTTCATTTGTTTTTTATTTTGCTCTCAATCCTGTACTTTTGTTTGAAGGATGGTATTGTTAATTAAATAGGTGACCTTCATACTTTGCTTCTATATTTAATTTATTTTCGTAATGTGGAGTGTCTTCTTAAATGCATTCTGGATTCACATCTAGTAGATGACAATCAGATTTACTATTAAACGCTTTTCTTGTACCTTGCTAGATTGTACATCAGTTAAGTGAATTATAATAATAATAAAAAAGAACTTAAATGGAGATACTAGTAAATGCGTGGTGGCCTGATGGCAGAAGTCTGGACGTGGCTGCCGAGTTAATGGTCGCGGGTTCGAGACTCAGGGCATACACCGGATTTATCAGTTTCCTATTCATTAACAGTCAATTAGGTACGTACTTTAACGGTGAAGGAAACATCATATCTTCATACGATTAAAATTTTTAAGCTAGACAAGGATACCGTTCGCCAGATGGTAAGCGATACGACCGCTCATGAACAGTAGCAAAACCATACAACACCTTAAATTACAAAACAATGCTTGGTATTCCACTGCACTAGCCATCCTGTGACATAAGATGTAAAGTCTCAATATTTCCAGTAGTTACTCTGATAACAATATTCTTCAAACCGAAACACAAGGGTGCATTTAAACTGCTGTTTGGCGGGATTCATAGACATTACTGTCGTAGCGACCCAGGCGACCTTTCAGATATGACAGAACTACCACCAGTAAACCGCGAGTCGGGCAAAGTGATATTGATCTATTCATTAACAGCCTTGAAGTCAGCAGTTTGTGCCCGATATAGTGATAGGCTCGCCCCCAACCATATCGTGGGATTGAACATACAAGGTGAAATGTGGATGTCCTGGTTGCACTTCTGCCTATCGCTTCTGAGAAAAAGGCGTGCATTTATGTGGTTAGTGCGAAGTAACTACATTTTAATAAAATAGTATAAATTGCCTAACCACTCTCGATCGTATGCTCGATTGTAGAGGAGGCCTGTGCCCTGCAGTGGGACGTATATGGGCGTAGAGATATAGTACTAGACTAGGCAAATGTCATAGACATGAGTAAGAATAAAAACTGATAACCACACAGGAAAAGGCATATTAATGAGCCATCAAATTATCATTGTACAAACAAAGACTCATAATGTGGATTCATTAAGGAAACTCCTACGAGATTTTTCACTGCAAATATTTTTCTTTGTTTTTATTATTCTTAGATAGTGAACAACGTAATCGTGGGATAAAGCATCTCAAAAAAGAACACTGGGGATTGAACCTAGGACATCCCAATCCATACATTACCAAAAGACCAATAAGATTCAAAAATATGTTTTTTTCTTCTAACTTTCTACAAGGCATTGCTAGCCTATTGGCATATTTTAGATTCTCAATTTAATTGAGTTTCAATAAATGCAGTTGGGATTTAGTAAATGAAGGTAAAATTGAATGCTACTGCAAAGTTTAATATAGCCAAATTACCTTTGTATTTCATTCTCTCTTTTCGTCTTATTGGTTAACACACATTGGGTGAAAGACACTACACAATTCCCTCAGAAGCTGAAAGAAACTAAGCAGTAGAGACACTTAAGAGGGGCTAGGGGATATAGTCACGTTGGCCTAAGTGCAGTTTAGCGGACTCTACATACCATAGAAATGCGTGCTCGATATCCTGAGACATAAGATGTTAAGTCTCAATATGTCCATAAGTTACTCTGGCTACAATGTCCTTCTAACCGAAACATAAAATTGCATTTACACTGCTGCTTGCGGGAGAAATAGTCATTACAGTGGACATTCCCGGCGGCTCCTCACATATGAGAGACCTACCACCAGTTAATAATAGGAAAGTTCAGGAATACCTACAAAAGAGCATAGATTGAGACAAACGATAAGGTTACGGGCAGTGTGCTGTGATGTGCAAACAGTCGCGTAAATCACGGCGTATCGTTTCACTCCATTTCTCCGTATATCTACTCGGGAACATTTGTGTTGTGGCCGGGTTTTATACTAACTGACGAGAATATTCTTGTGGATTTGTAGATGTGAATGCAGTGATAAATTTGTTGATGTTGTTAATTTGATCATTATATTAAGCCTGACTCGGTGGCGTAGACATAGACATAATTTATCTTGGCATCAACGCATACAATAAGTAATACAAAAAACGAATATTCAGTAAGTAACAAAATAATAACAAACAATATACAAAAATAAACAAATAAAAATGACAATATATAGAACAATTATTATTTTAGGTGCATGCCAAATGCGATGTGATGCCAAATCTGTAAACCGACTCAGCAGGAGGGTACGGTTACAAAGCTGAGGTCTCGGGTTCGAATCCCGGGTTGGGCAAAATGATATTGGTTTTTTTCTATTCATTATCAGGCCAGAGTTAGGAATTTGTGCCCGATATGGCGATAGGCTCGCCACCTATCATATCGTGGGACGCAACATACAAGGTGAAATGTGGGTGTCCTGGAACCTCTGCCTGCCCCTTCTGGGAAAAAGGTGAGTTTGTTATGTTTAATCATATTAGTATGTTGAACATTTTACTTGTATGATTTTGTGTTACTTTATATAGGTTACTTTATACTTTACATAGAAAGGACCAAACACGAAGGATAAAGGATGGGAAGAGTGAAGGGGTATTGAGCATCTTACTGACCGAACAAAACGCGACAGCCAAAATGTCGGTTCACGTCTATCTCCTGGAAAACAGTTGTACCACCCTGGAGCCTGCCCAATGCCCATTCACCCCTAGTCTGTCAAGCACTACCAATGTTTCCTTTATTAGGTTATGGGCCCAGTTTTTTTATAAAAGTTATTCTTTATTACGTGGATTATTTATCGAAATCTATAAATATTCCAAAGTACAATAGTTGAAAATGATAGCAAATAGTATTTACCTTGGTTTCCTTTATTAGAATCACGACTGACAATAACTCTACCACTTTTTTGGAAACAGTACATTCTGCCAAATTTCAAACATATGAGAATCAGATAGTAATTGCGAAATAAAGCCTCGCTTCATATTATTGTGTACAGATAATTAAAATGTGCGAATATCAAACATGTTGAAATTTTAATTAATGGAAATTCACACGTATGTATTTGTTCCTTTGTTCGTATATTAATGCGTCAGGACGACAATTATAGTATATAAATAAATAGGTTAGTGACCTTACTAGTGTTTGTTGGTTTGAAAAAGATACTATAAATAACGACTGACATGTTCACGGTGGTCGCGGATTCGAATCCCAGGGCACATCTCTGACTTTTCGGAGTCATGTGTGTATTGATAGTCAATCACCACGCACTAAAATGGTGAAGGGCAACATCGTGAAGAAACGAAAACCGTAGCGATTTATAAGATTTCTATGCTATGTAAAGTCCGCCAACCCGCACTAGGCCAGCGTGGTGGACCATATGACATATCCACTCTCAATCGTACTCTAGAATGTAGAGGAATGCTTTCCTTCACCCTCATATTGTATTATAGTTTTATTTTATTGTATGAAATGCCAGGTTTTTTTAACAATATTTTTAAAATCTCTCAAGAATTTGACTGATGCAATAACTAACATTAAAACTTATACAAAGTAAAAATATACATTTTTTTTTTTTTATTGCCTAGTAGGCAGACGAGCAAGCGGCCCGCCTGATGGTAAGCGGCTACCGCTGCTCATGGACCTCCGTAGTGCCAGGGGACCAGCACAACAAAGTCGCTGCCTACCTCAAGGATAGTACTCTCCTTAAACCTCGTTTGAAGAAGGACAGGTCATAGCGCTGAGGAAATACCAATGCAGGGAGTTCATTTCAGAGCTTGCACGTACGTGGTAGAAAAGAACGCTGGAAACGTACCGTTCGGGAGCGGTACGCCTCCAGGTGGTGGGAATGAACTCTACTGCGGAAACGTGTGGTGCGATGGTACATAGGCGAAGGTGATACCATCTCAAACAACTCTTCGGAGCACTCCCCATGGAACAAAGGATAGAACACACAGAGAGATCCGAAGTCTCTCCGCAGTCCTAACGGTTCCAATTTGTCCGTGAGATCGGGATCATTGACAATTCGACAAGCTCGTCGCTGCAAGGAGTCAAGTGGGTCGAGCTGGTATTTTGGGGCACCTGCCCAGAGGTGGGAGCAGTACTCCACGTGGGGCCGGATTTGCGCTTTGTAAAGTGTCAATCTATGACCCGACGTAAAGTACCGCTTGGCTCTGTTCAGGATTCCCAACTTCTTGCTCGCCAGTTTGGCTTTGTCCTCCAAATGACTCCTAAACTCGACCTTGCTTGATATTTCGATGCCAAGGATTCCAATACTCTCGGATCCTTGGAGAGTAACTCCTTGGAATTGCGGCGCCATGACAAAGGGTTCCTTCTTCGCAGTGAACACGCAAACTTGTGTCTTCGAAGGGTTAAATTGAACTAGGTTCAATTCACCCCATTCGGAGGCCCGCCCCAGAGAGCTCTCGACTTCAGACACAAGTTGAAACCGTCTTTCCATAATGGAATCCCGAGAGTGGCTCCGTTGGCCGATGTACCGCGCGTCACTCGTACTATCATCTGCATAACAATGCATGCCATCAATAGACAACATGTCATTGATATGCAGGATAAAGAGTGTCGGCGATAGCACCGAGCCTTGTGGAACACCAGCATTAATGGTCTTGGTCTCGGAGCAACAGCCGTCCACTACGACTTTTTTAAATTATTTCTCAATTGTTTGAAGATTCACACGAAATTGGTTTCACGGGAATTATTCTTCGCAAGATTTATATAAACTTTATATTTATTACTAATTGTGAGACCGTTATTATAACTTTTCTCATATTTTTTGGTACATTTTTAAATTAAAATAAAATCCGTTAGAAGGAGATGATTATTATATAGAAACTATGTATTAACTATACTTAGATTGACTCGGTGGCATAGTTGTACTACGCTACGGTTACAAAACTGAGGTCTCGGGTTCGAATCCTGGGTCGAGCAAAGTGATATTGGATTTTCTATTCATTATCAGCTTAGAGTTAGAAATTTTGCCCGATATGGCCATAGGCTCGCATATACCACATCGTGGGACGGAACATACAAGGCGAAATGTGGATTTCCTTGTTATACTTCTGTCTACTCTTTCACGGAAGAAGGCGTATTTTTATGTGTGTATGTAAGATTTGCCAAAATAAGTTACTATTATGCAACTGGGACATACAAGCTTCTCTACACGTAACATTTGCAATATTCTATTCCGCGAATGCAACAACTTGTTTGTTCAAAACATATTAATTTGTTCCGAGTTACAACATTCTTTATCGGCGATATTGCAATTATAAGTCAAATACCGTACTGGTGTTTAGTAATAACGGTTATTTTGCGAAATTTATATACTAGAGAAGTACAATTGCAAAATAAATAAATATTTTGATGCAATATAGCAAACATAACACATTAACAGCCTCCGTGGTACAGTTGCTAAGACGCCGGCTTTGAAGCGTGAGGCCGCGGGTTCGATCCCCGCGCCGAGAGAAATGTTTGTGCGGCCCACAAATATTTCTTACACGTCTCGGTGTTCATTGACCGCAAAGTCTCTCGTAGTTCCTGATACACGACACAAGACTCGATCTCAGTGTGGGGTCAGGACTATGTATGTGACTCATTGAAATAAAACTATTATATACGGATTTCATCGCGGATTTAGTTTTTGAATTGAATTTATTTCAATTGTAACAGTCACAGAGCGGATAACTGAAGTCAAAAAATGTAAAAAATAAACCAAATCCGCGATAAAATTATAAATAATAGTTTTATTTCAATGTGTAACATTCGCGTAAATATAAGAAGCCATTATGTATGTGACTGTTTCCGTCACTCCGAAGGGGTAGGCAGAGGTTATACTGGTAGCACCACACACGTTTCGCCTTGTATTCCATCCCACGAGGTGATAGGGGGCGAGCCTATTGCCATTCACCATAATACTAAGTATTAAACGCCATTGTTAACAAAATTACGCCAAAAAAGTAGCAGACTGAAAAAATATTTTTCGAACTCTACATGAATAGCTTTTCGACTCGTCTCTACCGTTTTGTCCGGTAGAGTCGGTAGAGCGGTGACATATAATTGTTCATCCGGTTAAAAATGACACAGCGCTCTATTGTCCACGGATTTTGAAAGCTTTTATTTCGGGAATTTGATTTATTTTGTAAGGGACACTGAAATACTGTAATGGGATTTTTATTTCAATTGGTATTCTGGTATGAAACTTGCTTTGTTGAAGGGATAAACAGATATATTACATACAATGTAATTATTATACATACATAAACTCACGCCTTTTCCCCAGAACGGGTAGGCAGAGGAGGTACTTTGGGATTTTATCGCGGATATGGTTTAATTTACCACCAATCGACCATCTGTAAGACTTTAAGACACCTTGAGTTCCTTCTACATAAGCATGAGCGCAAAAAATAATGAAATTTTTAATTTAATAATTGTACATTAAGAGAAGTATTGTAAATTGTAAGTTGTAACAGTCACAGAGCGGATGACTAATACCTCAGTCCGCCCCGTGACCACGAAAGCTGTAAAGTAATCGAAACGTTGAGAAGTTAAGTTAGTAAGTTAGTAAGTAGAAATTTATTTCAATGAACATTCTAACTATTCTAAAATGTCCCGCTGCGCGTTGTTTTTTCGATCGCGTTTGTTAGTAGTGTAATGTATGTTATACTATATTTAACTTTATTTTATATAGGATATTTTTTAGCATATTTTGTGAAACGGATCTTTTAAATAGAACACATTAATTATAAATGCTAACATCTTTATCGATCGGCCGGAGATATTTTTTGTTACCCTGTATAAATACGTCAACTCATAATAGGCTAGTTTACATAGTGGACTTAAAACGAAGCTTTTTCATTGTACAGAAGCCCAGTGTTCATAACTACACGATTTTGGACTGAAAAAGTATAGTTCCGCAAAGCAATAAGGTTTAAAATCGGCTGCATTTAAACGTAATCAGTAAACAAGATAGGCGCGCCGTAACCGTAACGTAGCCGTAACGTAATGCTGTTCATTCACAAAAGAATATTAAAAGCATAAATTTTGAAACAGTTTTTCCAATTTTCGAGTGTCCATATCGCTTTGCGGGCCGCTAATATGTTGCTACGGTAATTGGTTCTGTTTATTGAAGTGTATTTTTAAAAATTATATTGCAATGAATAGCGAGACGAGTATGTCATTCGCCTGATGGTAAGCGATACGACCGCTCATGAGCAGTAGCAAAACCAAACAATGTTTGGCATTCCACTTTACTCGCTATCATGAGACATAACAAGTAAAAGTGTGAAGTCTCCATGTCCACTAGTTACTCTGGCTACAATGACCTAGCAGAAACACAACAGTGCATTCACACTGCTGTTTAGAGGAGAAATAGAAATTGCTGTGATAGTTATGATTCCAGACACAAGAAGCGTTGGATGGTGCGATGGTAAAAAGTCGGATTATAGTATTCGATAATATGCATGCATAATTTTAGTACAACAGAGTACAACGCTGGCTTGCAGTTCACGCGCCGTCGCATCCGTCGACAAATAGTCGCGCGCTTAGTGCACACATACACGACACTCGGAATATCTATACCGGGTATATCAAGACTGCTACCGAAAACGAAGCCGGGTGGTAGTTTTAGTGACTACAAACACAATGCAACAGAATATGTTGCAAAAAAGCGATTTATAATAGAGTATAGTATTGATTTTTGGAAGTGGATATAAAAAAAAGAAAAAGAAAATAGAAGACAGTTCGTGCTGCTGAGCGAGTTTCTTGCGCCGCTTCTTCTTCACAGCTACAACACGTTCCGAAGCGGTGGTAGCAGAAATGAACGATTCAAAAGATCTTGTGAAAGACTTTTTGAATAAAAAATATTTAGATTTTAATTATAGAGAAAGAAAGAAAGAAATACGATTTATTTGTCACAGTGGCAACATACACAGGCATTGTTAATAAAAAACACAGAATAAAAATACAAAAAAAAGACTGGTCGCGGCTGTGACTAGTAGGTGTCCACTCATGCTATGATGTGGTGCAAACCACAACATAACGCTGATTTTCTGTGGACACCTTAAGTGACGTCCGCGCGTCAAGCCAGCCAATAACAATAAAACATTAAATAAAAAATTCAAAAGTGAGTAGATAGATCATATAAAGTGCAATATTTAAATAAGTGTAAAAAAGTGCAAAGTGCAGTATATGTTACACCGAACGTCGGACATACGAATATTCGATGTTCGCATCGTTTTTATAGAGCAACCCCCAGTCTGAGATTTGCAGACACTGCACCGCGCCGTGTGTTTTCGGACATCGCTGTCATTCTCTGGAAAGTAGCCATTGTGAAAATATTGTTAGGATCATATTTATGGTTTAGGAATAGAAAGGGGTATAGAATTGTTTTTTTTTTCTTGCAATGAATGGCGAGACGAGCATGCCTGATGGTAAACGATATGACCGCTCATGGACAGTAGCAAAACTAAACAACAACATGAATTACAAAGCAATGCTTGGCATTCCATTCCGATCCTGATACATAAGATGTAAATGTGCAGTAGTTACTCTGGGTACAATGTCTTTCAAATCGGAACACAACAGTGCATTTACACTGCTATTTAGCGATCTAGGATAATGATGTATACTCCATCGGTTTAGGTACTTAACTAAATGTAAACAAACCAGAACACGTGACGCATGGTTGTTCAACATTTTATTGCAATGTCCAATTTACGAATATTTTCTTAGTCAACCAAGTAACAAGTATTAACAACAATGAACAGCAGCTTATAACAAATAATAACTAAAACAGTAAAGAACAACGATGAACACTTCCAAACACTTCACCACTTCACGAAAACAGTAAGTACATTATCGCAATGAATAATAATTGGCTGCCACACATAACATACGATGATGCTTAGTTATCCGACTTAACGCATTATTTTTCATTTAAATAGTCGCATTACGATAAAGTTGTACTTCTCGATTTTGTAGCATAATATTTCTTGTAACTTTTATGAAAATGTTTTGGATGCCTGAGTGTTTGGGTCTTTTTTTATAGACAGACTGCATTATGTAAAATTAGATAATTTAATTTAGGTAATTTAATTATGATCTCACATAATTTAATTGTTTCCAAGCTTACACATTCATAATTATAATCGTTATAATAAAATTGAACATGTATTGTAGTTAGTACAAAGGTGGGCCTTAGGCCAAAGACATTTTCTAACAGCCAACCTTAGCGTGGTGGTGAAATAAATTTAGTAGATGATAAATATGTTAATTTCTATATTCCAATAAATATGTCTTCATTTTCATTTCCAACTTTTCAATCGGCATTTAATTTTATCGCGTACAATGGTGAAAACCTTTCAACAATATAATATATTCGTCCCCAAAAAACTATATAAAGCAATAGCCAATATAAACTTGACAAAACAGCCTCGAAGATTGCTTAGACAAAATCGTTTAACAATTATCATAAATAAGGGCCTAATTTTCCACCCTTACCATACAGCTAACAATATTCTGTAGGAACTTGGCATCAGCTCAATCCTCCGTCTCTTTTTAACGCATACGAGTGAATGAGACGGCGAGTGTGGTAAAAATTGATGATAGTTAATCAAAGAGACGCACACGAACGCTATGATTTGAATCAGGCTCTATTGTCGTGTTATTAGATTCAGTGGAACGGAAAGAATAGGTTCGATGTTTGATGAATTTAATTATAATTAAAGACGAGAGGAGTAATAACATCTTATTATGATAACAGCTTTCGTGGAGTAGTTGGTATGAAATAGAGGGCCAGGGTTTGATGCCGCGTTGAGACAATTTTGATTTGACTTGTGAGGTCAAAGTATTTCGTAGTTAAAAATTTATATGGATAAATAATTCTCCAATATGCATAATGAATTATGATCTTTACTTTCAGCATTATTGTTTTATTATTTAGTTTTTAGGCTAGTTTTAATATTAAATAAAATTTAAAAATAAAATAATCCTAGCGATAATTAACGATTAACGTTAATATCTTGACAGGCTACGTGGCGCAGTTGGTTAGACGCAGGCTGTGAAACGAGAGACTGCGGGTTCGATCCCGAGACAAATGTTTGTGACTCCGAAAAGTCTCTCGTAATTTATGATACCCACGACACATGACTTAATTGATCTTAATGTGGGGTTAGGACTACGTATGTGACTATTGGGTGTAATTATTTATTTATATCTTTTTTGACACAGAAATATTATGATAATATGCTCTATATTCGAACCCTTGACCTCCAGGTTAGCAACCAAAGACTAGCCTCACCTTTCCAAATCGATTACCCAATACTCACCCCATAACTCGTTAACTAAACCAATTTCACAGAACCAATCAGTCCATCTCAATTATAACCGTTTTTAAAACGAAAAAACCCGATCCAATAAAACTGTTTACCGTGCCGTATTAAACTTTTATCCCGGTTTTATCCCTGTTTTATCCCGACACATCCTGGAAAATACCGTCCGCCTGTTACCGCTTTAATTGCATTCCGACTGTCTTTGAAAGAAACAAAAAGCCATTGTGATTGCCTCACTGGTAATTTATTCTGTGTATTTTTGGGGTAGATGCGAAAATTGCTTACCTATGTATGTTATGTAAAGTATAATAAAGATTATTTTTACCTATTTGAGGGAGCCTATATTCAGTGACTTTCTGCAACTATTATTACAACTAACAATAAACAGATAATTCCATAAGTAAAGCTATATTTCTAACTATATTATTATCGCTCGAGGAGATCTCTTCCAGACAACTTACCATGGGATGGACACGACAAATTTACAATTTAGGGGTATCATGAGGTGCACGAATAATATTTAAAGGAAAAAATAATAAAATTGATACTTAAATATGTTAATCATATTAAAAATTATTGCAAATTATACAAAAAAAAAGAAATATATGTATATATATACGATAAACACTATGTTATAAGATGAGGAAAAACTATTTTATAGAACACTACATCGTATGAGACACAAAAACATGTCCTACAAATGGTGATAAGATTCGGGACAAATGAACACTCGAGTTAATAAGGCGGTCACACGGAGATGTCCCGATAAGGAGTCCCGCGGGACCTATTAGCTGGACTTCATTAGACACCGGGAGAAAGTAAGACAGTAGGACAAATCAAATATATAGATACTTCAATACGCTTTGATAAACGTAGTATGGAATTTGTAGTTATTGTCTAAATATACATTTTTTTATTTAATGCTATGAAAGCGAGATAAGCTTGCCCTTCGCCTGATGGTCAGCGATACGACTGTTCATAGAAAGTAGTGAAAACATACAGTACCTTGAATTACAAAGCAATCCTTGGGATGCCAAGGATTGTAGTATGGATAGTAGAATGCTACTACGCTCACGGTTCTGAGACATAAGATGTTAAGTCTCAATTTGTCCAGAAGTTACTCTGGATACAATGTCCTTCAATCCGAAACACAACAGTGCATTTACAATGGCACGAGAAATAGACAAATCGTTGGTAACTACCCGGGCGGCTTCCCACACTTGAGATACCTACTACCAGTTATCAAACGAAAAATAAAAACTAGTAGACTACTCGATTCCAAAACTACATACACCCTAATAGCAGTCTTGCAGTTCTGCATGGTTATACAGTTTGGTTAGAAGAATAATTATTTGTTCCACGCTGCAGCGATTTAGTATCAAATTATACCAAAATGGAAAAAGACGTTTTAATAGGATAGCTTATCTATACGGAGTAATATAACTCAATGCGTGAAAAATACCAGAAAAACGCAAATTGACGCGCACATAATTCTGATACATAATTAAACAAAAAGTATTCTCAAGCATACATCATTCATCCATCCATCAGGCAAAGGAATTCCACTGCTGAACATAGACCTCCCCCCAATAATCTCCACAGAGACCTGTTGGAGGCAGCCTGCATCCAGCGACGTCTTGCGACCTTTACCAGGTCGTCTGACCACCTTGTGGGTGGACGTCCCACGCTGCGCTTTCCGCTACGCGGCCTCCATTCGAGCACTTTCCGACCAAGACTCAAGCACACAAAACAACAAGAAATAATGAGTTATTTCTTTGACAACACCCTGACCGAAAATAATTTGTGGGCGAGACAGTTATGAAACCCAAAACCAAGTTTAAATATTTTGAACTTTGAAGCCTTGTATTATCAAGGGGACAATAAGCTGTAGCATATCGCAATTATCGCACATAACAGTTCATAAAAACATGCAGGAACAAAACCAGTTCTCATGGTCTCTATAGACAATGAATAATTATTCAGTCACGTAGGTTTAGTGAGTGGAGAGGCTGAGAATCGTTAAGCCTGGGTTCATTACTAATTTTACAAAGCCCTTAAATTCATGCAAATTTTTTGATGTATCGAATTCTGTAAGATTAGTGTTAATGTAGGTTAATGGTAACAATCGATGCACATAAATAAAAAAAAAGATTCCGGCGGAATGAGAACCTCCTCCTTTTTTAAAGTCCGGTAAAAATAAAAAGTAATAATTATAAAACATGAAAGCTTTTTATTTCCCTAAGAGCATTGATATTTACTTATTAAAAATAAATAAAATAAAATAAGTAACACCCAACAGTCACATACATAGTCCTGACCCCACACTAAGATCGAGTCTTGTGTCGTGAGTATCAGGAACTACTAGAGACTTTTCGGTCTCACAAACACCCAGACCCGGAAGAAATATTTGTGGGCCGCACAAACATTTCTCTCGGTGCGGGGATCGAACCCGCTTCTACTCGTTTCACAGGCGGCGCCTAACCAACTGCGCCACAGAGGCTGTCAAAAAGTACCTAGGTACTAGATATCTAGATATCTTATGGTATTTTCTGTATCCTTGACAACGTGTATAAAAATATACATTTGAATTTTATTCATAAGGTCTCTTAAATTAGAAGTTGCCAAAAAAATTAAGATAAATAAGGATGACAAAAATCAATAGGTACATCAGGGCATACGCAGCAGTATGACAAATTAACCGAACACCTCATACAAAAACTTATGCAACTTGACCTACTGTTCTCCTAGTCTCATGGCAAGTAATGAACGCCGAGCCAACGTGAAGCTAATCACGTACCAATTGTTTTCCAACTAACAACAATGTTGTCTTGTGTCGTACGTCGTTGTTCTGAGTTGTGACACTGTGTTGCATTCTTAATGTTTATTCCTAATCGATGATACACGTGTATTTTGTACTCCTATGGAGTTAGTTAGTCGCCAGCTGTGAAACCTGAGGCCGCGGGTTCGATCCCCGCACGCAGACTAATGTGTGATTCACAGGTATTTGTATATGGTCTGGATGTTTGAGAAAAGTCTCTCTTAGTTTCTGGTACGATAAAAGACTTGATATTTTTTTCTATTTAATGGGTAAATTACACATTAAATTTACAATACGGTTTGGATTAACTTAATCTAATCTGATCTTAATATTGCCTAATAAACTCCTAAATTGTTGCCGTGCCCAACAGGGTCCACATTGTACTTTTTTATAAAAATTGTAACATCTTTATAACATGTGGTGTGCAATAAAGATATTGAGTATTGAGTATTTAATTAACATAAATGCCCACAAAACAAATATGACTAAAATGTACATTATAATCTTTATATAACACGTTTGTGGTGACTAAAAATTATGAAGTAAAAATCACATAACAAAGATTGTCATAGTCTTATCTACCCTAATCTAAATCTTTACCTTCTACCCTAAGGTGAGTGTGACCCTATAGGGAGTAGTGACGTCACATAACCGCAAATCGAATGGAATGGAATGGAATATAAACACAATTAGTCATGACTGAGTCATGAGCTAGTCATCGTGTTTACTAATATATGATTTTGTGATTGACTTGTATGTTATGTATGCTAATGGGACAGAAAGGAGGAAATAATAATTAATAAATATATATAATAGATAATTAACACATACACTGCTTCGGTGGCGTAGTTGTACTACGGTACGGTTTCAAAGCTGTGGTCTCGGGTTCGAATCCCGGGAAGGGGAAAGTGATATTGTATTTTTCTATTCATCATCAGCTTCGTTGATTTTTTTTTATTTGATTGTATTGAATGGCGAGACGAGCATGCCGTTCGCCTGATGGTATGCGATGCGACCGCTCATGAACAGTAGCAAAACCAAACAAAACCTTGAATTACAAAGCAATGCTTGGCATTCCACTGCGCTCGCCATCCTGAGACACAAGATGTTAAGTCTCCATATGTCCAGTAGTTACTCTGGCTACAATGTCCTTCAATCCGAAACACAATAGTGCTTATGTGCTGATATGCTCGCCCTATCACATCTGAGACGGAATACAGTTACATAAGATAAAACGTGTGTGTCCGGGTTTACTAGGGGAACCTCTGCCTACCCCTTCAAGGAAGAAAGCGTGAGTTAATACTTATATGCAAATACATCCAATTTACTTATAGTTCTGATCAAATCAAATCTGAGGTATCAATATCTATGAGATACTTTAAGTCTCATAACACACAGAAACAAATATGTGTGGGCTGTAAACTTTGCAAGAATGTTAAGATATTTCAGTAAAACCTAAGTTGTAGCAATTGTGCTATGTACGAGTACGCTTTGCTACGGAGGGAGTTGGACAAAATATTTTCAACTCTTATTAATTTAACATTATGATCGAGATCGTTGCGGGTTAAAGAGGTTCCCGGGGACTAGCCAAGCTACAATGCTGTCTCTCTCTCTCGAAGCCACAGGAAGTCTACTGCTGAATATAGGCCTCCCCCAAGGATTTCCATATCGACCTGTTGGAAGCATGCATCCAGCGACTTCCTGCAACCTTAAGCTAATGTTTTTAAAATGCGTGCTACTGTTTATCACAACAAGTCTTAACATGGCGGTATATTCTTGATGTGTAATTTCGCTATCAAAGAGCTGAAATTGGAACACATACACCAAAGCAAATGAAAAGAAATATATTTGAAACTTACTTACCAAATTCAACGAAGCTGGATACTGGATATATTTTGAAAGCTGTCCCACATAAAGTCACTATTGTATCGATTTATAAACAAATATCTATTAAATAAACACAAACTGTACGGAGGTCAAAACCCGCTACCTCTGGCACAGAAAGATAAATTCATAACCAATGCGCTAATTAACTCTATATTTTGATTTGAATATAAATTATCCACTACTTAGCCGAAATTAGTCGAAAAAACACCGCAAAATCACGCCATGCTTTTAAAAACATGCATAGGACTAAACTACCGACCCAGCAAAAAGGAAAATAAAACAAACTACCCTCTAAAGAAATTTATTATAAATAAGTAAAAAAATATAAGGAAACAAAATTATACAGCCTTGGAATGTGGTTTTAAAAAAATTACTATAAGCTTACCAATTTATCCAGTCAGGAATTGGCACAGATGCCAATAGTATCTTTAGCATTTTACTGATTATTTTTCCTCTTGAATGATGTGACAAAACCTATCGTCATTTTAAGAGATAGATTTCTCATTGTATGTTTTTTTTTAAGTAGATTTTTATCATAGTTTTATGTATAACTACTTGGAAATACAATTCCGAATCTCACACTATCTACACATACTAATAAATTCAGAATATAATTTAAACGAATTGCTAACTTTTAAATAAATTTTTGCCCATTTTCAACCCAAGAAATATGTCCATACAAACTAGCGCCTTGTGGTTGAACCTACGAAACTACGCCTTAATGAGTAATTTAAAACAAGTTATGGCTGAGATGTATATCTATATGCATGTATGTTATTGTCCTCGAAGTTCATGAGTCAGTCGTCGGAAGGTATGCATACCAGTTATCATAGAAATTAAAACGGCATATTTCATGTCATATTTTCTTAGGTATGAAGCATTATTGTAGGTATTTTTTGCAAGAAAACTCTGTTTTTGGAGTTAAATAGTAGGTATGGACAGGACAAATATTTTAGTTTGAATGTACAGTAAGGACTGTGGACATTTAGGTCCTGGGTTTGAATCCCATGTCATTCGACTGAACATTTAATTAATTTATTTGGAAGACCAACAGCGTTTACATTATAATGCATAAAACATAACAATACATGCGCCAATAGCTTTAATAGATCTTCAGTATTTGATGCATAAGTAAAAAACATATTTCGATGACAGATGGCAAATTTTGTCCAAAACAAGGTAAAAACTTATCATAAAGAATAACTCGAAACTCGAGGGACTCTTAAAATACTACGAATTATCGAGTGTTCGAAATATCAAAAGGTTCAAAATTTGTGAGAGAAAGTAAATACAACTGAATTATTAAGTGTTGATCAATTATTATTTATTAACTGCTATTCAATAACAGTGACAAAACTTTAGAGGTACATTCGTGTACATACATGTATTCATAATTTGAATTAATTAATACTTCTAAAGAACTATGTTATACTGGTTTTCCTCTTTCTCTCTAAAACATTGAATTGCCGAGTGTTGGAAGCCGTTGAGTTCGAATTAACGCGTCGTTTTGTTATATAGCAAAGGTTTTTTTTCGTTCGAATTACCAAGTGCATAAAAATGTATTGATTTAGTTCGAAATATAAAGAGATTTTGTAGGGAACACGTGATAACTTTGAATTATAGAGAGGTTCGAATTATCGCAGGTTTGAATTAACGAGAGTCGACTGTATATAAGTTTTACACGCACAATAGCATTAAGGACGGATAAAGTTTAGTTAATTGCGTGGTGTACCTACTTCAAATAATTCGTATGCTATGGCGACAGACGGCCAAACCCACAAAACTTGGTTATAAACACAGTAACAAGAAAATTTATAGTGCTAATTACAATTACAATTAAATAAAGTATATTTTAGTATGTTAGAGTATTTCTAATTTATAGGGAGCTCTGTCTACATTTGCGTCTTTAAAAACGTAAATATTTTCCTGTTCACAATGTTGGTAGCGCTACTAAATTAGTCAAAACTGAACTAATTATTTAATAACAAATTGCTATAAATTCCCATTTTAACCGAAAGTATATATAGTTATTATTTAAATTAGTTTGAGTGGAATTAAATAGCCCTAAACTATTTATATTTATTTTTCTTTTCAAAGTAATTTATGCATGTTGGACAACCTGTCGAATATCAATAGGGCACTTAGTATTTATATTTTTATACTGGAATGGAGGGTAGTTTGTTCCATTTTCCTTCTCGCTGTAGTGAGTCTCGCGTACGCTTATAAAAATGTGATGCGTGCTCCGTTGCACCAATAAAACTAAAAAATAATATGTGGGTGAACAGATAATATATTTTCGAAAATATGTTATTCTATAAAAAATATCTACTTTAAGACACTTTCTTTAAAAATAAATGAAATCTCAACTCTAAATTAAGACCTAAAACAAAAAGAAAAATCAAAAGAAGTTCATTAACATTTTTAAAATACCAAATAAAACGTTTTTAAAACCAATTCTCCAAATTTTCGACCCAATATTCGAGTCACGCAGCCTAATAAAACGAACCTGCAATTATCATAAACACAGAACAAACGATAATTAGATATGCTATAAATATGTATTAGCCTGTTTGTAGTACAAATCATCTTGTTACAAATGTTTGGCGCCTGCCAGTGCATTTTAGCAATGTGTACGTTCAGACCAACTTTATATTTTGCGTCAGGCGCTTGTTTTAGTGATTTATCTGTTTATTTATTTGTTATTAGTAAGTACGAGGAGGCCTTTCAGTGATTATAAGGGTGCGGTTGCTAGGATATTTACCATGGCTTCAAATTCCTGGGGATATATTTAGAGTATCAGAGACGTGTGTGTATTGATATTCAATTTAAATGGTAAACAATGTGTCAATACCTCCATACCACAAATATAACAAGAATATTTTCTTTTTTATTTGAAATTCGTCACCTCGCACTAGGCGTGATCGACTATGAAACTATATCCCTGAATATGACTCTCAAGGACTGATAAATTGACACATTTTAAACCGATTAATCAACGAGCTTAGCTAAAATATGTTTTAACATTATATCAATAACTGTTTATGTGACTATATTTAAACTTTCTCATAGTTTCTATACGCAAGACACCACATTTTTTTATTTCTTTGAATGGCGAGACGAGAATGCAGTTTGTGCTAACTGATACGACCGCTCATGAACAGTAGCAAAACTAAACAACACCTTGAATTACAAAGCAATGCTTGGCGGTTAGCACTCCACTGCGCTGGCCATCCTCAGACATAATATGTGAAGTCTCAACATTAGTAGTTACTCGGGCTACAATATCCTTCAAACCGAAACTCGACAGTGCATTTATACTGGTGTTTGTCGGGAGAAATGGACATTACGATGGTACCTACCCAGGCGGCCTCTCACATATGAGGGACCTACTACCAGTGAGTATACCTATCACCTACATTGTGGGGATATTTGTCATCACTCACCATGCTTGGCAGGCAGATCATTGAGCACGGGACATCGCGCCTCGTGCTGATGACACTGCTGCCCATCATCAGCCTGGCATTTGGGTACGTCATATTTCAAGGTGGTTATCCCGCAATGCATAATAAACTCACGCAATTTTCCCAGAAGGGTAGGCAGAGGTGTTAGCACACCTACATTTCACCATGCAAGCTACGTCCCATGATGTGATAGACGGCGAGCCTATCGCCATATCGGGCATTAATTCCTGACTCCGGGCTGATACTGAAAATAAATATTCAATTTCAATTTCCCCGACTCGGAAATCGGGATTCGAACACTTGGGGGAGGCCTACTTTTTTGGATTGGACTTCCTGTGCTGAAGAAAGATAGAGACAGATAGAGAGAGTACGGTATTTATTTAATTAAACACTAAATCGAAATGTTTAATGAAATAAACAAACTAAGCCCAAACTAATTGTTCAGCATTGTGTTTCAGTGTGGGCAATTCATTTAGGATTAATTCAAATCAAATCTGTTTAGCTGTATTGCTGTGTTGTACTGTTGACTAACCAATTTCAGCAGATTAAAACAATACGTAATTTGGAGATAGTGAATTGGATTGTAGGATAAATTAGAGTGTTATTGTTTTAATTAAACTGTAACACTGAAAGAAAACCTAAGTAAGTTAGTGACTAGAATATTTAAAGAGAGATACACTGACACACAAAAGACATTATTATATCGGGCTGATTAAAGCCCGATGTACAAAATTTAACCCAAAAATCTTGGGTTGGTAAAATAAAAGTGAATTATCCGATCTGAACTGATTCGAACCCGGAATCTCACAGTCCGTAAACCATAAACGATGCTACCACACAGGGTATTGAGGAAGAATACAGTTTGTTTTTCACAAGTAAAACTTCCTATTTTCCGAGACAATTTGGACGTTTGTAACAGCTAACGTAGAAAATTCACAGAGCCAGCTATATCTCTGTTTTCAAAGACATTTCGTTCTCAGCTCGATCGATTTTCATATTCCGATATTTTCTTTGCGTTTCAAATCTGTCTGGTCTCTATAGAAATCAGAAACTATCACAGTTTCTGACTGGTACTGCGAAGCCGCTGGTACGAAAGTTAGCGGTGTTTTTAAAGTGTTCAGTTTACATTGCTGCTTGAGATTTATTAATTATTTGTTTCGCGAGACGGTCCTTACACCTAATGGTGAGCAATATGACCGTTCATTGATAGTAGCGACAGTAGCGTTTATTAGAAGGCATGTACATATTAGATTTTCTTGTCATTTTATCATGTATATTTTTGGTTCTGTCTGTGATCAATACGACCATTTTTTATATTTAACTCCCATTATTCAAAGATTATCTATCATTATTTTTCGGATTTCTTTCTTTTGTTTAAAGGACATCAGCAATATGTTTATGTTCATTTGCTATTCATTTAAGTTTAACAAGAAATATTGTATCAAAGCCGGCAATATACACCGCACAATTTTAAACTTCCATCTCAGAAAAGTAAAACTACTAGAAGTTACAGTTTCCAATTGAGCCAACGTTGGAGTTCTGAATTTCCGCAAGTTTTTCAAGATTTCGTCCACGCTTTGAAATCAAATTCATGATCCCGTCACTTGTACGTAGATGTAGATACGAACCGCGAGACTAACTTTCATACAAAAACAGAATAGTTTGTTTCTTCGTATTATTTTGGAGTGAAGAGCTGTTTATATTACCTTTGTATAACTATTAGACATATTGAGACTTATGTTAAGCTCCAAGATGGTGAGCGCAGTCGATTGCTAAGCATTGTTCTGTAATTCATAGTGTTGCTAAGTTTTGCTACTGTCTATAATCGGTTGCATCACTTACCATCAGGCGAATGCCCATCTCCGATTCATAGCAATTTATTATCTACATCTATTCTATTACACATATTAAATTCCATAACATATTGAAACTTAACATCTTATGTCTCAGGATAGGTAGTGAAAACTGAAAACAGCCAAATGTCAAGCCCTGCTTTGTATTTCATGATGTTTTTTGGTTTTGATCAAACGAATCAAACAGATGGCGTGCTCATCTCGTTATTTAGAGAAATAAAAAAAAAAAAACAAAAATATCTACTTTAAATATGAAAAGTTATTACCGATCTCTATAGTCAAATAGACAATACCTCATGAATAATTGATGTTATTCGCATATTTGGACACGAATATTAATTTGTTGCGTTGCCAACGCATCGCGTTTGCTAATAAACATGTACCTAATGGCGTTGTTATTTCGATAGTTACAGTATGACAAATATTGAAGTTATGCCTTGTAAATGCAGGTTGGATATTAATTTACATACATATGAGTACATTCTTGCATATATTATGGTTGCTCTTTGTTACTCTTTCATATAAAAACGACTGGACCGAATACCGATTTTGATGAAAGGTATAGGGATAGTTGACTGGTAATATAGTCCTAAAAATAGTAATCACGCAGACGAAATTGCGGGCAAAATCTAGATGTAATGTGTATTGTCAGTCAGCCAATTCTTGATAATTTTATAATGAAGTAAATTGCACAAAAAACTGTGCTTTAATAAATAAACTTGAGTATTAATAAATTTATACTCTGTGTCAGTATTCAGGTCGTTTCCAAAGTTGAATATCGTTTGTTTATTATATTTTTTAAATATTATTATTTTGTCTTAAGGCAATATTGCTATTAAACTACTGGCAGGCGTTTAATAGGAAATATCCAGTTTGTTATGCATTCAATCTAGTAATTGCTTGGTTTTTCTAAGAAGCGAGTGATGACCCAGTTAAACAAGGCGCGGATATCAGAGATCGCAATCCAGGACAAAAGGAGAATACCCATTTTACCCTTCGATCAAATATACACTAGATACACAGTTCCCTGTAAATGTTCTGTTAAAAGGGGCACCGATGCATTGACACAAAAAATGTAAACAAGAAGATCACATATTCCAAATTCCACCTTATTCCTGGAGCTTAAAGTAGCTTTTCACATAATATTGAAAGAAGAAAGAAGAAAGAAAGAAAAATAGTTTTATTTGCCACAAGCATTAAAAACGACATTATTGTCTAAAGTTCTGCGACGTTTTAGAAGCAATGGTCGGTGCGTGACTGAAGGTGAAAGAGTGCTTAAAGCACCCTTTTTTGGTGCCATTTTCTAAGCGCTCATGTTGTATCTAGAATATATTTAATCGAAGATTTTACCATTAAACTTAGAATGGGTATAAAGATTTTTATGCTTCGATGAAATGTACGTTTTTGTGTAAGGAAAAAAATATATTTTTTCAATAAATATATACATAATTGCCTGTAGTTCATGAAGTAAAGAACTTTAAGTTAAAAAAAATATTACTTTGTCTTCGCCTCTGTGAACAAAATGTATAATGTGATTGGCGTAGTTTGTCAAAGCCGAGGTCTCGGGTTCGAATCCCGGGTTGGGTAAAGTGATATTAGATTTTCCAATTCATTATCAGCCTACAGTCAGGAAATTGTGTCCGATATGGCGATTAGCTCGCCACCTGTCACATCGTGGGAACATATAAGGCGAGATGTGGGTGTCCTGGCTCCTCTGCCTACCTACCTCTTCTGGGAAAAATGCGTGTGTTTATTTATTTCTGTACTTTCTCTATTTAGGTTGTTTCTTTCAGCCAAAATAAAAATAAAAAGAACTACTCAAAGGGTTCATAGAGTAAATAAACGGCGTGATGAATAGACAAACATCTGTTATTTTGTTTTCCTGTTGGTTGGTAATCTGGTCACGCGCGCCCTTTGACCTCCAGCCCTTATTAAATGTTCCGTTTTACTGGGATTTCACATATGTATCCACAATACTACTGGACATATTGAGACTTACTGGTGGCACTTATTTTTACTGGTGATAGGTCTCTCATATGTGAGGCACAGCCTGGGTGGGTACCACCGCAATTTCTATTGTCCCGCCAAACAGCAGTGTATATGACTGTTGTGTTTCAGTTTCAAGGACATTGTAGCTAGTGAAACTACTGAACATATTGAGAGTTAACATCTTATGTCTCAATATGGCGAGCGCAGTGGAATGCCAGTATTGCTCCGTAATGCATAGTGTTTGACTATCAATACTCACATGACTCCGAAAAGTCAAAGCTAGTGGATTCGCAGTGGGATGCTAAGATTTGTTTTGTAATTCAAGATGTTGTTTGGTTTTGCCACTGTACATGAGCGGTCGTATCGGATACCATCAGGCGAAATGCATGTTGTTTCGCCATTCGAGTAAAGAAAAAAAAATGTAGTGATGATAGTGGTACTTGATATTAACTGGAATATTTTTCCGACCCAAATATCGACCAATAGAATTGCACCATTCGACGTCACGTGGTACAACCTACATGGTATTATACAGATAACTTTTTGAAAATTTTCTCTGGTAGTTGCTATATATAAAAAACAAAACATGATCCAGTCAAATTAACCACACGTCAAACTGACAGGTTGAATTCAATTGTGAAAATTGGAGATTTTGCATGAAAATGAGTTTGAAATTAAAATTTGGGACGGAAAAATAATCCCCCGAATATCACACGAGCTTCAAAATTATCTGGCATTTCCCTCAAGGTTCCCTGCAAACAAATAAAGTCGTCAAGTTTTGACTCCTTCATTTGTTTGCAACGAACCTATCGGGAAATACCCGATAATTTTGAAGCTCTTGTGGTATTATAAGTGAATATTTTTTTTTTATAAATAGCTGACGGAGGGTTGAGAAACATTACTTATTTATTTATTCAACATACACAGTCATTACAAGTATATACCCAATTCGAACTGGCGGGATTTTACTCAAATCTTGAAGATAATGTATTTAACAAAAACATACAACTGTAATATGTTACAGCTATTTATATTATACAGGGTATATCAAGACTGCTACCGAAAACGAAGCCGGGTGGTAGTATAAGCGACTTCAGGCACAATGCAACAAAAAAATTTGAAAAAAAAAGCGATAATATTTTTTTTGTTATTTTTTTCTTGTGACCATATTTGGGTGGTAAATACATTTTTTCCTAAAATAATAGTGTATACCCTTTTATTTATAAATAATCTAAGGAATAAAAGTGTTTAAATTATTATTTTAGCAAAAACTATGGATTTAGCACCCAAAAATGACGATATTTAAAAAATCATATAAAATAATTGTCGCGTTTCTATGCGAAATTTTTAGTTGCATTGTGTTTGTAGTCACTAAAACTACCACCCGGCTTCGTTTTCGGTAGCAGTCTTGAGATACCCGGTATAATAAAATATATAACTGAATTAAATTAAGAATAACATATCTCATATACCAAAAAAAGAGTTCACTCCGGTTACATATCAAAACATCGGGAAAACAAATTTATTACAATTCTATCATCATCATCATCATCATCATCATTATTATCAGCCTATTTGCGTCCACTGCTGGACATAGGCCTCTCCTATGGCACGCCACTGGCCTCGATCTTCAGCCCAACGTCTCCAACCGCTGCCAGCCATTTTTCGGATATCATCAAACTTGCTGATACGCTGGGCTATGTCGGTCACCTTGATTGTATATTTGTTTTCTATTATTCGTTCTTGGATTCAATTCCTAAGTTGGGATATTTATTATATAAATGTATCGGTTTTATTTCATGTACACTGTATGGTTTTTTACCAATATCCCTATCATATTTGTTTACAAAAATAAACTTGCCAAATTGTACATGACATGTACTGTATCACATGTGACCACCTTGAGATATACGGGAGTAAATTTTACACGTAAAATATGTTCTACTCACCGGATTTATTCCAAAACTCCCCAAATTTTGATTAGGTAGAGTTCGCAAAGTGAATACCCACTGAAAGCGGAACTGAAAAGTTAAATCATCGACATTACCGTATACCGGAAGTCGTTAATACCGGCTCACTCGTGCATGAATAATAAAACGTTGTTTGCAACTTCCTGTAGAGCGTGTACGTCGTAAATTTGATTATCAGTCCGTCTTATCTCTAGATGTTTGTACTCTATCTTGTAGAGCTTTGAATGTTCCTGTAAGGAATGGTAGAGACGTTTTATTACGTTCGTAAATTCACGCCTGCATGTAGAAGAGATAGGCAAAGATGTTGCTATTGTAACAATTTGTTGAGTTAATTTGTATGATGTAATTTAGGAAATTGTAGCCAGATCTTTGCCTATCTTTTTTATTGCAACAAATTGCGAGACGAGCATGCAATTTGCAAGCTCATGGTAAGCGATACGACCGCTCATGTCAAAGTAGCAAAACCTAATATTTTTTTTTGTTTTTCATTTATGTAGGTTCACAAAACTGGTTACAAATATTTGACATTCTTAAAATACTGGACTTATATTAAAAATTACAAAATGTATTCGTAACCTTCTAAATGTGAAGGCGACATGTCTATATTATTGAGAATATATAAAAGCGTAAATTGACCATCTACATTCATCTAAGAAGTACTAAGTTTGTGTGTACAAAAGACATAAGTAACACCAACGTGTGAGCCTAATTTAGGTAATGTATTTAATAATATTAGATTTAATATCATGAATTATAAAGCAATGCTTGGCATACCACTTCGTACGCCATCCTCAGGCATGAGATGTTAAGTCTCAATAGGTATGTGCAGTAGTTACTCTGGCTGTTATGTCCTACAAACCAGAACACAACAACGCATTATACCGTCGTTTGACAAGAGATATAGACCAGCAGAAATAGACATTGCGGCCGTACCTACCTAGCCGGCCTCTCACATAATTGTCTAAGAATTATTATCTACAATTGCAAATATCTCATATTATTCAATATTAGTGGTTTGACCCGGCTCCGCCCGGGTGCAGATACATATTTTAAATGTTCCATTCCGGCTATCGATTTATATTTCGATCAATCGAACCACAAAAAACAAAAGGAACGAACAAATTTCCTAATATTTACTACAGTGTTCACTACTGTTTCCCTCCAATAGGTCATAGCGTGATGATGTATACGCCTATAGCATTTCTCAATAAATTACGTATTCAACACAAAAATAATTGTTCAATACGAACTAGTAACCAACAAAAAAACTCTACCTTTATGTATTAGTACAGATTGTGATACAATATACTTCACATTATTATTATTATTTATTACATATTAGAATCATATTTTAGCTTAAGTATTAAAAATCACGTCTACCATTTCGTATACAAGACACATGCTAGCATGTATCTTTGACAATAAGCAGCGAACAAGTGTCGCCGCGCTAGCCGACGCATATCAATACGAAATATTTTACTGACAATTTATCGTTGTTAGGGTATTATTTTTGTGTGAATCAGGACTTCGATCTAACTGCCTCGGTGGCGTAGTCGTACTACGGTATGGTTACAAAGCTAAAGTGAATTCGAATCCTGGGTTGGGCAAAGTAATATCGGGTTTTTTTACTTATTAGTATTAGTTGGAATTTGTGCACGATATGCGATAGGCTCACATCGTGGGGCATAAAACACGAAGCGAAGCGTGGGTGTTCTGGTACCTCTGCCTACCCGTTTTAGGAAAAAGGCATGATTTTATGTATGTCTGTTTTTTGGGTTTTTTACTTCAATGAATGGCGAGAAGAGGACGCATTTCGCCTGATGGTAAGCGATACAACCGCTCATGCATAGTTGCAAAACCAAATAACATTTTGAGTTACAAAGCAATGCCTTACATTCCACTGAACCTATGATCCTCTGTCTCAGTAACGCCCAAATACTGGAATGCAACTTAAATATAAATGGCGCTTAACTACGTTCATCATCATCATCAGCCCATATACGTCCCACTGCAGGGCACGGGCCTACTCTACAATCGACAATACGATTGGAAGTGGTTAGGCCATATAGTCCACCACGCTGGACTAGTGCGGGTTGGCGGACTTACATACCATACAATTTTTTATAAATTGTTATGGTATGCAGGTTTCCTCACGATGTTTTCCTACACCGTTTTAGTGCGTGGTGATTGACTATCAATACACACATGACTCCGAAAAGTCAGAGGTGTGCCCTGGGATTCGAACCCGCGACCACCGTGAACATGTTTACAGTCGCGTCTAGTCCGTTTACCAACAGGCCACCACGCACTAATTAACTACATTTAGTTGGGATTAACTACGTTAATCCCGATTAAATGTACTGGCTAAGTGGGCCGTGCGCTGTTAAGAGCAACTTATTATTTGAATGGCGTTCCAGTATTCGGGCGTATGTCTTGTACTTACTATGGCTACAGTGTCCTTTAAACCGAAACACAACAGTGTATTCACACTACTATTTGGCGGAAGAAATAGACATTACAGTGGTACCTACCCAGGCGGCCTCTCACGTATGAGAGACCTACCACCAGTAAAATTATATCCTAAAAACTTACATACTCTAGACGAAATAATCTCCAATTTAATCACAAACACACTACCCTAACAAACCTTTGCACAACCAAATCGATATTATAAATACAAATGTAAAACCGATTTTGGTATTAAACATCTCTATCAGGTCTCTGCATGATCAATATATTTGCTCTACCACATTTGAGGTTCCCGGGCGTCCCGTTTCCTCGATCCCGGCTCGAAATCCCTCGGGAACATAACCATTACGAGAGCAAACATTCGCAGCCCGACTCATGTAATTCAGAATTTACATATTACTGGTGTTTGTGTTAGTTTCGACTTTAGTGTTTATTTATTTAATGGTACTATAAATTATAGGATTGGTATTATTGTACGCCCAACTCGCACTAGGCCAGCGTGGTGGACTATATGGCTTAACCACTCTCAATCGTACTGTCGATTGTAGAGTAGGCCCGTGCCCTGCAGTGGGACATATATGGGCTGATACTGATTATTGTAAATGTGTTATCTCATCTTTTAAATAATAAATACACCCAACAATCAAATACATAGTCCTTAGATAGTCTTGTGTCGTGGGTATCTCTCTCGTTTCACAGGCAGCGTCTAGCTAACTGCGACACGGAGGCTGTTAAAAGTAGCGACGCGAGATCTTTTGTATACAATTTTAATATGTACATAAATGTTTGTTTTTGATAGTTGTGAGCCAGCCAAATAAAATAAAATAATAAATAAACTGCGTGTTAGTTTGTTGGTAACGGACAAGTGGGTTAGGTACTCTACGATCCAAAACAAAACTGTAATATTCGATGTACGTAAACATTTGTTTTACTGGTGGTAAAGTCAATCAACACGCACTATAACGAGTGAAAATATCGTGAGAAAACCAGTTCATGGTATATTAAAATAGTTTCTTTAGTATGTAAAGTAAAACACGTATTAGGCCGACGCGACGTGGGAAATTGTATGCCCTCTCAATCGTACTCGCGATTGTAGAGGGGACCCGCGACCTGCTGTGCGAATTATACAGACTGATACAGATACTGGCCAAATTGTAGTACTCATTTATAAACCACAGTAAATTGTCCGGGTTGGGGTATAAATATTTTGTGTAAGCATTTCGGTTTGTATGTGCCGCCTACGGCCGTTTGTCCACCGCCACCGTCACCGGACCGTCACCGAGAACGAGATGACGGCGCCGATTTAGCGGTACATACATTTACTATGGCCATGTGTCCACCGCACGCCCGTCACCCGAGACCCGTCATCCCGGCCGCCGATGTTTCGAGTAGATCGGCGTGACCGCTAGATCTCGGCACGGTTCTATGACGGGCCAATGTGCCGGCAATACAATGCACGTTTGTTCTTGTCCATACAGTACCGTTGCACCGGGCCGTCGCCCGATTTTGTTATATCTATCATAAAAATTGTAAACAAAAGGGCTAATGAAATTCAAATACGATATTTATACATTAATTGGAGTAGAGTCCAAAATTATTTACATCGCCTACGCCTTCAATCGTACCAAAGCAGAAGAAGCAATTGTCGCCGGTTAAAACTAGCCATCCTCCTAGTTAGTTTTATTTCTATTAAAAAGGAAAACGCGACTACCACGTATGACAAAGCTCTAGAACTGAGCCACCGATTTATCGGCGCGGTGGACACACGATCGCCGTCACGTCATCTTAAACTCGGCAAGAAAAAATCTCGTTCTCGGTGACGGTCCGGTGACGGTCCGGTGACGGCGGCGGTGGACAAACGGCCTACGGCTGGAATTTGTGACCTATTAGGAATTTCGGTCTCCAATTATTCGAATATAAATAACTGACAAACCGTGGGCAGTAATGTTAAATCGGATTTAAATAGTAAGTTTCTAGCCTCAAATATGCGATTATTATAAGGATATAGAAATGTTTCATAGTATTAACATTTTGTAAACACGATAATCTTATGGCGGTTATGTCAAGCGATACTTGCATTGTCGCTGCAAGAAACTCTCCTCGTGTAAATAGCACATTCATTGGAAAATACAGACATAACTGTTTATATGGATGTAAGTAAATGTTTTCATAAATGTTAATTGGCTCTGAATTGTTTCTTTTTCTTCACGTACTTTATACCTCTATCCAGAATTATTAAAAATATTTAAATTTATTATTTAAGTTTTTTAAAGCTACGCTAAGAATTATTTAATTTTTTTAAAGCTACACTATGTTCTTTCTTTCGAATCCAGCAACGTAATAAACAAACTCCAAATATCTTTACCATCACAGTCCGTCACGCAAGATTTATGAGACATATCAAAAGTGCGATAGAGCGGAATCCGTGATACTCGTTACCTTTCCTCCTCCCCCTTCTACCCTTGGAGGGGGGGGGGGGGTGCAAAAACTTGTGAAGTAAATCACTTGGCTATCGGTCGGCACCCGTGTCAAGGTGCCCCTTGGAGATTAGCGGGGATGATGCTGGCTGACGATGCCATTACGATTTGAAATTTGTCATCATATACCGCTGTATATGTATATTAATATTATTATAATTTTTATTGTTATTTTTTTTCTATAGTCGTATTTGGGTGGTAAATACATACTTTTTTCTTAAATAATAGTGTTTTATTTTTAACCCTTTTATTTTTAAAGACGCTATGGTACGCAAGGCAAATTATTATTTTAGCCAAAACTATGGATTTACCATCAAAACTAGACGATATTTAAAAAAAAAAAAATGCCGCGTTTCTTTGCGAAATTTTTAATTACATTGTGTTAGTAGTCACTAAAACTACCACCAGGCTTCGTTTTCGATAGCACTCTTGATATACCCGGTATATTTTTAAGTTGAAGTTATTTTTTATTGCCTAGGTTTGGCAAACGAGCAAATGGGTCACATGATGGTAAGTGATCACTGCGTTCCGAAAATATCTATGACGCTTGGAAAATTAATGTATTGCGAGTCCATCAAATCGACGGGAAAGCGGAAAGGACAAAGGTTCGGAAGAAGGAAGGGGTATTGGGCATACGGCAACCTCACTCACCGAACACAACGCGACTGCAAAGCTGTCGCTTCACATCGATTTCCTTTGAGACTGTTTTGTCAACCCTGACAAGCTTGCCCATTCTTGCAAGTCATGGCTGACAACCAACAAGTTTTATTGAACAAAAATGATATAAGCGTCGTGAAGACATTTACATAGCAGGGAGTGTCTTGTATGTATGGATAGTGTGTTGATTGGTATGTTTCCTTGCTTGGGTAAAAAACAAAAATACAGCCTGTTTAGTCATAAAAAATTACAATTGCAAGGATTTCAAGTAAGGTCGCTGCCTATCATTGAAATATTAGACGACAATAAAATCAGGTGGAAATACAATTATTACCATTACAAAAGAAGGATATGAGCAGAAACAAAATCAATTTATAAATCCACCCAACACATTGATTTCATCACACACTAGAAATTAAGAAATACTTTTAACTACCACATTTTTTTTTAAATAGGTATTTGTTTTCGTCCAAAAATTTACCTTATAGTCCCTCTTTTCAGTGTCAGCTGTTTTGTCCAACTGCGCCCCACAGACTGTCCAAAAAAGATTTATTCATTTAAATAACAGTTCCACATCGTAATACTATCGTACCTCGGCATACCCGCCTTCAGACGCGTCCATTTGATTTATATTGACAGATGGGTCGCATATTCACGAATCCAGCTGATGTAGAACTCATCGGTGACGTAATAACAGAAGTGAAAGCTCAGTATTTCCCGGAAAAAGATATTTTAATTTTATATCAAATATTCTTTTGGGAAAGTATTTTCAATTTATATAAGAATTTAATAACGTGGTACTAGGAAACGAGAAAGCAAGTGATCGATATTTGGATTTCAGCCTTTGTGGCGTAGATGGTTAGAGGCTAGTTATTAAACTTAATACTACGGGTTCGATTCCTGTACCGACACAAATGTTTAATAATATTTGTGTGATCCACAATTATATCTTTTTAGTCTGCATGTTAAAAAGTTCAATGATTTATTTTGTATACTATATTCCTATATTCCTAAATTGTCATTATTGTATTTTGATTTAATCGATAGTTATGTAAGTTAACTTGTTGTGTTTAGTTAATTAGGCTAACGGCCGAATACTGGAACGCCATTCAAATAATAAGTTGCTCTTAACGGCGCACGGCCCACTTATCCAGTACATTTAAACGGGATTAACGTAGTTAAGCGCAACTTCAATTTAAGTTGCGTTCCAGTATTCGGGCGTAAGTGTTTTTTTTTGTAATTCTTATAGTAACCTTTTATACTTGTTCTTATAATTTTAAGATTGTATTTTTCCTAAATTTTGTTTATTTCTGTCTAAAAATATTTAAATTGTTGTAAAAATATATTTTGTTAAGCCAATAGTGTTGTATACACCTGTAATGGTTTGTCACCTAGAATAAGTACATAATGTTGTGATTATCTCATATGTAATGTGTGTGATGAATCGAGGGTGTGTCTATTATTAAATAAATAAAATGTTTGTGAGACTGAAATCCTCTCGTAGTTTCTGATACTCACTACACAAAACTTGAATTTAGATTGGGACTATGTATGTGACTATTTGGTGTATTTATTAATGTCAAGTAATTGGTATTATTTCATTTCTGTATCTGTATTAATCCTATAATCGTCCAACTAGGGCGCACGGGCCTTTATAATCGAGAGTACGATTGAGAGAGATTAGGCCAATTAGTCCACCGCGCTGGCCTAGTGTGAGCTTAGTGACTTTGCGTTACTTGAATGTTTCATATAGATTTAATTAAAGTCATGTGTGCTATTATTAATAAACCACTGATTATTATAGTGAGAGCAAGGACAGTAAAATATTTCAATGAAATCTGATATGAAAATTAATAATTTTACTTAAACGTTACCTCCATTTACTCTGATTAGTCTATACTTATATTATAAAGAGGAATCAATTGTTTTTCTGCACAGAATAGGGTCTGAAACTAGTGAGCCGATTGGAAAAGTTATTTCTGCATTAGAATCTTACATTATTTTTGATGAACATGGGCGATTGAATATTTTCAAAAAAAAATATTATCACTCAGGTGGGAGCCGGGACGGACCGCTAGTGTAAAAAAATCAAAAACAAGACTTATTATTGCAATAGTAATTACTGTAACAGATTTTTATTATTGGATGTTCAATCTAAATCTACAAACAAAAAGTTCAACATAAAAGTAAGTTAAAATGAATAGGTATCTTTTTCAAATGAAACTTAAACGACTAAAGAGATAGTTTAATTGATTAAAACTCTACATTCTAAAAAATTGTAGAGTCAGCTCTTACCGAGGCGCATGGAGAGCATTGCTAATATCCAGCAGCAGATCGTTAAACCTAAAAAGACCTAAAAAGAAAACGTAGAGTTAAAAAGCACTCAAAATGTATACTTTGTGAGCGCAGTAAACTCTTCAAGTTACTTGGTTACAAAGAGACCATGTCGTATGGTATTCCGATGGTTTAGACTATGTAGAGACTAATAAAACACTCAAAAATCAACCTTAGCTTTTACCATTTAAAGTCCAGTTCGCGATGACTCTACCTCCACGGTGTTAAGTTAGACAATGTATAGAATTCGACTACTACCGCAAACTATGTTCAAAGTATAATCTGTAATTAATTTCCGACCTTAAAGCTAAGGTGTAGAGTTCATTTTAGTTAAACAGCTGTATTGGTGTTACGACAATTACGTCCCAAGTGTCAGAGTTCAACCGAGCTGAAAATTAATCCTATTACACAGGCATTAAGGTTTACAATCCTTTGTATTGGCGGGGATTCTAAACTTAAACTCTGTTTATATTGAAATGACTCATGTCGCAAATTATTTCAATCAAAAATAAATCTTGTGTTTTTAGGAATAGGGTCGAAGTTGGAGTGAATTAAAATATAAAGAAGGAAAATCCAAGCATCGAACCATCCGGTATAAAGTTAGTTTAGGGTCAGTAAAAAGACATGGCGACAGTAAAATGGTCGCTTTCAGAGGAAAAAATGCAGCGAGTCGCCATTTGCGGGCAGACGCCGGGTTACAACCTATTTAGTGTTTAAAGAGGAAAATCTAGCGCCGAGAAGTTAGGTCTTTTACTTTGACATTTTCGTGTATTTTGGGATAAAACCTTTTGCTATAGACAAGGAACGTTTCATAGAATCCTGCTGAATAGTTTTAATAGGTCGAGTTTATAAATAGGTTTTCATGTAGACAAAAATGCTGGCATGATGTCAATGTAGATAATACAAGTGGTAGAGCTACATTACCAATAGATTGAAAGGAACTAGGAAGTAAATTTTTTTCGTCGAAAAATACCTTCCTAAATATGAATACTAAAACCTATAATTAAACATAATGTAGTCCATTTTTGGGGATGAATGGAAGTTATGATCAAGGTATGGAGCGATGATTTTCAAAAAGCAAATAATGTTAATATGCTATCAAATATATATTTCCATAAGATATATATTTACAATTTTATTATTTCTATACACAAGATACCTAACAAAACTTTGCACTCTCAAACTCCACATGACCTAAATCTCCCAAGACAAGCCTTATTAACCCGGCTATTTAATACCCCCAGTTATAAGAATAACCCCGGTCAGATGTGAACCGGGAGCGCATCGATTTTGCCTGGAATTGGCGCGCTCCCTCGGGACGTGTTTCGACAGGCCATGTCTCGTTTATTACCACGCAAAAAGGATAGACGCTTCCAAATCTGTGTGATAAATGCTACGGGTCTTGTACAAGAGGGGGCTTTGTTTGGGGTGGTGAGAGCGGTATTTTTTTTGTTTATGTATAGGTTTGATTCCTTATAGGAAGTTATATTTATTTATTAAGTAGACCACACAAGAAAATTTAAAATAACTGGAATTAAACATAAAAATAACTGGTGTTACAATTTGGGGTCTTATCGCAAAATGGCCATAGAGTGACTATATTATGGAGGAAACGGGCGGTTGCAATAAAAAAAAAACAATATTGTCAAGAGAAATCTTATATTGATCGTACAATCAATTTTGGTTACACTCTTTACCGCCAATGAGAGATGTAAATGCACTGTTTTGTTTCACTTTCAAGGAAATTGCAGCACGAATAATTACTCGATATATTATTGAGATTTAACATCTTATGTCTTAGGATAGCGAGCTAAATAGAATGCCAAGCATTGCTTTGTAATGTATGGTGTTGTTTGGTTTTGTTACTGTCCATAAACGGTCGTATTACTTACCATCAGGCGAACAGCGTGCGAGTCTCACCGTTCAAAGCAATAAAAAAATGGTCCTCATTTCGGAAAGATGACTTAATTTATTCAAATAATAAAATCTTATGAAGAATAAAACGAATTACCTAACTTGTTTATTATTTTCCCGCAACAAAAATTAGCACTTAGTATACGGTCCTCTATATATTTTTTATGATTATTTGTTTTGCTACAGAAATATTTCGGAAAACTATTGGTGTCAGTAGTGTCATAGTATGCTTTATTTGTGGTTCTAAGCGTCAGCATACGCTGTAGTAGTAAGTATTCAGCTGATATCGATGATTTAACGCTAGATCTAGGTCCAGGATACACATTGACAGTGAGAACGGCGAGCAAACGCGCACGTTCCGCTTTGACCTCGCCTAGTGTTTGTGTTGGCGTATTGTGACACACTGACGGGGCGAACGGCAGTATTTTTTTTGGGATTATTATTTATTTGATTTTCAATATAAGTTAATAGGATAATAGGTATCTATTCAAATATATAGATTTTCATTTTTTATTTATTGTTAAAGCGACAATTATAAGACAGTAATAATAAGATCGCTGTCGTACTTCCGTTCTTTTAACATCTGATTGTGATGCGATTATCCGCTTCTTTAAAATAATTCTGTTTCGAATCTATTGCTCGCAAACAAAGAATTTCATCAACATACTACTTTTGCCTTGCCAAAATTAGTTAAAACCTATACAATTTTCTTCCATTTGAACGAACTTGAGACATAATAATGATTATAAATACACCCAAAAACTACATAGCTCATACCCCAATAAGATACACACACATTATCAATAAAACAAACAAAAGATAGACAAAAGTATGTAATTATAAATATAAAAATTTAAAAAATTAATAAGTGACAATGACAAGTGTAAAATCATAGACAATAGCATTGAAGTAAAAACTTATAATTTCCGTTGAACGTTCGGAGATTCGAACTTCGTTTTGGACCAAAGAGTAGCCCTGCTTAGATACACTGCGGACGTATCACGTAAGTATGACGCTTAAATCTGCTCGTAAATTTGTATAGCGAGTGATTTAGCACCAGCCAGACCTGTGACGTCAACTTACTGTGATATACTGCGTTGAACACATTTTGTTCTGTGACTGGAGCAGGTGTGGTGGATTTGAGATGTGCTTATGTGAGTGATAAGTAAAAGCAGACCTATAGGTAGTGTGGTAGTCCCGACCACAAAATTTATGAGATTTTAATAGCTAGAGTGTTGTATGTTTTTTTTTATTGCAATGAATAGCGAGATCAGCATGCCGTTCAGCTGATGGTTAGCGTTACGAAGTTAACAGTGGCAAAACCAAACAGCACCTTGAATTACAAGTGCATTGCTTGGCATTCCACTGCGCACGCCATTCTGAGACATCAGATGTTAAGTCCTTCAATTCGAAACTCAACAGTGCATTTCAACTGCTGTTTGGTGGGAAAAATAGGTATTGCAGTGGTATTTTATCTGGCGGCCTCTCACATAATTACGAGATCTTCATTTTTACTGGTACCACCAGTAAAAATAAATAATAGTAATAATAATATATGATAAAGATTTTGGGAAATTACTCGGCTGTCTCTGTGTTGCAGTTGTACTCCGGTACAATTACAACGCTGAAGTCTCGAGTTCGAATCCCGGGTTGAGTAAAGTGGAATTGAATATTTCTATTTATCAGATTCCTGACACCGGGTCAGGAATTTGTACCCAATATGACGATAGGTTGCCCCTTATAAAATCTTGGGACGGACAACACAAGGTTTTAAAATTTTCTATGAATAACATCACTAATGTTTTGTAATTGGAGATTGAGTACTGTGTGCTTGTCATAAGACTTATTATTTGCCTACTTGTCCGAAAAACTAATTTAATTAATTCATTCATTCATTTCAACCTCCAAGTTCGTTTCTCATCGCAACAATTTACTATCCATCCTTCCTCCCACTGTGTAGTTGCACGCGCGTGATATTTGATAAAAGGAACTTTATTAAGAAGTGGGTTTATTTGTGGAACGTGCGGCGGCGGGGCGGGGCCCAGTAGCCTCCTTATCTGCACGAGCTGGGTTTGTAACTTCGATGAGGAAGGGATTATTTGTTATAAGTGCCCCATATTGTACTGCTTGAGAATTAGCGCTCAAATTGCATTAATACATTTTTTTGTGGAATTTGTTGTAATTTGTTGATAAGAATCTAGGTTAGCCATGCAAAATTATCTAGATTTCTATATTTGGGTTCCATTTAATTTCGTTTAATTCTAAGACATTAAATAAAAATATTTATTCAACTTATTAATATATGCAAGCATTATTCATCCATCATTTTAAATGAAGTGTTTTGTTGCTGGTATTTCTTCTTTTTTTTAAATCAAAATGATGTAATATTATTTGCAAAAAATAATGCTTATAATTAATATTTCAAATAATAATTTGTTCACCGGGATCGACTTTTTTCTAACCCTTCATCAAAGGTATCTTTACTATTTTCCGTCTTTGGCTTCGGAAGCGTTACCCCGATACTAAATTCACAAAAAAATGCTTTTCCGCAACATTCTGCTTTACCCCATAGAAATAACTAACTACAGACCCCCAACTAAAAAAACGATTAATTTCAAAACTTTACTTACTTGCCTCATGTGCGAGCTAGACAACGCACTAAGTGAGACAAGGACGCAATACCCGAAGGGGTGACAATGAGACATGACAAAAAGGTAATTAATCAGGGGACTGCATGTGGCGGACATTATGATCGGAATGTCTCTTGGCGTGACGTGTGGGTAGTGTAGGGTAGGCACACGTTTAAGTGATACTGGGATTTTGTCATTCAAATGTTAATAGGGTTATAGTGTATTTTAAATGTAGTGGCACTGAATTTTTTACTGGTGGTAGGTCTCTCATATGTGATAAGTACCACCTCGATGTCTATTTTTTGCGCCAAACAGCAGTGTGTAAGCACTGTTGTATTTCGGTTTCAAGGATATTGTAGCCAGAGTATAAGGGATATATCTTATGTCTCAGGGTGGCGAGCGCAGTGTGATGCCAAGCACTGCTTTGTAATTCAATGTGTTAATTGGTTTTGCTACTGTTAATGAGCAGTCAATCAGGTGAACGGCAATCTAGTGTCGCTATTCATTGCAATATAATAAAATGCTTAGGAGCAGTTTCTTTGGCCGGTTCAAGATGTGGCACTGGGTTTATCTTATTAGGGAATAATTTAATTCCTATTTCTTCCCATAATTTAAATTGTCGCACGTCTTGTCTCGCTGAAGAAATAGACCGAATTCACAGTGACATATATTTTTTCTAGAACTTTAAATAGACACAAATCTTTACCATGCCCGCTTATATTTTCAATCACAGAGAACTAATGTGCGTCTTTTAATTGAACACTGAATCCATAGTATGGTACTTGGTCTGGGAATCGAACACAGGACACCTGGTTGTATTATAAGACACGTAATTAAAGCTAATATTATTGGAAGGCCTATTAACTGCGACATTGTTATAACTAATGCACTTATTATGGCAACATTATTATTTTGTTATTCTTTGTTGGTTCAAAAATAAATATTATTGTATTTATATTATATATTTTTTGTTGTTTTCACTAAATATTATTAATTAATCTACTAGAGCAATACACTGACCATAATAAAAACCAGTTTTATACCGTTCAAAAACTCGGCACCCATTTTCTTCAGCACACAAAAACTATTATCAATAAAATTTTATCTTCATACAAACGTTCATAGGTGCGCCTACCCTCAATATTATAAAAGTGAAGTGTTTTGCCGCCCACGATCGCAACTATACAAAGGGCGGCCAACACACTGGGGGACGATTAAGCTATTTCCATTTCTATTCGGGAAAATTCAAGATTTTCCGCTTAGATTTTTGTGTGACCTTGGATATTTAGTTTTGCTTACACATAGTGTGGGGATGCAAATATTTTTGTTGAAATATATGTATCATGTATGTAAGAAACTAGTGGAAGAAGCAATGAATGCATAAACTCACGCCTTTTTCCCAGAAGGGGTAGGCAGAGGTGCCATGACACATTTCACCTTGTATGTTCCGTCCCACGATGTGATAGGTGACGAGCCTATCGCCGTACCGGACAAATTTCTGACTCTAGGCTGATAATGAAAGAAAATCCAATATATCTTTACTCAACCCGGGATTCGAACCCGAAACCTTAGCTTTTTAACCGTACCCGAGTACAACTAGGCCACCGAGGCATTCGTAGAATAATAAACCTACTTAAATTTTAACGTAATATATTTATACTCTGGTTTTATTACTAGATAAAAATATTAGTTGCTATTTAAAGATCCAAATTATGGTTCCATAAATCGCTGGGTCCAAGAATAGCTGAGCGTCGCATAATCCGGCAAAAACAAGTAATTACCCTAATGCTTAATTACCCAAAAAACTGGGCGGAGCTATTGTAACGCACTTTAGTGGAAAAAATCTGCATTTAATTGTTATTATTAGGATTTATTTACTTCTTAATTGTTTGGATTTCGCCACCATTAGGCTGGGGAATTAGTTGGGTTGTTTAAGAATTCGTATTCGTTTGTGTGGATTTAAAGATTAAGTTTATGGTCTTTTTATGAGGTAAATAGAAATGTTAGTTGGTTTTAAGTAACTAAATAATTATATGCTTTGATAGAAAATACATAATACTAGAAATTTGTTCTAAGAAAGCATTGGTGGAATATTTATCGTGTAAATGCACTGTTGTGTTTCGATTTGAAGGACATTGTAGCCAGAGTAAATACTATGTATATTGAGTCTTGACATCTTATGACTTAGGGCGGTGAGCGCAGTGGAATGCCAAGCATTGCTTTGTAAGGTGTTGTTTGGTTTTGCTACTATCTATGAGCTGTTGTATTTCTTACCATCAGGAGGGCGGCATAATCGTCTTGCCATTCATAGAAATTTAAAAATAATAGGATAGTGTGGGATAATTTGAAATATCGATAAATAAACTATTTTAATATCAATTATGGAACATAACGCAACTGAAAAACTTGTAGTCACTTAAAGTCACTTTTGTAAAACTTGACTCCAGTCAAAACAAATTTACACTTTCGAAACCGACAATGAAATACTACAAATATAATTTGGTCAAATAAACGAGTGTTGGGAGTACCGAACGTCCGTAGTTGTCAGTGGCAGGTTTCTTTCATAGCGCAGTCGATATTTTAGGGACGCGCAACGAGTGTTAGTGACGGGAATGGGTATGGTGCGTGTTGCAGCGGGGAGAATGAAATATATAGGGATTTGAAGACTGGATTTTTAGTTGTTGAAATTACAATAAAGGACTTCTTCTTTGAGAAGTTGAGGTTACGGTATTTATTTATTACTTATAAAATTGCATAAAACATGTTGTAAACAAATGCTCAAATTATAATAGTGGAATTTACATGCTTTGCTATTATTATAGCGTTGTATGTATTATTAAAACTTAATAATATTTTTTTAAGAGATAATATGTCACTTATACTATAAAAATTATACCTAACAAGCCATCTATATATTTTTTTAACAACGGTGTGTATTTAAAATCCATGAAATGGCTTGGTATTTTGTTATAAATGCACACACATTATCAGGCAGTTAGCAGCAGCTATTGGGTACTTCTTATTCTTTGAGTGCCTCTTCAGTGTTGAACTTTGATTCATCATATGCCAGTGGGAACAGTCTTTCATTATACCGGATATCCGGGCCAATCAATTTTATTTTAATTTATTTGGTAGTTTAGTAGTAATAGTTAATAAATTGTATGTTTTAATACTTGCAAGATCTTTTAAACCGACACTCACATACTGGTGCTTCACGACCTAAGCCAAACAGCAGTGCAAATATATTATTTCGAGTGCAGTAGATTGCTAAGAATTGTTTTATAATTCATAGTGTTTGGATTTGCTACTATCTATGAGCCGTCGTATCACTTATTACGAGGCGAACGGCAAGCTCATCTCACCATTTATTGAAATAAAAATATAGACATACCGATAGTATATAAATCAAGAGCGCCCGTATACAAAACACCTACCATTTCACATTATTTAAAATATCTTTCAAAAAATAACCCCAAACCCGCTACCGCGTATGCTTCCGATATCACTCACGCCACAACACATAAAAGGGTGCACTTTCTGCATTGTCAGCGGCACGTCAGCCAATTTGAGCGGAACTGTACGTGTGGCGTCCATCACAGTATTTACACTACCTGCACCTGATTTGAAACGCAAACGGTGGCGCAATTGTACTCTTACAAAGCTGAGCTGATAGGGGCCAAGCCTATCGCCATGTATAAACATACATGGCGATAGGCTTGGCTGTTACAAACGTAACAGCCCATGTACGTCCTACTACAGGAAACGGGTCTACTCTAAAATCTAGAGTACGATTAAGAGTGGTTAGTCCATATACGGCCGATGCCAATAATCAATCGAAAAAATTAGATTGAAGTCAATCTGATTGTTTTCTACTTTTCGATTGGTTTCTTGTCATGTTGCCGTAGTTTTTTCACTATTGAGATTGATTATTGGAAATACAGTAACACAAAAAAGATTGATCTGTCAATCTCAAACGGTAAATTTTGGATTGGGATTGGATTGTTGGGATTAGGGATTGGGATGGTATGTAAGTCCGCCAACCCGCACTAGGCCAGCGTGGGGGACTATATGGCCTAACCACTCTCAATCGTACTCTCGATTGTAGAGGTGGCCCGTGCCCTGCAGTGGGACGTATATGGGCTGATACAGATACAGATTGTTTATTGGCAGCGGCTGATAGTCGTCTCTCGCCTATCGCCATATCAGACACAATTCCTGACTAAGGACTGATGAAAAGTAAAATCCAACATCACTTTGTCCGACCAGAATTCGAACCTGACACCTCAGCTTTGTAACCGTACCGTTAAACAACTACGCCACTGAGATAATTACAAAGTTCCAATAATTGGGCCATTTAAAAGCTTCAATCTGATTAACAAACGACCGGTCAATCCGACAGCCGCCCAACCTGTGATACCGAACAAAAAATCAGCGTCATGAGATTGAGCGAAAATGTCCCGTCAGCGACATTTCGTTAACAAGGTATTTTGTTATTTTATAGAGGCGTGACGCGGCCGTCGGTGCCTGCTGACGTCAGCTGTAATAATGCTGACGTCAGCACTACTTGGCTGCTTCAGAAAATGCCTACCCGCTAGTTTATTTTATGAGTTTATTTATTTTTGTACGGGATTTTTTGGAGGATACATTTTGTTTCATGATTGGATTAATTTGGCGTCTAAAAGGTTAGGATAAGTTGTTGAGTTTGAGATTCTGAGTTCAATACACTGGTTAATTAATAAATTCCACGCAAGTTTTAATTTAAAATCAAAATTCATAATCTAATTTTGTTGTAATTTGTAATTTAAATATTCGGTTTCATTTTGATGTAGTTGTTAGTTAGTTTTTAATTGGAGTTTCCCTACGAGATCGAATCAGAAATGAGGAGATCCGTAGGAGAACCAAGGTTACCGACATAGCCCATAGGATTGGCAAGTTGAAGTGGCAGTGGGCCGGGCACATAGCTCGTAGAACCGATGGCCGTTGGGGCCGAAAGGTTCTCGAGTGGAGGCCACGTACAGGCAAGCGAAATGTCGGACGCCCGCCTACAAGGTGGACTGACGATCTGACTAAGGTCGCAGGAAGTCGCTGGATGCAGGCCGCTTCCAACAGGTCATTGTGGAGATCCTTTGGGGGAGGCCTATGTTCAGCAGTGGACTTCCTGTCGCTGACATGATGATGATGATGATGTTAGTTAGTGACTCATTATATATTTTTCTTGGTAGTGTTATAAACTTTATTGCCTTATGATTGTACTATGTGCATGCTGTGTTAACTAGATTAAATTAGAGTATGTTTTAAAGAACATTCAGTTTGTGAACTAAATTTAAAAAAGAAACATACAATCTTGAATTACTTACCATGAAATTATTTGATCGCAATTGCACACTTTTTTCTGTCCTATTACATTTTGAGGGTAAGAGCATCTAAAATTTAATTGATTTGAAACTATTTTTCAGGTATTATATCGCAATTTTTTTACATTTTATTATCATGATATTTTGATTACTTTGCAACTTTCGTAGTCAAGGGGCAGACTGAGGTCTTAGCGAATGTGAAAGCTACCACTTAACAATTTTATTAACATTTAAAATTAATTTTAAAGTTTGTTGTTTGTAATATACCTTTATTTCGATCTGTATCATTCATATAATTTTTAGAAATCATTATAAAATCTAACCTTTATATTTATTCATTAATCAGCTGATTTGTTCGTTTGCCAGATTGCAAAATTCATAAGTTCGGCACAGTACATCCTGAAAATCGATCAACAAAACAACATCCTAATTAAAAACTACAAACAAAATGTACAATCCAAAAAGCAAGATTCATTTTGCAATTCACGATGCTTCGGCGCTCGTGCCAGCAAATCACGCCGCTCCATCGCTTTTTACGCTTTTTTCGCTTTTCGCAAGCGGACCAGTCACGCTCTTGGACCGAGGCCAGGCAGCGTTTTGCATTAATCAACAATTAGCGCTTTACGGATGGACAGCTTAATTATCCTACATTTATGTGATTTTTTTTATGAAATTTGTATACATCGTTATAATTTGGATGGTGAGGAAATATGTTTTAATATCACCTGTCTATCAGGCTGTCTAGTTACTTAGTAATGAGTTGGATATTTTCCAAATTATTTCAAAATTTTGTACGAATTTTGCAGTGACGTTTCCGTACGAATTTTGCCTTAAATGGATTTGATTGAATTAAATAGATCCACACTATCAATGGTTACTTACTTAGTCGAGCGCTTGTATGGAATTTAACGTGTGATGGATTGGATTCTACCTTTGTATCGAAGTGTGATATATTGGAATACATACATACATAAATTTGCGCCCTCTTCCCCTAAGGGGTAGGCAGGGGTGCTACAAAGACACCCATATTTCACGTTGTGTACTGTCGCACGATGTGATAGGGGGTGAGCCTATCGCCATAACGGCCACAAATTTCATACAATGAATAGAACAATTCAAAATCACTTTGCTTGACCTGGAATTTGAACCCCACACCTTAGCTTCCTAACCATACCGTAGTACAACTAAGCTATCGAGGCAATATAAAAATGAATATATAAATACACCCAAAGGTCACATACTAAGCGCTCATTAAGATCAAATAAGTCTTATATAGAATTTATCAACAACTACGAGACACTTATCAGCCTCACAAACACCCAAACCCGAAATAAACACGCAGAACATATGAAAGTTTGTCTCGGTGCGGGGTTCGAACCCGTGGTCTCTCGTTTCACACCCTGTGTCTAACCAACTTCGCCACGGACACTTTCAAAGCTTTCGAGGCTGTTGTCTTTACTTCCGCAGACTGAATTTCCTCATTCTTTTTTTTTTTTTTTTTTTTTATAATGGCCTGGCATAGTGGCGGCATTGCACCTGATGGAAAGTGCCAATGCCGCCCAGGCAGAGTATCCATTGGCATCGGACGGCAGTCCCATGCCAATGGAAACAATTATGCCAGCCTGCTTAGGTGCCTCTTCACACCACGGCGGAAGGACCCAGGATTGTAGGAAGGAGGGAACACGTGCGCCAGCAAACAATTCCACAGCCTGACGGTGCGGCACGGAAACGAATTTGAGAACCGTTTGGTTCGCGCCGAGATGGTGTGGACCGTCAAGCTATGGCTTCGCAAGCCAGCACGCGTGGTTCTGGTTAGGAATGGAGAGGAGGGGAGCAAGTTGAACAATTCCTCAGAGCACTCACCGTGATACAGGCGGTAGAACACGCTTAGAGAGGTGACATCTCTCCGGAGTTGTAGCGACTCCAAGTTGCTCGTGACATCTGCATCATTCACAATGCGGATGGCCCGCCGCTGCAATCCATCCAAGGCATCGAGCAGGTATTCATCTTAACATCGATTTTATTTTGTTTTTAAAATTCTCAGTTATAAAAATTATGTTTATAATATTAGCCAGATACTAGAAAGAATATAAAACAAGCTTCATGGTATCAAGTTAGCTATAGAGTTATAAAGAGTGGAAATATAAAACAGAAGCTCGTTCATTTTCTTATAAAAACTCTTTATCTTGTGGCTATCCAGCGTCTACGTCGTAGCAACAAACTACGGCGTAGCGTGTAGCAACGTCTAATTTTTATGTTATAAGGGACTCTTTACACGAACGACTTAAATTAATTAAAATAATCTCAATAATAATAATTTATATCTTTAGATGTATTTCGACTGCCTCGGTGGCGTAGTTGTACTCCGGTACGGTTACAAAGCTGAGGTCTCGGGTTCGAATCCCGGGTTGGGCTAAGTGATATTGGATTTTTCTATTCATTATCAGCCCAGAGTCAGGAATTTGTGTCTGATATGGCGATAGGCCCGCCACCTATCACATCATGGGACGGAACATACAAGGCGAAATGTGGGTGTGTGTAGCACCTCTGCCTACCCCTTCTGGGAAAAAGGCGTGAGTTTATGTATGTATGTATGTATGTATTTCGTGATAGACATCGTAGTGTTAACTTACGTTTTTATTTTTACAATACAAGAAAATATTATTTTTATATAAGTTTTTAAAATGCTATGCTTTGGTTTATTTACTTTCATTAAAATAAGGTAATATTATATACAAGTTAATTCAATTTAAGATCTTCGAATATTAACGCACGTTGTAAAAAGAAACGAAAATTTGAGTTGACAGGAACAAATCATGCCCCTCCATTGTGAAGAGATTTACATAATTTAGGCCGTTTTAAAATACGTAATAAAGGAGGAAAAAAGATTGTCGATTTATTTTTTTAATGCCATGTACGTGAGCAATCAGCCGTTAAGTTCTTGGGTTCAAGCACCAGGTGGGGTAGTCAAATTATTAAAAAAAAAAACTTTTAAAGTGACGAACTTTCCATTCGCCTAATAATAAGCGATATGACTACTCATGGACAGTAGAAAAGCCAAACAACATCTTGAATTACAAAGCAATGCTTGTCATTCCAATCCGCTCGCCATCCTGAGACATATTTTTTTTATTTTATTTATTTTATTGAAATAGGCACACCAACGACATGTACATTAAACATTTTCTAATAATACAATCTAGGACAATCTACTGATATACGTATCAATTAAAGGGGTACACAACATTTGTAATAAAGAAAGTAAACGACATCAAATTAAATTCAAGATAAATAAACAGAAATGTGAATAACAAAAAAAAAAACGTAGTTGAAAATAAACGCATTCGCAATTCGCAAACGCAACATAAGATGTTAAGTATCAATATATCCAGTAGTTACTCTGGCTACAATATCCTTCAAACTGGACCCCAGCAGTGCATTTTCATTGATGTTTGGTGGTATTTGAGTAAATCCAATACAAGTGACATTTTTTTCTGAACTAATATTTAAAAAAATGGATGATATTCGGTACTAAAGATTGTGTTAGAAGATGAAAATACACCAAAAATAAATAAGATTGTTTCTTTTCCATTCTAAAATAAAACAATAAAGTTTGACAGCGTGCGGGAGCCCTGTTCGCAGCTTTTGTTAGTGTCAAAACTTGATCGTAGTCGCGAATTAAGTTTCTGATGAGTTGTTCTGTAGACGTATCTTCGGAGTTCGTAGCTCGGTAGCCGCGTAGCTCCGTAGCGGCGTAGTGTCGTAGCGTCTGCGGCGGCCTTACCCTTGTTTATTACTCAAAACCGGTTTGAACAAGAATTATTTTGTTTTCACTTGAATTGTTATTAGAAAATTAAATATTTGCCGACTCGATGTTTATAAGGAAAGTTCGTGTTTATTTACTGAGTTTTTGTAGGAGAGTTTATTTGTAATGTTTAGTATTTTTTGTAAATATTCGTTAAAAAAAAATTGTGATTATAACATCTATTTTTGTCATGCTCCGTGGTGCAGTTGGTTAGATGCCGGCTGTGAGACGAGAGCCCGTGGTTTCGATCCGCGCATCGAAATAATTTAAATTACATTAGTATTGAACTCATCTAAAATTCATTGTTAAAGTGTCAATGCATATTTTTCATAATAAGTGTATAATTGTAATGTACTGTAATGTCAGCTCATATACGTCCTGCTGCAGGGCACGGGCCTCCTCTATATTCGAGAGTACGATTGGGAGTGATTAAGTTATTAGTCAACCGCCCTGACCTAATGCGGGTTTGCGGACTTCACATACCATAGAAATTCATACAAATCGCTATGGTTTCCTCACGATGTTTTCCTTCGGCGTTATAGTGCGTGGTGATTGACTGTCGATACACACATTACTGCGAAAAGTGAGAAGTATGCCGTGTTATTTGAACCCTCGACTACTGCGAGTATGTGAGAAGTCGCGTCTGGTCCATATACCAACAAGCTACCACGCATTTGTAGTTTTTTTTTATTGCAATTACGAGCTTGTCGTTCGTCTGATGATAAGCGATACGATCGCCCATGAACAGTAACAAAACTAAACAACACCATGAATTTGACAGCAATGTTTCGCATTCCACTGCGCTCGCCATCCTGAGACATACGATGTTGAACTTAACTGTTAGTTACTCAGGCTACAATGTCTTTAACAAAATAATTCATTTACACTGCTGTTTAGCGGAAAAAGAGACATTGCTGTGGAATTTACCCAGGCAACTGCACACATAAGACATCCCTACCACCAGTTACAAAATAAACAGCTAAAAGTTCAAAACCTAAGCTTAAATTGAAAAACAAGCAAAAATGCTTCATCCCTAAAGTTATCATACAGTATAGCCATAGTGTATCCGACGCGTCATGTATCACTCGAGTAGGGCGCGGGGTAGAGGGATGGTTAGAGTGATGCTCTGCGTTTTATTGACCCTTTGAGGTCAAACATGAGATTAAGACCAAGAGGGTTTTGGGGAAAGCTATGAGCAGTTTCGTGGAATATTTCCTTTAAATATATATTTAAAAATATACTTGGTTTTACTATTGTATACGAGCGGTCGTATCGCTTACCATCAGGCGAAAGGCATGCTTGGCTCGCCATTCAAAGCAAAATATATATTCTATCTAAGATACAAGTCTTGTATCGGATCAAAAACTACGAAAGACTTTGTTCTCACATACATCCAGACTGGAAATACATACTTGCATAGACAAGCAATATAATATAAGCCAAAAACTATATTTATGAGTGGACTCCCTATGGCTGAAAAGAAAGAGAAAGAGAGTAAGAGAAGCAGATTGTGTAATGATTGTACGGAGTTTTGTTTTGCATAATGGTTTCTTACATTAACCCGAATGTTTCACATTTAAATAAAACAATTTTTTATGGATTTTATTTCAAAGTTTTGAGTTTTGTTTCTCCTTAAGCAGGGCCAAATCGCGTATCTGTTAAAAACAGCTATAGAACAAAAAGTTTGTGTTCAGAAAACGTTAATATTCAGTATAAAATAAATCGTTGAATTTTTCATACCAGGTCAAATTAAAATATAATGTTTACATAAAGCTATGTTAGTTTTAATATTAATGTGTTTTTAAAGGACGCGGAAACTATTTGTTTTGCGTTCGAGTATTGTGCGTTCGAAAAATACCCTGGCGTTGAGAATTTATGTGTTTATCAGTTCATCACGCTCGCTTTGCTTGCATAGTAGAAGATGTATTTGTTGGGTAGATAGGTTGAAATTCCCGGTGGAAACATATTTAATTTATCTCTTATTATTATTGTACATATTTATACACCAAAAGCAAAAAAATTACAAACAATTGTAGCTATATTTAAAGTTAATCGACTGCCTCGGTGGCGTAGTTGTACTACGGTGCGGTTACAAAGCTGAGGTCTCGGGTTCGAATCCCAGTTTGGGCTATGTGATATTGGATTTTTCTATTTATTATCAGCCCAGAGTCAGGAATTCGCTCGCCACCTATGACATTGTGGGACGGAACATACAAGGCAAAATGTGGGTGTCCTGGCACCTCTGCCTACCCCTTCTGGGATATAATCGTGAGTTTATGTATGAATGTATGTATTTTTAAAGTTAATAGAATGGGCAGCCTTATTGCACTAGGCAATCTCTTACAAACAACCTTTGGAGGGGGATAAGAGAAAGGAGAGAGAAAGGGTAATTATGAGAGCTTATCGGTTACTGTTCATAAATTAATATCACTACTATTATTTAATTGAGAACATAACTCAGAATATTAATTTACAATAGAATCCAAAGGTCCTTTAATACTGGTTATTCTAGCATAGGTATCAGTAGACCTTTGTTTTGTTGAGACAAATGTAATTATTTTAGGCTGAATCATTATGCTTACTATCTTAAAATGTATCTCCTTTATGTTCTCTATGTTTGTGTAGTTTTGATGGAAATAAACATTTATTTATTTTATTTCATAATTTCATAGTTTCTCCTCAAATTATATTTCGATAGCAAAATGTTAGATCATAAACGATTTAAAAAAAATAATAAAATCTATATTTTCTCTTAAAAATTCACTCTCTTCATACCACAGCATCAATACCAATCTCCAAGATCAAACTTACCGCACAAAATCAATTTGTCGACAAATGGCATCGAATTACGCCATCGGATATTTCCCCCATTCACAATACATCCGCACTAATATCCGCAGCGGACGCGCGGCGGATACCGTGTTTATAATATCCGCAGATTTATTTTCGGAAAGCATTTTCTCAGCCCCTATCGTGTGCGCTATAAATCAGGGCGGGGCCTGTCTTCTTGTTGAGGATGTGATTTTAGACGGGATATCGCGGTTGTAGTTCGGTATAGAATAGGATTTTCTGAGTATAAGATTTTTTAAATATATTTCTTGTATTGTATTGTATCGACCCATATACGTCGTACTGCAGGGCACAGTTCTTCTCAAGTTCAAGTCAGAGGTGTGCTCTGGGGTTTGAAACCGAGACCAGAACATAATTTAACAATAAAAACATTTACCCAAGATAAGTTTGGACCATGTAGGAAAGGTCGAGCCGAGTCCCACAGTTAAAAAAGCAACTTATATAACTTGCCTTTTTCTGTAACCTGTTTCTTTAACTAGGAACTATGGATCAACCCAATATAATTATGTCCCAACACTCTATCCTTACTTTATTGCTTTTACCTATCCTCTGGTATAAAAATATCAAAGGAACACTTAATTATCCACAAGCATGTGCATTAATAACTTTCACACTATGCGTTGGTTTCTAACGCGGGATGGTACAATAATTATCCGCACACCTCGTGTATAGAGCTTAAGTGTTTCATTACACCCCCCCCACCCCCCCTCTACCCCTCCCCTCAGTCGCCTGCGCGTTATACAGCTCGAGGACAGTGAAAGTTGTGTAAATTCACTACCTGAAGACAGTGTGTGTTCGCTCAATTTGTGGTGTATGAGCGGGCGATATTAAAGTTGTTTTTTTATTTTGAAGTCGCCTCATTAGACAGTGTCGCGGATGAGCTGGGAATTGCGAGGTTTTGTTTGTATCGGGTTTCATTTACAGACCGTATACTTGTGAGTAATGTTAAACTGTAACCAGGTTTGTTAAAAAAATGAAGTTCGATCCCAATTATAATTACTTTTCGTTTTCGTTTCTGTACTCCCCTTTGGATGGGAGGACCTGATTGTATAGAAAAGGGAAAGACCCTACAAATACAATAGGTCTCCAGATATCTCACTCACCTAACAAAACTAGTGAGAATTTTAAATTTAAATCACAGGAGGTAAATACTCCAAATATACCAAATCGCTATCCCTTATAACTTGTACCATTTACCTGTGCATTAGCAGCGGTGCGCTTTGATCTGTCGGCGCGACGGCCTTTGATCTTTAAAATAAAATATAAATGATATTAGAACGTGAGGTCCCAGCCCACAAGACTCCTGAGTACGTACCAGGTATGCGTAGGTTAGAAATATTAAAATGTATTTTAATATTATTAATGGGTGGTCTGGAAGCTGAGAGTATGGTATTAATCATGTGTTATAATGTTATGTTATGTCGTATACTGGTTGTAGTTTTCTCATATGTGAGAGGCCGCCTGGGTAGGTACCACTGCAATGTCTATTTTTCCCGGCAAACAGCAGTTTAAATGCACTGTTGTGTTTCGGATTGAAGGAAATTGTAGCCAGAGTAACTACTGGACATATTGAGACTTAACATCTTATGTTTCAGGATGGCGAGCGCAGTGAAATGCCAAGTATTGCTTTATAATTCAATGTGTTGTTTGGTTTTGCTACTCATAGCTCATGAGCAGTCGCATCGCTTACCATCAGGCGAACAGCATGCTCGTGTCGCCATACAAGGCAATAAAAAAATGGGTGTGGGTGGCTTGGAAGCTGAGAGTACTGTATTAATCATGTATGTTACGAGTTTAATGTTATGCCGAATATTAGAAAGTATGAAGAAAGTACTGGTAGATGAATTTTTTTATTGCACTGAATGACGAGACGAGCATGCTTCTTCCCTTTTTTCATCCCACTTGTCTCCCGATATGATGGGCCGCCAAAACATTTATGATGTTCATTGATGGCCACTTCTGTCAGGTGTCCATCACTTACCATCCGTTGACTCGTTTGCTAGCTCGCTGGACCTTAGCTACAAAAAATATATTTGAAAACAAGCTGTCCGTAAAGATTTCGTTATAAAGTGTTATTTATATTTTAACTTCTTATAAATTAAATTACTTCATGCACTCTTGTTAGTTGAATTCCAACGCTCTTTTTGCCGATATGTGGCCTCCACAAAAAAACAATGTGCCGCCTATTTTTGCATTAGCTCATATCCAAAAAATATTCAAACGCTACAATATTTCACGACACCAGTTACTAGTGACATCTTTGTCTATACGCTAAACATAATTCCAGAACCAATGGCTTCGAATAAAAACGTTCGACAATAACAATCCAATACGCATAAACGAAAAATGTGTACTGGCTTTAGGGTCCTGTTAAAATAACAGAGAGAAGCGACTTAATAGCAGATGCAATTGCAGGCCTTATTAAGTCAAATGAAGAAACATTTCTATTGCTTTTCCATGTTGGGTCAGGTCTCCTATCTATTGGCCATGGCCTGTCCTAAAATACATGGTGTCCAAAATTACTGGTAGGTCACTTATATGTAAGGGGCCGCGTGGGTAGGTGCCACCGCAATGTCTATTTCTCCCGTCAAACAGCAAACGTCAAATGCACTGTTGTGTTTCGGATTGATGAAAATAGTAGCCAAAGTAACTACTAGACATATTGAGATTTAACACCTTGTATCTTAGGTTGGCGAGTGTAGTGGAATGCCAAGCATTGTTTTGTAATCCAAGGTTTGTTTGTTTCTGCTACTGCTTATGAGCGGTCATATCGCTTACCATCAGGCGAACGGCATGCACGTCTCGCCATTCATTGCAATAAAAAATATAAAAACATTCGAAGAGTATGCGACCTCGACCCCCGAGCTACTGCAGTCACTCAACCTTCCCTTCCGTGACTGCAATATCCACTCCTACAGGCCATACTTTCCCAGAACATCCTGTGCCCACAAACCCTATTTCCTTTCCTCAGTTGATGATGGGCAGCACCGTCATTGACCGACTCGCCAACCCGCCTGCCATACGTTCGCCACGTTACGGCATATAACCCACAATGACGATATTGCATTACATTCACTATAACTGTTTCGATGCCACATTTTTAATACGATACCGTTACGACGCTCAAGTTCGAATCCTGGGTTAGGCAAAGTGAGATTGATTTTTTTCTTCATTATCAGCACAGAGTCAGTATATGCCTGATATGGCGATAGGCTCGCCCCTGTCACATTGTGGGACGTAACATACAAGGTGAAACGTGGGTGTTCTGGTAATGATTCTGCCTACCCCTTCCGAGTGGAAGACGTCAGTTTATGTATGTTCGCTATAGTGTCATGGACAAAACATGGCAGTAGTATGGTATGATATTTATGTCCTCCTCAATAATACCGCATAGAAAGTCCTTAAACTTGCAGTGTTTCGAAATCACCTGTATAACTTGAAGAGAATATTATTGTATTGAACGCCAATAGATACTTCAATTACATCCCACTCGACTTCCTTGTGTATATTGACAAGTGACATTTCAAAGAGAATACGACTCCTGTATAATCACTGTATTATAAACTTGTTTTGAAGAGAGCAACGGTAAAGTTTCTTGTCCGTTCTTCTGTGGCGAAAACAGCCTTGTGAACCGAGTAGTAGTGAACTTAATCTAAATAATGTATGACATTTAATGGCTTCAATAAATATTTCATTTTAATTTATTTACACTTCATTGTACATCAGAAAAAAACAACTAAACAAAACACAGCCTAATTGCACAGTGCAACTGACAGTCTTATCGCTGTCCGTGATATTTTCCAGACAACCTTTGGACGGGAGTGTATGGATGTACGAAAACATTTCATTTCATTTTCATACGTACACCCTACCACCTCTGAATTACCTGTATAAGGCATAGTTGTCAGCTCTGCCTACGACAGCGCCCCCTACAGTAATAAACACCGGCCGGCACCGCGCCTATAAATCCGTTGTAACCTCTTCGGAAACTCGCGAGTTATGCCCGTGTAAATTGCTAGGAGTTATTGCGAGAGAATTTTGTGAGGTTTTGGCAAATTTCGTAGTAGGTGTCAGACCATAAGAAATAAATAAATTGAAGAAATTAATATAAGTAATACAAAGTATAGAAAATATTATGCATATAGAGATTAAGTGCGTATTGTCATAAGAGCTCTTGATTTGCCTACATGACCCATAAATACATTTCATTTCATAATTAAGCTGCTTGGCATAATTATTTCAACGAACTAAGTGACAAAGGTGGCTAGTGCAGTCATACAAATCGCTGTGGTATGCAGTTTTCCTCATGATGTTTTCCTTCACTGTTACAGTGCGTGGAGATTGACTATCAATATACACATGACTCTGAGACATTAGAGATATGTCGTAGGATTTACCGCAGCACCATCTCCACCACACTGGCTTAAAGCAGGTTTTTTTTAATACTCAAAAGTCACATACAAAGACCCGATCCCACACTAAGATCGAGTCTTGCATCATGGGTATCGGAAACTAAAGAGATTTATCGTCACACAAACACCCAGACCCGAAACAAATATCACACAAATATTAAAAATACATAATTTTAATGAATGAGTAATGGTTTCTTAGATATACGCGAATGTTACACATTGAAATAAAACTATTATTTACGGATTTTATCGCGGATTTGGTTTAATTTTTACATTTTTTGAATTCCCGATGTTTCGATTACTTTACAGCTTTCGTGGTCACGGGGCGGCCTGAGGTATTAGTCATCCGCTCTGTGAGTCAGTCTGTGAGAACTCAAAAAATGTAAAAATAAACCAAATCCGCGATAAAATCCGTAAATAATAGTCTCATTTTAATGAATGAGTGTCTATAATGATAAATCAGAAATTGGAAGAATTCAATGTTTACTAAACTACTTAATAAACCTGGACAGTAAAGCTATAGAACGGAGGTCATATTATCATCTTTTTTTAAAGCCTAAATAATGTCCCGTTGCTGGGCAAAGGCCACCCCTTTTTCCGTCCACTTGACCCTGATCTTGACGATCTCTTGCCTATACCTATAATATAAATAATAAATCAACATCTAAAGTAATATAGTTGGTTAAAAGAGCACAAGTTTTCCGACACAAATACTAGTGTGACTCACAAATATATTTTCGTTTCCGGTGTGGATGTTGTGAAAACAAAAAGTTTCTCGTTGTTTCAGTTAGACAAAACAATACTAAGTTTCTTACTGTGGGGTTACGACTATATTTATGTTTGTATTATTAAACTAGCAGTCTGGCCCGGCATCGCCTGGGTTCATTTTTAAGTCCAGTCCACATCAGAAACTTTATGGACAAATCGTTCACTGTCCAAGCGGTCCGTTTATGGAATCACTCACACATGCTGTGAGACGGGCAAGAACACTGTTGTCCTTCAAAAGAATGGTAAAAGAACACTACTTGTCTCTTTAAAAACTAATGGTTGTTTGCTTATGTATCTCAAATATTGGAGAGCAATGTGCATGTATGTGTGTACTTATTATAATATTTGGTTTTTATATCTTTATGTGTATGTTTATTTTTAAGTAAATTCATGTAGGTATGTTGTTTAATTTCATATATTTGTATCCTTTTATCTATCAAGCTAAATATTTTAATTATTTCCATTTTTTTTTTATAATTCAAGCAACATTCTAAAAGTACACTTATTCTGCCTTTTTTCATTTTCCTTCACTTATGTCAATCCCATGGTAGTCGGTAAGAGATTGCCTTGAGCGATACGACTGCCATTTGTACTCTTATGTTAAATATAAGTTTTAGTTTAAGTATTATTTGGTGTACAAAAAAGAATAAATAAATAAATAAACTTCATGTCCACTGTACTGTTTTTCCCACATCGTATTCTATGACGTAAGGCAAGCAATCATATACAATTGCATTGAACCTTTATACTATCCCATCACTATGAGTTTGAATTCCTGGCACATTCAATGGGAATACTAGATATTTTCGGGATAAACGTAACCTTACTTACTGTTATTTTCATTTCTTTTTTTATTTTGTATATAAATTTGAGTAATTGGTTTGACGTCCGTACGTCACTTAAGGTGGCCACTGAAAATCAGCGTTGTGATGTGGTTTGCACGACTTCATAACATAAAGCTGAGTGGCCACCTACCGGTCACAGACGCGATCAGCCATTTTTTTATTATTTAGAGCGTTTATACACTGCACGCGCTTTTTGGCTTAAAAACAGGACTTTTGACAAATGAGTTAATAGCCACCAATAAACAATTTAAAGGAAAAATAATTATTACTAATTTTAGAAAAGGTTGTCATCTAGGGATTTTGGTGGAAAACCATTGAGTGGAAAACATTATAGATTGATGGATAATTTGTGAGTACTATACGGATTACTGAACACAAGTTTCGTTATTTAGGCTTTAATTGGCAATTTAGAAGCTTAAGATATCCGAAACCACTAAATATAAGATGAAAATAAATATATTATCAGACTAATAAGACCCTTATGGAGGGATTTTGCTGAGAAAAATAATCTTTTTGTGTTTAGTTCCTGAAAAATAAAAATTTAAACAATGCGAAATTATTCAGAAACTCTCGTCAAGAACATATTTTTTTTTACCAACTTATCGTACATAATTTTTTATAGCAATTGCATATTACAATAGAAGAACATCTTATCAATAAATTACCATTTTTATATTTCATTAAAATTAGTTTTCATGTTTTCTACAAATATTTTAAAAACCACTATAAAACACGCTGTTCGACGTGGATCAAAATTCAAATCAGACCGCCGCAAGGCCTTCTAGAGGGAGGACGTATCGCTCGTCGCTCCGGCCTGGCTGCAGTCGATTATGCCGTGCGTAGTAAAAATAGCCATGCGCGGAATGCGATTACCACATCTTAGTACTTTGGTAGTAAAATATTTAATTATTTTTATACCTACAATGATTTTGTAGTGAGTATAAATTATGTTTCAGATAATATAATGGGATGTAATTCCGAGGCTAAATTATGTTATGTATTGTAATATAAAATTAAATATATTTCGTTATTGTAAGGGGTTGTAAGGCCCCTAACACTATTTATGTGTTCGAACACGAAATGATTAATAAAACGTCCGTAGTGTATACTGGTTGAACACTGATTTGAATGCAACTTAACAATGTAATAATAACGAAAATATGATTAGTATCCAAAATTTGTATTATTCTTTGCTTGCACAGTAATATTTGTCTACTTATACTGCAAATAAAATATTTTTATGATATTATATTACAGTTACATTTCAATTGAATATTTGAAGCGCACGGATCAAAGTTGTTTGAGCCGATTGTATAGCGAGCCGACGCGGCAGCTCTACGCACACAGCTTTGGTCGCTTATGTGTGCGTGAAATTAACGAAGAAATACCTATAGTTGACTTTGCGCGCAAGGTGTATACGCTCTTAAGTTTTATAATACTGTGTGTTTTATGTACGTTGCGTCTGTGTATCAATAAATAGTTTTTCTTTCTTTCTTTCTTTCTTTATATGAATCCAGAGTGTCATCTACCTTCATATCAAATTTCATTAAATTTGGTATAGGCGTTTCGGCTTTATAGTATTAGCAGATATAAAAACATGCTTGCAACGCCATCTAAATATAAGGTCAGCGTAGTGGAGTATACGGCCTAACCCCTCTCAACTGTACACTCGAATGTAGAGAAGGCCAATGTCCTGTACTGGGACGCATATGGGCTGGTTAGGCCTATAGTTCACCACGCTGTAGGCGTACATAACTTATTTATAATTAGTAACAAAAAAATATATTAAAAAGATTACAATAAAAATATAATATTTAATGTCCCTCCGTAAAATCAAACTTGTTTTGCCTAGTGTATACTTTTTCGATCGGACCGGTGATCGAGCGCAGGTAGTTGCAAATAAAAACTACATCACTCGGACTATCAGCTGTCGAACACCAATATTGTACCGCGAGCAATTAATGTGATATTAAATTATATACAGTGAATACAAAGCAGTTTAATTGGTGATCTAGACGCTTACAACGCTAAGAAATAAGAACTGACAAATATAAAATCATCTTGAGTATTGTAACATATAAAGTTGAAATAGTAGTTGAAGTAGTAGTTCCTAATATACAATTGATAAACTAAATAATTATTAGGACTCTTCACAATTTCTATTTAGTAAAATTTTACCGTTTCGTAACCATTCTCTCATTAAGCAAAGAAAATGGGAAACATCGGCAATTGGAAAAATAAAACGTTTTCTAAAATATTAGCCTTTCCTTGTTACCGCAAGTACAAAGTAATTAATATTTTCATGCGACTTTAGATTTTAATTTTAAAACGAACTTTAAGAAGTTCAGAAAATATCTTGATCTAAATGTAGGGTCAGCACTTTGTATGTGACTGTTGGATGTATTTATTTATTGTTTATTTTAAGTTTATTTTGTGTATATTAAATTTTATTAGTGTTTAATACAATTTAGCTTTTTCGATATTTAATCTATTAAAAATATCTTCATACTTTCATCATCATTGAACCACCAATAACCAATATTTCTATAACAGACACACAACCAACCACACATTAAAATGCCCTGTATGTTCCTAAACTACAGTAACGCATTTAGCGTATAGATCCCCGGTCCGACCCCCGGCCCCCTAACCCCCGACCCCCCGCCTTAATCAAGTGATCCCTCCCCGTGGGGGGTCATCTTAAACTTCGTTTTCCGGTGCGTGGTCGCCATTTGGAGCTCCGGCGAGCGTAATTAAATTTTTACTTTCTTCACATAATTGGATCCTATTCAACGGTCTCGGCAATATTGCTGTAGATTTTCCAAACCCTTTGTACAGAAATTCTATTTACTGGTAATTACGGTTTTAGATTTTGTATTGAAATAGATTTATTTACATTAATTTCACTTTGAATACTTGTTTAAAATACGAAGACTCAAATATTAGGTAATATTTACACGTATAAAATTTACAAAATTACATTTTCGATTAAATTACGTACATAAACTCACACCATTTACCTAGATAGGAACAGTTACTACCACGATTTCGCCAGTTTTTACCTTGTATATTCCGTCGTAAGATGCGATAGAGGGCAAGCCTATCACCATGTCGGCCACACAGCTTCTCCGTGCTGATATAGAAAAATCCTGGCATTTGAACCTGAGACCTCAGCTTTGTAATTGCACCGTAGTACAACTACGCCACCGAGGCAGTAAATTAAAACCTTATTAACTGAGTCAGGTTCTTACAATTTTTTTAACTATACACAAACAATTTGCGTTTAGGCATCACGCATGTTATAAACTAACCAAATAGATGTAGATGTAGAACAAGCTGTACCACTTAAAATCTAGATATGTACTGGTGGGAGGTCTCTCACATATGAGCGACCACCAAAATGTCTATTTCTCCCGCCAAATACCAGTGTAAATGCACTGTTGTGTTTCGGTTTGAAGGACGTTGTAGCCAGAGTAACTACTGGACATATTAAGACTTAATATCTTATGTCTCAGGATGGCGAGCGCAGTGGAATACCATGCATTGCATTGTAATTCAAAGTATTGTTTGGTTTTGCTACTGTCCATGAGCTGTCGTATCGCTTGCTATCAGGCAAGCGGCATGCTCGTCTTGCCAATCATTGCAATAAAAAAAAATACATACATACATAAACTCACGCCTTGTTCCCAGAGGTAGGCAGAGGTGCGAGGGCACCCACATTTCGCCTTGTATGTTCCGTCCCACAATGTGATAGGTGGCGAGCCTATCGCCATATCGGGCACAAATTCCTGACTCTGGGCTGATACTGAATAGAAAAATACAATATCACTTTGCCCAACCCGGGATTCGAAGACCTCCGAAGACCCGAGACCTCAGCTTTATAACCGTACCGTAGTACAACTACGCCACCGAGGCAGTCAAAAAAATACTAAACAACTAAGCTTGCAAACAGAATTGTTCGTGTTTTTTTCTATTTTTTTTTTCTCCCTGTCAGCCGCGACAAGGAGGCGTGTCAAGTGAGACTGCGTGTCGCACGGGTCAACAAGCGCGCTGTTGATTTGTTTTTATGTTGTGACTGGAAATTATTACAATGCTTCTGATGATGATGCAATCAAATTTGATTTGATTCTTAGTAGCTGACGAGGATTTTATTTCGATAGCGTTAAGACTGACTATTTTTACACATATTTTAAATGTAACGAATACCCTTATGGTGTAGTACACAGTACAGGTTTTATAAATAGATAAAATCATTGAAATAATAATGACTTGATAAAATTCAATAAAAATGCTATCTACACAGAAATATTAATTGTAGCAGCAATTTTCAACTTGATAATTGTTGAATTGACTGCTCTCACGTTAATCTGAGGATATATACACTAACATAATCTAATTTTCAGTCAATTCAAAAGTTATGACCCGCTACTTTGTATAAGGTGGGTATTACGCAATCCAATTTCGACCGCTGAGCGACCACTGCATAAAAATAAAAATAAATTCGTCAAATTTCATCATTTCGTCAATCCATCTAATTTACGTCCTCGGTCCAAACAATCATAAAGTAATACTATCTTCCTCAACGATTGATTAAAAGCCACCGAAAATCGAGGCCACAAACCCGTACTCCAAATAACCAAGCCAGAATACGAGTAAAATAAAATCCGTGAAAACATTCCCACAGAATACTAACCACGTCTCGAGTAACAGTAAACATTCTTTAGTTTTTGTTACGATCCCGTTATCTCAAACTCTCGGCAGGATGGGATGCATTATATTTAAATTCATCATTTCCTATTCAGGGCACGCGTACCCCCCACCCCTGGGCCCCGTGCCCCCCGGACCCCCCGCCCAATTGAGCCCCACGCTATTGTTCGGACAGTCGGACTGGCACACAACGCAGTTGGGTACAGAAGGTTTGATGTAACTTTTTTGTGTGTACGCACTGTTTTTGCGATCTTTGATACTGTGACAATAAAAGTCTAGATGCATGGTAGTTTGAGAGATGGTTATTTCTCGTCAGTTTTCATGAATCGCTATGATCTAATCGAAATCGAACTGAAACACGGCATACTTTCTTGACTATGACAGGTGCAGGTAGGTATTCTGTCGGTCCTAATTATCCGGACGATTGAAAATATCCATCCATCAATCCATCAGGTTTTTTTGTGTCAAGAGAAAAGCTGTCCAGCTGCCTTTTTGGTACTCTGTAGGAGTTCGAAAGGGATATTATTTTGTACGGTCTTGGCTATCCGGACGAATAAAAATATTCTACCATCAGGTTTTTTGTGTCAAGAGAAAAGCTGACAAGTTCCTCTTTCAATACCCCGGAGGAGGTGGAAAGAGTTATGTTAGTGTCACTGGCCTTCCAGCCCAGCATGCATTGCGCGTAGTTCGGGCGACACAGGATCCTCAGAAATGCACCGATTCCTTCCCTGTGACAGCCCGGCGCCGAACCATGTCTGGTCACTTTTATTGGGGAACATAGTTGTTCCTTACTTACATCCGTGTTTGGACGCCCATTTCACGCTCCTATCACGGACTATATTCATGGATAGGTATGTGATCATTTACCACCATATCTGCTTACTCATTAGTCGTATCTTTATCACAACAAAACCAACGAACTAGCTTCTTCTAACAAAGTGAACCTTCTGTACCAAATGCAATCCGTTTAGTCCAGTTTTAATTAAATCACCACGTGTGCGAGTTTCATATAATGAGCGAATTATTTGAACAGAACTATTCGTGGCCGTGTTGCGGGGGAGAAGGGGAGGAGAAGACCGGGGGAAGGAGAGATAGGGGGAGGTGTCGTCACTGCGCTGGTGGGAAACTTCCCCCACCGTGTGAATGGGTATGCTCCTGTAATTGGGTTAGAAAAACTGACACGATTATGCGGTGGAAATTATACAGTTCCATGCCAATTTGTTTTTTATTAAAATTCAAATTTTTTGCGCGATGAGAAATTTTAATCGGTGATAAGCTTTGCTTGGACTTGAGATATGGCTGTGAAGTATAGGGTCTTATTTCGGTTCCTAAAATAAAAAAAAAAACACTGTAAATAAAAACTTAACCTATATTTAAAGTACAATTGTCCTTTGTACATCACGCCGGTGTGTAAGTTTACTTATTTTTTTAGAAGGGAAAATTACAGCTAGAAAATTGTATTAAATACTTATATGGCAAATGTCCAATCACAAACTTACACTTATAAAAACTTGTAAACCAATACATCAATAAAAAAACTTGTACCATCCCAATAAACAAAATTACTTAAACGAAAAATTGATCCCGAATAGCTGAGCGTTCACATATTTTAAATTTCCAAACGATATTGAACCTTTCCATTCGGACACGAAATTGGAAAAGCATTATTCGCAAACTAAACTGGCAATGTCTGTTTTATTAAACGCTTATTTTCTGACGTCGCAGATTGGAAGATGGTTGTACCTATTATGGCAGACAATGCCTTTATTGCTAGCCTTGAAATAGTAAGGATGGGACAATTAATTTTCATATTGCCTATGTGAATATTAGAGTTTATAGTTTATTTATTTTAATACATAGTCCTAACGCCTCACCACACAATTATACAGAAGGCATCAAAAACTATCAGGAACTTTGTGGCCTTAAATCACTCAGACATGAAACAATGGCTTACACAAATATGTGTCATGGTTGAACCACCAGTATCAAGTTTTGCAGCAACAGGCTTTTAACCAATAATTATCAAATATTTGACGAAGATTGGTACGGGACTGCCGTCTGAAGCCATTCAATACTCTAACTGTAATACCAATTGCTTTGTAATTTAGCGTGCTGTTGGGTTTGCTACTGTTCATGAGCTGAAGCAGGCGATTAGCATTGTCGTCTCGCCGTTCATAGCAATACAAAAAAAAACGTTGTTTGCAGCTTACGTAGTTTTAAGATGTTTTTGTGAGTCCACATAATTATCCCGAAGTCCATCATTTATCAATTGTTTTTCATCTAGACAACACTTACATCAAGTGCATTCCAGTCACTTGGCGACAAAAAAAGTAACATCTATCGAAGACAAATTATCCCCAACTTCTAAACAGCTGTTACGAAACCGGCCACATCACTATCGCAATAAAGCGAAGACGGACGTCTTTGTGATTCGAATGTTTGCACATTCTGGTTTCGATTGCCCCTTATGTGGGTCAGTGGCGGGTCAACAGCGTTCAAAACGAGCAGTGTATTGCACACAAGCGATACGGTCGAATGCTTGACTACCGAAGTGTATGTAGGCTCAGATTCGGTTCAAGTATTGATTTTGATTGGGTAAAACTGTTTGGGGTTAGGCTTAGGGTTTTGCTTGAATTTCTAACTTTGGAAAGGTATTTTGAATTCTATTTATGTCGTTTAATTTGGGTTTGAACTGACTGCGTGCTGATTTTATGGCGTAAAAGGTAAAGGGTTGTTCAGTTGGTTTGACGTCATTAATGTTAAGGCCAATATATTGTGACTTAGATTGAGATAATCTTCTTCTAACTGTTATTCCGACCCGTGCTAGGATCTACCTTCCGACTAATGCTCTTTAATATCACCCGTTCTTCATTAATCATCCATCAGGCATCCTAATTAAGGATGGAAGATATAAAGATCAATGGATAAGTAAAACCATTGACCTTCATATCTTCCTTAACGATTTCTAGCCAGCGCTTCTTTGGTCTACCCCTCGGTCGAGGTCCGAGAATATTGAGGCTCAGGCACACAATGCTGACGTACTCCTATGGTTTCTTTGGGACGTGACCATACCATCTCAAGGGATATTCTTGGAGTTTATCAATCACGTTGCGGACACCAAGACTGCCACGAATGTGCAGGTGATGTAGATATTTTAGTTCAATAAGCGATTAACTGCTTTGCCTCGTGTAATGTCTAAAGGATCATTGGTCTTCTAACAATCGTATATGGGCTGCAAATCATGAGGTCCTGGTTTCGATTTCAAGGTTGAACATTCTACTTGATGTTTTTGGTGTAAAATATGTAATGTTTTACCCGCGACTGACATTTGTATTTGCCCAGCAAAACATAAGAGTGACAATCACCATAGCATAAAAACACTTAAAATGGACACCAAATAGGAAATAAAAATTTGAACAACCAGATAATCTACAGCGTTAATTTAAAAGACAGCGCCTCGGCATGAAAGCCATAGCATATGCATATAGCCATATTCCAGCGTAGGACGTCCACCCACAAGATGATCCGACGACCTGGTAAAGGTCGCGGGACGTCGCTGGATGCAGGCTGCCTCCAACAGGTCTCTGTGAAAATCATTGGGGGAGGCCTATGTTCAGCAGTGGACTTCCTTTGGCTGATGGATGGATGGATGGATGGATGGATGGATGGATGGACACCAAATTCCAATAAGCATACCATGTTATAGCATGCCAAAAACGAGTCAGGTTTAATGAGGGTGCTAAGACCGAATTTAATATTAAAATGGCAACCCGATATACTGCGACGGAAAATGTAAAACATACTTGTTAATTTTAATTATTGTTGTTAATAGTCTCTTTGGTTATTTTGAATCACAAAAAACCTTACAAAAATGCATATTTACTGCGTAAATTTTACGAACATATTAAACATTTTTAATATTGTTGCCATAATTGTTTATTCTTTAATACCAATTGTTACCGCATGTACTCATTTTTTCCAAGTTATAAATTTGAACAACCAGATAATCTACAGCGTTAATTTAAAAGACAGCGCGTCGGCATGAAAGCCATAGTTTATTCGGGGTGTATCGCCAAGTTAACCCTCTTACGCGGAATCATCGCGTCGGAAAATAAATCGCTGTATCGCTGGAAATTTTCCGCTGAATTGTACTTTCTGTACTTTCTCTATGACGATATCTAGTTGTAGGTCCATATTTATAGCTTGTAGAAGGCATATGATATATTGTACTTAATATGAACGACCAACTTTTTGTTCGCGCTTTCGACAACATGAAAATGTTTTTCCGGTTTATAAGAAAATGCACAGTATTTTCCCTGGACAAAAGTATCCTATTTCCTTTATGGATAGATGGATTATTCAACACTTAAATATTTTGTTAATCCAAGTCAGTAGTTTGTTGACCGAGAAACTCTTCAGCTTTATATTATGATCGATTAAAGTCACGCTTATACCGTTGAAAAAGTAGGTAGAGTTACTAATGACACTATTTAAATACATTTAGATATTTTAGAACCTTATCGGAACATCAACCAACCTTGTTGATGGAGCAAGAACTCGCAGGATACCGGTCGTTTCCAACAGCTCGATGTGCAGATTTTCGAGGGACGCCGATGTTCAGTAGTAGACTTCGTATGGCTTAAGAGAGAGACAGAAATTTCAAGATTCTAAGTTCACGGGAAGGTTTTGATTTCTATTCGAGTGTCGAAAATTTTCAGCATAAACGACTGTATCTTATGATTGCGTTAGTTTAGAAGTTTGCTTATTCAGCTCCAAGGGACAGCAGGCTTGAATATTTGATATAAGTTTCAGCTTGATACCTCTACGTATTTCTGAGAAAAAGGGCCTTGACTCTTGACAGACGGACAAGAAAGTAATCCTATAAGGGTGCCATTTTTCCTTTTGACGTACGGAACCCTAAACATAACTTTGAGGTAGTCCAATGTTCAATAGTGGAATTCCTGGTTCAATTTGAATCCCAATAGGGTCTGTATCAGCCCATATACGTCCCACTGCAGGGCACGGGCCTCCTCTACAATCGAGAGTACGATTGAGAGTGGTTAGGCCATATAGTCCACCACGCTGGCCTAGTGCGGGTTGGCGGACTTACATACCATAGAAATTTTTTATAAATCGCTATGGTATGCAGGTTCCCTCACGATGTTTTCCTTCACCGTTTTAGTGCGTGGTGATTGACTATCAATACACACATGACTCCGAAAAGTCAGAGGTGTGCCCTGGGATTCGAACCCGCGACCACCGTGAACATGTTGGCAGTCGCGTCTAGTCCGTTTACCAACAGGCCACCACGCACTCACCCAATAGGGTATTTGACTATTATTGATTTTTGGTATTATTTCGCTTACAAACAAAAATACGTTAAAAATATAACCTTGCTGTAAAAAGTATTAAAGTAGCTTGTAACATAAGGCAAATATTAATATTTAAAATTAAAGAGTAGGGGTGTAGAGGGGACATGTTGCTGTCTCCTTCACACGCGCACACTGTAATGTATAATAACCCTAGTGACGTCACTATCTTGGTTTTGCATTTATTTTCTGTTACCCCCACTACAAGATTTAAAACGTTTCTAACTTGTTTCATTCTGAATGTATTTATAAATTTCTTTGTTTGTTAGATCATAGCTATGGATACGTTTTGATAAACGATAAAAAAATAGGAGTCAAATACCCTATTTTCCACTGTAAGTCCGCTGAAGCGCCACAGCTAGATGTTTCCGCTGAATATTTCCTCCTCTATATATTAGCTGGAACATTCTTGTTTGCAAGACGCTGCCGTTTGTACCCGTTTACGGCTCCCTGTCGCCTTCGTAATCAGGTGCGTGATTTGTAGGCTTTGTTTATTGGAAAACTTATATTTTTTTGTTATTGGATGGAGGCTTAGTACTATTATTGTGTAATGGATGACGTCTTGTTCAGTCTTTTTTTATTTAGTTTTTATACCGTCTAGTACTCGTATGACATTTAAAGCGAAAGTCCGACAACATTTAATTGATAAATTGGCAGAATAATCTTAGTATGTTTTATGTAGTATATGTATCTATAAGTATAAAATATATGTAATTTTGTATATTTATGTATGTATTTTTATTTATTTATATAATATACAGACTATAATCATATTCATTTATGTATATATAATATATTCTTCTGATATTAGTTTACACCTGAATTTTTATTTTATTATTATTTAGAGATGCGCCTACTTTGATTTCTCTGCATCACCCAAAGGTTGACTGGGAGAGAATGCCTCAGGCATTAAGTCCGCCTTTATACTTTGTATATAAAGCATTTAAATAAATAAATAAATACCGGGTATATCAAGACTGCTACCGAAAAGGAAGCCGGGTGGTAGTTTAAGTGACGTTAAACATAATGTAACTAAAAATTTCGCAAAGAAACGCGACATTTTTTTTAAAATATTGTCGTGTTTGGGTGGTAAATTCATAGTTTTTGCTAAAAAAATAATTCACAGCATTGTGTACCCATAGCGTCTTTAAAAATAAAAGGATTAACACTATTATTTAAGAAAAAACTATGTTTTTACCACCCTAATAAGACGATAGAAACAAAATAACAAAAAAAACGTCACCAAATTTTTTGCACAAAATTTAGTTGCATGGTGTTTGAAGTCACTAAACCTACCACCCACCTTCGTTTTCGGGAGCACTCTTGATATACCCTGTATAGTTAAGAGAAAATAACAAAATGAAATACTTACAATTATTCTCACAAAATAAATTGCTTGGTTTTCTGTCAGCACATAGTGGTATTTTACATGTATTGCAATTGCGAGTTCCTAAATACATTGTTTGTATACTTATTAAAGTAAATACACCAAATATTCACATATACAGTCATAATCCGAGATTAAGATTCAAATCTTGAATGTCGCAAGTTACAATAGATGTTATTTCGAGTTGATATTCAAAGTTGTTTAAATATACAAAGTTGCAAGAAATCGGTGTAATCAGACGATACGTAATGCTAAACGCCATTATATTTCCGAAAGCATATCTTCCTCTTCTCCTGCTCATATCTGGAAGTTTCTCAAAACTCTAGGTATTGGCAAACAGAGACCTCTAGATTTTCAACAAACAATTGGCTTGGATGACATCAATAAGCACTTCACTAAGACCCTCTTATTAGATGACCAAGTCAAGTGTGGTACGTTGAATTATCTGGCGAGTCTTCCTAGTCCTGATATCGATCCTTTCCAATTTTCTCCAGTTGCATCTGAGGAGATTAAAAAGACTATCCTTAATATCAAATCCAATGCGGTGGGCTGCGATAACGTCAGTCGTCGTATGATTACTCCTATCCTTGACCAACTCCTCTCTGTCATCACCCATATTATAAACTTTTCCTTAACCTCCAGAGCCTTTCCTTCTTTATGGCGGAAAGCACTGGTTATTCCTCTTCCTAAAATTCCGAACCCTACTCTTGTCTCGCACTTTCGGCCTATCTCTATTCTCCCTTTCCTCTCAAAAGTGCTTGAGGCCTGTGCACATAGGCAGATTTCCAGGTTTGTGCACAAGAATCAACTTCTTAGCCCATTTCAGTCTGGCTTCAGGCCCGGACACAGCACTATATCCGCCCCTCTAAAAGTGACTGACGATATTAGGGCAGGTATGGGGATACCAAAATAACCATACTGGTATTGGTTGATTTCTCGAACGCTTTTAATACCGTCAGTCACGATATCCTGTTATCCATCCTCTCCTATCTTAATGTCTCGTCGGAGGCGCTGGAATGGTTCTCAAGTTATCTTCGAGGGCGTCAACAATCAGTACAACTTGGTGAATCATCGTCGATTTGGTGTGACCTAATTTCTGGCGTCCCTCAAGGCGGTATACTTTCTCCACTTTTGTTTTCAATTTTTATCAATCTCTTAACCCAGGATCTTCAATGTGCGTATCATCTTTATGCCGATGACTTGCAACTATATGCTCAGGCGAATATTGTTAGTGTCTATTCGGCTATAGACAAGGTTAATAGGAATTTGACACAATTCAACGCTGGTCTGAGCGGTTTGGGCTATCAGTCAACCCATCTAAATGTCAGGCGATTATCGTGGGAAGCCAGCGGTTGTTAACCAGGATAGACATAACGAGTCTTCCACCACTTTTCTACAACGGATCAGTAATACCTTTGTCTCCTGATGTTAAAGATCTTGGATTGCACATTGACTCAAATATGAACTGGCGAACTCAAGTCACCTATGTTTGCCGTCGAGTGACCGATACCCTTCGTGTTCTTTATCGCCTGAAGATTTTTCTTCCTCTTAAAACTAAGGCAATGCTTGTGCAAGCCTTAATCCTCCCAGTAATCGACTATGGTGATGTGTGCTATTTTGACCTGAATGCAGATCTTCTCAACAAATTAGATCGACTTCTGAATAACTGCATTCGTTTCGTTTTTAATCTTCGTAAGTATGATCATGTGTCGACTTGCCGTTCCCAGTTAAAGTGGTTGCCCATTTGCCAACGCCGTAACCTGCGTGCACTTACTCTTCTGCATTCTTTTCTTGTCTCAACTTCTCCACCTTCTTACTTAATTCCCTGCTTTCAATACCTTGGTAGCAACCACGATAGAAATCTTCGTTCATTTAATAATTTACTTCTTAAGTGTCCCTCCCATAGCTCTGATTTTCTTCATTCCTCTTTCCATATCCAATCCATACTTCTTTGGAACGCGCTCCCTACGGAAATTAGGACGTGCAGGAATCGTCTTGCATTTAAAGTGAAGGTTCGAGAACTGTTTCTAAAACAAATGGCAGAACAGTCAAATTAAGTTCTCGTTTCATTTATGACATGTATATTTTATAGCTATATATTGTATTCATCTATGTATGTCATGTATGTATATATATGTATGTGTATATTTTGGTATATAATCGTGTATATATTTTTTTTCTGTATCCTCGAAACACCCTTTTAATCTCATCTCTCCATCTCCTAAAGGTTGACTGGTCGAAAATGCCGACGGCATTAGGTCCGCCTGTACATATTGTATAAAGTTTAAAAATAAAAATAAAATAAATATTCTGTGAGATATCTTTAACAGTCCCTCTCATTTGTACTTAAGTTTTATCAGGGGTATACTGGGTATCTCAAGACTGCTACCAAAAACGAAGACAGGTGGTAGTTTTAGTGAGTACAAACACAATGCAACTAAAAATTTCGCTAAATTAAATATTTTTTTATGATTTTTTAAATATCGTCCTTTTTGGGTGGTAAATCCATAGTTTTTGCTAAAATAATAATTTAAACTCTTTAATAGAGTTTTTTTTAAATAATTTAGAATTTTTATAAATAAACGGTTATACACTATTATTTTAGGAAAAATTTATTTACCACCCAGATAAACCATTGGAAAAAATAAAAAAAAAATTGACGCTTTTTTTATCTTTTTCTATTGCATTTTGTCTGAAGTCGCTTAAACTACCACCCGGCTTCGTTTTCAGTAGCAGTCTTGATATACCCTGTATATTGATAAAGCTTCACCTGTAAAAAATAATATAAAATCACTACATTTTCTTCTGTAAATCACTTAAAATAAAACATAATTATTGCACAATCAATTTTTCACTTGTGAGAATAATACTCTTTCCAGTGCCAAAAAGTCTGATACTAAAGCAAATATCATTACACATACTATCACTAGACAAATCGCAGACATTAATCTATATGAAAAGAAGGGGTGGCCTCCCCTAGTAATTTAATTAGGGCTGTTAACAATGCATGGAGTGCTCTATCGGATATTATTGGATTACGGGGGTGGGTCAATATTTGGCTGGAAGGGTTGCGCGAGAAGTTATATTTAACTTTTGCTGTATACATCTGTGTTATGGTAATAGGAGGTTTGACTCGTGAAGGAAGAATCGCTGGTCGGAATAATTTTGCAGGAATAAATAAAAATAATAATAATACGTAAAACTGTGCACACATACATTCGTTGATTTCAAAAGTTAATCAAGTTTTTTTGGTTTTAAATACTGTAGAAGTATAATAATAAATTTTATTGATGATTATAAATTATATAAATTACATTTGATTTTCAAAGATATATATAATTTACGTAAATAAAATTAAATTTCTTAGATATTTAAGCTAGACTAACTGATTGGCGACATTACCACCTCTGTTTAACTCTTCTGAGATATAAGCGTGAGTTTGTTACATCCAACAATGCATTATCAAATATACATTAATAAAACAATACAATAATCAAATGTAAATTTCTCTAAGCGAAAACCGCAAACTACCTCATCAGATGTAGAGCACAAACAGGCTTACATAAGTGGGACATTTTACCCATTATAGACCATAATGGATGTGCCAAAATAATCCGTTCAAATATATTAACGCGTCTATTTATTGCGCCAGTGTGAATAACTTTGTTGGCCATTGTACGGAGATTACTGTCGGACAGAGCCCGGTAGAGCTCATTCAATTGCGCGTGTTTAGCTCTATGTGTTTAAAATATGGTAGAGTAGGAAATAGCGTTTATAGCTGTAACGCATTAGGTACAAATGAGAATTTAGGTTTGTTTTGGGTGTACAATTAGTTTGTGAAGATGAGAATGCATAAAATTGGGTACAACTGGAACTGGTTACACTGTACTGGTGGTAGGCCTCTCATATATGAGAGGCTGCCTGGGTGGGTGCCACCTTAATGTCTATTTCTCCCACCAAACAGCAGTTTAAACGCACTGTTGTATTTCGGATTGAAGGAAATTGTAGCCAGAGTAACTACTGAACATATTGTGACTTTACATCTTATGTCTCAGGATGGCGAGCGCAGTGGAATGCCAAGCATTGCTTTGTAATCTAAGGTGTTGTTTAGTTTTGCTACTCTTCATGAGCGGTCGTATCGCTTACCATCAGGCGAACGGCTGGCTCGTCTCGCCAATCATTGCAATAATAAAAAAAACAATAGGCCTTAAGGCCAAGGTATTAATTAAAAATTGATAGTCAATCTCTACTAACTATAACGGTGAAGAAAACATCGTGAGGAAACCTGCATACCATGGTGGTTTGTAATAATTTATATGATGTGTAAAGTCCACCAACCCGCACTAGGACAGCGTGGTTTAGTATATCACCTAACTACTCTCAATCGTACTCTCGAGTAAAGAGGAGGACCGTTCACTGTAGTGAGACGAATGTAAGCCGATACCCGATAGCCGATCTGAAGATTTTGCTAAAATTTACACTAAAATACACTAACGAACAATGAGTATTTCTTTTATTCTACGCAAAAAAAAATACACGATACCAACACAACTCCAATTCATATAAGCAATCCTTGACCGAATAAAAGATGGAAAAACATTTTTAAGACTGAAAAATCACTTAAAAGCCACCATTGTTCCCTTAAATTGCTGTACAAATACTACCGAAAAAAATTTAATATTCCCTCGCATTTTTGACAAACGATCGAAAGAATTGAGCACTTGTGGGTGAAGTGAAACGTTCTCAATGAGTGACCCGGAACCCAGCCTCTCGTCATTCCGAATCCACGCAATTCGTCTTACAAAGCCTCTTAACCGAAATTTCAAAACTCTACCTTATCTCAACCACATAGAGTCTAATTCAGCTTGTGCTTTGTGGAAGGGTTATACATGGTGTTCGAAATTCAACTTTATTCACACATTAGTAAGGGTTTTTTTATCAAATAATTTTATTAAAAGTCTTGAGTTTTGTGGTCGTTTGAGAATGAACTTTATCCTGTGGGGGTAAGATTGAAAATAATTTCAAGGGTTAAAATGTACAAGGTTATTGTGTTCGGTAGTTGAGTATGGCTCGTAAATTATTGTGATAGAAATGTTATTCGTAAATAGATACGTTTTCGCGGTTTCATAAATTCAATTTAAAATATTTTCACATCTTCAATACTTAGTCATCTGTAGACCTAGAGGGATAGGCAGAGCTGGTATTATTGCTAGCCATAATTCACTGATTTTATTTTCGATCTAAATGATAAGAGGCTTTGGCCATTACTTAAAGCCTCTGAAAATTTGCCTTGAAAGTGGAAAGTTCGAATCGAATTTTGAAATGTATAGGTCACAGCGCATGAATTTATACTTATATTTTAATTGAATTAAATTTGTTACACCAAATACCTTATTTAAATAATTAAACCTAATTATATCTTATATATAATAAGTCTAGTCAAAATCAACAAAATATAAAAAATATATATTGTAATAACAAAAACGATTCAGTTATGAAAATAAATGATAGACTATAGTTACAAAAACTGCGTTCACCAAAAAAATAAGATTTAATTAAAATCTTACTAATTATTTAACAAACTACTGAGTCACATTTGAATGTTACAAGCTATATTTAAAAGCTATTATCACAGTATTTCACAATTATTAATATTGCTACTAGATCACTAAGGAGACATCTTAGACGTTATTCCACAAATTCAATAATGATTTCCAATTTCATTATACGTAACTTAAGTTATACAAATTGATATCTAGAATAGACTATCGTTTCGTTTCGCAATCTTATTTGATTGTTCATTTATTATGGGATCTTGGTGTTTCGAATAACTTCAGGATTTAATCACTAATATCTTTACGATTTTATTCATGGACAGAATTTTAAAACATAGTTTACTGGTGGTAGATCTCTCATATGTGAGAGGCCATGGGTAGGTACCACCGCATTGCTATTTCTCCCGTGAAACAGCAGTGTAAACGCACTGTTGTATTTCGGATTGAAGGACATTGTAGCCAAAATAACTATTGGACATATTGAGACTTAACATCTTGTGTCTTAGTATGGCGAGCGCAGTGGAATGTTGCTACTGTTTATGAGTGGTCTTATCGCTTACCATCAGGCGAACGGCTTGCTTGTCTCGCCATTCATTGCAATAAAACAAATAACCTAGTTTAGCTAATGGTTTTAGATTTACACGAATGTTACACATTGAAATAAAACTATTATTTACGGATTTTATTGCGGATTTGGATTGATTTTTAAATTTTTAACTTACCGACCCGACGTTTTGTTTACTTTTCAGCTTGCGGGACGATCTGCCGTTTTATTTTAACCCATTTTAATAATTGAATATTTCTTCATTCAAACTGAATTCAAAAGTCGATCGAGAGGGATAAAACATTCGATAACTAAAATGGGTTTGAAACTGTCAATGAATAATATACAAGGTGGTAGTTTAAGCGACTTCAAATACAATGCAACAGAAAAAGTTGCAAAAAAAAAGCGACAATTTTATTTTTGTTATTTTTTTCCTATGGCCATATTTCGGTGGTAAATACATTTTTCTCCTAAATATTAGTTATAACCTTTCATTTATAAATACTCTAAGGTATAAAAAAGTTTAAATTATAATTTTAGCAAAAACTATGGATTTACCACCCAATAATGACGATATTTAAAAAATCATAACAAAATATTGTTGCGTTTCTGTGCGAAATTTTTAGTTGCATTGTGTTTATAGTCACTAAAACTACCACCCGGCTTCGTTTTCGGTAGCAGTCTTGAGATACCCAGTATAAGGTTGTAGGTCTTTAAGTAGTTAATTGTATAAAATAATAAGTGCTTACCGCGATTATAAATAGGTAAATAAGATTGTAACTACAATTAGTGAATAAGATCTCGATATATTCCGAATTGATTTAAAATTCTTGTATTTGGTTTAATTGTGCTATTTTTGGGGAACTTTGTGTACGCCGAAATATCACATATATCAGAATTATTAACTTTAATTAAGTTTTTTTTTTTGTATTATTTTTAACGTATGTTATTGGCTGTATCTATAATTTAAAGAACAAGATAGTAAGTAGGACAAAGGTACATATTTTTAGTGTGAAGAAATTAAATGCTATGTAATTCCTACATAAATAACTTTATTTTATATTACTGGTGAGATATTTGAAAACGCTCACATAGTGACCTATTCAATATTATGTTTCGGGTTCAACCCGTATGTATTGCGAGCAAATTGACATAATTGACTCGACAGATGACAGATAATCGTCTCTCAATTAAGTACGCTGTATTTATATGCAGTGTGTTTGATATAAAGCATGTTTTAATCACATTTTTGTGCCCATATAAAAAATATCATAGGATAATACAGAAATAACGGAGTTACGAGGAGTCTGAAAATAACAACAGAAACAGAACTACAAAAACAGATTAGTTATTTAAATTAACTTTTTAATTTAATAATTCAAAATTAAGGGTAGTTAAAATGTAACAGTCACTAGCGGATGACTAATACCTCAGTCCGCCCCGTGACCACGAAAGCTGTAAAGTAATCGAAACGTCGGGAATTCAAAAAATGTAAAAATTAAACCAAATCCGCGATAAAATCCGTAAATAATAGTTTTATTTCAATGTGTAACATTCGCGTAAATCTAAGAAACCATTATGCAAGTGATAATATTCCTTCAGTAAACACTCTTTTTTATGGAGCCACCTGTTAAATATTTACTTTGAAACAAAATAAGTATTTAATTTAAAAATAAATATTTCTAATTGGCCTAGGTATCTTTGAGTAGTCGGTTAACAAACATTAAAAAAAATAAACATTCCGACGAATTGATATCTCTCCCACATATCTACATACACAAACTCACGCCTTTTTTGGGGGAAGGGTAGGCAGACGTGCCAGGACACCCACATTTCGCCTTGTATGTTCCGTCCCACGATGTGATATGTGACGAGGCTATCGCCGTATCTGGCACAAATTCCCGACTTTGGGCTGATAATGAATTCAAAATCCAATATCACATGTATATATTAAAATCGGTTTAAGAAGACAACCCCTTTCAATATTAAACTCGTATATTTGTAATACGATTAAATTAGATATCTGCTGCGTGATTTCCATCAATTTGAAATCAATCCGTCAGCCATCCCGTTTCCAAACTCTGCACATAGTAGAGCAATATTTGGGGGATATCAGCCGGCTCTACGTAGAGACGGTAGAGACGCAATCAATACCGGTCTGTGAGAGTCGTTACGCGCTCTCACAGATACGTGTGCTCGAGTTTCGGGCTTTTTAAGATCTCTTTAACGATATGTTGGGATAAGGGGACTGTTGACCTTGTTAGTATGAAAATATTTGTGTAGAGAATTATGTTCCGTAAGAGTATAACGTAGTCTATCGTAATACGGATTAGATATTGAATTCCATAGTAAAAGGTTATGTAGAGTCACAAATTTGAATAAATGATCACGAATATATGCTTCAATGAGTAGGCAGAGGTATCACACACTCTAGATTTGCTGCCAAAATATCAACGAGAAGAAATCTAGTCATAAAAGTATTGTATTGTCGTTTTTGTGATATTATCTCATTGTTGGTTGCGTCAGTAGATGAAAGGTCCTAAGCCTTAATTATTTGCAATAGAATATTATATAGTTTGTACACCTTAATGAAACCCATTTATTTGGGAAGTAATTGTGATTTTTCTTTACGTTTAAGAAAACATTTTATGTCTTTAAAACGGCGTGCCAAAAACCTAAGCTCTGCGTTTATCTAAACCAAAAATCTCGTTAAAGAATTTTATCTAACAACAAATGAAAAAAAAACATTCGATTATAAAACCTACTACACAATTTAACTTTAAGATTGAAAATATAATTTGATTCCAACCAAAACTCTTAACGCAACACATCAACAATTTATATTCCAAGCAGCCTTTGAAACCAAAACAGCGCAAGGGACTTTATTATTAAACTTTTATTTACTTTTATTTACTTAGAGAATTAAACTTTTATTTACTTAGAGAAGTCTTAGCCTTCAAGCCCTTAATCCAGATGTTTGTAGATCCTCCGCAACGTGAGTTATCTTTAAAAGATTGATGGTACACCCACTTCATAGACCTAACGTTTATCTAGGCATTGTTATGTCGGGACTTTGTAATATTTTAGCTTTATTGAGTTGTCTGTGCGGTTTCACCTAACCTTTCTCAAGTGTGGTCGTAAAATTAAAGGCTAGGTTCAAAGTTTGTAGTAAGTTATTGTGGAATATAAGTTATGTTGTATGTCTGTGTGGGAGTGAAAGATCTATCATAGTGTCGATTAAACAACGCTAAATAGGAAATATGTGTGTGGCTGTCTTGTGCGTAAATAACTGTTTTGTATATCCATATTCAATACTTGCATAGGCACGACTTGCAAAATTATTCCATTTATAGTATTATTTCTATAATTAATAATTTTAGAAAGTTATCCCTCGTATCATTGACTTTTCGATTAAATATATAAACGTACGGTTATTTTCCCAGAAGGGGTATGCTGAGGTGCAATAAGAACACCCATATTTTGCTTCATTTATTTCTTCTAGTGATGTTATAATCGAGCCTTCGGTTAAATAAACTTTAAAAAAATAATATCGATAATTTTATCTGTCAATTTTATACACACTTTCTAGAATCTAATAATAATCTTTATAAAGTTTATAATTATTGTTACTTTCTAAAATCTAGTACCAATATAGCAACTAACATGATAAGATGTGGTCTTTGAAATTACTTGTACGTCTATATGTCACGGCTCGTTGCCATAGCAACGCCTAACCACGTCAAACCCAGCAAATGGCCTGAAATTCCCGCATCAGTCTGAATAATAGTGTGTTTACCCCGCATTAACTCTACTTGACTCTCCCCACTTAATGTAAAGACTCTACGCTCCACTAATGTAATATTATTTGTCTGCTGAAACTAAATGTTTGAAATTGTTAGTGGTGAGAGCCTTTTCCATGTTATTGTGTGGAAATTTACAGTATTTTGTAAATAAAACGTGCGTGGTGGCCTGTTGGTAAACGGACTAGACGCGGCTGCCAATATGTAACGGTGAAGGAAAACATCGTAAGGAAATCTGCATACCATAGTGATTTATAAGAATTTCTATGGTATGTAAGTCCGCCAACCCGCACTAGACCAGCGTGGTGGACTATATGGCCTAACCACTCTCAATCGTACTCTCGATTGTAGAGTGGGCCCGTGCCCTGCAGTGGGACGTATATGGGCTGATACACCTAGACATTTGTCTTGGTGCGGGTATCGAACCTGTGGCCTTACGTTTTACGGCGTCTAACCAACTGCATCACGGAGGCTGTCAAAATGAAAATTAGACATGTGATAAAGACAATCTTAATGAATTATCTTTAATAATAAACCAGGAAGCGGAAAATTCAACAATATTAACAAAACTTTGATCTTACGTACTAAATACACCTCGACATGAAACCTATGAAACAGATTTCAAGATGAGAGGTATAGCTCTACCACTTACAAAATAACATATAACGCTAAATTTTATAGTCTAGGGAGCCGCGATTCTTTGCGATTTGTTTTTAAAGAAAGCAATATACTAACCGTGTCATCTAAATACATATTTCAGAATATAATGCACGTTCGTAAAAATATTAATAAGTTTTATAAGGTCAGTGACACCCACACAATACGCGGAATAAAAATAGCTAGCAATAGCAATACCCTCGTTTCGAATAGAAAAGTCAAAAAAAACTTTCTTGGGTAGTTGTATTAAATTTTATAATAAACTTCCCAATAGGATAACGCAGCTACCGGACAAAACAATCTATTTAGGGCACATATTAAAAACAAACTTATGACTAGGGGTTATTATAATATTAACGAATATATTGAGGAAAAAAAAAGCCTGGGATTAGGTGTTCTCTTGCATATTGCGACCTACTGGGGCCCTGCACTATTCACTCATTACATCCCCTAACTTAAATAATTAAAAATTCTAAAATTAAATATTAATCAATTTACAATTAAATTAATCAATTAAATTATAACTAAATATATAATGATTAATTAATGCCAATTAAAATCATATGACGACCGATCGAGAAAGAAATAAAAATAATAATATGGCAAATCTTTGTAAGACAAGTCACAAATATTTATTTTAGTAAATTGACCAAAACCAAGCCCACTGAGTTTGACTCGCTGGATCTACTCAGAAATGGGTCGCGCCGCGTAGTATCCAGTGGTAAAGTAAAGCCCGCTGAGTTTGTTCGCCGGGTCTTCTCAGTCAGGGCCGCGTTGGATCCGGCAGTAAGCCTAAACATACGGGACGTTTCGGAAATACTTATGGTCGTTATCTTAAATTGGACCCAAAACATGCCCACTGAGTCTTAGTCGCTGGATATACTCAGGACTGGGTCGCGTCGCGTGGTTCCAGTGGTAGTGTAAGCCCACTGAGTTTGTTTCGCCGGGTCTTCTCAGGAAGGGCCGCGTTGGATCCGGTGGTAACAATAAACCGCTACGCACCGTTGTAATAATATTCATAGTCCACTAATTAATTTAATTTAATTTAATTTGACTAACGTACATATTGTATTTCTTTGACAAATAAATTACTATAAAGTAAAAACGAATACTTTAAATAAAATAAGAATTAAAAGTAAACAAATAAATAAAACTAATTCTAAATAAAAATAAAAATAATTTAAAATAAATAAATTACATAAAAAAATAATTGAACCAAGAAATTAGAATAAGTAATACTAAGTATAGGAAATATATTGTATATAGAGATTAAGTTCTATGTGTATTGACTTGTCATAAGAGCTTTTAAATTGCCTACGTGACCAATAAATACATTTCATTTCTTTTAAATGATGATGAAATAAATCTGCCTCTACTCAACTGTAGAGGTCATAGTACTATGTCTCTCTAATACAATTATATTAGGTAGAGTCAACGTCTTTTATATTACGTTGAACTCGAAACAAACATAATGTTTTGACAAAAGCCAGAGTCATTCCCAAGCGTTGGTAGAGTCGGTAAGTTGTGCGTAACATTAAACTCTACATGGCTCTATGTCTACATACATTGTAGAGCGTAGGTCTCCGGTATCTGATCGGAGTGGGGCCAGAAATGTCTTTTTTAACATACGGAGAACTTGGATGTGGGAAATAAGTCTATTTGATTATGAATGGATGTATATTGAACATTTTTATAAAGACAGCCTCCTTGGCGCAGTCGGTTAGACGCTGCCGGTGAATCGAGAGGAGAGAAATGCTTGTGTGGCCCACAAATATTTCTTTCGGGTCTGGGTGTTTGTGAGACCGAAAAGTCTCTCGTAGTTCCTGATACACGAACACGACACAAGACTCGATCATAGTGTGGGTCAGGACTATGTATGTGACTGTTGGGTGTAGTTATTACTTACTCCTATATTTGAAAATTCTAAAATATTGGTGTATATCATTAAAAGTTGATTAGAGGTTAGTAGCAAAATGTTCATTCATATTTTAATATTTTCAAAACGTCACCAAAATTTAATACTAAATAAATTAGTTGATCCAAAGATCATGCAGGACTTTTGTGGTACCGAGAACTTTTATAGAATGATAAATAAGATTTTTCGAATCAAAAATTCAGATCGCATAGGTAACTTTACCTGTTAATGAAACCCTTTTCTTCACATTTCACGACTAATACTTTTTGCCAATAGACAAATGAAAAATTCAATAGGTCTACCATTTTACCTAAAATAATTTAATCTAAGAGAATACCATAGTAAAATCATACATATATGTGTATATATATGTTTAATAAAAGCAATGAAGTAAATAAAGTGACGATTGCATGGCTGCTACATTGCGATGTTGGAACAAATTAACTTACAAGCTTCGTTCTTTGTGCAGCGCCGTATCTTGCCAATGAAATATCTCAACGTCGCTTGATAAATATTGACTTGTATTATTGACTTATAAATTTTCTTATTCAGTAGCCGTACTCTCGATTGTAGAGGAGGCCCGTGCCCTGCAGTGGGACGTATATGGGCTGATACAGATACAGTAGCCAGCTATGGGGTATTCTAGTTGTGATTCCAAAGTAAGATATAGTTTTTTTAATATCAGAAAGTATGACAGTCAAGTCTCAATATGTCAAGTAGTTCCTCTGGCTACAATGTCTTTCAAACCGAAACTTAACAGTATATTTACACTCCTGTTGGGCGAAAGACTTTTGATAAAAGTGTGTAGTAACTGGTGGTAACGGAGCAGACGCGGCTGCCAACATTTTTAACTCCCTGAGGTTCAAATTGTAGGGAACACCTCTTAATTTTTAATTAATGAGTGTATTTATTGCTAGTTAATCACCAAGCACTAAAACGGTGAAGGAAAATATCGGGGGAAATCTGCATACCGAACCGTACTTAAAAAAATATACTCAGACCAGTTTAAAAAAAAAGTATTTTTGTCAACCCTATCAATCGGATGCACTATTTAAGACCAGTCATGTGTTCAATAGTGGGCTTAGATAGTCCAATATTATATGACCGAATAAAATATTTTCTAAATAAATTGAAAAACCACATCCAACCCTACCTCCATCCGGGTCCCCTAATAAAGTGGAGTTCACGGCTATAACTCGGCTGAGTTACGTAGCCTGCCCGGCCACGCTGCACTTGCCGCCCTCCGTACTTCGCCGGGTTATATCTAGTTTTATGCGCTGATTTGTATGGTGTATTTTAATTCAGAGTATTAATAGGTGAACCATATTTAAGACTTCCGTTTTTGTTAGGTTTTTAAGTCAGTTCGGGAATAAGTTTTATAGAGGGTGGAGGTGATTATTTTTGATCACTTAAAAAAAGTGATCATGAATTTAATGTCTAAAAGTGTAATATTATCAGAATGGCATAGTTTTTTAATTACTATCATTCAATACCGGTTTGTAAACACGTTTGCCAAATTTTATCACTGAAAAGAAGAAAGAAAGAAAGAAAGAAGAATTTATTGTTGCACTGCATGTACGTTTGTACATTTGCCCTAGTGTATTTGCGTTTATGTGTTTGTGCGTGTGTGCGTTTTTGTTTATTGATTTCGTATTTTCGAACGTTTTCACACTTGCAAGTTTGTGTGGTTATACCTACGTTTGTGAGTTTTTGCGTCTGAACGTTCGTATTTTCGTACTTTAGAATTTTTGTAATATTTTTTTACGTTTTTAAATAATAATTAAGGCGCAAAACTACAACAAGTATATCGATGTGATTTTGGTTAATAATCATTCAAATAATACATTTTTGCTTACTATTTTTCGTTGTTAGTGTGTCAAAGTAATTTTCAAAATTCATATAATTCACTCACATGCCGAACATAAATTTTCATAAAATGTCGCGATAGATCACATCATATTCACTGGTTGGGAAACAATATTTTTATGTCACAATATTCTTTAAAAAGACACATTAACATTTGTACTCTTATGTTACATATTAGTTCAGTTTACGATTTATTTGGTGTAAAAAAATAATTCCAAAAAATAACAACACAAACTACAATTCTAAGCCTCTACATCCACACCTCAACAAATCTACCCGAGTAATATATAAGGAAAACCCTAAGAAACTCAGTAAGAGCTGTTATCAGTAATACACCTCGACCCGACGATCAGCACTGAAGGCTCTCAGTATCGAGTGTTCGAGTGGTTTGAAAATTATTTACTCCATTAAAAGTGCTGACGTGGTTTATTTGTAAGGTATCTTGTATCTTTAGTAATGTTGGTGAGTTTGTATTATTAATTGGTTAAAGATAGAATAATACAGGTCTGGTTATATAGTAGAAGATTTAATAAATAATTAACAAATATTTTTTATTACCAGTTGTAATGTAACCCTCTTATTCATAAGTGTAATGATTTTGTTACTTTATTGTGAATATTTTGGGATTATAGTGTGAGTAGTGGACATTTTGTTTGCTAAATGGTTATATTTTTATACCAATATGTTATGTACTTGTACGGATACTTATTAGTTGCTACGTCAATCAAACAAGCAGGTTACAGTCACACTAATTTATTCAAGCGTTCGGACGTAGGACCCGGGGAGCGGGACGCGGGGTGTGGGCTGCGGGGTAGGAACGCGGGGTGCGGGACGCAGCCCGCCACCTGCGACGTTCCGTTTATGCATACATACATAACATCCCTCCCTCTTATAGAAAAGGACACGTCATAAAAAAAATAAAAACATACATCTAAACTAAACTTAACACTAATTGACGGCTGAGTCCTAAAAAGTCGGACTGATTTCTCGTCGCCTCCGAGACACCGGCGCTACGCTCGGCAGAGTTGTCGGCAGATCCATGTCTCCGTGCGGTGCAAGCTGTCCTGTACTCTCCTCTCCCTCCTCTCTAGTTGGTGAGGCGGCTGCGGGGTAGGAACGCGGGGTGCGGGACGCAGCCCGCCACATGCGACGTTCCGTTTATGCATACATACATAACACAATAACAAGAATATATGTTTAAAAAGAAATAGATTTTCTGGTGGTAGGTCTCTCATATGTGAGAGGCCATCTGGGTAGTTACCACCGCAATGTCTATTTCTCCCGTGAAACAACACTGCTTAAATGCACTGTTGTGTTTCGGATTGAAGGACATTGTAGCCAGAGCAACTACTGGACATATTGAGACTTAACATCTTATGTCTCAGGATGGCGAGCGCAGTGGAATGTTGCTACTGTTTATGAGCGGTCGTATCGCTTACCATCAGGCGAACGGCTTGCTCGTCTCGCCATTCAAAGCAATAAAAAAAATATATATGAAAATGGAATGAGGTATTTTTAAAATGTAAGACAGTATCTTTTGATTGATGTCTTGTTGGTGCGTGGTCTGATCGTGTAATGTATAAAAATGGATGTTAAATAATCAGAGAATAATATTGTAATTGAAAGAGATGGAGTTTCATTCTTAGCCAGAGACACCCTTTCTACAACTACAGTAATAACTGTAGTTGTACTTAATAAAGTACGACAATCTGGCGGCCATTCATAACATAAGAAACCGCTTATCAGCTGTATAAACGTAAATTAGTCAAATCATGTAAAGAGGTGATAAAACGTTTATCATGTTTTGCTATTCATACTGTGTTTTTCCGATTTGATTTTTACTAATATTACTGCTTCACAGAAAAAAAGTGATTTCGTTTACTTGACAGTAAAATCAAAGGTAGTCCAGTTGACAGACATCCTCCATTTTTCTGATTAAATTTACTGAAACAATGATTTCAACCATTTTAAAGTTAATGAGCTGTTAAACTCGTTTTGTTTTGTGATTTTTGACATCTATGAATAACGTTTTTGAGTCAGCTTATATTAATGGCATTTTTTCTATATTCTACTGTTCCCTGAGTAAAGTCATTTGTTATAAGACAAAATGATACACAAAATTGCACTATGCTGCACTACTGCATTAGGGTATCCTGTAAAAGTAGATGTAAGTTTGGAAATAAAATAAAAAATTGTGTTGAATTATAAACTTATTTTTTGTGGCAGATATACGATCTGCCAAATATGAAAATAGACCATTAGCTATCCAATTAATGTAAAAGCGATATTGTAAGAATGTTTATATTTTGCAAATTTTACTCTCTCCAGCACTCACTAGAGACATAAATAAATTAATTCACCCAACAGCCACATACATAGTGAAATCAAATATATTTTGTATAGTATCACAAACTACGAGAAACATTATGGTCTTAAAAAAAACCAGACCAATAACAAATACTTGTAGATCACACAAACATTTATTTTATTTATTATTTATTTTCATTGTATCTCTTGTAGTAGACAGTCACAACATGAATACAGGAGTAACGAAGCATAAAAAACAATTAAATATTACAATAAATTCAAACATTACAACAAACGGAAAACAATGACAAAAAAATAGTATTGTTAATCTACATTACATTACTTTATTTATTCTATGTATCTTTAATTAAATTATCTTAATCGACTATGCCACAAAGTCAACTGGATTAGGTGAAATATATTTTCAAACAATATAACAATTTATGTACCGTCTAAAATTATCCATTGTCTAATATGTTAAGTGCAACGATACATTATTATATTGATATTGAATTTAACTGATATTTCCCCACTCTCCCCTATACATTTTAATAAAAATCCCATACAATTAACTTGTATTTGAAAACGTTACTTCACACACGATTTCCCAAACGTGGGCTTCCATTGTTTCCAACAAACGCGTCGCAATTGTATCCACTTTTATGCCCGCCGTAAATCCTACTTCCGTTATTTGTTTTAATTTATTACTGGGGATGATTGTTTTTCCCCTATCCACCCTCATGTGGATGGGAAAATTGTAATAAAATTTTGCATCTGTGAATACATTTCGAAATTAAGTTTTTTGGCATAGTATTTGTAAACAAAGCTTTCATGTCACAAGACTTGAAATGTAGTCAAATACTGGTGATAGGTCTTTTATACGTAAGAGGCCGCGTGGGTGGGTACCACCGCAATGTCTATTTCTCCCGCCAAACAGCAGTCTAAATGCACTGTTGTGTTTCGAATTGAAGGGCATTGCAGCCAGAGTAACTACTGGACATATTGAGACTTCACATCTTATGTCTCAGGACAGCGAGCGCAGTGGAATGCCAAGCATTGATTTGTAATTCAAGGTGTTGTTTGGTTTTGCTACTGTTCATGAGCCATCGTATTGCTTACCATCAGGCGAACGGCATGCTCGTCTCGCCATTAATTGCAATAAAAAAAAACTTGAATTTATTGTGTGGTCATGGCCCAGGATTTGTATCTTTTTGCTACTGGTTATTTATATTATGTGTGATTTTTTTTTGTACAATTGTGCCGGTGAACGAGCGAACAGGTCACCTGATGGTAAGTGATCACTGCCACCCATGAACATGCGCAACGCTTGGATCAAGGATGTGGAGCTGGCTAATCAAATAGGGAGGGGAGCGGGAAGGAAAAATAGTGGGAGGAGGAAAGAGGCTTTCGTAAATAAGCCAATCCGATTTTTTTGAAGCACAGGTACTTTCATTTTTTTATTGCTATCAATAGCGAGACGGCATTCGCGTCCCGTAGTTACTCTGGCTACCATGTCCGTCAACTGTGACACAACAGTACGTTTACACTATTGTTTGGTGGAAGAAAAAGACATTGCAGTGGTACCTACCCAGGCGGCCTCTCACATATGATAGCTACCACCAATAAATTATAGTCTAAAATACAACTCAACGAGCCATGGAGCGGGCTATGCTCGATGTTTGCATGCCTGGATGCAGGCAGCTTCCAACAGGTCATTGTGGAGATCATTGGGGGAGGCCTATGTTCAGCAGTGGACTTCCTGTGGCTGATATGATGATGATGATGATGATGAAAATACAACACCGAGCTTCGAGTTCAAATGAAATATTTCAATACAAATTGGATTATTCTAAATTATTTCCATTGACATTCATAGCATGCACGGCGCCACTAAAATATTAAGACTAACACAATTTAACAATATAATTTTGAACAATTATACTAAGTACGCCGGGCGATGAGTAAATCTAAATACAGGGTATCAAGACTGCAAGCGAAAACCGAAGCCGGGTGGTACATCCGTAGTTTTTATCTTATTATCATTACTAAAATGATAATATTAACTCTTGCATACCATAGCGTCAAAGTCGTTAAAGATGAAAGTGTGTACATTATTATTTTAAGAAAAATATGTGTTTATTATTAAATATATATTTTAGGAAAAATATATATTTACCACCCAAATACGACGATAGGAAAAAAAATTACAAAATAATGTAGTTTGTATTATGTGTCCTTTATGTGTTTCTTATTTATGTGTCCTTTCATCGAGTTTATAAATAAAAATATAAGTTAAAGAATAAATAATTTGAAAATTAAAATTCATCTTATCCACTTTGCCACCAGATAATTTTTTGCAACACAATTAAACAATACATTTTCAAGCCATCTTATAAGATATTTTAGGTCACCTACGACAAAAATGAAACCAAAGGTCTTTATATTCAGAGACACATTTCCATGCGTCCAGATTCACCAACTAGCGAGCGCATTAATAAAATTCAGAAAAGTTCGGAAGGAGTCAAATTACTCGGCGTAATGACATCCGTCAACGTCAATTCAATACGTAGCCATTTAACCAGCAGTGGGACGGGCGGGGATGTGGAAAAAAATGGACGAGTTTTCTTTTTTTAGTACCTAAGAGTATTTTGCTATTATTTTTGGAGATTCTTTGAAATTAGTTGTGATAAATTGGGTTTTGTGATTTAAGTTTTCATTTGTTTTGTTTACTAAAATAATGTTTTACTACGCTTTTTATAGGTTCACTAAATTTATTTATTTATTTTCTCTGATGCATATGTAAATGTCCTTTGTTGTTTAAATTTTAGAATGAATAGTTCAGTTTATGAACGGTCACATCGCTTACCATCAGGTGAACGGCGTGCTCGTCTCGCCATACATTGCAAGAAAAATTTAATCGAGTCGATACCAAATCCTTGGGTGAAAGTTGATCCCTCGCTCATTTGAGTGAATAAAAAGGCCCTACGTGTGTCGCTGAGGACTTTGTTAGGTTAGCAATGTCATGTCGTCTGGCGACAAACGAAAATAGAATTCAACAATCCCTGTCGACAAAATTGAAGTAAAGTTCAAAACGAAATCAGTGTAGGTACTCAAAACGTACGTAATTTGTCTAAAGAGACGCGGTTGCAAGTGGCAGATAAAGCCAATTCGTTCCATTACGTCTCGAAAAAGAACAAAAAAATCAATTGTAAAATCGTCAAAGGAATTTATTTTCGAAGTGTCTCTGTAGTTATCCATGCATGTATATTTTAAAATTACGTAGATTTTTTCTTGCAAATCTGTCTGGCGTCGCGAATTCGTAATAAAACCTTAAAATCCGCGCTAAAAGCTCTGACGTGTGTCACAAACTAGAAAAGCTACGCGGAAAATAAAATGCCATGAAAATTTTCGTGGAACGTTCCGCGACACAGGTATGTGATGCGACTTTTCCGAGTTTAATCATATTATTATAACTTCGCTTTTTTCACGAATTCGTAATGTCGCCGGGAATAAAAGGTCATTAGTTTGATTCCCAGTAAATATGTTTTTCTGAATTAATTCAAAATGGAAGCGTAAATAATTCATATTCTCAAAAATCGAGGGCAGCTCCTAGCTTCATAAATAAATAATAACTCAAACGAAGATATCAAATGTTGTTTTGTGAATAAGCAGCCTCTAGAGACTTGCCAAATCAGGCCATCTAAGCCTCAAAATAAAAAAATATTTTATAGATTGCAAAAATATTTGTCTTGATGCTAGTATAGATCCTAAATTTCGAGATAAAGTCAAGTCAGCTTCTCTCTCTTACTATTCAGCCAAAGGAAATCAACTGCTGAATATAATACTCCCCCGTAGATCGCCATATAGACCTTTCTCACGCCAACCTACTATATGTATGTATAACAGTTATACAACTACTGGACATATTGAGACTTCACACCTTAGGTCTAAGGTTGGCGAGCGCAGTGGAATACCAAGCATTGCTTTGTAATTCAAGGTTTTGTTTGGTTTTGTTACTGTTCATGAGCGGTCGTATCGCTTACCATCAGGCGAACGGCATGGTCGTCTTGCCATTCATTGGAATAAAGAAAAAAAATACAAACATACATCATCGAATATATAAAGGGGCAACTTTGTGGACTGCTGGATTTAGGCCTCCTGAAATGTTCTACAGGTTTTTTCCAATGAGATAACCGACCATAGTAATTGTAGTATATTGAATAATTTAAAACACAAAACACATATATCAATGCGCATTGCAATAAAAGTAATGACTTAGCAATAAACGCTATAAGAGATTGCATAATAAGTAATAAAAGTTAGTGAGCGCTCATATATTTCACTTCTTTAATTGGCGCCATTTTGCTCTGTCTTCGGCTTGTCCGTCCTAACTGGAGGGCGTCCGATATTACTATATATTACATAAATCATTCACAATATTTGTTCTTAGCCTCTGTAGTTGTATAAGTGTTGCACAGCTGTTTAATGGGTGTTTGTCACGCTCATGTTATCACCTCGCGTGTTTTCTTATCAACTTCACTGTTCGGCTAACACGGTATAGGGTTTGCAGATTAAAGATATTTCTAGTAAAATATCGCTTTAAACAGTGAAGGAAAACATGGTGGAGTTGGTGGTAAGGACCAATATTTTAATGAAATTCAAACTTAGTTATACAATTATATATACAAATAATATAAATTCCTACAATCATTACTACTGGTAGGTCTCTCATATGTGAGAGGCCGCCTGGGTGGGTCCACTGCAATGTCTATTTCTCCCGCCAAACAGCAGTGTAAATTCACTGTTGTGTTTCGGTGTGAAGGACATCGCAGCCAGAGGAAATGGACATATTGACACCTAACATCTTAAATATCAGGATGGCGAGCGCAGTGGAATGCCAAGCATTGCTTTGTAATTCAAAACGATGTTTGGTTTGGCTACTGTTTATGAGCGGTCGTATTGCTTGCCATCAGGTGAACGGCATGCTCGTCTCGCCATTCATTGCAATTAAAAAAACTTTAATACCTTAAATATACTACAAATATAGCTAATTAGAAGGACATGTCACGCTTACTACCCCTGTACTATTTATCCACCACGTGTTTATATTATTGGCTTTCACGTCATTAACTACGTGACAGATTACTTACTGCCGACGTGACAACACCATACAAATTGTCCTAATATTCTTGCTTATACAACATTGGGTACACAGAATGCTCGTTTTGATTATGAATATTGTATGATCTTTAAACGTCATTAGATTAATATCGGTGAATAAACGGTGAATAATGTGGTCCTAAGTTCGGTTCCCAGGTAAGGGAAATTAAATCAGTGTTTATTTAGTAGGTTTGTTTTGTAAATAAAGTCGACGTGAATTAACTGCTTTATTTATTACAGTTTTAAATTTGTATTAAAAGTATTTATAAAAAGCTTGCAGCCCAATGCAAATACTTTTTAAATCCAGTCCACATCAGTCAAATTATTTTGCGTACTAACTATTTTACATTTGAACTATATGTGATTGCCGTTTATTTTACTGCTTTTCTCCATTCCATGACTCCAGGCATGCTGTTCTGTCCTCTTATGTCCTATTTCATCATTAATATATTCTATCTAATGCCTTCTCTTTTAGTTTGAAAAAGTAGTAAATACACGTATCAGAATTCTTTGCTCATCCAACTAGGAAAACCAAATTTTCTGGGCTAAAAATTAGCCCTTTGTTAATTCAAGATATCAGCTACCTCCAAACCAAATTTCATTAAAATTAGTTTAGCCATTTGAGCGGGAGGAGTCCTGAATCATCCCCTGGGAACTCAATTTTTTTGGGACAAAAAGTAGCCAATGTGTTACTCGAGAGTATCAGGTACCTCCATGCCAAATTTCATCAAAATTGGTCCTGCCGTTTGAGCATGAAGAAGTAGAAAACACACATACTTTCGCATTTATAATATTAGTAGGATAAACAAACTGAAATATAAATCAAATAAAGATCTTTAATAAATGTATAAATACATGCCCTTTGTAGTAAAAATTCGTTCGTGAGCACAAAAAAAACCAATACCGTATTCCAAAAATTCTACAATCAGCGTCACAAGCCCTTTCAATTTTCCATCTGATTTTTCGTCAATGAGAGCTGGCCCTGTTTCACCCCTTCCCCCTCGCCCCTTCACCCCCTACTCCTTTAGGGTGTTGTCAGACGGATCGGGGTAGTTAATTGAATGTGGATATAGCCTGATGATCGGAAACGGATGTTTACATTGAGGGACATGCAGGAAGTCTGCGGTTGGAGGTTGCCAAGGGGTGAATATTGGCCTGGGTCAGTTAAGCGTGAGAAATCAGAATATGTTAAAGGGAATGATTAATTTGTATTTAGGGCCCATACATTTTGACCAACTATTTAAATCTTATAGAGCAAGAGCCCGTGGCCAACAAATTTTCGTAATTTTTAACCGACTTCAAAAAAAGGAGGAGGTTCTCAATTCGACTGTATGTTGCTTTTTTTTATGTTTGTTACCTCGTTTCTCTGTACTGTGTGAACCGATTTTGACCATTCTTTCTTTGATTGAAAGCTGATGCTTGTCATTTGGTCCCATAAATATATGGTGAAAATCTGAGCAATATCTTCGGACCTGGAGTGTAGAACTCTTCAAACTTTAGTAGGATTCCAATGGTTCTTTTTGCATTCAGTATAAAAGCTAAGCTACAGATATAGATATTTAAATTAATATAAGGCATAGGTCTTACATGTTTGGTACTTGGCGGCCCGCCTTCGATATGTTATGCATATATTTTGATTTTTTGGCTAGTCAAGTCATTAAGCAAATTAATCAACAAGCGCAAGTTCCATGAAACAAATATTATTTTTTTGCTTTGCAGTGGTACTTATTATTTAGTTATTTTTTGGTTTTTAGTGGTTTTTTGTTTTGAAGTCGGTTTTTATTTTTTTTTAAAAAGCTGAATGTTTGTCTGCGCATGCCTATGACCACAGAACCTCTGACATAGGCATCACACGATCAGTTATTATGAAGTTCCGATCGTAGTTGCTTTGAAAATTATCAGCTTCAATGTGTCTGGCAAGATGAAAGAACAATCAAGTGTCTGAATACCAAAGAAATATTTGTTAATAGTTGCCTTAATAACATATATAAAATTCAGCTTTTATACTATAACGGTGGCAAAATACATTTTGTTAAAGTTTGGAGGTATCTTAATATTTAATAGGTATTTTATTAAGTAGCTACTAGACCTTTTTAATTTACAATCATCAACGTCTCAGAATGAAACGCCAATTTGCATATTTCCAATTTACAACGACGAGCTTTGATTCAAATTTTAAGTATAATCTACTTGGACAAATTTTCAATCCTTCTTATTGGAATTTTTCTCCAATATATTTTAGATTTATACTTCAACTCTAAATGGTCATTGACAGCCTCTATGGCGCAATTGGTCAGAAGCTGGTAGCGAAACGAAAAGCCGCGGATTCGATCTCCATACGGAAACAAATATTTCTTTGAACCACGGGTATTTGTCTCGGGTCTGGGTGTTTGTGAGACCAAGAAGTCTCTCGTAGTTTCTGATGCTCATGAGAAAAGACTCGATCTCAGTGTGGAGTAAACACTATTTATGTGACTGTTGGGTTGATTTATTTATTTATTTTTGGTCTCGTATCAACATGTATAGATTATGGACTATCAGGTCCCGAAAGGGAATCCCAGGCCAGGCAACCTCCTTTGCTTAAATGTTATCTTTATAAGAGTTCGACAAAATTACTACCACATACCTAATAGCTATTCCGTCTAATAGAGTACGCAATCTTTCTCAAAGAACGAAACGCAACAGCTAGATTACTTTTTTCTGGTGGCAAGTCGGTCATATGTGAGAGGCCGCCTGGGTAGGTACCACTGCCATGTCTATTTCCCCTACCAAACAGCAGTGTAAATGCACTGTTGTGGTCCCGTTCGAAGGACATTGCTATAAAAAACACTGCACGTCTGTTTTTATGAGACGAGGGTTCCATATCATCCTAGTACTTTATCAGATCATACAAATATACATCACTACATAGTATAAAATAAATCTGTCCCTATTTTTCTTGTTCGCTTAAATCTTTAAAACTACGCAACAGATTTTGATGCGGTTTTTTTTAATAGACAGAGTGATTCAATAGAAAGGTTTATATGTATAATAACATCCATTAAATAGTGGAGAAATATTGTTATTTTTGAGGTTTCTAATGTGATGTCGTTAATTATCAATATTTTTCCGCTTACATTGCAAACGCAGGCTGAACCCTACGAAATTTATCAAAATAATGTACTACATATTTGTACACATTGAAAAGGTCTACAGAAAACTCCACGATGGTATATGTCTATCTCTTATGGATATCCCACAATAACATTTTTTTGTCATTTACTTTTTACGACAAATAATGGCTAATTTTCGAAGCGATTTAACCTATACAGCATTAATCCTTATCCAATTAAATAGCTTAAATAAATTGTTGATTTAATATAGATCTATGTGGTCCTTCACAGCATAGGATTTAAATGAATATTTTCGAAGATATTACAGATTTAAAATTGCGGGACGTAGCGCTTGCGGCGGTACTGGCCGGCCGGGGCGACGTCAGCGTGCCTATATAGGAATGTTTATATGTATAATAATAATACGTACATATTATTGTGCAAAAATCTATTTGTACCCGGACGAAGCTGGGCCGGGCCGCTAGTACATAATATTATATAAACACACGTGTTTTACTCAGAAAGTGTCGAAAGAGGTGCTACCAGGACACAAACGTTGCGCCTTCATTTTTCCATCCCAAGATGTCGAGCACAAATCGACTTCGGCATAATAATGAAAAGAAAAATTAAATATTACTTTGCACAACTTGGGACTCGAACCCGAGACTTCAGCATTGTAGTCGTTCCGTATTCCAACTGAGCCACCGGGCCATTAAACAAATATCTCATTATTATTTAGATAACAATGCATATTAGAACATAAGTCATATTAAACAAGCCTCATTCCGACACACACGTACATCGCGAACCAAAACCCTCACAAACAGTCTGATAAATAATACACTTAACAGATAACATTACGTACAATATTTTTCATTTTCACGTCTTTTTAAATTTCTAATACCTTTCCCGATATTCCTTCATTCAAAAACCAACTCTACCTCTTCGACTTACGAGTTAAATTCGCCTTTTTATGTCCACGTTGCATGTTGTGTGGAAATTTAAAAGGAAATTCGACTCTACCAGTTTAATACAGAGTTTAATTTTGGTTGCTAGAGGTTTTTGCATGCTGTGTAAAAAATTCAAAGGAAGTTCGACTCTACTAGTTTAAGATAGGGTTTGTTTTTGGTTGCTGGAGGTTTTGTTGCGTGGATGCCGGCGTCACGTATAATATTAAGCCACGTAGGACGGCGCGACAGTGCGCGGTTGTCGCGCGGTGTCGCTTTGCGTGAATATTCTGATTTATATGTACACGTGACGTTACCGCTGTCGGCTTGTCGCGTTAATATGTGCGAGAATTTTTAATTCACGTGGTTTCATTTAATGCTTGAGTTTTGGGAGATAATTTAATTTATTTTCTTTAATTTATTGTGTACAGTTAGTAACATAAGTCGCTACACATTCACGAGATTTGGAATGGTCTTATCATCCAAAATAATAATTATTTTCAATATCGTATGGCACTTCTCAGCATAGATGACTTTACTTGGTTATATTTTACGACTACAGAGTAGTACGTACAAATTTTAATTCATAAAAAGGTTATCAAAAAATGTGAAGTGTTCAGCGACTTATGATGCTGTCTGTACCTAAAATCTTAATGGAGATACGTGTAAAAATGTATTTTAAAAATTAATTTCAAAAAATGTGTGATATAAATAATAATTATTTGTAATATTTGAAACGTGAAAAAATTTTTTGTGTACCTTTTTTTGTCAGCATAAAATTTATTGTGAAATATTACGGTTTAAAGCTTTCTTACGAAATAAGTTCCTTATACGACTAAGAGAATACATTTAAAGGTCATGTCGTTCTCATCTCATTTACAGATCTGAATGCCAAATTTTCAGGTAAATTATTCAGCTACAGTAAAACAACTGCTGAATATAATAATATACTTTCTCAAAAATCTCTCACAGTGACCTTTTAGAAACGAAATAAATTTAGTAAATTTTTCATTTTTGTGATCTAACCAGGCCATCCAATTTTGTTAACCAACCATAAGAATAATATTGTGACTAACTAAAATGATAATGTTACTAAAGGTATGTGACAGCTTTTATCTCGGGACAGTATTTGTCTCGGGTCTGGGTGCTTGCGAGACTGAAAATTCTCTCGTAGTTTCTGATACACGATACAAGACTTAATTGATCTTAATGTGGGGTCAGGACTATGTATGTGACTGTTGGGTGTATTTATTATTATATCATTACTTTTTTAAACTTTTGGAATTCAAATATTTTAGCTGCACGAAAACATTGAACAAAGATGAGATGAATTTTATGCAAATACGCACGCTTTGTCTACATCGTATTAACTGTGAAACTCCATCCTTGTACTAAATAAGGATTTATTTGTATAAATCTTGATTTAGAAGGCAGCGCGCTTTGAATTGCCTTCCACGATGTCTCTTGTATCCCTTTTTAACGTTTTTATTGTGGTTTATGAGATATAAGGAGTTAAAGGAGGAGTTTGAGAGAGTTTGGAGAAGGGTAGGGCACAGCATAAACACATCGAGCGGCATAACTAATGTGACCATTTTTTTTGTCAGGGCGGGACATCTGTGCAATGAAATAATAATAATTAAGTTTTACAAGTTTTTATATAAGTGTGAAACTCGGAATTTTCTGAAGAACTGAATTTTCATAATTAAATAGTTTTCATTACTGCGATACTCAAAGTCTCGGTTTTAGCATTAGTTCACTAAAGCATTTTGAGCGAGGAATACATTTTAAACTATCGTTTTGTCTGTTTGCAAGAGCGGGACTATATCGGCCTTGCTGGGGACACCGGGACAGACTTCCTGAAAGCAGGACTTTCCCGCCCAAAGCGGGACTGTCCCGCCCAAAGCGGGATGTATGGTCACGTTAGGCATAACCCTTAAGTACCTTTTTTGATTGGGATGAATGCTAAGATGAGTTTGGTATTTAACTGATGGTAAGCGATAATACACTTTATGGACAGTAGCAAAACCAAACAATACCATGAATTACAAAGCGATGCTTGGCATTCCACCGCGTCACCATATAAATAATATTTTTTATTTTATTTTATTGAAATAGGCACACCAACGACATGTATATTAAACATTTTCTAATACTACAATCTAGGACAATCTACTGATATACATATCAATTAAAAGTGTACACAACATTTGTAATAAATAAATTAAATTAAATTGTACAACATCAAATTAAACTCAAGTTAAATAAACAGAAATGTGAATAACAAAAAACAAAAACGTAATTGAAAATAAACGCATTCAAAACATAAATCAAAACATAATCAACAGACAAACAGAATGAAGAAGGCAAATTGAATTTTATACAATAACAACGTTAATTGGTTTATATAAAATTTGCGAAATAACTATAAAATAACAAAAAAAAAATTAGTTTCATTTTAATTTTGTATCGTATCTCTAATTTTTCTCTTAAATGTTACAATTGGGTCAAAGAAAATATCAATATCTGGTGCTTTAGTAGATATCTCGTTAAATTTCGTTGCAATCCTACAGATAGGAGATTGCTTGACAATATTGGTTCTGCTAAAAGGCTGTTGAAAGACTCTACTTATGGGTTGTCGTGGGATACGGGAAGGCACTGTTAACTTGAAGCATTTAAGTAAGTTATCACAGTGCATTAGACCGTTAACGCATTTGTAAAGGAAAACATTGTCGTGGATGGTCCGCCGGCTACGTAATGATCGGATATTAAAGAAGTGAAGACGCTGCTCATAGGGACATCTATGTGAAATTCTCTGGGAGGTAAACGCTAGATACCTAGTGAACGCACGTTGCACCGATTCAATGCGTTGCGAGTGCACATAGTAGATGGGATTCCAAACGACACTGGCAAATTCGAGGTGACTACGGACTAACGTGTTATATAAAGTGATTTTTGTAGATGTCTGAAATGATTTGGCGTTTCTTCTCAAAAACCCTAACATCCGAGACGCCGCATTCACAACCTCAGAGATATGAGATGTTAATTTTAATTTGCTGTCTAAGATGACGCCTAAATCACGTATTTTTGGTAACTCGACTAAAGTCTTGTTGCTTATATTGTAAGATGATGGTAAAGGCTGGATTTTTCTAGTATAGCGAACATGAAAGCATTTACTAGGATTTAGGACCATAAAATTTGTGTCGTACCAAAATTTAATGCGATCTAGGTCTGACTGAATTAATTCTACATCTCTATGACTTCTAACAGTAGCGTAAATTTTGAGGTCGTCGGCAAAAAGCGCGTATTTACAGTTACGGATCTGGGTTGTAATATCGTTGATGTACGTTATGAATAAAAGAGGACCTAAATGGGAGCCCAGAGGTACACCAGATACGGCAAGATATTCGCGAGATTCATGGCCCTTTACAGAGACTACCTGGGGTCGACTGTCTAAATAGGATTGAAACCATAACAAGAATGAGCCCTGTATACCGTAACACTCAAGTTTTTGGAGCAAGCGTGAATGGTTAACTTTATCGAACGCACTGCTAAAATCCGTATACACGGCATCTACTTGAAGACCTTTGTCGATTTCAGTTGCCAGGTCAGAAACAAAACATGTTAGATTAGTAAGTGTAGAAAGTCCTTTTCGGAAACCGTGCTGATGCGGAGAAATAAATTTGTTAATATAATCTGAAACTATAGGATATATGAGGGCTTCGAACAACTTTGATAGACAAGATAAAATAGCAATAGGTCTGTAGTTTTGAACGTTATCGTGATTTCCCTTTTTGAATACTGGAACAATTCGAGCCCTCTTCCATTCAGTAGGGAATATGCCTGTTTTAAGTGAGTAATTAATAATAGTTTTTAAAGGCTCAGCCAATACTTGTGCATTATGTTTAAAAAATATTGGAGGGATTGTATCTGGTCCTGCCCCTTTATTAACATCTAAATTTCTAAGTTTTAAAAACACGTCATTTGTGGAGAATTGAATGATCCCTGACATACAGTCATTTACAGTGATATCATTTAGCGTGCTGGTGCTGTTATTGTTTATATTATTAGAAAAAACGGATGAAAAGTGCGATGCAAACAAATCGGCAATATCAGCACCGTTATCAGCAAATCTTTGGTTCAGGTGCATTCGAGTAGGGTATGAAGAGTTGTTTCCCCCGTTTATATTTGATGAACTGCCAAAATAATTTAGGATCTTTAGAGAGGGCAGATTCAATCTTAAGCTTATAGTTTTTGTAGCATCCATCTAATGTTTTTTTACACCTATCACGCAGAATTTCAAATTCGATCTTATCCCGAGGATTTTTGTATTTACGGTGTCGTGTTCTGCATTTGTTCTTTTCTGCAAGCATTTAATTAAAGAATTGGAGAACCATGGCGGATATTTAGACTTATTGCCTGCGTGTTTTGGTACAAATTTGGCGATGACACGTTGCAGTATATCGTAAAATTTTAAGAGCATGTCATCCGGATTGAAGCAGCTACGAAATTCAAGTTGCCAGTCAATATCCCTCAGCTCCCCACAAATAGAGTCGTAATCAGCCTTAAAGTAATTGTACCTGGCGTCTCTCTTTTTCTGGAGAACAGCTGAGCCTGAATGAGCAATGGAATAAATGAGATGAGGGTGGTGTTGGTCTAATTTGCTCAGAGGATGAAGAGGTGACATTACTTCACTTTGTGAAATAGTACTTAATACTAGATCAAGAATCTTTCCATTGTTGTTTTTTATATGATTATATTGGTGCAGTCCAGTGGCAGCCACAAAGTTGATAAAATCACATTCAATTCTACTACTGAAATCGGATGGTTCCAAACAATCCCCCTCTTCATCTCTGTTCCAATGTATCCTGGTTAGGTTGAAGTCTCCCATTACAATGATGTCATCAAATTGATTAATAACATTGCTAACATTGTCAATAAATTTAGTTTGCGATTCCAGCTTTGGAGGAGGAGGCATGTAGACAGCGCACAAAGCTATCCTTTTTGATAGATTATTTAATTGTATGGTTATAGAAACCCAAAGATCCTCACAATCGGTTTCCCAGTTCGTAAGTCTGTGTGAATTTATTTGTCGAGAGACCGCTATGAGCACACCTCCTCCGTCAGACCTGGAACTTCCACTTGTACTTCTGTCTCTACGGTACACATTGTATCTAGAGTCAATGAATTCGTTATTTGAAACATTATTGTTAAGCCAGGTTTCAGTGAATACAATTATATCATAAGAACAAATAAGGATAATATAAAGAATGAAGAAAAATAAAAATGACGAGAAACACGCAAAAGTTTAGCTTCTCTACATTCAATTTATATAGAGATTTTTCCTATTTTTTTTTCATCTTTTTTTAACCTTTATGCTTATCAACATACAATAACTAAATTAAATGAACTCCAATTCAGTAAACATAACAAGAAGTACACATCCTACATTAAGTTTCCGCATGCGTCTGCAGAATGTTTTATATTTTAAAGTCAAATGCAATCAATTCCTCGCCGACTTGATTCAGTTGCATCCCGTACCACCTGTGGAGTATTTGTTGAATGTAAAGTGTACGTACATACATATATACATACATAAACTCACGCCTTTTTCCTAGAAGGGGTGGATAGAGATACTTGTAGCAACTAGTACACTGCTCACCCACGTTTCGCCTTGAAATGTAATGTATTTGTAATGAAATGTATTCATTGGTCACGTAGGCAATTAAAGAGCTCTTATGACAAGTCAATACACATAAAACTTAATATCTATATACAATATATTTTTTATGCTTAGTATTACTTATTTTAATTTTTGCTTTTATCAATTTATTTATTAAATTTATAATTAGATTTATTTATTTATTTAGTTTTTATTCATGTATTCTTTACCCTGTCATCATATCGGGGACATATTCTTGACTGTGGGCTGATTATAAAAAAATCTACTTAAGTGCGTACTGCAACATGCAACTGGCTACCAGTTGGTAATTAGTAAAGCCGGAGCACAAACACCTACTCTCATATTTGCTTTATATAAGTTCTCCGGCAATCCGTTATATTACTGAATAGGGTATAATGACGCATATACTGGGTTAAATTAATATGTTCACGGTGGTCGCGGTTTCAAATCCCGAGGAACACCTCTGATTTTTCAGTCATGTGTGTATTGGTAGTCAATCACCACGCACTAACACGGCGAAGGAAAACATCGTGAGGAAACCTGCATACCATAGCGATTTATACGAATTTCTATGGTATGTAAAGTCCGCCAACACGCACTAGGGCAGCGTGTTGGAATAAATGGCCTAACCACTCTCAATCATACTCTAGATACTTCTAGATCCGTGGCCTGCAGTAAGAAATATATGGGCTTTTACGATATTTTCGAAGCTAAAGCCAAAGCCATTATTCAAGAGGTTTTGCTATTGTCCATGAGCGGTCGTATGGCTTATCATAAAGCAAATGACACACTCGTCTTGCCATTGCTTAGTAAAAAAGTTATCAACTACCAACGTCGGTAATTTTCCTATTCCAAAGTATAATGACAAGTCAATTCCTAAACCACAAAACTTAATTTAAAATTACTTGCTTAGTACTACAAGCAATATTATATTCTTGTATATCATTGATGTTACGATCATGAACTCTAGACAAAAACGCGACGCGGCTGCCTCGTATGGATTCCAGCTTTATTTCACGTTAGAATGCAATTTGTAAGCGGTACGTCGCAGTTTCAGCGGGTTATGGAAATAGCCCCTAAGGAGAAAGTCAACGTTTTTTTATATCGCTTTTGTGATGTTAGATGTTGTGAAAGATTTTAAATACTTTTTGAAATGGCATCAGCAATCCGATTGCTGGTACTTGCGTCGGCAAATCCGATCGCTACCGATGCAGTGGACGCACTGTGAAAAAATAATCCGTTTCATGTGATACGTCCGATGCTTACAATGCGGACCTGTGGACGCTTACCTTAACATGTAACCAATACTGAATAACACGTCCATTTATGCTTAGTAGTGTATATGGACTATGTCCTTTTTGTATAAGGTTCTAATAATAGGACACTTATAAATAATCTAATTTATTCTAGATATTGGTTTTAAAATCTCATATGTAATGGCAGTGGCTTCGATATATTATTATAATAAGCTGTAAAACATACAGAAAGTGCAACGCCCGATCTGGAATTTGAACCCAGTGCTTAGTTGTCAAGATACATACATACCTACTACTGGACTAATAAGGTTACTACAAATGGAATAATATTTAAACGATGAAGGAAGACATTGTGAGGAAACTTTCATACTTGTACCCTACCACCAGCAGGTGAATTAATGCTAAATACAAATTTAATTAAAACCTTCTTCAAACATCTCTTAAACCCCCAAATCCACCCTAAAACGCTTAGTCCGACGCTGCAATATCACATCATTCACCTTACCCGTCGGGATCTTATAAATCGCCCGTAATAAACCGTGAAATATGAAGTGTCGAACGTCAGTCGGAGATTCAATATAGAAGCGGTATAAATCAGCTGTGACAGCAGGTGGACGGTACTGCGGCTGGTTGTATGTGTATGGATGAGGACCCTTATTTTGTTTATGTATTTTTGGAGTTTATTTGCCTTTATACAGCATGACATTATGCGTGGTTTTTTATTGCGATAAATTGTGAGATGAGTATGTTATTTGCCTAATGGTAAGCTAAACGACCGCCTGGACTGTAGTAAAACAAAATACCATGAATTATAATGCAATGCTTGGCATTCCACTGCGGTTGCCATCCTGAGACATAAGCGGTGTTATTAGAAAAAAAATAATTTATACACGAATTAAATGTCTAAAGTCTTGTCTAACTCTGTATTACAAAACAGTGTTTAATCATTGTTTATCTAAATACCCATTTAAACACCAAAAAATCTACAATGTTTTCTAATTACTAGTTAAACTTAAGTCACAAAACATAGGACCAGTCAAAAAGCAAAATTTTAATGTCAGTTTATTAGTATTTTTATGGTTTTAAGATTAAATATGCATCAAAGCACCATCGGCTTGTGTCTAAATATAAACAATATTTAAACCATGTCTGACTCTAACCAATGCTCTGACAACAATTTTTTGTTGAAGAATTTCTAGACACGTATTCATCGTCTGTTTAACTTTCTTGTAATAACATCGAAGATGTTAAGTCTCATTATATTCAGTAGTTGCTCTTGCTACAATGTTTTTCAAACCGGAACAGAACAGTGCATTTGCACTGTTGTTTGTAAAGTATTTTAAGGTATACCACCTTGTTTAAATAAAGAAATCCTTATATAACTAATCCAAAACAACTTTCGTCTAAGTCCCAAAATATACGAAGCGAAGCAAACCTAGTTACTTACATATTAGAAATTATATGAGAAGAGTTTTGTCATGAAAGCGTTCTTAAGAGCCCGCTTACTTGGTTAATTGAGGCGCTAACTCGCGGGGCGGAGGTTGCTAATAAGGTTTGTGAATATGTACCAAGGAGATAGGATGTTAACCGTTCGTTTACTTAAAATTAAAATTAATACACAAGCTAGCCCCCACCACATTATCAGCCCATATAGGCTGCACTGCAGGGCACGGGTCTCCTCTACAATCAAGAGTACGATTGAGAGTGATTAGGCCATATACCACCACGCTGGTCTATTAGGCCATGGCAGCGGGTCGGTGGACTTTACAAGCCGTATAAATTCTTACAAATAGCTACAGTATGCAGGTTTCCTTACGATATTTTTCGACACGGTTATAGTTCGTGGTGATTGAATATACACATATGACTCCGAAAAATCAGATGAGAGCATGTGGGCAGTCGCATTTAGTCCGTTTATCATCAGGCCACCACACACTCACCCCACGCTAAGATCTAAGAAGAGAAGACTTATCAGAAACTACAAGAGACTTTTCGGATCTCACAAGACTTTGTGAATCGCAAAAACATTTATCTCGGTGCAGGGATCGGACCTGGGGCCTCTTCTTTCCTTCTCCCGTCATACCCCGTCAATAGGAGTAGAGCTGAACTTATCTTGGATTATATTGGTGGTGGAGAAAAACATAGTGTTATTTGAAAATCATAAAGATCTTATTTCAGTGTCACAAAGTCCTGAATTACAAAAATATTTCTTAGTTTCACTAAAATTAGTCAAAGATGAATTTCAATTTGAAATCTCATTCACGAATTTTAATGTTGCAGCCGATTTATCCAACTATTCCACAGGAGTGTTGCTATTAAACCTTGCAAACTATTTATGCCTCAACAAATAACCTTGTTACACAAACTTTTCAGCCAATAATGGATAACTATCATAATAAGACTATGTAGAGTCGCTAAGTTCAAACCAGAGCTGTAAGTTAGAGCTCTACTCTCTACTCGAGCACAAATCTGCCAAGTTACCCGCTCTACTATATTGATACTATAACTTACACTTTATTACTCGGGATGCATAAAATTACAAAGAGTTTTACAAGGGAGATGTTCAGTAAAGGACCTTGCATACTGGCGAAGCATACTGGACACTCAATTACATAAAAATATGAATGATTTATTTGTAAGTTTTCAATAGTGGACTTCCTGTGACTGAATAGAGAGAAAAAGAGAGAGGGAGAGAGAGACAGAGAGTATTGCTGTTTATCATCTATACTAAGATGTAAAGCTGAAGAGTTTGTTTGTTATCTCTAATCTCAGGAACTATTCATTCGCATTGAAAATATTTTTTTGTGTTGGATAGGTCATTCATTGAGGAATGCTATATAGGCTATATACAGTCACGCTATGATCTAAAGAAGGGAAGCAGTAAAGAAAAATCTAGCAAATACGAGGAAATTTAAATCATTTTTCGTGGTCCGATTATTCTAAAAAGTTTCAAATTGATACTTGGAACATTTTGGCCGTCATTTTGAAATATGTATCTCCACCCAAGCGGAGCCGAGCGAACCGCTAGTAATACAATATGTATGTATAATTCTTTATAAAATAACACTAGGTATTAAAACAACTGTAACATATTTTACAAAGATATATTATAACAAACTGGCCGGCCGTTTGAGGGAATTAAACGCCTCAACTTAAGCCTGAAACAAAACGCTCTTTTTGTCACCATTAGTTACAATTAGTCTCGTTAGTGACATCGTACAACTTTGTTAATTTTTCTTTGTTTTTATTAAGTTCTTTTTCCTCTTTTAAAGCTCTTAGCAAAACTTGATGGGCGTCACACCTGCTCATTAATACGAGCAAAAACAGACAGATTTCATAATTTCATATTGCATGCTGAAGCTTTGTGATAATCCTCCGTAGATATACGGGATAAAAGTAATTCGTAGAATTTTATTATATTCTAGTCGTAAAGGATGATAATGTGTTTGCTAATTCATATATGTTTTCATTATTGTGATACCCACGACAAAATACTCGATCTTTTATATTTATTTAAATCTTTATTATCCACAAACATAACAACTTAACTATACAGAAACAATAATAAAAAAGTATTCAAATGGCGGTCTTATCGCTCTACAGCAATATCTTACAGACTACCATCGATCTTAGTGTGGAGTCAGGACAATGTGTGTGACTGATGGGTGTATCAATTGTTAGATATACATGTAGAACCACCACAATAAATAATGGTACAGAATCCAAAATAGTTACCCACATTAGGGTATTGCGTTTCGAAAGCATCCTGTGCATATTCAGATATAATCAGTTTAATACAATTGTTTTGACACTTCGGTGGTCACGCTGGTTTGAATTTACTGCATTGCAGTATCTTTGTCGTATTTGTATCAGCCCATATACATCCCACTACAGGATTAAAGCCTCCTATACAATCGACACTACAATTGAGAAGGGTCAGGCCATTTAGCCACGCTGTCCCACCAAGCACTCTAAATTCTGACTCATTCTCATTTAATAAAAAACAATACGAAAATAAAAATAAAACGGACCATCAAAATAAAGCTTCAAAATTAATAACTCAAACTACCAGAAACCAATTCCTTTTAAATCCAGTATCTTAATTGTCCGGATCACTGCAACGGACCGTGTGCCTTCCCCTTAATCCTTATCGGGATAAAAATATTCCCCCGAGAACATTGAACACGTGGCGACTCGATGTAAAACTTATAGAGCACTATTTCACTAGTAGAGATAGATATACACATATTCCTAAGGTGTGAAAGGGACGGGTGATAACGATTGGATTTGATAATACGTTTATAAGTAACATGTGTGGAAGGAGTTTTTATTGTTTGCGTATATTGGAATTTTCCATAGTGTAGTTATTTTTTTTTATTGCAATGAATGGCGAGACGAGCATGCCGTTCGCTTGATGGTAAGCGATAGAACCGCTCATGAACAGTAGCAAAACCAAACAACACCTTGAATTACAAAGCAATGCTTGGCATTCCACTGCGTTCGCCATCCTGAGACATAAGATGTAAAGTCTGAATATGACCAGTAGTTACTCTGGCTACAATGTCTTTCAATCCGAAACACAACAGTGCATTTAAACTGCTATTTGGCGGGAGAAACAAACATTGCGGTGGTACCCACCCAGGCGGCCACACATATGAGAATGTTGTAAATTGTTTCTTATATTAACTTAGTAACTCTCAAACTCTTGCCAATCATTCCTTAAGAATTCAATTTAATAAAATGTAGCTTAAGTACATCCCTAGATCATCCCTGTATCAAGTTTCATTACGATTGGTTCAATGTATTAGCCAATAAAAGGCAAAAGAGCTTCTTTGGCATTTATTTAATTTAATTTCTATATATTTCAAGAAATGGAACATAAATATTATTACTATTATTTCTAATTTTTTATTACTACTATTATTTATAAGTGACTGTTCTAAGGGATGAGTACTTGTTTTAAATTATAAATAAATATACCCAACAGTCATATACATAATCGTGACCCCACACTGAGATCAAGTCTTGTGTCGTGGGTATCAGGAACTACGAGAGACTTTTCGGTCTCATAAACACCCAAATCTGAAACAAAGACCTGTGGATCACACAAATATTCGCGGTGCGGGGGTTGAACCCGCGACCTACGTTTCACAGCCGGCGTCTAATAAACTGCACCATGGAGGCTGTCTATTTTCTGGATAAAAGATACTCTGTATTCTATTCTGCACACCTGAAAACTTGTATAGAATACTAGATGATGATTTGAGTAATTAAAACGTGAAAGTGTAACAAGCAAACATTCATGACAATATGATCATTGGTCAGGACTATGTATGTGACTGTTTGGTGTATTCGTTTTATTTTTAACTAGCGGCCCGGCCCAGCTTCGCCCGGGTACAAATATATTTCTGTACAATAATATGTACGTTTTACACATATAAACCTTCCTCTTGAATCACTCTATCTATTAAAAAAACCGCATCAAAATCCGTTGCGTAGTTTTAAAGATTAAGCATACAAAGGGACATAGGGACAGAGAAAGCGACTTTGTTTTATACTATGTAGTGATATTAGAAATGCTTTTTTTTACTCTCCAAACAAAGAAAAGAATAACAATGATAAACGGATGAATGCTTCAATAACATTGCGTTGCAAATCTTTTTACGCGTCAGTAAGCAGAAAATCTAAATTGAAGTAATGAGATTACAAATAGAACTATTTTACAGATAAAAGTAAAAAAAGTTTCTTTTTTCTTAGAATATTGGATTCATTGAGCAAAGCTTTGATAAGTAATTGAAACGGAGTTCCATAAGTATTGATCTTTGAAAGATGTTACCTATCTTTCTAGTTGGTGTAATATTGTAAACTTTCATAAACAAACAGAAGGGGTAGGCAGAGTTGGTACCAGGATACCCACGTTTTGCCTTGTATGTTCCGTCCCACGATGTGATAGGAGGCGAGCCTATCGCCATATCGTGGACAAATTCCACAATGTCTATTTCTCCCGTGAAACAACACTGCTTAAATGCACTGTTGTGTTTCGGATTGAAGGACATTGTAGCCAGAGCAACTACTGGACATATTGAGACTTAACATCTTATGTCTCAGGATGGCGAGCGCAGTGGAATGTTTCTACTGTTTATGAGCGGTCGTACCGCTTACCATCAGGCGAACGGCTTGCTCGTCTCGCCATTCATTGCAATAACAAAAAAAAAACAAAAACCTGACTTTGGGCTAACATAAAAATGCAATATTACTCACCCGACTCGGGATTTGAACCCGAGAACGATAGGTTGGAGGTTCAATCCCGCACTGAATTAAATGTATGTTTGATGTACAAGTGTTTGGTTCACTTCTTGGCTTTCTTGGAATTGAAAACTTTCTTATTTTCTGATACCTTCGACATAAGACTAATTGTTTTTAAGTATGTGATTCGAACTATGCATATTCATTGACCAATTATTTATTTTATATATATTTATTATTTATTTATTTATTTATTTAAATCTTTATTGTACACAAACTTAACAAGAACATAGCTTAACAGAAATAATAATAACAAAGAGTACAAATGGCGGTCTTATCGCTCAACAGCAATATCTTACAGACAACCATGGGATGGATTTAAATGAAAGAGAGGGAGAGAGGGCAGTGTAACAAATAAAGAATTACTTCAAGCTAAATAATAATACTACTTAAACATAATTACTAATATACATATACATATCCATATATATACATACATACATAAAAATAAATAATACAAAATCATACATAAATTATAATATACTACAATTTCCAAATGATTTAATGAAAAAGAAGTAATAGTGAAGTCTGCTTTAAAGGGAAAGGTAGTGCTCTTTAATCAGTTTTTTAAATGACGACAGCGTTTGCGCCTGCCTCACCACAACAGGAAGCGCGTTCCACAACCGAACTGCTTTGACAGTAAAAGAATTATCCATTGCTGTCGTGGTATGCACAGGCATTCTCAGCTTAAGATTCTCAGACGACCTCAGGGATCTCGAATGGGAGTCATGAAGAAAAATGAATCGTTCTTTAAGATAAGATGGGGTGAGAGTATTAAACAAAATATTATAAAGAAGAGAGAGAATGTGAGTATACCGACGAAGCCGAATAGGTAACCACTTGAGCTTAGCACGAAACTCAGAAACATGGTCATATTTGCGAAGACCAAATATGAACCTTATGCAGAAATTTTGAAGACGCTCAAGTTTATTTAGTTGGTCTTCGGTGAGATCTAGATAGCTGACATCGGCATAATCAAGGATGGGGAGAAGGAGGGTTTGCGCAAGCGTAATCTTCGTGGTAACGGGTAGAAAGTTGCGTAGCCTTCGCAAGGACCTAGCGGAAGCAAACAGCTTCCGGCTTATATCCGAGAGCTGTGGACCCCAGGTGAAAGATTTGTCTATGTGTATGCCCAGATTGCGGACGGAGTCACTGAAAGGAATGTTGACACCTTCACAATAGACACTAGGTAATTGGGACAAGTCAAGCCTCGAGATCATCCTGGGGCTGCCGACAACAATGACTTGGGTTTTAGCGGGATTAATCTTTAAACCATGAGCTATACTCCAATTGCAGATGTGTTGAATGTCGGTATTGATTTTAGCAATTGCATCAGTCATCTTGTCTAACGGAACTTGAGTATAGATCTGGAGATCATCAGCGTAGAGGTGGAATATTTGGAAAGCTATAGACTAAGGTCTATAGCTTTTGCAATAAGCTAACTTAAACCCATAAAGACAACTATTGCTCTATTGCAAATTTCTATACGAATAAAGATCGTCTCTACAAAAAAAAATCGAAACTTAAACTTTCATTTTCATTTGTGATGAGCTTGTAAAAGCTACGTAGAGTCGTCTCTACTGAACCGGAGCAATCATACCCATTCATAATGACTCTACCCTACGGCTACTGGTTTATTGTGCCCATTCACCCCCTGATTTAGGGGTCGATATGATAACAGGGTGCGGTGCGGAAGTATCAATGCAGAGCTTTTTTGATCCATTGGTGTGAAAAGATTAGTGGGCTTTTATCTATTTTGTCAGCAAAAATATAAATTGCTACTCATTATTCAAATTCAAATTCAAAATATTTTATTGTGGTACATAGGTAAATACATAGGTGTTACATTGGTATCTGCTTCGTACAGCTATGACCCGCCACATTGGCATACAATAATTAAGGTTAGAAAATAAAATAAATTTAAAAAAATCAACCAAAAAATTAAAATGTAAAAACATAACCAATAACAAAACTACAAAATTAAAATAGAATCAAAAATAATACAACAAAAACATAAATTCAATTAGACACAATTTCAATTATTATTAATTATCAAAAAATAATAGTTATAATGTAATCCATGGTTTGGTTTGATAATTATGACCCACGGTGCTGGCATACAATGATCTGAACTTAAAACATAAAGCTTACTATACAAAACAAAAATATCGTAGTATGTTTTACTTATCATTAAGAAAATCATTTAAACTATAATAACATTTGTTATTTAGAAATTTAAATAATGAACATTTATAATTATTGAGATCATTCAATTCTCTAATTGACTTTGGCAGGTTATTATATATTTCAGGAATCAGGTAGAACACACTTTTATGAAATAATGCAGTTTTGTGGGGTATACATGTTATCTTATCATTGCGTCTGGCTCGGTTACTGAATGTAAAAAGGTTGATATTTATTTTTGCAAAAACAGCACATTCGTATATAAACATACACGGAAGTGGGAGTATCTTTAGCTCTTTAAAATATGATATGCAGGAATCGGTTGAAACAATGTTTGTTATTGCTCGGATGCATCGCTTTTGTGCTCTAAACGCCAGTTCTCTGTTAGGAGAATTTCCCCAAAATATTAGGCCGTATCTTAAAATAGAGGATACATGGCCGTGGTAAGCACATATTAGACTAATAATTTTATTTTTGCATTGCAGCTGAAATTCTCGCTCGAACTGAATTATTTCTGTCGCCATTCATAGCAACCCGAAAACTAATGAGCCTATTGAAATAAAACAATTTTTCACGGATTTATCGCGGATTCGGTTTAATTTTTTAATTTTTTATCTTCCCTATGTTTCGATTACTGTACAGTTTTCGTGGTCACGCCAAAAGTGAGAGAGCCCAGACGGTCAGAGTCAGCCCTATGTCAATAACTCATAATCGTAGTCTCCTCGATAGTAAAGGAGGCCCATGCCCTGCAGTGAGCTGATACAGATAAATTTATAATAGATTTTTCAATCCAGTTCACTCACACAATTATTGCCCCACATGAGACATAAATCCAGGACCTCACAGTTTTCTAGGAATTGACGGTGGTAACGCAAGCCAAAAATAAACGGAGTCATAAGCAGTAAAAAAATACTCCACAGAGTTCACTTTTCTTTTTCTTTTTTTATAGAATCCCAAAAAGAGATGAAAAGTACGTAACCTTATAATTAACGATACAAAAGTTATTCATAATTATGTTTTTTTATCCCGGAATCCAGAAGTTGGAAAATCTAATTGTACTTTCCAAAGTCGCTAATTACGGGGCAAGAAGGATATCTGTCATCCCCCTCCCCCCACCATCTCTGTTCATCCCCCACCCGCTGGGACCTTTGATTCATCAAGAAATCTAAATAATTAACATCAAAATTTGAAACAATGTCTTGGATTATATTTTTTTTTTTTTTATTGCATTGAATGGCGAGACGAGCAAGCCGTTCGCCTGATGGTAAGCGATACGACCGCTCATGAACAGTAGCAATATTCCACTGCGCTCGCCATCCTGAGACATAAGATATTAAGTCTCAATATGTCCAGTAGTTGCTCTGGCTACAATGTCCTTCAATCCGAAACACAACAGTGCATTTAAGCAGTGTTGTTTCACGGGAGAAATAGACATTGCGGTGGTACCTACCCAGATGGCCTCTCACATATGAGAGACCTACCACCAGTACAGTTTAATTTTAGGTTAAAATGTATACTGAATTGATAGTAATTTATTTTTCCCTCGTTTCGCCTTATGTGTTCCGTCCCACGATGAAATAGGGGGCGAGTCTATCGCCATATCGGGCACAAATTCCTAACTCAAACTTTATGAATCAATCATATTGTTTCAATATGTAAGTCATCTCACATTCTACTGGTACTTCATGGCCATTTGGGTAGCTACCACCGCAATGTGTATTTCTCCCGCTAAACAGCAGTGTAAATGCACTGTTGTGTTTCGGATTGAAGGATATTGTAGCCAGAGTAACTGCTGGACATATTGAGACTTAACATGCATAATGCATAATGATGGCGAGCGTAGTGGAATACCAAGCATTGCTTTGTAATTCAAGGTATTTGGTTTTGCTAATATTCATGAGCGGTCGTATTGCTGATGGTAACATCAGGCGAACGGCATGCCCGTCTCGCCATTCCAAAGGCCCAACAAGCTCGCGAAACAACAGCACGCCTTACCTTCTTTTTGCAAAATAGTAAATTTGTGATTGAAAATAAGAAAGGGTAGTGTTATTGTGGGGTCGACCCCCAGGCCTCGAGACTGCGATTTCGCGCACAATTGGCCTTAGGGTCAATATTACACGAGTCTTTGTCCGCTGGGACCGCGCGAATCAATGGGATTATATCAAAAGGTTTTTGAATAGTATGACCCACTTGACCTTTCTTATTGGACCTATTTTGTATTACAGAATATTGTGAGATTAGATTTCCTCGGTGGCGTAGTTGTACTGCGGTTACAAAGCTCAGGCCTCGGGTTTGAATCCCGTTTCAGAGCTGGTGGTTAAAAATTGCGACACAGGAGATGTCAAATCTTACCCTCTCATTTAAAGACGCTGAAAACCTATGATATTTGTTATAGATATCATAGATGACAGTAATCGCATATATTTTCGTTTGTTTGACCTATTTTATAAAAAAAACATTCCGCCTTATATCATAAATCCTAAAGTATTTATGTATGTATTTTCCTTTTTCACGCCAAATCGGCTGAACTGATTCCAGGAATTTTGTATACGAATACGTTTCTTTGGGTTGAGTCAGAAATAAAAATATACATTAGTTACACTTGCAAATTCGAATGAATGGTACTGGGCAGGAAAAGAGAGGATTGCATGCTTTTCATCATGGGACTGAATGATATGGAGCTGATGGGTCGGGACGAGAAAAGCAATTTAGTCGACGGCGATCACATTAACTTTAAATATAAAACACTTAGTACGTGAAATTATGAATGGATTGGACCGCCGACCCCGTGACCACGAAAGCTGTAAAGTGATCGAAACGTCGGGAAGTTAAAAATGTAAAAAATTAAACTAAATTCGCGATAAAATCCGTAAATAATAGTTTTATTTCAATGAATGGATTGGACTCAGTAACTATCTCCACTCGGACGAAACCGGGCCCAACCACTAGTCCATTTAAAATTCAAACTCATTTAATCTATCTCAAACATAAATACACATTCAGGATTTTCGAAATGAAATTCCCGTGTACAAGTTTAGTGCGGTTAGAAAGTGTGCCAGCGCGGCGCTAAATAAAATCCAGCGAGATTTAGCGCAAATACGACATCGTTCTATTTAAAGTGTGAATTACCGCGCACGTTCGCGTAATGCCTGGTAATAGAGGTGTGGCAGTTAACTGGTGTACTAAAAAGAATAAAATAAATAAATAAATTAAATAAATAAATAACATATAATATATAACCTGTACATCTAGTATTATTTGCTTATATCACATCATCTGTACTGCCCCATTAGTTCTTTATATTAATCCAGTCCATCCAAAGGTTGCCTGGAAGAGATCACAGCTAGCGATAAGGCCGCCAATTGTTGCCATGTCTTTAGTTTTAAGTAGTTAATCTGTTTATTGTTTCTTTTCTATGGTGTCAATAAAGTATAAATAAAAAAATAACACCCAACAGTCACATACGTAGTCCTGACCCTACACTAATATCGAGTCTTGTGGTGCAGGTATCAGGAACTACGATATTTTTGGTCAAACAAACACCCAGACCCGCAACATACTAAGACACAAAATATTCACAACAAATTACCGTTTGACAATAAGACGCATCAATTTTCTTAAAGGTACTGTATCAGCCCATATACGTCCCACTTCAGGGTACCGGCCTCCTCAACAATCGAGAGTACGATTGAGAGTGGTTAGGCAATATAGTCCACCATGCTAGCCTAGTGTGGCTTGGCGGACTTTTCATACTATCGAAATTCTTACAAATTCACTACGGTATGTTCGTTTTCCTCGCGATGTTTTCACCATTAAAGTGCGAGGTGATTGAACTTACGATTACCTTACCTTCGATTCGATTGACGATACCTTCCCCATATATACTACAGCAATCTATCAAAAAAATTAAATTAAGTAAAAATTTAATTTTTTTGACATTTTTCTATCAAGTTGCATAAATAACTTAGGATAGAATATTACTGGTGAAATCCATTAATTTTGATTGATGATGCATAAACCACTCAACGTGGTCTGAATAGCTAAGGGTTGGGTTTAAACAGGGGTGCATAAATGCATTAAATGACGTCACAATCACGTTTGAGTGACAGTTAGGGGTTGTTTGTGTGATCCGGTTTGATGAAGTGAGTATTAGGCTAATAAATATGTTAATGGGTTAATATGGATTTAATGTGTTGAAGGGTTTTGAACTGCGGGTTTTATTATGCATATTATTAGGTAATGTTTGAAGCTTGACAGCCTCTGTGGCGCAGTTTTTATACGCTGATTGTAAAAGCTAAGTTTGCGGGTTCGATCCCCGTACCGAGACATGTGATCAACAGTTATTTGTTTGGAGTCTGGGTGTTAGTGAGACTGAAAAGTCTCTCGAATTTTCTGATACAGGACATAAGACCCAATCTTAGTGTGGAGTCAGAACTATGCATTTTTGAAAACTGTCCCTTCTTTACACCCACCACTGAAATTCCTGTAAGCCAGGATCAACTGGCACGCATTGTGTGCATTGAAGCTCGCCGAGTCTCCGGGAATGTCTAACTTGTCTTTAACCCCCAACAAAATCAATCAGAAAGTTAAATTAATGGGAGGAGTTGGAAATAAATTATTGTCTACTTCCCTCCGTAACAAAACGGATGACACAACAATGAATTAAACAGGTAAATACCCTCCTAGAAAGACTGTATGTGACTGTGGGGAGTTTTGACTATTTACATCCGTTCTGAATAATTCAGGGGTTTCATTACTGAACAATTTATTCTACAGCTTACTCCGGAAACATTGCAGTATTGTTTATTGTATTTCAAATGTAACATAATCATTGCCCTTGGTACCTCAAGTGTTCATAATTTGTAGTTTTATTTTCGTGCTACAATTTCTTGTTTGAAAATTATGTTTTTTATTAAAATACACCCAACAGTCACATACGTAGTCCTGATCCCACACTAAGATCAAGTCTTGTGTCGTGGGTATCAGGAACTACGAGAGACTTTTCGGTCCTATAAACACCCAGAACCGAAAAAAATACTTGTGGTTCACACAAATATTTGTTTCGGGATCGGGAGGGAGCGGGATCTAACCCTCGGCCTCTCGTTTCACAGCCGGTGTCTTACCAACTACGCCACAGAGGCTGTCAAATGAAAATAAAAATAATTTATTGAATCCATTAAAATGTTCTACATCATTTGGATTCTGTAATTTTTTGATCTGCCACCCGGTTCGAAAAGCGGTTTTCACTAGAGTAGAACGGGCAAGAAACTCTATTGTAGCTTTTTTCAAAACCATTTTGCGGGAATATCTGGTAACATGATGGAGAAATGCGGTCGCGGGAGTCTCGGTGGCGTGGTTGGTCTACTGTATGAAATAAAATGAAATTGGTGTATTGATAAAGAAGGCAATTAAATAGCTCTTATGATAAGTCAAGACATAGTACTTATTATAACAAAACAATTGATTACATTATTATATAAATGAAATTTATTTAGTTTTAGTTTTTGGTATGATTAAAAATCTGAGGTCTCGGGTTCGAATCCCGGGTCGGGCAGTGATAGTGGTTTTGTTCAATTCATTATCAGCTTGGAGTCAGGAATTTGTGTCTTATATGGCGAATGATAGGTATTGTAGAACAGAACACACAAGGCAAAACGTGGTTGTACTGGTCGATTCCAGCATATCTGCCTACCCCTTCAGGGAAAAGGCGTGAGTATATATGCCATGGATATAGTAAGCGTGTGTAATAACAACACATGAACAACATTTTTCCGATAAAACAAAAAGTACTCATATACAAAACTAACAACATTACCATTTTGCACTGAATGAAAATCCCCGCATTGGAGCGAAACTCACGAACTCTACCGCAGCTCTACATAATTCGCGTTCCATAATAAATATTATTATCCATGCAAATTCGAAGGTAATCAAATACACCGAATACAGGTAAAACAATTACATAAGTAGACCTCTATACAACTCTACCACTCTACTGTTGTCTCTACAAATGACATTGTTAACATATTTAATTGGATTTTCATATTTCATTTGCGAATGAAATTGGGAAGAAATGACGCTGCATTTGTAAAGTCAGCTGAACGTTTAAATTGATACGTTTTTATATTATCAGTTTTGGTGATATCGATTTTATTGTCATTACTTAGGCTAAATTCTTATGGATGATATTGTATATTTGTATTAGTCTATATACATCCCACAGCAGGGCATGGGCCTCCTCTATAATCGAGATTACGATTGAGAGTGGTTAGGCCATATAGTCCACCAGGCTAGCCCAGTGCGGATTGGCGGATTTTACATACCATAGAAAATATGGGCTGATATACAAGTCTTTTAAGTACCGATTCAAGACCACCCCATGTCTATCATCAAGGTCTCATTTAGCCAATATAAAAAAAAACTTATTATTACAATACCTCAATTAAAAACCATACTAAAATCCAACCTCCAATTTTTTAATATAAAACCGTTGTATACCCAGGGAATGGTATTTAGGCGTCGGTATCACAATAGCCAGTTTCACGCGGCCTCGCGTCACTCCACGCCAATTTGGATGCATTTTTCCCGCGAGCCGGCCTCAAAGGAGCAAATTGTCAAAGCATCAGTCACTTTCATATTTTGCCGGCATATCGAAATAAAACCACGCCGGTTTGATTGCACAAAGGCATAGCTACAATTACTCGGCTACCGTTGCTTAGAGCTAAAAAATATAGTATATTTTTTTTCATATGTACAGTTTTGGGGCTCTTTGCCAATTTTCAAACGTCGAATTGTACGGTTTTTTCAGTTTATTTTTAGTGTGACGGTATTTTTGATTGTCGAATCTGACGGGAATGTTTTTTGTGACACCCGACGTTTGCTACAAATTTTAGGAAGGGTAGCGGTATCAAAACAGATTGTTGTCACAATTTTCCCGACCTGGTTGATGCATAGTTTGAATACGAAACAAAGCACTCTTGCTTGGGATGATGTGACGGGCTATCATAAATAATTAAAGTGTGCCCTGGGATTCAAACCCACGACTGCACTTAATATTGTCATTTAATATTATACTCTACAAATATTATCAAGGACAATGTGTGTGTGTTATTCTTCGCGCTCAAACTACTAGACCAATTTAGATAAAATTTCGCCTGGATGTAGCGAGTACCATGATTTAACACACAGGCTACAATTTTATATCCAAAACGTAGTGATCCAGGGGGGATGAGCATGGAATTCAAATATGTATATTTGCTACTCTTTTAAACTCCAAAGTATTAGATTGGCAGGATACTTTGAGTCATGGAGTCATGGAGTCACAGAATGAGACCGGACAGGACGGGATGTACTGGGACAATATGGCAAAATCAGTATAGAGGAAGGTAGTTTTAGGTTACGTCGAGATTAAATATAAAACAGTAGGTACGCGAAAAAATATGTGTCTGATTTCGACTGAACTCAAAAAGAGAATGAAACCGGGCGATGCTAGGTCGGGCCATTAATTATATCTATTGATTTCCAGGATGATTACTGTGTACATATAATGTGTATATATTATAACTAGCTGTCGGGCCCGGCTTCGCCCGGGTGCAGATAGTTTTTGAGTCCAATCCACATCAAGAACATATTATTTCGCGTGTCTACTAACTATATTTCCCGCGTGCCGTCGACTATATTTCCCTTCCGTAGGAGAGGACATCCCGTGCCAAAAATTTGAATTTGAAAGAGTAGAAAATATGTATATTTAGTTTCCTGACTCATCCCACGGGAACACTACATTTTTCGGGATAAAAAGTAGCCTATGTGTTAATCCAGGGTGTCAGCTATCACTATACCAAATTTCATCAAAATCTGTTGAGCCGTTTTTTCATGAAAGAGTAACAAACATCCATACATACATACAAACTTTCACCTTTATAATATTAGTAAGGATATGTTTTTTAGCCAACCCGCACTAGGCCAGCGTGGTGGCCTAAGCAGTCTCTATTGAACTTTTGATTGTAGAATCCCATATCTTGCAGTGGGACGTGGGCTGATACAGTACAGTACGCATATGTTTTAAATGATTCCGAAGAATATTTAATTATTACAAATTATTTTACAATATTAAATATTTTCTTTCACCGTTCAAGGGATTATCTATGACGGCATAACTTAATAAAATTAGATGTGGTATTAAAACGACCTTGTAACATCAATTTTCCGTTTAACTAAACCCCACATATCATAAAATAATATTTTTCTTGGAAACTCAATAAAAACTTTTCAATGGTACAAAACTAAACTTCGTGATAACAAGTATAAAATATTTTCCAACTATTCGGAAGTTGTGAGACAAAAACATCGGCCGACTTGGAGTTGGAACATAAATTCATGTGAAATGACACAGGCATGTATCTCCGTCATACACGGGAACGGAACGCATCCGGAACTTACACTTGAGGGTAATATTCTCGTAAATATTATTCGGTGACTGCCTCGGTTGGTGAACTACGGTATGGTCACAAAGCTGAGGTCTCGGGTTCAAATCGTTGGGCAAAGTGATATTGGATTTTTCTATTCATTATCAGCCCGGAGTTAGGATATGCCTGGAACGATGATAGGCTCGCCCCTTATCACATCATATGGCGGAATATACAAGGCGAGATGTGTGTATAGGCAGGCACTACACATACTGGCACATAATATATTCGCACCTCTGCCTACCTCTCTAGGAAAAAGGGGTGAGTTTATGTATCAACCTGGAGACAGGAATTTGTGCCATTTATTCCTATATCCCTTATTATGAATTTTGTTAAGAATGATCATGAAGTAGGATCGACTTGTGTCAGACATTCAGTGGGCGTATAAACTCCAGTAAACTCGTGGGATTGTACAAGTTACATTTCATTTAGTTTTTGCTCAAGTCGGTTAAAACTTAGGCTTCGCGGCTTTTGCGTTCGCCGGGTTCTTAACGCGTTCCATTCGGGAGTAAAGTGGGTGTAATAAATTAAATAACCTAGGCATATGTTACATGAACATGTATTAAAAATGAATATAGAAGAGTAAGATTGTAAATTTATATTTTTCGGTTAATTGATTGTTCTACTCCATCCAAGTCCACAGAAGTCCACCGCTGAACATAGGCCTCCCTAAGTATCTCCACATCGACCTGTTGGAAGCGGCCTGCATCCAGCGACTTCGGCCACTTACTGGACTTAATGTTTCAAAAGTTACAAGTTGGTTTAATATTGTGCTCTTAAAATAAATTGAGTTAATATACCATACAACAGACCTCCTACTATGTGCGCCTAAATCCGTCCCTATTTCTAAGGGGCCCACTTGTGAATTACCACCTGTTCCCCAGCACAAAAAGTGCGGCAATGACGACCTCGCGATAAACAACGCGAGTAAACCATCGATACAAGAAACGGGTTTTTGAATTAAAGAAGTAAAACTAAATATTAAAAATAAATAAACCGAAACCAAATTTTAATAAAAAAGGAGAAATAAAATTAATCTTTTAATAGATCTGAAATACTTAAATAGGCCAACTTTTTTTTGTGGTTTGTGCCAGCCTAAACAAAATTACATACATAGTTATCGAATACTTAATCTTCTTTTTTTGAAGTCGATTAAAAACCACTCTCAATCGTATTCTCGATTGTAAAGCAGGCCCGTGCCTCGCAATGGGACCTATAGAGGCTGATACAGTTACAATTAAATATCAGGATTTTTACTGGCGATAGGTCTCTCATATGCGAGAGGCCGCCTGGGTTGGTACTACTGCGATGTTTATTTCTCCTACCAAACAGCGATGTAAATGCATTATTGTGTTTCGGATTCAAGGACATTGTAGCCAGAGTAACTACTGGACATATTGAGACTTAACATTTTATATTCAGGATTTGCGAGCGCAGTGGAATCCCAAGTATTGCTTTGTAATTCAATTTATTGGTTGGTTTTGCTACTGTTGATGAGCGGTCATACCACGTACATGCATATGTACCTCATACATATTATGTACATATATATATATATATGTATAAATAAATAAATAAATACACCCAAAAGTAACATACATAATCCTGACCCCACATTAAGATCGAGTCTTGTGTCATGGGCATCAGGAACTACAAGATACTTCGGTCTCACAAACATCGAGACCCAAAACAATTCCTGATGATCCCACAAATATTTATCTGAGTGTGAGAATAATACCCGCGATCTCACGTTTTACAGCCGGCTTCCAACCGACTGCGCCACTACATAAATAGGTACATGAAGGCGAAGTTTAAAAAAGCGTGTTAAAAATCAAAACAATGAATGGGTCATCCCCCCTCAAAACCCTCCCACTCTCGCCCAAGCACCACCTTTTCCCTCGTATAGTCTCGACATCTGTGGATAAAGACGACAATAAAATAACAAAGGAATTTGACTGAGACGTGCCATTGTCCCTTTTGTGATTGGACAAGTGAAGATACTACAGTATACGGTGTATTTAAAATATAAGCGTGGGTTCTATAGTAGATGTATAGTAGAGAGACGCTACGAGTATGAAAGCAGTTTTGACATTACAATTGTGAGGTGAACAATGTCGAGTTCAGTTGGAAAATTATAGTTTCCATAAATTTTAGTGCGCTTTTATAATAATAACAATATTATACATCTTTGCTATTTATTTATTTCATTTTGTATATTTTTTTGGTTTAAAAATATTGATAGTTATTTAATAAAAATAATTATACATGATATTACAAATGTTATCCAATGTTTTTAATAGGACAGTTGAATGTTGCACTAACCATTTCCTAAAAGCTATTGGTACTTGTCTCAAGCAATGCAATGTAGACTTTACAAGAAAATGTACAGTAGTTGGATCATTAACGTGCTATAAATTAATACGAAACTTAGTAAGCCGACAAACGTCACAACGTCCACCATATCATGCTTCTAGTATTGTTTAAAGTCGGTGTCTTGACAATCATTACCAACATTTTTCTGCATCCTATACCCAACAGTAACACACATCTTTCTGACCCCACATCAAGATCAATTTATTGTTGATCAGAAACTATGATAGACTATTCTCAAAAACACCCAGACCAGTCACAATACCTGTGGTACATACAAATATTTATCCTTTAGCGGGGATCAAACCTGTGGCCTCACGTTTCATAGCCGGCGTCTCACCAACTGGGTCCCTCCACCGTAGTGTGAAGAGGCATCTTAGCAGGCCGGCATAATTGTTTCGAATGGCTTGAAACTACCGTCTTATGCTAATTGATATTCTGCCTGGACGGCATTTGCGCTTACCATCAGGCGAAGTGTAGTCATCATATCGGGTAACTATAAAAAAATAAAAACTGCACAACTAAGGCTGCCGTTCTATTCATTATTTTAAAGCTGTAATTAAAAACAGTGGTTTTAATAAACCTTAAAATATAGACTATTTTATATTAATGAAAATAATGGCTGCGCACCTATACAACAAAACTATAAGTTATAACCCACGATACCATTACCGAGCGTCAAAAGAGACACTTATTAAATATTTATCGTACATGCTTATTAATAAACGCCAGTTTGTTTGTAACCCTTTCACGCCTAATTACTTAACCGATTATCATAAAATTTTGTTAACATAGTGTCATAAAAGAACATACAATTTTAACTGAACTGCTCTGAATTCAACTAAGCTACGACTCCTGTATAATAATTGTACTGTTTTGAAAAGAGCGACGCTATAGTTTCTTGCCCGTTCTTCTCTGGCGAAAGTAGCCTTGTCAACTGGGTGGTAGTGAAAAAATATAAAAGTGACTGGTTCAAAATAATGTATGACATTATATGGGTTTGGCAACATTTTAATCCATGAAAAGTATTATTTCGAGGTATAAAAAAATAATTTTTATATTAACAAACGCATTCATATAAATGACGTTATATCAAGCGACAGCTTTGATTCATTTCTAAAACTTACATTAACCTGAAAATCCGCGAGGAAAATCTACAATAGCAATAAAGTGTACAAGAGAAAAACTCAGCACAATTCCGCTGACACCTCACAACGAGATTAACTCCTCCCGAGAACAAAACGATATTATTTCGAGATACTGCAGCGATATCCGCACAAAGCCCTCTATTGTGCAACTCAAAAATAATCCGGGTGCCGTCCCCCCCTGCTCCCCGCCCCTTCCTCTTTCCCCTTTTAGGGAGGAAAAACACGGCACAGCAGATTTCATCTGTAATTAAATTTGGAGTCAATGGAAGTGCGTTTATGGGTATTTTTGCTACTTTCAGCGGTGATATAGATAGGATATTTTATAAGAGTGGAAATGACATTTGTGAATGACGATGGGAATGACGGTGTAATGACGTAAAGGGGTATTCAGTTTGAGATTTATTGACAGTAGATATCATTTATTTCGATTGAGATAATTGAGAATTCAGATCGTATGTTTATTATTATGATATGTTGAACAGCTAAGAATCAATTCATTTTAGTCTATTTTACTTTATAAAGATATCATAGTAACGGCGACGCGGCCTCTCCCATATGAAATAATTATAGATCTCTCATATGTGAGAGGCCTCCTGGGTAGGCACCACCGCAATATATATTTTTCCCGTCAAACAGCAGTATCAATGCACTGTTGTATTTCAGGTTAAAGGACATTGTAGCCAGAGTAACTACTGGACATATTGAGACTTAACATTTTATATCTAAGGAGCGCAGTGGTATGCCAATCGTTACTTTGTAATACAAGGTATTGTTTGGTTTTTCTATTCATGACCAGCTGTGTCGCTTACCATCAGGCAAACGGCTCATCTCACCATTCACTGCAATTAAAAATAACTACCAACGTAAAAAATTCCAGTGTAAAAAAATAATTACAGCGTCCGAGTACATAATCACAGGAACCTAAAACTACAAAACGGTACCCGTGTTCTGCGCCCGACAATTAAGCTTGACGACTCATGCCCGAGGCCGGTAAATATCAGCCGCTCGTAAAAACATTACCGTTTAATTTGGCTCGCGTAAAAACATTATATTACGATTTGAGACTTGTAATAGACGCATTATGGAAATCAGGAATAATATTCGTGTTATGGAGAGACTGCGTGAATTTTCAATGAAAATTTTAGAATAATGATTGAAAAAAAAAAACCAATTTATTTTTCACACTTTAGTCCCAACGTTTTAATTACTTTAAGTTTTCGTCGTCACGGAGCGGACAGACCCTGCCATAACCCCTGACGTAAAATTTAAACCAAATCCACCATTAAATCCGTAAAAATTACATCTACACATAAACTTACGCCTTTTTCCTGTAAGGGGTGGACAGAAGGACTACCAGGACATCCACTTTTCACATTATTTGTTCCGTACCATGATGTGATAGGGAGCGAGCTTACCACCATATCGGACAAAAAATCCTGATTCCATATCAATTTGCCCGGGATTCGAACCCGATATCTCAGCGTACTCATCGTAAAGCCCGTGCCCTGTATTGAGACGTATATGGACTTTTTTTTTTATTGCATTGAAAGGCGAGACAAGCAAGCCGTTCGCCTGACAGTAAGCGATACGACCGCTCATAAACAGTAGAAACATTCCACTGCGCTCGCCATCCTGAGACATAAGATGCTAAGTCGCAATATGTCCAGTGGTTACTCTGGCTACAATGTCCTTCAATCTGAAACCCAACAGTGCATTTACACTGCTGTTTCACGGGACAAACAGACATTGCGGTGTTAACTACCCAGATGGCCTCTCACATACATATGAGAGAACTTCCACCAGTAAACTGATACAGTATTAAAATTATTACAGCAAGCCCTACCACAAACGCCCGGTTTAATATACAATACTCGGCTCAAACATAAAGTTATCCACTACAAGAGCAACAGAACTAATCGCTAACAGAATTACGATGTGAGTTTGTGACGTCACTATACATCTAGCTTTACTGTGAGTACTAACAAACTTAGCCAGGTTTTGTATTACTATGTATAGAATATACCTTTTATGTAGTTTGTTTGGAAATATAATAAATAAATACACCCAACAGTCACATACATAGTCGCGACCACACATTAAGATCAATTAAGTCTTGTATCGTGGATAATAGAAACTATGAAATACTTTCCAGTCTCAAAAACACCCAGACCTTATGTTTGGAAATATAATAATATATATAGATGATATAGAACCTAAAATAAATAAATATGTTATATACCCAACAGTCACATACATAGTTCTGACCCCAAACTAAGATCGAATCTTTTGTCGTGGGTATCAAAAGCTACGAGATGCTTTCCGGTCTCAAAAACACCCAAACCCGAGACAAATATTGGTGGTCTTCACAAACATTTGTATCGGTGCGGGGATCGAACCCACGGCCAGTCGTTTTACAGCCGGCGTCTAACCAACTGCGCCACGGAGACTGACAAATAGTAGATAGTGTATTTATTGAGATAAATAAAGATATTTTAAATGTAATAATTCAGACTTGTATAGCTTGGCAAAAAAAGGTACGATGCGATGACAACTGGCATTAAAAAAAAAAACATTTATGGCAACACTATTAAAAATGACATTGTGTTTGTTAAATATTTTCGCAGGTTTTTTATACGTTTTCGTACAGTTTTTCTTGGTTTTGTGATTTAAAATTTAACAAAAAGACTATTAACAACAATAAATAAAAATAATATAGATCTAAACATTTTCCGTCGTAGTATTGGTCGTAGGGTTGCCATATCAATATAAAATTCGATATTAGCGCCCTCATTAAAAACACACTCTTTTTTGCCAAGCTATAAATAAAAATGTTCTCTGGTTGTAAAGATTGTCTACGATATTTTGGCGTTTGAATAAGCTGTTGTCATGCTGTTGATAAAAAATAAGAAACAGTTTTCTATCTTCAAAAGAGAATGTCAATTTATAGTATCTGCTTAAAATTTATTATAGCATTTTTTACGAATGGCGAGACGAGCATTCCGTTTGCCGGATGTTATGATGATGAGCAATACAACCACTCATGAACAGTAATAAAATCAAACAACACCTTGAATTACAAAGCAATGCTTGGTATTCCATTTATTTTTAATATTATAAATTAAATGCAAAGTTTCATGCCATTCTTAGTGTCTGTACACACAAAAGTGAATCATATGAAAATATTCTTCTTTCGTAACATGAAAACATTTCGGGTTTCCGTGACCTTTGGCCACGTGTCGTAAATATTTCCGTCCCATTACGTGACGCGGGTCCGGTAAATCGCATCGAGTGAACACAGAGGGCGACACTATCGCGCAAATCTAATTCCAAAAATATTTTCTGTGATTTAAATTTATATGTTTCAACGACTTAGGTTTTGTTGATTCAAATGTCATCGAAATAGATACTTTGTTGCGAAGAGTTATTATTATTTATTTATTATTATATAATAATAATAATTACCAACAGGCGAACGGCATGCTAGACTTGCCATTAATATATGCCATATATTATGTTTTGTATTTTCATCTCATGTGATAACGGGCAAAAATGTCTGACTCCGGGCTGTTAATAAATAAGTAAATCCAACTTTACCCGACCCGGGATTTGAATCTAAGACCTCAGCTTTGTAGTCATACATTTATAGAGAGGCTGCTGAATATAATTCTCAACCTCATAAAAAAATGTTTTTGCTATACATACATAAAGTAATGCCTACATAATATTCTTACTGGCCATGTTATACTGAAGCAATTTGTTGCCAATTTCCGAGTATCTCGTGTGTATTTTTATGACGATTACCCAGCCTTATCAGATAGTACGAGCGGTTGTAAACAGCGGAGGCTCCGCCAATATCCTCTGATACCGTTAATGTGATAGTTTTATTTGCTTTTACGTCCGGGCAGTGGGGTCGAGTCCTAGTTGAGGGAATGCTATACGGGATTACGAGCGTATTTTGGGTCATTGGGAGGGTAGGTAGAAGTCTAAGATGTTTTCAAAAGCCAACGTGAATAATGAGGTTTGCTGTTGCGTTTTGTTCGACGAGTCAGCTAATTATTTAAATCGAGTGGTAGAATATACATATTTATCGGAAAATTTGGTATTGTTACTATACTGAAAGAACCTTCTATGGTACTTATGACATATATTAGAACAACCTGCTAATATCCGTTTTTGGCATGGCAGATGAAATTTTAGCAGTATCGTAAAGCGAGCAAAATTGTAACTAAAATATACTAATATGTCACCTTTATTATAAAAATTGCAAATATCAGTAAAATAGTCCAATTCTCAAACATACTATTTCACAAACACCCAATATATTATCACAGATGTAGTATTTCATAACACCCGCCAGCAGTGGCTGCGCGGCGCGGCGCGCTGGCACATTCCACACTCGCCTTGGAGACAGTCCAACGTATAATCATATCGACATCAGCCGCGCTACCTATGTTCTCACCTAGAGATGTTTAACAATGAATAAGCGAGTGAAGTATTTTTCTAGATGTTTTTAAAGAGTAAAAAATACACCCAACAGTCACATACATAGTCCTGACTACCGTAGGTATCAGTATGAGAGATTTTACGGTCTCAAAAACACCCAGAACTGAATTGGTCGTTCAAAAAACCATTAGTCTCGGTGCAGGTATCAAACCCACGGCCTCTGAGCTCACCACCGGCATCCAATCAACTGACGCAGGCTGTCAGAGCGACTTAAGTTAACGAGGTTTATTTTAAAAGAAATAAAGGCGTATTTTGTATTTTTTAGTTCAAGTTACTACTTAATAAGCGACAAATGTGTGATGTGTCAAAATCAAAGACTAAATCTAAATGATGTATTGCATTTTATTTGTTCAATACGTATTTTCGATTTTTTCTTTACTCCCCTCTACTTTCTTACCATACCACACCAAAATACATTAAATGCATGAAACAGTTGCCATCAAGTTCGCCAATACTCACTCCAGTATCCATCGACCTTTTTTATGTGCTACACACGCATATCATCATATTTTTTTATTGCAATGAATGGCAAGACGAGCATGCCGTTCGCATGATGATAAGCGATACGACTGCTCATAATTTGTTTATCAGATAAGAAATTTTTAATTGTTCTGTATTTTATTTTCAATTTTTTTAATTTGTGATTTCATTGTTTTAAGTCGCCTTGTCTCAATGTTTCTGGGGCACGGCAGTGCTCCCTCCAAGTCGAGCTAAAAAGCGGCACAGTCGTACCTTACTATCCATTATCCTTTTCTCGAAGCAATTCAGACCATATTCAACCCCCCATAACTTCATTGTGGTTAAAGCAAGAAGCCTGAATTTTCAGTTACTAAGCAGGCATTGTATAAACACGGTATATTTAAAATTTCATTCAATTTGAACCAGTAGTTTAAGAATTATAACTTGTCAAAATTTCGCAATTTTGTCACTCACTGACTGACTGACCGATCATCAAAAGTCTAAGGCACTTCTAGCAGACATAAAACCTTCAAATTTAGAATATAATTAGTGTTTAGTGTCTAAAGTAAGGGAAAATTTAAACATTTCATAATTTCTGTCTAGTTTTCTAGATACACTAACTGCGTGAATAACTTTGTAATCCCATATAAATGTATAGGATTACAACATTATATTTGCAGTTAATGAATCATTGTACCCGTATGTAATGGAATAATAGTTGTAGATAGGTACCTATATATATGAGGCATAACAGGAGGGGCTATAGAGAGGGAAAGGGTGTATTCAGCCCATGAAACTGTACAACATTCCTCTAGAAAACATGACGATGAAAAACTTGCAAAAAAATAGACTAAATAGCTCGAAAATATAAATTACCATGAAAGAAAGAACATTAATAATCAAATCCGCTATATTTGTGATAAATTAATACCTACAAAAATAAGAAAAAACCACAAGACAGAGGCTTAAAGAAAAATCGTTAGTGATATTCTAGAAGTAAAAAGTACCGAAAAGGAAAAAAGTAGAAATCTACAAAAAGACGTGAGATCCCATCAAAAACATCATTTAAAAAAATCCAAGTCTCGCAGCTCAAGTTTTCTACCGCAAAAAGTTGTGAGATGCATGTAATACCAAGTCGATTAATTCCAGTCCGATAAGTCCAGCAGCATTATGTATAAATTGTACGATACATTATGTTTTCATGCGATGGCCAAGTCGATCTATTAATTTAAAACGTAAAGAATTTTTAATATTGATATGATAATAACTTACGTAATAACTTTATACAGAAGGTCCCTTAAGCAAGGATTAAATAAATTAATCGACTTGGTATTACATACATCTCACAACTTTTTGCGGTAGAAAACTTGAGCTGCGAGACTTGGATTTTTTTACAGGATTATGTTTTGTTTAGAATTATATTAGTATTTTTAACATCTTAAAATTTTATGTTTAGTTGTTCTTTCATGTTATGTCGTGATTGCCTATAATTGTAACAGCAATTTTACTTATTCATATTGTATTCGTTGTATCATTCACAATTGTATGTTACTTTGGCGATCCAAAATAAATGAAATAAAATAAAATAAAAAACCAAACACCTTGAATTACAAAGCAATGCTCGCCATCCTGATACCTGAGATGTTAACTCTCAATATGTTCAATAGTTACTTTGGCTACAGTGTCCTTCAATCCGAAACAGAAGCATTTAAACTTTTTTTTTGTTTTCGTGGGGAAAAAACGGTTTATCGCTACCGCTGCCTGGGGGGAAAGGCAGGCGGTTATGTTGGTTTCGCCAGTCTTACGACTCAATGCTGAACCACCCGGAATGGATGTTAACATCCAGGCGACCGTTGAGTCGCGTCCCTAACAAAATTTCTACACCAGCATACCAACCAAAAACCCCACCTGAGTGAACCTCTTCAGCGCATTGGAGCGGGTCCGGGCTCCTAAGGCTTAGGCGCCCTAGCTTCGCCGGATCCGATCCTGCACGATGCCGTGACACGACACACCCCACATATTTTCTTCACGTAGTCGCTATTAGTGGACGTTACGCAGCCCCCCGCTGCGTGCCCGCGACTACCATTGCCCCCATTAATCGCCTCTTACGACAGGCAGGGGATACCGTGGTGGAATTCTTAAAATAGCCCCCAGTCCACAGGGCAGGAGTCACCGGTTAATCGTCCCCCCGGCGTCTCCTATGTCTCCTGGTACGATGAGAGGGATCGGATCAATCTCTCTCCCTCCCTGCTCTTTCCTTCTGCGAGATCACCCTCTCGCAAAATTGGGACATCGCCCTCCAAGATCTCGAGCTGCTAACCATGGATAACACCACGGCCGACAGTTAGAGGTCCCTACCGACGATCCCAACGAGAGCGCTACGCTCACCGTCCCAGGCTGGACACACCTCCAGAGTGTGCTGAGCCGTATCCCGCGGACAGTTGTCACAATGGTGATACACGGTTGACGATTTCACGTCGACAACTCGACACAGGTACTCGCCAAAGCATCCATGGCCTGTGAGTACCTGCGTCAATCGGAATGTCGCCGCGCCGTGGCGCCTGTTTAGCCACTGACTAAAAACAGGGCGCACTGCCGCAACGGTCCTCAAACCCGCAGTAGGGTTGTCCAGCCTGAGACGCCACTCCTCTACGGCATCACTACGGAGGGAGTTACGAATAACTTCAACCTCTCTACGGGCCGGTCTATGCCCACGTCTCAAAGCTCTCGCCAGTTAGCCCTGGCGAGAACCTTGGCTTCAAAGTCCCAAGGTAAATAACCGGCTAAAACGCAGGATGCTTCAAAAGAAATGGTACGGTAGCCCCTGATCGCTCGCTGCGCCGCTACTCGCTGTGGCTTCCGCAGGAGAGCGGCTCACTCAGCCCCTACAGGACTACCATATAGAGAGCATTTACACTGCTGTTTGGTGGGAGAAATAGACATTGCAGAATGTATTATAGTTAAGTATTAGAAAGATAGTTTAATTTAGTATTAATTATACATTTTGTATAAGGGTACGATTGAACTGTTATGTTCATTGGATGAAAAATGTCTAAATAAATAAAGAGAAAGAAATCCTTACACAAAATACATATAAAAACATCAATAAATAAATACAGCAGATGTCTATAACTGTGACTTCACCACAAGAGCATTACACCGGCCGTGTATCGAGCACAATATCGGTAGAGTTACATAGAGTCGTAAAGTAGTAGAGCTAACTTATCGCCGCTTTTTATTGGCGCTACCGTAACGACCAGCTTGGTACATTGTTTGCTGACGAGGTTGGTAGAGTCGCTTGCTGGGGTTCTATTAACATGTAATTTGTTGTGGTAAATCAGACTACTGATACATTAGTAGAGCTTTTCGTATTTAATAAGTGAAATTGAATATTTTGTAATAAACAAGTCACTTAGGAGCTTTGGCCTACTATCTATTACGAAAAAGCATAGGCCAAATAAAAAAAACTTGACCACAAAAAAGTCTTTATGTTATCTGAAAATTAATTATCTTGGATGACATACTGTTTTATAATTGCTATTATATTTTGTATGTATAAGAGCTAGATTCTTTTATTATTTTAATTTTATACCCGTCTATGTTAAATCTAATATCTTATAATTATCTTAGTAACCCGCAGCGATCTTCATCCTAAAAATTTGCAAACATTGTTTAAACTTTTCAAATTTACAATTTTTTTACTACAATAAATATAAAATTTAATAACAGTTAACTACTGCGCCTACAGTTCACATTCCCAACGAGTTCACTAAGAAACTTCGGCTTCTAAGACCGGACGGATTTCATCTCGTTCTAGTACGAATAAAATTATTTGTTCGGAGCGGAGCCGCGGGCAGAGCTATGTGTAATGACGAAACTTTACTTGTTAGACCGTGTTTGCACATTTTAGTGTATGGGATATAGTAAAGAGGATAGTACCTTATTTTATGATACAAAGTTTAGCCTGCCTCAGTGGCGTAGTTGTACGGTACGGTTAATAAGCTGAGGTCTTGGGATTGAATCCCGGGTCGGATGAAGCTATAATGGATTTGGGTTTTTCAATTAATTATCAACCTGGAGTCTCGGATTGGTACCCAATATGGCGATAGGCTCATCTCCTATAACGTCGTGGGTGGAACATACAAGGTGAAAAGTAGGTGTACTAGTTGCTACCAGCACCTCTGCCTACCCCTTCTGGGAAAAAGGTGTGAGTTTAATATGTATGCATGTATGTACAAAATTGCGATTGTATCCTAGTTTAGGTTATGGTAAGTTATATGGCTTATTGTCCATTGACTTAGTGTAAACGAGCAGAGGTTGTGAATTTTGGGACCCTAGGTAATAATTAATAGTAATAATTCACTGGTGGTAGGTCTCTCATATGTGAGAGGCCATCTGGGTAGGTACCACCGCAATGTCTATTTCTCCCGTGAAACAACACTGCTTAAATGCACTGTTGTGTTTCGGATTGAAGGACATTATAGCCAGAGTAACTACTGGACATATTGAGACTTAACATCTTATGTCTCAGGATGGCGAGCGCAGTGGAATGTTGCTACTGTTTATGAGCGGTCGTATCGATTACCATCAGGCGATGGTAAGCGATTGCTCGTCTCGTCATTCATTGCAATAATAAAAAGGTATTTCATTTGCCCTGAGTATTTAAATAGAAATATATCTTACTAGCGGCCCGACCCAGCTTCGCCTGGGTGCATATATTTTTTGATTCCACTCCACACCAAATACATGTTATTTTTCGTATTAATCTCTTGTATACCTTGACATAGCTATCCTACTGTCTGGCTCAATCCCGTCTCATCCGTCTGTTCAGTCTCTTCCCGATCCGTCCCGTCCTTTCTCTTTTATTATCCATCCCGTCTTATAACGTGCATTTACATTTCGTCCTATCAAATCTGTCAGCTATCCCAGCCCTCTCCCGTACCTTCCACTCTATTATATCCCGTCTCTCCATATACATGTACATATAAAGATTGCCTTTTGAAATTTTGACATTAAAAACTTTAGCGTTTTTTATTGTCCATCCAATATTCCGTCCCTTATTTCAGCACCAAAATGCTGTTTTTCCTAATAATATTGCACACCATTACTTTTTGTTAGTAATAAAGTAATAATAACCATTTAAAAAAAGAATTGGCCAAATTGGTCCAGGCGTTGTTGAGTTATGCGCTTACCAACACTTTTTGTGATTCATTTTTATATTATAGAAGAAGATATTATAGTCCACCCTGCTTGCTTAGTGCGAGTTGGCGGATTTTATTTCACGTAGAAATTAATCCGAAAAGTCAGAGGTGTGCCCTGGGATTTGAACCCGTGACCATCGTTAACTTGTTGGCAGTCGCGTCTATTACGTTACCATATACAAATTAATAAAACCTTCATACTGCCTTACCAGGTGACGTAAGTAATAGAACAAATATTTAAAAATATAAAACTGCATATCGTTTCATTATAATGTCTAGATACGGCATCAACGTACCAATATTTTTTTTATTCTTGAGTCTGTAAACAGTACTAAAGCGAAATTTAAATATGTCCCCCAGCGCATCTAAGAGTATAAATTCAAAAAACAATGTCGTTTATGAAAACGAAAAATTATAATTAGATATATTTTGGTATACTCCGGCAAAACGCTTCGATAGAGTATACCTTGTTTAAAACTGTTGCAATAATCTCAAAAAACAATGGGCGATTTTGGTAGATATGGACATGATTTCAATTTACATTTCACAAAATTATGCGCAAGACGCCGTATCTAGATAATATTATATACACGATATACACGATGTACACATTTTTTGAATTTTGATCTATTTCGTCAGCCATCAATGAAAGACAATGGAAAGATAGATCATTTTACGTTGGATGGTAGTTGAAGCTGGACCGTCTTTTACGTCTCCCGTCAAATAAACAAAGATCATCCTATATTAGCTGGACGCATCACGCTTAAACGATACCTAAAAAAAAGGTTTTTAGTATCTTCCTCAGAAATTTTCCTATTTTTCTCACCCCTAAAACCTTCCCAGGACTTCCACGAATATTTCAAGACCAAAATCAGCCGAATTGGTCCAGGCGTTGTTGAATTATGCGGTTACCAACACATTTTGCGATTCATTTTTATATATAAGACTAGCGGCCCGACCCAGCTTCGCCTGGGTGCATATATTTTTTGATTCCACTCCACACCAAATACATGTTATTTTTCGTATTAATCTCTTGTATACCTAAACTTGACATAGCTATCCTACTGTCTGGCTCAATCCCGTCTCATCCGTCTGTTCAGTCTCTTCCCGATCCGTCCCGTCCTTTCTCTTTTATTATCCATCCCGTCTTATAACGTACATTTACATTTCGTCCTATCAAATCTGTCAGCTATCCCAGCCCTCTCCCGTACCTTCCACTCTATTATATCCCGTCTCTCCATATACATGTACATACCGGGTATCTCAAGACTGCTACCGAAAACGAAGCCGGGTGGTAGTTTTAGTGGCTACAAACACAATGCAATTAAAAATTTCGCATAGAAACGCGACAATTATTTTTTATGATTTTTTAAATATCGTCATTTTTGGGTGGTAAATCCATAGTTTTTGCTAAAATAATAATTTAAACTCTTTTATACCTTAGAGTATTTATAAATAAAAGGGTATACACTATTATTTTAGGAAAAAATGTATTTACCACCCAAATATGGCCATAGGAAAAAAATAACAAAAAAAAAATTGTCGCTTTTTTTTGCAACTTTTTCTGTTGCATTGTGTCTAAAGTCGCTTAGACTACCACCCGGCTTCGTTTTCGGTAGCAGTCTTGATATACCCTGTATAAAGATTGCCTTATGAAATTTTGACATTAAAAACTTTAGCGTTTTTTATTGTCCATCCAATATTACGTCCCTTATTTCAGCACCAAAATGCTGTTTTTCCTAATAATATTGCACGCCATTACTTTTTGTTAGTAATAAAGTAATAATAACCATTTAAAAAAAGAATTGGCCAAATTGGTCCAGGCGTTGTTGAGTTATGCGCTTACCAACACTTTTTGTGATTCATGTTTATATTATAGAAGAAGATATTATAGTCCACCCTGCTTGCTTAGTGCGAGTTGGCGGATTTTATTTCACGTAGAAATTAATCCGAAAAGTCAGAGGTGTGCCCTGGGATTTGAACCCGTGACCATCGTTAACTTGTTGGCAGTCGCGTCTATTACGTTACCATATACAAATTAATAAAACCTTCATACTGCCTTACCAGGTGACGTAAGTAATAGAACAAATATTTAAAAATATAAAACTGCATATCGTTTCATTATAATGTCTAGATACGGCATCAACATACCAATATTTTTTTTATTCTTGAGTCTGAAAACAATACTAATGCGAAATTTAAATATGTCCCCCAGCGCATCTAAAAGTATAAATTCAAAAAACAATGTCGTTTATGAAAACGAAAAATTATAATTAGATATATTTTGGTATACTCCGGCAAAACGCTTCGATAGAGTATACCTTGTTTAAAACTGTTGCAATAAGCTCAAAAAACAATGGGCGATTTTTGTAGATGTGGACATCGTTTTAATTTACATTTAACAAAATTATGCGCAAGACGACGTATCTAGATAATATTATATACACGACGTACACATTTTTTGAATTTTGTTCTATTTCGTCAGCCGTCAATGAAAGACAATGGAAAGATAGATCATTTTACGATGGGTGGTAGTTGAAGCTGGACCGTCTTTTACGTCTCCCGTCAAATAAACAAAGATCATCCTATACTGGCTGGACACATTACGCTTGAACGATACCCAAAAAAAAGGTTTTTAGTATCTTCCTCAGAAATTTTCCTATTTTTCTCACCCCTAAAACCTTCCCAGGACTTCCACGAATATTTCAAGACCAAAATCAGCCAAATTGGTCTAGGCGTTGTTGAATTATGCGGTTACCAACACATTTTGCGATTCATTTTTATATATAAGTAGCTAAGTTGGGCCTAGCATACCATTGGGCTTGCATCTTTCATCATCATCTTCATCTTAAGTTTGAGACAAAATGAATCTTGACGAATTAAAAGGCATAATTGTATTATATGTTTGAATATATCATTTTTTTTAAATTATATTTTATACCAACAGAAGTATGTATATTACCACAAATATTTAGAGATGATAATATCCTAAATATCGTCATATAAGCTAAAATTCACATTATAAAACGTAATTATTTCCGAGACACTGAACATTTAGTATAGAAATCAAACGCGTAGCAATTACTACGAAACCGTAGCAATGTTTAACGATGACTGAAACGTTTCCAACGTTGATTTATGTTCATTAGGAATGCGTGCTACGAGTTGCGAGTTGCCAACTATGATAATGTTGTTATGTCTGCCCAACTCGGGGTTTTACTACACTTGTTTGAGAAATTTAAATATTTTACTACTAATTTATACGGAATTTAAACCAACATACTAAATCATGTTACATAGACATAGATATTCGAGTTTCATTAAGCCGATAGGTCGTGTAATCTCAGCAAAAAACAAATTGAAAAGCTATTCCTTTTTAAGATCCGTAAAGACTCAAAGGTTAGGTTACTTTAAACATCAAACAAAGATAGCTACAGTAGCTACGCCGTAGCGTCGTAGCCGCGTAGAAACGTAGCCCCAAACAAAGGAGCCGTTACTCCTTCAGAGTTTCAAATTAATTTGGCAGACAACGACAGACAGTAATTTTCATTATCCATTGCGACTACACAAAAAGCCTCTCGATTTTCCGCGAGATATAAACTTAATGACAAAAGAAAACAATCTAAATGGAGTCATTTTAAAAGGGTTGCTCGTAAAATCAACGCGAGATTTAATGTGGCCCCGGGGCTGGAGGCACCGCAGATCGGATAAAAATTTACTACCCTACCCCTCCCCCCTCCCCCCTGCCTCCCTTTGGATAAAGAGGGACGAAACTTGGTATCTTCTTTAGAAATTATGAGCGGCTTATTGTTACCTAGTACACGCGATGCCACTTTATCATGTCCTGAACTATGCGTCGAGAAATTCCGACTACTATTGTATATTTAGATTATGTAAGTAGGATTATTTGAAATATAACTGTTTTAAGGGATTTTTAGTAAGTATAGAATTGTTCAACATACAGTTGCTTTTATTGTAATTGTGTTACGATAATTTTCTTACATTAGTTACGTTGCATAAGGTTGAATATTTTAAATAAAATATTATGTTGCGTCACTTTAGTTCGAGATGGCCAAGTAGATCTATTTATTTAATACTTCAAGGATTTTTAATATAGTAATAACATAACATATGGTAATAACTTACGTAATCTGTATCAGCCCATATACGTCCCACTGCAGGGCACGGGCCTCCTCTACAATCGTGAGTACGATTGAGAGTGGTTAGACCATAATATAGTCCACCACGCTGGCCTAGTGCGGGTTGGCGGACTTACATAGAACCATACCATTACCACAGAACTTTTTTAAAAACCGCTATGGTATGCAGGTTTCCTCACGATGATTTCCTTCACCGTTTTAGTGCGTGGTGATTGACTATCAATACACACATGACTCCAAAAAGTCAGAGTCGTGCCCTGGGATTCGAACTCGCGACCACCGTGAACATGTAGGCAGTCGCGTCTAGTCCGTTTACCAACAGGCCACCACGCACTTGGCACGTACAACTTTCGTAATAATTAAGACAAAAGGTCATTTAACATACATACATCTTACTGGTGGTAGGTCTCTCATATGTGAGAGGCCATCTGGGTAGGTACCACCGCAATGTCTATTTCTCCCGTGAAACAACACTGCTTAAATGCACTGTTGTGTTTCGGATTGAAGGACATTGTAGCCAGAGCAACTACTGGACATATTGAGACTTAACATCTTATGTCTCAGGATGGCGAGCGAGTGGAATATTGCTACTGTTCATGAGCGGTCGTATCGCTTACCATCAGGCGAACGGCTTGCTCGTCTCGCCATTCAATGCAATAAAAAAAAAATACATATATAAACTCACGCCTTTTTCCCAGAAGGGGTAGGCAGAGGTACCAGGATACCCACATTTCGCCTTGTATATTCCGTCCCACGATGTGATAGGTGGCGAACCTATCGCCATATCGTGCACAAATTCCTGACTCTAGGCTGATGATGAAAACAAAAATCTAATATCACTTTGCCCAACCCGATATTCGAACCCGAGACCTCAGTTTTGTAACCGTACCCTAGTACAATTACGCCACAGAGGCAGTCAGGTCCCTTAAGTAGGAACTAAATAAATTAACCGACTTGGTATTACATGGACCTCACAACTTTTTACGGTAGAAAAACTGAGCGAGACTTGGTTTTCTTACAGGATGTTTTTGATGGCATATATCTTATAAGACAGAAGTAATTTGATCCGACTATTATCGCAGCTTTTCCAACCATATCAAGGCTTAGGCGAACCTGTACTTATGTATGTTATTGCAACAACATTCAATCCAATTCCAATTTACTCCTATAACACTAAAACTTTAACAGCAACCAGTCAAATTTAACGCTTCGTCAAATCCTTGTTTCTCCAGACTCCGACTATACACTATACACTGCCGCGTGGTTTAATTGAGTCGGCGGGATCCAAGGAATCGGGATTACCGGGACGTTCCTTGTACTGAAATGAAAGCCCGGAACGATATTGCGAGATTTTCTTTTTTTTTTCTAATTTAATCCAGTACCTTAATCTGACCTATTTTAGCGAATAGAATCTTGTGGCTGAGTTGTAGAATTTTTTATTATATTTTCCAAAAACTGCTGGTAGTTTTAAGGCAAGATATTAGGATTGTGAATTGTAGAGTCTTTGGTTGGATTCTTGAGTTCAGTAATTCGCTTCGTATGTTTTTAATTTATTTGAATCTAATGTGTCCGAAATGAAATGAAATTTTGTTTATTGGTCATGTAGGCAATTAAAACCTCTTACATAAGACAAGTGAATACACATTGTACTTCATTTCTATACCTATATATAATTATATATATACAATCTTATTTGTATAATATTACTTGTCGGGACTAGACGCGGTTGCTTTCATGTTCACCGTGGTTGCCGGTTCAAATCAAAGAACACACCTCTGACTTTTTGGAGTCTTGTGGGTATTGATAGTCAATCACCACGCACTATAACAGAATGAAGGAAAATGTGTTGAGGGAACATGTATACACATAGACACATAGCATTCGGAAGATAGTAAAACAATGTAAAAATCAATAAATTGTAATTAAACTCCCTACTTTCATCGCCAAAGCAGACAAACACAAGGAAACTACTAAATCTCCCAACCAATCAGCCGATTTTATCTCAAACATAACAAATTAAAATCCCTTAGAATGCACCCGCCATCAATACGGCTGGCTCTTGAGAATCCTGCACGAAGCGAAATCCCCAGATAAACTGCCGCCCAATACATTTCAGCGGATCCGGCAGATTCCTTCGCTGCGTCGATATTTATTTTAAAGCCCATTACCCCCTCCCCCTCCCCGTATCTCCCCCTACTATACCCCGCTATCCCCCGGCGGTAATCTGTAAGGGCGGCAATAAAAACGTCTACAGCACTAATTGCGGCGCGTCGTACTGTTTTATGGTAATTTGATTGGTATGATGTGGGGTTTTGATGGGATAGTATTTGTTGGTTCATTTTGTAGTTTGGAGGTGTTGATTTATGTTAATTTCATTAGAACAACTTTATTCCGTTTTTTATATGAATTATTTTTTTTTATCCCTTTTTTTTTGTTGTGCAATGTGTACTATGGCCCAATCTCTTTTAATTGCACAGATGGCCCGTGTTCTGCAGTAGGACATATATGGGCTACGTATATGGATATATTAATATGATTGTCAAAAGATGAAATGTCTTCGTCTTACAATATTAACCAAGCCAGTTATTTTCATCTTGATGTTATAGTAAAAAGACCAGATATAAACAATTACGTTGGGCCGACAAACTGCTTTATAGCTTAGTGACTCAGCAGAAATATATACTTATAAAACATCTTAGTTCGGAACAAAATGGTTGAAAATAATTTCATAAATCTTAAAAATATGATAAAATGACATAAGCTAAATTCTTTACTTTATTTTTAAAGTCACTGAGATAGCCTTGCTTAAAAGCCCATTAAAAATTTATCATCATATTCCAAACTTAACTGACTTCAAACACCAATTTTAAATACTGTCAGCAACAAACCAGGGCGAGCATGCAGACTATATTTCACTCTAAATGTATTTATATTTTACTAAAAACCTATTTATTACTATAATTATTGTCTGGCAACTTTTATTTATTATTTAATGCTGAAAATATTGTTCTGAATTTATATTATATACAGCAAGTCAAGTTCTTAATTTATAGGGGCCAAGCGATAAGAAAATAAATACTATATTTTTTAAATTAAGGAATTGTAATGTATACGAGCACAGAGGTCACCTTGTAATTGATCACTATCACATTGTTGTCTATCGATTCTAGTAAAAATGTTATATTCAATAAAAAAATACTTAAGAAATTAAACCGGTTTTCATAGAGCATAGAACATACAAACACACTACCACACAAACACTCAGTCATGAAAACGCGCAAAGACAGATACACGCAAACAAGCAGACACGCAGACACGTAAACACGCAAACACGCAGTCACGAAAACGCGCAGACATACACGCACATTATTGGACATCACAATATTAAAGTATACCGGGTATCTCAAGACTGCTACCGAGAACGAAGCCGGGTGGTAGTTTTAGTGGCTACAAACACAATGCAATTAAAAATTTCGCATAGAAACGCGACAATTATTTTTTATGATTTTTTAAATATCGTCATTTTTGGGTGGTAAATCCATAGTTTTTGCTAAAATAATAATTTAAACTCTTTTACACCTTAGAGTATTTATAAATAAAAGGGTATACACTATTATTTTAGGAAAAAATGTATTTACCACCCAAATATGGCCATAGGAAAAAAATAACAAAAAAAAAATGGTCGCTTTTTTTTGCAACTTTTTCTGTTGCATTGTGTCTGAAGTCGCTTAGACTACCACCCGGCTTCGTTTTCGGTAGCAGTCTTGATATACCCTGTATATAGAGTATAAATACTTATTGTCTATATTTAAAACTAGTCTCCAAAAATTAGTAAAATAAATATTATATAAGTTATATTTACTGTTTCAAATTTCACCACATGTTATTAGAATTTAGATTACCTGTACATAAATCCACTGAATGTAAAATAACTTTAACAATAAATGTTTTACCAAATTCCAAATAGAATTTAAAACCCTAACCAAAATTTACGACTAAGCTCTACTGAAGCCCTGTCTAATTGAACTGATTCCGAATTAAGTTATATGATCGTGTCCCATTAATTTGTCCCGTGAAGTCATCACACAAGATCCGCTCTACCATGTCGGGATTTGGACTGAATTCAAACGATATTACCGAGGTAGAGCTTTGGTAGAGCGCTGGTAGAGCTCTGCGTCTGATTTCCATTGTTACCTATTAACGTGTTATTACTCTACCATATGTAATATCTATCTAATGAATAATTATTAGACGAATTTTAGTAGGGTTTGAATTAGAATGCGTGTTGTAATGTAGTGCCATACCGTAAACTGAGAATATACAATTACATTCTTAGTGGTAGATAGATTTTTAGTATAGTATTAATAATAGATATAAAAAGTATTATTAATATTTGAGTATAGTATAAGTTAGCTTTTGCCGAGGTTATGTCAATGTCTTAGAAAAAAGCAAAAAAAAACTCTATTAAAATTACATACCACTGCATGCCACTGGTGGTAGGTCTCTAAAATGTGAAAGATCGCTGAGTAGGTACCACTGGAAATGCACTCCTTTGGTTCGGTTTGAAGAATATTGTAGCCAGAGTAACTACTGAACATATTGAAACTTACATCAGCAGAATAAGAAGCATTGCTTTGTAATTCAAGGTGTTGTTTGGTTTTGCTAGCGTTCATGAGCGGCCGTTTCGCTTATCATTAGTTGAACGGCATGGTCGTCTTGCCAGTCATTTCAATAAAAAAAATACTAGTGAGTCTTATGATTTTATGAGTTCACACTGGCTGTAGTGACCATTTATGATCTGTGTTATTTACTACCTTCAATTTCTTGAAAAATCTCAATATTTTCAATCAAATAAATAAATACATTCAACAGTCATATGCATAGTCCTGACCCCACACTAAGATAGAGTCTTGTATCGTGGGTATCAGAAACTAGGAGAGACTTTTCGGTCTCACAAATATCCAGACCCGAAACATATACCTGTGGTTCACACAAATACATATTGGTTTCGATGTGGAGATCGAACCCGGGGCCTCTCGTTTCACAGCCGGCGTCTAACCGAATGCACCACGATGGGTATAATTTTTTATTAAAATGAAGGGCGAGACATTCATGCCGTTCGCCTGATGATAAGCTATACGACTGCCCATAGACAGTAGCAATGCTTGGCGTTCCACTGCACTTACAATCCTAAGACATTAAGTAAATAAGTTAATAAGATGTTAAGTCTCAATATATCCAGTAATTACAATGTCCTTAAATCCGAAATACAACAGTGCATTTACACTGCTGTTTCACATATGAAAGACCTCCCACCAACATTCGACCAATTCCTTGAAAAATCTCAACATTTTCAAAGACTAAACTACCTCAATAAGTAATCGTGGCTTCAATCATACACCCCCGAGTACACATCATCAGATCATGGTGAAGTGCCCCGGGCCACGCGGGGTCGGCTCGCAACGACTTCACACAACAAACACATACAAATTGGCTTTTGATTGAGCTCACACAAGCTGGGGGAGGTAATAGACAATTTCAAAGCCATTTAAAATTTTCTTTCCTTTTCACTGTTGGAATAATGGTTTAGTAATTGTTAAAACATACTCACGCATTTTCTCTTAAAGAGCAGGCAAAGGTGCTACCATGAAATCCACTTTTTAGTTTGTGTGTTCCGTATCAGGATTTGATAGGGGAAAAAAATTTAAAACAATTAAACATATTACAAAATTGTAATACAAAGAGAAAAATAAACAAAATCTTTTCATAAATCTGTAGCTGCTGTATCAGCCCATATACGTCCCACTGCAGGGCACGGGCCTACTCTACAATCGAGAATACGATTGAGAGTGGTTAGGCCATATAGTCCACCACGCTGGCCTAGTGCGGGTTGGCGGACTTACATACCATCTAAAATACATAAAAATACCAACATTTTTTGTGGTCAGCTGCACACGTTTTCAGACACTGGTATAGACAAAGCATATCCAAAACTGTATAATTCTGACAAAATTATATCCATATACATCGAATTGATAATCTTCTTTTTTTGTAGCCGATTAAAAACAGTACAAGCTTTATCGATTTTTCAGCAATGGGAGCAAATATCCGGATTTTAACCGACATCAAAAAAGTCGTTTCTCAATTCGACTGTATGGCACTTGCCGACCCGCATCCAATGTGTGACGCACATACATAATTTGATTTGTTGGCTAGACAAGTCAATAAGCATATTATTCAACATGTACAAGTAGAATTAAATAAATATTATTTTTTGCTTTGTTGTGGTATTTTTCGTTCTTTCTATTTGGATAGTTGTCCCTAAGGAATTGCGAAAAGTATAAACCAACCTGAGAATAATCCAACCATCAAATGTATTACATAAACACGAGTAGTTACTTTGACTTGAGAAGATAAAAAAGAATTAAAGACAAAATTATGTCAATCAAGTCAAAATTATGCCGGCCTGGAGTCAATCCATAAAGGAGCGTTCTTGTGATCACTAAGTTAGATTTTAAGACACACATTTCTACGAAAATCCAACCAAAAGTACAAAAAATAAAACCTAGAGCTTCGTGACCCAAATTTAGTTTAACTTTCTTGGCGGATATTTATGACTAGAGAAGTTTAACGCAGAGATAAAACTATTGTAGAACCATTGCTTTATCTTACACTTAAAATCGTGGAGAAAATGGATTTGTTGATTCATGAGCTTCTATAAAATATAATACTTTTTACTATAGAATTATTTAAACATTAAAGCCTGTAATATATTTCAAAGAATATAATTTATTTCAATGGATAAAGCAGTATTTTGTTTCATATAATTAATTATTAAAGTAGTATTAAAAATATTTTCACCGAAAATAAAAGAATTCAATGTCACATCCTGTTCAAAAGCAACAAAGAAAATTTCATTTTTTATCCACCGGTGCCCGTGGCATTTTTCTTTGTATCCTTCTATTTGAGCCGCGGTTGGAACCTTTCTACAAAACAGCACAGATTACCAGGCGAATAATACCTCGTCACAAATATATTATTTTGAAAAAAATAGGAGACAGTAAAATCTACTTCCTCGGTGCGTAGTTGTATGATAAGCTGTAGTCTCGGGTTCCAATCCCGGGCAAAGTGATAGTGGATTTTTCAATTCATTATCAGCCTGGATTCAGGCATTTGTGCCCGACATAGTGATAGACTCATATCACATCGTGAACGGAACACATAAGGCAAAACGTGGGTTTACTAGTTGCTACCAGCACCTCTGCCTACCCCTTCTGGGAAAAAGGCGTGAATTTATGTATGTACGTAAATATGTATGTATGTACAATGAAATTAGCCGACTGAAAACTGGGTATAAATAACTTGAAAACGCGACACATTTATATAATTTTTTCGCCATTGTCACACTCAAGCCGAATATATTATTCTATCCATCCGGATTCTAGTATATTACTTTTTAAAGCAAGGTGCTGCAAAACTTTCTGGATTAAATGTTACGTTATTAACTCTCAAAGCAGAACACCAAGTTATGTATAAAAATGTACTCTTGTTGATATTTATCGGATAGATACAAAATTAAAACTCTTATATAACTTCACAGATACCTGTTGCACAAAGTAAAAGTTTAGCTATTTGCACTGTACTGTGGAAAATGTACTGTATTTGATATACAGGGTATATCAAGACTGCTACCGAAAACGAAGCCGGGTGGTAGTTTAAGCGACTTCAAACACAATGCAACAGAAAAAGTTGCAAAAAAAGCGACAATTTTTTTTTTGTAATTTTTTTCCTATTGCCATATTTTGGTGGTAAATACATTTTTTCCTAAAATAATAGTGTATACCCTTTAATTTATAAATACTCTAAGATATAAGAGAGTTTAAATTATTATTTTAGCAAAATCTATGGATTTACCACCCAAAAATGACGATATTTAAAAAATCATAAAAAATAATTGTCGCGTTTCTAAGCGAAATTTTTAATTGCATTGTGTTTGTAGCCACTAAAACTACCACCCGGCTTCGTTTTCGGTAGCAGTCTTGAGATACCCGGTATATTGTATGTATAAACGTGACATTTTATATTCTTTGTATTTTTTTATAAGTCTCTTAAATGCGAGAGGCTGCCTGCGTTGGTTACAATGTCTATTTCTCTCCACAGTCAGCAGTGTAACCGCACTGTTCCAATTTGAAAGACATATTTATATATTTTGACTGAAAACCTTATGTCACAGGACGGCAAGCGCAGTGAAATGCCAAGCATTGCTTTGTAATTGATGGTGATGTTTAGTTTACCTACTGTCCATGCGTGATTATATCGCTTACCATCAGGCAGATGGTATGTTCGTCCCGCCATTTATTGCAAAAAAATGAAAAAAAATGTGATTTCTTCCCCACTTTGAAAATATATTATAAATAATCATTTTGGTTGTAAAGTGAAGGCAAATAATGAAACGAATTAAATTATTGCAAATAATGAAACGAATTAAATTATTGCAAATAATGAAACGAATTAAATTATTGCGTATCATTCGATATTTTTATTTATTCCAACGAAGATTCATTCAAAAATCAATCCCAACAAAACCAATCCAACAAGTAATTTAGCAAAAGTCCCCGGAGGCTGTTTGGAGAAAATAAAAACCTGCTCTACCACACTCTACCTTCACTCTACCAGCGATGTGTAAGGGTTGCGAGGGGGTGCGGGGGTGGCGCAGCGGGGAGGGGGTGTAAAGGCATCTCACGTTCCTCGCAGATTGATGTGTTTATTTCTTCTGAAGTCGAATTAATTTTGAAACTTTTTCTCTAGAGTCTTCACGCGTGCGAGTGTCGCGGTTTGTTTATATGGAAAAGGGATATTTAATATTTTATTGTCAGTAATTTTTATGTTCACTGCAAATAAAAAATAATGAATTCAAATAGTATTAAAATTGGTTGTAAAATGCTGGTATCATTTTTTAAATTTCATTTAGTGTTATTGGCTTATTATCATACACATGGAACTAATTGAGAATAACTTCATTTTGTGCTAGTTCCATATTCATTCTCCTATATTCCTATAAATAACAGTTCTGAAATAAGACTTAGAGGCATTTATAGATAAAGCGGTGATACCTACTAGCAGCATTTTGGATAAGAGGGCCCTGAAATCTGGTTAGTCACAACAAACTCGATTATATCGTGAATTTTGTCTCTATTTGAGGTCAAGTAAGTGATGGATTATTGACAGCCTTCATGGCACAATTGGTTTAATTTTCAGTAAGGCAGTAGTGCATTTAAACACTGTTGTGGTACCTCCCCTGGCGGCCTCTCACACATGAGAGACCTACCACCAATAAAAAGTTTTGATGTACACAAATTTTTCATCTATTAGAAATACATGTGCGACTTTTGCATGTTTTTATATTAATTATTATCCATGAGCAAGTCGTACGGTTGTGAACAGACCTCGCGGGAATCACGGGGCCCAGTGTGTACAGCGGCGCGCGGTCGGGGAAGTTTTTCAACGCCTCAGATATCATCCGTGGATGATTTATAAAGCTGTGTGCAAGAACTTTTACTGGTGATGTGATGAGGTCAGGAGACAATTCAACAAATAATTATGTAGGTATTTTTCTCTTGTAACATAAAATATATCTAGACTATTAGACTAGAGAATTATTTAAGATTAACAATATCTTATATGTTAGTTTGTATGCACAAAATAAATAAAAAATAGGGAACTTACTTAAATAAATGATATTTGTAAAATCTATTAAATGTAAAGCCTTTGACTTTATTTATTTCTTTATTATTTATTCCAAGTAAAATGCAAGTCTACAGTATTTTAACTAAAACACTTACATTCTAATTAATAAATAATTGAACATAAAATAAACATTATTTGTAAAATTTTAATATCAAACGACGTTTATATTTTTCACTGGTGGTAGGTCTCTCATATGTGAGAAGCCATCTGGGTAGGTACCACCGCAATGTATATTTCTCCCGTGAAACAACACTGCTTAAATGCACTGTTGTGTTTCGGATTGAAGGACATTGTAGCCAGAGCAACTACTGGACATATTGAGACTTAACATCTTATGTCTCAGGATGGCGAGCGCAGTGGAATATTGCTACTGTTTATGAGCGGTCGTATCGCTTACCATCAGGCGAACGGCTTGCTCGTCTCGCCATTCAATGCAATAAAAAAAATATATATATATATATTTATCAGTAAAAATAAAAAAATATATGTTCATAGATAGGCATTTCAAAATAAGACATTGAAATTAAATAAAACTCTTAATACGACAAAAAATGTATTTAAATGAACCTTTTTGTAAAACAGTATTCCAATATTAAATTAAAAGAAACATAGAAGCAAAGGGTAATTATATTTCATCATATTTTGATTGAGAAGACATAATTAATTTAAGCTAAAAATAAAACGAGGACTAGGAGTTGCTAAGGTTTCTTGTTTTTCAGTAACTACCTGACGACTCAAAACATTTCTTATTGAAATGAAAAGTCATGTAGACTATATTTAATTAAAGAGCTCTTATGACAGTTAATACACGTAGCACTTAATCTCTATATTATACAAAATGTTTTAATATATTTATTAATTTTATTTAGTTATTTCATATAAGTGGTATGGAATGCCTGGATGGCTTAGTTGTTCTAGGGTACGATTACAAAGCTAAGGTTACGGGTTCGATTCCCGGGTTAGGCAAAGTGATATTGGATTTTTGTATTCATTATCAGATCAAATTTTATCAAAATTTCGCCTTGTATGGTCCGTCCCACGAAGTGATAGGCGCACTTATCGGGCACAAATTTCCGACTCTGGGCTGATAAAATGAATAGAAATAATCAATTTTACATCGCCCAACCCAGGATTCGAACCCCAGACCTAAACTTTGTAACCGTACCCTAGCACAACTACGCCACCGAGGTAGTCGGCACAAAACATTAAACAACCATAAAAAATCGATGATAATATAATCTCTGTAACCTACAAACTTTCCGATAAAGATATTGATAAAGGCCCAGAATCCTGTTTGAAGGTTGAGATATCCCGAATCAGGCCGAAAGCGTAGGTCTAGGTAATCTGGGAAGCCGGCTTAGCCGACCCGCATCGACCTTTTCGCCATAAAAACTTAAGCCTTAGCCTTTTGAGAATTACGCCCGTTTTACGAGATACCTATTTACTAAAGGCATCATAGCTCAGCGAATCACTGGTTTTATTATCATAGAATAAATTGAGTTTGAATCGCTGAGGAAAAACAAAGTTTTAGTAGCAAAAATATGGTTTTCCTCTTTATGTACAGCCTTCGTGGAGCAGTTTTAGATGTCAGCTGTGAAACGAGAGGCCGCAGGTTTGATTCCCGCACCGAGATAAATATTTATGTGGAACACAAGTATTCGTTTCGGTTCTAGGTGTTTGTGAGACTGAAAAGTCTCTCGTAATTTCTGATATCCACCACACTTAATTGATCTTAGCGTGGGGTAAGGATTATATAAGCGTCTGTTAGGTGTATGTATTATATTTATTTGTCTAGGGTGAGGAAATCACTCAATTCACCGTAGAACACATTTAACTATGTCAGCTTAGTTGGAATCGGGTCTAAATTCGAATCAATATCTACATGGGGATGTCTCACTTCAAAAATTGTCTGCCGATATGATTGATCTTTGCTATCCAGTTGAATACAAATTTTCTACCACCAAAAAATCATTTTCTACCTTCCTTGTCCCAGATTCACCTACATTACGTTGCAACACATCTTAATATACAAAAATATTCGACTTACTATTTAAAGATCAATCCAATATTCAAGATAATGTAATTTTATCGCAAGCAAAATATAATTTCTCAACAAAATATTTCTAATATAAATCGAGCATACTCTGCCCTTCACTAGCGTCCCCTCCTCCCTCCCCATTTACCCTCTCTAGCCCGTCAGTTGATGAATTTCATATCATACATTGATACAAAAGTGCGCATGTCCACAAACTTTTACAACATATATTAAACTCTATGAAATATGAACCCGAACGCTCCAAAAGGTCATAAGCGCCGCGGACTTTTTTCATTCGGTTATGAGTTATTTCTTTGCCCTTCAAGTTAGTTGGAAGTTACTATTCATAAGTTTGGGATAAACCCTGGCACAATAACGCCGGACTTGTATTTCTCCCGGGCGTTTCCAATCACAAAGAGAATTGCGGAAACTCAATGTGACGACTCAATGGCTCAGCATATGGATTCTTGTAATGGATCTTGTTATAAGATGTTGGTTTCACCATTTTCAGGTGGACGTATTGGATATTTTTTTCATATTGGCAAGATAACCACACTTGATGGTAAATTGGTACGTTCGAAGTTGAATATGTAATCAGTCTGAGCTGTATCAGCCTATATGTGTACGTCCCATTGCTGGGCACGGTCTTCGTCTACAACCGAAAGTATGATTAATAGCCACACAATACAAGGCCATATAGTCGCCACCACGCACATACGCACGAAACTATTCACGTCCTCCTTCATTAAGCGTACGGCAAAGGAACGGCATGCCTTAAAAAAAAAAAGATTGGCAACACCGAACGTGTGACATGCCAAAAACAGCTGAGTCTTATAAATTAATTTTAAATTATTTTTATTGTGTTAAACTTAAGTGTATTTTTGTAAAATATATCAAGAATCAGTGATAACGTGTATTCATAGCAAAACCACGGTAAACAAACATGTCAACATAGATATATTAGATGAATGATTCTCTGACAGCTACCAACGGCTAAGACTTTAAACTTTATTTAAGTAAAACAAAATTAAAGGCTTCCTAAACCACAATAAAACACCAGGAATGTTAACCCGGAAGGCTATTGTTAAGGATATGGAGGCTAAATTAAAGATAACCTTACAAGAACTAAAATCATCAAAGGCACTTTGTGATCAACTTTTAAAGGAGCGTGAGGAAAGTGAAGAGGAAATTATAAAAATTAATAATAAAAATGCCTATCTAAAAAAACAACTTGCGAAATGTCATATTGAATTAATGGATGTAACAGACCAATGTAACGGACTACAGGACATTGTTAATTCCTTCCGTGAGTGTAGTGATACCCATGAGAGAGCTTTAACTCGTGTAAATGAATTGGAGTGTAATCTAAGTGAGGCGCAAAAAACTATTGCGAGTCTAGAAAATAATAGATATAGCAATGAGGTGAGTATGACTCAAAGTTTATTAAAGGAAATCACAGAATCAAATACAGATTTCACTTATAATCTTATATCAGATACAAAGAATACATTACAAACTAAATTTGGTCACAATAAATTAAAGAAATACATTAAAATAAAAAAAATAATTAATAAAACTAAAAAAGCAATCAAGCATAAAAAATGTGCTCATCAAGTCAAAGCTTTAATTATTGAACGTAATAACTTACTGTTAAATATGAAGGAGTGTAATAACCGAATAATAAATAAACAAAACCATTATAATCAAACAATCAAATGCTTGGAACTCGAGATCTCCGAGCTTCAATCAATTATCACATCGGTAACTAAAAAGTATGAAGATTCAAAGTTACAGATTAAAGAACATATTCTAGCAACCTCTGAGCTGCTTAAACTTAGTAATGAAAATATGGAACGGTTTGAATCACTGACTAATAACTATGGGTGTAAGTGTCAACAAATCGAAATGCTCGATAAACATCAGACTGGATCTCCACAGTCGACTCTGGTTAATTTAAATCACACAAGGCCGGTGTTTAATGCAAATCGTAATGAACTACAGGTGTCTAGCCACAATACATTAAAAACTAACATACCTCAGGAACATAAAATACATCTTATCTCTGACAAAATGGGAGTTGGTTTTGGCAAATTACTAAGTCATTATTCAAACAGGCCTCTGTTAAATACATGTGTACCTGGAGCTAGTTACAACCAAATAAATAAGGTGGTTATTGAAATCTGCCAGAAGGATCAAACTACCGAAAAAACAATTGCAATTTTATATGGAAACAGTGATGGTGTAAACAAAAAAGACATTTTAAATATTGTAAATACTATTACTCGACTAGACTTAAAATCAAAAATTAAATTAATTTTATGTGCTTTACCATATTCAAAAAGTCTGACAGAAAATCAAAATAGGAGATTATTTGACATAAATATGTTAATGTTTAATATAAGTAAATATAATCAAGCAATCTCATTCTTTGACACAAATTTATTTGTTAAAAAATTTAGGTTGACAAAAGATAATATGTATCTTCCAAATATATATAGAAAAGAACTTACTTAGAAAAGAAAGCTAAAATATTGGCATTTTATATATCAACTCTAAACACAAATAAAAATAATCATGATAAATACTCTTCACATGTAAATATGGTTGATGACATAATTCATAATAATCCTATTTCTAACAACAGGAATCCTTGTAGTTCCATTAATCTTAATACAATTAATGTTAATTTATGTACCAATCAAAATAATTTAAACTAGATAGTATGACAACGGCCAGGCTTCATTGCCTAAATATTGTACATCAAAATATACAAGGCCTGGCTGGCAAAGAATTAGAAATAAGTTTATTTTTGGAAAAATATAATGTACATGTATTCTGTGTGACTGAACACTGGTTAAAAAAATATGAGCATTTATATGTTGCAAATGGTAATTATGTGGTGCAGAGTGCATTCATAAGAGAAAATTCTAGCCGTGGTGGTTCCTTAATTGTAGTATCTTCAAATATAAGATGTAGACCCAGAAAAGACATAGTTGGTGTTTCTGTTGAACGCACAGCTGAGTTGTCTTGTGTAGAACTTGAGCGACACATTGTAATTTGTGTATATCGACCTCCACTTAGTGACTTTAATTTATTTGAATCAATTATCGAAGATGTACTTGCAAAGATATGTAAAACAAATAAGGGGATAATAGTGTGTGGTGATTTTAATGTTAATATTTTAGAAGCCTCTTCAATCAGTACCAGGCTGTTGAACTTATTTAATTCTTTTAATCTAAGTAACATATTTCACACACCAACCAGAATAACATCACATTCATCCACCTGCATTGACAACATTTTCACAAATTGTATTTCAGTTGCTCATAGTATTCTGAGTAATTTAACATCTGATCATTGTGGTCAATTGGTTGTGTTTGAAGGTATTCAGAGTAAGCTTCCGAGTAAAATAATTTCTAGACCTGTTACAATTAATAAAATAATGAAGTTTAAAAACAGTATTAAGGGAAAATTGAATAAATCATTGCTAAAAGACAAAGATCCAAATAAAAATTATAGAGACATTTTTAACATCATTCAAAAAGATTTCCAATTAATATTTAAAATTAAGGAATTCAGTGTCAGTAGTACCTCTAGTTTTAATGAATGGGCAACTCCCGGAATTTATAAAAGTCGATCTAAATTATATGAGCTATATGAAATGAAAAAATACAAATTCGACAATAAATTCTTGCAATATGTTAGAAATTACTCTAAGACATTTAAAAAAGCTTGCCATACAGCAAAATCAAACTTCATTAGTAATAAAATTAAAAACTCACAAAACAAAACTAAAATCACCTGGAACATTATTAATAAAGAAACCGGAAAGATCCAAATGAAAGATAAACAGTTTGAAATAAAAGTTAACAATAAAATCATACATGATAATGTCGAAGCTGCTCAGGAATTTAATATTTTTTTTGCTAACATACCTGTAATTACTACCAGTTCCTTGAACTCCTCACCTGAACTTTCCGAATCTTTACTCAGGCGGAGCGTATCAGAATGTAAGACCTTATTTCAGTTTGAGCATACTACATCGACTGAAATAGTTAAGATTGTTAAAGAATTAAACAAAAAGAAAACGGGTGACTTTTGGGGCATTTCTGTTTATATTATACAAAACATCATAGATATTGTAGCCCCATATTTTTCCAATATTTTTAATAAGTGTATTGATATTGGTATTTTTCCAGACTTAATGAAGCTTAGTAAAATTATACCCTTATTTAAATCAGGAGGTAAAGATGAACTTTGTAACTTCCGACCAATCTCAATCCTACCAGTATTTAGCAAGATTTTTGAGAAGCTTATTTTGAAACAATTAACTAACCATTTGAATACAAACGAGCTCCTGCATAATAATCAGTTTGGTTTTACAAAGGGACGTTCAACAACCGACGCCGGTGTTGCACTAATTAAATACATATTCGAAGCCTGGGAGAGTTCTCAAAATGCTATTGGGGTGTTTTGTGACCTCTCAAAGGCATTTGACTGTGTGCATCATGCTACGCTCTTGCGAAAGCTACGTCATTATGGTATACGTGACACTGCCCTTGATGTTGTTTCGTCTTATCTTAGTGAGCGAGTTCAGTGCGTGGAGATAGGTGGAATGAAATCCAAGGATCTTCCTGTAAAACTGGGTGTACCCCAAGGATCTATTCTGGGTCCATTCTTGTTTTTAGTTTATATTAACGATTTACCTTTTTATTTAAAAGATATGTGTAATGTTGTACTATTTGCTGATGACACTTCCCTCCTTTTTAAGGTAGATAGGAATAGAGACAATTTTGACGAAATTAATATTACTCTTTCAAAAGTAACGCAATGGTTTACGGCAAATAATCTTGTCCTTAATGCCAAAAAAACAAAGTGCGTAAAATTTACCACCCCGAATGTTACAAACTTAGGACCAAACATCATTTTAAACAATGAGATTTTGAACACCCTCGATTCTACAATATTTTTAGGTATTACGTTAGACAGAAAACTGCAATGGGGTGCACACATAGCTTGTCTTGCTGGAAAACTTAGTTCAGCCGTGTATGCTATTAGGAAGGTTAGACAGCTAACAAATGTGGATACTGCACGTTTAGTTTACTTTAGTAACTTTCATAGTCTTATGTCTTACGGTATTTTGTTGTGGGGCAGGGCTGCTGATATTGAGAGTATTTTTATTTTGCAGAAACGAGCGATTCGCTCAATATATCAGTTGGATACTAGGGCCTCACTCAGAGATGTTTTCAAGAATATTAATGTCTTGACCGTAGCTAGTCAATATATTTATGACAATATAATGCATATCAGGCATAATATTAATTTATTTAAAAAAAAAGCGAGATACATTCTTTTAACACTAGAACTAAAAATAAATTGTGTACGCAATTCCATCGTTTGGAAAAAGTACATTCTTCTTTTGTGGGGTTGGGTATTCGCTTCTTTAATAAGATACCTCTGCACTTGCAAGAATTGCCAATAGAAATTTTCAAACAAGAAATCAAAATACAGTTAATACAAAAAGCTTATTACAATGTCACCGAATACATTAATGATAAACATGCCTGGTCGCCATGTCAGAAATACGCTGGTACCCTATAATATTGTTTTCCCACTATTGTAACTTAATAATAATTGTAATGATTAATATATTTATAATGTATGTAATGAATTTAAAAATGATGACGTGTAAAAGTGCCCCTAGTGGCCTATTTACAAAAACTAAATAAATAAATAAATAAATACCACCATCATTTTCTAGAAAATTATAACTTGGGGATCTTTAGGGCTAGAGTGAATAGGCACCTTCTGGGTAGGCGTATAACAACGTAGACTATGTCGTCACTTTCCATCAAGTGAGACTTTGATCAAAAGCGTACTACCAACGTGAAAAAAAAATACCACACTGACCTAGTGCGGGTCGCGGAAATTCTTACAAATGGCTAAGTTATACCGGTCTATTACATGACGGTGAAGGAAAACATCTTCAGGGAACTTACACACCATAGTAGATTATCGAATGTCGAGAAATTGTCACCACTACATATCGCTCACAAGTTGATACTTTTAGCTGATTTGTTAAATGCTTTTGAATAGAGCAACACTAGAGTTTCTTGCCCATTTTTCTTCAGTTCGCCAGGAGATATTTTTGTAATCAAAGGCATTAGTCACCTATACTGCTCTGTTGAGTCAAACTTTGATGGATCTTCCGACCATACACCGGTAATTCTTACTTTAAGCACTACAGTTATAACTATGGAGCCAACAGAGTCCTTAACTAATCGAAAAATGGACTGGCGAAACTTTCAAAGTTACCTTGACGACAATATCCAGTTAAACATTCCCTTAAAATCTCGAGAAGACGTTGACAATGCATGCGAGTACATAACTAACTTGATTCAGGTATGCCTGGAAGAACTCACCTGTCGTATTGCACTCATCTGCGATTCCGCCACAATCAAGTGATATTAAAGAGAAGCTAATAGAAAAACGACGGCTATGACGCATCTGGCATCAATCTCATTATCGAGCTGACAAGACGGCATATAATCGAGCTGCTAAACAATTAAAGACATTACTACAGATGTCAGCAAACTCTAGGCTCCGGAATATCCTGGAAAACATGTCGCCTCAGGGTAAGAGTGAAACCTCACTGTGGAAGGCAATAAGATCCACTGGAAACCCCAACAACACCTGTGTCCAATTAAATCCTCATCTTCGTGGGCGAGAACAGATGCTGAAAAGGCTGAACTATTTGCAGATCACCTGGAGAAGGTTTTCAAACCAAATGAAGTTGATGGTGAAGCATTCAACGTTGATACCATTCTCAAACAGGATCTTCAGATGTGCTTACCCATCAAACCCACATCCCCAAAAGAAATAGCAGCCGAAATTACTCGACTGGATCCAAAGAAGGCCCCTGGTTTCGACTTAATTCTGGATCAGCCCATATACGTCCCACTGCAGGGCACGGGCCTACTCTACAATCGAGAGTACGATTGAGAGTGGTTAGGCCATATAGTCCACCACGCTGGCCTAGTGCGGGTTGGCGACTTAATTACTTCTACTATATTGAAAAAATTACCCAGAAAATGCATAGCTTTTCTTGCTTCATTCTTTAATGCAATTCTACGTATAGCATACTTTCCTAAACTCTGGAAATTCTCCGAAATCATAATGATCCATAAACCAGGAAAACCTCCTCACGAGGCTTCGTCTTATCGACCCATCAGCCTCACGCCTGTTCTGTCGAAGTTGTGGGAAAAAATCTTCTTGGCTCGTCTAAAAGACAAAATGGACTACTATGACGTTATTCCTAAGCACCAGTTCAGATTTAGAAAACTACACTCCACTATAGAGCAAATGCACAGAATCCATCACGAAATAACACGTTGTTTTGAAAGAAAACTGTATTGCTCAGCGGCTTTTTTGGACGTGCAACAAGCATTCGACAGAGTTTGGCATGAAGGTCTATTTTGTAAAGTAAAAGATAAACTGCCTCACTCTCTTTACCCTATTATCAAATCCTATCTCGAAAATAGATTCTTTCTTGTGAAACAGAGAGACGCAAGATCTAGTTTACGCACAATCGAAGCTGGTGTACCTCAGGGATCAGTACTTGGCCCTGTATTATACAATATTTTTACCTCAGACCTACCAACATCTAAAGACGTGATTGCTGCTACATATGCCGACGATGTTGCGTACCTAGCGAGTGATAAAGACCCAAGTGAGGCTAGCAATAGGCTACAACAATTATTAGACGAGACTCAAGCGTGGCTCACAAAGTGGCGAATCCGGGCAAGTGCTCAAAAATCAAACCATATTACATTCACTTTACGAAGAGGCAATTATCCATAAGTTAAGCTAGGCGCAGATCTACTGCCTCATACAGAGTTCGTGAAATACTTAGGTTTTAATCTAGATATAAGGCTTACTTGGACCCACCATATCCGCAAAAAAAGAGACGAAATTAATTTCAAATTCAAGAGCTTAAAATGGCTTATGGGTAGAAACTCAATAATGTCAGTTGCTAACAAACTGTTAATATACAACACAGTACTGAAACCTATTTGGACATACGGTATTCCGTTGTGAGATTCCGCCAGCAAGAGCAACATAATGTGCATACAACGAGTCGAAAACAACATCTTGCGCACCATAACAAATGCACCATGGTTCTCCAGAAACAGTGAAATTCATGAGCACCTCAATATGCCAACAGTACAATCTGAAATACAAAGACTAAAGAAAAAGTATGGTGAACGCTTATCAGGTCATCCTAATACCCTAGCAACTCAACTCCTAAATCCTCCAGTAACTGCGAAACAACTAAAGAGGAAGGACATATTGTGAAATAGGCAGACAAGGCACTGGTCTCTTCGCCTTCAAGTCAAACAGCACACAACACATCCGCTTATAGTCTTGCGACTGATTGCTGATAAAAATAAAACAAAAAAAAAAAAAATTTCTTCAGTAAAATCTGCTGTCCCATCCAGATGACAGTTAAAAAACTTTTTTCATTTTCATCTGTGATTATATCAACATCAATCGCAGTCACTTTTCGTGAAAAAAATGTGTAAAACTTCAAAAAAGTAGCCGTACTAGAGTATAAGTATAAATAAAGATATGTAAACACCAAGAAAGACAATAACCCTAGTAATGAAACCTTTTTTCAGGCCGCCTATTTCGTGTTGTTTTTCGTTTCATATTATTTTTAATCACGTCAATTCTAAATAGGTTACAGTTCAAAATAATACAGAAATAGTATCTCCCAGTAAATATTTCAAAACAAAACCTTTTAATTGTAAAATTAAACAATATAAAGGGTTGAAGTGCACCCCGAGACAATGGGCTATCGATTACCGCCCACAGTAACTCCATTCTCTAATCGTTTGCACGTAGGACGATGTTATTTTAAACCAGAAAATTACACGTTATTTTAAACGGAGTTCCTGATTAAGGCCTCTTATTTTTATCTTATCCTCATAATGTTTTAGAAAGGTTTGACTTGTGTTTTTAGAAACTTGATATTTTTAAACAATGTTACTACTGGACATAATAAGACTTAACATCTTGTCTCGGTGTGGCTAGTGCTGTGGAATAAAATAAATAAGAAATAAATGTACCTAACACTCCCTGTACATAAATGATTATATTCCTCACTTATATAAAGCCCCACAATTAGATCGACTTTTGTATCGCGGGTATCAGGAACTACGAGAGTTATTGTTCTCACAAACACCCAGACCCTTATATTTAAAATACCTGCGGATCATTCATATATTTATCTCGGTGCGGGGATCGAACCCGTGGCCTCACGTTTCACAGGCGGCGTATAACCAACTGCGCCACAGATGCTGTCAAAATGGAATGCCAAGCATTGTTTCGTAATACATGCTGTTGTTAGGTTTTGCTGTCCATAAGTCGTATCGATTACCATCAAGTGAATCCCACGCACGTCTAGCCATTCATCGAAATAAAAAATATGTAAACTATTAAGATAAATTGACGACTGGAGACGGTCCCACCATCACACCCGCCACCCTGAAAGCCAGGATCAACACGCTATGTAATGAGCATTGAAGCTCACCGAGTCTCCGGGAATGTCTAACTTGTCTTTAACTCGCAACGAAATCAATCAGAAAGTTAAATTAATAGAAGTTAGAAAGTACCTGACAACTGCCGGATGATTGGGGTTTGAATCCCAAGAAATAACTTTGACTATTTTGAGTAACGTGTGTATGCTTAGTAAACTAACGTTGACAAACAATATTGCGAGGAATCTTTTATACCATAGAAATATTTGTTATAATTTCATTTTTTTTCCTTAGCATTATCACAAAGTGGAGTGCCTTACACGAGTATCGAACCCAGATCTTTCAATTTCACAGCCCATACAGCCATTGGACCAATGGACCGACTAACAACAAGATTTCTTTGTACTTATATTAATATGTAAATTGAGTTCGGGCCCCGCCGCCAAAACTTTCTTCCTCCATCCAATTATTTCTTTTCGTGTCGAAAACACGAAAATGAAAGTAAGACAATATAGTATTTTTGTAAGCAAATGAGAACGAGCTGGTCTCAAATAATAACGGCCCAATCTGTTGTTTTAGTATTTTAATGATTTTCATTACCAGTGAATTTGTTTGGCCGTCATTGCGGCTTTTTATTTTACTTTTAATCTTTTTTGATTACTTGGGACAGATATGGGCACTTACTTAAATTGAATAAGTATTGAATTTTAAATTAGCAAACTATTTTCACACCTTTTTCCCAACATGGGTAGACAAAGGCGCTACCAGGGCACCCACATTTCGTCTTGTGTGTTCCGTCCCACGGTCTCAAAATGACTCCAGGCTGGCAATGAACGGAAAAATCCAAAATCACTGATGACCCGGGAATCGATCCCAAGACGTCACCAGTGTAATCCTACCGTAGTATAATCATAAATTATCATTTACGTCATCATTAACGTAGATATTTTTTGTTCGCAATGTTGTTACTAATCCTATATTAGTGAAAATTGAAATAATTATTTACAATAAATTTCTACAAATTCCTTTGGTAACTAAGTAAGTAACTATAGGCCTAAACAAGTTTTTTAAGTTTTTTTTGCGCTTAATTTGTATATGTTGGCCAGTTGAGTTCAAATTTTAGCCAATAGAAGAGCAGCAAATGTTGGCCCGGGACCAACATTTTTATTTACGTTTATAAAGTACCATCATTCTCTCTATATTAAGAGTATATAATCTTAGGGAGTGACCTGGGTATCAAATCTACGACCTCACAATATGCATCCTATAACCAATATGTCACCCTTATCATAGTTATCATTTACGGGTGAACAGTTTGTATCGCTCCAATGATCATAGAACGACATTCCGATATAACTCAATACGTTTTGAGTTGGCTGTTATTGACATTCGGCTGACTCAAGGACACAAATAATTAAAATGTATGAGATACATCTGCTTCAGATATTTATAGTATTCAGATATTTTCGATAATTATCATGTTTCGAGAATTTATTAAATATCTACCTTCTTTGTGTAAGTAATCTTTAAAAGAATTAAACTGCCATATTTACTTTTAAATTATACGAAATGTATTATATGTTTTTTCTTTTTATGAATTTTATCGTGGATTTGGTTTAATTTGATCATTTTTTGACTTCCCAAGGTTTTGGTGGCTTTACAGCTTTCGTGGTCACGGGATGGACTGAGTACTAGTCATCCGCTCTATGACTGTTACACACCGTATTTTACAATAATAAAATTAAAAAAGCCTAAATTTAAATTTTATTTATTTAAAAAAATAGAATTAATTAATGAAGAATGAATTTGAACACAGAACCTAACGATACAAACTACCTCTAGACTAATGGGCCATAATTATCAGTCTTCAATGACAAATAACTAATTATCTTTCCTTCTCTACTATCCCTATCTCTCTGACTTTAACTTTATGTTTTTTGAACCAAAACAATTCCAAACTTAATAACACATTTTTCTTATAAGATTTTTTTGGTCTAGTGTTAGAGACACTAGATTCCTTGTTACCAGTTTTTCTAACGCAAGACACGTTAGTGTTGCTACTCCACTCTCCTTCGGTAGTTGATGTATGGAGCCTGTATATATGCTAATTTTGCAATTACACACGCATCTTGGAGCTTGTTTGACATTTCCTCTAACACTTGACACGTGTCTATACACATGTAGAGTTAATGTTATAGTCACTGAACGAAATTTAATGGACAAAGCTTCTTCAATAGCTGCGGCATATTTGCTGCTAAACGTACTTTTTTTAATGGTTAAATAAACTAGGTACATCATTAGCGAACTTATTATCAATAACATTAAATATATATATATATATATATATATATATAAGGCAAAGCAAACAGAATCAGAAGATAAGACAGTTATGCCAATTAAGATATACAAAATTCATAAAATTTAACAAATCAACACTATACCTAATTATTATATAATAAATCTAAAAATCGGAACCAAACAAAAACACTTTATCTTTTCATTTTATTTTGATTAATATTTTACCAGTTCTTTACGCTTTTTATATTAAATGATCACCACCTCTCACTAATTGTATAATAGTTTATTTTACTTAGATATAGAGACTGTCCCGCCCTCACACCCACCACTGCAACTCCTGTGTCGCAGGATCAACAGCACGCATTGAATGCCACCGAGCATTGAAGCTGGCCGAGTCTCCGCGAATGTCTAACTTGTCTTTAACCCGCAAAGGAATTAATTATAAAGTTAAATTAATAGGAGGAGTTGGAAATAATAGCAATCTTATCTAATAAAATAAAAGAAACTACTTACCTATAGTTCCTCGACAACTTTCGTGGCGCAGTTGGTCGAAAATTGTGTATGAAATCAACATATCTGTTATAAGAAATAAATAATTGTATTTTTAATGTTTGCACGTATAGTCTGAATGAATTGGAAATTAAATTATATATAATAAATTAATAAAATACTTCATCTTTAAACATATGAAGACAGCCATTTATTGATTGATTAATTTATTTATGAAGCAACAGTTTTACCTAATTGTCAAATATGACAGCAAAACCTAAAAACATGCTAGACTATAGAATAGAAAAAAAAAAAAGACGGGTTGCACTCCGGGAGTGCCGGCAGAAGTGAAAACTTGATTATTAACGTTAAGCATGTTTGATATTTTGGAATGGTTAGGGAATAATTTTGCACCAATTGCTTTATCAGTATAAAAGTACTATCATTTATGTGGTAGAATACAATATTCATTTATTGCGCTATCGTACACAAACATGACAATTTATATTACATTAAAAATTTAACACTTTAAAACTATTACAATTATTTTACATTAAAAAGTTTATCTCTCCGAAAAATCAACTTTCATCCATAATTTCAACGACTTTTTCACCATCATCATTACCAGAACTATCATCGCCAATCTCTAAAACTGATACGATAGGTTTATGGTAGCTGAAGTAAGAAACGAACAGTTTTGATTCGAACCTATTTAAATGTCTAATAAAGACCGCATCAATAGTAGTTTTGTATTTCGTTGTGCTAAGATTGCGATCATTCGACATAGTTAAACCAAATTCATTATTTAAAAATTCAATTAATAGTTGATTTTTATCGTCTGCGAAGTTTATGTTGAAATCTCCACTCAAAATCATTGGCAATTCATCAAAGCTTTATAAACTGACAGCTAACTGACAGCTGTCTACTCTCCATCCGTCTTACGCTTTTCGTCTTACGATCAGGTCACGTGTCCTGATGCGAGTTTAAGATTTTATATCCATTACAGAAAAAGTGCTCAACGCCGCTAAAGAAGTTTTCACTTCAATAATTAAAGCATGCCTTTTATAATTCCCTGAGCCTACACCGTAATTAAACATGAACAGGTATAATTATAAATTATCTTCACTCATATTAAACAACGTCAAATAAATTAGTATTCCTTGAATATTCCACCCCAAGCGTGGCAACCCACAGCTGGGCGGGCGCCAGCGCCGTGCATTTGTACCGACGCGACGAGTCGGCGACACATGCCGTATACTATTGCCCTACACATAGGTAATGTTGCTAGGCAAATATAGCTTGTATGTAAGATAAAGCTATATTTTTAAGTAGGTATTTGCCTCGGATCTAGGGTTTTGTGTGACCGAAAGGTCTATCGCTATGCCGGGCCGAAATTCCTGACTCCGGACAAGCAATTAACAGAAAAATCCAGAATCACTTTTCCTGCCCCGGGATTCGAACCGAGACCTTAACATTGTAGTCACACAACTGCGCCATCGAGGTCTGTAATGTGGTGAATAAAACATACATATATAAATACACCCAACATACACAGTCATCACCCTACAGTGACAAACTAAGACTTGTATCGCGTATCAGAAACAAAAAAAGAGAATATGAGAAGCCAAATTCGCGATAATAGTTTCATTTCAACTGCAAGAGACTTTTATCTTTCAACACCCAGATACTAACCAAATATTTGTGGTCAGAACAAACATTTATCTTGATCGAACCCGGTCACTAGACTTGTATAGCCAGTTCACAACATTAGCCTCGGAAACTGTTGTAAGCTTCAATTTGCATAAATAAATGAATATTACAATATCAGGCCATATACTGCAGGGCACGGACTTTCTCAACAATCGAGAGTGGTTAGGCCATATAGTCCACCACGCTGGCCTAGGGCTAGTTGGCAGACTTTACTTACCATAGAAATTTTCACAAATTCGGTATAGTATGCAGGTTTTCTCACGATGTTTTCCTTCACCGTTAAAATGCGTGACGATTGACAATGAATACTTAACACTTGACTCCTATAAGTCGGAAATGTGCCCTGACCACCGTGACCATGTTGGCAGCCGCGTCTAGTCCATTTATCAAGAGGCCACCACAGACGTTTTAAAAAAAATTAATATCTATGATTAAATCCTTACCTACCAGCTATGAATAAGTCACCACGCGCATTTGTTAAAAAAAATCTATCATTAATCCTTACCCGCCAACACATTTATAAAAACACCAACTAAAGAAAGTTCTACAAAAGTAAAAACATCCAAATATGTGAGCAGCAATGTAGAGTAGGGTAGAGCGATGTAGAGCAACGTAGAGCGGTAGAGGTTAAAGCTACGCCGCAGGCCGCGACCGCGCGAAGAATGCCAAACATCCGCGCAAGTTTTATATTGGATTCTGTTGCCACTTCACTTGCTTTTAATTAAATCTATTTATATTTATCATGAGGGTGAAGATGAAGATGATATACTTATCAAACAATATTGTTTTCTTAACTTTACCTATTATATTCAAGTACAATTAATAAATACACCAAACAGTTTATTAAGATCGAGTCTTGCCTTGTGGGTATCAGAAACTACGCCAGACTTTTTCGGTCTCACAAACACCCAGACGTTTAGACAAATAAATATAAATATACCCAATAGTCACATACATAGTTCTGACCCCACACTAAGGTCGAGTCTTTTTTCATGCGTATCATGGTAAATATCTTATTTTTATTCATTTTATTTATTTGAATTTTCTTGCACAAAAAGAAAACTAATACAAAGAGATATCATATACATAAAAACTACAATCGGTGGTCTTATCGCCGAAAGGCAATGTCTTACAGACAACCATGGGATGGATTTAAGAATAGGATAAACAGGGTCAGTCTAAAGTGTAAAGAATAGAACTGGCCTATAAAAAAAAAGGAATCTTATGAAAGACTATTTGAATAAAGAATATTTTGATCCGATTTAATTGATGTAGCTCTTTTATGGACCTGCGTGTCCCAGTCGCCAAAAATGTCCGATATCCACAGCAAAAACCGTCATAAAACCGCAAACATTTTCCAAGACCTATAAAAGTCGGACACCTCCGTAAGTGAAGTTCAATGTAGGCAGTAGTCACGTATCGTATTATCCCGAAGACAGGCGCGTCGACCTACATGCAATATTCAATAACTCAGAGACGGACCATGCGATGCGGTCGTGCACACATATATACTGTTATCGGGATTTGCAGGTAGGAAGTAACATTGAGAGGTCTGTAAAGAACATTTCAGAAAGTATTACATATACTTAATAAGGTAATAAAATAAATTTCTAAGTGTACCAAGATATTGTCATTAAGATCAAAATTTAATTAACATAAAATCACATATTACATACACTTTTTTTATTATTGCTCAAGTTACATTTATATGATGTCTAAATCACATTTCAAAACATTGATCAGTTTTTTTTTTTATTGCATTGAATGGCGAGACGAGCAAGCCGTTCGCCTGATGGTAAGCGATACGACCGCTCATGAACAGTAGCAACATTCCACTGCGCTCGCCATCCTGAGACATAAGATGCTAAGTCTCAATATGTCCAGTAGTTGCTCTGGCTACAATGTCCTTAAACCCGAAACACAACAGTACATTTAAGCAGTGTTTCACGGGAGAAATAGACATTGCGGTGTTACCTACCCAGATGGCCTCTCACATATGAGAGACCTACCACCAGTAAAAAAAAAATATGATTTTTCGTATTTCTCGATTAATTCAAAAACCAAATTATGTAGAACTAGCGGTCCGGCCCGGCTCCGCCCGGGTGCAGATACACGTTTCAAAATGGCGGTCAAAATGTTCTATTCCGACTTATCAATATAGAATATCGACCAATCGGACCACGAATAAAATTTCCTCGTATTTGCTAGAAATGTCACTACTGCTTCCCTCCTATAGGTCATAGCGTGATGATATATAGCCTATAGCATTCCTCGATAAATGTACTATCCAATAATGAAATAATTTTTCAAATCGAACCACCAATCGAAACAAACAAACACTTTAGCTTTATAATATTAGTATAGATATTGAATACTTTAAAAAACCTACATAATTTTCATACGAGTGTGTAGCGGCTTGTTGGTAGCGGATCAGACGTGGTTACCAACTTGTTCACGTTGATAGCGGGCTTAAAACTCTGACCTTTGGGAGTCATGTATGTATTGATAGTCAATCACCACGCACTAAAACGGCGAAGGAAAACATCGTGAGGAAACCTTCTTATCATGACAATTTGTAGGATTTTTTATGGTATGTAAAGTCCACCAACACGCAATAGGCCAGCGTGTTGGACTATAGCGCAATTCCCCTCAATAGAAATATCGGTTGTACAAGAGACTAGTTCTGTAATGGGACGTATATGAGCTGATACAGATACAGCAATCATTTTCGTTTGAGTTTCGTATTGGCCCGGTCAGCGGACACTGTAATCGATTGTGGAAATCCCGAAATAGTGACAGCTGTTGAAGTGTTTCTAATTCAGCCTGTGTAAATCCGATATCGAACAGGCGTCGGTATCATATTTACCGAAGAGACATACCTATCTTTGTTCAGTATATTATACTTTATGATAAATTGATAACTATATATTGATCGCACAGATTTTAATGTGTGTTGTAGTGCCTTCTAGTACAAAAATAATAACTAAAAACTTGTGTGTGTGTACATTTGTACGCACATAATAACTGTTATTTTTGTTTTTTAAGATAAATATCACATTTGTCAGGAATATTGCAATGGCCATTTGTAATTAAAAATCACATACACACATTTATGTTTATTAATAAACTGATATAAAACACTAGTTTAGATTTAAAGAATTAGTTTGAAGCTCTTATGAAAAAGAAGTATAACTGCAAAAACCTCGATCTAACAATCGAATTCAGCACTTCACGATTTACTGCTAACATTAATTATTTTTGACATCGTAAACTCAGGCCTTTTCGCGGAAAAGGCAGAGGTGCCGCTAGAACACCCACATTTTGCCTTGTATTTTCCAATCGAGTATATTAGAGGTGAGCCTATCGACATATACGACACAAATTCCTTTTTATAAATAATTTTTGGCAAGTTTCTTCAACACTATTGTATATATTACTAACACTACTTTTTCTATTTTCGCAGTTTTCATTATACGTTGTAAATGATATTGTATTTAGTCCATGTCTGTGTCCTAACAAGATAAATGGATTGTCCAAAGGACTTGAGTATCTCGGGCACAGGCCATGTGCAATTTCTGTGACGACCGCTTCTGTGTTATTAACGATATAATAAATAAAAACTTGTCCTAGAAAATGTTATATATGAACATAATAATAAAATAGTTTTACTTGGATCTAGGGTTTTATATTGAGGAGAAACGAAATATGATAAATTCTGTAAAATACCGAAGAATGGTTTCCTAAGATCAAGGGATTCATTATTTTTTTGTATATGCACAAGACTCTACTACCCACAATTCAATTGATAGAGGTTAGGCCATACAGCATGCTGGCTTAATGACGGTTTCCGGATTTTACATGCCATAGAAGATAATTACTATGTATTAACGCAGTAGCTACGTTCCTAGGTATGTATCTTCCCGTTTAATCTATTCTTTAGAAACTGAGTAAGCGCTGTTTCTAATTAAGAGTAAGCTGAGCACAAAGACTCCCTCCGCTCGCCACGTGCAGGATTAACAAGATGGACTCATGTACTAGATAGTAGATACAACAAAAGGTTTAATTTTTAATAGGATAGTGGTTTATTAAAAAAATAATAATATTGTATTACTTATAACCTCATTGGTGTGACTTTTGCAAAGATGTCCGGAAGTATGTTTTACGTGTTTTTTCATTATTTGCTACATTCATACATAAACTCACGCCTTTTTCCCAGAAGGGATAGGCAGAGGTGCCAGGACACCCACGTTTTGCCTCTTATGTTTCGTCCATGATGTGATAGGTGGCGAGCCTATCGCCATATCGGGCACAAATTCCTGACTCCTGGCGGATGACGAATAGAAAAATCCAATATCACTTTGCCCAACCCGGGATTCGACGTCAGATTAGTACCCGTATCGTAATACAGCTAAGCCACGGGGGCATTATTTACTTGCACTTAATAATATTATGCATTATAGTCTATTCAAAACGCTGTTATTTTTTGTTGGGCAACGTTTCCAAATGTTACTTAACATCTAATCACAAAACGTCATTTAATGTTAAAATATGTTGCGGAGTTATAGAATGTTAAGGAATGTTGCCTTAATTCTGAAAAACAGTCAAAAATTGATAGCACTTTTACATAATGTTGTTTGTCTTTGTTTAATTCTGTTATTTTCTGTTATTATTGGTATTGATACGATTAGAAACAATCAACAAAAAATAAAAATTAGCAACACAAGTTATTGATTTTGATGAATATTACGTGTTGCACAATGTTGGGTGAGTGTGAGTAATGAATATAAAATATAATATAATTTATAATACAATATAATACATCCAACAGTCACATACATAGTCCTGGCCACATATTAAGATCGATTAAGTCTTGTGTCGTGAGTATCGGAAACTACGAGAAATTTGCGGTCTCACAAACACCCAGACCCGACACAAATATTTGTGGGTCACACAAACATTTGTGTCGGTGTGGGGAACGAACCCGCCACCTCACGTTTCACAGGCGGCGTCTAACCAACTGCGCCACGGAAGCTGTCAAAATATTTAGTTATAAAAAGAAGTATTTTTTTGTGTCGAAGCAAAGATTAAGCACCGATAGAAATAAATACTCGCGTAAGTAGCGGAAATACAAATATAGAATAAAATGGGATCTCATATTAGTTCCCGGGAACGGAATATGAATCCGGTGCGGCGATGTATTCATTGTGACGGAAATAAGGTCAGCGAACTTTAGCTGATACCTATAGCTAATTCAGGAATATAGGGGTAAGTTTTTATATATTATATGGCTGTAAGTATAGTGGAGATGTCTTCTTTCAGCCTTATTAATCTATTGTAAAACCTATTTTTGGTTATATATTGTCGCTTCTGTACGATTTTTTAATTCAATTTGAGGGAAGTAGTGCAAGGTGACCTGTTGTTTAAGGGACCAGACACGGCTGCTAACGTGGTCACGGTGGTTGCGGGTTCAAATCAAAGGGCACATCTCTAACTTTTCGGAGTCATGTGTGTACAAATAGTCAATTACCACGCATTATAACGGTCAAGGAAAATATCGTGAGGAAAGCTGCATACCATAGCGATTTATAAGAATTTCTTTGACATGATGTTTGCTAAATATTTTCATTTTTTTTCTAATTTTTATCATTCAAGCTATATTCTAAAAGTACACTTTTGACTGCCCTATCTTCATTTTCCTTCACTTATGTCCATCCCATGGTAGTCGGTAAGAGATTGCCTTGAGAGATACGACTGCCATTTGTACTCTTATGTTAAATATAAGTTTTAGTTTAAAAATTATTTGGTGTACAAAAAGAATAAATAAATAAGTCCGCCCACCCGCACTAGGCCAGCGTTCTGAACTATACAGTCTAACCACTCTCAATTGTACTCTCGATTGTAGAGGAGGCCCGTGCCCTGCAGTGGGACGTATCTGGGCTGATACACACTATGTTGTTAAAACCTTGGTTAATATTTTTATAATTACAACTTAATTATATACATGTACTAGCGGCCCGGCCCAGCTTGGCCCGGGTGCATATAGATTGCTCTACAATAATATGCACGTATTATACACATAAACCTTCCTCTTAAATCACTTTATCTATTAAAAAACCGCATCAAAATCTGTTGCTTAGTTTAAAGTAGTTAGTAGTAAGTAATTAAAGCATACAAAGGGACGTACGGGCAGAGAAAGCGACTTTGTTTTATACTTATAATAAGTAGTGATGTTTGCTTTATAACAAAACACAAATTAATCTGCTCGATTAAGAACTAGTGACGTTTTGTCACTTTACTATTACAGCGCTGTCTCGTGTTCGGATTCCGTGTCGGGCAAAGTAATATTAATTTTTCATTTCGTTATCAGGCTTGAGTCAATTATTTGTACCCGATATGGCGATAGGCTTGCTTCCAATCACATCATGAGACTGAACGTATAGGGCGAAGCGTATATATCCAGGTAGCTCTCTTGCCTACCTATTCTAGTAAAAAGGCCAAGTTTACGTATGTATGAACCAATGAATCTGTTTATATACTAACTAGCGGCCCGGCCTAGCTTCGCCCGGGTACAAATAGATTTCTGTATAATAATATGTACGTATTATACATATAAACCTTTCTCTTGAATCACTCTATCTATTAAAAAAACCGCATCAAAACCCGTTGCGTAGTTTTAAAGATTTAAGCATACAAAGGGACATAGGGACAGAGAAAGCGACTTTGTTTTATACCATGTAGTGATATTGACTGAAACTATTCACCATTCAATAAACAGCCGTTTTAATTGCACCATTACCGACTGAATCGAAACGTTTAATTTTAATTATTTGTTGTGCGGACATTAAATTATTAAGCATACGTTAATTTGTTTTTGACTCATTCGCTTGTAGCGGTCGGGACCCCTCGTTCGTAATGAGTGACGATTAAATTCAGACGATGTACGTTTGTAATTTATTTACTGCTAATACACATTGACTCCTTGAAAATTATTGATTTTTGTTAATCACAATTAATGGCGAAACATTACAGAGCGCTGGTCTATTGTACGATCGAGACTTCTGTTAAGTATGAGATAGTTATTCCATAGTCCAACACGTTGGCCTATTGCGGGCTTACTTTAAATACCATGAAATTTCCTATAAATTGTCATGGTATGCAGGTTCCCACGAAGGTTCACGGTGTTTTCTTCACCATGCATGCGATTGACTATGAATACATGACCCCGAATAGAGACAGCAACGTCTGGTCCGTTTCTCAACAGACTACCACGCACAAAACCAAATAACTACTTTCAAACTGCCTTACAAAAACTCGACTCAGGTACAATCAACATTGAACCCAATATATGCGTCATTATACCCCTATCCGGAACTCTGCAGACAATCAGAGACTCTACCATGGTAGAGCAAATAGGAGAGTAGGTGTTTGTGCTCCGGCTTTACTACTTAGAGCTGATAACACGTCTTGCCGCGTTCAAAGGAATTACGTAGAGTTATTAGTTGGACAATCCGGGATTTATTTTTATTTCCGGAAACTGTTATCAGCCCATATACGTCCCACTGCAGGGCACGGGCCTCCTCTACAATCGAGAATACGATTGAGAGTGGTTAGGCCACATAGTCCACCACGCTGGCCTAGTGCGGGTTGGCGGACTTACATACCATAGAAATTCTTATAAATCGCTATGGTATGCAGGTTTCCTCACGATGTTTTCCTTCACCGATTTAGTGCGTGGTGATTGACTATCAATACACACATGACTCCGAAAAGTCAAAGGTGTGCCCTGAGATTCGAACTCGCGACCACCGTGAACATGTAGGCAGCCGCGTCTAGTCCAACAGGCCACCACGCACTTCTTCCGGAAACGGATATAGTTAATCCCTAAGATTAGTTACAGTTGGCAGATTGTTAAAAGTATAAAACTAGGAATTATTATTAAATCATTTTAATGAAGCTGGAAATGCAGCTGGATTGCTTTAATTGTAAATGTGTTTTTTTTTTATTTTACCTAATTTTTTTGCTTTAGCATATTTTTACTATTTGTCGAAAAAATATTGATTTTAAATAATAAGTCAATATGGCTTTTATCCTAATACAAATTATTACATGCAATAATTACCCTTTTTTGTAATAGTTTTCCCTAAACAAGTAGCCAACATTTGTACCAATACTACATTGTACCAATAAACTAACCACCAACTATCAAAACACCAATATCTGATCCGTATAAAAATAAACCGTGGCTTTTATTCACACACGTATCACAGGCTTCGTTACCCGAATTAACATACTATGTACACCCATTCCCATTTTATACTATATTCTCAGAAATTCCGAGCTATGTGCTTACTTTACATACTTTACTTTATTATATGTTCCGTGTACGTGGAATTAATTCTGTGAAAAGCCTTCCTTTGTTTTACTGAAGTTCGGTTCACTATTAGTTGGTTACTAGGTATTCTGTTTTGAGTGTATAAAAATATTTTTTTTATTAAAATGTAGGTACGGAAATTATAAAATTATGTTCCTGAAATAATTTTGGATTATTACAAATCTATACTAATATTATAAAGCTGAAGAGTTTGTTTGTTTGTTTGAACGCGCTAATCTCAGGAACCGCTGGTCCGATTTGAAAAATTCTTTCGGTGTTGGATAGTACATTTATGGGGGAATGCTATAGTTTATATATCATCACGCTATGACCTATAGGAGGGAAGCAGTAGTGACATTTCTAGCAAATACGAGGAAATTTTATTCGTGGTCCGATTGGTCGATATTCTATATTGATAGTCGGAATAGAACATTTTGACCGCCTGTTTTAGAGACGCTAGAAATGTTTTGTTTCTGCATCGATATCAATGTTACAATAGATAAGACGTTCTTTGTGAAAAATGTATCCCACCTAAGTGCGGTGCATGCACAACACGCGTATCAGTCAAAAAGTAAGCGTAAGCGCCATGAAATTCAAGGCGCTTTCGACCTTTTGGTCGCGGGAAAACTACACCCTGAATGCGGTCTAGCGCTGCATGGCTATACTGTTTGGTTAGACGAATAATTATTTATTTCACAATGTGATGGATTATAGGCAGAGTAAAGGCTGGATTGATAAAACAGTTTTTTTTTAATGGTTACTGTAACGTGGCAATCTGTGCTTACACAATGAGCCATTCAGATAGGGTTGATGTTTTTTTTGTTTTTTTGTAGAATGAGTTCTTTCTGTAGCCTCTCATTCTCATTATTTGAACCTAGCCACTAATGTAGGAACGCTATTTCGCTTCAGTCTGGTGTATGTTACACTTCCAGTGCCTACTAATTTTAAAGCCAATTGATTGATGTGGTTCGCTATTCTCGACTGGTAGGATTCGCTATAACTAGCAATCTCTTGCTTGACAGTTTTAATTTTTAAATCTTCATGGATATATTTGCTGCTTACATAGTATGGGATATTTAACATAGTTCTCAGGGTTTTACTCTGAAATCTTTCCAAAATCTCTATGTTGCTGTTACTCGCAGTGCCCCATAACTGGATATCATACGTCCAAATTGGTTTGAGGATGGTTTTGTAGATAGCTATCTTACTTTCATTAGACAGACTAGATTTTGGCCCTACTATCCAGTACATTGATCTGAGTTTCATGTCCAGCTGTTTGCGTTTGGTCCAGATGTGCTTTCTCCAAGTTAACCTTCGGTCCAGATGCATGCCCAAATATTTGGCATTTTCACTCTGGGGAATTTCTTCACCATAAAGTTTAATTGGAGGGCAGGTCTTCCTTCTAAGAGTAAAAGTCACGTGTATAGATTTCCCTTGGTTGACTTTAATACGCCATCTATCTAGCCATTTTTCGACTTTATGTACATGGGTTTGTAATTGTTCCGACGCTATAATAGGGTCCTCGTGTACTGAGAAGAGGGCTGTGTCAACCGCGTATGTAGCCGTCAGAGTGCCATTGTGGGTTGGCAAGTCGGTAGTGTATAATAAGTATAACACCGGCCCCAGTATACTCCCTTGTGGCACTCCTGAGAGAATTTCATTTAGAGGTGCAGTTTCGGTATTGAATTTTACTTCAAAGCATCTTCTGTGGAGATATGATTTTAAAATTGGAAAGAAGGAGTGTGGTAGGACGTTTTTTATTTTGAAGAGAAGTTCTTCATGCCATACCCGGTCGAAAGCTTGGCTGATATCGCGGAAGATAGCAGAACAGTATTGTTTGCATTCCAAGGTGCGACTAATTGTGTCTGTGATGCGGTGAATCTGTTCAATGGTTCCGTGTTGTTCTCGAAAGCCAAATTGGTGATGGGGAATAATTTCCGGTAAGTATATTCGCATCCTGCTAAGTAGTATTTTTTCCATAATTTTACCCAGCACAGGAAGCAAGCTTATTGGTCTGTAGGAAGTTACTTCATGAAGTGGCTTGCCTGGTTTGGGTATCATTATAACCTGAGCTATTTTCCACTGAGCTGGATATATTTGTAGTTTCAAGCAAGCGTTAAATATATGTGATATAAGTTACTCCTTTTCTGGGTAGTTGCTTGAGTATGTGGGGACAGAACATGTGCAGTCAGCAAAATACATTGTATAAATATAAGTTTAGTGTTACAATAAAGTCAGTCGGTACTTGAAGCTCGTTGTTTCATTTTCTCTCCATCTAACACACACACAGTCACACACATACATCACAGTGGTTGACCCCGATCGCGTCAAGGCAACACGTATCGAAGAACAGTGAACACGTAAGCTACAAATATGAACCCGCAGTACACCGTGCAAAATCCGACTGTAGTACCCAAGGCGGAAGAATCAATCATCTCTACGTTATCGGTGACAAGTAGAATTCCAGACTTTTGGCCAAAAAATCCCAGACTGTGGTTTATACAAGTGGAGGCGATATTAACACCACAGAAAACATCCGACGCCAACAAATACTATATGGTTGTGGCAAAACTTGGAGGAGGTGATTCAACAAGTGGCAGACATTGTGGCAGATCCCCCGGAGAGTAATAAGTTTGAAACACTGAAGAACCGACTCTTGCAAATATACGAAGAATCTGAAGCAAGACAAATACAGAAATTAATATCGGAAATCGAACTAGGTGACCAAAAACCCAGCCAATTATTACGAAGAATGAAGGAGTTAGCAAGGGGCAAAATAGAAAATGACACATTAAAAATATTATGGCAATGACACTTACCGGCATCTGTCAGAGCAGTACTCATCGTCACATCTGCAAAGGACTTGGAAGAGTTAGCCGCAATAGCTGACAAAGTCATGGAAAATAACTCACCTGCGCAGATCAGCGAACTTACCCCGACACGTGCAGAAAACTCTACGGCCTCTTTCGAAGTAGCTGCAATCATGGCGGAAATAGCGAAGATCAATCTGAAAATAAAAGAATTAGATGCAGGAAGAAGAGGCTACAAGAGCAGAAGTGGTTACAGGAGATACTCACGATCACGATCTCATTCCAGGTCACGTCGAACACCGGAGAGTCCCAACTGGCTTTGCGTGTACCACCACAGGTTCAGGAGCAGAGCTAGAAAGTGCGTACCGCCGTGCAACTGGAAAACGCAGCCGACAACACCACAGGGAAACTAGAGGAAGTGCAACCGGTAGCGGGACGTTGTGCAGTCAAGGACCACCGCCTTGTTGTAAGTGATAAAAACCATAACATAAAATTTTTAGTAGATTCGGGTGCATGTATTTCAGTTTTGCCAAAAAAATTAGTAAGAAATAGAAAAGAATTAAATTTTAATTGTAACTATAACCTTTTTGCAGCAAATGGTTCAAAAATAATTACTTATGGAACCAAGTCACTTACCTTAGATTTAAAATTAAGACGACCTTTTACATGGACATTTATTGTATGTGACGTTAATCAACCAATACTTGGGGCAGATTTTTTAAATTATCACAAATTAATATTATAGATATTAATGGACATTGTTTATTAGATAAAATTACAAACCTGGTAGTCCACGGAACGATCGTATACCAGCATATACTTACCATATCTACTTTGCGAAATGACCATACTATATATGATATATTAGTAAAATATCCAGATATTCTTAAACCTATGTCATTTAAAGAAACGCCAAAGCACACAGTTTATCATTATATTGATACCACTGGTCCGCCTGTATTTTGTAAACCTAGACCGCTAGCCCTTGAGCGATATAAAATAGCTAAGGACGAATTCAAAAGCATGCTAGAAGCAGGTATATGTAGACCATCAAAATCAGCTTGGGCAAGTCCGCTTCATTTAGTCCCAAAAAAGGACGGACAAATGCGTCCATGTGGCGATTATCGCGCATTAAATGCTATAACGAAACCTGATAGGTATCCTATACCGCGTCTACAAGATTTTACTTATATGCTAGCTAATAAAACTATATTTTCAAAAATAGACATAAAAAAAGTATCATAATATTTTAATTAATCCGGATGATTTTTGTAAAACTGCCATAACAACCCCATTTGGTCTTTATGAATTCGAACGTATGACTTTTGGTTTAAGAAACGCTGCTCAAACTTTCCAGAGATTTATGACTAACACTGTTTTATCAAACTTAGATTTTTTATACTGTTACTCAGATGATATATTAATAAGTTCAGAAAGTACGGAACAACATGACGAACATTTAGAAACAGTATTTCAACGTTTAAATGAATATGGCATTACTATAAATCTCGAAAAATGTACCTTTAAAGCTACTAACATTGAATTTTTAGGATATAAAGTCACCAGAACAGGTATCAAGCCTTTAGAAAGCAAAGTACAAGCAATTATTGATTATCCGAAACCTCAAAATGTTAGTCAATTAAGAAAATTTTTAGGCTTGGTTAACTTCTATCGCGGTCATTTACCTAAAGCTATGGAATACCCAGAAATATTAAATAATTATATTCATAACTCTAAAAAAAACGACAAAACAATCATAGATTGGACTCCCGACGCTGAGCAAGCATACGCGGAATGCAAAAACAATCTTGCGCAAGCGGTGACGTTATCGTTTCCAATAACTAACGTGCCATACGCGCTTTTTGCTGACACATCAAATAACTGTGTAGGAGCAGTGTTGCAACAATATGTTAACAACACATGGCATCCTTTAGGCTACTTTTCTAGAAAATTAACGGATACACAAAAGAAATACAGTACATATGACAGAGAATTATTAGCAATATTTTTAGCTGTTGAACACTTTAGAAATCTATTCGAAGGTAACGAACTAATTATATTTACAGACCACAAACCTCTTATATTTGCATTTTCAAAATTAGGTAAAAACAACAAAAAAGAAAGTCCAAGACGGATAAGGCAATTACTGTTTATAAGCGAATTCACAACGGATATACGTCACGTCAGTGGACAAGATAATGTAGTCGCAGACGCATTATCTCGTATAGAATCAATAGTATGCACTTCAAGTGTTATTGATTATGAGCAATTGGCCTTAGAGCAAAGTAATGACACTCAGTTTAAAATATTGTTAAATGATTCAAAGTTTCAATTTAAAAAGATTCATGTACCAAATACAAACACTTCAATATATTGCGAAGTATCTAATGAAAACGCTCGTCCATATATAACCGAGAAATTTAGAAAAGACATATTTTATTCATTACATAATCTTAGTCATCCAGGCGTACGCGCGACACGCAAGATGATTAAAGAAAAATTTTGGTGGCCAAACATGAATCGTGACATTGGGCTATGGACAAAAATTTGTATCAATTGTCAAAAAGCTAAAATTAATAGGCATATCATTTCCAATCATGGTAAATATCCACCGGTTGATAGATTTGATCATATACATATTGATTTAATAGGCCCTCTTCCTATAACTTCAGATGATCACAAGTATTACCTAACAATAATTGATAGAGGTACAGGGTGGCCAGAGGCGTACCCAATTAAGGATATATATGCTGAAACAGTAGCAAAAAAGTTATATACAGAATGGATATGTAGATTTGGCTGTCCTGTTAAACTTATCAGTGACCAGGGCAGGCAGTTCGAAAGTAAATTATTCGTTTCCCTAATGGCATACTTAGGAGTTAGAAAAATTAGAACAACACCATACCACCCGCAAAGTAACGGTGCTGTGGAAAGGTGGCATAGATGTATAAAGGCATCATTAATGGCTAGGCTAAATGGTAATAAAAATTGGACACACGAACTACCTAGTGTAATGTTAGGACTTCGTGCATCCATAAAATTAGAAACCAATGTTAGTGCCGCACAAATGGTTTACGGACGATCCCTGCGATTACCGGGAGAATTTTTCATAGAAACTAATAATGACTATGATCCGCATACCGTAATACAGAACATTAGAGATACGATTCGACAATATAAGCCAAGTAACGTCAAAAGTCATGATACTAAATCATTTTTTATACTGTAAGGTCGGGTGTTTGGGAGAGAAAGTGTGTTTGAGTTTGTGTTTTTTTTTTTTTTTTTTTACCCATACGTTATAATATACAAACTTTACATATTATTTGACACAAGACATACATTGTGCCTTAAAAACAAATTATTATAAAATTACCTTTATTACAAAATGGTCGTATAAGTACATATAGCGAAATAATAAAATGTGTTTACAATTTTAGACATTTTTATAATGCTTAGTTAAATTTTTATGTACTACATATTCTTTTCCATTTTTCCGAATTTTAACATTACAATTAAAATCTTCAATAACTACATAAGGTCCTAAATATATAGGATCCATTTTATTATCTGACATATTTTGCAATACTTTAGTTCAAGGGCATAGTTATCGTGAGCATATAAAGGATCTACGATGTTGCCGTCTAAATTACTCGGTAACATACAACGCTTGCCAAAAACCAATTCATGTGGTGTGTACTTGGTCTCCGTATGTACTGTATTATTATAAGAAAAGCACCAATATAGCAACCAAGTACTCCAAGCATTTGTTTGATTCTCACAATTTAACCTTAGATACGCACCCATCGTTTTGTGATTATTTTCCAACGCTCCAACACTTTCATGATGATAAGCTGTGGAGGAAATTTGATTGATTTTTAAGATTTGACATATCTCTTTCATAGTACTTGATATAAATTCTGACCCACGATCAGTTGCTATCTCTCTAGGTATGCCATATCTTACAATAAAATTCTCGACAAAAGCACGGGCTACACTTACCGTATCTTTGTTGTACAAAGGGTAGGCTTCTATAAATTTTGATAGTTCGCATTGCAAGGTCAAAATATACCTGTAATTATGAACATCTTTTGGTAATGGTCCTACTATGTCTAAATAGACCTTTTCTAGAGCTGAATTAGCCGTTGTTGTGATTTGCATAGGTTGCCTAGTGCGTATAGAGTATTTCTGTTTTTTACATTGTTCACATTTAGATACATAATCAACGACATCTTTTTCTAAACTCGGCCAAAAGTAGTATCTTTTTATGTTATTTGACATCCGCCTAATGCCCGCGTGGCCACTTGTGGGCAATAGGTGAAAGTCATTTAATATCACGCACCTATTATCTAAATTATTTATTCTTTGGACGCCACTAATTATACTAATACGCGGTCCGGACCATTTGTCGTAACTCTTTACTTCATTTATAAGTCCACTAATAAAATCTTTATTATCATCATTTCTTAATATGCATATATCATTTATCGCTAACTTTGCGCATAAACATAACAAGTCTCTCACCAATTCGACTCGCGTAATCGATGATCGAGATATTGTTTGTAAATAAATCATGGACTTACTGGGCGCATATATAAAATTCTTGTACCTTTCTACAATTATTCCTTCTTTTAATAAACTTCTTACTTTCCTAGGATTTATTAATGAAAGTTCGGTAACATTTTTCGGTTTTTTAATTATTTCCACCACTCTTGGTTGATCAGGCCTCGAGTGTGTGTCCATATTATCCACCGATGAATTATTACCGCTCTTATTACACTTCGTATCTAATGCCCGTAACTGTCCTCTAGTCATTACATTCGCTATCTGTCCATTCATATATTTTAAATCTTCCGATGTAATAATTATTCGCGATAGTGCATCCGCCACTGTATTTGACTGCCCCTTTAAATACTCTATCTCAAAATCGAATTCCTCTAATTGTAGTCTAAACTTCATTAATCTGCTAGATGGGTCCCTCATAGAAAATAAATAAACTAAAGGTCGATGGTCAGTCTGTATCTTGAACCGTCTTCCATATAAATAAGGTCGAAAATACTTAACACTCCAGACTATTGCTAAAAGTTCTTTTTCAATAGTAGGGTAATTAATTTCAGCCTTATTTAAACCGCGACTAGCGTAAGCCACAGGCCGACCATCCCCGTTACATAATACTGAACCGATTGCTTTACCTGAAGCATCAGTCTGTAGTATAAATTCATTGTTAACTGAAAAATTTGGATACTGCAATACTGGCGGGTTTATCAATGCTGATTTTAGCATTTGAAAAGAATGTTCACATTCTTTTGACCATACAAATTTAACGTTCTTGCAACACAATTTATTTAAAGGAAACGCAAGGTCACCAAAATTTTTAATAAATTTCCTGTAGTAGTTAGCAAAGGCGACAAAACGCTTTAATTGTTGCGCATCTTGTGGCCTGGGAAAACTTTTTACAACTTTAATTTTTTCTGGGTCTGGCAAAATGCCTGTGCTCGAAACTATGTGACCCAAGTAAAGTATCTCTTTTTGTAAAAATTTACATTTAGCGGGGTTCAATTTTAAATTTACTTTTCGCAATCTAGCAAAAACATCCAGTAAATTTTGATTATGTGCAGCTAGATTTCTGCCCATAACAACCAAATCATCTTGATATATGAGACATTTTTCATAATTAAGCCCAGACATTGCTATAGTCATCATTCTACTAAAACTATTGGGACTAGATTTTAACCCCATGGGCATTCGAGTCATTTGATATTGATTTTTGCCTGTACTGAATGCCGTACACGGTCTACAACTTTTTTCCAATGAAATTTGGAAAAATCCTTGAAACAGATCTAAATGAGTAAAGTACATTGCTCCTGATAATGAATCCAGTATTTCAGTGATATTGGGTAGAGGGAATTTATCGTCCTGTATAGTATTATTTAACTTACGGTAGTCAATAACGACACGCCATTTTTTAATACCATTTGCATCAAGTTTTTTCGGGACTAATAACAATGGACTAGACCATGCACTTCGAGATGGTTCAATTATTTCATCGCTTAACATATCCCTAATTTGTTTATCTAATTCCGGTTGCTGAGCATAAGGCAGTCGGTAGGGTTTAGTGTAAATGGGAGTAGTATGTGGTTTCAACTCAATTGTCTGTTCATACACAGGTGTAGTGGATAATTTATCACCTGGCAAATAAAATATGTCCGGAAATTTTGCGCAAATATTTTCTATCGATTTTTGTTCTTCAATATTCAACCCTCTTAAATGTAATAGATCAAATAAAGTTTTCACTCTTTCAGAATCAACCGTAGTTCTATTAAATTGACAAACAAAATAATCATTTAAATTACTAGTGTTAACTTGAAAATAATTTAATCTAACATCAGTGTCTCTAGTATTTAAAATACGAATAGGTATTTTTCCATCTTTGGGTTTATTTACACTGCTAGCTAAGAACACACCATCACATAACTGTTGATTTGACACCACACACTCTTCTTTTGATTCGATTTCAATATAATGTATTGACTCGCTACGTGCTGGCACCGTTAAATAACAACCTGTCCGATTCGGAAGATAATAATCGAACGACACTTTAACCGACTCGGAGTCATTAGTAAATAATTGTAACTTATTAATTTCAACATTCAAAACAGCTTTATAACGAATTAAAAAATCTTGACCCAAAATACCATCTGTCCTACACGGTAAACTGTTAAATTACAACAATTTTATGAGGAAATGTATACGAATTATAATTAAGGGTTAAGTAAACATAACCTTCCGACAGTATATTTCCACCTATACCTTTCACGCTGACTCTCTCTTTATGGTAAGGAATTTGTAAACGCTCCAAACACTCTACCTTTATTGCCGATATAGATGCACCGGTATCAATTAGCCAGTTATGATTATGATTACGAATAGCAAATGATACTTTGTTTAAATTGTTACATGATAGGATGACATCAGTCACGAAAAAAATGATTCAATGATTCATTATTCGAAATGTCTGTTGCTACCTGGTTATCACTTGTTATGACATTCATGTTTCTTTGTAACCCGATTCCTCGGCCTCGATTACCCTGTTGTCGGTACACTGTGGTACGAAAATTATTATTAACAAAACGAAAACGATTGTTACCATTTCTACGATGGTTATTATTATTAGCATGATTATACGGTACCTGTGGCCGCTGACCTCGTTGTTGGTGCGTGTATGCATTCTGCGTATGATCCCTTGCTCCAAAGCTGCGCCGACCTCGATATCCTCGACCTCTTCTTCCTGAATAATGAGATTGTCCATACATACCTATAATCTCCGTTGAACTACTTTGAACGGGCAACTCTTCATCTTGAGCCCCCTGGATTGCTTCTGTTAAAGAAGAAAAATTACGCGCGGAAATAATTGTACTTAGGCGACGATCCCGCAAGCCGTCGGCAAATCGCTTAATCGCCAGCTTTTCGTTTAATGGTTGCAGAACATTATAGTTGTTTGAATCACCATCGGCTTGTGAGATAGTCAAGTTTACGAAGAGTTCCGATATCTCCTTTCCATAATCTGAAACAGTTTTATTATTCTGTCTACAATGTTGTAATTTTGTTAGGATAGCCGTATAACTTTTTTGTGGTATTAATAATTTACGCATATCCTTTATAAGCTCATTAACAGATTCATATTTCGGTGACAATAATAACTTAGCGTGCTGAGATAACCTGTTTTTCAAGACAAATTGAATTAATTTATTTTTACACATCGACTTCTCTAACACAGAATTATAGTATTCGATACTTTCGATTAGTTGCTTGGTGTTATCAATACTATCATTCATGACAGGCAATAAATACAACGCCGTTTTTAAATCGAATGTATCCGTAGCCATAGTGTTCGATGGCAGTTCACCCCCTCTAATTTCACACAAACAATTAATATTTAAAAATAACTTTTCGATCTCCTCGACAATATTTGTAGTCAGAGATATTTCACTATTTGAAAATTTACCAAAATTTTCTTTGTATATTTTTAAGTAATTATTATATTTGAATAAAACGGAATTTACCTCTTTTCGTTTCGTCTCTAATATTTGACCGCATCTACGGCTGGGACCGATCTTTATCAAATAAGTTCTAATAGCTTTTAATTCGTTTAATATTATAGCTAAATCTTCGGCCATACCATGTCAATAAGTACAGTCAGCGACATAAGTCGTTGAACACTTCACATTTTTTGATAAGCTTTTTATGAATTAAAATTTGTACGTACTACTCTGTAGTCGTAAAATATAACAAAGTAAAGTTATCTATGCCGAGATGTGCCATACGATATTGAAAATAATTATTATTTTGGATGATAAGACAATTCCAAATCTCGTGAATGTGTAGCGACTTATGTCGCTGACTGTACCTACTTTAATAGATGCTCGTCATATCTTTATATCGACTTCACATATTGCAACTAATCAAAATTTTAAACTATAACACATAATTAGATAAACATAGATATCTAAACATTGATTATTACATTACTAAGGTTACACTGCATACATTTACTTACTATTACACACTGATAACATATGATTAAATATAGGTATATAGGTATATACGATCACGCACATCACTACCGCTTGATTTTTCCGCACTATACCACTCCCGGATACCACTTATCACTGCTTTCACTTAGCTGGATTACACGCCGTAGACATTTTATGTATATAATCGTTCCCCTCTATATGTCGATTACTTCGGTCTTGCCAACCTGTGGATCAGCACCCCTGATCGCCTGGCGCCTTCGCAAGATGCTAGAGTATCGCCTCAATGTCATTTCATTAATGCCACGTTGTATTCGTTTCTTATGGCAATGGTTATACAACGTGTATGCGATGATTAATATACCAATCGCCAATATGGTACATATTACCACCAGAATAGTGTTTGTATTCTCCTGTAGCTGTTGCGTGCGGGCCGTATTGGTACCAACTCCGGCGGTTTGGGCGATCACGACTTCTTCTTTTGAGCTAGAACCACCCATTTTCACAACAGTCGTCCGGAAGAACTTTTTTTCACGATCACGAGACGCGTTTTATGCAACGGACTACTTATTGTACTCTTGTCCATTTTAAAGTCCACAATAACTTTCCGCTAATTATTGTTTAGAATACTTAGTCCTTATATGGAGTACACGCGCGCGAGCCCGATCCGACTCTTGTTACTGGCAGGGTCGCCATGTAAGGTCGGGTGTTTGGGAGAGAAATGAAACGTTTGAAGTTCGAGAATACACTGACTTTATTATTACAAAGACACCTTAATATATAGTTTATTACAACTACATCACAATACATTCCGATCTTAAAAACTGCTCACATGTATTCTTGCGTAACGACACTATAAAAAAATCATTAGTATGTCCTTATGAAGGTGCTTATAAAATATTAGAATGTGGCGGTTGCAATACGCCAACTTAGATTTAGCTTTTAAAGCGGTTGCAATACGCCAACTTATATTTAGCTTTTAAAATAACACGCTTATTAGTTGTAATTTGAACATTATTTAAACACGCATTTCATTTTAAAATATGACTGCAGATGTTTAACCATAAAACATCTGCGAGTCGTTTTATTTAAGTAAGAATTTTTGTGTACCTTATTGTATAATATTAGTTAAAAAGATGCTGTTCTAAATTATTGTTTCCTAATTGTAATGACCCGTTCATGCCGGGGCAATAAAACTGTATTATTATAGTTAAGTTCTTTAGTGGCGGTAATCCTTTGCAACAAATTTATGTTTTTCAGACAATAGTACACATGTTTGGGTAAACCTTTCTGTTTGGACAATAGCCCAGATGTTTGGGCCGACCTTAATTTTTAGTTGAAAGGATAGACCCTATTTTATGGCTTAAATATATTTTCTGGAAGATTTATCCCCACCGATCCTCATTCGGGTAGTCCTATAAAAGGGTCGGTTTATTTGGATGAAAGAAGACAGTCTGCCATCTCTCGTCACGAGCACATCTCGCTCCGAGTCGCATAATTATAATTTTACTCTGTCTGTGAATGTATTAAGTGTTAATTTACAAAATATACAGCAGTTAGTTCCTGGAAGTGAGTGCTTATTCTAATACCTACACTTATAACCACCAAAAGAAAGGTCAGATAAAGTTTATAAAATTCAATTGCCAGAGAGAGTTTTATCAGTTTCAATAGACAGATTAAACCCAGCATATATAGTAAAAGAAAATGTATCAGTAGAAAATAATGCAAGTAAAGTAAAAAAAACGTGAGTAATTAAAACACCAGTAAGATTTGCATAAAAAAATATTTTTTTATTTTTTTTAATTTATTTATTTATAATTCTTTATTGTACACAAAAATTAATAAAATAATTTTACAACTAAGGAACTTATAACATAAGTACGTACAAACGGCGGCCTTATCGCTAACGGCGATCTCTTCCAGACAACCTTTGGATGGATTGGAATGAATAGGAGAAGGAAAATCGAAGATAGTCATTAAAAAGGAAAGGAAGAAAATCATGTACAACTAAAAGCTATAAAATATTTTTACTAATCAAATATAAATGTACAAGCAAACCCGAATAACATAAGTAGTTCATAAGAAATGTTAACTAGGCGTTTAATATTACGAAACCCAAACAGTGTCTTTTGTTGAGCCATCAAAATATAAAGTTGCTATGGTAAATTTATTAACATTTTATGAATCGTGCATTCGAGCATTCATTACGTTAAATTAAAACAAAGTTTTGACATAAAATCAAAATGGGTAAAACATATAGGGTGGAAAAAAAAACAGAAGAAGTAATCATTGCGCAAAATGGAGCGAATAGTGCATCCAATACGCATTCAGAGGAAGTAACGCACAAATATGGAATGATAATTGTGGTCATTGCCATCATACTTGTTATATACATATCATACGTAATATTCAAGAAATGCAAACGAGGAACACAAAAAATTATAAGAAAAGAAATAGCAGTATGGCATAGTACAAGTAACTTATCACCAATGGCTCAACAACAGTCACCGGGACATAATATTGTGTAATTGTGTTATAGTGTTTACGAGTTTATACAGGTATATTCATAAATACTTACCTACCAGTTGAAATAATTTTTTTTATAATTTTTTACTTTTTACATAAATTTTACATTTTTAATTTTATATACCTTTTATTTTTTAAATATATTCGTATGACATATAATTTTGTGTAAACATAAAAATCAAAGATTCAAGGAATATTGTGAAAACGTCAGTAAAAGTAACATCCTGTAAAGTTCTTGTTGTTTAGGAAAGAGTGTACCTAAGGTTGTTATCATGTGTTGTATTAGAATGTAATCATACTTTATTAGCTGTGTGCAGAACTACATATTATTAAGATACTGTAAACGTATATTAAAAAAAAAAAAGTCTATTTGAGAAAAGTTGTGTGCAGTGTGCAGTCAGCAAAATACATTGTATAAATATAAGTTTAGTGTTACAATAAAGTCAGTCGGTACTTGAAGCTCTTTGTTTCATTTTCTATCCATCTAACACACACAGTCACACACATACATCACAAGTAGTTGTGCATCAATTAAGTCATAGCCTGGAGTTTTCCCTATCTGTAGTTTTTGAATTTCTTTTGATACTTCTTTGGGGCTGACACTTTTTAGTGGCAAACACATTTGCAGTGGGGCTTTAAGATATTCAAAAACGTCCTCGTGTAGTTCTGGATGTTTGCTTGGTAAAGGTTTGAATGTGTTTTTTAGGTGTTCTGCATAAGTTTCTGCCTTCTCAAGATCGGATCTCGCCCACGTTCCATCAGTAGTTTTTAGGGGAGGAATGTGTACTTTTGGTCTATTTAGCCGTTTTGTTATCTTCCAGAGCGAGTAGTTGGTGTCTTTATTAGGTGTGATATTAGCTAGCTGATTCTGAAATCTCTCGTTATCTATTTGGTTTATCATTTGTTTGAGTTCCTCGGACGCTTTGTTGAATGCCTTTTTGTCACAGGGATAGTTTGTGCTATGCCATTTTTTTCGCAACCGCCTTCTTTCACTTACTTTTTCTTTTATCTGTTTAGAGTGCCATAAACAAGGTGAATTTTTTGGTCTTATCAAAGGTGTAGATTCTTTAGCCGCAGTTTGTTGAATGATTCTATTGCCGTTTCAACGTTATCTTTACTGTTTGGCGGTGAATTTAAATTTAAGGCCTATGATATTTTGGCCCTATAGTTATCCCAGTTAGTTTTATAGTTGTATAACCTTTGTGAATATTCATTAAGTGCTACCTTGCCCAGTGTATTGATTATTACAGGAGTAAGATCTGAGTATAAGTCAGTGCATTCTTCCGTCTCTAACTGGCTGTGGGCGATAGTTTTAGTGATAAAAAAATCAAGCAAGTCTGGTACTTTATTTGGATCTGCTAGCCAATATGTAGGAACACCATGTGAGACGCAGTGTAGGTTAAGATCGTTCATAGCAATATGGAGTTGGCGACCGCGAGGAAGTGTTATCCTTAGAGCCCCAGAACACATGTTTGGCTTTCTTGTCCCCTCCGCAGATAAATCTGTTTCATAGAGTATTGAAATAAATCTTGAAGTCTTCACTTGTGATGGTGTGCCTTGGTGGGCAGTATATTGCAGACAATATTATTTCTATGTTATTATATTGAATTCTAACTGACGTTGCTTGTATTTTTTCAGTTTTATATTCTACAAGAAGATAATGTTTTATGTTCTCTTTTATGATGACTGCTGTTCCTCCATGTGAGTTCCCAGAAGGGTGGTTTGTGGTGTATGTCATAAAATTATTAAGCCTAAAGTTACTTTTGCTGTAAACCTTGTTTCTGAAATTAGCGCTACATCAATTTTTTCCATTTTTAGAAACACTTCAAATTCTTGCCGACGTTTTGTCAATCCATTGGCATTCCAAGTAATAATCCTAAGATTTAGGGGCGCTTTATAAGACTTGTGACTAGTTGAATCATGCGATCCATCATGTTGTCTAACATAATGTTCATTATGTTTTGAAATTTGTCAAACATTACATCTAGTACCTCGGCAAAATTGTTTGGGTCCTTGATGTCAGTTTGTGAACTGAATGTGTGTTTTTGTTTAGTTGCTTGCGAGTACCTATGTAGTATTAGGTTTTAATTGTTTGTGAAATTTGTAGTTTTGGTTTTCATTCATCTCTTGAGCTATAACTGACGGATTATTGTTTTGTTGGTTTTGTGTTTTATGTTCATTGCTTGATTTAGTCTTCCTATTCTTATTTCTCATAAGTAGTTCCTTGTACTGTTTGTATTTTGCACAGCCTTTATAGCTCGTAGGATGTTTGTCTTGGCAATTTGCACACGTTGCTTCTGTGTCTGGTCTTTTCAGGCAACTTGTTGTAGGGTGTTCTTCGCCACATTTAACGCACCTAAATGGTCGGTTGCACTGATTTTTAGAATGTCCGAATCTTTGACATCTTTTGCACTGGAGAATGTCTAGCTTTTTGTAAAGTGCTTGAACTGAGATTTTGACGTGGTTCACTTGATTAATTTTAAAGATTTCTTTATTGTTATGTTTGGGTTCAAGATCCACATAGAATAAGGGAAGTGGTTGTTTACTGGTTTTATGCCTTACGTTTGTGATGTGTCTGATTTCATGTCCCAATTGTAAGAGTTCATTTTTAATTACTTCGGTATCTTCAGACGAGTGTTAACCACGTAAAACTACTCGATACGCTCTTTCACTTTTGACGTATAGTGACTAACATCATTTGCCATAAAATTATCTCTTATTTTTTTGTATGTATCTATATCCGATGGCATAATTTTTACAATGTGGCCGGACCTCATTGTTGTCATAGTGTATTTATCAGGCTCTGCTATTGAAGAAGTAAGTTGTTTTAATTTTTTAATGTCTAGTACACCTGTAACAAATATAGGTTCCGGTTTTGGCGGTTTTGGCTCTTTGTTTTGTTCTAAGGGTACCTCATTATTTGTAGTTTCTAAGATATGATATCTATTATGTGTTGTTACATTATATCTAGTTTTAGTTACTTTACTGGTTTTATTAATCAGTTCTGGACTTGATTCAGCTTTTCTTTTTACAGATACCTGGTCATTTTGCCATGGATGATTGTTTGCAGTTTGTTCCTTGTTAACTTCAGATGTGTTTGTCTCTTTAGGCGTATCCCGTATAGGGGCTTGTTTTAATGCTTCTACTGAAGATATACCAGAAGAGTGACTCTTATCAGGGGCAAACAGGCTTTTTTGAAGAGTTTGTTGTGTCAGCTTAGGAATTCTAACGTTTTTATTTTCTTTTTCATTATTCATATTCATTTCAGTCCCACGAGCAGGGTCGATATAAAAAGTCACTTGAGGGGTGACGCCCATTCCCCCAAGAAGGCGCAATACAGCGACGTTTGCCAGGTCCGTCGAGGTTGGCGCTCGATACTGATCGCCCATCAGTCATGCATTCCGTTGGCACGTATCCCACCGTGGAATTGGGGTGATTTTTTATAGAGGTTGTCTTCCTCATCTGCCCGGACAATTAAGGCAAGGCACCCCGTCGCTAGAATAGAGTTGCGGGAGTGAGTATTCATTTCCTAATACTCACAATAAACCGACTGGTTAGGCCAGTGTTAGATATAATAGTGTTAGATTAGATATAACAGTAAAGTATTTAATATATAAAGAATACACATACATTGACATCGAAAAGAATATGACAAGTGCGGACAGATCAAACTACATTTAAATTAATTGTTTCGTTTATATACAATAGTAACCAGTTCTAACACAATGCAATGATTTATTTTCAACTTTTACCAAAATGGAACAAGACAATTCATTAATAATAAATATTTAAAGGTTTTGGTCTCAGAAGGATGTTTTTACTATTTGAACAATATTAATATTCATTTGTTGTAACGCGATTTGCATACAAATTAACATAGACACAGATTGAAAAATATTTCTTATGTCTCAGAATATTCTCAGTGCTATATATAATTATAAAAAAAAACAAGTCTATATTACGTAGGATACTTCAATTACACGATATTCCGACGCGATATAAATATTTTTGATATACAAACATTTGTGTCGATGTTGAGATCGATCACTTCAGACCAGCTAACATTTATAACTTCTAATGCAATTTTAATACTTGTAAATTCGTATTCTGTAAATGTCTTTATATTGCATATTCGCTAGGATAGTTATTATCTATCATCGCACATGTCAAATTACATTATCAATTTCAGCCTTTGTTTATCTAAATAAAAAAGACAAGATAGACATTCCCGGAGACTCGGCGAGCTTCAATGCTCGATGTCATTACAATGCGTGCTTGTTGATCCTGCGACACAGGAGTTGCAGTGGTGGGTATGAGGGCGGGACAGTCTCTATATCTAAATTAATTAAAGAATTATTGAGATGGTGATCATTTATTACCAGTTAAAGGATTAACTGGTAATAAATGATCACCATCTTGACCGCACCGCATTGTTAGTGATCTACTACAGTCTAATTAAATACTGACATAATTAAAAGGTATATTATAAAAGTAATCCCTACCTTCAAAAACAGACGTTTATCTATGAAGTCTGAACTAATATTATAAAAGTTAACAATTTTTTGTTTGAATTGAATAGGCTCTGACGCTACTGGACCAATTTGCAATTTGCCATTAAAATCCTACATTATGTTTGATGAACATAGGCAATACAATATTTTAAATAAGTGGGACAGGCCAGGCCAGGCCGCTAGTACTAAATATTCCGCGACACCTGTCGATACATGTCGCAGGACGACAAACAACAGTCTGCGCCGTGTCAGGGGGGCTACTCTATAAAACGATACGAACTTCGAATGTTCGGACACCGTACTTAAAAATTCACTAATGTGCCTAGATACTCCACAAAATGTTGGATTCCTCTATCGTACGTCCCAACCATAGAATAAGTTCGGAGTGTATGATAAATTTCATAAAGAATAGTATGGATTTTCTTGAAGTTTTTTTTTTATTTACTGCATTGTAATGGCAAGACGAGCATGCCGTTCGCCTGATGGTAAGCGATACGACCGCTCATGAACAACAGCAAAACCTAACAACCTTGAATTACAAAGCAATGCTTGGCATTCCACTGCGTTCGCCATCCTGAGACATAAGAAGTTGTCTCAATATGTCTGTTAGTTACATTGGCTACAATATCCTTCAAACCGAAACACAACAGTGCATTTACACTGTGAAGTGGAAAAGTTTTATTTTTGTGTTTCGGATTGTTATTGTTCATGAGCGGTCGTATTACCTACCATCAGACGAACGGCAAGCTCGTCTCGCCATACATTGCAATAAAAAATAAAAAAATTATGGTAACTTTCAATGTCCGAACATTAAAATTTGTGTCGGAATATAGACTAACCCCTCCTCGCGACACGTATCGACAGGTGTCGCGCGGCGACAAACAACAGTCTGCGTCGAGTCAGTAGTCAATACCATTCGCGTGCAAATGGAATGTCCTCTATCGCGTCGAGTCGCTAACAGAAATATACGTGTGTGTAGATATGACGCGGACTGGGCCGGATTAGGTGTGATCTAGTATATTCTTTGGGCCTAAAGGGGGACCTGAGTTTACAAAATTAAAATATTCTTTATAGAGTAATCAAATCAAGGGGAAATGTTGGGTGTTCTTGTTGCACCTTTGCCTACACCTTCTGGGTATAAAGGCGTGAGTTTATATAATGTGTTTATTTATGAGTTTTTTTATTACCTTTTCTTTTATCTTTGTTTTTGGTCAGTAATTACTCCTACCAACAGCTTGGAACATATTATGGCTATGAAGAAGAACGCAAAAAAAGCAATTCCGTTAACATTTTCAAGCATTTTTCTTTCCTATTCTTTTCACTTTCTCTTTTTAGTAATTTCAATCTATTAAGCGCCCCCGACTGTGTGATACTTTTGTGCATATTTTTGGCACAGGACAGTAATTTTCTTAATTTCGTTGGGACAAATTATAGCAATACTTAGGATAGGTATAGTTTTTCTAACAAGTAAAGCAACGACTTTTCTCTTCAATTTGCGACCTGTAATACCGCTATCAGAATGATACTAAAATAGTGCTACAATGACAAGCCTTACTACCATAATCCGGTTCGTTGTGTGCGTAAATATGAATAGGCCGCGCGACGTCGCCTCAACTCGCGTCGCGCCCGCTTTGTTCACACATGTCGCCGACAACGAATAAATGATTTGTGACATGTTATGCCTTTGTGGGATTGATAAAAATATTTGTAATAATTCTATTTTCAATAGAGGTGCCTTCACAGAATTTGATCGTGTAGGACCAAATAGGAATACTAATTAATAACTATGGTAAATATACATGTAAAAAAATTTAAACAATTCGACATTTTACTATTTCGCTATTTGTTATGGATGCTAAAAATATTCCATGATTTTACGATGCCTATCAGCTATTGGGTATTTTTTTCAATTCTAAACAAAATTGAATGCGATACATACAACACAATAACTCAAAATAGGAAAAGTAAATCTCTATAGCGCTATTTATATTAATATTTTTGGCCGTTTCATTTTTGTTTATTCTTTTCCTAAATAATAAATAAACCACCAAGTATTAGAACCATTACCACCATCCAATTTACAATTACAAAGTTTTCAATTCATTTCTCCGGATATTTCCGCATCTTCGGCGCTGCGTGGAAACAAAGGCGATACAGATACAAGCTGAGCTATCTGTGTGTTGTCTTTGATTCATTTCAATGCATTTAATTGCATTTACCTTGAAATAAATCTATTATTTACGGATTTTATCGCGGATTTGGTTTAATTTTTATATTTTTGACTTACCGACGTTCTGATTACTTTACAATTTTCGTGGCCATGGGATGGACATTATTACATGGTATTAGTCATCCACTCAGTGACTGTAACAATTCAACTACGTAATTATACGTATATAAGAATCAACCAAATCCGCGATAAAATCCGTAAATAATAGTTTTATTTCAATGTGTAACATTCGCGTAAATCTAAGAAATCATTTTATTGATTTACCCTGTTTGTCTCTTCAGCCACAGGAAGTCCAGTGCTGAGCATAGGCCTTCCCCAAGGATCTCCACATCGACCTGTAGGAGGCCACTTTTCAGGCTCGGCCAAAATGTCGGCCCATTGCAACAAAAGTTTAAAATTTGGCCGAAGATGGCGGAAGTGAAACCTTTAATCGGACTTTTGTTTTTTCTTTCGTTTGTATACAATCAATAACAAAGTAGGTATTAAAAGAATGAAACATTAACACCCCCATTTTACCCTCATATCTATTCATTCCCGGGACATTTTTATATTTCCATCGTGGAACAAGGCGTACAGATGCACCGTCTGTTATCAGCGTCTCTTTGCAACCCAATTAATTTGGATTCACATTCAGTTATAGCTAAAATTGGCACTATTGTAGCTGAAGCCCAATGTTTAGCCGAAGGTCAATGGTTTACCCGACGGTGGCTGAAATATATGTACATTTTTAGCTAAGGTTACTTTTAAAGAATGGTTACTTTTTTGACGAAAGATCAATATTCGATGCGACATAAAATTTCCTTTTTTTAATAGTATGTAAGGTTGCATACCTTAGAAATGGCCACTTTTAAAAAAATAAATATTTGGCTGGGGAAACAAAAGAGAGCGCGGGGGGTCTTTTTGACAGATGGATTTGCACGGATGAAGGAAAAGGAATATAATGTTTTAATTAGATATTTTATAGTTATTTGTTGTAAATATAATGATCTGAAACGGTGTTTGAAGTTTATTTGGGGAGGTTCTACAAGTATTATTATTATTATTATTATTTAATCTTTATTGTACACATACAAAAGAACATAACAATATAAAGAAGTAACATCTATAAAAAGTACAAAAGGCGGTCTTATCGCTAATAAGCGATCTCTACCAGACAACCTTTGGATGGATATAAAAGAAGGAAAAAGAAAGTTCAGTGTAAAACAAAGATAAGTTAAGCTCCAATAGATATAAATTATAAAATAGATAATCATAAAAAATACATACATACATATAAATGACATAATAAATACACATACGTCATATAATATATACATATATACATACATACAGTTTTAAATAATTACATAAACATCTATAATAATTTATAATTATACTACAAATTAAAAATATATCCGAAAAGAGGAAATAATACCATGCTTTATCTGTTTAGTGAGAAAGGTAGTGTGCTTTCACCAGCTTTTTGAAAGATGACAAGGTTTGTGCCCGTCGAACCACAACAGGAAGCGCGTTCCATAATCGGACAGCTACAACAGCAAACGATTTATCAGTAAATGTCGTTGTGTGTACGGGCATTCTCAGCTTAAGGTTCTCTGACGACCTCAGGGACCTCGAATGTGAGTCATGGAGAAAAGTGAAACGTTCTTTAAGATAAGATGGGGTGAGAGGATTAAACAAAATATTATAAAGGAGTGAGAGAACGTGAGTATTCCGACGAAGGCGTATAGGTAACCACTTGAGCTTAGCACGAAACTCAGAGACATGATCATATTTGCGTAGTCCAAATATGAATCTAATACAGAAATTTTGAAGTCGCTCAAGTTTATTAAGTTGGTCTTCGGTGAGATCAAGATAGCTGACATCCGCATAATCAAGGATGGGAAGAAGGAGAGTTTGCGCAAGTGAAATTTTCGTGGCAATGGGTAAAACATTGTGTAACCGTCGCAAGGACCTTGCCGAGGCAAACAGCTTGCGACTTAACTCTCGAAGCTGAGGACCCCAGGTGAACGACTGATCGAAGTGTATACCAAGATTTCTTACAGTGTTACTGTATGGAACAGTTATTCCATCGCAAGAAACACTTGGTAATTGGGTGTGATCTAGTCTCCAAATCATCCTGGGGCTGCCGACAACAATGACCTGAGTCTTTTTAGGATTGACTTTCAAGCCATATGTCTTTCCACTCACAAATTTCATGGATGTCGAGATTTATAGCTGCAATTGCACTTACAATCTTATCTAAAGGTGCTCGAGCGTAAATTTGAAGATCATCTGCGTAGAGGTGATAGGAGGAGCGAAGATTATATGTAATGGAATTTATAAAAATTGCGAAGAGTAGAGGAGATAGCACGCCGCCCTGTGGTACGCCAGCAGTTAGACTGCACTACGAGGATAAGTTATCCTCGACACTAATGCGCTGCCGGCGCCCGTACAGGTAACTACGAAACCAAGCAACAGCCGTTGGAGATATGTTAAGAGAACACAGTACGCTTAGTAGGATATCGAAGTCAACAGTATTAAAGGCATTGCTGAAGTCTAGCAGCGCTAAGACTGTCAGCATGCCCCCTTCCATACCAGACCTGATGCCATCCGCAATATGGGTCAGAGTGGTAGTTGTGCTATGTCCAAGTATGTATAAAGTAAGCGTCCAGCATGCTGGAATATATACCTAACCACTCTTAATAGTAGAGGAGGGTCGTGCCCTGCAATGAGACATATATAGGCTGATATATATACATATACAATAAACAAGTCAAAGTAATGAAACATGAACACCGCCATTTTAGCCTCGCATCCATTAATTCCCGGGACATTTCTTTATCTCCGTCGAGGAACAAAGGCGTACAGATGCAGCCGTCTGTTATCAGCTCTTTGCCAGCTTGTATTTGCATCGAAATGGAACGCCGCGGCGAGACACATTCGCCGAATTTACACTCACTTACTGCTGCATTACGGTTACTGTGGTTTGTCTGGGACCATTTCATTTTCTTCTCTGTCAGATAAATATGTTCAAAGACAATTGCGACTTATCAAGTTATTGACAGCCTCCGTGGCGTAGTAAGTTAGATGCCGCCTGTGAAAATTGAGGCTGCGGGTTCAATCCATGCATATAGACAAATATTTGTGTGATCGATAGGTTTGTGAGACCGAAAAATCTCTCGTAGTTACTGAAACCTAAAACATAAGACTCGATCTAAGTCAACACTATCTACGTGACTGTTGAGTGTATTTATTTATTTATAAGTATTTTTATTAATTTATCTCTCAGTTTTAAAGGAATCGAGGCACATATAATTAGATCAAACAAATTCAGCTACCCTTTCTTTGGAATTAAATACATCCAGAAAACCGATTGGAAAAATGTTATATTTAGTAAAATGTTGCCACCATATTTCTCTTCCTTTGAGAGAAATTTAATGCTAAATGTATGTCATGTCTTATTTTACATTCCAAGCTATAAATTAGTTAAATCATTTACGATCGGTTCAATTATATAACCAAGAAAAGATAAATAGTTCCACACTTATATTACTTACAGAGCCAACAATAGATAAATGAAATTCTCAATCATACGAAATAGTACAATAATTTATTACCCCCACAACTTAATCTTCCAAATACCGCCCATATCACATTTTTTATATCATAGTAAAATATTCCGCAGTCCCATGCTACGTTGGTTCTATCAGCTGTTATATTTACGTAATGGTACAAACAAATTTGTTCCGTCTACCATCGTAACGTAATAACTTGGCAAATATTATTTCCATAATGTATGGGTGCGCTTTGTCTCACTGAGAATGTTCAGAGCAAGATGGGCGAACCATCTTTTATACCTCCATAACTTTCAGCGCGGAGCTTCTAATAAATTGGTACGGTTTGTTAATTTTTATAACGTATTTTCGCGTTTAGGAAAATTCTTTTTTCCCTGAGGAAAATTGCGATAGTGCTTATAGTTTGTCAACTTTCATCAGATCTCTTTTTCTATATTTTGCTGGAATTAAAACTTTATTGGTATAATTATGGTGTAAGTTTGAAGTGCGGAAAAACTGTTCAATCCATCCATTTTATTTTGTTAGCAAAATGTTGTATCTGATTTGTAGTATCGGGTTTCTACTTGAGGTTTATAGCATACAATTTGAACATGACAATGAAACTGTGTTATAGTGTAGGTAGTTATGCGATCTGTTCCCGCTGCTACCTCTATTTACCCACCGATACCTATGTAAAACCTTATGTAATGTTATGTAACTCGGTGTCAACAGTGGAAAGTTCCACAGTGGAAGAATACCGATGAGTCATACATTCTTTGGTGTTGGTTTACAAAAATTATCCATTGTTTTTTTAGTATATAAGCAATACATATTTGTGAACTGAGGTGATTCGACTGACATCTCTCTGTTGACGAACACCCTGTTCGTTTAGTTGATTAAATATCTTTATAATTTATTAAAATATTAAATAAAGTATTTTTTTTAAACTAAATTCCCGACAATTAAGTTTAACTAGGTTAACAGGCCGGCTGAATTATTTACATCAGCGAGAGATCACTGTATCAAGCCGATAAATACTCTGATTATATTGTATTTACTTTGACAGTAAAAAATACCTCGGAACGAACCTAAATGTAGCCATAACTACTACTTAATCTATCTGTTCAAAAATAAATTGACGAACATACATTTACATACTTTTTTACTAGCCTATACTGTCCCACGGCAGGGCAAAGGCCTCCCTTTCCTTCTTCCACCCGTCTCTATCCAATGCTTTCATCCTCCAGTGGTTATTAATATGATCTAAGTCATCTTTCCACCTTCTACGCGGCCTACCACGTGGTCTTTTCGTGGTTTGGAGAGTCCATTCGGTAGCAGTCCCAGCCCACAACCCTTCTGTTATGCGACAGACATGGCCTGCCCAGTCCCACTTTAATTTGGCTGTTTGTTGCCCAACGTCCAGAGTTTTCATCTGTCGAAACAAACATTTACAATCCATCCATCCATCCATCAGCCAAAGGAAGTCCACTGCTGAACATAGGCCTCCCCCAATGATTTCCACAGAGACCTGTTGGAGGCAGCCTGCATCCAGCGACGTCCCGCGACCTTTACCAGGTCGTCGGACCATCGTGTGGGTGGACGTCCTACGCTGCGCTTTCCGATATGCCGATACGCGGCCTCCATTCGAGCACTTTCCGACCCCATCGGTCATCAGATCTCCGCGCTATGTGCCCTGCCCATTGCCACTTCAACTTGCTGATCCGGTGGGCTATGTCGGCTATATCATTATTTTAGGAAAAATATTGTAACATTTACAATATTTTTCCTAAAATAATGATATACACCCTTTTATTTTGTATACACTATGGTACGCAAGGGTTCTCAATTATTATTTAAACAAAAACTATGGATTTACCACCCAAACCCGCTAATATTTAAAACATCACAAAAATTGTCATGTTATTTAACCAAATTTGATTTGTATTGTGTAGTCACTAAAATTACCACCCGGCTCCATTTTCAGTAGCAGTCTTTATATAACCTGTGTAATATTATATTCACAACACCAATGACATCACTCAAAACACTTACCGCCAACCTCCGAAAACAGATCGCTAACAGCTCTCACAATCTCTACCAAAAGTAAATATTAAAATTCCGCCAGCGGTAGAGTGCGTCTGAAAGTGTCAATGGAGCAATTTGTCCGCGTAATTACGTACCGTCTCTCTACACCACTCTACACGCTCTACATATACTGTATATTTGCGTCTCTATTACGTTGTATGTAGTTTTTGTTATAAAACGTTATTTTTAACGGACATTTTATTTGAAGAGGTTTGCTTACTCTACCAGGTAGAGAAACAAACGTAGTTCCAAATGTTTTTGTTTAAAGTTTGTTGGTGAGTTTTAAGTGCTGTTCTAGAGTACTTTTGTTCTTTTTTTATGTTTTAACAGTAAAGTTAGCTCAATGCAAGTAGAGCATGGTCAAAATAGAGTTTTCATCTGTCGACACAATTTTACTGACCTTGTCAAATCGGAATATATGCAGTCTGTCCAAACGACATTGAAATAAACCATTAGTCTCCAAATGACATATTTTGTTCTGTTCACGTGTTGTATTTTCAACCATATTGTACCATATTATTTACTAAATAACGAATATGTAAATATAACCATCTTATTTAATCAGTCAAGTTCAGTCAAAATATAAATAAAATCTACAGAAATGGTTTACGAAGTCTTAAGCTCTACATCTCAGAAACTTTTCTTATGAAAGCTCTTTTCCTGTAATTTTCATGTTTCCTTTTGCCAATGTGTAGCCGACCAATCCATCATGTCAAGAAAGGTTCTACTTCACCCCGCCCAAACTCTACATACGTAGAGACGTCTCTAACGCGTGTTATCCGTAAAAAGGGTGCCCTTATGTCGGCGACAGTAATTCACCATTTGTGTCGGTTTACATAAAGACGGCTGCGTCTCTATCTTCGTGTTAGCCTTTTAAACATAGCAGTGGATTTAAGTATTTCGATTCCTTGGGATTTTGGGGTATTACGTTCAACGTTTTTTTGTTTCAGACTTTGTTTACTTAGCTGTCGCAAAATAATAACTAACTTTTATAAGGATTTGATGATTTAATAATAATTGTTAATTAAGGGAAGTTAAATTGTAGCAGTCACTGAGCGGATGACTAATACCTCAGTCCGCCTCGCGAGAACGCCAGGAAGGTAAAGAATGTAACAATTAAACCAAATCCGATTCAAAATCCATGAAAAATAATTTTAATGGGTAACAGTCTCAATCTTAGTAAACATTATAAATGGATTTAATCTCTTTTACTTAATATTTTGTCGTTAAGATGTTTGTGACATTTATACTGTATAGCTTTTGCTGGGTCTCACCATTTGACATATTCAATCGTGAAATAACATATGTAAGCTTGTACAAAAAAGAAGGATTTTGAAGCTTAAGAGCCTACCTCGAAAAATATTCGCAGCATTCTGGGGCGTGGTTAACGAAAGTTGCCGCATCACGCCGCGGCACTGCGCTACTGGCGCACATTCCCCGATTAAATATTATCTACTGGTATTATTAACATTAGTAATAACAAATTAATGTAGACCTATGTATATTTATAATCCGTATGATTCTGACAATGTGCCTATATATTGTTTATCATACTTTTGTATTGATAAAAAAATCTATTATAATCTAAGTGTTAAAACACGAACTTTAAACTATTACTTTACGAAAACCTCAAAAACATTTACAATAATATCTGTATAAATACAAGATAGGTACCAATTGTTTTGCCGGTCACTCACTCTACTAGTGTGAAGCGCTAATCGCCTAGGCGCCCTTTGATAAATGCCGCCAAAGGCATTGCGCCTAGCGATGATTTATTTGTTTCTACTTCATTTGACCTGTGATTTGACCACTGACTTTCGCCTATAAAAGAATGTCATTCTTAGTTCTGCTGTTTTGTGATTTTTGACTTACGATACAACTGTAAATTTAACAAAAATGTGTGAAATAAATTTGAATTTTGTAATAACAACCAAACAAAACTGACTAGGTATTCCTGAAGTATGTACACAGAGCGGAAACGATAAGTAATTACATTAGATTATTGTTTAAATTCCACATAAAATAATTATTATTGATTTTCGAACTGTGCGGTCACACCGGCGCTCACGCTCTTATTATTACTGCTATGCGCTTAGCGCGAGAATGACGGCGATCACACCCGCCCGTTCCAGTTTGAACCTTCTTCACAACCAAATAGGGATAATTTTTGTTTAACAATGTTTCTTTTATTTACGCTAGACAAATTTTTCGGCGAAATTATTTGATATCAATTACAATTATTTTGCTTTTGTTATATGAAAAGCATTGTAAATATTAATTTTATAGTAATACTAGCGATCGGGCCCGGGTCCGCCCGGGTGCATACACGTTTAAAAATGGCGGTCAAAATGTTTAATTCTGACTATCAGTTTAGAATATCGATCAATCGGACCAAGAAAAACGAACAAAATATCCTCGTATTTGCTAGAAATATCACTACTGCTTTCCTCCTATAGGTCATAGCGTGATGATATATAGCCTATAGCCTTCCTCGATATATGAACTACCTAACACTGAAAGAATCATTCAAATCGGACCAGTAGTTCCCGAGAGTAGCGCGTTCAAACAAACAAACAAACTCTGCAGCTTTATAATATTAGTATAGATATAGACTTTCAGTGACATATAAAATAGATTCGTATAAAAAATATTCTAAATCTGGGGGTACGGCAATGCCCCCACCAAGTCGAGCTAAAAAGTGGCACAGTCGTACCATCCTTTTCTAGAAGCAATTCAGATCATTTTAAACCCCCCATAACTTCGTTGTGGTTAAACGAAGCAAGAAACCTGAATTTTCAGTTACTAAGCAGGCATTGTGTAAACACGGTATGTTTAAAATTTCATTCAATTTGAACCACTAGTTTAAGAATTGTAACTAGTCAAACATTCTTAATTTTGTCACTCACTAACTGACTGACCGATCATCAAAAGTCTAAGGCACTTCTAGCAGACATAGAACCTTTAAATTTAGAATATAACTAGCTGTGCCCGCGACTTCGTCCGCGTGTAATTTAACAAAAACTTTATTTTTCTAAAATAAAAGAACTTTTTTATAATAAATGTAGCCTAAGTTACTCCTTATTATATCAGCTACCTGACAAAAAAAAGTCCCGTCAAAATCGGTCCAGCCATTTCAGAGATTAGCCGGAACAAACAGACAGACAGACAAAAAAATTTTAAATATCATTTTCGGCACAGGTATCGTGTATATAACGATATGTAGTAGGACATTTTTTTTATTTTCACTCTTAAAACAGACACTTCAATTTTATTTATACCGGGTATCTCAAGACTGCTACCGAAAACGAAGCCGGGTGGTAGTTTTAGTGGCTACAAACACAATGCAATTAAAAATTTCGCCTAGAAACGCGACAATGTTTTTTTATGATTTTTTAAATATCGTCATTTTTGGGTGGTAAATCCATAGTTTTTGCTAAAATAATAATTTAAACTCTTTTATACCTTAGAGTATTTATAAATAAAAGGGTATATACTATTATTTTAGGAAAAAAATTATTTACCACCCAAATATGGCCATAGGAAAAAAATAACAAAAAAAAATTGTCGCTTTTTTTTTGCAACTTTTTCTGTTGCATTGTGTCTGAAGTCGCTTAAACTACCACCCGGCTTCGTTTTCGGTAGCAGTCTTGATATACCCTGTATGTATAGATTAGTGTTTAGTGTCTTAAGTAGGGAAAAATTTAAACATTTCGTAATTTCTGCCTAGTGTTCTAGATACACCAACTGCGTGAATAACTTTGTAATCCCATATAAATGTATAGGATTACAAAGTTACATTTGCAGTTAATGAATAATTGTACCCGTATATAATGGAATAATAGTTCTAGATAGGTATCACTACATAGTATAAAACAAAGTCGCTTTCTCTGTCTCCTTGTGTGCTTAAATTTTTAAAACAACGCAACGGATTTTGATGCGGTTTTTTTAGTAGATAGAGTGATTCAATAGAAAGCTTTACCTGTATAATAACATCCATTAAATAGTGGAGAAATACTGTTATATTTGAGGTTTCTAATGTGATGTCGTTAATTATCAATTTTTTCCGCTTACATTGCAAACGCAGGCTAAACCCTACGAGATTTATCAAAATAATGTAGTAATTATTTGTACACATTGAAAAGGTCTACAGAAAACTCCGCGATGGTATATGTCCATCTCTTATGGATATCCCACAATAACAGTTTTATGTCATTTACTTTTTACGAAAAATACAGCATTAATCCTTCTCCAATTAAAAAGCTTAAATACATTGTTGGTTTAATATAGATCTATATGGTCCTTTACAGCACGAGATTTAAATGAATATTTTCGAAGATATTACAGATTTAAAATTGCGGGACGTAGCGCTTGCGGCGGTACTGGCCGGCCAGGGCGGCAGTAGCGTGCCTGAGTAGAAAGGTTTATATGTATAATAATAATACGTACATATTTTTGTACAGAAATCTATTTGTACCCGGGCGAAGCTGGGCCGGGTCGCTAGTCTATAAAGGGTATATCAAGACTGCTACCGAAAACTAAGCCGGGTGGTAGTTTAAGCGATTTCAGACACAATGCAACAAAAAAAGTTGCAAAAAAAAGCGTCAATTTTTTTTTTAAATTTTTTTCCTATGACCGTATTTGTGGTATATATACTTATATAAATGTATATAAGTATGTATATGTAAAATACTTATGTATGTGTATACAGGGTATATCAAGACTGCTACCGAAAACGAAGCCGGGTGGTAGTTTAAGCGACTTCAGACACAATGCAACAAAAAAAGTTGCAAAAAAAGCGACAATTTTTTTTGTTTTTTTTTTCCTATGACCATATTTGGGTGGTAAATACATTTTTTCCTAAAATAATAGTGTATACCGTTTTAATTATAAATAATCTAAGGTACAAAAGTGTTTAAATCATTATTTTAGCAAAAACTATGTATTTACCACCCAAAAATGACGATATTTAAAAAATTATAAAAAATATTTGTCGCGTTTCTTTGCGAAATTTTTAGTTGCAATGTGTTTGTATTCACTAAAACTACCACCCGGCTTCGTTTTCGGTAGCAGTCTTGAGATACCCGGTATAATATGTATGTATATGTGGTATGTATATATATAATGTATTTATATGTTTTTTATGATTTTATTTGTCTCCATGCTTTCGTTATCTTTATTTTACACCCTATCTTTTTTCCTGCTCATATATCCATCCCATGGTTGTCTGGTAGAAATTGCCTTAGAGCGATAAGACCGCCATTTGTACTTTGTTGTTTTGTATTATCTCTAAACTGTTATTCCTTTTTATTGTGTACAATAAAGAATTAAATAAATAAATAAATAAATATTTGGGTGGTAAATGCATTTTTTCCTAAAATAATAGTGTATACCCTTTTATTTATAAGTAATCTAAGGTATAAAAGCGTTTAAATTATTATTTTAGCAAAAGCTATGGATTTACCACCCAGAAATGACGATATTTAAAAAATCATAAAACATAATTGTCGCATTTCTTTGCGAAATTTTTAGTTGCATTGTGTTTGTACTCACTAAAACTACCACCCGACTTTGTTTTCGGTAGCAGTCTTGAGATACCTAGTATATAAAAGGCATAACAGGAGAGGGTATTGAGAGGGAAAGGGTGTATTCAGCCCATGAAACTGTACAAAATTCCTCTAGAAAGACATAACGAAGAAAAACTTGCAAATAAATAGACTAAATAGCTCCAAAATATCAATTACCATAAAAGAAAGAATACTAATAATCAAATCCGTGATATTTGTGATAAATTGACACCTACAAAAATAAGAAAAAACCATAAGACTTTATGAAAAATTGTTGGTGATATTCTAGAAGTAAAAAGTACCGAAAAGAAAAAAAAGTAGGACTCTAAAAAAAGACGTGAGATCCCATCAAAAACATCCTGTAAAAAAATTCAGCCATCCAGCAGCATTATGTATGAATTGTACGATACATTATGGTTTCATGCGATGGCCAAGGCGATCCATTTATTTATAACGTAAAGAATTTTTAATATGTATATGATAATAGCTTACGTAATAACTTTATACAGAAGGTCCCTTACGCAAGGACTAAATAAATTAATCGACTTGGTATCGGTATATGCATGTAGCATCTCACAATTTTTTTAGGTAGAAACCCTGAGCTGCGAGACTTGGAATTTTTTTACAGGATGTTTTTGATGGGATTGTGTCTTCATCTGTCTATTGATAGAGGTGCTCCCGAAAGGTACTATTTTTCTAATGGTATTATACTGGATGGTTTTGAAAAATATCACAATATTATGATGGCCAGTTCATGACCAGACACAAAACAGTTCAAAATGGCGGCCTCAACTATCAATTCTGACTTACTCATTCAAATGAAGGAACCATTAGATATCGATTTAGATATCAATCGAATCAAAAGTAAAAAAGTTCATAATGGCGACCATAATTTTCAATTCTGACTTTGAATTTAGTGAAACGGAATAATATGGTAAAAAGGTTTTTCTATTTAATTCACTATTAATATATTTATTGGGCAAAACCCGATTAAAAGTTATAAGTAAATTCAATTGATAATAAAAGTTGGTGCGACCTTGGTGGGAATATCGCGTAGCCTTCATATTATAGGAGCTAGCAACAAGAAATATTGTGATATCAGATGAAAATATTTTTGATGAAAAATAATGATAATATATACTGAAAGAACAATACAACGAGAAATGAATTTATTTTAACCGAATTAATTCGATGACAATGATCGCAATTTCCATATCATAGGGATTACGTTGGATCCCTTATGTTCATATTTCTCGTATGTCGTGGATCTACATACATACATACATAAACTCACGCCTTTTTCCCAGAAGGGGTAGGCAGAGGTGCCAAGACCCACATTTCGCCATGTATGTTCCGTCCCACGATGTGATAGGTGGCGAGCCTATCGCCATATCGGACACAAATTCCTGACTCTGGGCTGATAATGAATAGAAAAATCCAATATCACTTTGCCCTACCCGGGATTCGAACCCGAGGCCTCACCTTTGTAACCGTACCTTAGTACAACTACGCCACTGAGGCAGTCTACAAGTCGTGGATCTACAAGCTCAGGTAATAGTTGAAAGTTGAAATTAATCGGCCAATTGTCAATTCAAGTGCGTGGTGGTCCTAACTACTCTCAATTGTACTCTCGATTGTAGACGAGGCCCGTGCCCTGCAGTGGGACATATATGGGCTGACACAGACTTACCAATTCTGACCTTGAATTTAGTTTATGGAAATGAAGAGTCTCTCAGATATCGAATTACAAACCAATCAGAACAATAACAAAAAAATCAATAAAAATGCTGACCACATTTTTTTTCTGAGAATATTTTCATGTTTTCATGAACGAAGGTTCTTTCAAATATCGATTTGGAATCATTCGGATAAATAACAAAAAAACAAAAATTAAAATGAGCCGGACTCGAACCCGAGACTTCAGCGTCGTAATCATATTATGAGGCAAAAATGTATAAAATTTCACGGGAATAATAACAAAAAAATCAATGAAAATGCGGATCACATTCTTTTTTCTGAGAATATTTACATTTTTTCGGAACGATGGTTCTTTCAAATATCGATTAGGAACATTTCGGATAAATAACAAAAAACAAAAATTAAAATGACCTGGACTCGAACCCGAGACTTCAGCGTCGTAATCATATTATGAGGCAAAATGAATAAAATTTCACGCGAACAATAACAAAAAAATCAATCAAAATGCGGACCACATGTTTTTTTTCTGAGAATATTTTAATTTTTTCGGAACGATGGTTCTTTCAAATATCGATTTAGAACCATTCGGATAAATAAAAAAAAAACAAAAAGTAAAATGACCCGGTTTCGAACCCGAGACTTCAGCGTCGTAATTATATTACGAGGCAAAAATGTATAAAATGTTACGCTCCCTTCGACTAATTTCGTTGAGCGCTTATACGTAAGTCAATGACCTTTCTCTTTTATTTTGGTAACTTAGCTAGTTAAAAATGAACTTAAAAATTAATATATACTGCTATTTATTTTTTAAATATATGTAAAAAAATTAAAATGTACAAACAAAAAAGAGTACCACCTAAAATAATAAGAATTACGTAAATTTGAAATTACGTAAAAAAATAATCGGCGGGCTAGAATTTCGAAACGTCGAGCGCAGATCCGTCGTCCACCAAGGCCCGCGGCCGTCTGACGGGAACGCCCCCAATGAGATAGCTTATATGGCCGTAACGTACAAGAATGGGATAGGATGGCCCATGCGCTTCTCAAAATAAAACAACATAAGCGCCAAACCATATTTTATTTTATTGTCATCGTACTATTTACTTTTTTCTTGATTTTTTCTCGCGAAAAAATAATATTTAAAAATATGTTTATGTCAAATTAATCTTGAGTTTCTACACGGGGTAAGTTAGGAGTTCTGAGTTCTTAAAAAACTTAACAGCTGCTACTTTGGACTGTATTTTTGTTAAGGCAAAGTGGCGTAATCATGTATTTTGATTCATAAAATTGTTAATTATATCATCAATTAAAACATATCTGAAAATGGACTACCAAATCTTAGTAATTTATGATATGTAGGCTTTTAAAAAAGCCAAATTTTTCGAGGTATCCCCTTAATACAATTTAGAATCGCTATTTTTCATGTGAAAGGAATGTCCAAAATATTAAACCCTCTATATATGACTTAATTCTCGCTGTATATTTCTCTGATTTAAACCAACTTGTAAATTTTGTAATAATTCACTACATTGTAAACTGGTTTAGAAAAGAGCAACACTAGAGTTTCTTGCCCGTTCTTCTCTAGTGAAAACCGCTCTCCGAACCGGGTGGTAGATAAAAAAATGACTGAATCTAAATGATGTTGAACATTTTAATGGATTCATTAAATTATTTTCATATTCATTTCATATAATATTCATTTCATAGGAACTATGATATCCATTAGTATTTCAATATTGTACTGATATAAGCAGCAACTGTAATCTCTAGTGGACCTCGAGAGAGGCCCATGTCCAGCACGACTGCAACATTTGATGATGATAATTAAAGGACTTTTCTAAAGTTAATCTTTTCCGTACCACTGCTGGACAAAGGTCCATCCCTATCCCTCCACAAATTGTACTCTAAAGACATTTGAGGTTTTGAAAAAAAAAATCTTCTTAAAGGATTCTGATGATAGGACATGAGAAATATTAAATTAAAAAAAACGTACTGTGTATGTACTTAATGCATGTATGTATGTATGTACTTAATCACAACCTACTGTCATTTATTTTTCTAAATATCGATCAACTTATGAACATATTATATGTTATGTACGTTCTTAACACGCATTAAGTTACTGCTGAATATTACTACTTACAAAAGATATTAGCTGTCGAAAACAGACACGAGATGTTCCCCCAGGAGATTACATACATTAAGATGAAAAATGGAGCTCATTCGCGATTCCATCGTGGTCCATACACGTTATTAATGTGTATTCTTGAGCGGTCAATTCCAACCTCCTTGCACAAACTCGTGCATTATGCATGCCAATATCGCGCCTCAATGCAGTTGTTATTGCCGCGAACGCTGGACTTCCCCCCTTTAATACCCCTCCATTAAACCCCCCCCCTCGCCTTTTCTCCTCCCCCTTTTCCTTAGCTCAGCAGCGCTCTCAGCAACATGCGCGCATACATTAAAACCTTCCTAATTTCGCTAAAACTTTGCTCCGGCCGCTTCGATTGTACGCATCGCTGGCTCTTACGCACTCTTAGCCAAATTAATTTTATTAAAACACAACCATGCATACCCGTTATAGACTTTATCTCAAGTGGAATAGGTTTCAAAGTCATGTGCGGACACTCTTCACGGTATTCGGTAAATCGCAGATGGAAATTAAAGTCAACAATGTATTCTTTCATATGGTTTATTTTATCCAGTATACGAGTTTCCATAACACATTGCGATGAATATATGGATTCTTTACATTAAATATCAAAGTAAAACAATAAAATGTATATCAATAATGTAAATATATATATATATATAGCTATGATCTATATATGTATATAGTCGGGTGTATTGGCACCGTCGTGACACATTGTCTCCACAGGGCACGAGCATGCATGCGTACTGTCGCACGACACACGCGCGACAACCGCGCGACTAATGCGACGCCGCCACAACGCAACACCGCATACGTGTTTTATGGATCATTTGAGCGGAAAAATATTCCCGTCCGAATGTTAGTCGTTTGAAGGCGCCGTTTCGCCTGAAGCCTTTTGATATGAAACATTGTAGAAAAATAATAACGGGATTATAACATGAGTGTAGACGTCTTTGTGTACGCAACATGAGGCCGCGCCGCGATCTTTGATCTCATGTTAAAAACGGAACATTAAATATTAACTTTCATATGTTTGGCGAGCTCAAACGATTTGATATTTTCATCGGCTGTTTACATGGACACGTTATATTATAATTGGATATTTAATATATGTCATGAAAGTCACTCCGGTGTTGAGATTATAAGGTCTTGTAAGTTTACCGAGCAATATGTTCTTTAATATATTTGGAACTAGACTCCTCAGATATGTCAATCATATAAAATTAAAAGCTACTGACTAAGTACATTAAAATATCCCGAGATTTTTACTTTGATCTTCAAGGTAAGACATTTGATTTATATGAAACTGACATCTGTTAATTTCATGTCTTCTCAATTTTTTATTTTGTTTTTTTTTTTATGATCCATTTAATGTCTTGGCAAAAGTACTTGGTAATATACGTTTTTTTAATCAAATTTTATGATCGTTGTGGCGACGAAGCGTTGATCGCCGCACGCGAATCCGGAGGCGCGCGGAGATGCGGGGCCGAGCCGGCGCTGCGTCACAAACCTCTACATATAACCTATTTACATTACATTGCGATACCTACGGGATACGACAACGTCGCTGGAGAGAATCAGTTGAAGAAGAAAGGAAGGGTGCTAAGCGGCTCCTTAACTAGCTACTTCGAATTCCGCAATGGACGGATGGTTCCTCCACGATCCAGGTACGTCAAATTAAACTTTCAATTTTAAACATTTATACAACATTTTTGACGACGCACGCGCGCCGAGATTGCCTGATCTAAATAAATCTACCGCAAGCCCGTCGCGCCCGCGTACTTACAATTGACCCGCACATCTTGAGACACAATACAAAAATACATTTCGACTATGACCTAACTAACTAAACTAACAGTTACTGTTTTTTTTTTTTAAATTCTCTTCATTGACAATAATCGAGTTTGTTCGGTCCGCGACGCGCCCGCACTTTCCCCGCACGCACGCACACACACACACTCGAGCACACACACACCCCCTCCACCCGCCGCTCTACCCCCTCCCCGCCACCCTACCACTCCCCGACATTGGTGGACGTCCACAATTCTTAACAACAACGTCGATTTAGCGCTGGAACTACACGCGGCGATATTAACTAGCTGAAAACTCCATTACAGTGATGAAATCTCTCTCTAGGTATGAGACAAGGTATAACATTAAAATTAAATTAAAAATTGATGAGTTTACTTATATTCTGTAGGATTAAAAATATTAAGAATTATAAATTGAAAGATATGCCGCCGCATGTAGCGCCCGTAGCACACTAATGATGAGCGACTAAAACTACACGACAGTGAGACAACGCGACAAACAAACAGACGTCGACTGCACTACACGCACCTTTATATATACTTAGCCTACACGAGATTGTTGCAAAAATTGTGATAGCGAACGTGCGCAGTGGACGCGCACCCTTCGTCTTACTACACGGTGCCGACTGTCGCACGACAGTCCGCGACTATTGCCTAGCAGTACACGACTGTAGCACGACAGTACGCGATAGTTATATAACAGTTCACGACTGTTGCCCGATAGTCCGCGACCGTTGCACAGCAGTGCATGACCGTAGCACGACAGTTTGCAACTATTTTACGACAGTACGCGATAGTTATATAATAGTTCACGACGGTAGCATGACACTTCAAGACTGTTGCACGACAATTCGCGTGTGTTTTAACAGTTCACGACTGTAGCACAACAGTACGCAACTGTTGCACGACAGTACGCGTCAGTTATACGATAGCTCACGACTGTTGTGCGACAGTTTGTGACCGCTGGACGACAGAGCGCGACCGCTGACGCACACAATTGACATATAACACGACACGTGCGCCACTCAAGCTTCCGCACGGCATGTGTGAGTCACAGTTACATTAATTTGACATCTATATAAAATATAATATGTTTACAACTATGCTAGCTCACTTTCCCTGCCTCGGGGCGCTCACGTGCTGCTTTTTGAATTATATATTTTTTGTATTTAATTTTGATATATCTTTTTATAGCACCTAATTGTTCAGTTCACTAACGTTGCCAAAGACTGAAGTTATAGAGACACCCATATTACGTTCATTTTTATATAATTTTGAATACCAGTGCCTTTATTATTTATCATATCCAAATCAATTTAAATCATATTGTTTGCTTCGTTGTTAACTTTATGTCGTTGTTAGAATTGACTTTAAAATATTAGTAACAAAGACACTTAATAAGTGTTTTATTTCTTTATGAAACTCTTGAATTGCATTGAAGCAAGCTGTATAAAAACTTTATTATTTATGTTTCATTGTTAAATTAAAACTTCTTTTAAAGCATTCTTCTCATTTTATTGAACGGATAATATCATTAATATCGCGCTGTGTACGTTTCGATACCAGCCTTCTTTACAGCACGCAAGCCCCCGAGCTCTCACACTTGGCCTACAACCACGCACTCATAAACATTGGTGTTCATTGCACTAACCCCCGCATACTACTTACGCACTCGTATAAGAAAATTCAATAATTAACAATTTGGCACATCCGCTTCCTGTTTATATTACACGTTAGACGAAGGGATAGGAGAGTAGGAGCGTCGCGCCGCGTGCACTGCAACACCCTGTATGTACAGACTTGTAAGGAATAGAAATAGGGGGAAGATGTTACTGGATGGCGTTACTAAGATAGTTTTATTTTTATTTGTTTTTTATTGCAATGTATGGCGAGACGAGCAGGCCGTTCGCCTGATGGTAAACGATACGACCGCTCATAATCAGTAGCAAAATTCCACTGCGCTCACCATCCTGAGACATAAGATCTTAAGTCTCATTATGTCCAGTAGTTAGATTGTTTGAATATTTCGAATTAATTGTGAGACGAGCATCCCAATTGCCTAATGGTAAGTGATACGACCGCTCATGGACAGTAGCAAAACCAAAAAAACACCATGAATTACAAAGCAATGTGCCATCCTGAGACATAAGATGTTAAGTCTCAATATGTCTAGTCGCAAGTTCTTATGGTATTGCAATTTTTGCCTGTTTCCGAATCGAATAGCGATTTAGGTGGATATTAATATCGCGTACTCTTATAAACTCATGTTTATAAGTAATTAATTCAAATTCGCCAAAGCTAGAATTTTAATGAAACATACTTCGTCTTAATACAACAAAGTATGCTATCTTCGATTCGATTTCCATAAAATATCCATAAGTGGGACACTTAATTTATACTCAAACTCAGTATCGAAAATTCTTGTAAAGCTACTACCAAAATCTCAAGTTGTAATTCAGTCTCAGTTACGCCACCAAGTATTTGAAGAAGCAAAAGGAACAACAATCATATAATATTTAAACTTGAACAAGTGCGCAGACGGCAAGAGACAGTCGACTTAGTCAAAGAAGTTGCATTACATGCGACTCCGCAGGAATTTAGAGTTAGAAAGTGGATCAAAGGTTTTAGTCACACTGATATATTACAATCTAAGTTCGTTATAATTTGTCTGTAACAGTTTGTAACCATCACATTGGACGGTATTGCCTATAGGTTTTTGTGTGACTGAAAAGGGAAGATAAGGAAATTTTGTTGGCGCAGTGGACGCGACGTGACTATGAGTATACTAGGAGTAACAAATTATTGATAACGATACACAGTACGCACTACGAAGACTAATTAAGGAAAGTCGGCCGAATGTCGGCCAAGTGTCGACCGAGTGTTGGTCGATTGTCGGACGAGTCGATCCGCTGCCTATAAATGACAGCGTAAATCAACTAATTACCCAATCACAATTTTAATCGTGTGTCATTACATTGCAATTTGAGAAAAAATATCGTTATAGCAAAGTAATTAAGACATTTAAAGTACTTTGATAAAATTTTTGGCCTGAAAATAATTACGCAGTTACCTCTACACGATATTTTCCAAACAAAACCGATATCACTTCAGCACTTAACACTCGTTGACACGACTGCCGCACGACACACGGCCTACAGTTGTCCAACAGATAGTCAGTAGAGTCCGCACAGGGTTGCCAGTACTAGTACTGTGATGGTGGGCAGGTGCGTGGCGGCGGCGTCGTGCAGGGCGCGCACGGTGTGTCGCGCGGGCGCGGGGGAGGGGTGCGCGCCGCGGCGGGGGAACACTGCCACCGCGCCGCCTCCACCGCCTACTGCCACGCACCATACCTAAGGAGAACAACAATCATTTCACCGTACTGTACTGTAATAAGGTCTGAGTTTTGACTTGTGAGTAGTGATTGTGTGAACTAAATAATGGAGTCTATTTTGAGCTGTAGCTGTTTTTGTTAGAGCTGATGCAACATGTGTGTGAGAGGAATTTAATAAGTTACCTTTTATGTGGAAAGTTCCTGAGGTTACTTAACATCATTTTATTAATATTTTAAAATTAATTCTTGGGATTAGTCTATGGTAGGTAGGTAGGCAGAGGTAAGTATAAGTAATGAGAAGTGGTTTATACTCGTACTAGTATAAAAGAAAGAACGTCGGCAGATTGGCGCACGGATTGAGTGGTTGGCTAAAGGTGGCATTAGCGTTGCTATACCATGACAGTGTTTCTATTCCTATTACATGGGTGTGCCCTTGTCTATCTGCGTGTATGTGTGTACCTCGTCCGGGTCGAGCACGTGCAGCGCGGCGCGCCAGCTGTGTTGCGCGAGGTGTGTGTGTGTGTGTGTGTGCGTGTGTTTGTGTGTGTGTGTGTGTGTGTGTGTGTGTGTGTGTGTGTGTGTGTGTGTGTGTGTGTGTGTGTGTGTGTGTGTGTGTGTGTGTGTGTGTGTGTGTGTGTGTGTGTGTGTGTGTGTGTGTGTGTGTGTGTGTGTGTGTGTGTGTGTGTGCGTGTGTGTGCATGTGCGTGTGCGTGTGCGTGTGCGTGTGCGTGTGCGTGTGCGTGTGCGTGTGTATGTGCGCGTGCGCGTGTGCGTAACCTATTAAAGTGAAGACAGCATACACTAAAAACAAGATAAAAAAGTTCAACAGATAAATTATATAAAAAAAAGTTTTCAGTGCTTGTACGGTGCGTACAATATCTATATGATAAAGTGATAGTTGATAAATGATAGAGTCTGTTTGATATAAAAAGGATATATTTGAACACTTTGATACTATGGTAAATTAATGATATAATGAGTACGCGCGGTATGACTGATGACCTAATGCGAACTGATTGAACATGTTGCTATAATAATGCGGTATGGCGTAAAATGCTGATGATACAAATTGCTTGTGTACGTGCTTGCTCGTACATGCTCCCGGGCCAGAAGATGAGATAGATGAGTTTGATGAGATGATTGATGGGTGAGTGACATGAGTTACAAGGTGATCAACAAAGGATTTTAATATTAAATGATTAACAAGGTGATTGACAATGTTTACTTAATGCTAAGAGGATCGCACGAATGCCTATAAAACGAAGGAGATGTCGCTTTGTTTGCGACTCGCGCACTTATACTAGGCTCTACACGATCACTTAAATTGGATTCACTTTTAAATTGCTTTATTTCACCTAAATTACGGCACTGATTCGCGGCACTAAACTCACTACACTGATTCACTGCACACTCACTAGCACAACGAACCATGTGTCGCTTGGGGCCCATTGTCTGGGCCTCTATATCTGTTCCTGCTGCTTGCTCCGCTGGCGGCACTGGCCGCGCTCGAGCACGGCATCGGCGCCACAGCAGCGCCGCACTTGTCACTACAGCTACCAACACTACAAGGTAGATAGCCGTATAGTGATGTACATCATGATATGAGACGTGATCCGTGAGGATTCCATCTGATGATTGTTTCAACTGTTTGATTTGTCTTTCGATGTCCTCAAATTGTTGGCGATGATCCAATGTTGACCCATTCTCAACAGAGAAACTTGGTACTGATAAATTGATAATTTTATTGATAGTTGGAATTTCTATTTTGTTACATCTGCTTCTGAGTTCAAAATGTTTGATTGAACTTTGTGTGAAAATATTGTAAAAGTGCTACCTTTGATTATGCACTTGTCGCTAAGTGATATAATTCCAACTTCACGTAATAGCTCTGATGTAACCCGACGCTCACATATGATTCGCACGGTGCATTGACCACAACATAAAAATAAATAATTATTTATGTTGTTAAGCTGTATCCATGTATCTGTGCAAATTGAAGTTTCTGTTTGACATTTTTGAGATAACATATCTTTACTGCATAAATTCTCCTCTGATCTCAACTGATGAATAGGCAGTTTTAATGCGCATAATAGTATGTCGGAATTGTATTTTATACAATGTTGCATGTCTTCGCCTGACATAGGAATATATGAATCTTTTTGTAAGTTTATTGCTACATAATCTGATATTGGTACGATGGTAATGGCATTTGTTTCGATTAATTGTGGGATAGGTATTAATCTGTATCCCATCAAAAACATCCTGTAAAAAAATTCCAAGTCTCGCAGCTCAGGATTTCTACCGCAAAAAGTTGTGAGATGCATGTAATACCAAGTCGATTAATTTATTTAGTCCTTAAGGGACCTTCTATATAAAGTTATTACGTTAGTTATTACCATATCAATATTAAAAATTCTTTACGTTTTAAAGAAATAGATCGACTTGGCCAGCAGCATTATGTATAAATTGTACGATACATTACGTTTTCATGCGATGGCCAAGTCGATCCATTTATTTAAAACGTAAAGAATGTTTAATATTGATATGGTAATAACTAACGTAATAACTTTATATAGAAGGTCCCTTAAGGACTAAATAAATTAATCGACTTGGTATTACATGCATCTCACAACTTTTTGCGGTAGAAATCCTGAGCTGCGAGACTTGGAATTTTTTTACAGGATGTTTTTGATGGGATCTCACGTCTTTTTGTAGAGTCCTACTTTTTTCCTTTTCGGTACTTCTCACTTCTAGAATATCACTAACGATTTCTCTTAAAGCCTCTGTCTTATGGATTTTTCTTATTTTTGTAGGTATCAATTTATCACAAATATAGCTGATTTGATTATTAATGTTCTTTCTTTCATTGTAATTGATATTTTCGAGCTATTTAGTCTATTTATTTGCAAGTTTTTCTTCGTCATGTTTTTCTAGAGGAATGTTATACAGTTTCATGGGCTGAATACACCATTCCCCTCTCTATATCCCTTCCGGTTATGCCTCATATATATATAGATATCTATCTACAACTATTATTCCATTATATACGGGTACAATGATTCATTAACTGCAAATGTAACTTTGTAATCCTATACATTTATATGGGATTACAAAGTTATTCACGCAGTTGGTCTATCTAGAAAACTAGACACAAATTATGAAATGTTTGAATTTTCCCTTACTTTAGACACTAAACACTAATTATATTCTAAATTTGAAGGTTCTATGTCTGCTAGAAGTGCCTTTGACTTTTGATGATCGGTCAGTCAGTCAGTGAGTGACAAAATTAAGAAAGTTTGACTAGTTACAATTATTAAACTATTTGTTCAAATTGAATGAAATTTTAAATATACCGTGTTTACACAATGCCTGCTTAGTAACTGAAAATTCAGGCTTCATGCTTTAGCCACAACGAAGTTATAGAGGGTTGAAAATGGTCTGAATTGCTTCGAGAAAAGGATGTTACGGCCTATAGCTCGACTTGGAGGGGGCTCGGCCGCGCCCCCAGATATATCGAAATTATCTCTGCTAACCAATGGAATTTTTATTTCAAATATAATGAACTTTTTGGAAGCCCTTGCTTTTATATTAAGTAAGTGGTATATCTGTGATAATTCAGAATTTACATTCTCTAGAGGCAGCAATAAATCTTTAGACAATAGTCCTGCGATGATATTCAATTCATCTCGTAGCTGATCGGGAGTTAATAGATGATAGTTAAATTTTCCAACGTAGACATTAGTGATTGAATCAATAAGTGTATCTTGGATATTTTGAAGATTTGTTAGAATATTGTTCGCGATTATTGACGATACTGTAAATTCATGCATTCGGGCTAAATTTTCGACTTCGTTTCCTTGAATTTTAATGGCGGTTTCTAAATTATTCAAGTATTGATTAAAAATTTTATGTTGTTTGTTCATACTACTTTCGACCCTTTTTATTAAATTGAATTCTGCTTCGACGACCGACGTCTGGTTTTTCCACAAAATAGCTAAATGGTTTTCATTGTATCTGACTGTCTCAATATCGCGTTTGTACTGTTCCGCGAATTGTTCGTCCAATACACCGAATAGGCTATGAGCTATGTATCCGACACCGTTGATAAGGCCTCGTCTGAGTCGCGTGCGCGTGCTACTCGGTGTGAACTGCTGACCGAGTAGAATGCTGTTGTAATGCTCAAGGCCGTCACACCCATGATGTAACTGGAGAAGGACTATGTCGCATTGTGCCATCTTTTTATTGCTTGTATCAGAACATATTTTATCCAAATAATTAACATATTTATTAAGTAGCTCTGTCCCTTGCCAGTATGGGGCCATGTCATAGTAAATTATAAGTTTCCATTCATCTCGCTGCAGACGCATATTAGTGATTTTATCGAAGTATAAACCTTGGCTTGTATTTAAATTCGTTACTTGATATTGGCAATTCACCGTAGTGTTGATCATAACTAACCACATAAATATTGAAAATATGAAATTAGTATATTTATTCGGTTTTCTATAGGCCGAACCCTGGCGATTTGTTGCAGATGCTGTGGTGATTTCTTGTTTATGCTGTTCTGGCATTGATGGCGTACTTTTAGTTTGTTCTTCGTTGATAAGAAGTCTTGATATTTTATTAACGGGCCTCTTGATAATACCGTTTTTTGTTTTGATTGAAACGACACCAACGTAGCCGTCGTTGCCTGGGTGGACTTCTATTATTTTTCCCAGCGCCCACCTTCCGGCGGGTAGGTTGACGTCATGTATGATTACAACGTCATTGATCTTTAAGTTTTCTTTTGGTTGACGCCATTTACTTCGTGCTGATAGCTGACAGAGATACTCCAGCCGCCACCTTTTCCATACATCATCAAATATTTTTTGTGTTAATTGCCATCGTGTTCGCAAATCTCTTTCTGTTTCAACTATAGTTAATACGGGACCACTTGCTAGAAAATGTGATGGTGTTAGATAGTTAAAATCTTCCGGGTCTTCTTTTAAGGCACATAAAGGTCGTGCATTCAAACAGGCTTCCAACTGCGCTAACAGCGTGGAATATTCTTCATAAGTTAGTTTCTGATCGCCGATAACTCGCTTGAGGTGGTATTTGAGACTTTTTACCGCAGCTTCCCAAAGACCTCCTGCGCTGGGCCACGACGGGGCATTAAAATGCCATTTGATTTCCATTTCAGAGATCGCCGAGAAGAATTTTTCATCCAGTGTTGTTTTTAAATCCAAATATTCCTGATTTATGATTCGGTTGGCTCCGACAAAATTTGTCCCGTTGTCGCTGTAGATGTGGCGCGGAGCTCCTCTTCTAGCTGCCATCCTTCGTAAAGCAGCCAGGACTGAAGATGAACTGAGGTCTGATACCAGTTCAAGGTGCACGGCTTTTGTCACCATGCAAACAAATACTGCGATGTAACCTTTCGAAGTTTTGATACCTCGACCTTTGCTTGATTTGACGTCTACAAATCCTGTATAGTCCACACCAGTCTGATGAAATGGTCTTGTTGGGCTAGTGCGGGCTGCAGGAAAGTCACCCATAATTTGGATATGCTTAATGGGATCATGGCGTCTGCACGTTACGCATCCGCGTAGGCGTTTTTTCACTGCTCTGTTACCTCCCACGATCCAATACTTGTGTCTCAAGTACGCGGCAGTCAATCTGGCTCCACCATGAAACGTGAGCTTATGAGATTGATCAATAAGAAGTTCTGCTAGACGACTTTGACCAGGAATGATAATAGGATATTTCATCTGGGGATCTATCGGAGCATTTCTTAGTCGCCCTCCCACTCGAAGAAGATTGTTCTCGTCCAAAAAAGGATTTAATTGACTTATTGCGCTTTTCGGATGCAGACTGTTTTTGTCTTGTAAACTAATAATTTCCTTAGAATAGTAAAATTGCTGAACGTGTTTAATGATAATGCTATTTGATCTTTTTAATTCTGATATAGATAAAAATGGTTGCTTATGTTTTTGTTTGTACGTCAATCTCAACATCCATGATAAAATCCTTATAACTTTGTTCAATGAGCTATGTTTTGATAATAATTGATGTATAATGCTGTTTTCTGTTTCTTGCTCGAAGACGACATTTACTTGTACATTTTTTATTTCTTGATCTGTAGAGTAATTTGGTTGAGTTTGTTGATAGCTGTTGCCTTGCAATAAAGTCGGTCCCTGCCACCACAACTTATGCTCTGTCAATTGTGACGCAGTTAGTCCTCGACTAGCGCAGTCTGCTGGATTTTCCTCCGACTTGATATAACGCCAACATGATCCTGGCATGGTGTTGATAATTTCACGTACCCTGTTGGACACGAAAGTTTTCCATCTCCCTGGGTTGCCGTTGAGCCAGCCTAAAACGATCATTGAATCTGACCAGCCGTATGTCGTCATATGATAGTCTGTCAAGCATCGCTGAACTTTTGACATTAATTTTGAAAGCAATAGAGCTCCACTTAATTCCAATCTCGGCAGTGAGATTTTCTTTCCAGCTGGAACAAGCCGCGTTTTGGCGACTAAAAGGGTTATGTTTGATTTATCCCCTTCATTAACTTTGCAGTATATAACGCAGGCATATGCTTTCAGTGATGAGTCACAAAACCCGTGTAATTCAATGTTGTTATTTTGCTTTGTATGAATCCATCGTGGAATTTGTATTCCGTTAATGTTATTAATATCTTTTTTCAATTTTTCCCACTCCGATTGAATATCTTCAGGTAAATGATCATCCCAACTTATATTTGACAGCCATATATTTTGAAATATGATTTTAAGTTTTGTTGATAACGGTGCCAGCCAACCTAGCGGATCAAATAATTTGGAGATATCTGAAAGAACTGATCTTTTTGTTTCCAATTTTGTGGAATATTCTATTCTGTTTTGGAGTGTGAAAACATCTTGATATGGGCTCCAGCAGAGTCCTAGCGTTTTTGTAAATTCTGTTTGCTTGAAAATAAAACTATCATGATTACTTGATTTGCTGCTGATGTCTGAAATTTCGGCTATATTAGACCTCCACTTTCTAAGGTTGAATCCACCTGATTTTAGGAGCTTTACGAGGTCATCGTGTAGTCGTATTGCTGCGTCGACAGTATGTGATCCATGTAAAAGATCATCCATGTAAAAGGATTGATCAAGAACATCAATAGCTGGGCTATTTATAAAGTTTGATTTTTCGTCGACTGCTAATTGCTTCAATGTCATCATTGCTAAGAACGGGGCTGCTTTGGTTCCGTATGTTACAGTGTTCAATTTATATTCCTTAATGGGCTTATCTCTTGATTCGCGCCAAATTATTTTTTGTAGATTTTGGTCATCTTCATGCATCCAAATTTGGCGATACATTTTTTCTATGTCCGCTGTAAATGCATATTGATATTGTCTCCACTTAATGATAAGAGATTGTAAATCTTGTTGAAGGTTAGGACCACACAGCATGACGTCATTTAAGCTGTGTCCTGAAGATGTTTTAATTGATGCATTGAAAACAACTCTAAATTTTGTAGTTGTTGACTCGATGCGCTGTACACTATGATGCGTCATATGGCATTCAGGTTTCGTATTACCGTCGACCGGCGTCATATGGTTTAGTGATTGATATTCTTGCATAAATAATTTATAATCTTGTTCCATGATTTGATTTTGGGTAAATTTTTTCTCTAGTGATCGAAACTGAGCAATGGCTTTTCCTCTACATGTACCCAAATTTTCTTCAAAATTGCTCTTCATCGGTAATCTCACTACATATCGGCCATCTTCTCCTCTGATAGTTGTATTCTTATAGTATTCGAGGCATTGTTGATCTTCTGATGTTATGTTTGATTCTTCTGAAATATCTTCGATCTCCCAAAATTTTTGAATTTCGTCTATATTATTTAAGATGACGTTGCAATGAAGTGTCTTTGCGTTCCCGCTTAAAATCCAACCTAAGCGCGTGTTTTGTGCAATGGGCGAGTTTTGATCGGCCCGACAAATGCCATCCAACAAGATCATTGAATAAATGTCTGCTCCTAAGAGAAGATCGACTGGACGACTGCTGTTAAATTCGGGATCTGCCAATGTGAGATTATTCAAGTACGCCCATGTTGGTTTCACGAATGATTGGCTTGGTAGGTTTTTGATTAAATTTTTCATTATGTAAACTTCTGTATTAAATTTAAAGGCGTTGTTCATAGACGCGCATTTAATGTGAATGACTCCTTTGCAGTTACTCTGCTTCGCACCGACTCCAAAGACTACACCTTGGCATTTCTGACGTGGCAACCCTAATAATTGTGCGCCATTTTCAGTGATGAGTGACGCTTGAGAACCTTGGTCTAACAAAGCGCGCATGTTCAAATATGTTCCATCTCGGGTTTGAACCTTGACCATCGCCGTGGCCAAAAGTATTTCTGGTAAGTCCCGCTGTGACACGTTCGAATTGCTTCGGACCGCCTGTGTTGGTTCGGGTTTAGAAGTTTTCTTTGTTGATATTGCACTGGAGTTGTGCTCAGGTTGTGCAAACGCCTCGTGTAATAAAGTGTTGTGCATTTGATTACATTCACGACATGTTTTATTAGAAATGCATTATTTACCTTGGTGGTCATAAAGACAATTTTGGCATAAATTAAGTCTTGATGTTGTCTTGCGCCTCTGTGATGGCATCATATGTAAAAATTGTTGGCAATAAAATATTCCATGATCGCTTGTTTTACAAATAGGACACTTATAAAATTTTGCAGAATGTACATTCTTGTTGTTTACAAGTTGCGAAACGCTCCGTCCACGCGTTGATATTGATTCCTTTATGTTATAATTATTTGAAGTATTGTATTTATGCCCCGGGTTTGCTCGATAATTTTGACCGCTGTTGCGAATAACAGTCTTGCTAGTTTGCTTGCGACTTGAGGACTCCAGGGTTGTAAAAGTACTCTCCAGATATGATAAAAATTCATGTAATTTTGGGATTTCCCTGGGATTCTTCACCGAAGCGACATAATCGCTATGAGTATCTGCATCCAATTTTTGACATAACAGATGAATGAGTAGCGGATCCCATGCGTCGACATTTACTCCTAAGTTCTTGATTGCGTTGAGACATTCAAGTGTAGTATCGTGCATCTTCTTGATATGATATAATGATCCTCTTGGTACTGTTGGAATACTGAGCATGAGTTCGATTAGTGAATTTAAAATTAATCTGTTGTTGTTATATCTGCGGTTTAAAATTTCCCAACAGGTAGAGTAATTGTCTGCCGATATTGCTAAATGCTGAATTAGTCTCTCGGCTTCTCCTCGCACTTTCGACTTGAGAAATTGCATTTTTTGCGCATTGGAAAGTGTAGGATTATTGTGGATAGACTCCGTAAAGAGATCTTTGAATGATGTCCACTGATGATAATTACCACTGAAACTCGGTACATCTAATTGTGGTGTCGATTTTTCTGTATGCGACACGGAACCCATCTTTTTGTTGATAGATTTAATAATGTCAGAATATATTTTTTCGTATTTGTAAAAAGTTGCGTCATAGTCTACATCTCTACCGCATAACTCACTATCTAAATCCCAATGAGCGGAATCTATTGCTGACCAACGAGATTCGATAGAGCGCAGAATATGATCAAACTCCCATTTTTCTGATATTTCATCTAACCTGATATTAGAAACAGTGTGTTCAAACGCCTTAAAATTACTGCCCTGCTTGCGCAGCAATTCATCTGTTTTGCTGTTGATACCGCGAGACTGCGATGATGAGCCTTGACCGAAAGACGGCTGGCTGGTAGGAACAGCCAGCGGTGTGGCAGGCTTGATAAGAGGGGTTGAAGGCCTGCTTTCCTCCCTCGGTGAATAATTTTCTATCACTCCTCGTATGCTGAGGAACCTATCCTTGGTTGATTCAAATTGGTTAGAAGTAAAATAAGTATGAGATTTAATACCTAATCCACACAATTTGTTATGATTTGATTGATATTCATGCCAGTACCTATCGAGTGTTTCAAGGCGGCGTTTAATGTATTCAGCATTTTTCCGTTCCGCTCCATCTTTTTTGAAATTAGTGTAAGTTTGCTCAATGGCAGCGGAAATTTGCTCTTGGGTTGACAATAGATCCTCCATGCTTGACATCTTGATTTAATGCGATATGAGAAAAATTGGTAAGATCTTACTTGAAATAGGTTGATTGCTGATTTGGACCTGGGCTGCTGGATACTCCCTTGGAATGACACGTGGTCCTGATAGACGATGCTCCTGATAGACACTGATAAGATCACCGACAAGTCCAATGTCTGTTCCACTCACATGTAACACAGTTACCATGTGCTGAGTCCACGTTTTCACTGAGTCACACGCGGCGCTTTTTCGCGAAAATCCCTAATACTCGAAGGACCAAAAGATATGTACGGTGCGTACAATATCAATATGATAAAGTGATAGTTGATAAATGATAGAGTCTGTTTGATATAAAAAAGGATATATTTGAACACTTTGATACTATGGTAAATTAATGATATAATGAGTACGCGCGGTATGACTGATGACCTAATGCGAACTGATTGAACATGTTGCTATAATAATGCGGTATGGCGTAAAATGCTGATGATACAAATTGCTTGTGTACGTGCTTGCTCGTACAGTGCTTAAGAACTACTTATTGCTAATGAATCTGTGTACAATTTATGAAGCTTATCTTTTATTGAGGTCAAAGAACCAGTAAAAATGTCTAAATTACTACTGATGGAATTATAAGACGATGTGTAAGTGTTGCGCGAGGTGTGTGTGTGTGTATGTGTAAGTGTGCGCGTGTGTGTGTGTGCGTATGTGCATGTGTGTGCGTGTACCTCGTCCGGGTCGCGCACGTGCAGTGCTGCGCGCCAGCAGTGTTGCGCGAGATCTGGCGCGAGCGCGGCGCGCGCCACGCGTCCGTCGGGCAGCACCCACGCCACGCGCACGCCGCGCCCGCACGCGCCGCACTCCAGCCGCCACCCGCCGCCGCGCGCCGGCTCCGCGCTCAGCGCTGTGGCCGTGGCGCCGCCTGGGTACAGCCACGTATTGGTGTCACATGTCGCGGTTACGGCACTGAATGAATGCTTGTGCAAGAAACAAGTGACACGGACACTCCCTGTTTCAAGAGCAGCACTCAGCAAATGCTCACGAACAAAAAGTAACGTTTGTTATGGCTGTTGAGAGCGTCTTTCGCAGTTCCTGATGTCATAATTTAAGATTCATCTTACTATAGGAACAGCACAACATGATATTTTGAAGTTACAGTGCAATAAAAAATCTATTCAAATCCAGTTACCAAGTCTCACATAAATTCGTCGTGAAACCAAATAAAACTGACATGATTTGCTCTACAACCAACTGTCGTAGTTCCGACTGGTCCAGGTCAGTTATAGCCGTTTCCTCCATCTGTCTTTATTTTTCCTTTGCCTTTCTTCTTTTGATAGATAAGTACACCATCTACAAACTAAAAGCTTATGTCTATAATCTTCGACTAAATTGTGCACTAAAACACAATTATGGCAAGCACTATGTTAGTTAATCTGTCCACAAACAACCAAGCTCGTGATCGTAAACCAAAAGGCACGAGAAAAGCGCGTCAGTTAATACAAGGCAGTAAAATACAAATTAAAAAAGTAATTAAAGATGAAAAATGGCTTTCAAATGTCCACTGCAAATATTTTGAGCTGTCACAACCAGGAGTGATTCATTTATTGCTAAGAAATATGATGCCTGAATAAGATCTGGGAGACCTGATTGAGTTCAACTTGAAAGATGGGTCGCCATTAAAATTGAGGAGATTAGGACAAAGTCCGTTAAGATGTCTTATATTGTTTTAGTGGATTTTACTTAGAAAATATTTTATAATATGTATGTTTTAGAGGTTTTCTCGCGTCTTTCTTCACGTTTAAACATTGTGGTAAATGCATTGTGCTGAAGCTATTCCATACAAATAACTTGTACGATTATGATAAAAGTTGAAAATAAATCGCTGCAGCGCGGTACAAATATTAATTATTTGTCTAAACAAACAGTATAACCATTCACCACTAGATCGCTTTCAGGATGTAGTTTTCTCGCGACCAAAAGGTCCAAAGCCCGTAAGTTTCATGACGATCACGCGTTTTTGACTAATTCGTGTGCGGTGCATGCACCGTACCTAGGTGGTTCCACATTTATCACAAAGAACATGTTATGTAGTGTAACAGAAACTCAATTTCATTAACAACCTATTTCCAACGACTACTAAACCTTTAAAAAGTCACGGAAGCACAAGTAACCCCGCTCTGATCGTATTCAAAGCGGTTTCTTCGTCCGTGCACAATTTAATAACTGGTTGTATCGGGACGGACCGCCCCATTACACTTCTGTACAGGACTTTGGAACATGTTAAACGAAATTGCAGTTATTTTTCTTGGCAAATAACTGGACTGAACTTTAAGCAATAATTAAGGTGTTGGAAAGTTCGTAAAGTTAAAAGTGACAAAACTATGTCGAATTAAACTTTGAAGTAAAACGACAGTGCTCTTAAGATAATGCTGGACGAAAGAAATTGGTGCGATTTGAGTCAAAAACCGAGTAAGGGTTAAAAACAGTACGTGAAAATTCGATTCCAGTTTAGGTTCCAAAATTTTCCTTATGTGATTCTTCGCGTTATGAAATCACATATAGCGATTCTAAAGAATTTCTATGCTATGTAAAATCCGCCAACCCGTACTAGGCCAGGGTGGTGGACTTTATGGCGTAACCTCTCTCAATCGTAATCTCGATTATAGAGGTGGCCCGTGCCCTCCAATGGGACGTATATGGGCGGATATAGTACAGTACTGTTTCTTGCCCAAATAACTTTATATATTTAACATCCCATAAAATATGTAGGACCACAAAAACTCTCGATCCACACTCTTGACCTCATGGCCGAACGTCGATCTTTGACGCTGCAGTCTTCCGTTGACGCCGAAGCATATCGGCGGCTCAATAGACGGATCTGGAAGTCCTTGCGACACGATGTCCGTGCTCACAATACTGTGAGCATTGAGGAGACAATTGAGCGGAACGGAGGCTCCAAAGTGTTTGCAAGAGACTTGTCTATTGGGCAAAGCCAGTTGTCTAGGCTGAAGACGGAAGACGGCCGCGTGGTATCGACGAGGGCAGAGGTATTAAGGGAGATCGAGAGGTTCTACGGACAGCTTACACCTCGGTTGCCAAACCTACTGTTAGCTCGGCCAAAGACCCGAGAGCCGAGTTAATCCGACACTTTAGCGATGATATCCCGGACATCAGCCTGTTTGAGATTGAGATGGCCCTCAAACAACTTAAAAACAACAAGGCGCCGGGTGAGGACGGAATCACTTCAGAGCTTCTGAAAGCGGGCGGAACGCCGGTACTGAAGTCCTTCAGAGGCTCTTCAATTCCGTTCTCCTCGAGGGCTCAACGCCGGAAGCATGGAGCAGGAGCGTGGTGGTACTGTTCTTCAAAAAGGTGATAACACTTTGCTGAAGAACTACAGGCCCATCTCGCTCCTGAGCCATGTCTATAAGTTGTTTTCAAGGGTCATCACAAATCGTCTCGAAGGCAGGTTTGATGACTTCCAGCCTCCCGAACAAGCCGGTTTCCGAAAAGGCTTTAGTACCATAGACCATATTCATACGCTACGGCAGGTTATACAAAAACCGAGGAGTATAACTTGCCGCTTTGTTTAGCGTTTGTGGACTATGAGAAAGCCTTTGATTCGATCGAGACCTGGGCTGTGCTACAGTCTCTTCAGCGGTGCCACATAGACTATCGGTACATCGAAGTGTTGAGGTGTATATACAACAACGCCACCATGTCGGTCCGAGTACAGGATCAGAGCACGAAGGCTATTCCACTACAGAGAGGCGTGAGACAGGGAGATGTCATATCTCCGAAACTGTTCACTGCCGCGCTGGAAAATGCCTTCAAGCTCTTGCAGTGGAAAGGATTCGGCATCAACATCAACGGCGAGTATATTACTCACCTTCGATTTGCCGACGATATTGTAGTCTTGGCAGAATCGCTGGAAGACCTTAGCACTATGCTCGAAGACCTTAATCGAGTTTCCCAACAGGTGGGTCTTAAAATGAACATGGATAAAACGAAGATCATGTCGAATATCCATGTTGTGCCCACCCCCATTGGAGTTGGGGGCTCGACTCTCGAAGTTGTAGACGAATATGTCTATTTAGGACAAGTGGTCCGGTTAGGCAGGTCCAACTTTGAGAGAGAGGTCAATCGTCGAATCCAACTCGGTTGGGCAGCGTTCGGGAAACTTCGCGACGTCTTCTCGTCCAAAATACCTCAGTGCCTAAAATCGAAAGTCTTCGATAGTTGTGTGTTACCAGTGATGACATACGGCACCGAGACGTGGCCTCTCACTGTGGGCCTCATTAAAAGGCTCAAAGTCACTCAACGAGCCATGGAACGGGCTATGCTCGGTGTTTCCCTACGAGATCGAATCAGAAATGAGGAGATCCGTAGGAGAACCAAGGTTACCGACATAGCCCATAGGATTGGCAAGTTGAAGTGGTAGTGGGCCGGGCACATAGCTCGTAGAACCGATGGCCGTTGGGGCCGAAAGGTTCTCGAGTGGAGGCCACGTACAGGCAAGCGAAGCGTTGGACGCCCGCCTACAAGGTGGACGGACGATCTGACTAAGGTCGCAGGAAGTCGCTGGATGCAGGCCGCTTCCAACAGGTCATTGTGGAGATCATTGGGGGAGGCCTATGTTCAGCAGTGGACTTCCTGTGGCTGATATGATGATGATGATGATGAAAATATGTAGGTGTTATATTTTATTTTATTCGGGTATACAAACGGCCATACATTATATATCTAGAAGCTCGTGAACAGTATACTACAGGTCAATCTACGATTCATAGCGCTTCCACATGTTCCTAGCTAAAATATTTACTCATATTACAGTTTTGGAGAGATTGAGAGAACAGATATGATATAACAATATCACAACTTTTTTGTAATTTTTTTTTTTGCTGTTAATGGCGAAACTAGCTTGTCGTTCGCTTGATGGTAAGGGATACGACCGCTCATGAATAGTAGCAAAACCAAATAACACCTTGAATTACAAAGCAATGCTTGACATTCCACTGCGCTCTTAATTATTTATTTTTCCGAACTATTTTAAGATTCAATAGACAGTATGCCACGCGCACTGAAAAAAACAGTCACACACATAGTTTTCACTCTATAGCTAAGAAACAACTTTAGTGTAATGGATGTCAAAAACTACAACAGTCTGTTTATCACACCATCTAAAACCAGAACAACTTCTTGTAGAACAGGCAATCATGTATCACCACGCGAAGACCAAACGCGGCTTCTTAGCCAATTACGCCGAAGTATATACTTCATAAATAAGCACTGAGTAAAAAAAATATGTATCCCTGTCTCTTGCTACCTCTGTTAATATGTATCCCATCAAAAACATCCTGTAAAAAATTACCAAGTCTCGCAGCTCAGTTTTTCTACCGCAAAAAGTTGTGAGATCCATGTAATACCAAGTCGGTTATATTATTTAGTCCTTGCTTAAGGGACCTTCTGTATAAAGTTATTACGTAAGTATTTATTTAAAATGTAAAGGATTCAGCCTAACCAGGCATTGTGTAAACACGATATATTTAAAATATCGTTCCATTTGAACCAGTAGTTTAAGAATTGTAACTTGTCAAACTTTCTTAATTTTGTCACTCACAGACTGACTGACTGACCGATCATCAAATCAGACATAGAACCTTCAAATTTAGAACATAATTAGTGTTTAGTCTCTGAATCAAGGGAAAACTTAAACATTTTATAATTTCCAGATGACTCACCGGTGACTCGGAGCGTGACTCGCTTGAGTTCCCTGAGCCGCATGAGGTCCGGAGCACGCGCACCCACGCAGCGGTATTCACCTCCCTCTTGATATAACGCTTCTTTTATACCTGCGTAGTAAAACAATGGAATAAAAACATTGCTGGAGAGACGATGACAATATCCTGTAGTTATTATTTGACTCAAAAGAAAAGATTGTGTAGAAAGTTAGTAAATTATGTAAGATATGATTGAGGATAATATAGAAGTATTTATTAAATGAACATAAAAGTATAAGGTAAAGGGGCGAGGGAGCACGCGCGGTGGTTGCTGCTTACGTACTCATGCTAAAACTCGCTCAATCAACGCAAGGCAATACCCTTGATTTGCTGGGTAAGATATTATCATGTGCGGGTCACCGTACAGATTGCTAAGATTTAACTTATTATTTTTAGTCTCCGATACTGTGTTTACATATCTTTTTTGAAATATTATTTTACGACAGAAATGATCGCGTCATTTATAGGTCTACCAGAATCTCATGGCATTTTGGGAAATTTGAATTTACGCATTGCAACACTGGGGTAATTGGATGAACATATTTTGATACTTTCAATAATTGTAATTAATTATTATTTCAAATTGACATGTTTTTTTAGTACAACTTTGTAAATAAAGTACATAATGTTTTAAATATAAATATAAAGGTAATTTAAAAATTAAAATGACTTCAAAATTGTACTTTTAGATTACTTTTTTTTCAGTTTTACACTATAATATATATACGTGCCTTACGAGTATTTATAGAGGGAGCGCTGGTACTTCCAAAACGTAGATGAAAATGGCGGTAAAGAGCCACTAGTATCGTTTTAATTCTCTCTTCTTATTAGTTCTCACTTAGTCAAACAACTTTCAATTTCTAAATTGTAAGTAGTTTGATTATGAGTCGGTTTTATTGAAATAATTATTAGATACCAAAAATGTTATACCAAAGATGCAAGATTGTAAAATAAGATAATGTATTTATGTAACGTATGTAAGTAACTTTATTTTCAGTCTTCTTTATTTAATTTACACTTTAGTCAGGGCTTATTTCTAAAGATCCTGGTAGTACATGATGAGACGAAGGTGTTGATGATAATTATTTATAATAAAGATTACGTCTGGGATTACAACTTTTCACTAGAAGTGCAAAATATGTTATTGTTTGATGGATTCTTATCTAAAATCTCTGGAAAGTCCTGCACATAGGTATTTAATAAAGTACTATTTAGTTTCATAAATGATATCAAAGTATATACGATAAAACACATTTACATATCCAACACTAACCAAAAAAAATTAAGCATCAAAATTATTCACTCCGACTAATTTGTTAAAAGAACGTCGATTTTAAAATCGTCGATTTTGTTTAAATTTGACCAAATTATACACGGATCTGGCGATAAACCTTGTATACAATGTGTCGCACTTGTAATCGTAGAACTAATTTATATATTTTCGCTAAGGAAGTATAGAAATCATAAATTATTCACATCGAATGACATAACTCAAGTTTTGAAACAGCTGTTGACCGATGGTATTGCCACATAAAAATCTTTATGTTTGTTTTAATTTTATGCCATGAGATTCTGGTAGACCTATATATGCCAACTGTTTGTATGAAAAGTAAGAATAAATCTCTACATTAGATTTCAATAAAAGTATACTTCTTCCTCTTATCTACAAAAGATCACTTTAGGAAGTGAATAATCAACATCAGATTTATATCAATTATTGTATGAAAAGGAAATTGAACATAAAGGACCTTATTGATAAACTTGGATGAGAGAAAGATTAACTAGTCAAAGGCTTTAGAATTGACCCATTTATATGAATAGCGAGGTATTCACGAGTTTATGAATAAACATGGATGTACAGTCAGCAACATAAGTCGCTACTCATTCACGGGATTTGGAATTGTCTAATCATCCTAAATCATAATTATTTTCAATATCGTATGGCACTTCTCGGCATAGATGACTTTACTTGGTTATATTTTACAACTAGAGTAGTACGTACAAATTTTAATTCATAAAAAGGTTATCAAAAATGTGAATTGTTCAGTTCAGTTTGCTGACTGTACTTGGCCTACATGACAATCCTGTTATTTAAATAAATAAATATACCAAACAGTCGCATACATAGCCCTGACATCATCCCACACTAACATCGAGTCTTGTGTCGTAGGTATGAGAAACTATGTGAGACTTTCAATTTTTTACCAAATTGTAACAGGTTATACAGGGTATATCATGACTGCTACCGAAAACGAAGCCGGGTGTTAGTTTAAGCGACTTCAGACACAATGCAACAGAAAAAGTTGCAAAAAAAAGCGACAATTTTTATTTTGTTATTTTTTTCCTATTACCATATTTGGGTGGTAAATACATTTTTTCCTAAAATAATAATGTATACCCTTTTATTTATAAATAATCTAAGGTATAAAAGAGTTTAAATTATTATTTTAGCAAAAACTATGGATTTACCACCCAAAAATGACGATATTTAAAAAATCATAAAAAATAATTGTCGCGTTTCTTTGCGAAATTTTTAGTTGCTTTGTAGCAGTCTTGAGATACCCTGTATATGCCTACAATAAAAATATTTTATTTGATTTGATTTTTCAGTTTCACAAACACCCAGATCCGAAACCAATACCTGTGGGTCACACAAATATTTGTCTCGGCGCATCGAATCCGCGGCCTGTCGTCTGGCGTCTAACCAACTGCGCCTTGGAGGCTGTCCCAATTTCCACCCACAGATTTTAAAATTAAAAGAATTAACACAATAATCTAGTCAAATAAAAAGATCGGGGCTAAATTTAATCCCTCGCTCTGTAACAAATACCAAATGTAAAGCCAAAATGAAACTGCCAAAAATATAAATATTAATAGCGGTATAGAGATTTAGTTTTCCTCTTTTGAGTTTTGAGTTATTGTTATTTTGTGTTAGTTTCATGTATTGCAAATCGATTTTGTTTGGAATTGAAAAAATCACATTTGCTGACGCCAGATAAAATCATGGAATATTTTAGTATCCGTAGCAAAACATGTAAAGTCGTATTCTATATCAGCCCATGTATGTCCCACTGCAGGGCCTAATCTACAATCGAGAGTACGATTGAGAGTGTTTAGGCCGTAAAGACCACCTCGCTGGCCTAGTGCGGGTTGGCGAACTTTACACACCATATAAATAAAGAAATAAATAACCCCCAACAATCACATACATAGTCCTGACCCCACACTAAGATCGAGTCTTGTGTCGTGGGTATCAGGAAGTACGATAGACTTTTCGGTCTCACAAACACCCACACCCGGAAGAAATATTTGTGGGCCGCACAAACATTTCTCTCGGCGCGGGGATCGAACCCGCGGCCTCTGGTTTCACAGGCGGCGTCTAACCTACTGCGCCACGGAGGCTGTCTAAAATCTAAATTCTGCAAATCACTATGGTACGCAGGTTTCCTCACGATGTTTTCCTTCACCGTTATAGTGCGTGGTGATTGACTATTAATACTATGAATACACATCGTAGGGCGTAACATACAAGGCGAAATGCTGGTGTCCTGGCACCTCTGCCTACCCCTTCTGGGAAAAAAGCGTGTGTTTATATTTGTATGTACTATCAATACCTCGCTCATCCAAGTTTAGTGATAAGGCCGAAAGATATAAATATGTGACTTACCCAGTACTCCATGCGCGTGGTGCGAGCCCGCTGGTGCCCACGTGTCAGTAGCGTTGCCCACCACGCGGCGCCACCAACACCCGACGCTGCCTACACACAAACAAACACACACACATACATACATACATACAAACATATGTACAATCTACTGAGCTCATCCGACGCTGCCTAAATACAAACAAACACACATACATACAATCTACTGGCTTTATCAAACGTTCTCTTCATATATATATATATACATAAAAACGTTCTACGAAAAAATCGTAAGGAAAATTGGTGATTTTGAATTATGATATTGTTTGGCTTGAAAGAAAAACCAACTAAACGAATGATGAGGAGGAGAATGAGAGAATTCAATTCAATAGGAGAATTTCCTTAGATTAAATTATATTACTGTTGTACAATTCAGTCTTACATACCAGTAAAAATAGGTCACATTTGTGAATTGATTGGATCTGTAGCCAATAATCCATACATCATCACAAGATCTAACATAAAAAAATATATAATTAAAAACCTCAAATTATTTTTTTAGCAAAGTATATTTTTGGCATATATCTGGTGGTCGTAGCCAGCAGCGTACATAACAGATTAGTCGTCGCAAATATTTCAGTTGCGGCACTATGCTGCGCTAATTTGTCGCTCCACTGAGCCACGCTATTGCCATCGAACTTATCGTTTGAGCGGCTCATATCTCACTATTATATTTATACTCTGTACAAAAATGCTTTTAGTGTTAAGTGCGGCGTGACAGCGGATATTGGAATACAAGGAACATATTTTTTTGAGCATATTCGATGTCAAATCAGCTATTATTTATAGAAAGCACTAACATTAACAATTTAAAACAATAATTGTTTCACGTAAGCTCGAAGTTTGAAGCGGAAGCTTTGTTTGTAAACTATCACAAAATAAATCAGAAAGAAAATGAAATTAGTGAAAAATGATTATTTAATAATTAATTATTGAATGTTACACATTGAAATTATATTATATTAGTCCGCCTATACTACATCTGTGTACAAAGTGTTTAAAATAAAAAGTTTTATTTTAATTAACTCCCAAGTTAGACTAAGGTTACAACGTAGTCCCTGGGCGATCGCTGCGTCCGCCTGCTGCATCGTCCGCAGCGGATGGTGGCGCAGCGAATAATCAGGGGCTACCGCACGGTCTCGCACGAGGCGGCCTGCGTATTGGCGGGAACTCTGCCCTGGGTGCTGGACGCGAAGACCCTCTCGTCGGCTTTCTTCCGGCGAGAGGAGGCGTCCGGGCGTGGGCAGAGGTTGGTTCCACAAGAGGTCGAGGCCATGTTGGCCTCCCTCCGCAGGTCTGCTGTGGAGGAGTGGCGTTCCAGGCTGGAGAACCCTAGTGCTGGTACGAGGACCGTCGCGGCAGTGCGACCTGTCCTCGAGCAGTGGCTGGACAGGCGCCACGGCGCGCCGACATACCGGCTGACGCAGGTGCTCACCGGGCACGGCTGCTTCGGTGCGTACTTGTGTCGCGTAGCCGGAGCCGAGGAGTCCGCCGTGTGCCACCACTGTGGCAACTGCCGTGAGGACACGGCCCAGCACACGCTGGAGGAGTGCCCAGCCTGGGACGAGGAGCGCAGCGCTCTCATTGCGGTCGTTGGAAGCGACCTTTCGCTGTCGGCCGTGGTCGCCGCCATGGTCGGCAGCCAGAGTTCGTGGCGAGCCGTGCTCTCCTTCTGCGAACGTGTCATGTCGCAGAAGGAGAGCGCTGAGCGGGATCGGGAGCAGACCGATCCCGCTCGTCGCCACAGGAGACGTAGGAGGCGCCGGGACAACAACTAACCCGGCGCCGCAGAGGCCACGCGGGGCCGCCGTCCCTATCCTGGCGGCCCCCGAGACGTAACGCCAAAAGCGTTTGAAGCCGCGTCGCTTTAAGCGGCAGTGCACAAGGAGGCGGTCCTGGCGCGTCTGTTGAGCGGTATCCCGGGGCCGTCTCCAAAGTGCACCGATGGTGGCCAACGCGGGGTTTTTAGTCGGTATTTCGGTGCGCAGAATACGATAGGGACCCGACCCAGCTCCACGTCTCGCTGGGCCGGAAGGCGCACCGGTGAGTCCGACACACCCCCGCCCCTTCGGGGGTGGGATGGTCCGTAAAGGGATTTTCCCCGCGAGAAAAAAAAAAAAAAAGTTACAACGTACAATGAAGGATTCCTCTTTGTAATTTACTAAGGCATATTCGTACAGTTTTACATACGACGTTCGATCATTCGTCGTTGTGCGCGTACAGACTAACCCTCGTTGGTCAATAAACACTCACCTTTAGGGCAGTGCAGCTGCACGTTTCCTCCGAGCGGCACTTCCACTTTCTGATGGTCAGGCTCCTCTGCGTCGGGTTCGGCCTCCGTGGGCGGTTCCACGCCTTCTTCAGGGGCTACGGCATACGCTCGTAGATATAGTGCTTAATTTTTAATATACAGGGTATATCAAGACTGCTACCGAAAACGAAGCCGGGTGGTAGTTTTAGTTATTACAAACACAATGAAACTTAAAATTTCGCAAAGATACGCGACAATTTTTTTTAACAGATGATAGAAAAAATTTAATAAAAAAAAGACGGGTTGCACTCCGGGAGTGCCGGCAGAAGTGAAAACTTGATTATTAACGTTGAGCATGTTTGATATTTTGGAATGGTTAGGGAATAATTTTGCACCAATTGCTTTATCAGTATAAAAGTACTATCATTTATGTGGTAGAATACAATATTCATTTATTGCGCTATCGTACACAAACATGACAATTTATATTACATTAAAAATTTAACACTTTAAAACTATTACAATTATTTTACATTAAAAAGTTTATCTCTCCGAAAAATCAACTTTCATCCATAATTTCAACGACTTTTTCACCATCATCATTACCAGAACTATCATCGCCAATCTCTAAAACTGATACAATAGGTTTATGGTAGCTGAAGTAAGAAACGAACAGTTTTGATTCGAACCTATTTAAATGTCTAATAAAGACCGCATCAATAGTAGTTTTGCATTTCGTTGTGCTAAGATTGCGATCATTCGACATAGTTAAACCAAATTCATTATTTAAAAATTCAATTAATAGTTGATTTTTATCGTCTGCGAAGTTTATGTTGAAATCTCCACTCAAAATCATTGGCAATTCATCAAAGCTTTATAAACTGACAGCTAACTGACAGCTGTCTACTCTCCATCCGTCTTACGCTTTTTCGATCAGGTCACGTGTCCTGACGCGAGTTTAAGATTTTATACCCATTACAGAAAAAGTGCTCAACGCCGCTAAAGAAGTTTTCACTTCAAAAATCCTCACAATTCTTTGCACAAAATTTAGTTGCATTGTATCTGAAGTCACTAAAACTACCGCCCGGCTTCGTTTTCGGTAACACTCTTCATATACCCTGTATACAGGGTGATAACACATGTTTCTCATTACCCCAGGTGACATTGTACATAATTTGAAAAAAATCTTCTTTATCAGCCCATATACATCCCACTGCAGGGCACGGACCTCCTCTACAATCGAGAGTACGAATAAGAGTGGTTAGGCCTTATAGTTCACCACGCTGGCCTAATGCGGGTTGGTGGTTAAATTATATACCATAATTAAAGAAAGAAAGAAAGAATATTTATTGCTGGCACAGAAAATAACAGAGGAGTTGACAAAAAACAGTTAAGGTAAAATAAAAACAAATAAATATTGCGCCAGCAAAGGTAGCTCTCATTCAGCTAGTATGCTGCAGCACCACTTAAGCAGCACTGCAACGCTGATTTTCGATGAGAGACCTTCATGACGTGCGGACGTTCAGTCGTTAATAATACAATTAATACTAAAACTACAATGAATACTAAAATTATGTCAATATCACCCTGTATTATACAGGGTATATCAAGAGTACTACCGAAAACGAAACTGGGTGGTAGTTTTAAGGTCTTCAGACACAGTGCAACTAAATTTTGTGCAAAAAACTGTGACGAATTTTTTATGTTATTTTTTTTCTTTCGTCGTATTAGGGTGGTAAATAATTAGTTTTTTCTTAAATAATAGTGTACACTCTTTTATTTATCAAGACGCTATGGTACGCAAGGCGTTATATTATTATTTAGCAAAAACTATGGATTTACTACCTAAACTAGACGATATTTAAAAAATAATTTACAAAAATTGTTGCCCTTCTTTGCGAAAACTTTAGTCATATTGTTTTGTAGTCACTTAAACTACCACCCGGCTTCGTTTTCGGTAACATTCTTGATATACCCGGTATAAATACACCCAATAGTGACATACATACTCTTGACCCCACACTAAATCAAGTCTTGTGTCGTGGTTATCAGGAGGTACGAAGACTTTTCGCTATCCCGCCCCCTATCACATCGTGAGACGTAAAATACAAGGCGAAAACTGGGTGTCCTGGTAGCACATCTGCCCACCCGTTATGGGAGAAAGCCGTGACCGTCCCACAATAGTTTTGTTAAATAAATTCTGATCAGATTTGTTTATTTAATTGGTAAGTCTTTTTGCACTTGACTAATTTATTAATTCACTTGTGATCCCACGCCCTAATTAAAAAACTTTCAATCAATTATGCAATTTAAGACGTCCAGTTTTACTTGATCAAAATTAATTAAATTACTCGTCTTCGGCATTGAATCCAGTAGTATTAAAGAACGAAAAATCCAATTTCAAATTCAAAGGAATGAGTTTTAAAATAGAAAAAAATCTTAATCATTTTCCATTTTGAAATAAAATGTACGATGCAATTTTGCCAAAAATAAATTTACATTCGATTAGTTTTATTGGGTACACTATAATGTTTGTTATGATTTGATTGAACCAACAGTCAACACGGACAATCTAAGAAATTATTTAATAATAATATTGAGGGCTGTTGTTTTTCATTCCACCCCCTTTCTCCCTTCTTTGTCTCTGTATCAGCCCGTACATGTACGTCCCACTGCAGGGCACGGGCTTCCTCTATAATTAAAAGAAGGGTTAGGCCATACAGTCCATCACGCCGGCCTAATGTAGGTTGGCGAGCTTGACATACCATAGAAATTCACGATATTTTCTAGCGGTCGGGTCCGGCTTCGTTCGGGTGCTTTGAGTAGCTTTGAGTAGTGTTGATGTGGCAACAATATATTATTTCGCGTAGTAACTATATTTTCCGTCCTGTTATATCCTGTCCTGTTTCATTCAGTCCCATGGTGAAAAGCATGCAATCCTGTCTTTTCCTATCCTGTACCATTCGAATTCGATAGAGAACCAAATGTTTATATTAGAATGAATTATCCTACAGGAACAATATTTTTTTTCGTAATTAAGAGTTGCCTATATGTTAATCCAGGGTACCAACTATCTCTATACGAAATTTCATCCAAATCGGTCGAGCCGTTTTTATGTGAGAGAGTAACATTCTCAAAAACATTCACCTGTATAATACTAGTAATACTCACCCATGACATTGAGGTAGTACCCTATGGAGGAGTAGTCGGTGTCGAGCCACGTGGCCCGGCAGCGGTACCAGCCCGCGTGCGAGCCGCGCAGCGCCGCCCAGCGCAGCGTGGCCGACCCGCGCGCCTGCTCGTCCGCGCCCTCCAGCGGCGGCGGGGAACTGCCGGCAAACCGACATACACCACGGGTGAATAAATAAATAGACGATCCCTACCTGAACTATCGAAACTTTAAAGTGTGATTTTTATTGCAACACCACGGATAAATAAATCGACCTACCTGAACTATCTTTTAGAACTAGAACTATCTTTTATCTGTACGAGGTATCAATTGGACTGTTGCATTCCGTTCGATGAAATATATTATCAAGCAAAAACCAAACAGCAATGCACAATTGTGTTCTGGTTTAAATTGTAGCTAGTATAACTACTAGAAATATTGAGACTTAACATCTCATGTCTCAGGATGGCGAGCGCAGCAGGATACCAAGCATTGCTTTGTAATTCATGAGGTTTTGCTATTGTTGATGAACTTTGGTATCGCGAACCATCAGACACATGGAATTCTCCTCTCGCCATTCATTGTAATAAAAAAAAACATTAGTATTCCTCGTATAACTGTCACAATGCACAAATTTTTCAAAACCACGCATATATGTTGCGTTGCAAGTTCAACTTTGAGCGGGTCTTTAACGGTGTTAAAACTCTTGAACCTAAAATTGACCCGTAATTTATTACAATACTTCCAATTACGTTTCCAGTTTTCTACTATGAAAACTATCTCCAACAGTTTTATCAAACAGGGCTGTAGCAATATCATGTGTTGCAGTGAAAATTGTTCTCAATATCGAGTGCCAAAACACACAGTCTAACTACAGGGTGGCAGCCGGCCAAGTTATACGAATGTAACCTGATTCTACCGTTTTAATTTCGCTAAAAAATTACGTAATCTCGCTTCAGTCTTCAGTGTCAATATTCAAAAGTGTAATAGTCGCAGTTACATAACTCTATGTGTTTATTCGATAGGGCTTCTTCTTTAGATTCACCAAACAAAAAGTGCCTATCGAATTTAAATCACCGTACACCATAGATTACAAATTCATAGAGCCCCATGCAATTGTGTAGCATATCGAATCCAGCAACCTATATCTTTCTTACAGTATAACTACTATTTTTTTAATAATAAATGAAGACCGACCTCAAAACAAAAAACAGACATTAGAAAGCAAAAAAAAAATTCAACAGCAAAGAAAAATACACCATAATATAAACAAAAAAAATCGGTTCGTGTGTCTTCGAGTAATCGGTAAACATCTAAAAAAAAGAAGACCGAATTGAGGATTTAAGACTTGTAAGAATGTATACGTACACCGACAAAAAACAACAGGCAACCTCACCTCTAGTCTCTGTAAACTACACTTAAATACTCGTATATGATTCCTACCACTGAAGTATTATACTAGAGCGGACATCGGGAACAAAATCTCTGCGTATTGTGCGGGCACACGGGATTCCCCGTGAAGCGAGAGAGAAGATGTATCACTGCATAGGTGTGACAGAGATAGAAATAGAAGGAGCGGTACGGTACCGCTCATTTTGTTACAAACATTTTGTTTGTTGTGTCCCCTCTAGTATAATATCTCAATGATTCTTACGAACCTCGCGAAATAAGATTTCTCTCTTGAAAATAAGATTTGGGTAAAAAACATACTAGTTTATTATACTAATTTATCACTGACCTGGAGGGATCTTCTGTTGAAAACAAGACTAAATGTAAAGGCGATAAGGTTTTACTCTTCTTAGCTGGTGGGTTCCTCCGTTGAAAACAAGACTTAATGTAAAAGTAATAAGGTTTTATTTCTCTTACCTGGTGGGATCGGCGTCGTCCCGTTGCCACCAGGCTCGGGCGGGCGGGTTGGCGTCCACGTCACAACGTAATGCCGCGGCGCCACCAGCCGACAACGATACTCCGAACCCCGGCCAGCGGGAGATCACGAACGATGGCGGGTCTGTATAAAATGGACACAGTAAGAGTGGATTTTTGAAAAGAAAACCTGGAATCCTCGATTGCCTGACTGCTTTGGTGGCGTAGTGGTACAAAGCGGTTACCAAGCCGAGGTCTCGAGTTATAATTCCGAGTCGAGCAAAGTGATTTGGATTTTTAACCGACTTCAAAAAAAGGAGAAGGTTCTCAATTCGACTGTATGTTGCTTTTTTTTTTTATGTTTGTTACCTCGTTTCTCTGTACTGTGTGAACCGATTTCGATCATTCTTTCTTTGATTGAAAGCTGGTGCTTGTCGTTTGGTCCCATAAAAATCTGATGAATATCTTCGGACCTGGAGAGGGGAACTCCTTAATATTAAGGAGAATTGCAATGGTTCTTTTTGCGTTACGTTCATTAGAAAAGTTAAGTTACAGTGAGAGAGGGAAAAAGGGGTGGGGGTGAGAGGGGGTGGGTGATAAAATTAAAATACACGTAAATACTAATATCTTGAGCAGCTTATAACCGATTTTAGTGATTTCTTTTTCATTAGAAAGAACGTATTAACAGGTTGATCCCAGGAACATAACATTAAGATCTGATTATCATGTTCGGACCTGGAGAGTAGAACCCCTCAAAATTTAATAGGATTTCAACGGTTCTTTTTGCATTGGCTTCAGTATAAAAGCTAGGCTACAGTGGTTGAGGGAAAAAGAGGTAGGCGCGAAGGGATGGGGGGGGGGGAGAAAAATATTAAACATGTGAATATTCCAATATCTTTGGCAGCTTTTAGCCGATTTTAGCGATTTCATTGTCATCGGAATGAACACATTCCTTGTGGGGACCAAATCTTCTTAATTTAAATGCCTATCAACACTAAAAAGATAAAAATAACTAAAATTTTTAATAAAAAAAAATAAAAACCGACTTCAAAACAAAAATCCACATGTAGGACGTATGCCTTATATTAATTTAAATATCTATATGTTTGGTACTGGGCGACCCGCCTTCAATATGTTACGCATATATTTTGATTTGTTGGCTAGTCAAGTCATTAAGCAAATTAATCAACATGCACGAGTTCCATGAAATAAATATTGTTTTTTTTGCTTTGGAGTGGTATTTATTATTTTTTGGTTTTTAGTGGATTTTTGTTTTGAAGTCGGTTTTTTCAATTTATTAGAAGCCTGGAGTATGGAATTTGCCCGATATGGGTTAGCGCAGACAGAACGGACCGCAGCGTAGAGGATTTTATTAACGCACTTGAAAATAAACTTTAAAATTATTTTAGTTAAGTGCATAAATGCTTGAACCTGACAAAAAATGCTCGCGCTTCCCAGAAGATACGCGGGAATCCTCGCGCGGAGTCGAGTCACCGAGTTTAAAGTGAGGTCGCGCGCAAGCTCGAGCATACGCGATCCATAATGAAAATGCCCGAGACCGCGCGGGGATTATTCCTCTCTGTCTGCGCTGACCCTGTGGCGATAAGCTCGCCCTCTATCACATCATGGGACGGAACATACAAAGCGAAATGAGTCATGGCACCACCTCTGCCTATCCCTTCTTGGAAAAAAGCGTGAGCTTATGTATGCTTCAAGGGAGATTAATTACAAATGGGAACCCAGCAGGAATCGGGTTGTATGGACACTGATACTATTGATTGTGGAGCGTAATATTTGAACTAGGAGTTAAGTATAAATACAAGAGAATTAGACAAATAAGTCACTATCAGATTCTTTGTGTTTAACTAAACAACTTATTTAATACCAAATATTTGGTAAGACACGTTCATTCTTTTATAAATTTTTATACGTGCGAATAAACAATCGCCGTCAAATTACTAAATAAAGACAAATTGCTGCGTTATAGGCTTGTTTGAGAGTGTTTCAACATTCTAAAAATATTTAACAAATCTTAATACGTAGGTAATTCCATTGCGATTCGAAACAAGCATCATTTTTCCCAAGCTTTTGTTTAACTTACAATTTTTCATTTTTTTTTAGTTGTATAATCCTGCAATCCGATCTAGAACGTGTTACTTACAAGTGACATGTATCTCTAGCTTGGCGGTGAGCAGCTGGTGCGGCGCGGGCGGCGCGGGGGACGCGGGCGGCGCGGGCGGCACGGGGGGGCGGCGCTGCTTGGCCTCGCACTGCAGCGTGGCGTTGTGCAGCTCGCGCGCCGCCGTCACCACCGCGTGCGACCACGACACGCCCTCTAGCGGGGGGATAGAGAGGTATATAGCACGATTTATCGGTCCGATTTATCGGAAGTCGGACCCGATAAAAGTTCGGATGGTCTAGTAAACATTTCATGTGAAGTTCATACATATTGGTCTCCGATTTTTTATCGGTTCCGATAAATATTATCGGACATATATATGAAACACAAACGCAGATAAAAGAAAAACGGCATTTAAAATATTATATTTTTTTGTCAACTCATTAGAAATATCCCTACGGTTTTACATCTAAACATTTAATACAAAAACAAACTATCCTTTCACAAAAAGTCTCATAGAATATTCACTCGTTACATCACACGTCATTATCATCGGTACTAACCTACAGTGTAGTTTGTATGGTGCACTCGGAGATACGGTCGGTGGTCGAGTGACGGCTCCAGCGCTATCAGCCGCCATGATAACTCCGGCGGGGGCACACCTCCTGATCAGACAAATGTATTTTACAGACTACAATTACGAATACAAACTAAATTAACTACTTAGCTAATAATAACAAGCTTCCACGTATGATCTGTTTTTACTGCAATGATTGGTGAGACGAGCATGTCATTCGCTTGCGAGCGATACGACCGCTCATGAACGGTAGAAAAACCAATGGATAATTACTATACAGTACCGCAAAGATTAAAAAGAAAAACCTACGAGTACGTATTTAAGTACAAAACAATGAGAAAAGTAAAAATTATGTCCCAAAAATGAATAAAAAAGGTTACAGAAATGGAATAAATCTAAAATGGATACACAGAAACAAAATATAAACATATACCAAAGCAAAGAATTAACCGATAACAAAATAAAACCTTAAATTACTATTTGATGGGTCAAATTAATTAATATTGACAACAGAAAGCAATTGTTAGAAGGAATTACCGAGTAAATAGTCCTTCTTTTACTTAGTTACATTTCCAAAAGATTTAAATTAATTAATACTGATAATGGAAATCATTAAAATAAACATCTATTATGGTTCAGTAGCCTTTAAAATCCCTTTTTACTCTATGAGATACTAGCGGCCCGGCCCAGCTTCGCCCGGGTGCATGTAGATTTCTCTACAATAATACAGGGTATATCAAGACTGCTACCGAAAACGAAGCCGGGTGGTAGTTTAAGCGACTTCAGACACAATGCAACAGAAAAAGTTGCAAAAAAAAGCGACAATATTTTTTTTTGTTATTTTTTTCCTATGGCCATATTTGGGTGGTACATAATTTTTTTCCTAAAATAATAGTGTATACCCTTTTATTTATAAATACTCCAAGGTATAAAAGAGTTTAAATTATTATTTTAGCAAAAACTATAGATTTACCACCCAAAAATGACGATATTTAAAAAATCATAAAAAATAATTGTCGCGTTTCTATGCGAAATTTTTAATTGCATTGAGTTTTTAGCCACTAAAACTACCACCTGGCTTCGTTTTCGGTAGCAGTCTTGAGATACCCGGTATGCACGTATTATACACATAAACCTTCCTCTTGAATCACTCTATCTATTAAAAAAAACCGCATCAAAATCCGTTGCGTAATTTTAACGATTTAAGCATACAGAGGGACATAGGGACAGAGAAAGCGACTTTGTTTTGTACTATGTAGTGATAGCAATAACAAAAACGAAGATCTTCATTCGTGGTATGCCTTGACATAATCTATTACATTTATCATATTTGCCAAGTTTAACATTATTAAGTTGATAATACAAGAATAAAAAGACTGTGTGGCACACACCATATGTACAATATTCGTTTATGACTTTAGCGTCAAATGTACCAGGATTCAAAGCTGTTGAGCTATAAAGTGCCTTCAGTTTGAAGACATCTTTTAACCCATGATTCAGAGACATGATCACGTACCTTCAGCGACGCACCGCACTTCTAGTTCAGTCTTGTCCCGCACCGGCACCCAGGTGTTCCCCGCGTCCAGGCGCCGCCCGTCCACCGCCAGGTATACCGATCTCACTGGCTCTATACAACCATTACTTTGTAAACTAATAATCACCTTTTATTTCCCAGTCAACGACATTTATTTATTTATTTTACACATTTGTACACCAGATATTAAAGTAGACAGCATTACATGAATATGCACAAGTGGCGAACTTATTGCTTAAAACAATTTCTGCCAGGAAACTATGGGATGGATAAACGAGATAGTACGATACAACACAGTAAGGCTGAGTTGCACAAACGAACATTGCCAATATCTTTGCCTTTGTAAATGTCGTCGTCATACTATTTGTCTATATTTGAAACGTATTTGACTTTGATAATGTAGGGGATCGACATTTTCAAGGTCAAAGGTATTGTCAAAGTTATTTTGCGCAACTTAGCCTTAGAAAAGGCAATTACATAAAGCTAATGTGAAAGAATACATAATTAGGGAGGTAAAAGGTGATGAAGAGATAGATCAATCATTGTTATAATAAAATTTCGTATAATTGACGACAAACTTGGCCTAAACAAGAGCCAAGACTGAATTAAACAACATTTAAATAATATTTATAAAAATACATTTCAAGATCGAGCGAATGTGTAATCTTTGCATGCTATGGGATGCAGGTACGTCCTTAACATGTTTAAACACCAGCTGATTCACCAAAACAACTCAAAAACTCCTACCGTATATAAGCAGCTTAGTAGGCTTCCCGGAGACAGTGTTCCCTCCCCGATCCACCCCGGCGCAGCGCCACGCGCCCGAGTCTCCTCTCGTGGCGCGCCCCACCACCGCGGCTGTACCCTCGCGCCACACCGGCTCGCCGCCGCCGCCCGGTGATGAGGGGAGGTTCAGGAGCTAAAGGAGAACATATGATAAGATATGTCTTTATCAGAGGTTATTTGCCTCTTTAGTCCATTGATTTGCTACGGAGGGAAGTGGACAAAAATATTTCCAACCCCTCCTGTTATTTACTTCATGATTAATTTCGTTGCGGGTTAAGGACAAGTTAGACATTCCCGGAGACTTGGGCTTCAATGCTTGGTGTCATTACAATGCGTGTTGTTGATCCTGGCTTACAGGAGTTGCAGTGGCGGAAATGAGGGCGAGACAGGCTCCATATCGTTTTATGACTTGCCCAGCCTACCCACTGTTTAGCATTGAACTTTTCAATGAGCAATAGTTCGTTTAAGAAATTTATAGAAATAGTCTAACACGCTGGCCAATTTTATTAGTCTGGTGTGTACATTAATGCTAAAAATAATTTGAAGTAACTTGTATGCCATAAAGACCTTTAGTAGAATTTCTATGGTAGATGAAATCTGCCAAGGCGCAAGAGGCACTGGATTATGAGCTAACGTCTCTCAAAGAAACTCAATTGAATAAAGTAAAATTCGACTACGAGTACCTTCGACCACGTAAAAAAGAAACATAGTCAGTTTTTTTATTTCCAGTTCCATTTTCACCAGCAAAGGTTCATGAATGACTTAATAAATAGACGAATGACTGAAAGCACAAGTTAGTAGAAGAGCGTATGAACAAACCTCATTATCCTTGTACCAGCGCAGTTCGGCGGGGTCAGACACATTGTGCAGGTCGCACGCGATTGCGGCGCGCGCGTGCGCTTCTACCAACAACTCGCGCTCTTGCTTCGGCGCCTAAGCCATACAAAATACACTGCCTTCAAGCTGTTACTGATGTAGTTTGTTTCAATACAAGTAATGATTAGCCTTGTCCAAGTTTCAAAAAATAAGAAAGTTGTTGCTTTTCGTTCGTCGACTGGGGTTGTGCAGACACTAAACTGGGTCGTAAAACATAATAATAATTACAGTAGAAAGTAGTCAAAAACTCACAGAACAGATGAATATGGTTAGAAAGGAAATACAAGCGTTTGACACGTCACAAGGTGGTGCATAAAAAGCATCACTGCCGCGGAACGGATGATATGTCAAATCAGTCGTTGTCGAAATGCCTTGGAGCGTGGTGCTCCTGCGAAATAAAGTAAAAATGCAGATTGGTGCTATTTTATCTTGCAGTTTCAATACTAAAGCGTCGAATATCAATAGAGGAAGAATTTTATACCACTTTTAAACCAGATTTTATTGATTTTCACCTTTATTTCCAAAAATTCCGGTTTATAATTACGACATTTTGAAGAATTCGATAACATGATGGACGACAAATCAAAAATATACATTGCTGATTACGTGTACATAGAATGCACGCGAATGCCAAGTTCCTACGCAATGAATAGGACTCATTTTTATTATGTCAACTTCGAAATTTGTCACATGTCACACAGTGTTGTAGTCATGTACATAGTAACTATATCGATGTAGTCATAGATTTCGTATACTCGTAAATCAGTTTTTATAGGCATTAAACAAAGAAAATTAAATCAAATCCATTAGTAATTTTAAATTGTAGTACTCGTAAATTTTTAAAAAGTCGACGTCCTATCATAACTCCTCCAACTTGAGAACACCATATATTTGTGTCTGAATATACTTTATAATATTAATTCATTCGTTTGTAGGTTTCTGAAAGTGAGTCGATAAGGACAACAGCTAGAGACAACTGGATTCCTACAAAATCCAGTACGATGTGTTCTAAGTATTCATTTTCATGAAACAGAAGACGATAAAAATCTGTATCATAAGTAATATACAAACCAAAAATAATTACGGGCAATGCTTATGGAAAAACTGCATCATGAGGGTGAAATAATAATAAATAAGAATAATTGTATGAAAAATCAAAACCACTAAAGATATTGACGTTAAAAAAATTTGTAATAATTGCATATACTTAAGTGCTTTTCCAATAATAAAAATATTAATATCTCACACACAGCCGAAAATCTTGTAAATTCTGTACATATCGATTTGTAAAATAGTCTACGAAATAAAATTAACTTTCAATATTAGATATTGTAGTCTCATATATTTTCCGTCTTTCAACATAATACTAATTAATTAACTGTATCAGGAAAAAACATCAAGCATATTGATAAAATAAATTCCGGTCTTATAACAAAAACATATTTCCATAGTTTTATCGATACTTTAAATCGACTATTGCAAGTTTGACGACGTTGGTTTTGATACAATTTGATGGCTAATGCCTTTCTAACCATATTCAACTGTTCTGTGCAAAAACTCGTAGTGGTTAACGCAAGGGATCCCGGGTTTCGAGTTACAGCGGCATAGTTGCGTCTATTAGCTGAATATTTCGTGTCGATATAGAGTATTACTATTTAAATTGCACTGCACTTACCAAATTCAACAATTGAATATTTTCCAAGCTACCTATATACTCAATACTCAATATCTTTATTGCACACCACATGTTATAAAAATATTGCAATTTTATAAAAAGGTACAATGTTGACCCTGTTGGGTACGGCAAAATCAAATCAAAATCAAAATATTCTTTATTCAAATAATCTTTCACAAGATCTTTTGAATCGTTCATTTCTGCTACCAACAATTTAGGAGTGCATAGTATTCACCTGTGCAGTATTAGGCTGTGCCCTCGGATGCTCGTGCTGGTGGGCGCGCACCGGCTGCTGCGCGGGTCTGATGACGAACGTGTCGAGTCTGGAGGAGGCGCGCGGGCCGGGCGCGGCGCCGGCGTCGCCGATAGCGTCACGAACTGCGCCGCGGATGTTCAGGATCGTGTCGCCTGTCTTCACGCGCCGACTGCTGCCAGACTAGAGGAAATAAAGAAATAGACCAAAATGTAAGATACGTCGTGGGTATCAGAAAAATTAAAGACTTATTGAACTCATCACCAGACTTGAAAGATTCGTGAGAGATGGAATGAGAGGAAGAATGATGGGACAGATGACCTCATGAGGCAGGAACTTACTTAATGAAGATATCTATCAGGTCGCTATATTCTTGAAGTAGGACTATGCTAATCAATGGACTGTGGCCGAAGATAGTAATAAAAATTTTAAATGAGGCAGTAACTGCATACAAATCGTACTACTTACATACATACATAAACTCACACCTATATCCCAGAAGGAGTAGGCAGAGGTGCCAGGACACCCACATTTAGCCTTGTATGGTCAGTCCCACAATGTTATAGGTGGCGATCCTATCGCCATATTGGGCACAAATTCCTGACTCTGGGCTGATAATGAACAGAAAAATCCAATATCACTTTGCAAATCCCGGGATTCGGACCTGAGACCTCAGCTTTGTAACCGTACCTTAGTACAACTACGCCACCGAGGCAGTTGTATTACTTGTAGGATTATATTACCATTTACGACGCCCAGAGGTCATTTCTTAATATCCTCACTTGACCTCTTAACAGACCTATCCTCTTCTTCTTCAATCAGTAAAACCTCACCACCATATGCTGGTTATCCCTAAAACTTTCCACAACTTGTTAGAAACGTCTGTATATTAAAACATAAAACCACTTAGCATTAAAATTAAAGCATTTAGCTGAATGCGAGGTATATTTTTGGCGCAGTGATAATTATTTTTTAGGCCATATACAACATACTATATCATACTATTCATATATACTCTCAATCGTACTCTCGATTGTAGAGTAGGCCCGTGCCCTGCAGTGGGACATATATGGGCTGATACAGATAATTATTTTTTGGTGTTTGTGTTTCACTTGTGTTACCTACTTCGTTTGTACATCTTTGTCACTGTCCAACAATAAATTCTTCTTTCTGTCCACTTACTTTAGCCCCAGCATCCCACTGATGGCCGCTACTCCGCTTCTCCCTCTCAGCGTCATGAGGCACAGTCCCTACGCTGGTGGCTGGAACGTCACCGATGACGTCAGCGATGTCGTCACGCAACGGTGGGTAGAGTGGTGCGTCGCGCACCAGCTCGGCGTCCATGTCGGGCGGGGCGGCGGGCGGGGGCGGGGGGGAGCGCTCAGAGCTGCTCCACTCCGCGCGGGAGGGGACGCCTGGGTACACAATGGATATTAGTACTACAGTGAAATATTAATTGGAATATGATCTTGTACTTAGTAGTCCATTTTTTTAACAGTGAGTGGCGAGACGAGCATGCCGTTCGCATGATACGCGATAAGACTGCTCATGAACAGTAGCAAAACCAAACAACGCCTTGGCATTCCACTGCGCTCGCCATCCTGAGATCAGATGTTAAATGTCTAGCAGTTAGTCTTGCTATAATGTCCTTCAATCCGGAACACAGCAGTGTATTTACACCGCTGTTTGATTCGAGAAAGACATTGCGGTAGCACCTACCTAGGCGACCTCTCACATATGAAAGACCTACCACCAGTAAATTTATCCTTACATTGTTGTTAGTACAAGGGCTTGTAAATGGCAATCGTAAGACTGGGTTTGTTCCCAGGTTACTTGATATTCAATAAATCCTGAGTGAGTTAATTCATATCAGATGATGCAAGACCCGTTGTAAATTATGTTAACTAATTTTGGAACAATTATGATAACCTTATTACATTTATTAACATAAACGTGAGACACATATAGAATAAAGCTTAATAAAATAAATGGGCTCAAAAACCTCTAGTCGTAATTGAAGATTGAATAATCAACTCTTAATTTTAAAGTTACGACACAGAAAAGAAGGAATTCTCTTCATACAAAACCTTAGCATTGTTTAATCAAGAAATATGAAACTACACAAACGTTTTTGTAATCTCAATGCGTTGTGCAAGCTGCTGTCTCTCACATCAACAGGTGTTGTTGCCCGAGAATCGTCGAGATGGACATCGCTTTTATACAAAATATTTCTACCTCGTATAACTTTGTAAAAGGCAGCTTGAATAAAAATACATTCTAAAATTACAAACTTTACAAGACTCAGAAGTTTGAAGTGGCCGTCAATGTTATATTATGTTAATCTTACGACCCGTGGATGTTCTATTTTAAATACACTGTATTTACTTCTAAGTTTATTTTTGTTTCTGTACTACCAAAAAAAACAAAAAAATTCAAGCCTCCAAATACCACCCACATCACCTTGGAGGTTGGAAATCTACTACAGTACGTTTTTCCCGGCACTTTCTCCCACGTACTACAAATCTGTGGAACCTGTTGCCAGCGGCATCATTCCCGGACAGATACGACCTGGCGACCTTCAAAAAACGAGCGTATTCCCACCTCAAAGGCCGGCAACGCATCTCCATGCCCTATGGTGTTGCAGATGTCCATGGGCGGCGGTGTTCACTTACCATCAGGTGAACCGCATGCTCGGTTGCCCCCTATAATATAAAAAAAAAAAAAAAAAAAAACATCAAAAAATTGAAATTTCAAAATCTAATGAAAAAAATCAGTAGGTATCTATTGTCATTTCCGAGTAATCAGTCTTTGATTGAACAAGATACAAAGATCGCTGTTGCAAGTTCACACTGGATTATTTTTCAAGACACATCTGTATTCAAATTTATTTTGTTCACCAATCCGCACTAAGTTATAAATGAAGCAGATCTCAATGCAGTACACAGGCTCTGATAAATGAGTTGCAAAAGCTTTCCCTACTTGAACTTCTTTAAGGCATCGAGTTGTCGACCGCATTCCCCTTGTTAACGAAACTTAATTTGTACATTTCACGAGTGAAAAATATTTGTGTGAAAACTTCGCGACGTTACAAAGTATCGGCGTCGACCGAGGCGCAATTTGTACAAAACATATTTTTCATAGAAAGAGAAGTAGCAAAGTTTATCTCAACGGCCACGCTTTAATTCACGCCCAAAAAATAAAAGGAACGGGAGAAACGCTAAGTAATTTATCAGTGAAGTTAAACAAGTTGTGACGGGGGAGCGCGGGGGGAGGGGGTAAGGTGCAGGGGAGACGGGGGCAACCCTCAACGGCTGTTATTATAAAGTAAATTGTGTTACATCGTAATAAAGTGTAAACAGAGCGCCGGGACCGGCCGCGACGCTTGTCATCAAACTGATGCGGGACATACCCCCCCCCCCCTTCCCCACTCTCTCCACATCCCCCTTACAACTCACACGGCTCTAAACATCCAATACTTCCATTGACATGTCCTCTCATATTGGATGCGTCGTATAAACTTGTTTATCGAGGATTTTATTTGCTCTACACGATATGAATAATGTAGAGTCACGGACGAACACGTCGGGGACAATTATCGATGTAGAGTCGCGCTGGACCCGCGCCAAGCGACGGAAGTGTCGCTACCAACTCTACATTTGCGCCTCTATAGTATGTAGAGTTTAATAGATGAATTCAAACATAATTACATTTCAAAAGCTTTCACGTCGCAATTGGGTTTGAAACGAGAGTGCGTGTTTGAGTCCCACACGGTAATCAATCGTTTATGGGGTAAACATAATATATGGTTTAATTTCGATTTTGAATGTTTTGATAGAAAAATCTCTGCATCTACTGATACCTACTACATAGCCTCATACCATATTCAACTCAAGCCTTTTTCCGAGAATGGGTAGACAGAAGTGCAACCTTAGATCACGACAAACAAGGAGTGCAATAATGAGAATCACGTTTCAACTTGTATTTTCTCGTACCTATTGCAATATCAGCCATAAGAAACATCCAATATCACTTAGCCTAAAACGGGATTCGAACCTGAGACCACAATTTTCAATCATAAGTATATATTTGTGTATGTATTCCGGATTTGTATGTATGTTTGTATATCAACAAGTCTCAAAAGGTTGTTGATGAATTATTAACAAAGCCATTACTTTCGTCCCCGCGCCGGTAGCGACTATTAACAGATTCACTCGTGTTCAGTCTCACTGGAACCCTTCTCAATACGCATGTTGGTAAATGTTAGGAGACGCTGTTAATGGATTATAATCGATTTACAACATTTGGGATTTAGTATATTTAGGTACGCGTGACGTCATTCTACAGGGTATAGCAAGATGTTTTAAATATTATCCTTTTGGGTGGTAAATCTATAGTATTTGCTAAAATAAATAATCTTCGCGTTTTTAAACGGTTTTATTTAGCTCACCCCGTTTGTTTGTTTGGGTCAAATTTAGTAATTGAAATTTAACCCTCTTTCCGTTAACCGATAGATCTGAAATTTGGTGTAAGCCTTTGATTCTGGTGACAATACAATTATCCATATTCAATATTATTGTGAATCCAAGATGGCCGCCGCTACAAGATGGCGGACAACTTAGTTTTTTTCAATCCCATCAATATGGGTATCAAATGAAAGGGCTTGTCAAGTAGAATTCAGTGCACTATACAAAATCAAAATCAAAGATGGCCACTGCTACAAAATGGCGGATAGTTTATTTTTCAATCTCATCAATATGGGTATCAAAATAAAGGGCTTGGTAAGTATAATACAGTATACTATACAAAATTACAATATGAATCACCCACCCAAGTCAAGATCTGGTATCCTGTCGAGGACTGTGTGGCGTTAGGGTGGCTAAAAATGATACGTCGCTAGGGGTACACCACCCAAGTTAAGGTAAAAGTAAAAGCGCGCCGAAAACTGTATGGCATTAGGGTGGATAATAAAAACTTAAAAATAAAAAAGTAAAAAAAATGTTTAAGTTAAACGGTTTCATATTGCAGATAAATGTACTAAAAGCTAAAAAATAATTTCATGGATACAGTCATGGGTACCAATATGTATAAATTGTTATATTTTCAAAATAAAGTAACTCGTAACCTACTCACTTTCTGGAAATATCTATGGTCATATAAATTCCTAAAAATGCAATACAGGGTATATCAAGACTGCTACCGAAAACGAAGCCGGGTGGTAGTTTAAGCGACTTCAGACATAATGCAACAGAAAAAGTTGCAAAAAAAAGCGACAATTTTTTTTTGTTATTTTTTTCCTATGGCCATATTTGGGTGGTAAATACATTTTTTCCTAAAATAATAGTGTATGCCCTTTTATTTATAAATACTCTAAGGTATAAAAGAGTTTAAATTATTATTCTAGCAAAAACTATGGATTTACCACCCAAAAATGACGATATTACATTTATGTAAACACATACCGGGTATCTCAAGACTGCTACCGAAAACGAAGCCGGGTGGTAGTTTTAGTGACTACAAACACAATGCAATCAAAATTTCGCCTAGAAACGCGACAATTTTTTTTTATGATTTTTTAAATATTCACTGGTGGTAGGTCTCTCTTATGTGAAAGGCTGCCTGGGTGGGTACCACCGCAATGTCTATTTCTCCCGTCAAACAGCAGTTTAAATGCACTGTTGTGTTTCGGATTGAAGGACATTGTAGCCAGAGTAACTACTGGACATATTGAGACCTAACATCTTATGTCTCAGGATGGCGAGCGCAGTGGAATGCCAAGCATTGCTTTGTAATTCAAGGTGTTGTTTGGTTGTACTACTGTTCATGAGCGGTCGTATCGCTTACCATCAGGCGAACGGCATGCTCGTCTCGCCATTCACTGCAATAAAAAAAAAAAAAAAAAAAAAAAACTAAAATAAAATCGTGGGGCACGTTCACTTTAAATGAATTTTGGATGACCTTGGGATTAACTGAAGTGGGTGAAGTCACATGCCATGTCTTTCGATTGTGAATATTGGCCGTGCCCCACTTTAGTCACTAAAACGCCCTCCTGTCTTTGTTTCTAGTCGCTGTCGGGATATGCCCTATATTTAACATGGTATGTGGTGTGAATGTATTTACTTGTAAGAAATCTGTATCTGTATCAGCCCATATACGTCCCACTGCAGGGCATGGGCCTACTCTACAATCGAGAATACGATTGAGAGTGGTTAGGCCATATAGTCCACCACGCTGGCCTAGTGCGGGTTGGGTAAGAAATAGATTTACCGTAATTTAATTAGAAATGAATTCTTAACTCCATCGTCGTGTTTTAAATGTAGTTTCTTAAACTAAAAAACGTCTATATACGGCTATCTTATCAAAGGAAGACAGCTGCGCGCAAATACCTTTTTATAATTAATATTAATAAAAAAGTGTTTACAAAAGTTCTGAGAGTTCTGGATAAAATAATCTTACATACTTTTAAATTATTGTGTTACCATCGGTTCTTAATAAATATGTAAAATTTCAAATAAATCAGACGTATTAAAATGCTCGAAACTGGAGTTCTAAGATTCTGTTATTTCATACGTACATACACACAGGCGAAGCTAATAAAAGCGTGTAAACAAATCTTTTAATCAAAAGAATCTGTCAATTATCGAGGTGTTCCTACTAGATATTTAACATTTCCCCAGCACATTCCCAGTCTCGATGCAGTGTCGGTCATTGTCTCTCGTGGAGTGTCCGACACTGCAGAGAGCTGCATTGTCTCCGTATAGTGAAGACGCAGGCGCCACTGTATCAGGTATTGTTTCGAGGAGCTATTGGTGGTAAGGATATGTGGATTCAAAAGGTAGTGGATGTTTTGTTCTAAAAGTGAAAGGAAATTGATCGTTCCTATTAGCAGGTATCTATATTAAAAAGAGGAAAGTTTGTAGAAGTAATCTTCAGTACTACTGATCCTTTTTTAATTCTTTCTCTGTTAGATAGGTATTCTTTAGGCACAAAAGCTGCTGAAAGGGTCTGCAATAAGGGTGAAATGTCCTATGGGAAGTCGTAAACACAGTGCTTATTTCTATGAAAATTTATATTATATCCTTGTTACAGACAAAATAATCGCCTGCAACAATTTTGGAATAACAACATTTTGGGTGAAATAAGTGATAAAATATTGTATTGAAATCAATACCTTCAGAGGTTTGGTAGGTATCAAAAATTCATAATTTTTTTAATTACTAAGAATAAAAAATACTGTCGCAAATAGTTCGCATATGACGAATGCAATGGTGGAAACGGGTTAATGTTTTTGGAAAGAAGTCTCTTTACATTTGTAAAGCCCAACAGTCACATATGAAATGAAATGAAATGAAATGTATTTGAAATGAAATGTATTTATTGGTCACGTAGGCAATTTAAAAGCTCTTATGACAAGTCAATACACATAGAACTTAATCTCTATAAACAATATATTTCCTATACTTAGTATTACTTATTTTAATTTCTTGGTTTAATTAATTAATTTATGTAATTTATTTATTTTAAATTAATTTTATTTTTATTTAGCATTAGTTTTATTTATTTGTTTCCTTTTTATTCTTATTTATTTAAAGTATTAGTTATGACTTTATGATAATTTATTTTTCAAAGAAATACAATATGTACGTTGGTCAAATTAAATTAAATTAAATTAATTAATTAATGGACCATGAATATTATTACAACGGTGCGTAGCGGTTTATTGTTACCACCGGATCCAACGCGGCCTTCCTGAGAAGACCCGGCGAAACAAACTCAGTGGGCTTACACTACCACTGGAACTACGCGACGCGACCCAATCCTGAGTATATCCAGCGAATAAGACTCAGTGGGCTTGTTTTGGGTCCAATTTAAGACAACGACCATAAGTATTTCCGAAACGTCCCGTATGTTTAGGCTTACTGCCGGATCCAACGCGGCCCTGACTGAGAAGACCCGGCGAACAAACTCAGCGGGCTTTACTTTACTACTGGATACTACGCGGCGCGACCCATTTCTGAGTAGATCCAGCGAGTCAAACTCAGTGGGCTTGGTTTTGGTCAATTTACTAAAATAAATATTTGTGACTTGTCTTACAAAGATTTGCCATATTATTATTTTTATTACATACATAGTCCTAACCCCACACTTAAATCGCGTCTTGTGTCTTGTGAGACGGGACAAAGCGGGAAGTGACAGCACAGACGGTAATGTAAATTAAGGTAAGATATTTTGACGAAAGATAATTGTACTCGTAGGTATTTTAACAACTATGAGTTGAGGGTATTTGTGATTTTGTGACTGGTTTTAGAGTATATAAACCCTCCAGTGGCGTATTTTAGTTCAGTCGTTACCGAGACTCCGACGACGTCGGTCGTCGTTGAGCTCTCAATGTGTCGCGGTTATCCGCGGTGTTCTTTGTAGTAAAGTGTAATATTGCTAATCAAAAATGCTGTTTATATTTCGTGGTAATAACAAAGTTTGGTGTCAAAATTCTTATAGTGTTAATATTTGTGAATAGTGAAAACAAATTATTCCCCTCATTACTGCTTTGTTTCAACATCAAGAACGTCACAGATGAATGAACTAACAGTGGCTTACAGCCAGGTTGCCAGCAACGCAGTTTTCAACTGTCATCGGGTAAGTAATTTAATATTTTATTTTGGACTTCGGACAGTTGTTTTCATCACAAATTTGGTTATATTGTGTTTTCTGTTTAAGTGTATTTTTTATTATTAAACTAACTTTTGTCCACTACTAAGTCTTGCTAATCAATACTTCATTTGTGATATGTTTTAAGATACAAATTATATAAAAATCCACGTTGAGTTTCAAAGGAAAATTCACTCGTTTTTTCTAATACCCACGACACAAGATTAAGGCTGCGAGCACGAAAATGGCGATGGCCGAGCGGTGGCGATCGCGGCGCGGGGTGGAGCGGGGCGATGAAGAGTAGTATTTCGCGTGGGCACGAAACATGACGGTTGAGCAGTCGCTTAGTTATGACAGGGAAATATAGATCAAGTCGGCTTGCTGCAGATACTACACATCATATATTTGTTACATTTCTATTTACTGTTTCAGAATAATGTAAAATAAAATATAATAACATAATAGGATAATGTATTTTAATTAATTTTAAAGTTTTTAATTACTTATAAGGCTACAATATTATATAGATTTTAAAAACAACAGTACCTATAATTGATGTAGATTCTTCTAGAATATCTGCCCATATACGTCCCACTGCTGGGTACGGGCTGATTGACAGTACGATCGAGAGTGGTGGTTAGGCCATATATTCCACCACGCTACTAGATTATAGACGCTAGATGCGAACCAGACAACTTGGAAAAACTGCTCATTTTTGGAAAATTAGAAGGAAAAAGAAGACGAGGACGAACTCCCAAACGATGGGTGGACCAGGTTGCCAATGCACTAAAGGTCCCCATTAACCCTTAATTGGTCGCGTGGGGTGTCATGCACCCCAGAGCAGGTTTTCAGGTTCACAACTTTTTAAAATTTGAATTTAGCTCGCTGGTCTTCTAGGTAGCTTCGTAAACATGTAAAACGTACACGATTCAGTTGCGAGCGGCGCTCTGTTGTGGACGGTTGGGCTCGGAGAGCGTGTTTGGGGTGCATGACACCCCAGGTGACTGTTTGTGTGGTCTAAATTCCGAGATAGTGGATGACTGTTAATTTCATTATTTCCGTTTTAAAACATATGTATTATTGAGGGTGAGAAAAGAAATCCCGAAATTATTCATTTTTATAATAAAACGAAAGGGGGAGTTGATACGAACGACCAAATGTGCGCCAGTTATAATGTATGAAGACGTACCAAAAGATGGCTTATGGTGATATTTTTTCATATTTTCAATATCACAGGTATCCATTCCTATATTAAATACAAATCTAAAATTGACTCTAATGTATCCCGAAGAGTATTTTTAAAGCGACTGGCTGTTAATTTAGTCAAACCTCACCAAATATCAAGGGCTAGCATACCCTACCACGACCGCTGCAAAAACGACTAAAATACAACATGCAATTCAGGACAATCATATAAAAGGTGCCATGTATTATGTAATAAAGACAGGAAAACAGACCGAATGTTCGAAATGCCAAAAACATGTGTGCATGACCCTGTGAATATAGTCTGTCAAAATTGTGACGATTAAAACTAGGATAGGTAAAAAAATATTTTTCATATTTAAAAAAAAAGTTAATTATGTTAAAAATACGTATAAAAGTTGATTAATATGTAAGTTCAAATGTTCTAATTAATAAAAGTCTGATTTTGCATGTATTTCGTATTTTATTTTATTTCCTAATTCTGGGGTGCTAGACACCCCGCGCGACCACTTATGCTACTTTTTAGGCGCGCCCAATTGAGGGTTAATGCAGCATTACATCAAGCAGAGGACCGATGCCGGTGGAGAGAGGTCATCAAGACAATTCACGATCCTCAATAATGAGGGACCGACTGATGAGAGAGAGAGAGAGAGAGAGAGAGAGTAAACATATATTTCCAATTCCCAATGTATGTGATGATAAAATGCATGATTTATAGTAAATAAACGAAAACTTCGATTTTTACCTTTTTTTTTATTGCTTTGAATGGCGAGACGAGCATGCCGTTCGCCTGATGGTAAGCGATGCGACCGCTCAAAAACAGTAGCAAAACCAAACAACACCTTGAATTACGAAGCAATGCTTGGCATTCCACTGCGCTCGCCATCCTGAGACATAAGATGTTAAGTCTCAATATGTCCAGTAGTTACTCTGGCTACAATTTCCTTCAATCCGAAACACAACAGTGCATTTAAACTGCTATTTGACGGGAGAAATAGACATTGCGGTGGTACCCACCCAGGCCGCCTCTCACATATGACAGACCTACCACCAGTAAACCGTAAGTTTGTCCGTAACATTAATCTTATTCGTCGCAACTTCTCCCGCCTGTGCAACGCTCGATCGCCCCGCCCCGCCGTCGCGCGTTTCGTGCGCTTCATCTATACTGTCCATATTTTTGAATGCATCGCCGCCGCTCCGCCGGCGCATCGCCTCGCTACCGCTCGGCCATCGCCATTTTCGTGCCCGCAGCCTAAATTGGTCTTCATTTGGAGCCGGGACTATATATGTGACACTTGAGTCTATTTGTTTATATATTTAAACTTGTGATTATTCATATAATTTTGACTTAATAAAAGTCCACATGAATACAGTTAAATACAAATCCTCCTACTAAAGTTCGTCACAAGAAAAGTAGTCGAGAGGTTATTTAAAAAAAGATTATTATTTTATTTTATTTTTATTTTATTAAGCTTCATATATAAATGTATACAAGGCGTACTTAATGTCGACCTTTAAGTGACCTTTATTATTTGAGGAGTTTAATTAATTGATCATAAAAACTGGTGATTTATAAATATTTTGCCTTTTTTTATCCGTTCTGTTTTCATTACTTTAAATTTTATTTCAGAATCTTTGGATGTTTGTAAAAGTAACTTTAAAACTTATTAGTGCAAGTACAATTATTTAACTATATCAAATATCTATAATAATTAGTCATATTTATAGATTTTAAAAATATGCCATTATATTTAAACTCGCTTAGCACGGGTATCCTCTAAAACTGAGAGAGCTTAGATCATAATCCACATCAACCAAGTTTTGTGTGATTATATAAATATTAAACGAAAAAGTAATTCCTGATAAAAGATAGACTGTCATTATCTATATATATAAAACAAAGTCGGGTTTGTTACAACACTTACAACTCGAGATCGGCTAGAACAATTTTCATGGTTTTTGGTTCGTTGGATTTGTCCCCGCCCCGAATAGCAGAATACATCTTAAAAATAATGAAAACTCGACGAAAAAATAATTATAAAAGATGAATCATTTATAATATAAAAATAACCTTTTTTTTTTGGTATCGTTCAAGCGTGATGCGTCCAGACAATATAGGATGATCTTTGTTTATTTGACGGGAGATGTAAAAGACGGTAAAAACTACCATCCAACGTAAAATGATCTATTTTTCCATTGTCTTTCATTGACGGCTGACGAAACAGAACAAAATTCAAAAAAATTGTTCATCGTGTATACAGGGTATATCAAGACTGCTACCGAAAACGAAGCCGGGTGGTAGTTAAAGCGACTTGAGACACAATGCAACAGAAAAAGTTGCAAAAAAAAGCGATAATTTTTTTTTTGTTATTTTTTTCCTATGACCATATTTGGGTGGTAAATTATTTTTTTCCTAAAATAATAGTGTATACCCTTTTATTTATAAATAATCTAAGGTATAAAAGTGTTTAAATTATTATTTTAGCAAAAACTATGGATTTACCACCCAAAAATGACGATATTTAAAAAATCATAAAAAATCATTGTCGCGTTTCTTTGCGAAATTTTTAGTTGCTTTGTGTTTGTAGTCACTAAAACTACCACCCGGCTTCGTTTTCGGTAGCAGTCTTGAGATACCCGGTATAATATTTAAAAGTTAAATGTAAAATAAAACGATATCCATATCTACCAAAATAGCCCATTGTTTTTTGAGATTATTGCAACAGTTTTAAACAAGGTATACTCTGTCGAAGCGTTTTGCTGGGGTACACCAAATTATATCTAATTATAATTTTTCGTTTTCATAAAGGACGTTGTTTTTTTAATTGATACTTTTAGATGCGCTGGGCGACAAATTTAAATTCCACATTAGTATTGTTTTCAAACTCAAGAATTAAAAAAATATTTGTACGTTGATGCCGTATCTAGACATTATAATGAAACGATATGCAGTTTTATATTTTTAAAAAATTGTTTTATTACATACGTCACTTGGTAAGGCAGTAGCCACTATGAAGGTTTTATTAATTTGTATATGGTAACTTACTAGACGCGACTGCCAACAAGTTAAGCATGGTCACGGGTTCAAATGCCAGGGCACACCTCTGACTTTTCGGATTAATTTCTACGTGAAATAAAATTCGCCAACCCGTACTAAGCCAGCGGGGTGGACTATATCTTCTTCTATAATATAAAAATGAATCGCAAAATGTGTTGGTAAGCGCATAACTCAATAACGCCTGGACCAATTTGGCCAATTCTTTTTTGTAAATGGTTATTATTACTTTATTAATAACAAAAAGTAATGGCGTGCAATATTATTTGGAAAAACAGCATTTTGGTGCTGAAATAAGGGAAGGAATATTGGATGGACAATAAAAAACGCTAAAGTTTTTAATGTCAACATTTCATAAGGCAATCTTTATATGTACATGTATATGGAGAGACGGGATATAATAGAGTGGAAGGTACGGGAGAGGGCTGGGATAGCTGACAGATTTGATAGGACGAAATGTAAATGCACGTTATAAGACGGGATGGATAATAAAGAGAAAGGACGGGACGGATCGGGAAGAGACTGAACAGACGGATTAGACGGGATTGAGCCGGACAGTAGGATAGCTACGTCAAGTTTAGGTATACAAGAGTTTATACGAAAAATAACATGTATTTGGTGTGGAGTGGAATCAAAAAATATATGCACCCAGGCGAAGCTGGGTCGGGCCGCTAGTATTTATTAAAAATAATTCCCAACTGTATTTTGATGTCAGCCCTGTGAATAAGAAAGCCAGAAAATAATCGAAACATCAGGAAGTTAAAACATGTAAAAATGAATCCAAGTCTACGATAAAATTCGTAAAAAGTTTTATTTCAATGTGTAACATCCGCGTGAATCGAAATTACCCTTATCTGATTAAATATGAGAACACGGAAGGAACACTTTAATGACATATGGTGATAGGCTCACCCCCTATAACTTTGTATAACGAAACGCACAAAATGAAACATGAGTGTCCTTGTTGTAACACTGCCTACCTCTTGTGGAAAAAGACGTGAAGTTTATGCATGAAACGTTTGAAAAAACTTTAGAGCGATAAATTACGAAAAAAATAAACAATTTAACCTAAATCCACGCTGCATACATTGTACTGCATAAAATGTAGAGCGCGTCTCTACTGTCTCTACACCGCGCGCGCATATTTTAATTTGCATCCACTAACGAGTAACTGATTGTACACGTGAACTAAAAAGAAAAATGCAGAGCGATGTCTCTACAAAAACAAAACACTTAGTGCAACTCTACTTTTACAACTGTTAGGAAATGAAGTAAGAAAAAAATATAAAATGTTTAATATCTAAGTTGCAAGATAAGTGTGCCGGATAGTATATTTCTGTTTTGGTATGATTCGTTGTTTATGTCCTTAAACTTTTAAATGCAGCAGGGTTTTGTAACATCGAATATATCGGACTTTGAACATGGTATAGACCTAAATTAGTCGCATTGGAGAAATGTGAAAAAAAAAGAAAAATAACTATATGATAAACAATTTTCTAAAAACAACTTTCTATATGCAATTTTCTATTTGTCTTATTTTCTTTTTTGATTGTATTCATCTAATTGTAAAAATTAAAAAACTAAAAAAATACACTTACATAAAAGATCCAACTAAAAAGTAATTGATAATAAGTTTAAGATTCGAAAGAAAATGGAGTAAAATACATACATTTTATTGTTACAAAGCGTGGGGTGTTTACAACAATTACTTATCCTACAGCACCCCACGCTTTATACCAAGAAAATGTATGTATTTTAGTCCATTTTCTTTTGAATATTAAACTCACTATCAATATTTTTTAGTTTTTAGGTGGATCTTTTATGCAAGCGTGTTTTTTTAGTTTTTTTAAACTGTAATTTAATTGCTTGGACTAAAAACATTATCTACGGCTGTCTTATCAAAGGAAGACAGCTGCGCGCAAATTACCAACTTTACACTATTTTTATTTTAAATTATTGCGTTATCATCGGTCCTGGATAAGTATGCAAAGTTTGAATTAAATCTGATAGTTCTAAGTAGGGCAAAATCGAGCTCAAAGGAGTCGGTTACATACATATGTACATACATACATACATACATACAGGTGAAGCTAATAAAAGCATGTTAAAAACATGAACGCTCTAGTTTAGAATTAGACAGCACGTTGCGTATACCACGTTGTATCCTAATCAGTTTTAGCTTACATGAAAAAATGCTCTTTCATATTTTTATGCACTCATTATCTACATTATGAATTCACTGCACTTCAGAAATGTCGAATTGCGAGAAAAGTTAACTTTTTGCCCTAGCTCGCTGGTCGCGGCAATTACGCCGGCCGGTGTAATTGCTTCTCCACGATTTCCCGTAGACGGAGTATTGTAAGAGTGAAGATAATGGCCGAGAGTAATGTATAAACGACTATTCCGTGGTTTAATGGCGTGGAGGAGATACGAAGGGAACTTTTTGTTCGCAAAGGTGGGTCATATAAAAACCTGTGATTTTGGTAGTCAGCACGCGCGGTTTCATTCCCACAGCTATTTTTATGTCAGAATAAAGCGAAAGATAATTTTTTTTAGACGAACTTTACTCTAATAACGCAATTGAACAACAAAACTGTAAATAACGGTTTTTAAAGAAGCATATGGGCCGCTTTGTTTAGCGTGTGTGGACTATGAGAAAGCCTTTGATTCGATCGAGACCTGGGCTGTGCTACAGTCTTTTCAGCGGTGCCACATAGACTATCGGTACATCGAAGTGTTGAGGTGTATATACAACAACGCCACCATGTCGGTCCGAGTACAGGATCAGAGCACGAAGGCTATTCCACTACAGAGAGGCGTGAGACAGGGAGATGTCATATCTCCGAAACTGTTCACTGCCGCGCTGGAAAATGCCTTCAAGCTCTTGCAGTGGATAGGATTCGGCATCAACATCAACGGCGAGTATATTACTCACCTTCGATTTGCCGACGATATTGTAGTCTTGGCAGAATCACTGGAAGACCTTAGCACTATGCTTGAAGACCTTAATCGAGTCTCCCAACAGGTGGGTCTTAAAATGAACATGGATAAAACGAAGATCATGTCGAATATCCATGTTGTGCCCACCCCTATTAGAGTTGGGGGCTCGACTCTCGAAGTTGTAGACGAATATGTCTATTTAGGACAAGTGGTCCGGTTAGGCAGGTCCAACTTCGAGAGAGAGGTCAATCGGCGAATCCAACTCGGTTGGGCAGCGTTCGGGAAACTTCGCGACGTCTTCTCGTCAAAAATACCTCAGTGCCTAAAATCGAAAGTCTTCGATAGTTGTGTATTACCAGTGATGACATACGGCACCGAGACGTGGCCTCTCACTGTGGGTCTCATTAAAAAGCTCAAAGTCACTAAACGAGCCATGGAGCGGGCAATGCTCGGTGTTTCCCTACGAGATCAAATCAGAAATGAGGAGATCCGTAGGAGAACCAAGGTTACCGACATAGCCCATAAGATTGGCAAGTTGAAGTGGCAGTGGGCCGGGCACATAGCTCGTAGAACCGATGGCCGTTGGGGCCGAAAGGTTTTTGAGTGGAGGCCACGTACAGGCAAGCGAAAGGTTGGACGCCCGTCTACAAGGTGGACGGACGATCTGACTAAGGTTGCAGGAAGTCGCTGGATGCAGGCCGCTTCCAACAGGTCATTGTGGAGATCTTTGGGGGAGGCCTATGTTCAGCAGTGGACTTCCTGTGGCTGATATGATGATGATGATGATGATATGTGCCAGCTTGAGTTTAGTCAGTCCATTTGTATTGTATTGTTTAGGACTTTCCCTAAACTTGAGTTTAATTTTCACTTAAAGCAAGGCTGTGCCTAGCAATGCATGATTATTATCAGACACATAATAATTACACCATATAGCTACAATTTAAATAAAATAAATTTGATTTGTTTTTATTAGTGTGCCCAAATAACATCGAAGCATGACTTTTATTTATTACATATGAAAATCTATTACAAATAAACCATTAAGATGTATGTCATTTGAAATTTTCTTAGCGAAGAACCGCAGTATATGCTATAAGAAACAATGGAAGCTCTGTTATGTATATATTCATTCTTAGTCACATCTGCACCATTCACAATACATATCGCATGCAATACAATCTGTCCGAGCGTCGAATGCTTGATATTCTAACCGAGTCCCCGCGCCTTACATAACCAGCTAATATGAACAAAACAAAATCTTATTCAGGATTCCGCGTGAAGCGGATATAACGGGCTGTAGTTCCTCGGATTTAAATTGCAGTATCTGGGTCACCAGTCGGATTTAGAAAATAAGGTAAAAAATAGCTTGAAGTCCGTTTTAATCTGCAAGAGAAATGTACGTATATATATTGCCACCATAGGCAGACGAGTTCACGGCTCGCCTTATATTGTAAGCGGCTACCGCAGCTCATGAATCTTTGCAGTGCTAAGAGACCAGCACAACAAAGTCGTTGACTACCTTAAAGAGGGTACTCTCTTTTAGCCTCATTTAAGGACAGGTCATAGCGCTCATGTAACACCGATGCAGGGAGTTCATTCCAGAGCTTACACGTGTGTGGTAGGAAAAAGCGCTGGAAACGGAGCGTTCGGGAACTGTAAGCTTCCAAGTGGTTTAAACTTTACTGCCGTGATGCGATGGTAAAAGGGCGACAATGGTACCATCGCAAATAATTTCTCGGAGCACTCCCCGTGGAACAAATGATAGAACACACAGAGAGACCCGAAGTCTCTCCACAGTCCTAATATTACGAATTTGTATTAAGGGCCGATCTTAGAATGATAATTTGGTTCGTTTATTTCTCAAGGATTACTAGATATGGGTCTTAAGTAAATAAATTCGAGCGCTGTTTTGCTCATAAGGCGTACATAATTGAGACTTAGAATATCTTATTATTTCTTAACGGTTGAATGCTAATGATTCTAAATTTAAGCACAATGAGACACTGGTGGCACGTTAGAATGAACTTTATATTAGAACGAACAAGAGTAATAGTTAATTATGAAACACCGTGTTCGCTTGAACAAACACACACACATATGTATAATATATTTTAAAGCAATGAATCGCGATACGAGCATACCGTTCGCCTGATGGTAAGAAATGGGACCGCTCATCAATGGTTGCAAAACCAAACAAGATGAATAATTCTTCAATTCTTGGCATTCCACTGCGCTCGCTATCCTGGGACATAAGATGTTAAGTCGCAATATGTCCAGTAGTTACTCTGGCAATAATGTCCAACCAGAGCACAACAGTGCATTTACACTGCTGTTTGCTGAATTTTGAGAAAATACTTAATTAGTTTTGTTCCTATAATGATTGCAGATTCAACAACTACAGAAGCAATATTTCTTCTCAAACAAATAGTAGAGAACACAACACAGCGACTCTACAAATGCGCCTTCTCTCTACACGTTCAATTAATTGGAATCCGGTCGTGTGACACGGAACGCGTCGGCTCTACATTAAGAGAGTCTAAGTAAAGCGCCGCTCTATCGACAATAGAGTCAAAATCGATCGCGCTAGGAGCCATGTAGAGCGTGCTCTACTGACTTCTCTGCGTAGAGTTAAATAAACCTCTGGGTAGAGCATTGCAATTTAATTATCTTAACTTAAATATTTATATTACACACGCCGGCACAACTAGAGGAACACGCACAAAAATTAGTTTTTTTTTAATTTTGTTTGCTGTTTGTATGATGGTATTTGTTTTTATATTTCAGCACCTTTAAAAAATTAAATGATGCAAAAAGATTTTTGGATATCTTAAATTATACACTCTCAAGTGTTTTTAAGATTTTTTCACTTTCAAGTGGTTTTACAAAATTTTGTTTAATTTCATTTTATGTGACTTAAGATATTTTTATTGTTATTCTTTTTAGAGTACCTGTCTTGTAGGATATAAAATGAGTGGCTTACCTTCCACTGAAGTTGCCAGAACGGTAACAATGATTGAAAATGGTCAAGGTACTGAATCCTACATTCAGTAAGTCGCGCATTGGGTGTGTCGGTATCTGTCGTCTTTCTCAACGTTAAACGTTAGAGGCACATAGGCTCTTATGTGCGGATGCCAGGATAAGGCAGAAAACGGTGGACCAGTACCTAGGATGGTCATTTTATACGGCTGAAAACTTTGAGAAATCGTCGTCAAACGGCTATTCAGACCCGAAACATGTCACAAGAAGTCCGTGATGTTAATATCAGTGAGCGTACAGTGAGAACACGTTTAAATGAAGTTGGACTGAAGTCTTACGTTCCGTCAAAAGCTCCAAAACTCGAGGTGGTACATAAAGTAGCCAGATAAGCTTTTGCTCATCAACACCGCGACTGGACAAATGAGTGGAGCCGAGTTTTGTTTAGTGATGAAAGCAGTTTTGTTGTGAATTGCATAGAAGGAAGGGAGAGGATCTGGAGGTATCGAGGAGAATGCTAATGGAGGAAACTTTACTGAAAGAGGTGTGTTATGGCGGAGGGTCAATTTTGGTATGGGGTGGTATAAGTTTGGAAGCACGCGCGGAGTGTATACTTATAGAAAATGGGTCTTTAGCTGCACAAATATACGTCGCAGAGATCTTAGAGTCCCATGTATTGTCTTTTGCACCATCCATAGGCGAATATTTTTATTTATGCATGATAATGCGCGGCCCCACACAGCGCAAATGGTTCGCGACTACTTAAATCAGGCCCAAATCGCGCAAATGGATTGCCCAGCAAGATCACTAGTCATGAATCCCATAGAGAACGAATGGGACGTTATCGGAAGAAAGATAAATGGAAGAAACCAAGCCCCTAAGATCGTCCAAGGATTAAAATTCATGTTAGTGCAAGAGTGGAAGAATTTGTCGCAAAAATTATTGAGAACGTCATTAAAAGCATGAAGGATCATATCCAGACTCTTATCAGAGCCCGTGGTAGCAATACGCATTATTAATTATCTTAAATTATTTCTGTAAGTTTTTAAAATACACGATTACATTTGACAATACAGAAATTTCATTTTACTGTATTTCCATTTAATTGCATTTGCGTCATTAATTAAAGTATTTTTTACTCAATTATAGTATTTTTTTATAAATTTTGCCTCATTTTAAATATTGAAAAATAAAAACATTCAGTTATTATAATATTTTCTAAGAATTTCAATATTTAACGCGTGTTCCTCTAATTCTGCCGGCGTGTGTATTTAGTTTATATAATTGCTTTGATGTGGCAGTTGTACTATGGTATAATTATGACGCTAAGGTCTCAGAAACAAATCCTGGGTTGGGCAAAATGATATTTTATATTCATTATCAGCCTGGAGTCAGGAATTGAATCCTGATACTAAGATTTTTTTTTTTTTTTTTTTAAACACTTTGTACATATATGTAGTACAGGCGGACTTAATGCCCAAGGGCATTCTCTACTAGCCAACCTTAAGGTAGTGCAGAGAGACGGAAGCAGGTGCTTATTAATTCTTTGTTTCCGAATGTTATCATTGCTTCTATTTAAGATATGTAAAAAAAAAACTCAAGGCCACGTCCCCTGGTATAATTAATCTATAATTTAGTTGAATATAAATAAAAAATTAGGTTACTATTGAATTCTTCTTCCCATGATAATTATTACTAAGCAATATATAATCTCTCCTATACTCCGCAGTAGCATATTATCGAGCAGCTCCGAAATATTCGTCGCGCAGTAAAACACGTTACATAACCGATTCCTATAGCCACCTATCGGCGCAAAAGTAATGTTCTTGCTGAAAGTATAGAAATTCTTACTTCTCATGAAAGCAATTTTCCGCTACGAATGACATTGTCACAGAATGTCGGAGCAATGTTATTGTACTAATATTACGAAACGGGAGTTTTGAAGTTTCGTCTTTTTTTATTTTATTAATAGTTGAAAGTAGAATCATTTGTTGAGCTTTAATTAACTGAATATTGTGTAATGGTTGGTGGGAATTATGTCTTACTGAAAAACTATAGTTTTCTTATGCTTAAAAAAATATACGCACAAACAAAATATACAAACGCGCATACCCATAATCCTAAGAGGACAGGTGGATATTACACTAGTCCCAGCCAAAAGTCGCCGATTCTTTTTGTTGTTAGCTAGAGGGAGATGTTACTTGAAGAATTGGATAATCTAACTTGATATACTGATTTTTTTTACAATTGATCTAGAATCTTTAATTCTTAACCACAAAAATACAATCCAACTAAATATACTTTATTCAGGCCCGCACTTATTTTTATATCAAATACCTCATCCCAAATTACTTCCATATATAGGAATCCACAACCCAGAATCCTAATACCATCACTCGAATTATAAGTGTAGCGTAATTCCTCATTATAATATGTCCATAACAATACATCCCACCTCCTTCCCCCTTCCCCTGCCCCCTGCCCTTCCGGGGCTGCGTCCGTCAGCTGCTCCAAGGTCAGCGCTAATGCGCTCAACCGACACTTATTGCTTTCGCAACATTTCCCATTAATGCCGAGTATTAGTCGCGCGCGACTTGCTAAAGGAAATTAACGCGTGTAGACCAGGTCAGTTGGTCAGGTTAGTTGGTTGGTCAGTTGTTAGATTTTTTTGAGTGTCGTCAAGACCCTAAAACTGGCGGGAGGATATTCATACACATTGGCAGAAACTCGCTATAATGTTACTGGTAACTGTTCCTGGTTTGGACCACGCCAGTATATGTTTGTTGATTTCTGTATCAGGCCATATACGTCCCACTGGAGGGCAAACGCCTCTTCTCCAATCGATTGACAGTGGTTAGGCCATAAAGTCAAACACACTGTCCTAGTGCGGTTTGGCGATCTTTACTTTTTTTTTTTTAAACCTGTATGGTATGCAGGTTTCCTCACTATGTTTTCCTTCACCGTTATAGATTCTTGATTAGTAATTGTTAAATAGGATACCCCCAGTGGATACTCTGCCTAGATAATCTTATTATAAAGATCAGGCGCCTTGTAATTACTTTATCACACAAATACATCGGAGCCTACTCGGCCGGGCGTCAGCTAAACAAGCGGCTCCGGTTGCCTCAATCTGTTATCTCGAGCAACGCGACGCCTCACTCGGGGCTTGTTATCTCACAGTCTGCGGTGGAATTGTGCTTTCCTTGCATTTTATTTCGTATTTTAGTTGCTTGGCTTGCACCTCCCCTCCCCCTCATTCCTCACCCCCCCCCCCCCCCTCCCTGATGAGCAGTAACCGGCGCTCGTCCCACTAATCCCTCGTAAAGGTCGCGATGGGAATGACTCCGTTCAAATCTGTGCTAAGGCGGCTAACGCGATATTAAAATTCGCAACACGTTCAGTGGCGAGGCGACCTCGTAACCTCCCCCTAATCCCCCCTCCCTTCTCCCTCCCCCCTGCCCTGTTGTAGGTGGTACTGCACGGACGCGTTGCACGTCGCCGCGCTTCGGAGACAAATCGCTCAACTGCTAACATACTAATCAGATGAACTTACAGCAAACCATTAACAACTGAATGTCGTTTGTGGCTTTTATTCAATACTGTAAGTAATAAGTTTTGAAAATCATTTTAATTTGCATCTTTTAGAAAACATTTTCATTTTTTTTTTATATAAATCATTTAAATATGAAACTTCCGCAAAACATTTTGATTCGATTTTTTATGTTTTGACGAGAGAATAACGAAGGTTTTAGTAGAGTTTGAGCGACTTAGTTGGTGGGTTCCAATCCTTGCATATCAAAGCAAGTCAAAGCATATTCCAAGGATTTATCCTAGAGCGGGATAATTAACAATTTAAAAAAGAAAAAGACATATATAATTATTAAATATATTTCTACCAGAAACCTAATAAATTTAAAAGACTCTACAATAAGTAGAGTCATTTCAATAATAATTTATCAACACAATCTCGTGTGATTACAAACAGCATCACTATGAAGACGTTGAGGGTCGTCGCTCTCCGGAGAGCGCTCTGAGTAATGCTCTTCAACTGATTCACTACTCTTACATCGGATGTGGTTAGTAGAGTTTAAGTTATACATGCGTACTGAAATGTTACGATCAACTAACTATTATTAATGAGAAAGGTTATAAGGTCAAGTGAAGCGATGAACTCTGAGGTTTAAGATGAGTTTTGAGGTTACACATTACATACATATTTAGGTAGAAATTATATGATTTAGTGGGGACTGGATATTTTTTTAAAGCTATCATCGGCAACCAAATAAATAAATATTTGGTGGTTATAAGTGTAGGTATTAGAATAAGCACTTACTTCCAGGAACTAACTATTGTATATTTTGTAAATTAACACTTAATACATTCACAGACAGAGTAAAATTATAATTATGCGATTCGGAGCGAGATGTACTCGTGACGAGAGATGGCAGACTGTCTTTCTTTCATCCAAATAAACCGACCCTTTTATAGGACTACCCGAATGAGGATCGGTGGGGATAAATCTTCCAGAAAATATATTTAAGCCATAAAATAGGGTCTATCCTTTCAACTAAAAATTAAGGTCGGCCCAAACATCTGGGCTATTGTCCAAACAGAAAGGTTTACCCAAACATGTGTACTATTGACTAAAAAACATAAATTTGTTGCAAAGGATTTCCGCCACTAAAGAACTTAACTATAATAATACAGTTTTATTGCCCCGGCATGAACGGGCCATTACAATTAGGAAACAATAATTTAGAACAGCATCTTTTTAACTAATATTACACAATACGGTACACAAAAATTCTTACTTTAATAAAACGACTCGCAGATGTTTTATGGTTAAACATCTGCAGTCATATCTTAAAATGAAATGCGTGTTTGAATAATGTTCAAATTACAAATAATAAGCGTGTTATTTATAGGCTAAATCTAAGTTGGCGTATTGCAACCGCCACAAATAAATAACACCCAAACAGTCACATACATAGGCCTGACCCCAAAGTAAGATCAAGTCTTATTTCGTGGGTATCAGGAACTACGAGAGACTTTTCGGTCTCACAAACTCCCAGACCCGAAAGAAATATTTGTGGGCCGCACGAACATTTCTCTCGGTGCGGGGATCGAACCCGCGGCCTCTCGTTTCACAGGCGGCGTCTAACCAACTGCGCCACGGAGGCTGTCAAATCAAATAGCAGCATGTAAGCAAAGAATGATTTTTCTTCGACTTCACGAAAATATGAGATAAGTGCGAGCAAACCATACAAATTGAGCATTTAAAATTAACTTAAAACATAAAAATACAAACTGAACGTATGTACTTTAAATTATGTACGTGAGACATCTGAATCAACGATATTAATTTACCGAGAAACTTTGAATACAAACACATTGTGAGGTAGAGCTGACTCTACCTGCCAGAGTCGGAAGCTTATAAACCGCAGTAGTGTAGTTGCGGGACTTCCGGCGGATTATTCGCGGACATCCGATCAGGCCGAAGCCGTACCAACTTACAGCTTAACTTAACTTTTGATCCGTGATCGAACTCTACCATGACTCTATCGTACATGTAGTATCAACATCAGGGCAGCTTGTAAAAATTTATTAGAGAATATACAAATTACATATAGTTTTATTTAGGGATTTTCCAGATGGTAACAATGTAGAGATCTCCTTCATTATCTTCTACAATATAACCATAATTTTCACGCAGACGTTTTTTAATTTTGACGCAGAGATTATTATTATTTACTATATGTGAAGAACAAAATATTGACATCTTAAGAAAGGATAGTATATACTGCATTCATTTTTATATACTGACCCTACAAACAAACTACACACAATTCTACGCTAGCAAAACATCACATGTCCAAAACTATTTCCCTACCTACAAGAAAGAAGTTAAACTCAAGGGTTCGACCCGGCGTCCGGTCAAAATGTTTCTATTGCTACCCCGATACGGAAGGGCGAGAACGTACGCACATTATATTGCACATCCCTCGGGAGATGTCTTCCCTAACTTTCCCGCGGGACGAGGAGGGGGGTGCGGGGTAAGGGGCAGGTAGGGGGAAAGGGGGGGGGGTGTACAATCGATCACCCGATATTTAAACGAGAATCCGCACGACACAAGGGCGAGTGCAGCGCCGGATTAAGCTGGATTTTTAATCTGGTATAAAATATTGTCAGTCCATCAGGTATGTGCAGTGTAGTTACGTGCGAAAAGATTGGTCTCTCGTCAATTAGCATTTGTGCCGGCCTGATTGGATCCTGTATTGGATTTATACAGCATGAAAAAACGTAATATATACGTAGGTTGCTTGACGGATCCTTAACGGCTGAGTACACAACTACAAATGGCGGACACGAATGATGTACCACAGGGCACAACGCCTGCTTTAGTGACAAAAAAAATACTGAATTTCCTATACAATCTCAGAAGCCTCATTATACACACAAGGGTAAGGCATGAGTGCATGAGTCCCCTCTTTTTAATAACGCGGGGCCCAAACCCACATCAGCTGTTTCTAATCCAGCCCTATTCTCGTGAAGGACCCGATGTGATGACACGCGACTCCGGCTGAGCTTAGTGTGTCACACACGGATTGTTGAATGCCCTTTTTCAGTATTTTGACGCACGATTGACGCTGAAAAATGTTTTCAGCGCTGAAAAATTTAACGATTGTAGCTTGGGTAAGTGATTGCGTTTCTATATATAGTTGGATAGTATGAAGTTTTGTGTAAAAGTAACCCATCAAAAACATCCTGTAAAAAAATACCAAGTCTCGCAGCTCAGCTTTTCTACCGCAAAAAGTTGCGAGATCCATGAGATTAATTAATTTAGTCCTTGCTTAAGGGACCTTCTGTATAAATTTATTACGTAAGTTATTATCATATGACTATTAAAAATCTTTTACGTTTTAAATAAATAGACCGACTTGGCCATCGCATGAAAACATAATGTATGGTACAATTTATACATAATGCTGCTGGCCAAGTCGATCTATTTACAACGTAAGAAAATGTTTGCGTCTAGCTATACCCCCTGTTTTTCACCGCATATTTTTTTTTAGAATATAACTTTCAATAATATATCAGTGAACTTAAACATAATCAGTCACTTGAGCAGTTGTCTCGTGGTCCCAAGTCAACGTGAAAACATGTATGAGCTTTGAATCGACACAATATGGTTTAGGATTCCATGTCTCGCATATGAGTTGCCCGAGACCGGAAATGGTACACAGCTTTGTGATAGGCTCGCTCACTTTTCTATTTTGGAATGGAAAGCAGCCCGGGAAATATTATTACCACTTGTGCCATATCTGCCCATCCCTTTGACGCCACGTGATAAAAGTTTAACTACTTAAATGTTTATCAAATATTATTCGTATGAAAAAACCGTACTTTAATTACAAAAACAAGATTATTGTACACGCAACAAATACTTTAGAAAACTCAATGGACTGAAAAACAGCGAGAGAATCTGAGCTCTGCTGATAAGGTAGAGTACAGTAGAGTCGCGCAACTTCACAGATGAGCGGTAGAGCGGCTCGTGTTTGCGCGCGCCTGCTGCCAGCTGATAGCGACCATCTCCGATACAAAATGTACTTGAGAGAAATTCAAGCATAGACAAAGGATTAGTTTAATTAAAAATACAGATTTGGTATTATTAAGACATATTAAAAAGGGCAAATAAGGAATAACTAACGAGATAACACGCAAAACTATCAAATATAAATATAGATAGACTATAGATGGGTACTGTACTCGAACCAAATATAATATTATTGCTTTTTTAATGTTCATATATCTCTTTAATAGACTACAACTGGATTACATAATTTCTGGCCTGGTATACCTACGAGGAATTCAAGTGGAAGTGGAAGGGGTAAACTACGACCATGTCATTTAGTGATGGATGGCAGTCTTCTTCAATCATACGGAAAACAAGCGATAATAAACCCCTATCTTGCAACAAAATTTCATTACAAAATTATGAACCACAAAGTTAAAGTCATCAAATAGTCCGCAACTAAATCCCATGCAGCGTAGTTGAGTCGACGATAACTTCACAAACATTTAGCCGAGCACAAACTACATCCAACTCGCTACAACTTCGCGAACGTAACCAAACGCTACGCGCTACACTAATCGGATGCTACACCGTAGCAACGTAGCACCGTAGCGCTACGTGCGCTCGCGGAATTATTTCGAGCATGTGACGTATTATTTTCGGCATCACCTCCCCTGCCTCCCCTCGCGGATGGCACGCGTGTGGAGCGGTAATCGTCCGTCATTAGGACGCTTCGGCGTCGTGCAGACAATTTGCAAAGTGGCTGCATCTTACACCTATTCTCCCCAACCTCCCCTACACGTCTGTATAGATTATTTAAATTGGCAGCAAGTGGAGCAGCACGCGGGCGGAAACGCGAGTACATTAGCCCCGTTATTCGGAGCTGAAATGGAACGAACATAATACAATTATATAGTGGCGAGTTTCAATTTGGTTTCGAAATTGCCGCCGAACGCCGAGCAAACAGCGCGATTGCAGCCCGCGCGTGAATCAATCAGAGTATACAATTATACATAGTAAACTATTACACTTTAACTGTAGAGGAAAACATTGAGTGGAAACCTTCCTATGATAGATTATTTTGCAAAAAAGTATTTATATTGGTGAAATCTTGGAACTAACTAACATAGTGGACCTGAACTTTTTCAATCAAATTTGGGCATAGATTTATTTGGGCAGAATTCTGAAAAGACCAATGTAAGGACGGTATCGTAGACTACAGCTATACTTATCCTTGTGTCATCTAGAATATAAGATATATTATTGTAGTCTATTAATTAGTGTTAAGCAATAACCGAAACCTAATGGTTGTTTAATTACTCTCTTACGTCGAATCCTACAGCGCTCTAAATTGAAATCTTAGTAAACCAATCTCGAGTTATCAGTAAACAATTATAACCCACCACAGCAACGATCAGTACAGTTAGTTTCAATTTACATGCCACACTAGTATGAGGTGGGTAAACAGATTGTGCGGCGTGAGAGCCGACCGCGCCGCGCCTCCCCCGCCGTCGACAAACACTCGCGAGTAATGACACGCGACACTTGTACCGCGGCAGTCGACACGGGTGATACTCAAAGCATATACCAAAGTGTGAATCAGTTTAAAAAGCTGTTGTATATATAACTGGTGGTAGGTCTCTCATATGTGAGAGGCTATCTGGGTAGGCACCACCACAATGTCTATTTATTCCGTCAAACAATACTGCGTAAATGCACTGTTGTGTTTCGGATTGAAGGACATTGTAGCCAGAATAACTACTGGACATATTGAGACTTAACACCTTAAGTCTCAGGATGGCGAGCGCAGCAGAATGTTGCTACTGTTCATGAGCGGTCGTATCGCTTACCATCAGGCGAACGGCTTGCTCGTCTCGCCATTCATTGCAATAAAAAAATGTTTTAATAGTCACAAAGAATGTAGGACTAACATGTGCGACACCGAGTAAGTACTGGAAATATTGAGACTTAACAGCTTATTTGTCAAGATGGCGGGCGCAGTGGAATGCCAAGCATTGTAATACATGGTTTTCCTACTGTCGATGAGCGGTCGTATAGCTTGCCATCAGGCAAATGAAACAGTCATCTCGCCATTGTTTGCAATAAAAATATGTAGTGGAGTATGGCAGCAAGCCGGAAATGGTCAGACATCTCAACTGTAAAGTATGTGAACAAATGTTGTAACCCACCGATCACCCACTGACCTGAATAAAGGTCAGAGTTCAAGTCTTATGTCATGGGTATCAGAAATAATAAGGGGTTTTCTGTCTTACAAACATACAGACCCGAAACAAATACTCGACGACCTTACAACACACATGTATTGTGGTGAGGGGATTGAACCTAAACACGTGTTTCATAACGAGTATCCAACCAACTCTGTTAAAATATTCGACAAAAAGCCATTAAGACTAAAATTTGTGCAACTCTACTCTACACAAATCGAGAGGGAGCGAGCACACAAATAATCTTCCGACCATATTTATTCAGAGCAAACATTAATCCCGTATTTAAATAAGCGCCTTTGTCTCATTTGAACCAAAAAATACGTCGGTAGAGCAGGGAGAGTCGGCGCCGCTTTGTCTCATCAAACGATTGGCACTCGTCGCGATGCGTTGTAAGTGCAAAAACGTGTTCGTTATCCGTGTAGAGCAGCTCTACGTGACCGTAGAATCTGGCTCTACTTTCTGCCTTCACGTCTCTATACAACGATGCATTTTATTTGCAATGTCAAATAGCCGATGCTGCACATTGGGATATGCAAAATATTCCACGATGTATTATAGTAGCTAAAAAATTGTCTCTCTGTACAAAAGTGCGCAGTTTTGTTACCATTGCGGTTAAATATTAAAATTTACTGCATGTAATGTAGTTTTTAAAGATCTGGATGTAAATATGTGACATATATCTCCACATACACATGTCTTAGGAGATGTTCTGGTCTAGAAAATATTAACGAAATATAATTGGTTCCATAATATTTTCCGTTCCTTCTCACATAATTGAAAATTCCAGTTCATAATTAAACCCTAAGCCCTCTCATCGCCCAAGAAAGGCTTGCCCGGCCATATTACGCACGTGACCTTAATTCATACTCAAGCTCATTATCAAATAATTTTCCGCTTAATTCATTAATTCAAGCCATTCGCTTCATTTTAAAACTCTATTAAGATACATTTGGATGTTAATACGTAAACCTTAGTATTTAGTTTATTTGAGCTGTACAAGTAGAGTCTTGATCTGGTAGAGTTTCTCAGACGCTGTAATGTAGTATCACCGCAACATGTTCGTCGTAATTACAGTATTAACATTAAAGATTTTATAGTGTACGCCATGTCGCTTTGTTATTATAGAAGTAGAGTTACACATACTCGTAGAGTCGAAGATTTGGATGAAAAATGTAGTGAGAACCTTGCATCTGTACAATTACCTATATTACCTATAGATTCTGTATAAGACTCGTATAATGATACAATATATTATAATTAAATCCTTAGATTCTATGCCACTGCAAGTTATGGATCTCCTCAAACAAATGAAAAAGCGCCAACTTATCTATCCATCTTAAGTATTAAAAACACCCAACAAAATATTGCAATATTTTAGAAGGTCTATTTGAGCAATCGGCTTCCTATGAAAATAATACGATCATTATCAAAATCTATATCGGATTTATTTCTTCTGTCACGAAAAATTACTGTATTGTACCTGACGACAAATACTATACAACCCATTTGTATAAAGTCTCCAAATATATTATATTCTGTAGCACTCTCAATGCATTGAAACTGTAAACAATATACAGCTTGGAATACCCCAAGCGATGTATGATGGCGACGCAATCTGTGCCGAGAACATTATGCAGGCGATATTGTATCGCGCAGATTATCTTACATTTCGCACCGTGATAGAACGGAGCTCTGTGACGACAGCTATATCTGAGATCTATTGGGCGTAATATTATATATTGTAGATGGTATTGACGCTTCCAAATCCTCATAGAATTATATGCAAATACAATTACGATATTTGTAACTATGATGTAAATGTGACCTAACTTAACTACAGAGAAAATTTGCTCTATCCTAACTACAGAGGAAAGCGGTTCAAAGATTAAATTAACCCATTTTATTTTATTTACATTAACACTTTAAAGAAACGTTCTGAGACACGATATTATGAAAATATTAAAAGAAAATTATTTTCAGGTGGACTCAATAAAAAATATAAAATTATTTTCATTTCGAACTCATTTCCATGAGCTGATTTTCGACATCTAACAGGTCTGACTGACAGGTCTGTCAGGTCACTAACAAATATCAATTTCAATCCGAAAATTCGTAAAGCAGATTTTTTTTTCTTTTTTTTTTATTGCAGTGAATGGCGAGACGAGCATGCCGTTCGCCTGATGGTAAGCGATGCGACCGCTCATGAACAGAAGCAAAACCAAACAACACCTTGATTTACAAAGCAATGCTTGGCATTCCACTGCGCTCGCCATCCTGAGACATAAGATGTTAAGTCTCAATATGTCCAGTAGTTACTCTGGCTACAATGTCCTTCAATCCGAAACACAACAGTGCATTTAAACTGCTGCTTGACGGGAGAAATAGACATTGCGGTGGACCCAGGCAGCCTCTCACATATGAGAGACCTACCACCATTAAAATGATTTTACCTAAAGGTTTACATACGAGTTAAAGTTACAACTTAATCCATATACTGAGTGCTGTTGGTGATAACTCAATGTCCCTAACGAGTTTAAGCTCAACCGTCTAGCAACACGACACGACGCGACACGGTACAACACGTAAAAAATATGTGCAAAAACATGTCCCGAGATAAACACACTCGCTGCAGTAACAAATTCCACGCGGCAATATTGCATTGTACAGAGTAATGTCCTGGTATTTGTTAATGCGCAATATTTAGCTTGTGTGTTTAGTAAAGTTGAAAAAGAAGTAGCATATAATATAATCGGGTGGCTTATGGTGGTGAATAAAGCTAGATGTTAAAATAACATTTTATTGTTTAAAGACAAAAAAAATCATGAATTAATTTTCTGGTAAGAACGGAGGACAAAATATTTTTATTTATTTATTACGAACCGATTTTACAGTTTAATAAATTGTATTTTTTAATCGTTATATTACAATTCATAAGACATTGGTCCACTGAATGTAGCCGTGCCTAAAATAATGCTGTCATATTTTCTTAGCTTAACAAAGCTTGTTTTCATTTTGAAGTTGGTTTCATACACACAATAATACCACATAAACTCTCTGAGATGTGTTTGCGACAGGAAAAAAATGACACGAGCCGTACCCAGCTATTATAAGAAGCACAATGGAGTGGCGTCTTACCGCTGTCTCGCGCATGCCGACACATCCCAACACATTTCTCTTGATGCGGGGATCGAACCCGCGGCCTCTCGATCATAAGAGACATCTAACCTGCACCAAGAGGAGAGCAGAGGCTGTCAAAAATGAAACTGCGTAATGACTGTGTCTGAATTATTTATTATTAAATAGTCGTTTAAACACAACGTTACAAACAGGTCGTGGTCGCGTTTATATATTCTCGTTTATTGTGCTGCTTCAGCGTTTTTTTATCCTTGTAATGTATTCGCATCCTTAATGTGGACACAAAAGTTTTGTCTTGACGGCGGCATGAATACAACACCGAGCAACATTGTGTAAATGTGTCTTTACACCAAATAAAATTATCTCGGAGAAAACCAAAGTGAGGAAACTTTGATGTTGCATTTCCTATATTAAGTGTAAATTGCATTTCATTGACCAACTCCAGTACTATTAACTGACCGCAAAGATTTCACGCGGAGTACTAAAACTTTTTAAACTTGAACAAAAAACTTGCCTAGGTGCCGTCTGATGTTCTGGTGGTGGGCAGTGACCACATATCCTTACTATTCTTACTTTCTATTCTAGTATACAGTTATCCAATCACACCGCTTTTATTGTGTTCGACCGGCGAGAAGTATCCACGTCCCGATGGTGTATACTTATATAGACCACACTCTACTGAATATTAGGGTATTCTTCATTATACAGTACAGCTGCGTTGTATTGCAGCATACAGCTGAATGGGATCCCCATTGTAGTCTGGCCATGTACATATTAGCATACGCATATAGTTTTGTTGTTATGGTGGCCATGCTATAATAAATATTTTTTCTCCTTATTTACATTGATAATCAAAAGGCGGTAAGTAGGCATCTTCATCGCCCTATTGGCTAAATGAGCATCCCTCCGTGATGTCACTCCACCGAACTGCGACAGAAGTAGGGCTCGGTGAGAACTCTTCACAGAATGAAAACTTCCGCTGTAATTAAACCACTGTCATAACTTGTGCTTCAGCCAAAAGCACAAATATTGTAGCATAAACAAAAGAGAAGTGTCGACTCGAAATCCTAAAGTTTGTGAGTGTTTGTTCCCGTGGGATAAACAAGGAATTCAGATATATTTGCTACTCTTTCAAAATCAAAGAGATGGGATGGGAGATTATAAGGCGGATAAAATAGGTGAGAAAAGGATTGCATAACTTGAGTCATGGGATAGAATGGGTCGGATCAGGACGGGATGTAACGGGGTGCTATGTCGGGAACCTCCACGTGGTGCACCCTGGGCAACGTGGGTCATCGTAGTTGCAGTTTTGCAACTACTATGGCCGACGGCGAATATCCGACGGGGAGGGCAGGGGGTTTGGCGGTCGCTGTCTTTTGTGGCGGCCGCCTCCATCTGTCGTTTGTAGGTGGGGCCCATCTCAGGGCCACCCTCCGGTTCTGTCCCGGAGGCATCGGCGGGCCCGGTGTGCGCTTACCCCGCCGCCGGGCGGACTGTGGGAGTGTACCTCCCACGGTCGCCGTCGCATATCGTAATCCGGTTGTGAGGTTTGTGGTCATGTCTCGCACTCCTGCCGGACCGAGGGTCTTGGCTTAATCGCCCGGACCGCGAGGGAGGATGCCTCTATAAAAAGTACCCCGAATCCCAAGCGGCGGCGCACCGCGAGGGGATGCATGGCTGATGGGCAGTTCAGTCTCTAGTGCGACCCCCGCCAGAGTACCGGCCGACCCTCTGGCGGGTTACGCTAGGCTTACCCAGGTACAGGGGGCACTGCCTGGGCGGACCTTCTTTTCCCCCATACTCGTGGGAACATTATGAAATCTTCTAAATCCAAAAAAACATGTTCCGTGGTAGTAGAAAGGTTGCCTGACTCGGACACGTCTGAAGCGTCCAGTCGAGTACCGTCTATGATGGGGCCTCCTGCGGAGAGGACCGCGCCACCCCGCGACTTCGACTCGGAGTCCGGGGCGTGCAGCGACTCTTCGCTGCCAAAAAGAAACCGAGTTAAACGGCGGGGCTCTCGTCCTGCCGAGAAGCGGCCCAGAACCAGCGATGGAGGTAGTGCGGTGGAGACAGACTCCCGCACTGCCAGCAAAAAGCTGAAGCAGCGCCCACCGGCAACAGAAAGCAACGACGAAGCTCTTGCCAAGGCCCAAAAGGATTACGAGGCCGCCGTGGCTGCTGAAAGCATCACCGAGGCTGAGATGCTGGAGGCGGATGAGGTCGAGCTGCGGAAGGCCAAGGACGCGAATCCTAGGACCAAGCCGGCGCCAAAGGATCCTCCCCCAGCCACTCATAGTGAGGCCTTATCAAAGATGGCAGAGCGGCTCCGACACATTGCTCGTACGGCCAAAAATTTGAAAGGTACGTACGTCAAAGAGATAAAAGACAGCGCGTCGGAGCTGCTCGAAATCGCGCAGGAGCCGCCATCAGCCGAGCTCGCCCGAGTCGAGGCGGAGAAGGCCAACCTCCGGGACAAGGTGACGGCGCTAGAGGCGGCCCTCACCGCCCAGGGGAAGATGCTGCAGGACTTGATGGCCATGGTCCGGACACAGCAGCAGCCAGCGGCTGAGTCGGCCGCAGGCGGATCAGAAGAAGCGGTTAAAACGCTACTGGAGGTGCACATGGCAAAAGTAGATGCCAAGCTGGAGGCAATTGCCATGCGACTGCCTCCAGAGCCGATTCTCCGGCCTCCGCTGGCCGCCGACCGGGCCAGGGCCAAGGCGGCCTCGAAGCCGCGGCCACCTGTCGCGGGGTTGCCGGCCGCTTCATGGCCTGCCCTGGGAGCGGGGAAGGGGAAGGCAGCCCCTACGGCCGTTGGCCGCCCCGCACCAGCCACACCTGCGGTGACTGGCCGCCCCGTACCAGCTACCCGGCCGACCGCGGCTCCGACGGCTCTGCCGCCTGGTGCCTCTCGTGAGCCTCGCGGGCGCAAGCGAGGTAACCGGAAGCGCGCCCCGCCCCGGTCGCAGACGCCACACCCGCCCCTTCAACCCGCCACATCCACGGAGACTCCGTGGACTGTGGTGGCAAAGAGGGGCAAGAAGAAGTCCCGGGCGGCTCAACAGCCGGCCCAGACCCCACGCAGGGCTGCTCCTCAGCTCCGCCTCCCACGTAAAGCCGCCGTGACTCTCACGGTAACGCCGGAGGCGTTGAAGCGAGGAATCACATACGCACAGGTCCTGCGTGAGGTCCAAACGAAAGTGGACCTGGCCAGCCTCGGCATCACAGCCGGGCTGAAATCGCGACGGATAGCCACCGGGGCTTACCTCTTCGAGGTGCCCGGGCCTGAGTCGGAGGCGAGGGCCGACTCCCTCATCGCCAAAATGAGGGAGGTACTTCGCGGGTCGCGGGAGGACGTACGTGTCTCCCGGCCCGTGAAGACTGCGGAACTGCGGGTCTCGGGGCTGGACGCATCGGCCACCCCCGAGGCAGTCGCAACGGCCATCGCCCGTCTCGGCGAGTCCTCCCCCGACGACGTCAAAGTCGGGGAGATTGTTCGCAGCCGGAGTTCGTGGCGGGCCATGCTCTCCTTCTGCGAACGTGTCATGTCGCAGAAGGAGAGCGCCGAGCGGGATCGGGAGCAGACCGATCCCGCTCGTCGCCACAGGAGACGTAGGAGGCGCCGGGACAACAACTAAACCGGCGCCGCAGAGGCCACGCGGGGCCGCCGTCCCTACCTTGGCGGCCCCCGAGACGTGACGCTTCAAGTGTCTCGTGCCGCGTCGCTAAGCGGCGGTGCACATGAGGCGGTCCTGGCGCGTCCGCTCAACGGTAACCCGGGGCCGTCTCTGAAGTGCACCCATGGTGGCCGACGCGGGGTTTTTAGTCGGTATTTCGGCGCGTATTGTGGTAGGGACCCGACCCAGTGGCCGCCCGTCCACATCCACGGGCGGCACATCTCGCTGGGTTCGGAAGGCGCCGGTGAGTCCGACACACCCTCGCCCCTTCGGGGGTGGGATGGTCCGTAAAGGGATTTTCCCCGCGAGAAAAAAAAAAAAAGGACGGGAGGGAAAAGCAGTATACACGACGGCAGTTACATTGTATTTAATAATATAAAACAGTAAACACGCGAAACGTTCTGATGTAGACTAGACTCAAAAAGATACTGCACCCGGGCAAAAAATGTTTCGGGCCTGGGAGTTTTTGAGATCGAAAAGTCATCGTACTTCCTGTTACCCACGACCCAAGACTCGTTGTTAGTGTGGAGATAAGACTACGTTATTATATTGCAGTACTTTTGTTTAAAAACGCCCTTATTATATAATAACTATCGAGAAAGTCTTAGCTTTGATCCTAATTAAAATATATTTATTACTGTTGGGCGTATTATTTGTCCTAACAAATGCTTCCACACATACGTACATACATAAATAAATTGACGTTACTTAACCGATATTACTTGACGCGGCCTGCATCTAATTACTCATTACCACAGCTGTAGACAATGCTTGGTACTGCTGTTGACTACAGACAATACTATACGTCTCTACGAGTGTGATAGATGCAACATCCGAGGACTGATTGGAGCGTGGCGTCGATGAGAGCATCTGTACGGAGACAAGACGAGACATTGTAATCAATCACACACACAGCCTCGGTGACACCTCGCTCAGACACCACGCGTGTACTACATGTGCCAATGACTTGTTCGTTTCTGTATCTCTTTTGTAATGACTGATGCAGTTTCAGCCACTCGTCCACAGCTATAACGAATCTCTAGAGTATTCGTTAAAAGGTTGCCTAAAGCGACCTGAAACGACAACTTTATTGTCGTGTTTCGTTCGATTAGTGAGATTGTGATTCTCAATACCCCTACCCTCGTCCTATCCTTTATCCTTCCCGCTCGCCTCCCGATTAGATGAGCTGGCAACATGGCACATCCATGATCAAAGCGTTATGGATGTTCATGGGAGGCAGTAATCACTTACTTTCAAATGAGCTGTTTGCTCGTTTACCTGACCTATTCTATAAAAAAAAACGCCTATGATATAATCCAGCCAGATATATTCGTCCCACTGTAGGCTACGGGCTAGGTCTACAATCGACTGTACCATGGAGAGGGCCTACACCGTTATTCACAACCCTCGCCTAGTTTGGGTCGGCGGACTTCACATACCAAAGAAATTCTCGTAAAAAGCTAAATGACATTGAATTTTCTCATTCACCGGGCATGTGCTTTATAGATGACCATGCATAATCAAAAGGATCCGAACAGTCAAAAGCATTTCCTAGATTTCAATCCCGCCACCGTACCACCTGATATCGTATAATTCAATCAACGGGACATAATTATCAACCAATATATTTATTTAAAAGGATCTAATTACCCAATACCACTATTCTCCAAAATGAGCTAGTTTATCCCATATTCCCTGATTTCCAAACATTCACTATAACCACAAGTCCCGTCATTCAGCAATCAGTGAGTGAAGGAAGTTGATCGGCGAGTTACCGCTCGTTTGCAGCAGTTTGCAACTAGTTAATAGTTCGTTACCGCGGGGCCGCGTGTCGGGACTAATCTTGATGATCAAACGAAACACGGCAGTATAGCTGTTGATTATGTTTGCGTGAGGGTTAGGATCCTATTCTGTTAGTAATAACGCGGCTTCTGAAACGGTGTTTAAGGATCTAGTTCCAACATGTGATTTCGACATTTAAGGCCATGCATATAAAATATCGAATGGAGGCCGCGTAGCGGAAAGCGCAGCGTAGGACGTCCACCCACACGATGGTCCGACGACCTGGTAAAGGTTGCGGGACGTCGCTGGATGCAGGCTGCCTCCAACAGGTCTCTGTGGAAATCATTGGGGGAGGCCTATGTTCAGCAGTGGACTTCCTTTGGCTGATGGATGGATGGATGGATATAAAATATTATATGTTATATATCATATGCATATACATATGTCTATTTAAGACAAGTGGTCTGGGTGGTAGTTAGGCAGGTCCAACTTCGAGAAAGAGGTCAATCGTCGAATCCAACTCGGTTGGGCAGCGTTCCGGAAACTTCGCGACGTCTTCTCTTCCAAAATACCACAGTGTCTAAAATTGAAAGTCTTAGATAGTTGTGTGTTACCAGTGATGACATACGGCACCGAGTCGTGACCTCTCACTGTGGGCCTCATTAAAAGGCTCAAAGTCAATCAACGAGCCATGGAGCAGGCTATGCTCGGTGTTTCCTTACGAGATTGAATCAGAAATGAGGAGATCCGTAGGAGAACCAAGGTTACCGACATAGCCCATAGGATTGGCAAGTTGAAGTGGCAGTGGGCCGGGCACATAGCTCGTAGAACTGATGGCCGTTGGGGCCGAAAGATTCTCGAGTATTCTTGATCAAACGAAACGCGGCGGTATAGCTGTTGATTATATTTCCGTGAGGCTTAAGATCGTAGTCTGTTTCTAATGACGCGGCTTCTGAAACGGTGTTCAATGATCTAATTCCAACATATGATTTTGACTTTTAAGGCCATGTGTATAATATATTATGTAGCACTTTAACGGACTGCCTTGGTGACGTAGTTGTACTTGAGTACGGTTACAAAGCTGAGGAACATATAAGGCGAAATGTGGATGTCCTAGCACCTCTGCCTATCTCTTTCGGGAAAAAGACGTAAATTTATGTATGTTTGTATACATATATATACGTACTTTAACGGTACGATAGGCGAAAATCACTGCGGAATGGGACCGTCGACCATGTGGAAGGCCTAGACGCAGGTGGCGAGACGATTTGAATGCCTGTTTGAAGGATTAGTCATATAAACCGCTTAACCGAGATGCATGGAAGGTGAAAAGAGAGACCATTGCCCTGCAGTGAGGCGCTACAGACTCGTAATACAATATTTAACGGTACAGGAAAACATCGTGAGGACACCCGCATATCATAGATTTACAATAAATCTGCCGATTCGCAATAGGCCAGCGTGGTGGATGACGTGCGAAGCCCTTTTAACTGTAATAGTAGAGGCCTTTACCCTGCACTAAGGCAAATTTATACCGAATTATTTACCAAGTGACAAAATAAAATCATAAGAACAAATATGCTTTTTTTATTTTTAACTTACTCTTGTACTCGTACTCTATTCTGATAGACTTCAAACTCAACTATCATTAAACTAAACTTGAACCAATAATAAATGGCTTATAATTATCTAACCTGTCGCTAATCCTTAACCCTTTTGGCAAATTATCTAAAACCTAATCATGTTCCACCAATCGAGAATCACGCTCGAATAGAATGGATGGGACAGGATCATGGCCCGCACGGATCGCAGCTCACGTCGTCATTAGACTAATGCGACTAATGAAGCGACTAGACACATCCACAGACTAATCATTAGTCCAGCAGGTCCACTAGATGACGCACCGGTGCATCCCGTCGTTATTTAAGGGGAGTGAGACGATCAAGACTAATTACTAGATATAATATGGGTTAATTATGTTTTTTTTTTAATGAAATCAATGAATGGTGAGATGAGCAAGCCGTTCGCCTGATACTAAGCGATACGACCGCTCATAAACAGTAGCAACATTCCACTGCGCTCGCCATCCTGAGACATAAGATGTTAATTCTCAATATGTTCAGTAGTTAGTAATGTAAATAAATAAAAAACACACAAAATTCACATACTAATACTAATAAATACTAAAATCGGGTCTTGTGTCGTGCATCAGAAAATATGAGTGACTTTTTGTTCTCACCAACATTCAGAACCGAAAGGAATAAATGTCCGCCGTACACTGGCTATGTCAATAAAATATGTCATAGGAGTCATGTGTGTATTGACAGTCAATCACCACGCACTAAAACGGTGAAGGAAAACATCGTGAGGAAAAATGCATACCATAGCGATTTATAAGAATTCTATGGTATGTAAGTCCGCCAACCCGCACTAGGCCAGCGTGGTGGACTAATGGCCTAACCACTCTCAATCATACTTTCGATTGTAGAGTAGGCCCGTGCCCTGCAGTGGGACGTATATGGGCTGATACATACATCCAGGATATCAAGAACAGCGATTTTTCATCTCAAATCTCACACACGAGAAACAAATTAATATTTATGAGTTTATCTTAGTGCGGTAACCACAACCAGTCTCCCGTTTCATAATTGGCTTTTACTAACTTTACCAAAAAGGCTATTCACATTGAACATTCAAATAACTTTCAACACAAACAAAACGCACCTCTAAGCATACTTCCCGGTTAGAACTCTCCTTCAAAGACTCTACCAACTCTACGCATAGTTGAAATAATTTGTGCATGATTGGCCACGTCCGGACAATAACTTGTATCCGGCAGATAATGTAGAGCGAAGTTAGCGAAACAACCGCGCTTCACTCCGCGTTTATTTACGAACTCTACGTATGACCTCAAATTAACGCAAATGTTGAATGTAGAGTTCGGAAAATTATATTTAACTGAATTTATTATGGTCGTGTTTGAGTAATAGTTGTGAGTTTATAGTTGTTTATGTTGTAGTAATTGGTATAACGTAAAGTGGAGTAAACTATGGAGGCATATGAGAAACTGTTGGAGTTGTATATTTACTGTAACACAAGTAGTTAATACTCATTGTTTGTGTCACTAATTGGGTTATGGTTTTGTTTTATATTTAAAATAAATTGTATATATATTAGCTTGCAAAAGATTATAATGGTGATATTAAAATATACCATTTTAACAGAAATAATAATCGAAAACCAAGTATCTGTGCAAGTACGTGACTACATAGTACACATAACATTTATTGTAATTATTTTTATTCCAACTATGAAATACCTAAGTATCACAAATAATAAATGATTATGATTACATCAACTATGATAGTTTCGACATCACTGTTTTAAATGTTTAATAACCAACATTCAACTTAATTACGTAAAATTCAATAAAGAATTACACTGTATAGCATACAAGTCTTTAATATAATGTGAGCGGTAAGCAACAAAAGCTTGTAACTAAGGTTCACACTCATTTAACCACAGCGACATTATGCACTGAATTCATCAACCTTCGCCACCAGTTAAAACGGGACACTTAGGTGACACTACACCCGGGTAGAGACATGTAGAGTTCACGACTCTACATATAGAGTCATGTAGAGTTATGTAGAGTAGTGTAGAGTGGCGAGGTCACGTGGCGGCCCACACAGCGCCACTGCATTAGTCGCGTCCCGACTCTACACGATTATGGTAATAGTCTGCGTGTATTGTCTCTATGAGCTACACTGCTATTTACTACACAATGCGTCGCGTGCCGCGGGGCCGATTTCACAGCTCTTACATGTTCTTGTTATATTTAATGCCTTTATAGAAAATGGATCTATCTTAGTCTGTTTTCTATTGATTTATACGGTTTAGGATTTGATATAGATAATATATTATGGCATGTTATTTATATATTCCTTATTCAACACCACAAACTATAATAAGACAAAAAAATAACTTAACTTTACAAAATTGTGCCATTGTTTTAGCCTTTAAGAGCGTATACACCTTGCGCGCAAAGTCAACTATAGGTATTTATTCGTCAATTTCACGCATACATAAGCGACCAAAGCTGTGTGCGTAGAGCTGCCGCGTCGGCTCGCTATACAATCGGCTCAAACAACTTTGATCCGTGCGCTTCAAATATTCAATTGAAATGTAACTATAATATAATATCATAAAAATATTTTATTTGCATTATAAGTAGACAAATATTACTGTGCACGCAAAGAATAATACAAATTTTGGATACTAATCATATTTTCGTTATTATTACATTGTTAAGTTGCATTCAAATCAGTGTTCAATCAGTATACACTACGGACGTTTTATTAATCATTTCGTGTTCGAACACATAAATAGTGTTAGGGGCCTTACAACCCCTTACAATTACGAAATATATTTAATTTTATATTACAATACATAACATAATTTAGCCTCGGAATTACATCCCATTATATTACCTGAAACATAATTTATACTCACTACAAAATCATTGTAGGTAATAAAAATAATTAAATATTTTACTACCAAAGTACTAAGATGTGGTAATCGCATTCCGCGCGTGGCTAGTTTTACTACGCGCGGCATAATCGACTGCAGCCAGGCCGGAGCGACGAGCGATACGTCCTCTCTCTAGAAGGCCTTGCGGCGGTCTGATTTGATCCACGTCGGACAGCGTGTTTTATAGTGGTTTTTAAAATATTTGTAGAAAACATGAAAACTAATTTTGTTGAAATATAAAAATGGTAATTTATTGATAAGATTCTTCTTCTATTGTAATATGCAATTGCTATAAAAAATTATGTACGATAAGTTGGTGAAAAAAAAATATGTTCTTGACGAGAGTTTCTGAATAATTTCGCATTGTTTAAATTTTTATTTTTCAGGAACTAAACACAAAAAGATTATTTTTCTCAGCAAAATCCCTCCATAAGGGTCTTATTAGTATGATAATATTTTTATTTTCATCTTATATTTAGTGGTTTCGGATATCTTAAGCTTCTAAATTGCCATTTAAAGCCTAAATAACGAAACTTGTGTTCAGTAATCCGTATAGTACTCACAAATTATCCATCAATCTATAATGTTTTCCACCAAAATCCCTAGATGACAACCTTTTCTAAAATTAGTAATAATTATTTTTCCTTTAAATTGTTTATTGGTGGCTATTAACTTATTTGAAAAGTCCTGTTTTTAAGCCAAAAAGCGCGTGCAGGGTATAAACGCTCTTAAATCTTCAACGATAGAGGCCAACGACCCGCAAATATTTGAACCCCTTCAACTCGCAACAACAATTATAAACATCACGAGATAAAACAACTACTGTTATACAACTGCCAGCGAAAACGTAATTCCCCCGGGGCACTACCACGTGCTCAACTTGAAACTGCACTTTTCCGTGAATAGGATCCATTGCTGGTTACAAAGAGGCAGCGCTCCGTAGCGTGTATATGTAAGGAGCAATGTACTCGGAACTGTGGAATGTTACAGTACAGTGAGTAACAGTATTATGCGGTTGTGGTGCGGGGCGATGGCCGCTCGCCGCCGGACCATTCTTAACTTGGCCAAGAGTTTTCTTGCAGCTGTATAGTGCAGGGATATATACTTTTATGTACTTTGCACAGTCTGGAATGGGAACAAGTTGCATAGTTTTTTTGTTGACACAATACAAGAGTATATAAACTCACGCTTGGTTTTCAATAGGCTAAGAAGAAACTGTAGAGCGACAAAACAAACAATGCAAAGATATTTGTTCAGCTTGTTCGCATTAATAACAATAATTTCACATGACTTTCACTAATTGCGAATAGTAGACTTAGAATTATTCGGACGCGGATGGATATTCTATTTAGATTACACTTTGCTTATTATAAATTACATAGACATAGACGCTTTATTGTGGCAGTATAAACAAAATTAACAAAAATACACCGAACATTCACATACATAGTCCTGATCCCACACTGAGATCGAGTCTTGTGTCGTGGGTACCAGGAACTACGAGAGACTTTTCGGTCTCACAAACAAGACTCGAAACTAATACCTGCCGATCACACTAACGTATTTTGTCTCGTTGTAGGAAATCGAACGCGGGACGGTACCCGCTGTATAAAATACTAATTTGTAGAAGGAATATTAATTTGGCCATTTTTAAAAATCCTTAACGTAACTAGCTTTAACATAATCACAAAGTTAATATTTACGTTATCACTGCAAACTCTAACAAGTTTGAGAATCCACGATGGAGCCGATGTACTTGGCTCTCAAGGGTCGTTTAATTTGTTTTTTTCACGTTTATATTATTTTAAGATCATTTTACTAATTTTTAAAACCCGCTTTTATACTACGAGTCGCATCATAACTTACATACATATCTATAAATACATATACTATGGTTATCGACCCGGCAAGTAGATCACTAGATCTACTTCTTTATGTCGCACTTTCGGGTTTATCCTGTTTATTAACAGCCTAGCTGTCGCATTTGGTAACACGCCAGCCGTGAAACGAAAGACCGCGAGTTCGATCCCCGCACCGAGACAATACGAGTATAATATCTGAGTGAACCACGAGTATTAATTTCGGGTCTGGGAGTTTTTAAGAGCCACAAGACTCTCACAGTTCCTGATACTCACGACGCAAGACTCGATCTTAGTGTGGGGTTAGGACTATGTCTATGACTGTTGGGTGTATTCATCTATTATTTCAGGTTATAATACATGTAAACGATTGCTACACGTCGCCTCATTACCGCTCGCAAGTTCCCGAGTGTTACCCGAGCTGCGACCCTGGAACAACTTCCGATACTCCGGGATAGCTATTAGTACCGGCAACCGATACGAACAGCTGATATTACACTGTATAACTAGAATATTATGGAAGAATAATGTATTATTAAATTGCGCCATGATTCGGAAATGTCGTGGAAAGTATGACCTTATGGCACTAACTCTAAAAATTGTATCACACGAAACCTTTTTCTGTCCTTTCTCTTATCTCCATCTTAAGGTCGGCTCGATCTTAATGTGGTGTTAGGACAATTTATATGAATATTATTTATTTTGATATGTATTCTGGGGCGACGAAAATGAAACAATTAATATTACCCTGCTGAGACTTAAATCAACGTCTATTTTTTTTTACAGCCTCTGCAGACTAGAGCCCTACCAATGACGCCAACACAAAATATACAAATTCATTCAAATAAATATTCGATAATTATTTTATTATATTCAAATTAACTCAACCGCTGTATGTAAATGAGACAAGTCGCTGCTCGCAAACAACATCCCCCCTCCCCCGCTCCCCCTGCCCTTGTATACCCCTCCCCCGCATCCACCCCGTATTTACCAAATCCCGAGCCCTCAAATTAATTATCGTGTTTCTTGTCATTTCCATCATTATGTAAATATTAAACAACCAAAACAAACTACAAGTTGGCTCCTTGACAACCCTACAGTGTAGACGAATTAGCATTCACGGTTTTATGAATACAATATCGGTGAAAATTTACTGTTTGGTACATAAGCAGTTAAACAAATATTAGTCATAGAAATAAATCATTTGCTATAGGGGTATTCAATAATTATGACTTAAAACTTAAATGAAAAATTTAAATAAAACTATTATTTACGAATTTTATCACGGATTGGGTAAAATTTTTGACTTCCTGACGTTTCGATTACTTTACAGGTTTCATAGTTAAGGGGCGGACATATTAGTCATCCGCTCAGTGAATGTTACAATTTAACTAACCTTAATTTACAAATATTAAATCAAAACTAAATTAAGAATCTGTATTAGCGTTCCGATCTACGCAGGAGCTCACTTTGTCTTGAAGTCTGGCAGTTGGTTTTTTGGTTTCAATTTACAGTCAAACGGGTCCCGGTTACATTGCCATACATAAAAGGAGAGACTAATTAGACATTTCTTAGTCGAAAAAAAACAATACATGAAAACAAAAAAAAAGTCACGAGAACGTTTAAATTCAAAAACAAAACTAGAGTGTATACTGAACTTTGTAGAATTAAAGTTAATTATTAGTACCAACGATAACTTCAAAGATGTTCCACACATCATGACTGAGATTCATATTAAAACATTGTTTATTTATTGAATAGTCCGTTTTTTTATCTCACTGAATGGCGCGACGAGCATGCTGATCGCCTGATGATATGCGATACGACCGCTCATGAACAGTCGCAAAACCGAACCACACCTTAAATTACAAACAAACGCTTGGCATTTAAGGGCGCGGCGCGCCATCCTGTGACATACGATGTCAAGACTCTACGACCTACCGTCAAAAGACCTAGGTGGTTTTGTATGGTATATGTGTAATGAGATATAAGTTTTTGTTTGTTTAATAAATAAATGAAAACATACATACATAAAATAACGCCTTTTTCTTAGAGAGGGTAAGCAGAGGTGGCCACATTTCGCCTATATGTTCCGTCCCATGATGTGATAAGTGGCGAGCCTATCGCCATATCGGGTACAAATTCCTGACTCTGGGCTGATAATAAATAGAAAAATCCAATATCACTTTGCCCAACCCGAGATTCGAACTCGAGACTTTGAAATCGTATCTTAGTACAACTACGCCACCGAGGCAGTCATATAAATGAAAAAAAAAACGCCTCAATATGTCCAGTAGTCACCTTGTCTACACTATCCTTCAAACTGAAATAAAGCAGTGCATTTACACTTCTGTTTGACGGGAGAAATAGACATTGCCGTGGTACCCACCCAGGCGGCCTCCCATGTATGCGAAACCTACCACCAGTTACTTTCTTATTGCAGAATCACTCCTACGCCATATAAATTAAAGCCAATGTCAAATAAACACCCGAAAAACAATACCCATTGCACTTTTACAAAAACTGAGCAAACAATTGCACTTTCCAGTTGTTTCAAAATTGAAACCTACCCTCTACAATGTAAGTGTTATAAAAAGTGTGAGTGCAAATAGACAGTGTCTGGTGCAATAAGCGCAGACTCGCCCGCGGCCGCGTCTCTTATTGAGAGTCCGGTAAACAACGCCACGACTGTATTAACTGGCCCTTGTGCTCATTGTTTGAGGGGACGCGTCCGGACGGTTTGAACACGTACTTAAATCTATAGCCAATATACAGCGTTCAAGATATAATACATATTTGTTATTGCAGTGAATGGCGAGACCAGCATGCCATTTGCCTGATGGTAAGCGATACGGCCGCTTATAAATAGTAGCAAAACCAAACAACACCTTGAATTACAAAGCAATGTTGGGCACTCAACTGCGCTCGCCATCCTGAGACATAAGAAGTTAAGTCTCAATATCCAGTAGTTACTCTAGCTACAATGTGCTTCAAACAGAAACACAACAGTGCGTTTACACTGCTGTTTGGCGGGAGAAATGTATAATATTCTATATCAATTGGCGATCAGATATTTACATCAACAACCTTATCATTAGACAGTTTTAAAACCTGTCTTAGCCATCGAATGTTGCTGTCTTTTTCGCTGAAACTGAATTCAATAGTCGGTCGAAAAAATAAAAATAAAAAAATCTAGAAATCTTGGGCCCAATAACATAAAATAATTCCAACCATTCGGACTATGGACGGCACTATCACCAACCATTTTAACAATAGTAGTTAGTAGTTACTTCCAGTATAAAAAGCTACTTGTTTAATTCTACCCATTGTTAGAAAACTCGTCAGTGTGAAGTGTCGCGCCGCTGATAATACTAATGAGATTGTGTTAGGGCGACGCCACACGATGCGGTGACGTGCGGCGTAATATAGAATTGTACACGGACGGTGCAACTGTCATAATTCACCTCACATCACCCCTCCGCGCATCGTCTTGCAGCTCGTGCGTAAGTGCGGCGCGCGGAACAAACACGTCGTGTGACATGGCAATATGGTAATAATGTTTGATCTGATTTAGCAAAATATCAATGTCAAATGATTGAGCAAATAGACACTACCTTAATATATAACCATCATTTGTACAGTCAAATAAACAGTCTCATACAGGTTCACAGTGAGACTTCCTACATCTTTTGTTTTCATTTTCCATGCTGGCTTAACTACTGGTAAAAGAACATAAAACAAAACATCTAAATTATAAACATAAAGATAAAAAAATGTATTTATGATGATGCAGTGGCGCCGCTCCACCGCTGTACCGCATCGTGTAGCATAGCTCTAACACCGCTGTTTAATTGATCGCACTCACAGTATTCGCTGCACTGCTTTCAACAGCATGGGCTTAATTAACATTAGGATACTGCCTTGTAGGCTTCGTGTTGCAATTGGTTAGAAAGGTAGCGAGAAGTAGATTCGATTCCCGTTGTAATCTAACTAATCTAAATCTATTTATTTATTGTAGTATTGTAAGAATAGGAAGATCTGTATTAGATTCTAATAGCTACAAAATAATAATTGTGTCTTTCTAGTCTGTGTCTAGTGAATGTCTCTGTAATGTCACTGTCTATTACAGTTATTTATTAGATATCGTGGAGTGTGCATTGCCTTGGCGGCGCAGTTGTACTTCCCCCTATCACTGGACGGAACAAACAAGGTGAAACGTGGGTGTCTTTGCAACACCTATGCTTACCCTTTCTGGGAAAAAGGCGTAAGTTTATGTAGGAATGTATGTTTGGGTATCAGAAACCACAACTTTCATTTCTCATAACATCCACACCCAAACATCATTAATTTTCCTAATCAATTAAAATAAACCATACTGTACCTCACAAAACATTATGCAAACCAATATTCACACCCCTGTTATTGTGCAGCCGTGATATCAGCAACTGCAATAACGCAATCACATCGATAATGCATTACATTCGCCACGCGATGCACGCTAACTACCCGCTGACACAGGGCGCGAGCCTTCCACTAGCAAAGCAACCAACTAATCTACTCGCCGTCGCCCGCTGTGAAATCAAGAGGCCGCGGGTTCAATCCCCGCACCGAGAGCAATGTTTGTGCGCCCCACAAATATTTATTTCGGGTCTGAGAGTTTGTGAGACTGAAAAGTCTTTCGAAGTAGTGATACCCACGACACAAGACTAGATCTTAGTGTAGGGTCAGGATTATACATGTGACTGTTGTGTGTTATTTATTTAATGTAGAATTAAATGATATTACAGGTTTTATAAGCAGGAGATTCAACAATACAGTTGATGCTACATTTACAAAGTGGTAGAAAGTTGTTGTGGATAGTTACAAATGCAGTACCCAGCACAGAGGCCGCCTGGGTAGATATCACAGCAATGTCTAATTCTTTCGCCAAGGCAGTGTTAATGCGCTGTCGTGTTTCGGTTTGAAGGACATTATAACCAGAGCAACTACTGAACATATTAAGACTTAAAATTTTATGTCTCAGGATGGCGAGCACAGTTTAATGCCAAGCATTGCTTTGTACACTAACAGTTGGTGTAGAATGCAATGAAGATTACCACATATAATGTTGGGAAAACCTAACCAGGCCAGTATAATATCAACTTGATAATCTACTAGACTTTTACCACACGTCCAATCAGGTACACATAATAGAAAAAACCAGTGATTGCACTATAAAAACCAACAACCGTCGTTCCGCATAATATCCTAATGAACAAATTGTTGTTCCGCAGACGCTTTAATATTGATGAGTCCCGCCGGGAGCGTCTCGGGACTCCGCGGGGGGGTGCCAGGGAGCGGGAGGAAGGGGCTTCATTTTTAACCTCGAGCCATGATTACATTAGCTGTAATAATGGTTAAATATAACGCCTCCATCCATTGAGCTGAATATCGTCGACACGCGCTCGGTCACGTGGCCACACGGATTATACGCGATAGCGTCTATCGAATCTGTGGGAAGGCATAGTAGATATTTTAATTAATAAATTAATACAACCCAGTGGACACCTAGTCCTGATTCTACACTGAGATACCAAGAGCCGTGTGTTATGTTGTGTAGTATAAAATAAGATTTACTATACAAGTTTTTTTTATTGCACTTATTGGCGAGACGAGTATACCCTTCGCCTGATGGTAAGTGATACGACCGCTCATGGACAGTAGCAAAACCAAACAACGCCTTGAATTACAAACCAATGCTTGGAATTCCACTGCGCTCGCCATCCTGAGACATAAGATGTAAAGTCTCAAAACTTGCAGTAGGTACTCTAGCTACAATATCCTTCACACCGAAACTCAAACGTGCATATACACCAAGTGTATGATTATCCTACGCCCGGCGAACAAAAACGATACAATAGCATGTGTTGACTGTCTGTAGCGTCCGTGTGTCACGTCGCATTAAACTAATGTCAACCGTCAGTTTTGACATTAGTTTAATGCGACGTGACTCAGCTGGTAACATACAGATGGACCTGCGAGCTGAACTCTCAACTGTAATAGCATTGCTTTGCATACCGTCATGGGAGATTGCATCTTCTTGTAATCGAGGATGCTAAAGACTTGATGATTTTGAAAAGAGTAAATAAATAATCACACTCAACAATCACATACATAGTCCTCACCCTAAGATCGAGTCTTGTGTCGTGTGTTAGAAACTACGAAAGACTTTTCGGTTTCACAAACAATCATGAAACAAGTACCTGTGGATCACACAAACATATGTTTCAGACCGGGGATCGAACCCGCGGCCTCCACTTTCAAAGGCGGCATCTAACCAACTACTCCAAAGAATCTGTCAATAGCTCAACAGATCGTAAGAGATTACCGCTGACCATGGCTGTTCATATCGCTTCAAAGAAAATTGGAAGGGAAAGAAAAACGAGGGGAGCTCTATTAGGGTTCCGAAAATCTTCTCCACCGAGCAAAACATGTCAGCAATGCTGTCAATTCACATCTGTTTGCTGTGAGCCTACGCGTATAATAATTTTGGATAGTTTTGATATTATTCTGACATATTAAGCATCAGCGTCAAACGGTATGTGAGCGGTAGAAACCAAGAATGGATTAGCATAAAGTAAACACACTTTGTCGCTGCATGAGCCAACTCGGCGAGTGGATACCAGTCACACATAAAACAACATTATTTAATTTTCTTTTACATTCCATTCTGAGTGAATGCCAGACTTATTTATTGTTATTTACCTTTCTCTTATCTCCACTAGTTCTATACTTAAAACGAAATCAACGTTTCCATTCACAAGCTTTCATACGTACCCGCATGTATCCACAGGGGCTCCCGTTCACCCAGTATCCGAATTACAGTAATACCCATCGGGTGTACAATTTGAGCGAGAGTCGCGTCCCCTAGTTCGCGCTGATTGAACGCCGCGTGCTTCGCAAAACCGAATTATAGTAGTTGGCTCGTTAGTGAACACTCCCCCCTCCCCCCCCCCCTCTACTACTTCCAACCCGCGCACCTCACCGCGACTGGAGGGACGCGAGACGCCGGGCGGAATTTAAAACGGATCGCCTAGTGGAGTTAAAACTGCGAGTGCACTGATAATACGGATGGTGTCTACACGCACTCATGTTTTATAAGTATTGTTGTCTCTCATACGTGAAGGACTGCTTGGGTAGGTACTACTGCAATATCTATTTATCCCACCAAACAGTGTAAAGGGACTGTTGTGTTTCGGTGCGTAGCCAGAGCAACGACTGGCCATAATAACATTAACATCACATGTCTCAGGATGCACAGTGGAATACAAAGCATTGCTTTGTAATTCATGGTGTTGTATGGTTTTGCTACTGTCCATGACCGATCATATAGCTTACCATAAGACGAATGGCATGCACGTCTCATCATTTATTACTATAATAAAATAGCGGAACGCCTGATTTGGATTTGTAGCCAAAAGCGGTTTTCAACTTACGTGGCTGTATAGCATTATACTGTTTCCATTCGTTTATTTTATTTTTGACACATCGAGTACTGAATCAAATAGTGATGGCCTGATGCGTTATCGAATCAATTTTTTATAACAAACGATTTTATTTTTGAACAAGTTTTAATCGATTTAATACATATTTTATTTTTTGCTCCATGCATTGTTTTATAAAACTTCAGGGATATTTAAGTTACTTGATTTAATAATTATATTAAAATAAACCATTTACTCATGTTAAGTTAATATTCTTATCACTTCCGTCGGCAATAGTAATGTTGTTAAAAACAAATTGTGAAACGGCAACACTGGGCAGACAGGTGACGCGCGCCGCCATTTTGTGGTCACTCACAACGAGACGCCCGCGCCCGTGCTAGTGTTTTCCGTTCGCTGAATTTTAATTCACATTTTTCATACGTCGAGTTGAGTATTTATATTCCTCCGTATTGTTTTAACCCGTGAATTCCAACATTTGGTTGAATTGAGAACATCGTACCTGCCTTCATCACTTTCAAAATGCCTAAAGGAAAGGTGCTTAAAGGACAAACAAGGGAGTTTGTGTTGCGACTTCATGAGTACTTTGAAAGGGAAAGCCGTAATGGTGGACCTCTTATACCAGTGACTCAAATCAGAGACCGTGTTTCAGCAGCATTAGGTATTACTGCTCCAACAGTTTCAAAAATAATTAAAGAAGGCTACGGCAGTAGTGGCATGGAACAAAACAAGCCATCTACACCTAAGAAAAAACGTCAGCCCTTTAAAGTGACAGCAATTGACAGTTTTGATGGTGATGCTATTCGTCGTCATATATACGATTATTACCAAAGAAAAGAGATTCCTACTTTACATAACCTAGTACAATCTCTGAAAACTAGTGGCTTGTTCCGTGGTCAAAAGTCTTCTTTGGCGAAGGTATTGAATAGGATTGGATTCCAATACAAAAAATGTGACAAAAGAAAAATATTGATGGAACGCAATGATGTTGCTTTGTATCGATGCGAATTTTTAAGACAAGCTAAAAAAATAGAAGACTGGTCGAATGTTGTTTTCACCGATGAAACTTGGCTCAATGCGAATCACACGGTATCAAAAACTTGGACTGACAACACTGCTAGCTCCTCGACCGCAGTGCCAATGGGAAAAGGTGAAAGAATTATAATTTGTCATGCAGGAACCGCAAAAGGATTTGTGCAAGATGCTATGTTAGCTTTTAAATCAAAGAAAACAGGGGATTACCACGAAGAAATGAATTCCGAAGTATATGAAAAATGGTTTCGGGAAATGTTATTGTCACTCGAACAGCCATCAACAATATTTATGGATAATGCGTCCTATCACTCTCGGCAAATTAACAAAATGCCAACGCAAGCCAGTAAATAAAATGAAATAATAAACTGGCTCCGTAACAATGGCGAGGAGGTGGACGAGTCCCTATTAAAAGTAGAGTTACTTAAAATATTAAAAATGAGGAAGCAGCCTAAAACGATACGTTATAGATGAAATGGCTGCAGAACATGGGCACACCGTCCTTAGAATTCCTCCATATCATTGCCAGTATAATGCCATAGAGCTAATATGGGTGCAAGTGAAAGGATATGCTGCGAGAATAAATACAACTCCTCCTTTCAACCGCAAACAAAATGCTGGAGTTGCTTAAAAATGCGTGTGAAAATGTGACGCCTCATAACTGGGCGAGTGTCGTAGATAAGACGAAGAAAGAAATAATGTCTGATTGGGATCGCGATGTCGCATTTGACAACTTACCCATGCACTCATTAATAATTAGTGTTACTGGGGATACGAGTGACGACGACGCCGATTCCGACGAAACAGACGATTGTTTATAAATAAAAATATTAACAAATTACCTTTTAGTTGTTTTAATTATTTAATCCTTAAAGTACTATGAATTCCAACATGGTTTAACTGTTTATTACAAGTAGGTACTAAACATTTATTTTCGTTGTAATCATTGTAATTATTTTAATTAAACTCTTATTAAAAGTCACTTCAATACGTATACCTTTATTCATATTAATTAATTTGCAGCAAATACATTCGATCCTAATATTGGGTACTATATTACGTTTAACTGTTTTCATTAGCATTTTAATGTAATTTTATTTCAAATGATTCCGATTGATTGATTCTATTCAAAATCGTTTTGTTATCTGTGGTCATTCGTTACGAATGGCACAACTCTAAGTGGGCGTTACCCGTCAAGAAAGTATCTACTTTTATTTCAAAATATTGTTCTACTGTAATGTCGTACTTTATAGGCGTGAACTGTCAAAAATAAAATAAACGAATGGAAACAGTATAGTAGCTAAACCAATAAGCCAACTTATTAGGAAAACATAAGAGCTATACCACCGGTTGTCATAGCAACGACTCGGCGTCGACTTCTAGTTAACATATCAACTCATATTAAACGTCTCCACTTCTCTAAAAGGCATACTTGTTTCTACAGGTCTCAGCGGGGTAAGAGGCGAGGGGAGAGAGGGGACCCACACGCGGCCGCGCGACAGTTAGCAGTAATTGAGTGGCCGCACGGCTTATTGTTATTGTTTGTTGTTATTTCTTTGTAAGCGATGTCGAGCAGGTCCCAAATCTCCCCTCGATTAGAAAGTTCGACGGTCAACTTATAATATTAGTGGAACTTCGGTAATTGATTAAATATATCAGCACGTATAGTCACTGCTGAGCAGGAATCTCTTATACAATATAGAGAACGATTGAGATGATAGTTTCGACGCCGGCCTATTGCAAATTGATAGATTTCACATAAAATAGATTTTTATAGTATAAATCGCTATGATGCGCACAGTCAAAGTGATTCCTTCGCAACCACAATACTTAGTAACGGACTAAGGCAGAGACCCCTTCTGGGAAAAAGGTGCGAGTTTATATATGTATGTATGTGGGTCCATATTCCAACAACCTACAAGTTAACAACCCTTTATCTCCGCGGTTGAGACCCGCTTGGACGCTAGACAAGGGTTCAATCCCGCACCGAAATGTTAATGAGATTTTTATTGTAATTGTTAAATGTTCCGGAACTAACAACCTCAGACCTTTGAAACTCAACGAAAATTTTATTTTGTTTTGGCTGTGACTCGTAGGAGGCGAATAGTCTCTCATAGTTTTTCGTATTCATTACTAAAGTCATCTGTATATGAAAACATTACCAAAGTATCTTGAGCTGCACTAAGCTAGTGACTCGTGGATGTTTTAGTCTAACTGCGATATGACTATTTACTTAAAACCTTGTTATTTTTTCAATAACAGAATGCACAAACTTTAATAGTGAATATGTACTATATCAGCCTATAATACGTCCCACTGTAGGCACGGGCCTCCTCCACAATTGAGAGTTCGTACTCAATCGTTTGAGAGTGAATTTACTCACCATAGAAATTACTACAAATCGCTATGGTATGCAGGTTTCCTCACGATGTTTTCCTTTAACGTTATAGTGCGTGGTGATTGACTATCAATACACACATAACTCTTAAATCTCAGAGCTGTGCTCCGAGATTCGCATCCGCAACCACTAATCAATCAATCTTCAAAGTGGTAAACAACTGAGTGATGACAGGTAAATTAGAAATAGTCAACTCGATTTACTAACTCGAGTTAACTCGAGTTGTGCCAATTCGAGTTAATTCGAATTGAATTATTCCTAACTCGAGTTTGAAAATCGTGGTAGATGAATGCATTTTAGTACCAAAGAGGAGCAAACTTGCATATTTGAATTCCTTGCTTTTACCATGGGAACATAACATTTTTCGGTACAAGTAGTATCCTATACGATATATCAGGGTATCAGCTCCCTATATACGAAGTTTTATCCAAATTGCTTTGAATTGTAAAGTAACTGACTCATGGCGGCCTTTTACGTATGAGACACTCATAACAGTACAGTCTCATACCCGTAAAAACTATAAAAACTACCTTACTTCAATCTTACATATCAAGTTCAACACTCGGTTTGTTCCTTCCAACTCGAGTTGTATAACTCGAGTTCAATTCGAGTTACCTGAATTTCAACTCGAGTAAACTCGAGTCGGGTTTATCCCGAGTTGGCACATCACTAAGGTAAATGACTCATACTGTACGAGGAGCCAATTTTGATTATTTGTTTTTTGCTAAAGCTACTGCGTTCCGTGTCATTGTTTACATTCTGATAACGGTGCAAACATAAAAAGCTTAGGTTTTGTTTAATACTGTATATCTAACTCTGGAAATTCTATTTAAATTACCAGCAGTAATGTCGACCGCCATTGCGAGCCAGCTTTGCCACCGAGTCGTGGATGTTTTCCTCGGTTACTTTCCGATAGCGGTTTATGGCGCTCTCACATTATCATATTTCGGCGATAGAGCGGCGGTGGCAGCCCTAGTGCGCTCGGCCAGCCATCGAGGCGAGCGAGAGAGACAGCAAGACACGCACTCCTCGAGTCCGAAAGGGCCAGCCAACCCAAACGTTGTTGATCGGGCGGATTACCGTTGATCAGTTCGATAGCGAAACGAGCCGTATCGCAACGAGCCAATTTAAATCCAATCCCGTTGGGGATAAAGTTTATATTTGTTTGACGTAAATCGGCTCCGGTTTCGATTGTGTTTGCGGGACGCGAGTATTTTGAATATCTGATAATAAACTCGGCCCGCAATGGTTATGTGCGTCGCGGTCGAGTCTTAGCGACTCGACTCGGGCAGGGGGAGGGGGAGAGCGGGGGAGGGGAGGGTTAGACGGGGCAGGGTAGTTGTCTTGTCAACGTTGTCTAATACTAAGTGATGTAGATGCACTACAATGCACTGTCCCAGGAGACGAGAGCAATTCTATTCATTTTCTAACAAGTGCTTACATAGTAGCTTGTACTGGGTGGAATCGCTTATCGTCTGGAAAATTTCATAGTGTATTGTGTATGTGAAATTAACGTTGTATACAATATTTATCATTAAAAACTACAAACTATCGCATAAACAATATCAGTACAAGATATCCCCAAGACACATATTATCTAAATCACCCTACACTTTAAAGTGCAACGACATGTATTACACAGACGCGCGGGTGTATGAATCACGCCACACCACAGCTGACTATCGAGCATCGACCTTGAACTTACTTCGCGCCTATTTATCGGTATTATTACTCTAAATATTACCATATAACATTTTGATTTACTTAGAATCTTAGTGTGTTAGGATCATTTAAGTAAATGTAGTTGTTGTAAGTTGTTAAGATTTTGAACATATTATTTTCATAATGTACCTACTATCTTAGAAAAAGCTGCATATATTTTTATTTAAACCTTATAATAAAGTCGAGAATAGACTACTTCGCTGTGGAAGGTCACGGATTCTTGCATGATTAGGAAGACTGAACTTACCATGATCGAGTAGCCTCGGATAAGTCTTTAAAATAGTTTCTTGTGCTGGGATCTCGTGGATTCATTCATGATACCATTCCTACGCAAAGACTGCAGATGTTCTGGATCTGCATACATCCTTCTTGCATGACCCAAGTTTTCATTGGATCGGACATAGCATGTCATCATTGCCACATACTCACTGTTCGTGTAATCACTCATTTTAACCGCAAGAAACTGACGGCGCGGCGCGGCGTTGAGGGCGGCTTCATCAAAGGATTTTATTACTTAGATTTAGAAGTTTCTACTCGAATTCATATTGTATAAAGTAGGGTAACAATGATGTGTATTTATGAAGATTTTTTTCTTTTATATCATATTTCTCTAAACAATGTTTTTTTTGAATAACTTATTCTAAATTAGTAACTAGTAGTGGTAAATTAATTTTACACTACATAAACAAAAACATAAAAAAATTAAAATAAGTATGCCAAAGGGTTCTAAGTCATGTACTTGCCATGCACAATTTTTTTCGTGACGATAAGCGATTCCACCCAGTATATAGGTCTCTGTTTTCTCGCATTTATTTTGCGTAAATGGTTTTGTTGACCATTTATTATATTTATACGATTTTTTCAAACATGAAAGAGAAGGAGAAAGGGGAGAAAGATAAGGGGACAAATCTATTGGTTGTCTGAACAATCTAATGCTCAAAGCTTCCCAACTTTTGGCGAAACCATAATACAGACTTAGTGTACTTATATTTATACTATAAAATATAAAGAGAGTGCCATTTCCAACGAGAAGTCTCCGCGTTGGTTAGACGCTGGCTGTGAAACGAGAGACTGCAGTTTCGGTCCCCGCACCGAGACAAATGTTTGTGTGAGTCTCCGGTATTTGTTTCGTGTGTGGTCGTAAGACCGAAAAGTCTGTAGTACTTTCTGATGCGACACAAGAGAATGTTAGTGGGGGGTCAGGACTATATAAATGACTATTGGGTGTTATTATTATAATATATTCTAGCTTGTTCAGAGTCAGTTACTGCCAAAATACTTTGCTAAGGAAAGTTAAGAGTATAACATTGAAAATTATGATATGCGTGTGTGGCAAATAACAAACTGCGTAATGATACACAACACAAGACTCGATCTTAGTGTGGGATCAGGACGGTATTCATACATGTGACTATTGTATGTATTTATTTAACACAAGTGTTGGTACAAGCTCCTAGCACGTGATCTACACGCGCCGGGACCCGACACTGAGGGAGCACACAAATAGCGCTGATTTATTGCACCAGTTAGAGAAGGGGACGCACACACACACACACACTCAAGTGTGAGAGAGGATTAGGAACAATAGCACAAACCCATCAGATTGAATCGCAGCGCGTCGTGTTGTGCGCCATTCTAAGCTTTTGTATGACATGAGGGTGTTGTTATTAATTTAGCCTATCAGTAGAAACAGAGCAGATGTATGAAAAATACGTTGATAGAGGCAATGAATGTGATGGTCAGGCTATAGTAATAACAAGCCCATAATGTTTATTGTCCTATTTATTGCAAGACCTTTAGGGCTTCCGCAAAAATCGTGAGATCGATTGAAAGGTGTTAGAACGCAGTCCTACACTACGACAGTTTTTTTTTATTTTCTCTTAGCTGGCAGACCAGCATGCGGTCCGCCCGATAGTAAGCGGTCACCGCCGCTCAATGACCTTCGCAGTGCCAGCACTGCCAGGTTGCTGCCTAAAGACAAGACTCTCTTTAAGCCTCGTTTGAAGAAGGACAGGTCATAACGCTCGGGAAACACCGAAGCCGACTATTTATAAATGATTGTTGTTACATTTTAACATACATACAAACATAATTCACGCCTTGTTCCCAGAAGAGGCACAGGTACTACTAATACAGCCACGTTTCGCCTTGATCTTCCATCCCATAATATGACAGGCTATCGCCATATCGGCACAAAATCCTGACTCCGGGCTGACAAAATGAATGGAATAATCCATTATCAATTTCCTCATCACGGGACTCAAACCCGACACCTCAGCTTTGCAATCGTGCTACAGTACAACGGCGCCACTGAGGTAGTCTAATTTTAAACAAAACAAAAATCAAACTATTTTATGGCCGTTAATTGATCTGTTTATTTTAAAGTTTGCCAAACACCATTTTATGATATTAATACAATTAAACAACGGCAATCCCTTCGTCATATTAAAGATTCGTTTACTCGACATAAACTTACTACCCTAAGCAAAGCAACAATATAATCCGATTTCCCCGCGTTAAAAAGACATAAAACATTTCAATAGCCGGCAAGTGTGAATGCTTCATAACAGAGCAATTAAGCGCCCTTGTGACTCGGCTGCCGCGCCCTCCAGTATTAGAGCTGAGTATGAGACTCATCGGAGTCACTTGACTCCTTTGAAGACGCTTGAGGAACGTTTAAACATACACACGGGACACACTTAAACCCTCAAAAGTGTATTTGTTAATGTTAACACTTCTTTAGGAGCATTGAGCGTTTTAGCAGGGAAAATGTCATGTGTGCGAGTTGTTAACATACGATATTGTAATGCGACATATTAATTTAATGTGTGGTAGAACATTCGGCGTCATCGATACAAATATGATGATGTGCCGGCTTCTTATAAGTGTAGGATATAAATGTTATGAAGAAATATGTGCAGAATACAACTTTAGATGAATGACTGGTATGGAACGTAGTTTGTGTGAAAGAAACAAAGAATTTAAGTAATTAAGATGGAAAGGGTTAGATCACAAATAATTCACGATGTTGAAGTACAGAAGAATGTAATATAAAAGAACAGAATGAAAGGTGATGGAATACAATGGAAGACTGATAGCGGACGACGCTTTAAAGACGTATTCTATACAAGTTATTATATTGAATTTTATTTCAACAATCATTATTTGATTTGACCCGAGACGAAACTATTTTCACCTACATAAGTATACTTGTAAGTAGTTATTCAATTAATACTTGTGAGTAAAACACAGGCAAGAAGATTGTGCCACACTCAGAGCAGGAAAAGCACAGCGATAAAGATATACTAGCACTCCAGCACTGTTCGCGTGTTTGCGTAGTGTCCGGTCGCTCATTATAAACAAAGCTAATTGAGCAGACCGCAGGGACACTGTCACGGTACCACCGCGCCGCGACATGCGTACAGCGCGGCAAACACGACAGCAATAACATAAACACAGAACAGATGAATATGATTAGAAAGGAAATACAAGCGTTTGACGCGTCGCAAGGTGGTGCATAAAAACCATCACTGCCGCGGCACGGATGATTTGTCAAATCAGTCGTTGTCGAAATGCCTTGGAGTGTGGTGCTCCAGCAAAATAGTGTAAAAATGCAGATTTGTGCTATTTTATTTTCTAGTTCCAATACTAGAACGTTGAATATCAATAGAGGAAGAATTTTATACCAATATTAAACCCCATTTTACTGATGTTGACCTTTTGGTGGTTATAAGTGTAGGTATTAGAATAAGCACTCACTTCCAGGAACTAACTACTGTATATTTTGTAAATTAACACTTAATACATTCACAGACAGAGTAAAATTATAATTATGCGACTCGGAGCGAGATGTGCTCGTGACGAGAGATGGCAGACTGTCTACTTTCATCCAAATAAACCGACCCTTTTATAGGACTACCCGAATGAGGATCGGTGGGGATAAATCTTACAGAAAATATATTTAAGCCATAAAATAGGGTCTATCCTTTCAACTAAAAATTAAGGTCTGCCCAAACATCTGGGCTATTGTCCAAACCGAAAGGTTTACAAAACATGTGTACTATTGTCTAAAAAACATAAATTTGTTGCAAAGGATTGCCGCCACTAAAGAACTTAACTATAATAATACAGTTTATTGCCCCGGTATGAACGGGCCATTACAATTAGGAAATAATTTAGCACAGCATCTTTTTAACTAATATTATACAATAAGGTACACAAAAATTCTTACTGTAATAAAACGACTCGCAGATGTTTTATGGTCTAACATCTGCAGTCATATCTTAATATGAAATGCGTGTTGAAATAATGTTAAAATTACAACTAATAAGCGTGTTATTTTAAAAGCTAAATATAAGTTGGCGTATTGCAACCGCTTTAAAAGCTATATCTAAGTTGGCGTATTGCAACCGCCACAACCTTTATTTCCAAAAATTGCGGTTTGTAATTCCGACATTTTGAAGAATTCCATAATATGATAGAAGACATATTAAAATATACATTGCTGATTACGCGTACATACAATGTGCGCGAATGCCAAGTTCCCACGCAATGCATACGACTCATTTTAGTGATGTCAACTGCGAAATTTGTCACAGGTCCACAGTGTTGTACTCATTCATGTACATAGTAACTATATCGATGTAGTTATAGATTTCGTATACTCGTAAATCAGTTTTCATAGGCATTTACCAAAGAAAATTAAATCAATATGTAATTTTAAGTTGAAAAATCAAAACCACTGAAGCTATAGACATAAAGAAATCATAATTTTAATGTAATAATTGCATATGTGTGTTTTTCCAATAATATAATGTATATGTTATGGGCCAAGTGATTAATTGGGCATTATTCATAATGCCCGGGCAATATGAATAATGCCCAATAAGAACGTGCAATGTGATTATAACCAATCAATTTATCACATTGCCCCGGGAATTATGAATCTCCGGCGACCAGCCTCAGTCGCTACGGCTCGCACGGTTGCCTATCCATCGTTACAACGGGCGGGGGCTGCTCTCCCTCCGTTCCTCCGGCTTTTTATGTACACTATAGGGTCGGTAGCCAAAAGACTACGTGAAACGTGGTCGGGGTGTTTCGAGTCGGTTTTGGGGCACAGTCGACCTAACTGATCCATAAAGTGGGTACACAATTTTCTTCTGAAGATAATGTTTCGGACGTTAAAAAACAACTAAACATAAGCAGGTCAATTCAACCTTTCTTATTTATGGGTCTATCGCAGATGTGACAATGCGACAGTCCACCACGTAAAAAGTCACCTATAATAATCATATTGCCCGATCAACGTGTAGCCATATTCATACTGCCCGGGCAATGTGATAAATAGGTGAGTTTAGATTGTAATTAATTACTTGGCCCGATATGGCTCGGGAATATTCATACAGCCCGGGAATTATGAATACTGCCCGCATTAATCACTTGGCCCATAACATATACAAATTAAAATTAACTTTCAATATTACATATTGTGTCGCCATTGAGGGGTATTTTTATATTTATATTATATTTATTTTATTTTTTTATATTTATTTTATATTTTATATTTTGTACCATAGGATTGGCAAGTTGAAGTGGCAGTGGGCCGGGCACATAGCTCGTAGAACCGATGGCCGTTGGGGCCGAAAGGTTCTCGAGTGGAGGCCACGTACAGGCAAGCGAAGTGTCGGACGCCCGCCTACAAGGTGGACGGACGATCTGACTAAGGTCGCAGGAAGTCGCTGGATGCAGGCCGCTTCCAACAGGTCATTGTGGAGATCATTGGGGGAGGCCTATGTTCAGCAGTGGACTTCCTGTGGCTGATATGATGATGATGATGATGATGATTACATATTGTAGTCTCATTTGTTTTTCGTCTATCAACATAATACTAATTAAATAACTGTATCAGGAAAAACCATTAAGCAATATATATATATATACAGGGTGGACAAGAAAACGGCGCACCTGCTAATATACATTATAGTATATGGTGAAGGCATCTTAATTAATACGGATTTGCATGGTGCTAGCGAATATTAAGAAAGATGCCGAGAAAACAAAAACTAACCTTACATATGCTAACCCTTAACACATTACGCTAAAGTGATTGAACCTTACAACTGAACGGTAGACACTCAACAATAAATAAGCATAGCTCATTATTTACTTATAAGTCCTGCGATTGTGTACATAACGCTCAGGGTACATAAAAAGGATATTAAATTAATACTATAAACAGTCACATACATGGGTACTAACCCCACACTAAGATACAAATCTTGTGTCGCGGGGATTAGAAAAATAATTATGGTTCATGGAAATTATTTGTCTCGGGGCAGAAACCGAACCCGCGGTCTCTCATTTCACAGGCAGTTCTTACCAACTGTTCCACGGAGGCCGTCGGTGACTCATATGGGCTGGTTAGTTGTCATTAATGACCACTAAAATAGTTAACTGACCTTGTAATGTAAACCGTAATGGCCTTGATAGGCAAGGATGGAAGCGCAGGATCCGCCAAAACCCGCACGAAAACACTGTCACAGTTTGGTAGCACAAATCACTTTTTCTTTTACATTTCACATAACACAAGTTACATCAAAAGCTATCAAATTGGGTAATGTTCAAAGCATAGTGAAATTAATAAAATTTACTCAAAATAACTGAAAACGAATTTACAATAATATGCACACGACTAATACATGCACACGCGATCGCAATCCGAATCCAACTAATAAAAAATAAATTATTATTTTGATTTTTGAAAGATAAAGGCCTGTTCACATTAGATACAAAGCTTTCCTATTTGAGTTCGTAATAATTCAAGTGAATAATTAGTATTAGTACTGTATAAGCTCATATACGTGCCACTGCAGGGCACGGGGGTCTCCAGTGCAGTAAATTAGTGGTTAGTGTTTATTGATTTCACTAATTTTATTTCACAGAAGTCTCATATGTAAATTCTATGCTGTAATGGTAGACGACATTTCTCTAGGTATAAGAATTTAGAAGAAATTTTATTACTTTAAAGTAACATTATTTTCAAAACACATTAAAGTAATGTTAAATACAATAATAAGCAAAATTAAATAGGCAATTTGTAACTGACTGGATCGGTTGATGACATATTTAAATAATATTATAAGCTCTTGAGCAAGTAAGGACCATTCTATCAGTCCAATAAGATCTTTTTTTTAACGTAACTTTTATATCGGAATAGGTACTTAATCAAATTAAGTTATATCAAGTGTGTAGTGTGAACACACCTCAAGATGTCGGTCTTCTTTTGCAAAATGCTAAAAGTTTCCGACAAAGACATTGCCGCCTTTCGGCTCGCGCTAACAAAGGGCGGCGGCAACCTCAAAGGAAGAATAATCGAGCCGCGTTGGATCCGACGAAGTACACTATGACCGGCGGCTTCCTTTGACTAATAGGGCCGAATTGGGCCATCATTTTAAAAATATTATTTTTTATTAATAAGTGTCACCAGATTATTTTTACAATGAATATTAATAATTTAGATAATTTAAATGTTATGTAGGTATTACGAAAACTTTTCTAATTAGAATTAAATTCGCAATCTTACATGATTTAAGCGATGACCAATGTGATTTCTTGGTGTCTTTCAGTTTGGATTTGTGACACTAAGGAAAATAATGAAAAACAAAATAATAGTCAATCCATACACGATGCAACTGCACCTAAAGTTATTATGTTGTTAATTTATTGACGCTTAAATCTGAGTACGTCCCTGTTTAACTGATTGATTTATTTGAAATGAAACAAAAAATATCCTTTTTTGAAGTTAGAGAAGGATAAATTATACAGCTAAGAGTTCATGACCTTACCCATGTGTAAACAACGGTTAAAGCGATGTCTAAGAAAGTTTTGATGCTGTTAAAAATGGTTTTCGTGGTATATTTCGTTAACCGTTCAATTAATGACGAAACGGAAAAATACGTATGTGTTTAAATTTTGTTCTTCATCTATTCCAACTGGTTTTATGCGAAAAAGTGTAATTAAACTGAAAACTTTAAACGGTCATAACTTCAAAACGGATAGGTATTTTCCAAATATTATTTTTTTATTACGATATTAATATTATGCCCTTGTACCCGACTGAGCAAGTGCGCCATTTTTTTGCGCTCCCTGTATATATATATATACAGGGTATATCAAGACTGCTACCGAAAACGAAGCCGGGTGGTAGTTTAAGCGAATTCAGACACAATGCAACAGAAAAAGTTGCAAAAAAAAAGCGTCAATTTTTTTTGTTATTTTTTTCCTATGGCCATATTTGGGTGGTAAATACATTTTTTCCTAAAATAATAGTGTATCTGTATCAGCCCATATACGTCCCACTGCAGGGCACGGGCCTACTCTACGATCGAGAGTACGATTGAGAGTGGTTAGGCCATATAGTCCACCACGCTGGCCTAGTGCGGGTTGGCGGACTTACATACCATATAAATTCATATGAATCGCTATGGTATGCAGGTTTCCTCACGATGTTTTCCTTCACCGTTTTAGTGCGTGGTGATTGACTATCAATACACACATGACTCCGAAAAGTCAGAGGTGTGCCCTGGGATTTGAACCCATAATAATTTGAACCCATAATAAATAAATAATAGTGTATACCCTTTTATTTATAAATACTCTAAGGTATAAAAGAGTTAAAATTATTATTTTAGCAGAAACTATGGATTTACCACCCAAAAATGACGATATTGAAAAAATCATAAAAAATAATTGTCGCGTTTCTATGCAAAATTTTTAATTGCATTGTGTTTGTAGCCACTAAAACTACCACCCGGCTTCGTTTTCGGTAGCAGTCTTGAGATACCCGGTATATATATAAAATCCGGCAATACAACAAAAACATATTTCCATAATTTTATCGATACTTTAAATCGACTATTGCAAGCTTTCTACATATATTAGATTTGTAGAGGTTTTGTGTTTCGAAAACGACGACACTGGTTTTCAAACAATTTGACAGCTATTGCCTTTCCAACCATATTCAACTGTTATGTGAGCATAAACAATACACACAATAGATTTGATGTTTTCTTTTTTTTCATATAATTTGCTGTAATTTGTGATTTATGTGTGTATAGTGTGTAGTATGTTAGGCGTACATATCAGCGTTCAATACCAAATGTGTGCCCTTTAATATGTGCATTAATAGGGAGCGCTTTTGGTGGAGAACACAAAAATACTAATAATGATAACGAAACATACACAAATAAGTTAAGTCTTGTGTCGTGTAAATTGTAGTATAAAAGACTTTAACGCCAAACGACACCCAGACTCAAAATGAAAACAATAATAATGCTTTTATCGGAGATTCGATAAACTTTACCTAGTCAAACTGTTACGACGATTTTGTAGAATTTGTCTAATAATGATACATATTTTTAGCCTCTCATATTATGTGAGTGTCAGCCCAGATAGGTATCACAGTAATGTATATTTCTCCCAACAAGCAGCAGTGTAAATGTACTGATATGGTCCGGTTGGAAGGACATTGTAGCCATAGCTACTATAGATGGTGAGCGCCATGTAATGCCATATATGATTTGGTAATTCATGGTGTTATTTGGTTTCGGTGTTTTCCGGTCGTATCGCAAGATTTGTTGGATATGTCAAATAGTATAATTATCGAAAAAAATATATTATCAAATTTATAAAGTACAAACAATCAACAGATTGAGATTCCTCTGAATACAATGTAAGAAACTAGGTGAGTGTGGTTGGATGCATTTATAGCCGGCGGGGGACTGCGCGGTCCCCTCAGTAATACAATCACACATAAAAGCGAACGCGTCCGTATCTGATGCTCATTCCACTCCACTACCGTTCATGCAACACTGACTATTCCCATCTTCTGTACTGCCATATCTACATGTACTCGTGTACTCGACTGTACTGACCCACATGCAATCTTTAATTAGCACTGGGAAATGTTTGTTTAGTTTAGAACAATGTGGGTGACATAACCCTTTTGTGCTTGTAGTTGAGATTAATATATATTTACAACTAGCGGCCCGGCCCCGCTTCGCGCTACAAATAGATTTCTGTACAATATATGTACGTATTATACATATAAACCTTCCTCTTGAATTACTCTATCTATTAAAAAAACCGCATCAAAATCCGTTGTGTAGTTTTAAAGATTTAAGCATACAAAGGGACATAGGGACACAGGGACAGAGAAAGCGACATTGTTTTATACTATGTAGTGATGTAGTACTTTTCAAGTTGGAAAGTTACGTCTTGAAAAGTACAGTAGATTAGCGATTCACAAAACATTGAACTGAAGAGGTAAATAACCTCGCAAAAAGACTTTCACAGCCGGAGAAGCCAGCTGTAAAGCACCACGGATCAAATTATTATTACATTTAAATGGGACCTATTATGTGAACTGTTATGCTTGATTCCAGTAATAGGTATGGCAAAAAACGCCGGAAAGCACGGAAGTTCTTTCTAGTCTCTACAAGGTCCATGTAGTATACAACTCCAGATGATATTTGCATACTATCTAGCATGGTTTTACGCTCATTATGCCAAAGACTACACTCCCAAAGTATATGATGCGCGGACTGCTCATACTCGCAATTAGGTGTTGAACATGGACACGCAGGCGACGCAACAAGCTTAAAAGAGTATAGTTTAGACTTAAAGTTACCATGGCCCGTGAGAAATTGTGATACGCAATAATCGACATCTAGCCATGTCTTTGTTAAACGATCTCGTACGCAAGGAAAAAATTGGTATAGATGCCGGCCCTTCAAAGATACCTTCCATCTATTTTGCCATTCATCTAATAGTTCGCTATATACCACTGAAACCGGTTTAAATAATCTGTCAACTTTTAAAAGTTCACGTGCGGTGAAAAAACTTTTATCCATATTCTCTCTATTAGAGTAATACATCGCGGCGCGACGTTGCACCTCCAGGTCGACTGGAAGTACACCCGCTAGGACAGGCAAAGCTTCGGTACTAACAGTTCTATATGCCTTGCACAAGAATATCAACGCCAAACGTTGGCTCTGGAGCAGTTTTCTTCGCACAGCACCGATAGTAGCCCTATCAGCCCATACGGGAGATCCATAACAGATACATCCTAAGTAAGTTGCTCCATAGATGATTTTTAGTGTATTGAAAGATAGCCCCCACGTTGATTTTGATACTCTTGTCAAAGCAAAAAAGTTCCTTTTCGACTTTTCCCCGACGTTCTTAATATGTTCAAGAAAGGAAAAATTCCTTTCTAAGGTTAAACCAAGATAACAAACCGTTCCTTTTTTTAACATTGATATTATTAAATTTAATTCGCGGCTGTGATTTTAAAGTTCCTTTCAGAAGTAATTGGAACGTTTTTTGTGGTGCAAAGGTTAAGCGATTTCGATGGCCCCAATCACATATTAGTTTTAAACACGCGTCCGACATAATTTCTAATCCCGACCTACTATTTGACTCTATAAGCAAGAGGCCGTCGTCCGCATATCCGGTCAAAGAACACCCTGACGGCAAGGGAATTGCAAGAAAATCATTGAACCCTAAGTTCCACAAATAAGGACCTAAGACCGAACCTTGTGGACAGCCCATCGTAAGTGGTTTCGACACAGCATAATGTCCAAGTTTAAGTTTTGTTGTTCCGTGTGAGAAATACGAGTAAATAAGTGAATATATATTTTTAAAGCAACCTCGTAATTTCAACTTAAGAAGCAGCATTGGCCACCAAGCGTTGTCGAAAGCACCGGATATGTCCAGGAAAATACCGAGTACATATTTGCGCGCCGATGTACTTACAGCTCTTCTAACCGATATTGCCGCGTCGATAGTTGACTTACCTTTACCGCTTTGCACGGAGGGAAGTGGACAATAATTTATTTCCAACTCCTCCTAATAATTTAACTTTCTGATTAATTTCGTTGCGGGTTAAAGACAAGTTAGACATTCCCGGAGACTCGCCGAGCTTCAATGCTCGGTGTCATTACATTGCGTGCCACTGTTGATCCTGGCTCACAGGAGTTACAGTGGTGGGTGTGAGGGTGGGACAGTCTCCTAGCGATTCACAAATTTCAGCTTTGTTAAAATGAAGTAGCTCAGGTGGCCCTGGCTCTTAGACTATATGCTTCTGTATACAATATACATAGAGAGTAAAGAAATCTTTGTCAAACCCTAAACAGAAATTGACTTCGTGAACTAAAATGAAAAGTGTATACTTATCATTTGCAATAATTTCATATTCAGCGAGCCCGCAATGTAAAGCGAACAAACGCCATGGGAACCAGTATCAGCTGATTTATTGCACGCGTTACATTGCCTTTATAATAGGATCGAAATATTATTATTTTATTTTGTATATTTATTTAACCCTATGTATAAATAGTTCAAGTTTACTGCAGTGAGGAACGATTTTCAAAGTGCAGTTTAATTTTGGTTCCAGAAATAACGTGTGAATGAAGGCATATTTTTATATCGATTCTATTAAAATAAGATATTGAATCTCACGTTCCTAATTATCGGTCCAAAAATCAAAATAAATAAATTCATAAAAATTTTCCACACCTAAACTCATAAGTATCAAAGCTGAGGAAGAAATTGTTCTAATAAGCTATGTAAATACAAATGTACAGTATACTCACCACTAAGGAAGGCGGAGAGAAGAAGTGCAGTGAGCAGTGAAGGAAGCGCCATGTCGCGGCAGAGTGCGCGGGCGCGGGTGTGGGCGGGTGCGGGGGTGAGGTGCGGGGCGGTGGGGGTGTCGGCGCGGGGGGGTGCGAGCGAGACAGAGAGAGGCTCGGGGGGAGGGCGCCGCCGCCGCCGGGCTCATCTCCACGGCCGCTGCATCTGCAACAACACAACACAATGATTAACAAGTCACATCTTCCAAATTTTTCACCCAAGACTTCCACCTCTGTATTTAAACTTTTCCTACCACACTACTTTAAGATTTCTCCTACCATTTTGAGAGGCATGTTGTAGATTGTTCACGGATAGTGATAACCTTTATCAATATTTCTTCAGCCACAGGAAATCCACAGCTGAACTTTGGGTTAACTATAAATCAACTGTACCCTTGCTTTTCGGACCCACACGACATGTTTTTACATGTTCTAGAATACAGCAAACATAGAGTTACATATTATAATCTCCTGCTCTAAATATATGCAATGTGTCAATGATATAATATTATACCAAGTTATCTCGAAAATGTATTCCAGCTTCTTTCGATACATAAAAGCAATAGCAAAAGTATTTAGAAAATATAATTTATGTTAATAGTATAACCATCTTTATATATATTTTCACCAAATATAACATATATAAGCCACATAGATTTACGAATCGTCCCACAGCATTTTATTACTAACGTATCAGAACACATCCCTAAGAACAGTCGACACAAACATTTATAGAAGTTCCACAACTCCAATTGTATTACTAGTTTCTATTCTCACAATACTACACTCTCTACACATATTAGTGTGCGTGAATGAAAGATGTATGTAAGTGTGTGTGTGTGTGTGTGTGTGAAAGCTCGCCGGGTAGTCGCGTCTCGCGGAAGGAAGTGTTTAGCGAGCTTCCGAGGCAGCGAAACTGCCGCCATCTATACTCGTGTTACTCTCAGATGTTGCATTTGAGATTTATATAACTTTAGTTGGCAACATTATAGGTCGGTGTTAATATAGCATTTTACTGACGGTATTTTTTATTGCATTTATGTAATGCGTCTATTCAGAAAAATGTTATTTATATGTAACACGCATGTTGAGAATTTTATCTTTAAAATAAATTTTCAATATACATTTACAGTATATTTAATGTTTAATTCTCAGATAATTTGTGAAGAATCGCTAAAGTATTCATTTCGATACATTTAAGCATTAACGTGCATTTACAAAAGAAAAAAATATGGAAAAATATACACATAATTATTATGGTATGAGATATTATTCATAATCACACTGTGCTCGATGTTTAAAAAGCTATAATAGTTTTCCACGTGTATAATGAGTATGACCGATTTTTTATGTATTCCATTCACTAAAATGTAGACAGATATTCCCGTATAATAAACAACAGAACTACACCTATTTCAAAACCAATATTAATCTTTTACACTAAGACAAACAACATAATATTCCGTGCGAGATTTACATTACGGTATTTTGTATAACAATACTATACAAATAACAAAGCATTCAAACACTGGCTCAATATGCACTGCGATATACAAATACTACGAAGCGCTACGCTGCGTAGAACGTTACGTGTCAGCTACGATGCTACGGGGCTGCTACGATCGCTTGTTTCAAACGATATTGTGTTGTAAATAATATGATGATGTATATAAATAGAACTTAAATAATGTATCAGATCGTGTGAACGAGTATGTCACTCGGTCAAATATATTCATAATGCAACAGACATATACATATAAATTGAATGTAGAACAGCTAATCATTGAATATGTTTATAGAGTTGGAAATCATATTGAAGCGTTACTCTACAAGTGTAATGAATAGTTTGTTTATATATAGTATATAGTATATAGTATATAGTATATAGTATATAGTATAAGGTCATATATTATTAACGTAACATTTAAATGGGGCAGAAATTTCCATTTTTTCCTTTTGTTCTCTTTTTCAGTAACAATGCCTAATTTTGTGACGGATATTTACGTAAATAACATTTATGTTGAAAGTATGAATTGTAAGGTTATAATCAAAATATTTTTTCAAAAATACTGGCAACGCTAAATTGATTGACACATCAAAATAATTGTTTTTTAGATGAAACTCTTGGTTACAGGATGAAAACGAGTAGAACTACATAGATTTTAAATACAGGAACTTTTTTTATTCAATTAAAATTTAAGGTAATTTATAACAATTTTGTTTGTAGTAGTGCGAATTAGTCAATTCAATTATTTATTAATCAATGCGTTAAATTGTATTTTCTAGTAAATATGTAAATAAAAAGAAAATTGTAAGAATGAAGTGTGTTTTTATTAAATATCTTTAAATAAGAGTCGTATTAGTTCTATGAATGACTTCAGCCAAAGGTGCAGTAAAATTTGAGCTTTAAAGTATTTGTAGTTGAAAGAGTAAGTTCCTGCTATTAAGAGTGTGTAACCTTTTAGTATTTACCAAATACATGTTCAAATCCGTACTTGTAGATACCAACACCGATACAATCCAATTTTCAATATTCTTACCAGAAAACTAAAAATATAAGTAACAAAACGCGAACCACTCAAAAGATGCGTCTCACTACAGTAACAGTACCAGTAGTATGCAAGCCAATGTACCAGGCGCACAGAAAGTCTAAGCGATATGCGATGTTGACTCCGATGTATCGATTAAATCTGCGGCGCCCCAGCCTCCTCACATATTACAAGCTGCGGATTCATAACTGGGGCACGTCGCGATTCTGTGTCGGGATTTATCTGGACGAGTGATAGCTTTGAGCAACGAATGGATTTTTAAATCAAAGTCGTGTGTTAGAAATCAGAGCGTATTCATTCAGAACATATGTATAGATCAATATACGAATACGTTGTATTATCAAATTCCTAAGCTTCTCCCTTTTTGGTAAGACCTTTCTACTGATATACATTATACTAATTGTGGTACTGATGATATCGATAAAAATACATACATAAAGTCACGCTTTTTTTCCCAGAAGGTGAAGGCAGAGATGCCAGGACACCCACATATGTATGTTCCGTCCCACGAAGTAATAGGTGGCGAGCCTTTGCCAAATCGGGAATTCGAGCCCGAGACCAGCAGCTTTGTAACCGTACCCTAGAACAACTACGCCACCGAGGCGGTCGATAATAACACCATTGAAAATAAAGTTTTGTCCATAAGAATCTGTTACATAATGACAATAATTCAAATAATTTCCCTAGCAATCGCTGAAATATGCAATTCGGAATGCTAGGACTCCGATTAATGACGAAACCAAAGCTGCTTCGCTCTTAAAAGCAAACCGAATTTCATCATGCTTTTGTATTTCTCGGTTACAGACTGATTAACATAATCTGTACTCTAGTTCTATTGTGGTGTTGATGGTGAAGACAAGTGTTATAAGAAACCTGCATTTAAGTTAAAAATCTTTACGGGAATTTTATTCGTGATGAAAAACTTTTTTACTCATTTTTATAATCTGTTGCAATATTACAGTATCAACCAGCAGGTTTTCAAATACCAAGCTTCAATACACCTGATATTTGTATCTTAATCATAGAAATACATAACTACATTTGAGTTTAGTCCCTCAAGGCCTGGTGTTTAGTAGTTTAATCAGGCGACACCGGCGTTAACGCAGTTAGCATCGCGGAAGTCCCACACACCTCCTGTGACTCATCTGCGTGATTACCTCAATAGCACACAGTATGCTGGCATCAGTATTCATTACTCCTATATATATCAGAGACATGTAGATATTATCAATAGACCAAACAACTGATTTTATTACACAAGGCTAGAACGAGAGGAACAAGGAACAAGAGGCTCTCTTAACGGTAAATGATCACTGCCACCAATGAATAACTTTATGCAATGGATTCTTAATACTAAAATGCGTTTATAATTTTCAAAAGTGCAAGAGATACGTATTTACCTCCAGCAGTCTCAACCGAACGAGTCATTTGTGAGAGCGCGACACTATCGAGGAATTGAAATTGTCTTTAGTCGATCGGCAAAATTATTAACGCCAGCTAGTCATTTTATATAAACAAGATGAGTCACAAAGCTACAGACGACATAGTAAAGGTTTCACGCAGTCGCGGGATGCAGGCAGCTTATAATTAAAAGTCTGGCGCCGAAGAGAGACAGAAAGAGGGAGAGAACTTGAAATATCACCCTCTTCAATCACTACAACAGGGCAAAAAGCCGAAAAAAGACTATCCAAACATTTTTTTTCGAATATAGTAACAACCAAAGTAACGTTCTGTATGAATACCGTGAAATCTTGGTATGAATATCTTCAGCCAATAATTTTAGTATCGACCGGTTGGCTGGCTTCCTGTGAAATGTAATTGGGTTACTGGAGCGAGACATCGATACACTACTGGGAATACCAACAAAGATACACCACACTAATTCTATGTTTTTCCTTGAGTTTGAAGTCAGTGTAGGGACGATTTGGAAATTGATAGTGTATCTGTCTGTATCAGCCCATATATGTCCCACTGCAGAGCTTTGGACTCCTCGAGAGGTGAACGTATGATTTTTGTTATTGCTATGAATGGCGAGACGTACGTGCCGTTCACTTGATGGTGAGTGATACGACCACTCATGGACGGTGGCAGAACCAAACAACACCTTGAATTACAAACCAATACTTGGCAGTCCACTGCGCTCGCCATCCTGAGACATAAGACATTAAGTCTCAATAAAGACAGTAATTACTCTGACTACAATGTCCTTCATACCGAGACACAACAATGCATTTACTGCAGTTTGGCGGGAGAAATAGACATTGCGGTGGTACCTACTTAGGCGGCGTCTCACATATGATAGATCTACCACCGGTAAAGATCACCAGATTGGGAGGGGATTAGGCCGTATATTCCACCAAGCTGACCTAGTGCGCATTAATGGTCTCCACATACCATAGAAATTCTTGCAAATCGTTATGGCATGCAGATTCTCTCACGATGTTTTGACTGCTTTGGTGATTAACTACAATATAATAAAAAGTTACGGATTTGTAAACGACTTTCAAAATATGTGTAGTAGCCACCGATGATGCCCGCGATAAATGTAACTTTACGACAAACAGCCCAGCGGGACGAGTGCTCGTGTGTTGTGTTGTCAACAAATATTTGTTTGAGGTCAGTGTTGTAACACCGACAAGTCCTTTTTAGTTTTTGGTCAAAACAAACTTGTCTTAGTATACCGTCGGGACTATGTGTGTGATTATTAGGAATTAGCTTTGTAGAATACGCGTGTTCATGAAAAGTAGACAAAATGACAAAATACAAGTGGCGTTCTTATTGCTCAAAGCAATTTCTGCCAGACAACGAGAAAGAACAGAATTTGGGTTATTTTGAATAAAATTAATTATATACTTGAGTATTACCATTATAGTGACCTCAACTTCCATACTGACAAACGATATTGTACAGTGTGTTTTTTATTACCCGCGAAAGGATTAGCATTGAACACAAAAATACAGATATAATAATGTGTAATGTTCGATAGACATTGTTATTGGTTTTTATTCCATTTGTATTTCCATTTTTCTTATAAACGATCTAATATTCGAGATGAAAAAATGATAGTGGTTTAATTTTTGACAGCCTCTGTAGTGCAGTCGGTTAGACGCCGTCTGTGAAACGTGGGGCCGCAGGTTCGATCCCCACACAGAGACAAATATTTGTGTGATGTCGTATACTACTGTATGGACCTGGTGGAGACTAGGACGAATTTCCGTGCTTTCCGGCGTTATTGCCATACCTATTACTGGAATCAAGTATAACAGCTCACACAATAGGTCCCATTTAAATGTAATAATGAATTCCGTGGTGCTTTACAGCTGGCTTCTCCGGCTGTAAAAGTCTTTTTGGGAGGTTATTTACCTCTTTAGTTCAATGTTTTGTCACCCGCTTTGCACGGAGGGAAGTGGACATTATTTATTTCCAACTCCTCCTATTAATATAACATTCTGATTAATTTCGTTGCGGGTTAAAGACAAGTTAGACATTCCCGGAGACTCGCCGAGCTTCAATGCTTGGTGTCATTACATTGCGTGCCACTGTTGATCCTGGCTTACAGGAGTTGCAGTGGCGGGTGTGAGGGCGGGACAGTCTCCTAAAATATTTGTGTGATCCCCAGGTATTTTTTTCGGGTCTGGGTGTTTGTAAGACAAAAAAGTCTCTCGTAGTTCCTGATATCCACGACACAAGACTCAATCTAAGTGTGGAGTGGGGACTATGTATGTGTCTGTTGAGTGTATTTATTATAATTCAATACAATCTATATAACATTAAAACTACATTGTTTTCTAATGGTTTCTTAGATTTACGCGAATGTTACACATTGAAATAAGACTATTATTTACGGATTTTATCGCGGATTTAGTTTAATTTTACATTTTTTGAATTCCCGACGTTTCGATCACTTTACAGCTTTCGTGGTCACGGGGCGGACTGAGGTATTAGTCATCCGCTCAGTGACTGTTACAATTTAACTACCCTTAATTTTGAATTATTAAATTAAAAAGTTAATTTAAATAACTAATCTGTTTTTGTCGTTCCGATCCACGCAGAAGGAGCTCACTGTGTCTTGAGGTCTGGCAGTTGGTCTTTTGGGTTCCGATTTAATTAAGTGTAGAATAGGATCCCATGCTTGTGCAAGCTTCAAGCCATCTTCCCTATTGAAATTTGGATGTTTTTTAATTTCAATAGCCTCGCGAAACATCCTGGGCAGGAAACGGTGTTCTTTCGCGAGGACTTGGGGCTGGTCAAAACGAAGGTAATGCTTGGAGCCTTCTTCTATGTGCTCAGCAACTGCAGACTTCGTTGAGCGTCGATGTTTGACGTCAGCTATATGTTCTTTCACGCGGGTCCCCTATGCTTCTTTTGGTTTGACCAATGTAGGAGAGGCCACAGTCGCAGTCTATTTTATATACGCCCGGTTCTTGCAGAGGTATATGGCACTTGACAGGTGGTAGAAATTGACTAATCTTCTTTTGAGGTTAAACAACTCCGAGTGCAGTCATGGAACGTACCCTGACATAGATAACACTCACTCCCGCGCAGACAAACAACGCGCGGTCATTAATCTGTCAAAACAAACACTGGATGAAAACACGGTTCAGGTTTTATCAAGAGGTTTAAATTTTGCCGTAACACCACGTAGGATACCGTATGAAGACATTATTTGTAACGTTGAGAACAGTCTCTTCACTAACAATATGAAAAGGGAAGATTCGGAGGCGATACGTCAAGATATATCATCTTTATTACGTCGTAACAAAGTGCCCAAACCAAATCTCCCAAAACACCTATTTATCGCTCTAAAGAACCTGCGATCGATGAAGGAATTGACTGTTCTCCGTGCAGATAAAGGTAATGCGACAGTAGTGATGGATACTTCAGACTACAACCAAAAATTGAACAACTTTTATCGGATGAAAGTACTTATAAGATAGTCAAATCAGACCCGACTAACAAAATATTAAAGGCCACTAGCTCTTTAATAATTAAATACTCCGAGAAGTTAGATCTGAATGTTAAATCACTCATCCCATCGTGTGCAAAACCTCCAAAATTGTATGGATTGCCAAAAATACACAAGGAAAATGCTCCACTACGTCCCATTGTGAGTCAAATCGACACACCAACTTACAGATTGGCTCAGCACGTAGCAAAAGTGCTTTCACCACTCAGAGGAAACACTAGAGCATCTGTGAAGGATTCATACCAATTTGTCAGCGAAATTAAACATCTACAATTAGCTGACAATGAGACAATGGTTAGTTTTGATGTCCAGTCACTTTTTACAAGCTTACCAGTACAAGACTGCATCACAATTGTCACTAGAAGTTAGCAGAGAACAACTTTCCACTAGAATATGCAGAATTACTGAAACATTGCCTCACATCTGGCTATATGTTTGTGGAACAATCAATACTATGTACAAACGGATGGCGTCGCTATGGGCTCACCTGTATCTCCGGTGGTCGCTGATATTTTCATGGAGGACTTTGAGGAGAAAGCCCTTAGTACAGCCCCAGTCTCACCAAGATTTTTACAAGCGGTACGTAGATGATACTTTCACAATTTTACCATCTAACCAAGTAACTGCATTTTTAAACCACACCTTAACTCCATTAACAATAAAATTCAATTCACTATGGAGTTAGAAAATAAGAAATCTCTTGCCTTCTTAGATGTTTTAGTAATCCGCAATCCTGATCAGTCCTTAAGTCATACAGTGTATAAGGAAAAAGACCCATACAGATAAATACTTGAAACGGTGATTCTCACCACCATCCAAAACAGTTAGCTACCGTGGGTAAATCTTTGTTTCAGAGAGCACAAGGAATCTGTGACGAGAAACACCTGGCGACTGAGCTGCAACACGTCAAGCAAGTACTGCGAGACAACAAGCTCCAAATTCCACGCCGCCGTCACAGAACCGAGTGAAACCAGCCACAGTTGAACGGGTCCCGGGTTGTCTTGCCATACATAAAAGGTGTCACGGACAAGATTGGCTATATCCTGAAGCGTGCTTCTATCAAAACATACTTCAAGCCGCCCAAGAAGATTAGTCAATTTCTACCACCTGTCAAGTGCCATATACCTCTGCCAAGAACCGGGCGTATATAAAATAGACTGCGACTGTGGCCTCTCCTACATTGGTCAAACCAAAAGAAGCATAGGGACCCGCGTGAAAGAACATTATAGCTGACGTCAAACATCGACGCTCAACGAAGTCTGCAGTTTGCTGAGCACATAGAAGAAGGCTCCAAGCATTACCTTCGTTTTGACCAGCCCCAAGTCCTCGCGAAAGAACACCGTTTCCTGCCCAGGATGTTTCGCGAGGCTATTGAAATTAAAAAACATCCAAATTTCAATAGGGAAGATGGCTTGAAGCTTGCACAAGCATGGGATCCTATTCTACACTTAATTAATCGGAACCCAAAAGACCAACTGCCAGACCTCAAGACACAGTGAGCTCCGTCTGCGTGGATCGGAACGACAAAACAGATTAGTTATTTAAATTAACTTTTTAATTTAATAATTCAAAATTAAGGGTAGTTAAATTGTAACAGTCACTGAGGCGGATGACCTAATACCTCAGTCCCGCCCCGTGACCACGAAAGCTGTAAAGTGATTCGAACGTCGGGAATTCAAAAAATGTAAAATTAAACTAAATCCGCGATAAAATCCGTAAATAATTAGTCGTTATTTCAATACATTGTTCTTCTAAATTCATATGGAAATTAATACATTTATGTCAACATTAAGTGCCATTAGCCATGATCACAATACCAGATTGCGCGTGCCTCTACATTCTATTACGTAATTAGAATATGGGCTGTTTTAAACCCATGTTGATGCATTATGGATGAATTCATGTATAACACAAGTTACGATATGTGGCAGATTAACCGATCGCTTGTAAACATATTTCAGTAATGTTGACAAATTTAAAGCTTGATGTCTAGTTAGTAATAATAATAAATAAATAACACCCAACAGTCACATACATAGTCCGACCCCCACTAAGACTCGAGTCTGTGGCGTGGGTATCAGGAAATTCGAAAGACTATTTCGGTCTCACAAACCACCCAGACTCGAAAAGAAATAAAAATAAAATAAAATAAATAAATAAAAGAAATATTTATGTCAGTGCGGGTGTCGAATCCGCAACCTGTCAGTTCACATGGCGGTGTGTTTCCTGCGCCAAGGAGGCTGTCCGAGTTAAGAAATGAATGCTGCATGTATCCGAGGAATGCCAATTTTGCTGGCGACAAAATTTAGCCTGCACTGTAAAGATTCAAGTCACGCCATAGATTAAGGCCGTAAACCCGTGGATCTTTAGTATGGGTCTTTCAGAAATACCAAATACATCATCAATACTATCAAAAGGTAATATATTTCAAGTTATGTCGTAATTTTTTCTATTCTATTATCACGCCACGGAGTCAGAAATTCGTGGCCGATATGGCGATAGGCATTGCCCTTCATCACATCGTGGTACGGAAAATACAAAGGCGAAATGTGGGTGTCCTGGTACCACCTCTGCCTTCAGAGAAAAAGACGTGAGTTTATGTATAATACTTGTATAGTGTAGTGTAGGAGACAAGACAGAAAGATTATTTAGTCAGCAATAAATAAAAAGTAATATTGATGTAAAACATGTAGAGTATATTCGTGTATGACAACAAACAAACTATGTAAGGTCATCTAATTAAAAATTGTTCAGACACTGTCTTTGAAATGGTGGCCAATTGAACGATCTTTAGCACCAAAAAATGTTTGAATGGAAATCGGTATTACTTTGTTTAGAAAACAGAAGAGTCTCGTATTTTCTTGTGCACAAACCTAGGCTTGTATGTGCAATACAATCGGACTAATTGTGTGTACCGTTTGTGGTATTTATAAATATATTGCTTCACAAAGGTACACCATTTTCCAGTCTTTATGGTTAGAACTTTTACACTTGTAGAGATATACCTAGTTGATCTAATTGAAAATAAGATAATAATATTATGAGCAGTATAATTAACTATAAAAGAGAGATTGTGCATTGTCTTCAAACCATTTTTTTGCGAACTGACTCTCGCATAACCAAAAGCGAACACATCACATCCATTCTGTGAAAACTCATGTAACTTACTGAACTTAATCCAACACAAATTATACACGAAACTCTAAGATGACGCCAGAGAGAGGAAAATTAGTTCATACATGACTGTATACTACACCCCATAGATTTGTTTAGACTTTTAGAGGGTATTCAGATATCTAAACAAAATCCAAAGGGATGCACACTCACCGAAACTGTACTTATTTTTCAATGTCCCGTGTATTGTGAATAGTAAAGCTGATAAACAAAATAGCCTCTATTATAGTGTATGAGGCTCACCAGTAATGCAACGGAGCACGGAGCTCGGAGCGACACTACACACAAGACACGTGCGCGCGCGGGGCCGGCCGCGACGAGGACTGAGCAGTGATGCTGCCCGCCTGGCACCGACACACGGACTCCCCCCGCCGCCCGCTGCCACCCCGTGCCTCACCCCGCGCACACCATGCACGCACCCCACAGTGCAACATACTCGACATAGTGTCGAGACACTAGCAAGTAGCTAAAGTCAAACACAGTATGTAGGTAGGGTATTCGCATCTGCCTGGAGAGCAGCCACAGAAAACGACAGCTAAGGACTTTGGACAGCTAGGAAGCCTATAGTGCGTGTGTTGAATGTCGAGTTCTCCTAATGTATATCCGCATATCCGAGCAGCCCGGCATAATTGTCTCGACTTGAAAAGAATTGCAGGCAACTCCATTATGCCTGTTCTAAATATGTTCAGGTTGTTTTACATAATATTATGATTATAAAAGAATACCTTATCTCAGAAGGGGTATATAGAAGTGTTACCAGGCTACCAACAGTTTGCCTTATAGATCCAAAACTATTTTAAATTAGGGTCCAAATTTCTACTGTGGGCTATATTGTTGTTTTGAAATTCACATTTGCGTATAACTTCAGCAGTATTACGCATATATTAATACAGATCATAGCCTTATACAAATTATATCTTTGACAACCTCTTTCTATACGTTGGGAAGAATTTTCAAGAATTAGTAGAGGACGTTTAATTCCCAATGAAAACAGCTAAACACAGTTTCTTTCGGGCTGATATGTATTCCTCAATTATTGAGGGTTGTGACTTCCCTCCTGTATCACTTTCTCTCTAAAGAACGTTGTGGATTTTGGTTCTGAATCAGCAACGTGTTAGGTAGCGATTACGAGACCTATGGCCCAGTCCACCATGAGCTTCTCGCGGTTGTCACCATCTACCCTGCAATTTGACCGAAATATTTTAGGATATGTGTACCAGCGATGAGGCTGGATAACATGTTCAGCTGGTTGGCAGCTGCCGATGGGAAGAGCCTTCTACTGAATTCAATTAATACGTGCTACACGGAGTCCCGAACTGGGGCACTGATCACTCACCCGTAGCCTTCGGGTTCACCAGCTTCGCCAATTCCAACTGTAGGTTTCAGGAATGTAGGCCGCTGGCAGTCGAAAACACAGGAAATTCATTCTTGAGCGAAATTAAACTTGCGATAAAATATTTAGTAACGGTTTGTGATTTTGCATGCCCGGACAAACGCTGGAGAGCCGGTTATGGAAACTTCCATTGACTTTCTTGTCCGTTAGCGCCTTGTTCCCCGCCAGGCCCCTCCACACCGTTTTTTATTGGTTGGAGGACTTCGGTGTTATCCGAAAATAGCCGAAATTGCGTAGGCGTAGAGGCATGGTGGGGCCCTCGTAGCGGCGGATATCGATAATTGAATATGAAACCCAGCAACGGAATCTCGAGGTAGCACGCATTTAATTGAAGTTATGTAGGACGATGATACAATATGTCACTATATCAATGATACTACCAGTTGTAGATATTCATGGTCGACGATACTCCACTATTTTATCAAACAGATGATCTTCTACTCATTTGCCTCATATACCATAACAAAAAACATAGCTGTCTACGATGACACTAAACCAAATGTAGCCAGAGATCTTCGGCCTGATGGTACAATATACCATATTATGCATGTCAACTCGTATAGCGACGACCTTCAGGATTCTGATACACCTGTTACAGCACACGCAAATATTCGAAGTTCCTGTTTATCCAATTTTAAACAAAACCTACCTTGTTATCAAGGGCTTATGCAAACAAGCGACTAGTCTCAAGTTTGAGACTGACTAGACTGGTTTAGTCGCTTTAAAAAGCTTGATACCTCGACTGACCGCTACATTTCCCACACCATACATATGTACATCAGCCGCGACGATCGAGTATGTATTTAAAACGCACCGGAAGCAGTGGTAGCAGCCCGAATTAGGTTTTTACACAGCGCTGGAATCCAATCGATCGATGTATGTTTGTATTTCATGCGAAGTATCGGAAGCATGCCAACAAGTTTGACCGACAGTCTGATTAAGGTTGCAGGAAATTGGTGAATACAGGCCTCTTCCCACAAATTCTCCACATTGACATGTGGAGATTTTGAGGAAGACCGATGTACCTACAGTGGTCCTCTTGTAGTTTAATCAGGAGATAGAACTGCCGACAGTCGTCAAAACGCAATACGTATCGATAAAACATCCGGCTGTTGAATAAATAATGAATACACCGAACAGCCACATACATAGTATGACTCCACATTTAGGTCAATTAAGTCTTGGTTCGTGGGCACCAGAAACTACAAGAAACGCTCGGTACCACAACACCCGTGACATTTTTGTGGCCTTCGCAAACATTCGAAACCCGCAGCGTCTTATTTCACAGCCGACGCCAACCAACTGCGCCACAGAGGCTGTCGTATCAGCTGTGATGTCGAATCTTCTCTGCTCCATTGCAGTGCACGGCAGTTACAATTTCCATAGCGCTGCGTGCGCGTCTTGTCCTCGAGGCTGGCGGCGTGGGTATAAGAGCCGGCGCGTGCAGAGCACGGCGTCGCCATTGTGGAGCCGCGCCCGCGCTTGCCGCACTACCGCCGCTCGCGCTGTTGCTGCTGCTCGTGAGTACATTTATATCATATATTAGAGCAGGGATGGCGAACAAATAGCACGGGAGACTATATTTTGATACGTTACCTATCATGACGTATATTATGCATTGAAAAATTAAATATACTTATATTTAAAAAGTGCGTGGTGGCCTGTTGACTAGACGCGGACGGACTAGACGCGGCTGCCAACATGTTCACGGTGGTCGCGGGTTTGAATCCCAGGGCACACCTCTGACTTCTCGGAGTTATATGTGTATTGATAGTCAATCACCACGCACTAAAACGGTGAAGAAAAACATCATGAGGAAAAACTGCATACCATGGCGATTTATAAGAATTTCTATGGTATGTAAGTCCGCCAACCCGCTCTAAGTCAGCGTGGTGGACTAAACAGCCTAACCACTCTCAATCGTACTCTCGATTGTAGAGTAGGCCCGTGCTCTGCAGTGGGACGTATATGGGCTGATACAGCAGCTACAGCATAAATTTTAACAATAAATCCCACAAGATGTGATGTTACTGCAAAGTCAGGACTATGTACGTGGCTGTTGGTTGTATTTATTTCTGAATACTTGTTGCAGTGGTCGGGGCAGGTGGGCGAGGCGCGTCCGTTCCTGGCACCGCTGCTGCCTCGCCAGGTAAGCTTCTCACAGCTCGACTGCTGAATATGGACCTTCCGCAAGGATCTACACAGCGACCTGTTGGAGGCGACGCACAGCCTTCACTACGTCGCTTATCCACCATGCGAGTGAACGTTCGACACTGCTTTTACAAGAATAAGCTTACTTTCGAAAAAATGGAAATCACAACGGTTTTTTTATTGCTATAAGGCGAAACAAGCATAGCTCTAGCTACAATTTCTTTCAATCCAAAACACAATAGTGCATTCACATTTCTTTTTGTACACAACTTCAACAAAATGATTTTTTGTAAGTATAGCAACAAGCATCTAAACATCTAAATCTGATTTTATATATAAAAATCAGATAAAATAAATTATAAAATAATATTGCTGAGCACAGTGGAATGCCAACCATCACTCTGTAATTCATGGTGTTTGGTTTTGCTACTGTTCATGAGCGGGCGCATCACTTACCATCAGGGGAACTGCATGCTGTTCTCGCGATTTAAAGTATTAAAAATGCTCATACAGTAAGTGTATGCTGACACTGTGTATGTGACAGCGGCGGACTGTCGAACGGCACGTCGCTGCTGGAACTCCTGGCGCTGTCGCACATCCAGCACAAGGTGGACGCCATCACGCAGCTTGCAGACCTGCTGGCGCCGCTCGCCAACTTCAGCGCGCGTGAGTAACACAACACAAGTCACAACCAACACTATCGCCCATCTCAAATGCTATCCCGCCAATCGAGTTACATTATACTACTTATCCAATTAGTGGCATTTCTGCCTGATATGGGAGTAGATTTGTGTACTTATAAAAATATTTTGGCGGTAGTAAGATATTCCTATCCCCTGGATAGTGTATTTTTCACTAACAAACTAATGCCTGTGAAAAGGTGGCCGCGGTTTCGATCCTAGCACCAAAAAAAAATATTTGTGCGGTCCACCAATATTTCTTTCGGGTCTGCGTGTTTGTGAGACCGAAAAGTCCCCCGTAGTTCCTGATACCCACGACACAAGACTCGATCTTAGTATGGGATCAGGACTATGTATAGGACTGTTTGATGATTATTAATATTACTAAACTGTTCTTGCGTTCGAACGCCACCCCCTGATAGTAACCAATGTCTAACATGAACATGTTTCATCAGAACATACCGTTTCGATCATAGTTTAAAGCGCGTATATATCGTCCGCGCGCTACACGCCTCTGTAAACAGCCACATTTCTCAGCGTTCTTGAACTAGCCCTGGGAGGCCGGCGCCGGCGCAGGCGACGCCGCAGACGCCGCCGCCGCCGCCGCGGCCGCCGCCGACAGGGCTGACGCCGCACCGACATCTACCGACCACTGGCGACAACCACACAGAACTAACCACTCCTAGCGCCATCTACCGACACGTATACACAGCCGAAAATAACAACATCTATTTTTAGTTTTACCAAGTCACAACTTCATAAAAATGATAAGAAACTAATATTAATCGAACAAAAACTACGAAACCAATATGTTATTATTACGGTAAAAATCTTACTGATAAAGAACAGATTTCGATTAAAGTTATTGTCTTTGTAATGGTGCAAACACAACTGATGCTAATATAATATTTATCCACAATATACTGTATATTATTGCCCTCTGTAAGCAACAGAGTGATGTTGCAGTAAGTAGCTGAAAAGCCCTTATTTTCTTCCAATCCTTTTTCCTCCCGCAATCCTCTCGATCCGATAAGGGGGCAATACTTCTGTAAGCGTCTCAGCTCACCTATATTCTTTCATATAATATGACTCACTGGAATGCAAGCCGTAATAAATCGCGTAGCCACGAAACTTTTACATTAAGCATTCGAATATGGGTACGTATCCACATAACACGCGCCAAATGTATAGATTAAGACAACAATATTTTTTTTTTAAATATTGCTCCAACACGCATTTCATTCTGTCGCTGCTATCCATATCACTACACATTATGATCCAAGGGCTGTAGATGTTTTTGGGCGACGGTGATCAATAACATCAAGTTAACCTGTTTGCTCATTCGCCGGACCTATTAAATGTTTAACCTGGTTACAAATTAAATTACACGAATACACCCAATAATCGAAATCGTTAAGGCACAAGTCCTGTATAGCGTCGCGGGAATCACAAACAACTTTAAGATGCTTCAACAAGTCGTTGAGAAAACCTTTAGGGAGAGCTAGATTCAGCAGTTGACTTCCTGTAGCTGAATTCAGATAAAGAACACTGACAGACAGGCCTATCGCGTAAAATCCGTGCGAGGATACTGTAGATATCCTAGATATTAAACGCATAGTTTAGAGAAGAATAAATAGAGAGAGAGGGTTTGCATTTACTTAAAACTATTGCAGGATTTTACCGATTCGGCTGGTATACTGCCTCATACAAAACCGATGTGAAGGCTGTGCTATCATTTGAATCCGTAAGTTCGGTTACTTTAACGATACAAAATCTTTTGTTACTAACACACATATGGACATATTTTGCTGAAATAAATGCTATTATTATTATTAATACACCTGCTCGTCCTCCCGCCGGTCTGTGACATACCGGGTATCTCAAGACTGCTACCGAAAACGAAGCCGAGTGGTAGTTTTAGTGACTACAAACACAATGTAACTAAAAATTTCCCCCAAAGGAAACGCGATAATTGATTTTTTATGATTTTTAAATATCGTCATTTTTGGGTGGTAAATCCATAGTTTTTTGCTAAAATAATAATTTAAAACACTTTTATACCTTAGCTTATTTATAACTCAAAGGGTATACACTATTATTTAGGAAAAAATGTATTTACTACCCAATATGGTCATAGGAAAAAAATTACAAAAAAAAATTAGTCGCTTTTTTTTGCAACTTTTTCTATTGCATTGTGTCTGAAGTCGCCTAAACTACCACCCGGCTTCGTTTTCGGTAGCAGTCTTGATATACCCTGTATATTGGTAAAGTACCGACGATCCGAGGGCTAAATGCCATACTCATGCTTTAACCTCACAAGCTGCCTAACCTGTCCTTCAACAAATCTTGATCTTTTATGATCGAGACACAACTACCGCCATCTCCTAGTTTACACAACTAGGTACCGAACACAACTTATTCATCCTTTCACAAACTGCTACATAATGTAGACCATACACACTACGGTCTACCGGAGAGGTCATCTGTGCAGTATACCTGCGCAGGTAGACCGAACACTGATACCGTGTATGGGAACGTACGGTGTACCGGAGCGGTCTTCAGTTCTTTTTGCGATGGCATCGAATGAGGACGACTGTTTCCTTGACGTCATTTACACTGCACGTTTATTACATGTACTCAATGCACAATAATCATGGCACAAAACATAGTTTCTGTTTCACTACAGTAGCTCATAGCAACTTCACTACAAGAAAATACAATAAATCTATCGAGGCATTACACAATACTTGTGAACAGAAGATGTTGTATACATAATACAAGCATGGCGGCCGGCGGCGCAGACGCCACCCCAGAGCGATAGGCGACCGCGGGGTGTGTAAGGTTTGCGCGAGGGGTGCTAATGTCATACAATGGTATAAGCATAGATAGCATAAAGGATCGCAAATGTTTAAAGGGACCGGGGACGTTAATCGGTCATGCTAGAAAAAAACGGACGCGACCTGCGCAGGCGACCGGAGTACAGGCACACACGCACAGGTACGCCCTACGGTGTCACTCGAAAGAATTGATTTTCGATACTGCGCCGGTCGCCTGCACAGGCCCAAAAAACTGCACAGGTCTATTCCCACACACATCTCGGTATACCTGCGCAGGCATACCTGCACAGGTGGACCTTTCCGATGGACCGTAACGTGTATGGCAGCCATAAGTAACATTATTCCACAGCATTCTACGAAAATTCAGTAGCTAACGCCATCTATTAAGTAAACTCTGTACTATTACAAACTATTAACAAGAGTGTGATTTACAATGTAGTTTGGCTGCCATACAACAGATGGCGGTACATACATCTTCCTTTAATAAGAGATTTTTTAGGTTTTTGTTGTTGATTTAACAAATGTAATGTATATCATTCTTAAATTGACGAAATCAAACAAAAAATAACTACAATACACTTAGTAATTTGTGTGTTGTTAACGCGGCTTTTTTCACAATTTTATTTGTGTGCACATTAACTAATTCAATGCTTGCATGATATTAAACATTGCTTAGGGTTCAAATATTAATGTAACTACATTTTTAAAGCCAAGAACTACATATTTAGGTCCAATCTTATATCACTCTTTCTTTTTTACCGAGAAGTAGGTAAGGGCACTAATCTCGCCTGTTTAAAAATAAGCTAACAGTTTTTTGCATTCCAAACTGGTTTCCTACATAATAAAAACAGGGCAAATGAGTCAGGCGCGTATAACACCGTACTGTCCGGAGATAATATTAACCGCAAAAAATGTGCATGTTGAATATACACATGCATTCGTTTTCCTTATTAATTACTAGCGGCTCGGCCCAGCTTCGCCCGGGGGCAGATACACTTTTGTGATAATATTCTATAGCCTATATTCATCGGTGATAAATGACAATGTAGGCTTCTAATGGTGAAAGAGTTTTTCAAATTAATTTAGTATTTCATATATTAAAGTAGTTTCGGAGCCTATTCAATACGAACAAAAAAACAAATATGTCATCTTAATAATATTAGTATAGAAAATCATGGGGTGCTTACAATTATTATCCATGCATTTTTTTTACAATAAAAGAATGTGATTGACTCCATTATCTAATCTTAGTCATTAACGACTAATTATTTATATCTTTTTAGTTGGGTCTTTTACTCAAGTACTTTTTTAGTTTTTTAAAACTATTATTTATTATAATTTAGAGATATAAGTAGATATCTACATTTAAGGTTCGAACACCAAGCAAACGTCTTGCCTGATGGTGGGTGATTACCACCGCCCCCAAAAACAAAAATGTTAGTACATTTCTCGTACAAGTGTGACAGAATAATAATACCCAGCACGTATACCACTGCAGGACTCATGCCACACTACTACACACCGGCCTATTGCGGGTTAGCGTAATTCACACACAATATAAATTCTTACAGATGGCTCTGATAAGCAGGCTTCCTCACGATGTTTTCATTCGCGGTTATAGTGCGTGCTGATTAATTACTATCAATCAATATTGTCTCATAATATTTAATAGCAAACGGTCTAGTTATAAAAACAATGCTCACTTATTCGATATTAATTTACAATTTAATTATATTTGTATGTGTTTAGGACAAAAGTTATTAGCATCATTACACGATGTTTATGTCATTAAGTATATTATTCTTATGAAGGTCGAACCTCATTCTCAACGGGAGGTACACTCAAATTAACAATATAATCGAAGATAAAAACAAACAAAAAAATTATAAAGCGTATTTTCCAAATATTAATACCTTCTATTTAATATATTATGCATGTCAAAGATCCAAGTTCATAAGTGCGTCACATTTTTTGATAACATAGTTAGGCACGAGGTAGTGGGGAGCCCACTCGTGTGATGAGGAAAACATTCGGCGGCGCGGCTAGTGTAAGTGAGTGTAGGTACTCCAGGCTCGATTGGTCTCATTAGTGAACGTGATCTCGGCGTGTCTCGTGGCCGCTACTGACACTTGTTGACTAAATATTTGTGAAAGCACGTCGCACCGACTGGGTACATAGTGCACGCTGGCCTGGCGCGGCGTGGCGGACGTCACGTACCATAGAAAATCTCGATAGTGTTTCTATGGTATATATCCCTCGCGATGGTTTCCTTTACCGATAAAGTGACGATCGGTATGCTCTGAAGAGTACGAGGTATGCCCTGGTATTTGAAACCGTGACAGGACAATACGTCCTGTCAATCAAACTCTCGATTGTAGGGGAGTCCTATGTTCTGCACTGGTTGTGAGATATCGAAGCCGAGCTTGGCTGTCATCGGAGGCGTGATGTACGTCGCGGCGCTGACGCTGCTGGCACTGTCGCCGGCCACCGCGGACTACCTGCGCCCGCAGTGCCCCCCCGCGGCCGCTTGCAGCTTCACAACAGAGCTCGACATAGGGAAGTTCAGCTACAACGTGTCAGGTAGGTACCTCCTATTTGAGAGAATTCACTCTGTCCCCACTAAATGCTAGATTTCTCCCACATAAATTGCCTGAGTATGTAGCAAAGTTTGGTCTACATCTACCGCTATGTACCGTCGAAATACTACTTGAACCACTTTGGTATTATAATGATGTCATTGTGTCTCCTCAGACATTGTTGGACTTACACTGTATGTCTCGGAATGACAAGTCTCTTAATATTATTACGTATGCATATGTACTATACTTTGTGAACTGACATCGCCGCGTCACTGAGACGCCACGCGACGCTTCCATTCCTTGTGTGACAATTATTTTTTTAATTTAATCTTATTTTACTTCGAGATTACTGAAATTGATATGATAAGTACTTGATACTTAAGCCACATATTTTGAGTATCTAAGATGTAGAGTTTGTGAAACCTTGAAGAGTAAAAAGCTTGGCTCGACATAAGATCTGATAGCTCTTAGACCGTGCGAGTGATTGATCTCGTCTTAGAAAAAAAAAAGTTTATTAATACATTTAAAATGTATTTGGTGGGATCAGATTGATGTGGCTAGTCCAAGTTACGACTGTTCAGTAATATTACTAATTATTTATATTGTTTAGGAGGTGAAAATATTAAAAACAAAAATAATCTTGTGACTCGGACGCTATCAACTTCTTCTTCTACCTGGGGTTATCCCGGCCAGTGCCAGGGTCCGCCTTCCGGCAAATTCTCCTCCATTTCGCCCGATCTTCGGCATCCTCAATAGTAAGGCCATTGACCCTCATATCTTCCTTGACGACATCGAGCCAGTGTTTCTTGCCTCTACCCCGTGGTCGAGTTCCGGGAATATTGAGGCTCAGGCACACATTACCGACGCACTCCTGCGGTTTCCTTAGAACGTGACCATACCATCTCAAGCGAGATTCCTGGAGTTTATCAACCACATCGCGGACACCAAGACTGCCACGGATGTGCTCATTACGGATTTTGTCCAAACGCGTAACGTTGCACATCCACCGCAGCATCTTCATCTCTGCGACGTGGACTTCCTGGACGTGCCGCTTGAGGGTAGGCCACGTCTCAGAACCATACAGGAGCACCGAAGGCTATCAACTATTTATAATAATTCCAATTAATAAAAGATATTTACAATAACCAAGATAACAGAAGAATCGTAAACACAAATACCTATATATTGTATTGAATATATTTTAAAACGCATCAATACCGAAACAGAATAGACTATAGTTATTTAACATCTGTACTTTGTTTGTTTCATTGTGACCACCTCTCCTTTTCTTCAATATTAATAATCGCTCTGGTTCATCTAAAGTAGTGGGTCTTCACCAGGAAGTGTCAGGATTATAGACCGGTGACGTTATCAGCGGTCTGGTTCAAAATAATTAACACATGGTTTTATTTCGACATACCAAATGCCTTAATAAATATCATCAAAGCATCAATATAATAAATTCGCCAAGTAAAGTTTTGAGAGTGCGTGGTGGCCTGTTGGTAAACGGACTAGAATGCCAACTGCCAACATGTTCACGGTGGTCGCGGGTTCAAATCCCAAGGCACACCTCTGACTTTTCGGAGTCATGTGTGTATTGATAGTCAATCACCACGCACTAAAACGGTGAAGTAAACATCGTGAGGAAACCTGCATACTATAGGGATTCATAAGAATTTCTATAGTATGTAATTCCGCCAACCCGCACTAGGCCAGCGTGGTGGACTATATGGCCTAACCACTCTCAATCGTATTCTCGATTGTAGAGTAGGCCCGTGCCCTGCAGTGGGACGTATATGGGCTGATACAGAAGTAAAGTTTTAGTTGCGTGCCTCAATGGCACAAGGTTAGTTAGTCCTCTTAAATATACAAAAAAAAATTAACCTTGATTTAGTTTGAATTATCAATGTTTTGGCAAAAATATTAAAGTATTTACGAAAATGTATGCTCGCGATTAAATAATTTATATCTTTTAAGAAAGGAATAAATTGCTCCATAATCTACAAAAATTTTCACTGATGATTATTATTCGCTTCTATTAGTCAAAACGTAATTTTATTTGGCCCATACCCTTCGTTTATAAATTGGTTACTAAAAGTTATGGAAATGTTTAGTTTTTGATATGAGTGCTTTTAATCAACTGATTTTTCGGTTTATCTGAATCCATAGCCTAGCCATAAATATCTTTGAAAAGCTTAAATACTTTTAAATTCAAATATGTAGTTCTTGAGATTAGCGCGATACAACAAATAAACTCTTCACTTTTACAAAAATATCTTATCCCATAGCCTGCCTCTATAATTGATCTATCTAACATTAATATTTTTTTTTCTATCTGAACCAGCATCTCTCATAACAAACAAACTCTTAAGCTTTAAAAAACTGTCTTAGCCCAAAGCCTTCCTTCATAATTGGTGCATCCAATTTTTTTTTCTATTTGAACCAGTATTTCCTGATATTAGTATTGACGTTGATTTTGGTTTTTACTTCACAGGTCGACCTGTCACTATGAAGTTCGCCGATAGGGGCGATTTTGAACTGAATTGTGACAATTTCGGAATACCTCTACACAGTGCAGCGCTGCCGCGGTTCCCGAGCCCCGTGAGCGCCAACAAAGTGGCGCTGGTGAAGTGCGCGCCGCCACACAACATCTCGTACGAGCAAGCGCTCGACGCGCTTAACATCACCGCCTTCGCACAGCTCGTGCTGGACTTCTGGTCAACCGAGTACATAGTGACCGGCGCGCACTTCGCGGGGCTGGCGCGGCTGCAGCGGCTGGCGGTGTACGGCGGCGGTGTGGCGGAGGGCGCGCTCCTGTCGCTCGCCGCGCTGCACGAGCTCACGCTGCATCACACCCGCGCGGCCCCCGCTGACCTCGCACGCCTGCCAGCCTCGCTTGTCATCCTCACACTGCGACACACGGCCGCACCGCGGGTGCACCTCAACCACCTGCCTCGCCTGCGCAACATGGAGGTGTTTGAGGATTTCCCCGTGGACGTGAACGCGAGCGCCGCCCCCGCGCTGCAGTGGCTGTCGCTGTCGATGCCCAATATGTCGGTGTCCGAGGACGCGCTGCCGTCTTCGCTCGCCGCCGTTCATTACTATCGTTTGGAACGACACGCGCGCCGCGCCGCTGAGTCGATGCGCGCGCCTCAAGTCTTTGTCGGTGACCGGCGTGAGTGACGGCTCGACGATGTCGCTGCCTGACGCGTGGGTGGCGCGCTGCCCCGTGTTCATGTCGCTGGTGGTGCACGGCGTGCCGCTGCGGCACGACTTGTCGCCGGGCCTGCTGGCGCGCGCCGCTGCGCTCAACTCCTTCACTTGCACGGAGTGTTCGCTGAGCGCGGTGCCACTGGGACTATTCAATGACACCCGCCAACTGCTAGATGTCAACTTGTCCCACAATGAGATCAAATCGTTGCCGAGGTAAATAATCTCGTGTGCATGTTAGATTATGTTGCTAGCTGAGCCTCGCCATTACATCTGCATAATCAAGTTTTTTCCTATAAGAGATGGAATCTAAAAACCAATAAATTCGTTACGAGAATTTGATACTTATTAGCAATCTTACCGAATACCGTAATAATACTTTCACTGGTGGTAGGTCTCTCATATGTGAGAGGCCATCTGGGTAGGTACCACCGCAATGTCTATTTCTCCCGTGAAACAACACTGCTTAAATGCACTGTTGTGTTTCGGATTGAAGGACATTGTAGCCAGAGCAACTACTGGACATATTGAGACTTAACATCTTATGTCTCAGGATGGCGAGCGCAGTGGAATATTGCTACTGTTCATGAGCGGTCGTATCGCTTACCATCAGGCGAACGGCTTGCTCGTCTCGCCATTCAATGCAATAAAAAAATAAATAAAAAAAATAATACAGGGATTTTTATCCTTATAATCGGAATTGATTTCTCACTAGGCATATTGATTTAAGTGCGTGGTGGCCTGTTGGTAAACGGACTAGACGCGGCTGCCCACATGTTCAGGGTGGTCGCGGGTTCGAATCCCAGGGCACACCTCTGACTTTTCGGAGTCATGTGTGTATTGATAGTCAATCACCACGCACTAAAACGGTGAAGGAAAACATCGTGAGGAAACCTGCATACCATAGCGATTTATAAGAATTTCTATGGTATGTAAGTCCGCCAACCCGCACTAGGCCAGCGTGGTGGACTATATGGCCTAACCACTCTCAATCGTATTCTCGATTGTAGAGTAGGCCCGTGCCCTGCAGTGGGACGTATATGGGCTGATACAGACAGATATTGATTTATCGAAATTCTGCTGTTTTAGTTTCATCAAATTCGGTTACGTGACTGCTTTCAACATTTTTGCTATACATCATAGATTCGAATTTGGAAATCCACGCCCTCTTGAAAAATTCAGTTTGAAAAAACCTCTCACTTCGGTCTCGTGTCTGCAATACTCGAGTCAAGCCACGTGTTTGTTGCAGCGCTCTGTTCCAGTACACCAACTATCTGCAAAAACTCGACTTGTCGTACAACCACTTGACGAGCGCGGTGGCCGACTCACTGACCACCCTGCGGTCGCTGAGAGTCTTGCACCTCGACCACAACAGCCAGCTCGGAGACCTGTGCTTCAGCAGAACATTCGCTCGGGCCTACGGCTTGCTTGGTGCCTCACCGCTGGGCTCGCTGTCAAAGCTCAACTCCTTATACCTGGCCTATACCAATATAAAGAACGTGTGTTATGACTGGCGCAACTGGATGCCCTACCTCAGAGGACTCGATATGGACCCCATCGCCTTTAACAATCTCACGGTACGTGGACTCTAACTGAATTAAGTATACATTTCATTTTTAAGTATGGTAAAGCCACGCTGTTGTCACTACAATGACTCAATATGAATGAGCAGGCTGATCCGAGGCGGTAGCACGTGTTTCGTTCGATGAATAAGATTGTTTTCTTCCTTCCCGCTCCCCTCCCATTGCATATTTGGGTAACACATGTGTAATATGTTAGACGTTCAGGTGTTTTGAATCAAACATGTCACACTTGTTCAGAGTCATTTAATTGAATACCAATAAAAAATAATAATACAAAATCAATAGCTAGCATAATAGCGTAGCAAGTAATTGGACTTTGTAATCGATGCAAAATTCAGACACGTCCGTTTTAACTTATTGCTAAAACAATTCCATGTTATCCGATTACGTTACATTACAACTCCCCTGAAAAAGGTCTGCTACCCGTCCCTTTGTAAAAAAAAACAAGTAGGTCTTATAAACTATTATCAAGTTATATATATTGACTAGCGGCCCGACCCAGCTTCGCCTGGGTGCATATATTTTTTTATTCCACTCCACACCAAATACATGTTGTTTTTCGTATAAACTCTTGTATGCCTAAACTTGACGTAGCTATCCTACTGTCCGGCTCAATCCCGTCTCATCCGCCTGTTCAGTCTCTTCCCAATCCGTCCCGTCCCTTCTCTTTATTATCCATCCCGTTTTATAACGTGCATTTACAGTTCGTCCTAACAAATCTGTCATCTATCCCAGCCCTCTCCCGTACCTTCGATTCTATTTTACTTTATGTCCCTTCTCTCCATAAACATCCATATACATCTTATACAGGGTATATCAAGACTGCTACCGAAAACGAAGCCGGGTGGTAGTTTAAGTTAGTTTTTTGCAACTTTTTCTGTGGCACAATGCAACAGAAAAAGTTGCAAAAAAAAGCGACATTTTTTTTTTGTAATTTTTTTCCTATTGCCATATTTTGGTGGTAAATACATTTTTTCCTAAAGTAATAGTGTATACCCTTTAATTTATAAATACTCTAAGATATAAGAGAGTTTAAATTATTATTTTAGCAAAATCTCTGGATTTACCACCCAAAAATGACGATATTTAAAAAATCATAAAAAATAATTGTCGCGTTTCTAAGCGAAATTTTTAATTGCATTGTGTTTGTAGCCACTAAAACTACCACCCGGCTTCGTTTTCGGTAGCAGTCTTGAGATACCCGGTATATTAAATAGGAATTATTAAAATTTAATATGAGAGTTACACTGAGATAGCAAAATAATAATTGTCAACGTTACTACTACACTTGATGCATAAACAATAATCGTATTGTGTGAGAGAAACAGGAGACCGGCTTCGTTCTCATCCCTACTCCGTGCTGTTTACTGGGTCAGAAGTGACACTGTAGACATCTGGCGGGGATAACTAATTAAATGACGATTGATCAATTTTCGACCGGAGAGGAAAAATGATTAAATTACTAAAATGGCTATTAAAAAATAAGGGTTGATCGTAGAAGGGTTAAAATTGAGGATTGTATGTATTTTTGTATGTTGTATCATAAAAAAATAGAAATTAAATTTTTTTTCTAAAAAATAAAAAAAAAATTAGGGGTGGACTACCCCTAACATTTAGGGGGATGAAAAATAGATGTTGGCCGATTCTCAGACTACTACTCAATATGCTCACAAAATTTCATGAGAATCGGTCAAGCCGTTTCGGAGGAGTTCGATTACGCACCTCGTGACAGAAGAATTTTATATATTAGATTTATTTTTATATATCAACCAAATGTTCTTAAGTTTAATTATATAATGTGAGAATACAATAAAATAAAACTTAATATTAACTAAAAAACCTCTTAGTAATATTCTTATGTATAAGATACTCTTTATCATATTTTAAAATCTAACATTAGGTGAAACTTCCTCAATAACTTCACAGGGACCGTTGTAGATATTTTGAAGTTTATTCCCAGTTTGGTTTTTTATAAGAATTAGGTCTCCCTTTTTATAAGTTTTTAACCTGAAAATTGGTGAGATCGTTAAAACATAATTATAAATAAAATTTGAAACTTCCTCAACTTTTCCCTGTATGGAAAAAATATATTCAAGTTCGAAGGTCATTTTTTGCGATTTTCAGCTAAACGGTAAGTTTTATCATAAAAATATTTTCAACCAAAATTGACATAATGAACTTTAGTCCAACCTAACTTCTATGTAACGAACCTCATTGTAACAAATCACTTGGAATTGTATTTTTTTCCTAATCCCTTTCAGTTTCATTATATTGAGGTTGGATTGAACCAAAAGTTTATGGCTTATCTCGTTGCATGTTTGTATCAAATCAAACCTGTTTTTACAGTTCGAGGACTTGCAGTACAAGCGGTGGCGGCCTGGCTCCGTGGTGTACCTCGGCAACGGCGGGGATTTCGACTTGCTGTACACCCGCGAGGACTACGAGGCGGTGCGCAACAGCAGCGCCGACGCGGACCCCACGCAGGTGAGCGCTCGCGCCGGCCGCCTACACGTGTAGTCTCGCGGCAGGAACGCGTATTATTACATCGACATTATTTTACTCGATACATACCAAGACTGAAGACTGATTTAGATAAGTATATTCCAGCCGCACTTAATGGTCTGTCTGTATATGTATGTATCAGCCCGTATACGTCCTGGTGGACTTTACAATGGTCTGTGCCTGCGCCATATTGAAGGTTATACAAAAGGCGACTTAATTTACCAACAGAACTCGCACTTTAATATACCTAATGTAGTTTCTTCGGAATGCAGAAAAAGCCAGTATTCCAATTATACTCCCAAGTGATACTTGCTCACTCAGGCGACCTAAAATATGTACTATGTATTATGGGGTTTGTTAACATTTGCCCGTAGATGTTCCGATTAGTCTCTACAGGGGGACCAAATTACTCATCACTACATAGTTGTACGGGCTAGCACGTACAATATTGTTTTGTCAGCAGTTTACGCTACCGTGCATAATTTTATAACAGTCGATAGTACGCAAATACAGTACAAAGCAATCGGTAGCGCGTGCTCATATCATTCTATCATTTTATCATTTATAATTAATCTATCAAATAAACATTTATTTCCACGCCGGACTTTTACTATCAATCCAAGCTGTACGGGTATCGTCTCAGCCCGTACATCTTTGTGGTCCTTCGAGCATTTTTTAACCTCGCAAGTGTGCACAGAACTTAGTGACTATCATTGTGTGAAACTAGTGAGGACTGAACCAAAAGGAGACGTGAGCTATCATTGGACATTTATCACTTTAATTGCGACAATATCATCTGAAGGCGGTAAGCAGGGACGCTAGCTATCCTGAAAGCAGCAAACAGTTATCCGGATCTGTACAAGTAAGATCTTTCCATTTATACCTATATCATCATGTTGAACATGGAAGACATCTTGACTAATCAGCAGCAACTTCTTAATGCAATTGAGCAAGTATACACGAATTTTAAGAAAGATGGTAGTGATCGTAAGACTTCCGATTATATCAGGCGAAGAGTAGATACCCTAGATAAGTACTGGCAGGAATTTCAATCTAATCATGCGATACTATGCGGAAAAGAATATGCGAAGTCTCACACATATTTTACCAGTAATCAGTTTGAATTTGTGAAAGAAAGATATGAAAATGTTAGAGCTGCAATCGCCAACTATCAATGTAAGGATGATAGGCCCTTGACCCCAGTTTTAAAACCCGCCACCCCGTTGAGTGTGCCTGGCCCATCTCGTCAACCGTCACCTCAGATTCCTTTATCTCAGGGAATGAGTAGCAAAACCGATGAAATGTTACGCAAGCAAACTAGTAACTTTAAGGCATTCGAACACACAGTATCAAATATCAATTTAGATTTAATATCGGAAAAGTGGGAGTTCGATCATTTACTGCGTGCTATACAATCGCGGTGGTCCATCATTGACACCATGCATTGGGAGTTAGATTCGGAACTCGGAGGTAGGAGTCCCGATTATGAATCAACATTTTTTACCTATGAAATGAAATACAATGATATCATCAAATCAATCAACCGAAAAATGTGGTCCGTATCTCACCGAGAGCAATCGACACCTCATGTCGAAATACCTTCCTTTAGTGGCAGTTACCATCAATGGACTTCTTTTAAAGATCTTTTTACGGAGACTATACATGGAAACCCTACATTATCAAATGCGCAAAAGATGCAATTCTTAAAAACTAAAGTGAAAGGTGAAGCAGAGAGGCTTATTCATCATTTACCTATAACATCTGATAATTACTCAATCTATTGGGACATTTTAAATCACCGATATAATAACAAGGGTTTAATCTTTCGCTCGCACATCGACATTTTATTAAACATCCCGGCAGTACATCAAAATTTCAGCCAGTATCATAAAAATTTAAACAAACAATCATTTCCGGCACATGGCAACATTATTTCGCAACAACAAAACAAAACAACTAATTCATGGAAAATGTTTAAGTGTGGAATTTGCAAAACAAACGAACATTGCCTTTATTATTGCAGGCAGTTTTTAAATATGACACCGTACCTAAAGCGGCAAACTGTTTCAAAGTTAAGTGTTTGCGAAAACTGTCTCTATTCACATAACGGCAAGAGATGTATTTCCGATAAAATGTGTACCAAATGTAATGGAATGCATAACACGATTTTGCACGAGGCGTTTCAATCGAATAATACTAATAATCATAATGCATCGACCATGGTAACAGGCGGAAACAGTCAGAAATTTGAAACTGCCCAAGTACGTAGTAATTCGCACGTGTCTTTGCAACGCGATGTGCCCGAAGTACTGTTGGCAACAGCCATGCTAAAGGTGCAAACTTATGATGGGACTTTTGTTAACATGCGGGCCCTAATAGATCAGGGGTCACAAACTTCTCTCATAACAGAACACGCAGCCCAGTTGCTGGGCATGCCCCGACTTCGATGTCGTGGGGTAATATCAGGAATAGGTGCGAAGGAAAGCAATTGCAAGGGCGCGATGTCAATCAAGTGTGCGGCCACAAGTAGCAATTTTGAATTTGACACCGAAGTATATATAATGAGAAACATCGTCAAGCGATTACCTAATTATAGTTTTTCCAAACCATCGTGGACTTATTTGGATCATATAACATTGGCCGATCCGGAGTTTTATATTAGTCGCCCTGTTGATCTTTTGTTAGGGGCCGACATATATTCTCTAATTTTGTTGGAAGGAGTTTGCAGAGCAGGTGATAACGTTCCTTTGGCCCAAAATACTCGCCTAGGCTGGATATTGACAGGAGGTGTCAAAACACTGCAGTGTAACGTTGTTGTCAATAATTTGGAGGAAATCCAGAAATTCTGGGAAATAGAGGATATTAGTGAACCTCTATCAATAGAAAATGACAAGTGCATAGAATACTACAAATCCACTACAACTAGGTTTGAAGATGGGCGATATCAAGTCCGGTTACCGTTAAAGTCAGATTTTTCGGAAAAATTAGGAGAGTCAAAATTCAAAGCTATAGCGCAATTTCGAACCTTGGAAAATAAATTCAAGAAACAACCAAACATAGAGAAAAAATATAAATTATTTATCAATGAATACCGCTCACTCGGTCATATGATTCCCGCTTTGAAGAACATGAATCCGGAACGTGCGCAATGTGTATTGACGCATCATTGTGTGCAATCTAATGACAATACAAATTCTAAATTTAGAGTTGTTTTTAATGCATCGTGTAAAACATCTACAGGGAAAAGTCTAAATGATGTCATGGAATGTGGTCCAAATCTTCAACAGGACTTACAGTCGCTAATCATCAAGTGGAGGCAATACCAGTTTGCTTTTACGGCGGACATTGAGAAAATGTTTCGGCAGATTTGGATACATCCGGACGACCAGCAGCTTTTGAAAATAGTCTGGCGCGATTCACCACTAGACGCTATTAAAGAATACCAACTTACCACGGTCACTTACGGGACAACAGCAGCCCCGTTTCTCGCAATGATGACCCTGAAGCAACTCGCGCACGATGAAAGGAATAACTATCTAAACAGCAACGCAACTGATGTATTAGAGAATTCATTTTACATGGACGATCTTGTCCACGGTTGTCATAACATTGAAGAAGCCAAGATATTACAACATGATCTTATCACTTTATTGCAAGCGGGAGGTTTTCACTTGAGAAAGTGGAAATCTAACGCGAACGAGTTGTTGCAGGGTGTCTCGGCAGATAATGATGACAACTTCAATTTTAAACAATTCGAACAATCCAAAACCCTTGGGTTAGGCTGGGATTCAAAGGAAGATGTTTTCACCTTTCAACTTAACTTGGAACCGATTAAAGCATCAATTAACGTCACTAAGAGAACTCTACTCTCCGATGTATCCAAGTTGTTTGACCCACTCGGCTGGCTCTCACCACTATCAATTAAATTAAAAATGATTTTTCAACAAGTTTGGGCGGCAGATATAAGGTGGGATGACCCTGTGCCAAGTCAGATTTATGAAGAGTGGCTTAAAGTTAGGGCAGATATTCATAATATTCAGAACATTAAATTGCCTAGATGGATACAGACTCGTAATCACGGATCCATAGAACTACATGGGTTTAGTGATTCATCATTAAAGGCCTACGCTTGCGTGATTTACTGCCGGGTCAGTCAGGGCAACGAATCATCGGTAGTTCTATTGGTTGGTAAAACAAGACTCGTACCTAGCAGTAAGGCCGTCTCATTACCGAGATTAGAATTGTGCGGCGCGCTACTTCTATCAAAATTGATGAATAAGGTCAAAAAATGCCTTAACTTCCATAATATAAAGATATATGGTTGGATTGATTCTATGGTCGTATTAGGTTGGCTTAATGGTGACCCGACTAGATGGAAAACATTCGTAGCCAACCGAGTGAGCAAAATCACAAAAAGCATGCCGCCGGAATGTTGGCGGTACGTGAGATCGGAGGAGAATCCTGCGGACAGTGCTAGTCGCGGAATGTCTGCCTCACAATTAAAGGAGCTCAGTTTGTGGTGGCAAGGCCCGAAATGGTTATCAACTTTTAACGACCAAGAAACTAAAACATCTTATTCAACCGATGAAGAAATTAAACTATCAAAACATGTTAACATAGTGACACAACAAAAAACCGAACACCTCGTTCAAGACCTTTTATCAAAACATAGTACATTCAACAAGACGGTGAGAATAGTGGCGTGGGTTCGGAGATTTATTAATTACAAAAATCAACACAACAAGTATCTATCAGTAGAGGAGTTAAAACAAGCAACTTTATTAATTATCAAAAGCGTACAACAATTATCATTTGAAAAGGAAATATCAGATTTGCAACGTGGACCCAAATTACACAGAAAAAGTCAGATTTGCGAGTTAAGTCCGTACCTCGATCAGGATGATGTATTAAGAGTCGGAGGGAGATTGCGTCATGCCAACCTCGATCCTGATATGAAAAATCCTATCATCATCCCGCCCAACAGCCGAATTTCGGAATTACTGATTGATCAAGCGCATCAATTGACCTATCACGGAGGTCCTAAGCTAACATTATCATGCTTGAGGCAAAAATATTGGATCGTGGGGGGCTATCGGGCTATAAAAAAGAGATTACGACTGTGCATTCAATGCAGAAGACACGAACCCACTAAACAGCATCAACTTATGGGTGACCTTCCATCGGCGAGGGTTAATCCTACCAGGCCTTTCTATAATGTAGGAGTCGACTATACAGGTCATGTTTTTCTTAAGGCAAGTTCAGGTCGAGGCATTAAATGCACTAAAGGTTATGTCGCGGTGTTTACGTGTATGGCCACCAAGGCGGTGCACTTAGAGTTGGTGTCTAACCTGACGAGTTCGGCATTCTTAGCAGCATTACGCAGGATGGTAGCTCGTCGAGGGAAACCGCGGCATATCTTTAGTGATAATGGAACCAATTTTGTAGGAGCAAATAAGATTTTACAGCAGGAGTACGAAGAGATGCTAAAGATTTTCGATAGTGAGTTTTACTCCAATGTGGCAGACATGGGAATAACTTGGCACTTTAATGCACCATCTTGGCCATCAGCAAGCGGTCTTTGTGAGGCAGCAGTAAAAAGCCTTAAATTTCATCTCAAGAGGGTTGTCGGTGAGCAGAAGCTCACATACGAAGAGTTCACGACGCTGCTAACTCAGCTTGCAGCCTGTTTAAATTCGAGGCCTTTGTGTCCGTTAAATGAAGACCCAGAAGATTTAAATTATTTGATACCTTCGCACTTTTTATCAAGTGGCCCGATCTTAACCATATATGAAACCGAACGGGATCTTAGAACAAGATGGCACCTAACCCAGAAAATATGCCAAGATATTTGGAAAAGATGGCAACATGAATATTTAACAAGTCTATCGGCGAGGAGCAAATGGCGACAACCGCAAAATAATATCAAGCTAGACGATGTCGTAATCATAAACGACAGCAACCTTCCTGCCGGCAAGTGGGCCTTAGGTCGGGTGGTTGAATTACACCCCGGTCAAGACGGATTCGTGCGAGTTGTAACACTAAAAACTAAAAATGGTTATCTGAAGAGGCCAATCGTAAAATTATCCATTCTTCCCGTACACCCAGAAAAAACACAAGCAGAAGAAGTCCCTACAAAGCAAGAAAAAACACAAACGAAGAGAGACGGCAAGAGAAAATATAATTTCGCAACAGTCGCTTCAGCCGTATTATTATTTTTCATGACTTATTGTTAACACCCACGGAACATTTACTATCACTCCATTGCAAAATAACAGCGCTTTCTATTTCGACAAGATTACTAACATGCATGAGATAAGAGATGACTGGCGGCTAGTTGTCTACTATGATATGAACCCGTACTGGGAAGGCACTGCAGCTACTATCAAGTACACCGAATACCTAGAAAACATATGTTCAAAGATAAGAAACCTATCACATTGCGACGGTGTCATGTATCAATTAAGACATGAATACTCAGATCTACAACATTATAATGATATGTTATTACAGCAACAAGTCAAAAGGCGCTGGCGCATCCGTCGGGGATTGATCAATGGAATTAGAAACGTTGCTAATAAATTATTTGGGATATTGGATAGTGATTTTGCAGAAAAATATGAACAGGATATCGAGCTAATCAGAACAAATCAGAGACATCTAGCAAAATTATGGAACAATCAAACATCTTTAGTTGAAGCAGAATTCAATGTTATCAAGAGAGTAGAATCACTCATGGAGCAACACCATAAATCAGCGAATCAGAAGATGATTACATTTGAAAAATCAATGAATGTAGTGCAAGCGGAGCTGCGAAATAGTTCCTACATCAGCGAATTTACATTAACTGCAATGATAACCAACAACATCATAAACAAATTGAGGTATATACAAGACTATCTTTTAGATGCTCTTACCGATGTTTTCCACGGGAAGTTTAACCTTCACGTATTAGCTCCGGAGCAATTGCAACAGGAACTGAGTGTCATCGCATCTCATATACCTAAAGACCTGTCTTTACCGACCGACCACGCCAACCTATCTAAATTGTATAAACTTATCAACATTAAAGCACGCTTTTCCGAGAATTATGGCATATTTGAAATCCGAATCCCACTAATTGCACGCGATATTTACGATATACTGAAAGTAATTCCTATACCTAGACCATTAGGAAAGTCCATGAGCTACACGGTGCCTATAAGCGAGTACCTGGCATTGAACATAAAAAAGGATTCATTTCTATCTTTATCGCTAGGGGATTTACACGAATGCTTGGAACGAGATTTTGATACTGTGTTGTGTCGATTCAGAAAGCCTATTTATCATATGAACAGTGATCAGAATTTATGTGAGAAGAGAGAAGATTACGAAACTTGCAAAGTTATCATAAATACATGCAAAAATAATTTTATATCAACAAACCAAATGAACACCTATTTTTATTTCTGCTGTAGTAAATGCTACTTCAAGTTGCTATGCGATGATCAAGTTACTACAATTCCGCTAAGTAACGCAGGACTGCTTACACTGGGTCAAGGTTGTCTTATAAAATCAGCTGATTTCTATATTTATTCTCATAAACAAGACGTCAGTAATACCAACTGGAAACCTGATATTGGTCTACCTAACATTTCTCCGATAAATCATCTTGTAAATATTTCCTTGCCTGATCTTAATGTCAATACCACAGATGATAATAATAATCAACGACAGATCTTTGCCATTCAAGAACAGTTGGATAATATGAAACGAGTCGATCCGTTAGCAGACGATATATCCTACCATGAAATTCACCATTATACCCTGATATATCTGGTGGTCGCAGCGGCCGGAATATTCGGCGGTTTCTACGTGTATAGACGCGCGCGAGGCGCGCGTGGCCGTGCAGAGTGCAGTCGCAGGGAAGCTAAGTGTAATAGTGATGTGCAATGTGGAGATGTTGAGTTGCAAGAGACAGTTGTACATTGACATCTCATTCGCATCATCTTTTCGCCCGGGAGCATGTACGGGCTAGCACGTACAATATTGTTTTGTCAGCAGTTTACGCTACCGTGCATAATTTTATAACAGTCGATAGTACGCAAATACAGTACAAAGCAATCGGTAGCGCGTGCTCATATCATTCTATCATTTTATCATTTATAATTAATCTATCAAATAAACATTTATTTCCACGCCGGACTTTTACTATCAATCCAAGCTGTACGGGTATCGTCTCAGCCCGTACAATAGTATAAAACAAAGTCGCTTTATCTGTCCCTATGTCCCTTTGTATGCTTAAATCTTTAAAACTACGCAACAGATTTTGATGCGGTTTTTTTGAATAGATAGAGTGATTCAAGAGGAAGGTTTATATGTATAATACGTACATATTATTTTACAGAAATCTATTTGTACCCGGGCGAAGCTGGGCTGGGCCGCTAGTATATTGTATAATCAAATGTTGATCCTAATTATTGGCACTTATACCTATGGTCGCGTTGATATGAACATTGAAAAGTCTATCTTTATCGTATTACACTACGAATATAAAACTGCCAAGAATAGGTACTCTTACTAGGAAAACAAATATTGAATTAAATGATGTTTAAAATTATCTGCCAGTTTCAGGCTTTAGTGAAGATTAATGGTACGTTACGATGCAACTGCCAAACTTATTGGGTAGCACTAGCGCTTCGTACCAACAAACACGCGCCTGTCAGAGGGCTGCGATGCGGAGACACAGAACTGAGCGCTGTGGACGTAGACACGCTCACCTGCGACGCGAGCACGCAGTGCGCGCCGCTGCGCCTGCCCGCGCACTGCACGTGCGCCGCGCGCCCCGACCTCCAGCACGGCGCCGTCGTCATCGTGACGTGCGAGCGAGCCAACCTCACCACCCTGCCGCGCCTGCCGCTCGCCAACCACAAGTGGCGCCTGCACCTCGCGCACAACAACATCTCTACCATCGAAGCGACTGCCGTTTCCGCTGACATCTTGGTGAGTGATCACATCACCACCACTGCCGCTACTCGATCATCAAGTATCTGACTCTTTATTCGTTTTTAGGAACTCGATCTGAGGAATAATAGTATCCAGAAAATTGACGGCGAAGCCCTCGCTAAGCTGGAGAACATCTCGCTGCTTCTCTTCGGAAACCAACTCGAGTGCGGTTGTGAGGCTTTCGATATGCTAACAGCGTTCTCTGGCGCGTCTCAACCACGCGATGCCGAAAACATTACATGCATGGATGGCAAACTGATGATGGAGGCTCCGCGAGTGGCTTGCGCATCACTTACCGGTCCCGTGCTGGCCGGGCTGGCATCGCTGCTGGTCTTCACTCTCATCATAGCGTTCGCACAGCCCAAGACTCGTCAGCGTCTCAAAACCATGCTAATCGCCAAGGGCTGGCTCCCACCTCCCGCGGAACCTCAAGAAGACTGTCATAAAGAATTCGACGTGTTTGTGTCGTTCGCACATGAAGACGAACTCGTAGTGGAAGAACTGGTAGATAAACTGGAGAGATGTTCGAAGCCGCACCGACTGTGCCTGCACTACCGCGACTGGGCGCCGGGCGAGTGGATTCCGGCGCAGATCGCGGCGTCGGTGCGCTCGTCGCGGCGCACGCTGGCCGTGGTGTCGCAGCACTACGTGCGCTCACCGTGGGCGCGCGCAGAGTTCCGCGAGGCGCACGCTGCCTCGCTTAGCGGTTCCATTCCGCGCCTCGTGGTGGTGCTGCTAGAGGATCTAGACAGTTTGCAGCTCGACCCAGAGCTCAACGCCTACGTGCGCCAAAACACCTATGTGCGCTGGGGCGACCCCTGGTTCTGGGAAAAGCTGCGACAGTCGCTGCCACCGCCACGTGCTCCCCCGCTAGAGAAGGATGCCGCTGCGCCGCCGAGCATGCCCACCGAGCATGAAGCTGTGCAGTTGGCGCCGCTCTGCACACCTTGAACTCGCAGTGATTAACTACAAAAACATAACCGTAACTATAATTTAATATCATAAATATTTTTTCGTAATAAAGTGTACACAAATATTTACGATCAATTAATTAATTACAACCCGATGACTGAAATACATATGTACATACATAAACTCACGCCTTTATCCTAGAAGGGTTAGGCAGAGGTGCCAGGGTACCCACATTTCGCCTTGTATGTTCCGTCACACGATGTGGTGGGTCTATCGCCATATCGGGCACAAATTCCTGACTCTGGGCTGATAATGAATCGAAAAATCCAACATCACTTTGCCCAACCCGGGATTCGAACTCGCGACCTCAGCTTTGTAACCGTACTGGTTACGCCATATTTATACATTTCGATACAAGGTCATTGTTTATTCGACGATGTCTCAAACCGCCATTTTATATGTATTTCACGCGCAGTTGGCAGTATAGTAGAATCCTTACTATCCAACATTCCCGCTCTTTCCTTCTCCCTCTAACGCACGCTTTACCGATTATATTCTGTACTCTTCGCGCGTAACGTCGCGCGAGGACCACGAAGACACGCTAGCGTACCCCCAGTTCCGCAACTTCGCTTCGAATCGCCGCACACGCATTCGTGTTATGTAAGTGTTACCGCCGCCGCTACCCTGCATGTGCATATGGCGCCCCCGCTAATCCGCGAATAAATAATTAATCGCACGCCGCTTAAACAATAACACATATTAATTAAGGACTGAGGACCGTAAAATTGATGCCAGCATAGCTATTTAGCACGGGACAAGCCCCTGTTTTTGTGTGTCGTGTCACGCGTTGCTGCGTCGACGCCATCACGCTGGGACTGCGCGCCACCTCGCCGAGGATGCAGATACAAGGTAGGCGTGCGTTCCTATCCTAGATCCCGACCCAACCGCATCCGCACCGCGAACCAGCCCCTTCTGAAGGGGACATTAAAATTACAGTCCATTTTTATATATTGCCAACTCCGCCTTGTCATTGCCTAGCATCAACCTCCAATTGTTTCACCGCGTATACCTTTTGGGCCTTCAGCCAACCCCCGCAACCGCTGCTCTCCGCATGGCACGTCGGTCTTTCCGCACCACGTACTGTAGTACAACTACGCCACCGAGGCAGTATGACTGCAATAAAAGTTTAATAATAATGGAAACAAGACTTTTGGAACGAAGTTCCTTATCGCGCGGTGTGAAAGGGGGCTAGACGGAAAAAAATTCTCACGAAAAATAGGCACGACACTTTAAAACACTTGACAATCGTTTTTTATTACTTTATTTGAAAATGAAATCATACATTTTATTTAACTCTAATAGAGGCAATAAAATATCCAAATAGATATTAATATGTTAAAGGCTATAGTAAAAACTATCCTCCTTAAATTTATTATTATTTACAATTTTAGTTTGTTACCCTGCTGTCATTCATCAATCCTAGATTTGACTATGTATATTTGCAAATTATTATTAAAATTGAGCCTACTGATTAAGTTTATATTACATTATATTTGTTATTTTACAATAAAATGCCGTTAACCACAATGTGTCGTAATTAATTATTTGGTGGTTATAAGTGTAGGTATTAGAATGACCACTCACTTCCAGGAACTAACTATTGTATATTTATAAATTAACACTTAATACATACAGATTAAAATTATAACTATGCGACTCGGAGCGAGATGTGCTCATGACGAGAGATGGCAGACTGTTTTTGCATCCAAATAACCGACCCTTTTATAGGACTACCCGAATGAGGATCGGTGGGGATAAATCTTACAGAAAATATATTTAAGCCATAAAATAGGGTCTATCCTTTCAACAAAAAATTAAGGACTGCCCAAACATCTGGGCTATTTTCCAAACCGAAAGGTTTACCCAAACATGTGTACTATTGTCTAAAAAACATAAATTTGTTGCAAAGGATTACCGCCACTAAAGAACTTAACTATAATAATACAGTTTTATTGCCCCGGCATGAACGGGCCATTACAATTAGGAAACAATAATTTAGCACAGCATCTTTTTAACTAATATTACACAATACGGTACACAAAAATTCTTACTTTAATAAAACGACTCGCAGATGTTTTATGGTTAAACATCTGCATTCATATCTTAAAATGAAATGCGTGTTTAAATAATGTTCAAATTACAAATAATAAGCGTGTTATTTTATAAGCTAAATCTAAGTTGGCGTATTGCTACCGCCACAGCACACCCCTACCAGTGAATGACAGTTCACGAAAATCCACTTTGGAAATAGTCCGGGAAGCGGACGCGCCTTCCGGACCTTGTTCGCTGGTGTGCATCTGTTTCGCGATATACATCAGTGTCTTGAGTTGTCCGTTGCCTTGGTGCTTGATGTTCGTCGTCAGCTGAAGTGTTTTCAGGGTCAGTTAACAAATAGGCTGGTTCAAGACGGTCAATGGATATTGTAACGTCACGACCGCGGACATTAACAACAAACGTCTTCTCCCCTCGCATGACAACCTTAAAAGGGCCCTCGTAAGGACTCTGCAGGGGCGCTTTTGGACCCTCGCGCCGCACGAAGACTTGGTCAGTGGTGCTGAGGTCTTTAAAAATGAACATTCTTTTCTCGCCATACCGAGATACTGAAGTCGGTCGCAGCTCTTGGAAGTGTTGCCGTAGCTGTTTCACAAAGTCCGTTGCACTGTTACTGTCAGTGATTGTCGTCTGTTGCACCAAAAACTCTCCTAGAATCCGCAGTGGCTGACCATATACTATCTCGGCGACAGTAGCCTCTAAATCTTCCTTCCAAGCAGCTCGGATGCCCAGCAGCACGGTAGGGAGAATTTCAGTCCACCGTGTATCCTGATGACATTTTATAGCCGCCTTCAGCTGACGATGAAAACGTTCCACCATACCGTTGGACGCCGGATGATAAGCCGTGGTCTTGAAATGCGTCGTGCCTGCCAGTTGATTGAGGTGCCTGAACAGGTGCGACTCGAACTGTCTACCACGGTCAGATGTGATCCTTAATGGTGTGCCAAAGCGTGAGATCCAATGGTTGTAGAATGCTTTAACCACCGTTGTTGCTTCCTGGTCTTGGAGTGGTATTGCTTCTGGCCAACGAGTGAAACGATCTATCATTGTGAGGCAGTATCTGTAACCTTCAGATATAGACATTACGATTATGTCTATATGGATATGCTCAAATCTGGATGTCGGTGGAGCAAATGATCCAACAGGGGCAGATACGTCTCTGGAGATCTTCGTACGTTGACAATCGATGCAGCTGCGAGCCCATTTTCTGCAATCGGAGTTTATTGACGGCCAAATATAACGCTGGGTCATAAGTTTGACCGTAGCATTGATTCCGGGATGCGAAAGTCGATGGACAGTGTTGAATGTAATTCTCCTAAACGGTGTGGTGATGAATGGTCGAACAGCTTGTGTTGATACGTCACAGGTTATGGGGATGTCCGTGCCTGGAATCAGTATACGTTTCAATTGCAAAGACGTATTTTCTTTTAGCAATTTTCGAAGTTCTTCGTCGTCCGCCTGCGAGTCAGCGAGTGCCTTAAAGTCTAGAGTTGTTTCGAGCTCTTCTACGCGAGACAATGCATCAGTGACAGGGTTATCTTTTCCAGCAATGTGACGAATATCCGTTGAAAACTGGCTGATGAAATCTAAGTGTCGAAATTGGCGTGGTGAGCATTGGTATGATTTCTCTCGAAATGCGAAGGTAATGGGCTTATGATCAGTATAAATAGTGAACTTTCTCGCTTCTATCATGTGTCTGAAGTGTTTAACAGCAAGATATATAGCTAGGAGTTCGCGGTCATAAGCTGCATATTTCTGCTCGGTGGGGCTCAATTTCTTCGAGAAGAAGCCCAGCGGTTGCCAATGATTATCCACAAACTGCTGCAGCGCTGCACCGACGGCGTAGTCCGATGCATCACACATTAATGCTAACTGTGCGTGGGGTTGAGGATGAGCAAGCAAGGTAGCCTCCGCGAGACTCTCCTTGCACGCCTCGAAAGCCTTTGTAGTAGCTAGTGTCCAGGGCACAGGAGCATTTTCTTTAAGGTTACCCTGGAGTAGGTCGTTAAGCGGTGCTTGAGTTGCGGCTGCACCTGGTATGAACCTGCGGTAGAAATTAATCATACCGAGAAATCCACGTAGCTTTTTGACTGTGTCTGGTAATTTAAACCGTTGTATATCGACAACTCTGTCTGGAAATGGTCGAGTACCAGTTGCAGTTACCATATATCCCAGGAAACGAACTTCTTTCTGACCAAAGATACACTTGCTGGGGTTGATGACGACGCCATATTTCTTAAGACGATTAAAAACAATTTTCAAATGCTTGAGGTGCTCTTCATGTGATGATTATGCAATTAAAATATAATCAATGTACACGTAACAAAAGTCCAATCCCAGTAGCACTTCGTCCATGAAGCGCTGGAAGGTTTGAGCTGCGTTACGTAATCCAAAAGTCATGTACATAAATTCGAAGAGTCCGAATGGAGTAATGATGGCTGTCTTAGGTATGTCTTCCTCTGCGACTGGTATTTGATGGAATGCTCTTACTAAATCAAGAGTGGAGAAAATGTTCTTCCCGTGCAGTCCTTGTGCAAAATCTTGGATGTGTCGTACCGGGTATTTATCGGGTTCTGTCCGACTATTGAGTGCCCGATAGTCCCCACATGGTCTCCACTCATCTCCTTTCTTGGGAACCATGTGTAGTGGAGAAGCCCATGAACTTTTTGATGGCCGACACAATCCTAGTCGTAACATCGCCTCGAATTCTCTTTTAGCGGCAGCCAACTTGTCTGAAGCAAGACGACGGGGTTTGTGCGCAACTGGTGGGCCTGGAGTCGTAATGATGTGGTGTTTTGTGCTGTGGCTTACTGTTTTAGGTGCGCCATCCGGACGAATAATATCTGGGAACTCCTGCAGAAGCTCATGGTATGGTGATGAGCCATTAATGACTTTGATGCTTGGTTCCTGACACTCTGTTATCTCCGCTTTGTAGGTAAGCAGGGTGGAGGAGTCTATCAAACGTCTACGTTGCAGATCTGGTAGGAGTCCATAATATGCCAAAAAATCAGCACCTAAGATTGGCTTGGAGACATCGGCTATCATGAACCTCCAAGTAAAATCTCGTCTTAGGCCAAGGTCCAACGTCAAATTAGCAATTCCGTATGTAGCGATCACTGTCCCGTTGGCTGCAGAAAGCTCGTAGTTTGACTTTTTATGCGGGCCTTGGATACGATGACGAGGAAACACGCAGATGTCAGCTCCGATGTCCACGAGGAATTGGATTTTGCTGGCTCGATCACAGACGAATAAACGGCGTGATTTCTTAGGGCAGGAGTCGTTTGCCGTCATTAACGACTGCCCGGAGCGTTTCCCGTAGCCTTGCTGCATGGTGGAACACATTTTGTTGCCTTCGTATCAAACAGCCAGTGATACCAGCATAAATCGCGTGGCCTTGGACCGCGGCTTCTGGAACGTGAGCGAGATCGTGATCTGTTTCTATCTCGTACTCGCGCACGTGAAGTGGGATCGTTGATTTCTCGACGTAGCAAAGCGATCTCGTCTTTTAAACAGACGTACATCTTTTTCATGTCTTCCGATACCGACTCCTCTTGTTTGGTGGAAGTAGGACGAATTCCGGCCTCTGCAATAGCTGAACGCATTGGCAAGTATTCTAATGCTGCATCTGCAACTTCCGCAGCTTTCTCCAATGGTTGGTCCTTAACAGTTGCTAGGATGGGCTGTAAGGCCGTTGGCAATCGTCCTTGCCAAAGTGTACGGACAGAAGATTCCGACATATTCTCACCCGCTAGGTTTCGTAGACGTCGAAGAAATTGTGATGGCTTATCATCTCCAAGTTCCTCGCGTTCCAGCAACTGACGTGTTCGCTGACTTTCCGATGTACCACAACGCTTTATCAAAATCGCCTTGAACGTTGTATACGGAGCGTCGTCGGGTGGGCTTAAAATGACATCACGCATTGTGTCTATGATGTCAGCTGGTATCTTCTGTATTATCAGTGCGTATTTTGATTTCTCCGAGTTGATGCGGGCGGCAGCAAACGCAGCTTCTACTATGGCGAACCAAACTTCTAAATCATTCGATTTGCACTCTGGTATATGTGGAGAACACGACGCAACCTCCGGGGCAGATTGTTCGCTAACGCATCCGGTGTTCATTATACTGCTCACTTTTTCTATATTATTCAAAAAACAGTGTCTCTTCCACGGAAAACTCGCGTACTACAATTCAACTTTAATACACTACACTCAAATCACTCTTTTTGATTCGGGGTCACCACTTTGGAGGTTATAAGTGTAGGTATTAGAATAAGCACTCACTTCCAGGAACTAACAATAGTATATTTTATAATTTAACACTTAATACATTCAGAGACAGAGTAAAATTATAATTATGCGACTCGGAGCGAGATGTACTCGTGACGAGAGATGGCAGACTGTTTTTTCATCCAAATAAACCGACCCTTTTATAGGACTACCCGAATGAGGATCGGTGGGGATAAATCTTACAGAAAATATATTTAAGCCATAAAATAGGGTCTATCCTTTCAACTAAAAATTAAAGTCTGCCCAAACATCTGGGCTATTTTCCAAACCGAAAGGTTTACCCAAACATGTGTACTATTGTCTAAAAACATAAATTTGTTGCTAAAGATTTCCGCCACTAAAGAACTTAACTATAATAATACAGTTTTATTGCCCCGGCATGAACGGGCCATTACAATTAGGAAACAATAATTTAGCACAGCATCTTTTTAACTAATATTACACAATACGGTACACAAAAATTCTTACTTTAATAAAACGACTCGCAGATGTTTTATGGTTAAATATCTGCAGTCATATCTTAAAATGAAATGCGTGTTTAAATAATGTTCAAATTACAAATAATAAGCGTGTTATTTTATAAGCTAAATCTAAGTTGGCGTATTGCTACCGCCACAATTTTGAAGATGGTTGTCCTGCGTGAAGTCGTAGCGCACCGCGAAGGCACAGGATTCGTGGAAGTTGCAGGCCACGCGCCCCTATTGGTCAGACACGCGATAACGTGACGCAGCGCTCACGTAATTGGAGGAATAGCCGCGCAGCGCTGCACTGCTAGAGTATTCTAAAGATGTATCTCGAACGCTTAGCAGATACAACAAAAATTTCCCTCATTTTAGCCGGTGATTTTAACATCAACTTCAGTAATGAAAAATAAAAACCGACTTCAAAACAAAAATCCAATAAAAACCAAGAAATAATAAAATAATAACCAACCACTGCAGAGCAAAAAAATAAAATTTATTTCATGGAACTCGTGCATGTTGATTAATTTGCTTAATGACTTGACTAGCCAACAAATCAAAATATATGCGTAACATATTGAAGGCGGGCCGCCAAGTACCAAAATGTAGGGCCTATGCCTTGTATTAATTTAAATATCTATTTATATGTTTGGTACTGGGCAACCAGATTTAAGAATTAACAATAATCCAGCAAAATCAACATCAAAATATAATACTACCATTGATGCAGTTTTTTCAAGACATTTAAATAAAATAGAATCCCAAACATATGTTTCCTACTTCAGTTACCACAAGCCAATTATTACTAAAATTGAGCCTACTGTTTAAATTTATATCACATTATATTTGTTAATAATAAAAAAATAGGTCCTTCTCATTAACATGACCATTTGCCAACAGGCTCGTCACAACCGAAGGAATTTATCGGCATCCTGGATAGATTATAAAAAGGCCTATGATTCGGTGCCCCATACATGAGGGTGTTAAATTTGTATAAAATTAATACAAATTTATGCAACTTCCTTGGGTCTTGTATGGGGCAGTGGACCACTGTCCTGAGATATCCAGGTGGTACGGTTCCTCCTGATAGTGACGAGCCGATTAGAATCAAGCGGGGTATATTCCAGGGCGACAGTCTGAGTCCACTGTGATTTTGCATGGCCCTGAATCCCCTCAGCACTCTGTTGTTTAATTCAGGGTTAGGCTACCGTCTACGGAGAGGCTCTGAGCCTATTTCTCACTTGCTCTATATGGATGACCTCAAGTTATTTGCATCGAAACAAACCGAATTGATTGAGTTGTTAAAAATAACGGAAAGATTTAGCAATTCAATCAATATGGATTTTGGTGTAGATAAATGTGCGGTTATCCATGTGAAGCGAGGGGAGGTTGCGGTCTCTGATGACATACTAGTCTCAGAGACTGTAAGGCTCAGATCCCTCTCCGTGACGGAAACCTACAAATATTTGGGTATGCCTGAGGCTCTAGGTATCATGGGTGCAGATGTAAAACGATCGTTGAAAGAGCGTTTTTTTAGCCGCCTGACAAAAGTACTTAACAGTTTTTTGTCAGGTGGAAACAAGATTCGCGCTTTTAACGGTTGGGTTATGCCTGTACTCATGTACTCTTTTGGCATACTCAAATGGACTCAGACCGAATTGGACGCCCTGGATCGTAAAGTCCAAACTCTCCTGACTGCACATCGTATGCATCATCCACGATCATCAGTGATGAGATTGTATATCCCGCGGAGATGTGGAGGCCGAGGCATTCTTAATGCTAAGGACTTGCATAATCCCGAGGTGTGCAATCTCAGGGAATATTTCCTTCACAGTGATGTGGATATGCATAGGGTTGTAGCTATGGTAGATAAAGGATTTACCCCGCTCTCTTTGGCGATTGAGAACTGGCGGAAACCTCTGGTGGTAGGCATTAAGGATCGCGAGGACATATGGAAGAGCAAAGAGCTGCACGGTCGGTTCTATCGAGCCCTTCATAGGCCTAATGTGGACCGACTAGCGTCTGTGTCTTGGTTACGCTTCGGTAACCTCTTTGGGGAAACCGAGGGTTTTGTCTTTGCAATTATGGACGAAGTTATTAAGACGAACAACTATAGGAAATACATCCTGAAGGACAGTACGGTCGAGATTTGTCGGGCATGCCACCGTCCTGGCGAGTCTATCAGGCATGTTATTTCCGGTTGTTCGTATCTTGCTAACGGCGAGTATTTGCATAGACATAACCTAGTAGCCAAGATCATACACCAGCAAATTGCCCTTCGATATGGACTTGTGACTCCTGAAGTGCCATATTACCAGTATGTGCCCCAACCAGTTCTCGAAAATGGTCATGCAACGCTGTATTGGGATCGATCTATTATCACAGACAGGACTATTCTAGCCAATAAGCCTGACATTGTGATAATAGATGGATTGGCGCGCCGGGCTATACTTGTTGACGTCACCATCCCGCATGACGGTAACCTTGTCAAAGCTGAAAAAGACAAAATGTCTAAATATTTAGATTTGGCACACGAGGTTACCGACATGTGGGATGTCGACTCAACACTTATTGTCCCGATTATCGTTCCTGCCCATGGGTTGATACCAAAGAGCCTCGACCAACATCTACAGAGGCTCTCAATCGGCTATTGGGTCAGGAGTCAGATTCAGAAGGCAGTATTGCTTGACACGGCACGTATTGTGAGGCGGTTCCTCACTTTGGGCTCCTAACCACCGGTGGGTTGGGTCTCGAGCCTCGCCATCGTTGGATACCTTTTATATTTTTATATGTATTTTGTTTTTTAATATATATATAAAAATGTAAAAAAAATTAAAATTTAACGGTTTGGATTTTCCATACAAACGGTTGTAAAATATACGGATATTTTACCCTTTTCACCCCCTTAGGGGTTGAATATCCAAAAATCCTTCCTTAGTGCTACCCTACGTCAGATTAGGAACTCCTATGTAAAATTACACATTTGTAGCTCCAGTAGTTTCGGCTGTGCGTTGATTAGATAGTCATAAAATCACCCTACTCTCGCAACACTTCAACCCTTATTTTAACATCTTAAACGCTAATTTTGGACAAACAAAGTGTGCAGTTAGTTTTCCCTTTAAATGATGAACTAAAGTGCTAAGTTTGAGAATGGTAACTTTAACGGTTTCGATTTTCCATACAACAGTTTTTAACCCTTTTCACCCCTTAGGGGTTGAATTTCCAAAAATCCCTTCTTAGTGCTACCCTACGTCACAATAGGAACCTCTGTGCAAAATTTCACCTTCGTAGCTCCAGTAGTTTCGGCTGTGCGTTGATACGTCAGTCAGTCAGGTTCCTCTTTTATATAATGGCACATTAAGCGAAACGAGCATGCCCTATCAGTTGTGGTTGAACTTTCCGCGTCGGCGGGCCTGTATCGAGCAACTTCGTCGATTAAACAATTGAGGACGATGCAGTGCGCCTGCGAGGTTCTAGATATTGCGGCCGTGAATGAGCTCCTTTCAGAACAACGGACCTTGGCCGAATCTTCCGTGCTGCAGCGGTTGTTAACAGCGTCATAATAGCTGACCGCGTATACTTAGCCACCACCTCGAATGTTGTTTAAATATAAATTTGTGTAGGAAACTCGGACTTGGAACAGGCTGTTAAACTTGTTGTTACTTACGACGGATATAATAAAGGTTTGTTTGTGTATAGGGTACTGTTATCTAACAGCGCTGTACTAACTGGCTTTGACAAAATGGAAGTATTATTTTCGTAACGGTTGGTTGTTACCTAATCAACATAATATTTTATCATTTCTGGTAAATTTCCTTATCCTTCTGTTTTTTTGAGGCTTATTTTAGGGATAGGGAAATATATTATGTGAGAAAGGTTAAACATAAAGGAAATGACTGCGTGTTCACTCTAACTGTATTTATTCGCGACTGCTAGGTAAACTTAATCGGCGGGCGCAGCCGCCTCTAATTACTCAACGTTGACACACATACATATCCCTTACATGCATATATTCGTACATACAAAACTCAGTCATACTGTGCCTACACCAACCCCCCTCTTAAAGAAAAACATATTTTAAACACTAATTACATAATATAACTTTAAAACAAATAATTAACACATGTTAATAATAAAATGTAATTTACCGCAAAAATATTAATTATACCTATATTGCCGTGAATCAAAACAAAATTATTGCCTAATCATACGTGTGCCCAATAATAATTATGTTGCATACGTCTTAAAATTAATGAAACCGTACGACAAAATTTTTGCATGAACAATAAAAATGTAATTTACACAAAAATGCAATGTAAAGTTAAAAGTTAATAAAATGTAATAAGGTGTATATTGGTGTATAATATATGAACTAAATTAAGTCGCAATAGCGTTAATCATAAATGATAAATCTTAATCAAAATTACTCAATACAGTTAAAATACAATAGGTTGCATACTATGCAAAACGTAAAGGTGTTTTTATAACGCGGCCACTTCGAGTTGTTTTATGATTTAAAACTTTGCTAGAAGTGTCCTCGTTATTGCTTTTAATATTAGTACTATTATCGTTATTACTATCATCCGTTATATCTAACCTAGAACTATCACTATCGACAACGTATGCAGGTTTAAGCCTATCAATGGATATACAAGTTTCCTTATCACCTATCTTAATAATAAATGTCTTCCTTGTCGTTTTACGACAGTATATGGACCATCATATGGAGGCTGAAGTGACCTTCTCATTATATCGTTCCTAACGAAAACACTTTTACACGTATTAAGATCGTTAGACACGAATAATGATCTCGAATTTCCATGACTCCTTGGTCGTGGTTTATATTTATTTATAGTATCCCTAAGCAACTGTAAATATTCCGAGTCCGAGATACGAATTTTCGATTGGTCGTAAAAATCTCCCGGTAATCGAAACGGCTTACCGTAGGTTAATTCCGCTGCGCTCACCCCGCTATCACTTCTGATAGCTGCACGCAGACCTAACAATGCGATCGGAAGCTCGTCTACCCATGATTTGTTGCATTGCAAACGTGCCATGAGAGCCACTTTTAGTGCTCTATGCCAACGTTCGATCATGCCGTTGCTTTGTGGATGATAAGGAGTTGTACGTAACTTGTGAATGCCTAAATATTTCATGAGGTTGTTAAATAAATCACTCTCAAACTGTCTACCCTGGTCGCTAGTAAGCTTCGAAGGGCATCCAAAGCGAGAAATCCAACACTCAAAAACTACTCTAGCTACGGTCTCCGCTGTGATATTTTGCACAGGAACAGCCTTGGGCCAACCCGTGGTACGGTCGATCATTGTCACGCAATATCTATATCCATCAGACGATATCGTCAAAGGTCCTACGATATCGATGTGTACATGTTGAAATCTATCAACCCTTTCAAAATTCCCTACTCCTGACACAGTATGTCTATTTATTTTAACTTTTTGACATACGGGACAGGCTCTGGCCCATCTGGTTATATCCCGGTCCATATCTGGCCAAAAGAACTTTTGTTTGATTAATTGTTTAGTACATTTAATTCCAGGATGGCTAAGGTCATGTACTGAACGAAAAGCTAATTGCCTAAAATCTTCCGTTAAGTACGGTCTAATATTATTGTGTGAGATTTCACAATAAACTTGCTTCTCACCATCAGGTATGTAAAATTGTTTAAACTGCAAGTTGCAATTAGACGCTTGTATCATTCGCTGTAAATATGCGTCACTCGATTGCTTTTCCGCTAGCGCTGCATAATCCAGTAACGTTGGACAATTTATTGTTGCTATGCGGGAAAGAGCATCGGCCACTACGTTTTGATTACCGTTTATATACCTAATATCTGTGCTAAACTCACTTATATAAGAAAGTTGACGGATTCGTCTAGGACTTTCTTTATCGCTGTTTATTTTTGTAAATGCATATATAAGTGGTTTATGGTCGGTAAAAATAGTTAATTTTCGTCCCTCTACTAAAGTTTTGAAATGTTTGATGGCCATAAATATTGCTAACAATTCGCGATCATACGTAGAGTATTTGTTTTCCGTGAGCGTTAACTTCTTAGAAAAATATCCCAGCGGTTTCCAACAGTTGTTAACTTGTTGTTGTAGGACTGCACCTACACTAGTGTTTGAAGCGTCACACATTAAAGATAAATCAGAATCTGGCAATGGATAGGATAATGTAATGGCGCTTTTTAAGCTAGCCTTACATTTCTCAAAAGCCTCAATAGCCTTATCAGTCCACTCAATTAATGTTTTATCACGCTTTTTGGTGTTATGTAAATACGCATTTAATTCTGCCTGGCATTCGACTGCCCTAGGAATGTGAGAGCGGTAGAAATTAACCATACCGAGAAAACGACGCAATTGCTCGATATTTTCAGGCCTCGGAAAATTTACAATTGCTTCTACCTTATCGTCAAGCGGGCGAACACCATCCGCTGACACCTCATAACCTAAAAAATCTAATTTTGATACGCCAAATATACATTTAGATACGTTAATTGTAACACCAAATTCGTTAAACCTTGAGAAAACTGCCTTCAAATGCGCCTTATGGGCTTCTTCCGATTCGCTAGCTATACAAACGTCATCAATATAATTAAATACGAAATCGAAAACACGCAGCACTATCGTGTCCATGAATCTCTGAAACGATTGTGCAGCGTTGCGCAAACCGAACGTCATCCGCGGGAATTCGAAAAGTCCAAAAGGTGTAATGATTGCCGTTTTCTCAATGTCATCGGGTGCAACAGGAATAAAATGATACGCCCTATTCAAATCTAACTTACTAAAAATAATCTTTTTCCTGCTAATAAGTATTTAAAATCGTTAATACGTGGTATAGGGTTACGATCGGGTTTTGTTATCGCGTTCAATCGCCTATAATCTCCACATGGCCTAAGTTCTCCATTTTTCTTGGGCACCACATGTAACGGGCTTGCCCAAGGACTTTTGGAGGGCCTACAAATCTAACATATTCTGGAATTCCGCCTTAACCTTTTTATACCTATCCGGAGGTAATGGTCTCGCCTTCGCATAGACAGGTGGTCCTGAAGTCTCTATGTGATGGCACACCGTATGCTTTGGAATATCTTTGTATGATACCGGACGGGTAATATCAGGATAATTAGATAAAACATCATGCCATACATTGTTATTAATCAACGTTTTAATAGATGATTCATACTCGCCGTGGCATAATATGACTGACGCAATAACATTCAAACGCGTAACCTGATCTACGAGTCGCCGTGCGCTTAAGTCAACTAACAATCTATAATGAGTTAAAAAATCTACTCCAATTATAGGTTGCTTAACAGCCGCCACAATGAAAGTCCATCGGAAAGATCTTAAACCAAGGTCTAACACTAAAGTACGCACGCCATATGTCCTTATCTCGGTACCGTTAGCCGCATAAAGTTTATACTTATCACACGCGAAATCTTTCGATTTAGTGAACGAAACGGGTATAACCGACACATCCGCACCAGTGTCTATTAAAAATTTTAGTCCACTGTTTCTATCGAAAATACATAGGCGTTTTGACGCGTCGATACAAACCTCCGCCGCCGGTTGTATCGCCGCTAGTTTTCCGATGTGGCAACGTGTTTCGGCTCTTTCCAATTGCACGGATGTACGCACTTGGTTGCTTTGGAACGATATTTGTAGTGGTAAAAGCACAACCATTCAGGGTCCCTTCGGTGCCTACTCGCGTCCCTAGTACGCGACCTCGACCTACGAGAATTACGTCTACGTGGACCACGATATGGTTGCCGCGCGCGACGTAGTTCCGAAACCTCGACACTCAGTTTATGTAACGCGGTGGCCAAGTCTGAAGATATGGTGGTGTCTTTTGGGATCGAGCTCGATGTCGCCACCCGCCGATAACTCTGCTGGCCGGGTGGCCTCAATGACCTTGTCGGCAATCACGGCCAAATTGTCCAATTCCTTGACCTCCGTGACTGCTAAAACCGCTTGCACCGCTGCTGGAAGGTGGCTATTCCACATTATTTGCAACGTTGGGTCTGGAATTTTCGAACGTGCCAAGTCCCGCATGCGCCGTAGTAGTTGGGAAGGCTTCTGGCTGCCTAGTTCCATCTCTCCCAGCAACTTTTGGAACTGCCGTGTCTCCGACTCCTCAAACACCTGCAGCAGCCGCTCCTTGAGTGCCTCATATCTGCGCTCCTCCGGTGGCATCAGCAGTAAATCGCTAACCTGCTGGATGGCGCTCTTGGTCAGCTTCGTCACCACCAGGTTCTGCTTAGCAGCATCGCTAAGTTTCTGGCTAGCAACCACCGCCTCAAATTGGACGAACCACAGTCGCGGCTGGTCCGCCCAAAATTCCGCTATCCGCGACGATACCGTGATGCTTGCCAGCGCATCTTCCTGCCGCGACTCGAGTTTCTGCTCCGAGGCGCGCATGGTGGGTATATTCATACCTGGTGTAGTCATCGTCGATTTCCGAATTATAACGTATGTACTAATTAATAAACACAGCTACAGGGGTCACCACTTTAGGGATAGGGAAATATATTTATGTGAGAAAGGTTAAACATAAAGGAAATGACTGCGTGTTCACTCTAACTGTATTTATTCGCGACTGCTAGGTAAACTTAATCGGCGGGTGCAGCCGCCTCTAATTACTCAACGTTGACACACATACATATCCCTTACATGCATATATTCGTACATACAAAACTCAGTCATACTGTACCTACACTTATAATAAACTTTAATACATATAGTATTGATCTATTGTTGTAAACTGTTCTTTCTTGTCTACTCTTAGAGGTACAGCATGTTAATGTTGTAGATCTTAATTGTTATACATACTACGAGGATTTGGAGAATAGGATAGTGATTTAAATTCAATTTTGAAAGTGGATGCGTTATCCCCTTTTAGTTGTGCTCTCGAATGTAAAGAAGTTCAGGGAGCTGTGGGACGTACATATAGTGGCTAATACAGATACAAATGCCTTATATTGTTTTAGAAGAAACTAGCTGACCCGCTATAGATTAAAGCAATAAACCAACCCCATCACATCCCTTTCAGTGATACGGAATAAAAACGAAAATCACTGCAATGTAAAAAATACTATACACTATGAAATTTTTGTTTTTGTTTTTGGTTTCTGTTTCTGTTTCTGTTTCTGTTTCTGTTTCGTTTTCGTTTTCGTTTTCGTTTTCGTTGTTCGTTTTCGTTTTCGTTTTCGTTTTCGTTTTCGTTTTCGTTTCGTTTTCGTTTTCGTTTTCGTTTTCGTTTTCGTTTTCGTTTCGTTTTCGTTTTCGTTTTCGTTTTCGTTTTCGTTTTCGTTTTTCGTTTCGTTTTCGTTTCGTTTTCGTTTCGGTTTTCGTTTTCGGTTTTCGTTTTCGTTTTCGTTTTCGTTTCGTTTTCGTTTTCGTTTTCGTTTCGTTTCGTTTTCGTTTTCGTTTTCGTTTTCGTTTTCGTTTTCGTTTCGTTTTCGTTTTCGTTTTCGTTTTCGTTTTCGTTTTCGTTATCGTTTTCGTTTTCGTTTTCGTTTTCGTTTTCGTTTTCGTTTTCGTTTTCGTTTTCGTTTCGTTTCGTTTTCGTTTTCGTTTCGTTTCGTTTTCGTTTTCGTTTTCGTTTTCGTTTTCGTTTTTCGTTTTCGTTTCGTTTTCGTTTTCGTTTTCGTTTTCGTTTCGTTTTCGTTTTCGTTTCGTTTTCGTTTCGTTTTCGTTTTCGTTTTCGTTTTCGTTTTCGTTTCGTTTTCCGTTTTCGTTTTCGTTTTCGGTTTCGTTTTCGTTTCGTTTTCGTTTTTCGTTTTCGTTTTCGTTTTCGTTTCGTTTTCGTTTTCGTTTCGTTTTCGTTTTCGGTTTTCGTTTTCGTTTCGTTTTCGTTTCGTTTTCGTTTTCGTTTTCGTGTTTCGTTTTCGTTTCGTTTTCGTTTTCCGTTTTCGTTTTCGTTTTCGTTTTCGTTTTCGTTTCGTTTTCGTTTCGTTTCGTTTCGTTTTCGTTTTCGTTTTCGTTTCGTTTTCGTTTTCGTTTTCGTTTTCGTTTTCCGTTTTCGATTATCGTTTTCGTTTCGTTTCGTTATCGTGTATTCGTTTATCGTTTTCGTTATTCGTTTCGTTTTCGTTTTCGTTTTCGTTTCCGTTTTCGTTTTCGGTTTCGTTTTCGTTTTCGTTTTCGTTTTCGTTTTCGTTTTCGTTTTCGTTTCGTTTTCGTTTTCGTTTCGTTTTCCGTTTTCGTTTTCGTTTTCCGTTTTCGTTTTCGGGTTTTCGTTTTCGTTTTCGTTTTCGTTTCGTTTTCGTTTCGTTTTCGTTTTCGTTTTCGTTTTCGTTTCGTTTCCTTCGTTTTCGTTTTCGTTTTCGGTTTCCGTTTTCGTTTCGGTTTCGGTTTCGGTTTCCGGTTTCGGTTTCGGTTTCGGTTTCGGTTTCCGGTTCGGTTTCGGTTTCGGTTTCGGTTTCGGTTCGGTTCGGGTTGGTTAGGTTAGGTTAGGTTAGGTAAGGTTAGGTTAGGTTGGATTCCCGTTGGGGTGCGATGTCGGAAACCTCCACGTGGTGCATCCTGGGCAACGTGGGTCATCGTAGTTGCAGTTCTGCAACTACTATGGCCGACGGCGAATATCCGACGGGGAGGGCAGGGGGTTTGGCGGTCGCTGTCTCTTGTGGCGGCCGCCTCCATCTGTCGTTGCAGGCGAGACCGTCCATTTGGGTCGCCCTCCGGTTCTGTCCCGGAGGAATCGGCGGGCCCGGTGTGCGCTTACCCCGCCGCCGGGCGGGCTGTGGGAGTGTCCCTCCCACGGTCGCCGTCGCATATCGTAATCCGGTTGTGAGGTTTGTGGTCATGTCTCGCACTCCTGCCGGACCGAGGGTCTTGGCTTAACCGCCCGGACCGCGAGGGAGGATGCCTCTATAAAAAGTACCCCGAATCCCAAGCGGCGGCGCACCGCGAGGGGATGCATGGCTGATGGGCAGTTCAGTCTCTAGTGCGACCCCCGCCAGAGTACCGGCCGACCCTCTGGCGGGTTACGCTAGGCTTACCCAGGTACAGGGGGCACTGCCTGGGTGGACCTTCCTTTCCCCCATACTCGTGGGAACAACATGAATACATTTAAAAATTTCAAAATCAAAGATTGTTCGGTAGTGGTGGAGAAGTTACCTGACTCGGACACTTCACAAGTGTCCAGTCGGGCACCTTCCTCAATGGGACCGCCTGCGTTGAGGAACGCGCCATCCCGCGACTTCGATTCGGAGTCCGGGATGAGCAGCGACTCATCGCGGGCAAAAAAAAGCCGCACAAGGCAGCGACGGACACGTCCTGCTGAAAAGCGGCAAAGAGGAAGTGATGGTGGCAGTACGGCGGAGACGGACTCCCGTGCTGCCACAAAAAAGCTTAAACGTAAGCCCCCAGCTCCAGCGGGGAGCTCGTGTGCGGACGATGAAGCCGTAGAAAAGGCGAAGGCGGAGTATGAGGCGGCGCTTGAAAGAGAGTGCATCGCAGAGGCCAAGGCGATGGAGGTGGATGAGGCCGATCTGCGGAAGGCCAAAGAGGCGCACCCCTGGACAAAGCCGGCGCCAAAAGATGCGCCGCCGGCCACGCGCAGCGAGGCTCTCACGCGAATGGCGGAGCGGCTCCAACACGTGTCCCGGACGTCCCGACACTTAAAGGGAACATACGTTCGGGACATCAACGAGAGCGTGTCGGAGCTGTTGGCATTGGCGCAGGAGCCGGTCCCTGTGGAGCTTGCCAGGGTCGAGGCGGAGAACCGGGAACTCCGCCAGAAAGTGACGGCGCTGGAGGCGGCCCTCACGACCCAGGGCAAAATGATTGCGGACCTGATGGCGACGGTCGGGTCACAGCAACGGCCAGCGGCTGAGCTGGCATCCGACGTTCCGGAGGCGGACGCCTTGAAGCAGTTGCTAGAGGTGCACATGGCGAAAGTCGACGCCAAACTAGAGGCGATCGCCATGCGTCTGCCTCCGGAGCCGATTCTCCGGCCTCCGTTGGCTGCCGACAGGGCCAGAGCTAAGGCAGCCCCGCAGTCACAGCCAGTGGTTGCGGGGACACCGGCCGCTTCATGGCCGGCCCTTGGAGCGGGAAAGCGAAAAGACGCCCCTGCGACCGCTGGCCGCCCCGCAGCAGCTACCCGGCCAATCGCGGCTAAAACGGTCCCGCCGCCAGCTCCTGCACGGGAACCGCGACGACGTGCCCGAGGCAATCGTAAACGCGCCCCGCCTCGGTCGCAGACACCACACCCGCCCCCACAACCCACCACATCCACGGAGACTCCGTGGACTGTGGTGGCAAAGAGGGGCAAGAAGAAGTCCCGGGCGGCCCAACAGCCGGCTCAGGCCCCACGCAGGGCTGCTCCCCAGCTCCGCCTCCCGCGTAAAGCCGCCGTGACCCTCACGGTGACGCCGGAGGCGTTGAAGCGGGGTATAACATACGCGCAGGTCCTGCGTGAGGTCCAGCAGAAGGTGGACCTGGCCAGCCTCGGCATCACAGCCGGGCTGAAGTCGCGGCGAATAGCCACCGGGGCTTACCTCTTCGAGGTGCCCGGGCCCGAGTCGGAGGCGAGGGCCGATTCCCTCATCAACAAAATGAGGGAGATCCTTCGCGGGTCGGAGGAGAACGTTCGCGTCTCCCGGCCCGTGAAGACTGCGGAGCTGCGTGTCTCGGGGTTGGACGCGTCAGCAACCTCCGAGGCAGTCGCAGCGGCCATCGCCCGTCTCGGCGAGTGCTCCCCCGACGACGTCAAGGTCGGGGAGATTCGCGACGAGCGCTCGGGCCTGGGCGCGGTGTGGCTCCGCTGCCCAGCAAAGGCAGCGGAGAGAGTGGTGAAGGCGGGGCGCGTCCTCGTCGGATGGGTGGCAGCGGGAGTACGCCTTCTGGAGGCTCGCCCAATGCGCTGCTTCCGTTGTCTCTATAAGGGGCACGTGCGCGTACAATGCACCGGCGAGTGCGACCGCAGCGGGCTCTGCTACCGCTGCGGTCGACCGGGCCACAAGGCCCGGGAGTGCTCCGCGGACCCGCACTGCGCAATCTGCGCAGATGCCGGGAAACCCGCGGACCACCGGGTGGGCGGCAAGGCCTGCGCTGCCTCCTCGGTCCCGCACCGTTCTCAACGCGGTGTGGGAGCCGAGGTTGCGGCGCGGCCGCAACCGTCCCGCCCTGAGGCGATGGAGATCGCCCATACATAGATGGACTTAAATTTCCTCCAGGCGAACATCAACCACTGCCAAGGAGCACAGCGCATGCTCGAACAGTCCCTGGCGCAGTGGTTGATTCACGTGGCTGTGGTCGCTGAGCCATACTCTGTCCCTGCCCGCGACGACTGGGCAGGGGACCTTGATGGCTCGGTGGCCGTCTTCACCCAGGGCGCCGCCGGCTCTCCGCCCTTCGAAAAGTAGCGAAGGGTGCGGGATGCGTGGCGGTCCTGGTGGGAGGGGTGTGGATAGTGGGAGTCTACTTCTCTCCCAACAGGTCCCAGGCGGAATTCGAGAGTTTCCTCGCGCGCCTGGGGGCCCTGGTACAGCATGACAGCCAGCCTCGCCCCGTGCTTGTAGCCGGCGACTTCAACGCCAAATCCTCGGCTTGGGGTTCGTCGGTGACCGACGCGCGGGGCGAGGCCCTGGAGGAATGGGCGATCTCCATCGGGTTGGTCGTCCTGAATCGGGGGTCGGAGAACACGTGCGTGCGGCACAACGGCGGTTCGGTGGTGGACGTCACGTTCGCCACCCCGGCCCTTGCCCGCCGTGTTCGGGACTGGAGGGTTTTGGTTGAGGAGGAGTCGCTGTCCGATCATCTCTACATTCGGTTCAGCGTCTCATCCTCCCAGGTCTCCACCCGCCAGTCCGGTGGTGGTCCGACTGCCCGATTCACGGGCGGCCGACGTTGGGCCGCGAAGCGCCTCGATGTGGAGGCCGCGAAGGAAGCTGCCATTGTTCAGGCGTGGCTCCCCGTGCCGGACGGGCCGGTGCGGGTCGAGCAAGAGGCGGAATGGTTCGGGGTGGCGATGTCGCGCGTCTGCGACGCGGCCATGCCCCGGGTCACCCGCCTCCCAGCGAAGCGCCAGGTGTACTGGTGGTCGGCCGAGCTCACAGAGCTGCGTGCGGCTTGCCAGGTCGCGCGCCGCCGACTTGCCAGGCACCGTCGTCGTCGGACCCGTAGACCCGGCGACGATGAGCAGGAGCGGCTTCTTCTCGACCTCCACAGAGAGGCGAAGAGAGCGCTGCGGGTGGCCATCGCGCAAGCGAAGGCCGCGGCGAACGAGGAGTTCCGGAGGTCTCTGGACAGAGATCCGTGGGGGGCGTCCGTACCGTGTGGCGATGCGTAAATTCCGCCCATGGGCGCCCCCCTTGACCCAGAGTCTCCGGACTGACCTTTTGGAGGACGTCGTCGCGGCCTTGTTTCCGGCCACCGAGGAGTTCACTCCTCCACCGATGGCGCCACGTCCACCGGCGCCATCGTCGTTGGTTTCGGTAAGGGATATCCCGGAGGTTTCGCCGCAAGAACTAGAGGCGGCAGTGCTTCGGCTGCGGAGCAAGAACTCGGCCCCGGGTCTCGACGGGGTACCCGGTCGTGTCTGGGTGCTGGCCGTCGAGTCGCTGGGTACGAGGCTCCGCGGCCTTTTCTCCGCGTGCCTTGAGCAGGGCATCTTCCCGTCGCGGTGGAAGACGGGCAAGCTTGTCCTGCTCCGCAAGGAGGGGCGACCCGCAGATTCGCCCTCGGCCTACCGGCCGATCGTGTTGCTCGACGAGGTGTGCAAGCTCTTTGAGCGCGTAGTCCACGCGCGCCTCGTCGAGCATTTGGAGGGAACGGGCCCGGATCTGGCGGACTGCCAGTTCGGGTTCCGGCGGGGCCGGTCGACGGTCCACGCGATTCTGCGGGTAAAGGCACAAGCGGAGCGTGCGGTGTCCCGGGGTGGAGTCGTGGTGGCGGTGTCTCTCGACATCGCCAACGCGTTCAACACCATGCCCTGGGCCTGCATCGAAGAAGCACTGCGGTACCACGAGGTTCCGCCCTACCTTCGGCGTCTGGTGCACTCGTACCTGTCTGATAGGTACGTGGTGTATCCGGGTGCCGACGGGTGGCACCGCAGGGAAGTGACGTGCGGTGTTCCGCAGGGCTCGGTTCTTGGGCCGCTCCTGTGGAACATCGGCTACGACTGGGTGCTACGTGGTACCAACCTTCGGGGCGTCGCTGTCGTCTGCTACGCGGACGACACACTGGTGACAGCGACGGCCAGGACATTCCAGAGGTCCGCCCTGCTCGCCTCGTTCGGTACTGGACTGGTGGTGGGCAGGATTCGGCGACTGGGCCTCACGGTGGCCCTCAACAAGACCGAGGCCGTGTGTTTCCACGGACCTCGGTGTGGGCCACCACCAGAGGCCCACATCACGGTGGAGAGCGTGCGGATTCCCGTCGGCTCGAGGATGAAATACCTCGGTCTCGTCCTCGACAGTCGATGGGATTTCCGCGCGCACTTTGAGGAGTTGTCGCCGAAGCTGGTGAGGGCGGCGGGCGCACTGGGGCGCCTGTTGCCCAACACTGATGGTCCTGGCATCCCTTGCCGAAACCTTTATGCTGGAGTCGTGCGGTCCATGGCCCTCTACGGGTGTCCCGTTTGGGCCGGGTCCCTGGGCGATCGTTGCGTCCGCCTGCTGCATCGTCCGCAGCGCATGGTGGCGCAGCGAATAGTCAGGGGCTACCGCACGGTCTCGCACGAGGCGGCCTGTGTATTGGCGGGAACTCTGCCCTGGGTGCTGGACGCGAAGACCCTCTCGTCGGCTTTCTTCCGGCGAGAGGAGGCGTCCGGGCGTGGGCAGAGGTTGGTCCCCCGAGAGGTCGAGGCCTTGTTGGCCTCCCTCCGCAGGTCCGCTGTGGAGGAGTGGCGTTCCAGGCTGGAGAACCCTAGTGCTGGTACGAGGACCGTCGCGGCAGTGCGACCTGTCCTCGAGCAGTGGCTGGACAGGCGCCACGGCGCGCCGACATACCGGCTGACGCAGGTGCTCACCGGGCACGGCTGCTTCGGTGCGTACCTGTGTCGCATAGCCGGAGCGGAGGAGTCCGCCGTGTGCCACCATTGTGGCAACTGCCGTGAGGACACGGCCCAGCACACGCTAGAGGAGTGCCCAGCCTGGGACGAGGAGCGCAGCGCTCTCATCGCGGTCGTGGGAAGAGACCTTTCGCTGCCGGCCGTGGTCGCCGCCATGGTCGGCAGCCGGAGTTCGTGGCGAGCCATGCTCTCCTTCTGCGAACGTGTCATGTCGCAGAAGGAGAGCGCTGAGCGGGATCGGGAGCAGACCGATCCTGCTCGTCGCCACAGGAGACGTAGGAGGCGCCGGGACAACAACTAACCCGGCGCCGCAGAGGCCACGCGGGGCCGCCGTCCCTACCTTGGCGGCCCCCGAGACGTGACGCTAACAAGCGTCTCATGCCGCGTCGCTAAGCGGCGGTGCACAAGAGGCGGTCCTGGCGCGTCCGCTCAACGGTAACCCGGGGCCGTCTCTGTAGTGCACCGATGGTGGCCGACGCGGGGTTTTTAGTCGGTATTTCGGCGCGTGTTGTGGTAGGGACCCGACCCAGCGGCCGCCCGTCCACATCCACGGGCAGCACATCTCGCTGGGTTCGGAAGGCGCCGGCGAGTCCGACACACCCTCGCCCCTTCGGGGGTGGGATGGTCCGTAAAGGGATTTTCCCCGCGAGAAAAAAAAAAAAAAAAAAAAAAAAAAAAAAAAAAAAAAAAAAAAAAAAAGGTTGGATTCCCGTTAGTCGGAAACCTCCACGTGGTGCATCCTGGGCAACGTGGGTCATCGTAGTTGCAGCTCTGCAAGTACTATGGCCGACGGCGAATATCCGACGGGGAGGGCAGGGGGTTTGGCGGTCGCTGTCTTTTGTGGCGGCTGCCTCCATCTGTCGTTTTTAGGTGGGGCCCATCTCAGGGCCTACCTCCGGTTCTGTCCCGGAGGCATCGGCGGGCCCGGTGTGCGCTTACCCCGCCGCCGGGCGGGCTGTGGGAGTGTCCCTCTCACGGTGGCCGTCGCATATCGTAATCCGGTTGTGAGGTTTGTGGTCATGTCTCGCACTCCTGCCGGACCGAGGGTCTTGGCTTAACCGTCCGGACCGCGAGGGAGGATGCCTCTATAAAAAGTACCCCGAATCCCAAGCGGCGGCGCACCGCGAGGGGATGCATGGCTGATGGGCAGTTCAGTCTGTAGTGCGACCCCCGCCAGAGTACCGGCCGACCCTCTGGCGGGTTATGCTAGGCTTACCCAGGTACAGGGGGCACTGCCTGGGCGGACCTTCTTTTTCCCCCATACTCGTGGGAACAAAAATGGATATTTCACAAAATAAAAACTCAAATAAATCTATTGACTGTGCAGTTGTAGTCGAAAGACTGCCCGATTCGGACAACTCTCGAGTGTCCAGTCGAGCAAGTTCGTCGAAGAAACAACCTGCGGAGAGGAACGCGCCATCCAGCGACTTTGACTCGGAGTCCGGGATGAGCAGCGACTCTTCGCAGGTGAAGAAAAGCCGCACAAGGCAGCGGGCACTTCGCCCTGCTGAAAAGCGGCCAAGGGCTAGCGACGGCAGTGGTAGCACGGTAGAGACCGACTCCCGAGCTGCCACAAAAAAACAGAAACGCAGACCTCCGGCCCCAGTGTGGAGTCAGGACGCAGAGGACGACGCTCTTAGCAGGGCGCAAGTGGCGTATGAGGCGGCTCTTAACGAGGAGCGTGTCGCCGAAGTCGAAATGATGGAGGCCGATGAGGCTGAGCTAAGAAGGGCCAAGAAAGCGCACCCCTGGTCGAAGCCAGCTCCAAGGGAAGCGGCCCCGGCTACTCGTAGAGAGGCTCTGTCTCGAATGGCGGAGCGACTCAACCACGTTGCTCGTACGGCCCACAATTTAAAGGGCACTTACATTAAGGAGCTGAAAGACAGCGTGGCTGAGCTGCTTGAGCTGGCCGAGGAACCGGCCTCCGCGGAGCTAACGTGGATGGAGGCCGAGAAGGCTACACTCCGGGAGAAAGTGTCAGCGCTGGAGGCGGCGCTTACTGCGCAAGGGAAGATCCTGGAGAGCCTCATGGCAAAGCTGAGCTCGATGGATCGACCAACATCTGAATCGAGGGTGTCCTCGGAGGTGGATCCACTGAAGGAACTACAAATACACATGGCGAAAGTGGATGCCAAACTGGAGGCTTTCGCCATGCGGCTGCCTCCAGAGCCTATCCTCAGGCCTCCACTGGCTGCGGATCGTAAGAGAGCTCAGGCAGACTCTCAGCCCCAGCGCCTTGCCACAGGGAGGCTAGATGCATCGTGGCCCGCACTAGGGGCGGGCGGTAGTAGGGTTGCCACGGCAGCTGCCAGCAGGCCTGCTGCAGAAGCCCGGCCAGCAGCAGTCGCACCAAGGCCGCCGATAGTGGCCCCGCGGGAATCGCGAAAGCGAAATAGGGGGAACCGTAAACGGGCCCCGCTCAGACAGCCGTCGCAAGTATCGCGTCCGCCTCCCCAGCCCGCCACGTCCGCAGAGGCTCCGTGGACCGTGGTAGACAGAAGGGGAAAGAAGAAGTCCCGGGTGGCTCAAAAGCCAGCCCAGACCATGCGCAGGGCTGCTCCCCAGCTCCGCCTCCCGCGCAAAGCCGCCGTGACTCTCACGGTGACGCCGGAGGCGTTGAAGCGGGGAGTTACCTATGCAGAAGTCCTGCGTGAGGTCCAGAAGAAGGTGGACCTGGCCAGCCTCGGTATAACAGCCGGGCTGAAGTCTAGGCGCATAGCCACCGGGGCTTTTCTCTTTGAGGTGCCCGGGCCCGAGTCGGAGGCGAGGGCTGACTCCCTCATCGCCAAAATGAGGGAGGTCCTTCGTGGGTCGGAGGAGAACGTTCGCGTCTCTCGGCCTGTGAAGACTGCGGAGCTGCGGGTCTCGGGGCTGGACGCTTCAGCCAGCCCTGAGGCAGTCGCAGCGGCCGTCGCCCGTCTTGGCGAGTGCTCCTCCGATGACATCAAGGTCGGGGAGATCCGGGACGAGCGCTCGGGCCTGGGCGCTGTATGGCTCCGCTGTCCGGCGAAGGCGGCGGAGAAGGTTGTGAAGGCGGGACGCGTTCTCGTGGGTTGGGTGGCGGCGGCAGTACGGCTGCTCGAGCCCCGGCCCATGCGTTGTTACCGATGCCTGTACAAGGGCATGTGCGGGTCCAATGCACCGGCGAGTGCGACCGTAGCGGGCTCTGCTACCGCTGCGGTAAACCGGGACACAAGGCGCGAGAGTGCTCCGCGGATCCGCACTGCACGATTTGTGCGGAGGCCGGGAAACCCGCGGACCACCGGGTGGGCGGTAAGGCCTGCGCTGCATCTTCGGTCCCGCCCCGCACTCAGCGCGGCGTGGGCGCCGGGGCTGTGGCGCGGCCGCAACCGGCCCGCCCAGAGATTATGGAGATCGCCCAGTCATAAATGGCGCTAAACTTCCTCCAGGCGAACATTAACCACTGCCAGGGAGCACAGGGCATGCTCGTCCAATCCCTGGCAGAATGGTCAATCCACGTGGCTGTCGTCTCCGAGCCACACTCTGTCCCCGACACTGATGAGTGGGCCGGGGACCTGGATGGCTCGGTGGCCATCGCCACACGGGGCGCTGCCGGCTCCCCGCCCTTCGAAAAAGTAGCGAAGGGCACGGGATGTGTGGCAGTTCTGTTGGGAGGGATTTGGGTAGTAGGTGTGTATTTCTCTCCTAACAGGCGCCTGGCGGACTTTGAAAACTTTCTCGTCCGTCTGGCGGCCCTGGTGGTGCAAGACAGTCAGCCTCGCCCGGTGCTTGTAGCCGGCGACTTCAACGCCAAATCCTTGGCCTGGGGTTCGTCGGTGACCGATGCGCGGGGCGAGGCCCTGGAGGAATGGGCGATCTCCATGGGGCTGGTCGTCCTGAATCGGGGGTCGGAAAACACGTGCGTGCGGCAAAACGGCGGTTCGGTGGTGGATGTGACGTTCGCCACCCCGGCCCTTGCCCGCCGTGTTCAAGACTGGAGGGTCCTGGTTGAGGAGGAGTCGCTGTCCGACCATTTATATATACGGTACAGCGTCCAGACCTCCCAGGTCCCCGTCCAGTCCAGTGGTAGTCCGACTGTCGGTTTCATGGGCGGCCGGCGATGGGCCGTAAAACGCCTCGATGTGGAGGCGTTGAAGGAGGCCGCTTTAATTCAGGCGTGGCTCCCGTACCGGACGGGCCGGTGCGGGTCGAGCAAGAGGCGGAATGGTTCGGGGTGGCGATGTCGCGCGTCTGCGACGCGGCCATGCCCCGGGTCACCCGCCTCCCAGCGAAGCGCCAGGTGTACTGGTGGTCGGCCGAGCTCACTGAGCTGCGTGCGGCTTGCCAAGTCGCGCGCCGCCGACTCGCCAGGCACCGTCGTCGTCGGACCCGTAGACCCGGCGACGACGAACAAGAGCGGCTCCTTCTCGACCTCCACAGAGAGGCGAAGAGAGCGCTGCGGGTGGCCATCGCACGAGCAAAAGGCTGCGGCGAATGATGAGTTCCGGAGAACTCTCGACAGAGATCCATGGGGGCGTCCGTATCGCATGGCGATGAAAAAACTCCGCCCGTGGGCGCCCCCGCTGACTCAGAGTCTCCGGACCGATCTCGTCGAGGACGTCGTCGCGGCCTTGTTCCCGGCCACCGAGGAGTTCACTCCTCCACCGATGGCGCCACGTCCATCGGCGCCATCGTCGTCATCGGTTTCGGAAGGGATTATCCCGGAGGTTTCGCCGCAAGAATTGGAGGCGGCAGTGCTTCGGCTGCGGGGGCAAAAACTCGGCCCCGGGGCTCGACGGGGTGCCCGGTCGTGTCTGGGTGCTAGCCGTCGAGTCGCTGGGTACGAGGCTCCGCGGCCTTTTCTCCGCGTGCCTGGAGCAAGGGCATCTTCCCGTCGCGATGGAAGACGGGCAAGCTTGTCCTGCTTCGGAAAGAGGGGCAGACCCGCAGAGTCGCCATCGGCCTACCGGCCCATCGTGTTGCTCGACGAGGTGTGCAAGCTTTTTGAGCGTATTGTTCACGCGCGCCTCGTCGAGCACTGGAGGACCGGGCCCGGACTTGGCGGATTGCCAGTTCGGGTTCAGACAGGGCCGGTCCACGATCCACGCGATTTTGCGGGTCAAGGCACAGGCGGAAAGAAGCGGTGTCCCGGGCAAAGTCGTGGTGGCGGTGTCTCTCGACATCGCCAACGCCTTCAATACCATGCCCTGGGCCTGCATTGTTGAAGCACTGCGGTACCACGAGGTGCCGCCCTATCCTCCGGCGCATGGTGCACGCGTACCTCTCTGACAGGTGCGTGGTGTATCCGGGCGCCAACGGGTTGGCAGCCGAAGAGCGGTGACGTGCGGGTTCCACAGGGATCGGTTCTGGGTCCGCTCCTGTGGAACATCGGGTACGATGGGGTGCTCCGTGGTAACCAACCTTCGGGGCGTCGCTGTCGTCTGCTATGCGGACGACACACTGGTGACAGCGACGGCCAGGACTTTCAGGAGAGCCGCCCTGCTAGCCTCGTTTGGTACGGGACTGGTGGTTGGCAGGATTCGGCGACTGGGCCTCACGGTGGCCCTGAACAAGACCGAGGCCGTGTGTTTCCACGGACCTCGGTGTGGGCCCCACCAGAGGCCCACCTCACAGTGGACGGCGTGCGGGTTACCGTCGGCTCGAGCATGAAGTATCTTGGCCTCATCCTCGACAGCCGATGGGATTTTCCGCGCGCATTTGAGAAGGTTGTCGCCGAACTGGTGAAGGCGGCGGGCGCACTGGGGCGCCTGCTGCCCAACACCGATGGTCCTGGCATCCCTTGCCGAAACTTGTATGCTGGAGTCGTGCGGTCCATGGCCCTCTACGGGAGTCCCGTTTGGGCCGAGTCCCTGAAACCCTCGTTGCGTCCGCCTGCTGCACCGTCCGCAGCGCATGGTGGCGCAGCGAATCGTCAGGGGTTACCGCACGGTCTCGCACGAGGCGGCCTGCGTTCTAGCGGGAACTCTGCCCTGGGAGCTCGACGCAAAGACCTCTCGTCTGTCTTCTTTGGACGAGAGGAGGCGTCCCAGCGCGGGCAGAGACTGGTGTCCCGAGAGGTCGAGGCAATGCTGGCCTCCCTCCGCAGGACCGCCGTGGAGGAGTGGCGTTCCAGGTTGGAGAACCCAGTGCTGGCACGAGGACCGTCGCGGCAGTGCGACCTGTCCTCCAACAGTGGCTGGAGAGGCGCCACGGTGCGCCGACATTCCGGTTGACGCAGGTGCTCACCGGGCACGGCTGCTTCGGTGCGTACCTGTGTCGCGTAGCCGGAGCCGAGGAGTCCGCCGTGTGCCACCACTGTGGCAACTGCCGCGAGGACACGGCCCAGCACACACTCGAGGAATGCCCAGCCTGGGACGAGGAGGCGCAGCGCTCTCACTGCGGTTTTGGGTGGAGACCTCTCGCTGCCGACCGTGGTCGCCGCCATGGTCGGCAGCCAGAGGTCGTGGCGAGCCATGCTCTCCTTCTGCGAGCGCGTCATGTTGCAGAAGGAGAGCGCCGAGCGGGATCGGGAGCAGAACGATCCCGCTCGTCGTCACCGCAGACGACGAATAGGCGCCGGGACGCCAACTAACCCGGCGCCGCAGAGGCACACGGGGCCGCCTTCCCTATCCTGGCGGCCCCCGAGACGTTACGCAAAATGCGTTAAAAGCCGCGTCGCTTTAAGCGGCAGTGCACAAGGAGGCGGTCCTGGCGCGTCTGTTTAGCGTTATCCCGGGGCCGTCTCCAAATGCACGATGGTGGCCAACGGCCGGGTTTTTAGTCGGTATTTCGGTGTCGCAGACACGATAGGGACCCGACCCAGGCTCTACTCTGCGCTGGGTCCGGAAGGCGCACCTGTGTGATTCCCGTACCCACAGCCC